>JAQPPZ010015824.1:35010000-40010000 GCA_028583015.1 Wollemia nobilis | reverse complement strand
GAGATAGATATTGAGCAAATTTGTGCTAGACCGAAGGATTATGTTTAGTGCATATGAGATAAAGATTGAGTAAGATTTGTGCTAGACGAAGGATATGTTTAGTGTAGATTAGAGATAGATATTGAGATATTTGTGCTATATAAATATTTTAGTTAGATCGAATGAGAATTTTGTTAGATTGAAGGACTATGTTTAGTGTAGATTTGAGATAAATATTGAGCAAATTTGTGCTAGATCGAAGGACTGTGTTTAGTGTAGATTTGAGATAGAGCTGAGAGCAAGATTTGGAGGTGATAGAGCAGAGGATAGTAGTCTCCAGTGGATAGAGTCCCATATCCTAGGGCAATGAGGATAGGTCTTCTGAGTGAGGATAGGAGTCTTCAGTGGAGAGAGATCCACAAGCCAGTGTAGTGGAGGTAGTAGTCTTCTAGAGGATCACCAGCTAGAGCAGAGGAGAAAGAGTTCTCCTATGGATAGAGATCCATGAACTAGCTGAGGAGATTGGTGTCTCCTATGGATAGAGATCCACGAACTTGATTAGGGGATTGGTGTCTCCTTTGGATAGAGGTCCATAAACATTGTAATAGGGAAAGGATTCCCAAGAGATTTATTGAGAAAATATTAGTGAAATATTTTCTCCATGGAGTAGCCCACATTGGGTGAACCACGTTAAATTGGTGTCTCTATTGTGTGTGGTGATTTGTGCATTGCTTTGATTACTACTTGTTGATATTGCCATTGATATATTGCATATTATATAGCTTGAGTAAAGAAAAGTAAAAAGTGGTCTTATACTGTTCACCCCCCTCTCAGTATAAGCTTGTGTTCTTCAATCTATGCTAAGAATAATTTTGGCTTCATCAAGAGGAATTTTAATTCATTTGCACCTCTCATGGACTACAATATCATATGCTACAAATGTAATAATTTTGGGCATACAACTAGATGGTGCAGAATAGTGTTCCCTAAACTTTAAAAGTCAAGCAAAAAAGTTGATGGCCAAAATGTCGAAAAGAGTATATCCTCCAAAGTTTTGAGAAAGAAAATAGAACAAGAACAAGAGCATAGTAATTTGAGATTTTCACTCCCATATCATAATTGAAAATATCAAGAAGAGCAGGTAGGAAGGGGTGTTGTCAAGTGTCTCATCTTTCAGCCTCGAGGAGCCTTTGCCATTGATGTCAAAGGGGAAGAATTTTATTAAGGGGGAGCAACTTGTGATCCTATTCAGTAAAGGTCAGTTTCATTGTAGGGTTGCCATCAATGACAAAGGGGAGATTGTTAGAAATATTGAGTTGTCATTGATGTCAAAGGCAAAAATATCTTCAAGGATGAAATGTTGAGTTGTCATTAATGTTCAAGGCAGATATCTTCAAAGGTGATTTTATATGCTTTAATATTTAAATATTAAAGAGGGAGGTTTATATTTAAATCAAAGGATTTAAATATAATTTAAATATATAAAAGTTTAAATAAAGTGGAAGGTTTATATTTTTAAAAGGTTAAAAATTAAATCTGCATGGGCCAACCTCCTTGAGCACACCATACAAAATAAAGTTTGAAAGTTCAAATATTCAAAATAATGGGTCAACTTCCTTGGGTGCAAAATATAAAAGCATATTAATAAGGTCATTAATTCACTTTGGCAATGTGTGTGCAATTCGATTATCCTTTAGGTGAGAGAGTGCAGTGAGTAGAAGATATATGAGGAGAGGAGCATGAATTCAGTGGTAGTGATACGATGAAAAATCCATATATTAATTTTTTCTTCTTTAGTTTCATCTATTGGGGTAGCCCAATCAGTTGCCTATCTCGCGTGGAGTATTGTTGTGCAGAAGGTACAAGGGTCAAATCCCCTCGATGCTTGTTTTGTTGTGGTTTTTTTTGTTCGAGGTAGTGCAAAGATGAAGTCAAATATCATATCATGCCCCTTTGGTTTTATCCATTTGGGTAGCCTAGTCAGTTGTCTAGCTTGCGTGGAGCACTACAGTGTAGAAGGTTAAAGGGTCGAATCTCTTCGATACTTGTTTTACTAAATATTTTGAGATAGCACAACAAAGAAGTTAAATATTTACTTGTGCCTTTTGGTTTCACCTACTATGGTAGCTCAAATGGCCATGAGATCATGTTAGGGCACTACACTTCTAGAGGTTAGGGGATCGAATCTCATTCGTGATTGTGCAAGGTAATTATAAAGTTTAATTTTTATTAAATTTAATAAAAGGGGAGATATAAGGGTTATGGTGTTAGTATAAAGCTTCATTTTTACAATTTAATAAAAGGGAGATATAAGGGTCATGATGTTAGTATAAAGTTGTAATTTTTGCAAATTAATAAAAGGGAGATATAAGGGTCATGTTGTTAGAATAAAGCTTTATTTTGTAAGTTTTAAAAGGGAGATATAAGGAGTTATTTTTAAGATTTATTGTGTAGGTTTTTAAAAGAAATGATAAGGGTTTAAAGTGATTGATTTGATATTTAAATAAAAAAGAGAAAAAGAGAATTATTGACCAGATTTGAAAAGCACATGCAAGAGGAAGATCATAATTATTGAGGCAGATTTGGAGGGCACAAATTTGGAACAAGTCAAGGTGTCAAATAATATTAAGTGCACATATTCATCCAAACATTTAATTAACAAGGATGTACAATTAAATAATTTCAAAAAGAAGGAAAGGTACACATGATAGTGGAAGAAGAGCAAGGTATTAGCATCTCCAAGTCAACACACAAGTAAGTTATCTAAGATATACTTGAGCTACCTTTAAAATGTAATAAATGTGAGATATGTGGAAGTGATAGACTTAATAAATGTGAAGAACATATTAGCCATTTGAAGCTTATTACTTTAGTGCATATCATTCTCTATATGTTCATGAAGATAAAATAATTTTGGTTAGAATATGTTTGAATTGATTTTAGTCATGGAAAGTAAACTGAGAAAAAGGTGAATAACTTGATGTCATTATCAAACAAGTTTTGGAGTAGATTAGAGCAGTGCTTGTGAGCATGTTTTGGAGAAGATTTGAGTAGTGTTTGTGAGTAGGTTTTGGAGTAGATTTGAGCATTGTTTGTGAGCAAGTTTTGGAGTAGACTTGAGCAGGTTTTATGAGCAATATTTAGAGCATATTTGAGCAGGTTTTGAAGCATATTTGATCAGGTTTGGTGAGCAAGTTTTGGAGCAGAAAGGAATTGGTGTCTCATATGGATTGGTGTCTATGAACTTGAGCAGAAGGGAATTTATGTCTCCTATGGATTGGTGTCCATGAAATTGAGCAATGATATTGGTGTCTCCTATGAATTGGTGTCCATGAACTTGAGCAAGGGGATTGGCATATCCTTTGGATTGGTGTCCATGAACTTGAGCAAGGGGATTGGTGTCTCCTATGGATTGGTGTCCATGAACTTTAGCAAGGGTATTAGTGTCTCCTATGAATTGGTATCCACAAAATTGAGCAAGTGGATTGGTGTCCATGAGCTTGAGCAAGGGGATTGGTGTCTCCTATGGATTGGTATCCATGAACTTGAGCAAGGGGATTAGTGTCTCCTATGGATTTGTGTCCTTGAAATTGTATAGAGGATTGGTGTCTCCTGTGGGTTGGTGCCCACAAAATTTATTGAAGAAATATATAATTAATATTTTACCATGATTTTCTCTCAAGAGGGAGTTTCCACGTAAAATTTTTGTCTCTTATGTGTGTGATGATTTTTACATTGTTTCATTATTGCATTAATATTATTTGAAGTTATTGCTTTGGAAAGAAAAGAAAAAAGTTTAATCTTATACTGTTCACCCCCCCTATCAGTATAAGCTTGTGTTCTTAACTTTCAAAAAATATTTAAAGATGCTTTTGAAAAAAATAAGGTAAATGAACCTGGGAGAGTCCTTGTTATTATCTTGATTACTCTTAGTTGGTTTAAGCCAAACCTTATACTACATTATGCATATATTTTAGTTCTTAGGATATTGACTTTAATATCAGACTACATATAGGACTAATTCAATGCTCTCATGCATATTGCTTTATTGAATTTAACCTAAATCTTAGACCGTGTACATGAGCAATTCAATTCTCTCAAGCATATTGCTTTGTTAGACTCTCAAGCTCTTCAACAATTTCACTTTGCTTGATTCACAAGTAAAACTCACTGCTTTTATAGAATAGAAGATTGTGCTCTTACTGATGCAAACACCAGGTGCTTAGGCACACTTCCAGGTAACAAAAAAAATATACATTTACTGATACAAACACTAGATTCTCAAGCATTTTTTTACTAAAACTTGGTCATAGTATATGCATCTTCTTCGAACATCCTTTCTATTAAAAAATAAATTCAATATATTCAAATTGACTCATTCCATTCAAATAAATAATATGTGTTCTTATATGAATGCTCTCTTAAACATTAAGAATATGTATTCTTTTATGAACTCTCTCTCTTAAAAAATACATTTTTGCATAAATATTTTTTTTATTTTGCTTGATAGAAGAGTTGGTTATATCCACACTATTTTTAGTAGCTCACAAGTGTAGGGTTCAAACCACAAGGGTTGCATTTACCAAACCTATTCCACCTTATTATTGTTAACCCAACTTGAAGTGGATTATTGATTTCTCGGGGTTTGTACCATCATTGTTGAGCTCATTATTGTTAACCCTACCTGAAGTGGATTATTGGTCGCTCAGAGTTCATATCATCATTGTCGATCTGGTGCACACTCTTAGAGTAGACTACTATCTTTGCAAGCAAATAAGCATGCTCCCAAGGTTTAAACCTAGGTCTCTTCGTGGTAACTTCCTGGATAGTTAGCCACTACCAATCCACCTAGTCCTTGGAGACCTTGGCATAAATATTCTACTCAAAGAAAAAATACATTATGGTATGAATGTTTCCAGTCATCTATATTTAAATTTGTGTGAATAAAATAAAGCTTGGACCAATTCTTGACTAGTACCTTAAAAAAATACAAATGGTATTATTTTTTTGAAATCAAAGTGTGCTCAGATGTTCATGTGAAGAAAATGAAGGCTAGACAACAATATTTCTGAAAAACCACAAGAAGCAACAACATTTGTTTTTGAAACTGTGCTCAGATCCATTGTGTGAAGAAAATGAAGGCTGGACAACAATATTTCTGAAATCAAAGCATGTAGAAGGTGAAAGGAGTTACTTTTTCGAGGAATAATTTTGTGCATGTGAATGAAAATTTTAAGAATTTTTATGGTAAGAATTATGGAGTGCATCTAGCGAAGCTAGGGTTTTCAAAGTGAAGCAAAAGGATGGAAAAAAGACACAAGAAGTGGCAATAATTTTTTGGAAACTTGAGTGTGCTCAAATTGTTTTGTGTGAATAAAATGAATGTTGGACCAGTTCTTGATTGGTACCTTAAAAAAACACACAAGTGGTAGTATATTTTTGAAACTAGAGTCTACTCAAGTTTATTCATGTGAAGAAAATAAAAGCTGGACAACAATATTTTCTAGAACAAAAAACACAAGTGGTAACATTTTTTTTGGAACCAGAGTGTGCTCAGATTTGTTGTGTGAAGAAAATGAAGGCTAGACAATAGTCTTTCTACAACCAGAGTATGTAGAAGGTAAAAGGAGTTACTTTTCCAAGGAGGAACATTTTTATGCATGTGAATGATGGTTTGAAGAAGTTTGATGCTTGTAATTATGGAGTGCACACAATGAAGCTAGGATTTGCAAAGTGAAGCACAAGGGTGGAAAAATAACATAAGAAGTGATAATATTTTTCCCAGAATCAGAGTAATGCTCAGGTTCGTTCTTGTGAAGAATACAAAGGTTATACTAGTTCTTGATTGGTACCTTAAAAAAAAGTGGTAATTTTTTTAGAACTTGAGTGTGCTCAGATATATTTGTGTGAAGAAAACAAATTTTGGACAACAATATTTTCAGAACAAGAGCATGTAGAAGGTGAAAGGAGTTTTTTTACTAGGGAGGAATATGTCTTTGTATGTGAATTATGATTTGAAAAAGTTTACCAACTGGAATGATGGAGTGCACACAAAAAAGCAAGGGTTTGCAAAGTGAAGTACAATAAAAAAACACAAGAAGCAATGATATATTTTTTATTTTGGAACTAGAGTGTGCTTATATCTATTTGTGTGAAGAAAATGAAATATATAAAATAATATTTCTAGAATTGGAGTGAGCAGAAGGTGAAAGGAGTTACTTTTCTAGGGAGGAATATTTCTATGCATGTGAACGACAGCTGAAGGATTTTGTGAGTTGGAATCATGGAGTGCATGGGGTGAATCTAGGGTTTGCAAAGTGAAGCACAAAGGAATTAAATCAAAGAGGTGAAAGGATTTACTTTGATAGGGAGGAATATATGTAAACTATGATTTGAAGAAGTTTACTGGATAGAATTTTGGAGTTCATGCAGTGAAGATAGGGTTTTCAAAGTAAAGCATAGAGAAATTTAAAACACACACACACACAAGAATTCACAATAATTTTTTCTCTCATAACTAGAGTGTGCTCAGATATATTCAAGTAAATAAAATGAAGGTTGGACCAGTTCTTGACTGGTGCCTTAATAAAAAGCAGAAGAAGTGACAACATTTTTTTTAGAACCAGAGCGTTCTCATATCTTTTGAGAACTAGAGTGTGCAAAATGTGAAAGGAGTTACTTTTATAGGGATATATATTTTTGTGCATGTGAATAACTATCTTAAGAAGTTTGCTAGTTGGAATCATGGAGTGCACACAACGAAGCTAGGGTTTGCAAAGGTAAAATATTAACATTAGGTGTTTTTTAAATGATAGTACATATTGGATGATTAAATCAGAGGAAGTTATTTTAATTGTGAGCATTATAATTAAAGCAAAGCATAAAGGAACTAAACTGAATAATAAAAATATATTTGACTAGAGATATTATTAAAAAAGAAAAATATTTTATTGTGAAAAATGGTATTTTATAAGAAGAGACTAATATTGAAGGAAATAAAGGAAAGAATATGAAATGGAAGAACCCTATGAAGAAATAGAACATTAGTATCCTTTGATTCCCATGATGATAATTAAAAACTCTCATAGCATTGTTGGCAACAATATGGGCATGGTATCTATGGATGTAGGTGCGGTAACTATGATAGTGATAGGGGTATATTCTAAGGGAACAAACACCAATGGAATGATTCATGTTCTATAATAGCTATATGGGCATAATGGACAATCATAATCAAGTAGGAGGGTAGATATGAGACCTAGTTTTATAAATACAGGCAGAATTCAAGAGAGGAAAACATTAACCTTAATGGAAATCCTAGGCAAGAAGCAGTAA
Organism: Wollemia nobilis; assembly: GCA_028583015.1. Lineage (NCBI taxonomy): Eukaryota > Viridiplantae > Streptophyta > Pinopsida > Araucariales > Araucariaceae > Wollemia > Wollemia nobilis. The sequence continues at coordinate 40,002,686 of JAQPPZ010015824.1, read as the reverse complement.
AAATTATAGAAGAAAGCCTAGATGAACTTATGGATCTCATGAAATATTTATTGTGGGGAGTTATGAAGGATAACAAAAATTATGAAGTCATATTGGGAGGGATAAGGAAATAAGAGAAGGTAGTATAAATTTGGGTGGATTGTGTTAAAAAAATATTATTAAACATAAGGGAAATAAAGAGAAAATATTAATACCTATAGATACATATGAGGAGGATATCCTATTGAAAATTCCAAACAAGATATATGAGAGGGCACAAAAAAGAATGGGAAATAATTTGGTTGACAAGTTTATGAGGGTGAGATCGATGGTGGAGCAGATTAAAATATGGGCCACCTCAATATGGGGAGTCAAGGGGTATGAAATTTTTTAGTGATGCCCAAGGGCTTATTCCTAGCCACATTTACAACAATAGAGGACTATAATAGAGATTTATTAGGGGGACCATGGTTTATGGTTTGTTCTGGCCTATTCTTAAAAAAATGGGAACCTAAATTCAACCTTGAAATTGAAAAAATCAAAGTAGCCCCCATTTGGTTAAAATTTCCTCCCCTACCCCTAGAGTTCTAATAATAAGAGATATTTGAAACAATAAAGAATAGTATTGGAAAAATTATGAAGACTAGGACTCAACATTGATTCCACTAGATTGACAAATCAACTAGTGAAGATTGATTATCTCTAGATTTAGAGTTTCTTCCATTACAGTCCTAATACTTTGTTGCAGGAAAAGGAGATTCAAAGAAATTTGGGAAGCTTCCTACATAGAGCTAGGAAGAATATCTTCTTTGGAATCAATCCAGCACAAGAAGCAACAAATGGAAGATCAAAGATTTGGAGGCCTATAGAAAAGGTCCCATTGCTAGAGATTGCAGACCTGCAAAGTGTAGAAGAAGAAAATGCCATAGGAGCCTTGGAAGAGAAGACTCCAGAGAAGAGTCCTGGTGAAGATAGGAGATTGGTGATCTCCATTGAAGATTGAAGACTTCACCCTGAAGAAGTTGAAGAGACCCACAGAAGGTCCATTGAAGAACTTCCAAAGATAGAGAAGGACTAGCGAAGGTCCTGTTCTATATTTTAGTTGCAATAGATTTCAGAGATCCGAGAGGGAGATCTCATTGCAACACTTCCACAGTAGAAGGTTGAAAGGTCTCATTGAGAAAGACCAGAGAAGCTATGAGAGTGAAGACCCTAGAGAAGAGGTCTCAAGGAGAAACAAGGAGAAGGCTTGGAGAGCCTCATTGAAGGAGATTCGAAGAAGGCCATTGAAGGAGTTCCTAGGAGAACTCATTGGAGAAATTTACCACCAAGGAGAAGTTCTTGATAAAGGAAGATTTTGGGACAATTATCGCCATCCAACAACAAGCCCAAAAAAGATAGATTTGGCAAGAAGCTTGCCAAATTTTGGAGGAGATTGGTGAAGACCTCAAGACTTTTAGATTCTTGAGAAGAAGGCCTAGATTGAAGTCAGAATTTGACAAGGAGAAAGGAGCCAAACATTACTACCAAACCTGAAAGGTTTGAAGATTACCTTTGAAGGCTAGAAGGCTCATTCGGAGATAGGGGTTTGCTGAATTTACAGCAGAATACTAAAGGGTTCTTGAAGGAAAACTCAGCTACGATTTGGAGGAGTTCCCTACCAAATTTTTGAGATTCAAGGATAGCATTTCAGTGGAGAAATTGACTGTGAAAGGGCAGCAATTAGGACAAAATTACTAGCTGCAAAACTTCATATTTACAGAGTGCATTTTGAAGGATAGTTAAAGTCACCTACTACAGATTTAGGGTAGCAAGTTAGAGGGTTTCAAAGCTGCAAATAGGTGAGTTAGAGAACTATTTTGAACAGTCAAGAAGAGCTGCAATTTCATCCAGTAAAAGGCAGCAATAAGGTGAATCTAATCACCTTGCAATCCTTCATCTACAGAGTTCATTAAGGTAAGCAACTTTGGTGCAATAGGTTCATTACTGAACATTAAGTTACTTAGCTCGATTAGTAAGTTTCATTAAGCACCATATTAGAGTTAAAGTTGCAAGGAGAAGGTTGCATATTAAAGTCTTCAAGGGAGTGCAGAAGATAGTTTCTTATAAGGTTAATACCTACACATTAAAATAGGAGTTAGATATATTTCAACAGAAAGAAAAATATCATCTTCCTATTATCAACTAGAAGCAAAGAAGACTATGCTCTAAAGCATTGATTTTAGTGCAAGTTTCAAATTACTTTTAAGAGTTCTTCAAAGGAGCAATAAGGAGAAATTACTAGTGCATGATTTAAGGTTCATTCAAAGGAGCAATAAGGTAAGATTAATAGTGCACTATACTATTTACTCTTAAAATTTATTAAGTGCATTGGTTGTTAAGTTAAGGTGGAAGACCAAAGTGCACAAATCAGCATAATATCAAAGTGTCTAAAGACACTATTCAGTGCAGAAAACCTGCAACTTATTGTGGCATAGAGAAGCCACCTAAAAGGGTGATATACCTCCAAGGAGTGGAGAAGAAAGCCACATCTCAAATCAAGAAAAAGAGCTACAAAAGGAGACTAGGAGAGTCTCAGATTAAGGTGCAATTAAGTAACCTATTACAGGTTATTACAGAGTTGTTTACTGCACCATACTTGTCTTCTACTTTACACCAAAATAAGACAAAGGCTTAAGTGTCTTAAGGACACACTACATAGCTCATTGGTACATCTACAAGCGGCCACCATTAGCAAGGGTAAAAGCACAAGCTAAAGTGCTTAAAAGAAGTGCCATCCAAAGGACACAATACCCGCCATTAGCAAGGGTAAAATCACAAGCTAAAGTGCTTAAAAGAAGTGCCATCCAAAGGGCACAATACCTACCATTAGCAAGGGGAAGCACAAGCCTAAGTGCTTAAGAGAAGAGCCATCCAAAAGGCTCGATATCCGCTCATCAAGGTGTTAAAAGACACCATAGCTCGGTGCTACAGCAACACGAGAGCAACACCATTGTGAAGGACACCTGTCATGGTGCAAAACCTACAGCAAAAAGAGAATAGCAAGGTAAGCCAAGGGTCGATAGTGCAAGTTGGAAATAACTCAAGATAGTTGGCAAAGACAAGGTGAGTTACCCAAGTGCTAAAATAACTCGAAGGGCCATCCATCTACGTTGGAGAACAACCATTGCCAAGAAGCCAAGCTAACCTATGAATGGAGTTAGAAAGAATAGGCGTTGAAGGAAACAAAGAAGCCAAGATAAGCTCCAGGGTTAAAATGAACATTGAGTTGTTTGATTCCATGCAAAGAAGGTGCTTCCATTTGTCTTAACACTACCAGGAATCAAGTGCCACTTGGCACTAGGGAAGAGAGAGCATTCACATTCTCTCATAACGCTTACGCTTAGGAAGATGAGCGCTCAAGGTTGGTGAAGCATTTCTTTAATCATTATTCAATGCTCAAGTAAAGGTTGGTGCCACCCAAATAATGCATCCAAGAATATAGCCTCCAAAATGCCATGAAGCATGCATTGCTAGCAAGAACATGCCACTTGACATTCACATCAAGGGAGGTGTAAGGTATTTAATAGCTGAAGACAAAGACGGACAATGAAAGAGAAGCATAGAAGAGGAGCGATTCAAGCTAGAGTGGTCAAAGTGCACTAAAGAAAGGAGAAAAACATCTTACGAGGAGCGCTCGAACGTTGAGCATTAATTGCTCATTACCATACGTAGGAGACCAATGAATTCAATGCTCAGGTTTGGATAGAGAATCAAATCAAAGGGTCAATCACAGTGCAACATAAAACATTCATAGGAAGGTAAAGGTTTATATAACTTTATATTTGCTTTCTTTGAGATTAAGGAGTTATAAGGTGGTTTATTATTTAAGGTTGAGATTATTTATTATTTGCTTGAAGATATAGGCAAATTCCAACCTTAGAGATTAGAAAGCAAACCTAAAAGTTTATTTCCTTGAATGATATTTCAAAAGTGCCCTAGTAGAAATATACACATTATAATATTTGCTTTCATTAAGGAGTGATAAGGCATAGTATATAAGGTTGAAATCATTATCATTTGCATTGAAGATATTGCAAACTCAACCTTAGTAAACTTGAAAGCAAATCAATAGGATTTTATATCCTTAAATAGTATTTCAAATCACATTAGTTGAAATACAAATATATTAATATTTGCAATCAATATCATAGGAGATATAAGGGTTTCTACTTGGAAAACAAATTATTATTATATTGCAAATATCATCAATTTCTAAAATTCCAAATTAGGGAGATATAAGGAGTACTACATCAAACTTTAATTAATTGGAATTTAGAAAATTGAACCATTGAAAATTTAAGGATAGAGAAGCAAAATTATTGTTTTCTTGAAAGAGTTGGAATTTATTGCTTATACTTGTCTCATAATCACATTAAAGGGATAAAATAAATCCAACCATAGAGAACTCCATCAAATTGATAAGTGCATAGTTCAATAGGAGAAATAAGGTGAAAATAGGAGTTGATTATTATCATTCTCAAAACATTACAAAATCAACTCAAAAAGTGAACTAATAGTTGCTAAGCACTATATCAAGAATATAACACACTCTAAACTAGGGAGATATAAGGAAGCCAACTTCAAAGGTAATAAAAAATACATAAACATAAAAAGGTTTAAAGTAAGATGGAGGAAATAATTAAGAATACATTCAATGAAAATAGTGAAATGATATTTCATGAACTTAGGTTCTATTCACAAAATCTAATAGAAAACTTTGATGGATTCAAACTCTTGTCTACAGAGTTGAAAGAAATATTCTCTTTATTTTTGAAGGAAGCAAAGGAAGAGAACTTTACAACATTAATTGGATATCTTCATGAAACTCTATTCAAGACTTGGTGGAATACTCAAAATGTGATTATTCTTTCTTTAGAAGAGTGCTTAATGTTCTATTTGTCATTAATCACTTTTGAGTTCTTTTGAGGAATGAAACAAAAGAAAGTAAATGCTAGTAATGAACCTTTGAATCCAAGTCAATTTTATTGTGATGATAGACTAACTCATCATGAAGCAGATATTCCTCTAGTAACAATGCAAAAATGAAGGAGGAAGAGAAAACATGGCAGAAGAGAACAAGACAAAGATCCTAATCTGGATACAAACAAAGAGTATAATAAAGAAAGCACAAATATTAAACCAGATGAACATGAAGTTAAAGCTCTCTTAGCAAAGATAGCATTTTATGAAGACACTAACTACTTGCTTGAACAAATTACAAAAAATAGAGAAGGAGAATACAAACTCCATAACCAAATGAAGATCCATATTGAAGACTAAAGTCTTCAATACCCAAATAATGTAATACAGGGGGGTGTTAGAGTATATTACATTATTTGGTACATGTCAATGTACCACCTTTGGTACATTACTAGAGTAGGAGTTTACTTTAGAGTAAAGTTAAGTAGTTACTTCAAGCAATGTAATAAATGCACAAGTGTTAGAATGTGCAATGATGTAAATGTGCATGTAGTCCATATGTACATGAGTCATAGGATAGAGTCAAAGGTAGAGTGAGGGCCAAGGAACTTATCTTCCTATATATAGGCCTTATAGTGAGTGAAATCAGGGGATAGAGAATATAGAGAGTGCATAGTATAGATTAGTTAGAGGAGTACAATGTAGCCTCTTTAAAAATAGTTTATGGAGTGTTCATGTCCTCCATTATATTGTATTGTACTATTTTTGTGAGCTTTCATTAATGGCATATTTTTGAGTTATTGCAGATATTTATCTTATTACTTTCTTGCATATTATAGTGCCATTATCATACAGTCATCTTAGACTGCTTATCTTACATCTTGTGGTTGCATTCCCTGTATTATATATCCATCAAAAGCTAATAGAGTTGTGCTTAAGCCTTAAAAAATGGCCATGACCTCCACCACCATGTTTCTATTCATCCCAATGCCTCTATGGAAGCCAAAAACTATTGTCCCTTCATGCGTATGACCCACCCCTCCAACACCTACCTCCCTTAGATTGCCATGAGCAACACCATCAGTTTTAACCTTAACCCAATCCATCGATGGTGGCTTCCACTTCCCTCTCCTATACAACTTTTTAGAATAAGGAACCTTCATTATTTGTGAGCTTCAATTCCATAAATATTGGGAGTGAACCCACCCAAGGATCACAATCCCAAGAAAATCCAATAACTCCTCATCTCTTGGCATAAGTTGAGAATCTTTTATTCCTCTTACAACCTCTCTAATATTAAGCAAAATTCTCAAGATAATTGACTCCTTGGATTAGCACTCATCATGGAAAATATGCATGTTATGCTCCAACCACACCTACCATAAAGTGAAGACCTTAAAATAGTGGATTGGAAGGGTAAACTATACACCCTCCTCCTAGAACCCCACAAATGAAGGAACTAATCCAATGAGACATCCTTTCACCTTGGTCCTAGATCCAACCAAAAAATGGATTTCAAACTAGAAGGTGTTCAATAGATTCTCCCATCCCATAATAGAGCACACACCATCACCAAGCCCCTTTTACAAATATTATTTTAAGTTAAATCCTATTTTGAATGGCTAACCAAATGAAAATGTTGACTTTCATCTAGATACTTGAATTCCACACCTTCTAAATTGCCCTCTCCCTATCCAATCCTTATATGAGTCATTCATATCCCTTAGTTATAGAATACCATATATTTATTATCCCCCATATCAAATATTTCTCCTCTTTCAACCAAGAGCACTACCTTTGATTCTAAATAACTCTTATACTATCCCTATCTTCTTCAGGTATTTATCTCCAAACTGAGAGGTCTTTCCACCTCCTCGAACCCACTCCTCCTTCATATTCCTCCTAAAAGTCCTTAACATAGACCCAATTTACATTCTTAAAAATCTCTGCAGTATTACTCAGCTTCAGGAATTGAGAAGCAATTGGATGGTTTTGATCCCATACATCATCCTAAATTTTTTTATTTCTCCTATTTTTTACTTTCCAAAATAGCCCTGTAGTAATAATATTACTAACCTTTTTAATTGTAGTCCAAATGATGGAACCCCTTGTTAAAGGGAAGGCTATAAACGGATTCCACATCATACCCATACTTTACAAATAAAACCTTTGACTTAAGGATGGATTGGTCTAGAATCCAATTCCACAACAATTTAGTTGATAAATCCAAGTTTTGATCAACCAATTTGTAGATACCCAATCCCATTTATTTAGTGGGAGGCAAACTGAATCCCACTTTGCAAAAATCTATTTATTTTTTAATTCTAATCCTCCCCAAAGAAATCCCTCAAAGTCTATAAATCTTCTTAACATAGTGTCTAAGATCAATTATAGCCATAAATTGAAAGACTAGAATAACTTGAAACACTAATTTTATTAGAGTCAATATTCCCACCAATGATAGCCATTTATGGATCCAATGATTTAGCTTACATCAAATTTAATCTGTAATATTCCTTCGAGGTTCCTACCAAGTATGTCTTCCTTCCACTAGAATCTTGAGGTATTTAAAGGGGACTAAGATTTTCTTGAAATTTAAAATATTAAGGATACATGTTTGCACCCTATTATCAACATTGAAAAAAATCTTAGACTTATCTTCATTAAGAACTTGATACGGAGCTCTCTCTATAGATCCAAACATATTTTGAACCCCTTGGCCTCCTTGATCTTTGCTATCCCCATTCAAGTAGAATCATCCACAAAATGCAAATGCATCAGAGGCATGACACCCCTAGACACTACAAAAAAATTTATTTCTTGGGATTCCCTAGATTTTTGGATACTCCTACCCAGGGCTTCCACTTAAAAAATGAACAAGGAGACAAAGGCTCTCACTGCCTTAGGCCTCTACTTATCCCAAACTGCTCCAATGGGGCACCAACTATCAAGACCAAGTAAGCAGGATTGGAAAAGCAAGCTACCACCCAATTGATCCCCCTATCCTCAAACCTAAATTTTTGTAGAACCTTAATTATAAGTCTCCAATCAACTCAGTCATAGTTTTTGGATATATGTAGTTTAATAAACATATTACCTTCCTTACCTAGTCTCATGGAGTGAGTAACTTCCTGTGCCAATGTAATCTGATCCATTATTTGTCTCCCTTGCATAAATCCACCCTATTCCTCAGATATCATGGCTGGTAAAACCACCTTCAAACACTCTACCAACACCCTAGAAATAATCTTGTATATACAATTACAAAGGAAAATGGGCCAAAAATCACCCAACAAGGAGGCCCCATAATCAAATATTTAATACTATTGGTTGTATTACATTATTTGGTACCTTTGTAAATATTTAGATTAGGGAGTGTGTTTGATATTTGAGTCTATAGTATGTGTCAAGTTCTTAAGTGTGAGTATGTGTGTGAGGTGTCTTGTTACTAAGTGTGAGTTATATAAGTAAAGTGTCAAGATTAGAAGTAAGTTATGTGTAATCATGAGAGACTTTATCTTTATGTAATATGTGAGATTTATTATGTAAAATGAAAATATGAGGAGTAGTTTCTACCATGAGTTTATCAAGAGTCATGTAATATGAAGAGTCTCATGTATATATATTGAAGAAAAAACTATGTAATATGTAACTTGAATAAGCATTGCATTTATGCATTGCTTTAGTCGTTTTAATAAAGCTTTCAATGTGTTTATTGTTCATTATTTGAGTTTAACATATATGCATGATTATTGAGTTGATTTCTGATCCTAAAGAGTATTTAACCTGTGGACAATGTTATTTTGCTAACAAATACAAAAAATTAAGTAAAAAGTGCTAGCCAATATTGAGCTAAAAATAAACCTTTTTAAAATAAGATATTTGTTTTTATGGTTGTTAATACCTTATTTAATTTAACCCTTTTACAATTTTTTATATGCAATCTCAAAGCTTTTCCTTTGCAATTCTTTACATAAAAACATTACCATTTTTTATATGATTTGTAAATAAAAGTATCAATAAACTCATTATCTTAGTGAGACTTCGTAGTATACTACTTATTAGCATTAGTACATACATCATGTGGCTTTTCAATTTCTTGTTTCATATTATTTTCATGTTTAATGACCATTTTTTAATATTCCTTTTAATTTTATACTATTTTTTAATCCTTTTGGATACTTGAAATTCCTTTATCAATGTTGTTAGCTTATTGAAGAAACATAAAACTATTTCCAATGCATGTTTAAACCTTTCCTTTTTTTGTTACATATTTCTACTTCATCTTAATGTTCAATTAAATACATTTTAATTTCAAATGTTACAAGTCTTCAACATGGTAAAAGGAGAAGTTATTTGAATCAATTAACTACACATATCTAAGCTTATAATCCACATCTTGGTATACTAATAGGCCAATGGCTAATTTTATATTGAATTTCTCCATCATGTCTTGCATACCTAAAATGGAACTATGTAATGCATGAATGGAAGTGAGTTATCTCATCAATGGTTTATATGATTGATTACTCAAAAATGGTTTTGTGGTCACTTTTTTCCTAAATTTTAATGTATTTCCTTTTCAAGTTTCTATTTTATCAACCAACTACTCAATCTTAGCATAATACATCTAATATGTAAATCCTAAATAGTTTGTAATGGCGTTAGGATTTGCTTGCTTTATTTCTAATAATACTTATTCCTTGTCTCATAGTCTTCTATTTTTTTTTTTCTTCTTTATCTTTGAGGATGGACTCTTTTGAAATATTATTTATCTTTGAGGATGGACACTTTTGAAAGTACATTTTTAAAATAAATAGAGCCTTCTATCCCAACATTAAATGTTTCTACTATAGTACTCATATTAATAATCCAATCATCAGTTGAAAGTTACAAATATGAAGGTCTTGCTAAAGATTTTATTTTTACCACTAATATTTTTTGGTTATTAGAACTTGCAACATGTGCATATCTTACAAACATAAAAGTAATGCTTAAGTAGTGAGTAATATATAGTAAAAAGATAATCTCTTTGTTCTTCACACTATGGATAAGAATTTTGAAAATCATCCCCTATTTCCATTTCAACTTATATTTTATTCAAGTATCGATAGGAACACCATAATGGCGAAAGGCATTGGGCTCTACTACAAGAGAAGCAAGTTTAATTTACTAGGAGGGTGGCCCTCGATGTGTCCCCAACTTTTCAATCTATTCAAAAAAGAAAAACAAATATTTGTATTCAAATTCCTTGGATGATGATCTTTTAAAAAACTAAATTTAAGTAATAACTCAATTGAATTTTTCTAGGTTAGCATAGCTCATATAGTATAAAAGTTTAATTGTTCATGTAAATTTCTTCTAATTTATCCTTTTGATTAATATATTCCTAGATAGTTTTAATATTTCATATAAAGAGGTATGAGACCATTTACGTGAAACAATACATAGAGTGAAAAATTCTCTCTATAATTAATGCCAATTGTCTATGTTTTTTAATATCATTATTAATTTTCCTTTCTCTTATTGATATAAGAAAATAATAAAAATAAAATTTCTTTATAACAACCAATAATTTTTCTACATCACAAATATAGTAAGCAATTTTTAAATTAATAGCTCTATCAAAAGTTTATGTATTTTCCTTGCACATTTGATATAATTTATTTCTTAATCCATGAAGGATGTATCTTCAACAAGACATAATGCTTTTACATCTCCTTTAGAAATTTTAGAAAAAAATCTTTAAATATTGAAAAAATAGAGCAATGAAATGGTCACATATATTAGGGTCAAATGATAATTTACAAACAATATTGAGAATAGTATTTATGCACAACTATAAGTAAATTCTTATCTTAATGGAGGAACTTGAAAAATTCATCCCAAAATTAAACAGTCTATGTAGGGCATGTGACTGAAATATGTGATAAGACTTGGCCTAACATGCAAAAAATAAAATATAACATTGGCTACAACCTTAAAACTAATTGATTCCCGATCAATAGATTACCTTGTGCATCCATTATGTATAATATCCATAAGTTGTTTCTTTACCATACAATCTATGTAACATATCCAAAAGGTATTTAAATTCTTCCATAACATTTGTGATCAAATATTTACCTTGATAAATGGAAGTATATGTTCTAACATGGTGTGCATGCAAAATGACTATGGTAATATTTCTCATCGATGTAATGCATTATATATAATATAAAGGTGGTTATCCCCTTGATAAACAAATGCAATTGAAATAAAACCAAATAGCTAAAAATTTTACATCAATTTTAAATCAAAGTACAAATGAGAATATCTTAAAAGTTTTCAAACTTTATACATGGAAGAGATTTTATGAAGATGTTAACATGATATTTTGTGGGTTAAAATGGAGTTGTATATTATATTTTTGAACATGTTCATGAATGAAAGAGAATTAAAAATCAATGTGCTTAGTGTGATCATGTAATGAGATTTTTTCTTATCATAATAGTTCTGTCAGTTGGTATCAATCTTTAGATCATCTTATGCTTTAGAAATTTTAGAAAATTTTCTTTAAATATTGAAAAAAATAGAGCAATGAAATGGTCACATATATTAGGGTCAAATGATAATTTACAAATAATATTGAGAATAGTATTCATGCAAAACTATAGGTAAATTCTTATCTTAATGGAGGAACTTGAAAACTTCATCCCAAAATTAAATAGTCTATGTAGGGCATGTGACTGAAATATGTGATAAGACTTGGCCTAACATGCAAAAAATAAAACATAAAATTGACTACAACCTTAAAAATAATTGATTCCCAATCAATATATTACCTTGTGCATCCATTATGTATAATTTCCATAAGTTGTTTCTTTACCATACAATCTATGTAACATATCCAAAAGGTATTTAAATTCTTCCATAACATTTTTGATCAAATATTTCCCTTGATAAATGGAAGTATATATTCTAACATGGTGTGCATGCCAAATGACTATGGTAATATTTCTCATTGATGTAATGCATTATATAAAATATAAAAGTGGTTATCCCCTTGATAAAAAAATGCAATTAAAATAAAACCAAATAACTAAAAATTTTACATCAATTTTAAATCAAAGTACAAATGAGAATATCTTAAAAAATTTCAAACTTTATACATGAAAGAGATTTTATGAAGATGTTAACATGATATTTTGTGGGTTAAAATGGAGTTGTATATTATATTTTTGAACATGTTCATGAATGAAATAGAATTGAAAATCAATGTGCTTAGTGTGATCATGTAATATTGGGTTGAAAACAAGCTTCAAAACTCCTTGATTATCATAATTTAGGATTGTTAGTTATTTCTATGAAATTATCATTCTTGAAAAAATGCAACACAACAATTGTGGATAATTGATAAATGATATGTTGATTCTTACTTCCTTAAGGTATTAGAGTGGATCCCAAAAAGAATACATATCCAGAAGTAGATATCTTGTCATCTATGGATCCTACATAGTTTGCATCCATGAGCCCTATTAAGAAGAATTGACTATTTTTATCTTAATGTAAACTATAATCAATAGTACCATGGATATACTTGAATGTCTGCTTTTCTAATTTATAGTAGAAACCCTCGACTCTTGCATGAATCATAGAATATAGCTAAAAACATAGTAGATATCTAATTTGGTGTAGATCAAACAAATAAGAATCATATTCAATTATCGAAATAGAGTTACATTTACTTATGGTGAGGGATAATTTTAATCTAGTTGCAACCATATATCCACTAGGGTAGGTATTGTCTTATAGTCTATCATCTAAAACCTCTCAAGTAATATCTTTGCATAGTTCATATATAAAATAAAAATATGGTTATTTCTATGTATTAATTCCATGACAAGACAATAGTACATAAGACTAATATTAGTCATGTTGAATATTTTCTTTAAATAATTCTTGGTTTAATCAATAAATATCTACAAACCACTTGTGATAACTAACTTATCAATATACCTAATTATAATCATAATCTTTCGCCCTTCTTGTTTTAAGTATAGGTTTAGATCATAAGGACTATGACAAAATACATATCATACAAGATGCTCATCAATATTGATATACAAAACTCTAGGAGCCTAATTTAGCCCATAGAAATATGTGATGACTTGAAATATGTTACTCTCCTATTGTAGTAGTATAAATATTACCATTACATTCTATTAATGAGAACAATTGTGCAAAGAAAAATGGAAATATAAATTGAAATGATTCCAATTAAAATAAAGTTAATATGATAGTGTAAAGAAAGGTATTAGAAACACAAAAATATAAAAAATGATAAAGGCATAATAAGTGTGATTTATTACTAAGCATAAAATGGCTATAAAGGACTAAATCTCTCACTAATCTGATCTTTTTCATGTCCATATTCAAAGTCCCAGCTTCTATTTACCAAAAAATTGAAAAAATCCAAAAGAGATTTCTATGATTGAGGGCTAAAAATCATAGAAGGTTTCCATTGGTATTATACTAGGATAAGATTTACACCAAGAAAAACAAAGGTGTTTTGAGCTTCCAAAAAATGAATAGGTTGAATATAGCTCTCATTTTCAATCAGGGATTAAGGATCATTACCAATTCTCAAACTGCATGGGTTAATATCATTAAAGGTATATACCTTTAGCAAAGATCATTTCTCGATGAGCACCCTCTTCCAATGGAATATTGGTTTTGGAACTGTATTATAAAAACCAGATCCATCATTAGAGATGGTCTGAGATGGTGGTTAGGTTGTAGAACACATATTAATTTTTGGAAGGACCCTTGGTTTTAAGGACCAACTGTTGCTTAATGATCCTAACTTGGCCTTCCTAAAACCCTTCACTGATCATCTATTCAGTGTCAAAGTCTGTAACTTTTTCTCTCACTCTTTCCAAGTTTAGGCTTGGAAAACCATCCCTCTTAATGGTATGAATAATGAGTAGAGTGTTGCTACCAAAAATCTTACCAACCTTATAAGAACCTAGTCATCCTAAAAAACCCTTCTCAATATACTCCTATTGTTGGAATATATTACATTATTTGGTACATGATAATGTACCATCTTGGGTATATCCTTAGATTAGGAATGTGTCTTAGATTAGGGTTTGAGTATTTACTTTATGCAATGTAATAAATGCACAAGTATTATTAGAATATGCACAATATTCAATAATGTAAATGTGCATCATAGTCCAAGTGCACATGAGTCCATATATTAGGAAAGTGAAGAGTCATAGGAATATGGAAGGCCAAGAGTCATATCCCATTATATATTGGCCTTTGTGTGAGCATAAGATATATATCATAACTACGAATAACCGACATTTCACTATTAAATTAGCTTACAAGATTTTGCTTGATGACGAGGATTTTGTCCTCCAAAAGGACTTAGTTTGGATAAAAAATTTAATTCCAAAAATTGCAGTCTTTTCATGTTTGGTTATCCAAGGAAGAATTCTAACCATTGATAATATGATGCGTAAAGGTATTTGTATCACTAATCGTTGTTATCTGTGCAGGGCTAATTGGGAGACCATTTATCACATTTTCCTTGAGTGTCCTTTTTCCTTAACTATCCTAAGTAGGGTTTTTTAGGCCTTCAATATTTCTTGGGTTAAACCAGCCATCGTACTTGATTTGTTCATCCAGTGGCCTTACCCCTTTTCAAGCCAAAGACTTAGATACATGTGGAAAATTTGTCTCAATCACTATATTTGGTAGGTGTGGTTAGAAAGGAACCATAGAGTCTTTAATGAGTCTATCCATGATCATAAAACTATCATTGCCAGGATCCTATCCTTTGCCAATGAGAATATGAACCTTATCCCTTTTGATAGTCATAAACCTCATCTGTAGGAGACCACGATTGCTCAATATTTAAGCTTAACCTTGTTAGATGAGTCTGTGCCTAGGGTAGTCAACCCTAGAGCCAATGTTAAGTGGTCCCCACATCCTACGAGTTGGTTTAAGCTTAATTTTGATGGAGTGGCTAAGGAAAATCCTGGCAGAGCAGGCACTGGCGGTATTGTGCAAGATCATAATGGGAATATGTGCATTTTTCAAATATTTGGGAACAAGGATGAACAATGAAGCTAAAGCTAGATCTATGTGGAGAGGCCTTCAAATGACTCAAGACTTAGAAGGCAATTTGATCATAGAAGGAGACTCTATGTATGTTATAAATCTCCTCAATAATTGGAAAAAACCTTCTTGGAGGATTAAAAAAATTGTTGAAGAGGCTAGGATCCTTTTCCAGGGAAGACAGGACATAAAAGCCCAACATGTCTTTCGGGAAGCTAACAGAGTTGTTGATAAGCTGGCTAATTTGGGTGTCGATGGTGACGAAATTTTCAAATGGGAACACGGTGTCCTGAGCAAAGTAGAGGAGCTTATTCAACAAGAATACCAAGAATGATAGTCAAATTTACCAATAGGGAATGCACTATAAGTTCGAAGGCTATGAGTATTCTCGTATCTTTTTGAAATGGACTTACAATAAAAATTATCCGAGTTGTCAGTCTTGGTGGATGCTTCTTGGAAATACCGCAAAGACTAATGGGGACAGTGACATGGCAGATAACATGGCTCCTAGTCATCTTAGCAATTTGAGGTTGGTTGATAATCACAAGGCAGGAAAGAAATGACAATATAAGACTTCGAACCAGAGCCACGTGGACCACTAGATAACCACCGCCATAAATCTAGCCAACAAGTTCATGATGTGGTCCCAAAGCATGTCCTATATGAAAGAAAACAATTACCAAAGAATTATTAAGAGTAAATATCAATACAGAGCTTGTGGGAGTTTTTTTTAGTACTTTGCTATGTGTGTCTGCAGCTTTTTATTTCTCCACTGTTTCAAGGAAGGGATTTGTGTCTGTTTATTTTTTTGTAATTATGATGCAGGTGTGTTTTCTTGGGGTATACCCAAAATGTTGTATGGGAAGTTTATTTTTGATAACAGGCTATGTGCCTTACCGGATGTAAAGGCTTTGGTGGCATGTAGATTTTACATATATAGGATCCTTAGTAAGGACATGTTTATCAACAACCCTAGCTGATTTTTGTAAAAGGTTTTGGGTCAACCTGTAAAACCCAGTATTAATGCTATAGTATCTTATCTACCAAAATATATATATATATCATAATATCATCTTATCATTTCATAGGAGAATGTAGAGTAGAGTATAATACATGTTAGATACAATGTAGAACTTTAATGAAGCATGAAGTATTTTGAGATCTCCACATTTTGTATGAAGATACTATTTTCATGAGCTTTTACTAATAGAAATTTTATTAGTTACAAAATTTTCTTATGAGTTTTACATGCTTTGCATATTGCCATTATCTTATATTTAATATTACATGCTCATTTTATACCTTGTGGTAAATTTTATATTGTTTTTAATATCAAAAACTAACATTGGTATCAAAGGCACAAGGGAGATTGATAAGAGATAGGTATATACACAAGAGAGGTTGATATGATATAGGGAGATCTCATTTTCATATTTTTAAAATTGCTTTTTGGCTAGAGTCTTTCCACAGGGTTGTAGGAAAACTCATGAAGACTAGAACTCAACATAGATCTCTTTCCACTAGATTGAAGGATAATTAGTGAAGTTTATTGGATTTTTAGAGATCTAGAGATTTAGATGCATTTGGTTTTTGCTATCTAAGTTTTATTGCAGGAGATTAGTTTCTAGTTGCAACAAAAGAGTAGAAGGTAGAATATTGAGGAGACCCAAGAAGAAGGTCCCCATAGAAGCTTGAATATTGAAGACTCCAAATTGAATAAATAAGAAAACAACTCTATTGAATATTGAGAAGAAAGAAAGAGGTCAAGGGAAGCCCTATTGAATATTGGAGAAAGAGGATATCCAAGATAAGAGATTCCATTGAAGAAATTACAGATTTGGAAGATAAAATATTTGAGAAAGAAGATAGATGAGGACTAAGGAAAAGGTCCAACTAAAGAGTTGCAAAATTTGAAGACCCAAGAGAAGAGGTTTCAAGCAAATTTGGAAGAAGGAAGAAGAAGGCTAGAGAAGCCCTATTGAATAAGTTGAATAAGTGGCCATTGGAGAAGTTTTGAAGAAAGATCAAGGTAGAATATTGCAAGCAGGAGAGACTCCTAAAAAATTTTTTTTGGGACAATTGTTGCCATATGAAAACAAGACCAAAGGGGAGAAGGATTTGGCAAGAATTTTACCAAATTTTGGAAAACATTCTTGAAGACTTCAAGACATTAAAATTATTGATAAAGATGCCATGGAAAGAGGCTAGATTTAAAGTTAGATTTTGACAAGAAAATTAGAGGAGAAAGAAGCTAGAAGAAGCCACCATACTTGAAATTTTTCAAGACAACCATAAAGGATTTGAAGGTTGATTTGCAAAGGAGAAGATTGATGTTTTTACAGTAGAAGTTGAAAGGTAACAGAACAAAAAATTGAAGGTCATATAGAGCTGCAAATTGAAAAAGAATTGGGTAGATTTTGAAGTTCCCTTAAATAGCTAATTTAAGGAAGGCTTGACAACAAAAGAAGGCAGCAATTTGGAGGAATTGAATGCTATTTTTGGACATCAAGATAAAGGAGAATGAATTAATTTTAGAGCAGTGAATTGAAGGCTTTAGCACTACAAAATTGGTCAGCATTAGAAGGAGAAAAGAGGGTTGTGATTTGGAGAAGTTTAGGGCATATTTGAGAGAGCTTTGAACAACAAAGCATAGGAATATTTGGAAGCATTTGAAGGAGGATAATTGCTGCAAATTATAAAGACATTTGGACAACAAGAAGGCAAAATTTAAAGGTGCAAATTTTAGAGGTTGAGAGAATACATTCGAAGGAGAATTGAAGCTACAATAATCAATTTTTTAGGCAACAAGTTAGAGGCTACGAGGCAAAAAATCTAGGCAAACATTAGAGCTGCAAAATTAATGATATTGGGGCAGCAAAGCAGAAGGAATTTAAGCTGAAAAATTTACAAATTTGGGAAAGCAAATAGGTGAATCAAATCACCAAGAATACTAGATACAAAATGAGACCAAAAGGTATGCAATATTGGTGCTATAAAATTTTATTATTTGAACATTCACATTAGCTTATTATAAAGTCTTTAAAAGCACCACATTTTAGTTTTTTTAAAGTAGCAAAAGGAAGGCTTAAAAGTTGAATAATATTGCATCATTGCTATCTTAGAACCTACACAATACAAACAACAAAATATAGATTTAAAAGATTGCTTGAAATAGGAGTAATAAGGAGAAGAAGTTATATAGTGAATGTTGTTTTTGTAAGCTAACAGAGTGCAATATTATTAAAGCTAAAGGAGACTGAATAGGACACAAGAGTAAGGTAAAGTTAGAGTGTCCAAAGACACCATAAAGCATAGGTAAAAGCTATAGCAAGTCTTGGTGAAGAGGAGCCACCAGAGGAGTGGTAAAACCACCAAGAGAAAGAGGAGGTACCACCATATTGGAGAAGAAAGCCACCATTTCAAGGAAGCAAGAATAACTATTTAAGAAAGAGTGAAATTATAGGGGGGCAAGCATTTGAAATCCATGAGCTAGTGTCTCTTTAGAGCTATGGACAATAGCCAACAAGCACCGTGAGTTAGCAATAGCCAACAATAAGGTATGAAATAACAAGGATAGATCACTAAAGCACCATTAGAAAGTGAAGTGATGCAAGATTTGAAGGTACAAGGTTATTATACCATTTAAGAATGGAAAAATAAGTGCCATATTGAAAGCACCAACCAACAACATCACCAATGAGAAGTGAGCACCATTAATGCTTGCCAACATGAAGCCAAAGTGTCATTCACAGCAAAGGAAATTAGGTGAAGCATCAAGCATTACCAAGTGAAGAGGAGTAAAGGAGCATTACAAAGAAAAGTAAAAAACTATGTAGAGGAGAAGCAATATGTTACCAACTAAAGAGGAGTAAAGGAGCATTACAAAGAAAAGAAAAAATGCTATGTAGGGAAGAAGCAGTGTGTTACCAAGAAAATAAGAGTAGAGGAGCATTACAAAGAAGAGGAATAGATATTACATAGAAGAGAAGTGCCACCACTTGGAAGGATATAATATATTCATAAGAGGAGTGAAGAGTTACATTACCAAGTGTCACAGTGTAGAAGGTAACTCCAACTAACGTAAGGGAAGTGAAACATCTTCTTTGCATGAAGGACAAGTCATACAAGCATATTCTTGAGATAAGAAGGTAATGCAAGTGAGTGGAGCACAGCACATTCAATGGTCAAAGAAACTAGCTAGCACTAAGAGGATAGTCAAAGTCTTAGAGAGCACCATACATAAGGAAGAACATTAAATGCAGTGATAAAATATATCATTTTGCATTGAAGTCTAAAAAGTGGATAGTACCTAAATTAGAGTGCAAGTTGTAGAGTAAATAAGTCATAGGAGAAGCATACTGAATATGTAGCATGTCATATTCAAGAAGGTACATAAAATATTCAAATCAATTTGCATTTTCATAAAGGTCAAGGAGGTATAAGGAATATCAATACTAAGGTTAATCTTAGTTAATCTATTATGCTTGAGATTAATTAAATGAATGAAGGTATATAAAATTGCATTGATGAACTATAACCTTAGATGATTTATTGAATGATTTGAAAGCTTTTTGAAGTAAGAAGGATTTAATTTGAAAGCTATTGGAATTACTTTATTTGAAATTCAAGCATAGAAATATTTGCAAATAACTTGACTTGGAGGAATAAGGACTTCTACATAGAAATTAAAATATTAAATTTGTAAATATCCTTATATTCTAAATTTCTAAATTAGGGATTTATAATAAATTCATCACCATCATAGGTTCTTGAAATTTATAAACTATTTTATTGAAAATTGAAAGATATAAGAAAGTTGGAAAACTACATTGGAATTTGTCTCTTGCTCAAATTAATGAGACATAAGGAATCCAACTTATGTTAGAGTATATTACATCATTTGGGTCATGTAAATGTACCACCTTTGGTACATAGTTAGAGTAGGAGATTACTTTAGGGGGAATTTAGCTAGTTACTTCAAGTAATGTAATAAATGCACAAGTGTCAATGTGCAAGTTGTAAATGTGCAAGGTGTCCCCTTGTACAACTAGGTAGAGTGTTGGCCAAGGAACCCATATTCCTATATAAAGGGCCTCATAGTAAGTGATTACATATCACAGTAGGTAGTAGTAGAGTAGAAGGTAAACTCCATTGGTGATGGAGTACAATGTAGTCCTTTAGCATATATTCATGGAGTGCTCATTTCCTCCATAGTTGCATTGTATTATTTTCATCATTTCTATTTATAGTATACTTCAGTCATATTTTAAAATTACTCTCCTTCATATTTTCTTAATCCTATGATTGCCATTTCTCATAGCATACTTCATCAAAATCTAACAATGGTATCAGAGCCACGGTGAATACAGATAGGACTAGGGAGAGTCACAAGTACTAAAGTAAATCTCAGTTCCAAAAATACTGAGATCACATTTGGCTAGAGTCTTTCCATAGAGTTGTAGAAAAACTCATGAAGACTAGGACTCAACATTCATCCCACTAGTTTGACAAATCAACTAGTGAAGACTATTTACAGATCTAGATTTTTCATGTTGATTACTGTCTAAAGTTTTTTTTGTAGAAAATTAACTCTCAAAAGTTGGAACACTTCCTACAATAGATAGAGAAGGATTTCACCTTCATTGCTTGAAAGTCTATGTGCTTTCCTCGTGTAGAGATTAGTTCTTTGTTGTAAAAAATACATTGCAAAAAAGACTCTAGGAGAAGAGTTCCTGATTTAGAAGAAAATGCCATGGAAGCCTTGCACTAGAAGAAAAGGCCATAGAAGCCTTGCACCAAAAGAAAAGGCCATAGAAGCCTTGATATAGAATAAAAGGCCATAGAAGCCTTGATCCAGAAGAAAAGGCCACAGAAGCCTTGATCTAGAAGAAGAGGCCACAAAAGCCTTAATCTAGAAGAAGACTCCAAAGAAGAGTCCACAAAATATGATATTGGTGATATCCATTAGAGACTACAAATTATAGATCAACTAGATTCTTTCCACAAGACTATGAAGACCAAGACTCAACATAGAACTCATACCACTAGTTTCAAGAATAACTAGTGAAGTTAAAAAGGTCTGAGAAAAGACCCCATTGGAAATAACAGATTGAAGATCTATTCTAGAAGAAGTTGAAGAGATCCATAGAAGATCTCATTGAAAATCTTCCAATCTTGGAAGAGATAGAGAGGGACTAGCAAAGTCCTATTCCTGATCAAAGAAGCAACAAAAATTCAGATATCCAAGAATATCTCAACACTTCCAGAAGGAGAATATTGAAGAAAAGGTCTCATTTAGAAGACCATAGAAGCTGCAAGATTAAAGACCTTGGAGAGGTCTCCAGGAGAAACAAGGAAAAGGCTTGGAGAGCCTTATTGCAGAACTTATAGAAGCATCATCAAAGGAGTTCCTAGAAGAACTCATTGGAGAAATCCACTACCAAGGAGAAGCTCTTGATAGTGAAGGACTTGGGACAATTATCACCATCCAACAATAAGCCCAAGAGAGAAGGCAGAATCTAGTGAAGACCTCAAGACATTCAGAATCTTGAGAAGAAGACCTTGTTTGAAGTCAGAATTCAACAAGAATATTGAAGGAGGATTCATATAGAATAAGCCTACCAAATCCAAGAGATTTGGAGATTGCCTCTCATAGCAAGAAGGCACATTTTAGAGGTAAGAAGTTTTCTAAATCTACAACAGAAAATAGAATATCACTTGGAGGATCAAGCCACCAAATCCTAGGCTCAAGATAGAAGGTTCGAGACCACATTTTGGTGAAGCAAGAAGTTATTTTGGACAGCCAACAAGAAGCTATGGAATTCATTCATCACAAGGTAGCAACTTGGTGAATCTAAACACCAAGATCTACATCATCTACAGAAGCCATTAAAGGTAAGAAACTTGGGTGCAATTAGTTGAACTTTAAATTAGGGTTCATTATCAAATATCATTAAGCACCATATTTGGATTAAAGTTGCAAATAAAAAGGGCTTATAGTCTTCAAGAAAGTGCAAAAAGAGAGTTCATTTTAAGATATATTTGCACATTAAAATAGGATTTGGATGTATTTTGAAAGAAATAAATATATCATCTACCTATTATCTATCTAGAAAGCAAGAAGACTACATCCTACAAACTAATTGTAGTGAAGAATTGCATATTACTTAAGGGTTCATTATAATTACTCTTAAGAGTTGCAGATATTATTAAGTGCATTAGAAACTACTTTGAGAGATTATTTACAAGATAAATAAGGTGAGAATTAAAGTGCATTAAATTAGAGGTTTTATTGATTCATTGCACTATACTAGTTGTTCATTAAACTAGTTACTCTCAAAGGATTGTTTTGTGTTTTTTGATTGTTAAGATCAAGGGCACAAAAACCAACATACTATCAAAGTGTCTAGAGACACTATCTGGTGCACAAAACCTGCAGCATTTCATGGCCAAAAGAAGCCACCATTAAATCCTTGAAGGAAGCTACAAATCGAGACTTGGTGAATCTCAAATTCAAGGTGCACTTAGAGTTTCATTAAAAGAGTAAGTGCAAAAATTTCTACTTCCAAAAATGCATATTAGCTTGGATCTATTCTTATTAAACTATCCAAGCAAAAGAGTTAGAAATTAGTGTTGTCTAAAAATAAAGGTAACAATACACTGCTCTCAATAGAATAAGAGCAAGTAAAGGCCATATCTAAGAAGCCAGAAGAAAGCATCAAAATTCCTCAAGCTATAAGTGAGGAGCCTTCATAACAGAGAAGGAAATAACATCTAAAAGAGACAAAAAATACACTAAGCTTTGGTGCAAAATAAGATCTCTTATTTATAATACATTGGAGCACCATATACCTCTAAAATAGGTCAGAAGTATTGAGTGTCACAAGACACAAAAATAGTAGGTGTTCTACATTGCTTGCACATCAATAGAGGTAGAAGAGAATCTAGTCAAGGTTCGCAAGTGCAATCGTTAGCTCAACAAGAATAAGGGCTGAATTCGAGTAGAAGATAAGAGCCACCGAAGGGCTCACATTTTGAGGCACCTAAAGACACAGGTTTGAGAACCTAGAACAAGCATCCACCTATAACATTAAGGCCAATATAAGAAGGCCATTATCGATCAACATCTATGAGAAAAGAGATAGCATAAAGGGTGATTATCATCTACGTTTCTACAGCATAGCCATCAATGTGGACATAACAACATTATTAAGGAAGGAACAAGGAGCTAGCACATAGTCATCTACATTAACAAAGGTAGCATACTGAAAGTATCAAAAATCAAAGCTAAAAGGTGTTATACCAAATACGTAGCTAGGAGAATATGTCTACCAAAGAGAAGCACTCAAATCAGCCCTTGGTTTTCCATAAGACCACCATTGGAGTGCCATAGAATCATTCCTCATCACCAACTGGAGCCACCCATACAACAAATATGTTGGCTTGGAAAGAAAGCATTATCAAGAGCATTTGCTGGTAAGGAATATATGAGCTATAGAATATTGGAGGGAGAGTGTGCATGTAGTGCCACTTGGTAGGAACACACCAAGCACCACTTCATTCCTCAATGCTCAAAGAATACTTGAACTCCTTCCTTCGAATGGTTACTAAATCATTAGGAGGTTACAAATCATTGTTATCATTACAAAAGGGAATGAGTGTTGGAAGAATATCAACGTCCAAATTTATTGTAAATCCTAATTTTCATTAGTCCAAAATTTGAAGAAGAATTCATGCAATTTAAATCATTCAACTTGGATGGAGAATCATTGAAGTCAAAAGCATGGTCAAGCATTGAAGGGTGTAGAAGCATATTCATAGCAAGAAGCTAATTCAAGAAAGGAGCCTATGTGCACCATTCAAGAGGAGTGTAAGCAATACTATAGCTTGCATTAATGGCCTATCATTTACTAGCAACTCCAACGCTCTTCGATTGGAGAATACTTTGACCAAGAGCCATTCAAGGAAAATACTAGCGCTAGCATCATCCAAAAAGCATTAAATTCCCTACACCAGTGGTCAACGAATACGTTGAGCCACAAGGATCACTAAGCCATAAGAAGATACAAGGATTACTAAGTTAAAGTTCATATTAAATTTGCTTTCTTTAAGTCTAAGTGACACTGGAGTTATAAGGATATAATTCATTTACTATTGCAAAGCATTCATCAAGCATTAGTAACATATTAAGCAAGCCTATTTCAAGAACATTTACATATTTTCAAATAATAAATATTGGAGATATAAGGGTTTCTACTTAGGAAATTAAAACCCTATTATTGCAAATATTATTGTTTTCTAATATTCCAAATTAGGGAGTTATAAGGAATACTACACCAAAATAAATTATTGGAATTTAGAAACATTAAACTATTAATATCAAGGGATATAGAAAGAAGTTCATTAAATATTATCAGGGGTTGGAATCAATTGATATACTTGTCTCATAAACACATTAAAGGGGTAAAATAAATCCAACTTTGAGAACTTCTTCAAATTAGAAAGTGCTTAGTTCAATAGGAGAAATAAGGTGTAATAAAAGTTGATTATTGTTACTTACAAAACATTACAAAATCAACTCTAGATTGAACTATTACTTCCAAAAGCACTATTATCAATCATATAGCATAATATAACAACTAGGGAGACATAAGGAATCCTACAAAAAGAAAACCTAAATCCAAGAAAGGTTTTATTAATCTACTCGAGAAAGATATAGTATTCTACATATATTGAAGAAACAAGTAGAATACTACACTTCATATACTAAGGAGATATAAGGTAGTCTACTACAAAGGATTCATCAAAAATATTTCTAAAACAGAAAAAGCTAAGAGAAATGTCTACCTCAAGTAATACAGTGAACAATAATATGAACAACACTATTAGAAAGGAAAGAGCAAGTGTCATAAAAAGTGGAATCAAGAATTCACTTATAAAGTCTGAAGGAAACTTAGACCTTACTTCAAAAAGGATACATAGTGAAGCTTTAAAGGATAACTTTGAAACAATGGAACATTATCTACATGCTCAACTTATTGAAGCAATTGATAATGGAAAGAATGACATTCAAATTCCTTTAGAGTATGGAAGCATATTATATATGGCACTACTTACATTCAAATGCTATAAGGATGAAAATGTAGAACATAGGGAATTGATAGAATTACTTAAACTGAAAATAGAAATGGATGAATCATACCTAGAAAAAATATTTCAATCCTCATGCAATATTAGTACTTCAAGTTCTACTAACACAAAGTCTTATCATGATGCTCTAAGTGTATGTTCAGAAGCTTCTATATAGGAAATAAATAATGATGACAAGAACAAAAGCAAAGAGAAAATACTCTTGCAAGAATCCAGTGATAGTACATCCACCTATGAAAGTACTGACTCCAATAAAGAAGAAGAAGAGGAACCAAAAATGAGGCATACAATGCAATGTGAATTAAAGATAATACAAAGAACCTGATCAAGCCAAAGAGCATCTACAAGAAGAAGATCCATATTGAATACCAAAGTCTTCAATACCCAAATAATGTAATACAGGGGGTGTTAGAGTATATTACATCATTTGGGTCATGTAAATGTACCACCTTTGGTACATAGTTAGAGTAGGATATTACTTTAGGGGGAAGTTAGCTAGTTACTTCAAGTAATGTAATAAATGCACAAGTATCAATGTGCAAGTTGTAAATGTGCAAGGTGTCCCCTTGTACAACTAGGTAGAGTGTTGGCCAAGGAACCCATATTCCTATATAAAGGGCCTCATAGTAAGTGATTACATATCACAATAGGTAGTAGTAGAGTAGAAGGTAAACTCCATTGGTGATGGAGTACAATGTAGTCCTTTAGCATATATTCATGGAGTGCTCATTTCCTCCATAGTTGCATTGTATTATTTTCATCATTTCTATTTATAGTATACTTTAGTCATATTTTGAAATTACTCTCCTTCATATTTTCTTAATCCTATGATTGCCATTTCCCATAGCATACTTCATCAAAAGCTAACAACTTAAATGTATTGAATATAGAAAGTTTTATCAATTGAAATTGCATCAAAATTATCTTTAGCTTTCTATTCATAAAATAGGGATAAATAAGGTGAAGACTAGAATTTGAACATTAGGGAGACAAAAGGGATTCAACTCAAAGGAAAACTTAGAAAGCAAAGTATTTTACCAAAACTATATTAAAACACTAGGGAGATATAAGGTAGTCTATAAGTGTCATCATGACAACAAATAAATTCTTTCTTTTAGAATCCCAACTTCTTAAAGGACCTAACTACACTTCATGGAAAAACAAAGTAAGGTCGATATTAATAGTTGAAAAGATTTGGGATATTGTTAAAGGAGTAAAAACTAAACCTACTACAGATGATAGATATATTCAAAGACATGAAGAAGATGAAGCAAAATCACTTATGATAATAACATTTGAAATTATAGATGAAATACAACCATACATTAGTTCAACAACAACTTCTACAGAATCTTGGAAAACCTTAGCAAAGATATTTTAAGGAAGGAATAAAGCCACTATATTGAATCTTCAAACTCAATTGCATTCTTTAAGAGTTAATAGTGGTGAAAGTATAGAATTATTTCTAATAAAAGTAGCAGATATAAAAGGAAAATTGTTAACCTTAGGAGAAAATATATAAGATAAGTTTCTTGTCCAAGTGATCCTAAGAGCATTTCCAAAAATTTACAAGCATCTAGTCACATCCTTACTAATTCTAAGTAAAGATACATCATTTAATGAGTTACTCAATATCCTACAAGAATATGAGGTGGAAATTTTAGTAAAATATGAAATGACTAACAATGCCTTAGTCTCAAAAGATAATTCACAAGAAAATGTTGTTTCATTCTCAAAGGGTATATCAAGATGGAATAATAGATATTTTCAAGTATGTATAAAGAAAGGACATAGTACCAATTATTATAGATTAAATCCAAGAAATTAGCATCAAGAGAATCAAACAAATTTTGTAAGTCAATCAAAGATGCCATTTCAACCAAGACAATATAAAAATCAATATAATTCACTTCAGAAACAATTTTAGCATCCATATACTTCTCAAAATCAATACAATCATCCTCAACTACAATATAGAGAAGGGAAACAAAAAGGACACTTAGTTCAAGAGATTCAAGAAATTCAAGAACTGGAAGAACCTACTAATGAACATGAAGTTAAAGCTCTTTTATTAAAAATAGTATTTTGTGAATATACTAATTATTCGCTTAATTAGGATACAAACAAGGAGCAACATGAAGAAAGTAGAAAAGAACAACTCAAGTTCTAGAACTAGGACAAAGACAATATTGAAGACTAAAGTCTTAAATAATCAAATAATGTAATATAGAGGGGTGTTGGAAAATATATTACATTATTTGGTACATGCT
Source organism: Wollemia nobilis (assembly GCA_028583015.1). Taxonomy (NCBI): domain Eukaryota; kingdom Viridiplantae; phylum Streptophyta; class Pinopsida; order Araucariales; family Araucariaceae; genus Wollemia; species Wollemia nobilis. Next base: position 39,975,219 of record JAQPPZ010015824.1, on the reverse strand, counting down.
AATGTATCATCTTGGGTACATATTTAGATTAGGAGTATATGTTAGATTAGGGTTTAAGTATTTACTTTATGTAATGTAATAAATGTACAAGTAATATCAGAATATGGAAAGTATTCAATATTGTAAATGTGCATCATAGTCCATGTGCACATGAGTCCATAGAATAGGAAAGTGAAGAGTCATAGGAAGATGGAAGGCCAAGAGTCATATCCCATTATATATTGGCATTTGTGTGAGCATAAGATATATATCATAAGATCATTTTACCATTTCATAAAAAAATGTAGAGTAGAGTAGAATACAAGTTAGATACAATGTAGAACTTGTATGAAGCATGGAGTATTTTGAGATCTCCACATTTTGTATGAAGATACTATTTTCATGAGCTTTCATTAATGGAAGTTTTATGAGTAGTTACAGAAGTTTCTTATGAGTTTTACATGCTTTGCATATTGCCATTATATTATATTTAATATTGCATGCTCATTTTATACCTTGTGGTAGATTTTACATTAAGTTTTTAGTATCAAAATCTAACACCTATTTAGAAATTTAGTGAAAATGGTCAATTCACTGTTAAATCTATGTACTATCTCCAAGACGATCCACCAGTTTCCTGGCTCCCTATCAAACTCATATGGATTAAACACCTCATACCCAAGATTTTTTTCTTTTGTTGGTTGGTCATTCAAAACAAAATCCTAATTATTGAGAATCTCTTAGCTAGGGGCTTGTTCCTTCCCTTGCTATCTCTACAGATCTAATTGGGAGTATGTCATTCACTTGTTACTAGAGTTCCCTTTCTCCTTATCGAACTTGAGGTCCCTTTTTGAGTTGTTTTACATTTTTTGGGTCCAACCAAATTCTATTTTAAGTTTATGCGAATAATGTCCCAATCCATTCTTCAATGTACATTTTAAAATCCTTTGGTCCTTCTATTTACCTCATTTCCTTTGGTAAATTTGGTTATAAAGAAATAATAGATCTTTTTGCAATACTTCCAAGGATCCCCACTCTACTTTCCTCCATGTCCTCTCTACTACCAATGAAAATGTCCACTTGGTCCCTTCTTCTAAGGTCTTGAGGTCTAGTATAGAGTCCATCATGTTTGTTTCCCTCAAGCTTTCAACTACCCCTTCCCCTCCTCCTATGCCTCCTATCTATAGGTCCTTGATTAGTTGATATCCTCTTCCTGTTGGGTGGATCAAGTTTAATTTTTATGGTGTGGAAAAAGGTAACCCTGACAAGGTTGGAGGTGGTGGCCTAGTCATAGACAATCAAGGAAGAATCATCATCACCTTTGTTAAAAATATTGGTATCTAGTCCAACAACATAGCTAAAGAAAGAGCACTCTACCAGGGATTATCAATTATGGAAATTTTGAGTTTATAAAATGTGATCATTGAAGATGATTCAATGAACATCATCAATTATCTCAATGGAAACCTAACTCCAATATGAAATATCTACAATCTCATCGATGAATCTAGAAAACTCCTCTACAATTACAAAAATTTGGTAATTCAACATGTGTATAGACATAGTAACAAGATCGTTGATGTCTTAGCTAATTTGGGTGTAGCTGAAGATATCCTTCACGTATGGTGTGCTAATTTTCCTCAAAGTCTCCTTGTTCTAGATAATGATGACACAATTTCTTTAATTTAGTTTTTTCTTAAGTTTGTTGTGGTCTGTCATACTGTGCCAACTCAGTTTTTATTGGTGTCCCTTTTATCTTTGTCAACATTATTATTAACCTAAGCTTGGAAATAATATCGACCTCACAAGTAATCTTCCTTTCCAAAATTATTGCTATCCTAGCTTTATGACACACTCTCATAAGCATTCATGTCAAACCACCTCTATGAATAATTAGTTTACTTGTAGGTCCACCTGTGCCATTAACCATTTCCAAAACATCCACTGGACATTTCCAACCATCCATTCAATGCCCAACCTCTTTTCCCTAACTCATTCATTCCAACCCAACTTTATAAATGATCATCTCAAAATTTGGCTATCTCGTATTGGCAATCATCATCAATAAATGAATCATAATAATCACATCATGTCCCTTACTACCATTTTTAAATGTGATAATTCAAATTTGAATTGCAAATCCACCACTATTTGGCAAGAGAGTCCCAAGATGAAGTTGGCTCATGTGCTTAGATTCTCTAGGCACAAGGCAAATAATCAATGGTCTTGGAAAATAGACCTCCCCAAAATTGATAGCATGCATATCCAAGAAGTTCTAGCCCCTTCGATCGTCCAAATTAAAATTAAAGCCAATAGGCAAAATTGTGATATCCATAATAATTTCTATCTATATGTGAATTCCCTGAGTGCTAAAATACCATTGCTTGATCCATATACCTTGCAATTGAAAGTTGATATTGAGGAGATTATGAAGAACCATGGGTTCATTTCTTTTTTGCAAAAATTCTATGGGAGTGACCTGGATTTATCCTTGGAATGCACTAATTCTTGGGACAATGGCCGAGTCTTAATCTGTGGCCTTAAATTTAAAGTTCACATGCTTTCTAATGTGATAGAACTCCCCAACAATGGAGAGGTTATCCATCATGACAAGAATTCTCTAGAAAGAGAATTATAGTATTCAAGGAGAAATATAAAAAGTTGCCAAAAGACAAGAGAGGGATCATCAAAACAACGCTTTTGGTGCCTTGGAATAGGGTAATTATACCAATTATATAGTATTTCATAGTTGAAAAAATTAATTTCCCTCTCAAAAGCTTTCACCTATAATTTTTGAACCACTTGAGGGATATTAAAGATATAAATGTTCTTGAATACTTGTTAAAGTCATTTTTGAATACTTTTTCGGTGCCTTGGAAGAGTTTTAGAGAAGGAACTTCTACCCACTTGAAGCACCAAGGCTTACATTTAATCTTGTAGAAGCATACCTTGGACAAATAATCCCAAAATGCCATCCTCTCTATCATTGGAATGCTCGAGGAACCTCCTATTTTTGCTCCCAATCAAGATAGCCCTCCAAATATCACTTTGAACGATGAAGAAATTATAGAGAAGACATCGACTAATATTGATAAAACAAAGGGAAAGATGGCTACTAGTTCCAAAACCATCATTACTTCCCCTTTTTGTGAAAATGGATTTTCAACAATATTCAACCAAGTACAAATCTTTAAGAAGTAGATGCAAAACTCCCACTCTTGGTAAGCAAGACCAGGAGGCTTTGAATAGAACCCCTATAAAACTCAAAAAGATAAAGATAGAAGGGGGCTCGTCCAACTCTCTCACTCTGAAGGATGGTGATGAGACCCTAAAGTGAACCTTGCCAGTGACCAACTCTAAGCCTTCAACCATCTTGGTAGATATGCTAGAGAATATTTCCATGGCTTTCAATACAACTTGGACTATCCTCCAACAAGTTGTGAAGATGACAAATACCATTAAAATGAGCAAACAAGGGAGATCAAAGGTCTCTTATAATATCTCTACAAGCTATGGGTAGAATTATTCTGAGAGTTTGATTAGTGGAGGTTTTATGGTTGTTTCAGTTTTTTAATCCTTCAAGGATTGTTCCTCCCTAGTTTGTACCGATCTTGTTTTGATCTCCCTCAGGGATGGTCTATGGGATTTTTGGTTTTCCATGTTGGTTTTTCTCTTGTATAGTGTCTTTTATGGTGGTCCACTAGTGGCTTACTCTATTTTTCTAGCTTTGTAAAAGGTTTAGAGAACCTTTCAAAACCCCATTTTCTATCAATAAAAAAATCTCTCACTAATCGAAGAGTGAATCATAGACATCTTGAAAAGTGAATTGGTCCCCAATGTAAAATATCATAAAAGTCATCTTGACATGGATATAAAGCACAAAGTTCAAGGTAATGGATTGAAAAGTGATCTTTTATCTTCAAATGGTATGTGGGGTATTGGATCTACTAAAATAATTTACAATAAGTTTTAAGTCAATTTTGGTTGGTCAAGCATAAACTTTGTTAAAAGGTGTTGCTAAATTTTAATTTTACTAAGAGTAAAATTATTTTACCTTAATTAAATTTTAGGTTAAAATTTTACTATAAATAAGAGCTAAGAGATCATTTGTATGGCTTCTTTTACTATTTATAGAATGCTAGTTGTACTCCTTATGATCAAACTTACAATATTATTTTGAACTACAATTAACAAAGAGATTATGTATGGATTATATGGGTCAACTATGTCTCTTGACCTCTTTATTCATGAATGTATGTTGCTTATATATTTGCCTTCCCATATCATTGTCTCTCGTTTCGTTGTTGCAAGGTATTCATATATCTAATCACAACAATTTTATTTAGTTTCTTCTAAAAAGTCCATCTAGATCAACACTCATATTGTTATGGTTGTATGATTGTATTTTTATTGTATTTAACTTTAATTTATTCCATCAATTTTTCTACAAGATTATATATATCAACATAGTTTAATTGGTTTAAATGAGATTCAACCCTTTAACCTAAATATTAGGTATTTGCTTGATCCTCTTTCTATGTTGAACTATAATCTTGCAATTGCATCAACCATATTAGAATTATTTTTAGATAAATAGTTCTAACATGCTTAGTGGAACACATAAATGTGATTCCTTTATAAAATCAAATCAATCTCACCTACATTAGTTATAGATATCATTTTGAACTTGTATTTTAAATTTGTGTAAATGAACTTTTTTTTTAATCCATTAAAGGGTTTATTAATAGCATAAAATCTAACCTAATACATAAATGGTTTTTTAGGTCTATTTGTTTCTACCTCAAACCTAATTATTTTACATCAACATTTATGATTTTTTTGATGAATTCATAAATTTTCATAAAATGGTTGACTTTTTGTTAAAAGAACCTGACAATTTTGTCTTAGATTCAAATTTTTTTATTAATATCCTAAAAAAAAATTGATTATTATTGGTTAGGTCAACATGACTCATTCGATTTATGTCTTCTAGAATCAATTGAAACTTATAAGTATTCATTAGAGTTATTTGTTCCTACCCACGATATCTATTCCATATTTTACAAAAGTTACTTCTAAATTTAATTTACTAATTTCAATAGCAATTCACACTATATATGAAAATGAAACTCTAAGGCTAACCAAGTGCTTCTTGAAGCAACCTATTTATCCTAGAGAGTGATTCAATCCATGAAACCTTGAGACACTCTACATATATCAAATTGATATGCTTGGTTACTTGCTTTATTTTACACATGATTTTACAACCTTATATGTTCACAAAGGTATTTTGTATATGGATTGGAGGTCAAGTGCACAACAATTATTAAAGGTGATTTTACAACATTAAGAGTGATTTGATCTTGTTATTAAAATGTGATTTACTCTCTAAAGCTAAAACTTATTTTCTAGATCTTGGACCCAAAATTTTGGGTGTTTGCATATACAACAAGTCAATATATTGAAAACACAAAAATTTAACATAAAGCATATAAATACAAGATCAAGTTCTCACCAATCATAGAAAGAAATCAATTCAGTTAGATTATTCACTTATGAGATAAGATTATTCACTTATGAGATAAATGGTAATAAAGAAAAGAAGCCTACGATTGTGGTTTAGATCCAAGAGATAGAAGGGGTACTAGAAACCCCTAGAACAAATAACACTTATATAGGGAATAAAAGGATGGTAATTTCTACTGACAACAAAATTAGCCAATGGGGCAGAAATAATAAGGGCAACAAAATTAGAATACTATGTAGAATTAATAGACCTTGTAAAATAAATAGTAGGATTAGAATGTTGCATAGAAATGGAAGGTTTTTCCAAATCAACAACAAATTCTAAAAAGTCAAAATATTTTCTAAAATAACCAAATGCCCTACTATCCATAGTTTCCTCAAAGTTAGTATCAGGTTTTGTAAAATCCAAACATCACTCAAAGTTAGTTGATTCTATAATATTATAAAATTTATTAGAATAAATTAAGTGTGCAACACTATCAAATAATAAAAAATCTTAATCATTAGTAGTTATAAAATATATAGCTGAGCTAGGTGATGGAAAACTCAAGTCAGGAAGGAAATGATGGTTTGCAAGGTTTGACTAGTGGGCAAGGTGGAAGCAATGGAGGTCAAGATGAGGGGAGTGGTGGAGGTCAAGATGTGGATATTGGTGGTGGGAATGGTGACGAGAGCTGTAAAGGTTAGATCATAGGGTGTTCTAAGGGTAAGGGTTATTTTTTTAAAGGTAGTCAAGCTATGGGGAGTGGTGTTGGTTAGGAAAAAGGAAGCATTGTGTGTCTAACTATGATGAGCAATGACATTCATAAAAATGGTCTTGAACATGTGCTATTTCATTATCCTTTTGTCTTGAGAGCCTGATCTTGGGTTAGTCTACTTAAGGGGAAGCAAAAATCAATGAACTTAGGATTAAATCTCCTTTTTTGTTCAAGAATACTTGTGGTTCTAGATCCTCTTGTAGATATGACTACTTCCCATAGGGATTTTTCTTTTATTGGGAAATTGTTGGGGTTTGTCCAGATATGATGCTATTAGAAAGTGGACTTAGTTAAAATGGTTTCCTAAGAGTTATTTGGAGATTGCTACATTACCTAAGGGGTTTTTCCTGGTTAGGTTTAGTGGTTTGGAGGATCACAATAGGATTCTTCAATGTGATCAATGGTTCTTTGGGAATAAAGGTTTATTCCTAAGGAAGTGGGCACCTGATTTCAACCCTAATTCTCAATGCATTGATCAAGCTCCCATGTGGATTTTCCTTCCTAGTCTTCCCTTATATCTTTATCATTTGGAGATCTTAGCTAAAATTACAAGTGAAATTGGAGAGATGGTGGTGATAGATCATGTTTCCATTACTAGATCTAGGTTTTTGTATGCTAGATTCTATGTTAATATTATGCTTTATAAGGACCTTTCAAATTCAATTAAAATCAAGTCTAATTTTGGGGTCTAGACCTAGCCTTTGGAATATGAGAACATAGCTGAGAAATGCTTGGTATGAAAGAAGTTTGGTCATCCTAGCTTCACTTGTGCTATCTCAAAAAGCGGATAAAGGAAAAAAGATATGGTAAAGGAATAAAACTCCAAATCCAAGTCTTTTGGCATCTTAGTTAAGGGTAGATAGAAAGGTGCTCATGGTGCTCCTAAGGAGTTTAGTAAATTTCCCACAAAGAGCTTGGATTTTGATGTGGTTGAAGGTCTTATCATAGATGAAATAAATGAAATGTGCTTAGAGGTAAATATTCCATTGGATATTGCCTTTGTTTGTGATACTGGTGTTGAATGTAGGAATACCTTTTATTGTCCTCAAGTTTTAGATTTTGATAAATCTATGACAAAGTATTTTTAAGCATCCATGCAAGCAAACAAGTTTTCATCTACTATAGTATCTTTTTGGATGAATTTGGTTTGTGTGATCCTACTGATTGTGGCCTTAGGAAATATATGGATCTTGCCTTAATTTAGAGTGAGGGACTTAGTAATCCTAACCAAATCACTAGAAGTCAAAAAAAAAGGTTGATGTTGGTTCTAATACCCAAAGGGATCACCCATAAAAGTCTAAAATACAAAAGAAGGAAACATCCATGGAAGTGGCTAATGGATCTCAAAGAGTTTTTAACTTTGGGGGGAAAAGCCCCCATTAAAATATAAATAAATTTTTTTTTCCTAGAATATTAGGGGATTGAATGCCCCTTTGAAACACCAGGAGATTTTGATGCTAAGGAAGGAAAAACAATTAGATATGGTAATGCTTTAGGAAACCAAAATGGATGTACATAAGGCTCAAAGTGTAAAGAAATTTTTATGGAGAGAAGCATATTGTCTGATTAGCCCATCCAATGGAGCCTTTGGAGGGCTTATGTGTTTATGGAATAAGGAGAATATTGAAGGTTGACTTATTGTAAATAATAGCAGTTTCATCTCTATATTTTATCAAATTTAGAATATAACCAAAATTATATTTTGACGAATGTGTATACCCTTAATTCAATGAGTGGAAGACACTCTTTGTGGAGAGATATGAGTTATCTTAGGTAAGTGATCAAATATATTCCTTGGGTGTTGATGGGTGATTTCAATACACCACTTTACCAATCTAATAAGAAGTGAGGCTTTCCAATTATGTTAGAGATAATGGAAGAATTTGGGAAGTTTTTGATAATTAATGAGTTAATGGATATCGATCTTAGGTAGTTTAAGTATACCTAGAGTAATCAAATATTGGGTGACCAACTAATTTAGATAAGGCTAGATCGGTTTTTAATTTCTCAAGAAGGTCTAACGATATTTGGAGACACTACTCTTATGACCCTCCCCAAGATTGGATCTGACCATAATCCTATTATTTGGGAAATAGAGAGTGGAAGAAAATTGCATAAGAGCCCCTTTCGATTTGAGTTGATAGGGATGAATCATGAAAATTTAAAACCTAGTATAGAATATTGGTGGAAAAAGGTTTTTAGGGGCCCTAAAATAATTCAAATTGCTTGTAAATTGAGGTGGATTAAAGCCAATATCAAATAATGGAATAGAAGAGTCTTTGGGCATATATTTATTGAAAATAATGATCTAAAGTTGAATATTGGAAATATTGAAAAGGAAGTAAACCAAGTTGATCTTGATGATCATTGTAGAAGGATTGAATGCCAAATCTTAGATTATTATCATAATCTTCTGGCTTGTGAGGAAGTATTTTGAAAATAAAAATCAAGGCTAGTTTGGCTTAAATAAGGTGATAGAAACACTTGATTTTTTCATGTATCTACCCTAATAAAGATGCTAAAATAATATAAATAAGTTGGTTAGGGATGATGGCTCAGTGGTAGGGAAAATAGAGGATGTTAGGGTAGAAGTTAGTTATTTTCTAGGCCTCCTAGAAAAACCTGTGGTAGTGAATGAAGCTAAAAGAAAACCCCTTCCTAATATTCTTAAATCGGTGTCTGATTGGATGAATTCTTCTCTTATGGACCCATTTATAGATGAGAAAATTATAATGACCACATTTAATCTGGGTGGGAAAAAGGCCCCGGGTTTGGATGGTTTCCCAACTGCTTTCTTTCAAAAAAATTAGATTATTGTAGGATCAGATGTTACTAAGGCTATCAAGGATATCCAGAGAACCCAATACCTACCTAAGGATGTCAATTCTACTTCTTTGGCTCATATCCCAAAAGTACAAGGAGCAAGACATATTAAAAAATTTAGGCTTATTAGTTTGTGCAATACAATATATAAAAATTTATTTAAAAATATTGCCAATATATTAAAGACGGTTCTACCTTTTATCATGGTAGATCAACAAGGTGGTTTTGTTAAATATCAAAAAATAATTACCATTCATGAGGCTATTCATTCTATGGAAAATAGTAAGAGGGTTGGTATGCTTCTAAACTTAGATATGAACAAAGCTTACGATCGGGTTTCTTGGAACTTCTTGACCAAAGTCCTATTGAAATTTGGATTTTAGAGTAAATGGGTGGGGTTGGTTAAAAAGTGTTTTTCATCTACTATGTTTTTAGTCTTGGTAAATGGAGTCCCTACTAGCTACTTCAAAAATGGGTGTGGTCTTCATCAAGGGGATTCGTTATCACCATATATATTTATTATTCTTGCTAAAGCACTGGAAAGATCTATTTTAGAGGTTGTAGAAAGTGGGCGAGTAGATGGTTTCAAAATAGCCTCACCATAAAACCCTATTCTCATCAATAGTTTTTTGATCTCCTGCTCCTATGTCCCTCAAGCTAAGGAATTAAAAAAAAAATTAGTGTCTTATGAAGAAGTTTTTGGTCAAAAAGTGAACTTATTAAAAAGTAAAGTTTATTTTATCAACACCCCAGCTGGAAGGAAAATAAATATCACAAGGATATTTGGGTGTAACATTGGAGAACTCCCAACCACGTATTTGGTTATACCTATGTTCAAAGGTAGGATGAAATCACATCTTTGGAATCTAGTTCTAGACAGACTAGCAAAAAGGTTAACAGGTTGGAGAGGAAGCCTTCTTAGCTAGGTAGGTAAACCTCAACTTGTAAAGTCTTATTTACAAAGTATTCTCATTTATTTTATATCTCTTTTGAATATTCTAGATAAAATAAGAATTAAAATGGAGCAAATTCAAATATCATTCCTCTGGTTTGGATTAGAAGATAGAAGATGCTTTTCCATGGTTGCTTGGGATCAAATATGTTTTGCTAAATATTTAGGAGGGTTGGGTTTTAGAAGGGTAAAATATATGAATGAAGAATTTATGGGAAATATAGGATGGAAATTATTGAAAAATGATCAGCTTGAGTGGGTTAAGATCCTCAAAGCCAAGTGTTAATGACATGGATTTTTTTTTTATACTCCAATGACTTGCTAGTCAGATCTTCATTTTGGAATAGTCTTGTGGATATTATACATTAGTTATGTAAAGGGATTTGCTGACACATTGGATATGGAAATTAGGTGAGTTTTTGGAAAGATCATTGGTTGAAGAAAATTCCCCTTTTAGAGGACCTAGAGGTAAGTTCATTTGAACCTACTCTATCCCTCCAATTTGGTATCAAATTTGTTGATTATATAACAACAAAAAATAGTGAAAAAATCTATAAGGATTTGTCTACTCTATATTTAGACCCAAAATTGGATGGCCATATTAACAATATAAAAATATGGTTTCATTTGTATCCTCTACTATCCTCTCATTTCAATTATTTAATCATTTGGAAGGAGGAAACTAATGGAAAATACTCTATTAAGTATGGATACCATTTGCTTGAGATAGAAAGTAGAAGTTGGTTTCTAGTGAGGAAAATATGGATTAAAGGGCTCATACCTAAAATAACTTCTTATGGTTGGTGGCTCAAAATAAACTATTAAATATTGATAACTTACACAAAAGAGGCATCCTTTTTATAAATAGATGTTATTTATTAAACAAAATTTGGAATCAGTTCATCATATTTTTCTTGAATGTTCCTTTGCTAGACAAATTTTAGAGAAGGTTTTGGAAACCTCTGATGTTCCTTGGATATTTCTAGCCACTGTAGGATATTTATGTGTGCAGTGGAATCCTCCTTTCAATAGTGGTAGATTGAAAGTTCTTTGGAGGTTTTCTCTCCCCCATTTTCTATGGGAAATTTAGAAGGAGAGGAAAAAAAGGCTTTTGAAAATAGGAAAAGAGAGGATTCTAAGGTTGCTTTTTGTATTCTCAATGTTGTTGTGGAGAACACTTAGACCTTATCCTTTCCTGATGTAGCTAAAAGTAGACTTGAGAAAGCCATTGTTGTTCACTATAATTTAAAATCTTTAACCTACGTGAATTTGTTGAGGTCTTTAAGGTTGGAAGTTAAGTGGAAACCCCTTTCAGATGGGTGGATCAAACTGAATGTGGATGACACTATGAAAGGGAACCCAAGATGTTCTAGTGCAGGTGGAGTTTTTAGGGATTCTAGGGAGATTATTATGCAAGCCTTTGTTTAACCTCTATTCATCTAGTCCAACCATTTTGCTAAGGTTCAAGCCTTTTTTACAGGGGCTAGTTTAATCAAATAATGCCATTATAAAAATATTATTATGGAATGGGACTCCCTAAACCTTATAAATGTTTTGAAATAAAGACAAGAAGCTAGTTGGAGCATTGTAGATATGGTTGTGGGGATGAAAGATATCTTGCAATATTGTCACAACCTTTAGTTGAAGCATGTTTATCAGGAGGGAAATGGAGTTGTATATTTATTATAAAACATGGGGGTGGAGGCTCATGATATTATTATATGGGAAGATAATTTCCTACTTTGACTTATTGAATTTATGGATAAGAAGAAACCAAATCGACCAAATGATGTTCACTTTCTAGTTGGAAGAAGCTAAATTTTAGGGTTTAGCTCTTGGTGTAAACTATTATAGGTGTCCCAATTTATATATGACAAAATGTTATGTATGTAAATTCAACCGTTATTTGCTTATTATTGTTATTAGAAGTATAGTATGTATGTTTCTTATCAAGTGCTTTAGGTTGGTTCTTTTGATTGTTAATAGTTCAAATGGACTTGACACCATGTTTTATTTGCTTTTTATGATTTTCTTGTAAGGAAGTTTATGTAAAATGGATAAGGCCCTTTCAATACTCTTCTCAACATATTAATAAAAAAGAATCAATAATTTACACCTAATTAGAACCAAAAATTTACTTCAAACCCTAATCAATTGGTTGTACAAACTTAGAGTATAATACACATAAATGGTCATTTAGAACCCATAAGCTACATAGAACTAGGAAATGGTCAAGTTCCCTCAATGAAAATTGGCATATACCCCAATAGGTCCACACATGTACCCAAAACAATATCGATAGAAAATATCATATATGCAAGGACCCCATTCTTTTAGATGTAGATGCAAGTAAGATCTCAAAATCAATTTTTGTACTGGGTGTATTAAGGTCTACTAAACTTAACAATTTAGTCACCAATTCATATTATATCCATGAATTCACTTTTGACATTTGATAAAATGGTAGGAAAACCCTGTTGGACCACTTCAATAAGTTATCAACCTTAAAATCAATTCATTGGATACAAGAAGATGTCATAGTGTTATTTTTAGTATTTTTATTAAGAGATAATATCATAATTTGGTATAGGAATCTACAAGATAACTCTATCACCAACTTGGCTTTAATTTTTTAAAAATCATGAAATATTTTGGTAACTTCAAAACATGTATTCAATATTATTCTAGTTAAACATCATTCAAAGACATTTAAATAAGAATATCCATAACTATAGCATGATGTTTATGTGCACATGACACTTCATACTACTAAATATTTGATCATTAAATAAATAGAATGTTATATTGATTGTGTCAATCTTGAAAATATCAATATAGGATAAAAAAACTCAGAGCAATGGCGAGCAAAACTTTTGAATCATCGTCGAGTAGGAAGAAACAGTTTGGGAGTAAGCAATGGTATGATTGCATGCAAAAATAGGACCAAGGGTGGACCTATCGACCAAGGAAATGGGAACGAGGCCCCAGACAAGTTCGACCTTGTGGCTCCAAATAACGGGAACAATGTTTTTGAGGGGAAAGAACCCCCATACAAAATAGTGGTGGGTAAAAAGATATTCAGAGAAGCATCATTTGTAGAAACACTCAAGAGAAGATCCAGACCCTCCTTAATGGCATCAATCACATTATTTCCTGATGGATGTGATGTAATCCTACCAAAAGAAGTCATGGATAGGTACATTTCCCTTGACTCCTTCTCCCTAGTTAGGAAATTTATAGGGGGATGACCTGATATGGAGGCTATCAAGCAATGAGTGGCAATGAAATGGAAAAACAAGGATTGTCTAGAATTGGTTGCCATGTCAAGAGGCTTCTTCATGATTCGACTCAACACTCAAGAAGATGCAGATCACATTCTAACCGAAGGTCTATGGTTCTTCGAGAGGAGTTTATTCCTCCACAAGTGGGGTGTGGATTTTGATCCAAAAACCTAGAGCATCAACACATCCTCCATCTGGTTCTACCTCCCAAATTTACCCTCTCACATTCGATATGAGAATGTATTACAAGGGATAGCCCAAGCGATTAGAGAACTTGTCTTCATAGAACCTGCTACGCAAGCTCGATCAAGAATGACACAGGTCTATATTTGCATTAACGTAAATTTAGAAACCTAGCTTCCAACCCATGTGAACTTGATTTATGGATCTTACCATTGATGCCAAGTGGTGGAGTATGATAACAAACCCTCCTTTTGTAAATATTAATGCACATAGGGGCACCTTCAAAGCTAGTGTCTGAATCTAAGACCTATTTTGAATGATCACCAAGAGATGCAATTCCCACTCAAGGGAGATATTCAAATAATGAAAGCTAAAGTGGGATCGTGTTATGAGCCCAAAGGCAAGCAACCTACTCTCCCATCTCCTAATGACGACAAGATGAAGGTAAGTTCACTATTTGCTTTTTTTAATAGGTTCAGTTTATTCAATAATTTAGATCTCAATGCAAATAATGATAATGAGGAGATTCCTAGAGAAGAATTCCCTACCTCAATTCACCTCGATTAATCCTTTGAGAAAGCAAACCCTCCCCTAAAACCTCATCTTTCATTCCCTAATCCATGCCCTAAATCCTTTTCGACCATGACTACTGCTTCCCAGCCCCCACCGACCAATCCCCCACCCAACTCCCCCTCATCATCCAATAGGTATGGCCCCTCTCACCCCCCACCCGATCTCCATGGTGATGAGGTTGAGAGCCTTGAATCATCTCGTGATTCACCTAAAGCATGGAGCCCTAAATAGACTATAAGATTTAAAAAATCCCTAATTGATTTTAAAAGTGACAAAAAGAAGGGTAGACCCTCACTTGCAGAGTAAAGAAATAGAGATGTAGCGAAAGATATAGCCAATGGCACCCAAAGTACTCTCTTTTAGGATGTAGGAATTTCCAATAGGGATGAACTAAAGAGAACCAAACCTCCTGCGTAGCAAGGCAAAGGAGGCAAAAAAACTTCCAAGAGTTCCAAATGAGAATATTCTCCTAGAACGTGAGAGGGTTAAATGGAGAAGCAAAATAGAGACTTGCTGCTTCGATACGAAAGGATTATAATCCTAAAAATTTTCTAATTCAAGAAACCAAATTAGGTGTGAAGTCCTCTTTGAAAGTTGCCAAAATTATATGGAGAAAATGTGAATTTTATTTTAGCCTGGCCTCCAAAACCTCTAGCGACCTCCTCTGCCTTTGGGACCGAACCAATGTGGAAGGAAGAGTGATATCCGACGAGGGGTGAATCTCTAACATTTTTTCCATGACTCTATTTCTAAGCAATCTTGGGCAGTGACGAACGTCTATACCCTGAATTTGCCTCAGGATAGGCTGAACCTTTGGCATACTCTCACTTAGATGTTCGAGTCTTTCAATAACATCCCTTGGATCCTTGTTAGGTATTTCAATACTCCATTGTACCTCTTCAAAAAAAAGGAGGGAAAGAGATCACTACCAGGGTCATAAGTGATTTCAGCAACTTTGTGGATACTAACGAGTTCATAGACGTTCAACTAAGGGGGTATCAGTTCACCTATAGCAACAGAAGGGTTGGGGATGATCTCATTCAGAAAAGGCTTGATCGCTTTTTTCTTTCCCAAGATCCACTTCTTCTATTTGGTGATGCCAATTTACAGGCCCTACCAAATATTGGGTCTGAACATAGCCCCCTTATCTTTGAAACTACCAACAAACCTTCTTTCAAAACTTCCTTTAGTTTTGAGGCAATGTGGACCCAACACCCTGACCTTAAGGCACGCATTACTGAATTGTGGGGAGAAAGTTTATCTAGATCAACCACCAATCAAGTTACTTATAAGTTGCAATCTATAAAATCCAAACTAAATATATGGAATAAAGAATTTTTTGGAAATATTTTTAAAAATAAGTAGAACATCAATGATAGACTCAAAATTATTAAAAATTAGTTTTTGTGGGGTCAAGGGGATGCCTATTTGAGAGTTGAAGAAAAGCAACTGCTTTCATATTTCCATAATATTTTGAATAAGGAAGAGATATTTTGGCAGCAAAAATCAAGACAGTTGTGGTTGAAAGAAGGAGATTCCAACTCAAATTTTATTCACATTTCTACTCTCAAGCACAGAGGGGAAAATAGGATCAAGGGTCTAATAAAAAATGATGGCAACTTCACCTCCAATATTCATGAAATTTGTGATGAAGTGACTCTTCACATTGAGTCCCTCCTGGGTTCCTGCCCTCCCCACTCTACCCAATCCATGGATTACCTCCTCATGCACATCTCCAAAATCATCACTGATAGCATGAATACCTATCTTCTTAGTCCTTTAAGTTTTGAGCAGATCCACCAAACCCTCTTCTCCATGCAGCTTGATAAAGCCCTATGTCTCGATGGATTCTCCCCAAGATTTTTCTAAGCCTTCTAGGAAATCACCGACCTTGACCTGTGCCAAGCCATCAAAGAAATATAGAGATCCAAAGTCATTCACAAAGATGTGAATTCTACTTTTACATCCCTACTCCCTAAAGGCCCTAATTCCAATTCCATGTCTAATTATCATCCCATCAACCTATGTAACGTGGTCTAAAAAATATTTTCAATGACTATGGCCAACAGATTAAAAGGTATTCTCCCATATTTGATTGACCCCTACCAAGGAAGCTCAGTTAAAGGTAAAAATATTGTGTACGGGATCATAACCATACATGACCTGATCCACTCAGCCTATAAATCCAAAAAATCAACTTTCTTCCTAAAGCTTGACATGAACAAGGCCTTTGACAGAGTGGATAGGGAGTTTCTATCTAAATTTCTTCAAAATTTTGGGTTCCATGACAACTGGGTTCATCTAATTATGCAATGCATCTCAACTTCTTAGATTTTTGTGCTTGTGAATGGGTCTACTATAGGGTACTTCCCTAGTACCAGAGGACTGAGACAAGGGGATCCTTTATCCCCCATCCTCTTCATTATTCTTACTGAGAGCCTGGGAAGAGCCATAAAAGTTACCTGTTCCATGGGCCTAATTTTTGGCATCAAAGAAGCATCCAATATCCAACCCTCAACCCACCAATAATTCATGGATGACAAACTATTGGCTACAATTACATATTTTTCTGAGGTAAGAGTCATCAAAGCTATCCTCAAACTCTACTAAGAAGCTACAAGACAAAAAATCAACTTCATTAAGACAATGGCCCAGAGTACCAGAGTAAGATTTATTTCATTAACACTCCAGTGGCCCACCAAACCAAAATTACAAACATTTTGGGGTGTTCTACTATAGCTTTTCCAGCTACTTATCTTGGTCTCCCAATGTTTTAGGGGAATCCTGCCAAGACAATGTGGAATACTGTTATGGATAGATTTCATAAGAAACTCATAGGGTGGAAAGGATCCCTTCTATCTCAGGTGGGTAAAGCTACCCTGGTCATGTTAGTTCTTCAAAGCATTTTGATGTATTTTATATCAATTTTCAAAATCCCTGTAATAGTTGGGACCATGATTGAGCAAATCTAAAAATGCTTCCTATGGGTTGGAGCTGACAATCAAAAAAAGTTCCACCTAGTGTCCTGGGATAAAATATGCTCCCAAAAAGGGTGGGCTTGGATTTCGTAGAATCAATAAAATGAACCAGGCCCTCTTAGCTAAGAAGGCATGGAAATTATTCCCTAATGAAAAGTTGGAATGGATTTCAATCATTAAAATAAAATATCTACAACATCACTCCTTTAGAGATAAATATATCCCCCGAATAGGATCTCATATTTGGTGGTCTATCATCCAAACTAGATACCTGCTCCAAAGAGGAACTAGATGGCAGCTCAAATATGGAAGAGCCATTGATTTTTGGCATGACCTATGGGCAAGGGATGACCCCCTTATAAATAATCCAAAAATCACTACTATTAAAATTCTAATATATCACAGGTTTGGCCTCAGTCATTGACTTCATTGTATAAGGCCAGGACCATCCCAAGTGGCCAAGTGGAAGAAACTTTAGTTTAGAATAAGCAATGCAATTATTGATAGAGCTATCACATCCCTGTAGGCGATTTTTAGAGTAAAAACCATACCCAAGACCTAGGGAAAAGATAAACCATTATGGAAAGGTACTAATGATGGCTCCTTTTTGGTCAAGTTTACTTTTGTCTTATTGGACTCCTCTCATGACCTGTACAAAAACTAGGTTGCCTCAACTATCATCAAGAAAATTTGGCTCAAACACCTCATCCTAAAATTCACCCACTTCTCTTGGTTAGCATCCCAAAATAGAATTCTCACTATAGAAAACCTGATCAAGAGGGATTTCATAGTTCCTAATAGATGTTACCTCTACCTTCAGGTGTGGGAGTCCACTCAGCATCTATTGATTGAATGTCCCTTCATATACATTGCTTTATCAACATTGGTAAATATGTTCTAGGTCAAGTGGGTTTGGCCCTAGTCAATCGCTGACCTTTTTACCCAATGGCCCCCGTTATTTTATAACCCTAAGCTCAAGTTTCTATGGGAAGTAGTACTGCACTATATGCTATGGCAAATTTGGCTTGAGTGTAATAGCAGAATCTTCAACGACCATTCCAAGGACCCAGAAGTTGTAGCTAATAAAGCATTATGTTTTGCCATTGAAAAATGCTAACTTGATCCCATGTCCAACGATACCAACATCTGGGTTGGAATAATCCCTATTCAAATATCCCTCGACATATCTTCTAAGTGCACCAGATCTCAGACCCAAACTAGTTGTAGGTCCACCATAAAGTGGATCCCTCCCCCCATAGGCTGGCTTAAGGCAAATTTAGATGGATTATCTAAAGGTAACCCTAGAGATATTGGGGCTAGAGGAGTCATTCGAGACCATGAGGACAGAGTCATCAAGGCCTTCATCAAAAACCTGGGAGTTCAGTCCAAAAACTATGCCGAAGCTCATGCCCTCTGGAGGAGCCTTGAACTCGGAAAAGGTCTGACTAAACCAATAATATTTGAATGGGATTCCCTAAATGTGGTCAACCATATTAAGAATATTTTGAAGACTGGGTGGAATATTAAAAGTATCATTCAGGAAATTCAATCCATCCTCATGCAACACCCACTTAACACAATCCAACATGTTTTTAGAGAGACCAATGTGGTGGCAGATTTGTTGGCTAATAGAGCAGCCAATCAAAACGATCTAACCATATGGGAAGACTCTTTCCCTAAAGACATATTAGATGCTACCAAACATGATGTTGAGCACAATTCCAATTAACAACAAGCATCATCCCAAAGGTATTTTTATCAACACCAAGGGTATTCACATTAACACCATGGTTTTTTGTTCCCCTTCCCATCTAATAATTATCTTCCAAAGTGCCAATTGTATTTTTTTATGCGGATCGATCAACTTGTGGTAAAGCTTCGGGACGCTTCTATGATCATCTAGTGTCAAGGCTTGACAATGGCATTTTTAAACTATGTAATTTTGATGTTTTTCCTATTTAGGATTTCTAGTCTATGGATCTATTTTAATTTTCCTATTCAGATTTTAAATCTAGTTAGTATCGGGTTCTTGTAGATTGTTGGTTGTCCTTACTTCCATCCCGATGACAGCGAGATGCATCAAATTTTATACTATTGGCATTCTGAATGCCCATTGTAATAGGGATTGGGTCCCTTCAACCCGGCAATTAATAAAAATATTTTACCTACCAAAAAAATAGAATGTTATATTATATAAGGGGTCTACTATCTAATATGAAAATAATGGTCAAGAATACAAAACATGTTACATTATCAACAACATTCAAATAATTATCATTTATAGAAGATGCATGTAAATCCAAGTGGTAAAATTTCTACCTAAATCACCAATTTCTTTATGCAACTCATGTGACATAATCTCTAATGCAACCAATTTAGTATCATCTACCATCAATTGTGTCAACCCCAACTATACAATACCACTATGCATAAACCTATCAACATACATAATCTTCAACCCCTTAGGACACTCTACTACTATCTAACACACCTATGTACCCATAATACAATATTTAGTACACTATGATATTCCTAGGTCAAACATCCCTTAGTGTCATTGCATTACAACCCTACTTACCAATATTACCTTTGCCATAATTATCATAAATTACATCTACTTTCCAAATGATTCAAATCAATTATCACAATAATCTATAGGTGTTAGTAATTAAATACATCTAGGAATATATTAGTTATGTTAATTAATAAGAGATAGGGCCAAAAAATATTAATTCAATTACAAAGTGGGATATAGTAGTAAAATAGAACTTGGCAGTAGAGGAGGATGGATTACCACACTAAAGGCCAAGTTCCATAGCAAAAAAAGTTTACAAATGATGAATCAAGTATAGAAAAGTATGGTGAACATGAATTTATAATTAAACACATCATGGTGTTTTGCTTATAACATAGGTCATAATAAAGTTGAATGTATAATAGATATTTGTAATGATTAAATGATGATCCATAACTAACAATGTCAGTCCAACTAGTAGTGATGGCAAGTCAACCAATGATGATCCAACCCCCAATGATGAATTAGCTAATGACCAATCAACCATCAACAAATAATTCAATAATTGGACACTAGCCAATACCCATGGTACCAAATGCTAATAACATGGTATTTGCCAATTTTATACCAATAAAGGATAATGAAGAATTTTCTTTTGAAAATTAAGTAGTGCTAATAAACCAACAATAAATGGTTACAACATAGTAAAATTAAAGTGATATATGGAAAACCCTCATTAGTTATAGCCCAAATATTGTAAAAACAACTAAAGTAAATAATGGGTACTACAGTTTTGATAAGGGAAATATCCACCTATTCACCTTCAAGAAAAATATTTGATGCCATCAACTCAACCTATAACACAAAATAATGAGCCTTCATCGATACAAATAAATATCCAACAACTAGAATAATCTAAAGGAAGTTAATCAATGGTAGACAATTTAGGGTCTATAAAATTAAACAAAAAAGACAAAAAAGTTAGGCCATGTAAGAATATTGAGAGAAACTTAAAGAACCCCTTGCTAACTAGTGAAGGTCAAATGGATACCATGAGGTAATTTAAGAAATTCATATCATAGAATAAAGGGAAGAATCAAAATTTAACATTTCATATGAATTGAGAAGAACTCCCATAAAAGTGGACATGTTAGAAGAATTATCATTGCCAAGATAGAGAGGCTTGTTACAAGGGGCCTTGAAAGAATAGGAGCAAAGTTATGCTAAAAGTAAAAAAACCATAAAAATAAAACCTTCAATGCAATCCAATTTGGTTGAACAACAAAACTTAATGGATGAATATCTTTAAGTTATACAAGTAAACACATTAGTTGATTTGAATATACCTAAACCAAAAATAATGAAACTATTACCATTTTATATCACATTAAAAATTTTAAGGTGTCTATTATGAAGTTGTATAATTGATTTAGGAGTAGTTATTATGATGATTCAAAGAGCTATATATGAATAAATAGTTTTTCCTTTTATTTATACCTCAAGATGTTCAATTCAAAAGGATGGAATAAGAATAAATGCCATGGGGATTCTAAAATACTTAGTCATGACTATTGCCAAACATATTAAACTCATACAAGAGATCATTAGAGTGGATCTCCTACCCTATTTTGGTATGCTATTTTTACAATAAATGGAACAAAAACCTCTTTGGAAGTGGATAATTCATATGGATTAAACATATAAATATATCAAAATAGGGTAAGATCAAAATAATTGAGAATAATCCAATATGCAACTATCTTCTTCATAAATGAATAACATTTGCTTATACTGAGAGGGGGTTATGAACAGTATACAATAAAATTTTTTGCTTTATAATCTAAATAACATCAAAAATATAAAAGCAGTAAACATCACACAAATCATCACACACATAAGAGAAATGATTTTACGTGGTTCACCCAATACAGGCTACTCCACGAAGAAAATATTTCTTATAAATTTTTCTCAAATAAATTTTCTTAGGAATCCTTCCCTACAATGTTTATGAACCTCTGTCCAAAGGAGACACCAATACACTATATCAAATTTGTGAATCTCTATCCACAAGAGAACTCCTTCTCCTCTACTCTGGCTGGTGATCCTCTAGAATAATACTGCATCCAATGCACTGGCTTTTGGATATCTCTCCACTAAAGATTCTTATCCCTACTCAAAAGACCTGTCCTCACTGCCCTAGCTAATGGATCTCTATCCACTGGAGACTGTTGTCCTCTCTTCTCTATCATATCCAGAGATTTATCTCAAATTTGTACTAAACACAGTCCTTCGGTCTAGCACAATTCTGCTCAATCTCTATCTCTTATCTGGCACAAACTTATCCTCAAATATGCACCAAACTCTATCCTCAAATTTTCTCAACAAGTCCACACAAAACTTGCTTAAATCCTCTCAAAAAGTCCACACAAAACTTGCTCAAATATGCTTAACAAGTCCACAAAGAACTTGCTTAAATATGCTGAACAAGTCCATACAGAACTTGCTCAAATCTGCTCAACAAGTCCACACAGAACTTGCCCAATCTCATAGAAACATAAATAGAATTGTTAGAGACTCAATATGTTCTATACTAAATACTTTCTCAACTCAACTCAGAATATAGAATAGTTTGTTTTATGGAAGTTGAACAATCACTTCAACCCAACTCTACCCACTTAATCACTCAATAAAATACTCCTTTCTCACAAACCCTAGTCCAGGCATGTAAACACCAACTCAAAATGTTTCCAACAATGCTCAGCAATAAATCTCACTTAAAAATGATACTCATGATATTTTCAAACCCTATTTCAAGTTATTTTCTCAACAACTCACTTCAACAACAATGTTTATAGCAATGATAATCAAACCCTAATTCAAGTTCTTCATACAACCAATGGTTTCAACAACAATGCTTATCAAACAAGGTTTAACAACAATTCTTTATTTGAGAAAACCTTGAAGCATTCACTCAACACACTCAATAAGGAAACCCTAATCAAGTCCTTTTCACTCCAAACTTATTTTTCAGAAAACCAACCAATCAACTTAACTATGGAAGAATGTGCTCATACATTTTTCTTGATGATAATGAGTAAACCTCACAAATCTACCACAACCATAAAACACTTCTTTGCCAAACTCAAGAATGTTAGAATACAAAAATATTATTCCAATATTTTCTTAAAGATATTCCTTGGACCAAAATATAATCAATGCCTTATTTTTTCCTCTTTCAACAAATCATACATAACAAAATACTTGGAAACACCTTATCAACTCCAATCTTAGAATAGTGACCAACACCCTAATAAATGAACCACTCTTAAAATAATATCCACCACCATAGGATATTAACCACTTTAATAATATTCACCACTATAGAATATCAACCATTCTTAATAATATTCACCACTATAGAATATTGACCAAACTTAATAATATTCACCACTATAGAATATTAACCAAACATTTTTCACTCCATGCATAAAACCTTTGAGCAAACAATATTAAAAATTTAATTTTTCCAAACCTTATAACTCCCTTGCAACCTTAGAACCAATAATAAACATGTAAAATTAATTTTTAACTTGCCCAACCAACCCCCCAAAAATTTTAGAGATTAAACACCTTGCGTACCTTGTATTCCCCACCAAAAGGAGATTCAGCATGACTTGATTCGCCGTCTCCTCTTGCCTAAGCGCTTAGGCGCTTTGGAAATCACCACGTGGGCTATGAAGGCCCACGTGAAGGAAGGATAGATGCCTTCCTCATATGCCTTCAACACTTCTCCTTTTTCAAAAACACATTTTCGTTTCCCTTGGTCGTAGTGCTAAATTATTTGCTTCGCACGTTCGTCTCTTAGGCATGGTAATTTCATTAAAGTGGTAGGTGCTCCATTTTATATGCATAATATAACATTCTTCCTCACGTAGGCACTTTTCAAAATTGAATTTCGAATTTCAAATCTAAAACCCACTTTAGGGTTTTAACCTTAGTTTAATTAATTTATAATTAATAAATAAATTAATTAATAATTAATTTAAATAACTTTTCAAGTTAAGTAAATTAACTAATTAATTAATTCATAATTAACTTTAAGATTCCTTAGTATAATAAAATTATTAGACTTTATTTTCCAATTATTTTTATGAAAAACCTTTTCTTTTCTCCTTCAATGGTTTTAATGGAAAACCTTTTATTTTCTCCTTCAATGGTTTTAATGGAAAACCTTCTATTTTCTCCTTCAATGGTTTTAATCGAAAACCTTTTATTTTCTCCTCCAATGATTTTAATGGAAAACCTTTTATTTTGCTCCGTCAAGGTTTTAATGAAAAAACTTTTTGGTCATGCTTCATAAGACATTCTGAAACTCTTTGGAACCAATCAATTGCATTTCTTTTGACATCAATGACAACTTTATGCCTTGACATAAATGACAACTCGATGGACTAAAAATATCCAACAATCTCCCCCTTTGTCATTGATAGCAACCAAAATTATTTTAACTGAAAACTTGACCTTTCCTTTGTTTTTCTCCCCCTAGCTTAATGCTCTCTCCTCTTTTATCAAATACCAAATCTCTTCCCCTTACTCAAATATCTCCCCCTTTGACATCAATGGCAAAGGGTCACCTTTGGGGCTCGGGGCTAAGAATGATCCTCTTAGCTTAGCCCCTCCCCCACCTCCTCTTGAGGTGGTTAATTCTGGGGTGGGAGTCTCACTCCCAATTTTCCTCGAAGATACTCAAAAGTTTCCTTTGAAAGTGGCTTAGTGAAAATATCTGCTATATGTTCCTTTGTAGTGACATATTCCAACTTGACCTATTTATCTGTCACCTATTCTCTCAAAAAATGGTACTTAATCGAAATGTGTTTTTTCTTGGAGTGCATTATTGGATTTTTGGAGATACTTATGGCACTAGTATTATCACATAGTGTAAGAATGGATGATCATGCTTTATCTTGAAGTCTTCTAGAATTCTCTTCATCCATAACACCTGTGTACAATTGGCTACTTCTGCAATGTATTCTACTTATGTTGTAGATAAAGATACTGAAACCTACTTCTTACTTAGCTAAGAGACTAAACAGTCTCCAAGAAAGAATGCTCCTCTACTTGTACTTTTATGTCGTCAATGTTGTTGACCCAATATACATTTGTATATACTATCAGTGTGAAACTGTCATTTTTGGGATACCAAAGCCCAAATCCATAGTCCCTTATAGATACCTGAAAATTCTTTTTACTACTACCACATGTGTTTCTTTAGGTGCTTCCTGAAACCTTACCACTAATCCCATTGATTGTACTATGTCTGGTCTTGTAGCTATAACATACAATAAGTTGTCAATCATAGATTTGTATAATATTTGATCTACCTCTGGAGATTCATCGTCCTTACTCAACTTGCATCCTGTGACCATGGGAGTACTTACTGGTTTACAGTCTTCTAACTTGAATTTCTTTAACATTTCTTTTATATACTTGGCTTGTGAGAGAAACACCCCTCTTTCTGATTGTGAAATCTGAAGTCCAAGAAAGGACAATTCACCAAGAATAAACATCTCAAATTTATTTTGCATTTTCTTAGAAAATTCTTTACACATCTTATCATTGTTTCCTCCAAAAATTATGTCATCAACATAAACAACCACTATCAGAAGATCACTCCCTTCATTTTTTATATATAGATTATTGTCTGCTATTCCTTTTTTGAATCCTTGTTCCTAAATATATTTATCCAATATTGAGTACCATGCTCTCGAAGCCTGCTTTAAACCATACAGTGCCTTTTTCAATATGCATACATGATCTGGTTTATCCGCTAGTATGAATCCCTATGGTTGTTCAATATAGACTTCTTCTTCTAGAACACCATTTAGAAATGTTGACTTGACATCCATATGATATACCTTGAAGTTCTTGAAACTTGAGAAAGCTAAAAACATCCTTATAGCTTCAAGCCATGCAACTGGATCAAATGTCTCATCAAATTCAATTCCTTCTACCTGTGCATAACCTTTGCATACTAACCTTGCTTTATTTCTAACCACTTGTCCATATTCATTTAACTTGTTTTAGGATACCCAATTTGTGTCAATCACATTTTTGTCCTTTGGTCGTGGAAAAAGTTCCCAAGTTTTTCTTTTATCTATCTAATATAATTCTTCATCCATTGCCTTAATCCAAAATTTATCCTCACTTTCCTGAATGAAGTCTTTTAGCTCAATCTTAGAAAGCAAAGAAAAATTTGCTTGATGAGATGGTTTTACTATTTTTATCCTTGTCTGTCTTTCATCTAGATTTCTTATAATCTTATCTTTTGGATGATGCTTCTATACATACTTGGATGGATTTTTAGGAAGAATTCTTTGTGTTTATTCTTCTTCTTTATCTGATTCCTCACAAAATTCTTCTTGACAACATCCATCTTCTTGATACACAATTTGTTGAACTGGTTCTCTTGAATCTATCTTATCATAAATTGTTACATTCATACTTTCCACCATAGTGTGTGTTCTTTTGTTGAAGAATCTATAGGCTTTACTCCTTGTGGAATAACCAAGAAAAATTCCCTCATCACATCTTGGATCAAACTTGCCTAAGTTTTGATCTTCCCATATTATGTAACATTTGCTTCCAAAAATTCTGAATTGTTTTAGAGTGACAGGTCTTCCTTTCCAAATCTCATATGGAGTCTTGTGATGATTTACCCTCATTTAAGCCCTAGTGATTATATATACTACTGTGTTTACAACTTCTCTCAAAAAACCATATGATAGCTTAGATTCATTTAACATAGCCCTAGCCATGTTTTCAACAATCTTGTTTTTCCTTTCAACTACCCCATTTTGTTGAGTTCTTGTTGTTGAGTATTCTCTCTTGATACCATGTTGTTCACAAAACTCTACAAATTCATTTGAAGTAAATTCTCCTCCTCTATCAGATCTCAGACACTTAATCCTTTTTTTAATTTCATTTTCAATTAATTCCTTAAATGCTTTGAATTTTTCAAAGGCCTCTGACTTCTCTTTTAGGAAGGCTACCAAAACCATTCTGGAATAATCATCTATAAACAATATAAAGTAGTTATCACCCTGAATAATTTGTGTTCTAGTAGGACCACATAGATCAGTATGTATTAGGCTCAATGGCTCATATGACATATATCCTTTTGACTTAAAGGTTTTCCTAGTTTGCTTTCCATGTTGATAGGGTGCACAAATTGTGTTTTGAGGTCTTCTTATTTTGGGTAAATCTCTAACCAAATTTTTATTGCTTATGTTGACTATGTTGTCAAAATTCAAGTGACCCAGTTTTATATGCCATAACCAACTCTCATCTTCTTATGATAGAAAGCACTTTTCCCCTTTGATCTCATTGAGCATGTATAATTTGTTTGGAGTTCTTATTGCGTTTGCAATTATTTTTCCCGTTTCTTATTTTCTTATCTCACATCTATCTGGATGGAAAGTAACCATGTACGCTTGATCATAAAGTTGAATTATACTCAATAGGTTGTTTTTTAACCCTTTAACATACAATATATTTTCAATTTTTGTTTTTCCATTATCTAAACTTAGTGTTCCTCTTCCACCAATCCTTGTTGATCCATTATCACCGAAACTTATTGATCCTCTATTTGTTTCTTTCAGTACAATAAATTTGTCTTTGTATCCTATCATGTGACTAGAGAAACCACTATCAAGATACCATTGTTCTTCTTTATCCTGAGCATGAAGTGTTGTTGGAACTAACATTGATCTAGCCTTAACATTTTCTCTTTCATCTTTTCTAGTTGATGAATTTGCTTTTCTAGACTCAAGAAGCATCATTTTACACCATCTAGATTTGTGCCCAAAATTATTGCATTTGTAACATATAATATCATCATCCATGAGAGGTGTAAAGGAATTTAAATTTCTATTGACATTGTTTCTTGCATGATGAATACAGTGTACAACTCTATAACCATATTTATTACAAGAAAAACAATGACCATGGAAGAAATTATGTAACCTGTTTGGATGTCTTGGAGTTTGTAGTGAAGTAATCTTCCTCTTGTGATTAACTCTTATCCAGGGTTCTCCTTTACTTTCTTCCTTTCTTATATCCTTTGCTTGCTTATCCTTGTTTGAGGTTTCTGCTTTTTGAAGACTTGATTCCTCTTTCTGTTTCTCATATTCTACATCTTGTAGTAAATTGTTTTTTTCAACTTCATTCCTTAGGTGGACAACTTTTGCTTTCAATATTTCACATTATGTTTCCCTGGATCTCAACAGATCTGGCATGTCCTGCTCAATCTTATTTCCTTATTCCACCCTAATCTTGAGTTATGTGAGATTTTGTATAAGTTCCATTCTTGTTTCTTCATCTTCTTGAACTTATTCCTTCAAATTTGAATTCTTCTCTCTAAGTCTTTCCAATTTTCTGAGAGCAGCAAAAAATTCTTATTTTATTTCAAATATAGTCTCTTCTTTATTTTCTAAAGTCATGTGTTCTATTAATGGATCCTCCTCCAAGCTGTTAGTCTTTTCACAAAGGGATCCGCTTTGATACCAATTGAAGAACATGTGCTTATACTAAGAGGGGGGTGAACAATATACAATAAATTTTTTTCTTTTTAATCCAAATAACAACATCATCAATATTAAAGCAGTAAACATCACACAAAGCATCACATACATGAGAGACATGATTTTATGTGGTTCACCCAATGCAGGCTACTCTACAAAAAAAATATTTCTTATAAATTTTTCTCAAATAAATTCTCTTGGATATCCTTCCCTACAATGTTTATGAACCTCTGCCCAAAGGAGACACCAATCCCCTAAATAAAATTTGTGGATATCTATCCATAGGAGAATTCCTTATCCTTTGCTCTGGCTGGTGATCCTCTAGAAGACTATTGCCTCCACTACATTGGCTTGTGGATCTCTCTCCACTGAAGACTCTTATCCCCACTCAGAAGACCTATCCTCACTGCCCTGGCTAATGGATCTCTATCCACTGGAGACTATTGTCCTCTCTGCTTTGTCACCTCTAAAGCTCTATCTCAAATTTGTACTAAATACAGTCCTTCGGTCTAGCATAATTATGCTCAATATTTATCTCTGATCTAGTACAAACCTATCCTCAAATCTGCACCAAACTTTGTCCTCAAATCTATTCAACAAGTCCACACAAAACTTGCTTAAATTTGATTAACAAGTCCACATAAAACTTGCTCAAATTTTCTCAACAAGTTCACACAAAATTTGCTTAAATATGCTCAACAAGTCCACACAACACTTGCTCAAATCTGCTCAACAATTCCACACATAGCTTACCCAATCTCATAGAAACTTAAAGAGAATTATCAGAGACTCAATATGTTCTAGACTAAATACTTTCTCAACTCAACTCAAAATATAGAATATTTTGTTTTATGGAACTTGAACAATCACTTCACACATCCACTTGACTAGGCTCAACCAACTCTACCCAACCAATCACTCAATGAAACACTCTTTTCTCACAAACCCTAGTCCAGGCATGTAAACACCAACTCAAAATATTTTCAACAATGCTCATCAATAAATCTCACATAAAAATGATACTCATGATCTTTTCAAATCCTAGTTCAAGTTATTTGCTCAACAACTCACTTCAACAACATTGTTTATAACAATGATAATCAAACCCTAATTCAAGTTCTTCATACAACTAATGGTTTCAACAACAATGCTTATCAAACAAGGTTTAACAACAATTATTTATTTGAGAAAACCTTGAAGCATTCACTCAACACACTCAATAATGAAACCTTAATCAAGTCCTTTTCACTCCAAACTTATTTTTCAGAAAACCAACCAATCAAATTAACTATGGAAGAATGTGCTCATACCTTTTTCTTGATGATAAGGAGTAGACCTCACTAATCTGCCACAATTATAAAATACTTCTTTGCCAAACTCAAGAAGGTTAGAATACAAAAATATTATTCCAATATTTCCTTAAAGATATTCCTTGGACCAAAATATAAGCAATGCCTTATTTTTTCCTCTTTTAACAAATAATACATAACAAAATACTTGGAAACACCTTATCAACTCCAATCTTAGAATAGTGACCAACATCCTAATAAATCAACCACTCTTAAAACAATATCCACCATCATAGGATATTAACCACTTTAATAATATTCACCACTATAGAATATCAACCATTCTTAATAATATTCACCACTATAGAATATTGATCAGACTTAATAATATTCACCACTATAGAATATTAACCAAACACTTTTCACTCCATGCATAAAACCTTTGAGCAAACAATATTAAAAATTTAATTTTTCCAAACCTTATAGCTCCCTTGCAACCTTAGCACCAATAATAAACATGCAAAATTAATATTTAACTTGCCCAACCAACCTCTAAAAATTTTAGATATTAAACACCTTGTGTACCTTGTATTCCCCACTAAAAAGGGATTCGGCGTGACTCGATCCATCGTCTCCTCTTGCGTAAGCACTTAGGTGCTTGGTAACTTGTCGCATGGGCTACGAAGGCCCACGTGAAGGAAGGATATATTGATGGCAAGGTCGAGATTACAGCGAACAACTTCTCATTAAATTTCAGTAAAATAAAAAAAATACAGTCTCTGTTACAATGTCCAGGCACACTACTCTTCCCCAATCCCGAACTCACCATCCCTTTTCCCATACAAATTTTCCCCGTTTTAATGTGGTCTCGGCCTTCCCTACAATTAATGCTCCCGCCCAAAGACCAATTCGAATTTCATCTTCCCTCCGTTGAAATTTCAAGATTTTCCTTTCCTTTTGTTTTCTGCCATAAATGGCAACTGTCCGATCTGTCCAGAGCCTGCATTCATGGCTTCCCATACCCTGCGTCATTTTAATATGACTGTCTTTAAGTACCGTTGTCTCCACCATTAAGTCTTTCACCTGTAACTACGGTTTCTCTAGAAACAACATTCCAAGATGCTTAAACTTGGTCGACATCTATATCTCTCTCCTCCGATTACGTGGCCCTCATCCTTTTGATCTGTTACAAGTGTGTCTCCACGTGTCAAATTTAACTCTAACCCCCGCTGGTCGTGTTGCATTTAAGACATGTGGCAACCACGTGTCTATTTCACCCTATCCGACCGTCCGCGTGTCCACTTCAGTTTGACCTTTTCTTGGGCCGCGATATCGCGACATGTCGCGATATCGCAACCCAACTGACGTCCGCCCTCAGCTTTGAAACAAATTCGCGATATCGCGACAAAATTACGTCCTGCACTTATCTCTGCCTTTGAATTCACGATTTCACGACGTGTCGTGAAATTGTGACACGTCGCGATTTTGCGACTCCAACCCCCTCTCCTTGCAACAGCTTCAACATGGTCGCGATATCGCGACCCCTTCATAACTTAAGACTCGGCCAACCCAACCGTCGCGATATCGCGATGTCGCAATATCGCGACGAAACTCGCTTCGCCTTTGCTATAGCAAATGAGGTCACGATTTCGCGACCTCACACCAACTTTTGCCTTGGTTCCTTTAACAACTTCCCTTTCTGTCTTACGACATCTCCTTCCCCGAAAAAGAACCAAATTGCTTCAAAAAAATACAAGAACTTTAAAGAAAAATTAAAAGATGCAAGATTGCTCATACTTTCACCGGATGCTCCTGCATCATATATGCCTTCCTCTTATGCCTTCAACACTTCTCCTTTTTCACAGCAAAAAACACGTTTTTGTTTCCCTTGGTCGCAGCGCTAAATTCTTTGCTTCACACGTTCGTCTCTTAGGCATGGTAATTTCATTAAAGTGGTAGGTGCTCCATTTTATATGCATAATATAACATTCCTCCTCACGTCGACGCTTTTCAAAATTGAATTTTGAATTTCAAATCTAAAACCCACTTTAGGGTTTTAACCTTAATTTAGTTAATTTATAATTAATAAATGAATTTTTTAAAAATAATTTAAATACCTTTTCAAGTTAAGTAAATTAACTAATAAAATAATTTAAAATTAATTTATAATTAACTTTAAGCTTCCTTAGTATAATAAAATTATTATACTTTATTTTCCAATGGTTTTTATGAAAAACCTTTTATTTTCTCCTTCGGTGGTTTTAATGGAAAACCTTTTATTTTCTCCTTCAATGGTTTTAATGGAAAACCTTTTATTTTCTCCTTCAATGGTTTAATGGAAAAACGTTTTATTTTCTCCTCCAATGATTTTAATGGAAAACCTTTTATTTTGCTCTGTCAGGATTTTAATGAAAAACTGTTTTGGTCATGTTTCATAAGACATTATGAAACTTTTTGGAACCAATCAATTGCATTCCTTTTGACATCAATGACAACTTTACGCCTTGACATCAATGACAAATCGATGGACTCAAAATATTCAACAATAAATAGGATGATGACATAACCATCAGTTGGAATAAATTATCAAAATTTATAGATGAACAACTAGACAAAGGAAAATTGATATTCAAAAGAGATATGATCTTAGGCATCCTTCAAGAAGATGAGGATGATTTGAAAGGATTGTTCAAAGAAAATAAATAGGTAATTATTGAATATTTGAAAAACTAAGAAAATGGTGGCCTTGGCTAAAGAACAAGCGCAAGAGTGTGGGGATCAATGGATTGTGCATTTTTATAGACTAAGAACTAGAATTTGTGTAAGAGTAGGAATATATTTGAAAAAACCCATGAGATGAATATTTGAGTATGCTTATAGATATTTAAGCTAATAACATGGTAGAATATGGAATATTATGCACTAGACTACAAAAGGCAAAAAAATTGGTACAAAACACCTAAGGTTTTTCAATGATTTAGAATTAGTATCAAATTAGATGAAATCAATCCGTGTTTTTAAAAATAAACAATATAAAACATATAAACATGGAGTTTCTGATTTACTCAATATTTGTAAAACATATGAAATTTTAATGGTCCTATAAGAATATAATTTGAAAGTTTATAAATTAGCATCTATGACCACATAATTTGATCCAATGATAGATATGTGGAACAAACTAATATAATTAGATATGGATTACTTAATTATAAAAACCATTGACATGTATTCAACAATGATAAAGAGATCATCAAATTCATGATTTGAGGGGACCAACATGTTGAGGAACATAATGATTATGGGGATAATATCAAATAAGGATTTATATAAATAAAGTTAATATAACTACCCTAGTGTCTTGTCACTTTAAAAATCCTACTAAACCCTAAATATAGTGCAATAATGGTAAGCAAAAAGATAAAATCCTATTTCTACCAACTTGATGAAATTACTACTAGTAATTGTTTGCTAAGTGAGGAATATATTGGAGAAGGGATAACTATGTTCAAGGAATTTTATGCCAAGTACAATGATATTATCACCTATGGATATGAATATCTAAAAATATATTACAAGAGAATAATAGAGTATACTATTGGCTTAGAACTTGAATCTAGACCCTCCAACCAAAAAAAAGGCTAGTAACATCAAAAAATATAGTAACAAAAAAGAATTACTCAAAATATTGCAAGAATGGATCATATTTCCAATAAAAATTTCAACATGGGTGGCAAATTTGGTGTCTATAACAAAGAATAATGGTAACATTCATGTATATATTGTATTTAGAAATCTAAATAGAGTCTCACTCAAATATCATTATCCACTACCCTAAATAGAATAAATATTACAAAAAAATATTAGGTCTTAGTTGATGACCTTATTTGAAGGATAAAAATAATAAAATGTAATAGGCTACCCTATTTTGCATTTTGAAGTTTGACAAAATTCTGATTTGGTTTTGCTTTATCTGATGTTCGTAATTTGTTTTGTATTTTGGAGATGCAATGTAAAGATAACGCTGAAGATAGATAATGCATGGAACAAATCTACTCCAAAAAATAATAGACAATGCATATATTTATCAGCATATACATTAAACCCTTGTAAGAATGAAAGGGAATACAAGGTACCTGACTTTGTTATGTTCTAAAATATTTGAGTTACAACAACAACTACTGGAAATGAATAAATAGAATGTAGATCCTACAATATCCCTTTCTTCATGCCTAAAAGAGTTGCCAATTGATACTTTGATATAGCCACCACTAAAGAGGAAGATATGAAGCCCAAAACCTAAGTGATTCACCTCTTTTATATCACACCTGGCATGATGTTTGGTATGGCCCTGTTATGTACAATCTGCCAGTAATATAAGACTTCAAGCCTTCTTTCAAAACCTCTATAACCAGCATTGAGGGATTGATTTAGCATTAATGGCTAATAGCGCTAACTTGGCATTCAAACCCCAATTCAATTAACCTTTGAATTATTCCAATATGCTGACAATGGAATGATTGGGTAGATAAATTAATAATATATCAACAGCAACAAATATCTTTGAATTTTTATGGTTGTCTTCTTCAAATATGTACTTTGATGCATATCGAATTATGACCAATATTCACCCAATAATGGTATGTCTGGGATAAGAAATGGCAAATATTATTCCAAACCCAAAATGACTTTGATAAATCTGAAGTATTCTCAAAATCTACAATGAAACCCTTGATTATTTATTCCTTGGAGTGCAATTGTAATTGCTGGATGCAATCATCGAAATCCACTAGGGTTGATATTTCACAACCAAAGAGGATGCCCTTGCTATAGATGATTATCTCCAACAATCCTGGAATCAAACCTTCAAATCCTTGCAAGCTTCTCCACCAATTTTCAAAGTAAATTTACCAAAACCAAGAAATTCATCCATAAATATGATTCTCATTTCCACCTTTTATACTTCTCCTCAATGGGTCATCCCACTTAATGCCTTCATAAAATATATTAATAATATTTAATTTACACTTTATAATACTCTCAAATGAAGGCCAAATTAAACTTATAAAATATGTCACTTATAATATTATTATATTCATAAGTGACAAATAAATCCTCAATAATAATATAAAGTCATATACTTTATAAAATAAGATTAATATTTGACTTTATATTAATTAAACTTTGGGTATTAAAATATTTGAACCCGCTCATCCGAATAAACATCTAAAAGTGGATTTGGATACCCACTTGACCCAAGTCTTTGCCCATATAATTCACTCTGACTCAATCACTGACTTACTAAAAATAGTAAGTCTATGCCCAACTGTTTGGAAAGACCATCAAAACTAGAAGGTGAAGAATGCAATGCCTCCAGGCACTCTAGACACCAACTCCAACTCAACACTACCTAGACACACTCACCCACTAAAAATAGTAAATGTCTATAAATAGCATGTATCAACCTAGATCACTGAAAACAACTCATCTCATCGCACCAGATGGAAAACCCAAAAAGCACATCATCACTGAACCTCAAAAGCTAAATTTACTATAAATAGCAATTATGACATAACTGCTCCAAACGAACTCCCAAAAAAAAGCGGATGAGAGTAGGCAAAGTGCTGACACTGATGATCAACCCAAAATTAGGTTCCCTATCCTCAAACTTAGCCTACGAGAACCATAATATAGGATAATATCACCTAAAGAATAGCAGGCTAAAAATGGGACATTACATAAAATTTTGATGAAGGATGATGATCAACATAAGAGCACATTCATGACCAAATAGAGAACATTTGTATACCAAGGGGTGGCATTTAAACTAGCAAATATAGGGGCCACTTTTTGATATTGCATTCTTAGGATTAATTCATGAAATAACATTTAGCTTATCTAGATGATTTAAAATGTTCTCCAAAGACTAAAATAAAACATAGATTAGCTTAAGGTGGTTGTTGAGAAGTGCCAAGAATATAGTATATTATTACATATGAAGAAATTTTTTTTTTTTAAATTTCATGAAGGAAAATTATTATGACACATTTTTTTTAAATATGGGATTGCTATTGATCTAGATCATAGTAAATACATCAAAGAATCACATGTATCCTCATCAATAATGAGATTAAATATGGATAAATTTCTTACTAATTTTAGGAGCTTGTGAGTCCTATTATGAATATGCTCAAGAAATATGTGAATGCCACCTTGTTTTAAGAAGGAAAATAAACCTTCCAAGATATCAAAGACAATCAATGGAATCCTTACAACATTATTTTAGAACTCATATAAAAATGACAAATATTAAGAACATCCTACATCCTTTATGATTCAAAGTATGCATAACTATGAGGAGAGAAAATTTCATCAAGAAAGTAGGTTTTGCCATTGTGAAATGTTAAATGATTCAAATAGTATCTCTTGTAGAGAAAAAATATTGTATTTATGGCATATCTAAATGTTAGATTTGCTATCTTAAATGGTGAATTGGGATAAAAAAACAGGTTGGATTGATAAAATTTAATAATTTGACATTGAAATAAAACCCATAAAATTAGTAAGAGCTAGAGACTTATTTTAAAACTTAACGAAGTCCCACACCAGTGATAAAATAGTATTCAAGGATGAGATTGATAAACTAGAAGAACATACAAATGATCAAAGGTAAAAAATATGGACATATGATGTCAAATAATATATGAATACTAGTAATGTTACAAAAGGTTTAACACCCAAAAGTAGAAAATATTTTAGATATAATAACATATATTATGCTTTAATAAATTGGGTACTATTTTAAAATGATATGATGGTATGTTCCTAAGCCATGTTGAAGAAGAAAGAATAAATAATCTACTGTATGAGTACCATGGCTATGGTTGTCATTACTCAACTTATACAACATTCTATAAGATCCTAAGGGCATGGTATTATTGGCCAAGAATTATAATAAACACATTTCATTAGGTAAAACAATGCAAGTCCTATTTCATGTTTATTGGAAGAAGGAATAAAGCACTAGTTCCACTCCAATAAATAGTAGTGATTGAATCATTTCAAAAGTGGGGGTTATAAATTATTGGAAATATGATTCCAATATCAAGCATAGGTTATGGATTGATCTTAGCCACAATATATTATATCATAATATGGGTGGATAAAACCTAGTTAAAACTACTAATCAGGAAATTATAATACAACTACTAAAATATGTGACTACTTGAGATGGTACACCTATAGTAGTCATCATTAACAATATTAAGGAATTTTCCAGAGGAAAATTGATTTAATTTATTTTAGAATATGGATTCATGTTGAAGACATTATCAAACTATGATCCTCGAGGAAATGGTTTGGTAGAATAAAAAAATAGAAACATGGTTTAAATTTTAAAGAGAACAATCATTAAATCTCAAAGGGATTGGCACATGTAGTTGAAAATATAACTCTAGGTAGATAGGGTAATTAACTCCTCAAGATAACAAATCATACTCTTGAGACCAAATTAAATAACTCTTGACTTCACAAAAAGTGGTTCACATATCTTAAAGATACATTTCAAAAGCTAGCTAAGTTACTAGTAGAGATAATCACTTTACTCATACAGGAGCAAATCACCCCCTAAAGGAAATACAATTTTTCTAAGTGCATAAAGTAGTAATTTAGTCCTTTAGTACATTACTAGCAAAATAGAAAATTGTACACTTTGGAAGTTAGCTAAAAATTTTAGCCAATTTTGATAAATGTAAATTTTGAGACAATAAATATGGATACTCAAGGAGTATCAATTAGTGGCATGGCTTCAAAATTTACCAAATTGGGGGTTCCAACAATTCCTATTGACACACCAATAATAGATCTTAAAATTTAAGCCATGGTAGGGATATAAAGGATAGATCCAACTAAATACTAATCGAAAACTCCACAATAATAACCAAGGCACTTTAGAGGGCTCAAACACCCAAGAAGAGAAAATGAACAATTGAGAAAATGTACAAAAATACATATATTAACACTGCCAAAGATAACTAATTGAAACAAAAACATTTTCAAAGGGGAATACAAATATGCATTAGGTGCTCTAGATAACAAGTCAACATAGGTTTGAAATGAGTCCTAGAATAGATTAATGGAGTATCGGTCATATATGGACCTTAGGGTTGGGTATGTTCTTAGTACCATAGGTTTTGGATTGACCTAAAATAATATGTATGTATGTATGTATTCCAAGAATACAATAAAAATAATTAGAATATTAAGGTACATTCATGGTAAGAACTCCCTAGTGTCAAATAGATTAGAATAATGATAATTATAAGAGTTTTAATGGAAATAAGTGAGGAGAATTCCTAGCACAATAATTGGCCAAACCATCAAAGACACAAAGTATGAATTTCCTTTATTAATTAATCAATTCAAGTTGCATGTCCAACACATCTTGTCTATATTAGAAACTACGAGTTTATGTGAGAGGAGCATATCAAAATGGTGCATGTAGTTTAGAATTATCCTAGATACATAGACAATAGATTATATCTCTAACATCATCTACCCCATGGATCATCAATTGATAAACTTTGGAAAGGCAAGGTAATTCATTTCTTATTTAATTTGGATGATCATGAAATATAAGAAACTATAGACATTCAATTTTAGGGACCAAATCAATCATAAATCCACCATAATCACCATCAACCAATACCATAACCCACCAAACTATTCCAATCTACTTCATGACCAAATTTGGAGTATTTATTGCTCATACACATTTGCATTGGCCTATGAAAATTTAGGCTAGCTAACAAGAATTTTTCTAGGTAATGTAAATGCATTTGGATAACACAAATATTATTTTTTATCCCTAACAACCACTTGGTATTTGTGTCATCTCATTTGCACTACAACATAAATGTAGGTAACACAAATGCTTTAGCACAAATGGAATTTTAGAGGTATGCCTCTCAAGCATACCCTAAACTAACCTCCACTCCTTGGCATGATCATGCTTGTTGATCCACCCTTCATGACTGGAGCCTATTGATCATTGAATCTCTAGAACCTTCCCTTCTAAAACCTCATAAGAAATCTATAAATATGGCCCTTGAGGAGGGCATATCCATGAATTTCTAGTACTAAAACTCTATTGTTATTTTTATTTATCACTAGCCTTTATTAAGAAGACTTTACGAATTTGTTCTTAGGATAATAGTCATATTGCAATTATCACTTTTGCATCAGCATAGCCCTTTCATCTAGCTTATCATATCAATCAAAAAGGTCCATCAACTAGCACTCTTAGTAGGCATCAAAGGATCCATTGGATAATAGTTGCAAAGAGGCAACCCCACAAGGCTTGGATTGTATCACTTTCCCTCTTCTCTTTCTTGTAGGTCTCTTTCCTTTATATATTTTATCTAACTTATCTTTTTATTTTGTCATATCCTCCTATTTGTGAGGATAACTTACTTTTAATTGATACTCTTAATAATCATTAGCATTCAAAATATATTTTTCTTGTATTTCCTATCATATTATTTACTGTTATATCATTGACTAACATCTAGTTAGTATCTTTTATTCTACTTTTATCAGTCACATAATAAGGAATTTATTTCTTTGAATAGTGCCCTTTGTTGCAAATAGTCATAGCTTTGACTTTCTTATTTTTTGTTCACCTAATATACCATATGAGTCATTTATGTTACCTGATTATAGGTAGGTAACACATTTGTCTTTTGTTGCTTTCAAGGTATTTTGTTAACAATGTTTGTGTTGCAATATATTTGCATAGGTAGTACAAACATTGCTTATGAATTTATTCTCATTTTTTGAATTATTTCATTTTGGCTCCCTGATCTAGAATACTTTTATCTTCCTACAATATATTATCATCATATTGATTACTTTGATTATTGCATTATTACTTCATTATTAGCATAGATATTTTAACTTATTCATCACATCATCTCTATTACATTTTTTGATGCATATCAGAATGTTTATTTCTCTAAAGGATGCTCTACCTCTCTAATTTTGCATCTCCTTAAGCATTTTGTATTTCATCTACATATTTTACTATTAGATTGCATTACCTTATTGTAGGTAGGTAATGCAAACATCATTTACACATTTTCATTGATTTTTAAAATATTTCTTAAATGAAAAGGGGTTTGACCTATTGACCAAAAACCTTTATGTAGTGTCTCAAGTTAGATAGACCCCTCTACACTCAATTTTACCCACTTTTTATATGTTTTTATAGGTTTTGCATTTGGACTACCTAAAGGTATTTGCACTAGAAATATTAGAAGTAGAAAAATTATGATAGATATTACATTTGCCTCTGTGGCAAATCTAGGTACCTTTGTTCTAGAATTTTTAATTTTTTAATTTTTGAGGGCTAGTCTATTTATTGATTGCCATCGTTAGGGTAGTCTGTTTCCTATTTTGTCAATTTAATAAGGTTAAACTAAAGAACATAGTATAGTTTAAATATAATAAGATATATAATCATTATTTTTGATTTCTAGGCATAAAAACTAAAGTGCATATAGATGACATTAAGATAGTTTGTTTGATGGATTCCTCTCTTGCACCCTTGCTTCAAAAATAATAGGAATATTTACTTTAATTGTATCACTAAATAAAAAAAATCATATAGTATAGGATTTATGTTCTTGCATATTTACTTATTTGCATATTTATAATTTTAGATTAGGCTTAGGGGGTATTGGTTAGAGAATATTAGTTGAAAAACTTTGATCTTCTTGGTAATAGAGGTGTTTGTTAAACATACACATAAAAACTAATCTAGGCTCCATAAGTATTCCTTAAACATATTGAAGTGAGATGAGTTTAAGTTCCTCACATTGTTGAGGAAACCCCTTAAACTTTCACCTCTTATAGAAACACTAGTTCCCAAAGCTATAATTAAACAAAGCTAGACCAAGTGATAAACCATTGTCTATGTGTGATTGCACAAAAATCTCCTTAGAAATTCAAAAGGAAAAGTAGCTATGAACTTTATGCAATAGTATACAAACCATTCATTAGGGGTTTGAAGGGTAATATGTGAAGGCTATCTAAAGAAAGCAAAGCATTTATGAGGGCACCGCATTATCCAAAAGGAGATTTATTATTAGGAAAGGAAATATTTATCTTCAAACTATATGGATTCTTAGGGTACCCATTTAAATTACCTACACACATGTCATACTATCTACTCAATTTGG
Organism: Wollemia nobilis; assembly: GCA_028583015.1. NCBI lineage: Eukaryota > Viridiplantae > Streptophyta > Pinopsida > Araucariales > Araucariaceae > Wollemia > Wollemia nobilis. The sequence goes on along the minus strand of JAQPPZ010015824.1, from coordinate 39,934,546 downwards.
AGTTCATTAGGAAAATAGATTATATAGACCAGAGGCATTTCAAGGAATAGAAAAATTCAGCCTTTTATAATGTTGTGTAAAGGTATCTAGTAATAACTCTTGTGGAAAAAGGATACCATATTCAATTGAGAAGTAATCTAGAGAAATATGGGTTACCATAGTTACAATATTATTAGTATTATGATCCCAAGGTGATATTTTTAAATACATTATTAAAGAAGGGGATCAACACCAAGTGAATGCATGAAAAGAGGGTTGTTATAGAGAAGGAAGAAAACTTGTAAGAAGATTAATCTAAGGCTAAAATATATGCACCATTAGCTTATAAATATAAGCTTGGTAAATGGCAAAGTAACACTCCTCCCTAGTTTACATTCCATGCCAATACGAGGAGAATTGATTTTGATCTAGATAAAAAAATAAATGTCATATATTATAATCCTTAATGAAATATAATTAGAGTGTAGAAAAGATGTTGGATTAGAGGCAAATGAGACATTATACCAACATGGTGAAGATGCTAGTATTGAAAGTAAATTTTGTTGAGGATTTCTATAGAACATAGGATGTACATCATGTTAGAGAAAAGAAGAAAATTGAAGCTCCAATGAATATCCAACCCTCATTTCTTGTAGTACTTTCTATAACAACATCAAATACCTTATCTCTAGTTAGAAATTTAGTTGTACAAGCAATAATTACCATCCAAATTGATCAATATGACACATTCCTTGAGGTGGAGAAAAAAAGGTTGATAAAGTTATAGATCCTTTGATGAATTAAGGTGAGGAAGAAGAGGAAATAACTAATAAAACTTAAGAGAAAGAAACAAAAAAATAAAATCCATTGGCTATTGAGATCCAATGTGACCAAACAAGAATCCTCCCCCACAAAAAAAATATAGAGAGAAAGTCTTTTTGCCAATGAAAAAGAAACAAAAATAAGAATTATTTTTTGGAGGCACCAACAATTTCCACCACCACTCCCATGACCACTTCCACCATTCTTCCATCCCTCACTTCATTTATTCCTAATACTTTTCACTTTCCCCTCTTCCTTGTTCTCATCTCTCTCCTTTTACTTCTTCTACTTCTTATGTTGTACCCATCCCACCATAAATAATTTTTAGACTTTATTACATTATTTATTATGTATTTGATATCATATTATTATTATTATTATTATTGCATATACTAGAGGAATCAATAACTCATTATATTTTTCATCGCCTCTTCATGCATTCAAATCTTGCTCCTTACTACCATTGTAACCTCTAGTTGAGTTGGGTAAACTTTTTAATGTAGTTGATGGTGCAAGCACAACACACCCTTTGGTACTATGAGACCCTGAGATTTGAACTAGGGTTACACATGTTAAACAAGATGTTTTACTAACTGACCAAACTCTCAAAACTTATTTGTTATCATATTGTTATATTATGTGATTTAATGCAATTATTAGGAAATGATTTATGATGCCACCTCATATAAGGTTGGATAGTCACATCTCTCATGAGAAGAATGAGAGAAGTTGAAAAGACAAGAGTTGAAGGTGAAACACCAAGGGTCTCTTGAATCAAAGAAACATCATATTATATTAAATATGTATGGTGTATGCTAGCAAATATTGGAGGAATTTTATGAAGTAATGTAAAATATTTTATGAATATATTATATGTTGTGTTTATTGCTTGCCTTCTCCTATTTGCAACATTAGGTATTAGAGCCAATACTAGAGAGTTTGTGAGGGTTATGAAGGGATAATTGTCAAGTTGTTTTTGCATAGGTCTTAGCTAAATAATATGCTTGATGTGAATATGAGCTCAAGTTGAGATGTCACCAATAGAACTTGCTAGAGGTAAACATTCAATAAGAATGAAGATGCAATTGAATTCATAGGGGAGCTTAAGAGAATATTAGTGAAGAAATTGTTAGGATGTTTTAAAAAAAATTGATGGGGCACTTAAGTTGTTTGTCTTAAAGACAACACAAGTGCTTGTGAAGTTTGTTTAAAATATTGTTATTCACCTTCTAAAAATTTTGTAAACCTCATAAAGTAGGTGTTTTATCATTTCACTCTCTTTCCATTCTAGGTGTAGTTTATTTTCTTTCTAAGCATTAAATAATAGACATGTTCAATTCTCTCAAAAAATTGAAGTGTTTACTTTTTGATGTTCCATCTACCACTAAAATTGATGTGGCTCTCATATTCGAAAAAATATGTATTCTTCTTTGGTGATAAAATAGGAATCAATGCACATAGACCTACCATTTGAGACAAAAAATAATACCTATACATATGAAAGAAAAAATAATTTCGTATACAGATGATTTTCATGTGTAGAATAATTAAAACCAATGATGAAAAGGAATAATTTATAACATGAATCTTGACAACAATTTTTCCATTATGGAAACATGGTCAATATGTGAAGGTCGAGTAGTCAATACATGGAACCATACATATCGATTTCATGATTATCCTTTAGTTGAGCACTAGGAACGAATTGGTATGGTGTCATACAAAAATATGAAGCTCTTGATTGGATAAGCTAAGATGATTGTGTGGACATTTATTTTTAAATTAATTAAGGCCTGGTAGGTTTTTTTGAATTAGATGTAGAGGGCTCAATACAAGATACAATATCATTTAAAAACATTTGTTTTCATTTATATGTCATAAAGTGCATAGTGGGAATATTGGGCATCACAAACAAGTCTAAAATTATGTAATTAGAGGATCATGAGTTCAATTATCACTGAGAGAAATTTTTTAAAAGAAAGTTAATATTTTAGGAGTAGAAATTAAAAAGAGAGTTAAAATTTTATTTTAGGGAGAGAAAAGTGTAAATTTGAAAAAAAAATGTATAGGGGATTTTTTGAAGTAAGCATTTTTTTGAAGGGAAGTTGACATTTAAATAAAAAATAAGAGGGAAATAGATTGAAAACTTTTTTAATTTTAAAAATTTAGGTCCTTTAGCTGATTGTGATTTTTTTTTGCAAGGAAAGTAATAATTCTATACAAAGGTGCATCTTTTGCAGTGATCGACACCTTATTCTTTCAAACAAATTCTGCATCAAAAATAATTTTATACACAAAAATCAAAACATGTGCTTTGAATAATCACAATATTTGGTATAAATGATACATTTGAATTACATGTATAGTTAATGTTGTATTAAGTTACTACATGTAAAGCCTAATATAGTTGTAACGATGTTTAAACATCGACCCTATAAATTTGAGGAGGAATAAGGACAAATATTTGTGATATTTTTGTTTCACTCCATCTTTTTATCCCATTTGTTACTATCATTAGATGTAAATCCTAAAATTAAGAAAATCTAAGTATATAGGGAAGTTATGCCCACATATGAGAATTTATCTTTAAGCTTGTGTCATTGATAGAATGGATCCTTTTTAGTACTACCCTTGTACCACATATTGATCTCTTTTACATACCTTAAGTTCTCTCTCACTTATAACTACATATATCAAGAGGACTAGATTCTTTCACATTTTAATAGGTATATCATAAGGGTGGGTATATCAAGAGGATTGGTATATAGGATTGGTGGTTTATAGAAAAGGGAACCATTGTCATGTCTATATCAAAAATATTTCTCGTAAAATATCAGTTGCTAAAGGGTCCAAATATTGCACAATGGAAAACAAAAATGAGGATAATAATAGTGGTTGAAAAACTCTGGAATATTGTTACTAATGATGAAACTCATCCTAAGGAGGTTGTAACTAGACAAGTATGATGAAAATATGAAAGATCACTTATGATCATTACATTTAGAGTGGTTGATGAAATACAACCACATATAAATGAAGTAAAAATATCAAAATATGCATGGAATAAACTTTATACCATATTTGAAGGAAACAATGAAGTCACAATAATCCATATTCAATCACAACTACAAATAGTAAGGATCCAAGATGGTGAGAATGTTGAACAATTCATTTGAAGAATTGCAAAATTGAAATCAAGGTTGAACATCATGGAAGAAAACGTGGAAGATAATATCTTGGTCTTAGTTGTACTTAGAGATCTCCCTAAATCATTCAAAACATTATCAAATATAAGTGTTTTATTTAAAAATTTGGTAAATATCCTTCAATGATATGAAGTAAGAAATTAGTTGAGAGATGATTTGTTCAATAATTCCCTTATTTTGTATGCAGATGATTTTCATGTGCAGAATAATTAAAACCAATGATGAAAAGGAACAATTTATAACATGAATCTTGACAACAATTTTTCCATTATGGAAACATGGTCAATATGTGAAGGTAGAGTAGTCAATACATGGAATCATACATATTGATTTCATGATTATCCTTTAGTTGAGCACTAGGAACGAATTGGTATGGTGCCATACAAAAATATGAAGCTCTTGATTGGATAAGCTAAGATGATTGTGTGGACATTTATTTTTAAATTAAAGAAGGCCTGATAGGTTTTTTTGAATTAGATGTAGAGGGCTCAATATGAGATACAATATCATTTAAAAACATTTGTTTTCATTTATATGTCATAAAGTGCATAGTGGGAATATTGGGCATCACAAGCAAGTCTAAAATTATGTAATTAGAGGATCATGAGTTCAATTATCATTGGGAGAAATTTTTTAAAAGAAAGTTAATATTTTAGGAGCAGAAATTAAAAAGAGAGTTAAAATTTTATTTTAGGGAGAGATAAGTGAAAATTTGAAAAAAAACGTGTATAGGGGATTTTTTGAAGTAGGCAATTTTTTGAAGGGAAGTTGACATTTAAATAAAAAGTAAGACGGAAATAGATTGAAAGTTTTTTTAATTTTAAAATTTAGGTCCTTTAGCTGATAGTGAATTTTTTTTGCAAGAAAAGTAATAATTCTATACAAAGGTGCATTTTTTGCGGTGATCAACACCTTATTATTTCAAAAAAATTCTGCATTAAAAATAATTTTATACACAAAAATCAAAACATGTGTTTTGAATAATCACAATATTTGGTATAAATGATACATTTGACTTACATGTATAGTTAATTTTGTATTAAGTTACTACATGTAAAGCCTAATATAGCTGCCATAACGATGTTTAAGCATCAACCCTATAAATTTGGGGAGGAATAAGGACACATTTGTGATATTTTTGTTTCACTTCATCATTTTATCCCATTTGTTACTATCATTAGATGTAAATCTTGAAATTAAAAAAATCTAAGTATATAGGGAAGTTATGCCCACATATGAGAATTTCTCTTTAAGCTTGTGTCATTGATATAATGAATCCTTTTTAGTACTACCTTGGTACCACATATTGATCTATTTTACATACCTTAAGTTCTCTCTCACGCATAACCACATATATCAAGAGGACTAGATTATTTCACATTTTAATGGGTATATCATAATGGTGGGTATATCAAGAGGATTGGTATATAGGATTGGTGGTTTATAGAAAAGGGAACCATTGTCATGTCTATATCAAAAATATTTCTCGTAAAATATCAGTTGCTAAAGGGTCCAAATTTTGCACAATGGAAAACAAAAATGAGGATAATAATAGTGGTTGAAAATCTCTGGAATATTGTTACTAATGATGAAACTCATCCTAAGGTGGTTGTAGCTAGACAAGTATGATGAAAATATGAAAGAGCACTTATGCTCATTACATTTGGAGTGGTTGATGAAATACAACCACATATAAATGAAGTAAAAATATCAAAATATGCATGGAATAAAATTTATACCATATTTGAAGGAAACAATGAAGTCACAATAATCCATATTCAATCACAACTACAGATAGTAAGGATCCAAGATGGTGAGAATGTTGAACCATTCATTTGAAGAATTGCAGAATTAAAATCAAGGTTGAACATCATGGAAGAAAACGTGGAAGATAAGATCTTGGTCTTTGTTGTACTTAGAGATCTCCCCAAATCATTCAAAACATTGGTGATATCTCTCCAAGTATCAAATATAAGTGTTTTATTTAAAAATATTTGGTAAATATCCTTCAATGATATGAAGTAAAAAAATAATTTCGTATGTAGATGATTTTCATCTGCAGAATAATTAAAACCAATGATGAAAAGGAGCAATTTATAATATGAATCTTGACAACAATTTTTCCATTATGGAAACATGGTCAATATGTGAAGGTAGAGTAGTCAATACATGGAACCATACATATTGATTTCATGATTATCCTTTAGTTGGGCACTAAGAACGAATTGGTATGGTGCCATACAAAAATATGAAGCTCTTGATTGGATAAGCTAAGATGATTGTATGGACATTTATTTTTAAATTAAAGACGGACTGGTAGATTTTTTTGAATTAGATGTAGAGGGCTCAATACGAGATACAATATCATTTAAAAATATTTTTTTTCATTTATATGTCATAAAGTGCATAGTGGGAATATTGGGCATCACAAGCGAGTTTAAAATTTTGTAATTAGATGATCATGAGTTCAATTCTCAATGGGAGAATTTTTTTAAAAGAAAGTTAATATTTTAGGAGCAGAAATTAAAAAGAGAGTTAAAATTTTATTTTAGGGAGAGATAAGTGAAAATTTGGAAAAAAAAAGTGTATAGGGGATTTTTTGAAGTAGGCAATTTTTTGAAGGGAAGTTGACATTTAAATAAAGTAAGAGGGAAATAGATTGAAAGTTTTTTTAATTTTAAAATTTAGGTCCTTCAGCTGATAGTGAATTTTTTTTGCAAGAAAAGTAATAATTCTATACAAAGGTGCATTTTTTGCGGTGATCAACACCTTATTCTTTCAAACAAATTCTGAATTAAAGATAATTTTATACACAAAAATCAAAACATGTGTTTTGAATAATTATAATATTTGGTATAAATGATACATATGACTTACATGTATAGTTAATGTTGTATTAAGTTACTACATGTAAAGCCTAATATAGTTGCCATAATGATTTTTAAGCATCGACCCTATAAATTTGGGGAGGAATAAGAACACATATTTGTGATATTTTTGTTTCACTCTACCTTTTTACCCCATTTGTTACTATCATTAGATGTTAATCCTAAAATTAAGAAAATCTATGTATATAGGGAAGTTATGTCCACATATGAGAATTTCTCTTTAAGCTTGTGTCATTGATAGAATGAATCCTTTTTAGTACTACCCTGGTACCACATATTGATCTCTTTTACATACCTTAAGGTCTCTCTCACGTATAACCACATATATCAAGAGGACTAGCTTCTTTCACATTTTAATAGGTATATCATAAGGGTGGGTATATCAAGAGGATTGGTATATAGGATTGGTGGTTTATAGAAAAGGGAACCATTGTCATGTCTATATCAAAAATATTTCTCATATAATATCAGTTGCTAAAGGGTCCAAATTTTGCACAATGGAAAACAAAAATGAGGATAATAACAGTGGTTGAAAAACTTTGAAATATTGTTACTAATGATGAAACTCATCCTAAGGAGGTTGTAACTAGACAAGTATGATGAAAAATATGAAAGGGCACTTATGCTCATTACATTTTGAGTGGTTGATGAAATACAACCACATATAAATGAAGTAAAAATATCAAAATATGCATGGAATAAACTTTATACCATATTTGAAGGAAACAATGAAGTCACAATCCTTTGTATTCAATCACAACTACATATAGTAAGGATCCAATATGGTGAGAATGTTGAACAATTCGTTTGAAGAATTGCAGAATTGAAATCAAGGTTGAACACCATGGAAGAAAAGGTGGAAGATAAGCTCTTGGTCTTCGTTGTACTTAGAGCTCTCCCCAAATCATTCAAAACATTGGTGATATCTCTCCAAGTATCCAATATAAGTGTTTTATTTAAAGAGTTGGTAAATATCCTTCAATGATATGAAGTAAAATATTAGTTGAGAGACGAGTTGTTCAATAATTCCCTTATTTTTTATGCAGATGATTTTCATGTGCAGAATAATTAAAACCAATGATGAAAATGAACAATTTATAACATGAATCTTGACAACAATTTTTCCATTATGGAAACATGGTCAATATTTGAAGGTAGAGTAGTCAATACGTGGAACCATACATATCGATTTCATGATTATCCTTTAGTTGAGCACTAGGAAGGATTTGGTAATTTGGTATGGTGCCATACAAAAATATGAAGCTCTTGATTGGATAAGCTAAGATGATTGTGTGGATATTTATGTTTAAATTAAAGAAGGCCTGGTAGATTTTTTTGAATTATATTTAGAGGGCTCAATACAAGATACAATATCAAAATAAAAACATTTGTTTTCATTTATATGTCATAAAGTGCATAGTGGGAACATTGGGCATCACAAGCAAGTTTAAAATTTTGTAATTAGAGGATCATGAGTTCAATTCTCACTGGGAGAAATTTTTAAAAAGAAAGTTAATATTTTAGGAGCAAAAAAGTAAAAAGAGAGTTAACATTTTATTTTAGGGAGAGATAAGTGAAAATTTAAAAAAAAAAGTGTATAGGGGATTTTTAAAGTAAGCATTTTTTTAATTTTAAAATTTAGGTCCTTTAGCTAATAGTGAATTTTTTTTGCAAGGAAAGTAATAATTCTATACAAAGGTGCATTTTTTGCAGTGATCAATACCTTATTCTTTCAAACAAAATCTGCATCAAAAATAATTTTATACACAAAAATCAAAACATGTGCTTTGAATAATCACAATATTTGGTATAAATGATACATCTGACTTACATGTATAGTTAATGTTGTATTAAGTTACTACATGTAAAGCCTAATATAGCTGCCATAATGATGTTTAAGCATCGACCCTATAAATTTGAGGAGGAATAAGGACACATATTTGTGATATTTTTGTTTCACTCCATATTTTTACCCCATTTGTTACTATCATTAGATGTAAATCCTGAAATTAAGAAAATCTAAGTATATATGGAAGTTATGCCCACATATGAGAATTTCTCTTTAAGTTTGTGTCATTGATAGAATGAATCCTTTTTAGTACTACCCTGGTACCACAAATTAATCTCTTTAAATGCCTTAAGGTATCTCTCACGTATAACCACATATATCAAGAGGACTAGCTTCTTTCACATTTTAATGGGTATATCATAAGGGTGGGTATATCAAGAGGATTGGTATATAGGATTGGTGGTTTATAGAAAAGGGAACCATTTTCATGTCTATATCAAAAATATTTCTATTAAAATATCAGTTGCTAAAGGGTCTAAATTTTGTACAATGGAAAACAAAAATGAGGATAACAATAGTGGTTGAAAAACTCTGGAATATTGTTACTAATGATGAAACTCATCCTAAGGAGGTTGTAGCTAGACAAGTATGATGAAAAATATGAAAGGGCACTTATGCTCATTACATTTGGAGTGGTTGATGAAATACAACCACATATAAATGAAATAAAAATATCAAAAGATGCATGGAATAAACTTTATACCATATTTGAAGGAAACAATGAAGTCACAATCCTCCATATTCAATCACAACTACATATAGTAAGGATCCAAGATGGTGATAATGTTGAACAATTCATTTGAAGAATTGTAGAATTGAAATCAAGGTTTAACACCATGGAAGAAAAGGTGGAAGATAAGCTCTTGGTCTTCGTTGTACTTAGAGCTCTCCCTAAATCATTCAAAACACTGGTGATATCTCTCCAAGTATCAAATATAAGTGTTTTATTTAAAGAGTTGAAAAAATATCCTTCAATGATATGAAGTAAAAAATTAGTTGAGAGATGAGTTGTTCAATATTTCCCTTATTTCGTATGTAGATGATTTTCATGTGCAGAATAATTAAAACCAATGATGAAAAGGAACAATTTATAACATGAATATTGACAACAATTTTTCCATTATGGAAACATGGTCAATATGTGAAGGTAGATTAGTCAATACGTGGAACCATACATATCAATTTCATGATTATCCTTTAGTTGAGCACTAGGAACGAATTGGTATGGTGGCATACAAAAATATGAAGCTCTTGATTGGATAAGCTAAGATGATTGTGTGGACATTTATTTTTAAATTAAAGAAGGTCTGGTAGTTTTTTTTTAATTATATGTATAGGGCTCAATACGAGATACAATATCATTTAAAAATATTTTTTTCGTTTATATGTCATAAAGAGCATAGTGGGAATATTGGGCATCACAAGCAAGTTTAAAATTTTGTAATTAGACGATCATGAGTTCAATTCTAACAGGGAGAAATTTTTTAAAATAAAGTTAATATTTTAGGAGCAAAAATTAAAAAGAGAGTTAAAATTTTATTTTAGGGAGAGATAAGTGAAAATTTGAAAAAAAAAGTGTATGGGGGATTTTATGAAGTAGGTAATTTTTGAAGGAAAGTTGACATTTAAATAAAAAATAAGAGGGAAATAGATTGAAAGCTTTTTTAATTTTAAAATTTAGGTCCTTTAGCTGATAGTGAATTTTTTTTGCAAGGAAAGTAATAATTCTATACAAAGGTGCATTTTTTGCAGTGATCGACACCTTATTCTTTCAAACAAATTCTGCATCAAAAATAATTTTATACACAAAAATCAAAACATGTGCTTTGAATAATCATAATATTTGGTATAAATGATACATCTGACTTACATGTATAGTTAATGTTGTATTAAGTTACTACATGTAAAGCCTAATATAGCTACCATAACAATGTTTAAGCATCGACCCTATAAATTTGAGGAGGAATAAGGACACATATTTGTGATATTTTTGTTTCACTCCATATTTTTACCCCATTTTTTACTATCATTAGATGTAAATCCTAAAATTAAGAAAATCTAAGTATATAGGGAAGTTATGCCCACATATGAGAATTTCTCTTTAAGTTTGTGTCATTGATAGAATGAATCCTTTTTAGTACTACCTTGGTACCACATATTGATCTTTTTTACATACCTTAAGGTCTCTCTCGCGTATAACCACATATATCAAGAGGACTAGCTTCTTTCACATTTTAATGGGTATATCATAAGGGTGGGTATATCAAGAGGATTGGTATATAGGATTGGTGGTTTATAGAAAAGGAAACCATTGTCATGTCTATATCAAAAATATTTCTTGTAAAATATCAGTTGCTAAAGTGTCTAAAGTTTGCACAATGGAAAACAAAAATGAGGATAATAATAGTGGTTGAAAAACTCTGGAATATTGTTACTAATGATGAAACTCATCCTAACGAGGTTGTAGATAGACAAGTATGATGAAAAATATGAAATGAAACTTATGCTCATTATATTTGGAGTAGTTGATGAAATACAACCACATATAAATGAAGTAAATCAAAATATGCATGGAATAAACTTTATACCATATTTGAAGGAAACAATGAAGTCACAATCCTCCATATTCAATCACAACTACATATAGTAAGGATCCAAGATGATGAGAATGTTGAACAATTCATTTGAAGAATTGCATAATTGAAATCAAGGTTGAACACCATGGAAGAAAAGGTGGAAGATAAGCTCTTGGTCTTAGTTGTACTTAGAGCTCTCCCTAAATCATTCAAAACATTGGTGATATCTCTCCAAGTATAAAATATAAGAATTTTATTTAAAGAGTTGGTAAATATCCTTCAATTATATGAAGTAAAAAATTAGTTGAGAGATGAGTTGTTCAATAATTCCCTTATATCCAGAAAAGAAAACTCAAAAGAACTCATAGGGTTCTTCTACCCCATCATCATAAAATAAACCTCACTATAGAAGGAGGTATTGTCATATTTGTGAAAAAAATGTAAGATTTTTAAAATATAATTCATTGGCTCAAAGGAATCAATTTCGAAGACCTCCTAAAGAGAATCAACAATATCAAAAGGATCAACAAGGACAAGGGCAATATAAAATAGGTAAATCTCAACAAAGGCCATGGCAACAAGGGTATATTGCATAGGGTGAATTAGAACTATAATATGAAGGAAAGCATGGAACAACTAAGGTACTCATGACCAAGAAAGTATCAAAAGTAATACATAAAGTTGTTAGTAAATATGACAATAAACAAGGATAAATTCAAAAGTGTTAGTCGTCCAAAGATAGTGAAGATGGTGAGTTTTCAAAACTAAGGTCTTGTTTATAGGTAATATTTAGAAATATTGGTAAAGGATATTTGGAGAAGTGTGATGATCACTATTGTTGTAGTGAGAAGAATGTACATGGCACTATTCACCCTTGATATCCTTGAGGTGCAATGCATAATTTAAATTGAAATAATTTAAAATTTAAAAGATAAATATTTGATGAAAGATATTTGTTTTGACACAAGTGATCTTCTTTAAATAAAATATTCTAGTTGTGATATAGGTGATTTGATACCCATGATAGTATATGTGTGTTATGATACATGTGATCTTATCCAAAGGGAAGATATAGCTTGTGATACTTTTGATTTCAAGATTGTTGATGAGAATATAGTTTGTGCACAATATGGTTTTGTTGGCTATGAAAAATACCATATTGTTAGAGTTGAAAATGATAATTGCATTACTAGATATGATAAGTATAATTTATATTGTGATGAATTTCATTGTGATTACATAGTATTTGGGTATTTATTTGGTGATAGTGACAAAATTTAGAATGGTTATGAGAAAATTGGATTCTATAAAAAAATTACCAAAGGTGTTGGTTCAAAAATTAATGAGAAAAATAGGATATGATGGTTCAAGTTTGGTAAGATATGGGTAAGGTGTGAAAATACCCATAATGCTAGGTATAAGGCCAAAGAATAAAGGTCTTGGATATTCTAATCAAGAAAAAAATAATGAGACACCAAATTTATGATAAGAGAAATTAAATATGAAGCTCCTCAGATGGGTTGTTGTAGTTAGTGTGGAAAATTAGGACAAGTGATAGCTAGGTTTTGGAACTTATATCCTTGTGAGAATTATAGAGGTAATAATAACTCCATAATTAAGTATTGACACAAATAGAAAGTGATAAACAAAATACATATGAATTTTGGATGAATAAATGTATCAAAATGGGATAAAAAAAGAGAAATGTTAAATGTTTTCTACAAAAGGATACCAAGTTTGGTGGTTGAAAAACACCATAGTTTGTTGAATAATATAAGTTTTTCCCATGGAGAAATGCAGTCTTGGGAAACTTAAGATAGATGATATTTGTATTATAAGATGGCCCAAGCAATGCTTGGAAGACCTATAGTAATAGGACCTATAATGAGACATTATGTGGATGATTCTAAATATGTGGAAGATTCCAATGATATATTTTAGTGATAATTTCATAGAGGTGATGACTTAATAGAACCTAGAGGCAATCACCTAATGGCATATCCAGAGGCTAACCCAGAGGTAGTGATGACCCAAAGGTGACCCAGAGGTAAAGGACCTAGAGGTGACTTAGAGGTAAAGTACCCAAAGGTGACCTAGAGGTGATGATGACCCAAAGGTGACCTAAAGGAAAGGACCCAAATGCAAGGACCTAGAAGAGGTAATGATGACCCTAAGGTATAGAGACATATAGGTATTAACCCAAAGGTAGACCCAGTGACTAACCAAAGAGGTAGACCTAGTGGAGATTACTTATAGAGCTAGTAGAGCCAAATCCAATAGAGCTAAAGCTAACAGAGGTAGAGGTAGAGCTAGAACATAGTTCTAGTGTACCACCCCTAGAATCATAGGGGTAATGATATTTATACCAAATAATATAATAATATGGGATGTTACACTTTATTACATTATTTATTATGTATTTTATGTCATTTATTTATTACTTGATGTGATGTAATTATCAGGATATGATTGATGATGCCACCTCATGTAAGATTGAATACTCACATCTCCAATGAGAAGAATCAAATAAGTTGAAAAGATAATATTTGAAGGTGAAATAACAAATGGTGAAACACAAAGGGTATCTTGAATCAAAGAGACACCATATTGTATTAAATATGTATGTTGTATGCCAGTGAGGATTGGTAGAATTGTATGCTAGAGTAATGTAAAATATTTTGTAAAATATGGTGAAATATATTATAGGTTGTGTTTATTGCTTACCTTACCCCATTTGCAATAAATAAATATATCTATAGTCCCAATAGGTCCTCTCACCTCCTAATAGGGATATCATTTACATCACCAAAAATAACCATTCCACACAATCTATCCTCATTTCCACTACCCCATTCATATATATCCTCGATAAAAGTGCCCTATCATGACTTGATCCTTAAATACAACCATTACATAACCTAGCATACCTCCACATTTTATATCATACATCACCATACAATTCAATTGACCATCCATATCCCCTTCTACCATAGAAAAATTTATCAATGAAATTTACAATATAAAACTAATGTAGCAACATACCCATCTATAGGAATGCAAAAATCCACTAATAATCTTAATCAAATCTTGCTTAGGATGAAACTAGCATTAGAGACTAGTGGTCTATTTACCCAATTACCCTAATAGCTCTTAAAATACCCAAGAGCAAAAAATATAGATAAAGTGCTAAGATGTTTAAGAGGTAAAGAATTAAATAAATCAAGATTTCTTTAGAATATAATCTTCATTAGATCCACTCTTGCTTTTCTCTAATTCTAACTTGATAAAATATGAAATCAATTCTTGATTACAAAGGTGCTAAAATTATACAAGAGTCAACCATATGCTATAACTTCAATTGATGTGATAAGGGTATCCACCTTGATTCTTAACAAGGGTACTCCATTTCAAATTATATAGATGACAAAGTAGGTGGAGCATGTAATGAAAACTCGGCATATATAAGACAATAGATAAGCAAATAAATATAAATAATAAGACTAAAAGGATTCCCAAACACCAAAGCAAATGCAAGTTGACATTGAAAAGAAAGACAAAATATCCTAATTAAAAAAGGATATGGAGGTGACAAAGGAGGAGAATAAATAATTAAAGAAGTGGTTGAAATGACTCCCCCACTTTTACAAGCCGAATGCGAGCTCTCTCTCTTAAGCTTTGAAAAGGGGACTGGGAAAGGGGGGAACTGGCTTTCCCTTCAATCAGATGGATGCTCGTGCTAGTAAGTATCTGAATACACAGAGGCTTCCATTCACTAAACCCAAGGATAAGAAATAAATTGAACTAAAGATAAAATAACTCAAAGAGCATCTTACATATGCAAATTGAAGCAACAAATTGAAAAGAAAAAATATTACCTCTAACTCCAATTGTATAGGCAAGTATGCAAAGTAAGGAGCATCAAAAGAATGAAGAGATAGTTAACCTAAAACAAACAAATAAAGAATTAAATAAAATGAGGAAAATGGAAGTCAAGATCTTTGTAATAGAATATATTAAATCTCTATGGGACCAAGTACATACAAAGGAAACACAATCAAAAACATATAATATGTATCTTAGGGAGTGTAAAATATTAACTGGTTAGGCTATATCCACACTAAAATAGATGAAAGCTATGTTGAAAGCTAGGGAAACATATATTAAAGTGACACAATGTATAAGGAATTCAATAATCAAGTAAAGTGATTGGGCATAACCAATAAGAGAGAAATAATAGTCCAATTTAAATATATGCCAAATAAGTAGATAAAGCTAAAAGGATGCAAATTCAATTATGCTTTAAATATGTCCATGAAAAAAAAAAAAAAACTATTGGACATTAGGTTTCCCAATCTCTTCTTAGACAAAAGGAAGTTTCTCAAATTTGAGGAGTTATCTATTATGACCAAGAAAGAAAGGCCAACATAGAAATTTTTCTTGAAGGCACTACACTAGATATTTTAATAGGATCTCTAAATTGGAAGGATTGCTAGGAAAAGTGAAGTAGATAATAGATCGAGGAGAATACCTTCTTAGATATCAATATGAGGACCTTGGTGTTTGATGTTAGGATGTTAGATGCAATAAAAATTTCTTTGGACATTGATTTAAAATATTTACTGATATTATTGCCACTAAGCTGAGATGAATTATAGTCTCATAGTTTTTTTTGTTTTTTTCATGGATTAATTTCAATTTACTATATCCTATAGGTATGATCATAGTATGTCAAGATAAAGGTATGATATAGGATCTTTTACTATATGGGTTTGACATCCTTGTGAGTTACCAAAATTATAGTAGTCCAACTACTACCATTACATTTTATTAGTGATAATATTCATGTAGAGAAATATAGGGATGTAATAAAAGTGGTTCTAATAAAAATAGATTCAATATGATAGTGTCAAGGAAGGGGTAATAAAGGAAAAAATAAAAAAATTAACAAAGGTATAGTAAGTGTGAACTATTATTGAGCATTTATTGATTAAATATGCAAAAGACTAATTTGCTTAGTAGTCCAAGAGTAAACTTCTATCTTAAACAATGAATCACTCACCAAGGAAAAATCTCAAAAGAGTTCTCTTGTCATGGATCTAAAGCATTAGTTTGAGGTAACGACCTAGAAAATTAACCTTTTATCTTCAAATGGCACTAGTGGATGATTGAAGCTACTAAAATCACTTATAAAAAGTTTAAAGCCAATTTTGGTTTCCCAAACATCAATTCTATTAAAATATGTTGAAAATTTAAAATTTTACTAGGTGTATAATTGTTTTACCTTCATTAAAAGTTAGGTTAAAGTTTTACTACAAATAAGAGCTAAGAGATCACTTTGATTTACTATAAAGAAGAGTTGAATTATTAGAGCTACTAGAAGTAGAGTAAACTTTAATTTAATTTAAACATGAGTTGAATAATCATTGTAAAGGGTCCTTATGATATTTTTAGAATACTAGAGCTACTCCTTATGATCCAACTTGTAATGTTAATATAAACTATAATTATTTAAGAGATCATGCATGAATTTTATGGATCAATTGTATCTTATGATATATTTATTTATGGGTATATCATGCTTGTGGTCTTCCTTCTAATTTCTTATTAGTTCCCTCACCTTGTTATTATAGGGCATTCATAGATCTAATTGCAATGAAGTTTTTTTATTTCCTTTTGAATATTCCAACCGGATCAACATTCATACTACTATAATCATACGATCATATATTTTTTTAAGTCAAAAACCCCTTGGGGGGCTGCCTTGGTTTGAGAAACAATGACCATGGGGTTCTACACTGTCAAAGTCACCCGGAGTCGCGCCCGGCCCTGTCCGCACCAACATTATCAATTGGATTTTGGGTACCCAATTCAACTTTTTGGTAGGGTGGAGATTCGAACTTGGGACCTCCCTTAGAGGATTGCCCTCTCCTCTCCACCTCACCTACAACACCTGGGTTAATCATATGATCATATTATTGAATTATATTTTACGTTATTTCTTATATTCATTTTTATACAAAATTATTTAGATCAACTTAGATGAATTAGTTTAGATGGGAGTTGACCCTTTAACCCAAATATTGGAGCTTTACTTGATTTTTTTTCTATGTTGAACTATGATCTCACAGGTGAACAAATGCTATTAAAAATTTTTAATGAATCAACAATTTCCCAAATATGATAAATTCCTTTGGTTGAGTCATATAGATTTTATTTGTGAGGACACCACTAAGGAAATTACTCTTACATCCATTTGTTGCAACTTCCATCTAAACTAAGTTGTCATTATGAATACCATCAAAATGATCTTGATCTTTGTTGTGGAAGCAAAAGTTAAATCATAATAAATAGATTTCTTCTATGCATTTCCCTTTCTAACAAGTCTTTCCTTGTACTTATTATATTTACATTATTTCTATATTTAATCTTGAAAACCCACTCATAACCAATGGATTTCTTCCTTGATAGAAGATAAAGAAGGTGCCATGTCATGTTCTTCATTAAATATTGATACTTGACACCCATGGCATCCTTCTATTATTTTGATCCAAGGTACTCTTAAATTTCTTATGATTTAATATTGTACACCCATTATGCTTATTAAAGAAAAATCATTATGAACTTTACTACATGTTGGAATATATGGTGGTTAATATTCTCTTAAGGCCACAACTAAATTTGTTATATTTCCCTTTTGACCCATGTAAACCTTGAAAAAGGTAATTTTGTAATCTTTTATTATTTTATTCGTAAGGGTTGGTCTCATAATATTGACCTAAAGGTGTCATATACTTGGGTATAAATACCCCTCCTTATTGATCATGTTATCATTTGTTTGAATATAATTTTGATTCTATTTGAGTGAATATATTTTGGTGTAATTAGACACCCCATCATATAGTATGTTCTTTATATGCTATGCATTTATTTTGACAAGTAATACTAGGTAATATTTTGTTAGCTTTTGAATCTATAAACTTGAAGAAAATCCAGCCACAAGTAATGAAATAAGCTTCCAATATTATAACTATGTTAATGGAAGTCTAATGAGTAAGTAAATAGCATGAGAAAATTCTGGAATAACACATGAAATAAATATTACATTAAACTTATGAAAATTGGAACTTGATACAATATATGGAGCTCTCATTGGTGCATGCTATGGATGCATGCTTCCTTACATTTCAATCTATAGCTCAAGGTACATATATAAGATAAGTTCCTTGGGCTTTACTCTACCTATTCCTATGACTCATGTACATGTGGACTACATGCACATTATAACACTTTTGCATTTATTACTTCTTCCCCAAGTAACCATTTAACCTAAGATAAACTCTTAATCTAATAATGTACCAAACATTGTACATTGACATGTACCTAAATAATGTAATATAATATAACACCCCTTGTATTGCATTATTTGGATATCGAAGACTTTAGTCTTCAATATGGATCTTTGTATTTGTCTTCACTCTTCAAGTGACCTTGGATTTGTTCTTCTGCTTGATCTTGATCTTTTTTCTTGACTCTGTATTCTGATTTTGGCATTGTTACTATTTTCCTTATAATTTTGTTATCGAAGAAGTTTATACCTTTCATGTAACCACATCCATTCCTTGAGAAATATACTTGAGAAAATTCATTAATGAAGTTTCTTGTCATTGTATATATCCAATCAAAGAAATAATTTTCTTTGTACCAACAATGTCTTTGAGAATGATTGGTTCCTCCACAAATTTTATAGCTATGGAGATTCCAACATCTCTCTATCTTGTGTCCATATTTGTTACAATGACTGCATCTATTTTTGTTACCAGGTCCCTTTGACCATTTTTACCTTCATAACAAATGTTCCTATCAATCTCTATTACTGATTTGATATCACTATGTTCTGTTACAATCTCAGTTCCTTGCCTATTATTTCTAGTCTAACCTGTATATTCAAAATCTTCATACCTTGATCTGATTTTTGATGTTATTGGTTCTTTCATTACCTGTTCATGTTTTTTTTATCTTGTTTCTTCATATCTTATCAACTTTGAACAAAAATCATTAGTATGATCAATGCAATAATTAGAATGATCTTTATCAACATCAATATGATTTTGTGCATTACTATATCTATCATCTATGTCTTCATCAATTCTTATTGCATAGGTTTTTTTTGTACAATCCTGAACTATATTCAAATCACTTGTATCACATATAGCATCAATATTTGTAACAGGTTCTTTTATCTTAGTCAATAATTCTAAATCATTAGTGTCAATGCTTGCATTGCAATATTCCCTTTCATTTTGATAAGAATCATGATTTGCATCTTTATCCATTTGAAGAAGATCACTAGTATCATAGCATGCATCAATAATCAATGGTTTTGATTCTATGGTATTGCAACATGAATCTACCATCATAGGTCTTAGATCATTTGTATCACTAGATGCATCTTTCATCATTGTTTTATTCCCTACTTCTTCAAATTTTCTTTTTTTCTCATATTGCCTTTGAACACTTCATTTGAAAGTAATATTATCTTTATTATTGTTCCTATACCAATAAGTAATGTGAAATCATTTTTAGAGTTTTCAATTTCTTCTTCAAGCTTAAAATTTAGATATTCTTGAAGCATTGAAAAGTTTTCATCTTTTGCTTCTTCCATGATTGTTTGTAAGATTTTATTTTCCTTTATTGACATACCCTTTTGTCCTTCAATGTTTGGTATCATGTATTTGATACAAAATTTCAAATTTTGTAACATTTCCTTAGTTTCTTCAAAGGGATCATTTTCAATGTAAATGGTTCTTCTTCTCCAATGTAAATTAGTTCTTCTTGTAGATATAGATTTTCTTCTTGAACTAATTCGGTCAACTCATGAAGTTCTAGTTTGTGAATTTCTACTTTTGGATTACTTGTTTTTTTTTTCATATGTTTTTTCTTTGCCATGTTCCTTTGATGTAGGCTACCTTATGGCTCCCTAGATAAGATATTTAGAGTTTTGTAAACTATATTTGCAAAATTCAATATCCTAATTTGATGTAGTAGACCTTATCTCTCCAACATTATCAATTTGCAAATATTAAATTTGATTTACAAAACTTAATTGATTGATTACAAAACTTAATTTTCCAATACTCTAGGTAGAATACCTTTTAAATCCCAAGTAATTTTAGTAAAAGATCAAGTTTGCTAAGATCTTTTTAATTCTTCAAGTTTTGTAAAGAACTTGGATCTACCAAATGTTTTGATAATTTAGCTTTCTTAGTTTCCTTGAGTTGAAATTATTATTATTATTTTATTTTATTTTTTTTAAGCGAAAAACCCCTTGCGGGGCCGCCTTGGTCTGAGAGACCACGAACAGGGGGTTCTATACCGTCAAAGTCACCCGGGAGTCGCACCCAGTCCTGCCCGCACCAACATTATCAATTGGATTTTGGGTACCCAATTCAGCTTTTTGGTAGGGTGGAGATTTGAACCTGGAACCTCCCTTGGAGGATTGCCCTCTCCTCTCCAACTCACCTACAACACCTGGGTATGAGTTGAAATTATTTTATCTCCCTAATGTTCAACTTTAATTATCACTTTTTTTCCCTATGAATTAGTAAATAGAAAGCTAAAAACAATTTGATAATACACCTTAAGGTTCCTTGTCTTGTAGATATTTTAGTTGGATTTCTAATGTCTCAAAAATTAAAGTAAAAAGCTAATGCAGAATGCACTTTTCAACTTTATAATAAACCTCTCAATGTTTAATAGAATAGTATATATGCTCTTCAGTTCTCTAAAGTATGATTTTCTAAATTTCAATAGTTTGAGTTTGATGTAAAACTCCTTACATCTCTCTAATGTAAAAATTTAAAAAATAATAGTATTTGCAAAAATAATGCTTCAATTTTCTAAAGTAGAAACTTGCAAATAATCCTAATGTTTGTATAAAGTAAACTCAAATGTCTTAAACCTTCAATTCCTTCAAATAATAAAATATCCTTATTACTCCTATAACCTTATAAAGGACACTTGAATTAAAAAGACATGCCTTGACCATGTGTTATTTTTTCTAAATTTCAATAGTTTGAGTTTGATGTAAAACTCCTTACATCTCTCTAATGTAAAAATTTAAAAAATAATAGTATTTGCAAAAATAATGCTTCAATTTTCTAAAGTAGAAACTTGCAAATAATCCTAATGTTTGTATAAAGTAAACTCAAATGTCTTAAACCTTCAATTCCTTCAAATAATAAAATATCCTTATTACTCCTATAACCTTATAAAGGACACTTGAATTAAAAAGACATGCCTTGACCATGTGTTATTTGACTTCTTTGGTAGCTAATGATAATTGGAATTTGTGCTTCTTTTTTTTTAGTTATTGTGAGAAACCCCTATGAAGGAGGTACAGGGCTGAGCAGTCTCCTCCCAACCATGACCCCGTGTAAAGACGAGAGCTATACTTATCAATAGAGAATTTGTGCTCCTCTTGCCATGACCCCTTGTAAAGACGAAAGCTATACTTATCAATAGGGATTTGTGCTACTTGCTGGTGATTTTCAAACAGTTGTGCGGGTTGACTGGGTAATATATTGCAAGCTCGTTCTTAGCTATTGACACGTTCGCTGGCTGAAGATGCACTGTCTTCTAGGTGTCTTCAATTAGCGATGCGTGGGTTGTGATAACCCTAAAATATTCTCCTTCACATTTTTTTTTTTTTTTTTTGGGAGTGAATGGCTATTTCTCCGTTAATTTCCCTTAAGGTAACGGCTCTCTCGCTGATCTCTTCTTGTAATGCTTATTAGGGTTCTTCGATGTGGAGATTCTCCTCGGAGTTAAAGCATGGAATGCAGTCAGCAATGTAATACTTTTAATAATAGGTTGTTTCTGGACGATCATTGCTCTAATGGATAGTGCAGTGTATATTTCAAAATCGAACGTTACAATGTATGGTTCCCTTGTGCGCTGGTGCTAGGATATAATGACATCCAAAATAATTTGACGGTGCTTTATGGTTAGTTGGATTAGTAAGTGTTTGGTATTTTTCAAGAGATATTTAGGTTTAAATTTTGAGGCAGTTTCTTTGAGGTATTTGTTTGTAAAGGTGGTCCCTTTCACCCCAGATCAATAGTTTTGGTGGAAAGCAACCCATGTGGTTTGAACCCTGCACTTGTCCAGTTAGTAAAAATAGTGTGGTTGTGACACAGTTGTTGAGCTTATCATAAAAATAGAGTGGTTGTGATCTCTCAATCTATGACACTCTGAATCTTTGGGTACACACATCATGCTTCACAGTGGTTTGAACCTAAGTCTCCCGAAAGAAAACTCAAAACCCTAATTACATGGGTGTCCCACAGAAACAACTCCTTCCTCCTTTCTTTTAATTCTATCTTTCATCATACCAAATACTGCACTGTATTAAATGTTCATCCTTCTCCACAATGGCTCTAGTAATATCTCCTTTGCCTAGTAACGTCTCCCCAAATGCATTACTTAAATGGAGAGTAACGGTTCTTCCAAATAGCAACTATCAATCACTTGATTAGGATAACGACTATCACTGGCGGATTCACTTTAAGTAACGGCTCCTTCAATGCGTAACGACTTCTCTACTAAATTCTATCACTGGCTTCTGCAGCGTTCATGATGTCCTTTTCTTCGTTGACAATAGAGACACACAGCTACAACCCCTTCTACCTCGCTGACGCTCACCTCAAATGGCTTTGATTTCAATCACTAATGTGTTGTCTTCTTTTTGAATAGCTTGAAGTGTGTTGTGAGATGGTAGGACTCATCCGAAAGTGGTGAATCTTCCACCTCTTTGTCCTTGAATGGATGGTGATGGTGTAAATTCTTGCCTCCATGTGCTCTTTGCTTTCACAAAATGATGGTAATGGATACTCTTTTGGACGATGCACTTTTAGAACAAAGTCTACTTTTGACATATATCTAATTCCTATTTTTATGTGCAGTTTTTTTAATCTTGTAGAAGTTATCTTCTGTACTTCCTTGAAGACTTTAAAACTGAACCCTTCTCATACAACTTTTAAATCTCAAAATTGATGTTTGAAGAACTTAATGATAACGAAATATAAGAGTTCAAGTGATGAACCTTTTACATCTTAGTTGCATACTTTTTCAACCTTAATTTGATGGTGAAGTTATTGGTGATTTGGATCACCCAACTACTGCCTCTTGTTGGATGAATTTGCAGTTCTTCCTTGCTGTCCAAAACAGCTCTTTAATCTGCATATTTGCAGCTTAGAGACTAATTACTTTGCTGCCCGAAACTGGTCTGTATTGCAGCCTTGAAACTCCTCTAACTTGCTGCCCAAGTTGCTGCTTTCTTGTTGTCCTCAAATTTGAAAGATTTCAGATTGTAAAGCAGTCGGTTTCTCCTTTTCTCAAACTGCAGTGAGACCTTCTACGATCTCCTCAATATTTTTTGTGGCTCTTCCTTTGCCTCTCGATCGATCTACCGTGTCTATAAACTTGAAGGAAATCCAGCCAGTGATGAAATAAGCTTCCAATTTTATAACTATATTAATGTAAGTCTAATGAGTAAGTAAATAGCATGAGAAACTTATGGAATAACACATGAAATAGCTATTACATTAAACTCACAAAAATTAGAACTTGATACCATATATGGAACTCTCACTAGTGCATGCTATGGATGCATCCTTCCTTACTTTCACTCTATGGCTCAAGATACATATATAAGATAAGTTCCAAGGGATTTACTCTACCTATTCCTATGACTCATGTACATCTGGACAACATGCACATTTACATCATTGCACATTCTAACACTTGTACATTTATTACTTCTTCCCCAAGTAACCACTTAATCTAAGATGAAATCCTAATCTAATAATGTACCAAAGGTAGTACATTGACATGTACCTAAATAATGTAATATACTCTCACATTTTGATTCCCTTTATTTTTGAAAACTACTATGAAATCTAACATGGTATCGGAGTGATGTGAATCTTTATTATTTGTTTGTTTCTATTGATGATATGTTTCTCTTCTAGCTTATCTTGAGGATGGTTTTTGTACAATATTGTGGAGAAGAGTTTTTTTAATTGACATAATATTAAGAATATTTTTTGATAGAAAACACCAGTGAACTTAGATCACAAAGATCTCACTCAGATCAATAGATTTGCTTTAAGAGAAATATTCATTAATAGGTTCATTTTTTCTCTCATTGGCACTTAATATTATTTTGTTAATTGTTTTACCAGATAGATGCCCTGGTTTTACAATTAATTTTTTTGAAAATCTCATTTGTCTTTTACATATTTTTTGAAAAAGTTATTTCCTTTTCTCTTCTATTTTTTAATGGCCAATAGCAACATTGATGAGAGGAGAGACTACTTGGCCACCATGAAAGAAGAAAAAAATAGTCTAAATTTTTTAAGTAGATTCCTAGTGGTAAAGAAGTCATGGGAAATGTTTGTGCTTAGCAAAGACCTCCAAGCCACTTGACAAAGTTATAAAAATTGTCCAACAAAATTTTTGTTGTATAGGTATGAGAGGAGAACTTGATTGGTTATTTTAATAAAATGGTTGTGTACGAAAAAATATGGTAGATATGGATGAATTATTAGCTTTTTTGGATTCTTTGCAAAATTTTAGGGTGTCATAGTTCAACAATTTTTTTTGTTTTGCCTCTAGGTACTCCCAATTTTCATTTGAAATTCTACATATTTCCCTCCAAATTTTAAATTTTAAATGTTAATAGAGAGCATTCCATAGAATATTTCTTGTTCTAGGTAAAAAATTATCATTGGGTATGCTCATGTCATGATGGTGTGTGCTTGTATCATGTGCATGGGACAAGGGAGGCTAGGTAGATTCAAGATAATAAGTATATTTATTCTACTTTACCTCCCAAGCCATGTGCTTGGAAAGACAACTAGCACCTTTGGTGCTAAGATATTGCTTGACGGAGGTCCTAAGTTTGAACCTCCCCCACTATCTTTTATCGATGATGTTAGCATACCCCACATTTGGACATATGATGACATCAATGGTGATGACAACAATAGTGATAACATGTTATCACTAAGAATTTTAGCTAATGACATAGCCAATGATGTAGTACCTTTTTCTCCTATATTGATGACATGGTAGGACCATATGGATGCCATGTGGTAGTCCATATAGATGAGGTGGCATGATTCCCAAGGCAACACATGGTAGTCCATATAGCCAAGTTGGTAGGTGCATGTATCCCAAGGTGACATGTGGCAGTGTAAACAACTAACATGGTGGTTTGTATAGGCAACTTGGTAGGTGATGCATGAATTCTAAGGTGACACATGGTAGCTAAAGTAGTAGTCCAAGATGTTGATATAGGTTGACACAACACTTTTTGAGGGAATTGAAGTGGCATATAGTTCAAGGTAGCATGTGGTATATTTTGATTGGGTCAACATGGTTACCCATATAGTGGCTAACATGGTAGTTCATGCATCACTTGGCACCTATAAAAATGGGATTGGACAATCATATTTTACCATCTTGTTGAACTTATAAGTAGCTCACATAGTCAATAATAGACTTGGCAATGCATGAATTTTAGAGCAAATCATACAATGATAAGTGACATTGTGTAGTTCATAAAAAGGAAACAAACTAGATTGTGATAAGTGGTATCACACAATTCACTAGTCTATTACATAATTAGTGCATAGTATAAACCATCTTAATCATTCAGACAATAACACATGGCAACCTCCAATTTGCTATAGGTACTATAAAAAAAATTAATTTTCAAAGGTTTTAGAGTTAATTTTTATGATTTTAGGGCCAAAATTTCAAGGCCATAAATTTTGCATAAAAAAGTATTTTGATCCCCTTTTTTTAAAAATCACATATTTTCAAGCTCTCTATATTGACATTGTTATTTTATGTTACAATTGCATATAGTTTTTTTAATTTTAGTAGAATAGTTATAGATCATCATGTGCCCTCATTGAATGGCCCCATATATGTCACCTAGAATCTCAAGAAGCCTACTTGTGAGTTCTATAGAAAGGAAGAACACAAGATAACATTTTGTAAAATTTGGATCAAGAAAGAGGAGGAAGCAACGAGAAAGATGGTGTTGATGTTGCTCTCTTCTACAAACAATATGAGGATAGTTTTTATGAAAAATATTCATAAGCAAATGTTGCAATTCATTATTCATATTTGACATCCACTTATTTAGATAAGTTGATAGTTGATTTAGGGGCTAGTGGGCACATGATGAAGCACAAGCACATTCTTCAAATATATAAAAAACTAATATAGGGGAATGTATTATGATTGGAGATGACTTCATTACAAGTTGCGAGAAGTGGAGATGTCATTATTAGATCTTTTTCATTCGATGAGGTCCTTCATCATCCTAATATTTTATCTATTTATTACATTACTCACACAAATAAGAAAATTCAATTATAGCTTGATAGATAGATAATTAAGGATATAGAAAATGGATTTAGGACTATTGCTTTTAGATATTGTGATAAATATTATCATATGTATAACCTAGGTGAAAGATCCACTTCCTCTTCTTCCTCCTCTAACAAGAAGAATATTGTTGTAATGGTAGTGTATGCTAATAATAAGAATTAAAAGTGGCATCATAGACTTGGACATATTAGTTGTGGCTTCTTAAGGTACATTAGTCATCATGAGAGAGCTATTGGTCTTCCTCGTATTTCCCCTCCAAGTGGTGTTTATAAGGGATGTATTTTGAAAAAGCATAATAGGAAGATCTTTCTTAAAGGAGTTGCCAAGATGGCATCTCACTCTTTGGAGATCATTCACAGTGACATTTATGGACCTATGGCTACACCCTATCTCTTATAAAATAGGTAACTCCTTTTTAATAATGACTTTTCTAGATATGTGTGGATATATACCATTCACACCAAGGATAAAGTGTTTGAGAGGCTCAAAACTTTCAAGACTCTTATTGAAAATCAATTATATGGAAAGATCAAATATTTAAGGATAGATGGAGTGATGAATATATTAGTCATGTTTTTCATGATTTCTTGCTCATTCATGGGATAGCATATTAGAGGAATATTCACTACACCCTTGAAGAGAATGGTATAACAAAAGGAAAAAATAGGGTAATCATGGAGATGGTTTATTGTGTGATTCATGCCAAGGGACTAGCTCGTCATTTTGGGGTAAGGTAGTTACTTGTGCAGGTTATATCATCAATAGGGTACATACCAAGATTTTTTAAGGATGATACCCCTTGAGAAATTAATGGGGGATAAGCTAGATGTGTCTATATTCCAAATTTTTAGGTCTTTAGCATGGGCTCTCATACACAAGGATGTCCATAGAAAGGAGAAATATAAGAGTTATAAGTGAATATTTATGGAATATTCTAAATTTTGAAAGGCATATCACCTCTATGATCGGGAGGAAGTTGAGCACTTTGGGCATAAGCATCCTACATATGGACCCTCTAGAATCTAAAATTGGAAGACTAGAACCAATAAAATTTTCAAGTCCTAGACCCGCGAGAAATCCTATACCCAAACGAAGCCCATAGAGGTGCAACATGTATATTGTAGATCCAGAATACTAGAATGAGAAAAATTACTAAGTCCTAAATCCGTTAGAAATCCTATACCTATATGGAGCCAACAGAGGTACCAAATATCCATTGTAGAGGTGAAATACCAAAACAAGGAAAATTGGCTAAGTCTCAAACCTGTTGGAAATCCTGTATCCATATGAAGCCTTCAAAGGTACCAAATATCCATCATAGATCTGGAAGACTAGAATGAGGAAAATTGGCCAAGTCCTAGACCTACTAGAAATCCTATACCCATATAAATCCCGTAGAGGTACCAAATGTTTGTCGTAGAGCTGAAAGACTAGAACGAGGAAAATTGGCTAAGTCCTAGACCTGCTATAAATCCTATACCTAAAAAAATCCCACAAAGGTACCAAATGTCTATCATAGATCCAAAATACTAGAATGAGGAAAATTGACCAAGTCTTAGATCCACCAAAAATCTTGTACCTGAATGGAGCCTGTAGAGGTACCAAATATCCATCATGGAGCCGAATGACCAAAACAAAGAAAATTGGCTATCCCAAACCCACCAAAAATATTGTAACCAAATGGAGCCCGTAGAGGTACCAAATATTTATCACAAAGCTGGAAGACCAAAATAAGTAAAATTGGCTAAGTCTTAGACCCACCAAAAAGCTTATACCCGAACAGAGCCCGTAGTGGTACCAAATATCTATCACAAAGCCAAAAGACCAAAACGAGGAAAATTGTCTAAGTCATGGACCCGCTAGAAATATTGTACCTGGATGGAGCCTATAGAGGTACCAAATACCCATCGTAGAGCCAAAAGACTAGAATGAGAAAAATTGGCTAAGTCCTAGACTTGTCAAAAATCTTGTACCCAAATAGAACCTACAAAGGTACCAAATATTCGTTGTGGAGCCAAAAGACTAGAATATGAAAAAATGACTAAGTCTTGAACCCATCAAAAATTTATATATCTGGCACCAGCTTGTCAGCATGCAGGTGGTAATCATCTCATTCTACCCATAGGGTAATATCCCTTACCAAAAATTCTTAACAAAAAAATCTTTACCAAGGTGATCATGCTAATGTTTAGGGTGACTCAACCAAAAGATTAGTAGGATGAACAAACTAAATGTAAACAACAAGGTCAATGCGACTCAAGATGATGCAGGCACTTGCTAGGTTGCAAGCCATAACCTAGTGGTTATAACAAGTATACTCCAATTAGCTCAACAAATTGGTAAATCTTCTGATACAACTATCCACTCAAGCAATGATGCTCTAATAACTGAATGTATTGTAAAAAGCTATAAATACTAGAACGTAGAATGTAAAATGGTCGGCTCTTAGGCTTTTACAATTTACATGTATGAAGCATTTTGCACATTGAGGAATATAAGGAGATTGTTGTTTGGCCTCTAGTTCACTTCATTGTAAAACATGTATGTATGGATGATTGCTTATTTCTAATTTTGACTTGTTGAATGCTCATGGTATTAATTTTGCTTTTTAAATTTGTATTCATGATTCATTCTTTGGTTCTAGAATTTGTATTCTAATAGCTATATAATGTGTAAATGAATGTTCTATCAGTTGATATAAAATTGGTTGGTCTGTTAGGTAGTTTGCTTATTTTATTAATTACATACCTTTAAGTCTCATATACTTTGATGTGGCTTAATATGCATCATTATGAGTTATAGCTTCAACTTTTTTTGCTTCTTTCAACACCCTTTCCCCCCTTGATTTTAGGAACAATTAGCTTGAACTACAAAGGAATCGACCTCCTTCGAAGATTGACCAACAAAGTGTCATGACTTCTAGGTCATTCAATGTTGGTCAAGGTTTGTGGGTGCACAACCTTTCCATAGGCAAATTTGGAGACCAACAATTTTTGGCATGCCTGATGGGACATAAATCCCACACCATTTTAATAGACCAGAGATATGGTGATTCTTTGTTCTCATAGATTCTATCAATCACCTGGCGACTCCACTCAAATATAAACCTAGAGATTTTCATATATCCATTTCAATAAAATCAGTAAATACAAGTTGTTCTACTAAGTTCAAAGATACATGATCACAAGACAAGCAAATAGAATATTTGAGGAACCTATAGAGTTTCTGGAACTACATATTGGTAGTTTTAGAACACATCCTATTCTATCCTCTAAATTAGCTCCATCTTCAATCCTTATCAAAGATCTAAAAAATACACCAAAAACTAATCCTGTAGTCCCTCTCAATATATTAGCATCAGTGGTTGGATATTAAAACCCTTAGGATTACCCAATTTGGAATCATACTGGTCCCTTGAATTTTCTCACCTAGAATCATATTTCTTAGGCAACTTTGAAAGCATTGCCAATATAATATGGCAATGGAAAGATAACTTATGAATATTATCAAGATGTAGCATCACTAGTAGCCATACATAATATTTAGGAGGAAGACGTTATGATCATACTTTTAGTTATATCATTGAGGAGAAAGATGTTGTACTAGTATAGAACCTTGCCAAATCAAACTATAACTACATGGGCCCAACTGGATGGTAAACTAGTGGAGGAATTTAATGAGAAAGTAGATCTATTATCTCTACTAACGTAATTCACTATAACACAAAGGTACCCACAAGAGGAGATATCTAATTTCAGTATTAGGTTTAGCCAAACATGGAGAAGTGTGCCCCAAGGCCTCAAATCAACTAATGAATATGCCATGTATTATTATCTAAGGGCCTTCAACTCAGATCTAGGTATGTTTATAAGGTAGTCTAATGTGTTAACATTTTCTCAAATATTTTAATAAGTACTAAAGGCTAAGAAGGATCTGATTGCTATCATAATGCTACCTCCAAAAAGGTAATACCAATATTCCCAGAATTTCCTCAGCAACAAATACATACCCCTGTTCCTCAAAATCACTTTCCAGTTACCACTATTATTATCAACTTCCTAACATGGCCAACTCATCCAAACACTCAAACACTTCCAACACCTCCTACAACATTGTTGTTGCCAACACCTTCTTCTATCCTTGCATTACCAGTCCCTAATTCTTAGACAATGGTTTTGCAAGAAATGATCATAGCCATGAAGAAACTCACTAACGAAGTTACTGCCATGAAGAGAAGGGAAGCTAAAAGAAACTTTCAACCAAGAAGGTTTCCATTTGTCACAAAGTATCAAGTTGCTTCTACTAGTAAGCATACGGACAAACCCAGCACAATGTACAATAATCAAGAAGGTGAACCTTCGTATTTAGACTTTGAATCAAAATCTTGGTGCTCAACCTACAACGATCTTCATGGTGAAAATTCATGCACGATGCACCAACATCACATTCAAAAAAAATTCCATTGAGAAGGCAGAAAGGTCTCAAAAGGGCTAGGTAAACATGTTGAGGAAAATGGACTATAATTTTATGATACTATCTGTTGAACATGTATCAGTCCTAACAAGATCAGGGAAGAAATCTTGACCAGTTGATCCTAAGGTAATTGATTCTTTCAAGGTACCTTCTAAAATAAAAAATATAGCCAAATAAGGATGTACTTTAGGCTACCCCAGACCAAAATCCAACTCAACAACAACAAAATATAACAAAGGAGGGTGAAACTCAAGAACAAACTAAAGATAAGCTAAGATATTTATCTTTTATCAAGCACCAAAGGATAGAGGTAACCCAAGAATATAGGATAAAATATGATAAACCTACAAAGTAACTTAGAAAGTATCTAGACATTCCTAGTTTTAACATCATGGAGAAACTAAATAATATTCCATCAAAAGCTAGTATGTATAATACACTCATCATCCCGAGATAGATTGATCTATTACAAGCTTCAATCAAGTCAATCAAGAATCAAGGGAAGCTTCCAGTAGAGCTTAATTTATCTCAAGGTCATCCCAACTCAATAATAGGGAAGAACAGACCATCACCATTCTATCTATCCTTGCAAATGGAAGGATGAATAGTTTATAATTGTATGATTGGCTCTAGAGTAGCCACCATAATAATTCCCAAGGAAATTTATGATATAATGGGTATCAAATATACAAGGAGTAGTCTTTGTGTGTTTCAGCTAGATGGTACACTAGTAAAAACAATTGGTGTAATTAAATATGTGCCCAAGAAATTGCATAGATTGCCTTAGATCACTGTTATCTAAGAAATTGTGGTAGTTGATTTGGAACCATATTTTGGCATGTGCCTATCAAGAGAATTCACTGCCAAATTGGGTGGTTACTTATATCTTGATTATTCTCACATGGAGATTCAATATATTATCTAAGAAACCATCTTCCTTCCATATAGAGAAGCTCGAGAAGGAAATCCAACAAGCTAACACAATCATCATGATGTCAGAAGAAGTGGATTTGATGGAAGAAGTATTGGAAGATCCCCAAACTGAGGATCAGTTTTCTTTGAAGGAATTTAATGCTATAATTGAAATAGGAATTGGTACCTACTCAATCATGAAGATAGAAGAAAAGAATATCTCAGTCCCAATATACCAAATTCCCCAAAAAAACAAGTGTGGAAGCTCTTCTTTGATGGATCAAGATGTAAAAATGGTGTTAGGGCTGGTATAGTATTGATAGAACCTACTGAAACTTAAAATATATTTTCATATAGTTTGACATGGATTTGTACAAACAATGTAGCAGAATATGAAGCATTATGCCTGGGATTGAAGAAAGTTGAAAATATGGGGATCAAGCAACTTTAAATATTTGGTGATTCTAAGTTGATAGTTAATCAAATTACAGAAAAGTGTAGCAACAAGCAACACTACCTCAGGGCCTATAGAAATGAAGCATAGGATTTGTTGGAGGTTTTTGATGCCTTTAATATCAAGTCCATCCCTAGAGAGTGGAACACCCATGCAAACATATTAGCATCTATGGGAGAAAACTTATGTCTAGTATCTAATGTTATACATAAAGATAAAATATTGAGGCTTGTGTATAGGCCTTCTATATTATATAAAGATATATTTTAGAAAGTGTTTGATAATTATGAACAAGTGATTGATTTCCTAATTCAAGATATGAATTGCGTAGGTGACCAATTTCTAGAAGAAGATAAAGAGGGATAAATAATTCAACTTAATAATAATCACATCCCGAAAGGATTTATAACTCTAAAAATTTTGTTTAATAACAATGATAGGTCGTCTAGGTCCAAGGTGTAGATCAAATAGTTTGGCCAAACCCCGTAAGGGGGTGGAGGTCCAAGGTTCAAATCTCAAGCCTCACCAAACTAAATGCTTGTTCCTTTTCTAGTGCTTTCAACAACGTAAAAGGTTTTAAATGATTGTGGCATGGTGGTTATAGGGGTGGATGCACGAATATCTATGTAGAAACTTTTGGGGTGAATAGCACAGAATACTATGGTGGACATAAAAATTGGACAAGCTTCTCGGATTCATGGCGGCTACCGATTCCACCATGTAAATTAAAAAAAAAACAATGATAGGTCATCTATTCATATAATTGAAGTTGATAGTCAAAATTATTAGGATGTGCAAATTGAACTTGGTAAACATTTTAAAGTTGGTGTTCATTGTTTGGAGGAAGAGTTTGATCATATTTTAGATATATGCAAGGAATTCAATGAAATCATAGCATAAACCTATAATGACCTCAAAGTATATAGAAGGAGACAATCCAACATACCATCGAGCTCATACTTGATGCAAAAACTTCTCAACAAAAGCATCAGCCAGTAAATCCTAAAACAGAGGCTCTAATGAAAAAGGAGCTACTAAAGTTACTAAATGCCAAAATCATATACCCGATCAAGCATTCTACATGGATGGCCAAATTGGTCCCAATAAGGAAGAAGAATGGAGATATTCATCTTTATGTGGATTTTAGGAACCTCAATCAAGCTTCTTTGAAGGATCACTATCCTCTTCCACAAATTGACCAGATTCTACATATTGTAGTAGGAGCCAAAATATTCTCCCTACTAGATGGATTCTCTTATTTTAATCAAATATGGGTACAATATGATGATTAGTAAAATACTACATTCACCACCAAATGGGGTATATTTGCATATTAATAGATGCCTTTTGGCCTGTCCAATGTTGGTGCTACCTTCTAGAGAGTTATGGATTCAGCATTTGGAGAGATAGTAAACAAAATAATAGTCATCTATTTG
This sequence comes from Wollemia nobilis, assembly GCA_028583015.1. Taxonomy (NCBI): domain Eukaryota; kingdom Viridiplantae; phylum Streptophyta; class Pinopsida; order Araucariales; family Araucariaceae; genus Wollemia; species Wollemia nobilis. The sequence continues at coordinate 39,900,489 of JAQPPZ010015824.1, read as the reverse complement.
GATGACATGATTATGTTCTCTCATGATAAGAAAAAATATGTTGAGCATCTTTAGATGGTGTTTGAAAAATACAAAGAATTTGGGGTGTCATTAAATCCCAAGAAATCAATTTTTGTAGTACATGAAGGAAAATTATTAGGACATGTCATGTCACAAATAGGATTGACCATTGATCCAAACAGGATGAAAGTTATCCTAGCCCTCCCTTTGCCACTGAACTAGAAAGGGCTTCAATTATTTATCTAAAAATCCATTTCATATTTTTCTCAAATAGTGAAACCCATGACTGAGATGTTGAAACAAGAGCTATATTTAAAATGGATAGATGTCCAAAAGAATACTTTCAAGGAAATTAAACAAGCAATATCTCAAGCCCCTGTTATCATCAATATAGACTACTCCAAAGACTTCATCCTTTATGCATTCAAAACAGAAGGAAGCTATGCTACTATCCTTACCCAAAAAGGGAAATAAAAAAGAGAGTGACCAATAGCTTTCCTAAGCCAGACCTTGCATGATCATGAGGAAAGGTATAATTTCATTGAGAAATAGGTGTATGCAGTAATGAAGCCCTTGAAGAAGTTTAGACATTTTGTTTCTCAAAGTAAAACTTTGGTATATGTAGTGCATTTGAATGTTTGAAACTTCATAATTTAGGGAGAACCTGATGACAAAAGAGTTGGTTGGGTGACTAAAATACAAGAATATGATGTTGAAATTAGGCCAACTAAGTTAATAAGATATAAATGCCTATGTCAACACTTGGCAGAATATGCAGGTCAAAATGTCAATATGATCAATAAGGAACAGCAATCATATACACCCAAAATTCAATCTCATCAAATTTCAAATAAAATTGACCTAATTTCCTATTTCTAACCAATGCATTGCTTCATACATCAAGAGCAATACACTAATACATTTGTCAAATAACTGTTCTAGTAAGTGTACCTAACATGACTACCGTATTAGCCAATTATGTCATTAATTTGTAGAAATTGATCAATTTGGCATATGCATTACCTATCCAAAAGTGATGCAATTGTATAAGATGATGAAAAAAATATATCATGATTTAGACTAGAAATTGAAACAAAAAATAACATAATATGCATCCTATGAATTTCAGTAGGTCAATTGAATCTACTTATACCTAATTTCAAACAAGAAATTCCATATTTCCTAAAATCTAGGATTTTGCCTATGATGAAAAGAATGGGAAAAGGGTTACAAAGGGCTTCTTCATGACACTTACCTCTCCTTCCTCACCTCAAGGATATAGGTAATTTGGGAGCTCAATATATAGGGATTAGTGCATTAGTTAGAGAACACGTACATTTATCCTAATATTTTCCTTGACAAAGCTTAACCTTAATCTAGCCTAGTTAGCTACAAATGCAACAACAATGGAATAATCAATACCTTAATTTCTAAAATACTTTTTATGATAAAAATAAGATGATTTCTTCTTTCCAAGAACAAGAATTTATGGATGATGCAACAAACAAGTCTAATGCAATTGTGTGATTTTACTTTCAAGGATAATAAGATTAAAGATGGTCTCCACATGATTAATGTTAACCAATTTCTTTTCTTTCCTTTTTGTTCTTAATGAATAAATAAAAATGTAAAAACCATAATATATTTTGAGTAGATAACGAATAGTCCTAATATTTAAATGTTGAAATGGAAGAATATTGATTAGAAAAACTTGGTTTTCTACCATAGAGATAAAAGTGTTATAGCTCTACGATAGCGCTACTAGTCCTACAAAAGCACTCTCACTGCCACTTCTTCCTAATGGTACTTTCATTCACCTATAAAATAGATAGAAATTTATAGACTAGTTGTAAATGGTTTGCCTAAGTTTGAGGAGAGAATGTAAACCAAGTCCTCAAAACTAGATGGATAAACGAAGAGGGTAAACCAAGTCCTCGAAGATATGCTCTACATGTATTGCATGGATCAGAAGTCTAAGTGGGAAGACTATTTGCATTTGGTAGAATTTACATATAACAATGGATACCATGCATCCTTGGGAATGGCTCCATTCAAGGCCTTATATGGAAGAAGATGTAGAACACCTCTATCTTGGGATAATCCGAAAGATCGAGTAGTGATCGGACTAGACACTATGAATGAGATGGAGGAATAACTCAAGGTGATTTGGTAGAGGCTCAAGGAAGTAACAGATCACCAAAAGAGCTATGTTGTTAGGATCCCACATCCTAACATTTATTTATTAATTATTAATAGTATAATTAATTATATTATTAATTATTAATAGTATAATTAATTATTATATTGAACCATCATATATGAACCGATGTAGGGTTAGGGTTAGGATAGTTATAAATATGTGTATGAGCAATATTTGTAAATGATCAAGAAGAAGAATATGTTATTAGATTCTAAGGAGGGAGCCCCCTCGAAGTGGCAAGGAGGGAGCCCCCTTTATGTGGCAATAAGGTAGTCCCCTTTAAGTGGTAAGGAGGGAGCCCCCTTTAAGTGGTATGTGATTCCAATGATTCGAAGTTCATATTAATTTTATTTATTAAATTCATATCAATTATTTATTAAATTTTTGCAGTTCTTGATCAATATATTTATTAAATTATATTAGAACCTCAAGGTTCTAACATTTGGTATCAGAATAGTTTATTCTGGAAATTTGTGCAAACCATTAGAGTACTACAAAGTTTCAAACTCAATATAATTACCTCTAGACATAAAGATTTAGCAGAAGGACGTCTTTGGATTGCACGGTGAAGTTTTACACCTCAGAATTCATCATTCGATTACGCCAAAATTTATATTCACCGTACATGAAGTGCTAAAACAAACGGGCAAAAGAAATTTAAAGCGGAAGGTTTAAGTTATACTACATTTCATATAAAAGTGAAAACCCAACAAGTAAATTTTAAATATGCGAAGAGCAAAAATCTTTTGTGAAGTTTAAATTAATATTGGGAAATCATGGGCATCCTCCTGGGTAGTTTTTCTCTACATTTTAGCCTACGATCAAAGCACCCTCACTTTCACTTTACCACTACAAAATGGTTAACAAAGAAATCCTTCACGTGGAACTACGCGAAGCCATTCGATAGCTCAGAGATTGAGGTCTCGCTGCTACTACAAAATAGGTTGTAGAATAGCTGGTAGGGATAGACGAGGACGATAGCAGGGGGTGACTCCTTCACCGTTAGGGTTTGTTAGGGCAGACAGAGGGAGTTATTCCATAAAGATGAGGAAGCGGAGGTAGAAAATGCTCGGGCAAGATTTTTTATGAGGAATAGGAGGATGAGTAGGGGAACTTTACACCATGCCTATCGATGTGTGTTCACATGGTACCACAGGTTGTGACTATGTAACGACTTTGTTCTAGGATACCGAGATCGAGCACGACCATTATATGCTTATCAAGAGTTACTTTGATACAAAAGAGTATTGACGAGTGGCATTTGTGCTGAGAGAAACCCTCGACAAGAAGACCTTGTTTTTGTGATGTTATTATTTGTATCTAACTAGGGAGAAGAGAAAATAGGAACAAGCAATAGATCTTGGAGATTCTTTAGGAAAGAGTGATGTCATGAATAATGAGTTGGTTGGGCTGGAACAAGAGCTATCTAGTTATCACAACAATGGCACTCTTAATGCATTTAGAATATATTTGTATTGTATTGTGCTATGTAAATGTGGACATGAAGCATTAGCTCATGATGTTCTTGTTAAATTTGTTGATGCTTATCCATGGAACTAGAGTGCTTGGCTTGAGCTACAAGTTTTAAGTACAAATTATAATATCTTAAATAGTCTTGAGTTGAAGGATCATTGGATGAAGGAATTTTTCTTGCAAGTGTTTGTCTGGAGCTATAGAAAAACATTGAAGGTTTAGAAAAATATGTGAAACTGCAAGAAATTTTTCCTTACAATGATTATATTTCGGGTCATATTGCATCAGGTTTTTATAATTCAGGTGATTATGAATAAGCAAAAAACTTATATATGGATATGCTTCATTTTTATCCCTATCGTATTGATGGGATGGATATCTTTTCAAATATATTGTATGTAAAGGAATCGTATGCTTCACTAAGCCATTTGGATCATAGAGTATTTTTAACTGATAAATATAGGTCTGTCTTGTTGCATTGTTGGAAATTATTCTAGTCTGAAAGGTCAACATGAAAAGGTTGTTTTGTATTTCAAGTGATCACTAAATTTTAATAAAATCTACCTTTCAGCATGGACACTGATGGGACATGAGTATGTAGAAATGAAAAATACTCCCGTTGCCATTGATGCCTATCGATGAGTTGTTGACATAAATCCCAGGGATTATCATGCTTGGTATGGACTAGGAAAAACCTATTTTATTTTGTCCCTCCCTTACCATGCACTCTATTATTATCTATAGTTTGTTTATCTGCACCCTGATGATGCTCGCATGTGGATTACTATTGGAAATTGCTATGATAGCAAACAATTGCAAATGCTTGACTCGGCCAGGAAGTGCTACCTTTGGGCTTTGCAAAAAAATTATAATAAAGGTATTACCATGCATAAACTTGCAAAGTTGCACAATCAGCGAGGGCGAAATGATGAAGCTGTAATGTATTACAAAATGAATCTAGACAGAATGGAAAAGAAGCAAAATAGTGGTTTGAAAATAATTGAAACATTGTTATACCTTGCAACTTATTGCAAAAATAAAAATGACTTTGAATCAGTAGCAGGTTTGACCTTAGTGTTGACCAAACAGAAACTAATTTTGGGCGATGAATTCTACGATAATTTTTTGCTGCATTTTTTGCAGTAATTTTTGTGACGATTTTTTGCAACCTTTTTTGCAACAATTTCCTCAGTTTCAATTTTGAGGGCAAAGTTTCTTCCAACATGGGTGGCATGTTAGGATCCCACATCCTAACATTTATTTATTAATTATTAATAGTATAATTAATTATTATATTGAACCATCATATATGAACCAATGTAGGGTTAGGGTTAGGATAGTTATAAATATGTGTATGAACAATATTTGTAAATCATCAAGAAGAAGAATATGTTATATTAGATTCTAAGGAGGAAGCCCCCTCAAAGTTGCAAGGAGGGAACCCCCTTTAAATGGCAAGGAGGGAGCCCCCTTTAAGTGGAAATGAGGGAGTCCCCTTTAAGTGGCATGCGATTCCAGCGATTCAAAGTTCATATTAATTTTATTTATTAAATTCATATCAATTATTTATTAATTTTTTGTAGTTCTGGATCAATATATTTATTAAATTAAATTACAACCTTAAGGTTCTATTATATGTAGATTTAAAAATGTCACCAAGGGAATTATCTATGGGAGATAGAGTCTTCTTAAGGGTGTGACCTAAGAAAAGTGTCATCAAGTCAACTAAGTTGGATCCCCAATTTGTTGGCCATTTGAAATAATTGATAATATTAGTCTAGTAGCCTATTGGCTCACCTTGCCACCCAACCTATCAAAAATCCATGACACTTTCCACATATCTCTGCTTAAGAAATATGTTTTTGATTCATCTCATGTGTGGAATGTATCTAATTTGTAGATGGAAGATCCCACAACTATTGAAGTGTGACCTATCAAGATTTTAGGGTTTCATTCCAAAAAGCTAAGAAATCATACCTTAGATCAATGTAAGGTCCAATGGGACCATTTTTCCAAGAATTATGTTGCTTGGGAATATGATTTTATGAGAAGGTAATTCCTATTTTTGTTTGAATAAAATATTTTGTTTTAGATAAAACAAGGGATTGTGTTTAGTCCTAGGGGGGAGTATGTAATGGCCCATCTTGGTAAAACCTCCCTTGTTGTGTTGATTGATGCAAGTACTCTCACAGGTGATTGGTATGGGACAACCACTAGAGTTGAGAGAAGTGTGAAATGGGAGATGATGGATTTTTAGTCTAACAACCCATAGGGGTAAAACAATCATGTAGAAATATTTGCATGTGTGTATGTGTGATTAAATGCATCATCGGGTAAGGAGGTTGCTATAAAGGTAAAAGAGCCCTTACCATTGTGCTTAGGTGTCTCTCGTAGGTGGTTTATAACCTTGTAGTTATCATGATACCTCCTTCTTAGGGTATTGTAATGTTTGTGCATTATCTATATCCTTGCTTATTATTGGATGCATCTTAGTTCGAGCGAGGATAGCTTTTGGTAAGAGTTGTTGTGTTGTTGAGGCTCTTAATTTATCATTAAGATGCATTAACACTTGTTTTTTGAAATATAGAACTTAATTTTTTAATTATTTGACAAGGTATTAATAATAATGTTAGCATTATTGCACCTGGGGGTGCAGCACAATGGTTGGGGCTTTGGCTCTTCTTCGAGAGGTCCAAGGTTCAATACGCAGTGTTTGTGAGTGTGTGAGGGGGTGGTTATGTGGTGTCTTTGTCTTAAATTATCTATTGATAAGTACAGCTCTCGGCTTTATGAGGGGTCATGGTTGGGAGGAGACTATTCAACCATGTGCATCGGTCATAGAGGTTTCTCACAATAACCAAATAAAAAAATAATAATGTTAGCATTATTAATACTTAAAAATAATAAATACTAATGTTAATAACTAATATTAGCATTACACCCAGGTGTTGTAGGTGAGTTGGAGAGGAGAGGGCAATCCTCCAAGGGAGATCCTAGGTTCAAATCTCCACCCTACCAAAAATTTGAATTGGGTATCAAAAATCCAATTGATAATGTTGGTGCGGGCAAGGTCGGGTGCGACTCCCGGGTGACTTTGACGGTGTAGACCCTCCTGTTCGTGGTCTCTCAGATCAAGGTGGCCCCACAAGGGGTTTTTCGCTTAAAAAATATATATATTAGCATTAGACAAGAGAAATTAGTAATAGTATTAATTAATTTAATACTATGAAATGAGTAAATAATTTAATTACTAATACCTTTGCTAAAATAGTATTAGTAAATTAATATTAACCTTATTGAATTAATACTTTATAAAAGGGCATATTTAATAAATAAATATTATTATAAGGAATAAAATTCATATTTTTAAATATTGTGAGGAACTTTGGAAAGTGATGGAAAATTAATAAAATCATTTTTGAAACACAACGAGAAAACCAAGAGTCACCCTGAATCTTGAGCTTCATCTTCCCCATCCTCTTGATCTTCCTCTCCCCTCTAAATTCTATTTCATTCTTCTTGTTGCCAAGGTTTGGGGGTGGATTGCTGGCTGGGGAGAAAATTGTAGGGTGTGTAGGGTTGGGGAGAATGTGGAAGAATATTTTGGGTTTGTCAATTTGCTTGTTGTGGAGGTAATCTCTTTCTATTTTCTCCTCTTGATTGAGTGTAAATGCTTGTTATATGCTCTTCTGTCTTGCTTGCTTCACCATTGGTATCAATGTGATGGGTCTCATCTTCAAATTACTCTTTAACTTCATGCTCAACATTTACCTGCTCATGGGTGTAGTTCTCATTGGCACCAACCATTTTATTGTATGAATTGCTCTGCTAGTTAGCTACGATCATAAAACAAGTTCTCTTAAGTAGATTTTCTTGATTTTTTGTGATATCAAAAATCAGCCCAGGTTTTAAGTATAACAAGAAAGAATGGTCAAGATTAGAATGTATAGGTCAATCATTTTACTAGAGCAAAAACATAGTATTACAAAATTAGGAAGTATTACATTTTATTATTCAATTAAACTAAAGAATTTGCATAGCATGTGAAATGCCTTTCCTTCCTATGAGTTTTGGCTAAGATTACTTACACAGCTACATTCTCTTGTGTACCTAATAACATTTCAATCTGGAATTGGACTACTAATTACATGTTTTTGCTTTTTGTTTTAGCTCATCATATTCAACATATCGATTGTCCTCATCCACAACTACTATGAAGTTTGTCGTAACACACCTCCATTATATATTATCCCTAAAATACACACAACACATTGGCTTGGTGAACATAATATTAATATTGACATTAAAGGCACAATCACAGGCATGAGCGCCATGATAGATGGCCTGATAAGTGAAACCCGCTTCAACCACCTACTTCTATCTACTCCACCTCCACCTCACTATTCTTGGGACTCAACAAGAAGAGCCAATGCAAACTTATCCATCTACCTTTGCCTAAGTAGAGACATTGTAAATAAGGCAAAGGTAGTGCTATATTACAAATTTAAAAGATGAGATGCATTCACATTTGTATATTGTTATATACCTGGAAGAAGAGTTGTTGCTTCTGATTGATAAGAAAATTTTCCTTGGCATGAATGAAAAGTTGCTTCTCATCCCCATTGTATCTCAAACTAGTCTCCATTCCTATTCCTAATTCCTATTGCCAGTCTACCTTTCCAATATTATTCTTGTTGGTTACTATCATTGTCTACAAATATGTGCATATTTGCACAATGAGGTTGAGATAACACATCCACAACACTCAACATAATTAGGGATCACGTTCACAAAGTTGTTGGCACTCACAATGTTATTATTTATTTATTTTATTTTTATTTTTAGTTTATTTTTGGATAAATTACTAAAATATTCATAGTTTGTTTTTTAACATATTTTAAGGCATGAGATAAATAAGATGGTTTTGTTTTGATAAATAAATCTTTGATATTGTAATTATTGTACATGAGGTCATACATCATCTTCATTTCATAAAAAGGAAACCAGATTAATTAATCATAATTAATAATATAATGAAATCAATTAATTTATATTTTAATATAAATTAATCCAAGGGGATAGATGTGGCTTGTGTAGCAAAAGAACCATAATTGAGTGAGAGAAGTATGGGCTTCTCTCATTTATGACTAATAAGCATCGGAAGAATGTTTTGAAGTCTATCATGGAACTAAGATCTTGCATTGTTGTTGAATGATTTTATTTGCATGATGCATGTTAGGCTTGCATATACATTCAAAGAGTTGTCCTAATCCCTATACTTATGATCAAAAGCATGATGGAGAAAAGACCTATCAAGTAGAAGATATTGAAAAAGAAGATGAGACTTAGTTACTATTATGTATTAATGTATTGAAATGTAATATTTGTATTTGGAGATGAGAAAACTTAAAAGGTGTCATGTGTAGAAGTTATGCTATGTAATGATTATGATGAGGGAATGGATATCCTTGTAAACATTCTTGATGTATTGTCATGAATTTTATTAATATTGTTCAAAAAGTGAAAGATGAATTATTGCTTTCCTTCTATGTTAAGTTTCTTTGGAAATAATTTGTAGATAGCGAGATAGATTATTTGTATTTATTGAAAATGATGATGGATTAATAGGAGAAAGTAATTAATGAAATTTTGTTATGATTTCTAGATGTTTTATTTCCTTTCATGTAAATAAAGGAAATACCTAATTTCTAGTGTTATGTAGGAATGAAATACCTAATTTCTCTAGTCTTTATCAATATGTTATGTTGATGTTAGTATTGAATTTTGGTATGATTTATTATAGAACTTTATTTTTGTGAGATAGGCAAATATGTTGAATAGGACCCTTGGGTTAAGGGGAGGGGTTTATTATGGGCATGAATTGCTAAGTGCCATATTAGTTAACCCTAGAGTTGAGTTGCACCCAACCCTAGTTGAGTTTGTGGGTAGACAAATCAACTAGGTAATTTTGGTGAATGTGTTTGACAAACCCTAGCGGTGAGGCTTGGGTGATCCTAGTGGTGAGGCTTAGGATGGTCATTCACACTAACCAAAGTAGTATAGTGGTGGTACCTTGCGGGTAGGCAAGTGTGACCATGATCATTATCAGGTGAGTGGTAATGGTCTTAGTTAGTTTCATGGGTAAATGGAACTAACTAATCACTAAGGCATTATGCCATAATAATCCTACATAGATGCTAGTATGTAGGGTTAGGGGATAGGTATCACCTTAAGAGATATGGGCCTTAAAGGGTAACCCTACGCCATGGTCAAGTTGTCCCATACAGGGTAGTGTAGGGAAATGGGGGGACCACTTATGGTATCTTTTCTAATGGTGAGGTTAGAAGAGTGAACCCCAAGAATTACGAGAAGTTGGCCACTCCTGTCCACTTGAGTGTCGACTATAGCAACAATGAACTCAAGATGGTTATGCCTTAACACTGTTGAATTTATTGGGTCTTCTTAGTGAGTTAATTAATCCTTGTAAAAAAATTAGCTCTCTCCCTAGGGTTGAGAAAGAGGGTCATTACAGTTGGTATCAGAGCCTAGGTCGTAGGACTCAATGCTTCCTTGAAAAGAACCAAGTTGGTATTTCCCTTGTTGTACTAATGTTAAGAAGGCTAAAATTTTCTAGGGACCTTAAATTGATACGGGACAAGTGGGTACTACATGTCGACTTGACTGGTCAAACCAAGGAGTAAAAATCCTAGAAAGTATAACTTCTTAATGGGAATCATTACCTTCCATAACCTAACCTAGCTCCTTTTGTGTCTAGGAAATGACACCTATTTTGAGAGGAGGATCTTCTAAGAAATTGAGGCCTACTATGCAGGAAGAAGTTGCAGCTCATCCCCAAAAGGAAAAACAAACTAGAAGTTTAGGGGACTCCAAAAAAAGGATGGAAAATCTTACATCAATGGTTAAGTTGCTACAAGAGAAGATGGAGCAACAACAAAAAATGTTGGAAACACTCCTTAACCAAGAATCTAATAATTAGAATTTAGAAGGTAGACAAGAAGAAAATCTAGCTAGAGAAGTCCAAGGAGGTAAATCTCGGATTGAGGTTGAGCTTGCCAAGGACTTGAAGAATGTAAGGGTACCTAAATTTAGTGGAAAATAAGGGGGTGATGTAGCTGAATCATGGTTGAATGAATTAGAGACCTACTTTTCCATGAAGAACTACTCGCCTAAAATGCAAATTGTTTGGGCCACCCTTCATTTACAAGATGTTGCTTTGGAATGGTGGAATACATTTAAGGTGGGTAGAGGAATTCAAGTGGTGGATCTAAAATGGAAAGAATTTGTAAAAGTATTCAAGAAAATATTCCTAACTGAACAATTCTATGTAGAAAAATTTGAGGAATTTTCTATGCTTCAACAAGGTACCTTGACTATGGAAGCTTACTATCAAAAATTTATCAAACTATTGAAATATGTCCCTAAATATGAAACTAAGGAACATTTGAAAGTGCAAAAGTTTATCTTGGGAGTAGATCCTAAAATATGAATGGTGATCAACTTGCTTAAACCCAAAACACTACAAAAGGCATATGATTTGGCTCGATAGGAGGAGATGAATTAGAACACTAAAAATACCTTCATAAATTATGGAGAGTTGAAAGAAGAACGACAAGAACTTAGGAAGAGGAAAAGCCCTAGGTTTGCAAGATGGTCTAATGAACAAAACAAGAAAAACAAAGGAAATCCAAAAGAGGGACAAAAGTTTAGGAATAAGAACAATGGAAACAAGGATAATAACAAGAAAATATTTTAGAGAAAGGATAACCAGAATCCCCATCCTTAGAAAACAAAATTATTCAACAAAGAAGGATGAAACAAGGAATAGAAAGCAAGAGAAGTCTCATGCACCTAAGATAGGTTGTTTCATTTGTGGGGGTCCCCACTATGCAAACAAGTGTCCTCAATGGGTAGATCAGAGTGGCAGAGCAGAAGAGCAACCTCATCGAATTTATGTAGCAATAGGAAAACAAAACTTGGATGGCCAAGCAACTCCTATGCTTTTAAAAGGTAAATTGTTTAATAAAAATGTAAATATTTTAATTGATTATGGAGCTACATATAGTTTTATTTCTACTAGTATTATTGGGGATATGCCAAAAAACCTGGATTTTTGGCACAAGGGTGGAAAGTTGAGTATGGGTCTAGGTAAACCTATCTAGTGAGTCAATGCTTGTCCAATGTCGAGATTTCCTTACCTAATGGATCAACTATTTGGTACTTATATGTAGCATCATTACATGCCTTCGATATAATTCTAGGGATGGATTGGTTGAGAGCCCATGGTGCCCTAATCAATTTCCAAGAAAGGTGGATGGATTATACTAATAAAGATAAGCAAAGATTAAGGGTTCAAAGCAAGCAAGGGTCTTTCCAACCCCATTTATTGTCATCCTTACAACTTAAGAAGGCAATTAAAAGAGGTGGAATGTTGTATGTGGTTAAATTAAATGGAAAGGAAGGTAATGGAGATTCAAAACTATTTAAGAAACATCCAATCTTGCATGAATTTAGGGATGTGTTTTTGAAATATCTTCCAAGCCTTCCACCTCAACATGAATTTGATTTCACTATTGAATTAATGCCTAGAGTCAAACCTATTGCTAGGACACCCTATAGAATGACCACTATTGAGATGCAGGAGTTAAAGGTGCAACTCCAAGACTTGTTGGAAAAGGGTTTGATTAAACCTAGTGTGTCACCCTAGGGTGCTCCAATGTTTTTTGTAAAGAAGAAATATGGGTCTTTAAGACTATGTATTGATTATAAGATGTTGAACAAAGTAACCATCAAGAATAGGTATCCCTTACCAAGAATTGATGATATTTTTGACCAATTAAAAAATGCCATAATTTTCTCAAAAATTGACCTAATATTGAGATACCATCAATTGAGAATTCATGATGAAGACACTCACAAAACAACTTTCAAGACAAGATATGGACACTATGAATTTATAGTTTTGTCATTTGGATTGACAAATGCACCAACAACCTTTATGAACCTAATGAATAATGTGTTCAGGCAATATCTAGACCATTTTTTTTTGGTATTTTTGGATGACATCTTGATTTATTCCCGCACCAAAGAAGAACATGATCAACATTTGAGATTGGTTTTAGAGGTGTTGAGGAAGAATCAACTATACGAAAATTGTCAAAGTGTGACTTCTATGTTCCACAAGTGTAGTATCTAGGGTATATTATATCTATGGAAGAGATTGTTGTTGACCCAAAGAATATTGAAGCCATACTAAGTTGGCCTGCACCTACCAATGTGTCTAAAATTTGAAGTTTCATGGGACTAGTAGGTTACTATAGATGATTTATGGAAAACTTCTCAAGGATTGCATACTCTATTACTAGCCTCCAAAGAAAAGGAAAGGAGTTCAAATGGATGGAGAAGTGTGAGGTTGCCTTTGCAACTCTTAAGAATAAGCTTACTACAACACCAATTCTCAAAATACCTGATCCTTTTGGGAATTTTACGGTATGCACATATGCTTCTTTAGAAGGGTTGGGAGGATTTTTATCACAAAATGAAGCTAAAGTAGCCTATGAATCTAGAAAACTTAAGAATCATTGTTGGCAATTTGAGTTATTTTATGTTGTCATTGATGTCACATGGATCACATTGAGTTTTGGTGGCCAAATGATATTTTGGAAAGCATGGATAAATACAGGGTTTTTGTGAAAACCAAGGCAGGCAAAATAAAAGGTTTTATTTAAAACCATGGATGGCATATTTGAACTGGGTTTTTCTTAAAACCCAAGTTGGCCTTTCGTTTCATCGAAAAAGGTGCCCCGGTGATGGAGATATTTAATTTTTAATATTTAGTTTAAATTTTAATTATTTAAAATTTAAATTTAAATTTAAAATTAAATATGCAAGATTTTCATCGACGTCATCGAAAATAATAAGGAGGCTATATAAAGGGGATACCTAAGGTTCATAAACTGATCCTTGCTCATGGTTAATAATCGTTGGCTAAGCATCCGAATTGAGCTCGTGCGAAAATCTTTTAGAAAGCAGAAGCAACGAATAAACGAAGGTTGGTCGAAGTCCAAAGTCATCGTGGGCAGAGTGGCGCATTGGCAGTTGGATTTTGGCTAAGGTGTGTGGCAGCACAAATGTCAAGGTTTCGAATCCCCTTGACTGCATTCGGAAGGCATTGGAAGAAAAGCGCTCGAAGCGCTTTTGATTTGCGAAAAGGGAGGAAAGGTTTTAAGGCACGTTGTGCCTTTCCCTTTCGAACGAGCGGCTAGCTCGTGTGGCAACCTTAGCCATGGCTAAGGCACTCATGGTGTGGGCAAGTCGGGGGTTCGAATCCCCTTGAGGAGGTAAATACGTTTTTGCTCTAATTAATTTTGTTAAGCCCTAAGTTGGAGTTATAAGGTGGTTAGGAATAATTAAAGTTTTTAATTAAACTTTGTTTTTATAAGGGTTGTGATTATTATTTCAAAGGTGGATGAGTTGTTGATTTAATTTGATGTTCATGAAATTGAGAATTAAGATTTAGGAGAAATAAGGAGTTGTTATAAAATAATTTTTGAGAGGTTTATTGATTATTATTTTGATAAGGGTTTTTATTAAAAAGGACTTTGGTGGATGTGTTTATTAAGTTGGAGTAAAAAGGTGTAAATTGAGTTATGCTTTATCTTGTGATTATTATTTGAAGTCCACTAACCCTTATTGAGATTGGAAAGGAAAGTTGTGTTTAGTGTGGCAGATTTTGTGGACAACTTCTTGGCATCAAAAAGGTATGGGCACATTCTCCTATTGATTGTTTATGGTGGTTGATTTCTGAAATATCATTGGAGTGAAAAGGATTGATTGTGGTTTCCTTTTCGAAAGTGGTTGGTTGAATGCTTCAAGGTTTTCTGGTTTGAGAGTTGTGTTTAAACCTTGTTTTATAAGCATAGTTGTTGAAGCCCATTGGTTATGTAAAGAACTTGAAAAGAACATGAGTATCATTGTTATGTGAGATTTGTGGTTGAGCATTGTTGGAAACATTTGAGTTGGTTGATACATGCTTGGACTAGGGTTTTGTGAGAAAGAGTTGTCCCTTGTGGTGATTGGTTGAGTTGAGTTGATTGAGCCTAGTCAAGTGATTGTGTGAGGTGATTGTTCAAGTCCCATGAAACAAACTATTCTATAATTCTGATTTGAGTTGAGATTGAGCTTAGAACATATTGAGTCTCTAACAATTCTCTTTATGCTTCTATGAGTTGACTTGAGTTGAGATTGATTTTGAGTTGAGTTGATTGTTGAGATCATTGTGGATCATTGTTGTCATCCATTGTAGAGTGCATTGCCATTCATTGTTGAGTTCATATTTGAGCCTTGCCTTCATAGATTTGTGGATGAGATTTGAGTACTACTTGAGCATGATTGATTGAGCCTTTGAGAAGGCCTTTGGGATAGATTTTGGACAGATTTGTGGCAGTTTGTGTATGATTGATTGAGCCTTTGAGAAGGCTTTGTGGATAGATTTTGGGATAGATTTGTGGATAGTTTTAGAGCTTTGAGAAGGCTTTGTGGATAGTTTTTGGTGAGCTTTGTGGAGAGTTTTAGGAAAAGTTCTGTGGATGATTTGGGATAGATTTTGATGAGGTTCTTAGTGAGCTTGTTGGAGAATATTTGAGCAAGTTCTTGGTGAGCTTGCTAGAGCATATTTGGACAAGTTCTTAGTGAGCTTGTTGGAGCATATTTGAGCAAGTTCTGTGTGAGCTTGTTGAGAGTTTTGGACAAGTTCTGTGTGAGCTTGTTATGCATATTTGGACAAGTTCTGTGTGAGCTTGTTATTGCCTAGCTTTGAGTAGATCAAAGAAATTTGGACAAGTTTTGTGTGAGCTTGTTGAGCAGTTTTGGACAAGTTTTGTGTGAGCTTGTTATGCATATTTGGACAAGTTCTGTGTGAGCTTGTTATTGCCTAGCTTTGAGCAGATCAAAGAAATCATTGTATTGGATAAGGATCCTTATTTTTGTGTGAAATATTATAAGGATATTATCTTGTGGAGTACCCCACATTGGGGGAACCACGTTAAATCTTGTGTCTCAATTGTGTATGGTGACTTGTGCTCTTGCTTACTATTGCTATCTGAGTTATTAATGCACATTGCTATATTTGGTTATTGCAATTAAGGACATTAATTGATATTGGTTTGGAAAGAAAGTAAAAAGTGGTCTTATACTGTTCACCCCCCTCTCAGTATAATCTTGTGTTCTTCAATTGGTATCAGAGCGGGTTCCTTCGAAAAGGCTAACAACTTGAGGGCAGATTCTACAAGAACACAGATGGCTTCATAGAATGGATCATCTACAAATAAGGACTCAAGGAATTTTAGGGATATGAGGAAAGTCAGATGCTACAAGTGTGGTGATCTTGGTCACTATGCACACAAGTGTCCACATGAAGGAAACAATGATGATGAAAAATAGGGTCATAGAAGAAAAGAAGATGGAAAGCATAAGCATGACAAAGATGATAGATTCAAGCAAAATAGGTATGAGAAGAAGAAGATTTTTAGTAAGGCAAAGAAATCTTACTACATTGTAGAAGCAAGTGATAGCTCAGATTACAATGATAGAGACAAGTCAGATGATGAAAAGGAAGAACATCTATTCCTAGGAATAGAAGGTGAAAGAGAATGTGTTTGTGTGGTCAAAGAGATCATAGATCAAGATATTGCAATGGCTTCAGTGATAGTGAAGATGAGATGACACATCAAGGAAACAAGCATGGTCAAATAAATCATGAGAGTTTGTTTGCTATAGAAGATTATAATAATATCAGTGACAATGAAGATAAAGAAGTCTCACTTTTGGTAATAGAAAAAGAAGAGGATGAGCCAAGAAAATAAAAATCAGAATTCAAAAGGCTAAAAGAAGAATACAGGAATCTTGAAAACAAGATTCAAACAGATGTCAAAATCAGAGAAGAACTACTATAGACAATCAGTGATCTCAGAGATGAGCTTCAAGATGCAAAAAGAATAGAAGAAAGGATGAATGAAGAACTAAGGGTAATAACGGCAAGACATGACACATTAGATGAAAAGGTTCAAAAAGGAGTGGAAACTTATTTTAAAGTTGTATCTTATTTCCAAGAAAAGTCACACTCAAAAGGAAAGGAAGTTCTAAAATATGAAAGCAAGGAAGCACCTAAGTGTTATGAAGAAAGTTCCAAAGTTCCTATGGCTCCAAATATTCAGTTTGGATCTTGTTTTGAGATAGGTGAATCAAGTTCAAAAGGAAAAGAAATACTTGAAGAGAAAAACAAGGAAGAAACTAAGGAAGAGGATTTAGATACTACAAAGAAAGTTCAAGAATGCAATGCACAAGTTGAAGATGATCATAGGAATAATGGTCAAGAAAGGTATGAGGAACCAAGGCATGAACAAAGGGCTTTTCAAGGACATTGTTTTTCTTGTAATGGATTTGGACACAGGGCTATACACTGCAGGGTCTATGGATCAAAGAAGTTTGATTTTTCTAGAAGGAACATCAAAGGAAGAAGGTATGGTTTTCAGGGACATTGCTTCTCATGTAACAGGATTGGTCATAGAGCTTCTCAGTGCAAAGGAAATGAGCAACATGGTTTTGGTTTTAGAGCTACACAATTCAGAAGTCATGGTCATAATGGTCATGAAAACAGAACTTCACAATACAAGGTTCAGGAAAGGAATGGATATGGAAATTATTTCAAGAAAGATTTCAGGATATGGGCACCATCCAAAGGCTACAATATCAAGTGTTTTAACTGCAATAACTTTGGACATATTGCAAAATGGTGTAGGACTCAATTCCAAACAGGTTCAAGGCAAGAAGGTCAAACAAGTTCAAGGCAAGAAGATCAAGAGAAGGATATCAGAAAAACATGGAAGGAAGTTGATAGAGGAAAGAAACAATGTAATATGGGAGTAAAAGTACTCCCACCCCAAAATTAATCACCTCAAGAGAGAAGGTGGTGAGGGGGCTATGCTTAAGAGTCATATCTTTTAGCCCCATAGGTGTCCCTTTTGCCATTGATGTCAAAGGGGGAGAGATTTGAGTAAGGGGGAGAGCATTGAGTTAGGGGGAGCAGCCTCCAAAGAGAGCATTGAGTTAGGGGGAGCAGCCTCCATAGAGAGTATTGAGTCAGGGGGAGCAGCTTTGATTCTCAGAGATGGTTTTTGCAGTGATTATGGTTTTTGCATTAGAGGTGTTGCCATCAATGACAAAGGGGGAGATTGTTGGCAATTTGAGTTATTTTATGTTGTCATTGATGTCACATGGATCACATTGAGTTTTGGTGGCCAAATGATATTTTGGAAAGCATGGATAAATACAGGGTTTTTGTGAAAACCAAGGCAGGCAAAATAAAAGGTTTTATTTAAAACCATGGATGGCATATTTGAACTGGGTTTTTCTTAAAACCCAAGTTGGCCTTTCGTTTCATCGAAAAAGGTGCCCCGATGATGGAGATATTTAATTTTTAATATTTAGTTTAAATTTTAATTATTTAAAATTTAAATTTAAATTTAAAATTAAATATGCAAGATTTTCGTCGACGTCATCAAAAATAATAAGGAGGCTATATAAAGGGGATACCTAAGGTTCATAAACTGATCCTTGCTCGTGGTTAATAATCGTTGGCTAAGCATCCGAATTGAGCTCGTGCAAAAATATTTTAGAAAGCAGAAGCAACGAATAAACGAAGGTTGGTCGAAGTCCAAAGTCATCGTGGGCAGAGTGGCGCATTGGCAGTTGGCTTTTGGCTAAGGTGTGTGGCAACACAAACGTCAAGGTTTCGAATCCCCTTGACTACGTTCGGAAGGCGTTGGAAGAAAAGCGCTCGAAGCACTTTTGATTTGCGGAAAGGGAGGAAAGGTTTTAAGGCACGTTGTGCCTTTCCCTTTCGAACGAGCGGCTAGCTCGTGTGGCAACCTTAGCCGCGGCTAAGGCGCTCATGGTGTGGGCAAGTCGGGGGTTCGAATCCCCTTGAGGAGGTAAATACGTTTTTGCTCTAATTAATTTTGTTAAGCCCTAAGTTGGAGTTATAAGGTGGTTAGGAATAATTAAAGTTTTTAATTAAACTTTGTTTTTATAAGGGTTGTGATTATTATTTCAAAGGTGGATGAGTTGTTGATTTAATTTGATGTTCATGAAATTGAGAATTAAGATTTAGGAGAAATAAGGAGTTGTTATAAAATAATTTTTGAGAGGTTTATTGATTATTATTTTGATAAGGGTTTTTATTAAAAAAGGACTTTGGTGGATGTGTTTATTAAGTTGGAGTAAAAAGGTGTAAATTGAGTTATGCTTTATCTTGTGATTATTATTTGAAGTCCACTAACCCTTATTGAGATTGGAAAGGAAAGTTGTGTTTAGTGTGGCAGATTTTGTGGACAACTTCTTGGCATCAAAAAGGTATGGGCACATTCTCCTATTGATTGTTTATGGTGGTTGATTTCTGAAATATCATTGGAGTGAAAAGGATTGATTGTGGTTTCCTTTTCGAAAGTGGTTGGTTGAATGCTTCAAGGTTTTCTGGTTTGAGAGTTGTGTTTAAACCTTGTTTTATAAGCATAGTTGTTGAAGCCCATTGGTTATGTAAAGAACTTGAAAAGAACATGAGTATCATTGTTATGTGAGATTTGTGGTTGAGCATTGTTGGAAACATTTGAGTTGGTTGATACATGCTTGGACTAGGGTTTTGTGAGAAAGAGTTGTCCCTTGTGGTGATTGGTTGAGTTGAGTTGATTGAGCCTAGTCAAGTGATTGTGTGAGGTGATTGTTCAAGTCCCATGAAACAAACTATTCTATAATTCTGATTTGAGTTGAGATTGAGCTTAGAACATATTGAGTCTCTAACAATTCTCTTTATGCTTCTATGAGTTGACTTGAGTTGAGATTGATTTGAGTTGAGTTGAGTTGAGATCATTGTGGATCATTGTTGTCATCCATTGTAGAGTGCATTGCCATTCATTGTTGAGTTCATCTTTGAGCCTTGCCTTCATAGATTTGTGGATGAGATTTGAGTACTACTTGAGCATGATTGATTGAGCCTTTGAGAAGGCCTTTGGGATAGATTTTTGGACAGATTTGTGGCAGTTTGTGTATGATTGATTGAGCCTTTGAGAAGGCTTTGTGGATAGTTTTTGGAACAGATTTGTGGACAGTTTAGATAGTTGGAGTTTTTGGATAGATTTGGTGAGTTTGTGTGATTTTTGAGCCTTTGAGAAGGTTCTTGGATGTTTTTGGGACAGATTTGTGGATAGTTTTAGATAGATTTGTGGATAGATTTGGGATAGATTTTGATGAAGTTCTTAGTGAGCTTGTTGGAGCAGATTTGAGCAAGTTCTTGGTGAGCTTGCTAGAGCATATTTGGACAAGTTCTTAGTGAGCTTGTTGGAGCATATTTGAGCAAGTTTTGTGTGAGCTTGTTGAGTAGTTTTGGACAAGTTCTGTGTGAGCTTGTTATGCAGATTTGGACAAGTTCTGTGTGAGCTTGTTATTGCCTAGCTTTGAGCAGATCAAAGAAATTTGGACAAGTTCTGTGTGAGCTTGTTGAGCAGTTTTGGACAAGTTCTGTGTGAGCTTGTTATGCAGATTTGGACAAGTTCTGTGTGAGCTTGTTATTGCCTAGCTTTGAGCAGATCAAAGAAATCATTGTATTGGATAAGGATCCTTATTTCTGTGTGAAATATTATAAGGATATTATCTTGTGGAGTACCCCACATTGGGGGAACCACGTTAAATCTTGTGTCTCAATTGTGTGTGGTGACTTGTGCTCTTGCTTACTATTGCTATCTGAGTTATTAATGCACACTTCTATATTTGGTTATTGCAATTAAGGACATTAATTGATATTGGTTTGGAAAGAAAGTAAAAAGTGGTCTTATACTATTCACCCCCCCTCTCAGTATAAGCTTGTGTTCTTCAAATCATGAGTTGAACTATACCATGCATGATTTGGAGTTGGCAACAATTTTCCATGCTCTTAAGGTCTGGAGGAATTACTTATTGGAAAACCTTTTAAGCTAAGATCAGATCACCAAATCCTAAGGTATGTTTCTACCCAACCAACGTTGAATGCAAGGCAAAGAAGGTGGATAGAATTTTTAACTCGATTTGTACTAATGGCAATGTTTCCTTTGCCTACAAGGTGGAGTGTTCTAAGCTTGTCCAAGTTTTGGTAAAACATGTATAGAAACTACCCCTTTAACATTCAAACATTAGAACTATCTAGAGTATCCAAGCCTTCACAATTAGACCCACAAATTGAAAAGAATCTATGCATGTTAGAAGGCTTTTATGATTTAGAAAATAAATATTTGCATTCAACCTTTGCTATTGGGTTAAAATATGTGGTGGTACAATAGATTTCATTCCTTATGGATATGAGGTGTGCATGAAAGTCTACCATGCAATAAAATTAAGCAAATAGAACATAGCCAATCAAAAATCACACTAAGAACCACACACTCCATCCAATTTTGAAGGAAAGTGACGCGGACCGGGATATTCACACAGTCAAAAATTTCATGCTTTTCATTAAAATCTTCTGAAAATTATACACACATCAAAATAAAACAACCCACAGGATTTACAATGACCAAGCTCGGCTTCGGTCTCACTAACTGTGCTACTTCTCCCCTCTTCTCCGGTCCACCACCACAAGAATACAATAAAATGAGTTTTTATCGAGGTCTCGACCCTCTAGCAATTAATGCCCCCGCCTAACAAAATTTCAAATTTGATTTTCCCCCTCGGTCGAGATTTCAAATTTGTCTGCCATAAATGGGCAACTGCCCGATCCGCCAAGAAGCTTGCATTAAAGACTCCCCTTGCCCTGCAACCGTCGCTTCCAGACTGTCTCTCGGGAACAGTTGCTGTCAGAACATTCATCTGCACCCTCTACCTCTTTTCTCGCACGTGCGGCCTGTCCACGTGTCAAATTTTTTTTTTTAAACTGTCTTCAACCGGCCGCGAACTCTCAATCCACGTGGCAGCCTTTAACTGGTCACGATATCGTGACATGTCGTGATATCACGACATGTCATGGTATCGCGACCCCCATGCCCTTCTGCCTTTGCTACGCCTTTGGAGCCGCGATTCCGTGACATGTCACGAAATCGTGACATGTCGCGATTTCATGACTCCCACGCCCTTTCGTACTTGCCCTGCCTTCGGAGCCACGATTTCGCGACATGTCACGAAATCGTGACATGTCACAATTTCATGGCTCCCCTGCCTTTGTTTTCTTCCTTCGACTTTGGAGCCACGATTTCGCGACATGTCACGATTTCGTGACTCCCCTTTCGTTGCCTTCTGTCTTTGCCTTTGGACTTTTTGCCTCTGAGTCCATGCCTCAAGTTTTGGTTCTTCTTCGCCTTCGTCTTTCGAGCCCATTGTCAACTTTGACTTCGCTATTCTTCAAACCCTTCGTGCCTTTGCTTTCAAAGACGTCACGAAATCGCGACGTCGCGATATCACGACGTAAACTCCCTCCGTACTCCTGCCTCTGAAAACGTCATGACGTCACGATATCACGACGAAAAACCCCTTCTTGCCTCCTCCAAAAATGTCGTGATATCGTGACAAAACCAGCCTCCGCCTTGTCGCAGCCTCTGGGGTCACGATTTCGTGACCCCCTTTCTCACTTTGCCTTGGAAATTTAAACAAATTATTTTGAAAACCCGGTTGATGCCAGATTGTCCTGCTGTCACCGGATGCTCCTGCATCAGACACCCCGGGTAAAAAGGAGAAGTGACCTTCACTTCTATGCTATTCGGTCTGCGTCCTTTGCAATATCTCTGAACACTCATCAACCTTTACAACCTGCTCAATTCCTGTTTCCTGGCAAATTTTTTTGCCTTCTACCAGACAAATCTTGGCATTGCTGCACACCTTCTCATCCACTGTCTGTAAGGGCTTCAGCTTGTGCCGCACTCCATCTTTTGCCAAGGAGTACGTATTTGCATGACCATCATGTACTGCACTCTGATCAAACTGCCATGGCCTTCCTAACAGCAAATGGCAAGCATCCATGGATAAAACATCACACAGGACCTCATCCTGGTACTTCCCAATATTGAACATGACTAAACACTGTTCACGGACCCATGCTCTGTGGTCCTTCCGCAACCATGCAATCCGGTATGGATGCGGGTGTCTCCTCCTTTCCAGCTGCAACTTAGCAACCATCTCCTTGAAAACTAAGTTGTCTGTACTCCCATTGTCTATAATAACATTACAGACTTTGCCTGCACTTTTGCACCATGTGCGAAACAAGCTTCTTCTCTACTCAGGTTTACCTTCATCAATCAGCATGGTTCTCCTCATGATCATGGCTTCTCCTTTCTCAACTTCTTCAGAATGTTCTGATTCAGCATCTTTAGCTGCCACAACAACTCTGGCAGAGACCCACTTGTTTCTTGTTCACTCTCTCGGGGTGCTGGGGACACTCATATGCCCGATGCCCCTCTTCTTCGTAGTGGAAACATGTTCCCCGGAACACTCCTCTTCCATACCCGCGTCCAGATCTACCTCTTCCTCTTGGGTAGCCATTGTTTTGAACTTGCGATTTGGGTTCTTCATCTTCTTTCTGATTTCGGCTGCTGCTAACCTCTTCTTTCTTCTCTTCCTTTCCTTCCTCTTTTCTTCCATCGGTCTTTCCTCCAGGCCCTCTTCCTTTTTGCTTGCTCTCAAACCTTCTGTTCAGTTTTTCTTCAACCTTCAGAGCAAACTGGTAAGCATCTTCAATGGTGCTCACCCGCACTAAGCTCAACTCTTCCTGGACACTGGGTCTCAACCCATTAATATAACATGCCACCTTTTCCTTTCTTGCTTCTAAATGACCGGTTCTGATGGAGATTTTATAAAATTCCTCCGTATATTCTTGAACAGTTTTATTCATCTGTCTTAAACCCTGCATTTTTCTTAGCAGATCCAACTCATAATCTGCCGGAATAAACTGCCTTTTTAATTTTTCCACCATTCTATTCCATCTTGTTATCCGTTCTTTTCCTCTTCTGTTCCGTTCCAGCTGTATCCCCTTCCACCATATGCTGGCATGACCTTTTAATTTGGTTTTGGAAAATCTGACCCGCTCGGGATCTTCAACTTCTTCATACTCGAAGTATTCTTCCAGGTCATTTATCCAATCAATCAATTCCTCCGGATTCAAGTTCTCGGAATACGTGGAAACTTCTATCTTCGGCCTCTTCTCGATCTGGGATATGGCCTTGTACAGTCTGGCTTGTGCCGGATCTACAGCTTCTTCTTCTTCTTCTTCAAACTGGTTTTCCTCTTCATCTACTTCATCTTCACTGTCTGCATCTCTTCTTGGTTCATATCCTCTGCGTAGTTCTTCTTGCAGGGCCTGAACTTGCCACTGCAAAGCTTGGAAATATTTTGTTGCCATGCCTCTCCCACCCATGGGGTTTCTTCTCGGAGGCATCTTCTCACTCTCTCACGAGCCTTCCCACAGATCCTGGTGTGACTGCCTCACGTCCGGCGATCTGTCACACACTCAGGAACTTTTGACTCTGATACCACTAACGCGGACCGGGATATTCACACCTTCAAAAATTTCATGCTTTTCATTAAAATCTTCTAAAAATTATACACACATCAAAATAAAACAGCCCGCAGGCTTTACAATGACCAAGCTCGGCTTCGGTCTCACTAACTGTGCTACTTCTCCCCGTTCTCCGGTCCACCACCACAAGAATACAATAAAACAAGTTTTTATCGAGGTCTCGACCCTCTAGCAATTAATGCCCCCGCCTAACAAAATTTCAAATTTGATTTTCCCCCTCGGTCGAGTTTTCAAATTTGTCTGCCATAAATGGGCAACTACCCGATCCGCCAAGAAGCTTGCATTAAAGACTCCCCTTGCCCTGCAACCGCCGCTTCTAGACTGTCTCTCGGGAACAGTTGCTTGTCAGAACATTCATCTGCACCCTCTACCTCTTTTCCCGTGCGTGCGGCCTGTCCACGTGTCAAATTTTTTTTTTTTAAATTGTCTTCAACCGACCGCGAACTCTCAATCCACGTGGCAGCCTTTAACTGGTCGCGATATCGCGACATGTCACGGTATCGCGACCCCCATGCCCTTCTGCCTTTGCTACACCTTTGGAGCCGCAATTTCACGACTCCCACGCCCTTCCATACTTGCCCTACCTTCGAAGCCATGATTTCACGACATGTCATGAAATCGTGACATGTCGCGATTTCGCGGCTCCCCTGCCTTTGTTTTCTTCCTTTGACTTTGGAGTCGCAATTTCGTGACATGTCGCGAAATCGTGACATGTCGCAATTTCGTGACTCCCCTTTCGTTGCCTTCTGTCTTTGCCTTTGGACTTTTCGCCTCTGAGTCCATGCCTCAAGTTTTGGTTCTTCTCCGCCTTCATCTTTCGAGCCCATTGTCAACTTTGACTTCGCTATTCTTCGAACCCTTCGCGCCTTTGCTTTCAAAGACGTCGCGATATCGTGATATCACGATGTAAACTCCCTCCGTACTCCTGCCTCCAAAAACGTCACGACATCGCGACGTCGCGATATCGCGACGTCGTGATATCGCGACGAAAAACCCCTTCTTGCCTCCTCCGAAAACGTCGCGATATCGCGAAAAAACCAGCCTCCACCTTGTCGCAGCCTCTGGGGTCGCGATTTCGTGACATGTTGCGAAATCTCGACATGTCGCGATTTCGTGACCCCCTTTCTCACTTTGCCTTGGAAATTTAAACAAATTATTTTGAAAACCCGGTTGATGCCAGATTGTCCTACTGTCACCGGATGCTCCTGCATCAAAAAGCTTACTACTTATTGAAATTGAAACCCTAAGATGCTATTTAACATACAAACCTAAATTATCTAATCTTAACTAAGTCAAAAATTTTAATGGACCAATTGTATTAAACACATTCAAAAATGAAAGACCCATGTGTAGAAATGGGACCAATTAAAATCACTCATTTATATCAAACTTATAAATATAATTTGGAATGTTGACACAACAAAGGAGAAAATCATTACTATATTAACATCATTCACATTATTTCATCCTAACTACTAAATAGTGCAACTAGTATCAACAGACAATTGCATTTGCTTAATTAGGAACCATTGATACAATCATTATTATTTTTTAATTTGGTTATATGGGATTGAAACAAGCCTCACATATTGAAACAATAAAAACATACCAATTACACATATATCCCTCACCAAGATTCAAACCTTGCATTATGATAAATTCTTACAATAGAGCGACCATAATGACAAGATTTGTTGCAATACCACAATAAAATGGTTTTGAGAAATATTTTTTTATAGTATGATCATGATATAATAGGGATATGGCATGTATAAATTTCATATATCAGATATATAATGCATAGAAATGAACCCAACACACACAATTTGATCTTTAAAAATATGGGTTTGTATTATATCTTTTATTTAACTATGTACATATAATATCTAATAAAAGAATAATAGTAAGCTAAAATTAAAATATTATTTAAAGGAACAAACAAACTTATTATTTCTTGTCTTATTAATACTTTAAAGATTTCTAATCTTACACTTTGATAAAGTGATTTTAGTTTTTAAATAATTATAACAATTTTTAAGTCATGTTTATAGAACAAGTCCACATCAAACTTAAACAATTTTTCATTCATAAATATTTATCAATATATTTTTTCCTCGTTAGATGGGATTGAAATCCACCCATATCATATCATGACCATACTATCATTATAACATCTTGAAAATTATGCATATATTACTTGATAAGGTTTGAACCCTAGTCTCCACCTTGAAAGGTTTGTATTCAAATAGTTAAGCTCTTATTATTTGATAAATAATAATGTTCACTCAAGAGATGAGAACCTCAAACTACAAAGTGAAACTTCTTCTCATCCACTAGTCCAAATAACATGGATAAAAAAAATTACTCCCAAACAAATTCTCCAAACCCTATAGAAAATATGTATCAATATTGATCTAATTTTAATTGATAAACATTTCAAGATTAACTAGTTTTATATATGTTCATATGTGAAAATATGAAGTTGTGTATAAGTTCTTATTTTTTATAATACCACTATAGTATTGGTGGGCAAGTGTGAGAAAATCAGAATTGGCTTAGAATCAGCAAGGCAAAAGAGAAAAAATTAGAACTCACAAAAAATCAACAAAAAAAACCAAAGAAAATGCAATTTTACATAGGAAAAAAAAATTTCTCATGTATATGACAATGAATTAACATTATGCAAATCAAATATTACTATTGTAAGTAATACAAGCTTAAACTTATGGCTTGAAGTAAATGACCCAAAAACAAAGAGCACCAAAGTGTAGCAAAAACACAACAGTTACAACAAAGTGCAGTAAAAACGTAGAAGTTACAACAAAGTGCAAAAATTACAGTAGAGCACGACAGTATAAATTTGAGGGACCAACAGTGCTCAAAATTTGATGAAATTTTATAAGTTATTTATGTTCAAGAAGATATTTCCAACGGTGTATCACATGCAAAAAAATAGAGTTGTAAAACAAAAGTTATGAGCTCTGAAAGTCAACTACAGTTTTCAAAAAACACGAACAACAAGCATGCTTTTCACAAAATGAATGGAATAGAATGTTGTTTTTCATTCCAAATAAACTTAAAAGTGTTACAAATATTTCTCCATAATTTACTATAGCTATAATACTCTATTGTATATTTACAACAGAGAAAATGATGGTACAACACTTCATTTCACATTCTAGAAAGTCCAATAGTCATGGTGATTTGGCTTCTTCAAATTCATGGGATAGCTTTTGGTTTCTCTTTCTTAGTTAGCATCAATATCCAACATACTCCCCCTTGATGCTAAGTGGTGAGACAATTTTATCTCTCAATCTCAAAAATTATTCTTTATTGACACCTTTGGTAAACAGGTTTGCAAGTTGTTGTTTGGTGTTGCAATATT
This sequence comes from Wollemia nobilis, assembly GCA_028583015.1. Lineage (NCBI taxonomy): Eukaryota > Viridiplantae > Streptophyta > Pinopsida > Araucariales > Araucariaceae > Wollemia > Wollemia nobilis. The sequence goes on along the minus strand of JAQPPZ010015824.1, from coordinate 39,872,826 downwards.
TCAAATCTACAACCTTTTTTTCCAACATGTCTTTGATGAAATGAACCTTTAAATCAATATGTTTAGTTTTAATATGATGGACTGGATTTTTTGTAATCTTGATTGCACTTGTGTTGTCACAAAAAATTGTTGTTGGACTATTTTGAACTTCACCAATCTCTTCAAGTACCTTTCTCAACCAAAGTGTTTTTGTACTTGTTGCAGTAGCTCCAACATGTTCTGCCTCTATAGAAGATAAGCAAGAATACTTTGCTTCTTTGAGCTCCATGTTATCACTCCTAAACCAAGTGAAAAACAATTCCCATTAGTTGAATTTCTATCATCCAAGCAACCTCCCAAGTCTACGTCATTTTATCCAACAAGATCCATTTTGTTGTTAGAATCATAATGTATGCCAAAATTCAAGGTTCCTTTGACATACCTAAAGATTCTCTTGGCTACTATCATGTGGTTTTTTGAAGTTTCATTCATGTATCTTGATACAAATGAAATTGTAAATGCAATATCAGGTCTTGTTGTGGTAAGGAACATTAAACTTCCAATTCATGCTTCTAAAAAAATGTTCATCAGCTTTCTCTTCTTCATCATCTCTACACAACATTTCTCCATGTGCCACAGGTGTCCAAACTAGTTTACAATTTTCCATGCCACATTTTATTCAACATATCTTTTTCATATTTTGATTGACAAATGAAAATTTTGCCATCACCTTGATGTACTTCCACACCAATAAAGTCTTAAATATTTCATTTCATATTCCTTCATCATAGCATGCTTAAAATAATTGATCATATTTGAAATACTTTCCATATAGATAAAATCATCAACATATAGGCACACAAGAAGAATATCATCACCTTCATTCTTGAAATAGAGTGTGGGGTCATTCTTACTTTTATTGAAACCACAATCTTGGAAGTATCCATCAATTATTGAGTACCATGCTCTAGGTGCTTGCTTTAGTCCATACAATGCTTTCTTCAATTTGTAAACATGGTTTCCTTTCCTTTAACTTCAAAGTCTTGAGGATGTCAAACATAAATCTCCTCATCTAGATAATCTTTCAAGAAAGCACTTTTCATGTCCATATGATAATCTTTTCATTGTTTATTGGCTACCAATGAAAGAGTCATTCAGATTGACTTGTATTACAATAGGGGCAAATGTTTCTTCATAGTTCACACCATATCTTTGAGTGAATCCTTTTGCAACTAGTCTTTCTTTATATCTTTCTATGCTTCCATCATTTTTAAACTTTTTTTTGTAGATCCAATTGGATCCAACAATCTTCTTGTCCTTGGGCAATTCCACAAGTTCCCAAGTGTCATTTTTTTCAATGAACTCAATTTCTTCTTTCATTGCTTGCACCCAAACATCATTAGTACAAGCATCTTCATAAAATGAAGGTTCCAAATTAGCTTCAAAAAATATATCATAATTCACCAACTCACCTTTTGGTTCTTCTTCATCATCACCATACATTTGAAGCTTTTCCAATCTTGAAACAACTTGGTCCAACTCTTGCAATTGACTTCTTGTTAACCTTATTTGAAAGTTATTTTCCATAATTTGGTTGGATGGATGTGCTTTTAGCATTCTCTTTTTTTTATTTGTATTCTTGGTAGGACTTGTAGATGAGTTGATTTTGCTTAAACTTGGTGTAATCTCCTTTGAACTTGTTGATGGGCTACTAGGTGGGCTTGGACGAGTAGAGGAAACATTTGAGGGTTGTCCCCCAACTATATTATCTTCTTCAACATCAAATATTTTGGCTGCTGATTTTTTATGGTTGTACTCTCCCCCTTATCAAAAATTAAATCTCTAGAGACTACAAACTTGTGACTTTTTTATTATACAATCTATATGTCTTACTTGTTTCAGAATATCCAACAAGAATGCATAGCTCACTCTTAGGGTCCAAATTCTTTCTCACTTCATAGAAAAATTAAGTAGTGCTAATAAACCAACAATAAGGGGTTACAACATAGTAAAATTAAAGTTATAGATGGACAACCCTCATTAGTTATAGCCCAACCAATCTTGTAAAAACAACCAAAATAAATAATGGGTACTACAGTTTTGAGAAGGGAAATATCCACCTATTCACCTTCAAGAAAAATATTTGATGTCATCAACTCAACCTATAACACAAAATAATGAGCCTTCATCGATATAAATAAATATCCAACAACTAGAATAATCTAAAGGAAGTTAATCAATGGTAGACAATGTAGGGTCTATAAAATTAAAAAAAGAAACACAAAAAAGTTAGGTCATGTAAGAATATTGAGAGAAACTTAAAGAACCCCTTGCTAACTAGTGAAGGTCAAAAGGATACCATGAGGTAATTTAAGAAATTCATATCATGGAATAAAGGGAAGAATCAAAATTTAACATATCATATGAATTGCGAAGAACTCCCATAAAAGTGGATATTTTAGAAGCATTATCATTGCCAAGATAGAGAGGCTTGTTACAAGGGGCCTCGAAAGAATAGGAGTAAAGTTATTCTAAAACTAAAACAACCATACAAATACAACCTTCAATGCAATCCAATTTGGTTGAACAACAAAAATTAATGGATGAATATCTTTAAGTTATACAAGTAAACACATTAGATGATTTTAATATACCTAAACCAAAAATAATGAAACTATTACCATTTTATATCACATTAAAAATTTTAATGTGTCTATTATAAAGTTGTATAGTTGATTTAGGAGTAGTTATTATGATGATTCGAAGAGCTATATATGAATAAATAGTTCTTCCTTATATTTATACCTCAAGAGGTTCAATTCAAAAGGATGGAATAAGAATAAATGCCATGGGGATTCTAAAATACTTAGTCATGACTATTGCCAAACATATTAAACCCATTGTAGTACAAGAGATCATTAGAGTGGATCTCCCACCCTATTTTGGTATGCTATTATTACAAGAAATGGACTAAAAACCTCTTTGGAAGTGGATAATTCATATGGATTATACATATAAAGATATCAAAAGAGGGTAAGATAAAAATAATTGAGAATAATTCAATATGCAACTATCTTCTTCATAAATGAAGAACATGTGCTTATACTGAGAGGGGGGTGTGAACAATATACAATAAAATTTTTGCTTTTTAATCCAAATAACAACATCAACAATATTAAAGTAGTAAACATCACACAAAGCATCACACACATGAGAGACATGATTTTACGTGGTTCACCCAATGCGGGCTACTCCACGGAGAAAATATTTCTTATAAATTTTTCTCAAATAAATTCTCTTGGGAATCCTTCCCTACAATGTTTATGAACCTCTGTCCAAAGGAGACACCAATCCCCTAAATCAAATTCATGGATCTCTATCCATAGGAGAACTCCTTCTCCTCTGCTCTGGTTGGTGATCCTCTAGAAGACTACTGCCTCCACTACACTGGCTTGTGGATCTCTCTCCACTGAAGACTCTTGTCCCCACTCAGAAGACCTATCCTCACTACCTTGGCTAATGGATCTCTATCCACTGGAGACTACTATCCTCTCTACTCTGTCACCTCCAAAGATCTATCTCAAATCTATACTAAACATAGTCCTTCGGTCTAGCACAATTCTGCTCAATATCTATCTCTGATCTGGCACAAACCTATCCTCAAATCTGCACCAAACTCTATCCTCAAATCTGCTCAACAAGTCCACACAAAACTTGCTTAAATTTTCTCAACAAGTCCACACAGAACTTGCTCAAATCTTCTCAACAAGTCCACACAGAACTTGCTTAAATCTGCTCAACAAGTCCACATAGAACTTGCTCAAATCTGCTCAACAAGTCCACACAGAACTTGCCCAATCTCATAGAAACATAAAGAGAATTGTTAGAGACTCAATATGTTCTATACTAAATACTTTCTCAACTCAACTCAGAATATAGAATAGTTTGTTTTATGGAACTTGAACAATCACTTCACACATCCACTTGACTAGGCTCAACCAACTCTACCCAACCAATCACTCAATGAAACACTCCTTTCTCACAAACCCTAGTCCATGCATGTAAACACCAACTCAAAATATTTCCAACAATGCTCAATAATAAATCTCACATAACAATGATACTCATGATCTTTTCAAACCCTAGTTCAAGTTCTTTGCTCAACAACTCACTTCAACAACAATGTTTATAGCAATGATAATCAAACCCTAATTCAAGTTCTTCATACAACCAATGGTTTCAACAACAATGCTTATCAAACAAGGTTTAACAACAATTCTTTATTTTAGAAAACCTTGAAGCATTCACTCAACACACTCAATAAGGAAACCCTAATCAAGTCCTTTTCACTCCAAACTTATTTTTTAGAAAACCAACCAATCAACTTAACTATGGAAGAATGTGCTCATACCTTTTTCTTGATGATAAGGAGTAGACCTCACAAATCTGCCACAACCATAAAACACTTCTTTTCCAAACTCAAGAAGGTTAGAATACAAAAATATTATTCCAATATTTCCTTAAAGATATTCCTTGCACCAAGATATAATCAATGCCTTATTTCTTCCTCTTTCAACAAATCATACATAACAAAATACTTGGAAACACCTTATCAACTCCAATATTAGAATAGTGACCAACACCCTAATAAATCAACCACTCTTAAAATAATATCCACCACCATAGGATATTAACCACTTTAATAATATTCACCACTATAGAATATCAACCATTCTTAATAATATTCACCACTATAGAATATTGACCAGACTTAATAATATTCACCACTATAGAATATTAACCAAACACTTTTCACTCCATGCATAAAACCTTTGAGCAAACAATATTAAAAATTTAATTTTGCCAAACCTTATAACTCCCTTGCAACCTTAGAACCAATAATAAACATGCAAAATTAATTTTTAACTTGCCCAACCAACCTCCAAAAATTTTGGAGATTAAACACCTTGCGTACCTTGTATTCCCCACCAAAAGGGGATTCGGCGTGACTCGATCCGCCGTCTCCTCTTGCCTAAGCGCTTAGGCGCTTGGGCACTCACCGCGTGGGCTACGAAGGCCCACGTGAAGGAAGGATAGATGCCTTCCTCTTATGCCTTCAACACTTCTCCTTTTTCACATGCAAAAAACACGTTTTTGTTTCCCTTGGTCGCAGCGCTAAATTCTTTGCTTCGCACGTTCGTATCTTAGGCATGGTAATTTCATTAAAGTGGTAGGTGCTCCCTTTTATATGCATAATATAACATTCCTCCTCACGTCGACGCTTTTCGAAATTGAATTTCGAATTTCAAATCTAAAACCCACTTTAGGGTTTTAACCTTAATTTAATTAATTTATAATTAATAAATAAATAAATTAATAATTAATTTAAATAACTTTTCAAGTTAAGTAAATTAACTAATAAATTAATTTAAAATTAATTTATAATTAACTTTAAGCTTCCTTAGTATAATAAAATTATTATACTTTATTTTCCAATGGTTTTTATGAAAAACCTTTTATTTTCTCCTTCAGTGGTTTTAATGGAAAACCTTTTATTTTCTCCTTCAAGGTTTTAATGGAAACCTTTTTTTTTCAATGGTTTTAATGAAAAACCTTTTTGGTCATGCTTCATAAGACATTATGAAACTTTTTGGAACCAATCAATTGCATTCCTTTTGACATCAATGACAACTTCATGCCTTGACATCAATGACAACTCGATGGACTCAAAATGTCCAACAATCTCCCCCTTTGTCATTGATGGCAACCCAAATTCTTTTAACTAAAAACTTGACCTTTCCTTTGTTCTGCTCCCCTGGGACATTGCTCCCCCTGGCTCAATGCTCTCTCCTCTTTTCTCAAATACCAAATCTCTCCCCCTTACTCAAATCTCTCCCCCTTTGACATCAATGGCAAAGGGTCACCTTTGGGGCTCGGGGCTAAGAATGAGCCTCTTAGCTTAGCCCCTCCCCCACCTCCTCTTGAGGTGGTTAATTCTGGGGTGGGAGTCTCACTCCCAATTTTCCTCGAAGATACTCAAAATTTTCCTTTGAAAGTGGCTTAGTGAAAATATCTACTATCTGTTCCTTTGTAGTGACATATTCCAACCTGACTTGTTTATCTATCACCTATTCTCTCAGAAAATGGTACTTAATCGGAATGTGCTTTGTCCTGGAGTGCATTACTAGGATTTTTTGAGATACTTATGGCACTAGTATTATCACATAGTATAGGAATGGGATGATCATGCTTTATCTTGAAGTCTTCTAGAGTTCTCTTCATCCATAACACCTGTGTACAATCTGCTATTGTTGCAATGTATTCTGCTTCTATTGTAGATAAAGATACTGAAACCTGCTTCTTACTTAGCCAAGAGACTAAATAGTCTCCAAGAAAGAATGCTCCTCCACTTGTACTTTTTCTATCATCAATGTTATCGGCCCAATCTGCATCTGTATATGTTGTCAGTGTGAAACTATCACTTTTGGGATACCAAAGCCCAAAATCCATAGTCCCTTTTAGATACCTAAAAATTATTTTTACTGTTGCCACATGTGTTTCCTTAGGTGCTTCCTGAAACCTTGCCACTAATCCCACTGATTGTACTATGTCTGGTCTTGTAGCTGTAACATACAATAAGCTACCAATCATAGATCTGTATAATCTCTGATCTGCCTCTGGAGATTCATCATCCTTACTCAACTTGCATCCTGTGACCATGGGAGTACTTACTGGTTTACAATCTTCTAACCTGAATTTCTTTAACATTTCTTTTATATACTTGGCTTGTGAGAGAAACACCCCTCTTTCTGATTGTGAAATCTGAAGTCCAAGAAAGAAGGACAATTCACCAAGCATAGACATCTCAAATTCATTTTGCATGTTCTTAGAAAATTCTTTACACATCTTATCATTGTTTCCCCCAAAAATTATGTCATCAACATAAACAACCACTATCAGAAGATCACTCCCTTCATTTTTGATATATAGATTATTGTCTGCTATTCCTTTTCTGAATCCCTATTCCTGAAGATACTTATCCAATCTTGAGTACCATGCTCTCGGAGCCTGCTTTAAACCATACAGTGCCTTTTTCAATCTGCATACATGATCTGGTTTATCCGCTAGTATGAATCCCTCTGGTTGTTCAATATAAACTTCTTCTTCTAGAACACCATTTAGAAATGTTGACTTGACATCCATCTGATATACCTTGAAGTTCTTGAAACTTGAGAAAGCTAAAAATATCCTTATAGCTTCAAGCCGTGCAACTGGAGCAAATGTCTCATCAAAGTCAATTCCTTCTACTTGTGCATAACCTTTGCATACTAACCTTGCTTTATTTTTGACCACTTGTCCATCTTCATTTAACTTGTTTTTGAATACCCATTTTGTGTCGATCACATTTTTGTCCTTTGGTCATGGAACAAGTTCCCAAGTTTTGCTTTTCTCTATCTGATCTAATTCTTCATCCATTGCCTTAATCCAAAATTTATCCTCACTTGCCTGAGTGAAGTCTTTTGGCTCAATCTTAGAAAGCAAAGAAAAATTTGCTTGTTGAGATGGTTTTATTATTCTTCTCCTTGTCTATCTTTCATCTGGATTCCCGATAATCTGCTCTTTTGGATGATGCTTCTGTACATACCTGGATGGAGTTTTGGGAAGAAGTCTTTGTGTTTCTTCTTCTTCTTTATCTGATTCCTCACAAAATTCTTCTTGACAACATCCATCTTCTTGATACACAATTTGTTGAACTGGTTCTCTTGAATCTATCTTCTCATCAATTGTTACATTCATACTTTCCACCATAGTGCGTGTTCTTTTGTTGAAGCATCTGTAGGCTTTACTCCTTGTGGAATAACCAAGAAAAATTCCCTCATCACATCTTGGATCAAACTTGCCTAAGTTTTGATCTTCCCATCTTATGTAACATTTGCTTCCAAAAATTCTGAAGTGTTTTACAGTGGTAGGTCTTCCTTTCCAAAGCTCATATGGAGTCTTGTGATGATTTACCCTCATTTGAGCCCTAGTGATTATGTATACTATTGTGTTTACAACTTCTCTCCAAAAACCATCTGATAGCTTAGATTCATTTAACATAGCCCTAGCCATGTTTTCAATAGTCCTATTTTTCCTTTCAACTACCCCATTTTGTTGAGGAGTTCTTGCTGTTGAGTACTCTCTCTTGATCCCATGTTGTTCACAAAACTCTACAAATTCATTTGAAGTAAATTCTCCTCCTCTATCAGATCTCAAACACTTAATCCTTTTGTCGGTTTCATTTTCAATCAATTCCTTAAATGCTTTGAATTTTTCAAAGGCCTCTGACTTCTCTTTTAGGAAGGCTACCCAAACCATTCTGGAATAATCATCTATAAATAGTATAAAGTAGCTATCACCCTGAATACTTTGTGTTCTGGTAGGACCACATAGATCAGTATGTATTAGGCTCAATGGCTCAGATGACATATATCCTTTTGACTTAAAGGTTGTCCTAGTTTGCTTTCCATGTTGACAGGGTGCACAAATTGTGTTTTGAGGTCTTCTTATTTTGGGTAAATCTCTGACCGCCTGTTTATTGCTTATGTTGACTATGTTGTCAAAATTCAAGTGACCCAGTCTTCTATGCCATAACCAACTCTCATCTTCTTGTGATAGAAAGCACTTTTCCCCTTTGATCTCATTGAGCATGTATAAGTTGTTTGGAGTTCTTCTTGCATTTGCAATGATTTTTCCAGTTTTTGATTTTCTTATCTCACATCTATCTGGATGGAAAGTAACCATGTACCCTTGATCACAAAGTTGACTTATACTCAGTAGGTTGTGTTTTAACCCTTTAACATACAATACATTTTCTATTTTTGTTTTCCCATTATCTAAACTTAGAGTTCCTCTTCCACCAATCCTTGTTGATCCATTATCATCGAAACTTACTGATCCTCTATTTGTTTCTTTTAGTACAATGAATTTGTCTTTGTCTCCTGTCATGTGACTAGAGAAACCACTATCAAGATACCATTGTTCTTCTTTATCCTGAGCATGAAGGGTTGTTTGAACTAACATTGATCTAGCCTTAACATTTTCCCTTTCATCTTTCCTAGTTGTTGAATTTGCTTTTCTAGACTCAGGAAGCATCATTTTACACCATCTAGCCTTGTGCCCAAAATTATTGCATTTGTAACATATAATATCATCATCCATGAGAGGTGCAAAGGAATTGAAATTTCTATTGACATTGTTTCTTGCATGATGAATACAGTGTACAACTCTATGACCATATTTATTACAAGAAAAGCAATGACCATGGAAGAAATTATGTAACCTGTTTGGATGTCTTGGAGTTCATGGTGAAGTAATATTCCTCTTGTGATTAACTCTTATCCAGGGTTCTCCTTTGCTTTCTTCCTTTCTTATATCCTTTGCTTGCTTATCCTTGTTTGAGGTTTCTACTTTTTGAAGACTTGATTCCTCTTTCTGTTTCTCATATTCTGCATCTTGTAGTACCTTGGTCTTTTCAACTTCATTCCTTAGGTGGACAACTTTTGCTTCCAATATTTCACATTCTGTTTCCCTGGATCTCAATAGATCTGTCATGTCCTGCTCAATCTTCTTTCCTTCTTCCACCCTAATCTTGAGTTCTATGAGATTTTGTATAAGTTCCATTCTTGCTTCTTCATCTTCTTGAACTTGTTCCTTCAAGCTTGAATTCTTCTCTCTAAGTCTTTCCAATTTTTTGAGAGCAACAAAGAATTCTTCTTTTATGTCAAACATAGTCTCTTCTTCATTTTTTGAAGTCATGTGTGCTATTGATGGATCCTCCTCCAAGTTGTTAGTCTTTTCATGGAGGGACCCGCTCTGATACCAATTGAAGAACATGTGCTTATACTGAGAGGGGGGTGAACAGTATACAATAAAATTTTTGCTTTTTAATCCAAATAACAACATCAACAATATTAAAGTAGTAAACATCACACAAAGCATCACACACATGAGAGACATGATTTTACGTGGTTCACCCAATGCGGGCTACTCCACGGAGAAAATATTTCTTATAAATTTTTCTCAAATAAATTCTCTTGGGAATCCTTCCCTACAATGTTTATGAACCTCTGTCCAAAGGAGACACCAATCCCCTAAATCAAATTCATGGATCTCTATCCATAGGAGAACTCCTTCTCCTCTACTCTAGCTGGTGATCCTCTAGAAGACTACTGCCTCCACTACACTGGCTTGTGGATCTCTCTCCACTGAAGACTCTTGTCCCCACTCAGAAGACCTATCCTCACTGCCCTGGCTAATGGATCTCTATCCACTAGAGACTACTATCCTCTCTACTCTATCACCTCCAAAGCTCTATCTCAAATCTATACTAAACACAGTCCTTCGGTCTAGCACAATTCTGCTCAATATCTATCTCTGATCTAGCACAAACCTATCCTCAAATCTGCACCAAACTCTATCCTCAAATATGCTCAACAAGTCCACATAGAACTTGCTTAAATATGCTCAACAAGTCCACAGAACTTGCTCAAATATTCTCAACAAGTCCACACAAAACTTGCTTAAATCTGCTCAACAAGTCCACACAGAACTTGCTCAAATCTTCTCAACAAGTCCACACAGAACTTGCCCAATCTCATAGAAACATAAAGAGAATTGTTAGAGACTCAATATGTTCTATACTAAATACTTTCTCAACTCAACTCAGAATATAGAATAGTTTATTTTATGGAACTTGAACAATCACTTCACACATCCACTTGACTAGGCTCAACCAACTCTACCCAACCAATCACTCAATGAAACACTCCTTTCTCACAAACCCTAGTCCAAGCATGTAAACACCAACTCAAAATGTTTCCAACAATGCTCAATAATAAATCTCACATAACAATGATACTCATGATCTTTTCAAACCCTAGTTCAAGTTCTTTTCTCAACAACTCACTTCAACAACAATGTTTATAGCAATGATAATCAAACCCTAATTCAAGTTCTTCATACAACCAATGGTTTCAACAACAATGCTTATCAAACAAGGTTTAACAACAATTCTTTATTTCAGAAAACCTTGAAGCATTCACTCAACACACTCAATAAGGAAACCCTAATCAAGTCCTTTTCACTCCAAACTTATTTTTCAGAAAACCAACCAATCAACTTAACTATGGAAGAATGTGCTCATACCTTTTTCTTGATGATAAGGAGTAGACCTCACAAATCTACCACAACCATAAAACACTTCTTTGCCAAACTCAAGAAGGTTAGAATACAAAAATATTATTCCAATATTTCCTTAAAGATATTCCTTGGACCAAAATATAATCAATGCCTTATTTCTTCCTCTTTCAACAAATCATACATAACAAAATACTTGGAAACACCTTATCAACTCCAATATTAGAATAGTGACCAACACCCTAATAAATCAACCACTCTTAAAATAATATCCACCACCATAGGATATTAACCACTTTAATAATATTCACCACTATAGAATATCAACCATTCTTAATAATATTCACCACTATAGAATATTGACCAGACTTAATAATATTCACCACTATAGAATATTAACCAAACACTTTTCACTCCATGCATAAAACCTTTGAGCAAACAATATTAAAAATTCAATTTTTCCAAACCTTATAACTCCCTTGCAACCTTAGAACCAATAATAAACATGCAAAATTAATTTTTAACTTGCCCAACCAACCTCCAAAAATTTTGGAGATTAAACACCTTGCGTACCTTGTATTCCCCACCAAAAGGGGATTCGACGTGACTCGATCCATCGTCTCCTCTTGCCTAAGCTCTTAGGCGCTTGGGCACTCACCACATGGGCTACGAAGGCCCACGTGAAGGAAGGATAGATGCCTTCCTCTTATACCTTCAACACTTCTCCTTTTTCACACGCGAAAAACACGTTTTCGTTTCCCTTGGTCGCAGCGCTAAATTCTTTGCTTCGCATGTTCGTATCTTAGGCATGGTAATTTCATTAAAGTGGTAGGTGCTCCCTTTTATATGCATAATATAACATTCCTCCTCACGTCGGCGCTTTTCGAAATTGAATTTCAAATTTCAAATCTAAAACCCACTTTAGGGTTTTAACCTTAATTTAATTAATTTATAATTAATAAATAAATTAATTAATAATTAATTTAAATAACTTTTCAAGTTAAGTAAATTAACTAATAAATTAATTTAAAATTAATTTATAATTAACTTTAAGCTTCCTTAGTATAATAAAATTATTATACTTTATTTTCCAATGGTTTTTATGAAAAACCTTTTATTTTCTCCTTCAATGGTTTTAATGGAAAACCTTTTATTTTCTCCTTCAATGGTTTTAATGAAAACCTTTTATTTTCTCCTCCAATTATGGGTTTTAATGAAAAACCTTTTTGGTCATGCTTCATAAGACATTATGAAACTTTTTGGAACCAATCAATTGCATTCCTTTTGACATCAATGACAACTTCACGCCTTGACATCAATGACAACTCGATGGACTCAAAATGTCCAACAATAAATTGGATGATGACATAACCATCAGTTGGAATAAATTATCAAAATTTATAGATGAACAACTAGACAAAGGAAATTTTATATTCAAAAGAGATATGATCTTAGGCATCCTTCAAGAAGATGAGGATGATTTGAAAGGATTTTTCAAAGAAAATAAATAGGTAATTATTGAATCTTTGAAAAAACTAAGAAAATGGTGGCCTTGGCTAAAGAACAAGCACAAGAGTGTGGGGATCAATGGATTGTGCATTTTAATAGACTAAGAAATAGAAGTGGTGTAAGAGTAGGAATATATTTGAAAAATCTCATGAGATGAATATTTGAGTATGCTTATCGATATTTATGCTAATAACATGGTAAAATATGGAATATTATGCACTAGATTACAAAAGGCAAAAAAATTGGTACAAAACACCTAAGGTTTTTCAACGATTTATAATTAGTATCGAATTATATGAAATGAATCCGTGTTTTTAAAAATAAACAACATAAAACATATAAACATAGAGTTTCTGATTTACTCAAGATTTGTAAAACATATGAAATTTTAATGGTCCTATGAGAATATAATTTGAAAGTTTATAAATTAGCATCTATGACCACATAATTTGATCCAATAATAGATATGTGGAACAAACTAAAATAATTAGATATGGATTACTTAATAATAAAAACCATTGACATGTATTCAACAATGATAAAGAGATCATCAAATTCATGATTTGAGAGGACCAACATGTTGAGGAACATAATGATTATGGGGATAATATCAAAGAAGGATGTATATAAATAAAGTTAAGATAACTACCCTAGTGTCTTGTCACTTTAAAAATCCTATTCAACCCTAAATATAGTGCAATAATGCTAAGCAAAAGGATAAAATCCTATTTCTACCAACCTGATGAAATTACTATTGGTAATTGTTTGCTAAGTGAGGAATATATTGGAGAAGAGATAACTATGTTCAAGGAATTGTGTGCCAAGTACAATGATGTTATCACCTATGGATATGAATATCTAAAAATATATTACAAGAGAATAATAGAGCATACTATTGGCTTGGAACTTGAACCTAGACCCTCCAACCAAAAAAGAGGCTAGTAACCTCAAAAAATATAGTAAAAAAAAAGAATTACTCAAAATATTGCAAGAATGGATCATATTTCCAATACAAATTTCAACATGGGTGGCAAAATTGGTGTCTATAACAAAGAAGAATGGTAACATCCATGTATATATTGTATTTAGAAATCTAAATAGAGGCTCACTCAAAGATCATTATCCACTACCCTAAATAGAACAAATATTACAAAAAAATATTAGGTCTTAGTTGATGACTTTATTTGAAGGATAAAAATAATAAAATGTAATAGGCTACCCTATTTTGCATTTTGAAGTTTGACAAAATTCTGACTTGGTTTTGCTTTATCTAATGTTCGTAATTTTTTTTGTATTTTGGAGATCCAATGTAAAGATAACGTTGAAGATAGATAATGCATGGAACAAATCTACTCCAACAAATAATAGGCAATGCATATATTTATCAACATATACATTAAACCCTTGTAAAAATGAAATGGAATACAAGGTACCCAGCTTTGTTATGTTCTAAAATTTCTAAGTTACAACAACAACTACTGGAAATGAATAAATAGAATGCAGATCCAGCAATATCCCTTTCTTCATGCCCAAAAGAGTTTCCAATGGATACTTTGATATAGCCGCAACTAAAGAGGAAGAGATGAATCCCAAAACCCAAGCGATTCACCTCTTTTATATCACACTTGACATGATGTTTGGTACGGCCCTATTATGTACAATATGCCAACAATCTAAGACTTCAAGCCTTCTTTCAAAACCTCTATAACCAGCATTGAGGGACTGATTTAGCATTAATGGTTGATGGCGCTAACTTGGCATTCAAACCCCAATTCAATTAACCTTTGAATTCTTTCAATATGCTAACAATGGAATGTCTGGGTAGATAAATTAATAATATATCAACAGCAACAAATATCTTTGAATTTTTATGGTTGTCTTCTTCAAATTTGTACTTTGATGCACACCGAATTATGACCAATATTCACCCAATAATGGTATGGCTGGGATAAGAAATGGCAAATATTATTCCAACCCCAAAATGACTTTGATAAATCTAAAGTATTCTCAAAATCTACAATGAAACCCTTGATTATTTATTCCTTGAAGTGCAATTGTAATTGTTGGATGCAATCACCGAAATCCACTAGGGTTGATCTTTCACAACCGGAGAGGATGCCCTTGTTGTAGATGATCATCTCCAGCAAGCCTGGAATCAAACTTGCAAAATCTTGCAAGCTTCTCCACCGATTTGCAGAGCAAATTTACCAAAACCAAGAAATTCATCATAAATATGATTCTCATTTCCACCTTTTATACTTCTCCTCAATGGGTCAACCCACTTAATGCCTTCATAAAATCCATTAATAATATTTAATTTACACTTTATAATACTCTCAAATGAAGGCCAAATTAAACTTAGAAAATATGTCACTTATAATATTATTATATTCATAAGTGACACATAGATCCTCAATAATAATATAAAGTCATATACTTTATAAAATAAGAATAATATTTGACTTTATATTAATAAAAATTTGGGTATTAAAATATTTGAACACGCTCATCCGAATAAACATCCAAAAGTGGATTTGGATACCCATTTGACCCAAGTATTTACCCATATAATTCACTCTGACTCAATCACTGACTTACTAAAAATAGTAAGTCTATGCCCGACTGCCTAGAAAGACCACCGAAACTAGCAAGTGAAGAATGCAATGCCTCCAGGCACTTCAGACATCAACTCCAACTCAGCACTTCCTAGACACACTCACCCACTAGAAATAGTAAATGTCTATAAATAACAGGTATCAACCTAGATCACTGAAAATAACTCATCTCATCGCACCGGATGGAAAACCCAACAAGCACATCATCATTGAACCTCAAAAGCTAAACTTACTATAAATAGTAGTTTTTTTAAAATAGCAGTGACGACAGAACTGCTCTAAATGAATTCCCAAAAAAAAGTGGATAAGAGTAGGCGAAGTGCTGACACTGACGATCAACCCAAAATTAGGTTCCCTATCCTCAAACTTAGCCTATGAGAACCAAAATATACGCTAATATCACCTGAAGAACAGCAGGCTAAAAAGGGGATATTACATAAAATTTGGATGAAGGATGATGATCAACATAAGAGCACATTCATGACCAAATGGAGAACAATTGTTTACCAAGGGGTGTCATTTGAACTAGCAAATATAGGGGTCACTTTTTGATATTGCATTCTTAGGATTAATTCATGAAATAACATTTAGCTTATCTAGATGATTTAAAATGTTCTCCAAAGACTAAAATAAAATATAGATTAGCTTAAGGTGGTTGTTGAGAAGTGCCAAGAATATAGTATATTATTACATATGAAGAAATTATTTCTTTTTAATTTCATGAAGGAAATTTATTAGAAACGTTGTTTTTAAATATGGGATTGCTATTGATCTATATCATAGAAAATACATCAAAGAATCCATGTATCCTCATCAGTAATAATATTAGATATGGATAAATTTCTTAGTAATTTTATGGAGCTTGTGAGTCCTATTATGAATATGCTCAAGAAATATGTGAATGCCACCTTTTTTGAAGAAGGAAAATAAACCTTCCAAGATATCAAAAACAATCAATGGAATCCTTACAACATTATTTTAGAACTCGTATAAAAATGACAAAGATTAAGAACATCCTACATCCTTTATGATTCAAAGTATGCATAACTATGAGGAGAGAATTTTTCATCAAGAAGTAGGTTTTGCCATTGTGAAATGTTAAATGATTCAAATAGTATCTCTTATAGAGTAAAAATATTGTATTTATGGCATATATAAATGTTATATTTGCTATCTTAAATGGTGAATTGGGAGAAAAAAGCAGGTTGGATTGATAAAATTCAAGAATTTGACATTGAAACAAAACCCATAAAATTAGTAAGATCTAGAGACTTATTTGAAAACTTAATAAAGTCCCACACCAGTGATAAAATAGTATTCAAAGATGAGATTGATAAACTAGAAGAACATGCAAATGATCAAAGGTAAAAAATATCGACGTATGATGTCAAAGAATATATGAATACTAGTAATGTTACAAAAGGTTTAACACCCAAAAGTATAAAATATTTTAGATAGAATAACATATATTATGCTTTAATCAATTGGGTATTGTTTGGAAATGATATCATGGTATGTTCCTAAGCCATGTTGAAGAAGAAAGAATAAAGAATCTACTGTATGAGTACCATGGCTATGGTTTTCATTACTCAACTTATACAACATTCCATAAGATCCTAAGAGCATGGTATTATTGGCCAAGAATTATAATAAACACATTTCATTAGGTAAAATAATACAATTCCTATTTCATGTTTATTGGAAGAAGGAATAAAGCACTAGTGCCACTCCAATAAATAGTAGTGATTGAACCATTTCAAAAGTGGGGGTTATAAATTACTGGAAATATGATTCCAATATCAAGCATAGGTTATGGATTGATCTTAGCCATGATATATTATATCATAATATGGGTGGAGAAAACCTAGTTAAAACTACTAATCAGGAAATTATAATACAACTACTAAAATATGTGACTACTTGAGATGGTACACCTATAGTAGTCATCATTAACAATATTAAGGAATTTTCTAGAGGAAAATCGATTTAATTTATTTTATAATATGGATTCATTTTGAAGACATTATCAAACAATGATCCTCGAGGAAATGGTTTGGTAGAATCAACAAATAGAAACATGGTTTAAATTTTAAATAGAACAATCATTAAATCTCAAAGGGATTGGCACATGTAGTTGAAAAGATAACTCTAGGTAGATAGGGTAATTAAATCTTCAAGATAACAAATCATACTCTTGAGACCAAAGCAAATAACTCTTGACTTCACAAAAATTAGTTCACATATCTTAAAGATACATTTCAAAAACTAGCTAAGTTACTAGTAGAGATAATCACTTTACTCATACAGGAGCAAATCACCCCCTAAAGGAAATAAAATTTTGCTAAGTGCATAAAGTAGTAATTTAGTCCTTTAGTACATTACTAGAAAAATAGAAAATTGTACACTTTGGAAGTTAGCTAAAAAGTTTAGCCAATTTTGATAAATGTAAATTTTGAGACAATAAATATGGATACTCAAGGAGTATCAAGTAGTGGAATGGCTTCAAAATTTACCCAATTGGGGGTTCCAACAATTCCTATTGACACACCCATAATAGATCTTAAAATTTAAGCCATGGTAGGGATATAAAGGATAGATCCAACTAAATACTAATCTAAAACTCCACAATAGTAACCAAGGCACTTTAGAGGGCTCAAACACCCAAGAAGATAAAAGGAGCAATTGATAAAATGTACAAAAATACATACATTAACATTGCCAAAGATAACTAATTGAAACAAAAACATTGTCAAAGGGGAATACAAACATGCATTAGGTTATCTAGGTAACAAGTCATACATAGGTTTGAAATGGGTCCTAGAATAGATTAATGGAGTATCGGTCATATATGGACCTTAGGATTGGGTATGTTCTTGGTACCATAGGTTTTACATTGACCTAAAATAATATGTATGTATGTATGTATTCCAAGAATACAATAAAAATAATTAGAATATTAAGGTACATTCATGGTAAGAACTCCCTAGTTTCAAATAGATTAGAATAATGATAATTATAAGAGTTTTGATGGAAATAAGTGAGGAGAATTCCTAGCACAATAATTGGCCAAACCATCAAAGGCACAAGGTTTGAATTTCCTTTATTAATTAATCAATTCAAGATGCATGTCCAACACATATTGTCTATATTAGAAACTATGATTTTATGTGAGAGGAGCATATCAAAATGTTGCATGTAGTGTAGAACTATCCTAGATACATAGATGTTAGATTATATCTCTAACATCATCTACCCCATGGATCATCAATTGATAAACTTTGTAAAGGCAAGGTAATTCATTTTTATTTAATTTGGATGATCATGAAATAGAATAAACTATAGACATCCAATTTTATACACCAAATCAATCATCAATCCACCATAACCATCATCAACCAATCCCATAACCCACCAAACTATTCCAATCTACTTCATGACCAAATTTAGAGTATTTATTGCTCATACACATTTGCATTGGCCTATGAAAATTTAGGCTAGCTAACAAGACTTTTTCTAGGTAGTGTAAATGCATTTGGATAACACAAATATTATTTTTTATCCCTAAAAACCACTTGGTATTTGTGTCATCTCATTTGCATTACAAAACAAATGTAGGTAACACAAATGCTTTAGCACAAATGGAATTTTAGAGGTATGCCTCTCAAGCATGACCTAAACTAACCTCCACTCCTTGGCATGATCATGCTTGTTGATCCACCTTCATGAATGGAGCCTATTGATCATTGAATCTCTAGAACCTTCCCTTCTAAAACCTCATAAGAAATCTATAAATATGGTCCTTGAGGAGGGCATATCCATGAATTTCTAGTACTAAAACTCTATTGTTATTTTTCTTGATCACTATCCTTTATTAAGAAGACTTTACCAATTTGTTCTTAGGATCATAGTCATCTTGCAATTATCACTTTTTCATCATCATAGGCATTTCATCTAGCTTAGCATATCAATCAAAAAGGTCCATCAACTAGCACTCTTACTAGGCATCAAAGGATCCATTGGACAATAGATGCAAAGAGGCAACCCACAAGGCTTGGATTGTATCACTTTCCCTCTTCTCTTGCTTGTAGGTCTCTTTCCTTTATGTATTTTATCTAACTTATCTCTTTATTTTGTCATATCCTCCTATTTGTGAGGATAACTTACTTTGAATTGATACTCTTAATAATCATTAGCATTCAAAATATATTTTTCTTGTATTTCCTATCATATTATTTACCGTTATATCATTGACTAACATCTAGTTAGTAGCTTTTATTATACTTTTATCAGTCACATAATAAGAAATTTATTTCTTTGAATAGTGTCCTTTTGTTGCAAATAGTCATAGCTCTGACTTTCTTATTTTTTGTTCACCTAATCTACCATATGAGTCATTTATGTTACCTGATTATAGGTAGATAGCACATTTGTCTTTTGTTGCTTTCAAGGTATTTTGTTAAAAATGTTTGTGCTGCAATATATTTGCATAGGTAGCACAAAGATTGCTTATGCATTTATTCTCAATTTTTGAATTATTTCATTTTGGGTCCCTGATCTAGCATACTTTTATCTTCCTACAATAGATTATCAGCATATTGATTACTTTTAATATTGCATTATTACTTCATTATTAGCATAGATCTTTTAACTTAGTCATCACATCATCTCTATTACATTTTTTGATGCATATCAGAATGTTTATTTCTCTAAAATATGATCTACCTCTCTAATTTTGCATCTCCTTAAGCATTTTGTATTTCATCTACATATTTTACTATTAAATTGCATTGCCTTATTGTAGGTAGGTAATGCAAACACAATTTACACATTTTCATTGATTTTTAAAATATTTCTTAAATGAAAATGGGTTTGACCTATTGACCAAAAACCTTTATGTAGTTTCTCAAGTTAGACAGACCCCTCTACACTCAATTTTACCCCTTTTTTATATGTTTTTATAAGTTTTACATTTGTACTACCTAAAGGTATTTGTGCTAGCAATATTATAAGTAGAAAAATTATGAATAGGCATTAAATTTACCTCTGTGGCAAATCTAAGTACCTTTGTTCTAGAATTTTTACTTTTTTGTTTTTGAGGGCTAGTCTATTTATTGATTGTCATCGTTAGAGTATTTTGTTTGCTATTTTATCAATTTAATAAGGTAAACTAAAGAACATAGTATAGTTTAAACATAATAAGATATATAATCATTATTTTTGGTTTCTACGCATAAAAACTAAAGTGCATATAGATGACATTAAGATAGTTTGTTTGATGGATTCCTCTCTTGCACCCTTGCTTCGAAAAGAATAGGAATATTTACTTTCATTGTATTACTAAATAAAAAACATCATATAGTCTTAGGATTTATGTTCTTGCATATTTTCTTGTTTGCATATTTATAATTTTAGATTAGGCTTAAGGGGGTATTGGTTAGAGAAAATTAGTTGAAAAACTTTGATCTCCTTGGTAATATAGGTGTTTGTTAAACATACACATAAAAACTAACTGGATATTTATTATTAGGAAAGGAAATATTTATCTTCAAACTATATGGATTCTAGGGTACCCATTTGAATTACCTACACACATGTCAGACTATCTACTCAATTTGGAGTTCATTAGGCAAATAGATTATATAGACCAGAGGCATTTCAAGGAATAGAAAAATTCAGCCTTTTATAATGTTGTGTAAAGGTATCTAGTAATAAATCTTGTGGAAAAAGGATACCATATTCAATTGAGAAGTAATCTAGAGAAATATGGGTTACCATAGTTACAAGATTATTAGTATTATGATTCCAAGGTGATATTTTTAAATACATTATTAAATAAGGGGATCAACACCAAGTGAATGCATGAAAATAGGGTTGTTATAGAGAAGGAAGAAAACTTGTAAGAATATTAATCTAAGGCTAAAATATATGTACCATTAGCTTATAAATATAAGCTTGGTAAGTGGAAAAGTAACACTCCTCCCTAGTTTACATTCCATGCCAATAAAAGGAGAATTGATTTTGATCTAGATAAAAAAATAAACGTCATATATTATAATCCTTAATGAAATACAATTAGAGTGTAGAAAAGATGTTGGATTAGAGGTAAATGAGACATTATACCAACATGGTGAAGATGCTAGTATTGAAAGTAAATTTTGTTGAGAATTTCTCTAGAACATAGGATGTACATCATGCTAGAGAAAAGAAGAAAAATGAAGCTCCAATAAATATCCAAACCTCATTGCTTGTAGTAATTTCTATAACAACATAGAATACCTTAGCTCTAGTTAGCAATGTAATTGTACAAGCAATAATTACCATCCAAATTGATCAATATGAAACATTCCTTGAGGTGGAAAAAAAAAAGGTTGATAAAGTTACAGATCCTTTGATGAATTAAGGTGAGGAAGAAGAGGAAATAACTAATAAAACTTAAGATAAAGAAACAAAAAAATAAAATCCATTGGCTATTGAGATCCAAGGTGACCAAACAAGAATCCTCCCCCACAAAAAAAGATAGAGAGAAAGCCTTTTTGCCAATGAAAAAGCAACAAAAATAAGAATTATTTTTTGGAGGCACCAACAATTTCCACCACCACTCCCATGGCCACTTCCACCATTCTTCCATCCATCACTTCATTTATTCCTAATACTTTTCACTTTCCCCTCTTCCTTGTTCTCATCTCTCTCCTTTTGCTTCTTCTACTTCTTATGTTGTACCCATCCCACCATAAATAATCATTATTTATTATGTGTTTGATATCATATTATTATTATTATTATTATTATTGCATATACTAGAGGAATCAGTAACTCATTATATCTTTCATCGCCTCTTCATGGTTTCAAATCTTGCTCCTTGCTACCACTGTAACCTCCAGTTGTGTTGGGTAAATTTTTTAATGTAGTTGATGTTGCAAGCACAACACACCCTTTGGTACTATGAGACCCTGAGATTTGAACTAGGGTTACACATGTCAAACGAGATGTTTTACCAACTGACCAAAACCTCAAAACTTATTTGATATCATATTGTTACATTACTTGATTTAATGCAATTATTAGAGAATGATTGATGATGCCACCTCATATAAGGTTGGATAGTCACATCTCTCATGAGAAGAATGAGAGAAGTTGAAGAGACAAGAGTTGAAGGTGAAACACCAAGGGTCTCTTGAATCAAAGAAACATCATATTATATTAAATATGTATGGTGTATGCTAGCAAATATTGGAGGAATTTTATGAAGTAATGTAAAATATTTTATGAATATATTATATGTTGTGTTTATTGCTTGCCTTCTCTAATTTGCAACATTAGGTATTAGAGCCAATACTAGAGAGTTTGTGAGGGTTATGAAGGGATAATTTTCAACTTGTTTTTGCATAGGTCTTAGCTAAAGAATATGCTTGATGTGAATATGAGCTCGAATTGAGATGTCACCAATAGAACTTTCTAGTGGTAAACATTCAATAAGAATGAAGATGTAGTTGAATTCATAGGGGAGCTTAAGAGAATATTAGTGAAGAAATTGTTAGGATGTTTTAAAAAAAATTAATGGGGCACTTGAGTTGTTTGTCTTAAAGACAACACAAGTGCTTGTGAAGTTTGTTTAAAATATTGTTATTCACCTTCTCAAAATTTTGTAAACCTCATAAAGTAGGTGTTTTATAATTTCACTCTCTTTCCATTCTAGGTGTAGTTTATTTTATTTCTAAGCATTAAGTAATAGACATGTTCAAATCTCTCAAAAAATTGAAGTGTTTGCTTTTTTATGTTCCATCTACCACTAAAATTGATGTGGCTATCATATTGGAAAAAATTGTATTCTACTTTGGTGATAAAATAGGAATAAATGCACATAGACCTACCATTTGAGACAAAAGAATACCTATACATCTGAAAGAAAAAAATAATTTCATATGCAGATGATTTTCATCTGCAGAATAATTAAAACCAATGATGAAAAGGAGCAATTTATAATATGAATCTTGACAACAATTTTTCCATCATGGAAACATGGTCAATATGTGAAGGTAGAGTAGTCAATACGTGGAACCATACATATTGATTTCATGATTATCCTTTAGTTGAGCAGTAGGAAGGAATTGGTATGGTGCCATACAAAAATATGAAGCTCTTGATTGGATAAGCTAAGATGATTGTGTGGACATTTATTTTTAAATTAAAGAAGGCCTGGTAGGTTTTTTTGAATTAGATGTAGAGGGTTCAATACGAGATACAATATCATTTAAAAAAATTGTTTTCATTTATATGTCATAAAGTGCATAGTGGGAATATTGGGCATCACAAGCAAGTTTAAAATTTTGTAATTAGAGGATCATGAGTTCAATTCTCACTGGGAGAATTTTTTTAAAAGAAAGTTAATATTTTAGGAGCAAAAATTAAAAAGAGAGTTAAAATTTTATTTTAGGGAGAGAAGTGAAAATTTGAAAAAAAAATGTATAGGGGATTTTTTGAAGTAGGCAATTTTTTGATGGGAAGTTGACATTTAAATAAAAAATTAGAGGGAAATAGATTGAAAGCTTTTTTAATTTTAAAATTTAGGTCCTTTAGCTGATAGTGAATTTTTTTTGCAACGAAAGTAATAATTCTATACAAAGGTACATTTTTTGTAGTGATCGACACCTTATTCTTTCAAACAAATTTTGCATCAAAAATAATTTTATACACAAAAATCAAAACATGTGCTTTGAATAATCACAATATTTGGTATAAATGATACATCTAACTTACATGTATAGTTAATGTTGTATTAAGTTACTACATGTAAATCCTAATATAGTTGACATAACGATGTTTAAGAATTGGCCCTATAAATTTGGGGAGGAATAAGGACACATATTTGTGATATTTTTGTTTCACTCCATCTTTTTATCCCATTTTTTACTATCATTAGATGTATATCCTAACATTAAGAAAATCTAAGTAAGCATCAAAGGATCCATTGGACAATAGTTGCAAAGAGGCAACCCCACAAGGCTTGGATTGTATCACTTTCCCTCTTCTCTTGCTTGTAGGTATCTTTCCGTTATGTCTTTTATCTAACTTATCTCTTTATTTTGTCATATCCTCCTATTTGTGAGGATAACTTACTTTGAATTGATACTCTTAATAATCATTAGCATTCAAAATATATTTTTCTTGTATTTCCTATCATATTATTTACCGTTATGTCATTGACTAACATCTAGTTAGTAGCTTTTATTCTACTTTTATCAGTCACATAATAAGAAATTTATTTCTTTGAATAGTGTCATTTTGTTGCAAATAGTCAAAGCTCTGACTTTCTTATTTTTTGTTCACCTAATCTACCATATGAGTCATTTATGTTACCTGATTATAGGTAGGTAGCATATTTGTCTTTTGTTGCTTTCAAGGTATTTTGTTAACAATGTTTGTGTTGTAATATATTTGCATAGGTAGCACAAACATTGCTTATGTATTTATTCTCATTTTTTGAATTATTTCATTTTGGGTCCCTGATCTACCATACTTTTATCTTCCTACAATATATTATCATCATATTAATTACTTTGATTATTGCATTATTACTTCATTATTAGCATAGATCTTTTAACTTAGTCATCACATCATCTCTATTACATTTTTTGATGCATATCAGAATGTTTATTTCTCTAAAGGATGCTCTACCTCTCTAATTTTGCATCTCCTTAAGCATTTTGTATTTCATCTACATATTTTACTATTAGATTGCATTGCCTTATTGTAGGTAGGTAATGCAAACATCATTTACACATTTTCATTGATTTTTAAAATCTTTCTTAAATGAAAAGGGGTTTGACCTATTGACAAAAAACATTTATGTAGTTTCTCAAGTTAGACAGACCCCTCTACACTCAATTTTACACCTTTTTTATATGTTTTTATAGGTTTTGCATTTGTACTACCTAACAGTATTTGCGCTAGCAATATTATAAGTAGAAAAATTATGATTAGGCATTACATTTGCCTCTGTGGCAAATCTAGGTACCTTTGTTCTAGAATTTTTACTTTTTTATTTTTGAGGGCTAGTCTATTTATTGATTGCCATCGTTAGGGTAGTTGGTTTCCTATTTTGTCAATTTAATAAGGTTAAACTAAAGAACATAGTATAGTTTAAACATAATAAGATATATAATCATTATTTTTTGTTTCTACGCATAAAAACTAAAGTGCATATAGATGACATTAAGATAGTTTGTTTGATGGATTCCTCTCTTGCACCCTTGCTTCGAAAAGAATAGGAATTTTTACTTTCATTGTATCACTAAATAAAAAACATCATATAGTATTGGATTTATGTTCTTGCATATTTGCTTGTTTGCATCTTTATAATTTTAGATTAGGCTTAGGGGGGTATTGGTTAGAGAAAATTAGTTTAAAAACTTTGATCTCCTTGGTAATATAGGTTTTTTTTAAACATACACATAAAAACTAATCTAGGCTCCATAAGTATTCCTTAAACATATTGAAGTGA
This sequence comes from Wollemia nobilis, assembly GCA_028583015.1. Taxonomy (NCBI): domain Eukaryota; kingdom Viridiplantae; phylum Streptophyta; class Pinopsida; order Araucariales; family Araucariaceae; genus Wollemia; species Wollemia nobilis. Next base: position 39,847,044 of record JAQPPZ010015824.1, on the reverse strand, counting down.
GATGAGTTTAAGTTCCTCACGTTGTTGAGGAAACCCCTTAAACTTTCACCTCTTATAGAAACACCAGTTCCCAAAGCTATAATTAAACAAAGCTAGACCAAGTGATAAACCATTGTCTATGTGTGATTGCACAAAATCTCCTTATAAATTCAAAGGGAAAAGTAGCTATGAACTCTATGAAATAGCATACAAACCATTCATTAGGGGTTTGAAGGGTAACATGTGAAGGCTATCTAAAGAAAGCAAAGCATTTATGAGGGCATTGTATTATCCAAAAGGAGATTTATTATTAGGAAAGGAAATATTTATCTTCAAACTATATGGATTCTTAGGGTACCCATTTGAATTACCTACACACATGTTAGACTATCTACTCAATTTGGAGTTCATTAGGCAAATAGATTATATAGACCAGAGGCATTTCAAGGAATAGAAAAATTCAGCCTTTTATAATGTTGTGTAAAGGTATCTAGTAATAACTCTTGTGGAAAAAGGATACCATATTCAATTGAGATGTAATCTAGAGAAATCTGGGTTACCATAGTTACAAGATTATTAGTATTATGATTCCAAGGTGATATTTTTAAATACATTATTAAAATAAGGGGATCAACACCAAGTGAATGCATGAAAAGAGGGTTGTTATATAGAAGGCAGCAAACTTGTAAGAAGGTTAATCTAAGGCTAAAATATATGTACCATTATCTTATAAATATAAGCTTGGTAAGTGGCAAAGTAACACTCCTCCCTAGTTTACATTCCATGCCAATACAAGGAGAATTGATTTTGATCTAGATAAAAAAATAAATGTCATATATTATAATCCTTAATGAAATACAATTAGAGTGTAGAAAAGATGTTTGATTAGAGGTAAATGAGACATTATACCAACATGGTGAAGATGCTAGTATTGAAAGTAAATTTTGTTGAGGATTTCTCTAGAACATAGGATGTACATCATGCGAGAGAAAAGAAGAAAAATGAAGTTCCAATAAATATCCAACCCTCATTGCTTGTAGTACTTTCTATAACAACATCGAATACCTTAGCTCTAGTTAGCAATGTAGTTGTACAAGCAATAATTACCATCCAAATTGATCAATATGACACATTCCTTGAGGTGGCAAAAAAAAAGGTTGATAAAGTTACAGATCCTTTTATGACTTAAGGTGAGGAAGAAGAGGAAATAACTAATAAACCTTAAGATAAATAAACAAAAAAATAAAATCCATTGGCTATTGAGATCCAAGGTGACCAAACAAGAATCCTCCCCCACAAAAAAGATAGAGAGAAAGCCTTTTTGCCAATGAAAAGCAACAAAAATAAAAATTATTTTTTGGAGGCACCAACAATTTCCACCACCACTCCCATGGCCACTTCCACCATTCTTCCATCCCTCACTTCATTTATTCCTAATACTTTTCACTTTCCCCTCTTCCTTGTTCTCATCTCTCTCCTTTTGCTTCTTCTACTTCTTATGTTGTACCCATCCCACCATAAATAATGTTAGACTTTATTACATTATTTATTATGTATTTGATATCATATTATTATTATTATTGCATATACTAGAGGAATCAAAAAACTCATTATATTTTTCATCGCCTCTTCATGGGTTCAAATCTTGCTCCTTGCTACCACTGTAACCTCCAGTTGTGTTGGGTAAACTTTTTAATGTAATTTATGGTGCAAGCACAACACATCCTTTGGTAATATGAGACCCTGATATTTGAACTAGGGTTACACATGTCAAACAAGATGTTTTACCAACTGACCAAACCCTCAGAACTTATTTGATATCATATTGTTACATTACTTGATTTAATGCAATTATTAGGGAATGATTTATGATGCCACCTCATATAAGGTTGGATAGTCACATATCTCATGAGAAGAATGAGAGAAGTTTAAAAAACAAGAGTTGAATGTGAAACACCAAGGGCCTCTTGAATCAAAGAAACATCGTATTATATTAAATATGTATGGTATATGCTAGCAAATATTGGAGGAATTTTATGAAGTAATGTAAAATATTTTATGAATATATTATATGTCGTGTTTATTGCTTGTCTTATCCCATTTGCAACATTAGGTATTAGAGCCAACACTAGAGAGTTTGTGAGGGTTATGAAGGTATAATTGTCAACTTGTTTTTGCATAGGTCTTAGCTAAAGAATATGCTTGATGTGAATATGAGCTCGAATTGAGATGTCACCAATAGAACTTGCTAGAGGTAAACATTCAATAAGAATGAAGATGCGGTTGAATTCATAGGGGAGCTTAAGAGAATATTAGTGAAGAAATTGTTAGGATGTTTTAAAAAAAATTGATGGGGCACTTGAGTTGTTTGTCTTAAAGACAACACAAGTGCTTGTGAATTTTGTTTAAAATATTGTTATTCACCTTCTCAAAATTTTATAAACCTCATAAAGTAGGTGTTTTATCATTTCACTCTCTTTCCATTCTAGGTGTAGTTTATTTTCTTTCTAAGCATTAAGTAATATACATGTTCAAATCTCTCAAAAAATTGAAGTGTTTGCTTTTTGATGTTCCATCTACCACTAAAATTGATGTGGCTCTCATATTGGAAAAAATATGTATTCTGCTTTGGTGATAAAATAGGAATAAATGCACATAGACCTGCCATTTGAGACAAAAGAATACCTATACATCTGAAAGAAAAAAATATTTTCGTATGCAGATGATTTTCATGTGCAGAATAATTAAAACCAATGATGAAAAGGAATAATTTATAATATGAATCTTGACAACAATTTTTCCATTATGGAAACATGGTCAATATGTGAAGGTGGAGTAGTCAATACGTGGAACCATACATATTTATTTCATGATTATCCTTTAGTGGTGCCATACAAAAACATGAAGCTCTTGATTGGATAAGCTAAGATGATTGTGTGGACATTTATTTTTAAATTAAAGAAGGTCTGGTAGGTTTTTTTGAATTAGATGTAGATGGCTCAATACGAGATACAATATCATTTAAAAATATTTGTTTTCATTTATATGTCATAAAGTGCATAGTGGGAATATTGGGCATCACAAGCAAGTTTAAAATTTTGTAATTAGAGGATCATGAGTTCAATTCTCACTGGGAGAATTTTTTTAAGAGAAAGTTAATATTTTAGGAGCAGAAATTAAAAAGAGAGTTAAAATTTTATTTTAGGGAGAGATAAGTGAAAAAAATTTAAAAAAAGTGTATAGGGTATTTTTTGAAGTAGGAAATTTTTTGAAGGGAAGTTGACTTAAATAAAAAATTAGAGGGAAATAGATTGAAAGCTTTTTTAATTTTAAAATTTAGGTCCTTTAGCTTATAGTGAATTGGTTTTTGCAAGGAAAGTAATAATTCTATACAAAGGTGCATTTTTTGCAGTGATCGACACCTTATTCTTTCAAACAAATCTGCATCAAAAATAATTTTATACACAAAAATTAAAACATGTGCTTTGAATAATCACAATATTTGGTATAAATGATACATCTGACTTACATGTATAGTTAATGTTGTATTAAGTTACTACATGTAAAGCCTAATATAACTGCCATAACGATGTTTAAGCATCGACCCTATAAATTTGGGGAGGAATAAGGACACATATTTGTGATATTTTTGTTTCACTCCATATTTTTATCCCATGTTTTACTATCATTAGATGTATATCCTGAAATTAAGAAAATCTAAGTATATAGGGAAGTTATGCCCACATATGAGAATTTTTCTTTAAGCTTGTGTCATTGATAGAATGAATCTTTTTTAGTACTATCCTGGTACCACATATTGATCTCTTTTACATACCTTAAGGTCTCTCTCATGTATAACCACATATATCAAGAGGACTAGCTTCTTTCACATTTTAATAGGTATATCATAAGGGTGAGTATATCAAGAGGATTGGTATATAGGATTGGTGGTTTGCGGTGTTATTCTTTGTATCTAACTAGGGAGAAGAGAAAAGAGGAACAGGCAATAGATCTTGGAAATTCTTTATGAAAGAGTGATGTCATGAATAACGAGTTGGCTAGGCTAGAACAAGAGCTATCTAGTTATCACAACAATGGCACTCTTGATGCATTTAGAATATATTTGTATGGGATTGTGCTACATAAACGTGACATGAAGCATTAGCTCGTAATGTTCTTGTTAAATCTGTTGATGCTTATCCATGGAACTAGAGTGCTTGGCTTGAGCTACAGGTTTTATGTATAGATAATAATATCTTAAATAGTCTTGAGTTGAAGGATCATTGGATGAAGGAATTTTTTCTTGCAAGTGTTTGTCTGGAGCTATAGAAAAACATTGAAGGTTTAGAAAAATATGTGAAACTGCAAGAAATTTTTCCTTACAATGATTATATTTCAGGTCAGATTGCATCAAGTTTTTATAATTCATGTGATTATGAACGAGCAGAAAACTTATATATGGATATGCTTCATTTTTATCCCTATCATATTGATAGGATGGATATCTTTTCAAATATATTGTATGTAAAGGAATCTTATGCTTCACTAAGACATTTGGATCATAGAGTATTTTTAACTGATAAATATAGGTCTAAGTCTTGTTGCATTGTTGGAAATTATTATAGTCTGAAAGGTCAACATGAAAAGGTTGTTTTGTATTTCAAGCGATCACTGAAGTTTAAGAAAAGCCACCTTTTAGCATGGACACTGATGGGACATGAGTATGTAGAAAAGAAAAATACTCTTGTTGTCATTGATATCTATCGATGAGTTGTTGACATAAATTCCAGGGATTATCGTGCTTGATATGGACTAGGAAAAACCTATGATATTTTGTCCCTACCTTACCATGCACTCTATTATTATCGGTAGGTTGTTTATCTGCGCCCTGATGATGCTCGCATGTGGATTACTATTGGAAATTGCTATGATAGCGAACAATTGCAAATGCTTGACTCAACCAGGAAGTGCTATCTTCGGGCTTTGCAAAACAATGATAATGAAGGGATTGTCAGGCATAAACTTGCAAAGTTGCACAGTCAGCTAGGGCGAAATGATGAAGCTGCAATGTATTACAAAATGAATCTAGACAGAATGGAAAAGAAGCAAAACAGTGGTTTGAAAATAATTAAAGCATTGTTATACCTTGCAACTTATTGCAAAAATAAAAAAGACTTTGAATCAGTAGCGGGTTTGACCCTAGTGTTGACCAAGCATAAACTAATTTTGGGCGATGACTTCTACGATAATTTTTTGCTGCATTTTTTGCAGTAATTTTTGTGACGACTTTTTGCAACCTTTTTTGCGATGACTTTTTTGCAACAATTTCCTCAGTTTCAACTTTGAGGACAAAGTTTCTTCCAACATTGGTGGCATGTTAGGATCCCACATCCTAACATTTATTTATTAATTATTAATAGTATAATTAATTATTATATTGAACCATCATATATGAACCGACGTAGGGTTAGGGTTAGGATAGTTATAAATATGTGTACGAGCAATATTTGTAAATCATCAAGAAGAAGAATATGTTATATTAGATTCTAAGGAGGGATCCCCCTCAAAGTGGCAAGGAGGAAACCCCCTTTAAGTGGTGAGGAGGGAGCCCCCTTTAAGTGGAATGGAGGGAGTCCCCTTTAAGTGGCATGTGATTCCAGCGATTCAAAGTTCATATTAATTTTATATATTAAATTCATATCAATTGTTTATTAAATTTTCGCAGTTCTGGATCAATATATTTATTAAATTATATTAGAACCTCAAGGTTCTAATTTATGTAGATTTAAAAATGTCACCAAGGGAATTCTCTATGGGAGACAGAGTCTTCTTAAGGGTGTGACTTAAGAAAAATGCCATCAAGTCAGTTAAGTTGGATACCCAATTTGTTGGCCATTTGAAATAATTGATAATATTAGTCTAGTAGCCTATTGGCTCACCTTGCCACCCAACCTATCAAAAATCCATGACACTTTCCACATATCTCTGCTTAAGAAATATGTTTTTGATTCGTCTCATGTGTGGAATGTATCTAATTCGTAGATGGAAGATCCCACAACTATTGAAGTGTGACCTATCAAGATTTTTGGGTTTCATTCCAAAAAGATAAATCATACCTTAGATCAATGTAAGGTCCAATGGGACGTATTTTCCAAGAATTATGTTGCTTGGGAATATGATGTAATGAGAAAGAAATTCCTATTTTTGTTTGAATAAAATATTTTGTTTTAGATAAAACAAGGGATTGTGTTTAGTCCAAGGGGGGGTATGTAATGGCCCATCTTGGCAAAACCTTCCTTGTTGTGTTGATTGATGCAAGTACTCTCACAGGTGGATTGGTATGGGAAAACCACTAGAGTTGAGAGAAGTGTGAAATGGGAGATGATAGATTTTTAGTCTAACAACCCATAGGGGTAAAACAATCATGTAGAAATATTTGCATGTGTGTATGTGTGATTAAATGCATCATCGGGCAAGGAGGTTGCTATAAAGGTAAAAGAGCCCTTACCCTTGTGCTTAGGTGTCTCTCGTAGGTGGTTGATAACCTTGTAATTATCATGATACCTCCTGCTTAGGGCATTATAATGTTTGTGCATTATCTATATCCTTGCTTATTATTGGACGCATCTTAGTTCGAGCGAGGATAGCTTTTGGTAAGAGTTGTGTTGTTGACGCTCTTAATTTATCATTAAGATGCATTAACACTTGTTGTTTGAAATATAGAACTTAATTTGTTAATTATTTGACAAGGTATTAATAATAATGTTAGCATTATTGCACCTGGGGGTGCAGCGCAACGGTTGGGGCTTTGGCTTTTCTTCGGGAGGTCTAAGATTCAAACCGCGATGTGGGCGAGTGTGTGAGGGGGTGGGTATGTGGTGGCTTTGTGTTAAATTCTCTATTGATAAGTACAGCTCTTGGCTTTACGAGGGGTCATGGTTGGGAGGAGACTACTCAACCCTGTGTGTCGGTCATAGAGGTTTCTCACAATAACCAAATCAAAAAAAAATGTTAGCATTATTAATACTTAAAAATATTAAATACTAATGTTAATAATTAATATTAGCATTAGACAAGAGATATTAGTAATAATATTAATTAATTTAATACTATAAAATGAGTAAATAATTTTATTACTAATACCTTTGCTAAAATATTAGTAAATTAATATTAAACTTGTTGAATTAAATACTTTATAAAAGGGCATATTTAATAAATAAATATTATTATAAGGAATAAAATTCATATTATTAAATATTGAGGAACTCTGGAAAGTGATGGAAAATTAATAAAATCATTTTTGAAATGCAACGAGAAAACCAAAAGTCACCCCGACTCTTGAGCTTCATCTTCCCCATCCTCTTGATCTTCCTCTCCCCTCTGAATTCTATTTCATTCTTCTTGTTGCCAAGGTTTGGGGGTGGATTGCTAGCTAGGGAGAAAATTGTAGGGTGTATAGGGTTGGGGAGAATGTGGAAGAAGATTTTTGGTTTGTCAATTTGCTTGTTGTGGAGGTAATCTCTTTCTATTTTCTCCTCTTGATTGAGTGTAAATGCTTTACTCTTTCGTCTTGTTTGCTTCACGATTGGTCCAAATGTGATGGGTCTCATCTTCAGATTACTCTTTAACTTCATGCTCAACATTTACCTGCTCATGGGTGTAGTTCTCATCAGCACCAACCATTTTATTGTATGAATTGCTCTGCTAGTTAGCTACGATCATAAAATAAGTTCTCTTAAGTAGATTTTCTTGATTTTTTGTGATATCGAAAAATCAGTCTAGGTTTTAAGTATGACAAGAAATAATGGTCAAGACGAGAATGTATAGGTTAATCATTTTACAAGAGCAAAAACATAGTATTACAAAACTAGAAATTATTATGTTTTATTATTCAATTAAACTAAAGAATATGCATAGCATGTGAAATGCCTTTCCTTCCTATGAGTTCTGGCTAAGATTACTTACACAGCTACATTCTCTGTGTACCTAATAACTTCAATCTGGAATTGGACTACTAATTACATATTTTTTCTTTTTGTTTAAGCTCATCATATTCAACATATTGATTGTCCTCACTAGCAACTACTATAAATTTTGTCATAACACACCTCCATTATATATTATTCCTAAAATACACACAACACATTGGCTTGGTTAACATAATATTAATATTGACATTAAAGGCACAATCATAGGAACAGGCATCATGATAGATGGCCTGATAAGTGAAACCCGCTTCAAACACCTACTTCTATCTACTCCACCTCCACCTCACTATTCTTGGGACTCAACAAGAAGAGCCAATGCAAACTTATTCATCTACCTTTGCCTAAGTAGAGATATTGTAATAAGGCAAAAGCAGTGCTATATTACAAATTTAAAAGATGATTTGTATTCAAATTTGTATATTATTATATACCTGGAAGAAGAGTTGTTATTTCTGATTAATAATAAAAAAATTCTTGGTGAATGAAAAGTTGCTTCTCGTTCCCATTGTATCTCAACCTGCTATCCATTCCTATTCCTAATTCCTATTGCCAATTAGCCCTTTTAGTCTTATTCTAGGTTGTTATTATCATTGCCTACAATGGTGTTGTGCACATCCACAACGGGGTTGAGATAACACATCCACAACACTCAACACAATTAAGGGTTGTGTGCTCACAATGTTATTTTTATTTTTAGTTTTTTTGGATAAACTACTAAAATATTCTTTATTTTTAACATATTTTAAGGCATGTGATAAATAAGATGGTTTTGTTTTGATAAATAAATTTTTGATATTGTTATTATTGTACATGAGGTCATACATCATCTTCATTTCGTAAAAAGGGAACCAAATTAATTAATCAAATTTAAAATGAAATCAATTAATTAATATTTTAATTTAAATTAATCCAAGGGGATAGATGTGGTTTGTGTAGCAAAAGAACCATAATTGAGTGAGAGACCATTAAGTATCGGAAGAAAGTTTTGAAGTCTATCTTGGAAATAAGATCTTGCATTGTTGTTGAATGATTTTATTTGCATGATGCATGTCAGGCTTACATATACATCCAATGAGTTGTCCCAATCCCTATACTTATGATCGAAAGCACGATGTAGAAAAGACCTATCAAGTAGAAGATATTGAAAAAAGAATATGAGACTTAGTTACTATTATGTGTTAATGTATTGAAATGTAATATTTGTATTTGGAGATGAGAAAACATAAAAGGCGTCACATGTAGAAGTTATGCTATGTAATGATTATGATGAGGGAATGGATATCCTTGTAAATATTCTTGATGTATTGTCATGAATTTTATTAATATTGTTCAAAAAGTGAAAGATGAATTATTGTTTTCCTTCTATGTTAAGTTTCTTTGGAAATAATTTGTAGATAGTAAGATAGATTATTTATATTTATTGAAAATGATGATGGATTAATAGAAGAAAGTAATTAATGAAATTTTGTTATGATTTCTAGATGTTTTATTTCCTTTCATGTAAATAATGAAATTACCTAATTTCTAGTGTTATGTAGGAATGAAATACCTAATTTCTCTAGTCTTTATTAATATGTTATGTTGATGTTAGTATTGAAAATTTTGGTATGATTTATTATAGAACTTTATTTTTGTGAGATAGGCAAATATGTTGAATAGGTTCCTTGGGTTAAGGGGCGGAGGGGAATTATTTTGTACATGAATTGCTAAGTGCCATATTAGTTAACCCTAGAGTTGAGTTGCACCCAACCCTAGTTGAGTTTGTGGGTAGACAAATCAACTAGGTAATTTTGGTGAATGTGTTTGACAAACCCTAGCGGTGAGGCTTGGGTGATCCTAGTGGTGAGGCTTAGGATGTCATTCACACTAACCAAAGTAGTATAGTGGTGGTACATTACAAGTAGGCAAGTGTGACCATGATCATTATCAGGTGAGTGGTAATGGTTGTAGTTAGTTTAATGGGTAAATAGAAATAACTAATCACTAAGGCATTATGCCATAATAATCCTACATAGATGCTATTATGTAGGGTTAGGGGATAGGTGTCATCTTAAGAGATACGAGCCTTAAAGGGTAACTCTATATCGTGGTCAAGTTATCCATACAGGGTAGTGTAAGGAAATGGGGAGCCACTTATGTTATCATTTTCAATGGTGAGGTTAGAAGAGTGAACTCCAAGAATTACAAGAAGTTGGTCACTCCTGTCCACTTGAGTGTTGACTGTGGCAAGAATGAACTCAAGATGGTTATGCCTTAACATTGTTGAATTTATTGGGTCTTTTAGTGATTTAATTAATCCTTATAAAAAATAGCGTTCTCCTTAGGGTTGAGAAAGAGGGTCATTACAGTTGGTATCAGACCCTAGGTCGTAGGACTCATTGATTTTTTGAAAAGATCTGAGTTGATATTTCCTTTGTTGTACTAATATTAAGAAGGTTAAATGTTTCTAGGGACCTTAAATTGATACGAGACAAGCGGGTACTACATGTTGACTTGACTGGTCAAACCAAGGAGTAAAAATCCTAGAATGTACTTCTTAATTGGAATCATTACCTTCCATGACCTAACCTAGCTCCTTTTGTGTCTAGCAAATAACATATATTTTGAGAGGGGGATCTTCTAAGAAATTGAGGCCTACTATGCAAGAAGAAGTTGCAGCTCATCCCCAAAAGAAAAATAAATTGGAAGTTCAGGGGACTCCAACAAAAGGATGGAAAATCTTACATCAATGGTTAAGTTGCTACAAGAGATGATGGAGCAACAACAACAAATGTTGGAAACACTCCTTAACCAAGAATCTAATAATTAGAATTTAGAAGGTAGACAATAAGAAAATCTAGCTAGAGAAGTCCAAGGAGGTAAAGCTTGGATTGAGGCAGAGCTTGCCAAGGACTTGAAGAATGTAAGGGTACCTAAATTTAGTGGAAAATATGGGGGTGATGCAGCTAAATCATGACTGAATAAATTAGAGACCTACTTTACCATGAAGAACTATTCAGATAAAATGCAAACTGTTTGGGGCACCCTTCACTTACAATATGTTGCTCTGGTAAGGTGGGTAGAGGAATTCAAGTGGCGGATCTAAAATGGAAAGAATTTGTAAAAGTATTCAAGAAAGGATTCCTAACTAAACAATTCTATGTAGAAAAATTTTAGGAATTTTCTACGCTTCAACAAGGTACCTTGACTATGGAAGCTTACTATCAAAAATTTATCAAATTGTTGAAATATGTCCCTAAATATGAAACTAAGGAACATTTGAAAGTGTAAAAGTTTATCTTGGTAGTAGATCTTAAAATTTGAATGGTGATCAACTTGCTTAAACCCAAAACACTACAAAAGGCATATAATTTGGCTCAACAAGAGGAGATGAATCAGATTTCTAAAAATACCATATGGAGAGTTGAAAGAAGAACGAAAAGAACTTAGGAAGAGGAAAAGTCCTAGGATTGCAAGATGGTCTAATGAACAAAACAAGAAAAGCAAAAGAAATCCAAAAGAGGGACAAAAGTTTGGGAATAAGAACAATGGAAATAAGGATAATAACGAGAAAAAATTTCAGAGAAAGGATCACCAGAATCCCCATCCTAAGAAAACAAAATGATCCAACAAAGAAGGATGAAACAAGGAATAAAAAGCAAGAGAATTTTCATACACCTAAGACATGTTTCATTTGTGGGGATCCCCACTATGCAAAAAAGTGTCCTCAATGGGCAGATCAGAGTGGCAGAGCAGAGCAACCTCGTCAAATTTATGTACCAATAGGAAAACAAAACTTGGATGACCAAGCAACTCCTATGCTTTTAAAAGGTAAATTATTTAATAAAAATGTATATGTTTTAATTGATTATGGAGCTACATATAGTTTTATTTCTACTAGTATTATTGGGGATATGACAAAAAAATTGAATTTTTGGCACAAGGGTGGAAAATTGAGTATGGATCTAGGTAAACTTATCTAGTGAGTCAATGATTGTCCAACGTCGATATTTCCTTACCTAATAGATCAACTATTTGGCACTTATATGTAGCATCATCACATGCCTTCGATATAATTTTAGGGATGGATTGGCTGAGAGCCCATGGTGCCCTAATCAATTTCCAAGAAAGGTGGATAGATTATACTATTAAAAATAAGCAAAGATTAAGGGTTCAAAGCAAGCAAGGGTCTTTCCAACCCCATTTATTGTCATCTTTACAACTTAAGAAGGCAATTAAAAGAGGTGGAATGTTGTATATGGTTAAATAAAATGGAAAGGAAGTAATGGAGATTCAAACTATTTAAGAAACATCCAATCTTGCATGAATTTAGGGATGTGTTCCTGAAAGATCTTCCAAGCCTTCCACGTCAACATGAATTTGATTTTAATATTGAATTAATGCCTAGAGTTGAACCTATTGCTAGGACACCCTATAGAATGACCACTATTGAGATGCAGGAGTTCAAGCCGCAATTCCATGACTTGTTGAAAAAAGGGTTTGATTAAACCTAGTGTGTCGCCCTAGGGTACTCCAATGTTTTTTGTAAAGAAGAAAGATGGATCTTTAAGACTATGTATTGATTACAAGATGATGAACAAAATAACCATAAAAAATAGATATCCCTTACCAGGAATTGACGATCTTTTTGACCAATTAAAAAATGCCTCATTTTATCAAAAGCTGGCCTAAGATTGAGATACCATCAATTGAGAATTCATGATGAATACACTCACAAAACATATTTCAATACAAGATATGGACATTGTGAATTTACAGTTTTGTCATTCGGATTGACAAATGCACCAACAACCTTTATGAATGTAATGAACAATGTGTTCAGGCAATATTTAAACCATTTTCTTTTGGTATTTTTGGATGACATCTTAATTTATTCCCGCACCAAAGAATAACATGATCAACATTTGAGATTGGTTTTAGAGGTGTTGAGGAAGAATCAACTATCCGGAATCAAAGTGTGAATTCTATGTTCCACAAGTGCAGTATCTAGGGCATATTATATCTATGGAAGAGATTGTTGTTGACCAAAGAAGATTGAAGCCATACTAAGTTGGTCTGCACCTACCAATGTATCTGAAATTTGAAGTTTCATGGGACTAGCAGGTTATTATAAACTATTTCTGGAAAACTTCTCAAGGATTTCATACTCTATTACTAGCCTCCAAAGAAAAGGAAAGGAATTCAAATGGATGGAGAAGTGTGAGGTTGCCTTTGTAAATCTTAATAAATAAGCTTACTACGACAGTAATTCTCAAAATACCTGATCCTTTAGGGAATTTTACAGTATGCACAGATGCGTCTTTAGAAGGGCTAGAAGGAGTTTTATCACAAAATGAAGCTACGGTAGCCTATGAATCTAGAAAACTTAAGAATCATGAGTTGAACTATGTCATGCATGATTTTGAGTTGGCAACAATTGTCCATGCTCTTAAGGTCTGGAGGAATTACTTATTGGAAAATCTTTTGAGCTAAGATCAGATCACCAAAGCCTAAGGTATGTTTTTACCCAACCAACGTTGAATGCAAGGCAAAGAAGGTGGATAGAATTTTTAACTCGATTTGGACTAATGGCAATGTTTCCTTTGCCTACGAGCTGTAGTGTTCTAAGCTTGTCCAAGTTTGGGTAAAACATGTATAGAAACTACCCCTTTAACATTCAAACATTAGAACTATCTAGAGTATCCAAGCCTTCACAATTAGACCCACAAATTGAAAAGAATCTATGCATGTTAGAAGGCTTTTATGATTTAGAAAATAAATATTGAAATTCAACCTTTGCTATTGGGTTAAAATATGTAGTGGTACAATAGATTTCATTCCTTATGGATATGAGGTGTGCATAAAAGTCTACCATGCAATAAAATTAAGCAAATAGAACATAGCCAATCAAAAGTCACTCTAAGAACCACACACTCCATCCAATTTTGAAGGAAAGCTTACTACCTATTGAAATTGAAACCCTAAGATGCTATTTAACATAAAAACCTAAATTATCTAATCTTAACTAAGTCAAAAATTTTAATGGACCAATTGTATTAAACACATTCAAAAATGAAAGACCCGTGTGTGGAAATGGGACCAATTAAAATCACTCATTTATATCAAACTTATAAATATAATTTGGAATGTTGACACAACAAAGGAGAAAATCATTACTATATTAACATCATTCACATTATTTCATCCTAACTACTAAATAGTGCAACTAGTATCAACAGACAATTGCATTTGCTTAATTAGGAACCATTGATACAATCATTATTGTTTTTTAATTTGGTTATATGGGATTGAAACAAACCTCACCATATTGAATCAATAAAAACATACCAATTATACATATATCCCTCAACAAGATTTGAACCTTGCATTATGATAAATTCTTACAATAGAGCGACCATAATGATAAGATTTGTTGCAATACCACAATAAAATGGTTTTTAGTATGATCATGATATAATAGGGATATTGCATGTATAAATTTCATATATCAGATATATAATGCATAGAAATGAACCCAACACACACAATTTGATCTTTAAAATTATGGGTTCGCATTATATCTTTTATTTAACTATGTACATATAATTTCTAATAAAAGAATAATAGTAAGCTAAAATTAAAATATTATTTAAGGGAACAAACAAACTTATTATTTCTTGTCTGATTAATACTTTAAATATTTCGAATCTTATACTTTGATAAAGTGATTTTAGTTTTTAAATAATTATAACAATTTTTAAGTCATGTTTATAGAACAAGTCCACATCAAACTTAAACAATTTTTCATTCATAAATATTTATCAATATTTTTTTTCCTCGTTAGATGGGATTGAAATCCACCCATATTATATCATGACCATAATATCATTATAACATCTTGAAAATTATGCATGTATTACTTGATAAGGTTTGAACCCTAGTCTCCACCTTGAAAGGTTTGTATTCAAATTGTTAAGCTCTTATTATTTGATAAATAATAAGGTTCACTCAGGAGATAAGAACCTCAAACTACAAAGTGAAACTCCTTCTCATCCACTAGTCCAAACAACATGGATAAAAAAAATTACTCCCAAACAAATTCTCCAAACCCTATAGAAAATATGCATCAATATTGATCTAATTTTAATTCATAAATATTTCAAGATTAACTAGTTTTATATATGTTCATATGTGAAAATATGAAGTTGTGTATAAGTTCTTCTTTTTTATAATACCACTATAGTACTGGTGGGCAAGTGTGAGAAAATCAGAAATGGCTTAGAATCAGCAAGGCAAAAGAGAAAAAAATAGAACTCACAAAAAAACAGCAAAAAAAACCAAAGAAATTGCAATTTTACATAGGAAAAAAGTTTTTCTCATGTATATGACAATGAATTAACATTATGCAAATCAAATATTACTATTGTAAGTAATACAAGCTTAAACTAAACATTGTGGCTTGAAGTGAATGACCCAAAAACAAAGAGCACCTAAGTGCAGCAAAAACGCAGCAGTTACAACAAAGTGCAGCAAAAATTGCAGTAGAGCACGACAGTCTAAATTTGAGGGACCAACAGTGCTCAAAATTTGATGAAATTTTAGAAGTGAGTAATGTTCAAGAAGACATTTCCAACTATGTATCACATGCAAAAAAACGGAGTTGTAAAACAAAAGTTATGAGCTCTGAAAGTTGACTGCAGTTTTCAAAAAACACGAACAACAAGCATGTTTTTCACAAAATGAATGGAATAGAATGTTGTTTTTTATTCCAAACAAACTTAAAAGTGTTACAAAGCTTTCTCCATAATTTCCTATAGCTATAATACTCTATTGTATATTTACAATAGAGAAAATGATGGTACAACACTTCATTTCACATTCTAGAAAGGCCAATAGTCATGGTGATTTGGCTTCTTCAAATTCATGGGATAGCTTTTGGTTTCTCTTTCTTAGTCAGCATCAATCTCCAACATACTCCCCCTTGATGCTCAATGGTGAGACAAGTTTGTCTCTCAATCTCAAAAATTGTTCTTTATTGACACCTTTGGTAAACAGGTTTGCAAGTTGTTTGGTGTTGCAATATTTCAAATCTACAATCTTTTTTTCCAACATGTCTTTGATGAGATGAACCTTTAAATCAATATGTTTAGTTTTACTATGATGGACTGGATTTTTTGTAATTTTGATTGCACTTGTGTTGTCACAAAAAATTGTTGTTGGACTGTTTTGAACTTCACCAATCTCTTCAAGTACCTTTCTCAACCAAAGTGCTTTTGTACTTGTTGCAGTAGCTCCAACATATTCTGCCTCTATAGAATATAAGCAAGAATACTTTGCTTCTTTGAGCTCCATGTTATCACTCCTAAACCAAGTGTAAAACAGTTCCCATTAGTTGAATTTCTATCATCCAAGCAACATCCCCAGTCTATGCCATTGTATCCAACAAGCTCCATTTTGTTGTTAGCATCATAATGTATGCCAAAATTCAAGGTTCCTTTGACATACCTCAAGATTCTCTTGGCTACTATCATGTGGTTGTTTGAAGGTTCATTCATGTACCTTGATACAAGTGAAACTGTAAATGCAATATCAGGTCTTGTTGTAGTAAGGAACATTAAGCTCTCAATTCATGCTTCTAAACAATTTTTCATCAGCTTTCTCTTCTCCATAATCTCTACACAACATTTCTCGAGGTGCCACAGGTGTCCAAACTAGTTTCCAATTTTCCATGCCACATTTTCTTCAACATATCTTTTGCATATTTTGATTGACAAATGAAAATTTTGCCATCACCTTGATGTACTTCCACACCAAGAAAGTCTTAAATCTTTCATATCATATTCCTTCATCATAGCATGCTTAAAATCATTCATCATCTTCGAACTACTTCCCATATAGATCAAATCATCAACATATAGGCATACAAGAAGAATATCATCACCTTCATTCTTGAAATAGAGTGTGGGGTCATTCTTACTTTTCTTGAAACCACAATCTTGGAAGTATCCATCAATTCTTGAGTATCATGCTCTAGGTGCTTACTTTAGTCCATACAATGCTTTCTTCAATTTGTAAACAGGGTTTCCTTTCCTTCAACTTCAAAGCCTTGAGGATGTCGAACATAAATCTCCTCATCTAGATAATCGTTCAAGAAAGCACTTTTCATGTCCATATGATAATCTTTCCATTGTTTATTGGCTACCAATAAAAGAGTCATTCAGATTGACTTGTCTTACAAGAGGGGCAAATGTTTCTTCATAGTTCACACCATATCTTTGAGTGAATCCTTTTGCAACTAGCCTTGCTTTGTATCTTTCTATGCTTCCATCATTGTTAAACTTTGTTTTGTAGATCCACTTGGATCCAACAATCTTCTTGTCCTTGGGCAATTCCACAAGTTCCCAAGTGTCATTTTTTTCAATGGACTCAATTTCTTCTTTCATTGCTTGCACCCAAACATCATTAGTACAAGCATCTTCAGAACGTGAAGGTTCCAAATTAGCTTAAAAAAAAAGAGCATAATTCACCAACTCACCTTTTGATTCATCTTCATCGTCACCACACATTTGAAGCCTTTTCAATCTTGAAACAACTTGGTCCAACTCTTGCAATTGACTTCTTCTTAACCTTATTTGAAAGTTCTTGTCCATCATTTGGTTGGATGGATGTGCTTTGAGCATTCTCTTTTCTTTATTTGTATTCTTTGTGGGACTTGTAGATGAGTTGTGTTTGCTTAAACTTGGTGTAATCACCTTTGAACTTGTTGATGGGCTACTAGGTGGGCTTGGAGGAGTAGAGGGAACATTTGAAGGTTGTCCCCCAACTATATTATCTTCTTCAACATCAAATATTTTGGTTGCTGATTGTTTATGGTTGTACACTCCCCCTTATCAAAATTTAAATCTCTAAAGACTACAAACTTGTGAGTTTTTTTATTATACAATTTATATGCCTTGTTTCAGAATATCCCGCAAGAATGCATGGCTCACTCTTAGGGTCCAACTTCTTTCTCGCTTCATCTTTCACATGCGCATATGCAAGACAACCAAAACTCTCAAATGACCCATAGTGGGTTTTGTGCCATACCATGCTTCATGTGGAGTCTTTTTGTGTAGTGCTCTTGTGGAGCATCTATTCATAATGTACATTATTGTATCAACTGCATAAGACCAATAAGAATTGCGCAAACCTTTTGTCTTCAATATGTTTCTTGTCATTTCTACAATGGTTCTATTTTTTCTCTCAACTACCCCATTTTGTTGTGGTGTATAGACGGTAGTGAGTTGCCCCTTGATGTCATATTGTTTGCAAAAACCATTGAACTCATTTGAACAAAATTCTCCTCCACGATTAATTCTCAAACACTTTATTTTATATCCACTTTCATTCTCAACCAATGCTTTGAAATTCTTGAACATGCCAAAAGCTCCATCCTTATGTTTCAAAAAATACACCTAACAATTCCTTAAAAAATCATTAATAAATATGAAAAATATAAAGACTTACCTAAACTTTGTGTTTGCTTAGGTCCACAAATATCAAAATGTACAAGTTGGAGTAGGTACGAGGCCCGCCATGCTTTTCCTTTTGGAAACTCCTTCCTTGCATGCTTTCCAATCACACATGCTTCACACACACCCTTGTGCTCCCCAACATTAGGTAGTCCATTTACCATGTCTTATGAAGAAAAAAATTCCAAACTTTTAAAATTAAGTATCCAAATCTGAGATGCCAAAGCCAATTCTTATCTTCAAGTACCATGTGTGCCATGTTCATACTCCCTTTTCCTCCAAACTTCAAAGGAAACATTTGATTGTCATAAGAACAATGGTGACCATACGGTTCTTAGTATTCTTATCATAAATGATACATTCATTGTTATCAAACACAGCTTTATAGTTTTTTTCTACAAGTTGTCCAACACTCATTCTTCAAATTGGGAGCATAGTAGATATCATGAATTTTCTTTGTACCTTCTTTAGTGCCAACCTTCATGGCACCTTTTGCAACCACATCCAAAGCATTGTTGTTCCCAAGAATGATCTTGGTCTTGAAATTCTCATTCACATTAGCAAACAACTCTTTCTTTCCAATCATGTGGTTAGAACAACCAAAATCTAGATACCAAACTTCTTGACTAGTTTTTCAGCCATGTCACAAGTCAAAAACAAATTACCTTGTGCAGCTTCATCCCCGCATACATAGTGGGCTCTTTTATATCCATTAGTGGCCTTCATTCTACAATCTCGTGCAATGTGGCCCATTTTATGACAATTGTAACATTCAACTCTTTTTTTATCAGCGCTTCCATGTCCTCTTCCAACAACAACTCCTCTTCCTCTTCCTCTACCTCTTGAGTAATTTTGATTTCTTCCTCTTCCTCTACCTCTTGAGTAATTTTGATTTCTTCCTCTTCCTCTACCTCTTGAGTAATTTTGATTTCTTCCTCGTCCATGTGCTTGTTTACTTGTGCTTGGACCATCTTCATCATTCTAAAAAAAAAAAAAAATTTAGAATTAAAAACATTCTCCTCATTTTCTTTACTGGTTTCTCTTAGTCTTTCCTCATGTGTCACATAAGAGAACCAACTAAACAATCAAATTCAAGTGTAGACAAATTTTTACTCCCCTCAAAAATTATTGCAACATGATTCCATTTAGGGGTAAGAGATCTCAATACCTTCTTCACAACTATCTCTTTTTTCAAGGTCTCTCCAAGGGTGGCCATCTTGTTCACCACATCCTTCACTCTAACACAATAATCACCCACACTTTCAGCCTCTTTCATCTACAAATTCTCAAACTCTTTATGCATGGTTTGCAACTTAACCATTCTCACTTGGTCACTTCCTTGGTAAGCCCCTTGAAGAGACTTCCAAACCTCCTTGGTTGATGTTGCAACAACAATATGTGAAAATAAACTCGTCAAGAGTAAACTAAATATGGTAGAGGGCTAATGAATTATTCTTATTTGTTTCTTTTTTCGTTGTCCTATCATTTCTTTGTAATGTGTTTCAATCAGGTGGTTCTTCATAACCACTCTCCATTACTTCTCAAAGATATTTTACAATTAACAATGTTCTCATCTTTATGCTCCAATAATCAAAATCTTGTCCATTAAATTCTAAAATGGGTAATGAGTTGTTGAAGTTGACCATTAGAAGCAGCAACAAATGAAGTTCTTCTTCAATGAACTTGTCCAAGAACTTGATCAATTGTTAGACTGACCATGAACCCAAGTTCACTCAAACCCAAAAACCAAGCAAGCTCTAATACCAAATGAAGTAAATGACCCAAAAACAATGAGCACCAAAGTGCAGCAAAAATGCAGCATTTACAACAGAGTGCAAAAATTGCAATAGAGCACGACAGTCTAAATTTGAGGGACCAAAAGTGCTCAGAAATTGATGAAATTTTAAGAGTGAATTTTGTTCAAGACCTTTCTGAAAGTTGACAGCAGTTTTCAAAAAACAGAGACAACAAGCATGCTTTCACAAAATGAATGGAATAGAATGTTGTTTCCATTCCAAATGAACTCAGAAGTGTTACAAAGCTTTCTCCATAATCTCCTATAGCTATAATACTCTAGTGTACATTTACAAGAGAGAAAATGATGTTAAAACACTTCATTTTACATTTTAGGAAGTCCAACAGTCATGGTGACTCTTCAAGGCCTGTAGAAACTTTTTGGCTTATTCAAATTCATGGGAGAACTTAAGGTTTTCTCTTTCTTAGTCAACATCATTCTCCAACATGGCCTTGATACCAAATGTCATGATTGAATACTCTAATGCTCAACTATTGCATTGAATTAATAATCATTGTGGCAGATTTGATGTCATCCAACTGCATATAATATTTTTCATTACATGACAGGCTTTACTTTCATCTTACTCCACTCCATACAGTCCATTGTACCATTAAACATGACAAGATTTCGTTTCATCTTACTTTGACTACTTCCATTATGCTCCCTTTCATTGCATCAAACAATCGTATGCAAGGGTTGAAAAGATGTTACAATTGTTCAAACTGAATGTTCTGTTTGCCTTTTTTTTTCATCCTTGGGAGCAATAAGTTCAATTTTACTATTACTTTGAATTCTCTTTCTCTTTTTCTTTTTCTTTTTTCTGATAATAGAAAGTTGTCTGTTTAGGAGACAGGTTGTTTGTAAGATACTGGATGGCTAAAATTTATCAAAAAATTCTTTGTTTTGCTCTATAAAAAATACATTTGTCTGTTTAGGAGACAGGTTGTTTGTAAGATACTGGATGGCTAAAATTTATCAGAAACTTCTTTGTTTTGGTCTATAAAAAATACATTTGAAAAGAATGCAGATACCATGCTCACTATAATTTTGTTTCTATCCTTTGTCTTTGTTTGCAAAAGTAAATTTGACTGTCACAATATCATTTTGAATTCAATAATTGCTACATTGTCTCTATTTGCTACATTGAATTCAATATTTGCTACATTGTCTCTATTTGCCTTAGTAGTGTTACCACATATTATGTTCTCAATTTTCAAGTTTTTAATAAATTATCCTAACACTAAAAGGAGAGATGAGGAATATTGTTTTTAAGAAATTATCCTAACTTTTGAAGAGAAAAAGAACCCTAATGGTAGGCAGAGCTCTCTCCAGTTTTCAAGAAGCAAAATAAAAACAAATGAAAAACAAAACAAAATTATCGCATTTCCAATTATCGGGACTCCCAATTTTTTGAAAAATTCACAATTCCAGATTTTTCAAAAAATCGCCGATCTTTTGAAAAACCCGATTCTTGAGCCATATCAAAATCAAAATCAGAACGTTACTATGATGTAAACAATCTATTCATTAAAAAGAATCCAAGGACCTAACCTGACCATCCGCCTTCTCATTCTTCTCTTCTCTTGCACTCCTTTCTTCTTGTTCCTTTTACTCTGCCTCTCCAGAACAGAATTATATTCTTCTCGTTTCTTTTCGTTCTCTTCTCATTTGTAATGAAGAATTAATTTTAATTCCAAAATATGATTCAGCAACTATTGGGGCATCTAAAGCTACAGTATTATTATTCTGTTGTTTCGGTACCAAAAAGAAACAAATTACAAAATCACAAAAACACTAAAATAAAATCAAGCATTGGAAAGCAGTGAAATTTCCTAATCATATATCCGTTGAGGATATATCTCTAACCAATAGATTGTTTTTTCATAGTAACTGCTCAAAATAAATAAATAGCTTCATGAATGATTTGGAGTTAAATGTTCAAGCAAATTATAACAATCTAACCCTTCTTAATCGGTATTGCAGAAGCAGAAAGAGATGGTGAAGTAAAATCAGTCTGGCATCTGTGCACTTCAAACAGCCCTCCTTGTATAGACGCACAATCAATAAAAACTACTGCAATGGCAGGAAAAAAATATGCAGCCATTACTAATGTAAGAATCCATCTTTAACACTGTTCTGAAACATAAATTTTGTAATGGAATATCCTGTAGACACATTTACAAACCATAAATGGTTTAAGATCCCCAAAATGCATGATAAAATAAGAAAAACAAGATTCTGTGCATGATAAAATGATTAATAATTTACCAGTTTGTAGCTGCCATACTACACAAATCCATCGGATACATCTACTCCATGCAAGAATCAACATGATATAGATAGCAACAGAAGCTTATGCATTCTAACTGACCACTCTTCACATGTTATTACAGTTCTTACATGGATGGGCATATACGACTTTTAAACTCAACTCGGTTCCTTTTTTAAGGCACTGATCCATTTTATACTTAAAAACAAGAGCCAAATTTACATGATTTGTTCCTGTGTGAAGCAACTGAGTGCCTCTTTCTATTTTGCATCTATATACAATGCTCGGATAAAATTTGAATGTTATTTTCCCTACTCAACTTTATCCTGAGATCTTGTCACATCCTTAGTTGGGGCCCTGGGAAACATTCAGAACACATTCTCAATCACGTCGTTACCAATATGCCAAACCCAAAACTACCCTGACTAAAATGGAATCATATAAACTCACCATAACACAAACATAGACATAATGCAAGTCAGGATCCTCGCTGGGAAAATTTGGTCCAAGGCTTCCATCGTCATCCAATGGGACAGAATCAGTCACTGCCCAAGATGATGTATCCAAAGCTCTTCTAGATCCTGGTTTAGCTGCACACAGCCACCGTTCTCATTATTTAAGATGTCAAGAATCTCAAATCTCAGATGCTCAAGGCAAAAGAAATCTTCCATATAGTCGCCTTATATATCAGTTTTCTCGAAGCTTTGGTGCCTGGAAACATATCAGATGTACACCACACAAAGCTTGAATACACAGATAACAAAAAGATACCTTTCATTCTCCAGAACAGAAAAACACACACTCACACACAAAGTATGGCCCACAAAAAAAAAAAAAAAAAAGTTGCATGGGTTAGAGGTTCACATTAAGAGTTTCTTAATAGCTTTACAAACAACTGCATACCAATATCTACTTGAGTATTACAGCAACTTAACAAAGTTTAGTCTTGCACACCAGACTCATTCCGATACTGATGGCAATCACGCTAAAGATAAATATGGGGATGGACCAAGAGTAACACTAAGGAATAGAAAGAAACTCACGGTATCCCAGTAGGCATCCTCATGATGTCATTTGTAATTGTTTATTATATCATTTTTAATATAATTATCTTGCTTATTGGGTTACTAGTTCAGAATGTGTAAATCATCAAAATGTAAATAAAGTCTGCATGCAAGAGCTCTGATGAAACCTTGAATTTTTTGAAGGATGTTAAACAAGGTCTTACATGGTGACCAAGTTTTAAGCAAAGCTGAACCAGAATCTTCAAAGGTTTGGGGTAAAGCTTCATTCAAGGAGGTAACCCTAAAATCCCCACCTGATGTTACCAACAGAAGTATCAGTCAACATGCTAAAGGTTCCTTTGATGGATTAAAAAGTTTCTCTAGATCAAGTAATGTTTCTCTTCCTTCTCATAGGCAAGGGTTTATTATTGAAAAAACAGAGTCTCCCATTTCTATTTATCTAGAAAACAAGGAGATTCCTTTATTTGCTTCTAAGCTCTTTGAGAGAGGCTTGATCTATAGGCTTAATGGTTTTGGCCTACCCTTCCTGCTTTGAGTAAGTGAATGGGTCAAAATGGATCACCTCTCATTTCACATGAGGTTGAAATTTACCATTGTGCCCAAGGTTTTTTCATTATGCTTTTTACAGAAAAGCTGGGATGTTACTGACAGTGGTGGTCGTTGGTTTCAAAATGGGGCTGGGCCTTTTATGAAACTTTGGTTTTCATATTAATCCCTTTGTGAAAACTCTTTCTTCTATTCAATTATGGACTAGCCTTTGCATTTTTGGATGCCCTTAACCCTTGAATAGATTGGTAATGCCATTGAGAAATTTATTTCCCTAGAAAGATTGCAACGGCCAACGAGGAAGGCCTTTGCAAGTTTTTGGTATTTTTCCGGCCTTCACTTCAATGTGGCAAGGTCTCCATACTAGCGGGGATTGGTATATGCCCTACCAGTTTGTGGCATAGGATTTAAGCTGCCAACTTATGACGATCTTAGGGGCCCTCTCCTCTGTGAATCCGTGGACAATATTCAGGTTTTGCTTGATGAGCCGCGCAGAAAGAGGGGTTGCACTATCATGTCCGATGGGTGGACCGATGGGAGGGGTAGAACAATAATTAATTTTTGCAAGCCTTGCCTTCGATTTTGCCTCCCTCTTGGCTGAATCTGCCTCTTTCCTTGCAGCTTCTACAAGTTGTTCGTCTTTGTCTGCAATCAATTGATCCCGGTGATCGACTTCCTACATCTTGGCTTCAAGATCTTGCTCTCTCACCACACACTTTGACTTCAATTGCCCAATCAGTTGATCTTACTCCTCTCGAGCACTTTTCATCTGATCCATCTCTTGCCTCATCTTTGCTAGTTTTGCTTTGGCCTCCTATTACACTTGTTGAAGTTGTCCTGTACCTCCTGCAATTGAGTAGACTACTACTCCTTCAATTTCAGGCTATTCACCATTTCTTGAAATGTCTCCAATCCAGTTGCTAACCATTGTATCAAATATGCCAAGAAATTCTTTCTGGCATAGGATTTCTCCGACTCTAGTGCCAATTTGACTTTCTTGTCACTCAAAAATTCAGGAAACTCATCCAATCTCCCTTCACCAATGTAGACCCATGGTGGGTACTTGGAGTTCCTTCAGGCAACTCCATCACTCCAATCATTGATTGCATGCTACTACTGCTTGCCCCAAGCTCCCATGGCTAAATACAATGGAT
Source organism: Wollemia nobilis (assembly GCA_028583015.1). Lineage (NCBI taxonomy): Eukaryota > Viridiplantae > Streptophyta > Pinopsida > Araucariales > Araucariaceae > Wollemia > Wollemia nobilis. The sequence continues at coordinate 39,821,795 of JAQPPZ010015824.1, read as the reverse complement.
TTCTTCAAATTGTTTCATCTGCTCTTCTTGTGCCCAACTTAGCATCCATCTGCAAATGCCATAGTCGCCATTCTCCAAGGCAACCTACTCGAAACTCGCTTCGTACTCTGTCAAACAATCCACTTGTAGGAGCTAGTTCTAATCAGCCTCAAATAAAGTCGTGTAAATAGTAAGTGCAATGTGCATAGGTGAAAATAAAATGTAAATGTAAATGTGAATGAAATGCAATTTTGTAATGTAATTACATCAAGGATGACGACGTAAGCATTTGATAATGTCAGTTTGAAATGTACGGTATTAAGCATGTAATTAGTATATGCCAATGGAAGGCAATTAGATAAGGTGTCTTGGGCAGCAGTTGTTGTTAACTACTAGCCCTCAAGGACAAAAAGGGATCCCCCCATTCAATTCAAGACAAACATAGTGCTAGTAGAGCATCATCCATGATCATGTGTTTGTGTCGTATAGAAAGAAGTCGTTGCAATAAACATTCATCCTTCATTTGTGTGTTTGTGTAAATTTGTGTGTGATGCCATTGTTGTAGCAAGATAGATCTGTAGGTTGTGTTTGTCAAGTTCTATGTGCATGTTGGAATCAAGAGTTGCAGCCTAGACGTGTTGTACGAGGAGTGCCATCGAAGGTGTCATACAAGAAGTGTTGTCACAGAGTGTCGTACAAGTAAGGTTGTTATACAAGTGCTTGTCGTAAAAGTGAAGTGATTGTAGTCGTACAAATCAATGAGGATGATTGCAATTTTGGTTGACTCATGATATTTGTGTCATATAATTGTTCCTCCAAATGTTGGAGTACTCACCATCATGCTACACCACTCCCCATCTCAAAGAATCCATCAACCTATTTATTTATTCTCACTCCATGAACTATGGGTTGCCTTAAATTTGGCACTTCGATGAGAAAGTGCTCAGTCATCTCTCCTCCCTCCCAAAGCTCAAGTTCCTCCTCCATGTTATCACCCATGATGGTTTCTTCAATCTCCTCCCCACCATGGCCCTTTAGGTTGATTTTAGCTTTGGCAGATTTTCCTTCCTAAATCTTCGGTTTTGTCCTCTCCGCTTCATCTTGGTGTTTTGCATTAATCTACTTACCCGTAGTGTCCATCGTCTCATTCCCTTTCATTGGCTCCTCTATTGGCAATTGATTGTGTAGCACAACGGTGGTATTCCACTCTTGGAGGAACAGTTTGAATGACAAATTAACTGCTCTGCAACTTGTCAAGATGCAGTCATACAGCCTACAACATCCTCTCTTTGACAGCCTTGCACTATGCAATGGACAGCCCAATCTAAAGATTAAACGGCTTAACAACTCTCCTCGGAAAACTAGCACTAGCACGGACGGCTTGCCTTCAGGTTTGACAACCTGGAGCATGCAATGGACAGCCTGGCAACTGCCCAAACAGCCCTGTACAAACAAAAATGGCAAACAAAATACAAGATAACAATGTTTGATTCTATGTCTACTACAATCAGTCAATAGAAACACATGCAAATATCACACAATGAACAATGGCTAATGATGAACAAGTATGAACAAGATATTGCATTAATAATGAGCCTATATGGTAAAACAAAGTACGGCATCTCCTTGCATATATGTTTGCTCCTATGCAGAACTACAATACCTCCATGTACTCCTTGTATGCACAATATCTCCTTCTAGCATGTCAATGCAATGTGTGTATACCCACTCAAATGGATGAGGGGGTCAATTTAATCTAGGGAGAAGGTAGTTATTGGCAGCTACCAACCCAACACCTCACCTCTACCTACATTTGTCTTTCATTTCATTTCATTTCCCTCTTAGCTATAGGACAAACTAAAATGACAACTTCCCTTGCATGACTTTTCCGCACGTGACTATTACTTGACTTATTATTACATCATTCCATGCAATTTTATTCAAATTACAAAACTTCATTATATGTGTACTTGACTTCCACACATTTTAATTGTCTACTTTATTTCTCATCCTAAGGTGGCACGTCAAAACTAGCGCAATTTCCTTTCGAATCCTTCCGATGGTTGTGACGTCTCCATTGCACCTCCTCATCTACATCTACAACAATCGGCATCACCTATGCCACTCCTTGTGCAATTTCTCTTCCTTTCGCCTGTTCCGCTTTTTCTTCCACACACCTTGCTCCTTGCACAACCGCTCTCGTCTATTATAGTTATCCTCCTCTGGCAGCCTCTCTTTTGCTACCTGCAATGGCACTTGCAATGCCTCCTCGCACAATCTGGCCTCCTGATTGTGTTGAAACGCCCTATGGAACTGCAATGTACATCATTCCCCGCAACTGATAGTGTTGGCCTCTCACAAATCCTTGTGTACTTCCGCCAATTGTACCTACCACTATAGCATCTAGTGGAAGTCCCAAAGGTGGAACAACTTGGATCTTTTGCTTGACCGGTTGGTATTGAGGATGTTGCAGCTATTGTTGCAGCTACTGCCACTACTACTCTAGCTACTTCTGCCACTTTTCTTCTCTCGCCCGCTCCTCTGCACTTGACAAATGTTACTCAGCTCCATCAGAATCTGAACCTTCTTTAGGAAATGCATCTGTGTCATCTATGTCATGACTATGCCACCTCAAGCGCCACATCCAAACTAGACTTGATAAAAATGACAAGACTCCAATTTTTTTTTTTGGTTGGCTAAGGGAAACAATGGGAGCTTCAGTTACCAATGTAATCCTAGAAACTATTTTCTTAGGTTTGTGTTTCTCTTTAACATAATTTTATGTCATAATTGAACACTTATGATTGGAATAGAAGTTAAGATTTCAAATACAATGTTGTCCATTTGTTCTGCTTGTTTTTAGTAATATTAGATTGCAGACATAAAATATTTACAGTTCTTTAGGGATTATTGTGGGAACCCAACTTATGCCACAACAGGGAATCAAAGCCTAAAACACAGTCCTTTGTAAACCCAATGATGAAGACATTTTTAATCACAAATGTGTGTTCAAATTTCAACTTTAATAACCACACAACAGTCAAATTCCAATGGGTTTGGGAGAAGAGGCAGCAAACAAGGAGTTTCACACCATAATCAAAGGTTCCAATCCCATGGATGCACCTTAACATATTAAGTCCAAGACATTGTGGAGCAAATGGAGTTCAAATTGCCACACTGTGATGGAAACTCCCGTGATAATATGGCTTATTGTAATACGTGAAATGTGCTTGTTAAAGTACCACTATAATGCGGTCATGATGTAATACAAGTGGGGCCCATTTCAACCTCATATAACCAATTCAAAAATTATATGTTTAAACAATTGAACTCCACAACTATGAACTTTAATTTCTTTTGCCAAGCATTGAGATTCATATAGCATGATTTAAATATCTTAGGTGTTTCAAATAAACTACAATATAGTATAGAAATGAAATGAAATATTATTAATGTCCAGAGTGGGCCAAAATAAGACCCAAGGGACTATAAGGTTAATAATGACTGCCAACTAGCAGGCTAAAAATCCCAACAAAGAAAAGAACTAAGATAAATACAATATGAAACCCGACAAACGGGCCAAAGAGAAAGGGAAAAGAAAAGAAAAGGGAGAGCAGAGGGGGGAGGGTTACAATCCAACAGAGAGGAGTGCACGCCAAGAAGAACGGAGAGAGAGGAGGGGGGCGGGAGCAGCCCAGGGGGGGCAAACTCCGAGAACCCTCCAGAAACTAATATCTCCTAACAGTCGAGGCCGAAGTACCGGAGCTGAAGAAGTCCATGATATGTCTCTACCCATTGCTAGTTCGGAACCTTGACAAATTGTTGGTGCGCTATCTAGTGATCCTGATTCTATTCGAACTAGATGATGTGGGGCATTTCCGATTGAAATCACCTGGTCCGTCGAAGTTGGTGAAGTATGTTGTGATGAGCCGATGTTGAGGAGGGTGAGATCCATTTGGAGAACTTTTATGTCATCAAAGTTGAGTTATCTCCCTAAGAAAGAGTGCGAGACAATGCTGCTCCAGGTATCTGAAGAAGGTAGAAACAGATCGAGAGTTGTCCCTGAAAAGGCAATGGGACCTACCTCGGATCTCATAATAAATGGAACAACAAAAAATAAAGTGATGAAGGGTTTCAACTTCACCCAAGGAGCTAAACAAGCAAATTCGCTCCTCCGTCGAAAGATGGTGATTTGACTCAATCCGGAGTTGGTGAGAACACACCTTGAGTTGCCCAATACTGATCTGAAGACTAGACATTGTGTGTTGCTGAAGGTATTGTGTAGGAACTATTCTGCCTTCCTGAATCTGTAAGAAGTGCTCATAGTAGAAAGACAGATTGGGGGAAAGAGGAGCAACAGGAGAGATCCATATGCATTTGGTGTACTGGAGACTAACATTCTTCTGAATCTCGTGGAGCATCTTCTCCTTACTAAGCTGAGAGGGGGGGAGAACCCCCAAAGAATAAGGGGGGAGCCTGTCTATTTGTATCTGAATGCTGGCCAGGAGAGCAGAAACCTGAAAATACCAGCTCCTCCGGCCTCCCCGAGAACTCGAAGAGAGTTCCATCGAGGATCGAAGGGCGAGGTAAGGGTACCGTCTGTAACCCTTAGAGGTATCTCCGAAAGTACGAAACCTGTGAAGATAACCGATAATCTAGAAGATAATCTCAAGCTGGAGAGGAGAAGCCTCAAACTCTGCCAAAATAATAGAACGGGGGACTGTGCCCTTGCAACGAATGAATCATCGAAGAAAGAGTGTCTGAACTCATTCAACCCTTGACCACTCAATCGAGCCAAGACTAGGACCCCAAACCATTGATCCATAAGTAATAGTTGGCTTGACCAAGGCGTCAAAGATCCTCATCTTCACAGGTATATCCTGAAAATGTGCTTTAAAGCAATTCCTCTCTAGCAAAGACATAGTTGCATACCCCTTACACACCAAGACCTGGGCGGTGGGTTTTCTACCAAAAGTGGGACCAGTGAAAAGAATCCCCAAATACACATAAGGGGTGGTGATTTTGACCTCCTGACCCTAGAAAAGGAAGTGGAGATGGGATAGAGCCTCTTTGGTAGTATTGAATACCATAACCTTGGTCTTAGAAAGATTCACCGTCAACTGTCTCAAGTCACAAAAAGCGGCAAGAGTGTTCAAATGACGCTGAAGCCCCTCAGGGGATGAGGCCAAAAGAACCATAGTTGAGAAAATCGGAATCGGATCGGAATCGGCTTGGAAAAAAATCGGATCGAATCGGGAATCGGTAAAAAAAAAAAACCGAAGAAAAGGCAATTTTTTTTTTGAATTTTCTTTTTTTCATGCATATCACAATGAATTAACACTATGCAAATCAAATATTAATACTGTAAGTGATACAAGCTCAAACTACACATGAAAATGGCAAGTGCTACAAGTTTAAAGCCAAAGTATTAAAGTTTTAAACTACTACACACGAAAGTGACAAAACACATCTTGTATTGCTTATAATATATAAGTTTATAACAATACAAAATTACAAATTACAAAATGTGTCATGAGTCAATCAATGTCTTTGAATGCCTTTGCCCTTTGCCCTACTATAAGCTCTAGTCTCTCTTTGTTGCCTTGGTTGTGCGGCTTGTGCCTCTTCTTGTGCCTTTGTTGCCATCTCCTCTGCTAGGTTTTCTAAGTTTTCAATTTGAGGAACATCTCGTTGTTGCTCCTCCTCCTGTGTGATCCAATCATTAGATGGATCAATCTCGTCTAGGTCAAAGGCCTCGGTACTTGTTCCTGTAATTTTCTTATGGTGGAGGCGAAGGTTGTAATGAACAAACACAAGATCATTCAATTTTTCTTGTGTAAGCCTATTGCGCTTCTTGGAGTGTATGTGCTCAAACATACTCCAATTGCGCTCACAACCCGAAGCGCTACATGGTTGAGACAAAACTCTAATGGCAAAGCGTTGATGGGGTGTATATGCCGGACGGTGCACCAAAGTCCTCCCACCATAAATCTGGAAACAACCAAGAAGAAGGAAACTTAATAATTCACATGTAAAATCCTAAATTGAGATTATTTTTTAAAACAAATTCAAAAGACAAAATAAACAATAATTCAATGAGGGTTACTTGGCCTCATAGTTGACCTTGATCGAATGCACATTGGCGATGGGAAAATGATGCCCTCACATTTCTTATAAGAATGCATCTCAATCTGTATCTTAGCACTTATTTCTTCATCAGGGTACATGCGGTCAACACATAATCAAAGGCCCGCCATCACCTCATAGTCAACATGGAACGTGCTGGAGTAAAACATTTTGGGGTTGAGGTAGTACCCCGCTGCATGAAGAGGGCTATGGAGCTTAGATGTCCATCGCCTATCAATAATATCCCAAATGGGACCATATTTGGAATGGACATGTCTATAAAATGAGGCAATTGCCTCTTTTGCCCTATCCATAGCCTCATATATATATGCCATTGGTGATTCATCTCCATCAACAAGACGAAGAACCTTCACCAAAGGCTCTGTCACCTGAGAAAAAGAAAAAATTATTTAAATAAAATTTATAAAAATATTTAAAAATACAAGATTTGCAAAAAGAAAATATTTTAAAATTTAAATTAAAAAAATTATAATTAAAATATTTTAAAAAACTTAATCTTGTACCTTGATGGCCTCATTCATGGCTTGCCAGAAGGGCTCCTCAAACACATAATCATATACCTTGTCCCCCTCAGTGGAGAATCGGTATCTAGCAGCTTGCTCAGAATTCCACTCCTTTCTCACAAACATTTGCTTGAGTGACCCTCTTGCATTATACATGCTTTGCAATGTCACGAAGTTTGTTGCGAAGCATGTAACTCCAGGCCGCACTATCTCTCTCCCATCGGTAAATTGCCTCATGAGGTTGAGGACCCAAGAATGGTTGTAGATAAATCTTGTAATTGCCCTAGACTTTTGTACAACCTCGGACACCCAAGGTAATTTCCCAATGTCTTCAAGGAGCAAATCAAGACAATGGGCTGCACATGGGGACCAAAAAATGGTGGGAAATCTCTCCTCCAACAGCTTGCCAGCTGCTACATATGTTGTTGTGTTGTCCGTGATGACTTGGACAACATTCTCCACCCCAACCTCGATCACAACTTCCCCCAACAACCCTGCGAGCATTTCGGCACTCTTAACTTGCGTCGATGCATCCACTGACTTGAGGAATACCACTCCTCCTGCCGAAGAAACCAAAAAATTAATTAAGGTTCTTCCCCTGCCATCGGTCCACCCATCAGACATGATAGTGCAACCGTTAGTGCTCCACACCTTGCGTTGCTCCTCAAGAATAACCTTAATGTCAAGCGTGCATTCATGAAGGAGAGGGCCCCTAATGTCATCATAAGTTGGCGGCCTAAATCCTGTGCCGCAAGCTGCGATGGCATCCACCATGCCTCGCCAGTATGGAGACCTTGCCGCATTGAAGGGAAGGTCAAAAAAATACCAAAAATTACCAATGGCCTTCCTGGCTGCCCTATGCTTGTCCTGGTTCCACGAGGCCATACCATCAAGTGTGGCTTGTGTCCCTGCCCCAAAATTGGACTCATCCATCCCACTCCTTGTCGGTGTCGATGCCTGTGTTTGTGCAGTTGATGGACTCAAACCTTCATGCTGAAATCGCCTAAAGCCAAAGGTGTTGGTCCCACTAGTTGTTGTATGAGGCTGAGAAGAGGGGGGGTTGAAATGGCTTCAAATGTTCTTTTCTTTATCTTTTTTTCTCTGCTTTTGAAGTGATAACTGCCATGCATTCTCTCTCAACATCAATTGGCACATTTGGGCATAATCTAACATTCTCACCCGGTTTCCTTGCCAAATGAAATTTGAAGCGATATACTCCTCCAGCTATAATAGTTTTACAAAAGTTGCAAAGAATTTTTCCTTTCTCTTCTTGTTCTTCTCCATACTTCCATGCTATATCTTTTTTATCTTTTTTCCTAAACCCTAACATTTTCCTGTGGCTGCACATAATAACAAATAACAACAAACAATTACTTTTAAAAAAAAAAAACTACACCCTAGTTTGAACTTTGAAACCTTAAAATTGTAGTGCAACTGCAAATCTGAAAAGATGGACTTGCATATATATTTTCGGCAGCAAGTAACAATAAACAATCTTTAAAAAAAAAAAACTAAACCCTAAACCCTAGTTTGAAACTTTAAACGTTGGCAGCTGAAAACATGCACTTGCATACAAATTTTAGACAACAAATATCAAGCAAACAATTAATTAAAAAAAAAAGTTAAAAAAAAAAAAAAAAACTAAACCCTAGTTTGAACAAGCATCCCACATTTCCTCTACAGTCAAGATGGATTTCATCTTAGTTTTCCATGCTGAATAGTTAGGACCTTTAAGCAAGTGTGTATCATTTAAGTATTTGTTGATAGTTGCCATTATGAAGGTCCTAGAATTTGCACTAAGACAATCTTTCTTTCACTCTTAAGTGGGTATTTAATGGCACCTGCCTGAAAAATCCTCAAAAATATGATCAGTTTGAGGATATTTAAGCCAAACAAATAAGAGGTGAAAGAGAATTCACTCAAAAAGATATTTAATGGTACCTGCCTGAAAAATCCTCTTGAAGAGGAATAATCAGTTTGAGGAAATTAAGCCAAACAAATAAGAGTGAATTAGGGGTTTGTAAGGAGAGAATATCAATTTTACAAATGGCTTATATTTGTGCAAATGATTTACACAATTATTTGTGAAATTTTGGGGTTTTGAGTGTTCTTGATTTTATGACTTATAATTGCAAAAAATAATGCAATAATCAAACAAGAATGCCCACAAAATTCTTATCACGTAGGTGTCGGATGCAACCGAAAATGCACCTAATTTTGCCAATTTTGTAATAAAGGCATCGAGTAAAATCGAAAATGCACCTTGTTAACAACTTTTGCAACAAAATTTGGATTTTTGTACAAGAAATTTGATATTTTATGTCTCCTCTTGTTTTTCAAATTTGCAAAGAATGTGGCATAAAACAATTGTCTTTTCTTTTTGTTTTGCAAATTTAACAAGTTTGATTTTGTTTTAAAGTGCTCCTCACTTTTGTGTTACAATTTTGTAAAAGAAATACAATTTCTTGTCTTCCCCCTTTGTTTTGCAAAATTAACAAAATAGCACTCCTTTCAAGTCAAGTCGACACACGACCCGCGTTTGAAAGGCTTCCAGAACCAGTCAACAAACGACTTGGTTTTAGTGGACCCAAGGTCTTCAATTTCTTCTCAATTTTGCAAAAAATAGAATGTGCAATTTTATGTATTATATCCCCCCTTGGAGAAAACAAATGCACACTTTGCCTTTGAATTTTACAAAATTTTGAGTCTCCTTGTGATGGAGAACAACACTAACACAGGACAAAGGACAAAGAAAACAAGAGCCAAATTTCTCATTCAATAGCTTCAGAAGAATTTACAGAAAATATACAGGCAATCTGTCGTTTGCCAGCCCTTTCTCATTACAATTCTTGGGTTTTTATCGAGGCCCCGACCCTCTGTGTTTTCAAAATTTCCACGATCTGCAACTGCCACCTGGCTCAATACTGGAAAGTTGCATTGATGGGACTCTGGGTGAGGTGCGGAACTAGCCGCCATAACCACCGAAATCTTCTTCTGGAACTGTTGCTTCATTGCTAGTTGCCATAAATGCGTCTCTAGATATAGTGCGCGAGTGGCCGACATGCTTGCTGGAATCTTCCTCTGAGACTGCTGCTTCACTACCGCTAGCTTGCCGTGCATGAAGGAATGCATTTATGAAATCCTGGAGTGCGTGTTTTTCTTTTGGTCGCGATATCGCGACATGTCGCGATATCGCGACAATTCTCCTCTGCGCTTTCTCTCTCCTGCTGCGGTCGCTATCGCGACATTCTTTCCTTCACGCCTTCCCGCTTCTGCCTTGGTCACGATATCGCGACATTTTCCTTCCTCACTGCCTTCCTTGCCTTCGGGTCGCGATATCGCGACATTTTCCTTCCTCACTACCTTTCTTATCTTCAAGTCGCGATATCGCGAACATTTGCCTTCGGACGCCTCCGCTCTTCTGTTCCGGTCGCGATTTCGCGACATGTCGCGAAATCGCGACAATTTCTTTGGCATCTTCTCCCTCCTGCTGAGGGTCGCGATTTTCGCGCAATCGCGACATTTTCATCGGCATCATCTTTCGGTTGCTTTTGGTCGCGATTTCGCGACATTCTCATCGGTATCTTCCCCTAGCTACTCCTGGTCGCGATTTGGGTCGCGATTTCGCGACATGTCTCGAAATCGCGACATTCTCATCGGTACCTTCTCTCTTGCTTTGGTCGCGATTTCGCGACATGTCGCGAAATCGCGACATTTTCACCGTGCTGCTCTTTCTTGCTTTGGTCGCGATTTCGTGACATGTTGCGAAATCACGACATTTTCGCCTCGCACCTTCTCTCTCCTGGTTGAGTCGCGAAAACGCGACATGTCGCGATATCGCGACTCTTTTTCGATCGCGATATCGCGACACCAAGGCAAACACTTAGAAAAATTTGGTTGATGCAAGATTGCTCTGCTGCCATCGGATGCTCCTGCATCAGACACCCGGGGTGGATTGAGAAGTGATCCTCACTTCTGATCTGTTAGAGGAAGACCCAGGCGGTCAACCTCTGTTTTCGACAACCAAGTTGCATCTTCTACAGGTCTGCCCTTCCACTTGATCAAATATTCAGAATATTGTTTGTTCCTGGTGCTTCTGCCTTCACGAGTGTCTAATATTTCCTCGATCTCGTCTGTGGTTGGGGTAGACGTTGGAATGCTCCACAACTCTGTACTTGGTGCCTCTGTATTGTCTCCCTCATGGTATTCCACTAAATCTGAGATGTTAAAAACAGGCGAAATGTCAAGCCCACTTGGCAATTCCACTTCATATGCATTGCCTGAATCCCGTTTTTCCATTATTCTGCATGGCCCAAACTTCTTCATCTTCAACTTGTTATAGGTTTTGGCGGGAAATCTTTCTTTTACGAGATGGACCATGACTTCATCTCCCACTTCGAACTCTTTGAACCGTCGCTTCCGGTCTGCCCTTGTCTTATATTGAGTATTCATTTTTGTAATTTGTTTCTTCACTTCTTCATGCAGGCTTTTCATATGTTTCGCAAATTCCTCAGCCTCGGCATTGCACTTTTCCCCTTTATCCAATTTCCTCAGCTCAGAAACATTTCTTGGGCTGTTTCCATATATGACCTGGAATGGAGATTTGTTTGTACTCTTGTTGACAGAATTGTTGTATGCAAATTCCGCCTGCGGCAAAACCAAATCCCATCCCTTTGGCTTATCCCCTATCAAGCATCTCAATAGATTACCCAGACTTCTATTTACCACCTCTGTCTGTCCATCAGTCTGTGGGTGGTATGCAGAACTGAATTTCAAGTCTGTCTTCAACTTCTTCCACAAGGTTCTCCAGAAATACCCAACAAACTTGGTATCTCTGTCAGAAACGATGCTTTTTGGTAGACCGTGAAGTCGTACCACCTCTTTGAAAAATAACCCTGCAATGTGAACCGCGTCACTTGTTTTTTGGCAGGGAATAAAATGTGCCATCTTGGAAAATCTGTCAACCACCACAAATACGGAGTCATTTCCCCTCTGCGTTCTCGGCAATCCAAGAACGAAATCCATGCTGACGTCCTCCCATGGCCTCTCAGGTACAGGTAATGGCTGATATAATCCAGTGTTCTGCCTCACGCCTTTCGCCATCTGGCATATTCTACAACTTTGCACAAACCTTTTCACATCTTGCTGCAGTTGCGGCCAATAGTAGTTCTCACTCACCAGGGCAATGGTCTTATCCCGACCAAAATGTCCAGCCAGTCCTCCGTTGTGTTTCTCCTTGACTAGGTTTTCCCGCATGGAACTCCTTGGAATGCATAATTGACTTCCTCTGAACAACATTCCATCTTGGATTAGAAAATCCAACCACTTTGTCCTGTCCAAAGTAACAGGTGCCAAGCAAGCCCTCCAGGCTTCCGCAAAATCGGGATCTTCAAGGTACAAACCCTTCGAGTTCTTCAAATCCTACCACTTCCACCGTCATTTCTATCAGCAAATTCTGCCTTCTACTTAAGGCATCTGCAACTCTGTTTGATTTTCCGCTTCTGTGCTTCAACACAAAGGTATAACTTTGGAGAAACTCAACCCACTTCAAGTGTCTCTGATTCAGCTTCGTTTGGCTATTGATAAACTGTAAGGCCTGATGATCAGTAAATAGAACAAACTCTTTTGGCAACAAATAATGCCTCCACTTCTTTAGAGCCTGAACTATAGCATAAAACTCTTGATCATAAACTGAATACTTTTTCCTAGCATCATTGAGTTTCTCACTAAAGTAAGCAACAGGTCTGCCTTCTTGACTCAGTACGGCTCCTATGGCACTACCACTGGCATCACAATCTACCTGAAATACCTTGTTAAAATCTGGAAGTGCCAAAACAGGTTGCTCTGTGACCTTCTTCTTCAACATATCAAAGCTCCTATCTGCTCCTAAGGTCCACTTAAATTCTTTCTTATCCCCTCTCATTGTTTTTGTAAGGGGTGCACAAATGTTGTTGAAGTTCCTAATGAATTTTCTGTAAAAGCTTGCTAGACCATGAAATGATCTTACCTCAGTTGTGCTTCTCGGAGTAGGCCATTCGATGATAGCTCTCACCTTTTTTGGGTCCATTTTTAGACCTTCTGTTGAGATGACAAATCCCAGGTACACTAACTCCTTTACAAAATTACACTTTTTTAGATTAATTAATAACTGCTCCTCCCGTAGCTTCTCAAAAACCCTTCGATGTGCATCGGGTGCTCTTCCGGGGTTCTGCTAAATATTAATATATCATCTAAATAGACAATGACAAATTTGCCTAAAAATCCTTTCGGTACCTCATTCATCAGCCGCATGAAGGTACTTGGTGCATTGGTTAGCCCAAATGGCATGACCAACCACTCATACAAACCCTCTCTGGTCTTGAAGGCTGTCTTCCACTCATCTCCTTCTCTGACACGGATCTGATGGTAACCACTCTTGAGGTCAATCTTGGTGAAGTACTTGGCTCCACTCAAACAGTCCATTATGTCATCCATCCTTGGCAATGGAAATCTGTATTTTATTGTGATCTTGTTGATGGCTCGAGAGTCTGTACACATTCTCCACTCTCCATATTTCTTTGGCGCTAGCACTGCAGGCACTGCGCATGGACTCAAGCTCTCCCGAATCAGTCCCTTCTCCAGCAACTCCTGGACCTGCCTGTTTAGCTCCTCAGTTTCTACAGGCGTCATTCTATGTGCAACTTTATTGGGCAAGCTCGATCCTGGCACCAAATCTATATGGTGGCTGATCTTCCTTACTGGGGGTAAACCCTCAGGCACATTATCAGATATAATATCTGGAAATTCCTCCAACAGATCTAGGACTTCTGTTGGGGTATCTTTGCATTCTTTCTCCCTAACTCTAGGAATTAATGCATAACACATATGTTCATGCTTCAAACCATCTAAAAATTTTCTCCCGTCAACTAAGCAAATTCTGGAACTGCCACATACCTTTTCGTCCACCTCCTTCAGGGGTTTCAGCTTATGGCGAACTCCATTCTTTGTTACGGAGTAGGTGTTGGCACGGCCATCATGAACCGCGCACCTGTCAAACTGCCATGGCCTTCCCAACAACAAATGGCAAGCATCCATGGGCAGGATGTCGCACAGGACTTCATCATGGTAATTCCCAATATTGAATTTTACCAGGCATTGCTCATTGACCAAAGCCCTATGGTCCTTACTGTAACCACGCGATCCGATATGGATGCGGGTGTCTCTTCCTCTCTAGTTGTAGCTTTGTAACCATTCCTTCTGAAACTAGGTTATCTGTACTACCATTGTCAATAATAATATTGCAAATCTTACCCGCGCATTTACACCTTGTGCGGAATAAGCTTTTCCTCTGATCTGCGTCCCCCTCCTCATTCAGCAGGACTCTCCTTGTGATCAGTACTTCTCCTCTCTCTGCTTCTTCAGAGTGCTCAGATCCAGCACCTTCTTCAGCGACCGCGGCTCTGGCATTACCTTTCGGCCTCCTATTAGTCCTTTCTTGTTGTTGTGGACACTCATATTGGTGATGTCCCTCTTCTCCACACTGGAAACAGGTTCCACGGAATCTTCCTCTTCCATGGCCACGTCCAGCTCTGCCCCTTCCCCTTCGGTAATCATTGTTCTGATTACGGGGGCGGTAGGTATTTTCTCCCCTTTGTTCTTGATTACTGCTACCTTCTCCATTCTTCTGAGAATCTTCATTTCGTCTTCCACTGGTCCTTCCGTCGGTTCTTCCACCATGACCTCTTCCTCTTTGCTTGTTCTCAAACCTCCTATTGAGCTTTTCTTCAACTCTTAGGGCAAATTGGTAAGCGTCCTCTATGGTGGTCATCCTGACCAGACTTAATTCTTCTTGAATACTTGCTCGTAACCCATTAATATAACGGGCTACCTTCTCCTTGTTGGCCTCTGAGTGGCCTATTTTGATCATAATTTTATGAAACTCCTCTGTGTATTCTTTTACAGACTTACTTGATTGCCTCAAACCTTGCATTTTCTTTAGCGGGTCTAACTCATAATCACCAGGGATGAACTGCCTCTTCAGCTTTTCTACCATCCGCTCCCATTTTGTTATTCTCTCTTTTCCTCTTCTATTTCGCTCCAGTTGCACTCCCTTCCACCATATCCTTGGCATGACCTTTCGGTTTGGTCCTAGCGAATCGACCCTATCAGGGTCCTCAACCTCCTCGTACTCAAAGTACTCTTCCAGATCGTTGATCCAGTCGATCAATTCCTCTGGATCAAGGTTCCCAGAATACGTGGAAACCTCCATCTTCGGCCTCTTCCCAATCTGGGATATGGCTCTGTATAGTCTAGCTTGTGCAGGATCTATTGCTTCTTCTTCTTCCTCAGGCTGGCCCTCTTCTTCGTCATCTTCCTCTTCACTACCTTCATCTCTTCTTGGCTCCAATCGTCTA
Organism: Wollemia nobilis; assembly: GCA_028583015.1. Taxonomy (NCBI): domain Eukaryota; kingdom Viridiplantae; phylum Streptophyta; class Pinopsida; order Araucariales; family Araucariaceae; genus Wollemia; species Wollemia nobilis. The sequence goes on along the minus strand of JAQPPZ010015824.1, from coordinate 39,806,773 downwards.
CGTAGCTCTTCTTGCAGGGCCTGAACTTGCCTCTGCAAGACTCGGACATCTTCTGCTGCCGCTATGCCTCTCCCACCACCAGGGTTTCTTCTTGGAGGCATTCTGCTCACTCCTCTCACAAGCCCTTCCACAGATCCTGGTGCAAACTGCCTCACTTCCGGCGATCTGCTTGCACACTCAGGAACTTTCGGCTCTGATACCACTTGATGGAGAACAGAACTAACACAGGACAAAGGACAAAGAAAACAAGAGCCAAATTTCTCATTCAATAGCTTCAGAAGAATTTACAGAAAATATACAGGCAATCTGCCGTTTGCCAGCCCCTTTCTCATTACAATTCTTGGGTTTTTATCGAGGCCCCGACCCTCTGTGTTTTCAAAATTTCCACGATCTGCAACTGCCACCTGGCTCAATACTGGAAAGTTGCATTGATGGGACTCTGGGTGAGGTGCGCGACTGGCCGCCATAACCACCGGAATCTTCTTCTGGAACTGCTGCTTCGTTGCTAGTTGCCATAAATGCGTCTCTAGATATAGTGCGCGAGTGGCCGACATGCTTGTTGGAATCTTCCTCTGAGACTGCTGCTTCACTACCGCTAGCTTGCCGTGCATGAAGGAATGCATTTATGAAAGCCTGGAGTGCGTGTTTTTCTTTTGGTCGCGATATCGCGACAATTCTCCTCTGTGCTTTCTCTCTCCTGCTCCGGTCGCGATATCGCGACATTCTTTCCTTCACGCCTTCCCGCTTCTGCCTTGGTCGCGATATCGCGACATTTTCCTTCCTTGCTGCCTTCCTTGCCTTCGGGTCGCGATATCGCGACATTTTCCTTCCTCGCTGCCTTTCTTATCTTCAAGTCGCGATATCGCGACATTTGCCTTCAGACGCCTCCGCTTTTCTGTTCCGGTCGCGATTTCGCGACATGTCACGAAATCGCGACAATTTCTTTGGCATCTTCTCCCTCCTGTTGTGGGTCGCGATTTTCGCGAAATCGCGACATTTTCATCGGCATCATCTTTCGGTTGCTTTTGGTCGCGATTTCGCGACGGTCGCGATTTCGCAACGGTCGCGATTTCGCGACATTCTCATCGGTATCTTCCCCTGGCTGCTCTTGGTCGCGATTTCGCGACATGTCGCGAAATCGCGACATTCTCATCGGTACCTTCTCTCGCTCTGTACGGTCGCAATTTCGCGACATGTCGCAAATCGCGACATTTTCGCCCCGCACCTTCTCTCTCTGGCTGAGTCGCGAAAACGCGACATGTCGCGATTTCGCGACTCTTTTTCGGTCGCGATATCGCGACACCAAGGCAAACACTTAGAAAAAAAATTTGTTGATGCAAGATTGCTCTGCTGCCACCGGATGCTCCTGCATCACCTTGTGTTATAATTTTGCAAGAAAGAATCAAATGTCTTTGATTTTGTCCCCCTTTGATTGTGCAAAATTAACAAGGTTGACAAGAATTTTAGGGCTCCTGATTGCAAGAAATAGGTGCTATTTATTTGTCTTATATCCCACTTGGAGAAAACAAAAACACTCAATTTGTTGGTGTTGCAAACAAAAAAATTTACCCTTCCTTTTCGTTTAATTTTAATGTACAAAATTTTTAAACAAAAAAAAAAATTTAATCATATAAATTTAATCAATAATAAAAATAAACTAAATTTTATATAAAAAATCATTTTATAAAAAAAATATTTTTTTTCATATAAGTTATATTTGAATTATAAAAAAAAAATAAAAAAAAATAAACTTTAGATTAAAAAAAAAACAAATTAAATTAAAAGAAATGTATATTTTTTTTTTTTAATACCTTGGGCGCCTTGTTTTTGGCCGCCCACTAATAAAATGAAGAGGCGTTGAACGCCCCGACGGGACTCGATCCCGTCACCTGGGGCATGCTAGCGCCTTGGCTGGCGGTGCTCGACCGCCCCGGGTACAGCATCGAACGTGAACAATAGTTCATGTTCTTATGTTTGATTCCTTGCTCCGCTTTGAAGCGGAAGAAATTTTAAAACTTGGGACTCTTTAGTCCCACATGGATGTCGTGGGAGGTCTTTTACTTGTTTAAAAAACAAAATGCGCCCTTCCTTATATGATTGCCTTCGGGCAATCAAAGCCCTTGTTTTGCCGCTCGTATCCGCCAATCACACTACGCCACCTCACCCATAGTGCTATGTCAGCTTCCGAATTCTATGCCCGCCACATCACATGTTAGGTACGCGCCAAGCTTAGGATTCCGTGCCAACTAGAATTTCGTGCCCATTAAGAGCCCAGTCAGCTGCCACGTCACCCTCGGTTTTCATGCTCGATCCATTCAGCGATCGCCAGGTGTCAGGTCCACATCAGCGTCTAGCTTAGGATTCCGTGCATAGGGGTCTCGGTTTGCGGGTTCCGCGCACTTAGTTGTCAGGTGTCAGATCCTTTCGACGGCTTGCCGGAGAGTTGCCCTGGTACCGGCGGAGGGTGCGCTTGCCCTCGCTAACCGGTCCAGTCAATGGCCCGTCACCAAAGTATGTGCTCCGGTGACCGTTGGGGGTCGTGCGACGCAATAGCCGCGGCGCTGCCAATCGCCAAAGTATGTGCTTCGGTGACCGTCGGGGGCCGTGCGGCGCTATCGCCGTGGCCCAGCCCTGCCCGTCGCCAGAGTATGTACTCCGGTGACCGTCGGGAGTTGTGCAGCGCAAGCGCCGCGGCCCGTCGTCGGAGTATGTGCTTCGGTGACGACCGGTGGCCGTGCGGTACTGCCTGCAGGGTCCACGTGGGACTGCGGGCTAGATCGACCACCAGAGGGCGCTCCTGCCCGCTGGTTGGTCGGTCGTCGGTCCCGACTGCAGGTCCTGTCGCCACCTTGGGAACCCTGCCAAAGAGCAGACCCCTTGCCTCAGGATGTGTGCCAATGTCGCCTTGCCTCAATTTCTGTGCAACTGGAACAGGGAGTCTTGTTGCCCGCCTTGTCCAGTCTGCACCAAGATCGGGTTCACAGAGCCCATGTGGAACGAGCCTCGCTCGTCTTGTCCAGGTATGTCACCATGGCTCTGATGTCAATGTTAGAAAAAGGTAAGTCAAACAAAACAATAAAATCAAATCATGAGCATTAGTATTATTGAAATAATGTAGGGTTTAAATAGGACAAGCATTAGGCTAGAAATAGCCTAGGAATAATATAAAAATATTATCCCCTTACTTAGCTAACAAACGCGCTAAGAGGTAGCCCCCCTAGAAGGTAGCTAACTTACTAACCTAACTAACGTAGTCAAATTGACTACAATGACTAACTAGGTAAATAGTAAAAGTAAATACTAGTGGTAAAAAGTAACAAGCTACTTTTTACCATGCAATAAATAAATTCTACCTAATGTAGGAAAAGGGTAAATATCCCAAATGATGGAATATTGCTCTAACACGCTCCTCAAGAATAACCTTAATGTCAAGTGTGCATCATGAAGGAGAGGGCCCCTAATGTCATCATAAGTTGGCATCCTAAATCCTGTACCGCAAGCTGCGACAACATCCACCATGCCTCGCCAGTATGGAGACCTTACCGCATTGAAGGGAAGGTCAAAAAAATGCCAAATTTTACCAATGGCCTTCCTGGCTGTCCTATGCTTGTCCTGGTTCCACAAGGCCATACCATCAAGTGTGGCTTGTGTCTCTGCCTCAAAATTGGACTCATCCATCCCACTCCTTGTCGGTGTCGGTGCCTGTGTTTGTGCAATTTATGGACTCGAACCTTCATGTTGAAATCGCCTAAAGCCAAAGGTGTTGGTCCCACTAGTTGTATGAGGCTGAGAAGAGGGGGGGTTGAAATGGCTTCAAATGTTCTTTTCTTTATCTTTCTTTTCTCTGCTTTTGCAATGACAACTGCCATGCATTCTCTCTCAACATCAATTGGCACATTTGGGCATAATCTAACATTCTCACCCAGTTTCCTTGCCAAATGAAATTTGAAGTGATATACTTCTCCAGCTATAATAGTTTTACAAAAGTTGCAAAGAATTTTTCCTTTCTCTTATTTTTCTTCTCCATACTTCCATGCTATATCTTCTTTATCATTTTTCCCAAACCCTAACATTTTCCTGTGGCTGCACATAATAACAAATAACAACAAACAATTACTTTTAAAAAAAAAAAAACCTACACCCTAGTTTGAACTTTGAAACCTTAAAATTGTAGTGCAACTGCAAATCTGCAACGCTGAAAAGATGGACTTGCATATATATTTTCGGCAGCAAGTAATAATAAACAATCTTTAAAAAAAAAAACTAAACCCTAAACCCTAGTCTAAAACTTTAAACATTGGCAGCTGAGAATATGCACTTGCATACAAATTTTAGACAGCAAATATCAAACAAACAATTAATTAAAAAAAAGTTTTAAAAAAAAAAAACTAAACCCTAGTTTGAACAAGCATACTTGTTTCAAGTTTCAACTAAACCCTAGACTTGCATACATGTTTCAACTGGCAACAACTAACAACAAAGAATTACTTTAAAAAAAAAAACTAAACCCTAGACTTGCATACATGTTTCAACTGGCAACAACTAACAACAAAGAATTACTTTAAAAAAAAAACTAAACCCTAGTTTGAACTGGCATACTTGTTTCAACTAAACCCTAGTTAAAAAATAAAAATAAACCCTAGACTTGCATACATGTTTCAACTGGCAACAACTAACAACAAAGAATTACTTAAAAAAAAAACTAAACCCTAGTTTGAATTGGCATACTTGTTTCAACTAAACCCTAGTTTTCAAAAAAAAAACTAAACCCTAGACTTGCATAAATGTTTGATGCATTTTAGGGTTTTCCTTGGTGTGGTAGCAGGTAGGCAAACCTTTCTCTCAAGCTTGGAGGAAGAAAAATGAGAAAAAAAAAAACAGTATTTATCCCGTTTCCTCTATGCGTGCTGCCGTAGGCAATTTTTTCGTCAGAGAATCGCGATTTTTTCAACCGATTTTTTCATAATTGTCGATTCAGCGTCGATTTTAATCGTATTTTCTCGGAATCGCTATTCTCCGATACGAATCATGATTCCAAGCTGATTTTTGCTACTATGAAAAGAACAACATCATCAGCAAAGAGGAGAATAGAAATCAGCACATGGTGAAAAAGGCAACCATCCTCTGGGTGAGTGTTCTCCCTTAGGACAATTAAAATAAAGGAGACAGAGAGGAAAACAACCCCCACCCCAAAAAATGAATAAATAAATAAATAATATTAGAAAACAAAAGCCCTTGAAAGGAATTTCTTATAAAAAAAATGTCAATGGATATAGAGATTACATTTGCTGCAGTGTATGGTCTTCACCTATCAACCAATACAACAAATGCCTCCAGTTCTCTTTGCTGTTATTCTCCCTTCTTGTCAACCAAAAGATATTAACAACCAACAGTACATTCTAGTTATAAGATTCAATGAAGAAAATATGTTAACCCTGCTTTGAAAAGCTACATCCAAAACAAGTTTAGCTTTGTTTTTTAATCAAATTAAAATTTAAAGTGGCAAATATATAGATACCAATTTTAAAGGCAAACATAAGGTTTACTGCCTGTAAGGCATATTTCAGTGGAGGTTACAGGTAACAAATGAGATCACATATATTGTTGGTGGGATCATATCTTCTTAATAAACCCAAATGCTAGAATTGCACTTTGTTATTCCCTCCAAAATATCATATCATATCATGAGGATTGAATGGTTTAATTCAAAATCTCTCAAGGAATAAGTTAATCTATCAAAGATAAGAGCAGATAATTAATCATACATCCTAAGCAATAGGTTAGGAAGGCAGCACGACTACCCAACATATAACCATATATCTATAACTAACATGCTCAGTAAAACAAATTGAAGTTCAATCTTAGAGGAGCATTATTTATTTTGACAAACCTACAACATGAAGAGTTACTGTCCACACTTCTTGTGCTTTCAGATGAGGCATCCGGACATGAGGACCACCATATGTAACCTGTAGAAACAGCCAATAGAGTCTCAATTTGTCAGGCTTAGATTGAACAAAGATAATGAAAAAAAATATTAAAAAATAATAATTCTATTAATGTCAATGGATGGCCAAAGTAGGCCAATGGGACTTGCTGAAAAAATCTGCTAGTACTAAGAAAATAAGCTAGACTAGAGTAAAGAAACTACAGTAAACTACACTAAAGTGCAACTACTTCAAATCCCACAAAAATTTAGTGAGAAACAAATAGAAATTACCAGCATATATACACCTCCAGGCTTCAAAACCCTGTATCAATAACATATTCTTAGAATCTATTAATTCAAAAGTGAAATTAGCATAAATTGTTGTTTCTCAGTTCAATAGCCATTAATCACGATTTTTAAGATCAATACTGATTTTGGTATCATCCTAAATTTTATTATAATAATTCGATTTTAATCATCCATTTTCCCCTCTTCTCCTCCTTTCTCAAATCTTTTCCAAATTAATCATTTTGGGATTCCTGTCAGATTGATGTCATTCAGAAATTTTTTTTCATTTTACTAATCATAACTGAATAGTTGATTAATTGTACACCATGCATACCTGCGAACCTCATCAAGCATTTTCCTAGCACTTTGCTGAGCATTGTGTCCACACTGCAGAAGGCAGCAATGATGTTCAAAAGCACCATTATAATTTTTCAAACATAAAAAAAATAATGCCAGGGATAATCAAAAGCTTACCATGAGAGAATCTAACATTCCTTGCCAACAGGAGCCGCATCCATGCCATTTGAAAGGCGAATCACAAAACTCAGAAGAATATTCAAGTTTGAATTCTAACTTTAAATTCTTCATAACTCAGTTCCACTTGCAGGAGTATGCACATAATACTTAAGGACATATAAATAAAATAGAAATTGAAATCATAATATTGTTTGGATGTCAATCACAAATTGCAAGAGTTATGGTAGAATCAAATTCAAAAAAAAGGAAACTATTGCCGCAGCGTTATCATTTTCATACCTTTATCAATCACAGAATCAAATGAACTACTTTCAAAGGCTGACATATCTCGAACATCCATTGTGGCATCTGTATCACTGATCAGGAAATGGTAGTGGTGACTGAACTTTTTGTAGAGAAAATACACATTTGCAACTTCTCATGAATAGAAAAAGAATAAGACACACATGATTGGCATTTAAATAAGGACCTTGTGGATGAGAATAGTGAAATACTCAAAAAGTAAGATTCTGATAGCAAATATAGGATACATATTAACTGGGGATAATCCTGATACTTTTTCTGCATCGCCTCAATTACTACGGATGATATATCAATGTTTACAATTTCTTCATAGCCATCATTAACCATGTCCTCTGAAAGCACTGCTTTGTACAAACAAAATTGATAATGTAAAGGTTACTTTTTACAAAATAATATAAAAGCTAGACTGCTAGTTACAGGGCAACAAAGGAAAACCATCAAGAGTAATTTCAGAGAGAGTCTATCCACAACTGAAAACACTATTTGAATATATCTTTACAGAAGTTGTATCCCTTCCACCTAAACACAGACACATACCCAAGTAAATAAACATAAATATTTCTAGAATTACAAAGGACAGTTCACCAAATCTAACATGGATGTGATGCAACATAATAGTGACCAAGGTGCTAGAATTATGAAACAATGTAAATATTACAGCTATCCAAATGTGTAAATAATATGAAATCTAAACTGTATATTTTGGCAATTAAATGGTTACCAAGCCTTTCATCAGCATGATAATATTAAATTCTTGTGTGACACAACAGAGGAAAACAAATTGGCAATGATGCACTGCTTGAGACAATTGTAGATGATGAACTGAGTGTAATAGTGTATAATCAAATGCAGTACGTTATCAACTTCTCAGCTTTAGAATGTCTACATTAAAATATTTAAGTATCCGAATTGAGCCAAGAATACAAACTTGAAGTAATCACAATGCTAACATTAAAATCCCACTCTAATCAAACAAAACTTCACTCCTTTGAAATGCCTACAAATCTCTGAGGTCGTAAATTTGAGTGGTGAAAATGTAAAATGTTAGCATTCCTTTTTTCTTTCGAAACTGCAAAAGGCTAGATACAAGTTCCTTTGGAACAACATGAGACTAGAAAAAAGTTGCGCACCAGAAAACTCCAAGGAATGCATGAATGCTAACCTCAGACTGGCATGGATTTCCTTATAAAACAAGATGCCATGTCTATTCGAGAAACACTAACATATATTATGTTGAGAGGGAGTTCATCTTCATGGCTGATTATAATAATAAAGAACCTTAGAATCATTGCCTACCGTATTAAATAGACAAAGACTGTCATAATGAATAAAATAAATACCAACAGATATCTACGCATATATTATTGAGCACTCTACTTTTGCAAAGCCATGTTGATCACAGATTTCAACAGATGCATAGCAAATTTTACAATAAGGCTAAAGAGAAGTGTTAAAATCAAAATGGACAGTTCCAAGGTATGACCTCCCAGGAAGCCAGCCAAGCAAACCGGGTCAAACGAACAATTATGTTAAAATTATCATGCTAAGTCTTTGTCAACGAATCAAACGTTCCTTAGTCTCCAATCCATTGTAGCTGCCAATTCATTGAAGCGCCCAATATGTTGAGGAGTCTATTTGTCAAGGAGGGGATGTCAGCATGACATAGGACCAATCAATCACGACAATGAACTGGCAAATTCAGGAGGAAACAGCCCACCCAGCAGATCGGACACCCAATCCATTGGAAATTGACATCAGCATGTCATAAAAGACAGCCAATCGGTGAAAGAATGTAGTCCTGAAGGATTTTAGCACCCAATCTGTAAATTTTGGGGCCTGAAATGCCTGATCCGTCGTGAATACAGCCAAAAATAATGGCATGTGGCCCAGGGCCAATTTTGGACACACCAGCTCATCATTCAAAAGGAAAGTCATTTGAAGAGGTGAGTTTTGGGCGAAAAAAGCATTTAAACTGAAGATGCGGCCCAAAGTGAAGCTTGATGTGAAGATTCACCGTCCAAGCAGATTTTTCTAGAAAATCAACCATCTTTGGACGATTTTGATAAGAATAGAATAGATATTCTCAAAAAAGGAATTTTTAATCCATTTTTCTGTTTTTGCATTTTGCTATTTTTAGCACTGTAAGACATTATAAACAAGTGCTATGGCACAATGTAAAGTATCCTTTTCACAATCCTCAGAACACTGCTACTCCTTTTTCATTTTGGAAATTAATCAGCCTTCCAAACATCTTTAATAAAGTTTGCAATTGTGCGTTATGTTTAGCAAAAATCTCATGTATGCTCTCTTACTTTGTAAACATAGCTGAATTAAGAGATTGTGGTTAACCCTTTCTAGACCTGTTACTCCTTTTGCAGAAATGTGCGCTGAAAGGTTTGCATATGGTCAAAATTAATTGCTTGAATTTGAAATTGTGGTTATCTTAGAATCATTCTCTGTAACCATTGAACGGGATCAATCAAAATTCTCTTAATAATTCATTTAGATTTGGATTTCTCTAACCCTTTCCTCTTTACAAGCAAAATAAAATCAGCAAGCCCTCTGAGGTTGGCCCGACAAAAATTGGATCATCCAACCATTCTATGATCTAAGATGCAATCATAACATTAGACAGATCAAAATTACAAATTCTGGCATGCCTGACAAGACACAGATCAAGATCTATGTTTAGACCCATAAATTGAAGAAATTCGATCTTATGGCAACTCAATAGGAAAAAATTCCCTACTGCATGCTCACTCAATCTAAGGAGAGACAAGTCAGGAGCCCAGTGATATTTTATGAATTAGCACCTTCATCCATAAAAAAGAAACCAGCTCGGTAAATATCATTCCATTTCCATTGCAAGGAACCTTTCTTTTGCAACAAAGAGTCCACTTTGCTCTCTTTCTCCAGACTTCGGATTGAAGATGGCTCATCCTTTGCCACTGCTCAAGCAACTTACCCACAACGGAACGATCAAGGACTGCTGAACCTAGTGACTTAAAACCAAATCCCTGCTGCAGCAATGAAAACATGCCTACTTTGAACAGAAGGAAAAACAGCATACGAGCATTTGCAAGATCTGAATACTCTCAAGGCAAATCCATAATATCTAGCACAAGGATATCACGGTATGCTTGCTGGCCTTTCCCTTTAGAAAGAAGGCAATGTGGTGCAATGGGTTACATGCCTTTTCTATTACCGATTTGGTTTTGCTGGCAGATGCATTTATGCAAAGATTTGGGGACTCTTTGAATGCTTACTCTTTGCTATTGCAGTTCAACACTATTGCAAGGCATCCTTCAGAGGGCATCCATGACTTCAATTTGCAGTTTCACCAAACGTGGAATCAAATTCCAACTACAATTAAACCTGTAGCAACACAAGCTTTTATTTGTTACATGAAAGCTTTGCAGCCAGAACTAGCTATGATGGTTAGATAGGCTAACCACATGAATTGTCTGGATGCATATCAATAAGCAGTTCATGTGAATTAAATTTTGGTGCAGCTCAGCAAGTTGCTGCCCAAATCCCCTATGTGTCTTCCAATTAAACTGAACTGGGGTCATGCAGCTTCAACTTCCCCACAATTAGTGTTTCTGCCTCCTCCACTGATGGTACCAATCGCAAATACTTTAGCAGTGATGTCGCAGCAAGTCCTACTGCCTACATCAAAGCCCATGTATCCAACCACCTCTCCAGGAGATGATACCATTGAACAGATGCAAAGGAAGCTGAATAGTTTGAGCTCAGTAGTCTGAGATTTATCCAACAACTTCACAATCAGCGAAAGACGGGTATGATCGAAGCTATGATGGCACTTGGCAGCAGTGTCGAATGCCATATCTCACACAGGACCAGAATAATGTGCCAAGGTTGCAAGACCAGGGAACTTCAGTGAACAATCTTGCAAATCCAGCACTCAAGAATGCTGCAAATCAGACAGTAAATGCAAATCAAAAAGATTGTAGACTCTACAGCTACAACGATATATACGATTATGTGTGCTGGAAAGACAGAGATCTCAAGCATTGATGCAGGCTCAGCAACAACTAAATGGTCAAGCAAGTCCACAGGGACCTGAAAAACCACTTACAAATCCAGATCCTTTTCTTGCAAATTTTGAGCTTAGGAAAGACCATTCCTTATTTTCCATTCAAGGATAGCAAAGTTGTTCGGCAAAAGGAATATTTTACCAAGGAAAAAAACAATGGAAGAGCAAATCAACCACAGCCAACAAGCAATCCAACCACAACTATTTTAAGAAGAGGTGCCCAGTTTCCAGCAAGAACAGATTCAACTATGCAGGTTGAAACTCAAAGGAAAGAAGCTCCCAAGGCATCCACATTTAAAACCCAGATGCTGTCCTGTATATTCAGAACCAGGTTAGACACTTCGTAAAAGGGAAAGAGCCTACGATGGACAAAGATGTTGCTGAGACATCTGCGGAGAGGGCAAAGGCATCTAAAGGAAGAGAAACTACAACACAAAAAAATTGTTTTCCTCCACTGACACAAGAAAAAAGGCAGCAAGCAACAAGGCAGTGCTTCAATTTTGCACCTAAAGATGAAAACCCTTCCCAGCCAGAAGGATTCAACATTGTAGAAGAGCTAAAAAGGACTCCAGTAAAGGTAAGAATGTTTAAAGTTCTCTTTTTACCAGGACAATTTGATCTTTTGCAGAAAGCATTGACGGAACAAGGGACGTTCAAGCTGCTTGCAAAATCTATCCCTGCAAAAGAGCTTGCTGCAGCAAATCAGTCAAACATAATTGCACATAATGCTATCCCGGATTCCCAAGCACATATGCTGTCATCAAGGACAAAAATTCAAAGCCAAGGGCAATGAAGCCACCTCCGTTATACATCACTCTTAGGGTGGAAGTATTCCTGCTGCACAATGTCATACATCTCTCTAGTTGTTTATCAAATTCATCCAACTCCGTTCTTCATAATTCTTCTCTTTCATTTATTCGCTGCATCGTCTCATCTAAATCTTGAACCACATGATATCTCAGACGCACATTATGCATTCTTAGGGTTTTGTACTCTTCTTGTAACCGGTTTCCCTGATCATTTGTTGCAAAACCCTTGATTCTTCATTTTGAACCTCATTCCCCTCTTCTCCTACTTCAAGCTCTTGTTCCTATAATGCGACATTCGTTAGGGTTCAAAGTCGTTCTTCTTCTTCATTATTCAAAAACCTTACGTGAACCTGTAATCGTCTATATTCCCTGTCTCAAGGTTCCAACTCCCTTTGTTCGATTAGCGGTTCTACTTCTGTTCCGAATAGCCACTCCAGGTTCATTCGTTCTTCTTCTCTAGTGATTTCACTTGGTTCTCCATGTTCATAGAATTGCATTCCTAGTCGTGGTTCTTTTGTCATTCTTCCAGAAGTTTCTCCTGATGATTCCAAGTTGATTACATTCACCTGTGCCTGTGCCTTATACACCTTCAACTTAGAACCATTTACAGTTTCAGGGCAAATTGTACCATCTAACTTCCTTAACCGGACAGCCCCATTGTCCAGTTATTCTTCCACCTAGAAGGGTCCAAGCTATAAGGTCTTCAATTTTCTTGGCTTAATCTCTCGCTTCCCATTATATTTGAGCACTAGATCACCAGCCTTCAAGTCCATTTTTCATAAATGTTTGTCATGCCAAAATTTACGTCGTCATTGGGCAATCTTCGTTGCCCATTGTGCCATCACCCTCTTTTCTCCCAGTTGTACAAGTTTTGTGAGCCTCTCTTCCATGCTCTCCTCGTCACTCAGGCGATTCTCCACTACTACTCTCAGACTTGGTACCATGAATTCAACTGGTACAACCGCCTCTTGTTTATACATTAACTGGAAGGGTGTATGATTCATAGTTGGCTTGAAATTTGTCTTATACGCCCACAAGACCGCTGGTAACCGCTCTTCCCAATCAACGCCCGCCATACTGCATGTCTTGTACATGATGGAAACCAGGACTTTATTTGTTGCCTCTGCTTGCCCATTCGCCCTAGGATAGTATTGACTTGACAAAGAGTGAAAGATCCTAAATTCCGTAGTTAGGTTTTGGATAATTTCATTGACGAAATGGCCTCCCCGATCACTTGTCAACTGAAGAGGAATTCCAAACCTAGTGATAACCTATTCATACAAAAAACGAGCAGTGCTTCTTGCAGAGTTATCCAATAAAGCCCTTACTTCTACCCATTTCATCAAATATTTTGTTGCCACTACAATATATCCGCATTTCCTTCTTCGGCTTGTTCGCAATGGTCCCACAAAGTCCAACCCCTATCTTTCAAACAATTCTTGGGGTTGAGAAGGATGTAATGGCATAAATCCCCTTCTTAATGGCTTTCCCATTCTTTGACACGTATCACATGCCTTCACGTACTCCTTGGCATCGTGATAAAGGGTGGGCCACCACAGTCCTACCAACAACACTTTCCTTGTTGTATCTAGCCCCATATGGCCTCCATCCAATCCCTCACATGCCTCCTTTCGTATTTGTTGTACTTCATCTTCCATGACACACCTTCTCAAGATGTGGTCTTTTCCCATCTTATATAGCAAAACGTGAATGGTGTCGATTTTGTAATGACCTTTCTTTGTTCTGTTGTCGTCATCTCCTTTGGCAGCTCTCCTGTCGATAGATATTCCCCAATATGCTTATACCATGTTGGTACCGCACTTATCATGAATAATTGTGCGTCAGGGAATTCATCTTGTACTCCTCCTTCTGCAAGTTCTCCCAAGCGATCCTCGAAAGCTGGACCACTATTATGTGCTTCTTTCTTGGCCTTACTACCACTCGGAACACAAACTCCTGCAATGTGACAAGCCATCTACTCACTTGTCCATATATTGTCGGTTTGTTTATCAAGTATAGCAACGCCTAATGATCTACATAAAAAGCAAATGGGTTGGCTAGCAGTTAATGTCTAAACTTTTGTACTGCATAAACCATCCCCAGTGCTTCTCGTTCTGTCGTGCTATAATTATTCTCCGCCCTTGACAACAACCAACTTGTGAAATAAATGGGTTGGTCCAATCCAAATTGTCCTTCTTGAGCTAAGGCACAACCAATTGCAAAGTTTGAGGCATCTACGTGGACATGGAACTCCTCCCAATTTGGGTAAACCCGAATAGGTGCTTCTCGTTTTTTCGTGCTATAATTCTTCTCCGCCCTTGACAACAACCAACTTGTGAAATAAATGGATTGGTCCAATCCAAACTATCCTTCTTGAGCTAAGGCACAGCCAATTGCAAAGTTTGGGGCATCTACGTGGACATGGAACTCCTCCCAATTTGGGTAAACCCGGATAGGTGCTTTCACCATATGCGCCTTCAAAAGCCTCTTGGTGTTCCTTCGCCCTTTTGAAAGGAACACTCTTACGCGTGAGAGTGTCTAGCAGATAAGCAGTTTGTGCATAGTTCCTGATAAACCTCCTATAATAACCCACCGTTCCCAAAAAGGTTTTTACAAAACTTACATCATGCGGTTCTTCCATCAACAATATTACCCGAATCTTATCCGGGTTTGGCTTCAAGCCTTCTTGACATACAATATGTCCTAGTAGTTTCCCATATGGCACCATCAACATGCACTTCCTTGGATTCAACACGATCCATGCTCTCCTGCACAAACTCATGCATTCCTCTAGTGCCTTCAAGTGTTCCACTGCTTGGCCATACAAGGACCAATCATCCAAAAAGGCTTTGAAGTTTCCTGTGGACATTTTATCAAAAATATAAAAGATGATTCATTGAAAGGTAGTCGGCGCATTACATAATCCAAAAGGCATGCGGTTATACGCATATATGCCATTTTCCACTATGAAAGTGGTCTTCAATTTATCTTCTTCCGCAATGCTGATTTGGTTATAACCTGAAAACCCATCCAAAAAGGAGTAGATCTCGTGCCCGACTACTTCTTCCAATATGGAGTTTGTGAAAGGAATTGGGAAGGGATCTTTTATGGTTACGGCATTGAGACTCCAGAAATCTACACAAATCCGGATCTTGTTCGCCTCTCTTTTCAGGGTAATCACTATAGGTGACACCCATTCACTTGTCGTAACCTTGAAGATAATGCCTGCATCTAGCATCTTTTCTATCTCGGCATTCACCAGGGCTGCATACTTTGGATTCATCCGATATGGTCGCCTTCTTACTGGTTGTGCGCCTTCAATCAAAGGAATCTTGTGTACATATAGTTCCGGTGGTATTCCCTTCAAATCCTTATAGGTCCATGCAAAAACGTCTTTATACTCCATAAAGATTTTGAATGTTGTTGCTTTGAGCACAAGATCCCAATCATCTCCACACTTGATCATCTTCTCCTCGCCTTCCTCGCCAAGGTTAATATGCACCATCCTTGGTCCTTTGTATCTAATAGATTCAGGTTCTTCAATTGCTTTTAGAACATCAATGGGATGAGCTGGTTTGTCTTCGATTACCGCATCACCCATAGTATATTTTGCAAAATTTCTTGGAAATATCCACTTTTCTTTTTCCTGGTCCTTTTCTATTGCTGATTTCTTTTTGCTACTCTGACCTTCTTCTGGTTTCTTCTTCTCTTCCTCTCAGATTTCGTCTTCTGCGTGGATGCATAAGCACTGAGGTGTGAACACCTCATAGTCCTCCATTTTCCAATGAAGTAGACCCTTGTCGTCATCCTTCTCATCTTCCATGCACTCTTCCAACTGCAACAGTCCTTCATCAGGTTCATATCCCGTTTCACCGTCTGATAATGAACAACCTGATTCATCTGAGGTTGCAAGGTCTTGGCTGACAGATTGATTCTTCAAGTTCATCATGTACTTATGCTAGCCTCTCTTAAAAGTGAGACGTTCTTTCTCCCAGTTATGGTTTACTTTCGCCATTCTTAGCCATCCACGTCCAAGCAATGCGTCATACGCAGGTTTTTGCATAGCAATCACTATGAAATCCAAGGTAAAATCTTGCTCCGCTATTTGCACTTTTTGATTCATCAGTATACCTCTCGTCTCTATCCCGTACTAATCCGCTCCATACAATCTGAAATTTGGAGATCTCAATGTGGGTTGTCCGATGTTTTTCCATGTCTTCTCTAGCATCACGTTCACACTTGATCCTCCATCTACAACAACTTGAGTCATCTTATGATGGTCCAATATCTCCATGTGAACCAAGGCTGGCTTCTTTTCGGCTTCAAACATTAATATCTTGGGATCAATGAACTGCTCATGTTTAATGTTGGCTACTTCCCGAATTTCTTCTCTTTTCCTTGTCTTTATCATTTCACCAACTGTGGTGTATAATTCGGGTATTGCACTTAGCAGATTTTACACTTTAACTTCCATGGTCGTGCTCAGTACTTGTGTCGCCAAACGTTCCATCGATGCTTGCTTACTTGTTATGATCTCCAACTTCTTCAGGGCTTTCTCTTGGAGTAGCCTTTCTTGCTTCTCCTTCTCCAACTCTTCTTTTACCATCTCGTGGGCTTCTTGCCATCACTCCTTCTCCTTAGTAGGGTTTGGATACTGCTCCATTTTTCTAGCGTGAGCTCTTGTCATTGCTAGTACTTGTTTTTCTTTTTCTAGATTATCACTTACTTTGCCAATGTCAATTAAATTGACATTTTGTGCGCCACTTGTACTTGCTTTATTCAGGCAATTTACTTCCTTGTGGTTACCCAGTCCACACCATCGACACATATGAGTAACATTATTCCCATTTGTATTTCCTCCAGTCTGCGGCTTGGGGCAGCTTTTCGCGAAGTGTCCCCATTCTTGGCAGTTTCGACATTGTATGATAGGTCTTCCATTTGAATCATATTGTTGTCAACTTTGTCCTCCTTGCCTTCCACCTCGGTGGTTGTTCCTATATCTACCACTAGTTGCGCCTTGTCCATTTCCTGAGGTATTTACTTGTTCCTCCTATTGCACCGTCATGGTTTGGTGCCTTACTCCCTTCAGATTGAATGGACAATCGGAGACTGGATGACCTACCACATCGCATATATTACAATATGCATTTTTAGGACAATTGATATTCGTGTGACCTTTTGATTTGCAATCCAAACACCAAATGTCTTTTTGTTCCTTTCGTACTTCTCCTTTGACTTCTTTCATAATTTTGTCAAATTCTTTTCTAAAGGAATAGATGGCACTTTGCACCTTATCTTCCGCATTGCTATCGGAATCGTCATTCCTCGAATGCCCCACGATTCCGGCTGCCGTTTGTTTTGCTTCGCTCTCGAAATTCTTTGCTTTTTCTAGAGCTTCAACATATGTGGAGGATGGTACCACTTTCATCTTCTTCCTGTACTTAGGTAGAAGTCCATCTATGAACCAGCGTTTTACTAGTCCATCTGCAGGTGGCATCTGCATTTTGTCGGCCAATTGCTTTAGTCTCCTGTTATAATTCTTGACATCTTCTTTCGGCTTTTGTTTCATGGCATAAATATTTGTTATTATTTCAATATCATCACATAGCGATCGAAATTCATTTATGAATTCATCTTGCATTGTCTCTGATCGCCCAAATGGCTACGTACTCTCTCTCTCCAAGTACCAGTCTATCGCCATTCCTCGCAAAGTGGCAGGAAACAGTTGCAACCATTCAGCAGGTTGCGTTACTCCATTTGCTTTCCAAATTGTGGTACAAGTACCAATGTGGCGTGTTGGGTCTTCTTTCCCTTCCCCAATGAAGGGTGGGCATTTTTGTTTGCTCGCTCTATTGGCAACGTGTGCCATTGGGTCTCTCTCGACCTCCTCGTCACTTGATGACGATGCTTGTGGGGTTCTATTCCACTCTCTGTCAACTATAGGTGGCTCAATTTCTTGTTCAAGTGCTTCTCGTTCAAATAGTCTTTGTCCAAACTCCCTTGCGTCATTGCTTCGTGACCTCCTTCGCGAGTAAACGATATGCGGTTCTAGTCTTCCTCCCCAAGAATCCCCATGTGGTTGCTCTGGTGCCAAGCTCCGATCTTCCACACCCTCTCCACTTCTGGTTGTGTAACTTCATCTCTACTTTGTCTTCCTTGGTTTGCCAGTCTTGCACTTCTTCTTATTGGTTGCTCCACATTTTGTACTTGATTCCTCCGTCGTCGGCCTTGCAACCTTGAATCTGTCATTCACCTCCTTGTCTTATCACGTTCACTTCTTCTCTCGACCCAAACTTGATCTAGGCAATGGCGCCAAATGTAGATAGTGGTGAGGACTTCTCGAGACAAGGGAATGACAGTTTTAGTGGGAGAGGAATTGGCAACACATACTAAGGAACATGTCAATATGGCTTAATACTATTTGTTTTAATATTGCTCAGACGGCTAATCTCTGTCGGCTCAATCTATGACGGATGACGGATTAGTCTATGACAGATGAAAGATTAGTCTATGACGGATGATGGATTAGTCTATGACAGATGACCGATAGGCTATGGACATGACGGATGTCGGCTCCTCAAGACGGCATGACGGTACGGGCATGACAAATGTCGGCACTTCAAAAAGACGAATGTTGGCACTTCATGTTGGCATAGTCCATGTTGGCTCCAATTGTGACGGATGACTATATGTCGGCTCCAGGCGTGACGGCTAACTGCATGTTGGCTCCAGGCGTGACGGTTTACTGCATGACAGCAAGCTCATGTCGACAACAGGATGTCAGTTGGCTGATGTCAGTTGGCTTGTGTCGGCTCCCCTGGACAGTTAGGCAATGTCGTCCCTGTAACTTCTACGTTTCGTCTAAGCGCTCCTCCCTGCAACACTGTAACATAGCATAGAGTCTAACACATACAAGTATTCAAAGAGAAATTTGGCACAAAATTATATCCTTGCATTATCATGAGACAAATACATTCCAGTCATGTGACTGCAACCACCTTACGTACAACACTATCTCCTTCCAGTGATTGCTCTCCTATGCAATGAATATGGATGATTGATGGATACTTTGCAAATGAAAGGGGGGGGGTCTATATATAGTGTGGCTCTGGTAGTTACTGTAACTAACCAAGCCTCAGCTACCAAAACTACTTTGTAGTTCAGCCTTAGCAACATGACATTAATATTCTTACATACGTCTATACATCTAATTTCATTACGTCTGATTATATGACATTAATATGCTTAATAACATTACATTTGACCAATTTGACTACGTTGCATGCCATTCCTACGTAAATACAATGTACTCATATGGATGCGTAGATATTTCGTCAAACACTTTTATTTCTTTTTGGTATATGTTGATCAACATACGATTTTCTTGAAGGCAAAGATAAAGTACTTTTTTACATTGGTGAGACCATCAACCATATGAGACGATCCTCATGGAGGATGTTGTTTACCCAATATATGGTTATCCAACCATACTCCAATTACTGAAAAATGGTGTACAACCCTACCCCCGACAGGATTCAAACCTTGAGAAGGGGAGGACACCTACAATACATATAGACAATCTTTAAGTGATGTCGTGAGTTTGGGACATCACTTAACCCAAAGAACTAGGGTTCCCTCCCCCTTGGTCACAACATATTATCCACCCCATCCAAAAATCTAGGGACTATTCAGATCCAAATAACTAAAGAACTATCATGATTGTGCACACATTTGCTAAGCTTTATGCAACAATTTTGAATATGAAACTCTTAGAATTGTTGGATCAAGGCAAGCTTAGAGCGAGAGGGCAGGCTGGTTTTAGAAGGGATCGTAACATGATTAGTCATGTTTTCACTCCCACGGCTATTATTGAGGCTCGTCGAAAGTCCTCTAAAGTGTTTTGTTGTTTTGTGGATTCTAGAAAGGCCTTTGACACCGTTCTCAAGCATCTTTTCCCTAGTTCATGCCCTCCAGCACTTAGCACTTCGAAAATGGGCCAAACAGCTTGGGCACAGATGGCCCAAGTCTAAATGATCGAGCCTTGGCCTAGAAGGCCCAAGTCTAGATGACCTTCATCAATGCCACTCACTTCATTGTCAACATACAACACTTGTTGAATTTCTCCTCTTGATGCTTGCATGCATTGTTCCTCTTGCTTTAAATTGAGTTGCATGATCACCGCATCATCCTTCCTAGCCTCTTCATCTAGTACCTATGTAATTCCACCCAGTTGTGCAATTTTCGCCTCCTTGATTGTAATCAAGTTCACCTCCTCCACTGTAATCAAGTTTATCGAGTTCATATCCTTGAATATAATCTAGTTCATGGTTTCCTTTGCTTCTTGGCTAGGGCTATGACTCTTCTCCTGCTTTTCGAACCCTCCACGCATCATCGATTCATCTTAACTTTCAAAAATCTAACATTCACATGAAAAGTGCCCCCAAAATTTCATTGCTAAGACTGCACAATGGTCTACCCTTCGTATCATACTCAATTCAACGTCTTCCAATTCTACGGTAGTTGTCATGGACCATACTGTCGATGGCATATTCTTCTTTAGAATAATATATCTATGTTGCATATACCTATAGTGACAATCTTATGTCTATATGCGCCTACGCGTTCTCTGTGTCACATTCATTCTCGAAGGCATCACTCTCACCATTTTTTTTTCAAAGTCACTCTCTTTATTGACTTCTCAACCCAAACATCTAGATAATGTCCTCGAATCGTCCTCCAAGTTGCTCATGTTTTCAAAACCATCACTCTCGCTCCCATAGTCATTCTCATCGTCAAAGTTACTTTCATCTTCAAGGTCGATTTTGTCCCCATTAACATGAACCCAACATTTTAGTGATGTCTTTGCATTACTTTCCAAGTTCAACCCGCTCAAAGGCCTTTCGGTATGATGTCGGAGGGAGCGCCCTAATCTTCTTTTGGTACACAAGAAGAAAGCCCTTCACGAACCACCTTTTCTTCAATGTGCCTGATGGATCCTCCTCTAAATAGGTAAACAACCAACCCACCGTTTGGTCTCAAGACCGAACAGGCTTTATCTCACCCTATTCCATTCTATAAATTTCAACAATGACCTCACCATCATTGCGCAACAACTAAAATTCCTTCACAAATGCTTCACGCAACTCTTCCCAAGTCTAGTACTTGACCTCAGGCAATATCTCGCAATTCCACGAAAGGTCGCAATAACCTCCTCCAGTCTACTTCATTCTTCTACCCATTGGCTTTTCCACATTGTGGCGTAGAATTTTGAATGCCTGATTGGGTCCTTTATTTCACCACCCTGAAGCGTGGGACACTCATACATCACTCAAAAATCGATTGTTATCGTGATTGATTGGTTCGTATAGGCATTGATTGCTGCCATGTCTCACTCCCATCCCACACATCATTGGATGGACCACACCACAATCGCTCTTGTGCTGAACTCACATCCTATTCACCATCAAACACATCAACCAACAATTGCTTTGATGTCAAACTCTCATCATGCGCACTATTTAATGCACAACTTGCTCCAACCACCACCGACCTTTCCTACCAAACCAAGTTTTCTCCTTTGTTAGAATCGTCCACTTTGTAACACCCAAATTCACCTACACACACATCCTCCTCGCATGTCTCATCATCGTGCATGCTTTTTCACACCCTCTATCACGAACACCTACGACACGACCTATGCCATCACATATGCCTTCATCACGAACATGTTCAGTTGCGTGCACAATTGTGCGAACTTGTCCATTTGCACACACATCTTTACTTGTACAAGCTCATCCGTCTACACGAGTGTCTCCACCTACATGAACACGTCCGTCTATGCACATATCTCTGCCTATGCAAACTCGTTCACGTATGCGTGTCTTCACTTCCACAAGCTTGACCATTTGCATGCACATCTCCCTCCTCGCACATGTTACCATGACCATGTGCGTCGTTGCACACATTACCATGCATGTGGCCACGCACTTCCATGTCAACGCTCACATCTTCACTTACACAATTTCATCAACGTGCATGTCTACATGCCAAATTTCATCTTCACTTATCATGTAGCTTGTTGCATCACTTATTATGTAGATTGTGCGTCGCTTATCATGCAAGTTCTCCTCATACACCTCTTTGTCACAATCGGCCTCTTCTCATGTCACTTCATTCACTGCCTCACGCAACAAACTTAGGTTTGATGACTAATATTCAATCTATGCAAATAACCGTTGGCCTTCAATTGCACTATTGTTGTGCAACCTTCGCGTGTACTAGCGTCAACTCTGGTCTCTCAAACACACTCCCTCGTGGTTACCTTTGTGCTTGACTCTCATCCTTTGCACCTCTAGGCACTTCCCCCCAGGTTTGTGTTGTTATTAGAGTCAACACTTGCTAGACACACACCTCACCTTAGCCATGAACACTATAAACACCAATTATGGACAAAAGTCGAATTAGATTTTTGCACATAGGAGTTTGAGTGCAAAATGCACTAACTTTTGTAATGTAAATAAATGTAAATGCAAATGTGAGTCAAATGTAATTGAAATGTCAATGTAATACAATTTGGAGTTTGATAGATTGTGATAAACTATAATGAGCATTAAGGGTGTCACGTGTACGTCCGAAGGGGGAGACGGTTGCATGTTGAGGTGTCCTAGAAGCCATTGTTGGCAATGGCCCGGACCAAAGCATAAATAGAGACCCCCCCTTCATTGTTGATCATCATCACACCATTATGCTGGCAAAGGAGCATGTACATTGTATGTACGAGGGAGCATAGTGCAAGATAGTACAAGGATTCAATATTACCTTGGAGATAGAGCATTTTGTGTACTACAGTTGCAGTCACATGTGTATTGACAATGTTGTACAGGCCATGAGATAATGCCAATGACATCTCATTTCCATCTCTATGTGTGTGTTGTGTGATGCATTGTTACAGTAGAATTGTAGGTTTTGTATGCCAAGTTCTGTGTGTGAGTTGTAGGTTGCAAACAAGAGTTGCAGGTAGTTACAGCTTAACTGTAAATGAGTTGTCGTACAAACAGTTGCAGTTGGACTTGTCATATGAAGGATGTCACCAATGTTGTACGAGGGAAGTTGTCATACGAGGGAAGGGATGTAGTTGTACAAGAAAAACTACTGACTAGAGTAAAGCATGCCATCTAACAAGAATGCAACCATGTCGAACGAGTGGAAGTGCCGTACAAGTGTTTTTGGTACAAACACTTGTCGTCCGTTCAGATGTTGATGATGTGTGATGTTGGACCAGCAATGACTACAGTCTTAGTTGTCTCCTAGAATCTGTTATTCCAATTGTTCCTCCAACCATCAAAATACCCACCGTTGTGCTACAAACACTTGCACATCTCCTTCATGCATGAACACTTGTATGTCTCCATGCACAAACACTCCTGCGTCTCCTTCGTGCGAGAACACCTGTGCATCCCTTTTTGTGCATAGACACCCGCATGTCTCCTTCGTGTACGAACACTTCCATGCGCCTAATTGCACGTTTGCTTCACACATCAATCCTTTGACAGCATCCAAAAACAAGTCAATGTCTTCTTTTGCTACAACCTCCAATCTTCCCTCCTCTCAAGGGAAACTATGTTGTTCATCGGATGCACAATAATTGTCCCATTGTTGTAGTCAAGTACCTTCTCGTGCGTGACAAATCCATGTGACCAATTGCGACCCCACTTCAAACAGGCAACGGTGCCAAAATGTAGAAATACTACTAGTTCCATTACCACTTATATAAACAAAAGTACACAATGATAACACTCACAAATACACATGGATACATTGTGCACACACCATGTATCTTGCACAAAAACTATCTACAATACATCATTACTTTGACGAACAATCTACCAACAAGCAACTCTGCCAACAATACTCTTCAGCCAACCACAACAAGCACTCCTACATCTCTTACGTAGATGCATACTTATAATAGGACCGATAGGCAGTTGGCAACTACCAAACTACGTCCGAATTAAACAATTACATAAAACAATAAAAATACCCCATTACATTACATTCTTACAAACACTTTGGCCACATGCACATTACTACAAACACTTTGCCACATGCACATTATTACAAACTCTTCGTGTGCACACATTCGTGCATCTTTTTATAGGCTCAAACATGCATTCATGCAAACATGTCAAATCGTCTACCTACACACAAAGGCTCTACTCACCAGCCAATACACAAAGGTTTTGCCTATAATCTGGTCCACGCAAAGGATTGGCTGGTTAGGACTTGAGAACAAAGGGGTTTTACCGTAAGATTGAACCCTAAGTAGGAAGGGGAAGACAATTTCCTTTTGATTTTAGTATGACACACTTGAGGCAAAAACCTAACTACATCCAATGAATAGCCCCAAAATCACTAAAAGGCAAAGACACCAACAAAATTCAAACCCATGTCCTTGCACACCCACCAATTAGAGCCTGATCCCTGGCCTCAGGCAATGGAGTTTCAAAAGTATCACAAACCACCAATCAAACCTACCTATTCACTAATGGAGTGATTCTTCAAGCTCAATTCACATTTCATGAATTGACACCCGATTCGTTGACGAATCAAAAATTTCTTTCAATTGGAAGCCCTGAAGTTAGCAGATTTTCTCAGTTAGTCAGCAATCAATCTGTTTGAATGAAAATATGGATGGCCACTGAAGCAACTTTCAACAATATCGATGTACCTATGACCACCCATGGTACCCCTACAATGCCAGTTCAACCACTATAAACAACAATGGGCCCAAGGTCATCATCATCTAAGGCAGCATAGGCAACTGCTAGGGAAGGCAAAGTGGTAAGAAAGACCCCTCAAAAATAATCAACCCTTTAGGTCGATTTCTATGCCCGAACCATTGAGGGCAAATATGCACACTCGCCCAAGAGTGTCTACAACACTGCATAGAGCAAAATTTGTCTCAATGAACCACAACAAGATCGCAAAAGGAAGGACATGGTGCTGAAGACTTGTCAAAGTTCGGTTCACCCAACATTTGAATGTCCCAAACTTGTAGAGAAGTGCTCTTCAAACTATGACCCATCCACTCATTAGAGTGCAATGGTGGGAAGTGTCGGGTCACTGATTACAGTTATTGACAAGGCAATGGCCATCCTCGATGAGCCAAACTTGGAATGGGTCATTAACAATCTAGACCCAAAGAGACTTCAATAATAAGAAGCACTACTAAAGGGACTTTTTGAAGGAACAACACATTGATTTAGAGGATCTACAGGATTTCAAGTTGCCGCCACATATAAAGCAATTCAAGAAATACATAAGCAAGCATTGTCCACCTTTACTTCCATCTTGGGAGAGCCCTTGAATTGAGATATCCAAGATTGTCACTTGGTGCTACTCAACATTGTGGAGAATTACAAGGCAAATGAATATGGGGGGCTCCAGCCATACAAAAAATTGTTGGCCCTAGCCCAAATTGTCAAAGAAGGCCCAACAAATGTTGCACAGGGCCAAGAAAGCTGGAGATTGATATTTAAACAGCAAAAGCTCATTCAAACACCTATACAAATTCTTAGCCAAGCCATTCCTCCTACCAATGTATCACGGATCACATCTTTGTTCATGACTACACCCAATAGTTAGATTATATCAACTAATCATACAATGTCGAGCAGAAGAAAGGGACCTAGTACAAGCTTGATTTCAGCTACATGTCGTTGGCAATCAAGGGTTATCACTATCACAACAAGTTGCAGGAAAGGTTGTTCGAGATGTGGTTGCACAATAGATAGCCCTATAATCCAAAGGGGACGTTCGTCCAAAGGTTGGCGCTCTTCAAGGTCAAGACCTCTTACTATCATGAGTCTAGATCCACATTTGACGCAGAAAAGAAACTATCCTAAGAGGACACCTTGGCAAAGTTGGAGACATGCCCTACATGGGAGGCCATGTACAACAAGCTTGCATTCGAGATCTGCCATGGTTCGCCTTCTACAAGAAGTACACATATGGTTCGAAAACCCATAACATAAATAACAAAAGATTATAGCCCTCAAGAAGAAAGGGTGGCACAAAAAGAGGAAGCTCTCTTGGTGAAGGATGCAATTGAAATCAAGAATAATTCTACCAAAGTCTTCAATATCCCGATCAACCGTGAAATTAGCAACATCTAGAACAAGCACCACCTTGAAGTGCTAGGAATCGGGTCCATGTCTGAGGAAGGAGGTGAAGCAAGTGAAGACGACCTCCTAAGTTTTGTTTTGCCTTTATTTGAAGGCCCCATCAAGCAAGACAGTAGCAACACCAACACCTGCAATGACAACACTAGCCAAAGCTCAAACACATGCCTCAACCATTGTGGTATGCTCAACACATAGGAAAGCTAGTGTTATGCAATGAAACCAAAAGAGCCATCACCGGCCCAACCATCTACTCAACCAAATCCACAACCCTAGTTGCCCATGCAAACCCAACCTCAATTGATTACATACAAAGGTCAACGCAACCATTGTCAACCACCGCCCCATTGATACATAATTGGGCTAGGTAGTCCTACACCCCACTAGACCTCACAAAGTATGGAAGAGAAGCATCCACAACTAGGTCCATAGGCTATACAAGGATGAGAGGAATTGGCTGATTGAGCCAAGGGATGAACGACCCATTGAGAGTATCCTTGATGACATACGGACTGGCTTGGAGCCACTGGCCATCGAACTCAATGTGGTACCAATTTTTTTTTAGACGTCAATGCAGCCAAACATAGAGGTAGTTGTTAGTTCTAAGGCCTCAGGGAACTCGAGACAGAAAGCCACACCATCGACTAAGCAATATGCACTAGCAACCAGTGGGGTACTTGATATGGAAATGTGAACAGGCATCTTGTATGCGATAGGCATTCCCCCACAAAAGAAGCGTCGAGCAAAAGTTGGTTACTACTATGCAACAACAAACCCCTCCCTTGTCTAGCACTACCCCATTAGTGAAAATTTAACAGCCCATCGGATGGTGAGCAACAGAGGGGTGAAGTTGCCTTAGAGATGATATGTCAACAATATTTGAATCCATTGGCATCCTAACCCAGCCATTCGACACATCAAAAATTGTTACTCCCGTTACAACAACCACTTCAGTAGTCGCAAACTTAGCTGACACCACTCTACTCTCCACTACTTCCACTTCTCCATCCATCCCAACCTCACTTCCACTATCCACCATTCCAATCACCCTGTGTTTGCACATTTGGCCCATCTACAAGCACAATTCCCACCACTAGAATCATCCATCGCACAAGCAATTGACCCTAGTCACATCACCAATTGCTACAACTACAGTGATTGTCCAACCTATCATACATCCTACATCCACCTCATCCACTCAAACCATGCCAATTTTGCAACCCCAAGTCTCGCAGCCACCCATCATCGATATCCCCTCCATCGCATCCACATCGACTATGACCACATTTGCATCCACCACCACTCCCATCACCATGTTGATGCCACCCATTGCCACCGTAACATCCACCGCACACAACCCATTGACATCAATTTTTGCAACTTCATCTTCAGTTTTTCAAATTGACTACCACATTGGCAATAAGTGTGGCCATTGCAACGCTATGTTTTAGAATCTATAGCATTAGGTCAACCTCATAAGCAACATCCTCCATGCCCATGGCAAGATGCTCTTAGTTGTAGGAAGCTTGTCACTGTTTGCCCAATCACTTGTGGAAATTCTTTCAACTATGGAATGGCCAACACTAATGACCTTGCTTTCATTGGGCGATGTGGAGGAGGAGGCCCATGATTCATCATTCTTTTGTAAAACTCCATTCTTTTATAGACTTCATGCCCAATATAAAGACCACTAAGTTTCGACATCAAGCAATCATGATGTCCCAAAAAGTCGCCAAAACTAGAGTGGTTTTCAACACTACCATTACACGGCCATCTTAATCACAACAATCGATGCAAAGAGAATTTTACAATGAATAATGCTAAAAGGAATTGTCAAGATCAAAAAAGGCAGTTTCAAAGCATGACAACTTCCCAAGAAGCTAATCAGGCAAGCCAAACCAAATGGACAATTATATTAAAATTGGCAACATGTGTTAAGTCTTCATCAACGGATTCGTAATTCTGTAGTTTCTAATTAGTTGCAGCTATCAATTCGTCAAAGCACTCGACCCTTCAACGAGCTATGACCACATTTGCATCTACCTCCACTCCCATCACCATGTTGATGGCACCCATTGCACCCATAGTATCCACCACACACACCCCATTGACATCAATTTTTGCAACTTCATATTCAATTATCAAATTGACTACCACTTTGGCAATAAGTATGGCCATTGCAACGATATGTTTTAGAATCTATATCATTAGGTAAACCTCACAAGCAACATCCTCCACACCCATGGCAAGATGCTCTTAATTGCAGGAAGCCTGTCACAGTTTGCCCAAACTCTTGTGGAAATTCTTTCCATTATGGAATGGCCAACTCTAATGACCTTGCTTTCATTGGGCGGTGTGGGGGAGGAGGCCCGTGATTCATCATTCTTTTGTACAACACCATTCTTTTATAGACTCCATGCCCAATAAATAAGGCCACTAAGTTTCGACATCAAGCAATCATGATGTCCCAAAAAGTCGCCAAAACTAGAGTGGTTTTCAACACTACCATTACATGGCCATCTTAATCACAACAATCGATGCAAAGAGAATTTTACAATGAATAATGCTAAAAGGAATTGTCAAGATCAAAAAAGGCAGTTTCAAAGCATGACAACTTCCCAAGAAGCTAATCAGGCAAGCCAAACCAAATGGACAATTATATTAAAATTGGCAACATGTGCTAAGTCTTCATCAACGGATTCGTCATTCTGTAGTTTCTAATCAGTTGCAGCTATCAATTTGTCAAAGCACTCGACCCTTCAATGAGCTATGACCACATTTGCATCTACCGCCACTCCCATCACCATGTTGATGGCACCCATTGCGCCCATAGTATCCACCGCACACACCCCATTGACATCAATTCTTGCAACTTCATCTTGAGTTGTCAAATTGACTACCACATTGGCAATAAGTGTGGCCATTGCAATGCTATGTTTTAGAATCTATAGCATTAGGTCAACCTCACAAGCAACATCCTCCACGCCCATGGCAAGATGCTCTTAATTGCAGGAAGCTTGTCATAATTTGCCCAATCTCTTGTGGAAATTATTTTTGCTTTGGAATGGCTAACATTAATGGCCTTGCTTTCATTGGGGGGTGTGGGGGAGAAGGCCCATGATTCATCATTCTTTTGTACAGCACCATCCTTTTATAGACTTCATGCCCAATAAATAAGGCCACTAAGATTTGACATCAAGCAATCATGATGTCCCAAAAAATTGCCAAAACTAGAGTGGTTTTCAACACTACCATTACATGGCCATCTTAATCACAACAATCAATGCAAAGAGCATTTTGCAATAAATAATGTTAAAAGGAATTATAAAGATCAAAAAAGGCAGTTTCAAAGCATGACAACTTCCCAAGAAGCCAATCAGGCAAGCCAAACCAAAAGGACAATTATGAGAAAATTGGCAACATGTGCTAAGTCTTCGTCAATGGATTGGTCAATCTGTAGTTTCTAATAAAATTGCAGTTATCAATTCGTCAAAGCACTCAACCCTTTAACGAGCTGATTCGTCAAAGAGATGACATCAATATGACATAGGACCAACGAATCAAAGTGACGAATCTGCAAATTGAGAAGGAAACAACATAGCAAACAGATTGAAGACCCGAACCATTGGAAAGGAACATCAACATGATATAATAGGTGACCGATCAGTGAATACAGCCAAAAATAGTTACACATGGTTTGAGGCTTATCCCGACTCACGAGTAAAACAAAAACTTGCCGAGTCCCAAGAAAAAACTCCATCGTCGACACAAATGTAGAGGGAACGGCATAAAAAGTTTTTTTTTTTATTGGGCCTCATTTTTGCTATTCCAGATTGCAAAGAGAGCAGAGATTACCTAATACCAGACCAAAAATACACAAGATTGCATCCTAAAACTAGATTTTTTTCAGTTTTCAAGAATCTAAAAGCCACCAACAGCCATCCAACTGTTTCATATGAGGTAAGAAAACTGTCTCAGCTATCAAACTTTTTTCTTTTTTTAAGTTTCGGGCTTCTTTTTTTTTTCTTTTTAGAAGTTTGTAACTAATTGCAATAGCCACCCAAATGTTTCATCTGAGCTAGAAAAACTCTGAAAGCCTGAAACTGTCAATGTTAAGCCTTCATTTAAACAGTTTTTCTAGCATTGTCAATGCCCTAGGGCTTAACAAAACTCGGTTGCTGCTGCTCCTGCTTTGGCACTGTCAATGTTTAAACTAGGATTTAAACCCTAGGGCATTTTTTTTCTAACTAATTGTTTGTTGTTTCCATGTGCAGCCACATCAAAATGACAGGGAAAAGAGACGCAGCATGGAAGTATGCAAAGGATGGGGAAAAGAAAGGGGAGGTTTACTACAATTTTTGTGGGGAAAAAATTCATGGAGGCATAAACCACCTCAAATACCACTTGGCAATGAAACAAGGTCATGATGTCAGGCTGTGTTCAAAGGTGC
Source organism: Wollemia nobilis (assembly GCA_028583015.1). Lineage (NCBI taxonomy): Eukaryota > Viridiplantae > Streptophyta > Pinopsida > Araucariales > Araucariaceae > Wollemia > Wollemia nobilis. The sequence goes on along the minus strand of JAQPPZ010015824.1, from coordinate 39,776,280 downwards.
TTGTTGAGGTTTAGAGGGAATGCAATGCCATCCTGTCAGACTACACTAAGATAAAGAATTAAAATAAAGAACAAGAGAGACCATGGCAACCCCCCTTCTTGAACTGGTATAGAGGGTACCAGCAGCACCTATAGCCGGTTTTACTGCTAGAATGGGTCCAATTCAGCAGTTACACATCCAGGGAGTGGTATAGAAGAGTCTTATTTTGTGGAGCGGTCCACACCAAGGTCATAACCCACTCTTGAGGGTATGACCGCGTGGAACAAGGAGAGGCACAAGGCCACAAGGAAGGCTGTTGCAAGTTTCTAGTATTTTTCCAACCTTCCCTTCAATGTGGCAAGGTCTCCATATTGGCGGGGTATGGTAGATGCCCTAACAGTTTGCGGCGCAGGATTTAAGCCACCAACTTATGATGATCTTAGGGGCCCTCTCCTTTGTGAATCCGTGGACAATATTCAGGTTTTGGTTGAAGAGCAACGTAGGGTGTGGAGGAAGAGGGGTTGCACAATCATGTCCAATGGGTGGACTGGTGGGAAGAATCGGACATTGATTAATTTTTTTGGTTGCTTCTACAAGAGGAATCGTACTCCTCAAGTCAGTGGATGCATTGGCACAAGTTAAGAGTGCCAATACGCTTGCACGGTTGCTAGAGGAAGTTGTGTTAGAGGTGGGAGAGGAGAATGTTGTCCAAGTTATCACGGACAACATAGCAGCATATGTAGCAACTGGTAGGATGTTGGAGGAGAGATTCCCCACCCTTTTTTGTACACCATGTGCATGCAGCCCATTGTCTCGATTTGCTACTCGAAGACATTGGGAAATTACCTTAGGTGTCAAAGGTTCTACAAAAGACAAGATGTATTACCAAATTTATCTACAACAATACATGAGTCCTCCAACTGATGAGGCAATTTACTAGTGGGAGGGAGCTAGTGCGGCCTAGATTTACATGCTTCGCCACAGACTTCGTTACATTGCACAGCCTCTTTGATGCAAAGGGGGCATTGAAGACGATGTTTGTGAGCAACAAGTGGAATGTCGAAGGCGCTGCTAGACACTGACTGACCAGTGAGGGCAAGAAGGTGTATGAAACTATCTTTGAGGAGGCCTTCTGGAAGCTATGGATGAGGCAATCAAGGTACAAGACTAGGGGTTTAATATATTTATTTATTTATTTAAATTATTTTTCCATTTGCAAATTTTGAATTGTAAATTTTGTTTTTATTGTAAATTATTTTTCCCTTTTTTTTAGGTGTTAGAGCCTTTGGTGAGAGTTCTCAATCTTGTTGATGGAGAAAAATCACCAATGGAATATGTATATGAGGCTATGGATGGGGTGAAAGAGGCAACTACCTCGGTTTATAATTATTTTGAGCACAAATACAATCTCATTTGGGAAATTATTGACCAACGATGGGCTTCTCAACTCCATAGCCCACTTCATGCAACAGGGTACTACCTCAATCCCAAATTCTTTTATGATGATTCATTCGAGACCGACTATGAGGTGATGTCGAGCCTTCGACAATGCCTTTAACTAAATGGTGCAAGATGAGCAAACTCGCAATAAAATACAGGATGAGTTGCAAGATTATAAGAGATGTGAGGGAGTCCTTTTCACATCCACGCAATGCATTCAAGCAAGGTTAACTTTGACGCCAGGTAACCCTCATCAAATTATTGTTGGATTTGTTTTAAAAAATTATCTCAATTTACGATTTTACGTGTGAATTACTAAATTTCCTTTATCTTGGCTTTTTCTAGATTTAAGGTGGGAGGACTCAAGTATATACACCCAATCGACAATGCTTCACCATCAAAATTTTATGTCAACAATGAAGCGCTTCATATTGTGAGGGCAATTCGAATATATTTAAGCACATACACTCCAAGAAGCACAACAAACTCACATAGCAAAAGTTGAATGATTTTGTTTTTGTTCATTACAACCTTCACCTCCACCATTAAAAAAAAAATGTGGGAACAAGTTAGGAGGCTATTGACCTAGACGAGATTGATCCATCATCTGAATGGATCACATAGCCATAGCAGCAGCAGCAAGAACCTCTCTTTTCCATGGAGGTATCCTAATGAGACATGATTATAATCTCATGGAATATAAGGGGTGCTAATGCCCCCTCAAAGCAAAGGTGTATTAGGGACCTATGTTTAAATAATAATCCTGATATTCTTTGTATCCAGGAAACTAAAATGACAAAAGAAGAAGTTTCAAAAACTATGAAAGCAGTATGGGCAAGATGTGAAAAGGATGCCATGGATTCTGAAGGAGCGGCAGGGAAAATTCTAACTTGTTAGAATCATTCTAGAAACTCTTGTGTAACCATTCATAAAACTAGGCATTGGACAGCCTCTTTAGTCACTTGCTACTTTGCAAATATTCATTTCATCCTTGTCAATGTCTATGGACCTATAACTCAGTCACGTAGATTAGAAGTTTGGAGTGGGATTGAAGCCTTTATGAGAAGTAAAGACCAAGAAACCTGATTCATGATCATAGGAGATTTTAATGTCATAACCAAGCTAGATGAAAAATTTGGGGGAATTAGGAAATTAACCCAAAGTATGAGAGATTTCTCAGCTTTTATTCAAAACAATAATCTATGGGAGGTTGAGTTTGAAGAAGACAACTATACTTGGACCAACAAGAGGAAAGGCCAAAACCTAATAACAAAAAAATTAAACATATGCATACTCTCAAATCATTGGCTAGATGAAGGAACTTGTGCTAAAATTGATACCTTAACAAGGATTGGTTCATATCACTGGCCAATAAGAGCTAAAATGGTGGTAAGTGAGTTCAAAAAAATATCATATTTTAAATATGAGCAAATGTGGGAAGACCGTCCTCAATTTGTTGATATAATAGCTCAAACGTGGAATTCTTCAAGTAATGGTGGGTTGTATGCTCTTCCAAATAAATTAAATTTATGGCATCTAGATTAAAAGAATGGAAGAACACTTTCGGAAACATTTTTGAGAAGAAAGAAGAACTAAAAGATAAACTTTCAAAATTCTAAAAAGGTGATCATAATAATCCAAGCTCAGAAATGAAATGAAATATTATTAATGTCCTCGGTGGGCCAAAATAAGACCCAATGGACTATAAGAAGGACAATAATGACTGCCAGCTAGCGGGCTAAACAAAGGAGGAGATTAAAGAGGAAAGGGACATCCAGAATTAATAGAATTAAATCAATAGAAGGGGTTTGGATTGAAGATCAGAGTGAAATTAAAAAATAGGTAATTTTTTTTGTTTTATCAGAATATTCTAGGATCAGAGGAGACTAAAATTCTTAATGATAAACTTCTTCAAGATGTTCCTTCAGTTACAAAGAATGATAGGAAACTGATGGAGCCTATTACTCTAGAAGAAATTCATTTAGCTCTTTTCTCTTTTAATAAGGATAAATCCTTAGGTCCAGATGGGCTCTCTGCAACTTTTTACCAACATAATTGGGAAATAGTGAAGGATTCTTTATTGGTGGCAATGGAACAGTCGAGGGTAAAACAATACATACCTTATAAAATAAATGCACAAATCTTACCCTAATTCCAAAAAAGAAGGATGTTGAATTGTTTGATTCTTTTAGACCCATAAATGTATGTAATATGGCATATAAGATTACTTCCAAAGTAATGGCGAATCGATTAAGGCCATTGTTAGACAAAATCATTTCAAAAGAGCAAGAAGGATTTGTGAAAGGGAGACAAATTCTGGACGGGATCATAGTAGCTCATGAAGTTATACATTCAGCAGCTTCAAGAAAAGAGAAAGCAATGATCTTAAAACTTGATATGAGTAAAGCCTATGATAGGGTTAAACGGTATTTTCTTTTTGCAGTTTTAGAAACGTTTGGATTCGGGAAAAAATGGGTTAGATGGATTAAAGCTTGTGTCTCTACAGTTTCTTATTCAATGTTGGTCAATGGGTTAGTAACAGAATATTTTAAAGCCAAGAGAGGCCTTAGACAAGGAGATCCTCTATCTCCTTATTTGTTCATTATTATGGCATAGGTTTTGAGTAGGAACTTATAGAAGGCTTACAAATATGGGCTTATAAATGGACTTAAGGTTAGTAATAACATCGACAACATCACCGATGATACAGCCCTTTTTGGAATGGCAAGGATAAATGAGGCCAGAGCTTTGAATAACTTTTTAAAGGAATACGAAAGAGCATCAGGGCAAAAAGTTAATAGGACAAAATCCAAAATTTACTTCCTTAACTCTCCAACTAATATCAAAGCAAGAATTTGCAGGTTACTTCAAATGGAGGAGGCAAATTTGCCAACAACTTATCTAAGCATGCCTTTATTTGAGAGGAGAATGACGATAGAATTATGGAATCCAGTTACTAGTAAAGTTCAGAATAAACTTCTAGCTTGGAAAGGTAGATGGTTATCGTTAGCAAGAAGAGTGAAGTTAATTCAGTAAGGCCATTCCAACATATTATATGTCATTGTATTCTATGCCAAAATCAGTTGAAAAAAGTTTAATCTATATTATGCAATCCTTTTTATAGTCAGGTTTACATAATAAGAGGAAATTTCCTTTGGTGAAATGGAGCAAGGTGTGTGATGATAAAACTAGGGAAGGTCTTGGTTTAAGAGTTCTTAAAGATGCAAACTTAGCTCTTAGTGGAAAAGTAATTTGGAGATTGTATGAAGAGAGTCAAAGACAATGGGCAAGAATTCTTCTAAGTATGTTGATCCCAATGTCCCAAGTATAATATTTACTGCATTCTCTGTACCAAATGGTTCTGCTCTTTGGAATGGTTTTAAAAAATCTATTGATCTTAGATTAAAGGTTTAAGATGGGTGGTGGGAATTGGTGAAAAAAATTATATTTGGATGGATACTTGGTGTGATAAAAAATCACTCAAGTTAGATCCAATTTTGAAGCCTTAGATGAGATTGCTTCAAGACAAATATGGTGATAGGGTTTCAAACATTTTGTAAAAAGATCAAGAAGGAAGATACAAATGGAAAGACGATTTTTTTACAAATATACAAGACATTGATGCTAGGAGGCAATTGAGTAGAAAGATAACTATAATTATTCCAAGGGGAGCCAAGGATAAATTGATTTGGGAGTTGAATGGCTCATGAGAATACACAACAAGAAGTGGATATAATGTACATAACCAACATTATAATAATATCACTAGAATATGGAGAGATATCTGGGATAGCCCAAGCATTCCTAAAGTCAAATCGTTTGTTTGGCTAGTAGATCATAGAAGAAATTTATCTTGGGATAAACTTATGAAAAGGGGTTTTCATGGCTCCTCTCAATGTGTTCTTTGTAAAAAGGAGGAGGAGAGTATAGACCATCTCTTTGGACATTGCTCAATAGTCTAGAAACTATGGCAATGGATTCTTAATATGTTTGGTAAATGCATGGTGATGAATAGCAGAATTGAAGATTGGTTAAAGCAATGGCAAAGCACTTGTAAAAGTGAGGTTTTACAAACAATATGGGATATATCAAAAGATACAATACTTTGGACTGTATAGCTAGAAAGGAATAGAAGAATATTTAAAGGAAAGGAAAGCAATTTAGAGGTAATGAAAAAGAAGATATGTTTAGCCATAGAGGAGTCTAAACCAACCCTATCAACTCACCCAGTCCCTAATCTGGAAGCAGAGAGCCTTGATAGATGGAGTCAAGTCATTAAATGGAATTATGATGTTGGGTACAAGAGAAGCAAAAGGAAGGCAAAGAATATAAAGTGGAAACCACCAGATGTGGAGTGGGTTAAATTGAATTTTTATGGAGCATCTAAAGGAAATCCAGGACCAGCACGAGGAGGAGGAATAATTAGAAATAACGGAGGAGAGTTTTTTCTCGTTACACTTTCAATAGTGGATTTAAAACAAATAATGAAGCTGAAGCTTGGGCAGCTTTAGAAGGGTTAAACATATGCAAACAAATGAAATGGAACAAAGTATGGATGAAAGGTGATTCTCTCATAGTACTAAATGCAATTTTGAGGAAACCAAAGGCTCCATGGAACATACATGAATAATTATGGAAATTCAAGATCTTGCTAAAGAGTTTTGTTAGAGTATATTACATTATTTAGTACATGCTAATGTACCACCTTGGGTACATAACTAGAGTAGGAGTTGACTTTAGAGTAAGGTTTGAGTTACTCAGTGCAATGTAATAAATGCACAAGTGTTAGAATGTGCAATGATGTAAATGTGCATGAAGTCCACATGTACATGAGTCATAGGATAGGTAGATGAAGAGTCATGGGTAGAGTAAAGGCCAAGGCACATATCTTCCTATATATAGGCCTTTAAGGTAGATAAAAGCATGAGAGAGACAATGTTACTATAGAGAGGTAGATTATAGTAGTGAGTAGGTACAATGTAGTTCTTCATTTAAAATTCTAGAGTGTTCAAGTCCTCCATTATATTGCATTGTACTATTTTCGTGAGCTTTCATTTATGGCATATTACCGAGTTATTGCAGAAGTCTATTCTCTTATTTTCCTACATATTTTAGTGCCATTATCATATAGTTATCATAGCTTACTTATTTTACATCTTGTGGTTGCATTTCCATTAATATACATCACCAAAAGCTAACAAGTTTGAAGAAATTAAGTTTACACATGCATTAAGAGAAGGAAACAAATGTGGAGATAGGCTAGCCAATAGAGGGATTTTGATTGAGGATCATGAAGTTAAATTCTCCTTTCCATGGTTAGAGGAAGTAATAAGTTTAGTTGAAGCTGACAAGAAAATGTTGATTGCCTGAATCAATTAATGATTAAGATTTACTTTAATGTTTTCCATTGATAATATCTGCTTTATTTTGTAACAATAATGTGTTTTCATATAAACTATTTATTATAATTTTTGTGGTTGCACTTGTGTTTCAAGAAGGAAACTAGCAATCTATATTTGGTAAAGCAGACTATGATAGTGCGATGTTTTGGAAATATTACTCTACTAAGATGCAATGCATAGATAGTAGAGGTGAAGTTTTGGTATCATGAAGGCTGCTATAAAAAAATGTTAAGAAGGATGCTGAATTTTGGAATATTTGTATTCATACAGAAAATTGAAAAGATCCAGAAAATAAAAATCAAGAATTCAAACATTTTATGTAAAATGATGTAGGTTTCTAGCCATAGCATCTCAATTGAGATGAGAAGTGTATCTATTTGTAAACTCTCAAGCTCTAAAGAAGAGAGTTGTAATTTGTCAAGGGTGGGGAACCCGAGTACAATCCCTTATTGTTATTATCCAGCCAAGAAAAAACAAGTGGAGGGTTTACAAACAATCAAAATCAAAATCCTATAACAATAACAACAATAATTCAAACACAAGATGACCATTAAATAAGACATAAAAGAATGACAAACGGCCTCATCTCATAAGTATAATAAGGGAGAACACTTCACTTGAGATTGCCCATAAAAACAAATATGCAAGTTATGCATTGAATTGGACCTGATAATCATGAGGATAAAAGTTGTCTGACATCAATAAATGTTAATGATTCAGGAAAAAGAGTCAATGGCCATTACAAGGGCTGCTAAAAAGATGGTGAAAGGCTATAGATCTGCAACTGCCTATCAAAGGTGAGAAACCTCGAAGATGACTATCTGCAAGCAAGAATCCTGTAGATGATTATGATCAAGTAAAAGTAGAACAAAAGGCACCTATCATCTCTGTTTTGCAAAGTAACAAAATGGAGATGAACAATTACCTGAACAATGTAATAGTTCTTTACAAAATAAACAAAAAGGCAAACATCATCTCTATTGTGCAAAGTAACAAAAAGGAGATGAATGTCCTCCCATGCAGCATTTTAAGCTTGGTTCAGCAGATCAAACACAAAACGATGGAGGTGGAGTAAAGATAGGATCCTGAATTCGTAGCAGTAGTAATAAATAAGTTGACAAGACATAAAAGGCCTTTTTGAGTATCTACAAAGATCGAAAACGAGTACCACCAAAACTAAGCACAGATTGAACCAAATGCATAGAGGAGAAGCGGTATTGTGAATATGAGAGCATATAGAATGAACCTGAACTTAGCTGCAAGAGTTTATCATGAAGATTAAAAGGATGTTGGATGGTACAATCATATTCAGCGCAGCAGTAGGTGATTGGACTTTGCTGGTAGCTATTGCAGCCATTACAGGATACAGACCAGATTCACGTCTGTTGTGAATGCAGTTGCCAAGAGGGATCTTCAATTCCATTCACAAACACTTTTTAAAAAGATGTATCAAGAAGCAAACTCTGTTCCTTTCTTTTTCTCGGAGTTTGATATTTTTGCATAAAATCAAAAGCCACTGGCCGATATAATGCCCAGGTAACGATCCAAAGAATCACATTTTGGTGCATCAATAGCCTAAATTAAGACATTTGAGGAAATTATCAACATATTTGAAGTCACGGGGGCACACCAATATGCTCTGTTTCTTCTCAATTACAACAACAGAAGGATGTGGGAAAGAGGGCAAAAAGGTGCCTTTGCTCCTGTTGGTCTTGTTCCTTCCCCTTTCTTTGTTTTCATTTCATATCACAAATGGCAACCGCTTTAACAAGGCAAGACATTGGGAATGTAAGGGGTCAACACATTATCAAAATGAGTTCTGTATCCTAAATTCAAAAAACGGGTTTCCCTTATACCATCACAATGAACATACCAAATAAATGTTATGATCAACCCAATGCAAAAACAGAATTCATATGGAAATTCAAAATAAGAAAGGAAAGGAATTTCAAAGTCCTTTTCATTTACTGTGATTGGATGACATGCCTATAAAGAACAGAGTGAACAAAATTCCATTGTAAGAATATGTCATTCCAAATAATTTGTAGAAGAAGAGAGAGTCAAGTAAGTCACATATCATAACTTGATGTTAATAGGATGAAAAATCCCACCTATGTAGGGATTAAGAAGACAAAGGACGACAGCTTTTAGATCTAACGAGAGGAGAAGGGTATTGCGTACCAGCATTCCCGCAACCAACCATGAGAATGCGGTGGCGTTTAGGGATGTAGAGGTGAAGGAGCGGCACCAGCCCCGAAAACTGCTGGTACCAATCGAAGGCCCCGTTGTCCTGCCTGTATCGATTATCCCAATACGCTGCCTCTCCGTATGCCTGCGGTTGTCCATTCCCATTCCCATTCCCACTCCCACTCCTGTAATTGCTCGTGTTCCCCAATGTCAATGTCATTCTCTTCGGATCTCTCCCTCTCCCTTTCCCTTCAAAAATTCCAAATGAATGAATTAATGAATACGTTCACTCTCGCTCTCCCTCCTTTCGCTTCACTGGCTACCTAGCTACTTATTAGCTAGGTGTACACGATCTTCCGTCTCTGTGACTTCCTCGTTGTATGTGGTTAAACCATTATTCTATTTTACCTTTATATATATGTATATGCTGGTAATTTCCCTTTGTCGACTACGCTTCTGCTTCGGTCGATAATTGTATACGGATATGATGGGTATCTATTTCGTCTCCATCTTTCCGGCTTTGTTGCAGTTTTTGATCGTGGGATCATGTCACGTGTACGTATTAGTTAGAGTTAGCGTTGGATGCATGTAAAATATTTTGCACGCGTACACAAATTTATTAAACATTTTTGGGCTTGTGATTTAACAGTTCAGTCTCTGATACAGACGGTTTTTATAATTCCAGATTTTAATTAAGTCGGCCAGACTTTTCAAATAGGGAAGTATAGTTAAATCATATGACCATTAAATCTTTGTTCCTTCTTCTTTTGATTTGGGTTAGCAACTCCCCCACTTTTTTTATTTTACTTCCAAACAATTCTATCATAAACCTTTGTATTTGTATTTGTGACGGATGTCCGAAAAACTCAAGCATTCATTTCATTTCATATCCTTTCTTACCATTGTTCTTTTGGGCATTGTCCATCTCCTTGTTTCACATCTAAGCCTATGAGAGCTAGTTATTATCTGAACAATGAAGATTTTTTCCTTCCACTGTATTTCGACGCCTATATATGTTTTTTCCTTGTGGTTATAGGTTGGGTTAAACTTTGCAATATAGTATTGCCCTGCTTATATTTTTCCACATTCCACTTTTAAAGTTCACATAGTTTTTTATGTTTTTGTTGAAAATTGGGCATTCCCAACGTTTCATCCATGTGTTCTTCCGCCTATGCACCTCTTTGTAAATTTTTAATAAACATAAATTTATTTATTATAGGTATAACAATATTTGTATACAGATGTCATTGAAACATGACAATTTCTTATACTAACCAAATAAAAAATATATACATCCATATAAACCATTGTGCATATTTAAGTATTAAAATAATTTTCTTGACCTCTATGATGTCATTGAAACATGACAATTTCTTATGCTAACCAAATAAAATATATATACATCCATATAAACCATTGTGCATATTTAAGTATTAAAATAATTTTCTTGACCTATATGTATGTATAGGCATGTTTGTGTAACTCCTTAATTACAACTACATGCATTTAATAACTCTCTAATTGAAGTAGTTTTCTAGTGTTAACTCTTGAATGAAACATTATCTAATGGACGAAAGTAGCAATAAATATTTAAAGAGGTGGGACAAGAGTTATTCCCGTGTTAAAAAAATGTTTTATAATATTTTGAGTAGAAAAAATTATAGCTTAAGTGAAATTTTAAATGATTTTATTTGAATTTAAATTTTATTTTTAAAATATTTTTTTTATGTATTGCAAAGTTTACCAGTTAAATATAAAGAGATCAACGAATATATAGAAAAAGAAAATTTGTGTTTTTAGTTGGTTATATGAGATCGAAAGTGGTTTTACCTTCTTGTAATTTGTAAGATATGCTTCATAGTTTGATTGGCACTCGTAACTTTAAATTAAATTGTTTTTTTAAGGTTTTTTAATTAATTAGATGGTATTGAAATGGGACCTTTTATATATTATATCATCACAACACAATGGTATTACAACAACTTTGCTATTATATATGTATTGTTGACAAGATTTAATCTTTGAATTTTTTTTAAAAGTATGAATTTAAATAAATTTTTCAATTAGTTATATGGGATTGAAGTGGCCCTAAATATTACATCATCATAAGTGGTATTACTTGGATATTATCCATGTATTGCTTGATGAGATTTGAACCTTCTCCTTTGAGGAATCTAATTAGTTGAACTAATGTTATTTGATATGATCAACTAATTTTTTTCAATTTGGTAATATGGAATTGAAATGGTCTTACGCGTATTACATCCTTATGATATAGTGGTATTACAATAAGGCTTGGATATTATCCATATATCACTTGACAAGATTCGAACCTCCTTCTTGAATGTTGAGGAATATAATTGATTGAGCTAATGTTATTTGATGTACAAATTTAATTAGTTGAATTAATGTCATTTGATAATTTTTTAAGTAAAATTATATCTATGAATGTTTTTTTAGTTGTGATGCACTCGTAATTTTACTGTCTCTATGGATAAATTACCCAAAGTTTTGGTTAGGGTGGAATTCCTTGGTCTTCCCCTCCCTTTGTGGGCTAGTTTGGACCAAATCTTTGGTGTGCTTGGACGTGTGGTTCTCATTGAACCTGAAAAATTATTCAATGTCCATTCGTCCCAATGGGTATGTGTAGAAGTATATTTGTCAAAGGATCTACCCGATTCCATCACCATTCAAGTGGAGGCCATTATTTCTTAGTGGATGGTTTACATTAATCTCCCGAACACTTGTTTTCTTTGTCAAGCACTTGATCATAAGGTGTATAACTATCCACGTACATCGCATCCCGAGTCAAATTTAACTTTTGTGTCCATGTCCACCCCTAGGGCAACCACTCAACCTAAGGTGGATGGTTGGACCATTGTGGGTTGTCACAAAAATCTATGTTCTCATGTTGTTCCCACTCCATAGACGACGGTTTTTATCCATTGACGATATTTATCACACGCTTGTAGCCTTCAGATCCACAATTGATGGTCTTCACAATCTCAATGTCTTCACTTCCATATACGACTGTTTTTTTTTTCCATAGGCCTCACCCACAAAGGGTACAACACTAGATGTAGAGCCATCATCGATGGAATTAACAATTCCTATGGAGGAAGCAAAATCTGAGGATCCCTCCCCTATTATGTGGTTTTGATATTCTCGTAGTCCTCAACAAGGTAAAATAGATGGGGTGATCTACCAAAAATGATTTCACCCGTCCGAACTTTAGTGGGTGAGTGCCAAACCCAACAAATTCAATAGCTTTGGGGCAATGGCATTGCTTGAACAGAAGTAGAACGACGAAGTCTCAACAGAGTAGCCAGTCTTTACATTTGATACTATGGGTCATAAGTCTCCCAACCACTGTACGAGTTAGATCTCTTCAGAGTTACAATTTTATAGTTTAAGGATTTTTTGCTCTAGTTTATTTTTAGTTTCTTAGTTCTGCAATGTAAGCAACAGATCTCTTGGTGATCTGTTCATCATTTTTTTGTTTTCTTAGGCCCTTTTGGCCTTGGTTTAGTTTCTTGCATAGGCTTTGGGGTGTGCTTCCATACCACCCACTTTTTTTGTGAATTTGTACTCATTAAGTCATTTTCAATATATAAAAAAAAGTAAAAGTTTATTTTTACTTTTTGTTTGCTACATTATAGGCCTAATAGTTAAAGACATCACAACTCCAAATAGAAGGTCTATGGTTGAATTTGATGGGAGGTAAGGTTGTACACCATCCTCCACGAAGAGTAGTTAAATAAAAATATATATGGTAAATACATCCCATACAATTTATTTGTTTGTGGAAGTTAAATTATATTTTGTTCTAAATATATTATTTTCACATTTTTTTTATTATATTATAAAATTTTGAATTTTTTAAAATTATTTTTTATATAAGATGGAAAAAAATTGTATGTTTTTTTTCTAGTGAACAAGGGGTTGTACTCGGGTCCCTCACCCTTGATAAATCATAACTCTCTTTTTTTAAAGCTTGAGAGTTTACAAATAGATTCAATTCTCATCTCAATTGAGTTGCTATAGCTAGAAACCTAGATCATTTTACATAAAATGTTTGAATTCTTGATTTTCATTTTTTGGATCTTTTTCAATATTTTTTGTGAATACAAATATTTCAAAATCCAGCATCCACCTTGATATATTCCTATAGTAGCCTTCACAATACCAAAACTTCACCTTTACTATCTATGCATTGCATCTTACTAGAGTAATATTTCCAAAACACCGCACTATCATAGTCTACTTTACCAAATTTAGATTGTTAGTTTCCTTCCTCAAGCACAAGTGCAACCGCAAAAATAATAATAAATAGTTTATATGAAAGCAAATTAATATTATAAAATAAAGCAGATATTACCAATGGAAAACATTAAAGTAAATCTTAATCATTATTTAAATCAAGCAATCAATATTTTCTTGTCAGCTTCAGCTAAACTTACTACTTCCTTTGAAAATCCCTCTATTGGTTAGCCTATCTACACATTTGTTTCATTCCCTTAATGTATGTGTAAACTTGATTTCTTCAAACTCTATAGCAAGGTCTTGAATTTCCATAATTATCTCTTGTATGTTCCATGGAGTCTTTGCTTTCCTCAAAATTTTATTTATTACTATAAGTGAATCACCTTCTATTCATACTTTGTTCCATTTAATTTTTTTGCATACTTTTAACCCTTCCAAAGTTGCCCAAGTTTTAGCTTCATTATTTGTCTTAATCCACTATTGAAAGTGTAATGAGATAAAATATCTCCTCTATTATTTATAATTATTCCACCTCCTCCTATTGGTCCTATATTTTCTTTGGATGCTCCATCAAAATTTAATTTTATCAACTCCATATCTAGTGGTTTCCACTTTACATTATTTGCCTTCTTTTTGTTTCTCCTTTACCCAACATCATAATTCCATTTGATGACTTGACTCCATCTATCAAGGCTCTTTGATTCTAGATTAGGGATTGGATGAGTTGATGGGATTGGTTTAGAATCCTCTATGACTAAACAAATTTTCCTTTTTATTACCTCTAAACTGCTTTTCTTTCCTTTAAATATTCTTCCATTTCTTTCTAGCAATACAGTCCAAAGTCTTGTATCCTTTGATGTATCATAGATTGTCTGTAAAGCCTCACTTTTAAAAGTGTTTAACCATTTCTTTAACCATTCTTCAATTTTATCATTCATCACCATGTATTTACCAAACATATTAAGAATCCATTGCCATAGTTTCTAGACTATTGAGCAATGTCCCAAGAGATGGTCTATACTCTCCTCCTTTTTACAAAGAACACATTGTAAGGGGCTATGAAAACCCATTTTCATTAGGTTATCCTAGGATAAAATTCTTCTATGACCTACTAGCCAAACAAACATTTTGACTTTATGAATGCTTGGACTATCCCAAATATCTCCCCATATTCTTGTGATATTTCTATTTTGTTGGTGCTTTAAATTATATCTACTTCTTGTTATATATTCTCTTGAGCTATTCAACTCCCAAATCAACTTTTCCTTGGATTCTCTTGGAATAATTATTGTTGGTATCTTTCTACTCAATTTCCTCCTAGCATCAATGTTTTTTTTTTTTTTAAACGTGATATTTATTCTCAAAACCTACATGTGTCAAGAAGGTTGTTTTTTATTCATGAACATAGTTAAATTTATTGCATGGGCGGGGAAATTTTTTATTCTAAATCATTATAAATAATTTCAATAAATGATGGAAAACTAGTATAATCATTCATAATTCACTAGCAATGGTGTTAATAAATTTTGAATAAGTGGTAATAATAAATATTCATACTAGTGAGTGTGAGTGAGGAATGACCCTCACCTTTTCTTTATTTTAGAAAGCAAGTGTTGTGGGTGCAAGCAGGAAGCAAAGTGAGAATAAGGAGCAAGTGTTGTTTCTTCTTGTTTTAGATCTCAAGAAAAACTTTAAAACTAAAGGATTTGTGTGGATAAAATCTAGGTAACATAATAGGAAAGTCTTTTTTGAATGTCTTAATTATAAGTAAGGATGCCCTGGTTGATGGTATAAATACCCTAGTTAGCAATAAGAGGAAGAGTGAATCTATGGCAAACCCTACCTAGGTACCATATACTACACCAAAAGTAATTATTGATCAAGCATGATATAATGGTTCTTAAAAGTAGAGGGTTAATGTATAAGTTCCATGCCAATGGATCCTTGGTTCGATGGTTGGGACTAGTTGATGTAGCCCACACCAAGGTTCAAATATCAGTGGCATCAAATAGCTTAATGTGACGAAGTCAATGTAAAAAGAGAAGGGGTAACTCTTTTAAAACCCTACTTTAAAATATATATATGTTCCATGGATACTAGGCAGGTTTTTTGGATATTCAAAATTTGATCAAATGGAAGTGGGGACTGAAGTCAAATTACTCAATGAATTTTCTTCAAAGAGTATATTTTCTAATCATCTTCTCTATTTTAAAATTTAGGGATAAAATAATAGATAGGACCCTTGGTTTTGGGTCAAAGATGCATTATATTTAAGACCATGGAGCGAGGTTTTTTTTGTAGAGACAAATATTGTTAAAAGCCTTCTAATGTGGATTAGGCTTTTTGGACTTTCTTATCAACTTGTCAATAAGGAGGTTTTGAATAGTATTGACAACACTCTAAGGTATTTCATCGAAGAGGGATCGACTATTAAGGAGAAAGGGTATGTTGTATACACTTACATATGCATTTTCATGAATTTTTCAAAACCTTTATCATAATCCATTAAGATTAAACATGAATTAAGAGAATGGAATCGACAAGTGGATTATGAAAACATTGCATTCTAATGTGCAAATGTTATGAGTCTAGACACATGGTAAGATATTGCAAAGTGAAAATGATAGAGAAAGAGACAAAAAATTATGGCATGAGATAAAATTTATTATGAAGCAAGGATATCATATCATAGTGGAAGTTGAGTCAAATCGAAGATTTTCCACTACTAAGAAAGTGGCAAAAAAAACCTCTACATCATCAAATGACAAAGGACATTATGATTTACTCGAATTGACCATTAAAAGGAAAGTTGATATAAGGTACAAGGAAGTACAATGCGCAAGTTCAATTGTGAGGAGTTAAAGGTGTAAAGGAGGATGGGGAGAAAAATTTAAAAGCAATAGAGGCGAAGGAAGTCAAGGTTAACCCAAGTAAATCATCTTCAAATTTCCTCAAGTAGCATGAAATATTCTCTTTGTAATAAAAATAAAAGTAATACATAGTGTATTTATTGCACTTTATGGTTTCAAGAGCGACATAATAAAAAAATTGATACGAATGATATCCGTGGAAATTTAAGTATCCAAGGTAGAATAAAAAAGTAATTAATATGGAGGATTATCCTTGTATTTTAGGGTTTTTGGGAGAACATAAAGAAGAAAGTATTTATGAGGCTATTCTTTGCGTTTCAAATTCATTAGGGAAGCATGAACCTTTAGAAGATAAATCTCATTATGAACAATATGGAAATATAGAAGAGATTGATGAATACAAAAGTGTTGGTGGAAATGGAAAAATGAGAGGAAAGTCATCAACGCATGAACAAAGAGAAAAGTAAACTCAAAGAGATATTGATTTAGAAATCCAAATAAAAATATCACAAGTGTTAACAAGAAGTGGGGCTAAGCCCACTAATAAAAAAAAAGTGATGATGAATCATGAAATATTAGGGATATGAATCAGACCCATAAAATAGGAGTTATTAAGGAATTAATAGATTATTATAGTCTGAAGTATTTTAATACAAGAAAAAAAATGATGGAGCATGTTAAGAAAATTGAGGACCAGCGGGAGGAGGAGGAATAAGTAGAAATAATAGAGGAGATATTTTATCCCATTATGCTTTCAATAATGGATTTAAGATAAATAATGAAGTTGAAGCTTGGGAAGCTTTGGAAGGATTAAAAATATGCAAACAAATGAAATGGAACAAAGTATGGATAGAAAGTGATTTACTCATAGTAATAAATGTAATTTTGAGGAAAACAATGGCTCCATGGAACATACAAGAGATACTTGTGAAAATTCAAGACTTTGCTATAGAGTTTGAAGAAATCGGGTTTACACATACATTAAGGGAAGAAAACAAATGTGTTGATAGGCTAGTCATTAGAGGGGTTTTAATTAAGGATCGAGAAGTTGAATTATATTTTCCTTGGTTAGAGGAAGTAGTAAGTTTAGTTGAAGTTGACAAGAAAATGTTGACTGCTTGAATCAAATAATAATTAAGATTTACTTTAATGTTTTCCATTGGTAATATTTTCTTTATTTTATAATATTAATGTGTTATCATATATACTATTTATTACAATTTTTCTAGTTGCACTTGTACTTCAAGAAGGAAACTACCAATCCAAATTTGGTAAAGCGAGCTATGATAGTGCGATGTTTTGGAAACAATACTATACTAAGATGTAATGCATAGATAGTAGAGGTGAAGTTTTGGTATTATGAAGGGTGTTGTAGAAAAATGTCAAGAAGAATGTTGAACTCTAGAATATTTGTATTCACATAGAAATTTGAAAAAATTCCAAAAAATAAAAATAAAGAATTCAAACATATTATGTAAAACGGTGTAGGTTTCTAGCTATAACAACTGAATTGAGATGAGAATTGAATTTTTTTTTAAATCTCATGCTCTAAATAAGAGAGATGTGATTTGTCAAGGGTGGGGGACCCGAGTACAACCCCTTGTTCTCCAATAAAAGAATACAAGAAATAAATTAAGTAGTGAGGAATGTAAGGATGCGTTTAAAAATATTTGGAAGACGGGGGATTGTCTAGCAATTTCTTATATAGGAGCTTCTAGAAATATTGCAACAAAATGGAACAAACACAAATAGGATGAACAATTGTTAAAAGCAGACAGTAATTAGGTTGTTGTACTATTTAGCAAGAAAGAGGAAAACATTAAAGTTGGGGTTGTAAATGTGTATGCTCTAACTATAGTTACTGCTTATAAAATATGTTGGAAGGACCTTAGCATATTTTTTGTCAAACACAATAATGATACATAATTTTGATTTATGGATTATTGGGGGTGACTTCAACACAATTCTATCTCCTTTGAAAAAGAAGGGTAGTACTCCTAGATGATATAGATCAATGTAAGATTTTGTGTCTTTTGTCAATTCAAATGGTCTTTGGGATGTTATACCTTCATGTTTTCAATATACATGGGATAATATATGCATCAGGCAAACTCATATAGCAAAAATATTGGATAAATATTTATTATCCAACATATGGTTACAAAAAGAGCATACAATCTCTTCAAATATTTTATTGCACAGAAGATCAAATGACAAGCCCATTATTTTGAGTTGTAATTTACTCAATAATGGTCATCCAAAGCTAATTCACTTCCATTCTATGGGACTCCAATACTTTGATTTCTTCCAAATGGCTATGCTATGGTGGGATGAAATAAAAATTGAAGGATCATGTATGTACAAATTTATTCAAAGATGAAATATCTAAAGGGACAAATGAAGATTTGGAATAACAAATATCTGGGTAACAAATTTAAAGAAAAGACGAAAATTAAATCCAAGCTCAAATATTTACAAGAGATAATAGAAATCAATGGAATGGACTATGATTCTTATGTGCAAGAAAACCAACTACTTTCTAATTATCATAATGCATTGAAAAAAGTGTCATTGGTTCCAAAAATCTTGGAAGAAATGACTCAAGAAAAGAGATAGGAATTTTTTTCATGTTATAACAAAAACATTTTTTTCATCGCATCAAAAATCTTGACTCTAGATGGAAGAAATATTGAGGAAGAAGAATATATCAAGAAGAAAATCATTTATTATTTTAAAATATTTAGTCAAAGGTTGGACAAGATAAGGAGGCACAAGGTAAGCTTTTCCAATATATTCCATAAATTATCACATAAATTCAAAATGAAAGCTTGATGAAGAATATATATAGAGAGGAGCTTCTGAAGCAATTTTCTCTTTCTATCCTAACAAGTCATTTTTTTTATTATGTTGGAGGAAGGGGTTTTTTAAAGGGCCCCAACCCTTTTACATTGTCATAAACAAAAACATAATACTTCGATACAAAGCCCAATATGTGACATAAAGTGAGTCTTCATTTCGAAAATACAACCCACAAAACCTATAACAATTAAAACACAACACTAAGACAAATACTTAATAATATTTTCTTTTACATTCTCTCATATCTTTCATTTGTGAATCACTTTTACTAATCCTTATATCAAATAACTACATTTTGAAATTTATTATTATTGATTTCCATAATTTTTTATGAAAAATTATCTTTCAATATTACATATCCTTCATTTTGAATTCCCCAATTGGCTACCCAATCTGCATCCCTATTTCCTTCTCAATAGATATGTACAGTTTGCATATTTTTCAAATTCCTAATTTGTAGTCTAACCTCTTGAATCATATCATTTACATCCCAACTTGAATCATGATTATCCTTGATCAGGTTGATAATGTTTAATGAATCTCCTTATATGATGAGATTTTTAACTCTAATTCTATCAATCAACCTAATGCCTAGGAACAAAGCTCTAGTTTTAGCAAATGATTAGATTGAATTTCAAGATTCTTTGCATATAATAATACCACTTCTCCTCTTTCATTCCAAAAAATACCATCAGCACTTGCTATACTTGGATTCCCTTTTGAAGCACCATCAAAATTTAATTTTAACCAACTCTACGATGGAGGCTCCCATTTTGTTTGAAGCATTTTAAGCTTGGAAGAAATTAATGGTTGACAACTGTAAGAATACAACCCTCGACTATTTGCAATAACTTTTTCACCATCATCTTCCCATGAGTCCTTGAAATTGATTATCAAAATATTCTCCTTCACAACATTATAGAACCTGATCACTATAGACATCACATATTTCTTGCATCCTTTAAAAATATATTATTTTTGTCTTTCCAAATACCCCACATAAAGCAAGGTAAACAATAGTTCCATAAAACACTCAATATTTTGCTCCTAAAAGGCGATTCCCAACTAAAGAATAGATCAACAATAGAATTTGGCAAGACCCATGCCATACAAAATTTGTCAAGGATGTTGTTAAACACCTCATTTGAAAATGAACATCCAAAAAATAAATGTCATACCTCCTCCCAATTCCTTCCACATAATGGGTATTTGTTAGGGATCTATAGACCTCTCTAGAGCAAATTGTCCATTGTAAGAACTTTGTTTTGAATTGCAAGCCATGAGAAGAAGGTCACTTTTGGAGTTGTATATTTCATTAGATCTTGTTTATTAGTAGCCATCCCAATCCTATATCTTATAAGAGAAAGTACTCGTATTTTACATAGTACTTCTCATATTTCCTACATTTCCAAATTGGAAGATCCTCTAGTCTACCTTGATCTAGAAAATATACCTACAACATTCTATTTAGTTTTCTTACTGCTTGTATTTTTCTATCATTCATACCCTCAACATATATATATTTCCATATTTTGCCATTAGCATATTCAATGATATTGTGAACCCCTTGTCCATAATGATGAGAAATTTCTTGTTATAGTTCTACAAATTCAAGATCTTCACACAAAGGGATATTTTTTATCCATCTATCTTTCCAAAAGTTTACTTTTATTCCATTTCCAATTTACCATCTTAACCCCTCTTGAAGAAGAGGTTTAATTTTTTGAATATTATTCCATAAGAAATATCCTTTTATTATATTCTCTTCTACCAACAAATTATTTTCATTTCTCATATACTTTTCTTTCAAGATTTGAACTCATCCTACTTTTTCATATATAACTATTTTCCACCCCTGCTTTCCCATGAGAGCTTTATTCATTTGTTTCAACTTCCTAAAACCTAGGCCTCCCACCTCCTTTCTAGAACATACCTTATCCCAAGCAACAAGAGCTATTCTCTTTTTCCTCCATTCTTGTTCATAGGAAATTCCTTTGACTTTGTTCAATTCTTTCCCAAAATTTTCTAGGCATTTTAAAAAGGGATAAAGTATATTAGAATGCTTTGGAGAGTAGATTTGACCAATTGAGCCTTACTTGTCTGGCTAATAAGTGTACCCTTCAAACCTGTAAATTTTTTAGCAAATATTTCAACTACCGGATTCCATATTTTCCTCTTTCATTCTTCCATTGAAAAGAGGTATTCCAAGGTAGGTAGCAGGAAAATTTCCAATCTCATAACCAAAGATCCTTGCAATATTGTTCTATATTAAAATGGGAGTATTGATAAAGAAAACCTTACTTTTGAGAAAATTCACCCTTTGTCCAGCAACATTCTCATAAATACCCAATATGTTCCTTATTACCTTTGCTTGGAGAATGGAGTATTTTGTGACAATAATTGTATCATCTACGAACTATTGATGTGAAACTAGATTTAAAGCTGAAGCTATCTTAATTCCATCCAATTTATCTTCTTTAGTAACAACTGAAATTGCTCTTCCCAAGGCTTAAACCATAATTATAAAAAATAAGGAGATAGTGGGTCTCCTTGTCTCAACCTCCTCATAGTTGCAGCCCCATTAATCATTACTAAGAACATTGTTGTTGTGATACACTCCTTGATTAGAACAATTCAATTAGCATGAAAACAAAAAATTTCCAAAACTTTGACTAAAAAAACCTTTGACACTTTATCATATGCTTTATTTATATCCAAATTCAGTACCATCCTTGTTTCTTTACTCCTTTCAATTGAATGAATGAATTCATGAATGGTTATAATACCATCCAAAATTTGTCTACCCATCACAAAACCCTCTTGTTGCATATCAATTATAAAGGGCAACACATACTTCAGTCTATTAGCAATTACTTTTTTAATAATCTTGTGTAATGTATTACAAAGGCTTATTGTCTATAATATTTGAAAGCTTTAGCACCTACAATTTTTGGAATTAGAACAAGAAAAGTAGAGTTGATATCCCTTGGTATAAATTGGATTTTTGAACCTCCATAATTGCTCTTATTACATCAAACCCAACAATCCTTCAAAATCTCCAAAAAAATGTAGCCTGGAAACCATCTAGAACTAGAGCCTTCTCCCCACACATATTAAACATTTTTGTTTTAATCTCTTCTTCTTTGAATAGACTAAACAAGTAATCATTGTGCTAGTATATAATAAGATAAGGAATATTTTGGAGTAGTAAATTCATTGCTTCTTCATCTATCATCTCCTCTCTCCCAATCAGATATGTGAAGAATTTACCTACCTCATCTCTAACTTCAAGGATATTATCAAAAACTCTATCATCATATCTAATGACTTTCTTAATCCTATTACAACTTCTATGCTTAAGAGTTGAAATATATAAAAAATCGTGTTTTAGTCACCTTCTTTAAGCCATAGAACTCTAGTTTTCTATTTCCAAAAAACCTCTTCAATAGCTAGTATATTATGATAATCTGATAGTAACTGTTTTTCTTTTCCTCAAATATCACCCAATATATTCCCATTGTTAAGAGATACATCAATATCTGTAATCTCAATCATAATCAATAGATCCAATATTTGGTAGAGCTGAAAGTATAAAATCTCCAAATGTAAGGAACCCAGGGTTATGCATAAGGGGTTGGACTCAAAATATACTTGTAAAAAAATGATGAATCCTAATCGAAATCAAGGTGAATCCTAAGCAAATCAAATCAATCATCTTCACACAAAAATTTGGGGTATTTGAAGCCCTAAAAAATAAGGTCATATTTGGAGAAATTTTTGACCTATTAAATCACCTTATAACTTCATAAAAACACCACCATTAGATCAGGCTCAAAAAGATCTTTCCAATGAGTACAAATATGCCTATGTTTAGATATATATTGTGGTGAATTGAACCTAAGAAAAAATTGGTCCCAAAAAAATCAGGTGAATGGGCCGATGTCGAGGGTCCTCATATTCGCCAATTTCCAATTTTGGAAATCCAAATATTCGCCCAATTTACGAATATTCACCATTGTGCATAACCCTGAAGGAACCCTTCCTTTGAAATAAAAAAATGATCCAACCTTATTTAGATAAGTTTATCACCAATTCTTATGTTACTCCATGTAAATTTTATACCTCTTAGTTCCACATCCATCAATTCGTTGATATTGATGAATGTTTCAAAATCTACCATGCCATCAAAAATTGAAGAGTTACCTCCCACTTTGTTAGAAGAAAAAAATG
This sequence comes from Wollemia nobilis, assembly GCA_028583015.1. Lineage (NCBI taxonomy): Eukaryota > Viridiplantae > Streptophyta > Pinopsida > Araucariales > Araucariaceae > Wollemia > Wollemia nobilis. Next base: position 39,753,050 of record JAQPPZ010015824.1, on the reverse strand, counting down.
GAGAATTAAAGTCCTCAGCTAAAACCCAAGGAGTATTTTCAAAAGCTTTTCCGACATAAGCTAACTCTTGCCATAGTTGTCTTTTTCCTACAACTGTATTTGGTGCATAAACTGTAGTTAAAATCCAACTCTGTATCATATCAATAAAATAGACCCCTCACATGGTTTTGTCTATTTTCTCAATGAAAACACCAACTGGTGTTTTGAAGGGGCATTGAGACCCCTCACATTCCAAGAAATAACCTTCATTTCTTAGATCTAGTAGGTTGTATTTTCTTGCTTAGATTAAGAACTATTGGGTTTTTTTAGCTACATCAATAGTTGTTTCTCTCTACATTACTTTTGAGTTCGAATGTCTCCTTGTCTTTGACTCCACTCCAACATCAATCCCACCCTTTCTACTATTCCTAATTATTTTGTTTGGATTAGGGTTTTTACTTCCCTTTATTGAAGTATTCTTTTGGCCAATTCTTATATTATCTGATTCCAAATTCTCCTTTCCTTCCATTTCACTGAGTATATTTGGTTCTTTTTTAATAGATTCATTATTTTCATTTGCCCCTTTCCCACATTTTTTTGGATTATGTTCCTCAACATTTAAAATTTCCAAAGACTCTAAATAATTCTTAGTTAAAATGTATTACTAAAATTAGAAGCAGGTTGACTTTATTTGTCCAGGTCTTCAAAAATCTCACCTTCTTTATATGTGGTATTTTCCAAAGCATAATTTCCTTGAATCTCCTTTAGATCAACAATTCTTTGTTCCTCAACATCATAATATTCATCATTCCTTTCCTACTTACTTTGTTTCTTTTGCCAAATCTTTTGATAATGCTTTCTCCCAAGTTGATTAGGGAAAAATCTTCCAAGATGTCCAAATTTGTTATAGATGTTACACTTGGTTGGCACATTTTCATATTCTATTATTTGCAACCATTTACCAAATTTTGAGATAATATCACATGAATTTGGAATATCCCTTTCCAAAATAGTATTAATATAAAATCTATCATAAATCAACCTCGATCTTGTCATTGTTATTGGATCTACCGTAATGAGTTGGACAAAATCTCTTGCTTCAAAAACCCCCTCCTTCCAAAATTGCAATGGTAGTCCTGGTAACCTAACCCAAATCAGTGCTTGTAGAATGGGTTGACTATAAGGATAAAATTTTGGAGTTCAACACTTCATAAACAAACCCCTCCTCCCAAAAAACCAAGGTCCTCTTTACAAGATTTAATCAATATGCTTTGCACAATTCAATCTTACCAATATGTTTTTTTTGGTGGGATGCAATTTCCATATGCCCTAAGGGCTTCCACTTTTCATTGGCCCACTTTTGAATCATATCCAAATCTAGTCTCACATCCAAACATTCCCCACTAAACATATATCCCCTTGCGCAACACCTATTTTGCCAATTCATTATGGTATTACTAGCTTTCCTTCCTCCATTGACAAGTTAAAACTCTTGATTTGCTCCCTTTGATTTCCTTTAAATATATTAAGTCATGATTTTTCCCTTAGATCAAAAATTTGATGTTGGAAGCTTCTTCGTACTTTTCCATTCCTTTCTTTGTCATCATGCCCAGCTTGAAAAACCTGTTGTAGGCTTGGATCTGATGTGTCTGTTGAGTTGATGCCTCCAAAACTTTGTTCCTCTCCATCCCCAAAATGACCATCTACCTTGCACCCCAAACCGCACTCCATTTCATGAATACTGCCAAACCCTAGTCACAAAAGTTGATGTTTGTGGTTTTTCTACCATCGTCATTGTCACCATAGCAGTTTGTGATTTGTATCTCAATTTAGTAATATTCTATCTTCATACCTAGCTTCAAATCCTTCAAAGCCAGTGTCACCTAACTTAGCTATGGATGTTGATACAAATTCAGATACAAATTCAAACTTAAATTCAAACCCTTCAAAGCTACCATTACCTAACTCAACTATGGATGTTGATATGAATTTAAACCCTTCAAAGCCACCACCACATAACTTAGCTATAGATGTTATCCTAACAAGTCATTTTATCTCGATGGATCTCCTACAAATTTCTTTCAAACATTTTGGGATTTATTGAAGAGTTCTAATGTCAATTATGATTGAAGAGTCCTAAAAAGGGAAGATTACTATAAGTGAGATCAGTGTCAATTTTATTTTATTAGTTCCTAAGAAAGGTAATATAAATACTTTGATAATTTTCATCCAATAAACCTTTATAATATTTTTTGTAAGATCATTTAAAAATTTATGACAAACAGGTTGAAAAACATTATAGATTATAATATCTATCCTTCCAGAGAAGAATATCTCTTGGGATGTTAGGAGGGCATGAATATTTAAGAGAATATTATTTGCAATAGAATATTAAGGGCAAGAGGATATTTGAAAAAGAGGAGATTTACAAAAGAGAAGATTACCACAAGAGAAGATTATTGAAAAGATTACCGACAAAGAGAAGTGATTTGAATATTACCAACAAAGAGAAGTGATTTGAATATTACCAACAAAGAGAAGTGATTTGAGTATCAACTATAATATATTGTTTACCAACAGAATAATTTTTTAGCATTATTATCGCCATCATTGAGGAGAACCACATTGTCATCGAAGTCGTCCACACTTCTTCACAACAACAACAACAATTTGTGCAATAGTGTTGAACCCTTTGGAGAAGAAGCTTGGTAATGGATTAATGCAAAGTCATAATAGATGATTGCATTCCTTTTTATGTCAATTATATTGTATTTAAATTGTTCTACTAGTGATAGCAAGGATTAGAGGAGTTAAAAAAAAAGAGAATTTATTTAAAAACCCTAGTTTTTTTTCTTTCTAAAACCCTAGCTACTTTTGGGATTTTTTTGGGTTGAGATCATGGAGTTACCAATTTTTACTAGAAATGATGATATTGATGCTTGAGAATGGTGGATGAATTTTAGATATCTATATTCTATTGAGATTTTTAGGAATTGTAATTTTTTTTATCTTTTAAAATAGGAAGCTTATGATTGGTGGGATATTCTTACTAAGAAAAATGTATTCTAAGAAAAGAACTTGGACATGGGATGAAATGGAGCATGCATTCTTGAGTTAGTGGAACACTTATAAAAATATAGCTAGTTTGAAGGTCACCATCAAAGAATATAAAAAGGAAATAAAAAGGCTTAAGAGGGAACTGAAAGAAATAAATAAAGATGATATAATAGAAGGAAAAAATACAAATGACAACATGTAAGTTCATGGTCACATTCAAAAGGAAAATCTTAAGAAGCAATGATCCAAGGAGAAGCAAGAAGCAATTATGGTAAGGGAACATGTTTAAAAACCATTAGAAAACTCATAAGTTGAATTTATAGTAGAAGCAACAATAGAGTCCATGGAAGAAGCAACAACAAAGTCTAAGGAATCCTAATAAAAAGTGCACAAGGATGCACCAAAAGAAAGGTATAAGAGAGAAGATCATGAAGAAGAATCTAAAATAAAAAATAAATTGTTGAAGAATCAAAGAGAACAAAATGTCAGGTTAAGGTTGCAACATATTGGCACCCACACCACCCTGAGCAACAATAATCTTGGAGGTATGGCTTAAGGCATCAATATTTTAGATCTACATGGAATCCAAAAGGCATCAAGTATGGTAGTGTTTGGCAGAAAAAATATAACTTTTTTGGATTTCAAAGGGGTGTAGCAGCAGCAAAAAAATAGGACCGATCGTTTAAAATATCATAGAAAAGCAATAGAAGCATGAAGCCAACAAAGAAATATTGAATATTTGTAGACAAGTAAAATTGACCCATCAAGTTGAGTCATTTTCCTTAGATCCTTGGTATTTCCGTCAAAATTGTTAAGTGTAAGTTTGAATCCTTTTTCCCTTTTCTTAGCCTTTTTTATTTAGCCTTTCCAAATTCACACCCACCAAGTGTGGGGTGCAAATTTAGCATGCCAAATTTGCACCTGCCAAGTACAAGGTATAAATTTGGCAATCTTAGGTTTTTCTCTCAAAAACCCTAGTCCTACATCAACTCTTTGTGATGTCGGCCCTTGCCCAAGTTTTATTTATTTTTTGACTTTATCCCACTCCAAACCTCTTATAAATAGAAGAATTTAACTCCTTTTTTTAGATATATAAGTGATGACCTCATGATGATTGAAAGTGCTCTTGATGCTCTCAAGAATTTTTGCTTTTTGATTTGCTCTGCTGCTATTTCTTGCTTTTGTGCTTCTTATGATTAGCTACTCTTGGTAAAAATTTGGAGGAGTCTTGATGATGGAAAAGGTCTACCATTTTGGTTGCTACCTTCACTTTCTCATTACTCCTTGCTTTCTCCATAGGCTAAGAAAGATTTTATTATGTTATTAATCTCTTTAGATAGTTAATCTTCTATTTTGTATTGCATTTTTGCATTTTGTAGACTAGAAAAAGGGTTTGCCACAAATTCGTGCTCGGTCTGTATAGGGTGTAAATTTGGTTACTAGGGATTGGGGGTAAGTTTATACTCCTAAAAACCCTAGATAATTGCTTGCATACTTCATTTATGTCATATTCTTTATGTTTGGACTCTGTTTCATGTCTGTTATATCTTGTTTTGCTTGTTACAAGTATCAACAATTACTTTATGTTTTAAATGGTCAGCCAAAAGGACTAAGGGGCTTAACTATTGTGCCTCCAAGCTTAGTCATATAGAAACCTAGGTATTCCCCCAAAAATTGATCAATTTTTTCAAAGTTTTGAAGTTGTTTTGCAAGTTTTGAAGATGTTCGACATTACTGGGTATAAATTTGGTTAGGATCAACCATCATATCAAGTAAGTGCTTTGATATATCTTTCAAGATGTTTGATGTATGTCTCTATTCATTTCATATTCATTTTAGTTCCATATTTAAAACACAATAAAAAGAAGGTATTTGATTCTATTATAGGCATCAAAAGAAAAAAGCATATAGTTTGCATCTAGGCTAATCCTGTTTGTGCATTCTCTTAGACGCTTGCTTGGAAAGGACAAAAGGTTTTACTTTCTTGCAAAAATTGGAATTATCCTCATTCAAAATAAATAATAATTCTAGGGATAGCTTCTTTTTTATTGCATCATTGTTTATATTGCATCATTCCTTAATTCCTTGTAGCTTAGATCTTAGAAAGATCAAACTTAGGTGTTTGCTTAATAAACACATAAAACATCTTCCATCCCAAACTTGGAGTGAGTCCTTAAACTATTCTTGGTGAACCCTTCAATCCTCTAAGCCCTTGAGTGTAGAGGAAACATAACAATCCTGCGGTCACCTTGGCTCCTAGTGGATCTACCAAGAATCGTACGCAGTGGGCAGTTTTATCTCCTTTACATCTTTGGTGAACCTAACGTGAAACACATCCTTAGCAGACAAACCGAAAGCCTCTTCCCTTTGTATCCTTTTGTTTTGGTTTTAAACTATAAGCAAGACCATTTAAATATATTTGCATAGATTAGAAAAATTAAACAAAAAAACTTAATCAATTCTTTTGTGTCCTTTGTGTTTTTACATTAGCTTTTCTCCCTTCCTCTTTCTCTTAAAGCCTATGCTAGAAGAGAATCCTATATGCCATGAGGATGATCAGGTTGATAGGAAGAATCCCAATATAGAAGAAGAAGAGGACATAGAGACTAGTGATGACTTTGATCCCATTGAAGGGTCTAACAAAAAACTCACCTTCAAATCATATAATCATTTTTTGAATTTCTTTAGGAAAAACAAGCAAGCCCTGAACAAAGTCATGGATAGAGACACCCACTTCAAAGAAGATGGAACTTCTTATCCTCAAATTAAATCTCCTCAAAATATTCACATCAATCCTCTGTTTGAATCTTCTCTTAATGTTAATAAATTTCATAAACCTCCATATTCTACTACAACAACCACCAAAATTGGGGGGATTTTGCAACCTCCTCCAACTAGTGCATCTTAGAATAATTTTCAATTTTCTTCTTCTTCCAAAAATGTTCCTTCTTTTAACATTCCTTCTTCTATTCCACCAAACATGAATTATTTTCCACAACAATATACTACACAAATCATCCCTTTTCATAATCCATACCATAAAAATGTTAATGCTTCCAACATTAACCAAGTTCCCTTTCAATAGACTACTTGTAACCTTGGGGTAAACATGGTAGCAACACCCCATGTTGCATTGCATAACAACAATCCAAACATACAAAGTTTGACAACTATAGTAAAATAATTGGCATCAAGAATGGATACCCTTCAAGCTCTAAGTTTCACTTATAACTATAAGGAAATGTGCAATCAACCCCTAGATCATATGGTAGCCTCTAGACCCTATCATAAGTACTTTTCAATGTCGATCTTGTCCATTTATAAGGGAACAAAGGACCCAATAGAGCATTTAAGAATATTTAGAACAAAATGCCATGATATTATATATGATGATATGTTGTTACTAAAAACATTTCCTAAAAGTCTTGATGATATGGCATTGGAATTGTATTATCAACTACCCTGTCATTCTTTAAGAAATTTTGAGAAAACAATCAAGTTACTTTTTCAACAATTTGGAGCTTATGTGGAGAAAAGTGTGACCATCCAAGATTTGTATCTCCTAAAGCAAGGAAAAGATGAAAGTTTCTCAAAATTCTTGTCTCGATGGATAAGTTTAGTTGGATGATTAAAATACACCTTACCTCCTCGAGACATGTTAGAGATCTTTATTGGAAATTTGTAAGAACAAATCTCATATGAGTTGGAAACAATAACCATTACCTCTTTTGAACAAGCAATATATTTGGCAAGAAGAGTAGAGAAGGATCTCATTCGAAGATGTCAAATCAAGTTAAGGAAAGAAGAATAAAGGACCATGAAAACCCAATATAAGAACAAACATGTAGTTGGTTATGGGGTAACGGATAATAGATAGACCGATAATGTTAATTTAACTAGTACCTTGTAGAAGTTGGTACTTAGTAAACCTCAAAAACCACCACCAAGGAATTTCACTAGACTCAACCAACCTATTTTATTGGTCCTTAAGCAACTCATGGAAGCTAAGATGATTGAGTTGCCTCCCATAATGTAACTTGATACCACAACAGTTAGGTATAAGCCTGATCAACATTGTGAGTATCATAGGGTTGAGAGGCACATGATGAATTCATGTAAGAGGTTAAAACATGTGGTTCAAGACCTAATAGACGAGGGTTGTCTTGTTGTGGATGATTCCCAACCCACTCCTAGCCATAAATCTCCAACTAATCAAGCTACTACTCAACAAGTACCTACAACTAATCACGATATATGGATTTTTTAAATTCCCCTACCTAATAATGGGAAACAAACAACCAATCAAGTGTTATATTATAATGTGCCACCTCCCTGCAACAACATGGTGGGTATGATAATATCTAATATAAGGCAACAAGCTCAAGATCAACTAACTCAACAATCTCAATAGGAGATAAGTTCAATCTCCAACCAACCCTCTAGACCATCCCTAGTTTTTAAGAGTACCCAAAAAAGGAGCACAAGTGTAGAAAAATCAACTTTGGTGTGGAATCCACTACCAAAAGTCTCCTTCAATCTCCAACAATCGTAACACACCAGCTAAGATATTTGTATTTAGAAATTTGAAGAGGATCCAAAAAATAAATATAAAAATTTAGACTCGTGAAAAAATATGCAGGTATCTAGTTATAGCATCTCAATTGAGATGAGAATTAAATATGTTTGTAAACTCTCAAGCTTTACAGAAGTGAGTTGTGATTTATCAAGGGCACGGAACCTAAGTACAACCCCTTTTTCTAGAGCAAAATATATTATAGATTATATTATCTTAGAGGAACAAGGTGGTTTTATTTGTGGTAAACAAATTCTTTACAGTGTAATCATTGCACATGGGGCCATACATTATATTGATTCCATGAAAATCTAGGTATGCTTGTGAAATTAGATTTGCATGAAGCATATAATAGGGTTTGGTGGAGTTTTCTACATGATATTTTCAGAAATTTTAGTTTTGATCAAGGTTGGTGTGAATGGAAAATATGTTATTCTAGCACTCCAAACTATTTTATTTTGATCAATGGTTCCCTTATTGGTTATTTTAAATCATCCTATTGACTCCACCAAGGTGATCCACTATCTCCTTATCTATTTATTAATTTTAGGAAGGTATGAGGATGAACTTTCTTAAAGGAAAAATCAAAGGTATTTAGATTGGAAAAATTTGTCCTTTTCAATTTTATCTCCAATTCGTTGATGACACTTTTATTTTGGGTCATCCCTAAGTCATTAAGGCCATGGAGTTTAATTCAATACTATTGTGCTATGAGAAGACTTCTACATAGTTGATTAATTCTACAAAATCCAAGATTTTTAATTAACACTACCCTAAATTTACAATAGATTAGTATGGATATTTTAAGGTTTAAAATTGAAAATTCTCCTCAATCTACTTGAATACTCCTTTGTCTCATAGAGGAAATAAAAAAGAGATTTGGATATTGTGTTTGGATAGAATGAAATCTTGTTTGGTAGGTTGTAAAGGTAAGTTCTTAACCATGACGAATGACTACAACTCATAAGGACTACGTTGCAATATATCCCTATTTATATGATGTCACTTTCAAGATTGCTAATAGATATAGCATCAAAATTTGATAAAATTCAAAGAGATTTTATTTAGATAGAATGTGAGGAAAAAATTAGGTTCCCTCTTTGTAAGTAGGATAGGGTTTGCAAAGGAATTTTTTTAGAGGGATAGGCGTGCAAAATTGCAAACTTATGAGTCAGGCCTTACGGGTAAAAATTGGATGGAGATTATTCAAAGATCAAAGAAAGAGTTGGGAAAAAAGTTCAAAAATATATAGGTTCTTTTGATGCAATGAAATTATATAGGAAATGAACCCTGTGCAAAGGATCACCAACATGAAACTTCATATGAGATAGTTTGTAATTATTAAAAAATTTATTAGATGGTCAATCAATGAGTGAAATTATGTAGATTTTTGCTCCAATGTTTGGTTGAAGTCTTATCTTCATATCTTATTAAAAATGGCAACCACTAGCTCAAGCATGTCTAGCTTGTAAAGGTCCAAAGGTCAAAGATTATTTAATATGAGCAATAACTCCAGATCATGGATTTCTATTAGTAACATGGTTGAAGGAGAGGAACTCAAACACATTATATATGAGTTTCAAAATATACTTCTAGAGTTTGTTTTACCTATTCTTACATGAAAGGGTAAGTTTGTTTCAAATCTATCAAAAGATGGATGATATTCAAGCAAGTTGGGATATGAGGATTTAGAGCAATCAAAATTTTCTACTTCCAAAGATTTCTTTTGGAAGAATGTTTGGTCACTAGAGTATCTTCCTAAGGTCTTAACATTCCTCTTGGTTGGAAAGTAAAAATAAGATTTTTACAAGAGAAATTTTACAAAGAATAGGATATCATGAACCTTTTAGATGTGCCTTGTGTGAGAAGGATTTAGAAAAATTAGACCATTTACTTCTTGTTTGTCCCTTTGCTCACACTACTTTGGATTGATTTAAAAAATACGAGAATATATTAGGTAGTTCTATCAACATTGAAAGAGTTGATGAAATGTTGGATTAATTATTTCAAAGCTAAATAATTATGTATTTTATGGAGGACCGATCTTAGAATTATTATTTGGAATTTATATCTAAAATAAGTAATAGTGTGATAAGGGAAAAATAGATTGTGAAGGTCCTCTTAGGGGATCCACTACATCTCTCCCTCTTATCACCTTGAGACTAGGGGATATTGTGAGCTAAATCTAGTTTGATGGATTGATTGAATAACATCTAGGTTTCATAAGAAACTATATTACTCCTAAGACAACTCTTTAGCTAAGCCTAACCTTAATATAGCATTAAAAGCACATACAAAATGCAACAGACGAGACCTACAATTATATTGTTTTTTTTAATTTTTGATGATAAAGAAAATAACAATTTTTCTTTTAAGAGCAAGGGTGCAAGAGAATGCAACAAACAAATCCTAAGATGCAACTATATGCAATTCTGATTTATTGCCTAAGCCTAAAGATTAGATTATCTTCTATGTGATTAAGTTTAACTAGTTTCTTATTTTCTCTTTGTTTATTTTTATCAATAAACTAAAAAAATAATCTATTTTAAGCACACAACAAACAAAATGTAAACCCTAAATATTGAAATGATAGATATTTTGGTCATAATGACCTATTTTGGCCACTATGGTAAAAACATCACTTGCTCGTAGAAGTCATCAACACTATTATCCGCTATATGTGATATGGCCTAATCTTGTAAAACAAATAGAAAAAGATGGTAGTTAGTGTAGAGGGGTCTATCTAAGTTGAGAGAGGAGGTTGAATTCCTTGACATAACAACCAGATCCCTGTTCAGATAAGATACAAATGATATAATGATAGAAAACCTAAAATAAATGCTAAGATGGCAAAAGCATTGCTATGTCACAATAATACCACAAATGCTATCACTTAATGTCGATGATTTTGATCTATGTAAAATAGAGAGCAATAGTGCCACTAACTTGCAATCTAGTCGTGCTACTACTTCTAAGAGTATAACAACAAGATTAAATGTAAGCTATATAAATTTAATGATGACAATGATGAAGGGCTCTAACTTGGGAGTAAGGAGACCCTATCAAACAATAATAGTAGAGATTTTCTTATTTGAAACTAAGATTAAATGGCCAAAATAAAATATTGGCTAAATGCAAGTGCAATATGCAATATTAGTTTAAAGTGTAATAAGATAAAGCTTAAAGATACAATAATAAGAAAGAGCTAATAAGCAAGGATAAGGAGAAAGATCACAACCCAAGATAACATGTTATTTCCCTCTTGTTGGATGCTAGTGAAAATATTGCTAGCTTGCTTGTTGATGACCCTTGATGCTTGAAGACTTGATGTGTGCTTGATTGATGATTGCTTATAGACTTGATAGGAGGTTTACTTGGATGCTTGGAGACTTGTTTGAATTCTTACAAGAGACAAGTGTTGGAATGCTTGCAAGGATGAGATCTTGAATGCTTGAAGGATGAATTTTTTTATAAGAATAGTAAATGGATATCTTCCTTGCCTAAGATCTAATTTTCATGAGTACACTAACAAACACGTATGCTTTCTCAACTAGAATCCTTGATTTAATCCTATGTAGCCTAACTTTAACAAAGGAAAGTACTAATGAACAAAATATTTAAAAGATAAGTTTTACACTAGCTGATGATTTTCGGTTATGTAATATATAGGATATATATGAATAAAGAGAATGCATAGAAGTACTAGACATGCAAGAATACAAAAATATAGGCAAACAACAACTAAAATAGATGAACTTTCAGATTTGGTTGATATTAAGAAAATTAAATATAATAATCTCTTTTGAAAGATAAAAAAAGAGAAAATAAACATAATAATCAGACTGTCCTAAATGCCTCTAAAATATAGTTATAATTTCTTACCTGGGACAAGACAATAATTCCATAACTAATTGATATAAAAGCTAGTATATTCATTTTTAAACAAATACAAGCTAAAAGACCAATAAATTTCTTCTCTAATTGCAATAGTAAATAGACAGTAAAAATTAAAATAGTAGTCAAGGAACAAATCACACCTTATTGTTGGTCTAATGGAAGAATATGTAGATATATGATGCAACATTTTTCCTTGTTGTCAAAGACACTATAAAAACCTATAGAACAAATAAATACAAAAAGTCAACAATAATGGTCAAAATAAATGGATAGAGGCGACAACATGATGCAAATTTGTAACACACACCCAATTTGTAGATCATACCATTATTCTAGACTAAGCCACCAAGAAAAATGTTAGACAATTCAAGCAATGCCTGGATTGGTTCACACAAGCTATCAAGGCTCATACTAACACTCAAAAGAGTCAGTTCTATTCACAAAATGTTGCAACAACAAGAGTCAAACTCTTTTGCACTATCCTTGGATTTCGGTATGGTACAAATAATACTTCAAATACCTAGGAGTGACCATGAGCTTCCACCTCAAAGCCTTAGACTATTGAACCCCAACATTGGACAATATGGTTAGGAGGATACAAAGTTATATTAATAGTTGTCTCAATATTGCAATAAGGGCAATATTGATCAAATCAGTATTAGCTTCTCTTCCAGTCTACCAACTATTAGTATATCATGCTCCCAAGTTTATTTTAAAAAAGGTATATGGAATCATACACAACTTCCTATGGCAATGAGGTAGGCAATTAGAAAGAAAAATTTCCACTTGGTCAAGGGAGATGGCCACCAAAGGTAAAATTCAAGGAGGACTGGGAATAAAAAAATAGAGATAGTTTCAAAATAACTAAGAGCAAAAATTCTCTATAACATGCTTAAGCACAATCGAGCATGGCAACACATACTAGTCAACAAATTTGTAAATAACTAATAAGGTATTCATATGCTCAAACACATAGAAAACATTTTGAGAGCCTCGTTGGTTTAGAAACATATAGTGACAACAAAGAGCATAATAGAGGATACAATTTATTGGCTATCAGGAGATGGTAAGTCAATTAATATATGGGAGGACCCTATTAGAAATAGAGTTTATTCCATCATTTGGGTTATGTAAATGTATCTTCCAAGGTACATACTTAGGACATTAGATTACTTTAGGGGGAATTTATCTAGTTACTTCATGCAATGTAATAAATGCACAAGTGTCAATGTGCAAGTTGTATATGTGCAAGTTGTCCCTTGCACAACTAGGTAGAGTGTTGGCCAAGGAACCTATTTTCCTATATAAGAAATACCTCATTGTTAGATAGATATAGAGTCGGGGGATATAGTCAGATAGTGTAGCTTAGAGCATAGTACAGTTCTGTGTAGATCACCATCCATTGGTGATGGGTGCAATGTAGTTCAGTAGCTTTATTAATGGAGTGTTCATTTCCTCCATAGCTACATTGTATTCTTTTATGTCATTTCTATTTACAACATATTTCAATCATCTAGCAGATTTACTTTCTTTCATATTATTATGCATCTTGTGATTGCTATCTCCCAATGCTCATTACATCAAAAGCTAATAGTGGTATCAGAGCCACGGTAGATCTAGCCTATGTAGGTCAATAGGAAAACCACCATTATTATTGAGCCTGAGTTTTTGTCAACCTGATGCGCTATTGGACCAACCACTATCAAAAACTCTCAAAAGAGTCTAGGTGGTAGAATTAGGGAGAGTCACAAAGTTAGGACTAAAAGAAATCTCAGCTCTAGAAATACTGAGATTACATTTGACTAGAGTCTTTTCCACAGAGTTGCAAGAAAGAACTTGTGAAGACTAGGACTCAACATTCAATCCACTAGATTGACAAATCATCTAGTGAAGATCATCTAAGATATCTAGAATTTTCTAACTATTGCCTAAAGTTTCTTTTGTTGTAGAAAATTAATTCTTAGAGGATTAGGACTCCTACAATAGAAATCTAGGAGACTCCAACTTCATTGCCCAAAGGTCGGTGTGCCTTCATAGTGTAGAGATTAGTTCCTTGTGCAAGAGAAGAATACTGCGGAAGAAGACTTCTAGTGAAGAGTTATGGTGAAGTTAAGAGACTGAATATCTCCATTGTTGGATTGAAGAACTTCACAGTTGAAGAAAAAGCCATAGAAGCCTTGATACAAAAAGGCCATAGAAGCCTTGAAGAAAATGCCATATAAGCCTTAATACGAAAAAGGCCATAGAAGCCTTGATACTAAAAAGGCCATAGAAGCCTTGATACTGAAAAAGGCCATAAAAGCCTTGATCTTGAAGAAGAATTTAAAGAGAATATCTGATTTAGAAGTAGACTAAATATTTTAGTACTAATACTTTGTTGTAGGGAAAGAAGATTCGATGAGTTGGGAAACTTCCTACAAGAAAGTTAGGAAGAGTATCTTCTTCAGAATCAATTCAACACCTAAAGCAAGCGAAGAGATCAGGTGAATATCTCATTGAAGAACTTCCATTCTTGGAAGAAGAAGGACTAGGTGAGTCCTACTCGAATCCATAAGTAGAAAAATCAAATATCCAGAAGAAGATCTCACCACCAACACTTCCAAGAGTAGAAGGTTGAAGAGAAGGTCTCAAGGAAGACCATCAGAAGTTACAAGATCGAAGACCTAGGAGAGGTCTCAAGAAGAATCCAGAAAAATGCCTGTAGAGCCTTGTTGAAGATCATCAAAAGAGTTCTTAGGAGAACTCATTGGAGAAATCCACTACCAAGGAGAAGCCCTTGATAGTGAAGGACTTGGGACAATTATCGCCATTCAACAACAAGCCCAAGAGAAGAAGAATTTGGCAAGGAGTGCCAAATCCGTGAAGGAGAATTTGGCAAGGAGCACAATATGAAGAAGAATTTGGTAAGGAGTTCCAAATCCCAGAAGAAGATCCTGCTTGAAGTCAAAATTCGACAAGAAGACTTGAAGATAGAAGAAGCTCACCAAATATTGGAGATTTGAAGATTACCTCTCATAGCAAGAAGGCACCACTTTAGAGACAAATACTTCTCCAAATCTATAGTATAAGGAGGAGAACACAAGAGGAGAACAAGCCACCAAATCCTAGGCTCATGAAAGAAAGTTTGAGACCATCATTTGGTGAAGGAGTTGTTCAGGACAATCTACAAAGAGCTGCAAGATCCTACTCAAAGCAACAACTTGGTGATCCTAGACACCAAGATCTACATCCTCTACAAAAGTGACAAAAGAGCTATAGAAACTTTCAAAATGTAAGCAAATTTTGGTGCAAGTAGATTCATTAATTGGATTACTTATCAGATTTGTTAGAGCACCTGAATTTGGATTAAAGTTGCAAGAAGAAAATTGGATTACAGTATTCAAAAGTGCAAAAGAAAAAAGGTTATTTTTAAGGTTCATTTGCACATTAATTAGGAGTTGATTAGATTTCAGAATTGCTTCTATCAACTACCTATCATCTACTTTGGAAAAAAAAAATAAGACTAAGTCCTACAATACTAAATTGTAGTGAAATTGCAGAATAATTATTGAAGGTTCATTTCAAATTATTCTTGATTAGTTGTAGTAAATTGATTAAGTGCATTATCTTGAGAGTTGATTGGAGTGATAAGGTGAAATTGTTAGTGCATTAAAAGTAAATTTTATTAGATTTATTTGCACTATTATACTACTCTCAAAAGAAATTAGTTTTGTGTTTTTGAAGGGCACAAAATCTGATTTGTATCAAGTGTCTAAAGACACTATTAAAGCACAAAAATATGCAACACATTGTGGCCAAGTGAAGCCACCAAAATAGGTTAGAATCCTCCAAAATTTGGAGAAGAACACAACTAACCAAAAATAGAAATAGAAGCTTCAAATATTGAGACTTGGTGAGTCTCAAATCCAAAGCATTACAAGGTTAGATGCAAGAAAAGAAAGTGCAAAAAATTGCATCAATTAAAGAGCTTCTATCTACTATTATCTAAGCTTGGATTTGTTATCAAAGTGTCCAAGAAAAAAGGGGAAGGTGTCTACTCATAAAATACAACCTCAAAACCCTTATATTGCAGAAAAAAATCTGCCACAAAACCAGAATTTCAGATCTGAAAAAAGAGTGCAAAAGAAGGTGCATTAAAGGAGTTTTATATACAATTTATGGTACATTTTATTGCACTACTCTAATCTGGTTTTTACAGCAAAAGAGCAGATTTGAAAGTGCCTCAAAAGGCACAATAACTATAGGGTAAATCAGCCAAGGAAGGTCGAACGTCAGCACTCTTCTTCCCAAGCAAAAGGAGCCACTCAAAGGGCTCATCTTGGATGGATGAACCTACAAAATCAAAGCCCACATAAGGCTATCATCAAGTTGCATTTATGTAGACAAAAAGAGTGCACATCTACAAAGAGAAGGCATCAAAATCTACATAGGAATCAACACGTTGGAGGCATAGAAGACAAGGAGCAAAGGTGCTACATTCAAGGTCTTAAACTTGGAGAAGATCATCCACCAAAGGAAGCACCAAAATCACCATTCAAAGCTCCATAGCGCCTCATCAATCCACCTACAAAATAAAATATTGCTTGCTGCCCAAGAAACGTAGCAAAGCAAAGGAATGGCATACAAAAGGACTTAAGGAGTTATAATATTCTCCTTGGAAGGCATTACAGGAAAGGACTTCATGCAGAGATCTTGAATGCCACTTGGCATAAACTTTCTAAGGCACCATTTCATCTCTCAATGCTCAAGAAACCTCATGTAGGAGTTACAGGGAATATCAAGGAAGTGGTGACACTTGTTATCCTCCACAAGCTTCACACAAGTGCCCACACGAGTGCCCATACATTACAGAATGACCAAGAAGTGTTGAACAAGGAATTGGTACATTAAATAAGGGGAGGAGCGCTCATATGTAATGGGTGTGACACTTGTCACAAAGCTCAAGATTATTCCTCCATAAAAGGTGCCCAAAGTCCAAAGTTCAAAGGTACAACAAAGTACAGTCAAAGCCATCCAAAGTGCAGCGTGGAAGGAAGGAAGAAGGAGCATTAAAGGCTCCTGGTCTTGAAGGTCAAACCTTCCTATTTTTGTAGCGCCTACGTTCCAGCATTGAAGACAAGGAATTCTAAAACATCTCCATTGATTCTAGTACCAAAGGTGACCTTAATATTGTTGTTATATCCAACCAAAAAAAGCATCGAACAGTGAGGAGATTTAGCATCCAAAGGTAAGGTTTAATCCTATTTTATTATTGCTTTCATTTTTGGAGATATAAGGGTTATAAGCTAAGGTTAAATCTTAGATTTTGAAAGCAAAATCTATAAGGGATAACTTATCAAATTGAAATAATATTTGCAATTTAACCTAGGAGAAATAAGGAATTCTACTTGGATTAAATTCTTTAATATTTTGCAAATATTATTAATTTTCTAATTTTCCAAATTTGGGAGCCATAAGGGTTACTACATCAAATTAATTTATTGGAAATTAGAAACAATCCAAGGGATATAAAAAGAGGTTATTAAGATTTTTTACTAAGGTTGGAAAATTATAATTTTCTTGTCTCAAAACTTCTCAAAAGGGATAAAATAAATCCAACATTAAAACCTCTTCAAAATTGAAAAGTGCTTAGTTCAATAGGAGTAATAAGGTGTTAGAAAAGTTGATTTTTGATCTTTACAAAAATTGTACAAAATCAACCAAAATTGAACTATATTTTACAAAAGCACTATATCATACTCCAAAATCATTAGGGAGTCATAAGGCATTCTACAAAACTTGATAATAATAATATCTATTCAAATATTATCAAGTTGGGAAGATATAAGCTTTCTTCAAAACCTAAAATTAGGTGTTCATACTCTCATTACTAGGGAGACATAAGGAAGCCTACAAACCTAAGGATTAATAAAGGTTTTATCAAATCAAGCTTATATACTTCAATAAGGAATCATATATCCTAAAACTTGGGAGCTATAAGGATGTCTACTTCCCAAAATACCTATAAGAATAATTGCTTCAGAAAAGAAAAATCCAGTGCCATAAAACTTGGGATCATGAATCTACTCAAGAAATTGGAAGGAAAGTTAGATCTAACTTCAAAAGTAATCCATAGTGAAGCCTTAGAAGATAATTTTGATACTATGGAATGCTATCTTCAAACCCATCTCAATGAAGCAATTGATAATGGAAAAAGTGACATTTCACTTTCCTTAGACTTTGTGAGCATATTATACATGGCATTGCTCACATATAAACACTACAAGGCAGAAAATGAAGAACAAAAAGGATTGATAGAATTACTCAAAAAGAAGGTAGAACTTGATGAATCATATCTAGAAAAGTTTTTTCAATCCTCATGCAACATCAACACTTCCTATTCTACTAACTCAAAATCTTATCATGATGCCTTAAGTGGTTGTTCAAAAACTTCTATACATATTAAAGATAGGAAAGGAGAATCTTCCTCACAAGAACCAAGTAGCAGCTCAACCTCCTATGAGAGCACAGAAACCAGAATCAAAGGCAAAGCTAGAGATGAAGAAGAAGACATAGCAGATAAAGGAGGAATACAATGCAAAGTCAATTGAAAGAAGAAGCTTCAACTACAACTTACTCTACATCATATGAAGACACAAATTACCTGTTGAACCTGAATACAAAGAATACAGAGGAAGAGTACAAATATCAAGATGAAGAAGAAGATCCATATTGAAGACTAAAGTCTTCAATACCCAAATAATGTAATACAGGGGGTGTTAGAAATAGAGTATATTCCATCATTTGGGTTATGTAAATGTATCTTCCAAGGTACATACTTAGGACATTAGATTACTTTAGGGGGAAGTTATCTAGTTACTTCATGCAATGTAATAAATGCACAAGTGTCAATGTGCAAGTTGTATATGTGCAAGTTTTCCCTTGCACAACTAGGTAGAGTGTTGGCCAAGGAACCTATTTTCCTATATAAGAAAGGCCTCATTGTTAGATAGATATAGAGTCGGGGGACATAGTCAGATAGTGTAGCTTAGAGCATAGTACAATTTTGTGTAGATCACCATCCATTGGTGATGGGTGCAATGTAGTTCAGTAGCTTTATTAATGGAGTGTTCATTTCCTCCATAGCTACATTGTATTATTTTATATCATTTCTATTTACAACATATTTTAGTCATCTAGCAGATTTACTTTCTTTCATATTATTTTGCATCTTGTGATTGCTATCTCCCAGTGCTCATTACATCAAAAGCTAACAAACCCAATCTTAATAAATACACCAGTAAGAGAGATAAATCCAATAGAATTGCAGAATCAATTGGAAAGCCAAAGAATACTCAAATTAGGTGACTTGTTTTATTGGACCTCAAAAATCTAAACTAGATCTCCCCTCCTGTTCCATCTCAGATTTAAGGAGATTGGGATTATTTTAAGTATAAACTTATTTGGGGTAGCATCAGCAGTAATGGGGAATACTCAGTGCATCTAGGAGTTCAACATTAGCAAATTAGACCTACCAACAAAAACTATCGATAGTGTGGAAATATTCAGCTCCATCTAAACTACAGGTATTCAATTGTCTAGTCTCTCAAAACAAAATATTAACTGGTGATAATCTGCAAAAGAGGGGTATAGAAGGATCTCATATTTGTTACAGATGCATGCAAAATAGTGAAATAATTTCTCATATTTTGTTTAAATGCTATAAGATAATTTTAATTTGGTTAGGAATAACAAAAAATTCTTGGCAATTCCTATTCTAAAAAGCTAACCATAGACACATGTTTTACCAAGTGGAATAAATAATATAAAGGTAAACTAGTGGGTAAGCCCCTTTTAAAATACATGTGGAGCTCTATACCATATTTTGTCATCTGGAACATCTGGTTGGATAGAAACTAGAGAATTGTTTAAGGTAAAGGTAAGGACAACAAAACACTAATACAAAGGATAAATGAAGAACTAGTATTAAATGTCAAATATAGTTTCTCTCAATAGTAGTATGAAGAAGACCTATCACCCACAAAAAGAAGAATGATCTACCAACTTAATCTCCAATCTTTCTTGACAAAGGGGGGCTATAGAGCAAACAATTCACCATATAACACCTATTTTTTTATTCTCTTCTTTGATGGTTCCTTCAAGTCCAACCCTGACCAAGAAACGATAGGGGGATTGATTCTTACAAGACCTGTGAAATCATGCTCAAATACATGATCAACTTGGGAACAACATCTAACAACGTGGTAGAGGCTATTAGATGCAAAATTGGCTTAACATCAATGGCAAAGAAAGGAATCACTCAAGTCATAGGTTATGGGGATTCTAAAATGGTAATAAAATCTCTTGCCAAAAATAAATATTTTAGATCTTTACAATTGAAGATTATTTTAAGACAATATCAAACAACTAGGGAGGATAATTGATAAAATATCCTCAATATGTAAGGCAAGAATTCAACAAAGAGGTCGAGACACTAGCAGATCAGGCTATAAATATAGTCTGTGGTTATTGCTACCAAATCATCAAGAAGTAAAAGGGTAGGGGTGGTATGCAAGGATGTTGAAGACCCCAATAATGAGGTTAATTTTTGTCTCCATGTTATATTTTCTAGAATGCGTTGATCACTTTATCTCTTTGATTAGAGAGTTTTTTTATAATTTTGTTAAGTAAATAAATCATTTCCTTTTAAAAAATGGTCAATTTAAAGGGGTCTACCCAGCTTAAGAAAGGATATGCATATTCATTTATGGGTAGGTCAAACCCTTATTTCCTTTAAGAGATTGTGCAAGATAAATGATATGCGAATATGAAAACATACAAAACTTGATCTATGCTATGGAAAATACTTTTATTGTTAGGAGCATAATAGAAAAACAAAAAGTATATTACAAGATAAGTTATCAAGTATGAAAAATAAGAAGAATATATTTAAGTGTAAGAGAAATATAGTAAATAAACAACACAACTAATCTATTATGCAATTACAAGGTAGGATAATACAAAAGTACTCAATGGATGATCAATAAAAAATATATGATTCTAGACAAGTAGTAAGCAAAATAATAGAGCAATGAAACACAAAGAGATAAAGCATTAGTAAGACAAATCTTGGGATATCACCAGGTGCAACTACAAAGGATCGAGAAGGAAAAAGTCTCACACCAGAAGCTACACCATCTCATATGTCGATGGACATCCTCCTCCATAAATATAGGGATCACCAAAATAATAAATCTAGGAGGCACATTGCACATAGGGAAGCATGGGAGCACATACAACCTTGTAGTGAAAGAGTATTTTAACAAGCAGTGCTTAAGTTATATATTGCTCGAAATTTTGGTAGCATTTTTTATAATATTTCCTAATTCATTCTTGATGCTTTTCACTCAAATGATACTTATAGACGAGTTTGGACAAGTTTAGACTATTATAGGGGAGAATTGTCAAGTGAAATGCCATTGCACCAAGTAGGATCAATTGATTTAAGGTGGATCTAATCAATAAATGGCGTGATGCCATATCAAGCAATGCCAAGTATGATCAACCAATGGAAAAATGTTGGGACAAGGTATGGTCAACTTTGAGGTATACCTAGACATAACCTTCATGGGTGGAAATACTATGGTGCCAATACAAATGCTATTAGGTTCAACTGGTGAATATAGGGATAAAACATGTTTGGTCTTAGTAGTGACAGAGGAGGCAAGCTTGAACTAGTTGGTAAATGTATTAATTGGTAAATATGTCATGGTTTGTTTGTTGTTGTAATTTGAATTATCAATTATATTTAGTGATAAAAATTTCAAAATCAAGTAGTGGAAGATGTGTCATATGCATACCTTATTAACTTAACTTGCCAATCTAGCAAATACACTTGTGCTAGATGATATCTACTTGGTTGGGAGTGTGTCAGGTGCATGTTGGATAAGAATTGGGATATATTTGATGTCAAGAGCTAACACATGGAAGATTTTGACTAGAAGGTTGATTGACCATGATTCACAAGTAGGTAGAGGATTCATAGTGTTTGTTGTCACAAACAATGGGTCTGCAATACTTTGTCATTGAGGATAAGAGTTTGTAGTGTTGATGGGAGTCCATAGTGTAAATGGGAGTCTATAGTGTAGACAAGAGTCCATAGTAGGAATGGAATTCTATGGTGTGGATAAAAGTGTGAATATGAGTCCATAGTGTGGATGAAAGTGCAAGCAGGGATCTGTAGGCAGGATTTGAGTAGAGGTATCAATTATTATAGAAGTATATGCATGATTATACTTTTTTGGACAACACTTTCCACGCTTGTTTTAGTAGAAGTGTTTATTTTCCATTTTAAGAAAATTTGCAGCGGATACTAACGCCCCAAATGTGGTATTATTGGATTGGAAAACTAAGGTGTGCAAAATTAGGTGTCTACATTTTTTTGAAAAAGATGAAAATATTTTTAAGAAGACAAGTCTAAAGTTACAATAATTGGCCTACCAATTTTGGCCAACACCAAGATCCTAATAATACTAACTCTAACATTTTCTTGGACAAAATATTTCTTAGTGCCATCCAAAGAGCAAAAGCTCTTATTCTAATTACAATTTTTTTTAATACTATTCTAGAGAGCCCAGATTAGCTTCTCCCTCTTACCATGAATTTGAGAGCTACCTAAAATTGGGACTAAGAGTGCTACAAATAGCAGCGTGATGTCAGACCAGAGGCTAATCATCATAAACATCTACCCTAGCCCAATACACTTAATTCCCTAAATCCTTGTTGTCTAGTAATAAAACTTGTTTGTTCACCTCCATCCAATCTATAGTATCTTTCTTCTAATAAGATTTCAACAAGTAACCAACAAGATTCTCTCTTCTATTTTTAGCCAAAAAGTTAGTCGCAACATTATTCCCTTTGTCTACATGAACCAGAATGGCATCCTCAAACTATTGCCATATGGCTTTGACTTGACTCACTAAGTTCTTGATCTACCACATACTTGGTCTAAAATTCCTAATCTCATCTAGCAACCCCACCTACATATGAGAGTTGAACTCCACTTTGATATCCCACACTCCATTATCCTAAGCATTGGTAGAGCTTTGTATGATTACCAAAGCCTCTACTTCATTATTTGTTGCTACTCTTAGACCTTATAATTCCCAATGAAGGACCTTCCCCTTATAGTCTCTTCTAAGGAAACCAATGCCCACTGCCCCTAGGTTATCCTTGGTTGCTCCCTTTGTGTTTATTTTTTTACTAGAGGTGGGGGTTTCCAAGCCTCATGAGTTCACCTCCTAGCAATGTTCTCTCCCTCCTAGTTGTTCTACTCCTCCACATAAGTTTTTACTAATTTTGTAACCTTGTTTAATATTTTCTATCAAACTAGCTTTATCGAAGTGTAATCATATCTAAAAGTTTAGATATTTTTCCAACCATATGTACCACCAGATAAAGCTTAGACCTAGAGACTAACCCAATTGAGTTAATTTTTTTAACCATCTATGTTTCCAAACCTCCCATTTATTAGTAAGTATTAACTACTGGTTGAGATGTACCTTAAAGAGATCTACCCATTGACTCCATAACTCTAGGGCAAAGTCACACTTAAAGAGCAAATGATCTATTGTCTTCTCTTGGGTATTGAACATGATAAATTTAGAGGGTCCATGAAAACATCTATATTTTAAGTTAAGCTTTGATGCATAACTTTCTAGGCAAAGTAATTACTTTTTAGCTAGCCCTTATACAACCATACTCTATCCCATGGTACATCCAACAACATCGATGGGGTAGGAAGCAATTCATTATAACCTTCTAAAACTATATAGATGACTAAATTACCATATCCTCAAGCTATATTGTCCTCTTCCTCCTACCTTCTAAGGTGGTTTTGCTTTAATATCCTCTTTAATAGTGATACCAAATTCAAAGAGATTAGGATTGACCACTCTTCCATTAATTTAGTTGCATAAGAGAGAATGTCCCAATCTACCTTATATGTAGATAACATGTTATCTTGATCCAACCTCTAGCCTCAAGGATCTATTGAAGGGAATGCAAATTTGGAAATTATGAAAATAGGGGGTATTGGTCCCAGTTTTCGGTCCAAAAATTCACTTTATTTTCTCTACCCACTTTCCAAAATAGTTTCGGTTTTACCACTTTCTCTCATTATTTCAACACCTTCCAAACAATTGAACCTTGGCCACCCATAGGATGTGACCTACTTTCTCATAGGGAAAGCTACCCAAATAATTACTAGTAATGGCTTTGCTAAACAATGCTTCTTAAGTTGAGATTCATCTTTAATAAAGCTTGCTTGCAAGAGCTTGGTTATTCAATGTTACTTTTTGAATTCATAATCCTCTGCTTGTTTTAAGCTGACAGATTTTGCTCTAACTTACTAGAGCCCATCGCTTATCCATCCTTCGACTATCCCAAAGGAATTTTTACATGATCAATCCCATCTCCTTCAAGATTCTAATTGCAGTAGTAAGGATATAGAACTTATAAACTAACATTGATTGAACCACTGATTAAAGAAGAATCACTCTTACTCCAAAAGAAGGACAATAATGTGTCCAATAATTTATCTTCGTACCAATTCTATCCACTAGTATTTTCCATTTTACCACCTTTAGATTCTTATAGTGGAGCGAAAATCCAAGGTAGTCCAGTGGTAGGGAGCCCTTAGAGAAGCCTAATATGTTTAGAATATGATCTTGGATCCCTCTTTCGGTATTAAATAACACTACCTTGGACTTGGATGCATTCACTTCCTAGCTTATGGCTTCCATGTATGTATTTAAGGCAACTTTTAGCACTCTTGCCTCACTGATATTGACCATCCCAAGCAACCCTATGTCATCCATAATTTATAAATGGTTTAGATTCACCACTCCCACTTGCACTCTTGAGATAACTCGTTGCCTATTCCTTCAAACAAATCTTCCCAAGCCTTCAGTAATAATAATAAATAGGTACATGGATGTAGGATCTCCTTGTTGAATTCCTCTAGATGCCTAAAATGGAGCTAAGGGAATACCATTGATGAGGATTGTGAAGTAGGTGAAAGAGACACAACTCATGATCTACTCTCTTCAGCCTTGAGAGAAACCAAAGTTCTCTAATATTCAATCTAGAAACTACCAAGGAACTCTATCATAGACCTTAAACATGTCTAATTTGATAAAAATGACTCTTTGACCTTTCTGATGCAATGTATGAACTACTTCTTGTGCCAAGATTACCCCATCCATAATTTTTTGGCCCTCCACAAATCCTCCCCACTCTAGAGAGATAATACTATCTAGTACCTTTTTGAGACTTTCAACCATAAGTTTAGTAATGGTCTTGTAGACCATATTGGAAAGTGTGATCGAGCAAAAGTATCCAAGGTTGGAAGCTTATCCCACTTTAGGAATCAAAGCAAGGAAAATTGTGGTTCATGGCCTGTAACATGCTTCTATTTGCATGAGATTCCTCCACTACTCTGGTTACATCCTCTCATATGTCATTCTAAAAAGCCTATAAAATTCAATCAAGAACCCATTAGGGCCTAGGGACTTTTCGGTTCTCATGTTGAAAACTATGTCTCTCACCTCCTCTAGATCCATAGTTCTAAAGAGGGCCTAGTTTTATTTTGTTTTTATAATTGTGGGATACAATTATGTATATCTTGTTACACTACAAGATTAACATGGAAAAAGGTAGAGAAAATATTTTCAAAATAGATATTTACAGCTTGTTGCATACCTGAGATAGTGTCCATCACATTACCATGAAGGTATTTTAGGTTGTGCAATGTGTTGGAGTGTCTTCTTGTCGAGGCTAAACAATGGAAGAACTTAGTGTTTTAATATCCCTCTAGCATCCAAGATGTTTTGACTCTTTGTTTCCAATATATATCCTCCTATTTGTCTATACTCTCTAACCCTTTTTTAACTAGCTCATATTCCTGTTTCAAGTCCTTTGTGCTTTTTTCAATCCAAAAGAGCATGGCCAAGTCCTCCATCCTAGCAACCGTTAAAACTCTTTAAAGTTGAAAATCTAACTTATTTTTTCTTTTCTAGATTTTGACTTGGGGTTTGACATATTGGAGTTATTTAAAGACTCCAAATAATGTTGTCCCATAGGTAGGGAATCCATCCTCTTACCAAAATTGGATTTTATCCCTATTCTCCTCCTTTTCTAGCCAAAAATTCTCAAACTAAAATGGTCTAGAGAAATATTTATAGCCAATAGAATTGGAAAGTGTTCTAATTCTATAAAATTGAGGATTTTCATCTTAAATGATCATTATAGAAAAACCTCTTTGGACACCAAGAATATATCTAGATTTACCTTATTGTTCTCCAATCCTACTTATTTGTTTGTCCAAGTATGAGAAGGCCCTGCATACCAGACATCAATCAAATTGAGTTGTTTTCCTTTAGAGATCATAAACTTGTCTCCCTAATTCAAAGATGGAATTTCCTCTTATTGATCCCTAGCTGAAAGCTTAGCATTGAAGTTTCCAATCACTATCTAATTCACCTATTTCTTTACCATCCTACTTGCTTATAAAACTATCCATTGAAGGCATTGTTCCCCAAAAATTTTTGAACCATAAAAAATTGAAATAAAAAAAAGTTATCTTAAACTCCTACTCTTGAAGAGAGATGTGAGAACCCCTCTTCCTACAACATGATCAATTGTTGTCCATTTTAGAGGGTTCCACAAAGTCACTATACCCCTTGAAGCACCCTAGGATGCAACAACCATATGCTCTGCCTATTTCCATATTTTCTTGGCTATTCTATCCATCACTTGTATTGAAGATTTCATCTCTTGAAGGAGAATGAAATATGAATGATAAATTTCAATTAAACTGTGAATAACAATTTGATGAGACCTATTGTTTAAGTCTCTAATATTTTATGATTGTACAATAATTAAGAATCTAGAAGCCAATAAGTATTAATCGGCTTTACGCTCCCCTAGTTTACTAGTTGGTCACCCTCCATTACCAGCTACTCCTGGTTCAATTTTCTTTCCACACTCTTGGGTTGGGTGTTTTTTAATATTTTATTTGCTTGTTGAATTCTAAGAGAAGAATTACCTCTATATTTCATTGAGACATCCCTATCAACCAAGACCATAATGAGGTTAAGGTTCTATAAAGCTTGTTATGGCAATATGGGTTGAGGTTGATTGGATATTAGTCTTCGACATTGGTTGAGTTATCTTCTATTGAAATAATTAAACATTTTTTGAGGGCATATATTCCCCTTGGGATTCCATAATTATAGCTATCTCATTCTCCATGTCCATTAGGGTATTAAGAATTTCATACATGTTTAGGTTTATGTCTTATGTCTGGCTTGATTGTGTCTTCTTTTGTTTCTTCTTCCTCTTAGGTGCTTCAAAACCTTATTCTAGTGTATTTAGGCTCAAGATTGTGGGATGGGCTTTCACCTTATTCTCATATATCTTACCATAATTTCCATTAGCCTCTGATGGGATGAGATCCTTTTGGATAGTCTTGGGGTAGAAACAGGCAATATGTTTGTCCTTATGACAAATCCTACACTAAAGGGGATCACTTCATAGTCTACTTACTAGATATAGGTTAATTCCTCCATATCTATTTCTATTTTAAACGGTAATGGGTGATTAAGATCTATATCAACATAGATATGAGCATTAATGGTTGAAGCTTCTATCATCATATCTCTGGCTACTCATAGATGGTGTCCCAAGAAATTTCTTAATATCTCAAAAACTAGTTCACACCAATATTCCATTTGTATATCATATAATCATATGTAAAAAACCACTGCAATGGGTTCTATTTGAGTATCAAATCTTAGCTTCTAGGGGTGCATAAAAATACTAGTTACTCCATAGCTTCTCTTCTCTGATTAAAAAGCTTTATCCATGTCTACTCTTTAAGATAAAGTCACTATATAGTATTTGTTACTAATGAGGAATTTTGAAATATCCTCTAAAGGCTCCCAATTATTCTGAACATAGGAGGTCATAAACCCTAGAGACGATCTCATACCAATAAATTTACAGATTAGATCATGGTTAATCCTATACAAAATATTTTTAGCCACTATATTTTGTTCAATAGCAAGCTTGGGGTGGTGGGCAAAATGGGGAAGACAACCATTAACTCTGGACTAGAAACCTTTATCTATTGGCTTCTTGGTGGCAACAACAGAGAATATGGATTTTAAAGCATCACTTATCAAATATTCATCCTCGACTTATTGTCTCCCCCTCACTATATATACAAAGGATCACTTAGGAGAAAGGGGTAAAGGAAGGGCCCTCACATGTAACCATGGGAAACTTGAGAGTATTTTTGAATCCTAATTGGAGCATTGTGGCAAAAATCCTAGTAGAGAGGTATTGGGTGTCTAAATTTGTTATCATAAAAATTGATGAAATAATCACCTCAAGTGTTGGTTTTATAAACATCCATGGATTCTTGGGGGAGGAGATGCATTGAACATGACATGATATAAGAAGGTAAGAATTTGAAAAGAGGATCAAGAGGTCATACATGAAAGATAATGAGAGTGGAAAATATTGGATTTGGTTTATCAATGGCAAATGACTTTAAAAAGACAAGAAGTCAAATTCCTTGGTTTTGGCACATGATAGTCAAAAGGACCAAGAGGCAATAGAGCCACTAACACTATAACCTCATGAAAATTGAAGGTCAAAAATGGTTGGGAAAGGATAAACTTGAAATATTTTGCAAAAGTACCACCAGGTCACAATAACACTTATTGAATTGGCTAATTAAAAGGTTGAGTGACAAACTTGAATATTAACCATGTGTTCAAAATTGGGTATATACTTTTACCCATTTTTATGTATCTATTACATAATAGATGCAATAAAAACTAACATAGATGCTCTAATTTTGAGATAAAATTTATGTTGCTTATGGTGGAAGATGTTAGATAAGTGATATTGAGATTGTTTACTTAGACATGATGTTAAAAGTTATGTTTCAAGCAACATTAAATATTGTTATGTTACAATGTGTCCCCTTGAGTTTCAAAGATAAAATGAAGTTGGACTAAGGAAAATTAATTGACAAACTTGAATATTAACCATGTGTTCAAAATTGGGTATATACTTTTACCCATTTTTATGTATCTATTACATAATAGATGCAATAAAAACTAACATAGATGCTCTAATTTTGAGATAAAATTTATGTTGCTTATGGTGGATGATGTTAGATAAGTGATATTGAGATTGTTTACTTAGACATGATGTTAAAAGTTATGTTTCAAGCAACATTAAATATTGTTATGTTACAATGTGTCCCCTTGAGTTTCAAAGATAAAATGAAGTTGGACTAAGGAAAATTTACTCTATTATGATCCACACAGTGTAATAATGAAATATTGTGATAGATGTTTGATTTGAATGGGTGATGTTAATGATTAATTATTAATATTGCATGATTAGATTGATGATTAGAAAATTAGAGGATTGGATGTGAAAATGTATTTATTAATATTTAAAATATATTTGTAGAGTAGATGATGATGGTTGATTCAATATTAGAGCTGCATAGATTAAGATTAGGTGTATTGCTTAAGTCTTGATTAATAATTATTGATGGGTAAGAAAAATATAAGATGACAACAGATTGAAAGAAATTATGATGGAAGATGCATGATTTGAGACTCTGATGAGATGAGATGAGAGACACATGACATACCCAAGAGGGCACTATCATGGTACAACTTTTTTTTAAATATACAAACAATATGTATAACTATATACAAATATATTTTCCCATGGGGACTTTAATTACCTTTGATCAAAGGACTTATGGTTAAATTTTAGACTTGCCTAGGGAAATTTTTGTTAGCTTTGCATGGAGTACTTATAGTTAGCTTGTAGACTTGCCCAGGGGGACTTTAGTTAGCTTTTCATAGAGGAAATTTGGTTAGCTTTTGACTTGCCCAAGGGGAATTTTGTTAGCTTTACCGAATGGAATTTTGGTTAGCTTTCTATGATATAGAGATATGTACAACTATATACAAGTGTGTACAAAAATATTTAACTTTAGAAAAAGCCTCATGCCTAAAGAACTTTTGATATAAGATTTTCCTTTAAGCAAAGTCATGACTAAAGGAATTTTTATTTAAGGTTTCTTTTAAGCAAAGCCTTATGCTTAAAGGACTTTTGATATATCCTTGTCCATTATTCTTATGATGTTTTGATTTTAGATTTGCCTTTAAGAAAAGCCCCATGCTTAAAGGAATTTGACATAGCCTCATCCATTAGCCTTAGGATGTTCTACTTTGCTTTACCTGTTAGCCTTTGGGAATTTAGATTTAGATTTACCTATTAGCCTTAGATAATTTTGATTTGACCATGCTTGTTAGCCTTAGGGAATTTGGATTTGATATTTACCTTGAAGTAAATTCTTGTTTGCCTAGACTTTAGACAAATTCTTAAAGGAATTTTGGTTAGATTGATCTAAGACTTACCTTTAAGGAGATGCTTTTTTGCCTAGCTTTTAGATAAATTCTTAAAGGAATTTTTTTTATGTTGATTTATTTCATAGAGAAGTGTCATAGAGGACTTATGATGTATTGTTGTGGCAACAAATGATGTCGCTAGTTGGGAAGATAATTTAGTTATGGAGTACTTGTTCCCATAAGAGGTGTTATATGGAAAAATAATAGATGATAAGAATGATAGGGATATCAACACCTGTGAAACCTTACAATATTCATCATGTAGTGATCAAAAAGATAAAAGAAATTGATTTTATTTTTCCATCAATACCTACGAACCTTGTAATATTTATCATGCAATCATTGAGTTGTAGTTTGAAAGGCTTGATAGATATGGTTTGGGATAAATCAGATTGAGCTAGTTAGAAAGTGATGAGAAATAAATTGATAGAGATAGATTATTACGTGAACCCTAAGTTGATTCACAAATATGGATCTAGAAGTCTCCACTTGCATGTTGGAGGTATTACATTATATGGTACCTTTTAAATAGTTTAGTCGAGGGTGTGTTTAATATATGAGTCTATAGTATGTGTCATGTAAATAAGTGTGGAGTTATATGTCATGTTATTAAAGTTTGAGTATGTGTCATGTAAATAAGTGTGGAGTTATGTATCATGTTAGTAAGTGTGAGTTACATGAGTGAAGTGTCATGTTTAGAAGTGAGGAGTTATGAGAAATCATGAGAGACTTTATCTTTATGTAATATGTGAGATTTATTATTATGTAAAAGAGAAATATGAAGAGTTGTATATCCCATGAGTATGAGGAGATGAAGAGTTTATGTAAGTGTAAAGTTCAAGAGTCATGTGCATATGAAGAGTATCATGTATGTATATATTGAAGATAAAGCCTTATAATATGTATCAAAGAAGCATTGCATTTATGCATTTCTTATAGTGTTAACATTTCATGCTAGAAACTTAATGAGAAATCAACCGTAAGATATAAAACGAGCATGCAATATTGAAACTATAATAATAGAATTATATTAAGCAATTAAAACTCATAAGAAACTTCTAAAATAACTCATAAAACTACCATTAATGAATGCTCACGAAAATAGGATCTTCATACAAAATATGGAGATCTCAAGTACTCCATGCTTCATACAAGTTCTACATTGTTTCAAACTTGTATTCTACTCTACTCCACTAAATGATAAAATGATATGGAGTTCTTTTCTACTTGCTCACACCAAGGCCAATATATAGTGTGAGATGACTCTTGACCTTCCATCTTCCTATGACTCTTCACCTTCCTATCCTATGGACTCATATGCACATGGACTATGATGCACATTTACATTATTGAATACTTTGCACATAAAAATTTTACTTGTCCATTTATTACATTTCATAAAGTAAATACTCAAACCCTAATCAAAGGCAAACTTCTAATCTAAAGATGTACCCATGGTGGTACATTGGCATGTACAAAATAATGTAATATATTCCAACATATAGTAGATGTATTTATAATAAAATTTAGTGAGTTCATTGTGGATTGATTACTGTATGGTCTTGAGATATTATTTGATCCTGGAGATTGATTTACCTATGAGAATAAGGATAATTTGCTAATAGTGGTATCAGAGTCCCATTGGGTGGACTTTATGAAAGCCACTGTGAGCATATGGTGATAGAGATTGCAACATTTGAAAGGATAGACAATAAGAAAATTGTGTTTAAAAGGATCTAAACCTTGTAGAAGGAAGGGCCAAATCCAAGAGTTGAGACACAATGGAAGTCAAAGGAAGAACCCTTATGAAAGATTAACCGAATAGAACAACGGTCAATGCACCAAAAATTAAAGAATAGGTGAGAGAGTTTTAATGAAGAAGAAATAATTTTTGACCACCTTAACATTGCTTCGTGAGAGGCATATCTAGGTTTGAGAAGAAAGCCACACTACTAAGAATTGGAGGAGAGTTATGGTGGAGAGAAACCAAAGCTTCAATGGAGATAAGATACAATTTCATTTGATGTGCTTTGGAGGAAGAGTTAGTGTTTAACAACTAAAGAAGAAAATAAGTGAAAGCCATGAGAGGATAACACTATGCTAAGAGATACTTTGCATAAGATAGGAAAAACCACATTGTGTGCTTGAAAAGGAAAGATAAAAGCACCTAGTAGTAGACATATTTAGAGGAAGAGAAAAATATTGATCCACATATGAGAGGATAGTGAAAGCATTGGTTTGGAAACATTGTTTCATGCTTGAGAGTAGAACACACTTATCTAGAGGTTGATTAAAAAAAAGATTCAAAAATAGCATATAAAAAACCCTAATGCCTGAGGAAAAGAGGAAACATATGAACTAGAGGGCAAAGGCTAGTGTAGTTAAACACACACAAACAAAAAGTGTTATGACGTCAAATATGAGACTATCATATTCGAAACAAGGGAAGTGACGATTTTTCAAGTCGTGAAAAATGAATTTGTAAAGTGCGAAGGATTAAGGTTTTTTCCTAAAAAATATCTCATCGTTTAGGAGCCATATCTTTGCAAAGAGTTATTTGATTCAACTGATTCTTGGACCAACTTGTGCAAAATTTGAATAGCTTTAAAATAAGTGGTCATATTTAAAAATATAAGCAATATTGAGGGAGATACGACCCTGTGAAGTCAACCATTCGGAACAAGGGCAGTGACGATTTTTCAAGTCACGAAAAATAAAATTGCAAATATTTGCCAACTAGGGTTCAAATGATGGGAAGAGCAATGAAGGGCTAGGACTTCAACGAGGCAAGATATTCTATCTAGACAAAGAAATTTTCAGCTAAGTTATTTTTCCCTTTCTTTATCTTAGAAATTGTGCATGAAAAATTTATAAAGTTTTTATCAAATATTATATTTGCTATAGGACTTTTAGATAAATTTCATTAGATTTTGAGTTTTCTTTACATGGATCTATTTATAGTTAAATCCTTAGAATCATACCTAGTGGTAGAGGTTAGTGAGTGCACCTCAGAGAGATCCTCATTGATCCAAGATAGGGTAGTTTTTGGTAAATTTAATGGGTATTGGCCAAGGGCTTCAGCCTTGAAAAAATGAATTGATAGGAGTTGGAAGTCTCCAGGAGTTATTCTATCATTTCTTCCCAAAGGTTTCTTTCGAGCCATTTTTTGTTCTAGGGAAGAAAGAGAAAGAATCCTAAAAGAGGGTCCTTGGTTTATGGGAAGAGCAGGGCTCTTCCTTACCCGCTGGTATGAAGGCTTTTCACTTAAAATGTTAATCTATCCATGGTACCAATATAGGTTAGGATGTTTGGATTGCCCATTGAATTTTGGGAATAGATACCTTCAAGGCAATAGGCAACACTCTAGGAGAATTTCTTGAGACTTAAGTTACAATAAAATATGGATTTTTGGCTATTTATGCTCGAATACTGGTCATGATTGATATAAGTAAACCTTTACCAGAATCAACCATTCTTAAGTATGGGGATAATATGTGGACCCTATAACAACCTAGGTCTACTCACCTAGTTATAAAACAACAAATCCAAAAAATTTGTTTTAAAACAAAACACAATTGTCACTCATTGACATAAGCACACCCAACTTGAATTAGTACTTTGACATAGAGGTTCACACTTGAAGATATTTTACCACTACAGACAATAGCTTAAGTGCTTGGGACTGGCCAAATTCTCGTGGTAGGTTGCCATTTATGAGATCCTCTTTTCTTTCTCGAGCTTCATGGATCTTGGCATGGGGTTGCCATTCTAAGGCCCATAACACCTAGAAGGATGGATGCACTGATTTCCCAAATCCTAGCATGGAGGAATTGATTCTAAGATCCAACTTTGTTTTTTCGGTCCATTGACCTCAATTAAATTCTTTAGATCATGCTAGAGTCTAGCATAGCTATGCTAGTACCTGATTATTGACCTTCAACTAAGGTTTAATCAGGGTCCCCAATTCTATGGTTTATCAAACCAGGTACCCTAGACCAACTATCGATTGATGGTAATGCTACCCTTACCATCTACCATTGGAATTTCTAGCCTTAGGAACCGACTCTCAAGATCTATTGGTTATTCCACAACCGAAGTTGATTTTTGAACACCCTCACGTACTATATGTTGGAAGTTAAAATGGTAAAATGGTAAAAATTTGTTTTACAACTGTAAGCTTTGGACCTTACCCTTTTACCTCCTTGGACGACAACCGAGTCAGCAGGATTGGACGACATGGACGACAGGAAGAGTTTGACTCCAAATTCCTTTTTTCCTTTCCTCCCTATTTTCCTTCCTCCCTAATATTTCTCCTAAGCTTTCTAAGTATTGGTTATTAGTTTATGTATTTAAGCAATGTATTTTCGAACCTTTCAAGGCGAATGAATATCAGAGATTATATTTTGAGCTCCTAAATTTTTGGTTCTATATCTGGTATCAGAGCGGAGGGTGTCTAGGGCTTCAAGGCAAGCTAGGCACGGATCCCGAGGAGGCCCACAAGCGAGGCACAGATCTCGAGGAGGTCGAGAGGGCCCATAGAGCATGAACCAAGGTGAGGTCGAGAGGAGGCCCACAGAGAGCACACGGTTCGAGGTTGACCAGCTGACCAGAGAACACTAGGCATGATTCCCCAGGCGATTGATAGGTGACTTGGCGGAACGCAAACTAGAGGCGGACACGTGGCGAGCAGACAACGAGGCAGACACGTGGACACGCGGACCAGAGGAGAGCTGACTAGATGTAAGGTGACGTGGTGGACAAAGGAGCAACTAGGGTGACATGGCATGAGGAGATTGGCTAAGGAAGTCAAAAAAATTGCGGTCACCGATTTCCTGAAGGCAATCGATAAGCTTTGTGCATCTTTTTGATTATATAGTGCTATTTCCCCTTCGCACAACGAATGTGGGATAAAAGCACAAGTTTTTTTTTGTTGTTTTGCGCAGGCCACGATGAAACAAAGGAGGCAAGCCTCCCTTGCATCCTCGTCGGGCCACGCAGCTCGACTGGCTCGAGGAGCCAGCCTTAAGGCGCTCGCCCCCAGCAGGTCGCGGGTTCGAAACCCGACAACGACGAAGGTTTTAATTTTTTTGGTACACTTGCCCTGAAAGCTTAGAAATACAGGTGTATGGTGCTTGAGTCCCATCGACGGTGGAAGCCGAGTTGGTAAGAAGGCTTTGTTTAGTGAGAGGAGTCACGGGTTCGACTCCTGCAGGCTTGAAAAATTAAAAAAATTTTTTTTAAAGTTTTTTCTTTTCTAAAGTTTTTTTTATATATTAAAAAGAATAATTTATATTATATTTAATAAATTAAAATAATAATTGTTTTTTAAATTTTTTTATAAAGCAATTATTATTTTTTATTAAATAGAAATATAGATATCTTTTTAGTACAATAAAAGGAGAAAAAGAACATTGCCTAAGAGGCAATTTATGTAAGAGGACTCAAAGGTGGAAAATTGTGACAATTTCTTTGTAAAATTCTGAGAGAGGCAAAACATTGAAGACTAGGAATTTGTAAAAAGAGGCAAATTGAAGGGCAAAATTCATGATTCGCTCCACAGGATGTTATCATGCACTTTGTGCACTTTTGGTAAGAGAGAATGCTGAAAGCTTTGATGAAAAAGTATGAGCTTATGGGCTTCATACTGTGTTTAGTCAGTTGCAGAACATAGTAATAGCACACCAGAGGCATCCAGACTTAGGGTACGAGGCAGACTCTGAAGATAACTCCTTTGGGAGTCAATTTGAGCAATCCGAATCCATAGAAGTTGCACCACAAGAATCTGAATATACTCATTATAGTAATTCAGTAGAAATTCTAGAACCAGAATCACTTGAGATAATATTGATCAGTGATGATGAAGAACAAGTAGCAAACAATTTCGTGAATCAAGAAATAGCA
This sequence comes from Wollemia nobilis, assembly GCA_028583015.1. NCBI lineage: Eukaryota > Viridiplantae > Streptophyta > Pinopsida > Araucariales > Araucariaceae > Wollemia > Wollemia nobilis. The sequence goes on along the minus strand of JAQPPZ010015824.1, from coordinate 39,717,158 downwards.
ACGCCACAACAAGAGGAACAAGCAATCAGTGAAAGAGTGAATCAAGTCAGATTTGACTTAAATTTGTAATCTCTTCTTTCTTCTTTCTTCCTTCTTCCTTCTTTGAAAAAGCAGAGTGCTTTATTGTAACCGAGAAATAAAAAGAGTGTTTTAGTAACTATGGCCTCACATAACAATCTACCAATTCCAGAGTTCAACGGGTATGACTACGAGTATTGGTCTATCAAAATGAAGACCTTGCTCATAGGGAAAGGTTTGTGGGACATAGTGGAAGAGGGTTACACCGAACCCATAGACTGGACAACATTAAGTGCCACAGATAAGAAAACAAAGAAAGAAGCGCAAAAGAGCAACTCCTCTACTCTTTATCATCTCCAAGCAGCATTGGAGAAGAGTATATTCCCTAGAATAGCCGCTTGTATAACTGCACAAGATGCGTGGAAAGCTTTGAAAGACGGATTCCAGGGAAGTGATCAAGTGAAGCAAGTGAGGCTTCAAACACTAAAATGAGATTTTGAAAATCTCAAAATGAAAGAAGATGAAAAAGTTGGTGACTATTGCGTCAGAGTGAAAGCAGTAGTTGATAAAATGGTTACTCTTGGCGAAGAAATTAAGCCTGAAACAATTGTAAAGAAAGTGTTACGAACACTTCTTCAAATATGGAATCACATAGCCATAATCATAGAAGAGTCAAAAGATCTTTCCACTTTAACATTTGATGCATTAATTGGGTCGTTAATGTCTCATGAAGAGAGATTACAGGAATCTCCTTCAACCAGCTATGGAGGCGATGATAAAGCCTTCACATCCAATGAAAATACTAGAAGAGGACGTGGAAGAGGTCAAGGCAGAGGCCAACGAAGAGGTAGAGGCAGAGGCAACTACAGAGGAGGCAATCATAATAGAGGAGGCAACTCCAACAGAGGAGGCAATCAGAACAGAGGTGGAAACCAAAATCGAGGAGGAAATCTAGGACGAAGTGGAAATCAAGGATGAGGAAGTGACAAGTCCAAAACAACTTGTTTTAACTGTGGCAAGCCAGGTCACTTTGCTCATGACTGCTGGTCAAAATCTTCTCAAGGCAACAACAGTCAATATGGAAATTATGGTGAAGAAGATGATACCTCTAATATTTTTCTTTCATATGGACAATCAGAACAAAATCTAAATGACACATGGATTTTGGATACTGGTTGCTCAAACCATATGAGTGGCAAAGAAAATCTATTTGCTACTCTAGATTCCACTTATAAATCCCACATCAAGTTAGGGGATGATAAAGCTTTGCAAGTCGAAGGCATTGGAGCCATGGAGGTTCCAACAAAAGAAGGCCTAAAGAAAGTGAATGACATCTACTACACTCCAAAGCTCCAACACAATCTGCTAAGCGTTGGGCAAATGATGGAGAATAATTACAAACTTGTTTTTGATGAAGGAAAATGTATCATTCTTGATAAAAACAATTGTAATCGTGTCATCACACAGGTCCCAATGACCAAGAATCGGTTATTCCCTCTCAAATTTGGTGAGCCAGGGGGAGCTCAACTTGCAAATGTAGCTATAACTAATCCAAGTGTACTTTGGCACTTGCGATATGGTCACCTTAATTCTGCTAGCTTGAAACTGTTAACTTCTCAAGCTATGGTGACAGGACTTCCCAAAATCAACGAACATAAGGAGGTCTGTGAAGGATGTGCTTTGGGAAAGCACTCAAGGTCTAAGTTTCCAAAAGGACAAGCGTGGAGAGCCAACTATCCACTTTAGTTAGTGCATTCGGACATCTGTGGTCCAATGCAGACAAAGAGTATCGAAAACAATTCCTATTTTCTCACTTTCATAGATGATTTCTCTAGAATGTGCTAGATTTATTTCTTGAAACATAAAGATGAAGCTTTTGATTGCTTCATAGATTTCAAAAACAATGTAGAGAAACAAAGTGAGTATTTTGTAAAATGTCTTAGGACAGATCGAGGAGGTGAGTACTCCTCAAAAGAATTCTTGAAATATTGTAAAGCAAGTGGGATCAAAAGGCAATTCACCACTGCCTATACCCCACAATAGAATGGTGTGGCAGAGAGAAAGAACCACACCATAGTTGAGATGGCGAGAATGATGCTTCAGACTAAGCATCTAACTAATATGTATTGGGCTGATGTTGTAAGAACCAGTGTATACATTCTAAATAGAAGTCCAACTTCTAGTTTAGATGGCATCACTCCTTATGAGGGGTGGTATGGAAAGAAACCAAATGTAAAGCACTTCAAAGTTTTTGGTTCTTTAGCATATGCGCACATTCCTGATGAGAAAAGGAAGAAGCTTGATCCCAAAAGTCAAGCTTGTATATTTGTAGGGTATTGTGAGTCTACCAAAGCATATAGACTCTACAATCCCAAGACTCATAAAATTGTACTTTCCAGGGATGTAATTTTTGATGAAGGGGGAGAATGGGGTCATCAAAGAATTTTTGTTGATGATGAGTCCCAAGATGTAAATTCTTCACAGGTACAACAGGTACAACAGGTGTCTCCCAAGAAAAGCAAAGGCACACCACCCCCTCCAAGCCCAAGCAGGAGTACTACATCAAGTACTTCAACCGCCACTCCAAGTCCTTCTCCACAGAGATCAGTAAGTTCTTCACCGATGGACATTGATAGTGACTCTCCATCAAGAGGCAAAAGAACTTTACAACATCATCCATCCTTTCAAATGTTGGATCAAAATTTCTAGAGAAGATTCACTAGAAGCCAAGCTAGTGAAATGAATACAGTTTTGCAGCAACTTGAAAATTTGCAATTGTATGGGGATGATGACTCCCATGATCCTAAGGGAGATGTAGTCAATTATGCTTTATTGGCTAGTGCACAACTAGAACCAGCTAGCTATGAGAAGGCTTGTACTCAAAATGTATGGCAAGAAGCCATGGAAGAGGAAATAACCTCTATAAAAAATAATGATACATGGGAGCTAGTAAAGCTACCCAAAGGAAAAAAGTGTGTTGGATGTAAATGGGTCTACAAGACCAAATACAATGCTGATGGAAGCATTGAGAGGCACAAGGCGAGATTAGTAGCAAAAGGTTTTACTCAAAAATTTGGCATTGACTATGAGGAAACTTTTGCTCCTGTTGCACGACAAGAGACAATCAGATCAGTTCTTTCCTTAGCTGCCCACAAAGGATGGAACATTCAACACATGGATGTGAAAAGTGCTTTTCTGAATGGATACTTGACTGAGGAGGTTTATGTTCAACAACCTCAAGGCTTTCAAGAACAAGGAAAGGAGAACCTTGTTTACAAATTGAAAAAGGCACTTTATGGCCTCAAGCAAGCACCAAGAGCTTGGTACTCACGCATTGATGGCTATTTCAATGAGTATGGATTCACTAGAAGCAAAAGTGAACCAACTCTGTACTACCTAAAGCATGGTGTAGACATTCTCATAGTTTGTTTGTATGTGGATGATCTAATATTTATGGGTAGTAACACTAAAATGAATATGGAGTTCAAAAACTCCATGATGAAGCAATTTGAGATGAAAGATCTCGGTTTAATGCGATACTTCCTAGGCATGGAAGTGCATCAATCAAATAAGGGGATCTTCATATGTCAACACAAGTATGCTCGAGACATGATCAAGAAATTTGCCATGGAGCAGTGCAAATCAGTTGCAACTCCAACTGGACATGGAATCCAATTGAGCAAGGACGACGGAGCACCAAAGGTTGACATGACCACTTACAGGAGCATGGTTGGGAGTCCGATGTTTCTCACCAACACAAGGCCCGATATTCAATATGTTGTTTCTCTAGTTTCAAGGTTTATGGCAAGTCCATCTGAGCTGCATCTACAAGCAACTAAAAGAATCTTAAGATATGTAAAAGGTACATTGGATTTTGGAATCCATTACCACAAATGTAATTCTGTGAAATTAGTTGGCTTCAGTGACAGTGATTGGGGCAGCAATATAGATGATAGGAAATCTACATCAGGGAACTATTTTAGTCTAGGGTCAGGACTAATCACTTGGAGTTCCAAGAAACAAACTGTTGTAGCATTGTCATCTACCGAGGCTGAGTATATAGCCATCACACATGCTAGTACTCAAGCCCTATGGTTGAGAAAAGTCCTTGAAGAGATTGGAGAAAGTCAAAGTGGTCCAACTCGACTGTATTGTGATAACATAAGTGCCATTCAGTTGGCATACAATCCAATCCACCATAGGAGATCAAAGCATTTCGATATGAAGTATCACTTCATTCGAGACATGGTGGAGCAACAGATAGTTGAGCTTAAATATTGCAGCACTTTGGATAACATTGCAGATATCTTCACCAAAGGCATGGCTAAAGCTCAATATATAAAGCTGAGAGATTGTATAGTCAGTCCTCTCAACTTTAAGGGGGAGAATGTTGGAAGTTAAAATGGTAAAATGGTAAAAATTTGTTTTACAACTGTAAGCTTTGGACCTTACCCTTTTACCTCCTTGGACGACAACCGAGTCAGCAGGATTGGACGACATGGACGGCGAGGAAGAGTTTGACTCCAAATTCCTTTTTTCCTTTCCTCCCTATTTTCCTTCCTCCCTAATATTTCTCCTAAGCTTTCTAAGTATTGGTTATTAGTTTATGTATTTAAGCAATGTATTTTTGAACCTTTCAAGGCGAATGAATATCAGAGATTATATTTTGAGCTCCTAACTTTTTGGTTCTATACTACATCATTCGGTAACCTAAAATGACATTCCATACCATCGTTTGTTACTCTCTACAACATAGGACCTCTGTCTCGTCATAGTTTTCTAGAGAAAAGTTATCCCTGAGTCACAATAGCCGCCACTGCAAACTATCAGAGTTGGGTGAGTGCTATCCTTCTCAATATGCACCGTTTAAGTTTCCTTGATGGTAGAAGCATACATTTTTCTCCAACACCCTTCTCGATGTTATGCCATGTTTTCAAAAGGTATATAGTTGTGAATACTTTTGGTGTTATTTTCACCAATAAAATTTAAAAGTATTATTTTTAAATAGAATGTTTTCATGCACAAAGTTTATAAGAAAAAAATTGCATATTGTATAAGTTTTTTTTTTTTGAAAAAATTGAAAAAACTTGTATTAAAACAGAGAACAATTACATAAGGGAGTAAACACATCCCAGCCGAGAGTAAGAAGCAATATTACAACAAGGCGCGAAAATGCGACATGTCACGAAATCGCGACAGCAACCCTACCGAGGCCGTGCCAGAGAAACAAGTCGCGAAATCGTGACATGTCATGTCGCGATATCGCGACAGCAACCCTACCGAGGCCGTGCCAGAGAAACAAGTCGCGAAATCGCGACATGTCGCGCATATTGTATAAGTTGTCAAATCTAAAATAATAGGTTTCATATTTTCCACTATAATATTTAAACATACACCTCATATCATTCTACCGTGTCCTTGGATAAAGTAGGCTATATAATAGTTTATAATTACTTTGCTAAAATCCCAGTTCTTATGAGACCCATCATTTCAATAAAATTTATTTAAAAGTTAAGACGTTACTTCCACATACCAGCTAGCATTCAACAAAATACATAATATAACATGAAGGCTAATAAAGATAGTAGTCCAATTCAACTTTACACGACAATGTTAATTAATTTGGTGAATAAGAGAGCAAAACAAAATAAGCTAACTCTTTTAGACATATAAGTCATTATGAATACATCGAACTTCCTACGAAAACCATTTTCAACATTAAACACCTTATACATTAATTAGTTTCATACTAGGCAGCTATATTCAGTGTTAAAATATCCAAACAAAATTACAAAAGAAAACACATATAACCTTCTTTCTGAGAAAAGATAGTACTCCATAATTACAAGCTCAAATGTCCAAATACAATCTAAAAATAAAATTTTACTATACTATCACATTGTAAAAGGTTTTTCCAGTAAGAAAGACATCTTTTTTCTAAACTTTTACAGTCAAAATGACATTTCCCCTTGTACTACCGTTACATACAGGTAAAACATTTTTTTATATGAATTAATACCATGTGTCTCAACATAACTGGCTCCATACTTATTCTGGAATATCATACAGATACTTTGACGCGCTTCACCTCCAAGCTCTATCGGAGTTGAGACAGTGGTGAAAAAAAACTAAGGGGGAACGGCACGGGATCAGCTTGGTCCTTGAATATGCATGCAAACTACGCTATTCAGACATCAATGCAATTTACTAAAGCTAAATTGAGCATTTATTTTCATAGTTAAAGCTTTTCTTAAAAGAATAACACAAATTCAATATTTGTTTTAAATATCATAGACAAACTTTTCAACAGAATCCACTCCATGGTTTTATATATATTTTTAAAACACCATATACTTAAAGTAATTGTCGACAGTTGAGACAAACGAAAACCAGAATATGACGATAACCATATATATATTTTATAAAAATAATGGCAATATTAGATATATTCGAGTCACTGAAAGCAAAGCATTCACACAACATCTCATTCACCCATAATCAAATAAGTTTGAAAACCAACCTGGAGATCAAATTGGTGAAGGAGGTAAGATATTCACACAACCGATAATGGAAGACACTACCCAACAACTTATGTAGACACCGAATACCATAATTACCCCCCAAATACACTTCATCTTCTCCTTTTAAGAGAGTTAAAAGAAATATTATGAAGACACATCAAACCACTACGTGAAATATAGTTGTTCTCCCAATTACCAGGTGGAGAGATCTCAATTATTCGAGTAGGAAAATTTCCATACTATGAATGTTTTAATAAATCGGTTTACATATTTATTTATTTATTATTTTTTAATGATATCTATATTTATTTTTATATATTTTATTTATTTATATTTATTATATATTTTTTAAATTCTATTATATTGTATTTACTATTAAATATATATATACTAATATTTTAATTATGATTAACAAGATATTAAAGTTTTAATGTTCGAATATGTATATTTACAAGCTAATATATACATATACATATAAAGGAGAGAGGATCTCCATATTGATTAAGCAAATGAGTTAATTTATTTTAGTAAGCAAAATAGTTTTGAATAAGCAGATCACACACAAACAACAGGTATAATATTCTACATGAAATCCTATTTGTGAGTTTTCATGTACTCACGGGCCAAGGTGCATGAGGCACAACATCATATCCCACCGTACTTGCCGCTTTCTACCACTTTCTCTGCCAGGGTTGGGTATTCTCCTAGCTCGATCATCATGCTATGGACCAAAAACCTGCACCTACAATCACAAATACTTCAAGCAGTATCACATTCTTCCAGTAAAATTGGTAATTAGTTAATGGGGATGTTACATTCTTCCCCACCAGAGTTTAACACAACCCCTATGTTAGTTAATATAACATTGCAGGTTTAAAATAACTGAACATACACTTATAAGCAAACAACTACGAACTAGGCAAAATTCACATTCAACATTACAACATTAATATTTCAGATATGTATCAAAATATATACAAATACTATCATAACAATATTCAAATTATTCTTTTGATTAACAGTTTTCAAACAAGAAAGTGTTGGCAGTTTTGCACTATGTCACATTAAAATTTTGATCAAATTTTGTTGAAGGATTTTTTATTGTAAAAGCGGCATATATATATATATATATATATATATATATATATTGTTTATGATTCCAGTATTTTGGTCGATATAATATGTTGCAGTTTTTTGTGTGTTAATATCCTTCTTTGTTTTTCATGCGATTCTTCCTTGAAAATAATGGGTGTTGTAAGGAAAAATGGTTGGGAGAATTGGTTGGTGACATCAGTTGAAATCGCTTAAAGATATTTGCAAAAATGGCACCCAAAGACTAAGTGTATTACTAAGGAATGGTTAAAATTGTGTTCGCCTCAAAAAATGGGTGAAGGACCCGTTCACCTCATTATGGGGTGAACGTGAAATTTTAAATGGAAAAGGAAGTGTTTATTCGAAAAAGCACTTTCACCCCAAGTGAGGGGTGAAAGTCCCTCTCTCCCTCACTAGGGTGAAAGCACATTGAAGTGCTTTAAAATGGTGGTGAGCCCAAAGGAAAAATTTGACAATTAAAGAGGGTGCGTTCACCCCAAAGTTGGGGTGAAAGCTTCGTTCGCCCCACTTTGGGGTGAACGTCATTTACAACAAAGGCGTTGACAAGTCAACAACATGTTTGCCCCAATTGAGGGGTGAAAGTCCCATTCACCCCTCCCTGGGGTAAAAGTACAATGAATGACAAGTTTTGGCGAAAGAAAAGGAGATGGCAAGTGCTTTGGTTGCGTTGAAAGGTCAATGCTAGGTTCACCCTTCCTTCGGGTGAATGTATATATAAGGTAAGGCATGGATCCCACCTCGATGCACGTTAAGAAAAATGTAAAATTGAAAATGCTTTCACCCCAGATGAGGGGTGAACGACCCATTCACCCTTCATTGGGGTGAAGCTACAAGAAGAATGACTCAACAAAGGCATCGAAGGCTATTTTGTTTTTGGGTGAATATTGAAAGAGATGGAGCATTGAAAAGTCAAATTTATGTTCACCCCAGGTGGAGGGTGACAACACCTTTCACCCCTTTTGGGGGTGAACGTATATTTTAAAAGGAAAATAATATCTTATGTGAAGTGCTTCCACCCTAGGATAAATGCAAAGCTCTCAATCACCTCTTTTAGGGGCTAAACAATGTGAAATGGTTCAAAGCATCGAATGTGAAATCAAAGGGGTACAGTGAATTGTTTTTACCTGGATTTTCTCCAAGTTGATTGTTGCCATGACAAGAAGATGAACACAAAGTCTAGGGTTGTTCATGGAGCGTGATGGCGTGAGTGTTACAAGAGGAAGTGTGAATAAGAAGAAAGCAATAAGAGTTAAAGGAAGCACTTTTGCTCATGGCTCTATTTTGAGCGAACTCAAAGTTTAAGCATCGATGGAGACTGGTCAAAGGTGCTTGGGTCGGGTGAATGAGAGAATTTAATGATTGTGGTGAGGAGTAACCAAAGTTATGGATTTCAAGTGAAAGGAGTTGCAACATTAAATTCATAGGGATATTTTCATGAGTTCCAAAACATTCTGAACGAAGGTGAATTTTTGAGGAACAATGGAGGTTTCAAGTCAACGACCAGGTTTGCAGTTTTTCGTGCACCGACACCTAAATATGCTGATTTCCTAGAGATTTCCCCTTAGAAACTAGATCACTGTCTCAGGAGGAATATTTTCAAGGACTTCAAGGAGGAATTTCTTCACAAAGGTTCTTGATCTAGGAACATTTTGTCTTTTGTGTATTAAATAGACAGAGGCGAAAACCTCTATAAATACTACACAATTTCCATTGTAAAAGAGAAGGATAGACACTCTACAAAAAACTATTCAAGTTCTCTACGTAAATAGAAGAAGTTGTGGCTTCTGATTTTGCAAGCAGTCTCTTTGTGTGATTTCTTTCTTTTCAAGCATTTCTATTTTATATTCATGTTTGCTATCTGTTGTTAAGTTTAAATTCTGCATCTAGATTTGGGCATTGTTGGTGTAAGCGTGAATACTGGAATGCGATTCTGGAAGTTATCTTTGAGGAACTGTAAGTGGATTCTCTTGCCTTCCTCTCTATTTTATGCTGCTATAACACTTGGTTGGAATTCTTGCTGCTAGTTTGTCCCCAATCCTACACCTTCGACCTGTGGCCATATTTCCTATTTCTTTCCATTATTTTCAATTTCTTTCCTACAACTCTAGTCTTAAACCAGTGTAGGATTAGTAAGGGAGCCAAACCTCTCTGGATATTGGCACGAAGGACATTTATTTCCTTTGGCATTTCAATATTGGTTGTGTCTAGGGTGCACAAATGCATATTTGTATATTAGGCAAATATTTGACCAATAATTTTTGGCATGCCTAGTGGGACCTCGAAAGTTCCACTTTCAAAAATATTGAGGTTTGATGTTCACCTTCATGTTGTATGGTTAGAACATCTAGTGACTCAGCTATACCCAAAAGCCTCCGAACGTGAAGGCAGCGAAAGTTGTACTTCATGATCACAAGATCAAAGGCCAAAAATCCTAAAGATCCCATTGAGTTCTACGAACTTGACAACGAAATATTAGGTGAACACCCCAGGTTAGTTCCTTCACCTTATACATCATCCACAACATCCTCACAGATAGCCATTGTGTTCTCTGCTCCTTATAAGCCTAGCTAGTACTGCTACTAGCATCCCATCTCCTCAACCTCATACACCTATCCAATATGGCTCAGAAACCACCACCACAACAACCACAACCACCAAGGCAGTTCCCAACATGGAATAGCTCAAGAGCTTTGAATTTACAAGCACAAAATCTAGTTCCTCAAGCAGCTTTGAAGGCTTTGCCTACCTATGATGGTACTGGTAAGACCACTTATGAGCATATCCAAGATGTGGCTTCTTTGGCGATGATCCATGGCATTACTAACGAATATATTATGGTAAGGTTGTTGGTATTGTTGCTCAGAGGGAAATTATTGTATTGGTATCGATCCTTGCCACCTACCACTATTACGACATGGGACCAATTGGTGGAATTGCTAATCAAGAACTTTCATGAGCAAGCTGACCCTTTCTCCTTGTTGCATCAATTCATGAATATCCAAAGACATTCGTAGGAGGAAATAGTGGACTTCAATGCCATCAGATTCACTCGAAGTTGGAAGAGAGTTCCTGATGGCCTTCGACCCATGCATGAGCAAGCTACATTTTACTATCTCTAGGATTTCAACTCAGACATTCGAATGGAAGTTCGATAAGCCAATGTAAACACTTTTCCATAGTTGTACACGTATGCACAGAAGGCTGAAGTAGATTTGATCGCCATAGGTAAGATTCCCCCGAAGGTAACCATGCCCATCCTTCTCGATCTTCCACAAAATTTGTATTCGAGTGCATTTTTGTAGCCCATACCTTCTATGTACCTAGTTCCCTCATGGAGCTTGGGTCCACCTCAAATTGCTCTAGTCTCGGTTCCACAACTCCCCGCTCCAAGTATTCCACAATTACCTATGCTAGTAGCACCATAGTTTCCAACACCAGTTCCTTTCCCAGCACTACCTACACCACTTATTCCACTGCCATTGCTTGCTCCATCAGTGCCCCTACCTTTACCAACACTTCTCGTGCCTTCAAATACTGATCCTTACATGAAATTTTTATAAGAAATGCAATCTGTTAATTCGGTCGTAAGGACAATGTTGAATGAAATCATGATAGTTAAGAAGAAACAAGCTGAAGCTAATTTTTGGTCAAGGAGGTTTCAGACACCGTCAATTACTAGGGAAAAAGAAACCACTAGCAAGGGCCCTAAGAGGAACACAACCATGTTGGTAAATGAAGAAACTAGTACGTCAAAGAAAGCATATTGGTGCTCCACCTGTAATGATCCTCATGGAGAAGACACATACATGATTCATTTGAATTATGTGTAGACATTAGCAAAAAGTTCTGCTAGTGGACAAGTCAATATGATAATGGAAGCTGATCATAACTTGATGGTTCCATATTTGGAGCAAGTTTTAGTTCTTATAAGGGCTGGAAAGAAGTTGGTGACTGTAGGTTTAGCAAAAATGGAGCCTTTCAAATTTCCTACTGAGCAAAAGATACAAAATGAAAAGGTACAAACACCAAAAAAAGCATCTAATACAAAAGTTTTTGGAGCAACAAAAAAACAGCAATATTTGGTCTTATTGAAGGATATATTGCCTAAAAAATCTCAAGAGAAGTTGCAGACAAAGGCGTCAGCTTCATAGCCTATAGCCGCTCAAGTGCAAATGGAGGCAAAAGAGCAAGCTAAAGAACGCCTCAAATACCCATCATTGACTAAGCGGCAAAGGGTGGAAGCTACTCAATAGTATTGGAACAAGTATGAGTAGGTGGTAGAAGAAAAGGTTCATGGTATTTCCAATTACAACATTGTGGAGGAAATGAAGAAGATTCCAGCAAAAGTAAGTCTATACGATGCACTGCATCTGCCTAGGTAGGTTGATCTATTGCAAGAATCTCTCAAATCAAAAAAATATCAGAAGAAAAGTCATTCCCAAATGGTGTTAGCATATACACTTCCTACTTCTACAACTCGTAAGAATAGACCACCCCCATTCTATTTATCTCTCAGTTGGGAAGGGTGGACTATGCATAATTGTATGATTGACTCTGGTGCTGCGACTACTGTCATGCCGAAGGAAGTATGTGAAGTAATAGGAATGGAATACACAAGAAGTAGTCCAAGTATATTGCAGTTGGATGAGACTCCTATTAAAATGATCAAAGTAATCAAATATATTCCCATCGTTATACACAACATGCCACAAATCATTGTCATTCAAGAAGTAGTGGTGGTTGACTTGGAACCATACTTTAGCATGTGCCTCTCGAGGGAGTTCATAGCAAAACTAGGAGGGTAAATTTACTTGGATTATTCACATTTGGAGATACCATTGAAGGGAAGGAGAATCCATATCTATAATGAAAAGCCATCCACTTTTCATATAGAAAAATTGGAAGAGGAAGAAAAGTCTACTGGTGTAGTCAACATGATGACAGAGGAATTACAAGAAGTGGACTTGATGGAGGAAGCACTTGGTGAGCTCCACCTTGAGGATGAATTCTCATTGATGGATTTCAACATGATGGTCGAAACTGACATCGGTTGTTATACCATAACTAAACCTAAGCAGACTGAAGAAGAAATCTCTGATTCCCTAGACCCTGTCTCGGATCAGCTATGGAAGATGTATTTTGATGGTGCAAGGTGCAAAAATGGCGTAGGGGCTGGTATTATTCTTGTTTCTCCTATAGGGTTGCAGAAAACCTATTCATATCGGCTAACTTGGAGCTGCACAAATAATGCCACCGAATATGAAGCGTTGTGCCTTGGTTTGAAGAAAGTTGAAAAGTTGGGCATAAAATAGCTACAAATCTTTGGAGATTCCGAGCTCATCGTTAACCATACTACAAACAAATGTGTGTCGAAGCAACACTACTTGAAGGCCTACCGTAACAAGGTATGGGATTTGTTTGAGTCCTTTACAACATTAAACATTCAGGCAATTTCGCGGGAGCAGAATAAACATGCAGATATTTTAGCTTCTCTTAGTGCTAATTTCTCTCCTGTAGAACAAGTAGTTAGGAAACCCAAGATCGTGAGAGTAATTTATAGACCCTCGGTCCCTGATAAAAACCTTTATTGGCAAGTGTTTGACAATGATGAACAAATAATTAATTTTTTGATTAAGGAATCTATAAGTGTAGAAGACAAAATATTGGTCAAGGAGGAAATAGAAGGAATGATTCAATTGAAGAACAATCACATTCCTAGGGGACTGATTTCACTTGAAAGTTTATTTTATCAGAATTATCGGACGAAGAAACACAAAATCAAGGTGGATGCAAAGGAGTACAAGGAAATGCAACTTGAGCCTGAGAATATTATCAAAGTCGGGATAAACTGTACGGTAGAAGAACTCGAAGATATCAAAAATTTGTGTTATGAGTTCCCCGACATTTTTGCATGGAGCTACCATGATTTAAAAGGTTATGATAAAAACGTAATCCATCATACCATTGAACTGCAGGAGGGAGTAAAACCTTTTCGATAGAAACAATGACCTGTCAACCCAAAAATTGAAGTTCTTATGAAGGCAAAGTTGTTAAAAATGCTTGAGGCAAAAATAATTTATCCAATTAAGCACTCAACATGGGTGGCGAACCTAGTGCCAATTTGAAAGAAAAATGGAGATATCCGTCTGTGCATGGATTTTCGAAATCTGAACCAGGCATCATTAAAAGATCACTACCCTCTACCACAGATTGATCAAATTCTCCATGTGGTTTCTGGAGCATAGAGGTTTTCGTTGCTGGATGGTTTCTTTGGTTATAACCAGATCTGGGTAAAGGATGAAGACCAACACAAGACGGTGTTTACTACAAAATGGGGCACTTTCGCCTATCAGAGGATGTCGTTTGGTCTTTCCAATGCCGGTGCTACATTTCAGAGAGCTATGGATATTGCTTTCGATGAGTTATTGAATAGAGTTATTGTAATTTACCTTGATGACATGATTGTTTTCTCACACCATAGGGAAGAGCATGTCTCTCATTTGAGGCAAGTGTTCAAAAAATATCGAGAGTTTGGAATTTCCATTAACCCGAAGAAGTCCATATTCGTTGTCAAAGAAGGGAAACTTTTGGGACATGTGATTTCACAAGAAGGACTAGCGATTGATCTTGCAAGAGTCGAGGCACTCTTAAAATTGCCGTTGCCAGTTAACAAGAAGGATCTGCAATCATTCTTTGGCTAGATCAACTTCATTTGGAAGTTCATTGCTGATTTTGCTCAAGTGGTGAAGCCAATGACCAAGCTTCTAAAGAATAATGCAGACTTCAAATGGACAAAAGTGAGAAGACATGATTTTCAAGAAATCAAGGAAAGAATCACCCAAGCACTAGTATTGATTAACCTAGATTACTCAAAGGATTTCATCCTCTATGTAGTAGGCAAACAGGAGAGTTACACCATCGTTCTCACACAGAAGCAAGAAGATGAAGATGAAAAGCCGATTGCCTTCTTGAGCCAAGTGATTTCACCACACCAAGAAAAGTATAATTTTATTGAAAAATAGGTGTATGTAGTTATGAAATCCTTAAAGAAATTTTGACACTTCGTTTCACAGAGTAAAACAATTGTCATCTATGTCATACATCTAGATGTCAAAAATTTCATTCTTCAAGGAGAATTAGGTGACAAGAGAGCAGGTTGGGTCTCAAAGATTCAAGAATATGATGTGGATATCCAATTGACTAAGTTGGTTCATGGACGAGCTCTCTGCCAAGAACTAGCCAAAAGCGTAGCTTCGAATCATTGGCTCCAGTACAGAATGAGGATATCAGTGAAAGCAACTATGCAAATCGAGCTACAGGTGATCATGATTGGACAGAGGACCTTGTCAAATTTTTTACATCTGGGAAATTTCCATCACAGCTTGATGCTTCACAACATCAAAGATTCAGACTACAAGCGCTCAGATATGTCCTGTTGCCGAATGGATTGTTCCATAAGAATATAGACAGAGTACTCCTCAGGTGTGTAAAAGAGTCAGAGAAGCAAAGAATATTGGAGGAATTCCACTCTAGCCTATCCGGTGGACACTATGCAGGAAGGCCTATGGCCTTGAAGATCATTCGAGTATTTTTGGCCTACCCTTTTCATTGATGCACACAAGGTGAGTCAAAGTTGCGATAATTGTCAGTGGTACATTGGTAGGAACAAGAAAGCATCTTTACCCTTGCACCCGATTCAAGTGGAAGCACCTTTTCAGCAGTGGGGACTAGACTTCATTGGAGTTATTGATCCTCATTCCTTTGTCGAACACAAGTATATATTGACCATGACTAATTATTTTACTAGGTGGGCAGAGGCCATTCCGACCAAAAAAGTAGATCAGGCTACAGTTATCTCTTTCCCCCATTTTGGTGTTCTAGATGCAATTGTAATAGATAATGGGACTCCATTCATTGGGGCAAAGATCACCAAACTCATGAGCAAGTATGTGATTTATCTCAAGACATCCTCCAATTATTACCCATAAGGAAACAACTTGGCCGAATCCACAAACAAAAACTTGCTTCAGATTTTAAAAAGGACATTGGGAAACAATAAAAGGAGCTGGCATCTACTGTTAAATCAGGCTCTGTAGGCAGATAGGATATCAGTGAAGAAGTCTATTAAAGCCTCTCCTTACTCTTTGGTGTATGGGAAAGAAGCAGTTCTACCACCTCACATCAAGTTACCTATCCTCCAAACCTTGCAGTTGTTCAAATATGAAGATGATGAGTTTGATCCAATGAGCGCAAGGCTAGCTCAATTGCTACAGTTAGAGGAGGAGAGAGAAAAGGCATATCAAGCTTTCACTCGAACACACTAAATTGATGCAAAAGTGGTTTGGAAAGAAGTCAATAGAACGCAAGTTTTAGGTGGGAGATCTAGTCCTCAAATGGAACGAGAACAAAGCCAATCCAAGGAAGCACCACAAGTTTGATGCCATTTGGGAGGGTCCATTTCAAGTTTTTGTAGTGAATTTAGCAAATGCATATTATCTACAAGATATGGATGCTTGGGAGATTTTGATTCTGGTTAACGGTCTTCATCTGAAGACCTATTTCCAATTATGTGATCAAAAGGAACAACTATGTAAATATGTATAGATTTCATTTACAATATTTTATTGTTTGATCTATTTTGCAAAAAAAAATGTGTATATATATGCTACCCCTCTCTCATAGAATCAATTTTTCTCCTAAGTGGTTCTTTGAGGATACGTTTTGATTTCGAGTGAAATTAATGGTTACACTAGAAATTTTTAGCAGGTACAGAAAGCTCTGAAGTTTAAAAGGTTGTTTTACTTTGTGAGTCTTCGAGTTAAAAGAAGAATTTTTTTTAGGAAAGGTAATTTAAAGACACAAAGCAAAAAGATTTGCAAATATAAGTAAAGTATCGTAATTAAAAAAATTAAAGCACAAAGCTTAAGTGCTTTCACCCCAAGAAGAGGGTGAAAGTCCCATTCGCCTTCTAGAAAGGCAAACACATGTATGTTCCAAGGCGATCGTGGGCCTCGAATGTAGTATTAAAATCAAAGATGGTCTTAAGTGCTTTCGAAAGACGAAGGGGTGCAAACCCCATTCACCCCCATAGGGAGACGAACGTATGTTGTAAAAGAAAATAAAGAACAAAAGCACAAAGTAAAGATGACAAAGATGGTCAAAAGGGTATTCACCCAAAATAAGGGGTAAAATCTACGTTTTACCCTCATTGGAACGAAAATACCAAAAGGAAATTTAAAAGCTCGCACTATGTTTTAAAAGGTTTTTACCTCAAGTTCCATACTTTTTGTTAAAAAGAATATGGTGTGCAATAACGAACATGCTGGCAATTAAAATGAAGAAAAATTATTTCGATGGAGCTTTGATAAAAGAAGAACGACGAAAAAGGGAAAAGCAAGAGTTCTATTTTGAAGATTTCGTTTAAAAGCAAGGGTTTTTTTATTTTTTATTTTAATGTTATTTCTATGGCGAAAATAAAGAGAAAATTGGTTTTTGGTGCCTATCAAAATATCCCATAGTTTCTCCACTATCAAGATAGTTTGCATCTTTATTAATGGGAAGATGGTGACACCAACATCAACCTCAATAGCTCTGGAAATTTCAAGAGGGATTCCCCAAACCCTAGTAGGGGATATGGAACAAGGGGAGATTCCCACTTTGGGTGCAGCGAATGATCCCAAAGGTCATGACCCGGACCCTGGTAGGAAGAAAAGGCTAGAGAGACCATGGGCAGAAGGGTTTTTGCCTCCCTTCCCATCAAGCAAAACTCATGCACAGTACGCAGCTCCACAATATTACTATGAGAAGGTGATGGGATATCCTAACCCTAGCTATTTTAGGATTGAGACCCTTCCCCCTCTAGTTGTATTTGGGGAAAAACTTGTTATCCCAGTTTCCCGTATGGAAGATAAGCTTACCCTCGAATCCCTATCCCTTGTGGGGAAATTTGTAGGGGGCAGACCCGAAATGGAATCCATAAGAAAATGGGCAGGTTTCAAATGGCAAACAACAGGAAGCTTCTAATTGGTAGCCCTATCTAGAGGGTTTTCCTGATCCAGTTAAATAACCAGAATGACTATGCCCAAATCCTCATAGGAGGATCGTTGTTTTATGGAAAAAAGAGCTTATTCCTCAGAAAGTGGGAGTAGGATTTCAATCCCCAAACTCAAGACATCAATGTAGCCCCCATATGGATTTGACTTTCGGATATCCCCATCCAATTCTGCCATGAAGATATTCTGCGTGGGATCGATGGATACATTAGGGATCTTGTTGCCCTTGACCCTGCAATGAAATCCCACACACACATGGCCTGTGCTAGAATTTGTGTATCTACAAACCTAGCTTCCCAGTTCCCAAACCACCTCAACCTCATCTATGGGGACTTCCAGTGGTGCCAGGCTATCGAATATGAAAATAATCCAACATTTTGCATCGAATCCAAGGACATCTTAAGTCCCAATGCCCTTATTTGAGACCCCTAAGGAAGCATCGATCTCCAAGAATCCCCCTCTCCAAAATTAGAACACCCAGTTGGGAACTTACAATGAAAGATCCAAGGCCCCCTCGGGTAATAGGCGGGAGAAAGAAAACAAAGGGAAGCAAGTCTCCTACCAGGATCCTTTCATCAGCCAACCTTCTTCTATTTTGGATTAGGTATGTTCTATGTTTGCTTTCCCTAATAGATTTGTAACTTTGTCTATCTCCAATGATGAAGTTATTTTCCTAAAATATGCTCATCCCCACCCCCTTTCCTGCTTCCTCATTCCTCACCTTCCATTTCTGGCCCATTCGACCTCCCAGATGCATGCCCCCCCTCCCCTTTCCACATCGCAACCCCATCCTAACATTTCCCTTTGAGGTGATGATTCTCCCTTTCTCCCTCAACTGACCCCCCATCCCCAACCAAATCCTATTTTGATTCCCTCGAGGATGCTACCAGTCCCACTCAACCCAGAACAAACTCTAGCTCCATCATCATAAGAAGCAAAAAATACCCTGTTGACACAGGAGGCAAAAAGAAAAGAGGCAAACCCACCATTTCTGAGCAAATAAAAAAAAATATTGAATTTCAAGTTGTGAACGAAGTACAAACTACCCTTTTCCTAGACTTGTTCAATCAGTCCATGGAAGAAGCTAAGAATCCCAAACCTCCCCCATTACCAAGCAAGAGAGGTAATAAACCCACCAAAGTTTCCAGATGAAGATCCTCTCTTGGAATATTAGAGGTCTTAACAGCTTGAGCAGACATAGATTAGATTGAACCATCAAGAAGGACCACAAACCTACCATTCTCATGTTAAAAGAAACAAAAGATGATGCTGCTAGAACCCACAACATAGCTCAGTCAGTGTGGAAAAACTATCAATGGGCCTCTTCCCCTATCGAGGGATCTTCTGGGGGTCTTCTATGCTTATGGGACCTAGAACAAGTTGAAGGCAAGGTGATTTCTTCTTCTAATATAACTTTGAATATGGTATTTTTTTGTAAATATAATCAGTTCACATGGGTGCTATCCAACATCTATGCCCCCAAAAATACCCTTGAAATATGCACTCTTTGGATATCCCTGTCCCACATGAAGGATGCATTCTCCAACCTTCCCTGGATGCTAGAAGGTGACTTCAATTCCCCTCTCTTTCCTTCTGATAAGAAATGTGGTGTCTCTACTCCATCCAAAAGCATCCTCAATTTCTAGGATTTTGTCATGGAGAGTGAGCTTATGGAAATTCAGATCAAAGGTTGCTAATTCACTTAGAGCAACAAAAGAGCAGACTCGAATCATATCCAGGTTAAGCTAGACCATTTTTTCCTATCCTAGCAGGCCATTCCAATCTTTGGAGATACCTCTCTCACCTCTCTCCCTAGAATTGGGTCTGACAATTCCCCTCTTCTTCTTGAATCCAATAGGGCCCCATCCTTCAAAACTCCCTTTAGATTCAAAAATATGTGGATCCAACACCCTGATCTGAAGCAAAAAAATTTAATGGTGGAAGATCCCCTTTTTAGGATCTGCTATAGCCGAGGTATCCCAAAAGATAAAATCAGTCAAAGAAAGCCTTAAAACCAGGAACAAGGAAGTGTTTGGTAAATTTTTTGAGAACAAAGAGTGGACCCTGTGTAAAATCAAATTCCTAAAGCAACAGATTCAACATGATCAGTGGAATCCCAAACCGGAGTTCAACTGCAGGAAGAACTCCTGTCGAAGTACCATAACATATTGGCCAAAGAAGAAACTTACTGGCATCAAAAATCATGAGCCCTATGGCTTAAATATGGTGATGCAAACACGAGGTTCTTCCATGCCTCTACCCTATGAAACAAAAGTTCAAGCAAAATTAGAGAGCTCACCCTGTCTGATGGTTCAGTATCTCAGGATCTCTTCAAGATCAGAGAAGAAGCATCTTCCTACTTTAGCAACATGATGGGAACTTCCCCTCCATTCACCTAGAAGTCCAAGAAGCCCTCCTGTAGAATATTCCCCCCTGGTCACCCCTGAGATGAATTCATCCCTGATCCAGCCCTTCTCCAAGAAATAAATCAGGTCTACCCTATTCTCCATGAAAGCCGATAAGGAACCTGGGCCAAATGGGTTCCCCCCTCGGTTTTTTCAAACCTTTTGGGATATTATGAGAAAATATATTTGTGATGCTATAATTAAGCTCCAATGTACCAAGATCATCCTGAGAGGGACAAACTCCACTTTCATTGCCTTAATCCCTAAAACCCCTCAATGCCGATCTATAACAGATTTCAAGCCAATAAGCTTATGCAACATTATTTACAAGATTCTAACCAAATCCCTAGCTATAAAGATGAAGGGAATCCTTCCTATCATTATAGATCCTTGCCAAGGTAGTTTAGTGGAAGGCAGATCCACCATAGACAACATCATATCGCTTCATAAAACCCTTCATTCTACCATGTGCAACAAAAATATGACCATGTTCCTGAAGTTGGACATCAAAAAATATTTTGATAGGGTAGATAGGGATTTCCTCTTAAAGGTCCTATCCAGGTTCGGGTTCCACAAATATTGGATTGAACTCATCAAGGGATGCATCACATCATCCTAGTTCTATGTTCTAGTTAATAGATCTATTGCAGGTTATTTTCCTAGCCACAAAGGCATTAGACAAGGAGATCCCCTATCCCCCTTCCTCTTCATCATTCTTGCTAAATCCCTCGGTAGAGCTTTCAAATATGCTTGTGCTTCTGGGTGTGTGTCCAAGATTAAAGCCTCATCTAATTCCCCTCCCCTGTCCCACCAATAATTCATAGATGATACTATTATCGCTACCTTAGCCTCTATTCTTCAAGCCAAATCCATAAAGAGTATTCTTGATAACTATGCCTTAGCAGTTGGGTAGGAAATCAACTATCTCAAAAGTAAATGCTTTTTTCTCAATACCCCCGATAGTAGATAGCGAAAGATTACTTGCATCCTTCAGTGCAACATAGCTGATCTCCCTACCTCCTACCTGGGTCTCCCCCTGTTCACCAAAATCCCAAAAGAATCCATGTGGGATAATGTCATCTACAGGATCAAGCACAAACTTATAGGATGGAAGGGTTCCCTCCTTTACCAAGCAACTAAGGCAACCCTCACTATGGCCATACTCTAGAGAATCTCGATCTATTTCATGTTAGTATTTAAGGCTCCTACTTCCATTCATTCCAAGATCAAACAAATATAGAAGAACTTCTTGTGGTCAGTCTTGAAAGAAAAAAAATCACCTTGTTAGTTGGGACAAAGTTTGCTAGCCAAAATCCCAGGGAGGTCTTGGGCTAAGAAGATCCGCCAACATGAACCTTGCTCTCCTTGCCAAGTAGGCTTGGAAGCTTTTCTTCAACTACAAGGCAGAATGGGTGGCCATCATTCAAAGAAAATATCTCCAACACTTGTCCCTAATGGATGATAATGTCCCTGTTAGTGGATCTACCTTCTAGCGGGTCGTAATCCAAGCCAGATCTCTTATCATCAAAGGCACCCGATGGCAGTTGGGTAGGGAAAGAACGATCAATTTTTGGGATGACACATGGTTGAAAGACAAACCCCTTGCGGAGATCCCTAAAATCTCCACCCTAAGACCAGTTCTTGAAAGAAGATGGGGAAAAAAGGTAAGGGACTACATTGATGGCCAAGGTAATTGGAAAAATTTTCCCACTGGAAACGAAAATGATCATCTAGCTAGAGCAAAAATTTCTTTATCACGTTTACTGAGAACCACCATCATCCCCACCATAGCCACCCTAGACATCCCTATTTGGACAGGGACTTATAGCGAGGATTTCTCAGTCAAGATAGCCTATTCCCTCCTACTCAACCCCCAAACTCCCACTATTCCCTTCAGTTTGGTGTGGGTCAAAAAACTCATCCTAAAGATAGGTTTATTTTCATGGACCGCTATCCAAAATAAAGTCCTCACCACTGACAATATTATGAAGAGAGGCATTCGGGTCCCCGACAGGTGTCACCTGTGTCTGTCCAGCTGGGAATCTGTTAACCATATTTTATTGGAGTGCAATTTTGCTAAAGAATGGATGAGTCACATGCAATCCATATTCCATATTCAGTGGGCCCACCCCAAATCCCTCCTGGATCTCTTCATCCAATGTCTCATCCCTTTCAAAAATTCTAAAGTTGTTTTTCTATGGAATATTTTCCTTCACCACCTTATTTGGCAAATTTGATTAGAGCACAATCATAGAGTCTTTTTCACCACTTCTAAAGATGCTGTCACCACAACTTCCAAAGCAATTTCCTATGCTACTAAGAATTCCCAACTCCTCTCGTGGTGTTTCTCCCCTATATGTAGATTTGAATTAGAGATTCTTCACTCCCTCAATATTCCCATTCCCATCCTATCCCATCCCACTCCCCATCCTAGGTTGAAGGCCTAGTAGCAACCCCATTAGAAGGCTGGCTGAAGCTCAATTTTGATTATGCTTCCAAAGGGAATCCTGGTCTGGCAGGAGCGGGCAGAGTTTTTAGGAACCACAAAGGAGAGATTGTTCTTGCTTTTACAGAGATTTTAAACCACCAAACAAATAATATCGTTGAGGCATGGGCACTGTGGTGAATTTTGAACCTAATCAAGGATACTTGGAACAATATCCATATTGAAGGAGATTTTCTCAACATCATTGGCTACATCAACACCGATAAGATTCTCCCATGGAACATTAGACCTCTGATTTGAAAGCATGAAAATTATCGATCAGCAACACCAAGTGACATCTGCCCATGTGTATCGTGAAGCCAATCGGCTTGCTGACAAGCTCGCCAACATAGGCATCACCCAAACATCTCTTTCGGTGTGGTGCAAATCCATTTCGCTAGGTTTCTCCAATGTTGTGACTGCGAATAGGCAATCCAGGTGCTTTTATTCCCCTCCACTCTAACCTATGTTTACATTTATCAAGGTGACGCAGGTCTTGAAGCACGCTACCTCCCATGGGATGCCTCTGTCTTGAATGCTCCCTTACAACCTCATGATTGGTCTCTCAGCTGGAATTGTCAACCATGATGCTCCTGAGTGGACCTCTGATCCTTACAATATTGGTTTTTCAAATTTCTATAAAAAATCCCGATGCCACGTATGCTGCTGGTTTCATGCATGTTTTTATGTCGACTCTAGTTGTAACTGGGTGCCTAAGGTCTTTTAATTTTACCCATGTGGATATTACTCCAAGGCTTTACACCAATCCCCAAAATCCTTGTCTTGTCCACTTCCTTCCCACCTATCACCGTCCCACGTTGATCGACATGTCCCTTGAACTGCCCTTAGCCTATTTATCTTGTCCTCGTCGTATCTTTCAAATCAATGTTATCCATCTTCGCCACCCCAAACTCTGGTCGAGCCATCCCACCACCTTCTATTTTTCCCTTGCTCTCACCACCATGGCCTACATAAAGCCAAGTAAACTTCAGTAGACACTCTGTTGGCTTTCCATATGCATGCGTCCAAACTATTTTCCTTCTTGTCAAAATTTAAAGGTGCATAAGCGGACATTACAGATGATTTCGTCAGGACATGGTTGAATGACCATGTCATGACGAAGAACCTCCGTTTTAAGGTTACTCCTGCCATAATTGCTAAAATATCTGGCTTACCCCTCATTGATCGTATGGTTCAGCGTGATAAGAACAATTGGGAACCGGAGTTGGAGGGGTTCCCAAACTTTCAAGATTTTAAATGGTCAGGCATGTCTTTGGAGCGGGAATCCCTTCCCTCCCCATGGCCCATAGTCACTGTCCCCCTAATGCAATGTTTGACCTATGATGACCCATCGAAACCCATGTCCAGTTTTCACCTGGCTCTAGTCAACCACATTCGTGGCTATAGAACCATGAACCTCCTCATATTTATCCATCGTTATATTCGCTTGTCTATTTTTTGTACCCACAAGAAGCATTCAACACCCACTCACCAGGGCCTGTTCACCATCATCTACCACCATGTCGCCTCTAACCCGTCCATTGTGGCCACCCCTTTGCAGTCCATCCCCCAATCCCCCCCGCTCATAGTCCTACTCATTCCATTTCCAACAACCCCTTGAGTGATGGAGCCTTTCAAACCCTTGTTAACAAGAGGGGCTCTCAATCTGTAGCCACTTCTTCCAAGTCTCTCCCCACCAACAACAAGAAGTTGGCTTTGGGTAAGTGCAAAGCCAAGGTCGAGGAGATGGTCCTCCAAGTTCGCAGATCGTCCAAAATTAATAAGGCTAAAGCTGAATCCAGTCAAAATTCCCCCATTAATGTGTATGATGACATTAGCAGGAATTCAGACCCCAACTCTAGTACCTCCAACGAGATAACCAGGATGTTCATGAAGTGCCGCATCACAACCTTTGAAAATACCACCTCGGCCGTGAAGCAATACTTGAAACAGAATGCAGCGAACGCTAAAGAAGACTCCCTATAGGTTGAACTCTAAAGTATGCTTCCCGGGCCAGGTTTCTTATTTTTGTTTTTTGTCTCCTCTAGGTTATGTCAATAGTTTTTGCTGTATGTCTTTTTAAGCTTGTCTGTTATGACAATGATCAAGTGGTGGCCCCTGCGAGGGTCTTGGCTATTTTTCATGGGTGTTATTAGGATGGTCTTTATTTGCTCCTGCGTGGGCAAGTATTCCCTAAATATCGGTGCTACTATCTCCTGCATGGGAATTTTGTTCTTACTATCCCCAGCGTGGGAATGTCTAGTTTATATTATTTCTACTATGATATTATGCAGAAGCGGCTCCTATCAACCTGTTAGGGTATTTTGTATATCTGGGGTTGGGACCCAGTTATAACCCAGTTAATGAAAACACCAAATTACAAAAAAAAGAAAATAAAGAGAAAATTAAAAGGAAAAGAAAGAGAAAAGCCCTAAAATCAGGTTTTTTTTTTAAGAAAATCCATGCTTATCTAAATAAGGGGCAAAAGAGAAAAGCTTGAAATTTTTTTAAAAGGAAGGTATTTGCCATTAAATCAAATCAAGTTAGTTAAAGACGTATTTGGAAGTGAAAGAAGAAGGAATCAAGTGCGCCTCATAAGTGTTTTCACCCTCCATTACTTTTTTGGGAGAATGACGATTGTTCAAATACAACCAGGTTTTTAAGAGCACCCTCTCGAAGCGATTTCACCCTTCGACATGTGGTGAATTTTGAAAGGCGTGCATACAAGTTGAGACGCATTTTAAGGATATTTAATTTAAAATGTGCACCCAGATTTATGTTGGGAGACGTTTTGGCATTGTCGAGGCACAAAATATCACACCGGTGAAAGCAAGGGCACCTATTGGATCCTAGGTGGAAAATTTATTTTTTTAAGACATTTTAAGTATCCAAGGCACATTGTTCGAAGATATTACTAGCAAGAGGGGCACACATTTTATGGAGGATTTCATAGCAAATTTAGAAATTAGCTGCTATAGTAGTATTGGGAATAGTGCTTGCCAATGGAAGCAAAGTGCAAATCCTACCAAATCCACCATGGGAATTTACTACATTTACTCTGGTAGATGAAGTTCACCCTATAAATAGAGCACAGGTAAATTCGCTCAAAAGTTGAATTTTTTTTAAGAATTTTCCTACCGGTATGTTTTCAAGTTTGTTATTTGCAGAAGTTGTATGTCTTCGGAATTGTCGGGTTTCCAAAATTGATAGAATGGGTAAGAAAAGTAAAGAAGCTAAAGAAATTGTAGAGCCCAAACAATTAAAAAAAAGTAGAAGGTGGGTCAAAATCTAAGAAGATCAACAAAAATCAAAATGTAGATTTGGACCCGTACTCTAACACCATGGCAGAGGTCGGAGACTGTGTGATTTAAAACAAGGGTGTGGTAAAGCTCTGGCAAGATGTGGAATTTATCGTGAATCAAGGAGTGACAGTGGAAATCCCATTAACTATGTCATTTTATGTGCAATTATTTTGGTATTTGTGTACATCCGTACACCCTTTCCCGGAGCTGGTAAAATTAATTGCCAAACATTATAATCTAGTTACTAGGGCCGTTCGAAAAGCCAATGGAGAGGTGATTTTCTCCATATCTGTCACTGAAGTGAGAGAGGTGTTTTCTTGTAAGTTAAAGCCCCCATCTGATATGATTTTCAAGAAGTTGCACATCAAAGAGCAATAAGAAAGGTATGTTTCCACGGTGATAATGCACCAGTTTATGGAAACACAGTTGATTAAGGAGCCACAGTTAGGGCAGTTGCCAAATCTACTAAAACCTTCATCAGAATTCAAGAGCCCTGACTTGTTTTCAATGCTGGCATGGGTTGCTAGTCTTTCAATGAATTCTATAGTCCATAAGTGGCAAGCAGCGCTTGTGCAATATATATCTCAGGTGGATTTTTACGGTCTAAGGGCCATGAGAAGGGATACAAATCCGATTTACTTTTATTGGGCCAATTTCATTTATTGAAAGATGTATGTCCCATTGGAGAAGATGCATACGAGAGAAGATACTTCATTCAAGCACAAGTCCTTCCTCGTTTGGTATTTCTTCTTCCATTTACACAAAAAAATTTTGTTCATTGCAATAAAACAGATTGATGAAAAGGATGAATTATTGCCTGTTTATATGTGGACTCCCGCTCTGTCGAGAAGAGAGTCATACTATAGTTTTAATCGCATAATTTTGGGGCCCGCTATTGAGTTTATTTGTGGATAAACTGAGAGAGTGCCATGGGTGATGAAGAAGGTGGTTGTCACGGCTAAAATGGGTGACATATTTTTGCTGACTCAAGAAGTGGTTATCAAAATTTATGACTTCACAAGGAAGCCATTCCTGCTCTCGTACTTCACCACCAAACATGTTTTCACCATGAAAGTGGTGTTCTAGATAGATTACACCAATGATGTGTATGGGGCAGGGTGTGCCAAGTGAACGAATTGCACCATGTCATTCAAGTTTGGTAGTATAGAGGTGAATCAGGTCGGACAGAACCAAATGCTCATGGAGGCACTTCAAGACCCGGGGTTGATAGAGCTGCCATAACAGTGGAGATATCATCCGTTGGATAAATTTATAGAAATAATTAAGGCCAAGACCTTTCATTATTTTCCATGGCCCGATATCCTGGTAAATCATAATAATTTTGATGGGTATGATTTAGAGTGGCACATTGAAGACATGATGGCGCTTCCTCCATAGCACAAATTTTATGAGAAGGAGGCTGGATACAACCCGACAGTGCATAGAGATCACTTTACTCTATCAGGGCTATTTGGCCAAATGAAGGAACAACTACCTTGGACCGAAGAGAAAATTTTGAATTGGTGGATAATACGGGTCCATAGAGAAAAATTGCATCACCTTATGGGTTGAATATGGATGGGGCATTTTCAGAGGCATACGATGAATTTGTTAACATATATCAACCCATCACTTTTGCCAAAGTCATGCCTCAAAGTTTTTAACATTCTAACAATGGTAAAAGCGTGACAAGAGAAGAGCACTCGACAGTTGAAGAACAGACACTTGAAGAAGAGGAGCAACAATATGTGTTTCAGCGAAGGTCACAGTGGACAAAGCAAAAAATAGATGATATGCATTTGTTGGATAAGTAGACTGTCTGAGAAGCTCTTCCATTTCCAAAATTTGTGAAGAAGCCAAGAACTGGCACTTCTTCTTCATCCACTATTGCAGTATCCACTTCGTAGTTCCATAGTTGCAGTTGCTATAGTAACTATTAATTCACATCTATTGGAGCTGATAACTTTGGTTAGCATTGCTCAAATGTTTCTATTATTTCATGAGTAGCCAATGGACCAATAGGTGGACATCGTTAACCTTGAGGTGGAAGCAGAGGAGCAACAAGAAGAAATTATTATGCAATCGCTTCCATCACCAGGTCACACGGTTCCAATGCATGAAGGTATATTTTTCTTTCCCTCTTACTCTACTTCGGAGCATGTAGTGACTATTAGTTCATTTTTTCAGTCCCTACTTCTTTCATCCCTCCATTCGGTATGCCTTCTATGTCCATTTTATTTCGTTCCACTAACCTACAAGTCACTACTACTCCTTCTATTCCCCTTTCTTCGGCCTTCCTTTCTTTTAGTTCATTTGCATAAGGGCTGAATCTATTTTTGTATCCTTTCCCTTCCATTACTGCCACCACTTTCACTGAGGCTGTAAGTACGCAAAATCCTCCAAGAGTGAGCATAACTACAACCGAGCTTGGTTCTTCCATACACTCCATTTTTTCGGTCCCTTCTCTCTTAGCTATATCCTCTGCTTCCTTTGAGTTGGATCGTTCACAGATTTTAATACATTTCATGCCCTTTTTGGAGTTGCAAGTTCTACCTGAAATTGAGGTGATGCCTGAACAACTTGATGTAGAGAAAATTAATCGAGCACACCTCAGCTTGTCGTAGTGGCTGAGAAGCCATATAAGGAAAGAGGCACTTACTCCAGCCAAGCCGCTCAATAAGGCAAACATGAATATAAAATATAAATGCTTGAAAAAAAGAAATCACATAAAGAGACTGCTTGCAAAATCAGAATCCACAACTTCTTCTATTTACGTAGAAAACTTGAATAGTTTTTTTGTAGAGTGTTTATCCTCCTATTTTACAATGTAAATTGTGTAGTCTTCACTGATGAACGTGGCGAGCCTCTTTCAAAGGAGAAATTAGAAGTGGCATGGAAAAATTTTGTGGAGGACATGTTCAAAATTGACAAGTGGGAGGAGCCAATCATAGAGGAGCAGGTGCTATCACTTATGAAAAGTACACCCGTATGGAGCTGTCCTTGTTTGAGTTAGCCCAATGAGCTAAATGTCTTAGCTTGGAGGATGTTGAACACTTACGATTTATCTATGAATCACTTAGTGTTCCCTCCATGTTTACCATGCATGCTTGGGTAGAGGTAGTTACAGTCTACAAAATTACCTATGAAAGCTTGAAGGAGTAGGAAGAGCAGGTTGAAGTAGAGCGAGGAACAATAGCCGAAGTAGAGTGGGCATAAGTACCGAGGGTAGTTGTAGAGGCAGAGAAAGTGAAAAAGGCAGTAGTTGAGTAGGCACATAAAGAAGCATCCAAACCAGAAGTGTCAACCAAAGCTACCGGTTGAAAACACATTAAGGAGCCCAATGGATAAAGGCCTGAGATCGCTTGCATCCATGCAAGCTGGATACCCCATGAGCTACCAAAAATATTGGTAGTTTTACACTATGCCACATTAAAATTTTGATCAAATTTTGTTGAAGGATTTTTGATTGTAAAAGTGGTATATATATATATATATTAATTTATGATTCTAGTATTTTGGCTGATATAATATGTTGTAGTTTTTTGTGTGTTAATATCCTTCTTTGTTTTTCATGTGATTCTTCCTTGAAAATAATGGGTTTTGTAAGGAAAAATGGTTGGGAGAATTGGTTGGTGAAATCAGTTGAAACTGCTTAAAGATATTGCAAAATGATGCCCAAATACTAAGTTTCTTTCTATCATTTCTTTGGATGGCTCTAGTTCTGAAGGTACCTAGTTTCTTCTTGTTTTTTTTTTCTTCTCTTTGGTTCATTCAGTTTTTTTAGTTCCCTAGCTCATTCTATTATTTATTTTGTTTCCTCTGTTGATTCTTGCCTTAATAGTCTTCTGGTCTAGATAGGTCATTGTTTTGTTCATTTTTTATTTCTTTTTTGTTTTTTGTTTTTTTTGTTTAGTTTTTTAAGGTGGGTGGGTTTTTTTATTTTGTTTTGTTTTTGTGTTCTTTGTGTTGTTTTTTGTTGTTCTTGTGTTTTTGTTGTTTTGTTTTTTTCTAATGTTTTTTTTCGTTCTTGTTCTTGGGTTTCTATTTGTTTGTGTTATTTCGTGTTTTTATGTGTGAGTGTTTTCTATGTTTTTTGTTTTTGTTTATTGTCTGTTGTTGGTTGTTTTTTATTTTTATTTTTATTTAATTTTTTAATTTTTTAGGTTTTGGTT
This sequence comes from Wollemia nobilis, assembly GCA_028583015.1. NCBI lineage: Eukaryota > Viridiplantae > Streptophyta > Pinopsida > Araucariales > Araucariaceae > Wollemia > Wollemia nobilis. Next base: position 39,687,090 of record JAQPPZ010015824.1, on the reverse strand, counting down.
GTGTTTATTTTTCATGTTTTTTTTGGGTTATGTCTTTGTAGTGTTTTGTTTTTTTTGTCTTGTTTGTGTTTTGTGATGTGGTTCTTGTGTTTTTCTATGTGGTTTGTGTTGTGATTTCTTTTATCATATTGTGCATGTTTGGTTGTGCTTTTGTTTTTGACACACTCAAGGAGCATGTTTTTTATTTTATTTTATTATTTTTGTTGTTATTTACTTATTTTTAAATTGGTTTTGTGTGTTTGTTTGCTCCTTGAGTATGTCAAAGGTGGTAGGCAAGGTCCGAGTCCTGGGTATTTTTGGCAGAATAGATACCCCTGCCTCCTTGGGTCTTACTCGAAAATGGCATCCCTTTTGGGATGTTTTCCACAAAAAATAAAAAATACTAAGTGCATTACTAAGGAATGGTTAAAATCGTTATGGGTGAACGTGAAATTTTAAATGGAAAAGGAGATGTTCAACCGCAAAAGTGCTTTCACCCCAAGTGAGGGGTGAAATTCCCTCTTGCACCTCACTAGGGTGAAAGCACATCAAAGTGCTTTAAAATGGTGGTGAACCCAAAGGAAAAATTTGGCAATTAAAGAGGGTGCGTTCACCCCACTTTGGGGTGAACGTCATTTACAACAAAGGTGTTAACAAGTCAACAACATGTTCACCCCAGTTGAGGGGTGAAAGTCCCATTCGCACCTCCTTGGGGTGAAAGCTCAATGAATGACGAGTTTGGTGAAAGAAAAAGAGATGGCGAGTGCTTTGGTTGCATTGAAAGGTCAATGCTAGGTTCACCCTTCTTCTGGGTGAACGTAAATATAAGGTAAGGCATGGATCCCACCTTAGTGCGCGTTAAAGAAAATATAAAATTGAAAATGCTTTCACCCTAGATGATGGGTGAATGACCCATTCACCCTTCATTGGGGTGAAGCTACAAGAAGATGACTTAACAAATGAATCGAAAGCTATTTTGTTTTCGGGTGAATATTGAAAGAGATGGAGCGTTGAAAAGTCAAATTTATGTTCACCCAAGTGGAGGGCAACAATGCCTTTCGCCCCTGTTAGGGGTGAACATATATTTTAAAAGAAAAATAATGTCTTATGTGAAGTGCTTCCACCATGGTTGAAATGCAAAGCTCTCAATCGCCTCTTTTAGGGGCTAAACGATGTGAAATGGTTCGAAGCATCGAATGTGAAATCGAAGGGGTAGAGTGAATTGTTTTTACCTGGGTTTTCTCCAAGTTGATTGTTGCCACGACAAGAAGATGAAAACAAAGTCTAAGGATGTTAATGGAACATGATAACATGAGTGTTGCAAGAGGAAGCATATATAAGAAGAAATTAATAAGATTTAAAGGAAGCACTTTCGCTCATGGCTCTATTTTGAGCGAACTTAAAGTTTAAGCATTGACGGAGACTAGTCAAAGGTGCTTGGGATGGGTGAATGAGAGAATTTAATGATTGTGGCGAGGATTAACCAAAGTTATTTTCAAGTAAAAGGAGCTGCAACATTAAATTCATAGGGATATTTTCATTAGTTCCAAAAAATTCCGAACGAACGTGAATTTCCTAAGAACAATGGAGTTTTCAAGTCAACAACCAAGTTTGCAGTTTTTCGTGCATCGACACTTGAATATGCTGATTTCTTGGAGATTTCCCCTTAGAAACTGGATCACTATCTTAGAAGGAAGATTTTCAAGGACTTTAAGGAGGAATTTCTTCATGAAGGTTCCTGATCCAGGAACATTTTGTCTTTTGTGTATTAAATAGATAGAGGTGAAAACCTCTATAAATAATACACAATTTCCATTGTAAAAGAGGAGGATAGACACTCTACATAAAAACTATTCAAGTTTTTTGTGTAAATAGAAGAAGTTGTGGCTTATGATTTTACAAGCAGTCTATTTGTGTGATTTCTTTCTATTCAAGCATTTCTATTTTATATTCATGTTTGCTATCTACTGTTAAGTTTAAATTTTGTATCTGAATTTGGGTATTGCTGGTGTAAGTGTGAATACTGGAATGTGATTCTAGAAGTTGTATCCGAGGAACTGTAAGTGGATTATATTGCCTTCCTCTCTATTTTATGCTATTATAACACTTGTTTGGAATTCCTACTGCTAGTTTATCCCCAATCCTACACCTTCGACCTGTGGCCATATTTCCCATTTCTTTTTGTTATTTTCAATTTATTTCCTGCAACTCTAGTCTTAAACCAATGTAGGATTAGTAAGGGATCCAACCCTCTCTGGAGATTGGTACGAAGGATATTTATTTCCTTCAGCCTTTCAATATTATCCGTGTCTAGGGTGCACAAACGCATGTTTATATTTTAGGTAGATATTTGACCAAAAGAAAGGAAATCATTACTTCATCTCTGCTGTATTCTCCTAGGTAGCATTTCTTTCTAAGTAGTGATCCCACTGGATCCTATACTGATAAACTGTTCTTTTTCTCAACTGTTTAGATCTATATCCCAATATTTTGATTGGTCAAACCTCAATGAGTTGTGGGTTCAACATTTGCAAATGAGAAACATCCAGAACATAAGATGGGTCAGCGACATATTTACAGAGGGATACATGGAATACACTATGGATCTTAGAAAAATTTGGTGGCAGAGCAAGTTTATAGGCAACAGGTCTTATTTTGGCAATGATCTCAAATGGAATGACAAAAATGGGGCTAAGTTTAGTAGACTTAATGGAACTTTTGGTTGGTTTGACTTTGAGGAAGACCTTATCACCAATAGTAAAATCTCAAGGGGTTCTTTTTAGATATGCATAACTCTTCTAACAGTATGCGAATTCATGAAGTCACTAGGAGATTTATTTTAATTGAACCTCCATTTTATTAACAGCATTAGAACCGGTCACTTTTTGATCATCTAAATTATCCCATGTTAATGGTGTCTTGCACCTACGCCCATATAGGGCCTCAAAAGGGGCCATGCCCAACGTGGTATGATAGCTATTGTTATACGTAAATTCCACTAGGAAGAGATAATCTTCCCATTTACTTTGGTGGTCCATACAATACATGTGTAACATATCTTCTAGCACCTGATTGACCCTCTCGATCTGCCCATCCATCTCAGGATGATAGGTTGTGCTGATGTTTAGCTTTGTGCCCCATGCTCGGTGCAAAGCTTACCAAAATTCAGAAGTGAATCTCAAATCTCTATCCGAGATAATTATTTTAGGAAAACCATGCAACCTCACGATTTCTCGAGTAAAATTTTGTGCTATTATGGGAGCATCATCATGAAAATTTCCTGGTATAAAATGTGCCACCTTAGTCAACTTATCCACAACTACAAAAATTGCATCATGTTGAAACCGAGTCTTGGGAAGACCAACTATAAAATCCATGGAAATCACTTGCCATTTTTGTTCTAGTATATCAAATAGGTGTAGTTGTCCCCTAGGATGTTGATGTTCAACTTTGAATTTTTGACATTCCAGACACCTTGCAACAAATTGAACCACATCCTTCTTCATTCTGGGCCAAAAAAGTCCTTTTTCAAATTTTCCCTCATTTTTATCACACCTGGGTGAGCAGAATATGGAGCACAATGTGCTTCTTGCAAAATAATTCTTTTTATCCCTTCATCATCGGGTACTATTATTTGATTTTAAAAATACACCAGATCTTGTTTGATATTGAAATCCGTATGTCGATTTGGTTCTTGCTCAATCTTAGTGCGACATTGGTTGCAAAATTCATCAATTTTTTGCATTTCCTTAATTTTCTCCTTTAGTCCATACTGACATTTTGTGAGAGTAGCTATGTGTCTTCTTCGACTGAGAGCATATACCAGTTTATTTTATTTTCCTTTGATGTATTCAATTCCGAAATCATATTCGGCTAGGAACTCCATCCATCTTCATTGTCTGGCATTTAGTAGAGGTTGGGTGAAAATATACCTCAAACTCTGATGATCAGTTTTTAACTCAAATGGTTTTCCCAACAAGTAGTGTCACCAAATCTTAAGAGCATGGACTACAACAACCAACTCTAAATCATGAGTAGCATAATTTATTTCATGTTTCTTAAGATTTCTGGATTCGTATGCTACAACTGCCTCATCTTGCAATAAGACACCACCTAGTCCTTCTAGAGAGGCATCAATACAAATTGTAAATGATTTATTGGGATCAAGTATTTGAAGTATAGGTGCACTTTTCAACTTTTCTTTAAGGATTTTGAAAGCATTCTCACACTGAGCTATCCTTTTAAATGATTTTCCTTTTCTTTGCAGGTTTGTAATTGGAAATGTGATTTTTGAGAATCCTTTTACAAATTTTCGGTAGTATCCGACCATTCCCATAAAACTTCTCACTTCAAAAACATTGGTGGGAGATGGCCAGTCTACTATGGCTTCAATATTTTTAGGGTCAACAACTACCCCTTCAACTAAAAAAATATGCCCCAAATACTAAAATTATGGAGTATAGAACCACACTTAGATAATTTTCCATATAGTTGGTTTTTCCTGAGAATTTCTAAAACTATTCTCATATGTTGATCATGCTCTTCTTTATTTCAAGAGTAGATCAGTGTATCATCCATAAATATTAAAACAAACTGATCTAATTGCTTCCTAAAAACACTATTCATAAGGTTCATAAAAGCAGATGGTGCATTTGTTAACCCAAAAGGTAGTACTATGAACTCATAGTACCCATAACGAGTTCTAAAAGTAGTTTTGTAGGTATCCTCTTCCCTGATTCTCAATTGATGATAACCTGACCTAAGATCGATCTTGGAAAAGATAGTTGCTCCTCTTAATTGATCAAACAAATCATCAATCCTAGGTAGAGAATACTTGTTCTTTACTATCATTTTATTGAGCATCCTATAGTCAATACAAAGTCTCAGAGAACCATCTTTCTTTTTAACAAATAGAACTGGTGCTCCCCATGGTGAGACACTAGGTTTAATGTGCCCTTTTTCTAACAAATCTTGCAACTGGGTCTTGAGTTCTTGTAGTTCAAGGGGTGTCATTCGGTAAGGGGTTATAACTACAAGAGATGCTCCTAGAAAGAGCTCAATAGAAAAGTCAAATTCCCTTTTTGGAGGAAGTCTAGGTAGGTCTTTAGGAAAAACATCTCTAAATTCATTCAAAATAGGATATTATTGAAATAAAGTGGAGCTAGACTCAGTTTCTTCTTTCTTGTTTAGTTTGACTACATAAAGTCTACACCCTTTCCTTAAAGCTCTTTTGACTTGCATTGCAGTCATTAGGTGGGGTTCAAAATATGCTCTATTACAATGGACTCAAATTCGTTGATTAGAATCATCTGTGAAGTCCAACCACCTTTCTTCAAAATTTAGCAAGGCTTTGTGGGCTTTTAACCAGTCTACTCCTAGGACTATATCAAAGGTATGTAAGGGAGCCACATATAGGTGCCAATTAATATTTCCCTGGGGTATATCTATTTGAGGGTCAAATAAACATTGGTTAACCATATAGGTCTGTCTTGAGCCATACTCGACTTACCACCCATTTTCCATGATCCCAGGTTTAACCGGTATGTCCCTCAAAATACTAGTTGAAATAAAACTATTAGTAGCACCACTATCTATCAAAATTTGAACATATTTCTTGCCTAGTTTTCCTTTAATGAGAAATGGAGTAGCTTGTCCTAAGAGGTTAGATTTACCTATAGCAGCATAGATCCTATGTGGGGCTTCTTCTGTTGGAGTCCTTTTGTCAGCTCTTTGCAGGAACTGATTTGCATAATGATCCAGGGCTCCACAAACAAAGCATACATTTGGTCCCTTGTTCTTTTGTTTTTCCCCTTCCCTGTTTTGATTGACATTCTTACCCTTGTCTTGGTTATTATTCCTCTTCTCTTGAAAATTTCTTCTATCTTCCTGCCCCTTATTTCCTTGAAACTTTCCCTTATTTCTGTTATCACCTCTATAACGACCACCATCTCTAAATTTCTTATACTGATCCTTACCCTTATCTAACTCTGGGTATCTTCTCTTCTTAGGATCCTCCTTTTCAAATTTTTGATAATAAACCTTTGCATTCTTTTGGCTTATCTCCTCATAACGGGCAACATCATAAGCAACTATCAAGGTTTTAGGTACCTTTCTTCCAACAGGTGTTCCATATTTGGGATGTAGTCCCATTACAAATTTTTGAGCCTTGAATTCCTCATGCTTATCATATTATAGCATGTACTTCAAAAGTTGAACAAATCTTTGATAATATTCAATCATAGTCATATTTTCTTAGCGTAAATTGGTGAATTCATCGTATTTCTCAATATAAAACTGAGGCATAAGGAAAAAATCCTTAAATTCCCTTTCAAATTCTTCCCAAGGTATATCAACAACCTCTTTCTGAGTTACTTTCTTATAGGTGGTCCACCAATCCCTGGTTGGACCCACTAAATGTGCCACTGCCCAAGTTGTTTTAGACTCCGCACAAAGGGGTTGGATTGAGAAATACCCTTCAACTTCACTCAACCAATTGATGGTTGCTTCACCATCACCCTTTCCATAAAATTTGGAAATATCTAATTTCTTAATTTCTTTTTGCAACTCAACACCGACTTTTCTCCTTGAAGACCCCTCTGGAAACTCACTTTTTCAATTTTCTTACTTTTAGTCAAACTTTCAATAACTTTCTATTGTTGACTAATGATATCCTATTGCTGAGCCATTTGTGCCTTTTGTTGATCCATGTGCTCACTCATTTGAGCCCTCTGGATCTCCATTTTTTCTCGCTATTGATTTAGTTGATCTTGCATTAATTAAATCATCTTGGTCATATTTTTATCATTTTACATAGCTCTTGTAGTTACTGGCTCTTTATATTTTTTGACAACTCATCGAGGCACTTCAACTGTTTGTATTCTTTCTAACTTTATCATGAGTCATATTGGTCTCTTCCTCAGGACTTCTGCAATCTCCTCTCATAGGTTAACATTTGTTCTTCTCGAGGTCCCCACCATACCTGGTGATAAAAGAGTTATGTCAAACATTAATTCATGTTTTATAACCTAGGGTTTTGCAACCTAGGCTCTGATACCAACTATAACAACCCAGGTCTACTCACCTAGTTGTCAAAACACAAATTCAAATTTTTTGTTTTAAAATCAAACACAATTGTCACTCATTGACATAAGCACACCCAAATTGAATTAGTACTTTGGCATAGAGGTTCACACTTCAAGATCCTTTACCACTTTAGATGGTATCTTAAGTGCTTGGGGCTGGCAAACTTCCCACGATAGGTTGCCATTTATGAGATCCTATTCCTTTCTCAAGCTTCTTGGATCTTGGCATGGGATTGCCCTTCTAGGACCTATAACACCTAGAAGGGTGGACGCACTAATTTCCCGAATCCTTGCATGGAGGACTTGATTCTAAGATACAACTTTGTTCTATCGGTCCACTGACCTCAATTAAATTCTTTAGATCATGCTAGAGTTTAGCATAGCTATGCTAGTGTCTGATTATCGACCTTCAACTAAGGTTTAATTAGGGTCCCCAATCCTCTGGTTTATTGGACCGTGTGCTCCATACCAACTACTGGTTGATGGTAAGGCTACCCATACCATATACCATTGGACTTTCCAACCTTAGGAACCAACTCCCTAGTCTTGAGCTCTTTTGGCAATTCCACAAATGAAGTTGATTTTCGAACACCCTCACATACTACATCATTTGATAACTTAGAATGACGTCCCATACCATCATTAATTACTCTCTATAGCATAAGACCTTTGTCCCATCATAGCTTTCTGGAGAAAAGTTACCCCCGAGTCACAATAGCCGCCACTATGAACTATCGGAGTTGGGTGAGTGCTATCCTTCTCGATATGCACTGCTTAAGTTTCCTTGATGGTAGAAGCATAAATTTTCCTCCAACACCCTTGATGTTATGCCATGTTTTCAAAAGGTATATAGCTGTGAATAATTTTGGTGTTATTTTCACCAATAAAATTTAAAAGTATTATTTTTAAGTGAATGTTTTCATGCACAAAGTTTATAAGAAAAATAATGCATATTGTATAAGTTATCAAATCTAAAACAATAGGTTTCATATTTTCCACTATAATACTTAAACATAAATACACTATATTCTTTTAAAACATAAGGATCATTATTCACTGACTTTTCTTCATACCAAACCTCTAAATTAAACAAAAGAATAGAACAATCACAAAAGATAAGAGCTTTTAAAGTCACTAATATAATATATATTTTAAAAAAATAAAGAATTCTAGGTTTTTCAAACACTTTTTTTTTGGTATAAGGTAGAGGTGGTTATAAGGTCCACAAACCTTTTACATAGTCAAAATGGGCTGGTTCTAGCTTCAAGCCCGTATAATAAAAATACAAAATGGATCTTTCTAAGACCCACATTAAGCCATACTTAGAGTCCATAGTCCTATACTTGTTGCTTGACTATTCAGGATAAAACAAAAACCAAACAACACCTAGCACTTACTAATACCACTAGGTTTTTGTACTGTACACTTGTCACCTCCCAGGCCCCAGCAAATGGGATGCCTTTTTTGCCTAATTCCATCTGTCGGATTACTCATCATCAACCCCTATGATCTCCTGATGCTCTAACAGGTTTGATCTTAGCTCTTCTCTAGAAGCCAACACCAATAGTTCTTGAGGGAAGTTATCCTTCCAAATTTGCATCTCCCCAATAGAAACTACAATATTTGCCATTAGATCCACCGCCTGGTTCCCTTCTCTAAAGGTGTGTTGGATTCGAGCATTAACCAAATGAGATTTATGAATCTTTGCTTCTAGGATAAGCTCCAAGATGGTCCAGCTGGGGTCTTTATCCTCCTTAATTGCCTTGATTATATTAAGCGAATCCCATTCAAAGATAACTTCCTTATAACCCTCAAGTCTAGCAATTCTCATTGCCTGCATGCAGGCTCGGGCTTCTGCAAAACGATTTGTTTGAGTTCCCAAATGCTCTGCAAAGGCAAGGACCACTTTTCCTTCCTCATTTCTCAGAACTCCTCCTGCTCCTGCAGCCCCCAAATTTCCTTTAGCTACCCTGTCAAAATTAAACTTAACCCATTTTTGTGTGGGGGGTATCCACTTGACACCATCCCGTGGGTTGGTTGTAATGTCTAGGTCTGAAATTTCCTCTCCCCAGTTCCGTAAAATCCTCCTTTCCCTTAGAGACATGGTCTCATTTTTGAAGAAGAAAGTTTTCCAATTTTCTTTCAAAGGTCTGATTATTTTATTACCACATAACCTGGGATATTTCTTATGTCCTTTAAATACTCTCTTATTTCTCTCATTCCATATCCCCCATAAAAAATGGGGTAAGCTGAGCTTCCAAAGCCAAGTCAAAAGTTTCGCCCGAAAGGGGGAAGCCCACTGTATGCACAAGTCAGACATGCTATTTGGACAGACCCAATCTATATGAAATTTGGACAGGATCATTTGGAAGACTGTACAAGAAAATTCACAAGTTAGAAATATATGACTTACAGATTCTAACGCTTTCTCACACAAGATACATCGATTGATGAATTGGAAACCTCTCCTTTGCAGATTATCTGTTGTCAAAATCTTATTTTGAACTGCCAACCAAAAGAAGAAAGCTATTTTTGGGGTTAAATTATTTAACCAAATAATAGAAGTCGAGTCCAACCATTGTATCCTGAGTGGATTAACTTATAGGCAGTTTTTACTAAATAGATCCCACTTGTAGTTTTACCCCAAATCACCTTGTCTCTTCCTTCCATAGGAATGATTGGGAACACCCTTAAAGCATCATTGAGTTTGGTTAGGGCCACCTTCTCTTGCTCTGACAGATTATGAACTGTGATTTTCTTCCAAGAGGAAGTTTCCTCTGCTACAGTAATAAAATCCCCTACTTTTCCTCCCATTTCCTTCGAAAGTTTATGTTGGAGGACCTGAAGGTCTAAGTTATCTTTCAGAGGGGCCTCTTCCAACCACGGGTCTTGCCAAAAGTCCACTTGTCTTCCATTACCAATTCTCCATATGATGCATTTCCTGACTACCTCCCGAAATTTGAGCAAACAATTCCAAAAATAGGATCCTCTAGGGAGATTATCAGCTTTCAGGAAGTCCTGATTATTTCTGATATATTTTGCCTTAAGAAGTTTTACCCATCCCAATTGATCATTATTGATAAATCTCCATACCTGTTTGCCAATAAGAGCTTGATTCATTTCTTTCATTCTCTTTAGCCCCAGGCCCCCCTGATCCTTGCTTGCACACACCTGATTCCATGCTACCAATGAAATTCTCTTTCTCTCCTCTGAACCTGACCACAAGAAGTTGCGTTGAATTTGCTCCAATGTAGCTCGAACCTTTGCAAGCATTCTAAATAGAGACATGCAGTAAATTGGAATGCTCTATAAAGTAGTTTGAACTAATAAGGCTTTTCCTACGGAGCTGAGAAGGCTGCCCTTCCACCCTGCTAACTTTTTGGAGATCCTGTCAATGACTGAGTTCCACAATGTAGCCTTCATTCTTCCTTCGAACATAGGCATGCCTAGATAAGTTCTTTGGTAGAAGCTCCTTTCCACAATCGAAGAGGTTAGCTATTCTTTCCTCCCCTCCCACCAAGCGTGTTAAAGAAATAGATGCTACTCTTCTTATAGTCTATGTACTGTCCTGCTTCTATCTCATACTTGGTTAGAATTCTCTTCAGCTTCCTAGCCTGAGGCACCGAGGCTTTGGACACAATGATTGTATCATCCACAAAATGTTGGTGAGACACTGGCTCTGCTGTTGAGGCTGGTTTGAAACGTTCCAAATGACCATCTACCACCGCTACTGAAATGTTCCTACCCAATGCTTCCGCTAAAATAATAAACAAGTATGGAGACAAAGGATCTCCTTGTCGCAACCCCCTTTCACTCTTAAAGTAACCGGAGGGTGACCCATTCACCATGACATAAAATCTTGTAGTAGAGATACAACTAAAAATCAACTTAATCCACTGGGGACAGAAACCAAACTTACCCAAAATATTGGTGAGGAACCGCCATGAGACCTGGTCGTAGGATTTATTCATATCAAGCTTTAGTAACATACCTGCTTCCTTACTAGACACCATTGAATGAATAACCTCATGAATTGTGATGATACCATCTAGTATTTGTCACCCTTTTACAAAGCCTCCTTGGTTCATATCAATGATGAAAGGAAGGATAACCTTTAGCCTATTGGCAATTGTTTTTGTGAGAATCTTCATCAGAGTGTTACATAAACTGATAGGGCAAAAACTGGAAAATTCCATTGCTCCCACTAGTTTAGGGATGAGGACTAAAAATGTAGCATTAACTCCTTCTGGGATTTCCATGTCCTTTTGAGCTTCAATTATAGCTTCCACTACATCATTGCCTAGGATATCCCAAAACTTTTGGAAGAAAGCTGCGGGGAAGCCATCCGGTCTTGGGGAGCTGTTACCATTCATGTCAAAAACAACCTTCTTGATTTCCTCCTTTGTGAAAGGACTAAGTAAGAATCCATTAAGATTCTCAGTTACGAGGGGTGGAATGGCTACCAACAGAGTCCTCTTCTTCAATAGTCGGATTTACATCTTCTAGCAATGATTTAAAGTACTCAACCGCTTTCCTCCTTATGTCTTCCATATCTTTGGTGTTAGACCCATCGGCCATCTTGATCTCCTTAATTTTTTTAGTACTTCTGTGGCGAAGAGTAGAGACATGGAAGAACTTTGTTTTTTTGTCACCCTCCTTTAACCAACACAGTCTGGATTTCTTCCTCCAAAAGGTTTCTTCAAATCCTAGCATCATGTGGTATTCGGCTAACAACTCCCTCTCCTGGTTTCTCAGATCCTCTGTAAGCTGCTCTGAATTTAGCTTCTCCTGTAGTTCATTGATCTTGTATTTTAGTTCTGCATTTTTAACAAAAATATTGCCAAAGGAAGTTTTGTTCCACTCTCTAATGTTAGCCTTCACATTCCTTAGTTTACATGCCACTTGGGCCAGTTTCGAACCATTATACTTTTTGTCCCACCATTGGGCAACCAGATCCTTGAGATCCTGATGTTGGAACCACATAAGTTCGAATTGAAAGGGTCTGATGTATCTTTTCTTAGAGTCCTCCCCTGTTTCCCATAGAATTGGGTTGTGATCAGACCCGATTCTTGGGAGTGCCATTAATGAAGAGTGCCCAAACCTCTCCAGGCATTCTTGAGAAAGAAGAAACCTATGTAATCTGATCTGAATTTGGTTTTCCTTCAATCTTTTGTTAGACCATGTATAGGAGAATCTACGCAGGTCCACATCCATCAGCTCATGTTGCTCAAAAAAATCTCTAAACTCATAGATATCAGTAGTTATTCTTTGAGAGCCCCCCAATTTATCTGTAGGATTAAGGTAGCAATTGAAATCCCCCGCCACAATCCAAGGGTAGTTGGGGACCGTCTCCCTCAATTCAGCAAGCTGACTCCAAAGAACCCTTCTCAGTCCCTGTCTAACTGGAGCATATACATTCGTTAAGATCCACTCTTCTACGTGGTTTTATCCACACATAAGAGACAAATAAACCAACTAGACATTAGAATCACTCTACTATCAATCACATTCTTGTTCCACATAACTAGCAACCCTCCTGCTATTCCAATGGCCTCTTGGCCTACTACTTCAGCTTCTCACCAAGTCCTATTCTTAAAAGGAATAACTCTACTCTCCTCCATTTTAGTTTCTTGTAGTAAAATCATATCCGATTTGTGTTCTTGTCTAAGAGCATACAAAGCTCTTATTTTTATAGGATTACTCCCACGAATATTCCATGAAAGAATCTTCATTTATGGGCTTTGGATCCTCGAGCCTTCGCCCCAAATATCAATACTTCTTGAGTGCCATCAACCACTCCTCGCTCTGCTTCTCTCTGCCTTAAGGCAACATTGCTAGGTTTCCCTCTTCCTACCGAACCATATCCCCATACATCCACTCTAGGCTGGGGTTCCTTGGGATTCACTTGGCTTCTAGTAACCATCTTGGATAGGTCAGTCTTGGTCTTTGGGGTAACAATCTGGTTTCCAGGTTAACCGGTCTTTCCGACGGTGGAGAAGATTCCGTGCTCTTAGCTTCTTGATTAGTAGATTCTTTTTCCCTGCTTTGGGGTTACACTGATCTTGGTGGTTCACCTCTTCCTCCTGAGTATCCTTGCCTATATAATTAGTTTCCTGCTCCTTCCTCTAATTTTTCTCCTCTAAATCCTTCTCTTGAGTCTCCTCTACCTCATATTCCACTTCTTGGCTATCCATCTGATCTCCCTTCAGATGATTTAATGCATCAAAATTGTTCTCCACTGGGATGTTGATCTCCTTGGAATTTATTCCCATAAATTCCTCTGTAGTACATGGGACCACTTCCACCGAGCCTCCATAGGCCTCCCGTATTACCCAATCAAACTTACTTGCCCCAGGGCGTTGATCTATGGGGTTCTTTCCTTTGTGATTTGGCTTTGAGGCTTGCTGTATCATCTTAGGAGTAGGTTGAGCTTGAGGGTTCCCATCAAAGGGACCAGCTCCCCTGTGAGAGGGTTTCGAGGCATAGGTATTTTTGGGAGGAGGGTTATAACGTTGCCTCTTGCTTACAAAAGGGCGAACAGGGTCTCTGATATTTAGATTTCGAGCTCCATGTCCTTAAGGCCCATGTTGGGTAGGAATGGAGATCTGCGGGGGAGGGATATTATTTTGGGTTTGAGGAGCAGTATTTTGGAGTGGGGGCTAGTTCTTGGAAATGCAGTGGATACCCTGGTGCCCTACCTTCTCGCAAACACTACACTTAAAAGACATATTTTCATATTCAAAGACCTGAGTATGAAGGCCAAACATAGATGAAAATATAATGGATTTAGGGAGCTCTTTACTCAGGTCCACCAAAACACACATGTGAGCAGAAAGGAGTCTTGTTTTGCTCAAGGTTGCAGGATCAATAGCTATTAGTTCTCCAATATCTGTAGCTATCCTAGCCAAGATTTGTTCATTCCAAAAAAGCAGAGGTAATCCCGGCATCTTAACCCAAATAGGAGCCAAATACAACACCTGAGTCTGGGGGTTGAAATTAGGGGACCAACGCTTCAGATACAAGCCTCTTTTCCCAAAAAACCAAGGACCTCCTTGGAGATTCTTTCCATGTCCTGTTCACATTGAAATATCACAAAAAGAAAACTCTTGGGTAAAGCCTTAATCATCATACCAACCCTTGGCTGCCATTTTTGGATGGCCCATATCCTTATGACTTCCAAGTCCGGCCTCACCCCCATAAATTTTGCCACCAGAGATGTTCTGCCCTCCATAGCCACATGCTGAGCTAAGGTATCCGGGACGTGCAACCTACCATTGACAGATTTTAGATTAAAACAAGAGTCGGATAATTTTTGCTTACCACGAAGAGCATTAAGATATGAAGGTCTCCAGTTTCTAGGTTTCTCTTTGTCTCCTTCCTGGGTCTTCCTTTGATCCTGACGCACAGAGTCCTGGTCCCCCTCAGAGAAATCTTCAACCGCATCCGCCCAATGCCCTTGGACCGGTTCCAATAGAACTTCCTTGTCCACATCCTCCACCTGGGGGCCTGATATCTCACTAGAGCCCCCACCTATCGCGTCTGTTGATCTGTCCTCCGAAGCCCCACACCTAGGGTTTGTTGCCCCTAGACCTCCCGCTCCTCCTCCTTGCTGCTCCATCCGTCATAACTTGCTGCCTCCAAAATCTGCCATTTTTTTTTAGGGCCAAAATTTTTGTGGCCGCTACAGTGCACGGGCTACTACAATGGTGGCTGCTACAGTTTGTAGGCTTCTACAGTGTCGGTTGCTACAGTTTGCAGGCTTCTACAGTGTCGACTGCTACAGTTGCGGGTGCTACCTCAGTCTCTGCCATCAAACACTTGTTTTTCAAAATACTAAGTTTTTGTTAATTTAAGAAAAAGTCTTCGTTCCAAAGTTGCCTATTGGATTTTTTTTTTTTAAATTCTAATCCTAATTTGAGTTAAAGTTTTCCTTATGTTATACAATTATCATGCCAAATAAGTTCGCCTTAGAAAAATACTTATATATATATATATTACTTGCTACAAAAAAAATAAGGACGTATTGTTTAAATCTATTCGGATACCTTTCGACGCCTAACCAAATTATAGGCTATTTTTTTCAATCTCTAATTACTTAATGCATATAACCTATGTGCACACGTTCATTCTCTAATTTCTTATGTAGTTCAAACAACTGAATAGAAATATTTTTGATAAATTATTTGATATATCTGTCTAGAGGTGAATGGAACCGTTGGCGTGAGTGCAATCGGTAATTTTATAGTCTATATCGAAAGTATTATTTAAATGTTAATGTTTAATCAACGTCATCTACAGTAAACACAACAACCAAAAAGGATGGATGTTCTCTCAAACATGCAAAAAAGAATGCAAGCTATGACTAGAATACAAGGCACAAATATACTTTTTAAACATAGACTTCTAATCATTCTAAAAGAATTATTCACTACAAAATTTTATGTTATCATTTCCTAAGATTGATGTTTTCAATAGCTCTCAACTTAATTTTTAATCTCATTAATAGAACCAAAAAAGTATATATATAATAAAGATGCTTGCTACCAAGATGTCCATCCCAGCCAGAATTGTACTCCAAACTTGACGTCTTCCTGTGTACCCTGATAGTAGTTGGTTGTTCATGGAATATGCATAGTTTATATTGCATAGATTATTTTAACATGTTCACGATACACCTCATATCATTCTACCACGTCCTTAGAAAAAGTAGGCTATATAATAGTTTATAATTACTTCACTAAAATCCCAGTGCTTATGAGACCCATCATTTCAATAAATTTTGTTTAAAAGTTAAGACGTTACTTCCACATACCAACTATCATTCAAAAAAATACATAATATATCATGAAGACTAATAAAGATAGTATTCCCATTCAACTTTACACGAAAATGCTAATTAAGTTGGTGAATAAGAGGGTAAAACAAAATAAGCTAACTCTTTTAGACTTATAAGTCATTCTGAATACATTGAACTTCCTACGAAAATCATTTTCAACATTAAACACCTTATACATTAATTAATTTCATACTAGGCAACCGTATTCAACATTAAAAGATCCAAAAAGAATTACAAAAGAAAACATGTATAGCCTTCTTTCTGAGAAAACATAGTACTCCATAATTAAAGCTCAAATGTCTAAATACATTCTAAAATTATTTTTAAACTATATTCTCACATTGTAAAAGGTTTTCTAGTAAGAAAGACATCTCTTTTCTAAATTTTTATAGTCAAAATGATATTTTCATTTGTACTGTCGTTACATATAGGTAAAACATTTTTTTATATGAATTAATACCATGCGTCTCAACATAACTGGCTCCATACTTATTCTAGAATATCATACAGATACTTTGACGCACTTCACCTCCAAGCTCTACCGTAGTTGAGACAGTGGTGAAAAACAAAACTAAGGGGAATGGCACAAGATCATCTTGGCCCTTGAATATGCATGCAAACTACAATGCAATTTACTAAAGATAAATTGAGAATTTCTTTTCATAGTTAAAGCTTTTCTTAAAAGAATAGCACAAATTCAATATTTGTTGTAAATATCATAGATAAACTTGTCAACAAAATTCTCTCCATGGTTATATATATATATATTTAAAACACCATATACTTAAAGTAATTGCCAATAGTTGAGACAAACGAAAACCAGAATATGACAATAACCATATATATATATATTTATACAAATAATGGCAATATTAGATATATTCGGGTCACTAAAAGCAAAGCATTTACGCAGCATCTCATTCATCCGTAATAAAATAAGTTTGAAAACCAACCTGGAGATCAAATTGGTGGAGGCAAGATATTCACATAGCCGATAATGGAAGACACTACCCAAAAACTTATGCAGACCCCGAATACCATAATTACCCCCCCAAATACACTTCATCTTCTCCTTTTAAGAGAGTTAAAAGAAATATTATGAAGACACATCAAACCACTACGTGCAATACAATCGTTCTCCCAGTTACCAGGTGGAGAGATCTCAATTATTCAAGAAGGAAAATTTCCATATTGTGAATGTCTTAATAAATCGGTTTACATATTTATTTATTTATTATTATTATGTATTTATAATTTTTATATTTATTATTATATATTTTATTTATTTATATTTATTATATATATTTTAAATTTTATTATATTGTTATTATTATTAAATATATATATGTACATTTATATATACTTATAATTTTTTTTTAAAATAAAGGGTTAAAAATTTATTGATAAAAAGTCTGGATTATAGAGTACAACTGAGCTTCCAACCAGGACTCAAATAAACAACCAAATAGGCTAAAACCACTAGACTAGAATGACACCCAAAAAATACAACAAGAATAAACCACATTAAGTCTGTACATCCTTGTGGATCAACTCCCACAGGCGTTGAGAGTCCCTAGACGGGAGACTCTCCCAATTATCGATACTCCAAGGATCCAGTAGCTCAAAAGCCCTTTTGGCCAGGTAATCATCAACCACATTCCATTCCCTTGGAATGTGCACAAAGGATATAAATTCAAACTCTTCACTCATTATGAGAATATGAACGACTATAGAGGCTAAGTGCCAATTAACTTCCTCCACCATTTTACTATTTAAAATATTAACCATAATTTGAGAGTCGGACTCGTAGATAATCCTATGCCAACCAAGAGAAAACCCCCTCCGCAAGGCCTCAAGAATTGCAAGAGCTTCCATAAAATTATTGGAGTGAACACCTTTATAAATAGAAAAGAAAAAACTGACACCACTAGTAGAATCTCTCCCAACATTGCCAATGCCAACATGTCTAGGATTACCCCTGGATGATCCATCAATATTAATTTTTAAAACTCCTCTAGGGGGTGGCCTCCACCTACCATCTCTCCTAACCTTCTTGCTGAGCTGAGGAACCCTACTAGGGCTAGAAGAGTTCACACCATCCCCAAAGAGACCAAGGGATTATTGTACCTTCTCCTCCCTATAATCCAAAAGATGGTCCACATCACATTTGCTATGGATGGTTTCCTGAACCATATACAGGATCCTTTGTCAGATCTATTGAAAATCCAAATAACTGCCCTAAAATATGCGTTGGTTTTGTTTGAGCCAAATTTGCCAGATGATGCAAGAAGGGCCCAAATTCCAAGCCACCCGAAGGAAGGGGGCCTTGGCCAGAGGTCTGCCTAGACTACTCCAAAAATCCACCAAGGACATCACATGAAAACATGGATGGTTCCAGGAACTCCACCAACGGTGCCAAATGTCTCTGGCAAAGGAGCATTGGAAAAATAAACAAGAAGAGTCATCCTCATTCTTATTGCAAAGGACACAAAAAGAGGGACCCTGAAATCCCCTCTTCCTCATATTATACCAAGTGAGGCATTTATTACGAGCTACCAATTAGAGAAAGAAGTTACATTTTGGCCAGGAAAATTTGTTCCACACCTTTTTCTACCAAGTGACAGGAAGACTCCCATACTTTTGCTTATCAAGAACCTGATAACCATAGGCTACTGAGTAGGTTCCCTTAGGATCAGGGTTTCAAGCCAGAATATCTTTACCCCTCAATGAAGAACAAGACCTCCCCGTAAGAATAAGAGAAAGCACCTCTCTATCCTTGGAAAGTCCCCCTAGGGCCATTCTTGTGGATCTTTCCACCTATACATTTTCGTATTTCCAAAATACTAGATTTTTTTAAAGTCATCCACACGAGACCAGCCTACTTCTAAGAAAAAAATACTTAGGGAACGTAACCTAGGATATTGATTCAAGATAGGAGGGTGGCCATCCCAAGAATCCTCCCAAAAAGAGCATTTGATCCCTGATTGCAAATCCAGAACAAACCATGCTTGATTAAATTAGTTCCTCTTTCGAGTGTCCCAGATAACTAAACCTTTCCCAACCAAGCCGACTCTGGGATTTCAGCCTCAGAAATACCTCTCAAGTATTTAAAAGATAATATTTTAGCCCAAATATGATCTTGAGAGGTACACCATCTCCAATAAAGTTTTGCAGCCAAAGCCTTCCCAAAAATAACTTTCTGTCACAACCCAAGGCCTCTCTCTTGCATCATCCTACATATAGAATCCCACCTAACCAAACTCCATTTAGATTGATCAAGTTTTCCAGACCATAAAATCTATCTTGACAAAGCATCCATGTCCTTGATGAAGTGAGAGGGAACTATTTGTACAAAACATCTATAAATGGGTAAAGCTTGAATAATATATTTTAAAAGCAACACTCTACCTATAGTGGATAGCCATCTGAAAGTCCAGTGATTCACCTTCCTTCTAAACTTATCAAGCATAGACTACCAAGAATATCTAGGTAGAGGGTGAGATGAAATTGGAATACCAAGATAAATGAAGGGGGGACTCCCAACCAGGAATCTTAGAACGTGAGCAATCCTAGCTTGAATAAGAGGAGGGGTATTGAAGAAGAAAATAGAAGACTTATCCTCATTAATCAACTATCCAGAAGCACCAAGATATATGTCAAGATACTGTCTAATATTTCCAGCTTCCTTGATAGTGGTAACTCCCAACAAAGCAGTATCATCAACAAATTGAAGGTGGGAAAAAGGTGGCAAACTACTATCCCACTTCCACCCCTGAATGAGACCTTGCATGACTTGAGACTTGAGAAATCTTCCCAACCCTTCTGCCATAATAATAAACAAATAAGGAGATAAAGGATATCCTTGCCTCAATCCTCTTGAGGCCTCAAATAGCTCTAATGGCTCATTATTAACAAGAACAGAGAATGAGAAAGAAGAAACACAGCTCATCACCCATCTAATCCATTCCTCCTCAAATCCAAAAGTAGCAAGAACTTTCTGAAGAAAGGACCATATAACCCGATCATAGGCTTTGGCCATGTCCAACTTAATGAACATAGTTTTCTCCTTATAAGTTTCCATTGAGTGAATAGCTTCTGTAGCAATAACAACCCCATCCAAGATTTGTTGACCAACAACAAACCCTCCTTGCTCCTTAGAGATGATTTTGCTCAACCATATCTTCAGCCTCTTAGCAATAATTTTTGTGATGATCTTATACACAACATTGTAGAGAGCAATAGACCTAAACATATCCAAGGAATTTTCTCCCTCTTTTTTAGGTATAAGAATCACAAAGGTAGCATTTAGGGACCTTAGCATATGTTTGTTCTTTTGGGACTCATGGACCACCTCCAAAAGATCAAATTTTATTAAATCCCATAACTCCTAATAAAACTCAATTGAGAATCCATCTGGGCCTGGGGCTTTTCATATTTTCATCTTGAATATAAAATTTTCCAACTCCTCAAGGGAAATTGGACCCATCAAGTGCTCATTCATCTCTCTAGAAACAATCGCTAGAATACAGTTTAGAATAAGATTTTCATTCTCATCATCTGATAGGGAGTCCTCCTTGAAGAGAGAGGAAAAATACCTCTTAGTCTCTTCTGAAATATCCTTGAAAGAAGAGAGCAGGGCTCCTTGAGAATTCATAAGATATGTAATCAAGTTACCATTATGACGAGCCTTAAATGAGTTATAAAAGAAGGTTGTGTTCCTATTCCCTTCCTGAAGCCAATCTACTCGAGATTTTTATTTCTAAAAAATTTCTTCCCTCAGTTCCCATTCAGCAAGGTCTTTCGTAGCCTCAGATTCCTCAACAAGAAGCTCCTTCGTGAATCCCTAATCTCTAATCTTCCTTGAAGCTTCTTCCATCCTCCTAAGAGCTACCATCTTAGCCAAGGAAAGGTTCCTAAAATTTAGTCTATTCCATCTCTTCAATTTATGTTTTACAAATTGTAGTCACTTCATAAAGGAATACATCGCGGTGCCATGAGGAGGTTTACCAGTGGTCTACCAGCCTCACATGAAATCATGAAGCTTAGGATCACGAAGCCACATAAGTTGAAACTTAAAGGAGGTATTCTTTTTTAGCCCTAACTCCAAAGAAGAGAGTTTTATAGGCCAATGATCAGATCCCCTACCCTCCAGAATCATAGAACTAGCACCTCTGTTATTACCCATCCAATAACTAGATATCAAAAACCTATCCAGTCTCTCTGATATGGAAGCTTCCCCACACCTTCTATTGTGCCAAGTAAAGATCCCATTATCTGGCTTGATGTCAACCAAGTTTAGGGCCTGGATATGAGCACTGAAGACATAATAAAAAGGCTCGAGATGGTCCACCCCACCATGTTTCTCCTCTAGACAAGTGATAGAGTTGAAGTCTCCACCCAAAATCCATGGGTACAGGGGAACAAAAATTCTCACAAAGCAAATGTGTTTCCACAAATTCACTTTACCATTGTAATAAACATGAGGATACATATTTGTAAGTAGGATGATTTCACCAGATTCATTATCATACTCGACCATTGAAATAGACCATCTGCTAGAAATCCAAGTAAGAGGGGATATCTTAACCGGATCCCATAAACAAGTGATACCACCAACATATCCACATGCACCAATACACTGGAATTGCCCCCTTCTCCACAACTTGGGAGTAATATTGAACATACTATCAATTGCCAATTTAGTCTCCTGAATAAACACCACATCCGAAGAATCCACACGAACCAAATCATGAATAACTTTTTGTCTGGGGATGCTATTCAATCCCCTTACATTCCATGAGAGGATAATCATTTTTTGGGGTTATAAAAATAGGAGTCCAATGTTCTCACCAAGCCTGACTCCACCAAAGTCTCCCCCATTAACTTAATTTTATCCTGGTCCTTCTTCCGACCCACCTTCATATTCTTATCCGATTTTTTTTTTTAATAATTTCTCCTGCAATCCCAAAACTGTAGGAGTTTTGTAGTCCAAGGATGACTGCATCAGTGCCTGAGTAGGAGAGGACATAACTAAATCTGTACCACTTTCCAAAATAGTTTCCCTTATAGGGCTAGACCCAACCATGTCCCCTATACTCAGATCCAAAGCCCTTTGTTCTTCATTTAAACCACCTAGATCTTATTCCTTAAGTTCCTCCTCAAGAAGAGACATCTGATTTGGCCTTGTTATATTTGCATCAGGAGCGACGTTTCAGGTATCTCCATGCACTGATCAAGATCATCTAATATTTCAAAACGGTTGAGTAGAGCATCTGGTTGGCTATCCTTAAGGTCTTTGTTTGCCCTTCGTCCTCTGTTTTGGGATTTTACCGGAACAAAACCTTCCTTATCCCGTTCCCATTCCTTTATCGGGGCTTTTCCTTTATCCAAACTTTGTCTAGATCGAGAGGGCCCAGGATTTGAAGCCACAGGCGAGACAAACTTAAGGTATTTTCTTTGCATGTGGCCATATTCACGATAAATTGGACAATGAAATGGAAGAGCTTCATAGTCAAGTTTTTGAACCCATGTAGTTGATCCAAATTGTATTTCGGTAGAATCTAGAATAGGATTATTTAAGTCAATTTCAACACAAATACAAGCAACAAAGATTACATTTTATCCATTGTCTGTTGTGACGGTCCAACTAACTTCCCAAGCAGAAGGGCAATCTTATGCAAGATATTAGTTCTCTATAATTCCAACGAAAGCCATGGAAGCCGCACCCATACTGGAACCCGTGATGGCCTCTCCTCTGATGGGTTGAAACCCACATGCCAGGGTTTAAGAAAGAGTACCAATTGGTTATATAAATAAGGACCCCCTTCAAATGCTTTGTTACGATCTGCAATACAAGAGAAAACCACCATAAAATAGCTATTCGCACTCAGCATCACCTCCACATCGCCTTCAGGATTCCAAGTCTTCCTGACCCAAGCCTCCACAAAGGGGAGAGAAATTTGGATGCCCAAAAATTTGCCAATAAGGGCATGTTTGGTTAGATACTCCGCATATTTTGCCACCGAGTCTGGTTGAACCACTAGAACTGGCCTGGCTTCACATCGTTCCAAACATCCATTGTTCTTTAACAAGTGGTTCCCGACATGCACTGGAAAATCCTGTTCCTTCTAGTCGTTTTTAGATGAAAAAATATCATGAGAATGCACTCTCTATGTCGGACCTAATGCCATCACGACATTCCTCCAATTTTTTAGACCTCCTTCGAAAGTTGCTGCCATCCCTGCAGAGTAGTTTTTCTTCATCAAACCCTAAACGAGCTCCAAATTCTCTTGATCTTTATTAATTAAATATAACAAATCCTATATATACTTATATTTTAATTATGCTTAATAAGATATTAAAGTTTTAATTTTCGAATATGTATATTTACAAGATAATATATACATATACATAGAAAGGAGAGAGTATCTCCATATTGATTAAGCAAATAAATTAATTTATTTTAGTATGCAAAATAGTTTTGAATAAGATCACACACAAACAACAAACATAATATTCTACATGAAATCCTATCTATGGGCTTCTATGTACCCACGGGCCAAGGTGCACGAGGCACAACATCATATCCCACCTTACCTGACGCTTTCTACCATTGTATCCATTAGAGGTGGGTATTCTCCTAGCTCGATCATCATGTTATGGACCGAAAACCTGCACCTGCAATCATAAATACTTCAAGCAGTATCACATTCTTCCAGTAAAATTGGTAATTAGTTAATGGGGATGTTACAAACCCAAATTATAGATTATGTAAACATATCTTTTAGATGTAGAAGATGTCATAAGGTGGGGCATATTGAGAGATCCTGCCCTAAGAAGAGCCCATCATAATCATTTGTAGAAAATCGTAAAATAAATTTACAAATAGTTATGGATAAAGATGGTTTTCAACTTCCAAAAAATAGATCTAGAAAAAAAAAGAAATTAAACAATGGAGACTAATAAGGAAGGATACTGGAAGAAATTCCAATTCTTTTAAGGCTTTAGCCGATGAATAAAATATAGATCAAAACTTAGAGGACATAGTACAACAATTTCAACATATTAACAAGGAACCGTTTATTCAGTATGATCTTGATTTAAGGAAGAGAAATCTCGATGAATCTAAGGAATGTATCTCATCATATTTTGAAGACTCTCTTGAAGTACCATGCAACATTTAGGAGAAAATAATTGGTAAATAAAATAAAGTTTTAGAAGTTAATATATTTTCCATTAATAAGGAAATACCAAAAAATGAGTAGGATAAGTCAAAAGCTTCTATATTAGAGCTAGGAGAGGATAAATGTGTTGAAAAATAAAATTGTGAAAGAATATTGAGGAATAGAATAATAAGACCTACTCATGATATAGGCAAGGCAAAAAGAGGAAAACCCTCAAATTATCAAGCAAGATCTAGGGAAGCAAGAGCTAACATAGAGAAAGGAACACAAACTAAGTTGGTTGAACTTCTCTTTACCAAAAAACAAAATGATATTGGTAATACGCAAGAGGGGCCAAAAGCCCCTAATGAGACATGATTATCATCTCATGGAATATAAGGGGTGCTAATGCCACCTCAAAGCATAGGTGTATTACAGACCTATATTTAAGTAATAATCCTGATATTCTCTGTATCCAGGAAACTAAAATGACAAAAGAAGTTTCAAAAACTATGAAAGCATTTTGGACAAGATGTGAATAAGATGCTATAGATTATGAAGGAGCAGCAGGAAGAATTCTAACTTGTTTGAATCCTTCTATAACCTCTTGTGTAACCATTCATAAAACTAGGTATTGGATATCCTCTTTAGTCACTTGCTACTTTGCAGATATTCGCTTCATCCTTATTGATGTTTATGGACCTATAACTCAATTAGGTAGATTAGAATTTTGGAGTGGGATTGAATCATTTATGAGAAGTAAATACCAAGTAACCCAATTAATGAACATTGGATATTTTAATGCCATAACCAAGCTAAATGAAAAATTTGGTGGAATTAGGAAATTGACCCAAAGTATGAAATATTTCTCAATTTTTATTCAAAATAACAATCTATGGGAAGTTGAGTTTGAAGAAGACAATTATACTTGGACCAACAACAAAAGAGGCCAAAACCTAATAGCAAAAAAATTAGATAGATGCATTCTCTTAGATCATTGACTTGATGAAGGAACTTGTGCTAAAATTAATGCCTTAACAAGGATTGGTTTAGATCATTGGCCAATAAGAGTTAAAAATGTGGTAAGTGAATTAAAAAAAAGATCATATTTTAAATATGAGCAGATGTGGGAAGACCATCCTCAATTTGTTGATATGATAGCTCAAACATGGAATTATTTAGGTAATGGTGGGTTGTATGCTCTTACAAACCAAATTAAAGCTATGACATCTAGATTAAAAGAATAGAACAAGAACACCTATGGAAAGATTTTTGAGAAGAAAGAAGAACTAAAAGAAAAACTCTCAAAATTCCAAAAAGGTGATGAAAATAATACAAGCTCAGAGGAAAGGGAGTTGCTTAGTGAATATCATAATATTTTGAGTAAGGAAGAGAAATTTTGGAGATTAAAATCAAGACAAACTTGGTTAAAAGAAGGAGATAAGAATACAAAGTTATTTCATAGGATGGCTATAGTACAAAGATAATCTTCTAGAATTAATAGAATTAAATCAATAGAAGGGGTTTGGATTCAAGATCAGAGTAAAATTGGAAAATAGGCAAAGCCATTTTTTCAAAATATTCTAGGTTCAGAGGAGACCGAAGTTCTTAATGATGAACTTCTTCAAGATGTTCCTTCAGTTGTAATAAATGAAGACAATAGGAAACTGATGGAGCCTATTACTCTAGAAGAAGTTCATTCAGTTCTTTTATATTTTAATAAGGATAAATACCAAGGTCCAGATGGGATCTCTATAGATTTTTACCAACATAAGTAGGATATAGTGAAGGATTTTGGTGGTTGTAGAACAATCTAGGATAAATAATACATTCCTTATAAAATAAATGCAACTTATCTTACCCTAATTGCAAAAAATAAGAATGATGAATTGTTTGTATAAGATG
Source organism: Wollemia nobilis (assembly GCA_028583015.1). Lineage (NCBI taxonomy): Eukaryota > Viridiplantae > Streptophyta > Pinopsida > Araucariales > Araucariaceae > Wollemia > Wollemia nobilis. The sequence continues at coordinate 39,661,126 of JAQPPZ010015824.1, read as the reverse complement.
AGAATGTATTATTATAACAGTTTGAGTCTTTTAGACCCATAAGCCTATGTAATATGGAATATAAGATTATTTTCAAAGTGATGGCGAATAGATTAAGGCCATTGTTAGAAAAAATTATTTCAGAAGAGCAAGGAGGAATTGTGAAAAGGAGACAAATTCTATATGGGATCATAGTAGCTCATGAAGTTATACATTCAACAACTTCAATAAAAGAGAAAGTTATGATCTTAAAACTTGATATGAGTAAAGCCTATGATAGGGTTAAATGGGATTTTCTTTTGTAGTTTTAGATAAGTTTGGTTTTGGGAAGAAATAGGTTAGATGGATTAAAGCTTGTGTCTCTACAGTTTCTTATTCAATGTTGGTCAATGGGTTAGTGATAAAATATTTTAAAGCCAAGAGAGGCCTTAGACAAGGAGATCCTCTATCTCCTTATTTTTTCATTATTATGGTAGAAGTTTTAAGTAGGAACTTAAATAAGGCTTATAAATATGGGTTTATTAATGGACTTAAGGTTAGTAAGTAATAACATCGATAACATCACCCATAAACAATTTATAGATGATACAACCCTTTTTGGAAGGGTAAGGATAAATGAGGTTAGATCTTTGAATAACTTTTTAAAAAAGTACAAAAGAGCTTCAGGGCAAAAAATTAATAGGGCTAAATACAAAATTTACTTCCTTAACACTCCTAATATCAAAGCAAGAATTTGTAGGTTGCTTCAAATGGAGGAGGTAAATTTACCAACTTATCTAGGGATGCCTTTATTTGAGGGGAGAATGAGGATAAAGTTCAAAATAATCTTCCATATTGGAAAGGGAGATGGTTATCGTTAGTAGAAAGAGTGCAGTTAATTAAGTCAGTATTACAAGCCATTCCAACGTATTATATGTTATTGTTTTCTATGCCAAAATCAGTTGAAAAAGTTTAATATTTAATATGCAATCCTTTTTATGGTCAGGTTTACATGATAAAAGGAACTTTCATTTGGTGAAATGGAGCAAGTTGTGTGATGATAAAACTAGGGGAGGTCTTGGTTTAATAGCTCTTACAGATGTAAACTTAGCTCTTTGGGGAAAAGTTATCTGGATATTGTATAAAGAGAGTCAAAGACAATTGGTAAGAATTCTTCTAAGTATGTTGATCCCAATGGCCCAAGCTTAATATTTATTGCTTTCTTTCTCCCAAATGGTTCTGCTCTTTGGAATGGTTTAAAAAATTCTATTGATATTATGATTAAAGGTTTAATATGGTGGTGGGAATTGGAGAAAAAATTTCTATTTGGATGGATACTCAATGTGATAAAAAACCACTCAATTTAGATCCAGTTTTGAAACCTTGGATGATATTACTTCAAGACAAATATGGTGATAGGGTTTCAGACATTTTGTACAAGGATTGAGAAGGAAGATACAAATGGAAAGGATTTTTTTTTATAAGTATACAAGACATTGATGCGAGGAGGCAATTGAGTAGAAAGATAACAATTGTGATTATTTAGAGGGGTGCCAAGGATAAATTGATTTGGGAGTTGAATAGCTCTAGAGAATACACAACAAGAAGTGGATATAATATATTATTAATATCACTAGAATATGGAGAGATATTTGGGATAGCCCAAACATTCCTAAAGTTAAAATATTTGTTTGTCTAGTTGGTCATAGAAGAATTTATCCAGGGATAACCTTATGAAAAGGGGATGGCCCCTCTTAATGTGTTTTAAGTAATAAGGAGGAGGAAAGTAGTGACCATATATTGGGAAATTTCTCAATAGTTTGGAATCTATGACAATGGATTCTTAATATGTTTGGTAAATGAATGGTGATGAATTGCAAAATTGAAGATTGGTTAAAGCAATTGCAGAACACTTATACAAGTGAGGCTTTATAGACAATATGGGATATATCAAAAGATACAATACTTTGGACTATATGGCTAGAGAGTAATAGAAAAATATTTAAAGGAAAGGAAAGCAGTTTAGAGGTAATGAAAATAAGATATGTTTAGCCATAGAGGATTCTAAACCAACTCTATCAACTTACCCAATTCCTCATTTGGAAGTAGAGAATATTGATAGATGGATTCAAGTCATTAAATAGAATAATGATGTTGGGTACAAGAGAAGCAAAAATAAGGTAAAGAATATAAAGTGGAAACCACTAGATATGGAGTGTATTAAATTGAATTTTGATGGAGCATCTAAAGGAATTCCAGGACCAGTAGTAGTAGGAGGAGGAATAATTAGAAATAATAGAGGAGAGACTTTGTCTCATTATGCTTTCAATAGTGTATTTAAGACAAATAATGAAGCTAAAGCTTGGGAAGCTTTTAAAGGGTTAAAAATATGTAAACAAATGAAATGGAATAGAGTATGGATGGAAGGCGATTCTCTCATAGTAATAAATGCAATTTTGAGTAAAGCAAAGGCTCCATGGAACATACAAGAGATAATTGTGGAAATTCAAGATCTTGCTAAAGAGTTTGAAGAAATCAGGTTTACACATATATTAAGGGAAGGAAAAAAATGTGTAGATAAGCTACCCAATAGAGGGGTTTTGATTGAGGATCGTGAAGTTAAATTCTCCTTTCCATGGTTTGAGGAAGTAGAAAGTTTAGTTGAAGCTAACAAAAATATTTATTGCCTAAATAAATTAATGATTAAATTTTACTTTAGTGTTTTCCATTGGTAATATTTGTTTTATTTTGTAACAATAATGTGTTTTCATTTAGACTATTTATTATAATTTTTGTGATTGCACTTGTTTTTCAGGAAGGAAACTAGTAATCCATATTTGGTAAAGTAGACTATGATAGTGCAAGGTTCTGGAAATATTACTCTACTAAGATGCAAGGCATAGATAGTAGAGGTGAATTTTTGGCATTGTGAAGGCTGCTATTGGAAAATGTCAAGAAAGATGCTAAATCCTAGAGTAATTGTATTCATTCAAACAGAGATTTGAAAAGATCCAAAAAATGAAAATCAAGAATTCAGACATTTTATGTAAAATTATGTAGGTTTCTAGCTATAACATCTCAATTGAGATGAGAAGTGTATCTATTTATAAAATCTCAAGCTCTAAATAAGAGAGATGTAATTTGTCAAGGGTGGGGGACCCAAGTACAACCCCTAATTATCAAGCAAAAAAAAATGAGACTATCATCAAATTTCCAAAATTACATGAATATATCACATAATTATTAGACTATGCATCCAAGTTAAAGCTGGAAGGATTATAAAATTTGAAGGGAGTTAATTTTAGAAGACAAAGAATTAATTAATTTGGATAATTGTAAAATATTTATTAATTTAATTAATTGGGAGTTATAAGAAGATTAAAGGAAATTTTGATTATTGAAAAGTGAAGAAGATTAAAGAATTGAAGAAATTGAATTATCGATTAATTATTGTGAGAAGAAATTAGTTGACAAGAGTCATATGAAGAATATATTGAAGTATTAACTACTTGAAAAAATTTATTGTTAAAATATTGAAGAAGTGAAAATTAGTATTGAATTGAAAGAAGAAATTTGAAGAAAAATTATTGAAGGGAGTTATAGGAAGATAATTGATTGAAGAATATAAAAAAATTAAGAAGAAGAAAGAACTAAAGAAAAAAATGAATGATTAAATTGATGAAGAAAATTGAAGATTGAAGATTGAAGATTGAAAGAAGAATAAAATTTGAAGAAGAAGATTAAAGAATGAAAGATTGAAATTTTGAAAAGAAAAGAAGAATTGTTTGAAGAAAGAAGAAGAAAAATGAAGATTGAAGATTAAAATAAAAATTTGAAGGAAGAAAGAAATTGAAGATTAATTTGAAGAAAAAATTGAATTGAAGAAGAAAATTGGAAAGAAAGAGAAATTTGAAGAAAATAATTTAAAGAGAATAAAGGTTAATTAAAGAAGAAAGAAGAAATTTTAATATAGGAGTAATAAGAATTTCTATAACAAAGGAAAGAAGAAATTTGTGCAGATCAATCAAAGGTAAAATTATCATGGAAAGAAAGCAAACAAAAAAAGACACAAATATTCAGAATGCATCACTAGAGGATAGTGAGAAAACATTGCACACAATGCATGATAAAGAATGTTGAAGAATAAAATGATATATCAATAAAATTAAAGAGGGTATTACAATAAATTTTCAAAGACACCAAAGATGACTCGAGGTGTTGTAGGTGAGTTGGAGAGGAGAGGGCAATCCTCCAAGGGAGGTCCCAGGTTCAAATCTCCACCCTACCAAAAATCTGAATTGGGTATCCAAAATCCAATTGATAATGTTGGTGCGGGTAGGGTCGGGTGCGAATCTTGGGTGACTTTGACGGTGTAGAACCTCCTTTTCGTGGTCTCTCATACCAATGCGGCCCCGCAAGGGGTTTTTCGCTTAAAATAAAAAGACACCAAAGATTTCAATTTTACAACATTTGGTAATTATCTAAGCTCAAATATTACTAAAGGAAGTGAAGACTCTATAGGTACTATTATAGTATCTATTGATATAGGAAAAATAACGTAAATGATATCACTCTCTCTTGAAGCTCTTAAAGACAAAAAAAGGCAAGAAGAATTGTTAAAAAATATCAGTTGTGACACAAATGATATAATAACAAATACATGCAATGACCATGTTCACAAAATAGATAGAACATATGAAAAAAGGACTTGTGCATTTATACAAAAGGTATATGTATTGATACAATGCATGTTAGCAAATATTTTAACTCTTTAAATAGTAATAGGAATCATGATAGCAAGAACAATGAATTGTTATATTTTATATCTGATAACAAGTTTGACAACAGAGAAAATAATGATGGAAGCCATGAATTATATTATTATGATGAATTTTTGAGTAACGTAATAAAATTCTTGAATAGCTCAAAGGGATAAATTTAGAACCTAAAGTAATCTAGTCAAAGTAAAAATACCAAGACCAAGAAAAATAATTGTAGGGAAAAGTGCCTTCACACCAAATAATGTAATACAGGGGGGTGTTGGAGGTATTACATTATTTGATATATTGTAAATAGTTTAGTCTAGGGTGTGTTTAATATTTGAGTCTATAGTATGTGTTATGTTATTAAAGTGTGAGTATGTGTCATGTAAATAAGTGTGGAGTTATGTGTCATGTTAGTAAGTGTAAGTTATGTGAGTGAAGTGTCATGTTTAGAAGTGAGGAGTTATGACCAATCATGAGAGACTTTATATTTATGTAATATGTGATATTTATTACTATGTAAGAGAGAAATATGAAGAGTTGTATCTCCCATGAATATGAGGATATGAAGAGTTTATGTAAGTGTAAAGGTCAAGAGTCATGTGCATATGAAGAATCTCATGTATATATATATTGAAGATAAAGAATTGCAATATGTATCAAAGAAGCATTGAATTTATGCATTGCTTATAGTAGATGTATTTTCAATTAAATTCAGTGAGTTCATCATTCACTATTGTGGATTGATTATTGTATGGTCTTGAGATATTATTTGATGTTGGAGATTGATTACCTGTGGGAATAAGGATAATTTTCTAACATTGCACAAATCACCTAGTGTAATAAAAAAATGAACTATCCTGATTAGGATCATCATTGGCATGTCACCATGGATCCTTAACTTGAATACAAGTAGTCTAGACATAGACAAGCATGTGCATGTAAGCAGATATGAAATCAAAATTAATGTAAGCAAGCAATGTCAAGAAACTGAAATAAAATAGGCAACCAATGCAAACTCAAATATAATATCTTTTAATATGTATTATATTCATTAGTTCTTTAAGTTATTTTTTATCAAGAATGACAAGGTGTTAAGATATTAAACTAAACTTGATGGTTATGACAAACAAACCTAGTTAGTTAAGATCAAACTTACCTTTGATATTGGTTTTGACATTAGTGTTCTTTTGATTCTCTTTAAGACTGAGATCACCAATCTCAAAGGAGTGGGATTGTACCTTTCTACTATAGGTATGCTTAAGATTATGTTGGTAGACCTACAAGTGCTCTAGGATGGGATTTGATTTTTGTCAAACAGTTCTAATTGGCTAAAATGGTGACACAATATCATCTTTGACTGACAAGTCCTACAACAAAATATGTAAGAAAGGGATCTCAAGATCAAAATGGAATATGGCTTCAATTTAATAAACCAAAGTATAGGGAATCACACCTTGTAGGAGTTCAAACACTAGTGTAATAGGTGCACATGGTGGGATAAAGCTAAAGATGCCAATCTTGACTAATTTTGTTGATAAGCTTCTTAATTATCTTGACAAGATTCTTGTTTGAAGCTTCAGCTTGGTCTTTGCATTAAATATAGTAAGGCTTTGACCATTTGTGTTGAACCTTGTATTTAGAATTATTTTTCTGGACATCCTTGTTTTTAAAGGATGTTCCATTGTTATAGACTAGCATGTAAAGAACACCATAGAAACTAAGGATTTTGTTAATAATAAACTTGGAGATGTGGACTCCAATGATTGAGGCTAAAGGCATGGATTTGATACACTTAGTAAAGTACTCAATAGTTGTGATTATGAACTTATGCCCATTAAATGACACCAGGTTGATCTTCCAATGATGTCTAAGCCCCAAATGGAAAAAGGCCAAGGAGAAGTCAAGGGTTGAAGAGCTTGGAATGGAGTGTGAATAAGTTTATCATGCTTCTATCACTTATCACACCTCCTAACATAGTTGTAAGAGTTATTTTCCATGGAGAGCCAATAATAATCCATATATAGAAATTTATTAGTAATGGCCACACCACTAAAGTGACCATTGCATGATCCATCATGAGCCTTGTGAAATTTCACTATACTAGGGAGAAGTGTACCTTGGACAATTTTTGCAAATTAGCCTCATAAGAAAGCAAATTGATGAGTTAAAGAAGAGAATATGGAAGTAAAGTGTACTATAAATTTTATAAATCCACGATGTGTGCTCATCGTTTGAGAATAAATTTTATTAAAAGTTTTGATATCGTGCTCACTATTGATCCCCTTCATCAATGATGAGCATTAGTTTGAAGAAGTTAAAAATCATGGGACTCATCATATCATAGTGACCATAAATCTCATTGATCTAGTGGGTGTTGATTCCCAAGAAATCAAATAAACAAAGACAATAAATCAATGTAGGTTGTTAATCCCTTTGATTAACGATGAACGTAAATTATTAGCAAAGTGGTCAATATAAGTTTTCAAAGCCCTATGAGTCATTGATTGCTCATATAATAACCCATATCACTTCATAAATCAAGCAATCAAATTGTTAGATGGAATACCCACCATTGGCTAATATTGAAGATATTATGTAGATCATCTAATATCAGTAATCAATGGATTTTGTCATTCTTAAAGTCTCTTTGAGATTGGTCACTACTAACCATGAAGTTGTCATGTTATCCTCTCCCTTTGCATCCAAAAATACATCAACAATTGAAGAACAAGTTAAAACCAATATGATGACTCAAAGGAATTAAAGAGAGACTTAAAATGTATAGCATTAAGAAGACACGCCAATCGTATGATCTTAGTGATCTACAATCCAAGAAATAAAATGCAAGCAAAATGGGAGATCAAGAGGATTTTTTCTAGTTGTCTAATCAAAGGAAAAACAATTTGATCTGACAGGACACATTTTTGAAGATATTGGTGACAATATTTTAAATTTTATCACCAAATTTTTGTCCTTCATGACAAGAAATTTTTATGGCAGGTGAACACCTTTACTATAGGTAACATCAAATCATGATATTCCATAAAGGAGTAGTGGGGATCATAAAGACAACTAGGAAAAATCCTTAAGTCCACCTCCTTTAACCACTCAAAAATGGCATTTTAGGGGAAGCAATTGGCATATTAAAAGTAATAGCTATAGAGGCTCTATTATAGAGATCTCGAACCCACCAACATTAATGGATTCAAATATAGATACCTCAAGCCCATCAACATTGAAGTCAGACCAATCCTATGCTTGATCCTTAAGGGGGAATTTTTGGATTACTTATACAGTTTTGGAGGGAAAACCCTAGTATTTTCTTATAAATAGTAGTTTCATTTTTATTGTAAAGCATTGGAAACTATAGACTCAAGCTTAATATCTAGTCTTGCTTGTATTTTATTTTATTTTCTCCTATGTATCAATATGGACTTGAACCTTGAGTCATTTTGTTAATATCATTCAAGCTTATTTTAATTTGAAATCTCTACAAATAAAATAATATATATGACTATGATTGTTTTTCCCTATTTCTCATGTGCATATTATGTCTAAATGCTTTATGTTAGATTAAAATTGTGTTTATTTCATTGGTTGATAATTGATGATGCATGTATTTATTTTATTCTAGTAATACATAGAAGAATCTTTTGATCTTGACATATCGCTCCTATTAGATTATATTTATTTTTCTTCAACTTCTCTTCCCTTTTTCCTTTGGAATAAGCAAGTAGTTTAGGAAGACAAGCATCAAATATCATATTAAATAAGGATCTAGCCTTAGTAAAATCTTGGAGGTTTCTCTATGAGTTATTCCCATGCTTAAAAATATTTTTGTTGTTTCACTCTATGTGAGGTGTGAGTATCAGACACATATGGCTATTACAATAAATGGTAATGACATTATGAGAACCAACAATTTGTTTGACACACCTAATGGGACTAAAATAACATTGATTGATATTTTGATAAAAATTTCAATCCCCTTGATGAAGTGTAAAATCATTCACCTAGAGACTCCACTACGATCAAAGGATCCAATGATTTATGAGTGCAAGACCTGCTACTTAGGTCCATTTCAAGAGAAAATCTATACGTGTTGGTGTTTCCTTTAAACAAAGGATCTAGAAGAATATGTTGATGTCGAAACATGGTTGTACAATAAAATCAACCCCCAAGGAGATACCAAACCTAAAATTATAGAATAACTTGTTGCTTCTACAACATGGGACCAAATATGAGCCTTAATGCTCAAATCACTACCTTACTACACCTACCAATAATTTGCATCACATGGTCAGCTTGTGCATATGCATAATATCAAGGAGAAAAATATGGCTCTCATATTACTAGCAACATATCTTAGAGGAAAGACAAGGGAATGGTACATAAGACTTATCCCAAATTTTGTCGAATGTTAGGACCAACTCGCAGATCTATTGGTTAACAAATTTAGAGAGAAGGTAGATGGTGTATCTCTCTTGAATAAACTGACCATTATTAGGATAGCACCCATAGAGACTATGGGTAATTTTAACACTAGGTTTCGCAAGACTTGGTACAAAATCTTATATAAGATCCTCCTTCATCTAGGTATGGTCTTTTATTTACTATTTGAATGCTATTAATTTAGAAATTGCCATGATGATTAAGTTTAGAGGAGGTAAATCTCTACTAGTAGGTTTTGGGATAGCCATTCAAGCCGAGAATGGCCTGATTCAAATAGGAAGGTTAGCTTCTAGGCCCCCATGCCTTTGTTTTTAAAAATTTGACCACCTTATTAACCACCTTCAATAATCCAACCTACTACTTTCTAGCCTACTTCTACCTTAAACCCGATAAATTCTCTAAATTCTCTCCCTACTTTGGAATATCCCTCTATAAGTCCTTACTCCTACCATGAGCTAGATGAGATGAAAATAATTAATTATTTCCAATGAGGTCATAGCCCTTAGAAAAAAATAAAATGCATAGAGGTTTCAATGTCAAAGTAATCCAAGATCTTCATTCCAATAAAATAGTCAAGGTTATAGACCTCCTCCAAATGGCCAAAGATATCATAGTTATCATTTCTAGCCTAATAGGAATGTTAGCTAGTCCCAAAGCTCAAATTAGTAAATCAAACTTGTGCAACTCCATTTGTAGCATATCCCCCTTAATCCTATTAGGGATATAATCCCCATGTAGGACAATTATGTGGAGTATCCCAATGCATGGTATTTCTCCTACCCAAACACCCATCCTCCCAATGCTTACCTTGAAGGTGATCCTCAATAGATTATAGTAGTACAAAGTGGAGCCTCACATACTCAACTACCTACTACCTATCCAAGGATGGTTTCACAAATGCAAGGCCAACCACTTCATTCTCAATCATAGAACACTCTTATAGGAACAAGATTCACCCATCCTGAGCAAGCTTTGGTAGCATAGGTTGAGGAAGAAGTATATGTTATCTCAAATAGATCATGTACTTTAGCACTTGGAAGATCACAAGTCTAATCTAATTACATGATGAGGGCTAAAAGGAAGGCAATGGAGGAGCAGAGAAAGATAAATCATGTCAATATTAACACTCAAAACAAGCCAATTGATTTTAGATAAGGTATTTCTCCTATGAGCACACCTGATCAAAATGTGTAAAACATCTTGGTGTATGTCAAGAGGAATATTCCTAAGTCTTCTAAGCAATGCGAGTTAATTATTGGAGAGGCTAGAGTTACCCATCCCATAGTAGAGAAGCATAGACCTCAATGGATACTGAGCATCACTAAGAGGATCTAATCTAGTGGATCATTCAATGTTGTAGACCATATAAAGAAGTCCACTATAGCCATACCTCTTTGGGATGTCTTATCTTTGCCCAAATAGATGAAGTACCTAGAGTAAGCCTTGGAGAGACAAAAGATATTGGGTAAGTGATGGGGAGCCAAATTTTAACACAAAGAAAAAGACTCAATTTTCATTTAGAAGCATGGAAAGATTACAATTCTGAACCGTGAAAGATTTACAAAGTACAAAAAATGCAAAAAGAAGCCACAGTCTTCGTCTCTCCCGCCTGCCCAATCCTTCGAGCAACCTCTTTTTTATAATGGCAGATTCTTGCTGTAACCGTCGTCCTTAACTGTCCCTATAACCACTGCAACGGTCCCCTGGAACTGCCGTAACGACTTTGGGTAACTATCAAAAGTCGCTCTGTAACAGTCCGCGAAAAAGTAACATGTCACGATATCGCGACATCTCTTCAACCCGCCCTTCTCTCTCCTAGCCGGGTCACGAAAATGTGACACTTTTTCCTTTTAGTCCATCTATCGCGATATCGTGACATTTTTTTGGCCTTGGTCATTCTTTGCCAACCTGTCGCGATATCGCGACACTTTTTTGGCTTTTGTCCTTGTCTGCCAATGTGTCGCGATATCGCGACACTTTCGTTTGCTTTCACTTCTGCTCAAAGTTCATCGCGATATCGTGACAACTTTTATGTCGCGATATCGCGACACTTGCGGTTTGCTCTTGCCCTTGTTCAAGTTCGTCGCGATATCGCGACAACTTTTATGTCGCGATATCGCGACACTTGCATTTTGCTCTCAACTTTGTTCTGAGTTTGTCGCGATATCGTGACAACTTTTATGTCGCGATATCGCGACACCTGCGTTTGGCTCTTGGCTTTGTTCTGAGTTTGTCGCGATATCGCGACAACTTTTATGTCGCGATATCACGACACCTGCGTTTGGCTCTTGGCTTTGTTCTGAGTTTGTCGCGATATCGCGACAACTTTTATGTCGTGATATCGTGACACTGGCGTTTGCTTGCGCCTTGGTTCAAAATGCGTCGCGATATCGTGACAACTTTTATGTCGCGATATCGCGACAACTTTCAACACTTAGAGTATTTTGTGTTTTTTTGTTTCACTCTTTTATTTCTTTTGTTGCAAGATTGTGCTGCTACCACTGGATGCTCCTGCATCAGACACCCGGGGTAGATTGAGAAGTGATCCTCACTTCTGGATGGTCAGAGGAAAACCCAGGTGATCAACCTCTGATTTGGACAACCATGTTGCATCTTCGACAGGTCGGCCCTTCCACTTGACCAAATACTCTGAATATTGCCTATTTTGGGTACTTCTGCCTTCACGAGTGTCGAGTATGTCTTCGATTTCTTCTTTGTCTGGAGTGGATGCTGGAATGTTCCATAGATCCGGACTGGGTGGCTCGCTGCAACTTCCTTCATGATATTCGACCAAGTCTGAAATATTGAAAATAGGTGAAATATTCAGCTCACTTGGTAGATCTACTTCATAGGCATTTCCTGAATCTCGTTTACCTATGATCCGACATGGTCCAAACTTCTTCATCTTTAGCTTATTGTAGGTTTTGCTAGGAAAACGTTCCTTGCGCAAGTGAACCATGACTTCATCTCCTATCTGGAATTCCTTGAAACGTCGCTTTCGATCTGCTCTGGCTTTGTACGTAGCATTCATTTGATTGATATGCTGTTGGACCTCTTCATGTAAATGCTTCATGTGTGCTGCAAAGTCTTCAACTTCAGCACTGCGCTTGTCACCTTTATCCATCGACCTCAACTCAAAAGCGTTTCTCGGGCTGTTCCCATGCACTATCTGGAATGGGGATTTACCAGTACTACGATTGACAGAATTATTGTAAGCAAACTCTGCCTATGGTAAAATCAGATCCCATCCCTTGGGTTTATCTCCTACCATACATCGTAGAAGATTACCCAAACTTCTGTTGACTACTTCGGTCTGTCCATCGATCATGGGTGGTACGTAGAACTGAACTTCAATTCTGTTTTCAGCTTCTTCCATAGAGTTCTCCAAAAATAACCCACAAATTTGGTATCTCTGTCCGAGACAATGCTTTGGGGTAGACCATGAAGGCGTACTACCTCCTTGAAAAATAAGCCTACAATATGAACAACATCACTTGTCTTCTGGCATGGAATAAAATGGGCCATATTTGAAAACCTGTCAACGACAACAAAAATAGCGTCATTTTCGTGTTGTGTCCTTGGCAGACCAAGAACAAAATCCATACTGATGTCCTCCCATGGTCTCTCTCGTATAGGAAATGGCTGATACATTCCTATATTTTGGCTTATTCCTTTCGCCATCTGGCACACTCTGCAACCCTGCACAAATTTGGTCACATCCGACTGCAACTGTGGCCAATGGTAATTCTCACTAACGAGAGCAATGGTCTTATCTCGACCAAAATGTCCGGCTAATCCTCCGCTATGTTTCTCTTTGATCAGATTTTCCCTCATGGAACTTCTAGGAATGCACAACTGGTTCTTCCGAAACAACATCCCATCTTGGATCATAAAATCCAACCACTTAGTGCGATCCACAGTAGTAGGAGACAAACATGCCTTCCATGCCTCTACGAAATCTGGATCCTCTGGGTATAAATTCTTAAGTTCATCAAACCCAACAACTTCCACTCTCATTTCTATCAACAAATTATGCCTTCTACTCAAGGCATCTGCAACTCTATTAGATTTGCCACTTCTATGCTTCAGGACAAAGGTATAACTCTGCAGGAATTCAACCCACTTCAAATGTCGCTGGTTAAGTTTACCTTGACTATTTATATACTGCAAAGCTTGATGGTCAGTATATAAAACAAACTCTTTGGCTAACAAATAATGTCTCCATTTCTTAAGAGCCTAAATGATAGCATAGAATTCTTGATCATAAACAGAGTATTTCTTTCTAGCATCATTTAATTTTTCACTAAAGTATGCAACAGGTTTACCTTCTTGGCTCAATACAGCTCCAATGGCACTGCCACTGGCATCACAGTCAACCTGAAACACTTTATTAAAATCTGGAAGTGCCAGAATGGGTTGTTCTGTCACTTTCTTCTTCAATATGTCCATACTGGTACTCGCCTTGGCAGTCCACTTAAATTCTTTCTTATCCCCTCTCATAGTTTCTATTAGGGGTGCACAAATACTGCTAAAGTCTCTAATAAACTTTCTATAGAAACTTGCAAGACCATGAAATGATCTTACCTCTGTTACATTCCTTGGGGTAGGCCATTCAATGATAGCCTTCACCTTCTCAGGATCCATTTTTAGACCCTCCTCTGAGATGACAAATCCCGTGTATATCAACTCTTTCTGTACAAAACCGCATTTTTGTATATTTATCAATAACTGCTCCTCTCGCAGTTTTTCAAAAACTGTCCGAACATGCATCAAATGCTCGTCCAATGTTTTACTAAAAATTAAAATATCATCCAGATAAACTATCACGAACTTTTCCAGGAAGTCCCGCAATACCTCATTCATCAGCCTCATGAACGTACTGGGTGCATTAGTCAATCCAAATGGCATAACTAACCACTCATACAAACCCTCTTTGGTTTTAAAGGTTGTCTTCCATTCGTCACCCTCTCTGACGCGTATCTGGTGATATCCACTCTTTAAATCAATCTTAGTGAAGTATTTAGCTCCACTCAAACAATCCATTATATCGTCCATTCTGGGTAATGGAAAGCGATATTTAATGGTAATTTTATTAATGGCTCGGGAATCAGTGCACATTCGCCATTCACCATTCTTCTTTGGTGCAAGTACTACCGGTACTGCACAAGGGCTCAAACTTGCTCGAATCAAACCCTTCCTCAACAATTCATGAACCTGGCGGTTCAACTCTTCATTTTCTACAGGAGACATTCTATGGGCGGCCTTATTGGGTAAGCTAGATCCTGGCATTAAGTCAATCTGATGACTAATCTTCCTCATTGGCGGCAAACCCTCAGGCACATTGTCTGATATAATATCAGGAAATTCTGCTAACAGATGTTCAACTTCTGTTGGAATGTCAGTAGTTTCTTCTCTCTTTACAGTAGGAATTAATGCATAACACATTGAATCCCTCTTTAGACCATCCAAATTTTTTTTGCCATCTACTAAACAAATTCTAGCATTATTGCATACCTTTTCCTCAACCTCCTTCAATGGCTTCAGTTTGTGGCGCACTCCATATTTTGTCAAGGAATAGGTATTTGCATGCCCATCATGCGCCGCATGTCTATCAAATTGCCATGGTCTTCCCAGCAACAAATGGCAAGCATCCATCGACAAAATATCACACAGGACCTCATCCTGGTATCTTCCAATTTGAAACTTGACCAGGCATTGTTCACTGACCAATGCTCTATGGTCCTTCTACAACCACGCAATCCGGTATGGATGCGGGTGCTGCCTTCTTTCTAGCTTTAACTTAGTCACCATATCCTCAGAGACCAAATTATCTATACTACCATTATCAATAATTATATTACAGATTTTACCTGAACATTTGCACCTCGTGCGAAACAGGCTTTTTCGTTGGTCTGGTTCCCTCTCTTCGTTCAACAAGGTTCTCCTTGTGATCATCACTTCTCCTCGCTCTGCTTCTTCAGAGTGCTCAGATTCAACACCATCATCAACGACCGTAGCTCTGGCATTACCTTCAGGCCTTCTGTTCGGTGTTTCTTGGTGTTTGGGACACTCATATGATCGATGCCCCTCTTCCCCGCAATTGAAACAGGTTCCACGAAATCTGCCTCTTCCATATCCGCGTCCACCTCTACCTCGTCCCCTTTGATAATCATTGTTCTGATTACGGGGTCGGTAGGCATTCTCCTCCTTCTGTTCTTGGTGATTGCTTGTTTCACCAGTCTGCTTCTGGTCGTCATATTTACCTCCACTGGTTCTGCCACCCGTTCTTCCACCATGACCTCTTCCTCTCTGTTTACTATCAAATCTACGGTTCAGTTTCTCTTCCACCTTCAGAGCAAACTGGTAAGCATCTTCAATGGTGCTCATTCGAACCAAACTCAATTCTTCTTGTATGTTGGTTCTCAACCCATTAATGTAACGGGCTACTCTCTCTTTATTTGCTTCTGTATGGCCGGTTCTGATGGAAATTTTAAAAAATTCCTTTGTATATTCTTTAATAGACTTGTTGGACTGTCGCAAACTCTGCATTTTTTGCAATAGATCTAATTCGTAATCTACTGGAATAAACTACCGTTTCAGTTTTTCAACCATTCGATCCCACCTGGTGATCTTTTCTTTTCCTCTTCGATTTCGTTCCAGCTGCACTCCTTTCCACCATATGCCAGCATGGCCTTTCAACTTTGTTCTTGCAAATTTTATTCGATTTGGATCTTCAACCTCCTCATATTCGAAATACTCTTCCATATCGTTGATCCAGTCAATCAACTCTTCTGGATTTAAATTTCTAGAATATGTGGATACGTCTATCTTCGGCCTTTTCCCAATTTGAGAAATGGCTTTAATCATTCGGGACTCTGCAGCACTCATTGCTTCTTCTTCTTCTTCTGATGGGTCATCAACTCCGCAAGCTTCATCATCGCTCTGGTCTTCTCCTCTTGGCTCTACTCCTCTTCACAATTCTTTCTGTAGGGCCTGCACTTGCCTCTGTAATGCTCGAAAGTCTCCTTCAGGAACCACGTTCCTTCCAACACCATGATTTCTTTGCGGCGGCATTTTTCTTCACTTCTTCTCAGAACCCTTAACCCCAGATCCTGGTGCAAGCTGCCTCACATTCGGCGCTCTGCTTACACACTCAAAATCTTCTCGCTCTGATACCACTTGATGGGGAGCCAAATTTTAACACAAAGAAAAAGACTCAATTTTCATTTAGAAGCATGGAAAGATTACAATTCTGAACCGTGAAAGATTTACAAAGTACAAAAAATGCAAAAAGAAGCCGTAGTCTTCGTCTCTCCCACCTGCCCAATCCTTTGAGCAACCTCTTTTTTATAATGGTAGATTCTTGCTGTAACCGCCATCCTTAACTGTCCCTGTAACTGCTGCAACGGTCCCCTGGAACTGTCGTAACGACTTTGGGTAACTGTCAAAAGTCGCTCTGTAACAGTCCACGAAAAAGTAACATGTCGCGATATCGTGACATCTCTTCAACCCGCCCTTCTCTCTCCTAGTCGGGTCACGAAAATGTGACACTTTTTCCTTTTAGTCCATCTGTCACGATATCGCGACATTTTTTCGGCCTTGGTCATTCTTTGCCAACCTGTCGCGATATCGCGACACTTTTTTGGCTTTTTTCCTTGTCTGCCAATGTGTTGCGATATCGTGACACTTTCGTTTGCTTTCACTTCTACTCAAAGTTCGTCGCGATATCGCGACAACTTTTATGTCGCGATATCACGACACTTGCGGTTTGCTCTTGCCCTTGTTCAAGTTCGTCACGATATCGCGATAACTTTTATGTCGCGATATCGTGACACTTGCATTTTGCTCTCGGCTTTGTTCTGAGTTTGTCGCGATATCGCGACAACTTTTATGTCGTGATATCGCGACACCTGCATTTGGCTCTTGGCTTTGTTCTAAGTTTGTCGCGATATCGCGACAACTTTTATGTCGCGATATCGCGACACTTGCATTTGGCTCTTGGCTTTGTTCTGAGTTTGTCGCGATATCACAACTTTTATGTCGCGATATCGCGACACTGGCGTTTGCTTGCGCCTTGGTTCAAAATGCGTCGCGATATCGTGACAACTTTTATGTCGCGATATCGCGACAACTTTCAACACTTAGAGTATTTTGTGTTTTTTTTGTTTCACTCTTTTATTTCTTTTGTTGCAAGATTGTGCTGCTACCACTGGATGCTCCTACATCAGTAAGCAAAAATTACCTATAGTTCTACAAATATCTAGCCCTAAGATAAGCCAATCCAAACCTATGCTATTTTACTTGATTCTAGTATATGGTGATAAATTTATTCATAGTTGTTTGGTAGAATTGGGACCAAGTACTTTAGTTATACCTAGAAGGGTGGTATCTAAATTAGGGCTTGTGTATGAACCTATTAATAAAGGGGTAGTTTAGCTAGATGGAACTTCTATTTATATCTTTGGAATGGTAAGGAACCTTCCTCTTACACTATATGTTTACCCTAATGTCACAATTTATTAGGATATATCAGTAATTTAACTCCCAACTACTTTCGATATATGTTTATCAAAAGACTTCAATACTAATAGATGAGGTTATTTATCTCTAGATTGGACATACATTACTCAAAACCTGGTATGAAACCAAGCTAAAGATCCTATCACAACCTCTCTCTATTCATTATGTGGATCATGTGCCTTTGATCAAGCTAGATGTTGATCAGACTCACATTGTAGGGGAGGGGTAGTTTGAATAAAAATTATCTATTGATGAAGTCCATTATTCTATTCTTGATGATCAAATAGGCTAGTGGGAAGCTAAAATTTGGGATTAAAATTCCTATGAAGTATTTGAACAAACATGTATGGGAACTTATTTGATTAAAGAGGAGAACCCCTCTATCCATGAGATAATGAAAATAGGGGAAGACCTTAATAGCATATTGAAGCTACACTTTGATGGTATTAAGAGTAAAAGGGGAGTTAGTATTGGTGTTTGTGTGATTTCACCTAGGGAAGAAAATATTTTGCAGTCCTACCGATTATAATTTAATTGCTCAAAAAATGTTGTAGAGTATAAAGCCTTGGTGCATGGTCTCCAACATGCAAAAAATAAAGGCGTCAAGCTATTATAAGTTTTTGGTAACACCAAAATGGTGATTAAATAATTAATATCTCAATGCTTAGCCAATAATAAATTAATAAGATTTTATAAGCATAGGGTCTAGGACTTAATTGAGGTCTTCGATACAATACATTTTAAAGTCATCTTGAGGACACAAAATATGGATGTTGAACGAATGGTAACCACAGATTGGAAAATTGATGTTGTGTATGATCTAATGCAAAACCCACAACACCAAAGTTAGTGATTAAATCAATAATTCCAAACAATGAGGTATATTAGTAGGTGTTTGACAATGATGAATACATTGTTGTGGGTAGCTAAATTTATAGAAGAATTGGATCCCAATATTGAAGAGTTTTATGAGGATTATATAATACAACTAAACTCCAATAAGCCTACCAAAGGGCTAGTTAAATTGTAATCCTTGTTTAGTCCAAATAATCAATTTAAAGAAAATAGATAGATTATTGCTAAAAAGGGAGATTACCAAAAGCTAGGGTTTGACCCAGGGAAAACCTTGAAGATAGGTAAAGTATCTACTCAAAAGGACAAGGAACACTAGGTCTATATTTTCATAAATATGTAGTGATAGCATGGAATTATGAAGACCTAAAAGGGTACAACAAAGATATCATCCATCATACGATAAAGTTAGCTCTTTAGACTAAACCAGTGAGACAAAAGTAGAGGCCCGTTAATCCCAAGATCGAGCCTCTTATGAAAATGAAGCTATATATTGATTGGTATAGGGATTATATATCCCTTCAAGCATTCCACATGGGTCTCCAATTTGGTTTCTATAAGAAAAATAAATGAAGAGATCAAACTATGTATTGGTTTTAGGGATCTAAACAAAGCTTCATTAAAAGATCATTACCTCTTTCCCTCAATGGACTAGATTCTCTAGATTATTGTTGGTTTTGAAATATTATCCCTACTGGATGGATTCTCTAACTACAATCAAGTATGGGTGAAGGACAAAGATCAACATAATACAACCTTCACAACCAAATGAGGCATGTTCACATATTCATGAATGCCTTTTATCTTGTCCAATATTGGTGCTACATTTTTAGAGGGCCATGGACATCACTTTTAAGGACCTATTCAATGAAATAATCATGGTCTATTTTGATGACTTGGAAGTCTTCTCCAAGCAAAAGGAATATCAATTTGAACACCTAGAGAAGGTTTTTAAATGTTATCAGGAGTTTTGTGTATGCCTTAATCCTAAAAAATAAATCTTTTACGTTCCTTAGAAAAAATTATTTGGGCATATTGTATCAAAAGAAGGTGTTGACCCCAATAGGATGGAAGCCATTACCAACCTCTCGTTACCCTAGAATAACAAAGCCCTCCAATATTTCTTTAGTCCAATAAACTTTGTTAGAAATTTTATATTAGATTTTGTAGGTATTGTCAGACTTATGACTCTTATGTTGAAGATATTTCATACATTCAAGTGAACTAAATAAAGGAAGAAATATTTTGAAGAAATAAAGAAATCTATAGTATAGGCTCTAGTGCTAGGAAACCTAAATTTTAAAAAATATTTCATTCTCTATGCATATGAGGGTGAGTTCAACATTGTAAAGATATTTACTCATAAGGATGATAGCAAGAATAAACACCCAATTACCTATTTTAATAAAAATT
This sequence comes from Wollemia nobilis, assembly GCA_028583015.1. Taxonomy (NCBI): domain Eukaryota; kingdom Viridiplantae; phylum Streptophyta; class Pinopsida; order Araucariales; family Araucariaceae; genus Wollemia; species Wollemia nobilis. The sequence goes on along the minus strand of JAQPPZ010015824.1, from coordinate 39,641,165 downwards.
TGAAGGGCTATGAAAAGAGACATACTTTCATTGAGAAACAAGTATATTCCATAATAAAATGTTTGAAGAAGTTCAAACACTTGGTATTTAACAACAAAATCACTGCTTATGTTATCCACTCAAACATAAAGTAATACATAATAGGTGAAAAAATTAGTGAGAAAAGAGCAGGATGGATGACCAAGATCCTAGAATATGATATAGAGATCAAAGTAACAAATATGATGAGGAGATCCTTATGCCAAGCACTGGCCAAAGATATTTTCAATGCAGGAGATGGCAAGGACTAGTGCTTAATTAATTTATATGGAAAGACATAGGACTGGGTTGATTAGAGGATTGAGTACATGAAAATAGGTTAGTACCCATTTGACCTGAATAGAGATCAAAGAAGGGCATTAAAATTGTAGAATACCCATTATATTCTTATTAAAGGTCTTCTATTCCAAAGGAAATTTGATGACATCCTCTTATGTTCTTGTTAAAATATGTTAGGAACCTACTATTAAAATAAAGCACACTCACACAAAATACTGAAAAATAACTCACATACATCAAATAACTCAATATCACTATGCATAAATCAATTACAAAAATGAAACAATCTCACAGTAACATTGAATCGTGGGCCTCTTCGAGGGGGCAACCTCCTTCAATATTTTATAAGCTTGCAAAAGGATAATATCGTACATGGCTTCATATCATTTTAAAGGAAAACTTCATGCAACCCTACCTAAATTATCAAGAGGTGGCTTACATGCAAAATACCACTTGAGCTAGAATATTCCACCAAATGGCGGTTACAATCTTGATAAAAATAGTTACATGAAATGGTACCACTTGGCGAGGTATCTTACTACATCGGTTACAATATTGATAAAAATAGTTACATGAGATAGTACCACTTGGCGAGGTACCTTTATTGTCACCTACATTGCTAAGTATTGCATAATAATATTAAAATGGGATCCCCACGTTGGAAGTGGGTTATTACATAGGTAAATGAGAATTACAACATGGTGTTAGGATAGGATCCTAACATGTCCTTCCCCTTCGAAAAGCTTTGTCCTCAAAGCTAAAATTGAGGAAATTGGTGTTGGAGTTGATGGAGAGACTCTCATGTAGCATCTTCTAGCTAGAGCCCATGCCACTAGACAAGGACTTCTATGATGGTACGATTACAGAGAGTGTGGGTGCGACGATCCAAAAACTGTTCTGGTTTAAGTAATATGGACCCTTCCTCATCCAATTTTGGTAATGCTAATTGAACCTATACCTGTGTGCCCACAACTTTCTTGAGAGATGAAACATGGAAAACAAGATGGAGCTTGGAGGTGGGTGGAAGAGCCAATTTGTAAGAAGTGGAACAAATCTACTGTAGGACTTGGTAAGGCCCATAGAATTTTACAGCAAGTTTTTGGCACTGATGGAGTTGGAGGGATTACTGTTTGTACAACTGCAAGTGAAGGAAAACCATATCACCCACATCAAAGCTACGCTCGGATCGATGCTGGTCGGCCTGTTGTCATATCCAGTTCTGGGCCATGTCCAAATTATGCTTCAGCTGGTGAAGGACATCGATCTGCTGGCGAAGAGTAATGTTGACTGCCTAGACCCTAGAGTTGCTTGGAATGTATGAAGAAGGCATGGGTGGAGGATGCCCATAAATAGCCTCAAAAGGAGTGAGTTTGATAGTTGTATGATAGGATGTGTTGTACCACCATTCAGCCAAAGGAAGCCACTTCACCCATTGAGAAGGATGATCTGATGCAAAGCAACGAAGATAGGTCTCCAAACATTTGTTGATAATCTTAGTTTGACCATCCATTTTTGGATGATAGGCTGAACTCATTTTGAGCTTCGTTCCCTGTAACTTAAAAAACTCTTGCTAGATATGACTAGTGAAGGTTGGGTCTCGATCGGACACAATGGAGGTGGGCATACCATGAAGGCGAAAAGTGGAATCAAGGAAGATTTGGGTAATGGTGGAGGCTGTGTAAGGATGGCCAAGGGGACAAAAATGAGTAGACTTTGAAAGGTGATCCACTACCACGAGAATAATAGAATTATCGCCTAATTTAGGTAACCCTTTGATAAAATCCATTAAAATATCAGTCCAAACCTGATCTAGAATGAGCAAGGGTTGAAGAGTACTCAAAGAATGAACTGTTTCACCTTTCATCCGTTGGCAGGTATCACAAGCTATCACGAAGTCACGAATGTCCTGTTTCATCCCTTTCCAAAAGAATATGCGCTTGAGGCATTCATACATTTTGAGAAATCTAGAATGACCTGTAGAGGGAGCAGTGTGTAGTTCCTTCATGAAGAGGTCGCAGAGTGGTGAGGCATAGGGAATAACAAGGCGTTGGTGATAACGCAAATCTTGGCCATCCCAATTGTAGCCTGGGGATGAAGTCGAATCAACTTGAAGTGAAGCCATCAAAGCTTGCAGGTTTGCATCTTGAAGTACCTCCTATCGTAAGGAATCTATCCATTGGGGGATAGGTGCGAAGATAGCACATATCATATTGAGGGCCTCAAATTGGTGAGAGAGAGCATCAACCACAAGATTTTATTTGCCCTTCTTATAGGTGATATCATAATCATAGCCCATGAGTTTAGAAACCCATTTTTGTTGTTCTGGGGTAGCAACCCGTTGTTCTAAGAAATATTTGAGACTTTGATGGTCTGTTTTAATGAAGAAATGGTGGTCAATGAGATATGGTCTCTAATGGGTGACAACATGTAAGATGGCCAACATCTCCTTGGCATATGTAGATTTTCCCAAATTATGCTCATAGAGTGCCTTACTGGTGAAGGCCAAGGGTCTCCCTTATTACATCAATACTACCCCAATGCTGCGACCATAAGCGTCACTTTCAATGACGAATGGTTTAGAGAAATATGGCATGGCTAGAACAGGTGTGGTGGTCATGGCATGCTTTAATTCAAGAAAGGCTTTATCAGTGGGTCCTGTCCAAGTGAAAGACTCCTTTAACATAGATGTGAGGGGAGCTACTATTTTTCCATAATTACAAACAAATTTCTTGTAATAACCTGTAAGTCCTGAGAATCCTCGAAGTACTTTGAGAGTGCGGGGTTTTTCCTAGTCCTGAACTGCCTAAATATTCTTAGGGTCAACCTTGAAACCATATTTGGAAATAATGTATCCTAAATACTCCACTTCAGTCAGACCAAAGGAGCACTTAGATCTCTTAGAAAAAAGTTAATGTTGGGCCAATAACTGTAATGTCTGATCCACATGGGTAAGGTGTTCTTCCCACGAGCGACTATAAACCAATACATCATCAAAGAAAACCAAAATGAACTTTTGCATGAAGGGATGAAAGATGTTGTTCATAAGGCTTTGAAATATGGATGGTGCATTTGTCAAACCAAATGGCATTACCAAGAACTCATAGTGACATTCATTAGTACGAAAAATAGTTTTTGGAATATCCTCATCCTTGAGCCTGATTTGATGGTACCCGAAACGAAGGTCCAACTAGGAGAAGTACATAACTCCATGTAATTCATCCAGCAATTCATCCACTACCAAAATGAGAAATTTATCCTTGATGGTGATCTTATTGAGCTCATGGTAGTCTATGCACAATTGCCATGAGCCATATTTATTGTGAACTAGCAAAACTGGAGAATAATAGGGACTGGTACTAGGTCGAATGACACCTGCCTTGAGCAATTCTTGTACCATCTTCTCGATTTCTAACTTGAGAGCATGAGGATATCGGTACGGTCTGATGTTCGATGGTGCACTACTCAAAAGTAGTGGAATAGCATGGTCATGAGAGCGATAAGGTGGCAGTGTAGTTGGTTTTGAAAAGACACCATTGTGCTTGGTTAGAACAAGTTGCAAATCTACTGGAAGTGGATCTGCTATAGAAGTGGGTGGCTGAATTGAAAATATTTGTGCAATGATACCACGGGAGGAATTTTACAACAACTTCTCCATGCGATTAGAACTAATAATTTTTGTAGGGCCAGCCTTGATACCCTTGAGGGTATATGTTTGTCCATTTTATGAAAATTGCAGCCATAGTTCTACAAGGTTGTAGGAGAAAGTTCCCAAGGTGCTCATCCATTGGGATCCTAACACAATGTCACATCCTCCCAATTGGAGGGCGAACATATCTTGCTTGAGTTCATAATACCCTATATGAATTTTGACATTTCGACATTAACCTTTACAAGGTAAGGTTCCTCCATTGCCCACCATGAATTCAAGAGAATTGCATGAGTGTATATAGCAGTTGGTCCGTTTGGCCACCTGAGGATCAATAAAGTTGTGCATACTACCTGAATCAATAAGAATTGTGAGACGTTGGCCTTTGAAATAACCCACAAATTTCATGGTTTGTGGTGTGGTAATCCCAACAAGAGCATGGACTAAAATTTTTGCTGGTGTTTCTGATGGTTCCTCTTCCTATGGAGTTGGTGCCTCAGTTGTATCACTCTCCTCATCACTATGGTCACTGTTTTCTGGTTCCTCCACATCTATTAAAATCAATCTCTTATTTGCACATTTATGCCCCTTTGTAAACTTTTCATCACAATTATAACATAAACCTTGGACGCAACGCGCATCCATTTCCTCTGTATTCAATTGCTTGGGAGAAGGAGGTTTATTATCAATATGGTTTTGGACCTGAGGAGGGAAAGAAGATTGGTTATGCAAAAATCGTGGTGTCCACCTTTGAGCTGAGAGTTTAGATTCGGCCAATCGGGCTAAACTGATAGCCTCCATGATGATGTGGGGTTTGAACATCTTGACTTCAGCCTGAAGATCATATTGTAACCCCCTAACAAAAAAACTCAAAAAATCCCTCATTCAAACCCTTAGTTTTATTGGCCAATTTCTCAAATTGGATCTGGTAATCACGAACTGAGGTGGTTTATTTCAGCTTTGTCAGTGCACCTGTAAAGTCATCATAATCATTAGGACCAAATCAGGTGAGTAGTTGGGACTCAAAGTCATCCCAAGATAGATTAGGTTTAGAAACCCGTAGCCATTGGAACTAGTGTAAGGCCTCAGATTCTAGGTTGAAGGAAGCCATCTGAACTCGATGATAGACAGGGACATTATGGAGTCAGAATAAATGATCAACCTAACATAACCACCCATCGACATCCTTTCCACTGAACTTAGGGAAGTCTAATTTAGGCATTCTAAAGGTTGTATCCTGATCAGAGTGATTATCATCTGGTGTTCGTCAACCTCATTTAGAGTTTTCAGCATGGTGTTCAGTTTTGGTATTACCATGCAATTTGGTCTCCATCTTTGTGAGTTGTTCTTCTAAACAGATTCTAGTGTTATCCTGATCTAGTCGAAGCTCTCGAATATCTGTGCCTATGTTCTTGTTTGCAGAGGTAAAGTCAACAATGGATTTTTGCAAGTCGACCAATAATGTACCCAAGTCTAAATCCTTTTGTTATTGTCCTTGAGTGCTGCTTGCCATTGCGGTCCCTCTTGTGCTGATTTACTAAAAATAGACTTTGGATTTTCAGGAGTTACTATTTTTAGTAAGGGTCCAAAATTCAATTTGAAAAATGAGTTGCAACACTGATTTTAGGATAGGGTCCACTCCGGTGGCTATTTGATCTGAGCGCTCAATGAGGAGATATACTAAATTTCTTGACTTTTTGTGATCTCCTATTGGTTGCAAGTCGATGTCAAGGTAATTTCTTCCACTTGTACTTAAAATTTCACCAATGAGTCCTTAAGGGTATTTTATGCAGAATAACAAGTATATTCTATTCCTAAAAATTTAGATCAATTTGATGGATTGATGAAAAGTTATGGCCTTAGCAAGAAAAATCAAAATTTGCTATTTTTAGAATTTGGTGCAAAATTTGACCAGGAGCTGGCAAGGACAATTTTGTTTGGAATAGAGTGTAGAATTTTTTGCTAAATTTTTGAGTCAATCTGAGATCTGTGTGAAGAGATATCCCTATTTTAATAAAATTTCAATGTTTTTTTTTTTCTATTGTGTTGACGAGTCTATTGGTGTTCTCTATTTTTTATTTGGAGTTACGGTTCAAAAGTTGCCCTCTGGAATAAACTATCACTGACTTGTGTAGTTTGTACCCTGACCACCGTGTCACTCACTATTCTCTATTCCTGTCACTTGTACTAGGGTTACTGACACAGTTGCTACTTTTGACCTTAGGGAATTTTTTGACACTGACAACTCTATTTCTAACACTAAAAGTCTACAATTCTAGACTGGTACAGAGGATTGTTACTGTCGTTGTCCCGATTGTTCAGATTCTAATCACAGGCTATTTCAAACACTTGTAGAAATTTGTCTTGACTGTTGGTGTATACAAGTTGTTTTATGTGATAAGGAAAGCCTTCTATGTATGCTCACTTTTGGGGATGGTGAATGCAGGTTAACAGAACATGGATGGGTTGATTTTCAAGGGGATGATACTTTGTTTTTGATTTGTTTTCGTGAACTAGGTATGCTAAGTAAGGGAGTATGTAATACCCATAGGCCCTCTATTATATCGCAGTGTCGAAAAATAGGGCTCGAACCAATATTTTAGGCCACTACTCAAGGAGGCTTCCACACATACCCTTGAGTACACTATCTGCCTCTTTGACAGTACGGGAGGGTAATCATCTGGGATGCTGTATCCCGTGGACTATGGATAATACAAGGCCAAAAATATTCCTAATGGATAAAATCTTGTTTAAATCTAGATTTTCTCCTGATATACCCGAAGATACGTGGGAGATCAATTTTGTGCGCGAGTGCTATCTGAGGCCTGGGCATTGGAGCCTAATCGCCCCTCACTTCACTAGACGCTTTATGGGCTATCTAGATTAGCCAATAATGATAGCTCCTTCATGATATTTTAAAACCCATGGGACAAGGTTTCTAACCTACACAACTACTGTATTTTTTTTTTGGTATTTTTTGATTTTCTGTGAAAAAAAATGATTGTATTTTTTGGATTTTTTTTGATAAAGGAAAAAGAAAATAAAAAACACACAGGAAAATTATACCTAACAGACAGAATGACTGGAAATAATCATCTTAGTTGTAGCAGAACATAGCCCTAGAAAGTTCTCTGATACCACTTGTTAGGAACCTACTATTAAAATAAAGCACACTCACACTAAATACTGAAAAATAACTCATATACATTAAATAATTCAATATCACTATGCAAAAATCAATTATAGAAATGGAACAATCTCACAGTAACACTGAATCGTGGGCTTCTTCGAGGGGGCAACCTCCTTCAATATTTCATTAGCTTGCAAAAGGATAATCTCGTACATGGCTTCATATATTTTTAAAGAAAAACTTCATGCAACCCTACCTAAATGCTCAAGAGGTGGCTTACATGCAAAATGCCACTTGAGCTAGAATCTTCCACCAAATGGCGGTTACAATCTTGATAAAAATGGTTACATGAAATGGTACCACTTGGCGAGGTATCTTACTACATCGGTTACAATATTGATAAAAATGGTTACATGAGATGGTACCACTTGGCGAGGTACCTTTATGGCCACCTACATTACTAAGTATTGCATAATAACATTAAAATGGGATCCCCACGTTGAAAGTGGGTTATTACATAGGTAAATGAGAATTACAACATGGTGTTAGGATAGGATCCTAACAAAATGGATCCATTTCATTCCCTATTTTAAGAGTTCCATCAAGGATTCTCGGGTAGCCATTTCTTAGATGAAACTATCACTAGAAAAATTATGAGTTGGGTATCATTGGCCTAACATGTTTTCAAATTTTCACCAATAGGTAAGGAAATTTGGCTAGTTTAAGTCCACTAAAAGGAAGAGGAATGCACCCATGTCTTTAAAGCCCATAGTAGTAGATGAACCCTTCTCCTAATGAGGATTGGATTTCATTGGCATGATCAACCCACCACAAAGCAAGGGCCATAAATGGATTCTCACTACCACTTATTATTTTACCAAATGGACAAAAACAATCCCACTAATAGAAGCCACTAAGAAGGTGATCATCGACTTCCTAGAAAGGAATATAACTAGATTTGATATCCCAAACATTGTCATTATAGATAATGTAAAAGCATTAATCAAGGCCAAAATTATGCAATTTTCCCTCTAGTATGGCATATATTTAAAGTCTTCCTCAAATTATTTTCTTTAGGGGAATGGTATAGATGAATCCACTAATAAGAACTTGATCAAGATTTTGAAGAGGGTTGGTTCAAAAAATTAGAGACAATGGCACCTCCATCTTGGAAGAGACTTATGGGTACATGGAATCACTCCAAAGAAGGCTATAGGATGTTCACGTTACACCTTAGTCTATGACAAGGGAGAAAGGTTTCCTATCTCCATAGAGCTACCAATAGTACAATTACTTCATTAGTTGGAACTCTAGAAAAATGATACCATGACCATTAGGATATGTAACATTTTCAAACGATAAGGGAATAGTTACTAAAGCATTAATAGATAATTAAAATATGGTTTGACAAGAAGGTAATCCCTTATAACTTCAAGGTTGGTGATTAAATGCTAAAATAGGATGAGGATAAGAGTAAACTAGGATGCCACACTAAATTTGATTCTATCTAGAATGGCCCTTACATCACATTACCTACAATATGGAGAATTTATTTGAGCTCACAACACTTGATGGTTATGCATTGCTGATCCTAGTCAATATGATCTACATAAAGAGCCACCTTTGATTTAAAAAATCTTGTATATATGTATCTTATTTAACATAATATTTTAATTTTTATTTATAGCAATTTTTTTTCAAGCACTTGGTTCACATCATGGATTAGGAATATTCCTTTGATCGCATGATCATGGAGGTTTCAAAAGTAGAAGAGATGTGAAGTCACAAAGGTAATACTAACCATTGAAAATTCCATGATGGTCAATATCAATGATCCATGTGATCTCAAATATTTAAAGTGGATACTTCCTTCCCAAGTAGTGGCAGCTATCAGATCATCAAAGTTAGAATATCCACAAGTCATTCGATCTATAGGGCTTTCTCTTGTATATTTGTATCTTACTTTGCCATGTTTTTGTAAAAATATTTTTAAGGCAACTATCCCATATTGTTGATGGTGACATGAGGTAGGTATACACTCAATCAAGAGTTAAAAAAGAAATGCCCAAGGTCAACGTAGCATGAGTCATCCAATGAAATAATTGACATGTTGTGTTAGTTTCCAAAACAAAGGATACATGCGACTCATCAAGAAAACACCAACATCCTACATATTGTCTAACCAGTGAAGAATTAAAAGTTTGTAGTATTTTTCTATCAAACTTGCATGGAAGGTAAAGTAAATTTGTGTAACTTGAATTCAATACTAAAAGGGTGGCAAAAAACTCCATAAACTATGCATGGAGTAATAATGAATTTGCATGATGTGAATTCAATGCCTCCAAAAATATGGTGGTCTCTTCACACAAACTCAACAGAATAAAGAAGTAAATTCAAAAGTGCAGATTTAATGCTGGCGAAGGTGGTAAATACTTATTGGGTACTTTGTATAAGGAAATAGTGAATTCACATTACACAAATTTAATTTTGATAGATGTACTAATATTCAAGAAGAAAATACATAAAAGACATATTGCCTTCATTTATTCCTCATGAATACTTAAGCATTCAAGTGAACAAGAGACTTTTAAAAACAAAATAGAACAATTATAGAATCCAAACTGTAAAAAAGAGAATTTACAAGCCCATAAGTGTCCAAAGGAGCCAATAGTAGCCATGGAAGTGAGAAAGAAGACTATCACCACAAACCAGTAGCTAGGCCAAGCCCTTCTACTAGTTCTCTTTTAGGGTGGCTTTAGCCTCTCTCTCCACCTCAGGAAGGGAAACACCAACTTAATCTCTAAAAGTTTTACTTCTGAAGCTAGTTAGGAATCTAGTTGATAGGGTAGTAGACCCCAAATTTTCAAAAAATACCAAGAACATAAAAGAGGGATTTTTTCAAATATTCAACATGAGGCCCCTAAATACTTTAGAGTAAGGATATGGAGTAGATTCCTATCCCAATACATGGTGATATAATTTCATAATTGTTATGAATTGATGGTTGTATGTATCAAGTTATTTGATTGCAAGGCTCAAAAAATTAGATCACACAACATGATTTTTAGATACGTCATCATCGCAAATACCATCTGTAAGATGTTGCTGGTAGAGTCAAGGGACAAAGGATGAATTTGGAGAGCAAAACCAAGAACTACATAACTATCCAAAAGAAGCTAGGGTTCCTAAATTATGATTTCAATACCCAAGATACCACGCTACTAAAGTTCCCCCTTAGCATCAAAGCTTCCAACGATAATGATAAGGAAACTTTGAGCATGTTGGAATTTCTATTTATCTTGGATAATGATAAGGGTGTAATTCTAGACTAACTAGCCATGATATATATAATGAGTTACACACCCACAAGTGAGAGGGCGGTTTTTTAATTTAATAATTTTACACTAACCAAATTCATGAGGCTTGTAGGGTTTTTCTTGGTATGGAAGCTTGGATTAGGATGCGTACCCCTCTATGCTTGGTGAAGATTATGGATTCAATTCACATCTAGAAATTTGGAGTAGTGTGGGTGAAAATAGCCCCAAGTCTAATTTTTCTCATTTAATCATATCGCATATTCAATTCTATTTGGTGAACCTTGTTTGGTCCTCTCGAACTATTGTAGAATCAAGAAGGAAAGAAAGTAGATCATGGGGCAAGAACTAAGAAAAGTGGAGCCTATTGATCTCACACTTGATAAACATGTATGGGAAATATTGGAAAAAGGAAGGCTCCTTAAGTTCCTAATTTTTTTTATGGATATGATTAGGATCTCTCCACTAAAATTTCCCACTAATGGCAAGATGGTAGAGTTAAGGTAAAATATTTGGAATTAAACATCAACATTCCTATAATTTTAGAGGTTTCTAGCCTATCCATCTTTAGAGAATGCATAAATAGGGAGAAGCATTCCCTTGGTAAGGAACTCAAGATATTCAAAGGGAAAGGTGAAAATCTAAATAAATATTAGAATGTGATTCTATGTGAATCCCTCCTGATGTTGTGGGATAGAATGGCCATAGTCATTATGGAATTCTTCACTCTTGGTAATCACTTCATGATTGTGAGGAGTTTTAACTTAGCCTTCTTAAACCATCTATGATGTAAAAAGAAGATGTTAAAATATCTGCTTTATTGTTCAAGTCAATGGAAAAGACTATCCCGCATGTTTAAAAAGGAAATGTGACAGTTCCATCCCATCAATGCTTGCTAAAAATATTATTCAATCATGTTTCAAAAAGGATATAAGGTGGGGGTGGTAATATTGGGCCTCAATTATGGAAACCCCTTTAAAGATGAGAAGAAAGTTAACTTCTCTGAGAATTTTGAGAATAAAGGAAAAATAACCCCCTTCCTAGATTCATCTGAATGCACTTCTTCTATGGACAAGACATCTACAAAAAAAGAGGTAGAAATAAAAAAGAAACCTAGTATAGAAGCAAATCAAGTAGGTTCTTCTAGAGGCAAAGATAAATCAATGAGGTACTCTAAGCATCTAAAGTCAAGATCAATGAAAGGAGATAAGTCCACACATGTCATCCTTGATTTGGAAGATTTAGGGGATTCAGATCCTACTTCACTAAAGATAAATAAATATAGGGTGCAAGGGGGGGTATTTGTGGTAAAAGGAAAGGGACCTATGAGAACTCAAGATACTCTCAGGACCCCCAAAAGTGCTATGAGAATTGTTAAAGACTTGCTAAGTTTTCTTTGAAGAATGATAAAAATGGTTGTACATTATAGAGAATAGGTTACATTGTTGATGGGGAATATATAGAAGAATCAGAAAGAATTAGAGGATAAGATCAATCTCTCAAAAGAGAAAGAGGAGTAACAGGCTTGGTGGTGATTTTCCTTTGGTTGTCTCAATATTTTTTCTTCTTCTTAGCTTTGTAGTGTTCAGTATTTTGGACTCCCTTTGGGGATTTTTCCTTGTTTGTTTCATACTGGTTGTCCCTTTTGATGTATTGATTTTAAGCTTGTAAAAGGTTAAAGGACCCTTTCAAAACCCCTTCTTACAACTAATCAAAAAAATTAAATTCATGAGGGGTTATCCAAATTCAAGGACACCCAAGTTTTTAATTTTTTTGCATTTGTTGTCTATCTAATTTTGTATCAAAATCCTAAATTATACTTGGATTTAATATTGAGGCTGGCAAATGAATTCAACCATATGTAGCCTGTCTCTTTTTAGATAGAGGTCATGAGTAAGACCTCTTCATAGTATAATTTTATAAAAGAATTATTGGCACTGACCCTAGCAACTATGAGGGGATTGAAGGAGAAATGTAACTTGATAGCTAAAATTTAAATGTTGTAGTGGATATTTCAAGGAGATTGATATTTTTTGGAGGACTTCATTTTTAGACTCTATGGGTTTAATAAATTTATCTATTAGCTACCCAAATATGTATTAGAGGTTTTCTTAAAGCTGATAAGACAAATGTATATTATTGATATGGCTTACGAGAGAAAGAAATACAAGACCAACTTTTATAAGCCCCCTCTTAGCCTCAATAACATAACAATGTTGAAAAGGAAGTTTGCCCCTATCCTAGGAAGCAATATGAAGGATCTATGGTTAGATATGTTGCAAGATGAGCAAAACTATGACCCTGAGGGCAAGTTTGTTACCTGGTTGAAAAGTGTTAAAATCTCAACAAAGTTTATTCATGAACCCAAACTAGGTATCAAAGCCCAAAGGAACCTAGTGGAGGAGGCAAGCACACAACTAAAGAAGAAAATCATGAAGCCACCATAAAAGCTATAATTTTTTTAGATATTTTACCAAAAAAAGTACTAGGTAAACCCCAAGAGTCACATTAACTCTAAAAATAAGTAAAATTTTAAGATAGAAGCATGGAGTAAGGATAAGATCAATTCATGGTGGAAGTTCAAACAAGAGATTGGGGATACTATAACGACTTATGACAAACAAGATGAGGATGAGAAGTCAACGAGTTGTACAGTCAAGAGTATCTAGATGTCAAGAGCAGACCCATGGACAAAAGTAGTGAAGAAGAAGTAGGCATTGGGTTGATCCATACAATATAAAGTATAGATTCAACAACCCAATAAATATACCATGTGAAAGACTCCCCACAAAAATCCAAAGAAACCCTAATATTGATACCTGCCCATGCACCTTCTCTTAGGTCGAGCACAAGCATCCAAGAAAGCATTAGAGGGGGTGAAGTTCCTAAGAAGAAGGAGAAAATAAGAATATTCCTAGAAATAGAACCTCTAGTAGTGAAGAGGAAGAATGTGGATGCCCCAATGACATAACCACCAACTACCTCTCTTCCTCCCTTGGTGAGTCCTCTAGTTTTTTTTGCCTTTATTTATTTATATTCAAGTGTTTCCATAATTCCTAGCTCTCTGGTCACATTGAACATAATTTATTCCATTTTTTTGGTGACTACCTTCATTTTGGTAGCACCCCCATTCATGACCCCTACCATCATCACTTTCATTTCATTTTCTCCCACTACCCTTATTGTTATCTCTTAGCCTATTTTATTAGGATGCCCATTTCCCCCTCCAACAACTGCTCCATCCACTCCACCTCCATCCCTAGTTTGGTTATACCCCCTCACTCTTCCACCCTCATTTATTGCCATGGACCATGGGTCAAAATTCTACTTTTAAACCGTTTTCCCTAATTTTGGTGACATAAGAGCAACTAGCAAGCTCCTAGACTTCCCCTATATTTGGTGTGCTATAAAAGTTCCAACAAATCCAAAACCAAATATTGCAGTACACACAAAAAAAGAGACCAAAAGATCTAGGTAGCTAATAAAAAAAGGATGAGAAGTCATTATGACCCTCAAGGAAACATATAATATTTTCCCACATGACCCCTACTACTTCCAAGCTTGAAGATTAAATGCAAGAGCAAGATTACTGGGTGGTAGCAATGAAGATCAACCTTCAAGATGCCCAGGTTGAGGATAGAGTATAATTCTTGGAGCAAGCTAGAGAATTTGTTAGCCATGACTACCTGTCCCCAAAAAAATATTTGCAAAGAGGGAAAAGGATCTCGAGAATGTAAAAACTACTCTTAAAACCTTCTAGTTGGATGTCAAGTCTCTCCAATATCAAATAACCTAGCTAATAAGTCAATTGGCTTCCCAATGTTGGAGAATATTATATTATTTGGTACATGCAAATGTACCCCCATGGTACATTTATGGTAAAAATATAAATATGTAATAGATTAGGGTGAGAGTTTATAGTTTAGATGAGTGATTTATATTTTCCCTTTATGTAAGTGTCTTTGTGCAGGATATGCATAATTGTAATATAAGTATGTAATCAAAGAATGTGCACAAGTGTCATGTAATTGAGTGTGCACGTATGTAATATAAGGATGTGCACAAGTTTCATGTATTAGGAGTGCATGTAGAAGTATAAGTGTCATGTAAGAGAGTGCAAGTGTCATAGAGATAAGTTTATATGTAAGTAGATAGTCAAGAATCATGTATACAAGTGGCAAGTTGAGAAGCCAAAGGGCATGGGAGTTGTCATATGGGGAGCTAATAGTCAAGTACTTGAAGAGTCATCTTTTATGGCTATATTAATGGAGATAAATCTCCATGAAATATATTGGGAAATGTTCTGAACATTCTAGTATGAATATTGAAGCTTGTATGCATATTTTGAGCAATTCTATTATAAGTATTCTTCATGTTATTGCATGAATGATTTTGGCCTTATTTAAAATTCATATTTGTATTATTTTGAATGTTATGACTATTTATATTGGCCAATATTTATTTTTTTTGCTCTTATATTTGAATCTAATATTGATTAAGAATATTGGAACTTACAATATTCTATTGGGACCTATGATAATCTAGCTTACAAGCCAAAAATGGTATTAGAGCAACTATCATATTCAAAGTTACCACAAGTAGTCTCTATTGATACCATCGAAGGAAGTCTTTGATGTGACTACTGCATATTTTATATTTATAGATTGATTAATACATTGATATTTAATTTAGGTCCTCAACCGAGGTCTTTCCACTAAAAAGTAAGTGAAGACTAGGACTCCATTTAAAGGCTTGGAGAGTAGATATATAGAGGGGAAAAATAAAATTCACCCTGATATGGATGCTAGGGTCTATCCATTTGGTTCTAAAACCAGTGAAGACAAGGACTTAAGCTTGAGAAGATTAGAAGGGCCAATGCTAAAGAAATTTGGATGTGAGGGGATATTTAAAGTCACCTTGATACTAATTTGGACAATAAAATAATCATATAAAAATAAGGAATAACAAATAAAAAGAAGAAGATGATAAATAGAAAAGAAAAAAGATATTGAATGCACTTAGGCTAGAATCTGAGAGAGAAGACAAAAATAATTGAAAAGAGAACTCAAGTAAAAATATTGAGTAAAGTAGAAAGAAGGTAGAGAAAACATTAAGGCTTTCTATAAAATATTGAAAGATTATTTTTAGAAATAAAAATACATATATTTTTTCAAAAGCATCAAGGCAGACAAGCAAGCATTCAAGGAAAGAGAGCAAGCAAAGTGCAGTATTAAGAAAGCAAGGTAAGCCAAAGTAAGAAGTAGAAGATAATAAGCAAGCACCTAAGCAATTTAGGCAATCTATAACAAACCAGAGAGCATAGGCAACTTAGCCAGTCAAAAGCCCCATCATGAGCATTCATCAAATAGAAGTCGAGTAAAGTAACAAAGTTAACCTAAGTGCCTAACAACTAAGTTAACCTAAGTGGCTAGTAGCTTAGTAAACCTAAGAATACAATATAACCTAATTGGCCAATAGAGATCAGTCTTATCCAGAAGAGTACTTCATAAAAGTTCAATTCAATTTGAGAAGACCTAAAAAAGTAGCTTGATAAGTTTAGTTTGAAGAAGACTTGATAGAGAGTTCCATAAGAATAATTTTAGTTTGAGAAGAACTGATAGAATGTCCCATAAGAATTAGTTTGGTATACAGAAGAAATACTTGATATAGCACCCCATAAGGATAAATTTTGGGTGTCTCATAAAAGAACAATATGGTTTAGCTAATCGAGAAAGACTTAAATGCAAATACATAGTCAAGGAAGCATCTTCCTTGCATAATACTTTTGCCATATTCAGAGACATAGTGACACATTCTTGAACGTTACTCCAATAGGCATAACATCCATATCTAGGTAGCATTCATTATCTCATGAGTGTTATTTCAACATTAGAAATATTCTATCCTAAGTCACAAGGTGAATGGTAAGGTAGGTAACTTAACTTTTATCAATTAATTAATTAAAGTCCTAAGTCAAGGATTATTTGAAGTATTGAAACTTAGGAACTTTAATTTGATAATTAAGTGGGAGATAAAAGGAATGCAACTTTTTAGAAAAAGAAAATTTAGGTGGGAGTTATAAGGACTTCTACTACATATTGAAATTAATATTTTCTATTTCATTTTTTTATTTTTTAAAATTTTAATATTTAGGTCCGAGGTGTAGACCAATTGGTTCATCCAAACCCCATAGGGGGGCGGAGGTCCAAGGTTCAAATCTTAGGCCTCGTCGGACTGAACGCTTGTCCCTTTCTTGGTGCTTTCAACGGTGTAAAAGGTTTAAAATGATTGTGGCATGGTGGTTATAGGGGCGGACTGCGCGAAGATCTGTGTGGCGGCTTCTGAGGTGGACATCGCAGAATACTATGGTGGCCATAAAAGTTGGACAACCTGCTCGGATTCATGGCGGCTACCGATTCTGCTACCGATTTTTTTTTTAATATTTATTAAATTTTAGAGAGAAGGTTTTCTGCTCCAAATAGGATTTGAACATTTAGAAAATTTTGAAATTTGAAATTTGTTTTTGAAAATTGAAGATTTAGTAGATTTGAAATTAGAGTATTTGAAATTTGAAGAAAATTTGAAAATTGAAGATTTAGAAAAATTGAAGTTTTTTAGAATTTGCAAATTTAATAAAGTAGGGAGATAAAAGGTCTACTGCTTCAAAGGATTTGAAAAATTCATAAAAATCTAAATTTGCAAATTCATTTCTACAAACGATTTTTGAAATTTTGCAATTATTAATTTTGGATTAAAAAAAAATCAACTTCAAAGGAACTAAAAAAATGGAAAAATGACAAAGAAAAATAGAAGCATCTCAACATTCTCATAATAAGATAAATATTTGAAATACATATAAAGAACCATACTTCATGAGAGGAAGATTTCAAAATCAAAAGTTGTATAAAAAACAATATTTTGAATTCAAAGGGCCAAATCATAAAATAGTTTACTAAAATTCTTATCATAGATGTGAAATAAAATCACTTGAATCTCATCAAAAAACACAAAGAGAAAAAGATGCTTGGTATATAGATTTAGGTGCTAGTCATCATATGACTAAAAATTTGCATTGGTTTGAATCCTTGGAAATAAAAAATAATATTCCACTAAAAATTATAGATGATAAGATTTATCATGTTCAAGGAGCTGGAAAAGTAAAACCTAGCTTACCATTCTCACATTTTGTGCTAGAAGATGTTTTATATGTTCCTAGATTATCAACTAATCTTATCTTAGTTGCTCAATTAGTTGAAAAAGGAAGAACAATGGAATTCAAATATACAAATGAACATAGAAAATGTATTATCAAGAATCAAAACAAAACTAAAGCTATAGATTTTATCAAAAATAGAATATTTACTTTAGACACAATGAGATTCTCTCAAGAAATCGTTGAGCATATTTTACCTCAGGATCATATTAATGATAAACTGCTTGATTCTTCATAAAGATAGGAAACAGGAAGATGGATCAAGCATAGTCCAAGATTACCTTGCAAATATTACAAACAAAGGCAATGGATGAACACAATATTGAAGACTAAAGTCTTAAATAACCAAATAATGTAATACAAGGGGGTGTTGGAGAATATTACATTATTTGGCACATGCATATGTACCCCCATAGTACCTTTATGGTACAAATATAAATATATAATAGACTAGGGTGGGAGTCAATAGTTTAGATGAATGATTTATATTTCCCTTTTATGTAAGTGCCTATGTTTAGGATACACAAAAGTGTCATGTAATTAAGTGTGCAAATATGTAATGTGAAAATGTGGACAAGTGTCATGTATTAGGAGTGCATGTAGAAGAGTGCAAGTGTCATAGAGACAAGTCTACATGTAAATAGAGAGTCAATAATTATGTATACAAGTGGCAATATGAGAAGCCATAGGATATGAAAGTTATCATATGGAGAGCCAATAGTATAGTACTTGAAGAGTCATCTTGTATGGCTATATTAATGGAGACAAAGCTCCATGAAATATATCAAGAAATGTATGAAACATACCAGTATGAATATTGAAGCTTGTATGTATATTTTGAGCAATTATATTGCAAATATTCTTCATGTTATTGCATGAATGATTTTGACCTTATTTAACATTCATATATGATATTATTTTGAATGTTATGATTATTTATATTGGCCAGTATTTATTTTGATTACTCTTATATTTGAATCTACTCTTGGTTAAGAATATTGGAACCTATGATATTCTATTGGGACCTATGATAATCTAGCTTAAAAGCCAACACCCAAGTATTTAATTCCCTCTTGGATGCAAAAAGAAGCAAAGTATAAAGCCTTACAAATCAACTCATCGCTCATGAGTCCTAGTTCAACAAAAAAAAGGGAATTTTGTAGAGGGAGCTTGAAGGAGTGAAGAAGAAAATGGAAAAGCTCAAACAATGATTGGGGGTCATGGGGATAATAAAGGAGGTTTACCAAGAATATTAGGATAACATTACCAAGGTGACATCAAAATGATCCTAGGTGCTCAAGTTCATTAATGCAATTGTTGCCAAAAGTACTCAAATAAGCTATGAAGTTGAGAAAATTTTGATTGTAACTTCTATAAGGTTGGTTGAAGCCAAATCATATAGAGTAAAATTAGCCATCTTGTCTGACCAAAATTTAGAAATCATGGGAATCTAGGACAAGGACACAATGGAATAGAAGGCAATGGATGTTTTAGACAATGAGTGTGTTATGCAACAATTCAAGGCCTAGTTAAAAATTCTAGCCACCACCATTGAAAACCTAAAGAGTACCATTGATTCATTGATACAAAAGGGCCTCCTCTCCCAATAGAATTTAGATAATAAAATCTTATTGGAGTAGGACATTAGGTAGTTATTCAAGCAGAAGAATAAGGATCAAATCAATCTTAATACATGGCCAGATCCTCCCACTTTAAATGATGTAGCTTAGGTCCTCAAGCCATCAACATAGATAAAAGTGTAGATTAATGAAGTCATTGATAGAGTAGAATATTTATCTCATGACAAAAAACTAGATCTCCAAATATGCTACTACCAATTCAAGAAAATGGAGCTACCATCTAAGGAGAAGTGGAAAAAAATCTAGGCCTGAATGGAGAAATTGTAACGATCCTTCATTCTTTATTCTTTTCATTTTTTTTGACTCTACGCCCAAAAAATGAGGCAAAAAATCTTATGGATTCTTTTAGTAAGCTAAACATATCTTATGAGTCACCAAAACTGTAGTGAAATTTCACTACACTAAGGAGTGTGCATTGTTGGCAGTATTGCATTATTTGGTACCTTTGTAAATATTTAGATTAGGGAGTGTGAGTGATATTTGAGTTTATAGTATGTGTCAAGTTCTTAAGTGTGAGTATGTGTCATGTAAACAAGATGCAACTTAGCCATATCGCTTCACACATAGCTCCACGTGCAACGTGATATTCTGCCTCAGTTTAAGATAAAGCAACCACCTATTAGTTTTTACTATGCCATGAGACAGGACCAGATCCAAGATGAAAAACATAGCCTGAGGTTGATTTTTTGTCATCTATGGATCCAGCATAATCGTAGTCAGTGTAACTCTATAAGAAGAATGAGTTATTCTTCTTATACTCTAGACCATAATCGCACTACCCTGAATGTAGTGTAAGACTCTCTTAGCTGCTTTCCAATGGGAGACCTTTGGTTCTTGCATGAACCGTGAGAGATAGTTTAAAACATAAGTAATATCTGGTCTAGTATTAGTCAGATAGATGAGGCTTCCAATCATATATCTATAAAGTGTTCCATATACCTGTGGTGAGTATTCATATCGTGATAACTATAGCCCTGATTCCATCGGTGTTGCTTTGGATTTACAATCAGTCATACGATATTTTTCTACTAAAGTCTTAGCATACTTTGTCTAAGTCACCCTTAGATGATTCTTCTATCTCAAGGCCAAGATAGTAGTGGAGAAGTCCTAGGTCTGTCATATCAAATGACTCTTTCAAGTCATCTTTCATGACTTTAATCAAGTTCTCTGAATTGCCAGTGATGATCAAATCATCTACATATAACACAAGAATCACTATCTCAGAACCTATGTTCTTGATATAGAGATTTGCATCAGATGGACTTCTCTTAAATCCATGTTGCAGTAGGTGACTATCCATTTTTATGTACCATGCTCTTGGGGCTTGTTTTAGCCCGTATAATGATTTGACCAATTTACAAATATGTTGCTCATGGCCTACCTCTGCAAATTGAGGAGGTTGAGTCATGTATACTTCTTCTTTTAAGTCACCATTACGGAAAGTGCTTTTTACATCCATCTGATGTAATTTCCATCCGAACTGTGCTTCCATAGCACAAAGTACTCGAATGGTGGTCATCCTTGCTGTAGGAGCAAAGGTTTCCTCATAGTCAAGTCCTTCCTTTTGAGCATAGCCCTTTGCCATAAGATGGTCTTTATGCTTATCTATAGTGCCATCTTCCTTATATTTTATTTTGTAAACCCATTTGCAACCTATGGGTTTCTTTCCTTTAGGCAAATCCACTAGCTTCCATGTTTTATTCTTTATGAGGGAGTTATATTCTGCATCCATAGCTGCCTTCGACTGAGGTAGTCTAAGTGCTTCATCAACTATAGAAGGTTCATTCTCATCACATGCTGATAAGTAAACCCTATCCTCATCTATTTCCATCTCATCTTCCCTTGGTAACTCTCTATCAACTGAAAGATCTTGAAAATCTGCACAAAGATCATCAACTAAAGTGGATGCTTCATTCTTTTCTTTTTGTGTCATGCTTCTTGTCTTTGGATGATTGAGAGTAAGATCAGGTGGGGAAGTGAGTTTAGAGTCAGTCACTGTGCTTGTATATGATTTGGGTGGCTTTTTATTTTGTGTAGAAGGAAGTTGATGTTCCTCCTCATCATCAAGGTATACTGATGTAGTGTTGGATGTGAAAGCTTCATCAAACACTACATCTCTACTTACATGTATCTTCTGGGTAAATGGGTCTATCAACCGATAGCCTTTTGAAAATTCATCATATCCAAGAAATATACAAGGTAGGGATTTCTCATCTAATTTCTTTCTTTTCTCCTTAGGTATATGCATAAATGCCTTACACCCAAATACCCTTAGATGAGTTATGGAGGGTTTCCTACCACTCCATGATTCCTAAGGAGTCATACCTTCAAGAGCCCTTGTGGGAGCCCTATTCAGAAGATATACTGTAGTTTGAACAACTTCAGCCCAATAAGTTTGCTCAAGGTTGGCCCCCTTAAGCATACATCAAACCATTTCCATTATGGACCGATTTCTTCTCTCAGCAACCCCATTGGATTGAGGAGTGTAGGCTATTGTTAATTGTCTCTTTATCCCATGTGTCTGTAAAAATGAGGAAAAATATTTTGATGTGTATTCCCCCCCTCGATCTGAATGGAGGGTCTTAATAAAGCATCCTGATTCCTTCTCAACAAGAGTTTTGAACTGTTGAAAATAGAAAAATTCTTCAGACTTCAATTGCAAGAAGAAGACCCACATATTTTGTGAGTGATCGTCGACAAACAATTGAAAATACCATTTTCCTCCACAAATTGTAGACATGGGACCACACAAATCTGTGTGAACCAACTCCAAAGGTACCTTAGCTCGAAAAGAGCTAGGTTAAAAAGGTACTCTATGTTGCTTTCATGACAAGCAATCAGAGCACACTGGCAAGGTAGATGAAAGAGTAGGGAGTCCTTTCACCATTTGATATTTACTCAACTCTAGTAAATATCCTGAACTCAAATGCCCAAATCTCTTATGCCAAAGAGAAGTGGCCTCCTTTGTGGTTACTGCCATTGCAGTATGGGTAGAGGAAATTGCATCTAAGACAAACAAACCATGTTTGTATGAACCTGTTGCTATATGTTTTCCATTTTTAGTGATAAAGCAACGTTTATTTTCTTTGTCCACTGTAAAATTGACATTCATGTTATTGTCCAGGATTTGTGGAACTAACAAGAGATTATTTTTCAATTCTGGAACATAAAGAAATTTTTGAATATTACATTCTCCATCTAGAAGGGAGACAGAAACACTTCCTTCTCCCTAAACTCGATAGGACTGATCATCAGCAATGGTGACCGGTCTACCTTCTCGAGCCTCAAATTTTGCAAACCAAGATTTATCGCCAGTCATATGTTTACTAGCACTTGAATCTATGTACCACATAGAGTCCTTGTGGGAGGAATCTATATGGGTCATGAGCACTTTGTGTGCTCTCTCAGAATCTGAACTAGAATCTTCAGTTGCAATGTGTCCCTTTTGTTGTTTGTTCTTGTTCTTAGGTTTGCCTTGGCCCTTTTTGTTTCCTTGTTCATTGGGCGATTTGTTCTTAAACCAACATATTTTGGTTTCATGAGTGTCTTTGTCACAAATTTTACAATACTGCTTTTTCTTCGGAATATCTTTAGATTTACCCTTTTCTTGATTAGAAGAAGAACCTTTTTGTTAATTCCACTTTTTCTTACCACCTTGTATTTTTGAGAAAAGAGCATTGTTAGATGCCTCATCTCTTTCGAGTTGATTAGCTTCTTCTGTTTGAAGCATGTTTACCAACTCAATAAAAGTTACTGTCCTACTAGAAACTTGTAGTGAGGTGATCAACGTTTGGCAGGAATTAGGAAGAGCTCTCAAAATGATTGAGTTCAAAACTTGGTCTTCCAGTTTCTCTCCTAAGGATTGTAGTTTTGTTTTCAATTCTGCGACTTTGTAGAGGAATAGCTCTATTGTTTCTCCTGATTTCATATGTAGAGTATGAAGCTGTGTTTGAAGGTTAAGAATCGTTGATTGATTCTTTCTCTCAAAGATGGTACTTAAGGCATCCCATGCTGCTTTACCAGTTGTAGCTTCACTGATATGAGGTTGGATATCATCAGTAATAGCAAGCAAGATAATTAAGGATAGTTTTTTATCATTTTTATCAAAGTCTCTTTGATCTTGTCTAGGTGATTGAGGTCTAGTGACACTTCCATCCACTATTGACCACAATTCCTCTACAGTTAAGATAGCTTTCATCTTAGTCTTCCAAGTTGAATAATTTGAACCTTTGAGAAGTTGGCTCTTAGTGAGATACTTGTGTATCATGGCCATGGTTTAGGTTGCAAATTTTATAGGACTAAGATGGTGATATCTTGCACTATACCCTCAAAAGAGTATATGGAAGTTGTTTTCAATTTTCCTCTATAAGATATTTAATGGCACCTGCCTTAACACCCTTACCAAGGGATGAAAAGTTGGAGGAATTTTAAGCCAAACAAAATAGAGCAAATGAAATAGGGGTAGGTTTGTAAAACTTTTGATTTTGCCCTCTAGGATATTTAATGGCACCTGCTTTAAGTCCCTTTAAAGAAGGATGAAAAATTTGAGGTTATTAAGCCAAACAAAGAGAGTGAATCAAGGTGATTTGAAGTTTTGACCTTTTGATGGGGAGAAATTACTTGTTTTAACCTATGCAAAGTTTAGCATGGTTTTTGAGTGAAGTTTGGGTTTTGTGAAATGCTTCTTTTAATGTTATATTTAAATTTTTAATTGCACACAAAAACATGAGTGTTTTGTGCAAGAATAAAAACATGAGAGCAACCCAAATTTGTATCACTCTAGGTGTGAGATGCAACCGAAAATGCACCTAGTACAAGCAATTTTGAAGATAAGGTGTCGAGTAAAATCGAGAATGCACCTTTCTTACACTGAAGTGTCCCCCCTTTTTCTTTACAATTTTGCAAACTATAGAATAAAAAAAAATGAATTCTATCCCCCCTTAATGTTTACAAAATGTAGAATTTAGAGCACTCCTTTCAAGACAAGTCGACACACGACCCGCTTTTGAAAGGCTCCCAGAACTAGTCGACACACGACTTAGTTTTTATGGATCCAAGGTTACAAAGTCTTCTTAATTTTGCAGAAAACAAATAGATGTGCAATTTTATGTATTATGTCTTCTTGGAGAAAACAAATGCACTCTTTGTACTTTTGATCTTTACAAAAAAAAATTTAGGCTCCTTGTTTTCTTATTTGCAAAAAAAATCAGTGTGATCCTTTCTTTGTATGCTAAATGAACAAGGTTTGAGAAGAGTTGTCTAATTTGCAACAAACAAAAAAAATGTGCTTTTGCTATGTGTTATATCTCCATTTTGTGAGAAAACATTAGCACCTTTAAATATCAAAGTTGCAAAAATATTTCTTTAATTTTTTTTAATTTGCAATAGTTTAAGAAAAGTTTTAATAAATCATTTTAATTAATAATGAAAAACTAAAAAATATATCTTTTAAATAAATCAATTTAAGTACTTAAACAAAAAATGATTTTCAAAAAAAATATTTTGAAGTTTAAAATATTAAAAAATAATTTAATAAAAAAACTTTAATTAAAAAATGGAAAAATAATTAAAAAAAAAAAATACCTTGGTAGCGTCGTAGGCCAAAATAATGGCCTTTTTTTCCCGGTGAGAGTCGAACCCTGGACTCCCCACCGTGCACCTTAGCTCGACCCGATCAACCGGTTGGGCTACAGCACCCGATGGAACGAAGGCACATGATGTGCCTTATAAACAGTTGGGACTGCAATTTTTTTTTTTTTAATTTGTAGGACTTTTATCCCACATGCATCCCGTAGTGGGATGCTATGGGGTTGATAAGGGGAAAGTCCCCCCTTATTCATCTATTGCCTTCGGGCAATCGACTACCGTCGCCTACCCTTTTGGTCACAGCCACGTGGCGCCAGAGGTAGGCCAGTCTCTGTCGTGTCTTCGTCGAGTCAGTCCTGTGGCGATGTGCCACGTGTCGAGTCTCGTCCAGTGGTTGTTCGCCACTTGTTTGATCCCTGTCCAGTGGCTATCTGCCATGTGTCTACTAGTGGTTGTTCGCTATATGTCCTGTTGAGTCAGCACCTCGTTGTGCATGCTTGGGTCCAGTATTCGATGATCCAGTCCATGTGTCCCTCAAGATGCATGCTAGGGCCTGTCGACATCGATCCAGTCCATGTGTTCCTCGAGATGTGTGCCAGGGCCAGGATATGTTTGTCTAGTCCATGTGTCAGTCAGGGATTGGAGGGCTACCTACCCTCTCAGATCCCAAATTTTGGGTTAGTCCACAGGGAGGGGGAGGGTGCTCCTACCCTCTCGGCTCTCCCGTGATTGGGCCATGTGGCCTACGTGGCCTACATGGCTCTGCAGGTCGGTGCAAGAGCCAAGGTTGAATGGCCTTGGCTCGTTGACCATGATCGGTCTAGGGAAGCATAGGCGAATCCATGGCTCATCCTTAATGCTAGGTCGACGAGCGAATCCGTGGGCCCTATGGCTGTGTCATCTACGATGGCCAGGGCTACGGGTCGGCTGGCGATGTCGACTACGACGGCCAGATGGGCGGGCTTGTAGGCTACGTCGACTACGATGGCCAATTTTGTAGGCCTGTAAGCTGCAACGGCTAGGTCTAAGGCCTAACTCGTGGACCTAGGTCTACGAGCCTTCCCAATGACCACGTTGAGTGCCTCAGCTACTCCGTGGGAGTTTGCAATGATTGGAAATGAGCGAGAGCTCGTAGGCGAATGATACCAATGTAGGTCCAAGGTAAGTCCAAAAATGATTAATTGAACATTAGCTTAGGAAATAGGTGTTACAAAATATATATAACAATCTAATTAACTAATCTAGTCTATCTCGCTAACCAACACGGTAGGAGAGACGTGTAGCTAACTACTAACCTAGGTAGAGAGTTCTAACTATAACACTAACCTAAATATCTAACATAGGATATTTAGGTACTTACCTAGTTTAACCATGAGGAAAATATCTCATGGTAATTACATAATTACATAGAAAAGTAAATGTAATAACCCCACATAGTGTAATGCAATATACTACCTTATTGTACCCTAACATGTGAGTTGTTTGAGTGATGTTTCTAGTTTAGATGTAGGGAGTTATGAGCAATCATGAGACACTTCATCTTTATGTAATATGTGAGATTTATATAAAAGGAAAATATGAAGAATTGGTTCTATCGTGAGTTTGAGGAGATAAAATATCAAGAGTCATGTAATATGAAGCGTCTCATGTATCTTTATATTGAATATTGTTGGCAATTTTGGGTATGTTGCCTAGCTTCATGTTTGTGAGTTGTCATTGATGTCAAAAAGAGTTTGTGTTGATGTCAAAAGGAATTTGTGTTGATGTCAAAAAGAGTTTGGTGCCAAAAATATCTTGAAATTTCCATGATGTTTGTTTATGGGTTTTTATTAAAACCATGGTGACAAGGTTAAAGGTTTTTCTTAAAACCATTTGGAATCATTAAGGGTTTTTATTAAAACCATCTTGGCTTAATGAAAAGGTTTTGCTCCTTGAAAAAACCTTAAAAGTCCATTTTGATTATTAATAAATAAATTAACTCAAACCTTTGAAAAGGTTTTAACTTAAGTTTATTATTAATAAAATAATAATTATTAATTTAATAATTATTATTGAAAGGGTTTCTAAACCCTTAGCGGTGCTCATGTAAAAGACTTACCTCGTCGACGTCAACTTGCATGGGATGCAAAAGACTATTAAAGGGCATTAATTCCTAAGGTTCAATGCACCTCCGATTTGCACGATTACCTTCAAATTCATATTGCTCTATGAGCTTCGATTTCGTATTGCTCTGTGACCTTCAATTTCAGATTTCTCTATGATTTTTGAGTTTTGTATTGCTCTATGTTTAAGTTTCGATTTCGTACGCCTATGAGGAAGACAAATCTGTTTGTCTTTAATTTATGTGAGCAAGGGAAGGTAAAATGACAAGTGGCACTTGAGAGTTTCATTGGGCACTTGTGCTCCGATGACAGAGGCAGTGGAGCGAAGGCACTCGCTAGGCAGAGGTGTTGAGATAAATTTGCATCGAACATGTTTCATTTTTGGTCACGAATTATTGTGCACATGGTACATCGGTTGCTTTGGGCCACGAGTTTGGAGGAGGAAGCACTTTGGCGCTTATTTTTGTGTCTCCACACTTCTCCTAAGGTTGGATAATTGATTTTTGGCCAAGATAGATCATTTTTTGATAATGTGGAATATTTGATTTGACTTGGCAATTATTGTTGGTAATTGGATGGAGGAATAAAGTTAAATAGAAATATTGCTTTGACATTGTTATTATTGATGCTTAATGTTTATGTGGTAAATGCATTTAGAAGTAAATGTATTTTAGGAGTTATAAGGGTTTAAGAAATAATTGTGCTTAATGTCATATTGGGGTTAGAGAGTCTTTGGAGTTATTGAGTGGATATTCTCTTGTAATTATTTTTGAGGTTGAAGTTATTTTATGATATATTAAGTAGGAGTTATAAGGTGTAAAGGAATATTGTTGATATGTATATTTGTGAGTTTTGATTATTGATGAGTTGTAGTGATAAGGTGTTATTAGGACTCTTATCATTGTGTATTATTCCATTATTTATAACTCTAATTTGTGGTAAATTGAGAGTTAGTGTTGTGACAAATTTTGAGTTCTCCTTCTTCATCAAAGTAAAGGTATGGGCACATTATTCCATGGTTATTATTGATTGATGGTTTTCTAAAAATAAGTTTGGAGTGAAAAGGATTAAATTAAGTTTCCTTATTTGGAGTGGATCTTCTTTTCTAAAAGTGGAAGTATTGATTATGCATTTGAGATCATGATGATTTTATGAGTTATTGCATAATTCTGGTTTATGAGAGTGGAAGCATTTGAAGTTTGATTTAGGGTTTTTGAGTGAGAAGCTTATGCCATTGCTATAAGTTGTTGAAACCCTAATTGAGTTGTTTGGTTGTTGAGAGTTTGATTTTGAGATTGCTTCCATTGATATTGAGTTGATCAAGTTATGCTTTACTTGATACATGAGTTGGGCTTGCTCCTTTGATATTTGATTTTATCAAGTTGTACTTTGCTTGATAAACTTGGTTGTGTGGTTAAGTTGAGCATTCCCATTTGAGAGAAGTTGGAAATATCTTGAACCCCTTTTTGATGTTTAGAGAGAGATTGATTTGAGTTCTTGAAAACTAACTTGGCTAGGGTTTGATAGCAAGTTATGGTTCTATGTTGGAGGAGTTGATTCCTTGATATTGCATTATTGACAATTGTTGGGTCGTGGTTCAAGATCTTATGAAAGTATACTAATTCTATCTTTATTCTGATTTGAGAAAGATTTTTTTTTTTAGTTGAAGGATAGAACATATTGAGTCTCTAACAATTCTCTTTATGCTTCTATGAGATTGATTTGAGTTGAGATTGAGAGTTGAAGGATAGAATATATTGAGTCTCTAACAATTCTCTTTATGCTTCTATGAGATTGATTTGAGTTGAGATTGAAAGTTGAAGGATAGAACATATTGAGTCTCTAAAAATTCTCTTTATGCTTCTATGAGATTGATTTGATATGATTGGATGAAACACATTGGGTCTCTAACAATTATCTTTGTGTGTTCACATTGGGCAAGTTTCTTGGTAAACTTGCTTGAGATGATTTGGGAAAGTTCTTGGTGAGCTTTCTAGGACTGATTTGGACAGGTTCTTGTTGAAGAACGTGTGGATATATTTGATGAAGTCTTGGTGAAGACTTGTGAGTAGTTGTAATTTATTTTTTCAAGCTTTTGGCTTAAGCTTGGGACAGATCTGACAGAGATTTGAGAGTAGATTTGTGTTGGACCAGAGGACTAAGTTTGGTGTAGATTTGTGACAGAGTTTGAGAGGACTTGTGCTGGACTGATTGACTGTGTTTAGTATAGGTTTTGATGAGCAGCCATGGAGGTGATCAGTGAGGATAAAAGTCTCTAGATCCAGATCAAGGAGGACATGACGTATTCTATGGAAAGGAGTTCCACCTACTAGCGACAAAAGAGGCAGTGATCTTTTGAAGTATCATTTCTAGGTCTTTGGGGGATAAGACATCTCCTTTGGGTAGGAGGCTCATAAATACTTCTTTTGGGGATAGGAAATCTCCTTTGGGCAGGAGGCTCATAAATATTTTATTAGGGGAAAAATTCTCCTTTGGACAAGAAGTCCATAAACATTGTAATTGGGAAGGGTTACCAAAGTATTTGATTGAGAAAATTTAGTGAAATATTTTCTCTGTGGAGTAGCCCACCTTGGGTGAACCACATTATATTGGTGTCTCAATTGTGTGATGACTTGTACACTGGTTTGATTACTGCTTTGATTTTGCTATTGGTTCATTACATTGCCTTATGAAGTAAAAGGAAAAAGTTAAAAAGTGGTCTTATACTTTTCACCCCTCCTCTTAGTATAATCTTGTGTTATTCAATTGGTATTAGAGCAAGTTCCTTCAGAAGAGTTTCACATTTTGAAGGAAAAGATTGAAAAGAACACAATGGATTTTTCAAGTGGTAATTCAACACCTATTCTTGATGGGATAGATTTTGGTCTATGGAGCATAAATATGAAGATTCATCTAATGGCTCTTGGAAATGAAGTTTGGAAAGCAGTTGAGTTTGGGTACACTATTCAAAATCTTCCTCCTACTACAGAAGATGAGAAACTTCTACATCACAGCAATTCAAGGGCAATGAATGCAATTCTGAAAGGTCTAAAAAAGGCAGATCTTACAAAGGTGATTCATTGTAATACACCAAAGGAAATGTGGGATTAATTGCAAGTGGTTCATACAGGTGATGCAAATGTCAGAAAAGTAAAATTGAGATATTACAAAGGTATGTTTGAACAACTCAAGATGAATGATGAAGAAAATATTAGTGACTATATGCTTTGTATGGATGAGATTGTTAATTCCATGAAGGAACTAGGTCTTGAGCTTGCTGAAAATGATGTTTGTGATAAAATTTTGAGGTCTCTTCCAAATAGATTTAGTGAAAATATTTCAGCTATTGAGGAAGCCAAGGATTTAGATAAATTGAAAAAGGATGAGCTTCATAGTATACTTGAAGCTTTTGAGTTAAGAACTAAAGTGGTACCTAATCCTAAGAAGGAGGCAGCTTTCAAAGCTACCAAGAAGTCCAAGGGTAACCAACAAGAAGATAGTGATGAGTCTTCTAGTGATGAAGAAGCAAACTATAGTAGGAAAGGCAAGTTCTCAAGAAAGCACAAAGTAATGAAATATGTTAAAATTTTCAATTATGGAAAGTTTGGTCACTATGCTACTGATTGTCTGGAACCCAAGGATGATTGTGATGAAGAAAACTAGGATTATAAGCACAGGGAATCTGAGAAGCATAGGTATCAAAGGAAGAACAAAAATGAGCAAAACAGTCAAGGGAAGAGGTACTTCCAAAAACAAAAGAAAATTTTCTACATAGACAAAGCAAGTAAGTGTTCTAGTAGTGATGATGGAAGTTATTCAAGTGATGATAGAAATGAGATGTTGTTTCTAACAGAAAAGGAAGGAAAAGAAAATAGGAATAGATTTTTTGTGCTTAAGTGCTTTAGATGTGGAAATTTTGGTCACCTTGAGGATGATTGTACAAATGATGGTTTAAATTATGGTAATACTATGTATGAGGATGCTTCAGAAAATTATGAGGAAGATCTTCTTATGGCTTTAGATGAAGGTAGCACCTCTAGTGGTAAGAAATTAGAAAAGGATATTGATGTTTCAAAAGGTAAACAAATAGAGGATGTTTCTAAAAAAGGAGAAGTAGATCTTGAGGCTGAACTTGTTAATGCTCTTTATGTGTTAAAGAAAGAAAGAAAGAAATATGCTAGACTCATTTATAGGTTTGATGAATACCATTAGGAAAGAAATGAACTTATAGGGAATATTGATATCTCTATAGCAAAGACACATGAACTTAAAGAAGAGTTGGCAGCTAGGTCTCTTGAGTGTAAAGAGTTAAAACATGAAGTAGCTTCCTTGAAAAAGGAAACTAAAAAGTACAAGGAGAAGCTTTACATGTTTGAAGAAAGTTCCAAGAAGGTAAAATCAATCATCAAGGATCAAAGAAGGACAAAAGATAAAACAGGTCTTGGTTTTGGAAAGAAACAAAAGGAACAGGTTGAGGAATCTAGTATGAGCTCCCAAGAAGAAGATGGTTCAGATGAAAAGAGTACTTTAGAGAGTAAATTTTTAGATGGTGATTCAGATAGCACAAAATCAGAAAACAAGAATCAACATAAGGGTAGAAAGACTAAAGGACCTATGAGGTCAAGGCAAGGAAATTTCAATGGAAGATGTTTTGCATGTCACAGGTTTGGACACATGGCTTCACAGTGCAGGGCTCAAGCAATACAGGTTAATAGAAATTTTAGAAATGGTAATTTCTTTCAAGGGTATTGCTACTCTTGTAATCAATTTGGGCACAAGGAGGTTAATTGTAGGGTTAACAACATGAACAGGTTTGGTCCAATAGAGAGGATTAAAAAAATAGGTACATATCAAAGGAATAACATTATCAAATGTTATAAGTGCAATAATGAAGGACATACAACCAGATGGTGTAGAGCAGAATTTCCAAGGTATAGGTTCAAGGCTATGAACAGGAATAGGAATAATGGCAGGAATTGAATTAATGACAGGAATAGGAATAATGGCTTGGAAAAAAATAGGGATGAGAACATGAACAGGAATAGGGTTTTGAACAGGAACAAGAACAAGGATATGAACAAGAACAGGAACAGGAACAGGAACATGGACAAAGATATAAAAAAAAATCATGGAAATACGACTATGGACACTGATGATTATCAGTGCCTAATGAGAGTTTTACTCCCACCCCATAATTAATCACCTCAACAAGAGGTGGAGGAGGGGATAAGCTAAGAGGCTCATTCTTAGCCCTGAGACCCAAAGGTGACCCTTTGCCATTGATGACAAAGGGGGAGAGCCTTTAGTCAGGGGGAGCAAAGCTTCAGAGGATGGTTTTTAGTTGGTTTCAGTTTTGACAGTTGGCGATGGTTTCAGTAGTGGTTTGCCATTAATGACAAAGGGGGAGATTGTTGGCAATTTTGGGTATGTTGCCTAGCTTCATGTTTGTGAGTTGTCATTGATGTCAAAAGGAGTTTGTGTTGATGTCAAAAGGAATTTGTGCTGATGTAAAAAAGAGTTTGGTGCCAAAAAGATATTGAAAGTTCCATGATGTTTGTTTAAGGGTTTTTATTAAAACCATGGTTAAAAGGTTAAAGGTTTTTCTTAAAACCATCTGGACTCATTAAGGGTTTTTATTAAAACAATATTGGCTTAATGAAAAGGTTTTGCTCCTTAAAAAAATCTTAAAAGTCCATTTTGATTATTAATAAATAAATTAACTCAAACATTTGAAAAGGTTTTAAGTTAAATTTATTATTAATAAAATAATAATTATTAATTTAATAATTATTATTGAAAGGGTTTCTAAACCCTTAGCGACACTCATGTAAAATACTTACCTCATCGACGTCGTTTGTTTGGAAGGAGCACCGATGTCAAATTGCATGGGATGCAAAAGACTATTAAAGGGCATTAATTCCTAAGGTTCAATGCACCTTCGATTTATGCATTACCTTCGAATTCGTATTGCTCTATGACCTTCAATTTCATATTGCTCTGTGACCTTCGATTTTAGATTGCTTTGTGATTTTTGAGTTTTTTATTGCTCTATGTTTAAGTTTCGATTTCATACGCCTGTGAGAAAGACAAATCTGTTTGTCTTTAATTTCTACGAGCAAAGGGAAGGTAAAACGATGAGTGGCACTTGAGAGTTTCATTGGTCACTTGTGCTCCAATGACGGAGGCAGTGGAACGAAGGTGCTCACTAGGTAGAGGTGTCGAGATCGATTCACGTTGGGCGTGTTTCATTTTTGGTCACAGATTATTGTGCACATGGTACAACAGTTGCTTTGGGCCACGAGTTTGGAGGAGGAAGTGCTTTGGCACTTATGTTGGTGTCTCCACACTTCTCCTAAGGTTGGAGAATTGATTTTTGGCCAAGGTAGATCTTTGGTTGATAATGTGGAATATTTGATTTGACTTGGCAATTATTGTTGGTAATTGGATGGAGGTATAAGGTTAAATAGAAATATTGCTTTGACATTGTTATTATTGATGCTTAATGTTTATGTGGTAAATGCATTTAGAAGTAAATGTATTTTATGAGTTATAAGGATTTATGGAATAATTGTGCTTAATGTCATATTGGGATTAGAGAGCCTTTGGAGTTATTGAGTGGATATTCTCTTGTAATTATTTTTGAGGTTGAAGTTATTTTATGATAATATTAAGTAGGAGTTATAAGGTGTAAAGGAATATTGTTGATATGTATATTTGTGAGTTTTGATTATTGATGAGTTGGAGTGATAAGGTGTTATTAGGACTCTTATCATTGTGCATTATTCCATTGTTGCTAACTCTAATTTGTGGTAAATTGAGAGTTAGTGTTGTGATAGATTTTGAGTTCTCCTTCTTCATCAAAGTAAAGGTATGGGCACAATCTTCCATGGTTATTATTGATTGATGGTTTTTTGAAAAATAATTTTGGAGTGAAAAGGATTAAATTAAGTTTCCTTATTTGGAGTGGATATTATTTTCTAAAAGTGGAAGTATTGATTATGCATTATGAGATCATGATGAGTTTAAGAGTTATTGCATAATTCTGGTTTATGAGAGTGGAAGCATTTGAAGTTTGCTTTAGGGTTGTTGAAACCCTAATTGAGTTGTTTGGTTTTTGAGAGTTTGGTTTTGAGATTACTTCCATTGAGATTGAGTTGATCAAGTTATGCTTTACTTGATACATGAGTTGGGCTTGCTCCTTTGAGATTTGATTTTATCAAGTTATACTTTGCTTGTTAAACTTGGTTGTGTGGTTAAGTTGTGCATTCCCATTTGAGAGAAGTTGGAAATATCTTGAACCCCTTTTTGATGCTTAGAGAGATATTGCTTTGAGTTCTTGAAAACTAACTTGGCTAGGGTTTGATAGCAAGTTATGGTTCTATGTTGGAGGAGTTGATTCCTTGATATTGCATTATTGACAATTGTTGGTCATGGTTCAAGATCTTGTGAAAGTATACTACTTCTATCTTTATTCTAATTTGAGAAAGAGTTTGTTTTTGAGTTGAAGGATAGAACATATTGAGTCTCTAAAAATTCTCTTTATGCTTCTATGAGATTGATTTGAGTTGATATTGAGAGTTGAAGGATAGAACATATTGAGTCTCTAACAATTCTCTTTATGCTTATATGAGATTGATTTGAGTTGAGATTGAAAGTTTAAGGATAGAACATATTGAATTTCTAACAATTCTCTTTATACTTCTATGAGATTTATTTGATATGATTGGATGAAACACATTTGGTCTCTAACAATTATCTTTGTGTGTTCACATTGGGCAAGTTTCTTGGTAAACTTGCTTGAGCTAATTTGGGCAAGTTATTGGTGAGCTTTCTAGGACAGATTTGGATAGGTTCTTGTTGAAGAACTTGTGGATAGATTTGATGAAGTCTTGGTGAAGACTTGTGAGCAGTTGTGATTGATTTGTTCAAGCTTTTGGTTAATATTGGGACAAATATGACAAATATTTGAGAGCAGATTTGTGTTGGACCAGAGGATTGAGTTTGGTGCAGATTTGTGACAGAGTTTGAGAGGACTTGTGCTAGACCGACTGACTGTGTTTAGTACAAGTTTTGATGAGCAGTTGTGGAGGTGATCAGTGAGGACAGAAGTCTCTAGATCCAGAGCAAGGAGGACAGGATGTCTTCTGTGGAAAGGAGTTCCACCTGCTAGTGGCAGAAGAGGCAGTGATTTTCTAAAGTATCATTTCCAGAGCTTTGGGGGATAGGACATCTCCTTTGGACAGGAGGCTCATAAATACTTATTTGGGGGATAGGACATATCCTTTGGGCAGGAGGCTCATAAATATTTGATTAGGGGAAGGATTCTCCTTTGGATAGGAAGTCCATAAACATTGTAATTGGGAAGGATTCCCAAAGGATTTGATTGAGAAAATTTAGTGAAATATTTTCTCTATGGAGTAGCCCACCTTGGGTGAACCACGTTATATTGGTGTCTCAATTGTATGATGACTTGTACACTGGTTTGATTACTACTTTGATTTTTCTATTGGTTCATTGCATTGCTTTTTGAAGTAAAAGGAAAAAGTTAAAAAGTGGTCTTATACTGTTCACCCCCCTCTCAGTATAAGCTTGTGTTATTCAAAGATAAAGCCATGTAATATGTAACTTGAAGAAACTTTGCATTTATGCATTGCTTTAGTAGTTTCAATAAATATTTCTATGAGATTTATGTGAGATTATTATTCATTTGATATATGCATGTTATTGATTTGATTTATGATCCTGGAGATTGTTTAACCTATGAGAATAACATTATTTTGCTAACAATGATATCAGACCCACCTTGATTGAGCTTATATAGAGCCACATTTTGCAAGATAGTTTTAGTGAAGAACATGAGAGGATAGTTGAAGGTGATGGAGGAAGAAACATTACAGAGAGGTATAGATTGTTGGAGAAAGAATTGAGAATTTGAAGAAGGAATGTTGAAGGATATTGAAGTAGGAAGCAGATGAGGATGAAAGCCAATCAAATGGACACAATATACAATAGGATAGGGTGATTAGAGAGAATATTGAAGAGGACATATAACACAGTAGTAGAGATAGAATATACACTGAAGTTATGTAGAGAAGCATTCACATTAGAACATTGCATATATTTGAAGGTACATGGAGGAACATTGAAACCAGAATGTTGCGAATGTAGAGGAGCATTGATATGATTGTAAATTATTGAAGCTAAGATTTGGAAAAGAACATTAAAAAAATAAAGCAACCAATGGAGAGATATCTTGCACAAGATACAAAGGTTGGAATTCATAGTAAAATACCTAGCATGAATCATGTTGTATTTGAATAAAGAGATTCATCCACCAAATCCTACTAGAGAATAAAATGTGTAAGTTTAGTGCTTGATTGCGAAGAGTTAAAAGGTGATTGGTCATTGTAGACAGAGTAATGACCTAATAGATATAATTTTGAAAATATGATTGCATGGACGAATTACCCTAAAACATAGTAGATAAAACATTATAAAGATAAGCACCATAAAGGATAATTAAGGATAATTAATTTGATTTTATTTAAGGATAATTAATTTGATTTGATTTGAAGTGGAGTGATAAGAAGATAGAGAATAAATTTGAAAATTGAAATTAGTAAACAAGAGTTACAAGAAGGATATTTGAAAGAGAGAAATAAGAAATTAAATCAATTTGATGAATAAAGGGAATGAATTAAGAAGATTGAATAAATTGATTTGATGAATGAAGTAAATGAATTAAATAATTGAAGGAATAAAATTGAGATAAGATTCAAATTGATTAAAAGGGAGATATAAGAAGATTAAAATTTTGAAATTGATTAAAGAACTATATTATTAAGAGATTGAATTGATTGAATTTAAAGGAAGATATAATATGATTTAAAATTTAAAATTGAAATTGAATTGATGAAGGGAATTGAAAGAAGTGTTGATTATTTGAAATTAAAAGGATTGAAGAAAGATTTTGTGAAGACTAACCAAAGGAACAAATTGCCATGGAAGGAAACAACCAAGAGAATGTATTGCTAGAATAAAGTAAATAAATATTGAATTGTCTAAAACTTTGCACACAACACTTGATAGAGAATACTGATGAACAAAAATATATACCAATAAAATTAAAT
Source organism: Wollemia nobilis (assembly GCA_028583015.1). NCBI lineage: Eukaryota > Viridiplantae > Streptophyta > Pinopsida > Araucariales > Araucariaceae > Wollemia > Wollemia nobilis. Next base: position 39,604,086 of record JAQPPZ010015824.1, on the reverse strand, counting down.
AAGGACTTACACTCAATTTTCAAATAAGCCAAAGATGAAAACTTTACAATATTTGGTAATTATCTAAGGTTATAACTCATTGAAGCACATGAAGACTCTAAAGATGCTATTATATATATTTTTTGATTGGGTATAAGGGGTTTTGAAAGGGACCCCAAACCTTTTTCAAAGAAAATAAAACTGCAAATCCAAGAAAAACCACAGACAATAGTGAACAAAAATACCATAACAAACTAGCTAGTTGCTATATAAAAAATAACTATCACAGTGAACCAATAGAACAACCAACTAAAGAACACAAGAATCTGAATATGGTCGAGATCCTAGGATATTGAGAAGAACCAAGAGATAAACCTAAAGACTAAACAATTACTCCCAGGAAGGAGTAAAAATAGGATTGTTAGTCAACGAGCAGCACCCAAGCTGAAACATAGAAAAAAGAGGCCTCAATCCTTAGGAATAACATCATCCACTTCATCTGTTACCATCTTCGAGGTCTTTCACACCCACTGATTCTAGTCATCATTGTTTTAATCTCTTCAACACACACAATGGCCACATTCAGTGTGCCAATAAGGGAAATATAGAACTCCATCAACAACCTTATTTTTTTGGTGGTTTGAATAGTAGTAATTTTGAGGATGTGGAATCCACATGGCCTGTAAGATCAACATGCTTATAAAACACATGAAAAAATTCACATAGTAATTTCCCACCATATTTCCAAACCAATTGAATATAACAACCTATACCTTCTTTTATGCTTCTTCCAACTAGGGATCTAGTCCTAAAAAAGAATAGCACCATTTATAGAGAATTCAAATTTAAAAGAATTAAGATAACCCACGAAGATTCTCCAGGCACACATATAGTGAGAGTCCAAAATGAAGTTGGCAACAAGATCCTTTTTAAAGAGAAAACAATGTTTTGAACACCTGCACATCAAGGCTAATAGAACAATAATAAAAAATCGTTCTTTAGAAATCAAAACTCTAACTAGTCTTATCTAAATGAGATGGTTCTCTACTCTCCTGTTTCTCCAATTAAACTTAGAGCCCTTCAACTCTATATCCATGAGCTCATTTTGATATATGTATGATAATGTATATGATATTACTTACTCTTAAAGTTCATAAAGACAAGAACAAAAGGTAAGAAGAATTAATTAAAAGCTTGGAAAACAAACCTGTGATGAAAAATATCAATTGCAATACAAATGACTTACAACATATGACAACAAATAATCTTCTTCAAAAAACAAGTTTGAGTATAAAAAAGAATGTATGGATAATGTCAATCTAAAAATATAAAAAAATGAACAATATGATAAGTTGTTACATTCTACATGTGTTAACATCAACAACAAAGATGATAATAATGCGTGACATGATTTAGATAAATGGAATATATTATTCTGATGACTTGCTCATAAGAATGATAGGTATCAGCGTAGAAGAACATATTTAGTACCAAAAATTGAAGAAATACCAAAGTTAACATCAAGATATCAAAGATCAAAATCAAATACTGAAGACACATGAAGGCACAATATCTTCATACAAAACAATGTAATACATGAGGTGGAGGTATTACATTATTTAGTACATTTTTAAATATTTAGATTAGGGAGTGTGTTTGATATTTGATTTTATCGTATGTTTCAAGTTCTTATGTGTGAGTATGTGTCATTTAAATAAGTGTGTGAGCTATCTTGTTAGCAAGTGTGAGTTATTTGAGTGATGTGTCTAGTTTAGAAGCAAGGAGTTATGAGCAATCATGAGAGACTTTATATTTATGTAATATGTGAGATTTATTATATAAATTGAAAATATAAAGAGTTGGTTTTCTCATGAGTTTGAGGACAGTAGAGTTCAAGAGTCTTATAATGTGAAGAGTCTCATGTATCATTATATTGAAGGTAAAGTCGTGTATTATTTATTATGAATTACTTTAGTAGTGTCAATAAAGCTTTATGTGAGATTATTTTTCATTTGATATATGTATGTTATTAATTTGATTATATGATCTTGGACATTGTTTAACCTATGAGTATAGAATTATTTTGCTAACATACCTTGGCCAATTTTTGCAAATAAACCTCGACAAGAATAAAAACAATGAGTTAAATAAGAAGAGAAGGTGGAAGTAAAGTGCACTATTGATTTTGTAAATCCATGGTAGGTGCTAATATTATGAGAATAAATTTTGTTAAGTTTTTTGATGTGCTCGTCATCAATCCCATTGATCAATAATGACCATTAGTTTGAAGAAGTTAGAAGTCATAGGACTCTATCATATCATGATGATCATAGATCTTGTTGATCTATGGTGGGTGTTGATTGTTGAGAAAGTAAATAAATAAAGTCAACAAAGCAATATGGTCATCAATCCCTTTAATTAACGGTGAGCATCGATTATGAGCAAAGTAGTCAAAAGAAGTTTTCATATACCTTAGCCATTGATTACTCATCCAACGACTTGTACTGCTTCATAAACCAAACAATAAAATTGTTAGAGGGAAGCCATGCCATTGGCTAATATTGAAGATACATGGCCATGTATTGGTAGCGCTTGAAGACCTAAGCAACTATCCCATCAAGGCATGCATCAAAAGAAGATTTGTTATTGATATTGGATAGATGGAAAATCCAACTATCCATAGAGGTTCAACAAAAATGTTAATATATTTGGGTTGCAAAGATCCATGGACCACCCAATATTAGAAATCAATATTCCATGTCATTCTTAAAGACTTTTAGAGATGCCAAAAGTAGCTCTACCATTAGTCAAAACACACAATTGAAATGGAGTTGCACTTAAAGCATCGAAAGGTCATTATTGACCATGTGGCTTCCATGCAATTCCCTCCCTTCACATCAAGAAAAAGACACCAATGGTCGAAGATCATGTCAAGATTGATCTGATGGCTTTCAAGAATTAAAGAGAGACTCTAGCAATATAACATTAAGAAGTCACATCGACAATTTGATCTTAGTGATCTATGGCCTAGGATATACAATGCAAAAGAGGAGATCAAGAGAATTTTTTCTAGCCATACGAACAAAGTAAAAACAAGATGATTCAACGAGACAATTTTTAAAATTAGTGACAACAATATTTCAAATTGTGTTACCAAATTTATGTCGTTTACAATAGGGAACTTCCATGGTAGGTGAACACTTTTACTATAGGTAACATAAAAGCATGACATTCCATAAAAGAGAAATGAGACTCATAATGGCAACAACTATAGAAAAGCCTCAAGTCCACCTACCTAAACCACTTGGACATAACATTTTAGGGGAAGTACCTGGCATCTTAAAATAAGTACCTGTAGAGGATCTAATCCAGATATCTCAAACCCACTGGCATTAATGGCTTCAAATCCAAATACCTCGAGCCCATCAAAATTGAATGAAGATAAACCCATTGCTTGATCCTTGGGAAATATTTTGGATTACTTGTTTAATTTTGGAGGAAAAATCCCTAGTATTTTCTTATAAATAGTAGTTTCATTTTTGTTGTAAAGCATTAGACGCTATAGATTCAGTCTTAATATCTAGTCTTGTTTTTATTTCCTTTCATTTTCTTCTATCTATCAATCTAAACTTGAACCTTGAGTCATTTTGATAATAGCATCTGAGTCTGTTTTAATCTGACATCTCTGTAAAGGAAAAATTATATATATGAATTTGTGGTTGTCTTTACTCTACCTAGTTTCTAATGTGCATATTATGTTTGAATGCTTGATATTAGATTAAAACCATGTTCATTACATTGGCTAATAATTAATGATACATGTGTTTATTTTATTCCATTAATACATAGAATATTCTTTTGATCTTGGCGCATCACTCCTGTTAGATTAGATTTAATTTTCTGCAACTTCTCTCCCTTTTCTCCTTTGATAAAAGTAAGTAGTTTACGAAGGTAAGCATCAAAGATCATATCCAATAACAAATAAACCTTAGTATTGGAAAATATTATATTATTTGGTACATGCTAATGTACCCCAATGGTACCTTTTGTTCAATTGTAAATATGTAAATATTAGAATAGGATGTGAATCTATAGTTTAGGGTATGTGATTTATATTTCCCTAAAGTATGTGTTTATGTGTAGGATGTGAACAAGTGTCATGAGTGAGTAAGTGTGCAAGTGTGGAGTGTGTAAGAAAGTGCAAAGTTTCATAAATTGTGCATGTATATGGAGAGTCAATAGTTGTGTATACAAGTGGAATTATGTAAAGCCAAGGGACATGATAGGTTTGTCTTATGTGTGGAACTGGAAAGGATCCATCTCTCAAATGTGTGAGGAGAGCAATAGGTAAAGTATTCAAGAGTCACCTTTCTAAGGTTATATTATGGAGACAAATCTCCATGTATTATCATGGAAGATTATATTGAATGAAGTTCATTGTAACAAAATATTCATCAGAGAATATTGAAGCTTGTATGCAATATTTTGAGCAATTATATTGTAAGTTTGCTTATGCATATTGTTATTGATATTGGTTATTTAGTCCATATTATTATTATTTTTATTAATTTTATGTTCATTGATATTGGCCATTTATATTTATTGCTCTAATATTTGAGTCTACTCATGATCTTGGGTATTGAGACCTGTGATTGGATCTGGCTAAAAATCCAATAGTATTATTAGAGCTACCTCGAGTAGACTCTATTACTAGCATATTTTTTTTGTGTCAATATTTTAAGAATAATGAAGTGATAAGCTTCAAATTAAAAATCTAGCATCAGAAGAAAATTTTGGTGTGAATTTGAATTCAAATATTTGAAGAAAAAGCTTAATAGTTGAAGAGCTATTAAGGCTCATATTATGTTTGAACTTGACTCAAATAATTTGAAAGAAAATTGATTATTGTGAAAGAAGGTAGAATATTGAAAGAAGTGAAGTATTCCAAAGAAAAAGGATGAGATATTAATATATTAAAACTATAAGGGTGAGATATTGAAAGTATAAGTCGATTGCGATAAGATCACTACAGAAGGATGTCAGAGTTGAAGAAAAGTAACTGCATCAAAGGAAGAAAAACATTAATTCGAGTGCAATATATATTGAATAAGAGAAGATATAATAGTAGTGCCTATTAACATTTTGAAATCCAATAGGCTATAAAGACTAGATGTAAATATTGAAAGGTCTAGAAAATAAAACCTCAAAAAGCATTTAAATTCTTGAGAAGGAAGAGGCCATTTGCCTAAAAATTGGCTAAATAGGAACAACAACAAATTTGGAGTATTGAAGCATCAGAGAAAGTCACTCATATTTTTTAGAAATGCAAGCACCTAAGATAAACCTAGACAAAATATTTAGAGGTGAAGAGAATAATAGAGCATAATAATTTCTACAAAAGTAGTAGCAACGCTTGAGGTACACCTGACAGGGTTGATCTCGTAGAGAAGGAATCAATGCTTGAGAATCTTGAGCGTTAATACAAATTCTGGAATGCATCTTAGGAGAGCAAGATAACATTTGTTAAGCACTTGTGCATTTTGGATGTTCCTAAAGAAAATGAAGTGTTTAGTGTGAAAGGTATAAAATCTCATTGAGTATGTTTTTTTTGATAATGCATATATTATTGTCTCTAATATCCAAGGTTAGATTATACATGGAAAGTAGTGCAAAAAATTAATGAGACGTGGATGTTGTAGAATATTTAGAGTTTTAAGTGTTGACTAGGAAGGCACATTTGTACTATAAATATAGCCTTTGTTTATTATCACCAAATCATCAAGAAGTAGAAGGGTAGGGGTGGTATGCGAGGATGACAAAGACTCCAATAATGAGGTTATTTTTTGTCTTCATGTTCTATTTTTTAGAATGCTCTATTCACTTTGATCTATGATTAAATAGTTTTGTACTTTTTTGTTAAGTAAATAAATCTTTTCTTTTTATAAAAAAATGTTGCAAGGTACCAAATAATGTAATACCTCCAACAATTCTCATATGATTAAATATATATTTTTAGCATAATATGGTAGTCTTCTAATCAATTGAGATTTAACCATCTACTAGTGAGGTTGTAAATTTGCAAGAAGTTCAAGTTGTTATTTTTTAAAATTTTGATTGTGCATGATGGAATTGAGAATTAAAAATATTGTTATTTAGCTACTCCTATAGTGAAGAGTTTATTTGAAGTATAAAATTTTCCAAAATATTATGAGAGAGAAATATTTATTTACGAGAGATAGGATTCCATGATAATTCTTCTACAATATATATTTTTTATTGGTATAGGGGTTTTGAAAGGGTCCCATAACCTTGTACATTATGGGCTCAAAAAGGAGCAAAACTAGAACTCAAAGGATATAGGCCCCTTAAGACCAAAAAAGGAAGCCTTCTCCAGGAAGTAGAGATCATCTCGGATGCCCACACAGGGGCCACAAAACACCTGGAAGAACCAAAATAGAGATGTTCTCCCTAGTACCATGGAGGAGCAACATCAAAGACAACCAAATACCCATGCAGGGGTGGCAGACGTAAAAAAACAAAAGATAATACTCGCGTAGGGGAAGTAAAACCATAATGCCAAATACCCACGCAGGGGTGGTGGAAATAGAGACAAAAACCAAAAATGAGGAAACCCACGTAGGGAGAGATAGGAAAAGCACACTAAATTGTTGTATGGCCCATAGCATTGCAACCGTTAGCCCCCACTAGGCTCTTGAATTCTTCTAGGATCTCGAATTGATCCTTATACTCATCCAGGAGGGTCTCTACTTGGGAGAGTAGGGAAGACGTCATCTTGGCCACTCTCCCAAGGGCCTTCATAATGTCGTGAAGGTCTTGGAGGTGGCCTCTTTCAGAAATATTGGGCCAACAAGAAATCCTAGAGGCCAAAAGGGGAGGCGGCTTGGTGGAGGTGCCCTCAAGAGGATGGCTCTTCTTGGGGGCAGTCTCTTGCTTAACCTAAAATGATAGAGAGTCATCAGAACCTTCATTTTCAACAATAATTGGAGCTTTGTGCTTACCACTAGTGGATTTAACTTTGGCGGAGCGTTTGGTGCCCAGAGTCCCCTCCATCCTGGTGTCAAAGTCTAGTGCATGGTTGGTTCAGGGGGATGCAGATGTATCACCACCGCCAGTTGCACCATTGTCTTCAGCAGGTCCCATCGCTACCGCACCCATAGCTCTCCTCGTTTGTCAATCTAGGATGTACTGATAAAGTAGCAGGTGTAACCCTTGGTGCATAGGAATAGAAGACACACCGCACTTGACATTTAGAACCAACTACTCAATAGACTAGAAGAGATATTTTAGAATGTTGATGGTCTTCTTTCCTCATAAATGATTGAGGAAAGTGAGGTGGAAGCTTCGAAGGACAACACCAGGACTATCCAAAGTGAAATACTACAGAACTATAATCATAACCACATCCTAAGATTTTGGTAGGGAATCTTGGATGACACCACCTTTATCCTTGGTGAGGGATTCACCATGGTCCCTGAACAGGGCTAACTCTCCCTAGAGCGAGTGCTTCTCATGGTTGATGATCTCTCCATCATTTGGAACTCCCATAATCTTAGCAAGCAGGTCCACCGTAATAGTGAAACTTAAGCCTCAAATAGCAACATGGCCTCCATCCCATGTACAGATAAATTCGAGGGATAGGTCAGGGTCGTGGTCTTGGAATAGCTGAAGGAATTTTAACAAACCATGGTCATAGAAAATATCCTCGACCAAGGCAATCAAGTGGAGGGCAGTAGGTTCAACTTCAGCCATTGAAATAGGGTTAGGCTAGAGGGGGAAATAAATAGGGGAGTGCACCAGAGCAAAAGTACAATGAGAGGGGAAAAACATCTCAATGAGATGATGATACATGATTAAAAATAAATGGGAAGCTGACTCAACCCAAATCCATGAACGATGGTGGCACAAAATATGCATGCCACGCTTTAGAAAAGCATACGATATGATTGAAGGGAAAGTGGAAATGATCAACAAGATCAGGTTGACACTAGCAGCATCGACCCAATTGGAAGGTCTAACCACAAAATATGGGGGTTCGGGTGAAGGAAAAACTTCAACCGATGGATGAGCACCAGATTCGGAGGTGAAGGTTTTCAACATTGTTGGAGTGATCCACTGTAAGTTACGATGGCTAGACATGTAGTTAAATGAGGTAGCTAGGTGGTGATTGCTAGGCTTCAAGGCACATGGATCAAAGGATGTGGGGGAGATGTGAAAAGTCCCATGAATGGAAATGAAGAAAGAGGACCAAACCACCACATTATTTTCCACTCGAGAGATGATTGAATGAAAACCAAGGTGTTGACATGGAAAAATAGAGGGCCCCCATCTCTTCATCATTGCCTAGTTGATGTTGCTCCCTATGATCCCACAAACCTCTATAGTGATAGGAGTGACTTGTCTAGACACGTGGCTGACACTAAGGAAACTATCATTCCGAACATTGTCTTTAATGTGAGTAATCACCATGTGACATATCATCACCCACTGACCAACATTATTTCTATTGTTCGTAAGAGCCTCAATGATGGACATGTGAGCACTCCTATTAATGAACCTTCCCTTAGAGTGACTAGGCAAGGAGTGGAGAGGATGTGAAATAGTCCATGTGGGATTCCTCCAAACAAACCACATAAGCTTATTGTTCATGAGCTTCATGAACCTCAAGATCATTGATGGTGTTGAGAGTCGAGGAAAATCACATTCCCACATAGTGAGACCCTGCTCAAAAATACCCACATTGGCCAGGAGATCGGTCACATGATTGCCCTCATGGTAAATGTGATTGAAAGTAATGCTCGTGAAGGATTGCATGAGCCACTTGATATCAGAGATCATATTCGTGATATTCCAAGAAACAGACTGAGATCCTGAAAGAAAGCATTGGATGATATTTTTGGAATCACCTTCAATTGCCACATTGGAGCACCACATACTATGAAGGAGGATAATACCTTGGTGAAGAGCCTTGGCTTCTGTAAAATGACTAGACTGGTGTCCCAAATTTTTTGCAAAGGCCAACATGATATTACTTGAGTGATCTCTAACAATTCCACCAGCTCCAGTGGTCTCAGGATTACCTTTGGTAGCTCCATCAAAATTCAACTTGAGAAAGCCTCTGGGAGGAGGAGACCAAGAGATCTGAGATCGATCCACCTTAGGAGGTTGGGAGTGAATGTGACAAGTGGAGATCTTGAGAGAAGAAGCCAATAATTCTTTAGTATGAGGTTCAACATCACTGTCACCAATAGTGATAGAAAAATTCTCTGCAGTAGCATGGATGATTCTGGCAAGCACGTGATGGGCATCATGAGAAGAATCATTGAAAGCATAGGAATTGTGCTCATGCCACACCTCCCATAGGAAGTGGGGAAGATAGAAAGACCAAATTGTTTTGAGATGATAACCTTTGAAGGGATTGGGCCACTGAACACACAGGTCATTGAGGAAAGCGAGCGGGACCCAGGCAATGCCAACAGAGCAGAACAAAGATGACAGGATGGAATGGGAGAAGGGGCAAGACAGGAAAATATGGTGGGTCGATTCACAATCCTGGAGGCATAGGTAACAATGATTGGGGAAGGAAAATCCATGATGATGGAGGTTCGGGAGGGTAAGGATCTTATCCTGGATGGCAAGCTAGAAGAAGAAACTCACTTTGGGAGTGAGATGCTTTTTCCAGATGAGCAAGGAGGGAAACCAAGGGGGGGATTGGTCTTCAGTGAGGGAGTAGGTAGACTTGATAGTGAATAGACCAGAGGAAGTAGGAGCCCACAGGATAGCATCCTCAGAGGGAAGACTAGGAATGACACAGAGACGCAGCAAATTGGACAGAACGGAAGCAGCATGACATTGATCACTGGACAGACCATCGATAGGGAACACTTTCCAAGAATTCTTGTTACTTTGAATAAAATGACATACCTTGGATCCGAAGAGGACGTCTATGATAGGTTTCAAGCAGATGAGGTCCACACGATCCTTTAGGGGCTAGTCTCCAATCCAAAGGTCTTCCCAAAATCTAATTTTAGCATCGTTACCTAATCTCCAGCGTATGCCTTTCCTGAGAATCTCCCTAGACTTGAGGATGGAATTCCAAGCTTCTGAACCATAAATAGGAGAAGGGTCCTCCAAGAAATTGCTATCGTGCCATAGATATTTTGCTTTCATGATGGAGACCCACAAGGAATTCTCACTGGTAAGGACTCTCCATCCTTGCTTGGCTATGAGAGCCATGTTCATATTGCGGACCCTTCAGAGCCCAATGCCTCCATGATCCTTTTGGGAGAAGACCTGATCCCAAGCGACCAAGTGAATACGATGCTTCAGTTCTGACCCAGACCATAGGAAATTTCTTTGAAGTTGCTCAATTTTATTGTAAACTTCCATCAGTATACGAAATATGGAGAGGAAAAAAATAGGTATACTTTGGAGGGTGGCTTTAACAAGAGTGGCCTTACCAACTTGGCTTAGAAGGCTTCCTTTCCAACTGGCCAATTTCTTCTAAATATGGTCAATGATAGAATTCCATAGAGACTTTTTTGAGGGGCCAACGAAAAGAGGGAAACCTAAATAAGTGGTTGGGAGCTCAACGATGGTGCAATCTAGGATGGCAGCAATGCACACTTTGCATCTGGTAGGGGTGTTAATGAAGTAAATCTTACTTTTACTAAAATTGAATTTTTGACCAACAACAGCCTCGAAGGAAAGGAGGATCGATTTAATGGAGTGGGCTTGGGGAATAGAGGCAAGGGTGGCCAAAATAGTATCATCAACAAACTACTGGTGGGAAATGGGCTAAAGGGAGGAAGCAGGTTTAAACCTAGAGATGTCACCTTTGGAACAAGCAGAAGTGAGGGTTCTACCTAAGGCTTCAACAATGATGATGAAGAGGAAGGGTGAGAGAGGGTCACCCTGTCTCAGCCCTTTGAAGCTCTTGAAATACCCTGCAGGAGAACCATTGACCAGAACAGAAAAATTGGTAGTAGAGATACATTCCTTGATGAGAGCAATCCACTCAGGATGAAAGCCAAACCTGGATAAGACAGAGAAAAGGAAGCTCCAGGAGACTCTATCAAAAGCCTTATTCATATCGAGCTTAAGGAGGAACCCAACCTTACCACTCTTAGACATAGAATGAATAATTTCATGGATGGTGATGATACTGTCCGTTATAAGCCTCCCTTGGATAGAGCTTCCTTGATTAGGGGTAATGATGTGGGGGAGAATGATTTTGAGCCTATTGGCAAGGGCTTTGGTGAGGATTTTGTAAAGGACATTACAAAGGTTGATAGGGCAAAAATCAGTGAGAGTACGAGCTTTGTTAACCTTAGGAATGAGGGCCAGGAAGGTGGAGTTGACATCTCCAGGAATATCTTTGCTCTGATGCATATACTGGATTGCAAAAACAACATCCTCACCCACAATATCCCAGAACCATTGGAATAAAATAGGAGGGAAGCCATCAGGACTCGGGGCTTTCCCACCTTGCATAGAGAAGACAACATAACAGATTTCTTCAGATGAAAGTGGATTGGTCAACCTTTGATTTTGGTCCATCGTGATGAGCCTAGGGATGTTCTAGAGGAGGGCCTCAAAAGTTTGGAAATCACACCCTAGATTGGGGCCAAGTAAAGATTCAAAAAAATTGGTAGCTTCAGCTCTAATCTCAAAAATATCAGTAGTAAGTTCCCCATCTTGCCGGATGAGCTCCTTTATTTTATTGGACCCTTTGTGTCTGATGGTGGTGGCATGAAAAAACTTGGTGTTAGAATCACCTTCCTTGAGCCAGGAGACCCATGATTTTTATCTCCAAAAATTTTCCTCACTTTTGAGAATATTATGAAACTCGGTCAGAAGGACCTTTTCAATGTCCTGAAGGGTGGGTTCCAGATTATCCTATTGCAGAGAGAGTTCTATTCTGGAAAGTTGGGACTTAATCTATTGTTTTTTGTGGAATATATTTTTGAAAACCTCTCTGTTCCATTTTTTCATCTTGAGCTTGACATAATGGAGTTTATTGCTTACCTGGTCAGCTGGAGATCTAGAGAACTTGTGAGACCACCATAGGGACATCAGATATTTGAGATGGGGATCTTGAATCCACATCGATTCGAATCTAAAAGGCATCTTGAAGGGGGAAACCTGAGAGGAGGTGTCCAGGAGCAGAGGATTGTGATCAAAACCAATCCTGGGCAACGATCATAGGGTAGCATCACCAAACTTAGGGATAGCATTGGTCAAAATGAGAAAGCGGTCAAGGCAAATTTGAATGAGTTGGTCCCCCTTTCTACGGTTGCTCCATGTAAATCTTGGCCCTCTGAGATTAATATCCATGAGCTCGTTGTCATCCACAAAAGTTGTGAAGTGCTCGTATGAATTGAGAGTGATTTGGGATCCCCATTTTTGTCAGAAGGGAATAGAGGGGAATTAAAGTCCCCAGCCAGCATCCACATCTCCGAAGAAAAAACTTCCCTAAGCTGACTGAGAGAATTCCACAAGAGGTTCCTCCTAGATGGGGAATTGGGGGTATAGATATTTGAGAGGATCCACCGACACCCATCCTCTTTATTGAAGAACATGACATTCATGTAATTCTTTGCTACTGACAACAAAGTCCCCTCAACTTTGGTAGAGTCCCACATACATAAAAGACCACCTAAAGCTCCATTGGCTGGGCTAACTAGAGATTCAGAGTCCTTCCAGATAAATTTAGAGATATAAGCAGCATTCTGAGAATCCAACTTAGTTTCTTGTAATAGAAAAATGGTGGGTCTTAAGTCTCTCCTCATGGACTTAACCAAGCGTTGCTTGTTGTGACCATTGAGGCCTCTCACATTCCATGAGAGGATCTTCATTTAGAAACTCTTGAAGAAGTTCTCTTCCCTCTTCCAAGAGGAAGGGGAAGTTTGGATCTAGTGTCAACTGGTGTTCCCAAATTTTTACCCCGAAGGGTAAGTTGAGTGCCATTCACAATCTTATCCGAAGCTTCTCTATTCCTGATGTCTTGAGCAGAAGGATGACCTCACTTTTTCCTGAGCCCACATCGACATAGAGCTTCCTTTGGGTACGGTTTGGAGGGGGGCTAGAAGAGAAAGGAGTGGGGGAGGAGAGGATGCCACTAGGGGATTTTGGGAGACTCTTAGGGGATGAAGGAGGGCTAGAGGGTTAGGAAAAGGAGAGGTTAGCATGGTTCGTGGTGGCATCCTCAATAGAGAGGGGGGAGAAATGATTGGAGACTAGGATGGGAGGACTATGAGGTGAAGAGAAAATAGGGTTAGGCAAGGGATAGGAGTAGTGGGAAGATCACCACACTCCTCGACCTCCAGATCTTGACCAACTATGCTAGGGGAAGGATGGCCCTCGACTGCAGGAGAGGAGAGGAGGGGCACAATAGAGGTAGAGGAATGAGGAGGACCAGATTTAGGCCAATGACATCCATCGATAGTCAAAGGCTTGGGGGCCAAGGGACATTGGGAGCGAAGATGACCTTGCTTAGAACAAAGGACGCAAAAAGTAGGTTTATTTTTGTATTCAATAGCTTGGGTGAAAGAACAAACCTTAGAGATGAGATTGATTGAATATGGGAGGATCGAGTCCAGATTAGCGTTGATGCACATCCTAGCATGGATCATGCGGGACCCAGCTCGAGTGGGGGGATCCAGAGTGATGAGTTCTCCAATATTCCTTGCAATACCCTAGAGGATATCTTCATTCCAAAACTAGATCGGAAGACCTGGGAGGCGAACCCACACTAGGATGAAGTTGATGTTCTGAGTGGATGGATCGAAATCCACCCCCCATTTTCGAAGGAACAATCCTCATCGATCGAAGAACCACGACCCTCTTATGAGGATTCATTGGGAATCATTAGGGTTGTTAAGCCTAATCAGAAAGAAGCCCCTAGGGAGAGCTACAAGGTCCATGGAACCAAGGGGTCACCAAGAGGAGTGGGCCCATTTGCATATGGATTCCATGTCCAGCCTCGAACCCAGGAACTTCCCCACCAAAGAGTTGGAGTTACGGGTGACCATGGACGACATGAGCTCAGAAGGAATCTCAAGGTTGTCGTTAGAAGGGAATAGGTCAACCTTCCTCGATGAAGGTGGATTAGGGTTTTGATTAAATTTCACCATATCTACGAAGGACTTAGGGGTCACCTTTCTCACCTCTTTCGATCCAATCGATCCACCCTCCACCTCCAGAGTGGAAGGCCCAGCTCCATGTGGTGGAGAGAGCTTTGATCCCTATTGGTCGCTCAAAAAGTCAGATCCTACCATTTGGCCATGTGTGGCAGATCCTAGAGCAGCCACCTCCGTTGACACTCCATGGTAGAGAGATCCCTTAGTTAAAAGAATAGTGGGCCTAAAGTCATCATTTTTCTTGTTGACTGACATGGAGATTCCTTCCAGATTTGTTGGGTGGACTGGGAGATTCTGGATCTCATGGTTTGGACCACCTCCTTCAAGCCCACCACTATCTGTGACCCCCTCAATGCCCTCACCATCATTACTACACTTGTCATCGCCTTCATTCGTCCTTGTGCTGCTACTGCATCCTTTTTGGCTATCGAAGATAAAGTATTATTGCCTCCAAGGAAAAAATCATCTAAAGCCCTAAGTGTTAAAGAAGCAATTTTGATGGAAAAATATAAATTATATTTTTTAAGTTTTCACAAACTTATTTGGTTTTTTTTTTTATGTTTTTGTGTGAAAATACTATTTGCTTCTATTTTTTAGATCTTTTGATGTTATTGTAGTAAAAATGAGAGGGAATCTTACATGGCTTCCAAAATGAAGAAGAGAATGTTGAACTCTTGAACATATTTCTATATTTTGGATGTTTTTAGAGTTTTTTGATTGACAAAGGTCTCTAGTCTAGTTTTCCCATTACATTATTTGTGCACCAATGCTTGCACCCACTATTTTGAGGTCCGAGTAATCATTTCCCAAAATAGTTTTGATTTTAATGTCAAACTTTGCTTACTTACTAATTTAATACCAATCCTCTTTTACTCATGACTGAGTGATGATATCCCACTTGATCAGGCTATATTTACTTTTTCCATCTTGTTTACCCCTTGATCATAAAAATATTCTCATGATTTTCTTCAACTCATTAAGGACTTTGGTGCATGGATAATAGAGAAATAGTAGATAGGTAAAGCACCGATGATAACCTTGATTATGGTCATTCTTCCATGGTGTGTGAGACAAACATTCGTCAATACTTAAATTCTCTTTATTTTTCAATAATTTTATTCCAACAGTTACTCTCAATCCTATTGAAGTGATTCTTAAATATTTGTAAGTGATATTAGTCTTGTTTTGAAAACACAATATTCTCTCTATCTCTTTGAATTATCTACTATATTTACAAGAGAAATAAATTGTAGACTTATTGTGGTTTATATTATTTCCCGTTTCTTCTTGATATGTTTTGAAATCCTTTTTTATTCTTATACCAATAAGTTTTGTGTCTTTACTCAATAATATTAGGTCATTTAGAAATTGAGCGCTATTGTTTATTTGAACCTTTTGATGGTTTGGAAGTCGTGGAAATTTTCTTAATCCCTTTATTTTCTAGTAGTTGAAATATGCTTTATGCTACCAAAATAAATAAACATGGGGAGAGGAGAACCTTGCCTAACTCCTCTGAAAGCCTAAAATAAGGAAGTGGGTTTGCCATTAAGCAAAGGAGTAATATTAGGTATTGAAATACATGTTATCTATTTTTTGAATTGTTCATGGAATCCCACCTTGCTTAGAATTTTTAAAATCATGTCATGATCAATTCTATCGAAAGCATTTACCATATCTACTTTGAGAGCCATGTCATTGGATTTTTCATCCCTACTAGAGTGCATTACTTCTTGAACTAGTATGATTCCTTCATGAATTCTTTATCCTTTCATCAACCCAATTTGGTTGGGGGAGATAATTGTATCCAACAATGGAAGCATTCTATTTTTGATGATTTTGGATATTATTTTATATGATGTGTTACAAAGTGATATAGGCCTAAATATTTGTAGTGAATGGGCATGTTTTTCTTTAGGGATTAGATCCAAAACATGGAGTTGATTCCCCCATGTATTTGTTATTTTCTCTTGCTTTCTTCAACCATATTTGGAATATCCATCTTGATAATGTTCCAAAATTCCTGATAAAATTTTACATTGAATCCATCAAGCCCTAGTGCTTTATCATATTGCATAGGGAATACCACTGCTTTGAGCTCCTCCACGGTGACAAGTTGGGTCAGTTGTTCATTTTATCTTTCTTAAAATAGCAAGAGTTATATTTAGAAGTGCTTGTTGATTGGCTACATTGAATTCTCCATCTTTGCTCAACAAATATTTGAAGTAATTAAAAATATATTTTTTAGTTGCTGCACATAGAATGATATTGTCCCATATTCCATTTTTAGATTAGTTATGATGTTGTACATAATCCTTTGTTGCATTATGTTGTGAAATAATTTGGTGTTTTGGTCATCTTCCTTAAGCCATATCATTCTAGATTTTATACACCATTTATTTTCTTCTTCTCTTTCTAATTTCAATATTTGGGTTGTGAGATCTTGTTGTTCTTGTATTAAAATCTCCTCTCCTCCTCTATTTTCCATTGTGATTTGAACTTCATTTAGTTTTATTTTCATTATAGAGTAGGATGTGTCCACTTTTTTTATGCAAATTTTGATCTATTGTATTAATTTTTATATATTTTTGACCCACCTTTGGGCATAACTTGAATTTTCCCTATTGTCTTCCCATTATTGTTGAACTAACTCTTTAAAGTAAACATTTTTTGACTAGATATAGTTATATTTGAAAGGAAATAGGCCCCAATAGGCCTGTTGTTTGAACCCCAAAAGAAGTAGTATATGGTTAGAATGACCATTAGATAATATTTCTTGAGAGATTTTTCTTCTATGAGCTAATAGGCTGTCATCAATGAGAAATCAGTCTAATATTTCTACAATAAAGTTGGATCTAACTCTTTTATTAGTCCAAGTATATTTTCCCCTTGTTAGTTGTACATCCATTAAGTTGTGTTGCATGAAATATTCTACTAGTTTTCTACTTGGGTCTCTTATGTAGACCCCCCATTTTTTTGGTGGATTTCAACACTAGATTGAGATCTTCTTCAATTACCCAATTTTCTTGCTTGGAGTTAGAATACACATTAAGCAACACCTTCCAACATCGGTTATTTTCATCTAGGTTATTAGGAACATAATTATTGGTGATAGTGTAAACTTGACCAATAGGGACTTTAAGCATTGTTTTTAGCTAATGCTTTGTGATATCTACTGAAATTAACTCACACTTAGTTTTATATGTTGTTAAAATCCTTCCAAAACTTTCCTTCGTTAATATGACTACATGTTTGCAAGAGAGCCGACAAAATCCCATTTGTTTTTGACTCATTCTATATCTAGTTTTATTTCCTAGACCAAAAGTACATTTGGTTTTTATTGGATGACCAAGTTCTTTACTCCTATTTTCTTATTTTCTTGTCCTAACCCTCTAATATTCTAGGTAATAAATTTCATCATTGATAATATGGATAGAAGAAGGATCAAATTATTCTACCTATTTTTGAAATTTTTCTTTATTGTCTTCTTTAATGTGTCCTCAATTGTGGTTTGCTTCCCTTCCACTATATTTTTTGAAGCTTCTCTCTCTCTCTAAGCTCCGTGTGTGGAACACGTCCTAATTTGGTTTTGGTTTTGGCTATTATAGAAGAGGTGTTGTCCTCATTTTATTGTATATGTGCTTCCTTTTATGTCCTTAGGAATTTTGAACATCTTTCTTCCTTATCTCCCCCTCCTTTCAAGTTGGAGTGTCTTGTTTAGAGTATTCTTCTTGATGTTCAAGAGTAGTTGCTATCGTTTCCTCCAAATCTTGTTTCAATAGACTAAATATATTTTGAACTTGAATTTTCTATTTATAACTATTATTTTTTAGGGATATAGATAGTCTTTCCTCTTTTCCTTTTGACTTTTGTATAGTACTATTGTTGCTAAACTTGAGCAATAGACTTTGCATCAAAATCTCTTTGGAAGTTCCCATATTCAAGATATTTGGAACACTTGAAAGGTATATAGTCATAGTCTAGATTTTGGTATTTTTAGCACATTTAATGACAATGTAATGGCTTATGGTATCCCCTCTACTGGGTTTACTTCAATACATATTAAAGCTACCATGTAATTTTAATCTTTAGGCTCCACTTTCATTTTATAGATACCAATCTTATTTCTAATGGCCTTCAATATATTTTCTTTCCAAAAATGCATTAGGAGGAAAAAAATACAAACTCATGTTGGGATTTTGGAAGGAGTCTCTTATAAGGGGTCAAAGTGAGGATTCCACATAATCATGTATAGACCACAAGGAACCATTAACCATGGACTAGATCTAAAAATAAAAAAATTGTCCTCCTCAGTGCTGAAGATGGTAGCAAAAAAAAATCCCTTCCACATAGTTTGATTTTGATTCCCCCTCTTACCTTAGTTCTCCATTCTTTGTCAATCCATCCTTCAATGGTTTTCCCTAAAGGCCATGAACAAATAAATCGATATATATGAGCCAACATCAAGAGACCATAAGTTTTTTCTCTAATAAATTCATTTGTTATTTCTATCGTAAGAACCTTTTCCATATTTTGACCATTTTCAAATCATCCTTGGCATCTAAGGGGTTTTTTGCCCTAGATTATGCTATGAGAGCTTCAATGGTTCTATGTGGGACTACATTTTTTCCTACATTGAGATTCTTTTAAGAAAGTGATGATTGTTGTAAGCAGCAAGCAAGCAACAACCATGGTTTTAGACACTCAAATCCAACTACCTCTCTCTTCATGATGCAACTCTAGACTTGTGTCGCTGATCTTTTTAAAAAGTATTATCTTTATTTACACACTCTTTTTTTTTAATGTCTTACGAAAGGTACTCTTTAAAATTATTTATATTTTTATCTTTAATAACGCATATATAGATAAATGTGATGGTGGTTTTAGCTGTATCAAATGGTATGAATAGGAAAAACCCTATAAGTGACTTCAACATTGTATCAAGGCTCCTCTCCCTTACCATAGTGGAAGGACTTAAACTTGCAACCACAACACCATCCAAGATTACATTCAATATATACCTCTTAATATTAATGGGTCAAGCTAGAAAATATGATGAATCACTATTAACCCACACCATGTAAGATGCCTTCATCTTCTCAAATATTAACAATAGTCTTACCATATAGTAATAATGAAAGATCCTTAGTGCAAAAATCGGAAGGGGGTGAACAAATAAGACAATTAGATAATGACCTTGACAACTCTATTCATGGTGTTCCAAATTTAGTTGGGAAGGAATTATTGATGTGATTTTGCTAAACATGGTGAAAAATTTATATGCCCCCACATTACTAGTCACAAGGATGCCATGCCCCCTAGGTTATTAGAATATGTGTGCTTCTTAAACATGGTTGCATGCAAAAGTCCTACCCAATGGAAAGATCATATTTTTGCCTGTCTGATATCCTATATTTGTCAAGTTTACCATTATTTATCAATTGAACAGTTAAATTATTAGTCATTCCACCTATTTACTATAATAATAGCTTTCTCTCCTTCCTCCTTGAACTCATTGGCTACATGTTTATGATCATATCCAATTTTAAGGATATGCTCTACATGCAACATTACTTTGCAAGCAAGAAATACACTTACGGTATAGGGAATTTTACTCTGAAAACCACACTTGTATACTATTTTATGTAAGATTTATGCAAGTGCATTTGCACATGATAAAAGAAAGCTACAAATGCTTGTCCTAAATCAAATGACACGAATTTGTTTTAATTAGAGTTAAGGAATTACATTATCAACCATAGTCCCTTTATGGAACATGTGTCTATGATGATCATGAGTAACTAATTCAAAAAATAATAAAATCATCTATTTTATATAAAAAAATGTGAAACATTGATGCTTATAGTAGGTATCACCAAAAGTAGCTCTTATTCAAGAAAGCATTCAAAGTAAATTTATTGTTGTCTATCACTTAATCTAAAAATATGGATGGCATACTATGTACCAGGGTTATGCATAGTGGCTATTTATCACTAAATTGGATAAAATTAGGATTTTTAAAATTTGGAATTGGCTAATATTTGGGACCCTTGACCAAGTCCCATTAGCCAAAAATTTCTAGGTGCAATTTTTTTTTTCTGGGTCGATTCCCCCCAATTGTATAATAATTTGACCATTTTAAGTTTAAATTTCCAACATTGCCCCTAATAATAGTGAACCTTATACATTTGTTTGAACACTATTCACCTGGATTTCAAGACTGATTTACCAATTTTTTATAAATACATTTTGGGCATGACCCCTTACGCATAACCCTACAATGTACAATGAAAAAACATGATATTAGACCTTAGTTGCAATAATTTTTACTATAAGGAAGCCAAGCATAGTCCACTGACTATTGTGTATTTTAAACTTACCTCTATTGAGGTGAGAAGAGATCCATAGATTTATTTGATGCAAAAAAAGAGAATTAATTATGGGAAATGTATTTACTTCCCTATGCAATAATACATTTTTATTTTATTTACTATTAGCATATAAGCTATTTTCTCACAATAAAACAAAATTAAATATTATCACACAATGATATACACAAGTGTTCAATCAAATAGATAAACTTACTATATTCCCATGGATCACAAACTTAGTGTTCCAATACTAATGAAGTACTAAAATTCTTCATTACATACATCTCATATGCTTGCTCTACATATAACCTTTACAAAGACTCTTGACATTTCAAATTCAACAAACTATTCATCTCCTCAAACATTCGAGATATATGACTTCATATTTCTCATAAGAGAAATATATTTTATTGACTCTAAAAAAGACAAACCATTAATGATCATCAAATGATAAACTCTAAATGACTAATATTTTAAAGACTCCATTCACACCACATATTTACATAATATTTACAAAGTTTCTTGCAATGTATTTGCAAGGTATCAAATAATGTAAGAAAATCCAACACCCCATATATTACATTATTTGGTATGCTTTCAATATTTCATTATGGTCTTTGTCTTCCTGCTTTGACTCTAGTAGTGTCCTTGGATCTTGTATTCTTTCTAGCTCTGATTCTAGAATAGATTCTATCCTTCTGGTTTTGATTTGTATGTTATTATTGGATCAATTGCATATTCTTTCTTTCCTACATGTCTAAGTGTTATTTATTTTATGAGCATAATAACTATTGCACTTTTTATGAATGAATTTATTCTTATCAAGCTATTTTCCCTTTTGTAAAAATACTTTAGTATTTCTATAACTCCATTCTATTCTAATCTATTTATCAATCCATATTGTGTATCTATTTTAGTTTTATTTTCTTGATGAAACTTTCAGATTAATTATTTCCTCTACAAATTTTATAATTTTGGAGGACCCAACATTTATTTTTCTTTCCATATCTATTTTTTCAATGAGTTTACATAGGTTTTTATGAGGGTTCTCGGTCCCCTCATTTCTTTCCATGTCTATTATAAGTGTTTCTTATTTTATTTTTTATAATTCTTATCTTTTTGTTAGTATTACCTGTGCCACCATTCCTTATTACAAAGCCATTCTCATTAACTTGTCATGTTTCATTATATCCTTGTTTTGTTCTAATTGCCTCTATGTGCCTTTTAAGTTCATCATTGTCCTAAATTAGATCATTATTGATAATTTAGAATGACCATCATTATCCTTGTTGTAAATGGAATAATTTAATTCATCAATACATTGTTTGTTATATTGGCCACCATATTTTATACAATCAAACCAAACATTTCTTGTCTTATCATTATCAAATATGGATAGATCAATAGTTACTTTTTCCATAAGTGCTCTATGAGTTGGTTCATATCTGTAACAATCCAAAAAAACCACCTCAAATAGAGATTGAAAAAAATTATATATATATATATATATATATATATATATATATGTATGATTCACAATTAAGGTTCTCCATTTACCCAATACATTTATTTTTAGCAGTCTCAAGGATTTACCACATTTGAATGTCGCTGCAAATGACACTCAGTGGACAGGACTGGCCAACATCCCATAGTTTTATAGGGTTCACCTTACTAAACCTCATAATTTAGAATGATACCAAAGTAGTCCCCCCATATTTTCTATACCCTACTCAGTATAGGATAATGTAACCACATCGTAGGAATTATCCTTTAAGTCCCATACCACTTAAATGGGATGCCTATTCCCAAAACCTTATCCTAAGTCCATCTAGGTAGGTTAATTAGGCGTAATACGCGGTTCTTAATTACCAGTTACCACACCTCCATCGGCTAACTAAGGTCATTGCCACTCATCCAACAATGAACATGATCACCTGAACCTACACATTCAAAGTAACACTGCTATTATCTTGTGAATGACTTTGACAAATTTTCAATTGTGGAAAACCTGATCCTCTACATTCAAGGTGCATCAATTCACAAGAATAAGGCTACTGCATCAACACAAGTCCTTCCAAATTTACAAATTTCCTAGCTATTGCATACTCACAACTCCTAGGATTCATGTATACCTGGTTGTGTCATCAACACAACTCCAAAGATTGGGCTATTTCTTGACTCAAATTCTAAAGAAGTTCTATATCCAACCAAAGAAATCTTTCTTAACCTAAGATAAAATTTAAGCAAAATATAACCATTCTCTCTAGAATTAAATGCTTCACTTAAATAAATAACATGTTTTAATCTATAGCACAAAAATGAGAACATATATATATATATATATATACCACATCTCATAAAACATAAGCTTCAAAATAATAACACCACTAAGAAGCATTTCATCAATTAAAATACCATAAATTTAATTGATCCAAGTGCTAACATAAAGCCATGTATAGAAGCATTTCTTTAGAAGTAAAAATGATGAATTACAATGCTATCTATTCTACTTAAAGGTTATAATAACTTTTAATGAAAATTAGATCACAAGATAACATTAACTTTCAAATAAGAGTACTAGACAAATAAATCAATCCTTGATTTTGTTCAATGATCAAGCTCTCATTATCTTACAAAATTGCCTAGCTATTAATAATTTGAAAGTTTCCATCTATGTAGCTCCCATTTACATAACAACTTTACATTCCAAAAAAAATAAATCCATCCATCCAAGTGGTCTCCATGCCACATTCTCTTTGCAATATTCTTCATGAAAGGGATTGCCCATGAAATGAAGAATACTTAGGGATTAGGATAACTCTCACTATATATATATGCAATGCAATATATCATTCTCTAATTAAATTGCAAGTAACCATGCATATGCATTAAACAACAAAAATATAAGGAGAGAATCCCATACTTCTCTCTATAGTGGTCCCTTTACCTACGCAAGTCTCAAGAACCATTATAATCGTTTTTCCTTCCTTAAGGTAATAGTGGAAAAAACTATATTACTATTTTAAAAGTGCATTTGAGCATAACCAATTTTCTACATAAAAGAAGTGTTGAATCAATAAGAATACATTTAAATAAAAGCTTCATATTTCCTTTGTAATATAACACTAAACACATTTTTCTAACTTCTTTTAAATGAGAAGGAAACATACTCGAAAACTCTAATAATTATTATTCAAAATTTAATTATAAAGATAAATATTTTGCATAACCAATTTATCATATAACTAGCATGAGGTATGATATTACCATAAAATAGGACACCAACAAGATTATATCTCTTAAAGAGACCCAATTTCTAAAAATACAATACAACTACTCTAATCATTAAAACCAAATTGAGCTGCTAAAACCAAGAACGAACTAGTGCCAATTCAACTTTCCAACCAAAACACAAGAAGAACATAGAATCCAAAAGATAAAACATCTAAGCGCTACCTGAGATGTCTAATAAAATCAACCGAAAGAGCCAACAACATGCTAGACAACCAACTACTAGAGGATAACACACCCATCCACCTGATTCAGAACTTAGCAAGGGTCTACTAAAAGAAAATTTGCCAAATAAATTGGTTCTAGCACTCCACACATACACAGGTTACATAGGTTGAAAGTGATCAAACTACACAGTCCAACATGAATTTCCATAACAAAGACAAGCACAACACTCCCTCTAAAGGTCCATATAAGCCTACCACAAACATAAAAGAGAGAGAGTAACTAGACATCGGTCTAGGAATATGCAAATATAATGACTATAAAGGCAATATCTAAACATTGACTAAACAAAGAACAACTAGCTTGGGTAGAACACCAAAGGGAGGAACTTACAACCAACACTTAAGGAAGGTCCATAGGCTTACAAACTAGCTTATGATCATCTAAAAGATCCATCTAAGATATGAAAATACAATCTATAACCATAGTAAAAACAAGAAAACATCCATAGCCATAAAGAAAATAGATTGCACTTAGAAGGTACTACCTTTGCCAAGCCTTCCCATTACCTTTCAAACTAGGTATGCACTACAATCACTTATTTTCCTCCAAATTTGAGATCCTTTCCTCCAAAAGTTTTCCAACAGACTCATCCCAACCTCATTTAAATAAGCTAGGGTGCGACCTTCTTGCATGGCCAAAGGTAACACATGGAAAGATTTCAAGAATACGTTCTTTAAGTTAGCCACCTTTTTATTTATTAAATTAGTGTGCCACCATAACATATAAATAAAGAGGCCAATCTATCTTAATATACCATATTAATTTATTTAACCATTTATTAATTGTAACCTTTATTAATATCAATGGTTAATATTAATTAGTAACCTTCAAGTATTAATAAACCTAAATGCATTAATACTTTTTAAATTAATTGGTTCTATGATTTTTAATCAAATCAAAATAAATCTTAATTGATTCCATAATACATTACATTACACAATTCTTGAGTAGGTGGCTTATTAAGATAACCATACGTTATCCCCTACCTACTAAGAATGACTTCTTGCCAATAGCAAGCTCATAGCCCAATGATGTATTCAAATAGCAAGCAAATTAAAATGTAACTATATGAAGGGTGTGCTTTACCCTTGAGCTATCGATGAACAAGTCATCAACCATCATTTCAATCCATCAATGAGAGTACCTCGTCCTGCAACCATAAACACATTAGAAGTACCATATTCCAAGAATAAAAATCAAACATAGAGTACCATTATCATTTTTTCTAACATCATAAAATGAGACTATGCATTAAATTTCCATACATAATACATAAGTCAATGTTCAAAGCAAGTCCTGCTAATGAGGGGTGTTACATACTTCCCCCCTTGGACTAAACACAATCTTTTATGTTTCCTACAAAAAGAAGCATACATATTTTATTCAAATAAATATGGGATTTGCTTTCTCATTACTTTAACATCTTCCCAAGTTGCACACTTTTTTATAATATTGGTCCTATTGGACCTTACATTGGTCTAGGGTTCATTTCCTCAATGTCTTGGAACAAAACCTCAAAATCTTTATTGGTTTTACCTCAATGACTGAGGAATATACCATCTACAATTTAGAAACATTCCAAATGTGAGTATGATCAATAACATATTTTATAAGCAGGGATATGTGGAAAGTATCATGGATATTTGATAGGTTGGGCAACAAAGTGAGCCTATAAATTACTAGACTAATCTTATCAATGATCTAAAAGGGCCCACATAGCGAGGATCCAACTTAGTTGACTTGATGAAACTTTTCATGGATCTTAATTGTAAGAAAAATATGTCCCCCATCGAGAATTCTCTTGGTGATATTTTTAGATCAGCATAGCTCTTATGGCGATCGATTGCTTCCTTGAGCCTAAGCCAAATAACTTTGATTTAATCCTCCATCTCTCAGATAGTGTCTGGTTTGATCACAACCTGATCCTTCAAATTATCCCACAATAGAGGAGATTTGCATATTTTGTCATACAAGGCTTCAAATGAGACCATATCCAAATATGCATGGTACCCATTATTATATATTAATTCAATGAGATGCAAAAAGTCTTCCCACTAAGACTTTTGGTCCATGTAGTACATGAAAATCATACCTTTTAAAACTTGGTTCACCATATATGTTTGACCATATATTTCTAAATGATATGTAGAACTTATATTCATCTTAGTACCCACTGCATGATGTAGAGCCTACTAGAACTCTAATGTGAACCTAGAATCCTTATTTGATATGATCACCTCAGGAAACCCATGTAGCCTAAAGATTTCTTTGGAAAACTTATTTTCCACCATCGGTGCATCATCCTTGAAGTTCCTTGGTATGAAGTATGCAACCTTGGTCAAATTATCAACCACTACCAGGAATGCATCATGTTGGTGCCTAGTCTTAGATAAATCCACAATAAAATCCATAGATATTACCTGCCATTTTTTGCATAGATATATCATGTGGGTACAATTTCCTTATTAGATGTCGATGTTCTACCTTAACTTACTAACATTCTAAACATCTTGCAATGAAACTAGTGATATCCTACTTCATTCTTATCCAATAGAAGATATTTTCATATTTTCCCTTATTTTTGACCCTCCTAAATGAGCAAAATAGCGAGAATTATGTGCCTCTTGCATAATCAATCTCCTTACTTCACCAGTTTTGGGTATAACAACCCTATCATTGAAGCATAAAAGTTTGTCTTTTATGTTGATATACGTATTCTATTTAGGATTTATCTCAATTTTATCTTGGATTTCTATGCAATACGGATCCTGTAGTTGCATTTCTCAGACTTTATCCATCAAGTTTATATGACTTGAGGTCAACGCTGCTATGTGCAGTCTCCTACTCAAGGTATCTACAAACTTATTTTCTTTCCCTTTGATATACTCGATACCAAATTCATATTCTACTAATAACTCTATCCATCTTCTCTATCTCGCGTTCAAAATAGGTTGGGTAAAAATATATCTTAGACTTTGATGGTCTATCCTTAGCTCAAAAGGTTTGCCTAACAAATAATATGTCTAGATATTTAATGCATGCACAACTATTTCCAACTCTAGATCATGTGTAGCATAATTTACCTCATGCTTCTTGAGTTTTATAGACTCATAGGCTATTGTGGCCTCTTTTTGGGATAATACCCCACCCAAATCCTCTAAGGAAGCATCAATACATATGGTAAAATTCCCAAGAGGATCTAGTATCTTGAGAATTGGTGTTGTAGTTAACTTATTTTTTAGAGCCTCAAAGGTGACCTCACACTTCCATTTGAACTCATTTCCTTTCCTCTAAAGGTTGGTGATTGAATAAGAAAATTTAGAGTAATCCTTCACAAAACATTTATAATAACTGGTGAGTCCCATGAAACTCCTAACTTTTGACACATTTGTTGGTGCATGCCAACTTAATATAGCATCATTTTTATTTGGATCTATGATAATTCCTTTTTTCAAGATGATGTGTACCAAATAATATACCTATGAGGTATAAAACTTACACTTGGATAAATTTCCATAAGCTGGTTTGTCTTTCGTGTTGAGCAAGGTGTAGGGACAGTATTGTCATTGTTAACACACTCAGATAGACAGGTTGATGCAATGGATAGTTTTTCGAAGGTTGTTCAGAGTATGTATAGTGGTTTTCAATGCTTATGAGAATGTTTTTGATGTTTGGATTAAGTTGTTACGAGTTGTTCATGCATATTTGCAAAAGTTGCAAAAATCATCAGGAAGTTGTCAAAGTAGAAAAAGTTATCAAAAAGGTGCGCTCCTTGCTTGCAGTGCATGTTCGTACATGTCGGAGCATGTTGGTATGCTTAGAAACATATTAGAATAGTGCTAGAGGTGTCATATCGATGTTTGGATTGATCGTTTGCATCGCCCGTACTTGGTTGGACAATTTTGCACTTAGTTGGACAGTTGTAAAATATGTGTTAGAGGCCACTTTGCAGGAGGTATATTAAGTAATCCATGAGGAATTGGACCTTAAAGTTTTTACTGGAGGTAGTTGGATATACTGAGAGCTTAAGTTTTAAATTTAAGCCCAAACGTAGTCTGGAAGAAGAAACGGTGAGCTTTGCAAAATGGCTCTGGAGCACTTTTTTCAGTTTATGTGACGTGTAAAATCAGCGTCAGAGGCCACTTTGTCGGAGGTACTGAAAATAATCCGTGAAGAGTTAAAATCTGAAATTTAAACTTAAGGTAGTCGGTTTATCCAAGAATATATGTTTCAATTTTTAGACCATTTGGAAATTTGAGGAGGAAGTTATGACTATTAAAAAAAGCCCTCTCAACTCTTTTTGGCATTTTTGGTAGTTTCTAAGAATGTAACGGTTGAGTGGTACTTTTGTGTAATTGAAAAAAAAGAGTTGCATTTTTTAATGTGAAGAATATATATGTTTTAAAAGAAAAAGGAGAAGCGAGTTTTTTTGAAAAAAGGACTACCAGTGCATGTTGTGAAGAATTTTTTCTTTGGCATTTTGGTTGAAAAAATGTGCAAGGTGTGACATAATCAATGTGCAGAGTTGAGAAGATTGAAAATGTTAAATAAAAGATTTTAGAGGAGAATATTTGTGAGCTAGACCACTCAAGGTCTTTTGATGAGATTTAATACTTTTATCAAAGCTTTTTAAATTTGTCTGGTCGATGCTTGGCAACAGGGATCGGTGCTCCTTGTAGTTGGTGCTGCTAAGTCTGGGTTGGTTGGTGCCATTACCTATAGTTGGTGCTGCAAAAATATTGTAAAGACCAAATATTTTCGAGGCTGGATTTGGATGGGAGTCCAAACAGTCCATTGGCACAATGTTTTTCCCACATCGGGTTTCCACTATAAATCTGGTGTTATGTGATACATGTTTGTGTGATTGCTTGTTTGATTTGATTTTGTAGTTGGATTAAATTTTTAATATACACTGATTCACCCCCCTCTCTGTTTCACGCTTAGTTCGACAATTAGTATCAGAGTGAGGTTCCTTAACAAGCTTAACCGACTAGGGTGATCTTGAAAGTGACACAATGGCAGGTGGTGAAGGCTTCTCATCAAACAAAGCACCATTGTTTTATGGAACTAATTACAAATTTTGGAGACTTAGGATGCAAACATATCTTTGTGCTTTGGGATACGACATTTGAGATTCAGTAAACAGTGGATACATATTACCCACCACTTCTCCAACCAATGCTACTGGTAAAAAACTATTTGAGAATGACTCAAAAGCAAAGAATTCTATCATGTGTGGATTAGTGGACAATAAATTGGTAAAGATTATGGATTGTAAAATGACAAAGGAAATATGAGACAAACTGAAGAGCATTCATGAAGGAGACGTTAAGATCAAGGAGGCCAAGTTAAAAACACATCGAGCTCAGTTCGAAGGATTAAATATGAATGAGGATGAGAATATAGAGGTATATATGTTGAGAGTTAGTGAAGTCATTAATGTGATTAGAGGACTCGACAAGGAAATCAAAGATTTTATCATTGTAAAAAAGGTATTAAGGTCCCTTCCCCAAAGATTTGATTCTAAAGTTTCAACTATAGAAGAAGTTAAATATCTAAATTCTTTTAGTATGGATGAGATACATGGTTATTTGAATACATATGAGATGAGAATAGGAAAATCTAAACCCATAGACAGAGAAGCTGCTTTTAAAGCCCAGAAAAATATGAAAGCAAAACAAGAATTCGAGGAAGAAGAAACATCAGATGAAATGGAAGCAAACTTTGTTCGAAAACTAAAAATGGGAAAAGGAAAATATAGAGGAAAGTTACCATTTAAATGTTTCAACTATGGAGGCGTTGGGTATTTCGTAGCTAAATGTCCACTTAATGAGAAGAACAGAAGTGATGAAGGATCACACAGAGAAAGAAGTGACTGGAAGAAAAAATCAAATTTCAGAAAAGGTAACTTCAAGAAGAAAAGTTTCATCTCCAAGAAGGTCAGTTCATCAGAAGACAACTCCAGTGAGGATTCTGAAAAAGAAATATGCGAAGCTCTTTTCATGGCATTCGAAGAAGAAAAACCAAAAAAAGAATAGGAATGTGATGAAGAAGAAATTTACGTAGAAGTGAATTTGGAAGAGGAACTAATTGCAACTCTGGATGAATTGAAGACAGAAAGAAAAACGAATAAAAAAATTTCAAGAAATCTTGAGGATGAAAATTAAATCATAACAACTTTGAAAGTGCAGATAGAAGAATACAAGAAGATCTCCGAAGATCTCGACGTGCAAATAACCATGAAAATAGATTATTGCAACAAGTTAGAAGAAGAGATTGTTGGTTTAAGGATGTAGCTAGAAGAGATGAATAAAAAATTAGATTTTATCACAAACGTGAAGAGAGTTCTATGAAGTTGGATAATATCATAAAGAACCAAAAGACTACAGACATAAATTTTGGTTTGGGTTTTGATGTAAGAGAATCATCAAATGGATCAAAGGCCACAAACAAAGAATCCACAAATAATGAAGAAAAGAAACAGGTTAATCAAGCAAAAATGAATCATGCAAAGAAAAACAATAATGCAAGGCACGAAAGGAGAATTGACAATGATGGTTTCACCAATGTCACACATCAAAGAAGAAGAATATTTATGGCTCCTACAACATGGCAAAGACCACCACCCAGGTTCAATCATCTCTTTTTTGGTTACTGTTTTAAATGCAATGGTTATGGACATAAGATTTTAGATTGCAAGTATAATGTAGGACCAAGGAATTTTACCAGTAGAAATGCATTTTCAACTTTGATGGATTATGCAGTAGAATGTTATAACTATCATAACTTTGGGTATATTAAAATAAATTGTAGAAGTACATTTACATCAAATCAATTTCAGGGAAGAAAATTTCAGCCAAATGGAATAAGACAAAATATAAAATTTTCTGAAAAACATGCATAAGCTACTGAAAAAGAAAAACCAAAATAAGAGCCCACAACTGTAATCAAATCGGAGTGGAAAGAAAAAGAGCAACCTAAGGAAGAAAAGAAATCATTGATCATACAAATGGCATTTAAAGCGCAGAATAAATCCGCACCATAGATACTTGATAGTGGATGCTCCAGTCATATGACAAGTGACAAACAAAAATTTGAGAAGTTGCAGCAATATGAAGGTGGTTCAGTGAAATTCAAAAATAATTATGGAGCTAAGATAGTTGGCAGAGGTTCAGTTAAGATCAGTGAAAAAACAATCAGGTTAGAAGAAGTCTTATTTGTGGTTGGTCTGAAGCATAACTTGTTGAGCGTAAGTTAGATTTGTGACAGAGGTCATGATGTGATCTTTAAGAAGCAGGGTTGTGAAATCAGAAAGACAAATAGTGGGAAGTTGATAGCAGCTGGATCAAGGACATCTGACAACCTGTACACTCTCTCAAATACTTCAGAAGGAGCTTGCTTGATTGGACAGGAAGAAGAGAATTGGTTGTGGCACAAGAGGCTCGATCATATCAATTTTGAAAATCTAGTAAAAATCAATTCAAAGAAAGCAGTGAGATATATTCCCACCATTGGCAAACCATAAAATAACATTTGTGCTTCATGTCAAAAATGGAAGAAAACTAGAGTCTCATTTAAAACAAAAGAGTACTACACGAGCAAACATTTGGAACTAGTACATACTAATTTATGTGGACCCATGAGAACGCAAAGCATAAATAGTGACAAATATTTCATGTTGTGTATAGATGACTATTCCAGGATGACATGGGTATTGTTTTTGAAGCATAAATCAGAAGCTTTTGAGATGTTTAAGGTTTTCAAAAACCAAGTTGAGAATCAAATAGGAAAAATGATTAAATGTTTAAGGTCATATAGAGGAGGAGAGTTCATTTCAAAGGATTTCACAGAGTATTGTGAAAAATATGGCATCATGAGACAGTTTTTAGTAGCCAGGACACCTCAGTAGAATGGTGTGGTAGAAAGAAAGAATATGATAGTGCAGGAAATGGCACAGACTATGTTGACTGAGAGCAAAGTAGCAGAATTTTTTTGGAAAGAGGTAGTCCATACTACAGTATACATCCAAAATAGGTGCATGTTGAGGACGCATGCAAACAAAACTCCTTATGAGTTGTGGTTTGGTAAAAAGGCAACAAAAAGATATTTTAAAGTTTTTGGTAGCAAGTGTTACATCAAAAGAACTGAAGAAAACCTTGGTAAGTTTGAAGATAGAGCGGATGAAGGTATTTTTCTTGGCTATTCATCAAAAAGCAAAGCTTACAAATACTACAAGAGGCTCAGAAAAATTATGGAAAGTGCCAATGTTAAAGTTGATGAAGGAAGGGAACGAGTAATTAGCTATGGAGAGAACTACCAAATTTATGAAGAGGTCATTGAAGGAGATGAGGAAGAGAAAATGGAAAATAAACCAAGAATTGACTCAGAGGATTCGAAAAGTGATTCAGAATTGGAAGAAAACAAGAAATTCAAAATAGGTAGCTGGAAGAAAGATCATCCTAGAGAGAAAATAATTGGAGACCCCACAGTTGGCGTTTAGACAAGAAGAAGATTAGTAAATAATCTTTACTATCCAACATTGAGCCCAAAAATGTTGTCGAAGCAAGAAAAGATGAAATTTGGGTAAAGGCAATAAATGAATAATTAGATCAGATCGAGAAAAACAAGACTTGGGAGTTAGTACCAAGACCCACAAATAAAAATATAATCGATACTAAATGGGTGTTTCAAAACAAGTTGAATGAAGACGGATAGGTAGTCAGTAACAAAGCAATATTGGTATGCAAAGGGTATGTGCAAGTTGAAGGTATCGACTTTGAGGAAACCTTTGCACCTGTGGCCATACTAGAGGCAATTAGAATGTTTATTGCTTTAGTAGTTTACAAGAATTTCAAAGTTTATCAAATGGATGTGAAATCAGCATTTTTTAATGGGAAACTTGAAGACGAGGTTTATATTGAGCAGCCAAACGGTTTTTAGCTTGGTGATGATCCCAACTTGGTTTGCAAGTTGAAGAAAGCATTATATGGCTTAAAATAGGCACCTCGGGCATGGTATGCAAGGCTAGACAATTATCTTACTCAACAAGGGTTCAAGAAAGGTATGGTGGACAATAATTTGTATGTTAAAATAGAAAATGATCATCATATTGTTGTTGTTGTATACGTAGATGATATCATATTTGGCAGCAACAAAGATGAGTTGTGTAAAGATTTAGCAAATAAGATGCAGAAAGAGTTTGAAATGTCAATGATTGGTGAACTTTGATATTTTCTCGGATTGCAAGTTAATAAAAAGGAGAAGGGGATATTTATTTATCAAATTAAATATGTGAAAGAGATGCTAAAAATTTCACAATGGAGGATTGCAAGCCAGTTAGCACTCCCATGACGACAGGTTGCAAGTTGAGCAAGGATGAAAAATCTCCACCTGTTGATCAAACTATGTACACATCCATGATTGTGAGCTTATTGCACTTGATAGCTACTAGACAAGACATTTTGCAGGTAGTATGCATGGTAGCATGATTTCAGGCTAGTCCTAAGGAGACTCATGTGACAGTAGTGAAGAGGATTTTTTGGTATCTCAAGGGTACTATGGAGTATGGGTTATGGTATTCGAAAGGTAAGGACTTCACCCTTATTGTGTATTTAGATGCAGATTGGGCAGGATGTGTAGATGATAGGAAGAGTACCAGTGGAGGTGCATTCTATCTTGGTGATAATCTTGTTGCGTGGCATAGCAAAAAGCAGGAGTTAGTCTCATTATCCACAACAAAGGCAGAGTATATTGCAGCAACATCATGTTGTACATAGGTACTTTGGATGAAATAAACTTTGAAGGATATTGGAATAAATTTTAGTGAGCCCATCTCGATCATGTGTGAAAATACAAGTGCAATCAATATCTCAAAGAATTCGGTTATGCATTCTCGCACAAAACATATTGCTATTTGGTACCATTTTTTGAAGGAGAAAGTTACGAAAGGTGAGGTTAAGTTGGATTTTGTTCCAACAACAGATTAAGTAGTAGATATCTTCACCAAACCATTTCCCAAGGATGTATTTGAGTACCTTCATAA
Source organism: Wollemia nobilis (assembly GCA_028583015.1). Lineage (NCBI taxonomy): Eukaryota > Viridiplantae > Streptophyta > Pinopsida > Araucariales > Araucariaceae > Wollemia > Wollemia nobilis. The sequence goes on along the minus strand of JAQPPZ010015824.1, from coordinate 39,570,019 downwards.
GAAATTGGGAGTGGTCACACTTCCCAAGCATTGAATAGCTATCGGGGCCACATTCTCAGGGGGAGAATTTGTGTCTTTGTTTATCTTTTTGCTCATGTTTGTGATTCTTGCTAAGTGTAATAATTTTTGCCTGAGGATGTTGTGCATGGACTCAAGGGGAGTTTGCAGCAGCCCTTTGGTCTTGTTGTCAAAGGGGTAGAAAAGTTACAGGAAATTGTGCATGTGTTGCCAATAGTTCCAAAGGGGGATATTGTTGAGCAAGGTGCAACAACAATATTGTCATTGTTGTCAACACACTCAGATGGACATGTTGATGTAGTGGAAAGATATTCGAAGGTTTTTTGGAGTATGTACAGTGGTGTTCAATGCTTATGAGGATATTTTTGATGTTCGGGTGAAGTTGTTATAGGTTTTTCATGCAAATTTGCAAAAGTTGCAAAAATCGTCAAGAAGTTATCAAAGTAGCAAAAGTTGTCAAAAAGGTGCGCTCCTTGCTTGCAGTGCATGGTCGAATAGGTCGGAGCATGTTGGAATACTGGGAAACATGTTATAATAGTGTTGGAGCTGTAATATCGATGTTTGGATTGATCGTTTGCATCGTCGGTATTTGGTTGGACGATTTTGCACTTAGTTGGATAGTTGTAAAATCTGTGCTAGAGGCCACTTTGTGGGAGGAATATTAATCAATATATGATAAATTGGACCTAAAAGTTTTTAATGGAGGTAGTTGGATATACTGAGAGCTTAATTTTTAAATTTCAGCCCAAACGGAGTCCGGAAGAAGAAACGGTGAGCATTGCAAAATGGCTTTGGAGCACTTTTTCAGTTTATGTGATAGGTGTAAAATCAGCGTCAGAGGCCACTTTGTCGGAGGTACTGCGAATAATACGTGAAGATTTAAAATCTGAAATTTAAAATAAACGTAGTCAGTTTATCCAAGAATATATGTTTCAATTTTTACCCCATTTGGAAATTTGAGGAGGAAGTTATGACTGTAACAAAAAACCCTATAAGCTCTTTTTGGCATTTTTGGTAGTTTCTAAGAATGTAACGATTGAGTGGTAATTTTGTGTAACTGAAAAAAAAGAGCTACATTTTTTAATGTGAAGAATATATGTTTTAAAAGAAAAGGGAGAAGCGAGTTTTTTTGAAAAAGGACTACAGTTGCATGTTGTGAATAATTTTTTCTTTGGCATTTTGATTGAAAAAATGTGCAAAGTGTGAGATAATCAATGTGCAAAGTTGAGAAGATTGAAAAGGTTAGACAAAAGATTTTAGAGGAGAAGATTTGTGAGCTAGACCACTCAGGGTCTTTTGATGAGATTTAATACTTTTATCAGAGCTTTTTAAAATTTTAAGGTCGGTGCTTGGCAACAGGGGTCGGTGCTCCTTGCAGTTGGTGCTGCTAAAGTCCGGGTTGGTTGGTGCCATTCCCTGCAGTTGGTGCTACAAAAATATTATAAAGACCAAATATTTTCAAGGCTGGATTTGGATGGGAGTCCAAACAGTCCATTGGCACAATGTTTTTCCCACATCGGGTTTCCACTATAAATCTGGTGTTATGTGATGCATGTTTGTGTGATTGCTTGTTTGATTTGATTTCGTAGTTGGATTAAATTTTTAATATACACTGATTCACCCCCCCTCTAAGTTTCACACTTAGTTCAACATTTAGAACCTTTAAAACTAATCTTAAATTATGGTCATGCTCTTCTTTGGTGCAAGAATATATCAAGATATCATCTAAAAATACCAAGACAAGCTAATCTAGATAATTTTTGAACACACTATTCATTAGATTCATTAAAGTTAGTACATTTGTCAATATAAATGGCAATACTGTGAACTCATAGTGACTGTATCTATTCTTAACTTACTGGTATCCTCTTCTCGAATCCTTAACCGATGATACCTCTATCTTAGATCTAATTTTTAAAATATAGTAGCATCCTTTAGTTGATTAAAGAGGTTGTCAGTCCTCGATAAAGGATACTTATTTTTTATGGTTACCTTATTTATCATCATATAATATATGCATAACATCAAGGAACCATCCTTATTTTTTATAAATAATACCAGAGCACCCCAAGGTGACACACTAGGTTTGATCAAACCCTTTTCCAACAAATATTGAAGTTGCACCTTCAATTCTTGCAACTCAATTGGAGTCATTCTATAAGGTGTCCTTGCAATAGGTTCAACCCCTAACATTAACTCTATGGTAAAGTCAAATTCCCATCAAGGTGGTAGAATTGGGAGATATTTTAGAAATACATCCCTGAACTCATGCAAAACTGGATGTTTCTTAAACACTTTCTCATTCCCCCTTTCTCCAATATTTTCATTAATCTTGACTACATACAACATGCCATATATTTTAATAGCTTTCTTTAATTGCATAGTTGATAATAAGTGAGGTTGAAATGACCCTTGCCTACTTTAGACTCTTACTCTCCTATTATCATTATCGGTATACTCCATCCACCTTTCTTGGAAGTTGATTAAGGTTCCATGAACCTTTAACTAGTCTATACCTAGGATAATATCAAAAGCATGGAGTGGTACTACATGTAAGTTCCAAGTCATAGATCCATTGGGTAAGGTTATCTCAACTATAGACAAACATTGATCCACTAAGTAGGTTTATCCCAAACCATACTTGACTTTCCACCTTTGTTCCAAATATCTAGGTCTTTCTAGCATATCCCTGATAATACTAGTGGAAATAAAACTATATGTAGCTCCACTATCTATTAGAACTTTAACATATTTATCAAATAGCTTACCATTTAGTATCACAGTGTTGTTTTTCCATCCAATTTTTGACTCTTGATAGTGGTATATATTCGGTGTATCTGCTCCCTTGCTCTGTAACTCAACTCTGATCTTTGGGGATACTTTTTGATATAACAATGACCCCTACATATGTAGCAACTTGCCTTGGGTGCTTGAGATATATCCTACCTTTTCTCCCCTAATTTTTTTTTTATGCTGACTCATTCTACTTTGGTGGATGAGGATTGAAACTATTATTTTTTTTAATTTCTTCTTATTTTGTCCTTGATTCCCATTGTTCTTGTTATTGAACTTTGGATTCCCTTTGTTTCTCTTGTTTTGTTCCTTATCCCATTTCATAAATCTTGCACTTTTTCTTTTCTTAAGCTCTTGTATTTCTATCTCTATCAACCATGAATAATTGAATAAAGACTTTTTAGTTTAGATATTTATCTCTTCTTACTTGACCAAATCATAAGCCTCTTGTAGAGTTTTAGCTTTGAACAAATTAATTATTGTCTTAATCTTAGGGTCTACCCCTAAAATGAACTTATGCACCTTAAGTTGCTCATTGTTTTCATACTCTATGACATAATTCAAAAGATTCACATATATCTAAAAATACATATCTATTGATAGTGAACCTTGTTGAAGTGTAGATAATTCTTCAAACTTCTCTATGTAAAATTGGTCAAAAAATATTTTCTTAAAAGCCCCAATGAAATCATCCCACTTAAGATCTGTGGCTTAGATATTTTTTCCTGTACTGAATGCTGTTAGAATTTACCAAGAGTAGAATTACAAAGCATTACAATATTTGAAGGAAAAAAATAGAACTGATTGATATTTTCCATGGATCAAATTTGTATAAATAATAAATTTGATCATTGAGAGCCATTGGATTACAACAACTCATCAAATCTGATCTAGACTACACTGAGAGTTCACCTGATTCATGGAGGAGTGGAAACTCAAGTATGTCTATCCTAGAACTTAAGAGAATAATTACTTATTCTAACACCCCCCCTTAAGTGATACTAAGGGTGTATGATACAAATGAGTCCTGGCAACAGGGCCTGATGAGGTACTCATTTACAATATGTAGAAGGTGAAAAAAACTCTTGGGAAAACCATCTTTCAGTAAAATAAAGATAGGCATGTCTTCGGATGGCGAAGATTGTCCTCATGAAAAAAATATTCTAACACCCCCCCTTAAGTGATACGAGGGGTGTATGATACAAATGAGTCCCGACAACAGGGCCTGATGAGGTACTCATTTACAATATATAGATGGTGAAAAAACCTCTTGGGAAAAACCATCTGTCAGTAAAATAAAGATAGAGGCATGTATTTGGATGGTGAAGATTGTCCTCATGAAAAAAATAATGATTCATGGCAACTTGGCCTGATGAGGTACTCATGAACAATTTATACTTTAGGAGAGATGATAAAAAAAAACACATGGGAAAAACCATCCTCCAAAGAATACAACAATAAGAAGAAAGGAGAGGTGAAAGACCTATGTTGTTTTAATGCAGTTGTTTTACTCCAAGTTTCTCTCGCAACTGAATGCAACATGGAGAAGGAAATGACTTGGTGAATATGTCTGCTATTTTATTTTTAGTGGGAATATAGACCAAGTATATTTCCCTTCTCTGAATATGTTGTCGAATGAAGTGCATGTAAATCTCAATGTGCTTGGTGCACTGATACTCAACTAGATTGCATGCAATATGAATTGTGCTCCGATTGTCACACCAAATAGTAATAGGTTTGTCATGTGAAAAAACAAATTCTCTTAGTATCTGATGAAGCCAAAGAGCTTCCTTAATTTCCAAAACTGTTGCTCTGTATTCTGCCTCTATAGATGATAAGGCCACTGCTAGTTGTTTTTTGCATAACCAAGCAATTGGTGAAGAACCAAGACAAAATACATAGATAGAAGTTGAACATCTGTCTTCTACTAAACCTGCCCAATCAGAATCCATGTAACCAATGATATCCATGGGTTTTCCCTCATAGAAGAGCCCAAAGTGAGGAGTTATAGGTTCCTCATCTTGATCATTAATATCTAAATCTGGTTCTTCATTATATTGAGGCTCTAACATTGGAGAAGACTCAAGAGAATCAATGGTGGAAGAGGATGGTTGAGGATATTTATGAGGAAATGTTTCATCAAATTGGATATTCCTATGAAAAGATACCTCATGAGTTGTGGGATCAAGGAGCTTGTATGCTTTCAATTTATCACAATAACAAAAAAATATGAGCTTTTTGCTTTTCTTATCTAGAGCCTTCCCTTTCTTCTTTGGGATATGCGCCCAAGCAGTACATCCAAAAATCTTGAAGAAAGAGACATAAGGTTTTGAGCTAGTCCATGCTTCCTCGGGAGTCAAATGGCCAAGAGCTTTATGAGGCGTACGGTTTTGAATATAGTTTGCATAGTTGATTGCTTCTACCCAAAAAACTTTTGGAAGATCTCTTGAGTGGAGCATACAGTTTGCCATTTCCTATAGAGTTCTATTTTTCCTCTCTGTAGTGCCATTTTTCTGTGGATTATGGGAGACAAAATGTTGATTAATTATGCCATGAATTTATAGGAAAAATGAGAACTCATTACTAAAGTATCCCCCCATTATTTGTACGAATTTGATTTATTTTGCAAGAGGTCTGATTTTCAATTAAGTCTTTAAAGATTTTTTTTAAGCGAAAAACCCCTTGTGGGACCGCCTTGGTCTAAGAGACCATGAAAATGGGGTTCTACACTGTCAAATTCACCCAGGGATCGCACCCGACACTTCCCGCACCAACATTATCAATTGGATTTTGGTTACCCAATTCAAATTTTTGGTAGGGTGGATGTTCAAACCTAGGACCTCCCTTGGAGGATTGCCCTCTCCTCTCCAATTCACCTACAACACCTGGGTTAGGATTTAAATATTTTGAAGTGGGATAGAACATCACTTTTGTATTTTAAGGAGTAGACCCAAGTTCTTATGGAAAAATCATCAATGAAGGTTAGAACATATTTTGCTCCTTTGAAAGAAGGCTCTAGGAAGACCATCAAGTCACTATGGATTAACTCTACAGGGGATGAGGCTTTTAGAGAACCACTTGGGTGGAAAAAATCTTTATGTTGCTTTCCAAGAGCACATCCAGGACATACTTCATCAATAGAAGAGACTTGAGGTAATCCTGTAACCATTTCATGGGCGTTCAATTTCTTTAGGTAGTTATAACTGAGATGACCAAATATTTCATGCCAAATTTTACTTCCAAGATCTTCATGTGCAACAAAACAAAAGGCCCCTTCTAGATTTTTGAATCCTTTGAAGTGAAATAGGTGAGAGTTGTGATCAATATATCCTTTGGCTATGAGAGAGTTGGGGTCTTGAAAGTCTCTTATCTCAACTCCTGTTGGTGAGAAGAGAACTTATTTCCCCTTTCCAAAAGTACAAATATGATAGACGAAGAGGATATTTGTTGCAATATTTGGAACATAGAGAACATTATTAATAGAACCACCATCAATGGATATGTCACCTTTTCCTTTTATTGGGATAAAGGATGAGTCATCAACTTCTATGCTACATGTTGAACTTGAGGAGATTGAAGTGAATGACTCATTTGAGGCATTCATGTGATGAGTTGCTCTAGAATCACGAACCTGGTATTTTTATGAAGTGTTTGTGGTATTTCCTTGAACATTTAGGGCTTTTCCTATCTGCTTCTTAGTGTCTATCTTTTGATCCTTCATTGTTGCCTCTAGTTTTTGTAATATTTTCCAACATTTGTTTACATAATGACCATTATTTTTGTAGTGAGTACAAGTTATGGGATTCCTTTCTTTATTTTTGAATTTTTCTTTAGTGGATGCTACTAAGGATTTTGAGGAAGAGGAAGAGATATCATACTTTGCAAGTTTGGTTTCTTCTCTAGTTAGCCTATCACAAAATTCCTCTAAGGAAGGCATTTTAAAACTTGCACCAAGAGCATATTTTGTAGATAAAAAAGTGGTTGCAAAAATTTGAAATACACCATTTAATTTAGAAATAATTAAATAGATGCATTCTTCTTTTGTTTTTTTCTTTCCACTGCCTTTGTATTGAGTGAGGACTTCTTTAAATTTGGTGAGAAAATCAACAATATTGCTGAAGTCTTCAGGATATAATGTTGTTAATTCTACCTCTAGCTACATTGACCTTATTTGATCTACTTTTCCAAATATATTCTTTAGTTTTTGCCAAATTTCATATGGAGTTTTACAATCCGTAATGTGAAACCATAAGCTTTCATTTATATTGGTGCTTATAATACCCATTGTTTCATACATATTCCCTTTATGAACAAAAATTTCATATTATTTTTTAAATTCAGGTTGCTTCTCTTCTAGCAGGTGTGTGAGCCTTTTCTGAGAAATGAGATTTAATATTTTAGGTTTCCATGTATGATAGTTGTGAGGGGTGAGTGGATCAATTGTATTCATTGTATTCATTTTGCCAAAGAATATTGAAGTGAACCAATAATTCCCCCCTTTAACTTCAATTATATTATTTAGAGAATGAAATGGATTTTATATAGAAGGAAACAAAAGCCTTTAAGAAATACCAAGCTCCTCAAATTACCTGCCCTAACGAGAGGGAAACTATAAGTAAATGAGGATTTTTGATAAAGCTAAATAGGCTAATTGTATAATTCTAGGCCTATATATATTTTCTTCTCAATTACTCGCCCTTACGTGAGGGAAACTATAAGTAAAAAGGATAATTGAGACTTGGAACATAGGATTTGAATCATCCAGATCTTAATATCGGTTTCGTAATAACCCGCCCTTACGTGAGGGAAATTGTAAGTTATTAGAAGTCCAATACTAGGAAGATAGGTGATTAATAAATTTTTAATGATCTTGTTAAGGTTATTAAATTTTTTATTAAGTAACAATATTGAAGGATTAATTTTTTTATTAAAAATTTAACTTAAAAGAAATATCCTATTAATTAAAAAAGGAATATTTTCTTAATAAAAGGATCCTTTGAAGTTGCTCCTCAATATTTAACTTAACTAGTAATTATATAAAAAAAAAAGTAATTAGATTTTAATATTAATTATATTAAAGAACATAGTAATAGGAATAAGATCAAAATATAAATTATAGAGGCAATGACCAAAACAAAAAAAAACCCCCCTATGAAGCTTTTAGAATAGGTGCTAAATATTGCACCTAAAAAACCCCCCAAAAAAATATTTTTTATTGATATTACAATTTTATCCTTTTGATTTATTATAGTGGCCAAGGAAAGGCACTAAAAGAAAAGGATATAAGAATTTTTAGAGGGTTACACATTTATACAATGAGCAGAAGTATTATTCTTGCTTGAGAAAAAAATTTGAAACCCTAAGATTTGAAACTTAAAAGTAAATATAACATTATTTACCATGGATTTTAGAAAAAAAACATCATGAGAGAAGAGGCAGCGAGGTAAGATTTTAAAGCCTTCAAATGCTACGAAATTTGTTGTACTAAGGAATGATTAGCTCAAAACTAGAAAATAATATTAAAATTTATACTTGATTTAATGAGAGACTTCAGAAGAGACGTTAAGGGGCAGCGAGGAAGATTTGAAAGCCTTCAAAGGCTTCGAACTCATAGGGTGTTGGCACACACAAAAGACATTAGGGAGAGGTACCACAATCCTAGTTGCTACCAAATATGATAAGGAGATGCACTAGAATACCAGTTGCTACCAAAGACTTCAGGTTTTGGTGCACATGGAAGATGTCAGGGATGACGCTATGTAGGGAGGATCCCAAAAATACATTAGTAATTGCACCACTTACTACTAAAGATGTTAGGGTTTGACACACACGAAAAACGTTAGGGATGGCGCTATGCAGAGAGGCTCCCAGAAAGACGTTAGCAAATGCACCACCAAATTTGAAAGCACATCGAAGGCTGCGAAAGATCTTAGTGAAGGCACCACACCATATACTATCAATCTTAATGCTCTATATTGAATAACCAATATGCAAACATAGGTAAATAAAAGTATTTCAAGTATTTTCAGATTAGATAATATTTTAAGCATTGACTTGATGAATATATATAAAAATAATCAAAACTCTTCTCTGAAGCACCGAGGGATGAAAAAGAGGAGAAGCTTCGATATAACTTGAGATGGAAATATAATATTTTGATCATTGAGATTTAAATAGGAAATACCCATTGAGAAGATAAAAGTCTCATACATTGCATGCCATATAAAATCATTGGCAAATATGCCATGTCTTATCAACAATTAATGGACTTTGTTGTTTTTTTTTTAAATAGCCAAATGTCCAGTTAATTTGGATGCAAGAAACGTTGCATTTATTTGTTAAAGATTTCATGAATTTAAAATATTTTCCAACATAAAAAACCAACGATTTAATTGATCACAAAATACGATATGACTTTCAAAATTTGTCTCCACTATAGAACGAAATGCAGCGATGGCTAAAAAAGGAGCCAAAGCAAGCATGCGACGGATTAATGTTGCCAGCGATGGCTATAAGGAGCCAAGCAAGCAAGCATTCGTTAGGAGAGAGTAGAACAAATAGGTATACGAGGAGAACAATAAAATATGGAAGGCAATTATAAATTTCAAAATATATATAAATTGCAGTGTAAGAGTAGCAATTTTAATATATTTTTTTTTTAAATTGAGGAGAATATTTGCATAATATGGTAAAATAAATCTAGACAAACTATTTAGATATTACCATAAAAAAAATTCTCTAAAACAAATTGCAGATATAAAATGAGCAATCTACAATAGATATAAAAACCTCTTTCCCTTTTTTAAAAAACAAAAGATAAGAGATAATGAACCAGTTTGTGAAACTGCCTTCAAAATAGAATGCCAAGCAGAATCTATCCTGCTCTGGTACCATGTTAGAATTTCCCCAGAGTAGAACTACAAAGCATTACAAGATTTGAAGGAATAAAATAGAATTGAATGATTTATTTCATTGATCAACTTTGTATAAATAGCAAAGTTGATCATTGAGAGCCGTTCAATTACAACTCATCAAATATGATCTAGACTATACTAAGAGTTCACCCAACTCATGGAGGAGTGGAAACTCAAGTATGTCTATCCTAATAGAACTTAAGAGAATAATTACTTATTCTAACAAATGCATCCCACCATTCTAGGGCTTCATATTGAAGATGAAGGGTAGCCCACATAGTTTGAATTTTAGAGTAACATTTCATGGAAAATAAGGTTTCTAACTCCTTTAGCCATGACTAAATGCATTTCCTCATTGTTTCCCATTAAATTTGGCTACTTTAACATTCTTAAGATCTTTAGAAAGCTCAACCTCTATCCAAGATTTACCCTCTTGGTTTCTTCTAAAAATGTTCTCTTCCTATCTACCTTCTATATTTTTGGTACCAACTTCCTTATTGATTAGGTTTTTCATTAATTTTTATTTTTTATCCAACCGTTATTGGAGCGACTTCACCATGAAAGAATATATTTTTCTCTCTCATTAGAACCTATTGGTTTCTTGATGTCTCGGTCAAGGTTCACTATCCTCCTAGACCTCTTACTAGGAGTCGTTGTTCTTCTAGTTTTCTTGTTGGAGTCCATAGTTCATCCAAAATTTTATTTGGTATGCACTACACTTTCCTCTTACGGGATCGATATGATTTTCTTGGATGAACTTCTTCTTAAAGTAGGTTCCATATCCTATCCAAAAAAATGAGTTGGGTAAATTATAATTTTCTTCAATTGTACTTACAATTAGTTAGTTTCAACATTTCTCATGAACTAACTTAGACCATTATCACTCAATCGATAATGATCGTGGTCATGCTTGCCTCATTGCAAGGTGAAATTTCATAATAATAACCTTAGGATTCTTATTGCATGGTCTAATTGGTCCCAACAACATGCAATACTTGATGTATCCCAGATCATGGTAAGGGTGCTAAAGAAATATGTTACCCTAAAGTAGAACATCAAGTTAAGACTCACCCTAGATGCACTCCATGGAATCTACTAGCCCTACAACCTAGGGCCTTGATACCAACTATAACAAAATAAAAAACCACCCTAGAGAGAGATTGGAAAAATTACATATATATATTTGATTCACAAGTAAGGTTCTCCATTAACCCGATACATTATTTTTAGAATTATGGAATCTGAAGGCTTAACCCTATTTGAGTTCAATGTCACTGCATATGACACTCAGTCGATAGGAGTGTCCAACATCCTGTAGTTTTCTAGGGTTCACCTTAGTAAACCTCATCATTTAGAAGGATGCAAAAGTGGTCCCTCCACATTTCCTATACCCTACTCAGTATAGGATAATGTGACCATAACATATAAATTATCCTTTAAGGCCCATAACACTTAGAGGAAGATGCCTATTTCCAAAACCTTATCCTAAGTCCATCTAGGTAGGTTAAGTAGGTGTAAGCCTTGGTGCTTAGTTACCACACTTCTATGGGCTAACTAAGGTAATTACCACCCGTCCAAAAATAAATATGATCACCTAAACCTACACATTCAGGGTCCCACCATTGTTATCTTATGATTCATGAATTTTCTAGCTATTGTATACTCACAACTCCTAGGATTCACGTCTACCTGGTTGTCGCATTAATGCAACTCTTCCTAGGATTTGGCTATTTCTTGACTCAGGTTCTCTAGATCCAATCCAAGAACTCTTCCATAACCCAAGATAACATTTAAGCAAAATATAGCCACTCTCTAGAATTAAATGCTTCACTTAAATAAATAACATATTTTAAGCTATAGCACAAAAATAAGAACATATATATATATATATATATATATATTCATATCATAAGATTTGGAATAATAACACCACCAAGAAGCATTTCATCAATTAAAATACCATAAATTTAATTGATCCAAGTGCTAACATAAATCCATGTATAGAAGCATTTATTTAGAAGTAAAAATGATGAATTACAATGCTATCTATTCTACTTAAATATTACAATAACTTTTCACCAAAAGTAGATCACAAGATAAAATTAACTTTCAAATAAGAGTACTAGAAAAATAAATCAATCCTTGATTTTGTTCAATGATCAAGCTCTCATTATCTTACAAAACTGCTTAGATAATAATAATTTGAAATTTTTCATCTATGCAGGTCCTATTTATATAACAAATTTACATTTCAAAATAAAATAAAGCCATCCATCCAAGTGGTCTTTGTGCCACCTTCTCTCCACAATATTCATGAAAGAGATTGCCCATGAATTGAAGAATACTTAGGGATCAAGACATTTCTCCATTTATATATATTTATATATATATGCAATGCAATATATCATGTTATAATTAAATTGCAAACAACCATGCATAAGCATTAAACAAAAAACAAACAAGGAGAGAATCCCATACTTCTCTCTATAATGATCCCTTTACCTACACAAGTCTCAAGAACCATTATAATTGTTTTTCCTTCCTTAAGGCAATAGCATAAACAAACTATATTTCTACTTTAAAAGTGCATTCAACCATAGCCAAGTTTCTACACAAAATAAGTGCTAAATCAATAAGAATACATTTTAATAAAAGCGTCATATTTCCTTTGTATATTAACACTAAAAGAGTTTTCCCAACTTCTTTTAAAGGAGAAGGAAACATACTCAAAAACTATAATCATTATTCTTCAACATTTAATTGTAAAGATTCAAATATTTCACATAACTAATTTATCATCTAACTAGAATGAGGTATAATATTACCATAAAATAGGACAACAACAAGATTATATCTCTTAAAGAGACACGATTTATAAAAATACAATACAACTACTCTAATCATTAAAAATAATTTGGGCAACTAAAACCAAGAACGAACCATCACTAACCCAACTTTCCAATAGAAAAACAAGAATAACACAAACTCCAAAAGATAAAACATCTAAGTACTACTTGAGATGTCTAATAAAGATGACTAAAAGAGCCAATAACACATTGGACAATCGACTACTAGAGGATAACACACCCATCCACCCAACTAAAAACTTATCAAGGGCCTAGCAAAAGAAAATTTGCCAAAGCAATTGGTTTTAGCACTCCACACATACACAGATTGAAAGCGATCAAAATACATAGTCCAACACGAACTGCCATAGCAAAGACATGCAAAAAAATCCCTCTAAAGGTCTATCTAAGCCTACTAAAAATAGAAAAGAGAGAGACTAGCTAGAATTTGGTCTAGGAAGATGCAAACCTGATGACTACAAAGGCGATGTCTAAACATCAACTAAATAAAGAGCGACTAGCTTGGGTAGAACATCAAAGGGAGGAACTTAAAACCAACACTTAAGGAAGGACCATGGGCCTACAAAACCAGGTTATAATCATCTAAAAGATCAAATTAAGTTATGCAAGAATACAATCTATAACCATAGTAACAACAAGAAAACATTCATAGCCATAAAGAAAACATATTGCATTTAGAAGGAACTACCTTAGCCAAGATTTCCCACTACCTTTCAAACTAGGTATGCATTGTAATCACCTACATTCCTCCAAATACAAGCTCCTTTCCTCCAAAATTTTTCCAACAAACTCATCCTGACCTCATTCAAATAAGCTAGGGTGCGGCCTTCTTGCATGGCCAAAGGTAACACATGTAAGACTTTCAAGAATACATTATTTAAGTTAGCCATATTTTTCTTTCTTAAATTAGAGTGTCACCATAGAATATAAATAAAGAGGCCTACCAAGCTTAATATACTATATTAATTTACTTAACTATTTATTAATTGCAACCTTTATTAATATCTATGGTAAATAATAATTATTAACCTTCAAGTATTAATAAAGCTAAATCCATTAATACTTTTTAAAATTAATTGGTTCTATGATTTTTAATATAATCTAAACCAAAGCTTAACCAATTCCATAATACATTACGTTGCGTTATTCTTGAGTAGGAGGATTATTAAGATAACTATATGTTATCTCGTACCTACTAAGAATGACTCCTTTCCAATGACAAGCTCATAGCCCAACGATGTATTCAAACAAAAATCATATGCAAATAAAACTATATGAAGGGTGTGCTTTACCCTTGAGTTGTCGATGAACAACTTATCAACCATCATTTCCCCAAATTTTCTCTCAACTCAGTGGTTGTCCTTGTTCAATCCATCGGTGAGAGTACCTGGTCTTGCAACCATAAATGCATCAGCAGTACCATATTCTAGGAATAAAAATCAACCATAGAGTACCATTATCATTTTACTGACACCATAAAATGAGACTGCATTAAATTTTCATACACAATACATAATTTAATGCTCAAAATAAGTCCTGCCAAGGAGGGGTGTTACAATATTCTTCCTCATTATTATATTTTATTTCTTGTACTTCTTGGACTATGTTTTCTCTTTTACTTTCCCATTTTGGATGTTGTTGTTGTGTTTGTGCATATCATTGTTGATTAGATTGATATTATCTCTGTTGATATCTTTGAAAAGGTCTATGCATTTAATTACATTGATTGAGTGAATTTTATTTACAATATCTAGTTGTATGTCCTTTGTTACATATATGATAATATATTCTTTTCCATTTTGGCTGCTATCGTGATGATGAGGTAACAAAGTTTCTTGTGTTATTAGGTGATATATTTGCCAAAATAAAAGTATTGTTTTTCATTTCATCTCTTGGTTTTATATTTCATTTTCCTAAAATATATTAACTAATTCATCAAATGACACATTTCTATGTAGCACTTGGAGATATGTAACCCATGTTTTAAATGTTTTTGGAAGTGCTATAAGTGTAACTTGGATAATAATTTTATATTCTATTTTTTCTCCCATAATTTGTAGCCTTGTTTTCAAATCTATTATCCTTCTAAGAAAATATTCTAAGTTTTCACTATAATGGCCCACCATGGCAAGACTTTTCCTTGATGCTTGATTTATGTATTGATGTGTGGATATCAAATGCATAATCTTATTTTAGTTTATCTAAATGAGTTGATATTGCAATTTATGCTTGTATTATGCTATTTTCAGAATATGGTACTACTGATAAATTTTGTGGTTGCAAGACTAGGTACTCTCATGGGTGGATTGATATGGAATAACCACTAGAGCTAAGAGAAAAGGGAAATGATGGATGAAATTCTCATCAGCAGCTTAAGGGTAAAGAAAAACCTCATATAGATGCATTTGCATATGTTTGATTTAAAAAATGCATCTTTAGGAAATGAGGTTGTTATTTAAGCAAAAGAGCCATCCTTTGTAGGGGAGTGATAACATTGCAGTTATCATAAAGCCTCCTACTCAAGGAAAAATATTGTTTGTGCATATTAGAATTTTAAATTATTTTTGGGATGCATGTGTTTGAAGTATAAAAATTGTTTGGTTTTATCAAGATCAAGTATTAATAATAGGGTTAGTATTATTAATACTTAAAATAGTTAAATATCAATATTAATGGGAAATAATAACATTCAATATTAATTAAATCAATTCCAAGAGGCGAGTAATTTATTATCTTAATGTTAGTAATCAAACTAGCATTAGAAAAATAATAAAATTATTAAGATGATGATAATTAAAAGTAGAACTTAGAGTATTAGTAAATTAAGGAAAGCTTTAATAAATTAAGCTCATTAAATAAATAAAGTGCATAATGTTGGATTAGTTGGCAATCTTTTGTAACATAGAAAATGTTACTATTGTGTATAACGGTTTGGCATGCAAGAAAGAATTGCTTCCAATGTTAATCTTCCTTGGGAAATATTTTTTTGGGGGATTGCAAAGTTTTAGAAGCTAGTTGGAAAGAATATTGAGGAAACAATATCTTGAAGAGGAAGTATTCCCTGGAGTGGATTTTGCAGAGGTATTTATCCTCTTGGTTTTTATTTGATGAAGGAATGATTCATATAATTATGGTTGGAAATGATATGTTCATGCTAGATGCATTAATACTATATAATATTTTAATTGTTGCTTAAACACACATAGTGAAAGAAGATTTCACTACCTAAGCTGATTGGCAGCTCTACTTCCAATCCTCTAGCTTCCTAAATATGGTTTTTGTCATCTCGATCCTCCTTTGGTTGCCAACGATGTTAGTGGGTGTATCTTTCGGTCCTCAGCACGAAATTCTACAGGTTATGTTTTATAGATTTTTTTGTTGGTTTTAGAAGATAACAATGTCTATTAAGGGGTCGTGCTCATCACCTGTTACCTAAGTATCTTCTTCGAGGATGTTAATTTTATTTTTGGATCCTACATATAGTTTATATACGTATTAGAATGATTCTAAGCTATCTAAAGAGCAAGGGAGAACCTTTACTGCAGTGCTAAGCTGCAGGTGGACTGTGGGCTAGGTTGGTTGTCCTAGTGCAGGTATGCATTAGTGTTTTTTGAGTTGACCTTTGTAGATTGCTACTTGTTTTTCAAGCCTTGGCCACTCAACCCTAATTTTCCATATATAGTGAGCAATGCCAATTTAGTTGTGGATTTATTTTAATATTTTTGGTAAGATTCATTTATGTATATGCCAAAGATAAAATCTATAAAGGAATACTGAGTAATTTTTATGATGCTTCAATACTAATACTTTATCAATAGTTTAATGGAGTTATTGAAATGTAATTTTTAGAAGAAAATATTTTTTATTTATGTTATTAATTTAATATTATATTCATTAAATGATAGTCTTTTTCATATTGTAATTTTGAAACTATTGAATTGTTGTTGAGAGATTCCATGAATGTAGATTAAATACAAAGGTTATCAATGGGTTCTATAATGGAAAAATGAATGGATTATATCTTATTGAGAATTATTATATGAATGCTTTATTAGGGAAATTTTTCAAAAAGGATGAGACTTGAGTAGCTAAGGAATCCTTTAATGGAGAAAAATATGGGATTTTCTCCATGTTTTTGCTTAAGTTTTGGTTTTATATGATGCTTGTGTTGCATTGTTATATGTTTATTGCATAGTGCATGTTAGAATTGCATATGCATGTAAGAGCTATCATGATCTCTAAAACTTACTTTCAATTGATTGTTTGAGAAGACAAAACCCGTGGAAGACCTTGGGAAAAATATGAAAGACTATTCATGTAATTAAAATATTAAAATGTAATATTTTTAGGATGAGGATTATTATGAGTATTGTGATTTTGAGGAAGGAATAAATGTTATAAATAATCTTGTTATATTATTTTATATTTTATCAAGAATGAAATATTAAACGTTGTTATTCTTTTATATAAAGTTCTCGAATGTTTAGTTATGTGCAAAATAGAAAGGATGTGAATAATGAAGGAATGGTAGACTTTATCAATGGGATTATAGTTATGATTTCTTAGTTATTTATTTCATCATTCCATTGTAATTTAGGAAATTCTAAAGTTGTAATTAATGAAGTATTTATGATTCCTAGACTTTAGCAATGCGTTATTCAAATTATGTTCTAATATAGCACTTTATTCCTTTTTGGGAGAGATGTTTATTTATTTTAATGTTAAGAGCTCTTGGGTTGGAAAGGGGTTTTTAGGCATGAATATAGAGGCATATTAGCCAACCTTTGATTCAATATGTACCCTAATTCCTAGTTGAGTTGCAATGAGGTAATAACTAGGTATTTGTGAATAATACACCCCGAATGGTGAGGCTTGGGTGGCCCAAATATGTGAGGCTTTTGGGTAGTCCATAGTGTTGAGGATTAGAAAGTTATAAGTGGTGAGTGTTGGACATATTTCTAGTGATGAGGTTTAGGAATCTAAATGGTGGATTGGTATGGGACAATCCATCAGATCATTCACAAGACAATATAGTGGTGGCATCTTGCGATGAGGTAAGAGTGACCATGTTCATTATCGGGTGAGTGGTAATGGCCTTAGTTAACCCATGGAGGTGTAGGTAACTAAGCACTAAGGCATTATGCCAAAATAATCATATATAGACAGACTTATGTAGGGTTAGGGAATTGGTGTCCCCCTTTAAGTGTTATGGGCCTTAAAGGATAATCCCAATGTTGTGGTCAAGTTGTCCTATATCGATGAAGGTATAGGAAAGGTAGGGGGACCACTGATGGTGTTTTTTATAAATGGTAAGATTTAGAAAATTGAACCCTAAAAGTACATAAATTTGGCCACTCCTATCCACTTGAGTGTCGTCTGTAGCGATAATGAACTCAAAATATGGTCATGCCTTTACTACTAAAAAATATTGGGACTTCTTTGTGAGTTAATCCTTTTAAAATTATATATACATATGGGAGAGGGCCATTTTCAACATGGGGGGCAACCATTTCAAAAGGACTTGACCTCAAAGAGGAGATCGTCCCTTGGGTCAAGTTGGTGGGTTGTTGCATTCAATATCTTGTACTTTTAGTGAAGACAATTATGATTGCAAGTGCATAATAGTAGCTTTATTATTTCCATAAAATATGGTTCATAGTTTATCCCAAGAATTTTTTAAACTTTTAGCCTCGCTTATGTGTGCTTGAATATCATTTGATATACCAAATGTTATAAGCATCAATTATTTTACATCTTCTTCTTTATACTTTTATTTATCTATCATATTCTAGAATGGTATTGTCTCTACTTACTATTTCCCAAAGCTTTTCAACAATAAGTATTGATTTCATATTATTTTTCCAAGGGGTGTAATTTGGTCCTTTTAGTAACTAAGATTCTAAAAGAAAAATCTTTGTACTTGCCATGGTATTTATTTTTTAAGTTTCTCAAGGTAGGTTCTGATTTCTTTTGTAAATTTACTTGGATGGGGGGAAGTTTAATTGTCAAGTAGAAAGCCTTTAACCTTCCTAATTAATTAAAAAAAATCTTCAATAATTTTGCTCACATTAATTTCCTTCTAAATTAATTTCTTCACCAATGTTTGTTTTCCATTTAAACAATATCTCCTTTCAAATATGCTTAAACTTTTCCTTTAATATTCTTTAAAAAATTATCTTTTTGTTCATACTTAATTTTTTTTTTGTTTATGAAAAACACCCCTTTCAAGGTACCACTTTTGGGTAAGTCTCAAGGAGGTAGGGGTATCTATTCTGCTAAAAGTCGCCCAAGGCTCACACTTGGCCTGCCCCCGTTGACACACTAAATAGCATGCCTAAAAAAAAGAGACAAAACACAAAAACACACAAAATAAACAAAAACAATAACAAATAAAACAAACCACAGGAGAAAATAAACAGACGAGACAACAAAAAAAACAAGCAATAATCATAAGGCTTTCTCCATCTTGTTTTCACCATGACTAGTGCTACCAGCACCCTCCTTATCTTTATTGATCAAAGAAATAATTCTATGCTTTATACCCTCGGGAGTGATGAGCATAAAAAATGCTTATATTTTTGTATGAGTTAATAACATAATGTGAGACATTATTTTGATAGAATGTACTTTTAAATGAAGGTTTTATATATATTTAATAGAAAATTGTGTATATTCTCTAATATGTGTTTTAAGTGTGATTTGTGTGTAGATTCGGTGATTTTGCTACATTATTTGCATATTTACGTCAAGGTCTCCAGTGGACATGGCACTTCATATTTTATGGTGGAAATACAAGGACAACAATGACCGCAAAAAAGAATATGTATGCTAAGGTACCTAACTTCCAGCTTCGGGATCGATGATGCGTGACTCCCGACTTTAGGGTCAAATATTCCTAACTCCCAACTTCAGGATCAACGATGCGTAACTCTCGACTTTAGGGTCAAAGGTGCCTGACTCCTAGCTTCAGGGTTGATGGTGCCTGACTCCTAGATTTGGGGTCAAATATGCATAAATCCCGAATTTAGAGTCAACAACGCCTGATTTCCAATGATAGGCTAGACGACGTCTAACTCCATCGAGCAAAAGTATAATAAGAATCTTGTTTTCAAAGAAACAGAATGATGGTTTCCAGTGATATATGCGGATGAAAGACAACAATATGAACCGAGAAAATTATCCATTTTTCATTAATGGCTAAACAAATATGTAAATTAAGTAAACACGCAAATCGATCATACAAAACTGATTGCTATCGATTTGCGATGTAATTATAGATAGATTTTTTTCAATAAATAGAACACACCTAATTTATCCTACGAAGGATAAAATTAGCGCATGTTCGACATCTGTAATTATTTTTTGCATATTTGTTATAATGACAAGTCTAAAATAGACTTGCTCAAGCTTGTAAATAGGGATGGTTGTGCACTATATAAATGCACAGGCCACCCCTAAAAAGGGATCTTGGATATTTTTACATGTAATATATTTCTAAAGTTGCAATTAATTTATTCGAGTGTTCATATCAAGATTTCTCAGCATCGAGTGTGCGTGATTTGATCTAGGCAGAATTTGTTGGAAGCCTAGGCCCACTCTCAACAGTATTCCACCCCTTTCCCCTATTTTCTATAATTAATTTCTGCATTATTTATTTACTATTTTCATTCTTTGTTGTAGTCATTTAGTTTCTGCACTTCCCCTATTTTCTCTGTATTTTTCCAATAAGTTTATATTTTGCTTTCTGTAGTTTATTTCTAGTCATGTGTTTGATAATATAGATTAATCTAATGGTTTGGACAAGAAATAAAGCTACACCACAACCACCCCCCCAAACCTTAAGATGTATTGGACTCATCTCACTGGTGTTATAGGCATAAATTGTGCACGGTACTTCATAATCTTACGAGCTTCCTAGGTTTGACAATTCAAATGGAGGTAATAAATCAATTGTAGATATAACCAATATTTTACCCAAAATTTTGGCATCATTTTCGGGAAGTACCAACTATAAAAACTAGTTCTGTAGCAAGTCAATCTGAATATTTTAGGTTAACTTATCTACAAAATCTTTCCACCTAACTTTGTATGAGTCCACCAAGAATCAGAGGACCAGATGGTCATTTTATTAAGGGTAAAAATATTGTTTCACAAGAAGCCCCTGAGTCAACTGCACCAGATTTTGGAAGTGAAATTTCTTCACCCCCATCACCTCCACCTGTGCATTGGAGTCAACATCCAATTTTTGCATAGAGTCCTCTACCAAAATAGCCAAATCTTGAGGAACTGGTAGGAGAAAATAGAATACTTAGAAGAACCTAGTATGAGGAGGAATTGTTGTACAACCAACATTGGAAGGTAATAGAGGACGAAACCATATCAACATTTGAGTTGGAGATTCTTGTACAAAATACTCTAAATGATAGAAGAGCTTTAGAGACTGCTTTAGAAGCAACAGGTGTAGAGACCCCATTTTCTGAAAATATGGCTAACAATGAAGAGACATCCACCAGTTTTAACTTTCCAATAGGAGAGGCAACAGGAGATACAAGAATGAAACACATATCCCTTGCCCATATTCCTATTTTTAGAGGATTTTAGACTAAATATCCTGACCTGTTCCTTTTCAAGTTTGATGTCCTATGCAGGTCAGTAGATTATAAGATCGATGCCCAAAAACTAAAGTTGTTTCCCTCAATCTTAGATGATTCAGCCCTATGCTGGTTCATTAGTTTAGGAAACAAAAAAATTACTACCTGGGAAGATATGAAAAGACTCTTCCTAGAACAATACCAAGACTTTGGTAGGGCACAAGATTCCAGAGAAGAAATCTTTGATATGACTCAAAAGGAAGATGAGTCATTAGAAGAATACTGGGATAGATTTAGCTTTAACCTGCAAAGATATCCCCATACAAGACTGAGTGATAGGTCCTTGAGAGGTATATTCTTAAAAGGACTCACTAATGAGTCTCTTGAAGCACTCAACATGATTTTTGGAGGAGACGTTTACCAACAACAAATGGCAGATATCCGATGATTATGTTAGAATTATTCAAGAAGGAAAGGTAAACCAACCTCCAGAAATATCAAACCAATAGCCACAATCACAAAAAAAAAAATAGGCAATATGTTAGAAGATCATATGGATACTCTTCTGCTTCAAAAAATGAAGTAGGAGAATGAGGCATCATTAGCCTATTTATATCCCAAATGTAGAGGGAAACACCCCAGAAATGCATGTCTAGAATACAAGGTTAGAGTATGCGCTGTTTGTCAGAGAGATCACAAGAAAAAGTTGTGTCCACAATTTCCAAAATCTAGGGAAAATCCTGAAGTAGAGGAAGTATATTTCATGGGAAATAGGAGAAACTAGCAATAGTCTCCTATGGGAAACAACATGCCAATTGGAATGCCACCTTATGGAGGAGGTAATTACATGAATCAAGGTCAAGCTTAGCCACCCAATATGGGTTGGTGGGGACAACCACCTTGGACAAACACTCCCCAAGGAAACACTCCTTATAATCCATACCCATGGATGCCATATCAACAACCTACACCCCAATGGAGAAACTATAATGCATGGAGTCCAACTCCATAGAATGCAACACAAGCTCCACTACAACAGAGTTTGCCAACTCCCCCTACTTTGAGACCTGCACAACTTCCTGCACAACCCACATCAAATCCCAACAATAGAACCAATCAACCAACATACCAAGTGGAAAATGAGATGTTTCCAATGTACAATATTAGAGTAGGATGTAATCTTGTACAATTAATATCAGGTAGACAAGTAGGAGTAGACATAGCTCCTTTGGTAGAAGAGGAGGAAAATGTAGAAATAGAGAGTGAGAAATCACCTAGTGTAGAAGAAGTAGAAGTAGAACCAGTTACTAAAAATGATCAAGGAGTTCCACCATTTCCTCAAAGGTTACAGGAACCAAGAAATCTAGTACAACCAAATTTTGACATATTATCCAATCTGAAAAACTTAACAGTCACAATTCCTCTTTTTTAGGCCATAAGAGATGTTCCCATTTACACAAAAGCCATACAAGAATTATTTTTGAGAAAACCAGGTCGAAAACTAGCAAAATCAATTAATGTGGTAGGTCAATTAGCTGATCTCATGCTAGGAAACACCTACCACCAAAAATATTCAGACCCATGAAGCCCTATTTTAACTATAAAAATTGAAGGCTATCCATTACCCAACACACTAGTAGATCTAGGGGCAGCCATTAATGTCATGCCCAAGGATACTATGCTGAAACTCAAACTCACAAACTTGAAACCAACAAAAATTATTCTTCAATTGGTTGATAGGTCTACAGTACTCTCTGAAGGAATGTTGGAAGACATTGTAGTTACAGTAGATGCATGGGAATATCCAAAATATTTTCTGGTTTTGCAATCAAAGTCAAGATTGGGTGGTTATCTGCTCATCTTAGGTAGACCTTGGCTGGCAATAGGTGATGCTTACATAAGCTATAGGAATGGACAAATGACCATTTCTAATGGTTATAATGTTAAAAATATGATTATTTCTCCACCTACCCAATCCATTGATTTGTTGGGAGAACCTGATTGTGAAAATTAGAATGTTAGTGATTTATCAATGATTCAATCCATAATGGCATTGGATGAGCTTGAGGATGAAAATGATGAGGAGAAAGTTATAACAAATTTTTTTCAAGGAGAATCCTCCTATCCTCCTCTAGAATCACCACTTGTTGGAAATAAATATCACCACATTAAAAAAATTGAGGTTGAACCTAGGAGAATATTGAATGTAAATAGTGAGTTGACACTTGTTCAATAGGACACCCTAAAAGAGATACTAGTCAACCATCAAAATGCTTTTTCTTGGGACTATTCAAACATGAGGGGAATTGCTCCTAAAGTCTGTACTCATCGTATATATCTAGAAGAACAAGTAAGATCGGTAAGACAACCACAATGTAGGATGAACCCAACCATGAAGGAGATTGTTAAAACTGAATTGTAGAAACTCCTAATAGTTGGATTTATCTACCCCATATCTAATAGTGAGTGGGTATCACCTTTGGTGGTGGTGCCCAAGAAAAATGGAAAGTGGCGTATCTATGTTGATTAGTGAATGCTCAACACAACAACAAAGAAATATCACTTCCCCTTACCCTTTATAGATCAGGTCCTTGACACCTTAGCAGGAAGAAAGTACTTTTCTTTCTTGGATGGGTTTAGTGGATACAATCAGATTCAGATTGGGGAAGGGGATTAGGATAAAACAATGTTCACTTTTCCATGGGGAACTTTTGCTTATCGAGTCTTACCCTTTGGTTTATGCAATGCACCTACCACTTTTCAAAGTGCAGTATTGAGCATATTTTTTGATATGATTGGAGAAACTATGGAAGTATATATGGATGACTTCACCGTTTATGGTGAGACTTTTGAGGAAGCCACAACAAATTTGGAAAAGGTACTTCAACGATGTGAAGAAACTAATCTATCCCTGAGTAATGAAAAATATTTTATGCTAATGCAAGAGGGGATAGTATTAGGACATCATATTTCTACAGATGGGATAAAGGTAGATAAAAATAAAATTGAGGTAATAAAAAATCTGCCCACTCCTAAAACTCAAAGAGATGTCCAAAGTTTCCTTGGCTCTACTGGATACTACAATAGATTAATATCATATTTCAGCAACATTGCTAAACCTTTGAACACATTGTTATCAAAAGATGTAGAATTTGTATGGATAGATGAACATGAACAAGCATTTCAAACTTTGAAAGAAAGATTGACCACTTCTCCAGTACTAAGAGGTCCAAATTGGACCATTCCCTTTCACATATATGTGGATGCATCCAATAATGTGATAGGGGCATTACTAGGATAAAAAGATGGTGAATAATTCTATGACATTTATTATGTTAGTTAACATCTTACAGGTGCTGAGTTTAATTACACTATCACAGAGAAAGAATTTCTTGTAGTTGTTCATGCTATTAACAAATTCCACCATTATATTATAGGTTACAAGGTTTTTGTGCATACTGATCATGCAACCATTAGATACCTGATGAACAAACCTACAATTAGTGGTAGAATTATTAGATGGATTTTAATTTTGTAAGAATTTGATATTACAATCATTGATAAACCAGGTAAAGACAATGTGGTTGTAGATTTTCTTTCCAGATTAACACCTCCAGACCATACAACCATGGAAGATCAATTTTAGATGAGCATTTGTTTGCTCTTGATGAACAAATATTATGGTATGCAGATATGGCTAATTACTTAGCCACTGGTAGAGTATCCCCTGCACTCTCACCGTGTGAAAAATAGACATTAATAGAGAAGAGTGTAGCCTTTTCATGGATTGATGGTTGCCTGTTTAAAACTAAGCCTGATCAAATCATGAGAAGGTGTGTTGCTGAAAATGACATTGCAAAAATTCTTAAAGCTTTCCATGATGAACCCTATGGTGGCCATTTTGCAGGTAAAAGGACTGCATTTAAAGTATTGCAGGCTGGTTATTTTTGGCCTACACTATTCAAGGATGCAACCAAACATGTGAATCAATGTGACCAGTGTCAGAGGATGGGCAGACCAACTCTTCAAGATGAAATACCTCTTCAACCACATGTGCACATTGAGCCATTTGACAAATGGGGAATGGATTTTGTAGGACCCATTAATCCATAGTCATCAGGTAAGAGATATATCTTAGTTTGCATTGACTATGTGACTAAATGGGTTGAAGTGCAGGCATTGCGTGATTCCAAGGAGAAAACTATAGCAGAGTTCCTATTTGCATCCATCTTCACGTGATTTGGTGTTCCAAGAGATATCACTACTGATCAAGGACCCCAATTCACTTTAAATTTGATCCAGGAAATAATGCAACAGTACAAAATCAGGCACAACAAGACCACCCCTTACCATCCTCAGGAAAATGGGCAAGTAGAAGTCACTAACCATGAGTTGGAAAATATTCTAACAAAAATGGTGCAACATAGACTATGAGATTGCCAAATTCAGTTTGGACTTACAGAACTACTTGGAATACTACCACTGGTTTTATGCCATTCTAGTTGGTATATGGGAAGAATGCAATGATGCCTATAGAGTTTGAAATCAGAACTCTCAAAACTATAGCAGAACTAAATTTGAGTTTGGATGAAGCATAGAAAGAATGGATTCAACAACTTAACCAGCTGGATGAGTATCGACGTGATGCTTTGCATCGAACAAAAGTCATTCAGAAGTAGAGAACCCGATGGCATGATTGTCACATTAGACCAAAATAGTTCAAGGTGGGAGAATGGGCATTATTGTATGATTCCTAATTCCAGGAGAGAAAGGAAAATCTCATGCAACGTTGGATGGGGCCATATGAGGTCATTTAACTAATCAACAATGGTGTTGTTCATGTCAGAACTATTGATGGGAGCAACACTATGTTGATAGTCAATGGCCATAGATTATGATCATATCATGCATCTGAAACTTATGCGATTGAGGCCAAAATTGGCATGGGAGAAACCCCATTTGATTGAATTTTTGAAACCTTTTTAGTAATATGTGGACACATGTTTGTCCACATGACCAAAAAGCAATTTATTCTTTTATAAGTCCTGCATTTTTCTTTCTTTAGTTGTGTTTTTGTTTTACAGGAATGATGCCCTAAATGCAATCTATAGGAATCTTGGGAAACCTAGGCCTATCAAGCACAGGATCCATGAACCTACATATTTACAACTTTCTAGGAGGTTAATTCTAGTAGGACATTCATCCCAATTAAAAGGGGATAACCATGCTTGGACGGGTATGCGGGTATTTTTGTCTTAATGGATAAAAATACCTAAATGCTAGTTCACATAGTGGATGATGATGTTGTCCTTGAATGATGAATCTTGATAGTCTGATCAACCGAAAGTTCTCAACTATGGAAACACTAGCAAATGTTGACTGTTCAAATGATGGGCAGGTGCCTAACTCCTAAATATTATAAAGGTGCCTAACTCCTATTATTGAATAGTTCCATAAAAAAAGGCACCTGATTTCTAGCGAAAATATGCCTATATTATATTCTAAAAGGCATCTGATTTCTAGAGAGAATATGCCTATATTATATTCCAAAATGTGCATGATTTCTAGCGATTAGGCACCCATATTCTGTTCAAGAAAGCGTATGTTTTTTGATTTTATAGGTACCTGATTTATAGTGAAAAGGTGCCTAAATTCAGTTCTAATAGGCACCTGTATCCTATATAGGAGTAAGGCGTCTAATTTCCAGCAAAAAGGTGCCTAACCCCCGTTCTAATGGATGCATGTATTTCGTGTGCTGAAGTAAGGTGCTTGATTTCCACCAAAAAGGTACATGACTTCCATTCTAATAAGTGCCTAATTTACAGTATACAAAATAAACCTTAGACAACAGGAAGCAAATGAAGCCACATCAACATTTTATCCACATGATCAAAATTCAAAACTTCTCACGGATAAAAACACTTTTTTCGTTGGATATTTGTGCATGTTCCAAGACAACTAGCAAAACAACTTCCAAGGAGGGATGTGTGTCCTCCCACGGAAAAATATTAATTTAATATTTTTCTTGCATTGTTTTTAAGCAGAGAACCTCGAATGAAATAAATTGCAGCACCCAAGAATGAATTGTTCAGAAAAGCATTTCCTCACATGGGAAATACACACACCATTATTTTATCTGGTAATCACAGTCATCATGAGACAACCAATCTGTCTGTGTCACGAGCGTCTACATGTCATGCACACTAAAAATACTAATTAGGTTTGTACTCAATTTTTGGTTTTATATGTATATAATTTTCATTAGAAATGCATTCCTGTCAAATGTGCCATATTATTATTTGAAAAATATCCATCCAATCATCATACCCAACTCTGTATTTGTCCACGTGCTAGCACACAGTTGGGTAAAAAGTTATAATAATCATCCATTGGAAATTTGGTATATGATTTTACTATGTTTGCACCAATCACCGTAATTATTTCTAATTATGGTGCAAGGGCACCTAATTGCACGGATATGGTTGCATTGAAATGATATGTTAAAGAACCTGTGAAACCAGGGTAAGTTGTAGAGAAAAAACCAAAAAAATCAAAAGAAATTATAGATAAAAATAGAGTAATTTGCCATGGGAGGAAATCTACAAATCATCTGCTCAAAAATAATGAGCCTCCAGTTCTCTTAGGGATTAATGAAAATGTTTAGAGGTAATTGGAAGTGATCGATCGGATGGATTACTACCAGTTGGTTAGTCAGAACCAGGATGTCGAGACAATGAAGGAATTCACAGAGTCTTTGAAGGATGGAGTTTTTTGAATGTGTGAACTAAAAAATTTGGTCACAGAGACCCATATTGCGGTAGTTACAAGTCTCCCTCAAACAGGGGACCATGTATAAAAATATGACAACCCTTCATATTGTGCAAAGAAAAATTTCAGGTGACCAACGACCTATCTGGTGCACTCTGGATTGCCAAGGTAACACCTCTCAGATATCTGGAGCTAATTTTTTGAGCAGATATCCAGATTATTCACTTGCACTGGTAGGTACTCATGGCTCAATGCAAACCATTTCTATTTTTTGAATCATCTATTACATGGGGATAAAATCAATATCCCGTATTACCTAGCATGTGCCCTAAAGGATGAGGCCAGGTGATACCAGGTAGGGATAACTACTGCCTTGGCACACCATGGGTTGATTTCAGCCCTAATTAGGCATGTAGAGGTACATAAGGAGGCATCAATTGAATAAGATATTATTGTTCTAGAAAAATAGGAGATGACAGAGGTGCCTGACTCCTGTGGTCAATCGAAAGTAGGGGTATTAGGGCTAATAGATTCGACACTTGCCTCCCATCATGATCAACCAACATGGGAGGTAGGGAAAATTCTATCCCTTGTGTTTGAGGAAGTAGAATAGAGCATGCCAAGCCCTATACGTATACCAAATTACCCAAGGACCAGAAGCTAACAAAGGAAGCATCCTTGTTTGTCCCCAACTCATCCAATGATGAAGATGTTATTGGTATAACTAAGGATGAATTTGCTTCCCAGGTACTACAGAACATGGATTGTGGTGAGCCTTCTAGCCCAAAAGTACAAGAAGAGGATCTGTAAAAATAGGTGAAGACATTAAAACAACAAGCTTTAACTTGGGAAAATAAATACAAGGTAAAGCAGACTCTCTTTGAGGTATCAATAAAGGCGATTGTAGAGAAAATACTTGGAAATGTACAACACCATCCATGAGTTGTAGAACATTGTATAATAATTGAAATCACAGGTTCAACAAATGGAATCTGGTTAGCTAGCCAAGGTAGATGTTGTAGTTTAGATAGATTGGGAAATGGAGGCACCTACAACTTCTCCATATTTGGTGGAGAAGATTGTTTTTTCTGGTTAGTTTCGGTTTGATGCCAAAAAAGAAGTCAACTTAACAACTGAATTAGGGGACCTTTCTGAAACATCTGCTAAAACTATTGGTGAAGAAAAAGGGATCCCTACTATGCAATAGGAGCCTCTTGTAGTGGATATTGAAGATAGTGAGGCTAAGGAGTTATATGGAATGTCTGAAGCTATTCAGTTAGATGGTCAGCTACCATATGAACAAATAGGAGTGACATAGTTAACTGGAGAAGCTAAAGCACCATTGGGTGCCACTCGACTGGCTAATGACACACAAGCATTTGAACTTACTATCCAAATAGAAGCAGGGCAATGGAAATACTCTAAAAAAATCACTCATAGGGATCAGCTAGTCCCATAGGGGATGCACAATAAACTGGTCAGCCATTGGTTGACCAAACCAAGGCTAAATAGTTGGATGAACAGAATGTAGCTAAACCAATTGGAGACACACCAGGGAACAAAGAAGAGAAAGATAAATAGTCCTCTAAAGCCTAAGAAATTCCACCTCCATAGAAAGAAGATAAGAGTGGATTTCCAACATCCATAGCTAAAGCAGTAGTACCGAGGCCATCAAAGAAATTGTAGCCCAAGAGAAAAGAAGAAAGGGCACCACAAAAGAGATGGAATACAAAGGCTAGAGCAACAAAAATAGTCAAAGTAGAAGGTCACACAATGAAAAATTGAAGGTGCATCCAAATTCAAACTCAGATGAAGAATGGGTTGCATTCATGGAAGCCTTTGCTAGCCAGAAGGAGCAGTTCCAAGAGCTCCAAAAGAACCTAAAGGAGGCCAAAAAGGAGTGGAATACTTACAATAAAATGGCTTGTGAGCTAGCTATTTTTTTAAAACTTACTTGGCCAAAACACTTCTAGAACCTGTATGGTTCAAAATATGGCAATCCCTCAAGGATGAGGGAATATCTGGATAAAATGGGTATATTCAACAAAGAGCCCATGATGCCAGCACTGGTTGGAACGTCTGAGTCTCTACCCCTTGAAGATGTAGAGGATAATGCTATAGAGGGAAATAATGAAGAGAAGAATATTGCAAAAGATGCAATGCTTAACTCTGAGATGGAAAATTTGCCAAAGGTTCGAGTACATGACACATCCCATTATCCATCATGGGATAAGCTTGATTTTACAAGAGCAGTCCAGTTACCTCCAAACCATCAGTACTGGAAGTAGGCTAAGCTTGTACTCTAGAATGATGCTACTACATTTACTAGATTTTAAATAGATGAAACAATAGGCAAACAAGGTGGAGTAGAAGAAGGCCGCACATAGAAGTAGGACCTAGTCAACCCCTAAGGTGCAGTGCATGAAATAAAGCACCAAAAATAAAAGTAGGTCCCAGTCAACCAAAAAATAGAGGAAAGCAAAAACACGATAAGGAACCGAATAAAGCCACCATCCAAGAAAGGAAACAAAGAAACAGTGCATACTGGAAGTCTGTAGATAGAATAGGGGATTACCAACAGAAGGTGCCACAAGGGCGTGGCAACATCTAAGCATGGGGGATTATGAGAACAAAAAATGCTCATATTTTTGTATGAGTTAATAACATACTGTGCGACATTATTTTTATAGAATGTACTTTTTAATGAAGGTTTTATATATATTTAATAGGAAATTGTGTATATTCTCTAATATGTGTTTTAAGTGTGATTTGTGTGTAGATTCAATGATTTTGCTACATTTTTTGCATATTTACGTCAAGGTCTCACGTGGACATTGCACTTCATATTTTATGGTGGAAATACAAGGACAACGATGACTACAACAAAGAATATGTACGCTAATTTAAGGCACCTTTAGGATCGACGATGCCTACTCTCGACTTCAGGGTCAAATGCACCTAACTCCTAGCTTCAGGGTTGATGGTGCCTAACTCCTAGCTTTGGGGTTAAAGGTGCCTAACTCCTGACTTTAGAGTCAACAACGTTTGATTTCCATGCATCCTCCAAAAATAAATCTAGGCTACCATCCCTAATATTCCAGAAGGTAGAGCATCCACGTGCTATGAAACATCAAGCTAGACCAAAGAGAAGACCCTAGAGAAAATTTTTCAAGCTTGATCATCTCTTTCCATTCTACCTCCAAAATATACTTTTGTATAAGAATTTTGGCCCAAAAAAGGTTCTCGCCATTGCAAAATCTCCAAAATAGTTTTCCATTAAGGGATTTGTTGAGTATTTGAATATCTTTGATACCAAAACCCCCCTCCCATAAAGGTTTACAAGTTTGTTTCCAAGAAAAAAGAGGCATTTTCCTTTCAAGAGAGGGACCACCCAAAAAAAATGTCTTTTGAATTTTTTTGAGTTGGTTTAAAACCTTAGCAGGTGCTAATAAAATAGAGAAGAAGTAGACTGGGAGTTCTTGAAGAATGAACTTGTGAAGGGTTAATCTTCCTGTTGAGGAAAGCCATTTAAAAGTCCATACCTGCAACCTCTTTCTAAATTTGGAAAGAATTTCATTTCAATCCAGTATTTTAGGATTAGAGTTAGATAAAGAAAAACCCAGGTACTTGAATGGAAGGTAGGACCTCTCATTGTTAAGAAACCTAGAAATATTCACTTGGACACACATAGGGGTGTTGAAGAAAACCACTTTCATCTTCTACACATTGATGGCTCCTCCAGAGGCATCTAGATAATCCTCCAAAATTTCCTTAAATCTTTGAGCCTCCCTAAGAGTAGCTTCCCCCATAAGAAAAGTATCATTCACGAACTAGAGATGGGAAATCAACTACTCATCCCTAGCCATAAAAACATCCTTCAAGAGACCAAGGATATTATCTTTTTGGATTAGTCTCCCAAGGCCTTCCACCCAAATAATAAAGAGATAAGGAGAAAGAAGATCTCCCTATATTAGGCCTCTAGATGGAGCAAAGAAACTAGTAGGAGAACCATTCACCAAAACTATTATTGTGATCGAGAAGATACAAGATTTCACCCACTCAATCTAATCATGACAAAATCCAAAACTTTCCAAAATATTTAAAAGAAAAGTTCTATTTACCCAATCATAAGCTTTACCCATGTCTAGCTTAATAAGCATCCCCTATCTCTGCTATACTTCATGGAGTGGACCGTTTCTTGGGTAATGAGGATACTATCCAAGATTTGTCTACCTTACACAAATCCTCCCTGCTCCCTAGAAATAATAGAGTCAAGGATATTTTTGAGTCTATTAGCCATAACTTCAAAAATAATTTTATACTTAGTATTACACAATGATATGGGTCTAAAGCTCTCCATATGAGTAGCATGATGGGTTTTAGGGATAAGAGTTAAGAAGGTGGAATTAAGGGTTCTCAACATCTGCTTTGAGTGACGAGCCTCCTCCACCACCTTATGAATGTCATTCTTAAAGATGTTCCAATAGCATTGGTAGAAATCAATGGGAAATCCATCAAGCCCAAGATATTTCCCTTTATTAAAGCTAAAAACAACACCTTCCATTTCTTCCAGACTAACAATATTAGTAAGACTTTCATATTCTCACGAGAAAAATCCATGGGAATGGCATACATGACTCTTTATATTGCTTGAAATATTTCAATCATAGGTTTAGTTAGAAGGCTTTTGAAATAGGTCTCTGCCACCAGGCCAATATCTTGAGGATACTTAGTAATATCTCCCTCAGAGTTAATAAATCTAGAGATTCTATTCACATTCATGTGATGGATAGTGGTTAAATGGGAGAAGGAAAAGTTCCTATCTCCTTCTTTCAACCAATTAATCCTCGACTTTTGTTTCCAAAAAATTTCTTCCTTCAAATATTGTTAATCCACTCATCTGCAGATATCCTTCTCATGGCTAAGAAGATCCTCTGTAAGCCTTTGGGACTCCACATGACACTGAAGAAGAATGACACCTTTTTTCCAAGGCTTCACTTTGATTGAAGATATTCCCAAAGACTAGCTTATTCCAAATCCTAATTTTCATCTTGATAAAATTGAGTCTTTAAGATAGCATGTACATGTGAGTTACCCACTTTGGCTTCCCTTCCCTCCACCAAGACCTAACTTTCTCTTCTAGGTTAGAATGGGGAAGCCACATACTCTCAAATTAAAGGAAGATTGTCTAGGATGAGTAGAAATATGGATACTTATGGAAATAGGCAAATGGTTCGAGAGAGAGCCTAGTAAGATAAAGGACTCAATGACAAAGTGTGCCTCAAGGAAACTCTCCATAACAAGGAATCTATCCAATATCTTAGCCACAAATTCCTTCCCAACTCTTCTATTATTCTAGGTGAACTGCCCCTCTTTTGGGATCACATCAATTAAGTCGAGGCTGGAAATGAAATAATCAAAGTCTTTGCTACTTCTATCCAATTTCCTAACCCCCCTTATTGCCATAGAGGTTATGAATAGCATTGAAATCCCCTTGAATGATCCAATTATCATTTCTAGACTGATCATGATAAG
The DNA here is from genome assembly GCA_028583015.1 of Wollemia nobilis. Lineage (NCBI taxonomy): Eukaryota > Viridiplantae > Streptophyta > Pinopsida > Araucariales > Araucariaceae > Wollemia > Wollemia nobilis. The sequence goes on along the minus strand of JAQPPZ010015824.1, from coordinate 39,536,533 downwards.
AGATAATATTATTCCAACATTCCACTTTACTTCGAGCAATAGTAGGACCATAAATGTTCATGATCCAAAATTGGAGAGAGGTCGAAGCTTATCTAAACTTAATATAATAGAGATCCACCACTTACCTATAAATGAATCCATCAACATGTATTTTATAGGGTTCCACAAAATTACCAAACCCCCTGCATGACCCTTAGATGCAATTGCCAAACCTTCTGCACCCTTTCAAAGTTGACTAGTTTTGAGAGCCATCTTTGTTAGATTCGGCTTGGTTTCTTGAAGAGGAATAATGTTAGGGCTCTCCAGGACAATCCTTCTCTTAAGGATTCTACATTTACTTAGAGAGTGTAACCCATGGATATTCCAATAGAGAATCCTCATTATAAACCACTTGAGAGGGTGTTACCTACCAAAAAATATATAGTCAAGGGTACCACTAGTCCATAATCCATGAGGGTGGTAACACCAAAAAATATATAGTCAAGGGTACCACTAGTCCATAATCCATGAGGGTCTTCCCTGTATCTTCCAAGAGCTTGATGAAATATTTTATTCCTCTCCTGATCTGTTTAATTTTTGAGTGTTAGTTTTGGTATGAGAGGTAGGCTTTAGTCCCATACGACATGTCTTAGGGTAAAAGTTCTCTATGAATTTTAACTTTTTCCTCCTCTTCACTTTTTCCTTTATTTTTACATTAATTCCTTTAAGATTAAAGGACTACGATAGGCTATAATTGAAAGGAATAGAAGAAATACCATTAACATGAGGAGTTAGGGAAGGATTGGAGGAAGAGGAAACTACAAATATAGGACTAGGTCTCTATTATAGGATGGTTTGACCACTCTCCTCCCTCTCTGGTTGGCATGACCTCTTAAGAGGAGGGTCCCAGGGTATTTCCTCCAAAATATTCTCGTGTTGAATAGGCTCACTAGCATTCATGGGGGTATATTCAAGGCTTGAAATTTGCTAGGAATTCCTCTATATTAAATCCCCTTCATCTAGATTTTCTAGACCTTTCATAGATTGCTCGGTAGGAATTTCCATTACATTTTTCCTCTTAATCCCTTCCTTGTTAGTCTGTTCATGTTCCTCTATAGAGATATCCACAATATTTTCCATCTCTTGTAAAACCTCAAATGTATTAGTTTGTATATTGTTTTGTTCCCATTTCTTCTTCTACTCTTGTTTATCCTTTTTGATCAACAGTTTGGGTCGTTGCCACTCCTCCTTCTTTCCTTTTGTATCCTTATTATTTTCTATCTCCTCCAATTTTGGCTTAAGGGTAGGGTAATTTTGTATGATATAACCATGAGCATGACAAAATCTGCATCGAAAGAGTACATTCTTATAATCTAGGTCTGGGTCCATTCATATTCCATTGCACTAAGAATGATTACCTCTAAAAGAGGGCACAACAGGTCAACATGGATACAAATATGGGCAAAGGTTATAACATGAGCCTCTTTAGTAATTTGAGATATTCCTACATAATCTCCTATCGTATTTCCAATACCTTTCAAGGTTTCCTTATTCCAGAATTCTAGAAGGAGAGCATAAATTCAGACCTAGAGTAGGGATTTGGTTGGATTTTCTTTGTTGGGATCAAACCCTATGGTCTAGTTCCACATAAAGAGACCTGCCCTTGCCATGAAATAAGGACCCCCATATTGAATCCTCTCTTTATCCTCCATGTAGGTAAAAATGGCTTTGAATAAGCCTTTATGACATAGTTTAAGTTCTAATTTTTCCTTTGTATTCTAGACTTCCCTTATCCAATTTAATAGAAATTGCTCCCTCGGCTAGAAACCAGTGATGTGATAAACTAAAACCTACTCAAAAAAGTAGGAAGTTTCTTGTTTAAAGGATTTAGGTTTTACAGAGATGTGAGGTAAATCTAAAGTTTTATCCAAGCATTTGTTGAAGGCTTGGGATCGGGAAACCTCTTGGTTTTTTTCCTCTTTAGGAGCTTCATTCTTAAAATCTCATAAGGAACTCCAACTTATGTATATAGAGCTTTTGTTCAGCACCGCATATTGAAAATATTTTGGTGGCAAGCCTCCAGAAGATACTCCCATTGAAAGGAGAGAAACTGCAAAAAAAAAAAAAAACCACTGAGCAAATAAATACTAAATGTATGAAAGGAGAAGAAACACTACAAGATCATGGGTTTGATACCCTTACCTAGAAACTTTGGTAATCATATTATTTCCTTTTAAATTCATAATTCTCAATTTATAAATTTTCCTTATACCTTTCCTTTTAATTTCCACTTTTCAATTTATTTTCCAATTCACTTTTTAGAAAGGATAAATTTTGTACCTTTTTTTTTGGTAGTTGGATTGATATGCAAGTTTTGAAAGGGCTCCAAAATCTTATTACAAAGCGATAACAAAAAACCAACAAGTTCAAATAATAGCAGGTAAGGTCAAGGCAAGCCCACTAGGGTGTTCCTGGACCTAAAAAGGCACAAACATAACTACCGAAAGATGATCCCTAAGGGATGATCCCAAATTTTAAACTCAAATTTCCGCTTGATATATTATTTGGAAAAACTACTAGCGAAGAGTAATCCCTGAGAAATTAAAACAAGGAATCCTACCTAGAAGGGAACAGGAAAACAAAAACCAAAAAGAAGAAGCAGAAAATACAAAATTTAAAATTCAAACAAAGATTCCCATCCAGGAAGAGCATAGGAAGATAATCCTAGAAAGTAAAATGTTCATAGAATCCTATCCAGGAGGAAACCAAAATTAGAAACCAGTAATGACAAACATCGAGAAATCCAAATATGGTAAACTTATCTATTGGAAATCCAAAAAAAAACAACATGAACAGAGAACCCCCACCGGTAATTAGACCATCACACAACAACTGCAACATAGAAAGATCCTATCTAGGAAGGTACAAGACCATCACAAATTGTTCTAACAAAGTGAATCCCATCCAAAAATTTATAGGAAACCACAGTCCATTCCAGCTAAGAAATATTGACCAGAAAGGCTCGAGAAAACCATAGACCACCCAACATGAGCCAGGAAAGTAGGGCCTTGAGTGAAACACCCATTCCACTCAAATTTAGAATAATATTATCCATCAGAATAAACATCATTCTCCAATCAAGCTCTTGGGTAAAACTAAAATTCTAACTATGGCAAGAAGAATCTCATGAACAAATAAAACAAAACACAGCTTGGAAAGTGGATCAACAATCACCAGAGATCTTGGTAGGTCACAAGATCTTGTGAAGGATATTGAAAATACAAGTTGTAGGGAAAAGTCTAGAGACACTAGCCACCATGATGACCCATGACTGGAGAAAAAATGAACACAGGGATTGTCAATCATGGCTTGACAATTGTAGTAAGCAATGAATCACGAGGTCCCCATCCCAAGACCTTAAAGACTACAAAACCGAACCAACAAACAACCACCCGTATCAGAAGAGCACACAGTCCCACCAAGGTCTATTTAGGGATAAAACCATGAAATCTAGAGCCACAACTGCATGAAGAAGCATAGGATCCTCCCCCATGATAAAAAATATAGACTATAGCAAGAGGCTATATCAAAAATCTTAGAAATAGACAAATGTTGGATCTACTGAGAGATCCTAAAGGTATTGCAAACCTAGATTTGGAGCTAAATGGGATGGCCATTTGCAAATGCTAAACATGGGGTCCCACTGAAGCTATGAAAAAGATGTAGATAGTGATCCCAAACAACTAGGACAAGTAAACAAATCCAAAGCTCTTTCAAAAGCTATAACCCCCAAACTAGGCTAGCCAAAAATAATTCAAACCAAGGGCATATGGGACAAAGTCTTCGGGGTGATCCATACAACTAAAAATAATTAGTCACACATTGGAAATAAGCTTGAAATATCCAGGTGGGATCCTCTAGTGAGCCTAGAACACAGGCTAGGAGCAAGGGGAGCGAGCAAATGGATCAGGGCCATCCCACCATGGCAGGAGCCTCTCGCCTCCTCGAGGATAAATTTTGTACCTCATTAAAACAAATTTCAAATAATTTTGATATAAATTCCTCAAAAGGTGCCAACTCAAGCAATAATTTACCTTAGACATTATTAATAGCACATTAAAAATTTAAGCATTTTATTTTATAGGCTCTCACTCCAAACTTGACATCTTTTAGACCTTTAGTGCCACCATTTCAAATTTATTTTCCTTTCAAGTTTACAAAATTTTAATTTTATATAAAATATCTCTCATGCTCTACTCTTTTAGTTTAACAAAATATGTTTCTTCTCTCTCTTAAATGACTCCTTTAACTCCTCTGGCATACTCTTTCAATTTATTATACTTTCCTATGCACTCTTCTCTCAACTTCTATTCTCTAGGCTTTGTTGTTGTTATTGTAATTTGTTCATCGCTTCAATTGGATAAGTGTTTGTTTTCACCACCTTAGCTCTCCAATTATTCTTAACTCTAGTTTTTATCAAACCTCTTCTTCATATCACTCTTTTGAAGGTGCCTACTCCTTTTGGTTTTCTTCTCTACTATGCATACCGTTCTTCAAATATTATCCTATCTCCAACTTGTCTTCCAATGCTCTTTTTCAACTAATATCAAATCCTCTTTCCTTTTGCTCACTTGGATGCTTCCACTCTCACAAATCTTGGATACCTATAGCTTATTCTTCTCTCAAATACATAAAAACTTCATTATGATGATATTTTGATACCATTGTTAGCATAAAGCTATTTTCTCACAACAAATAAATATTAGAAATTCTCACATAATGATATACCCAAGTGTTCAAGCAAATAGATAAAATTACTATATTCCCATGGATCACGGACTTAGTTTTCCAATATTGATTAAATATTAGAAGTCTTCATTACATATATATGCTTGTTCTACATATGACCTTTACAAAGACTCTTGATATTTCAACTTCAACAAACTATTCATCTCCTAAAATTTCCACGAGATATGACTCTTAATATTTCTCATAAGAGAAGTATATTTTATTGAATCTCTAATAAAGACAAACCTCTAATGATTACTAAATTATAAAATCTAAATGACTAATATTTACAACACTACATATTTACATAATATATATAAAGGTTATTGCAATGTATTTGCAAGATACCAAATAATGTAAAAAATTCTAACATGTACAACCTAAATTCAAGCTCCAAGTAAGATTTGTACTAGTAATGAACTTCAACATGCCAAGTTCCTTGTTGAATAATTTTCCATATGATCAACTATTATCCTCATTTAGGCCATACCAAATTCAAATAAGCTAGCATTATAGAGGCAGAATTAAGTTTGTTATATAAGACAAGCACATCATCACTTGTATGGTGTTGAAGTGGGTATTGAAATGTGTATTAGTAAAGAGAAGTCTTTTAAGTAAATCCCTATAATTGTTTGTGTTTGGTCATATGCATATATTCTCATTCAATAATGGATCATTAGTTAGTTACAAATTTGTAACAATTATCTTATGTTCTAAGAGCATGTTAAAGATGAAACATTAATTTCAGTTTGGAGCATGGAGTTAATTCTAATGAATATTGGATGTTAGGTTGTCATGAATGAGACATATTAGATTAGAATAAATAAATAATAATATTTAGGGATCTTTATTGGAAGTCCTTATAGGAATTCATTAGTAAAATTTTCAAACGATTACCTTATATTTTGATAACATGTTGAAAAGAAAAACACTAGTTTTAACTTGGAGCATGGAGTTAATTTTAATGAAGGTTTGATATTAGGTTGCCATGATTGAGACATCTTAAACTAGGAATATATAACTAATAATATTAATTGGGTATATTTGATGGAAGTTCTTATAGGATGTAATTCAATATCTTTAAGTAAAGATGTTAAAGGAAGAATGAAACCACTACCCACAAAGTAAAAATCTAGACCTCTAAAACCACTTAGAAAGGTGAAATTTATGGGGAGAAAGACTTGAAGAAAGGATTTGAAGGATGGGAATATGAAATACTATGATGGGTTGCTAGTTTTTACCATTAAGAATATGAAGGCTCATTCAAAATTGTGTCTGAGAATGGTAAGAGCATTCTATTAGCCACACTATACAAACACCAGGTCAAAAATGATAGTGGTTAGCCTATAATGAATAAGTTTCCTAATGAATATAGGAGTGTGAGACCATTTTCTAGTGGAAATGGAAGGATATTTATTGAAAGAGGAGTCCTCACATGGAAACCTCCTAAAAAAAAGTGTAACTACTATTCATGGTTGTAGAGGGTCCTGTTGGTCTAAAGTTTGGCCTCACGTTAGGATCCTATATTCTAACCCTCATTAATAATAATAATATAATAAATTTCATATACTAAGGTTAGTATAGTTATTATATAATAATTAATTAATTATTATATTATTAAGGTTAGATAGTTATAATAATTAAATATATTAATTATTATGAATCCTCATGATGAAGTGACGTAGGGTTAGGGTTAGGATCCATCATTGAATAATATAAAATATATATTTGTTTAAACCCATTGGAAGGATCCCCTATTCCATTGCAACAATGATTCAGTCCCTAAAAGTGATTCCTTTTAATGTTATTTATTTATTATTTATTAAATACTAAGCTAAAATCTTTAGGGAAAACGGTTATGGAAGGGTAAACCAACGCTAAAATGGCCGATGACACCCTCAAGGAATTCATCCAGGAGATTCACCAATGGATGGACCAATTTACTAAACAATTGTTAACGAGGCAGGAATTTGACCTAATAAAGGAAGTTGCAAGTGAAGAAATTGCCCATGAAGAAAAAGAGAAAGTTGCAAGTGAAGAAATTGCTCCTAGGGAGGAGCCTGTAGCCACAAGAAAATAATTCCAACCCTAAAATGCAAATTTTTTTATAAAAGAAGTGCACCAAGAATAGAAGGATATCAAGGATGAGGGCTTGCAAAAATTATGTTTTACAGACCTGTATATGTGTAATGCACACAACCGTCATGGAGAAATTCAACCTAGTATCACCCACGTAAGCAAAATAGAGGCTTAAAGGGTACTCAGTTTTATGACTCTCTTACCACTACATTAACAACTGTACATTCAGATCTAAGAAAATTTCTCTTGCAGGATGGTACCCATCCACTTGAAGCTAGTAAATCGAATCCAGCCCAAGAAAACATTGCACATGTTGGCTTAGATTTGGTGAACATGATTTTATCAGGATGTACTAATTATGATAAAAAGTTTAAATTTCCTCTACACGTGCGTCCTCCGCCTTGGCCTCCTCCCGGGATCAAAAATAGTAGCAACTGACCATAATCGAGATCAACTCATTCTCAAAGTAGGTGGTGTATTTAGAAATATTCTGCGTGCTTTGGAATTATTAAGTGACCTGCACGCCATCCATGAATTATTTTTCCACTGAATAGTCTCAACAAAACATCGTGCCACCTAATTATTAACTAAGCCTATGATTTATTGGCTGGCAGATAATCAAATGTTAAGAATGATACATAAGATAAGAAAAGCCTACGATTTAGAAGCTACATGGATTTGAGTGATGGTGGGCAAAAGTGCTCAAGAGAAGACATAATAGTGATTTAAGGCTCTACAACTCCTTTTCCCAATGGAATTCCTTCTTACAATGTATACATCATGAATATGTGCTTAACATAGTGATCAATATCAAACATCCACCTCAACTACGAAGTATTCACCTCGACGGAACAAATAAATCCAAATTGTTCAGGTGCTTAAAAATCAATAATTGTTATATTATATTATTGAATCAGTTGTGCATCACTAACACATACAACAAATAACAATACCTGCACTGTTATATGATTTAATCAGTTGTGCATCCTAAACTCACTTCCAATAAATTTGAGAGAGATTCCCATAAAAGCTGAAGTATAGTTTAACGTTATTTCTCTCTCTTTCGCTACAGTAATCATATGAGTCGGTTTCCATGATACGTCGGGCATGCCAATGACAATATTATGAGTAAAATAACGTAACGCTTCCCTATGGGTATCACCGTTGGATTGAATATATACTTGAAAGATAGATTAAAATCTAAGCATATGAGAATGAAACCTATCATAACATCATAAATCTATTTTTACGATTATCGTCCGAGACATGGAATATCTATAATTAAAAAGCATGTAATATTAGCTAATAGTCAATGGACAACGTAGAAACGGACTACACAAACAGAGATACTCATGGAAGAAAGCCGTAGCACCAGTCGAAATCATCCACCACTGATTTAAATTCATCGCTGAGAAACATCATTCAGAGGAAAGAGTTAATAGTCAGGACGTTGATTAAAGAAACCCACAAGAGATAAATCAGCTCACGCATCATAATTTGCAAGAGACCATGACTCATATTTCTCAAATATTAACCATTCACAAGGTGTCAACTGAGCCAAGACATATAAATTGTAAAAAATTGAACATGCTCTTATTACCTCACCACCCAAGGTGCTTCAAGTTTGGAAATTCTTAAAAAAAACAAAAAAAACAAAAATCACTCTTAGTCCCATTGTAGACCTATGTGCAATTGATAGTTTTGGTGATCCAAATGACAATCAATTAATTATTTACTCAGGAGGACAAACTCTACGAAGAATGTAGGGTTAGGGTTTGGTTAGGTATAAATCATTGCCTAATCATTTATTTGAGAGCATCCATAATTGAATAATATAAAACATATTTAAACCCATGGGAGAGATCTCCATTCCATTGCAACATCAATTCAAACCCTAAAAGTGATTATTTTTTATTTAATTTTATTTATTATTTATTAAATACTAAAGGGTTCTACCACATAGTCATAACAAAACTTAAATAAAATTTTCACTAATAAAGTTATAAAAGAGAGGCTCATTCAAGAGGTATTTTGTTATTTTTTTTAAATTTGAACCTAGAAAGGTGCACAATAAACTATTTTTTCTTGTATTTGTTATATTTACCCTTTGGGCACATGTAAACTTTGAAAAAGTTACTTTTATATATTTTTTAAATATTTTATTCTTGAGGGTTGGTCTCACAACCTTGATCTAAAGGAATCATGTATTTGGTTATAAAAACCCCTTCATACCAACCTTTTTGTCTATCAATTTTTTTTTTAAACATGGCGGAATCGGTAGCTGCCACGATTTTGGGCAGGTTGTCCAGCTTTTATGGCCACCATAGTATTCTGCATTGTATGCCCCAGAAGCCGCCACACAAATATTTGCATAGTCCGCCCCTATAACCGCCATGCCACAATCATTTTAAACATTTTACGCCACTGAAAGCACTAGGAAAGGGACAAGCGTTCAGTCTGGCGAGGCCTGAGATTTGAACCTTGGACCTCCGCCCCATTTTTTGTCTATGAGTTGGAGTGTACTTTAAATTCCATTTTAGTGAGGTTATTGGTGTCTATGGACACCCCGTTATATTATGTATACTTTTCACTCTTTTTATTCCTTTTGTAAAGCAATACTCAATAATGTTTGATTCCATTTATTTTTTAAAACTACTATGAGATCTAACATGGTATTAGAGTGGGTGTGAATCTTCATTACTCGATTGCTTCTATCAGTAGGTGTTTTTTCTTCTATATTTTCTTGAGGGCATATTTTGTTGAGCTAGCTAAAAATAGTTTTTTAAGGTTGATGATGTTATCTAAAGAAATGTTATTTAATAAACCTTAGGTTGACTTGGATCATGAGGATCCCAATGGAATTAGTATATTTTCTCTAGGAGAAATATTCATCAACAAGTTCCTTTTTCCTCTCATTAGCATTCAATATTGTTTTGTCTTAAATTTTTATGACTACATGGATGCCTTAGTTTTAGGGTTGGGTTTTTTGAGGTTTTTTAAAAATCTCGTTTGTCTTTTATGAATTAAAAAAAATCCATTTCCTTTTCTCTTCCATTTTTTTGTCCAATAGTAGTACAAATGAGATGGAAAACTAATTGGTCATCATGAAAGATGAAAAGAGAAGGCTACAAATTTTTAGATAGACCCCTAGTGCCAAAGAAGTCATGGGTAGGATTTTGTGCTTAGTAAAGACTTTTGAGCCACTTGACAAAGTTGCAAAAGTGGTCTAACAACCTTTCTGTTACATAGGTATAAGATGTTGGTTTGATTGGTTATGTTCAAAAAAATGATTGCATAGGGAAAACCATAATAGATATGGACAAACCATCATCATTTTTAGATTTTTTATAAAATTTTAGGTCATTCCAATTTACCATTTTTTCCTGTTGCCTCCAGGGACTCCAAATTTTTTATTTTAATAAACTACTATTTTCATCCTTAATTCAAATTTTTAGAATTTTAAAAATAAATATTCCTATAATATTCTAGGGAATATTCCTTGAAGTAGTCATTTGATGTAGAAATTTAGATGCATGTGTGCCCATGCCAACATGACGTAAGCCTATGTAGAAAGTGATAGGGAGAGCATTGGTAATAAATATGTATTTATGTTTGTTTGTTAGCCTTTCCCTCCTAATCTTGGCACTTGGAGAGTTATATAGCAAAGACCCTTTAAGTCACTAGGGCATGGGAGGTCCCAAGTTCAAGTCCCTCCCATGTCATTCCCTTTTACTTAATGACATCAACAACCTCAATATGCAACCCTATGATGATGTGGCAATATGTGATGATATAGTACCTTGTGATTGTCTAGTGATTTATATATCTAAGTGATGTAGAAGCCTATATTTTAAGGGCATAACTTCTGATCTGACCGTTGGATCGGTTTGAAATTTTATGGGGAGCTGGATAATTAGGTGGACAATGTCATGGCAAGGATTATCTAAAAGCCTTGAATATTTTTTAGTGTGTTATCGGGCCCTAAGTATTTCATCTAGTGCCCCAAAATTGGGATTTAGTATTTTTTTGAAAATTTGGAAGAGAGCATATTTGGGATAACTTCTTAATAATTCATGGGCAGGTGTTGAGATTTTGTAGGAGGCTTAATATAAGAAAATCAATAATGTGTATTAATTTAGATGGCTATTCAAGCTTTTTTTGGCTGGCACTAAAAGATGAAATAACCAGAATAAATAAATAAATAAATAAAAATAAAATATTGTAATTTCTTATCTTTAGGGATTTAAGATGTAAAATCCAAGAATGAGAAAATAAAGCATTTATCAGTTTATTTCCATCTATTGTAGCTTTTACGTGATTGGGAATTTTTTTTTGCTTTGTTTTCTTTTAGCATAGTTTTATGTGATTGAGGTTCTTGTTCTGACCTCTTGCAGTTGGATTTACATCATCTAAGGTGGTAGCTTATGCACAAATCTTGAGGTAACACATGGTAGTTTATACAACTAACTTGGTAGTAGGTGCACTAATTATGAGGTAATATGTGGTAATATATACAAGTGACATGCAACCCATGCAAATGACATGAAAATCCATACATATGATGTGGTAGGATGTATGGTGGCTAAAGAAGGTGCTAAATTAGTTAGTAATACGGTATGATTATCGAGGTAACATATGGTATATGTAGGGGTTGATGTAGATGCAGATTTGACAAGCTCCAATTGGGTCGATGTGGTAGGTCATATAGTGGTTGATGTGGTAGGGCGTATACCACTTGGCATGTATAATATGGGTTCATCCAATCACATTCTACCAACTCATCAAACTTGACAAGCAACTCACATAGCAACATAGTTGGAAACACACAAATTACAAAGAAAATTAGGATACAATAATTGGCATTGTATGGTTCATAGATCGGGCAACAAATTAGATCATGACAAGTGGTATCACACAATTTATTGGTACACTACACAATCAATGCATGCTAGGCATTCCATTAGCCACTCACACAACAGCACATGGTATTCTAACATTTTTTGAACTAGAGAACAAGGAATTGTACTAAGGTCCCCCACCCTTGACAAATCAAGGATATCTTCTTTAGAGAATAAGAGTTTACAAACAGATTCAATTATCATATCAATTGAGTTGCTATAGCTAGAAACCTACATCATTTTACATAAAATGTTTAAATTCTTGATTTTCATTTTTTGAAACTTTTTCAATTTTTTGTATGAATACAAACATTCTAGAATTCAACATCCTTCTTGACATTTTTCTACAACAACCTTCATAATAGATTAATATTTCCAAAACATCATACTATCATAGCTTACTTTACCTCTACTATCTATGCATTGCATCTTAGTAGAGTAATATTTACAAAACATTACACTATCATAGTCTGCTTTACCAGATCTGGATTATTAGTTTCCTTCCTAAAGTACAAGTGCAAACATAAAAATATAATAGATAGTATATATGAAAGTAGATTTATGTTATAAAATAAATCAAATATTACCAATGGATAACATTAAAGTAAATCTAAGGGTGAGTGGGTAGTCGAGTTGGTGTGAGACGACCAACTAAGATCTGTGATTTGTATCGTGGGTCCATTCTACTCCAATCCAAATCACACTAGCTACCATAATCTCTTTGGAAGAATATACATTTGGGAAGAGAGGCCTCCCACTTCTTGGACCAGAGCTAGAGCCTCTTCATTTTTTTTAGTTTTTTTACATTCTAAGGTTGGTCTTGGTCCTTCTTGGGGCTCCTTAGGAGGTGTCCATTTTTCTTTTCCTTTCTTGTTTTGCTCTTTTGGTTTTGGCTGAGCATATTTATTTTTTGTTGTGGTTCCTTGGTGCCTCTTTGGAAGTTTTGGGGTTTTCTGCTCATCTGATGTGGGAGGTTGTCCAGTGGACCTTATTCTTTGTGGTGTTTTTGGTCTTTGGAGAAATACCATGTGCTTCCTTTATCATCATGAAGGAGGGGTTCTATTATCAGTTCCCTAGTAAGGCAGCCATATGGGGGTCTTTTGGTCTTTTGATCATCTGATTTAGGTGGTGGTTCGATGAGACCTATTCTTTGTAGTGTTGTTTTTTCTACGAGGGGAGACCATGTGCTTCCATGATGGCCATAGAGGAAGGGTTCTAACAATAAATCCCTGGTTAGGTAGCTTGGGAGATATTTTTCTCATCTAATGTAGGAGGTAGTCCAATGGGTCTTGTTCTCTACCGTGTTGTTTGGTCTTAGAGGGGAGACCGTGTGTTTTTATGATGTTCATGAAGGAAGGGTTCTGACAATGGCTTCCTGGTGTTGTTTGGTATTTGAGGAGAAACCATGTGCTTCCATGTTGGCCATGAAGGAAGGGTTCTACTGATGGCTTCCTGGTCAGGCAACTCTAGTGGGGGATAGGTGTTCTATTTTTGGTTTGATGTAGAAGGTAGTCCTACAAGCCTTGTTCTCTATGGTGTTATTTGGTCTTTGGGGGAAAACCTTGTGCTTCCACAATGGCCATGGAGGAAGGGTTTTGAAGATGGCTTCTTGGTCAGACTGCTTCCTATGGGTGTTGGACGTATTTTGGTGGTTTGCATATTTCTTGGATATCTCTGTGTTCAACCCTTTTTTTCTCTGTTCTTTTTTGAGGTCTTTGTGTTTCCAGTCTATATTTTTTGGAACACTTTTTATTTTATTTTTGGGTTCTAGTGGCCCCTTTTGGAAGGGTAATTTTTTTAGGCTACCTGGTGTGGGCAAATAATTTTCATTTCATGTTTGAGTAGGTCCTCCTAGTATCAGTTTAATTTTAAGTTTTTTCTATTTTCTATTGGTCTAAGGAGACCTTCTCGATATGTTTCTTCATGGTTTAGGTGGATCTCTTTTTCCTAAGATGCTTCTTGAGATGCTTCTTTATTTTTATGGGTCGATTGTGCTTTAGGTGGATCTCCTCCAAGCCAACCTCAAATATAGGCAACTAAGGAGTGGAAGACCATTGTATTTAGGTAGTTTGGCTTTGTTTACTAATCAGTAGGACCTTCTAGATCAAGATGTTTCTCTTGGGTGGGAAACTATATTTTCATTTTTTAATTCATGAGTGAGAATCTTTGTTTTAATATTTAAAATAGAGAGTTTTAATTTTGTGAGAAGGAATATCTATTTTCTTTTGTGTTGTTCAAGATGAGAAACATTTTTTAAATTTTAAATTTATTTTGGTTGATCTCTTTTTGTGTCTAGTGTGTGGGACACCTAGTCTATTCATAGAATTCCTCTCTGAGAGCTTTCTCTCTTTGTAAAATGTTTAGGGTCCCTTTCAAAACCCCTTCATCCAATCAATAAAAAACCATTAAACTAAATCTTAATCATTATTTGATTCAAGTAGTCAACAATTTCTTGTCAGCTTCAGCTAAATTTACTATTTTCCCTAACCGGGGAAAAGAGAATTTAACTTCACAATCTTCAATTAAAACCCCTTTATTGGCTAGCCTATCTGCACATTTGTTTCCTTTCCTTAATGTATGTGTAAACCGGATTTCTTCAAAGTCTATAGAAAGGTCTTAAATTTCCATAATGATCTCTTGTATATTCTATGGAGCCTTTGCTTTTCTCAAAATTGCATTCATTACTATATGTAAATTACCTTTCATCCATACTTTGTTCTATTTCATTTTTTGCATATTTTAACCCTTCCAAAGCCGCCCAAGCTTCAAATTCATCATTTATCATAAATCCACTATTAAAAGTATAATGAGCCAAATCTCTCCTTTGTTATTTATAATTATTTCTCCTCTTGCTAGTCCTAGATTTTCTTTAGATGATCCATAAAAATTCAATTTGACCAACTCCACATCTGGTGGTTTCCACTTTATATTCTTTGCCTGCTTTTTGTTTCTCTTATCCCCAAAATCATTATTCCATTTGATGACTTGATTCCATCTATCAAGGAAATTTTCTTCTAGATTAGGGGTTGGGTGAGTTGATAGGGTTGGTTTAGAATCCTCTATGGCTAAGAAAATATTCCTTTTAATTACCTCTAAATTGCTTTCCTTTCCTTTAAAATATTCTTCTATTTATTTCTAGCCAAATAGTACAAAATAGTATATCTTTTGATATATCCCATATTGTCTGTAAAGAATCACTTTTAAAAATGTTTTGCCATTTTTTTAACCATTCCTCAATTCTACCATTCATCACCATGCATTTACCAAGCATATTAAGAATCCATTACCATATTTTCTATTCTATTGAGCAGCGTCCCAAGAGATGGTCTAAACTCTCCATTTTATAAAGAACAAATTTTGAGGGGCCAATGAAAACCCCTTTTCATAAGGTTATCCCAAGATAAAATTCTTCTATGAGCTAATAGCCAAACAAACATTTTAACTTTAGGAAGCATGGGCTATCCAACATATCTCTCTATACTCTTGCAATATTCTTATTTTGATGGTGCTTTATATTATATCTAGTTCTTGTTGTGTATTCTCATGAGCTAGTCAACTTCCAAATCAACTTATCCTTGGATCCCCTAATCATTGTTGTTATATTTCTACTCAACCGCCTCCTAGCATCAATGTCTTGTATACTTGTAAAAAAAATATTATTTCCATTTGTATATTCCTTCCTAATATTTGTACAAAATATTTGAAACTCTATCATCATATTTATCTTGAAGTAATCTCATCCATGGTTTCAAAATTGGATCTAGATTGAGTGGTTTTTTATCACACCAAGTATCCATCCAAATAGAATTTTTTTCTCTAGTTTCCACCACCCATATTAAACCTTTAATCACTAGATCAATTGATTTTTTTAAATTGTTCCATAGTGCATAACCATTTGGTAGAGAGAATGCAGTAAATATTAAGCTTGGGTCATTGGGCTCAACATACTTAGAAGAATTCTTGCCCATTATCTTTGACTCTCTTTGTACAATCTCCAAATTCCTTTCCCCCTAAGAGCTTTGCATCCATAAGAACTCTTAAACCGAGACCTCCCCTAGTTTTATCATCACACACCTTGCTCTATTTCACCAAAGAAATTTTTTTTTTTATCATGTAAACCTAACCACAAAAATGATCGCATAATATAGATTAAACTTTTTTCTATCATATTTGGCACAATATACAAGGACATATAACATGTTGAAATGGCTTGTAAGATTGATTTAATTAACTACACTCTTCCTCCTAACGATAACCATCTACCTTTTCATGCTAGTAGTTTATTTTAAACTTTACTTATAACTGGACTCCATAATTTAATCCTCATTCTCCCCTCAAATAAGGGCATCCCTAGATAACTTGTTGGTAAAGTTACCTCCTCCATTTGAAGTAACCTACATATACCTACTTTGATTTTAGTTGGGGTGTTTAGGAAGTAAATTTTGAATTATGTCCTATTAAATTTTTGCCCTGATGTTGTTTCGTATTCCTTTAATAAGTTATTCAACGCTTTGACCACATTTATATTTACCCTACCAAAAAATATTGTATCATATACAAATTGTAGATGGGTGATGTTGTTGATGTTATCACTAAACTTAAGTCCACTTATAATCCCATATTTGTAAGCCTTCTTCAAGTTCCTACCCAAAACATTTGCCATAATAATGAATAAATATGGTGATAGAGGATATCCCTATCTAAGGTCTCTCTTGGCTTTAAATGATTTGTTACTGACCCATTTATTAGCATAGAATATGAAACTGTAGATACACAAGCTTTAATCCATTTTACCCCTTTCTTCCCAAATCCAAACTTTTCTAATACTGCAAAAATAAAATCCCGTTTAACCCTATCATAGGCCTTACTCATATCAAGTTTGAAAATCATTGCTTTCTATTTTTTTGAAGTTGTTGAATGTATAACTTCATGAGGTACTATGATCCCATCCAAAATTTATCTCCCTTTCACAAATCCTCATTCTTCTAGAATAATTTTGTCTAACAATGGTCTTAATAGATTAGCCATGACTTTGGAAATAATCTTATATGTCATATTACATAGGCTTATTGTCAAAATGAATCAAACAATTCTACATCCTTATTTTTTGGAATCAGGGTAAGATATATTGCATTTATTTTATAAGAAATATATTATTTTACCCTTGACTATTCTATTACCACCAATAAAGAATCCTTCACTATATCTCAATTATATTGATAGAATATTGTAGATATCCCATTCAGACCTGGGGATTTATCCTTATTAAAAGAGAAAAGAGCTAGATGAACTTCTTCTAGAGTAATAGGCTCCATCAATTTCCTATTGTCTTCAAATGTTATAATTGAAGGAACTTCTTGTATAAGTTTATAATTAAGAACTTCAAACTCCTCTGATCCTATAATATTTTGATAAAAAGACCTTGTATCCTTTTTTACTTAACTTTGGCCTTCAATCCAAACCCCTTCAATTGATTTAATTCTACTAATTTTAGATGTTGATCTTTGTACTATTGCCATCCTATAAAAAAACTGTGTTTTTATCTCCTTTTAACCAAGTCTATCTTGATTTTAATCTCCAAAATTTCTCTTTATTACTCAAAATATTATGATATTCACTAATTCCCTTTCCTTCGAGCTTGGATTAATATGATCACATTTTTGGAATTTTTAAAGTTTATCTTTTAGTTCTTTATTCTCAAAAATATTTCCAAAAGTGTTCTTGTTCCATTGTTTTGATATAGATGTCATTGATTTAATTTGTTTTGGAAGTGTATACAGTCTTTCGTTTCTTGAAGAGTTCCACATTTGTGCTATCATATCAAAAAATTGAGGATGGTATTCCCACATCTTCTCATATTTAAAATATGTTCTTTTTTGGTATTCACTTACCACCATTTTAACTTTTACTGTCCAACAATATGAACCAATCCTTGTCAAGGTATTTTTAGCACAAGTCCCTTAATACAGCCAATGATCTAAGAGAATGCATCTATCTATTCTTTTACTATTAGATTTTGGCCTCTCCTATTGTTGGCCCATGTATAGTTGAATTTTTCAAACTCAACCTTCCATAGATTATTGTTTTGAATAAAAGCTAAGATATCTCTCATATTGTGGGTTAGTTTCCTAATTCCCCCAAATTTTTCATCCAACTTGGTTATGAAATTAAAATATCCTATGATCATGAATTGAGTTTCTTGGTCTTTACTTCTCATAAAGGCTTCATTCCCACTTCAAACTTCTAATATGCCTGACTGAGTTGTAGGTCCATAGACATTGATAAAAATAAAATGAATATCTGCAAAAAAAACATGTGACTAAAAAGGATATCCAGTGCTTAGTTTTATAAATGGTTAAAAAATAGATTCTAATAGGATTCCAAAAAGTTAGAATCCTCCTACCACTCCTTTATAATCTGTAGCATCCCACTACTTTCATAGTTTTGGAAGCTTCTTCTTTTATTATTTTAGTTTCTTGGATACAAAGGATATCAGGCTTATTACTTAAACAGAGATCCCTTATACACATCTACTTTGAGGGGGAATTAGCACCCCTTATATTCCATGATATGGTAATCATGTCTCATTAGGGGCTATTGGCCCCACTTGTGAATTACCAAGATCATTTTGTTGTTTGGTAAATATAAATTCAACCAACGTAGTTTGTGTTCCTTTCTCTATGTTTGGTCTTGCTTATTTGGATCTCGCTTGATAATTTTAGGGCTTTCTTCTTTTTGCCTTACCTGTATTAGGAGTAGGTATTATTATTATATTCCTCAACATTATTTCATTATTTTTTTCCTCAAATTTATCCTCTCGTAGCTCTACTATGGAAGCTTTTGGCTTGTCTTGCTCATTTTCTGGTATTTCCTTATTAGTGGTAGATGTATTAACATCTAACACTACATTTTATTTACCACTTTTTTCTCTTAAATGGTGCATGGTACTTCAAGAGAGTCTTCAAAATATTATTTGACACATTCCTTAGGTTCATCAAGAATGTTCATCCCTAAATCAAGATCATATTGAATAGATGACTCCTTATTAATATGTTGAATGTATTGTATTGTGTCCTCAAAGCTTTGATATACTTTTTATTCATAGGCTAAAGCCTCAAAAGAGTTGGTATTTGTTCCAAGATCCTTCCTTATTGGTTTCCACTTTATATTTTCTTTCATTTGTCTATTTTTTATTTTTTGGAAGTTGAAAACCATCGTCATCCATAGCCACTTGTAAGTTTCTCTTGCAATTTTGTACATATAATTTTTTTGGTCTCTACTTAGGGCATGATCTCTCAATATGCTCCACATCATGGCATCTTCTACATTTAAAATATATGTTTTTATAATATATTGTTTATATCCACATCTCATCCCCATACTTAAGAATGATTTATTCTGGTTAAGGTTTACTTATATCAATCATGACCAATATCCGAGCATAAATAGCCAATAATCCATCTTATATAGTTTTTGAAATCTTAAGGAATTCTCCTAGAGTGTTGCTTATTTCCTTGAAGGTATCTATTTCCAAAAACTCAATGGGTAACCCATACATCCTAATCCATACTGGTACTAGGTATAGATTTTGTACTTGAAAATATAAATCCCAAAATGTAAGGAAGAGTAGGATCCTAACCTAGATTGGTACGGGTACTAGGGATAGATCAAGTACCCATACTCTTCCTATAAACCAAGGATCTCCTTTTAGGATTATATATATATATATATATATATATATATCTTTCCTAGAATAAAAAAATTCTAGGAAGAAAGGATAGAATCACTCATGGAGACTTCCAACTCCTATAAATCCATTTTCTCAAGGCTAAAGCCCTTGACCAATACCCGTTAAATTTACCAAAAATCATCCTATATTTGAGCAGCAAGGATCAATCCTCTATGGTTTTCTCACTAACCTCTACTACTATAGATTATTATAAGGATTTATCTGTAAGTTGGTCCATGGTAATGAAACTAAAATTTAGAATCTACTAAAATTTACTAGAATATCCTATAGCGAATATAATATTTGATAAAAAAATTATAATAATTTTCAAGCAAAATTTCTAAGATAAAGAAGGGAAAAATAAACTTAGCTGAAAAATTACATGCATAGATAGAACATATTACCTCATTGGAGCCCTATCCCTCCATTGCTCCTCCCATCATCCAAACCCTAGTTGACATATATTTATAATTTCATTTTTCATGACTTGAAAAATTATCACTACCATTATTTTAAATGTCTGACTTCATAGGGTTGTACCTCCCTCAATATTGCTCGACTTCCTTCATATGACCACTCATTTTAAAACTCTTAAAATTCTGCACAAATTTGTTTAAGAATCAACTAAATCAAATAGCCCTTTGCAAAGATATGGCTCTTAAAAGATGAGATGTTTTTTTTTAAATTGCCTTGATCCTTCGTGAAGTGAAAATATGAGAAAGTCATCATAATAAAATGATCTCTCTATATTTTTTTCCTTATTTTATTTTTTTTGTAAAATTTTTTTCTAACTTCCTTTAGTAGTTTCTCTAGTGTTTTTTCCTCTTTAGTAGCTAAAGACTTTGTTTGGAGGAAGGATAGGTTGCTTATCATCCCTAGGAGGTTTGTCTAGTGGATCCTTTCTCCTCTTATTGGGCTGTTAGGAGATAAGTGTGGTATCTACTTATTTCCATAATCATCATCATTAAAATCCTCATTATCATCACCACAACCTCCAAATGTTTTAGATCCTCCTAGTGCGTATCGAGCTACAACTAATTATTCCTTGTCCTTGTCCTTAGTATTGTGAGCTAAGGATTCTTTCTTTTATGATGAGGAGGCGGAGATTTTTTTTACTGATAAACTTTAACTAATATCTTGGAAGGAGAAAGTGAGGAACTAGGTATTTGGAATCCTCTTTATAACCATTTTTAGTGGGATAATATAAAACATAAACCTAGCTAATATCATAACCATAGGATGGTATCAACTAAGTTTTGTAATAGTTTATTCTTTAGTTGTCTCATGTTATGAATAAGGTTCCTTGAAGGATTATTCTCCTTTAGTATTTTTAGAAGATCCATTTACTTCCTCATGTTGAGTCACATAGAGAACACTACTTACTCCTTTTCAAAAATGTATCTAATTATGTCCTTCATGGATTAATATTTCTTTACACATCCAATTTTATAAACCACCAATGTTGCTCTTCCTCGTATAATTATCTCTTCATTTTTATAATCCCCCATACATTATATATATCTAGGATGTGATCGAAGAGGATATTGGTGTAGTACTTATATATATTTTGAAGGGCCCCTTCATTTATACTTATTTCTTTTGGAATACTATTCTAAATCAAAATTCAACCTTAGAAACTAGATCTTCAACTTCATTACTTGATTTGTGTGCATATTTTCCTATTATGAAAGTGAAATTCATAGGCTACTTTAGATGTATATTATTATATTTTTAAAAATAGGATTTAATTACCTCATTAATTCCATTATAAAAAACTATTAGGGACTCAATGATCCAAAAGGTATTGCTTGGAGTCTATCCTTGTTGTACAAGTGTATGTTTGAAATGAATTATGAATATACCAATAAACCAATGGGTGAATAGCTTTTATTGCTTATTTATATATTCTTGTCTCATGCTAACCTTTCCATAAAGGGTTTCAAAAATATATGCTAATAAGTATATAATTATGAAACCATTTCTTAGCATATAAAGTTAGAAAATATTCTGGTGTAGGTTTTAGCCCATTGATATTTTTCTTGTTTCCCAATGACTTGGCCTATGGATTCATCCTTAAAAGAATATTGAATAAACATGACTTCATAATTTTATATTTATATTTTATGTCCTTATTAATTGTTTATAAAGTTTCTTACTCATGAGATATGATCAGTTCACTTTGATCTTTTGTGAAAAATTATTCCATAAAGGTATACAACTAGGGTCAAAACCTTAAGGAGATATTATCTCCAACTAATCTACTTAGTAAAACTATTGCATCACAATTCTCCAATTTGAATCCACTCTTATGTAAATTAATAATACTTTCATAATAAATACTTTATAATTTTTAATTGACCCATTTTATAATTATATATTTCATGTGCTTAGTCCTATTCTTTTCTCAATGTCCAATACTTTGTTATTTTGTGTATGGAAAGGTATATTAAAAAGAGAAATGATCATTGGATGTCAAAAATTTACCATTATTTGGCCTTATAAGTCAAAAATATCCTATGCATATTTCTTGAACTACTTAGAACATTCAACTACCAACTTAAAACAAGGGAATTTGGCTCCAAAAACTGAAGCACTAGATATCTCTATTTTGAGAAACCCTATGTATCATCTCCATTGAATTTATTTTAATTATATCTTCATAGTCATTAATGGTCATTTACATGCCTATGGTATTTGACATTGTAGAGGAGATTGATAATTGATATCTTGTAGTAAACTTATAATTCATTATCTTCATTAATGATGATGAAGATGATGACCAATCTTTGAGAATTTGACAATGTTCCGAGTATAATAATAAATAATGATAATGCTAATTAAATATCCTAAAACGTGCCTTAATATTTCATGGATAAACCAATTTGCAAGTGTATGAAGTTAGATGGAATAAATTTAAGTGTAGGACACTATGGACTACAAATTTGTGGGATGTAAGGGATTCATGGATAAACCAATTTGCAAGTGAATGAAGTTAGATGGAGGAAATTTTTTAAGTATAGGACACTATGGACTACAAAATTATGGTAT
The DNA here is from genome assembly GCA_028583015.1 of Wollemia nobilis. Classification (NCBI taxonomy): domain Eukaryota; kingdom Viridiplantae; phylum Streptophyta; class Pinopsida; order Araucariales; family Araucariaceae; genus Wollemia; species Wollemia nobilis. The sequence goes on along the minus strand of JAQPPZ010015824.1, from coordinate 39,514,012 downwards.
GTAAGGGATGAATAAGAATAAAATTAATAGGATTGATCATTCTGCACTCACAAGTGAAGGAAAAAATTCTAAGTATAGGATATTATGAACTATGAAATAATGAGTCATAAAAACTTCTTTACAAGTTATTAGGTATGGTTAATTTGCAAATGCAATCTTGGAAAATTTTCCAACTATTGATTATTATGTATTATGGGTTGAAACAATTTCTCACAGAATGAGTGGGACAAGAATATAAATTGTTTTCGACACTCCATAACTCTAGATGAATATGCCTTAGTTGATCATCAAAATATAGATTATAGATTAAGGGAAGTGAAAATCCTTAACTACCATGGAAAATATTAGAATTAGTCCCACACTTGTAGAGAAGAATTTCCTTAGATAATTTTAAAACATGTGGGTTGTAGGTTGTTGAGGGTGTTGGCTTTTAAGCCTTACTACCACAAAATATCATTGGTCCCAATATAAAGAAGCCACAATAATAAAGTTCAAAATATCAATAATAAAGAGTAGAATAATATAAAGGAGAAATCAATTGCATATATAGGCCAATATAATAATAAAATAAAATTAACTTATAATATCAAATATGAATGTAAATGGCCAAACTTATTCATGTACTATGCATAAAGAATACTTACAATATGAATTGCTCAAAAATATGTATACAAGCTTTATTCACTTTTCTATATTTTTATTTTTACAATCGGATGTTTTTTCATGGAGCTTTGTCTCCATAATATAGACATAGAAGATGACTCCTCATGTACTTGAATATTGCTCTCCATATGACAACTCCCATGACCTCTGACTTATCATCTTGCCACTTGTGCACTAGACTCTTCACTCTCTTCTTACGTGAACACTTGACTCTATGACACTTGCACACTTCTACATGACTCTTACTATCCTACATGCAATCCTAATATAAAACACTTGTACACATCCTCACATTACATATTTGTACACTTACATACAAGACACTTGTTCACATTCTCTCAATACACACTTGCACTCTAACTTACATGGCACTTGTGCATATCCTGCACATTACACTCTTACATGACACTTGTGTATTTCTTGCACATTGACACTTATATGAAAGGGGAATTATAAATAAATCATCTAAACTATATACTTAACCCTAATCTATAACATATTTACATTTGTACCATAAAGGTATCATGGGGGTACATTTGCATGTACCAAATAATGTAATATTCCTTAATAGATAATTTTTGGATAAGGTAAAGTAAAGAATTACAATGGCAACCTACCTTTTACTTGTAGGAGCATTTATTAGATTATCATAAGATCATATGGGTTATAAATTGTAAGACATAAATATTTGATAAATATAATTGGTCATTATGGTTACCTTTCCTACATCTACAAAGGGGGAATGCCTTAGGCAATCGTAAGAACTATGGGTTGTAGACTATAAAATCCTTTGGAAAAAGAAAATAAGAAAAAACTTGATTCATCATCTACACCCAACTTTTATGGAGAAGAAAATTTAGAAAATGTTGTGATTGTTGGTTGGAGTTTGGTTAGAGAAGGAATAACCATAACTTTAACTAATTCTAATATTTTTTTAGAGATAAAATGGTTGTACTCGAGTTCCACACCCTTGAAAAATCATAAATATCTCCTTTAAATATTTATAAATAGAAAATAGATTTAATTATCACAACAATTGAGTTGCTATAGCTAGATACCTACATATTTTTCCATAAAAATGATTTTTTATTTTCATTTTCTAGATCTTCTTTAATTTTCTTTGTAAATACAAATATTCCAGAATCCAATATCCTTATTATTGATATTTTCCTAAAGTAGCCTTCACAATACCAAAACTCCACCTCTACCGTGTATGCATTGCATCTTAGTAGAGTAATTATTCCAAAACTTTATATAATCATAGTTCACTTTACTAGATCTAGACTATTAGTTTCCTTCTTGAAGCATAAATGCAACCACGATAACTATTATAAATACTTTAGTAGTCTCAAAAAGGTTGAAAGTTCCAATCCATACTCTATCCCATAATCCAACCAAAAACCAACAACTCAAATAATAAATTCAACCATGAAGTCCATTTGATGTCATCTTCTTCTACTTCAACATACAAAACTTTTGCCCGCTTCTTGAAATCATATTCCACTTTACCAAATTTGAACTATTAGTCTCCTCCAATGCATTGATCTATAAATTGTTACCCTAAAATATTTTATAGTCCTCTGGAATATTATTTTAAATTTTTCCTTTTAGGTTTTTCCTGTTAGCTCCAACTATACTTACTACTTCTTCTAAACATGGAAAAGAGAATTTAAATTCATGATCCTTTGTTAAAGCCCCTCTATTGGTTAGCCTATCTGCACATTTTTTCCCTTCTCTTAATGTATGTGTAAAGTAGATTTCTTCAAAATTTATAGCAAGGTTTTGTATTTACACAATGATCTCTTGTATGTTCCATGGAACCTTTAATTTTCTCAAAATTACATTATTACTATTATTTAATTGCCTTCCATCCATAATTTGTTTCATTTTATTTGTTTGCATATTTCCTTCCAATATCACCCAAGCTTTAGCTTCATTTCTTGTCTTAAATCCACTACTAAAAGCATAATGTGACAAAATCTCACCCTTATTATTTCTGATTATTCCTCCTATTTCTAGTTCTAGATTTCCTTTAGATGATCCATAAATATTCAATTTTACTAACTCCACTTTCAATGGTTTTCACTTTATATTTTTTCCTTCCTTTTATTTCTTTTGTACCCAATATCATAATTCTATTTGATGTATCCCATCCTTTTACTAAATCTTCCTTTTTATTACCATATAAATTGATTTTCTTTCCTTTAAATATTATTTTGTTCCTCCCATCCATATTTTCCAAAGCACTATATCTTTTGATGTATCCCAGATTGCCTGTAACACCTCACTTTTAAAAGTGCTCTACCATTACTTTAAAAGTTATTTAATTCTTCCATTCATCACCATGCAATTACCAAACATATTAAGAATCCATTACCATAGTTACAATACTACTTATTAGTGTCCCAAGAGATGGTCTATATACTCCTTTTTACATAGAACACACTGTGAGGAACCATGAAAACCACTTTTCATTAGGTTATCTGAGGATAATGTTTTTTGTGACCTACTAGCCATATAGATATTTTGACTTTTGAAATGCTCAGGCTATCCCAAATCTCTACATATTCTTATGGTATTCCTATTTTTCTAGTGCATAACATTATATCCACTTCATGTTGTGTATTCTCCTGAGCTATTCAACTCTTAAATTATCTTATCATTGACTCTCCTCAAAATAATCATTTTTGTTATCTTTCTGCTCAACTTCCTCCTAGCAATAATGTCTAATATGCTTGTAATTTTTTTCCATTTGTATCTTCCTTCCTGATTCTTGTACATAATTTTTGAAATCCCATCATCATATTTATCTTGAAGTAATATCATTCATGGTTTTAAAATTAGATCTAGATTGAGTGTTTTTTTATCATGCCAAGTATCAAACCAAATAGATTTTTTTCTTCAATTCTCACCACCCATATTAGACCTTTAATCACTAGATCAATTGATTTTTTTAAACCGTTCCATAGTGCATAACAATTTGGTAGTGAGAATGTAGTAAATATTAAGCTTGGGTCATTAGGCTCAATGTACTTAGAAGAATTATTTTCCATTGTCTTTGTTTAATCTTCAAATTACTTTTTTCCTTAGAGATAAGTTGCATCTGTAGGAAATCTTAAACCAATACTTCCCCTAGTTTTATCATCACACACCTTGCTCCATTTTGCCAATGGAAATTTCCTTTTATCATGTAATCTTGATCATAAAAGTGATCATATAATATAGATTAAACCTTTTTTATTGATTTTGGCATAATATACAAGGACATGTAATATGGTGGAATGGTTTGTAAGACTAATTTAATTAGTTGTACTTGTAGTCAAATTATTTTCCAACACCTTAAGTCTAAACATGCAATGTCACACTTATATCCTTTCTATTATAGTTCTTTATTTTTCAAAGCTTTAAAAGCTTTTCCAGACTCATGGTTCTTTTTTTGGACTATCCTTCTTTAAAAATTATTTATGATTGAGCCTAAGGAAGCAACTATAGAATTGAATATTGGTTAAATTTGCTTATTCATGGAATCAAAAAGCTTTTATCTAGATTAGTCTCATATTTTTTAGAGCTAGACTTGCAAATTCTCAATGGTTGGAATATTTGCATAGTGACATTATTAGAGCGCTTCAAAATATTTGGCCCAATGAGAAGTTTTTTGGGTGAGATTATTTGCTCTAGCAACAAATAAAATATTGGAAGGAAAGTAAGCCTGAATATTTTTATGATGACATCAAGCTAAGCTTCCAAAAGGTTTGACATAGTAAAAAGGCTTGCATTAAGCAAGATAAGTAGCCAAGAGTGCAATTCAAAGGGAAAAAGTATCCCATACTAAGGTTTCTAGGCAAGAAGAATGATGTTAGCATTTAAAATATCTGTCATGCTCGCATTGAACAAGAAAAACAACCTATAAGGAAATACAAAGGAAAGAAGCATCCTAGACTAGAGGTTCTTAGCATGAATGATGATATTAGTATCTCAAATGTCTAGTATGCTTGTAAATCAACATTGCTTTAAGAAGAAGTAACCCAACACTCCTAAATAAAAGCAATTAGGCTAGAATTGTTTCGAGAGCATAAAATTGACAACCACTCCATCAAAAAATAATTGAAGATATTGCAAAACATAACCATGAGAGGGTTTATAGAGGATATGCTAAACGTGTTGAATATGTCGAGTGGTGCAAGGTCATCCTAGGTCATGCATGACCAATTTTCTTATGATTGTAAATAGTAGTCAGCTTCATCTCTAGCTTAGAGAGTATTATAAATAGATGAATGCCCCTCATTGTAAAGGATAAGATAATATAGGGATTTCTTGATGTAAGCTTTGTGTTCATGTTGATCTAATGCGATCAAGGGTTGTTTGACCTATCTAAATTAAAGTGTGTAGAATTATTGCTTATGGTGATATTGCACTTTCAAACATTTCTATTTATGCTTTAATTGAATTATGATATATTAGGCTTAAGTTTGTTTGACTTATTTTGGTTAGAGTGCTTGGAATGTTGAATGTTGTAATATTTAGGATTATTATATTTGGGTGTTAGGACCCCATTATAACACTATTATTTCATAACCCCATTTCTAATGTGGAGATCCCATCCTAATGATATTATGTAATATTTTATAATAGTTTGTGGCACTGCCTTACAAATTTGGATAGGATTTGGATCCAAATTTGGATCAACAATTATAGGTAACATGAGTGCAAATAATTGCTTAAATCAATGGATCCAAATGTATAAATGGGGTATCAAAATCAAACATTTGATTAAGTATTTATGGGAATCCATCCCTTTCTACATAATATGGGCAATATGGAAAGACAAAAATGAATTAATTTTTGAAGGAAAAGGCAACAAAATTGGAGTACTAGTAAGCAAAATTATCTGGGGGATAGTTTCAAATACATAAGCAAACTACAAAAAAAACAAAATTCTAGAAAATTGTCTGGTTTAGAGCTTCTCATACTACAAAGAATGGATCTACAAGCTCTGTTGGGCATGTACAAAATCTCTAAAGTATGCACACCCATGATCTAGTACCCAACTCTAATTTTTTGATGGTTCTTCAAAGTCTAATCCAAGAATGGTGATGGTAGGGGGAATCATTTTTTAAGACAAGACAATATTTCTTCTCAATTATAAGATTTGTTTGGGGTAAGCTTCCAACAATGTAGTTGAAGCGATTGGTTGTGAAGTTGGTCTTATATTGGCATCCAAAAACTACATGTTTATGGGGAATCTAAATTGATAACCTCTGCTCTCGCCAATAAAACAACTTTGTCATCATTGTAATTAAGGATCATCAATGACTGCATAAAGTATTTGGAATCCAAATTCACTCAAATCATTTACTCCCATATCAAAATAGATTTTAACAAAGAAGTAGATGCTCTAGCCAACACGAATATATACTTAGCACACATGAAGATTTATATCACTCGTCATTGATAGGATGGAGCGCATAAAAGAAGATATATATAAAAGGCTAGAAAAGGTCTATAAAAATAGGCCAATTGAGGATAGCAAAGTCAATGAATATGAGACAATGGACTCTGATGACAAGGATGACTTTGGGAATTTAATTTAGGATTTTGATTGAGGAATTCGGTGTTGCAACTATGATTAGATATATATTAGATAAGGATGATAGTAGCAAGACCAATAATTTTGGCCTTTTTTGTAACTCATATTAGCTAGTCTAATAAGCCAATAATCCTTTTCTTTTTTCTCTACTAATTGAAGAACACAAGCTTATACTGAGAGGGGGTGAATAGTATAAGACCACTTTTTACTTTTATTTTCCAATCAATATTATGCAATATATAGATATAAATATCAAAAATAGTAATCAAAGAAATTCACAAATCACCACACACAATAAAGACACCAATTTTACGTGGTTCACCCAATGTGGGCTACTCCACGAAGAAAATATTTCACTAAAATTTTCTCAATCAATCTCTTGGGAATATTTTCTCTATTACAATGTTTATGGACCTCTATCCAAAGGAGACACCAATCCCATAATAAATTTCATGGATTTCTATCCATAGGAGAACTCTTTCTCCTTAGCTCTTACTAGTGATCTTCTAGAAGAACTGCTACCCCCACTGCTCTAGCTAATGGATCTCTATCCACTAAATACACCTATCCTCACTACCCTATCTAATGGATCTCTATCCACTAGATACTATCATCCTCTATAATTTGTCACATTCAAAGATCTATCTCAAATATGTACTAAACACAGTACTTCGGTCTAGCACAAATCTGATCAATCCTAATCTCTGGTCTGGCACAAACCTATCCTCAAATATATACCAAAATCTATCCTCAAATATGCACTAAACATAGTCCTTCGGTCTAGAACAAATATGTTCTCAATATTTGTCCTCTGATCTGCACTAAATATAGTCCTTCAGTATAGCATAAATTTATCCTCAATATCTATCCTCAAGCCTTAACACAAAGCTTGACTTAATCTTAAATCAACTCTGCTAGATATGCCCCAAACCTTAACCCAAGGTCTGAACAAATCAATCAATCAACTCTGCTCTCAAGTCTTCTCAAATATTTATTTCAAATATGCCTTGTAATCTTCCACAAAATCTCACACTAATACATCTACAAGTCCTCTCTAGAACTTGTCCAAATATGCTCAATAAATCCTCACTAGAACTTGTCCAAATTTGCTCAATAAGTCCTCACCAGAACTTATACAAATCTGCTCTCAATCTCTATTCTCAAAATGTATTGTAAGCTTTCACAAAAGCTCACACAAATATTTCCACAAGTCTTCTCTTAGACTTACCTCAAATATACTTAACAAGTCCACACTATAACTTGTCCAATCTCATAGAAACATAAAGAGAATTTTTAGAGACTCAATATGCTTCACATTCACCATAATGCTCAATCACTTTCAATCTTTCTTTTACCATAGAAACATATAGAGAATTGTTAGAGACTCAATATGCTTCACACTCACAACAATGCTCAATCACTTTCAATATTTCTTTTACCATAGAAACATATAGATAATTTTTAGAGACTCAATATGCTTCACACTCACAACAATGCTCAATCTCTTTCTCAACTCAATAAAAATATAGAACAATTTGTTTCATAGAACTTGAACTATCACATCAACACATCCACTTGACTAGGCTCAACCAAGTCTACTCAACCAATCACTCAATTAATTAATCCTTGCTTACAAACCCTATACCAAGCATATAAACACTCACTCAAATGTTTCCAACAATGCTTATCAACCAATCTCACATAACAATGATACTCATGATCTTTGCAAACCCTAGTTTAAATTCACTCAACTAATCACTTCAACAACAATGCTTATCAAACAAGGTTTTATCAACAACTCTTTATTCTAGAAAACCTTGAAGCATTAATTCAAAACACACTCAATAATGCTTACCAAACAATCATTTTCACTCCAAATTTGCATTCACAACATTCAAAAATCACTCACTAGGAAAATGTGCCCATACCTTTTTATTTGATGTAGAAGTGCCCTTAGAAAACCTGTCTCAATCACAATTACCTTCTTTCCAATTTCAATGGTTAGATGACAAAAAATCACTCTTAACACTTTCTTAAATATTCCTTAGACACAAAAATAATCAAGGCTCAAATATTTCAATGGCATGATTCAAACCGATGTCTCCCCAAGTGCCAAGTGCCTTAGCGCTTTGGTGCCCACCGCGTGGGCTACAGGTGCCCATGTGAAGGAAGGAAGGCTCCCTTCCTCTTGGTGCCTTCGATCGCATTAAATTCTTTTAAAACAAAAAGCCACACCCACGGATTTGAACCTCTGCCTCATACTGCCACAACGTCTTGTCTTCGCCAAACTTGCCAACTGCGCTACCAATGCTTGGTGACTAAGGTGCCTTGAATAGTGGGTAATAAATTCTTGCATGTTGCTTGGTACTTTAAAAACAATTCAACCTTTCTCTTTCTCACCGAACGATTCACACAATTTGCAATAGCATGAGGATTAAAATCGAATACATTAATGTTTCTTTGGTAAGGTGGAGGAGTCCCCTTTATATATACTTTGATTAATTTACTCCCACATCGGTGCTTGAATTCGAATTCAAAATTTGAATTAATAACCCACCTTAGGGTTATTTAAAATTAACATAAATTAATATATAATTAATATTAAAATTAATTAATAACATAAAGTTAAGTAAATTAATTTAATAAAATTATATTAATTAATTTATAATTAATTTTAATCTTTCTTGTATAATATTATAAAGAATTATTATAATAGTATTAACTTGGGCTTTCTTCTTTGCACTTAGGACTACATCTGACTTCCTGGAAAAGGTTCTTTATCAACTAAAAATGGACTATCCTTTTGCACTTATTGGAGAACTTGAAATTGATGTTGCCCAATGAAACTGCCACTGACTGGTGTTGAAAGCTTGACATCAATGACCACTCACTCTTGACATCAATGACAACTCATCTACTCAAAATTTCCAACAATCTTCCCCTTTGTCATTGATGGCAACCCAAATTCTTTTTACCAAAACTTGACCTTTTTCTTTTTTTGCTCCCCCTAACTCAATGCTCTCTTCTTAAATCAAATTTCTACCCCTTACTCAAATATCTCCCCATTTAACATCAATGGCAAAGGGTCACCTTTGGGGCTTGGGAATAAGAATGAGTCTCTTAGCTTAGCCCCTCCCCCACCTCCTCTTGAGGTGGTTAATTCTGGGATGGGAGTATTTCTACTCCTAGAAAACACTGGTCTTTACATTTGTCCTCTTTCCTTCTCATATGATCCTTCTAATTCCTTTGTCTGTTCCTATTCATGTTCATGTTCATGTTCCTATCCATATTCATGTTCTTGTTCATATTCCTATTCCTGTTCATGTCCATGTTCTTGTTCCTGTTCATGTCCATATTCTTGTTCCTGTTCATATCCATATTCTTGTTCCTGTTCCTATTTCTATTCATTCTTGATTTTGGAATGTCTGCTCTACACCACTTTGATGTATGTCCATAATTATTGCACTTATAACACTTAATGTCATTATTCCTTGGAGGTGCAAATGTCTTGGGATTTCTCCTGGTGAAGCCATATCTGTTCCTGTCATGTACCTTACAATTCATTGCCTTGTGACCAAACTGATTACATGAGTAGCAATACCCATGAAAAATTTGCCTGCTTCTGAATTTCCCATATTCATGTATTTCATGTGTCTTGCACTGTGAATCCATGTATCCAATTCTGTGACATGAGAAATATCATCCATTAAAATTTCCTTGCCTTGATCTCCTTGGTATCTTAGTATCTTTTTCTCTATGTTGGTTCCTGTTCCATATTTTTCTTCTTTGTGCATTGTTCCTTCCCTTGTTGAACTTTTTGTTGTCCAAATTATCCTCAGAAGTCTTACTTTCTCTTATACTATATTCTTCTTCATAACTTGAGGTTGACTCATCTTCTTATTTCTTTTGAACCTCTTCAAAACCAAGACCTGTTTTATTTGTTGACCTTCTTTGTACCTTGATCATCTTATCCAAATTATTTGAGCTCTTTCCAAACTTGTGTAACTTATCCTTGGATATTTATAATTCTTTCCTTAGTAGAGCTACTTCTTGTTCTAAATTTTCACATTCTAAGACCTTTGCTTCTAACTTATCCTTGAACTTCTTTGTCTTAGCTATTAACTTGTTTAGATCCTCTATAAGCTTTTCTCTCTCTTCATAACATTCTTGAAACTGAAACTCAAGTTGGAAGTTTTGCTTTATTACCTTATTTAAAGTTTTAAGAGCATAAATAAGCTCTCCCTCAAGATCAACTCCTCCTTTTTCTGATTCTCCTCTATTTGTTTGTCTTTGAGAACATATTCATTATTTTTTGACTTGTCTTCTATAGGATCACCTCCTTCTTCTTCTAGTACAATTAGAATATTCTCTTCTGGTCCTTCAAGTATATCTTCATATTCATCATCACTGAAACTAAAACCATTCCTTGTACAACTATATTCAAGATGTCCAAAATTACCATATCTAAAACACTTGAGAATTATTGGTGACCTTTTATTAACTTCTTTTTCTTCAATCAGAAATAGGACTTCATCTTTATCATTGTCTAAGAAACTATTATCACTATAACTTGAGTTGCATTGTCTGCATAGTAGCTCTATAGTATTTGAAATAACTTCTTTCCTTGTTTTCCTTGTCCATCCTTGCCTTTCTTTTGGTACCTCTTTCTTTCTAATTCCCTATTCCTTTGATCCTATTTTTCTTCATCATTGTTATTTTTAGCTTCTTGAAAATTATTTGCATAGTGACCATACTTTCCACAATTGAAACATCTAATATATTTTGCATCTTTAAATATTCTTGAATCCTTATTCCTTCTGCCATAATTAGCCTCTTCATCATTGGATGACTCGTTACTTGAATCTAACTTCTTGCCCTTTGTCTTCTTAGTAGATTTAAATGTTGCTTCCTTTCGAAGATTAGGTTCCTCTTTTATTCTTAACTCAAAAGCTATAAGAATACCAAGTAACATATCTCTTGTCAAAGAATCACCATTTTTTTATTCTTCTATAGCAGAGATCTTTTCACTAAACCTTTTTGGAAGAGATCTTAAGATTTTATCACAAACATCAGATTCTTCAATCTCAAGTTTAAGTCCTTGCATGGCGTTAACAACTTCATCTACTTGAAGTAGATAAGTACTAATGTTTTCCTCATCCTTCATTCGTAATTCTTCAAACTGTCCTTTGAGATTTTGTATCTTTACCCTTTTGACACTTTTATCTCCTTCATATATGCTTTGCAACTTATCCCAAATTTCTTTTGCATCTTTACAATGCATAACTTTTATGAATTCTTTTCTATGCAAACCTCTCAAAATTGCATTCATTTCTTTTGAATTGTAATGTTGTAGAATCTTACCTTCCCTATCTATAGGTGGATCAACTGGTGGTATGTATCCATTTTCAACTACTTCCCAAATTTCATTGCCAAGTTCCATCAGGTGAATCTTAATTCTCATACTCCAAAATATATAATCGCTTCTATCAAATACTGGTGTTGAATTATCTGAGGACCCATTCTTAGAATCCATTATGTTCTTGTAAGGTTTTTCTTAAAGCTGTTAAACTCTTCCTAAGGAACCCACTCTGATACCAATTGAAGAACACAAGCTTATACTGAGAGGGGGTGAACAGTATAAGACCACTTTTTACTTTTCTTTCCCAATCAATATTATGTAATGTATCGATAGCAATATCAACAATAGTAATCAAAGAAATGCACAAATCACCACACACAATAGAGACACCAATTTTTTGTGGTTCATCCAATATGGGCTACTCCACGAAGAAAATATTTCAATAAAATTTTCTCAATCAATATCTTGGGAATCCTTTCCCTATTACAATGTTTATGGACATTTGTCCAAAGGAGACACCAATACCTTAATCAATTTCATGGATTTCTATCCACGGGATAACTCTTTCTCCTTAGCTCTGAATGGTGATCTTTTAGAAGAACTACTGCCCCCACTACTTTGGCTAATGGATCTCTATCCACTGAAGACACCTCTCCTCACTACCCTGTCTAATGGATATCTATCCATTGGTGATTGTTTTCCTCTATACTATGTCACCTTCAAAGCTCTATCTCAAATTTTTACTAAATACAATCCTTCAATCTAGCATAAATTTACTCAATATTTGTCTTTGGTCTGGCATAAACCTATCCTCAAATTTGCACCAAACTCTATCCTCAAATTTGCACCAAACTCTATCCTCAAATTTGCACTAAACACAGTCCTTCGATCTAGCACAATTTTATCCTCAATATCTGTCCTCTGATCTACACTAAACATAGTCCTTCGGTCTAGCACAAATCTATCCTCAATCTCTATCCTCAAGCCTTAACATAAAGCTTGACTTAATCTCAAATCAACTCTATTAGATCTACCCCAAACCTTAACCCAAGGTCTAAAAAAATCAATCAATCAACTCTGCTCTCAAGTCTTCTTAAATAATTGTATCAAATCTACCTTGTAAGCTTCCATAAAAGCTCACACTAATCTATCTACAAGTCCTCTCTAGAACTTGTCCAAATCTGCTCAAAAATTCCTCACTAGAACTTGTCCAAATCTGCTCAATAAGTCCTCACTAGAACTTATACAAATCTGCTCTCAATCTCTATTCTCAAGCTGTATTGTAAGCTTTCATAAAAGCTCACACAAATCTATCCACAAGTCTTCTCTCAGACTTACCTCAAATCTACTTAACAATTCTACACTAGAACTTGTCCAATCTCATAGAAACATAAATATAATTATTAGAGACTCAATATTCTTCACATTCACCACAATGCTCAATCACTTTCAATATTTCTTTTACCATAGAAACATATAGATAATTGTTAGAAACTCAATATGCTTCACGCTCACAAAAATACTCAATCACATTCAATATTTCTTTTACCATAGAAACATATAGATAATTGTTAGAGACTCAATATGTTTCACACTCACAACAATGTTCAATCTCTTTCTCAACTCAAATCAGAATATAGAACAATTTGTTTCATAGAACTTGAACTATCACATCAACACATCCACTTAACTAGGCTCAACCAACTCTACTCAACCAATCACTCAATGAATAAATACTTGCTTACAAACCCTAGTCCAAGGATATGAAAACCACTCAAATATTTTCAACAATGCTTATCAACCAATCTCACATAACAATGATACTCATGATCTTTGCAAATCCTAGTTCAAGTTCACTCAACTAATCACTTCAACAACAATGCTTATCAAACAAGGTTTTATCAACAACTCTTTATTCCAGAAAACCTTGAAGCATTAACTCAAAACACATTCAACAATGCTTACCAAACAATCATTTTCACTCCAACTTTGCATTCACAACATTCAACAATCACCACTAGGAATATGCGCCCATACCTTTTTGTTTGATGTAGAGGTGCCCTTAGAAAACTTGTCTCAATCACAATTACCTTCTTTCCAATTTCAATGGTTAGATGAGAAAATATCACTCTTAACACTTTCTCAAATATTCCTTAGACACAAAAATAACCAATGCTCAAATACACCTTATTGCTCCTTCTTGGAATTAACATTCATCAAATTATACATGAAAAACAATTATTTGGATACCCCTTATAATATTCAACTTAATATAATATCCAACACCACAAAACCTCAAACAATCTTCCTAAACACCTTATTACCCTTTTCAAACTCTAAAGCAAATAACACCAAAAATTTATTTTACATCAACCTTATAACTCCCCTTAAAACCTTACAAGCCAAATAAAATATGCAAAAATTAACTTTTAATAGCTCAACAAATTCCTCCAAAAATTTTGGTGCTCAACTAATGCATACCTTTGTTTTCTTCCCAAAAGGTTTTCGATGTGATTCGAACTGTCGTCTCCCCAAGTTCTAAGTGCCTTAGCGCTTTGGTGCCCACCGTGTGGGCTACAGGAACCCACGTGAAGGAAGGAAGGCTTCCTTCCTCTTGGTGCCTTCAATCACCATCAATGCTTTTAAAGCAAAAAGCCACACCTGTGGATTTGAACCTCTGCCTCATGCTACCATAGCGTCTTGCCTTCGCCGAAGTTACCAACTGCACTACTTGCGCTTGGTGACCAAGGTACCTTGAGTGGTGGGTAATCAATCCTTGTCTGTCGCTTGGTCCTTTAAAAACAATTCAACCTTTCTCTTTCTCATCGAATAATTCGAACAATTCATAATAGCATGAGGATTAAAATCAAATGCATTAATGTTTCTTTGGTAAGGTGGAGGAGTCCCCTTTATATATACTTTGATTAATTTGCTCCCACATCGGCGCTTGAATTCGAATTCAAAATTTAAATTAATAACCCACCTTAGGGTTATTTAAAATTAACATAAATTAATATTAAATTAATTAATAATTAATTTATATAACATAAAGTTAAGTGAATTAAAAAATAAATTAATTTAATAAAATTATATTAATTAATTTATAATTAATTTTAATCTTCCTTGTATAATATTATAAATAATTATTATAATATTATTCACTTGGGCTTTCTTCTTTGCACTTAGGACCACATCTGACTTCCTGGAACCGGTTCTTGATCAACTAAAAATGGACTATCCTTTTGCACTTATTGGAGAACCTGAAATTGATGTTGCCCATTGAAACTACCACTGATTGGTGCTGAAAGTTTGACATCAATGACCACTCACTCTTGACATCAATGATAACTCATCTACTCAAAATTTCCAACACTAATTTTTCATAATTAATACATATATTTACTTTAAAAAAAAAATTTGTTGCACTAGAGGTGCCTAGACAAGTGGTGTCACTTAATGTAACTATTTTGTTTGGTAGAAGATTCTAGCTCATGTGGTAATTTACATGTGAGCCAACCCTTGAGCGTTAGGTTTAGGGTTATGAAGAGTCTTTAAAAATTTGAGGGGCATAGATGGATGTATCTTTTTGCATATTGAATCAAAGTTCTATTTATGAGGTTTCCTCCTCAAAGAGGTCAACAATTATATATTGTAATTTTGTGAGAATAATATAGATTCTTATATTTCCATTTTGTATTGCAACATATTGTTCTTTCATGATTTACTACTTTTATTGTAATATTTATGTGGATGTGCTTATTTTAACTAGAAGGTTTCTAACAAGTGGTATCAGAGCACTTTCTAGGGTTGTGTTCCACTATGACTACAATAGTTCATACCCTGCCATTTTGACTTGTTGGGTATAGATTTTTTATATATTCATTTTTTGGCTTATTTTTCTATATAAAAAAATCTAGCCATCTTTTTTCTATTTTAGTTTAATAGGTTGGAAACCCTATATCAAGGGTTTTAAAATATCATGGAGTTGTTATTAGCTAAGCTAGATTATCTATAAAGTGTCTAGTGAAGTGAGGGATGATTAGGCTCCAATACCCAAGTCTCAAACAATAACCATATATAGACTTGAGCTCCAATGTATCTTCTAGTATCTCAAGAGACCCCCTAGGATAAGGAGAATATTTTAACTATAGGAAGCTTTTTTATAGTGTATATATCCATAGTGCACCAAGCATAACACTCGAGAAAATCACCCTTTCATATTGTTAGAGGCGAGTAGTGCTCTCAAGGGTATGCATAAAATCCTCCTTGAGTAGTGACTTAAAATATTGGTCCGAGCATTATCGTTCATTTTTGTAGTATAACAAAGGGTTGTGGACAGTGCATACACCTTATCCTAGAGTACCCTATTCTATTGAATGTTAAATATGAAACCAAGAACCCTACAATAAAAATTGAGCATATTGAAGATACTACACTATCACATAATTGACAATACTAAAACAACCAAAAAAACTTGTGTTGAAAGTAATAGTCAAGACATGATCTATCAAGGTAGTAGTCAATAACATTCAAGTATAATTTTAGCCAAGGAATAGTCAATAACAATCAAAACAAAAGCTAACCATGTAGTTATTAGTTATAGTCAAGAATTATATCAATCAGAGAAATTATCAGTAACAGAGTTTGTTAAGACAATCATCAAAAATAGGGAGTTACTAAGTTAGACAGAATAGTTGCCAATAACAAACACTATAGGGCCTACTAAGGGGTTTGTCAAAAAAAAATTAATTTTTGAGTAAGAAAAATAGATGACACTTGATTAAAAAAAGTCTAAGGTGCCAAAAAATTTCATTTGGAGACAATAGCCATTTTGATCATCTTTTTAGGGTAATGGTTTTGATATATAGCACCCAAAATCTTTTTTAATATCATTACTAAAAATAATAATTGTCAAAATAGTATTCCTATTTTTATTAAGTATTCTTAGAAGGTCAAAAATCATAGAGCATGGCTACACACACTAGGGAACAACAAAAGGCACAAGAAATGAACTGAAAATTTGTCACTCAAGTAAGTTCATGGGGGTGAATTTGAGAGGTTACTTAAGGGATGAATTCAATATTTACATGACTCCATGGGCTATGTGATAAGGGATAATAAGAAGATAAAGGAGAATTAAATTGAAAAATTATAGACTTGGAAGGTTTTTTAACTAGTAACACCCACACATATGGTTGATTTGGTTCTTATGACTGTAAGGGCAAAGGACCTAGAAATCAAGAGTGGGAAGCTCACAAGAATAATGGATTTAAAATACCCAAATTAGACTTTCCAAAGTTTCATAAAAAGGATCTAGAGGGATGGTTGTGTTGAGCAGAATAATATTGTAGTCTTCATAATATTCCTTGGTATATGCATCTCATAATTACCTCTTTCAATCTTGAATAGGATGCTCTACAATGGTATCAATGTCTCAAAAAAGTACACCCTAAGCTTACTTGGTCTGAATTTGAAAACAACTACTTACTTGATTTGGTCCTAGTGAGTACAAATATTTTACAGGAGCTCTTTCTAAACTCAAACAAACTTCAACTATTCAAGACTACCAAGCTCAGTTTAAAAAATAGCCAATCATACAAATGGCTTGAGTCAAATTCTTCCAAAGTAATTTTGTGAGTGTTTTGAAGGATGACATTAAAATTGAAGTTAAAATTGTTAAGGCTGCAAACATTATAGCAATCAATTACATTGGCTAGATTGGAAAAAGAAAAATTTAAGGCTCAATTTCACACCTCCAAATTCTCTCCGTCATGACCATATTTTTTCCAAGACCATCAAATCCTACCATAAAAAATTTGACATGAGAAGATATGGACGCTAAAATAGCCCAAGGGTTATGTTATAATTGTGATGAGAAGTATTCCCCAGCACATAAATGTGTGCACCAAAATTTGTATTTGCTTGATGTGGATGAGGCAACAACCATAGAATCTTTGGAGGTGGAATAGGATCATCAAGAAGAGAAACACAAAAAATGGCTAGAAGCCCCAAATGAATCCTAACAAAAAAATTGAGTGCATTCCTCAACAGGTATATCAACTCCATAGACCATGACGGTGATAGAAAAATTTAGAGGACAACGAGTAATATTTCTTATTGACTCTCAGACCACACATAAATTTTTTAATCCAAGGATGGAAAAATAGGGAATTGTTATATTAATATTTGTAACTCCATTGAAGTCATGATTGCCAATCAAGGAACTTTTCCTTGTAAATGGAAGTATCAAAATATCAAGATATAAATAGGGGAATATATTCTCAAGGTTGATATGTTTGCCTTACCCGTACGTGGGTGTCATGTTGTTTTTGGAGCACAATGGTTGAGAATCTTGGGCCCAATATTATGGATTTTTTTTTATATATGGATGAAATTCAACTAGTAGGGAACATAGTACATCTTATGAGGAATTAAGGCTAGGGCTACTCAACTTGTTTCATCTCATCATATGGAGAAACTATGGAAAAATTTAACCCATGTACTTGTAGTCCAATTATTTTCTATACAAGCTTCAGATAATGAGGACAAGGAGTGTCAAGAGGAATTACTATATTTATTGCAAAAACATGCCATAGTCTTTGAGGAACCCAAAGGACTACCTCCTCTGCATACTCATGACCATGCAATTCAAGTATTTCCTAGTATTCCTCCAAATATCCACCCTTATAGGTACCCATATGTTTAGAAATAAAAAATAAAAAATATGGTTCAAGAATTTTCTATTGTAGGTATTATTTGCCCTAGTGTTAGTCCTTATTCTTCCCTAGTGTTATTGGTATAAAAAAAGGATGGGTCGTGGCATTTGTGTGTGGATTTTAAAAAAGTTGATAAAATTATTATTAAAGATAAATTTCTCATTCTAGTAATTAAAGAGATGTTTTATTTATCAAAATTGGATTTGTAGTTGAAATACCATCAGATCCAAATCAAGGAAGATGACATTCCTAAAATTGCTTTTAGGACTCACAAAGGGCACTATGAATTCTTGGTTATACCATCTGGTTTCCACTTCACCTTCCATTTTTTAGAGTTTGATGAATTCTATTTTTTTACCCTTCCTTCACAAATTTATTCTAGTCTTATTTAATGATATTCTAATTTATAGTCTCTCTTGGGAGAAGCATCCTTAGCATTTAGATCAGACTCCACAACATTTTTTTGAGAATTAAATTTATTCCAAGAGGTCAAAGTGTTCTTTTGGGTTGTAATATGCAGAGTATTTGGATCACATTATCACCAAAGTAGTTAAAGTCTATCCTAAAAATATTGATATTTTTCAAGAATGACCAAAGGCCCAAACCCTAAAGGGACTTCAAGGATTTTTGGGACTCATTGGGTATTACCATAAATTTATGTACAATTAAAAATAGATAACATCTCCTTTAAAAACCATGTTGAGTAGGCATTCCTTTATTTTGGAATAAATAGCGGATAAATTTTTCAAGGAATTAAAACAAGCTATGACAACGACCCCGATGTTAGCAATGCTTGATTTTTTGAAACATTTTGTAATTGACAGTGATGCTTCTAGCAATGGAATCAGGGCAACTTTTATGCAATAAATAAGACTATTGGCCTTAACTAATAGAGAACTTTAGGCTATAATTTGGGAAAATGTACTTATGAAAAGGAGATGCTAGCCATTTTACATGTTGTTAATCATTGGAGGCCATATCTCATTGGGCATCACTTTTCAACCAAAACTGACCATCAAAGTCTTAAGTACTTCTTTGAACAAAGGGTAGCCACACCTAAAAAATAAATATGGGTATCTAAATTGTTGGGCTATGCTTATAAAATTGCTTATAAAAAAGGAAAGGAAAATAGAGTGGCCAATGCACAATCATGATAGTATGAAGATTAGGAAATGTTAAAAGATATATCTACACTTCCTCAATGGATCAATTATCTTAGAGAAGAAACATTAAAGGATTCTGGTTTGTAAACTTTGGTCAAAAAACTCCAATATAAGCCCAAATCATGCCTTGGATACACCTGGGATGGTCAAGACTTGAGATTTCATGACTGACATGTCATTCCCTAAAATTTGTATATGCAAGAACTCATTTTGTAGGAAATGCATACCTCACCAATGATTATACATTTTGGATTTCTAAAAACCTATGAGAGGACCAAGTGTACTTTCTCTTGGAAGGGAATGAAAAGTGATATTCAAACTTTTGTGGTAGAACATGATAGGTTTCAGAGAATTAAAGGTGTTACTATGTGTTCCATTGGAACCCTTCAACACTTGCCAATATTAGAATAAGTGTGGGAAAATATTTCTATGGATTTCATTGAAGGGTCACCCAAATCAATAGTAAAATTAGTTATTCTGGTGGTAGTGGATCATTTCACAAAGTATGTTAATTTTTTATCCTTAACCCATCCGTATACAACCTCTGTAGTTGCCCAAATCTTCTTAGACTCCATCTTTCACCTTCATGGAATTCCCAAATCTATTATGTCAGATAGGGACCCTACTTTTACCAAACATTTTTGGTAGGAATTATTTAAGTTGTAGGGAACTCAACTCAAAAATATTTTAGCCTATCATCGTAAAATTGATGGCCAAACATAAATTATTAACAAGTGTTAAGAAACCTACCTCTGATGCTTTGCATCTAATATCTTGCACAATGGGCTGAATGGATCCCTTTGGATAAATGATGGTAAACCATTTCATATCACATCACAACCAAGGTTACACCATTTTAAGTAGTATACGATATTCCTCCACCAACATCCTCCTCATACATTATAGGAAGCTCCAAGGTTTAAGTTGTTGATTCCAATATCAGTCGACATGTTGCTATCCTCTAACAACTTAAGGCAAATCTTGAATTAGCCTAGAAATGTATGTGTCAACAAGCTGATCAACACCATTTTGAGCATAACTTCAAAGTGGGAGACATGGTCTTTCTCTTATTGTAGGCTTACAAACAGTTCTCTCTAGCTCTATAGATGCCAACAACTTGTAGCTAAATACTATAGTCCCCATTAGGAGTTACAATGTATCAATTTAATAGCTTACAAATTATCCCTTCTAGCCACTTCTAGGATCCATCTAATCTTTAATGTTTCCTCCCTAAATAAGGTTATTGGCAATAGGGTACAAGTTCAATTCATATTAATAGAGTTGGATGAATATGGAACCATCATTCTTGAGCTTGGATGAATTTTGGATAGGATATTGTGCACCCTTCATCATTGTATCATCACTGATGTTCTTATTTGATGGTAAGGATTACAACCTAAATATGCCATATGGGAGTCCCTCCAAAAACTCTAACAATAGTTTCCTCATATTTAGCTTTGAGGATAAATATTTTTAAAGGGGAAGGGCATGTTAGGACCCCATCCTAACATTATTATGTAATAACCCCATTTATAATATGGGGATCATATCCTAATGATATTATGTAATATTTTATAATATTTTGTGACACTAGAGGCGTTGGACAAGGGATATCATTTAATGTGATTGTTTTTATGGTAGAAGATTCTAGCTTGGGTGGCAATTTGTATGTGAGCCAACCCTTGAGTGTTAGGTTTGGGGTTATAAAGAGTCTTTAAAAATTCTATGGGCATAAATAGATGTATCATTTTATATTGAATGAAAGTTCTATTTAGGGCATTGCCCCCTCGAAGAAGCCATTGATTATGTTTTGTGATTTTGTGATCCTATATTTCCATTTTGTGTTGCAATATTTTATTGTTTTAATTGTAATATTTATGTGGATGTGCTTATTTTAACTAGAAGGTTTCTCACATTGGGGTTTTCTTAGTTGGGATTTTATTGTAATATATAGTTAATTCTCATTCAGTTGAAGTCTTTATTGTTATCTAAAATTTAGATGCATTTATTATTCTCTTTATCCTTTCTCTTCTCTTAACTCTACCCCCTCTTTTCTATCTTTTGTATTTTGCATAGTAGGATTTATATAAGAATTCAACCTTTTCTAGAGGTTGACTTAGAAGCAATTTTGAGTCATCCCATATTTACCTTAGTCTAGGGTGCATATTATATATTAGGCATATTAGAAAGCTAAATATTTTTTGGCTTACCCAATGGAATGAGTCCAATCTAATTTGCACTACAAAGAAGCACTAGTGGGACACAAATATTACACATTCATCCCATAAGCATCAAAATTTTTTATATTCACTATACCATCAAGAGTTTTTAACATACCCGATGTGATGAATCACTCGATGTTTATCCCACTATTGAGCTTAGTTAAAAAATGAATACCGAGCATCAACACTAACACTCACCATATGGATTAAGAGTTTCCTAGCGGGACCCAACAATATCATCCCATAGAGTTAACCTCATAAAGAAATATTACCATATGATCAAGATTATGATTAATATCTTGATCTCTTAAGCAAAATATTTCATTCACCTGACAACTCCACCTCCAAAGAACCCAAGATCAATTGACAACTCTACGATAAGCTGTAGACCTAGAATATTATGATTACAAGATCAGAGGTTTCCTAAGTTAATAATTTTTAGAAAATATAGAAAAGGAAGGCCACTTTCACCCATCTAGGGCTTCTCTATCTAAAGTCCTCCTCTACAAGCCATACTCAAAGAGTCACCCAACAATTCAATGCCTAAGACCATGGTTGGATACACTAGATGGAATAGTTTTGTACCCCTTGGTCTATAAAATCTTCATGATATTACACAAGATGCCCTCAAAGCTTTTCGCTTATATGATGGTAGTTAGAAATCTACTTTTGGATATTTCTAAGATATAGCTTCTCTAGATACTATGCATAACATCAGTTATGAATATGTAATGGTGAGGTTATTAGACCTATATTTTAGAGGTGAGGTATTGGCCTGGTATTGCTCATTAGAAAAGAATATAATTAGAACCTAGGGTTAATTGGTTGAGCCTTTTATCTTGGAATTCAATGATGTAGAAAATTTCTTTTCACTTCTCACTCAATTTACTTCAATATAGAGGCACTGTCAAGAGAAAATATAGATTTCAATATCTAGTTTAGCAAGACATGGAGGATAATTCCTAGGTACGTAATACCTTCTCAAGATAAAGCTTATATTTATTATCTTTGTGATTTCATCCCAGAATTAATCTTACAAATCCAACAATCAAATGAGATGAGTTTTTTCCAAATTTTCCACTTAGCTCTGGGAGCAAAAAATGTCTTCATTTGAGTCAAAAAGCTTCCTCCAAAGGTCATAATGCCATACTTTATAGAAATTTATTAGCATAATCAACACGCCTTGCTTCCATATTTCTTATCCCCTCTGCTAGTTGCTTTACCTATAGCTAGAAAACATACTCAATTTGCATTTTTAGCTATCATAATGTAGTCTCTACCTGCTCCTAAGCCAAAATAATCTACAAACATGTAAGATATGAAAGTAGTTATCAAAATTCTAAAGAACAAGATCACCATGATGGGAGGCAAAATACTAAGATAATAATTGAATGGTACTAGTAGAGAAGATACCCCTATGCCACAAAATTCCAAAGGGCTTCAATCAACAATGTAGTTGAAAAATAAAATGTTGTGGCTAGAAGTTAGAAGGAAAAAACATCCATAGTCCAATATAACTATTGATGTTTGGCCTATAATTATTGACATAATATAAATACTTGTATGGTCTATCAATGTTATTTGGCTATAGCTTTGAAGGCAGAAAGAGATTCAAAAGGCTAGTGGGCATGCTTATGGACTTGGAGCATTATTTATTGGTTAAGAATCCTATAATCTAGTATGTTTCACATGCTAACCAAATTTGGGAAGAGATATATCTTGGAGAACCTTAAAAATGTTGATAGCTTAAAGGTTTTACTATAGTTGCAAGAGGAGTAGATCAAATAATAATCTAAGGAGCATCCAAAATTGGAAGAACCCAAGGCTGACCGAGAGAAAACTAGGGAGCAAGTCTTGAAGAAGTTGTGTTTTCCCTCTATTAACAAAAAGCAAAGGAAAAAAATCTATACAACAATATCAAAAGAGGTTTTATGAGCTCATATAGAAGGAGAAAATGTTACCAAAAGCATCCAAATACAATATTATAGAAGAATTGAAAAATACTTCTTTAAGGGTTAGCATGTATGATGCTTTTTTGATTCCCAGAAAAAATATTTTGCTTAGAGCAACCTTGAAGAACACGTCCTCAAGTGGATTTGGTTGATCAGAATTAATTCTAACTTAGGATCAATAGACTCCAAGAATGGATAATAATATGCCTTTGCCATTATATATGTCTTTGTGCAGGGAAGGATGGGATTTGTACAATTGCATGGTGGACTCTAGAGATATGACAACAATTACATGTAAGGTTATATGTGATGTAATGGGAATGGAATAAATCCAAACTAGTTTTGACATGCTACAACTGGATGGAATTCTAGTCAAAATGGTTGGGGTAGTCAAATACATACTTATGGTGGTGCATAAGATACAAAAAATCATTTCGATCCAAGAGGTGATAGTGGTTGATCTCCCTCCTCTCTTTGGGCTATGCTTATCAAGATAATTCATAGCTAAGCCTGTAGGATATCTATCCTTGGATTACTTGTATATGGTGATTTACTATAATGGAAGGAAGGTGAGGATCTATATGGATAAGCCAAACCCTTACCACATAGAAAGTCTAGAAGAAGGTAATGTCAATTTGGTCAAAGATGACCCATAATGCCTTGGAGAATTAAACAAAGATATGTAGATGGAAGAAGATTTTTTGTTAATGATTTTAATGTAGTTATCAACACTAGATTGGGAACCTATTGCTTACCAGATTAAAATAGCCAAAATATTTTGGTCATCATAAATCAAGCATTCCAAAAAATAGACATGTGGAAGCATAAAATATTTGAAACATCTGGCATGAAAGAGCACAAGTTTTATACCATAATATAAATAAGTAGTGGTTAATAAAAATCTAATGATTAAATAAAATCTAGGTTTTCAAAATGCTATTGGTTATAGAAGGAAGTTGCATTAAAGAGAGAAGTCGATCAATATGCTCACATGAGCTAAAGATTTGAGAAAAGTGGATTAGTTATAACAACAAGCACACATGCATTAAAGCAATTATGACACTTATCATTAATGAAAGTCTATGAAAGGTGACTACTAGCCCTTTACAACTCATCAAAATCATTCAAGAACTTAACCATTTTATGAGAAAAATCTAAGAGCAATCACACTTATCCTATATCATGAAATTTTTGGGAGAGCAGTTGTGGAGCCCAAGAAGCTTGTTGACTACTTGGAAAATATTGTTTGTCCAATCCTAATCATCAAAACAAAATATTTAAGGGACATAGCAAAGCAAAATTCTACAAGATTCTCAATGGGTTGTTAGTCCTCATGTGCCTAGTACTCATTGGGGTAGTTCATACCCAGAAGAGTACATCCTTGCATGGAGTTGGTCTCCGAGCAGTAGCTAAACACTACATGCAAAGTTCAAGACTATATGAAATGTTGCTAACTAGGTACTTATATTCCTTAAGACTAAAAATATTATAGCATATTTTCTAGGACCATTCCTCCTTGTGTGTCCAAATCATTTGATAGATATGACTAAATTACCTATTATACTAATAAAGTAATACCTTGGATAAATAGGCAATTAGCTAAACTTGTAAAAATTATTTCTAAAAGTTTGATTCTTTTGGCTAATTTTCAAGCACTTGCCCAAAAAATTTTCTCTGTGTTATCTATCATTTTTGGATTATAATCAAACAAGGTAGTGTATGATTTTCAAATATCTATGGCCTATGCTACTAATAACCCCAAAAATCCCATAAATTTTGACTAGGCTCTATTCGTTAGCTCTCAAATTCATGATAAACTAGTATAGTTTAATAAGGTAGGAATTTTTTAATGTCCCTCTTACCTAAATTGACTATTCTTATATTGTAAAGAAGAAATCTTCTTGGGCCTCAATATTCAAAATTAAGCTAATAATGAGAGATTTTTATCGAAAGTAGACTATAACCTATCCATTTGGATGTCTTATTTTCTTTTATATTTTAATAAGTTTTTCCTTGGCCTTGCCCTCTCATGTATAAAGGGAGTGATTCTCTGGCTAACGAAGGAGGTGAAGGCTCGATTGCAAACAACCAATGCATAAACTAGAGACTGGTACTTCATACTAGAAGACACTATAATAAGGGTATATGGTTTCATTGGAGAGCTAATTTTTCTACCTTACTATGTCATAGATTGACTTTTCAGCCTTAAATTTTATTGCCATCTAGATTATACGAATGCACATTTAGGTGTTGGGGTGAACAAAGGCACTTTGTACCTCTTTCCTTTGAGTTACTAGTCAATATTTCTCAAGTCCTAAAAAATGTCTAATTTATTGAAGCAAAATCTCCTAAATTTATAGCTAAAAATAGAATTGAACAAGTGGATCTATGACCTAGATGATATTTTGAAAGACCACCTTCCAAAGGAAAATAAGAAGCCCCTTACATATGATCATAATCCAAATCCAAAGGTGAAAAAGTAAAGGAATCCAATAGAAGAAGAGGTAGTTGAGGTTAAAACAAAGCCCATATATAAACCTCCCCCATGTAGGAGGTTTTGTGAGAATATAAATGATTATGAACCCAAGCACAACCCCAACCATATCCTAAAGGACAAGATGAAAAATAGAATGGTGGATAAAAATAAACTAAAAAGAAAATCCAAGAATGGTGGATTTTTTGGAGTGAGACAAGCACACAAGTCCTTAGATATGGCATAAATGTTGATAAAAATTTGAGGAATCTTTTGATAAATATTCTCAAAATGAAGATGAGCAAAGGAGTAACTTTGAGGACCAAAATAATTTAGAAGAATACTTGGAGGAAGAAACTAGATCCCCATTACAAGCAAAGCAAGTTCGAGATATTACCACTTCAAGATGGTATTAAGTCCTTCCATTATCTTTAGTTGGAGAGCTCATCTATAAAATGTACACTATAAGCATTGGAATGATGACAAAGATGGATTATACTGGTGGTAGCCTAGGTCCAACATCAATCAAACTATTAAACCCTCCTCAAGCACTACCTCCTAAGGGTAAAGTTGAACTAGATGTTTATACTCTTCAAGCTTTCCCCATGAAAGTTATAGTCCTATATTTCCCAAAGATCCAAGAAAATAATCCATAGGGAAGTGACAAAGCAAAATATAGAGATATTCCTTAGAGTAGAAATATCCAAAAATAAAGAAATTTAAGGTCTAGATGATGTCTCCCCATATTAAAAAGCATTCTAGAGCAACAACGAAAATACCAAGTACATCTCCTCCACTACCTTCTTCTCCTCCTCACTCTTCTCTATAACCTTCTTATCCTCCTTGTCCATATCCACAAAAATAGGCACCCATTGGGTCACCTCCCAAAGCAGTTATCACTTCTCCAATCTAGACGCTTCTCAAGCTCCTAGATTTGCACCTTCCCCTTCTTTTGGAGAACTCCAAACCATTCCTTCCATTTTTATAATTGCTTCTATTTCTCTCCTCCACATATTACACTTACCCTTTATCATGTCCACTTATAGTCTTTCGGTAGCTGCTATTTAAATCCAATTCTAGTAGGCACAAGCCAATGCACAAGTTTGGCTTGACAAGAAGAAGCAAAAAATAGAGTTAGAGACCATGCCAATAATGGTGATAGGCATGTTATACCCCATGCAAAGAAAATATATGATGACATCTATGACTCCTACTATGTCCAAGTTGGCATCATAATTGACTAAGGTCAACTATCAATTAATGACAAATATTGTAGACACATATAGGATACCAATTGGGGAAAAATATTAGATGGCAAACACATCTATCTATGTGTTGTATATAGATAGAGTCTAGATGATGTCTAAGTATCATAAAAAAAATAAAAAAGTAGAGTGGTTGGCCAAGGCCCTTGAGCAAGAAAATATTAAAAAATGCTCTAAAAATTCATATATGATAGCTACAATAGAGCCTCAATATGGTGCCAATGCCAACACAGTTACATGCAAAGGATGTTGAGAACCAGACTCTATAAAAAAAGTGTGGGACCTAGAGCAAGAGATTGCTATAGCCAAACAAAAAATCTAGGCCTCTCAAATCCCCATAGATGCATGCTAAGAATTAAGAAGAGATGTTGGGGTTAAATTATTGAAATTATTTAGACCTAGTCTCCAACCTTAGAATTTATTAATTATTCTTGGAAAACTACTCAAGAAGCATAGGTTAACTTCAAGTCCATGCAAAATAATATTGTAAAAAAGGGCCCATAAGTGCATGTCATCATGATTGCACTAAATAAATCCTTTGGCTAGTAAGTAATTTAGTCAAGGATAGGGCAACAATATACTAGATGGCAACAAAACTCTTGAATGGGAGCAAACAATCAAATAAGGATATGAGGCCCTTACTTCACTCATTGACATTGAGAGCAAAATATTAAGTAAATTAAATAAAATCATTAATGATAGACTCCCTTATCTCTAGGGAAAAAATGGATATATTTATTCTATAGATGAGTTAAAAGGTATTTTTTATAAGGTAGCTGAAGATCCAACTGAATTCTGATTGGCTAGACAATTTTGATGAGGATTTTTTCTTATTTTTTAAATAAGTTAGTTGTATTGCACACTAGGATGGTAGAGTTGGAGAAGTAATACAAATCACCTTTATATAAAATTTCCTTTGACTTAGTGTCTCTTCATAAGAAGGCTAAAATATTATGGGACCTGACATAATAGGAGAGGGATAAAGCCAAACAAATTTTAGGTATGTGAGTCAAAAATCCTACATCCGACATGGAGGAAGGAGAGGACCCTATTATAGAAGAAAATAATTTAAAATTGGAAAAGCAAGAATCCTTAGCCCAAGAATAAGGCCTTTTGTGTTAAAATATTTTAGTAAAATTCTCCCAGAGGTACCAATAATAGAGTCAAATTCTTTGCCAATATCCATAGTGTCAAACTTATATCCTTTCATTTATAGTTCCTTATTTTTTAAATTCAAAAGCTTCTCTTGAATAATTATTCTTTTTTAAAACCATCATTCTATTAAGATTATTTCTTTTGAATCCTAAGGAAGCAATTATGGAACTAAAGAGTGTTTAAAGTTACTTATTCATAGAAGTTGAAAGCTTTTTTCTTGACTAGTCTCATATTCTTTAGAGTTGGACTTGCAAAGTCTCAATGGCTGGAACAATTTCACTGTGACATCAGTAGAGTGCTTCAAAATATTTGACTTGGTGAGAAGTTATTGGGACAAGAATGTTGGCTCTAGCAATAAATGAAAGCCCAAAAGGAAAGAAAGCTAGAAATATTTTGTGATGATGTTAGCCTAAGCTTCAAAATTTTTTGACTTGGTGAAAATGCTTGCATTAAGCAAGCAACCCAAAGCACAAGTTGAAGGGAAGAAGCATCCCAGACTGGGGTTTCTTAGTAAAGAGAATAAGGTTGACACTTAAAATATCCAACATGCTCACATTGATCAAGAAAACAAGCCCAAAAGGCAAGATAAAGGAAAGAAGCATTATGGACGAGATATTATTAACATGAATGATGATATTGGCATCTAAAACATTTGGTATGCTTGTAAATTAACATTTCTTTAGAAGGAGGTGCCCAACACTCTTGGATAAAAGTAGTTAGACTAGAATTGTTGTTGTTAAAGCATGAAAGTGACACCCACTTCATCAAAGCATAACTAAAGATTCTACAAATCATAACCACAAGAGGGATTACAAAGTAAATGTAGAATGTACTAAATATGTCGAGTGGTGTTAGATCATTATAGGTCATGCACAACTAGTTTTATTATGATTGTAAATACTAGTCAACTTCATCTCTATCTTAGCAAGTATTATAAATAGAGGAATACCCCTCATTAAAAATGGTTAGATAATGACGACTAGTCCATTCGCCAAAACCAAAGCACTCATCAATTTATCAAATAAAATATTCAAAGACATTTGTTGCCTTCATCACTGAGGCATCCTACATTGATCCCAAATTGGGGCAATTAAATTTCAAATCTCTTCAAGCATAAGAGTTAGCACATCACTCCTATATCCAAAAAATGTTTCCTGCTCCTTCTGCATACCCTGTGCCCTCCGCATTTGCCCTTGCTTGCCTTATTACTGCTGGTGGGCCTTCGCCGATGATCCTTCCTCTGCTGCACTGGAGCCTGAAGAGATTCCCCCGGATGGCCCACCCTATGGGCCCAACCCGAGCGAAACTTCTGCAGTGTCGCACCTACAAAATGTTGTGGGGCTCCACCGACCCCTTCCTGCCTCTAATCCTATTTGCCCTATCGTGGATGGTGAGAACTTGGTCCTCCCAGATTCCATCATGAAGGAAAAGCTTTCCTTCGAATCTCTTTCCCTCGTGGGAAAATTTCTTGGAGGGCGTCCCGATATGGAGTCCATTCGAAAATGGGCTGGCTTCAAATGGCGTGTGCTCGGGGATATCCAGTTAGTGGCCCTTACCAGAGGTTTTTTCCTGATCCACTTGAATAACCAAGAGGGCCATGATCGGATCTTGACCGGGGGCACCTGGTTCTTTGGCAGGAAAAGCTTGTTTTTAAGGAAATAGGGAGAAGATTTTTGCCCTAGCTCGTAGGACATCAATTTTGTGCCTATGGGTTCATCTCCCAGAGCTTCCCATCCATTTCTACCATGAAGACATTCTCCGCTGGGTTGGTGACTACATTGGGAAAACGGTTGCCCTAGACCCTACAATGAAAGCCCAGTCTCGCATGGCTTGTGCCCGCATTTGCGTCAACGCCAACCTTGCGTCCAAGCTTCCCATCTGCGTCAACCTCATCTATGGTGATTTCCAATGGTGTCAGGCTATCTAATATGAAAACAAACCCCCATTTTGTATCGAATGTAATTCCTAGGGCCACCTTCTCTCACAATGTCCTTCCCTCAAGCCTCAATGACCATCTCAGAGCAAGGAGCTCCTCCATCCGAGGAGCGGTGATCGACCATCTAGACTAGCGAACAGTATCGAGAAAGCAATTCAAACTGGTCCCAAGCAGTCTTCTGCTCCCTCTTCTTCTGCGCACCCTGATCAGGTATGCTCCATGTTTGCCTTTCCTAATAAGTTTGGTCCTCTCCTTTCTATAGAGAATGAGATCCTTTTCCCCGAATCCCTCCCAGCAACCAACCCCTTGTCCCAAGTCCTGTCATCCCCATTACCTTCTACATTAGGTTCCCCTCGACCTATCCCTTCAACCTTTACCTATCCTGCCCCATCTGTAGAACCTCTACTTACTCCTAACCCCTCCCCCTCTCCAGGCATACC
Organism: Wollemia nobilis; assembly: GCA_028583015.1. NCBI lineage: Eukaryota > Viridiplantae > Streptophyta > Pinopsida > Araucariales > Araucariaceae > Wollemia > Wollemia nobilis. The sequence goes on along the minus strand of JAQPPZ010015824.1, from coordinate 39,483,081 downwards.
TGTTGAGGATCCCCTCTCCCCCTCCGACTCGAAATCGGACTCCTCGGACCAACCCCCTCTCATCATCACTAGAAGCAAAAAAGGCTTGGTGGACTCTGGTGCTAAAATAAAAAGAGGGAGACCCCTTAACAACGAGCTAATCAGGAAAGAGGCTGACGACGAAGTGGCCGATGGAAGGCAACTAACCTTTCCTGAAACCCTTTTCAATCAACAGAGAGATGATAGCATAAGTTCCAAACCTCCTCCTACCCTCAATAAAGGAGGCAAAAAACCCCCCAAATTGTTTATATGAAGATCCTTTCTTGGAACATTAGGGGCCTCAATAGCAGGAGCAAAAAAAGGTTAGCTCGATCCATAAGAAAAGACTACAATCCACCTATTTCTTCTCCTACAGGAAATAAATATTGATGATGACAGAACCACTAGCATTGCCCCTAAGATCTAGAAAAAAGGTCAATGGGTAGCATCTCTAGCTGAAGGGACTGCTAGAGGCCTTCTGTGCATGTGGAACCCAGAAGTTGTTGAAGGAAGAATCATATCCTACTCTAGCAGATCCCTAAACATGGCGTTCTACTGCAAGGAAAACAAATTCACGTGGGTTCTCTCCAACATCCACGTTCCCAACAATCCTATGGATAGAAACAACATGTGGGCCTCCCTGTCTCTCATGAAGAGCACGGTATCTAACCTCCCATGGATGGTGGCTAGAGATTTCAATTCCCCCCTTTGTGCGACAGATAAAAAAGGAGGAACCAGTGTGCCGGCTAAAAGCATCAGTGACTTCCAGAACTTTGTTCATGATAATGAGCTCATGGACATTCAACTTTGGGGACATCAATTCACGTGGAGTAACAGAAGAGTTGGAGTGGACCACATTCAAGTTAAGTTGGATCGTTTCTTCCTATCCTAGCAAGCTATTCCCTTGTTTGGTGATACCTCCCTCATTCCCCTTTTGCGCATTGGCTCAGATCATTCCCCTCTTCTTCTTGAGTCCAACAAAGCCCCTTCCTTCAAGACCCCCTTTCAGTTTGAAAGCATGTGGATTCTCCACCCAGAACTAAAATTGAAGATTCAAGAATGGTGGTCCATCTTTGTCCATGGGTCAGCCATCTCTCGGGTGTCTCAGAAATTGGAAATCATCAAATAAGGCCTCAAAATTTGGAACAGGGAAGTGTTTGGGGACATTTTCAAAGCCAAAAAGGAAATATCTGACTGCCTCTTGTTGCTGGATCACTTGGGCCAGCATGGGCCATGGAACCCTGCGTTGAGGGATGAAGAAAAGCACTTGATTTTTGAGCACCACAACATCTTAGCCAAAGAAGAAACCTTCTGGAGGCATAAGTCTCGAGCTCTGTGGCTCAAGGAAGGGGATGCCAACACTAGTTCTTTTCATGCATCCACCCTCCACAATAGGAGTACCAACAAGATCAAGGAGCTCCTTCTCGCCGATGGCACAGCCACCCAGGACATTGTCAGGATTTGCCATGAAGCCTCCTCCTTCTTCAACAACTTGCTAAATTTTGAGCTTCCCCATGATGGGCCCGCCCAAGCCTCCCTCCTCATCAACATTCCCACTCTCATCACCCCAGAGATGAACCAGTTTTTGACTCGCCCTTTGGAGGCCAAAGAAATTAGAGATGCCCTTTTCGCCATGAAGGGCGACAAAGCCCCCGGGCCTTATGGGTTTCCTCCCCGCTTCTTCCAAACCTTTTGGGAGGTTATCGGGGACAAGGTCGTCTGTGCAATTCAAGAGATGCAGCACACTAAAATCATCCCCCGTGGGACCAACTCCACTTTCATTGCTTTGATTCCTAAGAGCCCCCACTGCAAATCCATGAATGACTTTCGACCTATCAGCATTTGCAACATTATTTATAAAATCTTAACCAAATCCCTAGCTCAAAGGCTCAAGCAAATCCTCCCATCCATCATTGACCCATGCCAAGGAAGTTCTATTGAAGGACAGTCCATAACTGACAGTATCATCTCCCTCCATGAATCCCTTCACTCCTCCCACTACAATAAGAAAGCTGCCATGTTTATCAAATTAGACATTAGCAAAGCCTTTGACAGGGTTGACAGGGACTTTTTGATAAAAGTCATGGACAAATTTGGGTTTCACAAGGACTGGATTACTCTCATCAAAGGTTGCATTTCAGCCCCATGGTTCTCTGTGTTAGTAAATGGATCGGCGGTTGGCTACTTTCCAAGCTCTAGTGGAATTTGTCAAGGCGATCCCTTATCCCCTTTCCTCTTCATAATTTTAGTCGAATCCCTAGGCATAACTATCAAAAAGGCTATCATTGATCGGGGTATTTCTGGGCTTTAGTCTTCTTCACTTTCCCCCCTTATCCCATCAACAGTTCGTGGATGATACTATCATTGCAACTCTGGCTTCTGTCCCTCAAGCCAAACGCATCAAGTGGATCCTTGACACCTTTGCTTCTGCTGCTGGTTAGGAGATTAATTATATGAAAAGCAGCTGTTATTTTCTCCACACTCCGGGTCCCAGACAATAAAATATTGCTCGCACTCTTTAATGCTCCATTGGAGATCTTCCTACGACCTATTTGGGCCTTCCACTCTTCACCAAAAGCCCCAAGGCTACTATGTGGGATGGGGTAGTTGATAGAGTTAGGCGTAAATTAGCCACTTGGAATGGCTTCCTCCTCTCCCAAGCTACTAAGTCCACACTCACTATGGCGGTTCTCCATAGCATTCTCGTCTATTTTATGTCAATTTTCAAAGCTCCAGTTTCGGTGCATTCCAAGATCGAGCAAATTCAGAGATCCTTCCTTTGGCGTGGACCTAAAAATTCTTGCAAGTTTCATCTGGTTAGGTGGGAAAAGGTGTGTCAACCTAAGGCTCTTGGGGGCCTTGGTTTGTGAAGGTCAGCTGGTATGAATCTAGCCTTGATGGCTAAAAAAACTTGGAAGGTGCTCACCAACTTCAAGGTGGAGTGGGTCTCCATGATTCATGACAAGTATTTGCAGCACAGCTCATTGCTTAACAGCAACATCCCTTCCAATGGTTTGGCCTTCTGGAAATTTTTTCTCCATGCTAGACCTCTTGTCTCCAAAGGAATCAGATTGCTGTTAAGGGATGGCTCATCTATTAGCTTTTGGGATGACATATGGATTAAGGAAAAACCCCTCAATGACTATCCTTGTTTTTTTGTGTTATGTCAGGACTCTGAGAGAGCTTGGGGCCAAAGAGTGAAAGATTACATTGATGACCATAATCAATGGAGGATCTTCCCAAGAAGGGCTAGCACCCAGTTATCTTAATTGTTAAGAACCGTCCTTATTCCCACTGTTGCTTCGTGTGAACATATGATCTGGGCCAAGACTGACAGTGGTTAGTTTTCTGTCAAGTCTATGCTCTCTCTCATCAGGGCTGCCCCCAGAACGTCCTTTCCCCCTGCTGTAGTTTGGATCAAGCATCTCATCCCAAAGATCAAGTTTTTTGCATGGATTACTATCCAGAATAATGTGCTCATCATTGATAATTTGATGAAAAGGGAAAAGGGGGATCCTTATCCCCAACATATGTCACCTATGTTTATCTGCTTGGTAATCGGTTAACCATATGTTTGTGGATTGCTCGTTCACTAGAGAGGGCTTTGACTTTTTGATTGCAACTCTTCGCCCAGTGGCCCACCCCCGTCCGTTACCCCAAGCTTGCCTTCCTATGGAATATTTGCCTTCATCACTTTGTTTGGAAATTTTGGCTCGAATGCAATCGTCGAGTCTTTTTGGAGACCTCCATCGACCCTATTTTGATCGCCATCAAATCCCTGACCTTTGCCATCAAGAATTTCTAGCTCATCCCTTGGTTCTGTGCTCCCCTTAGGCCCGTGGAAGTCTCCATCCTCACCTCCCTTAGCATTCCCATCCCCAAGTGGGACCCCCCTGCCCCCCATCCCCGTTCCACGGTCGTTTGGCATCCCCCCATGATAGGTTGGATCAAACTCAATTTCGATGGTGATTCCAAGGGAAATCTTGGGTTGGCTACTGTCGAGGGTGTTGTGAGGGATCATAATGGCTCCATTATTCTTGCCTTTGCAAATAACCTCTGCCACAAGACCAACAATGTGGTTGAAGCCAGGGCTCTATGGCGTGGCCTCCAACTCACCAAGCATCATCTTTCTGGGATCCACATCGAAGGTGATTCTACCATCGTCATTGGCTACTTGACATCTAACAAGGACCCCCCGTGGAACATTAGGACTCTGATCAATGAATGTCGGGCCCTCCTTTGTAGACATAGCCAAGTGGAATCCAATCACGTGTTCAGGGAGGCGAATAGGATTGCTGATAGGTTGGCAAATATTGGCTTGGGTAAACGTTCGTTGGAAGTGTGGCACCACTCCTCGCCAGATGTCCTTCGGTTGGTGCTCTCAGAAGCCCGTGATAGACATACTATAATTGGATCTGTGTCATGATGATTCTCCAAGCTCTGATTACCTTGAGTCTTATGCGCAGCTGGTTTTTAGTACTGTTTTGTGGGTCTTTTGGGTTTGTTGTTTATGTGCAATGGGTTGTCAAAATTTTTGTCCCCTGTGTTGGTTTATCACTACCCTTATCTTTGGGAGTTATGTATACATTTTTGATGTAAATTTGGGACAGGGACCCAGTTAAAACTCTTTTAATGATATTCTCTAACTTACCAAAAAAAAAAAATGGTCAGATAATTCAAGGTTTGCTCAATGTGAGCTTTGTGTTCATTATTTTCTAATGCAATCAAGATTTGTTTGACCTATCTCAATTGAAGTGTGTAGAATTATTGCTTATGGTGATATTGCACTTTTAGATATTTTTTTTTATGCTTTAATTGAAGTATGATCTATTAGGATTAATAGTGTTTGAATTATTTCTATTAGAGTGCTTAGAATGTTGAACGTATCAATAGCTATGCTTATTATACTTTTTGCATAGCTTTTGTTTGGGTTTGCTCTATTAGGATTTACATAAAATAGATAATTAATGATCATTTAGCTGAAGTCTATGTTGTTATCTTAGCTCCTATCAAATTTATCATTCTCTTTATATCTGCTCTTCTCTCAACCCTTCCCCTCTATTCTATATTTTATCTTTTGCATAGTAGGATTTAGATAAGGAGCTAGCAATCTCCAAAGGTTGACTTAGAAGCAATTTCGAGTCATCCAATATTGACCTTGATCTAGGGTGCATAATATATATTAGGAAAATTAGAAGGCTCAAGAGTATTATTCCTACTAATGATAACCATCTACCTTTTTATGTTGATATTTTATTCTAAAATTATGTATATCTATATTCCATAATTCTATTCTCATTTTCCCCTCAGGTAAGGGAGTCCCTAGATATGTTACTAGTAAATTTTCCTTCTTCGTTTGAAGTACCCTGCATATCCCTACTCTAGTTATAGCTAGAGTGTTTAGGAAGTAAATTTTGGATTTTGTCCTATTAATTTTTTCCTTGATACTCTTTTGTATTCCTTTCATAATTTATTTAAACCTCCAACCTAATTTTTTTAATCCCTTCCAAAAAGGGTTATATCATATATAAACTATTTATGTGTGATGTTGTCAATGTTATCACCAGCCTTAAGTTTTCTTAGTAGCCCATAGTTGTATGCCTTATTTATATTTCTTTCCAACACCTCTACCATAATAATGAATGGATATGGTTATAGAGGATCTCCCTATCTAAGACCCCTCTTGGATTTAAATGATTATGTTACTGGTGCATTGACCAACACTAAATATGGTACTATAGAAACACAAGCTTTAAACCATTTAACCCATTTATTCCCAAATATAATTTTTTTTAATATTATAGAAATAAAGTCCCATTTAACCTTATCATAGTCTTTATTCACATCAAGTTTTAAGATCATTGCTCTTTCTTTTCTAGAAGTATCTAAATGCATTATTTCATGAGCTACTATGATCCCATCTAGAATCTATCTTCCTTCCACAATTCCTCCTTGATATTCTAAAATCATATTGTCTTATAGTTGTCCTAACCAATTTGTCATCACTTTTATTATTATATTATATTCTATATTACATAAGCTTATGGTATTGAATGAATCAAATATATTTTCATCCTTTGGTGAATTTAGCGTAAGATATGTTGCATTTATTTTATAATGTATATACTATTTTTCCTTAGACTATTCCACTGCTACTATACTTGGGGATATATACTTATCAAAAGAGAAAAGAGCTAAATGAACTTATTCCAAAGAAATAGGCTCCATCAATTTTCTAGTGTCTTCATCTGTTATAATTGAAGGTACTTCCTGCAGTAGTTTATTATTAAAAACTTCAATCTCCTTTGATCATATAATATTATGGTAAAAAAACCTTACCTCCTTTTTTATTTTGCTTTAATCTTCAATCCAAATCCCTTATACTAATTTAATTCTACTTGTTCTAGTTATTGATTTCTATACTATTTTCATCCTATAAAAAACTATATTTTTATCTCCTTTTAACCAAGTTTGTGTCAATTTTAATCTCCATAATTTCTCTTCCTTGCTTAAAATATTATGATATTCATTAATCAACTCCCTTTTCTCCAAGTTTGTATTATTGTGCTCACCTTTTTGGAATTTTGAAAGTTATTTTTTTGGTTTTTCTTTCTTCTAAAAAATGTTTCCAAAAGTGTTCTTGTTCCATTCTTTAAATCTATATTAAATTAATTTTTATCATTTTAGGGGTGCATACAACCCACCATCTCCTAAAGTATTCCATGTATATGATATCATATCAATGAATTGAGGATGGTCTTCCCATATTTGCTCATATTTAAAATATGATCTTATTTTGAATTCACTTACCACCATTTTAACTCTTATTGGCCAGTGATGTGAACCAATCCTTGTCAAGGTATTAATTTTAGTAGAAGTCCCTTCATCTAGCTAATGACCTAAGAGTAGGTCTTTATCTATTTTTTGCTATCATGTTTTGGCTTATTGTGTTTTTGGTCCATGTAAAGCTATCCTCTTTTAAATCAACCACCCATAGATTATTGTTTTGAATAAAATCTTTAAAATATCTCATACTTTGGGTTATTTTTGCAATTCCTCAAAAAAATTCATCTAGCTTAATTATGGCATTAAAATATCCTATGATCATGAGTCAATTTCATTGGTCTTTACTTATCATTAAGGCTTCAATCTCACTCCATAATTTTAATTTTCTCGACTAAACTGTGGGTCCTTAGACATTGATAAGGATGAAATAAACATCTATAAAGTAGCATGTGATTAATGAGGCTATCCAAATGCCCAGTTTTATGAATGGTTTTATAGGAGGTTCTAGCTAGATTCCAACATGTTATAATTCTCTCTACCATTCCTTATGAATCCATAGCATCCCATTCACATCTTTTCCATATTGCTTTCATAGTTTTGGAAACTTCTTTGTCATTTTAGTTTATTAGATATAAAGAATACTAGGCTTATTATTCAAACAAAGTTCCTTGATACACCTCTACTTTGAAGGGGCATTAACACCTCTTATATTCCATGAGATAGTAATCATGTCTCATTAGGGGTTGTTGGCACTTGTTATTAATTACCAATATTATTTTGTTATTTGGTAAAGAGAAGTTCAACCAACTTAGATTGTATTCCTTTATCTATGTTTGCTCTTACTTCCTTGGCTCTCGCTTGATAATTTGAAGGTTTTCCTCTTTCTGTCTTGCTAGTATTGGGGATAGGTCTTATTATTCTATTCTTCAATATTTTTTCACAACTTTTCTTTACATTAGATTTATCCTCTCCTAGCTTTGCTAAGGAAGATTTTAACGTATCTTGCTCATTTTTTTAGGATCCTATCCTAACGCCATTTTGTAATTCTCATTTACTTATGTAATGACCCACTTCCAACATGGGGGATCCCATTATGATATTATTTTGTAATACTTTGTAATGTATGTGGCAAGTATGGTGCCTAGCCAAGTGGTGCCATCTCATGTAACCATTTTTATCAAGATTGTAACCGATGGTAGGTAGGAGATTCTAGCTTGAGTGGCATTTTGCATGTAAGCCAACTCTTGAGCCTTTAGGTAGGGTTGCATGAATTTTTTCTTTAAAATATATGAAGCCATGTACGAATTCATCCTTTTGCAAGCTAATAAAATATTGAAGGAGGTTGCCCCATCGAAGAGGCCTATGATTCTGTGTTATTATGAGATTGTTCCATTTTTACATTTAATTTCTACATAGTGTTATTGAGTTATTTGATGTATTTGAGTTATTTTTTTAGTATTTTGTGTGAGTGTGCTTATTTTTAATAGTGAGATCCTAACAAGTGGTATCAAAGCACTTTCTAAGGCCGAGTTCTATTGCAACTGAGACGATTTTTGCCATCCATTCTACCTGTTAGGTATAATTTTTTGTGTGTTTTTTATTTCTATTTTTTCCTTTATTAAAAATCCAAAAAAAATATAGTCTATTTTTTTGACCAAAAAACTAGAAAACACAAAAAAAATACAATCTCTTTTTAGTAGTTGTGTAGGTTAGAAACCCTATGTTGGGGGTTTTAAAATATCGTGAAGGAGTTGTCATTATTGGCTAATCTAGATAGCCCATAAAGCATCTAGTGAAGTGAGGGGCGATTAGGCTCCAATACCCAGGCCTTAGACAACACTCATGCATGGACTTGAGCTCCCACGCATATTCGGGTGTATCGAGAGATAATATAGGTTTAAACAAAATTTTATCTAGTAGGAAGATTTTTGGCCTTGTATTATCCATAGTCCATGGGACACAGCATCCTCGAACGATCACCCTCTCGTACTTCTAGAGAGGCAGATAGTGTGCTCAAGGGTATGTGTGGAATCCTCCTTGGGTAGTGGCCTGAAATATTGGTCCGAGCACTATTGTTCATCACTACAGTATAACAGAGGGCCTATGGGTATTACATACTCCCTTACTTAGCGTACCCTAGTTCTACAAAACATAACTTCCACTATAAATCAACACCATCTCTATTCTGTTATCCTGCATTCACAACCCCAAAAGTGAGCATACAAAGAAGGCATTCCTTATCACAAAAAACAAACTTGCATGCACCAAAAGTCAGGATAGATTTTGCAAGTGTCTACAATAGCCATGGTCAGAGATAGAATAGTTAGGACAGTGATAGAAATAGTCTGGTCAGTAATAGTGATAGTCAGGTCGATAGTAATAGCCCTTTGTAATAGTCCAAAATTATAGACCTCCAGTTTCAAAAATAGTACTATTAGTGTCAGAGAATCCCCAAGGTCAGTAACAAGAACCATGTCAGTAACCATAGTATAGGTGATAGAGGAAGAGACAGGATAGTGATAGGGTGGTCAGGGGGCAGACTACAGGTTAGCGATAGTTGATCCCAGACCCCAACCTTTGAACCATAACTCCAAACACCAATAGACATAGCAAAAAAAAAATGAAATTTTATTAAAATAGGGATATCTCTTCACACAGAGCTCAGATTGACTCAAAAATTTAGTAGATAATTCTACACTCTATTCCAAACAAAATTGTCCTTGGTAGCCCCTGGTCAAATTTTGCACCGATTTTCCAAAAATGGTAATTTTTTATTTTTCTTGCTAAGGCCATAACTTTTCAACGGTAAATCAAATTGATCCAATTTTTTGGGAATAGAAGCTACTTGTTATTCTGCACCAAAGACCCTCAAGGACTCACTAGTGAAATTTTAAGTCCAAGTGGAAGAAATTACCTTGACATCGACTTGCAACCAACCAAGAGATCACAAAAAGTCAAGAAATTTAGTATATCTCCTCATTGAGCGCTCAGATCAAGCAACCACCAAAGTGGACCCTATCCTAAAATCAGTGTTGCAACCCATTTCCCAAATTAAATTTTGGACCCTTACTAAAAATAGTAACTCCTAAAACCCCACATCTATTTTTAGTAATTGAGTAAAAGAGGGCCCACAATGGTGAGTGACACTCGTGGACAAAAGGAGTTAGAACTTGCCACAATATTGGTTGATATGCATAAATCCCTTGACTACTTGACCACTATAAACCACACCATAAGAGAAGAGATTCAAGAGCTCCAAACGGATCAGGATACCACTAGAATATGCTTAGAAAAATAACTTATAGAGGTGGAGACACAATTGTAGGGTACTCTCACATCTGAACACCAAGCTGAAAACTATGAACGAGGTCGAAGAAGGGAAATAGAAGACCGAAGAAGGGGAACCAAAGACACTCACTATGATCATGATTTGACCTTAAAAATGCCTAAATTGGATTTCCCTAAGTTTAGTGGAAAGGATGTCGATGGGTGGTTATGTCGGGTTGATCAATTCTTTAGACTCCACAATGTCCCTATATATCATCGGGTTCAGATGGCTTCCTTCAACTTAGAATTTGAAGCCTTACATTGGTTTCAATGGCTACGAGCCACTACCCCTGATCTATCTTGGGAGGACTTTGAGTCCCAACTACTCACCCGATTTGGCCCTAGTGACTATGAAGACTTTACAGGAGCATTGACAAAGTTGAAACAAACTACCATAGTTCGTGATTACTAGACACAATTTGAGAAATTGGCCAATAAAACAAGGGGTTTGAATGAGGGATTTTTTATGAGTTATTTTGTTAGTGGGTTGAAATATGATCTTTAGGCTGAATTCAAGATGTTTAAACCACAAACCATGATGGAGGCTATCAATTTAGCCCGATTGGCTAAATCTAAACTCTTAGCTCAACGATGGACACCACGATTTTCTCAAGCTTGACCTCCCTTTCCTCCTTAGTTCCAAAATAATACTGATAATAAACCTCCTACTCCTAAGTGACTGACTATAGATGAAATGGATGTGCGTCATGCCCAAGGGCTATGTTATAATTGTGATGAAAAATTTGTGAAGGGACATAGATGTGCAAATAAGAGATTGTTCTTAATAGATGCAGAGGAACCCGATAGCAGTGACCATAGTGATGAGGAGAGTGACACAACTGAAGCACCAACTCAACAAGAAGAGGAAACCCAAGAACCTCAAGCAAAAATTTTTGTCCATGCTCTTGCCAGGGTTACCACTCCACAAACCATGAAAGTTGTGGGTTTTTTCAAAGGCCAACACCTTACTATTCTTATTGATTCAGGTAGTACACACAACTTTATTGATCCTCAAGTTGCTAAGCAGGCCAATTGCTATATACACACATGAAATTCATTTGAAGTCATGGTGGCAAATGGAGGCACTTTACCTTGTAAAGGTAAATGTCATAGTGTTAAAATAAATATGGGGGATTATAAACTCAAGCAAGACATGTTTGCCCTCCAATTGGGAGGATGTGACATTGTGTTGGGATCCCAATGGTTGAGCACCTTGGGCACTATCTCCTGGAACTTTGCAAAACTATGGATGCAGTTTTCACAACATGGACAAACACACACCCTCCATGGTGCCAAAATAGGCCCTTCCCAAATTATCAGTTCCAATCATATGGAGAAATTGTTGAAAAAATCATCCCATGGGGTCATTGCACAAATATTTTCAATTCAACCAAGCACTTCCATAGTGGATCAAATTCCAGTAGATTTGCAACTTGTTCTAACCAAGCACGATGGCATTTTTTAGAACCAACTACCCTGCCACCTCATCGCTCACATGACCATGCTATTCCACTACTACCAGGTAATGCACCACCCAACATTAGACCGTATCGGTATCCTCATGCTCTCAAGTCTGAAATCGAGAATATGGTACAAGAATTGCTCAAAGTTGGTGTCATTCGACCTAGTACCAGCCCTTACTCTTCTCTAGTTTTACTAGTTCACAAGAAAGATGGCTCGTGGTGATTGTGTATAGACTACCATGAGCTCAACAAAATGACCATCAAGGATAAATTCTCCATTCCGGTAGTGGATGAATTGTTGGATGAATTACATGGAGCTATGTACTTATCCAAGTTAGACCTTCATTATGGATACCATCAAATCAGGCTCAAGGACGAGGATATTCCCAAAACTACATTTCATACTCATGAAGGTCACTATGAGTTCTTGGTAATGCCATTTGGTCTAACAAATGCTCCTTCCACATTTTAGAGCCTAATGAAAAACATCTTTCACCCTCTCCTATGGAAGTTCATCCTAGTTTTCTTTGATGATATCTTGGTTTATAGCCGCTCATGGGAGGAACACCTTATCCATGTGGATCAGACATTACAATTGTTGGCACAACATCAACTTTTTGCTAAGCGGTCCAAGTGTTCCTTTGGTCTGACTGAAGTGGAGTATCTAGGACACATTATCTCCAAATATGGCATCAAGGTCAACCCCAAGAAGATTCAAGCAGTTTAGGACTGGCCAAAACCTCGCACTCTCAAGGGACTTTGGGGATTCTTAGGGCTTACAGGTTACTACCACAAATTTATTTGTAATTATGGTAAAATAGCAGCCTCCCTCACATCCATGTTAAAGAAGGACTCTTTTACTTGGATAGGGCCCACTGACCAAGCCTTCCTTGAATTGAAGCATGCTATGACCACAACACCAGTTTTAGCCATGCTAGATTTTTCCAAGCCTTTCATCATTGAAAGTGATGCTTTCGATCGTGGCATTGGGGTAGTGTTGATGCAAGAAGGGAGACCCTTGGCTTTCACTAGTAAGGCACTCTCTGATCGTAACTTGGGAAAATCTACATATGCCAAGGAGATGTTGGTAATATTACATACTATAACCCATTGGTGACCATATCTCATTGGGTGTCATTTCTCCATTAAAATAGACCATCAGAGTCTCAAATACTTCTTGGAACAATGGGTTGCTACCCCAAAACAACAAAAATGGGTTTCTAAACTCATGGGATATGATTACGATATCACCTATAAGAAGGACAAAGAGAATCTTGTGGTTGATGCTCTCTCTCATCAATTTGAGGCCCTCAGTATGTTATGTGCCATTTCCTCACTGGTTCCTCAATGGATAGATTCCTTATGATAGGAGGTACTTCAGGATGCAGACTTGCAAGCTTTGGTGGCCTCGCTCCGTGATGATCCTACTTCATTCCCAGGCTACAATTGGGATGGCCATGACCTGCGTTATCACCAACACCTTGTTCTTCCTTGCACGTCCCCACTTTGTGAGCTTTTCATGAAGGAACTACATATTGCTCCCTCTACAGGCCATTCAAGATTTCTTAAAACATATGAACACCTCAAGCGCACATTCTTCTAGAAAGGTATGAAATAGGACATCCATGATTTTTTAGCAGCTTGTGATACCTGCCAATGGATGAAAGGTGAAACGGTACATTCTCTGGGTACTCTTCAACCCTTGCCCATTCCAAATCAGGTTTGGACTGATATTTCCATGGATTTTATAGAAGGGTTACCTAAATCTAGTGGTAAGTCTGTTATTCTCGTGGTAGTGGATGGCCTTTCGAAGTATGCTCATTTTTGTTCCCTTGGCCATCCTTACACAACCTCCACCGTTGCCCAAATATTTCTCGATTCTATTTTTTGCCTTCATGGTATGCCCACCTCCATTGTGTCCGATCGAGACCCAACCTTCACTAGTCATTTTTGGCAAGAATTATTTAAGTTGTAGGGAACTCAGCTCAAAATGAGTTCAACCTACCATCCACAAATGAATGGTAAAACTGAGATTGTCAATAAATTTTTGGAGACCTATCTTTTTTGCTTTGCATCAGATCATCCTACTCAATGGGTGAAGTGGCTTCCTTTGGCCGAATGGTGGTACAACACTTCCTATCATACAACAACCAAATTCACCCCTTTTGAGGCTGTTTATGGGCGTCCTCCACTCATGCCTTCTTCATACATCCCAAGCAGCTCCAAGGTCCAAGCAGTTGACACTACTCTCAGCCAACATATCGATGTTCTCTGCCAGATGAAGTAAATTTTGGATATAGCCCAGAATCGGATGCGACAATAGGCTAACCAGCATCATTTTGAGCATAGATTTGATGTGGTTGATATGGTCTTCCTTCACTTGCAACCGTACAAATCTTTGATGACAAAGCTTTTCGAAGGGGAAGGACATGTTAGGATCCTATCCTAACGCCATTTTGTAATTCTCATTTACTTATGTAATGATCCACTTCCAACATGGGGGATCCCATTATGATATTATTTTGTAATACTTTGTAATGTATTTGGTAAGTATGGTGCCTAGCCAATTGGCGCCATCTCATGTAACCGTTTTTATCAAGATTGTAACCGATGGTAGGTAGGATATTCTAGCTCAAGTGGCAATTTGCATGTAAGCCAACTCTTGAGCCTTTAGGTAGGGTTGCATTAATTTTTTCTTTAAAAGGTATGAAGCCATGTACAAATTGATCCTTTTGCAAGCTAATGAAATATTGAAGGAGGTTGCCCCCTTGAAGAGACCTACGATTATGTGTTATTGTGAGATTGTTCCATTTTTGCATTTAATTTTTGCATAGTGTTATTGAGTTATTTGATGTATTTGAGTTATTTTTCAGTATTTTGTGTGAGTGTGCTTATTTTTAATAGTGAGATCCTAACACATTTTTTGGTATTTACTTGTTAATGGTATAGGTATTAGTAGCTAACATTATTTTTTCTCTACCACTTTCCTTATTCTAAATGATGCATGGTACTTCAAGAGAGTCTTCAAAATATAATGAGGCATATTCCTTAGGTTCAATAGGAATATTCATCCCTATTAGATTCATACTGAGTAAATTATTCCTTGATAAAATTTTGATTTTGTTGTACCATATCCTCTAAATTGACCTACTTTTTCTTCATAGGCTAAAGCCTTAAAAGAATTGGTGTTTCTTCCAATATCCTTAATGGTTTCCATTGCTTATTTTTTTCATCTATCTAGACCTATATTTTAGAAATTGAAAACCATCCTCCTCCATATCCATTTGTAAGTTTCCCTTGTAGTTTCCTACATATATTTTTGTTGGACTCTTCTTAGGGAATGATCTTTCAATATGTCCCACCTCATGGTATCATCTACATATAAAAGATATTTTTATAATCCACGATTTGGGTCCACAACTTACCCCCATACTTAAGAGTGATTGCTTATGGTAAAAGTTTACTAATATCAATCATGACCATTATTCAGGCATAAATAGCCAAGACTCTATCTTTTGTAGTTTTTGAAGTCTTAAGGAATTCTTCCAAAGTGTTGTCTATTGTCTTGAAGGTATCTGTTTCCTAGAATTCAATTGAAAACCCATACATCCTAATCCTAACTAATACTAGGGATAGATTTATATTTTCAAGTGCAAAGCCTTCATACCAATGGGTAAAGAAGAGTCCTGCCCTAAAATCAAGGACCCCTTTTAAGATTTTATATCTTGCTTCCCTAGAATATAAAATGGCTAGGAAAATATCTTTGTGAAGAATGGATATACTTACTCCTAAAGACTTCCATCTCTTATCAATCTATTTTCTCAGAGCTAAAGCCCCTAGCCAAGACCCATTAAATTCACCAATGACTGCCTTATCTTTGAGCAACAAGGATCACTACTCTATGAATTCCTCCCTAACCTCTACTACTGAGGATAATTGTAAGGATTTAGCTATAAATTAATGCATGGGAATGACATTATAACTCAATATCTACTGATATTTACCAGTATATCCCAAAGAAATTATATTATTTAAAATAAATCTTACATCTCCCCAAACTCAATATATTGGTGATATGACCTCCATAATAAACCTATAATAATATGCATGCAGAACTTTGAATATGATGAAGGAATAAATGAAAACTTAGCTAAAAAAAATCTATGCCTAGATAGAATGTCTTGTCTTATTGATATCTAACCCTCCATTGCTTCTCATGAAAAAGACAAATATTGCAATGAAGAAACAATTTTACTTTCATTTATTAACTAATTTTAAAATAATTATGCAAAAAACTTAAATAAATACATAAAAAATAAAGAAAGTACTCAACCATTGTAAAATTCTCATGGACACATTTTTTTAAATGAATCACACATAACAATTTAAATTAATAAAAAAATACACTATCATATATGTCTAATTTAATCACGATACAAATATAAAAAAAAAACTTTTCTTAAAGTATTTGTGCATGAGATATTTAAGTGGAAAAGACAAACAATTAAATTTCCTATGTGTGGCCCCTTATGATCTTAAAGATTAAATAAAATAAGTTTAATATTTCCATTATGACAGGAAATAACACAAAGCATTAATAAAATCCTTACCAGATGGCCCATACAAGACCAAAAGCATTGATTCTCATTGTTGAAAATTCAAATAATACTATCAATTGAATGGAATTTAAAAATAATAAAATGGGTCTTAAAGAAATTTCAATCTAAATGGTGGAGTCAAAAGTAACTTGAGATTGAAGATCCATTATAGAGAGGAGACAAATTGGTAGAGGGTTGTCAAAATGACTTATTGAGGGTCAAAATCAAACACAAAAATATCTCAATGTCCTACTCTCTAGGTTGCAAAGAATCGATAAGGGAGAACATTAGTAATTTTACACTCACAACCGAGGAATAATTTAGATAGATAATTAGGTATTAATTTTAAAATGTAGGTTGTGGATTACTCAAAGTTAATAACATTAAACTTTAAATCATTTATTTTCATAATTTCTTTTTAGCAAAGTGGAGACTTAATCGTTATATATATATATAATTTAAGTTTAAATTATTTTTTTGGAAACTTTGTTATGGGTATTTCATTTTAACGATTTGACTTTGAATTTTGAGGAAGGAATCTCAAGTGTGACTCTCAATTGTGTGCTTGTTATACTCTGTATTACTTCAACTAATTTTTTTTCCTTGGTAAAAACACCACAATGACAAAAATCATTGAACTCTCTTAACGAAATTTTAAGTTCAATTTAAAAAAAATCACCCTAGTATACATCTCTTTTCAACTTCTTCAAAAATAAATAAAATATAATATAATATAATATGATTACATAAGTTCAAATTTATCACCACTATATTTTCTTTGAGTTCAAATTTATCACCACTATATTTTCTTTAAGTCACTAGTTTGGATACACCTTTCAACTGCAGGTTATATAATAGGCATTGAATGAAAGAGGGTTTATAAAGAATCAAGGGAAATTCATAAAGTTTAGAGCTAATCATACTAATTCTTGCATTGGTTTGTGGCCCATCATTGAGAAGATAATCATGAACTTTATTCCAAGAACAATTTTAAGGGATCTATGCAATGGAAAACTCCTAAAATGAATCCACGAGATGACGAGTCATTTCACACCCATAAACATGGGGTAATTTAGAGAAATTTTTAAATATAATTTATGGATTGTAGAAAGTCAATAATGTTGGGGTTTAAATCATTTAATGGAAAACTCCTAAAATGAATCCACGAGATGACGAGTCATTTCACACCCATAAACATGGGGTAATTTAGAGAAATTTTTAAATATAATTTATGGAATGTAGAAAGTCAACAATGTTGGGTTCAAATCATTTAATTCCGTAGAAAGTAGAGAATTAGTCGTTTTTGATAATAATAGGAAAAAATTATCAAAGTTTATGATCTAAGAACAAAGTTAATTCTATTTTAATTAGGTAATAAAAAATTAAATTATTTAAATTATTAAAACTAAGGAGTTCACAATTGCCATCATCAAGTCACAGTCACTGGATTATATACTTACATGAATGAGTTGGTTTTGATACACCTTTTAACTATAGATTATATAAGAGGTATTAAATAGAAAAGAATTTACAAAGGAACAAGGGGTATTTGTAGAGATGATAGATAATCATACAAACTTTTACGTTGGATTAAGGTTTGTGCTCTAGAGATAATCATAAACATTATTCTAGGAGTAGTTTCAAAGGCTTTTTGTAATGAGAAACTCGTGAGATTAATTCATGATATGATGAATCATTCTACACATACAAAGAGGGGATGATTTAAAGAATTTTTAAATGTAGGCTGTAGATTATTGAAATTAATGTTGGGATTTAAATCATCAATTTCTATAGTTCTAAGACTTAAGTTATTTTAATAATTTTAACAAAAATAAATTGAACAAAATTTTTATGACATATAAAATTAAATTAATTTTTTTTAATTAAATAATTCAATCTTAAATAACCAAAAATTATAAAAGAGGTATCAAATGGAAGAGGATTTATAAAGGATCAAGACACCTTCATAGAGATGAGAGCTAATCACACCAACTTTTGCATTAGATTGATGCCTATGTTCAAGGAGATAAACATGAGCTTTATTTGAAGAGTAGTTCCAGGGGCTCTACGCAATGAGAAACTCTTGAGATGCATCCATGATATGATGACTTGAATCCATGCCTAAGGGTTTGAATGAATAGCTATTGTAATGATCCTCATTATTGAATTTAGTTGTTATGTATTTAGGGTTTTGTTTAGTTAAATTGTGTTTATATTTGTTACATATTATGGAATATTATAGAAAATTGATATTTAATCAAAAAAATTGTATGGTGGTGTAATAACTTTTATTGATTCCTCACCTTAAGGCAAGCAGAAATTGCAGTGATTCATCATATGGACCTCCAAAACTTTCTCAAAACAGAAAGCCATGTCAAAAAAATTCACATTCCAGAAATTAAATTCCCTGCTTTATTCTTCGATGGTGCCTCCAAACATAACCCAGGTAGAGCAGCAGCCAACCGGTGGAATCATACAGTACTTCAGAGATTGTTTCCAAGGTTCAATGATGTAGAATTTCAGAGGTTCAATGAAGGGAAATACTCTTCATACAGTACTTCTGGGATTGTTTCCGCTCTTGGACCCTTCCAGAATCATTCCTCAATAGTCAAAACTTCTTCATTTATCAATTCTGTCAATCCCCTGGTGACAAAGGTTCCAAGAAAAAATGATGTAATCATCAAGAGTTTCATCTACAACAAGAAAGTGTGTCAGATGGATGGAAACTGAATCTCAAAATTGATAGAATTACGAAGGCAAATGGACAGTAAATTTAAAACAGCAAGGACAAAGAAGGGCCTATGGGAAGATATTTCTGCAACTTTGTTAAGAGTCTGGAATAAATGGCATGAAATAGGTAAGTTACTTTGGAGTGCTAGCACACTTGTATGGAAGGCAAGACACAGATCTATCTATCACTTTGGCTTATTTCCAATTTCAGAAGGTTCCGCATGAACATTCCAGCTTAAAGGGAGGGGCTGCAATTCTCTTTTTCCATTGTAATCGAATGTACTTCTCAAGTCCAGCTGACCAACATTGGTCACTCTGGGAAATCAATATTTTTTTTTTTATTCCTTTTAAAAATAAACTTTAATAATTTTATCCATATCCACTAAAATGGTCTATTAGTTTCCCATATATAGGCTTCTTAAGTAGAAATCTTAACCAGTATGTATGTATCCCCAATTATTTACCAAACTTTTAAAAAATCAACCTACATAATGTCTAAGTGTAAATAACATGCAATATTGGATAATAACTTCTACCACTTTTATTAGATCTAATTGGTGTATACAACCTATTTAGATGTATTTTCAATTATTTAGTTAGGAATTGCTTTCTATAATTAGTGAGTTTTATGATGAATTTTTAGGTCTACTTTAATTAGTTTAATTGGCACTTAATGTATAAAAATATGCTTTGAGGTATTTTTGTATTTATATTTTTTATCATGATTATTTTCTTCTTTAAGTTCCTTTGAATAAAATATTTGACATCTTTTTATATTTCCAAAAGTCGTAAGTATGCTTATTCAAAAAATTTATATGGATTATAATAAAAGGTTTTTACTTCAACTACTACAATCTAATAGATCTAGCTACATTATGAGACTATGTAGGATAATTTTTACTCACCAAATTTTTATATAGATCATAAGAGTATTTTATTACTTTAACAACTAGAATTTTATAATAGATATAGCTAGATTATTAGATAATGTAGAATGGTTTTTACTTGCCAATTTTTTATATAGATCATAATAGTAGGTATTTGCTTTAAGAGCTATAAAATTTTATATAGAAATATAGTAGATTCACTACTACCTTTATATTCTTGATTTTTATGAGGCTTTCATGTAATCAAAACTCCCAATATACCTTGTTCAAGCCCCCTACATCTAAAAAAATAGTTTGACCCTATAGTTGCAATCTGCTCCTCAAGGTGCAATTTGCTTAATATGTGATCTACACAAAAGGTGAGATTGGATGTCAGTGAACAAATTGTAATTTTATAAAGTACTAAATCACTCCCTCCAAAAGAGCAAATTGCTATTTTTTTAGTCAAGCGGGAGAAGGAAGCATGAAACTTGAGGCAACTAACTAGAAAGTGATATTTTGTCATTTTGTGGTGCCAAAAACAAGATAGTTAGAAGGCTTCTAAGTAGTTTAGGACAATATTGGAGGAGTTTAACATTTAAAGGTACATAAAATTCTAAAGATACCCCTAAATTAGTATATTTATGAGGAGTATAAATTTGTTACCTTAGGTAACTCGTAGTGAATAATTTTTCATAAATAGGAACCATGGGCTCCATTGTAAACATCTTTTGGCTATTGAAGAAATCATAGCTACACTCTATGAAATCCATATTGTACATTGCTTTAATTTTGATAATAATAGAAATATTGTGCATGACATTTACTTTTCATTTGTGGGAGTGCTCTTTTTATCATGGCATATATAGTGATTTTGATACCACCCTTTTGACTTTTTTTCTTTTTCTTCTTATTTTATTTGCACAATATTAAATTTATGTTATTCAATTTCTTTATGTTTTGATTGATTTTACACTCTCTTTGCTATGACTATGGTCATATTCTATTTTCACACAATTTGCTTTAATATCTCACACTCTTACCTTCATGCATTTATTTTTAGTACTTAGCTTAGCTTATCTTAGATTAGCAAGGTTAGTGGAGATTCAACCTAAATATGGAGGTTGAAAGAGGTATGTTTTTCCTTCTAACTATCAAAATAAATTTGTGAGGCACATTAGAAATTGAACTTCTTTGGCATTCAATAAGTTTATGGTACACCCAATGGGACTAAGGGCTTTATTTCCAAATCAAAATCAAGTCTAATAGATTTTATAGTTTTATGAATCTAATTGAACCTATATTGCAATTTCATTTATGAAAGTATAAAATATTAATTAAAATTCAACTCTATGATGAACCTTAGCAAAAATTCAATATATTTCCATTCCAATTCTTGAATACTAGATATGAAAATCTGTTAATCAAGTCTTGTAGAGCACAAAAATTTGATTCAAATCACAAAATTTGGTAATCTATTTTATCTTCAATTTAATTTTGTGATTTGATATAGGAAAAAAATGATTCATCAAACCGATTTGCTATTTTTTCAAAGAAAAATGAAATTTTTCTAAGTATTCAAGTAGCCAATCATTCATTTGCTAAGAGTGAATCATACGTTTCCAAAAAATAATGATTCACTTTGTCTCTTTTTCTCATATTTTTCTAAGTGCTTTATAATCAAATTACCATTTTTAAAAAGAGAGCAATTCATACTTTTCTAAAAATGTGTATTTTCCTAACCTAAAAATTTTAATGTATGTACAAATAGGATGTATCCTAAGGTTATGAATATGCGATCAAAGACAACAATCGGGCAAAGAATTCTACCCAGTCAAACTCATTCCCTACCAAAAGAGAAATACAAAAAAGACAATTGTCATGTGGATATACAAAGATAAAAAATAATTTCTAATGTTATGAAAAGGAAAGGAACCAATTGAAAATGCAACCAATGAAGGTCAAAAAATTTCATCCACCCCTCTCTTCCTTTTGGTCAACTAAAGTAGGATACCTTAGTAGTTTCTTAGTGTATGAATTTACCTTATCTACTTCTACTCAAGCTTGGAATTTTTCTAGGCCAACTATCCCAAATATAATATCAAATACCCTTTAAAGTATGCATCCAATTCCATAGGCCTTACCTAATGCATCACAACCTACCAATTAACTAGGATCCCCAATAGGATAATTTGTTAATGTGGTGAATTATCAAATTAGTTACTCTTTACAAATAGTTTCTAATACCATCATGTCCTTAAGGAAATCCTCAAATAAGTTATTGTTAATCCTTTAACTAGATCAAGTCAATGAGCAAACTTTTAAAACATAGCTACCTCTCGAGGCCAATATACATGTCAAGGTTAGTTGAATCCATCCATTTCAAATGTTATCAATATTTCAAGACAAGCATCAAACCGGGGCACTACATGGAATTAGAAAATATGACCTGGTCAAATGGGAGTACTAGGTATTTAAGGTACTACCCTAAATTAAATATTATCCTAGACAGTTAGTCTATGCAAAAAATTTAGTAGATTATGGCTCTATCAAAGCAACACAACCCATAATATGGCTTACAAAATATACCATTAATGCCTAATCCCCAAGTTGTAACAATATAATTTTGACTCATCCATATACATTGGTTGTACAAAATACAAGCCCTCAAATTTAGCCATAATATAATCTTGTCCCATAAAACCCTTAGGTTTTACCATAACAATACATAATCTAATATAAATCACCACCACGGTATATACAACCTCATCTCAAGGTCAAATAAGATGTCTACGATGAATGCAATATGGGTAAGTTCCCTAAAATTACCAAGCACCTACATTGATAAGACATCGATATCAACTTCTTGGTTAGATATACTAAGGACCTTAAAACCTAATAGTCAACTCCCTCATTCCTACTACTAGCATGAATTTATTTCCTAGCTTTGATAGAGATATGAGTATAATCAATTTAGATCATTCAATCATCTATCCACATTGAATTCAATGTAATGCATTCAACAAGAAGACATCATGGTAATCTTACTCATATATTCATTAAAGGATAAAGCAACTTCATAATATAAAAATTTGCCTAAAAAATCTATAGGTAACTATGCCTCCATCATGAAACCTTTCACAAAGAAATTTGGTGATTAAGCAATGAATATTTGGTTCTTTTTCAATTAAATGCTATACACAATATATTCTCAAGAAATATTTATGATTGTAATACTATATTTTTAAAGAGTTTGTATCTAATCCAAAAATATTTTTCCTAATGATGAGTAAGATTTGCCATATTACATAAAAGGGTTACAATTATATTTGGTACTAATAATTTACAATGTTAATCATGTTGTGTTAGCTATAGCATTTGAGAAAGCATCTATGTAGAGGATGTAATAATTAGAGTTGGAAAGTTATCCCTCATACCACTTATGGCCTATGCAGCTCAAGTAACCTAAATCCAAAATCCATAAATATGAGAACCTCCTTCAACCATGATGCTAATACCAAATGATAAAACAACTCAACCATCCCCTACTATTTCCACTTATCCATAGATAAATTCCCCCTTTGTGGTGATCTTAGCCAAAATACCCCTTTCTCAATAGCTTTCCAACCTCAATTGCTTGCTCTTCTAGGACCAAACCATAAAAATGCTAATACCATACCTTTATCCTAAATCACAACAAAGGATGGAAAGGTCAAATGAGTGAAATAATGGAAATAATGAAGGTACTAATCAATTATACCAATATGGAGGAGAGGTAAAATAATGAAGAACAATCTAATAATGGATGATAATAATCAAATTGGTGATAATAGAAGATTTTGTACCTCACTAAATATTAGATCCCCCAACAAAATATCAATATATGGAACCATATGTAGTATAATATGGTCAATGTAAGTTCAAAAATTAATACTTTATTGGATTTTACTTAGAATCCTTTAAATCATCTTAATTAAATATCCACATTGAAGTTGATGTAGTGCATTCAAGAATAAGACACAATGATAATATTACTCATATAGTCATTAAGGGATAAAAAAACTTTATATAACATAAATTTTTCTAATAATTTCATGGTTAACTAGGCCTCCATCATGGAACCTTTCATGAAAAGGTTTGGTAATCTAGGAAATTCATATTCGATTTTTTTAATTAAATATTATACAAAAAATATTATCAAGAAAATATTCATGATTATAACACTAGATAAATAAGCACATTATATATAATCTTAACAAATACTTACCCTAATGATGAGCAAACTCTAAAATATTACATAGAAGGGTTACAATTAAATTTGGTACTAATTGTTTACATAGTTAATCATGTTGCATTAGTTGTAGTATTTAAGGAAGTATCCTATGTAGAGGATGTACTTATTAGATTTGAAAATCTACCCCCCAACCCACCTATGGCCTATGGAGCTCATGCAATCTAAACTCAAAATTTATAAATACTAGGACCTTCTTCAACCATGATGTTGATCCTAGATGCTAAAACTCAACCTTCCCCTAGTATGCCCACTTAACCATTACAAATTCCCCCTCTATGGTGATGTTCTATGGGCAAGGTACCATTTCCTCGATAGCTTTCCAACTTCAATTTCTTATTATACCACCACCACCTTAGAATAATTCTAATATCACATCTCCATCCTAAATCATGATGAAGGATTGAAAGATCAAAAGAGTGAAATAATGGAAATGATGAAGGTACTAGTAAATATTACCAAGATGAAGGAGAGGTAAAATAATATATGGTAGCCTAAAAAAGGATGATAACAATAAAATTAGTAATAGTAGAATATGTAATACCTCATTAAGTTTTAAGTCCCTCAATAAAATGTCAATCAAACAGGGAATCATATGTAGAACAACATGGTCAACTTGAATTTAAAAAATTAACTCCATAAGGTGTTTTTCTTGTAATAATTTGGATCATCTCAATGAGCTATCCACATTGAAGTAAATGTAGTGCATTCAAGAAGAAAACATCATGTCAAACTTATGCATATAATAATGAAGGGAAAAATCAACTTTATAATATATAAGTTTACCTGATAATTCCATGGTTAACAAGGCCTCCATCATGGAACCTTTCATGAAGAAGTTTGGTAATATTGGTAATTATATTTAGCTCTTTTTATATTAAATAGTATACAAAATAAGTTCTTAATAAAATATTCATTATTGTAACACTATATTCATAAGGATGTTATATCTAATACCAACATTAAAGGGTTACAATAAGATTTGGTACTAATAATTTGTAGTGATAATCATGTTGAATTAGTTACAATATTTTAGAAAGCATCCTATGTAGAGGATGTACTCGTTAGAGTCAGAAAGTTATGCCTCATCTCACCTATGGCCCATGTAGCTCACATAATCTAAACTCAAAATCCATAAATAATAGGACCTTCAACCATGATGTCAATCCTAAATGTTGAAATAGCTCAATCATCCCTTTGTGTTTCCCTTTATCCATAAATAAATTCCCCCTATATGGTGACCTTCCCTTGGTAAAGTTCCCCTTTCTCAATATATTTCCAACCTTAGTTTCTTGCTCTACCAACATTATCTCATAATAATACATTAAATAAAATATTGAACAACAAACATAACCTAATCAAGTAGAACAAAAAAATTTAATAGTAGAAGATCCATTAGATATTCAGGTGAATGCAATATGTAAGCTAAAAACTCCCAAGACAAAATAACTAAAGTTACCACTATTTTATATCACACTAAAGATAGAAAATTACTTATTAAGGAGTTATGTTATAGATTTAAGGTCTACTGTGCTACATACCAAACCTAGCAGTCGGCTAGGTTATCCAATTGAATAAAAATTCATATTTATTAGCATAGTTTTCATTTATTGTGGGATCATCATCTTTTGCTATTTTTTATCTCTGCATTGTTGCCATTGCCTTCACGGCGGGATCTGCCCTCCTAGTGGCAATATAAACTTATTGTTTCCGTTTCTCGCAATTACCTTATTCGATCGATTTATTGTTCTTGCATGGTTGAAAATTAATTATTAAAATCATTTTTTTGATAATCCCGAAGGCGTAGCCTTCCAAGTGGTATCAGTCTAGCCGATTTCGGGAGCGCCTGCGTACTCGAGCATTCTACCTTACCATCGCCTGATACGTTTCTTTTCATTTTCCATTTTTGCCATTCGCGTCTCCGTCACAGTTCCTCTGCAATTCCGTCTCCGTTCTTCCGCTCGTCCATCTCCGTCCGTTCGAATTCCTGTCCAAGGAACGCCAGCAGCGATGGCCAGGAGCAGTAAATCCATAAATCTCCTGTCAGTTCTTCCTTCGTCGATAAACATCCGAACGCTCGGTCAGTAAATCCCACGACACTGGCGAAAGATTTTACGGATTGCGTCAACCAATCATAAAATAGCATTTAAAATTTTTAAAGACGGAAGCTAAGGTTTTTTCGATTAATTTTTTGCTGACGTCATCAGCCGGGTTTTGGTTTAGTTGTATTTATCCCACATTCGGGATACGCGGTGCAAAACACAGTTTAAACAGCAATTGCCACACCTTATACGGTGTGACCTCGGTCACACAATAGTTGCTCCTTCGCGTGGTCAGCTTGTGCGGTGTTGTCGTATCATCCTTGGTGTCGGGTCCCTTCTTCTATCGTGTGGTCGTGTTCCCTCTTGCTGTCTGGTTCGTGTCTGCGCTATCCGTGTGTCTGTCCCTCTTGCTGTCCGGTTTGCAGTGTTGCGTGTCTACGCTATCCGCGTGTCTGTCCATCGCGTCTTCCAGCCGCGTCGCTTCGTGTCCGTGTTGTTCACGGTCTATCCGTCGTGTCCTCTTGCCGTCGTGTAGAGAGTCATGTTCTCCGCGTCCTTCCACGTGTCCTCGTCCCTGGTCGTAGGTCCTTGTCCATTACGCAGTGTCGTGTCACGTGTTGCTCGGGTCGTATCCGTTGAGTCTCGGTCTTACGAGTCGTGTCTTGTCCAAACTCCTATCTGTAGTGTCCTCACGGAGCACACAACATCCAATTCCGCACCGCAGTTGGAGTGGCAATTAAGGCGGAAACAACACCAAATTTTTTACCAAAAGATAACCAAATTTTGCAGATCAAGGATTAATAAGCAAGAACTTTTGAGCAGTGCATGAGTCGAAGTTGGATCAAAGGTCCTGACGGTCGATTATCAAGCTCGAAAACGACCAATAACAATGCAAGAAGACCTAATCGAAGTCCAGGTACAAAAAATTCTCCTTCTCCTTTCAAAATTGGTAGTTATAATCCACATCATCCACTAGTAGATCCTATGGCTACTAATCCTTCCCCAACTCATGAAAACATCACACAAGGAAACTCAAGTAATTCAGCCGTTTCCAACGATGATTCTCTTCGACTCTTACTAGAGGGTATGAACGAAATTGGTCTCCTCCTAAAAAACCTAGTGCAAGCACAAAACCAGCCTAATCCCAATACTAATCCCCAAAATCACTCCCATGCCCAAAGGAATGAAGAAAATTTTGATCCTAATGATGGTTGGGAACAACAACAAGGTGATTCGGATAATTACAGGGATCGCTATCAGAGACAGCGGTATAACCAAAATCAAGAAAGGGACACGGGTTATCACCAACCGAGAGGCCCTAATACTAATTTTCCATGAATTGATATGCCCACTTTTGAAGGTCATGATCCTCGTGGTTGGATAGCCAAAATGGAAGGCATTCTTGACTTATATCAAATTAAGGAAATTGATAAAGTTCCTTTCGCTGCATCAAAACTAGGCACCGAGGCCTACCAATGGTTTGTATGGCTTAAACGAGAGAAAGGAGCTACTATTAATTGGAGAAAATTCACTACCTCTTTTTTAGAAAGATTTGATGAAGGAGCTACATCATCATACATAGTAAGACTGTTATCTCTTAAACAAGAAGGGTCAGTTAGCGAATTCGTTTCGGAGTTTACCAGTTTACTACCATACACTTTAGACCTCAGTCCCGACACAGTGGTAGGAGCCTTTCGCAATGGTTTGAAAGAAAGTATTCGAGTGGAGGTAGACATGCACAATCCAACCTTGTTGAACGATTGTATAAGAATAGCCAAGCTGGCCGAGAAGAGACATCAGTTGTCTGCACGACGTGAAACTTATAGTCGTCCTTCATATCGCAACAATTCCTTTCGTAGAAATGATCAACCATCAAGATATTTTTGCTATAAATGTCGCACTCATCACCCCAAGGAACAAGCATGTGCCCAAAAATAAAACTTTCATATTGAAGGTGATCAATGTGAAGGAGAAGAGGAAGAACCTTACCAACCAGAAGAACCTATGCCAGAAGACCTACCATGTACTATAGAAGAAAAAGAAGAGGATACAATGGCAATCTCCGTGCATGCTCTCATGGGTTTAACCGCCCACCATACCATCAAGGTACCGGGATTTCTCCGCGAGAAAAAGGTGAATGTGCTAATTGATTCCGGTAGTACCCACAATTTTATCGACATCAAAACCGCAAAAGCTTTGAATTTATTCATTAACTCTTCCAACAAAGACAAATTCCAGGTTCTAGTGGCCAACGGGGTGAACGCACAATGTGTTGGTCGCACATCTCAAGTTTCCATAAAAATGGGAACTTATACTTGGCTTGGATCCCTTTTCGTCATGAATTTGGGAAACTCGGATGTCATTTTGGGAGTTGAATGGTTGGAAACATTAGACACGGTTAGCTTCAACTTCAAAAAATTATTTGTGGAATGGAAGGAAAACGGACGAGTCATTCGCTTACAAGGCATTACTACTCCTCCATCACAAATGGTGAGCTCTCATAGTATGGAGAAGATGTTAAAAAAGGGTGGATATGGGTTTATAGCTCAAATTAATTGTTTGGAAAAACAATCTCCAACAACTTCGGATATTATTGCTCCAGAGTTACAAGACATCATAACACATTACGAAGAGGTTTTTCAAGAACCTCAAGGATTACCACCTAAACGATCTCATGACCATGCCATCCATTTGATTCCAGGGAGTGTTCCTCCTAACAATCATCCTTATCGCTATCCTCAACCACAAAAGACAGAAATCGAACAGATCGTTCAGGATTTGTTGGATCATGGAGTCATTCGTCACAGCACTAGTCCTTATTCCTCACCTGTAGTCCTGGCTAGACGAAAAGATAACTCTTGGCGTATGTGTCCTGACTTTCGTTCTCTCAATAAACTCACTATCAAGGACAAATTTCCTATCCCTGTCATAGATGACCTATTAGATGAGTTGCATGGTGCAAAATTTTTTACAAAATTAGACCTTCGCTCCGGATTTCACCAAATCCGTGTTAGAGAAGAAGATATTCCCAAAACTGCCTTTCGTACTCATGAAGGTCATTACGAATTTTTGGTCATGCCTTTTGGTCTCACTAATGCACCATCCACATTCCAAAGTCTCATGAACCAAGTGTTTCGTCCACTCCTCCGTAAGTTTGTGTTAGTTTTTTTTGATGATATTCTCATATACAGCAAGACATGGATGGACCATTTACATCATGTGGATAAAGCCCTTCACATTTTACACAGAGAAAAGCTATTTGTCAAACGTTCCAAATGTTCCTTTGGTGTCCAAGAAGTGGAATATCTGGGTCATATAGTTTCACACCAGGGCGTCAAAGTTGATCCCAATAAGATTAAGGCAATTCAAGAATGGCCTTTACCTAAAACCATCAAGAAACTTCATGGTTTTTTGGGTCTCACGGGCTACTATCGCAAGTTTGTACAAAATTATGGTAAGATTGCAGCACCTCTCACGGCACTCACAAAAAAGGATGCTTTTCGTTGGTCGGAAGAGGCTACTCTAGCTTTCGAAGCTCTTAAGGAGGCCATGTGTACAACTCCAGTATTAGCAACCCCCAATTTTCACAAACCATTTATTATCGAATGTGATGCGTCAGGAACAGGAATTGGGGCTATATTAATGCAAGAAGGTCATCCGTTGGCATTTGAAAGTAAACAGCTATCCGGGAAAAATTTGGGAAGATCGACATATGAAAAAGAAATGTTGGCTATTCTTCATGCAGTAGAAAAATGGAGACACTACCTAATCAGTAGCCGCTTCATTATCAAAACAGATCATAGTAGTCTCAAACATTTTCTTGAGCGAGAGGTTTTCCTATCCGGAACAAAATAAGTGGTTAACCAAACTATTGGGTTATGATTTTGTTATCGAATACAAGAAGGGGAAGGAAAATATAGCCGTCGATGCGCTGTCCAGAAAATATGAAGATGAAGTAGTCATTAACGCTATTTCAGGCCCTTGCTCCCAATGGGTGAATCAATTACAAGAGGAATGGTTGTCCAATAGCGAAACTGCTCAGATACTTCACGAATTATCTATAGGGTCCTCTAAACACCCTTTGTTCTCTTATGAAGATAAAATCCTCCGAAAGAAGAACCGCATTTACATTCCACACAATTCGGAACTCAAATCGAAGATCCTCGATGAATCACACGCCTCTCCATCAGCAGGACATTCAGGATTTTTGAAAACATATTTAAGGGTCAAACAATCATTTTGTTGGAAAGGATTAAAAGCAGAAGTCAAACAATGGGTAGCGAGAATGCGAAGTTTGCCGGCGCAATAAAGGAGAAACAGTCAAATCACCGGGATTGTTACAACCATTACCCATCCCCGAATGCCAGTGGGAACATATATCCATGGATTTTATTGAAGGTCTTCCAAAATCAGAAGGCAGAACAATTATCTTCGTTGTCGTAGACCGGTTATCCAAATACGCTCATTTTCAGGCTTTACAACATCCATTTTCCGCAAGCAAGGTGGCAAAGGTATTTATGGATTCAATTTTCAAATTACATGGTATGCCAAAAAATATTGTAAGTGATAGAGACCCCATCTTCACTAGTAACTTTTGGCGAGAATTATTTCGACTTAGTGGTACCAAATTGAACATGTCCTCAACTTACCATCCCCAGACAGATGGTCAAACAAAAGTAGTTAACAAATGTTTGGGTACATACTTACGATGTTTTGTTCAAGATAAACAATATCAATGGAGCCAATGGCTAGCAATGGCGGAATGGTGGTACAACACTTCTTACCATTATTCAATTAAGATGTCTCCCTTTGAAGCATTGTATGGAACCAAGCCTCCAATAGTAGCAGATTACGTCCTCGGTTCATCCAAAGTAGACAAAGTGGATGATTGGTTTCAACAAAGGCAGTCGACACTCACCATCCTCAAGGAGAATTTATTCCAAGCACAAAATCGCATGAAACAACAACAAGACTTGCACCGATCAGAATGAACTTTTAATGTCGGTGACAAGGTTTTCCTAAGGTTGCAACCTTACAAACAAGCATCGTTAAGGATAAAGACCAGTCAAAAGTTGGCACCACGATTCTATGGTCCTTACAAAATTGTGCGCCGCATTGGAGAAGTAGCCTATCAGTTAGAACTTCCTTCATCATCACGAATACACCCGGTATTCCATGTTTCATGTCTCAAAAAGGTAATTGGTCAGAAAGTGCAAGGTCAATCAGAATTACCAGTGCTCGATGAGGAAGGCCGCATACATCTCCAACCTGAAGATATATTACAACACAGAATACGAAGACTAAGATCACGCCGGATTCAAGAATTTCTCATCAAATGGCAAGACCTACCAGAGGAAGATGCCACATGGGAACACGAAAGTATTTTCTAGACATTTCCCGCTTTGAGGACAAAGCTTTCCGAGGAGGGGAGTCATGCTACATACCAAACCTAGCAGTCGGCTAGGTTATCCAATTGAATAAAAATTCATATTTATTAGCATAGTTTTCATTTATTGTGGGATCATCATCTTTTGCTATTTTTTATCTCTGCATTGTTGCCATTGCCTTCACGGCGGGATCTGCCCTCCTAGTGGCAATATAAACTTATTGTTTCCGTTTCTCGCAATTACCTTATTCGATCGATTTATTGTTCTTGCATGGTTGAAAATTAATTATTAAAATCATTTTTTTGATAATCCCGAAGGCGTAGCCTTCCATACTGTCAATGGGGCTATTGTGACTATAATTCTCAAATTTATGTGTGAATAAATGAGGCTATCATACACCACGACTACCTAAAATTTTATTCACATGGATGAAACAATATTAAAGATTATAGGGTTGCTAAAATATTTGTTAATGATGTTTGTAGAACATCCACATCTAGTGGTCATTTGAGAAGTCTTTGTAGTTAATATGTGTTCCTATTTTTAAATGCTCTTATGATGAGAATGGGCAAAAAAGCTAATAGGATATGGGTACCTAGCAATGTATTATACTAATTTGAAGGTGCCAAAGAATGCAAAAATCATTAGAATATAAAATAAGTCTCCATGTAACTACTTGTATAAGCTTAAATATGATGGTGTGGTAAATTGGAACAATCCCTTTAAATTTATAGATGAAGAATCGACTAATACAAGGTGTATTACTAGGCTAGATATTATCTTAGGATTTTTATTCAAAGAAGGTTCAAGAGTGAACTATAAAGAGTTTGATCTAGAGAACCACCTAATCCCGATTTTAACAAGGAAATAGACTTAATACTTGGATGGTACATGAATGATGCATTTTAAAGTTGCATGAATAAGAAATAGAGTAGGTACTAGTATTCAACTAATTAATCTTTAAGGTATGCAACTAAGTTATGCTTGTAGGTCGGTGTTCAATTGTACCAACAATGTTGTTGAATACAAAGTATTATGTACTTGGTTATATAAGGCTAAGAAGATGGGCATGAAAATATTTGGAGACTTTGATCTAATTATAATCCAGGCTAACTCAAAATGTGCTATTAAAATATACATCTCAAATATTATAAGCAAAAATTTTAGGATCTATTAGAAAGCTTTAGCACTTATGAGCTCAAGGTAATTCCTAGGGAACTGAATTCCAAAGTAGATCTAACCCCTTTGTCCACCAAATTTGATCCAAAAATATATATGTGGGGTAAGCCTAAAGAATTGGAAGTAGTTTTTAGGTCGATAACCCATATCAATATAGATCATTGGCAAGAATTAAATAATGATAAGAAAATTATATAATTTCTTGTTATAGGGGCTAGAAGAAAAGAATGAGTATAGGGGCAATATAAAGGATGGACTAATTTAGCTAAAAACCAATTAGTTTCCAAGAGAATTAATCATTTCAGAAAGCATGTTCAATCTAGATGATATTGCTGAGAAGGAAAGCATCAAGGTGAAGATGTCCTTATACCATCATGTTGAAGTATTTGAAGGCAAGAATTTACTTTTGGAAAATGATTATACTAAAGAAGAGGTCCATTTGTTTAAAGAGTTTTGTATAAAATATGGATATATCATAATTGTTAGCAAATGGACCTAAAGATACCATAGGATAAATTCCATAGGATCGCAATATATTTCATACAATAATGAATACATAAGATATTGAAATATTTTTATAAAAATCTACTCTCTTGACCTTCCCTCTTCTCTCACATAATGACAAAGTCTCTCATAATTACATAACTCTCACACATGACACTTCACACAAATCTTCACCTACTCACATGACACCTTACACTTGTAACTCACACTTGCACACTTGACACATATTCACACTCCACAACATGACACATACTATTAACCTAAATATTAAATTCACACTCTAAATAATAATCACTCTTACTAAACTATTACATGATCAAATAATGTAATATCACCAACACCCCCATATTACATTATTTGGTATGAAGGCATTTACCTTCATAAAATTAAAAACTTTCAAATGATCTTCAAGGAAATTTCTAGTCAAGTGAATTTACAAAGTGTATAAAAACTTTTGATTTATTGGTCCATTTGACCAATGAGCATCAACCATGACCAAACAAGATGTTCAAAGTGGACCGAAGTATTACCTCGATAAAGAAGTTATTGTTTGTATTCAATAAAACAAGTACCTTCTATCTTTAGTGAAGTTCATAGCCTTTAATACTTCTAGATAATTGCTACCATCACCATCATGGAAAAGTACTGACTTTGACATTCCCACAACTTTTTTTTTGATCCAATGGTAATTGAATTTTCTAAGAGTTGTGCTCACTAGAAACATATGCAATGCTTCCATAAAAAGTTGGTTTTCAAGTCGTAACTATAGACTACCATAGGTGCAGTAGCTGAATAATTTGCTCATTCTTTTATCAATGCCAAACCATGCATAAATGTTTAGTGTTAAACTCAATTGGTTTTGACAAATATGTTCTTTACTCTCATCTGATGCTTCTCCCGTTCTGCTCACATACACATACATGATTTTGAAGTCCTCCCGAATAAGCTTCATACATTTCTCTATTTGTAGAGCTTGTCTATTTTAAGGTGATGATAGATCACACATTGTGATCAAGTATAAAATTTTGTATACAATATATAAAAATTTGGACCGTAGTCGCCTCATTACTAACTGCCCACCATCGTCCAAATGCATGAATTTTTTCATACACAATACCAACTCCTTCCACGTAATTAACATATGCATGCGCCTGGATTTTAGCAAGACAACAATTTTAAAATTTTGTGTATGCATTATTTGTTTCCCTGCTTTATTGTAATGTCCACTTATTTCATTCTCAAGAAATCTAAAACTCTAGAAAAAATATTTTTAGCTATTAAAGCTTTAATACTAATGTAAATATCATAGGAAAATAATCACATGATATAATATAATGAATTAAATATAATAACTCATAAACAACAATACTCATAGAATAATCATATAAACAATGCTCACAATATTGCACACAAAATTTAAAATAATGCTATTGAATAAAGGTCTACTAGCACAAGCATAAAGCTATGTGTAGCGACCCCAAGGAAGCGGCGCACCTTCCAAATACTCCAATTTACAAATATTATTTAACTTATTCATATTGAATCATGCATTAAATGAAAGATACAACCGAGATACAAAAAAAATGATTAGACAATGCTTTTTATTGCTTTTTCTCAAGTTCGGTTACATATAGATCCCTTTGAGGGATTTTCTTCTTTTGATATAAATTTTACAAAGTAGGACAGCAGATGTATGATGTCCCCTCGCAAGGGGTGATGCGCTCTTGCAGGCTTCTCGGTGATGCACACATAACTGTATGAGGGCTTACAAGTGCCTCCTTCTCCAGGTCTGGTTCCTAGAGGGATCCTTTTTCTTTCGTATGTTGATAACCTGTCAGATGTACCTGTAGTCCTGCAAACATGGAAATAACAACAAATGCTCAGTTTTTCGAGATTGCCTCCTTGGATGAGGTTGTTAGCAATAACCCTAATGATAAATAGAAACATGCTCCATGATAATAGAAACTAATGCTATGAATGCTAGTAAATGCGATAAACCAAATCTTAAGCTAATGGTAAAAAAGCATGTGACAAGCTAAATGAAATAAACTAATGCAAAGAACCCTAGATTAGGCTAACAGGCCATTGTCCAGTGGCCTCTAAGATGAAAAACTTGTTTCTATTATTCCAAGGCTAAGAATCTAATCTTATTACTGATGTTGAAGTGATTGTCGTTTCTTGTCCGATGTGTTGAATATCCTATAGATGAAAAACCCTAAATTGGTTAGCACTTCGTTTCTCCTCAAAGGTGCTCCAATTTTCTCTCTAATTCAGCAAGGCTTCACTATAATAAAAGCTCTCTAAGTCTCAAAAGCTCTCCTCAATAATGTCTCTGCATAAAGTCTCTAGTTTGATCCTTGGTGCCATTAGGTCTGCACCTTATAATGTGTTGAGGTCTTTGGTTTAGGTCTCAAATCCTAAGACCGAATCCTGCATATAAACTATCTATTAGCATGATAATTTGAGTCTTTTTCTATCCTTGAGGGCCAGTTAACTGATGTCTAAACCTAGACTTGAGTCTTTCATGTAGACTAGTTGTGAGGAATCATGTAAAGTTATCTCCGCTCGGCTTTATTGCATGCAAACTACCAATTCCACCTGATATTGGGCTAGATTGGTAGCAAAATGCATTTTAGGGTTTAGCCACTGTCATCTACAGTGACTAAGGTTTGGTCGCTCTGGTCTGTAGCGGCTAAGGTATGGCCACTTTGAGCTGCAATGGCTAGGATCCAACCGCTCTGGTCCATAGCGGCCAGGATTGGATGGGCTAATAATACCCCAAATTAGTGG
Organism: Wollemia nobilis; assembly: GCA_028583015.1. NCBI lineage: Eukaryota > Viridiplantae > Streptophyta > Pinopsida > Araucariales > Araucariaceae > Wollemia > Wollemia nobilis. Next base: position 39,447,100 of record JAQPPZ010015824.1, on the reverse strand, counting down.
TCAAAACCACATTTGATACTTGGAAGGTCCCAAGGTTTAGTCACATGATCTATGAATGTGCCCATATGAGTAGTCTCCCTAAACATGACATGTTTTAAGTGTCTACACTATGCACTTTTGATGATAATTACAATGCTTTATCATAAATATATAATAGTATGTGACTCCAATTCAATTATGACATCCCTTACCTTCATTTGTAGTAAAAAAAGTGTGCCCAATAGGAGAGCTCTAGCTTCCGTAAAATGATTAGTTTGACTACCAAGAGGTTCAACATATGCTAATAAAAAATCACTTGTCTCATCTCTTATCACCCCACCTACTCCAGCAACACCCAGATTCCCTTTTGAAGCTCCATCAAAATTAAGCTTAACCCAGTATTTTAGAGGCATTTACCAAAACACATTAGCTCAATAAGGCTTCAACAAAGAATGAGAAAATTTGGAAACTTACCAATCTAGAAGAAAAGAGAATTCTATATTGAGGTTTTATTTTGGAAAATAAGCTTTAAAGTTCTCCTCTAAGGCACTCCCAACCCTTAAACTGATAGAAGAAACATCTCTCTTTTTGCCCTTGAAAATGTGATTATTACGCTCTCTCCATATCCCCCATAAAAAATGAGGAAGACAAAAGTGTCATAAAATACTCAAGATCTTGCTATTAAAGGGTGAGTTCCATTGTAAGTAAAGATCCACTAAAGACTTCAGAGGAAAATACATAATCCAAAAATAGATGTTGGACTAATTCCAAAGCATTTTCACATAGAGCACACATGTTTACAAAATGGAAGCCCCTTTTACAGAGATTATCAATGGTAGAAATCCTATTCTAAACAACCAACCAAAAGAAAAAGTTAATCTTGGGAATTAAATTTTTAATCCAAATATTCTTAACTGGGAGCCAACCAACTCCCTCCTTATCCAATAGAGAATAGCCTGATTTAATAGAATAGTCCCCTTTACTTTCTTTACTCCAAACCAGAGAGTCATTACTACCCTTAGGCTTTAGAGGAAAAACCTTGAGCAGGTTAAAGATATTGTGAGCTATTTTATTTTGTTCTTCAGTTAACCCTTCCAATCTAACCTCTTTCCACCTAGTTCTCTCATAATTCAAAACAAAAAAAACCTTCACCTTTTCATGCAATATTTTTGATAAAAATTATCTTATGGGTTGTAACTCGGTGTCAAACTCCAGGGGTTGGTTAGTCAACCAACAATCCTTCCAAAAATTTACTTTCTCCCCATTACCAATCCTCCGCCTTGAGCCTTTCTTCAAAAGGTATTTGCTATGCATTAGATTATTTCAAAATGTAGACCCCTTGAGCAGATCTTATGAGCATAGGAAATCTTTATTATTTTTTAGGTATTTTGCCTTTAAAATTTTTACCCAACCCAACTGATCATTATTAATCAACTTCCATCCCATATTACCAATTAAGGCCTCTTTCAGTAATTTTAGGTATCTAAAGCCTAAACCTCCATATTCTTTTTTATAACATACTTGATCCCAATTTACTAGGGACAACAATTTTTTATCCTCTGAACCAGACCATAAAAATGATCTTTGGATCTGTTCTAATTTATCTCTAACAGTAACAAGAATCTTAAAAATTGACATAAAGTAAATGGGAATGCTCTGCAAGGTGGATTGAACTAGTTGTGCTTTCCTAGACTGACTCAATAAATTACCTCTCCAACCGGATAAAGTTTTTGAAAACCTTTCTATGACTGGGTTCTACATATCATATTTCATTCTTCTTTTAAAGAGGGGAGTATGCCAATCACACATCCAAAGATTCTCTTAATGCTTCTTTGTCTATGCTCTGGAGTATTTAGAAAGTAGATCAAACTCTTGATGAAATTACCTTTTTGCCCTGCTGCTCGTTCATAGTTGTCTAGAATAAGTTTAATTTGTTGAGCTTGAGGGACAAAGGCTTTGGAAACAATCATAGTATCATCAAAAAATTGTTGATGAGATATCAGATTTGACAAAGGAGCTGCTTTAAAACCTCCAAGATTACCTTTAGAGACCGCTGCTACCGAGGAACAACCTAAGGCATCTGCAATAATAATAAAAATATATGGGGATAATGGATCTCCTTGACGTAATCCATGAATTTTGTTGAAGTATCATGTTGCTGCTCCATTTACCAAAACTGAGAACTTGGTTGTGGAGACACAATTCATGGTCAACTTTACCCAGTTCTCATTGAAACCAAAAAAATTTAGGATCCTTTCCAAAAACTTCCAAGAGACTCGATCATATGCCTTATTCATATCTAATTTTAACAACGTTCCAGCCTCCCCACTTTTATCCATAGAATGAATAACCTCATGAATTATGACTATTCCATCAAATATTTGTCCGCCTTTAACAAAAACCCCTTGGTTAACATCAATAATAAAGGGTAAAATTGTTTTAATCATATTAGCTAATATTTTTGATAGGATCTTTTATAAGGTGTTGTAGAGGCTTATAGGTCTAAACTGTGTAAAAACTCTAGCCCCTGTATATTTTGGGACTAGAGCTAAAAAATGGAATTGAAATCTTCCTTGCACCTCCTGAATAGCTTCCACTACATCCTTGCCCACCAAGTTCTAAAAATGCTGAAAGAAATCTGCTAGAAAACCATCTGGCCCTAGAGCTTTATCACCTCCCAAATCAAAAACTACCTTTCTAATATCCTCTTTAGTGAAAGGGTTAGAAAGATAATCATTAAAATCATCTTGTATGATATGGGGACTATGATTTAGCAAAGTTTCCATTGCTTTTGGATAATCCTCTTCCCAAGTTCCTAAGAGATCCTTGAAGAAATTCACTGCCTCCTATAAAATATCATCAAGCTTATTGACTACTAATCCAACCTGTTTAACAACTTCCTTGATCTTTTTGCAGCTTCTATGACAGAGGGTAGAAACATGAAAAAAATTGTATTATGATCCTCTTCCTTTAGCCATCTAATCCTAGGCTTTTGTTTCCAATCAACTTCCTCACTAGCTAAGATATTATGATATTTTGCAAGAAGCTCCTTCTCTTGTTGTCTAATTTCCTCTGTGAGATTCCCTTGATTAAACTTGATCTCTAGTTCTAATAAATGCTATTTTATTTCAAATTTTATTTTAAAAATATTTCCAAACACTACTCTATTCCACACCTTAATATTTTGCTTGATATATCTTAATTTTATTGCTATTTGATTAAGTTTAGTTCCTAGGAAGTATTTCTACCACTATTTCTCAATTTTGGAGTTAAAATCCTTATGTTTGAACCACATTAATTCAAACCTAAATGGATTTTTGTACTTCCTACCATATTCTAAAAATTTCTAGATGATTGGGTTATGATATGACCCAATATTTGGGATTGCAGTGAGTGTGGAATCACCAAAAATGGTCAACCCCTCCTAAGAAATTAACACCCTATCTAATCAAATCTGAATGAGTTGATCTTCTAATATTCTATTACTCCAAGTATAAGGTATTCTTTTGAGCTCTACATCCATCAATTCATTACCATTGACAAAGTCTCTAAAATCTTGCATTCCTTCTGAAAGGGTGGAAGATCCTCCTCTCTTGTCTGAAGGATTTAGAGGAGTATTAAAATCTCCTGGTAGTATCCAAGGTAGTCCCTTAAATGTGTCTCTCATCTGAGTTAGGTCAAACCATAATTGTATTCTTCCAAATTTTGTATTAGGGGCATACACATTAGTCACAATCCAATTTTACCTATTTTTTATATTGTGAAAAAAAATTGTAATCGACCATCTTGTACTTACAATTAACCTGCCCTCAATATTTTTCCTATTCCACAAACACAAGATCCCTCTTGAAGCTCCTACTGCTTCACTATATTCCCAACCTACCTCTTTTCAAATTTCCTTCTTAATTCTATCAATTTTAATATGTTCCAGTTTTGTTTCTTGTAACAAAAAATATTTGGATTATTATCTCTTCTAAGAGTATATACCAAATGATGCTTTGAAGGGGCATTAAGGTCCCTAATGTTCCATGATAAAATTTCCATCTCTTTGTTTTTGTGGAAATATTCTTCCCCCCTCCAAAATTTAAATTTGCCTGAGTGCCACCGACCACATCCCTAGCAAATTCTTTATGAATAGTAACAACAACTGACAGTCTATCTGGTCCTATCTCACCTCCCATGTCCATTGACCCTTTGGAATGACTTTGGGTTACTCTACTATAAGTTGAAATATATTGGTGTTTACCTCTTGAATTTTCTCTCATAATCTTCTCCAAATTTTCATCAAACTATTTGGTTTCAATTTTGATTTCATTATATAAGGATTGTTTTTCACCCTCTTTCTTTTCCCCTTATTGGAGTTTCCCTTAGTTATGTATCAGAACAGCCTGTTATCTCTTCAATAATATTCAAATGCAAGAATAAATTTGATAGTAGAATAAACTGTTCAACTTATTAGGGTTTGGGAATATTTCACTTACCTCCTTTTCAAGATCCTCCATTGCTCCTTCCTTTGATGTCTCCTAATATCTTGATACTCTCACTTGCTTTGCCCTTCCTTCTGAATCTGCCTTCTAAAAAATATTCATTGAAATATTAGCTTGTTGATGAGGAGCATCTTGCTTTTGAACCCATTTATGCTTACCATTAAAATTATACTTGTGTGCATTGCATGCAATAGTAAGATGTCCTTATTTTTACAAACCCCGCACTTTATAGTTAAATTTTCATATTCAATGGTTTGGTTCCAAGATCCATACTTCAAAATTAGTTTTATAGATTTGGGTAATTCTTAATTCAAGTTTGCATGTACTAAAATTCTTGCAAAAATTATTCTTGACCTGGCTAAGATTGTTGGATCCACTACAATTAACTATCCTATATCTCTTGCCGCGCCTGCTAAAATCTCCTCATTTCAGAGGTGAATCAGAAGCCCAGGGAGACAAATCCAGATCGAATTTATATCAATGCTTTATGAGAATACATCAAAATCAAGGCTCCATGTTTGACTAAATAACCCTCTTCTCCCATAGAACCATGGGCCTCCTTGGAGGATTATGTCGCAATCCATTGAATAGTTTAATTTGACCCAAAAAAAACCTCGTGGTAAGGCCACAATGTCCATATGACCTAAGGGTTTCCATTTTTGTGCTGCCCATTTCCTAATCTCTTCCAAACCTGGTCGAACTTCAATGAATTTTTCAACATTGAAGTACCTCTTTGAGATTTTTTTCTTACCTTTCAAAATATTAACCCAGGATTGAGCACCTGGTCAAAAGGTTTTTCCTTACTCCTATCACAATCTCCATCATCAATCCTAGCATCTTCTTCCTGCTATTTATTTTTCTTTCTTGTTGATCCTGTCAAACCTGGCGCTGCTTCTTACCTAAAGCTCTCCATCCTTCCCCCCTCTCAGTTTCATGTTCTTCAATATTTGTACTTTCTCGAATTTTCTCATTGTCATCAAATTCTTGTATAAGAATCTTCTCTTTATCATATGTGTCTTTCTTTTCCTATATAAAGTCTTCTGAACATACACTTAACACATCATGATAATATTTTAAGTTAGATGAACTTGGAATATCAACATTGTATGAAGAACAAAATAACTTCTCCAAGAAATATTTTTCTACTCTTGATTTCTTCTTAAGAGATTCAATACTCCTTTTGTTTTATGTTCTCTTCTTTGTGAAACTTAAGTGTAAATAATACCATATACATTATGTTACCAATATCTAAAGGTATCATAATACTATCCTTTCCATTATCAATTGCTTTAACAATCCTTTCATGTAGATAGTATTCAAATATTTTAAAGTTTTCATTCATGGCTTCACTATAGATCAATTTTGAAACTAGATCTAACTTTCCTTCAAATTTTTCAAGCAAATTCTTGATTCCATGTTTTATGACATTTACTTTTCCTTGTTGTATCAAAAACTCTATATCTAATGAGTTCAATGATTCTTTTGAAGTAGACATCCTTTTGAATCCCTAGGTTTTAGAATAATAATTTTCAAAGATTCTAAATTTTTACAAACCTATGAAGTTGAATTCCTTATGTCTCCCTAATTAATTAGAAACTAGACAAAATAAGAATTTTACAAATTTAATATTCCTAAATTTGAAGTAGACTTCCTTATTTCTCCATAATTAAATAATTTGCAAAAATTGTCTTTGAATTTTAGAAAATGAATAAAATAATAAATCTTTTAAATATAAAACTTCAAATAACTTAATTACTAATACTACTTATCACTCCAAAAACTTAACAACTTAATTAAAAACTTAATTATACTATTAGCACACTTATCTCTCCAAAAGCTTTAAGAATAATAAAAACTCAATTAATCTAATAATAAACCTTATCACTCCTAATTAATCTTAATAATGAACCTTATAAAATAAATAATTTAATAATCAAACCTTATAAAAAGTAATTAATCCTTATCTCTCCATATCAAAAATCAATTTTCAACTTAATAAGCTTTTAAAACCCTATAATATACCTTTTTGATGCCTATGCATTGATGTCTTGGGTGATTTTGCACTTGGCACTCACTTCTCTGACCAAAAGTATTTCTGACCTTGGAATTGGAGGTGAATGAATTGTTGTCCATGCAAGAGTTATTCCTTGGTCTCCTTGAAATAATGTTCCACTTCTGCCAAATGAATCATTTTGCTTGACTCAACGACGTTTTACTCCCAATGTGGCACTTTCTTTATTGGATATTCTACGGCTTGTGTTTGCTCTTCATTCAATGTCCAACTCTATCATTTCTATCTTCCATAATATGGCACTCAATAATCCTCAACATCTTGGCACTTTTTTTTAAATCCAAACAACATTGGAGTTACTTTTGATGGCGTTTCATTTTCGAACGACACTAGGTTTTCCCTTCCAAACGCTTTGAACACTATGGTGCTTCACTATCTGGATATTATCCAATTTAGGGTGCTATGAAACATTCACCTTTCAACGTTTCATTCTCCCATAACATGGCATTCAATGGTTTTTACACTCTCGAGCTATGATGGAGTTATTCTCAGGTGGTGTTGATTAGAATATCGTTTTGTTTTGAATGACTTTAGACTTGCAAATATTGATTGAAATAAATTTACTTTATCCTTTCAATTGCTTTGGATATTGTGGCACTTCATTATCTCTGAATGCTATCACCCCTTTAGATGATGCTTCGTTGTCTAGGTGCTTGCTCATATGGTGTTTCACTATCCAAAAAAATTCTTGGATGATACTTTGTTGTCCAAATCTGTTCTCCACTTTTGAAGGTGCTATGATGTTGGTCTTGTTGTTGAGTGTTTCCTTTGCTATGGCTCTGGCTTCACTATCAAGTCTTCCATTTTCTATAGCTCTAGCTTCATTTTCGAGTCTTCTCTTTGGTTATGAATCTAGATTAGCTTTCTTAATATTGCTAAGACACTAACTTCTCTTTCTTGACACTAGTTTTCCTTTCTAGCTTGCTCCTTGCTTGATATTACTAACTATGTTATAGACTACCAATGCTATAGCACTAATTTATCATGGCACTAATTTGGAGCTGGATTTATATGGTGCTACTATGGTGTTGGTTTGCTATGGTGCTTCCTTCGTATGGTGCTTCTATGATACTACCTTGCTATGGCATTGCCTTGCTTATGGTGCTACCTTGGCATTGCTCAAATATCCTTTTTTTTTAATAGCTTGTTGATTTACCAATATTCCATTTTTCTATGCATATGTAGGTGACATTCATGGTGATGGTTTATGCTAATATAGCTCCTTGACTATTGCACTAAAGAATAGCACAATAACATATCTTCCTTGCTATCTATCCTTTCATTGTATTCTGCCCTACAACTCTTTAAACTTGTTGTCTTGCACTCTTCAAACTTGCAATCCTACTTTTTTGAAAATTTGTTGTCCTGCCTTCTTCGAACTTGAAGGTTTTCTTGTCTTCAATGATATTCCAATTTTAGTAAGATAATTTTCTTCCAAAAGCTATCTTTCTAATCTCGATGTTTGTCTAGACTTCTATGACACTTTGCATTAGTCTTTTTCCTTTACTAAATATTTTGCCTTCTCTCTTTCACTTTAAACCGATAGCATCCAATCCTTCTTATTGTCTTCAAGTCTTCTTGTTATATTGAAGTCTTCTTGCTGCCTTCAAGTCTTCTTGCTTTCTTTCTAGCTTTCTAGAAAAAGCTATATTAATGATCTCTTCTCTTACTAAGGACCAATAAAATCTTATGATGGACCTATTTCAAATGGATCTCATTGCTTTGGGATCTCTTTCAATGAGTCTCTTTAATCTCTATATTTTGAGCTTATTGTTGATGACGATGATTGTCCCAAATCTAGTGTAAGTACTCTTGCTAGAGCTCTTCTAGCAGGTCTCTTTTCTCTAGTTCTCTAAACCCTGTATTTTAATATTAATTTCTTCTCTTGGACCAAATTTTCAAGGTATATAGGACCTGAATCACTAAAAATTTTATCAAGGTCTTTTCCTTAAGACCTTAATCTAAAAATATCAGTATCAAAATCTGTTTTCAAGACCTAAATCAATTTTGTAGACTGCCTTCTATTTCGAATAGATTTTTTGGAATAGGTAAACTCAATCTATTCTGTCAAGTTCTATTTCTTAATGACCTAAATATTTTATCAAGTTCTATCTTTGAGACCTTAAATTATAATAGACTACAACTTTAATCAATCCCTGCTGGAGGAAATCTTTCTACCTTCTAGCATTTGAAGATAAAAGTCTTCTATATCTATTGTAGGAATCTTCTCAACTTCTATAGATCAATATTCACTACATTATTTTCTTAGGCTATTCCTAAGAATCAATATGATCCTCCTTTACTAAAGAATCTAAAAATCTAAAGCAGAATGATAGATTTTTAATGACCAACTTTCTTCTGAGTTGGTTCTTTCTCAAATATCCAAATCAATAATAGGGTTATATATTTTCTTGAACGACCAAATTTCTTTCCAAGTTGGTTTTCTAAAATATGAATCTAATTCTTCATTGGTTATTCTTCAACCTAGTGGAAATAATTCTAGTTGAGTCCTAGTCTTCACTAGTTGTTCCTACAATTGTGGAAAGACTCTAGCCTTACTAATTTTTACAACTTAACAAATCTTGTGCAAGCAATCTTGTTGTGGCTATGATACCACTTTAGCTTTTGAATCTTTAATACTAATGTAAATCTCATAGGAAAATAATCACAAGATCTAATATAATGAAGTTGCAATATAATGAATCAAATATAATAACTCATAAACAACAATACTCACAAAATAATCATATAAACAATGCTCACAATATTGCACATAAAATACTAAAAAATGTTATTGAATAAAGGTCTACTAGTGCAAGCATAAAGCTATGCACTTTTGATGATAATTACAATGCTTTGTCACAAATATATAATTGTATGTGACTCTTCATATGTTGCACTCTTGACCTTCAATCTTCTTTACAACTTTTCACTTTCCTATTCTAAGGACACTTGTGCAGACTTACACATTAGACGCTTGTACACATTTACACTCATAACACTTGTACACATATTTACATGACACTTGTGCATTTCTTACACATTATTACATTACATAAAATATTTACTCACTCACTAATATAAGATACAACCCTATTCTAATATTTACAATAATGTACCAAGATGGTACATTGGCATGTACCAAATAATGTAATATTCTCCAACAATGTTCCATGGCCCTAGTTACATGCCATGCATTGGCCAAAGCTTTTTTGCCACAATTTTTCTGTAATATTTTTAAATAAAGCATCTGATGACTTCCACCCAAAAATATCTTATTCTTCTCCATATTTAAAAAACAACTCCAATTTTTTTAATAAAGGTTTAATTTACCTATGTAAATATCAAATAAAATTTAATTTATTTTTCTCCATGCACTTTTCCTCTATGCATAATGTTTGCTTCATTGAGTTATTCCAAATATCGCTTCACTAACTCCAGGTGTAGGTGATATTCTCTCCTTAGGCTCAAATGATTTCCTTAGAGCAACCAAATGTTTCTTTGTAGGCACTTTCAATATAGGCAGCCTCATCTTTCTAGCTTAGGCTTTCTTTTGTAGTCTATCTCCCCTTCCAATATTAATAGTCTAATTTCTTCCACCAATTTCTTTCATGTTCAATATTTTTTAAATCCTTGTATATCTTTACTTGCAAAAATCGTTCTCCATAGTTTGGGCTACCATCCCTTCAAATCTCATAAATTTGTACATAGCTTCACTTTATATTTAAACCACCAGTATTTTTCTTCAAATGCCTTCCAATATCTTCATGTTCATTATTTTTTGTATTTTTTCTTTTAGATTCACACGTTCAATATTCACGTCAGATTTTTGATGCTAGTTATTATTCAATATCTCATACATCCAATTATTGGTACTAGCTTTCTTTATCCATAATATAATACCAATATTCCTCAATCTCTTCTTTAATATTCTTCAAATCATACCAAATTCTAGTGCTAGCTATATTCTAATATCTTATTCAATCTCCAAGCTTCTACTTACCAATAGAGTATCTTCCTTTAATTTTAGGTGTAAGAAAATGCCTACTAATCACCAAGTCTCTTCATATTTGTTTGGATATAATAAAAATGCCTAGTAACCACAAGGTCTCTTCTTCTACCAACAACATAGTGGCACTAATACCACTATTATAAAATATGAAGGATAATCTCATAGGATTCACTTTCAATCATTGCAATCATTCAACTTTAATACCTCTTCTTCTTCTACCATTGTAGCTCTTATACCATGTTAGAAAATGAACCCAAATATATCACAAGATAAACTCCATAAGATCACAATAATGAACACATAAAATACTAAGGTTTTCCTATACAAGTTTTTTTGTGACGATAATGATAGAACAACCATAGGTATTGACTATTGTGACTAGGGTTTGGCAGTAATTGTGAAATGGAGCACATTTTGTGGTGTGATATGGAGGGAAGCTTTAGTGGTGGAGAGGAACAAATTTTTGGAGATATCAACTCTACAGACACACTAGATCCAAGTCTACAACAACCTTCTCGAGCTGGTCATGGTGACAAAGAAAGAAATGGAGAAGCGAGAAGAAGCTTCCAAAATAAAAAAATTTATTGAGGGTGATATTGTGGCTTAATGCAATTAAAGGAAATCAAAGAAATCAAATCAAGAGTTATAACTTTTTAATGGAGGAATAAAAGTTGGTAATACAAGATGAACTGACAAAAATGGATGTTGTACAAGGGGATCTATGTTTAGTGGGAAATTTTTTGGGTGTGAGACCATATATGGATATGATTAAAAAATGGGCCAATCAAAATTGGAATCCCTTAGGGAATTTAAAAATTATATCCTTACCCCAAAAAAAATCTTGGTAAGATTAAATTGTGCAAAGGATATTGATTGAATCTTGCAAAGAGGATCTTGGTTTTTTGGGAGGAGGGGTTTGTTTTTGAAATGTTGGACTCCAAAATTTTATCCTTATAGTCAACCCATTCTGCAAGCACTGATTTGGATTAGATTACTAGGACTACCATTGCAATTTTGGTAGGAGGAGAATTTTGAAGGAATTGCAAGAGATTTTGATTAGCTCAAAGTGGTAGATCCAGCAACAATGGTAATATTGAGGCTAATTGACGTTAGATTTTGTGTTAATACTAATTTGTAAAGAATCTTCCTTATTTGTATGAGCTTATCTCAAAATTTGACAAATGGCTGCAAACAATAGAATATGAAAATATGCCAACCAAGTGTAACATTTGTAAACAAATTTGACATCTTGGAAGATTTTGCCCCAATCAACTTGGGAGAAAGCATTATCAAAATATTTGGCAAAATAAACAAAGGAGGAAAGGAATGATGAATATTATGATGCGAAGGAGCAAGGAACTGCTGATCCGAAGGAGATTTAAGGAAAATATGCTTTGGAAAATGCCACATATGAAGAAGGTAATATTGTTGAAGACATGGACAAAGTAAGTCAACCTACTTCTAATTTCAATAATATTAGGAATGAAATTTTAACTAAGAATTATTTTGAGTCTTTGGAAATTTTAAATGTTAAGGAAGATAATGTAGAGATATGTGGGAAAGGGGTAAATGAAAATAATGAATCTATTGAAAAAACCAGATATACCTTGTGAAATGGAAAGAAAAAATAATTTAGAACCAGATAATATAAGAGTTGGTCAAAATATTACTTCAATAAAAAGAAGTAAAAGCCCTACTCCAAACAAAATAAATAGGAATAGCAAAAATGGTGGGATTGATGTTGGAGTGGAGTCAAAGCCAAGAAGATCTTTGAAGTTAAAAATAATGCAGAGAGAAACAACAATTGATTGGCTAATGAAACCCAAATAGTTTGTAATCTAAGAAGGAAAATACAACCCGCTAGATCTAATAAATGAAGGTTATTTTTTGGACTGTGAGGGGTCTCAATACCCCTTCAAAATTTTAGTTGGTATTTTCATTGAAAAAAGAGACAAAACCATGCATTATAGCTCTACAATAAACTAAGATCTCATAACATAGTTGTGAAAGCATAAAGCAAAATATTTGGAAAGAAGCAAAATTTGCAACTAGTCATGCTAATGGGACTCCAAGAGGTCTAATGTGTTTATGAGATCCATATAAAGTGGAAGAGACAGTGATAAAAATAACCAAAATATTTATCTCAATTTTTTTCTATTTTATTAATACGAAATAGAGTTGGATGTTAACTATAGTTTATGCACCTAATACAGTTGTAGGAAGAAGAGAATTATGGCAAGAGTTAACTTATGTCAAGAAAGCTTTTGAAAATACTCCTTGGGTTTTAGCTGGGGACTTCAATTCGCCACTTCTTCCTTTTGATAAAATTGGAGGTTATTCTTCAATTTTTGATGGCATGATAGATTTTGAAACATTTGTGAATATGAATGAATTGATGGATGTGGAATTAAGCAGTATCATATTTACATGGAGTAACAAAATAATTGGTGATCAGCTTATCCAATAAGGTTGGATCATTTTTTGATTTCAAAGGAAGGGTTCCTTACATTTGAGGATTCTATACTTTCAATCATACCAAAGATTGGATCTGATCATAATCCTTTAGTTTGGAAAAAAAAAACAAGAACAAGGATTTTTAAAATTCGATTTAGGTTTGAATTGATGTCGCTGAGACATAATGACTTGGAAAAGAGAATTGAAAGATAATGGAAAAAATACTTTAGAGACTCTAATCTCACAAAAACAAAACCTCAAAATCTAGACTTGAATTCAGTCTAGATTTATAGGTGAACTATAAAATAGCTATTCGATTAGACTTAAATTTAAATTTAAGAGTACAACACTAGAAAGTGAATTCTAAGAGCTTTTAGATTTTAACAATATGTCACAATCCTGTAATTTCTTCGACTAAGAGATGAGAACAACCATTTCAATCATTCCTCACCTGCCTTAAAACAAAGTGTGTTGGTTGAACTCAAACTATACCAAATGGACATTAAACAAAGTTCTCAATATTGGGCATTAAACCCAAACTAGGTTTCCAAGTGTTTTCATAACTATAACAAGCTTTATAGCTTGGATTTTTAGTGAAGAATTTGGAAGGAGACCAAAAATTTATTTAGAGGAAACTTCGTATCATGCATACCTTCTTTAGTGGCTAATCAATCATATCATATGGTTCATCCATCGATTCCATACTAGTATCCTCAGCATCATCCCCATCTACATGCCAATGAACTATATGTCTCTAAAAACAAGTTGATGTTTTCAGCTGCATAAGTGGCAAGTTGTTGTGGATATTGACCAAGTTATAAACTCTCTTTGCATAAATCTAACAAACCTGGACAGAAGAACGAATCGCTGAATCTCCAAAGCTAGATCACCATTAATCATCCACAAATATCTTGGATCTCATTACGCTCACTCTGTCATCTCTTGACAATGTTATTCTAAACTCATTCCTTAAAAATGCAAATGAAAGAAACTATGATATGATAATTTTTACCCTTTTAAAGAATAGAATTTTATATACAGCTTCATGAATCCCTCATTTACCTGTGCATCCGCTAATGGTGAGACTCTGCTAGATCTAACCTCATACCATTTGGGTTGAAGGCTTATACTTCTATATGTAATATACAGCTCAAACTATGTAATCTCTTGTGATTGGTATCTGGAATCTCTTCCTGAAACTCTCCCATTGCATCTCAAGGCCCTCCAATTTCTTTTTAATCAATCTCTACCATTTAATAATTTGTTTCATTGGTCTCTTCCATTGGATGGGAATCTATATCTAAATATCTAATGTTATTTCCTATAGGATATCCATTATAGATTTGGTGAGGGCTATTAAATCCTTGAGATTCATCTATACCATAATCTCAACTTCAAAAAGAGAGCAATGAGGGCTATCAAATCCTTGAGATTCATCTACTGTAAATATTTCTATCCTCCCATTTAGGACATTTATCCAAGATGATGTGGCTTGATATCATTACAATGCTTAAAGGTCTTTAGGCTAAGAGGTGTGGGAGGACCAATCTCAGTTAATCAGAAAGGGCTTGAGTCAAAAGGGTGCAAACTATGATTCTTCCCCATCTTCTTTATTACAAAAATACCATTCATGAGTGTACTATCCAAGAAAAATTCACAGCTTGTCATCTATGGTATAAATGTATTTCTAGTCATATTTCCTATACACACAAATCAATCTCTAGATAATTCTGCCCCTCATTGTAGGAAATAGACTTATTTGGCTCTTCACTCTTTTGAACAACTTACTACTGATCTTTTTGAAAGTACAAGAAGGTGGACATCGTGTTGGTCACTTGAGGTTTCACTCTTCTATAGCTTCTAAGAATATCTTTCAACGGTCTCCCCCTTACATTTCTTCAAATGCTCCCTTTGCTCGCCCATTCATAATATCACAAGGGAAAACACTATATAAATTTTATTTTAGAGACTTGGCTCTCCCTTTCTCAGCCTCTTTGTTCATCCAAATAACTTGGAGATACACCTTGACTATTTTTTAAAGTATACTCGGACCAGTTGCAAGTTCAAACCGATCATGACATATCCAATAAGATTGTATTTTAAGGTTCCAAAAAACAAATACTATGATTGAGAGGAGAGATACAGCTGCCTCTTTAGAAATTTGGAGAGTTTATTATTGGTACTTTCTTCATAACTTTTCCCACGCACACACACACACATACATATATATATATATATATATATATATATATATATATATATATATATATATATATATATATATATATATATATATATATCAATAATTCAAAAAGTAGCTACACAACTATCTATTTTGAGCATGGCTAAAGAGAACTTCCAAGGCATTACAAAGTAACAACACATTTCTTTAATTTGTGATAAGCCATGCATTCATGAGATATTTTGTAAAACCCAAAATATAAAATCTATTGAATATGCACTTGTCCATACATCAAATACTAAGCAATTTTCTTTTATCATTCAATGAGGATCCACCTGTTGTTTTTTATTTTTCAAGAAAATAGACTCTGAGATACTGCTACCTCTTTAGAGATTTAGAGAGTTTATTACGGTACTTTCTCCAAGGCATTACAAAGTAACAACACATTTCTTTAATTTGTGATAAGCCATGCATTCATGAGATATTTTGTAAAACCCAAAATATAAAATCTATTGAATATGCACTTGTCCATACATCAAATACTAAGCAATTTTCTTTTATCATTCAATGAGGATCCACCTATTGTTTTTTATTTTTCAAGAAAATAGACTCAGAGATACTGTTACTTCTTTAGAGATTCGGATAGTTTATTATCGGTACTTTCTTCATAACTTTGCCCACACACACACACACACACATATATATATCAAGCATTCAAAAAGTAGCTACACAACTATCTATTTTGAGCATGGCTAAAGAGAACTTCCAAGGCATTACAAAGTAAAAACAGATTTCTTTAATTTGTGATAAGCCATGCATTCATGAGATATTTTGTAAAACCCAAAATATAAAATGTATTGAATATGCACTTGTCCATACATCAAATGCTAAGCAATTTTCTTTTATCATTCAATGAGGATCCACCTGTTGTTTTTTATTTTTTCAAGAAAATAGACTCAGTATTGTTTTTTAACATCCTGAAAGATGTTTTTCCTTGGTTTAATTTATTATAAGGTAAAAATAGATTTTAGGCCCCTTATTGGGTCACGAGGGAAGTTATTTCCATTAACATTGTATTGTTCAAATTACGACCATTGACCAAACACATGGTTAACTATAGTAATTATATAATTTTCTATGATAGGCATGTTACAAGAAAGAGGAAGGAAAAGACAAAAATAAAAATAAATAAAACTCATCAATCATCGTGTGAGTGTCATCGACAAAAATTACCTATCATAGCTGGCCAAAAATTAAAAAAAAATTGTATCAGCTATAAATAAGAGTTAAATATAATCACCTATTAAAAAAATAAGAGTCAAATATAATCAAATGGTATTAAAAAAATAGGAGTCAAATATAATCAAATGATATGAGTTCAGTAAATTTAATTTTTGAATTTTCAAGAAGGAAATATAGGTTTGAATCTTGTCAAGTTATGCATCTCAAATCATTATAATTACACTATATATAATCATGATTCAATACAGTTAAGGTTGTCTCAATCCCATATAACTAATTTAAAAAAAAAATAGAGTCAAATATAGTTCATGAAATTGGTCTACTAATTGCCTTATTATGGTTCATGAAACTTCCCTTGTGAGAAACTTGAGCACTTTTATGGCTGCTTCAACACTTACAACTATGGGATGAATAATTTGACAAATATAGCATTTAGGTAGATTGACAGAAGCCAAAATATTCAATTTTCCTAGACCATCCTCCTGTAACAACCCAGGTCTACTTGCCTGGTTGTCAAAAACACAAATTCAAAATTTTGAAATATCAAACACAATTGTCATGCAATGATGTAAACACACCCAACTTTGTATTAGTACTTAGGCATTGATTTTCACACTTCGATATCTTATACCGTTGCAGATAAAATATCAAGTGCTCGGGACTAGCCAATTTCTCGTTATAGACTGTCATTTATGATTCGTCTTCTTCTTTCTCAAGTTTTGGGTTATCAGCAAAGGGTTATTCTTCCAGGGCCCATATCATCTAGAAGGGTGGATGCATATTTTCCTCATCTCGTAATATGGAGGACTTAGATCTACGATCCCATTCTTGTCCTACTTGTCCACTGACCTAATTTTAATTCAAGATAACCTTTAGGTCCATGCTAGAGTTAGCGTAGTTATACCTAATTATTGACCTTCATCTAAGGTGTTATTAGGATCCGCAAATACTCTGACTTTTGAACCAGATGTCTCATATCATGTCCCAGTTGATGGTAATGTTTCCCATACCATCTACCACTAGACCTTCCAACCTCAAGATCTAACTCCCTAGTCTTGAGTTACCTTGGCTATTATGCAACTGTATTATGAGTCATAAGCATCCTCATGTACTACTTCATTCAACAACCTGGAATGACATCCCATTCCATAATTTGTTACTCTCTACAGCATAGGACCACTGTCTTTCCTTAGTTTCTAGATAACGGTTGTCTCGGATTCATAATAGCTACTACTATGAACTATCGGAGTTAGGTGGACGAAATTCTCCTCAATATCATCAACTTTCAATTTGGTAAACCAAGTCATCTTCCTCGATCGCTACCTTCCCTTAGAGGGTTGAAATTTGTCTTTCTCCATGTTTTGTTAATATCCTTCCCGATGTATAAGAGGTATTTCCTTTGATGGAGCACACCTTTCTACTCGAAGGTTATATTTATCGCAACTACTTCTAGGCATATAATATAGTTTATTTATTCTAGATAATCAAGGTATAGTGTTTGTAATATTTTAAGTTTAAAGCTTATAAATCCTTGAAAATAAATTTTTAAGAACATATAAAGAAAACAAGGGTTCGTCTAAAGAGTTTGAAAAACTATTCAGATATGATATATTTCTATTAATGAAATAACATGCACCTATATAATCGTTTAGTAAACTAAAGTCAACTTTGTTTGACAAATATAAACTTTTGAATAGTCTATGTTGAGTCATTTTCTATCAAAAGCTTAAATATAAAATTACATTACGGGTAACCAATTGCTAAAACTAAAATTGATCTTTGAAGGAAAAGTCTTAATATATATTATATTGTCACCTATTCAAAAACCAATAATCTACGAAAGCTTATTGACAAAGTACAGATTAAACCTAAAACTCTTTATATATAATCTGTATTGATAGATACATATTCCAAGGTGTTTTCTTTTTAGCAACATTTACGTCCTAGCTAGACTACTTAATGCTCCTACACAGCTTTAATATTATTCATTTTTATATTACTATTTAAACCATTTTCTCTATTCACGGTCAAGAGCGAGGCATTGCCTATTAAGAGTTTCTAAATAAAACAAATCAAAGCTTTATAATTTTTCATTCCAAATTTTTATAGGTTTGGCCCTAACTTGTGCTCTTAGTACGAAATTCACTTTGCAAAGTGGATCTACCTTAGCATAGCACGCCAACAAAGGAGAAATTATGGTAAGGTTTAATGATATACATATCGCTACAGGCTCTGAAGCAAATGTCTTATTTATCACCTTAATAGCAAAATTGACATATTTATAATATTTGGACAAGGCATGACGGTAAAAAATTGATATCTAAGGTAAATTTTGTAGGAAGAAATCATTGTTTATCGTAATCTAGAGCAAGTTAAGCATCAATGAAATTTTAATAAAATAGTACATCATCGCTGAGCTACAACATATTGAATATCAACATAATAATAATCATTTGGAGGAATACGAAAAACAAAATATTAGACGGCTTCAATCAAAAATTAAACTACAATAAGCTATTTCCTAACTTTATATACATAAATGAGCTTAGGATATCAACTTGATTTATTTAATCCTAAAAATTAACTTTAAAATCATGCTTTATTCTATCAAAGTAATATTTCCTCTACTTTTATATCACATACAGATATTACTGCTTTTAAAGTCTCTATAAAATAAAATTCAACCTCCAAATGATGTTTGCATACTAAGATATTTTGGTTATCAATACATTTTTATTATGATACACACATCAACATTTTAAATGATAGATACGTAGCTATATATAGATCACCTAAAAGTTTATCTGGTGGGCACAAGCTTATCAAACATAATGTTGTATGTGTTATTACAATTTTCAGAACCGTTTACGTTTCTCAATTAACTAAAGCTTGCAAAGGTTAGCCAAAGCCATGCCACAACACATCTTATCACACCAGAATGATTTATGGTATAATATGCAATGCAAATTTAATATACATATTTTCGGATAAGACTTTTCAGAGACGCCATTAGTCAAATTAAATTCTATTAAATTTACTTTACACACTGCTCAACATGTTTGTCCTCAAGATGATTGTCGGGTCATACATACCCAGCACTGCACTTAATTACTATTATAGTTTACCCCTTTTAAAGATGTAAAGTCCTCAAATTCTAGATATCTTATCACTAAGACATTATATATAAAAATATTCTTCAAATCTATACTTTAGCATTGGTTACAAACCTCATAGTTATCTCCACATTCTATGTTTAAACTTCCCTATCAAAATTATGGAAGTCATAAAAGTTTTACAAACATAATAAATATTTAGCAGTCTTCATAAGTTCCTTATACGGCTGCTTAAACCGACGCACATAGTGCCACGCTACCAAGACTAGTAACGAGTTTGGATAGTCTTCTTTTCTTCCAAATGGGTAGAGACATGATGTGATGGGAGCTGGTTTGGGTCAGCTTGGCCCTTAATGTATGCATTTCACTATATATAGATAGAATGCAACAAAATCCAAGTAAATAGAACAACAATAGCATACATAGATCTTTTACAGGGTTGTTCAGTGTTTTTTTTAAATAAAATAAATGCCAGCAAATTGTTTCAATCAACAAGATAATTAAAACAAAACACTCATTTTAACCACAGTATGGTATGCTAGCATATAATTTTCTTATAACGAAATAAAGCACACATATTAGCACACAGTATTAGTCCATGAGTAATATATGTATAAAATTTCATTAAATTCCTCTTTTATTAAACAGAACTCTTCTCCATATGACCTTGTATTTAACTAACCATACACACAACATCAGCCAAATATTGTAAATATTGATTCACCTATTCTCAGACTGTAATTGATACACACTGATGCCAACCAACCACACACAGCAAACAATAATACAACAACACAACCTACTCAAAGATTCAATCAAAATTTCTCTAGAATTTTTGTATCCTCTCCCAATTGCCTTTGTTCAACTTATTCTCTTCGTTATATATAAAATATACGTATTTCTCATGGTGACACCTAAAATATTATCATGCAAAAGGTTGTTTATTTGATTGCCAACTAGTGTTGCCTCCATATCTCGGATGGAAATTACTTAAATATTTTATTTTCACTTAAATAACAATATTTTAATTTATTTATTATTGTATGTAATTTTATTTTATTATTTCTTGTATTTATTCACAAATATATATATATATATATATATATATATATATATATATATATATATATATATTTATTTATTAATTTATTTATTTATTTATTTATTTATTTATTTATTTATTAATATGGTGATCATAATTTATATTTATAATTTATAAAATAATTTTCTTTAATGAAAAGAAGTAAAATCAGTTCCACTTTACAAAAAAATGCAATCAAGCATATGCACAAAATGCAACAGTAGGCAGTATATCCTATATGAAATTTTTAGTGGGCTTCCATATACCCATGGGCCAAGGTGCATTAGGCACGACATCATATACCACCTTACCTGACACTTCCAAACACTATCTCCGTCAGGGGTGGGTGATTTTCTCATCTAGCATATTTGCTACAGAGTGGAAATTTATACCTGTAATCACAAAAACTTCTAGTAGTATCATATTCTTCTAACATAATGGTAATAAAATAATGGGGATATGGCACAATAAATGTCAGTGTAAGTCTATATTCTCAATGCGTTGGTGGATAACAAAAACAAGGCATAATATAACCTCATGGAATTCGAAGGGTATTATTGTATACCTTGCACAACCTCCCATATAGCTAGAAAGGTTTAAAAAAATAGTAGTGGAAGTACAGCTCAGATGTATGAAAACTACATGGGCTTAATATAGTTTGGTATAAGACACATTCATTACCACAATGATTGTATTCAAATGGATAATTAATGTTGATTATCCTCACCGTAGATTTTTTTGATCTCCCCCAGAACTCAAAATTTGTCTGCATCAACACGTGATTAACTATGGTTTGTTAGCTTTATGCAAAGAGAGTTGATAACTTGGTCTATATCCACAATAGCTTACCACTTATATAGTTGAAAACATCATCTTGTTTTTAGAGACATATAGTTCATTGGCATGTAGATGGGGATGATGCTGAGGAGACTAGGATGGATGAACCATATGACATGATTTATTAGATTGGCATGCATGATTGGCACAATAGGAAGTTTCCTCTAAATAATTGTTTGGTCTTTTCCCAAATTATTTGCTAAAAACCCAAGCAATAAAGTTTGTTATAGTTATGAAAACCATTGGAAACCTAGTTTGGGTTTAATACCCAATATTGAGAGCTTTGTTTAATTTCAATTTGAGCATAGTTTGAGTTCAACCAGCACACTTTGTTTTAAGGTATGTGAGGAATGATTGAACTGGTTGTTGTCACCTCTTAGTCGAAGAGATTACAGAATTGTAATATATTGTTAAAATCTAAAAGCTCTTAGAATGCACTTTCTAGTGTCGTACTCTTAAATTTAAATTTAAGTCTAATGGAATAGTTGTTTTATAGTTGTTCTAAGAAATCACTGATTTCAAAGAAATCTTGGAGGAATATTTTTTGAAATATTTTTGTTAAGAAGAATGAATTTAAACGACAGTTGATGGATATTGATGTGGAATCTATAGGTTGATATTCGAGGAAAAAAAACAATTGTTATCAGATTATCATAACATACTAGCTAGTGAGGAGGTTTTTGGAAACATAAATCTAGAGTTCTATGGCTTAAAGAAGGTGATTGAAACACACCGTTTTTTCATATTTCAGCTCTTAAGCATAGAAGTTGTAACAATATTAGGAAAATTATTAGATATGATGACAAAGTTTTTGATAATACTCTTGAAGTTAGAGATGACGCAGTTAAATTCTCCATAGATATGATTGGAAGAGAGGAGATGATAGATGAAGAAGCAATGAATTTACTACTCTAGAATATTTATTTTCTTGTTACCGTTCAACACAATGATTACTTGATTAGTTATTTCAAATAAGAAGAGATTAAAACAATAGTATTTGATATGTGTGGGGAGAAGGCTCCGTGTCCATATGGTTTTTAGGCTACATTTTTTCAAAGATATTTTGGAGGATCGTTGGGCCTGATGTAAAAAGAGCGATTATGGAGGTTCAAAAATCTAAATTTATACCAAGGGATGTCAACTCTACTTTTCTTGTTCTAATTCCAAAAATTGTAGGTGCTAAAGCTTTCAAATATTATAGATCGATAAGCCTTTATAATACATTATACAAGATTATTACAAAAGTAATTGCTAATAGACTCAAGTATGTGCTACCCTTTATAATTGATATGCAACAAGGGGGTTTTGTGATGGGTAGATAGATCTTTGATGGTATTATAACCATTCATGAAGTCATTCATTCTATTGAAAGGAGTAAAGTAGCAGGGATGTTGCTGAAGTTGGATATAAATAAAGCATATGATAGAGTGTCATGGGTTTTTTAGTCAAAGTTTTGAAAAAATTTGGTTTTCATGGTAATTGGATTGTTTTAATCAAGGAGTGTATCACAACAACAATGTTCTTAGTAATGATTAATGGGGTTGCAACTAGTTATTTTAATAGTATGATGGGATTGAGATAAGGATATCCACTATCTCCTTATTTGTTTATAATTATGGCTGAAGCCTTGCGAAGAACAATTTCAGTTGCTGCTAGAGAAGGTAAATTAGATGGAATTAAGCCAACTTCAACTTTAAATTTGGTTTCACATCAACAGTTCATAGGTGATACGATTATTGTCACAAAATACTCCATTTCCCAAGAAAAGATAATAAGGAACATATTGGGTATTTATGAGAATGTTGTTGGACAAAGGGTGAATTTTATCAAAAGTTTTCCTTTTTCGATACTCCCATCATAAGACAAAAATATTCCTTTATGTGAATATCATGAATTTGCAAAACTAGAACAGGAAATTTCTCATCAATATGGACAATTGGTTTGACAATTTTATCATTGCAGATACTAATGGTAAAATATGAAAACATATATATGTTGAGGGTATGAATAACAAGGAAAGATAAGCGATAAAGGAACTGAATAGGATGTTGCAGGTATATTTTCTAAATCAAGGTAGACTAAAAGATTCTCCAATTTGGAAATATAAGAAATATGGGAAGTACTCTATAAAATAAGGGTACTTTCTCTTGGAAGATGTATGATTGGGATGGCTACTAGTAAGTAATATTTGGCTGAAACATCTAACTCCAAAAGTGGCCTTCTTCTCTTGGCTTGCAATTCAAAACAAAGTTCTCACAATGGATAATTTTCTTAAGAGAGGTTTGCAAATCCCTAATAAATACCCATTATCTGAAAGGGATTGGGAGGAGGTATGGCATTTGTTTATTGTATGTTCATTTTTGAATGATGTTTTTAACAACATCCTTGACAAATTTTGTACAACATGGGTCTTGTCAAATTCTATTGTTGATCTATACTTAAGCTGGGAATCACCTTTTAGGAGCAAAGACTGAGTTATTTATGGAAATTTTGTTTACCTCACTTTATGTGGGGTGTTTGAAAAAAATGAAACAATAGATTTTTTAAAGGATGCAATAAATATGTGATGTTTACAATGATCAATATTTGCAATGCTATGAAGGAGAACATTATGATAATCAATTTCAAGGACTCATGGGAAGATGATAGCAAAATTTTTATTGCAAATAGTTGGGGGTTGGATTCTTGCAGTAATCAACCATTAATTTCTTCCAATATTAAAATACTTCAAACAAAATGGGAGCCTCCACCATAGGGTTGGTTAAAATTGAATTTTGATGGTTCTTCAAAAGGAAATCTTGGTATAGCAGGTGTTGGTGTTATTTTCTGGAAGGAAAGAGGAGAAGTGTTATTATTGTATGCTGAGAATCTTAAAATTTAATCTAATCATTTTGTTGAAACTAGAGCTTTGTTCCTAGGCATAAGGTTGACTGATAGAATTGGAGCTAAAAATCTCATCATAGAAGGAGATTCATTAAACATTATCAACCTGATCAAGGGTAATCAATATTCAAGTTGGCATATAATTGATATGATTCAGGAGGTTAGACTACAAATTAGGGATTTTGAAAACATGCAAATTGTACATATCTACCGAGAAGGAAACAAGGTTGCAGATTGGGTAGCCAGTTGGAGAAATTAAAATGAAGGATATGTAATCTTGAAATATAATTTTCCACAAGAAATTATGGAAATTAGCAATAATGAATTTCAAAATGTAGTTATTTGATAAAGGATTAGGATAAGGGATTCACAAATGTCGGATAGTAAAGAATGTAAAAGAAATTGTTGTTAAGTATTTGTCTCAGTGTTGTGTTTCAGTTTTTAAGTTTTTGACTAAGTTGATTTTCTATAGTATAAGCTGATATAGGTTATGTGGGTTGTATTTTCAAATTGGTGACTCACTTTATGTCACATTTTGGGCTTTGTATCAAAGTATTATGTTTTTGTTTATGACAATGTAAAAGGGTTGGGGTCCTTTCAAAAACCCCTTCCTCCAACATAATAAAAAAAACATATAATACTAAAATTGTATTGATAAAAATGTATAATAGCATGCATAAAGCAATGCTAGTTTGATACATAATATAGAGCTTTATCATCAATATATAATTACATGTGACTCTTCATATGCATGTCTCTTGAAGAAAACAAAACTCTTTCAACAGGCTACTAATGGAACAAAAACACAAGTCTAAATTTTATAAATGCTTTAGATTTCCTATCAACTTTAGTAATCTTTTGAAACCATGGTTGGCACTGATAATCAACTTTTTCAATTGCAAAAATGGATTGACATTGACATCCCACAATTCTTTAATTTCAGGCTCCAATGCCTTGATTTGGGATGACTTTATCAGCTCCTTATTTTCAACTAATTGTTGTTCCAATTCATTTTTAAAATCTAAAATTTCTAGCTTAAATGTTATCATGGAGAAATCATTAGACCCAAATATTACAACATTTATCATTATTTATCCTTTACTCAAGTCTTTTAAATGTGTCATAAACTCCTCAATATTTGATATGTCTATCATGTACCTTTCTATGAAAAATTTCTCACATTCCTTTATTTTATTTAGTCTTTTCAACCCAGATGAATTATTTCGATTTAATTTCATTGAGGAATCTTTACGCCTTGAACATGGTGCAGGTCCAACCTACTTATCTAATGTCAATTTCTAAAATTTTAGAGTCGTTTTCTCACTTGTTGCAATTGCACTTAGTTTCATTTTGTCAACCCATTATACTATTAAAAATAATAAATTAATATCAAGCCACAATTGTGAGCAAATTCCCTTCTATCCATAACAAATAACTCATTTTAATTTTTTGTGAAATATTCATGCTTTAATTAAAAAACTCAATGACATCATTTAATGTTACGATTTTCCTTTTGTCCATTTAATATTTCCTACAATGTTAAGCATTGCCTTGGACATTTTTCTCTTTCCAACCTATTTTGTATTAAATGTTATATCCTTACCTTGTAATTTATAAAAATATTTTTTGAGGTACGCTCTATTCCAAGACTATTGTTATGATCTTTCGACTCCAAACGTAACTCTTCGATTCTTAGGCTCACTTCAATGTTCTCCAACGAGCTTTCAATCTCTAATATTTGTAAACGTGCTTTCTCCAGCACTATCAACTCTGCAACTTTTATTTCTTCTTCAAATATGATTAATTTTTTAAATAATTCTTCTTCACTTTAATTTAATTGATTCTTTCAATTTCTCTTCAAAATTATTTCTTATTATCTCTCAACAAAAAAATTAATTCTTCCTTCCTCCAACATATTCTTCTCTTCAAAAATAACTTTAATAAAACCACTTTATTCAAATTAAATCTGCCTTACCTTGGCTCTCCAATATCTTCTACAATTTCCAATGATCTATTCAGCTAGCTATCTTCAATTTTCGGTGATCTTAGCCCTCATTTTATTCAATCTTCGGGTGACCTCAACCTGGATTCTTTTTTCTTTTTCTCTCACATAATGATAAAATATCTCATAATTACATAATTCTCACACATGACACTTCACACAACTCTTTATCTCCTCACATGACACCTTACACTTATAACTCGCACTTGCACACATAACACATCTTCATACTCAACGACATGACAAATATTGTTAACCTACGTATTAAATTAATTTCCTAAATATTAATCACACCCTATTCTAATAATAATACTTCCTAAACTATTACATGACCAAATAATGTAATATTACCATCAATCACAAGAACATATGAGGACTTAAATATCTATGACAAAAACATCATTGAACATACCATTGGGTTAGAACTTGGACTAGGCTATTTTACCAAAGGTGGAGGTGTGTCAATCCAAAAATAGAGGTAGTAATAAAAAATGAGTTTCTTATGCTACTACAAACACAAATCATATTTCTCATCAAGCATTCCACAGGGGTGGTGAATATAGTCCCTATTCACAAGAATTGAGATGTTAAGCTATGTTTTGAACTCAAAAACTTGAATAAGGAATCTTTGAAAGACCATTGCCCACTATTGTTTATGTATCAAGTTTTGCAAAAGGTGACAAGGTTTTAAATATTATCATTGTTTGATGTTTTCTCTTGATACAACTAGATATGAATCAAATATGATGATCAACATAAGACAACTTTCACCACAAAGTGGGGGGACCTCCACCTTGTCATAACCCAACTCTTCCAATCTAATTCCAAGAGTTTTTTTTTTAAATAGAAAAATCCCTTCTAATAAATCTTCCCTATGATTTCTTCTTTCAAACTAACATGAACTAAACATAGTAGCCCCCATCACTACATTATACATAATTCCTTTTATGTAAATGCACTAGGTTCTACATAGATAAGTTGTCATTTCTCGAACAAGGGCTAGCTCCTCCTCTCAGTCTTTCGAAAGGACTACGTCATACTTTATCCCCTTTGATGAGGCCTGGATAAGCCTCATTTATAGCATGTTTTAAATAGTTAAAACTGCCTAAAACTCTTGTGAATTATCTTATATGCTAGTTAAGTTGATTTAATATGTTGTGTATTAACAGTTTGCATGATTGAAGTGTTAAGGACATTATATTCTGATTTTTAACAGTTCTTGTATAGTTTTATGTTATCTTTTCATGCTTAGGTTGACAACAACACTTCAGTAGTCTTATTTTGATGATCATTAAGCATTAGTTTCTCTAAATTCAGCAAATAGTACAAAGACTTATTACTGTGCAATGAAAACTGGTTTTTCCATATAAATTCCAGCAAGCTGCCAATGAATGGCAAGGCATGGAATTCACATCCAAGGAAGAATGAAGACTATTGCAATCTGATCCTGAGGTCTAATACACCTGAGAAATGCAGCCAAAACCATTTGGAGTCAACACAGTTGGTCATTCTAAAGATCTTCGGAATGAACACAGTGTCTTCGAAATGAACACAGTGTCTTCGGAATGAACAGATATCTTCGAAATGAGAAAACACAGTGTCTTCGAAATGAGCGGATCTTCGGAATGAAAATTGTAGTATCTTCAGAATGAGCGGATCTTCGGAATGAGAACTGTAGTATCTTCGGAATGAGAATTGCAGTATCTTCAGAATGAGCCACTTATCTTCGGAATGAAAATAGAATGTACTTTTTGACTTGTTGACTGACTTTTGGCGGTGGAAAAGGGGATAAGAAGGTTGATAAAGTTAAGGGAAAATATCTCCCATCTAACTTTGTCATCCTTGCCATCCAAAGCCACCATTTATGGAAAAGATCAAATTGATCCTCTTCTAGGATAAACCCAGGAAATTCTACAGGATATCAGGAACAACATATTTTCTGTTTGTAATTAGATTTTAGGCATCTATAAAAGATAGCTCCCATCCAGGTTGAGCTATTAGATATTATATATTATTATTATATTAGATAGAGGAGATAGAAAATAAATAGGGAGATGATAGAATAGTGATTTCAGACCTGTAATGCATTTCAACGTAATTGTAATTATGTTTCGAAGCAATAAAAGTGCAGTTTCATTCCATTTATTTTGTTATGTCTGAGTGTGAGTAAGACTTAAAGAAGAATTCAAACCTTCTTCTAAGAAAGGAGGCTGGCCACTTCCGGACCTAGGAGGAGGACCGACAGACAGTGTTTTATTCTGATTTTGCTGCAGTCAGAATAAGTTGTGAACTTGTCATTTTCATTCTTTTGCACAACTAACATTCCTAGTTGTTTAATTCTTGTTCATAATGTTTTTGTGATATGATTATTGGTAGATCTGGTTATTCTTTTCATTCCCAGCAACTTTCCAATTCACTGCAAATTTCCATTTCCAGCAATTTACAAGTTTTCTGTAATTTTCCTGCATTCTTGTTTTTGCTGTCAAAACCCTGCACAGAAGATTGACGACCTTCTGTTACAGAGCATTGACAGGATCTAGTTTTTATGCTTCATTTCAATTATTGCAAGATTAAATAGACTTTCAATTCTGCAACTATAACTAGAGTTTCAATTCTGCAATTTAATTAGATTTCATTCTTGCAACTGTAACTAGGGTTTCATTTATGCAATTAGCAATTAGTTTTCATTCTTGCAAATAGATTAAAGTTCAATTTATGCAATTTAGGGGTAGAAGTGACACAAAACCCCCACACAATCAATTCCACCAATAAGACTTGTCTGCTTCCAAATGAACTGAACTACAACCCTGCTTGAACTTTCTCTCGTAAATAGCCTTGGACACCACCCCGGATTGATAAGATCTTTGAGATTTAATGATGTGCTTAACGACAACCCATCATTTTGGCACCGTTTCTGGGAACACGGTGTTGTTAGAAGGTGAAAAGCAGTCCAATAATTATTAAATATGCTAAGTTGTGAATTTTAGAGTAAAATCTGAATGTAATGACTGGTATAAGTAATTGTTATTGGTAAATTGTATTTCAGTCCATTTAGGAAATAAGCAAGAAACCACAAGAAGAAAAATTTCACAAGAGGTTGAAATTATGTCAAAAATGTCTAAATTTTTTATTTCCAAAAATGTTGGAATTTTCAAAGAATCCCAATCATCCACTTCCAACACTGCAAGATCCTTTGAGAAATCATTACAAGGAGGAAAATTAAGTAGTTCAACACCATTTTCTCTTGACAAATCCATACAATCAGGAAAATTTGACAAGATTTATAATTGTTTTTGGGAACCTACAATGGAAGGCTCACAAGAGAATCAAGGTAGAGCCAACAATGTGCTCCACCCTAGTGCAACTAGTGCACCTCCCGAACTTTTCAAAATCCCATCCAACTAGATCTTAATCAAAATGCTCCCATGAAGGTCATTTCACCTGCAGTATTACCAACTTTCAAGGGAATTACATCCGAAGATCCCGATATGTTTTTGTTTGAGTTTAAAATTGTATGTCAAGCTCATGATTACACTAATGACAATCAAAAGCTCAAACTATTTCCTTCCACTCTTAAAGAGTTAGCTCTACGATGGTTTATCACCTTAGCACCCGACTCAATTAGAACTTGGGATGAGATGGAAAACATATTCTTGGAGAGATACCAAGAATATTGTCAAGTCAAGAATCAAAATGATGAAATTCTTACAATGAAACAAGAGGAAAATGAAATCTTAGAAGATTATATAGACAGATTTTCTTTTGTTCATAAGAGATGTGGAAGTGTTGAACCAGAAATTTGCAAAGTCATATTCTTAAGGGGACTACAAGATGAATCTAGGGATGCATTGGATATCTTGGGAAGAGGAGATACAAATGCACTTAAATTTCAGGAAATTATTAAACTCTATAAAAATTACTCTCATTCAAGGCATAGAAAACACATAATTGGTAATGAAAAACATGATTTGAAAGAATGCATGAAAGAGGCTGATATTTTAGTACATGATAGAACATTAGATGAAAAAAATGAATCTACCGAATCTTCAGCCATCTATTGTTCAGAATGTAAAAAGCAACACTCTCTTCATGATTGTCCTTTGAACAAAATATTTATACCGCTACATGTAGCATTTGTCAATTAGGACACCCCACAGATCAGTGTAGTTTATTGCCAGAACTTAAAAGTGTCTTTGAAAAATAGTCTCAACCTATGAAAAAAACCAATTTTGTAGGACAAGGACAAGGGAATAATTTTCATAAATTTCCATATCATAATGCTTCTCAATTTCCTGCACATTGGGGAAATAATCCTTGGTATATGCCATGGTCTGCTTCAGGTCCACTTCAACAATGTTGGAGTCAACCACCATGGGCATACTCCCAAGCATGGTCTCAACATGGATGGATGCAACAACAATGGAATCAACAACATCCACCATGGTTGCAGCCAAAATTATAGGGATATCAATGGGTACAACATCAAAATCTGTACAAAGGGCAGCAACATTGTCAAAAACAAAAATCAAATTTGTTGCCTAATTATATCCATAATTTCTATCATGGACAACAACAACAAAAATTAAAACAACCTCTATTTTCAACTCAACCAGTGGTCAGTCCAAATCATGTTAAATAGGTAACCCCTGTCTCTGTGGTTGAATCAAAAAATACAACCCTAATAAATGTTAGTGATTGTGTTAAAACTCAGTTGTGTTCAGGTGAACCACAGCTTGAACCTATTCCACTTATCAGTGTAGAAAGTGAAGTTAAAAAGAATGAACATGAAAACAAATCCACACTAAAACAACATCAAGAAGAACAAGATACCTCATCAAATAAAGTATCATATTTTGAACAGTCCGAGATATCAAAAATAACATCTTCACAATCAGATTTGATAAAGGAATTAGAACATTTAACCGTTACAATCCCTTTACCTCAAGTTGTACCAATCATTAATAGGATTGTTCAAGAAATGTGTTTTAGAAAACCAAGAAAAAAGAAGAAAGTATATCCTAAAACCATACAAAAAGGTGGAAAATTAGTTAACTTGCTTATTACACCTAAGTATGATTGTACAGAAAGCCCACAGTTTCTTAGAACACATAAGGAAAATGAAAAGAATACTTTAGTTTTGGCCTCCATTGTTGTAAATAAAAATGTTTCTCCAAGAACCAATTCAAATCAGCCTGGTACAAAACAAACTGAAACACAACCAAAACAACCTTTGAACAACAATAGTTGGTTGACTAAAAACCAGGGAGCAAATTTGTTTGATATATTGGTGCAACATCCTAATGCTTTACTAACATTTTATGCATCTTTAGCAGTTGGCATTGAGTTGTTGCAGGTACAAAAAAACAAATTTTGCAGTTGAATGCATTTGATGAACTTTGGTTGGAAGCACTTCACCAAATAGAGTTCACTCAACAAAAATGGAAAATGTGGCATGATGATCACATTAAGAGCAACAAGGATGAACCAGGGGAGTTTGAGAATGAAGTTGTTCAACTTTCTTTAGTTGATGATTTAAGGAGGATATTAGTGGTGAATGGACATCTTTTACAGTTGTACCATAAACCACTAACAAAGGTGGAATTTGCTCGGTATTTCACACAGTTACATTTGACAGAAGAGGCTTCTTCTTCTGATGAAGATTCCAAATGATCATATCTTTGAATCTTAAAAGAAAAATTAAAAAAATCAAAAAAAGTAGAAAACAAAAAGATGAATAAATTCTGATTATGAATTCCTTCATGGGCATGATTTCAGGGAAATCATGAAATCCTTCATGGGCATAATCAGAATCAAGAAAAAAGAGAGAGAAAAGGAGAGGAAAAAAAAGGAAACCAAGAAAAAAAAGAGAGAAAAATGAATAACTCAGCAGTGAAAACCTTTTCTAAGGCGCTACTGAGTTGGTATGCATGAAAACCAGTTTTCTGGCATGCATAACCTTGAAATTTCTGAGTCACCATTGTACAAATTCACCAACTGCACTTGTTTTTGAAGTGTTGCAAGAAGCCTCAGCAGAATATCAACCGAAGCAGTCATCTTTCAAAACTTGCATTAACTTGTTTTAACCAGGTATATATGTTTCTTGCACTTTTCTCATTGTAAATATTTGATATATAGTATATGACAATTAACCATTAGTATAAAAGTGTTCATAAGAGTTGGCATAAACAAAACATGCTTGGAGAAAGAGAAAATTGTTGGTTTCTACTATGTCTTCAGAATGACTGTTGTATCTTCAATAACCGTGGTATCTTCGGAATGAAGCCTTTGTCTTCTGAATGAAGGTTTGTCTTCGAAATGAAGGTTTGTCTTCGGAATGAAGGTTTGTCTTAGAAATGAAGGTTTATCTTCAGAATGAGGTTATCTTCAGATTAAATGCCCATCTTAGTCTTCAGAATGAAACATAATCTTTGGAATGAAGATTTAATAGTCTGTTTCCATGTGGCATCCAAGGAGGGAGAAAAAGACATAGTCAACAGAATTGTTTTACTCCATGTGATCATTGACACATGTCAGCTGGCTTGCGGTTAGATTCATCTCATATTTTGCACCCATCAAGGAAGTACAAGAATCACAAGGAAAATAACCAACAAACATGCCACCACCATTCATTGCTAATAACCACTCATGTGGGAAAATTTGCATGCAGAATGGATGAGCTAAAAATAGTAAAGAAAATTTGATGGCAAGGATGTCCAATGATTGATGGCCATGTGTTCAGAGCATAGAATAAGGAAGTGTGCCATATTTTCTTTTTGAAGACATATTTGCTAATGATTACAAGGAAAAGTAAAAAAATTAAAAGTTCTTTCTAAAGAAGAACAAGAGCAAACCCTGTAATTCTGTAGAAACTAGAAATCAGTGACCTAGCAGTAGAAGAGAGCAGTCTTCTCAAGCATCAGAATAGAGAAATGAAGTGAAAAATGAAAAAGGACCAGCCTACAAGAACCCTGGAATAACGTAACCACATGGGTTACCAGATTTTTCAACCTGTGAAGGGTAGTATGTAATTTTGTCAGGGCTAAACTGACAGAAAAAAAATAAAATAGAAGAGGGTTCATTTTTCTAAAGATGTTATTTATCTGTCAGAATAGAAGAGTGAAGTTCCTAGTGAAGATCCTGAAGCTATCCCTACAGCCCCTGTTACCACAAGAAAATAGGGCAAGAAGAGAAAATATACATTAAGGACTAGGAGGTCTGCAAGACTCCAACAAAAAGAGATAAAAGAACAAATGATTGAAGAGAAGACCAGACAGGATAGCCCTGATGTCATAGAAGTGCAACAAGCCACTGAGAATTTGGATGTAATCATAGATAATTTCATGGAACCTCCTGTACAGGAGTAGGGGTCTGAAGTAGAGGATGAGATCATTGTTGAGCAGCAAACTGCAGTTGATTTGTCAGTATTAGGTTCTGAGTCAAAATAAGAAGAGGAGGTGGACATCACAAAACAACTGAGAGCAGCCAAGAGTGTTATAAAAATACAAATGAGATGGATTGAGGAAAGAGAAGATGTTATTGAAAAACATGAAAAGAAAATTAGAGAATTATAGCAGAAAGTGGAGAAACTAAAAAGCAGGCTGTCACAAGTTGACGAACAATCCACTACATCAGATAAAGAGGAGGATTTGGTTCAGTTACTACTTGGATTATCTAGGGAATATGAAGACATAGGTGCTCATTCTGAAGTAGTGCCCCTCCACTTTGAAGCAGTGCCCTTCCATTCTGAGGCATTGCCTTCTCAATCCAGAGAAATACCTTTATGCAACATTATTGGGTAGGTCTCAGATTCAGGCCTCCAACCATCATTACTCTGGTTCCCTCCTATTTTGAAGAGGATTCCCAACCAGATGATCAGTTTGAAGAATGACTCAGAAACCTTCATGAGAAATTACACAAGCACTAAATTGTTCTATGAAACATGGAATATGAGTATGGACATTTGTGACTCCATAGCCCACTGCAATGCATGAGGGCATGCATTAATATAAGTTGGGGGGAATGATGAGGCCTGGATAAGCCTCATTTATAGCATGTTTTAAATAGTTAAAACTACCTAAAACTCTTGTGAATTATCTTATATGCTAGTTAAGTTGATTTAATATGTTGTGTATTAACTGTTTGCATGATTGAAGTGTTAAGGACATTATATTCTGATTTTTAATAGTTCTTGTATAGTTTTATGTTATCTTTTCATGCTTAGGTTGACAACAAGCACTTCAGTAGTCTTATTTTGATGATCATTAAGCATTAGTTTCTCTAAATTCAGCAAATAGTACAAAGACTTATTATTGTGCAGCAAAAAACTGGTTTTTCCATATAAATTCCAGCAAGCTGCCAATGAATGGCAAGGCATGGAATTCACATCCAAGGAAGAATGAAGACTATTGCAATCTGATCCTGAGGTCTAATACACCTAAGAAATGCAGCCAAAACCATTTGGAGTCAACACAGTTGGTCATTCTAAAGATCTTCGAAATGAACACAGTGTCTTCGGAATGAACACAGTGTCTTCGGAATGAACAGATATCTTTGAAATGAGAAAACATAGTGTCTTCGAAATGAGCGGATCTTCGGAATGAAAATTGTAGTATCTTCAAAATGAGCGGATCTTCAGAATGAGAATTGCAGTATCTTCGGAATGAGCGGATCTTCGGAATGAGAATTGCAGTATCTTCGGAATGAGCCACTTATCTTCGAAATGAAAATAGAATGTACTTTTTGACTTGTTGACTGACTTTTGGCGGTGGAAAAGGGGATAAGAAGGTTGATAAAGTTAAGGGAAAATATCTCCCATCTAACTTTGTCGTCCTTGCCATCCAAAGCCACCAT
The DNA here is from genome assembly GCA_028583015.1 of Wollemia nobilis. Taxonomy (NCBI): domain Eukaryota; kingdom Viridiplantae; phylum Streptophyta; class Pinopsida; order Araucariales; family Araucariaceae; genus Wollemia; species Wollemia nobilis. The sequence goes on along the minus strand of JAQPPZ010015824.1, from coordinate 39,411,907 downwards.
TTATGGAAAAGATCAAATTTGATCTTCTTCTAGGATAAACCCAAGAAATTCTGCAGGATATCAGGAACAACATATTTTCTGTTTGTAATTAGATTTTAGGCATCTATAAAAGATAGCTCCCATCCAGGTTGAGCTATTAGGATTTATATATTATTATTAGATTAGATAGAGGAGATAGAAAATAAATAGGGAGATGATAGAATAGTGATTTCAGACCTGTAACAGATTTCAGCATAATTGTAATTATGTTTCTGAAGCAATAAAAGTGCAGTTTCATTCCATTTATTTTGTTATGTCTGAGTGTGAGTAAGACTTAAAGAAGAATTCAAACCTTCTTCTAAGAAAGGAGGCTGGCCACTTCCGGACCTAGGAGGAGGACCGATAGACAGTGTTTTATTCTCGATTTTGCTCATGTAGAATAAGTTGTGAACTTGTCATTTTCATTCTTTTGCACAGCTAACATTCCTAGTTGTTTAATTCTTGTTCATAATGTTTTTGTGATATGATTAGTGGTAGATCTGGTTATTCTTTTCATTCCCAACAACTTTCCAATTCACTGCAAATTTCCATTTCCAAGCAATTTACAAGTTTTCTGTAATTTCCTTGCATTCTTGTTTTTGCTGTCAAAACCCTGCATAGAAGATTGACGACCTTCTATTACAGAGCATTGACAGGATCTAGTTTTTATGCTTCATTTCAATTATTGCAAGATTAAATAGACTTTCAATTCTGCAACTATAACTAGAGTTTCAATTCTGCAATTTAATTAGATTTCATTCTTGCAATTGTAACTAGGGTTTCATTTATGCAATTAGCAATTAGTTTTCATTCTTGCAAATAGATTAAAGTTCAATTTATGCAATTTAGGGGTAGAAGTGACACAAAACCCCCACACAATCAATTCCACCAATAAGACTTGCTTCTTCCAAATGAACTGAACTACAACCCTGCTTGAACTTTCTCTCGTAAATAGCCTTGGACACCACCCCGGATTGATAAGATCTTTGAGAATTAATGATGTGCTTAACGATAGCCCATCACGCTTCTCATTCCATTGAGAAGGTTCAATAGCTATCTTGCTTTCCTATACAAGTCTTTCTATATAGGTGGCAAGTACTACAACTATTCTTCTATTTTCTCAAAGAGATAGTCGACCAAGTTCATGAAATCATGTTCACACAATCAAAGGTTGGAAGTCCCTAAAGAATCCCCATTTAACCTAGCAACTAAAATTTTCCTTCCAAATGGGGTCGCCTTTAACTAAATTCATTAAAGCAAATCAGTACAATAACAAAGGAAATATAGTTAAGACACAATATTCATTATAACGTCTTGAATATAACTTCAATTTAGATATTTATTCCAGATATAAGTTGCGCTCTACATTCCATGATTCCCTACCCCAAACTCTAATATTAACCAGAGATAAGTCAACTCTTAAAACACATTCTATCCAATGAAATCGGTGATAACAACCAAAAATAATAGGGAACAAAAATACGCATGAGAACATCCACACTACATATTCACTTAAGTTTAGGATTATGACAAACCAATAGAAATACATAATAGCCATTTAACTAGTCATATTTTCTAAAATAGATAACCAACATCTTAAATTTAGTAGTGTAGTTCCAGCCATAGACCATACTTTTACAGCAGTCAACAATTACATTGTACGATATGAACCGATATACCAAGATGGAATTGCATAGTCTGCATGGGAAATTAGTCCAGCCCTTACATCCTTATAAACTCAGATATCTAAAACTCTCCACTAGTCTATTATTGGGAGATAAATGATAAACTATTGTATACCATCAACTTGCCACGTATGTAAGCAAGAAGTCCACTCATTTTCAATTCATAACAAACACTTCCGCTTTGGCACTTGCGAATATTCAACATATGTTTACCCTACCACGCTCCTCGATCTCTACTCACCTTCCATATTGAGGTCCATCAAGAAAAAATGCCATCTAATTGGGGATCAAAGAAGGCTCCCAAGCTTATGTGAAGTTTTTTTATAAGTTCATAATAAATCTAAATTGCTTTTCTATATACATATGAAACCCTTACTATGATGTAATTCTATTTGCAAATAAAGTCATTTTCACAGCAATCATAATGCGTACGAAAATATTTCTATAAATCATCTCTATTTGCACACAATAAACAGAGCTCATACATAAACCCACATTTTTGGAAATTCAGTCTTCCCATCACAGAATATGTTTTCTTCCAAAAAATGACATATAGCATTTCAAATTCATTCTAAAATTCAGTTAAGAGAACTCAATCAACATCTACAATACAACATCAATATTGAGTTCTAAATAATATGTGCTGCAAATATTCAAAATAATCTATCATGCGTTCCATTACCAATAGATATCTATAAAAGAGAATATCAAAAACCGATGAACCCCCAAACCACTATCTAGAGGAATCACCTAATATATCATAACATGTTTTTGATACACTATACCCAAATCACATGAATTTGGGGAATGAAATCATATATTTTCTAGGTAGTACACAAAAATCCATTCTGCTGCAATACCATAAATAACATAGATTGACAGGGATTGAATTTCCACATAGCACATTTTATACATAGCAATAGAATAACTCAAGCAAACGTCTACTACACTCCATGCTAAGGTCAAGGATACACACCCAGGTCAACCAGTCTCGGGAACATAACTCTGAAGATTCTATTATAATACTAGTAAATCTCTTTTAACCAAAAAGCCAACTCAACATGGCTTTAACACTACCATCTAGTTGGACACCAATCCAGCACATAGCGATGGAGGCAAGACATACAAATATCTCTACGTTTCTAAGGTAACTCTATTGTTCTCAAACTAAGTATATCTTAGACAAATAATCCAAAATTTATCATCAATATTGGTATAAGATTTACTCTTTCTACCATTTTTTGAGAGCTACAGGTCAATGGCAACCTTCACAAGTTGACTAAGAAAAAATAGCCCTTCATCTCTATTTTCGGGCAGAAATCAACAAAAGAAAAATACTAAAAATTAAATTAATAGAACACCCTCTCTATTAATCTCATAAAGCTTTATTTCTTCTACAAAGGATAATCAAACAGTAAAATACTTGCGTACACTTATCGGGTCACGCTTCCAATATTTGAATGTTCCTTCCTCTCACATCCACTTCCAAGAAAAACGTAGAACAAAAAAAATTATTACCTTTTTTTGAAGCATCCCCCATGCTCTCTCCATTACCCCTCTTCACAATATGGTTATCCATGCAACTTCTCCACTCCCACTTCATTTACCCACTTCGTTGTATTAATTAACCAGTATCCAGTCATTAAACTATTTTCAAAAACTCTCACGAAGACAAATTCCAAATCATATTTTATTAATGCAAAAATAAATCATTTTCTTTCTTACTACATACATTATTACCAACAAGATTAATCTTTCTTTTTTAAAAGAATGCAATAATGGAAATTAATAAATCAATACAACAATGCTTATTTCCACAAACTTTTATCATAAAAAAACCATTATGCATCACACAATTACTTCTTTTAATGCACAATAAGACATGCAACATCATGGAAGGGGTATTTATCCATGTTTCTCCCTTCTATATTTTCCAATGAATAACCCATCACATCATTTCCCCCAAGGTATTCTATTCTCGGTGGTTAGTTCCTTCTTCCACCTACAAGAAAAACCTATTCTTGTGCAAACACAACTCAATTAGTAGTATCATATTCTAACATAAAATACATGTTTCACAGAATGTAACATTTCATTGTCCATCATTCACAAATAAATGCAAATATCACATCCTTCCATAAGATTCGCATGTTCTTGAATAGCTAACTGGAAGTGTAGAGTAGCAAAAACCATACACCTAACAAGTATATGAAATCAAATTGCAAGAAATATCATGTAACCATATTGAGACAAAATATTAAAGAAAATATGTTATCCTTCTCATTAATATTTGAAATTATCTTTTACAAAGTGGTTACAAAGACATCCCTCTTAGGGATTATACCAATTTGATACAAATTACAATAGAGAATCAAAAGGTAGGTGTAATTCCCAGAGTTTTTGCTCTCTCAAAACTGATTATAGAGTGTTTCTTTGCGACCTCTGCTTGGTGAGATAAATATTGATAAATCTTTATGTTGAAGAGCTCCTGCTAAGATTTGTAACATACACACAAGAACACTTACAAGAAATCAGTAGCAAATGAGAAACCTCTCAGGATGAGGTCCATTTCTATGATAAACAATTAAAAGAAAAATGCTTAAAACAATAAATAAATGCATGAAAACTATGCTAAACTATGTTAAAACAAAAATAAGGTGCTGCTAAGACTACTATAATTAGAAAACATAGAAAAAGCAGATTTCATTGTGAGGTCGTCATGGGGTAAAGCGGTTAAGATTATTAGTCGTTAGAGGTTCCAACTACCAAGTCTGTTAGCTGTTAGAGGGTTTAGTGGTTGCACCTACAGGCTGCCTCGAGGTGAAGTGGTCGCTGAATATAAAATTGTTTTCTCATGATTGATGTGGTATTTGCTTGGGTTGATCTACCAAATTGATGGTTCAAGAATCATGCACTTGATGCATAGTTGAATCATGGATATTGGCTCAAAATAAGGGTGATTGATGATGCACAATGGTTGAATTTGATCTTCAAACTCCAAGGGACTCCATTGATGCGAATGCAAGCTTCATGGTTGGATTTGGGTAGCACTCCATTGCTTATGAGAGTATGTTCTCTCTATTACACAAATCGACAACACTTCATTATGGATAATTGATGATCTTAATTTGATAGCACTTCGTTATGTAAAATGGTCAATGTTTTAAATGAAATATTGGGCTCTTCTTATAATATTTCCAAATGGTAATCTTGGCTTACAAAATAATCCAAGACCAAGAATCATTTAGGATCTAGGCAACCCAAATGTCGCTTCTAGAAGATTCTCATGCCTATACATTCAATATTAGTTGCCCTATAATTGGTTTGGCTCAACTTGGGGAGCCTGAGTTTTTTATAGGCACAACCATCCTAGGGTAGAGCGATCGTGACTGTTGGCCGTCACAGGGTCCAGCGGTCATCGAAGGTCACTCCTGGGTATGATAGCCCAGGATGTAAAGGATAGATTGCCCCTGTTTAAGTGGCAAGAACAACTACTAAACCTTGGGGATGCCCCAAGTGAGTCATATGGCCTGAAAAGGTGTCCATATAGGTAGCCTCCTCAACATGATGTGTTTTAGGTATCTATAGATACCCCTTTTGGGATGAGTTGTGTGAAAGCACAACACTAAGCAAAAATAGACAACCTAACATCACATTGAATGTTGATTAATTTTCATTGATCTAGTCAACCTTATACACCCCAATCACAAAAGAGCATGCATATTTGAATTATTACCTCCAACACTTTGGTGGACTTAATTGGTGTAAAACTTTGATGAATCTGAAGGCAATCGGGTAGTTTTGTGTGGCTACATGTTTCGCTAGTTCAGACTAACAAAGGTTTAGTTTAGCAATTTTTATTTTTACCCTAGAAAATAGGGAAGCTTGTGATAGTTGTTAGCAATGATTCATGGCCAAATGCAATTTGCATGATTAAGTATTTAATTATTTATTTTTATTATGAATTCTTTGATTATGACTAACCCCTTAAGCGATGAGTCGATGAGGAAATGGTAAGTGATGAAAGCGATGATTCACTTGACCAAGATGACTTGTTTGAGCGTTGTAAGACTATAACAAATATGGAAGGAAAATTTTGATTACATCTGTGATTTCAACCATTGTTGATAATTGTACGTCTCTATACCATGGAGCAGTCCAACCACATGGATTTCTTAGGAAATAAATATGATAGCAATTTAATGTGATGTCGAGGTGAATCACTATGTTTGATGATCTACTAAAACTTCATAGAGAAATGAAATGTATGCCTTATTCCCATGGAGCAGTCTGATCACATGGCCTTCTTGGGGAGTAAAGTGAAGATATTTTGATTCATCAATGAATGCTTTTGGTTCAAATGGCCTTATGGTAATTTACTCATATTATCGGATTGCATTAATAGAAAGTCACTGCAACCGCAAATGTTGTATAGGGTAAATTACTAGGTACAAGGTACATTTGAGATTTTTCTTAATTGAATTTTTTATTATTTTTGAAATTTTTGATGAAAGTGGACCAATAGATGCTATTAGATGTCCAAATTAAATCTCATGCCACTAACAGAATGTGTGCATGTATTACCATCTAGAGGCCATCCTGGGGTACAACAGTGGCACTATGTAAATTTTGGAGTTGTCCTGGGGTATGACGGTCACGTAGAAATGAGACCGCTCCACCCTCGGGTAGTTAGGAAAATTGGAAAATATAAAAGCAATTTTTTCTAATTTTTAATTTCATTTTGACAGTTAGTAGTGAGATAAAGTTGAGTGAGGTGAAGGAGATATAATTTGACAAGGAATGCTATCGAACTTATGATATAACACCATGATGGATTAACCAGAGGCCTCGACGAGTGGAGGAGCCAAAGCTACTAAGGTAGAAATATCGATCCTTCCCTTGTAATTTTTGCAAATTAAAATAAAACTCACTGAGTAATGAGAAAAATGAACCTTATTAAACCATTGGAAATGAACCCTACACTAACTTAGGAATGTGTAGATTAGGGTAGCTTAAGGGTAGTTTAAAAAAAAATTAGCCTTTTTGGCATGGGGTACGTCCCCTTTTAGATGCCACTATGGGGTCGTCCTAGGTAGGAGTGGCTCCCCTTTGGCAGGAAGGGGGCCGCCATGGGGTATGGCACCTACATTTGAATTCCAATAGTTAAAATTTTGACCATTGGGGTGATTGTCCCAGGGTCTAGCGATCATCGAGGCCTAGAGCGGCCTCCAACTTTAGGAAAAAAAAATATTTTTTTATTTTTTATTTTTATTCTTTGGAATTTTGTTTTTATTTTTATTTTATTTTGCATGTTGATTTGTGTTGCTCCTACCAGTTTTCATATTTTGATGTCTTGTGCTAGGGAGCCCACTTTGTTGGATGAGTTACGGGGCAAGCTTGATGCTCATTATTGGGTATGGTTTGGCGTGATTGGCCTTAAACAGGTAGTGCACCTACCTACAGTGATATCAGATCAAGCATATTTGATGGTCATGGCTTGTCATTGGGATAATAGGACCAACATCTTCCATCTCTCGACTGGCAAGATGACGGTTACATTAGAGGATGTATATTGGATCTTCAGGATCTCTATTTAGGGATGTGCCATCACTTCTACTCCCCTACGAGATTGGGCGAGGATTCTATAGTGGATTTTTGGAGAGGAGGTAGATTTGGCCTTTACATAGATGGACCACGGTGGGGTCTTGGTTAGTGCATGGTATGAGATAGATGTATTCTCTCAATGGTAGGCAGTGGTGATGTATATCATATCCAACATCCTACTGCCAGATTATTCAAGAGCGAGGTTCCCTTGAAAGCTCCTCAACATGGTCAAAGACTTGTTGGAGTGTGACCTTCCATAGTCGATTATCATTGCGTGGGGTAGCATACTGTTGGCTCATCTATATGATGAAGTATATGAGATTCAACATCAGAGGCAACTAAGATTGGGGTGTAGTCTACTACTCCAGATATGGATATGGGAGGACATCCAAGTGGATCAACCAGTAGGACTACTAGTACCCCAAGCTGAGCTAGGGGATACAAACATTGGTTATGTAGCTCGATGTCCATGGGCCCAAGAGATATGGTAGAGTCAACCAATGATAGATAGGTTTCACATTGTGTTGAATCATTAGATAGACTGCAGCATGATCAAGTGATATAGAGGCCTTACTTGAATTGCTCATATTAGCCAAAGGTGACAGGGTATCCAGGGAGGGTGATATGTGGGAGATGGCTTATTGGGTGTCATGGTACTAAGAGAGATTATTTCCATTACTCTAAGGTTAGGTGGTAATTCGGCATCTATCAGGATATCCCAGAGGAGCCAGTCACATATCATCACTACCACGATGAGACACATCTAGAGCTACCTCAAGTAGAGGCACTTGCTGAGGAGGAGGACCCCATGATGGCTAAGACTGGTTGGGTTGACCCAGGATCTAGTGTAGAGTTCAACACCTGGTGGGTTACTTAGCTATGGTAGGGATACGGTCTGATGGACAGACCTATAGAGGTGGCAGTGGAGGAGGGTGGTGATGGATATGAGTGAAAAGTACATCGTAGGACTGAGGGAGAGTGGGGATAGGTTGTAGTATAGGTATAGAATCCCTAGGTTGAGGAGGAGGGTGATGAGGATGCCCTTACTAATGAGATGGTCTAGTTGAGATCATAGTTACAAATTGCATAGGGGCAGTTGGTAGAGCGAGAGATGACTCTCACTATAGTCCAAAGCTAGTTGAGCAGTGGATGGTAGCAGTGGTAAGGATTTACTGAGGAGAGAAATCTCCTCAAGGTCTAAGTGTCCATGACCCATATAGAGATAGATCGAGTCACTGCTGAGAGGGATAGGGTCATAACAGAGCAGGATACTCTATGGATGTAGATGGTAGCCTATATAGTAGAGCAAGACACCAATGAACCGAGATGCTCTACAAGCTCAGGTAGATACTCCAATACAGGGGTAGGTAGGGACAAGCGAATAGGCCATAAGTGATGTGGTGACTCTGTAGGTATAGGTGGATACTTTGATTGCAGCATAGGGGTAGATAGGGATAGGTGGCTAGGCCAAAGGTGAGGTGGTGACTTTACGGGTATAGGTGGCTTGATATTCTGCTCATTGAAAATCATATCAAGCTTATATTAGCAGCTTAGAGGATGAGGTAGAGCAACGTGGAGGTATATTACCGACATGATCCTCATCAGGGGTATCACATTAGAGGAGACGTATTAATTTTGGGCAGTTTTTAGTGAGGTAGCAAGTACCTAGGTTACATGATCCTCCATAGAGGTCAGAGGCTAGTTGTTCTTAGCCTTATCAGAGTGGGGCTAAGGGTGGAGGTGAGAGCAGTAGTGCAAGACCAACCTAACTTATCATTGTGTGCTCTTACTTTTAAGAGTGCAAGGTCGAGGGACCCACTCTATTGTAGCCTATGGGAATTTTGCACCATTATGTACTTGATATTTCACACACACACACATATATATATATATGATATTTTTTTTATGACTCATCATGTATTTATGGTATGCTTTTATTTTATGTTATGTATGCATTGATGGATGTAATGCTTATATGATGATGTATTGTTTTATACATATGATGTACTAATGACATGCAATAGTTATATGATGGATGTATGATTAGATTATGTGATCTAGATGTATATATGTATTACTATGTATATGTATATGTATATGTATATGGATGTAGTATTTAATGTTAAATACATGTTTTGAGATGTAATGTGTATGTAATGCATTAATTTTATATGGATGATCTAATGAAAATTGTATATGTATGTTTTAATCATTTAAAAAATAATGAATGAATATAATTTTTGTTTAACAGACTAATGGCAGACATCACTGAATGTATAAAAATCATGAAGGAAAATTTTAACCCTTATCATAAGATTTATACATTGTACATACCCCTGTGAGATGAAATATGTGAAAATGTAACGGTTGTGCATAACATAGTCAGTGGCCATCTAAATATCACTGCTAATATTCATCTGGTATCTATCCTATCTTATGAATACCCCTTAATAAACAAAAGCTCATAAGGAAACTATGATTGGTGATGTGATGATTTGTTGCTATAAGGAGATTTTTGAGGTTTTACATGACTCAAACACCCTAATTGATTGATCAAAAGTTGTATACTGACTACACAAGACTCCTGAAAGATATAAACCTATTAAGAAGAACAAAATATTCAATATCCCTGTGTGTGCAAAGTGAATATATTAGATGCGGTATAAGACTACCTCATTTCCAAGTGGATTTCATTCAACCCATTATTGTACTGAGAAACATCGTATGGTCATCGTACTCCTGAGTTTGGGCATAGTTATATTAGAATACTAGGCAATACAAACCATCAAAAGCTATCTCAACCATAATATGACATTGGTCTGTACAAAAGAAGGTCGTTAATGTGACAGACATATCACCACACGTAAGGCTACTCGATTGCTATGCGGGTTTCATTCAACCCATTGGGTTTCATTCAACCCATTGCTATAATGGAGATCACCCCATGGCTTTTGAATACTAAAAATTTTAGGGATTCAAGCTCATTACCCCCTTCTTTTCTTTTAATTGCTTGGGATACTTTCTCATGCTTAGTGGTGAAGACCGTTTTTTGTTTTTTGTTTATTTTTTTTAGAAAGGGATTTGCTTAGTGATGAAAATCACAATTTATTTTGTGTTGTGGGAATTTTTTCTCTTTTTGTGAAAGAGAAATGGATTTTTTAGGGAGGGGGGAGCTTGTACTTATGTCAATTCGTAGTATTCTAGACCATGCGCATAATAAGATGAGCAAAAAAAACCTTTCGCTTAAGGTGACAAGGATCACTTTGTAGTTTCATCCTTCCTTGTTCAGACTCGGATTGTTAATGTGTATAATTGTGTTGGGATTTTGACATATGCAAGGTACTATCAAAACTAGACCTTACCTTCTAAAAGTGAAGATAGCTTTATAAAAAACATGAAAATATAACTAGATATGGTTGAATGACCAAAAATCCTTGTATATACCCTCTAACAACTGATTAATTGAGTTGAAAAACACAATTACTCACAAGGGAAATGTGAATGATAATGATATGCGGATTCATGATTGACATACAAACATAGTGTCATTCGTAAGAATGTAAAAATGACTTGTCCTAGTGCAAGTGCAACAAATGAATATGTCTAATGCAACTATTCAATGAATATAATGAAATGCATGACAACATAATGGAAATGTTTTTGTATTTTGATGTTTTGAATTTTTTTTGTGTTTTTGTGTTTTTATTTTTTTTGACATTTTTGATCATTTTTTGTTGCTTTTGTGATTTTTTATTGTTTTATTTATGTATAAAATACCCATAGATAAAGAATTTTTAGAGGTTTTCGTTCCTCAACGCCTTCTAGTAAAGTTAGGTAATAAGTTCCTGGCCCTATTTTCTTTGTTACAATGAAAGGACCTAACCAGTTGGTCGTAAATTAATCCCTTAGATGAGGTGGCAGGTTTGAATTTTGTTGGTTATATTTGAGCACAAGATCCCCAAATTTAAAGTCTCTTGCATGGACTTTAGTATTATAATCTCATTTAATATTATCTTGATAAACATGCAGATGCTCAAGAGCATTCACTCATCGTTCATCAAGAAGGCTCAATTGATTGAGGCGAGCTTTGCTCGAGGTGTCATCATCCATGAAATCTTTCAATGATACACGTAATGATGGAATTTCTAATTCCAAAGGCATAATGGCCCCAGTTCCATATACTATAAAAAATAAGGTTGTCCCAGTAGGTGTCTGAATGCTAGTTTGATAAGCCCATAAAGTTAGAGGTAATTGAAGGTGCCAATCCTTATGATTTTTCTTGATGGTTTTCTTCAATATGGCAACTATAGTTTTGTTAGAGGTCTCTACTTGCCCATTTTTCTTATGGATAATAAGGTGTTGCAAAGTTGTGCTAAATTTTATATTTGTAAGTTAAGGCCCACACATCTTTGTTCTTGAACGATGTTCCATTATTCAATATTATTTTAGATGCAATACCAAAATGACATATAATATTATGGAGTATAAACTCCGTAATACGAGCTCCAATTGTAGTGTTCAAAGGTATTGCTTCTACCCATTTAGTAAAATACTCAATAGTTGTTATAATGAATGTGTGATGGCCTGAAGATGGAGAGATCTTCCCAATTAGATCAAATCCCCACTAAGAAGAAGGCCAAGCCAATTGAATTAGTTGCAAGGTCTAAGATGGTAGGTGTGATAGATTAACATGATGTTGACACTTTATGCACATCCTAACATATGCACAGTAATCATTCACCATTATGAACCAATAATAATCCATTCTAAGGATGTGCTTGATGATAGCCATACCACTAAAATGGCCATCACAAGTACCATCATGAGCTTACGATATTGCCTAAGCAAATTTTTGGGGCTCGAGACAATGAAAGAGGAGTCCATAATAGCTTTAAAGATATAGAATGTCTCCTAGCAAGACATATTTAGTCACTTTTTGTTTAAATGCTCATTTTGTGGTATGCAATAATCCTTGAGGGATACTATCAAGCTTCAGTTAATCTTTTTAATTGGGTTAGCCAATCTTGATAAGCTTGTGCTTCAACTAACTGAAAAACTTATTCCTGTTGTGATGCATCACGCATAAATACAAATTGGGAGATAATATTATGGTGAATTATCATGCCATTATCTGAAGGACCCTGTGAAATCAAGGATCCCCAAGCTGCTTTTTTCAAAAAGTCTCATGCCTTGTAGAACCACTCGTGATTCGATTCTATCTGAATCATGTGAACTAATTCTTTATTGACTAAAGTCTCATGCAACATCATTGATTGTGAGAGCATTTTAACATGGATGGTTGTAAAATCATCAAAAGGATTTTTAGGGATAAAGGATCCCAAAGAAGCCATTGTATCCACGAAGTGATTAGATGTACGAGGGACTACCTCGATGTCATACCATTCTAGTTTGGCTAGCAATGTGTCCACAAGCTCTTTGTAATATTTCAATATTGGGCATCTACATTGATAAATGTCTTTTACTTGGTTTACGATGAGCAAGGAGTCACTAAAGATATTAAGCTTTTTAGTCTTCATGGTGATAGTCATTTTGCAACCCAAGATTAGGTCTTCGTATTCAGTGTTATTGTTGGTGCAAGGGAAATTGAGTTTAAAATATAAGGGCATAGGAGCTCCTTGTGGTGTGAAAAATACAATCCCTACACCACTCCCTTGCTCACATTTTGAACCATCGAATAACAAAGTCATGTTTGCTTTGTTTTTTAGTTCTTCAGGTTCGGGTGATTCTGATAGTGTGAACACTACATCATCGGGTAATTCAATAACAAGAGGCTTGTCATCCTGAAGGGGTGCCTCTACTAATTGATTAGCTATGACTTGACATTTTATGGGCTTTTTACTGATGAATTTCAGATTGAATTCTATCAATAGCATTATTCACTTTACAGTTCGTGTATTATGATATGTGTGACTCATCATGTACCACAAAGGATTTTGTTTTGATATGACATGCGTGGTATGACTTAACATTTAGTGGTGAAGCTTTTTGGTAGCAAACACCATTGCTAGGTAGAGCTTTTTGATGTATACAGACTTTGGCTCGTAACTGACCAAGGGTGACTAATGTAATAGATAGCATGTTCTTTATTCTCTTTGTTCTTTTGGGTCAACATGGTTCCTAGAGGAAAATTCGTGGCTAAAATATGCAGCAAAAAAGGCACACCTAGTCGAAGTGGAGCTAATACTGGTAATGTTTCTAGGTACTATTTAATCCCATCAAAGGCATTTTGACATTCCTCATCCCAATTGAATGGTACCCCCTTGTGTAGCAGTCGATTTATGGATCGACATTTATCTGAAAATTGCGCTATGAAGCATTTGATGGATGATATCTTGCCTTGCATGTTATGCAACTCTTTAATAGTCATGGGGGAAGCATTTCTAAAATTGATTTGACCTTTGTAGTATCTACTTTGATCCCTCTCTTAGAGACTATGAATCCTAGGATTTTTCCTGATGTGATGTCAAAAACACACTTCTTAGGATTCAACCTGACATTATGCTCTATCAGGCGATCAAAGACTTTTCAAAAATATTTTACATGCTCTTCACACAATAATGATTTTGTGAGCAAATCATCTATGTAATATTCTAGTATCTTATGCATTTAGTCATGAAAAATATATGTCATGGCCCGTTGATAGGTTACACCTGTATTTTTAAGGCTAACTAGTATAACTTTATAGCAAAATGTTCCCCATGGCATGGTAAAGGTTGTCTTATGTCGATCTTCAGGTTTGACCAAAATCTAATTATACCCTAAAAATCCATCCATAAGGGATAACATCTCATGACCAGTATTTGTGTCTACTACAACGTCGATGTTAGGTAACAAGAATGCATCCTTGGGCATTACTTTATTTAAAATATCTAAAATTTGTGCAAATGCAGATCCCCCATTAGGTTTTCCTATGGGTACCATATTCAATACCCATTTTGGATAGTCGATGGGTTGAATAAATTCCACATCCAACAATTTCTGTAACTCATACTTCACCATTAAGGCATATAAAGCAAAAAAAAAATAGGATATATACATATTGCAAATTGTATCTTTTAATAACTCATATTTTCACCATGGGGTTGGATGCATCTTTTTGAGATTTTGCTTGATCGACTTCATAGTGGGGTTTAGAGTAGGATTATGTGTAACCAACTTCAGATCTAGCCCCGATATATCTTTGTATGACCAAGCAAATATGTTAGATTTCTCTATCAAATAAGGTATGAGGATGGAATGCTCTTCAAGAGATAGACTCTCTCTAAATTTGGCTTCCTTAGGATGGTTAGGGTCATTGCTAATATCCACTTCGAAAGTATCCTCAATTGACATATGGGATCCCTCCTCAAGCTGATGAGGTGTAGGGATCAAGTGGATGTCATACACTGGGTTAGGAAGATCTATCATATAATATTCAACCTCAGCATTACAGACATCTTGAGTATGGCCTAGAGCGAAATGAAATGGTTGCAGCATTTCTTCACATGGGAAGAACTCCTCAGGCGATGGTGGTGATACGACACGATCAAATTCAATGACCTCAAGGTTGAGGTGCAACGGCTTTGAGGGGTCATTGGGATTGTAGAGAGGTATGGTTAAGTAAATTAAAATCATGTTTGATGGATGGATGGTGATTTCCATTATCGCTCGAGTAGGACCTATCGATTATTAATTGCTCTAGATGCTCCATATGTGGTTTAGGAGGCATTGATATCTGTGGGTCCGCTTTAGGAGTAGATAGGATAATTGGGTCCTCAAGTAAGAGCAGGTACCTCCAGTTAGGCAAAGGAGGAAAAACCCTATGATAGATGTCATCTATGTTAATAAATGACCTAATTGACTCAATATCTCTTGTATGGTTATTGGGATGACGAAGGTCACAAGGACCTAAATATGAAATTTTCATTTCATCCTCATCCTCATCATTTGATTCAATCCAATTGTTTCCTGGATGAATGTCGATTTCAGATCCTCTTCTTGATTAATTTCATGATATGATTTAAGGGATTCTTTGATAATCATTGTTACTGGGTGATGATCCCTCTATAAATGATATGGGTTGGGATTAGCATATTCATTCCTATCAATGTCTTCCTAAAATCCTAAGCTTAAGTGTTGCAAGGAATCAACTAGGAGCTCATCTGGCACACGAATGGAATATCCTAAACCGAATCTATCCATAGGTAATTGATATTGTGGTGATAGTGTGTCCTATGACCCTGCTTGTACAGACTAAGTCATTTTTGTACCATTAGAAATGGTAGAAGTATCTTAGAGAAAAATCAAGATTCAACATATAGTATATGTTGCCTATAAATGGTTCATTATCTTGATTAATTACATGCGATTGATCTTTGAGCTGGTCGAAACCTCCATATATGAAAATTTCCTAACTAGGTGGTATGCCTAGAGGCACAACCATTCCAATGGGTAAGGAAGGGACACGAGGCCTTCTCATATTTTGCACGGACTCAGCAATTGGTGTAAAAGTGATATTTTATACCAAATATTCGATGAGCCTGGGGTTGACTAAATGAATAGTCACTTGAGGAGTGGATGATCCTATAGATGAGGTGGGAGATGTAGGTTGAGGTATATCCTCCATCATGTCAGGCAACTCTTCCTCTTCTATGGTAATTATAATATCTATTGTAGAGACATTAGATATGACCTATGGGGTGTCTACCATGGGAACCTTCAACTTCTATTTGATCTGAGGATCAGATGATGATGCAAGAATATCACAAGTTTCCAATGGTTTAGCCTAAGGTGGTGGTAATGAGGTTGATGGATCAATGTGTGCTAATTTTGGTTGGTGCTCTAGATGCTTTATGGGATAATTAGATTTGATATCCAGATACGTTTATGGTAAGATGAATTCCCTCGGATCTTTGACCTGATTTACATATTTAAAAGATTCATCATCCAATGGGATGACATGAACATATCCTTCATATACATATTTGATACACTGATAAAGAATAGAAGGAACACACTTCATGTCCCAGATCTAGGGACGATCGAGCAATATATTGTATTGCATAGCTCCTTTCAACACATGGTATAATATGTTGAGCATAATCCCTTTTAGTTGTATAATTCCTTTTTCAGAATAAAAATTCTTTTTCAGCATTTTTGTTCCTTCCTATCTCGTTATTTTTATATTTCTCTAAAAACCCATTAAAAACATTTTTTTGTGGTTATTATGCTCTTCACTTTCCACGTAATGTGATCTGGTGAACCAGAAAGACTCCAGAACTAGTAGTATGCTCTTCACTTGTCGTGTAATGTGATCTGGTGAATCAGAAACTAGCACATGTTTTTTTAATAGAGTACTATTATGCCATATTTTCTTCTAAGCTAATTAGACACCACTATGTGCGATATTGGAAGACTTAGATGTTCTAAAGTCATCATTGTTATTATGTTGATCGATGAGTCTGTATCAATCAACACTCACTTGTATGATATCTGGTTGATACAAATGATAATTTGTAATAGAGGATCTACTACATTAGTTGGCACCTATTTAATTTCATGGTCATAGAAGGTTACCATAGGCTCTTTACGCTTTTGGACATGCCCTACAAAATTGGTAAATGCATTTGGATCTTCTTGGCTAAAGCTCGATAGATTTTAGAATTTCCATGAATACTTCCCTATGTCTAGGATACTTCTAAGTAAGCTCATGAATTGAGAGATTGGGTGATGTTATCTGCAATATTTGGGTAATCCTAGTTCTGATGGTTACAACCGATGGAGACGGTGGAATTGGAAGCATATTCTAAGCCAGTAAGGGCTAAGGTGCAGAAGGTATTCTAAAGGGAGATGCAAGTGGCTTGACCTGATTTTACCTTCTATTTTACGTCACAATAGAACCCATGTGTAGGTGTATATATATGTATTTCATTGACCTATCCTATTTTATTATCCTTGACCTTGTGGGTAGGCAAGGAATATTTAAAAAAACCCATCTACTGATTATCTGGGGTGAGAGGGTTATCAATCTACAATTGATTCTTATCCAACATGTTTTGTACTAGGTTTTTGAAATCATAACACATTTGTATATCATGTATATTTTGACGATGATAAACATAATATAAATCTTCTTTGTACCCCTTAGGCTTTGGGTGAGCAGGATCTACCAAACGGATTTTTAGATAAGGTAATCACCTTAGCCTCACATAATTTTTTAAATAGGGATGCCAAAGACTCAGGCAGTGGTATATATGTGTGAGGAGAATTATTTTTTTTATCCTATGCTTGATTTCTTTGGTGTTGATTATTCTACTACACTGTAGGAGGTTGAGCCTAGTAATTAGGCTATTGTGGCACTTTTTCCACTTTAGGAACATTCAACATAATCTGATTTACCAGAGCTGGTTTTGTTTGATTGTGGTTATTTCATGGATCTTTGTTCCACTCATTTTTGCAAATTTTTATGTCTCCCTCCTGGACTTTAATGTCCTCAATAACTTTGGATTGTACCAAAACCTCTTAGAATGTTTGATACTACTACAATTGTAAAAGAAGTGATATATGCATTGAGAAACTTTTTATAAACATCCAGGTCAGTTCTGAAATAGGTACCATGAAAGGTAGTTTTAACATTATTTTTTACCGCTTGTTTCCATAGTCCATGACTGGCTCATCTTCGAATTAATGTAGGTTTGATAAGTCAAATAAGTTAGCCTTATTTTTTATGCCAAAGGAGAAGCGTTATAGAAATGCGTTTGCTATATGTTCAAAGTTAGAGATAATATGTTGTGGTAATTGATTGTACCACTCTAAAGTTGTGCTAGAGAGTGTTATCATGAATTTTCTTAACAACAAAGCATCATTATCTTGTAACTAGAAGTATAAGTTCATAAAACTTGTGACATGCTCTTGAGCATCATCATCTCCTCTAAATTTATCCAGCTTAGGCATTTTAAAATGCTCTAGTTAAGCAGGTCAAGGAACTAGTGGTTTGAGAGGTTGATTGTATAATTCGTGTAATGTGGGATTTTGGTAACCTGCTCCTTGCTTCTCTAGCGATTGAATTCACTCTATAAGGACCTTGCATGTCTAAGATAACATAATCTCATTATCTCGAAGTGGTCTCCTAGGGGAGAAGGTGGAATGTTCCTATTTGACCGATGTGGTGGATTGTAATCATCAACCATATCATCACCAAGCAATTCAGGATATGTTTGATCCTGGTCCCCTAGTTCTATCTCTTTGTGTACCTCATATTTTAATAGATTTAGTATCTGATGTTGTCTTGGTCGATACTGATGAATAGAGGTGAGAGGAAGATGGTTGTTAGTTAGCCTAGAAGGCAACCCTTGAAGTTGCATAGTGTACCTCATGTTAATTTGTTGCTGGTAGGTGCTAGGTTACATGATTTATGATAGGCTGCCCTATGTGATTGCTCCTCATGAAATATTTGTTCTAGAATTATCTTCTCATGCAGCCTATGCTCATACAACTATTGACTATGTAATCATTGTTGCTCTACATGTTCATGATCTAGGCACTCTCTCTCTTTACATAAATCATCCAATTGTGATTGGAGTAACTACTCTCTTTGATTGGTATTTGGCCTAGGTAGCTGATCTATTTGATCTGTTGTATGAGGTCTATTAGTTCTTATCTTAATACAAGGGAATTTTGCTATTTTAGTGCATGTAGTAGGGATAGCTACCCTCTTCCCTCAATCAATCGAAGCTACATTAACTCAATGCTCAACTGTAGGGGTATTTTCCTCATGTAAATATGGAGCAAGAGTATGGTGTGTCCGTGTAGAATACTCTTCGTAGGTGCGAATAGGATGCACTAGGTCATCATCTCACCCATCCTTAGAGTGGGTATGGATGGAATAATGTGCTCTACGAGTAGCATTAGGGTTGTATCTATCTAGATGATTAAGCTTATGACTCAAATAAGTATGATCAAGAGAAGTACCTCTCTCATCTAACCCAAGCAAAGGCATGTATTCTACTACATGCTTATATGGGTTTGTGGATCAATTAGAGACACAAATTCATGCTACCCCTCTTCTTGGCCCCTCCATGGGTGGATTTTGTCTAGAAGTAGCATTATATGAATGAGGTCCAATAATATCTTCTTCTTGATGATGGGGAGGTCCCATAGGTGTCCTCTGAGTAGGGGTATCTTGATGATTGAATCCACCATGAGAAGAATTGTCTCTGTAATGGTTGCTAGGATGTCATTTAGGTAAGAGTAAATCAATTGGGCTATAACAAAGTTACTCTGGGTCTCCTAGTGTATTTCCTATAGCTTCAGTCTGGGACTGGGCATGGCTACATGTGGTGACCATTTTATGTTTATTATGCATATAGTAAGGAAACAAACAAAGTATTCAGGATTATTATCTCATTTAAATATTCTTTGTGATTCCTAAACTAGTTTGTGTGTTTTGATTCATTGATTTATTGCTTTCTCTTGTTTAATTTTTGATTTTATTAATGAAATACTCAATTGAATGGATTTCACTTGTATCCTCTCACACATAGGTCTGGTGATGAAGTCCATATTGTGAAACCCACTGAGATTTTGTGATGAAGTCCAAATCCAGTGAGGGAATCCATTTCCTACTAGTTCCTCACCCAGTTCACCTTGGTCAGCAATATACCTCCCCAAAGAGAGATACGTGTTATATTTCTCGACTATGACGGTTCTTGGAACTAGCCTTGGCAAAAATAGGGTGTAAATAACCACAATCAAGCTAACAATATGGTGATGAATGCCACCATTGTAAGTCTTGATAAGCGGTTGGATATGAATTCTAACTTGTTGATGTTTAATATGGCATGTGTTGTGTGTAGGTTCTTTTTACTTAATGTGAAAAGAAAGATGCAACATAGAGCAATCCACGACTTATTCTAATGCATAAAATATGTTTTAAATTTCCAAATTTCTACATAAAAACATTTTAGTTTTAGAAAATTTGAAAGTGCAAACCCTAAATGATTTTAAACTTTAGACAAGCAGCAATTATGCAAACACAAACAAATAGTAAAATATAGACCATTTCTATGTAATGCGATCTATAGTAGAGGTCTTCAAACACATAAGCAATAAAATAGGGACCACTAGACCCCATAGTGGCCATAAATAAAGGTCTTTGGACCCTGGAGTGATCAAAAGCAAAAAAATCAAACTTAAGAATTCTCCTAAATTTATCAATTAAAACTTGCAATTTTATCTTTTTCTATGAAAAATAGTAAAATCAAGTGCGTAAATACTCACATGTGAGGCCTACATTTGATGAAGTTTCTACCACTATGATTTTTGAGCTCTATTTTGAGGTCGTCAAGGGGCAGAGCGGTTGGGTCTACTGGCTGTCAAGGGGTAGAGTGATTAGGTTTGCTAGTCATCATAGGGTATGACGGCTGAGACTGTGAGTCGTTCCATCCCAGATCAATGGTACCTACAATTTAAGAAAATAAATAAAATCAAATATTAGTGATAAATCATGAATTGTGGGAATATTCCTATGGTGATCACCACTATAGAGTAGCAAAAACCATACACCTAACAAGTATATGAAATCAAATTGTAAGAAACATCATGTAACCATATTGAGACAAACGATTAAAGAAAATATATCACCCTTCTCATTAATATTTGAAATCATCATTTACCAAGTGGTTACAAATACATTCCTCTTAGGGATTATACCAATTTGACACAAATTGCAATAGTGAATCAAAAGGTAGGTGTAATTTGCAGAGTCTTTGCTCTCTCAAAATTTATTATAGAGGGTTTCTTTACAACCTCCTCTTGATTAGATAAAGATTGATGAATCTTTGTGTTGAAGAACTTCTACTAAGATTTGTAACCTACACACAAGAACACTTACAATAAATCAGTAGCAAATGAGGAACCTCTCAATATGAGGTCCATTTCCACAATAAAAAAAATTGAAAGAAAAATGCTTAAAATGATAAAGAAATGCATGAAAATTGTGCTAAACTATGCTAAAATAGAAATAAGATGTTGTTAAAACAACTGTAATTAGAAAACACAAAAAAATTAGATTTCATTATGAGGTCATGATGGGGTAAAGCGTTTAGGACTGTTAGTTGTTAGAGGGTCCAACGACAAGGTTTTTTAGCCATCAGAGGGTCCAACAGTTGTGTCTGCGAGCCACTTCGAGGTGAAGTGGCCACTAAACATAGAACTATTTTCTTGTGACCGATGCAGAATTCTCCTGGGTTGATCTACCAAATTGATGGTTCAAGGGTTGCACATTTGATGCAAATTTAAATCGTGGAGATTGGTTCAAAATCGGGGTGATTTATGATGCACAATGGTTGAATTTAATATTCAAAATCCAAGGGACTCCATTGATGTGAATTCAAGGTTCATGGTTAGATTTGGGTAGCACCTCATTGCTTATGAGAGTATGTTCTCTCTATTACACAAATCGGTAGCACTTCGTTATGGATAATTGATGATCTTAATTGACAATAGTTCTTTATGTGAAATGGTTAGGTTTTTGAAAGAAGACTTGGGTTCTTCTTATAAGATTTCCAAATGGCAATATTGGCTTGCAAGATAATCCAAGACCAAGAATTGGTTAGGATCTAGGCAACCCAAACATCGCTTCTAGAAGATTATCGTGCCTAACCGTTCAATATTATTTACCTTATAATTGGTTTAGCTTGGCTTAGGGATCTCGATTTTGTTACAAGCATGATCATCCCAGGGTGGATCTACCATGACTTTTGGTCATCATAGGGTCCATGGATCGCTGGAGGCTGCTCCTAGGTATGACAACCCAGGCTGCAAAGGATAGATTGCCCCTTTTTGAGTGGTAAGAATCACTGCTAATCCTTATGGATACCCCAAGTGAGTCATATGGCCTGAAAAGGTGTCCATATAGGTAGCCTCCTCAACATGACTTGTTCTAGGTGTCTACAAGAAGTAACCATTCATTCTGTGAGTAAAGAAATCAAAGTAAAACATACATATATCAAAATAAAAAGTCTTCCATGGGTGGGTCATGACACACCTACCAAAGAATGTTGTTTGGTTTATCCAGTGTAGGATCTATCTTTTAAAAGGCTATGAATATTGTATTTGTAGTCCTATTAAGCAATGCAATACTTATATACCTAGATGATTTGACTTTATTTTCCAAATAAAAAAATAAACACATTAAACATCTAGAATATTTTTGAAAATATGGAGAGAGTATAGGATCTTATTAAATTCTAATAAATTTATTTTTATGGTTCAGGAAGGAAAAATCTTAAGTCATGTGGTGTTAAAATTACTTTCGATTATAACCAAATTAGATCAATTCAAGAGTCATATTTACCCTTATCAATCAAAGGTGTCAAATTATTCCTTGAATAGATTTAATTTGTGGTCAAATTCATAACTAAATTATTGTAGAGAGTTTGACCTATTACCAAGATGCTATAAATGTATGTCACCTTCTCTTATACCAAATAAATTAAACAAGCTTTCAAGGTTGTAAAATATTCTATCACAAAGGGCCCAATCATAATCAACCTAGAATTGTCTAGGGATCTTAGGTTATATGTCTTTGCTACTAATGAGAGTATCTTGTTATACTAACCTAGATAGATGAGAAAGAAGAAGAACATATAATTTATTTCATGATCAAAATATTTGGCAATTACAAATAGTAGTATTCTTTTAGAAAAGTAGGTATTTGTCATAATGAAGACTCTTGGGATATTTTGATACTACTTATCCCAATGCAAGCCTACTATATTTGTGGTCCAGCAAAACATAAGTTCCATAGTATTTCCTGGTGAATTCAAATAAAAAATATTAGGATAGATAAAAAAAAATTAGAAATTCGACATAGAAATTAAGCAAACAAAACTAGTTTAAAGGATGAGCCTTATATGAAAATCATTGTTATAACATCCTTGAAGGAACAAATAGCACTAGTATAAGATATTGATTTGGAAGGTCAAGCAATATGAATGGGTGATATTAAAGTATATATGATGGAAATACAAGTCCCAAAGGGTTAACACCAAAAGAAAGGGCCAAATTCATACAAAAGACAACATGTTACACTTGGATAAATGATGTTCTTTTTCACAAAGTATAAGACATAGTATTCTTAATATTTATGAAAGAAGAGAGAATAATGGATATGATAAATAAATACCATGAAAAATACAACCACTATTCAGCACAAACCAAAAGCCATAAAATTTTAAGGGTAGGATACTATTAGGTGACCATATTCAACAATTGTTTCTAATAGGTAAAAAATTACAAAGCATGTTTTATGTTTATGGGTAATATAAGGAAAGTTCCAATCTTTCCATGGATATTAGAGGAAATTACATATGAATTGGTGCACAAGGAACATGTCACCCTTTTGCATGTAGTGGAGCATTACCCAAGGTACTCCTAAATAATATATTGTACCAAGTACATATCCAACAAGATGAAAAAGTAGCTCAACCATTTCAAATAGACAAAAAAAATCAACTATACATCATACCTAGTGTAGTTGATTTTAAAATTAAAAACACATTGATTCCTAAAGATATAATTTCATCAAATGGGACCATACAACAAGCAACTTCTAATTTATGTCTATAAAAGTGTACCTTGCAAAGGAGAAGGGAAAACATCATAATATTTCTATAACATAGTGTACCATCTAATTGTGAAGGTCTTAAAGAAAAAGGTACTCTAACTATTAGAAGAGTGACATGACCTACTAAAATTTGAGAGTTTTTCAAATAGATATTTCTACCTAAGAAAAATACAATTCCTTTATTAGGGATTTTGTGTTCTTTAGAATATCTTATGAGTTGCCCACATTTGTGTCTAACTATTTATTCAATGTACAATAAATGTGACAATTAGACTACATGGACCATAAGTATTTCAAGATGAAGAAGAAGACCACATTCTATGAATCAAACAAAGATATCATGGCTATAACATCGAAGTTGATAGGATACCTCCCACTCATCAATGAGATAATGACATATTTGTGTTGACTATTCTAATGGATTATTGGTCTTATAACCTAGAGAAAATTTTTACAACTAAACTAGTAGCTCTAGGGCTTGGTACCTTTTATAGACATAAGAGAATACATAAGGTAGAGAATGAGGCTAATATAGATTAATACACTATATTGAAAAAACTAGAGGTCCCACAGGGGTATGAATATGATCTCTAAATATGGTATGTGCATCCTGCCCCATGATTTACCTTCTACACCAATGCCAAGAAGAAAAATAATTTTAACTATGATCATAAGATCAACCACCAAACGATAATAAAACTTGAAGATCAGGGATACACAACAAGATTTTTTTTGCATAGTAGAGAATGAAATTTAGGATTTCCCATGCATCAAGGCCTCTTTTATGAACCACTATGTAGTGCATGAAATAGGGGACATAGAAAGGGGTCCAAGATACAATGAATGAAAGTTGACTCACTGTAACAACCAAATATCACTCTCATAGTGGCTTCCTCAACATTGGTTCTTTTCAATAATGTTATATAAGAAATAACTCATAAATTCCAAGTAGAGAAGAAATGGGATCTAATGGAATTAATCCTAGAAAATATGTTAGGAAGAGTTAGTCCTGACTAAAGGTACACCAACATTAGAAGGAGATATGCCTCGAGATGAGCACAATTATAAGTTATATCTATAGCTAAGGATGGAGGCTTTGACTTTAGAGTCTACTAAATTTTGTTCCTCCTTCATCTTCTCCTCCTTATGTCATTTCTCCACCATCTCCTTCTTCTACCCCCACTTGTATCTTATCCTCTACTTCTAATACTACTTTGTAAATCCCCTTACTTTTTTTCTATGTTGTCCTCCCCATCAGTCAACATAGTCATAAGATATCTTAGAGGTATATTAGTTCTAATTTTAGGTCAATTCATAGTCAATATGATATTCCTTATCATCTCATTACCCTTTCTCACATCCACCATCGAATTCATAATCACTCAATCACTCATGTTGTATTTAATGAGACCTTCATCACTACTATCTATCATATTAACATATATTTCCACCCAAGTGTTGTTCACAACTTAATCACTTGACTCATTCTCCATATAGGCATCCCATTAACTATCCCACTCATAAAGTATCCCAATATAACAATCCCTTAGGACCATGATGACATCACCAATGCATGACTTATTGAGGATGATTGATTCAATCCATTTATTTAGGACCAAGTTAGGAATTTGTTTGACAAATAATAGATGCCTCAAAAATCAAAGAAATAAAGGATACAATCAACTCAATGAAGTTGAAGAAGACTAGAGAAGAATCATGCAAATGAAGAATTTGGCTTCGAAGACACCAATTTTCCTATGCTCCCAACTAACATAGGATGGAAAATTAATCACTAAACTCTTTGAAAATAACCAACTGAGCCCTCAAAAATATTTTTTGTCTACTTTATCAAGATACTCAATCTAGAAATGACCATAATCAATCCTTACTAGCTACTACAATTGACCAGTTATTTACATCAGGGATCAATTATGAAGTGTAATGAGGTTACAATGGAGGTTAAGACCCATAAAAACCAAATATAAATCAACAAACAACCATGGATTAGCTTGTGAGATAAAAAAAAATAACTTTAGCAAGAGATAGAGACCTTGAAGAAATATGCAACCAATAAGGACCAACTACAAAAATATATTGAAGAGTTAAAATACCAATTGGTAGAAAGTGAAAGATAAAAGAAATAACTAGAAGACCTTTTAACATATCTTGTGCAGGGATATAACTAACTTAGGCAACAACTTGAGTAAGAAAATAAGGATCTAGAGTCATAAATAGAACAAGCATAAGCAGTGTCATAGGAAAATAATCAAGAGATTTTCCTAGTGAAAGAAGAAAATAAAAGTTTAACAAAAGGTGTAGAATTAGAGAAAAATTGCAACTTATGTATAGAATAAATTAAGTCCTTGTGGGACAATATCAAAATCAAGGTCATACATACTAAGTTCTACTTCAATTTTTCTATTGAAGTAGAAGTTATCTTGGATCAAAGCACCAAAACCATTTAGGTAGAAGAGGATGATTTGGCTACAAAAGGGAGTGTAGAGCCTTGACATTACCTTGGAATTTATAATTTTAAAAGGATACAAATTAGGAAAATAAAATAATCAATACCTTCCAAAACCCCTCAAAATTTGATTAATTATAGATCATGTGCCAATTGGTTCAAGAGAAATTTTCCTGTAGAGGGACTTGATTGGCTCATGGGAGCAAAGTTTAAAAGGTCAACTAGTGATTCACTTGCTTCCTTGAGAAAATCGATCAACAGATAATAGAGGGGTTAAAATAAAAGCACATATCCCTAGAAGAATCTATTGAGAGTGATATTTTAGCATGTAGTAGTGCATTAACTAATTTTAAAGGTCTTTTAGGCATGTTCAAGGTATATTTAGAGGAATATCATATTTGGAGGTGCATCATTTTGTTAGATATTCCCTTGAACATTTACTTTTATTAGGAGTAATAGTTTCTCACCCCAGGAAACTGAGGGATAAAATATTACTATGAACAGGATCTATGGACTCCAATGTAAACATCTTTTGGCCATTAGAAATCAGATCCATGCTTTATGAAACCCATATTGTGTTTTGTATCTCATGAGATTTTTGTAAAATTAGTAATTCCTTTGAGTTCTATTAGTGGCATTGCCCTACTAGTTTTTTAAGTGTATGGTGATTGAGGTATAGCCCTTTTACCAATCTTGTCATTTGATTAGCAATTTCATATTTACTGAATGAGAAACATTAATCTTATTTAGTTTCTCATGTGTTAATCGATTGCACACTTCCTCAATATAGTTAAGATCATATTTTATTTAAATTCCTCATGCCATTAATATTTTAAAGAATTCTTATTTTTTACACTTTAATTATATGCAATTAGTGTAGGTTAGTATAGGAATATTCAATAGGGGGAATGGGGAGTTTGCTTCAATTTGAAGGTTGGAAGGATTTGGTGGACCTACCTTCCAACTTTATTAAAACTAGAATTGGGGTGCATCATTAAATTAGAAGTCAAGACAATTCCCTAGTCTAATAGGGAGATACCAAGAGGTGTTGTAGCAATTGGCTCATATACTAAAAAAACAAGCATAATAGCTTGTGCTAATTGATAGGAATAAGGTGGTCATATAATTAAATTTAATTCCAAGAGCTAATAAATGTTAAGATACCCAATATTTTTGACAACAAAGGAAAACTCCTCAATCATTATCAAATATAGAAGATATTCAAGAAGGAGAAAGCTATATTAGAATGTGATACCTCACAAAATTAGGCCAATAAGCTAAAGTCTTCAATGGAAAAACTCAAGGACTAGAAGGGTAAATTGAGGGGCTTTCCAAAACTCCATACCAATATGTTGCACGGGAAGCCAAGATGTTAACAAACTTGAAACTACTAGGAGATGATGTGTGGTAGGTTTTGTTGAATTGATATGTTTATCTTGGAGATCGGATCAATTTTGTAATTTTCTAGTAGGATTATCCTAATTTTTTAGACTCTACAACTAAGGATAGAAGCAGGAACTTTGATCTTTTATAAATTAATTTTTTCACCCCATGAAGTCACCAAAAATATAGTAGTTGCTACCTTTGAATTCTTGATAATTAAGAGGCTCGAGGAACTAAGGATTAAATAATCAAAGCCTACAAAATACCTTTTTTAATCCCTTGGGATGTAGCAAAAAAGTTCATCAAAGTTATGATCCATTGCTGAAGTTGTGATTCACTTAACATGTGATGCATAGAAAAGGTGCAACTGATTCTTGATGAGCTAATTACTATTTTATAAAGCAGCAAGTCACTAGTTACTAGGTGAAGTTGGACAAAGAAGCACAAAATTTGAGGCAACTAAGTAGAAAGTGATATTTTGTCATCCTAGGGCACCAAAAGCAAGATAACAGGTTTTTAACTAGTTTAGGGACAATTTCAAAGGAATGTAAGATTTAGCGGTGCATCATTTTGCTAGGGATATCTCTAAATTAATATATTTATGAGGAGTAGGAATATTTTACCTTAGATAATTCCTAGGTGAATAATTTTTTATAGATAGAACCATGGGATCTATTATAAGCATCTTTTGGATATTAAGAAACTAGAACATCTATGGACTCCACATTGTACTTTGCTCTAATTTTGAGAATAATTGAAAGGTTGTGCATGATATTTACTTTACAATTATAGCATACTACTCTTTTGGATTGTTGAATATATACTGATATGGCATACCCTTTTTCTTTCTATTCATTTTTTCTATCATTTCTATTTCATATGCACAAGTGCACATTGATGTTATGTGATTTCTTCATGTGTTGATTGATCATACACTCTCCTTGCTATGTCTATGACCATATTTTATTTTCATCTAATATACTTTAATATCTCATACCCTTACCTTCATGTGTTTAATTTCTCATGTTTATTTTTAGTACTTAGCTTAGATTAGATTAAATTAGCAAGGTTAGTGGGGATCCAACCTAAATCTAAAGGTTAAAAAAGGCATATTTATCCTTCTTCTAACTATTGAAATGGACTTGTAGGGCATATTAGAAGTTGGACCTTTTCGGCATTCAATAATTTGCATAGATCATAACAATAGGTTTTTACTTCAACAATTATAATTTTCTAATATATATAGCTACATTTTTATATTATGTAGGAAGGTTTATATTGAACCATGGATGCATTTGATCTCTTGTTTATGCCCATACAACATTATAAACAGTGGAAGAGAGGGATTTATTCTTCTCATCCTCTATAAAATATTGGCTCCTTGCTAATATAAAAATCTAATATAAATATAGAGGGTAAAAGGAAGATAAATAAATCAAAATACATAAAGATAGATATAGTTGGATGACAATAGCCAAATGAGCTTGACCCAATCAACATACTTAGAATATTAAAAAAATTTAGTGCATCAAACATTTAATAAATCTATAATGCAAAACAAGTAGAGCCATATATATTATCCTTTCAAAGAAAAATATTTGTGCATACAATTGATCTTCAAATGCTATTCATAGTTTATCCATTCATTATAGTAGTAAATACAAATAGAAGTTTGATTTAAAGAGAAAAAGGTATTCAAAAGTAGCCAAAAGAACCCTTACAAATGACCTCTTAGCTCTTATTTATAGCAAAATGAAATTACCTTCATATCACTATGGTAAATAAATTCTAACCCTAGTTAATCATGATTTAGCAAAATCTCAAAGATAGATGGCAAATGGATTCCTAACCAGCTAGATTTTATACTAAAAATATTCTAAATTATCTTTAATTGTTGTTTGTGTTAGGAATAAATTATTATTAATGAGCTATTGTTAGCTCATGTAAATAATTTATAGAAGATGAAATATTATATAATTATGTAGGTTTGATTTGTTGTAACTGCACGCCTATTCCAGGTTGGTTTTTATAACCATTGTCTAATCTTAACAAATAAAATATATTTATCAATATATACTATGAATGAAATATTTGATCCTTTACAGTTTATTATTGGTATTAGAGCTTTTAAGAATCAAAAAATACAACTCTAGTTTGATGGGTTGGCTAGGCTATTACAACTCTAAGCACGTGGGCATTCTAACCTTGTGGAAGCCTCTCATATTATTGGTTATATGGCATTAAATACTAAGAACTAAGGAAGGGATCTCTTGTTGATAGAAAAAATTGGCAAGCAATATTATTTGAGGACTAGGATCTTGACTATTGCATGCCAAAATGGTGACAACACTAGAATTTTTTATGTTTGCAAGGAAGTGTAATGCTTTCCTAGTTTTAATACCCAATATTAGAGCTCCAAAAAGAGATCTCCCCAATAATAGCATTATCTCCTCATCGTGGTTTTATATTTTCCAAAGGCTTGACCAAATTATTGAAAACACATAGTTGTGGTCATGGACCAAAGCCACCAAATTAGGTCACCCTTGGTTGTTTGCATGGTGCTTCTACAAATGCTAAACCATTGCATATATAACCTCCAAAATGGTAGTGTCTAGGTCCTTAGACACCAAGCAATGCATGGCATAATTCCATCATTTTATTTCATAGCACTTGACTTCACTCTAGGCATGCTCCCTCATAATCTTAGCCTTATGGAAGTAGCTCAACATTGTTTTTAATATCTTTATTCTATGGAGCTCCATGAAGTGCACTAGACCCTCATCACTACTTATGATTGAGAACTACTATGAAATGGTTGAGTTGACCTATGCCTAGAAAACAACTCATTTTGCAAATCTGCAACAATCATTCCTAGGAGTCATGAAAGAAAAAAATCAATAAGTTGGTGGCAAACATGTGCCCACCAATTTAGGCTCTACCTTTGACAACATCATTGGTGTTGACTTCATATGATGAATCTAGCCTTGTCAATGTTTATTGTACCTTTGATATCAACTTTGTCATTTCACCTACACATAATAAAGCTAGCTTTAACCTATTGCCTAGGTTTAATATCTTATGGTTGTTTGAGAAAAATGCGTGTAAGACCAGAGGTCAAAAACATCTCAAGGACATCATCTAGATCTAAAAATAGAACACTCTCCTCATCTGATATGCCTTTGGGTATTTGACATGTCAAGACATGTGGGTATCTAATAACCTTGTCATTTCATGCAAATATTTCACCATCTGATTCCTTATCTGATAAGAGTAGAAGAATGTGATCTTTTGGTCAATGACCATTGGCAATAAGAGTAGGATAGAGTGATGCAACAAAAGCATGTTTATGTTCATCAAGTTTTTACTACCTTCTCTTTTGAAAAATGACCAGTAAGGATCGCCAATCTACCATTGGTTGTCGATGTCTCTAAAGTTCTCAAATATTTGGGAACCATAATCTACTATTCTCATATTGTTGGATTGAGAATAGGATTTCAAAGGTTTAAGCACCATAAAAGAAAAAAGTTTACATTTAAAATATTTTATGGGGGAAAATACATTCCAAGGCATAAGCAAACTAAGCAAGGTAAAGAAATAAAATAAGAAAGGAGAAAATAACACAGGTTTATGGATAGAAAAATTGGTGTTTTGGCTAGATACTAAGACTTTCACACTAAAAATCTAAGGTTTAATTCTTATCCTCTACATATTTTTAAAAAAATATTTTTTCTAAAAGGAAATAAAGGGGTCTTTCCTTTTTTTTTAATGCACCTAGTAGGAGAGTTTAGACATAGAAACAAAATATGCATTTTTGAAGTATAAGACACAAACCAAAAACACCAATATTTTTACTACCTTTAAAATATTTTTAGTTTTGCAAATTTTACTCTATAGTGCATATGTTGTAAAACTAGAAGTAGCAAATATTTATTATTTAAAGGTAAATTTCTGGTGGTGACAAACACCTTAAAATATTTCAAACATATGCTTTCAAAATTGCATGCTATGTACAACTCTTCACAATAGTGCATAAGCACATAAGTAGCATCTAGCATCAATGGTACCCATGGCTCACATTTATATGTCAAATTATTGTGTTGAGATAATGTGGCTAATGCCTGAAATAACTACCATAATGACTTTTGGGAATAATCCCTATAAATAACTAGGGATAAATAATGTTTTCTTCAAAAAAAATCACTCCATTAGTAACCCTTATTCATCACTATTGCTAGACGTAAACCCTGAAATTGAGAAATTTTGAGTATATAGGGAAGTTTATATTTAAGCAAGTGTCATTAATATGACAAATCCCTTTTCATATTGTATCGGTGCCTTGTATCGATCTCTTTCACATGCCTTAAAGTATATCTCACATACGATCGTATATATAGAGTACCAACTTCTTTCATGTATCGAAGGGTATATAGGAAGGATGAGTATATAAAAAGGTTCAATTTATCATATTGGTAGTATATTGAAAGGGGGACCATTTGGGAGATATAAGTAACCCTCACCATGGCTGCACCAAAAGTATTTCTTATAAATCTATAACATTTGATAGGTTCAAATTTTGGACCTTGGAAGACTAAGATGAGAACCATCTTGGTTGTTGAAAAACTTTAGGATATTTTCACAAGCAGATATCAACCTCAAAACTATGACAATGTCAAAAATTTGATGATGTAGATGCAAGAGCATTGATGCTCATCACCCTTGGTACATATGATGTTATCCAACCATATATTTTTTAAAGCATAGACATCAAATTAAGGATGAGATACACTTAATACCATCTACAAAGGAAAGAATGAATTTATCTTTCTTCACCTTCAATCACAACTCCACACATTGGGAGTGTAATATGGAGAAAGTATAGAGGCATTTCTTTGTAGATTTTTAGAGCTATAGACATAATTGAATGCCATGGTTTAAAATGTGGAAGACAATCTCTTAGTACCCATCATACTTTGAGCTCTACCATATTTATTTAGAAAGTTGATGACCTCCTTACAAGTCTCCAATACGAAAGCTTTCTTTGATGAGCTAGTCAATATGCTGTAACAAGAAGAAGCAACCAATAAAGTAAGGTATCAATTGTAAAATAATGTACTTATCCCTAAGTAATGTGGAAACAAGAAACCACAAAAGGGTCCTTCTTCACTATAATCATAGAAACCACCTAAGAAAAAAAAGAGATACTGCCACATCTATGATAAAGAAGGATACAATATCAAACATTGCTAGTATAACTTGATGACTCAAGGTTATCAAGTCCATAAACCTTAGAAGAAGAAGACACAAAACAAGCCACATCCCAAATACAAGAGACTAAAACGATATGTGCTTGAAGAATCAAATTTAGATTCTGAATAGACCCATAAGGTGCTAATATCCAAGGCTTATAGAAAGACCAAAGGATGATGTTTTGTATATTGATTCAGGTGCTAGAAAGCACATGATATGGGATAAAGTGTGGTTTGATTCATTATAATCCAAATAAGTGGAACCAGTCACTATCATCGATGTTAAAATCTATCATATCAAATAAGTGTGGGATGTTTCTCACAATATTCCAAACAACAAATGCATAATTGAAAATGTACTATATGTACCAAGATTGGTAAACAATTTTTTTTCTATCCCAAAAGTGTTGGATTGCAACAAGGTGATCGAATTTAGAATTGTTAATGACCATAAGAAGTATTTTATCACTAGAAATGGCAAGAATGTGATAACTAGTTCCTACAAACATGGCTTATTTTCTCTAAATTTTCTATCTTCTCCTAATTTCACACCACCGATAGCCATGACAAATGCAACCTTTATTTGGCATAGGAGATATGGTTATCTTAGTTTAGGATACTTACTCAAACTGAGTGACCATCAAATGGTGGTAGGTTTACCCAACCTTTCACATACATTTCTAGTTTGTTCAAGTTGTTTAGCATGCAAGCAACACTGAATACCCTTTCAATATAACACTCATAGAGCAAAAGGACCATTGGATGTGATACTCATCGATATGTGTGGACCCATGGCAACTAGTTTTGATGGAACATGATACTTCAAGTTGTTTTTTTATGACTACTCAAGGAATATGTGGGTGTACTTGCAACTAAATTCTAAAGTGCTAATATATTTTTAGATGAAATTAGGCATTCAATTAAAGTCCTTCACTTGGATTAATGGGAGGAATATATATCCAACAAAATTTTAAGGTTTCTCACACAACATGGGATCAAGCAATAACTCACTATAGCATATACTTCTCAATAAAATGGGGCTGCTAAAAGAAGAAACCATTTCATCATGGAAATGGTTTAGTGTATGCTTATAGGAGCCAATCTAAAGCAGTAATATTGTTAGGGTACCTAGGAATAGATATTTTGGGATATAATATTATATTGTATAAGGGTTGGCATGGGACACACATAACCCAAGGTTGATTATATTATAATATTTCTTCCTAGGTATCCCAACAAATATTGGGCTAAAGGTATCTCCACTATAGTGTATCTTCTAAATAAAGTTCCCACAATGTCACTACAAGGAGTTACACCTAAATAATATTATTTTGGGAGAAAGCCTTCAGTCACACATCTAAAATTCATTAGTAGGAAGGCATACATGCATGTGCCAAAGAAAAAGAGGACCAATTTGGATGTAAAAACCCTGTCATGCATATTTCTTGGATATGATGATGAGTCAAATGGCTATATACTAATAGGTCTAGTCACCAAGATATTGCATACAATTTGAGATGTGAAATTTGAAATAAAAAAAAAGAATCTAATTCAAATATTATGGATTCTACCAAGCTTAACAATGCCACGTCTCTAGTTGTGAGTATAGATTTTGATGAGGAGTCTCATACAGAAGGTCTAGCAATTGATGATGTTCCTAAAGTAATTTCTCCTTGACAATAATGAAATTTTTCAAAATGGCTCACAAGTACCATTAGAGATGCCAAAATTGATGCACCTCATGATCTCACTTCCACATCACCACATACTCACAATATGTCATATCAAGAAGTAAATTTGGGATTGATGTCTTCAATAATGGAGAATTTAGAACCATCCTCAGTGAAGGATGCACCTAGTGTTAGGGGTTGTTATATCATAGACCATATGGAAATTCAAGTGGTATAACTACCCCTCATAAGTTATGCATGTAGTATAGGATAAGGTAGTTATAATTTTGTTTGAAGCTTTGCTGTGCTTGAAATAAACATCCTATGTACTTAAATACCTTTCATTTTAATAATACATTAATTCAAAGTATTAATATAAAACATGTGGTATAGGAGTAGGTAGAAGGAAGAAAATATCTCCTTTTGATCCTCCTCTATCTTTGACACAGAGAAGCCAAAATTATATTTTGTTTGTGAAAAGGTTTTTAAGTTTGAAGAGAAGTTTCAAGCGTAATATTTTCCTTGTATAAAAGTATTCAAAATATCACCATGAAGCAAAATTCCATGGTAGATCTAAAAGGTTTTAGTGTGAAAAACCCTTGTTAAAGGAAAAAAACTTTAAATTTTAAAAAATGTTTCAATCCCTTCTAAGACCAAATGTTATTAGCCTACAATCAACAACCAAACCATTTTAAGCAATAAAGGAAGCCATAAAAACTCCTTAAAATTAAAGAAGATAAAGAAGCCATTGAAGCTTCTTCAAACATTGTAAGAAACATTGTAGAAGAAATAAGCTGCCCTACAAAAAAAAAAGTTAAAATATAGTCCAAGGAGGCTCATAAAAGAGGAACTAACAATTATTAAAGAGAAGCAACATTACAAAGGATTTTCTCACAAAAATACAAAATCAAAATAAAGTAAAATTCAAAAAGGTGCTTTTAAAAAGGCATTCAATTTAAAGAACTCAAAAATGTATAGAATATTCTTGAATGAAAGACTTACAAAAGCAAAGAGCATTGAGTGATTGGAAGCAAATAGCTCCAAGACATTATTGTAAACATTCCATTTGGAATGACTAATTGTTTAAAAGTGAAAAGTAGACTTTGCATGGAAAGAAGAACTCTCCAAAGTGTCTAATATTGGCAAATTTATTTTTGCATTAAACAACAAGAAAACACCACATAAGGAAGGGAAATCCAAGCAAGACCAAAAATCCAAATTTGAATAGCAAGTGAAAGCAACCCATGGATATAAATTTAGTAAATATATTTCAAGTGAAATCCTATATTCAAAATTAGAGATAGTGGAGCGGGTGGTCTCTTGCTCTGGTGGGAGGACCCCATTTTGAATTTCCTGCTTCCCCCCCTCCAGTCCTATGGATTCCCAATAGGGTAGACCTTCTTGGGATCTCCCTGCTGCATTTCCAAGACCTCTATAGGATCCTCCTAGGGCCTTCTAGGATGTTCCTTTCCATTTTTTATGTGATTACAGTTGCTTGGTTAGATCGACCCAAATTTTCTCTCCTTAATGGCCTTTGATGGTGGTTGGCTTTCAAATGGCTCAACTCGGGAGTTGGAGCTATGAAGACTATCTTGATGGACCTTTTTGGTCTTTTAAGGGATCTCATGTGTTATCATTTTTTATTGGAAGGTTTCCTCTATTCCTCTCTAGAGTTTAGCTTTCGAAAGGGGGCTCCCGCTTTCCTATTTTACCATGGTGTTGCAGTTTGGGGTTTACTCTTTATATTTTTCTTAGTATTTGGGAGGTCCATATTTTTATCATCCATGGTTGAGTGGCTCTTGTGGTTGTTTTTGGGATGGGCCTTCAGAAGTAGGTTCAAGATCTTCTAATATTCAGAAGCGAATTTAGGGTTTACTCACTACATTTTTCTTGGTCTTTGGGAGGGCCATGTTTTTATTATCCATAGTTGAGTGGCTCTTGTGATAATTTATAGGAGGGGATTTTAGAAGATCCATTTTTTTCTATCCATGGTTTTCTATGGCACCTTTATCTACTACTTATTTCTAGTCTTTAGGATGGACCTTGTGTTTCTCATGCAACAACGGGTGAAGGTGTCTATGGATATCTTCTTGGATGGATAGTTGGTGGGTCTAGATGGTGATCTAGCATGGGTGAATCTCTGGAATATTTCTTATTTTGTAGTTTTTCTTGGTCTTTGGAAAGGGGAACCTATGCATGCATGCCTACTATAGAAGATAATCCTCTAATGACAGTACCTATGTGAGATGTTCCATTCTAGCCATGAGATGTTGTAGTGGATTGATTCTTCTCTAGGTATTCCTACCTTTCAGCTGTGATCTTCGTCTCCTTTACAGTGAGATATTATAGCCTGTAGATATCTCCTTGTCTTGTTGAACTAGATTACATACCTTCTCTCCATTGCAGTGAGATCTTATGGCATGTAGAGATCCCCTTTGTTGTTGATTCTTCTTCCAAGTTGTTGATAATATCTGGTGAAGGTCTCCTTGGGCAAGAAACCTCCTATCCTTTTTCCTGTGTGCTATAGTTTGTTGTCAGTGAAGATTTCCCTGTGCGAGAATATTTTTTCAAAAAAAATTGAATTACTTTTTATTTCTAGTAAGGGTTTCCTTGAGCAGGAAATCTTTTTCAATTGTTGAATTGATGGAGCTCTTTGGTGTTGTTTTCCTTGGATGGAAAACTTATGTACCTTTTTTTGAATCTTGAATTGTCTTGTTAGATCCAAGATGGCCCCTGTTTGTTGTCTCTTGGAGACTATCCCATTTGCTATTTTTATAATAAGTTTGGGGATCCTTTCAAAATCCCTTTTCAACAAATAAAAAAAAATACTATATTCAAACAAACCAAAGTCATTTTGGAACTAATATATATATAACAAGCACTCAAAGATAGAAAAAGTGAATGGATAATAGCATGCACTCGAACAAGAGAATGGAAGATAGCACAATGAATGGATGATAGTGCCCACTTGAATAGATGAATAAAATATTGTAGTTTCTTGAGTAGAAGAAAGAAAAAAAAGTAAGAAGGAAAGATACCCACTGATAGCACCCAATGGAATGAAAAGACACACATTGGAATGAAATAGAATAGAGAAGCACCTACTATAGACACTCACTTAAAGGTAAAAAGCAACTATCCAACATATGGACGTCGAAGGAACTCATCCAAGCACTTAGAGTGTGTTAAAAAGGCAATTACTAGAGGTCAAAAATAATAATCTAGACACCTAGATATCAAGGCAATTCACCTAGATGAAGAAGCAATTATTTGCATCCATCTAGAAGACAAAGCAAAGTTGTAGTTTGAATATTTTTAGAAGAATAAAAATTTACAAAATCAGAGCAAGACGTTGAATGCAAAGGGTGTTCCTTGAGAACAAATAATTCAAGGAAAAGGTATCAATCTCAACCATTGCTTATCTAACACCAAGCAACCTCAAAATATCTCAAGATGCATGAATAATTAAATTTGCCTAACGTATTTATGAAGGATGAACATGCTCGTAAAGGGTGGGTGCAAAAGTCAAACTTTGACTTATTTTCCATCAAAGGTTGAAAGCAATAATATTTAAAGAAAACTTGATTATTTCATAGTGGGAAGAAGAAAACAAAGATACATTAAATTGAAAGTTTGTTTTTGGATTAAGAGAAAACTAGAAAGAAAAAATATATTCTTTTAAAAGATATTATTCTTTTTCAAAAAGGAAGTAAAGACAATTGTTGCCTTTATATTTCATATTTAGCAAGATAAATCTCTTGCATTTTGAAACATCAAATCAAAGTTTGATTATAGGTTTATATATAGTAATAAAAAAGTGTTTTTTGAGGCTTAGTGAAAATAAGATATTAAATTTTTGTGAAAGTCTACTATGGTTAGTGAGCACTGAAGTTTTTGTTACCATATTTCCAACTATTAAGGGAAAATAATTATGCTACCTCGAAGACCAAACTCAAGACACAAGTTGAGTTTGAGGAAGTATGGCAAGTAGTAGATGGAAGCATTAACCATACTACTATAGAAGGATATGATCAAATAAAGTTCAATAAGGCAAACAAAAATGCAAGACTAATAATCATGTTTAGAGTACGAGATGAGTTCTAAGCATATGTTTGAGATTCAACCACATCCAAGGGTGCATGGGAGAAGTTGAAAATAACATGTGAATCCAAGAATCAAAACCAAATTCTTTTCCTCTAGAGCTAGCTCCATTGTTTTAAGATGAAGAGTGGAGAAAAGCTAGAATAGTTCATGAGAAGAATTGAAAAGTTTTGAGCATCATTAAAAGCAATGGGAACTCACATATCTGATGAAATATTAGTTTCAATTTTATTGAGATCTCTCCCATCAAAGTACAATGTTTTTGTAACTACATTAAATATAACTAAGCAAACACCAAGATTTGAAAATCTAGTGAACCTACTTCAAAAATAAAGGCCTCACATACAATATATGAAGAATAAAAATTACTACTTACAAGTCAAAGATGAAATAATCCATTCAGAAGAGGCATGAGACCTTCGTAATTCTTCTAACAGATAAATAATTTTCAAAGATATCAGAATAAGAGGAATAATTTTTAAAGAAGTATTTTCCATGCATAAAATATGTATGAATGTTATGGCAAAAATGGACACATTGTGAGGGAAATTTGGCATAATCCATTCAAAAATGGATTCCCTTCACAAGAGATGAACTAGCAGCAAGATAGGTCATCTTTAGAAAATCAAAATCAAAGCTGGAGAAAGGTACACCAAAATAATGTAGCCAAGGAGAATTCAATTAAATAATATGAAAATAATCAAGAAAATGAAGAAGAATAACTTATTTTTGTCACACAAGAAGAGCTAAGACAACACAATAATGTTTAATATGATTCCAAACATATGACAAGTCAAAAAATCTAGATGCATTCAAATCATCATACAAGCAAAGTTCCATCGGTTGAACACTTCAATCCAAGGAACCAATAGTAGGCATCATTGCCTAGATACAAATAAAAATATTACAAGCACAAGCTATTAGAAACCTCCAAGGCCGAGAAGCTCATTAAATTCTAGAACAAAGATACTACGTTCAATGTTAATTCCTTTTCTATTCATTTTTCCAATTACAAAGAAAAACATTTGCAGTATTAATGGCCTATTATGAAGAAAGCTTTGAAGAAACATGGGATAGCCTACAAACTATACCTTTTTGAAATAATATTATCTATCTTTGTAACTCAAACATGAGATCCATGCATCATTATCAAAGCTCGAGATCTCATAAAAAATTTATCAAGAAGTGTACCAATATTACAAGCAATTAAGATACTAGATGATAAGATTCATTATGACATCATCAATATTGACAATATAATATGAGATAAAGAGATATTTGTTAGACAACATCAGTAGTTATTAGGCCCCAATGATTCAAGTCTAAAAAATATAGAGCAAATAATAGGTTGATACATTTTATGTTGGAACAAATAATCTAATTTTAGGATTATATTGTAAATTCACCTAAGTATAAAGGTGAATAATAAAATTAGGTATCTAGGCTTTAATATAAATTAAATAGATAGGTATTTAATTTATATTTATTAATATGTATATATATACCTAGGTTAGACTAATATATATTAAGGTATATGGATAAAATAAATATATACCTATATTTATTTTATCCTACACCTTAATATTATTATTCCTACAATTACTAAATTAAAATAATTTCAATATCTAGTCTAACTCTAGTCAACTCAAAGTCAAAGGTGACATGGCATGAGACTTGAGTGTGGTGGCATGTATGGGGCACATAATGGCATGTGGCATAGGTGTGGTGGCATGTGGCATGAGTGTGGTGGCATGTGGTATGAGTGTGGTGGCACATGTTGTGGAGGTTTTCCTCCATGACTATTTTCCAACAGGAGGATAGCCCAAACTATATATTTGGGCTAAACTCCTTGTGTTGATGGAGAGCTAATTGTGTAGTGCTAACTATGCAATGCTAACTGTGTAGTGTGAACTATGGACAACTAACAGTGAGACACTATTGTTTACTTGAGATATTGGTGATTTGCACCAATCACATTTGAGGAAAAAGGCTTGTATATTTTTTTGAAGATAATACAAAAGTGGAGATATGATTTTGGCCATGGTTTTTCCCTTTACAAGGTTTTCACATAATATTGGTTTCTTTTATGTGGTTTTATTTATTTCTATCTTACCTTACAATTTTTTTTTAATTTAGTAAATTTTATACTATTTACATTTGTGTAAAATATATATTTTGAATACTAATAATCTGTTGTTTGACTTTGTTTTAATCCACTACATTTGGGGGATTTTGCGTACTTCCTCCCCCTTTATTTTAGTGCAAGGAAAATTTGTGATAGCTATGGTATTATTTAAAGGACTTAAACAAGTACATAAAATTGCCAAACATTACATTTAAAATATACATCCATTTATCATATCATAGTACATATGATAAAATGAGAACTTGCAAAGAATTTAGGATTTCATCATAATGAAAAGTAAATAAAGGGAAAGCAATAAGCATTGAGTTTATGTGATGTAGAACTCAAACCTGTAGTTGTTTATTAGCCATGTTTTTCCGTGTATATGCTAGACTAGGAGGATTACAAAATGGTTGCAAGAACTATCTAGGCTTTAGGAACAATTTTGATGGTTTTCCTAATGAAAATATTTACCTAGATTTTACAAATATTTGCCTTCCAAATTTACAAAAATAGGTAAATTTTAGTGCTTAACAAAATTTACAACAATTTGTAAAAAGTGATAAAATCAGCACTTCAAAATACAAAAATTGACTTTGGAGATAAAATAATTAACTTTGAGGTGAAAATTTAATCAATTGTGTAAAAACAAATCGTTGGAAATTTGCAAAAATTGAAAAAATATTGCTTTTCACCTTGTTTGCTATTTTGGGTACCAATATTTGAATTTGAATTTTCAAAAAGAGTGGGAAAACTGGTTTGGCACCAAAAAAATTGGTTTAGGCAGTCAAGTCGCGGTAGAACGGTCAACGGCCCAGTATGTGCGGTCAACTGCACATGAAAATCAACGAAGCACAAAATTAATTTTCAAACTGTCACCAATCCCAACGATCAAACAATCATAGCAAGCACGATTTTCAAAGTTGATGGTTGAACCTGCCTAGAGGTAACCACCGCCTCCACATGCA
This sequence comes from Wollemia nobilis, assembly GCA_028583015.1. Classification (NCBI taxonomy): domain Eukaryota; kingdom Viridiplantae; phylum Streptophyta; class Pinopsida; order Araucariales; family Araucariaceae; genus Wollemia; species Wollemia nobilis. Next base: position 39,370,016 of record JAQPPZ010015824.1, on the reverse strand, counting down.
CGTGAGCGCGTTGTGGTGTGACCATCGTAAGTTGGTCACCACATAATGTGCACAGTGGCCCTTTTAAAATGCATTTGGGTCGTTGCATGAACAGTGTGGTACAATACCCACACAAAAGTTTTAAATGAACCCATCAACGCTTGGCTAGAATTCCATCGATGTTCACTGGACTGGGAATATCAAAAAACTCCTATCAAAAAATTGGTGTGATCCTTGAAAAATAACTAAGGATATAGGTAAATAATCTTTAGAAATATTCTGCTAATGCTAGAGGGTTTTAATTATCTTTCAATCGACCAGAAACCTGCTATCCTCTCTTGTAAATGAATTTTTACCAGATAATGGTAATAAAAATGGATTCCTAGAATGGTACACTGGAACCGTGGATAGAGTCACCGTAAATGGAGAAACGACACCAGAACGTCAATTTTTTTATGAAAACTATAAAATCCTCGTCAAGTTCATGTGTCATTGAAAAAATATCATGACGTCGAAAAACTATGTCAAAATTGTTTTTCTTCACCGAAAGCTACGTTGTCAAAAAATTGACTACTCCACGTGGTCTGTGTTTATTAGGAGAGCAATTAGGTTTTGAATCCTCTCCTCTGATTAGCTTAATTTTAACCTTAGATACAAATTAATTTTTTTTCTTTTTCTCTATGTTCGTGGCCTATGAATGGAACTGTGAACGTCAGATCGCTTGTGTGTAGTGTTCTCTAGCGAATTTCTCCTATGAGTGGAGATTACACAAGGAGGGAGAGTCTAATGCTAACATGCACTAGCAGGGGATGTCTTTAGGCTATAGCGATGCAAATTCAACAACAGTGATGTCTGTAAACTTCCACCATCTAGCTACACAAAGCTTACCTACAATCAATGATCCCTAGGTGTATTTTTTGATCTTTGGTGGTAAGATAGAAAGTTGTGTTCTCTTCTATTTGTGTGGGTGACATCGATGCAAGAACTCTACCTGTGTGGGTGGAGATTGTGTAGGTTCCAATGGTTGGCCATCAAAAAATGGTAGATCGATCATCAATAGGTTCCAGTTACTGTGGTCATGATAGTGATCTGCACGAGAAAAATCTTTGTGAGGTTGATATCGGGGTGGCCCCAAGGCATGAAGTGATGGAGGGGTATTCCCTCCTGTGCTACGGTAGGACTCAGCTAAACTACATATCGAGTGGTCACCGATCTGGTGTTGGTTCAACCGGTAGCAAGAAGTTAGTCATAGATGGTCGGTGGAGATGGCCCACCAATGGTTTGATGGCTTTATAACTGTGTGCACTCAAAATAAGCCAAGAAAAATCTATTTTGAACCTTGGATTATGATAAAATAAAATATTAATATTAATAAACTATTAATATTAATAAAAAAAATTAACTTTTATGCATGGAGAACCTCAATACTTGTTTAATTTTCCTACAAAGAGGTAGTTAACTCCTTTTTCCATGAAGGAAAATTTTGAGCCAATATCTTGTTCCAATTGGCTTCAAGGCACTTCAAAAATATTTTTGGCAAACTGGTGCTCTCACGACAAGGAGTGCCAATGTCTCCTCTTGGCCACAAATGGCCTCAAAATTATGGAATTTCTCCTCAAATATGTGTCGATCTCTCTGATCTTCAAAGTAGACATAAATTTTCTTCAACCAAGAAAATTTTTCTTGCCCTCACAAGGCAAGTAGATTTACCCTCTGGTTTCTGCTAGAGGTATTCGATGCAGGGGTAATTTCTACCCTCTACCACCTCCTGAGCTTCACAAATTGATGTTGTGGCTAGCCTCAAGCCAATTTCACACAAGCATATACCTAGGATCTTGATGAACTAACTGTAAAACTCAACTAGACACCTAGCAAATAAGTGGTAAACTTATCCTCCCTCTTGCAAAACTTTATCCTTGGCTCTAATTACCATTAATGTAGAACTCAAATGTGAAGTTGTTTATTCATTAGGAATAGTATAATATATAAGCTTACAAAGAATCTCACGTAGGTTAAGTGGTTGCAACAATTTTCCAAACATGGCCAACCACTTAACTAATAGATAACAATCTGCTAATCTAGGATGACAACTAACTGCTAGAAGATAAAGGATAACTCTAACAACTAACTAAACATCCAAACAACTTAACAACCTATTTTCAACATGGGCATACTATGCCTCACATGAATACAAAGTGCAAGAAATAGGAAATAATAAAATAATAACTTAGACTTATAATTAAACCTAAGGTACAACAATCATATCCTCAACAATATGATCAATGGAACCTAAACTCCTAAGTATCAAAGTAGTAAGAATACATTAAGGAGGGAAATTTCTCTCTAATCCAACATCATCCTAGATATTATTCTTTGGTCATAAGCAAAATAGAGCTATGACTATGATGTAATAATGGGGGTTATGTTAGGAGTTATTACACCTGAAGTAGGGAAAAATGGTGCACCAAATTATGATAAACAATATGTGTATCTATGTCCTATTGCTTATGAGCATCAAACGAAAGCATGCAAGTAAGATGGAAAAGATAGCAAATAACAAGAAATGGAGCAAAGTAAATCGACTTCTTATTAATTAGGTGGATCAAATATAGGTTACAAAATGTCCCCTTTGAGGGCTCAAATTATTGATACAACTATTTACAAATCGGGTGCCCAAGGATCAAAATCCTTCAAGTAACTCGGGTGCACATCCAATGTCTTTCCTCGTACCCACAATCGAGGTGGGCGGGCCAAGGTTGCCGCCACTTGTATCTTGGATCTTGATGTCCTATGCTCCTTCCTAATGCACTGTAGATACCTGCACCTACACACAAGGAAACCAAAAATGTCAAATAGCAAGTGTGTATGATGTAAAACATGCAATCCCCACAGGCACCAAAAGACTAGTAATGAGGCATATGCATAGATATTGTATCAAATCAACTCCAAATGATATGAAATTGTAGAGGGATGTAAAGTAAGTGGTTTTGGGAAGATATCACCAGAAATTGCACCAAAATTGAGTCCTATGGTGCCTCGTAATTGCAATGACCGTTCGTAACCTACAAAACCCAAAGCAAACAATTTCTGCCCCTACACATATCCAAAACACATGAAAATTGGAAATAATGCATAAAATAACATTTTAAGAAAACCCATATGATCATATTTGCAAAATAAGTGACATTTTAGGTGTTTCTCCAGATGACCACCGTAGACCTGCATGAGACCCTACAAAACACTAAAATTGTGATATCTCGGCCAATATAACTCAGAATGACATGAAATTTGAACTGCAGCATAATATGAACATGTAGAAAATAAATAATTAAAAATAGTTAGAAAATTGTTGACATATTTCTATTCATCATAGGGTGGGATGAATAGGACTGTCACAAATTGGGGGGCGCCCGGGGTGGGACGCCCACCAATTCTACCTAAATTTTACCACCAATTCCATTGGGAATTGATCCAAAACACTATGGGGGTATTTTCATCAAATTTTGTGAGGAAATTCACTCATATGGTTCAGTTATGTGACAAATTGTGCCTACTAGTTCACTCGCAAACCTCCTTCGCTAGGTAGAGATTTCGAGGTAAAAATGGGCACAAAAGGTGAAAGGAAATCTTAGCAGCACTCCATTGCTTTGTCCTAAAACTCCTCTCCTCCTTTTGTGTGGAAAATGCATCCACTTTATAGCCTAAGGAGGCTCATGGGTCAAAAGGCATGCAAGGGCATGCAGGGCAAGAGGCGCCACTTGGCCACCGGGGTGGCATGCATTGGAGGGGGAAGAGAATCTCCCAAATTGGCCTCCCTTATGGAGCAAGGCATAAATATGCTGTGTGCTCTAACTTGTATGTGAGAATAGGTAGGAATATGACCGTTACCAGGTGCCATTTGTCCATATTTGACTTTTTTCTAGTCAAACCTGCTATTCGTCCCACCTTGGGATGAATGTTGCTATTCGCTCTAGGGTGGGATGAATAGGATCTGTATTCATCCCAGGGTGGGACGAATAGAAATAGGGTGCCAAAAAGGTCTCAAAAGTGGCCTGAAACCTTCCAAAACCTTGCACAAAGTGGCTAGAACCACTGTATACCTCTTGAGGGCTGCCCTAGGGGCCTTGGTATGTCAATTTAGTCGTTGCTTTTGGTAGCATAATCGGATTGACCAGATTTTAGTGTCTATAGATGCCCCTTTTTGGGATGCATTGTGTGCAGCACAATATTGAGCAAAAATAGATGACTAAAATGTTCAATGATTAGGGTTACTCAATAACCTAACCAACTTTAGATGCCCCAATCCTGGAAAGAGCATGCGTTCTTGAATCCTTGCTTTCGACGAGCTAAGGAACTTGCTTTATCTTGGTTGTCATTCAGTCATGATGCGGGGGTTCCCGATGTTACACATGCTTACTAGATGCCAAGCATTTTGATTTGATATTTTGTGCTTGTTTGCTGCCCCAAGCAGGAGCGTGATTGTCTTTGTCAATGATTCGTTGAACGAATGCAATTTGCCTGATTGAGTGTGTGCTTGTTGATTTTGAACTGAGTATGACTACCCCCTCAAGTGATGAGTCGATGAGGGAATGACTCATGAGAAAAGTGATGAGTCACTTGACCCAGATGACTTTTTTTAAGGTTACCTTCAGTTGTATCCATTGAAAAATGGCATAGTTTTGAAAGGATTTTGATGATGCTATGGAGGTTTCTTGGAAGCAAAGAGTTGAAAACTTCATTCCCGTGGGGTGGTCTAGCCATAATGGCCTTCTTGGGGAGTGAAGTAGTAACTTGTCCATGCATCCATGAGAATTTTGCATTCCATATTGACCCTGAATGAATTCCATCATATTTGACTTGTTTTTGGTGGGTTTTTGGACCCTTTTCTTTGGTGCTTCCTGGAGGAAAGGAATGGAAAACCTCATTCCCGTGGGGTGGTCTGGCCATACTGGCCTTCTTAGGGATTTAATTAAGGTCCTTTTTGAGCATCCAAGAGTATTATTATTTGCCTCTTGACTTATGCAAAAATTTGACCAAAATGTAGCTATTTTTTGGGGGTTTTGGACCCTTTTTGGTGCATTTTAAGTTGTTTTAACCTACAAATTTTGTATTCATCCTAGGGTGGGATGAATGCAAATTTTGTATTCATCCTAGGGTGGGATGAATGGCAAAAAGTGTGTTCATCCCACCCTGGGATGAATAGAACTGCCGCAAGCCTATATAAACCTCAAATGTGAGTTTTGGGCTCATTATTGCATGTTTTCTTTGGCGATTTGAGAGGTGAGGAGGAGGAGAGTTATTTTTCCGTAGCGAAGCACTATCAAAATCACCCCATGACCACCATGAGTCAGCAAGTAGAGGCATCCAGTGGAGGATCCGATGCTAGGCGGGTATGTGCTGACTCGACTTCCTCATTATTTTTGCTTTTAAAATTACAATTTTGTTTTGTTGTTATTTGATTTTTTTATAATAGATAATTAACCCTAATTTAACTGGAATACATTGTACTTTTGACTTGTTTTGTTTTGAGGTATATCACATTACCAGATAGGTAATTAAACCTAATGTAGATGTAATATACCAAATTTTTGTTTTTTTTAGGCACATCACATTAAGGGATAGGTAATGAAACCTAATGTAATGGGAATATGCTAGATTTTGAATTTTGTATTTTTATGTTTTTGTGCAATTAGATTGCTTTAATAGATTAGTTGTGCATTTTTTTTTGGGCCTTTTGGAGGCCATTTTGAAGCATGGCGAATGCCTGCTTATCACTTTTCTTATTTTTTTTTGTTTTTACTAGGTGGTGAAGAGTCGGTACCACACATCAAAGCTCTTCGAGACCACTCGAGATGCCTTGATTGAGGTTGACTGGGAGTGGCTTGATGCCATGGGGCTCAAGCAGGTTACCCGATTGGAGCCTGTGATAGGCGATCGAGCCTACTTGACCACTCTTATTAGCTTATGGGACTCATGCACCAACACCTTCCACCTACCAATGAGGGAGATGATGGTGATGCTAGAGGACGTCTACCAGATTCTATAGATTTTGATAGAGGGGTGATCGATCCACTCTACGCACCATGATCGAAGAGGTGTAGTGTTGATGAGGTACTTTGGTGAGGATGCGGATGTGGTGGAGTTAGACTATCAGAATGGAGGGATATTGGTGGGGTTCTAGCATGAGGAGGGGGTGTTGGGGGTGAGGCATGCACTATTGATGACCCTCATCTCCAATATGCTCCTCCCTGATTCCTCAGGAGCTAGGTTCCCTTGGAACCTATTGGAGCTGGTGTACGCCCTGGCGAGGTGCACCAAGGAGGAGCCTCTAGTGATGGCTTGGGGGACTACCCTACTAGCATAGCTCTATGATGAGTTGTATGAGATCCACTACCATCGATGGAAGGGCTTGGGGTGTAGCTTCTTATTGTAGTGTTGGGGATGGCAGCACATAGTTGTGGGGTGACCACATGGACTATCGTGGATGACCTAAGGGTAGTTAGTAGATAGGGAGATAGGATATGGTATCCTATGGTAGAGGACTCAGGAGAGAGGGTAGAGTCATCGATATGTAGGTGATGTGGAGCATTATGTTGATGCTCTTTCATGACTGGCACTAGGGTAGGTGATATGGTGATCGTATAAGGACTATCCGGATTGGGTAGATGTTGGAGAGTAGCTCTAATGGGTGAGGTGGAGTAGATGGATGATTATGAGGTATGGGACCGAGTGGGAGTACTTCCCTTTTCTTAGGTTATGTGATAGTTTGGGCTATGGTAGGGGTTTCCTGGGGAGCTAGTAGTATATCGGCATTAGGGATGAGAGGACATTAGACTGGCCAGTAGTGGAGGATGTGGGTGAGGAGGTAGATCCTATAGTAGATGTTCCTAATATGGATGATATCGGGACTATAGAGGAGTATGACTCATGGTGGGTGATGCACCAGTGGTGAGGCGTAGGGGCCCTAGGGGGTGAGGCGGCTAGGGCAGAGATGAGGTGATGGAGGATGCCCCGGAGGATGACCAGGTAGAGGTGGGTGAGCCACATGGGCATCACCAGTAGATAGATGAGTAGGTAGACCTCCTAGACTTGGGAGATCAGGGTGATGATGGGGAGGCTAAGGATCAGGGGGTGCAGGTGCAGGAGGGTACATAGGGTGACCGATATCTAGAGCTACAGGCTGAGCTAGTAGGGTCAGATAGGAGAGGGATCTCCTTCGAGCATAGGCATAGGAGGACCAGGCTGAGATATCCTCCCTATGGGCACAGCTGAGAGCATAGGGTCCTAGGTAGGAGGGATCCAACATTGGGGAGGTAGAGAGGCTATGGGTAGAGGTGCTATGACTACAGTCAGTGGTGGAGACTTACCAGGCATAGGGGTAGGAAGGTAGGCTTATGTGGATCGACTAGAGATGGAGGTAGTGCACCTTGGAGGGCATCTTCTTGATGATGGGGAGACTAGTGGATCACATCATACTCGATAGAGCAAGACAGTGTAGTCTTCTTCTAGGTGGAGGACTGATAGGGCTAGTGGTAGCAGGCATGGGGGATCATAGTGGACCTGGACTATGGGTGGTAGTGCGAGTCGTAGCACCGGTCTTGCATGACCATGGTGATGGAGACTCTTGGGATTCTTTTTGGAGTTTGGTTTTTGGTATTGGTGAGGTCTGAGGACCCACTTTATTGTAGCCTATGGGTATTTTTGGAAACTATGATGTATATTTTTACCCCATATATATATGAGATTTTGTTATGGTCATCATATGTCTCGATTATTGTTTTATGAGATGGATGCAATGTATGTATTTGATTTATGATGGTATGTTAAATGCTTATGATGGATGTATATGGATGCTTTTGTGATTTGATGTAATATTGATGGATGTTTATTATGTATGCATATGTATTTTTTAATATTGTGATTTGATGCTATGTATATGCATGGATGCATAATGAGATGGATGACTTGAGTGCTTTGATATGATGAACTATGACTAATGATTTGACACACTATGTTAGCACCATAGACTGTATAAAATGCATTAATTCCTTTTTTTGTTTTGTATTTTTTGTGTAATGGATATATGGAAATGTATTATTGCAATGTGATAAAATGGAATGAATGAAGTGAAATGTTATAGAATGTAGATGAGGTTTTCATGAGACTCAAACACTCTAGCTAACTTGATCAAAGATTGTATACTGACTATGCAAGACTTTTTGACAAGGTATGAATCTTCTAGGATGACCAAGATACTTCATATCCTTGTGTGTGCAAGTGAGTTCATTCCTGTGAGATGCATAAAGATACCACCATTGCCAGATAGGCTATCCACCAAACCTGTAATGAGGATCACCCTATGAGTGTCACGATCCTAGGTTTTGTACTTGGTTGGATTAGACCACTAGGTAGTATAGGCTACCAAAAGCTAGCTCATCCACATGCAAACATTGGTCTATACACACGCAAAAGCTAATGTGACAGACATATCATCATGCATAAGGATACCACCATTGATAGATAGGCTATCCACCAAACCTGTAATGAGGATCACCTTATGGTTTTCCAAATGTTGAGAATTCTAGGGATTCAAGTTCAACTCCCTTCTTTTCTTCAATTTTATTGGGATACTTGCTCATGTGTAGTGATGAAAATCACTATTTATTTTGTATTTTGTTTTCTTTGAGCAAGGGATTTGGGGAGTGGTGATAACCACTATTTATTTTGATTTTGATTTTTTTGAGGATTTTGCTTTTGAACTTTTGGGATTTTGGGAATTGGGATTTTTGATAGTGGTGAAAACCACTATTTATTTTGAGGAATTGGGTAGGGAAGAGCTTGTCCTTTTTCCAATTCTCAGCATTCTTGAACCATTCACATAGGGGGATGAGTAGGATAACCTTTTCACTTAAAGCAACCTAGACCACTTCGTAGGTTTCATCTTTCCTTGTGCAAAACTTGGATTTATTAATGTGTAAATGTGTTGGGATTTGTTGTATACAAGGTATAATCTAAGCAAGACTCTACCTCCTAAAAATCATGATAGCTTTCTACAAAATCTGAAAAGAAAACTAGAGATGGTTGAGTGACTAAAAACCCTAAGGACATTCTAGAACAAATGACTAGGTGATGGGAACATACACTACTATGACCAGTGTGAAATGTAAGTGAATATGATAAGTGGAAAATTGAAATGATGTGGATAATGATTTTGACATAATTATTTTTGGAATAATGAATAATGTACAGTCTTAGTGCTAGACACGTATGAGCAACTCTATAATGCAAAGTGCAATAATGAGTATGCCTAATGCATATGATTTTGATAATGCAATGAGATGCGATGTAATGAAATGCAATATGATATTTTTGTGTTTTGTTTTGATGATGTTTGAAGATGCAATGTAATGCAATATTTTTGTATTTTTGATTGATATATATGATGTTTTTTATTTTTTATTGATATATATGTACATGTGACCAATGGGCTTATTGGGGGCCATTGGGGCATTTGGGGTGACCAAAGGGCTTATGGATGCCTTTGGGGCTTTTGAGGTGACCTAGATGGTCATAGACCATCTAGGAGCATTTTGGGTTGACCAAGTGGGTTAAAGGCACCCTTGGAGCATTTTGGGGTGACCTAGATGGTCATAGATCACCTAGGAGCATTTTAGGTTGACCAAGTGGGTTGTAGACACCCTTGGAGCATTTTGGGGTGACCTAGATGGTCATAGATCACCTAGGAGCATTTTAGGTTGACAAGGCGCCTGGAGCATTTAGGTTGACCAAGGGGTTGTAGACACCCTTGGAGCATTTTGGGGTGACCTAGATGGTCATAGACCACCTAGGAGCATTTTAGGTTGACCAAGTGGGTTGTAGACACCCTTGGAGCATTTTGGGGTGACCTAGATGGTCATAGACCACCTAGGAGAATTTTAGGTTGACCAAGTGGGTTGTAGACACCCTTGGAGCATTTTGGGGTGACCTAGATGGTCATAGACCACCTAGGAGCATTTTAGGTTGAGCCACAACACTCTAGGCATGGAAAGGCCACAAATGAAGGATGTTCAAGGGTTCAGGATCCTCGGTTCCTTCAAGGGAGGCTAGGTGGTAAGTTTTGGGTCCTATCTGACTAGTAATGACAAAAGGACCTAACTAGTTTACCGTAAACTTATCCCTCAGATGGGGTAGAAAATTAGAATTTTGTTGGTTCTCTTTCAGAATGAGGTCACCAACCTAAAAATATCTAAGATGGACTTTCATATTGTAGGCTCTCTTAAGTCACTCTTGATAGATGCGTAAGTGCTCAAGAGCATTAATGCGATGTTCATCAAGCAACGTAAGTTGATCTAGGTGAGCCTGCCATGCGGTGTCATCATCGATGAACTCCTGCATGGATATGCACAATGATGGGATTTCTAGCTCTAGAGGTATGACTGCCTCGGTGCCATACACTAGTGAAAATGGAGTAGCCCTAGTGGGCATCTGAATGCTAGTGCGATAGGCCCATAGAGCAAGGGGTATTTGCATGTGCCAATCGGTGTGATTCTCTTTAATAGTTTTCTTGAGAATAGCAATCAATGTTTTGTTGGAAGCCTCTGCTTGCCCATTTGCTTGTGGATAGTAGGGCATCAAAAAGCTATGTTGGATATTATACTTAGTTGTTAAAGCACGCACATCCTTATTCTTGAATGATGTCCCATTATCTAAAATGATCTTGGATGGAATACCAAAATGACAAATGATATTATGCAATATGAACTCCACGATGCGGGGTCCTATCATAGTGGTAAGGGGGATCGCTTCCACCCACTTTGTAAAATACTCAGTAGCCATAATGATAAACGTGTGATGGCCCAAGGATGCAGGGGAGATTTTCTCGATTAAATCCAACCCCCATTGCAAAAATGGCCAAGCCGATTGGATCGGTTGTAAGGCCTGAGAAGGTACGTGTGTCAAGTTAGCATGGTGCTGACACTTCATGCACTTCTTCACATATGCGCAACAATATCGCTCTAAAGTTGGCCAATAATAGCCCATGCGAAGAATGCACTTTGCGATGGCCATGCCACTAAAATGGCCACCACATGTACCATCGTGTGCTTGGGCAATTGCCCAAGCCGACTCTTGATGCTCTAAGCAATGAAGGAGGATCCCTTCATAGCTCTGACGATACATAATATCTCCTAGCAAGACATATTTTGTCGCCTTCCATTTGAATGTTCTTTTAGTAATGTGCGATAATCTAGGAGGGAGATTACCCAGCTTTAGATACTCCTTGATTTGTGTGGACCAGTCCTATTGTGAGGAAGCCTCGATCGCATGAACTACCTATCCCTCTTGAAATTCATCTCGAGAAAATGTTGAGTGGGAAAGAACTTGTAAGAATAGCATCGTACTACTATCAAAAGGGGCTTGAGGGAATAGAGTCCCCCAATCAGCATGATTCAAGCACTCATGAATGTGCGAGAATCTCTCTTGATGAGGTTCAATTTGAATCAAGTGGACTTTCGGCATGGCTTGAGTGTTCTCATACTCAACCGTAGACTGTGAGAGCATTTTGACCTGAATGGTTGTCATCTCATCAGTAGGGTTCTATGGGATCAAGGACCCTAGGGAGGCCATCGTATCCACAAAATGATTAGATGATCGAGGGAGTGCCTCGATGTCATACCATTCAAACTTTACCAAGAATTTATCCACAAGGGCTTTGTAGGCTTGTAGAACTGGGCACTTGCATTGGTAGATCCCTTTGACCTGGTTAACAATGAGCAAGGAGTCACCAAAAATGTTAAGCTTGGTGATTTTCATGGTGATAGCCATTTGAAGACCTATGAGCAAGGCTTCATACTCGACATTGTTGTTGGTGCATGGGAAATCAAGTTTAAATGATAGGGGTATGGGAGCCCCATGCGGTGTGAAAAACATGATCCCTGTGCCACCCCCTTGCTCACATTTGGAGCCATCAAAAAATAGAGTCATATCTGCCTGTGGCTCAGGCTCGTCAGAATCAGGTGATTCTGATATTTGGAAGACTCCATCATCGGGAAGCTCCATGCTAAGAGGTTGATCATCCTGGAGAGGAGCCTCTACGAGTTGATCGGTGATGACCTGACCCTTAATTGATTTTTGTCCAATAAATTCTAGGTCGAACTCCATCAACAACATGATCCATTTCATCGTGTGACTATTATGATAAGTGTGGCTCATCATGTATCACAATGGATTCTCTTTAGATACAACATACGTGGTATGGCTAAGCATGTAATGTCATAGCTTCTTAGTGGTGAAAACCATCGCTAGGCATAACTTCTCAATGTATGCATACTTGATCTCATAGTTGACCAGGGTGTGGCTGAGATAGTAAGTAGCCTGTTCCTTATGCAGTTCATTGTTTTGGGCTAACATGGCACCCAATGCAATCTCAGTGGCTGAGATGTATAAGCGGAATGACACTCCTGGTCTAGGTGGAGCCAATATTGGCGGTGAAGCCAGATACTACTTTATTGCATCAAAGGCCTCTTGACACTCGTCATCCCAATGGAATGCGACCCCCTTGTGCAATAACTTGTTCATGGGTCGACACTTGTCCGACAATTGCGCTATGAAGCATTTGATGGATGTGATCTTCCCCTACAGACTTCGAAGTTGCTTGATGGTAGTCGAGGGAGGCATCTCGAGGATGGCCTTGACCTTGTTGGGGTCCACTTCGATGCCTCATTTAGAAACTATAAATCCCAAGAGTTTTCTAGATGTGACGCCGAAGATGCACTTCTTGGGGTTCAATCTCACGTTATGCTCAATAAGGTGATCGAGGACTTTGCGCAGGACATCGAGATGCTCATGGCATAACAAAGATTTAGCCAATAAGTCATCCATGTAATCTTCCAAAATCTTATGCATGTAGTCATGGAAGATGTATGTCATGGCACGTTGGTAGGTAGCACCAACATTTTTAAGGCCAAAGGGCATGACCTTATAGCAAAATGTTCCCCAAGGCATTGTGAACGCCATTTTGAGCTGGTCCTCTGGGTTGATACGAATCTGATTGTACCCAAAGAAACCATCCATAAGGGATAACATTTCATGGCCCACTATGGCATCTAACAGGGCATCGATGCTCAGAAAAGGAAAATCATCCTTAGGACTCGCTTTGTTTAGGTCTCAAAAATTGGTGCAAATGTGAATCCTCCCATCAGGCTTCTTGATGGGAACCATGTTGGACAACCATGGTGGATAGTCTACAAAAATGATGAACCTGGCATCCAACAACTTTTGTAGCTCATATTTGACCATTAGGGCCACTGTTGGATGCATATTTCTCAACTTTTTCTTGATAGGCTTGGCCTTGGGGTCAAGCGTCAGATTGTGGGTGACTAGATTTGGATCCAGTCCTGACATGTCTTTGTAAGACCATGCAAAAGCTGCCTTCTTCTCTATGAGAAGGGCTATGTAATCAGCTTGCTCTTTAGGGGATAGACTTTCCCCTAGCTTGATACATTATGGGTTCTCGAGATCTGAGCCAATATCTTTGTCAATCATAGGCTCGATTGACATATGCGACCCCTCCTCCAACTGGTGGGGGGTAGGGATCAAATGGATGTCATCAGCTGGATTTAGATCATCAATGGGAACCTCGGGTTCCTCCTCAGCATGGAAGACATCATGAGTTGGCCCTAGAGAGAAATGAAATGGTTGTAGCATCTCATCGCAAGGCTAGTACTCAAAGGGTGAGGGGTTTGAATCTCCTCGATCAAATTCAATTACCCCCAAGTCGAGGTGCAATGGCTCCAATGGGTTATTCAGATCTTGTAGGGGCTCGAACAGATCTATGGAAATCATATTTATGGATGGATGATTTCCCCTATGTGGTTGGTGGTGTTCATGGACATCAGGATGTCACAAGATCTCTGGAGGTGGTTGTGGAGGTGGTGGAATGATCGAAGGTGGTCGGTGTGGCTGTGGGTGAGCTTGCTCCTCTAAAGGTAGAATTTGTCACCATATGGGATGGTGTAATGGGAACATGCATAGATAGAACTCATCCTCATCATCTATAGGGATGACCCATGGGCCTTCACCATCCAAACTATCAGAGTTCATAGGTGCTACTTCATAATCTGACTCATCATCAGATGTCCACTCATAAGGAGACCCCTGATCTTCTTCCTCACTATCATGGGGAAGGGTGCATGAACCTTCACCTCTCTCGTAGGATCGGATATCATCATGAGGTGGGTCATCATCTCCCAAGGGCATAGGGAAGTAGTCCCCCAATGAGTAGACATGATTGGGGTTGGTGAAAGGATCTCACGTGAGCTCATCTCTACAGTCTAGAGTCATGCGCTCTAAGCTATCTGTGAGGACATCTAAGGACACAGGCTTGTTGAGTCCCAAGCTAGACTTGTCATAAGGCATTTGATATTATGGCTGGTAAGGAACTCGAGTGCCCTGCTCATACCGGCCCAACCCATAACCATGCCAGTTGCAAAGGTCAAGGTACTTCAGGGTGAAGTCAGGATTAGATAGGTAGTTGACGTCTTCCAAGAAGGGCTCTTCATCCTCCTCCTACTGTTGATAAGGTTTGATGCCATAGTCAAGGCCCCCATAGATGAAATTCATTTGATTAGGGGGAGGCCAAGAGGTATGATAGTGCCTATGGGAAGATGAGGTCGACCCATGTCTTGCACCGACTCTATAGCAGGGGTGGTTGTAACATTCCTAACCATGTACTCTCCCAATCCGGTGGAAGCTAGGTGCACTGTGACCTGAGGCTATGGATAGAAGAGGGATGAGAGTGAGACCTGATCTGATTCATCGTTTGTCTCATGTGGTAGCTCCTCATCATCTGGGCTAGGTATCTCCTCTGTGGAGATGGTGGATATGGTTGGTTGGACCTCATCAATAGGCCTCTTCCCTGGGTTCCTAGGCAAAGGATCCATAGGTGCAATGGGCATCTAGGGGGTGTCGATGATGAGGATGGTATGGCATGCGATGGCGATGGAGTCAAACCTTGGCTGGATTTATTTGGTTGGAAATCTAGATGGGTTGATGGTAAGGTTGACTCAGGGAGCTGCTGCACCATATTGCAATACTTGAAGGGCTCTAGGTCCATAGGGATGACATGAACTTGCCCTTCATGGGTGTACTTGAGGCACTGGTGAGCGATGGAAGGGACACACTTCATGTCCCTAATCCATGGTCTACCTAATAGGATATTGTACGCCATCTCACCCTCCAGGATGTGGCACAGCATCGGGATGATCTTTTCCCCTACCTGAATAGGCAGGATGATCGTACCAACCATTGAGCATATGGCATCATTGAATGCTTGGAGGGTGTAGGTAGATGCGACAATGTGGGATGCTGGGAGCTTCAAGTGCTTGAGAGCTATTGTAGTGATGATGTTGCTAGAAGACCTAGTGTCTATCAACACTCTCTTGTATGGTGTTCCATTCACACATGCGATGATGTGCAAGGGAGGATCTACCATATCATTTGGAACTGGTTTAAGCTCATCTTCTCGAAAGGTAATCACCGGTTTTGTGCATTGTCGCACATGCCCCACGAAGTTGTTGAAGGAGTTGGACTCCTGGGGCTGAAGCTCGATTGCCTTAAGGATCTCCATCAAGGCTTCTCTATGAGGAGGTGATTGTTGGATGAGCTCATAGATGGAGATCTAGGTAGATGTCATCCTTAAGCTCTGAGTGAGCTTACTCTTAATTGTGACCATAGGCCTAGGTGGGAGGCTCGACATAGGAGGTGGTAAAGGCTACGACATCGAAGGGACATCACTCTGAGCTATAGGTGGCATGGTTGGACTTGGGTACCACCTATTCCTCATTACAATGTTGATCATGCTGACATACCCCTACTTAGGGGGCATGGTGAACCTCATTCACCTAGGGCACAGGTGTGGCCTGCTCTACATGGGCGGGCAAAGGGTCTTTAAAGACCTCCATCTATTGGTTGTTTGGCATGATAGGGTTGTCCACCTGAAGGGAATTCCTATCGATCATGTCTTGCACCAAGTGCTTGAACTTGTAGCACATTTGCACATCATGCCCATTTTTCCTATGAAACTTGCAATATAGGTCTTCTCTGTATCCTTTGGGCTTCGGTGCATTTGGGTCGATGGGTCGACTCTCAGGTAGGTGGATTGCATTGGCCACTAAGAGGCGCTCAAACAATGAGTCCATAGACTCTGCAATGGGCGTGAACTATCGCTTGGGGTGACGTTGTTGATTTTTCCCTTGATTATTCTGGTTGTCCTTGGCATAGTTCCTAGGAGTGGCTTGATAATTAGGCTTTTGAGGTGGTGCGGCTTGCGCTGGCCCTGGGACACTAATGGCAACCTGATTCACTGCTACTGGCTTAGGCTACGTTGGGGTGCTTTTAGCATTCTTGTTCCACTCCTTCTTGTGAGGCTTCACAATCTCACCCTCTTGAATCTTGATTTCTTCGATGATCCTAGCTTGTGCTAGGGCATCTTCAAGAGTCGCATACTGTTGCAGTTGCAACAACAAGGAGATCGGCTTCAGGCAGCTCTTGGAAAACATCTGAGTCAACTCTGACATGGGGAGAAGATAAGGTAGCTTGGTGAGTAGGGCTCACCACCTATTGCCATAGTTTGTTATTGACTCATCGTCATACTATTTCAACCTAGCTAGATCGGCCAACGTCACCTTCCTCTTGGTATTGAAGGTGAAGCATTCTAGGAATGCGTCTACAAGTTGGTCCAAGTTGTGGATGCTATGCTTAGGGAGTTGGTAAAACCATTTTGAGGTTGGGCCAGAGAGGGTAGTCATGAATTTCCACAATAGCAAAGCATCATCATCATGAATGCCAAAGCATTGGCCCAGGAATCTGGTGACATGTTCCTACGCATCTTCCTCTCCCTTAAAGGTAGCCAATTGAGGCAACTTAAATTGCTCTAGATAAGGGAGGTAGGAACCGAAGGATGAAGGGGTTGACTATGCAACTGGTGTAGAGTAGGCTTTTGAGATCCAGACCTAGAGGTCTTGTTCTCTACTGACTCTAGGTGCTCTAGCAATGCTCTATACGGGCTTGAGGATTTGATCTCCTCGTCCTTGCTCACATCCTATGATGGAGGTCTAGGATCCTCCAACCTATTGCGGGGTGGTGGCATGTCACCCCCCTACCTTGGTAAGGCATCTCCAAATACTCTACCTCTAGCTCATGCTCATTGTAGGCCCCATAGGGCGTTTCTCAAGCCGGTCTATAAAGAGGGGTATCTGCCCGTTGTGGGCACCCTATGTTTGGCCTGGGAGGCACGTCTCGATCTAGCCTAGGAGGTCATGGAGGTAACATTGGATAAGGTCTAGGAGACCTATCATGAATGAGTGTGGGTTGCCTCGGGTGGACTTCCTACCTATGTGTCTTAGGGGTAGGAACCCTCTCTCGTAAAGTCTTCTAGAATAGCTCGTTGGTCTATCGTTCGATTCTCTCTTTCTCAAGTTGATGCAAGCGGTCTAGTTGCTCTTTGTCCCATCGAAGTTGCTTGAACTAAGCTTGGCATTCTATATATTTTGCAACTACTTGATTGATTTGTTCTATTGTGTGGGGCCTAGGAGGCCTAGGAGTCTCACCTTGAGGTCGACCTCATTCAATATAATCTATGATATCCATCGTGTGCTTCCCTCGATCGAGGGCTACCACATTGACTTGAGGTTCGGGCCGGAGCATATGCTCATTATACTCAGTGGGTGTAGAGGCACATCATGCATGCATGGAATACTACTCTTGAGGAAAATCTAGGATTTCCTCATGCCTTCCTTCATGGATGAGGAAGGGTAGGGCAGAGTTGGCTCACCTTGAGCGATGAGTATCATACCCGTCAGGTTGCCTATGCTGTTGTACCCTATCAAGGTGATGTGTAGGCAAGGTCATATCAACCTGCTCTACCTAGTGTGTGAAGTCATGCTCTGGCCTATGAATAGGTGTGTCAGCCCTAATAGGTACACAGATGCATGGCACCACTCTATCTACTAGCACCTCAGTGCGTTATTGCCTTTCATCAAAGAAGGCATGTGATGTATCTAAATACTAGGAACACTCTCCCAAGTAAAGTCCATCACCCCTCGGGGTGTCCCGCATAGGGCTCCCTCATAGGTGTGGCTCATGCCCTACTATCTTGGGGCTAGGTTGAGTAGAGGCTCACCAGGGAGGTATGACCAGGTCCCTAGGGCTATAGCGGAGATGACTCATGTCTCCTAGTCCACTCTCCATAGCTTCCTCCCATGATTGGGCTTGGCTGCGGGTGCACACCATTGTAACTCTCTACCAAACCCTAAGTGATTATCTTCTTTACAAATTCTTAATGAAATAGTAAACATGAAAAGGAAACACTCAATAAGATAGATGATTATCTCTTTTAAGTTTTATATGTGAATCCCTAAACTATTTTGTGTGTTTCAGATGTGTTGTTTGTAAAGAATGACCTTGTGTCGCATGTTTGAAATATTGTTGGATGATAATCTTGTGTTTAATTGGATTTCACCTGTATACTCGTAGCTCGAAAACCTGGCTATGAACTCCAGGTCATGTTATCCCACCTATAATGTGTGGTAATGAAGTCCACACATGGCCAGGGAGCACAGGTCCTACCAGTTCCTCACCCAGTTCACCCGTAGTCTGTGATATACCTCTTCGAAGAGAGATACATGCTATAACCCATGGGCTATGATGGATCTTGGAACCAACCTTGGAAAATAATAAGGTTCATGGGATTTGAGACAATGGGTGGAGATGAAAGCCACCTCATTGAACTCTACTAGTGGATGGTGATGAAATCCACCTCACTAGCGTTTAAGTGAATCATGGTGTGTGTGGTTCTTTTTAATGCCATACTTAGGGACTAGGTCCCACCATGATCACCACTGAAGTAGGGAAAATTATGCACCAAATTATGATAAAAAATATGTGTATCTATGTCCTATTGCTTATGAGCGTAAAACGAAAACATGCAAGTAAGATGGAAAAGATAGCAAATAACAAGAAATGGGGCAAAGTAAATTGCTTTCTTATTAATAAAATGGATCAAATCTAGGTTAAAAAATTTCCTCTTTGAGGGCTCAAATTATTGATACAACTATTTACAAATTGGGTGCCCAAGGATCAAAATCCTTCAAGTAACTCGGGTGCACATCCAATGTCTTTCCTCGTACCCACAATCGAGGTGGGCGGGCCAAGGTTGCCACCACTTGTATCTAAGATCTTTATGTCCTATGATCCTTCCTAATGCACTATGGAGACCTTAACCTACACACAATAAAACCAAAAGCATCAAATAGCAAGTGCGTATGATGTAAAACATGCAATCCCCACGGGCATCAAAAGACTAGTAACGAGGATATGCATAGATATTGTATCAAATCAACTCCAAATGGATTTGAAATGTATAGGTATGTAAATTAAGTTGTTTTGGAAAGATATCACCAGAAATTGCACCAAAATTGAGTCCGATGGTGCCTCATAATTGCAATGACCGTTCGTAGCCTGTAAAACCCAAAGCAAACAATTTATGCCCCTAAACATATCCAAAACACATAAAAATTGGAAAGAATGTATAAAATAACATTTTAAGAAAACCCATATGATCATATTTGCAAAATCAGTGACATTTTAGGTGTTTCTCCAGATGACCACCGTAGACCTGCGTGAGACCCTACAAAACACTAAAATTGCGATATCTCGGCCAATATAACTCATAATGACATGAAATTTGAACTACAGAATAATATGAACATGTAGAAAATAAATAATTAAAAAAAGTCAAAAAATTGTTGACATATTTCTATTCATTCCAAGGTGGGACGAATAGGATTGTCACAAATTAGGGGGCGCCCAGGGGTGGGATGCCCACCGATTCTGCCTAAATTTTACCACCAATTCCATTGGTAAATGGTCAAAAAAACTATGGGTGGTATTTTCATCAAATTTGGTGAGGAAATTCACTCATATGGTTCGGTTATGTGATAAATTGCGCCTACTAGTTCACTCGCAAACCTCCTTCGCTAGGTAGAGATTCCGAGGTAAAAATGGGCACAAAAGGTGAAAGGAAATATTAGCAGCACTCTGTTGCTTTGTCCTAAAACTCCTCTCCTCTTTTTGTGTGGAAAATACATCCACTTTATAGCCTAAGGAGGCTCATGGGTCAAAAGGCATGCAAGGGCATGCAAGGCAAGAGGCGCCACTTGGCCACCGGGGTAGCATGCATTGGAGGGGGAAGAGAATCTCCCAAATTGGCCTCCCTTATGGATCAAGGTATAAATATGCTGTGTGCTCTGACTTGCAGGTAAT
This sequence comes from Wollemia nobilis, assembly GCA_028583015.1. Lineage (NCBI taxonomy): Eukaryota > Viridiplantae > Streptophyta > Pinopsida > Araucariales > Araucariaceae > Wollemia > Wollemia nobilis. The sequence continues at coordinate 39,349,718 of JAQPPZ010015824.1, read as the reverse complement.
AATAGGTAGGAATATGACCGTTACCAGGCACCATTTGTCCAAATTTGACTTTTTGCTAGTCAAACCTGCTATTCGTCCCACCCTGGGATGAATGCTACTATTCACTCTAGGGTGGGATGAATAGGATCTGTATTCATCCCAGGGTGGGACAAATAGAAATAGGGTGCCAAAAAGGTCTCAAAAGTGGCCTGAAACCTCCCAAAACCTTGCACAAAGTGGCTATAACCACTGTATACCTCCTAAAGGGCTGCCCTAGGGGCCTTGGTATGTCAATTTAGCCATTGCTTTCGGTAGCATAATCAGATTGACCAGATTTTCAGTGTTAAAAACACCATAGACCATGTGATAAGTCAAGTGGTATAACCACCCCTCACAAGGTACATGCATGTAGTATAGTACAAGGTAGTTGTAAGTTTTTGAAGGTTTCTTATGCATGAAATAAGTATCCCATGTACTTAATACCCTTAATTTCCATAATATATCCATTTGAAGCATTAATATCTAAAACTTAGATCACCATAATAGAAGGTAGCCATGGATATAGAGTATTATTCTCTAATGAAAAACAAAACATAGGATCTTTTTGATCTACCAAAAGGAAATAAGCCCATAGGATGCAAGTAGGTCGTTAAAATTAAATACGAAGAAAATGGATCCATTGACAAATATAAGGCATGAATTATTATAAAGTGTTATTCATAGAAGGAATAAATTGACTGTGAAGAGATATTTGCATCCATAGCAAATATGATAATCATCTATGTTCTCTATGCATTGACAGCATAAATTGGTTGGAAGTTATCAAAAATGGATGTCGAGAGTGCATTCCTTATGTTGATCTAGTTATTAGATATTTTTTGTAATGCCTTTTCCCCTAATTTGAACCAAGCAATTGCTTGGAGAATTCACTTCACCATGAAGAGAAATAATACCCTGATAAACAAAATCCAAAAAAATAGTAATTGTAGAATCAAAGGAAAATAGAGAAGAAGAACACATTACACAAAAATTTATCCTGGGCAACCCTTTTAGGAAAAAACCCAACAAGAATATCTCCTTATTGTATAAACTTGACCATCTCCAATACAATAATATCATTTCACTCACTTTTCACTTGTGATTACATTTCTTGCAAATTCATTACCAAACCCTTATGCAAGTGCTACTTTATATACCAACAACACAAGAAGGGGTTTTACAATACCATGGGCACAAAAACATGGGATGACATTACGTTAACCCAAGAACGCCCATATGGGTCTAAAAATAGCTTAAACCTCGTACCCCTACTCCGGGCCTAGACTAGCCCCAAACCCTAGTGAGGAAATGTTTACAGAGTATAAAGTCCTTTCAAAGTTAACACCCCTTGAATAACATTATCCCACTTGTTGAATACTTTTATTAGGGGCTAATAATTACCATTGTCAATTTTCAAGGACAACCATGCCCATAGATCCTCTACACCAATAAAAATTTTGAGTAGGTACAACCTTTGTTAACGAATCAATAGTATTCTTCTCTGTATCAACTTTATCCAATATCATCCGGTTCTCTTCAACCATCTCTCTCACAAAATGGTACTGGATATCAATATATTTTGATCATGAAAACCAATATTTTTTTATAAAAATATTGCACTCTAACTATCACTATCAATTCTCACAACCTTATGCTTAATACCAGCTATTGAACATAGCCTCTATAGCCACACTACTTCTTTACAGGCATGATTTTCTATAATTTAATCTGCTTTTGTAGTGACAAAGCAACAACTGATTACTTTTTACTCATCTAACTTATTACACCTCCAAATAGTCTGAACACATAAGCACTCGTGAATCTTCTCTTGTTAAGATCTCCAGCCTACTCAATGTCCACAAACCTCTATATATTTACAATATCATTATCTCCATATTTTTCTTCGTAACAAATAACATAATCTATAGTTTCACGCAAGTATCTGAAGATCCTTTTGATAGCAGTCCAATGTTCCTTTCCTATATTGGACATATATATGCTTACTCCCACTACATGTGTAATATCAAGTCTAGTACAGACCATTGCATACATCAAACTGCCCACAACACTAGCATAAGGAACATGATGCATTTCTTCAATTTTCTCATATGTTTTAGGACACTATTCAACATATAACTTTTGACCAACCAGATATGGAGTATATATTGGTCTACAATTATGCATCCTAAACATATGTAGTATCAAATCAACATATTTTATTTTATTTAACCACAACTTTCTATTTGCATGATCCCTTATTATTTCCATACCCAAAATAAATTTTGCAACACCCAAATCCTTCATGTCAAATTCAAAAGATAACTAAGATTTTAGTAACTTTATCATCTCCTTATTGTTACTAATTAGCAACATGTCATCCACATACAATACAATGATAACAAAAATTTCACCTTCCTCTTTGAAATATACACATGGATTTACTTTGCTTTTTCCAAGCCCAAGTGTAAAAATAAACCTATCAAAATTTTGGATCCACATCCTTACAGACTGCTTCAACCCATAAAGAGACTTCTTTAGCTTACATACCAAGTCCTCCTTAACTTTTTCCCTAAAGCATTCTGGTGGTGACATATATGTCTTCATCAAGTTCACCATCTAGAGAAGTTGTCTTTACATCCATCTGTTCTATTTCAAAATAAAAAATAGAAAAAATAGCCAATAAGACTCTAATTGATGTTAGTTTAGCCATAGGAGAAAAAAATCTCACCAAAGTCAATTCCCTCAACTTGAGAAAATCATTTTGCTACTAGGCGAGCTTTGTACTTCTCCAACTTTCCTTCTACATTGTACTTTTTCTTGAATAACCACTTACAACCAATAGGTTTTCTACCAAGGGGTACTTTCACCAAGTTCCATATCTTATTTTTATTCAAGGATTCTACTTTTTCTTCCATAGCCTTTTTCCAAGACTTATTCTCACTTGACTAAAGTGCCTCCTTTACAGTCTTGGGTTCTTCATCAATAACTGATAAATTAAATGCAAAAAAAAAAAATGAAGGGATATACCTTTCTATGAGTATTTTCACCCGATCTGGTCTCCTCAAAATTGGAGTTCCAGGTTTTGCATCTTTATCTTCCTCCTCACCTTCTTCCTCTGAATATTCCTCTTTATATTCTCTTTGTAAGTCAAGTTATACCATAGGTTCTTCCTCCTGTTCCAATTTTACCTAAACTATTTCTGGTTCTTTGCTTGGTTGCATTTTCTATTTTGGAACCCCTTTTGTTTCTCTAAAGATCACATTACAACTATAAGTAATCTTCTATGTTTATGGATTCCACAACTTATATCCTTTCACACCAGTACTATAACCTAGAAATATGCATTTCTCATATTTATACTCTAGCTAAAGAACACAAGCTTATACTGAGAGGGGGGGTGAACAGTATAATACCACTTTTTACTTTTCTTTCCAAATAAATTTTATGCAATGTATAGATAGCAATATAAACAGCAGTAATCAAAGCAATGCACAAAACACCACACACAATAGAGACACCACAATTTACGTGGTTCACCCAATGTGGGCTACTCCACGGAGAAAATATTTCACTAAAATTTTCTCGATCAATCTCTTGGGAATCCTTTCTCTATTAAAATGTTTATGGACCTTTGTCCAAAGGAGACACCAATCCCTTGAATCAAGTTCATGGATCTCTATCCATAGGAGAACTCCTTCTCCTCTGCCCTGGATGGTGATCTTCTAGAAGACAACTGCCTCCACTACACTAGCTTGTGGATCTCTCTCCACTAAAGACTCTTGTCCCCACTCAGAAGACATGTCTTCACTGCCCTGGCTACTGGATCTCTATATACTGGAGACTACCATCCTCTCTGCTCTATCACCTCCAAAGCTCTGTCTTAAATCTACACTAAACACAGTCCTTTGGTCTAGCACAAATCTGCTCAATATCAATCTCTGGTCTAGTACAAACCTGTCCTCAAATCTGCACTAAACTCTACTCTCAAATATTATCAAATACTTATCTCAAATATGCCTTGCAATATTCCACAAAAGCTCACACTAATCTATCCACAAGTCCTCTCTAGAACTTGCTCAAATCTACTCAACAAGTCCACTCAAAACTTGTCCAAATCTACTCAAAAAGTTCACAAAGAACTTGTCCAATTTTCTCAACAAGTTCACATAGAACTTATTCAAATCTGCTTAACAAGTCCATGCAAAACTTGTTCAAATCTGCTCAACAAGTCCACACAGAACTTGTCCAAATCTGCTCAACAAGTCCACATATAACTTGTCCAAATCTGCTCAACAAGTCCACATAGAATTTGTCCAATCTCATAGAAACATAAAGATAATTGTTAGAGACTCAATATGTTCTATACTAATCACAATGCTCAATTACATTCAATCACTCTCTTAGAAACATAAGGAGATTTGTTAGAGACTCAATTTGCTTCAATTTCAGCTCAATGATCAATCACTTTCACAACTCAATCATATAGAATAGTTTGTTTTATGGAACTTGAACAATCACTCATACATCCACTTGACTAGGCTCAACCAACTATACCCAACCAATCACTCAGTGAAACACTCCTTTCTTACAAACCCTAGTCCAGGCATGTAAACACCAACTCAAAATATTTCCAACAATGCTCAATAATAAATCTCACATAACAATGATACTCATGATCTTTTCAAACCCTAGTTCAAGTTCTTTGCTCAACAACTCACTTCAACAACAATGTTTATAGCAATGATAATCAAACCTTGGTTCAAGTTCTTTGCTCAACAAATCACTTCAACAACAATTCTTATAAAGAAATTCTCACATAACAATGATACTCATGTTCTCTTCAAACCCTAGTTCAAGTTCTTCACTCAACAACTCACTTCAACAACAATGCTTATGAAACAACTCTCACATAACAATGATACTCAAACCCTAGTTCAAGTTCTTTACACCATCAATGGCTTCAACAACAATGCTAATCAAACAAGGTTTCAATAACAACTCTTTATTCCATAAAACCTTGAAGCATTAACTCAAACATACTTAATAAGGAAATCCTAATCAAGTCCTTTTCACTCCAAATTTTTTTTTATAAAACCAACCACTCAACTTAACTATGGAAGAATGTGCTCATATCTTTTTCTTGATGATAAGGAGTAGACTTCACAAATCTGCCACAACCATAAAACACTTCTTTGCCAAACTCAAGAAGGTTAGAATACAAAAATATTATTCCAATATTTCCTCAAAGATATTCTTTGCACCAAGATATAATCAATGCCTTATTTCTTCCTCTTTCAACAAATCATACATAACAAAATACTTGGAAACACCTTATCAACTCCAATCTTAGAATAGTGACCAACACCCTAATAAATCAACCACTCTTAAAATAATATCCACCACCATAGGATATTAACCACTTTAATAATATTCACCACTGTAGAATATAAACCATTCTTAATAATATTCATCGCTATAGAATATTAACCAAACACTTTTCACTCCATGCATAAAAAATTTAAGCAAACAATATTAAAATATTTAATTTTTCCAAACCTTATAACTCCCTTGCAACCTTAGAACCAATAATAAATATGCAAAATTAATTTTTAACTTGCCCAACCAACCTCCAAAAATTTTGGAGATTAAACACCTTGCATACCTTGTATTCCCCACCAAAAGGGGATTCAGCGTGACTCGATCCGCCGTCTCCTCTTGCCTAAGCACTTAGGTGCTTGGGCACTCACCGTGTGGGCTATGAAGGCCCACATGAAGGAAGGATAGATGCCTTCCTCTTATGCCTTCAACACTTCTCCTTTTTCACACGCAAAAAACATGTTTTCGTTTCCCTTGGTCACAACGCTAAATTCTTTGCTTCGCACGTTCGTATCTTAGGCATGGTAATTTCATTAATGTGGTAGGTTCTCCCCATTATATGCATAAATTAACATTCCTCCTCACGTCGGCACTTTTCGGAGTTGAATTTCGAATTTCAAATATAAAACCCACTTTAGGGTTTTAACCTTAATTTAATTAATTTATAATTAATAAATAAATTAATTAATAATTAATTTAAATAACTTTTCAAGTTAAGTAAATTAACTAATAAATTAATTTATAATTAAATTTAAGATTCCTTAGTATAATAAAATTATTATACTTTATTTTCCAATGGTTTTTATGAAAAACCTTTTATTTTCTCCTTCAATGGTTTTAATGGAAAACCTTTTATTTTCTCCTTCAATGGTTTTAATGGAAAACCTTTTATTTTGCTCCGTCGGGGTTTTAATGAAAAACCTTTTTGGTCATGCTTCATAAGAAATTATGAAGCTTTTTGGAACCAATCAATTGCATTCCTTTTGACATCAATGACAACTTGATGGACTCAAAATTCCCAACACTAGCTTAGTCCTTTTCTCTTTTGGGACATACATATAAGCTTTGCAACCAAAAACCCTTATATGACTATGAGAGGGAATCTTACCAATCCACACTTCCTGAGGAGTTTTATCCACCAAAGCTGAGGTAGGAGATCTATTGATGAGGTAGCAAGTAGTTAACACGACTTCTTACCATTATTTCTTTTCTAACCATGCACCACTTAACATAATTTTGGCCTTATCCATTAATGTTTTGTTCATCCATTCTGCAACTCCATTCTGTTGTGGAGTATATGGAGTTATTTTATGCCTTTATTTTTCACAATCCTTGCAAAACTACTCAAATTTATTAGAGCAATACTCACCACCATTATCACTTCTCAAAACCTTTATCTTTATTCTCTTTCTGATTTTCTACAAGATCCTTGAACTCTTTAAATTTATTGAAAACATCATTTTTGTATCGTAAAAAGTATACCCTGGTCTTTCTTTAGAAGTCATCTATAAATGTAACAAAATAGATGAATTTACCTAATGATGGTACTTTTGCAGGTCCAAACACATCATTGTGAACTAGATGCAAAATTCCTTTAGATCTTGTAGCACTACTTGGAAACTTAACTTTGGTTTGCTTTCCAAAGACATAGTGCTCACAAAAATCAAAATTTAATGGGCAATCAAAAATTCCTTCAACCATACCTTTTATTTTCAATGTTTGAAGACCTTTCTCACCAATATGCCCCATGCGTTGATGCCACAACATTGTATTCACTACAGGAATACTTGGAGCTTCTTCTACTATATTATTTTCCTCTACAACTAAAGATTTATTGCAATCAATACTTATAGTGCTAGCCTCAATTTTGAACAAATTTCTTGTATGAACTCCCCTTACCAACACTAAGAATCCATGAACCATCTTGTATTTGTCCTTATTGAATTCCACAGTCACACCCACATCATTCATATTACTAATAGATATCAAATTCCTTGCCAAACTTGGAATATGCAACACACCAAGAAGGGTTTTAACTCTTCCATATTTTAACCTCAATTTGACTCTTCCTTGACCTATTATTTTTTGTGTCAAATTATCTCCCAAGAATACTTCACCTCCATTTATCTTTTCATATTCATAAAAACCCTCCCTATGAGGATTCATATGAAAAGAAGTATCTAAGTCAATCAACCACAAATCATGGTGTTCACTTGAGCATGTTGCAGCTACGAACTTGTCCTTTGAATATTTATTTGTGGTCTTCATTTCTATAGACGTTCCTTCATCAGCCTTTTTAGATCTATAGTCTCTTTTATAATACCCTATTTTACCACACTTCCAACATTTTCTTTTGTTAAGAACAACAAATTTTCCCCTAGAATTTGATTTTATTTCTCCTAATTTCTTTTTTCTTATTTCTTGATAACAACCTCTTACAACTAAGGCATCCTTCTGATGATAATTCTTAGAATATTTTCATCTTATTTCCTCATATAGCAATGTTCCTACTATATCCTCTACTTTCAATTTAGAAGTAGTATTGGTGATAGCCATAACTAGGTTATCCCAAGAGTCAGGTAATGAACAAAGTAAAGTAATACACTTTTCCTCTTCATCCATTTTTACATATACAAAGTTTAATTGACTTACCATAGTGTTAAAATTATTTAGATATTCAACCACAAAGTCACCATCATTCATCCAAAGAGAATACAACTTCTTTTGAAGAAAGAGTTTATTCACCAACAACTTTGTCTAATACAGTGCTCTCAAATTTTCCAATAACAACTTTGTTATGGCCTCTATCGATACATTTAGTAATACTGAATCAGATAAGCACAATATGATAGATCTCCTTACCTTCCTATTGATATTTAGCCATTCTTCATCTTTCATTCCTATTGGTTTTACTCCTGATATTACAATCCACTGATCTTTATCCACCAACAGATCCTCTATCTTGAGTTTCCATAACTCAAAATTTTATCCATTAAATTTTTTGATCTCTACCCATGCGCTTCTCATCATTTTTCCTTCACCTAGATTCTTTCACACACTACTCCCACTCAAGAATCAATTTATCCCAGGTTTGAAACCCTTATTCCTTCAACAAAGCTAAAACCTGTTGAGTGGTGATTTTGCCCAAGTGCAAAACCACAGTTAGGATTTCGTTAAAAACCCTCTCTTGCAAAGAAGCCTAAACTTATCCAAGGTTCCTTTTACTTTAATGTGTGCATGTGTGCTTGTCAAATGAGTGCATGGAATACCTTAGGGCTTTACAAAAGTATTGTTAACAAGGAGCCTATGATGGGGTTGTTTTGATATGAAATGCTATTACTGTTCATGAAACTTAAAATGTGAAAATCTAACCACGATGTGAGAGTGATATTCCTTTTAGCTTGAACAATTTTAGATAAAGTTTAACTTTCTTTATTAAGCAAGCTTTAGCCATATTTATCCTTCATTAGCCTTGCTTTAGACATGGAATTAACAAAATGGAACCTGCTGCAATGTGTGAATATGAAAATGGAGAGACTCCTCTTTTTTAGCTTTAAAAGCCTTTAATATGCCTTGTAAATGACTATCCTAAATGAAATGGATTTTCATAAGAGAGTTCATGAAGACCTGAAATGTCCTGTTAATCACTTCCTTTCAATGAAATTGTAGTTTCTAGGAAATAAAACAGTTTATTGCTTTTGACATAACGGCCTTGGAAATGCCTTCTAAATTATCCCCCTGTGTATAAAATTGCCTTTTCGTACAGAGGGACTAATCTAGTATTTAAATGAAAATAAAAATCAACATAAGAAGCTGTGCCAAAATGGGACTGTGAAATTCCTTTCAAACATATAAACTTTCAATGCTTTGGAACTTCGCAAATGCTTCAAAACAAATCCAAAACTATTTTGAAAAACATTTCAGAACTTATTCTTGGGGACCAGGCATCTATTTTTTTTTTTGTGATTTTATATTTTATATTTTTTATATTTTATTTTATTTGTAGACATTAAAAAAAATGAAAAGACTATGGTTAGAAAGAAAATAGAAATACAAAGAGAAACTAAAAAGAAAGGAATAAATGATGCTGCAACTCAAAACCCCTTATAACACCTGCAACTGTGAGTTCCCTGCAAAGAAAACCAACATTATGACGATCCAACTTCATGCAATATAATCTATAACGTGGTGCCATCTCCTAAGGAAAAATATAATACATTGAAACCTGAAACAAGTTCAACATTGATATGCATAAAACTTGCTCAATCACAATGTATTAGCATAAATAGAATTTTCAAATAAGCTCATTACAATGCAGGGTAAACAGATAGACAGTAAAAATATTCTAAGGAACGAATTCGGTCCAGCAGAATGATGGATGGAAAACCTTCAGAACAGAAACCTAGTGTTAAAACATTGTCTTTACCTTTGCAGTCCTCTGCTTTCCAAGGTTCCCCTCCTGTCTTCATTAGTTAAATCTCCCCAGCGCCTACACGTACCCCGCCTTCTTTGTCACTATGCACTGGGTAACATTGGCCCCAATTTATTCGAGACTACACACGTTCTCTCAAATGATTACGTGGCTCAATCAGACATCACTGAAATGCGTTACTTGTTTTTTTTTTACTCATTTCATGTATGCCAAGGTCCTTTATATAACACTTTGAACATTCTTTCCCTTACCCTGGCAGTAACATGTTAGCACCACAATGATTCTCGAGCATCATGTCGTTTATGGGGAATCATGCTTTGCATGGGGAATCGAAACCACCCCATGCATACATTTTATTGCAACAACCAGTCACGTATTCTATTGACAGTGGCTTCCTATCGGCTTGAGTTATACTTTCATTACTATCGTTGAAGAAGGGTTCGCAATCGCTGGCCACTACATCTTTGACACGATGATTGTATTATTTGAGCTCCGAACGTGACTTCTGCTTGTACTCCCATGATGAAACGCTTGCGATCCTATATTGTTATTTTTTTGTCATCTACTGTGTACTCCAATACCTCCCTTGCATGGTTATTGGTCGCACCATGTCACTTATTAATGCATCTTTTGGTATTGCTTGTGATGCCTCCACCCGCACCACATCGATGATAGCTTAAAGATTCTAAACTTGAAAATTTTGTCGTAAATGGATGACCTTGACGACACCGATGCAATAGAATTTGTTTCAATGTATTCTTGGTAGATTAAAATTTTAGAATGAAACTACTTCCGTATTAGCCATGCCAGCCTTTATCTATGCAATGCACCCCCGTGTGTCACTTGAGACCTTTGTGAAGCTACTGGTGATTAGCTCCATCAATTCATTTATATAAACAAAGTTGCATGGTGACCTGAAAAAGGCATCCTTCCATGTAGTAATCAAGGTTTACGTATTCCTATTTTCATCACCCAAATCATCTATGATTGCGTATCTTTTAAGGCTAAAACAGAATTAGAATTTTGCGCTGGCCAAGGATCTCTCCTCATCTGCGTCACCATCACAGATCTCATCGATATTTTCCACATCGACACGGGCCCATCACATGACGACTCCACCTATTTTCTTCCATTCTTGCTTCTTTGATTTGGTTGTCGTGTCAAGATAAGCCCATTGCCATTTTTTCTAATTTAAAAATTTCTTTTATATGCTTAAAATCTCGTCATGGAATAACCTCCACTCATTTGCACGTTTAAATGGGCTTCCAGATCATCCTACCTGCTTGTATGGGCTGCTCGTAGTGAAATTCTAAATTCATCAAGCAATCGTGTCTATCCCATGGATTCGATTCGTCCACCTGGATCTCATCTACATCGATCTGACATGTCCTCTTTCGGGAATCCATATCATCTCACACATGCATCCACCATCCACTAAACATAAACTCCCTATCATCACTATGTATGTGCTATTACTGCTACATCGTGGGGGCCACATGTTCATCCGTGCTAGGGTTTACCCAGGTCGTGGTGACAAAGATTTTGAACTCATCCGAATACCACCGTGACTTTGCCATGTTGTCAGGATAACCTCTGCTAATAATCTGCCATGACACGTCATCGCTAGCCACTACAGCTCACTCTGGGTTTGCCATGGCAGTCATCTATTTCATGTTCGATGGCACCTCTTGGCCACCCCATCTGCATATGCTCTTGTCAAAAATCAAATAATTCAAATCAACATTAAAGCTTTTTGAAGAAATAAAGGACTAAACTAGACACTTTAAAGAGTAACAAACTAAATGCTTTATGACACAACTTAACATTAAAACAAACAGACTACCCAATATATATATCTATAAATATATATATATTGTTTTTTTTATATATTTATATATAAGAATTATATAAATATATATGTTTTTTTATTTGGATTTAATTAAATTTTAAATGTTTGGATTACTCTAAATTGAACATAGAAATCAACCAAACATTGTTAATTCAATTAACACATTAGGAAAACATTAGACACACCAAAACAAACCCAAACTTAGATCTATCGAAACTACTACTCAACGAGAAAAATCCTCAAAAGCACAAAGCAAAAAAATGGGTCCCCAAAATTTGGGGATAGTTGTGGAAAAGGCCACAACAAATGGTGACTCTGTTGGGGAATGCTCCCGAGTATTCCGAACGAAAACCCAAAATCTTTGGTTTTGAAAAGAAACAAATCCAAGGTTAGAAATAAAATTATTCAGCAACATCTAACAATGATGGGGATGGATAATTTTAATCGAAAACACGTGAACCACTACTTTAGCTAAATGTGTGAAAGTGCTTTCATTTTGGCATTCCCAAAAACTATTCAGAATCCATCATCCTTTTTTACATTAGGCTATGGAGTATAGCTCCTAAAGTGAAGACTTTTACAGACATATCTCCACTACCAGTCAGGCGTCTATAGCCCCGATGAGGGTTATCTAACTCACCCGTGTGTTCGCTTAATGCTTTGCAAAGTCCATCTATCCTAGGTGGGACTAGATTTTCACTACTAATTCTCTCTCTCTCTCTCTTTTTCGAAATATCTTTCTAAGTATCGAGCTTTGCCTAGCTAGGGCCCCACAACTAGTCAGGCGTCTATAGCCCCAGTGGAGTTTTCCTGAACTAGATGACAGGCTTCAAAAAGTCTGTTGCATCGCTTATACTAATGAACTCTTGCAAACGTATCAAGTCCCACTAGGTTAGATAGCCAAAGTGGAGCATTTTAGATTTTTTCCCAGTGTTGCATAGTTAGGACAACTTCATATTTCAAGCTTCCAAGAATGCCCCTTAATATTATGTGTTTATGTGTAGCCTTAGAAAAATGGTTTATGGTTCCCAAAATTTGCTATCTTAGTCCCAAAAATCTAGGAGAAATTACTAAATAATTCTATTCTCTTTTATTAGATATACATGATATGCAATTCATCCTTCAAGAGTCCATAAGTTAGTGACCATCATAGAACACCACCACCTATAGAGGAACCACTTCAAAATTCAAAACTTGCAAACCAAAACTTGGAAATAATCTAAAACCTAATATAACACAAACTTGCCAAGGAAAACAAACCCAAAACTCACCAAAACCCAAAATTTGAAAACCAAAACCAAAATATGAAAACCAAAACTTATATACAATAATATACAAGACGATGCAAAAAAAAAAAATGAATCGTCATTCCCCTGGGTCCCAAACTTGATTAGAATCCTTTAAAGCACACCAATCATGATATGTGAGCCAAGATTTACAAAAATACCAAAAAATAAGATTAGATCAAGCCATGCAATAACTCTCATCTTGCCTCTCTCACTTAACCACTTAAATTCAAGTTTATTTGTCATTCTATGTTTAGCATTTAATTCCTTAAACTTGCTAGTGAATGCATGATTTTCAATAATCTTTCGCTTATTCAATGAGATGCAAATTTCAATATTAGATTCATTTTCACAAGCATGTAGGATTTTTTCCAAAAAATAGGCTATTTCTGAAAATTTTAAAGCAACATCATCATCCAAGTCTTTAGGCCAATCATATTCACGCAATAATTTACAAGTATCTAGGATATCTACTAAATGGGGATCATTATAATCTTGTATCCTAGATTTGATTGTTAGTTGTTGGTGAACCTGATTTAACAATTCAAGCATATCAACTTCTCCCTCATTTAACAAAGCAATCTCATTAGTGGTATGATCAAAAATCCACTCTAAATCTTCATTCACTTCTAGAGGTATTTCATCATAAATAGCATTTGAATCCCATAAAAGATTAGATAAATTTTCACCTGAATCTTGGATGCTTGGAAATAAAAGGTTAGATTCTACCTCATGCACATTTTCATTTACCAACCCTTGGTGAGCCATTATGATCTCTTCTTCATGGGCTTCATCATCTTCATCTTGTAACACTTCATGTGATGTATCGATTTCAATATCCTGCACATCAAAGGAAATAAAACTTTCATTGATAGGCATGTGAGAACCAAATAGGTCCTCGTATCTCCCCCATCCATTATAATAATCATCTTCTACACCCATATGATAAAGCTTTATCATGCTTTCAAATGGCATATGATTCTCTAAAGGTTTAGATAGGATAGCGTCTTTAGTGTCTTGCACATGAGATGAAAAATTTTTATTGGTATTCATGAAAGGAACACATCCCTCATACTCTTCCCAAACATCCTCATAATCAACTTTTAAGATCAAAGAATATGATTTTGTCAAGTCTTTTGTATAATCTTCAGATTCATCTATTGATTCACCCTCAACTTCAAGGAATTCCTCTTCTTCAGATTCATCCTCTTCTATTTCAAAAAATTCATCCTCCTCGGATTCATCTAATGGTGGGTCAAGGGTTTCTTCCATGGGATCTATTATTGTATTCAAACTTCTAAAGTTGTCCCAATCCTCCTTTGTAAAAAGTGACCCTAAGCCAACCTCTAGACTTTGATAAACTTGATCATCACCATCCTCATTTGCTTGATTTAAGACTACTCGGTTTGAAGGTTGGTGTTGGTTGGAATCCACTACTCTTGAAACACAATCCATCATAGGAGAAGATGGTTCCTCAACTAGATTCTTTGGTAGCATTTTATTAGAAGCTTTAGGATTTAGCAATGATAATTGTCCCACATCCACACCTTTTGAAATGTATCGTTGCTCTACCGCTATTGCCTCACTGTAGGCTCTAGGCAAAGATGATTCTTTAAGGACTTTCCCTAGAAGTGTAGAGGTAAATGGGTCTAAGGCTTCTAGGTACACTTGGATAGCCTCTTCTTCTGAAATGATATAATGACTCTCCATCTCAATGTACAACCTATGGAACCTATCATTAAATTGGCTTGTAGACTCATTAGGCTCTTTACAAACAGAAACAAACTGATTTAGTATCTTATCTGGATCAATCAGTTTTCCAAACTGTTTGAGAAATGCAACCTCTAATTGCTCCCAAGAGATGATAGATCTTGTAGGTAAACTGATATACCAATCATAAGAAAACTCCTCTAATGTGGATGGAAACATCCTACATACAACATCTTCATGTATGATTTGCAAATGAATTAAAATGCTCTTATATTCCTGAATAAGCTCTTCAAAATATTCCATACCATCATGCCTAAACTTAGGTAGATTATTCAAAAGATCTATGGGCATATGATGTGAAGGCCCAGGTACATTTAAAGGACAATCTACCCTTAAAGAAGCAATAAATGCCATCAAATAACCTCAAGGAATATAACTTTAAAACCAGTTTTGTTAGTCAAAGAAATATCTTGCAATAAGCAGAAAATGACTAACACATCATCAAAAGATATGCATCAATGAATCATGACATTAAAGAACAATTCTCCTATTAGAAAAATGTTAGCATCAGTACATTATCAATTGGAGAACTTTCAAATCAATGGATATGATCAATAAAACCTCATTAGTCAAGATAAATGCATTTGAAATCACTCTTTCCAAAAACGTGAATAGATTAGCATCTATAATAAAAACAACCAAATCAGGCCCTCCTTCTAGTGCCAAAATGTTGAGTGGTGATTTTTCCCAAGTGTAAAACCACGCTCACAGTTAGGATTTCGTTAAAAACCCTCTCTTGCAAAGAAGACTAAACTTCTCCAAGGTTCCTTTTACTTTAATGTGTGCATGTGTGCTTGTCAAATGAGTGCATGGAATACATTAGGGCTCTACAAAAGTACTGTTAACAAGGGGCCTGTGCTGGGGTTGTTTTGATATGAAATGCTATTACTATTCATGAAACTTAAAATGTGAAAATCTGACCACGATGTGAGAGTGATATTCCTTTTAGCTTGAACAATTTTAGATAAAGTTTAACTTTCTTTATTAAGCAAGCTTTAGCCAAATTTATCCTTCATTAGTCTTGCTTTAGACATGGAATAAAAAATGGAACCTGTTGTAATGTGTGAATCTGAAAATGGAGGGACTCCTCTTATTTAGCTTTAAAAGCCTTTAATATGCCTTGTAAATGACTATCTTAAATGAAATGGATTTTCATAAGAGAGTTCATGAAGACCTGAAATGTCCTGTTAATCACTTCCTTTCAATGAAATTGTAGTTTTCAGGAAATGAAACAGTTTATTGCTTTTGATATAACGGCCTTGGAAATGCCTTCTAAATTATCCCCCTGTGTATACTATTGTCTTTTCATACAGAGGGACTAATCTAGTATTTAAATGAAAACAAAAATCAACATAAGAAGTTGTGCTGAAATGGGACTGCGAAATTCGTTTCAAACATATAAATTTTCAATGCTTTGGAACTTCGCAAATGCTTCAAAACAAATCCAAAACTGTTCTGAAAAACATTTCAGAACTTATTCTTGGGGACCAGGCATCTATTTTTTTGTGATTTTATATTTTATATTTTTTATATTTAATTTTATTTTATTTGCAGACATTAAAAAAATGAAAAGGCTATGGTTAGAAAGAAAATAGAAATACAAAGAGAAACTAAAAAGAAAGGAATAAACGATGTTGAAACTCAAAACTCCTTATAACACCTGCAACTGTGAGTTCCCTGCAAAGAAAACCAACATTATGATGATCCAACTTTGTGCAATCTAATCTATAATGTGGTGCCATATCCTAAGGAAAAATATAATACATTGAAACCTGAATCAAACCATTGATATGCATAAAACTTGCTCAATCACAATGTATTAGCATAAATAAAATTTTCAAATGAGCTCATTACAATGCAGGTTAAACAGACAGACAGTAACAATATTCTAAGGAACAAATTCGGTCTAGTAGAATGATGGATGGAAAACCTTCAAAACAGAAACCCAGTGTTAAAACATTTTGTCTTTACCTTTGCAGTCCTCTGCTTTTCAAGGTTTCCCCCTGTCTTCATTGGTTAAATATCCCCAGCGCCTACACGTACCCACCTTCTTTGTCACTATGCGCTGGGTAACGTTGGCCCCAATTTATCCAAGACTGCACATGTTCTCTCAAATTATTGTGTGGCTCAATCAGACATCACTGAAATGCGTTACTTGTTTTTTTACTCATTTCATGTATGCCAAGGTCCTTTATATAACACTTTGAACATTATTTCCCTTACCCTGGCGGTAACCTATTAGCACCACAGTGATTCCCGAGCATCACATCGTTTATGGGGAATCATTCTTTGCATGGGAAATCGAAACCACCCCATGCATACGTTTTACTGCAATAACCAGTCACGTATTTTGTTGACAGTGGCTTCTTGTTGGCTTGCGTTATACTTTCATTAGTGTCGTTGAATAAGGATTCGTAATCACTAGCAACTGCATATTTGATACGGTGATTGTATTATTCGAGCTTCGAACGTGAATTTTTCTTGTACTCCCATGATGAAACACCTGTGATCCTACACTATTATTCTATCATCGTCCGTTGTGTACTCTGGCAGCTCCCTTGCGTGGTTATTGGCCGCACCATGTTGCTTATTAATGCATCTTTTGGCATTGCGTACGATACCTCCACCCGTGCCACGTCAATAATAGCTTAAAGATTATAAACTTGAAAATTTTATCGTAAACGGATGACCTGACGGCGTTGATGCAATAGAATTTGTTTCAATGTATTCTTGGTATTCTGATTAAAATTTTATAATGAAACTCCTTCCAGTTCCAAGTCTTGATTTTGTATTTAATGTATTGCAGTATTTTGGTGAAACAGAACATCTTAGTCCCATACCTAGGCTTACCTTCCTTCCACCATTATTGCACACGAGGTCTAAAGGAATTGTCTCTGGGCCACATTAATTGAAATAAAAAATGAGAGAAACTCACATTGGTTTTCCATATTTCCACCATGATTGGCTAGTGATCCGAACCAGCATTCCTAAGATTCTTCACTTTAGGAATGTGACCATGGATTAAGAAATTTTCAAAGCAAAAACCTATCCAATCTATCCATTATACAAGCTAAGCCTTGCCTTCTGTTAGACCAAGTCATAAGGCCATTATTTAGTTGGATGTCCACAAGATGGAGGTTTGAAATATATTCGCTCATGAGGTCAGTGCTTTTGTCCAAATTTCTATTTCCCCCTATTTTATCATCCAGAGAGAGGATGGTATTGAAATATATACCAATAAATATCTAAGCTTCAGGAAAATGAGAGATAATATGAGTTATATCCTTCCACTGTCTTCTTTTTTTCTCCAAAGCAGTTGGAGCTTAAACAGTAATGCAGAGCATAATTTGGTTGGAATGTTGACTTTGAATAGCTATAGCCAATATACCCCAATTGCCAACCATATGGTGAATAACTACCTCTTTTGGGTCCTAAATACAAGCAATGCCACCAGAAGTCCCTTGGGAATTGAGGGAAACCACTTTTCCAGCTGGCCAAATTTTACTAGCAATTGAGTCCATATCCTCCATTGACATATTCGTTTCTTGAAGGAAAACAAGATGTGGATGATTTATCTGAATCATTCTTCTAATTTCATTTTGTTTTTAAAGACTCCCTTTGAGTCCTCTAATATTCCAAGTGATGATATTCATTAATACTAGGGCTAAAAAAGTTGGGAAGGGCATTAATATTACCTTCCTCTACAAGCTTTTCACCTTCTTTTACCATATGATATTGATTGGTCTTGCGACCTAACTTTTGATTAGAATCCATCTTCAATTTTTTTTTTCCCTGTTTCTTGACTTACTCCAATTGAATCTGAGATGGCTTCTAACCTTGAAGAATGCTCGTACACAGCCAGAATTTTACTAGAGGATTCAACAGAGTCTATATTGGGACTTGTATTATTTGAAGTTTTGACATTTAAAAGATTGTTTTCTTGTTTAAATTTTCTCCCTTTTTTCTGTTGAAAACCTTTGATTTGTTGGTTTGTCTTTGAGTTCTTCCTTTCATATTTAAATTGTATTTATAAGATTTTTGTTTCTTTTATTTCCCCTTCCTCACTTGGGACATCATTTATGGAAAGGATTTCAAACATATTAGCAGATGAAATTGATTGATCCTTCATAAGTGGTTTTTTCTAAGTGTTCTTCTCCTTAGGCATTTGGAAACCTACTGAGTTTATATCTTCTTTCTTTTGGTAAAAAAATTTATTTGGGCAAGCACTAGCCAAATGAGAATATTCATGGTAAATTCTACAATGAAAAGGAATGTTCTCATAGTCCACTACTTGCTCCCAAGTGTCTTCTCCAAATTGTAATGTGATATTTTTAGGTAGGGGTTTGTCAAAATCCATTAAAACACAAATCCAAGCATAAATAATATGTTCAAAATTTTGAGTACAATCAACAATCATCATAAAAGTTCCTAAAGAGTTTCCAATTGAAGAAAAAATAGTAGGATTCCAAAATTCAATAGGGAGGCCAAAGAGTCTAACCCACACAGGAGCTGTAGAAGGCATCTCTTCTTCGGCTTTAAATTTAGTATGCCAGGGCTTCATGAAAAGCCCTCCCTTCTAAAAAACCAGGGACCCCCTTGAAAATTGTTCTCTCTATCTTCATTATTAGCAAATAAAACAATAAAATAACCATTTGGATAAATAGGGATTTGTAACTCACCTTTACTTTTCCAGCTTTTTTCAGCCCAGACTTTGAAAGCAGATAGGCTTGGACGAAAACCCATGAACCATTAAATTAGTCATCTTTTTTCTAGATATTCAATGCCAGTCTAAATGTTACCCATATCAAGCTTAACAATAGGAGTTCCATTAGTTGCTTTAAGACATCCTGAATCCATTTTCCTAAGATCAATCTTAGGCATTCTTAGAGGTTTATAGGAAGCCCTAGGATTAATATTAGCATTTGTCTAAGGTTGTCCACCACAGAGGGCATCCCTAAAATTCATTTTTGGGGCTGAGTCTTTGAAATTCTTACCCTTGACAGGGGTTTGCACAGTAAATTTATTTTGTGGGTGCACCTTAGCACCAGATTCACTTGAGATCTGAGCCATTTTTTTATCAGCTGCTTGAAACTTGTTTCGTGATCTCTTTAATCCTTGCCCTAGATGTCATGGAAAGGTATGGTTTTCACTTTTATTTTGGGCAGCAAATTGGAAGTTTTTGTCACTCGAGTTCATAATATGATCTGTTTAAAGACAGATTTCTAACCCATGTTAGATCCCTTGCAACATATACTACTAAAATATTGAGTGTAAACCATAAAAATATTAGCCTCTAGGGTCCGAAGGCCCTAAAAAACAACCTCTGGAGCTGCTTGCACTCAACCAAAATGAAACCTTCATACAATCGCTTGCCAAAAGTCTTGTTCACATATAGGTATGTGCTAGGCTCTATGTTGCTCCAAATGATCTAAACATTTGTGGAGACATTCTAGGGGTTTTCAGGCATCTACCCTCAAAATTTTAGCTCAATCCAAGTCCGGATGAGTGAGATATGGCCGAAAAAAGTTCGACATTTTGGGCAGTCCTGCGAAAAACATCCCTCCTCAATAAACTTCTTCCAAAAACCTCTCGATATCATGGACCTTTTAGATGTGCCTTGTGTGAGAAATATTTAGAAATATTAGACCATTTACTCTTTATTGTCCTTTTTTTACACAACATAATATTGCAATGCAAAAAAGGACTTTATATTTTACGCGGGAGCATATTTGGATAACTTATATTTTGATTAGGTGGAGCTTGCAAATTTTGGATAGGCAGAGGAATTTACAAACTTGTTGAGGGATTTATTGGTTTGGAGGAGGCATCTATTGTTGCAGATTTTATGTTGTCTAGTTGGATGGAGGTAGCTTTTGGTTTTATGGGTTTTGTTGAAATCCTTGCATCCTTACTTGACTAGTTACCACTTGCAAATTTAAATCCATGACTTGGCTTGACATAGGGATGCAAAATTGTCTCAAGGGGTTACTAGTAGAGGAACTAAACATCCTAGAGGTGGAGTTGCCACTTTGGAAGTGTTAGGTGGTTGACTAGATCCAGGTAAGGTTTGAGTTAGCATAGTGCTCTTTAGAAGGTTATTTTGGACATTAGTTACTAGTGGTTGACTTACTCTAACTTGAGTATTAAAAAATACTAGGATTTGAGTATGTGTAGGATTGGTCATATCAACTAAAAATCCTATCTAATTTGGGGATTGGGATGAAGTTTGTGATACTCAGGGAAATCCATATAAACGATTGGTATGAGTGAAAATTTGTTCAACATATGTCTATGTTTGATTTGGAATGACAAATGCATAATAAAAAATTAGTGATAATAAAATAAAATTTATTTTTTGGACATAAGATTTTGTATTTTACTAGTTTGATCAACCATTTAAGTTTTTCCTTTTATGGAGTAGGATTAGATGTTAAATTTATTTTAGGATCAATGGTTCAATGTTTTAATTTTTGGACATATGGATGATGTAACCCATACCAAGGTTCAAATATTGATGATACCAAATAGGCTATATAACTCAATGTGACTAAGTTGATGTAAAAGGGAAAGGGTAACCCTTTCAAGATCCTACTTAACAAAAATTGATTTTACACTTGTTATTTTTGTGTAGCCACAAAACGACTTGTTCCTTTCTTTTCTCTTTTGTATTCTTTTGTCGAGGTATAATGCTTTGCTTGATTGTTGTGTCTTTAAGTGCATATTCTCCTCCCATGTTTATACCTATGCAAACAAATTTTTAGAATCAAAAATAAAATATTTTGAAAAATTTAGTAGGGAAGTGAATCACTTCCAAAATGGGACTTAAGACTTTTTTTAAAAAGAAGGATCCAAAGAGAATTGCTCCAAGTTTTGAGGTTAATTATTTTCTAGTCATCAAGTGAAATGCTCATTGGTTTGGAATTTGATTTTTTTTTTTTGTTTTAGATGACTCACTTTAAATGGGGTAAATCTCTCTTAAAAAGGGGTTGAATCACTCCTCGAATGAAGACTTTTGTAAAAATTATCCAAATTTTAGTAAATAACTTTTTTTCAATACTATTAGCTTTTGATAATGTAGGATATGGAGGAAAGCAATCACAAGATGTAAAATATGCAAAAAAGTAAGATAATGGAATTCTGCAATAAGACTGAAATATGCTATTAATGGAAAGTTGTAAAAATAGTACAATGCAATGTAATGGAGGAAATGAACACTCCATAACTCTAATGGAAACTACATTGTACCTACTCACTACTCAATAGTAGTCTCACTTCTACTACACACTTCTTCTATTCACTATGGGGCCTATATATAAGAAGATAGGTTACTTGGCCCTTACTCTTCCTAACTACCTTTCCTATGACTCATGTACAAGTGGACTCCTTGTACATTTACATCATTGCACATTGAAACTTGTGCATTTATTACTTCTTCCTCAAGTAACCTAAGATAAACTCCTAATCTAACAATGTACCCAAGGTGGTACATTGACATGTACCTAAATAATGTAATATACTCTAACACCCCCTATATTACATTATTTGGGTATTGAAGACTTTAGTCTTCAATATGGATCTTCCATCTTCAGATGTTCTTCAACTTGATATGGTCCTTCTTCTTCTGTGGTTTGTAGATGACTAAGTAGAGCATAGTGTTGTTGTCCTCTCATCCTTTTAATTTTGAATCTTCTATTTCCCTGTCTACTTTTATGATATACGAGTTCTTTGTTGTCTACAACCTGTTCCTCAGGAAATGTATTAGTATTGTTTTGAAATGCAACAATGTCTTGTGAGTTCTCAATTGAGTCTAGAGCATATGTATTTCCATAGATTGATCCTGTAGCTTCTATCTCATTTTGATTCATGATGAGACACATATTGACTCCATTTAAGTATCTAAAATCAACCATCCTACTACTCTCCACTAACTTGCTTACTAAAATAAGATTGAATGTTAATCCAAGAACATACATTACTTTTTGTAGCAGGAAGTTTGGAAATGATTTACTAGGTGTTACACACCCATATCCATGTATAGGATAAGTCTTGCTATCTGCAATTCTCAACCTGTAACCATTAGTAATTTCAAGGCAATCAAACCATTGTAGATTTCCTATCATGTGGTGACTAGCACCTGAGTCAATATACCAAATGTTCTTCTGCTTTGTAGAATTGTTTATGCTAGAACTAATTTTGCATTTGTGACATGATGTATTGTGTGTATCTTGTTCTTGCATTCTTTTGTGATAATATGTTCTTCTTTCCATTGTAGTATGGAGCTCTTTTAGTATTTTGAAAATACTTTTAATAGAACCTTTGTAGTAGTCTACCTTATGACTCCCTAGTTTAAAGTATATGAACTAATTTGATAAAACCTTTCTTGGATTTAGGTTATGTAGGCTTCCTTATATCTCCCAAGTAATTTAGAATATGCTATAGGCTTTAGTAGTAATTAGTTCACCTTTTGAGTTGATTTTGTAATGTTTTGAGAATAATAATCAACTTTCAATTTTACCTTATCTCTCCTAATGAAGTTCTTATAGTTGGATTTCTTTTTGTCTCCTTAGTATGAGTATGAGACAAGTGTTACCAATTAGTTCCAACTCTATATGTAAGCAATAGATTTTCTTCTCTATTCAATAATTTAATTTTCTAATTTCCAAGTATCTATAGTTTGGTGTAGTATGCCTTATAACTCCCTACTTTTGGAATGTTAGAAAATAATAGTATTTGCAAATTGATATTGAGTTTACCAAGGTTGATAGCCTTATATCTCCTACTTGGTTATTTGTAAATATTATAATATTATAATGTACTTCAATTATAATGCTTCAAAATGGACTTGCTTTATAACTTACTAATGCTCGGTTATTCCAACACAGTAGTAATTTTGACCATATATGTAGCACCTTATAACTCCAATGTTACTTTAATTAAAGCAAGCAAATTTAATATCAAAATTACCTTAGTAATGCAGTACGTCAGATTGCTTAAGACTTCACTCTTCTCAATGGCTCTTTGGGTGCTGGAATCACTTGAAACATGTTGTATCCTCTCATTGGTTTATGATAGGCTTTAATGGACATCCTTAATTGCACCTTTGACTCCTTGGCTTCAGGATTTGAATATGTTCTCTATTGAATGCACCTTTGCTTTAATGTTGGCTACAATTTTGCTTACATTCCCCTTGGACTTTGCTTACACTTTGCTTGGACTTCACTATGTTTTCATGTTGCTGTATTTTCCCTTGGTAGGTTGGGCACTTATGTAGCTTCTATTCTCCTTGGAGTTGCACCCACGTGTCACTACAAACTTGAGAGGCATTACTATGATGAATAACACTTCAGTCTTGAGTAACGCTCCTTCCTTCTTCAATCGATGAGCTATGATAAATATGCTTTGAATGATGCCTTTCAACATCCGAGACTTAGATGTTACCTTAAGCATTTCTTTTGTGAACATTATGGAATATAGGGCACTCTATTGATTGTGACAAGTGGTGGCCTTCACAATTGCATGTATAGTCTCTTCCAACATCTATCGAACCTTATAAACTCCTTTTCCAGTGAATACACAACTATTTTCTTGCTCTCAACACTTCCTTCAGGTGAAAGAATGTGCTCTCCTTCACAAGGCATTGGCTCTGGTTCGATGAAGATGGTTCTATGGTGCTACTCTTGGTTGGCAGTTCTCCCATGGTAATGCACCTTTTGTATTAGCTAAATCTCCCTTCTCTTTGCTGTAATGAGTTGTAATATAGTAGATAATAATTGCCCTAATATGTTGTCCTTACATTGGCTTTGATGCTTGTAGACATTCGTTATTGTAGATGCTCGATGTGGTGGATGATAGGGTGTCTTTGGACACCTTAATACGAGCTAGATTTTGAGCCTTAGGATGGCTCTTTTCTCTAGCACCAATGGTGGATATCGAGCCCTTCGTTGGCTCATCTCTTATGCACTCTTAACCTAGTGCTTGCTCTTCATGGATGGTAGATGTTGATCCCCTTTCAAATGGCTCTTGCTAGTGCTTCTAGCGGATAGTTGTAGATAGGATCAAGAGCTATGTAAAGTATCCTTATGACACTTAATCTCTCCCTTTGATGTAATAGTAGGAGGTGAGTTTGGTGCTCAAATATCAACCTATAATAACCTCTATTTGCACCTTAAATCCGAGACACTCCAAGTCTCATTTTTTAGCTCCTTTCTCTGATTTTAATGGTTGCCTTCTTCTTCTCCACTCCTTGGAGGGATTTCAATCTACTTGGTGGCTTCTTTAGGCCACAATAAATTGCAGGTTTTGTGCACCGAATAGTGTCTTTAGACACTTTGATATACATAGATTTTGTGCCCTTTGGTTTTCACCTTAAGTTAACAACCAATGCACATAATGATCTTTAAGAGTAATAAGTTAAACAATCTAGAATAGTGCAATAGTATTCTCACCTTATTGCTCCTTCAATGCACTAATAATAACTCTTAAAGAATGCACCAATAATCTCTGCAACTTTCAACTAAGAATAATGTCCTCTTTATAAAGAACTTTTTAAAAGTAATCTGAAACTTGCACTACAATCAATGTTGTAGGATGTAGTCTTCTTTAGATTTTAGATAGACAATAGGTAGATGATATTTTTATTTCTATCAAAATATATCCAACTCCTATTTTAATGTGCAAGTAATAACCCTTAATAGAAACTATCTTCTGCACTTCCCTTGAAGACTTTAAAATGCAACCTTCTTCTTGCAACTTCTAGATTCTAATAAGGTGCTTAATGAATCTAAGTAATGAACTGAATATAAGTGTTCAAGTAATGAACCCTTTGCACCTAAGTTGCATACCTTTAATGATATCTAAATATGATGTAGATCTTGGTGTTTTGATTCACCAAGTTGTTGTCTGGAATGGTAGTAGATGACTTCAACTTCTCCTTCAGGATGTACCTTGGAAATCTAAAGTGTTGTAGTTGGGATTCTCCTCCAAGATCCCTTCAGTATTTTGTTGTAGATTCAACAAACCCCTATCTCCAAAATGTGCCTTCTTAGCTATGAAAGGTAATCTCCAAATCTCTTGGATTTGGTAGGCTTCTTCTATCTATGTTCTCCTTCAACCTCCTTATTGAATTTTGGCTTCAATCTGGGCCTTCTTCTCAAGAATATATAAGTCTTGAGGTCTTCACTGGTCTCCTCCAAAATTTGACAAATTGCTTGCCAAATCCTTCTCTCTTGGGCTTGTTGTCGAATGGCGATAATTGTCCCAATTTCTTCACTATCAAGAGCTTCTCCTTGGTAGTGAATTTCTCCAATGAGTTCTTCTGGGAACTCCTTTAATGGCTTCTTCAAACTCTACAATAAGGCTCTCCAAGCCTTCTCCTTGTTTCTCCTTGAGACCTCTCCAAGGTATTCAATCTCATAGCTTCTCTGGTCTTCTCAATGAGACATTTCCTTCAACCTTTTATTGTGGAAGTGTTGGTAATGAGATCTCTTAGATCTCTAGAATCTACTACTTCTAGAATATGGAACAGGACCTTGCTAGTCCTTCTTCACTTCTGCAATCTACAGGCTTCAATGGAGATCACCAACCTCTAATATTTCAGAACTAGGAGTTCTTTAATGGGACCTTCTATGGGTCTCTTCAACTTCTTCAGGTTGATTTCTTCAATCTATTGTCTGTAGTCTTCGATGGAGATCACCAATCTCCTATCTTCTTCTAGACTCTTCTCTGGAGTCTCTTGAATCAACAATGAGGCCACTATGGCCTTTTCTTCTTCTGCAATATGCAGGTCTGCAATAGGACTTCCCTTAGGTTCCTGGAATATCCTTTTCTTTTATTTGTTTCTTCTAGTGTTGGATTGATTATGAAGATGATATTCTTCCTAGCTCTTCTGTAGGAAGCTTCCCAACTTTCTTCGAATCTCTTTTTTCCTGCAACAAAGTATTAGGACTGTAATGGAAGAAATTCTAAGTGATGAATCTTCACTAGTTGATTTGTCAATCTAGTGGAATGAATGTTGAGTCCTAGTCTTCACGAGTTTTTTTATAACTCTGTGGAAAGACTCTAGCCAAATGCAATCTCAAAAATTTTGGAACTGAGATTTGCTTCTCTCCTCTCAATCTCTCTTGTGGCTCTCCCTATTCCTATCTGATCTACCATAGCTCTGATACCACTGTTAGCTTTTGATAATGTAGGATATGGAGGAAAGCAATCACAAGATGTAAAATATGTAGAAAAGTAAGATAATGGAATTCTGCAATAAGATTGAAATATGCTATTAATGGAAAGTTACAAAAATAGTACAATGTAATGTAATGGAGGAAATGAACACTCTAGAACTCTAATGGAAACTACATTGTACCTACTCACTACTCAATAGTAGTCTCACTTCTGCTACACACTCTTCTATTCACTATGGGGCCTATATATAAGAAGATAGGTTACTTGGCCCTTACTCTTCCTAACTACCTTTCCTATGACTCATGTACAAGTGGACTCCTTGTACATTTACATCATTGCACATTGACACTTGTGCATTTATTACTTCTTCCTCAAGTAACCTAAGATAAACTCCTAATCTAACAATGTACCCAAGGTGGTACATTGACATGTACCTAAATAATGTAATATACTCTAACAAATACAAACACAATTTAACACTAAAATCAAATAAAAATAATGAGTTATGAACACTTTTGATGCTTTTTGGTACTTCTTGTTGTTGCTTCACAAATTTTTAGAAGTTTGATGAGATTCGAATTGAAGATGCCATTTATAAAGCACCTAAAAAATGAACACAAAAAATGGAAGATGACAACTTGCCAAAATGAACACAAATAATGAAAGATATGCAAAATTAGATTTAAAAAAGGGACTAGGCTTGATTTCATCATGGAAATCCATCCCTTGGTCTAGGTGGGTGTGCCAAAAACATGTTGAATTACGAAAAGTTTTAACTTATTATGTGCTTGCAATTATGTTTCAACAAGTTGGAAGAGAGGGGAGTGTGCTCCTTTCAACCTCCAAATTTAGGCCACCTCCCTAATATCCTTACTAATCTAATATAAACTAAGCTAAATATAAAAATTGAATATAAAAAATAAATGCATAAAAGTAAAATTTACAAGTTTATCGTATGAGATATTGAAATAAAATACGACTATAAATATAGCAAGGAGAGTGTGTGATCAATCAACATGGAAAAATCAAATAATGACTAAGTATTACTACACATGTGAAATAGAAATAACAAGGAATGACAAGAGAACAAAAGGGCATTGCCGCAATCATCACGTATTCAATCTAAGAGGGAAGTGCCCCTAATGGAAGCAAAAAGTCTTACATAATTCTCTTATTAGTTCAAAATGAGGAAGTACAATTTGGGTCTCACAAATCATAACTCTAATTTCCTTAAGGTCAAAAGATGTTTACAATGGAGAACATGTGATGTAGAACTCAAATGTGAAGCTGGTTTATTCATGAAGCAATGAAAATATATAGTGCTTATGATAAAATCACGTAGATTAAGTGGTTGCAACAATTTTCCAAACATGGCCAACCACTTAACTAACATATAACAATCTGTTAATCTATGATGACAACTAACTGCTAGAAGACAAAGAACAACTCTAACAGCTAACCAAACATCCAAACAACTTAACAACCTATTTCCAACATGGGTATACTATACCTCACATGAATACAAAGTGCAAGAAAAAGGAAATAATAAAATAATAACTTAGGCTTATAATTAAGCCTAAGGTACAACAAACATATCCTCAACACTCCTCCCAACCATAGAAGAATTGGACCCCAATGCTCTCAAAAAATATGGAAATTCATAGGCCATCTCATGGTGAGGAATCTAGCGAGCCATGTGTGGAAAATGATCGCAGTGGACGACAAGGTAAGAAGTGGAAGAACCTTGTCGAGTATGATTATTATTCATCTCAAAAACTCTATCTGTAATGAACAAAATTTGATGATCAGGTGCCACTACTGTTGTAGGGATGATGACAGGTTTAGGTACCAAAGGAGGATCATGATATGGTGTCTCCGAAAAATGTCACTTATCCAAAGGAAGCCAAACTCTGTCTCCAACCTTAGATGAGTGAGGATTATGATGCTTACACACCACACTCTGCTACTCCTACGGAGTCTCCTGCAAGTCCTATGTTATCTTGCCCTGGAGGCTCTACCAGTGCTAAATGAAGTGACCTTAGCTTGCTCCTTCATTTGTGAAATGGTGGGAGGGGGAAAAGCCAAAGGTAAATTTTGCGGAGCAAGTGGTTGTGTGTCCAAAGGTGTACTCGAAATGATGCCAATAGAATGAATGGAATCTTTCTCATGAGTCTGAGTGATGGGTTCCTTAACCACGAGCTCTTGTGATTGTTCATTTAGGTGCTTGTTCTTCATCATGTATGGAACTTATGCAAGTAGGATCCAAAATAAGTGCTTGACTTAATGGCTTATGAACTTGCATACAACTTAACATAAAATTTGATGTGGGTGTAGTGCTTTGTATCAAGTAGGTTTTATCATGCAAATCCAATGTGTATGTATTCTTTTAAGTATGATATACAACATTCTTATCATACTGATAGGGTTTACCAAGCAATAGTCTACAACAATCCATCGCTGTGACATCACATCTTACTTTGTCCAAAAACTTATCACCAAAAGCAAAATTCAAGGTGCAAGTGTATGTGATATTAGATGTGGAGTCTACATCCTTCCACCCAAGTGCATAGGGTTGGTGATGTGGCTTTATGGGAAGCTTTAACTTCTCATAATGGACTTCATAATGATGTTATTTTGCGATCTATTATCTATGATAAAATCAACATAAAAATCATGTGTATGGTGGGCTCTAGTGACAAACAAATGGTCATGTCTCCCTTGTACCAAAAAATTCGTCATAAGGGTAACTTTGTTTAGTTTACCCTTTAAAGCTGGATATTCTTATTTTGTCCCTGTAGTCACAATGGGACCATCATGTGGTTCCTCATTTGTAGGCTTTACAATTAGGGACTTCTTCTTCTTCATTCTTTCAAAAGTAAAGCATTTAGATTTTAGATGACCTTGTTTTTTATAAAAATCACAATACATTGAAGAAGAAGGATCTTTAGAGTGAGAAGAAGAAGAATGTGCTTTAGGAGAAGAAGAATGAGAAGTGTTCTTCACCTTGTGTTGATGCTGATTTGCTCCTTTAGAACTACTATCCTGTCGAGATCTTTGAGAAGCACCAACTTTCTCCTCTACGAGAATGACATGCTTGAATGCCACATCCAAAGTGAGGAAATCAATGAACTTGATTTCCCTAAAAATCTGATCTTGTAATCCACATGTGAACTTGTTAATCAAATAATGTTCTGAATATTTTATACCAAGAAGCACCCTTAGCCTATTGAATTTGAAAATGTAGTCAACAAAAGGCATACTATAGGCTTGCATTAATCTATACCACTTGGTTGTGAGGTCATTTTGGTAATTTGGTGGAAAGAATATGTTTTCCAAAATCTGGATCGATTCATTCCAAGTCATGGCAAAATTATGGCTTTGTCTTTCTACAATTAAAGCTTTCACTAAGCCTATGAGTTTGACTATAGCAAATGCAACTTTTTCATCTTTAGGAATTTTAGCATAATTGAACCAAGTTTACATATCTAAAATCCATGTAGATAAGACATCAGGATGCCTAGATTCATTATACAATTTGACCTCATATTTTTCTTTATTGACATGATTGTGATTATTTTATATCACTAGGAGTCAATTGCACAACAATATCTTTTACCTTATTAGCCAAAATGTCTACTGCAACAATAAGGTTTTCCATGTTTGATTTGAGATCATTAGCTATGTTTTTCCGTGTATATGCCAGACTAGGAGTATTACAAAATGATTGCAAGAACTATCTAGGCTTTAGGAATAATTTTGATGGTTTTCCTAATGCAGAATTTTACATAGATTTTACAAAATTTTGCCTTCCAATGGGCTACTATACTCTTTAAAAAAATAAAATCAATTTTGCAAAAAAAATACTAAAATTTCTATAAAAAAATTAGCCCTTACAATTGCAAAATTCTGGTTTTGGAGGCAAAAATTAGTCAAATTTGTAAAAAAAAGTTGAAAATTTGCAAAAATTGATAAAAAATGGATGAAATCACCTTTGTTGCTAGTTTTTGGCACCAAAAATCCTAAATTTGAATTTAACTAAAAAAAATGGGTAGGAAAACTTGGGTTTGCGTAAAAAAAATTGGTTTGAATTCGTGCAGTTAACCCGTCGATCAACTGCAGGTCAACAGTTGTGATCGCCAATAAACTACGATCATTGTCCAGGTCCGAATCTACACAATGGAATTGCCAACCGTCTAGGTCCGAAGTTCACCCAATGGAAACTACACGTCTAACGGTCAACCAACTCGCTCGAGCATCGAGCAGTTAATCACCATGAGCCAACTAGGCGCTCTGGCATGCGCGTAAGACGCGGCTAGTGGGTGACCACCATAAGGTGGTCACTTAGCTTATGGTGTGCTTGCACCTATAAACTATTATGTGGATCTAGCAAAACAAATGTAGGACTAAATTCCCCTGTGCAATTGAAGCCACAACTATCCCTCCTCTACGAGATACTCGTCGGTAAACTGCACTCGCCGTAAAATGGCCAAAATTGCCCGGGAAACCATATTTGCTTGCTAAATTTTGTCAGATCGTGCCAAAAAATTATTTATTTCATTGGAACGTCGTCAGGAGCGACATGAATGTAAAAACCTCGTTGAATCTTGTCAAACAACGTCAAAAAAATCGTCAAAAATTATCAAATGCAGTCAAAAACTCGAATGCTTCGTCAAAAATTGACTGTGAACATCGTAAACGCAAAATCTATATTGAAATCACACCAAGAATTATTTTTTGGATCCTACCAAACTGCCTAACCTCACTAAAAATGTGTAACCTTGCAATCGAAAATGTGTTGGACATTGTATACTGGGAATCGTGCACCGAAATGATACACGTCAAAAAATCCAATTAAACCAAAAAATCATTTCGACATCGAGATCGACAGAAATGTCAAGAATCATTCAAAAAACTTTGTCAAGATGCAATCCTCAGCCAACTATCTACTACCACGTGTCGAGAGTGGATTAGGTTTTCAAAATCTTTTTTTTGAATGGCCTATTTAAAAATATTAGGAGGTTGAAAATTTTGCTGCGTCGTGTGCACTATTTTTTGTTTGTGATCGTCGATCCGCCTATGAATGCCTTGTAATCTTCCTTGACTATGAATTTCATCCTGCAAATGTGAAAACTCCTCCTATGCCATGATCTTTTTTTATTTGTGGAAAACATCCCAAAAGGGATGCCACTTTTGGGTAAGACCCAAGGAGGCAGGGGTATCCATTCTACCAAAAATGCCCAGGACTCGGACCTGGCCTACCACCTTTGACATACTCAAGGAGCAAACAAACACACAAAACCAATTTAAAAATAAGTAAATAACAAAAAAAATAATAAAATAAAATAAAAAACATGCTCCTTGAGTGTGTCAAAAACAAAAGCACAACCAAACACACACAATAAGATAAAAGAA
Organism: Wollemia nobilis; assembly: GCA_028583015.1. Lineage (NCBI taxonomy): Eukaryota > Viridiplantae > Streptophyta > Pinopsida > Araucariales > Araucariaceae > Wollemia > Wollemia nobilis. The sequence continues at coordinate 39,317,401 of JAQPPZ010015824.1, read as the reverse complement.
ACCACAACACAAACCACATAGAAAAACACAAGAACCACATAACAAAACACAAACAAGACAAAAACAACAAAACACTACAAAGACATAACCCAAAAAAAACATGAAAAATAAACACAACCAAAACCTAAAAAATAAAATAAATAAAATAAAAATAAAAATAAAAAACAACCAACAACAGACAATAAACAAAAACAAAAAACATAGAAAACACTCACACATAAAAACACGAAATAACACAAACAAAGAGAAACCCAAGAACAAGAATGAAAAAAACACAAGAACAATAACAAAAAACATAAAAAAAAAAAACAACAACAACAACAAAAACACAAGAACAACAAAAAACAACACAAAGAACACAAAAACAAAACAAGACAAAAGAACCCACCCACCTTAAAAAACTAAACAAAAAAAAAAACAAAGAAGAAAAAAGAAAAAAAAAATTGAACAAAACAATGACCTATCTAGACCAGAAGACTATTAAGGCAAGAATCAAGAGAGGAAACAAAATAAAGAATAGAATGAGCTAGGGAACTAAAAAAAATAGAATGAACCAAAGAGAAGCAAAAAAAAAAACAAGAAGAAACTAGGTACCTTTAGAGCTGGAGCCATCCAAAGAAATGATAGAAAGAAGAGCTTCCCTAATTTGAGAAGCCCACCATATAGGAGGGTGGCCATAACAAGTAAGATCACCTTTGTCCAAAGCCCAATTAGCTAAAGCATCAACACTCTTGTTTTGATCTCTGACCACATGATTGTAATCAACTTTCAAAAATCCCATCTGGATTAACTGAATCTTCTCAATAATTCTTTTTATTCTCCAATCCACCTTATGATTCTTAGAAGGAGTCTTCAAGAGATTAATCATAAGTTGAGATTCGGACTCAACTAACACCTTTTCCCATCCAACCTTAGTAGCCTCCCGAAGGCCTCTAAGGATACCATACCCCTCAACAAGGTTATTGGAAAGAATACCCAAATTCTCAGCAAAAGTAAAAACCAAGGAGCCATCTGAAAGTCTACCAATTCCTCCCACACTAGATTTTCCAGGGTTCCCTCTAGAGGCTCCATCAGTATTGACTTTTCCAAAATCCTTAGGAGGAGGTTGCCAATTTCTAGTCCTATCCATCTTACTAATACTCACATTCCCTTTAAGTTGGTTGCCCTTAGAAGGTTTAATATTCAATATTTGCATCACTTGATCCCATCTTTGGTGGGAGTTTTGGGGGTGATTAAGGAGTTGATGGACTGATTCAACTAAGTTGGCTATGGTCTTTTGCAAAATATAGTGAATATCCTTCCTATCTTGATTAAAAATTTGGTTGTTCCTTTCATTCCAAATATTCCAAAGAAGAATGGTAGAACCCATCCAAACTAACTGCCTAATAAAATGATCAACACCCTCTTGATTAGGCCAATCCCTCCAAAGTTGTTCAAAAGTAAAAAAATTGGACCATTGTAAGCCAAGTAAAGTGGCCATTCTCCTCCATAGCTCGAGAGGCTAAAGTACACTCAATAAAAATATGGTTGATATTTTCTACATTCTCTTCACACATTTCACATCTAAAAGGGCCATGAAAACCATGCTTCATAAGTTGCTCACGAGTAAGCACCCTACGATGCAATAAAAGCCAATTAAAGAACCTCACCTTAGGCCAGAGCTTTTGAGCCCACAATTGAGAAAATATGTCAAAAGAATGGTTGGGATTATTATGGCATAAGGTCAAATAACCTTGAGCAACTGAATACTCACCCTTAGTAGTGTTGTTCCATCCAAAACAATCTTTTTCATGGGACCAAGAGAGGGATCTCATATGAAGGATGCCTTGGATATCTTGTCTTTGCCTTTCTGGGATTTGAATAGGCCAGTCCTCAATAGGGATCCAATATCTACCAACCTTTGAATTACCAGTATGGTACCGACAGTAATTAGCCACCTTTATCCAATTAGCTCGGTGAAGCTCCTCCATCCAAGGCCTCCAATCGGGAAACTAAGTTATCAAAGGCTTGTGACCATCCCAAGAATCTATCCAAAAATTTGCATGTTGACCATTATGAATGATCCAAAATAATTTTTTCTTTATCAAATCCTCACCAGTCTTAAGAACTGCTAAAATGGGAGAACCTTTGGTAGGAAGTTGATAGTGAACAAGGTCTTCAGGACTTTTGTTCTCAGCATATTTAGCATGGAGATTATTGGCCCAAAGAGCATTGGGGTTATGCAACATCCTCCAATATAATTTAGCAACTAAAGCTTTGTTGTTATTAATTGAAGACCAAAATCCTAACCCCCCTTCACTCTTAGGAAGACATAAAGTATCCCATTTCACCAAGGCCCATTTTCTTTTCTCCTTAGTACCACTCCAAAGGAAACGATGACTGATTTGATCCAATTCTCGAAGAACAACCTTTGGGATATTCAAAATAGAAGAAACATAAATAGGAATAGCTTGAAGGACTGATTTTACCAAGGTGATTCTACCCCCAGAAGAAAGCCACTTGTTGGTCCACTTTCCAATTTTCTTCTTGACTTTGTCCAACAACCAATTCCAATATTTATTTTTCTGCCTTTGAATATTTATGGGAATACCTAAATAAGTGATTGGAAGAGAGGTCTTCTTATATCTTAATTTATCCAAGACCATGGATTCCTGTCTAGCAGAGCAGTGAAAGAAAATAACTTTAGATTTGTCTTCATTGATCAACTGCCCAGTAGCCTTAGAAAAACAGCTAATGATTTGCTTAATATTAGAAGCTTCCTTAATTGTAGCTTTACCTAAAAGAGTAGAGTCATCCACAAATTGAAGATGAGAGATAGGTCTAGCTCCATGAGCAATGGTAACTCCCTCAAGGGTTTTGTTTTCCCTCTTTTTGGTTATAGTCCTACCCAAGCATTCAACAAGAATGATGAATAAATAAGGGGATAGCGGGTCACCTTGCCTAATACCTCTGGAAGCTAGGAAAGACTGAGAAGGCCTGCCATTGATAAGAACTAAGTAGGAAACCGAAGAGATACATCCCATAATCCAATCCATCCAATCCTTAGAGAAACCAAATTGCCTCAAAACTTTGATAAGGAAGTGCCAATCCACTCTGTCATAAGCTTTGGATAAGTCTAACCGAATGAACATAGAAGGAGAATTTTGCATATCCATGGAATGGATGGCTTCCTGAGCAAGAACTATCTCATCTACTATTTGGCATCCTTCCACATATCCCCCTTGCTCTGGGGAAATAATCTTATGCAAAAGAGGCTTCAACCTTTCTGCCATGATTTTAGTAATGATTTTGAGAAGAACATTACATAAAGCAATAGGTCTAAAAGTTGAGATATGATCAACCTCTTGAGCTTTTGGAACAAGAGTAATATAAGTTTTATTGATAACCTTCAAAATTTCTTTGGCTTTCCTGGCTTCTTCCACCACCTCTAATAAATCAACATGAAGGATATCCCAGAACTCTTGGTAGAACTCAATAGGAAAACCATCAGGACCTGGGGTTTTCCCTTTTTGCATTTTAAAAACTACTTGTTGAAGCTCATTGATAGTAACATGAGCAGTCAAAATAGAGTTCTCCTCATAAGTGATAAGAGAAGGGATTGCTTGAAGAACATTTTGTTGTGAAGTTGAGTCAAGAGGAGTAGCAGCAAAAATATTGGAAAAGTAATCAACAACAATAGAGTTCATGCCATCCCAAGTATAAACAACATCTCCAGAATCTGATTTTAAGGAAGAAATAAAGTTGTGAGATCTTCGAGCTAGAAGATATTTGTGGAAGAAATTTGTGTTTCGATCTCCTTCTTTGAGCCATTGAATTCTAGATTTTTGCTTCCATAAGATTTCTTCTCTTTTTTCCCATTCCTCTAACTGAGTTGTGAGTTTAATTTCATCTGCACTTCTCTTCTCTGTGAGGCCATCTAAACGGATTTTCTTATTCAAATTTTCAATATGAGCAATAACTTCATGTTTTTTTTTATGAACATCCCCAAACTCTTTCCAGTTCCAAGTCTTGATTTTGGATTTAATGTATTGCAGTCTTTTGGCAAAACAGAACATCTTAGTCCCATGCCTAGGTTTACCTTCCTTCCACCATTGTTGCACACGAGGTCTGAAGGAAATGTCTCTAAGCCACATTAATTGAAAATGAAAAGGAGAGAAACTCACATTGGTTTTCCACATTTCCACCATGACTGGCCAATGATCCGAACCAACATTATTAAGAGTCTTCACTTTAGGAATGTGACCATGGATTAAGAAATTTTTAGAGAGCAAAAACCTATCCAATCTCTCCATTATACAAGCTAAGCCTTGCCTTCTGTTAGACCAAGTCATAAGGCCATTATCTCGGTTGGATATCCACAAGATGGAGGTTTGCAATATATTCGCTCATGAGGTCGGTGCTTTTGTCCAAATTTCTATTTCCCCCCCTTTTCTCATCCAGAGAGGATGGTATTGAAATCTCCTCCGATCAAGATCCAAGCTTTAGGAAAATGAGAGATAATATGAGTAATATCCTTCCACTGTCTTCTTTTTTCCTCCAAAGAAGTCGGGGCATAAACAGTAATGCAGAGCATAATCTGGTTGGAATGTCTACTTTGAATAGCTATAGCCAACAAACCCCAACTGCCAACCATATGGTGAATAACTACCTCTTTTGGGTCCCAAAGACAAGCAATGCCACCCGAAGTCCCTTGGGAACTGAGGGAAACCACTTTTCCAGTGGCCAAATTTTACTAGCAATTAAGTCCATATCCTCCATTGACATCTTTGTTTCTTGAAGGAAAACAAGATGTGGATGATTTATCTGAATCATTCTTCTAATTTCATTTTGTTTTGAAAGACTCCCTTTGAGTCCTCTAATATTCCAAGTGATGATCTTCATTAATACCGGGGCTAAAAAATTTGGGAAGGGCATTAATATTACCTTCCTCTACAAGCTTTTCACCTTCTTTTACCATATGATATTGATTGGTCTTGCGACCTACTTTTTGATTAGAATCCATCTTCAATTTTTTTTTCCTTGTTTCTTGACTTATTCCAATTGAATCTGAGATGGCTTCTAACCTTGAAGAATGCTCATACACGACCAAAATTTTACTAGATGGTTCAATGGAGTCTATATTGGGACCTGCATTATTTGAAGTTTTGACATTTGAAATATTGTTTTTCTTGTGTAAATTTTCTCCTTTTTTTTTTGTTGAAAACCTTTGATTTGTTGGTTTGTCTCCGAGTTCTTCCCTTCATATTTAAATTGTGTTTCTAAGATTTCAGTTTCCATTATTTCCTCTTCCTCACTTGGGACATCATTTGTGGAAAGGATTTCAAACATATTAGCAAATGACTTTGATTGATCCTTCATAACTGGTTTTTTCGAGTGTTCTTCTTCTTAGGTATTTGGAAACTTGTTGAGTTTATATCTTCTTTCTTTTGATCAAGAATTTTATTTGGGCAAGCACTGGCCAAATGACCATATTCATGGCAAATTCTACAATGAAAAGGAATGTTCTCATAGTCCACTACTTGCTCCCAAGTGTCTTCCCCAAATTGTAATGTGATCTTTTTAGGTAGGGGTTTGTCAAAATCCATTAAAACACAAATTCGAGCATAAATAATATGTTCAAAATTTTGAGTACAATCAGCAGTCATCATAAAAGTTCCTAAAGAGTTTCCAATTGAAGAAAAAACAGTAGGATTCCAAAATTCAATAGGGAGGCCAAAGAGTCTAACCCACACGGGAGCTATAGAAGGCATCTCTTCTTCGACTTTAAATTTAGTATGCCAGGGCTTCATGAAAAGCCCTTCCCTTCCAAAAAACCAAGGACCCCCTTGAAAAGTTTTCTCTCTATCTTCATTATTAGCAAATAAAACAAGAAAATAACCATTTGGATAAATAGAGATTTGTAACTCACCTTTAGTTTTCTAGCTTTTTGCAGCCCAGACTTTGAAAGCAGATAGACTCGGACAAAAACCCACGAATCGACAAATTAGTCCTCTTTTTTCCAAATCTTCAATGCCAGTCTGAATGTTACCCATATCAAGCTTAACAATAGGAGTTCCATCAGCTGCTTTAAGACATCCTGACTCTATTTTCCTGGGATCAATCTTAGGCATTCTTAGAGGTTTATGGGAAGCCCTAATATTGATATTAGCATTGGGTTGAGGCTGTCCACCATGAAGGGCATCCCTAAAATTCATTTTTGGGACCGAGTCTTCGAAATTCTTACCCTTGACAGGGGTTTTCACAGTAGAATTATTTTGTGGGTGCACCTTAGCACCAGATTCACTTGAGATATGAGCCATTTTTTGATCAACTACTTGAAACTTGTTTCGTGATCTCTTTAATCCTTGCCCTAGACGTCGTGGAAAGGTATGGTTTTCACTTTTCTTTTGTGCAGCAAATTGGAAGCCGTTGTCACTCAAGTTCACGAGTATGATCTATTGAAAGACAAATTTCTAACCCATATTGTATCCCCTACAACATTTCCTGCTAAAATATTGAGCATAAACCACAAAAATATTGGTCGCTAGGGCCCGAAGGCCCTAAAAACCAACCTCTGGAGCTGCTTGCACTCAACCCAGATGAAACCCTCACATAGCCGCTTGCCAAATATATCGTTCACACATAGGGATGCGCTAGGATATGTGTTGCTCCAAATGATATGAAAATTGGTGGAGACATTCTAGGGTTTTTCAGGCATCTACCCTCAAAATTTCAGCTCAATCCAAGTTTGGATGAGTGAGATATGGCCGAAACGAGTTCGACAGTTTGGGCAGTCCTACAAAAAATGTCTCTTGGATTTAGTCTTATATCATGGGGAAGTAAAAAAATAAATAATTGCTTGATCTTCCATAGAAGCAGAATATTGTCGCCTATGCCACAATCTTGTTTGTTCTCGTGCATCGTCAAAAGGCACTGAAACTCCTCCTATGTCGTGATCTTGTTTGTTCTCATTGAAAGGCACAAGAGAGTGCCTGTACTACGAGAAAGTGGTCACCAGAGTGGGATATGACCAATACTAGTGTAGTTTCATCATCGAAGAGATAGGGTGCGATAAGTCGAAATTGGCCACTCTTCGACGGTGAGAGACCAGGGTGTGGTAAGCCGAACTGGCCACTCTTCAAGTCAATGGTGATTCGTCGATCAAAGCAATCTGACCAATTGACAACACGTCAGTGTCGTGGACTGGTTGAGTGTCAATCAGTGGCTTTTAGTCGATAGTCGAAAGGGCAACCTACGATTGACCATCGAAGTTGGTCGATTTGTTGGCCATTGGAATGGTAGCCGCTAATTTAAGGTTTTTAACCTTAATATAGAAACAAAATAATAATAATTAATATTTTAATATTAATTATTACCAAACATTTGTTTTTCTCCTACTTAATCTCACAATGTGGAGAAAACAGGTGCAATTTTTTTCATCTCTCATGCAAGAGGTAGTTAACTCCATTCTTTTTTTGCATGAAGAAAAACTTGACTAATATCTTGGTGCATAAACTTCAAATCACTTAGGCAAACCTTTCGATAATAGGTATCCTCTCTCGGTAGGAAATGTAAATGGCTCCTTTTGGCCAAAATTTAGCCTCAAACTTTAGCAACTGCTTCTCAAATATCTACTTTTTTGATCTTTAAATAGACATAAAATTTTCCAAACAAGGAAATTTTTTCTTGCCCTAACAAGGCAAGTCGATTTACCCTCTGGTTTTTTGCTAGGGGTATTCGGTGTAGGGGTAAATTCTGCCCTTTGCCACCTCTTAAGCTTCACAAATTGATGTTGCGATTGGCCTCAAGTCAATTTCATGCAAGCACCTACCTAGGATCTTGATGTACTAGCTGCAACCTCAAATGGACACCTAGCAATGAAGTGGCAAACTTGCCCTCCTTCTTACAAAAAATCTATCCTCAATTTTGATTACCATTGATGTAGAACTCAAACGTGAAGCTGGTTTATTCATGAAGCAATGAAAATATATACTGCTTACAATAAAATCACGTAGGTTAAGTGGTTGCAACAATTTGCCAAACATGGCCAACCACTTAACTAATAGATAACAATCTGCTAATCTAGGATGACAACTAACTGCTAGAAGATAAAGGATAACTCTAACAACTAACTAAACATCCAAACAACTTAACAACCTATTTCCAACATGGGCATACTCTGCCTCACGTGAATACAAAGTGCAAGAAATAGAAAATAATAAAATAATAACTTAGGCTTATAGTTAAGCCTAAGGTACAACAATCATATCCTCAACATGTCTCCTATTTCTAAAAAGAATTCACCCCTAAGTTACCTTGGGTGATAAATTTATGCTTTTAGTAAAAGTAAATTTTTGGGTATCTTTTAGCAAAACGATGTACCCCAAATGTTATATTCCTCTAAATACATTTCTCAATGGTTTAGAAGCCTTCCAAAATAGTTAACAACACCAATAAATGCAAGAGTATTACTTTCCAACAATATTCCTAGGGATTCGTGTGTTCCTTACCTACTTTTATGTGCCAACAATCAATTCATTCATGCTTGGGAGTGACTTCATTCTTGTCTACTAAGCACTTCGTTTTATTTGAACCAATCACAACTCTTAAAGTAGATCACACCTCAAGACTTGACTTTGCAAAATTGGCTCTTTGGAGGTTCAAATTGCTTAATTCTTTGCTTTTGCAATTTTTAACATGTTAGGGACCCTAACATAGTAACAAAGTTACTATAATTAGATAAATTTTAAGGTAATGATGTGAAAAATATTGAGAAGAAAGTGTTGGAAGTATTACATTATTTGGTAACTTGCAAAAATATTACAAGTATCGTGTAAATAGTTTATTTTAGAGTGTGATTAAAATTTGAGAATATAGTAGAGCGATGGCGAGCATTTTATCTCAGGTGAGTTTTGGTGGGAATGTATCGGGTGCGACAACGATAGGAAACCTCAAACTAGGCGAGATCCCTAGCTTGGCTACAGGGGAAGGCACTGATGAGTCAGATGTTGATGCTGAAACAGACCTTTCTGCTAGGTAGGAGAAAGACCCGGGGAAGGACCCCCAGACAAGAATGAGGGCTATCCCAAGGTAGGGGGGATCGGCATTGGACCCTCTGGTTCTGCATCTTATCTTGAAAAGGTCATGGGTACCAATTCACATAAATATACCAAGGATCGAAGCCCTTTGATAGCGGTCAGAGAAGACTTAGTGATTCTAGAAACCCTAATGGTCGAATATATTTCCCTAGAAGAATATTTTTTGATTAGAAAGATCATGGGTGACAGACCAGACATAGAATCCATTCGGTGATGGGCCACTACCAGGTGAAAATTTTAAGGGAATCTTAATATTGTAGCTCTTCCTAGAGGGTTCTTTCAAATTCGCCTTAACAATGCAACCCACATTCTAACAAGGGGATCGTGGTTCTATAGGAAGAAGAGTTTATTTATTCTATGGGGGAAGATTTCAACGCCAAAACTCAAAGCATAAATTTTGCTCTAGTGTGGGTTCGTCTTCCAAGACTCCCTAGCTAAGAAAATTATGGCCATGGCCATGGATTCAACCATAAAAGCTCGCGCTAGGTTGACCCAAGCTAGAATATGCATCAACACAAATCTTGATTTCCAGCTCCCAGCTCGAATCAATCTAGTCTATGGTTCCTTCTACCACTGCCAAGCCATAGAGTATGAAAACAAATCGGCTTTTTGCATCGAATGCCAAAATCAAGGACACCTTAAGTCCCACTGCCCCTCACTCAAGCCATAGAAGGAGGTAGATTTTGGCAACCATCTCTACAGGAACCAAGGTGTTCGCTTCCCTAGGAAGCACCCAATGCAAAAGAATAGGAAAATCTACAGCAACAACCCGCATCAAAAAGAACCACGAAAAAACCCTATGGCAAACAAAGGAAAGCAAAAAGTGCAGCCAGAACAATTAGAAGACCAAGCTCAGGTAAGCTCCATGTTTGCTCATCCTAATCGATTTGATATTCCTGGAAATATCACCCACTTTGATTCAGAAATAAATGAAGGGTTATTCACTTAGCAAGAAAATGATATGTCGAATCCAAATATCGACCCCCAAATTCCCACCATTGAATAAATTTTGCAGTATCCCCTTCCCACCAGTAGCCCTGTCTTATCTCCAGTCAAGCTAGCTTCCCCTGATCCCCCCCTAAAAATCTTCTTTCCCAAGAGGCTGTCGAGAAACCAAAAGCAGATATCAGTCCCAAAATACTCGAAGCTCCAAAAAATCTTGTGTCAATGTTGGCAATGACAAGAAAAGGGGAAGGCCCAATATCCAAGAGCAAATAAAAATCCAAACTACCGAGAACATAGCCAACAAAGTCCAAACAACCCTTGTACCTGAAATGTTTACTCACCCGAAGGAAGATCCCAAATTACCCAAACCCCTTATGCAGCAGTCAAAAGGGGGCAAGAAATCATCTAAAGTTTCCAGATGAGGATACTCTTATGGAATATGAGGGGCCTCAATAGTGCGGCCAAGCAGAGGTTGGCTAGCACTGTTAGAAAAGAAACCAAACCAACAATCCTCATTATTCAAGAGACCAAGTTAGATCAGTCAAAAGCATGCAAGGTGGGCAACACCATTTGGAAAAATAGTGGAAGCATTTTTAGTCCCAACCAAGGTCCATCTGAGGGTCTTTTGTGCCTTTGGGATCTAGATAAAGCGGATGGTAGAGTAATATCGTCCTTAGATAGAGTTATAAATATCAAGTTTTTTTGCAAAGACAAGGATCAATGTTGGATCCTGTCTAATATCTACGCCCCAAACAATCCCCTTAGTAGGAGTTTCTTTTGGGACCAACTAAGTCAAATGAGCTAAGCTTTCAAAAATTTTCCTTAGGTGTTGGTTGGGGATTTCAACTCCCCCATTTACCCGTCAGATAAGGCAGGAGGCAATGACATTCCTACCAAAAGTATTCAAGACTTCCAAGGGTTTGTCATTGAGAATAACCTAATGGATATCTAGATTTGAGGAGCTCAATTTACATGGAATAATAGAAGAATAGGGAACAATCTGATCCAAGTTAAGCTAGACATATTCTTTCTATCTCAAGAAGCCATACCTCTGTTTGGCGATGCCTCCCTCACTTCCCTATCCAAAATTGAATCAGATCATATTCCTCTCATGTTCAAAGCTAACAAGCCTCTAGTTTCTAGGACCCCTTTCAGATTCAAGGCAATGTGGGTTCTCCACCCAGATTTATGTCATCAAATTGCAAGGTGGTGGCAAAAGTAGGTGGATGGATCTCCCATCGCTCAAGTTACCCAAAAACTAAAAATAATCAAAGACCACATCAAAATTTGGAACAAGGAAGTGTTTGGTAATATTTTTGAAAATAAGGAGCAAATCACCAACAAGCTCAAAGCCATATAAGAGCAAATTTAGAAAGGGTAGATGAGCATACAAATTAGGAATGAAGAGAAAAAGCTCCTTGTCGATTACCACAACATTATGGCCAAGGAAGAAATGTATTGGAGACAAAAGTCTAGAGCCCTATGGCTCGAGAATGGGGACTCAGACACAAAATTTTTCCATGTGTCCACTATTCGTCACAGAAGCTCCAGTAAGATTAGGGAGTTAATAAACAGTGATGGCACAAGTGTGAGAGACATCCACCTTAACAGAAGCAGTCACCTTCTTTGAAAAAATGCTAGGAACAAACTCCATTGTTTTTAAACAGGCCTAATATCAGCTTCTTTAGCATATTCCAAATCTGGTATCCCTTGAAATGAACGACATGCTCATCAAGGACCTTACCAATAAAGAAATAAAGCAAGCTTTTTTCTCCATGGCCCCTGATAAAGCTTCGGGGCCTGATGGCTTCTCCCCCAAGTTTTTTTAAACTTATTGGGATATCATAGGGGTTGACATTTGTAAAGCCATTATTCACATGTAGAAATCCAAAGCCATCCCCAGAAGCACAAACTCCACCTTCATCGCCTTAATCCCTAAAGACACTGAGTGCAAATCCATGAATGACTACAAACCCATCAGTCTATGTAATGTCATATACAATATTCTTTCCAAAGCCTTGATAACAAGACTCAAAGAAATGCTCCCACTCATTATAGATCCTTGCCAGGGTAGCTCGATCAAAGGAAGGTCCATTCATGATGGCATAATCACCCTGCATGAAGTCCTCCACTAAACTTTCCAAAATAAAAAAGCAACCCTTTTTCTCAAATTAGATATCAGTAAGGCTTTTGACCGAGTAAACATGGATTTCCTCCTGGCTGTTCTTCAAAAATTTGGTTTTCACAGGGAATGGATAAATGTAATCAGAGGCTGCATATCCAACCCTCATTTCTTAGTCTTGGTTAACGGATCACCCACAGGTTATTTCCCTAGCGATAGAGGCATCAGGCAGGGAGACCCCCTATCACCCATCCTTTTTATAATACTCGTTGAATCTTTGGGAAGAGCACTTAAGAGTGTTGTTAGTGAGAAAACTATCACAGGGATCAGGGCTGTCTCAAGTCTAAACCCGCTGTCACACCAACAATTTGTGGATGCCACAATACTCGCTACCTATGCTTCAGTAGTGGAGGCCAAGATGATAAAAAAAATCCTTGACCTATATGAGAAAGCGGTTGGGCAAGAAGTCAACTATAACAAAAGTAAAAGCTTCTTCATCAATACCCCCCTTTCCAGGCAAATTAAAATAAGGCGTATTCTTCAATGTAGCATTGGTGAGTTCCCTACTCGCTATTTGGGGCTTCCTCTTTTTTACAATCGTCCCAAATTGTCCATGTGGAGTCATGTGGTGGAAAGGATAAATAAAAAGTTAGCTGGATGGAAATGGGATTTTCTAACCCAAGCAGATAAAATCACTCTTACCACAACATGCCTCCAAAGCATCCCAACCTATTTCCTCTTAGTCTTCAAAGCTCCTACTTTAGTTTCGCCCAAATCGAGCAAATACAAAAAATATTCCTGTGGGGAGGCATAGAGGAGAAGCAAAATATTCATTTGGTTGGATGGGAAAAGGTTTGTCAGCCAAAAAACCAAGGGGGTGTGGGACTTAGAAGAATCAAGCATATGAACACTGCTTTGCTGGCTAAGAAATCCTAGAAAATTCATACAAGTTTCAATGCATAATGAGTGTCAATAATATAGAGGAAATACCTTCAACACAAATAATTCACTGATGAAGATATCCCCAAAGAGGGATCAACTTTTTGGAGGTCAATTATTTAGGTTAGAGAAGTTCTCCAGAAAGGTTCAAGGTGGCAGCTGGGAACAGGTATTGTCATAAAATTTTGGATAGACAGGTGGGTCAGTGACTAGCCCCTAGTTGAAGATGATGAGATATATGTCCTAAAACCTATCCTTGATGGCACCACATGAAACAAAGTAGCAAACTTCATCCAAAACATCAATGGGTCCAAAATCTGGAAAGACCTCAACATTAACTCAAATGATGGGCACATAACCAAGGCAATGAGGACTTTGGCTCTTATGTTGAATACTACAATGATTCTCATAGATGGAAGAGAAGACTTTCTAATTTGGAAAGAAACAGACAGTGGATGTTTTTCTATCAAATCTGCCTACCAACTTATCCTCAATCCACAACAAGCTCCCTTCTCTCCTAGCCAAATATGGATCAAGCACCTCATCCCTAAAGTGGCAATGTTTTCTTGGCTGGCAATTCAAAACAATATTCTAACCACTAATAATCTCATCAAGAGGGGGATGATGGTACCCAAAAGATGCCACCTGTGCTATAAAGCTTGGGAATCCATCAACCATATTTTCACTAAATGTGATTTCTCTTATATTGTGATGAGTAACTTACTGTCTAGTTTCCACATCAACTGGGTCCAACCCAACTCCCTGGTAGAGCTTTTCATTCAGTGGCCCAATCCTTTAAAAAACCCTCGATTGAAATCCTTGTGGAAAATGTGCACTAACCATTTCTTATGGCAAGTATGGCTAGAAAGAAACAACAGGGTGTTCTCTAACACTCCCAAGGACCCTACCTCCATTGCTAGTAAAATCATTAGCTTTGCCATAGAGAACTCCCAACTCATCCCTTGCACAGAAGCCCTTGATGTGGGATTGGATCTTTTTCTATTCAAAAATATTAATATCCCCTGGGAAGATAATCCTCGTGTCACTCATCCCCACCCAAGGCACACTTCTTCATGGAAATCCCCCTCGACAGGTTGGCTCAAGGTCAATTTCAATGGAGCTTCTAAAGGAAACTCAGGAATGGTAGGGGCAATGGACTGGTTAGAGATAGCAGCAATAGGATTGTGGTTGCCTTTACAGAGAACCTAGGCATTCAAACTAATCACGTAGTAGAAGCTCATGCCTTGTGGAGAGGTCTCAACATCATCCAAAAGCATAAAGGAAACTACGAAATAGAAAGGGACTCTCTAAACATCATAAACTATATCAACAATAGCTCCAATCCTTCATGGAAGGTCATGAATGCCATCAGGAAAACCAAAAACATGATCAGAAGATAGGGCAACGTGATATGCAAACATGTGTACAAGGAGGCAAACAAATTGGCTGACCTCTTAGCAAACATGGAAATCAGTCAGAATTCCTTGATTGTATGGGATAACAATATGCCCTTAAATATTATCAATGAAGCCAACCAAGAGTGGGTAAATCAACAACAAAGCACCAGAGTAGGAGATTCATCATTAGGTTGCCAACATTTTTATCAGCAGCCTTATTAGTACTCTTGACAGCATTAGCGGGAAGCTGAAGCAACTCATAAAGACTGAGGAAAGCACTGCGAAGAAGAAGGTGGCTGACACATGATGGAGGGTCGTGGGTCTTTTTTTGTTTATGGTTATCTGGTTCCTTACTAGGGTTTATTTTCATGAGGGTTATTTTAACTTTACATATTTATATGCATCAATGCTGGTTTGGGTGTCTGCTGTCCATATATTATCTGCATCAATACTGTTTGGGGTGTTTGCTATTAGGCTTATTGGATTTTAATCAATATATGATGAACGGTTTTTATCCATGTTCAAAAACACTTTTTTAAAGTTTAGTCTTCTAAGCTTCTAGCCTCCTTTGAGGGTTTTGTAACTACTGGTTTTGGAATCTAGGAAAAAACTCTTTAATATAAGCTACACTATTTACCAATTTTTTTTTTGAGAATATAGTAGGTGTCATGTAAGTAAGCATGGAGTTATGTAAGTGAGGAGTTATGAGAGGTATCATGTAAGTATGGAGTTATGTGAGAGTATGCCATGTGCAATCATGTGGATATGTAGAGTCAATAATAGATTTATTATTATGTGGTATTTATCCCATGAGAAATATGAAGTGTTAGATATTTTGTGTGTGTGAGGAGATGAAAAGTTTGTGTAAGTAGAAAGGTTAAGGGTTGTGAATGTGAAGAGTCTCATATCCATGTGTTGAAGGTAAAGCAATGTAATCTATGTAGTAGTGAGATATTAAAATATTCATCAATAATATTATTCAATAAGTATGATATTGAATGTATGCATTTGTGTAAATATTTTATATTGATCCTGTAAAAAATATTATTGAATTGTTGACAAAAAGCAAACACATTGCTTTACTGAATTTAGTCCCACATATAACCAACATAAAAAAATATAGACGTAAACATGAAATGGAAAGCAAATATACTTATAACCCAGCTAAAGACTAACTCTCACTAACTAGAATATAAGATAAACAAATAAAAATCCAAAAATAATTAAAAGAAAATATATACCTATAATTTTTCCAATAATAAAAACATAAAAATAATTTAAAATATAAAACTCATAAGTTATTATTTTATAAAGTTTATAGACTTATAAACTATTCTAAACTACCACCATTAAAATCCAACATCAACTATACTAAAGGCTTTGTTCTTCCTCTACTAATAATCAATAATCAATTCTATCAAAATCTTTTATGTCATGGTTGTCTACTCCGCACAAATCGGTGGTTGTCTAGTGTTAGTTGGAGAAACGCATGTTACTATAGAAAGTACCATGAGAACCCTGCCTTGCACTGTTGGTTGGCTATCATCGCTTTTGCATTTTAGGCAGAGCATATAAAATTGGGGTAGATATTCTCACACTGCAGATCAAAAAAAATTTCAATGAGGTCATACAAAATGGCTTTCCTACCGAGTGGATAACTAGCTTGACCATTCATTTGTTTAAAAGTGGAGATATAAATAATTCCTCAAACTATCGAACTATCATGATCAACCCTCTCTTTGCAAAGTTGTTTGGGAGTATGATAGAGCATAGAATTAGCATAAGGACAGAAGAAGAGAGAAAGAGAGCAAAGGGGCAAGCGGGTTTTAGGCCCAAACACTCAACTATTGATCACTGTATCACACTTAGACACATAGTGGAAAAAATATGGGACAAAAAAGAAGAGGCTTTTTGTTGTTTTGTAGACTTCAAAAAAACATTTGACACAATGCCAAGGAAAAACTTATGGAGCAGAATGAAAGAGTTAGAGGTTTCAATTCACTACAGGGCAGCAATTCACAGACTATATGAGCATGTAAAGGCTAGAATTAGAACACAGGAAGGGTTATCTGAATGTTTTGGTAGTGACATAGGTGACAAACAAGGTTACCCTCTATCTCCAACCTTATTTGGGTTGTACATTGACAAGTTAGAAGAATGGATAAATAAATTTGGGGGAGAGGGTGTGCACTTAGCCAAATATGTGGTAGCCAAATATGTGGTAAAACTCCTCATGTATGCAGACGATGTAATTCTTATGGCCAAAACAACCAAAGATCTAGAAGATCACCTTCAAGCTCTATAATTATTTTGTAAGGAAGTTGGGATGTAGGTGAACACGAGCAAAACAAAAATTATGATTTTTTCAGCAAAAAAGAAGCAACAACTCGAATTTTAGTTTGCAGGAGAACCGCTTGAGGTAGTAGTAGAATACAAATACCTGGGCATAGAATTTCATGACAAACTTAATTGGAATACATGTAGGATGAAAATAACTCAAAGTGGTTGGAGAGCACTATATGCACTTCAAAACAGTGTAGGAATGCCAAGTTGTGGGACTGGAAGACCACCAAGGTCTTATTTGGCCTACTTGTTACACCGGTTTTGTTGTATGGTTGCGATGTGTGGGCTAGTGGCACAACAAATGCAAAATGGAGGCAAATAGAAAGGATTCAAAAATATCTAATCATAGTTTTTCTCAAAATTAAGGCCACAACCCCTTATGAAATTATTCTAGCTGAAACGATAATATTCTCTTTAGAAGCAATTGCTATGACCAAGCTGTTATGTTACTTGAAAAAAATAGAAAACATACAAAACGACAGATGGCCTAGGGCAGCTAGGGACGAATAGTTGCATGGTAGAAGAATACATGGATGAAACAAAATCAGAAATGGATGAAACGTTGGGAAATCAACATAAATGAATGCCCAAATGTCAACAAAGACATAAAAAATTATGTGAATGAAAAGTTTAGAAGTAGAATGTGGAAAAATGCAAACAGGAAAATACAATATTATATTGCAAATTTTAACCCAACGTATGAACACAAGAAAAAAGCGTATATAGACACTGAAATCAAGTGGAAGGAAAAATTCTCATTGCTCAGATAAGGACTAGTTCTCATAGGCTTAGATGTGAAACAGGGAGATGGACAACACCCAAAGAACAATGGGAAGAAATGATATGTACTATATGCAACACAAGGGCAGTGAGACAGAGGAACAATTCATCTATAAATACCTAAGTTTTTCAAATATACGTGGCAAATACAAAAAAATACTTGGAAACGGGTCTATGGCAGAGTTATTTGAAGACAATAAAATAACAATAGTTGGGAAATTACCCAAATCAGCACGAGAAAGAACAACCTTCTCAAAGATATTAAAGATCATATGATATGATTTGAGTAGTTGTACTTCCATATTTGAGGTCCCAAAGACCATATTTGGGTCTCGCTAACGTAATTAAAATCTTTCATTCATTCATTATCAAGAAGTTTAGACCTCAATTATAACATGATTTAAATAAAAAATTAAATTTGATTTTTTATATATTTTAATAACCAAAACATTTAACTAGAATACAACAGAGTCCACCCTCCCATGATACAAATTGTGAATGCAAAACCTTTACTAATACAAAGTCCTAAAAAAAAAAAACCTTAAACATCCACCTTTAGGCGAGCCTAGTCCCGACTTTGTAGCATAAGTGGAGAAGACGAACCTAGTCTCATTGAACGGGAGGTCCATGGTTTGAACCTCTGTAATGCAAAGGGGACACAAAAAATCTCTTGTGGCTTCCCTCTAGATAATGGTATACCCGGAAGGGATGACACTGTTTGCCACCTAAAAGCAGCTCTGCAAGGTTTCTTTCTAACTTAAAAGTTGTTTTTGAGAGATCGACTCAAACCCCACTCAGTATGAGAGGATCGAGACCCTTCATAAAAACCTGTGTAAACTCATTGAAATTTTACAATCTGCCTTTGTAGTGCAAGTGGAAAAGGTAAGCCTAACCCTGTTGAATAGGAGGTCCATGGTTCAAACCTATGTGATGGAAGGAAACAAAAATATCTCTTGTGGCTTCCCTCTCGAAGTGGTATACCAGGATGGGACAACATTGTCGACCACTTAAGAGCAGCTCTTGAAGTTTTTTCTAACTTAAAAGTTTTAGTTTACCTTTGTAGCGCAAGTGGAGAAGGCGAGCCTGACCTCGTTGAATGGGAGGTCCACAATTTGAACCTCTACAATGAGAAAAGGGGTAAAAAAAAATCTCTCGTGGTTTCCCTCTGGATAGTGGTATACTTGTATGGGATGACATTGTCAGCCACCTAAGAGCGACTCTCGAGTTTTCTTTCTAACCTAAAAGTTTTAGAGTCTTGGCAAGGACACCGTAATGGCAAAAGTTATTTGGGCTCTCATAACGGAGATCCAAGTTCAGTTCACGAGAAAAATTAAATTTAGTCTAATATACCTCGCTTTTTCGTCTTTGTAGCGCAAGTGGAGAAGGTAAGCTTGGTCCCGTTGAATGGGAAGTCCACAGTTTGAATCTCTACGATGCGAAGGAGGACACAAAAAAATCTCTTGTAGTTTCCCTCTAGATAGTGGTATACCGGATTGGATGACATTGTCGGTTACCTAAGAGCGGCTCTCGAGGTTTCTTTTTAACCTAAAAGTTTTATTCACCTTTGTAGCGCAAGTTGAGAAGGTGAGCCTGGCTTGGCCCCGTTGAACAGGAGGTCCACAGTTCAAACCTTTACGATGCGAAGGGAGACACAAAAAAATCTTTGGTGGCTTCCATCTAAATAGTGGTATATCTGGATGGGATGACATTGCCAACCAACTCTCAAGGTTTCTTCCTAACGTAAAAGTTTAAGTTCGCCTTTGTAATGCAAGTGGAGAAGGCAAGCCTGACCCTATTGAACGGGACAGTTCGAACCTTTGTGATGCTAATGGGGACAAAAAAAACCTTTGTGATGCTAAGGGGAACAAAAAAAATCTCTTGTGACTTCCCTTTAGATAGTGATATACCTAGATGGGATGACATTGCCGACCATCTAGGAGTGGCTCTTGAGGTTTCTTTTTAACCTAAAAAGTTTTAAAGCCCCTAAGAGCTAGGTGGATTGGTAGTTGTTTGTTTGGCCAAGCATTTACGAGAAGAGACCTAGGTTCAAACCTTGGGGGCATGCCAAGCATTTACCAGAAGAGACCTAAGTTCAAACCTTGGGGCATGCCTATTGCAAAGGTAATAATCTGATCTGAATCCTTTGAGTGTGCACTAAACTGATGATAACTATATGAATCCGAGTGATAACAAAATAGTATAAACTTATTAGAAGCAACCCTTGCAATTTAAACCTATACTTAACCATTACTAAAAACAATAATATAAATGTAACCAACTCCTTAAAAACTTAAACTTTCTAAAACCCAAACAAATTGAAAACAAATTCTGAGATAGATCGTGGGCATAGGTGACAACTACACCACACCACATTCATATAGATAATATAGCTCATGGATATAAGTGGGACTTTGCTGATTATCCATAATTTTGTGCTTATAATGATGAGATAGCTCATGGGTGTAGGTGACAACTACACCACACCACATTCATATAGCTAATATAGTTCATGGATATAAGTGGGACCTGGCTGATTATCCATAATTTTGTGGTTATAACGAAAAGAAACTAATAACAAGAAGAGACTGACTTTGTAGCTTTGTACGTATGTCAGAGCACTAAATTGATGTTGTTTTTTCAACGTTTGAATAAGCCTAATGAAAAAGACTTCCACACTATAAATTAATAAATTCCAAATCCCTGCTCTCTTAACTAGTAAACTTTTTTTTCACCTAGGAGAATCGATTATATCCGCTGTGGTTCAAGATTTTGAGATTGACCCTATAACTCCTTTATAAACTACTTATATTCTCTTCATTCCCACTCTATGTTTTTTTTACCTTCCCTTGGCGGGATGTAATGTGATAGGCTGCTTACTTTTCTACATGATGCCAAAGTAGCCCCATTCTTATGCGAGGCGCTGCGGAAATTGTCCTACGTCGCTTACGCTTCTTCTTGTATTCTCACGCAGCACTGGACGGGAGGGAGGGAAGGAGGAAGGAAGCCAGGGAGGTTAGGTTAACTTAATTTGGGCTGCAAAGCAGGGGACTTCATTTCCACCTGCCATCACGGGCCTCATTGGCCGGCTACGTTGGACATTTGCAGTTGCGGTTGTTAATTATGCTCTTTTGTTTGATATAGAACCATCGACGGAAGGTAGGTAAGGAAAGGGTTAGGGTTGGAACAGAGGAAATGCCAATGGATCCGTCAGCGTCTAGAACAAGCGAGGCAGCGCTGCTGTCTTCGATGGAGATGGGGAGGGACTCTATAGATTTGGAAGCAGGACCGGCCGACCAAATCCAGTGCAGAATATGTCTCGAAACTGACGGTATGTTCGCAATGCAACACTCAATTATGATGTAAATAGTGTGGAACATCAAGTGAAACGGTAATGTGGAAATTTTACATCCGTAATGGGAACTGGCCATACAGGGGATGACAATGCTACTAATTTGAGGGAGAGGGGCGCCATTGATTAATTTGATTTCACGGATCTTATTTAATTTCAGTGGATTTTAGTCCTGTGGTTTACCAGGGAGGATGTTTGATCTGGACCCCTCTATCTAATTATAGGGAAAATTTAAGGGAGTGGGAAGTTTTAAAATTTTCACGAACCCTTTCCAATATTGAATTCTTAGATAATTCGAAATTACATTTATAAATTATAGGCTCTGAAGAAGTTGGCAAATTTTCATTAGTGCATGGAGGTTTTGGTTAATGATCATGTAGAAACGATAAATATTTTTGAAGGTGAAAAAATAAAACGTCAGTTGGCTAAAATTAGCCTCTATTTTGTTTTCCCTTCCTTCTTAAAAATTGGTGCCTGAAATTAACAAAATGCCACTAATTATGGTTTGTTGCTTATGATTTTAACATTATTATTTTTCAATATCATATAATTTGGCAATCTCTCTCGCTTCATCAGGGTACTTTTCAATTTACCTGTCACGGTTGTAGAATACGTGTTCAGTATTTTTTTTAAATAGCAAGAAATCTCGCAAGCGAACAGAAGTGGCTATAAAAAACTAGAAATTCTTTTTTTGGAAATTACATTATATATATTCATTAAAATACAATATATATAGCAAATGGTACAAAGCTTAAATGGTTAAAAATGTGAATTTTCACCACTTGCCATCCATAATTGCCAACAAGTTATTGTATTAATACCACTATATAAGGTGGATGGGGCCTTTTCATTTCCATATAACCAATAAAAAATACATTATATTTTCTATCTTTTGTTTAGATTTTGGACCCGTTTCATTTCCATATAACCAAATAAAAATACATTATATTTTCTATCTTTTGTTTAGATTTTGGACCAAATAAAAATACATTATATTTTCTATCTTTTGTTTAGATTTTGGACTGCTTCTTTCACAATATTTAGCTGCCCTTTTTTTGCTCTAATGCTTTGTAGGCTACGACTCTTCAAGCTCCTGTTGTAGGCTATGGCTCTCCAAACTCCTGCTGTAGGTTATGGCTCTACAAGCTTTTGCTTTAGGCTCTAGCTCTATTTGGCTTCTACTTTGGGCTCCAGCTCTTCAAGCTTCGACACCTTTGTACACGCTTGTGGCACAACCATTGTCTCTAGCAAGATAGCCCTCTGACTCTAGAGAGCAACTGTCTCATTTACAGTCTTAGTTCATCATGTGGCTGTAGACTTCCTCCATTTTCCTCTTTTTCTCTTTCATTATATAGAACTTTCAAATCAGAATTGGAAAATGAAGAACTATGGTGACAATTTCCCTTTAATTGTACATTTTAAGTATCTAATTCAATTTTCTTACTATCTATTTTTGTTTTTGGGTGGCATACAAATCAGGCCTCCCTTAATTTGGAGTATTTGGTCCCTGAAAACTAAAATTTTGTTCTTTTCCTTCTCCTTCTCTACATCTTCCAACACAAAATGTCTGAGGTGCAGATATACTAATTCCATCAGCTGTCCAATCAAACCAGGCAATGTTACATAAATTTCTTTTGTTGTGGATGTGATTTATCCTCAATAGGAAAATTATGCACCTCCTCAACATTTTGCATAGCCGCCAAGTTGAAGCATGCTTGGAGAATGATTGAAAACCTTAGAGCAAATGCATACAAAACAATTGTGAAGATAGATTTGCTCAAGTATGACAACATTGGTTCATATGAAGCATTAGATTGGGCCAATAAAATGAAGTCTCGGGACCTGAATCTTGTTAAATCCAAAAAAGAGATAATTACAATCATCGAATTGCAAGTAGGAAGTGTTGTCATGGTAGAATTGGTGGCATTAAGAAACAAACGGTTTTACAGTTACTTGGAATGGGTTCATGGGATATTTTATGAAGAAATTCCAGCTAAAGATACTGATTATTTTAGTTAATTGATGTCACTATGTCAAAGCGAGATCAATAAGAGAGTATTCAACAACATAGGAGTCTTTAGCTTCCTTGGTGAACTGTCCCAAAATACCTATTGTTGAAAAATTATGTTGGAGAACATTGATCTGATATCCAATAGAATTAAAGATGCATAAGCACAAGTTGATACAAGATGCCATGCTGGTTCATTCAGCAGTCCAGTAGGTTACTATTCAGTAAGTAGTTTTCCACTGTCAAGGAGCTGTTATCCATGAAGTAGCTATTGTCCACAAAGGGATGGTGCATGCTCTTCAAGTCCTTGCCATTTATTTGCATGTTCTCTTAGTGTTTGTTGTCCACGTGGGGAGTATTGTCACTTGATGTCCACAATTTATTAATTGCCTTTTAAAAATTAATGAGGAAAACAATGAAGTCGAAGATTGTCTGATTGAAGACTTAGGGGTATACCGTCCAATGAAATACCATCAACAAGAGAGGTCACAACAAACATGGTCTAAGACATGCTCTTCTACAAAACAATTGAGAGTATAATCATTATTGTCATAGATTAAGTTCTTGTTGTATTAGACATTGTCCACCTAGTCTATGCCATGCACAACATGTTGAGTGTCATCTAGTTGGATTGAAGAGAACAAAATGCAGTCCACAAAAAGGATGTCTTATAGAAGTTCTCCAACTTTGTTTGGGACGCATCAAACTTTCACAATGCCATTCGAGATTCCTTGAAGGTTGTCAAAGACGACGTTATGTTGAAGGTTTTGAGTATTCCCTCAACCCCTTTCCTTGCCACTTGTTCAACACCCTTTGACAACGAGTGAATTTGAATGCGATAACCATAGGGTGAACAACTTTGGTCACTTGTTGAAAGCTAGCGACTAGTTTGAGAAAATTGTCAAGCAATGGACAAACATTGTCGAGCAACTAAACTTTTTTGGCTAGATGTTTCAAATCGTTGGATAGTTGTAAAATGTCTTTAGGCTTATAATGGGTTACATGTATCTAGTATAAGAAGCGAAAATTGTTTGTTTATATTACAACATTGTTTGCCTTGCTAGAGTACCTTGGGACAAGTATATTGGGATATGATATTATATTGTATATGGGTGTTATGGATAGTTGGCATGGGCCACACACTCAAGGTCTATTGGATTGAAATAATATATTATAATAACGAGTTAGATAAGGGTTTAGGAGTTGGCTAGGATCAGGGTTATACCCTTCTTGAAGTAGCATTAGATGATGGGTACATAAAGAAGGGATATTGTCATTGTAAGGAATCATTGACCATATAAAGTATTTCCTTTTAATCGTCTTTGCCCACGGCATGTGTTGGAAAATTACCATTGGTAAAAGGTTAAAAAAGGTATTTTACCTTGGGTAAGTTTACTTACCTTTTACCTTACCTGGACGGCAGTTGGACGGCAGCATCTTTGGGCGGCAAGAGAATTTTATTTTAATTTCTTCTCCCTTCCCTTAATTTCTCCTATTCCCCCTTTTCTCTAGTATGGTTATTTTAATGTTTATTTAAACTTTGTAACCTGATGTTAATGGTTAATGCAAATTCACCTTTGTATCAATTGCTCACCTCCCACATTTGGTATCAGAGCCGAGAGCCGAGACCGGCCCGAATCCCGAGGCGGTGGGGCCCGTAGTTCGAGGCGGCGACACGGATCTCGAGGCAGCCCGTAGGAGCCGAGGCGGCATGGATCCCGAGGCAGCCCGTAGGAGCAGATCAGCTGGTGGAGCTAGACGAGGTGGCCCGCAGGAGCAGATCGACGCGATTCCCTAGGCGTTGGTGGAGCTGGACGTTGACGAGGCGTCACGTTGGAGAAGGCGTCACGTAGCCCGAGGCGGTTCGTTGACGTGGCGACCTGCACGTAGCCCGAGGCGGTTCGTTGACGTGGCGACCTACGCGGCCCGAGGTGGCATGTGGCCCAAGGTGGTTCGTTGACGGGCGACCTTCGCAGGCTGCGATTGCCCGCAGGCAATCAAAGCACATAGTGTGCTTTGCTCTTTTTAAAGAGCATAAACATCGCCGCATAGGCGATGTGGGACTATTAAGTCCCAAATAAATCCTTGCTTCGCGCCGAAGCGCGAAGCCAAAAATTGCTTCGCGTTCGACGCGAAAGCAACAAGGAAAGGGAGCCAGCTAATGCTCCCGGATCTGCCCGGTAGCACAGCGGCTACCCTTTGCCTTGACTCCCGCGAGGTCGCACGATCGAACCTCGGCGGGGTCATTCCTTTTTTTTGCTTCGCGCTCGAAGCGCCAGCAACAAGGACAGGGAGCCAGCTAATGCTCCCGGATCTGCCCGGTAGCACAGCGGCTACCCTTTGCCTTGACGCCCGCGAGGTCGCACGATCGAACCTCGGCGGGGTCAATAGTTTTTTTTTAAAAAAGGGGAAAATTTTCTTTAAAAAAAAGAAAAAACTTTAAGGTAATTTAAATTTTTTTTTGATGATTGACATTTCCTAAGAGGAAATAGCTGTAAAATTTAAAAATAATTTTTTTTGAAAGGTTTTTATTTATCATTTAAAGTTGATGATTGACATTTCCTAAGAGGAAATAGTTGTAAAAAAATTTTACGCTTTAAGAGGTAAAAAATTAGAAAAATTTCCTAAGAGGAAATCTTTGTAAAAGAAAATTTCTGGGAAATTTTCTTAAATGATAAGATCGGAAGGATGTTACCAAGCACTTTGTAGTTTGTTACTGAGAACAAACGCTGAAAGCTTTGATGAGCACGTGAGAACACTAGGCATAAATACAGTCTTTTCACAGTTGCAAAACGTAGTTATTGCACAACAGAGAAATCTTGATCTAGGATACGAAGCAGATTCAAAAGATAACTCCTTTGGGAGCAGATTTGAACAATCCGACACAGTGGAGATTGCTCCACAAGGATCTGAATATACTCATTATTGTAATTCAGTTGAAATCCTACAACCTCCTTCTCCTGAAATTATATTGATCAGTGACGACGATGAACAAGTCGTTGACAATTTTGTAATTGCTGAATCACAACAACAAGAGTGAGTTGTTTATGATTGTAAATCAAGCAAGGCTTGATAGTTTGTAAAGTCTTTTTGAAATAAGACTATATAAGAAAGGTTTCTTGTTTTAGTAGATAATAATGGGATCAAATAACAATCTACCAATCCCCGAATTCAGTGGGGATAATTATGAGTACTTGGTCCATCAAAATGAGGACATTACTCATAGGAAAAGGACTATGGGATAGTATTGAAGACGGTTACATTGCTCCAACAGATTGGACTACTTTGAGTGCAACCGACAAGAAGATCTTCAAAGATGCACAGAAAAATAACTCTTTTGCCTTATACCATCTTCAAGCGGCATTAGATCCAAGTATCTTTCCTAGAATTGCATCTTACTTAACTGCCACAGATGCATGGAATGCCTTGAAAGAAGGATTCCAAGGAAGTGATAAAGTGAAGCAAGTCAGGCTTCAGACCTTAAAAAGAGATTTTGAAAATCTCAGAATGAAGGAAAATGAAAGAGTTGGTGACTACCGTGTACGAGTCAAAGCAGTAGTTGATATGATGCAAACTTTAGGTGATGACACAAAAATTGAAACAATTGTGAAGAAAGTGTTGAGAACACTTCTTCCTAAGTGGAATCACATTGCCATCATAATTGAAGAATCAAAAGACCTTTCTACTCTTACATTTGATAGTTTGATTGGATCATTAACATCACATGAAGAGAGACTTCAAGGAGCACCTTCAACAAGCTATGGAGGTGATGACAAAGCCTTCACTTCGAATGAAGCTGCAAGACGAGGACAAGGAAGAGGCCGAGGCAGAGGACAACAACAAAGAGGCAAAGGCCAAAGCAACTCCTACAGAGGAGGAAATCAAAACAGAGGTGGAAATCAAAATAGAGGAGCCAATCAGAACCAAAGCGGCAATGCAGGCCGTGGAAATCAAGGACGAGGAAGTAACAAGACTAAAACAACTTGTTTCAATTGTGGGAAACAAGGACACTTCGCTCGTGACTGCTGGTCAAAGACTTCAAAAGATCAAAGCAGTCAATATGGCTCATTCTATGGAGAAGAAGAAGGTCCATCAAATATTTTTCTCTCTTATGGACAGTCAGATCAAAATCTTAAAGATACATGGATTTTGGATACTGGTTGCTCCAACCACATGAGTGGCAAAGAAAATCTCTTTGCTACATTAGATTCAAATTACAAATCCCATGTTAAGTTAGGGGATAATAAATCTTTGCAAGTTGAAGGCATTGGAGCTATGGAAGTTCCAACAAAAGAAGGCCTTAAAAAAGTGAATGACATATACTATACTCCACAGCTACAACACAATTTGTTAAGTGTTGGCCAAATGATGGAGAAGCATTACAAATTAGTTTTTGATGAAAGAAAATGTACAATCCTTGATAAAAACAATTGTAACCGAGTCATCACAGAAGTACCTATGACAAAGAATAGGTTATTCCCTCTAAAATTTGGTGAGCCAGGGGGAGCTCAACTTGCAAACATTGCTATTACAAATCCAAGTGAATTGTGGCACTTGAGATATGGTCACCTCAATTCCGCTAGCTTGAAAATGTTAACATCACAAGCTATGGTGACAGGACTACCAAAAATTCCAGAACATAAGAAGGTATGCGAAGCATGTGCTTTGGGAAAGCACTCGAGAACGAAGTTTCCAAGAGGCCAAGCGTGGAGAGCAAGCTATCCTCTTCAGCTAGTACATTCGGACATCCGTGGTCCAATGCAAACAAAAAGCCTTGGAAACAATTCTTATTTTCTAACATTCATAGATGATTATTCTAGAATGTGTTGGATCTATTTTCTGAAACACAAAGATGAAGCATTTGATTGCTTCATAGACTTCAAAAATAATGTAGAAAAGCAATGTGACTACTATGTCAAATGTCTTCACATCGATAGAGGAGGAGAGTACTCCTCAAATGAATTTTTAAATTATTGTAAGCAAAATGGGATAAAAAGACAGTTCACCACTGCCTATACCCCACAGCAGAACGGTGTGGCCGAGAGAAAGAACCGCACCCTTGTTGAAATGGCACGAACGATGCTTTAGACAAAGCATCTAACATACAGCTATTGGGCAGATGCGGTGAGAACTAGTGCATATATTCTAAATAGAAGTCCGACTTCTAGTTTAGATGGTATCACTCCTTATGAAGGATGGTACGGTAAGAAACCAAATGTCAAACATTTTCGAGTATTTGGTTCTTTAGCTTATGCACACATTCCCGAGGAGAAGAGAAAGAAGCTTGATCCCAAGAGTCAAGCATGTATTTTTGTAGGGTATTGTGAATCAACCAAAGGGTATAGATTGTACAATCCCAAGACACATAAAATAATTATCTCCAGGGATGTAATTTTTGATGAAGGGGGAGAATGGGGTCATAAAAAATTTGTTGATATTGACTCTAATTCGGAAAGTTCCACATTTGTACAACCCAAGAAAAGTAGTGGAAAAAGTTCCCCTCCACAAAGTCCACATCAGGAATCTTCATCAAGTACATCAAGTGGTACACCAAGTCCAAGAGGGACTCCTTTGTTGGCACCCCCAAACTCTCCGAAATGATTTCATAGATCTGTAAGCGCTCCAAGTCCGATGGATATTGATCCAGTTTCTCAAAGGAAAGAGACAAATAGAGGAAAGTGCATACTACGGAGTCATCCATCTTCTCAAATGTTGGATAGGAATTTCCAACAAAGATACACTAGGAGTCAAGCTAGTGATATGGACGACATTTTGTCAAGACTTGAAAATCTTCAAATGTCGGGAGATGATGAGTCTCATGAACCAAGGGGTGATGTAGTCAATTATGCTTTGTTGGTTGTTGCACGCCTAGAACCATCTAGCTATGAAAAAGCATGTACTGAAAGTATATGGCAAGATGCCATGGAAGAGGAAATATCCTCAATTAAAAAGAATGATACTTGGGAGCTTGTGAAGCTTCCCAAGGGAAAAAAATGTGTTGGATGTAAATGGGTCTATAAGACCAAATTCAATGCTGATGGAAGCATTGAAAGGCACAAGGCAAGATTAGTAGCTAAGGGTTTTACTCAAAAATATGGAATAGATTATGAGGAAACCTTTGCTCCAGTTGCTCGACAAGAAACAATCAGAACTGTTCTTTCCTTGGCAGCCCATAAAGGATGGAACATTCAACACATGGATGTGAAAAGTGCATTTTTAAATGGATACCTGACAGAAGAGGTGTATGTACAACAACCTCAAGGTTTCCAAGAACAAGGAAAAGAGAACCTTGTTTATAAATTGAAAAAAGCACTTTATGGCCTCAAGCAAGCACCACGAGCGTGGTACTCACGAATTGACGGCTATTTCAGCAAGTATGGTTTCACAAAAAGCAAGAGTGAACCAACTCTATACTACCTGAAGAATGGAGTAGATATCCTCATAGTTTGTTTATATGTGGATGATCTAATATTTATGGGTAGTAATAATAAAATGAATATGGAGTTCAAAAACTCCATGATGAATCAATTTGAGATGAAGGATCTCGGATTAATGAGATACTTCCTAGGAATGGAAGTACATCAATCAAAGAATGGGATCTTCATATGTCAACAAAAATATGCTCGTGACATGATTCAAGAAATTTGCTATGCAGCAGTGCAAATCGGTTGCAACACCAACAGGACATGGAATCCAGCTAAGCAAAGATGATGGAGCACCAAAAGTTGACATGACCAATTTCAGAAGCATGGTTGGGAGTTTAATGTTTCTCACCAACACTAGGCCAGATATACAATATGTTGTTTCTCTAGTATCAAGGTTTATGGCATGCCCATCCGAGCTGCATCTTCAAGCAACCAAACAAATTTTACGATATGTAAAAGGTACATTGGATTTTGGAATCCATTACCACAAGTCTAACTCTGTGAAGTTAGTTGGTTATAGTGACAGCGATTGGGGCAGTAATATAGATGAAAGAAAATCTACATCAGGGAACTGTTTTAGTCTAGGTTCAGGACTAATAACTTGGAGTTCCAAGAAGCAATCTGTTGTAGCATTATCATCTACGGAAGCTGAGTATATAGCCATTACCCATGCTAGTACTCAAATCCTCCGGTTGAGGAAAATCCTTGAAGAGATTGGCGAAAAACAAATTGGTCCAACCAAACTGAATTGTGATAATATTAGTGCCATATAGTTGGCATATAATCCAATCCACCACAAAAGGTCAAAACATTTTGATATGAAGTATCACTTCATAAGAGATATGGTGGAACAACAGATAGTTGAGCTTCAATACTGCAGCACTTTGGATAATCTAGCAGACATCTTCACCAAAGGCATGGCTAAAGCTCAATTTATAAAGCTGAGAGACTATAGTCAGTCCTCTCAACTTTAAGGGGGAGAATGTTGGAAAATTACCATTGGTAAAAGGTTAAAAAAGAGTATTTTACCTTGGGTAAGATTACTTACCTTTTACCTTACCTGGACGGCAGTTGGACGACAACATCTTTGGGCGGCAAGAGAATTTTATTTTAATTTCTTCTCCCTTCCCTTAATTTCTCCTATTCCCCCCTTTTCTCTAGTATGGTTATTTTAATGTTTATTTAAACTTTGTAACCTGATGTTAATGGTTAATGCAAATTCACCTTTGTATCAATTGCTCACCTCCCACAGCATGGCCGTTTCATCTTGGGAGATCTTGTGGAGTTATTCCTTCCTCAAAGAGTATTATTGGTATTCTAAGGGCATTATCTATCTTTGTCTCATTGTGTGGATTATTGCATTGTGGATTGTTACTTGTGGATGAAGTATTTGACATCTTTGCATATTGGTGAATGATTTATGTTCATGAAAATAGAGTTTCATAACATGGTATTAGAGCAATGATTTAGGCAAAGTGGAGATTTTTTATCTAGATTTGCAGAAGTGGGACAATTTTTTTCAAGAAAAATTCCATATCTTTTGGGAGCCATATCTTTGCATAGAGGTGTCTAATTTAAATAATTCTTGCACCATCTTATTCTGAATTTGTAAACCTTCAAAAAGAGTGGTCATATGAAGAAATTTGAGCAATATTGAAGGAGATAGGACCTTGTGAAGTTAGTCGTTTGGAACAACGACATTAACGATTTTCCAGATAACGTTTTTGGCAAAGAACAAAATCTGAGATATCTTTCATTTTGGGTAAGCAAATCAATAGCTGTTTGTTATGTTTTGAAGGAAAATTTTAGGTCTAGTTATTTATGTGGAATTTAGCTTTAAATTAGTGAGGAGATATATTTTTATGAATCCCTAGTTTGCATTGTCATTATGGGTTTTAAACCTAAATTTTCTAGAGAGCATGTCATTGATGGTAGAGAGTGGTTAAAGAAATTAAACTTTGAGCATCATGAAGTTTTTTTGAAACTTGCTATTGATACTGTTTTGACAGGGGAAGTTTTTCATTGGTGGAGAAGTTCTATTTGGTTGTGGTGCCCTGGGGAGGAAATCCAACAAGCATTATTGACCAATTTAATAGCTTGTTTGAAGGCTACCATCAAGGGTTATGACGAAGACATAAAAAGGTTTTTGGAGGAACAAAAAGAAATGAAAATGGGTTTAAAAAATTTCAAGGAACAAAAAGAAGAAATGCATATGGATGACAATGTGAAGGGTGAGGGATCCACACCTTTGGTGTCAGATAAGCAACAAAATGATTAGAGGGGTTTGTTTCTATGTAAAAAAATTATTTTGAAGATTCATGGTTGCATTAAGAAGGAAAAGGTCATTATTTTCGTAAACCCTAGCAGCGGGTATAAGTTCATCAATATTGATTTGGCTAAGAGATTGCAAAGTTCAAGCAAAGAAAATTAAGGACATACAACTTAAGGGTGAGGATGTTCAGATTTTTGAAGATTTGAAGATCACTATGGATAAATATGTTTTACATTTAGATTTTTATGGCATAGCTATGGATGATGTGGATATTGTTCTTGGTTATCCTTGGCTGGATTCATTAGGTACTGTTAACATTAATATGCAAAAGAAGTTCATGAAGCTATGGTGCAGGACAAAGAAAATACATTTCAGGATATGTCTTAGCGTCAAGAGCGAGGATCTAGGGAAAAGCAAGAAGTTATGGCAGGGGAATAGATTGAAGAACCAACAAAAGAATAAAAAAGAGTTTAAGGAAGAGCCAACAACAGATTCCAAGGAAGAAGCTGAAGCAAAGTCTAAGGAAGCACTGTTAGAGGAAGGAAGAACCAAAAGAGGAACATGAGAAAGAAGAGCATGAGGAAGAATTTAAGACAGTGAAACAAAAGGCTGAAGAGTCAAAGGAAGAAAAACATTGGGATAAGGTTGTAGCATATCACCACCCACACCACCATGAGCAACAACAATCAGGTAGGTGTTCGAATTATTATGGACCTACATGGAATCAAAAAGGCATTAAGGATGGTAGTGCATGGCAGAAAAAGAGCAGTAATTATGGATGTCAAAGTGGTGCAATGGCAACATGGCATGAAAGAAGCAATTAATATGGATATCAAAGTGGCAAAACAAAACACATGGAGCCAAAGGAGCACTAATGGATAATAGAGGCACAACAACAACATGACATCATAGAAGACCATCACCAATTGAGATTTCACTTGGATATATGGACGATCAAGATTAGTATCTCATCCAAGAATGTAACCTTTTTGGCGCATGGCTTTATGCCTGAAAATGCTCGAAAATCAAATTTTATTAATTCCTAACCACATTGTTATGGGCATAACTTTGTGCTTGGGACTTCGTTTTGATCCATTCAAGAAGCATTGGAAAGATTAGAGGAGAACAATTGTTTCAGCCAACAACTTTATGGACAAAATACTCTGGGGCCCCTAAAAAATGCAATATAAAATGTTTACTAAAAATAATAATTTTCTATTTGTAGATTTTCATAGCCAAAATGCATCTCTAGCCATATTCATTACTGTGGATTTCCAACATAGCATGACTAATGGATGCAACGTAATAGTTTCACATCTCTTCTTTGAGATTGCTTGCATTGTACTATGTTTTGTAAACAATAAAGTTGTTATGCTATTTTGCTTATATATTTTTGTGTTTTGGTTTATTATACTCTGTTAGTTTTGAATTATACTCTTTCTTGATATTCCTTCACTCGAAATTCTCAGTTTCAGATCAATGGTATCAAAGCGGTTTGTCTTTTGAATGTATGCCCATAAACACGAGATTGGGGTATCAAAAGTTTGAATATTAGACACGAGATCCCTTTGAATACCTCCCTTGTTGTTCCAAATGACCTTAAGTGGGAACTAGAATGGACAACATTGAGATAGTCGATCCTTCTAAGGAGATGTTGAACGAAGCCCTCGTTATACAGAGGACTGGGATGATGGATCAATCTGCTCAAATTCTTCAATGGCTCCTTGCTGCAAATTCTGCAACCTGCTCCGAACAATCTCTCACTACCCTAGCACCATTCAATGCTCCCACAACTTTTATGTTGCAGGTGAATTTTGATATTCCAACTTTTGAAGGAAAAATTAATGTTGATGCCTTAGAGAATTGGTTGGATTAGTTATCTTCATACTTCTTCGTAAATAAATTCACTAAAAGTGGAGAAAATTACTTTTGCACTCTTGAAAGCTTCATCACCTGTACGTAATTGGTGGGAAGCATATTGTAATAGGGTTATGGAGGAGAATGAAGATAAGTTGTGTTCACAGGGGTATATTTCATAGGGGCTATCAAGAAAGAATATTATCCTTTGGGAGCAAGTGAAGACCAATACATGCAATGGCAATAGTTGTGTCAAGGTAAAGACCAATCTATTCAAGATTATACTGAAGCTTTCCATTTCATTGTAGCAAAACTATGTATTCAAGATACCGAAAGGCATGGAATCCTCAAGTATATTGGTGGGCTTCAATGGTACATTTGAGAGGACATGGACCTCTTCGAATTCAAGACATTGGGAGAGGCATACAAACTTGCTATCAAATTAGAGTAGAAGCAAAAAAACAAAAATAGAAAAGGAGCAGCAAATAACAAAAACTAGAACACTAAGTACCAGTCATAAAAAGGCAAGAGTGGCTCTCTAAAGAATCAAGACAAAGTGGGTCAGCCCCAAAATTAGAATTCGAAGAGGCCAAGATGGCCAAGATTGGCAAATGGTGCAATTATTACAAGAGAAACCAACATGCGAGGGGGGGAGTGTCGAGCAATTCAATCATTGTTTGCTGAGTCACAACCCTCTACATCCACTACACCACCGCCTCCAAGTCCATAGGTTGAGGTTAGAGGGAAGCGAATCGTGGAAGTCGAACCAAATGTGACTATTGCCACCACACATGCTACACCAGAGGAGTCACAAGAGAAAGAACTTCACTTTCAACACATATGTGGGTCAAGGGTATGCCATTGCATTTCATTGTTGATAGTGGGAGTCAAAAGAATATAATTTATTCTTAGATGGTGAAGGATTTGAATCTGCCTGTCACCCCACATTGACAACCATATAAAGGTTGGATGGTTACAACAAGGGAGAGACATTCAGGTCACTCAACAATGTCTACAATGTCTCTACTCTTATTCCATTTTCAAAGATGAAATCTAGTGTGATTTTATGCCCTTGGATGTTTGTGATGTTATTTTGGGCCAACAATTTATGTGGAAGAGGTATGGTGTTTATGAGTCTAGGCCTCAAAGTGTCATCATCATTGTGAGAGGTTAGTGCTACATGATACTAGAGGTACATCCTCCTACCTTTGTTTACTTAATTAGTGCTAAACAATATAGGAAGATGATAGCCAAAACAAGGAAATTCATTCTATTAATGATTAAGCCGCAAAGTAGGACTGTTGCGACATCTATCGCAGGCCTTGCACATCAGATGCAAATGAACTAGATTGTAGTGGAATATGATGACTTGTTCAAGTCACCAATTGGGGTTCCATTTCATTGTAAGGTATTTCTTTGATTTAGTTCCTTGTTCTCTTTTGCCTAATGCGCCTGTTTATTGTATATAAGTCCTTGAAAATGATGAAATTGGGAGGCAAATTCAAGAATTGATTCATCAGACCAAGTGCTTCACCATGTGGCAATCCAATTGTCTTGGCTTCAAAGAAATATGGAACATGGAGACTTGATATTGAATATAGAGCTTTGAAAACAATCACTGTGAAGAACCATTATCCACTTCTTTGGATAGATGACTTGCTCGACTATCTCCATGGTGCAAAGTTCTTCACCAAAATTAATCTTGAATCCGACTATCATCAAATACCCATAGAACCCCCTGATGTATGGAAAACTACATTCAAATTCAAGGAGGGTTTATTTGAGTGGTTGGTTATGCCTTTTGGCTTGAACAATGCACTTGTCACATTTATGAGGATGATGAATGACATCCATTTGTAGTAAAACATGGGAGGAACATCTACATGTTCGATAGGTACTTAAAAGTCTCAGACTCGTCGAAGATACAAGCTATATGCTAATTTGGAGAAGTGTTTTTTTGGCATGACGAAAATTCAATACTTTGGGTATATTGTCGACAAAGAGGGAGTCCATGTTGATTATGAGAAGATTTAGATAATTAGAGATTGGCCTACCTACCCCAACAACTCTAACAGAGCTTCATGGCTTTTTGGGTCTTGTCAATTTCTGTCAAAGATCTATGTTGGGGTTCACACACATTGCTTGGCCGCTACTCCAAGTGACCAAAGGAGGTGCCAAGTCCAAGTTACATCGGGGAGATACACAATAAAGGGCATTTGAGAGGTTAAAGGACCAATTGTGTTTAGGTCGTACACTTTTTCTACCCAATATGCATCAACCTTTTGAGGTAATGGTTGATGCGTTGGAGTTGTTAGAATATTAGATTAATATTTACTTCATGTTAGCCATCTATGTTGACTATTTTACACCCATGTGAGTATATGCAAAGTCAAGCATGTATTAAAGGCACCCATCCAACATAGATGAAGTAGGTGTCGAT
This sequence comes from Wollemia nobilis, assembly GCA_028583015.1. NCBI lineage: Eukaryota > Viridiplantae > Streptophyta > Pinopsida > Araucariales > Araucariaceae > Wollemia > Wollemia nobilis. The sequence goes on along the minus strand of JAQPPZ010015824.1, from coordinate 39,281,447 downwards.
CAAGCCTATTAGGTAGGTTTATTTATATATGGATAAGGCTATTTATACAGCCTTAGTATCCATGTAATATCTATCTTTTTTGAGCAATTCACAACTGTTCAAGTGCAGACCAATTCTGTTGTTTTTAAAGCGTGCTAATAGATTCTATTTGCTGTTTTCTGCTCTTGTTTCCATCAATTGGTATAGAGTTGCATAATCCTTGTTGGAAGAAGAACTGTGGAGCAAGTTGGCTTCGATTTGGTTGTATAATCGTTATCCATTCTGCGCGGAAGGAAAACACTAGTGCCCCTAGGAAAACTCTGGCGCGCTTCCACACCTGCCCTACATTGAGCACTGTTTGGCCAGATTTATGGGAGGACCAATCTTGTGGTCCTCGGCCTTAGGTCGCGGGTTCAAGGCCCGCTGCCACAACCCTTGGTGGGCGTCATATTTGCCGGTGCAACAATACTCGTGTGAGTTGAAGGTGGAGCAAGCACTCTTACAACTCTCTGCTAGCGTGAAGGGTGGAGCCCCGCCATCCCTGTTGTAGAAGAGAGTGCCAATGTAGTTGTCGGTGGCGCAGTCGTCACCTTAGCCGTCAAAGGTGCAGTTGTGGTGGCCCTAGATTCGGCCCGACCACCCCTCGAGGGAGTTGAAGATTTTTGCTGTCTCTGGCGCCAGGCACATCCTGCCATCTTTGAAGTGCCGCGCCACCATTGCTTGAAAGCTCTCAGATTTCCGCTCGAAAAATATGTGGCGACAAAGTCCTGTAGGTGCAGGGAAATTCTCCTGCCTCAAAGGACAACAAACTCGGTGTGGGGTAGCTCTCGACCCTGAAAAGGATAATACTACAAAGCGAAAGGAGTAGATCGAAGAGTCCTTGGAGGGGAAAGGTTTTTATAAGTTTTTTTTATAAATCCGCTTTATAGTTTTTTTATAAGTCCAAGGGGAAAAGTTTTTTTAAGTAGGATTTATTTTTTATATGTTATTTTTATTAATTAAAATATTATTTAATTAAATAAAAAAGGAGACTTTATTTAAAAAAAAGAGGGATTATTTTTTTAGTCTATAATCTTTCATTAATTGAAAGATTATTTAATTAAAAAAAGGGGGGTTGAGTCAATTCTTTAGTAATTATTAAAATTGTGTTAGTGGACCCCACTTCTTGTAGTCCTTTGTTTTCTTCAAAATCAGGTGTCAGATGGCCAATCCAGGCACCATGTTGAATGCATTGACCGAAAAGCTCCTCGGAGCTGAAAACTTCGGGGTATGGAAGCATCAAATGAAGAATTTGATGATGCTTCATGACTTGTGGAACCATGTAGAAGGCACTGCAGTACGCCATCAGACAGATGCTGCAGCACAAGCTGATTATGACACAAAACAGCGTGTCGCTCTTGCCTTAATTAATTTGTCAATCAGTGGAGGCATTATTGAGAATGTGGCAGATGCTACTACTCCAAAGGAAGCATGGGACTCCATCATGACTTTGTATGAGCACAAGAATGAAGCTCGTGCTCTCACACTGAGACAACAACTTTACAGTGTGAAGCTAAGTGGTGCCATAGCAGAACACATGCAATCCATCAAAGGCATCACAAACCAGTTGAAGTCACTTGGTGAAACAGTCACCAACAAGGAGCTAGTTTCAGCCACCTTCAAGAGTTTGACAAAGGATTATCAAAGTTTGATTACAAGTCTCACGCATAGTGGGAAACTTGGTACCCTCACATTCAATGAATTGGAGGGAATCCTGTTGCAACATGAACAACTTCTCTTGAACAATGAAGAAGAAGATTCTTCTGGAGCTTATGCAGCAAAGTTCAAGAAGTTCAAGCAAAAGAAGCCTTTTGTGAAAAAGGTTGAGGAGCCTCGCAATCAAAGACAGCCTCAAAAGCAGAAGAAGGTTGTCACTTGTTTCTATTGTGGCAAGCTAGGCCACATGTCAAAGGATTGCAGAAAGAGGCAAGCTGATAATCAGAAGAATCAAGGTGGCCATTATGCATCCAAACAGGATGACAACATATTTGTTGCTGCATACCAGTCAAAACATGATGATGATGACCAAGTGTGGTACATCGATTCTGGTGCTACAAGGCACATGACGGGAAAAGAAGATTGGCTCCATGACATCCAAGCAATGGAAGGAGGAAATGTCACCTTTGGCAACAACTCAACGTTGCAAGTGAAAGGAGTTGGCAAAGCTTCCATCAAGATGCCTAATGGTAAGATGACTTACATCAAAGATGTTTTGTATGTACCTGGAATGAAGAAAAATCTGATTTCAGTTAGTCAGATAGGACAGCAAAACATGAAAATCCTGTTTAGACAAGACAAATGTATGATACAGGATAGTCAAAACAATGTAATTGGTGTAGGCAAAGAGGAATCAGGCTTATATAAACTTGTCACTCATAGTGACAAAGCCTTGATTTCTGAAGGATCATCAAAAGACCAATTATGGCATGAACGCCTAGGTCATTTGAACTACTCTAGTCTTAAAGACATGAATAGGTTGAATATGGTACATGGTTTACCAAAGATCTCAACAGATAAAAGCTTGTGTGAAGCTTGCATCATGGGCAAGCAACATAGAGACAAGTTTGAAAAGGACAAAGCTTGGAGAGCCAAATCAAAGTTAGAGTTGGTACACTCTGACTTGTGTGGCCCAATGAAGACTGCATCTCTTGGTGGTGCAAAGTATTTCATCACATTCATTGATGATTTCTCAAGACGTACTTGGATTTATTTTCTCAAGTACAAATCACAAGCTTTTGATGCATTCAAAGAATTCAAAGCAGAAGCTGAGAATGAAAGCAACCAGAAGGTCAAAATTCTCAGAACTGACAATGGAGGAGAATTTACCTCAAATGCCTTCACTGCATTTTGCAAACAACATGGTATTAAAAGGCAACTTTCAGCGCCTTATACTCCTCAGCAAAATGGAGTTGCGGAAAGGATGAACCACACCTTGGTTGAGAAGGGCAGATCAATGCTGAAGGCAAAGCAGCTGTCTAACACACTTTGGGCAGAAGCAGTGAGGACAGCCTGTTACTTGACTAATAGAAGCACCACAAAAGCTGTTCAAAACAAGACACCAGAAGAAGTTTGGACAGGTAAAAAGCCCACTGTTACTCATTTAAGAATTTTTGGTTGTACTGCCTATATGCATGTTCCAAAAGAAAAAAGGCAGAAGTTAGATGATAAGAGTAGCAGATGTATATTTGTTGGTTACAGTCATGTAAGTAAAGCATATAGGGTCTATGAGATCAAAACCAAAAAGGTTCATGTATCTAGGGATGTAATCTTTGATGAAGGCATCAAAGACTCTTGTGTTAAGGAGTTGGAACTTCTTCAACATAGAGTAGCTGGAGAACAGCCAGAATCCAGCACACCCACACCCAGTGATCCTGAAAGTACCTTGACAAGTGATAGTGAAGCACTAGAAGAAGTCTCTCATGAATCCTCTTCAACTTCAAAGAAGCTGCCCAAATGGTATCTTAAAACTGTAACTGAAGCACAGTTGCCAGATGAAGAGGGCAAAAGAAAGTCCAAGATGAGAACAGATTCAGTAAATTTTGCACTTATGTCACAAGTGCTGAATACCCATGAGCCCTCCACATATGAAGCAGCCTGCCAAGATCAGAAATGGAGAGCTGCAATGGATGTTGAGATGGCAGCCATCAAGAAAAACAAGACATGGGATCTTGTTAACATACCTCCTGGTAAAGAAACCATTGGCTGCAAATGGGTCTACAAGACCAAATTCAAATCAGATGGTACTATTGACAAGCATAAGGCAAGATTGGTAGTCAAAGGTTTCAGTCAAAAACATGGCATAGACTATGAGGAGACATTTGCACCAGTAGCCAAGATGATTACCATCAGAGTTATTCTTGCCTTAGCAGCTCAATACAAGTGGAAATTACATCAACTTGATGTAAAGAATGCCTTCCTAAATGGAGATCTAATTGAAGAAGTGTACATGGACCAGCCACCTGGTTATGTAGAAGAAGGTAAAGAGCAGCTTGTATGCCACCTCAAGAAGGCACTTTATGGCTTAAAACAAGCTCCTAGAGCTTGGTATGCCAAGATTGACAAGTACCTACTCCAAACTGGATACCAGAAGTCTTCTGCTGATTCAAATCTCTACTTGAAGGTTCGAAGTGGTATTATCACCTCTCTTGTAATTGTTTATGTGGATGACTTAATAATTACAGGTGATGATGAAGAAGAGATTGATAATCTCAAAAAGGATCTGAAGAAGAACTTTGAGATGACAGATTTAGGCCTACTCCATTATTGTCTTGGAGTAGAAGTTTGGCAAAAGCCTGGAGAAATTTTCATTTCTCAAGCTAAGTATGCCAAGGAAATCTTGCAAAAGTTCAAAATGCAAGATTGTAAATCAGCTCCAACTCCCATGGAAACTGGCACAAAATTGGTTGCTGATGAGAAAGGAAAACCAGTAGATAGCACATTATTTAGACAACTAGTTGGTAGTCTAATCTATTTGACTACAACTAGGCCAGATTTGTTGTATTCAGTAGGTATGCTATCTAGGTTCATGAATTGTCCTAAACAGAGTCATTGGAAAGCAGGAAAGAGAGTGCTAAGGTACTTACAAGGCACTCTACCATATGGCTTAAAGTTTGTGCACAATGCAAACTTCAAACTTGAAGGATACTCAGACTCTGATTGGGCTGGTTGTCCAGACAGCAGAAAATCCACATCAGGATACTGCTTCCATCTTGGTTCAGCATCAGTTTCATGGAGCAGTAAGAAACAGCCCACAGTTGCACTCTCATCCACAGAAGCAGAGTACAAAGCAGCTGTAGAAGCAACCAGGGAAGCCATTTGGCTTCGACAATTCATGTGCGATCTTGGTCTTCAACAAGCAGAACCAACCACGATCTATTGTGACAACCAAAGTGTCTTGAAGATTGCAAAGAATCCAGTGTTCCATGCTCGCACCAAACACATTGAGGTGCACCATCATTATATCAGGGAGCAAATTCAGAATGGACAAGTAGAGCTGATCTATAAGCCAACAAATGAGCAGTTGGCTGATATATTCACCAAGCCCCTCAGCATTCAGAAATTTCAGTACTTCAGAACTGAACTTGGGTTAAGAATAAATGAAGTAAATCTTAAGGGGGGTGTTAGAATATTAGATTATAATATTTACTTCATGTTAGCCGTCTATGTTGACTATTTTACTCCCATGTGCACATATGCAAAGTCAAGCCTGTATTAAAGGCACCCATCCAACACAGATGAAGTAGGTGCCGATCAGGCCTGTTAGGTAGGTTTATTTATGTATGCATAAGGCTATTTATACAGCCTTAGTCTCCATGTAATATCTATCTTTTGTGAGCAATTCACATCTGTTCAAGTGCAGACCAATTCTGCTGTTTTTAAAGTGTGCTAGTGGATGGAGTATGCATTGGGAGTTGTCCTCACACAAGATGTGCATCCAATTGCCTATCACAATGAAACATTCAATGAAGTAGTTTCACAATATCCTACATACAACAAAGAGCTCTATGCCATTGTTCAATCTTGTCAACAGTGGAAGCACTACAGCTTGGGTGCGAAATTCATTGTTCATATAGATCACAAACCTTTGGAGTTCATTCTAATGCAGAGTAAGCAAAGGAATGAAAAACATAAAAAATGGGCCATATATGTGCAACCATTTCATTTGATCACCAATCACAAGAAAGGGAGTGCCAATTCTGCAATAGATTGTTTGAGCCAACCTCCATTCATAGCTCTCACTAGTGTTCTTGATTTCTATGGTCATGATACTTCCAAGTGGTTCACCTTATATGAAGTAGGTTTTGGCTTTGTAGATGCATACCAAGCTCGTTGTGTGGGTAAGCATGTTTCAGATTTTTATTTGCAAGATGACCTTTGTCACATGGGACATTTGTGTACTAGATAGTGAGTGCTCAAAGATGATTTGGGGAGTGTACCTTGGCAAATTAGCAGGTCACATTGGGGTGGGAAAAATGTTGGCAGTTCTTCCAAAGTACTTCTATTGGCCCAAGATGAGGAATGATGTTGAGAGGTACATGTACCCTTTGCACTGTTGCCAAACCAACCAACAAGAAGCACAAATTGTATACACCATGGCTAGTGCCATCCAAGCCTTGGGAATTTGTCTCCATGGATTTCCTCCCAGGTTTGTTTACATCTAAACATGGTAATGATTGTGTTTATGTAGTATCGTTTTTAAAAAATGGTTATCAAGATTCCTTTTAAGAAATATATTTTAGTTGGGGAGATTGTTAAGCTTTATTTTAGTCGTGTGTGGTTCAACTTTGGCTTGCCAAAGTCCATTGTAGTTGATAGGGACAACAAATTTCTGAGCATTTTTTGGTCCACCCTATGGAGCATGATGGACACCAAGTTGACCATGTCCACAACCTTCCATCCTTAGATTGAAGGCCAGGTAGAAGTTGTGAATCAATTGATTGTACTTCTTCAAATGTGCAATTCCAAGCATTCACGTATATGGTATTAAAGCCTCCCCTATGTGTAGTATGGGTACAATTGAGCTCTGCACAACTATACCAAACACAACCCATTTTATGTCTGTTTTGGGTTCCAACCCTTGGCACCCATTGATGTAGCTCTTCTTGTGCAACTGATAGAGCACTCCCTTCATGGGCAGAAAAAGGCTAAAAAAGCAACAAGGTTTGTGGAATAGACTCAACATGTTCGACAACAGGTCCATGACCTCTTGGAAAAGACACATCTAAAATACAGGCAATCCCATGACCAACATCGGGTCCCACATCAATTCAAGGTTAGAAATAAGACATGGTTACGTCTTCAAAACGAGACTTGTAGGACCTCGTAGGAAGATCAAACCTCTTTGCTATGGATCATACACCATCACCAAGAAGGTGGGAGAGAATGCCTTTGAATTGAATCTTCCATCTTATCTTTGTTTGCATCCAATCTTCAATGTTGAACTTCTCAAGCCCTATCACCCACCTTTGTTGGATCCTTTTGTAGTAGCATCATAGTTGGACATTGAAGAACTCAAATTAGACAGTTTAGCACCACTAGAGGAGGATCAAAGTGTTAACACATGGATGAAGACCACTAGAAGGCAGTCCATTTAGATGTATAGAGTGCTTAAGGCAGGACAACTTGGTCACCAAGGGAAAATGGCTCACAAAAAATCAAATAACGAAACACTTTCCGCATGTAATGTCAAAAGTTGATTCAATGGGGACCATTGATTTTCAAGGGGGGATGAATGATCCAGGCATGCGAAAATGCATGAAAACCTATTTTTTTAATCCTAACCACATTGTATGTATGTAATTTTCAATTAAATGCACTTTATAATTCATGGAAGGTGAATCACCACATTTCCAATGGGTGACCTTCCAACTCAGGGAAGGCGAACCACCACAATTCCATTTGGGTGACCTTCCATATTCAATACAATGGATTTTCAACATACTAATCCCTGTATAAAGAGAGATGAACTCCAAATTGCTAAGATATGAGTAATGGATGCAATGTTATAGTCTCACATCTCTTCTTAGAGATTGCTAGCATTGTACTATGTTTTCTAAGCAATAAAATCATTATGCTATTTTGCTTATATAATTTTTTGTGTTATGGCTTGTTGTACTTGATTATTTCTGAATTGCACTCTTTCTTGATCTTCCTTTAACTCAAAATTTTGAGTTTTAAATTAGTACCAACTTAATAGATCATATCATTTGGTTTCTTCTTCGAGGATGAAACATTTCTAAGGGGTGTTGAATGCTAGGGTTCCTAGGGATTGGTATATTGGGCTATGATAATATATTGTATATGGGTGTTATGGATAGTTGGCATGGGCCACATATAACCCAAGGTTTATTGTATTGGAATAATATATTATAATAATGAGTTGGATAAGGGTTTAGGAGTTAGCTAGGGTTAGGGTTATACCCTCCCCAAAGTAGCATTAGATGATGGGTATATAAATAAGGGATCTTGTCATTGTAAGGAATCATGGATCATATCAAGTATTGCCTTGTAATTGTCTATGCCTGTAGAGTGGCCCTCTCATCTTTTGAGATCTTGTGGAGTTATTCTTTCCTTGGTGTTGCCTGACTCTAAGGCTATTATCTAATCATTGCGTGAATTATTGCATCATGGATTGTTACTTGTAGATGAATTATTTGATATTTTTGCAAATTGGTGAATGATTTATGTTCATGAGAATAAAGTTTCGTAACAAAAACCTTGTTGTTGTATTAGACATTGTCTACCTAGTCTTTGTTGTACACAACATGTAGAGTGTCTTCTAGTTGGATTGAAGGGAACAAAATGCAACCCAAAAAGAGGATGTCTTCTAGAAGTTCTCCAACGTCGTTTGGGACCCATCAAAATTTCACAATGCCATTCAAGACTTCTTGATCATTGTCAAAGACTAGGTTATGTTGAAGGTTATGAGTATTCCTAAAAACCTATTCCCTGTCATTTGTTCAACACCCTTTGACAATGAGTGAAATTGAACGTGACGACCACTTGGTGAACATTTTTCGTCACTTGGTGAAAGCTAGCGACCATATTGAGGAAATTGTCAAGCAACGAGCAAACATCATCAATCAGTTGAACATTGTTGACTAGATGTTTCAAATCGTTGGATAGTTATGGAATGTCTTTAGGTTTATAAAGGGGCCTAGGCAACTAGTATAAGAAGCAAATATTGTTTGTTTCTATTACAACATTGTTTGCCTTACTAGGAATTTTGTATGGAATTTCTTTAATGTCTTCTTGAGACTAGGTTTTCGTAAATACTTGTGGACAAATGAGGAATTTGATCGAATCGTTGATGAACATTGACAAAAGAGAATAGGCCATGTAGCCTATGCAATAGGTGGCCATAGTTTGGGGTATAGAAGGGCCCACCAAAACTGATGACAAGGGTTATGTGAAGGGCATCATTTGCAAAATTGTCTAAGAGGAATATTGGTTGGTAAATGTTGACTAACCTAAGCAAAATATCGATAAATAGGAAGGTGGAAGTTGTTTGACACGTAAATGTTGGTAATTGTATGGCTTGTAGTAAATGTAGATAGGAAAGTGGAAGTTGTCTGACACGTAAAGAAATCCTTTTGAAGGAGAAGACGAACAAACATCATTCGACTTGTTTAAAATATAATCTTTCATAGCGGGTATGTTGACTAACTTAGAAATGGGCCATGTAGTAGGAAGAAGACAAAGTGAATGCCATGCAATTAGGGGAATGAGTAACCAACATAAAGCAAAACCTTATATGCCATATGTATGTTTGAAGATTACATTTTCAAGCTGGAAATTGATGTCCACACAGTAAATGTTGTCCTCATTCGGGGTTGGATTGCCATCCACATACTGCCTACTGTCAAGTTTCAACTTTAAAGTGATTTTCATATATGGCCAAGGATCAACCGTCTACTTGCAGGCATTTTGCTTTCCAATTGTCCACCATTTGCTCATTCCCAACTTGCTGTTATCCAACTTGTCGTATGAGTACTTGTGTACAAAGCTCTTTGAACTGCATAAACATACAACCACACTCTATGAACATATCCCAAACATCCACAAACATGAACATTAAGACTGAGTTTGGTGAGAATATATACACATGATATTAGAGGAGTGGTTGTAACCAACTAATTGCCATGCACCTTGATGTTAACTACACATAAGTTTTGAAAATATTTGGACACAATTTTTATTTTTACGACATAGGGGTGTGGCACACACACACGTGACAAACTTGTGACATGTATAACAAAACTGTAGAAATAGATTACAACACACTACAATGTAATTCCACTACAAACATATAAACAAAGGTACAAAATGGGAATAACTAGCAAATACATGTGGATACACTAGACACAAATGTATCATTCATAACCTAGTTACATCATCATGGTTTGGTCAAGTGTACAACACATACAAACTTGCCTTCACAAGCATTGACCAACACCATACTTCAGTAAACCTGATCAACTATCATGACCTTCATCAAGGTATATATGTAAATATAGCTATCATGTAATTGGTAGGTGAGTGGCAACTGCGTAACTACCTTTCAACTAACTACTCATAGACATAAAAACATTAAAATACCCCATATTATTACAATATATATTTATTACTAACATATATATAGCTATGTACACACATGACAAGACTATTTGACAAGATTTACATACAACTTTTTTATACATCACACCCATGTGGCACATGCATCCATGTGCGCATGTGCTCATACATGTCTTCATACAGACTTGATTTCATGTAGATGTAACATTGTGTCAATTCATCTACCTACATCTATCACCTCCTTGAGATTTGTTGGCAAGTGTAGCACGGCGGAGGTATTCCACTCTTGGGGAACAATTTGAATTTGACAAATTTAATGATTAGCTATGACTGCATTGATATCAACCTCAGACAATTCAGTTTGCGAATAGGACAACCTACCCTTTTCTAGACTCCTACATTCAATATACTGCACAAACTCACCATTGTACGACAATTAGTCTCCACTGTACGACAATTGTCTTCATTGTACGATAATCATGGTACAACAACTTTGTTGTACGTCAACTTCAACCCTGTGTAATAGAACTTGAAAGGATACAACTAACAAAATCTATCTACTGCAGCAATCAACAATAACAACTCATGCAATGACCATACAAAGGCAATAGATGATGGATGAATATGAGTAGATATTGCATTAGCATTTGCCTGTACAATGGAATGCGTATGACACTATCTTACATATACAATTTGCGATCTTGTGCAGAGTATCTCCCTCGGTACAATGTCTATGCGAACTTATGTACTCACCCTCGTGTGGATGTGTCCACAATACCCAATATCCTCCTATGCAATGGAATAATGTACAAGGTACAATGTCTCTACCCACCTTACAAATGAATGAGGGGAGATATTATTTTTGGCGATTGATAGTGAAACCCTACCACCGTAGACACCTCTTCTAGCTGGGTGATAACTACCTTACGTTTGCACTTAAATCATGATTACATGCATTACATTGTAGGACTTTATTCATATTACAAAACTTTGGAATATCAAATTTATTATATCACAACTTATGATGTCAAAACCTATGACACCAAGATTACATTGTGCGCGTCTTTGACTTTCAGCACACTTATTTCTTTGGCTGAGGTGGCAAGTCAGAACTAGCGCCTACAACAAGGATGCCGACAAACTTGAAACAACCTTTAGGATGGATGCTTTGGTTTTCCTAGCTCAAACACTAGTCAGGGTTTTTTTGCTTTGTTGGGTCCCATACATCTTCTGCATAAATGGAATTTGTAAATTCTTGCCAGTTCAACTTTATCTTCCCATATTTTGCTATGCTTTGTGTAATTGACCATTGCTCATCATCGCTTATGTTGGTGGTCAAGGGGTAGTGCCTCGAAACCTTGGTCGCCCGATAGTCAATTCCTTTTTTTTATCTAAGTTGAATTTTCCCACATCCAACATTTTGATGGAATTCACTAGACCCACTTTCAACATTCAAATTTATGCTTAGATGTCTTTTTTCAAACCCTATACGACACGTTTCACATTCTAAACGATACTCCTGTGATTCCAAATGGTACGTATCTTGACCCAAGTGACACTTTGGTTGGCCACGTCGACATACTTTATCTATGATTGCGCCTAGGCTAGCTCAAAAAACCCCCAGATGACTACCTCAGTTGGTCAACCCTATATAGACGACACTCTTCCTTTGATGAATGATCTCTCCCAAATGACAAGGTTAAATGGCATGCCTTAGCCTGCAATGGACAACAGGGTCAGATGGCATGCCTCAAACAGTTTGGTCAAATGAGACTTTTGTTGATGACAGGCAACGTACTCTTGACGAGAGACGACACACTTCACTTGATAACAGACAATGTTGCTTCAAATGATTGCTTACCAGATGTTAGGATCCTGGACGTTCTATCTTTGTACGCCAACACCTTAGATGACATCCTTCATCATCTTTGTGGTTGTCATCATTAATATGATGATTGATATTTTCAAATTGATAGCCTTAGTTGTATAAATGGCATCCTTTATCACTTGGACTACGCTCTTCCTCATGTTTGCCTTTAGACAGGTTATTGGTTTCAGCCTTGTTCTCGTCCTTCATTTGTAGAGAAAAGCATTCAAAGGGAAAAATACAAAGTTTTCTTAAGGTTTCCTCTTGCATGTCTGAGCTGGAGTTAGATGCCTTTGGTTGTATCTCTATCAATGTCGACATTTGTATTGTTTGTGCAACTTGTTGCACGTCCACCGTAGCATGCTCAACCTCCTCAACAAGAATCAAGTTCATGGTGTCCTCTGCTTTCTATTTAGGATTTTGACTTTTCTTATTCTTCTCAAACCCTCCATAGATCATTGGTTTGTATTGGCTTACATCGCTCTTACAATCTCGTGCAAAATGTTCCCAAAGATAACATCTCTAGCATTGTAAAATGGGTTTGCTCTATCATACTCCTTCGGGTATCTTCTATTGATTTGGTGGTAGCCATGAAATGCACCATCAATGCACCTCTCATTGGAACATTGTCGTTATGTAGTGTATATAAATGTAGTGACAACTTTACCTTGTTACGTGCATTCTTCTGGTCACAATCACATTCTTAGAGTCATCGCTTTCATTGCTCTCATATTTGAAGTCCCTCTTGTCATTCTAGTTGCTGATTTTTCGATCCCAACATCTGGATGACAATCATCATCCAAGTTTCTCATTCTCGAGGTCATCAGCGTCATCTCCAAAGTAGCTCCCATCTTTGGAGTTGTTCTCGTTACTAACTACCCAACCCAAACATCTAAATGACATCTTCACATCGCTTTCTAAGTTCATGACCTGCTTAAAGACCTCTATATGACGTCAAAGGGACCATCTTGATATTTATTTCTATGAAGGGAGAAGTCCCTCCACCAACCACTTTTTTCTGCAATGCCTCTGTGACCGAATAGACTTTGTTTGATTTTGCTCCATTTTGTAGATTTCAACAATCGTCGTCATTACGAAACAATTTAAATTTTTCATGAGTGCTTCTCTCAAGTCCTCCCAAGTCTGGTAGTTGTCCTTTGGAAATACCATGTACCAGTCCATTGCAATTCCATGTAGTGTTGTAGGGAATAACCACTTCCAATTTGTTTCATTCATCTACCCATTGGCCTTCCACATTATATGCTAGATTTTCCAATGTTTGACTAGGTCTTTTGTTTTAACATTGTGAAATGGGGGACACTTGTGTGTTATTCCAAAATTGGTCATTGTTGTGACTGTTTGATTCTGCATAGGAAATGATTCTTCATGTATCTCACTCTTGTCATGTGCATTATTGGATGCACGAGACTGTAGTTTCTTCCATGACGGATTTCTCCCATGATGGATGTTAGGAATAATTTATTATTACATTATTTATTTTAATAATGTAGTGCACTATTCGTTGGCATTCCAGAAGCCAACGTGCACAATTAGAAATTAGAAAAGAATTCTATTTTGGCAATGTAAATATTCTGTACGCCAATATTAGCTGGGCTGGTAGGATTTAGGAGCATGTTGTTACAGGCTAATCTGAGCCTTCCTCATTGTATAAATCCACACTTGATGAATGGAAGTTGTTCTATTTACCAACATTGGTATCAGAGCAAAAATGGTTCTGGTATTCTGCGTAGATATTGCCCCTTGCCTACAACTGACCATGAGCTCATCTTGGCAAGCCTGTAGCTGGGCAGAAGAGGCCTATTAGTTAGCCGCAGAGGTCTATTGTGACCTGCCCTGTTCAATTCATAGTCCCTTTTTTTTTGCTACTCCCCTGTTTTTCTTAGACCCATGAGTTTAAAAAAATAAAACAGCCGCGACCCCCACGCAGCTGTAGTGCAGTCACATAGTGGGCCGTAGCCCTTGCGTAGCTGCAACCTCGATCGACCTAGCCGTAGCTAGGGCACAGTCCATATTCGGTCGACGACCATTCGGAAGCCATCTTTTATCACCGGCGAGCAACCTACACCAGATGAGCTCGTAGGCTGTGAAATAAAAAAAAAACAATTGCTTGACATCCATTTGGAGGCCGTAGCAGATCTGTGCAGCCGCGGATGTAGCCAAACTCTTGCGATTGCAGGCCTGAGCCCTCGCAGCTCCCAGATAGCAGCTAGATCGCGTTGATCTTCTCCATTCTAGACCGCTCACAAACCCTTGCGGATCTGTGCGAGGCGAAAACAGCAGAAGCCCAGGTCGTATCCTCGATCTGCGAGAAAATTGCACCGGCCCTTGTGATTGCAGATCTGTGGTATATTTGGATTCGGCTCAGATCGGAAGCGCGGCCAGAAAAGCTAAATCGAGACGCAATGCATGCACTCGAAGAAAAATTAAACTCACTTTCAAAGGTTTAAATCCCTTGAAATTCAGTCAATCACTCCGCGCAAACAACGAACCTGTTAGGATTTGACGAAAGTGGCAGCGAGTGACTACTTAGGGCGCAAGAGGAGTGGACAACAATTTTTATTTCGTGAGTTTAATCCCACATTTGTTGTGGGAAGGCACTGTTCGTGCCTTATATGTGCGGGCGTGCACTTTAACATTTGATCACCTTACGGTGGTCAAGCTCCCCGCACGGTGGGTCTTACTCGGTTGGAGAAACGTTGAGAACCGCCGCCTGACAGAGTGGTTAATTGTGCTTCCTAGCTGTGCCAGTTGTCGGTGCCTGTGCGCGGTCTTGTTGGTGTGTTGACCTTGGTTGAGTATCTGTTGGAGAAGTCGGAGCACGGAGCTACCCCCAGGTTTAAAAACAAAAATCATTTTTTTATTAAAAAAAAGTTTGATGCATTGGTTTGTTTTTTTAATTATTTACATTAACTAATTAAATAATTATTTTTGTTAATTAATTAGTTAATTTTTTAGTTGATTTGATTAATTATTTGATTAAATTATTTTAATTTAATTAAACTTACATGCAAATCTTTTTTTTAAAAAGAGGGGGCTACAAAAAACTCACATCACAAAGGAAACAAAAGACAATTATTTTGCAAAACAAAAATCATACAAATCAAAACAGCATTGACATGATTTTTTTGCAAAACTTGAGACTAAACAACTCTCAAAAAGGGGCTACCAAACTGAAACACCTTGTTCTTTTTTGCAAAACCAAAAAAGGGGCAACACAAAATTGTTTGGGTTTTTTGCAAATCAAACTCAAAACAAGGGCAAAGCAAAAACAAGTGAATATCATTTTTTGCAAAACAAAAATTATTGCAAAAATATTTTGTAAAAATTGGCATTGTAAAAGGTGCATTTTCGGTGGAATTCGACACCTTCAAAAATTATAAATTTGTGGGCAAAAATGAATGTATGAATGCATTTAATTTTCTGTTTTATGCATTGAAAAATATATATTGTGGCAGAAAAAGACACCAAATTTATACCCATTTTTGTGCAATTTATTGCGCAAGGCAGCGTTCGGTAAGAACGGTACCTCTGGCCCACAGTTACAGGTGATGTTGTCATGCTTTGGGCTACTGTATCTACCACCTAATATAGCTGCAACAACGACGTTTGGGCTATTGTTCCCTATAAACCGTCGGGGAGAAATAAGGAAAGCTAATTTTTTGATATTCACTCCATTATTACCCCATTCACGATTATCGCTCGGCGTAAATCCTGAAATTAAGTTCTTCCAAGTATTTAAGGGACTTGGCGCCCTACGTATGCAGAAGGCTTTTTAAGCAGGTGTCAAAGATAGAGTGAATCCCTTTCAGTATTGCTTATGTGCCACGGATCGATTTGTTACACGTACCTTAAAGTCTCCCTCACGTATGGTCGCGTACATAGAGGGGACCAACTTATTCCACGTACCGACGTGTATAAAGGAAAAGCGGGTATATAGGACAGATCAAGTCTATCGGTCTAGCAGTATAAAGAAAGGGGGACCATTTGGAGTTATAAGGAACCCTCACAATGGCCATTGCAAAAGCATATTTGTCAGATTCACAACTATTCAGAGGTCTAACTTTTGCTCCATGGAAAACAAATATGAGAGCAATATTGCAGGTTGAAAAGATGTGGGACATCGTGACTGGAAAAGTTACACACCCAAAAACAATAGATGATAAACAATAAGCATATGATGATGCCAATGCTAGAGCACTGATGATCATAATTCTTGCCACTGCTGATGAAAGTCAACCGCACATCTGTGAAAAGGAGAATGCAAAAGATGCATGGGATACATTGACAACAATATATGAAGGAAAGAATCAATCCACGATTCTTTGCCTTCAATCCCAACTTCACACTCTTAGCATGAAGAATGGAGAAAGTGTGGAGGTGTTTCTTTGCAGAGTTGCTGATCTGAGAGCAAAGTTGCATGCAATGGGTGAGAAAGTAGAAGATAAGCTCTTAACCTCCATCATTTTGAGAGCTTTACCAGATTCTTTTAGCTTGATGGTCACTTACCTTCAAGTGTCTAGTATACAAGTCTCTTTTGAAGAGTTAGTTAATTTGCGACAACAACAAGAAGCAAATAACACCCAAAAATATGAAGTGTCCAACAATGCACTTTTTTCTAAGAGATCTGGAGCTAAGAAACAAGGCTACTTTTAGAAGGGATCTTCCTCGAAGGGTTCAAACACCACTTCCTCACAAAAGACACCTAAAAAACATAAGAGGTACTGCAATATTTGTGAGATGGACAATCATGATACCAATAAATGTTGGTTCAACAAAGGAGATAAAAATAAGCAACCACAACAGAAAAAGGGACAATACAAACCACGAAGAAGAAATAGACAACAAAGGAGAAATGTTGCTATTGAAATATCAAATTCAGATTCTGAGGGAGCACACAAGGTGCTCATGACTCAAGCTGATCCCAAACAAAAAGATAATGTTTGGTATATTGATTCTGGTGCCAGCAAACACATGACTGGTGATAAAAGGTGGTTTGACACATTTGAGGCCAAAGAAGGCAAACCGGTGACCATTGCCGATGATAAGACCTATCGAGTCCAAGGAGAAGGAAATGTTTCAGTGACCCTTCCAGATGGACAATGCTAAATTGAGGTGGTCTTATATGTGCTAGGATTGGCCAACAACTTGTTGTCCATGCCTCAAATCTTGGACAAAGATATGGTGGTTGACTTTAAGGTTGTTAATGGACAAAAGCATTGCTTCATTACCAAAAAGGGTAAACATATCGCAACAAATTCCTGCAAACATGGATTGTTTGTTTTAGATGCTATGTATACCCCTCATGTTGCCATGGCTGCCAACTCAAAAGAAGCTACTTCATTATGGCACAAACGGTATGGGCATCTAAGTTCAGGCTATCTACTCGAATTGAGTAAGCATGATATGGTGTTAGGTCTGCCCAACCTTTCACATACTTTGCCTGTATGCTTGGATTGCTTAGCAGGGAAGCAACACCGAGTTCCATTTGAATTGAGCTCTTCGCGAGCCAAAGCACCATTGGAGTTGATACACACCGATCTGTGCGGACCCATGCCAAAAAATTGTGGTGGAAAGAAGTACTTTTAGTTGTTTGTTGATGATTACTCTCGCAAGATGTGGGTTTTCTTTCTATAGTTGAAGTCAGATGCATTCCTGTATTTTCAGCAGTTTCAGAAGCGTGTTGAGAAAGAATCAGGATGTTCAATCAAGGCTCTCCGCTCAGATCGAGGGGGGGAATTCATCTCCAATGAGTTTTCACGGTATCTCACTAAACATGGAATAAAAAGACAACTTACTACATCCTATACGTCTCAGCAAAATGGAGTTGCTGAAAGGAGGAATCGTTCCATCATGGAGATGGTTCGTTGTATGCTCATAGGTGCACATCTTGGGCAACAATATTGGGTAGAAGCTATCACTACAACTGTGTATCTCCTGAATTAAGCACCAACAAAAGCTCTTCAAGGAGTCACACCACAAGAAGCATGGAGTGGAAGAAAGCCCTCCATTTCTCATCTAAGGATATTTGGATGTAAAGCTTTCATGCACATTCCAAAGAAGAAAAGAAGCAAGCTAGATGAGAAAACTTTGTAATGCATTTTTCTTGGTTATGATGAAGAATCCAAGGGGTATCGATTGATTGATCCTATAACCAAGAAAATTCATATAAGTCGAGATGTGGTATTCGACAAAGCTCCTAAGTTGGATACACCAAAAACTAGCAAAGACACATCTCCTGCTATACACCTGGAATTTGAGGAGCCTAAGGCAAGGACTCCCTTAAAGCAGAAGAGCACAACATAGAGCACTAACCAGATATGATCCAATCGTCAACATAGAGCACAACGATCATATCTAGTTCTGAAAATAGTGATCGTTGTGCTCTATGTTGACTCCCTTAAGGACATGCCATCGTACATTTTGCTTTGATGCTGAAATCCCATGTTGCTAACCATTAGACACGTCAACTTGTAGTCGTGCAACTGTTAGTCTCTTGTCATGTATGCACAACTTCAACCACTATTAGCCTTTCTTGCTGAACAGAGTTTTCACCTTTGTCAAACTCGTTGAGACTTTGCTCTTTGTTGCACCTTGAATTGTCATGCATGCCTTCCTCGCGAACTCCCTCGATGTGCAATGCTTTGTCATGCCTGTCATCATGGACAATTTTGTCCCTCAACCCTTCATTGGCATCAATGAATACGATTGCATCACTTTCTTTTGCAAATTCCAATATTCTCTCCTCCCAAGGGGCAATGGCACACTTAGCCTATGTCATTTGTCAACCATCCTATAATCATCCCATTGTTGTCATTGCTTACATGCTCAAGTGATATGCTTTGTCACAACTCCATGTCATGAAGTTCAACCCAACTTTGTATAGGCAATGATGCCAAAACGTAGAAGTAGAATGCAACACACTACAATAGAATTCCATTATAAATACATAAACAAAGGAACAAAATGGGAATAACTTATAAATACATGTGGATATGCTATACACATAATATGTATCCTTCACAATCGAATTATCTATAATAAATCATTGTGGTCTGGTCAAGTGTACAACACACATAGATTTGCCTTGACCAGCATCGACCAACACTATATTTTTGACAAACCGCATCGACCATCGTTACCTTCACCAAGGTAGATGTGTACATATAGCTATTGCAAAACCAGTAAGTAGTTGGCAACCACTTAACTACCATTGAACTACTCATATATGTACAAAGATGATAAAATACCTTGTAATATTCAATATATTTATTTCAAACACATATTGCGATGTGCACCCACAACATGAGTACATGAAAACATTTATGACAACTCTATTTACATGTACCACCAAGATGTGGCATGTGCATCCGTGTGCATATGTGCTATCTAGATGTGTGTTCATGCAAACATGCAGTTATGTAGATGCGAAATTCATGCATCTTTTTGTTATCCTACAAAAACTACAAACTATGAATATGTACAAAATGCAAGTGTTGAAAAGATGATTAATTGTGGTAGTGCTTTAGCTAGTGCCACATTGTTTTTGCCACTTACACTTGCATATTTCTCTAAATTGGTTGCGTCCCTATCAATTATGTCATTGGAGCTCTTGGGTGGGCATGCTATGAATTAGGAACAAGTGGATGCAAGGGTTGAAGATTAGAAGCACTCAAGTGCTGAATTTCTTGATAGGATTCATTGTCCTTATATTACATTAGCTTGTTGAAGGTACTATGCTTCAACCATTGCTTATAAGCTTTATCCAATTCTTGTCGTAACTCCTCTTGCTATTGGAAAGAAGTGGTCGACTTCTCTTTTATCATACTCAACTCCCTGCGACTCTTTTATAGCCGAGGCTTGAGGGAAGCAATGCAATGCTCCCTCTCCTTAAGTTGTTCCTGATGCTAGTGATGAATTGACTCCTACTCATGTCATCAAGTCACCTTTGCTTTGACTTGTTCTTTTAGAGACACAAGTCCTCTTTGAGATATCAAGCACACTCTCTTAGAGTTGGGTAGCTGGCGCGATTGTTTGGAACACTCTATGCTAGCCACAAAGTGCTGGATTTAAAAGGCGAGGTAGTTAAGTTAGCAAAATGGCACATCAAGCTGTTTGGTGATCGCGTATTCCTTCATTGTAGGTAGTGCTTGAAACTCTTATGTCTGCTCTGTTGTAAGGTACATTGCAAGACGCTAGTGAAAGAGGACCACCATGCCTAGTGCAACTCTAATAGTTGAATGCATGTGTTCGACACTCCCATGCACAAAGATCCATGAAACCCTCTATTTGTGTTTGTCAATCATCTCGTAGAGACCAATTATACAATTATTGATCTTGATGTGAGTCTGACAACCCATAATTGCTACGTAGTGATGGGACTTGTAAAAAAGTCTTCTCCATTTATGTTCAAGTCATTAATTGATTGGAAAAACTAGTTATGTGTGTCTCCTTCATGCCCTGCCACACATTGTGATTGAAAAGCACGAATAAGTCCACCACTTGGCTATAAGGAGGCAATATTATCTTTGTCTTGCACTCCTCTAGTGTCTGAGTTTGGTCCTCCCATGATGGAGCATCTTTCTTAGTATCAATTGCCTTTCCCTTTTGCATGTCTCATTTCGATGGTTGTTGCTTCTAAACCTCCTGATGAGGCTCGATCTCTAGCTTTAGTTTTATTGCATGTGCATCTGGTATAGGCAGATTTGTCTATTGCATGTGTTTCTCAAATGTAGGATTCACCACAAGTGGATTGACAATGTTCCAATGTTTCATGCATGATTGCATTGGAGGTGATTCCAATTCCCCTTTAAATTCTTTTGGGTCGCTAATCTCCACGGACTAAGCTTTGTCTAGCATACTTGGCTTGTAGTTGCTTTCTCCTTAACTGATTGTCTTTGTCAACAAATCCTAAACGTCTTGCTTAGGAAGTGAAGGTGGAATGATTGCCATTGAGCATATGCACGGTGACAAGGGTCACTTTGGAGTACTTAGTCCGTCCTCCTCTTCATTGTCTCATTCTATTCTTATTCATCCTCAGTGATTTCTTCGTCCAAAGACTCCTGATGTGGCTGCTTCATTTTTTTGTGCAAGTCCCCTGCTCTTCTTGTATCACTATCATTGCCTGAGCACTATGTCTATTGTTGCAAAGTGGGCGTGATGACCAAATAATGGAACATTGTAGGTATCTCTTCTAATATCTATCTTGTGTCTCCACTTTGGTATGCACAAGTGTTGTAGTCATGCCACACCTATAACATCTAGGCAATGGCATGGAATGCCATCAAGTAGTTTTTTGTACTCCATTATAGAAATACTTGCGACACGATTTGACAAGTGCAAGTCCCAAGCATACTTGATCTTGTCCATGATCCTTTGCATATACAATATGAGCCATGTTGGAGTCTCTAATGCTCTTTGCTCATCCAAAAAATGTGACATCACCAAGTACATTGCGCATGGGTATTCCGTGCATAGAAACTACGTCATCTAGTGGCTCCCATGTGATAAATTCGACACTTCGTCGAGAGGCATGGTGCTATTGTGAATTGTCACGATATTGATTAATCTATTTTTGCAACTTTCACTCTCCAAATTCCTCTCATTTGATAGGTCTATGTGATGGGCCAAGCAATGTCAACACACTTATGAAGTCTTGGGGCTCAAAAGTCATTTATAGCATATGAGACATAATTTAAAGTTGGTCCTACCGAGGCATAGGTCATATGTGCGCAAAATATCCACTTGGTACTTGATACATCCTGGTCAAGGGTCAAGACTTGCAAAATATAATGAATTGAAGCATTCTTGAAGTATTGCTTTAATGCGTTATCATTGCATGTGATTCTCTGCAATCTTTGCATTGGTCACCTTAAGGAAAAATCCAATTGATCTCCTCATAGAGAAACTTCAACTTGCTTTTTGCCTTTCCTTTCCCCTCGAAAGAAAGTGATCTCTCTACTCCATTTAGCTTTGCTTGCTTAAGTGCAGTTGTGGATCCTTGGTCCAATGTTGGATGCATTCTTCCATAGTCCAAGCTGGCTTTTAGCACTTAGGTTGCACAAATTGTCGTGAAGTTGGTGATGTAGACCTTTTATGATGGAGTGCCAAGGCACCATGATCTTGGTCTTGCTCTTGTGCATGGTGGACCAATTGTCCCTCAGGTCCTACATGAAATGACATCGTGTGTGTTGTTGGCCTTTGTGGTGCAGGTGTTGCAGGTTTGGATCTTTGTCTTGCTGCTTCACGACAACTATGGACCTCAACATTGCTTCTTCCAATGCTGAATTATGAGCTGTTATAGCTTAGAACCCTTAAGTGGTTTGCATCCTACAAACCTTGGTAATTGCACAATTGCTGCTAGCAATCGCCATAGTAATTGGTGTTTGCTTTCTACCTATAGTCATTGGTTCACTAGTGTTGGTACTTTGTGCCCTTTGTTCTCTGGTAATGTCAACACCCTATGTATTGGCTTCCTCAATTGTTAATTTTCTTCTCTGTGAGGTGGCAATGACGTTGATTTTTTCTCTTAGTTGACAACGAGCATGGTTCACTATTTGGCACACAGTGTAACTTTTTCGCACTTCTTCCCACTTGCCAAAGATTTCACACGGTCATTGGATTGTATGCACAAGTTCTTCCTCGGACGTGAGCAGCTACACAACTAGGTTGGGATTGGTCAAATTTTTGACTACCAATCCCTAAATGGCTAGTTCGTTGGTCTTCTCAGGAAGGCTGGCTTCATGGTTGTTTTTGTGAAAGAAATGACTCTCTATTGGGGCAGGTGGGGTGTTTGCTAATGGCTAGATGACATTGTTGGCCATGTGCCTAATGTCATTGTTGTTGATAGAGAGCTTGATGACATGGTTGTTGACCTAGTCGACATGCAAATGCCTGTTGGCATTGTCATTGATAGTGGACTTGATGCAATCAATGTTGGACTGCTTGATGACCTAGTGCCAAATGCCATTGTTTGGGGTAGATAGCTTGATGGCCTAGTGCTAAATGACATTGATGTTGACAAATGGCCTAATAGGAAGATCATCAGCGTGTTGACTGGCGCAATGCGCAACAACACTATAGTTGATGAAGTGCTTGACAGTGTTGCTATTGACAAATGTTCTAATGGTACGATTATTAGCAAGAGGCCAAAAGACATCCTCATCGGCCAAACAAAGACTGTCGAAAATAGAGTAATTGAGAACATGGGGTTGATCAGTGACATGGGAGTGATGGTAGGGGGCTTTGTGATTGATGACAAGGGAGTCATAGTTGAAAAAGGGCTATGGGGTTTATCAATGACATTGGAGTGATAGTTGGTAGGGTAATTGAGAACATGGGGTTGATTGATGACAGGGTGGGGTGTTTGCTCAAGGCCAGATGACATTGTTGGCTATGTGCCTAATGGCATTGTTGTTGGTAGGGGGCTCGATGACATGATTGTCGACCTTCTTGACGTGCAAATGCTTGTTGGCATTGTCATCAATATGGGCTTAATGGCATCATTGTTGGTCTGCCTAACGACCTAGTGCCAGATGACATTGTTTCTAGTAGATAGCTTGATGGCATGACCGTTGACTTGCTTGATGGCCTAGTGCTAGATGACATTGATGTCAACAAATGGCCTGATGTAGGTTTGTTAGCTTGTTGATTGGTTAAGTGCCTAACAAAACTATGGTCGATCAAGTGCTTGACGGTGTTGTTGTTGACAAATGTCCTGATGGCAGAGTTGCTAGCAAAGGGCCAAACGAGACCCTTGTTAGCCAAACAGAGGTTGTGGAAAGTAGAGTGATTGAGAACATGGGGTTAATTAATGACATGGGAATTATAGTCAATTGCTTCCTTGTTTTGCCTATAAATTATGCCCCTCTCCATCTACTTTTGCGTTGGTTCACCAAGATTGCACTCCATCTATTTACTAGCAGATGGTGGTATTCTTCCCTTTCTCTTTTTGGATGGCCTGCTTCATTCTCTTATAAATGACATCCTCCCAAACGTAAGTCAAATTGTTCTTTTGTGAAGGTGAATTGGCTTGGAAACCCTTGGGAGTGAAATCCTCTTCTCTCTGTGTCTCTTGCTGCAAAAAAGATTTGCAAGGGTTTTGATTTTTTTGAAAACAAATGTGCAATGTCATACAATTTAAATGAGGGCTTCACAATTTTTTTTCTCTCAATGGGTTTAATTCTAGGTAGACAATGTCATTAGCATATGGAATATTTAATTCCATATTTCTTTTCTCATCACTTTGGCTTTGTCATATGGAATTTAATTCATCCTTTTTTTATTGTTCTGTAATTGGAATGATGGATGACTTTGCTTCCTCTTGTCCACTTGTGGAAATTATTGCAAGTGCGGTTAAAATTCCTTAAGTCTCATTTTGGATGGTTAAGATATTTATTAATTTAAAAATGGCTATGTCCATTGTCATGAGTTTTGTCACCCAATCGTAGTGTTGGAGGTCCCCACTTAGGTCATGTGGCATGTAAGAAATTGAAGTGCCTATGTTCCACTTTATCTTTGCATGTGGAATCCCCCAAACTTTTGTAGGACCCATAGAGTTAAAAAGTATTAAATGTTGTCATACTTTATGCCTTTGTTTTGACCCATTTTTTCTAGTGGAGTCCCCAAAATTTGTGTGGAACCTTTCATAGTAATTATTGTCTACCTCATGCTGTTCATTCTATGTTGGCACATTGTCTTGCATGGCTTGTCTCTGATGGTTTGTAAACAATCCTTTCTTGTCCATTTGACTTTTCAATTACCCGTTCTTACATTGCAATCTTTGTGTCTTAGTTGCATTCCATTTTATAAGTGAGTTGGGCCCTCAATTCTATAAGCTTTGTGTCTTAGTTGCATTCCATTCAACAAATGCCTTAAACCTTCTTTAGAAAGCATGACAAACCCATTGAGTCTGTCATCTTGCTTGCTCTCCATCACCTGATGGCTTGTCCTAAAGTTTGTCCATGTTATAATGCAAAAGTTCATATTGGAAAAGAATGAATTACATTTTTCATTCAATATTGAGGGAGATGCTTCATTGCGAATTAACAACTTGTGTGGTATGAACTCCAAAAAGCATACCGGACTCGGTTTGTTTCCTATGTCACACATATCGGTGATGTGCCCTAGCATATTGCAACATACATTGAAGGGGCAAAACTCCATTGGCCAATGTAATTGGGCTTCCATTCCTTAACTGTTAACAGTCTACCCCCATAGCCAATTTTTTGTGCTCCAATTGCTAAGGCATCCAATCTGCTCAACAGCCCCTTGTTGCCCATAGCATTGTTTGTGGCCAATTTTGCGTTTCTGAGGCTATTACATTCTACCACCTCGGAGATTGTGACTCCTTCAAAGGAGTTTGGACTAACCAGATGTATGGGATGGCCCCTTTAAACTTTCTGTCTCTAGGTCAATTGATATGTTGTACAGCGTCAACTTTGAACCATTCACCAAGTCTACACATGAGATTCTGTTCAAGACGGACCCATTGTATAATACCTCGATGATTTCAAGTGGACCAAAGCCATAGGGTCTTCAACTTGTCTAACTTAACATCCTCCTCCTTGTTGAATTTTAGCAGAAGTTCCCCTTTTGTAGACATCAGCGTTAGGTGCTTGTCGTGGCAGACGAAAGAATATAAGGGTACCCTTCAACACCTACACAAATGATTACAATAAGATGATTGTGATACAATGGATCGTGTGGTTGAGTGGTATTTATACCAAATACCAAATCCTTAACATTAATTGATATCGCTTCTCATGCTGACATAACATAAAGGCATAAAGGTTAATTACAAGATGCTAAAGCCTTGCCCATAAAACATTAGGGGGTTTTAGTGAACGTTAACTATAATAAAGGTTTTAACCGTGGGTCCATAGGGCTAATTACATCAAATGATAAGAAAGTACATTGCATAATGATTGGCCATAGGCTTACACATGATTACATCATACAATATTGTCCTTGACCATTAAGGTCAGATTACACTATTTCCAACAAAGGATTTATTTGCCTGAAATATAAGAACAAAGATTTGCTGGAAAAAAGCTAGTTTGTTTGAAGTGATAGAAATAGAATAAATGAAAAGTGATTGCCTGCAAATGTTTATGCACATTGGCTGTTTAACATTGAACATATTACGGCCAAAAAAAAAAAAGGAATACAAGTTCTTTTTAAAATAAAGTTTCCACCGACATGAGGATCAAGTTCATTCTCGTATTGAATCTATGCAGCAGCTGCTTAACATACAAGGCTTCTATATTAAGAAACATCGGAATCTAATATGCTTTTCTTTCTTGCTGCTGAAGCATTAATGCATGTACACAGTACACATATATAAGAAAAATAGCATAGTTGCATTAAAACAAGGTTTTTGTGGGAGTAATGCAACCACCAGAAATAACTTAATATTGATCTGCAAACTTTTTATTAGATTTTACTCTGTCTAACAGCCTTTCAAATGCAGCAAATAAATTCAAACATGATTGTTTTCAGAGAGTATACTTAAGCACAGAACCGAGGATTTTCTGAATAACTTATTGAGTTGTGAAATAATCAGTTCTTTTTTTGATAACATAAGAGAAAAAACAGGGAGAGATAATTATAAGAATATGCCTTTCTTGATTCATGAGCCCATCTATCGAAGTTAAATAGAGGAATGAATACTATCATGCAAAACCAACACAAAATATAATCTCCATAAAAATCATCCATATGCCTCCATGACGACTTGACAATCGATAGTAAAAACAAGTTCATCAGAAGTAGTATGGCACAGGAATAAAAAAGAAAGGTGCTGTCTAACTGTAGAGCGAATCATACAACTCCAAGGCAAACTATAGATATAGGGTCAATCTCTGGGAGTGATGCAAATGACGTGATACTATCTTTGAAATAACTTCCATGTGAAATTCAGAGGAACCAAATACATTAGCTGTCATTCCTACCACTTTTATTCAAATTGTACTCAAATAGGGGCCCAGATGGCATATATTTGGGGGGTACTTATAACCTTTCCGCCATTTTTGTTCAAATCTCTGTTATAATGGATTTTCAAACAACAACAATGTAAGACAGTGATAACAGCAATGGTTGAATATGCTTCCAATGACATCTTTATTATCAACCTCATGTTTATAAAGATTGTTGCTTGGGCCTGGATCTTCACCAACTTCACAGACTGAACTATATTCATCGTTGCTTATTGCATCCTTGGCAATTCTTCAAGGTTAATAACCTTGTCCTTTGCTCTTCTTCATAAAGCAGACCAACTTTGAATTGTACAGGTCCTAGAGAGACTCTATTACCTCCCAGGTTTCTTTCTTCTCCCTCCTCCTTGTGAGGGGTGATAGTCACATTGCCATTGATGGGATTCCAATTATGGTCATGACTGGAGGGTTCAGAAGATTGTTACCATTAGCATTTATATATAATTTTGGAGGAGGTCAAATGTTGGCATGAATCTATAGGTATTCATATTCAAGGAAATTGCCAACGGGTTCGGTATGTTTCTTGGGCTCTTATATCTAAAGGACCTTGAAACTCTTCAGAACAAGATACCCATAAGCTTGGAGATTGACCAGTGAGGGCAAATAGATTTTCTATGTTGCTTGTAAAAATTCTGCCAATGCGAGGGCAAATAGATTTTCTATGTTGCTTGTAAAAATTCTGCCAATGCTGGTGTTCCTCCCATGAGGCCATGAAATTGCTTTTGATACCACTGTTAGGCTAGTAGTTAGTTGAAAAGTGAATAATTGACCCACATAAAGTTAAAATCGACTAACAAAAAGAAATATAAATGTCTATCAAAATTTCTAATGACTGTAGAGGGCTCTAATTATGTAAATATCATTGCAAGACCAATAATCAATATTGACTGCTCATGCATTAGGGTTTTGGATTAAAGTACTTTATTCTACCCTGCATTATTGAACATGTCTATATTGTGGATGATATTCAGAATTTATTTCTCTTCTTTAGGCAGTTGGCATCTCCATAGATCGATTACCTCCATTCAAATACTTTTTAAATGCTTGTCCCTGCCTTCTTCCTAATAAGAAGGTAATTAATCAAAGGAAGAGATGATATTTATCGATGATATGTTTAGATCACTTGGGTTGCACCATCTGAGCCTCGTCATCCTAAGTTGGGCTTCTACACTGAACATTTCATGAGGATTGAGAATTCCATTATTACTTCTCCTGATTATATATAATGGACACAACCTTAGGACTCTTCTTGGTTGACTCAGAGGGTGCTCACATCAGTTGCGAATGGTCGCTTAGAGTGTGCTCACATCAGTTGCGAATGGACTCTTATTGTTTGTTTGTATAAAGACTTAAGTGGATTACTTGCCACTTTTTTCAACTATCCTTACTAGAGATGCTTGGCTTTGTACCTTCAGAAACCTCTCACTCTTTGATATCAGTTATTATAGGGGACATTGACTACTATTGGACTAATCAATTCACTTTTTCATCCTATCTTTGCTGTTGAGGGTAACAGGCAAGGTTACATGGGTATGCATCCCCCACCCCTGGGAATGGTGGGGAAACGTCCTCCTTTCATCCCTAGTATGGGGGGATGCCAAAGGGGACATTTCCCCGCCATCCCCCTTTTGGGAGGGATAGACGGGGTGTCCCCGGAACGCCACTAGGCCATGGGGGACTGTCCTCGGTACCCCTGCTGCGAGGGGACACTGTGGGGGACGGCCAACTGCCCCCCACGACTGGGCATCCATATAAATAGGCTAGACAACAATGATGGCCGTAAAAAAATCGCTACAGAGCCAAATGATTCTTCGGAAGGTTTTGAACTAGCGATTAATGAGGAAGGAAATCTTAATAAGAACGCCAGGGCTCCTGAATCTTCAAGTCTTAATGATTCTTCCGAAGGTTTTGATCTGGGGATTAACCAGGAAGAAAACCTTAATAAGAAAGCCACGGCTTCTGAATCTTGAGGTGAACGTGTAATTTCATTTAACATTCGGTGTTGTGCTTTATACTGTATATCATGATTTTGTCGGAAGAAGCTAATGCTGTACAGTTATAAAGTGCTTAATAGGCAATGTTATCTCTAACTCCAAGGCTGTTATGTTATCCATGAATAAACTTTTAGTGGTTATCTCTAACTCCAAGGCTGTTAATTGTTATGCGTGAATAAACTTTTAGTGGTGCTCTGTATTTCATATTTTTTAAATTTGCAGTTGTTTCATTTTATATTTTTTA
Source organism: Wollemia nobilis (assembly GCA_028583015.1). NCBI lineage: Eukaryota > Viridiplantae > Streptophyta > Pinopsida > Araucariales > Araucariaceae > Wollemia > Wollemia nobilis. The sequence continues at coordinate 39,252,239 of JAQPPZ010015824.1, read as the reverse complement.
AGTCTATAGCTGTTTTATTTTATATTTATTTAAGAATTAAATAAATTTTGGTCTGCAGTACTTATTAATATTTTTAATTTTATAAGTAACAGCTGTTTCATTATATATATTTTTAAGTCTATAACTATTTCATTTTATATTTATCTTATAATTATTATTATCTGTTATGCATGAATAAACTTTTGATCTTCTGCGGTGCTTATTTATAAATAAATACGATAAGTTAGTCTTATAAATGTTAAATGACAAATAAAATAAATGCCAAAATAAGATTCCAAAAATATTTTAATTTATACATTAAATCTATTAATAAATATTAAATTGTATTTCCTCCACTTCAATAAAAACTATCAGGCAATTTTAATTTTATTCTGTGTAATACTTTGTAATTACAGTATTATCATATGATTGAACTCTTCATAGTTAGCTGAGATGTTTCGTTCTGTACCATTGATAATTTTATACTTTTTAGTTGAATGTTTGGAGTATGTTTCTTTAATTATAGTAAAATTTATTTTATAAGTGAAATCAACTTTTTAATACTACTGCACGAAAATTTCTAAAATTTTTAATACTATCCCCTAGTTGTCCCCCAACCATTTCCCAAAATGGGCTTGCCCTCCCTTGCCGTCCCTTGCCGTCCCTGAAACCTGTTTCCCCGTCTCCTCGTCCCCAATACTTCTGTAACCTTGGTAACAAGCGTTCACTTGAAGATACAACTTTTTAGAATGTTAATGACAGATCCTGCGCCCTTGTCTGTATATGAAAGTGGCTAATAGGGTTTTGGTGCTTTCTTTTTCTTGCATGTGGTAGGACAGGAATACAATTCTACAACATTGGGTTTCAGCCACCCCTCGTGTACCTAAGAGTTTCAGACAAATGCATCTTACCTGTTTTCTATCATCTTCTTTTAGTTACATGGCCATTGATGCTAGAAGAATCTTGTGGGGTTGAACTCCATGTCCTCCTAGGATCATCCAAGCAGGCCCATTTAGTCCTAACCATTCTCCTAGGAGCACCATTAGATCTTGTGTTGGTTTTGGGATGGTGGGCGATGATGACAACTGTGGTTCTACATTACACTCTACTAAAGATTAATGTTTACTCTTGAATGAGTTTTTTTTCAATCTATCCTTTAGCCTGGGTGTTGGCTCTCTCTTCATCATTACTTTTAGCATGTTAGGGTTTACCCATTTTGGGTCCAATCCTTGAGGCTGTAATTTAATGGCATACAGTTGCTTCAGTTTAGTTAGTTTACTCTAGTTTTGAAAAATTTAGATTACCTTATTTTCATAGTACTTTCTGGTTTCTACAGTGCGTTGTAACAGCTCTTTTTGACAAGTTCCATTGGCTTACTTTGGTCATCCGTGGACATAATAGAATTATCTTATCTTATTTATATAGAGTGATTGCACATTGTATGTATGCTTCTTGTCACTTGTACCATTTTCAAAGTTTTGTACTATTGGAGGCTAGCATGGTGAGATGTCTGTCAAGATCATAGCACTTAATAGCATGTAGAAAGCCCCAATTGTTGATGTTAGTGGTCACATTAAATGTAAGGTGACCCATGACATACATATGTTAGGTCCTTCCTTTTGAGATGCTACAGGAAAACGAGATGGATTTAGCAACTCAATATATTCTGTATTATTATACAAGCAATTCAATATATTCTATCTTCTTATACAACGAGTTTTGTAGATGAATGTTGAATGCAATGGGGATAAGACAATATATAGATCATAAGAGACAAGAATAAGGGGATGCACCCTTTCATAGTAGATTAGCAAATGACTGGGGTCATAACATCTCCCTTTGATGTAAAAGTGCTTTACCTCCAAAGCATTGGAAGAACAGAATATTGTCAACAGAAGACTTTCCAAATATGCTTCTTCTCTAGATAACTGCGTCTGCTTGATTAGATATTTCATTATCTGTGTAAAGCATAAATGCTTCATGCATGTTCCCCAAATTCCCTTAGGTTTTAGCAGGAGCTGACGTCCTCCATCAAGAACTTGCAATTCTGTATGAACATTCATATGTGAATCCAACTTCTTCAAACACAAAAGATGAAAAACATTATGGATACATGACATTCTGGGTAGTTCCAATATATAGGCTAGTGCACCAGTTGTCTTTTGAATCATGTATTCGTGTTTCTTAATATTCAAATATAGAAGTTTGTTCACTGAGTTCGAGTGGCACATGCATGCATACATGCCTTTTAATTCTAAGAGAAGTTCACCCTTTTTCCAATTACATATTAATTTATAATGCAATATTTTTGTGCGGTCATAGTTTTCCCCTGTAAACCGAGAATGAGCATTATAGTTTAAAACCACCTATGATGCATTGTCTATAGTTTAAGGGATTCTTATGTCGAGTTACACAGAGATGTGTCTCCTTGAAAGTCGCTTCATAAGATTTATGCTGTGTAACATTTTAGAGACCTTCTGATAAGTGCAATTTTGCCATCCAACAAAGAGTACACTACCTTGGCAAATGATTCCAATGAGGAACCATGGTTCTACATAATTGTTCTATTTTTCCTTTCATTTTAAGAGAAGTTCATCTTAATGTTCATTATACATCTACTAAGTTTTCTTGATGAAGCATTCTTGTCCTTGCATGGTTTTACTTTGTTAATTGAGGTTGAGCGTTATATTCTTTGATGTGGTTTATGAAGTACTCATCGTTTAGTTGAACACTTTTCTGCATTTATATTTCAAGTTGTATATGAATGTCTCATTGCAAGATATTTTACAATTTTTGAGGCAAATTTTCCATCCTACAAAATGAGGTTATGGTACCCTGACAAAGATTTTCATTGCAATTTTGATTGATATTTCAGGCAGGGACTTTATTGCACCTTGTAAATGTAAAGGAACTTCAAAGTATGTGCATCGTGCATGCCTTGACCACTGGCGAGCTGTGAGGGTATTTTTCTCAGCTAATTTTCTTTGAACTTCTTTTGGACAAGTTAGTTGCTTCAAATTGTTCAGAATATCAAGTCTTGGAAGGTATAGTAAAGTTTGACTTGTGATTTTTTTTTTGGTTTGAAATATGTTATAGTTGGAAGCTGAAATTTGTTTTTAAGCAAAGTTTGCACAGTATTAACCAGGCTTGTTATGCTAGAGTCATCCAAGATTAAAATCCATCGCTAAATTCTAAGCGCATCTTAGAGAAAGAATCATATAACTATTATGTGGTCCTTTTCAATCATCATGTTCAAACAGGTATTATGGGAAATTGTGCCCAGATATCTATATTTTTGTCTTACTGAAAAACAATGCTTTCTTTGTCTTTGACTACTTGAATTGTATTCTAGGAAGTTATCAAAACAAACCAAAGGAACCTAATTATTCTTCTGATTTCTTTTCACTTGCGAAGGCTATGTCATAATGTGTGGCAAGATGGAGAGAAATATTGAACATTAAAAGCAAATCTGATGAAATAAAAGCATCCCCACAAAACACAATGAGAAATTTGTTAAGCTACAATACTATAGCTGTAAAAATGAAATACAATTATATTAATGTGCATAATCTAAACAGGTGAATAAGACTGAAATTACTGCCCAACAGAAGTAAGAGGCGGATGTGCCTAGGGTACCAGCCCAGCGATTTTCATGGTCAAAAGGTTTGCTATATCTTAACTGGCATAAATAACACCATGCATGTCATTAAAAGAATATAATGCTGAGGCTCAGAGAAGTGACAGTGAACAATGGTTTGGATAAAAGTTTTAGCATTGAGGAGGGTGATTTCAAAAATGTTGTGCATGATGATCCAAAATTCAAATCATTTGAGAGCCTGATATTTGGTTGATCAGCATAGATCTGGGTAATCAACCTAGCCTTCACTTTATTATATCTTTATATTATATTGTATATATTTCCACCTACCATTTGGTTGAGAGGGTACCCATTCATCTCTCATTTATATATTATATTATTCGCTAAATCCTTTATAGAGTTCATATAAGAGTCCTATTGATCTCTTTAAAGTTGGATTTGAGCAATGCTTTTGAACTTGTGGTTTAGCTTCTGGTTAGTGACTAGGACTTTTTTTGGGCTTGTAGCCTATATACTTACTTTGGGTTTCTGGCCAAGAGAATCTTCAACATGTGGCGATACTGGAACTCCTTTTTATGTCTTTTTTACCTTGACTTCTAGCTCTCTTCTCATTATTACTTTTAGCATATTAAGGTTATCCATTTTGGGTAACCCTTGAGGCTGTAATTTTATGCCATACAGCTGTTCCACTTCATTATAGTTTACACTAGATTCTTTACTCTTGGTTTAGCTTATTTTTGTAGTACTTTTTGTTTACTACAGTGCATTATAACAGCTCTTTTCAATGAGTCCCATTGGCCTGCTTTGGCCATCTGTGGACATCATAGTTGAAAAAATAGGAATCAAATCGGAATCGGTAAAAACAAATCGAAGAAAATGCAACTTTTTATTGAAAGATTTTTTTTTTTCATGCATATCACAGTGAATTAACATTATGCAAATCAAATATTAATACTGTAAGTGATACAAGCTTGAACTACACATGAAAGTGGCAAGTGATACAAGCTTAAAGCCTTAAACTATACATGAAAGTGACAAAACACATCTTCAATAAAGAAATTTTAATACATCCAAAATTCAAATATTCTTGTAGTGCTTATAATATAAAAAAGGTACAAACTACAAAATGTATCATGAGTCAAGACAAATACAATGCCTCAAGATCTTTGAATGCCTTTGCTCACTGCCCTAGCAGAAGCTGTAGTCTCTCTTTGTCGCTATGCCCGTGCTTCTTCTTGTGCTTTGGTTGCTAATACCTATCGCCACCTGTGTGGGGGTCAAGGGGCAGCGCCTCGAAACCTTAACGGCAAAACCATTAATACTTTCACTGTCTGAACTGAATTTTTCTCCTTGTTTGCATTTTGGTGCAGAAAGGATGCTGCAATTACTAATTTGGGACTTCAACAACTCATAGGCTGAATAAAACACCAACAAATTAACTTAAATGATGATTGTGATTGGTTTTAACTTAAATGGTGTTTTTGATATTAGGCTTCCAAATTTATCTTTCGCAAGGTGTTTTAGGCTTTGTGTAACAGTTAGTTTCACTCTGCCCATTAGTTCCAATGTTTGCAACACAAATTTTTTCTTTCTAGGATAACAAAAATTGAGCAATAAGTTTGGACTAATAGTTCAACATCTTTTTATGGAGAATTTCATCAGTTAATAATGTATAGCATTGCTGTTGGTGGCTGCCGGATTCCTTCAAACTGCAAAAAATCGGCTGTTAGGATGCACTAGTGTGTTTTGTTTGGTGTGGTAGCAGGTAGGCAGACCCCTCTCTCCAGTTTGGAACAGGTAAAAACGAGGCCAAATTCTAGTCTCTTCGATGATTGTTGTATGATCATATTACCATTGTATATTCATGTTCGTAGGTGTAGTGCCTGTGTTAGTGTATATTATGCAGAGTTGCTGTCATACTGTATAGATTGGATTGTCAATGCAACTTTTTGCTGAGATTATGACATACTATTGTTGGTGTTGAGAGTTGTCTTCATGTTGCTGTATATATTTTTTGTGCTGCATATTTCTTTTTGTTATGTTCATTATTCTTTGTGCATGGCTTTGGAATTAGCAAGATCTATCTTGTATTTAGCGCCATTGCCATGTTGATTTGGGTTGAGGTTTGGTAACATGAGTGGATAACTGATGCTCCATAGTGTACAAGGATGAAGACAGTGAAAGTAGTGGGGGTATCCCATTATCCTCATTGTACGAGAACGCATGTGTAGAAGCATGTCAAAGTTCCAACAAACCACGTCAACCCCATCTATAGTCAGAATTAAGTGTAGAAGGCAGATCTTCTATGAAGCCTCCCTGTGGATGGAAGAAAGGGTTTTCAAACACCTTTGCCTGTTCAACTTGAACTAAAACATGCGACAACTAGTGACAACACATCTTGATAGTCCATTTGCATAGGGAGTCTCATCACTAGAGATTTGGTGAATGTGGCCTCCTTGGGAATAGGGAAGTGCTCATTTAAAAGGCTTTTTTTTTTTATGAGGAGCGAAGTGCTTATTGAACAAATTACTATGGGTTGGAGATTTTGATGTGGACGATGAAAGATCAAGATGTTGACATGGATGATGATGATGATTTGAGGCATGATGGAGTGTGCAATGAAGGTATTTGTATGAAGTGGTTCATAATGATGCTATTCATGTCAAAATCGCAAGAGATGACAATAGATTGTGTGGACATACAAGCATGCAAACGAGTGCAGGGGGTGCATTGGATAAGAGTATGACACAGGAGCAATTGCACCGGAATGCATTCGAGGGTGCCTGGAGTAGCGATAGTTGATGAGAGCCTAGACAAGTTATACGTGTTGAAGGTGACAAAGCTTGGGCATAGGCATGGAAGATGTCTTATGCTAATTTTGGAAGATCAACCATTGCACAAAGACTATTAATATTGAATTTTATGAGTTAGGAAGGACCAAAGAGCAATGTGCAAACATTGCTTCCCTTGACTAGACCACAAACAATTCAAGCCAAAGAAAGCATTGTAGGCAGTCAAACTGATAAAAATGAGTTAGACTCACATGTTACTAGCTCAAGCACCACAAAAACGAGTTGTCTATTAGTGCTTGTATTTGTACGTGTGTTTTGGTAGTTTGTCATGGTGTACATGTCACAAGGTCTCATATGGGTGCGACAATTTTACTTGGTAATAAATATATGTTGTGCATAGCATTTTAAATTTTTTGATACATGTAGTTGGGTTTAGGGTATGCAATGGTTAAGTTGTAGCCACTTGCCCCCTTTGGTCTTTGTATATACTTCATATTAGACCAGTCTAATGGTATTAAAGGAGGAGACAAGAATCTTTGGTGTATGCATAAGATTTATGCATATATATTCTTTTAATGGTTGACAAGGTACATCTTGATGAAAGTACTAAATGATGTTGTCTGTTCAAATTTCCATTGTTGTTCATCTCCTTATTGTATACTGTTCTCATTAGCTTTTGCTTTGTTTGTTTAATACATAAACTATACCATATTTGATGTTGTTACTGCAATGAGTCTTGATTTAGAGAATCCAGCGACAGGGCAAAGGTGACAAGAAGTGAATGAGTGACACAATGTTCATGTGGATTTAGATGCAAGTAGTGATGACAAGGTAAACCAACAACGAAGGTCTTAGTGCATTGCACATTGTGTAGACAATGAACAAAACGATGAAGTGCATGCACAAGCACAACATCGTCTAATAGAGCTCCTTTTGTTGCATGGAACGAAGCATAGAAGGTGTACCTATTATAAAGACCCCTAGCCATGAGGAAAACAACTTTGGCTATTGATGCAGGAGCATCCAACGAAAGGCAAAATACCGCAAAGAAGAAAAAGTGTCGCGATATCGCGACATGTCGGCAAAGAAGAAAAAGTGTCGTGATATCGCGACATGTCGCATTTTCACGACGTAAAGACGAGAGAAGGCGAGAGAGAGAAAAGTGTCGCGATATCGCGACATGTCGCATTTTTGCGACCAGAAAACGAGAGAAGGCACAAGAGAGAAAAGTGTCGCGATATCGCGACAGGTCGCATTTTCACGACCTGAAGACGAGAGGAGGCGCAAGAGAGAAAAGTGTCGCGATATCGCGACAGGTCGTGTTTTCGCGACTCAGGAAGGAGAGAGGAGGCGCAAGAGAGAAAAAATGTCGCGATTTCACGACATGTCGCGAAATCGCGACCGAAAGAAGACAGGAAAGGCCAGAGAAGAAAATGTCGCGAATTCGCGACATGTCGCGAAATCACGACCGGAGCAAAAAGAAAGCAAGGAAGGAAACTGTCGCGATATCGCGACCCGAAACAAAGAGAGAAAGCAGAGAGCAAAGCTGTCGCGATATCGCGACCCAAGAGGCGAGGAGGAGGCAGAAAGGAAAGATGTCGCGATATCGCGACATGTCACGATTTCGCGATCGAAAAGGAGAAAGAAGAGCCGGAAAGGAAAGATGTCGCGATATCGCGACATGTCGCATTTTCACGACCAAAGGACGAGAGAAGGCGCAAGGGAGGAAAAGTGTCGCGATATCGCGACATGTCGCATTTTCGCGACCAAAAGACGAGAGAAGGCACAGGAGAGAAAAAGCGTCGCGATATCGCGACTAAAAGAGAAGAGGAAGAGCAAGAGGGAAAAGGTGTCGCGATATCGCGACATGTCACATTATCGCGACTACAAGAGAAGAGAAAGAGGAAGGAGAGAAAAGTGTCGCGATATCGCGACATGTTGGCAAAGAAGAGAAAAGTGTCGCGATATCGCGACATGTTGGCAAAGAAGAGAAAAGTGTCGCGATATCGCGACATGTCGCATTTTCACGACCAAACAAAAGAAAAGAAAGGGCAAGCGGTTACAGGGGCCGTTACAGAGGAAATTATCGAGCGGTGGGTATATCGAATGCCATCATTGGTTGACAGGTGGACAGAGTCTACAGTGGCAGCACTGAACAACACGTGGCACCAAGGTGCAATGAAAACAGACGAAGATCAAGAGTCGGAAAGAAAGACGTTTCGAAAGCCAAGACAATGAAGAGGCACGGGAAATGAAACGAAGGGTCAGAAAAGGGAGACGGAGAGTCACGCCAGAGATTTTAAAAGGGGAAGCGAAGGCATGCACAAGGGGTCGGAAAACTGCGGAGACAGAGTTGCAGACGTGAAGGCAAGAGGGCCATTCTGGACCTGTTTAGGCTGTTTTTCTTCCAGGGCGGAAGATGTTGTAATAGAAAAAAAAAAAATAAACTATCTTTCGGGATAAAGGAGTTTATTTGGCAGACTGCTGCCATTACTGTAAATTTTTCCGAGTTTAATGAATGAGATTTGAGAATTTGGGAAGAGCGATTTTGGCTCCCCATCAAGTGTTATCAGAGCGGGAGTTCCTGAGTGTGTGAGCAGATCGCCGAAAGTGAGGCAGTTTGCACTAGGATCTGTGGAAGAGAGGGAGTTCCTGAGTGTGTAAACAGATCGCCGAAAGTGAGGCAGTTTGCACCAAGATCTGTGGAAGAGCGGGAGTTCCTGAGTGTGTGAGCAGATCGCCGAAAGTGAGGCAGTTTGCACCAGGATTTGTGGAAGAGCGTAGGGTTCCTGAGTGTGTGAGCAGATCGCCGAAAGTGAGGCAGTTTGCACCAGGATCTGTGGTTAAGGCTTGTGATAAGAGAGCGAGGAAGAATGCCTCCACGAAGAAACCGTGGTGGTGGGAGAAATGTGGTACCTGAAGAAGATTTCAGAGCTTTGCAGAGGCAAGTGCAAGCCCTGCAAGAGGAGTTGCGAAGTGGGGTTGAGTCGAGGAGAAAAGAGCAGTGCTGAGGTTGAAGATTTTGCAAGTTTTGAGATGTTGAAAAAGAAGGTGACAGAACAGTACAAAAGTGAAGGTCACTTCTCAATCCACCCCGGTTGTCTGATGCAGGAGCATCCAACGGAAAGCAAAATACCGCAAGGAGGAAAAAGTGTCGCGAAATCGCGACATGTCGGCAAAGAAGAAAAAGTGTCGCAATATCGCGACCAAAAGCCGAGAGAAGGCTCAAGAGAGAAAAGTGTCGCGATATCGCGACCAAAAGCCGAGAGAAGGCGCAAGAGAGAAAAGTGTCGCGATATCGCGACATGCCGCATTTTCATGACCAGAGGACGAGAGAAGGCGCAAGAGAGAAAAGTGTCGTGATATCGCGACATGTCGCATTATCGCGACCAAAGGACGAGAGAAAGTGCAAAGGAGAAAAAGTGTCGCGATATCGCGACATGTCGCATTATCGCGACCAAAGGACGAGAGAAAGCGCAAAGGAGAAAAAGTGTTGCGATATCGCGACATGTCGCATTTTCGCGACCAAAGGACGAGAGAAGGCGCAAAGGAGAAAAAGTGTCGCGATATCGCGACATGTCGCATTTTCGCGACCAAAGGACGAGAGAAGGCGCAGGAGAAAAAGTGTCGCGATATCGCGACATGTCGCATTTTCGCAACCAAAAGACGAGGGAAGGCGCAGGAGAGAAAAAGTGTCGCGATATCGCGACATGTCGCATTTTCGCGACCAAAAGGCGAGGGAAAGCGCACGAGAGAAAAAGTGTCGCGATATCGCGACATGTCGCATTTTCGCGACCAAAAGGCGAGGGAAGGTGCACGAGAGAAAAAGTGTCGCGATATCGCGACATGTCGCATTTTCGCGACCAAAAGGCGAGGGAAGGTGCAGGAGAGAAAAAGTGTCGCGATATCGCGACATGTCGCATTTTTGCGACCAAAGGACGAGAGAAGGCGCAAGGGAGAAAAAGTGTCGCGATATCGCGACATGTCGCATTATCGCGACCAAAAGACGAGAGGAGGCGCAAGAGAGAAAAAGTGTCGCGATATCGCGACATGTCGCATTTTCGCGACTCGCAAAGGGCAGGAAGGCCGAAAAGCAAAAGTGTCGCGATATCGCGATATGTCGCATTTTCACGACTCGAAAAGGGGCAGGAAGGCAGAGAAGCAAAAATGTCACGATATCGCGACATGTCGCATTTTCGCGACCAAACAAAAGAAAAGAAAGGGCAGGCGGTTACAGGGGCCGTTACAGAGGAAATTGTCGAGCGGTGGGTATACCGAACGTCATCATTGGTTGACAGGCGGACAGAGTCTACAGTGGCAGCACTGAACAGCACGTGGCACCAAAGTGCAATGAAAGCAGATGAAGATCAAGAGTCGGAAAGAAAGACGTTTCGAATGCCAAGACAACGAAGAGGCACGGGAAATGAAACGAATGGTCAGAAAAGGGAAACGGAGAGTCACGCTAGAGATTTTAAAAGGGGAAGCGAAGGCATGCACAAGGGGTCGGAAAATTGCGGAGACAGAGTTGCAGACGTGAAGGCAAGAGGGCCATTTTGGACCTGTTTAGGCTGTTTTTCTTCCAGGGCGGAAGATGTTGTAATAGAAAAAAAAAATAAACTATCTTTCGGGATAAAGGAGTTTATTTGGCAGACTGCTGCCATTACTGTAAATTTTTCCGAGTTTAATGAATGAGATTTGAGAATTTGGGAAGAGCGATTTTGGCTCCCCATCAAGTGGTATCAGAACGGGAGTTCTTGAGTGTGTAAACAGATCGCCGAAAGTGAGGCAGTTTGCACCAGGATCTGTGGAAGAGCGGGAGTTCCTGAGTGTGTAAACAGGTCGCCGAAAGTGAGGCAGTTTGCACCAGGATCTGTGGAAGAGCGGGAGTTCCTGAGTGTGTAAACAGGTCACCTAAAGTGAGGCAGTTTGCACCAGGATCTGTGGAAGAACGGGAGTTCTTGAGTGTGTAAACAGATCGCCGAAAGTGAGGCAGTTTGCACCAGGATTTGTGGAAGAACGGGAGTTCCTGAATGTGTAAACAAATCGCCGAAAGTGAGGCAGTTTGCACCAGGATCTGTGGAAGAGCTTAGAGTTCCTGAGTGTGTGAGCAGATCGCCGAAAGTGAGGCAGTTTGCACCAGGATCTGTGGAAGAGCGGGAGTTCCTGAGTGTGTGAGCAGATCGCTGAAAGTGAGGTAGTTTGCACCAGGATTTGGGGAAGAGCGTAGGGTTCCTGAGTGTGTGAGCAGATCGCCGAAAGTGAGGCAGTTTTCTCCAGGATCTGTGGTTAAGGCTTGTGAGAAGAGAGCGAGGAAGAATGCCTCCATGAAGAAACCGTGGTGGTGGGAGAAATGTGGTACTTGAAGAAGATTTCAGAGCTTTGCAGAGGCAAGTGCAAGCCCTGCAAGAGGAGTTGCGAAGAGGGGTTGAGCCGAGGAGAAAAGAGTAGTGCTGAGGTTGAAGATTTTGCAAGTTTTGAGATGTTGAAAAAGAAGGTGACAGAACAGTAAGTGAAGGTCACTTCTCAATCCACCCCGGTTGTCTGATGCAGGAGCATCCAACGGAAAGCAAAATACCGCAAGGAGGAAAAAGTGTCGCGAAATCGCGACATGTCGGCAAAGAAGAAAAAGTGTCGCGATATCGCGACATGTCGCATTATCACGACCAAAAGCCGAGGAGGAAGAGATGAGTGCAACAGGCAACGTGGAGGAAGAACTGCCAAGACTTGCTGACTTGGTGCAGCAAGTAGATATTAGTGCATCACCACCTACACCAAATATGAGGCAGTTTGAGCTTTCAATGGCAGCTCAAGGCCTGTTGAAAGATATAGAGGTGCTAGAAGAAGTTGAAGATCCAATAAGGGGCAAAGAGGTTGAAATTGCACAAGATGAACGAGTAGAGACTAAAGGAGGTGCTAGAAGAAGTTGAAGATCCAATAAGGGGCAAGGCTAAAGTTATAGTAATTATGTGTAGAGACTAAAGGCTGAACGAGTAGCCCTATGACTCCAAATAACAGAGGTGGGTGGAGCACCTGTTGCCAGTTCTTAGTAGAAACAGTCAAGTATTGAAGAACAACAACAAGTATCAACGAGGATGCTGACTGGTTTAAAGGGAAGGACAGATGTAGGTAGCAAAACTGCTTCTCAAAAGAAGAAGAAGTGTAGGTAGCAAAACTGCTTCTCAAAAGAAAAAGTGAAAATATGTACAAAGTTTTGTTTTAGACTTTTTGTAATGAAATGCACATGAAATAAATATAAATGGCATGAAATGAAATGTAAAGTAAAGTGAAATGAAATGAGAGTGAAATTACAATGTAATGCAATTTAATAAATTGCATATAGGACTTTAGGAAAAAAGTTGATAATTTTATAAAGTCAAGTATGTCTGATTTGGGGTGGCGGTTGTAGTTGATGCGCTGTCCTGATAAACCGCTTACAACGGCCAGGGCAGGCATTAAAAAGGGCCCCCATATTTCATTTGTAGTATGGTAGATATGGACGGTGAGCAGTAGAGGCATTAGGAGGATTAACATTGCATGGGCATAGTTGTTGTCATGAGAGATTGGTGATGTTATTGTTCAGGCTAGTTACACAACCCTGCCATTGTAATTGCCAGTGTTTACTGCTGTTTACAGCAGTCATTGATTATCAATACAAGTCTGCCATTTGCAGTTGATTGCAGATTGTTGTCATTGTTTATGATCATGACTGTTTGGACATCGCGTGCATTATTTTCTTATAATTGCAGGTTCTGTTAGTGTTTGCATTGCAACAGCATTGTAGGTATTTGCAGGTTGCAGGAAAGATTGTAGAGGAAGTGCAACACTTACGACCAGCAGGCCGTACAAATGGTTGACCATACATAAGTTTACAATTACGAGGATTACTTGTTGCTTGGTAAAGACTGTGATCTTGTATGTGTGACTACTGTAAAGTCACTGTCGTACCGAAGGATTGAGTACTAAGGATTGCATAGCCATTTGCTAGTGCAGTCTCATACTGTGTTGTACGAAAGACTGATCGTACAAAGGGAACACTAATCCGTACAAGGACGGTGCCGTATGACAGTGTCGTACAATCGAGACCATATCGTCTCAAACCATGATGCTGTACAATTGTGATAGTCTTATGACTTCAGTCTTGATTAGTTCCTAAACCTATCATTCCACCATTCCATTGTTGGGAATCTCACCACTTGTGCTACAAATGTAACTTTTGGGTGGCTGTTAGATTCTTGAAAACTAGGAAAAATTTGGGTTTAGGATGCAAATGAGTGTTTTATTGGGTTTGTTTCACTTTTTGTAGAAATGAAATTTAACATGCTTACACACAATTCCATTTCTACTTAAATAATTCTACAAATCTGCAGTCATGAGCAATAACAATGCACAAAACCTGCAACAGCAATAGCAACAACAACAGCAATGGCAGATGACAAATAAATACAAGCAGTTTTATATTAACAATGGCATATACAGTTACAGCATTACAATATGCAACCCTTGTGCAGAATCCTCTTCATGACTGCATCATGCCCTACGTTCATATGCAGCAGCATTCTCTCTCACATACCAATGCTTTTCCAACCATCAATGCCTTTGAATGAATGAGGGAGGGTCATATTTATACAACCAAAAGTAGTTACCCTCCAACTACCTGACACCTCATCATTTCCCACTACAGGACAAACTAACTTATGATTTTGTCGACATAAATGACTTAACATCACTTTATTATTACGTACAATATTATATTGCCACTTTATAACATTATTAAATATATGTACGCACATTTCGTCAAACACTTTGCGTACAACTACAAAATAACACAGAATACCAAAACTGGTTTACTAAATTCAGACATATCAATTTGCCTGTCTACACTCTTTGCTCTCTTTGCAAGCGGAAACAATAAATATGAGGCCAATTTAGGGAAAAAAAATTGATACTGTTTTTCTGTAGTTTTGCCGCAGCAGCCGAGTTTTTTCCTCGTGAGTAAAAATAAAAAATCGGCGAGTCTAGAAAAACTTGCCAAGCCGAGTCAAAAAAACTTAGGAGGGTTGACTCGGGTGTGTACTTGGCGAGTTTTCTAAAAACTTGTTAAGTTTCATAACTATGCTTCTACTAGGCAAGGACACCAACATTTTGCACTTGAAGATGGACAAACCTCTTGGAGCTAGATGAGTGCATGGAGCTTGCTCCGACCAAGGATGTTCAATTGGGCCTGTAGGAGGACTAAAGCTTGTAGCCATAATTTACAAATATTTGGGACTAGGGAGAGCACCATGAATAGCAACATAGAACATTAAATGGATTAGGATATGACCATATGTTGAAAGTAAGTATGTTTGAGATACTCAATTTTTTTTTTTTTATGTTTAAAAATATGCCTCAATGGTTGAAAAGTTAAAAAATATCAGGTATGCCCAATCATGAAAAAGGTAAATTACTAAACATATTGATCAAATGGCATGTGCTCAACTGGTTAAGTACCTGGACTATTAAGGAGTCTAGGTTCAAGTTTTGCCAAGTGATGCATGCATAATTGTGAAAATATTGCAATACAATTATGATATAAAATGGGTGGGGTCCATTTCAATTCCATCTATCCAATTAAAAAAATCAAACATAGTCAAAGTACGTTGTCTTGTCACATGCAAAAGTTATTTAGCTTGAGTGGTGTTTTTGTGGTGAAGTCACATTGGTGGTATATGGGAAGGCTGAAAGCTTGGTAGATCCTCAAACAATCATGACACTCTATATGTGAATGATAGACATCTTGCCTTAGTAAAGTAGAGTAGATAGTAATATTGAGTCCAAAGTGTCTTAAGATTGTCAATGCACATGGTTTTATAAAAAATCAAGTTGCATGGTTCATGGTGGATAAAATAATATAAATTATGATGCAAAATATAACACTTTGAAAAGGAGCACATGATTATCGTAAAGAGATATTGATGTCATGAGTTTTGGGTTGCTTAAGATATGTTGAAGGTGCTTGAGAGAAATGTGTCGTGTGAAAGGGGAGTACACTTAATTCATGGGCTTGTGTCTTGGGTCCTATTTTCAGCTGTATGAAAATATATGCCTTCATCACGATGAGTTGCATGTAATTGAAGGTTGAACATATTAAATGTCAGTTTGATGTTAATTATGGCTTCCAACTTGAACAAACATAAATGTGGAAGAATGTAAATCAGATCATATTCAAGTGTGTGAAAGAGTCAAAAGGTTTGTTTAAAAAAATTGAAGGTTATGTGTTAAAAGTTTTATTGGTTCTTTAGAAAGGGGGTATGTCAAATCTATGTATGTAATTTGAGTCTTGGATGGTGTAGTATGTCCAAAAATGTCATTGGATATTTGTTTGAGTTAGTCAAAAAAAAGTGTTGTACATGGGGTGCATGATTGGTGGTGCTCGACGCCCCTCAGTATTGTGTTGAGAAAGACAAGCTTCATTAGAAGAATTAAAGAGCTCAAGAGACAAGTCTATGTCTGTCAAATCTATTTATGTGATTCAAATCTTGGGTGGTGTAGTATGTCAAAAAATGTCATTGGATATTTGTTTTAGTCAAAAAAGTGTTTACATGGGATGCATGATCGGTGGTGCCTGACACCCCTCAATATTGTGTTGAGAAAGACAAGCTTCACTGGAAGAAGTAAAGAGCTCAAGAGACAAGTCTTGGAAGAATTAAAGAGTTCAATACACAAGCCTTAGTGAAGAGGACATTCACATCACTTAATAAAAACAAGAAAGGCAAAACAGAAAACAAGTCTAACCTCAAAAGAATTAGACAGTAAATCATGGTTTTCATATTAAAGAAGGAAGTGAAGATGACACACTTACATAGTTGCAAATAAAGTTAAAAGTAATTTTCAAAGAGACCATTGGTGATGAAGATGGCTTTGTATTCTCAATGCACACTATTATGGACATATGCAATATATTAACAAAGTTTGAGATACTTAAGAAAGAGCACAAAAAATTGAAGCAACAACATGATGCATCTTAAAATTCTAACCCTCATTGATGGATTGCTTGTGTGACAAGTGTTTTCATTCAAAATGTGGATAGCTCTTGTGCCACCAATACTTGCATAGTTTCAGAAATATTGATTCCCAAGATAGTAAAATTGCATGTGATGACAATAATGTTGTACATGATCATAGTGATGATGAAGATAATGTTGCTCATGATGGTTGTGATAGTGCACGTGACAATGATCCTCGTATTGAATCCCAATACGAAGACAATGTTGATGGTAATGCAATGGACAATGGTAGTTATATTGTTGGTGATGCCCACCATCACAATGATGGACATGATTATGAGATCGGGTTCTTTAAAGAGCATGCCAAAGTTATTGGTTCCAAAATAATGAGCAAATGAAATGAAATGAAATATTATTAATGTCCGCGGTGGGCCAAAATAAGACCCAAGGGACTATAAGAAGTACAATAATGACTGCCAACTAGCAGGCTAAAAAGCCCAACAAAGAAAAGAACTAAGAAAAATACAAGATCAAACCCGACAAATGGGCCAAAGAGAAAGGGAAAAGAAAAGAAAAGGGAGAGCAGAGGGGGGGAGGGCTGCAGTCCAACAGAGAGAAGTGCATGCCAAGAAGAACGAAGAGAGAGAAGGAGGGGGGAGGGAGCAGACCAGGAGGGGCAAGGTCTGAGAATCCCCAAAAACTAATCTCTCCTAATAGTCGAGGCCGAAGTATCGGAGTCGAAGAAGTCCATGATATGTCTCCGCCCATTGCTAGTTCGGAACCCCGACAAACCGTTGGTGTGCTATCTAGTGACCTTGCTTCTGTTCAAACTGGATGGTGTGGGGCGTTTTCGATCGAAGTCACCTGGTCCGTCGGAGTTGGTGAAGTATGTTGTGATGAGCCGATGTTGAGGAGGGTGAGATCCATTTGGAGAAATTTTATGTCGTCGAAACTGAGTTATCTCCCTAAGAAAGAGTGCGAGACAACGCTGGTCCGGGTATCTGAAGAAGGTAGAAACACATCGAGAGTTGTCCCTGAAAAGGCAATGGAACCTACCCCGGATAAATGAAGTGATGCAGGGTCTCAACTTCATCCAAGGAGCAAAACAAGCAAATCCGCTCCTCCATCGGAAGATGGTGATCTGACTCAATCCGGAGTTGGTGAGAACACACCCTGAGTTGCCCAATAGTGATCCGAAGACTATGCATTGTGTGTCTATTGAAGGTATTGTGGAGGAACTATTCTGCCCTCCTGTATCTTTAAGAAGTGTTCATGGTAGAAAGACAACTTGGGGGAAAGAGGGGCAACAAGAGAGATCCATGTGCATCTGGTGTACTGGAGACTAACATCCTTTTGAATCTCTTGGAGCATCTTCTCCTTAGTAAGCTGAGAGGGGGGGAGAACCCCCAAAGAATAAGGGGGCAGCCTGTCTATCCGTATTTGAATGCTGGCCAGGAGAGTAGAAACCTGAAAATACCAGCTCCTCCGGCCTCCTCGAGAACTCGGAGAGAGTTCCATCAAGGAGCGAAGGGCGAGGTAAGGGTACCACTTGCAATCCTCAGGGGTATCTCCGAAAGTACGGATCCTGTGAAGATAATCGATAATCAGGAAGATAATCTCAAGCTGGAGAGGAGAAGCTCCAAACTCTGCCAGAATAATAGAACGAGGGACTGCCCCTTGCAACGAATGAATCGTCGAAGAAAGAGTGTCTGCACTCGTTCAACCCGTGACCACTCAGTCGGACCAAGACTAGGGCCCCAAACCACTGACCCATAAGTAATAGTTGGCTTGACCAAAGCGTCAAAGATCCTCATCTTCACAGGTATATCCTGAAAATGTGCTTTGAAGCAATTCCTCTCTAGCAAAGATAGAGCTGCATACCCCTTACACACCCGGACCTGGGCGGCGGGTTTCATACCAAAAGTGGGACCAGTGAAAAGAACCCCCAAATACACATAAGAGGTGGTGATTTCGACCTCCTGGCCCTGGAAAAGGAAGTGGAGATGGCATAGGGCCTCTTTGGTAGTATTGAATACCATAACCTTGGTCTTAGAAAGATTCACTGTCAACTGTCTCGAGTCACAAAAAGCGGCAAGTGTGTCCAGATGACGCTGAAGCCCCTCAGGGGATGAGGCCAAAAGAACAACATCATCAACAAAGAGGAGAATAGAAATCAACACATGGTGAAGAAGGCAACCATCCTCTGGGTGAGCGTTCTCCCTGATAAAAGTCTCAAGCTCGTCGATAAAGATCCCAAAAAGTGTCGACGAAAGGGGGCATCCCTGTTTCACTCCTATGGTGCTAAGAATATTGGCTGAAAGCCCTTTAGGGGAGCGAAACTGACCTTTCACAGTCTCATATAACCGTGTAACCGCTGTCAAAAGTTGCCCAAAGATGCCAATTGATCGAAGCCTCTCAAGAAGTAGATGTTGAGGCACCGTGTCAAAAGCTTTCTTGAAGTCTACAAAGCAACAATAAACCTTTGAGGTCCTGGAACGCACCTCCTCAATAATAGCTCTGAGGACTAGAATGTGATCTGTGGTCTGATGATCTTGCCGAAAACCAGCTTGGCCAAGAGCCCTGAAACCCCCCTCCTCCAACCTTCGAAAGAGAAACACATCCAATGCTGTGGCATAGAGCTTGGCAAAGATATGCCCAATCATGATAGTCCTGTAGTTATTGGGTTCATGGGGATCACCTGCCTTATGAATGGGGTGAATGATATGCTGAGTCTAGGACTCAGGAAACCCAGAACAGATAGCAAGATTAAAGAGATCATCAATGGGCCCAACAAGAGGGTCAATACCATGCTTCAAAAATTCCGCCTGTAACCCATCTAAATCTGCTGCTTTGCTTGTACAGAGTTTCCAGATAACCTGCTTGACAAGACTAGTAGAAAAGAGGTGGCACGAAGAGTGGGGGGAGGGAACAAAAATACGAGGCTGATTTGGGATGGTATAAAGGGAAGAGGCATGGATGGTCCAAGAGGAAAGATTGATCCCATGAGTAATCCGATGACGGGGGAGGATAAGGCGCCAAAAGGATTTAGGAGATTACTGAAGGGAGTGGAGAAGATCAAGTCGATGCCGAGAGAGGAAGAGACGCTTCTTCTTTCGAAGAAGCATCCTATAGTCTTTGTGAGAAATGGCATGGGGCTGGGAAGGATTTCGAATGACATATTTCAACCTTCGGTGGACAGACTTACATTCCTCATCATACCAGATGTTCATGGGGCAATGACCAGGGGGACGAGGACGAGGGGGAGGACGAATAGTGTGGGGGTATGATTCCAAAGCAGCCTTCCAAATAGTTTGGACCAAGTAAGTAGAACGATCGGAAACATCGGAAAGAGAAGACACCTTAGGGAGAACATGACGCAACCGGTCCATGTAGGTAAAGGAATAATAATAGTCAAAGTCTATAGTGACTCGAGGGACTGAAGGGGAGGGAGGAGGGGGAGGAGTAACAGGAAGGGAAACAGTGTATAACGTAAGAGAAAGAACTGAATGATCAGTAAGGGGAGGAGGGTGATCAGAGACGTTGAATAGAGAAATGAATGGAATGAGGGTGGTAGAAGAAATAGCATAGTCGACGACACTGGCTCCACCACTATGAGGAAAGCAAGTAAACCCACTAGAAGATGGAAAACAAGATATACCATTGAGAAGAACTAGCCTGTTGGATTCACCCAACTCAATAAGATGCTTACCATAAGCAGTCACCTGTGTGTCGCTGGAGATTCGAACAAAACCAAGGTCCTCAAGATCCAATTCCCGAGTCTGCATCTCATTGGTTTTGAGGTCATGAAGAGAAACCTGCATAGGTCCGGTTCGAGCATTGAAATCTCCCAACAAAAGTATCTCCCCTGAAACCAAGTATCTAGTAATGTCCTCATAGAGATCCTGGAAATTATGGCAAAGGTTTAAGAAGGAATGGGCAAGGAATAAGAAAGCCTGTAGAGCCAAGTAGAAGGCCAACGAATGAAGGCCTTGGTTATGACAGTCAAACAAGTAATGGGGATACCAGATTTCTAAAAGGACAAAAATATTTGGCAAATGCAATATTCATTGGTGCATAAAAAGACGTTCAACTACAAGATTTTTGCGGTAATCATTGTCACCTAGCAGGGCATTTTAGAGAAAAGTATTGGGATCTTCTCTTATGAAATTTGGGGTAGGAGAAATAGTTTAAGAGAAATTCTTGGTACGGTGATAAAATAACCAACAAAATACATGTTGACTGTGAATGGATAAATGTGTTTGGTTGCTGGCAAATATGTATGTATGTGTGATTGTGTGTGCGTGTGTGTGGGCTGGGGTGGGGCGTATTAGAAATAAATTTGATGTTGTCACCAACAGAATTTTCTAGAAGCCGGTGGTTTTCAAATACCACCGTTGGTTTTCGAATACCACCATTGGTTTTATGTGGAACATGTTTTTTGTATATTGTTGTTTTATCACTGTTAGACACTTATAAATATGAATCTAGCCTTTTTGAGAGACATGGAGATTTATAGCACCGTAATCAGCTCATCAAGTTTTAAGTATGACATGTCTTATCATTTGCCCTTGTGATTTCTTATTGTTTGGTGTTGGTCTTGTACTTCAGCCAATTGTATCTGAGAGCTGGAACAATCTTGGCTAGAGTGCTGAATTAATATACTGTAGTGCAGGGCCTTTTTCTCTTTATTTAACTAAGTGGTGAACTAAGTTGCTATTGCACAGGTGTGTATTTCTCCAAGGAAAAACAAAGCAAAAGGTTGAATTTCATTTGTTGAATTTGATAAAACACAGTGTAGCGATATGTCCTTTCAGGATATCATCCTGATATGGTTGCTTCTGTATAACTTTAGTGCCTAATCAACTGTTCTAAACTTGGCATCCTTGATTGCGTGGAAATGTTTTAATGTTTGCATGGCGGTATGGTTTCCAAACATTTTTTTTTGAGAGTTGTCTCTTCGTTCAATCAAATATGGGATCATCTTATATTGTTGTAGATCTCTTTGGAATGATATTTCCAATTGTGTAACTTGTATTTTAAATTACGTCCTTTTTCAAAGTTTTCATGGAAGTCTGAATTTCCAGAGTGGCAGTCATTGGGTGGCTTACTGTGTTTTGATGTCATCTTCATTAACCTAGGCTTGTGATATATAGTTGAGAAGCTATTGAAATATTCAATGATATGATATGTATTTCAAATTTAATTGATTTGGATTCAGTTTGGATTTGAGGGCAGTTTCACCAACAAACTTTGCATTTTCTATTCCTCTGCTAAAAGCAGTCCTCATTTTGGTAGGAGGTAAGTTGAAATTTTGAGGGCCAAATAAAAGAAAGAGACAAATATTTAGAAAAATTGCTATAATCACAAATCATTCTGCACACAACTAAATCAATCTCCTTCGGATTCAAAACCCTTCCCTTCCCTTCTCCATGCTATAACTTCTGTCATTGCTCTGCATCCTCTTCTCTTTGCTGCTGAAAATGATGGCAGGATGCAGTTCATGTCAGCTTATGTCCGGAGGAGGGGGGAAGATGAGTCCTCTGGTTTAGTGAAGAGGGGGAGAGCCTCATTTTCTAAATTTCTGAATTTGAAGTCACTTTGCAATGAAATACGGACCTGTTTTTTTTCTAGTGTTTTTATACAGTTTAGAGCGATTTTAGTATGACATTTGTGGTATTCTCTTCTTATGTAGACCTCCTAGTCTATAAAGAGTTAGCCCTTTGACTTTGCACAATTTGCTGTTTTCCATGTTCTCATCTTATATGCAATTGTTTTCTTGGGCAAAACAATAGTACTGGTCTTCTCAACTTTCCTCTTGTGTCTGATTTTTTAAAAGCATGGCTTATTGTTACTGGATATGTTATGATAGTCCGAATTTGAATATTATATTTAACATATCAATATATGTTTCCAATTTTATTAGAATAATGCTAACTTACCATGGTCATTAGAGTGGACAAGGCTATTTATGAGGTAATGACCCTCGATTTGTCCTGAAGGCAGAACATTAAAACATTAAAGATGATTGTTCTTGAATGAGTTTTCATTAGTCCCTGATTGTTTTACTTATGTATGCGTGAGATTTGAGTCTTGTTTTTAGAAGTTAAGTGACTTATGCTTAAATGCATGACTTTGCCCTTGTAGTGGGGTCAGTATTAGGGGTGCATGAATCTTTTATGTAGGGATCATCTGATAAATCATTACAAGTTGCATTATCCAGTGTCTATATATTAATGTAAGGTTGTTGTGACATTATGAGCTTTAAAAGATCAATAATATTTAATAGTTGTGTGGTTCATATATTTTTATGTTTTATGATCCATGTTATTTTTTGTATGCTCTCCTAACAAATTTGAAGAAGAAAAAATATTATTGGGTGAAGGACTTAATGACATCCTAAAACACGATACTCTAAGGAAAAAGGATCATGTTTTTTAAATCTATGTTCATGACAATTACATTTTGTTTAATTAGGATGACTATTTCTTTATTTCTGTATATGCTTGGATATGCTCTTTGTGGAAATGCTTAGAATGTTTTTCATTTATGTGATGCAATCTGTCTATTTTTCAGAAAGAAACCCTTGATTTGGGGAATGCATTCTTTGATTTTGGTTTTCTTTCAACTTTACTGGTTCATATATTTTTTGTATTATGATCTATTTTATTTTTTTAATGCTCTCCTAACAAAATTGAAGAAGAAAACATATTATTGGGCAAAGGACTTTATGAAATCCTAAAACACAATACTACGGAAAAAGAATCCTGTTTTTTAATCTATGCTCATGACACTAACAAGTTCTGTATAACTATGATGACTATTTTCTTTATTTCTGTATATGCTTGGATATGCTCTTTCTGGCAATGTGTACAATGTTTTTCATTTATATGATGCAATCTATCTATTTTTCGGAAAGAAACTCTTCATTTGGGGAGTGCGTTCTTTGTTTTTGGTTTTCTTTCACTTTATTGGTTAACAGATCCTGATTTTCACCTTTCCAAGTTCCTTATGCTTGGGTTTTGTTCTGATTATTATTTTTGATTTGTCAGGAAGGATTTGCATTCGCTCACTGC
Organism: Wollemia nobilis; assembly: GCA_028583015.1. Classification (NCBI taxonomy): domain Eukaryota; kingdom Viridiplantae; phylum Streptophyta; class Pinopsida; order Araucariales; family Araucariaceae; genus Wollemia; species Wollemia nobilis. The sequence continues at coordinate 39,228,811 of JAQPPZ010015824.1, read as the reverse complement.
ACAACATGCAAGGCCCCATATCATCTTAGAGTACATGTTGCAGCAGATAGGAAGTGGAGAACATTGAAGTTTCGGTTTTTCATAACAAGGGATATCCTCTTCATCTTTGCAGCTGTTCAACTTGTGCGTTAACTGGTGCTGTAATCTCCTTGTATATAATGCTGAAGATAGCAAAATGTAGATGTGTAGATGACTTTAGGATGTGTCATTTGCTGCATTCAATATGATATAGAGAAATTATATGGACAACATTGGAGATCTGATTTTGATGCCATGCAAATGAAAAATAGAAATTGAATTTATATGAAAAAGGAAAGCTAAGCAAACTGAATATAAAGTTTACATCATACTGATGTAATAAAGGGAAGGAAGAAACAAAGAAACTATATTATATTTCGCAACCAAGAAAATTAGGATAATGGGACTTGAGAAAGTAAATTACGCTTAGCTAGAGTAACGTGGAAGGAGCCAAAAGTAACACACCAACATTAAAGATGCAAAGTTACGAAGTCGAATCTTGAGTGAGTAGATCATGTTACTGCTACATTTAACATATTTTATCATGTGGGTTTGGAATGTGTTACTGGCAAACTTCACTTTTAGACTTTTCAGCATTGACTTTACAGGTCATTTTGTTGATCCGTTTTTTTAGAGTGTTGTCCATGGTTCACAACCGTGTGGTTTCTTGGGATCTGTGATTTTGTTGTACAAATACACTACTATGCATCCATCCTCGACATTAAGCTGTTGTGCTTTTTTTTTTGTGATTATTATTTGGTGTCTTTCTACAGGACCTTGTCATCTTTCGTGATCTTTAGAGTTTACTTCATAACATATGGTTTGGAGTATTTAACTACAAAATTCTGATAATATTGTAAGCTATGTTGCATGGAAACGAATTCAATATCTAATATAGATATGTATCATATATGGATCAGATATGTATACGACAAATTTTCAAGACCTAAAATGGATACGGCTGGATACGATATTATAAAAAGCATACATGTTCTATATATAAAAGAAAATATATAACACAAAAATGTTTACACACACATAAGTTTTGAATATGGTATTTTCATTAACTAAGTATATGATTATCATTGATTTTTTTTATTTTAAATTTGCATATTCTTCTTGTAATCTCATGTTGTTAATACAACTTAGATGTGCCTAGGCCATACTAGGATATATTTGATATGGACCAAAGAGAGACATGTATTCAAATACATCTGGATATAGTACCCGTGTATTAAGGTAAAAAGTTAAGTAACTTTTAAGGTCCAAGAGCATTATGGATATTAGACAACCCCGTATGGGTCTACTATGCATGGGAAGAGGCACTTGTTATGCTATATGTGTAGGGAGCATTTATACCTTAACCCCCCTTTAGATTCGAACCTTGGACCTCCTATCTGGAGTATGCAGGCTTTTGTCATTAGGCCCATTCAGGCTGTATTGGGATAAGTATGGATACAGTATCCATGTATTTGCATATGTTTGGATATGGTACCTGTGTGATTGGATACGTCTGGAAACAGTATCCATGAAGTATTGTAACCATATCTGTATTTGATATGGGGATATGGGTATCCGAGCAAGAGATTTGTGGGATATAGTAACTATGAATGTAAAAGAAGATAACATGCAATATAAATAAATTATCAACAAACTATCATATAACTTGTAACACAAAGTATTGTGTGATTATGTCTGAAGAAAATTACATCCACGATCTAGTTCCCCCCCTCCATAGACAATTTGACAATACATAATACATGACCACATGATATTTGAAAGCACACTATATGATACACAAGAGTACAATACCCAAAGATTCTGGAATGAGGTAGATATATAGGACATCCAACAATTGTTCAAGAATGGTGGCTATGTGCATGTCTTCGATCCCACCCTATGCCTCTGGATCTTTCAGTTTAGGGATAGTTACTATATGCTCATAGTTTGAGCACTTTGACACATTATCCAATGATGGAGGTTGCTCTCCACAGAAAGAACACTTCCATTTTGACTAGTAGCTAACCTGATCATGACTCTCATCCTCTTGAACTAGCTATTGTTTCTTTGTCTTCGGGTGAGGCTCTTCTTCTCCTCTCCTATTCGGTGTTCGGGTGGAGGTTTTGTACCTACTGGTTGCATATCTATCTTGAAAGCAAGAATCGTCAAAAGGATGAGGCTTACACCTATTGCAAACACATTAAGAGCATGCTGAGGTGGAGAACATCACCCAATACCTATGCCATTTGACTTGTCAACGTTTATTTTGTCATTATCCTCAACCGAATTTGGTTGGCCACTATAACCATTATAATGGTCGCCACATCGAAGAGCATGCAAATATTTCTCAAGCTCTCACCCATGAGTTGGTAAACCATGATAGTTGACTCGATGTTGTAGTAGGTGGTTGCTTCCTACTGAGTTGTTGATTCACCTACCAACTTGGTGGATGAGTTTTACTTGAAGGACCACTAATCATATTGGCTAGAGGAATGCTAGGGGATGGGTCTTTCCTCTAAGAAGGTGATGATGGTCAATGAATGTGCCCATAGTGTTTAAGACGCTGCAACGACTGCTCCTAACTACTAGCTTTCTCTGCTTTGTCACCTTATTCTTCTTCTTTGTCTTGTATCAAACCCTCTTTTTAGAGTCCTTGTGAGGTAGTTTCCTTGCTTTACAACATGTGCCACTCGTTGCACCATCAACATCACTCACATGTCGTGAATGTTGTATGATGGGTATAATTCTAACCCAACAAAAAATGGTCAGCCTCCCATCGGTGATGGTCTGGCCATTCCTTGCATCTATTAGTAGGTTCTGCATGCACATCATGTTGAGCATTAGTGCAATGGCATGGAAGGCCACAGGAAAATTCTTATTCTCACCCTACAAAAAAATGTGAATATGCTCGGATAGATACGAGGCGTAATCATCTCTTACTCAATCCATTATCCTTTGCATGTACACCACCATCCAAGCAGGGATATTTCAGGCTTTTAACTTTGCTAACTAGTGCAACATAATTGAACTCATGACACACTTGTATTCTTCATTACACAATAGGCGCATTTTCAATCAGTTTCCATGCGTAGATAATTTCTTCTCATCTTCTTGTGTCATGGAACTAGTGTCAAAATACTCATGAATGAGATCTATAGAAATGGAATACAACACACCATAATATAATTCCATTACAAAATATAAACAAAAGTACACAATGGGAATAACTTACAAATGCATGTGTACACAATGCACATAGCATGTACCCTACAAAACTACTATGTGCAATACAATATGGATCGGTCAAGCAACACACGAACTTGCCTTGACCAGCCTCATACTTTGACAAACAACCCTACCAACAAGCATCCCCCACTAACAACATACTACACCATGATATAGGTACTACGAGATTGGTAGGCAGTTGACAACTACCCAACTACTATCAAACTACCCCATTATGTTGCATTACATTAGTACACATACATATATTGCCAAATACACATACAATGATAAATGCCAACACAACTACTCTTATTTACATTTATCATCAACATGTATGCATTCATCCAATTCAGGCATATGTTTGTATGCTTGTGCATGGCACTCATGCAAACATAACATTCATGAATCAATTTGTCTGCCTATAAATTCTTGCTATTTAATTTGGCTTAATTCTTCTTTCTTGATCTTGTTGAAGCTTTTAAGTTAGGTAACTAAATACGTGCATAAACTCCTCCCCATCTGAATGTCATCTGCAGGGTATGTGACTTCTAGTTGTAGATGCCAGTTCTGGACAAAAAAAGCAAAAACAGAAGTAACACTGTGTGTAGAAGTTTTTGAGTGCAACATGCACCAAGTTTTGGTCAAGTTGCAATGTAAATAAATGACTAATCAAATGCTATTGAAATGTAAATGAAATGCGAATGTTATGTAAAGGCCGTCATAAATTAAAACATTGCAAATAATATAAAGTTGCCATGTGTGTCTAATGTGCGTTGAAAGGGGGAAGTAGTTATGTTCTTAGGTTTCCTGGAAGCTGTTGTTGGAAACGACCAGGACTGAGTTATAAAAAAGACCACCTAGTCATTGTTGCATACAATATCATACGCATACTAGGTATACATGAGAGACGAGAGCATACGTGTGAGTGCATATGAGAGCATCTTGTGAGTTCTGTATACAAGTGCTGTGATCTGTAATTGCTGTACAGGCAGATTATCAATGCAATCCATCCATTCTCTATGTGTTGGATGTTTGTGCGTTGATAGGAGTATGCTAGATCATTAGTCTTGTACATTATCAAGGAGTTGTGGTTGCAGGTTGGAAGATACAGTTTGCAGGTTGAAGGTTACAGTCAGAAGTTGCGGACCATTGTCAGACGTTGCTGACGACAGTTGCTGAAAATAACTGTCGTACCATAATTGGCATCATGTTGAGTGCAATTTCTGTCCAGAGACATGCCGTCTAGAAGACTGTTGTTTGGAGGACTTGCCGTCATGTTGATGCTGTCATGCTGATGCTCTTATATGATTGTAGACTGAGTTCAACCTGCCCTCTCATGTATTGCCGTCTAGCAAATGACCAAGTTGACATTGTTCAAATGTGCTAATTGTAGACTTGTTGGCCTCTAAACCTTGTCGTTCTATCTCCATTGTTGGGAAACTCACCATCGTGCTACATTTGACAACCAATCATCGCGTGACCATCAAGTTGGTCCATAAGGACTGTCTCGTGGCCTGCGTTAGAATCGAAGATGCCGCAATAGATGGTCAAGGACTTGAACGAATCTTGGATAGCTTGGAGAGAAGATAAGGCAGTCCCACATTATGGGGGCTCGCTCGGTGGAGAGATCGAATGTTAGGGAATATCATCACGAGGTAGACAACGATGACAAAATAGAATTGCGGAAGAATGAAATTGGATAAGGCAAGAGAGAATCTGGCAAAACAGGGAAGAATTACGAAGATTGGGCCATTAGATAGGTCTAGCTAGACAGACAAACAATGGTTGTACAAGGAAAGTGTTTGAGTGTCGTTTGGAGGATGGCAAGACTACAGAGTCTTGTCAGTAGGCTGGCAAGATGGTAGGGTGTAGTTAGTAGGATGACCAGATGGTAGGGCACCATCAGGAGGGTCATCAGATGACAGGGCGTTGTCAAGAGGAAGGCCAAACAGTAGATCGCCATCAAGAGGATGGGTAGATGGCAGATTGCTGTACAGATGGACCTGGGACGGCAGGAAACCACAGTCACAAGACGAAGGCGGAAAATTGCCATTAGAGAGAATGCATGCATTCATGGGCGAAAGACGCAATTGCATGGTCATATGCATCGTACGACAAAGGTGACACGTGGACTTTTTCACTTTGTAAATATATAAATAAACCTTAAAAAATATATAAATAGAAAACGAGCGGGAAAAAGCATCTTCAATTGCATGTAGGGTGGGGAGGTGGTGATCATCTAACAGTCAGGCTTGGTGAAGTGGTAGTTATTTGACTGTTACACATCGGCGACAACTACTTCCTGCAATTATAAATAAAGGGAGTCGAAGGGAAGCAACATTTCAAATCACTCAAGTCTGTAGGTGAGATAGAGGAGGACGTAGAGTAAGTTGTAAACGTAGGACGTAGTGCAAGAAGGAGTTTGCAAAAACTTGTCGACATTGTTGAAACTAAAGGAGAGAAAAGTATGCCTTAACGTGCTCTAAAAAGAATATGAAGGACGATTGTACGGACAAATAGTTGAGTTGCAGTCACAAAGGTTTTCAGACAAGGGTGAAGTAGCTAAACATACAACAGAAGGGCAAGTGGGCATCTGCACATAAAAACAAGGGTAGATGAGACTACCATATGAAAGGGGGAAGGGTCATACGAGTTAGGAGAAATCAGCCAAGTTGCAAAACCCATTGTTGTACAAGTTTGAAGCACAAAGAAAGTGTCGTCGGGAGCTTTAGTCAGAGGAAGTGTCGTTTGGAGCTGTAGTCAAAAGTGTTGTCTGGAGATGTAGTCAGGAGTGTCGTCTGGAGCTGTAGTCAAAAGCCGTCTAAAGTTATAGTCAAAGACCGTTGTACAAATCCACCAACAAGAAGACAAGGGGGCCGTACAAGCAAAGTGGAAGTAGAATTGTAGAGCAGGATGCATAGGAGGCCAAACATTCCAAAAATAATTCAACAGGCAGAGTAGTAGTAGAGAAGAGCCCTGCCTGACTAGATGTCAAAAGGGCATACGAAGCATAGTCATGCAGGATGCTCAAGAGCAAGTGATAGAGACTATGGCTTAGACATGGAACGAGGTAGTGAAAGACATTTGCAACAAAGGCCAAATGCTTGCATTCTGGAAGAAAGTGAGAGAGATGCTAGACCTCAGGAAGCAGAAAATAATAAACAAAGGAAGAAGGTGCCCTTGAAAGACATCACTTGGGTATAGTTAGTAGGAGAGTGGACATGGTGGGAAAAGGCTCCAAGGAATCATCTGTTGCGGGCAATGTTGTAGTTCTAGGAGTCAATTTAATATTGCAGATCCCAAATATTGATAGAGAATTCTTCAAGGAGTATTTGCTGCAAATGTTGCAGACATACAACCCGCAACAACATGCTAGCAAAGTGAGAGTGGGTGACTCGGAGCTGATTGTTGTATTTTCAGTAGGCAACTTCAGGGGGACTTCTGGGTTGCCTAATCATGGAATACTAGTAGTGAAAGACTCAGTTGATTCAAACCGGTGGAAGCAAATGATTCAGGAAGTAATTGATCTCACTCCAAATGAAGTATAGAAGTTGATGTCACATGGTTGCCGAGGAGTCAAGCAACAACAATTGAGGAATGAGGAGCTGCAATGCACCATGAATGTAATAATGGCAAGACTCTTAGGAGAACAACGAGCCTCAGAGATGCCCATGTGGCTCAGACCTTACATGCAAGGGATAGCAGTTGGCATAGCCTATGATTGGGCATCCTACCTCTTATATCGTATTAAGAATTTTTTGATGCGGAACACGAAGAACTTCTCAAGGGCATTCCTTGCCATTGGCTTGCTGATGGATGCTGCTATGCAGGCAAAGGTGCATATCCTAGATTTGGAACCACCTAGAGATGACTTACTGCAACTAGCACTGACAATGAGTGTAATGTCACATACATAGGCAAACACTCCAGTAAAAACGACAAGAACAAAAAAGATATTGAAGAAGAAGAATTTGCTCGATGATGTACCTAGTGAGGATTCATAGGAAGATGCACCACCGTTGAGGCCATAATCAGTCCAAAAGGAGAAAAAGGTGTAGGAGGTTGGAAATGGAAGAGCAACTTCAAAAAACAACAACCTCCATAACAGACCACAGAAAATGCAAGTGGCAAGATGGAGCAGACTGTAGAGGGAGGAAGCAACAAGGAGTAATGCACAAGAGACTGAGGAAATAGCTGTAGTTGAACAACAACCTAAGAAAGATGCTCAGCAAGAAGAACAACAAACAAAGGAATTCTTAGAAATTGTGCCTACGGATAGAGAAGTCCAAGAGGCAGTGGATGCAAAGGAAGATGTGCAAGTCGGATCACTTGAATTCCTTGTGGAAGCTCAACAACAATTTGATCCAAGCGCAACACCTCCAGTATAGGAGGTACAAATTGAAATTACATCCCAATGGAGGAAGAACAAGCAAGGAAAAAGATAGTACTAGCCATGGTACTAGAGAAGGATAAGAGTTGGCAAGGGAGGACGTAGTGCTAGCAGAACCCAAAACAGACATGAAAAACAGTGAGCCTATAGTAAAATGTAAATTGGTGAAGAGAGGAGGAAGCAACCAAAGGATGGATCAATTGGCTATTATTGCAAAACAATCTATTATGAAGGGCAAGGCAGCTAGGAAATCTATTAATCTCTCAGGACAAGGAGGAGAAAATGCGGTAGAAATAACCATAAAATATGACATGGATATAGAGTTGAGTGATCACGTTCTGATAGAAGTGCCAAATTTTTGGCAACCGCCAGAGTTGGGAGATCATGTTGATGCACGTGTGGATACTTGCTTGTAGAGAATATCTGGAGTCATAGACAAATTGAGAATAGAGTTCCAAGTAGGATGTGTTAGATAGTGGAGGAAATGGTAGCTAATGATGGAGAATGAGCTAGGTAAGCTGGTAAATTAGATCCATGATGAGGAATGGATGATGAGACTTGCCAACATTCATCAGACGCAGCCATGGGAGTTGGAGACTGACAAGTCTAGCAGTATGAGAACCATGATTGGTGTGCAAGAACTGCCAGAGGGAACTCAAATATTGTACAAAAGGCCAACTTGTATATATATATATATATATAAATAGAAGAAGTAATAGCCTTTGCCCACAAAATGAAATAACGATCAGGTATGTTGAATTGGTTTAGACATATGCCAAGATTAATTTTTTGGCATACTTAGTGCGATGGTTAGCCATAGGCATTGAAAATATTCATAGTGCAGGAGAAGAAAGAGCTAACCAATTGCAAGCAACAGAAGCCAAACTTTGGCAGGTAAGTGAGGAAGCCAAAGCAGAACTAGCTAAAGTAAGATAGGAAGTTGAGGAGAAGACCAAGGCTAAAGAGGAACAGGATGAAGTGATTGCACAACTGAAATCCGAGTGCTCAATCAGGGAGTAGCTGGTGGAAGCTAAGATGACAGAGTTGGAGCACAAAGATTAGTTTATTGTCGAATGAGATGAGCAACTTGTAGAAATGACACAGAGAAAAATGAGGCCTTTGTGAAAAGGGAGGAAGAGCTCTTGACAAAGTTGGCAGCAATGGAATAAAAAGCCAATCACTATGGTCTGGAATGGACAAAGTATCATAATTATGCCAAGAGACTCAAGGATGAGAAAGAGGCATTAAAGTTGCAGATTGCAAAGATGGGAAGAGTACGTCTTCCAACACATTAACAACAAGGTCCAAGTCCACCAGAGTAAAGATGGATGTCGACAAGGACACCGACCAAATCAAAGGGGAGGATAGATGTAGATGCCAATTTTGGATAGAAACAACAAAGCATAAGTAACATTGTGTGCAAAAGTTTCTAAGTGCAATAAGCACTAAGTTTTGGTCAAGTTGCAATGTAAATAAATGATATGTCAAATGCTATTGAAATGTAAATGAAATGCAAATATTGTGTAAAGGCCGTCATAAGTAAAAAGATTGCAAATAATATAAAGTTGGCATATGCGTCTAATGTGTGTCGAAAGGGGGAAGTAGTTATGCGCTTAGGTGTCTTGGAAGCCGTTGTTGGCAACAACCAGGACTAAGTTATAAAAACGACTCCCTATTCATTGTTGCATATGATATCATACACATACTAGGCATAGACGAGAGACGAGAGATGAGAGCATATGTGCAAGGGGATATGAGAGCATCTTGTGAGTTCTGCTTAAGTGTTGTGATCTATAATTGCCATACAGGCAGATAATCAATGCAATCTATCCATTCTCTATGTGTTGGATGTCTATGTTGATAACAATATGCTAGATCATTAGACTTGTGCATTGTCAAGGAGTTATGGTTGCAGGTTGACATAGTTAGGTGTTGTAGGTTGAAGGTTTTAGTCAGGATTTGCGGACCGTAGTCAGATGTTGCCAACGACAGTTGCTGAGGATAAGCGTTGTACTAGACTTGCCGTCTAAAAGACATGTCATCATGTTGATGCTATCATGCCGATGCCATCATATGACTGCAGACTGAGTTCAAGCTGCCATATCATGTATTGTCGTGTAGCAAATGACCAAGTTGACATTGTTCAAGTGTGATGATTACAAACGTCCTTGTATATGATAGGTTCGTCGTATATATGGAGGACAACTTTTGTTCATTGGATGGTTTATTTGTACAAAACTTGACCTTCCAAAATGATGGTCTGCTCTTGTTTGGTACTTCCTCTTTGATAGAAAATGTAATTGGAATCTTGGAATGTGTTATGACCTCTTAAAAATGTGAAAGGACGACTATCATTCCGCAAATCTGTCTTTGAATTATTCTTCAAATTGTGCCGTTAGCATTTGTTTAAGGAAATCTTCCCTGGCAGATTTGCAGTTCCTTGCAAGGTACTTGGTTGTCCTTGCAGATGTCTTCAATTAGCTTCTACTTCATTCCCATGGAATACAATATTTCTTTTGTTAAGTGGCGTTTTGGCAAACATTGGGTTGCTAGCTCCTCTTAGTGCTTGCTGTTCCTTTGTTTTTCCCTTTATCAAATCATTATGACAAGCTGAATTAAAACTATTTGTAATATGATGTTGGCTGCTATGCTAGTTGTCATTTATAAGGTAGTTTAATTGGCCTTCTGGGTCCCTTTGCCATCTACATTATATTGGTCAATTCAGGTGTCTCCCCAGGTTCCATATCACTTGGAAAATTTCCAGGATGATGGTCTGGCTCCTTATAACTTGTGGAATCCAAAGATTCATGTGGGATACATAGTAAATTTTTTTTAAGAAAGTTTAATGCATTGCCTATCAATCTTCTCTCTATGACTTTGCTCCAGATATTTCTGTATTAATTCTCAGAACTCTTCAGTCCCGTTCCATCGCTATTCTCTTAATTTGTCCAATTTTGTGCTGCTGTTGCTCAGTTTCAGTAAGCATAATAGGCCTGCCTAGTCAATCCTCCATTCTGTCGTCATTCAAATGGGCATCACCTGTTGCATTTACCCCATGGAAACTGTATGTGCAACTGCAATTGCCTATGGCTTGGGTAATTGGACTTAAACTCTGTCTGTTGGATTATTGAATTGGCTGATTTGCTTCTTTAGTCAACATGTTGCGAGATAGTGACCATCGCATGTGATTGGCTTCTTTGTCATCTAGCTCAGCCCTGCTGTTAGTAGCTTTGCTCGCCGTCAATTTATCATCCTTCAAATGACTACATTCTCGCCATTCTGTCAACCCAAGTTTGTATCAACAACAGCACCAAAATTTATTATAGGATTTAAAGTTTTCTCTCATGTGATTTAGAGAATAATGCATCAAAATAGAATATGCAATAGAAATAAATATATCAGCAAATTATGATATAACTCATAGCACAAAGTAATATGCCATTATCTCTTAAGAAAATTTAATCCACAATCTAGTCTCTTACACACAGACAATATGACAGTTCACAATACACAATCGAACAGATCTCTGATGTCACACCATACAATACATGAGAATACAATACCTGAAGATGCTGGGATGAGGGAAATATATAGGACAATGGGTTATTGATAGGCAGTTGGGCAGTTGGCTGCCAACTGCCCTAAATAGCTGATACTTGTCTTCATGATATAGAAGCGCCCCATAAAATATTCAACATACTCATTAATACAAACAAGTTGTCAAGTATATATATGCAATGGCAGCAAGTGATGGCTGTCATGTAATGACAAAAGACAAACTACAACTTCATATACATGATATTTAGTTCAATGTGACTCATGGCTGCATTAGTGCTTTGAGGTGGTGCCACGACCAAGTTGGTCTACACAATTTATACCAATTTTCTGAACATTCAACATGTGAGAAAGTGGAGGATGTGAGCTCTGGCTTCTGATCTCTATTTGATTGGGATAAGCAAGTGGTTTTCATTATAACAAATGCTTTACTGATATGCGGTGAAAATTCATAAGGATCAATAATTCCCATGGGAATATCTGGAGAAGAATCCACCTTATTCTTTCATTTACAGTAACATCACTAGTGATAATGACCTTATTTCTAGAGAGATCAAGCAATATATTCGCCTTTTATTGCGAAGTTTTTTTGGATTGCGACATGTTGGCTGAAAGGAGCAAAATTAGGGTAGGAATTAAAAATTGTTGGTGAGAAAACATTTAAAAGTTAAAATGTTTTGCACTGACAATTTTTTATTTATTTTGTTAAATTAGTGTTTATTTTTATTTTTTGAATTTTAGAATTGCCAAAGCTGAATACAAACTCAAACCAGGTGACTTCGGATGAGATGTCTACCGTAACTGACTGCTCCTCTGGGGAAAAATTCATCGGAGAAAGACAACAGTTGGAAGTGCAATTGAATCTCCTTTTTGAGTGGAAGAAAAGCAAAGGATTGTATGTGTGTAAACAGAATCTGCCTTCAATAATTCCCACTGGGTTTTCTATATAGAATCAATGATCCAACACTCCACATGGAATCAATAATCCACTTAGGGTTCCAATTTCTGCAAATTGGTACATGAAAAGAACTGTTTTAAGAGGTAGTCATTTTAAGACATTTTATATGTGAGAAGTGTCAGTCTAATTTGCTGAGATCTGTGATAGCCATTCACGGAAGCAATGCAACTCAACTGTAATATAATTGTCACATTAACTCTGATTAAGTTACGAAACTTTAGGGATGTCCTTTGTTGATAAAGGTTTGGAAGCTAATATAATTGTCAGAGTAAAACTAGTATTAAATTAGGAACCTTTAAGGATGTCTTTTGTTAATAGGGGGTTAAGGAAGGCCGTCATGTCAGAAGATACAGTGTATGCGATGATCAAGAAATATGGTGTAGAATGTATGGATACTCATTATGATGGAACCTTTATAAAGGTCTGCATTTTGGACAAAGGTAAATTGTCATTTTGCAAATGTTGAGACTTAAGGAGAACTTAGATGAATTGATGAATTTATGCTTTTATGGATATGTGTTGTTGGTTAAGATACGGTTATTCAAAAGAAAGAAGCATTCAGAGCAAACTAGGATTATGAATGGAATTGATGCCATTATTTTTTGACAAAGATCATGGTGAAGAATAAATTATGGATCCTAATTGTAACACAAAAGTAGTGATTCCTTCTAAGCTTGTATAAATAAAATTAGTTATAATGTAAAATTCATACTTTTATTAAATAAGTCCTATATGGGAGTGTAGCCGGAAGCGAGTGTGAGCACAAGTTGGGAGGGAGTGCAATTGGAAGCGAGTGCCAGCCTGAGCCGAAAGTGAGTGTGAGTGTGAGCACGAGCCGAGAGGGAGTGTAGCAGTGAGTGCAAGCGTGATCCGGGAGTGAGTGCAGTTGGAAGCAAACACGAGCGCGAGCCGGGGGGAGTATAGCAGCGAGTGCGAGAGCAATCTGGGAGTGAGTGCAGCCGAAAGCAAGTGCAAGCGCAAGCCGAGAGTGAGGAGGAAGTGTGAGCAAGAAGTAGAAAGCAAAGTGTGATCTAGTTGAAGAAAATCCAATGTGAGCCAAGAGGAAGTGTGATCTAAGAGGGATTGCAAGCCAAGATTCAATCATGGCGGAAGAGCAACGGGTTCATTTGGAGTGCATCAATGCTTCAAACCCTTACCACGAATGAGTGAAACATTGTTTCCAAAAAATTGCTTAAGCGAAGGAATGCAGGGAAAAAGAAGAGACAAGGGCTATTGTGAGCCAAGAAGGAGTGCAAAGCTTTGAGCGAGTGCGAGGTAGGAGAGAGTGCAAGCTGGGAGCGAATGCAAGCTCAGAGGGAAGGTAAGCCAAGAGGGAGTGCAAGCTGAGAGGGAAGGTGAGCCAAGAGGGAGTGCAAGCCAAGAGTAAGCCCCATTAATATTTGAAAGCCCTAATGGGAAGTCAAGATGCCCTAGTTGGAAGTATGGAGGCCCAAGTTGGAGATAAGTAGAAGAGTGAATACATGGCAAGTTCGATCCAGGTAGCAAATGTTACACCATAAGTGAGTATCAAGGATGAGATGATTGAGCATGATATAATGGTTCTTAAAAGTAAAAGATTGATATGTAAGTTCCATAGATCATGGCCAGGGTTTTTGGAGATTCAAAATTGGATCAACTGGAAGTGGGGATTAAATTCAAATTACTCCGTGACTTTTCTTCCTAAAGGTTTTTTTCTCATTATCTTTTCTAGTTCAGAAATTAGGGATAAAATAATGGTTGGTGGCCCATGGTTTAGGGGAAGAGATGCACTTTATTTGAGACCATGGAATGAAAATTTTTCTGTTGAGACAAAAACTATTAAGAAGCTTCCAGTATGGGTTAGGCTTTTTGGACTTCCATATCAGCTTATCAATAAGGATGTTTTGAAGAATATTGGAAATCCCTTGGGGGAATTCATCAAGGAAGGACTAACTACTAAGGAGTGAAAGCATGCTATATATACTCGAATATGTGTTGCTATGGATATTTCAAAACCTTTGCCACAATTCATTAAGATAAAATCTGAATCAAGAGAATGGGATCAACAAGTAGATTATGAAAATATCGCATTTCTTTGCCACAATTGTTATGAGATTGGACACATGGCAAGAGTTTGCAAAGTGAAAACTATGAAGAAAGAGACAAAATTCTAGCCATGAGATAAACTTCAAGACAAAGCAAGGAAATCATACAGTAATAGAAGCTAGATCAGATCAAGGATATTCCACTCTGAAAGAAGAGGCAAAGAAATCCTATCTATAGTATCATTTGGCAAGTTCAAAAGGAATTAAAGGTGCAAAAGAAGATGTGGAGAGAAATCCTAAAACAAAGACAGCAAAAGAGGTCAAGTTTATTCCAAGTAAATCATTTTCATTTTCCTCCTCTCCAAGTAATAAGAGTGAAATGGACGAAGATGTTATCCCTTGCACTTAAAGGTTTCAAGAGCAGCATAGTAAAATAATAAGGATGGAGGAAATCCATAACAATTTAGGTTTTTTAGAGCAAAATAAGAAGGTAATTTCTAAAGAAGAGCATCCTTGCACTTTAGGGTTTCTAGGGAAACATAAAGAATATTGTGCTTTTGAGGTTATTCCTTGCACTTCAGAACAAGGCAAACCTAAAGATGATAAGTCTTACTATGAGCAGTGTGAGAAGATTGAAGAGATTGATGAAGATGAAAGTATTGCTGGGAATGAAAAAAAGAGAGGAAGTCCCAAGAAACAAAAACAAAGGAATAAAGAAACCCAAAGGGATGATACGGGAAAACAAAAGCAAATATCACAAGTGCTAACAAGAAGTGGGGCTAAACCCACAAATAAAATGAAAAAATAACAATGAAAATAATATCTTGGAATATTAGGGGAATGGATAAGAACCCTAAAAAAAGGTATTAAGAAATTGTGAGGTTGTTATAGACAAGATATTTATAGATATAGAAGTTGGGCAGCAAATATTTTAGCCATTAGCGGTGTTGAATTTCATCTTGGCAGAATTTAAATTTTAGAAGGCATCTAATATAAAAGGAGTTGATTGTGGAAACTTAGTAGTTTGAGGAAGATGGAGATTGATAGAAAAACAAATGAAGAATATTTTTGATCAAAAGGCAAAGTTGGATATGCTTTAATTAACTTGTTAGAAATGTAATGAGAGCAATGTAATGTTTTGTTTTTGTAATGGGAGTGGCCCCCAATAAAAGCCACACATAGCTTTTTTTAAAAGAAAGTAGTGATTCTTTCTGTGGTTTGTCTTTTGATTCAAGCTGATAAGATGGATTGAATATGTAATTTCATTAGTGAATTTGGATTAGTTTGTGTACCCTAGTACATAATATGTTTTTTGTGATTGAAATTCAAGTAAACCATGATATATGCTGTTTTAAGCATTTTCATATAGGTTATTGAAGTCTTTGTTGGAGAGTATATATTTTGTAATGAAGTCTTCTTACACTGATTGTGTGATTTTTGTTTTTTCAAATAATATGTAAAGATATAAATTATCACATTGAAAAATTAATTGAATTGAAGACTTGCAGTCAAAATGTTTCATCCTAATATTACCTGTTTGTGCAGGTGATTGCATCGTTGGCATATTCAGTTTATTTGATAGATCATCACCAGCAAGATTGGCTGCGTTTAGTCTGGGGTTTTGAGAGTAAAATTAGATTCTACTACATATGCGGTAACATGCTTTCTTTCATGAAAATTAGATTTGGCACATTTTTAACTTCCAGCCTTGTATTTTACTTGCCCATTGGTAAGCGGTATATAACTTAACTTTTTTTTTTTTTTTTTGAAATTTGGGGGAGGGGGGACACGTGCAATCCATTTCTAGATGTTATGTCCAACCACATCACTTCAATATTTTTCAAGAGCAGGACTTCTATGAAAATAAATCTTGGTATTTCATCTCCTCTATAGAAGTCTCATGCTACAAAAAAAAAATAGAAGTATGAAAATAAAATGTAAATGAATCAATGTAAAAGGGCACAAGACCCTAAGCAACTCTTTTTCTCAATGAATCATTGAAATCAGTAGGAAATTCAGAGAGCATGCAAAACATGTCAAGTAGGATTTTGACGAAAAGCGAGCATAAGATTGAAAATTGCATGTTTGGGCAGCATAAATTTACTGCAATGATTATCACATAGCAAAGAACTTCTAAGTGGAACATTCTGCTTTTTATTTATGATTCAATTATCATGATAACTAATTTTATGTTTCAATGTTTTCAAATATCTATATATATCAGTCTTACTTTGTACTGTACCCCCTACTCTGATTCTGAAAATGACATGTCCACCCATATCAACATCTCCTCGTGACTATAGCTCATTATAAGAAAATGTGTTTATCTAATGGGGATTGTGTCAATCTTGAAGTTAACATGTGATGGAGGTACGGTTTGCTTTCTCATGGATTCTCTCTTCATCATTACTTTTAGCATGTTAAGGTTTATCCATTTTGGGTAACCCTCGAGGCTGTAATTTTATGCCATACATTTGTTTCTATTTAGTGTAGTTTACACTAGTTTCTTTTTTCGAGTTTAGCTTATTTTTGTAATATTTGTTTTCTGACAAAAGTGCATTGTCACAACTCTTTTTGATGAGGTCCATTGGCCTACTTTGTCCATCCATGGACATCAATAAAATTATCATATCTTATCGAAGAATTTATAATCACTACACTCAGTGTTACTTAGCACCATTCAGTAGATTAGAAAATGGAAGTAGTCATGATAAATAATCCTAGACATTGTGTTTAAAACAGATTAACCTTTCTTAAAATTATGCGTATTTTGTTCATTATGTATGTGATATTTCTCTACAGACTTGTCGAATTTTCAAACTACCTTTTTTTGGAAAAGTCATGCAATACTTTGCAGACTTGCAAATTTTAAAATACTTACTGTTTTTTGAGAAAAGTGGTGGAATAAATTATCTTTGCAAATTAGTTAAATAACCTTTAATGATCAGTTGCACTTCTGAGTCTAGTGTTTGTCTTCCATTGGATGTACACAAAAATCCTTTTCCTCCCTTAAAAAGTTTTAATAAAAATTGAATGTCAGTAATAATTGCTGAACGATAAAATGAAGAACTTTGAAAATTTAAAAATTAGAAATTTGACAAAATTTAAATTTTTGTCAAATTGCAATTTTTGGGATGTTACCCCAAAGAGTGTTTCTCCTGGACAAATGGGAGGGCTGGCTTCTGTAATACAGTGGAGAGTTTGACATGTTCCTTCCATCACATGGAGGGATCTTAGTGGTTTGAAATGCCAAGCTATGCATGACTGAGTGACAACTTGAGTTCATGGTGTGATTAGGCTACTTAGATTGTTCCTGGTCATCTTCCATCTTCGACACCTTTGGTCTCCTGAAGTTTTACTTGATTCTTGTAGAGTCATTGGATCTTCTGACGGACTGTTTAGAGCTCTTGCTGGTATAGATGGAGTTTGCAAATGTTCCTCCAAGTAACTTTTTGATGGGTGGGTGGAAGACATGGAAATGAGAAAATACATAAAGGGGATGGCTAGAGGATGCTGCCAAATCCCAATAAAAAGGGGATGTCATATATCTATCTATCTTATTTAATTGTCTGTGATTCTAGTAAGAATCTCATAAGATCATAGGAGCCACATAGGCATACTAGCATTAGTGGAGACTTTATCCAATTCTAAAGCACAATTAGATACTGCTGTTTTATCTTTCTCCCTTGCTAATTTACATCTGAAATTGCCTCACTGACTCGAGTCCTCTCACAGTTACCGTTGTGGGTGTTATACATTTTTATCTAATTTTTCCATGATTTATGCTGTGTTGTTGAGATTTCACATAGCATTTTCTTTTCCTCCCTGTTTGGTTAAGTATCTGGTATAGTCTCCATTTCATCCAAATTTTACATACATGATGGATTATTCATTTTTCCTTGTTATTGTAATAGTTTGTAAAACCACCCTGAACAGTTTATAAAATGCGAGCAATCAATTTGAATGGAGAACCACACAAACCACAAATATTTGAAAGAATAAAGAGGTCATGAATTTTCAGTCTGCATGCTACACAACTCTTCAGTTTGCATGATAACCATCACAAGAAATGAGTTGGGGTTTACTGTTCTTATATTTTTGAGACCATATTTAGTTGATGGAAATGTCTACATGTACCCCTAAGGTTGTGTAAGGGAACGGAAGGGTTACAACGGAAACATGGGACATTTTCTTTGCATTCTCAAGTTCTTGTCCCCATGGCTTATGTGCACAAAGGTATTGAGAGTTGGGGATGCATTCCTATGGAACATAACCAATGTTGTCTCCACTTTGTCAACGTGCCCCTAGTAGGAAGCATATATCTTTAGGACAGGGAACTTTCACATTGTGTCTGGAAGTCCCTCATCCCGTGGGAATTTGTCCCCAAAGGTATTGAGGGTGGAGGATGCATTCCCATGGAACATATGTGACAGGCTCCACCGTGTCACTATTCCCCACTAGGAACTGTTTATTGTGAGGATGTAGAATGTTTCTGTTGTGTCCTGAAGTCCCTGTCCTCATGGGTATGTGCCCCATGGAACATAGCATAAGTTGTCTCCATCATGTCATTATACCCGACTAGGAAGTGTGTATCGTGATTATATGTTACTTTTGACACCTAGAAAATGTGAATGTAAAATTGCCTTTCAAGACTGTTACGTGTGCTTTGCTAGGAAGCACATATGGTGAGGATACATTACATCTCATGCCTGAAGCATTTTGACCATAGTTACTGTATCCGACAAATCTCTTGCTTGGATACTCATAATCCGCATATCAGATTCGGGTACAGATATGATACTTCTTGGATACTGCATCCAGATGTACCTAATCACATGAATACTGTATCCAGATGTATCCAAACACATAGGTACTGTATCTACGTCTCCCAATATAGCTTGAGTGGGCCTAATGGTGAAGGCTTAGGTACTCTAGATAGGAGGTCCAAGGTTTGAATCCAAAGGGGGGTAGGGCATGTATGCCCCTAGGAAGATAGCACAACATAAGTGCCTCCTCCCACACATAGTGGATCTGAGGAGTATGAGGTGGTTTGATATGCATAATGCTCCTGGACCTTAAAAGTTACTTGAACTTTTTAACATAATACAAGGATACCGCATTTAGATGTATTTGAATACATGCTCCTATTTGGTCCATATCTAATATATCCTAGAATCCCCTATGCAATACAACATTAGATTAAGAGAAGCATATGCAAGTTTTAGAAAATAAATAAATATTAAAAAAATCAATGGCAATCATCTTCTTAGTTAATGAAAATATCCTATTCAAAACTTATATGTGTTTTAACTTTTAACATTTTGTGTTATATCTTTTTTCTTTTCATATATAAAACATATATGCTTTTTATAATGTCGTATCCAGCCGTATCCATATTAGGTGGTCTTGAAAGTTTACTGTACCCGTATCAGATATCGTATCTGTTTGCATGAAACATAGATTTTATCCCTTTTTCCTGAGGTTTATCTGGGCTACTGTTTGCCCAAAACGTTTATCTCTGAATGCTTTTGCATATTCCTGCAGTTGAACTCATTATTTGGCTTAGTTCAATGCTGTTATAGAGTGGAGAGTTGATGTATAGTCCGTCTTGTGGGATAACCATCGGTAAGGAGCTTTTTTGATGCCTTGGGGAGGGTCATGGAAGTCCTTTGGCAATCTCTTGTTGGAGCACTGATTTATAATCATTTTATGTTGTTGAGAATGTCAGCTAGATATTGCTTTTTCTGTTCTATGACAACCACATACCTGAGATGGATTGTGACTGCTTTCAGAAACGTTGTTTCTGTCAGATAGGCTAAGTTCTTCTGCCTATTGGTAGTACATCAATGGTGATTTTGCTTGCCACTCAGCCATAATCAAACCCTTCAATTTGGGCTTGAGGAAGTCTGCAAGGCATTGGCACTTGAGTACGATTTTCCTTGCAGATTTATGCCTTGTTTTGAAAATCAATTTGAAATGTTATTGGTGCTCTTGGTATATGAAATGAGAGGATTCTTTTAGTGTTTAATGGTAGTTGATGGTTTGATGGATTAAAACTCTAAACCTCAAAGATTTGGACTTTAGGGGGATAGGGGGTTGACTTTAGGGCAGGCTAAGGGAGATGATTAGCTTTGAGGCCCTCTATCATGAGGAGGGGGGCATGCATACTTCTAGCAATAACACACCTTTAAGTAGGGCTCAAGAGTAAGCAAGATTGTTACCAAAACCTAATATTATTCTTGTAACTTTTAATTAAGTTGCCTTGACAGGGAGGGAAATAGATTGGCAGATTTTCTAGCAACTTGGGACTTTTGCAGGAAAGATGCACAATTTGGCAGGAGGATTTCCCAGATGGATTAAATTAAATAGACAATGAGATCTGAAGGAGATAATTTGTGTTTTCAAATGGCTCTGATCTGCGACAGTAGGGATCCCCTGGGAAAATTTGTTGTTTGTCCTGCTCGGCTATTATGTACCTTTATTGTTTGTCTGTTTTGTGGATCCTTTTTGGTTTGCTATGTTGATATCTTTATTCCTTGTTTCCAGCTGGTTGGTTGATCCACTCTTGTAAAAGGTTTGGGGCACCTTTCAAAACCCCTTAGTCCATCTTATCAAAAAAATAAAAGTTGCCTTGATATCTTGTATGAGGTCTGTTATCTTTATCTGGGTTTTGTCAACAGGTCCTCATCAAAGCTTTAACTTGAGGAGGACATATGAAGGTCGAGTTCAATGGGGCCTAAAGGGAAAATGTGAACCATAGTTACAAGGTCTGGCTGGTCCATTTTTGGGGCTGGCCAAACCAGTTCTGTTCAGTCTGACCCTTTTTTTTTTTATTTTTTAAAATTTTTTTGGGCACTGTTTATAAATAAAATTGTAACGGTATAAAACTACAAGATCTGCCATTAAAAAAACGTTTGAAACTACAGCTTTCCTGTGAATCATGTGCTTGAAGTTGATTATTTGCATACAACAGTTGAGTTTATGCCATTACCAGTGTAAACAATTGCTTGTAGTTGCCATTATTGTTTCCACTTTTAAAAAAAAAAAAAAAATATTGGAACCATGTAAAAACTACAAGAGCTGCCACGTAAAGAATGTTTAAAACTACAGCTTGCCTATGGAATTGTGCGCATGGAATCTATTATTTGCATACAACAGTTTAGTCTCTGCCATCCACTGTGAATGATTGCTTGTGGTTGCCGTTAACCATAATTTGTGGAGTCATAGAGACATGGACTGCAAACACTTTAGAGCCCAAATCTTTCAATTTCCAATTGGCCATGAAACGATAGTTATAGAGCTGAGAGCCATTCTCTGGCTTGAGAAATCTAAGATTTTAATTTAGTATAGCAAATAAACACTTAATCCACATTTGCACTCATAGAGTCAAAACATCCTTGAAGCAACCAAGCTAAAATATGGAGAGTATAATCTTAGAAGTCTTATATTTTATGGGGTAGATGGGTGGAAATGATTTATAAGTTTTTTTGAACTTTTAAAATTCTGATCTTCCAAACTTATTTCTTCTACCATCTGAATTGAAATTTACAAACCTGGTAATTATGGTGTGCATGCAAGAACACAGAAACATTATGCTCTGTTAATAGTCCCCAACATTTGTGGTAGCCAAGATCAAGCATGCTTGTGATGATTTGGGGGACAGATGTGGGCTGCATGATGCATGCAGTTCTAATATTATGATAGATAATTATAATAAAAGCTTCTGTGGCATCTTTGATTTGCTCTTCTACTTCAGTAGTTAGAAAAGGTTGCCATTTTATGGGATATCCTGTAAACTGACTCCAATTTGGTTGTAGGCCAAGTGGGAACACTTATCCAACCCAAAACATCCCTTGTTTTAACTAAAATAGTTCTTTGCAAGCATTCCAATTTCTATTGGCAAGAGCATTGCCATAGGAGATGATAAATTCATTCCTTGAAATTCTGGCAACTGACATATTTTGGATGGCTCCACACATTCTTTTTTTGAGAGTTTTTTCCATTAGATCTCTTCTTTTGTAAGGCCAGCCACATAAACCTTTTAACTCTGACCAGGCTTTATTTCTTCGAGGCCTGAGCCAGGTAATTCTTGCTTCTACCTATGTCTTCTGACTGGATTTTCTCCTATATAGCCTCTTGTAGACTAAATGGACTATACATTCTTTTATTGTCCTTGGTCTCCATCTGACGATGAGTTGACGTTGTGATGATTATTCTCCTTTTAATTAGGTTTGCTGATTAGCTGTTGCTATAATGTGTCTCTGTATAGCACTATTTTGGCTTCCCAGGTTTTTGTAACAAGTGTAATATTTGAGCCCCACTAGGCTGCTTCGGTCACTCATGGACATTAATAATTTTCTTGTTTTTTCCTCTATTGGTTGAGCAGATCTGGTTCCAATTCATACAAAGTTGCAGGGAAACTCAGACACAGGCAAAAATGCATGGAAAACACCAATATTAAATTCTTCATAAAATTACAATGCTTAATGTCAAAAGTTAGCCTTTATAAATGATGTCATACATATGCTAAAAAGAACTACATTTCTTGCATCATGAACTTATCTTTCAATCTTTGGGATCATTAACATGAGCAACAGAACTAGGAGACCCAACTTCAATATACCTTCAGTAGAAAATGCATGAGGAAGATGTTCATCATTCCTGAGATCAAGTGCAGCTAAGGAAATGCTCAAGTCAGGATTTCAGGATCTACATCTACATCTTTGGTTTCTTTGTTGTTTATTCTTCTCACTTTTGGAACATAAGAAAAAGGTTCCAATGCACAAAATTTGAATACATTGGCTTCCTTGTTCTGAACCTGTTTCACTTTCAATTTATCCTTTTTTTTTTTGTTGTTTAATTTTTTGGGCTCCTTTTCCCCATCGTCTTAAGAATTTTTTTCTTTTAGTTTAGCTGAAGAAAATAAATATATGTTTTTAATAATTTTTTATTTTTATTTTTTAAATTCAAGTTGCTGCTTTACTAAAAAGTAAAGTAAAGAAAGTAGTTTTTAATGTCCACTAGACCATAGGCCAAATGATTGATCCTCATAGAGGGTGTTATTTGCCCAATATATGTCTATCCAACCAAACACTGGTTACCAAAGTATGGTGTACAACTCTACTCACATGTAGATTCAAACCTTGAACCTTCTATTCAGAATTTCAGAGTCTTACCGTTAAGCCCACTCAAGTTGTACCCATGTGTGCCCCATGTGGGATGTACAGCCACTTCAAAAGCTGCACATGCAGGCTGACTATTACTCAAATGCTTGAAAATGCCCAGAAGCATGCAGTATGGATATGGAGTTTTAGATAAGCATAGTAGTGGCCTTCTTCATTTTATTTCATTTTACCTCTCTGCATTAGATATATTTGCAGAGAACTAGTGAGCCTGAACTCTATCTGACAATCAACATGTACTATCTGAATTGTACCATACCTCTGAGTTTAATAAAGATTCAGTTCAATTCTGTTTTGAATTATTTCTTATGGGATTTCTCATGTTTGCTGATCATATGGAGATGGTGGATCATTTATTTTTATCATTATAGAAATATTGATTCATTTGTGTATTTCTGATGTAAACTAATAGGGGTTATTGCATACATGCAGGAGCGCTGCTATTTTTTGCTTTATTAGGCCTCTCTGGCTGCTTCATAACTTGCTATGATCGTCGTGTACGTAATGATTTAGCGCAACCCTGTCGAGAACTTTGTCTTTGCTGCTGTCATCCAGGGTAAGGCAATAGATTCTGCGTATTAATGAATGACATGAATGTCTCACAAACCCTAGTTTATTGCTAACTATATGTGTTCAACTATTGATTTAATGCATGCAATGTCCGTAGATATTTGTTTAAAATATTAATGACCGATTCATCTATTTATCCTGCTGCACTCTCTCTCATTCAACATGAAACTGCATACAAGAGGGGTTTAATAAGATTTTATATGAATGGAGAAGCCAACATATGGATGCAATAGATAGTGATTTTCTAAAGTAGACTCTGTATGTGGCATTGTTTTCAGTTAATGTTAGACAATATGGACAAGAATACCATTGATTTCTTTGAACTGTATATAACATTTTCCATCCACAACAGATCTCAGACATTGGACCATCGACATAGTGACTAATGTAGAGAATATTCCCATGCTCATTTAAGTGCAGAGCAATATTTCAATTTCTCAGACATTGGATCATCGACATGGTGACTAATGTAGAGAATATTCTCATGCTCATTTAAGTGCAGAGCAATAGTTTAATTTGTTCGATATTTTGAAGAACTCAAGGTATGATCCATATTACTATAGATTTTTATGCAATTGAAGGAGAACTACATGAGGGTATAGGAGAAACAAGAGGAAGGTAAAGAATATAAAGTGGAAACCACCAGAATTGGAGTTGGTCAAATTGAATCTTGATGGAGCATCTAAAGGAAATCCAGGATCAGCAGCGGGGTGAGGAATAATTAGAATTAATAGGGGTGAGATATTGTCTCATTACACTTTCAATAGTGGATTTAAGACAAATAATGAAGCTGAAGCTTGGGCGGCTTTGGAAGGGTTAAAAATATGCAGACAAATGAAATGGAACAAAGTATGGATAGAAGGCAATTCACTAATAGTAATAAATGTAATTTTGAGGAAAGCAAAGGCTCCATGGAACATACAAGAGATCATTGTGGAAATACAAGACCTTGCCGCAGAGTTCCAAGAAATTAGGTTTACACATACGTTAAGGGAAGGGAACAAATGTGCAAATTGGCTAGCCAATAGAGGGATTTTAATAGAGGATCATGAAAAATTCTCTTTTCCATGGTTAGAGGAAGTAGTAAGTTTAGCTGAAGCTGACAAGAAAATGTTGACTATTTGAATTAAGTAGTGATCAAGATTTACCGTAATGTTTTTTCATTAGTAATATTTGCTGTATTGTATAACATTAATGTGTTTTCATATAAACGATTTATTACGGCTATTTTGGTTGCACTTATGCTTGAGGAAGGAAACTAATAGTCCAGATTTGGTAAAGCAGGCTATGATAGCATGAAGTTGTAGAAATATTACTCTACTAAGATGCAATGCGTAGATAGTAGAGGTGGAGTTTTTGTATCGTGAAGGCTACTGCAGGAAAATGTCAAGAAGGATACTGAATTTTGAAATATTTATATAGACAAAGAAAGTTGAAGAAGATCAAGAAAATGGAAATCAAGAATTCAAACTTACTATGAAAAACAAATATAAGTATCTAGCTATAGCAACTCAATTGAGATGAGAATTGAATCTGTTTGTAAACTCTCAAGCTCTAAAGGAGAGAGTTGTGATTTGTCAAGAGTGGGGGATCCGAGTACAACCCATTTTTTTCTAGAAAAAAAAGAGAGGAGAACTACATGACTCAGCATTAAAGCGTATCAAGAATCAAAGAGTAAAGACTGCAAAGAAACAACATAAAGATTTTTCAAGAAGTATGTTATGAAGATTAATTTTTTGTTACGATCCAACCAAAGGTATAAAAGACACAGTATCGATGGATTAGACTGGATTATCAATGTGCTAAGACTGGATTATCAGTCCAGTCCTAATTAATTACACGCTCTTGCATACCTTACTTAAGCTCCAACTGTTCAGAACCAAACAATCATAGGCAGTGCAACTCCATTAAGATGGATGGATTAGACTGCATATTATTTATTTTGTTGTGAGCTCCAGGAAACAAGGATTTACATCTCTTAAATACAAGATCAACTATGGAAAGATCTATGGTTTGCCTTTAGAATGAATGGATTCATGATAGGTAACACTCTGGCTTTGAAGTTTTTTATTTTAAATAGTAGAAGACACCTATTTTTGGGTGCGGGTGCGGGTGCGGGTGCGGGTGCAGAGGGAGTTATAGTTAACACTCTAGCTTTGAAGTTTTTCATTTTAAATAGTTAAAGACACCTATTTGTGGTTTCATTATTGACAATAATATCTGCATGCCTATAGTTAGATGTCTCTAACATTGTCTATTATTGCTTCGTCTTGTTATTTGATGAATGGTTCAATTAGAAGGACTTTGAAATTTTTTTTCATACCTCTTTTGCATGTTTTCAAATTTGCATTTTACTTTCTGTTGTGGACTTGCATAATAATCAATTGGATTTAACTTTCCTCACATGCGTGTTTCAAAAATGTTAAAAGGTCTCGTTTACCTGGAAGATGTAGTCCATTATGTATGCACTTGGCTTCATCCATGAGCTAGTGTGAACATATCTGAACTGATTGTTCACAGTCTTGTCTATCAGCGTTTTATTCTGTTTGTTTTGTAAAATAGTACCAAAGGGTCTCAGACAAGATATTCAAGATGTTGGAAACATCAAAAACATCAGCTGCATGGTCAAGAGGGATACATCAATGTTAAGATCATCATGTGTGCAAGAGGTAACTGATGTGTATGATCAAGATTATGTACTAAAAGGTAGTGTGGAAAACTTGGAGAGCAGGTAGTGGAGGTAAAGATCATTTAAATGATAATATGATTTTCTTGATTTGCTTTCATATGCATAGGTGATAAAAGTTCTGTTTCAGTTGGAAAGCTGACCTTTCTATATATGTTTGGATATGTGCAGCGTTTGTGCAGACTGTCATTTACCAGGGACTATCTGCATGTGGACAGACTGTGCTGCGTGTTTTGAAAGTTGTGCTGGGACTATGGGGGAATGTGGTACATGTTTGGGAGGGGCTGGTGAAGCAGGGGCACCAATATTACTTATAGTAGGGCTTGTAACGTTGGGGCTTTTCACTGTAATTGGGATCTTCTACAGTGTATTAGTAGCAACAATGGTTGGGCAAAGGATCTGGCAGCGTCATTACCACATTCTAGCAAAAAGGATGCTGACAAAGGTGAGTATAATTATTGGCAGGTAGCTTGTTAGTCTTGAGTTTAGGTTTTTCTTAAGTTGATTTATGTTTGATGTTTCATCTGTTGAGAATAGTGCATGAGTTGTGGTATAGCTTTTAGATAATATTGCATAGCAGTATTGAGAATACAAGTTTGTGCTACAGAGAATTTTTTTTCAACGCAAGATCTTTCATAAATGTTAGATGAAAACCTATAGAAAATTATACAAGACATTCAAAGAAATGCATGCAAAGTCATGCAATCAAATACTAGAAAACACGCCTTTGGGTTTATCATGCTGTCAACTTTTTCTGGTTGGAAATGAGTCCTAGAAAAAATCACCTTCTAGCTATGTTGTTTGGGTGGACATATCTGGCCATTTTTTGCTCGTAGTTGAGATGTAGTCATGTCAGGTATTCAGGTACAGGTGCGGAACATATGCCTTTCCACTCTCACGACACTTGGTGGAAGGTGGCATACCCATGGTGCACCAGGTACGTTGACTTTCATTTAAGTGTGCACCTGAGTGAAACCCTGCAATATATATATATATATATATATATATATATATATATATATATATATATAAAGGAGGAATAAAAGACAAGAGAGTCAAAAGGAGAAAGGAAATTACTACTTCTCTCTCCCTCACTGAAATGCTTTGTTCCAACTCCTGCTCAATGCCTTTGTAACTCTCATATTTGAATTTAGTTTACTATTTTACTAAGTTTTGTGCTGATATTATGTTTCAACTTTTTTACTATAGCAACCCCAAGTTCACATTTTAGCTTTTATGATTTTGTTAGAGCTTTCCCAAGTTTTTGAGGTCTGAACCCTACATACCCTTGTACCTTTGCACCCTACTATTCTTGTTAACTTGCACCTAACACCCCAGTTTTGTGGGGGTTAGCATCAGATACTCCATACAAAGACAATAGGAGACCCAAAATGGAAAAGGAGTGGGCCTAATTACCCTTATTCCAACAGCTCTTGCCTTGTCACCTTATTGCATTCCACCATGTATTATCTATACAAACCAATATTTGACAAATATGAATTCAGTAGCATTGCGATCTCATGCTTCACATTTGTCCTTGGTGGCAAATCCTTTGGCTCTTGAAAGATTGGTTTGAAGCTTTAAAGAAATTCTTGCATTTGCTTTCTTGCTCTCTTGTACATCTAGAATGTGAAGCCTCCAACTCTACGTGCTCTCTTATTTACCTCACCTTCAAGAATGTCAGTGCAAAGTTCTTGCTTGCACTAATGAGCCTTTTTGGTTGATTGGTTGAAAGAAGAGAGAAATGAAATGAAATGAAATATTATTAATGTCCGCGGTGGGCCAAAAAAAGACCCAAGGGACTATAAGAAGGACAATAATGACTGCCAGCTAGCAGGCTAAAAAGCCCAACAAAGAAAAGAAACTAAGATAAATACAAGACGTAACCCGACAATCGGGCCAAAGAGAAAGGGAAAAGAGAAGGGAGAGAAGAGGGGGGGAGGGCTGCAGTCCAGAAGAGTGGAGTGCACGCCAAGAAGAACGGAGAGAGAGAGGGAGGGGGAGGGAGCAGCCCAGGAGGGGCAAGCTCCAAGAACCCCTAGAAACTAATCTCTCCTAACAGTCGAGGCCGAAGTATCAGAGCTGAAGAAGTCCATGATATGTCTCTGTCCATCGCTAGTTCGGGACCCTAACAAACTGTGGGTGCGTTGTCTAGTGACCTTGCTTCCGTCCGAACTGGATGAAGTGGGGCGTTTCCGTCCGGTGTCACCTGGTCCGTCGGAGCTGGTGAAGTATGTTGTGATGAGCCGATGTTGAGGGGGGTGAGATCCATCTGGAGGAGAGCTTTTATGTCGACGAAACTGAGTTATCTCCCTAAGAAAGAGTGCGAGACACCGCTGGTCCGGGTATCTGAAGAAGGTAGAAACAGATCGAGAGTTGTCCCTGAAAAGGCAATGGAATCTGCCTCGGATCTCGTAATAAATGGGACAACAAAAAATAAAGTGATGCAGGGTTTCAGCTTCACCCAAGGAGCAAAACAAGCAAACCCGCTCCTCCGTCGGAAGATGGTGATCTGACTCAATCCGGAGTTGGTGAGAACACACCCTGAGTTGCCCAATCGGGATCCGAAGACTATGCATTGTGTGTTGCTGAAGGTATTGTGGAGGAACTATTCTGCCCTCTTGAATCTGTAAGAAGTGCTCATGGTAGAAAGACAACTTGGGGGAAAGAGGGGCAACAAGAGAGATCCATGTGCATCTAGTGTACTGGAGACTAACATCCTTCCGGATCTCGTGGAGCATCTTCTCCTTACTATGCCGAGAGGGGGGAGAACACTCAAGGAATAAGGGGGGAGCCTGTCTATCCGTATCTGAATGCTGGCCAGGAGGGCAAAGACCTGAAAATACCAGCTCCTCCGGCCTCCCCGAGAACTCGGAGAGAGTTCCATCGAGGAGCGAAGGGCGAGGTAAGGGTACCGCTTGCAACCCGCAGGGGTATCTCCTAAAGTACGGATCCTGTGAAGATAACCAATAATCAAGAAGATAATCTCAAGCTGGAGAGGAGAGGCCCCAAACTCTGCCAGAATAATAGAGCGGGGGACTGTGCCCTTGCAACGAATGAATCGTCGAAGAAAGAGTGTTTGTACTCGTTCAACCCGTGACCACTCAGTCGGGCCAAGACTAGGACCCCAAACCACTGACCCATAAGTAATAGTTGGCTTGACCAAGGCATCAAAGATCCTCATCTTCACAGGTATATCTTGAAAATGTGCTTTGAAGCAATTCCTCTCGAGCAAAGACAGAGTTGCATACCCCTTACACACCCGGGCCTGGGCGGCAAGCTTCATACCAAAAGTGGGACCAATGAAGAGAACCCCCAAGTACACATATGAGGTGGCGATCTCAACCTCCCGACCTTGGAAAAAGAAGTGGAGATGGGATAGAGCCTCTTTGGTAGTATTGAACACCATAACCTTGGTCTTAGAAAGATTCACCGTCAACTGTCTCGAGTCACAAAAAGCGGCAAGTGTGTCCAGATGACGTTGAAGCCCCTCAGGGGATGAGGCTAAAAGAACAATGTCATCAACAAAGAGGAGAATAGAAATCAGCACATAGTGGAGAAGGCAACCATCCTCTGCATGAGCGTTCTCCCTAATAAAAGTCTCAAGCTCGTCGATGAAGATCCCAAAAAGTGTCGAGGAAAGGGGGCAACCCTGTTTCACTCCTATGGTGCTAAGAATACTGGTTGAAAGCCCCTGAGGGGAGCGAAACCGACCCTTCACAGTCTCATATAACCGTGAAACCGTTGTCAAAAGCTGCCCAGAGATGCCAACTGACCGAAGTCTCTCAAGAAGTAAATGTCGAGGCACCGTGTCGAAAGCTTTCCTGAAGTCTACAAAGCAACAATAAACCTTCGAGGACTTGGAACGCGCCTCCTCAATAATAGCTCTGAGGACTAGGATGTGATCTGTGGTCTGGTGATCTTGCCGAAAACCAGCTTGGCCAATAGCCCTGTGACCTTCCTCCTCCAACCTTCGGGAGAGAAGCACATCCAATGTTGTGGCATAGAGCTTGGCAAAGATATGCCCAATCATGATAGTCCTGTAATTATTGGGTTCATGGGGATCACCTGCCTTATGGATGGGGTGAATGATATGCTGAGTCCAAGAGTCAGGAAAACCAGAGCAGACAGAGAGATTAAAGAGATCAGTGAGGGGCCCAACAAGAGGGTCAATGCCATGCTTCAGAAATTCCGCCTGTAGCCCATCCAAATCTGTTGCTTTGCTCGTACAAAGTTTCCTAATAGCCTGCCTGACAAGCCCAGTAGAAAAGAGGTGGCACGAAGAAGGGGGGGAGGGAACAATAATAGGAGGCTGATTTGGGATGGTATAGAGGGATGAGGCGTGAGTGGTCCAAGAGGAAAGATTGATCCCATGAGTAATCCGATCACGAGGGAGGATAAGGCGCCAAAAGGATTTAGGAGACTGTTGAAGGGAGTGAATAAGATCAAGTCTATGCTGAGAGAGGAAGAGACGCTTCTTCTTTCGAAGAAGCATCCTGTAATCTTTGTGTGAAATGGCATAGAGTTGGGAAGGATTCCGAATGGCATATTTCAACCTTCGGTGGGCAGACTTACATTCCTCATCGTACCAGATGTTCATGGGGCAATGACCAAGGGGACGAGGGCGGGGGGACAAATGGTGTGGGGGTACGAGTCCAAAGCAACCTTCCAAATAGCTTGGACCAAGGAAGCAGAACGATCGGAAACATCGGGGAGAGAAGACATCCTGGGGAGAACCTGACGCAACCGGTCCATGTAGGTAAAGGAATAATAATAGTCAAAGTCTATAATGACTCGAGGGGCCGAAGTGGAGGGAGGAGGTGGAGGAATAACAGGAAGGGAAACAACGGATAAAGTGAGAGAAAGAACTGAATGATCGGTAAGGGGGGAGGGTTATCAGAGACGCTGAACCGGGAAATGAATGGGATGAGGGTGGTAGAGGAAATAGCATAGTCCACGACACTGGCACCACCATTGTGAGGAAAACAAGTAAACCCATTGGAATCTGGAAAACAAGATATACCGTTGAGAAGAACTAGCCTGTTGGATTCACCCAACTCAAGAAGATGCTTACCATAAGCAGTAACTTGTGTGTCGATGGAGGTTCGAGCAAAACCAAGGTCATCAGGATCCAATTCCCGAGTCTGCATCTCATCTGTTGTGAGGTCGTGAAGAGAAACCTGCATAGATCCGGTCCGAGCATTGAAGTCTCCCAACAAAAGTATCTCCCTTGAAGCCGAGTATCTAGTAATGTCCTCATAGAGGTCTTGGAAAGGGTCCCCATCCGTGTGAATAGCAAAATTGGACGTGGTGGGGGGAAAGTAACAGGTGGCAATGTAGATATCCCAAAGAGGTGGGTGACGATGGATTTTAATCCATAAAAATCTGGAGTGGGGATCAGTCGAAACCAGGGATACCGAACCCTGGAGCCTATCCCTGATGAGAGCAGCAACACCTCCTGATCCTCGAACCCCCTAGAGCGCCGAGTGAGTTGCCGACAACTGGACCACCAAAAGTAACCAGAGATAACTGGTAGGGCCCGCTCAAGACTCTCGTGTGTCTCACAAATAAGAATGATGTCATGTCCGTCAATCACATCAGAAAGGGACCCTGGGGCAGACCATATCATACCATTGCAGTTCCAGCAAGCTACAACTAGCTTATCTGTCACCCCCCTTCCGTGCCGATGGAGTCATTTATTAGGCAAGGGTTTGGACCACCCTGGTGGGGGAGAGTCCTTGATCATTGCACACAGATTACGAATAACTGCCCATTTGTTGGCTTTCCTAGCTGCGACTACTTGTTCCCTGGCTTTCTTCAATTCTTCAACTTGGAGTCGCGTAAGGTCCTCATCAAGGTAGATCTTGTCTTGAAGATTAAATAATTTCCGTTTGGCCCTCAACGCCTTCATACGCTCTTCCGCATTCTTGAAGCGTATGACCAATGTGGAATCGGGAGAGACCCATGCTTTCTCAAGAGTAACGTCTGTTAACTCAAGAGTGTTGTGAACGAAGGCATTGCCAGCTTGAAGCGGATCTGTAGGTTTGGGCACCCCACGAACCCTGAGATTGAGCGCTTTAGCATTATGGATCCTTTCTTCTTCAAATTTAGCCTGGACAACCAGCTCAACTATGGGAGGGGGGTTCTTCTTTCCGGCTACAACCTGAACCCAAGATTGTTGGTCGGCTAATTTTTGGCTCTGTGCAGTTGACGCTTCCTTGAGACGTTCCTGTTCAGCTAGAAGGACAGCCTGTTCATCTCGAATTTTTAAAATTTCAAAGTGAAAATTCATAGAATCTTGAGGAGGTTGTGCAGTCTGCAATTGAATAATAATGGCTTGCTGATCCTGAAGCTTAATCTGGAGATCCGTGATAATGCGGCTGCCATCTTTCACTTGGTCTTGTAAGGAGAGTATAATGCTAGCTTGTGTATCTAGCTGTTTTTGGAGGGAATTTATCTGTTTAGACAAACGCTGATATGAAACTGTTGTGTGAAGGCGTTGGACAGATTTATGAGGAGAAGCTCGCGTCTCCTCAATTCCTCCTTCCTCAAGAATCCCCATAGCACCAGGAACATAGGGCTGCTAAACGAGTTTCTTTGAGGGCACAATTGCGAATTGCATAGGGGTGTCGGTAGGTTTTGTTAGGGCACGACTGCAAGGGTGCGACCGTGCGAGGGCTCGTGCAGAAACCCCATAGAGGCTGCACTAGGGCACGGTAGGGGCTGCGCGAGTGCAATTGCACGAGAGCCTAGCCGTGTGAGCGTCGGGCCATGCAAGAGCTTGGGTTGCGCGAGCGTTGGGCTGCTCAAGCGTAGGCTGTGCGAGCGCTGGGGCGAATGCGCTCAGGGTTGCAAGCGCTCGAGTGTGGGCAGGGAGGGAACGGGGAGGAGAAAGGAAACAAGGAGGGAGAAAGGAAATAGCAAATACTAACATATTTAAAGAAAACCAATTTACATCGAATACATGGCCCAATGTAGTAGTAGAGGAAAAGCTGGACAGAAGAAGTCGTATGTGGATGAAACATAAAGACAAGTGGATGAAGAGGTGTGATATTAGTTTACTTGGTGTCCAAATAACAATCAAGAAATTAAAAGATATGTGAAAGACAATTTTAGGGTACACATGTAGACAGTAAACACAAGAAGAAAAAAAAACTTTACTACCTCATTGCATTTAACCCAACCTATAAGCACCAACAAAAATTCTACATAAGGGCAGGGTTGAAATGGAAAACAAAGATGCTTATAGCACAGCCAAGGATTAGTTCACATCATCTCAGGTGTGAAACAGGGAGATGGACGACACCCAAAAAATGGGAAAACAGGTAATGTTTATTCTGGTCATCAAAGGCAGTAGAAGCATAGAGATATGTTATGTTAGAATGTTCAGCTTAGAATGACATTTGAGCAAGATAACCCAACATTTTAGAGTCCCACTTTATGGAAACACTGTAAAGGCAGATATTGGAAAAAGCAGTTGAATTCTTGATAAACATCAACAGCAGGAGGCAAGACTTCCATCCTCGATGATGTAGTACTTGTTTTCTCTCTTCAAGTGGATAGCGTCCCCATTGCAAACATCCTTATCAATTGAGACAATGGAAATGGGAAACGTGAACTTAAATTTCTTGGTGGGAATTTGCACTTTAGAATTCTTTTGGAGCCAACATAAGTATATAGGTGGGGATGAGGGGTGGTTTCATAAGCTAGCTTTTGCATTGTGCTGCAAAATTTTTCTATGTTTACTATTTTCTTATTTATGGGTTGAGCACCTCCATCTATTAAATCATTTACCGTTGTGTTCTTGACTTCAACCTTGAGAAGGAACAACCTTCCTTTTTCCTCTTCAAACTTAGCATTTTCTTGAGTAAACTTTGGAGCCTCTTCTTGGATGATAACCCTATTGCCATGGAAGGGCATGCCATCTTATTTGCTTTTGAATCAAAATCTATATATTGTCCTTCCACCTTGGTGGCAATGGTCTTCCCTTTCTTGTTTGTGGGATGCAACTTCAAACATATATTTTGATAATTATCATGATGTTAACAATGATTCTTCCACTCTTTTACCATTCGAAGTAAGGGAAGTATTGTCAGGGGACTATTGTCCTTCGCTTTGTGTTAGGAGCACTTGGCTTTGTGAATTTCTTGTCATCTTCAATGTAGTTTGTTTGGACACTAGCTTCATTTAGGCTCTTTGGATTAAAATGTAGACACATAGCTAGAGAACTTGACAAGTTTTTAAAGACTAACCAAATTGGTTGTTTGGTTTGTCAAAATGAGTTTTGCTACTCGATTTCGGGGAAAAAAAAGACATTGAGGTTTGAAATAACTTGCCAAAATCTTGTGACTTTGCTAAAAAATTAACAATAATGAATATATCAAGGGCAGGTGTGTAACTTAAAAAATTTTCATTCTTCCTTATTTTTCGACCTTTTTTAGAGCAGGTACAACATTAAGTAACAAGTTTCAGACATGTTGGCATTGGTGCGAGTCTTTCATCAAATTTGTTACTGATTCTCTTGAATTTCCATGTTTTGGGAGCAATTTCCACCTTTTCAGAGCAAATTTTTGATATATGAGGCATTAGCACAACTTGTAATGGTGGTCTCAACTTCTAGTTTAAAGGGAAAAGGAAGCGGGAGGAACCCATAAGTGGTCTTGGGTCATCTTTGATGATTGTCATTATAATTTTATTCCTATGTTCTACAAAGTTTCCAAGATGGGTATGGTGAGACATACCTCTATAACAATTGCACTTTGAGCCTAATTTTGGGGATGGCAGCATAAAGGTTGGGGGACAACATATATAGACAAATCTAAAATACAATATGGATTTTTAAATCATGAATATGCAACGTTACCCAATAGAAAAGCTGAATAATAAAATAACATTACCCCAGAGGGCTGAAACATCAACTAAATGCCAAACCATAAAAATGCATCAAATTTTGAGGTTTGAAACATTAAGCATTAAAACTAGAAAACGTAAGAGTAAAACTATTCACTATAATAATAGGAGTCCAAATTTCAGCCCTAGTCCAAGTTCCAACTGTCCATTACATAAGCAATTTCAAACAAAATGAAAATATATGAAAGTCTATATTTTAAAGAGCATAGCATAGTCAAAATCAATCATCCTAGCGGTTATTTGCAATGCCAAATGTGTCCTTATCATCATTGCTCTCTTAATCAAGAGGCGCATGTAGTGGGACCCAAGAAATCCCTCTTGTGCCTCTCATCCTCTTCAATCTATCTCGCATCCTCAAGGTCAACGACCCATTGTGTTTTTAGGAATCTAGACTTTTATAATGCTGAAGTGTTTCTCTCCTTGAAACACAAGTCATTGTGCAGTGCAACTAGCTTTTCCATCATTTCTCTTAAGGGAGTAGATGAACCTATAGGATGACCACTTCATTTGAGTATTAGAGGAGCTAGCAACCTATGAAAGGAGGCAAATGACAAGCATCTGTAGTAATGGGTCTCCATCCCAATCTAGTTGCCACCATCCAATGGGGTTGTTTTGTGTGATGGTGAGTCTATCCTTTCTAGCCTTGTGTATTGAAGCCTTGACCTGTAAGCTTTGCACATCTGACACACTGATATAGAGTGCATATTTGTAATTGATTTTATAAAACCCTTTTTCATCCTCATGTCCTCAATAGGAAGTAGTCTGCAAGGCCCTAGTGCATACCACTTAGGATTCAAACCATATGCATCCATATGCCGTTGAGTGTTCATCTTATCTCACCTCTTCTAAATAATGGGCTGAATGTGCTAGTCATGCTATGGTAGTGTGGGATCCCTTATTTGAATGTTCTATCTCATGTGTCCAAGAATGTTATCAAAAGTCTAATATATCTTCCCAAGATTAGGAGAATTTCTATCTTGATGTTGAATGACGTCCATAATCATTAAGACAATGGATACCTTATGCTTGGCATTGTTCCGCCAATCAACATCAATTATCATTTGATTTACTCTCGTCCTCTCATCCATCATGGACTCTCCCCATCTAGCCCACTCACTACACACTACGATAAATAGCAGGGTGTCCTACACCTCAATCATCCTTTCCAACAATATTAAGTAAGTAGCATAAATCTTTATCGATGAAGATCCTTGAAAAAGACTTGAAAAGTGCCAAAGAGGTATGATGATTGCAAATGAACAATTGCACATCTCTATCATTACCTATCTCAATCAATGTAATTTGTCTTTGAATACTTTGTTCAATGCATGAACACACCGTGGAGTCCAAAAAGTGCTTAAAAGGGTGTTGGACCATCGTCCTTGCAGTTCTGAACACGCGGGTGCATGTGTTACCACTTTGACCCTATTGGTAGGCCTAATCTCCCCTATTGCATCCTTCAAAATCTGAAATTGAAAATCTACATCCTTGTGCTTTTTGGAGCAAGTAATGCCTTTGTGAAAGTAGGCCCTACTTTGCATGTAATAATTATGTTAAGGAGTGGCCTGGCAATGTCAATCCACCCTTCCATGTTATTCTACAACCTGATCTCACCCATTGTCTCTCAATTCTTTCATCCACAAGTCAACCTTGGAGTAGTTTTGGTCAAGAAGAGTGGCTGTGTTAAAATGTGTAATGTCCTCAATGGCCAAGGACAACATTGCATAATGTAGTCAATTGTGCAAGCCCATGGGCTAACATGGTATAGTGTGAGATTGGGTTTAATGTATTAGCCTATGGTCCTCTAGTTAACTTTGTGAGGTTAAAATTTATACCCTAGTCATTGATGTATGTTGGTTAAGGGTTATGTAACTAATTTGTAATTTATTGATGTATTGAAACGCCTCTTGAAATGAACTATTGCATTGGTGTGTGATCTTGATGATTATCATTTGAGTGGGTGCCTAATGGCATCTTGCCATCTTTGTATCTCATCGTTCTTCCAGTTATTAGAGTGAATTAATGGTGGGAATTTCATGACTCAAAACAGCATAAAGAATAAGGAATCTCTATAATTGAAGCGCTTCAATTATGCAGAATTGGTGTCATGTATAAAGTCCAATTTTTGAAGGGATTTTTTTCCCCCTATATTATGAAGAGAAAATTGGATTTTTTAATGGATGATTTGGCATCAGATTGTGCCACATCCGTATCCCCCTTGCAAAAAATCACCTGCTGGTTTGCTTTGTGAAATGTTTGCGATCGGGTTGCATTCTCCCTCTAGGTTGGCGTTTTTCCCTTTGGGAAATAGGGGCAAGGATGCTTATAATTTCATTGTCTCTTGCTTCTTCTTGGTGCTGGACATAGACGTTGCTATTCTGAAGGTTTTGCAACGACGTTCCCTCTTGAAATATTGAGGGTTTGACCCTCCTTGGTGTTGTGTTTTGCTTTTTTACTTGGACATGTAGGTGGCTAGGAGATGTCTTCAAGAAGTGTTTCCATCTCCATTCACGTTTGTGTTGAGTGTTGGCTTTGATAGACAACACGTTGTTATGGCATTATGGCATAAAAGATCTTAGATTCTATCCCCATGGCTTCCATTTTGCATAGGTATAGGGTTGATTAGGCAGTGGTGCATGCATAGACGTTAGAAGGCAATGAAGTGTTCTTCAAGGAGACACTCGTTTTGTCTTCTCAATTGGAGCAAGTGCCAAGTTTGTGTTTGCATAGGTGTTAAGGTGCTCAAGGTGGAATGGTTGCGTGTTTAATTTTTGCACCCCTCTTTTTAGTGCTCAACGTTGGCGTTTAGTGTTCTTGCCTACCTCAAGGGGTGGGGAGGACTCCCACTACCAAAAGTGTGGTGGTGAATAGTTGGCTAGCATAGTTAGTCTTGGGTGCTCGTATGCAAGAGGGTGTGAGTTCAAAACTTGCTGACCTCCCTATTGCATTGTATTTGCTTTATGTTGGACTTCATTTGTTGACTTGATGATCGGTGTGGTGCCACAAGGGATTCCAAACCTATGACGTGGCACCACAAGCTATTCCAAGCATATATATATACATATATTTGTGTCAATACTTGCATTGGTTTCAAGATATTCATCCAATGAAACTAGGATAAGTGTGATCTTCTAATTTTTTTCAAACACACAATGGCAGACAATTGGTAGCATCATAGTGGTTTCAGTCCACAAATTATGTTGCACAAGCAGTGAATTTTGGTTGGATCTCATAGTTCTAAGGTTTGGAAGCCTAATATTATTTTTTGTTCTGAGAATTAATTGGGCAATTATTCCAAAGGTCATACCTTTGCATACAAAAGCGTTTTGAGTCGTTTGTTTTCTAGATTGCATGATTTTTTGCACTATACGCAATGGTTCAAGGACTTGTAGGACATGAACAAAATGTGGGCATGATGAATCTCTAGGATTATGTCATTCACTTGAATGGGCACGATTGCGATACATGGGTAACTCAAATATGGGGCTGAGAAGTAAGGACCTTTGGTGTATCTTTGAAAAGGAGATAGTAGATGTTCTTGATGGAGCAACTCGTCAACAAATGCAAGAGGAGGCTATTGGCTTGTTTCCAATGTTAATTGAGATACGATTTGATTTTTCATATAAAAAAGAAAATTGGTCCCCTCAAGATGTGGACCAAGTTGTAGGAGTTATTTAGGAAGGTGAATGCTAAGGAATTCAGTCTATTAGAGCTAGAGCTTGTCTTTCAAAATGATGGATTTCATTAATGTCAAGGACTATATTGCGAGATTTAAGGCATTAAGAATAGATATTGCATCTTTTCTAATCACTAAGATGGATGATGCAAAATTTGTTGAGGATGTCCTTCCCAATAACTCTTTTTCCTTTTAGATGGTTGGAGTAATTGTTTATTTGTTAGTATGTTCTTAAAGGAGCATAAATAGCTATCCCTCGATGAACTCTTCTCTCTTCTTTTTCACTTTTAGGTGGCTATGAGAAATTATGATAATTCTTTTCATGTATGGGTTAATGCAAAGGAATTCAAATCTGCGAAGGTAACAATCAAGCAGCCCAAGGGCAAGTTGATGTCTTTAAAGCAGTCAAAACCTGCTTGTGGATACTTTAAAGGGGAAGGTCATCCTGCTAGAAATTACCTAGTGAGATTATAGAAGATTGAAGCAAATTTAAGAAGGCAAGAGGTTCTCTTCTAGATGAGGGAGATTCTGATGGGTCTGCTTATCAAGGTGAACCATCCCACTAGAGCTTACATGTGGAGTAGGGGATATCATTAATGTCTTCTCTCCTTGGCTTGTTAATTCATGTTTGTTTTGGGTGATTTGTGTAATTTATCCTTATTAGTGAAGGTCAACATTGTATAATGTAATTAGTTGTGCAAGCCTATTGTATAGTGTGAGATGGGGTTTAAGTACTAGCATATGGGCCTATAGTCAACATTGTAACATTATCTTTATTAGTGTATGTTGGTAAAGGATTATGTGAAATGTGTAAATTGTCCTTATTGGCCAAGGCCAACATTGTCTAATGTAGTTAGTTGTGGAAGCGTATGGGCTAACATTGTAGAGTGTGAGATGGACTTTAACTATTAGCATATGGGCCAATAGTTGACTTTGTAAGGTTATCTTTATTATAAGCTAACCATTAATGTATATCGGTTAAGGATTATGTGACTAATTTGTAAGTTCTTGAGGTATTTAAATGGCTCTTGAACCGATTGATTACATTGGTGTGTGATGTTGACAATTATCATTAGTGTAGGTGCCCAAGTGTTGAAGGTTGTAATCTGATTTTATGGCCAAGGTCGACATTGTACGATGTACTTTTGTGTAAGCCTATGGACAATCACTGTCCAATGTATTTAATTATTATTTATGTATGCCCTATGGCCTAATGGTTAACCTTGTCATTGCTAAACCTATAACTTGTAATTAACCGAAAGCCTACTTGTTATGTTTTCTTAGGTTAACATGATTATGTATTTGGGGTTTTGATATTGGTATAAATACCCCCTATCCACTCCATCCATTGTATCAACGTGTTGTTATTCTAATCTATGGGAAATACATTGATAATTGGTGTTCAAGGGAACCCATAATTTGTGTCTATCGCTTTTCTCTTTTCATCCTTTTCCTTTTTGTGTAAGATTTAAGTTATGTAGACAAGGGTGAGTATACTCCCGATACGAGAGGTGAACTGATCGAACAGACGAGACAAGGAATCAACATGGGGTCTCGGAGGTACAAGGTAACTCAGACGTCAGAGGGGTCAGACGTCAGACTAGTCTATTTGTCAGTTGGTTGGAACCAGACGTCTGGGTACTAGACGTCTGGGGCTGGGATGCCAGGAGGCTAGACGTCTTGGACTAGACATCGGAGGGTGAGACGTTTGGAAGGAAGACGTTAGGTGGCTAGACTTCTGAGACTAGATGTCTAGGAACCGGACGTCCGGGAGCTTAGACGTCTAGGGACTTGGACGTCCAGGGACCGGACGTCCGGGGTGCGTACGTCTAGGCGTCGACGGCCGCTGTCATGGCTCCTCGCTCCCGAATACCTGCAAACAACCTGCCAGGAAGAGTCTTCAACCTACATAACAATAACAACACAACCTGCAATAACACTCAAGCACGATCTGCAATACACAACATAACACCAATATGATCAAGCACTGTCTTATTATCTCCAGAAGGTTATAGATACAATGCAAAAGTAAGGGGGTATTTAAAGGCTGCAGGAGCGGTTCCCCAACTACCTGCGCCAACCACCCAACCGTTTGCCCAACCAACTAGTTAGACGTCTAACTAACAGCTTAGACGTCCGACTAGCCGCACGTCTACACTAACTAGACGTCCGGCTTAACTAGCCTTAACCCAAATGGCGGCCATTTTGTCCTTTTGTGCATTTAATCCTTTTCTCTTTCGATTGGCTGATTAAACTAAGCAAACACTATGCCTTATACAAAATGGCATTACAAAATAACATAAATCCACATTTGCTATATACATTCAAAATTTCTTGGGACATCTTCACAGCCAGATCCTCATTTCTACTGTCTGGAACTGCTGTCTACATCTATCCTCCCCTTCGAAGAAGTCGATGTCCTCGACGACTTTCTCCGCTCGGTCTATAGGGTCTCTGTCTCAGCTTCAGGTGGAATTGGGTTCTTAATGTTGACAACCTCTATAACAGCTTCATACTCCTTCATCTCGCATCTTCAACAACTCCCTCTCCTCCTTGAGTTGGTTGGTATAGTTATAAAACTTAGCACATTCTACCCCAAGGTTGTTAGCACGATCTTCTCGTCCGTTTGAGAGCATCCAACAACTCACACTCCCTCTTCCTGAAGATCTCCTTCATCCGCTGTTCAGACATTGAGCCAAAAGACGAAGGTGCTCTCTATGCTAAATGTTGTTGTAGAGTTGCCTCCCTTTGGCATGCCTCGCTGCAGCTCCTCCTTCAAGCTTGCCTCGCTCCTTTTGCCAAACTTCTTCTTTCTTCTCGCCATGTAAGCTCGGACTAATTTTTCTGTGCTACTAAGTCTATTGTCTGCTTAACCAGTAACTCCTTAGCCTTCGTCAACTAGGAATTATCTGCCTCCAACTGGGAGATCTGTCGAGTTTTCTCTTCCAGTTGCGTGCCAAGGTACTCCATGGTCTTCTGTAGCTTATCAAGTTCCCTTCTCATGCCATCTATCCTGTTCATACCTTCATCTAGGAGCGTCTCCTTCCGCTGTATTGTCTCCAGAGCAGTTCGTCAGCTTCTTCATCAACTGCTTTCTTAGCTGCGTGTACACACTTCAAACCTTCCCCCAACCAACACAATAGATGGGCAATGAAATTCATTTGTGCATACACCGGTAATAGTTCAGGAGCTACTTCCACCTGTGCTCCCGGTACTGCAGGTTGCTGAGGGTTCCCGTTGCTATGGCCACACTTATACACTCGTGCTGGCTCCATATAGAGAGTAGGTGTCTTCTCCGGCAATTGTGCAATCCCCTCCATTGTGGTCAAGCCATAAATGGACAAAGTCCATGGGGTGTCCCGATATATCTCTCGAGATGCCCTTCCGCCATGGTCCTTGTGCTGCCCAACCGACCCGCTTCTCCATCTCTCCCTCTATCATTCCTTGCCATTGCTTCCAATGGCCCATGCAAGCTGCTTCAAACTGCAAGCGTATATTATCCATAATCTCCGTTAACTGTGAAAAACAATCAACCGCTTGCTGATCCATGTTGTCTGACGGGTCCATAAAATTCGGTACCTGTACCTGAAACACTTGAGACCATAGGTCCTGTTGTTCCTCCTCCCGCTCTTCCTCTTTCTTCCTCTCTTCTTCTTTTTTTTTTTTCTTCTCCTCTTCTCTCCTTTTCCTCCCGTTTTTTTTTTTTTTTTGCTCTTCTCTTCTCTCTTTCCCCCCCCTCTTCTCTCTCTCCTCCCCTCTTTTTTTCTCTCTTTCTTGTTCTTTTGTTTCTTCTTTTTTTCTCTCTTCTCCTCCCTCTCTCTCTCTTGTGCTTCCTTCTTTCTTTCTTTTTTTTTTTTTTTTTTTTTTTTTCTTGTTTTTTGTTTCGTTGGTGCCCGGTGGGGGGGGGGGCCCGGGGGGGGGGGGGGGGGGGGGGTCCCCCCCCCCCCCCTTGTGTTTTTTGTGTTTGTTGGGGTCTTTTTTGGGTTGGGTTTGGGGGGGGGGGTCCCCCCCTTCTTCTTCCTTTGTACTATTTCTGGTGACTGGGCAACTGTCTGTTCTGTGGCTGTTTGCTTTCCCCGACCATTGGGTATCCTCCCCTTCTGAAGCGCTCACCGTCTTCTCCCCGCCTCGGTGGTTTATGACATATCTGCTTCACTTTCACCTTCTTCGTTGGTGTAGTCTGCTTTGTGCATTCAATCCACCGCAAGACACTCGGGGCTAATTCCGGAATTTTCTTCTCCGGTCCAAAGTCAGGAATCCGTACTCCCGCTCTCGTGGCTGCGTCCAAAATCAGCCCAATGGCATGAAATGCCATGGAGAAATTCTTCGTTACTCTTGATAGGAATGCCTGGATGCGGAGCGATAGATGTTGTGCCCAATCATAAGCAACTCCTTTATCTATTCCCTACAAGTACGGAATCAGCCATATAGGAAAATTTGAACTCCTCTATTCCCCTGATAATCTAGCCATAATAATGTTTATTATCACTTCTAGCCCAAGATGTCTCAACCGCGTCTGTTTGATGCCTCTTCCACCATGGGTGTTAAGCATCGTATCCACTTCTGCCCCGGCCGAGTAGTGACGCTCATAATCAATTCTGGCGTCTTCTTGGGATCTACTCTTTCGTTCACCACTGGCTTACCCTTCCTGGGTAGTCCGAATACGTGCTGAAATGACTCGGGAGAGAAGTCCACTGTCACCACCTTATCTCCTATGCGCACATAACTCCCGCAGCTTGTCCTCATCATAGTTCTCCAAAGATTTGAATCAGATAACCCTTAAAGAACTCTTTATCAAAGTTCGGAACTTGTAGTATAAAATGTACTCCTGCCTCCTTAAGTCTTCCCTTGACAGGGTTATCATAAGTTGCCTCTGCCCACCATTGCCGGCAAAAATCACCCGTCGGACAAGTCCATGTAATCTCTGTGGCGGGAATTGGTGCTTTTCCACCTTGCTGGACTTCCTTGCTCCTTTTGCTAGCCAATTCTGTTGCCTCCCTCCGCATTCTCGTCTGCCCTGGGTTCTCCACTTGTCCACGCACCTCGTGCTCCAGGTGATGTCGCAGCCTCTTTGCCGACACGGACTCTGTTTCCGATTCTGCCTGACTTGGAGCCTTG
Source organism: Wollemia nobilis (assembly GCA_028583015.1). NCBI lineage: Eukaryota > Viridiplantae > Streptophyta > Pinopsida > Araucariales > Araucariaceae > Wollemia > Wollemia nobilis. The sequence continues at coordinate 39,184,499 of JAQPPZ010015824.1, read as the reverse complement.
CCAGATCTGTGACTCATCTTTCCCGCTCCAACTGCTCGGCTGCCTTCCTAGCCGTCTGTCCTTTCCAGCCAGACGTCTGAAGAATTTGCTAGACGTCTGCCTTACCAGGATGCCAGACGTCTGCAATTTCAGTTTGGACGTCTGCTTCCTGGTCCAGACGTCTACCTGGACGTCTACTCTTCCTCGCCCGACGTCCGCTGTCGTCCGCGACGTCTACTCTTCCCGCCCGTACGTTTGCTCGGCGTCCGCGTACGTCCACTCTTCCCGCCCGTACGTCCTCGTCCGCCCGTCTTCCCCCGCGTCTCGCGTCCGCGTCGCTCTCCGCCCGTGTCCGCTCGCCTAGCCCGTCGACGATGCCCTCCCGGCTAGACGTTTCTCCACGTCCGCTTCCTAGCTCGTCCGACGGCGATCCTCCCGGGCTAGACGTCTGCCATGCCCTAGACGTCCGCTCGACGTCCGCTTGCCTAGCCCGTCTGACGGCAGTCCTCCTGGGCTAGACGTCTGCTATGCCCTAGACGTCTGCTGTGGCGCGCGCTGTCTTCACCACCCCTCTCGGCTGCTTCCTCTCCTGCCAACCGTGCTCCTTGCCTTCTCCTCTACCTGCAACTGTTTGGAATGGTGAAAATGGATGTTTAACCTCTTCTTATAGCCTCTTATGCATGCCATAACGGTTTCTCCAACCGCCACCTAGCAACCGTTTCCTCTATGCGCGCCACCTAGCTAGACGTCTGGAATTTAGACGTCTAGGGGTGCTGTTTTGTCTTTTCCCTATTTTGTCTTTTTTTTTTTTGATCATTTAATATCTCCGACTAAACCGCACAGCCATGCCGACGCGGATTTCGAAGATATCTGGCATCTCATTCCTGCTATGACGGCTTCGACTGTCGAAACTGCTAAAACCGTCATCACCCCTCGTTTCTCTTCATCCGACTCTTGTCGTCTCCGACGATTACTTTGTCTGTGGCGAGTTTCGGGCTGAGGTTGCTCCGGACGTCTAACTCTGTTCCTTGGTACACTTCGCCAGTCCGCCGCTCTCGCTTCCGGTTGTTGTCCGGCTCCTTGTTCCGGTAACCGGTGCCTACTTCCTTGACGTCCCGTGTTCTCGCCGGCTTCTTTCTCGCCGCCACCCGTATTTGCTCCATCCAATCTTCTACCGGACGGATTTCTCTTTCGTCTGGACTGTCGGTATTTGGATCAAATTCTTCAATTACATCCTCCAGGGGTCTACTCACAGTGGCTCGATGTGCCGCTCTACCGCTGGGGATCCGGATGTCTCTCGCCATGGAATCCGTTCCGTGCTTCCGTCATGGCGCCGGATGATTACACAATCATCCAAGTAATGAAACATTTCCCTTCTCTGTTCTGGTCGATCAAGTATGTTGTGGTCAGGCTGTTGGGGTCTCGGCTGTCTCCGATTTCGGTTATTTCTTCTGGCTCTTCTCGCTTCTTCCTCGGATTTCGCCATTCCGCGGTTGCTCAACAACTCTTACTTGATTTCTTCGTTCCGGATTAATATTCCCATTCCAGGTTCCTCTCCTCCCTCGAACCTAGTTCCCGTGGCCTCGGCCTCTTTCCGATCGAATCTCCCTATTGTAGGGTTGTCATACCCCCAACTGCCCGAGATTCGGTCGGTCCCTCTCGTCGTTCTCGACGACGTCTTCGGTTCCTACGAGCTCGCCGAGGTTGGCCCATAGGACTAACCTCGGAGCACGTAGTGATGGGTTAACCGTGGCCATACCCACCGCTGGACCTTGCGGTTCAGCAAGTGGTCCGGTCGACCTAGGGGTATCCCGAGTTGAATTTCTCCCACTCTGGTTACCGGGACGGAGGTTAACCACACTCCTCCCTTGGTCAGGTAAGTCTTGGTCACCGAGTGGCTCCGATGAACCCTCCGGATTCCTCAAAATACCTCTATTTCGGCCTCGATTAATGAGTTCGGCCCGAGAACTCCCTTCTTGGCGTTGGTTTTCTGGGGTTACGTTATGCAGAATTCGCAACCTTCGGTCTGCTCTTAGCAATCTCCTTCGCCACCCGGCTTCCTCGAAGCGCCGCCGAGGTGCACATTGTGCTAAGGCTACCCGATATTGTTCTGAAAATTCTGAGTCAGTACTTGAATTGTTCGCGTTTTCATATGCAGATATGGGCCAATTGGAAGTCTCATGGACTCGACGTTCCAGCCTTCTCACTTCCCTCCTGTGTCGCCTGAGGTCCAATTCTGCTAGCCTGTATCGGGCTACTTCTTCGCGTTCAGTAGGACGCTGCATGGCTGCGGTATATGGAGTTCTGAATCGTCGAGGTACTGACAATTCTGCTATTTCATCTATACTTGTGTTAGCAATGTTCAGTCCTTCTTCTCGAAGAACTTCCACTCCCGATCACCCGTGTTTCATCTCGCAAACCGTACTCTTGTCTCGTTGATCATGAGTCGTGTGCCGTGGGCTTCTTTGGGGACTTACTTGGGGAATGTCGGGATCAAGTTGATTTTCATCACTGCTTGATTTATCCCTCCAACCTCTTTTTCTTGTTCCCTCTGTTGCTACCTGGACATCCCTCCAGTTGATTGCTGCCATCTCTTCTTTTGTTATTCCGTAATTGGCGCTTGAACTCTGTCCCGCTTCCCGCACTCTCGGTCTTTCGGTGATTCCACTTGTTCTTCGGATCTTGCGACTTGTGCATCGTCTGAGTTTGCTGAATCTTCCGAGTTCAGCCTTATCCTTAATGTGGCTGAGGATGAACTCATGGACTGGTCGTCTGATGCTACCGCCTTCTCTCTCACCCTCTCCCCTTGGTCTGCATTGGGTAAGGAAAATAGACTGCTTGCTGGTGAGTTGCCCGATTCAGTCCTTCGTTCTTCATCCTCCCGTTCCGCCCATTCATCTCTGCGTACCTCCTGACGTTCTTCAATTCTCTCCATAGTGGTCTCCAACTCCTGGATGACTTGCTCTCGCAATTGGCTATTGTACTGTCTCAGAGTTTCATACTCTTCGTGCAATCTCTGAGTTTCCAACTGCATTTGTTGCAGAATTCTCGCCCCCTCTTCGTTCTGTCCTTCTCCCGGAATTTGTAGGACAACTTCTGCCGGTACCCGAAGTTGTTCCTCTTCGCTATTCGGAGCGGGTTGTTGTAACTGTTGTTGTTCACCTCTTCCGGTTACCGGTCCTTCTTCGGTTCCAAATAGCCATTCCAGGTTATGACTTCCCTCCTCCCGAACAACATCACTTTGCTCGTCATTGTCTGGAGTTTGAGTACCTGGATTTGATTCATCTCTCCCGGTTCCGGGATTTCCTCTCGATTGTTCTAAACCGATCATGTTTATCTGAACATGGGGCTTGTATAGTTTCAGTTTAGAACCGTTTATTGCTTCGGGGCAGACTGTTCCGTCCAGTTTCCTTAGTCTGATTGCCCCGTTCTCCAATACCTCTTCCACTTGGAAGGGTCCAAGCCATAAGGTTTTCAATTTCCCAGGCTTGATCTCTCTTTTTCCATTATATTTGAGGACCAATTCACCAACCTTTAGGTCCATCTTCCGAAGATGCTTGTCATGCCAAAATTTTCTCCTTTTCTGCGATATCTCCGTTGCCCACTGTGCCATGACCCTTTTCTCCCCTAGTCGAACCAATGCTGTCAGCCGCTCCCCGACGCTCTCTTCTTCACTTAGTCGGTTGTCGACTGCTACCCTCAGGCTTGGTACCAAAAACTCTACCGGTACCACTGCTTCTTGCCCGTACATTAGCTGAAAGGGTGTATGGTTCGTTGTTGGTTTGAAAGTAGTCCCGTATGCCCACAGTATTGCTGGTAATCGTTCCTCCCAGCCGGCTCCTTCCACGCCGCATGTCTTGTACATGATAGAAACCAAGATTTTGTTAGTTGCCTCTGCTTGCCCGTTCGCCCTTGGGTAATACGGGCTGGACAAGGAATGAAAAATCTTGAATTCCTTCGTTAAGTTCTGAATAATCTTGTTCACGAAATGGCCTCCTCTCGTCACTTGTCGGATGAAGGGGTATCCCAAATCCGGTGATCACTTGTTCGTACAAGAAACGAGCCGTGCTTCTTGCCGAGTTGTCGTGTAGGGCTCTAGCTTCCACCCATTTCGTGAGGTATTCTGTAGCGAATACAATATATCCGCATTTTCTTCTCGCGACTTGTCCGTAATGGACCTACAAAATCCAACCCCCATCTCTCGAAGAGTTCCTGAGGTTGTGTCGGATGCAAAGGCATGAAGTCCCTCTTCAATGGCTTCCCCGTTCTCTGACACGTATCACATGCCTTGACAAAAGTTGTCGCATCGTGATAGAGGGTGGGCCACCATAGACCTGCCAACAACACTTTCCTTGTCATTGCATCTAGTCCCATGTGTCCTCCCCGCCAATCCCTCATGTGTCTCCTTCAGTGGTCTGTTGAACCTCGTCCTCCATTATGCATCTTCGCAGAATCCGATCCTCCCCCATCTTGTAAAGCAATCCCGCAATCAAGGTGAAGGGTGCTGACTTTGCAATCACTTTTCTTTGTTCTCGTCGTCGTCATTTCTTTCGGCAGCTCTCCCGTCGATAGGTATTCCCCTATGTGTTTGTACCATTCTGGTATGGCACTGATCGCAAATAATTATGCATCGAGGAATTCAAGTATTCCTCCTTTTGCAGGTTCGTCGGAGTGTATCCTTGATAACTGATCGGCTATTACGTGCTTCTTTCCTGGTCTGACAACTATCCGAAACACGAACTCCTGCAAGGTGACGAGCCATCGACTTACTCGTCCGTATATTGTTGGCTTGTTTATCAAGTATAACAGGGCTTGATGATCCACATAGAAAGCAAATGGGTTAGCCAATAAATAGTGTCTAAACTTTTGCACTGCATACACCATTCCCAATGCTTCCCCTCTCGTTGTATCGTAGTTTTTCTCGGCTCGGACAGTAGCCGACTTGCGAAATATATGGGCTGATCTAACCCAAATTGGCCCTCCTGAGCCAAGGCACATCCTATTGCAAAGTTTGAGGCGTCGACATGTACATGAAACTCCCTTTCCCAGTCTGGAAAAACTAGGATTGGTGCCTTCACCAAATGTCCTTTCAACCCCTCAAATGCTTCTTGGTGTTCTTCTGTCCATCTAAACGGGACACCCCTCCGTGTAAGAGCATCCAGTGGGTGTGACATGAGAGCATAGTTCCGGATGAACCTCCCGTAGTACCCCACCTGTTCCCAAAAAGGTCTTTACCGAGCTCACATCATGTGGCTCCTCCATCAGCAGTACTACCCGAATTTTGTCCGGGTCGGGTTTCAAACCTTGTTGGCACACTATATGCCCTAACAGTTTTCCGTAAGGCACCATCAGGACGCACTTATCTGGATTCAACGATATGCGGGCGTTCCTGCATAGTCCCATACACTCTTCTAATGCCTTAAAGTGTTCTTGCGTCCGGCCATAGAGTGACCAATCATCCAAAAAGGCTTTGAAGTTGCTTGTAGCCATCTTGTCGAAGATGTATAAGATGATTCTCTGGAAGGTGGTTGGTGCATTGCACAGTCCAAACGACATTCGGTTGTAAGCGTATATCCCGTTCTCCACCACAAAGGTTGTCTTTAGCTTATCCTCCTCCGCAATGCTGATTTGGTTGTACCCCGAGAATCCATCCAAAAATGAATATATCTCGTGGCCTTCTACCTCTTCTAGAATGGAGTCTGTGAATGGGATTGGGAAGGGGTCCTTAATAGTTACGGCGTTCAAACTTCTGAAATCCACGCAGATTCGGATTTTGTCTGCTTCCCGTTTGAGCGTGATTACGATGGGAGACACCCATTCGCTTGTCGTAACTTTAAAAATTATGCTTGCATCCAACATCTTCGCAATCTCCGTGTTCACCCGAGCTGCGTACTTGGGGTTCATCCCGTATGGTCGCCTCCTAACCAAGTTGAGCTCCATCAATCAGCGTAATCTTGTGTACACATAGTTCGGGTGGAACTCCCTTTAGGTCCTTATATGTCCAGGCAAAAACATCTTTATACTTCATAAAGATCTTAATTCCAGCCGCCTTCAACACTGGATCCCAATCATCTCCACACTTAATCATCTTATTCTCATCTTCCTCTCCTAGGTTTACCTGAATCATTTTTGGTCCTTCGTACTTGATCGATTCAGGGTCTCTCTCGGCTTTTAATACCTCAATGGGGTGGGCTGGCTTAACATCAATAGCTGCTTCCCCCATTGTATACTCTGCAAAGTTTTTGGGAAACACCCACTTCTCTCTCTCTTTATCCTTTTCTGCTGATGTCCTGTCTCTTGTTACTCGTTTTCCTCTTCGCTTCTCTCTTCTTATCTTCCTGCGTTTCACCTTCCGTAGTGATGCATAGGCATTGAGGAGCGAATACCTCGTAATCCTCCATCTGCCAATGGAGTAGACCCTTATCCCGGTCTTGCTCATCCTCTCGTGCATTCCTCCAAGTGCAGCACTCCTTCATCCGGTTCATACCCCGTTTCGCCTTCGGATAACGAAGATTCCGAGTCATCCGAAGTCGCGATGTCCCGACTCACCGTCCGATTCTTCGATTGATCACATACTTGTGCTGCCCCCGTTTAAAGGATAGACGCTCTTTCTCCCGCTTATGGTTGACTTTCGCAGTTCTCAACCATCCGCGTCCTAGCAATGCATCATATGCGGGCTTCCGCATAGCTATAATTACAAAATCAAGGACAAAGTCCCGCTTTGCTATGCGTATTTTTTGGTTCATCATAACGCCAATTGTTTCGATGCCGTATTGATCAACACCATACAACTTGAAATTCGGAGATCTTAAGGCGGGTTGCCCAATAGTCCGCCATGTCTTTTCCGGCATCACGTTCACGCTAGACCCTCCGTCCACAATTACTTGACTTAGTTTATGGTCCAAAATCTCCATATGGACCATAGCAGGTCTCCTTCCTGCTTCTATCATTAGAATTGTGGGGTCTATGAATTGCTCTTGTTTGATTGCTGCTACCTGTCGCGGTTCATCCTTCCTCTTGATGACTTCGCCGATCGTAGCATACAACTCGTGTACTATGGTGAACAGGTTCGCAACCTTCACCTCTACCGTTGTGTTCAGTACCGCGCTACCAACCCTTCGACCGATGCCTTCTTACTCGTCTCCGGTCTCTTCAACACTTTCTCCGTAACTAGTCGATTCTCGCTTTTCTTTCTCTAGTTCTGTCTCGAATCAACTCCCGGGCTTCCCCGCCACCGCTCCTTCTCTTGGGCAGGATTTGGGTATTGCTCTATCTTTTTGGCCTGTGCCCTTGTCACAGCCAACACCTCCTTCTTTTCCTCCGTTATCGGGCTCACTTCCCCAATGCCAATCAAATTGACATTCCGAGTCCCACTGGAACTTGCTTTGTTCGGGCAATTTGCCTCCGTATGGTTTCTTGGCCCACACCACTTACACATTTGTGTGGTGTTACTGGTATTGTTGCTTTTTGCATTCTGGGGTTTTGAACAGCTCCTCGCAAAATGTCCCTATTCCTGACAATTCTGACATTGAATGATAGGTCGACCGTCAGAGTCATACTGCAGTCGACTCTGACCTCCTTGTCTGCCGCCTCTACGATTATTTCGGTAGCCCCCGCTTGTAGCTCCTTGTCCATTCCTTGTTGCATTCGGCTGCTCTTCTTATTGTATGGTCATAGTCTGATGCCGTTTACTTTTCAAGTTGAATGGGCAGCTCGTGATGGAATGTCCCGCAATATCACGTATGTTACAATATGCCGTCTTCGGCAGCTTGACGTTTGTATGTCCTTCCGTCTTGCAGTCCGAGCACCAGATTTCTTTTCGGTCTTTGCGAGTATCTCCTTTGACTTCTTTCAAAATTTTATCAAATTCCCTTTTAAAGGAGTGGATTGTGCTCTGTACTTTGTCTTCTTCATCACTGTCGGAATCTTCATTATGCTTCATATGTGCTCCAATCCCCGCAATGTCTCGCTTACTCTCGCTTTCGAAATTCTTTGCTTTCTCCAGTGCTTCTTCATATGTTGAGGAAGGTACCGCCTTCATCTTTTTCCCTGTATTTTGCCAGTAATCCATCCAGAAACCAGCGTTTCACCATGCCATCGGCAGGTGGCATTTCCATTTTATCAGTTAACTGCTTCAGTCGTCTATTGTAACTCTTGACATCCTCATCGGGTTTCTGTTTTGTTATGCATAGTTCCGTGATGATGTCCGTATCGTCTCTTAATGGTCGGAATTCTTCGATGAATGCTTTTCTCAAGTCTTCCCATCGCACAAAGGCTTGTGTACTCGCTTTTTCAAATACCAGTCAATCGCCATGCCACGCAGTGTGGCTGGAAACAGTTGCAGCCATTCTGTATCCTGCGTGACTCCATTTGCTCCCCAAATGGTTATGCAAGTTCCCACGTGTCTTGACGGGTCTTCTTTTCCCTCGCCTGAAAAAGGCGGGCACTTCTGTTGTACTGTCTTACTACCAATACTTGCCATTTGATTTGTGTTTTGTCCCAGATTACTCGATGTTGATGGTTGTGTTGTTCGATTTGGTTGTCTGTCTATTGTTGATGGTGCAAAGTTATATCCAAATAACGTTCTGCCCAACTCCAATTGGTCTCTATTCCGCGATCTCCTTCGCGAATATACCAATCTTGGTTCCGGTCGCCCTCCCCACGAACCCTCGCGTGGTTGCTCAGATACAAGGTCTTCTCCTTCAGTATCCTCTTGCCAACCGTCTCCCGCTGGTTCGGGTGTCACCGTCCTTTCCTCAATGATGGGCACTTCTTCCGCTATTTGCTCTTCGTCTTCTACAGTCACCGACAGTATTCCTATGTTCGTACTCTCTTCCTCCTCAGGATTCCAGACTCTCTCTACGTCCGGGTGGGAGATCTCTGTCGCCTCCCGTGATCTTAAATTCGCCAGCCGTGCACTTCTTCGCACCAGGCACTCGTGTACTTTCTTGTAACCTCGCGATCAGTCATTCACCTATTAGCTTTGTCACTTATGCCTCTCAGACTTAGAGTTCGATTTTTAGGCAACGACGCCAAATGTAGACAAGGGTGAGTATACTCCCGATACGAGAGGTGAACTGATTGAACGGACGAGACAAGGAATCAGCATGGGGTCTCGGAGGTACAAGGTAACTCAGACGTCAGAGGGGTCAGACGTCAGACTAGTCTATCTGTCAGTTGGCTGGAACCAGACGTCTGGGTACTAGACGTCTGGGGCTGGGATGCCAGGAGGCTAGACGTCTTGGACTAGACGTCAGAGGGTGAGACGTCTGGAAGGAAGACGTCAGGTGGCTAGACGTCTTGGGACTAGACGTCTAGGAACTGGACGTCTGGGACTTAGACGTCTAGGGGTTGGACGTCTGGGACTGGACGTCTGGGGTGCAGACGTCTAGGCGTCAGACGACTGCTGTCATGGCTCCTGCTCCCGAATACCTGCAAACAATCTGGAAGAGTCTTCAACCTCGCATAACATTAACAACACAACCCGCAATAACACTCAAGCACGATCTGCAATACACAGCATAACACCAATATGATCAAGCGCTGTCTTATTATCTCCAGAAGGTTACATGTTACAATGCAAAAGTAAGGGGGTATTTAAAGGCTGCAGGAGCGGTTCCCCAACTACCTGCGCCAACCACCCAACCGTTTGCCCAACCAACTAGTTAGACGTCTAACTAACAGTTTAGACGTTTGACTAGCCATACGTCTACACTAACTAGACGTCTGGCTTAACTAGCCTTAACCCAAATGGCGGCCATTTTGTCCTTTTGTGCATTTAATCCTTTTCTCTTCTGATTGGCTGATTAAACTAAGCAAACACTATGCCTTATACAAAATGGCATTACAAAATAGCATAAATCCACATTTGCTATATACATTCAAAATTGCTTGGGACATTTTCACAGTCAGTTCCTCATTTCTGCTGTCCGGAACTGCTGTCTACAAGTAAATGGATTGCTTTTGTTCGTTATTGGAAATTGGTGTGAAATCCAACATGCTATTAGAGTGGATATAGAGCGTCATTGCTTGGTGATGCTAAAGGTTTATTCAAAGCATTTGATCTTTCTTCCGACTTCTAGGACAAATTACTTCTCGGAGCTTCAAAAGAGGCAAAGGGAAGGTCCATTTTTTTCTTTCTCAAATTATTTTGATTTTTTTTGACAATTTATGCCTACTCTAGGTTATGTTCCATTGTTAGTGGAACGCTTTGTGTAGATTCAAACCACTTGTAGCAGAAGTATTGTCGCTTTGACTTTAGAAGGGTGTCTTGACTTCTTCATGGAGAGTCAAACATTGTTTCCTCACAAAGAGGACTTGGTGTCATTGCAAAGGAGGGAGAATTGTGATGTTTTTATCCCACTTGGAAGTTTTGGTGCCTTGGCTGGGAGAAGCAAGAAATAGGTGTATTCATTTGCCTCGGTTCAAATCTTGCATGCCATGTTCGTTTGCGTGGTTGGTGCCCTTTACTGTTATGGATTGTGATGTCCTTCTTCATGGAGAGGGCATGTTTGGACTCAAGCACTGATGGCAGCAATCGGGCTAGACGGGTGTAGCATAAGAGCGTTCTACAAAAATTCCTTTAAGTTCTGTTGATTAAATTTGTATGTTAATGTTACTAAAGATGATTTGGTGTGAGATAGGGAAAAAATATTTTTGTGAAAAAAAAAAAAACTTATTTTAAGAATAATTTATTTTTTCAAGTATTTGGTCGAGATTAAATATTTAAAACTTTGGACAAATCTTCTCAAAGTTTTAAGAACATGCCTTTGGGTATAGAGACCTAGAAGGAATCAAATCAAACTCACAACCTTGTTGATATGGATACTTAACTAAAAGCCCATATCAAGGGCCATGGCAAGGTGCCCACTTTCCAAGGTATTTATAAACATTTGTTTCATTCTTGAGATAGTGGCCCATCAAAATGGCTTGTGTCCTAAGCTCAATAGTGAATTCTCCATGTACTTTGTCCTTTTCTATACAGAAATTTCATTGTTGTCATAGTCAATGGGGTAGAATATTGTCCTCGTTAATTCCTTGAAAACATTTCATTTTTCACCATAGGCTAGTTGTTTTCCTTTAAGGACCCATGTAATTCCACATGAGAGCATGATGTACCATTTTCATTCTTGCAAATGAGACCTCTCTACTATGGGTCTAGCCATGGACTTTAAAGAAAAGTTAAAATCCCTCAAACCAATTCTTGATCTCATTGGCATCCCTTTGTCCTTCATACGTTTTATTCCTAGCTTTGCCTCTGCATTGAAGCTGAGAGTAGAGGAGGTAGAGGGCGTCTCTTGTTTTTTTTCTTTTTTTTTGGAGGAGAAAACATTTTGTTTTAAAGGTTTGTGCAATTCTATCAAGATTCATGATAGCCTAGTTAAAATGCTTTGTGAAGGACACATTTGATGAAAGACCCTCTTGTTAAGTCTTCATTGCTGCCATTATTGCTTTTGACCTAGCCATTTTTTCTTCAATTGAAAAATAAACCTGCTACAGTTTCTTAAAGTTCAAAGGGAAACCAAAGCTATGATGTAATCATTTGCCCAAATGAGAGAATTAAATGCTCAGCTCAATAAAACTAATCTACAACAATTAATAAAGTGGAAAAAATTTGAAACATAGATTTTTGTCAAGAAACCTTCACTGTTTGAGCTGAAGTTTTCTCCTCATCAACATTTTGGTAGCCTTTCCTCGACCCACTTAAACAACTTCCCCTCGGCTTCGAAATACTTCTCTCTTGCTCCAGATGATTGATTCTTGGCCTCTGACGGTCCAGCCTTAGCCTTTGACGGTCCTACCTTAGCCTCTGATAGAAATCCCTCCCCTTGTACGACATCTCCTTGAGCGACACCTCCTTGTACGACACCTCCTTGAACAACAGGTCCTTAAATGGCACCTCCTTGTACAACAAGTCCTTAAGCGACACCTTGTATGACACCTTTTTTACGATGACTCCATTTGTACAACAAGCACTTGTACGATACTCATCTGTACAAGTGCTTGTATGACAAGCATTATGTACGTCAAGCGCTTATACGATGATCGCTTATACGACAGCTACTGGTACTCCACTTGTACGACAAATGCTTCAATACTCCACGTGTACAACAACTTTTCAACTTGTATGCAATTCCGTGACACTCAACTTGTACGTAGTTCCGTGACACTCAACTTGTACGTAGTTCCGTGACACTCAACTTGTATGACAACTCCATGACACTCAATTTGTATGGTACTTCCTTAGACGGTTGCTCGTCATATGGCCTTAGCACTTTTGCAATTTCTTCTTGCGCAACTTCAACTACTTGTTGGATTTTTGTCTCTTCTATTGAAATAAAATTTACCTCGTCAATTGCAATCAAGTTAATCAAGTTTACCTATTCAATTGCGATCAAGTTCACTCTTTTTCCTGGCCAGGGCTGTGACCCTTTGATGGTGCTTTGAACTCTATATGCATCACTCATTCATCTCGATTTGTACCACATTGACATACAAGTGCGCAATGCCCCCACAAATGGCATCAACAACATTGTACAATGGGTGTGTCGTCAGTATCATACTCAATTCTGCATGTTCTAGTTCTCTCGCGGTTGACACAAACAACATTACCAGTGGCATCCCCCCTTGGAACAATCTCCCTTTGTGTTGCATATTCCTGTAGTGGTGATCTTACACTCCCAATGTCACACATCCTTGGAGTCATCGTTCTTCTCTTTAGAATCACTTATTTCCTTGACTTCTCAACCCTAACACTTGAACAATGAACTACTCATTTTCAAAATCATCACTCTCACTATATGAGTCACTCTGATCATCGGAATCACTGTCATCTTTAGGGTCACTCTTGTTTGTATTAACATGACCCCAACACTTTAGTGATGTCTTTGCATCACTTTCCAAGTTCAAGGCCCGCTCTAAGGCCTCTTGATATGATGCTGGAGGGACCACCTTGATATTTCGTTATGTAGGAAGAAGTCCCTCTATGAATTACCGCCTCTTCAATGCGTCTGATAGGTCTTCCTCTAGATGGATAAACAATCCACTCAACCTTCGATTGTATGAATGAACAGGCTCTTTGTCTCTTGTATTGAAATAAAATTTACCTCGTCAATTGCAATCAAGTTAATCAAGTTTGCCTATTCAATTGCGATCAAGTTCACTCTTTTTCCCGGCCAGGGCTGTGACCCTTTGATGGTGCTTTGAACTCTATATGCATCACTCATTCATCTCGATTTGTACCACCTTGACATACAAGTGCGCAATGCCCCCACAAATGGCATCAACAACATTGTACAATGGGTTTGTCGTCAGTATCATACTCAATTCTGTATGTTCTAGTTCTCTCGCGGTTGACACAAACAACATTACCAGTGGCATCCCCCCTTGGAACAATCTCCCTTTGTGTTGCATATTCCTGTAGTGGTGATCTTGCACTCCCAATGTCACACATCCTTGGAGTCATCGTTCTTCTCTTTAGATTCACTTATTTCCCTGACTTCTCAACTCTAACACTTGAACAATGAATTACTCATTTTCAAAATCATCACTCTCACTATATGAGTCACTCTGATCATCGGAATCACTGTCATCTTTAGGGTCACTCTTGTTTGTAATAACATGAACCCAAAACTTTAGTGATGTCTTTGCATCACTTTCCAAGTTCAAGGCCCGCTCTAAGGCCCCTTGATATGATGCTGGAGGGACCACCTTGATCTTTCGTTATGTAGGAAGAAGTCCCTCTATGAACCACCTCCTCTTCAATGCGTCTGATGGGTCTTCCTCTAGATGGGTAAACAAACCACTCAACCTTCGATTGTATGAACGAACAGGCTCTTTCTCACCTTGTTTCATTCTATAAATTTCAGCAATGATTGCATTGTCATTGTGGAACAATCGGAATTCTTTCACGAACGCATTGCACAACTCTTTCCATGTCTGGTACTCACCCTTTGGCAATCTCATTTACCAGTCGATTGTGACTGCACAAAATATCGCAAGGAATAACCTCCTTCAGTCTGCATAATTATCTTGTCAAAATGCTCTCCACATCGTGAGGCAGATTTCTCAATGCCTCATTGGGTCTGTTGTTGCTCCTCCATGAAACATTGGACACTTACTCGATATGCCCAAACCGGCCTTTGTCGTGACAGGTTGACTTAACATTGGCAGTGGTGGTTTGCGTTCTCTCTCCTTCATGCATAGCATTAGGCACACGACATCGCAATTGCTCGTGTCGGACTCCTGTATCGCGCACCATAAAATGTGCCATCCTGTAGCTGCTTCGATTTTGGACCCCTGTCCCTTTCACCATTGAGCACACCAACCAGTAGTTGCACTAGTGCCAGACCCCTGTCTCGTGCATTGTTGGACACGCCATATCGCATTTGCACCAATGTTGGACTCCAATCCCGCTCACCATCAGACATATCAACTTGCAATTGCTTCAGCGCTAAACATTCTTCATCGGCATGCAATTCCTCATCGATGCCTTTTGACAACTCCTATTGTACCTGGGTTGTACGATCCTTCAACTTATTTGTATGATTGCTTGCACTTGTATGGTCACTTGGTTTTTTACGACAGGCCTTGCTTGTACAGCAGGCTGCATTTGTATGGTAGGTTCCCTCATTTGTACAACAGGCTACATTTGTACAGTATGTTCCCTCATTTGTACGACGTGCTGCTGCATTTGGAAGGCAGGTTCTATTTGTACAACAGTTTGCGTTTCTACGACCGGCTCTATTTGTACCATGCACATCACTTGTATCGCGCCTGTCATTTGTATAGTAGTTTGATGTTCTCTTGTACAAACCCTTTGCAGTTTGTTGTTCTCCCTTGTACATGCCTGCTGCACGCATCCCGTTGTACAGTCCTTAGTCAGCGTCAACAAACAAATTTGCATCTTCATATGCTTCTTTGGCTGCATTCCATTGCTGTCGTTGTGCATCTGCCTAAGTGATTTGTTTCTCACAACTCCATGTCACTAGGCTTGACCCAATTTCATACAGGCAATGATGCCAAAATGTAGAAATAAAATTTAACATAATGCGACACTATTCGATTTATTTTTAAATAAACCTACAGATCTACCTTCTGCAGCAATTAGCAATGACAATACATACAGGAAACATACAATAGCAATAGCAGATGATAAATGAATATGAGCAGATCTTGTATTAACAATAGCCTGTACGGTAAAATACGTACGGCAGACACCTTACATACACAGTACCCAACATACACAGTCAGCCTCTCCTTCCATGCCAACCACAACCACACCAAACACCGGCCAGCCACCCAACAACATCCACATTCTTCGGCCAGCCACACACTTCGGCCCTTACATTCCTTGAATGAATGAGGGAAGGGTCTTATTTATACAACTAAAAAGTAGTTGCATCCTCCAACTACCTGACACCTCATCATTTTCCTAAATTACGTTTGACATGCATTTGACTTACATTTACATTTCATTTCATAACTCACTTTATGAATTAACGGTACATACTAATACTTTACTAAACATTACACATTATCCTGTACATTATTACATTGCCTCTTTATAACATTTTTAGTTATATGTATGCACATTTTGTCAAACACTTTGCTTACGAACTACAAAATAACACAAAATGACAAGACTTATTTCTAATTACGCAGACATATCAATTCGCCTGCCTACAGTGTTTATTATTGCATAAGGTGTTTTTCAACGACATATTGTTTAGTCACACAACCTAGCTGTAGATCTTTTCCTGACCTCTATAAAAGGTTTATTTGTATATATGCTAAATTGCATTTAAATTGAAATCTTGTGCTTAAGTTTGCTATAGCAAACATTTTTAATCTTGCAGTTCTAATAATGTTTTATTTGCAACCCATTTATTTGTAATAAAGGACAATCAAAAAATTTGAGACTGCTATCACATATGGTCCTTGGTCCTCTATCAAAGCATAATTCATAGGCCTAAAGAATTCACATTTTAATATCCAGTCTTCTTTTATACTTGGTAGCCAAGGCTGAAACAACACTATGGAGCTACACATGTATCTTGATCAAGTTTAATGACAAGTATAATTGACAGCTTTTTTGCTTGTGAAAGGGCCTTTTCTAGTATGTTGCCATGTGATAGCAAAGCTGTAATCCATACAAACGCATCCTTCTATCAGAGATACAATTAAACAACTTATCACAGACCATAGTGCTCAGACTCTTCCAGAGTCTGTGAGTACTAGCAAGTCTGCAAGCTGAATGACCCCAGCCAAGTTATTTTGACTCTGTAAAATTTGTACTTCATTTTTTTTCTCTTACAAATTTTCTGCCAGGCTTCTCTTCAAGTTTTCCCACGAGCCTGAGTCCAGGTCAAACAAAAAGAAAAGTGCTCACTGAGTCTGAGCCAATTTCAAGTCTTTCCACTCTGCTGTAGACACCAGGAGACATGAATATAGATATAGGTATGGTGATTGGTATGGAGACATGGATGCCATTTTCTGAATCAGGATCTGGATTTATTTGGGTGCAAGGTATCTGATATACACACAAGATTTTGAAAATTAAAAAAATTGTAAAATTAACTGTCATAGGCATAGAACTGTAAATGAAAATGATATTGTTTTGATTATTTTTTGTTGTGACAACTCCTTCCAAATCTATGTTCCCCAAATCTGAACCAACAGAACTAAGCCGTGTGCTACCATACCTTGTGTTTTGGGAACTCCAGGGCAGAGACAGATGTCCTCCCACTGTCTCTCCTGATTGGGCTCCAAGAGTGGTTGTCCTCAAGATGTTCTGGGAATGCCAAGTCATGCCAATGACATCCTGGGGACATGTGGGCATCTTGAGCATGCCTAAACATCCCCAGGATGGGCTGGGGGCAACAGGATGCCCCCACAATTGTCGTATGGATGGCAATCTGTCTGGACAAAAGTTGAATTCATCTCCTGGAGCAGGTGTCTGCTGTTTCTTCTTCTGCTTACACAGGTTGTCAGTTGCTTTGCAGGTTTTGCTGTCTTTCAAGGCTGGACATAGTGCTATACTTAGGTGGGCTACTTGCGTGGTTTGCATTTTTTCTGTTCTCTTAGTGTTGTAAATTTTTTTGGTAAGGTGGTGGTCGTCTGTCCTTTCTCAGTATGTTGGTTTGAGGTCTTCCACCCTATGGGGTTAGCATACAGTTTCTCATCTCGAGATTCTTTGACAGCTAAAGGTGATCAAGAGGTTTTGTCCTTGTCAGAATTGAGTGTTCCTTTCTCTGCCCTGCAGGTTGGTTTGCTTCTTTTCATGGAAGATAGTGTGTTCAGGTTTTCAAACTCTTTATTTGGCCTAGCCTTGTAGTTTGTCTTTGTCCTTACATGGAGGATATGTATGCGACTTTTAGATCTTGTACTCCACTGCAGCATTCTTTGTCGAGTCTCTTTTTATAATATTTATATGCATCTATAGATGCCATCCCAAAACCACAACTATCCTGGGAACTTGTTCTGCCATTCCACCTCCTCCTCATCCTGGAAATATTGTGAGAGTTTAAAACTAATAATAATAAATAAAAAATTTAAATTGAATCTAGCCCATTTCTTCCAAATTCTTGCAAAGTTGTTTTACATGCTGTCCAAATTTCTGTTAATTTCTGTTTGAACAAGTGAAAAATGTCTTGCGTTTGTCATACGACAATTTAGGGTGTAGGGTTTTGCACGTACTTTTTGCCCTTTTGTTTTGTGTTGACCAAGACATCAGGGGACATATCCCTCTGCTTGCCCGAACTCCTGTGGTTGCCTCTATCCCTGAGTTGCATACTTGTATCTGAAACACCATACCTATGGATTTGAATTTGACAGACAAATGACTGATATTGGCACACTTGCCTTTAAAATTACAGGCAATTTTTTAATTTACCCATCAAGTGATACAGTCATCACTTTGGATTATCTAAAAAATTACATGCAGTTATTGGAAGTGCCTATCTATACACATGCATACTCTTTGACTTCTGTATAACCAATTTAATCCATAACTCCATTTTGTTTGTTGTGTAATTTTCTCAACTATAAATTCCATTGCATCTCTAGATATGCATAAATAATGAATGATATTGAAGGTGGGAGAAGCATGCAATAATAGTTTCCATAACTTGTCACTATGCATACTTCTCGTCAAGTTTCAAGTGACAAATGAAAGGGGTTGAAGACTATGTACATCTGTCGCAGAGAATTTAAGGAGCAGCCAGATCTGCTAGCGTACATGTCTTTTGAACACCTGGGTTCAAATTTGTAAGCAGCTAAAGCAGGTGCAGTTCAAATGTATCATAAAAACTTGATTAAATTTGAAAACAAATATAAATTTTTTAAGTTAGGGTCCTAACACTACTGTAATATCTGTATTGGCTGAGTAGATGTTTGCCAACAATGTAACTTCACATGAATTTCTAAAAGCTAGCTCAAAATGATAAGGAAAGCTGACAGTCAACTCTTAATAGAGCTTCAACCTTGACATGAAAATTGAACTGTCAGATAAATGTAGACAGCCAATATTGAATGCCAAATTTTAAGCTTGCCTACGTGTTTCCATGTTTCGGTGGAATTTACAGACAGCCTCATATAAACCGTAAATTATACAAATAATTTATGGAGAACATAACATAAATTCAACAGTTGTCACTATACCTGAAAAGCAGTTCTTCTTCTATATTTACCATTGTTTTATTTTTACATCTTTAGGAACCATATTCAAATCATGAACTCATGTCTGCTTTGTTCTTCTGGTATTTCAGGAGTATGTTGTGGAGGATGTAGATGGTGAGATACTAGATTCCGATTGGGCTCCGCCTCCTCTTCCAGCTGAACATGTTCAGCAGCTTAAGTCTCTTGGATTACTTTAACAAAACGATAGTTCTGTTAAACTGTTATCTTTGAATGCTTGAAATTGCAGTTTCAGGTATATTACAGGGTTACTTTCTTATTTTTTGATCAGCAGCAGACCTATGTGGAGAGCTAGAATTGGTCAGCAAAAGTCTCAAAGACAAGCAAAAAGTTGTCTGACTGCCTCCAAACAGATGAGGGATTGTATTTGTGGATTGATTGTAGCATATCAATTAGCCACATTACGATGACCTTAATTATCCAAAGATTGAACTACTCTGTGCATGAGTTTGGTCAGGATGATGTGTAAGATGAGCGGGAGAATTTAGTTTTACTTTCTGACCTGAACGAGCGTTGTTGCATTTTGTGAAGTATAGTTTGTATCCTATATACTCCAAAGAGCAACGGCCAATTTGAGTGTTATTGATATTCTTTTATAGTATTGTTGTATTTTTTAGTGTCCGTGCTTGTATAATTAAGGTGTAATTTAGGACTTGATGGATGGGAATATATAGATGCAAGGTATCTGTTAAAGGTGATAATATGAAAAGTAGTATGCGTTAGAATTTTATTATATGTTGCGTTTTTTTAAATTTGGTTATATGGATTGAAACAGGCCATAACCATATTACATCGTGACCACATAGTGGTTTACAACAGCATATTTGGTAATTATGCATGTATCAGCTAGCAAGATTTGGACATTGGTCTTCTTGAAAGTCGTATTTAACTGGTTGAGCTCATGCCATTTGATATTATAAGTTGCATTATAACGTAGAAGAATTATAATTATTGCAAACATGATTTTGTTTGGTATATTGACTTGCATTTTTATCTAATTTTCAACCTTGTGCATGCCCAGTTAACTAGTGTGTATATTATTAGTGTGACATGGAACTAAAGCTGTGTTCTTATGGGTTGGGGATGTGGGAGAACTCTCAAATGGCAAGCACCATTTTTGAAAAAGTAATAATTTGTAGAAGTCTCTGATGTCCTGAAAGATCACATAGATAGCCATCTGCTCTGACAAAATAAAAAATTCCAAAACTATACTTTTCAACCATGGATTCAAATCATAGAAAAATTTCTAAAGATGAAAAGGGATTTTATATTTGTTTGAGACTTTGTAGAGGCCAGCCATTGTGAGATGTCCAATCGTTGATGGTGGAACTGGAAATTAACTCTAAATAGTTCTAAGTGAATATAAATGGTAATGACCTTGGTTGCACATTGATTGCAGTGCAGTTACTGCTGTGGCTGGAAGTGGTGAACCATAGATTGAGTGCTGTTGTCATCTGGGTAGGTTAGGTCAATGTGGTAGTTGGGATGGTTGATTGATGATATGAGAGATGAATGAATTGTTAATATATGCTGATGATTTAGTGGACTGAAAATGATGTGATCCGAGGTCGTTTGTTGAGCATTGGCTATAGAGGTTTCTTTTATATAACATAGAAAAGTTAATTGGAATGAATGGTTATCCATCTTGTCATCTCATTTAAAAAATGGCGGTGAACTAAGTCGGTTATGGAAGTGAGAAGTTGTGACTCAATAAATTTTAGGAAGTTTGTGAGATGATTTGTTGGGTTAAGATTAGTACAGAATTTATAATGGATCATGATCGTTCTTGAAAATGAGTTTTTGGGAGTTGCACACCAGTTTGCAATATAAAGTGTTAGGTCTGGGGGTTTTGGCAGCACCAAAATTTGAAGGACAGCAATGTTTTGATTGTGAAAATAAAGAGGTATCAGAAGATTAAATACTTGAACTTGTGGATAATAAAAATATAGATAAGAATGTGAATGAACACCATGTATATGAAAGGCTCTTACACAAGAGTTTTTATTTTTTAAATTGGTTAGATGGGATTGAAACAGGCCTTATTCATATTACATCACGACTACACTGTTATTATAACCTGACAATTATGCATGAATTCAAACCTGGGTCTGCTTCTTAAAAGTCAAAGAAATTTAACCGTTGCCATTTGATAAGCTGTTACAGGATACTTTCACATACTAAACTCTCATATATTATAAATACTTTCACATACTACATTATACATTGAGAAAGTTTTAAGAAATTCAATTTTTTTTTTCACATTTATTTATTGTGTCTTCCTATTGTTGTCAACAAGATAATTAGCTAAGGTGCTGGAAGTGAAGAGAATAGAGGGTTGATTATTAGGTAGAAAGACCTATTTTCTTTAAACACAGTACTTTACAAAATCGGGCAAGAGGAAGATAAGTTTTGTTGTTTGTTTTCCAGAGTTGAGGATTCAGCCAACAAACAGTTTGAAGGTACAGGTGCAAGTGCAGGTGCAAGAAGGGGAAGATAAAAGTTGGTAACTTCTATAGAAGGGTTTATAGTATAGGTGCAAGTATTCCCTTCGGGTGAAGTGTTGTGTGTAGGCTGTGGAGTGGCCTATGGGTGCTAATGAGGGCCTTTCTAGCCCCCTCCTCATCCCCCCTCTCCTAAGAGATTGTTTGCAGATATAATTAAAGGGAAACAAGACATGGAGGACGTCTTGTTTAGAGACTCAGATCTTCATTCTATTTTCTCTGTAGCGGCCAAGAATCCAAAGCAACAATCGTACCAGACAAGGGTTAATGGCTGCCTCCCCTAGGCGGCCCTTCGTCCTAAACTAGTGATAGATCAAGCCCTGGTGATTGATAACATTCTCTACAGAAGCAAGCATGACTTAATTTGTAAGTTTATCGACATAAGATCATCTTTAGGATTTATGTCCTCTTGGATCCGGAATAATTGGGAGCCCCTTGGGGATACCTCAATCTCTCTTATTAGCAATGGCTATTATATTGTGAGTTTTTCTTCTCAAGCAGATAGAGACAAAGCCTTTGAGTCAGGGAGGACATATGGTGGTGCGAGACTATTTGTTCAGTTGTGGAAGTTGGGATTTGACCCTTGGATGGAGCCCTCTATGGTGATTGTTTGGGTTCGTCTTTATGCCTTGCCATCGAATATTGGTGTGAACCGGTTTTTGAAAAACTTGGCAACTTCTTGGGTTGTTATTTAGGAGTTGCCAGGGACATGATGAGGGGTGAATCTGTTGTTTATGCTCGGATATGTGTGGAGATGGATCTCAACCAACCTCTCCTAGCTGAAATAGAAATTAACATGGGGGACTTATCTTGGATCCAATAGGTAGACTATGAGGCAATCCCATTTCGATGCAGGATCTGCACGAATACGATCATCTGACTTGCTTTTGCTTGGAGGGCATCACATCCCTCCATAGAAAACAATCTCCAATAGCAAGTTTGTTGAGAAGAAAGAAGAGAATCTGCCCACAACCTTGAATGTTAATCCCCTTGCAGAGGGTTTTGAAGCTCCAAAGAGAAAGAAGAATAAAAATAGCAAGACAACATGCTCTAACCAATCAATAGAAAGAAATTTCAACAGGTATGAAATTCTTAATTCTCTCTTGGATATGGAGGAGACCACCATAATAGATGAACCTTAGAAGGATAACCTTGTCCCTGTAAGGGTTGAGGAAACAGTCCATCATGTTTCTTTGAATTCAGATTTGGGGGCTAATCACTTAGCACTAATAAATTCAGGGAACCAATATCTTGCAATGGTTGTGGTGGATAATGATGTTTCAATGAAAGATAGAAAAAGGACAGAGGGAAATTTGACCTTGGGATCCAACAAGCGGTGAAAAGGTTTAAAAAATTTCAAGCAAAGAGTGTAGGAAGAAAATCAAACCAGGAGAAGTTGGCTAATGAGGGAGACCAACTAGTCATCCAGAGAAAGGTCAAGCAGATTGACACTTACTAAAATCCAAGTTCCCAATGATTGTTCAATCTTGGAATATAAGAGGTCTAAACAACAAACCTCATCAAATTGTCGTTAAAGTTTAATTAAAAATCATCATTATGACTTTATTCTCCTTCAGGAGACTAAAGCTTCAATTCATAAGATGAATATCATTGTTAAGAAAATTTGGAGACGGGTTGAGTACATGGCGGTTGGATCCCAGGGGGCTTCAGGGGGAGTGGTGACTTTATGGAATCCTTTTCTCTGGACGACTTTAGATCACTTTGCTAGTCGAGGTATTCTTACTTCTCTCTTCAAGAACAAAACTCCGAGGAGCTTTTATTCGTTTCTAATTTCTACGGTGCTACAAATTTTGTGGAGCAACAACACCAATGGTTAGTTTTATAGGATAGTAGAACTGGAAAAGAGGAAGTGAATTGGATGGTGGCAAGGGATTCCAATGCTAAACTTGCTCTTAGGGATTAGGAAGGGGGAAATCCTTCTTTGGACCAGGGGGATAGATTTATGATGTCCAAAATTAATCAGCTCAATTTAGTTTATGTTCGACATGCGAGGCCTCTGTATACGTGGACAAATAAACAAGTAGGGCCGACAAGTAGGAAAGTCAAGCTTGACAAATTTTTGGTTTTTGAAGAGGCCTTTCTTTGTTGGTCTTTTAGGATGGAGATTCTTGATCGCACTGACTCTGATTACTTTCTAATTCTTCTAGAATGAAGTTGGGCCATAATTCCCCCAAGACCTTTTTATTTTGAGAATTGTTGGCTGGAAAAGGAGGATCTGAAGGGAAAAATCCCCATCTGGTGGGAGGAGGGTCGTCCTTCCCATGGGGGAGCTATGTATGTTTTTTCCAAACAAATCCAACATGTCAAATTTCATCTCAAATTCTGGAAAAGAAGTAGCAAATCTGATTTTCAGTCCCAAAAGACTCCTTTGTTGGCAAAGATGGAGGAGCTGACCACCAGCTTTAGGATTGAAACAATCACAGAGGATTTGAAATATGAAGATGAACTGGTCAGAAAAGAATTAGAGTCCATAGACAATTAGGAGGAAATTTATTGGAAACAAAGAGCGAGAATTGCTTGGCTGTTGGAGGGGGATCGAAACACAAGTTTTTTTTGTCGCTCTACATCGACAAATAGACAAAAGAATTCTGACTTGCCGTCAGGACTCCAATGGATAGGTGATGGACACCATACCCGGTATGAAACATGCAACAAATGATTTATTTCAAAATCTTTTTATTGCTCTTGCTATCCCCAATCTTGTAGTGCAACAAGAGATACTTAACTGTATCCCCAGAATTATTTCAATCAAGCAAAACCAAGCCCTTTTCAGATCGGTGGATAAAGATGAGGTGAGGAGCATAGTTTTCAACATGAAATCAGGGAAATCTCCAGGGCTCGATGGTTTTCCAATTGAGTTCTTTAAGGCTTTTTGGGATGTCATAGGAGAGGATTTAACCAAGGTTGTTGAAGAATCTTGTTCAAACAAAACTATGTTTTAGGCTCTAAATCATACTTTCCTCACTTTGATTCCTAAAGTGGGACAAGCCACCAACCTTGGAGATTTTCGCTCGATTGCTCTCTGCATTGTGACCTACAAGATAATCACTAAGTATTTGTGGAGAGGCATCAAATTTTGGATGGAGTTATTCTAGTCCAGGAGGCTATCCATTCTATGCAGCATTCTGGACGAAGAGGCATGTTTATTAAATTAGATGTCTTAAGGCTTATGATAGAGTCCCATGACAATTTGTGGATCAAATTCTCTATCCTAGTTGCCTCTATGAGAGTCCTCAACGAGTTAGATCTGCTTATGAGAAAATATTTGTGGGATAGCCCAAGGATGGGTAAGAAGTGGGCTTTTTTTAGTTGGGATAAAATATGTCAACCTAAAGCTTGAGGGGGCCTTGGTTTTCGTAAAGCAACTTTAAACAATCAAGCTCTTGCCGGGAAGCTTTATTGGAGATGGATATCCAACAAGGAGGCTTTCTTCATTAGAGTCATCACTAGTAAGTATTTGGGTTTTATCCTTCATCAAGAAGTTGGTCGCATTCCTCTAAGGGGCCCTAGCTCCGTTATTTGGAAGGTCCTAAAAGCTGGTGAACAATTGGTAAAATCTAGACTTTTTTGGAAAGTAGGTATAGGAGACAAAGCTAACTTTTGGAGTGATTCTTGGGACTAGCATCTCCTCTTAATCTATGAGTTTCTAGAGTTGCAACCCTTGCAACAAAGCCTCGAGGGTAGAGGATGGATAAAAATGGCTTCATACATTACTTCCAAGCAAATTGGAGATTTCTCTTTCTAGTGGAATGTTAGAAATAGAGTCTATTCCATCATTTGGGTTATGTAAATGTATCTTCCAAGATACATACTTAGATTACTTTAGGGGCAAGTTATCTAGTTACTTCATGCAATGTAATAAATGCACAAGTGTCAATGTGCAAGTTGTCCCTTGCACAACTAGGTAGAGTGTTGGCCAAGTATCCTATTTTGCCTATATAAGGAAGGCCTCACTATTAGATAGATATAGAGTCAGGGGACATAGTCTGATAGTGTAGCTTAGTGCTTAGCATAGTTCTATGTGTATCACCATCCATTGGTGATGGGTGCAATGTAGTTCAATAGCTTTATAATGGAGTGTTCATTTCCTCCATAGCTACATTGTATTCTTTTATATCATTTCTATTTATTGCATATTTCAGTCATCTAGCAGATTTACTTTCTTTCATATTATTTTGCATCTTGTGATTGCTATCTCCTAGTGCTCGTTACATCAAAAGCTAATAGTGGTATCAGAGCCATGGTAGATCTAGTCTATGTAGGTCAATAGGGAAACCACCATTATCATTGAGCCTGAGTGTTTTGACAAACTGACGCACCGTTGGACCAACCACTGTCAAAAGATCTCAAAAGAGTCTAGGTGGTAGAATTAGGGAGAGCCCAAGTGAGGACTGAAAGAAATCTCAGTTCTAAAAATACTGAGATTGCATTTGACTAGAGTCTTTCCATAGAGTTATAAGAAAAACTCATGAAGACTAGGACTCAACATTCAATCCACTAGATTGACAAATCATCTAGTGAAGATCATCTAGGATATCTAGAATTTGCTAACTAGTGCCTAAAGTTTCTTTTGTTGTAGAAAATTAATTCTCAGAGGATTGGGACTCCTCCTATGATAGAAAGCTAGGAGACTCCAACTTCATTGCTCGAAGGTCGACGTGCCTTCATAGTGCAGAGATTAGTTCCTTGTGCAAGAGAAGAATACTATGAAAGAAGACTTCTAGTGAAGAGTTGTGGTGAAGTTAGGAGACTGAAGATCTCCATTGTTGAATCAAAGAACTTCACAAGTTGAAGAACAGGCCATAGAAGCCTTGACATAAAAAGGCCATAGAAGCCTTGGAGAAAAGGCCATAAGAGCCTTGAAGGAGAAGCCATAGAATTCTTGATACTAAAAAGGCCATAGAAGCCTTGATACTGAAAAAGGCCATAAAAGCCTTGATATTGAAAAAGGCCATAGAAGCCTTGATACTAAAAAAGGCCATAGAAGCCTTGATCCTAAAGAAGAATTCAAAGAGAATATCTGATTCAGAAGTAGACTAAATATTTTAGTACTAATACTTTGTTGCATGGAAAGAAGATTCAGTGAGTTGGGAAACTTCCTACAAGAAAGTTAGGAAGGGTATCTTCTTCAGAATCAATTCAACACCTGAAGCAAAATTGAAGAGATCAGGAGAAGATCTCATTGAAGAACTTCCAGTCAAGGAAGGAGAAGGAGAATAAGGACTAGGCGAGTCCTGCTCGAATCTAGAAGCAGTAGAATCAGAGATCCAAAAGTAGATCTCACCACCAACACTTCCAAGAGTAGAAGGTTGAAGAAAAGGTCTCAAGGAAGACCATCAGAAGTTGTAAGATTAGAGACCTTGGGAAGGTCTTATCGAGCATCCAAAAAAGGCTAGGAGAGCCTTACTAAAGATATTCTCAAAGGAGAACTCATTGGAGAAATCCACTACCAAGGAGAAGCCCCTGATAGTGAAGGACTTGGGACAATTGTCACCATCCAACAACAAGCCCAAGAGAAGAAGAATTTGGCAAGGAGTGCCAAATCTGAGAAGAAGAATTTGGCAAGGAGTGCCAAATCTCAGAAGAAGATCCTGCTTGAAGTCAGAATTCGACAAGAAGACTTGAAGATAGAAGAAGCTCACCAAATATTGAATATTTGAAGATTACCTCTCACAACAAGAAGGCATCACTTTAGAGACAAAGACTTCTCCAAATCTGCAAGAAGGAGAACAGAAGAGGAGAACAAGCCACCAAATCCTAGGCTCGTGAAAGAAAGTTTGAGACCATCATTTGGTGAAGAAGGAGTTGTTCAGGATAGTCTACAAAGAGCTGCAAGGACATACTCATAGCAACAACTTGGTGATCCTAGACACCAAGATCTACATCCTCTACAGAAGTGATAAAAGAGCTACTACAAAAAGGTATGCAACTTTTTGGTGCAAGTAGGTTCATTAATTGGTTTACCTATCAGATTTGTTAGAAGCACCTGAATTT
Organism: Wollemia nobilis; assembly: GCA_028583015.1. Classification (NCBI taxonomy): domain Eukaryota; kingdom Viridiplantae; phylum Streptophyta; class Pinopsida; order Araucariales; family Araucariaceae; genus Wollemia; species Wollemia nobilis. The sequence continues at coordinate 39,157,308 of JAQPPZ010015824.1, read as the reverse complement.
GGATTAAAGTTGCAAATAGAAAATTGGATTACAGTCTTCAAAAGTGCAAAAAGAAAAAGTTCTTTTTAAGGTTCATTTGCACATTAATTAGGAGTTGATTAGATTTCAAAATTGCTTCTATCAACTACCTATTATCTATTTTGGAGAAAGAAAAATAAGACTAAGTCCTACAATATTAATTGTAGTGAAATTGCAGAATAACTCTTAAAGATTCATTTTAGGTTATTCTTGATTAGTTGCAGTAAATTGTTAGTGCATTAATTTGAGAGTTGATTGGAGTGATAAGGTGTAATATTAGTGCATTAAAAGTGAAAGACTTGCACTATTATACTACTCTCAAAAATAAATTAGTTTTGTGTTTTTTGAAGGGCACAAAATCTGATTTGTATCAAGTGTCTAAAGACACTATTAAAGCACATAAATCTGCAACACATTGTGGCCAAGAGAAGCCACCAAAACAGGTTAGAATCCTCCAAAACTTGGAGAAGAATACGACTAACCAAAATAGAAGTAGAAGCTTCAAATATTGAGACTTGGTGAGTCTCAAATCCAAAGCATTACAGGGTTAATTGCAAGGATAAAAGTGCAAAAAATTGCATCATATATCTACTTCTATCTAAGCTTGGATTTGTCATCATAATATCCAAGAAAAAAGGGGAAGGTGTCTAAGAAAAAAGACAACCTCAAAACCCTACACTGCATTCAGAATTCTTCCATACAAATCAGAATACTAGACCTGCAAAAAGGGAGTGCAAGAAAAGGTGCAAAAGGCATCTTATTTATAGATATTGATACATTGAGTTGCACTACTCTAACTCATTCTACGCAGGAAAAAGGGCAGATTGGAAAGTGCCTCAAAGGCACACTACAAGTAGGTTGAATCAGCCAAAGGTGATCGAATACTATCACTCTTCCAAGCATATCAAAGAGCCTCTCTTTTGGCTCATCCTCTACGGATCTTGGATGGTCGAACCTATAGAAGACAAGGCACATGGGAAGATCAAGCAGTGTATAAAGCAAAAGAGCAAGCATACATCAAAGCAAAGGAGCATTTCTATCAAAGCAAGCTACGTCCAATAAAGGAGCATTTCTACCATAAGTGGAGCATCAAGGAGTCTTCATCCAAGCACTACCATTCGGACTCCATTCAAGGGCCACCAAAGCTTCACCAAAGCTCCTCCATATCTCCACCACAACTCAACCATTAGCATTGCTTGGTTGGAGATATTTCAGCATCTACGTAAAACAACAAAGAACAAGGTGGAAAACACATTGGAGAGCCTTCAAGAAAGCATTGATAAAGAGAAGGGCATGCAGATGCCACTTGTCATTCTATGAGAGAACCTCTATATAACGCTCACAAAGAAGATGTTACAATTCTCTCTTGGCACCCATACTCCATGCAGAAGAGGAGTTACGTACAACTAATAGCTTGATATATGTACGTTACAACAAGGAAGTCTCGTAGACGTTGAAGAAGGAGCATTTCTTGGACAACACTCAAAGGGGAATAAAAACATCTCAACCAAAAGGTGACATTTATCACAAGCAATGGAGTGAGTTTGGCACCTCCACCAAATAGTCGAAGCTTCCATGGAGCATTTAAAACTTCTACCATGACACTTGTCACTCAATTGACCACCTATTAAAGGTGCCTTGGACCTTGGAAAGAAGAGGCAATAGTTTGAAAGCGATACATGTAGTAGTTTGGAAGCTACTTGGTAGTGGTTTGATGGTAGTTTGATAGATTGACAATGGTAGTTCGACAACGATTCGACAACGATCCGGAGCAAGTCAAGAGTAGTAGAAAACACTCTCGATCAACCAACATTAAAGGAGAGCATTAAAGCCAAAGCTTACCTTGGGGAATTCACGCTCAAGAAGGACATATTACTGCCATATTCATCCGGCTTCATAAAGGTACAAAGCCTTAATCAAAATTTCCTCATCTAATTTGCTTTCATTTTAAAAAGGGAGTTATAAGGTTATAAGATAAGGTTGAGATATTAAATGAAATCAATCTTTGTTTGAAAGCAAAACTTAGGGAAATTAATATAATATTTGCAAAATACAACTTAGGAGAAATAAGGGATACTACTTGGAATTAATCCATTTAATGTTTGCAAATATTAATGTGTTCTAGTTTTCCAAATTTGGGAGTGATAAGGGTTACAACATCAAACTAGGTTATTGGAAATTAGAAACACTTGAATAAAATCCTAAGGGTTACAAAAAGGGGTTATTAAGATCTTTTATTCAAAGTTGGAAATTTATATTCTTGTCTCAAAAATTTCTCAAAAGGGACAAAAGAAATCCAACATTAAAACCTCTTCAAAAATTGAAAAGTGCTTAGTTCAATAGGAGTAATAAGGAGTTAAGAAGTTGATTTTTGATCTTTACAAAATTTATACAAAATCAACCAAAATTGAACTATATTTTACAAAAGCACTATATCATACTCCAAAAACATTAGGGAGTCATAAGGGATTCTACAAAACTTGATAATAATATCCATCAAATATTATCAAGTTGGGAAGATATAAGCTTTCTTCAAAAACCTAAAATTAGGTATTCATACCTAGGGAGACATAAGGAAGCCTACAACCTAAGGATTAATAAAGGTTTCATCAAATCAAGCTTATATACTTCAATTAGGAAAGTTATAAGATAAACTATCAAGATTCTATCAAATTTTCAATTCTAAGAATCACTATTCTATTATGGATGAAATTTTGAGAAAAGCTTTCAATAATGAAGAACTATTCCATGAAGTAGAATTCTACTCTCAAAACTTAATAGATACTCTAGAAGGATACGAGTATCTACCCTCTAATGACAAAGTGAAATTCTCCTTATTTCTTAAGGAAGCCAAAGAAGGTAGCTTTACAACATTGATTAACTATCTTCATGAAATTCTCTTCACAACATGGTGGAACTCACAAATATTGGTTATATTTTCACCAGAAGAATATCTGATGATTTATCTATCATTAATTGTGTTTGTACTTACTCAACACAAGAAACAAGCTGGTAATAAAGAACAATACTATTGTGATGATAGACTAACTTGTTATAAAGCAGATATTTCACCAGCATCAAAGCAGAATCACAAGAAGAGAAGAAGAAAAAGGAAGAAGAGACATACTAAAAGAGGCCATGACATGAATATTGAAGTAGCAAAAGAGGAACCAGATCAAGACTGCTCTGAACAAGCAGATAAAGGAGGAATACAATGCAAAGTCAATTGAAAGAAGAAGCCTCAGCTCTAGCTTACTCTGCATCATATGAAGACACAGATTACCTGTTGAACCTGAACACAAAGAATGCAGAGGAAGAATACAAAGTTTAGGAAGAAGAAGAAGATCCATATTGAAGACTAAAGTCTTCAATACCCAAATAATGTAATACAGGGGGTGTTAGAAATAGTGTCTATTCCATCATTTGGGTTATGTAAATGTATCTTCCAAGATACATACTTAGATTACTTTAGGGGCAAGTTATCTAGTTACTTCATGCAATGTAATAAATGCACAAGTGTCAATGTGCAAGTTGTACATGTGCAAGTTGTCCCTTGCACAACTAGGTAGAGTGTTGGCCAAGTATCCTATTTTACCTATATAAGGAAGGCCTCATTGTTAGATAGATATAGAGTCGAGGGACATAGTCTGATAGTGTAGCTTAGTGCTTAGCATAGTTCTGTGTGTATCACCATCCATTGGTGATGGGTGCAATGTAGTTCAGTAGCTTTATAATGGAGTGTTCATTTCCTCCATAGCTACATTGTATTCTTTTATATCATTTCTATTTATTGCATATTTCAGTCATCTAGCAGATTTACTTTCTTTCATATTATTCTGCATCTTGTGATTGCTATCTCCTAGTGCTCGTTACATCAAAAGCTAACATGAAAGAGGTTAGAAGAATGACCTATTCTTGTCCCTCTTCATCAAATATTTTTTATTGATAAGATCCTCAAGAAAAGGTACCTTACAGGAAAAGAGGAAGAGGATAGGATCGCTTGGGGCCTTGGTACTCTAGGTGTCTTTACTGTTCGTGATGGTTATAATGCTTTGCTCCCTCCTTCGTTGAACCTATAGGATGACCCATGGGATAAAGTTTGGGTGGCTAAGGGCTGGCCTAAAATTAATTTCTTTGCTTGGGAAGTGATGCATAGGAGTTTTCTCACCTATGATAAACTTATGAAGAGAGGTTTTTATGGCCCTTCCAATTGCATCATGTGTAACTCCCAGGAGAAGACACTTGATCATCTTCTTTTCCAATTAACATTTGCAAGAGAGTTGTGAAAAAGGTGGTTAGACCTCTTTAAGGTTCACCTAAAATTTCAGGTGAATTTCTAATATCCGAGAGATTTGCAAACGTAGAAAATCCAAGAATACCTCCATTCAGCTAGGCTGGTCCCTAGGACCAAGTTTCATCTGGTGGCACATTTGGCTAGAAAGAAATTCCAAATTTTTTAGAGAGGAGTTCAGTCCAATGGAGTTGGTTTAGCATAAAATTGTTACCAAGATTTTTGAAATTATAAAATCTCACTTTAGGGACAAGAAAAATAAGGTGAATGAGGGGACTCCCAAGCCACAAAAGTTGGGACCATGGCAGCCCCCTCCCCCAGGTTGGAAAAATATTAATTTTGATGGTGCAACTAAGGATAACCCGAGGGCTGCAGGCATTGGTTTTCTCATAAGATATTTCAAGGGGAAGATCCTCCATTGGGAGCTAGAGGGTCTTGGAAGAGCTACTAATAATGAAGCTAAAGAACTGGCTATCAGACAAGGTTCTCTCAATACTTGGGAGAATGGGATTAGAAAGATCATAGTTGAGTTTGACTTACAAATTATGGGGGACTTCTAGATGCTATTAGAAATTTTAGACCAAAGGCTTGGAGGATAAGAAACATTGTGAACCAAATTAATTCCATTTGGAAAAAATTTGAGGATACCATCTCGGTCTATGTTGATAGATAAAATATTGCATCGGTTGATTTTTTGACTAAACATTGCAGTAAAAGTCTAGTTGGATACTTGCTGAATTCTAATTAGGATAGGGAAACTTCTGAATGGTTGGAGGTGAACCAAACGGTTCTTAATTTGGCCAATAAAGACTTAGGTAAGGATGAGGATAGGTCCAAAGTCCACTGAGCCTTGTGGATCAATGGAGGATGAGCAATTATTTGTTGGTTTTTTTATTGCCTCTTGCAACACTCTGTGGCCCTTTTTGGGATAGCACTGGTAGTGTTCGCAAAACTATCAAGCCTGCTAGGTTACTTAGGATCAATGGAAAGCAAAAATGGGACCAGGTTAAAAGTTTTTGCTCTTTATATGGTACTCAATTTATTTTTGGAGATGTTAATCCAAGTTTTATTCGAATTTTAGGGCTTGCAAAAAGTGGTAGACCTATGACTGTAATTTGATTCTTGTTCTATCAATATAATTTTTTTACCTTTTAAAAAAACAAGATAAGTAGCTCGCTCTATAATATATATTGAATGCCCTTGTTTTCCAAATGATTTCATACATTTGAATCTCCTTTTTAAGAAAAAGGATATTTATTTTGATGCTAAACCAATTGCCTAATATAGAGTAAGATGGGTGCTTAATGAAGTTGGCAGATGTAATATATATGCAATGAGTGCCCTTGTTGTTTTCCAACATGTTTTCATGTGTTCAAGTCTATTTTTTAAGAAAAGGATATTTATTTTGACGTTAAACCTGTTGTCCAATATAAAGTGACATGGATTCTTAATGAATATAGCATATGCAAGTTTAATTTTAGCATTTGTAAGATGCATTAGGCCGATGCTTTTTTATTTATAATCAAACCTCCAATTACTTATTTTCATTTTCAATATAATGTTTAGCAATACTTTAAAGAAATGAATGGATTCAATACATTATCGAGAAAGAAATAAAATATCATAAATAGCACGTGATATGAAGGTTGTCCATAGAAATTGAAATAATAACACCAAAGAAAAGAATTAGAATCACATTGATGTTCGAATGAATGTTATCATAGGGTATAATTATTAAAATTACAAGTGACTTTAGTAAATTTAAAAAACTAACCTTAAGGTTTATTATTATAAATTACAATAAACTTCATCTTTATGAAGTGGACAAAGGGTCCATAGGCCTTTATAAATGATTACATGACAAAAGGGTCAACTATAGCCTCGAGTGGAGATTATTTCACAACAAATATATTTCAATAATTCCCCTCAAGATGAACAAGGTCTATATAGAGAGACCCTTGTCAGTCATCCCTCCTTAAAGGGCACTCTCTTGCTCCTTGAAGTTCTAACATTTGGTAGAGACGTTCCTTCAACATGACCTTAGTCATAATAGCTCTTGTAGGACACTTTTTCTCTCCATGATCATGAAGTTATAACCTTGTCTCTTGGAAGAATGATGTTAAAGCCCTTATCATGAGGGGATCATCAATATATAGGGTAAATATTGCACCTTGTCTATCAAGCTCACAACTTGATGATTATCACAAGTGGATCTTCTCCTATGATTCATCATGAGGAAGCACATGCTTCACACTAGTGTGGAAAATATGCTCTCCACATTAAACAACAATAGAGAAGAAGAAATGAGTAGGATTCATTGAAGCAATTTTCTCTCAAGGAACTAGAGTGATTGTACCAATATTGAAGTTTGTGGATATCATCAACCATGATGATCACACAATTGGAACCATTTTCCTTGAAGAAAGGATCAAATGGAGGCATATTGAGCTTGTACATCTGAATAGTCTCACCACAATATCCAAAAGCAATAACTTTAAAGTCATCATTAATGTCCTTAATCACCTGTTTGTTAGGGCAAAACTCCACCCTTTTCTTAGTATCAGTAATATGATAGATAGATAGAAGATTGGATTCCAAACCTAGTACATGAATATTTTTGAATGAACAAGAAAGAGTCAACTCTTCACACATTGTTATTGATAAAAAAGTGCCATCACCAATAATAATGTGCTCATCATAGTGCCTTTTGATATAGCTAGTCAACATGTGATTATTTTTTATCACATGTTGAGTAGCACTTTGAATATTTTGAGCTAAGGGGAAGTCCTAGTGAGAAAAATGCGAGGTATCTCTATATTTGCCATGTACAAAGAAAAGAAGAAGCATCAAATCCCTTCTTCCTACTTAAATTTTTTTGATTCGTTGTTGATAAAATTATACCTTGTGTTTTATTTTTTGCACCAATTACAAGTGGTTTTCTTGAAGGATTTTTAGATTCCTTGTCCCTCTATTTTACAAAATTTTTAGAATCTTGTTTAAACACTTCTTTAGCATGAACTAGAATGGAAAAGGGAGTTACATTTCATCTCATATTGCAAGCTTATTGGTAAAGGAGGTATTGAAACCCATTTTCTAGCTTGGGGGGATTTTCCCTAGGAAAATACATTTGTAGCATCTCAAAGAAAATGACTACTATCTCATAAGCCTCAGAAACATTATTACATACCATATGGGCATAAACGTCTTCCCTTTTGTTCTTCTCATCATTCCCTTTTGCAATATGAACTTCTTATAGTATTTTGAAGTGATTAATATACTCCTCAACTATACCAAAGCTATCCATGCTTAAGGTAGCAAGAAAAACTTCTAGTCTACTAATGTGAGAAGAGTCAACATCGTCATCCAATTACTTGAAGGTGTCCAATAACTTCTTAGGACCATCTTTGCGGGAAAGGTGATTGTCATATATTTTCTCCATAGATAGAGCAATCACATCATGAGCTTCATTTTTTTTGTCCTTATATAGTGCCTTATTTTTTATTGGATTTGTATCTTTTAAATTTTCATTAACATACTTTAGAATACCTTTGCTATGTAAAAGAGCTTCTATCTTGTTCCTCCAAGTGGTATAATTTATCTCATTTGATAAAGGTATGTTTTGGTTCATTATATTTTTGCAAAAATATTGTTGCTAGCATGAAATTTTGCGAAAATATATTACCTTACAATAAAGATCTTGAAAAACCATGCAATTTGAGAAAAAAAGGCTCAAATTGGTTCCAAATGCAAAAGTTATGGCCCCAAAAAAATTTAACCTCAAATTGCACTCAAATCTAGCAAAACTTTTGAAATCATTCAAAATAATTAAAATACCTTTAGGGAATTACCTATTGCCACGTGTTGTTAATTGGACAAATAAGACTTCACCTAAGCATTGACTATGTAGGCCACCGAGTAGTAATTTGGTGAACCATACCATGTGTTGTGTGGAAAGGAGCACCACTTATTGAATCTAATTTTGATTGGTCAAATGACTACTCAAATATGAAGCTTGAACTTGTGATGTGTCTTGTAGTGGTTGACTCATCCACCTTATATATATATATATATACATATATGTTTTTTAGGCCACCTACACCTAAGCCCCATGTTGACCTCAAAATATCCTTTAAAACATTAATTTCAATCAACACAATCAAGGAGAGATTTAAACTCATGACCCTTAGGACATAAGGGCCTTATAGTCTTCTCCCTAGCCACAAGGCTCACAATCAACATGTGACTTCCAATCATCGTTTTTAGTAAAGTAGAAAAGGGGGAGTTTGACTTGTCAACACAACTAAGGGCTAGCATGGATTACCAACTATAGTGCCCAAGGACAACTGTGGCTTGTCAATGCCCACTCCCATTCATTTTCTTCCAAAAATTTTACCTAAGATTCAAATTGTAACCAATACCCTCCTAATAGCTTATGCCCAATGCCATAGCCATCAAGTCAAGTTTGTCATTTATGTTGAAGAGCCCATCAAAAACCTTGGTTTCTTGTGTCAAAAAAGTGAAGGGTTTATCAAGCACCTTAGCACCCGTACCTTTGATGAGCATAAAAAATGCTCATTTCTATGCATGTTTTAATGGGGTATTGTGCGACATTATTAACACTAGAAATATATTTTTATGTAATTATTGCATATATTTAATGGAAATTTATGTATTATGCTTGACCGATGTTTTTAGTGGGAAATGTATGTAGATTGCATATTTTCATTACTTTTGCACACTTTTTAGTTGAGGTCCCACATGGACCTGACACTGTACAATAATTGAATGTGTTTAAGGAACAAAGTATGTCTTAAAGGATATGGTGATGCTAGAAGTGAGTGTCTAATTTTGCTAAGGTACGATGCCTGTATCCTAGTAACATGCCAAAAGGTACCTATTTTTTGGTAAAAGAGAAGGTGCATATCTTTTGATGATAGAACAAGCGCTTGTATCTCGACAACAGGTCGAAAGATGCCTATCTTCTGGTGATAGAACAAGTGCCTATCTCTCAGTGTAAAAAAAAATGACTAATCTTTAAAAATGTAGAAGGCATCAAGATTTTATGCCTATATTACAGCTACATGCTGGAAAGCACCTATATCCTGGTGATAGGTCAATAGGCACCTATATTCAACAAAAATAAAGTGCTTTTATCTTGTGCATTGACTATTTTATTAGAAGACCATGCGAATAATAGAAATAAATTGTTATAAACTTAGGAAGCACTATTATTATCATAAATGATTAAAATTAGACATAGATGCTCTTTTATTAGACACCTATTGCAGTTGTGCACGCATCAACCATAGCGAATCATGTCACATGATTAAAATAGAACATGTTATTTTTATAAGAGGGGATGATCGCATTCTGTATAAAACATAGGCCATTCCAAAAGCAAAGGATCCTGAATCCCAAATCCTGAATTTTCAATCTGCAAGGCATTGTTATTTTTTATTGCATAATTATAAATAAAGTTAGAGTGTTCTCCATTTGCGCGTATTTGGTGAAATTTAAATAGCAAGTTGGACGAATGTTTGTAGGATCTTGGGACCACTCCAGGAAATAATCCTCCCTTGTTTATTTCTTTCTTTCTTTATTTTTTGTTGTGTGAGTTTATTTCCTGCATTATTTATTTTAACAGTGTGTTTCTTTTCTACAATTTCCTTTCAAGTTGTGTGTTTGATTTCAGTAATTTTCCTTTCAATCATGTGTTTGATAATAGTAATTTAATTTTAGCAATTTACTTCTTACAGTTTCTTTTTAAGTATTTTATTTTTTGCATTTTAATTTGAATGGTTTGGTAAAATCTAAAACTACACGAACAACACACCCCCACCAAACCAAGTGATATATAGGACTCATCTCCCAAATACTACAGGCATATATTGTGCATAGGTACTCAACAAGTTTACGAACTCCCGGATTGATAAAATTAAATGGAAGGAAAATAACTATTTTCAAGAACACCATTTTTTTGCTCACCAATTTGGCACTGTTGTCAGGGAGTGCCAACTATAGTATTTTAGGATCTGTAGGTTAGTCAACCTAAAAATAACTATTCAGACTATCTTACCCATAGATCCCTTACCTGATAATGTATGAGTCCACCAAGACTAAGAGGGTTGGATGAATGTTTTATTAAAAGGGTAGAGGTTACCTTTGAACCACTAGAAAATCCTTCTAATATTCCTTCTAAAGCATATGAAACACTTCTTGAAGTTGCACCATCATCTCCACTAGAGACACCTTGGCATATTAATCCAATATTTGGATAAACTTCCTTTAAAAATGATCCAAGGTGGAAATATCTCAAAGAGGGATTTGCTTCAAGTTTTGATTTAGGACCTTTGTTTGAAAACACAAGATTTGAGAATTTATTGAATACCCAACGTGGAAGGCAATTGAAGACAAAACTATTTCAAATTTGGATTTAAGAATACTACTAGAAGATAATAAAAATGAGTGTGATGTCTTGCTAGCTGAATTAAAGCAACCGAAGTAGAACCTACATCACCTAAAAAGATGGCTAAAAATGAGGAAGCTATTACCAATTTTGATTTTCCAATTAAGCAATCACAAGGATAAACCAAAATGAAATATATATCTCTTGCACACCTCCCTATTTTTAGAGGACTACTAATTGAAGACCCTGATCTATTTATTTTCAAATTTGATATTCTTTGTAGATAAGTGGACTATAAAACTGATTTTCAAAAACTGAAACTATTTCCCTCTATGTTAGATGATTCATCATTATGCTGGTTTATCGATCTAGGGAACAAACAAATTTCCACCTAGGAAGACATGAAGAAAACATTCCTACAACAATACCAAGATTTTTGTAGGAAACGAGATGCTAGGGAAGAAGTCCTAGATATGATGCAAAGGGAGGAAGAGTCATTGAAATATTATTGGGGTAGTTTTCATTTTAATCTTCAATGTTCACCCCATGCAAAACTAGGTGAGAAATCCTTGAGAAGCATATTCTTAAGGGGTCCTACAAATTAATCCTTAGAAGCCCTAAACTTGTTATCGGGAGGTGACATTTACCAACATCAAATGCCAGATATTCGATAGTTATGTTGAAATTATTCTAGAAGAAATGGTAAACCTATTAATCGAGGAACAAAAACCACAACCTCTATGACCAAGGCATAAATAGGTAGCTTGTTGGAAGACATGAAGAGTGACATTCTATCATATCTTGCACTTAAATTAGACACATTCAAACTTACGAAAAAGAAGCAAGAAACTGAAGCAAAACTAGCCTTTTTTTGCCCAAGATGTAGAAGAAGACACCCCAATAATGAGTGTCCAAAAAATAAAATTAGAGTGTGTGCTATTTGTCAATTGGACCACAAAACAAAACTGTGCCCGAATTTAGCAAACATGAAAGAAGAACCAAAAGTAGTAGAAACTTATTTCATGGGCAATAGGAGAAATTGGCAACAGTGTCCTATAGGAGGTGGAATGCTAGGAGGATTACCACAATATGGGGGATCTAACTTTACAAACCAAGGACAAGATCAACCACCCAATATGGGATGGCGGGGTCAACCACCTTGGATGAATGCCACCCAAGGGTCTACTCCCTACACCCCTTATCCATGGATGCCAAACCAACAAGCTAGACCGCAGTGGAAAAATTATAATACGTGGACTTCACCTCCACAACCCACAACACAAACACCATTGTTGCCTAGTTTGTCGACACTGTCTACTTCCAGGTTACAAAAAGTACAAAAAAAACCAACCCCAAATCCAAATAATAAGACAAATCAGCCCACATATTAGGTAGATGTGGGAATGTATCCTATGTATCATATTAGTGTAGATTGTAATCCTATACAACTTAGGTCAGGTAGACAATTAGGAGTAGCTTCCACACCTCCAATAGTGGAGGAAGAGGAAATAGAAGAAGTAGAAGAACAAACACCTTCGATAGAGGAGGTGGAAGAAAATCAAACTACTAAACCAGTAACCAATGAAGAGGTTCCACCTTTTCCACAATGGTTACAGGAACCTAGAAAGAAGATGCAGCCAAAATTTGACATCATGGAAGGGTTGAAAAACCTAATTGTCACAATTCCCCTCTATTAGGCCATAAGAGACGTGCCAATTTACACAAAGACCATTAGAGAATTATGTCTTAAGAAACTAGGATGAAAACCATCGAAAGTAGTGCATGTGGTAGGTCAGTTAGCTGACTTAATGTTAGGAAACACCTACCACCCAAAATACTATGATCCAAGAAGTTCGATTGTAATAGTCCAAATTAAAAGTTTAAGGTTACCCAACACTTTGGTAGATTTAGGAGTAGTTATAAATGTCATGACTAAAGAAACCATGCATAAACTACAACTAATAGATATGAGATAAATCAAAATAGTTCTACAATTGGTTGATCGATATATAGTACTCTTGGAGGGAATGCTGAAATATGTGATTGTAATTGTGGATGCATGGGAATATCTATTAGACTTCCTAGTTTTAGAGTCAAAATCAGGATTGGATGGTTACCCACTCATATTAGGACATCCTTGGTTGGCAACGGTTGATGCCTACATAAGTTGTAGTATGGGACAAATGACAATATCCAATGGATAAAAGATAAAAAATTTAGTCATTTACCCCCCTGCACAATCTACCGCTGAATTGGGGGAGCCTAATTTTGACCTTGAACATGTTGATGCCTTGCCAATGCTAGAATAATTAATGGCTCTAGACGAGGTAGAATATGAAGCCGATGAAGACGTAGTAATAAAAAACTTCTTCTAGGGAGAATCTTCACATCCTATTATAGAATCCCCACTTGTAGGCAACAAGAAAAGTCATGTTAAGCAAATAGAGGTAGAACCTGGTAGAAAACTAAACATTGACAATGCATTGTCAACTATTCAAGAGGACAAGTTAAAAGAAATACTAGTCAACTATAAAAATGCTTTTGTGTGGAGCTATAAGAACATGAGGGGTATTGCACCTAAAGTCTGCATGCACATAATTTATTTGGAAGATAACACAAGATCGATAAGACATCCTCAAAGGAGGATGAATCTAGCAATGAAGAAAATAATAAAAGTTGAAGTACAAAAAATTTTATCAACTGCATTCATCTATCCCATTTTATATAGTCAATGGGTTTCACCTTTGGTGGTAGTGCCCAATAAAAATGGCAAGTGGCATATTTGTGTGGATTACAGAATGTTAAACAAAGCCACTAGAAAAGACCATTTTTCCCTATCTTTTATAGACCAAGTCCTTGATACCTTGGTAGGATGAAAATACTTTTTGTTCCTCGATGGATTCAACGGCTATAATCAAATCCAAATAGGGGATGAGGATTAGGATAAGACTACCTTTACCTATCCTTGGGGTACTTTTGCTTACCGAGTCTTACCATTTGGGTTGTGTAATGCACCTACAACATTTTAAAGAGCCATCATTAGTATATTTTTAGATATGATAGGAGAGACTGTAGAGGTCTATATGGATGATTTCATTGTTTACAATGATGCATTTGAAGAAGCTGCAACGAATCTAGAAAAAGTACTCCAGTGTTGTTAAGAAATGACTACCTTTACCTATCCTTGGGGTACTTTTACTTACCAAGTCTTACCATTTGGGTTGTGTAACGCACCTACAACATTTTAAAGAGCCATCATTTGTATATTTTTAGATATGGTAGGAGAGACTATAGAGGTCTATATGGATGATTTCATCGTTTACGATGAAACGTTTGAAGAAGCTACAAATAATCTAGAAAAAGTACTCCAATGTTGTTAAGAAATAAACTTGTTCCTAAGTAACAAAAAATATTTCATGTTAATGCAGGAAGGGATAGTGTTGGGACACCATATCTCTGCTAAAGGGATCAAGGTAGATAAATGGAAAATAGAAGTTATCAAAGAATTACCTACCCCCCAAACAATGAGAGATATCCATAGTTTCTTAGGCTCTACTGGATACTACAGGTGATTCATGCCAAAATTCAATATAATTGCTAGACCTCTGAACACATTATTGACTAAAGATGCCAAGTTTATTTGGACAAATGAATGTAAAAAAGCGTTCAAAACCTTAAAAGAAAAATTGACAACTGCTCCCATGATGAGATATCCAAATTGGAACCTTCCCTTCCACATTTATGTGGATGCATCTAATAATGCTATAGGGGCAGCACTTGGGTAGGAAACTGAAAATGAAGTTTATGCCATTTACTATGTCAGTAAAAATCTGAAGGGCACTGAATTAAACTACACTGTCACTAAAAAGGAATTTCTTGCAGTTATACATGCTATAAATAAATTTTACCATTATATCATGGGCTATAAAATATTTGTGCATACTGATCATACAACCATCAGGTATTTGATGAACAAGCCAATGGTAAGTGGTAGAATTATTATATGGTTTTTACTTCTACAAGAATTTGATGTGACTGTAGTAGATAAACCTGGAAAAGATAACGTTGTTGCAGATTTTCTGTCCAGATTAATCTCTTAGGATAACACTATAATTGAGGACTGATTTCTAGATGAGCATCTCTCTGCTCTTGACACCCAAGTACCATGGCATGCCGATATGGCTAGTTACTTGGCCACTGGTAAAATATCCCCTGCACTCTCATTGCAAGAAGCTCAAAATTTAATTGAAAAGAGTGCAACCTTCTCATGGATTGATGGTTGCTTGTTTAAGATAGACCTTGATCAAATCATGAGAAGATGTGTTGCGGAAAATAAAACTACAGAAATATTAAAAGCCTATTATGACAAATCATGTGGTGGAAATTTTGCAAGATGAAGAACTGCATTTAAAATTTTGTAAATGGGATATTATTGGCCCTCATTATTTAAATATGCAATAAAATATGTTAGCCATTGTGATCAATGTCATAGAATGGGTAGATCAACTCTATGAGATGAAATACCTCTTCAGCTCCATGTGCATATTGAACCATTTGATAAATGGGGGATGGATTTTGTTGGACCAATCAATCCATAGTCTAATGGTAAAAGGTATATTTTAGTATGTACTGATTATATTACTAAGTGGGTTGAAGTGCAAGTACTACGGAATGCAAAGGAAGATAATGTTACGTAGTTTTTGTATGGATTCATTTTCACCAGGTTAGGTGTTCTTAGGGATATTACCACTGATCAGGAAGCGTAGTTCACATCGAGAATGATTCATGAACTAATGAGATAGTTTCAAATATAGCACAATAAAACCATCCCCTACCATCCACAAGCTAATGGGTAGGTTGAGGTTACGGATCAACAGTTGGAAAATATTATCACCAAGATAGTGCAACAACACAAAAGGACTACGAAAAATGACTACTAAAAGCAGTATGGGCATATAGAACTACCTGGAAAACAACTATGGATTTACACCATTTCAGTTGGTGTGTGAAAAATTGCAATGATGCCAATTGAGTTTGAAATAAAAACTTTGCGGACTGCTGCAGAACTGAATTTAATCTTAGATGCTGCATAGTAAGAGCGGATTCACCAATTGAATCAATTGGATGAATACTAGCAAGATGCATTGTAGCACACATAAATAATGCATAAAAAAAGGGCTATGTGGCGTGATCACCACATTCGGTCAAAAATATTTAGAGAAGAAAATTAGGCACTATTATATGATTCTCGGTTCTAGGAGCACAAAGGAAAATTGATGCAGAGGTGGATGGGCTCGTACGAAGTAGTGGAAGTGATTAAAAACTGAGTTGCCCATGTTAATCGACAACAATGATATAATTTTCACAGTAAATGACCACCACTTATGACCATACCATGCACCTCAAATCTACGTTATTGGCTCAGAAGTAGGCATGGGGGAAACTTCATTTAAAAAAAAAAACATTTTAGTCAGTTTGACGAATGCTTTTGTGTTCAATGTAATAAATACATTATTATTATATTAATTTTCTAATGCTTAGCATAAGGTTTTATTTTTATTTATTTTCTATTTTGTAGGGTTACGTGGACTCAGATGCAATCTGTAAGCATCCAAGCCAACTGGGCCTATTAGGCACAAAGCCATGATCCCTGCTTTTATTTTATTTTTGTGTTTATTTTTGTAGGACATGTGGACTCAGATGCAATCTATAGGCATCCGGGTCAAACTAGACCTATCAAGAATGAAGCCATGTTACCTTGTGTTTTCCTCACTTTCCAAAAGTATAGCAAAGTGAAGAAGGTGTCAACTTCCTACTAGGAGGGCAGTGTCAATATCCGAGCTCGTGTATAGGTGCTTACTTCTAATCGGGAAGAAAACAACTATATTTGGGTCAATGTAGTGAACATTGACTTTCTACCAAGCAAAGGTGACTATCTTCCAAAAGTAAGAGACACCTGTATTTGGACCATAAGAGGTACCTATATCCGGATCACAGAGAAGGTGCCTATATTTGGGTCGATGCAGTGGGCACTGATTTTATACTAAATAAGGTGCTTATATTCCTAAAGCAGATAATGCATATATCTACAAAACATAGAAGGTGCCTATATTCCAAATATAGAAGATGCTTATCTTCCAAACATAGATGGAACCTGTATCCTAGAATAGAGAGGGACATATGTATTCTGAAGTAGAGATGGTACCTATATTCAACATCAAAGAAGCAAATGATACCTGTATTCTAGAAAAAGAAGGCACCTATATTCAGAGCAATGATGGCACCAATATATACACAAACAACAAAGACAACTTTCCATGGAGTAGAGTATTTTTCCCATTTTTGATGATGGAATCCGTTTGCTTCCTGATTTTTGATTGTCGAAGTCCACGTATTCCCGTTAGTAAAATACACATGCTCCTGAGACATGAATAACAGAACACATCAACTTCCAAGGGGGACGTGTGTCATCCCACAATAAATTAAAAAACCATAACTTCATTTATTTTTAGCATGAGGCCTTGAAACTAATAAATATGTACTACACAATAACATTACTTTGACAAGATTTCCCTACACAGAAAAATTAACGTCAATGATTCACCCCGCTACACTCTCATCATGCTTTTATCAATTAGGTTGCACCACTAGGCATCTACACATCATATTTCATGAAAAACCACCAAGGTATATACTGATTTTTATATTATGTATGTGCATAGTTATCATAAAAACACATTTTTGTGTAATGTGCCAGCACATGCCCCACGATTCTATTATCCAATCGTGCAACCCCAAGCCTACAATTTGCCATGTGGTACCAATCAGACATGGGAGCAGTTGTACCTATATCCAACTGTATATCAACACATTATTTAATGATTGATTCCATAATTACTACTGATTATGGGAAGATAGGTGCCCTATATGCACAGATACAGTCGCATGCTTTGATATGCTCAAAATGGATAAAGGTGCTCATTTTGCAATCAAAGAGGTAAAAAAAATAGAGCAGACGCCATGGGAGGACCTTCACACAATCATACACTAAAGAAATATGAGCCTATGGACCTCTCGGGCATTACAAGTTTTATCAAGGAACAATTCAAAGCAATAGGTGGATAGATTATTATCGCCTGGTCAACCAAGGCCAAAACCTTGTGGTAGCACGAGAAATTATGGCTTTGATGACTGATGGATTTGGGTGGATGATAGGACTGGTGATAGCATTAAAAGAGGAGTATATCACATAAGTCATCGTCCTTCCATGCATAGGGGACCACATAGGATAACATTAAGCAATGCACTCGATGATTTTATGGGCAACCCACAACATGGTTGATGTGATCAGGGTTGCCAAAACAATATTTCCATGAGCTATGGCAATAGGTGTTTGAGCAATTGGCTAGGTTTTTCACCTGCATTGATAAATACTCTTGACTTAATGCCAACCACTTTTGATTTTTGAATCATCTGCTACATGGGGATCACATTAATATCCCATACTATTTAATGAGTGCCCTGTGGGACGAGGCCAATATATACCAAGTGGGTACAATAGTAGCATTGGGATATCACAGGTTTATTTTAGTCATAATTTGGTATGTTGAGGCATAGAGGGTTGCACTACCACCACCGGCCATTGTAGTGGAGGAAGTTGCATCCAAGTCATCTGGTGAACAATATGGAGATAATAAGGATGATGACACAAAAGCACCTATCTCCCAAAATAACTATTTAGTAGGGGAGGTAGAGCATACCAAATCAAGCCCATGGGCAACATCACCATCTATGACTAGAAGTGGGATGATGGTAGAAACCTTGGTTGACTGCAGTTCATTGAAAGGTAATGAAGATCATACCATGGAGGACAAACTGGCTACCCAAGTGTTCTGGCACTTGGCTCTGGCGAAGTGCCCTGTGATGACTCTTCGAAGGATGAACTTCAAGGTCAATTAATGAAATTTAAAGTGCAAGCCTCCAGTTGGGAGGAGAAATTTAATGTAATTCAGACTAAATTTTAGCAATTTTGCCAGGTTACCATCGTTGAGAAATAGGAAATAAAACACATTGATCGGTACTTAACAAAAAAAATGTAGTAGTTGGAGAAAAAAGTGCAACAATTGCTTGTCATGAAGGAGGATAGGGTTGATGCTGTTGTGTAGATAGACTAGGCCATGAACCCAAAAATTTCCTCTATTGACTCGAAGGAGGAAGTTGAATCCATGGGGGCGTATCATTTGGATGCCATGAGGGCATCAGACAACTAAGTGTCTGACGCAGGGGACCAATCAAAAGCCCCTCTAGTGGATGCTTCTCAAGAATAGGGGAGCCTTATTTTGTAGAATGGGCCCCATTTTATTGAGATATCATATAGTGAGAAGAATACCCAATCAGTGTTGGATTCAGTGACACACATGAATGTTATCTAGTCAGTTGGGTAGGCATCTGTGTGTGACAACATTGCCTAGTCAGCTAGGGGGTTGGTTTAGCAGAATGATGTGACACAATCAACAGAGAATTTGACTGCACCTTCAATAGCTGCTCAGTCAGCTGGTCAACCTAAGGTTGACTAAACCATGATTGGCCAGTTTAAAAATCTACCAGAGGTTGAACCTCTTGTTGATGCATCGATGGACCAATGCACGCCAAAGATCGAGCCATCAAAAGTGTAGGAAATACAACCTCCAATTAAAGAAGCAAGTCATCCATTGTTCGAACACAAATATCAGTGATCACTAGTTCCTACGCAAGATGGTACCAAATAATACATATCGATTGGCCGATGGCATGCACAATTAAAAGAACCATAACATAAAGAGGATCAGTGTTACATCAAAGGCACAAGCCAATTGAAAAGTTCCACAAGTGTAGACTCTACTCCTATGACCCAATTTTGTGAAACCACTAAATAGGAAAACAAACCATGATTCGATGATTCGTTAACAAGGAGTGGGGTGACAGGGTAAAATAAGTAAACCAATTAATAGGCGGGTCTGGCCAGGTCAAAATATTTGATCTCTTTGTGTTACATAACATGGACAATATAAGGATACAGGTCTTCATTCGATGAAAAAGCAAAGATCAAACCCGTAAATCACATGATGATAATGGACAATCAAATTAAGACAAAATTTTTAGGTCAAACCAAAATGAATTACCCTTAGATAAATAGGACATGTTCACGTGTCATCAACTGATGAAATAATTCATAATTAGTTCCTCCTGTATATGGAACAACACCCATTCTAAAATCCAAGCTATAGTTCTGAGATGGACCAAAGTGTGTTGAGAGCGAGCTACAAAAAGAGAGTTTTATGAATGTAGAGAACTCATGTCACCAGTTGTGGGAGAAACAAGAAGCACAAAGCATAAGATCATATACAAAATATTATCATACCTCGATGGAATATAGTTAGTGTATTGTCACTCTGATGGAGTATAGTTATGGAAGTACCATATTGGTGGTGGTTTCCTTAACTTTTGTACTTCCAGTTCCCTATCCTTCACTGCTATTCCAAAGTGCCTGATGCATCAGGTTCCTCTAATGAACCCTTGCTTCTTCGCATCCCAAGGAAAGTACCATGCAGTTGAAGGAAGCCCCTACTTCAGGACAATACACCTAAATTCTAACATCTTCTCAGTCAATAAGCATTAGGCTATAGTGATAAAAATATGAGAAGATAGTTGAGAGCTCACTTCAGGATAAGTAAATAAAGTCGCAAGCGATGAATAGAAGGTGGCGAGACTTAGGTCAAGTTTCAACCAGATATTTCTAATATATATTTTGAGGCAGTTAGATAAACAGAATGTGCAACACCCGATCGATGACAAGGTAGGAGATGGCACCAGGTGGATGGTTTATATGAAGGCAGTTTAGGCAGTTGCAAAGCTGCTACAACTATAGGAAGGATGTCTACATCCAGAATAATGATCAAGCTTTGATATAGCATATTTTTTCTAAGAGGTATACTCGAGTGCTCATTATTTTCTATTGTATATCCTTTTTTCTTTCTCCTTTTTCATCTCCTCATTCCTCCCATTGTTGTGCAAGTTTTTTATAGAAAAGTGCCCAAGAACTGAGAATATTTCCAGACTATTGAGCCAAAGGTCTAGAGACTCGATTGTTGTGATATTCGAATGGAAGAATGAAAGATCCTTGTTACGATATTCAAATGAAAAATATTTATTGTATTAATATTTCTAAGAGTTAAATGGCGATTCCAAGTCAACTCTTCATGTATTCTCATTCAAATATTAATACAATTTTAGGTTTCTTTCCTGTTATATTTCTTTGTTTATCTCTGTGTGTCTTTGTTATGGGTTACATTATTTGAATGCATAATGAACACTTCTTTTCATTGGTTAATTATTATATTTATTAAAATATTCAAATGAATGTAATTGCACCGATTATTTTGTCTATCCTTTCTATTTTCATTGAAATGTTATTAAATCTTACTACAATAGCCCAAAGGATTAAAGCACCAGTCATACATAAGGCATAATAGAACTATTATCATTTTAGCTCGGTCAAATTTTATAATTGTTAAATCATCATCATAAACCTGGAAGAGCATAAACTTAAAGAATTTAAGATCACCTCAAGGGTATCCTTACCATACTTGGTTTGTCTAGAAAAATTAAAGAACTCTATTCCCAAGTTAAAGAGGTAGGTTGACCAGAGCCTGTAATAGCTCGTTGGTAGTAGGTTTTATTGTAGCATGACAACTTATCCTATAGATGTAGGAAAAATTCCCAATATTTTTTTGGCACCGTTGTCAAGGACTAAATGTGTAATTTTCATTACAATTTGGAACTGTTATCCCCAAAGGGGGAGCTTCCCTTCTTGGTTATTTTTGTTTTATTTCCCCCTTTCTCCTTAAGTGTGCATAAGGTGGTGCACCCAAGTACAACCTTGTGCACCCCAATTGAGGGTGGAGCACACAAAAATCCCAAGGGCACACAAGTATGTGCATCCCAAACCAGCCTACGCGCTCCACAAGTGGGACACACGAAAGCCCCTTCGGGTGCATGAAGTTATATGCCTAACTTTGTCCTATGCACTCCATAGGGAAATGGAGTACACAAAGTTGTCTAAGTTGTGTACCTCGCTTTGAGTCTGCATGCTCCATGGGAGCGTGGAGTGCGCAAGGTTGCTAAGGGCACATAAATTTTATGTGCCCCAAGTTGAGTCTGTGTGCTCCACTCCATGGAGTGCGCAAAGGTCCTTATGGGTGCATGAGGTCATGCACCCATATAGAGTATGTGCACTCCACTATAGAGTGAAGCGCATGAAGTTCCCTAAGGATGCACGCTATCACACACCCTGAGCTTGCCCACGTGCTCTACCCCAATGGAGTGTGCAAGAGCCTTTGGGGTGCACAAGGTCATGTACCTAGCCCCAAACCTACATGCTCTACTCCATAGTGGAGCACATGAAGTCCTGAGGGATTCACGAGCCCGTTCACCCCAAGTAGTGTCTATGTACATCATCCCAATGGAGCATGTGAAGGTCTAGTTGGGCGCACAAATTCATGCACCCAACTTTGGGTTTGTGCACTCCATTGAAAGGTGGAGTGTACGAAGGTCTTAGGAGCGTGCAGTATCATGCACTCCATTGTGGTCCACGTGCTCCACTCCCTTGGAGTGTGCAAGCTCCGTGCACTCCAATTCCCCATTGGAGCACATGAAATTTAATCAAGTGCACAAATCTGTGTGCCTAGTTCTATTCAAGATGCATAGAGAATTAATAGGGTAAAATTTTTGTGCGCTCCTCCCAAAAAGTCATGTGCCTCGCTCGAGCATGCCCCGCTTGAGCAAATCAAGGGTTGTCACATATTCCAAGATCTCCCTGCATTGTAATTCAATCAAGTGGACACAAGGCGCAACCAATTTGCAGCCAACAATGAGGGTGACATGGTACACCCAATCCTATGGCATGATGAGTCATAAAGTGTTGGTGAATAGAAAAGTGCATGCCCCACCTACATGAATTTAATACTGGCTCTTTAAATGGAAGGTGGTGGACCTTCCCCATGCCATTAGCATAATTATGCATGCACAATGTTTTCTTGACGATGTCGAGTGCATAAATTCTAAAACCCTCTCTACTTGCGAAAGTGTGCTTCCATGGATTCTACCATTGCGGCTGCACCAAGGGTACCCGATGTTAAAAACTACATTGGAAAAATTATTGGTGCATGGCTGATCATAAGAAGGGTGGGGAGAGCCTAGGACCCAAATTTTTTGAAGAACCTATTAGATTCAAGTAGAGATATAACAACAAAATATCAACAAGAGGTGGAGGGCATCACCATTTACAGTTTTGACCCCATCGAGGAGGATAACCAGTGCCACCCAATGTTGTTGAGAATCATGAGGGCATAGCGAGATAGTAATGAGCCAGATCCAGTTTGCAATAAATTGAACATAAACCTAGGCTGGTTAACCTGCCCAAAGGTATATCATTCCTCAGACCTTATAGCATGGCTGGTGGTGGCTTATAATCCAAAGAAACAGACCATCCATGAACACAAGAACCAGGTTGTGGCTTGATTGATAGCATATATAATCAGGAAAGTGTTTGGGCTCGCCATAGCTTTGTGGGTCTTGGATTTTAAAACACTCACTCTTCAAGTAAATTTTATGTTGAACTTTATATTCTCGAAGATGCTCTAAAAGAGAGGAAAATGCAAGCCTTCAGGTTTCCCTATCTAGAAGTTTCTACTTCATCCCTAGGTGTAGGACTACGTAGATATGATTAACATGGTGCTGGGAATCTAGGAATTAGAGCTTATCACAAAATATGCCCCTCTATCGATGGGAGGATGTGATAAGCGACAACATGAATGAAGAATTAATAAAATTGCAGAAGGCCATACTAGTCGATAAAGAAGATATCCCCATTCTCATATTATTCATTTTTTATTCATTTGTTTGTAGCACAATTGGATAAATCCTTGGTGGCTTGGTTGGGAGGAGTGACTACCACCATAATTCAAGATTCATTGTTGTGTATACAGGAGGGGTATTTGAGTTACAAAGTCTTCTTTGAAAAATGTTCTCCTGGTGGTACACACTCGACTGTGCGATAAAGAGCCCGATAGACTGGGAGTTGGGGTGAGGAACTTTTTGCATGAATATAGGGTAAGATATTTCTTCTACATGGAAGAATTATCTTAAATCAGGATATATGGTTTTAAATTACCCCCAAAAGTATTGCCAAGACACTGCCCAACGTCAATTGCTATCTTAGAGATAACCAAACAGATTACTGAGGAGGTGAAAATCAAATACCTCATAAAGAAAGGGAGCGTGTCGTGGTTACCCATTCCTTGCTTGATGGGGGCTTACACATATTTAGGCCATTTTGCAATGTTATGGGCCATATGAAATATGGATACATATTGCTTCCTCAAGGTCACGTGGAGACCCTACAATCTCGATGATCACCATAAACTGTTGTTGCTAAAAAATTACCCTTTTACAAGTCACTCATAGGAAATATGACTTTGAATATGAAATGCAAAAGGCCATCAGGGGAAGTATGTCTTTGGACTTGGTATGAAGAATGAATAATAGGCCTTATAGCAAGTTAGAAACATTTGGTGACAATGGCTTCGAATTGGGATTGCACAGAGAATTATTAGTAGACAAGGTGGTGCCACTGGTCCCAACTACTCCCCCAGAAGAATTTGAGGACCCCACTTTCTAGGTTGTCCACCAAAGTACTGACCCGTTTGAGATCATGATGAAGATTGTGGGTGAAGCACAACAAGAGCAAGCCAAACTGCCCTCCTCTTTGAGTTCTCCCATTGCCTCTGTGAAAGAAAAAGAGTTGGTCACCTACTCATCACAGCAACCACAAAGCCTTGCATCATCAGCTCTAACGTTGATGTCTCCATCAGAGTGAACTGATGTGGCAGTGGGCTAGCCCTCTTTGTTCTCTGCCACCTTGGTAGTCAACCAAGAGGAGTGCCCCATTCCCTCAAGGCTTTAAATAAAATAACAAAATTTGTGGAATTTTCTAATATACTTAGAGAGTACAAGGTGCAATAAAGAAGCCCTGTACAGTCCCCCACTAGAAAGAAATCTAGAAATGGGTCTTCTATTGAAGATATCAAAAGTATTATGTTGGTGAGAGTGAGGGACATTCTCTAGTTTACTACGAATGAGGAGGACCAAATACAAGATATGGAGGAGCAGATATCCCCTAGTAAAGGAGTAAGTAGGCCCCGAAGGATAGCTGTGTAGGAGATAGGCGATGTGTCCACAACTACATTTGACATACCTTTGCCACCAAGTTTAAAATAAGCCACCATTGATGTCAGCAAAGGTGTCATACGGGAAAAAGCTTTCCTAGTGGAAATTATGAAGTAGCCCCATGTTACAATATTTGAATTGGGGTTTATTATAACCATTGTCATGTAAGAGTCAAGCACTCTACCGGTTTCTCCATATGTAAATCATTTTATTTTAATAGAAACTCCAACTCTATTCCTGGCATCCTTTGTGTATGTGGTTTATGCGGCTTACTCATTTATATATTATAGCAAATTGAATGTATGAATGACATATTCTATCGATAGTTGAATCGTTTTTATTGATTACATCATTTGAATGAATAAAAATGAACTAGTTCTTTCATTTTTTGTTCTAAGTCATTAAATTTAACTTGCTACAACTACCCAATGGATATGACACTGGTCTGGTCTTAATGTGTTTTAATAACATTTGGTTTGGTTATAAAATAACAAAGAACACATAATATCATCGAATTTGGTAGAACACAGGTAATCACAGTAGATATTTGCACCCGTTGTCTAGGGTTTCCTTACCCGACCTAGTCTGTCTAGAGCCCCGTAGGTAATCTATTCCTGGGTCAAAGAGGTAGATCCACCAGAGTCTACAATACTCATGATTTTTAGATTCCTGTGAAGTGACAAAGCTTAAGGAGGTAAGCAGGAAATCCCCACAATAGTTTTTTGCGTTGTTGCTGGGGAGGATCTTTTAAATATATTTGTTGTCTTACTCCCCTCGACATATCCTTGATGTGAGAATTAAAATATTAGGTTGAGCAATATTGACTAGAGAGCACCTCTTACTTTTTGCACACTATGCTGGTGACTCTGACAAATTTAGAACCAATACCAATGAGAAGCTAATATGGTGGACACAAGAAGCAATGAAAAATAACTACACCTTGAACTTTTGGACCCTCAGGTACTTTTTAGAACACATAAAAGAAAAAATAAAGTCTTGGTTTTTGTTCCTTCTAGTAATCAGGGTAGCAACAATATTGTTTTTATTCCTCAAAGTTATCACACACTAAGTACTGTCCCACCCACTATCCCGAGGGGCCCAATCACACCAATGGCTAATCCACCTTTAAATAATTGGTGTATTAATAGGTATAGACCTTTTATATTACCACTCACCCTAAACTCATTATCCCAAAAAGCCCACAAGTACCTACCCAAGTTCCTAGGGGATAACACTATGATCGAGGAGGACCATGTGAAAGACTTTTTATATGCTATGGATAACGTAGAGGTAGAGCATGAGGATGTTGTCCTTAGATTATTACTCCAAAACCTAGAAAAGGATGCCAAAGAGTGGTTTAATAGCCTAGCAACAAATACTATTGGCACTTTCCAGGATTTGAAAACTGCATTTCTATAGAATGAAAAATCCTTGTTGATCGAGCTGGCAACAATGAAAAATAAGGATAATGAAACTATAGATGATTTCAATAGGCAGTTTACCAAGCTGAAAAATTGAATCCCTATGGATTTGAGGCCTAATGATCACCAGTATATATGATTTTACAAAAACGTCTTCCTTGGTGACTTCAATTACGAACTCAGGCAACAACCCACACTTACCACTAATGTTTGTATGGAAATAGCAATAGTAATAGAGAGAGATATGATAGATAGTGGAAATATGAAGCCAACCTTGGCTAACCCTAGCCCAAGCTAGCCTGAAAGGAAGACTAAGAAAGTAGGCTTTGGCATTTTAAAAAATTAGAACATGATCCTATTGATAAACTGTCATCACAGTTAATAAAAATATTCCAGTCTATAAAAAATCGGTTGTCTAATATTGAGAGGCATAAAGCTAATGGTGGAGAAGCCTCACAACATTAGAATGAAGACATAACTCCTTTTAGAATAAATTTCAATAGGAACTAGAATAATGAGGTGGGAAGGAATTCACATAATATTTGGAAGAGGAAGGAAGTACAGAAAGATCAAGATGTTGTTCCAAATCCCATGACCTCTGTCAATATGGCCTATAATTTTCCTTTATTTTATCTAGCATGTGGCACTCTCCATAACCTAGCCAACTATGGTGTATACCTTAGTCTCCATTCAAGTGTTGACCTTGAAGAGGAATCAGAAGATGAAATTAGGATCAATGCTTGTTGGACTTGGGAAGAAACCACCAACATCCCACCAATCCAAGAGGAGTTCACCCAACCTTCCAGTCCTATTAATAGAACAATAGCCTTCACCCTTGATGATGTGAAGGTTTTAAAGAGGCCCCCAAATAACCACTTTGAAAAAATAAAGCAAGGCAAACTGATCCCCACAACTGAAGAGGTTGAGACCCTGGAAAGAGTCCATGCTACCAGGCTATGTAACAGAACCATACCTAACAAGACTGATAAGAAAAATACAGTTGAGGATAAGGAGAAATCCAATGTAAAGAAACCAAATGATGTCCATCAGCACTCCTCACTCGAAAGCATTGAACCAGTCAACAGTGGGTCAGAAAATAAAAAATTAAAATTTGACATAGGATTGGAACTGGCAGAACATAAAATAAATATAACCTTTGGGGAATTGATGACAGTACCTAAATATAGGAATCATATTTGTAGAGCCTTTCGGCTAACCAAACAAGGAGGGAGTCATGTACTCATGACCTCAACTCCTAATCCATATAGCAGAAGTCCCACCTCAGTAAGGCCTTTTTATATATCTCTTTGATATACATCTGGGTATGGTGACCGCTATGTGATACACAATTGCATGCTTGATAGCGGGGCATCTCACAATATTATGCCAAAATAGGTGGCTGATCAATTGGGATTGGTATGCACAAAGGATTCTCCCCCCATTTCTATCATGGACAATAGGCAGGTACCTTGTGTTGGGATAACTATAGGCCTCTTAGTCTTTTTAGATCAATATCCAAAGAAAGAGATTGTAATGGATGTAGCTGCAGTAGATGTAGACCCATTTTTATTCCTACTAATCTCCAGATATTGGGTAAAAAAATTAGGTGGATCAATCCATTTGAATTGGTCATATGACACCATCCCTCTCTCATCCAAGGAATAGGCCACCCTGAGGAGAGAACCATTCAATAAATGATTGGTTGAATTAATGAGACCTGATAACACCACTGTCAATCTGGTTAGCTCCATTGAGAAGGATTTGGGTGTTTAGTCTATCTGGCATACCTCCTTCCTCAAGGAAGTGCCTAATGCATATGGGATGGCTATTGAGGTAAAATCAATGGTAGATTCTAAGTCAAAAAAAGTCCTAACCACTAAAATGTGGACCATAACATTTGACAAGGCAAAATCACAAATTGGAGCTGGTGTTGGAATTAACTTGTCAGACATAAAAGTAAATTATATGGGTGTGACCTATCGATTAGAATTTCCTTGCACAAATAATGTGGTAGAATATTAAGCTCTTCTATTAGGGCTAAGGAAATCCAAGTAATTGGGCATAAAATACCTCACTATCTATGGATATGTTGAGTTGATTATCCAGCAGATCAAAGGAAAATACCAAACTAAGCACCCTAGACTGAAATAGTACAAACAAGTAGTGTTGGATGAGATTAGTAAGTTCTTGGTCTTCAATATATCCCATATTTCCAAAGAAAAGAACCATGTTACCAATCTACGGGTTGTGAATAATTCTGGGGTAGATAGTCCTGAAATAGATACAGCATACATGGATAGATTTCCCACCATATGTGTGTATCATCCTTATATCCCCGATAATGTGGTTTATTTATAGGTTTTTCAAGACAATGTTGATATAAAATAATTTATGATTGTACAAAATCACTTTGTAAGGGTAATTTGTGATGAATAATATGAAAAAAAATTGTAGCATACCATAGGGACTCCAACAGAGGTAATACAACTCAAAACCAATAATATTCCTAAAGGGTTGGTGGCTTTAGAATCCCTTTTTGATGATTTTGATAAAGCCCACAAGGATCCACCTCATGAGTCAGAGGGTGAAGAAGTTAATGGTGGGATAGTCGGAGAACCAAGAATGGTTAGAATTGACAAGGCATTATCAGCAAAAGAAAATAAATAGTACATCCAGTACCTAAGAAAAAATAGGGATAATTTTTCTTGGAGCTATGATGAGTTAAGAACATTCAATACTAAGGTCATGATCCATGTTATTACTTTGAAGGAGGATGCTAAACATTTTAGGCAGAATAAAAGAAAATTTAACCCTACTCTACATCTTATCATGCAAAAAGAAGTCCAAAAGTTGCTAAATGCAAAAATAATTAAAGAGGTGAGGTTATCTTCCTGGATAGAAAATTTAGTGCCCGTAAGGAAAAAGAATGGAGAAATAAGGTTGTGTGTGGATTTTAGGAACTTGAATAAAAATTCTCTCAAAGACAATTACCCCCTTCCCAATAAGGAACAACTTTTATAGGCAGTGTTGGGGTCATCCAGGATTTCCTTGTTAGACAGCTTCTCAGGATATAATCAGATTTTGGTCAACCCAAAAGACCGATTCAAAACTACATTTACCACACCATGGGGGACCTTTGAATATCAAATAATTCCATTTGGATTGATGAATGCTGAGGCCACTTTTTAGAGGGCCATGGATTTTACCTTCAAAGATTTGATGTTTAAAATTGTAGTAGTATATTTGGATGACATCACAGTCTTCTCGAAGAACCCCGCAGATCACTTCTCCCACTTATCCCATGTGTTTGAAAGATGCAAAGAATTTGGGATATCTTTGAACCTAAAGAAATTTTTATTTGGAGCTACTCATGGTAAACTATTGGTACATGTAGTCTCAAAGGAAGGGATAAGAATTGACCCAAAAAGAACAAAATCTATTGCATAAATAACCCCCTAAAGAGCCTCAAAGGAGTCAGGTCCTTCTTTGGTAAGATAAAATTTATCAAGAGATTTGTTTCAAATTTTACTGAAATTGCTATACATGTTAATGATATGATAAAGAAGGATGTAAAGATAAAGTGGGATGAAGACAACATCAAAGCCTTCCAACAAATTAAATAAGCCATCACCACTGCCCCTGTGCTGACCTACCCAGATCATTCAAATAATTTCAACCTATATTCTTTTGGTTTAGAATATACAATAGTTGTGATGCTATCCCAGAAGGATGAAGAGAGAGTTGAAAAACCCATAGCATTTATGATATCAATAATGAAGGAGGCCCAACTAAAGTACAAGCCAATAGAAAAGTAGGCCTTTGCCCTTATTCAAGACTTAGAACATTTTAAAAGTATTTTTGGCTCTAGCAAAGTGATTGTCTGCATTCCTTACATAGCCATCAAAGATGTCTTCACCTAGCCCGAGCCCACAGTAAGTTCAACGAGATGGATGGTGAAGCTGTTGCAGTATGATGTTGAATTGAAGGCAATTAAAATTATTAAAGGTCAGGGGTTGGCAAGATATGTGGCCTACAGAGGAGAAGAGGATGTGGATAATGTCATTCTAGTGCAAGGGGTACAACAAGCTGAGCATACTAAGCATGAAGAATATGACTGGTATAAGGATATCCTATTTTATCTAAAGAACCTATCCTTTTTACCTAACAAATATGCTAGCAGAATAAGGAGTATTAAAAATCAAGCTCAAAAGTATCACCTCCAAGGAGACTGACTCTATTGGAGACACCCAGGTGGAGTGCTACTTTTGTGTGTGACAGAAAAGGAAGTCCCCAATATCATTGAAGAATTTCACACAGGATTTTGCTATGGTCATTTCACCCCAAAAGAAACAACCAACCATATTATGAGGGTAGGTTACTATTGGCCATCAATGTTTAAGTATGTATATCAATTTATCAGAAGATGTTATAACTATCACATTTTTACTGGTTAGAAAAACCTGCTTGCAATGCCATTGAAACCTATAATCATTGAAACTCCATTCTCTTAGTGGGGAATAGATCTAATAGGGGAGATCAACCCAAACTCTTCAGGAGGTCACAAATAGATAATTACTGCCATGGATTACCTTACTAAATGGGTTGAAGCAACTCCCCTTAGAAGGTCAACAACATCAGTTGTCATTAATTTTTTGGAAGAAAGCATATTAACCAGATTCGGGGTGCCCAAGAAGCTTGTGACAAATAATGCTAAATATTTCACCTCTTATGATATGGTTGACTTCTGTGCACAATACAATATAGAGCTGGCCCACTCAACAAATTATTATCCTCAGGGGAATGGACTGGTTGAGTCTTCAAACAAGAATATAATCACCGAATCAAGATATCATTAGGGAAGAATAAAAGAGGTTGGAATAGTGAACTAAAGTATACCTTGTGGATGAATAGCCTATCAATAAAAAGAGCCACTAGAAAGTCACATTATGATGTGGTTTATGGGGAAAAGGTACTCCTACCACCTCAGCTGGAAAGAACAACTCTCTCATTACTACTCCAGTATCATGAAATACCCGATGCATTGCAAAGGAGAATGGACCATCTTGTGCAATTGGAAGAGGATAGGAGGGAAGAAATTGCTAAGATGATCACACAATACAACAAGACCATTCAGTTGTTCAACAAAAATGCTAGGGGTAAAAAAAGTTCTATGGGTGAAGTAGTGCTTTATTGGAATCCAAAGAATGATAAGCCTGGTGAAAAAGGTAAATTTGAACCCAAATGGTTGAAGCCCTATCAAGTTACTAAGATGATTGGCCAACACACTTACAGGCTCCACTTGATGGAAGGAGAAGAAATGCATATTCCAGTAAATGGTTAGCACCTAAAATCCTTCGATCCCCTTCATGGAGGTCAGAAGAATGATAAAAAATATCAAAGCAAGGGTGTGTGTGTAAATTATTGTTATCAGTTTTGTCCATCCAAAAAAGTCTAGAGTTCTCAGGTCAATTTCTTCATCCATCCCCCTGTCCCAATTAGAGCTAATGTTAGCCCCAAAGGGGAAGCTTCCCTTTTTGGTTCTTTTTGTTTTGTTTTACCCCTTCTACTTAAGGGTGCACAAGGTGGTGCACCCAAGTTTGACCTTGTGCATCCCACTTGAGGGTGGAGCGCACAAAAATCCCAAGGATGCACAAGCCTGTGCACCCCAAACTAGCCCACACACTCCACAAGTGGAGTGCATGAAATCCCCTTCGGGCACACGAAGCTATGTGCCCAAATTTGTCCCATGCAATCCATTGGAGAATGGAGCGCACAAAGTTGTCTAAGGGGCACATAGATTTTTGTGCCCCACTTTGAGTCCACACACTCTATAGGAGCATGGAGCACATAAGGTTCCTAAGGGCATACAAATTTCATGTGCCCCAAGTTGAGTCCGTGCGCTCCACTCCAATAGAATGCATAAAGATCCTTACGGGCACACGAGGTCGTGCACCCATCTAGAGTCTGTGTGATTTATTGTAGAGTGAAGTGCACAAAGTTCCTTAAGGGTACGTGCTATTGTGCACCCCAATCTCGCCCATGTGCTCTACCCCAATGGAGCGTACAAGAGCCTTTGGGGCACACAAGGTTATGTACCTGACCTCCAGCCCACACACTCTGCTCCTTAGTAGAGCGTGTGAAGTCTTAAGGGGCGCATGAGTCCATGTGCCCCAAGTAGTGTTTGTACACTTCATCCCAATGGAGTGCATGAGGGTCTAGTCAGGTGCACAAATTCATGTACCTACCTTCGGATTCGTGCACTCCACTAGAGGGTGGAGCACATGAAGGTTTTAGGGGTGCATGGTTTCATGTACCTTATTATGGTCTACACGCTCCACTCCCTTGGATCACATGAGGTTTTTACATGTGCACAAGGTCAAGCACTTTCCTTGAGGTCCATGCACTCCACTTCCCCATTGGAGTGCATGGAATTTTGTCAAGCACATGAATTTGTGTGCCCAATTCTATTCGAGGTGCATAAAGAATTAATAGGGTGTGGTTTCTGTGTGCTCCTCCCAAAAATCCACGTGCCTCGCTCAAGCAAATTAAGGGTCACCACGAGTTCCAAGATCTCCCCACACTATAATTCAATCAATTGAGCATAAGGTGCAGCCAATCTGTAGCCAATAACAAGGGTGACATGGTGCGCCCAGCCTCGTGGCATGACTAGTCATAAAGTGCTTATGAATATAAAAGTGCACACCCCATCTACATGAATTTAATACTAGCTCTTTAAATGGAAGGTGGCAGACCTCCTCCATGCCATTAGCATAATTTTGCATGCAAAGTGTTTTCTTAATGAGATCGAGCGCATAAATTCTAAAATCCTCTTTGTTCACAAAAGTGTGCTTCCATGGCTTCTACCAGCATAGCTACAACAGGGGTACCCGATGTTAAAACCTACATTGGAAAAATTACTGGTGCATGACCGATCATAAGAAGGGCAGGGAGAGCCTAGGACTCAAAAACACTAATGAACCCATTAGATTTCAGTAGAGATATAATAGCAGAACAATAGCAAGATGTGGAGGGCATCACCATTTATAATTTTGACCCCATCGATGAGGATAACCAATGCCACCTGATGCTCTTGATAAGTCTATTCATGAGGGCACAATAAGAAAATACCGAGATGAATCCAGTCTGAAATAAATAGAATACCAACCTGGGTCGGTTAACCTTCCCAAAGGTCTATCATTCCTCAAACCTTCTAGCATGGCTGGTGGTGGCTTATGACCCAAAGAACAAGACCATCCATGACCACAAGAACCAGGTCATGGCCCTATTGATAGCATATAGAATCAGGCAAGTTTTCAGGCTCACCACAACTTCATGGGTCCTATATTTTAAAACACTCACTCTTCAGGCAAATTTTATGCTGAACACCACATTACCGAAGATGCTCTTGAAGAGAGGAAAATGCAAGCCTTCAAGTTTCCCTATTTGGAAGTTTCTACTTCATCCCTGGGTGCAATACTAAGTAGATATGATCAACATGGTGTTGGGCATCAAGGAATTATAGCTTATCACAAAAGAGGTTATGTTCCTCATCATCCAGTGCAACAGGATAGACAAGATGCCCCTCTACTGATGGTAGGATGTGATAAGCAATAATATGAACAAAGAGTTAATAAAATTGCAGAAGGTCATACTGGCCGATAAAGAAGAGCTCCCTGTGTTATGATATTATTTATTTTTTATTCATTTATTTGTAGCACAATTGGATAAATCCTCGATGGCTCGGTTAGGAGGAGTGACTACCACCGTAATTCAATATTCATTGTTGTGTATATATGAGGGGTGTTCGAGTTACAAAGTCTTCTTTGAGAATGCTATTCCAATGGTACACACCCTACTGTGCGGCAAAGGGTTCGACAGACTGGTAGTTGAGGTGAGAAACCTTTTGCATGAAGCTAGGGTAGGAGATTTCTTCTACACAGAATAATTCTCTTATATCAGGATATATGGTTCCAAATTACCCCCAAAAGCATTGCCAAGACACTGCCCAACGTCAATTGCTATCCTAGAGATTACCAGACAGATTTCTGAGGAGGTGAAAATTAGATACCTCAGGAAGAAGGGGAGCGTGTCATGGTTACCCATTCCTTTCTTGGAGGATTACACATATTTAGTCTATTTTGCAATGTTGCGGGCCATATGAAATATGGATACATACTGCTTCCCCAAGATCACATGGAGATCCTACGATATCGATGGCCACCATAGAATTATTTTTGCTAAAAAAATTGCCCTTTTACAAGTCTCTCATAGGAAATATGACTTTTAAGATGAAATGCAAACAACCATCAGGGGAAGTCGGTCTTTGGACTTTGTATGGAGAATGAATAATAGACCTTATAGCAAGTTAGAAGTAGTTGGCAACTATGGATCAAAATTGAGATTGCACAGATAATTATTAGTATATAAGGTGGTGCCACTGGTCCTAGTTGCTCCTCTAGAATAATTCAAGTACCTCACTTTGCAGGTTATCCACAAAAGTACTGATCTGTTTGAGGTCATGATGAAGATTATGGGCGAAGTGCAACAAGAGTAGGACAAACTGCACTCCTATTCTAGTTCCCCATTGCCTCTGTGAAAGGAAAGAGTTTTTCACCTACTCATCACAACAACCACAAAGCCTTGCATCATCAGATCTAACGTTGATGTCTCCATCAGAGTGAACTAATATGGCAGTGGGCCAGCCCTCTTTGTTCTTCGTCACCTTGGTAGTCAACCAAGAGGAGTGTCCCATTCCTCCCAAGGATTTAAATAAAATAACATAAGCTGAAGGATTGTCTAATATACTTAGAGAGTATGAGGTGCAAGAAAGAAGCCCCACACAGTCCCCCGCTAGAAAGAAATCCAGAACTAGGTCTTCTACTAAAGATATCAAAAGTCTTATGCTTGCGAGAGTGAGGGACATGCTCTAGTTTAATACATATGAGGAGGACCAAATACAAGATATGGAGGAGCAAAGATCCCCTAGTAAAGGAGCAAGTAGGCCTCGAAGGACAACTATGTAGGAGATAGGCAACGTGTCCACTGCTACATTTGACATCCCTTTGCCACCAAGTTTAAAAGAAGCCACCATTGATGTCAACAAAGGTGTCATATGGGTAGAAGCTACCCCAGTGGAAATTATGAAGTCCCACGTAGCCACACAAGCGCAAGTGGCAGTAGTAGTGGAGAAATAGATGGAATATTTAAAGGCCAAGGTCATGAAGGCGGGGTAACTATAGCTCAAGGTACAACAACTTCGGGTTGAAGTTGATCAATTAAATTAAATGCCAGCTTCTTCCCAAGCTAGTGATCAATTTGGATCTATAGAAGAATTCAAATAGGAAATGAAGGAGAAGATGATGAAAAAAATGGAGGACTTTGAGTCCATATTTTATGATATCTATCCCACCAGGAATGCTATTGGCCTCCTGTGTGATCACCTGCAACAAGTAGATCAGAGAGTGAACATCATATTTCCTATATATAAGAGGTTTAGGAAGAACTATGTAGCAATAAATGGGATGACAACTACGTTGGTAGATGCTTCTATCTACTTATTTGCTAAAGAGTACACCAAAGTCTTCGTATTCCTGTAGAACAGATAAAATTGGCTCCTATGGAACCAAGAGGTGGTCGATGCTGAATGAGAGGTCAAGGATGAACTTGAATATTGTGGTTTTAAAATTGATGAGTTTATTCAGGCTCCTGACATCAAAGAGTTTGTGCTCCACAAAATACAAAATTTTGACTTTGGTCCTAATGAAAAATTATCAAAGTAGTGTACAAATTTGGTACAAGTGGTGGATCGCCTATGTGTCTTCATTGAGAACACTGTGGAATGGGACAAAGAAAAGGTGAACAAATCCACATAGGATCTTAACTTATTTACTTTAATGTTCCATTATGAGGTATGGAACTACATTGACCAAAGTATACAAGACCTCGAAAGATGAGGGGTGGGGCCTAGTTCACTAGGAGCACACGAGCCAAGTGTAGCACAACCGCTAGCCCAGGGTAGTGGGGAAGATGATATGCAACAACAACCACCACCTGCATAAATAGAGAGGCATGGGCTACATGCCCATTTTTATTACATCCTACTTTTGAAGGAAGTGTGATTGATCCAACTGGAGGAGATGGTAACAACCCCACTTGATCAACTGACGCTATATAAGGGAGACCACTATTGCAGCAAAGTTTTTTATCAAAACCTTGAGAGAGAAAAGTCCAGGTATAAGATATATCGAAAAATTAGTCGTATTTCTCTTTGTTTGTGTTTTTCTTGTCTTCCTTATCTCACCCTTTCTTCTACCATTTTCTAGGGACTATCCAAGAAGTGTTGTTCAGTGAGATAATTTCCTATGGAATGCACTAAATTTGGAGACTCTTGTATCACTACAATAAGGATGGAGAGAAGCAACCCCATGTTATGATATTCAAACTAGGGTTTATTGTAACCATTGTCATATAAGAGCCGAGCACTCTATCGATTTCTCCTTATGTAAATCATTTTATTTTAATAGAAATTCCAACTCTATTCCTGATATTCTTTATGTATGTGGTTTATGTGTCATACTCATTTATATATTACAACAATATGAATGTATGAATGATGCCTTCTATCACTAGTTGAATCATTTTTATTGATTACATCATTTGAATGAATGAAAATGAACTAGTTCTTATTTCCTTTTTTGTTCTAAGTCATTAAATTTAACTTGCTATGACTACCCAATGGACATGTCACAGGTTTGGTCTTAATGTATTTTAATAATGTTTGGTTTGATCATAAAGTAACAAAGAACACATAATATCATATATGGTAGAACACAAGTAATCATGGTAGATATTTGCACCCATTGTCTAGGGTTTCCTTACCCGACCTGGTTTGTCTAGAGCCTTGTAGGTAATCTATTCCTGGGTCAAAGAGGTAGATCCACTAGAGTCTACAATACTCATTGTGATTTTTGGATTCCTGTGACGTGACAAAGCTTAATGAGGTAATCAGGAAATCCCCACAACAAGAACCTAATGATAAATATTTATTGGCAATAGTTAGCTTAAAGAAGGAATCAGAATATCAATTTCTGTTTCCCTTCTATGCTCGTAGTTTCCAATTTTCCTTTTTCAAGAACATTCAGTTATATTATTTTCTTGATTCTCTTGAGTTTCTTGATTTTCTAATTCTTGAAAAAGTTTATATCCTGAGTGAATGAGAGTGTTTTAAGTTGAGCAATCTCAACCAGACGTTTATTCCTTCTGCACACATTGTGCTGGCGACTCTGACTGGAAAAATCCAGAAATATCATAAATATTAAAAGAAGAAGAAGAATGTGTTGGCACGAACGAGAAGAACCGCTCAGGAGTTGTACCCTGAACTCTCAGATCCAGAGGTATTTTTTAGAACTAACTCTTCTTATTCATCTCCAAAAAGTTTTGACATCGATATTGTTACATTAGGAAGTTTATTTGAAACACCTCCCACTGTTCCCAGTGGAATTACTAACACACCTCCTACTGTAATTCAAGTACCTCCTGTAGTTAACATGGCTAACCCACCATCGATTTAGTTATGGAGGACCAATAGATATAGACCTTTTCAATTACCAACTCCTTTACATGATCTCCCTAGTAAAGCACACAAATATTTGCCTAAGTTTCAAGGAAATAATGTAGTTACTGGAGAAGATCACATCAAAAGCTTCTTGTATGCCTTAGACAGTCTAGAGGTAGAACATGAAGATGTGGTGTTGAGATTGTTTTTACAGACTCTAGAAAAATATGCTAGAGAATGGTTTAATACTCTTCCTAATAATGACATTGCTAATTTTGCCAAAATGGAGACTGTCTTTTTAAAGAAATTTGGTGAAAGAAAAAATGAACAGTCATTGCTAACAGATCTGGCAACAATGAAGAAGAAAGAAAATGAATCAGTAAGTGATTTCAATAGAAGGTTTTCTAAAGCCAGAAATAATATTCCCACTGCTCTAAGGCCAAATGATATCCAGTCCATCTATTTTTATAAAAATGCCTTCCCTAGAGAATTCAACTACGAATTAAGACAAGAACAGGTTAACACAATAGATGAATGCATGGATAAAGCCATAGACATTGAAAGAAATATGTTAGATAGTGGGAAAATGAAACCATATTCTCTAGAAGATAATCATCCTGATAGGAAGCCTAAGAAAGTAGGATTTAACCTACAGAAAAGAACTGAACATGATCCCATGGAAAAGTTGACCAATCAAGTAACAAAAATGTTCAACACAATGAACAATAGGTTGGCCAGGATGGAAAGAAATAAAGAGAGTAACGGTGAAACTTCTCACCCTCAGGTTGATAGACAACAAGGTGACAATAGACCACCTTTCAGGAGAAACTTTAATAGAAATTGGAATAACAATAATCTTGATAGGAATAATGGAAATAACTGGAAAAAAAGAGAAATAGAGAAGGACCTGGATTTGGTTCCAAATCCTATTCCTACTATAAATTTGGTTGAGAATTTTCCTTATTATTGTTCAGCCTATGATGCTCCTCATAATCCAGATTGTTGTGGTATCTATTTAGGTGTCCACCATCCTATAGACTTGGAAGAAGAATCCGAAGAGGATATCAGAATTAATGCTTGTTGGACCCTTGAGGATGAATCTAGAGAAATATTATTTGAAGAAGACATGGATTTATATGCTTCGAATCACCACCCAAAAATCCTAGTTGCAGAAAACACAAAGATCCTACAAAGAGGACAAGAGACTAGGTATGACAAAATGAAACAGGGTAAACTAGTTTCAACAACTCAAGAGGTGGAGGAGCTAGAAGCAAATGCCCTGAATTTAAGGAATAGGATTATTCCTAACAAAACTGATAAGAATTCAAACAAAGATATTAGAGAACAATCCATTGAGAAATATCAGAACAAAAAGGTTCCTAAAAACATAGGAACAAATGAACCACCCTCTCATGAAGAATGCTCCAAAACTTTAGATATAAAGAAAATGGAATTTGATGCTGGTTCAGAACTGAGTAAACAGAAATTCAACATTACCTTTGGTGAGTTAATGAATATTCAGAAGTATAGAGAACAAGTCTGTAAGGCTTTTGGCTTAATTGAACAAAAAGGAACTCAGTCCTGCAATGTTGTCAAACCTTCCAATCATGAAACTAGAACCCCTTCATCTGTCAGACCATTTTATGTGTCACTCAGGTATAACTCAGATGAAGGAGAAAGGTATGTCATTCACAACTGCATGCTAGATAGTGGTGCATCCCATAACATCATGCCCAAGAAAATAGCAGACCAATTAGGGTTGATTTGCACTAGAGAGTCTCCCCTGTATCAATAATGGATAGTAGGCAGATACCCTGTGTAGGTATTATCACTGGTTTGCTAGTCTACCTAGACCAACATCCTAAGAAGGGTATAGTTATGGATGTCGTAGTAGTTGATGTAGATCCTTTCTTCTCATTACTTTTGAGTAGACATTGGGCAGAATAGTTGGGTGGCTCCATACAATTAGATTGGTCTTATGCCACAATCCCTATTTTAGGAAAAGAGAATGTTACCTTAAGGAGAGAACCTTTTAACAAATACTCGATCAAACTGGTTAGATCATATGACACCATGATCAATTTGGTTAGCTCTATAGAAGAGAAAGAAATAGGAGTGTACTCTTTCTGGCATAACCCTTTCCTAGCCGAAGTCCCTGAAGCCAAAGATATGGATCCTAAAACTAGAGAACTAGTAGATGCAGAATCTGATAGGATTCTCACCCAAGAGATGTGGACCATGTCCTTTGATGGGGCTAAGTCTCAAATAGGGGTAGGTGTTGGTGTCAATTTAACATATGTTAAGGGAAACTATCTCGGAATCCCTTATAGACTAGAATTCCCATGCACTAATAATGTAGCTGAGTATGAAGCCTTACTGCTAGGTCTGAGAAAAGCTAAAGAACTAGGAATAAATTTTTTGACTATTACTGGAGATGTTGAACTGATTATACAATAGATCAAAGGTAAGTATCAGATAAAACATCCCAGATTGAAACAATATAAATCTATAGTTCTAACAGAAATTGACAAGTTCCTGGCCTTTAACATCTCATACATTCCCAGAGAACATAATCACATTGCAGATTTGTTAGCTATTAATGCTTTAGGTGCAGATTGTCTAGAAATAGACATTGAGTACATGGATAGGTTCCCAACCATCTCTGTATACAAACCTTCTGTGCCTGATAACATTGTGTATCTACAAGTTTTCCAAGATGATGTGGATATCAAAGATTTCATGACCCTCCAGAATATGTATTCTGATGTTATATGTGAAGAGGAGGATGAAGAAAATTTGAAAAATATTATTGGAGAGCTAGTTGAAGTAATTCAACTCAAAACCAATAGGATCCCTAAAGGATTAGTCTCTTTAGAAAGCTTATTTGATGATTTTGATAAAGCTTACAAACCACTCCTCAAAGAAACAAAAATTGATGAGATAAATATTGGAACAAAAGAGGAGCCCAGGTTTGTCAAAATTGATAAGGCTTTGCCAAAAGAGGAAAAAGAGCAATATATGAGCTTTTTGAAGAAAAATAAAGAATCTTTTGCCTAGAGTTATGAAGACCTAAAGATATTTAAAATAGAGGTCATGACTCACATCATTCCCCTGAAGGAAGATGCTAAGCCTTTCAGGTAGAAGCAAAGAAAATTCAACCCCACATTGCATCCAATCATGCAAAAAGAAGTTCAAAAGCTACTGGATGCCAAGATAGTCAAAAAAGTGAGATTTTCTTCTTGGATAGCAAACTTGGTACCAGTGAGGAAGAAAAATGGAGAGATCAGACTTTGTGTTGATTTTTGAAATCTAAATAAAAGTTCCCTCAAGGATAATTATCCCTTGCCCAACATGGAACAACTATTGCAAGTTGTAGTAGGCTCATCTAGAATGTCATTATTGGATGGATTCTCAGGATATAATCAAATTTAGGTAAATCTTGAAGATAGATATAAAACTGCTTTCACTACCCCCTAGGGTACCTTTGAATATCTGAGAATACCATTTGGATTAATGAATGCAGGAGCCACCTTCCAAAGAGCCATGGACTTTGCTTTTAAAGGTTTGATGTTTAAAATAGTGGTTGTCTATTTGGATGACATAATAGTATTCTCAAAAACCCTTGTAGATCATTTTGAACATTTAGCTACAGTTTTTACCAGGTGCAAAGAATTTGGGATATCCTTGAATCCAAAGAAGTGTATATTTGGAGCAACACAAGGAAAGCTCCTTGGCCACATAGTTTTTGAAAAAGGGATTAGTATTGATCCATCAAGAATTGAAGCTATTGCCAAGATACCTCCTCCTAAGAATCTGAAAGGAGTCAGATCATTCTTTGGTAAGATTAATTTTGTAAGAAGGTTTGTGCCAAATTTTTCTGAAATAGCTCAACCTATCAATAACATGATTAAAAAGGATGTTGACATCAAATGGATAGAGGAAAATCTAGAAGCTTTTCAGAAAATCAAAGATGCTATCACCACTGCCCCAGTCTTGAATTGCCCTAACTACTCAAAGAATTTCAATATATATTCATTCACTTCTGAACATACCATTGTTATAGTCCTTTCTCAGAAGGATGATGAAGAGAATGAAAGACCTATAGCTTTCATGAGTGCAGGACTCAAAGGAGCTCAACTGAGATTCAAAATGATTGAAAAATAGGCTTATGTTGTGATTCAAGCACTGGAACATTTTAAATGCATCTTTGGATCAAATAAAGTTATATGTTGTATCCCTTTCACTGCTATAAAAGATATTTTCACCCAACCTAAGCCAATAGGTAGTCCTACTAGATGGATGGTCAAGTTACTGCAATATGATGTTGAATTTAAAGTAGTGAAAATAATCAGAGGGTAAGGTCTAGCTAAATATCTAGCTAACAAAGAAGGGGAGGACATGCAAAACATTGCCATAGTTGATGACATGCATGATATCAAAAGAATAGACAATGTTGAATGCAAATGGTATGATGATATTCTATTATACCTTCAAACCCTATCATTTCCCAGAGGTATGTCTGCAAATAAAATGAGGTCAGTAAAACAACAGTCTCAAAAATACTATGTTCAGGAAGGAAAACTCTATTGGAAACATCCTGATGGTATCTTATTGTTGTGCTTATTTGAAAAAGAGACTTTAGAGGTCATTAAAGAGTTTCATGATGGATTCTATGGAGGACATTTTTCCCCAAAAGCAACTGCAAATAAAATTATGAGAGCAAGTTATTACTGGCCTTCCTTATTCAAATATGTACATAAATATGTAAGGGGCTGCCATAACTGTCAAGTGTTTGCTAGGAAGAAAAAGTTAGCAACAATGCCTCTCCAATCAGTAATCATAGAAGCACCCTTCATGCAATGGGGAATTGACCTCATTGGGGAAATCAATCCAAACTCCTCAGGCCGACACAAATGGATCATCATGACAATAGATTATTTCACCAAGTGGGTGGAAGCAACTCCTCTAAGAAACTCAACAATTGAAGTAGTCATCAATTTCTTGGAGGAAAATATCTTGACTAGATTTGGAGTCCCAAAGAAGTTGGTAACAGATAATGGGAAATACTTTGTCTCATTTGAAATGATAGAATTTTGTGCAAAGTATGGAATTGAACTTTCTCATTCAACAAACTACTATCCTCAAGGAAATGGTCTTGTCGAATCATCAAACAAGAATCTGATTACCAGGATTAAAAGATCACTAGGCAAGAATAAAAAGGGATGGGATAGTGAGTTAAAGTTTGCCTTATGGGCAGATAGATTGTCTATTAAGAGGAACACAGGTAAGACCCCTTATGAAATGGTATTTGGAGAAAAAGCCTTGTTACCTCCTCGTACATAAAGAATAGCATTGTCTTTGTTACTACAAGATCATGAAAGTCTCGATGCCTTACAGAGGAGATTAGATCATATTGCACAGCTGCAAGAAGAAAGAAGGAATGCATTGGATAAGATGTTTGAACAGACTCATAAAACCATGCAACTCTTTAACAAGAAAGCCAAGGGAACCCCATTCTTTGAAGGAGACATAGTCTTATATTGGGATCCTAAAAATGATAAACATGGAGAAAAGGGTAAGCTTGAGCCTAGGTGGGTAGGTCCTTACCAAATAATTCAGATTTTTGGCCCTAATACTTATAGGTTGCAAACCTTGCAGGGAGATCTCATGGAAATCCCAATCAATGGCCTACACCTGAAGTTATACCACCCCTATTGGGGAACCCAAAAAGAATAATAAAAAAAATTATTCATTTTTTTGTTGTTTCTCTTCTAAGCCAAGTTTGTTTGCTTATCTGTTTATTGTTTCCAGTCTGTTAGAAAGTTGTTAAGTTCTCTGGTTATGTTTTTGCTTGTCTATGAGGGAGTTATCTTTAGTTTGATGAATGAAGAGAATTTGAGATTGAATACAGGTGAACTGACAAAACTCAGGAAGCAGAGTTTTAGTGATCATCTTGTAAGGATTGGAATACAACAAGAAATCTAGGAATGCTGACACATCAAGCCAAAGCTCATATAATATCATGATCTAAAAAGCAATTCCAAAAATCAAGGAATATAATCAACTTTGATAAGGTAGTTGGGCTAAATACAAATACACTCAATATTATAGCCTTGTAGATATTTAACCCAGAAAGCACGCTCTAAACAAATTTGCAATTTATCAAAATTCTTCCTAAAAGAAGAAAAATCTCTATAATGCAAAATGAGCAAGTGCTTAGGGCTATCTGGATAACCTCTACCGAGGCTATAGATACCTGTATGGTAGTAGAGCAGGTCCAAGGGATCAAGGTCAACTCCACCAAAGCTATAAATGCTTGATTGGCAGTGGAGCAATGACAAGGTAAAAATATTTAAAAGAGTGAAATCATTAATAGGCCCAACTCCTTTCAAATTGATGAAAATTTTGCTTGATCTGAGAAAGTAATAAAAGAATACATTAGCACACACATTGGGCATAGGCTTGATAT
This sequence comes from Wollemia nobilis, assembly GCA_028583015.1. NCBI lineage: Eukaryota > Viridiplantae > Streptophyta > Pinopsida > Araucariales > Araucariaceae > Wollemia > Wollemia nobilis. The sequence continues at coordinate 39,112,884 of JAQPPZ010015824.1, read as the reverse complement.
GACAGTTATTTCTGATTAATTTTGTTTGATTCTCCCTTAAGGATATTGCTAGAACATCTAAAACTTCAAGAGTAAAAGGTTCATTTGTTTTGAAGAAACATAATCTCTGATTTTATCTGATTAAAGATTGCTTTCTTATCAGACTGATTTTATTTTCTTTACTATTTTGTAATAATCTGGAAAAATAAGGTCATATCCTTGTCATCACAGTCTTGTCATTAACCAGATATTCTAGAGTTCTCAAATACCTCATGTTTTTGCCATCTGTCCCAGTCAGAGCCTATGTTGTAGCCAAAATTGATACAACATGAATGTACCCATAATTTAAAATTTTTGAAGGTCCTAAGAAGGTACACCTTTTGTGAAGAGTTCAGGTCTGAAGTAAAATATTTTCTATCTTCATAAACATCTCCAACCCCTAAGCAACTAATGTTTTCCTTTCATTAAAATTTAAGGGGTTCCCTTGGTTTTCCTTGCAAATATTTCACCCTTCGATCGACTGACAAAAAGTTTCAACCGATGAGCAGAAGTTGTCAAAACTAAACACTCTTCGACCAACTTTAAAAAGCAATCGACCAACAGAAAGGAATGATCGACCGAATCTAAATATTGTTGAAAGTTTTTGGTCGATGCCATTAGAAGAAGAGCCGATATTTTTACAAAGCAAGTATTTTTTGGTCGACCGATAGAAACTTTCGATCGACCACTCGGACCGAAGAGCCAAAATAAGAAGAGTGCACAAAATTTTAAATCGACCGACCAAAAGGAGATTACTACCAAGGATTTTTTGGCCAAGCAAAATTTGGTCCATTAAAGAAGCCTTTTCAATCGATGAGAAGAAAGCAACGATCGAAGGTAAAAGGTATTTCAGCTAACACGAAGAAAATTGCTACCAAAATTTTTTGGATGACAAAAGGAAAACGGTGTCCGATCAATCACGAAAGAAATAAACTTTTTCGACCAATCGTAGTAAATAGTCGATCGAAACCTCTACCAACCAATTATAAAACATGTCGCTTAATTAAAAACATACCATCAGCCAAAAGAATAAAAATGAGGCCAAAAAGTCAAAAATTCAATATTTCTCTTCGACTGGTGATAAACAAAGTTTGGCCACTCGACGAAAACGAAGTTGTCATTCGGTCGAAACAAAGCTTTTATCGATAAAATAGAGGTAAAGGTCAACCAATAATTTGGAGAAAAGCACTACCATTAAAATAATTTGGCCAAAAAAGTAGAGCATTAAGCATATATGACCGAACGCATCTTCACTATCTAAAATTATCATCGGTAGAACACAATCAATGGAGGAGATTAACCTAGCCAATCAAAGGTAAAATCAATGTGGATTAAGGTATGCCATATTCTAATTCTAATGCACTATATACAGTCGAATATTATTGAACTAATCATCACAAGAGATTTTAAACTTGCTTGTTATGTAGAACGAACACAACTTTAATCACGTCACCACTAAAAAATGATAGTTGGTCAAAAACACATAGTCAGCATGAACTGACTAGCTGAGGAGAGAACACTTCAAGCCTATCAACTAGTCCTCAACCAAGTACAACACCACTCTAACCACCATTAAAATCAATTGAAGACGGTCCAAACTTAAATAAGTAAGTCATCCATTGTTCGAACACAAAAATCATTGATCACTAGTGCTTGTACAAGAAGGTACCAAATAACCGCATCGATCGACTAATACCACGCACACTTAAAATAATCATAACTTGAAGAGGATCAACATTACGTCAAAGGCATAGGCTAATTGAAAAGTTGTATGAGTGTAGACTCTACTCTTGTGACCCAATTTTGTGAAACCACCAAATACGGAAACACACCATGACAGGATGATTCACTAACAAAGAGTGAAGTGATAGGGTAAAATAAGTAAACCAATTAATAGATGGGTCTAGCCAGGTCAAAATATCTAATCTCTTTGTGTTACATAACATGAACAATAGAAGGATATGGGTCTTTATACGATGAAAAAGCAAATATCAAGCCTATAAATCACATGATGGTAACAGATGATCGGATGAAGATAAAATCATTAGGTCAAAGAAAAATGAATCACCCTCAGATCAATAGTATCTGTTCACATATTATCAACTAACAAAATAATTCACAATCAGTTTCTCCTTTATATGGAATAGCACCCATTCTAAAATCCAAGTTATAGTTCTGAGATGGATCGAAGTGTGTTGATAGCAAGCTAAAAAAAGAGAGTTATGCACATCTAGAGAACTCATGTCACTAGTTATGGGGGAAACAAGAAGCGTAAAGTAGAAGACCGTCTACAGAAGACTCTCATGCCCCGATGGAATATAGTTAGTGTATTGTCACTCCGATGGAGTATAGTTATGGAAGTACTGTGTTGTTGGTGGTTTCCTTAACTTCTGTACTTCTAGTTCTTGGTACTTCATCGCTATTCCGAAGAGCCTAATGCATCAGGTTCCTGTAATGAACCTTTGTTTTTCTACATCCCAACGTAAGCACCATGCGGTTGAAGGAAGCCCCTACTTCAGGATAATACACCTAAATTCCAACATCTTCTCAATCAATAAGCATCATGCTACAGTGATAAAAATATGAGAAGATATTTGGGAGCTCACTTTAGAATAAGTAAATAAAGTCACGAGTGGAAAATAGAAGGTGGTGAGACTTAGGCCAAGTTTCAACCAAATTTTGCTAATATATATTTTGAGGCAGTTAGATAAAAATATTGTACAACACCCGACCGATGATAAGGCAGGAGATGGCACTAGGTGGACGGTTCAGATGAAGGTAGTTCAGGTAGTTGCAGAGCTACTATGACTATAAGAAGGACATCTACAACCAAAATAAGGATCGAGCTTTGACATAGCATATTTTTTCTAAGAGGTATACTCAAGTACTCGTTCTTTGTTGTTGTATCTCCTTTATTTTCTTTCTCCTTTTTCATCTCCTCATTCCTCCCATTGCTATGCAGGTTTTTGATAGGAAAGTGCCCAAGAAGTTAAGAATATTTCCAGATTATTGAGCCAAAGGTCTAGAGACTCGACTGTTGCGATATTCGAACGGAAGAGTGAAAGGTCCTTGTTATGATATTCGAACGAGGATCTTTATTGTATTAATATTTCTAAGAGTTAAATGGCAATTCCAAGCCAACTCTTCATGTAATCTCATTCAAATATTAATATAATTTTGGGCTTCTTTCCTATTATATTTGTTTGTTTAGCTCTGTTTTTTTTTTCTTTCCCTCTGTGTGTGTCTTTGTTATGGGTTACATTATTTGAATGCATAATGAATGCTTCTTTTCATTGGTCAATTGTTATGTTTATTATGATATTCAAATGAACATAATTGCACCGATTATTTCATCTCTCCTTCTTTCTATTTTCATTGAAATATTATTAAATCTTGCTACAATAGCCCAAAGGATTAAAGCACCGATCATACATAAGGTATAATAGAACTATTTTTTTTTTTTTGGTGGTGGCCACAAGGGGTAAACCGACTGTGACCACGAGGGAACCATTACATAACATATCCGCAACATGTGAGGCGAGAGATTTGAACCGGGCCTCTCAGCAACTAGAGAGGTTTAACTACCCACTTGCTCTCCAACTCCTCTACATGGGCGGATTAAGGTATAATAGAACTATTATCATTTTAGCTTGGTCAAATTTTATAATTATTAAATCATCACCATAAATATGGAAGAACATGAACTTGAAGAATTTAAGCTCACCTCAAGGGTATCCTTACCATACTTGGTATGTCCAAAAAATATTAAAGAACACTATTTCCAAGTTAAATAGGCAGGTCGACCAAATCCTATAATAGCTCGTTGGTAGTAGGTTTTCCTATAGCATGATAGCTCATCCTACGGATGCAGGAAAAATCCCCAATATGACCAATATTAAATTGATATGATTAATATTATAATGGAAAATAAAGACATGGATAATGTAAAAAGGGAGGTGAAGTACATGGCTTCACAAATAAATAAAACTAGAAAAATACTGATGTATGCCTAGGAAGAGATCCTAGAAAATAATGTAAATAAATAGCTTGCAGCATTACAGAAAGCTATAAAGGAGAGGGAAGAAATAATGCCAAAATTCATGTATTATTCATTTCTTATACATATCATATTTGGCCAGCTAAGTCCTAAGGTTTTAGAGACACTAGGAGGGGTCAATGTCGAGTGTGTCCAGGACAGACTTTCACGGATACAAGAAGGATGGTCTGATATCACCAAGTTCATTAGAAATTTTATGCTAGCTATTCATAACGAACTGTGTGGTGAAGACCCTCAAAGGATAAGCAAAGAATAAGCAATTTTTTGAACCAAACCAAGGCTGGGAACTTATTATTTGTAGAATATTTTACTTACATCAGGTTGTATGGCACAAAAATCTCACCCAAAGTACTCCCAAAGTATTACCCAATGTCCATTTTCACCTTATAAATAGTGAGGCAGGTAGTTGAAGAAGTGAAAATGAGGGTGAACGGAGGTAAATCAAGAGTCCCTTGGATCAAACTAATTTTTAGAATGGGGCACTATATTTTCAAGGGATACCTTAGTCTTCTCAAAACCATGTGGAGGATGGATGATTACTGCTTTTTTGAACTAACATGGAGAGCTTATGATCCGAATGGGGTATATGAAGAAGAAACATAGAAGGTTATGAAATTACACATGGTGAGGTAGATGCTTTTGAAGATGCCATGCAAATCACCATCAAAAGCAGAGAACATCTCAGAGAGGTCTAAAAAATAGAAGAGAGACCGTATACCCATTTGGAAGAAGTGGGAAAGTATAGGGTATAATTAAATAGACTAAGAGCAACCACCATTGATTTTTATGCTCCATTAGTACCAAAAACCAAACCTGAGGAACTTGAAGACCCTTTCTTGTAGATAACAAAAAAATACCTACAAAGGTTGGAAATAGTCATAGAGGAAACACCTGCTACTTAAATGAACCAGCCACAAATTGAGCCATTCCCCCAAGCAAGCTCTCTGAGAGAGGTGTCTCCAATTAAAGAAAAATAAGAACCAATCATAATCCAGATAGAAAGCCCCTCAAAAGTAGCATATAATGCCTCAACACCAGAACCTCAAGCAGTAGAAGAGATTCAAAAAACACTTGTAAGCTTTCAAGCACAAACTCCGAAGAGCACCACCACCATGCACTTGATAGTAAATAACAAGAAGTAAAAAATTCCTCAAGATGCTATGAAGAATGTCACATGAGCTGGAGAATTGAGAAATATTTTGAGAGAACTAATACCTGAAGAAGCATCTCCCCTTAGTTCTCCACTAGCCAAAAGAGCTCGTATTAAATTTGGCTAAGCTTTCGAGATGTCTCACTCTAGGGTACTGATAAAAGTAAAGGAAACCAACATTCAATTCAACACTGAGGAGAACAAAAAATAGATGTGGTTGAAGCAATAACCGATGAAAAGGCTACTTAGTAATTGTTGTCTCAACAAGGCGTTATGCAGGTTGGTTCTGAAGTAACTATTACACTGTCTTTTCCAGAAAAGTCTACTAAATTTTGCATTGATCCCAAGACCAAACAAGTAAAATTGAAAGGATATAATATTGAAATATTGAAAGCAGATGTTGCATTCTATATACAAACATCTACAACCATAGAAGTGGAGATCACAGATTTAAGAGCACAGTAGGCTTAGTTTGAGCAGATGAAGACTAAAATAGACCAATTGAAAATAAGAAGCTGACACTTCAAGATGAGATAGATAGACTGAAAGAAAAAATGAATAAAATACAAAAGCAAAAGTCACGATTCTTGCTTGAGATAAATTTTAAGAAATATCTCATTAACCATTTCAAGTTAGGATTGGTTGAATTGACCAAAGACTGAGTCAAGCCAATGTCGAACATTTTCTAAGACCTAAAAATCATGAACATCGCTCAATAGATCAAAATTTTGATGGAAGAAACAAATCGTAGAGTTGTAAAAATTTCTCATATTTACCAAAAAAATAAGGAGAAATATAATCAAGTCATGAAGGAACAAGTCATCATTTCTAATGGATGAGTGTATGATTACCATATTGAATTTCAGAAGCTAAAAAACTATTTCCATGAAAGACTCCATTGGGAAGATACTATATCAGGCATAGATGAATGGACAAAATAATTAGACAACGTGGGGTTTTAAAACATCAAGACACTCAAAGAAGTCACGGCATCAACTCAGATGGAAGCACTCATCACTAATAAAATAATGGAATTTAAATATGATGGGGAAGATGAACAAAATTGGCTTTCCAACTAAGATATTTGGCTTCAATAAATAAAGAAGCAATCATATTCATTGACCAAAATGGGCCACTGACAAAAAAATATCTCAATAAAATAAAGCGCATCGAACATGAGGTCCGGTCAACATCCACACTTTCAAATGAAGCCTAGGAATAAATTGCTTAACTTTTATGAGTCGAGGATGCAAGAGAAGACAAAAAATAATATAGGTAGGTGGGTCCCATAGACTAGGTAGAAATAGTTGATGTCACCCCCACAACAAAGACTCTAGAACAAACAGAACCAGCCACTACACTGGAATAGCCTAAATAGCAGTCTCAAGAATAGGTGGTAGAGTACAATCAGTTTTTTTAGTGTGAGATAGCTCAGGCCAACCTACAAAGCACCCAATAAAATATTGATTGAATATTTTCCAAGTGGTAGCCTCTGAACCAAGAAACTATAATAGATTTGGAATAGCCTACCTATAAAAGAAGTCAAATCAACCAAGCTTCATCATTAAGTAATCATGTAGCAATTTTGAGAGGTATTATGAGTGTTTCTATGAGGGTTATCATATCTTCTTTATTTTTCTTTGTTATTGTCATTCACTCAAGTTTCTTCCCATATTTGTGCAAGTAATGCTAAAAGTCGGACAGTCTATCTAAGATGATTTCTTGGAGCTGTTCCAAAAAGCCAGAGTCTATGTGTCACTACAATTAGGATAGTAGATAGTAGTTCCCCTATTACATCATTTGAATGGGGTAAACCATGTATTGTATTCATTAATAGACCTAAGCATTCTATCAAGCTATGTCATTGTAGCCATTTTTATCTGAATATAATACAAATAATATGTTTTCCACTTTTTGGTATTTTCTACTGCAACATATGTATGTTTTATTGCCTATATATTGCATAATTTGAATCTACATGTAATTTTTCTTTCACTAATTTAAAAATTTATATTTATTATAATATTTTAATGAATGTGGGTTTATCAGTCCTTCTTCCCCTTTCTCTCCTTTTTCATGATAACGATTAATTTTGCTATGAAAACCCAAATGGACAAGGCACCAGTCTGCTTTATCTACTAAAACGCTTTAAATGTATGCTTGGTCAATAAAGTTGTTGCACATCCATAATATATTAATCTAGTAGATCTTAGTAAGGATGAAATTTATTATGAAGTAGGCTCATTGTGGGGTGTCTAGACCCAACCTATGTTTGTTTTAAGAATTTAGTGTTTCAAGTTAAAGAGGTGAGTTTACTAGTGCTCACATATCTCCTTGTGGGTCTTAAAGAATTTGAATAGCATGATAAATCTTAAGGGTATTCAAATTTTTCCACAACAATTTTTTGGCACTATTGTCTAGGACAACCTTTCACAATGCCACAATTTTTTGGTATAGGTTGTTTTATTGTCTATATGTCCATAGTTTACCTCCCTATGATAAATTTTTCATAACCAACATCACAGTTCTTTGGAAATTGATTTTAGTTTGATTAACTGTAGTTTTCTAAAATCTTGTGTGTTCTTTTCTTCAAGCATATTTGAGAGATTGAGAAAATTTAACAGTTGAGTAATCTTGGCCTGAGTGAGGTTCTACTTGCACCAAAGTGTTGGCGACTCTTAATGAACCTAAAAGAAGAAGAAGAAAAATCTAACCTTGTGCACACTAGACGCAGCGGTAAAGAGCTTTTCCCAAAATTTGAATACCCAAAGGTAATTACCCACACTAAAAAATTCCCAATCCTTAAAAAAATTGTTTATCAAAATAGAGCATATTCTATTGGTTGTAAGTCTGCTAAAAAGTTTGTTCTTGTAATTAATTCTACTATTAGCATTCCTATGGTTAGTGTCCCTATCTTCCCTATTGCATAGCCAAATCAGAACCTTCAAGTATGGAGGACTAATAGATACAGGCCATTTTGACTACCCCAAAATTTACATCCCTTGCCAGCCAAAGCCCATAAGTATTTACCCAAAGTCCATAGCAATACATATGTTACTAGAGAAGACCATATAAAAATATTCCTATATGCATTAGACAGTCTTTAGGTTGAACATGAGGATGCAGTTCTGAGGCTATTTATACAAACACTAGAAAATGATGCAAGGAACTGGTTTAATTGCCTCCTAGCTGACCAGATTCCTGACTTTCAAACCATGGAAGGAGTGTTTTTAAAGAAATATGGAGAAATAAAAAATGAACAGTCCTTACTAAAAAAGATTGCAATAGTCAAGAAAAGAGAAAACAAGTCAATGGAGGATTTTAACATATATTTTTTCAAGAATACAAATAAAATCCCCACAACTTTAATATCCACTGATCACCAGGTCATATGTTTTTATAAGAATGCTTTTCTTGGGGAATTTAGCTATGAATTGAGATAGCATAGGACCAACACCATTTATGAATGTATGGAGCAAGCCCTACAAATTAAAAGAAATATGCTAGACAGTGGAAAAATGAAGCCATACTCATCTGAGTCAAGCTCTAGTCAAATGGACAGGAAGCCTAAGAAATTTGGGTTCTCATTGTTAAAAAGGCTAAGGTAGATCCATTAGAAAAGTTATCCAACCAATTTATTGATATGTTTAATACCATAAACAATAGAATGTCCAAAATTGAAATATAAATCTGTAAATGATGAGCAACCTGCTCAGTCACGGATTGATAACAGACCCCAATTTTGAAGGAATTTCAATAGGAATTAGACTAGAAATAATGGATAAGAAGGAAATAAAAATGGAAACAATGGATGGAAGAGGAGAGAAGGGTTGAAGGATATGGACTCAGTCCCAAATCCCATGGTCACTGCTAATATAATTTTTGACTTCCATTACCATTATAGAAATGTGATGCACCACAAAACCCAACTGTATGTGGTATTTATCTGAGTGCACATACCAATGACAACGTGGAAGAAGAATCAGAAAAGAAAATAAGAATAAATGCTTGTTGGATGAAATATGATGAAGAAAGAGAAATATAGTTTGAAAAATAAATGGATGAATTGGCTAAGTTAGAAAAAGAGCCTAGAGCTTTGGTTCTCAAGAATGTGGAAATCCTAAAGAGACCTCAAGAAAATAGGTTTAAAATAATCAAACAAGGTAAAATTATCCCAACAACCAAGAAAATTGAAACACTAGAAAGGATGAATATGAGAGTAGAACTGTGCCTGATAAAATCAATAAGTCTGATAAGGATGATATAAATAAACAAACCCAAAACAAAAAAAAATCTACCAAGAAATAAAACAATGGTAATCAATAGGTAACCTCTAAGGTTGAAGTAGGGAATGAAGCTTAGAAGCAATCAAATTCTGAAAAAAAAATTGAAGTCAAGAAGGCTGAATTTGATGCAGGCCAAGAGTTGGCTAAAAAAAATATCAGCATTACCTTTGGAAAACTCATGACTATACAAAAATACAGAGATCAAGTGTGTTGAGCCTTTGGCCTAGTTGAGCCACCAAATAATCATATATGTAATTTCTTAACAGTATAAAAACTAAAGCCCATTCCTAGGAATCCATAATCAGTCGAACCTTTCTATATCTCCTTAAAATATAATTTAGAATTTGAAGATTAGTATGTAATCCACAACTGTATGTTAGATAGTGGAACGTCACACAATTTCATGCCTAAACCAACAGCAGATCAGTTGGGATTATATGTACTAAAGACTCTCCCCCAATATCAGTCATGGATAGTAAAAAAATACCTTATGTCAGGATCATTATAGGACTGTTTGTTTATTTAGATCGGTATTCTAAGAAAGGAATAGTTATGGATGTGGTTGTACTTGATGTAGACCCTTTCTTATTCTTACTATTGTCAAGACATTGGGTTGAACAATTTGGAGGATCTATCCAATTAGATTGGTCTTATACCACTATTCCCCTGACAACTAAAAAGTAGACTACCCTTAGGAGAGAGTCTTTCCATAGGTATTCTGTTAAGCTTAAAAATTTTGATAACACCACTATTAACTTAGTTCAATATTTCGAGGAGAAAGAAATAGGGGTATATTCTATATCTGGCATTCATCCTTCCTAGTTGAGCTACCTAAAGTGGTAAACATGGACCCACAAATAGCAGCAAAGGTTGATGTTGATTCTACAAGAATATTGATGTCTGAAATGTGGAATCTCATGTTTGATAGAGCAAAGTCGCATACTGGAGTAGAAGTAGGGGTCAAACTGATTGAAATTAATGGAAACTATTTGGGCATACCATACGGACTGCATTTCTCATGCACAAACAATATAGTAGAATAAGAAGCAATGTTGTTAGGTTTGAGAAAGGTTAAAAATTGGGAATTAATTATTTGACTATATATGGAGATGCAAAATTGATAATATAGCAAGTTAGAGGTAAATATCAAGTCAACCATCCTAAGATGAAGTAGTACAGACAGGTTATTCAAGAAGAGATTAATAAATTTTTGGCCTTTAATATCACTTATGTTCCTAGAGATCAAAACCATATAGCCAATTTGTTAGCCATAAATTCTTATGGTTCAGATAGTCCAGAGATAAACACAAAATATCAAGAGAAGTTTCCTACTATTTTAGTGTATCATTTGTCTATCCCAAACAACATAGTGTATCTACAAGTCTTCCAATATGACATAGATATCAAGGACTTCATGACATTATAGAATCAATATGTTGATATTATATGTGATGAAGAAGATGAAGAGAAAATAAAAAAGGTAATCGGAGAGCCTATGGAGGTGATACAATTAAAGACTAAAAAATTGCCTAAAGGTCTGATTTCATTAGAGAGTTTGTTTGATGATTTTGAAAAAGCCCATAAACTAGCCTTGCAAGGATTGGAAGTAGAAGAGATCAATATTAGCATTGAACAAGAGCCCAAAATGGTGAAGGTTGAAAAATCCATGTCTAAAAAATAAAAAAGACTATATAAAATACCTAAAGAAGCATAAGGATGCATTTTCCTGGAGTTATGAAGATTTTAGAACTTATAATACAGAAGTAATGAAGCATATCATTCCATTGAAAGAAGGCACTAAACCACACAAGCAGAAATAGAGGAAGTTTAATCCCACACTCCACCCTGTTATGCAAAAGGAAGTTTAGAAATTATTGGATGCTAATATTATCAGAAAAGTAAGGTTCTCCACATGGATAGCCAATTTGGTACCAGTAAGGAAGAAAAGGGGAGATATTAGCCTGTGTGTAGACTTTAAAAATCTAAACAAAAACTCCCTAAAGGATAATTATCCTATGCCCAACATGGAGCAACTATTACAGGATATTGTAGGATTATCCAGAATGTCTCTATTAGATGGCTTCTCCAGCTACAATCAAATTCAATTTAATCCTAAGGATAAGCACAAGACAACATTTACTACTCAATGGGGAACTTTTGAATACCTTAGAATATCCTTTGGTTTGATGAATGCAGGAGCCACATTCCAAAGAGCCATGGATTTTTCTTTCAAGGGCTTGATGTTTAAAATGGTAGTAGTCTACTTGGATGACATAAATATTTTCTCCAAGAATCCTAAATATCACTTTGAGCATCTCACCCAAGTTTTTGCAGTATTTAAGGAGTTTGGCATCTCACTGAATCCCAAGAAGTGTATCTTTGGGGTAAAGTAGGGCAAGTTGTTGGGACACATTATCTCTAAAGAAGGAACTATCATTGATCCTGAAAGAACCGAGGCTATTGCAAAAATCCTCCCACCAAAGAACTTGAAAGGATTCAAGTCATTCTTTGGGAATATTAATTTTATCATGAGATTTATCCCAAATATTTCTCTAATTGTAAAGCCTATAAATAACATGATAAAAAAAAGGGCATTACTAGATGGACAAAGGAAAATTTATAGGTTTTTTATAAACTATAGATGCTATCATACAAGCTCCTATATTAGCATACCTAGATTATAACAGAGACTTCAACATATACTCCTTTTCCTCAAATGACACCATTGTTGTTATCACAAAAGGATACAGAGAGCATAGAGAGACTAGTGGTATTTATGAGTTCAAGACTAAAAGGATCCCATTTTAAGTATACCATGATAGAAAAGAAGGCCTTCGCACTCACAAAAGCTTTAGAATATTTCAAAGAAAATTTTGGGTCAAATAAAGTGATAGCTTGCATCCCTTACATATCCATCAAGGACGTCTTTACTCAAAATGAACCTATAGGTAGTTCAACCAAATGGATGGTTAAATTGCAGTAGTATGAGGTTGAATTCAAGGCTGTAAAAACTATTAAAGGACAAGGTTTAGCCAAGTATATGGCAACCAAAGGAGGTGAGGATTTCAACAATACAGTGGTGATAGTTAATGTATAGCAGATTGTTACAAAAAGAGCATTTGAAGATGACTGTTATAAATATGCAGTTTATTATTTATAGATATTAATATTTCTTGTTGGTTGTGCTCAAAAAATAATGATAAGCATTAAATTGCAAGCCCAAAAATAATTCATCTAGGAATACAAGTTGTATTGGAGACATCCTAGTGGTGTATTATTTCTCTGCCTTTTCCAATAGGAGATAGCTAGAATAGTTGAGAAATTTCATGTTGCCTTTTGTGGAGGGAATTTTGCACTAAAAGCAACCGTTAATAACATCACGAGGGCAGACTCCTATTGGCCTTTGATGTTCAGTGATGTGCACCAGTTAGTGAGAAAATGTCAAAATTATTAGATATTTGATGGCAAGAAAAAGCTGCTTGCAATACCTCTAAAGCCTATAGTAGTAGAAGCTCCTTTCACTCAATGGGATATAGACGTGATAGAGGAAATTAATCCAAATTCATCAGGATTCCATCAATGTATAATAACTGCTATAGACTATTTCACTAAGTGGGTGGATGTTGCCCCATTAGAAAGATCAACCACTGAGGTAATCATCAGGTTTTTAGAGGAGAAGATCTTAACCAGATTTGGAGTACCTAGAAAGTTGGTGATTGATAATGGTAGCAGTTTCATTTCATATGAGATGGTGGAACTCTGTAGCAAGTGTATATTTGAACTGACTCATTCATCCAATTAATAGCTTCAAGGAAATGGCCTAGAAGAATATTCAAACAAAAACCTCATAAATAGGATAAAAATATATTTGGTCAAAAATAAAAGAAGTTGGGATAGCGAGTTGAAATTTGCTCTATGGGTTGACAAAATTTCTGTTAAAAGAGCAATAGAAAAACACCTTATGAGTTGGTAAATGAAGAACAAAACTTACTTCCCCCATAGGTTGAAATACTAGCTTTAGCTTTGTTACTTCAAGACCACATGAATCCTGATAGTTGGCAAAGAAGAATGGATCAAATTATCAAGCTGGAAGAGGACAGGAGAGATGATTTCAAAAGGATGATCTAAGAAATTCAAAAAATGACATAGATATTGAACAAGAAATCCAAAGGCAATTTTTTTTTAGAAGGATACATATTGTTATACTGGTATCCAAAAAATGATAAACGAGGAGAGAAAGGTAAATTAGAGCCCAAATGGCTAGGCACTTACCAGATTTTCCAAAAAATAGGCCATCATACCTATAAGTTGCAGACCATGCAGGGTGAAGAAATGCAATTCCCAATAAATGGCTAGCATCTAAATATGTATCATACCTATAATGGGTATTAGTTCATATGAACTATTTGTGTCTACCCCTTGTACAAAAAATGTGTTTTATTTCAGTTCTGTGTGTTTTGTTTCAGTCTATGTCAGTCCAATAAATTTAAGTCTTTTTAGGAAGATAGGATTTTATTCTTAGTATTATCTATTATTAAATAAGGTCCATCTACATATTTCTCAGGGGAATTGAAGCATCATAAGATTTTATACAGGCCAAAAGTAGAATCCATGTCCATAGGGGTCATACTTTTCTGAAGTCTAATGCGAGAAGTCCAAAAGGGAATGGGTATAGTTAGGTCAGCCAGAGATTCTAGAGTTCTCAAAAGAAATTTTAATCCTGGTAGATCAAACACTTATCTTGTCCCAAACAGATCCTATGTTGGGCTTCAAAAATCCTAACTTATTTCCCATCCCTAATTTTCAAAGAGTGGTAAAGTTGAATGTCTAGGTGATTGTAGGATGTGGTATTGAGTCCAAAAGAGAGAGAAGCCTTGAGAAAATAATTCCATTTTTAAGGGAGTCTTCATGGTCATTGAAGGGATAAGTCTAAGTATTATAGTATTTCATATCACTTTGTGAGTTCATCCCTAGCCATCCATTCATTAGCATGGTCATTACTCCCATATTATCAGTCCTTGCCATATTAACTATTTCCACCATTTTTTTACCTTCAATATATGGTCCATACCATCACCATAGCCCCACATCATCCAAGGTATTTAACCATTGCAAAAATATTTTAAAAATATCATATCATAAGGATAAAATTCATGATGCACCCCTAAGTCAGACCATAGCCAAAAATGCCATGATGTCTATCAATCATTTTATTTTTCTAAGTCTAAGTCCCTAAGTCCGCGTAGGTACTTATCCTAGTATTTTTTAAAGTCATTTTCTAAGGCCTAACCATCCAAATTCATTATCACCCTTCTAAAACCCCTTCGTAGATCCTATTTGTGATCATAGTAAGCCATCGGTAATAGACTACACCCAGAAATGTATTATTGCGCATCCTAACATATCGTCGCTAATCCATCTCTAACAGATAATCTCAATCGATGATCGCATAAAGCCCAAAAAAAAAGCAAAGTCAGTCATTGCTCTTGTAAAAGATTCTTCATCGATCCATTAGTGATCGCTCAGTTTCATCAGTTACAACAAGTCTTAAGTCCAAAGCAAGGGTCTAGTCACTATCAACCTAACCATTCCTCCTCCCAAAAAAAACTGGTCAAGTCAAGTTTTTTTTTTTTAATTTTTATTATTCACCCAAAATTCTCCTTCACTAATCCATCCATGACTAAAATAATTCATTAGTGATAGCCAAAATTCTGAACTACACTATTGCTCATCCAAACCCTTTGTCATCGATCCATCAATTATAATAAATTTCCATCAGTGACACTTTAGCCCTATGTCATATAGTATGTTTTTTAGTCTTCATATACCTAAGTCGTAAACATAAATTCCTACTTAAGTCATAGCCCCCAAGTCCAAGTTGGTCTGTCACTAATAAAAAGAGACTATCATCGATCCATCAGTGAAACCCCTTCTCCATTAGCGATCGCAAAGTGACTCAGCCTATATTGGTTCTATTATCACCTTTAGTTAAAGCTTGTCACCCATTCATCAATGATGATGAAGTTTCATCAGTGGCGGAGTTTTTTCGAGTCATCCAAAGGGCTAGGCTATCATTATATTAGGTCTTCCCCCTCCCGTCACACATCAAATAAATTTTGTGTTTACTAAGTCATCCACCTAATTCTACCCAAATTTTCTTAATGATGCCCATCACCAATAGTAGTCCCCATTTTGCTCATCCATAAGCGATAGTATGATTCCATCAGTGAACAAGTTTATTCATTGCCCTCATAAATATTATATCATCGATTCACCAGTGACATTCCCAAGAAATCAGCAACTATTTACTTTGTGCAAGCCTTCATCACTCATTCAAGAAGCTCATTAATGATGCATCAATGATAGGCCAAGGTGAGGAGAAAAAAGGACATCAATGACCTAAATCATTCCATGAAGATTTATGACATGTATTTCACTTGGAGAGGTACATGGCTCGCTATTCAAATACTAACAAGAAGAATGATGAGATGGATGACCCAAGATCCAAAAGCAGTGATCCTAAATGAGGTAGCAAAATCAAAGTTAGCTTAAGGTACGAATGTATCACCTTAAGGCACATGCAGATTAACAAAATATCCACGATGATTCTCCAGCTTGTGAAGACAGAGAGGGGTAGACGACATGGCACCAATGATAGAGTGACACTCAAAAATTCAAGTTTGTGTGGATAAATCATAAAATAAGACCCCTCTTAAATATTTTTGTTATATATATATCACAGGCATGATTATTTAAAAAGTGACCAGGAAAAGGTGGTTGAGAGAAATAAAGACTCTATGTGAATACTCTCAAGCTATGCTAAACACTCCACAAAATTTTGACTTCCCTCATAAAACTTCTTTTGAGTAAAAATTCATAAAGTACGATCGTAAAGGAATAAAGTACAAGCAACATTACATCAATGGCTTCTTCTGGTAAACTAAAGAAGGCTCCCAGCTCTTCCAAAAAGAAACCTATCAAGACTGTTTAATCTATCGAGGAAGAAATCACAAATAGATTTTTGAGAGTATCATAGGCCTATCCTTACGAATAGTTACAAGGTAAACCCATAAAGAAGAAACAATAAGAGGCACTAGGGAAGAAGGCACCAGTGAAGGAAATTATTGAAGAACAAAAGCAAGAATATGAAGATGCCACCATTTTCTATTTTGAGCAAATAGAAGAGGGTTACTGAAGATATTAGATGATGCTTAAAGACATATTTCATAGGGCTAGAGAAATTTTTTATGATGACAATCCATATTGCAACAGATGGAAAAGTAATCTTGGAAAGCTCATGTGACTGTGCGTCCACCATTCATCAAACCTGCTCTCCTAGCTAGCTACGGTATACAATCCAGAATCAAAATCCATCCTCAACCACAAAAACTAGAAGATATTTAGAATCACTAAGGAAACCATTAACAAGGTATTTAATCTATCTCCTTCCAAAATAGTCCTAAATGATAAAGTGCTCAAGATACAAGCTTCATGTATGTTAGGTACTCATTTTTATCAAAGTATGTTTGGTCTGGACTATGATGTATCATACAAATTCCCCATACCAAAAGTGGCTCTCAGAGTATGGGCCAAAGATTACGTTGATATGATCAATATTATAATGGAAAATAAAGACTTGGATAATATAAAAAGGGAGGTGATGTACATGGCTTCACAGCTGAATAAAACTAGAAAAATACTATGTATGCTTGGGAAGAGGTCTAAGAAAATAATGTAAATAAATATCTTACAACATTACAAGAAGCTATAATCTCAGGTCTCGCCAAACTGAATGCTTGTCCCTTTCCTGGTGCCTTCAGCGATGTAAAATATTTAAAAGATCTATGTGGTGGCTTTCGGTGTGGACAACGCATAATACTATGGCGGCCATAAAAGCTAGACAATGTACTTGGATTCATGGCATCTATCGATTCCACCATGTAAATCCAAATTTTTTTTGCAAAAAGCTATAAAGGGGAGGGAAGAAATAATTCCAAAATTCATGTATTATTTTGTTCTTATACATCTCATAGTTGGCCAACTAAGTCTCAAGGTTTTAGAGATGCTAGGAGGGGTCAATGTTGAGTGTGCCCAGGATAGACTATCATGGATCCAGGAAGGATGGTCTGATATCACCGAGTTTATAGGAAATTTTATGCTGGTTATTCATAATGAACTATGTGGTGAAGACTCTCTAAGGATTAGCATAGGAATAAGCAATTTTTTGAACCAGACCAAGTCTAGGAAGTTCTTCACAGAAGATTTCACTTACATCAGGCTGTATGGTGTGAAAATCCCACCCAAAGTACTCCCAAAGTATTTTCCAATGTCCATTATCACATTATAAATTGTGAGGTAGGTAGTTGATGAAGTGAAAATAAGGGTGAATAGAGGTAAAGCAAGAGTCCCTTGGCTCAAACTACCTTTTAGAATGGGGCACTATATTTTCAAGGGATACCTTAGTCTTCTTAAAGCCATGTGGAGGATGCATGATTATTGCTTTGCCAAACTTACATAGAGAGCTTATGATATGGATGAGGTATATGATGAAGAAATCTAGAAGGTGATGAAATTACACATGGATCATGAGTTAGATGCTTTGGAAGACACCATGAAAATTACCATAAAAAGCAAAGAACATCTTAGAGAGGTCTAGAAAATAGAAGAGAAATCGTATACCCATTTGGAAGAAGTGGGAAAGTACAAGGTAGAATTGAATAGACTAAGAGCAGCCACCATTGATTTTTATGCTCCACTAGTCCCAACAACCAGACCTAAGGAACTTGAAGACCCTTTCTTGTAGATAACAGAAAAAGACCTACAAAGGCTAGAAATGGTCATAGAGAAAATTCTTACTACTAAAATGAACTAGCCATAGATTGAGCTAGTCTCCAAAGCAAGCTCTCTGAGAGAGGTATCTCTAGCTAAAGAAAAATAACCAATCACAATCCAGATAGCAATCCCCTCAATATTAGCATAGGATGCCTCAGTACCAAAACCTCAAGCAGTAGAAGATATGCAAAAATCACTCGTAAGCTCTCAAGCACAAACTCTAAAGAGCACCACCACCATGCACTTGATAGTGAATAACAAGAAGGAAAAATTCCTCAAGTTGCTATGAAGGTCACACAAGCTTGAGGACTGGGAAATATTTTGAGAGAACTAGTGCCCAAAGAAGTATCTCCCCCTGCTTCTCCACCAGCCAAAAGAGCTTGTATTGAATTTGGATAAGCTTTTATGGACATCTCACTCTAGGTTACTGAAAAAAGTAAAGGAAATAAACATACAATTCAATGTTGAGAAAGAATAGCAAATAGAGGTGGTTGAAGCAATCACCGATTAAAAGGCTACTCAATAGTTGTTGGCTCAACAAGGCATTACGTAGGTTGGTTCTAAAGTAACTATTACACTGCCTTTACCAAAAATTTTATTGAATTCTACATTGATCCCAAGGCCAAACAAGTAAAATGGAAAGAAGATAATATTGAAATGTTGAAAGCAGATGTGGCATTTCATATACAAATAATTGCAGATGTAGAAGTGGATCTCATAGAGTTAAGAGCATAGAAGGCTCAATTTGAGTAGATGAAGACTAAAATAGACCAACTAAAAAATAACAAGCTGGCACTTCAGGCTAAGATAGGCAGACTAAAATAAAAAATGAATAAAATACAGAAGCAAAAGTCACCAGTCTTACCTGAGAGAAATTTTGACAAAGAAGATCTCGTTAACCATTTCAAGTTAGGATTGGTTAAATTGACCAAAGATCAATTCAAGCCAATGCCAAACATTTTCAAAGACCTTCTGGAAATCATGAATACTGCTCAATAGATCAAAATTTTGATAGAAGAAATATAATGTAGAGCTGTAAAAATTTCTCATATTTACAAAAAATATAAGGAGGAATATACTCGAGTCATGGAGGAACAAGTCATCATTTTTGATGGATGAGTGTATGATTTTCATATTGAATTCTAGAAGATAAAAAACTATTTTCATGAAAGACTCCACTAGGAAGATACTATATTGAGCATAGATGAATGGATAAAATAATTGGACAACGTGGGACTACAAAATGTTGAGACACTCAAAGACGTCACTGCATCAACTCAAATGGAAGCACTCATTACTAATAAAATAATGGAAGTTAAATGTGATGGGGAAGACGAAAATAAATTGGCTTTGCAACTAAGATATTTGGCTTCAGTAAATATAGAAACAATCTTATCTGCTGACCAAAATGGGCTTCTGATAAAAAAATATCTCAATCAAATAAATAGGATCAAACATGAGGTCCGATCAACCTCCACGTTCTCAAATAAATATTGGGAACAAATTGCTAAAATTTTAGGAGTTGAGGATGCAGGAGATGAAAAAAATAAGACATTCAAGTGGGTCCCATAGACTAGGTAGAAACAATTGATGTCACCCCCACAATAGAGATTCAATAACAAACAAAACCAACCACTATACCAAAATAGTATAAATGGTAGTCTCAAGAACAGGTGGCAAAGTACAACCAATTTTGTAAGTGTGAGATAGCTTAGGCCAACCTGCAAAGCACCCAAAAAAATAGTGGCTAAATATTTTCCAATTGGTAGCACATGCACCAAGTATTTGTAACTGATTTTAAATAGCCCAGTTATAAAAGGAGTAAAAGTAGCTAAGCTTCATCATCAAGCAATCACGTAGCAAGCCTGAGAGGTATTCTGAGTGTTTATGTGATGGTTATCATATATTCTCTATTTTTCTTTGTTATTGTCATTTTATAGAGGGAGAAAACTACCCTACTGTGTACAATTCCAAAGGTTTGATCCATAAGAGAAAGCCTTGAGGTGAATCATAGAGGTATGTTTTTCTATACACTCGATGCTATGGGGGAAGGGTTCACCAAGAAGAATTTAAGGATTCACTCCAAGTCCTCTGGTTTTCAATAATTTTTGATATATTCGATTCAAGGCAATCACCTAAGTTTAGCCTTTCTAGATTTATGCTATGAAATATAAATGACAATGCAAAAATATAGAATTCAAGAATACAAGAGCTAACCCTAGAATGATTCTTTCTTTGAATGCTTTTCTAACCCTAGGGTTTCAAGACAAAAAACCTTTAAGCAAGGGCTCAAGAGGAGATGCACAAATAGTATTAACTCTAAGTGCACACTATATGTTGTTTATCCTTCAAATGCCTAGAAATCAATTAAATATATTCCTTTTAAATCATATCTAGGGTTTATAAAAAAATTAGAAAACACTAAAAAAACAACCTAAATATTAACTAGAACACTTATCTCCAGTGGTTGATCTTTGTTTTTTATTCGATGGTTGATATCAACAATTCATGTTCCTGCAAGATAACTTGGCAAACACTTGGAAATATAATTAGCGTTAGGGAGCCTTCTTAGGCCACTATAAAATAATACTTGGAGGCATAGTAGTCAAGATCCCTAGGTCCTTTTAGCTGACCTTTTCAAATAGAACCAAAAATTGACCTTTGGAAGAAATCAAGCATATCAAAATATAGCAAAATAAAAGGACAAAAATATAGAACAAAATGTAGTACTATGCCTTATATGTAGCCTATAATGTAAATATAAAATTTGGAATAGTAATTTACCCCCAAAAATAGTCTATGTGAAATCACACCTCGTAACAAGCAATCGCGATATCGCATCGATAAAATCATGCCCCTTAGAGGCCTGGGCATGATTTCGCAAAAGCAAGGTAATAAACCTCAGATCAATGCAAAATTAATAAGGCATGATACAAAAAATATAAACATGCATATAGAAGAGTGAAATCACCTAGAAAAGAGTGAGAAAGCAAGCAGAAAGGTTGAGACCTCCTAAATAGTTGATCTCTCCTGAGGGCTTCAATACAAATCCACCAAAGCGAGCAACAATCAATAATCCAATGTAGTAGAAAATAAAGCTTTAATAGATCACACTTCACACTTGTGAGTTAGCTTGCTTGTGAAAGAATAAGAAGACCTCAAGAAAATAGAAATTTAATCAATAATTGTTGCTATTGCCTGGTTAGAAAATAAACTTGCTTGGATCATGGATTGTGAAAAAGAAGATTTCAAACCCTTCTTATATAGTGAATTTGAAAGAAAAATGTGCAAAAAAACTAA
The DNA here is from genome assembly GCA_028583015.1 of Wollemia nobilis. Taxonomy (NCBI): domain Eukaryota; kingdom Viridiplantae; phylum Streptophyta; class Pinopsida; order Araucariales; family Araucariaceae; genus Wollemia; species Wollemia nobilis. The sequence continues at coordinate 39,091,241 of JAQPPZ010015824.1, read as the reverse complement.
GCATAGGTGACCTTAAAAATATCAACTTTAAAAATTAGGGTTTTCTTAAGAGAAAACCCTAAAATACAAAACCGTGCTCCACAAAAATGGATCGTGATTTCGTACTAGCTAGACCCTATGCAGTTTTAATGCATTTTGGAGGGTTAAACAGAGTCAAAATGGGTCATATCATATACCATTGGAAATATAATTTTGGGCTCGATCCAATGGTTTAGGATTTAGAGAAATGGAGAATATTTGATAGGGAAAAAATTGTCTCAAATATGACCCTACTTTTCCAAGGAGAAAACAAGGGATCTAGGGAAAATTACTCACCTTAGTGGGTAATTTTTTTGTGTCTACATTTTACTCCCTCTTTTATGTATTTAAGGCTAAGTAAATGCATAAAAGAAATATGTAGACTCCTGTAGACACCAAAACAACAACCATATGATTATGTGACTGCAGACACTAATCGCATTAACACACACAGCCCCCAGGGCAACCCCCAGAGGTTAAACAGTGGTTCTAACCACTCACACAACAGTTTTACAAGTCAGAGATCAATTTGGCACCTTTTAGGCACTTTGCTACTTACTCGCTCCACCCAGGGACGAATGCACACTAGTACTCGTTCCACCTAGGGATGAGTGTAGACTGGTACTCGTTTCACCCTGAGACGATTATCAGTGCTCGCTTCTGGGTGGGACGAATGCCAGGTTTGACCGGAAAAAAGTCAAACCTCGACGCATGACAACTCAAAACTGCCACTTAGCTCTCCTTCCATGGCATAAGGGTGCGAGTGAGTTCTTTTGACAACTCATATCTGCCACTTGACTCTCCATTCACTGCATGGGAATGAGAGTGAGCTTTTCAGGACAACTCGGATTGACAACTTAACTCTCCCTTCATTGCATGGGAGTGAGAGTAGGCTTTTTCATGATAACTCAGATTTGCCACTTAGCTATCTCTTCATTACATGGGAGTGCGAGTGAGATTTTCTAAACATACAAAGACATGCACAGAGGCAGTTAAGAAGCCCTTGATCAAGAAGAAGTCTTCTCTTCACAAAAAAGCATTCATGCAAAGTAACACTTTTGCATGTTAATTCAAAGAGACCCCTTGGGTCTATAAAATGGTGAGCTTCCTCACCCAAAAGAGATAGAGAGAAGGAGCATTTTGAGCGACGAAGTGCTGCTAATTTACTTACTTACGATTTGTGCTTCACATCCATAATCTCTTAACCAAAAAGGAGGTTATTGGGTGACTTTGGAGGCACGAATCAAGAACCAAAACCCAATTTTTTTGACCACAATATCTTACCAATTTGCCGACAACCCATCACAACAGGTTTCGGACCCATCCCAAGCGGATTGGTGTCAAAACAAAGTTTCACCCGTGGGTGGTTTGCCTTCGGGCACCCCCCACCTTATTGTGTTTGGTGACTATTTCTTTTACAGTATTTTGCTAGTTACATGATTATGCTTCTGTTAAATTTTTAGTTTATTTGGACTCATTTTAACCATCATCATATTTATCTTTCGTTTTTCATACACAGGTGCTACTGATTCTTTGTTTGTTTCTTTGAACACAGATTTGCAGCATTAGAGGAGCAGCGAGGAATCTACTTTTACCAACACAAGTGGCGGCAATGTTTTGGTTCGCCCATCTTATATGTGGGCACGCGAAAGAAGGAATTCTGAAACAATTTGTAAAAGACCAACATTTAATGCTCCTATCCCCTCAAAAGGAAGGAGACGCATTGTAACACAAATTTGAAGAGCATATCAATAAAAGGGCCGTATTTTATATTGCTTTGATATCTTGTGTTCATGTTCTTTATTTTTACGCATTTCTTAATAACATAGGGTTTAAGCGTTATTTTAGCTTTGTTTACATTGCATTTTTAGTCTATCCTTTTTGTTTCTAGAATCTCATGTTTTCAACTCCTATGGGCAAGAAGATAACAAACACAAAGAAGGGGTGGTCAGGTTCAGACAAAAGGATGGTGCAAAAGGAGTATCATGAAGGATACATCGGAATTTTGTACACTATGCGAGATATTATTACCATTAATTCCTCTATGCCTAGGGTGCCCCATAAAGTTTAAAAATGAATGAAAATTCCTTAAGAAACTTGAAAATATAGAAGTAAAAGTGAAGCACAAAAACACAAAGAACAAAGCAATCAAAAAAACAATAGAGCAATGATCACTAGGTACATATTGAAATGCATGGATGAATAGAAGGAAGGGAAAGAAAGAACAAGGAAAGAGGGGAGAATAAGAAAAAAAGAATAATAGGAAGAACATCTTCTAAGAAGGTCAATCATAGAAAGTAAGAGAAGTTGATCAAGAACACTAAATGAAGGGTGTTATGCCCAAAAATAAGGTCCACGTGTGGATTGAAAACCTGCTATGGGTGTAGTACTCACTAATATGGATAGATGGACAAAAATATGGAGTGTAACCTACTATGGGTGATTGCTCAAATGATCAAATAATGGAGCGTAACCCACTATGGGTGATTTCTCAAGTGATCAAATGATGGAGCCTAACCCACTATGGATGATTGCTTGCTAGTGATTTTTGTGGGGTGATTACTTGCTAGGATGTATGCCGAGACCTACTGAAATTATCAAGGAGCTTATCCTGTAATGGGGTGTTGAGCCCACTGAGTCAAAAGAAGCATAACCCAATAGGGGTGATATATTATTATTGATGTGAATGATGTATTAGCAAGTACCACCCAATAAGGGTGTGTAAGAATATATATAGACCAAGTCATATGAGCATAACACAATGTGAGTGTGTGCATGTGCTAGAATAAATAAGAGGAAGAAAATAAGGAGCAAAGAATTGTGTGTGTAACCCTAGATTGAAGTTTCAGCTATTGAAAAATCAAGAGGGAGGAAATGTGCAATCAAAGGAGAGAAGAATGTATATCATTATTTGGAAAAATAAGATAAAGGAGAAATAAGAATCATGCAAAGTACAAAGATATACCAATAGAGGATTGTATTCCTTAACTTTTAAGAGAAAATATGATCGTTGTAAAAACTTTCAAAGTGAAGGAATACAAGAAGAAAAGAGAAGAGAATAAAAGAGCAAAGGAATATGAGAAGAGAATAAGGGATGAAAATGCATGGGCCCTAGGTTGGGGCTTCGCTAGGCATAAGAACCCTAGTGAGAGTGCAATGCATGTGAGCTATGATCTAACTAGGTATCATCACATGCCATTATCATGAATCCCCAAAAAGCTATATGAACAAGCAGTCATGAACAAGAAGCCATGCAATTATGATAAGCAAAAATGCAAGAGGAATAGAATGTCAGGAAACCATTCAAAATATGATAGACACTCATGTAGTATGAGCAATAAAATAGGTATGATGGGATGAGAATGCAAATGTATTTCTAATTAATGATTGATTTTATTTTATTTTATATTTTATTAAACAAGCAATTAGACCGATAGTCGATACATATTCCAATTGTGCCTCATATATTAACAAAAATAATAGGCATTCAAGGGACTGTTTCATAAAAGAAAAATCTAGAAGGTAAGCCATCTTGATGATTATAATCATGGATAGGCTCCTTCATAGCTCTTTCTTTGGTAGACATAACATGATAATCTATACACTCTTGAACAAAACCATTTTGTAAGATCTCTATAAGAAGTCTAAGATTTACCATTAGAACACACAAAATTTATCATATTACAAAACAATATGTTATAGGGATAAGGGAGATCCTCATCCTCATTACTTTTCTCACAACCTTGATGAGATATATCCAGAAGAGGTTCTTGAAGAAACTGATTGTCTTGATTCCATGATGAAATTTTGATTAGAGGTTCCTCACTCATTTTTTGATTGTTGAATTGCTCAAATTTTTGAGATGAAAAACTTGGAGAAATAGATGATGAAACTAAAGGACAAATATTGAGAACAAACTAAGCTCGTTCAACCATTTAACATATTCGAATGGATGAAGGTCACCTAGAATGGTGACAAGTAGAAGAGATGGCCTTCATTGCATGGATCCAAGGATGTCCAAGAAGTAGATTAAAATATGCAGGACAAGGTACCACATATAACAATGTATGTAAAATATTAGGTCCAACTTTAAGGGGGAGAGGTATAATGCCACAAGCTTCTTGGGAATCATTGTTGAATGTTTTGATGATTGCATCATATTTAGTTAAATATTCCTCTTTTAATACAAACTTTTAGATAAATTGATATGTGTATAAATTGAGGTAAGAACCATGATCAATCATAACCCTCTTGATAAAAGTATCTCCAATAAATGTGGTGATGTAAAGAGAAGAATCTTCTTGCAAGTTTGAGAAAGAAATATCGTCATTCGACAATGTGAGATGATGTTCCCCAAGAGAACTTACAATATTGGCCATATCACTAGGGGAAATATCTGGAGGGATAGATTGTTGGTTTAGAACATTTATCAAGGCTTCTCCATGAGTACGAGAATTTTGTAAAATTTCTAAGAGGGAAATATTTGCTGAAAAACTCATCTCCTATTGATATTGTTGGATCTATTGATTTTGCACTTGTTGTTTTGAAGTAGTTGTTATAGATCAATCATATTGTTATGATAAGGTGGAATATTCTTATAGGATACTTGACTAGCTGCCTGATGATCATGCTTTGATAATGAATCCTTGAGTATTCATATATCTTGATTTGTTGTCGATATTTTTTGAGTAGATGCTTAATTATTTGATGACTGAGAATTTCCTATATCAATACATCCTACATCGATCAAATCTTGTACCACATGTTTCAACTTCTTACAAGAATTTATCCAATGTCCTTCCACTCTATGATATGCACAATATTGTCCTATCTTGTACCAACTAGCTATAATATTTAGTTGCTTTATGGGAGGTAATTCAATCGCATTGGCTTCCAAAATTTTCTTTAGGACTTCTTCCATAGGTATGCCAAGTCTTGTGAAATTACTTTGTGGAGATTTTTAAAGTATTATCTTTTGTAGGTTGTTAACAATGTTATTAATAGGTATACTATCCATTACACCATCACCTACCATATCCTTATTATTATATTATGAATTAATGGTTTTATCTTCTTTCACTTTGAGTTGTCCTCTTTTGATAAGGGCTTGTTCCACTTTCCTTGCTAACTCAATTGCTTGATCAAAAGATGTGATAATAGTAGTATCTAATGCATAAGATAATTGTTCTTGCAATTTTCTGATAAATATCTCAAGAATATATCTAGGAGGTATAGTATATCTCAAGAATCCAACTAGACTTCTCCAATGGACCAAAATTTTTGAGAAAATTTCTTCTTTAGCTTATTTCAAATTACAAACATCTTTCATGGTAACATCTTTCTCAATATAGGCACTAAATTTTTGAACAAATAATTCTATTGTTTCCTCAAATTTCCTCAAGGAGTAATTAGGTAGTCGATAGTACCATTCTAATGACATGCCACTAAGACTCTTAGAAAATATTTTTTAGCAAAAACATATCATCATATATGATATCATGGCATGCTATCCTAAACCTTATTAAATGCTCTATTGTATCTTCTATCCATTTATATATAGATAAAACTAGCAGAGGAAAGTGCTTAGGATAAGATTTGGTAGCAGCAATAGGATATATGGGTTGATTGCACATTTTTTTAGAGTTGTAAGTGAAACTAGAAGGCTGAATCATCTCCACTTTTGAAGCTAATTGTTTTATCATATTTGGCTAATTTTGCACCTCTGGATTGTTGTTGTGCAATGCCCCCAAATTCCCTAAGGTAGGGGTATAGGTAGGTTTTTGAAAAGGCACTTGGCTTAAGTTGGAGGTATTGATACTATTGTGATATGTGGTACCTTGATGGAGATGATAATTTACAATTGGTGGAACAAAAGCAGGAATATTGAGATTAGTAGAATAAGAAGGAAATTGAAAACAATATTGAATGACACTACTTGTTGGAGGAACTTGTAGATTTCTTCTAATGTTGGTGGTTATAGTAGTGGCATAAGTCGAATGATGAAAAATATTACCATGATTCAAAGATTTAGTTAAGGAGTTATCATGAACTTGCCTAAGAGAGATTGCTAGAGGAGGAGGAGTCTCACCTCTTTCAAGTTGAGCTTCCTGCTTCATAGCCTTAAGAAAATCTATCTTATGGAATCTCATGAAAACCCAAACATGATAAAATGATTCAAAAATTTATCGACCATTAGGGTATTCAAGGGGATAAAGACTATTATCAACCTTCTCTTCTTCAATATAATGATTTTCTCTATCAATTTGATCATTCTCTAGAAAAAATTTCATCATACCTTAGAGGCCTTCAATCATTCCCAAGGTTGGAAGGAAGGAGAAAAGGACTAGGGCAAAAATAAAGGAACTAAATACCAGCAAAAACAAGCACAAGATGTTATGTTTTTAATGTTTTCTTATCTAAACACATAGAATTAATGATCTTTATTAAGGTTTTAAAATAAAAGGAGGTGTTCATGTTGGATTCACCAAATATATAAAGGGGGAAAACTACCCTACCGTGTATGATTATCAAGCCTAGATATACAATATAAATCCTTCAGGTGAATCATGGGGTATGTTGTTCTATACACTCAAAATGATTTAAGGACTCACTCCAAGTCCTCTGGTTTTCAAGAATATTTGATATATTCAATTCAATACAATCACCTAAGTTTGGCCTTTCTAGATTTATGCTATGAAAGATAAAGGACAATGTAGAAATATAGAATGCAATAGTATAATATCTAACCCTATAATGATTCTTTCTTTGAATGCTTTTCTAACCCTAGGGTTTCAAAACTAAAAACCTTTAATCAAGGGCTCAAGAGGAGATGCACAAATAGTATTAACCCTAAGTGAATACTATATGTTGTTTATCCTTCAAATACCTCGAAATAAATTAAATATATTCCTTTTAAATAATATCTAGGGTTTATAACATAAAAATAATACACTAAAAAAACAACCTAAATATTAACTAGAACACTTATCTCCAATGGTTGATCCTTGTTATTTATCCTCTATCCAATGATATCAACAATTCCTACTCCTACAATATAACTTGGTAAATAATTGGAAAATATAATTAGTTTTAGAGAGGCTACTTAGGCCACTGTACAATAATGCTTGGAGGTGCAGCATTCAAGTCCCCTAGGTACTTTTAGCTAACCTTTTAAAATAGAAGAAAAAATTGACCTTTGGAAGAAATCAAGCATATCAAAATATAGTACAATAAAATGACAGAAACATAAAACAAAATGTAGTACTATGCCTTATATGTATCCTATAATTCAAATATGAAATCTATAATAGTAATTTACCCCCATAAATAGTTTGTATGAAATCATACCTCGTAATTGGTGACCGCGATATCGCATTAGCAAAATCATGCCCTGTAGAGGCCCAAGCATGATTTTGCAAAAGTGAGGCAAAAAACCTCAAAGCAATGTAAAATGAGTAATGCATGATACAAAAAATAAAAACATACATACATAAGAGCGAAATCCCCTAGAAAAGAATGAGGAAGCAAGCAGAAGGGTTGAGACCTAAATAGTTGATCTCTCCTTAGGGCTTCAACACAAATCCACCAAAGTGAGCAATAGCAATCAATAATCCAATGCAACAAAAAATAAATATTCAATAGATCATACCTCACACTTACAAGTTAGCATTCTTAAAAAATAAGAATAATAAGACCTCAATAAAATAAAACTTTAATCAATAATTGTTGTTATTGCTTGGTTAGAAAATGAACTTGCTTGGATCATGGATTGGGAAAAGGAAGATTTGAAACCCTCCTTATATAGTGGATTTGAAAGAAGAATGGGAATAAAAAACTACACATAGATGAACTTAAAAATATCAACTTTGAAAATTAGGTTTTTCTTAAGAGAAAACCCTAAAATGCAAAATTGTGCTCCATAAAAACGGATCGCGATTTTGCACCAACTAGATCCCTATGCAGTTTTAATGCATTTTGGAGGGTCAAACAGAGTCAAAATAGATCATATAATATACCATTGGAAATATATATTTGAGCTTGATCCAATGGTATAGGATTTAGGAGGAATGGAGAATATTTTATAGGGGTAAAATTGGCTCAAAGATAACCCTAATTTTACAAGGAGAAAATAAGGGATCTAGGGAAAATTACTCATCTTAGTGGGTCATTTTTTCATGTCTACGCATTCTCTCAAGTTTCTTACCATATTTGTATAGGTAATATTGAAATTTGAACAGTCTATCTAAGATGATTTCCATGAGCTATTCTAGAAATCCAGAGTCTATGTGTCACTACAATTATGATAGTAGATAGTAGTTCCCCTATTACGTCATTCGAACGGGGTGAACCATGTATTGTATTCATTAAAAGATCTAATAATTATGCTAGGCTGTATCATTGTAGCTATTTTTATATGAATATAATACAAATCATTTGGTTTTCATTTTTTGGCATTTTTTGGTGTAATGTGTGTATGTTTTCTTGCCTGTATATTGCATTACTTGAATCTGCAGGCAACGTTTCTTTCATTGATTTAAAAATATATATTTATTATGATATTCAAATAAATGTGGGTTTATCATTCCTTCTTCCCTTTCTCTTATTTTTCATGGTGACGATTAATTTTTCTATGATAACCCAAATGGACAAGGCATTGGTCTGCTTTATCTGCTAAAATGCTTTCAATGTATGCTTGGTCAATATAGTTGTTGCACATCCATAATATATTAATATGGTAGAGATTAATGAGGATGAAATGTATTATAAAGTAGGATCATTATGGGGTGTCTAGACCCAACCTATTTTTATTTTATGAATTTAGTGTTTTAAGTTAAATAGGTGAGTTTACCAGAGCTCACATATCTACTTGTGGGCCTTAATAAATTTGAATAGCATGATAAATCTTAAGGGTATTCAGATTTTTCTACAAAAAATACCTCCCATAAAAAGCTAACAGTGGTATCAAAGCACATGGTACATCAATAGGAATAGGGAGAGCCACAAGGAACTTTGGTGTATCTTTACAAACTAGATCTTCCATTGTGCACCACTACATGTGAACGCCACAACAAGAGAGGTTGAGAGAAGAGAAGCAAATATCAGTGCCAAAAATTCTGAGATTGCATTTGGCTAGAGTCTTTCCACAAAGTTGTAGAAAAAATCATGAATACTAGGACTCAAAATTCATCCCACTAGATTGACAAATCAACTAGTGAAGAGTCATCATCTCTAGATTTTACAGTTTCTACCATTTCAATTTTTAACATCTTGTTGCAGGAAAAGAAAATTCAAAAAAAGTTAGGAAGCTTCCTACAAGAGATCTAGGAAGAACATCTTCTTAGAATCATTCCAGCACTTGCAACAAGTAGAAGACTAGAGATTTTAGAGACCTAAGGAGAGGTATCATTACTATAGAGTTTAGACCTACAAGAGTGCATAAGAATAAAATTCCATAGTAGCCTTAATGCTGATTCAAGAGACTCTATATAAGAGTCAAGAAGAAGATTGGAGATTGATGATCTCCATAAAATATTACAGATAGCAGATTGAAGAAATCATCCATATGAAGGTTAAGAGACCCTTAGAAGGTCCAATTACAAAACTTCTAGTTTTGGAATATTGGAGGTTGGTGATCTCCATCAAAGCCTACAAATTGTAGAAGTAAAGAAGGACCATCAAAGGTCCTATTCCAAATTCTATATTTTAGAGATCCGTGAAAAAGATCTCATTACCAACACTTCCATAGCAGAATTTCTAAGTAAAGGTCTCATTCATAAGACCAGAGAAGTTGCAATACTGAAGACCTTGGAGATGTATCAAAGGAGAAATAAGAATAAGGTTTGGAGAGCCTTAGTTTCAGAATTCAAATAATTTCATTAAAGGAGTTTCTATAAAAACTCATTGGAGAAATCTACCATTAAGGAGGAGTTACTAACAAAGCAGAATTTGGGACAATTATCGCCATCCAAAAACAAGCCCAAAAGGAGAATAATTTTGTAAAGATTTCCAAATTTTAAAGGAAAATACTAAAGACCTTAATACATTTAGATTCTTGATAAGGAGACCAGGATCAAAGTTAGAATTCGACAAAGATAAAGGATCCAAACATTACTACCAAACTAAAAAGGTTTGAAGATTACCTTTGGAGGCTATAAGGATCATCCGAAGATAGGGGTTTTCTAAATCCACAACAAATATACTGAAAGGGTACTTGAAGGAAAACTCAGCTACAATTTTGGAGAGCTTCCTACAAAATTTATGAGTTTCAAGAACTACATTTTAGTGCAAAAATTGACTGTAAAATGGTAGCAATTAATACAATATTACTAGCTACAAAACTTTAGGAGTTTCAAAGTTCATCCTAAATACTAATAGGAGTCACCTATTATAGATTAAATGGCAGCAATATAGAGGAGTTACTAAGCTACAAATTAGTAAGTTAAGGAGTTTTTTAGTACAGTCAAGAATAGTTGCACATTCATCCAATAAAAAGGCAGCAATGAGATGAATCTAATCACCTAAAATCCTTCATCTACAATGATCATTAAGGTAAGAAACTTGGGTGTAAATAGGTTCATTAGTTGAACTTTAATTTGGGTTATTATTCAATTACATTAAATCACCTTATTATAATTCAAAAGTTGCAAAGAGAAGGTTGTATTTTATAGTTTTCAAGAAGTGTAGAAGGAAGTTACTTTTAATGTTATTATATGCATATTAAATAGAAGTTAGATATATTTTGATAGAAATAAAAATATCATCTACCTATTGTCTATCTAAGAATCAAGAAGACTACATCCTACAACATTTATTGGAGTGCATATTATAGATTAATTTTAAGGGTTCTTTATAATTACTCTTAAGAGAGTTTAAAAAATTATTAGTGCATTTGAGAGTTCTTTAAGAGTTTATATTAGTGCATTAAAGGAGAAATAATGTGAGTCTACTATTACACTATTCTAGATTGTCTCACTTATTTACTCTTAAATATTATTATGTGCATTGGTTGATTGAGTTAAGGTAATAAACCAAAGTGCACAAAATATCAAAGTGTTTAGAGACACTATTCAGTGCATAAAATATCAGTGTTTAGAGACACTATTCAGTGCATAATATATCAGTGTTTAGAGACACTATTCAGTGCATAATATATCAGTGTTTAGAGACACTATTGAGTGCACAAAATATGCAATCTATTGTGGACTAGAGAAGCCACAAAATAGATTCATATTCCTCCAAGGATTGGATAAGAAAACCACCATTAAAATCATTGAAATAAGCTACAAATCAGGACTTGGAGAGTCAGATTTAAGATGCACTAAGTGTTTCATTAAAGGTGAAAGTTAGTGCAACTCTTTCAAAAGCATATTATTTGCATGATTATTCGCTTGGATTTATTGTTACTAAACTATCCAAGTGAAGGATTTAGTGTTGTCTAATTAGAAATGCAACAATACTTTGCTCTCAAGGAATAGAGCAAGTAGCGGTTGTATCTAAGAAGTAAGGGAAAAGCTTCAATTCATATACATTTTTCCTTAAGCTATACAACAAGGAGAAGATCTATCTAGATAACAATAATTCATCATATCAAAGGATAAAATAGCATCAAAAGGAGACAAGGAGCTCACTAAAATTTGATGCAAAATAAAATTTCTTATTCATTCTACATTGGTGCACCATATTCCTCATAAGGAGGACAAAATATTAAGTTTCTTAAAGACACTAACATAGTAGGTATTCTATGTCTACTATTGGTGAAGAAATGAAGACATAAGGAGAACCAATCCAGGGATCACAAGCACTAGTTGTAGGTATCTATAAACATCATTCCAATCACCAAAGCAATAATCTATAAATGGCATCAACCTGTAGCCATATTAGAAGTCTTGCAACCATTACACTTCTATTGAAAAGCAAGATAGAATAGTAGTAATAGAATCTATGCAGAATCAAAGTGAATACCTCGTAATATTACCTCAATATAGCATCATATTGCCAACTAGGAGGGGATCCATTGAAGCATCCAAGGATAACACTTTGTAATCACTAAAGGATCACCATAAGACCATATCTAAAGCACCTAGGACCTCCATCAAACTAAGAGCAAATATATTGAGAAGAATAGGTCCTTCGAAGAATTTTTGAGAGCAAGAAACCAACTAGATTTATGTTTGTAATAGGAGTATATAGGTTAAGGAAGGCATTGGAGGGAATATTTCATGCAAAATATCACTTGTCACATATGATAGAGCATTCGATAATGCTTACAAAGTAAATGCTCAAGATAATATTTAAGTTTTGGAAATTGAAATATATCAATAAGAGCATCATAATCATAACTCGTCAGTTGAAAAATGAAGGAGCATTACTCAAATATCAAAGTGTTATAATAATGCCTCACTAGCTAGCAATAACACATGGGTGCAAGTCTAATGAGAGGAGAAGCTACATAAGCATCCAAGTCCAAGCAATTACAATGAAGTCCAAGCAAGTGTAAAGCAAGTATAAGCATAGTTTGAGCAAAGAACAAAAGCAAATTTATAGAAAAGATGCATTGAAAGCTTGAAGCAAAAGAGTCAATGGACGTCCACTAAAAGCATGTCATAAATAAACGATTCCAGTAGGTGTTAAATATTTGAGTGGAAAATATGATACTATCTTCCAATGAAATATTACATCACTGCCATAAAAAGAGAGCTAAACCACTTAAATCATTGTGGTTAATGGAGAGCAAAACCTCCTACATCACAGTCGTCAAGAGAGAACAAACTGATTTCATTAATGTCATCTAGTGAGAGCATCCTATATTCATTGTTAGTAGAGCCACCTACATTGAAGGAAGATAAGTGTATTATTTAATTATTTGCTTTGTAAATTTTGGAGTTATAAGGTGTTAAGCATAAGGTCAATTACTATTATTAAAATAACAACCTTAGTAAGCAATGAAGCCATCCTAACAAAAGTAGAAGAAATTATAGATATTTTCAAATCCCCAAGTAGGATATATAAGGTTATCAATCTTAGTAAAACAAAAATATAAAATTTACAAATACTATTATTATTATTTTCTAATATTCCAAAGTAGGGAGTTAGAAGGTATACTACATCAAAATAGTTTATTGGAATTTAAAAATATTAAACTATTGGACATTAAGGTTTATAAAAGGAAGTTATTCATTTACTTAAAGAAGTTGGAATTATATACTTACACTTGTCTCATATTCATACTAAAGGGGCAAAATAAATATAACCATAGAGAACTTTAAATTAAGTGCATAGTTCATTAGGAGAGACAAGGTGAAATAGAATTCAATTATTGTTACTTACAAAACATTACAAAATCAACTCAAAAGTGAACTATAATTTGCTAAGAAATTTATTAAGCTTATAGCTTACTCTAATCACTAGGGAGACAAAAAATCCTACAAAACCTAAGTCTGAAAAGGTCTCTATCAAAATAAATTCATACACTAAGGAGATATAAGGATCATCATTAAAACAAATAAATCCATCCTTATAGAATCTCAACTACTTAAAGGTCCAAATTACTTCTCATGGAAAAACAAAGTGAGAGCAATTTTAATAGTTGAGAAGCTTTGGGAAATTTTTAAAGAAATAACTACTAATCCTAATTCAAGTTATACATAGATTCAAAATTTTTAAGAGAATGATGCAAAATAATTAATGATAATAATTTTTTCCATTACAGATGAAATACAACCTTACATCAATTCAATAGGAACATCTACAGAAGCTTGGAAAACCCTAAAAAAATATTTGAAGGGAAAAATAAAGCTACTATCCTAAATCTTCAAACTCAATTACATTCTCTGAAAACGAACAGTGGAGAAAATATAGAACTATTCCTAAGAAAGGTAGCAGACTTTAAGGGAAAATTATTAACCTTGGGAGAAAATGTTGAAGATAAATTCCTTGTTCAAGTAACCATGAGAGCACTTCCAGACAACTACAAGCATCTAGTTACATCTTTACAAGTACTAAGTAAAGATACATCATTTGATGAGCTAATAAAAATTATTCAAGAATATGAGGTAGAAAGTACAGTGAAATATGAAATGACTAACACTACATTAGTTTCAAAAGATACTCCACAAGGAAACATAGCCTCATATTCAAAAGGATGAAAGCCTTGGAATAACAGATATTGTCATGTATGCAGGAGAAAAGTTCATAGTACTAATTACTACAGATTCAATCCAAGGAACCAAAATCGAGAGAATAAAACAAACTATGGAAACCAACCAAACAAGGCATTCCAACCAAGGGAATATCAAGCTCAGAATAATCCTCGACAACAATAGTTTTAGCTACCTCAATTATAATATCAAGGAGGAAAATAGAAGGGACACTTATCTTAAAGGACTCAAGAAATTGAATAACTAGAAGATCCTACAGATAATGAAGTCAAACTCACCCAGGTGTTGTAGGTGAGTTGGAGAGGAGAGGGCAATCCTCCAAGGGAGGTCCTAGGTTCAAATATCAACCCTACCAAAAAGCTAAATTGGGTATCTAAAATCCAATTGATAATGTTGGTGTGGGCAGGGTCAAGTGCGACCCCCGGGTGACTTTGACGATGTAGAACCCCCTATTCGTGGTCTCTCAGACCAAGACAGCTTCATAAGGGGTTTTTCACTTAAAAAAAATGAAGTCAAATCTCTCTCACAAAGATAGATTTTTATGAAGACACTAATTACTTGCTTGAACAGGACACAAATAGCAATGAAGGAGGATACAAATTCCAGTACTAGATAAAGGATCCATATTGAAGACTAAAGTCTTCAATACCAAAATAATGTAATACATGGGAGGTGTTAGAGTATATTACATCATTTGGGTCATGTAAATGTACCACCTTTGGTACATATCTAGAGTAGGAGTTTACTTCAGAGTAAAGTTAGTTAGTTACTTCAAGTATTATAATAAATGCACGTGTCAATGTGCAAGTTGTAAATGTGCATGTAGTCCACATGTACGTGAGTCTTAGGTAGAGTAAAGGCCAAGCAATCTATATTTATATATAAAGGCCTCATAATTATAGTAGAGATAGAGAGGTAGAGTGATATAGTAATTATACAGTGTGTAGTAGATGTAGTATGATACAATGTAGTTCTTTCATATATTTTCATGGAGTATTCATGTCCTCCATTATATAGCATTGTACTATTTTTGTCATTCTCATTAATGGCATATTTCTCAGTTATTTATAGATGTTCATTTCTTTTTTTCCTGCATATTATTGTGCCATTAGATTTATAGTTATCTCATATTAGTTATCCTACATCTTGTGGTTGTACTACCTCCCATAAAAAGCTAACAAATACATACAATGAACATGGCTAAACTTCTTTCAACTTAACTAAAGATTAACTTCTTATATTTCAACTCCCTAGAATTCTAACTATTATTTACACATTATCTAATTGATATTTTATTTCACTTTAATATTAACTACTTTAGTCAGAATTAATCTACTTTATATCTTTCTTTAATGAATCACCAAAACTCTATTTATATTTTCAAAAATATTTTCGATATTTTAACAATTACTCGCAAGTGGAGAGGTGATATTTATTATTAATAAGTCCTAACAACATAACACTCTTGGAAGATCAAGCAATATTTGACTTCAAACAACACATTCATACTTATTTTAAACAATTTTAAATCCAACTTTTAAATAAAAAAGTCAATGAAATAAATAAGTCAAATGAAATATGTAGGATTTCCATAAAATAAGTCAGAATATGACACAATATGTAATACTTTTTATTTGTCAAAGTAAGCACTATTTAAAGCAAAGTTTTTACCATAATACATTCTGTAAATAAATGAGTGTAATTAATTTTATTCTTCTATATCTTCCCTGCCAAGGTACTCACAAACTAATATTAAATGGATTAGTAGACTTCATTTAGCTCTTAGGGGTTTCTAGGTAAGGAGCTAACTATGGCCCAATTAAAGCTTTAATTAAAATTTTCCTAATAACATATATACGAATCTATATTAAAGCATCAACATTAATTATATATATATAAAGAAATACTTATTTCTTTGTTCAAGCTAATTTATAGCTTGAAATAGAGTCTTACTTTTATTAATATAAGGTAAATACAATAAAAAAATAATTTATTCTAATTACCCATTATGTGCTCTATGAAAAGTATTTATTAGCTTATCACTAATTTAATTTTATAATAGTCTTATGAAATTATAACATTATCTCACATACAAAATCGTTTACCTCATTTAACCAAAAGAAACATATATCTTAGTTATTCAGATTACTTAACTTTTGTATAAGAAGTAAGAAAATAAGCTCTATGTAACATGAATCATTTGAAGTGGCATCAGTATACATCTAACATTAATTATTTTATTCAAGTTCATGATGTATAAAAGGAGGACATATGAATTTCAAGGTGCAAATAATTGAGTGTACGACATTCCACGCTCTTCAAAAATGCCTAGCATGCAATCCAATACTTTTGTGATAAAATAATTTCACTATTGAGGGTCATTTGGTCAAAATTTACAATATTAAATTGCGCTAAGGAGATTGCTACTGAACGATTGTACAACTAATTTAATATAATACATATAAAATGATATTACACAGGAAACCCAAATCAATAATCTTAGGCAAAATAATACACAAACTTTCTGACAAAAGACTTTTATACACACTCAGGATAATACAAGAATTAATGTACATATATAAATGATATTCTCCTAGCTACGATTTGAAAGGAAGCAACCAATGATAGTTTTTTTTTAAAGATGCAGTACTCTATTATTTCACTATGTTATTAATTATTAATAGAAGCTAATGCAAAGACATATCGGAGGATGTTGTTCCAACAATTAATTTTTCTTGTAGTTGAATTGGTTTTCAATAATTCTTCAAACAATTAATATGTATTTCAAAAGATAAAGAATTAATTCCAACTAAAATCATTATTTCAATAATCTTGACTTCTATCAATGTAATATCTTCAATATTTACCTATATCCCAATTCAAAGCAATGAATTATAAAACAAAGAATTTTTAGCTAAATTTCACTTGGTGACATAGACACAATATTTAATATTAACTTCTTACATATGATTAAAAGCGCAAAAGCAGATTTTTTATCATAATGAGATCATTAAATCCCTTACATGTAACATTACTACAAAATTGACATTATTCAAAGCAAATATATATATATATATATATATTTGCTTTGAATAATGTCAATTATATATATATATATATATATATATATATATATATATATATATATATATATATATATATATATATATATATTAATTATAGCCACCAATATTACAACATAATGAGTTTTGCTAAGGTGCTTAATACTCAGTTACCTAGTGATAAGTTTATCTATGGAAGGTTGTTAGCAAGATTGACACATAAGCAAGTTGTGACTCTCTAAAAATGAATAGGGATTCTCCACACAACGGATATGACTCTCCACTGCAGTGGTGACCTCTAGGAAGACAATATCCAGCTCCATCTCGAGTGTAGATATCTAGTTTTCTCAGAGGCTCCTTAACACATATGAGCTCAGATTGAGCTATGGGATTAGAATGACTCACTAGATGGATGCAAATGTAGCTAAATGCACATAAGACTAATGCAGATAAATAATACACAAGCATGTTTTTTAACAACCAAATCTATTGGTAAAATTTTGAAATGCATTTCTATTTCATAATTAAGTTTCTAATTATGCATCTCTAATTACATAATCATACTCATCCATATTAATCATTTTATCTGAGCTTACTCCTCGGTAATATTATATCAAAATAATAATTCATTTTCTCATCTACAATACAAACAATTTAAACATGCTCTTGTTTAATAGATTAAATTACGGGTCTACATAGTGACATTTTGCAAACAAGAATATTGATCCCAAAGGAAATATAATCATTTCTCAATCAAGTAAACACGTAATCAACAAAATATATCCACACAACATACATTTCACATCATCACTGGGTATATATGTATTTTTAGGAATACCTGACTTGTAAAAAAATGTGAGAATTTTGACAACACTTCGCCTACTCCTCAAGGTGTCTCCTTTAGTCCATAATGAATTACACAACATAACACTACTTTTATTCCCTCCCCACTCATCCCAAGTTTTCCACTTCTTAAAAAAATTGTAACAGAAATGGGCTGGACACTTGGTTAAACATGCAAATTTCCACCTTAATTCACTAGGCTCACACTTGGTTAAACATGCAAATTTCCACCTTAATTCACTAGGCTCACACTTGGTTAAACATGCAAATTCCCACCTTAATTCACTAGGCTCTACCAAATGGAAGTAGACTCGTACTTTAGGCAAAAGAGGTCTTGGTAGAGGTTTACATTCACAAATATAACATGGAGAAAGCACTTTATAAAAATATTATTGTTAGTATAATTTAACTTTATTTTCACTATTAAGTATATTTTAAATTATTTACTATTATTATTATTATTATTATTATTATTATTATTATTATTATATTTTAATATTATTTAATCAATAAATTATTAAATCAAAACATAAAATAATTATCAAATCAAACTAATATTCCTTCAATATTTAAAATATTTTTCTTTTCTCTTTGAAGCATGCAACCAGTAACCAAGTCATTCCAATTAACATTTAAAATGCAGCTACATTTTTTTTTGGTAAATAAAATTCTTCATTAATTATCGGGTTTTGCAGGTTAACCCAAAACCTATTACAATATCCAGCCTTCTGCTGAGATTGTAGATCCTAGTCATCCTTGAAACTTTCTTACCAGAACTTGTGTTGAATTGCCTACAACACCTTACTAACAAGGCACACCCATACCTAAACATAATTGTAAACATTACTTACATTGATAGGAAATTGAAGTTTAGAACTTTGCACTTGTGAAACCTGTTGCTTGCCCATTTCCTTTTCTCTTTTGGATTCTTCCAAGGCTTACACCCTGTTACCATCATTTCCAATTTGGTATGATTTAGAGGGAAACCCATAGCTATTACCAGCTCCATGGGGAAAGAACACCCATTCATCTTTCTCCTTAATGGGTAGGTTTCTTTTCATGACTAATAATGTTTTCCACTTCACGTGGCACACCTTGTGTCCATGTCACCAAACTACCAACATCAACACCTATGTTGGCTAATTTGTCAGCTGACTTGTTGGCCTCATGGTACACATGACGAGCCCTCATGTTCTATCTTGCCGTAAAAAGGATCCTCACTTCATGGATGACTCCCTCGATTCTCCATGGAGGTTTTTTTCCATTGGTTAATAGGTTGATGATGTTCATCAAATCGCATTCAATCATCAAGTTACCTTGAGTTGCTTGGGCTACTTGCAACCCTCTCCAAAGGACTCTAGCTTCTGCTTCGTTATTAGTTCTGATTCCTAATGGTTCAGCGAAAGCCTTGACCAGATTTCCTTGATGATCCCTGATTATTCCTCCAGCTCCAGCTCTTCCCAGGTTCTCCTTGGCTGCACCATCAAAATTTAGTTTAAACCAACCCTGGGGGGTGGCTCCCAAGAAATCCCATTTTTGGGATTGGGCAAAGGAATGGAAGGTTTATCCTCAATACCTAAGGCCCAAGCTAATTGTTTTTCTTGGGGAGGAATTGAGTGGTTATCATCCACTAAGGTGCTAAGGTTTTCTTTTGCAAAGACAATAATCTTGTTGAGGATGGTTTTTGGGTTGTGAATGGTATCCTTAAAGGCTCTATGGTTCCTTTCTAGCCAAATTTGCCAGAGAAAATGATGCCAATAGATTTTCCATAGGTACTTAAGTTTTAGGCTAACAAAGGGTTGAGGCCATTGATGGAACACTTCGGATATAAGAGCAGACTTAACCCATGAGATCGTAAAGGCTTGGAAAAGTTCATCCAGGATGGACTCCGCTATCGGACACTCCAAAAACAAGTGTTGGATTGTCTCCCATCCTGCCCTGCACATGTAGCAATGGTTAGCAATAACCATACCTTTGGATAACATATTGTCCAAAGTGAGGATTTTTCCTTGAATCACCAGCCATGAAAAAAAGGATATTTTAGGAATTAAGCCTTTGATCCAAACCAAACTCGGTTGAAATTGTTGACCTTCCACATTGAGAAGCAAATTATAGGCAGTCTTAACTATGAAGTCACCAATTTTAGTCTCATCCCAAACAATGTGATATTCATCCTCTCTAGAGGGAATAATTTGTTGAGTTAAAATGTTATAAAGCTTTTCAGACTCCGCTTCAAAACTGTGTACTCTAACGTGTTTCCACTTGTTGATATTTATATCCTGTCACATATAATTTGCAACCTTATTTCCAATATGCTGCTCCATATGCTCTTGAATCCTAGCCAAACGAGGATTCTGGGATAACTCCTCAGCTCTCACCCATCGATCCTTCCAAAAGTCTATTGTTTACCCATTTCCTAGAATCCATCTAAGACCTTTCTTGACAATATCCCTGCTCGTGAGGATTGCCTTCCAAAAAGCAGACCCCCTGCTTGCTAAGTTGTCATTAAGGAATTTCACACCTTGGAGGTATTTCCTCCTAACTATGGCAGTCCATTCATTATCAACCTTAGTCAATAACCGCCACGCTTGTTTGGCTAACAGAGTTGTATTGAGATGAGCAACTCTCCTCAATCCTAACCCCCCATCAGCTTTAGGTTTGCAAATCTTGTTCCAACATACTAAATGGATCCTTTTATTATCCTAAGTCCCTGACCAGAGAAATTTTTTTTGAAGCTACTCAATTTTGTGATACACCTTGTTGGGAGCTCTGAACACTGATAGGAAGTAAACGGGTATACTTTGAAGTGAAGCCATAGTTAAAATTGCTTTGCCTACTTGAGATAACATATGTCCTTTCCAACCTGCTAGATTTTTTTGGATCCTCTCCAGAACTATGTTCCACATTGATCCTTCAGGTTTCCTCGTAAACAAGGGAAGACATAAATAGGAGGTGGTAAGGGATGAAATCTGAAATTCCATTATCCTTGCTATGTTGTTTTTCCTAGGAATGGGGGTATTGATGAAATAAAGTTTGCTCTTATCAAAATTCACTTTCTGTCCAGTCGCTTCTTCATACATTATGAGAATATTTTTAATCCTTCTTGCCTAAACCACAAAATCCAAAGTTAGTAGCAATGTATCATCAACAAATTATGGCGTTGCCTTGATACCTGATATGAGTCCAACTACCGCTGCTGCCTTAATGGTTCTTCCCAAGGCCTCAGCTACAATGATGAATAGCATAGGACTTATGGGATCTCCTTGTCTTAGACCAAATTTGCTTTGAAAAAAACCTGTAGTAGACACATTAACCAAAACTGAAAAACAAGGCTTAGAAATACACTCTCTTATTAACTTGACCCATTTCATGTTGAACCTAAATTTTAATAAAACTGCCTCTAGGAATTCCCAATTTATCCTATCATAAGCTTTGTTCATGTCTAACTTTAAATCCATGACTGCTTTTTTGGTCTGAGCGGCTGTATGAAGAGCCTCATGAACAGTAATAACTCCATCTAATATCAATATTCCTTGTACAAAACTTCCTTGACTTGGATCAATGATAATCGATAGAACTTTCTTCAAACGGTTGGCTAAAACTTTGGAAAAAATTTTATAGGATATATTACATAGGCTAACCGGCCTAAAGTCAGCCATAGTCTTGGGGTTGGGGCCTTTAGGAATCAAAGCAATGAAAGTTGAATTGAAACCCCTTGGAATATGATTTGAACTTTGGAACTCCTTGATTGCAGCAATAACTTCTGCTCCAACAATATCCCAACAAACTTGGAAAAATGATGGTGAAAACCCATCTGACCCAGGAGCTTTGTCAGGATCCATATTAAACAAAGCCTCCTTGATCTCTTCATCTAAAATCTGTTGTAAGAGACTCGTTAGTCATTTCATCAATGAGTTGTGGAATGAATTGAAGGAGAGAGTCCTTTGCTTGGGCATTACAGGCCCGTTCTTCACCCAATAATGAACTAAAAAAATTAACAGCATCATCCCTGATCTCCTGAATGTTTTGAGTTGAGGATCCATCCACCTTAGTTAAATTTCTAATATTATTGTTGCTTCTATTACTCAATGTGGTAACATGGAAAACTTTGAATCAGAGTCCCCTTCCTTTAGCCATAATGCCTCTGATTTCTGCCTCCAATACATCTCCTCACAAGCTAAAATATTATAAAACTCACAAAGGGTTTCCTTCTCTTTAGTCCTTGTCACCTCATCATAGGTTCCATTTTGTATTTTGCTTTCTATTATTCTTAGTTTTTTCCCTACTGCTCTCTTATTCTCAAAAATATTTCCAAATACTTCTTTATTCCATATTCTAAGGTTGTTTTTCACCATCTTAAGTTTTTGAGATAGTTTGAAGGAAGCACTTCCCTAGATAGGCTGCTGCCACCATTCCTCTATTCGTTTCTTGAAGTCCAGATGTTTAACCCACATTGACAAAAATTTGAATGGCTTTTTAAAGGAGTTATCCTGAAATGCCTTCCATAGAATAATATTATGGTCTGGATGCAACTATATGAAATACAATTGTGAGCTTCCATGTACTCACAAGTCATGGTGCTTTTCACACCTCCATTATATCCCTCCTTACCTCTTATGGATAATACAACCCTTATATTTTCACCTAAAGGAGGGTATCAATTTTCTTGCAATCACAAATTCCATCAGTAGTACCTTGCTCTAGACGTAAATACATATTTAGACTATTTAAATAATAGCATTTCTAGTATAGTTGTTACATTAATGAAATTGCAAAAATAAGAAATAGATATATTATGGAAATGGTGAGATGTATGTTGAAAGAAGCACATCTTGATCATAAATATTAGGCAAAAGCAATAAAAATAGTAGTGTACTTACAAAATAGATTACCCACAAGAATACTAAAGAGTATTATACCAGAGAACAAAAACCAAATATTAAAAATTTAAGAATTTTTGGATGCAAAGCTTATATGCATATTAAAAAATAGAAGAAAACAAAATTAGATTAAAATACTATGGTAGGTATATTTGTTGGTTATAATGATGAATTTGTAGGGTATAGAATAATTGATCAAAGTACAATGAAAGTATATATAAGCAAATATGTAGTTTTTGATGAAAATATCAAGGTTGAAAATGAAGAAAAAAATAGCGATTCAAAAATCCTTCTAAATTTATTAGAGGAAGGCTTATCAAATGAAGAAACAGAGTCAGAATCTCAAGATGTACAAAGTGAACGTACAGAAACTTCTACAGTTCCACAAAGGAAGGAACCAATATGGTATAGGGATACACTCAAAGAATCAAAATTAGAACAAATATCTAATCTTACTACTACAAGACCTCAAACTCGTAGTCAAAGCAGAATAAACAGAGGAATGATGAGTACTATAGTAGAACCGATAATGACACATCAAGCATTAAATCATCCACATTGGAAGGTAGATATGGAATCAAAATATTCATCATTACAAAAGAATAAAACCTAGAATCTAGTAGAATTACCTCTAGGAAAGAAATTAGTAGGTTGCAAATGGGTCATTTGACAAGTACAAATCTTAGTTAGTAGCAAAAATATATACTCCTATAGAGGGAATTAAATATGAAAAGACATTTGCATCAATAGCCAGAATGACTACTATCAGAACAGTATGTGCTTTAGCATCTCATCAGGGTTGGACACTTCATCAAATGGATGTAAAAAGTGTTTTTCTTAATGGTGACTTAGAAGAAGTCTACATATCACAACCAAAATAATTTGTTGTTAAATTTCAAGAACATAAAGTTTGCAAATTGAAAAAATACGTATATGGTTTAAAAAAAGATCCTAGGGCATGGACCATTAAAATTAATAATCATTTGTTATAGCATAGTTTCAAATGAAGTAGATCAAATCCAAGTCTATATACAAGGAAAGTTGGAAATGATATACTAATTCTTATAGTGTATGTTGATTATATAGTGATTACTAGAAGTTCTAAAAACTAATAAGTGAGATAAAAAATGATCTTGAGAAATCTTATGAGATGACGGATTTAGGATTGATGAATTATTGTCTTGGTCTAGAGATTAATAAAAAAGGAGATAATATCACCACTACATAGTCAATATATGCAAATACCCTACTTGAGATATATAAAATGAATGATTGTAATCCCAAGGATACACCCATGGAACAAGGGATTTAATTATCCAAAAATTATGGAACACCTTTAGTTTCAGCTACAAGGTATCACCAATGGATTGGAATTATTTTGTATTTAACAAATATTTGACCTGATCTAGTATTTGATGTAAATTATCTTTCAATATTTATGTAAGAACCAAGAGAAAGCCATTGGAAAGCTACAAAAAGAATACTACTATATGTTAAGAAGACTACAAATTATGGACTAACTTATATGAAGAATGTTAAATATTTTATCTATAAGGTTATTCAGATATTGATTATGTTGGTTCTATTGATGATATAAAATATACTTCAGGATACATCTTCTATAGTGGATCAGGATTGATATTTTGGCATAGTAAGAAATAGCATACAGTAGCACAATCATCCACTAAAGAAAAATACCATGCAGTAAGAGATACAACTTGTGAAGCTTTATGGTTACAATATATATTATCTGGCATGGGGATCAAACAAACTCCAACTCTAATACATTGTGATAATCAAGGAGTATTAAATCTGATCAAAAATTCAATTGTTCATAAATAAACTAAGCATATTGAAGCACAAAGCCATTTCATTAAATATAATTTTCAAAATCGTCATATCAGCCTGAAGTATATTCCTACAAAATCTCTAAGCAATAACAAGTTTCAAATATTCAGAGATCATCTATGTATATCAAGAGAAAATCATCCCAAATAATGTAATATGGGGAGGTGTTAGAGAATATTACATTATTTGGTACTGGTTAATGTACCATCATGGGTACATGTTTAGATTAGAAGTTTATCTTAGATTAAGATTTAAGTATTTACTTTATGGAAAGGAATAAATGCACAAGTATGTGCAATGATGTAAATATTCATATTGTCCATATGTACATGAGACCTTTAAAATATGAAGAACAAGTATAATTAGTTAGGTGTGAATGTGCACAAGTTTCTATCATGCAAAATGCACGTGTCCTTAGGGTAGGAAAGTGAAGAGTCACATACTAGAATAAATTTGTGACTAAGCATTGTAATTGATGAGGAAGTGAGCATTGCTCATAGCATGCATTAAAAAATATCCATTCTAAGTTCCTATTTTCATGAGCTTTCATTAATGGTAGATTCATGAGTAGTTGTAGGACTTTCTTATGATTTTTACATGCTTAGTATATTACCATTATTATAGATTCAATTATTGCAATACTTTTTTTCATAAACAGAAATAATTCACCAATATGTAGAAATATCAAATCATTCATCCATAAATAATTATCCACAATAACAATCCATAAATGAGAGAGAGATAGATAATACCCTTAGGGTAGGAAAACACCAATAATAATACTTAATGAAGGAATAACTCCACAATATCTCCCAAGATGAGAGATGCCACTTAAGGAGGGCAAAGTCCCATAAGCCACTTCATGGGCAAAGACGATTACATAATATTGATCTCCATGATGATTACAATGATAAATATCTCTTCTTTATATATCCATCTTCTTATTCTACTTTTGGGAGCCTACTACTAGTATAATATTATATTATAATATAATATAATATTATAATACAATCAACCTCGGGTTATGTGTGGCCCATGCCAACCCTTATACAATAAAGAAATATATCCTCAAATATCTATTCCTAGGTACCATACCATCAATATTGCATGTTCATTTTATATTTTATGTTTGATTTCTCATTAAGTATCAACTATCAAAAGCTATCACACATAAGAAATAGGAGTTAGATATTTTTCAAGAGAAAAAAAAAATCCTACTATCTAGAAAAGAAAAGAAGGCATTATTCTAAAAGTATATATTACACATCCTATAGTGCAAAGTAGTATCATTCAAAAGGCATACTATCAGCCTGATCAAAAATCTTAGAATCATCAGTGAAATTTAACCAAGCTAGGAGAAATAGTAGAAATTTTCCAAAGAGAATATGGAAATATTGAAACACCTTTAGTGAAAGGAAGGGTGTCAGTTTAAAGTATACAGGGGTAAGCACTTAAATCAGTGCATCATAATTTTTCAAAGCACCTCATTAGAGCCATAAAATAGAGCTCTAAGGTTTAGTATATCCAAGGTGAAAAGGAGACATCTTGGACATTATAAAACCTACACATTTACAATCAAGCAAATAAGATATTGCTTAGAGAAGGATTTATAAAAAAAATGGAAAGCAAAAGATTGCTTTAGACTTCTCAAGTTATGTATTCATCTAAGGACTATTGAGCTAAAGAAAGAGAACTCAATAGCAAATCCAAGGCCTCAAGAAGGTATATCAAGCATTCAAGAGCCTTTTGTGAAGGTAAGGTAATGAAGCACAGTAAGGTTTACCCTAAGCAACACAGTCAGAAGGTAGAAATGCATTAGAGAAAGTATCATTGGGCACTAACACATTGTATCCATTCTACCCACATAACAACATCAACTTGCACCAAGGCAAGCATCCTCATTCAGCTCATGTAAAAACATTTAAGATTTTCATAGGGTGTAAGGAAACTCCAATAAGCTTGTACAACCAAAGAATGAAGAAGACATATTATATTGTAGGGCTGAGTCATCAAGAGTGCACAATTTGCATAAGGAGAAGGATATTTTGCACTGTTAGCATCAAACCTACAAGCCACGATATATATACAATTGACACCTAAGAAAAGTGTTAGAAAACAAGGGCTATTTTCATCCTTATAATACCATTAAGAAGCTAGAAGGATTACCACAAAACCAGTTGAAACTTCTACCATAGAAGGAGAAGAAAATATTTGCAAGTGTTAAGAAGTTAAAAGAAGTGCACTAAGCTTTGAGTAGCTTCGAACGATAAGGTAGGAAGAGGATTAGGGCATGTTAAGATGATACCAAGTGTTTGAAGATCATTCACCACATGAAGAAGATACCACAAGCCATTGGAGAGTGTGTCATCATTGATAGTAAAGAGGTTATGTTAATATTCTTGCACTCATATAATATAACACTATTAAGAAGTTTTAGGCAAGGAGAGGTTGAAATAACACCTTAAATGACGTTGAATAAAGGCATTTAGACCTTAGTTCCACTTGGCACAAGTGTTGAGAAGAGAAATGAAGAAAATGACGAAGCAATTTGAACATTCTGATTGATATCCATATAAAGGTTACAATGCATGCGGTTATGAGTTGGTTTATCTAACCAACTTGGTGGTTAATAAACCAACCTAGAGAGTGCCTATGAGCGCTACCATTTTGCCAAAATGTATTACAATGACATATATGACATATATGCTAACATCCCCCCTTATTACATTATTGGAAAATTCCAATAGTATCTCGAAACTTTTCATATTTGATACGCCCAAGGGCTTTGGTAAAAATATCTGCAACTTGCGCATCAGTAGGAATGTATTGAAGTTGTATATGGTGCTTGGGAACTTCATCTCGAATGAAATGACATCTGGTATCAACATGTTTGGTACGTTCATGAAAATTTGGATTTTTGACAAGATTCAAAACACCTTGATTGTCGCAAAACAAATGAAGAGGAAGATTCTTTGGAAGACCCATGTTTGTAAGAATGTGACTTAACCACATTATCTCGTAGACTGCTTCACTTGCTGTGCGATATTCTACTTCTGTAGAAGATAAAGCAACCACTTGTTGCTTCTTACTGTGCCATGAAACAGGTCCAGATCCGAGATGAAAAACATATCCAGAAGTGGATTTACGATCATCAAGGGATCCAGCATAATCCGAGTCCGTGTAACCTAGTAAGAAAAACTTATTATTCTTTTTGTATTCCAGACCATAATTTGTACTACCATGAACATAATGAAGAACTCTTTTTGCTGCTTTCCAATGACTCATCTTAGGCTCTTGCATGAACCTTGAAAGATATCCCACAACAAAACTGAGATCTGGCCTGGTATTTGTCAGATATAGGAGACTCCCAATCAATTGGCGATAGAGAGTACCATCTACCTGAGGTGATTCATCATATCGGGATAACTTAAGTCCTTGCTCCATTGGAGTTGCTTTTGACTTACAGTTAGTCATCCGATATTTTTCTACTAAAGTCTTGGCATATTTCTTTTGTGTTACTCTGATATGAAATCTTTGTTGAGTAACTTCTAAACCAAGACAATAGTGCAGAAGTCCTAGATCTGTCATTTCAAATGATTGCTTCAAATCATTTTTTACTAAGTCAATCATTCTTTCCGAGCTTCCTGTTATGATCAGATCATCTACATAAAGTACAAGGATCACTATATCAGAACCATTTTTCTTAATATAGAGATTTGCATCAGAAGGACTTCTTTTGAATCCATGTTGCACAAGGTGATTGTCTATCTTGATATACCAAGCTCGAGGAGCTTGTTTTAGCCCATACAAGGATTTGATCAACTTGCATACTTTTTGTTCTTGCCCCTCGACTATGAATCCTTCTGGTTGAGTCATGTATACTTCTTCCTGTAAGTCACCATTCAAGAAGGCACTTTTAACATCCATCTGATGCAACTTCCACCCAAACTGAGCTCCCATGGCACAAAGTACTCGAATGGTAGTCATTTTTGCAGTAGGGGCAAAAGTCTCTTCATAGTCTATACCTTCTTTCTAAGCATAACCCTTTGCAACAAGTCGGGCTTTATGCTTATCAATAGATCCATCTGCCTTATACTTCACTTTGAACACCCATTTGCAGCCTATGGGTTTCTTTCCTATTGGCAGATCGACTAACTTCCAAGTATTATTTTTTATGAGAGATTTATGTTCTACATCCATGGCCTTTTTCCATTGTGGTTTATCAAGTGCAGATTGAACCGTTGTGGGTTCATTTTCATTCAATGTAGACATATAAATCTTTTCGTCATCCTCATCTTCTTCTCTATCATTTTTTGTACCCATTGACAAATCATCAAAGTGTTGACAAAGTTCGTCAACCTTTGAAGTAGATTCCTCTTGCTCTCATTTGCTGAGTCATACTATGAGTACATGGCCTATCTAGAGATAGATCTGGAAGAGAATTCAACTTAGCATCTCTCAAAGTGCTAGTGTACCATTTTGGAACTTTCTGTTGTTGTTGTGGAAGTTGAGCCTCCTTCTTAGGTTCTTCTTCATCTAGATATACTAGTTGTGGATGTGTCTTTTGATGTGAAAGCTTCATCAAATATAACATCTCTACTCACGTGTGTCTTCTTGGTCTTAGTATCAATCAATCGATACCCTTTTGAATACTCATCATAGCCAAGAAAGATACACTGTAGGGTTTTCTCATCCAATTTCCTCCTTTTCTATTTTGGAATGTGCATGAATGCTTTACATCCAAACACCCTTAGATGAGAAATGGAAGGTTTCTTACCACTCCAAGCTTCTTGTGGTGTTTTCCCTTGTAGAGCTTTAGTGGGTGCTCTATTTAGGAGGTATAATGTTGTGTTTACTACTTCTACCCAATATTGATCCTCAAGATGTGCTCCCTTTAGCATACATCGAACCATTTCCATAATGGAACGATTTCTCCTTTCTGCAACTCCATTCTGCTGAGGTGTATAGGCTGTAGTCAGTTGTCTTTTGATCCCATGCTTCTTAAGAAATTCTAAAAACTCTTCAGAGGTGTATTCCCCCCTCGATCTGAGCGGAGGGTTTTTATCAAACAACCTAACTCCTTCTCGACAAGTTTCTTGAACTGTTGAAAGTAGAGGAATGCTTCTGATTTCAACTAAAGAAAGAAAACCCACATCTTTCATGAGTAATCATCAACAAATAGTTGAAAATACTTCTTCCCACCATAGCTGGATGGCATAGGACCACACAGATCGGTATGTACCAGCTCTAAAGGTTTTGTAGCTCGAGAGGAGCTTGCTTCAAAAGGTACTATGTGTTGCTTCCCTGCTAAGCAATCCGAGCAAACTGGTAAGATAGACGAGAGTGGGGGTAGACCTATCACCATCCCATATTTGTATAATTCAAGCAAATATCCTGAACTGAGGTGCCCATAACGTCTATGCCAGAGAGAGGTGGCCTCTTTTGTAGTTGCAGCCAGAGCAACATGAGGAGTTGAAAGGGCATCTAGAATGAACAAACCATGTTTGTAGGATCCGGTTGCAACATGTTTACCACTATGGGTGATAAAACATCTCTTCTTGCCTTTGATAACTCGAAACATGACAGCCATATTTCTATCCAACATTTGTGTGGTCGAAAGTAGATTATTGGCTAAACCTGGAACATAGAGTACTTTCTCAATTTTACAATCACCATCGGGAAGAGACACAGAAATATCCCCTTCTCCCTTTACTTGATAGACTTGATTGTCAGCAATGGTGACTGGCTTACCCTCTTTCTCCACAAAAGTATCAAACCATGATTTGTCTCCAGTCATGTGTTTGCTAGCTCCTGAATCAATATACCATACAACATCTATATGGGAAGACGAAGTATGGGTCATGAGCACCTTGTGTGCTCTTTCAAAGTCAGAATTTGAATCGGACCCAGGAGAATATGAGTCTGAATTGGAGTCAGCATAAGCAACATGGCCTTTAGATTGCTTATGTTTGTTGTATTTCTATTTGTTTTTGCCCTTCTTCTGAGGACCTCTATCATTTTGTTGCTTGTTTTTGAACCAACACTTGTTGGTGTCATGGTTATTCATATCACAAATATTACAATATTTTGTATCCTTCTGTTGATTTTGCTTCCCTTTGCCTTTGGAAGAAGGACCCCCTTTTTGAAACTGTCCTTGTTTTCTACCACTTTGTTGTGTGGAAAGAGCATTATCTGGTACATCATCTTTCTGGATCTGAGTTGCCTCCTCAGTCTGAAGCAAATTTACCGACTCCACAAATGATACTTGTCTACCAGAAACATTGAGAGAAGTGATCAACATCTTGTAGGAATTTGGTAATGCTCTCAAGATAACAGAGTTCAAGACATCATCATCCACTGGTTTTCCCATAGCATTCAATTTGGCTTTCAAGTCAGCCACTCGGCAAAGGAATATATCAACTATTTCCCCAGAATTCATATTGAGATTATGTAGTTGAGTTTGAAGATGTAGAATAGTGGATTGATTCTTTCCTTCATATACTGTGATCAAGGCATCCCAAGCTATCTTACTAGTTTTTGCATCACAAATATGAGGTTGCACCTCATCTGTAGTAGCAAGCAAGATAAACACAAGGCTCTTCTTATCTTTCTTATCCCAAGCATCTTGATCTAGTTCCTGTTGTCTTGAGGGCATTTTGCAGTGCCAGTCACTACATCCCATAGATCTTCCAACTGAAGAATAGCTTTCATCTTTGTCTTCCATGGAACAAAATTAGGACCTTTCAACAATTGT
Source organism: Wollemia nobilis (assembly GCA_028583015.1). Classification (NCBI taxonomy): domain Eukaryota; kingdom Viridiplantae; phylum Streptophyta; class Pinopsida; order Araucariales; family Araucariaceae; genus Wollemia; species Wollemia nobilis. The sequence continues at coordinate 39,059,680 of JAQPPZ010015824.1, read as the reverse complement.
GAATCTGAAAGATACTTATGAATTGTGGCCATTATGAAGGTTCCTTATATCATCGATTGGTCTCCCTTTCTTTATACCTGCCAGATATTTATATCGTAACCATTCAATATATACCTGCCCTTACGTGAGGGAGACTATAGGTATATAGGAACAATATACTACTCAATATGTACCCGCCCTTACGTGAGGGAGACTATAAGTACATATGAGAAGCACAATATATCGAACATAGGCGATACTGAAAGGGCATCGTGTTGTTAATGACACCTACCATAGAAAGTTTTATTCCTCATGCGTGGGGCGTAACTTCCCCTAAACACTTTGGAAAAAACTTTCGTCAGGATTTACGCCTAACAACAATCACGATGTGGGTATGAAATGGGAAAAAAAATTGGTTTGCCTTATTTCTCCCTGACGATTAATAGAGAACAAGCTCAGACGTCGTTGTTGCAGCTATATTAGGCGGCGAATACAGTAGTCCAAAGCACGACAACATTACCTGTAAGTGTGGACCAGAGGTATCTCAAATACCGAATGCTGTTGTGCAATAAATTGCACAAATAGGGTATAAATTTGGGGTCTTATATTTTTTGTAATTTATGATTGTTAATGCAAGAAAAAAGATATTTAAATGCAAAAGAAACAATCACAAATGCCCACAAATTTAAACACCTATTACAAATTTAGCAATTATTCTACCAAATGATTGGTTTTCCCCCCTTTATCTTACAATTTTGCAAATGAATCATGTGAAGACCTGAGATCTCTCCCTCGTCAATTTGCAAAATAGAAAAGGAGTGGAAAAAAATGGTACCTGAACACCCAAAAAAAAATTTGGAGCCATCAAGGCGTCATTTGGACTGCGCAGGCATCAAAAAACCATGTCCGGGCATCAATCGGGCATTTCGGGCGTCAAACAAGTGACCCGTCGTCAAAAACAAGCGATCCGTCGTCAAAAAAAAATGCAGGGCATCAAAAAATTTCACCCGCCATCACAACGCACATGCAGAGGGAATGGAAACCGTGACCTACCGCCAAACAACCACCGCACTTACCACGGGAGCCAGAGGGCCCGATGTGAACAAGGAGGAACTAGGCCAGTGTTAACAGCATCGAGGCCGGAGAAGAGGGAAAAAAAATAATCCCACATGGCCTGTGCTGCCACTGTGGGGATCTTTAAAGGGGTAGAAAGCTACTATAGCTTTCGGTTGCCTTCGGGCAACCACCCCGCCCTTTTGCCTCTACAACCGTGCACCATCGACCCACGTGCCCGATCCGCCCTGTCTGTGCCTCACGTGTCCTCGGTTTGCGTTGCATTCCTCTATCTGTTTGTGTGCCTCTGTGTGCCTCACGTGTCCTATTGGCGGGGTTAGTCCATCCTCTATCTACGTTCGTTAGCCTTTGTGTGCCTCACGTGTCCTGTTGGCGGGGTTAGTCCGTCCTCTGTCTGCGTTCGTCAGTCTCCCGTCCGTCAAGGTCCTCCAGTCTCGTTGGCTGGTAGTCTTGTCTGCGTCTGGGTCAGTCTCCCATCCGTCAGGGTCCTCCAGTCTCGTTGGTTGGTAGTCTTGTCTGCGTCCGGCTCGCGTCCGTCAGGATCCGTAGTCTGTCTGCATCCGTAGCTCTGATGCCATGAAGAAAATGACGAAGCAATTTGAACATTCTGATTGATATCCATATAAAGGTTACAATGCATGCGGTTATGAGTTGGTTTATCTAACCAACTTGGTGGTTAATAAACCAACCTAGAGAGCACCTACGAGCGCTACCATTTTGCCAAAATGTATTACAATGACATATATGACATATATGCTAACAAGAAAGGTATTGTAGGAGATGTTACCAAATAGTGGAATACTCCTAGTGCCACTTGGCACCAGTTGCAATTTATGTTCGTTACAACATAGAGGGAGAATCATGTTCAAAGGGTGCTTATATAGTGTGTGCATTGAAAATAGACAAAGGATGATGAAGGAAATCAAAGAGAACATGTGAAGATCACTGCATAGAGCTGAAAGGACAATGCATAGAGTATCTTGGAGAAGTTAAACCATTAAGGATGGTCAAACACCAAGAGACTACATTAAATGAGCAAGGGACTACATTGATTGCAAGTAGATTGAAGTCTTGTTCGAGCACAACATACAAAGTTATTGCATGTAAATTTTGGCGCATTGAGAAGGTAAGAATTATTCTCATAAACCTTTGCAAAGTACAAAGGAGAAATAAGGCATATATTAAAGTTGAAATCAATTAAGTTTTATAGGGTTATTTAAATAGTAGGAGTAATAAGGTGATAAATAATACCCTAGAAAGTATATTGAATACCTTAAGAAAGGAGTAGAAAAGAGAAGCATTGAAATAATTATATTCAATTCATATTGCATTATATATTTACAATTTATTAAACTAGCAGATATAAGGTTTTTACAAATTGAATTGAAATTATAATTGCAAATACATAGTTTTTCTAAATTTCTAATTAGGGAGGTATAAGGAGTTCTACACCAAATTTAAAATTATAGAAATTTAGAAACTACATTATTCAAATATTTAAGGAAACCAAATTCTATAATTGCTTGAAAGTTGGAAGATTATTTTTAGTAGTCTCATATACAAATTAAAGGGACAAAGAATCCAACTTAAATATCTTAAAGATATTGAGAGTCTTATCCATTGAAACTGCATCTTTAAGCTTTCTACAAGGGGAAAAAATATATTTAATTAAAGTGATAGGAGTTGAACATTATATTAAAATTGTCATCTAAACACTAGGGAGACAAAAGGGATTCAACTCAAAGCAAAAACTAGAAAGCTAAGTCTACTATCAAAAACTATATTCAAAATAGTTGGGAAAGATATAATATTCTACAAACTCTCATATTGAAAATATATACTCAAAAAACTAGGAAGTCATAAGGTAGTCCGCAAGTTTTCACCATGACATCAAATAAGTTCATCCTTATAGAATCATAACTACTCAAAGGATCCAACTACTCTTCATGGAAAAACAAAGTGAGGGCATTATTGATAGTTGCAAAACTTTGGGATATTGTTAAAGTAACTTAAACCAAACCTACTACAGATGATAGATATACAAAAAGTTTGAAGAAAATTAATAAAAAGCACTAATGATCATAACTTTTGCAATTACATATGAAATACAACCATATATTAGTTCAACAACATCTACATATGCTTGGAAAACCTTAGCCAATATTTTTGAACAAAAGAATAAAGCCACTGTTTTCAATCTTCAAACTCAATAGCATTCTCTAAAAGTTAATAGTGGTGAGATTATAGAATTGTTTCTAAGGAAAGTAGCTAATATAAAAGGGAAATTATTAACCCTAGGAGAAAAATTTGAAGACAAGTTTCTTGTTCAAGTAATCCTAAGAGCACTCTAGAAAACTAAAATCATCTAGTCACATCTTTACAAATTCTAAGTAAAGATACATAATTTGATGAGTTAGTCAATATCCTACAAGAATATGAGGTGAAAAATTTAGTAAAATATGAAATGACTAACAATGCCTTAGTCACAAAATATAATCCACAAGGAAATTTTGCTTCATTCTCAAAGGGAAAATCAATATGGAATATAGATATTATCAATTATGTAGGAAAAAATGGCATAACACCAATTATTGTAGATTCAATCCTAGAAATCAAGCCAATGTTGGAAGCCAATCAAATAGGAAATTCCAACCTAGACAATATTAGAATCAATATAATTCACATCAGCAATAAATTTAGCATCCATACACTTATCAAAATCAATATAATCATCCTCAACTGCAATATAGAGAAGGAAAACAAAAAGGACACTTAGTTCAAGAAATCCAAGAAATTCAAGAACTGGAAGAACCAACATATGAATATAGAATTAAAGATCTCTCAAAAAAATAGTATTTTTTAAAGATACTAACTATTTACTTGATTAGGATATAAACAGGAAACAAATTGAAGAAAGCAAAAGAGAAGAGCTCAAATTCTAGAACTAGGACAAAGATCCATATTAAAGAATAAAGCCTTCAATACCCAATTGGAATATATTACATTATTTTGTACTTGAAAATGTACCATCATGGGTATATGTTTATATTAGGAGTTTATCTTAGATTAGGATTTAAGTATTTGCTTAATGCAATGTAATAAATGCACAAGTACTATTAGAATGTGCAATTATGTAAATGTGCATTTAGTCCACATGTACATGAGTCTTAAGAATAGAATTATGAAGTGTCATAGGAATATAGAAGGCCAAGAGTCATGCCACACTATATATATGCCTTATTAGAGTAGAAGAACAAGAGGATTTTGGAGTGCATAGGGTAGAGTTGTAGTAGTAACAATGTAAAGCATTTTTGCAATATGGAGTGTTAGAGACCTTCATTACCTAACATTGTATATTTTCATAAGCTTTCATTAATAGCTATTGCATGAGTATTTTCTAAAGTTTCTTATCATATTTACATGCTTATTAGTTAGTCATTATCATATTTATAACATTGTTTGCTTATTTCATTACTTGTGGTTGCATTTCCTTTAAGTTTATAGCTTCAAAAGCTAACACTAAAACCTCTCCTTTGAAGCCAATTATTCCTCAACATATTTGATGGTTTATGTTACTTGATTCAGTTTGTTTTCTACATAGGCTACAAAGAAGAATTACCCTTGGGCATTCCTCATTGCTGCCTTTATTTTGTCCTAGAGGGACTTCATTTGTTGGATATCAAGGCTTTCTTCGGATTTACAAATTTTTCTCTTTTCTTCAACATTGTTAGTTCATTCTGAAGCTCATAAATCTCTTCCTTTCTATGCATCCTATAATTGCTTCACTTGGCCTTTCAATTGGGCTCTTTTTTATTATGTTTCTTCAATTGGTATTTTCCTTGTGCAAGCTATTGTGAGAGATCCTGTAGTTGTTGCCTCTTCTTTTTTAGCCTTGTGAAGCTAGGATTTGAGGTCTTCAACTTATTCAATTTATCTCTCTTAGTGTTGTCTTTAAATACCTCATTTTCTCATTAGAGATGCTTCTTTCAACCTCTAGTTGCACCACTTCTACTTCACGATCCTCATTTTTCTCCTTTAATTCCTCATCTATTAATGCTAGTTGACCAAATTGTATGGTTACACCAATTGAAAGCTATTTTGCAAGAAAAATAATTTGTTATGGATTTGTTTGATCTAGATTCAACTCAAACACCCTAACAATAAATCCAACAAGGAATATAGTACTCTTGGTTGATTTATTCTTTGTTGCTTCAGTGACAATGATCTTCTTCCCCCAGATGCCAATTATCATGACAATAGTATTAGATCTTAGGAGGCTTTCTCTTAACTACTTGTAATAATTTATCAACTTTATCTCCTCAATTATGATAAAAATAAATGCCTTTTAAACGTTTGCTTTCTTGGGTTTGCATAAAATATTCCATACAAAGGCCTAACTTGGCCCTATGGTTGAACTAGATTTTGAGGGTGCTTTTGCAAACTTAGTCGCAATAGATAGTATGGATGATGTTTTTGCTTGCAACAAGAATAGCATGGCTTAGGATGGTGGACATTATTATTGAGATGAGACAATTGGTGGAGCAACATGAGTGGATATGTTTCTAAATGGTGTGGGCATGGAAGAGATTGGTCTTGATACTAGCTATGCCATTGAATTTTCTAGTAAAGGATTGGACTCGTATGAAACCAGTGGTTGTGTGGTGGAGACATGGATGTATGGTGTTGGAAATGAGGTTATGGATGTGGTGCAAGGAGTTAAAGTAGCATTTAAAGATAGGGTGCATCTAGGAGAACCATGCGATACAGTGGTGGATGGTGAGAGAAGTACAAAAGAAGAAGGGGTGGGGGAAGAGTAAGAAGTGTGAATAGAAGAAGAAAAAGTAGAGAAGGGAGGGAGATTAGTGGAGAGGAAGGGAAATGGGAGTGAATGTAGTAGTGTCCAATACTCTGGTCATTTCTAACTTGGAAGTAGTTGAATTATCTATTATTGTTGTTGTTTGGGCTATCACTACCTTTTGAAACATTTATCCATAGGTATATTGTCTCATTTTCTATTGCCTTTCCATTGTTGTTTACTACACTATGAATCTCACAAGTGCTAGCATGGCTAGTGCAATGAATATGGTGATTTGAGGTGCAAGGGCATGTAGTGGGCTTGGTGGAGTCAAAAGGATTTTTAGAGCTTCCCATGTTGTTCCCACCATTTTCACTCTTTGATCCCTTTTACCCTATATGGTATAGAATTCTTCATCAAAAGATCCATCTTTAGTTGATTTGTTTGATGTCTCTGTCTCGTATCTCATATTTTGCCAAGCAAGGATTTTGCAGTCAGAGTACCCTAACTTCCCAAAGGATCCTAATTTTTTATGATTCATTTTTATGTTTGGGTTGAAGTCATCCTTCACCTTAGCATAGAATGAGTTCCACTTTGGTCGATTATTATACCAACCTTATATGTCATCATCATACCCATGTGTGCTTCCTAGGGTTGTTAGAGCTAGCTCTTTGCTAGTGTTTGATTCCTTCTCTATCTAATAGCTCTTATCATGTGCGAAGAAGCTATTCAAACCCTTGGTATTCAACTTTGACATGAAATACTTCATTGGTTCATATGACTACCTATCTCTAAGTTGCTTCAACCCCATATCTCTCAAATATTCTTCTAGTACCTTATGGAATCTTTGCAGCTTTAGAGTGATCTTCATAATGGGTTTTTTGAGAAAGTAGAAGGTGGTCTTTTTTTACCCTATAAAATACCTCAAATCCACATAATCTAGTTTCTTGTTGTATTCAAGGTTGAATGCATAGTTTGACACAAACACCAACTCAAAAGGTATGGCTACAAAGCCATAGATGTGGATAAAATAATGGGACCTCCCCAAGCTAAAATCTCTATTAGGTCATTCTTATGACTTCAACAACTATTTGACTTCATCTAATAATCTTGGGATTTTTCATATCATATTATCCATGATAACAATGTACACCTCATCATAGAAGTGGTATGAAGTTTTACTCAGTTATCGACATGGTACATTAATGCACTCCACAACTGAGAGACGTTTTCCATTTACTTTCATTTAACCTAGTTGCAATGTTGGAATCCAATATTTATTTCATACAATATTAACCATACAAAATAGGAAGTTTAAGTGAATTTTATCTCCTCCTTAAACTCCTTGAGTTGATTGTCCGTTTGATTGACAATATAACATGCACAATCAATCATTTGAGAGTGCCCTAAGTATGTTTCAACTGTATGGAGTAGTGTGAGGTGTTCTTCATATACCTTGGAATCTAGAATTTCTACAAGAATAACTACAAATACTAATAAAACAATTTGTATATTATCATTGAATAGATATAACTCGAGTAGGATTCTAAAGTTGATAAATTTGTTAAGAATTTTGAGACAAGGGATTAAGAAAACTCACTAGCAATTTGTATTGCATTTATTGTAGAAGTTATTTTGCATTATGGAATTATAAGTGACCCACATTGTTGGATCATTAGTTGGCTTAAGCATATTCCTTATATATCCCTTGCTGATATAGAAGGATTCCTTACTCCATAAAGATTACCTTGATGCTTCTTCTTGTAGGGTCATATATTGCAATGCATACCTCTACTAGTTTTTGGCAGCTCCAAGCTTGGGGAATAGATGCATAGTGATTTCTAAAGTTCTTATCTTGCTAATACTCTAGGACTTCATATGTGGAACCAAGTTATACGCCATCAAGGCTTTCTTTATTATATTATCAATGGGAAGCTTGAACTTGACCTCTTCCACCCTCCTATAGGGATAATAAAATAGCTCCTAAAATATTTGATGATAAGGGAGGGATTTTATCTCTCTGTGATCTCTTCTTACCATTTCTCTTAGAGGGGTCTGCCTCTTCTCTAGGTACTAGGACTAGTGATGGTGGCGTAAACATTGGAGGGACAATAGTGGTGGAAGGTGTAGACACTGTGTTACTTTCTAGTATGGAATGACTTTGGGAGGCAAAAGGGGTGTTCCTAATGGTTGAGATGGAATATATGATTTTATTTTAAATGAGTATTTTGACAAAGTTTGTGATGATGGAGCAATTCACTTAATATGGCAAGTGATTCACTCACAAAACTCTTTGAAAAGATAAAAAAGTTTTGGTTTGTCTAGGTGGTTTGTCATTCACTTGCATATGCTTGTGATTTGCTTGTAGTATTTTGACTTGGAAATTTATTTTGGGGAATAGATTGATTTATATGATGATGATTTCATCTATGTTTAGTAGCAAGTCACTAGTTAAGCTTTACCTTTGCAAAAAAAATCCTTCTTTAAGAATTGGTTTGGGAGACCTGAAGGTAGTGGTTTGTTGAGTGAATCACTTATCAATATTGTTCTTGGAAAACTAGGTTGATATTTCTATGGTGGACCTTAAAAAGAGGTGTGGTCGGCCTTGGTAGGTAAGCCTTGGTGGGGTTCTACCTAGCTAATATAATATAATTCAATGTAGGAAAGGTAGGGCCATTTGGTTCTGCTTTGGTCGATTTTTTGCTTGGAGCATAAGAACCTTCATAGGGTAGTCATGAGCAAGGTGCAACCTTGGGCAAGGGTTTTGTTTATAGTTGGTTTGAAAAATTGGTCACATGGAGAAATGCAAGTATGAGGTGAGCCAAATGAGTGCAACGAGACCTTTAGGTGGGACTTTTATAGCTCTAATTTGCATGTGCATGGTATTAACTCTTCCTAGGTAGGAGTTTGGTCTACTTGGGATCATTTTGTTCACTCAAGTGGTTCATGAATGGGATATACCCTTTGAGTGTAGTACTCTTGTGATTGTGAGTGAATTGCTCACAACGAGGAGAGATTCACTCTTTTAACCCATTGATTTTTTTTAACAACAATGTCATTGCAATGATGACATCGCTTTGTATATGAGATGAATTTGACATCTTATAGGAAGAATAATTTCAAGGAATAGAGAAGAAGAAGGTAAAAAACATGATTTTTTGGAGGAAAAAAGAAATATAAATTGGATGTAATATCCAAAAAGTAAAGGGAAAGACATATATATATATATATATATATATATATATATATATATATATATATATATATATATATATATTGAGATTTGAGTTTTTGTCAAATTGGTTAGAGGTGTTTCTCATTTACTAAAATTGGCATAATTCTTATATCCATGGTGGTGTGCTTGTAAGCCTTTGGATCCACGATCTAAAAAATTTAGTAGGGTCCACTCTAGAGGAACTCAAACTTTAAATGACTACCTAGTTTAGCTCGGTCCTTATCTCATTTAAACACTAAATCACCTTCCTTGTAATTCATTTATGTGGTTCTCTTGTCAAACCATATTTTGACTACCTCTTGGTGTTGGATAGTTCTCTTGATTGCCTTCTCTTTCTTCTTCTATAGCCAATAGGGTGTTCAATTTTCTTGCACCGGTTTGACAGTGGTGTCTTCTAGCTCCAATTGTTGTAAAATTTGTAGGGGAGGGAGTTCCAAATTGACTAGTAGCACAACCTCCTTTCCATATATTATCTTGCAAGGATATGACCCTATAGAGGCCTTAGGTATCACTCAATATTCCTAGATCACCTTTCACAATTTGGTGTGCCAATCTATCTATGACTTGATGATGATTTTGTTCAGGATCCTTAGGATTTTTCCAGTCCATTGTCCTTTGGGTAATAATTGGAGGACGTCTTGAGCAAGAACTTGTATTAACCTGTATTCTAAGGTAAACTTAATTAGTTTGACTCCTTTGAAATATGTAGCATTATTGGTGATTATTATGGATGGAGTCCCAAATTTGGTGATGATATCTTCTAGTAGATGGATAACTACTTCTTGATCAATTGATTCAACTGAAACTGCTTCCACCTACTTTGTGAAGTAGTCTATTGCAGTGAGGACCCATCCATGTTCTATACTAGACAAAGGAATTATCTTACCTATAAAGTCTAGGCTCCACTTCTAGGTGACTTCTATAAAGTCAATCCTTTTGTGACCTATCTAGTTGCCATGTACCTACAAATATCTCCTATTCATATTGCTTGATCATCAAGATCTACATATTCTACTAGGTTTATTTAGTCCTTCAGAACAGACATTGCCAAGTATTCACACAATGCTCTAACTCTGATGGGCTTGGTAAGTTTAATTTCTATATCAAATTTTTAAATTTTATTTTTCCATTCAACTATCTTTTCCACCAATTCATCATGAAGTATATAAGATTGGACATCACGTGTACTCTGAATATGGTAGTTTTGCTCTATAATGAATAATACCTAGAATTTATGAGAGCTTTTAGGATAATAAACACCCTTTTCAATGAAATTATTGTAGACACCAAAATATAGACACTTGTCATCCATTCAGTTCTTACCACAATTTTTACCCATTATTTACATATATTTATCTATATTTGTTTAATATATATTTAAATATTAATATTTTATATATTTAATAAATATATGTGTGTAAATTAATCTCAGCCACTCATCTTGGTCTAAGACTAGCTATTCATCCACCTTAATTCATGCCACCTACCTAAATTTAATCTCCACCCTCCATCACATTTTAATCTTGACTGCACAAATTGTGTTGTTGAAACCATAATGTGCCCTAGGGAAGATTAGAAATAGGAGTTATTTTAACGACTCAACCCCTAAGTAATTCATGCATGAATCTTGAGTTTTACCTAAGTTTTTTAATTCCTCAAGTATCCAAGCATTTTCACCATCTCCCCTCACTCACCATATCCTTCGCATCCATCATGGCCTACTTCGCTGAACCAGATCTACTTTTGTAGACTTTGTTCTAGTTCTCGAGTGTCTTTGGGCATCTCTTGTTACCGTCAAGCACCTCTGGGTACCTTCCCTCCATCGTCGAGCACCTCTGGGCACTTTCCACCATCCCTGAGTGCCTATGGGCACTTCCTACTATTGTCGAGCACCCGCAAGCATCTCAAACCCTAGTTTTGCTGACTAGCAAACCCTAAGGTGTTTCTAGGGCATCTGTGCACCTATTTCCTATGACGATGACAATGATAAATCAAAAAGCAACAAGTTCACAAGGTAAATCTTCCATTATTATATTCATTTTATTATTTCCATACTTGCATGCAGTTTTATGATTTGGCATTCAAGATTTTATTAATTTTTGAGGGTCTCAAATAGTGGAGTCCTCACAATTACTACTAGTCCTCTTTTATCATTTTTGTGTGCAATTCTAGAAATACACAGGTATTTGGTAGATGCTTAAGTTAGAGTGGTCCAGTCAATGGATAGCTAAAGCCCACTCACCTCTGTTGAGATCAAATACGCACTTCAAAGACACCACTAGCATTGATGGATAGGGTTTCGAAGAACCCTAGCATATTGTATTTATTGTATCAAATAATAAATAGTGTAAATCCCTATTTGGGGTACATTTGATTGTTTCAAGATCCATTGAAATTAATAATATCAAATCTATTCTTTGTGTAATCTCTTGTATAATTATTTATTTATTTTCTATTATATATTTGGTGTAGGTATCGAGTCTAGCGGCATATGGTGGAGAGGGAGATGGGGATGAGGTCGAGGGATTCGAGGCTCCTAAGTGCTGGAGGCATCTTCAGGCTAGCAGTCAGAGGAGGTAGACTAGGAGGGTGACTGAGCAGGTTTCAAAGGGTGGAGGAGATGTAGGGGATATGGTGGAGCATATTCCTAGGTTTTGGGGAGATGGAGGGGATATTTATACATATATATATATATATATATATATATATATATATATACATATGGCGGTTACTTTAGTGTTTATGCTTTTGCATGAATGTTTTTATGTGAATACTTTTATGTGAACGCATATGTATATGGATGATTAATGCAAGTGATAGTACAAATATTCTAATGATCATTCATAGTTTAGAGTTTGCTTGGTCGATGTTTTATCATTGTTTTTTAATCAAGGGCACCAAACTTGGTGATATGTGGTGTGAAAGACTCATGAACTGACATGGATGTTGACATGGCAAAATATATGGATGTTGATATGGAAGAATATATGGATGTTTATATGGTAGAATATATGGATGTTGATATGGAAAACTAACTGTTTTTCAGAGACTTGAATATAATAGTGGCATCAAACAAACTCACTAAAACTGCCTAATCCCTCTAGGACCAAATGTGTGTGTAATAAATTCATTTACCAAATCATGAGCATGGTAATGACTCAAGGCAATCAAGAACCAATGTGTGTGCAAGTGAGTTCATTAACTCATATTGAGTAAATTGGGTGTGACATGTTATGGATGAGATCAAGAAGCTAGCTTATCCGTATGTGTGGTTAGAGGTCTCTTTAAAAGAGATGTGTTACCATGCATGAGCGTACTCCACTGCCAGTCAAGCGTCTATAGCTTCGATGGAGACTAGCTCCATAGTCCAAGAATTTTGATATCTCAAGTTTTGAGAATGACTACTTAACCATTTGACTAGAAATGTAGTATTATCCTTACAACCCAATGATCAATGGTGTGTGATGAAATATTTAGAGCTTTGGGGAATCAAATTCTCAACCTAAGTGTGATGAGAATTGTACCCTATCCTTACTACTCTATCTTTTGAATTTAGAAGCAACTGTGATAGTGGTGAAAACCACTATTATTGTGGACTATGTTGCATTATGGGACAGGTGAGGATTATCCTTTTCACTTCGAGGTTCAAACCAAGTATGGTGTTATACCTCTTTGATACAAGATGTTTTTTTAAGATGTGAAATTGTATTTGGTTCAAGAATATTTTGAAGTCAATTTCCAAAACTCAAGATTTTCTTAGTGAAGATGTGTAATGGTTCTAAAAATAACTTTGACATGGTTTACTTAAAACACTAGGAGTGGCTGAGTGATCGAAAACACCTAGGAATTATGGATATATGGAGGTAAATGATAATTTTGACTTGGTGGAATGGTGTGGATGATGTTGTGAAGGTGCCCCTGATTAAGGCAACATGACTTTATTGGACCAATTAATACCTTGAACTAAATAAATGATCCCTAATATGAAATGTGAAATGTGGATGGACTGTATGAAATTCAATTTGTGAAATGGATAGTATTAATGCAATTGTTGTTAAATGGAATGTGTGCAAAAAAAGTGCAATGTTTTTGTGTATTAGCCATGTATCTATATATATATATATATCTTATTAAGCATAGAAAGCTCTCAAATGTATAACATTAAGTTGTATACAAGGAACATTTGTTTTGCCCTTATTATAGACAAAATGGGCATGACATAAATAATTGTCATGTGTTTAAGGATATAGTACAAGACCTCATTGACTTGGGGGCCATCAAGCTTAAAAATCCCCTAGATCTACAAAACCAAAATCTTGGTATAATGAGAGTGTCTAACATCAAGACCCCTCCAAATCAAGTTAACCATGTTCAATAGTACCAAGGTTTGGTGTGAAAGACTCATGAACTGACATGGATGTCGACATGACAGAAGATATGGATGTTGATATGGAAGAAGATATAGATGTCGATATGGAAGAAGATATGGATGTTGATATGCAATAATATAGGGATGTTGATATGGAAAATTAATTATTTTGTGGAGACTCAGACATACTAGTGGCATCAAACAAACTCACTAGAACTGCCTAATCCCTCTAGGATCAAATGTGTGTGCAATGAATTCATTTACCAAATCATGATTATGGTAATGACTCGAGGTGATCAAGAACTAATGTGTGTACAAGTAATTTCATTGACTAATATTGATTAAATTGGGTGTGACTTGTTATGGATGAGACCAAGAAGCTAGCTTGTTTGTATGTGTGGTCAGGGGCCTCTTTAAAAGAGACATGTTGCCATGCATGAGTGTACTCCACTGCCATTCAAGTTTCTATAGCTTCGGTGGAGACTAGATCTATAGTCCAAGAATTTTTATCTCTCAAGTTTTTGGGATGACTACTTAACCATCTAACTGGACATGTAGTACGATCCTTACAACCCAATGATCGTGGTGTGTGATGAAAGATTTAGAGCTTTGGAGAATCATATTCTCAACCTAAGTGTGATGATAATTGTACCCTATCCTTACTACTTTATCTTTTGAATTTGGAAGCAACTGTGATAGTGGTGAAAACCATAATTCTTGTGGACTATGTTGCATGATGGTACAAGAGAGGATTACCCTTTTCACTTTGAGGTTCAAACAAAGTATGGTGTTATCCCTCTTTGACACAAGATGTTTTTTAAAATGTGAAATTATGTTTGGTTCAAGAATGTTTTGGATTCAATTCCCAGAACTCAATATTTTCTTAGTGAATATGTGTAATGGTCCTAAAAATAACTTTGACATGGTTTTCTTAAAACACTAGGAGTGGTTGAGTGACCAAAAACACCTAGGAATTATGGATATATGGAGGCAAATGACAATTTTGACTTGGTGGAATGGTGTGGATGATGTTTTGAAGGTGCCCTTGATTAAGGCAACATGATTTTATTGGACCAATTAATACCCTAAACTAAATAAATAATCCCTAATATGAAATGTGAAATGTGGATGGAATGTATGAAATGCAATTTGTGAAATAGAGTGTATTAATGCAATTGTTGTTAAATGGAATGTGCACAAATGAAGTACAATATTTTTATGTATTAGCCATGTATATATACATATATATAAATTTCATTAAGCATAGAATGCTCTCAAGTGTATAACATTAAGTGATTCAGGTTCTTCTTCTCCCTCTAGACTGGCAAGCCTATAAGTACCTTTACCCACTTTTTGAGTGAAAATCCAATTAGCCATGAATTTATCATGAAGATGTGGCAATGCATTGGTGTTTTGTTGATTCTCTTTAAGGACAATATATCCTAATTGGAATTCATGTAGATGAACTTTGGTATTGTAAGCACACTTTATGTGGTCTTGATAAACTCATAAATGCTCTAAAGCATTGACTCACCTCTCATAAAGAAGTGTGAGTTGGTCAATATGTGCTTGTCTAGCAGTGTCATCATATATGAATTCCTGTAAAGAAATTCACAAGGAGGGTATCTAAAGCTCAAGAGGTATGATTGCTTTGGCTCCATAGACCTTTCAGACTAGACTTGTAATGCACAAACAAAACTATAAAGTATGAAGCCTTAATCTTAGGCCTTCAATCAACTATAGCTATGGGTATAAATCATATTAGGATATTTAGTGATTCTCAACTTGTTTTCAAGCAAATAAACAAAATACAATTGTAAAGAACCTACCATTAAGCTTTACCATGAAGTAGCAATGAAATTTCTCTCTACATTCAAATGGTATGAAATCAATAATTTTCCATGTTCAACTAATAGATTTGCATATGTGATGGCCTCTCTTGGATCATTGATTCCAAAAGAATCCTTAGGAGAGATATAGCCTCTAATTATCACAATAATCTCTAAATTTGCAATTGTCCATGTTGAATCTAAGGATGAAAAGGATGTTTTCTTTATCCAGTAGGATCCATATGAGCCTTGGTCAAGCCAAGTATTAGCCTTTCTTAAGTTTGGAAAACTTCCATCTAACATGTATCAAACTTCTAAACACACTTTCAAGCAAAAAACAAATTTTTTTATTCTCTTGGAGGATGTGTTGTAAACGTGGTTATGATGGAATTCTCCTTTGATGTCTCAAGGCTATTGAGGCACAAAGAGCCATATCTGAAGCTCATGAAGGTACTTATGGTGGTAATTTTAGTGGGATGGCCATCACAAATTGTATTCTATGCATGGTTTATTATTGGTCCACCATGGAATGATATTATTGCATTAGTGTCAAATATTGTAAGCAATGTCAAGAGCATGCTAATTTAACTCATGTACCATCACAAGCATTATAGCCTATTCGAAACCTTTGGTATTTTTCACAATGGGTTCTTGATTTAATTGGAAAAATCTTACCTCCTTCCTCGAGATAACATACATTCATCATCATAGCCACTGAATACTTCACAAAGTGGGTTGAGGCAATTCCTTTAACTAGTATGACAGGACCTAGAATTATGGATTTTATACTTCACCATATCATTTGTCATTTTGGTATTCTCTCAAAAATCATCTTCGATAATGACAAGTCTTTCAAGAACAAGGATGATTGAGCAATTTTCAATAAATATAACATCCAACATAGTTTCTCGACTCCTTACTACCCACAAGCAAATGGATAAGTTGAGACTACCAATAAGACCTTAATTGTTGTTCTCAAGAAACTAGTTAGAGAAAATCATAGAGATTGGCATACTAATATTTCCTTGGCATTATGGGCTTATCGAACAAGCATCCACATGCCTACTATGGAAACACCATTTTCATTGGTCTATGGAGTCAAAGCGATCATGCCTCTTGAGCTTGATATCCCATCCTTGTGAATTTATTTGCAAGAATTCATAGATTATGACACTACTAGACAAGCACATCTTAACCAACTCACACTTTTTTATTAGAGGTGATTCAATACTTTATAGCATTTACGAGTTTATTAAGACCACCTAAAGCGTTCTTACAATGCCAAAGTTTATCTACATGAATTCCAAGTAGGAGATCTTGTCCTTAAAGAGAATCAACAAAACACCAATGCATTGTTGCATCTTCATGATAAATTCATGGCTAATTGGTTAGGTCCATACATTGTCACTCAAAAAGTGAGTAAAGGTACTTATAGGATTTCCAATCTAGAGGGAGAGGAAGAAATTGAATCACTTAATGTTATACTCTTGAAAGCATTCTATGCTTAATGAGATTTATATTTAACTAATACATAAAAACATTCTACTTCATTTGCACACATTATATTTAACAATAATTACATTAATACACTCTATTTCACAAATTGCATTTCATACATTCCATCCACATTTTACATTTCATATTAGGGATCATTTATTTAGTTCAAGGTATTAATTGGTCCAATAAAGTCATCTTGCCTTAATCAAGGGCACCTTCACAACATCATCCACACCATCCCACCAAGTTAAAATTATCATTTGCCTCCATATATCCATAATTCCTAGGTGTTTTCGGTCACTTAGCCATTCCTAGTTTTTTAAGCAAACCATGTCAAATTTATTTTTAGGACCATTACACATCTTCACTGAGAAAATCTTGAGTTCTGGAAATTGACTCCAAAACATTCTTGAACTAAACACAATTTCACATCTTAAAAAAACATCTTGTGTCAAATAGGGATAACATCATACTTGGTTTTAACCTCGAAGTGAAAAGGGTAATCCTCACCTGTCCCATCATGCAACATAGTCCACAATAATAGTGGTTTTCACCACTATCACAGTTGCTTACAAATTCAAAAGATAGAGTAGTAAGAATAGGGTATAATTCTCATCATACTTAGGTTGAGAATATGATTCTCCAAAGCTCTAAATATTTCATCACACACCACTAATCATTGGGTTGTAAGGATTGTACTACATGTCCATTCAGACGGTTAAGTAGTCATCCTCAAAACTTGAGAGATCAAAATTCTTAGACTATGGAGCTAGTCTCCACTAGAGCTATAGATTCTTGACTTGTAGTGGAGTACGCTCATGCATGGCAACACGTCTCTTATAAAGAGATATCTGACCACACATACGAACAAGTTAGCTTCTTGGTCTCATCCATAACATGTCACACCCAATTTACTCAATATGAGGTAATGAACTCACTTGCACACACATTAGTTCTTGATTGCCTCAATTCATTACCATGCTCATGTTTTAGTAAATGAATTCATTGCACACACATTTGATTCTATAGGGATCAAGTAGTTTTAGTGATTTTTTTTTATGCCACTAGTATGTCTAAGTCTCCACAAAAAAATAAATTTTCCATATCAACATCCATATCTTCTTCCATATCAAAATTCATATCTTCTTCCATATCGACATCCATATCTTCTTCCATATCAACATCCATATCTTCTGCTATGTCAATATCAATATCATTTCATGAGTCTTTCATCCCAAACCTTGGTATTTTTGAACATGGTTAACTTGATTGGGAGGGGTCTTGATGTTAGACCCTCCTATTGTGGATTGTACCTCCTCATGATGAGGAAGTGGTATTTTAAAGATACTAATATTTTAGTTTTGTAGAGCTAGAGAGTTGTCAATATTGATGTCCCCCAATTCAATGAGGTCTTGTACTATATCCTTAAACATATGGTAATTATTTATGTCATGCTCATTTTTCTATGATAAGGGTAAAAACAATATTCCCTATATTTTTTACCATGTTTGGTGGGATCATATCATTTTACCTCAGGTAAAACAAGTCTATTGGTGTCATATAACCTTTGGAAAATGGGAGCATGAGATTATGATAGAGGGGTGTATTGATGATTTTGTTGAACAGATTATTGACATTGAAGATTCTCCACAATTGGTGTTGTTGTTTTACCCATTGAAGTAGGGGTAAAAATGTTGCATACCTTATTCCACATATTAGAAGGATCCATGGCATACAATGTACTCCTTGGAAGACCTTGTATGAGGGAAATGAGATGTGTCCCTTCCATATTACATCAATGTTTGAAATACGTACATGAAGGGCAAGTACATTGCATACCAATGGATGTTGAGCCATTTAAGTATTGCAACTTCATCTTGAATCCTTATGAATCCATGCTTCCTTCTACCCATATTTTCCTCACATCATCCACCACATCATCAATCACTCCATCCAATCCTTCATCAAAAGCTCCCATTCCTGAGGAGCTTCCCATCACCAATTCCAACCAAGCATCCACTTCTACACCTTCATTATCATCATCATTGACTACATGTACATGTGGTCAAACCCAATCCATGCCATCCACATCATCATCCCCTTCATTGGTCACAATAATTCCTTCACAACCAAATCCATCTCCATCAGCCAATGTTTCACAAGTCAAATTGTCAAACTATGAGATGCCCACATCTTCCCCATCATCCGAGCCATTAGCCAACCATGAGCCTCCCATGTCCACTTCATCCTCATCATCCCAAGTTGAGGTCCACCTCACCAACCCTGGTATTGGTGAATATGTGGTCCAAGACATCACAATCACACCACTCAATATCTCAACTACCAAGGATTTTGGTCACCCACGTGACCCACCTTTATCTATAGGAGTGGTATACAATATGGGTTCGGTGCCTAATAGCATAAATTTTGTGTATGGGGGGACAAAATATTTGTCTAATCCTACTCCCCTAGAAGAACCCAAACAACCACCACCTGCCAATATCCAACAAATGACGGGTTTTCCATCCCACTATTTTCATAGACATAATTGGCAAAGACATGGCTTAGGCCGATATGAATAGGGAGTGCCTCAGCTTATTGATGTCCCATATCAAGAAGTGCACGACCATTCAGGTCTAGGTTATCACCCACTTCCCACCATATCTTCTTTTGAACAAGCCTTCCAAAGGCTTAATCTAAATTTAGAAGAAGAAGCCCTCCACCCCGATGACTCTGACGAGGAAATGTACGAAGAATTTGACCTCATGTCGATAGCTTCTGATGAATCTGATGAGGAATCAGAGCCCATCATTCCCCACACCGAACAAGATGAGTTTTATCTCAGAATGTTCCCCATCCATGAGCCCATATTTCTCTTGCTTCTTCCACAAGAGCGAGCCGAACCTACCGGTGAACCACCACCTCCATCTCATTAATCCATCTCATCAGCAAAAATTGTAACATATGTATATAATGCAAAAAAAAAGAAAAACATAAAACAAACAAAAATATTTTCTTTTTCTACATTTCATGTATATAGCATTTAGTTAAGTGCATTTATTTGTGTTTCTTGTTGTTGTCTAGGTTTACCAAGGTCCTAGCATCGGTTCTTAGGCTCTATCCATCCCATCCATTTCACCTCCTCCATTTTCCCTTAAGTCAACATGAATCCTGCTGACTTATTCACCCCACTCCATAATCCATATGATTTGGCAAAGCCAATTCCTATTGACATGAGCCTTATTGATATGGATCAGATTTCCTCACCACCATCCTTTTTTGAATTTGTCCTATCCGAGGAATTGTTAAGGGCTTCAACCAACTACATTCCTCCATCCCTCCCACCTTCACTCCACCTTCACCTTCACCTTCACCTTCGAATCTTGAGGTTTTCTAGGTAGACGTAGATGAGGATAATTCAGAAGAGTTTGATGACATCTTAGATGACATTCATCTGATCCCAACTCCCCATCAACTTGAGGAAGGTTCTCACATGTCTATTGAAGATACCATCGATGTGAACCTTAGTTCAGACATCGACAATCCCTAAATTGTCAAGCTTGGAAAAAGCTTATCCAAAGATGAACAAGAGCAATTGATTGCTCTCCTCAAGAGGAAGAAGGGAATTTTTGCATGGTCCTACAAAGACATGCCTGGTCTTGACCCTAAGTTGGTTGTCCATAATCTCACCTTACATCCCGATGCTAAGTCGATCAAACAAAAACTTAGAAGGATGCATCCTACCATTGCCCTCTTGGTCAAAGAAGAGCTCCAAAAGCTATTAGATGTGGGTTTCATTGTACCCATTGATTATCTTGAGTGGCTCTCAAACATGGTACCCATTCGTAAGCCTAACAGGGTGATACACGTTTGCACTGATTTTCGAGATCTTAACAAAGCGTGTCCTAAGGATGATTTTCCTCTCCCAAACATTGATACTCTTGTCGACACTTGCACTGGCCATGAAATGCTTTCTCTCATGGATGATTTTTTAGGATACAACCAAATTCGAATAAATCCTGATGACCAACACAAAACAACATTCACTACACCTTGGGGAACTTTTTGTTACAAGGTGATGCCCTTTGGCCTTAAAAATGTAGGTGCCACTTATCAACGTGCCATGACATACATTTTCCATGACTATATGCATAAGATCATCGAAGACTATGTGGATGATCTCTTGGAAAAATCCAAAACTCGACAAGAGCACATTGGTGTATTGGAGAAAGTTTTTGACCGACTTCTAGAGCATAATGTAAGGTTGAACCCCAAGAAATGTGTCTTTGGTGTTACCTCTGGCAAACTACTAGGGTTCATTGTCTCCAAAAGAGGCATTGAGGTGGACCCAAACAAGGTCAAGGCTATCATGGAGATGCCTCCCCCAAAAAATTTAAAGAAATTGCATAGTTTACAAGGAAATATCCAATCGATCCATCATTTCATTGTGCAACTTTCTGACAAATGCAGGCCATTCAATCACCTGCTACAAAAGGGGGTGCCATTTTCTTGGATAGATGAGTGCCAAAAAGCCTTTGATGACATTAAGCAATACCTAGCTTCTCCACCAGTCTTAGCTCCTCCTCATTCGGGGTCCCCTTCTATCTTTATGTTTCAGCAATAAACTTTGCATTAGGGACAATGCTTGCACAAAAGAATGAAGAAAATCGAGAGCAAGTTATCTATTACATTAGTCAAACATTGGTAAGCTATGAAACCAGATACGCTTATGTAGAAAAATTGTGCTTAGAAGTGGTTTTTACCACTAAGAAACTCAGACATTACATGCTTAGTCACACAACATATGTCATAGCTAGAGAAAATCCTCTATGTTATATGATATCTCGCACTTACAATAACACCCACACCGCTAAATGGATAATGCTTCTTACTAAATTCGACCTTGAGTTCATTAGCCAAAAATCCATTAAAGGTCAGGTCATAGCCGATCAACTTGCGGAAGCTCCACTACCTAGTGATCATCCCTTGATTATTGAGCTCCCAGATGATTCGGTATTCATTGTCACCGAACAAGAAGAAGATGTCATTCCAGAGGAAGACATCGATATCACACTATTCTTTGATGGCTCTAAGTGCGAGAAAGGTCAAGGTGTTGGAGTCATGTTTCATACACCCTAGGGGGTACCTATCCCCTTATCATTCAAACTTGACTTCCAATGCACAAACAACACTACAGAGTATGAAGCCTTAATATTAGGCCTTCAATCAGCTATAGCTATGGGCATAAAGCGTATCAGGATATTTGGTGATTCTCAACTTGTTGTCAAGCAAATAAATGGAGAATACCAATGTAAAGAACCTACCATTAAACTTTATCATGAAGTAGCAATGAAATTGCTCTCTACATTCGAATGGTATGAAATCGATAGTTTGCCACGTTTGACTAATATATTTGTAGATGTGATGGCCTCTCTTGGATCATTGATTCCAAAAGACTCCTTAGGAGAGGTACAACCTCTAATTATCACAACAATCTCTAAATCTGCAATTGTTCATGTTGAATCTAAGGATGAAAAGGATGTTTGCTTTATCCAATCGGATCCATATGAGCCTTGGTCAAGCCAAATAGTAGCCTTTCTCAAGTTTGGAACACTCCCATATGACATGTCTCGAACTGCTAAATGCACTTTCAAGAAAAAAGTAGCTCGTTTTGTTCTCTTGGGGGACGTGTTGTATAAACATGGTTATGATGGAATCCTCCTTCGATGTCTCGAGGTTGTTGAGGCACAAAGAGCCATAGCTGAAGCTCATGATGGTACTTGTGGTGGTCATTTTAGTGGGATGGCCATCACAAAGTGTATTCTATGCATGGGTTATTATTGGCCCACCATGGAATGAGACTGTTGCATTTATGTCAAACATTGTAAGCAATGTCAAGAGCATGCTAATTTAACTCATGTACCATCACAAGCATTACAACCTATTCAAAGCCTTTGGCCCTTTTCACAATGGGGTCTTGATTTAATTGGAAAAATCTCACCTCCTTCCTTGGGACAACATACATTCATCATCACAGCCACTGAATACTTCACAAAGTGGGTTGAGGCAATTCCTTTAACCAGTATGACAGGACCTAGAATTGTGGAGTTTATACTTCACCATATCATTTGTCATTTTGGTATTCCCTCAAAAATCATCTCTGACAATGGTAAGTCTTTCAAGAACAAGGATGTTCGAGCACTTTGCAAGAAATATAACATCCAACATAGTTTCTCGACTCCTTATTACCCACAAGAAAATGGACAAGTTGAGGCTACCAACAAGACCTTAATTGCTATTCTCAAGAAACTGGTTAACGAAAATCATAGAGATTGGCATACTAAAATTCCCTTGGCATTATGGGCTTATCGAACAAGCATCCACATGCCTACTAGGGCAACACCATTTTCATTGGTCTATGGAGCCAAAGCAATCATGCCTCTTGAGCTTGAGATCCCCTCCTTGCAAATTTCTTTGTAGGAATTCATAGATGATGACATTGCTAGACAAGCACATCTTGACCAACTCACACTTCTTGATGAGAGGTGAGTCAATGCTTTAGAGCATTTATGAGTTTATCAAGACCACCTAAAGCGTGCTTACAATACCAAAGTTCATCTACATGAATTCCAAGTAGGAGATCTTGTCCTTAAAGAGAATCAACAAAACACCAATGCATTACCGCATCTTCATGATAAATTCATGGCTAATTGGTTGGGTCCATACATTATCACTCAAAAAGTGGGTAAAGGTACTTATAGGCTTGCCAGTCTAGAGGGAGAGGAAGAACCCGAACCACTTAATGTTATACACTTGAGAGCATTCTATGCTTAATGAGATTTATATATATGTATATATACATGGCTAATACACAAAAACATTGCACTTCATTTGCACACATTTCATTTAACAACAATTGCATTCATACACTCCATTTCACAAATTGCATTTCATACATTCCATCCACATTTCACATTTCATATTAGGGATCATTTATTTAGTTCAAGGTATTAATTGGTCCAATAAAGTCATGTTGCCTTAATCAAGGGCACCTTCAAACCATCACCCACACCATTCCATAAAGTCAAATTATCATTTGCAAAACCACATATCCATAATTCCTAGGTGTTTTCGGTCACTCAACCACTCCTAGTGTTTTAAGCAAACCATAAATACATGTCAAGTTCTTTTTAGGACCATTACACATCTTCACTAAGAAAATCTTGAGTTCTGGGAATTGACTCCAAAACATTCTTGAACCAAACACAATTTCACATCTTAAAAACATCTTGTGTCAAAGAGGGATAACACCATACTTGGTTTGAACCTCGAAGTGAAAAGGGTAATCCTTGCCTGTCCCATCATGCAACATAGTCCACAAAAATAGTGGTTTTCACCACTATCACAATTGCTTCCAAATTCAAAATATAGAGTAGTAAGGATAGGGTACAATTCTCATCACACTTAGGTTGAGAATCTAATTCCCCAAAGCTCTAAATATTTCATCACACACCACTGATCATTGGGTTGTAAGGATCGTACTACATTTCTAGTCATACGGTTAAGTAGTCATCCCCAAAACTTGAGAGATCAAAATTCTTGGACTATGGAGCTAGTCTCCACCGAAGCTATAGATGCTTGACTGGTAGTGGAGTACGCTCATGCATGGTGACACATCTCTTTTAAAGAGACCTCTGACCGCACATACGGACAAGCTAGCTTCTTGGTCTCATCCATAATAGGTCACACCCAATTTACTCAAGATGAGTTAATGAACTCACTTGCACACACATTGGTTCTTGATTACCTCGAGTCATTACCATGCTCATGATTCGGTAAATGAATTCATTGCACACACATTTGGTCCTAGAGGGATTAGGCAATTTTAGTGAGTTTGTTTGATGCCACTAGTATGTCTGAGTCTCTGCAAAATAGTCAATTTTCCATATCAACATCCATATCTTCTTCCATATCAACATCCATATCTTCTTCCATATCAACATCCATATCTTCTTCCATGTCAACATCCATGTCATTTCATGAGTCTTTCACCCCACATATCACCAAGTTTGGTGCCCCTGATTAAACAACAATGTTAAAACATTGGCCAAGAAAACTCTAAACTATGAATGATCATTAGAACATTTGCATTACCACTTGCATTAATCATCCATAACACATTACCACTTGCATTAATCATCCATATACATATGCATTCACACAAAAGCATTCACATAAAAATATTCACACAAAAGCATAACATAAAATTAAAAGCCATGTATATATATATATAATATCGCATGTACAATGAGTGCCCAAAAAGGCTACATACAATGGAGCACCAAGGCTCATATACAAAAAGTGCATCTAAGCACTAGCTAACACCTATGAGAGGACCCCTATGACCCTGAAGGAGCCCTAGACCTAGAACTATACCTAGACTCACTAGGCCTAGTTGACTTAGATATGGATGAGGAGGGTGGTTCTGGAAGCCCAATATCATGCTCCATCAACTGATCCTCCAAAATCTAATATATCCCTCCTAAGCTTAAAGGTGATGTACATCATGCCTCTACCTACGAAACCCCTCTAGCAGCTCTACCTAGAGCCTCATGATCCTATCCTCATCTCCACCTACTATCAATCGTACCTCTAGCTCTATCTATAATCGAGCTATCTCCACCTCTAGAATCACCTCTCTACCCTACATATCGAGCTATCTCCACATCCTAAGCCACTATCATAGCATCTCGCTCCACCACCTACTGCTCCAACCTCACTCGATCATCCTCACTCTGACTAGGGGGCCATCCAGAATATCCTCTATATCCTCCATATTCCCTCCATCTCCCCCAAACTTAGGAACCTGCTCCACCATATCCCCTCCATCTCCTCCATCCTCTAGAACCTACTTCTCGCCCTCCTAGTCTACCTCCTCCAACTTCTAGCCCAGAGATGCCTTCGATGCTTAGGAGCCTCCTCGGCTCCCTCGGCCTCATCCCCATCTCCCTCTCCACCATCTACCACTAGACTCGGTACCCATGGTGGTTGAGTCATGAACCATGCATCATACTCCTTCGTAGTCCTTGCATCATCCACATCGAGGAGATCGATCTCCTCATCATCCTCAAGTGTGACCCTCCATGCCTCGATGCATGGTAATCCTATCTCATCTTGATGCCTCCTATAGAGCACTAGCTCATCAAGAACCCCTACCTCAATCCAAACTACCACAGCACCCATGGGAACTAGATCAACTCCACCTCCTTCATGCACCTTGCAACCACCCATCTAGCCTACCACACCCATCATAGATGCTCTCCATCACCTATCCACATGGCACCCTACCATGGCCTCCATATCACCTGAGCTACCATCAGTCCAACCCATAGATCCCTGTACCACTACCTCATCTGAGCAAGATGACTCGATTGCACCTCCTCCACCACTAGCCACCTCATAGCATAGGGTTGCTCCCTATCCCATCCCCTCATCGACAAGCCCATAGGTCGAGCCACATTGAAGTGCTCCCAACCCCAACATTGTAGTAGCACACTACAACCTAGTCCCTAGAACTTCTACCTCTTCACCTCATATAGCTCCCGGTATAACTACACCAATAAAGTAGGAGCCCATGCATACACCCATGGTGTAGCGAGCATGTCACACACCAACCCGATAAGGTTCCAAGGGAACCGACATCCGATGTTGTTTGGGGCCACTATGTTGGCCAACATGAACATCACCAAAGTGGGAAGGGCATCCAACTTCTTGTCCACATACATGGACAAGTAAGTAATCCCTCCACCCATCACCTCCATAACATCCCATCCATCCCCAAACATGCAGCTCAGCTCAACCTTCTTATCATGTCCAACCTCGACATGCAAGCCCTCCACCAGTAACTTGAGGATGTGGTAAACATCCTCAAGTGTCATAGTCATCTCTCCGGTAGGGAGCTAAAAGGTCCCCCTATCTAGATCCCACCTCTCTACCAAGGCTGAAAGGTACCCCTCATCAACCCTCACCACATCTATCTGGGCTACCCCCGCCAACCCCACTACCTCCAACCAATCCCAATCCTCACTCTACAATACCTTTCTCATCCTAGGAAGAGAGGTGAGAATCGATGTCGAGCCTCCAAAATATTCAGCTACAACACAACACAAAAACATTAATGTTAATACATGTACATTACTAAAAAAAAAGAAAAATTTTGCACAAAAATAAAAAGAGTCAAAAGAACTTACCTTGGCAAAGTGCACACCTACTCTAGCATCCACATCCACTCCCTCTACCACCATAGCTTCCATAGCTCACCAACCACTCACCCCACTCCACTCACTTCACTCCACTCCCTCAGACGCAGCTTTTAGAATTCGTGGATGCACAAATGAGCTTGGTTTCCCCTCTACAAGCCTTATATAGCTATTTTAGGTGCATTTAAATGCCCATGGGCATTTCCTAGTGCACTAAAGCGCCCACCTATGTTTGGAAATATGCCAAATTCTGGTGGGCATTTGCACATGCAATAAGCGCCCATCGATGTTTGGAGTCAGAATTGACAAAAGACCAAAATCAATCCCAAAAGGTAGCTTACCTCCACCAAATCACTCCAAATTGCATCCTTGCATCAATTTCATCATAATAACATGTTTTGTGAAGGTTCAAACTGATTTGGATGCATAATTTTAGTTTACACCCAAAAGGCGCAAAATCACTTATCAAATTCCAAAATGCTCCAAAAATGGTCCAAATTTTCACAAAACAACCTTCTCATCATCAATTCTTCAATTTCACATCATTTCCAATCATCAATCATAACATTTGCACATTTTCCAAGTTCACCCAAAATTTCAAGTGAACCTCGTATCTAGTGGTTTATTCTATCCCCTTGGCGATTGCAGTGATTTGCATCCATGCAATTCGGTAAGATGAATAAACCACCATAAGGACACTTGGCCATTTTCATCATCCAATATCTCATTGTTCAAAAACAAAATCACTTTTGGTACTTCACATTTTGAGTGAGACTATGCCAAGACCAATTTGCTCAAAAGTTATCATTGATGGCCTAGTTCGTGGGGCTTGAAACATGGACAAAATCACATTTCATTACTTCCCATTTCCTTGATAGTCATCATGGCGACTAGCCTTAGCTAGGGTGATTGGTTCCAACCATAGGAATTACTTGACAGTCACTAGTTGGCCCTCCGAAGTTGACTCTTTTTATTTTTGCATCTTCATCTTTGCATATCAATGATGCCAGAAGGCACATTCTTCAACAACATCGAATCACCCCAAATTTGGGGCAACCACATTTGGTTTTGATTTTCCCACAATGGGATACATCTTACATGATCATGGCATCTACACTTGGCAAAAACCCCTTTCTCTGTTAGGGCAAAAATAGAGTCAATCACATGCATCTTCCACCAACCCCCTTCCACCATTGGGGCAAAAACGGTATCATATTTACATCATTCATATCATCCACAATCACACCATTCATCCATACAATCATTTGCACTCATTTTTCAATTGGCTCATGAGATTCATCCGCAAACTCATTCACCAATTGAGGGGGTAAGCTACACAATCAAAATTCTTTTATCTCCAAGCTCATGTCCACATCTCAACAAAGCTGCTTCACCATCAAGCCAAAATAGGTGTCTCATATTTTTGCACCACATTGTGTTTCATGCAATACGGTACAAAAAGGGGCATCTGTAGACACCAAAATCTAGCCACTTGTCATCCATCCAGGTATTCCCACCATTTTTACCCATTATTTACATATATTTATATATATTTGTTTAATATATATTTAAATATTAATATTTTATATTATATTTATATATATATTTAATAAATATATATATATGTGTAAATTAATCTCAACCATCCATCTTGGTCTAATCCTAGCCATTCATCCACCTTAATCCATGCCACCTACCCAGATTTAATCTCCACCCTCCATCACGTTTTAATCTTGACCACACAAATTGTGTCATTGAAACCCTAACATGCCCTAGGGAAGATTATAAATAGGAGTCATTTTGATGGCTCAACCCCTAAGCAATTCACATTTGAATCCTAAGTTTTTCCTAAGTTTTTGAAGTCCTCAAGCATCCAAGCATTTTCACCATCTCCCCTCACTCGTCGTAGCCTCCGCATCCATCGTTACCTATTTTGTTGAACCAGATCTACTTCTACAGATTTTGTTCTAGTTCTCGAGCACCTCTGGGCATCTCCTATTACCATCGAGCACCTCTGGGTGCTTCCCTCCATCATCGAGCACCTCTGGGCACCTTCCCTCCATCACCGAGCACCTCTAGGCACTTCCTACTACTGTCAAGCACCCATGGGCATCTCAAACCCTAGTTCTACTGACTAGCGAACCCTCGGGTGTCGCTAGGGCATCTGCACCTATTTCCTACAATGACAACAACAAAAAATAAGAAAGCGACAAGTTCACAAGGTAAATCTTCCATTATTGTATTCATTTTTATTATTTCCATATTTGCATGTAGTTTATCATTTGGCATTTAGGGTTTTTATTGATTTTTGAGGGTCTCACATAGTGGAGCCCTCATAGTTACTACTAATCCTCTTTTGTCATTTTCTATGTGCAGATATGGAGATATACAGGTATTGAGTAGTTGTTTAAGCTGGAGTGGTCCGGTCAATGGATATCTGAAGCCCACTCACCTCTGTTGGGAGCAAATATGCACTTTGAAGACACCACCAACATTGTTGGCTAGGGTTTCGAAGAACCCTAGCATATTGTATTTATTGTATCAAAGAATAAATAGTGTAAACCCCTATTTGGGGCACATTTGATTGTATTGAGATCCATCGATATTAATAATATAAAATCTATTCTTTGTGCAATCTCTTGTATCATTGTTTGTTCATTTTCTATTATATATTTGGTGTTGCATTTTTGTCTTCATAGGTATATCTCTCTTCATAGTTGTAAAGGACCTGGATCATGAATGAGATGGGGTTTTCTTCATCCTTTTCATTTTTATTTGTTAAAACTACAATGCTTTCATATGTGCTAAACACATAGATCCTAAAATATTTGGAGAAATTAGTATTAACTAGGACTAGTTAGGCATCTTATATATCTTGAAAACCTTTTCCACATTTATTGGTCTGGGATAGGGTGGCATCCCTCTTTAGAATTTTACTAATTGGTCTAACCAGTTGCACAAAATTGTTTATGAACTTATCTTACCTATAAATTCTAGACTCCATTATTAGAAGGGTTCTTTAACAATGATAGGTTTTGAGGATATTATTTTTTGTCTTCTCCTCCCCATGAACATACAATAAGATTTACGATTTTTGAAATGGTTGAAGAAGATTGTATGCTCTTAATGTCTAGGTCTTAATATTTTGTGTCATTTTTGGGTGTAAAATAATGTCCTTATTCATTGTAATACTCCTTGATTAGGGATTTTATCATTTTTTCTTCCATACATCTCAATAATACACCATC
Organism: Wollemia nobilis; assembly: GCA_028583015.1. Classification (NCBI taxonomy): domain Eukaryota; kingdom Viridiplantae; phylum Streptophyta; class Pinopsida; order Araucariales; family Araucariaceae; genus Wollemia; species Wollemia nobilis. Next base: position 39,029,395 of record JAQPPZ010015824.1, on the reverse strand, counting down.
ATATCCCTTCTTGAATAGAATTATATCTAGCCATGTATAGTGCATTGCTTTCTATCTGAATCAAACCCTTTATTTAGGTGTCAATCCTTTTGGGACCTATCCAGTTGTCATATACCTACAAATATCTCTCATTCATCCCACTCAAACATATAGCTCTATCTCTTCTACCAGGTTGATTTGGTCCTTTGGAACAAAAATTTCCAAGTCTTCACATAGCACTCTACCATTGATGAGCTTGGTAGGTTTAGTTTCTATTTCAAATTCTTGAATTTTATGTATCTATTCAGCTCTATATTTTTCCAATTCTTCATGAAGTACAAAATATCAAACATTGGGGTATACTTCAAATATGGTGGTTTTGCTCTATGGTAGATAATACCTAAACTTTTTGAGAGCTTTTAGGATAAAAAAAACAAATTTTCAATGAAAGTATATCTCTCTTTGTATTTGTGGACTTGAATCATGAATGACATGGGGTGTTCTTCATCCTTGTCATTTTTCTAGGTTAAAACTACAACAATACTTTCATTTGTACTAAACACATCGAGTCTAAAATCTTTGGAGAAATTAGGATTGACTAGGAATAATTATGACATCTATAATATCTTGAGAAGTATTTCTTCCTTTATTGGTCTACGATAGGATAGCATCCTGTCATAACCCAAAATTCCCATATCAATCCAAAAGTTTTTTTTATAGCTAAGTCCCGTTCTAGTCCCCTTGTTGTAGTAATACTTCTTAATAGTTAAGTTAAGTAATCGTGCTATTCAAACCTAACCATATTGCATAAAAAGAACTCAGCATTCCCCTATCCCCACCACTTACATAATTCCTTCTATGTAAGTGTGCTAGGATCTACTCAACCCTGGCCATCTCTAACATAATTCTTTCTATGTAAGAGTTCTAGGGACTTTCTTTGAGAGCTATCATTCCATTTACAGTGGCTATATCACTCCCCCTCAATCAATCAAAGAGTTTGATGCTAATATTCACACCCCACACAAATCCTTTAGTGTGGATGTGCTTAGTGTCTTGACTCTCTCATCTCCTTGATGAGTTAGTTGTTCTCGTCTTTTTATTCATGCAAGTATCCCCTTTGCAAATTTTGATCATCACAAAGGGTACCAAGGTTCTTCCTTGTGCCTCTACTCGACTACCTAAAGTAGTTTTCCTTAAGTTGCATCCAAAACCTTAAAGAGATCATTGGGCATCTAAACACAAGAAATAAACATTACATTGGTTTTGACCACACAGAAACCTCTTTTCTAGTCATAGCAACACTCCTATCCAAGTCAACTAATTCTTTTTTAATCTACCAAAAATAGATTTAATTTATTCTAGTGGCCTAAGAAGAATCCACATTTCTAACATGTTCTTCATAGGTATAATAGTTAATCACACATCGTGGCTTTCTAAATAACCCTTGGAAGCATGTTTCCTGAGTATAAACCTTTCAAAATGGGGTTTCTTTCCCCATCCAATCAGTTTTAGTCTCGAAAATAAAACTAATAAGTTTTTCTTACGATTCATTCCAGCATGGTTTCACCACATGAGTCCTACGTTAATCAAGAAATACAAAACTAACATCAAGTAAAAATCTACAAGAAGTAATACACATAATTAATAATTCAACCATAATTAACCAATCTCAGCATTCCATTACTATTATAATGTACATTTTACATTTACATAAGATTGTCTATTCTAACTAATAGTTTACTTTACAATTGCCATAATGACATTTGAACATAGTTACAACATGATCCTTATCCATCTACAATACTCATCAAACAAGGAGAGCTAATAATACAATAAAATAAATATTAAATCACTTTAAGCCTTGTACAAACGGCTTGATAGAGCATCGCTCATCCAATTACTTTCAGTGTAGTAAGCTATCAATTGGCATTCATTCCTTAGCAACCCAAACCTGCAACTATCGTCCTCTACTACAATTCTTTCCTTGTGAACCATTGAGACTTAGGATGCCTTGAACAAGGATCATAGTTGACTTTCAACTTGGATGATACAATTCTATTTGCATGTAAGTGTTTCACACAAACACTCGGTAGTCTAGCGCAATTCTCAAGTCTAGTTTTTTCACAACATAAATTCGAGGAAAACTATATCATTTATTTATTTACTAATAAATTCCTATAGTGAAACAAATAGTATCCTTTCTCTTGTTTGTCTACCATCTACCACAATATCCAACCACAGATCTATCTTAACAACCATAACATGGACCAAGCAAGCAATAAAGCAAAGGTTTCCATTTTCTTTCTTTTATTAACATGCCAGAACATAAATCATTTCTTTCAGAAACCAAGAACAATAAAGCAATCCTTTTTATGATTGAGCAAAACAATAAAGTAAAGGTTTTAATTTTATTTTCCTTTCTTTAACATGACAGAATGTATATCTTTTCTTTCAATAACAAGAACAACAAGTAATCCTTTTTCCTATGCTCAAGCAAACCAACATACAAGTTTTTTTTTCTATTTTCTTTCATTAACATGCCAGAACAGCTACCATGGTATTCTTTCACAATGTTGTACAACAAGATATTAAATTTTACCAACAAAAACTTAACCCTACATTAATATCATTTGGACCATGTAAGTCTTTCCAACACTGATGTAAGTCTTTCCAACACTGATGGATATTATAAGAACCATATAAAAAATCACACATGCCCCAAATAAATCAAAGGTAATAAGCCACCAGTAATTCCTTTATAAAACTTCCTCAAATGACTACTGAAAAGGTTTAAGTTGCAATCCAAGCTTATAAGACCAATAGTGGTCTTGACAATATTCCTATAAAAACTTTAAGTAACAACCACAACAGGCTTCACATCCAATTATAGATACTCTATCTTATTTCCTATGAGTTAGACATCTCCTTACACCAAGTAATGTAAGTTCTTTAAATCAATCTAACTCCAATAAAAACCAGTCAAGGGAAGTTGTTAACGATGCATGATGCCCAACCAATGACACCATACTACCGAACACAAAACAAAGTTGTTTTCCAAGAACACAAAAATACAATCAAGAGAGGCTTCATTTTACTTACAGTATCCAGAGTTCTCACTAAACCACCAGTGAAGTTCCATACCGCCAATAGCAAGTCTCGTATTTTCTTTTTTCGAGCATCGTACCTTGTATTTCCAACAAGAGATGCAATATCCTTCCCAACTCCTCCTTTCGATTCTTCAGAGCGATCCCACCAAACTCCCACTCTCTCCTATTATTGATAATATATCATACATGAAATATCTCTAACCAAATTGCATCCCCACTCTGATTCCAACGTAAGGCAAAAACTCAAGAAGCGATATAACACAAGCAAAGACTATTACCAAACTCAAATTATTTTCCTATCAAAGCAGTGAGCTTCTAAAGTAAGCTTATGAACAAGAATAAACCACACAAAATAATGAGGCCCTTTTCAAAATTTCCACTTAGCATTTACTAAAATTTCCTTAATATTCATCGCAATGTGTTACCAAGGAAGAAAGCAATACAATACCAGATAACCTTTACTCATATTGCTTCTTCTATTACCAATAGAATTCATCAAGAGGAAAAAATTATCAAGAAATACACAAAAGCAACTAAAACTTAGTGTTCCTTTTTATTATGCCAATTATTATATGCATCTTCATGGAAAGGCATTCATCCGTGTTGTCTTCCAAATATTTTGATGAATAATCCATCACATCATTTCCCCAAGCATCCTATTCTCGGTGGTTGTTTCTTTCTTCCACATACATGAGACCTATCTTCTGCATAAGATTACTTTATTAGTAGCATCTTATTCTCACATTAAATGCATATTCACAAGACTAAGCATGTAATTATCCTACATCCAAGTGATAATATTATCATATCATTTTTCCATAAGAGATAAGTGCTTTGCATAACAAAACCAAAATAGTCAATCATTTCATCCACAATAAAAAAAGAATATCAAAATATGAATCCATCAAAATGAAAAGTCTACCAAGGGAGGGTCATGAAACTTCCTTATTTAGCATTTTGGTATCTTGAGAAGCATTTCTTCCTTTATTGTTCTAGGATAGGGTTGCATCCTTCTTCAGCATTTTGGTGATTGGTCTAACCAGTTGTGCAAAATTGGTTATGAACTTGAAAATAAACTAGATTTGACTTAAAATAGATGGAATTCCTTTGACTAGCATGGGTAGAGGAATATCTTGAATGACCTTTATGCTATTAGGGTCTACGGCTAGATTGTCCTTTGACACTACATGACCTATCAACTTATCTTGTTTGACCATAAATATGGACTTTTGAGATTGAATGAGATACTATATTCCCTATACCTATTAAAAAAAATCTTTAGGTGCTCACTACGCTTATTTCTATTTTTTGAATATAATAGACAAATGATAAAGATATATGTGAATGATATCAACTAGTCCTACAAAGGCAATGTCCATAACCCGTTGGAAGGTACCTCATGTATTTGATATCACAACAGACATCCTTTGATAGGTGAAGATTCCCCATTTTGTGGTAAATATTGTCTTATATTGATCATCATCATTTATGTATATCTAGTTATACCCTAGGAAATCCTTAAGGAGTGACAACATCTATGACCTTGTCATTTTTTATAAAATTTGGTCTATGGTAGATAGGGATAGTGGTCCTTCAATGATGTCCTACTAAGGTTTTGAAAGTTGAAGCACAAGTTGATATCACCATTCTTATTTCTAACTGGGACCAGATTAGCAACCCAAGTGGAATGTTTTATTGGAAATATTATTTGGGCTTGTAGGAGCATTAGAAGTTCTTTCTTCATCACTACCTCAATTTTAGGATTTATTGGTTGCTATTTCTATTAGAAAGGCTTTGCACTTGGTTCAAGTTTGATAGTATGATCTTAATAGGACTAGGAAATGATATCTCAATACTTACCATAGAGTTTCTTAAATAGACTAATTTCTTCTTTGATAAACTCCTTTCTAAGTAGAAAATTATTTTCTCCAAAGACTTTGATAGTGTGGTTGGATGAGGCTTTTTCTTTGATTCTAGACTTCTTCATGCTATAGTCATCGTTGAATAGACTCTGGAGAGTAATTAATCCCTTTGCTAGCTAATTTATCTTTAGTTGAATTACTTTATCTTTAATGTTGTCCTCATATTTATTTTTACCTTTAGCATGTTGAGCCTCCTTAATGAGCAACTCAATGATTTTTTCATCATTTTTGAAGACTTTCTAGTGATTAGAATTATCAAGGATTGTTGGTCTAAAAAATTCTTGCTCCTTTGGTTTATCCAAAATGTTGATAGTGGGACTAAATTTTATTGCTATTGTTGCTATCTCATCTACTTTAGCATTTAATTCCCTAGGAATTCTTTAATTTCATGTGTTAAACCTTTCTAACAAATCCTAGATTCAATGCTTATATGACTCTAGATGTTTATTCTTAGTGGCACATTTAGAATTAACCTATTTTATGACTAATTCATAGTTGCTAAATACTTTTAGGTTCTTTATCTCCATATTCTTGGTCTTCATCAAACTAGTGAGCAATACCTCACATTCAACAATGTTTGTGTACTTTTATAATAATCAACATACAAAATTAGTTTACACCTTGTAGGTCTATGAATTGGATACCTATGCTTATTTTATTTCTAGTTTTTGCATTATCAAAATGCATTACCTAGGTTTTGTTAGATCCTTATGCCTATTGACTTATCAAAGTTGGGATGTTATATGGTTATTATAATATGAGATAACTCCTAAGCTTGATCTCCTAAAAATTAACCTTTGGATCTTCATCATCTTGAAGTGTACCAATTATCATGTTTATCTTAGATATTTGGTCATCCTTCGATACTTCATCTATAAAATCTAGGAGCTCATTCTAATTCATTGCACCATCTTCATCTAGTTTGTGTACTAGGTAGTTACATGGAGGTTCATTCTCAATTTAGATAATTTTCTCATCTCAAGGAACCTTCATATGGGTGTAATCTATTGCTCAGTACCAATCCTTGGATAACCTGTGTATATTTTCTAGACAGCATACCAAAATACAAGGTAAGGTCCACTACTATAACCTTCTATATCACCATCAATTCTAAATGCTTTGATATGGTTATAATCAATTCTTTTAGAACTCCCAGAATTTTTACCATAGTACCATCCATCTGGATCCGATGTCTTGTTATTTTGGTGTAGGGTAATCCCATTTCTCCATAAACTACTTTTGACATTCTCGTTAGGCTGCCCTTGAATCAATTATGCAACTTATCAATAGATAATTTCCAATATTAAAAATCACACATAATGATGGTAGCTTCAATGTATTAGGCTTAGAGGCATTCAAGATATGTGATGTATTGACTTAAATGTCAAATGGATGCTCTGCTATCAATTTTTTTGTTCAACTAGACTAAATTATGTTGGCTTAGATTGCTCATTATTTTCATAGCTTATTTCTTATTATTTAAGGGCTTCTTAAAGCGGATATCATTGACCCAAAATAGTTAGTGCCTCTAGGATGCTTACCTAAATAGGTGTTTTTCCATTTCTTCTACAATATTATACTTAAATTCAACTAAGCTACTTTCACTATGTGCATAAACTTCCTATACTACCTAGCAACCATTTCTCATCCTTCTCTAATGAGAAGGATATTTGAGATGTTGATTTGTGTCCTTTTGAATTTTGTCCCTCTATTTAACACATCTCCTTCCTATGGAGTTGTTTTCTTTCTACGAACCTTTTTTTTTGTTGAAAGTGACTTGATATTATTAAAACAAATAATAAGAGTACACTATTCACAAAAAAAGGGTGGTATGGAAGCACACCCCATAAAGCCCATACTAAATATCCATCCTATAACCTTATGGTCTTGGAATAACTACACAAAAACTAACACACAAAAAAAAAAAAATTGGAACTCACTAACACTCAATTTACCATGGGAATGGCTCCAATAGAAGGAGGATGATCCTTATCCATGGGATTACTCTATCCAACATATGAATTGATCTCCTTAGGATTGGGCTCCAGCCATATCCATCTCCTTCATCTTGTTGCCTTGGAGTGACTTCAGTTGTTTGAAATGGCTTCTAATAAGATCCCTAATCCTTGAATTAGGGAGGTATTGTGGAGAGCTAACACCACCTCTAATATGACACTAGGGCCTAGGATTTTAAAAATATAGAATCCATCCCTGAGATATCTTTTCATCTTGATTTCTCTATTGCGATGAGGGATTTCTCTACTGGGGTGGGGATTTAAGGTGTGTTTTGTCCTATATGGTAGATAATTTGATGTCAAATTATCCATCCCTTATTTTTTTGGTCATCGTATTGGTTTCATACCTCATTATATTCTAGGCTAGGATCTTCTTGCCTAAATACCCTATTTTCTAGAGAGTCCTTAACCTTTAATAAATTGGCTTGATGTCAATATCAAAGTCATTGTTTGCTTTAGGGTAAAAGGTGTACTACTCTAGAGCTTTTTATACATGTTTTTAATTTTTATTACATATCCCTTATTGCTACCTAGAGTTATGAGGGCTACCTTTTTATCTAATTTGGCTTGCTATTGGACATTGCACCTTTTTTCATGGGCAAATAATGTGTCCAACTTCTTTTCTCTTAGGGTATTCTTGAAGATCTATTTTGGGTCATACAACCATAGGTCTCTCAGTTATTTAGAGTAATTTATTTTAGTTTTGCATATATTACTATGTTTATTCATGTATTTTTGGAGTAATTATCATGATTTGTTAATTTAGTGGGAATAAGGTGGTCTTCTTTTACCCTTTGTAATATTTTATGTTTACATAGTTAAGTTGTCTAACATACTCAAAATTGAAAATGTAGTTTGATACCCTTGCAAGAAACTCAAAGGGCATGGCTAAAAAACCCTAGGTGAATAAAGAACCTATTTATTCCCAAGTGGAAGTCACTCTATGGCCATTTTCCCTCTATAATAATTTTTTCCCTCGTCACTTTATCTTGGTGCTTTGCCCCTCAATATCTTCATAATTACTTCATAAAATTCATTAAAGAAGTGATATGAAGATTTGCCTTTCCCTCTATATGGTATAAATTGCATTTTAAAATACTTAAGGACTTCCCATAATTTCCTAATTGATATAGCTAGATAGTAGTAAACCAATATTTCTTTTGGTATAAGATCAACCAGACCATGTAGAATTATAGACAAGCATTCTATCATATTTAAATTTATTCAGTTGACTATCCATCTAATCTAAAATGTACTGGACATATTCAACCATTTGAGAATATGCAGGATATATTTGGACTACATGGAGTAGGATAATATGCTCTTCATAAATCCTCATATCATCCTTCTTACCCAAGATAATAGCAATCCTTGATAACACTATTTGTATCTCATTCTTGAACCAATATAAATCCAATAGGATGGTAAGGTATTATGGCAGGTTAGGCTTCTTTAGGTATAAAATAGGAATCTATGCCAATAGAAGCTTGACTACCTATAGCAGTAATCCCTTTAGGTTTTAGGATTGCATGATACCCACATGGAAGTATTTGCTTGTCTTAAGGATTCTCCTTATAACTCTCACCCTTATATAGAAAACATCCTCTAACCATTGTAGTAACCTAAAGAATTTAGAGGTGGTATCATACCTCTCAACCATTGTTTCAATAATTTTAGGGCAATCCCATATCTAGGATACTAGATTCATCACCAGGTCAAATGTCTATGCTTGTATGATGCTACAAGAATTGGTTTGGGGGCCCATGATGAATCTTCTCAGTGCTTCCCTCCTAACCTCCCTCATTGAGTGGGTGTATTTACCCTAGGCAACTTTGCATTATGGGTCTTTAAATTTTTCTTCAAGCCTTTTAGATGCCTTTTATATGGTGTGGCTTCTTGCCTCTTCCTCTTATCCTTCTTATTATGGCCTTGAACCTCGGATGGCCCTACCTCTTCTAGTAATTCAGCCTTCTCTAGTGACCTAGCCTTCTCTATGGTAACTACTATAGGCAAAAGGAGAACTACCGTGGAAGGGGCACTAAGAGTGGATAGTGATAAGACTATCAGGGCTTCTCACAATAAAGCATTGGTGAAGGTGGATGAGTTGTCCATGGAAAAATGTATAAATTTTGGCAAAAATCAGCAATTTGTGGCTTTTTTATTTGGAGCCATTTGCTCATAAAAAGGAACAGTTCGCTCAAAAATATGATTAATTATCTCATTGATGGTTGATTGGTGTAGTTTTTTGGGGGAGTGATTTACTCAAAAACTCAAGCAATTTGCTCAAAAATATAATTAATTTTCTTGATTTTAGGGTGTTCTTTGCTAAAGAGGGGAGTATTTTGCTCAATAATTCAAGTGATTTGCTCATTTAAGTGAGTGATTCGCTCACTATTGAGAACTTGGAGATGTTTTCTTGAATTTTAATTCTAACGAGGGGCTCTAGTGAATCTATGACACCTAGCCTTAAAATCTCATGCATGTGGTCAACTATGAGGTTACTGTTCGCTAGGGTGTGTGTTTTTGAGTTGTAATTTCTTGTAAGGAAGAAGTGGGATCCATAAGGGTATTTATAGACCCTAGGAAAAGCATACCTTGCTTGCACCTTGGTGTGTTTTACTCATATCAAGGTGTAGGCTACCTAGATAAGGTAATATTCTTGTTACAGGTTGATCAGCTTTGTGGTTAGCATGGGTCATGGTTTATAAGGCAAGTACATCACTCACTTTAGCAAGCAAATTGTTTGCTTTTGTAACTACGTTGCTTTCTTTATTTTTTGCACAAGCATTCTAATGAGCCTATCCAACTTAGTGTAATGTCGATTTTTAGAGGAAGAAGGGGGTATGGAAAGATGGAAGAAAATGGTGAGAGGAATTTAGAAAAATTAGGAAAGAAAAATAATTATTGTATTAATAGTTTGTATTATGTACATACTTATTATTTTGGCCATGATTCTTATTACACCATGGAGAGATGTTATCTATTTCATAGAGAGTGAAAACATTACCCCTTCCAATGAGGTGAGTCTATAGGCATTTGGACCTACAACTTTGATAATCTGGTAGGATCCACTCCACAAAGAATTAAACTTTTGATGAGCACCTAGCTTTGTGTGATCCTCATCCCATTTGTTTTTATTGGTGGAAGGGATCTTGAAAGGGTCCCAAACATTTTACAACAAGAGACTCAAATGAAATAAGATCCACAAGAAATTTAAATTTGAATATTCTTGCCCAAGCAAGGATGCCACTTAGACAAAAAAATCAAAAAAGAACAACTCCTGCTAAAATTCGGGGATTCTCGTCCAAACAAGCAAAATTAAAATTTTGGAAAAAAACCTCCTCAAGGGGTCTCTCCAAGATGATAACACAGGGAAAATACCCTTCACATAAGAAGGCCCATGTATATTACAACCAAAAAAATAGAATGGAGAAAGTCTCTGCATAGAAAAGGCCCACACAGGGGCAAAAAAACCAACAGGATTAAAATAGGAGAAACACTTTCATGGAGAAAGAGTTTTTCACTTACAAATAAAGTTCACAACAAAAATCTTTCTCAAGAAAAGAAACAAAGTTTCCCACTCAAGAGAAACTACACAAGAAAGGAAATATTGCACAATAAGGTCTTTCGAAGGCTTGGAAACTATAATAGTAGCACAAGGAGATATCCATAGGCCACGAGATTTCCTTACAAAAATAAAAGGAATGCACGGTCTAAAAAAGGATGGAGCTAGAAAACACCACAGTACCCTCAAACCTCTAATATCTAACCCAGAGACAGCCCTTAGGAACCCATCCTCTGTAGCTAATGAGCATGCACATGGCCTCCTATAAGGCCAAAAAAAACTACATATAGGACCCCTCGATCAATAATCTGCAACAGATCAATAGGAAATCCTAGCCCTACAAATAGTCTAACCATAATGTAATCACCATAACCCTTCTAAAATGGTAGAGTGAGAGAGCATAGGGTCCCCATCCTAAAGACCAAAAAAAGTTGAAGAGAAATAATTTATCAAAAAAACCCTAAAATAGACAAGCACATGACCTTCTAAAAGCTAGGGCAGAAGGCCTAGAACCTGCCACTATAATCCCAACACAAAAGCAGCTGCAAGATTCTCTCTTCTGTAGACATTAAAAATATGGTCTCCCATCCAAAGACCATAAAATATACAGATAAACAAACCCTCAAGCCACTTCACACATTGGACAAACAGGAAGCCAAACCCACAACTAAAATCCAAGATCAGGAAAAGGAAAGAGAAAGCCACCACTATGGACAACGAAAGCCTAAGGTCCCCTCTCCAAAGGCCAAAAATCTCAAAGGGAAGAGCTCTATAGAACTATCTCCTAAACCAAATAAAACCAAAAGCCCCCCAACACCAACCCGCACCGAAGAATAAAACACCACATCCACCCGACAAAGCTGCAACACCCACAAATAAAATAGAAAGAAAACTTCCTGGAAAACCCCAGGAAGACACAAAGAAGGTCTTGTAAACACATCAAACACCAGGAAGAAACATGAAAGGCCTAATAGACATAGAAATATAGGAAATCTTCTTGAGAAATCCTTAGGATTTGAGCCAAGGAGGGAGTAGGAAATTTGAAATGGTGACCTCCCACCTAGAGCGGGAGGTCTCCCCATATTCACACCATTTGAGTACAAGGTCTCCTTCCCTATATTCCAAAACTACCACTCCTTTGTCAAACCATTTTTTATGACCTTTTTCATTGAGCAATCCTATTGAAGTTAATTTATCTATCTTCTTCCAAGGCTAATAATGCATTCAATATTACTTGTAGGGGATTGATATTAGTATCCTCTAGCTCAAGTTGCTATGACATTTGGGAGGAAGGGAGCTCAAGATTAACTAGTAGCACAACCTCTTTGTCATGTATTATTTTGTATAGGGATGATCCTATAAATGATTTTGGTGATACCCCATATGTCCATAGTGCTTTACATAGTTTCATGTGCTAGTCTCTTTGTGATTCTAAAATGGTCCTTTTCAAGATCCTTTTGATATTATTGTTGATTGATTCATACAAACCTTTACCCTAAGTAGATTAATTTAAGGATATTTTGAGCAAGTACCTATGTTCAAGGATAAACTTCATCACTTGGATCCCTTAAAATAATTAGCATTATAAGTCACGGTGGTAGCAAGAGTTCAAAATCTATTGATGATATCTTTAAATAGTTGCATCACTGTCTCTTGATTAGTTTCTTTGGATAGGACCACCTTCACCCATTTGGAAAAATAATTAATGGTTATGAGGATCCACCCATAACCAGTGCTTCATAATGGATTGTTCTTGCCTATGAAATCAAGGCCCCACTTTTGGAATGGTTCAATTATAACAATTAGTTTTAGTGGTACAAGGGCTTTCTTTTTTCTTTAGATTACATAGCAAGATTTATAATCATTGATCCATTAATATTAGTCAGTAAATAGGTTAGGCCAATGGTATTTAGCCCTTAGGATTTTGTCAGCTATAGTAGGCATGGACAAGTATCATTTGTCATTAATATTACTTGATGAGGGCTTCTTCCTTGTCTTCCTCCACATATTGGACCAAAATACCATCATATCCTTTCTTAAACCAAATTTTATCTAGCCATTTGATATGGATAGGCATAGACCAATTAGATTTATTTTCCTAAAGTTAGGGTTAATAAAATATTTTTAGATTTTATTAATGTCGGCATGAATTGTTGGCAATGTGTAATGTCGGTAAGGTATACTTGTCGACTATATTCTGTATTTAAATATTATATATAAATAAAAATTCAGTCAATATTATTGGCTCCTGATCATTGGTATCAGAACCGAAAGTCTCCTGACCTATGAGGTGAAGGAAATCTCCCCTCTGCTTTTCTTTTTCGCAAATTCTATTTTCATCCATTTGGTTTCTCTGGTTTAGGTTCATCTCTATTTGGTTTAGGATATTTATTGATTGGTCTATGCCTATCCATATCACCATTAATAGTGTGTCACTTTTTATTTGAAATTAATCCTTTACTTGGTAGATAACCCATTACGTGATTGTCCTAAATTCATATGCCTACACATATCGCTCATCTATTTTATGCCCTAGTTGATATATATTTCTTCAATTAGAGTGACCTATTATTTGGACATTGTCATTGTTAGTATTTCACATAAAACCCTACCCCTAATTAATTTTATAGGCTTTATCTCAATGTTGAACTCGTGTATCTTACTGATCCATCCTTCCCTCTTCTATCCTAACTCATCAAGTAATATAGTGGATCAAACATGAAGGTATACTATGAAGACAGTGGTCTTACTTTGTGAGAGGTAGTATCTAAATTTCTTTAGAGATTTCATGATGATGTATACATATATTTTTATTAGGGTATATCTCTCTTCATAACTATGAAGGGATTAACTCATGAAAGAGATGGGGTGTTCTTCATCTTGGTCGTTATTTTGAGTTGGAATGGTTGTGATGCTTTATTTTGTTCCAAACACTTATAACCTAATTTCTTTGGAGAAATTGATATTGATGAGGATGAGGACTTTGGTGATGGTGCCCTTTACCTCTTGGAAGTATTTATTCTCTTATTTGATCCAATCTAAGGATACATATTTCTTAATCATATCGGTTATAGGTCTGACCATCTATGCAAATTTGGTAATGAATATAGCTAAAAATAAATTTATCCTAAGAATGACCTAATTCCCTTGACTTATGAAGGTAATGGTAGATCTTGAATAGCTTGGATTATATTAATATCTATTGCAAGGTCCTCTTTGGATACTACATTTCCTAATCATTTTCCTTCCTAGATCATTTATTTGGGTTGAGAGAGATACAAAATTATTTGCACCTCTAAAAAAATGAATCTATATGTTTAACATGCTTGCTTTTATCTTTGGAAAAAGCCATCAAATTATTAAGCTAGATTAGAATTATCTTTCCCACATGCCCTAAGAAATTTGTATCCATTGCTCTTTGGAAGGTTGCCTCAACATTTGATAGACTAGAATTCATTTGTAGGTAGGCAAAAGAACCCCATTTGGTTGTGAATGTTGTCTTGTGTTTGTCTTCATCCTATATCTATATCTAATTATATCTAGAGAAACCATCTAGAAGTGACATTTATGAACTAGCCACCTTCTATAGCATTTGATTAGTGGTAAGCAATGGGTAATGGTATTGTAAGAATGATCTACTTGAGTTTCTAAAATCAATGTATAACCTAATATCATCATTCTTATTACACATTGGGATAAGGTTGGTAACCCATGTATAATGATTTATCGATAATATGATATGGCCTTGTAGGATTTTTAGCAACTTTTTCTTCATCATAGCTTCTATTTTAGTATTTATTGGTCTTCACTTGTGGCAAAAAAGCTTGAAATTTGGTTCTCACCCAATGTTGTGCCCTAACACATTACAATCATTGATATTTAGATCTTCATATGACCAAGCAATTATGTCTCCATACTTGCTACAAAGCTCTTTGAAAAAACCTAGTCTTCCTAGGTATAATTCTTCCCAAGCAATAGGCTCTTCCCTTGGCTACCTCAATAGGATAATATATAAAGGATTTTACTTTGATACTAATTTTCCTTGAGCTATCATCAAGGTTAAACAATATTTCTAGTGTAATAAATCATTTAGGTAATTGTTTTGACTTTAGTTGTATAATTCTATATTTGACACCATCCCCATATTCATTCTTCTTCTTAGCATACTAGGCCTCCCTCATCAAGAACTTTATAATTTACTCATCATTATTGAAAACCTGCCAATTATCGTAGAACTATTGGTCAAAATATAACCTATAGCTCCTTAAGTTTTGTTCAAATGTTGTTTGTAGGATCAAAGCATGCTGCAATACCTCCCATATCATCTACTTTTGTATTCAATTCCTTAGGTACTACTTTGATCTCATAAGAATTGAAGCTCTTAAATACTAGGACTTAACATAATTTAACTTAAAGTCACCAGATATTCATAGGTCTTTAATTACCATCCTTTTGCCTTATACTATTGCAAAGTGCTTCATACTCAAATGCATTATTCATGTAAATGAACAACATTCTATAGGCAAAATGAATTTGTACTCCTTGAGGATTGACGAACTAAATTCCAACACATAGTCCATTTTTTGTTTTGGCATTGTTGAAGTACATTGTCTATCTTTTTACCTCCATAACTTGTCAAGGTGGAGATTTTGAGAGTGATTTGTATTATTAGGTAATTCCTCAACTTTGTTTTCTCATACATCCACTCAAGATTCTCATCATCTTGCAACACACTAATTATCATTTCTACCTATGGGTTTTAATCATCCTCCTAATACTTATCATCTTCAATATGCTCTAGGGGTTCATTTCAATTTTTTGCATCATCATTCCCTAGTTTATACAAGATGTAATTTCAATGTGGCTTATTCTCTATTCTAATTTTCTTCTCATTTATGGGCACCTTCATGTGTGTGTAATCTATTACCATAGTCATCTCCCACTAATTTCCTTGTTGATTCCCTCGTTAAAAGCATTCCAGAGTATGGGGAAAAATCTATGACTATCACTTCTTGTACGACCATAACTTTGGATATCATGCAATGGTCATGACCAAATCCTTAGGACATCACCCACTGCATTGACCCCTAGTTCCATCCATATGTATTGAGTTTCTAGTCATTTCGGTTTAAGAAATATCCACCCCTTCATACACTACCTTGAACATAATTATGATCATTGCTCCAAAATTAATTATGCAACTTCTAAGGATGTAATTTTATCTTTAATATTATGTAGAATGGATATGGCTTTAAATCCTTAGTAATTGGAGCATTTTACACATCAAAAGCATTGACTTTGATAAGTGATGGTTATTCTGTGATCAAGTTCTACTACTAAACTACTTGGACCAATGTAGATTCTACTTATCTACCTTTAAAGTAACCTTTTACTTATTATTTCAAAGCTTCTCAAATTAGGTACTATTTTTTGGGTAGTGCTAAGGCTTCCAACATGCTAACTTTGGTAAGTATCTTCTTAGTTTATTTGATTTACAAGGGATTTCCTTCTTGTGAAAAAACTTGAGGTCTACCTAGAGTTTGCTTGGCATCATTCACATGTAATATTAGGATATTTCAACCTTATTTCAACCTCTCTTTATAGTAGATCTCTTTCTTTATAGATTTTCCTAGCTACTTCTTTGTTTCCATCACTTACTACTAGTTCCTTCTATTTATCAGTCCTTTGTATTTTGTCACCTTATCTTCATTGGATCTCATTTTGAGTTATTTCTATGACTTATCCCCTTGTGCTTCCTTTCTTCTTCTACTTCTCCTATTGTTCCATAATGTTTCCTTTATCCTTTATATGTAAAGGAGGTCTTTCCCTTCTAAAGACAATTGAGTCTTTCCCTATGTTAGCTTGCTTATCAATTGATTATTCTATAATCATATTTCTTTTATCTAGTTTTGATACCTTATTGGTTGGAAAATATTGCATCTTGTTTAATGGATGATTTTTTATCTATATCTATGGCACTAAAACTTTTTATTACACTACTAGGGTTAAGAAAAACATGTGGTGACTGTGCAGTCTAAGGTTGCTAATACGTGACAAAAGGCACTTGCACAGTGGTAATAGCTTGTTGAACCTAACATTGTTGAATGTATTGCATAGTTTGAGAATGCTCGATGATACTCATGCATTCTATAGTATCATGTTTGTAGTTGCAAGGAAGACACCACATAGGTTAGACTTCTACATTAGCATTAACCATATGATTATAAGCCTAATTCACTTCTTGGTTAGCAACTTGACGAGGAATTGGATCCTTTTTTAGGTATGCAATATTTCATGGCTATAAATTTTGTGGTTGTTGCCACTATTATTTTGTAACATTATTTTGATTCACCAAGCTCTTGATCACCTTCAATATTTTGTTCATTATAAAGTTATTATTGGGTTCATTACTCGAATTAGCTGGATTGGGAAGGGTTAGAAGTGGAGGTTGAAAGGCTATTATGGGTAAAGCATTCAAAATAGGATGAGTAATAAAGTATGGTTATTGAGAAGGATGGATGGAGCTAATTAATGGAGGCATAAAAATGGAAGATAAATTGAGCATTGTACAAGGTATGTAGGTGCTTTTGGGAAATTTGGGCTTTGTAGGCCATTGGTGGTGTAGGGGGTATCCTTCCTACCCTAATGAGAATATCTTCACCTCTTGTTGTTTTTTAAATGTTGCATCTAGTGTATGGAGGTTAGAATTACAAATAATTAATGCTAAATCATATTGGAAACCCCTGATATAGTATGGTAATACATGTTCTTCATTTGGCCTAACATTCTACAAAACTAAGAATCTAGTATTGATAACATGTCTATTTTCTTGAGGTAATATCCATTTCTCATACTTCCAAACCTATGCATGAAGGGTTTCACTATTGAAATATAGTTTGTCACAAAATTATTTGGTAGTCCCTTATGCATAATGTAGTATTATCATGAAGAGAGTATATCTATAAACATACCGTTATATCCTCCTCTTGAATATGGTGGATAGACTTAAGTATAGATAGCTTACTAAGGTTATCCAATGTAGTCTTGTTCATGTGCCTATAAAATGTGGGTAAAGCCTTTATAATAATCAAGGTAATAGGCCACAAGACTAATAGGTTGATAGATCCAATCAAAAAGTTAGTTTGAGTATCTAGCAAGTGCATTAAAATTGTCTTATTATGGAGGTTGGTTGTACTATTGATCAGGATGGTACATTGTATAACCTAGATGTTGGTACAGGTGGAAGGGAGGGTATAGATATGAAGGGTGGTTAGGTGGATATTGAGGAGGCAAATTTAGATAAACACTATTTATTAGGGGATGGTTGTAATTTTTGTTGAGGGATATAGTTCAACCCTAGCTACTAGACCTATTGGTTTTGAATAAGTGGTCCTTGCATATTTGGATAAACCTAGCTCAGTAGAGGCAATGTTAATCCTTGGGTGTTACCTTGGGATACTTGTGACCCCATTTGTCTAACCATCACATGTGTATTTTAGGAAAAACTCATGTTTAATCCAACTAACCCTATTAGTTTATAGATTGGACTTGAGTAATGTTTGAAGTACTAGATCTAAGTAGGATCAATATTGGAGGGGTATTCATGGGAGGTACATTTTGCGTTTATAGACCCATTATAGAGTTATTACATAAAAAGTGGATTATTTATAAGGTTATTCATATCTACATGTAGCTAATACACGAGCTTGATGTGAATTATTGTATCAATCCATTTTGGGTTGGCTAAGGCAGTCAAATAACTCATTTGTTGGTTTAGGTAATCCATTTTAAGAGGCATGAAGCCTAGGATAACTTGATTGACCATGGGATTTTTTCTTTTGAGAATATGGGAATAGATACTAGGACCTCTTCGAATTCATCTTCTTGATGTACCCGTGTGGTAGTTTGATCTTTCCTCTTTCCTTTTGTGTTCCTTTGATGAAATGCAATTATATTTACTGATTGATGTTCTTTTCCAACTTTATGAGCTATAAATCATGTACTCATATGCTTGTACCTACGAAATAGAATCCTTGAGTCAAAACCTTAAAAAAATGGATCAAAATCTAAAAACTTATAAAAAAATTAAAATTTACCTATTTTGAACATTTTGCTTGCGAACAAGAGCGATTTGATTGCTATTTTAGGCGATTCATTTCTAGAACATAGTTTTTTAGTAAACTATCAATTAAAATGATTTGCTTGTAAATGAGTGATTCACTCATAATTTTAAGTGACTTGCTCATTGTTTATAAAATTTTGCTAAATTGGAAGAAAATGAGATATTTTCTCAAAAAATCAAGCAAATCACTTGCTTTGTTAAGCAATTTTCTCTTCTTACTAGACTAATAAAAAAATTGCAAAAGGAAAAAGTTGTCTTGGAATATCATTTCAAGTGAATTGGTTGTTGGAGATGAGTTGGATATGTTCCACCCTTCATAAAGCAAATCACTCACCTTGTCAAGTGAATCACTTGTATCAAAATTGTGTAAAATTAACTCAAAAATCTGCCTTAAATGCTTTTGTCCAAGGTAAATACACATATGAGGCTAGATTCAAGTTTGTTTTGACACAATAAAAGCCATTTGTATAATAAAATTCATTTTTCAAAGTTGAATTCAAAGTCATCATTCACAAAGTACCTATAATATATAACCATAAATTTTGAAAAAATGGATAAAATCTTAAGCAAAATTGGATTCAAATCTAAAAAATCAAACAAACTACTCAATTTTTAACCTTTTTGAAAGAATAGGTGAAAATAAACGATTTGTTCATTGTATCGAGCAAATTGCTTGCTTTTGCAAAAATATAAATATTTACTCAAAATCAAGTGAATCACTTGCTTTTACAAGTGACTCACATCCTAAGTTAATGAACATTTTATTTGATTTTAATTCAATCACTCTATCTATGACAGATGTATTTTTTATATAAAAATCAACATACCAAAAACTATGTTTATTCAAGGAGTTGTAGTGACTTCTATTTTAAGTGTTGCACCTCCAAATATAAGTTTCAGCAATGTTGGATGGGTTTTCCATAGGCTTACTTTGACCTTTGGGTTAAGTTCGGATCCCTATTGTCCTCGCTTTAGATCTAATCTAAACTAGTTATTTGCATGAAATAAAATGTGCACAAGAAAGTAAATATTGAAATTAAAATATAGAAAAGTAAATTCATGAAGTTTAGGGCACAAGATATGAAAGTAAATATGGTTGTTACATCATAGTAAGGATAGCATATGATCAGTTAACACACGAGAATCCAAATAACATCATTGTCCACCCATTCGTTTGACTATGAAAATTATATGCAAATAGAAAGATGGGTTACAAGGATTGTACCCAACCATCATGCACTTAAAAAACCATGAGTACAATACCTTCAATGAGATGCTCGAGTACTTGCCAATTTCTTACAAACTCATGAGTATAAAGCATAATTTGGATTGAATTTTTTGATACAAAGTGTAGTTGTGAATTCTCATGTCCCAAAGATGGATACAATGAGGCCTTAGGCCCTCATTATAGTAAAAGGTTATCCTTGAGTTACCTAGGGTGAAAAAATTACTCCTAATAAAAGTAAATATTTGAGGGAAAAATTTTAGCAACATGTTGCACCTCTAAATGTTGCATGCCTCTAATTATACCTCTAATAGACTTAGAAGGTTTTAAAAATACATAGTGTGCCATAAAATACCAAAAATATTGCTTTTTGAGAGATTTTCCTAGAAATTTGTGTGGATTTTTATTTTTGCATCTTGGTCAATTGATTCTCTTATTATGGCGAGCAATTCACTCATTTAGCAAGTGGTGAAATTGCTCATTGAGAAAATTGGCACCTTTGTTGCGTGAATCACTCATTTAATCCAATCAATAGATTTTGTGAGTGAATCGCAACTTCTCCAAAAATTCAACAAAATTTAGAACATTGAAGGATTTTCTATCATTTGGTCTCCATTTGTTGCTCCTTTCTCTAAATATGCAAAAATTTACAAAGGTAGTATTGATGTACTACAAAACCCTACTCTAAAATTTCATTCAATTCAAATATAGGATTAAGTTTAAATGCGAGCAACTTTTGCATTGCCCTCATAGTAAATATCTTTTAGCCAATGGTGATATCCTCCTATATTGTAGACTGCAATGTGATTGAAGCATATCCCTTTTGCTCATCTTGTCATTCGCTCTATAATTTTATATGAATCAAATGTGAACATTGTTATTATTCAAATTATCATGTATTTATTGATCGCACACTCTCCTTGCTATGATTATGATTGTATTTTCATTATATCCCTTGCATTCTAAACTACATAAACTTACTTTGCATGCATTTTAATTTTTGGATTTACATTTTGTATTTTAATTTCAAGTAATTAGGTTAGAATAGGTTAGAAATTTGCAAGGCAAGTGGGTATCCGACCTAAATCTAAAGGTTGGAATAGGTCATAAACCCTTCCATCCAAACTTATTGAAACTTGAATTGGGATGCATTAAATATCACATTAGAAGTCAAAAATTTCCCCAACTCAACATAGTGTTTTTGGCATGCATAATGGAACAAATTTCTTCCCCACTATTTATCTTACACTAAACATATAATTCATTATTTGATTGATATTTTGGCACCAAATTTGAATTTCATCATGAGTAGGATGATTGGCCTAAAATTTAAGGAACTTTGTTAAGTTTAAACACAAGTAGTGATTCATTCTAAATTTGGAGTGATTCACTCGACTTGAGCCAATTGCTTGGAAAACAATCTGAATTCTAGGAGCAATTTGCTCCACATAGATAGTGATTCACTCTGAATCTATCACAATTTCAAAACTTGAATATAGAACGATTTGTCATGGTTAGGAATTTCACTTATCAAGCCTAGTAACCTTAGATTTTACATCATTTTTGTTATTTTTTATGATTTTTGTAGGTGCTTTGCAAATGGCAACTCCATTACAAACTTCATAATCTTAAATTTATGTGAAGCAAGCAATCAAAAAAATATCAAATCTACAAGATATAGGTAGAAAGCATTTGGATAAATTTTGAGAAAATTTTATGAAAAATCATATCATATGGTGGCTCGCTCCACCCATCTAGTGGTTTGCTCAAGAACAGTAAAATTTCTTCAAGTCAATCTGGAGCAATTTGCTTGGTCCTCTACTTGTCAAGATTTTCAAATTCAAAGTCTAGCTAGCAAATAGCTTTACTGTACTAGTAATTCACTACAGTTTGCCAATGAATCGCTTCATAGACCAAATATTACAAATTATCATATTTTAAAATCAAAACTATGTCTATGCAAACACATACATGTGTAAGATCAAGCTTATGAATATATGCTCAAAAACACAAAGACTATGTAAAGAACATCAATCAGTAGAGCTAATTGTGTATTAAAAAAAAGAAAGCGTGGAAAATTAAGGAACAAATCATTGCATGGGTACATCAAGACAACAAGATTGAGGATACTCCAATGTCCAACCTCTCTCTCTCATAAGGAAAATGTCCAATGTATTTTCCCATTAGTAAAAACCCTATGCTATCAACTTAACTATTCATATGATATTACAAATCAAACTTTGCCAAGTATTGGTTCTAATTTTGCCCATATGAACCCCATTTATGGAATATCGTTTGATGTAAATAATCGTACAAATAATTTATCATTTATGATCTTTCATAATGCACTTAATATAAAACAACCCCTAGTATAAAATGCTAAAATTGCTCCTACTAGTACATCTTCAACTCAAAGTCTAGATAGATCTAGCTTGTCTAACACATCCAATCTTCCTCCTAGATAATTTATGCCTCCAAATATAAATTTCTTGTGATAAAATTTTATTCCTAACCAAATCTAGGGCTTTGCTCAAAACTTGCAAGTATTTGTCAATCAAATGGGGATGCAAAGTATACAAGAAAACCCCTAGGGATAAACATTACCTCCAACTAGTCAAATACATCAAAACATACAACAATACCCTCCTCTTATGAACCAAAATGTTCCACCACAAAGCTTGCAAAACCTTCCTCCATTCCCAAATATGATAGCTCCTCCAATTCAACAATGGACTTATCCAAATTCATTACCTCCTCCTTTCAAAATTCCAAATCCTCCTTTTGTGTTGCCTTACTACATTCCATATAAATATCCCCAAATGTCTTTGTATCCACCTCAGCTATACACAGTATATCCTTGTCAAATGCAACAACCACACGATCAACCTCCCTATAATAATCTAGTGCCTCAACCCGCTAAGCCTCAAAACTAGTGCTAATTGAACCTATCAAAGGCCATTAAATCTAGGGGTTCATTCTCCTATCCAATATATCGCCATGAAATCTTTACCAACCCTTGATAGGAGTAAAAATAATATAGTGTTAGACCAACTCAACGAGTTATCTACACTCAAATAAATTCATCACATTCAAGAGGAAGACATCATGGTACTTTAATTGGTCTATGATTTGCATGACAAGGTTGCATTGTGGTATAGAAATCTACCTGATAATTTTGTTGTATAGAACTAGTCATGAATATTTTTGGTAGTATGGGTAATGGGTAGTCTATTTTATTTTAGTTGAATGCAATGCAAATACACCCTTAGGAAATATTCATGATTACAATACTAGATTCTTTAGGACTTTAAATTTTATTCCACAAAACATTGGGCCAAATCAAGAACAATCATTGTCATATTATAGCAAATGATTACAATATGTCTTGGTTTTGATGGTTTGTAATGCTAACCACAACACTCTAGCTACATCCTTTGAAGAAACAGCCCATATGGAAGATGTTCAAATAAGGATAAGAAAGTTATCACCTACCCCATCAATGGCCTATGCCACCCACATCACCCAAAATGCATAAATCCATGGAGCCACACCCTCCACTTTTCCCATTCCAAACATTCAATTAGCTACTAACCCAATACCATATCTATTATTTATAATGCATGCTAGTCAAAACTCATCATCAATTGTTACATCCAACTTAACTTGTCTTTCCACAGTCCAATGATGACACCTCTATCAAGCTTGGGATGAAGGAAATGTTATAAGTGAGGAGGTCCATAATAAATCAAAACAACGCAAAAAAGAGGTAATGACAACAGTAGAAAAATTGGCAATGCCAAAAGACTCCTTATCTCACTAAGGACCAAGTGCCTTGACAAGGTGTTTGTTAGGATACAAATAAATTTTATAATGTGGTAAACACCAATTCAAATGTCAATATATTATGGTGCTTTCCATGCAATGTGCGGTATGACCCTATGAATTATGCAATAGTCATCAGGTATTTATTGACAAATAAATATGACTAGCAATATTAGGCTCAATAGATTGTCATCCTGGATAAAATGGAACCAACATGAATCAACCTATCAACCAAAAAAATTAAATACAACAATCACTTCCTATCTTTTTAAACCCCAATAATGCAATCTTTGCCAATTTTAATGATGATATGATCAATGAAGATCTGATATTTAAGAATGATGTTATATGTGTAAAACAATAAGGGTTGAAACCAAATATAAGAATAAAGAATCTAAGGAGCAAGCCTCAACTCAAAAACAAGGTAAAGCAAATAAAGGAACTAAAATGCTTAGGAGGAGAAGACCTTTGTTACACTTAAAATATAAGGGTCTAATAGTAGCTATACAACAAGAAAACCAAAAAGAAAATGTTGGGAAGAGTGCTACAAATACAACTCAAGGAGATACATAGGCCAGTAAGAAAATTTGATGGATAAGAGAAAAGAATCAAAGACTAAAAAGAAAAGTCCAAGAAAAAGAATTCCTTAGATTTTATCCTCCACTTGAGCTAGTGAAGGCTTTAAGTTGCACTCCACAAACTGCATGGGTATCCACAATCTGTTGTTGGTATTTGGCCACACACAATTGAACAACTCCAAAGTGGCTTACCTTAGGTTGGAAGTGATGGCCACATATGAGGCTTTTGTTCAACACTAACAACAGGTTTTCACAGTGCAGGATCCTTCTCCTGCTCAAGACCTTGCTCTACAACAATGTGCTAGTATAGTACCCTACTAGATCTTTGCCTTACAAAGGGCCTTCTATTAAAACCTTGTATATCAAGATGAATTTAAAGCAGTCATTCTTTCCATGGCCAATGATAAAGCTCCTAGTGTAGATGGGTTCCCTTATGAATTTTATGAAGTCCTTTGGGAAACAATGGAACCTGACCTTCACCAAGTTTACATTGAAGCCCTTAGAAACAACTCTTTGGTCCAGCTGATCAATAGAAGCAATATTAAAATAATACCTAAAATTAAGGATCCTAAGTATGTTTACAACTAGATATCAATCACCTTAATCAATGTCTCCTATAAGATCATTTCTAAAGATCTTATCCTTAAGCTGAGGAATCTTCTTCCCCTCATTATTCGACCAAAGAAAATTGGCTTTATCAGAGGCAGATACAACTTATACAATACTGTTGTTGTTTGGGAAGGAATGAAATGGACAAGGTAGTCTAAAAAAAAAGCCATGTTCCTCAAAATTGATTTTGCAAAGTCCTATGATAGGATTGAGTGGCCCTTCATCATGTCCATGTTGCAAGCATTAGGTTTTGGTCCTAGTTTTTTGTGCACTGTGAAAATGTTATTTGCATATGCTTCAACCTACATTACTATTAATGGCCAAAAATAATTCTCCTTTGAGTTTCATAGATCAATTAGTCAAGGCTATCCTCTTGCCCTAGTTTTGTATGTCTTGGCAACAAAAGGGTTTGGCTATCTTCTTGTCGATGATATCAGTAAGGGTCAAGTGAAAGGCATAACCTTACTCGACACCTCTCAACAGTTAGTTAATGGGTAATTTTAGATGACTCTTTCCTTAATATTATTGAAGAGAATGATAATGTTGAATAGGCCCTGTAGTGTCTAGACATGTTCTACTTGGCTTTTGTATCTAGTATACAATGGCAAAAAAATCCAATGTTACAAAAAGTATTTTCTGTCCAAGCTCTCTAGGCTCAACCGATATGGATAGAAGTGGATTCAACATGGAAAATTTTTCTAATTATGTGGGATCCCTATCTCCTTTTAGTCCTCTTCCTCCACTTTTTAGCAATATATCCTTAATCGAGTGGGGAAAATTTCATAAATGACTTTCCAAGACTCTTTCCTTAGTAGGAAAATAACAAGTCTAATCTAAGATTACAGTCGCCGCTCATGTTTATTACTCTGGAGAAACTCCTCTGAGATTTTATGTGGGCCTCTTCTAAGTAGTGAAAAGGCTTTCATAGAGTAGCATGGAAATTTTGTTGTCTTTTGAGGGATTCTAGCAGCCTGGGCTTTTTGAACACCCAAAGAAAGGGGATAGCTCTTTGTGCAAAGTGGATTATTAGAGCTATTTAAGTCAACAATGCATGGAAAATTATGCTTTACAACTACATAATCTCTAACTCCTCTCAAGGGCAAAAATATTTGGAAAGTACTTGAGCTACACAACATTTTAGTTATGAAGGTGTTTGTTCAAATTTAGGGCACCTTTGTTGCCAATTAAAATTAGAACGATTGTGAAGCTATCAAACCTTGGCTTCAATAGAATGGTAATGACTTCAGCAAGAGACTCTCCATCAACCAACAATCAATATGGTGGTCCCCCATATTTATATACCAGAAACATTATTTAGCTAAATTTTCCTAGAATCAAGTCTACTGCTTCTTCTACAAAGGCATAAAGGTCATTTCTAATCTTTTTTCTAGAATCAAAACATGGATTTTGTGGGTAGAAACCAAGTCTCAGTTAAACCTCTCTAAACAAGACAAGGAGATATTCCAGGTGGTCAAAGATGTGATTCCCCATGATATGCTTCACAATATTGGGGTTAGAAGCCTCTGCCCATGGTGGAAATATTGGAAGTGGTACTTGTAGGCCCAAAATGGCCACATCCTTAGAAAGCATTGCAAATTTATTCTAAGGTATGAAGTTTCCATTTCGCACACTTTTTAGTGTATTTTGGAGTGGATCCGCAACATTTTTTTCCTAATCCACCTAACACTTAGTGTAATTTTACCTTGAGTAATTTCGCTCGGTTTATAATGTATTTTGATGCGAATTGACGATGGGTCTTGATCCCGCAAAATTTTTTGACGAAGATGATATCAGCACAAAAGAAAGTGCAGAATGGTGACCAAGAGTAATTTTTGCATGCTTCAAGCAACTAAGTTTCAGAAATGCCAATTCCGTTGGGTTTATAACGTATTTTAGTGCAGATTTATGACAAAGGGCAGAAAACACTACACATAGTGCATATTGGTGACAAAATTACTTTTACATTGTATAGAGTGTAGAATGAAGATAAAAGCTATTTTACACTGTAGCCGGTGCAAATTGGCAACAAAGGATGAGTTGCACTTCATTGGAAAAAAAGGATGAGTTGCACTTTCCCAAGTGTGGATTGGTGATTTCACATATTTACAAAGCAAAGGTGATGTTAGCATGCTTTATGGTGCAAATTTTGATTGTTTCGAAGCCAAAGAAAATAAAAGGAATGGTAATGAGCGGATTGCATCCCGCTCACCTCTTAATTTATTTTATGTTAGAATGTGATTTCGTAGGATCAAGGCTATAATTATGATGTTAGCAACTTAAAAGTGTGGAATGGTGCTTTTGATTTCCCTACCAATTTGTAGAGTATCTTGGGAGGTTTAATTGTAGCTGTTCACAATGAGGATCGATGATCTAAGTTTTGCTAAAATTCTTGAAGGAATTAAAAGGCCAAAACTCATCGGATTAGAGTGTAGTCAGTTAGAGGGTAAGAAGACGAAGCAATGATAAGTTTTCAAGAACAAGAACCAGATACGTTTGCAGATCTGCAACGGATCCGAGCTTCCAAGAATTATCAATGGATGAGATGCAGTGTCCAATTGTTTGAATTCTAACTGCTACCAACAAACCAGCAAGTTTCAAAGGTATGCTTCCATGGTAGATTTCTCATAGCAGATTTCTCGAAGCTCTCTAGCTGGTAATATAATACCAGAAAACTCTCTGTTGAGCTGTAAATATGAAATCTTTGTAATGTCTCCTTAATGTTCTTTCATTTACAAACTATAAATAGAAGTCGAATCCTCATTTTTTAGGGTTTTCTCTAGTGCATTTGCTTGCCCTGATGTAAATATTCTTGTGAGCTAATGGAAGGAGCATTACTCTAATATTTTTACTCAAATTTGTCATCTTCATTATCTTGTGTAAGAGGTTCGAAGTCTTGAGCTACATTTTTGTTAATACTTGAATGGTTAGTTCATTTTACCTTTTTGGATTAATAGTTGTGAGATTAGTTGAAATCTATTCTTGATTAGATCTGTATTGTTAGGAAGTTAATTTCTCTTAAATCTAACTATTGGTCTATTATGCTATTTGGATTATCAATATTGGATGTTGGAATTGCTTTCTACAATATATCTATGTTTATGCTTTAATGTGTGAAGATTTCATTAATTTGGGTGATGTTAATCTTGAGTGATGGGATACTAGAAATAGCTTGGGGGAGCATTTTTATGTAGTTGCCTATGTTGTTAGCCTATCCAACCACTATTTTTCATAACATTTCTAACCCTAAACATTTTCTAACCTTTATCTCAAAACCCTATTTGAGTTTTAATTGAGTCAACACCATTTTAAGTTGACAAGGAACCAACCTACTTTGGAGGTTGTATTGAAGTTGTCTTTGGTCCATCCGATGCTTGAGTGTCGAGCTGTGACTATCAAGTGCATGCTTAGACAGAAAAATGGAAGATAGACAGTTGCAGTGTTAAGTAAAACTTGATGTCAATTATGTACCCAATAGTTTTTTGCACGCATGGTGGGACCAGTTCACAAGGAACACGAACACCCATCATATGAGTTATTATTTTATCTCTACCCGAAGGAATCAATATTTGGCGAATTATCTTGACCTTGCTAAGTGGAGAATAGCAAATTCACTTGGCGACTCCTTGGTCCTTGAATCTAGAAAAGAATTACCTCAGTAGACCAGTGTCCTTTCATGTATACCAGGTCTTTCAAAAGGAATAACCCTGACTTATATTTTTATTGTGAGCTACCTTATAGAGGGTCTACTATTATTAGAATTTTGAATCAATATTTCCTCTCAAAAGAAGAGCTTTCTGAGGAAAACCTTGCAGTTAACTCAACAATTTGAATATGATCTTCAATATATTTATTAGTATAATTATCATCAACTCCCTTTACTATCTTACTAGAATATGTTCCTAAAGAATCTACTTTCACCAAACTATTAGTTTATGAGTTTTTAGAAATATTTTTAAATTCCATTGATTCTTCTATTCCATTTGCATCTTCCTTATTATTCATTGAATTCTCTAAAACATCAATCATGCTTTGAAGCCATATTGGTAATTTCCTTGCTCCTTTTCTAATTACATTATTTAATGAGTTCTTTGGAGTGGACATCCTTACAGCTCCCTAGTTTAGAGTATACGAACTACTTTGATAAAACCTTTCTAAGACTTAGGTTTTTTAGGATCCTTATGTCTCCCTAGTGATTAGAATATACTCTAATATTGGAAAATTGTTCATCTTTTGAGTTGATTTGGTAATGTTTTAGGAATAATAATTTGGTAATGTTTTGGGAATAATGTTTGATTTTGATTGGGTAAGTTTTTATGCACACCCATTTTGGTATTCTTAGGTTGGGATAAATATTTTCCTGTAGTAGGACCTACACCTGGAAATATGGTTGGAAATGTAGCAACAAATCAGGGAAATGTACCCCCAAATCAGCTATTATAGAAATTTCCCAACTGGAACACAATTGGTCCCCTTAGATTAGCCCATATGAATGCCATTCCCTAGGATGTGTCCAAGGTTATTCCCACTTATTATGGATCTATAAAGATAGCATATGAGCACTGTCAAGACATTTTGAATATGGAAACAATCCACAACATAAAGGAGGATGTTATTATGAGAATACTAACCCTATCCTTCAGAGGAAAGATTTTACATTGGTTTAGGACTCTTGATTATAACACTATCACCTCATTGGAAGCAATGGTTGAGATTTTTGTGGAATAATTTAATGAATCTACTGACCTTTTCTCCTTGCTTAATCATTTTATGTCCATGCAAAAATCTTAGCAAGAGACTGTCTCATATTTCAATTTGAGGTTTAGCAAAACATGGAAGAGAATTCCCCTTGCAGATAGACCAGATACATTCTTGGCTTATATGTATTATATCAGAGCTCTTGGATCAGAGATAGGCTTACAAACCCAACAATCTAGAGTGAAAAAATTTTCCCAAGTTTATAATGTAGCAGGTCATGCCGAGAATATCCTAATTAATGTGGGTATGTTACCCCTCAAAAGTTGTGCTACTAATGGCCAAAGCCAAGCTACTAAATCATCTTACATGGATCCCCTTTCCTTGTCATCTCCATCTTCACAAATGAATCTTTTTCCTCATTTAAAAGCACCATCTGCTGCAGTTCCTTTCCCTTCCCTTCCTTCTCAGACCTCTCAAGTGTTTTCTGTCATTCTTGATATATAGAAAACTTTGAAAACTCTAAGTAACAGAATGAATTCAATGGAAAAGAAGGATATGGAGAGATCTCAACAGAGGATATTTCCATTTATGAACAGAGACCAAATACCTGGTCCTAGTAACAATATTGGGGTCAGGGTAAACGTGGCATATGAAGAGCCTGGGTGTTCTTCAAAGACAAGTCTGGTTAATATCTAGTGTTTGGTGTGTAATGATCCTCATGATTCATAGTCTTGTTTCATGTACCAAAACCATGTTTAGTAAGCTATGGATCAAGCAAAAAGGAATCAAAAGGGAAGAGTAAACATGTTATGGCAGCCTGACCAAATCATGGTTGGAAAAGAGCTTGATGAGGATGTCTCAATTGTTGTTATGACAAAGTCAGGAAAGAAAGCCTTGCAAGTAGATCCATAAAATATGGGATAATTCTAGGTTCCATCGCAAAAAAAGAATGACCCACCTCCCCAAAGTAGTGATACTTTTCCTATTCCCCAGGCTAAAGTAAAAGAGAAGACAGACAGTATTCCAAAAATATTTGAAAATGAATCTGAAAGAGACAGTATGAGGTCTAAATATGAGTCTCAAGAGAGGCTTAGATTCCCTTCTATTACTAAAATATAAATAATAGAGGCCACTCATCAATATAAAATAAAATATGGTGTGCTAGAAAGAAGGCCTGAGAGGACCACCTTGGCTAAGTCTGAATACAACATTGTAGAAGAGATGAAAAGGATTCCATCAAAAGCCAGTTTATATGATACTCTTTTCATTCCTGGCTAGATAGAATTGCTTAAGGCTTCTCTCAATAAGTATTCGTAGGATAGGCAAGCCACCACAATCCTCAGTATACCCTCAGAAAAGAAAGAAATGTCCCGTTTTGTTTTAAATAATAAACCCCCTCCTTTCTATATCTCTTTAAGGATGGAAGGTTGGGTATTCTGAAACTACATGATATATTTAGGAGCATGAACTATAGTTATGCCTAAAGCAGTCTGTGAAGAGATGGGTATGGAATATACCTGATCTTACCCTGAGGTACTACAACTAGATGGAACACCTATAAAAATAGTGGGAGTAATAAAGGATGTTGTAATGAGATTACATAGATCCTTAGAGGTGACAATAGTACAAGAAATAGAAATGGTTGACCTAGAGCCCTACTTTGGTTTATGCATCTCAAGGGAGTTCACTACAAAATTAGGTGGATGCATGTACATGAATTATTCCAGCATGGTCATTCCCTTCAAAGGGAAGATGATAAGGATAACACCTAAAAATCCTGTGTCTTATCACATAGAAAAATTTGAAGAATACATGTGCAACCTCACTCCTCTTGAAGATTTTGAAATTGTGGATAAATTTGAGGAACTAGAACTAGAAGATGAATAACCTTTTAGAGAAGATTACAGTCAATTTGGAATAGGCATGAGCACATATAGTATTTTTGCAAAATCAGAGAAGAAAATTCCTACTATATCTAATCAGTCTATGAGGCAGACAGAGGTATGGACCATGCACTTTGACGATACTAGATTCAAAAATGGTTTGGGTGCTTGTGTGGTACTACAATCCTAATCAGAAGGGACAAAGAGTTTTGCCTATATATTAACATGGTCATGCACCAATAATGTTGCAGAATATGAGGCTTTATGCCTCAAACTGATGCAAGCAAAAAATATGGGTATTAAGATCATAAAGATATATGGTGACTCTAAGTTAATTGTCCATTAGGTAAGGGAAAGGTGCAGCAGTAAGCACCATTATATAAGAGCATACATAAATAGGGTATGGGATCTAATGGAATCCTTTGATGCCCTAAATATAAATTTTATTCTCAGATAAAATAATACTTTAGCAGACTCTTTAGCAGCAATGGGAGCTAACTTCAACCCTTCTGCAAACATTGGAGTTAGGAAAGACAAGGGAATCAAAATAATTTTTAGGCCTACAGTGCCAAATAAGCAGATTTTTTGGTGGGTCTTTGAAAGTGATGAACAGATCATTGATTTTATAATAAGAGAATCATGTCTCTCCACTATCCAAGAATAAAATCCAAAGGAAATTGATCAACAAGATGTTATTCAACCTAGAAATAATCATATACCTAGAGGGTTGGTCACCCTAGAGAGCTTATTTGACAATGAAGACATAAGGATCAAATCTATGGAAGTTAATGACAAAATATATAAAGAAGTTGAAATAGAAAAGAAAAGAGACTCAAGGTTGGAATCTGATGTTCACCAGAAGAAGAAGATGACATTAAAGCTTTATGTATAAAGTACCAAGACATTGTGGCTTGGTCATATGAAGACCTCAAGGTATATGACAACAATATTATCCAACACACTATTTGGCTAGAACCTGATGTAAAGCCTTTTAGGTAGAAACAAAGGCTTGTAAATCCAAGGATTGAATCAATTATGAGAGAAGAGATCTTAAAGTTGCTAAAGGCTAAGATCATCTATCCAATAAAACATTCCACCCAGGTAGCCAACTTGGTACCTGTGAGAAAAAATAATGGTGATATTTTCCCGTGTGTGGATTTTAGAAATATTAATAAAGCATCATTAAAGGATCACTAACCCCTTCCACATATTGATCAAATCTTAAATATAGTGGCAGGGGCAGAAAGGTTCTCATTTTTGGATGGTTTATCTATATATAACCAGATTAAGATTAGTATAAAATAGCATTCACTACAAAACGGGGCATATTTGCCTACCAGAGAATACCTTTTTAGTTGTCCAATGTGGGAGCCACATTTCAAAGAGCCATGGACTATGCCTTTGGGGAACTAATTAATAATGTCATTATGATCTATTTGTATGACATGACTATTTTCTCCCATAACAAGCATGACCGCTTAGCACACCTTGAGCATGTTTTTCAAAAGTGAATAGAATTTGGCATTTCCCTCAATCCTAATAAATCATTTTTTGTAGTACATGAGGGAAAATTGCTAGGTCATGTGGTCTCAAAAGAAGGTATGGCCATAGATCCAGAAAAAATCTATTCTATTCTTGCTCTTCCACTGCCTGTAAAAAAGAAAGCCTTGCAGTCCTTCTTTGGCCAAATAAACTTTGTCAGGAAGTTCATTTCTAAATTTGCATAGAAGGTCAGACCTATATCTGAACTACTAAAGAAATATGCAGAGTTCAAATGGAATGAAATAAGGAAACAAGCCTTTGATATTATCAAGTAATCCATTGCAACAACTCCATTGCTAGTAAATCCAAATTTTAGTAAGGATTTTATTCTTTATGTTTATGAAGCTAAAGAAAGTTATGCCTCAGTGCTTACCCAAAATAATGACCAAAGTGAAGAGCACCCTATATTCTTTTGTAGCCAGACTCTCCATGATTACTAGGTTAAGTATAATTTAATTGAGAAACAAAATTTTCACCTACTTTTATCTCTACTTTTGGAGCGAACCCCGAGATTCCCACGGTTGGTGGGTGGTTAGTGGGTGTGGGTGGTTTAGCCCACGGTGTTGTATCCACGATACTCTATTACCACTTGGTGGTTTAGGGTTGTAAGAGTTTCCTTATATAATTATTGTAATGTCCTGTTTTAGGGACAAGAGAGAGAGAATAATATATCAAGGAGGATAGACTCTTGTTTGCTGGACTAGCCCAAATTGGGTGAACCAGGGTAAATCTTGTGTGTCATATGTGCATTGAATGGTGTTATTATTTCTTTAGTTACTTCTCTGCTTTATTTGTAGAATATGTTTCTGTAAAATCTCTTCATGGAGGGTTTGGACTCTAATAGAATGGTGCATGATTGCCAAATAACCACTATATACTGCATTTCCAACATGAATATGTATGAGGAATACACAAAGAAGAAGGGTATTAGAGTTATCTATTTTGAGTGGCTTGATTTTCTTGTTTAGAGAATGCATGAGTAATTAGTAGCATTGAAAAGAAGCTCTGATGCATCTTGTTTTAGGCATTGCTCAAGCCCGGTCTGGATGTTATTTGCTATTATAAGAGACATGATGCCATGGATTCCAATAAAGGACGATACCAGTGAAGGAGAACCCCTGCCAGTTTATTACTGGACTAATCATCTGAGAAGTACTGTGTCTTTTTACAAATTTAGTTTAGAATTCTTAGGGTCAGCATTGAAAATAATGTATGGAGTTTACCCTAGGCTACCACCTCTGGCTGAGAAAATATTGAGAGCAAAAGGTGTAGAGGAAGAATACTAGTATCTCCTAACATAGGGCACAGTCATTAGATTGTATGGCTTTCCTTTTCTACTGCCTCACTTTGTCATAGAAAGGTTATTTGGCTTAGAATATTTGAGGCAAGCAGAATATATAGATTTGAACTATGGCTCTGGCAGAAATAGAAGATTTATGTTTACCTACTAAAATGTTAGTGATATAACTATTACTAAGAAGTGATAGGGTGAAAAAATTGATCAATACTTGGATAGGTTGGGTTTGCTATACATTCCTTAGATATGGAGTTATGATCCAGATGATATATTCTATAAAAGGAATATAGCCTTAAATGGAGAAAAGGCCTAAAATTTTGTAAAGAGATCTAGGCTTCATTTTGAACAAGGCATAAATAATAAAGAAACTACTCTTTTAGAATGGAATGTTTCTAAAATGGATCAACTCCCTCCATGGTTAGACTTTTATGAGCAAATTATGGATTTTGACCCATACAACAATGTAAAACATCAATTGAAGGATTCTACCATCAAAGATATTAAAGAAAAAATAGAAAAGAAAGAGGACCCTCAGTCTCAAGAACCTGCTGGTGAAGAGGTATATAATAAGGGGAAATGGAACGAAGCCAAAATATCAGATTTGTGGAAGATGAGAATTGAGACTGGTAAAGAAAAATCCAGATTTGGGATTAAACTAGATGGTGAATTCTCTAAAAGGTATGACAATAATGTCAAAGCTTGGAGGCCCAAAGACACGAGGAATATAGTGCTAATATACAAAATGACACAAACTAGGTCTGATTCCCCGTCCCCACCTTCAGAAGAAGTTCAGGAAGAGGAACCTAATACTCCATTGATTGTTGTCAAAAAATTGAAGCATTTTTAGCCTTCAACTGAGCAGATAGAGCAATTTCCAAAGGAAGCATGGTTGATGAGTAAAATGCACTATTCTTATGAGAGGACTATTAGAGCACCAGTTATAGAGATAGTAAAGAGGCCCAAACACCTATCCCTGGGTGGACAACCTCCAGATATAGACATATACTGGAATGAAAAGGATAAGAACTTTAGGTTTACACCCCTGAGTTTCACCACTATAGCAATAGTGGAATTAAATCCCATTTTTGAACATATGTTGTTGGATAAAATAGTATAGGAAGGGTTATCTAAAGAAGAGATAGAAAGTGAGAAATTTACCTTTCAAGTTTTTTAGAGAAAATCCAAAAGGGCCTCAGAAAGAGGTGAAAAGGCAAAGAAGCAAAGATTGGATAAAGAGGACATAGTTGAGAAAACCACTATTCCAGCTACTGAAGAATCGATACAACAAGAATAGCAGCAGATTACAGAGACAACTCTAGAAAACCCTACATTAGTAGGCGAAGGTATGGTCTCTAATCCCTCTTCTCCTCTTCCTCCTCCAAATTCCCCAAGGAAATCTCCCTCCATTTTTGAACAAGAAGTTGTAACAAAGGTACCTTCCCCACCTCATAGTTCACCTCCTAATTCATCGGTCACCATTGAGGTATAAACCAATCCATCTCCCCCAAGGTCATCACAAATTCCTTCTTCATCACCTCAAGTTCTTGTTTCATCACCTGATATTCCCCTTTCATCATCTCCCATAGTTACAAATTCACCATTGCAAACACCACCTCTATCTAAGAAGCAAAATATTTCCAGTTCACCCCCTCACCCATCTGTGAGTCTCACTTTAGTTTCCATGAGTTTACCAATTATAACAGCATCAATGGTCACAAATTCCATTGTTGTCATAGATTTTGTTGTAACTACTTCTGCACAGCTATTATCAATGGTTGATTCTGCTCTTACATTTCTTGTGCCTTCTTCTCCTCTTGCTACAAGCTACCCTATCCAAACAATTTTGCAGAAAGAGCAGGAAGCTACACAGAAAATTAATGATTTATGGGTAGAAAAGTTGTCCAAGCCTTCTAATAGGATGGCCACTAGGAGAAAAAGCATATTTGTTGATCCCGTTTCAATGCAAAGGACATCTAGATCTATGATTCCCTTGTGAGCAAGCCTGAAACTGATATGACTTCCCAATATTATCATATAGAAGAGTTCACATAAGATATTTAAAATTTTCCCGATGAAGATGAATTGGTCATAGCCAGAGCCCGCTTAGAAACCTTTTATGTAAAAAATGATATATTTAAATAAAAGGTGGGTAAGTTGGAAAAGTTGATTGAAAAGCTTCATAAAACTGTAAATAATCATAAAGAAGTGGATAAAGCTCTGATAAAAGAAGCTAAGAGTTGGCAAGAGAAGTTTCAAGAAGCTAATAAGCTCAAGGAACATATTGCAGAGAACCAAAAAAGGAATGAGGAGCAGGCTAAGGAGATACAAAGTTTGAAGTAGCAACTTCATATTGAAAAGGCTAAATATTTTGGTTTTTCTAAGGTTGGACTAAAGAAAGTGAGAAAAGAATTGCTTGCTAAAGTTCTAGAGAAATGCTTAGGGCTACAGCTTATTATTGACTATTTAGATGATGTCAGCTGCCTACTCCAAAGTATTCAAAAATATTTGGATAAAATCATTGGAGAGCTACAACCTATGGCAATTCCAGCTGAATAAATTCACAATTTGGTGGATAGTAGACTCAACGATTTTGCTAAACCAATTCCTAATAAGGAGTGGAATATTGCTAGAGTTATTGCCAAAATTGTTGTAAATAAACACATAGCACTCCAAAAGGCTTGGCTATTGTTTGACAAAATTGAAGGAGTAATCAAGGATGTAGTGGATGTTAATAAGGAAATGATCCAAATTGCTTTTAAAGGGTTATGGATGGAGGATCACAGTCTATTGTCAGTGGAATAAATCAAGAAAATTATTGGAGAGAGTTTACAATATGAGTCTGAAATTGATGCTCTAGAAGAACCAATTGACCAAGAGCAAGCTTCACAAATGATCATTAATTTTACCAGGCTCAGAGATATAATGAAAGACTTGGTAAATAGAGGAAGTGTTGCTAACTATGAAGATATTGGTGAACTCTAGTACATTTATAAATAGCTGAAGGAAACTTCCAACCCCTTAAAAGCAACCTAGAAACAAGCCCAACAGATTTTGAAGCTGATGGTGCAGCTATTTGGTGACAATGTTGAAAAGAAAAACAAAGATAAATCTTCTCCAAATGAATAAGCTAAGAAAGAAGAGGATAATGTTGAGGAAGAGGCCCAGCAAGAAGAAGAATCGGATAGAGATGCTACAGATCCTAAAGGGGCACAAGCTTAGCACTTTTTGTTTTGTACATATGTAGTCATAAGTTTTGTATTTTTGTTTGATTGATTTTTACTCTGGCATTGTCAGAAAGAAACAATAAAAGCATGAGTCCAGAGAGAAACAAAAAACAACAATTTTTGTGTGAAGGTATTTATATCATGTATTGTAAGAAGGATTTATAAGGAGAACATAATTGTGTTTTTGATGGAGTAGTAAAGCAGTTTTCCTGGAATGGCATAGATATTAATGTTTATGGCATAATATCCATGTGAACAGTTATCCTCTAGGATGTATGAAGCATGGTCTCGATATGAATGTTTATCCTCGAAGATAACCATAATGTTTTTAGAGGCTAGTGTTCATATGGAAGTTATTCTTTAAAGCATTTTTTGAAGAGAATCATTTTTTACTCTTGATGCCCAATGGATAAGACTTTGAGTTTGATGGCTTTGCAAGCAAATCCACCCGAGAGGTGCCAGAATGTAGGCCCAAAATGTGTTGGCAATTTGAGTTATTTTATGTTTTCATTGATTTCACATGGATAATTAATGTCACATGGATCACATTGATTTTTGGTGGCCAAAGCATTTCATAAATAAGCATTTATGATATTTTGGAGAGCATGGATATATACAGGGTTTTTGTGAAAACCAAGGCAGGCAAAATAAAAGGTTTTATTTAAAACTATGGATGGCAGATTTGAAATTGGTT
The DNA here is from genome assembly GCA_028583015.1 of Wollemia nobilis. Taxonomy (NCBI): domain Eukaryota; kingdom Viridiplantae; phylum Streptophyta; class Pinopsida; order Araucariales; family Araucariaceae; genus Wollemia; species Wollemia nobilis. The sequence goes on along the minus strand of JAQPPZ010015824.1, from coordinate 38,991,116 downwards.
TTTCTTAAAACCCACGTTGGCTTTTCGTTTCATTGAAAAAGGTGCCCCGGTGATGGAGATATTCAATTTTAAATATTTAGTTTAAATTTTAAATTATTTAAAATTTTAATTTTAATTTTAAAATTAAATATATTAATTATAGCGTCGACTAAAGAAATGAGGAAAGGCTATATTAATTTATAGCGTCGATGTATAAATAAATAGGAAAGGCATATATATATGCCAACAAAATCTTAGACTGCATGATCACAACGCTTATTTTTTTAATGCCTTTGATTGGGGAATGAATTGTGAAAAGAGAGAGAAGTGTGACTTTGGTCTATTGAAAAATAGTTCGTGGAGTTTAATAAGATGCATAGGCATCTTTGGCCTAGCATTTCATGCACTGTGTGTTACGTAGGAGGTCCTGTGATTGAGTCCCGTCGTGGTTATTTGCTTTGTTGAAGCACTCGAAGCATTGTTAAGTTTTTTGAAGGATGCAGAAGTTTATGATATAAGTTTTTGTTCGTGTCCCTTTGGAAACGTGAGGGCGTGTGGCCCAACGGCAGGTTGGTTGTGGTTAAAGCGCTGAGCAAGGAGACATCACGAGATCAAATCCCGTCAGGGACAGAGGTGAGTTAATAATTTTTTTTAATATATTTTACTTTTCTAAAGTTGCCCTAGGAGGAATAAGGGTTGTGATGCATGTTAATAAAAAGAGATATTTTTGGTGTTTCTCCTTTTGAAAGTATATAATATTATATATAGTTGGAAAGCTTATTTCGAGGGCTATTTGATTAACTTGCTTAGAGGGAGAAATAATATGTATGTAAATAGATATTTTTGTTTTTGTAAAGGGTTTCAAAAGTGAAGGTTGTTTTGTTCTTTTTCAAAGGTTATTAATTATTTCATTATGGGACATGTTGTATCGTATTGAGTAGGAGTGATAAGGTGTTATTTGGATATTATTGTTGTGATATTAATCATGATCTCTAACCCTTGTTAAAATTTGAAAAAGAAGTTTGTTGAGTGTGGCAGATTTAGTGGACATCCAATAAGGCATCAAAAGGTATGATCAATATTCTCCATTGACTTTGTTTATGGCGGTTGATTTCTAAAATATCATTGGAGAGAAAAATATTGATTGTGGTTTCCTTTTCAAAAGTGGTTGGTTGAATTCTTCAAGGTTTTCTCGTTTGACAGTTGTGTTTAAACCATGTTTTATAAGCATAGTTGTTGAAGACCATTGGTTATGCAAAAAAATTGAGTTAGAAAACAACATGAGTATCATTGTTATGTGAGATTTGTGGTTGAGCATTGTTGGAAACATTTGAGTTGGTTGATACATGCTTGGACTAGGGTTTTGTGAGAAAGAGTTGTCCCTTGTGGTGATTGTTTGAGTTGAGTTGATTGAGCCTAGTCAAGTGATTGAGTGATGTGATTGTTCAAGTTCCATGAAACATACTATTATATAATTCTGATTTGGATTGAGATTGAGCTTTGAGATTAGACCATATTGAGTCTCTAACAATTCTCTTTATGCTTCTATAATATTTGAGTTGAGTTAAGATTGAATTGAGTTGATTTGATATTGATTTGAGTTGATATCATTGTGGATCATTGTTGTCATCCATTGTAGAGTGCATTGCCATTCATTATTGAATTCATCATTGAGCCTTGCCTTCATAGATTTGTGGATGAGATTTGAGTGCTACATGACCATGATTTGTTGAGCCTTTGAGAAGGATTTTGGGACAGATTTGTGGAAGTTTTTGTGTATGATGGATTGAGCCTTTGAGAAGGCTTTTGGGATAGATTTGTGGACAGATTTGGGACAACATTTGAGCAAGTTCTTGGTGAGCTTGTTAAGCATATTTTGAGAAAGTTCTTAGTGAGCTTGTTGAGTAGATTTGAGCAAGTTCTTGGTGAGCTTGTTGAGCAGATTTTGAGCAAGTTCTTGGTGAGCTTGTTGAGCATATTTTGATCAAGTTCTTTGTGAGCTTGTTGAACATATTTTGAGCAAGTTCTTTGTGAGCTTGTTGAGCATATTTTGAGCAAGTTCTGAGTGAGCTTGTTGGAGTAAATTTTGAGCAAGTTCTTGGTGAGCTATATTTGGGCAAGTTCTTGGTGAGCTTGCTGAAGTAGATCATAGGATTTTCTACCTGAGCAGATTAGGATTACCTAGTTGAGCAGATTAGTGGGTTGCCTACCTAAGCATATCAGTGTATTTCCTAGCTTTGAGAAGATCAAAGTAATCATTTTTATTGGGATAAGGATCCTTATTTCTATGTGAAATATTATAAGGAGATTATCTTTTAGAGTACCCCACATTGGGGGAACCACGTTAAATCTTATGTCTCGATTGTGTGTGGTGATTTGTGCATTTGTTTACTATTGCAATCCATGTCATTAATGCACACTACTATATTTGGTTATTGCAATTAAGGACACTAATTGATATTGGTTTGAAAAGAAAGTAAAAAGTGGACACTATACTGTTCACCCCACCCTCTCAATATAAGCTTGTGTTCTTCAATTGGTATCAGAGTGGGTTCCTTCGAAAAGGCTAATAGCTTTAGGGTAGATTCTACAAGTACATAGATGGCTTCCCATAATGGATTATCTACAAATAAGGCTCCACTATTTGACGATAACAATTATGCTTTTTGGAGCATGAGAATGAAGAACTACTTGATATCACAAGGATATGAGGTATGACAGATGGTTGAAAAATAGTATAAGGTTGAAGGTGATCCCGAGGAATATAATACTATCAAGAAATTGGTTGAGATCAATGCAAGGGAAATGGATTGTATTTTGAGTGAGCTATGTGAAATAGATTTTGTAAAGGTCATGGTATGTAATTCAGCTAATGAAATGTGGACCAAGTTATGGAATACTTATGAAAGATATTCCAAGGTAAAGTTGGCAAAACTACAAACTCGTAGAAAAATATTTGAGGAATTGAAGATGGAAGATTCTGAAGATATTGCAAAGTTTTTACTTTGAGTTTATGAGATTACTAACACCATGAGAGGCCTAGGATTTGAGATGAAATAATCATAAGTGACTCAAAAGGTTTTGACATCACTTCCCATGAAGTATGATGCAAAGGTTTCAGCAATAGAAGAAACAATGGATATCAACAAGCTAACAATGGAATAACTACAAGGAACTCTCACAGCTTATGAGATGAGGGTGCGTAAGCATCAGGTTCCAATAAAAGAGATTGCATTCAAGGATTCAGAGAATAAGAAATGGAAAGTTCCAAAGATAGATAGATATTCAGATAATGATGAGGAAGCTAACTTCATCAAAAAGAAAAATGACTTAAGAAATTACATGGATATGAAGAAATTCAAATGCTACAAGTGTGGTGATTTTGGTCACTATGCACACAAGTGTCCACATGAATAAAATAGTGATGATGAAAAACAGGGTCACAGAAGAAAAGAAGATGGAAAGTATAAGCATGAAAAAGATAACAAGTACAAGAAAAGCAAGTATGCGAAGAAGAAAATTTTTTGTAAGACAAAGAAAACTTTCTATATTGTAAAAGCAAGTGATAGCTCAGATCACAGTGATAGATACAATTAATATGATGAAAAGGAAGAATATATATTCCTAGGAATAGAGGGTGAAAGTGAACAGTGCTTTGTGTGTGGTCAAAGAGATCACAGATCAGGATATTGTAATGGTTTCAGTGATAGTGAATATGAGATGACACAAAGAAAACAGGCATGGTCAAAGAAATCATGAAATTTGGTTTGCTATAGAATATTATAATGATATTAGTGATAGTGAATATGAAGAAGGGTTTTTCTATGGGATAAAAGAAGTAGAAGAAGAACATTCACTCTAAACAGAAGAAGTTAAGCAAGAGAACATTGTAAGAAAGACAAATGTCTCAGTTGATCTAAAGGAAGAAACTAAGGAAGAGGATTTAGATACTACAAAGAAGTTTCAAGGATGGAATGCACAAGTTGAAAATGATCATAAGGATAATGGTCAAGAAAGGTATGAGGAACCAAGGCATGAACAAAGGGATTTTCAAGGACATTGTTTTTATTGTAATGGATTTGGACACAGTGCTATACATTGTAGGATCCATGGATCAAAGAAGTTTGATTTTGCTAGAATAAACTTCAAAGGAAGAAGTTATGGTTTTTAGGGACATTGCTTCTTTTGCAACAGGATTGGTCATAGAGCTTCTCAGTGCAAATAAAATGAGCAACATGTTTTTGGTTTTAGAGCTACACAAATCAGAAGTTATGGTCATAATGGTCATGAAAATAAAACTTCACAATACAGGGTTCAGGAAAGGAATGGATATGGAAATTATTTCAAGAAATAATTCAGGATATGGGCACCATCCAAAGGCTACAATATCAAGTGTTTTAATTGCAATAACTATAGACATATTGCAAAATGGTGTAGGACTCAATTTCAAAAAATTTCAAGACAAGAAGATCAAGTAATTCATAAAGAGAAGGATATCAAAAAAATATGGAAGTAAGTTGATAGAGGAAAGAAACAATGTAATATGGGAGTAAAAGTACTTCCACCCCAAAATTAATCACCTCAAGAGAGAAGGTGGTGAGGGGGCTAAGCGTAAGAGTCATATCTTTTAGCCCCATAGGTGTCCCTTTTTCCATTGATGTCAAAGGGGGAGAAGCCTCCATAGAGAGTATTGAGTTAGGGGGAGCAGCTTTGATTCTCAGAGAAGGTTTTTGCAGTGATTGTGGTTTTTGCATTAGAGGTGTTGCCATCAATGACAAAGGGGATATTGTTGGCAATTTGAGTTATTTTATTTGTCATTGATGTCACCTGGATCATTAATGTCACATGGATCACATTGAGTTTTGGTGGCCAAAGCATTTCATAAATAAGCATTTATGATATTTTGGAGAGCATGGATATATACAAGGTTTTTGTGAAAACCAGGGCAGGCAAAATAAAAGGTTTTATTTAAAACCATGGATGGCATATTTGAAATGGGTTTTTCTTAAAACCCATGTTGGCTTTTCGTTTCATCGAAAAGGTGCCCCGATGATGGAGATATTTAATTTTAAATATTTAGTTTAAATTTTAAATTATTTAAAATTTTAATTTTAATTTTAAAATTAAATATATTAATTATAGCGTCGACTAAATAAATGAGGAAAGGCTATATTAATTTATAGCACTGACATCTAAAGAAATACGAAAGGCATATATCTGCCAACAAAATCTTAGACTTCATGATCCCAGCGCTTATTTTTCGAATGACTTTGATTGGGGAACGAATTGCGAAAAGAGAGAGAAGTGTGACTTTGGTCTATTGAAAAATTGTTCACGAAGTTTAATAAGATGCATAGGCATATTTGGCCTAGCATTTCATGCATTTTGTGTTACGCATGAGGTCCTGCTATTGAGTCTCATCATGGTTATTTGCTTTGTTGAAGTGCACAAATCGTTGTTAAGTTTTTCGAAGAGTGCAGAAGTTTATGATATAAGTTTTTGTTCGTGTCCCTTTGGAAATGTGGGGGCGTGTGGCCCAATGGCGGGCTGTTTGTGGTTAAAGCACTGAGCAAGGAGACATCACGATATTGAATCCCGTCAGTGACAGAGGCGAGTTAATAATTTTTTTTAATATATTTTATTTTTCTAAAGTTGCCCTAGGAGGAATAAGGATTGTGATGCATGTCAATAAAAAGAGATATTTATGGTGTTTCTCATTTTGAAAGTATATCATATTATATATCGTTGTAAAGCTTATTTCAAGGGGTATTTGATTAACTTGCTTAGACGGAGAAATAAGGTGTATGTAAAGAGATATTTCTATTTTTGTAAAGGGTTTCAAAAGTGAAGGTTGTTTTGTTCTTTTTCAAAGGTGATTAATTATTTCATGAGGGGACATGTTGCATCTTATTGAGTAGGAGTGATAAGGTGTTATTTGGATATTATTGTTGTGATATTAATCATGATCTCTAACCCTTGTTAAAATTTGAAAAAGAAGTTTGTTGATTGTGGTAGATTTAGTGGACATCCAATAAGGCATAAAAAGGTATGAGAAATATTCTCCATTGACTTTATTTATGGTGGTTGATTTCTAAAATACCATTGGAGAAAAAAGGATTTATTGTGGTTTCCTTTTCGAAAGTGGTTGGTTGAATGCTTCAAGGTTTTCTCGTTTGACAGTTGTGTTTAAACCATGTTTTATAAGCATAGTTTTTGAAGCCCATTTGTTATGCAAAGAACTTAAGTTAGAAAAGAACATGAGTATCATTGTTATGTGAGATTTGTGGTTGAGCATTGTTGGAAATATTTGAGTTGGTTGATACATGCTTGTACTAGGGTTTTGTGAGAAAGAGTTGTCCCTTGTGGTGATTGTTTGAGTTGAGTTGATTGAGCCTAGTCAAGTGATTGAGTGATGTGATTGTTCAAATTCCCTAAAACAAACTATTATATAATTCTGATTTTGATTGAGATTGAGCTTTGAGATTAGAACATATTGAGTCTCTAACAATTCTCTTTATGCTTCTATAAGATTTGAGTTGAGTTAAGATTGACTTGAGCTTATTTGATATTGATTTGAGTTGAGATCATTGTGGATCATTGTTGTCATCCATTTTAGAGTGCATTGCCATTCATTATTGAATTCATCATTGAGCCTTGCCTTCATAGATTTGTGGATGAGATTTGAGTGCTACATGAGCATGATTGGTTGAGCCTTTGAGAAGGATTTTGGGATAGATTTGTGGCAGTTTTTGTGTATGATGGATTGAGCCTTTGAGAAGGCTTTTGGGATAGATTTGTGGACAGATTTGGAAAAACATTTGAGCACGTTCTTGGTGAGCTTGTTAAGAAGATTTTGAGCAAGTTCTTAGCGAGCTTGCTGAGTAGATTTGAGCAAGTTCTTGGTGAGCTTGTTGAGCAGATTTTGAGAAAGTTCTTAGTGAGCTTGTTGAGAATATTTTGATCAAGTTTTTTGTGAGCTTGTTGAGCAAATTTTGAGCAAGTTCTTTGTGAGCTTTTTGACCATATTTTGAGCAAGTTCTGAGTGAGCTTGTTGGAGCAAATTTTGAGCAAGTTCTTGGTGAGCTTGCTAGAGAATATTTGGTCAAGTTCTTGGTGAGATTGCTAAAGTAGATCATAGGATTTCCTATCTGAGCAGATCAGGATTGCCTAGTTGAGCAGATCAATGGATTGCCTACCTGAGCATATCAGTGTATTGCCTAGCTTTGAGCAGATCAAAGTAATCATTTGTATTGGGATAAGGATCCTTATTTCTATGTGAAATATTATAAGGAGATTATCTTGTGGAGTACCCCACATTGGGGGAACCACGTTAAATATTTTGTCTCAATTGTGTGTGGTGATTTGTGCATTCGTTTACTATTGCTATATATGTCATTAATGCACACTACTATATTTGGTTATTGCAATTAAGGACACTAATTGATATTGGTTTGGAAAGAAAGTAAAAAGTGGACACTATATTGTTCACCCCCCTCTCAGTATAAGCTTGTGTTCTTTAATTGGTATTAGAGCGCATTCCTTCAAAAATGCTAAAAGCATTAGGGTAGATTCTACAAGAACACAAATAGCTTCACAGAATGGATTATCTACAAATAAGGCTCCACTATTTGATGATAACAATTATGCTTTTTGGAGCATGAGAATGAAGAACTACTTGATATCACAAGAATATGAGGTATGGCAGATGGTTGAAAAAGAGTATAAGGTTGAAGGTGATCCCAAGGAATATAATACTATCAGGAAATTGGTTGAGATCAATGCAAGGGCAATGAATTGTATTTTGAGTGGGCTATGTGAAGCAAATTTTGCAAATTTCATGGTATGTAATTTAGTTAATGAAATGTGGACCAAGTTATGGAATAATTATGAAGAATATTCCAAGGTAAATCTGGTAAAACTACAAACTCGTAGAAAAATATTTGAGGAATTGAAGATGGAAGATTCTGAATATAATGCAAAGTTTTTACTTCGATTTGATGAGATTACTAACACCATGAGATGCCTAGGATTTGATATGAAATAATCAAAAGTGACTCAAAATGTTTTGACATCACTTCCCATGAAGTATGATGCAAAGGTTTCAACAATAGAAGAAACAATGGATATCAACAAGCTAACAATGGAAGAACTACAAGGAACTCTCACAACTTATGAGATGAGGGTGAGTAAGCATCAAGTTCCAATAAAATATATTGCATTCAAGGCTTCAGAGAAAAATAAATGGAAAGGTCTAGAGATAGATAGAGATTCAGATAATGATGAGGAAGCTAACTTCATCAAAAAGAAAAAGGACTTAATAAATTATAGGGATATGAAGAAAGTAAAATGCTACAAGTGTGGTGATTTTGGTCACTATGCACACAAGTTTACACATGAAGAAAATAGTGAGGATGAAAAATAGGGTCACATAAGAAAAGAAGATGGAAAGTATAAACATGACAAAGATAACAAGTACAAGCAAAGCAAGTATGAGAAGAAGAAAATTTTTCGTAAGACAAATAAAACTTTCTACATTGTAGAAGCAAGTGATAGATCATATCACAGTGATAGAGACAAGTCATATGATGAAAAGTAAGAATATCTATTCCTAGGAATAGAGGGTGAAAGTGAACAGTGCTTTGTGTGTGGTCAAAGATATCATAGATTAGGATATTGCAATGGTTTCAGTGATAGTGAATATGAGATGATACATCAAGGAAACAGGCATGGTCAAAGAAATCTTGAAATTTGGTTTTCTATAGAAGATTATAATGATATTAGTGATAGTGAAGATAAAGAAGGATTTTTCTATGGGATAAAAGAATTAGAAGAAGAACATTCACTCCAAACAGAAGTAGTTAAGCAAGAGAACATTGTAAGAAAGATAAATGTCTCAGTTGATCTAAAGGAAGAAACTAAGGAAGAGGATTTAGATACTACAAATAAGGTTCAAGGATGCAATGCACAAGTTGAAAATGATCATAAGGATAATGGTCAAGAAAGGTATGAAGAACCAAGGCATGAACAAAGGGATTTTCAAGGACATTATTTTTCTTGTAATGGATTTGGACATAGTGCTATACACTGTAGGATCCATGGATCAAAGAAGTTTGATTTTACTAGAATAAACTTCAAAGGAAGAAGGTATGGTTTTCAAGGGCATTGCTTCTTATGAAACAGGATTGGTCATAGAGATTCTCAATGCAAATAAAATGACCAACATGTTTTTGGTTTTAGAGCTACACAAATCAGAAGTCATGGTCATAATGGTCATGAAAATAAAACTTAACAATACAGGTTTCAGGAAAGGAATGGATATGGAAATTACTTCAATAAAGAATTCAGGATATGGGCATCATCCAAAGGCTACAATATCAAGTGTTTTAATTGCAATAACTTTGGACATATTGCAAAATGGTGTAGGACTCAATTTCAAAAAGGTTCAAGACAAGAAGATAAAGTAATTCATCAAGAGAAGGATATCAAAAAAATATGGAAGGAAGTTGATAGAGGAAAGAAACAATGTAATATGGGAGTAAAAGTACTTCCACCCCAAAATTAATCACCACACGAGAGAAGGTGGTGAGGGGGCTAAGCTTAAGAGTCATATATTTTAGCCCCATAGGTGTCCCTTTTGTCATTGATGTCAAAGGGGGAGATATTTGAGTAAGGGGGAGAGCATTGAGTTAGGGGGAGCAACCTCCATAGAGAGTATTGAGTCAGGGGGAGTAGCTTTGATTCTCAGAGATGGTTTTTGCAGTGATTGTGGTTTTTGCATTAGAGGTGTTGCCATCAATGACAAAGGGGATATTGTTGGAAATTTGAGTTATTTTATGTTGTCATTGATGTCACGTGGATCATTAATATCACATGGATCACATTAAGTTTTGGTGGCCAAAGCATTTCATAAATAAGCATTTATGATATTTTGGAGAGCATGGATATATACAGGGTCTTTGTGAAAACCAAGGCAGACAAAATAAAAGATTTTATTTAAAACCATGGATGGCAGATTTGAAATGGGTTTTTCTTAAAATCCAGGTTGGCTTTTTGTTTCGTTGAAAAATGTGCCCCGGTTATGGAGATATTTAATTTTAAATATTTAGTTTAAATTTTAAATTATTTAAAATTTTAATTTTAATTTTAAAATTATATATATTAATTATAGCGCCGACTAAAGAAAGGAGGAAAGGCTATATTAATTTATAGCACCGACGTCTAAAGAAATATGAAAGGCATATATATGTGCCAACAAAAGCTTAGACATCATGATCCCATCGCTTATTTTTTGAATGCCTTCGATTGGGGAACGAATTGCGAAGAGAGAAGTGTGACTTTGGTCTATTGAAAAATCATTCACGGAGTTTAATAAGACACATAGGCATATTTGGCCTAGAGGTTCATGCATTGTGTGTTATGTAGGAGGTCCTACGATTGATTCTCGTCGTGGTTATTTGCTTTGTTGAAGTGCTCAAAGCGCTGTTAAGTTTTTCGAAGGATGCAGAAGTTTATGATATAAGTTTTTGTTCGTATCCCTTTGGACACGTGAGGGCGTGTGGCCCAATGGTAGGCTGGATGTGGTTAAAACACTGAGCAAGGAGATGTCACGAGATTGAATCCTGTCAAGGACAGAGGTGAGTTAATAATTTTTTTTTTTATATATTTTTTTTTTCTAAAGTTGCCCTAGGAGGAATAAGGGTTGTGATGCATGTTTAAAAAAAGAGAGATTTATGGTGTTTCTCTTTTTGAAAGTATATCATATAATATATCATTGTAAAGCTTATTTCAAGGGCTATTTGATTAACTTGCTTAGAGGGAGAAATAAGTTGTATGTAAAGATATTTTTTGTTTTTGTAAAGGGTTTCAAAAGTGAAGGTTGTTTTGTTCTTTTTCAAAGGTGATTAATTCTTTCATGAGGGGACATGTTGTATCGTATTGAGTAGGAGTGATAAGGTGTTATTTGGATATTATTGTTGTGATATTAATCATGATCTCTAACCCTTGTTAAATTTTGAAAAAGAAGTTTGTTGAGTGTGGCAGATTTAATGGACATCCAATAAGGCATCAAAAGGTATGAGCAATATTATCCATTGACTTTGTTTATGGTGGTTGATTTCTAAAATATCATTGGAGAGAAAAGGATTGATTGTGGTTTCCTTTTGGAAAGTGGTTGGTTGAATGCTTCAAGGTTTTCTTGTTTGAGAGTTGTGTTTAAACCATGTTTTATAATCATAGTTGTTGAAGCCCATTGGTTATGCAAAGAACTTGATTTAGAAAAGAACATGAGTATCATTGTTATGTGAGATTTGTGGTTGAGCATTGTTGGAAACATTTGAGTTGGTTGATACATGCTTGGACTAGGGTTTTGTGAGAAATAGTTGTCCCTTGTGGTGATTGGTTGAGTTGAGTTGATTGAGCCTAGTCAAGTGATTGAGTGATGTGATTGTTCAAGTTCCATGAAATAAACTATTCTATAATTTTGATTTGGGTTGAGATTGAGCTTTGAGATTAGAACATATTGAGTCTATAACAATCCTCTTTATGCTTCTATAAGATTTGAGTTGAGTTAATATTGACTTGAGTTGAGTTGAGATTGATTTGAGTTGAGATAATTATGGATCATTGTTGTCATCCATTGTAGAGTGCATTGTCATTCATTGTTGAATTCATCATTGAGCCTTGCCTTCAAATATTTGTGGATAATATTTAAGTGCTACTTGAGCATGATTGGTTGAGCCTTTGAGAAGGCTTTTGGGATAGATTTGCGGTAGTTTTTGTGTATGATTGATTGAGCCTTTGAGAAGTCTTTTGGGATAGATTTATGGACATATTTGGGACAATATTTGAGAAAATTCTTAGTGAGCTTGTTAAGTAGATTTTGAGCAAGTTCACTAGAAAATTCTTAGTGAGCTTGTTAAGTAGATTTTGAGCAAGTTCTTAGTGAGCTTATTGTGTAGATTTGAGCAAGTTTTTGGTGAGCTTGTTGAGTAGATATTGAGCAAGTTCTTGGTGAGCTTGTTGAGAATATTTTGAGCAAGTTCTCGGTGAGCTTGTTGAGAATATTTTGAGCAAGTTCTTTGTGAGCTTGTTGAACAGATTTTGAGCAAGTTCTTTGTGAGCTTGTTGAGCAAATTTTGACCAAGTTCTGAGTGAGTTTGTTGGAGCAGATTTAAAGCAAGTTCTTGGTGAGCTTGCTAGAGCATATTTTGGAAAGTTCTTGGTGAGCTTCCTGAAGCAGATCAGAGGATTGCCTACCTGAGCATATTAGGATTGCCTAGCTGATCAGATCAGTGGATTGCCTACCTGAGCAGATCAGTGTATTGCCTAGCTTTGATTAAATCAAAGTAATCATTTGTATTGGGATAAGGATCCTTATTTTTGTGTGAAATATTATAAGGAGTTTATCTTGTGGAGTACCTCACATTAGAGGAACCATGTTAAATCTTGTGTCTCAATTATGTGTGGTTATTTGGACACTTGTTTAGTATTGCTATCTATGTCATTAATGTATGCTGCTATATTTGGTTATTGCAATTAAGGACAGTACTTGATATTGGTTTGGAAAGAAAGTAAAAAGTGGGCGCTATCTTTGTTCATCCCCCTCTCAGTATAAGCTTGTGTTCTTCAAAATGGACACATCCTTAGAAAGCATTGCAAATTTATTCTAAGGTATGAAGTTTCCATTCCACACAATTTTTAGTGTATTTTGGAGTGGATCTGCAACACTTGTTTCCTAATCCACCCAACACTTAGTGCAAATCTGCCTTGAGCAATTCCAATCGATTTATAACGTATTTTTATGTGGATTTATGGCAAGTCCTAATTCCACAAAATTTTTTGGCAAAGATGATATCCGCTTAAAAGAAAGTGTGGAATGGCGATCGAGAGTAATTTTTGCATGCTCCGAGGGACTAAGTGTCGAAAAGGCCAATTCTACCAATTTTATAACATATTTTGGTGTGGACTGACGGCAAAGGGCAGAAAACACTACACAGAGTGCGGATTGGTGACAAAAGCACTTTTACATTGCACAGAGTGTGGAATGAAGATAAAAGTTATTTTACACTACATCCAATGTGGATTGGCAACAAAGGATGAGTTGCACTTGCCCGAGTGTAGATTGGCAATAAAGGATGAGTTGTAGTTGACCAAGTGTGGATTGGTGATTTCACATATTTACAAAGCAAAGGTGATGTTGGCATGCTTTATGGTGTAGATTTTGATTGTTTCAAAGCCGAATAAAATAAAAGGAAGGTTAATGAGCGGACTGCATCCCGTTCACCTCTTAGTTCATTTTATGTCAAGATGCAATACCATAGGATCAAGGCTATAATTATGATATTAGCAACTTAAAATTGCAAAATGGTGCTTTTTATTTCCCCACCAATTTGTATAGTATCTTGGGAGGTTTAATCGTATCCGTTCACGATGAGGATCGATGGTCCAATTTTTGTTGTTCTTCAAGGATTTAAAAGGTCAAAACTCACCAATTTAGAGTGCAGTCAATTAAAGGGCAGGAAGACGAAGCGATGAGGGTTTTCAAGGGCAAGAACCAAATGCAGTTGTAGATCTGCAGTAGAGTCGAGCTTCCAATAATGATTGATGGATGAGATGTAGTGTCCAATTATTCAAATTCTAAATGCTACCAAAAAAATAGCAAGTTGCAGAGGTATGCTTCCATGGCAGATTTCTCATAGCGGATTTCTTGGAGCTCTCCAGCCAGTAAGATAATGCCATCAAACTCTCTGTTGAGTTGTAAATATGAAATATTTGTAATGTCTCCTTAATATTATTTCATTTACAAACTATAAATAGAGGTTGAACCCTCATTTTTTAGGGTCGACTCTAGTGTGTTTGCTTGCCCTACTGTAAATATTCTTGTGAGCTAATGGAAGGAGCATTACTCTGATATTTTTACTCAAATTTGTCATCTTCATTATCTTATGCAAGAGGTTCAAAGTCTTGAGCTATATTTCTATTAATACTTGAATGGTTAGTTCATTCCAACTTTTTGGATTACTAGTTGTAAGAGTAGTTGAAATCTATTCTTGATTAGATCTGTATTTTTAGGAAGTTTATTTCTGTTAAATCTAACTGTTGGTCTATTCTGCTATTTGGATTATAAATATTGGATGTTGGAATTGCTTTTTGTAATATATCTATGTTTATGCTTTAATGTGTGAATGTTTTATTAATTTGGGTGATGTTAATCTTGAGTGATGGGATACTGGAAATAGTTTGTGGGAGCCTTTTGTTGTATTTTCCTATGTTGTTAGCCTATATGACCACTATTTTTCATAACATTTCTAACCCTAAACCTTTTCTAACCCTTATCTCAAAACCCTATTTGAGCTTTAATTGAGTCAACACCATTTTAAGTTGACAAGTAACCAACATACTCTGGATGTTGAATTGAAGTTGTCTTTGGTCCATCCAATGCTTGAGTGTCGAGCTATGACTATCGGGTGCATGCCTGGCTAGAAAATTGGAAGATAGACAGTTGTAGTGTTAAGTAAAACTTGATGTCAATTCAGTGCCCAACAGTACCCGAACACTCCTTTCAAAATTTATAAGCCTTTCAAAGGTTTTTCATGGATTTCACCCCATTTACCCATGGTTTAGAAGCTTAATAAATAGTGGAAATCCAGTATACTAGCAAAGAAAGGAAAAATCACTTCCACACTGTCTAGGATATAGTTATAGAGCCTAAAGTGAATCATTTTTCCTGGTGTCTCTTTTTAAGGGTTGCTTGTAGGAGAACATCTGCTTCACTTAAGGATGGCCAATCCCAAATGTCCTTTTTGTCATCACAGGAAGCCCATCAAGGACCTATTTTGGTTCTACTCTAGAGCCTAGTTGGCCTGGACTTGGATTCATTGTTAGAAATGCATTATATTACATCATTTGGGTCATATAAATGTATCTTCCAAGGTACATACTTAGGAAATTAGATTACTTTAGGGGAAATTTATCTAGTTACTTCATGCAATGTAATAAATGCACAAGTGTCAATGTGCAAGTTGTATATGTGCAAGTTGTCCCTTGCATAGCTAGGTAGAGTGTTGGCCAATGAACCTATTTGACCTATATAATAAATGTCTCATTGTAATAAAAAATAGATTCGGGGGACATAGTCAAATAGTGTAGCTTAGAGCATAGTACAATTCTATGTAGATCACCATCCATTGGTGATGGATGCAATGTAGTTTAGTAGCTTTATTAATGGAGTGTTCATTTCCTCCATAGCTACATTGTATTATTTTATGTCATTTCTATTTACATCATATTTCAGTCATCTAGTATATTTACTTTCTTTCATATTATTCTACATCTTGTGATTGTTATCTCCTAGTGCTCATTACATCAAAATATAACAGTGGTATCAGAACCACGGTAGATCTAGTCATAGTAGGTCAATAAAAACCACCATTATTATTGAACCTATATTTTTTTTTCAACATGATGTGTTGCTAGACCAACCACTGTCAAAAAATCTCATAAGAGTCTAGGTGGTAGAATTAGGGAGAGCCCATGTGAGGACTGAAAGAAATTTTAGTTTTAGAAATATTGATATTGCATCTTACTAGAATACTTTCCACATAGTTGCAATAAAAACTCGTGAAGAGTAGGACTCAACATTGACTCCAATATATTGACAAATCATCTGGTGAAGATCATACAGGATATTTAGAATTGGCTAACTATTGCTTAAATTTTCTTTTGTCGTAGAAAATTAATTCTCAAAGTATTGGGACTCCTCCTACAATAGAAATCTATGAGACTCCAAATTTTTTGCTTGAAGTTCAACGTGCCTTCATAGTGTAGATATTAGTTCCTTATGTAAGAGAAGAATACTACGAAAGAATACTTCTAGTGAAGGGTTGTGGTGAAGTCAGGAGATTGAAGATCTCCATTGTTGGATTGAAGAACTTCACAGTTGAATAATAGGCCATAGAAGCCTTGATGCAAGAAAATTCCATAGAAGCCTTGAATAAAATGTCATAGAAGCCTTGAAGAAGAATCCACATAATTCTTGATAATGAAAAGGCCATAGAAGCCTTGATACTAAAGATGCCATAGAAGCCTAGATACCAAAAAAGGCTCTATAATCCTTGATCCTAAAGAAGAATTCAAAGAGAATATATGATTCAAAACCATATTAATATTTTAGTACTAATATTTTTTTGGAGGAAAAGAAGATTCAATGAGTTCGAAAACTTTCTACAAGAAAGTTAGGAAGAGTATCTTCTTCATAATCAACTCAGCACCTGAAGAAAAATCAAAGAGATAAGAAGATATCATTGAAGAACTTCTAGTATTGGAAGAAGAAGGAAGGACTAGGAGATTCTTGCTCACATTCAGAAGTAACAAAATCAGATATCTAGAAGAAGATATCACCACCAACACTTCCAAGAGCAGAAGATTGAAGAAAGGTCTCAAGGAAGACCAGTAGTAGCTTTAAGATCAAATACCTTGGGAATGTCTCAACGAGCATCCAATAATGGGCTAGGAGAACCTTATTGAAGAAATCATCAAAGGAGAACTCACTCGATAAATCCACTACCAAGGATAAGTCCCTGATAGTGAAGGACTTGGGACAATTGTCGCCATCTGACAACAAGCCCAAGAGAAGAATAATTTGGCAAGGTGTGCCAAATCCAAGAAGAAGAATCTAGTGAAGACCTCAAGGCATTCAAAATCTTGAGAAGAATATCCTTCTTGAAGTTATATTTTGACAAGAAGACTTAAAGACAGAAGAAGCTCACCAAATCTAGGATATTTTAAGATTACCTCTCACAGCAAGAAGGCACCACTTTAGAGACAAAGACTTCTCCAAATCTACAACATAAGGATACCACAAGAGGATATCAAGCCACCAAATCTTAGGCTCCTGAAAGAAATTTTGAAACCATTTTTGGTGAAAGAGTTGTTCAGGACAGTCTACAAAAATCTACAAGATCCTACTTGAAGCAACAACTTGGTGATCTTAGACACCAAGATTCACATCCTCTATAGAAGTGGAAAAAGAGCTACGAAAGCTTTAAAAAGATAAGAAACTTTTGGTGCAAATAAACTCATTAATTGGATTACTTATAATATTTATTAAAGTTCCTTAATTTAGATTAAATTTGCAAGAAGAAAAAAATTGGATTACAGTCTTCAAAAAGTGCAAAAAGTGAAAAGTTCTTTTTAAGGTTCATTTGCACATTAATTAGGAGTTGATTAGATTTCAGTATTATATCTATCAACTATCTATCATCTAATTTGGAAAAATAAAAAGAAGACAAAAGTTCTACAATATTAATTGTAGTAAAATAGCTAAATAACTCTTGAAAATTCATTTCATATTATTCTTGATTAGTTACATTAAATTGATTAAGTGCAATAATTTGAGAGTTGATTGGAGTGATAAGGTAAAATTTTTAGTGCATTAAAAGAAATTTTATTAGATTCATTTTGCACTATTATGTTACTCTCAAAATAATTATTTTTTGTGTTCTTGAGAAGCGCACAAAATCAGAAATTGTCAAAGTGTCTAAAGACACTATTAATGCACAAAAATCTGCAATACTTAGTGGCCAAGGGAAGACACAAAAATAGGTTAGAATCCTTCAAAATTTGGAGAAGACAACTAACCAAAATCAAAAATAGAAGCTTCAAATATTGATACTTAGTGAGTCTCAAATCCAAAGCATTACAGGGTTAGTTGCAAGGAGAAAAGTGTAGAAGAATGCATCATATAAGGAGCTTCTATCTACTTCTATCTAAGCTTGGATTTTTCATCATAATATCCAAGCAAAATGGGAAGGTGTCTAAGCAAAGAGACAACCTCAAAACCCCTACACTACATTCAAAAATTTTACCATATAAATTAGAATATTAGACCTGCAAAAAGGAGTGTAAGAAAGGGTGCAAAAGGCATCTTATTTACAAATATTGTTACATTGGATTGCATCTCTATAGCTCATTCTATGCAAAAAAAAATGCAGATTAGAAAGTTCCTTAAAGGCACAGTATTAGCAAGTTGAACCATCCAAAGGCGGTCGAAAGCTAGCATTCTCCCAAGCATAGCAAAGAGCCACTTATATAGGCTCATCTTCTATGTATCTTGGATGGCCAAACCTACAAAAGATAAGGTACAAATTTAGAAAGAAATAAAGCAGTGTATAAGAAAAGGAAATCAAAGCCAGCAAAGTGGAACTACACATCCAAATCAAGGAGCATTCAATACCTAAATGGAGAATAATTGAGTCTTCATATAAGCACTTCCATTCGAACTCCATTACAGGGCCAAAGCTCCTCCATATCTCCACAAAATCTCCACCATAAGCATTGCTAGGCTAGAAATATTTTAGCATCTATGTAGAACAAAAAATAACAAGGTGAAAAAATGTGTTAAAAGGCCTTCAAGAAGGTATTTATAAGACAAGGGCATGTAGAAGAAATAAGATGCCACTTGTCATTCTCCAAAAGAACTCTAAAATTATGCTAAAAGATAAGACATTACAACACTGTCTAGGTGCCCATAATCCATGTGGAAGAGGAGTTACTTACAGCTAGAAGCTTGATATACGTCTGTTACAACAAAAAAGTCTCATATACATTGAAGAAATAATGTATCTTTGGCAATGCTCGAAGGGGAATAAAAACATCTCAACTAAAGGTGACACTTGTCACAAGAAATGGATTATGTTTGGTGTCTCCACAAAATAGTCGAAGCATCAATGGAACGTTAAAAATCCTGTCGTAATACTTGTCACTTGATTTATCACCTATTAAAGGTGCCTTGAACCTTGGAAAATGCAGCAATTTGATAGCAATTTGATGATAGTTCAGCAGCAGTTCTACAGCGATCTGGAGCAAGTTGAGAGTATTCAAAAGCACTCTCAATCAAATAGCTCAAGGGAGAATTAAAGGATAGCATTGAAGCCAAAGTACACATTGAAGAATTTGAGCTTAAAAAGGACATACTACTACCATATTCATTCGGCTTCATAAAGGTACAAAGCCTTATAAAGGTAAAATTTCCTCATCTAATTTACTTTCATTAAAAAAGGGAGTTATAAGGTTATATGTTAAGGTTGAGATATTAAATGAAATCAATATTTATTTGAAAGCAAAACTTAGGGAAATTAATACAATATTTGCAAAACACACATAAATTAATATAATATTTGTAAAACACAACTTAGGAGAAATAAGGGATACTACTTGGAATTAATCCATTTAATGTTTGAAAATATTAATGTGTTCTAATTTTCCAAATTTGGGAGTGATAAGGGTTACAACCTCAAACTAGGTTATTGAAAATTAGAAACACTTGAATAAAATCCTAAGGGTTACAAAAATGGGTTATTAAGATTTTTTGTTAAGGTTGGAAATTTATAATTTTCTTGTCTCAAAATTTATCAAAAGGGACAAAAGAAATCCAACATTAAAACCTCTTCAAAATTAGTGCTTAGTTCAATAGGAGTAATAAGGTGTTAGAAAATGTGATTTTTGATCCTTACAAAAACTGTACAAAATCAACTAAAATTGAACTATATTTTGTAAAAGCACTATATCATACTCCAAGGAATATGGAGGCAGCGATGAGCGGGAAGGTAGCATTGGGAGGGCACGGGAGCGGGAGCGCCACCACTGTGAACCTGGGTACCGACAAGTTGGAGGGTCACAGCAGTGCGGAGGGAGGGCAGTCACAGAATGGAGGCTCGATGGAGTTACCCAAAGATGGAGGCAGACGTGGGAAGGATCCGCCTGACAAAGGGAGAGACTGCCAACAGAAATCGTATGCAAAGGCAGTGGCTTCTGAAACCCCAAATGGTATTTTCACTAAGAACCTCTTTCTGTTCGGGGATGAACTGGACATCCCAGA
The DNA here is from genome assembly GCA_028583015.1 of Wollemia nobilis. Taxonomy (NCBI): domain Eukaryota; kingdom Viridiplantae; phylum Streptophyta; class Pinopsida; order Araucariales; family Araucariaceae; genus Wollemia; species Wollemia nobilis. The sequence goes on along the minus strand of JAQPPZ010015824.1, from coordinate 38,971,261 downwards.
GGATATCCTATCAAGTTTTGTCGAATTTGAAAAATTTACCCTAATCGGGAAGTTTATAGGAGGGCATCCCGATATGGAGACCATCCACAGGTGGGCGGTAGGAAAATGGTGGACATTGGGTCATATGGAGCTGGCTGCCCTATCCCAGGGTTTTTTCACAATTAGGCTGAATAATGCGGAGCATTACTATAAAATTTTGGCTGGGGGCCCTTGGTTTCTAGGACATAGGAGTCTCTTTCTCAGGAAGTGGGGGATGGATTTTAACCCCGAAACCCAGAGTATTAATATTGCCCCAATATGGGTTAGGCTACCAAACCTTCCCTTTTTTGCTAGCATGAAAATTTGATCAGGGGTATCGCCCGTTCCATTGGTGATTTGGTCACCATTGACCCTCCCACTCGGGCCCAAACTAGATTTGTCCAAGCTCGCTTCTGTGTCCTGGTGGATTTGGAGGTGAACCTTCCATCCTCCATCACTCTTCGGTCTGGAGGCTCTATTCTTCATAAGCAAGTCATTAACTATGAAAATAGACCGGCATTTTTCCCCCGGTGCAGTTCCCAGGGGCATCTTTAGTCAAATTGTCCTCTTCAAAAGTTGGGGATGAAGGGTGGGGCTTCTGGAAACCCCTCGGAGCAAGAAGGAAAACAATCGAAACACCTTGTAGCGACAGTGCCTGAGTCTCCAGATCCTTCTGGGGTTCTCCTCGAGTCAGACGCCATTCTATGCAATGCAAGTTCCCAACCAGAACCTCAAGTGGAAAAGGATCAGTCTCCTTCCTGTATGTCTACTCAGGCTTATTCCCCTATTTGTCAAAACCAGAAACCTCCCAAGTCCCTACTGGAAGAGTATCTACTGGGCAAGAGGGACGAATAGCATGGCAACATTAGTCTGTGAAACACTAGAAGCCGAAAGCAAGGGGTGGAATTCGGTTGTGAAAGAAAACAGGGGCGACCTCCTAACAAAGAAAGAAGGGATAAGGAAATGGTAGCAGACATTGCAAATGGATCCCAGCAGTTGTTTTTTCAAGAAGATTTCAACTCCCTAGTGGGTTATTCGCCTATCCCAAAACCTCCCATCCAGTAGGGAAAGAGAGGCAATAAAGTCTTTAAAATGTCCAGATGAAAATCCTCTCATGGAATGTGAGAGGTCTTAATGGAGCGGCCAAACATAGGGTGGTGGCCGATCTCCGAAAGAAGTCTAACCCATCCATCCTTATTTTGTAGGAGACTAAGTCTGATGCCTCTACCTCTATCAAGGTTGCTAGGATCATTTGGGCCAAGGCCAAGTTCCTTTCTAGCCATGCAATAGGTTCTATAGGCGGTCTCATGGTGCTGTGGGACTCTGACAAGGTCGAGGGTAGTCTTCTATCGGCTTCCAGCAGGACTATCAATGTCCTGTTTCACTCCAAGGTTGATAATTTTTCATGGATTTTGACCAATGTTTATGCCTCAAACTCTGCTTTGGAGTGAGCTGAGTTGTGGAAAACCATCTCTCTAATTAGGGAAAGTTTTAGTGACTTCCCGTGGGTTGTGGGAGGGGATTTCAATTGCCCTCTTCATCCCTTTGAAAAGAAGGGAGGCGCTGAGCTGGCCAGCCATAACATGGAGGATTTCAGAGATTTTGTTTCATCCAATAATCTGCTAGACATCAAACTTAAGGAGGTGTCCTTCACCTGGAGCAACAAGAGGATTGGGAGCAATCTCATCCAGGTCAAGCTCGACCGGTTCCTCATTCCCCATGAAGCTATTCCCTTCCTCGGTGCTGCAACTCTCTCAGATTTGCCAAGAATCGGGTTGGACCATAATCCCATTCAGTTAGAGGCCACTGGCGGGCCTAGGTTTAAGATCCCTTTCATATTTGAGTCCATGTGGATTTCCCACAAGGATTTCAAACAGTTGGTTTTGAAATGGTGGCAGGTGACGGTGGTTGGTTTAGCATCCAAAATACTGGCCCTAAAACTTAAGATGATTAAAAAGAACTTAAAGGAGTGGAATAAGGAGGTTTTTGGCAACATTTTTTAGTCTAAAATTCCATATTTGAGCACTTGAAGAGTTTAGAGGAAAATATGGAGGTCGAAGGGTATTCTGAAGGCCTCAGAGAGGAGGAACGGAGCCTCCTGGTGGACTATCATTCCATTATTGCAAGTGAGGAAATGTTTTGGTGTCAGAAGTCCAGGGATCTCTGGCTGAAGAGTGGTGATTCAAATTCAAAGTTTTTCCATGCGTCTACCATGAGACACAGGGGGGCCAACAATATCAGACAGGTGCTATGTAAGGATGGGCGCACTACCAGGGAGATTGAGGAAATTCGAAGCGAAGAAGTCGATTTCTTCCAGGATTTGCTGGGTGCTCCTCCTGATAGCGTCCTCCAAGTTTAGAAATCCTTGCTTGCTAATTTCCCTACCAAATTCCCACATAAGGCAAGTATTAAACTCCTAGAACCTTTTTCCCATTTCGAGATTAAGGATGCTCTTTTTTCCATGCAACCAGATAAGGCCCCCGAGCCTGATGGGTTCCCCCTAATTCTTTCAAGTTATGTGGGATGTTGTTGGGCTTGATGTCTGTGAGGCTATCTTAGAAATCCAAGCATCAATATCCATCCATCCGAAGCTCAACTTTACCTTCCTAGCTCTCATTCCTAAGTCGTTCACCTGCAAAAGTTTTTCTGACTATCGTCCCATAAGCCTCTGCAACGTTTTCTACAAGATTCTTACCAAGACCATTGCCAATCGTCTGAGATCACTCCTCCCCTCTTTTGTAGTTTCAGCTTAGGGGAGCACCGTTAAGGGTAGAAACAACCTTGACGGCATCATTACTATTCATGAAACCCTCCATCCTACCCAATGTTCCAAGAATGTTGCACTTTTCCTTAAACTAGACATGAATAAATCTTTTGATAGAGTGGACAGGAGGTTCCTTTGTGCTGTCCTTCGCAAGTTGGGCTTCCATCATCACTGGATTGACCTTGTGAATAGTTGCATTTCCACTCCATCCTTTTTTGTGCTGATCAACGGGTCCCCCGTTGGATTCTTCCAGAGTGCTCGCGGCCTCAGACAAGGTGATCCTCTGTCTCCTATTTTATTCATTCTTTTGGTAGAGGTCCTTAGTTGGTCTTTGAATGAAGCCCTCCACCAAAGCAAGATTTTTGGCATTTTGCCTACTTCCATAGTTGATCCTGTCACTCACCAACAGTTTGTGGATGACACGCTCATATCCACTGGAGTGTCTGTCACTTAGGCAAAATCTATCAAGTGCATTATGTCTCGGTATGAGAAGGCTTTTGGCCAAAAAGTTAATTATTTGAAAAGCAAAATTTATTTTGTTAATACCCCTCTGTGTAGGCAAATTCACATTGCCAGAATCCTTGAATGCACTATTGATTCCCTACCTGCAACTTATTTGGGGTTGCCGCTAGTTTGCAATGGGCGAGGCAGTGGGAACATCTGGAATTCGATTTTGGAATGGCTTCATAAGAAACTCATCACTTGGAAAGGCAAATTGCTATCTCAAGCTGGGAAGGCAACCCTCACCAAAGCCTGTCTTCAAGGAATTCCCACCTATTTCATGTCTATTTTCATGCTTCCTGTGTTTATCCATTCCAAAATTGAGCATATTCAAAGGAATTTTCTCTAGTCTGGCAGTGAAGAAAAATCTAGAATTCCTCTAGTGGCGTGGCATAAGGTTTGCCTTCGAAAGGACCAAGGGGGCATGGGATTGAGAAGATACATGCTCATGAACACTGCCTTAATTTCCAAACATGCTTGGAGAATTATTATTAATGCACCGGCGGAATGGGTCAATATAGTTAAAATAAAGTATCTTGGGGAAAATTCTCTCTTGGAAGCTGAGTCTCCTCATGAAGCTTCGGCTTTCTGGAAGACGGTGCTTCAGGGCCGTTCAGTGATTAACAGGGGTGCTCATTGGATCTTGGGGGATGGATCCACGATACTTTTTTGGAGAGACAAGTGGGCTACAGATGAAGCTCTCACTGTAAATCATAACTTGGCTAGCTTGAGGGCCCAGATTGATCCAAACAATCATCTCAAGGTTTCGGATTGCATTGACCGGAGTTCCCTTCCCCCTCGGTGGAAACTTTCGATGGTGGATGGGTTTGATAATGAGGTGAATTTCTTGTACAGTTTCCTCCAATCGGTGTTAATTCCTTCGGTCATAAGAGATGATAGAATTATTTGGAGCAACATGCAGGATGGGCGGTTTTCTGTTAAGTCCGCTTATGATCTTCTGTCGTGTGAGGCTGCTGTGGACCCCCGGTGGAAAGCAATTTGGAGGAAAGGGATTATTCCTAAGATAAATTACTTTGCTTGGATTGCCTTTTATAACAAATCCCTTACCATAGACAATCTCCACAAGAGAGGCCTTGCAATTCCCAATAGGTGCTATCTTTGCTTAGCTAATTGTGAAACATCTGATCACTTATTTTTGCATTGCCCCTTTTCCCTTTCGGTCCTAAGGTGTTTTCTTCCTTCCAAGTACTCTGGTGCTCCCCTCGCTCCCTTAAAGATGCCTTCCTCCAATGGCCCAAGCCCTTTAAGAATTCTAAGCTTTGATTCCTTTATGAGGTTGCCTTTCACCATTCCATCTGGCAAATTTGGTTGGAGCATAATGCTAGAGTCTTTGGCAAGATCCCTAGAATGGCTCCCTTTGTTGCCCAGCGAGCATTATCCTTTGTTGTCAATAATTCAAAAACTATTCCCAGCTCCCGCCCTCACAATCCTTGGGAGGCAATTACTTTCAAAAGACTGGACCTTGGCTCCTCTTCTAGAGTTGACTCAGTGAATGGCCGCAGGGAGGTCACTTGGACCAAACCTCCTTTGGGGTGGATCAAACATAATTTTGACAGGGCTGCTAAAGGCAACCCGAGGCCCGCTAGTTCTGGGGGGCTTGTCAGGGACCATAATGGGAAGCTGATCTTGGCTTACTGTGAAAATCTAGGCCCTCAGACCAATCATTTTGCCAAATCTTGTGGTGTGTTGAAAGAGTTTTAGGTCATATCGAATGATCCTAGGCATTTAATTATTGAAGGTGATTCTCTAAACATTATCAACTACCTTCGTGGCTCCAAAGACCCATCGTGGCAGGTCCTGAATATCATCCTCGAGGCTAGGATTCTCCTCTCTCGATGCACCATGTGGGAGGTGAGGCACATCTATAGAGAAGGTAACCGGGTGGTGGATCACTTGGCCAACAAATGACTGATGACCACGTGCCCGGTGGTTTGGAATTCTCATTTCCCAACCGAGGTGGACAGTTTGGCCAAGGTAGATATTCCCTCATGATGAAGAATTTGTATCATAGGTCTTCTCCCAAAGTTTGTTGATATATTGTCTTCGGCTATTATTCTGTTTTAATGTATTTCAAGATCAAGATTTCAAGGACTGTCTGCGTCTTCTAGGGCCCTCGGGCATTTTGTATTTCCCTGTCTTTTTACTGAACTGCTCTATTTACCCAGCCATCCGGCATGAAATATCTTTTAGCAAGGCTGATTTTGTACAAGGTTTTGGGATCCTTTATAAAAACCCACAATTAATCTATTATTATAATTAACAAAAAAAAACTATATCATACTCCAAAATCATTAGGGAGTCATAAGGCATTCTACAAAACTTGATAATAATAATATCTATATAAGATTATCAAGTTGGGAAGATATAAGCTTTCTTCAAAACATAAAATTAGGTATTCATACCTAGGGAGACATAAGGAATCCTACATATCTAAGGATTGATATTAGGAAGATTTATATGGCTTCAAATAAATTCTTCCTATTAGAATATCAACTACTCAAGGGTCCTAATTATTTCTCTTGGAAAAATAAAGTGAAAGCAATCTTAGTTTATGAAAAACTTTGGGATGTTGTCAAAGAGAAAACACAGGGTTAGTTGCAAGGAGAAAAGTGTAGAAAAATGCATCATATAATGAGCTTCTATCTACTTCTATCTAATATTGGATTTGTCATCATAATATCTAAGCAAAAGGGTAAGATTTCTAAGCAAAGAGACAACCTCAAAACCCCTACACTGCATTCAAAAATTTTATCATATAAATCAGAATATTAGACCTGCAAAAAGGAGTGTAAGAAAGGGTGCAAAAGGCATCTTATTTACAAATATTTTAAATTGGATTGCATCTCTCTAGCTCATTCTATGCAAAACAAAAGGCAAATTAGAAAGTGTCTTAAAAGCACAATATTAGCAAGTTGAACCATCCAAAGGTGCTCGAAATCTAGAATTCTCCCAAGCATAGCAAAGAGCCACTTATATAGGCTCATCTTCTATGTATCTTGGATGGCCAAACCTATAAAAGATAAGGTACAAATCCAGAAAGAAATCAAGCAGTGTAGAAGAAAAGGAAATCAAAGCAAGAAAAGTGGAACTACACATCAAAATCAAGGAGCATTCAATACCTAAGTGGAGAATAATTGAGTCTTCATATAAGCACAGTCATTCGAACTCCATTCAAGGGCCAAAGCTCATCCATATCTCCACCAAATCTCCACCATAAGCATTGTTGGGCTGGAAATATTTTAGCATCTACGTAGAACAAAAAATAACAAGGTGAAAAAATGAGTTAAAAGGCCTTCAAGAAGGTATTTATAAGACAAGGGCATGTAGAAGAAATAAGACGCCACTTGTCATTCTCCAAAAGACCTCTAAAATAATGCTAAAAAATAATACATTAAAACACTGTATTGGTGCCCATAATCCATGTGGAAGAGGAGTTACTTACAGCTAGAAGCTTGATATATGTCTGTTACAACAAAAAATTCTTATATACGTTGAAGAAATAATGTATCTTTGGCAACGCTCGAAGGGGAATAAAAACATCTCAACTAAATGTGACACTTGTCACAAGCAATGGATTATGTTCGATGTCTCCACAAAATAGTCGAAGCATCAATGGAACATTAAAAATCTTGCCATAATACTTGTCACTTGATTGATCACCTATTAAAGGTGCCTTGAACCTTAGAAAATGCAGTAATTTGATAGCAATTCGATGATAGTTCAGCAGCAGTTCTACAGCGATCTGGAGCAAGTTGAGAGTATTCAAAATTACTCTCAATCAAATAGCTCAAGGGAGAATTAAAGGATAGCATTGAAGCCAAAGTACACATTGAAGAATTTGAGCTTAAAAAGGACATACTACTACCATATTCATTCAGCTTCATAAAGGTACAAAGCCTTATAAAGGTAAAATTTCCTCATCTAATTTACTTTCATTAAAAAAGGGAGTTGTAAGGTTATATGTTAAGGTTGAGATATTAAATGAAATCAATATTTATTTGAAAGCAAAACTTAGGGAAATTAATACAATATTTGCAAAACACACAGAAATTAATATAATATTTGTAAAACACAACTTAGGATAAATAAGGGATACTACTTGGAATTAATCCATTTAATGTTTGAAAATATTAATGTGTTCTAATTTTCCAAATTTGGGAGTGATAAGGGTTACAACATCAAACTAGGTTATTGAAAATTAGAAACACTTGAATAAAATCCTAAGGGTTACAAAAATGGGTTATTAAGATTTTTTGTTAAGGTTGGAAATTTATAATTTTCTTGTCTCAAAATTTATCAAAAGGGACAAAATAAATCCAAGATTAAAACCTCTTCAAAATTAGTGCTTAGTTCAATAGGAGTAATAAGGTGTTAGAAAAGTTGATTTTTGATCCTTACAAAAACTCTACAAAATCAACTAAAATTGAACTATATTTTGCAAAAGCACTATATCATACTCCAAAATCATTATGGAGTCATAAGGCATTCTAAAAAACTTTATAATAATAATATCTATATAATATTATCAAGTTGGGAAGATATAATATTTCTTCAAAACATAAAATTAGTTATTCATACCTAGGGAGACATAAGGAAGCCTACATATCTAAGGATTGATATTAGGAATATTTATATGGCTTCAAATAAATTCTTCCTAGTAGAATATCAACTACTCAAGGGTCCTAATTATTTCTCTTGGAAAAATAAAGTGAAAGCAATCTTAGTTTACGAAAAACATTGGGATGTTGTCAAAGAGAAAACACAGGGTTAGTTGCAAGGATAAAAGTGCAGAAAATTGCATCATATAAGGAGATTCTATCTACTTCTATCTAAGCTTGGATTTGTCATCATAATATCCAAGCAAAAGGGGAAGGTGTCTAAGCAAAGAGACAACCTCAAAACCCCTACACTACATTCAAAAATTTTACCATATAAATTAGAATATTAGACCTGCAAAAAGGAGTGCAAGAAAGGGTGCAAAAGGCATCTTATTTACAAATATTGTTACATTGGATTGCATCTCTCTAGCTCATTCTATCCAAAAAAAATACAGATCAGAAAGTGCCTTAAAGGCACAGTATTAGCAAGTTGAACCAGCCAAAGGCGATCGAAATCTAGCATTCTCCCAAGCATAGCAAAGAGCCACTTATATAGGCTCATCTTCTATGTATCTTGGATGGCCAAACCTACAAAATATAAGGTACAAATCTAGAAAGAAATCAAGAAGTGTAGAAGAAAAGGAAATCAAAGCAAGTAAAGTGGAACTACACATCAAAATCAAGGAGCATTCAATACCTAAGTGGAGAATAACTGAGTCTTCATATAAGCACTGCCATTCGAACTCCATTCAAGGGCCAAAGCTCCTCCATATCTCCACCAAATATCCACCATAAGCATTTTTGCGCTGGAAATATTTCAGCATCTACATAGAACAAAAAATAACAAGGTGAAAAAATGTGTTAAAAGGCCTTCAAGAAGGTATTTATAAGACAAGGGCATGTAGAAGAAATAATATGCCACTTGTCATTCTCCAAAAGAACTCTAAAGTAACGCTAAAAAATAAGACATTACAACATTGTCTTGTTGCCCATAATCCATGTGGAATAGGAGTTACATACAGCTAGAAGTTTGATATATGTTTGTTACAACAAAAAAGTCTCATATACATTGAAGAAATAATGTATCTTTGGCAACGCTCGAAGGGGAATAAAAACATCTCAACTAAATGTGACACTTGTCACAAGCAATGGATTGTGTTCGGTGTCTCCACCAAATAGTCGAAGCATCAATGGAATGTTAAAAATCTTGCTATAATACTTGTCACTTGATTGATCACCTATTAAAGGTGCCTTGAACCTTGGAAAATGCAGTAATTTGATAGCAATTCGATGATAGTTCAGCAACAGTTCTACAGCGATCTGGAGCAAGTTGAGAGTATTCAAAATCACTCTCAATCAAATAGCTCAAGGGAGAATTAAAGGATAGCATTGAAGCCAAAGTACACATTGAAGAATTTGAGCTTAAAAAGGACATACTACTACCATATTCATTCGGCTTCATAAAGGTACAAAGCCTTATAAAGGTAAAATTTCCTCATCTAATTTACTTTCATTAAAAAATGGAGTTATAAGGTTATATGTTAAGGTTGAAATATTAAATGAAATCAATATTTATTTGAAAGCAAAACTTAGAGAAATTAATACAATATTTGCAAAACACACGGAAATTAATATAATATTTGTAAAACACAACTTAGGATAAATAAGGGATACTACTTGGAATTAATCCATTTAATGTTTGAAAATATTAATGTGTTCTAATTTTCCAAATTTTGGAGTGATAAGGGTTACAACATCAAACTAGGTTATTGAAAATTAGAAACACTTGAATAAAATCCTAAGGGTTACAAAAATGGGTTATTAAGATTTTTTGTTAAGGTTGGAAATTTATAATTTTCTTGTCTCAAAATTTATCAAAAGGGACAAAAGAAATCCAACATTAAAACCTCTTCAAAATTAGTGCTTAGTTCAATAGGAGTAATAACGTGTTAGAAAAGTTGATTTTTGATCCTTACAAAAACTCTATAAAATCAACTATATTTGAACTATATTTTGCAAAAGCACTATATCATACTCCAAAATCATTAGGGAGTCATAAGGCATTCTACAAAAATTGATAATAATAATATCTATATAATATTATCAAGTTGGGAAGATATAAGCTTTCTTCAAAACATAAAATTAGGTATTCATACCTAGGGAGACATAAGGAAGCCTACATATCTAAGGATTGATATTAGGAAGATTTATATGGCTTCAAAAAAATTCTTCCTAGTAAAATATCAACTACTCAAGGGTCCTAATTATTTCTCTTGGAAAAATAAAGTGAAAGCAATCTTAGTTTATGAAAAACTTTGGGATGTTGTCAAAGAGAAAACACAGGGTTAGTTGCAAGGAGAAAAGTGCAGAAAAATGCATCATATAAGGATCTTCTCTCTACTTCTATCTAAGATTGGATTTGTCATCATAATATCCAAACAAAAGTGGAAGGTGTCTAAGCAAAGAGACAACCTCAAAACCCCTACACTGCATTCAAAAATTTTACTAAATAAATCAGAATATTAGACCTACAAAAAGGAGTGTAAGAAAGGGTGCAAAAGGCATATTATTTACAAATATTGTTACATTGGATTGCATCTATCTAGCTCATTCTATGCAAAACAAATGCAGATTAGAAAGTGCCTTAAAGGCACAGTATTAGCAAGTTGAACCATCCAAAGGCGGTTGAAAGCTAGCATTCTCCCAAGCATAGCAAAGAGCCACTTATATAGGCTCATATTCTATGTATCTTGGATTGCCAAACCTACAAAAGATAAGGTACAAATCCAAAAAGAAATCAAGCAGTGTAGAAGAAAAGGAAATCAAAGTAAGCAAAGTAGAACTACACATCCAAATCACGGAGCATTCAATACCTAAGTGGAGAATAATTGAGTCTTCATATAAGCACTGCCATTCGAACTCCATTCAAGGGCCAAAGCTCCTCCATATCTCCACCAAATATCCACCATAAGCATTGTTGGGCTAGAAATATTTCAGAATCTACGTAGAACAAAAAATAACAAGGTGAAAAAATGTGTTAAAAGGCCTTCAAGAAGGTATTTATAAGACAAGGGCATGTAGAAGAAATAAGACGCAACTTGGCATTCTCCAAAAGAACTCTAAAATAATGCTAAAAAATAAGACATTACAACACTGTCTTGGTGCCCATAATCCATTTGAAGAGGATTTACTTATAGCTAGAAGCTTGATATATGTCTGTTACAACAAAAAAGTCTCATATACGTTGAAGAAATAATGTATCTTTGGCAACGCTCGAAGGGGAATAAAAACATATCAACTAAATGTGACACTTGTCACAAGCAATGGATTATATTCGGTGTCTCCACAAAATAGTCGAAGCATCAATGGAACGTTAAAAATCCTGCTGTAATACTTGTCACTTGATTGATCACCTATTAAAGGTGCCTTGAACCTTGGAAAATGCAGAAATTTGATAGCAATTTGATGATAGTTTAGCAGCAATTCTACAACGATCTGGAGCAAGTTGAGAGTATTCAAAAGCACTCTCAATCAAATAGCTCAAGGGAGAATTAAAGGATAGCATTGAAACCAAAGTATACATTGAAGAATTTGAGCTTAAAAAGGACATACTACTACCATATTCATTCGGCTTCATAAAGGTACAAAGCCTTATAAAGGTAAAATTTCCTCATCTAATTTACTTTCATTAAAAAAGGGAGTTATAAGGTTATATGTTAAGGTTGAGATATTAAATGAAATCAATATTTATTTGAAAGCAAAACTTAGGTAAATTAATACAATATTTGCAAAACACACGAAAATTAATATAATATTTGTAAAACACAACTTAGGAGAAATAAAATGTGGGTAAAGCCTTGTTCATGTGCCTATAATATGTAGGTAAAGCCTTTATAATAATCAAGGTAATAGGCCACAAGACTAATAGGTTCATAGATCCAATCAAAAAGTTAGTTTGAGTATCTAGCAAGTGCATTAAAATTGTCTTATTATGGAGGTTGGTTGTACTATTGATCAGGATGGTACATTGTATAACCTAGATGTTGGTACGGGTGGAAGGGAGGGTATAGATATGAAGGGTGGTTATGTGGATATTGAGGAGGCAAATTTAGATAAACACTATTTATTAGGGGATGGTTGTAAGTTTTGTTGAGGGATATAGTTCAACCCTAGCTACTAGACCTATTGGTTTTGAATAAGTGGTCCTTGCATATTTGGATAAACCTAGCTCAGTAGAGGCAATTTTAATCTTTGGGTGTTACCTTGGGATACTTGTGACCCCATTTGTCTAACCATCACATGTGTATTTTAGGAAAAACTCATGTTTAATCCAACTAACCCTATTATTTTATAGATTGGACTTGAGTAATGTTTGAAGTACTAGATCCAAGTAGGATCAATATTGGAGGGGTATTCATGGGAGGTACATTTTGCGTTTATAGACCCATTATAGAGTTATTACATAAAAAGTGGATTATTTATAAGGTTATTCATATCTACATGTAGCTAATACACGAGCTTGATGTGAATTATTGTATCAATCCATTTTGGATTGGCTAAGGCAGTCAAATAACTCATTTGTTGGTTTAGGTAACCCATTTTAAGAGGCATGAAGCCTAGGCTAACTTGATTGACCATGGGATTTTTTCTTTCGAGAATATGGGAATAGATACTAGGACATCTTTGAATTCATCTTCTTGATGTACCCGTGTGGTAGTTTGATCTTTCCTCTTTCCTTTTGTGTTCCTTTGATGAAATGCAATTATATTTACTGATTGATGTTCTTTTCCAACTTTATGAGCTATAAATCATGTACTCATATGCTTGCACCTACGAAATAGAATCCTTGGGTCAAAACCTTAAAAAAATGGATCAAAATCTAAAAACTTATAAAAAATTTAAAATTTACCTATTTTGAACATTTTGCTTGCGAACAAGAGCGATTTGATTGCTATTTTAGGCGATTCATTTCTAGAACATAGTTTTTAAGTAAACTATCAATTAGAATGATTTGCTTGTAAATGAGTGATTCACTCATAATTTTAAGTGATTTGCTCATTGTTTATAAAATTTTGCTAAATTGGAAGAAAATGAGATATTTTCTCGAAAAGTCAAGCAAATCACTTGCTTTGTTAAGCAATTTTATCTTCTTACTAGACTAATAAAAAAATTGCAAAAGGAAAAAGTTGTCTTGGAATATCATTTCAAGTGAATTGGTTGCTGGAGATGAGTTGGATATGTTCCACCCTTCATAAAGCAAATCACTCACCTTGTCAAGTGAATCACTTGTATCAAACTTGTGCAAAATTAACTCAAAAATCTGCCTTAAATGCTTTTGTCCAAGGTAAATACACATATGAGGCTAGATTCAAGTTTGTTTTGACACAATAAAAGCCATTTGTATAATAAAATTCATTTTTCAAAGTTGAAGTCAAAGTCATCATTCACAAAGTACCTATAATATATAACCATAAATTTTGAAAAAATGGATAAAATCTTAAGAAAAATTGAATTCAAATCTGAAAAATCAAACAAACTACTCAATTTTTAACCTTTTTGAAAGAATAGGTGAAAATAAACGATTTGTTCATTGTATCGAGCAAATTGCTTGCTTTTGCAAAAATATAAATATTTACTCAAAATCAAGTGAATCACTTGCTTTTACAAGTGACTCACTTCCTAAGTTAATGAACATTTTATTTGATTTTAATTCAATCACTCTATCTAGGACAGATGTATTTTTTATATAAAAATCAACAAATTTGCATGAAAATGGGATTTGTCCCACCAAGCATACCAAAAACAATGTTTATTCAAGGAGTTGGAGTGACTTCTATTTTAAGTGTTGCACCTCCAAATATAAGTTTCAGCAATGTTGGATGGGTTTTCCATAGGCTTACTTTGACCTTTGGGTTAAGTTCGGCTCCCTATTGTCCTCATTTTATATCTAATCTAAACTAGTTATTTGCATGAAATAAAATGTGCACAAGAAAGTAAATATTGAAATTAAAATATAGAAAAGTAAATTCATGAAGTTTAGGGCACAAGATATGAAAGTAAATATGGTTGTTACATCATAGTAAGGATAGCATATGATCATTTAACACATGAGAATCCAAATAACATCATTGTCCACCCATTCGTTTGACTATGAAAATTATATGCAAATAGAAATATGGGTTACAAGGATTGTACCCAACCATCATGCACTTAAAAAACCATGAGTACAATACCTTCAACGAGATGCTCGAGTACTTGCAAATTTCTTACAAACTCATGAGTATAACGCATAATTTGGATTGAATTTTTTGATACAAAGTGTAGTTGTGAATTCTCATGTCCCAAATATGGATACAATGAGGCCTTAGGCCCTCATTATAGTAAGAGGTTATCCTTGAGTTACCTAGGGTGAAAAAATTACTCCTAATAAAAGTAAATATTTGAGGGTAAATTTTAGCAACATGTTGCACCTCTAAATGTTGCATGCCTCTAATTGTACCTCTAATAGGCTTAGAAGGTTTTAAAAATACATAGTGCGCCATAAAATACCAAAAATATTGCTTTTTGAGAGATTTTCCTAGAAATTTGTGTGGATTTTTATTTTTGCATCTTGGTCAATTGATTCTCTTATTATGTCGAGCAATTCACTCATTTAGCAAGTGGTGAAATTGCTCATTGAGAAAATTGGCACCTTTGTTGCGTGAATCACTCATTTAACCCAATCAATAGATTTTGTGAGTGAATCACAACTTCTCCAAAAATTCAACAAAATTTAGAATGTTGAAGGATTTTCTATCATTTGGTCTCCATTTGTTGCTCCTTTCTCTAAATATGCAAAAATTTACAAAGGTAGTATCGATGTACTACGAAACCCTACTCTAAAATTTCATTCAATTCAAATATAGGATTAAGTTTAAATGCGAGCAACTTTTGCATTGCCCTCATAGTAAATATCTTTTAGCCAATGGTGCTATCCTCCTATATTGTAGACTGCAATGTGATTGAAGCATATCCCTTTTGCTCATCTTGTCATTCGCTCTATAATTTTATATGAATTGCAGCACTTGTTATTGCTGCCCACCTGGGAACATTGTTATTATTCAAATTATCATGTATTTATTGATCACACACTCTCCTTGCTATGATTATGATTGTATTTTCATTATATCCCTTGCATTCTAAACTACATAAACTTACTTTGCATGCATTTTAATTTTTGCATTTACATTTTGTATTTTAATTTCAAGTAATTAGGTTAGAATAGGTTAGAAATTTGCAAGGCAAGTGGGTATCCGGCCTAAATCTAAAGGTTGGAATAGGTCATAAACCCTTCCATCCAAACTTATTGAAACTTGAATTGGGATGCATTAAATATCACATTAGAAGTCAAAAATTTCCCCAACTCAACATAGTGTTTTTGGCATGCATAATGGAACAAATTTCTTCCCCACTATTTATCTTACATTAAACATATAATTCATTATTTGATTGATATTTTGGCACCAAATTTGAATTTCATCATGAGTAGGACGATTGGCCTAAAATTTAAGGAACTTTGTTAATTTTAAACACAAGTAGTGATTCATTCTAAATTTGGAGTGATTCACTCGACTTGAGCCAATCGCTTGGAAAACAATCTGAATTCTAGGAGCAATTTGCTCCACATAGATAGTGATTCACTCTGAATCTATCACAATTTCAAAACTTGAATATAGAATGATTTTTCATGGTTAGGAATTTCACTTATCAAGCCTAGTAACCTTAGATTTTACATCATTTTTGTTATTTTTTATGATTTTTGTAGGTGCTTTGCAAATGGCAACTCCATTACAAACTTCATAATCTTAAATTTATGTGAAGCAAGCAATAAAAAAATATCAAATCTACAAGATATAGGTAGAAAGCATTTGGATAAATTTTGAGAAAATTTTATCAAAAATCATATCATATGGTGGCTCGCTCCACCCATCTAGTGGTTTTCTCAAGAACAGTAAAATTTCTTCAAGTCAATCTGGAGCAATTTGCTTGGTCCTCTACTTGTCAAGATTTTCAAAGTCAAAGTCTAGCTAGCAAATAGCTTTACTGTACTAGTAATTCACTACAGTTTGCCAATGAATCGCTTCATAGACCAAATATTACAAATTATCATATTTTAAAATCAAAACTATGTCTATGCAAACACATACATGTGTAAGATCAAGCTTATGAATATATGCTCAAAAACACAAAGACTATGTAAAGAACATCAATCAGTAGAGCTAATTGTGTATTAAAAAAAAAGAAAGCGTGGAAAATTAAGGAACAAATCATTGCATGGGTACATCAAGACAAAAAGATTGAGGATACTCCAATGTCCAACCTCTCTCTCTCATAAGGAAAATGTCCAATGTCTTTTCCCATTAGTAAAAACCCTATGCTATCAACTTAATTATTCATATGATATTGCAAACCAAACTTTGCCAAGTATTGGTTCTAATTTTGCCCATATGAACCCCATTTATGGAATATCATTTGATGTAAATAATCGTACAAATAATTTATCATTTATGATCTTTCATAATGCACTTAATATAAAACAACCCCTAGTATAAAATGCTAAAATTGCTCCTACTAGTACATCTTCAACTCAAAGTCTAGATAGATCTAGCTTGTCTAACACATCCAATCTTCCTCCTAGATAATTTGTGCCTCCAAATATAAATTTCTTGTGATAAAATTTTATTCCTAACCAAATCTAGGGCTTTGCTCAAAACTTGCAAGTATTTGTCAATCAAATGGGGATGCAAAGTATACAAGAAAACCCCTAGGGATAAACATTACCTCCAACTAGTCAAATACATCAAAACATACAACAATACCCTCCTCTTCTAAACCAAAATGTTCCACCACAAAGCTTGCAAAACCATCCTCCATTCCCAAATATGATAGCTCCTCCAATTCAACAATGGACTTATCCAAATTCATTACCTCCTCCTTTCAAAATTCCAAATCCTCCTTTTGTGTTGCCTTACTACATTCCATATAAATATCCCCAAATGTCTTTGTATCCACCTCAGGTCTACACAGTATATCCTTGTCAAATGAAACAACCACACAATCAACCTCCCTATAATAATCTAGTGCCTCAACCCACTAAGCCTCAAAACTAGTGCTAATTGAACCTATCAAAGGCCATTAAATCTAGGGGTTCATTCTCCTATCCAATATATCGCCATGAAATATTTACCAACCCTTGATAGGAGTAAAAATAATATAGTGTTAGACCAACTCAACGAGTTATCTACACTCAAATCAATTCATCACATTCAAGAGGAAGACATCATGGTACTTTAATTGGTCTATGATTTGCATGACAAGGTTGCATTGTGGTATAGAAATCTACTTGATAATTTTGTTGTATAGAACTAGTCATGAATATTTTTGGTAGTATGGGTAATGGGTAGTCTATTTTATTTTAGTTGAATGCAATGCAAAGACACCCTTAGGAAATATTCATGATTACAATACTAGATTCTTGAGGACTTTAAATTTTATTCCACAAAACATTGGGCCAAATCAAGAACAATCATTGTCATATTATAGCAAATGATTACAATATGGCTTGGTTTTGATGGTTTGTAATGCTAACCACAACACTCTAGCTACATCCTTTGAAGAAGCAGCTCATGTGGAAGATGTTCAAATAAGGATAATAAAGTTATCACTTACCCCATCAATGGCCTATGCCACCCACATCATCCAAAATGCATAAATCCATGGAGCCACACCCTCCACTTTGCCCATTCCAAACATTCAATTACCTACTAACCCAATACCATCTCTATTATTTATAATGCATGCTAGTAAAAACTCATCATCAATTGTTACATCCAACTTAACCTGTATTTCCATAGTCCAATGATGACACCTCTATCAAGCTTGGGATGAAGGAAATGTTATAAGTGAGGAGGTCCATAATAAATCAAAACAACACAAAAAAGAGGTAATGACAACAATAGAAAAATTGGCAATGCCAAAAGACTCCTTATCTCACTAAGGACCAAGTGCCTTGACAAGGTGTTTGTTAGGATACAAATAAATTTTATAATGTGGTAAACACCAATTCAAATGTCAATATATTATGGTGCTTTCCATGCAATGTGGGGTATGACCCTATGGATTATGCAATAGTCATCAGGTATTTATTGACAAATAAATATGACTAGCAATATTAGGCTCAATAGATTGTCATCCTGGATAAAATGGAACCAACATGAATCAACCTATCAACCAAAAAAATTAAATACAACAATCACTTCCTATCTTTTTAAACCCCAACAATGTAATCTTTGCCGATTTTAATGACGATATGATCAATGAAGATCTGATATTTGAGAATGATGTTATATCTGTAAATCAATAAGGGTTGAAACCAAATATAAGAAGAAAGCATATAAGGAGCAAGCCTCAACTCAAAAACAAGGTAAAGCAAATAAAGGAACTAAAATTCTTAGGAGGAGAAGACCTTTGTTACACTTAAAATATAAGGGTCTAATAGTAGCTATACAACAAGAAAACCAAAAATAAAATGTTGGGAAGAGTGCTACAAATACGACTCAAGGAGATACATAGGCCAGTAAGAAAATTTTGATGCATAAGAGAAAAGAATCAAAGACTGAAAAGAAAAGTCCAATAAAAAGAATTCCTTAGATTTTATCCCCCACTTGAGCTAGTGAAGGCTTTAAGTTGCACTCCACAAACTACATGGGTATCCACAATCTATTGTTGGTATTTGGCCACACACAATTGAACAACTCCAAAGTGGCTTACCTTAGGTTGGAAGTGATGGCCACATACGAGGCTTTTGTTCAACACTAACAACAGGTTTTCAGAGTGCAGGATCCTTCTCCTACTCAAGACCTTGCTCTACAACAATGTGCTAATATAGTACCCTACTAGATCTTTGCCTTACAAAGGGCCTTCTATTAAAACCTTGTATATCAAGATGAATTTAAAGCAATCATTCTTTCCATGGCCAATGATAAAGCTCCTAGTGTAGATGGGTTCCCTTATGAATTTTATGAATTCCTTTGGGAAACAATGGAACCTGACCTTCACCAAGTTTACATTGAAGCCCTTAGAACCAACTCTTTGGGCCAGCTGATCAATAGAAGCAATATTAAATCCAACCTAAAATTAGGGATCCTAAATATTTTTACAACTAGATATCAATCACCTTAATCAATGTCTCCTATAAGATCATTTCTAAAGATCTTATCCTTAAGCTGAGGAATCTTCTTCCCCTCATTATTCGACCAGAGAAAATTGGCTTTATCAGAGGCAGATACAACTTATACAATATTGTTGTTGTCTGGGAAGGAATGAAATGGGCAAGGTAGTCTAAAAAAAAAGCATTGTTCCTCAAAATTGATTTTGCAAAGTCCTATGATAGGATTGAGTGGCCCTTCATCATGTCCATGTTGCAAGCATTAGGTTTTGGTCCTAGTTTTTTTTGCACTATGAAAATGTTATTTGCATATGCTTCAACCTACATTACTATTAATGGCCAAAAATAATTCTCCTTTGAGTTTCATAGATCAATTAGTCAAGGCTATCCTCTTGCCCTAGTTTTGTATGTCTTGGCAACAAAAGGGTTTGGTTATCTTCTTGTCGATGATATCATTAAGGGTCAAGTGAAAGGCATAACCTTACTCGACACCTCTCAACAGTTAGTTAATGGGTAATTTTTAGATGACTCTTTCCTTAATATTATTGAAGAGAATGATAATGTTGAATAGGCCCTGTAGTGTCTAGACATGTTCTACTTGGCTTTTGTATCTAGTATACAATGGCAAAAAAATCCAATGTTACAAAAAGTATTTTCTGTCCAAGCTCTCTTGGCTCAACCGATATGGATAGAAGTGGATTCAACATGGAAAATTTTTCTAATTATGTGGGATCCCTATCTCCTTTTAATCCTCTTCCTCCACCCTTTAGCAATATATCCTTAATCGAGTGGAGAAAATTTCATAAATGACTTTCCAAGACTCTTTCCTTAGTAGGAAAATAACAAGTCTAATCTAAGATTACAGTCGTCGCTCATGTTTATTACTTTGGAGAAACTCCTCTAAGATTTTATGTGGGCCTCTTCTAAGTAGTGAAAATGCTTTCATAGAGTGGCATGGAAATTTTGTTGTCTTTTGAGGGATTCTAGCAGCTTGGGCCTTTTGAACACCCAAAGAAAGGGGATAGCTCTTTGTGCAAAGTGGATTATTAGAGCTATTTAAGTCAACAACGCATGGAAAATTATGCTTTGCAACTACATAACCTCTAACTCCTCTCAAGGGCAAAAATATTTGGAAAGTACTTGAGCTACACAAAATTTTAGTTATGAAGGTGTTTGTTCAGATTTAGGGCACCTTTGTTGCCAATTAAAATTAGAACGACTGTGAAGCTATCAAACCTTGCCTTTAATAGAATGCTAATGACTTCAGCAAGGGACTCTCCATCAACCAACAATAAATATGGTGGTCCCCCATATTTACCTACCAGAAACAATATTTATCTAAAGTTTCCTAGAATCAAGCCTAATGCTTCTTCTACAAAGGCATAAAGGTCATTTCTAATCTTTTTTCTAGAATCAAAACTTGGCTTTTGTGGGTAGAAACCAAGTCTCAGTTAAACCTCTCTAAACAAGACAAGGAGATATTCCAGGTGGTCAAAGATGTGATTCCCCATGATATGCTTCACAATATTGGGGTTAGAAGCCTCTGCCCATGGTGGAAATATTGGAAGTGGTACTTGTAGGCCCAAAATGACCACATCCTTAGAAAGCATTGCAAATTTATTCTAAGGTATGAAGTTTCCATTCCGCACACTTTTTAGTGTATTTTGGAGTGGATCCGCAACATTTTTTTCCTAATCCACCTAACACTTAGTGTAATTTTACCTTGAGAAATTTTGCTCGGTTTATAATGTATTTTGATGTGGATTGACGATGGGTCCTGATCCCGCAAAATTTTTTCACAAAGATGATATCAGCACAAAAGAAAGTGCAGAATGGTGACTGAGATTAATTTTTGCATGCTCCAAGCGACTAAGTGTCATAAAGGCCAATTCCGTTGGGTTTATAACGTATTTTAGTGCAGATTGATGACAAAGGGCAGAAAACACTACACATAGTGCATATTTGTGACAAAAGTACTTTTACATTGCATATAGTGTAGAATGAAGATAAAAGCTATTTTACACTGCAGCCAGTGCAGATTGGCAACAAAGGATGAGTTGCACTTCATTGGAAAAAAAGGATGAGTTGCACTTTCCCAAGTGTGGATTGGTGATTTCACATATTTATAAATCAAAGGTGATGTTAGCATGCTTTATGGTGCAAATTTTGATTGTTTCGAAGCCAAAGAAAATAAAAGGAATGGTAATGAGCGGATTGCATCCTACTCACCTCTTAATTTATTTTATGTCAGAATGTGATTTCGTAGGATCAAGGCTATAATTATGATGTCAGCAACTTAAAAGTTTGGAATGGTGCTTTTGATTTCCCTACCAATTTGTAGAGTATCTTGGGAGGTTTAATTGTAGCCGTTCACAATGAGGATCGATGATCTAAGTTTTGCTGACATTCTTGAAGGAATTAAAAGGCCAAAACTCATCGAATTAGAGTGTAGTCAGTTAGAGGGTAAGAAGACGAAGCAATGATAAGTTTTCAAGAACAAGAACCAGATACGGTTGCAGATCTGCAACGGATCCGAGCTTCCAAGAATGATCAATGGATGAGATGCAGTGTCCAACTGTTTGAATTCCAAATGCTACCAACAAACCAGCAAGTTTTAGAGGTATGCTTCCATGGTAGATTTCTCATAGCGGATTTCTCGAAGCTCTCTAGCTGGTAAGATAATACCAAAAAACTCTCTGTTGAGCTGTAAATATGAAATCTTTGTAATGTCTCCTTAATGTTCTTTCATTTACAAACTATAAATAGAAGTCGAATCCTCATTTTTTAGGGTTTTCTCTAGTGCATTTTCTTGCCCTGCTATAAATATTCTTGTGAGCTAATGGAAGGAGCATTACTCTAATATTTTTACTCAAATTTGTCATCTTCATTATCTTGTGTAAGAGGTTCGAAGTCTTGAGCTGCATTTTTGTTAATACTTGAATGGTTAGTTCATTTTACCTTTTTGGATTAATAGTTGTGAGAGTAGTTGAAATCTATTCTTGATTAGATCTGTATTTTTAGGAAGTTAATTTCTCTTAAATCTAACTATTGGTCTATTATGCTATTTGGATTATCAATATTGGATGTTGGAATTGCTTTCTACAATATATCTATGTTTATGCTTTAATGTGTGAAGGTTTCATTAATTTGGGTGATGTTAATCTTGAGTGATGGGATACTGGAAATAGCTTGGGGGAGCATTTTTATGTAGTTGCCTATGTTGTTAGCCTATACAACCACTATTTTTAATAACATTTCCAACCCTAAACCTTTTCTGACCTTTATCTCAAAACCATATTTGAGTTTTAATTGAGTCAACACCATTTTAAGTTGACAAGGAACCAACCTACTTTGGAGGTTGTATTGAAGTTGTCTTTGGTCCATCCGATGCTTGAGTGTCGAGCTGTGACTATCGAGTGCATGCTTAGACAGAAAATTGGAAGATAGATAGTTGCAGTGTTAAGTAAAACTTGATGTCAATTATGTACCCAATAGTTTTTTGCACGCATGGTGGGACCAGTTCACAAGGAACACGAACACCCATCATATGAGTTATTATTTTATCTCTACCCGAAGGAATCAATATTTGGTGAATTATCTTGACTTTGCTAAGTGGAGAATAGAAAATTCACCTGGCGACTCCCTGGTCCTTGAATCTAGAAAAGAATTACCTCAGTAGACTAGTGTCCTTTCATGTATACCAGGTCTTTCAAAAGGAATAACCCTGACTTATATTTTTATTGTGAGCTACCTTATAGAGGGTCTACTATTATCATAATTTTGAATCAATATTTCCTCTCAAAAGAAGATCTTTCTAAGGAAAACCTTGCAGTTAACTCAACAATTTGAATATGATCTTCAATATCTTTATTAGTATAATTATCATCAACTCCCTTTACTATCTTACTAGAATATGTTCCTAAATAATCTACTTTCACCAAACTATTAGTTTATGAGTTTTTAGAAATATTTTTAAATTCCATTGATTCTTCTATTCCATTTGCATCTTCCTTATTATCCATTGAATTCTCTAAAACATCAATCATGCTTTTAAGCCATATTGGTAATTTCCTTGCTCCTTTTCTAATTACATTATTTAATGAGTTCTTTGGAGTGGACATCCTTATAGCTCCCTAGTTTAGAGTATATGAACTACTTTGATAAAACCTTTCTAAGACTTAGGTTTTTTAGGATCCTTATGTCTCCCTAGTGATTAGAATATACTCTAATATTGGAAAATTGTTCATCTTTTGAGTTGATTTGGTAATGTTTTAGGAATAATAATTTGGTAATGTTTTGGGAATAATGTTTGATTTTGATTGGGTAAGTTGTTATGCACACCCATTTTGGTATTCTTAGGTTGGGATAAATATTTTCCTGTAGTAGGACCTACACCTGGAAATATGGTTGGAAATGTAGCAACAAATCAGGGAAATGTACCCCCAAATCAGCTATTATAGAAATTTCCCAACTGGAACACAATTGGTCCCCTTAGATTAGCCCATATGAATGCCATTCCCTAGGATGTGTCCAAGTTTATTGCCACTTATTATGGATCTATAAAGATAGCATATGAGCACTGTCAAGACATTTTGAATCTGGAAACAATCCACAACATAAAGGAGGAGGATGTTATTGTGAGAATCCTAACCCTGTCCTTCAGAGGAAATATTTTACATTGGTTTAGGACTCTTGAGTATAACACTATCACCTCATGGGCAGCAATGGTTGAGCTTTTTGTGGAATAATTTAATGAATCTACTGACCTTTTATCCTTGCTTAATCATTTTATGTCCATGCAAAAATCTTAGCAAGAGACTGTCTCAGATTTCAATTTGAGGTTTAGCAAAACATGGAAGAGAATTCCCCTTGCAGATAGACCAGATACATTCTTGGCTTATATGTATTATATCAGAGCTCTTGGATCAGAGATAGGCTTACAAACCCAACAATCTAGAGTGAAAAACTTTTCCCAAGTTTATAATGTAGCAGGTCATGCCAAGAATATCCTAATTAATGTGGGTAGGTTACCCCTCAAAAGTTGTGCTACCTTATAGTTTAGAAACCACTAATGGCCAAATCCAAGCTACTAATTCATCTTACATGGATCCCCTTTCCTTGTCATCTCCATATTCACAAATGAAACCTATTCCTCATTTAAAAGCACCATCTACTGTAGTTCCTTTCCCTCCCCTTCCTTCTCAGACCTCTCAAGTGTTTTTTGTCATTCTTGATATATAGAAAACTTTGAAAACTCTAAGTAACAGAATGGATTCAATGGAAAATAAGGATATGGAGAGATCTCAACAGAGGATATTTCCATATATGAACAGATACCAAATACCTAGTCTCAGTAACAATATTGGGGTCAGGGTAAACGCGACATATGAAGAGCCTAGGTGTTCTTCAAAGACAAGTCTGGTTAATATCTAGTGTTTGGTGTGTAATGATCCTCATGATTCATAGTCTTGTTTCATGTACCAACACCATGTTCAGTAAGCTATGGATCAAGCAGAAAGGAATCAAAAGGGAAGAGTAAATATGTTATGGCAGCCTGACCAAATCATGGTTGGAAAAGAGCTTGATGAGGATGTCCCAATTGTTGTTATGAAAAAGTCAGGAAAGAAAGCCTTGCAAGTAGATCCATAAAATATGGGATAATTCTAGGTTCCATCGCAAAAAAAGAATGACCCACCTACCCAAAGCAGTGATACTTTTCCTATTTCCTAGGCTAAAGTAAAAGAGAAGACAGACAGTCTTCCCAAAATATTTGAAAAGGAATCTGAAGGAGACAGTATGAGGTCTAAATATGAGTCTCAAGAGAGGCTTATATTCCCTTATATTACTAAAATATAAATAATAGAGGCCACTCATCAATATAAAATAAAATATGGTGTGCTAGAAATAAGGCCTGAGAGGACCACCTTGGCTAAGTCTGAATACAACATTATAGAAGAGATGAAAAGGATTCCATCAAAATCTAGTTTATATGATACTCTTTTCATTTTTGGCTAGATAGAATTGCTTAATGCTTCTCTCAATAAGTATTCGTAGGATAGGCAAGCCACCACAATCCTCAGTATACCCTCAGAAAAGAAATAAATGTCCCGTGTTGTTTTAAATAATAAACCCCCTCCTTTCTATATCTCTTTAAGGATGGAAGGTTGGGTATTCTGAAACTACATGATATATTTAGGAGCATGAACTATAGTTATGCATAAAGCAGTCTGTGAAGAGATGGGTATGGAATATACTTGATCTTACCCTGAGGTACTGCAACTAGATGGAACACCTGTAAAAATAGTGGGAGTAATAAAGGATGTTTTAATGAGGTTACATAGATCCTTAGAGGTGACAATAGTACAAGAAATAGAAATGGTTGACCTAGAGCCCTACTTTGGTTTATGCATCTCAAGGGAGTTCACTACAAAATTAGGTGGATGCATGTACATGAATTATTCCATCATGGTCATTCCCTTCAAATGGAAGATGATAAGGATAACACCTAAAAATCCTGTGTCTTATCACATAGAAAAATTTGAAGAATACATGTGCAACCTCACTCCTCTTGAATATTTTGAAATTGTGGATAAATTTGAGGAACTATAACTGGAAGATGAATAACCTTTTAGAGAAGATTACAGTCAATTTGGAATAGGCATGAGCACATATAGTATTTTTGCAGAATCAGAGAAGAAAATTCCTACTATATCTAATCATTCTATGAGGCAGACAGAGGTATGGACCATGCACTTTGACGATACTATATTCAAAAATGGTTTGGGTGCTTGTGTGGTACTACAGTCCTAATCAGAAGGGACAAAGAGTTTTGCCTATATATTAACATGGTCATGCACCAATAATGTTACAGAATATGAGGCTTTATGCCTCAAACTGATGCAAGCAAAAAATATGGGTATTAAGATCATAAAAATATATGGTGACTCTAAGTTAATTGTCCATTAGGTAAGGGAAAGGTGCAGCAGTAAGCACCATTATATAAGAGCATACATAAATAGGGTATGGTATCTAATGGAATCCTTTGATGCCCTAAATATAAATTTTATTCCTAGAGAAAATAATACTTTGGCATACTCTTTAACAGCAAGGGGATCTAACTTCAACCCTTCTGCAAACATTGGAGTTAGGAAAGACAAGGGAATCAAAATAATTTTTAGGCCTACAGTGCCAAATAAGCAGATTTTCTGGCGGGTCTTTGAAAGTGATGAACAGATCATTGATTTTCTAATAAGAGAATCATGTCTCTCCACTATCCAAGAATAAAATCCAAATGAAATTGATCAACAAGATGTTATTAAACCTAGAAATAATCATATACCTAGAGGGTTGGTCACCCTAGAGAGCTTATTTGACAATGAAGACATAAGGATCAAATCTATGGAAGTCAATGACAAAATATATAAAGAAGTTGAAATAGAAAAGAAAAGAGACTCAAGGTTGGAATCTGATGTTCACCAGAAGAAGAAGAGGACATTAAAGCTTTATGTATAAAGTACCAAGACATTGTGGCTTGGTCATATGAAGACCTCAAGGTATATGACAACAATATTATCCAACACATTATTTGGCTAGAACCTGATGTAAAGCCTTTTAGGTAGAAACAAAGGCTTGTGAATCCAAGGATTGAATCAATTATGAGAGAAGAGATCTTAAAGTTGCTAAAGGCTAAGATCATCTATCCAATAAAACATTCCACCTAGGTAGCCAACTTGGTACCTGTGAGAAAAAATAATGGTGATATTTGCCCGTGTGTGGATTTTAGAAATATTAATCAAGCATCATTAAAGGATCACTAACCCCTTCCACATATTGATCAAATCTTAAATATAGTGGCAGGGGCAGAAAGGTTCTCATTTTTGGATGGTTTATCTATATATAACCATATTTGGGTGAATAATTAAGATCAGTATAAAATAGCATTCACTACAAAACAGGGCATATTTTCCTACCAAGGAATACCTTTTTAGTTGTCCAATGTGGGAGCCACATTTCATAGAGCCATGGACTATGCCTTTGGGGAACTAAGTAATAAGGTCATTATGATCTATTTGTATGACATGACTATTTTCTCCCATAACAAGCATGACCGCTTAGCACACCTTGAGCATGTTTTTCAAAAGTGAATAGAATTTGGCATTTTCCTCAATCCTAATAAATCATTTTTTTTTGTACATGAGGAAAAATTGCTAGGTCTTGTGGTCTCAAAAGAAGGTATGACCATAGATCCAGACAAAATCCATTCTATTATTGCTCTTCCATTGCTTGTAAACAAGAAATCCTTGCAGTCCTTCTTTGGCAAAATAAACTTTGTCAGGAAATTCATTTCTGATTTTGCACAGAAAGTCAGACCTATATCTAAACTAATAAAGAAATATGCAGAGTTCAAATGGAATGAAGTAAGGAAACAAGCCTTTGATATTATCAAGCAATCCATTGCAACAACTCCATTTCTAGTAAATCTAGATTTTACTAAGGATTTTATTCTTTACGCTTATGAAGCTAAATAAAGTTATGCCTCAGTGCTTACCCAAAATAATGACCAAAGTGAAGAGCACCCTATATTATTTTGTAGCCAGAATCTCCATGATTACTAGGTTAAGTATAATTTAATTGAGAAACAAGTATTTTTTGTTATGAAATCATTGAAGAAGTTCAGGCAGTATTTGATTCAAAGCAAGATCCTGGTAAATGTTGTTCACCCATATGTAATAATATTTATACTACAATGTGAATTAGGGGATAAGAGAGTTGGATGGATCACCAATACCTAGGAATATTATGTGGAGATACACCCCACCAAGTTGGTAAGAGGTAGGGTCCTATACCAAGGTCTAACAAAGGTAGCAGCATCAGCTGAAATAACAACTTGTCAAATAACAAAAGATGATCATATTGAAGGAATACAGCCAAAAATTCTGACTAGGTAGACCAGATGATCAATTACTTCCAAACTGCAGTATGCCCTCCTGATATTAATGCATCACAAAGAAGAATATATAGACTGTAAGATTTGCAGTATATCTTACTACCAAAAGGGGTATAAAAAATGAACCTTGATGGAGTCCTCCTTAAGTGCTTGAAATACGATCAATAGCAAAAGGTCATAAAGGAGTTCCATGGAGGGCCATATGGAGGATATTTCTTAGGCAAAGTTACAGCTTTGAAGATCATAAGAGCAGGCTATTACTAGCCTACTATTTTTGCTGACACCTTCAAAGTCACTAGAGCCTATGACAAATGCCAGAGGCATGTAGGGAGGACCATAAATGCTTCATTCTCCCTCAAGCCAATACAAGTTGAGGAGCCTTTTCAAAAATTAAGGTTGGACATTATAGGGGTCATCAATCCTCATTATTCAGTAGAGCACAAGTATATTCTAACTACTATAGTATACCTCACCATATGGGTAGAGGCCATCCCTACCAAGAAATCAGACCAAAAAATTGTGATCAATTTTATGGAAAGTTTGATTTTAAGGTTTGGAGTTTCAGAAGCCTTGGTGAGTGACAATGGGCTAGCCTTTATAAGAGCCAAATATATTGAGTTTTCTAGCAAGTATGGCATCACCATTAATAATACTTCTAATTATTACCCTCAAGGGAATGGACTTGCAGATTCTACCAACAAAAACATGTTAAATATTTTGAGGAGATCACTGGAAGGGAATAAAATAAGTTGGCACCTAATGCTAGAGCAAGCTTTGTGGGCAAACAAGATTACTATCAAGAAGTACATCAAGACTACCCTTTATGCTTTGGTATATAGCAATGAGGTAGTGTTACCTATCCATTTAGAAATACCAACACTCAAATTGATAAATATAGAAGAAGAATCAAAGTAAAATCCAATGGAAACAAGGCTAACACACTTGCTGCAATTGGAATAGAAGAGAGCTCAAGCCTATGAGAACTTTTAAAATCATTCTATGGACATCAAGGCATGGTTCGATAGAAAGGTAAGGTTCAAACAATTCTAGGTTGGAGACTCGGTTCTCAAGTGCAATGTTGAAAGAGCAAAACTAGGTCACCATCAGAAGTTTAACTCCTTCTGGGATGCCCCTTTCAAGATAGTAGAGGTCAAAGAGACCAATGTTTTCCAACTTGAAGATCTAGAGGGAAATGTACAACCAATTCCGGTTAATGATTTTCATCTTAAACTCTACTTTGATTGAAATATAAGCTCATTGTAATATATGTACATACATTGTATCATATTTCCTTTCTTTTTTGCACTTTGTATCAAGTTTTGTTATAATATCATATTATACAAAAAATAAAATAAATAAAAATAAAAAAGATAGAAAATTTTGCAAAATTGGCTAAGTGTTCCTACAAGATGTAGCAAGTGCCTATTCTGCACACAAATACACTAAGTGCAAAGCGAAAATATAGTTGGGTTCCAATCTACATTCAAATGAACCATCATACTAGTGGAATGGTGAGTGGGTTCCAATCTGCACCTAAATGAACTACATTCTCAGCGAAATGTAACATGCGCTATTTTTTTGCACTCAATTGGACCACAAAACCAGTAGAGTGACAAGCGGATTCCAATCTGTCGAGTTTTGAGACTTCTGATGTGTGAAATTAGAAAGGTCCTAATCCATCGTAATTTAGAGTTATGTTGGCCAGAATGAAATAAGTGTCGCCAATCCACCATTTTCAAGTCTATATTTGAGCGTGGCAGCAATTATGCATCATACCACTTGGAAAAGGGTGATAGGTCTGTAATAAATGCTAATTTTCCCACTCTCAAAAGAGAAAGGACAAAGCGACGCCACAAGGGTTGAAACACATTTGAATTTCGACCAATCAGAGGTTGGAACACCACCTCTAAGCCACCAAAAGAAATGAGTGTGGAATTGAGAAGCATGCCAGTGGGCACATCATGTAGTAGTCGCATTAATGGCAAAGGATGTGCATGCAGCAGTAATTAAAAGTGTCGAAACACAGTATTCTGCCCATTTGGAAAAGAGTAGTGTTCACTGAGCAAAGAAGAGTAGAACAATAGCAAAAGCATTTCCTATAAATTCCATAGAAAATCTAAATCATTGTTGACAAAAATGGCTCCAAAGAAAGCGCCTACAGAAGTATAGAGAATAGGAGCAGAGTTGGATGGCCATGTGGACCAAACCAAGTGATTGGTAGACACAGTAATGACCGAAGTAAGAAGGACCTTCTTGAGAAGTAATTTTGAATTCAGACACTTTGAAGGGTGATCGAATCAACCTCAAGGTACCATTGCCATAAAATCCTTCTTATTTTCTTATATTTGTGATTTTTTCCACCATTGCCCTAAATTGGTTTTTGCAATGATTAAATATTATGATCCTAAGAAGAGAACAGTAAAAATTCCTAATGGCACAACACTATTCACTATTACCAAAGAGCTTTATCTTAAATTTTTTGTCGTAGGGGTAACCCCACCCTCAGAACCTAAAAAATTTGACATAGCAAAACAAGCTAGGGTTTATGCTTCATTAATGGCTTCAGAAGAACAAAAAGTTTTATAAAGATGGATTTGTTTTTCAGTTTAGAAGAATAAGAGAGGAAGACAAAATACCTGAAGTTTTGATTCCCATCAATGAATTCACTAATCCATAGCTCTATTAAATGTTAGCATGTATGGAGGGTTTGGACTCTAACAGAATGGTGCATGATTGCCAAATAACCACTGTATACTGCATTTCCAACATGAAGATGTATAAGGAATACATAGAGAAGAAGGGTATTAGAGTTATCTATTTTGAGTGGCTTGCTTTTCTTGTTTAGAGAATGCATGAGTAAGTAGTAGCATTGAAAAGAAGCTTTGATGCATCTTGTTTTAGGCATTGCTCAAGCCTGGTCTAGATGTTATTTGTTGTTATAAGAGACATGATGCCATGGATTCCAATAAAGGACAATACCAGTGAAGGAGAACCCCTACCAGTTTATTACTGGACTAATCATCTGAGAAGTACTGTGTCTTACAAATTTAGTTTAGAATTCTTAGGGTCAGCATTGAAAATAATGTATGGAGTTTACCCTAGGCTACCACCTCTGGCTGAGAAAATATTGAGAGCAGAAGGTGCAGAGGAAGGATACTAGTATCTCCTAACATAGGGCATAGTCATTAGATTGTATGGCTTTCCTTTCTACTGCCTCACTTTGTCATAGAGAGGTTATTTGGCTTAGAATATTTGAGGCAAGTAGAATATATAGATTTGAACTATGGCTCTGGCAGAAAGAGAATATTTATGTTGACCTACCGAAATGTTAGTGATATAACTATTACTAAGAAGTGATAGGGTGAACAAATTGATCAATACTTGGATAGGTTGGGTTTGCTATACATTCCTCAAATATGGAGTTATGATCCAGATGATATATTCTATAAAAGGAATATAGCCTTAAATGGAGAAAAGGCCTAAAAATTTGAAAAGAGATCTAGGATCCATTTTGAACAAGGCATAAATAATAAAGAAATTGCTCTTTTAGAATGGAATGTTTCTAAAATGGATCAACTCCCTCCATGGTTAGACTTTTATGAGCAAATTATGGATTTTGACCCAGACAACAATGTAAAACATCAATTGAAGGATTCTACCATCAAAGATATTAAAGAAAAAATAGAAAAGAAATAGGACCCTCAGTCTCAAGAACCTACTGGTGAAGAGGTATATAATAAGGGGAAATGGAACGAAGCCAAAATATCAGATTGGTGGAAGATGAGAATTGAGACTGGTAAAGAAAAATCTAGATTTGGGATTAAACTGGATGGTGAATTCTCTAAAAGGTATGACAATAATGTCAAAGCTTGGAGGCCCAAAGACATAAGGAATATAGAGCTAATATACAAAATGACACAAAATAGGTCTGATTCCCCGTCCCCACCTTCAGAAGAAGTTCAGGAAGAGGAACCTGATACTCCATTGATTGCTCTCAAAAAATTGAAGCATTTTTAGCCTTCAACTGAGCAGATAGAGCAATTTCCAAAGGAAGCATGGTTGATGAGTAAAATGCACTATTCTTATGAGAGGACTATTAGAGCACCAGTTATAGAGATAGTAAAGATGCCCAAACACCTATCCCTGGGTGGACAACCTCCAGATATAGACGTAGACTGGAATGAAAAGGATAAGAACTTTAGGTTTACACCCCTGAGTTTCACCACTACAGCAATAGTGGAATTAAATCCCATTTTTGAACATATGTTGTTGGATAAAATAGTATAGGAAGGGTTATCTAAAGAAGAGATAGAAAGTGAGAAAGTTACCTTTCAAGTTTTTTAGAGAAAATCCAAAAGGGCCTCAGAAAGAGTTGAAAAGGAGATTTCAAAGAAGCAAAGATTGGATAAAGAGGACATAGTTGAGAAAACAACTATTCCAGCTACTGAAGAATCGATACAACAAGAATAGTAGTAGATTACAGAGACAGCTCCAGAAAACCCTACATTAGTAGGTGAAGGTATGGTCTCTAATCCCTCTTCTCCTCTTCCTCCTCCAAATTCCCCAAGGAAATCTCCCTCCATTTTTTAACAAGAAGTTGTAACAAAGGTACCTTCCCCACCTCAAAGCTCACCTCCTAATTCATCGGTCACCATTGAGATATAAACCAATCCATCTCCCCCAAGGTCATCACAAATTCCATCTTCATCACCTCAAGTTCTTGTTTCATCACCTGATATTCCCCTTTCATCATCTCCTGTAGTTACAAATTCACCATTACAAACACCACCTCTATCTAAGAAGCAAAATATTTCCAGGTCACCCCCTCACCCATCTGTGAGTCTCATTTCAGTTTCCATGAGTTTACCAATTGTAACAACATCAATGGTCACAAATTCCATTGTGGTCATAGATTTTGTTGTAACTACTTTTGCACAGCTATTATCAATGGCTGATTCTGATCTTACATTTCTTGTGTCTTCTTATCCTCTTGCTAAAAGCTACCCTATCCAGAAAATTTTGCAGAAAGAGCAGGAAGCTACATAGAAAATTAATGATTTATGGGTAGAAAAGTTGTCCAAGCCTTCTAATAGGATGGCCACTAGGAGAAAAAACATATTTTTTTATCTCGTTTCAAGGCAAAGGACATCTAGATCTATGATTCCCTTGTGAGCAAGCTTGAAACTGAGATGACTTCCCAATATTATAGTATAGAAGAGTTCACATAAGATATTTAAAAGTTTCCCGATGAAGATGAATTGGTCATAGCCAGAGCCCACTTAGAAACCTTTTATGTAAAAAATGATATATTTAAAGAAAAGGTGGGTAAGTTGGAAAAGTAGATTGAAAAGCTTCATAAAACTGTAAATAATCATAAATAAGTGGATAAAGCTCTGATAAAAGAAGTTAAGAGTTGGCAAGAGAAGTTTCAAGAAGCTAATAATCTCAAGGAACATATTGTAGAGAACCAAAAAAGGAATGAGGAACAGGCTAAGGAGATACAAAGTTTGAAGCAGCAACTCCATATTGAAAAGGCTAAATCTTTTGGTTTTTCTAAGGTTGGACTAAAGAAAGTGAGAAAAGAATTGCTTTCTAAAGTTCTAGAGAAATGCTTAAGGCTACAACTTATTATTGACTATTTAGATGATCTCAGCTGCCTACTCCAACGTATTCAAAAATATTTGGATAAAATCATTGGAGAGCTACAACCTATGGCAATTCCAGCTGAACAAATTCACAAGTTGGTGGATAGTAGACTCAACGATTCTGCTAAACCAATTCCTAATAAGGAGTGGAATATTGCTAGAGTTATTGCCAAAATTGTTGTAAATAAGCACAGAGCACTCCAAAAGGCTTGGCTATTGTTTGAAAAAATTGAAGGAGTAATCAAGGATGTAATGGATGTTAATAAGGAAATGATCCAAATTGCTTTTAAAGGGTTATGGATGGAGGATCACGGTTTGTTGTCAGTGGAATAAATCAAGAAAAGTATTGGAGAGAGCTTACAATATGAGTCTGAAATTAATGTTCTAGAAGAACCAATTGACCAAGAGCATGCTTCACAAATGATCATTAATTTTACTAGGCTCAGAGATATAATGAAATACTTGGTAAATAGAGGAAGTGTTACTAACTATGAAGATATTGGTGAAATCTAGTACATTTATAAACAGCTGAAGAAAACTTATAACCCCTTAAAAGCAACCTAGAAACAAGCCCAACAGATTTTGAAGCTAATGGTGCAACTGTTTGGTGACAATGTTGAAAAGAAAAGCAAAGAGAAATCTTCTCCAAATGAAGAAGCTAAGCAAGAAGAGGATAATGCTGAGGAAGAGGCCCAGAAAGATGAAGAATCGGATAGAGATGCTACAGATCCTGAAGGGGCACAAGCTTAGCACTTTTTGTTTTGTACATATGTAGTCATAAGTTTTGTATTTTTGTTTGATTGATTTTTACTCTGGCATTGTCAGAAAGAAACAATAAAAGCATGAGTCCAGAGAGAAACAAAAACCAACAATTTTTGTGTGAAGGTATTTATATCATGTATTGTAAGAAGGATTTATAAGGAGAACATAATTGTGTTTTTGATGGAGTAGTAAAGCAGTTTTCCTAGAATGGCATAGATATTAATGTTTATGGCATAATCTCCATGTGAACAATTATCCTCTAGGATGTATGAAGCATGGTCTCGATATGAATGTTTATCCTCGAAGATAACCATAATGTTTTCAGAGGCTAGTGTTCATATGGAAGTTATTCTTTAAAGCATTTTTTGAAGAGAAGCATTTTTTACTCTTGATGCCCAATGGATAAGACTTTGAGTTTAATGGCTTTGCAAGAAAATCCACCCGGGAGGTGCCAGAATGTAGGCCCAAAATGTGTTGGAAATTTGAGTTATTTTATGTTGTCATTGATGTCACATGGATCATTGATGTCACATGGATCACATTGAGTTTTGGTGGCCAAAGCATTTCATAAATAAGCATTTATGATATTTTGGAGAGCATGGATATATACAGGGTTTTTGTGAAAACCAAGGTAGGCAAAATAAAAGGTTTTATTTAAAACCATGGATGGCAGATTTGAAATGGGTTTTTCTTAAAACCCATGTTGGATTTTTGTTTCATCGAAAAAGGTGCCCCGGTGATGGAGATATTTATTTTTAAATATTTAGTTTAAATTTTAAATTATTTAAAATTTAAATTTAAATTTTAAAATTAAATATATTAATTATAGCGCCGACTAAAGAAATGAGGAAAGGCTATATTAATTTATAGCATCGATGTCTAAATAAAGAGGAAAGGCATATATATATGCCAACAAAATCTTAGACTTCATGATCCCCAGCGCTTATTTTTTGAATGCCTTCGATTGGGGAACGAATTGCGAAAAGAGAGAGAAGTGTGACTTTGGTCTATTGAAAAATCATTCGTGGAGTTTAATAAGACGCATAGGCATCTTTGGCCTAGCGGTTCATGCACTGTGTGTTACGCAGGAGGTCCTGCGATCGAGTCCCGTCGTGGTTATTTGCTTTGTTGAAGCGCTCGAAGCGTTGTTAAGTTTTTTGAAGGGTGCAAAAGTTTATGATATAAGTTTTTGTTCGTGTCCCTTTGGACACGTGAGGGCATGTGGCCCAATGGTAGGCTGGCTGTGGTTAAAGCACTGAGCAAGGAGACGTCACGAGATCGAATCCCGTCAAGGACAGAGGCAAGTTAATAATTTTTTTAATATATTTTATTTTTCTAAAGTTGCCCTAGGAGGAATAAGGGTTGTGATGCATGTTTAGAAAAAGAGATATTTTTGGTGTTTCTCCTTTTGAAAGTATATCATATTATATATCGTTGGAAAGCTTATTTCGAGGGCTATTTGATTAACTTGCTTAGAGGGAGAAATAAGGTGTATGTAAAGAGATATTTTTATTTTTGTAAAGGGTTTCAAAAGTGAAGGTTGTTTTGTTCTTTTTCAAAGGTGATTAATTCTTTCATGAGGGGACATGTTGTATCTTATTGAGTAGGAGTGATAAGGTGTTATTTGGATATTATTGTTGTGATATTAATCATGATCTCTAACCCTTGTTGAAAGTTGAAAAAGAAGTTTGTTGAGTGTGGCAGATTTAGTGGACATCCAATAAGGCATCAAAAGGTATGAGCAATATTCTCCATTGACTTTGTTTATGGTGGTTGATTTCTAAAATATCATTGGAGAGAAAAGGATTGATTGTGGTTTCCTTTTCGAAAGTGGTTGGTTGAATGCTTCAAGGTTTTCTGGTTTGAGAGTTGTGTTTAAACCATGTTTTATAAGCATAGTTGTTGAAGCCCATTGGTTATGCAAAGAACTTGAGTTAGAAAAGAACATGAGTATCATTGTTATGTGAGATTTGTGGTTGAGCATTGTTGGAAACATTTGAGTTGGTTGATACATGCTTGGACTAGGGTTTTGTGAGAAAGAGTTGTCCCTTGTGGTGATTGGTTGAGTTGAGTTGATTGAGCCTAGTCAAGTGATTGAGTGAGGTGATTGTTCAAGTTCCATGAAACAAACTATTCTATAATTCTGATTTGGGTTGAGATTGAGCTTTGAGATTAGAACATATTGAGTCTCTAACAATTCTCTTTATGCTTCTATAATATTTGAGTTGAGTTAAGATTGACTTGAGTTGATTTGATATTGATTTGAGTTGAGATCATTGTGGATCATTGTTGTCATCCATTGTAGAGTGCATTGCCATTCATTGTTGAATTCATCATTGAGCCTTGCCTTCATAGATTTGTGGATGAGATTTGAGTGCTACTTGAGCATGATTGGTTGAGCCTTTGAGAAGGCTTTTGGGACAGATTTGTGGCAGTTTTTGTGTATGATTGATTGAGCCTTTGAGAAGGCTTTTGGGATAGATTTGTGGACATATTTGGGATAAAATTTGAGCAAGTTCTTGGTGAGCTTGTTGAGTATATTTTGAGAAAGTTCTTAGTGAGCTTGTTGAGAATATTTTGAGCAAGTTCTTGGTGAGCTTGTTGAGCAGATTTTGAGCAAGTTCTTGGTGAGCTTGTTGAGAATATTTTGAGCAAGTTCTTTGTGAGCTTGTTGAGCATATTTTGAGCAAGTTCTTTGTGAGCTTGTTGAGCAGATTTTGAGCAAGTTCTTGGTGAGCTTGTTGAGCAGATTTTGGGCAAGTTCTTGGTGAGCTTGCTAGAGCAGATTTGGGCAAGTTCTTGGTGAGCTTGCTGAAGTAGATCATAGGATTTCCTACCTGAGCAGATCAGGATTACCTAGTTGAGCAGATCAGTGGATTGCCTACCTGAGCAGATCAGTGTATTGCCTAGCTTTGAGCAGATCAAAGTAATCATTTGTATTGGGATAAGGATCCTTATTTTTATGTGAAATATTATAAGGAGATTATCTTTTGGAGTACCCCACATTGGGGGAACCATGTTAAATATTGTGTCTCAATTGTGTGTGGTGATTTGTGCACTTGTTTACTATTGCTATCTATGTCATTAATGCACACTACTATATTTGGTTATTGCAATTAAGGACACTAATTGATATTGGTTTGGAAAGAAAGTAAAAAGTGGGCACTATATTGTTCACCCCCCTCTCAGTATAAGCTTGTGTTCTTCAATTGGTATCAGAGCGGGTTCCTTCGAAAAGGCTAATAGCTTGAGGGTAGATTCTACAAGAACATAGATGGCTTCACATAATGGATTATCTACAAATAAGGCTCCACTATTTGACGATAACAATTATGCTTTCTAGAGCATGAGAATGAAGAACTACTTGATATCACAAGGATATGAGGTATGGCAGATGGTTGAAAAAGAGTATAAGGTTGAAGGTGATCCCGAGGCAGATAAGACTATCAAGAAATTGGTTGAGATCAATGCAAGGGCAATGAATTGTATTTTGAGTGGGCTACGTGAAATAGATTTTGTAAAGGTCATGGTATGTAATTTAGCTAATGAAATGTGGACCAAGTTGTGGAATACTTATGAAGGAGATTCAAAGGTAAAGTTGGCAAAACTACAAACTCATAGAAAAATATTTGAGGAATTGAAGATGGAAGATTCTGAAGATATTGCAAAGTTTTTACTTCGAGTTTATGAGATTACTAACACCATGAGAGGCCTAGGATTTGAGATGAAAGAATCATAAGTGACTCAAAAGGTTTTGAGATCACTTCCCATGAAGTATGATGCAAAGGTTTTAGCAATAGAAGAAACAATGGATATCAACAAGCTAACAATGGAAGAACTACAAGGAACTCTCACAACTTATGAGATGAGGGTGAGTAAGCATCAAGTTCCAATAAAAGAGATTGCATTCAAGGCTTCAGAGAAAAATAAAGGGAAAGTTCCAGAGATAGATAGATATTCAGATAATGATGAGGAAGCTAACTTCATCAAAAGGAAAAAGGACTTAAGAAATTATAGGGATATGAAGAAATTCAAATGCTACAAGTGTGGTGATTTTGGTCACTATGCACACAAGTGTCCACATGAAGAAAATAGTGATGATGAAAAATAGGGTCATAGAAGAAAAGAAGATGGAAAGTATAAGCATGACAAAGATAACAAGTACAAGCAAAGCAAGTATGAGAAGAAGAAAATTTTTGTAAGACAAAGAAAACTTTCTACATTGTAGAAGCAAGTGATAGCTCAGATCACAGTGATAGAGACAATTCATATGATGAAAAGGAAGAATATCTATTCCTAGGAATAGAAGGTGAAATAGAATAGTGCTTTGTATGTGGTCAAAGAGATCACAGATCAGGATATTGTAATGGTTTCAGTGATAGTGAAGATGAGATGACACATCAAGGAAATAGGCATGGTCAAAGAAATCATGAAAGTTTGTTTGCTATAGAATATTATAATGATCTTAGTGATAGTGAAGATGAAGAAGGGTTTTTCTATGGGATAAAAGAAGTAGAAGAAGAACATTCACTCCAAACAGAAGAAGTTAAGCAAGAGAACATTGTAAGAAAGACAGATGTCTCAGTTGATCTAAAGGAAGACTTCAATACTAAGCAACTACAAGAAGTTAAGGAGGAAGGGAAGTTTGAGAAAAGAAAAAAAAGAAACGAAGAGGAAAGGAAAGAAACTAAGGAAGAGGATTTAGATACTACAAAGAAGGTTCAAGGATGCAATGCACAAGTTGAAAATGATCATAAGGATAATGGTCAAGAAAGGTATGAGGAACCAAGGCATGAACAAAGGGCTTTTCAAGGACATTGTTTTTCTTGTAATGGATTTGGACACAGGGCTATACACTACAGGATCCATGGATCAAAGAAGTTTGATTTTGCTAGAAGAAACTTCAAAGGAAGAAGGTATGGTTTTTAGGGACATTGCTTCTTATGCAACAAGATTGGTCATAGAGCTTCTCAGTGCAAAGAAAATGAGCAACATGGTTTTGGTTTTAGAGCTACACAAATCAGAAGTCATGGTCATAATGGTCATGAAAACAAAACTTCACAATACAGGGTTCAGGAAAGGAATGGATATGGAAATTATTTCAAGAAAGAATTCAGGATATGGGCACCATCCAAAGGCTACAATATCAAGTGTTTTAATTGCAATAACTTTGGACATATTGCAAAATGGTGTAGGACTCAATTCCAAACAAGGTTCAAGACAAGAAGATCAAGTAATTCATCAAGAGAAGGATATCAAAAAAATATGGAAGGAAGTTGACAGAGGAAAGAAACAATGTAATATGGGAGTAAAAGTACTCCCACCCCAAAATTAATCACCTCAAGAGAGAAGGTGGTGAGGGGGCTAAGCTTAAGAGTCATATCTTTTAGCCCCATAGGTGTCCCTTTTGCCATTGATGTCAAAGGGGGAGAGATTTGAGTAAGGGGAGAGCATTGAGTTAGGGGAGCAGCCTCCAAAGAGAGCATTGAGTTAGGGGGAGCAGCCTCCATAGAGAGTATTGAGTCGGGGGAGCAGCTTTGATTCTCAAAGATGGTTTTTGCAGTGATTGTGGTTTTTGCATTAGAGGTGTTGCCATCAATGACAAAGGGGGAGATTGTTGGCAATTTGAGTTATTTTATGTTGTCATTGATGTCACATGGATCATTGATGTCACATGGATCACATTGAGTTTTGGTGGCCAAAGCATTTCATAAATAAGCATTTATGATATTTTGGAGAGCATGGATATATACAGGGTTTTTGTGAAAACCAAGGTAGGCAAAATAAAAGGTTTTATTTAAAACCATGGATGGCAGATTTGAAATGGGTTTTTCTTAAAACCCAGGTTGGCTTTTCGTTTCATCGAAAAAGGTGCCCCGATGATGGAGATATTTATTTTTAAATATTTAGTTTAAATTTTAAATTATTTAAAATTTTAATTTTAATTTTAAAATTAAATATATTAATTATAGCACCGACTAAAGAAAGGAGGAAAGGCTATATTAATTTATAGCACCGACGTCTAAAGAAAGAGGAAAGGCATATATATATGCCAACAAAATCTTAGACTTCATGACTCCCCAGCGCTTATTTTTTGAATGCCTTCGATTGGGGAACGAATTGCGAAAAGAGAGAGAAGTGTGACTTTGGTCTATTGAAAAATCGTTCACGGAGTTTAATAAGATGCATAGGCATCTTTGGCCTAGCGGTTCATGCATTGTGTGTTACGCAGGAGGTCCTGCGATCGAGTCCCATCGTGGTTATTTGCTTTGTTGAAGCGCTCGAAGCGTTGTTAAGTTTTTTGAAGGGTGCAGAAGTTTATGATATAAGTTTTTGTTCGTGTCCCTTTGGACACGTGAGGGCATGTGGCCCAATGGCAGGCTGGTTGTGGTTAAAGTGCTGAGCAAGGAGACGTCACGAGATCGAATCCCGTCAGGGACAGAGGCAAGTTAATAATTTTTTTAATATATTTTATTTTTCTAAAGTTGCCCTAGGAGGAATAAGGGTTGTGATGCATGTTTAGAAAAAGAGATATTTCTGGTGTTTCTCCTTTTGAAAGTATATCATATTATATATCATTGGAAAGCTTATTTCGAGGGCTATTTGATTAACTTGCTTAGAGGGAGAAATAAGGTGTATGTAAAGAGATATTTCTATTTTTGTAAAGGGTTTCAAAAGTGAAGGTTGTTTTGTTCTTTTTCAAAGGTGATTAATTCTTTCATGAGGGGACATGTTGTATCTTATTGAGTAGGAGTGATAAGGTGTTATTTGGATATTATTGTTGTGATATTAATCATGATCTCTAACCCTTGTTGAAATTTGAAAAAGAAGTTTGTTGAGTGTGGCAGATTTAGTGGACATCCAATAAGGCATCAAAAGGTATGAGCAATATTCTCCATTGACTTTGTTTATGGTGGTTGATTTCTGAAATATCATTGGAGAGAAAAGGATTGATTGTGGTTTCCTTTTTGAAAGTGGTTGGTTGAATGCTTCAAGGTTTTCTGGTTTGAGAGTTGTGTTTAAACCTTGTTTTATAAGCATAGTTGTTGAAGCCCATTGGTTATGCAAAGAACTTGAGTTAGAAAAGAACATGAGTATCATTGTTATGTGAGATTTGTGGTTGAGCATTGTTGGAAACATTTGAGTTGGTTGATACATGCTTGGACTAGGGTTTTGTGAGAAAGAGTTGTCCCTTGTGGTGATTGGTTGAGTTGAGTTGATTGAGCCTAGTCAAGTGATTGAGTGATGTGATTGTTCAAGTTCCATGAAACAAACTATTCTATAATTCTGATTTGGGTTGAGATTGAGCTTTGAGATTAGAACATATTGAGTCTCTAACAATTCTCTTTATGCTTCTATAATATTTGAGTTGAGTTAAGATTGACTTGAGTTGATTTGATATTGATTTGAGTTGAGATCATTGTGGATCATTGTTGTCATCCATTGTAGAGTGCATTGCCATTCATTATTGAATTCATCATTGAGCCTTGCCTTCATAGATTTGTGGATGAGATTTGAGTGCTACTTGAGCATGATTGGTTGAGCCTTTGAGAAGGATTTTGGGACATATTTGTGGCAGTTTTTGTGTATGATTGATTGAGCCTTTGAGAAGGCTTTTGGGATAGATTTGTGGACATATTTGGGACAACATTTGAGCAAGTTCTTGGTGAGCTTGTTGAGAATATTTTGAGCAAGTTCTTAGTGAGCTTGTTGAGCAGATTTGAGCAAGTTCTTGGTGAGCTTGTTGAGCAGATTTTGAGCAAGTTCTTGGTGAGCTTGTTGAGAATATTTTGAGCAAGTTCTTGGTGAGCTTGTTGAGCATATTTTGAGCAAGTTCTTTGTGAGCTTGTTAGAGCATATTTTGAGCAAGTTCTTGGTGAGCTTGTTAGAGCAGATTTTGAGCAAGTTCTTGGTGAGCTTGCTAGAGCAGATTTGGGCAAGTTCTTGGTGAGCTTGTTGAAGTAGATCAGTGGATTTCCTACCTGAGTAGATCAGGATTGCCTGGTTGAGAAGATCAGTGGATTGCCTACCTGAGCAGATCAGTGTATTGCCTAGCTTTGAGCAGATCAAAGTAATCATTTGTATTGGGATAAGGATCCTTATTTCTATGTGAAATATTATAAGGAGATTATCTTGTGGAGTACCCCACATTGGGGGAACCACGTTAAATCTTGTGTCTCAATTGTGTGTGGTGATTTGTGCACTTGTTTACTATTGCTATCTATGTCATTAATGCACACTACTATATTTGGTTATTGCAATTAAGGACACTAATTGATATTGGTTTGGAAAGAAAGTAAAAAGTGGGCACTATATTGTTCACCCCCCTCTTAGTATAAGCTTGTGTTCTTCAATTGGTATCAGAGTGGGTTCCTTCGGAAAGGCTAACAACTTGAGGGTAGATTCTACAAGAACATAGATGGCTTCACAGAATGGATTATCTACAAATAAGGCTCCACTATTTGACGATAACAATTATGCTTTTTGGAGCATGAGAATGAAGAACTACTTGATATCATAAGGATATGAGGTATGGCAGATGGTTGAAAAAGAGTATAAGGTTGAAGGTGATCCCGAGGTAGATAAGACTATCAGGAAATTGGTTGAGATCAATGCAAGGGCAATGAATTGTATTTTGAGTGGGCTATGTGAAACAGATTTTGCAAAGGTCATGGTATGTAATTCAGCTAATGAAATGTGGACCAAGTTATGGAATACTTATGAAGGAGATTCCAAGGTAAAGTTGGCAAAACTACAAACTCATAGAAAAATATTTGAGGAATTGAAAATGGAAGATTCTGAAGATATTGCAAAGTTTTTACTTCGAGTTGATGAGATTACTAACACCATGAGAGGCCTAGGATTTGAGATGAAAGAATCAAAAGTTACTCAAAAGGTTTTGAGATCACTTCCCATGAAGTATGATGCAAAGGTTTCAGCAATAGAAGAAACAATGGATATCAACAAGCTAACAATGGAAGAACTACAAGGAACTCTCACAACTTATGAGATGAGGGTGAGTAAGCATCAGGTTCCAATAAAAGATATTGCATTCAAGGCTTCAGAGAAAAAGAAAGGGAAAGTTCTAGAGATAGATAGAGATTCATATAATGATGAGGAAGCTAACTTCATCAAAAAGAAAAAGGACTTAAGAAATTATAGGGATATGAAGAAAGTCAAATGCTACAAGTGTGGTGATTTTGGTCACTATGCACACAAGTGTCCACATGAAGAAAATAGTGATGATGAAAAATAGGGTCACAAAAGAAAAGAAGATGGAAAGCATAAGCATGACAAAGATGACAAGTACAAGCAAAGCAAGTATGAGAAGAAGAAAATTTTTGTAAGACAAAGAAAACTTTCTACATTGTAGAAGCAAGTGATAGCTCAGATCACAGTGATAGATACAATTCATATGATGAAAAGGAAGAACATCTATTCCTAGGAATAGAATGTGAAAGAGAACAATGCTTTGTATGTGGTCAAAGAGATCACAGATCAGGATATTGCAATGGTTTCAATGATAGTGAATATGAGATGACACATCAAGGAAACAGGCATGGTCAAAGAAATCATGAAATTTTGTTTGCTATAGAAGATTATAATGATCTTAGTGACAGTGAAGATGAAGAAGGGTTTTTCTATGGGATAAAAGAAGTAGAAGAAGAATATTCACTCCAAACAGAAGAAGTTAAGCAAGAGAACATTGTAAGAAAGACAGATGTCTCAGTTGATCTAAAGGAAGAAAGGGGAGG
The DNA here is from genome assembly GCA_028583015.1 of Wollemia nobilis. NCBI lineage: Eukaryota > Viridiplantae > Streptophyta > Pinopsida > Araucariales > Araucariaceae > Wollemia > Wollemia nobilis. The sequence goes on along the minus strand of JAQPPZ010015824.1, from coordinate 38,927,044 downwards.
GGGAGAAAAAAAATTAGTTATAAAAGGAGTAAAAAAATAGTGTTTTTTTTTTAAAAAAGAAAAGGAGAGGAGGGGAGGGAACGGAGTTTTTTTGTGGGGGGGGAAAAAGGGGGGGGGGGGAATAAGAGGAGAGGGGGGGGGGTGATTATAGAAAATAAAAGGTTTATATTTTATTTTGGTTTGTTTTGAGAAAGGGATAAGGTTAAAAGGGAAATAAATTTTGGAGGGGAAAGCAGGAAGAAACTAAGGAAGAGGATTTAGATACTACAAAGAAGGTTCAAGGATGCAATGCACAAGTTGAAAATGATCATAAGGATAATGGTCAAGAAAGGTATGAGGAACCAAGGCATGAACAAAGGGCTTTTCAAGGACATTGTTTTTCTTGTAATGGATTTGGACATAGGGCTATACACTGTAGGATCCATGGATCAAAGAAGTTTGATTTTGCTAGAAGAAACTTCAAAGGAAGAAGGTATGGTTTTCAAGGACATTGCTTCTTATGCAACAGGATTGGTCATAGAGCTTCTCAGTGCAAAGAAAATGAGCAACATGGTTTTGGTTTTAGAGCTACACAAATCAGAAGTCATGGTCATAATGGTCATGAAAATAAAACTTCACAATACAGGGTTCAGGAAAGGAATGGATATGGAAATTATTTCAAGAAAGAATTCAGGATATGGGCACCATCCAAAGGCTACAATATCAAGTGTTTTAATTGCAATAACTTTGGACATATTGCAAAATGGTGTAGGACTCAATTCCAAAAAGGTTCAAGACAAGAAGATCAAGTAATTCATCAAGAGAAGGATATCAAAAAAATATGGAAGGAAGTTGATAGAGGAAAGAAACAATGTAATATGGGAGTAAAAGTACTCCCACCCCAAAATTAATCACCTCAAGAGAGAAGGTGGTGAGGGGGCTAAGCTTAAGAGTCATATCTTTTAGCCCCATAGGTGTCCCTTTTGCCATTGATGTCAAAGGGGGAGAGATTTGAGTAAGGGGGAGAGCATTGAGTTAGGGGAGCAGCCTCCAAAGAGAGCATTGAGTTAGGGGGAGCAGCCTCCATAGAGAGTATTGAGTCGGGGGAGCAGCTTTGATTCTCGGAGATGGTTTTTGGAGTGATTGTGGTTTTTGCATTAGAGGTGTTGCCATCAATGACAAAGGGGGAGATTGTTGGAAATTTGAGTTATTTTATGTTGTCATTGATGTCACATGGATCATTGATGTCACATGGATCACATTGAGTTTTGGTGGCCAAAGCATTTCATAAATAAGCATTTATGATATTTTGGAGAGCATGGATATATACAGGGTTTTTGTGAAAACCAAGGTAGGCAAAATAAAAGGTTTTATTTAAAACCATGGATGGCATATTTGAAATGGGTTTTTCTTAAAACCCATGTTGGCTTTTCGTTTCATCGAAAAATGTGCCCCGATGATGGAGATATTTATTTTTAAATATTTAGTTTAAATTTTAAATTATTTAAAATTTTAATTTTAATTTTAAAATTAAATATATTAATTATAGCGCCGACTAAAGAAAGGAGGAAAGGCTATATTAATTTATAGCGTCGACGTCTAAAGAAAGAGGAAAGGCATATATATATGCCAACAAAATCTTAGACTTCATGACTCCCAGCGCTTATTTTTCGAATGCCTTCGATTGGGGAACGAATTGCGAAAAGAGAGAGAAGTGTGACTTTGGTCTATTGAAAAATCGTTCGCGGAGTTTAATAAGATGCATAGGCATCTTTGGCCTAGCGGTTCATGCATTGTGTGTTATGCAGGAGGTCCTGCGATCGAGTCCCGCCGTGGTTATTTGCTTTGTTGAAGCGCTCGAAGCGTTGTTAAGTTTTTTGAAGGGTGCAAAAGTTTATGATATAAGTTTTTGTTCGTGTCCCTTTGGACATGTGAGGGCATGTGGCCCAACGGTAGGTTGGTTGTGGTTAAAGTGCTGAGCAAGGAGACATCACGAGATCGAATCCCGTCAGGGACAGAGGCAAGTTAATAATTTTTTTAATATATTTTATTTTTCTAAAGTTGCCCTAGGAGGAATAAGGGTTGTGATGCATGTTTAGAAAAAGAGAGATTTATGGTGTTTCTCCTTTTGAAAGTATATCATATTATATATCGTTGGAAAGCTTATTTCAAGGGCTATTTGATTAACTTGCTTAGAGGGAGAAATAAGGTGTATGTAAAGAGATATTTCTATTTTTGTAAAGGGTTTCAAAAGTGAAGGTTGTTTTGTTCTTTTTCAAAGGTGATTAATTCTTTCATGAGGGGACATGTTGTATCTTATTGAGTAGGAGTGATAAGGTGTTATTTGGATATTATTGTTGTGATATTAATCATGATCTCTAACCCTTGTTGAAAGTTGAAAAAGAAGTTTGTTGAGTGTGGCAGATTTAGTGGACATCCAATAAGGCATCAAAAGGTATGAGCAATATTCTCCATTGACTTTGTTTATGGTGGTTGATTTCTAAAATATCATTGGAGAGAAAAGGATTGATTGTGGTTTCCTTTTCGAAAGTGGTTGGTTGAATGCTTCAAGGTTTTCTGGTTTGAGAGTTGTGTTTAAACCATGTTTTATAAGCATAGTTGTTGAAGCCCATTGGTTATGCAAAGAACTTGAGTTAGAAAAGAACATGAGTATCATTGTTATGTGAGATTTGTGGTTGAGCATTGTTGGAAACATTTGAGTTGGTTGATACATGCTTGGACTAGGGTTTTGTGAGAAAGAGTTGTCCCTTGTGGTGATTGGTTGAGTTGAGTTGATTGAGCCTAGTCAAGTGATTGAGTGATGTGATTGTTCAAGTTCCATGAAACAAACTATTCTATAATTCTGATTTGAGTTGAGATTGAGCTTTGAGATTAGAACATATTGAGTCTCTAACAATTCTCTTTATGCTTCTATAAGATTTGAGTTGAGTTAATATTGACTTGAGTTGATTGATATTGATTTGAGTTGAGATCATTGTGGATCATTGTTGTCATCCATTGTAGAGTGCATTGCCATTCATTATTGAATTCATCATTGAGCCTTGCCTTCATAGATTTGTGGATGAGATTTGAGTGCTACTTGAGCATGATTGGTTGAGCCTTTGAGAAGGCTTTTGGGATAGATTTGTGGATTTTGTGTATGATTGATTGAGCCTTTGAGAAGTTTGGTTGTTGTTGTAGAGTTTTTAGAGAAGTTCTTAGTTTGTTGAGAAGATTTGAGCAGTGGTGAAGCTTGTTGAGCAGATTTTAAGAGAGTCTGGTGAGCTTGTTTGAGCAAAGTTCTTTGGTGAGGGTTGTGGAAGGTTTTGAGCAAGTTCTTGGTGAGTTTGATTTGAGAAGTTTTGAAAGCTTGTGGGATTTCCTACTTGAGCATATCAATATTGCCTAGTTGAGTAGATCAGTGGATTGTCTACCTGAGCAGATCAGTGTATTGCCTAGCTTTGAGCAGATCAAAGTAATCATTTGTATTGGGATAAGGATCCTTATTTCTATGTGAAATATTATAAGGAGATTATCTTGTGGAGTACCCCACATTGGGGGAACCATGTTAAATCTTGTGTCTCAATTGTGTGTGGTGATTTGTGCACTTGTTTACTATTGCTATCTATGTCATTAATGCACACTGCTATATTTGGTTATTGCAATTAAGGACACTAATTGATATTGGTTTGGAAAGAAAGTAAAATGTGGACGCTATATTGTTCACCCCCCTCTCAGTATAAGCTTGTGTTCTTCAATTGGTATCGTAGCGGGTTCCTTCAAAAAGGCTAACAGCTTGAGGGTAGATTCTACAAGAACACGAGATGGCTTCACAGAATGGATTATCTACAAATAAGGCTCCACTATTTGACGATAACAATTATGCTTTCTGGAGCATGAGAATGAAGAACTACTTGATATCACAAGGATATGAGGTATGGCAGATGGTTGAAAAAGAGTATAAGGTTGAAGGTGATCCCGAGGTAGATAAGACTATCAGGAAATTGGTTGAGATCAATGCAAGGGTAATGAATTGTATTTTGAGTGGGCTACGTGAAACAAATTTTGCAAAGGTCATGGTATGTAATTCAGCTAATGAAATGTGGACCAAGTTGTGGAATACTTATGAAGGAGATTCAAAGGTAAAGTTGGCAAAACTACAAACTCATAGAAAAATATTTGAGGAATTGAAAATGGAAGATTTTGAAGATATTGCAAAGTTTTTACTTCGAGTTGATGAGATTACTAACACCATGAGAGGCCTAGGATTTGAGATGAAAGAATCAAAAGTTACTCAAAAGGTTTTGAGATCACTTCCCATGAAGTATGATGCAAAGGTTTCAACAATAGAAGAAACAATGGATATCAACAAGCTAACAATGGAAGAACTACAAGGAACTCTCACAACTTATGAGATGAGGGTGAGTAAGCATCAGGTTCCAATAAAAGAGATTGCATTCAAGGCTTCAAAGAAAAATAAAGGGAAAGTTCCAGAGATAGATAGAGATTCAGATAATTATGAGGAAGCTAACTTCATCAAAAAGAAAAAGGACTTAAGAAATTACAGGGATATAATGAAAGGACTGTAAATGCTACAAGTGTGGTGATTTTGGTCACTATGCACACAAGTGTCCACATGAAGAAAATAGTGATGATGAAAAATAGGGTCACAAAAGAAAAGAATATGGAAAGTATAAGCATGACAAAGATGACAAGTACAAGCAAGGCAGGTATGAGAAGAAGAAAAATTTTTGTAAGACAAAGAAAACTTACTACATTGTAGAAGCAAGTGATAGCTCAGATCACAGTGATAGAGACAAGTCAGATGATGAAAAGGAAGAACATCTATTCCTAGGAATAGAAGGTGAAAGAGAACAATGCTTTGTATGTGGTCAAAGAGATCATAGATCAGGATATTGCAATGGTTTCAGTGATAGTGAAGATGAGATGACACATCAAGGAAACAGGCATGGTCAAAGAAATCATGAAATTTTGTTTGCTATAGAAGATTATAATGATCTTAGTGATAGTGAAGATGAAGAAGGGTTTTTCTATGGGATAAAATAAGTAGAAGAAGAACATTCACTCCAAACAAAAGAAGTTAAGCAAGAGAACATTGTAAGAAAGATAAATGTCTCAGTTGATCTAAAGGGAAGAAGGGGGGGGGAGAAAAAAAAAAAGGGGAAGAAGTTAAAAAAAAATTAAAAAAGAGAAAAAAAAAAAGCGCCCCCCGGGGTTGTGGGGGGAAAGGGAGGGGGGGAAAGAAGGGGGGGGCCCAGTTTAAAAAACGCCCCAAAATTATTGGTTTTTAGGGGGAAATAAAGAAAAAAAAATTTAAGAGGAAAGAAGGAAGAAACTAAGGAAGAGGATTTAGATACTACAAAGAAGGTTCAAGGATGCAATGCACAAGTTGAAAATGATCATAAGGATAATGGTCAAGAAAGGTATGAGGAACCAAGGCATGAACAAAGGGCTTTTCAAGGACATTGTTTTTCTTGTAATGGATTTGGACACAAGGCTATACACTGTAGGATCCATGGATCAAAGAAGTTTGATTTTTCTAGAAGAAACTTCAAAGGAAGAAGGTATGGTTTTCAGGGACATTGCTTCTTATGCAACAGGATTGGTCATAGAGCTTCTCAGTGCAAAGAAAATGAGCAACATGGTTTTGGTTTTAGAGCTACACAAATCAGAAGTCATGGTCATAATGGTCATGAAAATAAAACTTCACAATACAGGGTTCAGGAAAGGAATGGATATGGAAATTATTTCAAGAAAGAATTCAGGATATGGGCACCATCCAAAGGCTACAATATCAAGTGTTTTAATTGCAATAACTTTGGACATATTGCAAAATGGTGTAGGACTCAATTCCAAAAAGGTTCAAGACAAGAAGATCAAGTAATTCATCAAGATAAGGATATCAGAAAAATATGGAAGGAAGTTGATAGAGGAAAGAAACAATGTAATATGGGAGTAAAAGTACTCCCACCCCAAAATTAATCACCTCAAGAGAGAAGGTGGTGAGGGGGCTAAGCTTAAGAGTCATATATTTTAGCCCCATAGGTGTCCCTTTTGCCATTGATGTCAAAGGGGGAGATATTTGAGTAAGGGGGAGAGCATTGAGTTAGGGGGAGCAGCCTCCAAAGAGAGCATTGAGTTAGGGGGAGCAACCTCCATAGAGAGTATTGAGTCGGGGGAGCAACTTTGATTCTCGTGAGATGGTTTTTGCGAGTGATTGTGGTTTTTGCATTAGAGGTGTTGCCATCAATGACAAAGGGGGAGATTGTTGGAAATTTGAGTTATTTTATGTTGTCATTGATGTCACATGGATCATTGATGTCACATGGATCACATTGAGTTTTGGTGGCCAAAGCATTTCATAAATAAGCATTTATGATATTTTGGAGAGCATGGATATATACAGGGTTTTTGTGAAAACCAAGGCAGGGAAAATAAAAGGTTTTATTTAAAACCATGGATGGCAGATTTGAAATGGGTTTTTCTTAAAACCCAGGTTGGCTTTTTGTTTCATCGAAAAAGGTGCCCCGGTGATGGAGATATTTAATTTTAAATATTTAGTTTAAATTTTAAATTATTTAAAATTAAAATTTAAATTTTAAAATTAAATATATTAATTATAGCGCCGACTAAAGAAAGGAGGAAAGGCTATATTAATTTATAGCACCGACGTCTAAAGAAATAGGAAAGGCATATATATATATGCCAACAAAAGCTTAGACTTCATGACCCCCATCGCTTATTTTTCGAATGCCTTCGATTGGGGAACGAATTGCGAAAGAGAGAGAAGTGTGACTTTGGTCTATTGAAAAATCATTCGTGGAGTTTAATAAGATGCATAGGCATCTTTGGCCTAGAGGTTCATGCATTGTGTGTTACGTAGGAGGTCCTACGATCGAGTCCCACCGTGGTTATTTGCTTTGTTGAAGCGCTCGAAGCGCTGTTAAGTTTTTCGAAGGGTGCAGAAGTTTATGATATAAGTTTTTGTTCATGTCCCTTTGGACACATGAGGGCATGTGGCCCAATGGTAGGCTGGATGTGGTTAAAGCACTGAGCAAGGAGACGTCACGAGATCGAATCCCATCAGGGACAAAGGCAAGTTAATAATTTTTTTTTATATATTTTATTTTTCTAAAGTTGCCCTAGGAGGAATAAGGGTTGTGATGCATGTTTAGAAAAAGAGAGATTTATGGTGTTTCTCCTTTTGAAAGTATATCATATTATATATCATTGGAAAGCTTATTTCGAGGGCTATTTGATTAACTTGCTTAGAGGGAGAAATAAGGTGTATGTAAAGAGATATTTCTATTTTTGTAAAGGGTTTCAAAAGTGAAGGTTGTTTTGTTCTTTTTCAAAGGTGATTAATTCTTTCATGAGGGGACATGTTGTATCTTATTGAGTAGGAGTGATAAGGTGTTATTTGGATATTATTGTTGTGATATTAATCATGATCTCTAACCCTTGTTGAAAGTTGAAAAAGAAGTTTGTTGAGTGTGGCAGATTTAGTGGACATCCAATAAGGCATCAAAAGGTATGAGCAATATTCTCCATTGACTTTGTTTATGGTGGTTGATTTCTGAAATATCATTGGAGAGAAAAGGATTGATTGTGGTTTCCTTTTTGAAAGTGGTTGGTTGAATGCTTCAAGGTTTTCTGGTTTGAGAGTTGTGTTTAAACCATGTTTTATAAGCATAGTTGTTGAAGCCCATTGGTTATGCAAAGAACTTGAGTTAGAAAAGAACATGAGTATCATTGTTATGTGAGATTTGTGGTTGAGCATTGTTGGAAACATTTGAGTTGGTTGATACATGCTTGGACTAGGGTTTTGTGAGAAAGAGTTGTCCCTTGTGGTGATTGGTTGAGTTGAGTTGATTGAGCCTAGTCAAGTGATTGAGTGATGTGATTGTTCAAGTTCCATGAAACAAACTATTCTATAATTCTGATTTGGGTTGAGATTGAGCTTTGAGATTAGAACATATTGAGTCTCTAACAATTCTCTTTATGCTTCTATAAGATTTGAGTTGAGTTAATATTGACTTGAGTTGAGTTGAGATTGATTTGAGTTGAGATCATTGTGGATCATTGTTGTCATCCATTGTAGAGTGCATTGCCATTCATTGTTGAATTCATCATTGAGCCTTGCCTTCATATATTTGTGGATGAGATTTGAGTGCTACTTGAGCATGATTGGTTGAGCCTTTGAGAAGGCTTTTGGGACAAATTTGTGGCAGTTTTTGTGGATGATTGATTGAGCCTTTGAGAAGGCTTTTGGGACAGATTTATGGATAGATTTGGGACAATATTTGAGCAAGTTCTTAGTGAGCTTGTTGAGTAGATTTTGAGCAAGTTCTTAGTGAGCTTGTTGAGCATATTTGAGCAAGTTCTTGGTGAGCTTGTTGAGCATATTTTGAGCAAGTTCTTGGTGAGCTTGTTGAGAATATTTTGAGCAAGTTCTTGGTGAGCTTGTTGAGCAGATTTTGAGCAAGTTCTTGGTGAGCTTGTTGAGCAGATTTTGAGCAAGTTCTTAGTGAGCTTGCTGGAGCAGATTTTGGGCAAGTTCTTGGTGAGCTTGCTAGAGCATATTTGGGCAAGTTCTTGGTGAGCTTGCTAAAGTAGATCAATTGATTGCCTACCTGAGAAGATCAAGATTGCCTAGCTGATCAGATCAGTGGATTGCCTACCTGAGCAGATCAGTGTATTGCCTAGCTTTGAGTAGATCAAAGTAATCATTTGTATTGGGATAAGGATCCTTATTTTTGTGTGAAATATTATAAGGAGATTATCTTGTGGAGTACCCCACATTGGGGGAACCACGTTAAATCTTGTGTCTCAATTATGTGTGGTGATTTGTGCACTTGTTTACTATTGCTATCTATGTCATTAATGCACACTGCTATATTTGGTTATTGCAATTAAGGACACTAATTGATATTGGTTTGGAAAGAAAGTAAAAAGTGGGTGCTATATTGTTCCCCCCCTCTCAGTATAAGCTTGTGTTCTTCAAAATGGACACATCCTTAGAAAGCATTGCAAATTTATTCTAAGGTATGAAGTTTCCATTCCACACACTTTTTAGTGTATTTTGGAGTGGATCTGCAACACTTGTTTACTAATCTGCCCAACACTTAGTGCAAATCTGCCTTGAGCAATTCCAATCGATTTATAACGTATTTTGATGTGGATTGATGGCAAGTCCTAATTCCACAAAAATTTTTGGTGAATATGTTATTCGCTTAAAATAAAGTGTGGAATGGTGATCAAGAGTAATTTTTGCGTGCTCCGAGGGACTAAATTTTGGAAAGGCCAATTCCACCAATTTTATAACATATTTTGGTGTGGACTGACGGCAAAGTGCAGAAAACACTACACAGAGTGCGGATTGGTGACAAAAGCACTTTTACATTGCACAGAGTTTGGGAAGTTAAAAGTTATTTTACACTACAGCCGATGTGGATTGGCAGCAAACTCTCTGTTGAGTTGTAAATATGAAATATTTGTAATGTCTCCTTAATATTCTTTCATTTACAAACTATAAATAGAGGTTGAACCCTCATTTTTTAGGGTCGGCTCTAGTGTGTTTGCTTGCCCTATTGTAAATATTCTTGTGAGCTAATGGAAGGAGCATTACTCTGATATTTTTACTCAAATTTGTCATCTTCATTATCTTGTGCAAGAGGTTCAAAGTCTTGATCTATATTTCTATTAATACTTGAATGGTTAGTTCATTCCATATTTTTGTATTACTAGTTGTAAGAGTAGTTGAAATTTATTCTTGATTAGATCTATATTGTTAGGAAGTTTATTTCTGTTAAATCTAACTATTGGTCTATTCTGTTATTTGGATTATCAATATTGGATGTTGGAATTGCTTTTTGTAATATATCTATGTTTATGATTTAATGTGTGAAGGTTTTATTAATTTGGGTGATGTTAATCTTGAGTGATGGGATACTGGAAATAGTTTGTGGGAGCCTTTTATTGTTTTTTCCTATGTTGTTAGCCTATACGACCACTATTTTTCATAACATTTCTAACCCTAAACCTTTTCTAACCCTTATCTCAAAACCCTATTTGAGCTTTAATTGAATCAACACCATTTTAAGCTGACAAGTAACCAACATACTCTGGATGTTGGATTGAAGTTGTCTTTGGTCCATCCAATGCTTGAGTGTTGAGCTATGACTATCGGGTGCATGCCTGGATAGAAAATTGGAAGATAGACAGTTGTAGTGTTAAGTAAAACTTGATGTCAATTCAGTGCCCAACAGTACTCGAACACTCCTTTCAAGATTTATAAGCCTTTCAAAGGTTTTTCATGGCTTTCACCCCATTTACCCATGGTTTAGAGGCTTAATAAATAGTGGAAATCCAGTATACTAGCAAAGAAAGGAAAAATCACTTCCACACTATTTAGGATATAGTTATAGAGCCTAAAGTGAATCATTTTTCCTGGTGTCTCTTTTTAAGGGTTGCTTGTAGGAGAAAATCTGCTTCACTTAAGGATGGCCAATCCCAAATGTCCTTTTTGTCATCTCAGGAAGCCCATCAAGGACCTATTTTGGTTCTACTCTAGAGCCTAGTTGGCCTGGACTTGGATTCATTGTTAGAAATGCATTATATTACATCATTTGGGTCATATAAATGTATCTTCCAAGGTACATACTTAGGAAATTAGATTACTTTAGGGGAAATTTATCTAGTTACTTCATGCAATGTAATAAATGCACAAGTGTCAATGTGCAAGTTGTATATGTGCAAGTTGTCCCTTGCATAGCTAGGTAGAGTGTTGGCCAATGAACCTATTTGACCTATATAATAAATGTCTCATTGTAATAAAAAATAGATTCAGGGGACATAGTCAAATAGTGTAGCTTAGAGCATAGTACAATTCTATGTAGATCACCATTCATTGGTGATGGGTGCAATGTAGTTTAGTAGCTTTATTAATGGAGTGTTCATTTCCTCCATAGCTACATTGTATTATTTTATGTCATTTCTATTTACATCATATTTCAGTCATCTAGTATATTTACTTTCTTTCATATTATTCTACATCTTGTGATTGTTATCTCCCAGTGCCACGGTAGATCTAGTCATAGTAGGTCAATAAAAACCACCATTATTATTGAACTTGTGTTTTTTTTTCAACCTGATGTGTTGCTATACCAACCACTGTCAAAAAATCTCATAAGAGTCTAGGTGGTAGAATTAGGGAGAGCCCATGTGAGGACTGAAAGAAATTTTAGTTTTAGAAATATTGAGATTGCATCTTACTAGAATACTTTCCACATAGTTGCAATAAAAACTCAGGTAGAGTAGGACTCAACAATGAATCCACTATATTGAAAAATCATCTGGTGAAGATCATACAGGATATTTAGAATTGGCTAACTAAAGCTTAAATTTTCTTTTGTTGTAGAAAATTAATTCTCAAAGTATTGGGACTCCTCCTACAACAGAAATCTATGAGACCCCAACTTTTTTTCTCGAAGTTCAACGTGCCTTCATAGTGTAGATATTAGTTCCTTGTGTAAGATAAGAATACTACGAAAGAATACTTATGGTGAAGGGTTGTGGTGAAGTCAGGAGATTGAAGATCGCCATTGTTGGATTGAAGAACTTCACAGATGAATAATAGGCCATAGAAGCCTTGATGCAAGAAAATTCCATAGAATCCTTGAAGAAAATGTCATAGAAGCCTTGAAGAAGAAGCCACAAAATTCTTGATAATGAAAATGCCATAGAAGCCTTGATACTAAAGAGGCCATAGAAGCCTAGATACCAAAAAAGGCTCTATAATCCTTGATCCTAAAGAAGAATTCAAAGAGAATATATGATTCAAAACCAAATTAATATTTTAGCACTAATATTTTTTTGGAGGAAAAGAAGATTCAATGAGTTCAGAAACTTTCTACAAGAAATTTAGGAAGAGTATCTTCTTCATAATCAACTCAGCACCTGAAGAAAAATCAAAGAGATAAGAAGATCTCATTGAAGAACTTCTAGTATTGGAAGAAGAAGGAAGGACTAGGAGAGTCCTGCTCACATTCAGAAGTAACAAAATCAGATATCCAGAAGAATATCTCACCACCAACACTTCCAAGAGTAGAATATTGAACAAAAGGTCTCAAGGAAGACCAGTAGTAGCTTTAAGATCAAAGACCTTGAGAATGTCTCAACGAGCATCCAATAATGGGCTAGGAGAACCTTATTGAAGAAATCATCAAAGGAGAACTCACTTGAGAAATCCACTACCAAGGATAAGTCCCTGATAGTGAAGGACTTGGGACAATTGTCGCCATCCGACAACAAGCCCAAGAGAAGAATAATTTGGAAAGGTGTGCCAAATCCAAGAAGAAGAATCCAGTGAAGACCTCAATGTATTCATAATATTGAGAAGAAGATCCTTCTTGAAGTTATATTTTGACAAGAAGACTTGAAGACAGAAGAAGCTCACCAAATCTAGGATATTTGAAGATTACCTCTCACAGCAAGAAGGCACCACTTTAGAGACAAAGACCTATCCAAATCTACAACATAAGGATACCACAAGAGTATATCAAGCCACCAAATCTTAGGCTCCTGAAAGAAATTTTGAAACCATTTTTGGTGAAGGAGTTGTTTAGGACAGTCTACAAAAATCTACAAGATCCTACTTGAAGCAACAACTTGGTGATCTTAGACACCAAGATTCACATCCTCTATAGAAGTGGAAAAAAAGCTACAAAAGCTTTAAAAAGGTAAGAAACTTTTTGTGCAAATAAACTCGTTAATTGGATTACTTATAATATTTATTAAAGTTCCTTAATTTAGATTAAATTTGCAAGAAGAAAAAAAATTGGATTACAGTCTTCAAAAAGTGCAAAAAGTGAAAAGTTCTTTTTAAGGTTCATTTGCACATTAATTAGGAGTTGATTAGATTTCATTATTATATCTATCAACTATCTATCATCTACTTTGGAAAAATAAAAAGAAGATAAAATTTCTACAATATTAATTGTAGTAAAATAGCTAAATAACTCTTGAAAATTCATTTCATATTATTCTTGATTAGTTATAGTAAATTGATTAAGTGCAATAATTTGAGAGTTGATTGGAGTGATAAGGTAAAATTTTTAGTGCATTAAAAGAAATTTTATTAGATTCATTTTGCACTATTATGTTACTCTCAAAATAATTATTGTTTGTGTTCTTGAGAAGCACACAAAATAAAAAATTGTCAAAGAGTCTAAAGAAACTATTAATGCACAAAAATCTGCAATACTTAGTGGCCAAGGGAAGATACAAAAATAGGTTAGAATCCTTCAAAATTTGGAGAAGACAACTAACCAAAATCAAAAATAGAAGCTTCAAATATTGATACTTGGTGAGTCTCAAATCCAAAGCATTACAGGGTTAGTTGCAAGGAGAAAAGTCCAGAAAAATGCATCATATAAGGAGCTTCTATCTATTTCTATCTAATATTGGATTTGTCATCATAATATCCAAGAAAAATGGGAAGGTGTCTAAGCAAAGATACAACCTCAAAACCCCTACACTGCATTCAAAAATTTTACCATATAAATCAGAATATTAGACCTGCAAAAAGGAGTGTAAGAAAGGGTGCAAAAGGCATCTTATTTACAAATATTGTTACATTGGATTGCATCTCTCTACCTCATTCTATGCAAAAAAAATGCAGATTAGAAAGTTCCTTAAAGGCATAGTATTAGCAAGTTGAACTAGCCAAAGGCGGTCGAAAGCTAGCATTCTCCCAAGCATAGCAAAGAGCCACTTATATAGGCTCATATTCTATGTATCTTGGATGGCCAAACCTACAAAAGATAAGGTACAAATACAGAAATAAATCAAGCAGTGTAGAATTAAAGGAAATAAAAGCAAGCAAAGTGGAACTACACATCCAAATCATGGAGCATTCAATACCTAAGTGGAGAATAACTGAGTCTTCATATAAGCACTGTCATTCGAACTCCATTAAAGGGCCAAAGCTCCTCCATATCTCCACCATAAGCATTGCTAGGCTGGAAATATTTCAGCATCTACGTAGAACAAAAAATAACAAGGTGAAAAAAAGTGTTAAAAGGCCTTCAAGAAGGTATTTATAATACAAGGGCATGTACAAGAAATAAGACGCCACTTGTCATTCTCCAAAATAACTCTACAATAACGCTAAAAAATAAGACATTACAACACTGTCTTGGTGCCCATAATCCATGTGGAAGAGGAGTTACTTACAGCTAGAAGCTTGATATACATATGTTACAACAAAAAAGTCTCATATACATTGAAGAAATAATGTATCTTTGGCAATGCTCGAAGGGGAATAAAAACATCTCAACTAAAGGTGACACTTGTCACAAGAAATGGATTATGTTTGGTGTCTCCACAAAATAGTCGAAGCATCAATGGAACGTTAAAAATCCTGCCGTAATATTTGTCACTTGATTTATCACCTATTAAAGGTGCCTTGAACCTTGGAAAATGTAGCAATTTGATAGCAATTCGATGATAGTTCAGCAGCAGTTCTACAGTGATCTGGAGCAAGTTGAGAGTATTCAAAAGCACTCTCAATCAAATAGCTCAAGGGAGAATTAAAGGATAGCATTGAAGCCAAAGTACATATTGAATAATTTGAGCTTAAAAAGGACATACTACTACCATATTCATTCGGCTTCATAAACGTACAAAGCCTTATAAAGGTAAAATTTCCTCATCTAATTTACTTTCATTAAAAAAGGGAGTTATAAGGTTATATGTTAAGGTTGAGATATTAAATGAAATCAATATTTATTTGAAAGCAAAACTTAGGGAAATTAATACAATATTTGCAAAACACACGAAAATTAATATAATATTTGTAAAACACAACTTAGGAGAAATAAGGGATACTACTTGGAATTAATCCATTTAATGTTTGAAAATATTAATGTGTTCTAATTTTCCAAATTTGGGAGTGATAAGGGTTACAACATCAAACTAGGTTATTGAAAATTAGAAACACTTGAATAAAATCCTAAGGGTTACAAAAATGGGTTATTAAGATTTTTTGTTAAAGTTGGAAATTTATAATTTTCTTGTCTCAAAATTTATCAAAAGGGACAAAATAAATCCAACATTAAAACCTCTTCAAAATTAGTGCTTAGTTCAATAGGAGTAATAAGGTGTTAGAAAAGTCGATTTTTGATCCTTACAAAAACTCTACAAAATCAACTAAAATTGAACTATATTTTGCAAAAGCACTATATCATACTCCAAAATCATTAGGGAGTCATAATGCATTCTACAAAACTTGATAATAATAATATCTATATAAGATTATCAAGTTGGGAAGATATAAGCTTTCTTCAAAACATAAAATTAGGTATTCATACCTAGGGAGACATAAGGAAGCCTACATATCTAAGGATTGATATTAGGAAGATTTATATGGCTTCAAATAAATTCTTCCTAGTAGAATATCAACTACTCAAGGGTCCTAATTATTTCTCTTGGAAAAATAAAGTGAAAGCAATCTTAGTTTATGAAAAACTTTGGGATGTTGTCAAAGAGAAAACACAGGGTCAGTTGCAAGGAGAAAAGTGCAGAAAAATGCATCATATAAGGAGCTTCTATCTACTTCTATCTAAGCTTGGATTTGTCATCATGAAGATGTCTAAGCAAAGAGGAAACCTCAAAACCCCTACACTGCATTCAAAAAATTTACCATATAAATCAGAATATTAGACCTGCAAAAAGGAGTGTAAGAAAGGGTACAAAAGGCATCTTATTTACAAATATTGTTACATTGGATTGCATCTCTCTACCTCATTCTATGCAAAACAAAAGGAATATTAGAAAGTGCCTTAAAGGCACAGTATTAGCAAGTTGAACCAGCCAAAGGCGGTCGAAAGCTAGCATTCTCCTAAGCATAGAAAAGAGCCACTTATATAGGCTCATCTTCTATGTATCTTGGATGGCCAAACCTACAAAATATAAGGTACAAATCCAGAAAGAAATCAAGCAGTGTAGAAGAAAAGGAAATCAAAGCAAGCAAAGTGGAACTACACATCCAAATCATGGAGCATTCAATACCTAAGTGGATAATAACTGAGTCTTCATATAAGCACTGTAATTCAAACTCCATTCAAAGGCCAAAGCTCCTCCATATATCCACCAAATCTCCACCATAAGCATTGTTGGGCTAGAAATATTTTAGCATCTACGTAGAACAAAAAATAACAAGGTGAAAAAATGTGTTAAAAGGCCTTCAAGAAGGTATTTATAAGACAAGGGCATGTAGAAGAAATAAGACGCCACTTGTCATTCTCCAAAAGAACTCTAAAATAACACTAAAAAATAAGACATTACAACACTGTCTTGGTGCCCATAATCCATGTGGAAGATGAGTTACTTACAGCTAGAAGCTTGATATACATCTGTTACAACAAAAAATTCTTATATACGTTGAATAAATAATGTATCTTTGGCAATGCTCAAAGGGGAATAAAAACATCTCAACTAAAGGTGACACTTGTCACAAGCAATGGATTATGTTCGGTGTCTCCACCAAATAGTCGAAGCATCAATGGAACATTAAAAATCTTGCCATAATACTTGTCACTTGATTGATCACCTATTAAAGGTGCCTTGAACCTTAGAAAATGCAACAATTTGATAGCAATTCGATGATAGTTCAGCAGCAGTTCTACAACGATCTGGAGCAAGTTGAGAGTATTCAAAAGCACTCTCAATAAAATAGCTCAAGGGAGAATTAAAGGATAGCATTGAAGCCAAAGTACACATTGAATAATTTGAGCTTAAAAAGGACATACTACTACCATATTCATTCGGCTTCATAAAGGTACAAAGCCTTATAAAGGTAAAATTTCCTCATCTAATTTACTTTCATTAAAAAATGGAGTTATAAGGTTATATGTTAAGGTTGAGATATTAAATGAAATCAATATTTATTTGAAAGCAAAAATTAGGGAAATTAATACAATATTTCCAAAACACATGGAAATTAATATAATATTTTTAAAACACAACTTAGGATAAATAAGGGATACTACTTGGAATTAATCCATTTAATGTTTGAAAATATTAATGTGTTCTAATTTTCCAAATTTGGGAGTGATAAGGGTTACAACATCAAACTAGGTTATTGAAAATTAGAAACACTTGAATAAAATCCTAAGGGTTACAAAAATGGGTTATTAAGATTTTTTGTTAAGGTTGGAAATTTATAATTTTCTTGTCTCAAAATTTATCAAAAGGGACAAAAGAAATCCAACATTAAAACCTCTACAAAATTATTGCTTATTTCAATAGGAGTAATAAGGTGTTAGAAAAGTTGATTTTTGATCCTTACAAAAACTCTACAAAATCAACTAAAATTGAACTATATTTTGCAAAAGCACTATATCATACTCCAAAATCATTAGGGAGTCATAAGGCATTCTACAAAACTTGATAATAATAATATCTATATAAGATTATCAAGTTGGGAAGATATAATATTTCTTCAAAACATAAAATTAGTTATTCATACCTAGGGAGACATAAGGAAGCCTACATATCTAAGGATTGATATTAGGAAGATTTATATGGCTTCAAATAAATTCTTCATAGTACAATATCAACTACTCAAGGGTCCTAATTATTTCTCTTGGAAAAATAAAGTGAAAGCAATCTTAGTTTATGAAAAACTTTGGGATGTTGTCAAAGAGAAAACACAGGGTTAGTTGCAAGGAGAAAAGTGTAGAAAAATGCATCATATAAGGAGCTTCTATATACTTCTATCTAATATTGTATTTGTCATCATAATATCCAAGAAAAATGGGAAGGTGTCTAAGCAAAGATACAACCTCAAAACCCCTACACTGCATTCAAAAATTTTACCATATAAATCAGAATATTAGACCTGCAAAAAGGAGTGTAAGAAAGGGTGCAAAAGGCATCTTATTTACAAATATTGTTACATTGGATTGCATCTATCTAGCTCATTCTATGCAAAAAAAAATGCATATTAGAAAGTGCCTTAAAGGCACAGTATTAGCAAGTTGAACCAGCCAAAGGCGGTCGAAAGCTAGCATTCTCCTAAGCATAGAAAAGAGCCACTTATATAGGCTCATCTTCTATGTATCTTGGATGGCCAAACCTACAAAAGATAAGGTACAAATCCAGAAAGAAATCAAGCAGTGTAGAAGAAAAGGAAATCAAAGGAAGCAAAGTGGAACTACACATCCAAATCATGGAGCATTCAATACCTATGTGGAGAATAACTGAGTCTTCATATAAGCACTGTCATTCAAACTCCATTCAAAGGCCAAAGCTCCTCCATATATCCACCAAATCTCCACCATAAGCATTGCTGGGCTAGAAATATTTTAGCATCTACGTAGAACAAAAAATAACAAGGTGAAAAAATGTGTTAAAATGCCTTCAAGAAGGTTTTTATAAGACAAGGGCATGTAGGAGAAATAAGACGCCACTTGTCATTCTCCAAAAGAACTCTAAAATAATGCTAAAAAATAAGACATTACAACACTTTCTTGGTGCCCATAATCCATGTGGAAGAGGATTTACTTATAGCTAGAAGCTTGATATACGTCTGTTACAACAAAAAAGTCTCATATACGTTGAAGAAATAATGTATCTTTGGCAACGCTCGAAGGGGAATAAAAACATATCAACTAAATGTGACACTTGTCACAAGCAATGGATTATGTTCGATGTCTCCACCAAATAGTCGAAGCATCAATAGAACATTAAAAATCCTGTCGTAATACTTGTCACTTGATTGATCACCTATTAAAGGTGCCTTGAACCTTAGAAAATGCAGCAATTTGATAGCAATTCGATGATAGTTTAGTAGCAGTTCTATAGCGATCTGGAGCAAGTTGAGAGTATTCAAAAGCACTCTCAATCAAATAGCTCAAGGGAGAATTAAAGGATAGCATTGAATCCAAAGTACACATTGAATAATTTGAGCTTAAAAAGGACATACTACTACCATATTCATTCGCTTTCATAAAGGTACAAAGCCTTATAAAGGTAAAATTTCCTCATCTAATTTACTTTCATTAAAAAAGGGAGTTATAAGGTTATATGTTAAGGTTGAGATATTAAATGAAATCAATATTTATTTGAAAGCAAAACTTAGGGAAATTAATACAATATTTGCAAAACACACGAAAATTAATATAATATTTGTAAAACACAACTTAGGAGAAATAAGGGATACTACTTGGAATTAATCCATTTAATGTTTTAAAATATTAATGTGTTCTAATTTTCCAAATTTGGGAGTGATAAGGGTTACAACATCAAACTAGGTTATTGAAAATTAGAAACACTTGAATAAAATCCTAAGGGTTACAAAAATGGGTTATTAAGATTTTTTGTTAAGGTTGGAAATTTATAATTTTCTTGTCTCAAAATTTATCAAAAGGGACAAAAGAAATCCAACATTAAAACCTCTTCAAAATTAGTGCTTAGTTCAATAGGAGTAATAAGGTGTTAGAAAAGTTGATTTTTGATCCTTACAAAAACTCTACAAAATCAACTAAAATTGAACTATATTTTGCAAAAGCACTATATCATACTCCAAAATCATTAGGGAGTCATAAGGCATTCTACAAAACTTGATAATAATAATATCTATATAATATTATCAAGTTGGGAAGATATAAGCTTTCTTCAAAACATAAAATTAGGTATTCATACCTAGGGAGACATAAGGAAGCCTACATATCTAAGGATTGATATTAGGAAGATTTATTTGGCTTCAAATAAATTCTTCCTAGTAGAATATCAACTACTCAAGGGTACTAATTATTTCTCTTGGAAAAATAAAGTAAAAGCAATCTTAGTTTATGAAAAACTTTGGGATGTTGTCAAAGAGAAAACATAGAGACCTGCCACAAGTGAAACTGAAATCCTAAAATTTGAGGAAAATAATTCAAAAGCTCTAATGATAATAACATTTGCTATAACTGAAGAGATTCAACCTTATATCATTTCAGCAAAAACATCTTCAGATGCATGGAAAAGCCTAGAGAAAATATTTGAAGGAAATAATAAGGTAACTATTCTTCATCTCCAAACTCAACTCCACTCATTAAAAATGAATAGTGGGGAAAGCATAGAACTATTCCTAACAAAGGTAGCAGATATTAAAGGGAAATTTTTGACCTTAGGAGAAACAGTTAAGGATAAACTACTTACTCAAGTAACCATGAGAGCACTTCCAGATAGCTATAAGCATTTGGTAACGTATTTACAGGTTTTAAGTAAAGATACTTATTTTGATGACCTGGTCAATATACTTCAAGAATATGAAGTAGAAAACACTGTGAAAGATGATATGACTAACATTACCTTGGCATAAAAACATAATCCACAGGGAAATATCGCTTCATCGGCAAGAGGACAAAAAACATGGTATTGTCAGATATGCCAAAAGAAAGGTCATGGTACCAGCTATTGCAAATACAATCCCATAAACTGAAACCAATAAAATTACATGAATAATGGAAATTATTTGTAACCTTGACAATATCAAAGGAACCCTCATTAGCAGCAATCTCAGTGCCCAACCAATTATCTTCAACTAGAATATCAAAAGAGAAATCAGAAAATACACCTGGTTTAGAGGATAGAATAAATTGAAGAACTAGAAGAACCCACAAAAGACTATGAGGTGAAATATTTGTCAACAAATGTAACATATTACAGAGACACTAACTATTTGCTTGAACAAGTTACAAAGAATGCAGAGGAAGAGTACAAATTTCAATATGAAGAAGAAGAAGATCCATATTGAAGACTAAAGTCTTCAATACCCAAATAATGTAATATAAGGGGGTGTTATAAATAGAGTATATTACATCATTTGGGTCATGTAAATGTATCTTCCAAGGTACATACTTAGGACATTAGATTACTTTAGGGGGAATATATCTAGTTACTTCATGCAATGTAATAAATGCACAAGTGTCAATGTGCAAGTTGTATCTATGCAAGTTGTCCCTTGCACAACTAGGTAGAGTGTTGGCCAAGGAACCTATTTTGCCTATATAAAAAATATATCATTGTAATATAGAAATAGAGTCGATGAATATATTTAGATAGTGTAGCTTAGAGCATAGTACAGTTATGTGTATATCACCATCCATTCATGATGGGTGCAATGTAGTTCAGTAGCTTTATTAATGGAGTGTTCATTTCCTCCATAGCTACATTGTATTCTTTTATGTCATTTATATTTACAACATATTTTAGTCATCTAGTAGATTTACTTTCTTTCATATTATTCTACATCTTGTGATTGCTATCTTCCAGTGCTTATTACATCAAAAGCTAACATTCATAATTTTTTTAAACCATTGAGACCTATACTATTCTCATGGTCTATGATTTTTCTTAGGGATAATACCAACATACCAACAAGCATTGAACAAATCTAGCAAGGTTCAATATTGCTATCACAATATTACTATTTTTCTAAATAGCAAGATTCTATTGATTTTCTAGTTTATATGAAAGTTCTACCATGCTTTAATGTTTTACTTTATATTCAAGTGCAAGACAATAAGGTTGCTCTTGAAGTTTAGCATTTACTTAATATTTTAGACTAGTGTGTGCATGCTCCTTGCCTAGTGGTTCATATTCTACCATCCCAGCCCTAGCAGAGAAATTCCTCATCCAAATAGAGAAATCGAGGTTAAAAGATATCTCAGGGATGGATTCCATCTTCTTGAAATCCTAGGCCCTAGTGTCACGTCAAAGGTGGTGTTATCTCTCCATAACACCTCTCAATTCAAGTACTAGGGATCTTGATTAGAAGCCATTTCAAATAGTTGAAGTCACTCCAAGGCACCAAGATGAAGGATATGGATATGGCTAGGAGCCCAGTCTTGAGGAGCCCAATTCACATGTTGGATAGGGCAATCCGTGGATAAGGATCCTCCTCCTTCTGTTGGAGCCATTCCCATGGCAAATTGAGTGTTAGTGGGTTCCAAAAATTTTCTATTGGTTTTTGTGTAGTTATTCCAAGACCATAAGGCTCCAGGATGGATCTTTAGTATGGTCTTTATGGGGTGTGCTTCCATACCACCCATTTTTTTGTGAATAGTGTACTCTTATTATTTGTTTTAATAATATCAAGTCACTTTCAACAAAAAAAAAAAGATTCGTAGGAAGCAAATAACTCCATAGAAAGGAGATTTTTTAAACAGAGGGACCAACTTCAAAAGGACACAAAGTAACATCTCAAATATCCTTCTCATTAGAGAAGGATGAGAAATTGTTGCTATGTAGTATAGTAAGTTTATTGCACATAGTGAGAGTGGCTCAATCGAATTTAATTTTAATATTGTAGAAGAAATGGAAAAACACCTACCAAGGTAAGCATCCTAGAGGCATTAACTCTTTTGGGTCAATGAGATATACTTCAAGAAGCCCTTAAATAACAAGAAATAAGTTATGACAAGAATGGACAACCTAAGCCAGCACAATTTAGTCTTGTTGCACAACAAAACTTGATAGTAGAGCATACATTTGACATTTAGGTCAATACATCACATATCTTGAATGCCCCTAAGCCTAAATCATTGAAGCTACCATCATTTTGTGTGATGATGAATATTGGAAATTATCTATTGAGAAGTTGCATAATTGATTCAAGGGAAGCCTAACGAGAATGTTGAAAGTAGTTTATGGAGAAATGGGGTTACCCTAAACCAAAATAACTAGACATTAGATCCAGATGGATGGCGCTAGGGTAAACATTATGGGAGTTATAAAAGAATTTATGATGACAATATCAAAGCATTTAGAATTGGTGGTGATATAGAAGGTGATAGTAGTGGACCTTCCCTTGTATTTGGTTATGTTGTTGTCTAGAAAATAGACACATAGGTTATCCAATGATTGGTACTTAGCAATATTTTGCACCCACATGAAGGTTCCTTGCGATGATAAAATGATCTAAATAGAGAATGAGCCTCCATGTGACTACCTATTACACAAACTAGATGAATATGGTGCAATGAATTAGAATGAGCTCCTATATTTTACAGATGAAGTATCGAAGGATGACCAAATATCTAAGATAAACATGTAATTGGTACGCTTCAATATGATGAAGACCCAAAGGTCAATTTCTAGGAGACCAAGATTAGGAGCTATCTCATATTAGAAGAACCATCTAACATCCCAACTTTGAAAATTCAGCAAGCATAAAGGTCTAATAAAACCTAGGTAATACATTTTGACAATGAAAAAACTAGAAATAACACAAGTATAGGTATCCAATTCATAGACCTACAAGGTGCAAACTAGTTTTGCATGTTGATTGTTATACAAGTACAAAAATATTGTTAAATATGAGGTATTTCTCACTAATTTTATGAAGGTCAAGAATATGGGAATCAAGAACCTAAAAGTATTTAGCAATTATGAATTAGTCATAAACTGGGTTAATTCCCAATGTTCCACTAAAAATAAACATCTAGAGTCGTAAGCATTGAATCTAGGATTTGTTAGAAAGCTTCAACACATTACATTAAAGCAATCCTCAAGAATTAAATGCTAAAGTAGATGATCTAGCAACAATAGCAATAAAATTTGATCCCACTACCAACATTTTGGATAAACCAAAGGAGCAATAAGTGGTGTTTAGACCAGTAATCCTTGATAATTCTGATCACTAGCATGTCTTCAACAATGATGAGCAAATCATTGAGTTTCTCATCAAGAAGGATCAACATGCTAGAGGCAAAAATAAATATGGGGACAACATTAAAGATAAATTAATTCAACTAAAGACAAATTAGCTAGCAAATGGATTAATTACTCTCCAAAGTCTAGTCAACCATGACTATAGCATGAATAATTATAGCATCAAAGTAAAAGCCTCATTCTACCACACTATCAAAGTCTTTGGAGAAAATAATTTGCTACTCATAAAGGATTTTATCGAAGAATAAATTAGTTTGTTCAAGAAAATCTATGGTAAATACCGAGATATCATTTCTTAGTCCTATGAAGATATAAAGGTATATGATAGGAATATCGTATATCATACTATCAAACTTAAACCAAGTGTGAAGCCTTTCCAATAGAAATAACAACCAATAAATCCCAAAATTGAGGTATTTATGAAGAAAGAACTTCTAAAGCTCCTACAAGCCCAGATAATATTTCCAATAAAACATTCCATTTGGGTTGCTACTCTGGTCCCAGTTAGAAAGAAGAATGGTGATATCAAATTGTGCTTCAACTTTCAAAACCTTAATAGGGCATCATTGAAGGACCACTATACCTATCTACCATAGACCAAATTCTATAAAAAATGTAAGGTCATAGATGTTGTCACTCCTTGAGGGTTTCCTAGGGTATAACTAGATCTGGGTAAAGGATGATGATCAACATAAGATGACCTTTACCACCAAATGGGGAACCTTCACCTATGAAAGGATATCTATTGTGATATCAAATATAGGAGGTACCTTCCAATGGGTTATGGATATTACCTTTATAGGACTAGTTGGTGATATCATTTGCATATATATTTGATCATTTTTATACTATATTCAAAAAATAGAAATAAGCATAGTGAGCACCTAAAGCTTGTCTTTCATAGATGTAGGGAATATAGTATCTCATTCAATCTCAAAAGTCCATCTTTATGGTCAAACAAGATAAGTTGATAGGTCATGTAGTGTCAAAGGACAATCTAGCCATAGATACTAATAGCATAAAGGTCAATCAAGATATTCCTCTACCCATGCCATTCAAAGGTATTCCATCTATTTTAGGTCAAATATAGTTTATTATCAAGTTCATAACCAATTTTGTACAACTGGTTAGACCAATCACCAAAATGCTAAAGAAGGATGCTACCCTATCCTATACCAATAAAGGAAGAAATGCTTCTCAAGACATTAAAGATGCCATAATTAGTCCTAGTCAGTCCTAATTTCTCCAAATATTTTAGACTCTATGTGTTTAGTACAGATGAAAGTATTGTTGCAGTTTTAACCTAGAAAAATGACAATGATGAAGAACGTCCCATAGCATTCATGATCCAAGTCCACAACTACAAAGAGAGATATACTTTCATTAAAAAATAGTTGTTTGTTATCCTAAATGTTCTCATAAAGTTTAGGTATTATCTACGATAGAGCAAAACCACCATCTTTGAAGTATACCTAGATGTTTGATCTTTTGTATTTCACGAAGAATTGGGAAAATATAGAGTTGAATAGATAAATAAAATTCAAAAATTTGACATAGAAATTAAATCTACCAAGCTCATAAAGGGTAGAGTGTTATGTGAATACTTGGCAATGTTTGTGCCAGAGGACAAAATCAACCTAGTATAAGAGACAGAGCTTAATGATTGAGTGGGACAAATGGTAGATATTTGTAGGTATATGGCAACTAGATAGGTCCCAAAAGGATTGACACCTAAAGAAAGGTATACATGGTTAGGTGGAATTCTATTCAAGAATGGATATGATGGTGTCTTATTGATATGCTTGGAAGAAGAAATGATAAAATCTCTAATCAAGGAGTATTACAATGAGGAATGAAATTATTTTGCACCAAAATATGACACAAAATCTTAAGGCCTAGATATTATTGGCCTACTATATTCTTCAACAACTTCCAAAGGGTCAAGAATAGTAAATATTATTGTATTTTAATGGGGAGGAGAAGACAAACAATAATGTCCCCAAAACCTATCATTGTTAAAGAACCCTTCTAACAATGGAGCCTAGACTTTATAGGCAAGATAAGTTCATAAGCAATTTTGTGCAATTGGTTAGACCAGTCAGTAAAATGCTAAAGAGGGATGCCACCCTATCCTAGACCAATAAAGGTAGAAAAGCTTTCCAAGATATATAAGATGCCTCACTAGTCCTATTCAATCCTAATTTCTCCAAATATTTTAGGCTCTATGTGTTTAGCAAATATGAAAGCATTGTTGTAGTTTTAACAAAGAAAAATGGCAAGGATGAAGAACACCCCATCTCATTCATGATCCAGGTCCTTCACAACTATGAAGAGAGATATACCTTCATTGAAAAAATGGTGGTTATTATCCTAAAATCTCTCATAAAATGTAGGTATTATTCATCATAGAGCAACACTACCATAATCAAAGTACACTCAATGTCTAATCTGCTATACTTCATGATGAATTGGGGGAAAATACATTTGAATGGAGAAATAAAATTCAAAAATTTGATATAGAAATTAAATTTACCAAGCTCATCCAAGGTAGAGCATTGTGTGAAGACTCGGAAATGTTTGTTCAAAAGGACCAAATCAACTTAGTAGAAGAGATAGATCTTGATGATCAAGCAAGATGAATACAATTGTAGGTACATGGAAACTAGATAGGTCCCAAGAGGATTGATACCTAAAGCATTAAATTAAACATGGCTAGATGGCAATTTTTTCAAGAAGGGTTATGATGATGTGTTATTGAGATGTGTGGAAGAAGAAATGATAGAATTCCTAATCAAGGAGTATTACAACGAGGAAGGATATTATTTTAAGCTCAAAAATGGCACATAAAATCTTAAGATCTAGATATTATTGGTCTACCATCTCCTCCAATTTTTTCCAATGGATCAAGAAATATAAATCTTGTTGTATGTTCATGGGGAGAAGAAGACAAGCACCAATGCCCCAAAAACCCATCATTGTTACAAAACCATTCTAGAAGTGGAGCCTAGACTTTATAGGAAAGATAATTCCTTTGTCTAGTATAGAACACATATGGGTCCTCACTGCAACAGACTACTTCACAAAGTAGGTGGAAGCAGTGTCAGTCGAATCAACTGATCAAGAAGTAGTTGTCCATCTACTAGAAGATATCATCACCAAATTTGGGACTCCATACATTATAATCACCAATGATTCTATATATTTCAAAGGATTCAAAGTGATGAAGTTTACCTTGGAATACAGGTTAATACAAGTTCTTTCTCAAGACATCCTCCAATTATTACCCAAAGGACAATGGAATGGTAAAATCCTAAGGATCTTGAATAAAATCATCACCAAGTCATAGATAGATTAACACACCAAATTGTGAAAGGTGATTTGGGAAGATTGAGTGACACATAAGGCCTCTATAGGGCCATCTCCTTGCAAGCTAATCTATGGGAAGGAGGTTGTGATACTAGTCAATTTGGAACTCTCTTCCCTCTAAATGTTACAACAATTGGAGCTAGAAGACACCAATGTCAAATTTATACAAGAACAATTGAATACCCTATTGGCCATAGAAGAAGAAAGAGAAGTCAATCAAGAGAATTATCCAACACCAGAAAGCAATCAAAATATGGTTTGACAAGAGAACCACATAAATGAATTACTAGGAAGAAGATTTAGTGTTTAAATGGGATAAGGACCGAGCTAAACTAGGTAGTCATTGAAATTTTGAGTTCCTCTAGAGTGGACCCAACTAAATTCTTTAGATTGTGGATCCATCGGCTTACAAGCACATCACCATTGATAGCATAATTAAGCACACCACTAAATCTCTCTCTCTCTCTCTCTCTCTCTCTCTCTCTATATATATATATATATATATATATATATATATATATATATATATATATATATATATATATATATATATATATTTGTCTTTCCCTTTATTTTTTGGATATTACCTCCAATTCATCTTTCCTATTTCCTCCACAAAATCATGTTTCTCACCTTCCTCTTCTTCTCTCTTCCTTGAAATTATTCTTCCTATAATATGTCAAATTCATATCATATACAAAGTGATGTCATCATTGCAATGACATTGTTATTAAAAGAAAAAAATCAAAGGGCTAAAAGAGTGAATCTCTCCATATATATATTTGCCTTTCCCTTTATTTTTTGGATAGTACCTCCAATTCATCTTTCTCATTTCCTCCACAAAATCATGTTTCTCACCTTCCTCTTCTTATCTCTTCCCTGAAATTCTTCTTCCTATAATATGTCAAATTCATATCATATACAAAGTGATGTCATCATTGCAATGACATTGTTATTAAAAGAAAAAAAATCAAAGGGCTAAAAGAGTGAATCTCTCCCTGTTATGAGCAATTCACTCACAATTGCAAGAGTATGCACTCAAAGAGTCTATGTCATTCACGAACCACTCGAGTGAAAAAATTGACCCCAAGTAGACCTCCTATGAATATTTAATACCATGCACAGGAAAATTGGAGCTATAAACATCCCACATAAAGGGCTCCTTGCATTCATTTTGCTCACCTCATATTTGCATCTCTCCATGCGACCAATTGTTCAAACCAACCACAAACAAAACTCTTGCCCAAGGTTGCACCTTGCTCACGGCTACCCTGCCAAGGTTATTGTGCTCCAAGCAACACATCAACCAAAGTAGAAACAAATGGCCCTACATTCCCTACATTGAAGTATATTGTGTTAGATGGGTAGAACCCCACCAAGGCTCGCCTAACAAGGCCGAACACACCTATTTTTAAGGTCCACCATAGAACTTTCAACCTAGTTTTCCAAGAACAATATTGATAAGTGACTCACTCAACAAACCACCACTACCTTCAAATCTCCCAAACCACTTCTTTAAAGAGGCAATTTTTGCAAAAGCAGGGCTTAACTAGCGATTCGCTAGTAAACATAGACAAACTCGTCATCATATAAAATAATCTATTCCCCAAAATAAATTGCCAAGTTAAAATACTACAAGCAAATCATAAGCATATGCAAGTGAATCACTCCATCTAGTTGGTAAACCACCTAGACAAACCAAAACTTTGTTGTCTTTTCAAAGAGCATATTGCCCAATTTTGTGAGAGAATCATTCTCTAGGTTAAGTGAATTTCTCCTTCACCACAAAATTTGTCAAAATACTCCTTTAAAAAAAATTATTTATATTCCATATCAACCATTAGGAACACCCCTTTTGCTTCCCCAAGTCCTTCCATACCAAAAACTAACACAATGTCTACACCTTCCACCATTGTTTCCCCTCCAACGTTTACACCACCATCACTAATCTTAGTACCTAGAGAAGAGGTAGATCCCTCTAAGAGAATGGTAAGAAGGATCATAGAGAGAGAAAATCCCTCCCTTCTCAAATATTTGAGGAGTTATTTGAATATCCCTACAGGAGGGTGGAAGAGGTCAAGTTCAAGCACCCATAGGCAATGTAAGAAATAAATACCTTAGGGGGTATAACTTGGGCCCACATATGAAGTCCTAGATTATTAGCAAGATAAGGACTTTAGAACTCACTATGCATCTAGTCCCCCAAGCTTGGACCTACCCAAAACTAGTAGAGGTATGCATTGAAATATATGACCCTACAAGAAGAAGCATTAGGTCACCTTTATGGAGCAAGGAATCCTTCTATATCAACAAGGGAGATATAAGTAATATGCTTAAGCCAACTAATTATCCAATAATGTCATTCATCTATAATCCCAAAATGCAAAATGACTTCTACAATAGATGCAATACAAATTACTAGTGAGTTTTCTTAATCCCTTGTCTCAAAATTCTAAGCAAAGTCATCAACTTTAGCATCCTACTCGAGTTAGATCTATTCAATGACAATATTCAAATGGTTTTATTAGGATTTTTAGTTATGCTTGTAGAAATATTAAATGCCAATGTTTATGAAGAAACCTCACACTACTCCATACAATTGAAACATAGTTGGGGCACTCTTAGATGATTGATTGTGCATGTTATATTGTCGATCAAATGGACAATCAACTTAGGTATTTTAAGGAGGAAAGAAAATTCACTTACACTTCCTACCTTGTATGGTTAATATTATATCAAAATAAATATTGGTTTCCAACCTTGCAACTAGGTTAAATGGAAGCATACGAGAAACCTCTCTCAATTGTGGAGTGCATTGATGTACCATGTTGACAACTGGGTAAAACTTCATAAGGTCATATAACCCATTATTAATATCACTCTAAAGTTACAAATATTCCATAAGGCACTAGAAGAAAATTTGAGAGATATGGGGTTGAAGCAACTTAGAGATAGGTGGTCATATAACCCAATGAAGTATTGCAAGTCCAATTGAAGACAAAGGGTTTGAATAACTTCTTCGCATATGAGAAAGAAGGAAGCAAACACTAGCAAAGAGCTAGCTCTAACAACCCTAGGAAGCACACATGGGTATGAAGACGACATATAGGGTTGGTATAATAGTCCACCAAAGTGGCACTCATTCTATGCCAAGGTGAAGGATGACTTCAACCCAAACATCAAAATGAATCATCAAAAATTAGGATCCTTTACGAAGTTGGGGTACTCTGACTACAAAATCCTTTCTTGGAAAAACATGAGATATGAGACAAAGACATCAAACAAATCAACTGAAGATGGCTCGTTTGATGAAGAATTATCTTCCATCTAGGATCAAAGGGATCAGAGAGTGAAAAGGGTGGGAACAACATGGGAAGCTCTAAAGATACCTTTGATTCTACCAAGCCCACTACATGCCCTTACACCTCAAATAATCATATTCATTGCACCAATCATGCTAGCATTTGTGAGCTTCATAGTGTAGAAAACAACAATGGAAAGGCAACATAAAATAAGAGGGGACACCTATGGATCAATGTTTGAAAAGGTAGTGATGGCCCAAACAACAACGATCAGAGACAATTCAACTACTTCCAAGTTAGAAATGACCAAATTATTGGCCAATATTGCATTCATTTTCATTTCCCTTCCTCTCCACTACTCTCCCTTACTTCTCTACTTTTGCTTCTTCTATTCCCACTTCTTAATCTTCCCCTACCCCTTCTTCTTTTGCACTTATCTCACCATCCACCAACGTAGCCCATAGTTCTCCTCGAGGTACCTTATCTTTAAATGCCACTTTCACTCCTTGAACCACACCCATCACCTCATTTACAACACCATCCATTCATGTCTCCACCACACAACCACTAGTGTCATACGAGTACACTACTTTGCTAGAAAATTCATTGGCATAGCTACTATCAATACCAATCTCTTCCATGTCCACACCATTTACGAACATATCCACTCAAGTCGATCTACCCATTATCTCATATCAATCATAACATCCACCATCCCAAGCCATGCTATTCTTGTTGCAATCAACAACATCACCCATGTCATCCATTGCGACTAAGTTTGCAAAAACACCCCCAAAATCTAGTTCAACCATAGGGCTAAGTTAGGACTTTGTATGGAATGTTTTATGCAAACCCAAGAAATCAAACATCCAAAAGGCATTTCATTTTCTCATAACTAAGGAGAGAAAGTTGATAAATGGTTACAAGCAGTTAAGAGAAAACCTCCTAATCTCCAATACTATTGTGGTCACAATTGGCATCTAGGGGAAGAAGATTGTTGTCACTGAAGTAGCAAAGAACAAATCAACCAAGACTGCTACATTCCTTGTTGGCTTCATTGCTAGGGTGTTTGATTTGAATCTAGGTCAAACAAATCCATACCAAATGATTCGGCTTGCAAACTAGCTTTCAATTGGTGTGACCATACAATTTGGTCAACTAGCAATAAGGGATGAGGCATTAAAGGAGAAAAATGAGGATTGTGAAGTAGAAGTGGTGAAACTAGAGGATGAAAGAAACATATTCAATGAGAATGAGTCATTGAAGGACAACATTAAGAGAGATCAATTGAAGAAGTAGGTTGAATATCTCAAATCCTAGCTTGACAAGGCTAAAAAAGAAGAGGCAACAACTAGATGAGCTCTCACAATAGATTGCATAAGGGAAAGACCAATTGAAGAAACATAATAAAAAATAACCCGATTGGAAGGCCAAGTGAAGCAGTTATAGGATGCCTAGCAAGCAAGAGATCATAAGATTGATGAGCTTCAAAATGAACTAACAATGTTAAATAAAAGAGAAACAATTGCAAATCCGAAGAAAGCCTTGATATCTAATGAATGAAGTCCCACTAGGACAAAATCAAGGCAGAAGTGAGGAACGCCCAAGGGTACTTCTTCTTTGCAGCCTATTTAGAACACAACCTAAATCAAGAAGCAGAAACCATCAAACAAGTTGAGGAACAATTGGCTTCAAAGGAGAGGTTTTAGTGTTAGCTTTTGAAGCTATAAACTTAAAGGAAATGCAACCACAAGTAATGAAATAAGCAAGCAATGTTATAACTATGATAATGGCTAACTAATAAGCATGTAAATATGATAAGAAAATTCAGAAAATACTCATGCAATATCCATTAATGAAATCTCACGAAAATATACAATGCTATGCAATGGAGGTCTCTAACACTCCATATTGCAAAAATGCTCTACATTGTTACTACTACAAATCTACCCTATGCACTCCAAAATCCTCTTGTTATTCTACTCTAAGAAGGCCTATATATAGTGTGACATGACTCTTGGCCTTCTATATTCCTATGACACTTCATCATTCTATTCTTAGGACTCATGTACATGTGGACTACATGCACATTTACATCATTGCACATTCTAATAGTACTTGTACATTTATTACATTGCATTAAGCAAATACTTAAATCCTAATCTAATATAAACTCCTAATATAAACATGTACCCATGATGGTACATTAGCAAGTACCAAATAATGTAATATATTCCAACACCCCCTTGTATTACATTATTTGGGTATGGATTTTCTTCCTAGTTCTGGAATTTGAGCTCTTCTCTTTTGCTTTCTTCATTTTGTTTCCTATATGTATCATGATCAAGTAAATAGTTAGTATCTTCAAAAAATACTATTTTTGCTAAGAGAGATTTAATTTCATGTTCATCTGTAGGTTCTTCCAGTTCTTGAATTTCCTTGATCTCTTGAACTAAGTGTCATTTTTTATTCCTTTATCTATATTGCAGTTGAGGATGATTGTATTGATTTTGAGAAGTGTATGGATGTTGAAATTTTTGTTGATGTGAATTATATTGATTCTGATATTGTCTAGGTTGGAATGTCCTATTTGATTGGCTTCCAACATTGGATTGATTTCTAGGATTGAATCTACAGTAATTGGTGTTATGCCCTTTCTTCCTACATACTTGAAAATATATTTTATTCCATCTTGATTTTCCCTTTGAGAATGAAGCAACATTTCCTTGTGGATTATCTTTTGTGACTAAGGAATTTTTAGTCATTTCATATTTTACTGAATTTTCCACCTCATATTCTTGTAGGATATGTTGACTAACTCATCAAATTATGTATCTTTACTTAGAATTTGTAAATATGTGACTAGATGCTTGTAGTTTTCTGGAAGCACTCTTAGGATTACTTGAACAAGAAACTTGTCTTCAAATTTTTCTCCTAGGGTTAATAATTTCCCTTTTATATCAACTAATTTCCTTAGAAACAATTTTATACTCTCACCACCATTAACTTTTAGAGAATGCAATTGAGTTTGAAGATTAAAAATAGTGGCTTTATTCTTTCCTTCAAAAATCTTGGTTAAGGTTTTCCAAGCATCTTTAGATGTTGTTGCTGAACTAATATATGGTTGTATTTCATTTGTGATTGCAAAAGTTATGATCATTAGTGCTTTTGCTTCATTTTCTTCAAACTTTTGAATCTCACTATCATTTTTAGTAGGTTTGGTTTTAGTTCCTTTAACAATATCCCAAAGTTTTTCAACTATCAATATTGCCCTCACTTTGTTTTTCCATGAAGAGTAATTGGGTCCTTTGAGTAGTTGTGATTCTTTAAGGATGAACTTATTTGATGTCATGGTGAAAACTTGTGGACTACCTTATGACTCCCTAGTGTTTTGAGTATATCTTTTCAATTTGAGAGTTTGTAGAATATCTTATCTTTCCCAACTATTTTGAATATAGTTTTTGATAGTAGACTTAGCTTTCTAGGTTTTGCTTTGAGTTGAATCCCTTTTGTCTCCCTAGTGTTGAGATGACAAGTTTAATATAATGTTCAAATCCTATCACTTTAAATCAATGTTTTATTTCCCCTTGTAGAAAGCTTAAAGATGCAGTTTCAATGGATAAGACTCTCAATATCCTTAAGATATTTAAGTTGGATTCTCTATGTCCCTTTAATTTGTATATGAGACTAATAAAAATAATCTTCCAACTTTCAAGCAATTCTAGAATTTGGCTTCCTTCAATCTTTGAATAATGTAGTTTCTAAATTTCTATAATTTAAATTTGGTGTAGAACTCCTTATACCTCCCTAATTAGAAATTTAGAAAAACTATGTATTTGCAATTATAATTTCAATTCAATTTGTAAAACCCTTATATCTCCTAGTTTAATAAATTGTAAATATATAATGCAATATGAATTGAATATAATGATTTCAATGCTTCTCTTTTCTACTCCTTTCTTAAGGCATTCAATATACTTTCTAGGGTATTCTTTATCACCTTATTACTCCTACTATTTAAATAACCCTATAAAACTTAATTGATTTCAAATTTAATATGTCTTATTTCTCCTTTGTACTTTGCAAAGGTATTTGAGAATAATTCTTACCTTCTCAATGCGCCAAACTTTATATGCAATAACTTTGTATGTTGTGCTTGAACAAGACTTCAATCTACCTGTAATCAATGTAGTCTCTTGCTCATTTAATGCAGTCTCTTGGTGTTTGACTATCCTTAATGGTTTAACTTCTCCAAGGGGCTATGCTCGTTGTCCTTTCAACTCTATACAGTGATCTTCATGCATTATCTTTGCTTTCCTTAATCATCCTTTGTCTATTTTCAATGCATGTGCTATATAAGTGCCCTTTGAACGTGCTTCTCCCTCTGTGTTGTAACAGACATGTAATGCAGTTGGTTCCAAGTGGTACTACGGGTCTTCCACTCTTTGGTAAAGTCTCCTACAATGCCTTTCTCTTCTCAACGCTTGTGCCAAGTGGCACTAAGGTTTTAACATCTCTCTTTAACATTGTCTGAGGTTTTCTTTCAACCTCTCCTTGCCTAACGCTTCTTGAGAGTGTTATATTATATGAGTGCAAGAATATTAATGTAGCCTCTTCACTATCAATGATGACACGCTCTCCAATGGCTTGCAACATCTTCTCCACATGGTGAATGCTCTTCAAACACTTGGTCTTCTCTTCAAACACCCTAATCTTCTTCCTGCGTTATCATTCGAAGCTACTCAATGTTCACTACACTTATTGTAACTCCTTAATGCTTGCAAATATTTTCTTCTCCTTCTATGGCAGAAGTTTCAACTAGTTTTGTGGCAATCCTTCCAACTTCTTGATGGTGTTATGAGGATGAAAATAGCTCTTGTTTTCCTATGCTTTTCTTAGGTATCAATTATGTCTTTGTCATGGCCTGTAGGTTTGATGTTGACAGTGTAAACTCTCCTCCTTACACGAATGGTACACGCTTTATGACTCAGCCCTGCAATTTTATTTTTCTTCTCTTTTCTATGGTGGTGCAAGCTTGCTAGATTGGCCTTATAGTCTATAATAGTCTTCAACATTGTTACGTGGGTCAAATGGGGATGCTTTCCTTGACTCAAATTGTTGCCTTCTTCAATGTTGTTATGTGGGCCAAATAAAAACTATGTATTAATGTCCAACGATGCTCTCTAGTGCAAGTTGCTACCTTCTTATTGTGTTGCTTGGGGTAGTCTTTATTGTGTATCTTTACCTTACCTTCACCAATGGCTCTTAAATGCTAGATGCACCTTATTGATATCTTTAGTTTTTTCTATTGAGTTATCTTGCTTATAGTCCTTAGACGTATACATATCTTGAGGAGTCTAAAGTAATCTTATGTTTTCTCTTTTTGTATGACTCCTTCAAGCAATATCTGATTTGTTTGATTGAAACTTTACAAGTTCGATGATGTCCAATATGTCTCCTTTTCACCTTGCAGATACTAAACCTTAGATCTCTATTTGATGGATTTAATGTGGTGCTCTTAAAATCTTAAGATGCATTTAAGTGCTTACTTCCTAGTAATTTAAACTGGCACCCTTCCTTTCACTAAAGGGGTTTCAATATTGTCTTCTTCTACTTGGCAACTTTCTACTATTTCTCCTAGCTTGGTTAACATTCAATGATGATTCCAAGATTTTTAATTAGGATGATACTATACCTTTTGAATGACACTGCTTTGCACTATAGAATGTGCAATTTATACTTTAGAATAGTGTCTTCTTTTCTTTTACTATCTCTTGAAATATATCTAACTCCTATTTCTTATGTGCAGGTTTTAAATCTTGTAGAAACTATCTTCTACACTTCCTTGAAGACTTTAAATTCGAAATCTTCTCTTGCAACCTTACCCTCAAATTTGGTGCATAATAAACTTAATAATGAACAAAATATAAGTGTTGCATACATTTTTGTCCTTAGTTTGATGATGATGTTCTTGGTGATTTGGATCACCCAAATGTTACCCTATGTTATATGAAAGTGCAACCCTTCTTGGCTGTCCAAAACAGATCTTTAACTCATCAATTTGCAACTTTAATTGATATCCTTTGCTACCCTTAAACTTGATAAATTTGAAGCTTTGAAACTCCTCTAACTTGTTACCTGATAATGTAGTTTGGTGGCTTCAACTCTCCTTCAAGATGCACCCTGAAAATCTAAAACTTAGCAGCTATTAATGCTGCCTAAATTTTTGCTTTCTTGTTGTCCTTAAATCTAAAAGCAAACAATTTCTCCTCCGAAATGTTGTCCTAAAATCTCCCAAATTTGGTAGGAAACTCCTCCAAATCGCAGCTGAGATTTTCCTTTAAGAAAATTCTAATTTTTTGTTTTAAAATCAGCAAACCTCCTTCAAGTAAGCCTTCAAATCCTCCAACGGCAATATTCAAACCTCTCAATTTTGGTGGTTTCTTCTAGATCCTTTCTCCTTAAATCTCCTTGCCAACATTTGGCCTCAAATTTGACCTCCTTCTCAAGAAGCTTGAGGCCTTCTCCTTGGGCCTTCAAATTATGCAGCTTCTTTAATCTTCTCAAAACTTCAATGAGATCTTTCTTTGATCTCTTCAATCCTTCAACTATGGAAGTTTTGAAATGGGGTCTCTCTTGGATCTCCTAATTTTGTTGCTTCTGAAATCTAAAATATGACCTTTGTTAGTCCTTCTCTATCTTCAATCTTCCAAATATGGAATTTTTTCAATGAGACATTTTATGGGTCTCTTCAACTTCTTCAAGGTGAAGTCTTCAATCTTCAATGGAGATATCCAATCTCCAATATTCTCCAAGACTCTTTTCCTCGAGTCTCTTCTTCCTTCAATGGGGTCTTATTTCTAGGACATCCTCCTTGATTTGTAGTCTTCAATGTGGCTTCTTTGACCTCTAGATTTCTTCTCAATCTCCAACTTGGAGTCTTCAATCTGTAAATCCTGCAATGGGACCTTTTCCTTAGGTCTTCAAATCTTCATTCTCCAACTTGTTGCTTCAGGTAACGGATTGATTTCAAGTAATATATTCTTCCTAGCTCTTGTAGGAAGCTTCCCAAATTTCTTTGAATCAAATTTTCTATAACAAAGTATTAGAAAAAACTATAATGAAAAAATCTCTAAATCTAGAGATAATGAATCTTCACTAGTTGATTTGCCAATCTAGTGGAATCAATGTTGAGTCCTAGTCTTCACGACTTTTTTTGCAACACTGTGGAAAGACTGTCTAAATAGAAATTTTAAAAATTTTGAAAATAAGATTTTCTATCTCCTCTCAATCTCTTTTGTGACTCTATCTATTTCCTATCAATATACTTAGTGCTCTAATACCATTGTTAGCTTTTGAAGCTATAAACTTAAATGAAATGCAACCACAAGTAATGAAATAAGCAAGCAATGTTATAACTATGATAATGGCTAACTAATAAGCATGTAAATATGATAAGAAACTTTAGAAAATACTCATGCAATAGCCATTAATGAAAGCTCGTGAAAATATACAATGATATGCAATGGAGATCTCTAACACTCCATATTGCAAAAAAAGCTCTACATTGTTACTACTACAACTCTACCTTATGCACTCTAAAATCCTCTTGTTCTTCTACTCTAAGAAGACCTATATATAGTGTGACATGACTCTTGGCCTTCTATATTCCTATGAAACTTCATCATTCTATTCTTAGGACTCATGTACATGTGGACTACATGCACATTTACATCATTGCACATTCTAATAATACTTGTGCATTTATTACATTGCATTAAGCAAATACTTAAATCCTAATCTAAACATGTACCCATGATGGTACATTAGCAAGTACCAAATAATATAATAATTCCAACATTTAGGAGATACTTAAGCTTTTGTCTAGGATGACGATGTAACTGACACATTAGTTAGGGATATACCAAAATCCTTAACACTCAAGGAGACCTACAGGCTTGCAAAGACATTTTAGCTTCTCTAATAACCTTAGTGCACGAGATGATCAAGGAAACTCAAGGGCTTGTCATTGTTGGAGTGTTATGCATCTTCGGCCCACAAGGAAGACTCCTCGATGATGACAACATTGGTGCAATGTTTGAACAGAAGTATCGGGCTGAATTTGACATAGTTGTACTATACAAGAATCTAGAGACATTTTTTGCCATGCTACAAGAACTAACAGGGACACTGGACAGGCTATTAGAAAACCCATATAAGGACCTAACATAAGTAGTGGACCTAGCCACCATCCAGTTGCTAACAAATGAAGAATGGAAAAACCATTTAGGGTTGTAGCAATAAGGTGCAAAACAAGAGGACCACAATTTTGAATATTTTGTAGCAAGGATTCAATTTTGAAGACCATGTGCCCAAAGACAGGTAAGATCTAATATCTCTTGCCAATCAAGCTTGGCACCCCATGAATTCATTATAAATGTAATGTCATGTCACTACCTTGGAATCTCAATTTTTGGAAGTTAAAAAACAATGGGATCAATCCATCAATGCCTTCCGAAACCCCTCAAAATTTTGGCTAAGTTCAAGACAAGTGTCGATTTGTTCAAAAGTGATCCCTACCAAAATAGACAAATTGGCTTATGGGAGTGAAGTGTTAGGAGTTAGTTGATGAATTTCTAGCAAAGTAAGTGATTCGCTCACTTCTTGGATCAAATCACTTGCAGACTTCTAGAGGGGTAAAAATACCAACGCAATCTTTGGAAAGAACATTTTGGTATGTAGTGGCACCATAACTCATCTTAGAAGCCTTTTAAGTCTTTAAGATGCATATTTAGAGACATGTAACATTTAAAGGTGCATCATTTTGTTAGAGATGTCCTCATATTTTTACTTTTACTAGGAGTAATAGTTTCTAACCCCATGTAACTTAGGGATAAACTCCTATAAATAGGAGCCATGGACTCCATTGTAAACATCTTTTAGCTATGAGAATTCAAACCTACACTCTGTAAAATCCACATTGTGCTCTTGTAACTCATGAAATTGGTGAGAAGTTGATGTCTTTTGCTTTCCATAAGTGGTATTTCCCTCCTAGATTGCAAAATGTGTGATGATTGAAGCATAGGCCTTTTGCTTGTCTTATCCTTTGCTCTACAATTTCATATTAATATAATGGAAACATGGTTATTATATGGATTCTCATGTGTTGATTGATCACACACTGCTTGCTATGGTTACATTCACATTTTAATTTAATCCCTCACACCCTAAACTTCATAAACTTAATTTTCATGCATTTTAATTTACGCATTCACTTTCAATATTTTAATTTCATATAATTAGATTAGATTAGGTTAGAATTTAGCAAAGATAGTGGGGAGTGGGCCTAAATCTGAAGGTTGGAAGAGGTCATAAACCCTTCCAGCATAACGTGTCGAAACGAGAATTAGGATGCATTAAAAATCATAGTAAAAGTCCAACAATTTCCTAGTTCAACAATGCTCAATCCAATACCTCAAGAAATGAACAAAATGATAAATGATACATTAAGAAATCATCAAAGAGAAGACAAAGCATCAATGCATGATCTTTGCTTTGCATATTTTACTTCTATCCAGCATAAGCAATGAACAAGTTAAGGAATTTATAGAGCCAATCAATAGCAACCTTGAATCAAAGCTCCCTTTTGTGGTCCCTTATGTGCTTGAGTCATGCATAGGGTTTTCAAGTAGGCTTTTATTGTGTCATTTACATGGGATCACCATGCATAATGAATGTGGTGTTTTGTAACGGGAAACCACAAAATTTTAATTTATAGTGTAGCCATGGGAAGTCACTTGAGGATCAAGCATGCATAGGATTTTCAAGTAGGCGTTTATTATACACTATTTACATGTTACCTCCATGCATGATGAATGTGGTATGTTTTTAATGGGCTACCACAAAATTTTAATTTATAGTGAGGCTAGGACAACTCACTTGAGGATCAAGCACCCGCCACTCATAGACATTAGGCCTCTATACCTATTAAGACTCAAACTTGAACCTTCTCCATATAAGACAATTGATCTCAAATAAACAAACATTTGACTCAAATATAATACGTTTGGGTTCATCGTCAAATAGCATTAAGTCAACCACTTAAATCCCTTAACTATTAAGGAGACCAAGTCCAAATCTCATCAAAAAATACATAATTGCAAAGTTATTGTAATACTACTATTTGGTTATAATGGGACTCATTTCAATCCCATGTGATCAATTATATATATATATATATATAGAGAGAGAGAGAGAGAGAGTCATCCATAAAATTAAACCTGTGAAATAAATTAAATAAATATCCTTTATAGTTCTTCTAATTAAATTTTTTTTTACTTTTCTAAAGTTCAATAAATAAATATTTTCTTAATCTTATCAAGTTCAATAGGGCTTCTGACTTCTTTTTTAAAACTCGACTCTTATTGCGCACACTTTCAGCTTCTTAAAGTGAGTGAAATCCACTTTCGCAATAGGAATATGGCTCCACTTTCTTAAAGTAAGTTTTGTTTAACCATTTATGTTATACCCTAAACCCCAAATATAGATAAACATCCACTGTATTCTATTTTAAACTTCCCAAGCTTTATCTTCCATTGGACTACTCAAGCAACATTATATAATTGCATATAATCTTACATTATTTTAATGTTTAGATTTTATTTTTTTATTCATTACTTATTTTGGGCAATTTTTTTCTGAAAAAGATCTCATCTTTTAGGAGCCATATCTTCGAGAAGGTTTGTCCGATTTAGCTAATTCTTGGACCACTTTGTGCAGAATTTGAAGAGCTTTAAAATGAGTGGTCATATGAAGGAATCCGAGCAATATTGAGGGAGATACGACCCTATGAAGTCAGCCATCCGAAACAAGGGCAGTGACGATTTTTCAAGTCGCGAAAAACGAAATTACAAATATCTATCAACCAAGGTTTGGATGATGGGAGGAGCAATGGAGGGCTAGGGATTCAATGAGGCAAGACATTTTGTCTAGGCATAAAATTTTTCAGCTAAGTTTCTTTTTCCCTTCTTTATCTTAGAAATTTTGCTTGCAAATTATTATAATTTTTTTATCAAATATTATATTTGCTATAGGATATTCTGGTAAATTTCAGTAGATTTTGAGTTTTAGTTTCTTTCCTTCCATGGACCGATTTATAGCTAAATCCTTAGAATCATCTCTAGTAGTAGAGGTTAGTGAGAAAACCATAGGGCAATTTTTGGTAAATTTAATGGGTATTGGCCAGGGGCTTCAACCTTGAGAAAATGGATTGATAGGAGTTGGAAGTCTCCAGGAGTGATTCTATCCTTTCTTCCCAAAGGTTTCTTCCTAGCCATTTTTTGTTCTAGGGAAGAAAGAGATAGAATCCTAAAAGGGGGTCCTTGGTTTATGGGAAGAGCAAGACTCTTCCTTACCCGTTGGTATGAAGGCTTTTCACTTGAAAATGTAAATCTATCCCTAGTACCAGTTTGGGTTAGGATGTATGGGTTGCCCATTGAGTTTTGGGAAATGGATACCTTCAAGGCAATAGGCAACACTCTAGGAGAATTCCTTGAGATTTCAAAAACTACAAAAGATGGATTCTTGGCTATTTATGCTCGGATATTGGTCATGATTGATATAAGTAAACCTTTACTAGAATCAATCATTCTTAAGTATGGGGATAAGATGTGGACCCAAACCATAGATTATGAAAACATATCTTTTAGATGTAGAAGATGTCATGAGGTGGGGCATATTGAGAGATCATGCCCTAAGAAGAGTCCAACAGAATCATATGTAGAAAACTGCAAGAGAAACTTACAAATGGATATGGATGAGGATGGTTTTCAACTTCCAAAAAATAGAAATAGACAAATGAAAGCAAATAAACAATGGAGACCAATAAGGAAGGATATTGGAAGAAATACCAACTCTTTTGAGGCTTTAGCCTATGAAGAAAAAGTAGATCAAAGCTTAGAGGACACAATACAACAAGTTCAACATATTAACAAGGAACCATCTATTCAGTATGATCTTGATTTAGGGATGAACATTCTCGATGAACCTAAGGAATGTGTCAAATCAGATTTTGAAGACTCTCTTGAAGTACCATGCACCATTCAGGAGAAAAAAATTGGTAAAGAAAATGCAGTGTTAGATGTTAATACATCTACCATTAATAAGGAAATACCAAAAAATGAGCAAGACAAGTCAAAAGCTTCCATAGTAGAGCCAGGAGAGGATAAATCTAAGGAAAAATAAAGTTGTGAAAGAATATTGAGGAATAGAATAATAAGACCTACTCCTGATACAAGCAAGGCAAAAAGAGGAAAACCCTCAAATTATCAAG
Organism: Wollemia nobilis; assembly: GCA_028583015.1. Taxonomy (NCBI): domain Eukaryota; kingdom Viridiplantae; phylum Streptophyta; class Pinopsida; order Araucariales; family Araucariaceae; genus Wollemia; species Wollemia nobilis. The sequence goes on along the minus strand of JAQPPZ010015824.1, from coordinate 38,884,321 downwards.
CAAGATCCAAGGAAGCAAGAGCAAACATAGAGAAAGGAACACAAACTAAGTTGGTTGAACTTCTCTTTACCAAACAACAAAATGATATTGGTAATTCACAGGCGGGGCCAATAGCCCCTAATGAGACATGATTACCATATCATGGAATATAAGGGGTGCTAATGCCCCCTCAAAGCAGAGGTGTATCAGGGACCTCTGTTTAAGTAATAAGCCTGATATCCTTTGTATCCAGGAAACTAAAATGACAAAAGAAGTTTCCAAAACTATGAAAGCAATATGGGCGAGATGTGAATGGGATGCTATAGATTCTGAAGGAGCGATAGGGGGAATTCTAACTTGTTGGAATCCTATTAGAACCTCCTGTGTAACCATTCATAAAACTAGGCATTGGATAGCCTCTTTAGTCACATGCTTCTTTGCAGATATTCATTTCATCCTTATCAATGTCTATGGACCTACAACTCAGTCAGGCAGATTAGAAGTTTGGAGTGGGATTGAAGCCTTTATGAGAAGTAAAGACCAAGAAACCCGATTCATGATCATAGGAGATTTTAATGCCATAACCAAGTTGGATGAAAATTTTGGGGGAATTAGGAAACTAACCCAAAGTATGAGAGATTTCTCAGCTTTTATTCAAAACAATAATCTATGGGAGGTTGAGTTTGAAGAAGACAACTATACATGGACCAACAACAGGAGAGGCCAAAACCTAATAGCAGAAAAATTAGACAGATGCATTCTCTCAGATCATTGGCTAGATGAAGGGACTTGTGCTAAAATTAATACCTTGACAAGGATTGGTTCATATCACTAGCCAATAAAAGTTAAAATGGTGGTAAGTGAATTCAAAAAATATCATATTTTAAATATGAGCAGATGTGGGAAGACCATCCTCAATTTGTTGATATGATAGCACAAACATGGAATTCTTTAGGAAACGATGGGTTGTATACACTTCCAAAACAAATTAAATCAATGACATCTAGATTAAAAGAATGGAACAAGAACACTTTTGGAAACATTTTTGAGAAGAAAGAAGAACTAAAAGATAAACTTTCAAAATTCCAAAAAGGTGATCATAATAATCCAAGCTCGGAGGAAAGGGAGTTACTTAGTGAATATCATAATATTTTGAGTAAGGAAGAGAAATTTTGGAGATTAAAATCAAGATAGACTTGGTTAAAAGAAGGAGATAAAAACACAAGTTTTTTCATAGGATGGCAATAGTACAAAGATCAGCATCCAGAATTAGTAGAATTAAATCAGTAGAAGGGGTTTGGATTGAAGACCAAAGTGAAATAAAAAAGGAGGCAAGGTCTTTTTATCATAATATTCTAGGATCAGAGGAGTTTGAAGTTCTTAATGATAAACTTCTACAAGAAGTTCCTTCAGTTATAACAGATGAAGACAATAGGAAACTGATGGAGCCTATTACTCTGGAAGAAGTTCATCTAGCTCTTTTCTCTTTTAATAAGGATAAATCCCTAGGTCCGGATGGGCTCTCTGCAACATTCTATCAACATAATTGGGATATAGTGAAGGATTCTTTATTGGTGGCAGTGGAACAATCTAGGGTAAAACAATACATACCTTATAAAATAAATGCAATATATCTTACCCTAATTCCAAAAAAGAAGGATGCAGAATTGTTTGATTCATTTTGACCCATAAGCCTATGTAATATGGCATATAAGATTATTTCCAAAGTGATGGCGAATCGGTTAAGACCATTGTTAGACAAAATTATTTCAGAAGAGTAAGGAGGATTTGTGAAAGGGAGATAGATTCTGGACAGGATCATAGTAGCTCATGAAGTTATGCATTCAACAACTTCAAGAAAAGAGAAAGCAATGATCTTAAAACTTGATATGAGTAAGGCCTATGATAGGGTTAAATGGGATTTTCTTTTTGTAGTATTAGAAAAGTTTGGATTTGGGAAGAAATGGGTCAGATGGATTAAAGCTTGTGTCTCTATAGTTTCATATTCAGTGTTGGTCAATGGGTTAGTAACATAATCATTTAAAGCCAAGAGAGGCCTTAGACAAGGAGATCCTCTATCACCATATTTGTTCATTATTATGGCAGAGGTTTTGGGTAGGAACTTGAAGAAGGCTTACAAAGATGGGCTTATAAGTGGACTTAAGGCTAGTAATAACATCGACAACATCACCCATCAACAATTTGTAGATGATACAACCCTTTTTGGTAGGGCAAGGATAAACGAGGCCAAATATTTGAATAACTTATTAAAGGAATATGAAAGAGCATCAAGGCAAAAAGTTAATAGGACAAAATCCAAAATTTACTTCCTAAACACCCCAACTAAAATCAAAGCAGGGATATGCAGGTTACTTCAAATGGAGGAGGCAAATTTGCCAACAACTTATCTAGGGATGCCCTTATTTGAGGGGAGAATGAGGATGGAATTATGGAATCCAATTATAAGTAAAGTTTAGAATAAACTACCAATATGGAAAGGTAGATGGTTATCGTTAGCAAGAAGAGTGCAACTAATTAAATTGGTCTTACAAGTCATTCCAACATATTATATGTTCTTGTATACTATGCCAAAATCAATAGAAAAAAGTTTAATCTATATTATGTTGTTATTTTTGTGGTCAAGATTACATGATAAAAGGAAATTTCCTTTGGTGAAATGGAGCAAGGTGTGTGATGATAAAACTAGGGGAGGTCTTGGTTTAAGAGTTCTTACAAATGCAAACTTAGCTCTTAGGGGAAAAGTAATATGGAGATTGTACAAAGAGAGTCAAAGACAATGAACAAAAATCTATTTGGATGGATAGTTGGTGTGATAAAAAACCACTCAATATGGATCCAATTTTGAAACCTTAGATAAAAGTACTTTTAAGACAAATATGGTGATAGGGTTTCAAACATTTTGAGTAGAAAGATAACAATGATTATTCCGAGAAGACCCGAGGATAGGTTGGTTTGGGAGTTGAATAGCTCAAGAGAATACACAACAAGAAGTGTATATAATATATAGCACCATCAAAATAGGAATAACACAAGAATATGGAGAGATATTTGGGATAGCCCAAGCATTCCTAAAGTCAAAATGTTTGTTTGGCTAGTAGGTCATAGAAGAATTTTATCCAAGGATTTTCATGGCCCATGAAAATGTGTTCTTTGTAAAATGGAGGAGGAAAGTATAGACCATCTCTTGGGACACTGCTCAATAGTTTGGAAACTATGGCAATGGATTCTTAATATGTTTGGTAAATGCATGGTGATGAATGACAAAATTGAGGAATAGTTAAAGCAATGGCAAAGCACTTTTGAAAGTGACGCTTTACAAACACTCTGGGATATACCAAAAGATACAATAGTTTTACAGACAATATGGGATATACCAAAAGATACAATACTTTTACAGACAATCTGGGATATACCAAAAGATACAATACTTTGGACTGTTTGGCTAGAAAGGAATAGATGAATATTTAAAGGGAAAAAAAAAAAAAAAGCAATTTAGAGATAATGGAAAAGAAGATTTGCTTAGCCATAGAGAAGCCTAAACAAACCCTATCAACTCACCCAATCCCTAATCTGGAAGCAGAAAGCCTTGATAGATGGAGTCAAGTCATCAAATAAAATTAAAGGAAATCCAAGACAAACAGGAGGAGGAATAATTAAAAATAATAGATATTTTATCTCATTATGCTTTCAATAGTGGATTTAAGACAAATAATGAAGTTGAAGCTTGGACAGTTTTGGAAGGGTTAAAAATATGCAAACAAATGAAATGGAACAAAGTATGGATGGAAGGTGATTCACTCATAATAATAAATACAATTTTGAGGGATGCAAAGGCTCCATGGAACATACAAAAAATAGTTATAGAAATTCAAGACCTTGCTATGGAGTTTGAAGAAATTAGGTTTACACATCCATTAAGGGAAGGAAACAAATGTGCAAATAGCCTAGCCAATAGAGGGGTTTTAATTGAGGATTGTGAAATTTAATTATCTTTTCCTTGGTTGCCTGAATGAAATAATGATTAAGACTTAGCTGAAGCTAACAAAAAAATGTTGATTGCTTGAATCAAAATAATGATTCAGAATTAATTTAATGTTTTCCAATGGTAATATCTCGTTTATTTTATAACATTATTGTGCTTTCATATATACTATTTATTACAATTTTTGTGGTTGCACTTGTGCTTCAAGAAGGAAACTAGCAATCCAAATATGGTAAAACGAGCTATGATATGTTTTGGAAATATTATTCTACTAAGATGCAATGCATAAATAGTAAAGGTGAAGTTTTGGTATTGTGAAGTCTGTTGTAGGAAAATGTCAAGAAGGATGTTGAACTCCGGAATATTCACACAAAATTTTGAAAAAGTTCCAAAATAAAAATAAAAATAAAAAATTCAAACATTTTACGTGAAATGATGTAGGTTTCTAACTATAGAAACTCAATTGAGATGAGAATTGAACCTATTTGTGAACTCTCATACTCTAAAGAAAAGACTTGAGATTTGTCAAGGGTGGGGGACCCAAGTACAACCACTCTTCTCCAACAAAAAAAAATGGGTTTCTAATTTTTTTAAAGCTTCGCTTTTTATTGCTTATGTTACTTTCTTATATAAATGAATCTTTTTTACAAGTGAATGTGACCCAATTTTGGCATTACAAGAGAAGTGATACAAAGATTAGGTATTTTAATTTCAATATTAAAAAGTAGTGCTTTCGCTTGTACAACTACGTATTAAAAACCTTTGTATGAAAATTAGAAACTCTTAAAAGGCTTGTTTTTGTACAATATTTTGACAAAATCATTCCTCCCTCCCATAGTAACGTGGAGTTGTATTTCAATAAATTATCCTTCGTGGCTGAAACTTTACTTATCAAGGAAAAGAATATGAACTCATATAGCAAGTCTTTTTTTTAATTCGGTCGTAGTATGATAAACCCCTACGACCGACGCATAGGGTTGAGCAATCCCCTCTCAGCCATGACCCCTTGTACGGCTGAGAACAACGCTTATCAATAGGGGATTAACACGCAGTTTGAACCTTGAACCTCCCAAAGAAAAGCCAAACCTCGAACCGTTGTCTGAGAACTACGCTTATCAATAGGGGATTAACACACAGCCACACACGTCGCAGTTTGAACCTTGAACCTCCCAAAGAAAAGCTAAACCTAGAACCGTTGTGCTTATAACAAGTCTATTGTTATAACTATGTTTATATTTAAACATATGTTTATATTTAAACACATAAAAATTAAATTGTTTCGACATTTTTTCACCTAACTCTAGAACCGTTGTGCTTATAACAAGTCTATTGTTATAACTATGTTTATATTTAAACATATAAAAATTAAATTATTTCGACATTTTTTCACCTAACTCAACCTGATTGCTTTCAATGTAATTTGATGTGCAATCAATTACTCTATGTTTAAATTTGGGAAGTTAAATTTCACTAAATAAAGTTATTTTCTGCTCAAGACACTAAAATCTACATGAAATTTAATTTCTTTCATAATTCATTTTCACCTAACTCAATTTGACTGATTTTGATACTGGTTTGTCGTTGTATGGGTGCCATCAATCACCCGGAAAGTTTGTAATTTTGTAATTTTGCGCTATAGAAGCTTACTGGAGATTTTCAAATTGTTGAAATGGTCACAAAATGATACATACTTTCTTGGTAAGGTATTGTCCATGTCTCTCGTGCATGCATTTAAGAAAATATGTTATACACTGTTCGACTTCATAATTATTTGTTGTGCTTGATGTTGATTCTCATACATTAAATAAAATATTATTTATTTAGTTCAGACCACAAGTTGGATATGATCAGTATTTTGAATTGCTCTAATGCTGATAAAAAGATGCAATCTATATATCAAATGGGAATAAACTGGAAATGACGAAACAAATTAAAATTTAGAAAGAGGTTATTAAAGTTTGCAAAAGACGTTTACTTGCCTATACAAAAAAATTGTTGATTTCCATCAAATAATAAAGCTAAAGCAAAAGCATTTTTGAAAGGCATTTTGTGTGTGCGTGTCACAATTGGCAGGTGGATCCAATTATCAAGGAAGCAATAGGGAGCAAGTCATGGAACAAATAGGAAGCAAGCCATATGCTTTAGAATCATAACTACTTATTTGTCCATGCCTCAAATCAACCTTCCAACTCCTCTAATGATTTAATGAAACAAGTTTATGCCTAGATTCAATAGATGATGAATGTTAAAAGATAGTATGTCAAAGTTTACATCCTATCATAGACATGAAAGCCTAGTTAAAAATGACTTGTAAACCTTTCAAAAGTAGCTTGCTTGCTATGTTGCTTCATAGACCAAAGACCTTTTTAAATGATTCATTTCCTTGATCAAATGCCACAACACACTTGTAGCCAATATTGATTGTATGGTATTATGCAATTATGGCATCAAACATGGCACAGGAATGACACACCAGCTAAAAACGAAGGCAGGTCTCTCTCTAAGTTTCATATTTATGAAATCGTTGTACAAATTGAATTCTGTGTACAACTACAATTGTCATAAGCATAATAGCAAATTTAGGAAGATACGATACATGAGCAACAAACCCAGATACAGATGCAATAGAAGATTATATAGAATCTTCAAGTTTAGAAAGTCAAGATTTGAAGCTTGTCAGTTAGATTTGACACTTGTATCCACGACATTGTCTTGTGGGAAAAAAAAAAGGAATTGTTATCATTTGCTTGAAATGTCATGAAGATGAAGAGGATGAAACACAGGCATGCTATGAAGATTTTTCATCCAGAGTTCAAGATGCATATCTTCTATGAAAATTTTGTTTTAAATTTCATAGCACAAAATATTCAAAGACAGCAAGTATATCAAATCAGATTACTTGTCTAGAACCATGACGGCTTTCGTGCTTAATTGTGGTGGGAAAAGCATAATGTGACCAAGAATTTCAATTAAAGCAAATATATCAGAACAATAAAGGATCACAGGAAAACAGGGCTTTTCCAGAGCAACTTTGACAAAAATTAACTGCAAAACCAATTTGTCCAGGACAAACACAAATCCAAACGCAAAGACAGGTGAAAGAGACACTTAAAAGATACTGTTGACATATGATATGAACCATATATTCTCTCAATGAAATTCACCAAAGAAAGAATAGCAGGGTCAAACAGCAATATTTCCACAAGCATAAAATCTGTCATGGAAAATATGTTTTACAGGGGATAAATGAAAGTAAACTTTACACCCACTATGCTTAATGTTTTCCCCTCTTTTCTAATTGGTTATATAGGATTTAAATGGGTCCCACACATTCTATATCATGACTACATTACCACAATATTTTAACCAACCACATACTGGTGTTATATCCTGTATTTTTAGCACACCCATAGAGTTGAACCTTGGGGAGATCTTTGTGAACCAAACATTCTCACCAGTCAAACTTCAACCTCATGGGACCACCACACTCATTGTTGCACGTCACCTTCCTATGTCATTTTATTTCAAAGTTCCAAATTGTTCTGTTCCGCTTGCTGTTGTGATTGCAATCGAGTCTACAAGGTGGGGGATGATCAAATAACCTTTTAGGCAATGAGACCCTACCTTAGTAAATGACAGTTATTTGATTTGCATGGAGTGCTGATACACTATAGACCTGCAGTCGAACCACTTGGATTAGGCTATGAGACCCTATCTTAGATAGTAAATGACAGTTTTTGTTATTTGAATGAACTGCTGATACACTTTGGAACTGCAGTCAAACCACTTGGATACCTATAACATGTCCCCAGGATGGTCTACGTTGACTTGCATATGGGCAAATGGTTTGTCACCATGTATAATGTATTGGTAATGTGGACAAATGTTGGAAGTATAGGCAGAGTTACTGAAAGCAATACTAGTTCTCCTAGTAGAACAATTTTGGTTGTATTTCTAGACAAGTTCCAAGACTGCCACAGAAAATGCAAGTTGAGGTACCATGAGTGCCTAAAGACTGACCATTATCAAGTCAAAGAAGTTACGATTACAGGTACATGAATGCTTTGGTATTGAGAACATTTCTCGTATTCAAAGCAAATGATTAAACGTTAAGATTGCATATTGATTGAATAAAGAGCTCCTCCAAGAACTGTTTCAAACAGCTAAGCAAAAATGGTCTTCCAAGTATTTCATTAAAAATAAAAGATTTGAACATTGCAAGTTTTATTTGGTCCCCTTCAGATTGGGAGCGAATCAATGTTTTGGGCTGAGGACCATATGATCTCCTTCTTGGACAATGTCCTAGTTTATTTTGAAGTCTATGGAAGATAACAACTTATCTCTTTTGAATAGTGCTATAAGCCTGTAACTTTTGCCGGAATGAAAATTGTACACCAATATTAGCAACTGTCTTACCAATACAAGTAAACTATCTGAGACACGTCTTTTTGGAAGCTAAACGTGAATGGATCCTTCAAAATTTTATGCTTGGCCAATGCCACAAAACGTCACTGAGGTCAAAAATGGTCATGACCTTAGATGACACAGAAGATTTGTTGAAGGATTCCACCGAAGTGCAGACAGACATCAACTTAAAATGAAATGCATGCGAATATGAATTAATGTCATGGTGTACATCAAGCTCTTAAGACTCAGAAAAAACCTTTTAAGGGGATTCAATTTCTAGGTGCATGATCCTAATGGCACTTTTCCTGTTAGTATTGATGCACTTTTCCTGTTAAAGCATGGGAGTCATCAGTCTTAAATGACAACAAATTTTATTATTCAAACATAATTTTTGAAATGGAAGCAGCAGGATACAAACCTACAATTTGGCGACACCATCCACTCAAGAAAAGATTTGATCGATGGTACTCAAGCAAAAGATATATCTTCACCTAGTTGAATCTTAATGTGTAAAACTGACAATAGCTTGATTTCCCTATAGAATACTTTACATCTAAGATCCATTAGCATAGGAAAATTGAACCTGTGAGATGAAATACTTACAAGACATGTCCGGAAAGGGACACCGTATTGACACATATTTGGGTTCTCATCAAGGAGAACCAAGTTCAGACCACACAGTGAGTGTATAAGTGTGTTCACCCAAAAAAAAAACTTAAAAGACATGGATGTTAAACTCTTTTGTCAAAAATTCAAATAAACTTTAGCACACAGTAATGGACACACTGTTTGCTTAGAATATAAAGGATATATCCTCTATGCATGAATTCTTTATGTGTGTAAGTTTTAGCTTCAACGGACAAGAAAAAAAATTTCCAAAACTCATCGTGTAAAATGATTACCAGGTCTGGCCAAACCTGTACAATGTTCAGTTCAGGCTGAACCTTTTGGCCACATCGAGCAGGTTCCGTTTGGTCTGGACCTAACATAGGTTTAGGGAAAAATATATTACTAATATACAAATGAAAAAAAAAAACAAATCCCTCCTGTTTAACTCCACGAAACAAAACAGCATATCTGCATTTAGATAACCTCTTCACTCCTTGCAACCCCTACAAAATGCAAGAAACCCCCATCTCCCAAACTGAGCAAAGTGAATCTCTTTTGGCCCCTGATGTTTGAAAACTTTATTCACCCTCTTCTCATAGTTCACATGTAAATATACAATTAAATCTTGCTAAGATGGGCTCAAGTTATAGTGTTCTAAATTTTTCACGCAATCCCCATCTTCCAACTTGCCCAAAATAGATCCCTTTTGACCTCCATTATTCAACAACTTTATTCACTCTCTTCTAATAATTTAGATAAAAATATATTCAATTTTAAGCCTTGCTAAGATGGGCTCAAGTTATAGTGTTTTAAATTTATAGAAGGTTTCTTCAGGTGGTAAGTTATCAAATTTGTTTTTAATTTATGTTAATTTTATATCTAATAATATTAATATTAGTTTAGATTATTTGAAAGAAGTTAATAAACTGTACTAATTTAAATTCACTGGAATGACTTAATTTAATTATACATCATTAATTATCAAATGGCATAAGCTCAACCTCTTAAATTCCTCAACTTTCAAGGAGAAGACCCAGGTTCAAATCTTGTCAAGCGATACATGCATAATAGCCAAGCTGTTGTAATACCACTATGTGCTCATGATGTAATATGGGTGGGGCCATTTCAATCGTATATAACCAATTAAAAAATATGTCATTAATTTATAATTTATATTCCATGATTAATTTTGATAATAAATTTAACTAGATTCTGTTGAAAACCTTTCGTAAGCAATTATGAATTGGCAGAGCCAGGGCAAAGTCTTCCCAAAAAATGACTTATCTTTCAAGAGTCATATCTTTGCATAGAGTTATCCAATTCAAACAATTCTTGCACCATTTTGTGCAGAATTTGAAAAGCTCTGGCATGTCATTCAAAAGAATACGAGCAGTATTGAGGGAGATACGACCATATGAAGACGGCCATCCAGAACAAGGGCAACGTTAGGGCAAATATTTTCAAAAAAAAATCTCATCTTTCAAGAGCTATATCCTTGTGAAGGGTTGTGCAATTCAGATGATTCTTCGACCAATTTGTGCGGAACTTGAAGAGCTTTAAAATGAGTGGTCATATACCCAGGTGTTGTAGGTGAGTTGGAGAGGAGAGGGCAATCCTCCAAGGGAGGTCCCAGGTTCAAATCTCTACCCTACCAAAAATCTGAATTGGGTATCCAAAATCCAATTGATAATGTTGGTGCGGGCAGGGTCGGGTGCAACTCCCGAATGACTTTGACGGTGTAGAACCCCCTGTTCGTGGTCTCTCAGACCAAGGCGGCCCCACAAGGGGTTTTTCGCTTTTAAAAAAAAAAAAAAATGAGTGGTCATATGAAGGAATCCAAGCAATATTGAGGGAGATACAATCCTATGAAGTCAAGCCATCCGAACAAACGGCAGTGACGATATTTCAAGTTGCGGGAAACGAAATTGCAGATATCTATCACCCAAGGTTCGAACGATGGGAGGAGCAATGAAGGGCTAGGGCATCAACGAGGCAGGAAATTTTATCTGAGCAAAGAATTTTTCAGCTATGTTTCATTTATCCTTGCATTATCTTAGAAGTTTTGCATGCAGGTTAATGTAGGTTTATTTTCAAAAAATATAATTGCTATAGGATATACTAGTAAATTTATGTAGATATCAAGTTATGGTTACCTTCTCATGGACCAATTTACAGCTAATCCTTAGAATCATCCCTAGTAGTAGAGGTTGGGGAGGACCTCACAAAGCAACGACCCTTGTTGCTCAAAGTTAAGGCAGTCATTTGTAAATTTAATGGGTCTTGGCCAAGGGTTGTGGCTCTAAGAAAATGGATTGATATGAGATGGAAGTCTCTAGAATTGAGTCTATCCTTTCTTCCCAAAGGTTTCTTCCTAGCCATTTTCTGTTCTAGGGAGGAAAGAGAGAATCCTGAAAGAGGCTAAAAGAGGGTCCTTGGTTTATGAGAAGAGCAAGACTCTTCCTTACCCACTGGTATGAAGGCTTTACACCTAAAAACGTAAATTTGTCCCTAGTACCAGTCTAAGTCGAGAAGTATGCTTTGCCCATTGAATCCTGGGAAATGGTTACCTTCAAGGCAATAGGCAACACTCTGGGAAAATTCTTTGAGATTTCAAAAACTACAAAAGACGGAATCTTGATTATTTATGCCCAAATATTGGTCATGATTGATATCAGTAAACCTTTACCAAAACCAATCATTCTTAAGTATGGGGGTAAGTTGTGGACCTAAACCATGGAATATAAAAACATGTCTTTCAAATGTAAAAAACATCATGAGGTGGGGCATATTGAGAGATCATACCCTAAGAAAAGTCCAACAAAAACATGCATAGAAAACCGCAAGAAAAACTTACGAATGGATATTGATGAGGATGGCTTTCAACTTCCAAAAATAGGTCCAGACAAATGAAAGTGAATAAACAATGGAGACCAATAAGTAAGGATAGTGGAAGAAATACCAATTCTTTTAGGCTTTAGCCTATAAAGAAAAAGCAAACCAAAGCTTAGAGGACATGTTACAACATGATCACAATATTAACAATAACCCGTCTACTCGGTATGATCTCGATTTAGAGATGAGCATTCCTGTTGAACCTAAGGAATATGCCTCATCAGATTTTGAACTCTCTTGAAGTAACATGAACCATTCAAAAGAAGGAAATTGGTAGAGAAAACGCAATGTTAGATGTTAATACCTCTATCATTAACAAGGAAATGCCAAAAAATGAGCAAGATAAGTCAAAAGCTTCCTTAGCAAAGCCAAAAGAGGATAAATCTAATGAAAAGGAAAGTTGTGAAAGAATATTGAGGAATAGAATAATAAGACCTACTTCCGATACTGGCAAGGCAAAAAGAGGAAAACCTTCAAATTATCAAGTGAGAGTCAGGGAAGCAAGAGCAAACATAGAGAAAGGAACACAATCTAAGTTGGTTTAACTTCTCTTTACCAAACAGCAAAATGATATTGAAAATTCGTAGGAGGGGCCAGCAGCCCCTAATGAGACATGATTACCATCTCATGGAATATATGAGGTGCTAATGCCCCCTCAAAGTAGAGGTGTATAAGGGACCTTTGTTTAAGTAATAAACCTAATATTCTTTGTATCCAGGAAACTAAAATGACAAAGGAAGAAGTTTCCAAAACTATGAAAGCAGTATGGGCAAGATGTGAATGGGATGCTATGGATTCAGAAGCAACAGCAAAGGGAATTCTAACATGTTGGAATCCAATTAGAACCTCCTTTGGAACCATTCATAAAACTATCATTGGATAGCCTCATTAGTCACGTGCTACTTTACGGATATTCGTTTCATCCTTATCAATGTCTATGGACCTACAACGCAGTCAAGCAGATCAGAAGTATGGAATGGGAAAGACCAAGAAACCTAATTCATTATCAGGAGATTTTAATACCATAACCAAGCTGGATGAAAAATTCAGAGGAAAATAACCATAAGTAAGAGAGATTTCTCAACTTTTATACAAAACAATAATCTATGGGAGGTTGAGTTTGAAGAGGATAACTATACGTGGACCAACAACAGGATAGGCTAGAACCTGATAGCATAAAAATTAGACAGATGCATACTCTCAGATCATTGGCTATATGAAGGGACTTGTGCTAAAATTAATACCTTGACAAGGATTGGTTCATATCACTGGCTAATAAGAGTTATAATGGTGGTAAGTGAATTCAAGAAAAGATCATATTTTAAATAGAAGCAGACGTGGGAAGACCATCCTCAATTTGTTGATATGATATTTTAGACATGGATTTCTTCAGGAAACAGTGGGTTGTACACACTTCCATAACAAATAAAATCAATGACATCTAGATTAAAAGAATGGAACAAGAACACTTTCAAAAACATTTTTGAGAAGAAAGAATAACTAAAAGAGAAACTTTCAAAATTCCAAAAAGTTGAGCACAATAATCCAAACTTGGAGGAAAGGGAGTTGCTTAGTGAATATCATAATATTTTGAGTAAGGAAGAGAAAATTTGGAGATTATAATTGAGAAAAACTTGGTTAAAAGAAAGAGATAAAAACACAGTTTTTTCATAGGATGGCAATATCATAGATACCAGCATCCAGAATTAGTAGAATTAAATTTGTAGAAGGGGTTTGGATTGAAGAACAGGTGAAATAAGAAAGGAGGAAAGGCTTTTTTACAATAATATTATAGGATCAAAGGATATTGAAGTTTTTAATGATAAATTACTGGAAGAAGTACCCTTAGTAATAACAGATGAAGACAATAGCAAATTGATGGAGACTATTATATTGGAAGAAGTTCATTCAACTTTTTTCTCTTTTGATAAGGATAAATCCCCAAGTCCACATGGACTCTCTATAGCATTCTATCAGCATAAATAGAAAATAGTGAAGGATTCTTTATTGGTGTCAGTGGAACAGTCTAGGATAAAACAGTACATACCTTATAAAATAAATGCAACATGTCTTACCCTAATTCCAAAAAAGAAGGATGCAGAATTGTTTGATTCATTTAGGCCCATAAGCCTATGTAATATGGCATATAAGACAATCTCCAAAGAGATGGTAAATAGATTAAGACCACTATTAGACAAAATTATTTCAGAAGAGCAAGGAGGATTTGTGAAAAGGAAACAAATTCTGGACGGGATCATAGTAGCTCTTGAAATAATGCATCAAGCAACTTCTAGAAAAGAGAAAGCAATGATCTTAAAACTTGTTTTGAATAAAGCCTATGATAGGGTTAAGTGGGATTTTTGTTTTGCGATATTAGAAAAATTTGGATTCAGGAAGAAATGGGTCAGATGGATTAAAGCTTGTGTCTCTACAGTATCATATTTAGTGTTGGTCAATGGGCTAGTAATAGAATCGTTTAAAGACAAGAGGGATCTTATATAGCGAGATCCTCTATCACCATATCTATTCAATATTATGACAAAAGTATTGGGAAGGAACCTGAAGAAGGCATACAACGATGGGCTAATAAGCACACTTAAGGTTAGTAATAACATCGACAACACCCATCAACGGTTTATAGATGATACAACCCTTTTTGGGAGGGCAAGGGAAAATGGGGCCAGAGCTTTGAATAAATTATTAAAGGAATATAAAAAAGCATCGGGGCAGAAAGTTAATAGGACAAAATACAAAATTTACTTCCTAAACGCTCCAGCTAGAATCAAAGTAAGGATATGCAGGTTACTTCAAATGGAGGAGGCGTATTTGCTAGCAACATATCTAGATTAAAAGAATGGAACAAGAACACTTTCAAAATCATTTTTGAGAAGAAAGAATAACTAAAGGAGAAACTTTCAAAATTCCAAAAAGTTGAGCACAATAATCCAAACTTGGAGGAAAGGGAGTTGCTTAGTGAATATCATAATATTTTGAGTAAGGAAGAGAAAATTTGGAGATTATAATTGAGAAAAACTTGGTTAAAAGAAAGAGATAAAAACACAGTTTTTTCATAGGATGGCAATATCATAGATATCAGCATCCAGAATTAGTAAAATTAAATCTGTAAAAGGGGTTTGGATTGAAGAATAGGTGAAATAAGAAAGGAGGAAAGGCATTTTTACAATAATATTATAGGATCAAAGGATATTGAAGTTTTTAATGATAAATTACTGGAAGAAGTACCTTTAGTAATAACAGATGAAGACAATAGCAAATTGATGGAGACTATTATATTGGAAGAAGTTCATTCAGCTCTTTTCTCTTTTGATAAGGATAAACCCCCAAGTCCAAATGGACTCTCTATAGCATTCTATCAGCATAAATAGAAAATAGTGAAGGATTCTTTATTGGTGTCAGTGGAATAGTTTAGGGTAAAACAGTACATACCTTAAAAAATAAATGCAACATGTCTTACCCTAATCATAAAAAAGAAGGATGCAGAATTGTTTGATTCATTTAGGCCCATAAGCCTATGTAATATGGCATATAAGACAATCTCCAAAGAGATGGTAAATAGATTAAGACCACTATTAGACAAAATTATTTCAGAAGAGCAAGGAGGATTTGTGAAAATGAGACAAATTCTGGACGGGATCATAGTAGCTCTTGAAGTAATGCATCAAGCAGCTTCTAGAAAAGAGAAAGCAATGATCTTAAAACTTGTTTTGAATAAAGCCTATGATAGGGTTAAGTGGGATTTTTGTTTTGCGATATTAGAAAAATTTGGATTCAGGAAGAAATGGGTCAGATGGATTAAAGCTTGTGTCTCTACAGTATCATATTTAGTGTTGGTCAATGGGCTAGTAATAGAATCATTTAAAGCCAAGAGGGGTCTTAGATAGCGAGATCCTCTATCACCATATCTATTCATTATTATGACAAAAGTATTGGGAAGGAACCTGAAGAAGGCATACAATGATGGGCTAATAAGCACCATTAAGGCTAGTAATCACATCGACAACACCCATCAACAGTTTATAGATGATACAACCCTTTTTGGGAGGGCAAGGGAAAATGGGGCCAGAGCTTTGAATAAATTATTAAAGGAATATAAAAAAGCATCGAGGCAGAAAGTTAATAGGACAAAATACGAAATTTACTTCCTAAACGCTCCAGCTAGAATTAAAGTAAGGATATGCAGGTTACTTCAAATGGAGGAGGCGTATTTGCTAGCAACATATCTAGGGATGCCTTTATTTGACGAGAGAAAGAAGATAGAATTGTGAATTCCAATTATATGTAAAGTTCAAAATAAACTACAGACATGGAAAGGTAGAAGGTTATCATTACCAAGAAGAGTGCAGCTAATAAAATCAATCTTACAGGCCATTCCAACTTATTATATGTCCTTGTATAGTATGCCAAAATTGGTAGAAAAAAAATTAATCTTATATTATATGGTCATTTTTGTGGTCAGGATTACATGACAAAAGGAAATTTCCTTTGGTGAAATGGAGCAAGGTGTGTGATGATAAAACTAGGGAAGGTCTCGGTTTAAGAGTTCTGGCGGATGCAAACTTAGCTCTAAGGGAAAAAGTAATTTGGAGATTGTACAAAGAGAGTCAAAGACAATGGACAAGAATTCTTCTAAGTACGTTGAGCTCAATGACCCAAGCTTAATCTTTACTGCATTCTCACTACCAGATGATTTTGCACTATGGAATGGTTTAAAAAAATCAATTGATCTGATTAAAGGTCTAGGATGAGTGGTGGGAACTGGAGAAAAAAATCCTATTTGTATGGATACTTGGTGTTATAAAAAACCACTCAATCTAGATCCAATTTTGAAACCATGGATGAGATTACTTCAAGACAAATATGGTGATAGCATTTCAAACATTATGTACAAGGATCAAGAAGGAAGATACAGATGGAAAGAAGATTTTTTACAAGTATACCGAACATTATTGCTAGGAGGCAGTTGAGCAAAATGATAACAACAATGTTTATTCCAAGGGGAGCCAAGGATAAGCTGATTTGGGAGTTGAATAGCTCAGGAGAATACATAGCAAGAAGCAGATAGAATGTAAAGCACCAACAAAATAGGAATATTGCAAGAATATGGGGAGATATTTGGTATAGCCTGAGCTTTCCAAACATCAAAATGTTTGTATGGCTAGTAGGTCATAGGAAAATTTTATCCTTGGATTACTTGATGAAAAGGGGTTGTCATGACCCCTCACAATTTGTTCTACGTAAAAAAGAAGAGGAGAGTATAGACCATCTCTTGGGACATTGTTCAATAGTTTGGGAACTATGGTAATGGATTCTTAATATGTTTGGTAAATGCATGGTGATGAATGGAAGAATTGAAGAATGGTTAAAGCAATGGTAGAGCATTTTTAAAAGTGAGACGTTACAAATAATCTAGGATACACCAAAAGATACAATACTTTGGACTATATGGTTGGAAAGGAACAAAAGAATATTTGAAGGATAGCAAAGCAATTTAGAGGTAATGAAAAGGAAGATTTGTTAAGCCATAGAGGAGTCTAAACGAACCCTATCAACTCACCCAATCCCTAATCTTGAAGCAAAGAACCTTGATAGATGGTGTCAAGTCACCAAATGGAATTATGATGTTGGGTACAAGAGAAACAAAAGGAAAGCAAAGAACATAAATTGGAAACCAGCGAAAGTGGAGTTGGTCAAATTGAATTTTGATGGAGCATATAAAAGAAATACAAGACCAGCACGAAGAGGAGGAATGATTAGAAATAATAAGGGTGAGATATTGTCCCATTACACTTTTAATAATGGATTTAAGACAAACAATGAAGTTGAAGCTTGGGTGGGATGGCAAGCGATACACTAATAGTAATAAATGCAAATTTGAGAAAAGCAAAAGCTCCATCGAACATACCAGAGATTATTGTGGAAATACAAGACCTTGCTACAAAGTTCAAAGATATCAGGTTTAGACATATATTAAGGGAAAGGAACAAATGTGCAGATAGGCTAAGCCAATAAAGGGGTTTTACTAAAGGATAGTGAAGTTAAATTCTGTTTTCCACAGTTAGAGAATGTAGTAAGTTTAGATGAAGCTAACAAGAATATGTTGACTGTCTGAATTAAATAATAATTAAGATTTACTGTAATGTTTTTCATTGGTAATATTTGTTGTATTTTATAACATTAATTTGTTTTCATATAAACTATTTATTACAGTTCTTGTGGTTGCACTTATGCTTCAGGAAGGAAACTAACAATCCAAATTTGGTAAAGCAGGATACGATAGTGCAAAGTTTTATAAATATTTACTCTACTAAGGTGCAGTGCATAGACTGTAGAGGTGAAGTTTTGGTATTGTGAAGGTTGATACAGGAAAAGTTCAAAAAGGACGCTAAATTTTGGAATATTTGTATTTACAAAAAAAAATTGAAGATACTAAAAATGAAAATCAGGAATTCAGATTTATTATAAAAATAAACATAGGTCTCTAGCTATAGCAACTCAATTGAGTTGAAAATTGAATTTGTTTGTAAACTCTTAAGCTCTAAAGAAGAGAGTTGTGATTTGTCAAAGGTGGGGGGCCCAAGTACAACCCCTTTTTCTCCAACCAGAAAAAATTATTATTATTATTATTATTATTTTGTATTGATAAAAAAAGGGGGTTGGAGGGCCTCGACCCTTTACAAAGAGCTCGAAAGATGTACAGAAAAAAAACAAGAGAAGATTAGACAAATGCAAGATAGCCCTATCTTAGTAAAACAAACAAACCTGGGCTAAACCTGCTTATGGAGAAGTTGAAAAAATATCCATCTCGCTATCCTCCTATTTGACAAGGCTTATGCAGTGCTCAATGCTTCACATGACTGATAAAGAAACCGTTGATAGCAATGTAATTTAGTGTGCTCAAATCCTTCATCGCATGATCCCAATAAGTATTATGCTTTGCTCTGCCCTCTTTATCTGCTAGCTTCATTATCAATTCTTATAATCTCTTTTAATTCCATGGGGGCGTATGACCAGACCTTGAAATTCTCAGATCTAACCGCCATATTCACCATTTTATCGGCAGCTTTGTTTCCCTCTATAAATATGTTTAATTCGACTTTCTTCTAGATTTCCCAAAATAATCCTCGCATCTGTAATTATTTTTTGACCTAACAGAAAATGTAATATTTTGGGATTTTGATGGGAGTGGCCACCAATAGAAGCCACATATAACTTATTTTATATATATAAATATATATGAAAAAAAACAGACTCTAAAGAACCTTGAAAAAGGAAATGGTTCATTCCAAATAAAAAACAAAAATGTCAATTTTGTGACAAAATTGACCAAAAAGGAACTGCAGGAAGAAGAGAAGCCTAGACAACAACAAGAAACAAAATCAAGGACAGGTGGCTAATATTGTTGAACTTGACAATGGTAATGTATATGCATTGTTTGTTTCCTTGCACGGTAATAAAAACAATCTTGTATGGTACTTGGATTCAAGTGCCAGTAAACAAATGTCTAGCAGGAAGATTGGTTTGTTACTTTTGGATGATGACAAGGATGTTCGATGTAAAGGGCCAAGAAAATGTGCAAATAAGACTTGTAAAGGATAAGAAAATCACCTTTCAATACGTGCTATAAATTCCCCATATGAATAAAAATATTTTCTCTATCAAGGAAATTATTAGAAGCTTATTGTGAAAACAAGTGTTTTGGAAAGGGTAAACAACATAAAAATATAGGAGCCACTGGTGATAGGTAGCATAATCTTTCAGAGTATCAGCAGGTTAATCATTTACAAATCCATTCCTTAGTTCCTATCACAAATGCAAGCGCTTTATGACACCAGACATATGGTCATTTGAATTTCTAATATACATCATGGCAGGCAGTTTGCCTAACATACAATTAGACAAGGTCTATGCAGCATGTCTAGCAAAAAGTAGTACAGGAAGCCTTTTTAGGGACTTGATGAGATAATCAGTCTCTCAAATTGGTTCATGCTGATGAGTGCGCTTCCTTAAAAGGTTACTTATATCTCCAATGCCACATGTTTTCTGCTATTTTTGAATAATTTCAGTCAAAAGTTGTGGATGTATTTAATGGAAAAAGAAATAGTATGAGTTTGTGTATTTCAAATAGTTTAGGCTGCAGTTGAAAATGAAACCAATGTATAGCTTTTTAGTTTTTCCTAAAGCGGGGATCTAGAAGAAAATGCCTAAATTTTATTAAAAATTCACAAGACAGGATTCCAAAAGAATTTTAAGGCTATCAAGGCTAACAAAAGAATTCACTTACTTGGAAGTTTATTGATTTCTGCAAGGAGGGACGGATTCACAAGTAGTTAATAGCCCTGTATACACCTCGACAAAATGTTTTGGTGAAGATGGAAGAACAGAATTTTTACAAAGTTAAAAACATGGTATGATGCATGTCAAATGGAAAGGGAGCAGTATTGGGCTGAGACAATTCATACTGCAGCATATCCACTCGACAAGCATCCATCTAAGGAACATGAAGGTAATACACCTATGGAAGCTGACAGACCTGAATATACCTCAGCAAAATGCTCCATGAAGAAGTCTTTTTTCTAGCCATTCACCACAAGTACTAGGAAAACGCTCTTGTTGGACAATGGATGCTTGCATCCATCATGTCGTATACTATCCTCCTAATATCGCTCCTTTGCTTGCGAGTGTATCTACAAGGCCAAATGTCTAAAGGGGTACTTATTTATATGTTCAATGGTGGATTCATAATCTCTTGCTAAAGCCAATCCCTTTTAACTTCTTAAAATGCGTAATCATGCTTGTTTAGAATAGACAAGAGATCTAAAGGAACACCTCCTGCTTCTTGTTGAACTTCCATAGAATAACTTTTTCTAAACAAGAGATCTAAAGGAACACCTCCTGCTTCTTGTTGAACTTCCATAGAATAACTTTTGAAATAACACAATGGCAACTTTCTTGAGGTGCTTTTACATACTATGCAAGAGAAGCACTTGAGTAGACAGAGACATGGCACCTTTGAGTAGGCATTCCATTCCTTTCATGGAAAATTTTATGAGCAACTTCTCTAAGTTCATATTAGTCAGGCATACCAATGTTAAGCTCCAAGAGCTTCTTATATAGTCTAATCCCTCAACTCGAGTGGCCAATTTTTGATGCTACAAGGTATATGTGAAAAATTTCATAAGCCAGCCATCACAAAATTTAACAGAACCAACTCAACATCCAACTTTAGCAAAATAGACATAACAACCATTCAATTAAATATATCAATAACCACGGCACACAAAAGAGAACACAAAGATATAGAGTGGTATCATAAAACACCATTAATACACTAAGGGATCAAAAAATGGGAATACCACATTATGACTAAATGATCGGCATTTATACAATCCACAATAAATTTCACGGATTCCAATAATGTCACATGAGCACATATTATTGGTTCGTTCATATTACAAGGATCAATATGCCTTTCACAAAATATAATAATATATTATGTGAGTGAAGCACTTCAGTAGGCAGAGACATCGAGGCCTTTGAGTAGACATTCCATTCCTTTTATGGAAAAATTTAGGAGCAACTTCCCCAAATTCATATTAGTTGGGCATACCAATGCAAAGCTCCAAGAGCTTCTCGTAGTCTAATCCCTCAATTCGAGTAGGCCAAATTTTGATGCTACAAGGTATATGTGAAGAATTTCATAAGCCAGCCATCACAAAATTTAACAGAACCAAATCAACATCAAACTTTAGCAAAATAGAAATAACAACCATTCAATTAAACATATCAATAACCACAGCACACAAAGGAGAACACGAAGATATAGAGTAGTGTCATAAAACACAATTAATACGCTAAGGGATCAAAAATGGGGAATACTACATGATAACTAAATGATCAGTATTTGTACACTCCATAATAAATTTCACAGATCCCAATAATGTCACATGAGCACATATTATTGGTTCGTTCACATTACAAGAATCGATATAATGTGAAATGATAGGCCTGTGGACCTTTCGCAAAATGTAATAATATATTACACATATCAACCCCATGGCCATAATTGAAGATTTACACATACCCCAACAATATGTATATTTCATCCATAGTAGAGAAAATTGGAATCGGGTAGTAAATTGGCTGGTTTAAAAATCGGCAATGAATCGGAATCGGCAAAAAATCGGGCAATGAATCGGCAAAAGAAAAACCGAAGAAAACGATTTTTTTTTTTTCATGCATATTACAACGAATTAACATTATGCAAATCAAATATTGCAATAAAAACAACAATTCAAATCAAGACATCATACAAGGCTCAAGCTTTAAGTACACATGAAAGTGACAAAACACATCCTGTATTGCTTATAATATGAAAAGGTACAAATTACAAGTAAAAAGGAAAAAAAGGCTTCACTTTTTATATGCCTGCACATGGAAACAAGTAACAACAAAGTTACAATCACTTGAAAATAAAGTAAAAAAAAAATTTAAGCCTAAACCAAAAAGCTAGGGTTTAGGGTTTAAAATTGAAACATTGACAGCTGAAAAATGGGCTTGCATACATAGTTATCAGGCAGCAATATTTGCTTAAAAAGAGGAGGAAAAAACCCTAAACCCAAAACCCTAGGGCCTAGACTAGGGTTTAGGGTTTAAACTTCAAGTTTAAAGTTGGAAGTTTCAAATTCAAACACTAACAGCTGAAAAATGGGCTTGCATACATAGTTACCAGGCAGCAATATTTACTTATTTACTTTAAAAAAGGAGGAAAAAAAACAAACCCTAAACCCAAACCCTAGAGCCTAGGGTTTAAACTTCAAAATTTCAAACACTAAAAGTTGAAAAATGGGCTTGCATACATAGTTATCAGGCAGCAATATTTACTTTTAAAAAAAAAAAAAACCCGAAACCCTAAAGTAGGGTTTCTGATTTAGGGTTTAAACTTTAAACTCTGAAGGTCAAACATTTACAGCTGAAAAATGGGCTTGCATAAAAAAACCCTAAACTGGCCACAGCTTGAAAAAAAATTCAAAAAAGAAAATTATTATTAAAATAAAAATATATATATTTGCAGATTTTTTGCCGATTTTTTTGCCGATGCCGATTGACTTGTTTGTCTAATGAATCGCGATTCCGCCGATTTTTTTGCGATTTTCTCAACTATGATTTCATCATTGACCTTGTTTGTCTTAGACAATTGGTTATATACTCTCACTCCCTCATATTATCTGAGCAAGAAAATCACTGAAAAACTTTACCCAAATATATGCGTATCCTACATGCTCTTTGTTACCCACTAGCACCACAAGCAAGGTTCGATCTTTGGACAAAGGGAAACCAAGATCACTTTTTGTTATGGGAGAAGAACTTGATGCAAAAGGAAATCTCAATCTAATTTACTATCATATATAAGAACATCATTACAATCAAAATTGGTGTCCATCCTTGGAGCGTGATTATCTCATGCTAAGGAAGTAAAGCAATGGCCCTAACAAATAGAAAAGAGGTGTTTGCGTGTTTGATTGTCTACTCAAGGAAGGAGAATGCTTTAAAAAAATCAGAGAAGGTCTGTTGGATTTGATAAGTGCATGATTAAGGATCAAAAGTGAATTTCAAGAACACACCATCATCGTTATTACAGGTAAACCAATGATCAGTAAACACCAAGACATGAAATGTGTCAAATGGGCCCAAAGACACTCAAGAAACTCAAGGAATCAAAAAGAGGTTATACACCATATCAAGCGTAGAGTATGTATACACCCCCAGATGAAAAATAAACCCAAATCCTAAGGATACCACAAAACAATAATTTATTGGAAGACGAAATGAAAATAACATTGCATATTATACTCCTTTCGTGGAGACCAAGCTTATCTCTTAGGTTCATGAACCGAGCCTCCAAGAGAAGTTTGGTGAACATGTCCATGATCTGAGCTTTTGTGTTGCAAAACTTGAACTTTGACATTCCCTTTCTAGATTAACTCTCTAACACAGTGAAAGTGAAACTCAACGTGTTTGGTTTTACTATGAAAAACTAGATTGTAAGCTAATATGATGGTGTTTTGCTCACAACAACATATAGTAGTAGGCTTCCACTGCTCCATAACCAACTCTCTGAGAAGATGCTGAAGCAGCTTGGCTTTTGTGGAAGCATCAATTGCTTCTTTTTATTCTGCCCAGTTGTAAATGTTGTCATGACATTTTGTTCCTTGCAAGACCAAACAATAGGATCAAATCTAAGTTACAAGACACTTGGAAACAATTAAAGTTTCCAAAACAGAAAAGCCTTAGGAAACATGAGTCCTCAAAACTTTTGAAAAAGTGGAAAACGACAAAGGAAATGCCTAATTAAAAACTATGAAATATTTTTTAAATCTGTGGATAAAATTGAATTAAAGAGATCACAAATGGATGAAAAACACATCATTATTTTATTTCATATAAAGTGTAATGGTTAATGTAAAAGCTCAACCTTCATAGATTAGGCTATACTTGTCATGCAACACTGAACCACATAGGATATGCTATAAAATTAGTTCTTAATCTTCAAAGTGCTCAAAATCAGTACAGAAACTAAAAGAAGATCCAACGCTTATGGCTTCAAAATCAGGTATATGAGGAGGACTTTCATCATGCTCAAGATTTGCTGCAGCCATGAAAATATCCTAGTGAGGATTTTCAGAATCCACATCCCAACTTTTTGTTTGCCCTCTTGTATATTGTTCTTTTCTTTTTAATCAAGCCACAAGACAAATATCAGAATGCAAGAAAACTCAATCCTCTACTTTTTTTTTCCACTTCACCAAGCGAGGGTTCCTCTTTGTTGCCAAAGATCTTGGCATTTGTTCTAGATTCTCTAGTTTCTTTGATCCCAACCTATAATTATTTTTAATTCATCATAATTGCATTCCCTGTTTCCTTATCTTAGAGCTTTATTTATAGTTACTTCATTTTTATTAAAGAGGGTCATGTTTGTCCCATGTTTGCCTCATGCAAGGACCAGGAAACCTCTAAAAACCTCAACTTAGGACTTTTTCTTTGATTCAAAATGACAAAAAAAAATTGAAACACCCTTGCAAACATCGGAAATGTCTCTTAAAAATGCCCGGAAACACCAAAGTCAAAATGACAAGTTTCCAGATTCCAGAAACGGAGAAACGAGGGCACCCTAAGAGTTTCTTGCTACATCAGTTGAAGTGCAACCCTTCTTACATAGTTGACCATTTTGAAAATTTTGCCTTGTGGACAAGTTTGTGACCTTCCCCACCCTATTCACAACCCAGAAAATGATGCAAATTTCAAATGGTAGAAATGCAGCACAAATTAGCCAAGGCAACAGACAAAACGAGAAAATGTGCCTCCCTACAAAGCATCTTCAGAATCAGTAAGGAGTTTATCAAAATTTTGTTAATTCCCAGATATCTGTCCCTGCATGAATTCAAGGTGCAAGGCAAGTGCTGTGTCAGTTCAAAGCACTTATGGAAATATTATTCTGGCATGATTTATTAGAAATGTAGGTAGCTCTTTAACACAAGAAGTTGATCAGTTTTTGCCACTAAAGCATGCAAAATGTAGAAGGTGGTTCGAGAAATTAATTCAAGAGAATATGAGGTCTTACAGATACTTGTCATGATATGCTTGAACGATCAAGCAACCACAAAAATGCAAGAGATGTAGGTATATGTGGATTCAATTTTCATGATACATGGTTGGCAATTGATTTAAAACAAGGAGAGATCAGAGAACTATAAACCCCCCATGTAGATATCTAATCTCTTCTTAACTTTGTGTTGTAACAGTGTATTTTATTTTGTTATGTAAGGCGAATTCCAGCGACCTTTAGCAGAAAATAGACTGAAAAGGATAAACTGACGGATCTTTGAATTTGTTTGTTTCAAATTTCAAGCATTAATGTGCATAGAATCCCACATTAATGTGACTGAGGCTTGCATCTTTGAGCCTGCCACTTCATTGACAAAGGCATTGGTGAATAATGTTTATTATTTTTAGCATAGAATATCATCTTCTTCATAAGAATGTACACATGGAAAGGCAAATTTGGCAAGGGACTAAGTGCATCCTTGATTTACTATAACAGTAGCATGAGATGACAGATGCCAACAACACAAAGTGAGGCTGTTGGGAAGAGTCGTAGGATGGGTCTGATCTCTAAGTATACTAAATCATATCAAGCAGGTGCATGGCAAAACATTAATAAGGGCATTCGCAAGATCGATAATGGGGTTCCATCAATGTTACAAGATTTGGCTAAAATTAATCAAAAACGTCTGAATTTGAGTGATTTTTTATCTTAGGCAAACAAATTCGACAAACATATTTGAACAAACAACAGTCCACAAAAAATCAAACATATAATAGCTAACACATTTCCCATTTCCTTTCATTCTAACATCTACTTCAGTTCATTCTAAATCTATAAAAAGCAAAACAGAAAAACTAAAGGAAAAGTTAAAAGATAGGACAATATGATTTCAGGGCAATTCCTTCATAGATTTCAAATCAATTTCATTTCTTGTATGAAACATAAAGTTTTTCACATTTTAATATTTATTTTAGATATTTACAATAATAAAACTATTTATTTTTACATCAGTCTCACAGGCCATTCCAACATATTAGATGTCCTTGTATATTATGCCAAAACCGGTAGAAAAAAGTTTAATCTATATTATGCAGACATTTTTGTGGTCAGGATTACATGATAAAAGGAAATTTCCTTTGGAAAAACAAAGCAAGGTGTATGATGATAAAACTAGGGGAGGTCTCAATTTAAGAGTTCTTACGGATGCAAACTTAGCTACAAGTGGAAAAGTAATTTGGAGATTGTACAAAGAAATTCAAATACAATGGGCAGGAATTCTTCTAAATAAATACATTGAGCCCAATGACCCAAGCTTAATCTTTACTGCATTCTCACTACCAGATGGTTCTGCACTATGGAACGGTTTAAAAAAATCAATTGATCTAGTGATTAAAGGTTTAAGATGGGTGGTGGGAACTGGAGAAAAAATTTCTATTTGCATAGATACTTGGTGTGACAAAAAACCACTCAATCTAGATCCAATTTTGAAACCATGGATGAGATTTCTGCAAGACAAATATGGTGATAGCATTTCAAACATTATGTACAAGGATCAGGAAGGAAGAAACAAATGGAAAGAAGACCTTTTTACAAGTATACCAGACATTGTTTCTAGGAGGCAGTTGAGCAGAAAGATAACAACAGTGATGATTCCGAGGGGAGCCAAGGATAAGCTGGTTTGGGAGTTGAATAGCTCAAGAGAATACGCAGTAAGATGTGGATATAATGTAAAGCACCAACAAAATAGGAGTTGGTCAAATTGAATTTTGATAGAGCATCTAAAAGAAATCCAGGACCAGCAGGAGGAGGAAAAATAATTATAATAAGGGTGAGATTTTGTCACATTATGCTTTCAATAGTGGATTTAAGACAGAGCTGAAGCTTGGGCGGCTTTGGAAGGATTAAAAATATGCAGACAAATAAAATGAAACAAAGTATGGATGGAAGGTGATTCGCTAATAGTAATAAATGCAAATTTGAGGAAAGCAAAGGCTCCATGGAACATGCAAAAGATCGTTATGGAAATACAAGACCTTGCTACAGAGTTTGAAGATATCAGGTTTACACAGTCATTAAAGGAAGGGAACAAATGTGCAAATAGGCTAGCCAATAAAGGGGTTTTAATAGAGGATCATGAAGTTATTTTATATTTTCTATGGTTAGAGGAAATAGTAAGTTTATCTGAAGATGACAAGAAAATGTTAATTGTCTGAATCAAATAATGATTAAGATTTACTTTAATGTTTTCCATTAGTAATATTTGTTGTATTTTATAACATTATGTGTTTTCATATAAACTTTTATTACAGTTCTTGTGGTTGCACTTATGCTTCACGTAGGAAACTAAGAGTCCAGATCTGGTAAAGGGGACTGTGATAACGCGAAGTTTTAGAAATATTACTCTACTAAGATGTTGTGCGTAGACGGTAGAGGTGGAGTTTTGGTATTGTGGAGGCTACTGCAAGAAAATGTCAAGAAGAAGGATGCTGAATTTTAGAATATTTGTATTTACAAATAAAATTGAAGAAGATCCAAAAATGAAACATCAAGAATTCAGACTTTTTATGAAAAAAGATGTAGGCATCTAGCTATAGCAACTCAATTAAGATGAAAATTGAATCTGCTTGTAAACTCTCAAGTTCTAAAAGAGAGAGTTGTGATTTGTCAAAGGTGGGGACCCAAGTAAAAACTCTTTTTCTCCAGCAAAAGAATAAATAAAACTATTTATTTTCTTTTTCAAACCTCATGCCTCATGATAGATTTTACAGCAAATTTTTAAAATGATAAATTTTTTCAAGTTTTGTCCTGTCGAACTTTAAACACGAACCCCAACCTCGTAACTTAGGGTTCCATTGAAAGAGTCAAGAAAATATTTTCACGTTACGTTCCACTCTGACCAATTAAAGAATTGGAGTTTGACTATTGTGTGCCCAGACTGGGGCATTTCTGTATTGAGATCTCTGTATTTCCAGCGCAATTCTAATTGGATCTGATTTAACCACCTTCTATTTCTTCCTATCATTTAGACATATTACAAAGGGGGAGTGTCTTAGCATTATGAGAAAAGTATAAGGCTTAGGACATATGTGGTTTTTAACAAAAATGTCCAGTGTTTCAGAACAAAAAAAAAAAAAGGTAAAATCCTATGCATACCATATTCTAAGAAAGATATTCATTGGAAAAGTATGTAGATCAAAAAGCAACAAAATCAAATGCAGAGAGACGAGAATATCAAAATTTTGAATTTTTTACCCTAAATATCAATTGCATGGTCTATACGATCTGTTTTCTTAATTTAAAAAAAAAAAAAAGGTTTTCGAGGATTTTCAGAAGCTGTGGTTTAAAAATTCTAATTCCAGGAGGAGGGCCAAAAGCCATGGATGGCATAGCCAGTCTTCCAGTGATCAAGTGAAATGACCTTTTTGACGGCCCAGAAGGAGAGCGTCATGGCAACCAGCATGAGCAGGCGCTGGACATTCTGACTCCTCACATGCGGAACCACATGAGTGACGAAAGCCAGCAGCAACCCCACCAAGGTATACAAAAACCCTACGGCGAAGCCCTCGGCGCCCAGCTGCATGCCTGAGCCCTGGAAAAAGAACACAACTTTGGAGGGATCTTGTCTATCGGCCATGAACAGTGACATCTTCCAAATTATGTTGTACATCACCCCCGACACACTAAAAAAGTAGACAAACACGGTGCCCGCCAGCCACACCTTGGGCTCATGCACAGGAGTGTTGCCCGTCGCAATCTGCTTCACCACAAACGGCGCCGCCGCCAGCAGCGCCGCCGCGATAAACACCGCCTGCTTTCTGGTCACGGCGGGGGGCCGCTCGATGGTACCCACGCTCAATTTGGTCTTGGACTCCACAAAAGCCGCCATGCTCTCCGCCGCCCTGGCCGAGCCGTCCTGCGGCATCACCTCTGACTCCTTCAGCTTCGCGTTGCCGGGACCTACATGACGGATGTGCGGCAATGAATTCACGCCCAACATGCTGAAGCTAGCCTGTGACTCCTTGAATTCCATGTCGCAGAAGAAAACCTTGCGCCCCGACGGCTGTCCTCGGTTATTATTGATGAAAGTGGAGGCCATGAGCTGAAACTCCTGCCGCAGCTCCCCCAACCGCAGATCCGCATTGTCCTTCATCTGCTCCGCGTCGAAGAATATAACCAGCGAGTACGATCGTCCCTTTGCCCTCCCTGCGTATTTCTGCAGCGATGCATCGTTTAGGTGAATCACGCCCCCCGATGACGACTCCTGCATACTCATCAGCTCCTCTACCAATTCTGCATCCTTCTCCTTGTTCCCCAACGCATCCCCCACCAGGAGAAGCACCACCACCACCATCACCAGCGGGATCTTCCTCATGTCGCCCTCCTCCGCAGCCGACGCCGCCAGCGATGGAAAAATAAAAACACAAATGAGCCTTTTGGTTTAACCTCGCTAAGGCCTTTTGGGAGCAGCGAATTCACAAAGTATTTCTAATGTTGAGATCGAATCCTCACGATAAAAATAATTTGTACCGAGGTTCTCGCCGACCCTTGAATCGGGTTGTTTGGATAAAGGTCAAGGGTTCAAACTCTTTTTACATGATTTTGGTTCTTGAGATTTTTTGTTTTATTTAAAATTTAAATTATTAATAAGTATGTCATAGTAATATGTTGATATATTTTTGAGTTGTTATTTAAATATAAATTTAAACACCAGATTTTATTTTAAAAACATATACTTTATAGTAAAATTTTAACTGAAAAAATAGTAATTTTGGTAGTGGTTTATCGGTATTCATTCTATGACACTCTAGGTTGGGTATAATTGCCTAATATGCTCCCTCATACAATTGCATGACAATCTAGGTTGGGTACAATTGCCTAATAGTAGGGATCGGGTTTTGTTGAATTTGTTTTTGAGCAACGGGTTAACGAATATAGAGTGCTTGTCAGTGGGTTATTTGGTTCAATTCCTTAGGTCAAGGTCTTGTTGACTTAGTTTTTTACTAGTGGGCTAGAGATTATAGAGAGTACTTGCAAGTGGATTGTCTCTGTTTGATTCTTTAAACAGTCGAGATTTCATTGACTTCGTCTTTACCTAGTAAATTAGGGATTATAAGGAAATTAAAAAAATAATATATATAGGACTAGGTGGATTGTAAGAAGTTGGGCACTCACCAGGAGGAGATCAAGGTTCAAACCTCGAAGGCATGCTCCATCTGTGTGTGCATCAACTCGATGACAGCGGTACCAACCCCGGGCCACCGAGGGTCTCCGAAATGTGTTTACCGAGGTGAGACAAGGGTTATAGTGGTAGCATCATGATTTGACGCTACGATCGGAGGCAACGCGACTTGACCTTGTGACCAGCTATTCAAAAAGGAAAGGTAGTGTATCGAAAAAAATTACATGTATGTCGATTCCTTTATGTATCAAAATAAATAAATATAAATATATATTTATATTATTTATTTATTTATTTATTTGTCCTGCGAGGTTAGGTGGATTGGTAAGAAGTTGGGCACTTACCAGGAGGAGACCTAAGTTCAAACCTCGCGAGTATGCTCAATCTAAGGCAAAGGTAGTAGTCTGACCTGAGTTTGCTGAATGTGCACCAGCTTGATGATGGTGGTACCAACTCCGAATCATCGGGGTTTCCCTCACTCCGAGTCGTGTTTACCGAGGTAAGGTAGGGGTTATAGTGGTAGCACCATGATTTGACACTACAATCGGAGGCAATGCGACTTGACCGTGTGACCAGTTATTCAAAAATAAAAGGTAGTTGCCAATTCCTCTATGTATCAAAAAAAATTATATATATATATATATATTTTATTAACACACAACCCACACCATCATGCCAGATTATAGATAGTGTTTGTCAATGGGCTATCTGATTTGATTCCTTGGATGGTTGATTGACTTAGTCTTTACCTAACGGGTTTGGGATTATAGAGAGTGCTTGCTGGTGGGTTGTTTTAGTTTGATTTTTTAAACAGTCAAGGTTATGTTGATTTCATCTTTACCTAGGCTAGGGATTATAGAGAGTGCTTGTTAGTGGACTGCTTGGTTCAATTCCTTAGTTTGATTCTTTAAACAATCAAGGCTAGGGATTATAGAGAGTGCTTGTTAGTGGACTGCTTGGTTCAATTCCTTAGTTTGATTCTTTAAACAATCAAGGTCTTGTTGATTTCTTTTTTATCCAACAAGCTAAACAGTCAAAGTCTTGTTGACTTCATTTTTGCCCAAAGTGCTAGGAATTATGGATTATCTACCTTTGATTCTTTAGAGTCCTATTGACTTTGTCTTCACCCAACAAACTAAGGATTATAAAAGTTTTTTATTAAAAAAATTATATTTATTAAATTTATAAAAATAATAATTTTTTCTCACACCATTACTGTGTTTGATTCTTTAGAGTCTATTGACTTTGTCTTTACCCAACAAACTAAGGATTTTAAAAGTTTTTTTATTAAAAGAATTATATTTAAAAAATTTATAAAAATAGTATTTTTTTTCGGTTAACACACAATGCAAACCATTATTCCAAAACGACACCATTATTCAGAAACAAGTGATTCTCCATGATTATTCTTTAAACAGTGAAGGTCTTTTTGACTTCATTCTTACCCGATATGGTAGGGATTATGGATTATCTTCGTTTGATTCTTTAGATTCCTATTGACTTTGTCTTCACCCAACGAACTATGGAATATAAAAGTTTTTTATTAAAAAAATTATATTTAAAAAATTTATAAAAATAAAAAAATTTCGGTTAATACACAATGCACACCATTATTCCGTTTGATTCTTTAGAGTCCTATTGACTTTATTTTTACCCAACAAACTAAATATTTAAAAATATATATATTAAAAAAATTTATAAAAATAATAATTTTTTGGTTAACGCACACCATTATTCCGAAACAAGTAACTCTCCATGATGCATAATGAATGAATGAAAGATTTTAATTACGTCCGCGAGACCCAAATATGGTCTATGGGACCTCAAATATGGAAGTACAATTACTCAAATCATATCATATGATCTTTAATATCTTTGAGAAGGTTGTTCCTTCTCCTGCTGATTTGTGTTAGCAATTCTCCAACTTTTTTATTTTCTTGTCTTCAAATAAATCTGTCATAAACTCGTTCCCAAGTGTTTCTTTGTATTTGTCACGGATATCCGAAAAACTCGGGCATTTATAGATGAAGTGTTCTTTTGTCTCTACTGCCCTTGTGTTTGCATAGAGTACATATCCTTTCTTCCCATTGTTCTTTGGGCGTTGTCCATCTCCCTGTTTCACATCTAAGCCTATGAGAGCTAGTCCTTATCTGAGCAATGAGTATTTTTTCCTTCCACTTGATTTCGGCGCCTATATACGCTTTTTCCTTGTGGTCATACGTTGGGTTAAAATTTGCAATATAATATTGTCTTTTCCTGCTTGCATTTTTCCACATTCCACTTATGAACTTTTCATTCACATAATTTTTTATGTCTTTGTTGACATTTGGGCATTCATTTATGTTGATTTCCCAACGTTTCATCCATTTATGATTTTGTTTCATCCACGTATTCTTTCGCCTATGCAACTCTTCGTCCCTAGCTGCCCTAGGCCATCTATCATTTGTCATGTTTTCTGTTTTTTTCAAGTAACATAACAACTTGGTCATAGCAATTGCTTCTAAAGGGAACATCCCAGTTTCAGCTAGAATAATTTCATAAGGGGTTGTGGCCTTAATTTTGAGAAAGTTTGTGATTAGATATTTTTGAATCCTTTCTATTTGCCTCCATTTTGCATTTGTTGTGCCACTAGCCCACACCTCGCAACCATACAAGAGAACCGGTGTAACAAGTAGGCCAAATAAGACCTTGGTGGTCTTCCGGTCCCACAACTCGGCATTCCTACACTGTTTTGAAGTGCATATAGTGCTCTCCAGCCACTTTGAGTTCTTTTCATCCTACATGTATTCCAATTAAGTTTGTCATGAAAGTCTATGCCCGGGTATTTGTATTCTACTACTACATCAAGCGGTTCTCCTGCAAACTGAAATTTGAGTTGTTGCTTCTTCTTTTTTGCTGAAAAAATCATAATTTTTGTTTTGCTCGTGTTCACCTGCATCCCAACTTCTTTACAAAAGAGTTCTAGAGCTTGAAGGTGATCTTCTAGATCTTTGGCTGTTTTGGCCACAAGAATTACATCATCTGCATACATGAGGAGTTTTACCACATATTTGGCTAAATGCACACCCTCTCCCCCAAATTTGTTTATCCATTCTTCTAACTTGTCAATGTACAGCCCAAATAAGGTCGGAGATAGAGGGCAACCTTGTTTGACACCTATGTCACTACCAAAACATTCGAGATAACCCTTTCTGTGTTCTGATTCTAGCCTTTACATGCTCATATAGTCAGTGAATTGCTGCCCTGTAGTGAATTGGAACCTCTAGCTCTTCCATTATGCTCCATAATTTTTTCCTTGGCACTGTGTCAAATGCCTTTTTGAAGTCTACAAAACAGCAAAAAGCCTCCTCTTTTTGTCCCATATTTTTTCCACTATGTGTCTAAGCGTGATACAGTGATCAATAGTTGAGTGCTTGGGCCTAAAACCTGCTTGCCCCTTTGCTCTCTTTCCCTTTTCTTCTGCCCATATGCTGATCCTACGCTCTATCATACTCCCAAACAACTTTGCAAAGAGAGGGTTGATCATGATAGTTCGATAGTTTGAGGGATTATTTACATCTCCACTTTTAAACAAAGGAATGGTCAAGCTAGTTGTCCACTCGGTAGGGAAGCCATTTTGTATGACCTCATTGAAAATTTCTTTGATTTGCGGTGCCAAGATATCTACCCCCCATTTTATATGCTCTGCTTGAAGATTGTCTATGTCACGGGCTTTACCGGTTGCTAACTTTTTTATCCCTTGAATAATGTCTTCAATTGTGAAAAGTTCTTTCTTGACAATGATAGTAGGGGGTGTCTCCTGCTGGTTACTACGTTGATACAGTTGTTTTGAATACTCCAACCATTGATTAAGCTGTTATGTTATTTTCAGTTTGCATCCTTTTCACGCTTAGTTCCTTCCAAAATTTCTTTGGTTCATGCTTCCCTAAATAAATCAATTCTTTCCTCCTTGTTCTAGTGTATTCTTCTTTTTTTGCCCTTACCGGTTTCTCATATGCTTTTTGTTTGCTCTTATTTTACCCGTTGGTTCCTTTAGTAATCTTCGCATTTTTTTGCAATCTTCATCGAACCATGGGTTGGTTGGGAAGCTATTCCTTTCTTTCTTTTTAGGTTTAGCTCTCTTGCATTTGTTTAGAGCTTCTTGAATAACGTGCATTAACCATTCACTCTTATTGTAATCTCTACTACTTGTGATGTAGTTCTTCCCTTTCTGTAACTTATTATTTAATCTTGCTCTAAAATTCTGCCGATTTTCATCTGTTAAGAGAATGTTTCCCTTGTGAGGATATTTATTTTGATTGCCTTGCAAGTGTTTTTCCCTTGGTTTGTCTCCATGCATTCGAAGTTTCATAACAATTGGGTTGTGATCCGACTTAAGTTCCACTGGAGAATCTTCCACTTCTAGCTCCTCTATTTTTGTGAGCATATTACATAGTCTATTACACTTTGTCCCTTATATGTTTTGCATGTATACTTTCCTGAATTTTTCCATTTGTTCATCCCATTGCAAATAATCAAATTGTATATCTTTGCAAAGACCTAACAACTCTTCTCCATATTGCGTGATAGCCCCATGCTCATCTTCCGAAGTCCTGGCCCACTGTTGATTTTCCTCTTCTGGCATCCAAAGAGGATTAATCTCAATATCTTCGTTACCTTCTAGAATGTTAGCTTGCTTATTTGTTGTCCTTGCATTGAAATCTCCAATTAATATAATCTCCCCCAACTTCTTGTATATTGAAATGTCTCTTTTTAGGGAGGAGTATGGGTCTTCTCTGTTAAGGTCATGTTTCTTATAGAATTTAGAATTCTTGGGAGCAAAATAACATCCTTGCTATGCTAATAACTGACTTATTTTCTAGGATCTTTATCCAGATGTCTTGTTTGTTTTCATCTTGTTTTTCAATTTTAATGACCCTATCCCATTCCTCTTTTATTAAAACCATAATACCCCCATGCCCTTTGCCATTTTCTGCTGCTTTATTCCATATTGCTATTTTTTTGTATCCCACAAATTATGGAGTCCTACATCCATCGTGTTCATGTGTTTCTGTCAATATGATTATATCTTTGTCTCTAGCAATGGGCCCTAACCCGGGTCCTCTTCTCCAAGGGAAACCTCTACAGTTCCAACTTACCATTGTAAGATGTTTCCGGGCGGGCCATACTCCCTATTTGTTTTGGATTTGTTTAGATGTGATGTATGCCTTTCCATTTCTTAAATATGCCTGTTTCCCTTCATTCCTTGTTGCCCTCACCTTTTCCCATTCCTTATTTCTTTCTTCCTGTTGTAAAAATGTTAGGTCATCATCTAAATAAAATTGTGACCCTCTCAGCATGCCTCTGTTTTTAAGTAACCTTATTTTATCCTCGTAGCTCATCAATGTGACCCGAATATGTCTATCTCTGCCTCCTTCTCTCAGCCTGCCAATTTTGCTTACTTTTTTTATCTGACCCTTCCATTGTAATCGATCTGACAAGAAGTCCCTGGTTAAACGATTTGTGTCTTCCCTGTCCCCATAATCTTTCAACCCTTTGATGATTATATTTGTTAACTTCTCATGTCTTTCTTTCTCTTCTGTTATTTGAATTTTTACTTGCTTCTCTATCAACTCTTTTTGTTGATTGATTGGTTCTTTTACTACTTGAGACCATGTCTTTGCCTTTGCTAATTCATTTCGTAGCTCATTTTCTCTTGTTTCAATGTTTTGGAGTGTTTTTTGTACCTCTTTTATTTGATTTGCATTTGTTTTTTCCACCTCTATTGCATCATTGATTGGGGGATGGATGGCTTGTTTGAGGACATGCCATTCACGTTGACCCATGTTTGCAAGGTTTTGTAGCTTTGACACTTGCTCCTTGAGTTGGTTGTTTTCCTTTTCCAACCTCCGAATGGTGTTTATAACCTCATCTGATTTAGTTTCTCTTAATTTCTCCCTCCTTTCCATGCTTTCAAGTTTCTCTTTCATCTTCATTAGCTCTTGCACATAAAGTCTTGGTGCCCACATGAGTGGTGTAGTTGTGGGACTGTAAGTTTCTTCCTCATCTGAAAACTCATTTTGGTGATTTGCCTTTGATTGTTCCTTATTCTCCACCTGTTTATGTGGTAGAATATTTTTTATTTTTATTTTTTGATATGCCCTTTTCATTGTTGTTGCCCTTGCTCGAGCTTGTCGACGCCTTAATATCCTCCAATACTGTTTCTCATTGACATATATTGGTTCTTGCAATTGTTGCTTCCCTTCTTCCATTTTCAAACCCTTTATAGCTGAACCCTCCGTAATATTGATCCGATGAAATAAATGTGTAATAAAACCCTCCTTGCTCTGCAAACCCTCTGCTGCAAACCCTTGTTGATAATAAAACCTTCTGCCGCAAACCCCTATAACGAATGTATTTCTCCTACCTACTTAAATTGTTTTATAAATCGAAAGAGGACAAAAAAATATGCTTACCCGATGAAATAGATGTTTAATACAATACTCCGTCGCAAACCCTCCTTGCTCTGCCAAAAACCCTTTGCCACAAACCCTTTAATTTTTTTGTGCTGATATTTCTTGTCTAGTTCAATGTACAGTTCAAATCTTCTCCGTTCTATCGGCTCTGCTTCAGTATCCCCGTGCTCTGCTTCAGTCCTGCTTCAGTATCTTGCCGTAAACCCGATGAAATAGATGCTTAATACAATACTCCGCCGCAAACCCTCCTTGCTCCGATGAAATAGATGTTTAATACAATACTCCGTCGCAAACCCTCCTTGCTCTGCAAAAACCCTTTGCCGCAAACCCTTTAATTTTTTTGTGCTGATATTTCTTGTCTGGTTCAGTGTACAGTTCAAATCTTCTCCGTTCTATCGGCTCTGCTTCAGTATCCCCGTGCTCTGCTTCAGTCCTGCTTTAGTAATCACTCTGATAATAGTACACATGATTACACACAATTACACACGCACACACAAACACATAATTACACACGCACACAAACACATAATTACACATACACATACAATCAAGAACCAAAACTCAAACCACACAAAATTACACACATCACACATATCATGGTTTGAACCTTGAACCTTCCAAAGAAAGGCTAAAACCCTAATCATGTTGTTTCGTCAAGACATAAATTATGTTTTTAAATAAATTTTAAAGACAAATATCAAACCT
Organism: Wollemia nobilis; assembly: GCA_028583015.1. Lineage (NCBI taxonomy): Eukaryota > Viridiplantae > Streptophyta > Pinopsida > Araucariales > Araucariaceae > Wollemia > Wollemia nobilis. Next base: position 38,846,468 of record JAQPPZ010015824.1, on the reverse strand, counting down.
CAGTATAAGACCCATGCTCTAAAGTTTTTGTTGCAAAGGATATGGGAGTGGTATCTTTGGATTTTCATTCAAAAAACTTAAATTCAAGCCCATGTATAAGGGGCTAGGACCCCTTTCAAAAACTTATGTTTTACCTTAAAAATTTTAGCACGAAGATACTATACATGTTTATAGTTTTTTATTTAGAAGAACCAAGTTCAAACCCTAGAAGGACTAGGACCTCTTTTAAAAACTCATGTTTTATCTTATAAAATCAAATGGTATTAACTCAACTAATTAGATTCCTTAATGTTTAAAAAGTTAACCAAGGTTTGAATCTTGTCAAACAACACAAGGATAATATCCAAGTTTTGTTGTAATACCGTATTATGTGGTGATGATGTAATACGGGTGGGATAGTTTCAATCCCATGTAACCAATTGAAAAAAAAAGATAAAAGACAAATGAATATTTATAACTCTTAATAAAATGGTATTAAATTTGATGCGAAGGGACACAAAAAATCTCTCATGGCTTTTCTTTAGATAGTGGTATACCTAGATGGGACGACATTGTCAGCCACCTAAGAGCAACTTTCGAGGTTTCTTTCTAACCTAAAATTTTTTACCAAGAAAACATTCAGGTTCAAACCTTGGGGGCAACTTATTTATAAAAGGTAGTAGTCTGATCTAAATACTCTAAGTTTTGAGTGTGTGCCAGATCAATGACAACAGCACAAGCAACTAGTGGTCCCCCTCACGTCGGGTCAACAACAACAAGGTGGAATAGGTTTGACAAGAGCACCTCCTATAATGTGGTTTTAACTTTCAAAAAGAAGATTCAAATTAAAATATTATCATAAAATCTATACTAAAAGGTAAGCATTATATAATGATAATATAAAAAAAATAAAACTTATTGTAATTCCATTTAATTAAATTTAAAAATATAAAAAAGCATAAATAACATAATTTATTTGTTTGGCAAATGGGTTTCTTTTAAGGTCCCTTCCCATTAAACGAAATACAAATACAATTGTTATGAACAAGCCACCTCAAAAAGTTACATATAATACAAAACAAAATCATAATTTACAAAGCAAACATTGAAACCTAAAAGGCTAGATCATGTACAACACCATGTAAACTAGCCACCATTAATGAGAGCATTGCCCACTATTCCAAGCAAGTTGCTCAAGCCCTTCCCCGATATGCAAGCAAGTTGGGATACAATATTGGTAGCTCATAAGATGGAGAGTACAAAGAGGGATAATCAAAAAATATATATATATATATATATATATATATATATATATATATATATATATATAATAATACTTCTTATACATATTGATTAGTATTTTATTTTATTTTTAGGGAAGGTCCAAGGTTCAAATTGTGGCGTGAGTTAGCGCGTGAGGGGGTGGGTGTGTCTCCCTGGTAGAGTTGTTGTAACAAGTTGGGGATTCTTGATCAAAACCCCCATCTCTTAATATTACCAAAATAAAAATAAAAATAATAATAATAATAATAATACTTCTTATACATATCCACTATGGGGATTGAACTCGGGTCACATCATAGATAATGTAAGTGGCATCCTTACCGGTAGACCACACTCACGGGTCATATAACGAACTCATTGAATAATTATTGATTACGTAAAGCGGTTTGATCTTTTGATTGCTCTTGTACCAATGATCCACCTTCAACATTATGGGAAAAGGGGATAGTTAAACCCCTTGACCTCCAAATTTAGTTTGACTCTTCGTTATCTAACGTTAATTTAATTTAATATAAGTAAAATCAGAAAACAAAAAAAATATGTATAAAAAGTAAACATTATAAGGTAAAGATATGAGAGATTAAAGTAAAAAAGGGTCAATGACCATAGCAAGGATAGTGTGTTGATCAATCAACCAAATCAAGAAAGCCAATAACAACAATTTAAATCCATATTAGGTACAAATCCAAAATGGAAAACTAACAAGCAAATGTAGAGCATTTGTTAGGGTACCTAGGAATAGATATTTGGAGATATATTATTATATTGTATAAGGGTTGGCATGGGCCACACATAACCCAAGGTTGATTGTATTATAATATTATATTAGTAGTAGGCTCCCCAAAGTAGAATAAGAAGATGGATATATAAAGAAGAGATATTTGTCATTGTAATCATCATGGAGATCAATCATATGTAATCGTCTTTGCCAAGTGGCGTATGGGACTTTGCCCTCCTTAAGTGACTCTCTCATCTTGGGAGATCTTGTGGAGTTATTCCTTCCTTAAGGATTATTATTGGTGTTTCCCTACCTTGAGGGTATTATCTATCTCTCTCACATTTGTGGATTGTTATTGTGGATAATATTTTTTGGATGAATGATTTGATATTTCTACATATTGGTGAATGATTTATGTTAATGAGAACAAAGTTCTGCAACAAGTGGTATTAGGGATATTTCATCATATTTGTACTTGACTGCTTCTTTCTCCTTCAACCACTTGATATGCTCCTGCCTCGATTGTTCAACTAGCTCTTTCTAACTATGTTGTTAGGGTACATAGCAATAGATATTTGGGGATATATTATTATATTGTATAAAGATTGGTATGGGCCACACATAACCCAAGTATTTGGGGATATATTATTATATTGTTCAATATCTCCTTTTTAAAGTCCTTTATTTGTTGAGTCGGGATATTTCATCATATTTCTACTTGACTGCTTCTTATTTCTCCTTCAACCACTTGATATACTCCTGCCTCAGTTGTTCAACTAGCTCTTTCTACCTATCTTTTTCCTTTATGGTGGCCTCTAACTCAACTTTCATATTCCTTAGTTCCTCTATTCCTTGACATGTCTTATCCTTCTCCTATTCCAATGCCATGATAGTTCATATTTTGATTATCATATGTTTTCAACCTTAAGTAATTATAGGACATGGTTAGGTTTACCTATTTAGAAAACTAGTCAAGTCCATAAAGTCCTATTTTTTTGTAGATTCAAACTAGATAACCTAGTCATGTAGTTAAAAGAGGTTGTAGCAAGGTGGGTTGGATTAATTGAAAATAGGATAAGTTTTCCTCTATTCTCTACCTACGTTCTTAGAGCTGGTGTTCTCTATTGGGCAATGAAGTCACTTGTGGATATCTAACTGATAGAGTATTATGTTTTCCATAGGTACTCCTCGACTACATCCATACTAGGTTGTTGGGATATGAAGACTTTATATTGGCAAGTGAATCATGGTGAAAATAGGATGAGAAGGTCCTTCAATAGCTCTCGAGTATCTAGTAGGAGTTGATATTGAATGAGTGTCTTTTTGCACCTAGGTGTTAAATCCCATGGTCAAAAAAAATTGTTGTGTTGGAGCATGTATGTCAATGGATAATTTGGATGTTCTAGCAATAGTTTAATGAAGTTATGAAGGTAGTCGTAGTGGTGAAAATGGAGGATGATGTAAAAAATAGAGAGGTTCAAGTTGACCATATATATGAAGCCATTATGGACAGTGTATGTGTGGTGACAAGTTGAGTAGAGATTGATAGAGTGCATTTGATTACAGATATCACAATGGTAGTGAAAGTGAAGGTTTGTGCAATGGTAGCAAGTGGTATGGTCGTACCTATTACAAGTAGAGGTGATGATGTGAAACATAAAGGTGAAGAAGAGGAAGGGAAGATTTGAGAAATGGAGGGAGAGAGCTTAGAGATGGTAGAACACAAAATAGAAGAGAATATGGTGGAAAAAATGGTTGTGGTCACTATTGGGTTGCATAATCCCAACTTATTTTATGTCGCTAATTTTTCATGGAATATCAATATTCGAGTGTAGGTGATTTTAAGAAGTCTTGGTCACTTTAATAAAATTATGGGGTTTTCAGGTTCAAAGTCTTTTGCTAACGAGTTATAATGAGAACTTTGGTATCAAAGAGTCGTTAAAAATTCCATGTTATAGTCCTTGTCCTTGTGGTTTCAAAGAATAGTTATCACAATTTATAATCCCTTGTCATCTCTCCAGTCCATTCCATCTCATTCAATATACCCTTGCCATTTCATTTAATTTACCATTTTTTATTCATTCACATCACCCATGTAAGCTTAGGTCATAAATTTCCCCCTTCAATATTTTCATATCACATTAATCTATATAATACTATTCGCAAGATATCATTAAGCCTTCGTGCCATCACCTTAGTATTCCTTAGGTTTCATGTCAATTTTCGTCCACATCCACACCTCTGTCATTTCTCAAGGTCTTTACCATCTATAAAATCTAAGTTCTTGACCTTTTTCTCTTTCTTGCTGATCAAAATGATCTATTGTTGATCTATCGATGATAGATCCAAGCTATTGGTGATCGCACCAACAAAGAAAGGAAACCACTTCCCTTTGTTGTTGATTGTGATTCCTTATCACTAGTCCATCGGTAATCATTTGAATCAATTAGTGCCTGCACTAGTCAAGGTCGTATAAGTATCTCTGGAATATTCGTTGTAGAACCCTTGTCACCCATGCATCAATGATCGCACCAATGGATCAGCGATCGAACCAACTCCATCCATAAAAGGTTCTCATTGCAACTCAAGGGTCTGAATCATGTTCAAAATGAATTTTCCCTCTCAAGTATCGCCTAATGTCTCAAAGGGTCGTAAAATAAAAGTTCATCATTATTTCCTTGAATCCTATCCCAACTAAAGTCTAAGTTGTTGTCACGTCACTCCCATGCCACCTAGGTCTTCATCATGATCTTGTAATAACTTTTATCATTCAGAGTTTGTAAGGATAAAGTGATCTGACACTGATGCTAAATCCCCATCGTTGATTAGTCAACGATAACCTATCAATGAGTGATTAGGCATGACCCTTCGTTTGAGTTCTAAGTGCTAAAGTCCTAAGGGTTGGAGATTAATATTCATGGTCAAAGCCCTCATAATAACATATGCCAAGTTCTCCCTAGTACTTGCAATGTGATAAGTTTTCCCATCATGATCCTCTTAATCCTAAGTATTTCACAAGTCTAAAAGATCTTTCGAGGCACCAAAATTCATCATCAATGCGAATCCTCCTTCGCTCATATATTAGCTATCTTGGTAGCTCATCAGCAACTGAGTCTCATCAAGTCCTTCAAATTCATAAAGCCTTAAGTTTCAACATGTGTCCAAATTCTCCTCGTCGCTCATCTAAAGCCCTTATCACTGATTCATCAGCGATGGCGGAAGATGATTAATGATGGTTGAAATTAATTAGAGATAAAAATGCTTTATCATCGCCATGAGTCCTAAAGTGTTTCTAAGTCTTCTTTAGGGTTGCCTAATGCATAAATTCATAATTCACCAAGGCTACCCATGATTTAATTTAAGCTTACTCTCATCGCAAATGAATGATCCTCGATACTAATCAATACCACATCAACCATGTAGTAAGTTAAGACATTTTTCTCCTTTCGTCACTGATAACAAGATCTCATAATCGATTCATTAATGATAGTACTAGTGCATCAACGATCAGCCTCTCCAAATCTTGGTGTGGTGATCAATAATGTATTTCTATGGGATCGATGAGAAAAATACCAAATGGTGGTCCAAGGCACATGCAAATTTCTTGAGATCTAACACAATCAAAAGAATGTTGCTCTAGGAGAGTGCTATTGGAAGTGGCACCAATAAACATCTGACACAACGAAGAGTGGATTTTCTAGGCCAATTACAGTACTGATTACGCATAACACAACCATCAAGTAGCAACCCAGCTTGCAAGGATGTATTTCAGGAGCTCAAAGCAGATAACTAAATCTCAAATAAGTAGAACATATCAGCCTCAACAGACTGGACAACACACTAGCAAATAAAACCATGGTATCTTCCAGCTCACCTCAATCGCCTGATATCCTAAGCATGGGAAAATTGTTGCAAATCCAAGTCCATTTCAGGCATGATAAAGATAGACTTAGATTTCAAGAGCTTATAATACTTAGACGGTAACAAAAGAGAAAGTCTCGAATCACATGGGTAAAAATGACAAGCAAAATAAAAACTCATGGATCATACAGGATGAGGCTATCAACTTGTGAATGCCAGTTCGAAGCTAGCAAAATATCTTCATAATATAAAGGTACAGTTTCACAATCATCATCCAACGCAATGTCCTACTTCAGTCTGGTCTTATATAAAGAAAAATGTCCTTCTAAGACTATGCAGGAGCTTCAATATCTAAGATGAGATAGAGAATGCAAAAAAAGAACTGTAAAAGGAAGGATAAGCAGCTCAAGGGTTACTTGTTAACTAATGTTATAAAATGTAAGAGGTGCAAAAGAAATGAGCAATTTGTTAAACCTTAGTAGTATGTCTGCTTTGGAAGTAGCCTTGCACCTTGGCAAATTATAGTTACAAAAAAGTCACCTCAACAAAATTTAGTTATAGAGATATTTTGTTATCGGGGTTCACTTATTTTGTGCACCTCCAATTCTCTTCTTCGGTTTCCTGCTCCTCCCTATCCTTGGTACCCTAGTACCATTGCTACTCACTCGCTTATACATAAACCACATATTTTGTGTTTCTTGGTATCCCCCTTTGTTTTTTGTGTACCTTCAACTCCACAATATGCTCCCACCATAATTTCATGTGTATTATGAGGTCATGTTATTATACCACATCCACCCCATTTTTGGACAAGTTTTGTTGATTTCTTGTCTCTTAGGATTTGTCCCTACCCCTCTTCCCAGTGCATCAATGAGACTTTTATATCACTTAAGGAATTTCTCACGTAGAAATAGGGCACTTGATTTTTGTATATTTCGGGTAAAAGATCTAAGAATTCAAAAAAACAAACATAAGAGGATAAAGTAAAGTCAACACTTGGCCTATCATAGAAAAAGATAAAAAGTTGAGCCAGTCGCAAAAACAAAGCAGTAACAAACTCTTTTTGAGGAAGGTAGAACCAGATAAGTTGAAGCATTGACCTTTCTTAACATATGTCATCATTTGGAGACAAATGACAACACTTCAAAAAATTTGACAGCTTGTGACAGATAAATCTTTGTTGTAACGCACTCTAAAAATGAAGGGTTGAGAGAACTCCAAGTGGGCACTTCTGCATCACACATCTATAATAGAATTATAGATTTCAAATTATAAAATATATCTCCGAAGCCGAAATTCATCATCAAGCATCAGAGTAGAAAATTTTGCAATAGGTATTCAGAGTGCTTTATTTGGGTCAGCTATATCTTCCTTTGTTGTCTTTATTTTATGTTTCTCAATTCTTCTCAAGGAGCTACTTCAATTCTTCTTGCCAAGAGTTGAGTTAGTCTATCTAATATCATTTATAGGAGTTGATTCAAGGAGTTGGAGTCTTCATGTCACTAAATTTAGGATAGTAGATTATAATTCCGTTGTTATGTTATTCGAACAAGGCGAATATTGTATTGTGTTCTCTAAGAGACCCAAGCATGTCGTTAGGCTCTAACATTGTAATCATTTGACATTGAACATAATACAAATTCTGGATTCTGCTCTTTGGTATATTTTGTATCACTGTGTGTATGTTTTTTATTTATGTATTGCATTATTTGAATTCACAAGTAATGCTTTCTCTCATTTATTTAATACATGTATTGATTACATTATTCGAATGAATATGGATATGTCAATTATTTTATTTTTCTTACAATTTCATAAAATCGGTTAAACTTTGCTATAGTCGCCCAATAGACAAGGCACCAGTTTGTATTCTTGAGGCCAAGGTTGAAAGTGCTACATTAGCTTGGTCATAATCCAAAACCATAACGAAACCCACCTGATTTGGTTGAACGAAAAGGATAGAACATCCATTGTTAATTAGGATCTTATTATGGTGTCCAGACCTGACTTGGTATTTCATAAATTCAAATCTCTTTACAGGTCAAAGCGACAAGTCCACCAGAGATTGCAGTTCTTGTTGTGAATATGAAAATTTGGGTAGCGTGACAAACATCTTAAGGATGCCTAAATTTTCCACAACAGACACTTTTCTTGCCTAAAAAATGGTAGCTCTCATGTGTGCCACTTCTTCACTAGTAAAAAATTCTAGGGTATTATTGCTAGTGATATATTCTCCTTCCATTTCCAACCTAATACCTCTAGTTGCCCTATACTCACACTTATAGTGTAACTTTTTGCTTGGATTTCTTACCTACTCTTAGTGTGAACTTTTAGGGATCCTAACTCTAATGATTGTCCTCTAATGTAGGCTACTTCTACCACATCTTCCACTACCTGACTTATACTAGTTATCGTCTTTATATTGGCCAATGCCTTGGGGGGAGGATCTTGCATGTGTTGTTTCTTTTTCTTTATTTTGATATCTACCCTTGTAGTTGTTGCTCGTCCTAGATTAGTGAGAATTGTTCATCAAAATGCTCTTTCATTGGTTGTGGCTTAGTCTTTAGTTTAGGATCCTTTATTTCATACTACATTCTCATGTAAGTGATAAATTTCTCTAAGTTCTAGTTGTGATTGGGATTCATCAACATTTTTATAGTCTAGTGATAGATAGAAGTATCAAGGTCATAAATGAGTCGGCCTCCTTTGCCTTCCTTGGATAGGGTTTCCCTATAAAAGTGAAACCAGTGAAAGGGTTACTCCTTTAGGGCTCTTATTTATTCTTTCCAAGTATCCTTATTGTCTAACCTCTCCTTTGATTCCTTCTCACTCAAATTCCTTTATTTATAGAGCATAGGTCTATTCTCATGGATGTATATGGTATAAGGATTCTTCATAAACTACATTCCCATAATTTTGACATTAAGATTATAGGGGGAAAATATTTACTACGAATGATTCTCGGTGGATCCGTTGGAAGCTGAGGTAATTGTAAGGCTATTGTTTCTCTACACTTGGGGGCTTGGAGGATTGGAGGGTTCACTAGGAGTGGTTTAAGGACTCACTCCAAGCCTAGGATGGAAGGTTTGATGTGTATACTGATAAAACACCTAGGTTCAATTTTTTGTCTATGAACTAAGTTATAACAACTAAAGAAATATTGTAAAGAACAATGCAAGGCAAGTAATGGTGTAGGAAAACAAAGTACTATTCCTAGAATGATTCTCAATTTCAATGAAGACTATTTCCTAAATTTGTGAGAAAATAAATATTTTCCTTTCAAGAAAAGGTCCAAGGGAATGCACAAACAAAATTAGCCTAAATGCAAACTATATGCTTTTCTTCTTTAATGCCTAGAAATGAAATCAAACACTCTTTTATTTTTTTAGTTGTAATAAATATAAATGAAACATAGACAATGAAAAACATAAATATCTATTAGAACACTTACTTGATCTAGTGGTTGATCCTAGCCAAATTCACACCCCGTAAATCTTGATTGTGAATTCGATCAAACCTAAAGATCACCAACAAAAACTTGAAAAAATTGATCAATGTTTGGGCACCTACTTAGGTCACTATGTGACTGAGCTTGGAGGTACAACTCTTAAGCCCCCTTGGTCCTTTTAGTTGACCGTTCAAAAATAAAAATAATTGTTGATCTTTTTGGGAACAAGCAAAACAAGATATAACAAGCATGAAAAGTAAAAGCAAAATATAAACAGAATGGATGCAATGGAGAATAAGTATGCAAATAATAACTAGGGTTTTGGGAGCAGAGAATTGTCCCCAAACTATTGTGATTGACTTTATGCCCCGTAATTAGTGATTATGAATTCAAAAATAGAGAAGAAGATGGTGAAATCAATGTTTTTGTCGAATCTGCACCCCTTAAGGGTGGGGCACAAATTCATAGAAGGGTGCTTAAAACTAATCTATGAACACAAAATACAATGAACAACTAAGAACTTACGATCTAATGAAATAATGCATAGAGGAAACCTGATAAGCCCATGGAGGAAGCAAGAGTAAAGGCAACAACCAAGGTGAAAGATCTTTCCTCTTTCTCTTTAAGACAAATGATGTGCACAATCTATCGTCAAGGCTTATCCACTTGCTTAGCCACAATAGCAAATCACAAGAGGCACACAAAAAGCAAATAACTAGAGCATTCAAAAGCATCAAGTATTAAGAGCACTAGAAAAAGATAGATCTCGTATGGGGGAAAAGGGAGTCCAAATCCTTCTATTTATAGGAGGTTTGGAGGGGTTTAGGTGGAAAAACAAAACTCAAACTTGGCTAAGAGCCAATATCATAGAGAATAGTTAAAAACTTGGGTTTTTTAAGAGAGAAAAGATTATTGAATTTGCACCTTGTCTTAGACGACCATGAATTTGGCAAGGCTAGGATAAAAATCAAAACAAAAGGAGGAAACAAAAGCTTAAACTTACCCCTAACAAATTTGAGTGACTTCTTAGGGATCTAATAGGAAAATGAATCGTTTAGATGGGTCAATTTTCTATGTCTACATTTTACCCCTTCTTTGATGCTTTTATTATCTAATAAATATTTCAAATAAAGAAGTAGATGCCTACGAGAACAAAATGATGAACACAAAAAGGGGTAGCAAGTTTAGACAGAGAGATGGTGTAAAAGTGGTATCATTCCAAACACTCTAAAAATTTACATACTTTACGAGGCAATTATGATATCAATACCCCTAAGGTTGGGGTACCCCCTCGATTTTTAGAAGGAATGCAAAATTCTTGAAGAAAATCAAAATAGAAGAACAAAATTACCAAAAATATAAAAGAAACAAAGAGAAGAGAGAGAAAAGGAGGGGTAAAAATGGAGGGGAGGGCAAAAATGAATTCATTTTAATTGCAAAAAGAAGAAGAAAGGAGCTTTGGAGAAAAAGAGCAAATGACACTTCCAACATACTATGTGGACATTGCGAGGGACGAAGTTGGAAATGTAGTAGACCGACCATAGGTATGAACATAAACCCAACTTCTAGACTAGGTTAGATTAGGGTTTTAAGATTTTTTTTAGCAAAATTCATCACAAAGGCGCTCGACACTAATTCGGGGGCCAACCATGAATTCGATCGTATGTCAACGACTATCAAATTCATGCCCTGAAAGCAAGGGATGCGAGAGATATTAGATGTGCACACTTGATATTAAAATTTTGCTTATGTTTTTTTTAATTATTTTTGTTGATTATGATGATGGAATTGTTGAAACTTTTATTAATGTTTATGTTTATAGCATGACGTACTCGAGAGTAGGGAGTGGCGGTCGAACATCTTAGAGGAGGTGTCGCGACAAATCATAATAGCAGAGAGGGACACGCTATGGGTGGTGGGGCTATTGCACTTGGAAAAGATACCTTGGATGGAGATGGATAAAGCCTACTAATGGTGTTGGCTGAGAGATGGTACCTAGAGTTGTCTACCTTTTGGTTATCGATAGGGGAGATGACCATCACGCTAGAGGATGTGCAATGGATATTGTGCATCCCCATCAGGAGGAGGGCATTGTACAGAGCACAAGTGCATCGAGAAGCACTGTAAATATTATTAGGAAACTCAACTCATGAGATCTAGTAGAGTGGAATCCATGTAGACGAGATACCTAAGCGATATGGAGTTGACACATTAACGACTATACTTTATGGGGTAGTTGTTGGTTTGTTGGTGTGCCATCCTAGTAGGCAACATCTACCATAGGTACTGGTGAGGGTGATAACATACATGCAATACCAATTGGTGTGGTTCGCATGGGGTCCGTATGTGTTGGATCACTTGTACATGACATTATATAATGTCGTGTACAAGCGATATACATGGATAGTTTGCACTAATTTGCTCTAGGTGTGGTGTTAGGAGCACATAGTCACTTGGATACCACATGCACTACTAGAGACACTGCCCAACCCAAAGCGACTAGCAACATACAGGTGGGGCTGACACTTTGAGCGTGTACAGGGATCATACGTTGATATCCTACTACTAGGAAGGTGGGTGATAGATGAGCTATGGGAGTACATGATCATTTGGTGATCATGGCATCAACACCTAGGGTGGACTGAGGATGGGGAGGATTTGGCTTAGGTTCAAAGGATCCAATGGGTCTTTATAAAGAGGGGTAAGCTAGAGCTCCACTGATTTGATTAAGTCTATCAATACTTTAACATCATGTAGGAGGTGTCGAACCTAGGTGACTACTAGTTCAAATGGGTGCAAAGAGACCCATTAGAGGTCAAAGGGGACCCTAATGTGGGGAGGTTCATGGAGGAGGACCTGGACAACCCTCTCTACATCGATCTAGGAGTGGATGATGTCGAGGTAGCCTTCGAGTATAGGAGATGGCTCAAAAGTATTACACCCCCAAGGATCTCCCCACCAGTGCTAGTGTAGAGGCACCAAGTCATAGATCGATAAATATAATTGGCATTGCGAGAGGCCACCCAACACACTACTAAGCAACAAAAAAGGGATGCAGACCCACCTAGACAAGCATGGGTGTAGGTTTGGGTAGAGATGGTGACAACAATTAGGATGACCATCATATCAATTGTAGGGGAGAGGGGATAACAATAGGTGCGCCTACAATGATGAAGGTTGGGCCAAGTAGGATATCAAGAGATGCCCCCATAACGGTAGCAATAAGACCTAGAAAGACCATGGGTCAGATGACTTGAAGAGGGAGATAGAGGCATTGTAGGTTAGGATAACAACCATGTAGAGGGAGATGGACCTACTCTGAGAGGACAAGTTCAAGAGGCTAGAGGGGTTGTAGAGAGCCCTAAACAATACACTCTCAAAGCAAGATCAAACTCTTACTGCACGAGACATAATATCAATAGATAGAGATGCAACAAGGGCTGAGGTAGAGTACCTCAAGTGGGAGATGGGTTGATTGGAGCAGGAGTGATGGTAGGCCTGGGCTAAGGAGATGGTTGTTATCACTAGCAACCAACATGACTAGGGGATCCATCTATTGCAAGAGGAGTTATAAATTATGGGATAGAGACTGGAGGCATTTGTATGAAGGGAGACCTACCAAGAATTTTACTTTTAGACAATTCCAACGCAGTAGAGGGCACCTCAATCATCCTCCCTTCAATCATAAAGTAGGTCACGATCTCAATCATGGACCATTTCATTGTTTGTGAGCATACCCCCACCAAGACCACCTCTAACAAACATAGGAGATAGGCTCATAAAGCTAGGGTGGGGATTGGGACTACATGACAATTTTGAGTGTGGCATGCATCCCTAGGATAGGAGATGGTCAATTTTTCTAGGCTTATCTTGTGGCACATCAAACTAGGTGATGCGTGCTCTATTTACCAAGTAATATATCATGTTGCTTTATGTATTATTATGTGCATTTTTATTATGTGATTGTTATTTTTTTATTATGCATGGATGAATGAATGATGGATGAACGAAATGCATGAGGAAATAATGAATGCATCATGAATGAACTTAACGAATGAAGGAATTATTAGATGACTAGATGGAAGCATAAAAAAGTAATGAAAGAAGGAAAAAGAAGAAAGAACAAAAAACAACACTCCAACCAAATTCATGCCCTATAAAAATGAACCTCAAATTTATCCCAGAGCGAATTTGTGCCCTATAGGAATAGGGTACAAATTTTACACAAGAGAAAAAAAATATAAAGGAGAAGAAAGGTAATATAAAGAAGAGGAAGGTCAACAATAGGCCAAATAAAACAAAAAATATGCTTAGAATATGATATTTTAATCAACATAGACTACAAGGGGTCAATGTGATCAAACAAACATAATCCAAGCAAAATAAAAGAAAAAGATGGAGCAAAATTCTATGAGGATGTATGCTCACAAATGATCTAGGATGGAGCGAAACCCACTATGGATGTAGTGCTTACGAGTGGCCATGAAACTATCTTGTGAGGGTGTAATGCTCGTTGAAAAGAAAAAGTGTGGAGTGATACCCACTATGGGTGTGTGCTCTCTAGTGACCAAAATATGGAGAAAAATCCACTATGGGTGTGTGTTTGCTATGGTTGTATGTAGAGTCATATCCGCTAGGATGCGTGCTCACAAATGGCCTAAGGTGGAGGCTAATGCTTATTAGCAGCCATGAAGCTATCCTGTATGGGGTGTAGTGCTTGTTGAACCAAAAGGAGTGTAACCTGATAGGGGTGTTATGCATGTAAATGGTCAAAAGGAGTATAACCTGATAGGGGTATTAACTCATTGAGAAATAGAAGAAGATTGATCGATGCAAAGCAAGAAAGTGTTGTGTGTGCATATGCTAGAGAGAATATAAACATCTGAGAAGAACAAAGTAGTGTGTGTGTGCTTTGTTTGAAATTTCAATGGCTAAGAGATGTGCATAGAATAGTCAATGGTCGTATGAACACCATAAATGATATTCATGGGATATTTATTCTATCCTATGAGTACCCCTTAACAATCGAAAGATCAATAAGGAAAAGTGTGATCAAAATAAGATGCACATATAGAAGAAGGAGCATATATCCTTTATCTTGAAGAAAAGAATAAATGATTGAAATTTTGCAAAGGATAAAATATATACAAGATATGAAGAACTATATCCCTTGAATTTGAGAAATTTTTATGAGTATTAAAACATTCAAGGTCAAGGAATATATGAGACAAAAAATAAGTACAATTGGTGCCAAAATGATGTGCCCTAGGTTGGGAATTTGCTAAGCATAAGTGACCTAGTATGAGTGCAATACATATGAGCTAAAACCTAACTAGGTTTCATCACTTACCTCATTGAAAAGTACCAAAAAATATATATGATCAAACAACCATGCAAGTATGATCAAGAAATTAAGTAGCTATATTACAAGCATAAGTGTAAAGAGAAGAGTATGTCAAGCAGTTCATGCAAGGTATGACAAGAAGTCATGCAGTACGAGCAAGCAAACTGATGCAAGTTGGCACAAAAGAATAAGATAAATGAGAGGATAAGATGATAAAGAATAATAAGGTAGATGAAAGCACAAAATAAAATATGAAATGATGAGAAATCATGCATAATATCAGTTTAGGTGCATTATGTTCGTTGGTTCTCTTGGTTCTTTACCATTTAACGTTGCTAAGGGATGGGCTCCTAAGCCAAACTTGGTCATTATGACAAAGAGGACCAGCCAATTGGGATGAAATTTTCTCTTTAGATTTATCCAAGAATTAGTGTTCTTTTGGTTCTCTTTGAGGACAAGGCCCCGAACTTCAGAAGAACGAGTGCAAACTTTCTTAGAGTAAGTTTTCTTAAGCCTATTATGATAGGCTTGAAGATTCTCTAAGGCATGTATGTGCTTTTCATCCAACAACTTCAATTGGTTTAAAGGATCTAAATGATAATCATCGCTAATCATGACATCTTGCAATAAGATACACAAGGATGGGACCTCTAACTTGAAGGGGAAAACTACCTTAGTTCCATAGACCAAGACATAGGGGGTTGCACATGTAAGAGTTCATACATTGGTACAATAGGCCCATAAGGCAGAGTAAATTTGGATGTGCCAGTCTCAACTGGTCTTACTAACCAACTTCTTAAGGATATTAACTAGGGACTTGTAGGATGCTTCAACTTGACCATTACCCTGAGGGTAATATCGAGTTGACCATTTATGTTGAATCTTGCACTTAACACAAGTTTTATGGATATCATTGTTCTTGAAAGGAGTGCAATTATAAAAAATGATTACCGAAGGAATCCTGTACCTACAAAGGATCTAGTTGAAGATGAACTTAGAGACTTGAAATCCAATCATTGTGGCTAGGGGTATGGCTTCTACCCACTTGATGAAGTACTTCATTGTCGTAATGATGAACTTATGATTGTTAGACGATGTGGGGTTAATCTTCCCAATAATGTCTAATTCCCATATGGAGAATGACTAAGGAGAAGAACTAACCTGAAGGTTTTGAGAAGAAGCATGAATAAGATTGTCATGACGTTGACACTTATCACAATGTTGAACATAATCACATGCATCTTTCTCCATGGAAAGCCGATAATAACCAATATTAAGGAGCTTTTTGGCAATGACATTGCTGCTAAAATGGGCTCCACGTGATCCTTCATGAGCTTTACTAAGGACTTTTTGGGCTTCATCAAAGTTAAGGCATCATAATAGGATACCATTGAAAGAACATCGATTTAAAGTATCACCAATTATCATGAATCAACATGCTCTTTTTTGCAAAAGCTTTCATTGGTTGTGAGCCATAAGGCATTGAACCATATTTAATAAAGTTAAATATATTCATGTACCAAGGTCCATATGGAGAAAATTTGATGTTTAGGTTTTCTAATGGAACTAGATTAGAACTAAGGTTTACGAGATTTCAAAGTTGTCAGATAATAGTAATTGTTTGATCATTTTCTAACTCCAATGAGATAAGGGATGCAATATTGGCCATGGCATTCTCATAATGGTTATAAGATCTATGGATTAACTCTAAGGTTGCCTTATCAAAAGTGGATAAGATCTTACTGAAAATCTCCTTGTAAAGTTTTAGCTTATCATCCTTGGTTTGATAAACTTTGTTGATTTCATTAACCATAAGTTGAGAATCACCAAAGATGGAAAAACTTCTAACCTTTAAAGCTAAGGTTGCCCTAATACCTAGGATCAAAGCTTCATACTCTATAGTGTTATTAATGCAAGAGAAACTAAGTTTGAAGGAAAGGGGGATAAATTATTTTTTAGGGATGACTAGAATGATTCTAGCCCTGGCACCCTTTAAGTAAAGAGCTCCATCAAAAAATAATGATAAAGACTTAGGCTCTTTTACGTATAATCTTAGGCACTCATCAGGAAACTCAATGATTAAGAGATGGGTAGATTCTAAGGGAGCAATGACTAGCTGGTTAGTGATCACCTGGTCTTTTATATCCTTTTGAATTATGAAGGTTAGGTCAAACTCATTGAGGGCTAAGACCCACGTAGCGGCTCAACCTGAAAGGTGGGATTTCGACATTAAGTAGCGAAGAGGATCAAACCTTACTACTACTAATATTTTATGACTAAGCATGTAGTGTCCCAAATTTTGAGAGGTAAACACTATAGTGAGGCAAGGCTTCTCTATGGGAGTGTACCAAGTTTCATAGCTAATGAGAGTTCTACTAATATAGTAGATTGCTCGCTCTTTTTTTTGATCATCATGTTGAGCTAGCATAGCCCCCAAAGCTTGGGTTGTGGTTGTTATATAAAGCATTAAATGCTTATTTGGGTTGGGTGGGATAAGGATAGGTGGAGAAGTGAGGTACTTATTGAGTTCATAAAAATATTTTTGACACTCAGTATCCCACTTGAAATCTACATCCTTCTTATGGAGCTTAAGAAAAAGTTGACACTTATCAACTAACTGAGCTATGAAGTGACGAATAGCTTGAAGTTTTCCTTGCAAGCTTTGCAACTCGGTTAGGTTATGGAGAGGAAGGATGTCAGTAATAGCTGTTATCTTAGCAAGATCTACTTCAATACCTCACCTAGACACTATGGAAAATTAAAAGCTTTCCAAATGCGACTCCAAACACACACTTTGAGAGCTTAAGATGGACTTTGTATTGACAAAGTCTTTCAAAGATCTATCTTAAAGCTTGTGCATGATATTCTTGATTGATGGAGTGACCAAGAAGATCGTCCATATAGTCCTCAACAATATCATGCATCGAGTATTGAAAGATATAAGTCATGGCCCTTTGGTATGTGGCACCAATGTTCTTCAAGCCAAAAGGCATGAATTTATAACAAAAGGTACCCCATGGAGTGATGGAAGTTGTCTTTGCATGATCCTCAGGGGTAATCTTGATTTGATTGTATCTTGAGAAACCATCCATGAGTGATAGCATTCCACATCCAACGATGAAATCCACTATCATGTCTATGTTGGGTAGGGGAAATTCATCCTTGGAACAAATGAAATTGATGTCCCAAAAGTTGATGCATACTCCAATTGTTCCTTATTTCTTAGCTACATAAGCGATGTTGGAGATCTAATCAAAATTGTCAATGGGTTTGATAAAACTGATACCAAGGAGATTTTGGAGCTCCTCCTTAACTAATAAGGAAACTTTAGTATGCATCTTTCTAAGCTTATACTTAACGGATTTCACATAGGGTATAACTACTGGGTGATGCATGACTAAGGAGGGGTCAAGCCCTACCATGTTCGCATATGACCAAGTAAAATAATCTTGAAATTCTATCAACAATTTGGTCAATTTCTCCTACTCATCAATGGACAAGGATTTCCCCAACTTAAGTTGCCTAGGGCTCTCTTCAGTTCCTATATTAACATTGAGGGTCTCCTCAATAAGGATGTGAGATTCATCATCATAATGAGGAGGGGTAGGGATAACTCCTAACTACTCAAGGTCTTTGGGAGACATAGGAAATAAATCCTCTCAAGACTTAGAAGACTCAACATGAGCGACACAAGGGACCGACCCATCAATGAAAATGCTATTTTAGAGGATATCTTCATGATCCATATCATAAAGGGTATCCCATTCAACATACTACCCTAGGGTTATTATGATCTTGGGATGAACTAAGGTGATCACATTGCAGAACAATATGTTGGAGGGGGAAGGGGGTCCCTCATTGTCATTACTACACTCTAAGCCATGAATTCAATAAAGGTGATAACTTAATCATCATCAATTGGTAAGGGTTGGTTTTTGTTGGGGATGTAGCCTATTACACTTCTCCCAGGACAAATATCAACTTCTAAAGGCTCTTGAATACCTTGTTGTTGTGGCCCCAAACCCTTACCTTCATATCCCATACTAGATAGGATCTGCTTAGGAAGTGGATAATCATTGGATAAATAAAAATGGGCAAACGTTTGCTCTACTAGAAAGGGGTTTCTACCATGAATATTTTCTTCTTGGGATGTTCCTACGTAGATAAAGGTACACATACCTATGTGTCCTACTCCACCCTTTTTATGGGGTAAACCCATAGATCGGGGTGAATGTAGGAATTGAGCTAAGTCTATAAGAGGGATTTTGATGAAATGAGTGGCTTGATCTTGTGACGATATTATGATTGATGGTTCCTCACTTATTATGAAGGTTTCAAACTCCTTGGTAAGTTTGCATGATGAAGAAGAATGATGAAAAGAAGTAGATGAAGTAGAAAGAGGAAGTTTGTAAAGAGAAACAATTGGATATAAATTGATTTTAGAATGAGCTTACTCAACCGTTGAACAATATTGGAATGGATGAGGATCACTCTAGATGGTGATAAGTTGATTTTTAAATTCATATTTCAAACATCGATGAAGAGTAGAAGGGACAACCCTCATTACATGGATCCAAGGACATCTAAGAAGAAGATTAAAAGATGTTGGGCAATATACCACATAAAACAAAGTGTCTAAGATCTTGGGTCCTACCCTAAGGGGAAGGGATAAAACATTGTAGGCCTCTTGGGAGTCTTGTAGGGATACACAAATCCCACTCACAAACTATTTGGAGTGAAGACAAACCGAGATACCAACATTTGTTTTAATGAGGATTTCGAACCCTCTCATTGTAATATTGTATCAAAAGCAATAAAGTGTATTGTAACCCCATATTTGGGGTAAATCTATTGTACAATTTGGAGATCTAGGCTCCTTGAGTCATAATAAATCAGATCTGTCATTTTGTGCATACATTGTGTTATTTGCTTTGATATATTGCTTTATCAATGTTGTTTATTTTTTATTTAGAAAATGATGATCATGGTGGGACCCCTAAAGGGTTTATTATGTTAATATACCTTATCAATCTGATCTACGTTTTCTATTTTTGTTGTAGGTTTTTGGAGATTTGATCGCATGAAAATCATGAAACTAGGGTTTCAAGGAGAAGAAAGATTTGATATGTGGTCGCATGAATGCCCTACTACGTTTGAGGGATGCCCCATCGCATCGAGGAGACGCCTCATCATGTTCAAAAGACTCTGCACCACATCCAGGAGAGTTAGAAAGAAATAAGTAGGCTTATTGGTAAGTCTTGATCAAACCCCACCTCTATTTTGTTTTTGATTTTTTAAGAGAGATTAAAAATAAGATATCTACTTTCTGTTTAAAAAGCAACACATCATGCATATTAGGCATTCACAAACATCTCTTCATATAGTTTTCACATAGGATAGATTTGCACTTGTGCATTCATCTTAGTTGCATTAGAACATTCATTACACTAGATTCAAGTTTTTGTTGTTTTGTGGTGTTTTTACTTTTTACCTTGTGTGTTGTTTGCAATAAAATAAAAAAGCATAAGTAACTTCACTTTAGGCTAAATTCTCCCACTTTTTACTTTTCTAAGTTGGAACAAGTCATTGGTATTCAAGTCTCTCCCACTATTGGAAACACATTGCTAATTCAACGTGGAAGAACTAGGCAAACCCTCCACTATTGGAATCACTTGATGATTCAGGGTGGATCTTAAGAGGTGTACCCTAGATTATTTTGAGGAACTTGGTATTAGTGTTCTTGGTCACCAAATTGGCTAAGTAAAAGAGGGTTTCTTGGCATTGTATGAACACCATAAACAACAAATATTTAAAAATAATCACACACAATTGCACGTTTCACATTCAACATTAGTGAGTTGGACTTCATCACCAACCACTAATCAAGACCAGTGATAGTGGGCTTCACCTCCACCCGTTGGCTCACCCCATAGACACCTTAGCATCCCATGAGCGATTTTTCTAGATTTCATCACAAAAAAAAATCCCCACTTGCCATCCACCTTAGAAATCCATCCTGCATAGTAGTATAGGCTTAGGGTATGCACATCAAAATACACAAACCACAAAAAAAATATCAAAAATAAAAAAAATGTTGCAAGATATAGGATTCAATTATTTGTTTGATTTTGTGTGTTTTTCATTGTCATTGCAATTTTTCACACTCATTCTTCACATCCACAATCTCTGCCTCGCTAATAGCTTATGGTTTTGACTATAAATCAGGCCAGAGCCATGAGCCAAGCACCGACCTAATGTATGGAATATTCCACTTCTTCCCTAGTCACTTCTATGGCTAACCTAGGCAGTGGTTTATCTGTAGGACCTTCACACACAATATTCACTTTGAATGCTGATGTGATGCATAGAGCCATTCACACCTCCATCCTAGAAATCGAGCCTTCTACACCAACCGACCATCACACCACCTACATAGACATGGATAAAGTTAGAGCTTATTTAAGACCAACCAATATTGTTCTAGAACCACTTCATATTTCACCCATACATGTTCCTTCTTCTCAGTAGGAACTAGTTCACTCACATCCCCACAACTTCAATCAAGTCTACACCAATCCTATTTTTGAGGGATCATTCGCACCCTCACATTACATGTCTTCATCACAACATAGCCAAATCACCTCCATCCCATATTATTACACCACCAATTATTCCAATCCCCTCTATGAAGCACATGTTAATGTAGCTTCGTAGATTCCATCCACCACTCCATCCACTACCCCTCATTATGTTGTGATTCCTTTTGTAACTTTCCTTCCACCAACATCCACCAATAGTGCAAAAACCTGCACCTCACCCACATCCACCTCCATCACACCCACACAATCTACTTCATAAATTGCCATACAACAAGCATGACAACACCTCAACCAATTGCTCATGGGCCAGCAAGACACTCATTCTTGCTCCCAACAGTAAACATAAGTAGCAGATTTTAAACCCTATTCCATTCCAAGACAACACACCTACTTCACATCTGACTTATCTTGGGTATCGTCATCTTCTCAAGTTGCTATACCCACACCACCATTCACCTACATCAACACCACCCCCACAAACCCAACACATTCACATTCCCCAAACTTCATCTCTAATCCATCAACAACAATCAATTTATCACCAAGCTCAACAACATACCCCACATCATCAAGTACCCTTCAATCCATCCCACATTCCACATCAAAAATAAACCACTCCATATACCTCACCTTCACACAATCATCAAATAATTCAGGGCTTATACACACACAAGGAAGATCCTAAAATCCATGCCATACAACAACATAATGATAGCTTGATTCTGCATACTCTTGGTATGATGTACCAGAAGCCTACCCTAAGATAACTAATCAATAAACCTATTCATTTTTTGGTACCATCATCGCCTTATTCGAAAAACTTCACAGTACCAAAATTTGACAAATTTAAAGGGATTGAGGACCCTAGAGAGCACATCAGCACATTCATCCACTTATGCTTTCGAATTCAAGATCAAGATGCTTTAATGCTCAAAAAATTTCCCTCAGACATTGGTGGGAGACACTTTATATTGGTACAATCATTTACCTCACCACAATATTTACACATTTGAATAATTGGCACACAAATTTTTAAGGAGGTTTTCCCTCAATGTTTGCAAGAAAACCACATTGACTGACCTGTACAACCTTAGATAATTTGAAGAAGAGTCAATCTATGATTTTAGAAACCATTGAAGGGTAGTTATCACCAAGTTGCCATTCTCCCTACCAATAGAATAATTGACTTGGATGTTTGCAAGGAGTTGCTTAAAACCCATCTCCTTGTTGTTGCAACTACAACAATATATACCATTCGACGAAGCTCTCGCTCAAGCTCGTGTAATAAAAGAGAAAAATCTAAGAAGGCAAGATAAAACCAAAGAAAAATAATGGCAAAATAAGGTCTAATTAAAAGAGAATTATTTTGGCCAGTCTAGACCAAGTCAAGTAAATCAAGTGGTCTTGAGTCAACCGATAATGACTCAACAACAACTAGTACAACAACAACAAGTACCCTATCAAGTGGTTCCTCCACCCCAACAACTTAATAACACAACACCAACTGTGGAAAATCATCAATATCGATAATTTACTCGACAAGACCACATCTTCACACCTTTTCCTGAATCATACGCCTTCCTCTTTCGCAGGTTCTATGACACCAATGCTATTGCCTTACCCAAAATCATAACAAAAGATCAAGTTAAAACATGGAAAGAACTATAAGGAGCACCTGTTTTGTCCTTTCCATTGATATAAAGGGCATGACATTAATACCTACTTTACGTTTAAACATATGGTGCAATTTGATAGAGCTAAGGGCCATCAAGTTTGATAGTCCCTTGGCCCAATAAAACCAAAACCTTGGTATATACCAAATACCACTTCCTCATCATGAGGAACAACAATAGACAATAGGGGACCAAACACTATGACTCCTCCTAACCAAGTTAATCATGTACAACAATACCAAGGTTTTTTGGGGGCTATTCATGTAGTCATCTGGGGTCAAAGAAACACCAATCGATAAAATGAACAACAACACACAGTTCGACCTTCTATGGAACCATAGGCAAGTGTATCTCTACAACCTACCAATTCATCATCACCCATCCATTTTCTACCA
Source organism: Wollemia nobilis (assembly GCA_028583015.1). NCBI lineage: Eukaryota > Viridiplantae > Streptophyta > Pinopsida > Araucariales > Araucariaceae > Wollemia > Wollemia nobilis. Next base: position 38,823,167 of record JAQPPZ010015824.1, on the reverse strand, counting down.
ATTCATCCCAACCTATCCACCTTCCAAGTTGTTCATCACAACCAGATCATCTTCCAAATGATCCATAAAGATCCATCATCTCACTAAGTAGTCGAGTAACAACCAACCTCAAAATGGCTTCAACCAAACTATCTATCTATGAGTCAATACAACAATCTCCTCCACATCGTGAGGCATTAATGGAAATTTTAAAATCAGATGAACTTCAATCCAAAGACACTAATACCTTTAACAATTTCATGGAGAGTATTCGAACGTGTATGAAACCATCCATCACATTCTATGATTTTGTTAAATCAATTTCATCGAAATAAGTGGACCCTCAACTACATATCATGGCTCAATTTGATAGGAAGCCATTTAAATGAATAATGATTGATACTAGATCCTCCATCAACATCATCACCACATCCGCCCTTCAACATCTCAACCTTTCGCCATCACACATAACCAAATCCACCTTCACCTTAAGAGCATTCAATGATGCTCTTTGTTCCATAGTTGGCACTATCATTCTACCCATAGAAGTGGGGGTAAAAATATTGCATACCATGTTCCATATCCTAGAGGGGTCCTGTTAGAATTAAAGTGCACAATGCCTTCACCTTGACACTTGTCAGTTTCACTTGACATTTGTCATGTTATCAAATAGGCCTTCTGCCTATATATGTAATCCATTTGTATCAATACATATCTCATATGTTTCCCTCCTAACATTTGGTATCAGAGCAGGTTCCCTCTCCTGCCTGTGAAACCCTTGAGGGGGGATTTCCCTCATGGAAATCCTCCCTCCCCCCCTCATTTTTCTCCATTTTTTTTGGATATTGAGGGAGTATGCTCTCCATCCTTTTTTGGATGGATCAAAAACCAGACATTGAAGAAATTATGGCTGCCATTTCTCCTGATGTATTTTTTCAACTTTTGCTTTGCTGGAAGAATCCACGGAAAGGCCCTACTGCTTTCTCGCCTCTTTCAAAAATTGGTTGACGAAGTTCGGCACCATTGTTCAAAGCAAATGTTCAAAAATTTGAGCCTGATTGAGAATTATGTGGAGTAATATCTCGACTGTTACGGTGGGCGTTCTTGGTGATTCACAAAAAATTTTGGTGACTACTCGACAAAGGGAACTACTATTTAAACAGAACTGTGGGATGAAAGTCTAAACGGGCTGCATCTAAAACAAAACTGTTGTTTAAAAATCAGTTTATTGTTCGATATATAGCAATGTTGTTCGTGGACTGTTAGCAATGTTGTTCGTGGACTATTAGCAATGTTATTCGTGGACTGTTTAAGATGGTGACAAGTTGAAGTCTACAAAGTTTGAACTGTTGATTTGCTGAGTGTAGATAGACTGTTGTTTATGACTTTTAGTGGTGGAGAGAGAAATATTGACGATGAACCTGACGGTGGATGTGCAACGATGTGCGACTATTTGGAAGCAACGGAGATCGGGCTGGCAATGGAGGCGCAATGCATACTCACTAAGCTCACGATGATAATAGCAAGTGTGTGGAAAATGGCTGATCTAGCGGTGCATCGTCAGTGGAGTGATCACCGAACATTCTAAAGGAATATGATAGGCTGGCAAAGAATCAATGGCAAGTGTTCGATGTTTTTTCCTCAAGCACGTTCCAACAACGTCCAGGCCACTAGAAAATAGCCAACTAGAGAGTGCATGGAGATTTCCCGCATCTAAGGCGAGCGACGGGGAAATTCATAAAAAAATGGTTGCAGTGATGGCACCGATGATAGTGGTGCTCCTGATCGCGATGTTAACCAATGTATTTTTTTTCTTGTACGCATCACCCATTTGCGAAGGATCTGGTATGTTTTTAATAGTGAACACGATGTGAACTGGAGTCCAACAAATAGTCGTTGGAGGATGTACCGTGTAATGCAAGAAGCAGATGAGGAGTCTACATTCGAAGCTAGGGCGGGCAACGATGACAAGGTGAAAGGGAATGCAGAAGGACGACGTACTGGATATGATGCAAATAAAAATGGATACAGATGCTAAGTCCTACGAATGCGAAGAGCAATGCATGAAGGGAATGATGTATAAACAAGATGTGAGCAAAACAAAGTGGGGCCTCTTTTATTAATGTTTGCTTTTAATCTGGTTACAATACGTCCCCCTCTAGGGCTCAGAACGTTTGATACAGTTCGTTACATCAATGGATGGTACGCTTCCAGTGTCTTCCGCATGCCCACATTTGAAATGGGTGGGCCAAAAGTTGCTGTCGCTTGCGTCTGTGTGTTCGTAATTCCTTGCTGCTCCTCTGGTGTTCCTGGTGACAAGATCCTACGCACAAAAAAACAACAAATGGTTAATAGCATATGCGGATATAGGAAAACATGCAATCCCCAAAGCCTTCGACTAGTTAATATATAAAAGAATGAAACGATGGTCAAAACATGTCATAATGAATTCAAACTTTGACAGAGGCATGGAGATATCATCATGGACACATTGCAAAAAGAACAGTTAGGAAATCATGCACAAATTTCTAATCGCTTCGGGGTGGGACGTTGGGGACTGTCACAAAACGTGCAAAAGCGACCTTGCAAATGTCCTGCCTAGAGGTCTCCAAAACTCCTGTAAACTTGGGGTTAGGCTAAAAGGGGCATTTTGAGATGACCCAGAAGGTCATATTTGGAAGATTCTACCCAGATTGTCCTGTATCCGAAGGCACTCCTTGTAGGTTAGTAAACGCATAAAATGATAAAAACAAGGTCAAATCATGTCAGAAAGTAATGAAACTTGGACAGCAACATAAGTACATCAGATACAACATAATGCAAAAAGAACAGTAAAGAAATCATGCACAAATTTCTAATCGCTCTGGGTGGGGCGAGTAGGACTGTAGTAGTGTGGGGGACACCCGGGGGCAGGACGCCCACCGTTTGGGGCTTAGTTTTGGCACCAATCCAAGTGGGATGGGTCCAAAACCTCCTAGGGGGTTATGTCGATGAGTTTGGTGTGGTATTATGGCCAATTGCTTAGGTTTTGGGTCTAAAATGCGTTCCTAGTGTCCACCCGATAACCTCTCTTCCAAAAGAGAAATTAGGGATGCAAGAAGCACAAGAGGAATGGGGGTATAATTTGGCAGCACTCTGTTGCTCCAAATGCTCTAGCTCTGTTCTCTTTTTGGGGTGAGGGGGCTCACCATTTTATAGACCTGAGGGTCTCCTTTGAATGCGCATTCGAGGGCACCACTTGGCTCATTATGCCTTTTGGGGGGAGAGAAGATTCCTCCCTGATTTAGAGCCTCCATGATCAGGGCATGCTTGACTGAAATCTCTCTCTCAGATTTGAAACCGTTCCTCACAATTGCATGCCTTGAAGGTGAAGTTGAGTGGCGGATCTGGGCTGCCATTTGTCAAGTCTTGACTTTTTGCCAGTCAAACCTGCTAATCGTCCCACCTTGGAGCGATTGCTGCTAATCATCCCGGGGTGGGGCGAATAGCATTCTAATCGTCCTAGGGTGGGACGAATAGGGAGCAAAGTGCTTAAAAGGTGCCAAATTGACCTCTAACCTTCCAAAACTGATCTAGGAGTGGTTAGGACCACCGTTTAACCTCTGGAGGCTACCCTAAGGGGTATGTATGCCAATTCGGTCAGTGCTTGAATGCACATTCGAGGGCGCCACTTGGCTCATTATGCCTTTTGGGGGGAAGATAAGATTCCTCCCTGATTTAGAGCCTCCATGATCAGGGCATGCTTGACTAAAGTCTCTCTCTCAGATTTGAAATCGTTCCTCGCAATTGCATGCCTTGAAGGTGAAGTTGGGTGGCGGATTTGGGCTGCCATTTGTCAAGTCTTGACTTTTTTCCAGTCAAACCTGCTAATCGTCCCACCTTGGAGCGATTGCTGCTAATCATCCTGGGGTGGGGCGAATAGCATTCTAATCGTCCTAGGGTGGGACGAATAGGGAGCAAAGTGCTTAAAAGGTGCCAAATTGACCTCCGACCTTCCAAAACTGATCTAGGAGTGGTTAAGACCACCGTTTAACCTCTATAGGCTACCCTAGGGGGCATGTATGCTAATTCGGTTAGTGCTTGTAGTCACATAATCGGATTGGTGCTGTTTTGGTGTCTATAGATGCCCCTTTTTGGGATGCGTTGTGTGTCGCACAATGCTGAGCAAAAATAGATGACCAAAGCACTTAATGATTAGGGTTTCTCAGTAACCTAACCAACTTTTGATGTCCCAAGTATGGAAAGGGCACACATTCTTGAATCCTTGCTTCTGACGAGCTAAGGAGCTTAACTCAAGTGTAACCTTTTTCAGTGAGGTGTACTTGATATTGGACATTGTTCAGTCATGAATAGGCAAAGGGCGTAACCTTTTGTCTGAGGAACCTTTTCTTCATTCTTCCAGAATGCCAAGTGTTTGTTTAGCCTATGATTATTTGCTTGTTTGCTGCCCCAAGCAGGAGCGTGATTGTCTTTGTCAATGATTCTTTGAATGCATGCCACTTCCTTGATTGGGTGTGTATTTGTTGATTGGTGACTAAGTGTGACTACCCCCTCAAGCGACGAATCGATGAGGGAATGACCAAAAATGAGAAAAGCGACGAGTCGCTTGACCCAATATGATGTTTGTAAGGGTGCCTTCAGTTGTTTTTCATTGAACGCTCATTGCAGTTTTCCCACAATCGAACCTATTTTTGGTGGGTTTTGACCCTTTTGTGATGCCGATTGGGGTAGGAATTATCAAAAATCCTCCTTCCCGTGGAGCAGTCTGGCTATGTTAGCCTTATTAGGGAGTAGGATAGTGAGTATTTGTAACCCCGACGACAGTTTTTCATGCCATGAATGTCAGGTGCAAAGGCACCTTTGTTCGATAGATTTATTGTTGTTTTTGGTGCATTTTTTGGATGCATTTTTTTGTTGTTTTATTTCTTGCTCTGTAATCGTCCCAGGGTGGGACTAATAGCAATGTTGTAATTGTCCCAGGGTGGGATGAGCGCTAACTAGAGCGCTCATCCCAGGGTGGAACGATTACAGGCCTAATAGCCTATATAAGGACCAAAACTAGGTTTTGGGCTCATTTGCAACATTTTTTTCTTGGCAATTTGGAGTAGTGAGGAGGAGTGCGAGTGTGCGTAGCGGAGCACTGCCAAAATTTTGCGGACATCATGAGTGCGAGAACCATATCTTCAAGTGGAGGAGCCAAGGTGAGACTGGTATGATGTTCCTTCCTTTTGCTGTTATTCGTTTGTGTTGTGTATGAAGTTAAGAACTTAAATATTTGTTTGCATTATTTTGTTCTTTTTTTTTTTTGTTCACATTAAGGTTGAAACCCTAGTATGATTTGTTTGTTTGTTTTGTTTTGTTTTTTTGTTCACACTAAGGTTGAAACCCTAGGATGATTTGTTTGTTTTGTTTTGTTTTTTTTGTTCACACTAAGGTTGAAACCCTAGGATGATTTGTTTGTTTTGTTTTATTTTTTTTGTTCACACTAAGGTTGAAACCCTAGGATGATTTGTTTGTTTTGTTTTGTTTTTTTTATTCACACAAAGGTTGAAACCCTAGGATGATTTGTTTGTTTTGTTTTTTTTTGTTTATATTAAATGTACTTTATATATTTTTGGGTTTTATTGTGTTTCAGGTTGTGAAGAGTCGGTACCGCCAGTCGATTGTTTTCTCTGATGCCTGAGATGCCTTGACAGTTGTGGATTGGGAGTGGCTTGATGCTCTTGGGCTCAAGCAGGTGACGCGTCTAGAGCCTGTGGTGGGGGATCGGGCATATTTGACTACCCTGATCAATTTGTGGGATCCCCGCACCAATACTTTTCATCTTCCAACAGGGGAGATGACTGTGACTCTAGAGGATGTGTATCGGATTCTACGGATTTTGATAGATGGACTACCTATCCGAACGACCCACCGGGACCAGTGGACAACGGTCTTGACACGATGTTTTTGTTCGATGTGGAGAGGGGGGTGGATAGGGCTATGGAGAGGGCAGAGGCTGACTTCCAGATAGGCGGTATTCTGGTGCGGTGGTGGCTAGAGAAGGGCGTATTAGGGGTGAGGCATGCTTTGCTCATGACCCTCATTTCCAATATGCTGCTCCCTGACTCCTCAGGTGTGAGGTTTCCTTGGAACCTGCTTGAGTTGGTTTTCACATTGGTGGAGTGTCCTACATCAGCTCCACTTATTATGAGATGGGGTTAGACGTTGCTGGCATAGTTGTACAACGAGTTGTACGAGGTTTGCTATCGAAAGTGAAAGGGGATCGGGTGCAACTATCTCTTGCAGTGTTGGGGGTGGCAGAACATAGTTGTGGAGTGGTCGCAGGGTTTGCCTTGGACCACCCAAGGTGAGATGGTGGATTGGGAGATTGGATATGCCAATTTATGGCGGTGGTCAGAGGAGCATGGACAAAGTCGACGACAAGCAAGTGACGTAGGTCACTATACTGATGCCTTCTCTTGTCTAATGCCAAGGCAGGTGCTCTGGCGTCCGTACCGGGACTGTCCAGCTTGGCCTAACATTGGAGAGTGGCTCTGACGTGTGTGCAGGGGTAGGTGGTTGATTGGGAGGCACGAGACAGAGCAGGAGTACTCGTATGTCTGGGTGATCCGGCAGTTTGGGGTGCGCCAGGGATTTCCTGGTGATTCCTTGATCTATTGACGTCGTAGTGACGAGAGGACCCTAGTCTAGCCTATCATTGAGCTGTTGGGCAAGGGGTCTGATGCAGTTATTGATGTACCTGATGTGGACGATGTTGGGGTAACTGCAGAGTATGATCAGTGGTGGATTATGCAATGATGGCAAGGTGAGGGGCCTCTGGGAGGCGTGGATACAACAACAACAAGAGGTGGGGGTGCAGAGGCACCGATGGAGGGTTGGGGTGCTCCGCTTGGTGATGTTGATATGGTGGAGGTCGATGACTTCACTGGCGATGGAGACGATTTGGGGGTGTCAGAGTAGTCGGATGTACAGGATGTCCCGAAGCAGTGGGTGCCAAAGCAGCAAGCCATCCTAGAGGTGCCCATGCCTTAGGTTGTCCCAGGGGATGTGGAGGCTAGGTTTCATGCTGAGATAGCATGTTTGGAGGGTCTCTTATGAAGACAAGAGGAGGAGCATAGAGACGTTTTGTAGGAAAGGGATCTCCTACGGACTCAGTTGGCATAGCGAGATAGTGCATTGGCTATGTATCGCCAATGAGATATAGAGTGGGGTCGGTACCGGGTAGAGTTGGAGATGGAGGTTGTCCATCTCGATGGACAGTTGCCTGTGCTTGATGGAGGTGGGTCGTCGCACCATACGAGAGGCAGTGATACTGAGCAGTCTACATCATCTCGTTGTAGGCCACTAGGTGAGGGTAGTGTTGGTGTGCAGGGTGCGGGGGTTGGTAGCAGCCGTCCTGAGAGGTCCCATAGGACCCATGCTACTAGGGGTAGTACCAGTCACACCAATCCTTCGTGATCATGGTGGTCGACTCCCTAGGCTTTGGGGATTTTGAGTTTTTGGTTTTTTGTGAGGTTAGAGGACCTTCTTATTATAGCCTGAGGGAATTTTGACTTGATATATATACATGACTCATTTTTGGTTTGTTGATATGCTTGTCATGGTTTATTGTTCCTTATGCACGTTTATTTATGTTGATGTATGCATATGCTATTATGACTATAGATGATGTTAGCTATATGATATAGATGTATGCATATGGAATGGATGGATTGATTTGTTGGTATACAGGTGGTGGCACCATAGACTGTACAGGATTTATTGGCTTTATGTACTATGTGAGTGCTTTATGAAATAACTTTGCATTTGTAATTTTTGTGTTGTATTTTTTGATGGTGATGTAAATAATGAAATGTACAACAATTGTTTTTAGAATGTGGTTAAGGTTTTTTTGAGACTCAGATGCTTTAACTAAATAGTCAAGACTGTACATTATCTTACAAGACTTTCGAACAAGGTACAAATTTAGACTTGAGTTTGACCAAGTTATTTCACATCCCTGTGTGTGCAATTGAGTTCGTTGATGTGGTATTCATAAGGATATCGCAAGTGCCAAGTAGGTTGTCCACCAAACCTGTATTGAGGATCACCTAATTAGCTCCACTAACTCCTTTGTTGCATTTAGTAAGATTAATCTACAGTGCAATCTAGGATACCATAAGCTAGCTCATCCACATGCAAACATTGATCCGTACATATGCCCAACAGCTAATGTGACAGATATATCGTCATGTGGGAGGTTTGTCACCAGTGCCAATAGGCTATCCACCAAACCGAGACTAAGGATCACCTCATGACCTTTCGAATGCTGAGAGTTCCAGGGATTCAAGTTCGACTCCCTTCTTTTCTTCAATTTTATTGGGATACTTGCTCTCATATATAGTGATAAAAATCATTGTTTATTTTTCTTTTGTTTTTGAGCAAGGGATTTGAATTTTGGGTGATGGGGATCACTATTTCTTGTGCTTTTTGATGTGTGCACTTTGAGGGGTTTGATGTCAAAATTTGAAGTTTATACTTTGACTTTTACAATTTTTTTTTTATGTTTGCAACCTTTGGGATTTCTGATAGTGGTAAGAACCACTGTTTATTTTGGGGAATTGGGTAGGGAAGATGCTTGTCCTTTTGCCAACTCTCAGCATTCTTGGGGTCATTCGCACAAGGGGATGAGCAAGATAATTGTTTCACTAATGGTAACCTAGTCTATGATGCATGTTTCATCTTTCATTCACACAAATTGGGAATTTTTATGTGTTTTAAGCTTGTGTTGGGATGCTATGTAACAAGGCGTAATCCAAGTAAAACTCTACCTTGTAAACATTGGTCTGACTTTGTACAACATTTGGCTAGAAATCTAAAGACAACTGAATGACGAAAACCCTAAAGACATTAAAAGACAATTGACTATGATATGGCAAAAATGCGAATGGCGTTATTCTTGTTGGATCATTTACAAAATGGATAAATATGGAAAATGATGGCATTGTCGAGTAATTACAATCTATGGTGCATTTGACATGTATGACCAGCAAATATGCAATGTACGTATGCGATGCCTAATGCAGTTCTTTTTGTGTGTTGATTTTTAAGATTATGCATGAAAGTGAGATGCAATTTTTTTGTTATTTTTGATTATCTGTTGTTTTTTGAATATTCGTTTTTGACCAAGCGATTGTGGGAACCCTTAGAGCTTTTGGTTTGACCAAAGGAATTATAGATACCTTTGGGGAATTTTTAGGTTGACCAAGCGATTGTGGGAACCCTTGGAGCTTTTGGTTTGACCAAAGGGATTATTGATACCTTTGGGGCATTTGGGTTGACCAAGTGATTGTGGGAACCCTTGGAGCTTTTGGTTTGACCAAAGGGATTATTAATACCTTTGGGGCATTTTGGGTGACCAAGCGATGATGAGAACCCTTGGAGCTTTTGGTTTGACCAAAGGGATTATTGATACCTTTGGGGTGTTTGGGTGACCAAGCGGTGACGAGAACCCTTGGAGCTTTTGGTTTTGGTTTGACCAAAGGGATTATAGATACCTTTGGGGCATTTTGGGTGACCAAGCGGTGGCGAGAACCCTTGGAGCTTTTGGCTTGACCAAAGGGATTATTGATACCTTTGAGGCATTTTGGGTGACCTAGCGGTGGCGAGAACCCTTGGAGCTTTTGGTTTGACCAAAGGAATTATTGATACCTTTGGGGCGTTTGGGTGACCAAGCGGTGGTGAGAACCCTTGGAGCTTTTGGTTTGACCAAAGGGATTATTGATACCTTTGGGGCGTTTGGTTGACCAAGCGATGGTGAGAACCCTTGGGGATTTTGGTTTGACCAAAGAGATTATTGATACCTTTGGGGTGTTTTGGGTGACCAAGCGATGGCGAGAACCCTTGGGGCTTTTGGAGTGGTCTATGGCTCTCTAAATATTGAATGGCCTCAAATGACGGATGTTCAAGGGTTCTAATTCCTTGATTCCTTCAAGAGAGGCGAGCCGATATGTTCCAGGTCCTATTTTACTATCGATTACATAAGGACCTAACCAATTGGCAATAAAATTGTCCCTTAAATGGGGTGATAAGTTAGAATTTTGTTGGTTCTCTTTCAAGACCAGGTCACCAACCTGAAAGTCCCTTAGGTGAACTTTCATGTTGTATGCTTTCTTAAGTCGCTCTTGGTAGATATGTAGATTCTGGAGAGCATTGACGCGTCGTTCGTCGAGTAACATAAGCTGGTCTAGTTGGGCCTGTTGTGCAGTGTCATCATCGATGAACTCTTGCATTGATATGCGTAGGGAAGGTATTTCCAACTTGAGAGGCATGACTGCCTCGAAGCCATACACTAGCAAAAATGGAGTTGCCCCAATGGGCGTCCGAATGCTAATGCGATAAGCCCATAGGGAAAGTGGTATTTGGATGTGCCAATCCTTATGATTATCTGCGATCATATTTTTTAGGATGGCGACTAGCATTTTGTTTGACACCTCTACTTGCCCATTTGCCTGCGGATAATAGGGTGTTGAAAAATTGTGCTAAATTTTGTACTTTGTTGTCAAAGCACGCACATATTTGTTCTTGAATGACGTCCCATTATCCGAGATGATCTTGGATGGAATACCAAAATGACATATGATGTTATGTAAAATGAACTCCGCAATGTGGGGCCCAGTCGTAGAGGTAAGCGAAATCACTTCCACCCACTTAGTGAAGTACTCTATGGTCGTTATGATAAACGTGTGACGACCTGATGACGTAGGGGAGATCTTTTTGATGAGATCTAAGCTCCACTGTGAAAATGGCCAAGCCAATTGGATCGACTGTAAGGCCTGAGAAGGTACGTGTGTCAAGTTAGCATGGTGTTGACACTTCATGCACTTTTGCACATATGCGCAACAATCTCACTCTAAAGATGGCCAATAATAGCCCATGCAAAGAATGTGCTTTGTGATGGCCATACCGTTGAAGTGGCCATCACATGTACCATCGTGTGCTTGGGTGATCGCCCAAGTGGACTCCTACTGGTCCAAGCAATGGAGGAGGATTCCTTCATAGTTTCGACGGTATAAGATGTCTCCTAGCAAGACATGTTTGGCCGCTTTCTGTTTCACTAATCTTTTTGCGGCGTGCGACAATCCAAGTGGGAGGCTACCTAACTTGAGATAGTCTCTTATGTGTGTGTACCAATCTTGCTGATCAGAAACCTTGATGGTATGAATGGTTGATCCCTCTTGAAGTTCATCCCTAGCAAAAGTTGAGCGGGAAAGAACTTGTAGAAATAGCGTTGTGTTGTTATTAAGAGGGGTTAGAGAGAACAAGGACCCCCAGTTGGCATGATTTAGACTATCATGGATTCAAGATAACCTATCCTGAGATGGTTCAATCTAGATCAGGTGGATTCCTGGCATTATGTCAGAGCTTGCACGCTCCATCACAGATTGTGATAATGTTTTGACTTGAATGGTTGTCATTTCACCAGAAGGGTCTTACGATATTAGTGACCCCAAGGAGACCATAGTGTCTGCAAAATGATTCAATGATCGAGGGAGTGCCTCGATGTCCTACCATTCAAGCTTTTCCAAGAATTTATCCACAAGGGCTTTGTAGGCCTGTAGAACTGGGCATTTGCATTGGAATACCCCTTTCACTTGGTTGACAATTAACAACGAATCACCAAAGATATTCAAGCATTTAATGTTCATGGTGATGGCTATCTGAAGACCTATGAGCAGGGCTTCGTATTCAACATTGTTATTGGTGCACAAGAAATCAAGTTTAAATGATAGAGGCATTGGAGCCCCTTGTGGTGTGAAAAACATGATTCTCGCGCCACCCCCTTGCTCACATTTAGAACCATCAAAAAATAAGGTTATGTCGGCTTGTAAATCAGGCTCATCAAAATCAGCCAATTTTGAGACATGGAAGACCCCATCATCGGGTAGCTCTACGGTCAGAGGTTGATCGTCTTCGAGAGGAGCCTTTGCTAGTTTATCGATGATGACTTGACCTTTGATGGACTTTTGTCCAATGAATTCGATGTCAAACTTTGTCAACAACATGATCCATTTCGTCGTGTGACTACTGTGATAAGTATGACTCATCATGTACCACAATGGATTCTCCTTAGACACAACAGTATTGCTCAGCATGTAATGGCATAGCTTTTTGGTGGCAAATACTACCACCAAACATAGCTTCTCAACGTATGTATAGTTAAGTTCATAACTGACCAAGGTGTGGCTAAGATAATAATTAGCCTGTTATTTATGTAATTCATTTTTTTGGGCTAGCATGGCGCCCAGTGCCACCTCAGTAGCTAAGATGTATAAATAGAATGACACTCCTGGTATAGGTGGTGCCAATACTAGTGGCAAAGCCAAGTATTGTTTGATGTCGTCGAAGGCTGATTGGCACTCGTCATCCCAATGAAATGCTACCCCTTTGTGTAATAATTTATTCATGGGTCGAAACTTGTCAGATAACTGCGCTATGAAGCGCTTTATTAACGCGACCTTACCCTACAAGCTTCTGAGCTGCCTGATGATGGTTGGGGGAAGCATATCAAGGATTGCCTTGACTTTATTTGGATCTACCTTGATGCCTCATTTTGAGACTATGAAACCCAAGAGTTTCCCAGATGTGACGCCAAATACGCACTTCTTGGGGTTTATCCTAACCTTGTGTTTGATGAGGCGATCAAGGATCTTGCGTAAGTCATTGAGATGATTTTGGCGCAAAAGAGATTTGGCCAACAAATCATCCATATAATATTCCAAAGTTTTATGCATGTGATTGTGGAAGATGTATGTCATAGCGCGTTGGTAGGTGGCGCCAACATTTTTAAGGCCAAAGGGCATGACCTTATAACAAAATGTCCCCAAGGCGTCGTGAACGCTATTTTTAGTTTATCATCGGGATTGATACGAATCTGGTTGTATCCCAAGAAACCATCCATGAGGGAAAGCATTTCATGGCCTGTTGTAGCGTCTACCAATGCATCGATGCTAGGCAAGGGGAAATCGTCCTTGGGACTGGCTTTGTTTAAATCTCAAAAATCGATGCATATGCAAATCCTCTCATCAAGATTTTTGATGGGTACCATGTTGGACAACCATGGTAGGTAATCTATGCAGATGACAAACTGTGCATCCAACAACTTTTATAGCTTGTATTTGAAAAACAATGGGTAATCTATGTAGATGACAAACTGTGACGTTGATGGAACATCTCCTGTAGCTATAGCGGATGCAACCGTGTTTGGGTATCTTTTGTTTCATGTTATGATGCTTATCATCCCTACGTATCCTTGCATGGGGCAGTTTTGTGTCACCTTGTTCACTTGTAAAGTCTTTGCCTATGCATCATGGGCATGTAGGGGGTCTTTGAAGACTTCCATCTGTTGGTTGCTCAGTGCTACGGGATTATCTACTGCGAGTGTTTTGTTGTCTATCAAGTCCTGCACTAAGTTTTTGAATTTCCAACAAGTGAAGATGTCGTGTCCTTTCTGCCGATGAAATCTACAATATAAATCTTCCCTATAGCCCTTGGGTTTTGGCACGTTGGGGTCTATGGGTCGACTTTCCAACAAGTTTATTAGGTTTTCTATGAACAAGCGGTCAAACAAGGAGTCTCTAGACTCAGTGAATTATGTGAATTGTCGCCTAGGGCGACGTTGTTGATTTTGCTCTTTTTTATGATTTTCCTTTTCATAGTTATCAAGAGGAACTGCCTGATAATTAGCCTTTGGGGGCTGTGTCATTTGTGCAGGCTTTGGTATAGTTATGGCAACTTGATGGACCACGACGGGTTTCAGTTGCGTGGGCCCAGTTTTAGCAATTTTGTTCCACTCTTTCTTGCATGGCTTGGCAATCTCGCTGTCTTGTATTTTGATCTCCTCGATTTTCTTGGCTTGCGCCAGGGCTTCTTCGAGGGTGGCATATTACTGCAACTGCAATAACATGGAGATCGACCTTATGCAACTCTTTGAAAACATTTGAGTCATGTCGGCCATAGGAGGGAGGTAAGGAAGCTTTGAAAGCAGTGTCCTCCACCGATTCCCATAAGCAGCCATGGTATCATCATCATACTACTTAAGGATAGCTAGGTCACTCAAGGATGCCTTCTTCTTGGTGTTGAAGGCAAAATGTTCAAGGAACACGTCCACTAGCTGGTCTAGATTATTGATGCTATGCTTCGGTGACTGGGTAAACCAATCCAAGGCAGGGCCTACGAACGTGGTTATGAACATTCTTAGAAGCAATGCATCATTGTCTTGAATACCAAAGCATTGAATCAAGAACCTTGTTACGTGCTCTTGGGCATCCTCATCCCCTCTGAAAATTGCCAATTGAGGAATTTTGAAGTGGTCGGGGTATGGGGGTGCCAGAACTGAAGGATGCACAAGGTGACTACGGAGTTGGCGTAAGGTGGGATTTTGGGGCCCTAAAGTTTTGGTCTCCACAGACTCTAAGCGCTTTAGTAGTGCTTTGTATGTATAAGAGGATTTGATTTCCTCTTCTTTGGTTTGTTCTTGTTGTGAATTGCGAGGAACTTGAGGCCTATGGAGGGGTACCTAGATAGCGCCCCCCTACCTTGGTAGGGCGTTTTAGCCTGCTCTTCTCGCTCAAATTCCTCATAGGCTTCTTGAGGAGTTTTTGGGCATGACCTATAAACATGGATAGGTGCCCGAGGAAGGCACCTATCATTGGTTCTAGGGGTGGCCTCCCGCTTAGGTCTAGGAGGTCTTGGAGGCAATGCTTGATAAGATCGTGGTGACCTATCGCGTACTAGGGGGTTGTGCTTCTCATAAATTTCTATCCTATGCATGCGAGGGGTTGGAATCCTCTCATGCATAGTGTTATGGAGCAACTCATCTGTCTGGCGTTGAATGCTCTCTTTGTTAAGATGATACAGTTGTTCTAACTACTGCTAATTTTGCCTAAGCTATGGGATTTGTACTTGGTGGGTAGCTTGTTTGGAAAATGCCAAGTCGAGTTGTTCTGTTGTCCTAGGTCTAGGAGGCCTAGACGCCTCCCCTACATATCTATCTTGGTCATGGTGATTCAATATCTCTATGGGTCGCTTTCCTCTATCGAGGTTAGTAGCATTCACCCGAGGCTCTGGCCTCAATAGGTGATCTTGATAATTAGCATGTGCGGAGGCGCATTGCTCCCACATGGTGTGTTTCTCTTGAGGAATATATTGGTTTTCCTCATGCTCCCTTTCATATATGTGAAAGGGACGTGCGGAGTTGGCTCGCCCTATTTGAAGAGCCTTGCGCTCTAGATTTGGCCTATTAGTTCTAACAGTAATGAGGGGTGTAGGGGGAATGATATAGTCATGTGGCCCCTCCTTGCAAACCCTATGATGCTCTAGCGGTTCATCGCGTAGTGGCCACTCATAATGAGTGTCTAAGGGGGCCTTCCCATGTGTGTACTCCTCCTAAGAGGGTCTGTGTTGAACGGGAGTGCCCCTCAAAGGGGTGCCTCTATAGTCCTTTTTTGTAGTGGCATAGTGTGGACTATGTTGTGGGTCGGGCTGCCAAGGTGGTATAACCAAGTCCTTAGGGCTATAACAAAGGTGAATTTTGCCTCCTTGTATACTTTTTGTAGTTTCTGCCCGTGATTTGGCTTGGCTACGGGTATAAACCATGGTGGTGGTTTTTCTAAAAAGATATGTATATTTTTATCTCCTTTACAATTTTTATGCTATACCAAACAAAACGGAAACAAAGAAATGATTATCTTGTTTACAGATCAAATGTGTGTCCTAGATCTGGTTCAGTGTGTTTGATTTTTGTTATGTAACTCTTGTAAAGAAAACTTTGTTATACATGCATAATGAGGACTCTTGTATCTCCAAAATGGTCGCTCCTTCAATATACCATTGCCAGGCCGTTATACCAAACCTCTCAATATACCCGCCCTTACGTGAGGGAAAATATTGGTATGTGAGAGCAGAACAGTAAGTGGAACATAGGCGGTACGAAAGGGGGATCGCTCTATTTTTGACACCTACCATAGAAGACTTATCCTCATGCATGGGGAATCACCCCCGCTACACTTGGTCAGCTTTCGTCAGGATTTATGTCTAGCAACAGTCGCAATTAGGGTATATGTATGCAAAATCCAAGCCAAGGTGGTGATGAAATCCACCGTTGGTCTTGATCAAGTGTTGGGGTATTAAGACCAACTCCTTGATGTTAACTTTATTAGGTGGTGTGTGTGTGGTTCCTTTTAATCATGTAAAGAAAGAAAACATACAACAAAAAATGATTTTCACTAATGCAATGCTTTAAAGTACATTTTATCTTTCAAAAACAATTAGTAGCAAAAAGGAAATCACAAAAACTACCTAGAACTGAAACCTATGATGAGGACTTGCCATTGGTGGAAGTATCATGCAAGTAAACCAGAGAAGAATGCATTCCTAATAAAGTTCCTTCCATTTAATTTACTCTATGTTTTTTATTTTTATTTTTATTGCAAGAAAGGAAAACAAACTACTTAACCTTTCTATGCAAGTGTCTGAAAATAAAGCAAAGAAAGCAAAAATTTGCAGAAATAGAAAGTAGAAAAACACAGAGGATGTTTAGAAGGCCTACCTATTCTCTATACAAACTAGATGCCTCTAAGTTTCTGCTCAGAAAATGCACAGAGTTCTAATCGTCCCAGGGTGGGACGAATAGCAGGTCTGTATTCGTCATAGGGTGGGACGAATACGTATTCGTCCCAGGGTGGCACGAGTAGCAGTCTAGTGCCCGAATGAATAACACCTGCAAAGAAGCCACAAAATTTGGATCAAAAACTTGATCCTAATAGTAGGGGACAGGGTCCCATCGTGATTGCCACTAAAAGTGAATGCAAAAGGATGGCGTACCAGATATGATGCAAACAAAAATGGATATAGATGCTAAGTCCTACGAATGCAAAGAGCAATGCATGAAGGGAATGATGTATAAAAAAGATGTGAGCAAAACAAAGTGGGGCCTATTTTATTAATGTTTTATTTTAATCTAGTTACAATACGTCCCCCCTCTAGGGCTCAGAACGTTTGATATAGTTCGTTACATCAATGGATGGTACGCTTCCAATGTCTTTCGCATGCCCACATTCAAAATGGGCGGGCCAAAAGTTGCTTCCGCTTGCGTCTATGTGTTTTTCGTTCCTTTTTGCTCCTCTAGTGTTCCTGGAAGTGAGATCCTATGCACAAAAAAATAGCAAATGGTTAATAGCATATGCGGATATAGGAAAACATGCAATCCTTAAAGCCTCCAACTAGTTAATATATAAAAGAATGAAACGATGGTCAAAACATGTCATAATGAATTCAAACTTTGATAGAGGCATGGAGACATCATCAGGGACACATTGCAAAAAGAACAGTCAGGAAATCATGCACAAATTTCTAATCGCTCTAGGGTGGGACGTTGGGGACTGTCACAAAACGTGCAAAAGTGACCTTGCAAATGTCCTACCTAGAGGCCTCCAAAACTCCTACAAACTTGGGGTTAGGCTAAAAGGGGAATTTTGAGATGACCTAGAAGGTTAGATTTGGCAGATTTTTCCCAGATTTTCCTGTATTCGAAGGTGCTCCCTGTAGGTTAGTAAACGCATAAAATGATAAAAATAAGGTCAAATAATGTCAGAAAGCAATGAAACTTGGATAGCAGCATAAGTACATCAAATACAACATAATGCAAAAATAATATTAAAGAAATCATTCACAAATTTATAATTGCTCCGGGGTGGGGTGATTAGGACTGTAGTAGTACGGGGGGCGCCCGGGGGCAGGACACCCACCGTTTGGGGCTTAGTTTTGGCACCAATCCAAGTGGGATGGGTCCAAAACCTCCTAGGGGGTTATGTCAACAAGTTTGGTGTGGGATTATGGCCGATTGCTTGGGTTTTGGGTTTGGAATGCGTTCCTAGTGTCCACCCGATAACCTCTCTTCCAAAAGAGAAATTAGGGATGTAGGAAGCACAAAGAGGAATGGGGGTATAATTTGGCAGCACTCCGTTGCTCCAAATGCTCTAGCTATATTTTCTCTTTGGGGTGAGGGGGCTCACCATTTTATAGACCTAAGGGTCTCCTTTGAATGCGCATGCGAGGGCGCCACTTGGCTCATTATGCCTTTTATAGATTCATTCTTGATTTAGAGCCTCCATGATCAGGGCATGCTTGACTAAAGTCTCTCTCTCAGATTTGAAACCGTTCCTCGCAATTGCATGCCTTGAAGGCAAAGTTGGGTGGCAAATCTGGGCTACCATTTTTCAAGGCTTGAATTTTTGCCAGTCAAACCTGCTAATTGTCCCACCCTGGAGCGATTACTGCTAATTGTCCCGGGGTGGGGCGAATAGCATTCTAATCGTCCCAGGGTGGGACAAATAGGGAGCAAAGTGCTTAAAAGGTGCCAAATTGACCTTTGACCTTCCAAAACTAATCTAGGAGTGGTTAGGACCATTGTTTAACCTCTGGAGGCTGCCCTAGGGGGTATGTATGCCAATTCGATCAGTGCTTGTAGTCACATAATCAGATTGGTGATGTTTTGGTGTCTACACAAGGAGGATAGATAGACAAGTTTTTATGATTTATAAAAAGTGTTGTTTCTGTTTTTTTTTTTGTCCATCACTAGAAGAATGTTGCAGTACATTATGCTATTGTTTATTGAGGATGATAAAAAAAAAGAAATTTATGGTGGCCTCGCGCATTTATGACCACTTTGATTCCCTTTGTTGGCTAGCCGTTTTCAAAATGCTGATGGTCTGCCACTACATTGCTAAGATGAAGGTCTCCGACTGTGATCCGACAATGACCGCGCTGGTCTGTTTAAAAATTCTCCACATAGTTCTTAGCTCAAACAACAAATTCGCCTTTCATCAACCTTTATGGTCATTCATGCTTCCTATGTTGCATTGCCACTAGAAGTCCGTCGCTGATAAGCTCCGAGTCGATGGAGCGATGTTCAGATTCCAGCCTATGGACCACGGCTTCCTATAACATCTTAGCCCTGTTGGTGCGACGGTGCAGCCAAGTGCTGCAGCTTTGGTTCTCTTAGATGAGTAACAAAGCATTCAACAAGCAACATTAGATAACATGAAGGGAAATCGGTCATTATTATGTAAGATTTCAAGTAGCAAAAATCATGCCATTATTATGCGATTGAAGGGAAGGCCGAGATTGTCTAAATCCAGTCTCACTAGACAATACAGTGCAATTTGAAACGAGCTATATTTTTTTAGATAGAACATGATATTTTCATCGGTGGAAGATTGAGACCTGTTTATTTTTTCATGTTTTCTATGGTATGGATTTATATTGAAGGAGAGTCATTTATATGCTGGCCTCTATTGTGGAGAAGATATTCTTCAAAAGTTGCTATTAGAGAGCTGCAATGCAAACAACATCCTCCACTAGAAAATGAATCAGGAGCAATAATCATGACGTGATGATGTTGCAGATGTGTTTGTAAGTGCAGACTACACAACCCATTTCCAGCGCCCAGTAAGGTAGTAATCTGGTGGAATGCCAATTTAGCACTGTTGTTGTGTGTGTGCTCTAAAGTCGAAGTTGGAGATATTTTATATTTTTGGTGAAACTTGACACTCGAGACGGGCACAGTGGGAGCGTAGAAGGTGGCGATGATCAAAGTTTCACTACATGTGGACGACGATTTTCTTTTGTTGAAAGAATGATTGGTTGATTTAAAAAAAAAAAATTCTAAAATTTTTGCCCTTTGATGCTGTTGTTTATGCTCTATGTTGCTGCTGTCAAATATGATGTTTGAAAATGACGCTATAGTGCAGGTCATGTCGACCATCATAACAGTCCATGCTACAATTTAAAATTCAAGTGGAGCTTGCAAAGATATTTTTTTAAAATATTTCCTTTCATTTCCCTTTTTGGGGGAATATTTTAAGTGGGACAATTTTATAAAAGTGGTGTATTTTTGTATGGCCACGAGGAGGGGCCACTTTATTGTAAGGGGTTTTTACCATGTAAGACTTGTAGTAATCGTGAAGAGTGGCCAACAATAAAACCTTATTGGCCTATTTTTTTTCCACATTGGCAGTGGAAGTGGAAGGCCTACATGGCCCATGTAATTCCTCTGTGAAGGAAAATTGATGTTGTTTTTCCGCCACGGTGCGATGTTTATTTTGCTGCCTAGAGAGGCATGCTATTTTTCTCATGCATGGAAAACTTATTGAGATCCGACTATAGCCATGTTTATAGTCATTGGAAATATTTTTTCGAGACGGACACATTGGTGGTGTCCATTTGTAATTCTAAGGCTATTTCATTTGAGTTTTTAAGCCTCAAATTTTTCTACCTTGGAGTGCACTCTCGGTTGAACCCGACACTCCCAAGGCACTTGTAAGTGAACCTAGTATCTAGTATTCTCCTCTTTCTACTTGGCGGATGCAGCGGCTGGTTACCCATACATTTCGATAAGATGAGGTGACTACCATAAGGACACTTATTCTAGGGACTACAGACATAGACACCCTAGATTCTATATGAGGTTTTTTTGGATCTACTTCTGAAGACTACAGAAGAATAAACTTCAAAATATTCTCTTATTATCTTCTTGTTCTCCTCCATATTTGGATCTATGGCTCATTTTATTGTATTGAGTGCATTTTCGACAGAGACCGACACTCTTATATGGCTCATTTTTCATTTGTATTAAGGTGCATTTTTTGGTAGAGACCGACACCTTCTAGATTGAGTTTCACCATGAGGGGGATGATATTCATGGTGAACCTAGTTAGTGACCTACGAGAGGCAACATCCTCTGAGGATGACCTACAGAGGCAATAGACCCAAGAGTGGCTGACCTTGAGGCACCCATGATGACCCTGAGGCACTTAAACAGCTAACCCAGTGGCAACAGACCCATGGTAGTGGCTGATCCTGAGGCAACAGACCGAGATGTAGACATCGTTGATCTAGCATTTTTCACAGCTGGAGAGCCAAGCGCATAGAGCACGAGCCTAGACCAAATTAGCAATAAAGAAGGATGATAGAATTTTTTTTAGAGAAGTCAACATTAAGGGGGAATGTTACCTAATGTTGACTTGTTTTTTTTCTTTAGTTAGGATAGTGCACTTTAAGGGGGAATGTTAGAATTAAAGTGCACTATGCCTTCACCTTGACACTTGTCAGTTTCACTTGACATTTGTCATGTTATCAAATAGGCCTTCTGCCTATATATGTAATCCATTTGTATCAATACATATCTCATTAGTTTCCCTCCTAACAGATCCATGGATTACAATGTACTTCTTGGATGTCCCCTAGATTATGAAGATGAAATGTGTCTCTTTAATATTGCATAAATGCTTAAAATATGTACATGAGGGACATATCCATTGCATACTAGCATACATCAAATTGTTTAAGTACTGCAACTTCATTTCAAATCCCTACAAATCCACACTTCCATCCACACACCTATTCCTAACCCCATCAACCACACCATGCACTCCTTATTCATTCAAAACTACCATTCTTGAGGATCTTCCTGTCACTACCCCATATCAAGCCTCTATTTCTACACCCCCACCTTCATAATAGTCAACTACATGTACATGTGGTAAAACTCAAGCCACATCGTCCACATCATCAACATCAACACCACCCATTATTACAACTCATTCATCATCACCCATCCAACCTACACCCACTAGCATTCCTTCCACATCAACATCATCAAACATCCATCAAACATCTCAACCATATCCATATTCATCTCCACCAGTTGATGTATCACAAGTCGATTTGATAGACTATGAGATGCCATTCCATCATTCATCTCTTCCCTCATTGGAGCCACAAGCCATCCATGAGGCACACATCTCCACATACACTCCATCCACCTCATCCACACCCATAGAAGTTGTAGTCCACCTCGTCAATCCTAGTATTAGCAAATATGTGGTCCAAGATGTCACGATTACACCACTAAGCATACAAACTGTTAGGAATTACGATCATCCACGTGATCCACCCTTATCCATAGGAGCGGTATACACCATGTGTTCAACACCTAATAAAATTAATTTCATATATGGGGTGGTTGATTCATCATTCAATTTGCCTTCCCTAGATGATCCTATGTAGTCGATCCTTACCAACACAGAGCACATGACCGATTTTCCTTCACGATACTTTCATCGAGTTAATTGGAAAGGATGCGACCTAGGATGACATGAATAGGGCATGCATGACATCATTGAAACTCCATATTGAGAAGTGCATGATCATTTAGGTTTGGGTTACCACTCTCATTCTTCCACTTCCTCTTTTGAACAAGCTTTTCAAAACCTTCATTTAAATTTAGAAGAGGAAACCACTCATAATGATAACTTTGAGGAATTCGATGATGAATACGACATCATGTTGATAGATTTAGATGAATTCAAAGAGGAATCAACCCTAATCACTCCATTCACAAAAAAAGATGAGCATTATCTTATAATTTTCCCCATACATCAACCCATTTTCCATTTGCTCCTCCTAAGGGAGCGAGTTGAACCAATCGGTGAACCACCACCTCGACCTCATCCACTTCATCGAAACATCATGTAACATATGTACATAAAAAAATAAAAGACATAAAAATATTTGCATTGCATTTGCATGGCCTTGTAATTTGCATTTACAAGTGTTGCTTGTTGTTATTCAAGTTTCCAAGGTTCCTTCATCGATTCCAGGAGATAAGACCAAACCACCCTTCACATTGCCAACCACCATTTTCCACTAAGTCAACATAAATTTTGTTGACTTATTCACCCCACTCCGTAATCCATATGATTTGGTAAAACCAATTCCAATTGACATTAGCCTCATTGATATGGAAAGGATTTCATCTCCATCATTCTTTACCAATTTTTTCCTTTTAGAGGAATTGTTAAGAGCTTTCACTGCTTACATTCCTCCATCATCTTTGCCTTAACCATTTCCTTTACATTTGCCTTCACGCTCTGACCCTAAGTTTTTCCAAGCAGACATGGAAGAGAATGATCCAAAGGAGTTTGATAACGTTATTTATGATATTCATATGATCCCAATGCCCCATAAATTTGAGGAAGGTTCACACATAGCCATTGAAGATACTATAGATGTGAACCTTAGTAAAAATATAGACAATCCACAAATTGTTAAACTTAGCAAAAGTTTATCCATTTATGAGCATGAGCAATTTATAGCTCTCCTCAAGAAGGACATATTTGCATGGTCCTATAAAGATATGCCTGGTCTTGACCCTAACTTGGTTGTCCACAACTTAACATTACATATTTATATTAAGCCGATCAAACAAAAACTGAGAAAGTTACATCCTACCATTGCCCTCATGGTTAAATAAGAGCTTAAAAAGCTATTAGATGTGGGTTTAATTCAACCCATTGACTATCCTGAGTGGCTTTCAAATATGGTGCCCATTTGTAAGCCTAATGAGATGATACGTATTTGCACTAACTTTCGAGATCTTAACAAAGTGTGTCCTATGAATGACTTTCCTCTACCAAACATCAATACTCTTGTCGACACTTGTGCTGGACATGAAATGCTTTCTTTAATGGATGATTTTTTTAGGATAAAATCAAATTCAAATCAATCCTAATGACCAACACAAAACAACATTCACTACACCTTGGGGGACTTTTTGTTACAAGGTGATGCCCTTCAGTCTCAAAAATGTAGGCGTCACTTATTAACATGCCATGACATACATCTTCCATGATTACTTGCATAAGATCATTGAAAACTATGTGGATGATATATTGGCAAAATCCAAAACTTGACAAGAGCACATTGGTGTCTTAGAACAAGTTTTTGATCGAATCCTAGAGCATAATTTAAGGTTGAACCCCAAGAAGTGTGTCTTCGATCTCACCTTAGGTAAACTTCTCGAATCCATTATCTCCAAGTGAGGCATTGAAGTGGACCCAAAAAAGGTCAAGGCCATCATAGATATGCCTCCCCCAACAAACTTGAAAGAGTTACGTAGTTTACAAGGAAATATCTAATTGATCCATCATTTCATTGCACAACTCTCAAACAAATTCAAGTCATTCAATCACCTACTACAAAAGAGGGTGACATTTCCATGGATAGAAGAATGTCAAAAAGCTTTTTATGACATCAAGCAATACTTGGATTCTCCACCAGTCTTAACTCCTCCTCATCCAGGGGTCCGCTTCCATCTCTATGTTTTAGTAACAAACTTTGCCTTAGGGACAATGCTTGCACAAAAAAATGAAAAAAACCAAGAGCAAGCAATGTATTATATTAGTCGAACACTAGTAAGCTATGAAACCAAATACACTTATGTAGAAAAAATATGCTTAGCAGTGGTTTTTACCACTAAGAAATTTAGATATTACATGCTAATTCACACTACCTATGTCATAGCTAAAGAAAATCCTCTGCGTTACATGATGTATCACAATTACAATAACATCCACACTACAAAATGGATAATGCTCCTTACTGAATTTGATCTTGAGTTCATTAGTCAAAAATCTATTAAAGATCAGGTTATAGCCGATTAGCTTGCGAAAGCTCCACTTCCTAGTGATCAAGCACTGATTATTGAGCTCCCATATGACTCGGTATTTACCATAACTAAACAAGAAGAAGATGTCATTCCTGGGAAATATGTTGATATCACATTATTCTTTGATGGTTCTAAGTGCTAAAAAGAACAAGGTGCAGGAATCGTGTTTCATACACCCTAAGGGGTACAAATTCCATTATTATTCAAACTCGATTTCCCATGAACAAACAATAATACAAAGTATGAAGCCTTAATATTAGGACTTCAAGCAGCCATAACTATGAGCATAAAGTGTATCATGATATTTGGTGATTTTTAACTTATCGTTCGTCAACTAAACGAAGAATACTAATGCAAAGAACCAATCATAAAACATTACCATAAAATAGCAATGAAATTACTTGTAAAATTTGACTGGTATGATATTGATAGATTGTCTAGATTAACCAATAGATTTGTAGATGTGATGGCCTCTCTAGGATCATTGATTCCAAAGAACTCCAAAGGAGAGGTACAACCATTAATTATCACAACGATCTCTAAATTTGCAATTTCTTGAGTTGAGTCTAAAGATAAGAATGACATTTTATTTATCTATTTAGAGTCATATGAGCCTTGGTCTAGTCAAATAAAAGCATTCCTCAAGTTTGGAACACTCCCATTTGATATTTCATGAACTGCCAAATGAACTTTCAAATAAAAGGCAACTCATTTCACTCTCTTGGGAGACATGTTGTATAGATGTGGCTATGATGGAGTTCTCCTCCGTTGTCTCAAGCCTATAGAGGTCCAAAGAGCAATATTTGAAGCTCATGATGGTACTTTTGGTGGTCATTTTAGTGGAATGGCCATCGCAAAGCACATTTTATGCATGGGTTATTATTGGCCCACCATGGAATGCGACTGTTGCACCTATGTCAAGAAATGCCAACAATATCAATAGCATGCTAAGTTAACTCATGTACCATCACAAGCCTTAAAACCTATTCAAAGTCTTTGGTCCTTTTCACAATGGGGTTTGGACTTGATTGGTAAAATCTTGCCTCCTTCCTCGGGACAACATACATCCATCATCACTACCACTGAATAATTCCCTAAGTGGGTTGAGGTAATTCCTCTAAACAGTATGATAGGACCTCAAATTGTGGAGTTTATACTTCAACATATCATCTGTCATTTTGGTATCCTCTTGAAAAATTAATCTTTAACAATGGCAAGTCTTTCAAGAACAAGGATGTTCGAGCACTTTACGAGAAATATAATATCCAACACAATTTCTTGACTCCTTATTACCCACAAACAAATGGACAAGTTGAGGTAACCAATAAGACCTTGATTGCTATTCTCAAGAAACTAGTCAAAGAAAATCATCGAGATTGGCATATTCAAATCTCCCTGGTATTATGGGATTATCAAAAAAGCATCTGCACGCCTACTCGGGTAACACCATTTTCATTGGTCTATGGTGTCGAAGCCATCATGTCTCTTGAGCTCGAGATCCCTTCACTATGCATTTCATTGTGAGGATTCATGGATGATGAAACCTCTAGACAAGCACATCTTGACCAATTTGCACTCCTTGATTAAAGGTGAATCAATGCCTTGGAGCATCTACGAGTATACCAAAATTGTCTCAAGCGTGCTTACAACGTCAAAGTCCATCCACGTGAATTCCACATAGGATATCTTATTCTCAAAGAAAATCATCAAAACACCAATGCATTGTCATATCTTCATGATAAATTTATGGCTAATTGGTTAGGTCCATACATTATCGACCAAAAAGTGGGTTAGGGAACTTATAGACTTGCCAGTCTAGAGGGAGTAGAAGAGCCTGAACCACTAAAAATTATTCACTTGAGAGCATTTCATTCTTAATGTGATTTACATATATGTATATATATACATGGCTAATATACAAAAACATCATCCATACACATTGCATTCATACACATTGCATTTTACACATTCATTGTCATTTTAGTGCATTTCATCCACCATATTTGGGGTCATATATTAAATTTAGACAATAATTGATCCAATAAATCATGTTGCCTTAATCATGGGCACCCTTGATTTCACACCCATTTCATTACACCATTTCACAGGTCAATTTACCATTTGCACTATCACTTCATTACCACTAGGTGTTTTCGGTCACTCAACCACTCCTAGTATTTCAATCAAAATACAATACATGTTGAGTTTTCTCTAGAACCAAGACACATCTTTACTAAATAAAATCTTGAGTTTTGGGATTGACTCTAACATTCTTGAACCAAACACATTTTACACATATTAAAAACATCTTGTGTCAAAGAGGGATAATACCATGATTGGGTTGAACCTCAAAGCAAAAAATTTATCTTTGCTTGTCCCATTATGCACATAGTCCAAAATAAAAAACAATGGTCTTCACCACTATTCACACTTTCAAATAAAATAATGAGTAGTAAGTATAGGGTAAAATTATCATCACACTTCGATTGAGAATCTGATTCTCCAAAGCTCTAACTATTTAACATACCACACACCACAAATACTCTAGTAAAGATAGAACTACATTTCCATACAGATGGTTAGGTATTATGATTCCCCAAAGCTTAAAGATCAGATCATTGGAATATGGATCTAACCTCCACTAGGGCTATAGACGCTTGACTGATAGTGGAGTACGCTCATGCATGGAAACACATCTCTCTTGAAGAGACCTCTAACTGCACGTAAATATGAGATAGCTTTTCTATCTCCTCCATGATAGGTTCATCTCAATTTACTCAAGATGAGTTAATGAACTCACTTACACACACATTGGTTCTTGATTGCCTTGAGTCATTACAATACTCCTGATTGGTAAATTAACCTTCACTACACACATTTTGTCTTAGAGAAATTAGACATAACTTGGTGAGTTTGTTTACCATCACTAAAATGTTTGAGTCTTTGTAAAACAATTTCATATCAACCATCCATTAGTCAACACAACATCCATGTCATTATCATATCCTTACATGAGTCTTCCATTTCACATACCACCATTTTTGTGCCCTTGATTAAACAACAATGATACACATGGTCAAGTAAAATCTAAACTACAAATTATCATTAGAGCATCGGTTCATTTGCATTATCACAATTCATACACATCGTCATTACATTGTCATCCATCACATATATATATGCATTCACATAAACATCCACACAATGTTATAACACAAAAGTAAAATACAGGTATATATATAGATATAATGACATGTACAATGAATTATTGAAGGTTATATACAATGGAGCACCAAGGATCATATAAAAAAAATGCCATACATCACTAGCTAACACCTGTAGGCAGACCCCTGTGACCCTGATGGAGCTCTAGACCTAGAGTCACTATACCTAGAGTCACTATGCCTAACAAGACCCACTACGGAGGAATAAGGTCGATCTAGAAGCCCAATGTGGTGTCACATGAGTAGATCCTCTAAATATTGGATATACCTCTCCCAATATTGTAGGTGTAGTACATCATACCTCTGATGAGAGTCCCTCTATGTCATCTCTTCCTGGATCCTCACTATCATATCCACTCTTCTTCTTATCACCACTCGTACCTCTAGCTCCATCCGTAGTTGAGCTATCTCTCCATCCTACTCTACCACCATCTGGTGGAGCTGGTCCTACTCAGCATCTAGCCTCACCCACTCCTCAATACGATCAGGAGGTCTCTCAAGAACCTCCTCCATGTCATCCCTGCCACCCTTATCACCCATAATATTTGGAGGCTCCTATGTTGCATCCTTTGCCCGCCTAGTGGACTGATGACGTCTTTGATATCAGGGAGCCTCATCTACACCCTCTACTATCTCCTCATATTTGTTGCCCTTCTCAACCACCTAACTCAGTACCCATAGAGATTATGAAGCAAACCAAGCCTCATACTCCATCGTGGTCCCAACATCATCCACATTTGGGAGATCTATCTCCTCAACATCCTCATAATCCACCCACTACTCCTCCACATAGGGTAGGATTGAATCATTCACTCAATGCCTATAGAGCACATAAGCCTCATGTACTCCCTACATCAACCTTAACTATCACAATACTTGTGAGAATTGGATTAGATCTACCTCATTCCCATGTCATCCAACCACCCATCTAGCATGCCAAACTCTCCATAGTTGTTACCTATCACTAGGCCACCTAGCACCTCGCCATGGTTGCCAACACACATGATCTAACGTCAAGCCTGCACATAAATCCATGTACTCTTGGACACTATGACTAGGATGACTCAACTAAACCTCCTCAACTACTTTCCACCTCAAATTATAAGGTTGATTCCTATCCCACTCCTTACAAGGCAGGCCCATAAGATGAGCCACACTAAAGTGCTCCCAGCCCCAACACTGTAGCAATAAACTACAACCCAACCCCTTTCACCCCATCTCTTAACATCATACAACTCTAGATATGTTTGTGCCAGTAGCATAGACACCCATGCATATACCTTAGGCTCATAAATCATATCGTATACCAGCCTAATCATATTCCATGGAAATGATACCCAGTGTTTTTAGGCACCAATTTATTGGCAAACAAGAACATGATCAAGGTAGGCAATGCCTCCAATTTCTTATCCACATACATTGTCAAATACCTTATCCCTCCACCCCTCACATTCACATCCCTCCATATGTATCCAAAAATCTACCTCAGCTCATCGTGCCCAACTTGGACACGCAACCCCTCCATTGACACTCTAAAGATGCAGTATACATCTTCCAGTATCACTATCACCTCCCATGTCAGGAGCTGGAATGTCCCCCTATTTAGATATCACCTCTCCTCTAAGGCAAATAGGTACCCCTCATCAGCCCTCACCACCTCTATATGGGTGCACCCTACCAATCCCATTTTCTCCAACTTATCCCAATGGGCCTTCTCTAAGGCCTTTCTCACCCCTGGTATGATAGTTGATAATCGGTGTTGAGCCTCCAAGATCCTCAACTGTAGCACAAAATAATAACAAATACATTACTAGCACATTCATTACAAAAAACATAACAAAAATCCAAACAATAGTGCCATGGGTACTTACCTAAACCACCTGTGCCTCCACGCCTGCTACCACATCCACTCCCTCCATCGCCATCACTCCACTTCCCCACACTTCTTCACTCACTCACTTCACTCTTTAGACGCTACTTTTGAAACTCTTAAATGCAATAATGAAACCAATTTTACCTCTACAACATTCTTATAGCTAATTTTTGCATGCTAAAATGCCCATGGGCATCTGCTTGACACACTCAAATGTTGTCCTGCATGTGGTAGACGCTCTCTCGTGTTTATGCTTGATGTGGATGTTGGTTGATGTCTTGTTCCAAAATATTGCAAAAAGGTTAAAAGGGCCTAAAAATGTAGCTTACATAAATATAATCACCTCAAATTCCACCCATGCACCCATTACATCATTCCATTATGTTTTGTGAAGATACAGATCGTTTTGGATGCTCAATTTTCGATTGCGATCAAAGGTCATGAAAATGATAAAATCGTTTATAAAACACCTCAAAATGGTCCAAAATTTCACAAAACTACCACATTCACTATTCTCCACATTCATCACACTATTTCATCACATTTTGTGATAGTTTGGATTGATTTGAGCATTTAATTCTTGACTGTTACCAAAAGTCGTGAAAATTCCCCAAATTGCTTCAAAATATCCCAAAATAAAAATTCTAAATTTCACAAAATCATCAAATTCACCCACTAATAATTGCATCATTCACATTCATGAAACCATCTATGTTCACATCCATTTACATCATTCATAACATCCACAACTCCATGCATTTCCACTCAACATGGTTACAATCACTTGCATTATCAAGTGAACCTTGTATCTAGTGGTTTACTCTATTCACCTGACGATTGCAACGATTGGTTATCCATGCAACTCAATAGGATGAGTAGATCACCATAATGAAACTTGCACATCCATATTCATTTATATCATTCATATCATCCAATTAAAAACCCCCTTTTTGTTAGAACAAAGATAGAAATCAATCATTGCACTATTCACAATCCATACACCATTCACATGCACTTCATCATTCACATTTCTTTACATCATTCATATCATCCAAGTGAACCTCGTATCTATTAATCTACTCTATTTATCCCTGGCAGTTGCAGTGATTGGTTATCCATGCAATTCGGTAGGATGAGTAGATCACCATAAGGACACTTGCTCATATCATCATCCAACATCCCCTTGTTCAAAATAAAAATCCATTTGGTCTCTCATTTTTTGAGTGAGACTATGTTTATATTAATTTGCTCAAGTGCTGTCATTGAGGCCATTTTTCATGGTTTTATTATTGGGCAAAACATTTGCTAGTTTTTCTATGTTTTAATTAATTACCTCCATTTAATTGTCAACTTGGGGTAGCTCGTAGTCTTGTGAGTAATCGTGCACAATACATACTTATAATTTCTCCTTCAGAGATGAGTCCCTCAGATTTATAGTTTGGGGGGTGTTTGATGTTCGTTGAATTTTTTATTCTAAATTCCAAACCAATAATATATCCTACATTTATGAAAACAGGATTAAAATGCACACAAAAATCAAAACAATACTTTGCTGGAAATCACAGAAAACAGGAAAAAATAACAGGGAAATAAATTAATCTATAGAAATTTTTAAATAACAAAAAATATGAAAAATGAAGGGAAGAACTCTATTGTAAGCGGGCTCACACTTCCAGCAGGTTCTTCCCGCGTTAAATCTTCACCGAACGCTTTAGACGATTTAACAGAAAATAACTCAAAAAATGTTTTATTAATATCTGTAGCAAAGAATTTACAGAGAAGTCCTAGGGGTCTCGTATTTAGGGGTGGCCTGTATATTTATAAGATAAGCAGCCATACCTTGTTACAATTTTCAAAACAAATAAAAAATATGATTCACTTTTGCAACTGCCTACATGAACGAAGGAATCGGGTAAATTATCGAGCCTAGTGAGCTATTTCAGCGTATTCTATTTCTAGAATATGTCTGATATTTGTTCTTCCCGATTTACATAAATATTTCATGCAGTAGCTGGAAAATAAGTGGCTAATCATCTTTGATGTTGTCCCTTGTCTAGTTTCAACGCTGAAACTCCATTTATACTTGTTGCTAAAATTTCATTATGTTTTGCCGACCATATAGTCATGTTGGGATTTGGCTTTAGTGTAAATCAGGCACCTCATCTGTAGAAGTCGGGAAGCAGGTGCCTTGCCTGCAGAAGTTGGGAAGTAGGCACATTGTCTGAAGAATTCGGGAAGCAAGCACCTTGTCTACAAAAGTTGAGAAGTAGGCGCCTTGTCTGAAGAAGTTGGGAAGCAGGCACCAATACGGGAATCAGGTGCCTAACGGGAAGCAGGCGCCTAACAGTTAAGTGTTGAATGGAAGTCAGACACTTCAAAAAGAATTGGATGCTTGACTTCATACTTCACATCGATGTTTCACAGATGTTTTACCTTTATGAAATCGCAAGTTCCAGGTCTAAGTGGGACCTCGACGAAAACATACCAAAATGCAACAATTTCCACAAAATCTACACAAAATACACTTAAAGACAAATATTAAATAACATGTAGAATAAACTGTTAAATATATATAATTTTCATAAAACATATACATCTATAAAATAAGTGTCATTATTTTATAAGGAAAAAGGTACAAAAATGAGTATTTTCGAGGCTCATCATCCCCTCATGCTTAAGGGGTGGCATGTCCCTATGCCACTTTATACTGGTAATTACCAATTCTGTTTACAACATCCCAATAAGCCCTATTGGTGTCTGTCCTTTTATTTTTAGCAACCTTTGCTTTTTCCTTGTCTCGAGGATTTCACCTCTTTGGTGCTTTGGGAGCAACTGCCTCTTGTTCCTATTGTTTCCAGCACTTGTTGCATCGAAATGGCTAACATGGCCTTGATATTTTCTTGGGAGGTTCCTTTATCCAGGTCACCTAAAATTTTTCCACATTCAAATAGTAACCAGAGAAATTGATGGCATTCTTCTGGAATGTAGGCTCAGCCATTTTCTAGTACTCATGGTGAAGGGGTAACTCTTCACCCACAGGCACTGCTTCTTCATCACCAAATGGGATGCTAGAATTTTTAGCAACCCTAGCTATGGGAAAATTCGCCCCTGTTGGGTCAAGCTCAGGTTCAGACTTAACCTTTGTTTTTTCCACCGAAGGAGTTATATTGCTTAATGCCTGATCTGCAGGTGGCACAGGTACTAGAAATCCCATCTTCATAAAATATGTCTTCATCCTTGAAGGCTCATCACCTCCCGACCCATACAAGCTCCAGAACTGCTTAGGTTGGGCAATTGGAATTCTCTTGGGAGGCCTCTTGGCTTACTTTCTAGCCTCTTTTTTAGTTTCCTTGAGTGCATTCTTAGAGGCCTTCTTCCATTTCTTCTTGTTTGCCTTAATATCCTCTTTAAGCTCCTCAAATTTTTGTTTTGGGCAGCAAAAAATTTCTTTGTTGCCTCCCATTCCTCATCGAAATCTAGTTCTGATTCTTTGTCGAATTTGATGCCTAGTGCCTTCAATTCAAAAACTATCACTCTTGTTCTAGATCTTCGATGAGATGCCCTAATAGCTTTTTGCTTTGACCTCAACTTTATGTGCTACATCTCAGGGTATGTTGGTGTTGTTGTTGCTTCTTGGTTGTCAACAGATGCAGGTTGCTGAGTCTCTTCTTCCTATGCAACGAATTACTGCTCAATTGGAATTGCTTCTTCCCTCGAAGGCTGTTCAACCTCTAAATTGGTTGGAGAATGTTATGGCTTTTCCTCCTTGCCTGAAACTTGAGGTTCTTCAGCCTCCATTTCATTCTTCTCTTCATCTCCTTTTTCTACAACCTATTCTAAATTCTGAGGTTCCTCAACCTCAAATTGCTCTATAGAATGATATGTGGAACATGGCTCCTCTACTTCCATTGTAGCTTCCACTCCCTACTCTATTTTTGTATCAACAGGGTTACTCGTCTCCCACTACATCAACCTTTATCGGCTGCTCGTCTCCCACTACTTTGCCCTGCAATTGCAATTATCTTATTTGCCCTTGCAATTTTTGAATTATCTGATATAATTTATGCATATTCAATGCAACCTCCTTCTTGGAATATTGAAACAGAGTTCGTTCTTATCTGTAATTGGCTTCCCAAGTGGAAGTCTGCTCTCTCAATACCTGCAACTGTTGCTGCAAATCTTCCCTCTGGCCCTCTTGTGGCAAATCTCTTGTTGCAACTTCCTGTTGAGGAGTTTACCCCTTGGAGATATCTTATAAAATATAGGCCAAACACTCTTCCCTGTTTAGCTCATCGATCATTGTTTCATCGTCGGATGAGCTCAAAACCACCCGATACGCCTTCATCCTTCTACTTCGAGTCTTGGTGGAAATTGGTATGGACGTTGCACTTGGCGGTTCCTGCCTTACCTCATCCTTAAATTGAGGGGTAGTGGGGGATAAATCTTGTCCTAATTCCTTATTAAATTAAGGAAAAATAGGGGATGAGGCTTGTATTGCTTCCCATGTATTTTCTGTAGGCTGGGATGCAAACATCATCTCCTCTCATTCTACCACCGCTTGGGCTGATTGCTCATTATGTATTGGCACCTCATCCTCTCCTTGTGTCCTTGGAACTATGTCTGTGCCCTCGATCTACTCAACTATCACATATTTATGTGACTTCGTATATCGTACCAGGGTCAAAATTAGGCCATGGTGATCCAAGACAAATGTTGTACCTACCTGGTACCATTTGGCCTCATCCTTGAGGGCACATGCAAGGTAATGTAGGATGTTGATTTTGTCCCCATGTAGTATGTGATTGAGAAAATGAAAATGATTTGCATTCAATGTGGAGTACCTACTGAAGCAAGTGAAGAATCGTACGATTTGTTCAAAGACCACCCTCTAGATCTTAGGGATGTGGCATTTAGGCAAACCAACGTGCGTCAAGTGCTCGGTTGGTCCCCAAAATAATCTTTGTGCATAGAGCATGAGGTTATCTTCCTTGTACATGTGCTACCTTGTTAGAGGGAGGCTCATCACTATGGCGATATAATTTTTGGTGACTAGAATTTCCAGTCCCTGCATGTGCACGATTCCATCCCTCATGGATGCTATGAATTTATTAGCTAACACTACATCCTGGTCCTGACTGACCAGTCGATAATACTCCATCCATAATGTAGCATCAAGTTGGATTTGTACATTTGTACAAATCCTTGAGCAGGCGGTAGGTTCACTTTTCTTGAGGTCATGGTTCTTTGATTTCCCCTCATGCTTTTCCTTTGGTTTACAATTCACTTGGCAATGGTTCTGTTTTTTCTCCCTGAATTGCTACAACACTTCACACTCTAGTTTGTTTCTTTCTGTATGCAACTTTACAGTAGTTGTTAAGAGGTTTTTAAAACATCTACTTTCTTGAATGCAGGTAGTTAATTATCGTAATCAACATTGATTATGGTTATCCGTGGTAATTTCCCTTTGAGCATGTGCCCGATTATGTGGAGGTGATAACCATAGGCAATTGACAAATCAGAGTCATGACACGTAGAACAGTGCCAAGTGGAGTTATTTGGGTGGCTAGGACAGTAATGGGGGTTGTGCCGACACTTTTCCATAAACACATACATATGAAAAAAATATAGACATAAAACAAAAAATTTAATCATGCACCTAAATTCGTTTTGTGGGTGTATATGCGCAAATATTCGTGGTGCGTTGCTATTAGTTGGTGTTTGATGACTAGGCAAACCACAACGGACATATTTACCATACAACGAATTCTCCCCTACGTGACTGGTTCTTGGTAGCTGCAATATGACTAATTCGAGAGATCTTACAAAATTCAAAAAAAAGTTAGGAAAAACATATCTCCTTGGGATGACAAACATCCCCTCCTTGGAAGTTAGTGGATGTCAAATTTTAATTTTATCCGTGATAGATTTGACTTTGCACGTGCATGGGGTGCTGACGTGGCTTGGGCCACATCCCAATGTTGACGTTTTATTTTTCCAAGGCAAAAAACAGTCGAAAAAGATGGAAATCAGGCACCTTTTCCATATGGAAATAAGGTGTCTTCTTTTTGAATTATGGCATGTAGGTGCCTTGGAAATTGGAAGTAGGCACCTTAGGAATCGAGCGCTCTACTTATCATGGGAAGTAGACGCCTTAGCAATCCGTCTCTCTACTTAACATGGGAAGTAGACACATTAGTTAATTGTTGGGTGCCATACTTATAAAACAAACTTTAAACAAACTTCATTTAAAAAAAAAAAAAATTTGGTGTTGTTGGCCCGACAAATGGAAGTCGAGCACCCTTTTTCCTAGAAAAACCAGAAATCAGGTGTCAGTATGCCATAATACGAGATGCAAATGCCACCTCCTTAACATACTAGGAGTCAGGAACCCTGTACCGTATAATGGGAATCATGCACCTCCTTTTCATAGTATGGGAGTTAGGTGCCTCCTACCGTAATATGGGAATCAGACGTCTTCTTTCGTAAAATGGGAGTCAGGCACTTCTCTTTTTTCAATAGGTGCTGACTTTTTCTCATATATGCACTGTAAGGTTGATCAGGCCTTTTAGTGCTCTAGTTGAAGAATCAGGAACAACATCAACATTCACCCCTAAACCAATAGTTGAGTGTTTTATAGTCCATAAAGACCAATCCAAACACTCTTGTGTAGATTCAGGTTTAGTATTCCCCTCTCTAAGTGGGGACTAGCTACTCCTACTACAAGAAAATTTTATTAGAAATATTGGAAGGTGCAGGTTCATTGATCTTGTGATTGTTAGGCCTAGGTTTCCTAGACTGCCTAACAACTGCACTCAAGGCATCGTTCCTACAAAACAAATACAACTAAAAAAGAAAAACTTTAAAATAATAATTGTCTTTGGGACTATGTGGACTAGGTCCACATATTACTGACTTAATATAAAATCAGAATCAACTAGGGTCTCCCCCATACCTAATATAGACTCAATCATGTATGCTTTAGACACATGGTATAGATGCAGGTAGTGGCCATTGAATTTTAAGGTAATGTTGTTATCATCAATTGATTTGATCCTCACAACCCCATTGTTGATGACTTTAGTCACTTCATATAGCCCCATCCAATGCTGCATGAGCTTACCTTTCCTTTCTTGGAACCATAAATCATATAGTAATGCACATTATCCCACTTTTAGCAACTTTGGCCTAGTGTGGTGGTCATGCCACTTGGCCCTTTGTTTCTGAATGATTTTTGTTTTCTGCAGAGCATAAAGGCGGTATTCATCTAGTTGATTAAGTTGTTAAATTTGTTCTTTCTATGCATCATCTAGGTTTATATTCAACTCTACTATAGTCCTAAGTGTTTTGACTTCAAACTCTATAGGCATCATAGCACTTTTCCCATAGACTAACTAAAATGGTGTGAAACCAGTAGTAGTCTTCCAGGTGGTCCTGTAGGCCCACACTACTTCTAGTAATCTAGTAACCTAATCCTTCCTATGTTGTTTCACTCCTTTTATCAAGATATTTTTCAATTCTCGGTTGGTTACCTCAACTTGCCCATTCACTTGTGGATGGTAGGGAATGGTTTTGTTATACCTGATTTTGTATTGTTGCATGAGTTCCTGAATCATCCTTGAAGTAAATTGAGGTCCTTGATCAGTTGTGATCTCCCTTGGAACCCCAAATATTGTAAAATTTTATGAATACAAGAAATATGCTATAATTTTCTCCTTTGAATCATGCAAAGCCTACACTTCAACCCACTTAGTCACATAGTCAGTACAAACTAGGATATACCTCTTACCTCATGACTACGGATTAATAGGTCCTACGAAGTCCATCCCTCATTTATCAAATGACTCAATATGAACATGTGATTGGAGTGGCATCTCATCTCTGAGAGTAGGTCTGTCCATCCTCTAACATTGATCACACTGGCTCACATGCTTAGCTACATATTTGAATAGTGAAGGCCAGTAATAACCAACCTACAACACTTTATATGCAATCCTTTTTCTTGCAAAATGGCCACCACAAGGTTCATCATGACAAGCCTTTAGTATTTTAGTTATTTCATTCCTAGCAACACATCTTCTCATGATCTGATCAAGTCCTGTTTTAAACAGGCACCCATCAATCCATGAGAAATCTTCACTTTTCTCAATTAAAGTCTATTTTTCATGAGGTAAAAGTGCAGGGGATACTTTACCAATGGCTAATTAATTAGCCATATCACGTACCAAGGTATCTGATCATTCAGAGCAAACAAATGCTCATCTGGAGATTTGATCCTCTGTAGCTGCATAGTCTGGAGGTGTTAATCTCGACAATAAATCAGCTACCACATTGCCCTTTCTTGACTTGTCCACTATTGTCAAATAAAATTCCTACAAAAGCAACAACCATCTGATAATTGTACCACTAATCCTAGGTTTTCTTGTCAAGTATCTGATTGTTGAGTGATTAGTGTGTACAAAAACCTGATATCCTGTGATATAATGATGAAATTTGTTAAAAGCATGTATTACTGCAAGAAAATCCTTCTCTGTGATAGTATAATTGAGTTCAACACCTGTGAGGTTTTTACTAACATAATAGATGGCATAAAAATCATCACCATCTTTTTGTCCCAGTATTGAGCCTATTGCATTGTTAGATGCATCAACATATATGTGAAAAGGTATGGTCCAATTTGAACCTCTTAGTACTGGAGCAGTAATTATTTTTTCCTTTAAGGTGTTGAATGCTTGCTCACATTATTCAGTCCAGATAAACTCTGCATCCATAGTTAACAATGTGGTAAGAGGTTTAACAATTTTTCTAAAGTCTGATATAAACCTCCTATAGTAGTCGGTTGATCCTAGGAAACTACGGATATCCTTTTGTGTTTTAGGAGTAGGCAGGGTTTGGATGACTTCTATTTTATTTCTTTCTACTTTGATCCTATCTCCAGAAAGGTGATGTCCTAAAAATATCCCTTTCTGCATCAACATATAAAATTTCTCATTGCTTAAGGACAAGTTAGTTTCCTCACAATGTTTAAGTGTCTTTTTCCTGATTTTCTATGGTAGTTTAAAAATTTTCTATGGTTAGTTTCCTCACAATGTTTAAGACCAAAAAACCTATAGGGAAGAGCTCTGCAGAACCATATCCCAAACTAAAAAAAACCAAAAGCCCCCCAACACCAAACCACATCGAATAAGGAAATACCATGTCCACTCAACTAGGCCGCATCACCCATAGATAAAATGGAAAGAAAACTTCCTGGGAGGCCCCAAGAAGACACAAAGAAGACCTAGAAAATACACCAAACACCATGAAGAAATCCTCAAAACTAGATCCAGGGAGAGCAAGAAATTTAAAATGATGAAATCTCACCTAGAGAGGGAGGTCTCCCAATATTCATCCCATTTGAGTACAAGGTATACTTCCCTATATTCCACTTCTACCACTCCTTTGTCGAGCCATTTTATGACCTTTTCTCATTGAGAAATACTCTTGAAGGTATTTTCTCTATCTTCTTCCAAGGCTAATAATGCATTTAATATTACTTGTAGGGGATTGATATTAGTATCCTCTAGCTCAAGTTGCTATGACATTTGGGAGGAAGGAAGCTCAATATTAACCGGTAGCACAACCTCTTTATCATGTACTAGTTTGTATAGGGATGATCCTATAGATATTTTTGGTGTTACCCCATCTTCCCATAGTGCTTTACATAGTTTCATGTGCTAGTCTCTTTGTGATTCTAAAATGGTCCTTTTTAAGATACTTTTGATGTTATTGTTGATTGATTCATCCAAACCTTTCCCCTAAGGAGAGTAATTGAATGATGTTTTGAGCAAGCACCTATGTTCAAGGATAAACTTAATCACTTGGCTCTCTTAAAATAATTAGCATTTTAAGTCATGATGGTAGCAAGAGTTCAAAATCTAGTGATGATATCTTTAAATAGTTGCATCACTATCTCTTGATTGGTTGCTTTGGCTAGGACCACCTTCACTCATTTGGTAAAATAATTAATGGTTATAAGGATCCACCCATGACCAGTGCTTCATAATGGATTGATATTGCATATGAAATCAAGTCCCCACTATTGGAATGGTTCCTTTATAATAATTAGTTTTAGTGGTACAAGGGCTTTCTTTTTTCTCTAGATCATGTAGCAAGATTTATAATCATTGATCCATTAATAGTAGTCAGAAAATAGGTTAGGCCAATGGTATTTTTCCCTTAGTATTTTCTCAACTATATTAGGCGTGGACAAGTGTATTTTTTCATGATATTACTTGATGAGGACTTCCTCCTTGTCTTCCTCCACATATTGGACCAAAATACCATCATATCCTTTATTAAACAATATGTTATCTAGCCATTAATAGTGTGTCACTTTTATTTTAAATTAATCCTTTACTTGGTAGATAACCCATTAGGGGTTTATCCTAAAGCCATATTCGTACACATATCGCTCATCCATTTGATGCCCTATTTGATTTCTATTTCTTTAATTAGAGCAACCTATTTTTTGGATATTGTTATTTTTAGTATTTCATATAAAACCCTACCCCTAATTAATTTGGTAGGCTTGATCTCAATGTTTAACTCATGTATCTTAGTGATACATCCTTCCCTCTTCTCTCCCAACTCATCAAGTAATATAGTGGATCAAACATCAAGGTATACTATGAAGATAGTGGTATTACTTTGTGAGAGATCATACCTAAATTTCTTTAGAGATTCCATGATGATGTATATATATATTTTTATTAGGGTATATCTCTCTTCATAAATATGAAAGGATTAACTCATGAAAGAGATGGAGTGTTCTTCATATTGGTCATTTTTCTGATTTGGGATGGTTATGATGCTTAATTTTGTTCCAAGCACTTATAACCTAATTTATTTGAAGAAATTGACATTGATGAGGATGAGGGCTTTACTGATGGTGCCCTTTACCTCTTGGAAGGATTTATTCTATTCTTTGATCCAATATAAGGAGACATATTTCTTAATATTATTAGTTATAGGTCTGACCATCTCTACAAAGTTGGTAATTAATATAGTTAGAAATTGAATTTACCCTAAGAATGACCTGATTCCCTTGATTGATGAAGGTAATGATAGATATTGATTATATTGGATTATATTAAGATCTATTGCAAGGCCCTCTTTGGACACTACATGTCCTAATTATTTTCCTTCCTAGACCATGACTTCTTTGGGT
This sequence comes from Wollemia nobilis, assembly GCA_028583015.1. Classification (NCBI taxonomy): domain Eukaryota; kingdom Viridiplantae; phylum Streptophyta; class Pinopsida; order Araucariales; family Araucariaceae; genus Wollemia; species Wollemia nobilis. The sequence continues at coordinate 38,782,335 of JAQPPZ010015824.1, read as the reverse complement.
TTAGTGAGATACAAAATTATTTGCACCTCTAAAAAATGACTCTAGATGTTTAACATGCTTACTTTTATCTTTGGAAAAAATATCAAATCATTAATCTAGATTAGGATGATCTTTCTCACAAGCCCATCTGATTGTGAATGTTGTATTGTGTTTGTCTTCATCCTTGATCTAGGTATGATTATATCTAGATAAACCATCTAGAAGTGACATCTATGAACTGACCACCTTCTATAATAATTGATCAATCGCAAGCAATGGATAACGATATTGTAAGGATGATCTACTTGAGTTTCTAAAATAAATGTATAATCTAATATCACCATTATTCTTACACATTGGGATAAGGTTTTAACCCACGTAGAATGCTTGATCGAGAATACGATATGGCCTTGTAGGATTTTTAGCAACTTTTTATTTATAGTAGTTTCTATTTTAGGATTTATTGGTCTTTGCTTGTGGCAAAATGGCCTGACATTTGGTTCTCACTCAATGTTTTGCTCTATCACATTAAAGTCATTGAATTTTAGATCTTCATATGACCAATCGATTATGTCTTCATACTTGCTGTTGGGCAAAACATTAGTTAGTTTTTCTATGAATCAATTAATTGCCTCCATTTAATTGTCAACCTGAGGTAGCTCGTAGTCTTGTGAGCAGCCATGTAAAATATATGCTTATAATTTCTCCTTCAGATATGAGTCCCTTAGATCATTGTTTGAGGGGTATTTGGTATTTTTTTAAGTTTTTATTCAAACCAATAATCTTATCCTATGTCTAAGAAAACAAGACTAAATGCGTTCAAAAACTAAATTGCTACCTTGCTAGAAATCACAAAAAACAGGGGAAATAACAGGGAAGTAAATTAATCTATGAAAATAAATACAAAAAAATAGGGGAAATAAGGGAAGAACTCTATTATAAGTGGGCCCACGCTTCTAGGAGGTTCTACCCGTAGTAGATTTTCATCGGACACTTTAGATGATTTTTACAGAAAAATACTCATAAATATTTATTAATAGTTGCAGCAAAAGGATTTAAAAGAAAATTCCAGGGGGTATTCTTTAGGGGTGGCCTACATATTTATAAGATATGTGACCATACCTTGTTACAATCCTCAAAACAAATAAAAAAACAATTTACTTTTACAACTGTCTGCTTAAATGAAGGAATCAGGCAAAATATCATGATATTTCAGCATGTTTTGTATCTACAATATGTCTAATATTTGTTTTACCCAATTTACATAAATCGTTCATGTAGTAGCTAGAAGAAAGGGTGATGAGTCATATTTGATGTTGTTCCTTGTCCTGTTTTAATTTTGGAACTCTTCTTATGCTGGTTGCTAAAATTTTTCTCTATTCTACCAACCACAGAGTCGTGCTGGAATTTGGTGTTAGTGGAAATCAGGCACCTCGTCTAAAGAAGTCAAGAAGTAGGCACCTTGTTTATAGAAGTTGGGAAGCAGGTGCTTAACGGGAAGCAAAAGAGAAACATGCGCTTTACAGGAAGCGGGTGCCTAACGGGAAGCAGACGCCTAACAGGAAGCAGGCACCTAACGAAAAGCAGATGCCTTACGGTTAAGTGTCAAATGGAAGTCAGGTGCTTCAAAGGAATTTGGGCACCTGAATTCATACCTCACGTAAATGTTTCATAGATATTTTTCCTTCATAAAATTTCAAGTGCCAAGTCCGAGTGGGACCTCAACGAAAACATGCCAAAATACAACAATATCCACTAAATCTACACAAAATACACTTAAAGTCAAATATATATATATATATATATATATATATATATATATATATATATACCGAGTAGGACCTCAACGAAAACATGCCAAAATACAACAATAGCCACTAAATCTACACAAAATACACTTAAAGTCAAATATATATATATATATATAAATATTTAAGCGAAAAACCCCTTGCGAGGCTGCCTTGGTCTGAGAGACCACGAACAGGGGGGTTCTACACCGTCAAAGTCACCCGGGGGTCGCACCCGACCCTTCCCGCACCAACATTATCAATTGGATTTTGGATACCTAATTTAGCTTTTTGGTAGGGTGGAGATTTGAACCTGAGACCTCCCTTGGAGGATTGCCCTCTCCTCTCCAACTCACCTACAACACCTGGGTGCATTTATCTCAATGTTAAATGACCAAAATTCTCTTGAAACACTCCTCAAAACTCTCTCATTATACTCGCTTAAAAATTTAAGTGATCCCGTGGCATGATACCCCGCCCTAACTACTTGATGAAAAAATTGCAAATCTGAAGCACAATAATTTTCAATATTGAAATCAATCCAAAAAAAACTGGCCCAATCTCCTAGCTTGTGTGCTATACAACAAGGAACCATGTTGCAACTATTTCAAATTTGTACTTCACAGGAACAAAATTTCAACCAATAAGATATGCCCTATGTATGTTTGGAACGCTGTGATCATCCAGGGTTTAGAAACATATTAGAATTAAATAACATACAAAATAAATTGTTAATTATATATATAATTTCCATAAAAAATTTATATCTACAAGAATAAGTGTCACACATTATAGGGAAAAGAGTGCAAAAAATGAGCAATTATGTGGCTCATCATCCCCCCATGCTTAAGGGGTGGCATGTCCCTATGCCACTTTGAATTGGTAATTATCAGTTTTGTTTATAACATCCCAATAAGACTTGTTGGTCCGTGTCCTTTTCTTTTTAGTGGCTTTCACTTTTTTCTTGTCCTAGGGCTTTTGCCCCTTTGGTGCCTTGGGAGCGGTTGTCTCCTGACCCTACTGTTTCTGGTGTTTATTGTGTCAAATTGATTGAATTGGCCCTACTCTTTTCTTGGGCGGTTATCTGGTCCAGATAATTTTACCTTTTTCAGTGTTCAGATAAAAACCAAACAAATTGGTGTCATCCTTCTAGAATGCAGGCTTAGCCATTTTACAGTACTCATGGTGAAGGGGTAACTCTTCACCCACAAGCACTGATTCTTCATCACCAAATGGGTGCTATACTTCTTAGCAACCTTGGTTGTAGGAAAATCTGCCCCTGTTGGGTCAAGCTCAGGTTCAGCTTTGACCTTTGGTTTTGCCACTGAGGGAGTTCTGCTACTGGATGCCATATCTGTAGGTTGCACAGGGTCTAAAAGTCCCATTCTCATAAAATATGCCTTCATCCTTGAAGGCTCATCACCTATCGACCTGTACAAACTCCAGAACTGCTCAAGTCAGGCAACTAGATTTTTTTTGTGTCCTATTTGATTGCTTTTTGGCCTCTTTTTCTATTTCCTTGAGGGCTTTCTTAGAGGTATTCTTCTAATTCTTCTTGTGTGCCTTAATCTCCTCTTTAAGCTCAATTTTTTATTTTTGGGTAGCAAACAAATTCTTTGTTGCTTCCCATTCTTCATCAGAATCCAATTTTGATTCGTTATCAAATTTGATGCCCAATGCCTTTAATTCGATAACTCTCGATCTAGTTTTGGGTCGTTGTTGATATGCCCTTACGAATTTTTTCTTTGACCTCAACTTTATTTTTTGTACCCAAGGGTGTGTTGGTGCTACTGCTGCTTCCTGGTTTACAGGAGATTTAGGCTACCGAGCCTCTTCTTCCTCTACGACACATTGTTGCTCATTTGGAACTGTTTCCTCCTCCTGAGGTTATTCAACCCCTGCATTAGCTGGAGAGTGCTCTGTCTCTCCCTCCTTGCCTAAAATTTGAGGCTCTTCGGCCTCCATCTCCTTCTCCTCCTCATCTCCTTTTTCTACAAATCGTTCTAAATTTTGAGGTTCCTCAACTTCAACTTCATCCTCCTAAAGTACCTATTTTACAGAAGGAGGCATGGAATAAGGCTGCTTTACTTCCATTGTAGCCTCATCTCCCTACTCCATTTCTATATCAATAGGGGGCACCTCTATTACCCCATCATTTTGCATTGTTTCATCTACTTTGGCCGACTTCTCGACGCCCACTGCTCTGCCTTGCAATTGCAATTGTCTCTACAATTACCGAATTGTCTAATACAATTTGTACATCTTCAATGTAGCTTCCTTTCAAGAATCCTCAAATAGAGCCTATTATTATTTAAACTTGGATTCCCAGGTGGAAGCCTAATATCTTAAAACTTATAGTTGTTGCTGCAAATCCTCTGCTTGGCCTTCTAGCCGTGAATCCTCCATTGCAATCTCTTGTTAATAAGTTGACCCCTTGGAAATATCCTGTAAAATATGGGTCAAGTACTCCCTGTTCAGCTCATCAATCATTGGGTCATCATCGAATGAGCTCGAAACCACCCTTGATGCCTTCTTCCTTCTACTTTGCATATTGGTGGAAATAGGCATGAAATCCCACTTTGTCTCCTCCTCAAATTGATGGGCACTAGGAGATAGATCCTGTCCTACTTCCTCCCCGAATTAGAGAAAATTAGGGGATGAGGCTTGTCCTATTTCCCTTGTATTTTTTTTAGGCTGGGATGCAGGTGTCATCTCTTCTCGTTATATCACCTCCTGGGCCAACTTTTTTGTTTGTACCAACACCACCTCCTCTTCTTGTGTCCTAGAAAATTCATTGTTGCCCTCTATCTCCTCAACTATCACATTCCTTTGTGACTCTGCATGTCGTACCAAGGTTGAAATTAGGCCATGGTGAGCTAGGGTAGAGGTTTTACCTATTTGGTATCGTCGGGCCTTGTCTATAAGGACACATGCAAGGTAATGTGAGATGTTGATTTTATCCCCATGCAGTATGTGGTTGAGAAAACAAAAGTGATTTGTATTCAATGTAGAGTACCTACCAGAGCATGTGAATAAGCGAGTGATCTTCTCAAAAACTACCCTCTAAAGCTCGAGAATGTGTTGTTTAGGCAAGCCAGTGCACGTCAGGTGCTCGATTGGTGCCCCAAAGAATCTCTATGCACAAAGAGTTAGGCTATCCTCCTTGTAGTGTTCCCCTATTAGAGGGAGGCTCATAACCTCAATGATGTAATCCTCAGTGATTCAAATTTCCACTCCTTACATGTGCACGACCCCATCCTTCATTGATGCCATAAATTCATTTGCCACTATCGCATCCTGGCCCTAATTGACCAGTCAATAATAGTCCATCCATCCTGGAGCATCAAACTGTGTTTGAACATCTATAGAAATACCTGAGCAGTCAATAGGCTCGCTCTTCTTGAGGTCATTATTCTTCAATTTACCCCCCATGCTTTTCCTTTGGTTCATAATTCACTTAGCGATGCTTCTATTTTCTCTTCAAACTATTACTGCACTCATTTATTTGGTTTTTTTCTTTCGCTTAAGGTAGCTTCACAGTAGTTGGCAAGCAGCTTTTAAAACAACTGATTTCATACATGCAGGTGGTTAATTACCGTAATAAACAATGATTATGGTTATCCACAATAAATTTCCTTCAAGCATGTACCCGATTGTGCGAAGATGATAACCATAAACAATTGACCAATTAGAAGCATGCCATGCAATGCCATGCCAAATGGGTTTGTTCAAGTGGTTAAGGTAATAATGAGGGGTTGTTTTGGCACATTTCCATAAACACACATGCTCATGAAAAAAATATAGACAAGAAACAAAAAAATTAATCATGCACCTAAATTTGTTTTGTGGGTGTATATGCACAGATATCTGTGGTGCGTTGCTATTGGCTGGTGTTGAGTGGTATTTTCACCCAGTTGTGAAAGTACACTCTCCTTTAGGATTTGGGTTCCAAATCCCCTCTTGCAAAGAAGTTAAATAAACAACTTCTCCAAGGTCTCGCTGTATTAGCATTTGCATATGTGTATTAGTAATCTCAAATAAAGATATTCAATTTAAATGCTTGGAACACCTTAGTGATTTCAAGTAACTATAAACAAGGGGCAATGTTGGTTCATTTCACTATGAAACTTTAGTGATTGTTCATTGTTTTCTTGGATTTTGAAATTTTCTAAATGTTTATTTTAATGCCTGAAAATAAGTTAAAATTTCTAGAAAAAATAAAATGCAGAAAATAAAAATGAAATGCAAAAAACTAAAAATAAAATGCATTCAGTATGATGCTATCCTATTTCGACAAAACCGAAGATGTGAGGTCTCCGTGCATACAACCTAACCTATTGGACTTGCAAAACAAGCACAATCCCCATAGACTAAGTGCTGATTCCTAGGGTACGAAATAAAATTCAGATTTCAAATATTCGCCTAATGTAACCCAAAAACATGGCATTAACATTATCTATAAATTCGAAATCTGAAAGAATGAAAGAATAAACATTAAATCCATAGCATGCAAATAAAATCTCCTTCTTTCTTGCCCACAAGATGCAAATTTTTGAAAACTTCTACATTAAAAATATGTCATTTTACAATAGCAGAATTTCTAGTTTTCCCAAACCAGTCTATAGAAGGAAAACAACTCAAACAGGTCCAGAATGGCCTTTTCGCCTTTAGCTCTGCAACTCTTCTCATAAAAGTTTCCAACCCTTTCTGTGGAAGAAGAAAAACCAGTCCAATGTGGAAGAAAATATCTAGAGAAACCCAGTGCTAAGGCCTTGCCTTCATTACTGCAATCTTCTCTCAAAAGTTTCCCCCTCTCTGGCCTCTTTGAATGGCGTATTTAAACTTCTAAAAAACAATTGTTTCTCCTTCCATGACTGTTCGTTTCATTTTCCAATGGCTGTTCGTTTCACCTTCCCTGACTGTTCGTTTCACCTTCCCTTGCGCATGCGTGCATTTTGGTTTCCAAGAAAAACTTTTCCTTTCTATTTTGTGGCCCTTCGTTTCATTTTCTCCACATGAGCTTGCGTCTGTTTCCTTCCGTGTGTAACGACCATCTTAAATGATTTCAAATCATTAAATATTCCTTATTTAACACTTGTCTTATTCACTGGATTTTGTCCTTATGTCCACATTACTATGCAGGTCCGTTACCTTGGCAAAAATGGAACATGTCGCGATATCGTGACACTTTTGCCTCCTTGCTCTCTTTTGTTGCTTTTAGCCATGAAAATGCAACATGTCACGATATCGCAACACTTTTTATTTCTCCCGTTTTCCTGCCCATTTTGAATCGTGAAAATGCAACATGTCGTGATATCGCGACACTTTTTCTCTTTTTGTCGTGACGGTGCAACATGTCGCAATATCGTGACACTTTTTCTCTTTTGGCCATGACGATGCAACATGTCACGATATCGCGACACTTTTTCTCTTTTGGCCATGACGGTGCAACATGTCATGATATCGCGACACTTTTTCTCTTTTGGTCGTGATGATGCAACATGTCGCGATATCATGACATTTTTTCTCCTTTTGCCGCGACGGTGCAACATGTCGCGATATCACGACACTTTTTCTCCTTTGGCCGCGATGATGCAACATGTCGCGATATCACGACACTTTTTCTCTTTTGGCCGCGATGATGCAACATGTCGCGATATCGCGACACTTTTTCTTTCTTCTGTTCTGGCCGCGAAAATGCAACATGTCGCGATATCGTGACACTTTTTCATCCTTGCTTTCTCCCTTTGCTTTGGACCGCAAAAATGCAACATGTCGCGATATCGCGACACTTTTTCTTCCTTGTGGTGTTTTGCTTTTTCTTTGATCTTTAGCATATGGGCCACTTCGGTCTTCTTGGAAAACATGCAAAAAAGGTGGGTCTCCAATTTTGGGGTACATTGTGGAGCAGCCACAACAGCTAGTATTCGATGACTGGACAAAATGCAACATACAACAATGGCCATGGTTCTCCTTCGGTGAATTTTTCTCCACGTGATTGGTTCTCGATAGCTGCAATGTGTCTTATTCGAGAAATCTTGCAAAATTCAAAACAAAAATTAGAAAAATGTATCTTCTTGGGATGACAAACATCCCCTCCTCGAAAGTTGGTTGATGTCAACTTTTAATTTTATCCTTGATGGATTTGACTTTGCACATGTATGGGGTGATGATGTGGCTTGGGCCACATCCTAATGTTGACGTGTTATTCTTTTAAGATATAAAATGGCCGTAATAAATGGAAATCAGACACCTTTTTTTAAAATTATGGCACGTAGATGCCTTGGAAATTGAAAAAAGATACCTTAGGAATCTGGCACTCTGCTTAACATGGGAAGCAGACTCAGAAATTGGGCACTCTACTTAACATGGGAAGTAGGTGCATTAGAAATTATGCGCTCTACTTAACATGAGAAGCAGGCACGTTAGCAATCGGGCACTCTACTTAACACGAGAAGTATACACCTTTTTTCTAACTATCGGATGCCATACTTATAAAATAAAATTTATACAAACTCAATTTATTTATTTATTTTTATTTTACTATGTTAAGAAAATTTGGTGTCAGTTTCTCAAAAATTGGAAGTCGATCGTCCTCCTGGAGAAACCAGGAATCATGCATCAGTCTTTTAGAAAATGGGATGCTGACGCCATCTTCATAACATACTGGAAGTCAGGCATCGTGGATCATATAATGAAAATCAAGTGTATTCTACCATACAATAGGAATCGGGCACCTTTTGTTATAATAGAAATCAGACAACTTTTGCCATACAACAGGAATCAGACGCCTTCTACCATAACAGGAATTAGGTACCTTCTATCGTAAAACAGAAATCAAGCACTTTTCCCATAAAAAAAAAAATGCACTTCTCTTTATTCAATGGGTGCTAAATTTTCCTTGTATATGTGTTGTCAAGTTGATCAGGCCCTTTAGTGCTTCTAATTGAATAACAGGAACAAAATCAACATTTGCCTCTAAACCGACAGTTGAGTGTTTTATTATCAATAAATACCAATACAAACACTCTTGTGCAGATTCAGGTTTAGTATTCCCCTCTCTAAATGGGGACTAGCTACTCCTACTGTAAGCAAATTCTCCTAGAAATCTTGGAAGGCACAGGTTCATGGATCCTGTGCTTGTTAGGCCTAGGTTTCCCAGGTTGCCTAACAGCTGCACTCAGGGCATCGTTCCTACAAAACAAAAATACAACTAAAAATGAAAAATTGAAAGAATAATTGTCTTTGGGACTATGTGGACTACATCCACATATTACTGACTCAAGATAAAATCAAAATCAACTGGGGTCTCCCCCATGCATAATCTAGACTCAATCATGTATGCTTTAGATACATGGTATAGACACAAGCCGTGGCTATTGATTGTTAAGATAACGTTGTTGTCGTCTATTGTTCTGATCCTTACAGCCCCATTATTGATGACTTTAGTCACTTCATATGGCCCCATCCAATGCTACATGAACTTGCCCTTCCTTTCCTAAAATCGAGAATCATAGAGTAATGCCCATTCTACCACTTTAAGTTGCTTTGGCCTGGTGTGGTGGTCATACCATTTGACCCTTTGTTTTTGGTTGATCTTTGTTTTCTGCAAAGCATCAAGGCGGTATTCATTTAGCTGATTAAGCTGCTTAATTATATCTTTGTGTGCATCATCCATATTTATATTCAACTTTACAATAGTCCTAAGTGTTATGAATTCAAATTCTATAGGCATCACAATATTTTCCCCATAGACTAACTAAAATGGTGTGAAACCAGTAGTAGTCTTCCAAGTGGTCTTGTAGACCCACACTGCTTCTGGTAATCTAGTAGCCCAGTCCTTCTTGTATTACTGCAATGTATTTATCAGGATATTTTCCAACTCTTGATTGGTCACCTCAACTTACCCATTCACTTGTGGATGGTAGGGAGTTTTCTTGTTATGCCTAATTTTGTATTGTTGCATGAGTTCTTGGATCATCCTTGAAGTAAACTAAGGTCCTTGATTAGTTGTGATCTCCCTTGGGACCCAAAATCTTGTAAAAATTGATGAATACAAGAAATATGCTATAGTTTTATCCTTTGAATTATGCAAAGCCTACACTTCAACCCATTTTGTCACATAGTCAGTACAAACTAGGATATACCTCTTACCTCCTGACTACGGATTAATAGATACAATGAATTCCATCCCCCATTTATCAAATGGTTCAATGTGAATATGTGGTTTGAGTGGCATCTCATCTCTAAGAGAAGGTATGCCCATCCTTTGACATTGATCACACTAGCTCACATGCTTGGTTGCATCTTTGAATAGTGAAGGCCAGTAATAACCAACCTACAACACTTTATATGCAGTCCTTTTTCTTGAAAAATGGCCACCACAAGGTTCATCATGGCAAGCCTTTAGTATTTCAGTTATTTCATCCCCAACAACACATCTTCTCATGACTTGATCAGGTCCTGTTTTGAACAGGCACCCATCAATCCATGAGAAATTTGCACTTTTCTCAATTTAAGTTTTTTTTCCCAAGGTAAAAGTGTAGGGGATACTTTACCAGTGGCTAAATAATTAGCCATATCTGCGTACCAAGGTATCTCATCATTCAGAGCAAACAAATTGGTCCTATGTAGCTGCATAGTCTAGGGTTATCAATATGGATAATAAATAAACTACCACATTGTCCTTTCCTATATTGTCCACTATTGTCATATCAAATTCCTACAAAAGCAATAGCCATATGATAAATCTACCACTAATCCTAGGTTTTTTTGTCAAGCATATGATCGCTGAGTGGTCGGTGTGTATAAAAACCTGATAACCTATAATGTAATGACAAAATTTGTTAAGAGCATGTATTACTGTAAGAAACTCTTTCTCTATGACAACATAATTGAATTCATCACCTATGAGGTTTTTACTTACATAATAGATGGCATAAAAATCATCACCATATTTTTGTCCTAGTACTGAGCCTATTGCATTGTTAGATGCATCAACATATATGTGAAAAGGTATGGTCCAGTTTGGATCTCTCAGTACTGGAGCAATTATTAGTTTTTCGTTTAAGGTGTTGAATGCTTGTTCACATTCTTCAGTCCAGATAAACTCTGCATTCTTAGTTAACAATGTGGTAAGAGGTTTAGTAGTTTTGCTAAAGTCTGATATAAACCTCCTATAGTAGTCAGTTGATCCTAGAAAATTGTGGATATCCTTTTGTGTTTTGGGAGTAGGCAAGGTTTGGATGACTTATATTTTATTTCTGTCTACTTTGATCCCATCTGCAGAAAGGTGATGTCCTAAAACTATCCCTTCCTACATCAACATATAGCATTTCTCATTGCTTAAGGACAAGTTAGTTTCCTCACAATGTTTAAGTATATTTTCCAATTTTTTTGTGGCAATTCCAAAAGTTTCACCATATACAGTGAAATCATCAATGTATACCTCCACAATCTCTCCAATCATATCAAAAAAATGCTCAGAACTACCCTCTAGAAGGTGGCAGGTGCATTGCATAGACCAAATGGTAAAACTCGGTAAGCAAATGTCCCCATGGACAAGTAAAGGTGGTTTTGTCTTGATCTTCTTCCCTTATTTGGATTTCGATTGTATCCACTGAACCCATCTAGGAAAGAAAAATACTTCTTTCCTGCTAAGGTGTCAAGGACCTAATCTATAAAGGGTAAAGGAAAGTGTTCTTTCTTAGTTGCTTTGTTCAACAACCTATAATCAACACAAATCCTCCACTTTCCATTTTTCTTGGGCACCACCACTAATGGTGATACCCACTCACTATTTGATATGGGGTAGATGAATCCAACTATTAGGAGTTTTTGTAATTCTGTTTTGACAATTTCTTTCATAGTTGGGTTCATTCTCCTCTCTGGTTGTCTTACTGGTTTAACCTAGTCTTCCAGATATATCCTATGAGTACAGGTCTCAGGAGATATTCCTCGCATGTTAGAATACTCCCAAGCAAAGGCATATTGATGTTTTTTCAATATTTGTTTTAGTTTGATTTGTTGCTCAGCTATTAACTTGCTATCTATATTCAACATTATACCAAGTGCAACTTCTATTTGCTGAATATGGTGGTATTTTCCTCCCATTAATGGCAACTCAGGAGGAGGACAGGAGGATTCTTCTTGAAAAAAGTGAGATATCATCTTATCCTTATCATTTTCATATCCCAACTCATCAAGTGTCATGACAGGTTGGACCATTGATAGACCACCAATGTTTTGACTTTCATTCTCAAGTTCTCCCAACGAATCTAGACTGTGTAGGTGGATGTATGATTAATTTCTTTATATTTTGATAATCTAAAATGGTCATATTCCCATCTCTATAGCTTATGTAATTATCAGTTGTTGCCAACCAAGGTCTACCTAATATTAATGGGTATCCACCTAACCTAAACTTGGTTTGTAGCACTAAGAAATATGTTGGATACTCCCATGCATCCACTGTAATAGTAATATATTTCAGTAATCCCTCAGGGAGCATTGTAGACCTGTCTGCCAACTAAAGCATAGTTTTAATGGGCTTCAAATCAGTCAATTTTTGTTTTTGCATGGTCTCCTGGGGCATGACATTGATGCCAGCCCCCAAATCTACTAGTGTATTGGATAAAACACAACCTTCTATTTTTATAGTAATTATCAGTTGTTGCCAACCAAGGTCTACCTAATATTAATGGGTATCCACCTAACCTAAACTTGGTTTGTAGCACTAAGAAATATGTTGGATACTCCCATGCATCCACTGTAATAGTAATATATTTCAGTAATCCCTCAGGGAGCATTGTAGACCTGTCTGCCAACTAAAGCACAGTTTTAATGGGCTTCAAATCAGTCAATTTTTGTTTTTGCATGGTCTCCTGGGGCATGACATTGATGCCAGCCCCCAAATCTACTAGTGTATTGGATAAAACACAACCTTCTATTTTTATAGTTAACACAGAGTATCCTGGATCTGAGTACTTCTGGATGTAGGTATTCCCTAACATAAGGTCAGCTAATTGACCTACCAAACTGATTGATTTAGCTATTTTCCTCCCTAGTTTCTTGAGGCACATCTCTCTTATGGCCTTACCATAGATAGGTATATCTCTGATGGCCTGAAAGAGAGGGATTGTGACCATTAAAATTTTTAAACTAGAGAGAATATCAAAATATGTTTGTATTGGTTTCTTGGGTTCCTACAACCTTTGTGGAAAAGGTGGAACCCCTTATTTGTTATTCACAAGTGTTGATTCTTCTTCTACTTCCTCTATAAGGGGTGATTCCCCTTTTCTTATTTCTATTTGTTCCTCTTCTTCTACAAGAGGAGTGACTTCTAAACCTAATTATTTTCTTGACCGTAACTGGATTGGATCACAATATACCTTAACATTATACATAGGGTACATCTCATTTTCCATCTGATAGGCTGGCTACTATTTGTTGTTTGGGTTTGTTGTAGGCTGTGCTGGTAACTAAGGAGTTCTTGAAGTAGGAGGAGTAGGCAGACTTGGTTGTAGTGGAGCTAGAGTAGGATGTTGTTGATACTGATTCCAAGCATTCTGGTTTCTCCACTGCTGCCCAGGCTACTGATATTGCATCAAGGGGTAAGGGTTGTAAGAATTTGCTCCTTGGGGAAATGGATTCCAAGGTTGTTGCCCATACCAACCCATATTGGGTGGTTGGGCTTGACCTTGGTTTTGGTAATTGCTGCCCCCATAAGATGGTATTCTTGATTGCATGTTGTTACCCATAGGAGACTCTTAACAGTTTCTCCTATTACCCATGAAGTATGCTTATATAACTTCAGGCTCCTCTTTAGATTTCATTAACTTTGGATACAACTTGGTTTTAAGATCCTTCTTATAGATAATACATACACGCACTTTGTTTTTTGACACTCATTTATGGGGTGTTTACCTCTGTATTTAGGAAAAAAGTAGGCCAATGTTACATCATTATCTTGCTTCTTATTCTTCTGAAGTAGAAGGGTATCCATTTGAAGAGCCAGATATGATAACATATCACTCTTAAGGTCTTCAAGCATGTTGCCTATTTCTATTTTAGTGATAGTGGATGATTGCTTAACATTTCTAGGGGTCAACTTACCTTTTTATTCTTGAAATTTTTTGACATAATTGTCGAATATCATCTATTTGATGTTGGTAAATATCCCCTCCATAGATCATGTTTAATGCTTCCAGGGATTCATTTGTCAGTCCTTTCAAAAAAATATTTCTTAGGGACCTATCTCCTAGTTTTGAATGAGGTGATCTTTGCAAATTAAAGCTAAACCTATCCCAATATTCTTCCATAGATTCCCCTTCCTTTTGTGTCATGTCTAGGAATTCTTCTCTTGCATATCGTGCTCTGCCAAAATCTTGATACTGATCTAGGAAAAGTTTTTTCAACTATTCCCAGATAGTTATCCGTTTATTCCCCAAGCTGATGAACTAGCACAAAGCTGAATCATCAAGGGTGGAAGGGAATAATTTTAGTTTTTGAGCATCTGTGGTGTAATCCACAGATCTGCATAAAACACCAAATTTAAACAGGAATAGATCTGGATCTTCTGTTGGTAGTCCTCTAAAGGTTGGAAGGTGGGTAGGAGAGATGTGCTTCATCTTGTGATCTCCTCCTACCTCTCCTATTGGAAAACTAAAACTAGTGGATGTTTCCTCTAGATTTTTTGCCATTTTGTTTGCTATTGGAGTTTCTACACCAGCTGTGTTTAGAGCAGCTTACAATACTTCTAATTCGTTTCTTTTATCCTTCAGTAGGTTGACTAAGTTAGTATTTGAGATTGTTTTGTCTAATACTGCTTGCCAATGTTCGAAACCTCCTATTTATAATTTTGAATATTTTATTGCATTAAATAATATTTTTGCCAAGTTTTGTAGGTATAGCAAGAAGGCATGCTTTTAGGGGATTTAACATGTTCTAGACTTGTCTACAGACTCTAGTTTTTCTCATTTTGCATCAACTAGCATTTTTCAATGCTTTGGACACTTTCAAAAGTGCACTTCGAGTTGCATGGGGCAAATAAAAATTAAATTCTTTTGGCCAAAAATTTCAGATGCACATATAGGTAAGTATTAGGTATGTTTTCTTGTACTCTCGTATTTTTGGCTATTTTTTTGTTTAATTCCAGATTTTTGTATTTTTGCATAGATAGTAGATTAAAAAATTACAAAAATTTTGTAGCATAGAATTTTTTTATTTTTTGCTTAAACTATAGCATATTTCTCTTTTTCTTTTCTTATTTTCCTTAAGGACTGACAATTGGCTATCCCTTGTAGTGTTATTTGTGGTCCCTTAGGGAGGGGTAATAAGTTTTAATAAAAATAACACTAACAATAGACTTTATAGGTGGTAAAGAGTCTCATGTTGTTATTTATGGGATAAAGGTGGACTAGCTTTGTTAGTCCTTAGGTAGGACAACAACAAGCCATGTTGGCCAATGGTTTTTGTTCCCTTTCTTCACCCAATTGCTATATTTCTACACCTTTCATGATATTTTTGCCATTTAAATTTTCCAAAACTCAAAATTAAGGATATAATTGTGATCAAGGGATGTTTTGGCATGCATCCCCCAAAGCATGAATCCTTAAAATTGATGGTGCTAAGACCACCACTTTAAGTGAGTATTTTGATCCTCTAATTAATTTTATGATTTTTTATGCACTGTCATAATGCTACTATTTTTTTACACCTAGTATTCAAATAGTGCTTCATTTTGATCAATGGTTGTGATTTATGATCCTAAAAAAGGTTAAAATTAGTAGTCGTATCCAAAGGAAGAGTTATCTACTAAAAAAACTTCCTTCATTTTCTTGTTTTTTTACCATACATTCATCATTTATTCAGCTATAAAAACATTCACTTCACAATTTTACTACTAACATTGTTATTGATGTTATTTTCATTTGTTGCTTCTATATCATGAACCTTATTTTGCTCCCTTTCTCTCTTTCTTGTTCTTGTAGGTACAACCAAAGCCATCCAATATTTGTTTTTTGCCTTCCACAAAGGAGGACATGATGCTCTACTAGGATTTGTAGCTAAACATCATTGATTTCGACTCAAGGACCAAATTCTAAGGTAGGCCAAACCCTTTATATTGGTTTATGATTTTTGGTTTATCTGGTATTAAATTGAATAATTGTATTAGGTATCCCATATTTCCCATAAAAAATATTTATATCCTTAGTACCCTCAATATCTAGCTTATCGCTATGTGATGTATCCTTATCTACCTTTACATAAACAATATGGTCAATATCCTCCTTCATCATGAAATAATCCAACATCTAACTTTTTAATTGGATCTATCAAGAAACATTGAACCTAGTGGTATATTCCTCCATTTCCTCTACTACTATGAAAGGCTTACCTACTTTATAAAAGAATAAAAATATTATGGCATTGGAGCACCTCAAGAGCTATATACAGTCAAATTGATCAACCACGTTTAGGAGAAGGATATAATGTTGTGCTTCCTAATTTATTTTTTATGTGTTAAGGTTGAATTATGGTATAGAGGATTACTAGATAACTTTGTTACTATTTGAGCAACAATTGTAGAACCTTTTATGCATAGATTTGGTAGTATGGGTAATGGTTTTGTTAATATTAAACACAATGTAAATACATCATCAAGAAAACATGCATGATTTTAATACTAGATTTTTGAGAACTTGAAAGCTAATTCCATAAAATGTTAGGCCTAACGAAGAGCAAGCCTTGGCTTGCTATATTGAAGGCTTACGGTCTAACCTAGCTTTGATGGTTTGTAATGTTAATTATCATTTACTAACTACAACTTTAGAAGAAGAAGCAAGTACAAAAGATATCCTGGTTAGAGTAGGAAAACTACCTCCTACCCTTCGTACAACCTAAATTGCCTATATTGCCCAAAATACTTCAATATTAGTTCTACAACCCCATTTCACCAATTCCAAATCCTCAATCAATCATAGTTGCTAATCCATCATCCTTTCCATACATTATCATGCATCTTGGATAAAATGCATCATCCACTTGTTGGAATATATGGTGATTAAGCTTCTCTTGAGTCCACAATCAACTTTTTTACTTGTATTCATATTTTCCTTTGGGCCCATGTAAATATTGAAAAATATACTTTTGTAATATTTTATTTTTTCTTATTCCTTAAAAAAACCTTACAACCTTGACCTAAAGGTAACTACTATTTGGGTATAAATACCCAATAGTAGAGTGTTATTCAATTCATTTAAGATTGAGAATATTTGGTGTCCACAAACACCCTTATATATTTTGTTCTTCATTATTCATTCTATATATTTATTTTCAATCAATGTTAAGTAATATTTGATCCCAGTCATTTTTAGAAAGTACTATGAAATCTAACATGGTATTAGAGCTAATGTAAATCTCGATTACTTGATCCATTCAATTGATAGTCTGGCTTCTACAAATTTTCAAAGAACACTATGATTAGACTAATATAGTACCTCAACACTGCCTTTCCAAATTTTATCAATTTTATAAGGAAAATGTAGTTGTGAAGGTCACACAATAGAAAATACCTCAAAGTTCTCGATAAACCCAAGCATATTACTTAAACATATAAGTAAAAATCAATGTGGATTATGAGGTAAATCTTCCTAAAAGATATTTTTCTGCATGTAGTGTCATATTAAGTCATATTTTGAGCCTTCTAATCCCATTAGAGTTATAATTAGAGGCATATAACATTTGAAATTTTTCTAAAGTTCCCCTAATTTTTACTTTTATGAGTAACTAATTTTCACCCTAGGTAACTCATGGGTAAAATTTTGCTATAAATAGGGGCCTAAGGCCCTCATTGTAATCATCTTTTGGCCATGAGAATTTAGATCTACACTCTGTAAAACCTACATTGTGTTTTTCATTCATGATATTTTAAAAATAGGTAAGTCCTTATGCATACCAATGGTGGCATTGCCCTCCCAGTTTGCTAGGTGCATAGCAATTGTGGCATAACCATTATAGCCTATTTGATCATTTCTTTATCAATTTCATAATCAAATGAATGGATGGAAATTGATGCTATTTAACTTCTCATGCATTGATTGATCACATGCTATCCTTGCTATGCTATAAAAGTTGTATTTACTTTTAATTTCTCATGCTCTAGAATTTTCATAATTTATTTTCTACACTTTTTTTTTGCTGGAGAACAAGGGGTTGTACTCGAGTCCCCCACCCTTGATAAATCACAACTCTATATTTTAGAGCATGAGAGATTACAAACATATTCAATTATCATCTCAATTGAGTTGCTATAGCTAGAAACCTACATCACTTTACATAAAATATCTGAATTCTTGATTTTTATTTTTTGGAACTTTTTCAAGTTTCTATGTGAATATAAATATTCCATAATTCAAGATACTTCTTCATATTTTCCTACAGTATCCTTCACAATACTAAAATTTTAGCTCTATTATATATGCATTGCATCTTAGTAGAGTAATATTTCCAAAACATTGCACTATCATAGCCCGCTTTAACATATGTGTATTAGTAGTTTCCTTCCTAAAGAACAAGTGAAACCACAAAATTTATAATACATAGTTTATATGAAATCACATTAATGTTATAAAATAGAGTAGATATTACCAATGGAAAACATTAAAGTAAATCTTAATCGGTATTTGATTCAGATAGTCAATATTTCATTGTCAACTTCAGGTAAACTTACTACTTCCTCTAACCAAGGAAAAGATAATTTAACTTCATGATCCTCAAGTAAAACCCCTCTATTGGCTAGCCTATCTGCACATTTGTTTTCTTCCCTTAATGTATGTGTATACCCAACTTCTTCAAACTCTATAGCAAGGTCTTGAATTTCCACAATTATCTCTTGTATGTTCCATGGAGTCTTTGCTTTCATCGAAATTGCATTTATTACTATGATTGAATCACCTTCCATCCATACTTTATTCCATTTTATTTATGTTGGTTGTGGAGCCTAATTTGATCTCTAATTTGGAGGTATTATTTTTAGCCGCACTTGGACCCACTCTATGAAGGGGTGGTGTGGGGGGGGCAACGCCCCCCCTACTTGTGTTGTCGTGGGAGGTCTAGGGGGATGGCAAAAAATAGATGTTTTTATCTATGTAAATATGGACCACTTATTATTAGGTTGTAAGTCGAACGGTGGTTTTAGGTGGGCTTGTTTACCCTAAAATTATAAGGTGTTTTTTTATTATATATGGATGATGTATGTCTACTGAATGGATTGTAATGCCTGGTGTGCATAATTGTAATTTATGGCAATAAAATGAAGAGGAAGTTACAACATGTTTGTTGTAAGTTGTATCCCTTCATGATTTTTTGGATAGAAAAAAAAACTAGTTATTTTCTCTATGGACGTAGTCCACATTAGGTGAACCACATAAATCTATGTCTCGTGTATTGCTTTATTCTTCTACATTTTATTTTTGTATTTGTTTATTGCTTGCATTCTATTATTTAATCCTAACAACTGGTATCAAAGCCTAGGGTTTGAAAAACACATTTGAAAGGATGGTTTCTAGGTTTGAGTGGGAGTAAGGGCAGAAGAAGGCAAATTTAGGGTTGAGAAGTTTAATGACCAAAATTACCAACTTTGGAAGATGCAAATGGAGGACTATCTATATCAAAAGTATTTGTACCTACCATTAGGCATAAAAGCAAAGAAGTCGATGAAGTTATCAGAAAAATAATGGGAAGTTCTTGATAGAAATGCACTAGGAACAATATGACTGTGCCTAACAACGTTGATGGCCTTAAATATTTTAAAGGAAAAGACAATGAAGGATCTAATAAAGGTATTATCCAAACTATATGAAAAATTCTCAACTTTGAAAAAGGTATATCTTATGAATCATTTATTTAATATGCAAATGTCAGAAGATGGGTCTGTTATTGATCACTTAAATAAGTTTAACACGGTTACCAATTAGTTAAATTTTGTTGGAGTAAATTTTGATGATGAGGTTAGGGCTCTTTTGATCTTGTGCTCATTGCTAGAAAGCTAGAATGACTTGGTCATGGTTGTGAGTAATTATATTTTTGATACAAATACTTTAAAATTTGATGATGTTATTGGTGTTATCCTTAGCGAGGAAATGCGATGGAAAAGCACATGTGAGACATTAGCTAATGTGTTGACTGTGGAAAATAGGGGAAGACAAAATGAGAGAGGAAAGAGTCCAAGAAAACATGGAAAATTAAATAAAGGCGTATCCAAATCCAAAGGAAAGCAATTAGAATGTTTGCATTGTGGGAAAAAATGACACCTAAAAAAAAAATGTTGGTCTTGGAAAGAAAACCTGGGAGATGAAAAATAGAATAACCAGGAAGCAAACGTAACAGGTGATGTATTGCAATATGCTTTAATCATTTCACTAGATAATATTAATGATTGTCGAGTGCTAGACTCAAGGGCTTCATATCATGCCACACCCCATAGGCCATTGGTTTACATTGTTGTTGAAAGAGGTAAGGCATATTCTTGATTTGAGAAGAAATCTAATTTTCACAAAGTAGTTGGACAACGAAGGATGCATAGTTACATTCTTAACAAATTCATGGAAGGTTGCTAAAGGATCATTGATATTAGCAAAAGAAAAGAATTTAGGCATGATGTATGTCTGTATTGGTAATACTAATATTTCTATTACTTTAGCCTCTACAAGAGGTAATACAGGTTTGTGGTATCATAGGCTTGGGTACATGAGTGAGAAGAGGATGCAAATTCTCCACTCAAGGAAATTATTTCCAGGTTTGAAGCAAGTTGATTTGGACTTTTGTGAGCACTACATTTATGGAAAATAGAAAACATTCATATTTGTCAGAGTTGGGAAAGAAAATAAAAGTGAAAAGCTAGAGCTTGTGCATACAGACATATGGGGACCAACTCAGGTATCATCTCTTGGTGGCTCTTATTATTATGTTATGTTTATTGATGATGCAACTAGAAAAAATTAGGTTTATTGCATTCGAAAGAAATCAAATGTCTTTGATACTTTTAAGAAATTGAAAGCTTTGGTTGAGAATGAGACATGAAATAAGTTGAAGTGTCTCAGATCAGATAATGAAGGTGAGTACTGCAACAAAGAGTTTGACATTTATTATTCATACCATGGGATTCGTAGAGTGAAGACAGTTCTAGGAATTCCACAAGAAAATGGTGTGTAAAAAAGGATGAACAAGACTATCATGAAACGTGCTAGGTGTATGAGATTACATGTAGAATTGTCCTTACAATTTTGGGTAGATGTTATGGATACTATTGTTTATTTAATAAATAGAGGACCTTCAAGTTCCTTGGATGGTGGGATTCCAAAAGAGGTATGGACAGGTAAGCCTATTAACTACTCATTTCTTAAGACTTTCGGTTGTGAAGCATTCATGCATATTGATAAAGAAAATAGAACTAAACTTGAGGCAAAATACAATAAGTGCACTTTCATTGGATATGGAGTTAATAATTTTGGTTATCATTTTTGGGATTATGAAAATCACAAAATCATTAGGAGTAGAGATGTGATATTCAATGAGAAAGTCATGTATAAATACTAGCTACAACAAAAGAAATAGGAAAAGGTAAACACAAAATACACAGTGCTTGCTGAAATTGAAACTCCAAAGGTACTAGAAAATCAACAATAGCAACAAAAGCACCTCAAACTCCTAAAAATGTTGTTAGAATATTTACAAGTATAAGTAGACTCCCTAAACGTTACTCTCCTTCATTATATTATGTATTATTATCTAACTCTGGTGAACCAAAAACATATGAAGAAATGATGCAAGCAAAAACCAAGAAGAAGTGGGAGCAAGACATGAAAGAGAAGATGGACTCCTTGGTACACAATCAGACTTGGGATCTGGTTTGGCTGTCTGCAGGAAAAAGAGCATTACAGAATAAATGGGTTTATAGGGTGAAATAAGAAGATAGAGGTAAAAAGAGGCATAAGGATAGAATGGTTGTAAATGGGTTTGCATAGAAGAAAGGTATTGATTATGATGAATTTTTTTCTCCTATTGTTAAAATGACTTCAATTAGATTGTTTTAAGCCTAGTGGTTGTAGAGGGTTTGCATTTTGAATAGTTAGATGTAAAAAGAACTTTTCTCCATGGGGATTTGGAGGAAGAGATTTATATGCAACAACCACAGGGGTATGAGGTCAAAGAAAAGGAGGAATTAAAATGCAAGTTGAAAAGAGATATTTTATGGTCTTAAGCAAGCTCCAAGGCAGTGGTATATGCAATTTGACAGGAATATGCCAAAACAAGGTTATAGTAGATATTATTCTAACCACTATGTTTATTTTAAGATATTGGATAATGGTAACTATATTATCATGTTATTGTATGTAGATGACATGCTTGTTGTAGGATCTAACATGCAAGATATAAATGTGCTCAAAAGAAAATTAGCAGATTCATTTACAATGAAGGATTTGGGTGTTGAAAAGCAAATCCTTCGTATGAGAATAACAAGAGATAGAAAAAATTGTAAAATAACATTGTCTTAGGGTGAGTACACTGAGAAGGTGTTGGAAGGATTCTTAATGTAGGATGCAAAACCCGTTAGTACACCTTTGGCCAATCATGTCAAACTGACCAAAGAGATGTGTCTCAAGACACATGAGGAGATAGACTATACGTCCAAGGTTCCTTATTCATCGGTAGTTGATAATTTGATGTATGCGATGGTGTGCACAAGGTTAGATATAGCACATGTAATGGGATTTGTGAGCAGATTAATGAGAAACCCAGGAAAAAGGTATTGGGAGGCAATAAAGTGGATTATCAAATATTTAAGAGGTATTGTCACTCAAGTATTATGTTTTGGAGGTACTAACACTGTTTTATAGGGATATGTTGATGCAAATATTGCAGGTTATATAGATAGAAGAAGGAGTACCACAGGATATATCTTTACTGTAGATGGAACTATAGTAAGTTGGATTTCAAAATTACAAAAGGTTGTTGCAAATTCAACAACAAAAGCAGAGTATGTTACTATTACAAAGGTTAACAAAGAGATGATATGGTTACAAATATTTATGGAGGAACTGGAAAAGAAGCAGGAGAAACAACATATTATATAGTGACAGTTAGAGTGTCATTCATCTTGCAAAAAACTTAGTCTTTCACTTTAGGACTAAACATATACAGGCCAAGTACCATTTTATATGATTAGTTTTGGAAAATGGACAGTTGAAGCTGGAAAAGATACACACTAGCCATAATCCTACAAACATGTTAACAAAGGTAGTAACCAAGGAGAAACTGAGTTCTTGCTTAGTTTTAGTTGGTCTTTAAACATGACAGTAAAGGTGAGAAAATTTCCAAGAAGATGTAGTAGCAGTGGAGTTACTGTGATCAGTCTCCAAGTGGGAGATTGTTGGTTGTGGAGCTTGATTCGCTCTCTAATTCGGAGGCTTTTTTTTTAGCCGTACTTGGACCCACTCTACAAAGGATTTTAGGCAGGATTTTTTACCCTAAAATTATTACGTGTTTTTTTTTATATATGGATGATGTATGGCAACTGAATGGATTGTAATGTGCAATGTGTTTAATTATAATTAACGACGATAGAGCAAAGATAAAGTTACAATGAATATATTGTAGGTTGTATCCCTTCACAAATTTTCTAGACATAATAAAATGTTTGGTTATTTCCTCTGTGGACATAGCCCACATTGGGTGAACCACATAAATCTATGTCTCGTTTAGTGCTTTATTCTTTTGCATTTTATTTATTGCTCACGTTTTATTATTTAATCCTAACAATTTGTTTGCATATTTTTAACCCTTCTAAAGTTGTCCAAGCTTCAACTTCATTATTTGTCTTAAATTAACTATTGTCTTAAAATATCTTCCCTATTATTTCTAATTATTCCTCCTCCTCTTATTGGTCCTGGATTTCCTTTAGATGCTCCATCAAAATTAATATTGACCAACTCCACATCTAGTGGTTTCTACTTTATATTATTTGCCTTATTTTTATTTCTTGTATCCCCAACATCATAATTCCATTTGATGAATTGACTCCATCTATCAAGGCTCTTTGCTTCCAGATTAGGGATTGGGTAAGTTGATAGGGTTGGTTTAGACTCCTCTATGTCTAAACAAATCTTCCTTTTCATCACCTCTAAACTACTTTCCTTTCCTTTAAATATTCTTCTATTCCTTTCTATCCATACAATCCAAAGTATTGTAAATTTTGATATATCCTAGATTGTTTATAAAGCATAAATTTTAAAGTGTACTCCCATTTATCTAACTATTCTTTAGTTCTTCCATTCATCACCATGCATTTACCAAATATATTAAGAATCCATTGCCATAGGTTCTACACTATTGAGCAATGTCCAAGGAGATGGTCTATACTCTCCTTCTCTATTTTACAAAGAATACATTTTGAGGGGCCACAAAAACCCCTTTTTATAAGTTTATCCCATGATAAAATTCTTCTATGCCCTACTAGCCAAAAAAACATTTTAATTTTAGGAATGCTTGGGCTATCCCAAATATCTCTCCATATTCTTGTGATATTCCTATTTTGATGGTGCTTTATATTATATCCACTTCTTGTTGTGTATTCTTCTAAGCTATTCGACTTCCCAATCAACTTATCCTTGGTTCCCCTCAAAATAATCATTGTTGTTATCATTCTACTCAACTGCCTCCTAACATCGATGTCTTGTATACTTATAAAAAAATCTTTATTCCATTTGTATTTTCCTTCTTGATCCTTGTACAAAATGTTTGAAACCCTATCACCATATTTATCTTGAAGTAATCTCATCCATGGTTTCAAAATTGGATCTAGATTGAGTGGTTTTTTATCACACCAAGTATCCATCGAAATAGAAAAAATTCTCTAGTTCCCACTTAGGGCAAAACATTGGTTAGTTTTTCTATGTTTCAATTAATTGCCTCCATTTAATTGTCAACCCGAGGTAGCTCGTGGTCTTGTGAGCAGTCGTGCATGATATATGCTTATAAATTCTCCTTCAGAGATGAGTCCCTCAGATTTATGGTTTGGGGGGTGTTTGATGTTCGTTGAAGTTTTGATTCTAAATTCCAAACCAATAATATATCCTATGTTTATGAAAACAAGACTAAAATGCACACAAAAATTAAATAGTACTTTACTAGAAATCACAAAAAATAGGGGAAAATAATAGGAAAATAAATTAATCTACATAAAATTAAATAACAAAAAATAGGGGAAATTAAGGGAAGAACTCTGTTGTAAGTGGGCCCACGCTTCCAACAGGTTCTGCCCACATTAAATCTTCATCGAATGCTTAGACGATTTAATATAAAATAAATCAGAGATGTGTTATTAACAATTGCAGTAAAGAATTTACAGGAAAAATATGAGGGTCATCTTCAGGGGTGGCCTACATATTTATAAGATATGCGGCCACACCCTGTTACAATTTTCAAAACAAATCAAAAATATGATTCGCTTTTACAACCACCTGCATGAATGAAGGAATCAAGTAAAATATCGAGCCTGGTGCGCTATTTCAACATATTCTATTTCCAAAATACGTCTGATATTTGATCTGCCTGATTTACATAAATATTTCATGTAGTATATGGAAAATAGGTGGCTAGTCATCTTTTATGTCATCTCTTGTCTGGTTTCAACGCTGAAACTCCATTTATACTTGTTGCTGAAATTTTGCTTTGTTCTATCGACCACAGAGTCATGCTGGAATTTGGCTTTAGTGGAAATCAAGCACCTCATTTTTAGAAGTCAGGAAGCAGGCACCTTGTCTACAGAAGTTGGGAAGCAGCCACCTTATCTACAAAAGTTAGGAAGCAGGCACCAACACGGGAGTCAGGCGCCTAACAGAAAGTAGACGCTTAACGAAAAGTAGGCACCTAAAAATTAAGTGCCCAATGAAAGTTAGGCACTTCAAAGGGAATTGGGTGCCTGACTTCATACTTCACATCAATTTTCTATAGATGTTTTAACTTCATGAAATCACAAGTACCAGGTCCAAGTGGGACCTGTTGGTCACAAATCTGCCACAGGAAAGGATTTTGCATGTATGCGCACCCTAGACCTGGACCAACGTTGAAAGGCCAGAGGGAAGAGATGCTCTCCGTTCCAATCTTCGAAGAAAGGTCGGCTCCTATACTAAACTACTTGATATTTTAAGATAAGAGTGTAGAAAAGAAATAAAAGGATAGGGTAAGAAGTGTTAACAATTAAGTGGGAAAGAAACAACAACATGATTATCAACTAATAACTTAGAAAAGAAGCAATAAATACAAAGAATAATGCATAAAGGAAAATCACACAAATTTCCCTATGTATCCTCTAGAAGAGTTCCAAAATTTAACTATTCTCCCATGCCTAAATCCAGATTTTAGAATTACAGCGATTGAGAAAATAAATGAACGTAACAAAAACCACTAACCATAGGCGACATAAAAGGAATTTAACGTAATATTATCTCCCCTATGTATCCTTCAAGAAAATTCCAGGGTTCTGTCCCCAATTACACACCTAAATTCAGGATTCATAATTACAGTATACAAACAAAGACAAAATAGCATAAATAATCATAGAAGGCAGCATACAAGAGAGACATAAGCCCAAAGTCTTTAATATCAATTGCAGGAACCAAGTTCCAACAATTTTCTAGCAAGAGTTACCCCCATTTTCCATTACAATTCATGGGTTTTTATAGAGGACCCGACCCTCTAAGCCATCAATGCAAAAAATCCAAAAGTATGCCCTCAAAAACCTAAGAAATCTACCTTCGGTCCTCCCGTGATCGAGCTCTCACATCTGTTTCTATATTTAGCAGTTACGACCGCATTAGCTAAGGAAATCTGCATTAATGGGCCACCTAACTTGTCCTGAATCTCTGGGTGCATTGCTCGAGTGGCTGTTAGGTCCATTGGGTTCTCCTCATGTGATTGATATTTCCTTTTCCATTGCCAAAATGAGTCCCGATTATTTTGAGCAAGTAAAAATGCATTTATGAAACACTCGATTACCTCGAAAAGATACCCGACCTTGGTGTGTGTGCCCTGGAGAGCTTCACCAAATTTTGGTTTGGGGACCTACTTTGCGACGGATGTGAGCTGAAGTGGGACTGAACTCTCTACATGGGTGCTTCGCAGCGAAGGGACCTTCAAAAACAGCTTCACAAAGACTTAGTGTCGAAGAAGATCTACTTCTTCAAATCATGACTCCCAATCTCTCATTGCTTCATTGAGAAAATTGCTTCGCAAATAGATGCTTCGTTGATGGACTAAAAGAATGGTTCACTATGAAGCTTTTTTAAAATGGCTGTTCGGGGGTTTTTCGGCCAAAGTAGAATTTTGCCTTAGAATATTTCTCCGACTTCTCCAAGGCAGCTAGGCTCCTAGTGAAGGGGCTTTGCGCGACAATTAGGCAAAGTGGGTGCTTCGCAGCATTTCCAGGCGAAGCAAGATCTTGCTGGAAAAATAGTTCACCAAGGAAAGGGGTCGAAGCAGGTGCTTCGTCGAGATTTCAATGAAGCAGTTTTCATACTTTGTAATTTTCTCCTTCGTTGCTCTACTGCTTCACAAAAAACAAAGCCCGAAGCTAGTCTCATAGAAGCTTCTCTTGTGAAGCTCTTTTCATGCCTTAGAAAATTTTGGGCATGTATTTAATTTTCCTATTTTCTCCTTGCGAAGCTATGGGCGAAGCTTCTATACATATAGTTTATTTACACAAAGGGGGCAAAAATGATAGCCAAAATTGCTAGAGTGTTGTTTACAATCAAAAAGAAAGAAAACAAACCAAGAAATCATCACAAAATTTTGGATTTTACTACCCCTCCAAGCAAAATGGGACTAGCACGCATACATGCAAAATACTTTCCTATGGCAGAAACCTTTTGGCCGATGTTTAACTTTTTGGCTGATGTGAGCTTCGTTGAAGTGGAGGCCTGAAGTGGCAGTTCGGCCAAATTCTGGGTGAAGTGCCCCTCTTGCCTTAAAGATTTTTCTGCCAACTGGATGGAGGTTCACCAAAACTATGGCCGAAGTGGGTGCTTCGCCAGGATCAATCTCGAAGTGGTAACTTCGACAACATTTTGGGTGAAGTGCCCCTTATGCCTTAGAATTTTTTCAAGCCCAAAGTGGACTTTTGCTGGATTTATTTTCGGGGCCATAACTTTTGATCCGTTTACCCGATCACCTATTGTAATATATCGTCGAAAAGCTTGCAAAAATATCTGCAATAATGAGACATCAAAAGATCAATTCATACACTCTATCACCCTCTTTTAGGGTCCGTGAAAATGCCAATGCTTCTGCGTGTGATTTGTCGATTTAAAGATCCATACTTAGGCAAAATTAAAAAAATAAATTAATGTGGCAAAAATTCCAACAGGACCTTGAAAAAAACATTCCAAATGCAAAAATTTCCATAAAATATACACAAACTACACTTAAAGACAAATATTAAATAACACGTAGAATAAACTATTATATATATATATATATAATTTTCATAAAACATGTAGAATAAAGTACCGTTGTTTTATAAGGAAAGAGGTACAAAAAATGAGCATTTTCGAGGCTCATCATCCCCCATGCTTAAGGGGTGGCACGTTCCCGTGCCATTTTATACTAGTTATTAATAGTTATATTTACAACATCCCAATAGGCCTTGTTGGTATCTATCCTTTTATTTTTAGTGGCCTTTATTTTTTTCTTGTCTTGGGGATTTCGCCCCTTTGGTGCTTTGGGAGCGGTTGCCTCTTGTCCTTGCTATTTCTGGTGCTTACTGCATCAAATTAGCTGACTTAGCCCTGCTATTTTCTTGGATGGTTTCCTTGTCTAGGACACCTTACCTTTTTTAACATTCAAATAGTAACTAGAGAAACTGGTGGCATCCAATACAGGCTCAGCCATTTTCTAGTACTCATGGTGAAGCGGTAACTATTTAACCATAGATACTGTGTCTTCATTACCAAATGAGATGCTAAAATTTTTGGCAACCTTGGCTATAGGTAAATCAGCCCCTATTGGGTCAAGTTTAGGTTTAGCCTTAACATTTATTTTTTCCACCGAAGGAGTTCTGCTTCTTGATGCCCGATCTGCAGGTGGAACAGGTCCTAGAAATCCCATCCTCATGAAATATGCCTTCATCCTTGAAGGCTCATCACCTACCGACCCATACAAGCTCCAAAACTACTCAGATTGGGCAACTGAAATTCTCTTAGGAGGCCTCTTGGCTTACTTTTTGGCCTCTTTTTTAGTTTCCTTGAGTGCTTTCTTAGAGGCCTTCTTCCAATTCTTTTTGTCTACTTTGATCTTTACTTTAAGCTCCTCAAATTTTTCTGTTTGGAAAACAAAAAATTTCTTTGTTGCCTCCCATTCCTCATCAGAATCTCGTTTTGATTTCTTATCAGGTTTGATGCCCAATGCCTTCAATTCTACATATCTTGCTCTAGTTCTAGGTCTTCGTTGAGATACACATACAACTTTTTGCTTTGACCTCAACTTTATGTGTTGCATCTCAGGGTATGTTGGTGGTGTTGCTGCTTCTTGGTTATTAGCAGATGCAAGCTAATAAGCCTATTCTTCCTGTGCAGCGAATTGCTACTCAATTGGAAGTGCTTCTTCCTCCTAAGGTTTTTTGGCCCCTACATCAGTTGGAGAATGGTCTAGCTCTTCCTCCTTTCCTAAAACTTGAGGCTCTTGAGCCTCTACTTCATTCTCCTATTTATCTTATTTTCTTGTAGTCTGTTATAAATTCTTAGGTTTCTCAACCTCAACTTCATCTTCTTGAAGCACTTATTCTATAGAATGAGATGCAGAACAGGGCTACTTTATGTCCATTGCAGCATCCAATCCCTGCTCTATTTCTATATCGATAGGGGGCACCTTTATTTTTCCATCAGTTTGCACCGTTGCATCAACTTTGATCGACTAGTCGGCTCCCATTGCTCTGCCCTGCAGTTGCAACCATCCTATTTGCCCCTGTAATTTTTTAATTATTTGATATAATTCATGCATCTTCATCACAACTTATTTCATGGAATCCTAAAATAGAGTTCGTTCTTATCTGTATTTTGCTTCCCAAGTGGAAGCCTGCTCTCTCAATACCTACAACTATTACTACAAATCTTCCTCCTGGTCCTCCTGTGGTAGATCTTCTACTGCAACCTCCTGTTGAGGAGTTTACCCCTTGGAGATATCCTATAAAATCTAGGCCAGGTACTCTTCCCTGTTAAGCTTATCGATTACTGTTTCATCGTCTGATGAGTTCGAAACCACCCTAGATGCCTTCATCCTTCTGCTTTGAGTCCTGGTGGAAATTGGTATGGACGTTGGACTTGGTGGTTCCTGCCTTGCCTCATCATCGCATTAAGCGGTAGTGGGAGATAAATCCTATCATGCTTCCTCATCAAATTGGAGGAAAATAGGGGATGAGGCTTGTCCTGCTTCCCTTGTTTTTGCAGGCTGGGATACAGGTGTTGTCTCCTCTCGTTTTGTCACCTCTTGGGCTGATTACTCATTATGTATTGGCACCTCCCCCTATCCTTATGCCCTTAGAATTGTGTCTGTACCCCTAGTATCCTTAATTATCACATTTCTATGTGACTTCGCATATCATACCAAGGTTAAAATCAGACCATGGTGAGCCAAGGCAAATGTTGTGCTTGCATGGTACCATTTGGTCTCATCCTTGAGGATGCATGCAAGGTAATGTGGGACGTTGATTTTATCCCCATGTAGTATGTGATTGAGAAAGCAAAAATGATTTACACTCAATGTGGAGTACCTACCAAAGTAAGTGAATAATTGCATGATTTGTTCGAAGACCACCCTCAAAAGCTCGAGAATGTGGCATTTGGGAAAACAAATGCGTATCACGTACTGGGTCGATCCCCTAAAGAATATTTGTACATAAAGTGTGAGGTTATCTTCCTTGTATGTGCACTTTCCTATCAAAGGGAGGCCCGTCACTATGGCGATATAATTTTTGGTGACTGAAATCTCCAGTCCCTGCATTTGCATGATCCCATCCCTCATGGATATTGTAAATTTGTTAGCTACCGCTACATCCTACTCCTGACTGACTAATAAATAATACTCCATCCATCCTACAACATCTAATTGGGTTTGTATATCTTCAAAAATACCTGAGCAGTCGGTAGGTTCATTTTTATTGAGGTCGTGATTCTTTGATTTCCCCCCCATTCTTTTCCCTTGGTCTACAATTCACTTGGCAATACTTCTGGTTTTTCTTCATAATTTTCTACAGCTCTTCACACTCTGGGTTGTTTCTTTCTGTAGGCAGCTTTACAGTAGCTATTAAGCAGTTTTTAAAATAACTAATTTCTTGCACATAGGTAGTTAATTACTATAATCAGCAGTGATTATGGTTATTAGTGATAATTTTCCTTTGAGCATGTGCTCGATTATGTGGAGGTGATAACCATAGGCAATTGACCAATTAGAGCCATGACACGTAGCATAGTGCCAAGTGGAGTTATTTGGGTGGCTAGGACAATAATGGGGGTTGTATCGACACTTTTCCATAGACACACATGCATATGAAAAAAATATAGACATAAAACAAAAAATTTAATCATGCACCTAAATTTGTTCTATGGTTGTATATGCGTATATGTCCATGGTGAGTTCCTATTGGTTGGTGTTTGATGACTAGGCAAACCACAATGGATAATGATGGCCATATTTCCCATACAATGGATTTTCTTCCACGTGATTGGTTCTCGGTAGCTACAATATGACTTATTCGAGATATCCTATAAAATTCAAAACAAAAGTTAGAAAAAACATGTCTTCTTAGGATGACAAACATCCCCTCCTCGAAAGTTGGTGGATGTCAAATTTTAATTTTGTTCATGATAGATTTGAATTTTCACATGCGTGGGGTGTTGATGTGGCTCGAGCCACATCCCAATGTTGAAGTTTCTTCCAAGGTAGGAAATGACCAAAACATATGGAAATCATACGCCTTTTCCATAGGGAAATCAGGTGCCTTCTTTTTGAATTATGGCACGTAGGTGCCTTGGAAATTGAAAGCAGACACCTTAGGAATTAGAATCTTTGCTTAATATGGGAATTAGGCGCCTTAGAAATCAAGTGCTCTACTTAACATGGGAAGCATGCACCTTAGAAATCGAGCGCTCTACTTAACATGGGAAGCAGGTGCCTTATCAATCGGGCGCTCAACTTAACATGGGAAGCATGTGCCTTTTTGCTAACTATCGGATGTCGTACTTATAAAATAAACTTTATACAAACTCAACTTTTTTTTAAAGGAAATATGGTATCGTTATCCTGAAAAATGGAAGTCAGAATCCCTTTTTCTTGGAAAAACAAAAAATCAGGTGTCGGTCTGCCATAATATGGGACGCAGGCACCATCTCCTTAACATACTCAGAGTCAAGCACCTTGTACCGTATAATGAAAATCAAGTGCCTTCCTTATTCAGTATGGGAATCAAACACCTTCTACTATAATATGGGAATCGGGCGCCTTCTACCATAAAACAGGAATCAGGCACCTTTCCCATAAAAAATAGAAAATAGGTACTTCTCTTTATTCAATGGGTGCTAAATTTTCCTCGTATATGTGCTGTAAGGTTGATCAGGCCTTTTAGTGCTCTAGTTGAAGAATCAGGAACAACATCAGCATTCACCCCTATAAAGACCAATCCAAACATTCTTGTGCAGATTGAAGTTTAGTATTCCCCTCTCTAAGTGGGGACTAGCTACTCCTACTGCAAGAAAATTCTCCTAAAAATCTTGGAAGGTGTAGGTTCATGGATCATGTGCTTGTTAGGCCTAGGTTTCCCAGGCTACCTAACAACTGTAATTAGGGCATCATTCCTACAAAACAAAAATACAACTAAAAAAAAAGAAAAACTTTGAAAGAATATTTGTCTTTGGGACTATGTGGACTAGATCCACATATTACTGACTCAAGATAAAATCAGAATCAACTAGGGTCTCACCCATGCCTAATCTAGACTCAATCATGTATTCTTTAGACACATGGTATGGATGCAGGCGGTGGCCATTAACTATTAAGGTAATGTTGCTACCGTCAATTGTTCTGATCCTCACAACCCCATTGTTGATGACTTCAATCACTTCATATGGCCCCATCCAACATTGCATGAGCTTGCCTTTCCTTTCCTGGAATCGGGAATCATATAGTAATGCCCATTCTCCCACTTTAAGTTTCTTTGGCCTGGTGTGGTGATCATGCCACTTAGCCCTTTGTTTTTGAATGATCTATGTTTTCTACATAGCATCAAGATGGTATTCATCTAGCTGATTAAGCTACTGAATTTGTTCTTTCTGTGCATCATCCAAGTTTATATTCAACTCTACTATAGTCCTAAGTGTTTTGACTTCAAAATATATAGGCATCATAGCACTCTTCCCATAGACTAACTGAAATGGTGTGAAACCGGTAGTAGTCTTCCAGGTGGTCCTATAGGTCCACACTGCTTTTGGTAATCTAGTAACCCAATCCTTCCTATGTTGTTGCATTGTTTTTATCAAGATATTTTCCAACTCTCGGTTGGTCACCTCAACTTTCCCATTCACCTATGGATGGTAGGGAGTGGTTTTGTTATGCCTAATTTTGTATTGTTGCATGAGTTCCTGAATCATCCTTGAAGTAAACTGAGGTCCTTGATCAGTTGTGATCTCCCTTGGAACCCCAAATCTTGTAAAAATTGATGAATACAAGAAATTTTTTTACAGTTTTACGTAAAGCCTGCAATTCAACCCACTTAGTCACACAGTTAGTACAAACTAGGATATACCTATTACCTCCTTACTATGGATTAATGGGTCCTACAAAGTCCATCCCCCATTTATCAAATGGCTCAATGTGAACATGTGGTTGGAGTGGCATCTCATCTCTGAGAGTAGGTCTACCCATCCTATGACATTGATCACAATAGCTCACATGCTTGGCTGCATATTTGAATAGTGAATACCAGTAATAACCAACCTGCAACACTTTATATGCAATCCTTTTTCCTACAAAATGGCCACCACAAGGTTCATCATGGCAAGCTAAGTATTTCAATTATTTCATTCCCAGCAACACATCTTCTCATGAGCTGATCAGGCCCTATTTTAAATAGGCACCCATCAATCCATGAGAAATCTACACTTTTCTCAATTAAAGTCTATTTTTCATGAGGTAAAAGTGTAGGGGATACTTTACCAATGGCTAAATAATTAGCCATATCTATGTACCAAGGTATCTGATCATTTAGAGCAAACAAATGCTCATATATAAATTGGTCCTATGTAGTTGCATAGTCTGGAGGTGTTAATATGGATAAGAAATCAGCTACCACATTGTCCTTTCCTAGCTTATCCACTATTGTCACATCAAATTCTTGCAAAAGCAACAGCTATATGATAATTCTACCACTAATCCTAGGTTTGTTTGTCAAGTATCTAATCATTGAGTGATCAGTGTGTACAAAAACCTGATATCCTATGATATAATGACGAAATTTTTTAAGAGCATGTATTATTGCAAGAAACTCCTTCTCTATGATAGTATAATTGAGTTCAACACCTATGAGATTTTTACTAACATAATAGATGGCATAAAAATCATCACCATATTTTTGTCCCAGTATTGAGCCTATTGCATTGTTAGATGCATCAACATATATGTGAAAAGGTATGGTCCAATTTGGACCTCTCAACACTGGAGCAGTAATTAGTTTTTCCTTTAAGGTGTTGAATGCTTTCTCACATTCTTTAGTCCAGAAAAATTGGTATCCTTAATTAACAATGTGGTAAGAGGTTTAGAAGTTTTTCTAAAGTCTGATATAAACCTCCTATAGTAACCGGATGATCCTAGGAAACTACGGATATCCTTCTGTGTTTTGGGAGTAGGCAGGGTTTGGATGACTTCTATTTTCTTTCTGTCTACTTTGATCCCATATGTAGAAAGGTGATGTCCTAAAACTATCCCTTCCTGCATCAACATATAACATTTCTCATTTCTTAAGGATAGGTTAGTTTCCTCACAACGTTTAAGTGTCTTTTCTAGATTTTCTATGGTAGTTTCAAAAGTTTCTCCATATACAATAAAATAATCAATGTATACCTCCACAATATCTCCAATCATGTCATAAAAAATGCTCAAAAGTGCCCTCTAGAAGGTGGTAGGTGCATTGCATAGACCAAATGGTAAAATTAAGTAAGCAAATGTCCCCCATGGACAAGTGAAGGTGGTTTTGTCTTGATCTTCTTCCCCTATTTGGATCTGATTGTATCCACTTAACCCATCTAGGAAAGAAAAATACTTCTTGCCTACTAGGGTGTCAAGGACCTGATCTATAAAGGTTAAAGGGAAGTCGTCTTTCTTAGTTGCTTTGTTCAACAACCTATAATCAACACAAATTCTCCACTTTCCATTCTTCTTGGGCACCACCACTAA
Source organism: Wollemia nobilis (assembly GCA_028583015.1). NCBI lineage: Eukaryota > Viridiplantae > Streptophyta > Pinopsida > Araucariales > Araucariaceae > Wollemia > Wollemia nobilis. The sequence goes on along the minus strand of JAQPPZ010015824.1, from coordinate 38,747,071 downwards.
TGGTGATACCCACTCACTATCTAAAATGGGGTAGATGAATCCAATTGTGAGGAGTTTTTGTAATTTTGTTTTGACAATTTCTTTCATAGTTGGGTTCATTCTCCTCTATGGTTGTCTTACTGGTTTAACCTGGTCTTCCAGATATATCCTATGAGTACAGGTCTCAGGAGCTATTCCTCTCATGTCAAAATACTCCCAATCAAAGACATCTTGATGTTTTTCCAATGTTTATTTTAGTTTGGTTTGTTGTTCAATTGTCAACTTGTTATCTATATTCAAAATTCTACCAGATGCAACTTCTATTTTTTGAATATGGTGGTATTTTCCTCCCACTAATGGCAACTCAAGAGGAGGATAGGAGGATTCTCCCTAAAAAAAGTTTGATATCACCCTATCCTCATCATTTTCATATCCCAACTCATCAAGTGTCATGATAGGTTGGACCATTGATAGACCACCAATGTTTTGACTCTCATTCTCAAGTTCTCCCAACAAATTTGTAGACTGTGCAAGTGGATGTATGATTAGTTTCTTTATATTCTGAATGGTCATTTTCCCATCTCTACAACTTATGTAAGCATCAACTATTGCCAACCAAGGTCTACCTAAGATTAATGGGTATCCACCTAACCCAAACTTGGATTGTAGCACTAAGAAATCTTCTGGATACTCCCATGCATCCACTATAACAGTAATATCTTCCAGTATTCCCTCAGGAAGCACTTTAGACCTATCTACCAACTGCAACATTGTTTTAGTGGGCTTTAGATTAGTCAATTTCAGTTTTTGCATGGTCTCGTAGGGCATGACATTGATGGCAACCCCTAAATCTACTAGTGTATTGGGTAAAACACAACCTTATATTTTTACAATTAACACATGGCTTCCTAGATATAAGTACTTCTAGTTGTAGGTATTCCCTAACATAAGGTCAACTAATTAACCTACCAAAATGATTTATTTAGCTGGTTTCCTCCCTGGTTTCTTGAGGCACAACTCTCTTATGGCCTTACCATAGATAGGTATGTCTCTGATGGCCTGAAAGAGAGGTATTGTGATCGTTAAGTTTTTTAAACTAGAGAGAATATCAAACTCTATTTGTATTGGTTTCTTGGGTTCCTACAACCTTTGTGGAAAAGGTGGAACCCCTTATTTGTTATTCACAAGTGTTGATTCTTCTTCTACTTCCTCTATAAGGGGTGATTTCCCTTTTCCTATTTCTATGTGTTCCTCTTCTTCTACAAGAGGAGTGACTTCTACACCTAATTGTTTTCTTGATTGTAATTGGATTGGATCACAATCTACCTTAATATTATACATAGGGTACATCTCATTTTCCATCTGATAGGTTGGATATTTTTTGTTGTTTGGGTTTACTATAGGTTGTGCTAGTAACTGAGGAGTTATTGAAGCAGGAGGTGCAGGTAGACTTGGCTGGAGTGGAGCTAGAGCAAGATGTTGTGGATACTGATTCCAAGCATTCTGGTTTCTCCACTACTTCCCAGGCTACTGGTATTGCATCCAAGGGTAAGGGTTGTAAGGATTTTCTCCTTGGGGAAATGGATTCCAAGGTTGTTGCCCATACCAACCCATATTGGGTGGCTGGGCTTGACCTTGGTTTTGGTAATTTCTGCCCCCATAAGATGGCATTCCTTATTACATGTTACCCATAGGAGATTGTTGCTAGTTTCTCCTATTACCCATGAAGTATGCTTCCGCTACTTTAGTTTCCTCTTTAGATTTCATTAATTGTGGACACAACTTGGTTTTATTATTTTTTTTACAAATAACACATACACGAAAATTATTTTTTGGACACTCGTTTCTAGGGTGTTTGCCTCTGCATTTAGGATAGAAGTAGGCCAATGCTGCCTCATTCTCCTACTTCTTCTTCTAAAGTAGAAGGGTATCCATTTGAAGATCCAGATATGATAACATCTCGCTCTTAAGATATTCAAGCATGTTGCCTAGTTTTGTTTTAGCGACAGTGGCTAACTGCTTAATATTTCTAGGGGTCAACTTACCTTTTCTTCTAGGGGTCAAATTACTCTTTTTTATATTTTACAAAATTACACTCTCTTAGAAAATCACCAAAAATTTATGAGCAAATCACATTGATTTTAACCCCAATACTATATCCATGTAGGTACATACATGCAAACCTATGAATATACAATCAAAATCTCAAAATGGAAAAATATCATCAAATGGTAGACATCATTGTATACCACCAAAGAAACATCAAGGGAAATAGAAAAGAATAATCAACTATGGGGGTACATCAAGAGGACAATTTTGAGGAGGTTTTTGTATCCAATCTCAACTTATCCAAAGGAAAAAATCCCATGGATAATTTAAATAACCAAAACTTCATAATGCTAAACTTTGTCTAATTAAACCAAGAAATAAGTTATTCATTAGCTCTAGTGAATTAGACTTGGTCAAATATGGTCCCTACTAACAAGCTGCTCTTTGTGAATCAATTCTACAACCTACCACTAGATTTTGGTATACAAAACATATCTCCTATGGTGCTCTTCTAGCCCAAATCCCACCTAGATCTAGTTTATCAAATACTTTCAACATACCTCTAATTCAATCCTTAAATCCAATAAGGTCATTAGGATTAAACCTAAACTTTGCTTATAATATACAAGAAATGGTTGGACAAGTAGGGTCATAGGTATCCTAGGGAAACATCCAAGGATTAATACTATTGATAACATCCAAGTACAACTAAATGTGCAAGATCCACCTCCTCGAAACTAGAAAATCCCATAGATAGGGTTAAATTATCCTCCTCTATAACAGAATATTCGACCACCTCCTAATCAGGAGTGGGCTTACCAAAATTTTTATCTTAGTAATATCCACCTTTCTACCCTCCATTCGTATACTTTCCCTACCATCTCTACCACCTCCTGGATACATAATATGTCATCCTCCTCACCAATAGATCAACCTCCTCCTCAACAAAATCTTCCAAGAGTACCCCTTAGACAACAAAACCAACTTCCTGATTGGACCTACCAAGGTTTGTTAAATCTAGTGATCTATTCTCTAATTACCCCAATAGCTATGAAAGCCTTGCCTACCTTCAATAAGAACAAAAACAAGATGACACTAGATCACCTGATTGAACTATCATTACTTAAGACAATTCATCACATTCAAGAGGAAGGCATAATGGTACACATACTAATCTATTCCTTTCATCGCAAAGTTGCTTTGTAGAATAAAATATTACTAGATAATTTGGTTACTAGTTGGGCATCAATAGTAGAACCATTTATGTATAGGTTTTGTAGAATGATAAATTATTAGTTAGTTTTATATTAGTTTAAATTTGATGCAAAAACATCCTCAATAAAACATCCATTTTTCAATATTATATTCTTAAGGACTCTACTTCTAAACCATAAAATGTTAGGTCAAATGAAGAACAACCATTGACATATTACATCAATATTTATAATATGACTTATCTCTAATGGTCTATGATGCTAATCATCATACACTAGTTGAAGTATTTAAAGAAGTGGCTAGAGGAGAGGATGTCCTTATTTGGGTAGGGAAGATACCCCTACCCCACTAATGCCCTATGCATCTCAAATATCCTGGAATACATATATGTCAAATTCGTTAACCAAATTTTTTTCCAATATCTAATCCCCAACTAATCAATTTGATACATGCTTTCACATCACTATACATTATCACTTATCCTAGCCAAAATGCATCATCCATAGTAGTGTTCCATCTTTTTCAACTCCATCCAACCTTGGTAATAGGTCTAATAGTAGTTTTACAATCAATGAAATGCTAGAGGTAATAAAGACTTTGGTAAATCTAAATAATGCTATGAATAAATAGTGGAAAGAACCACAAATTTTGTGACCTCGAAAGACCCATACTTAACAAAATATCAAGTGCCTCAACAAGGTTCTAATCAAGGACCAAATAAAATTTGGAATCATATGGGTAGCACCAACATAAAAGCTAAATCATTGTGGTGCCTTCCTTGCAATGATAGGAATGATCCTACTAAACACATAAATACCATTAGACATTCTCAAACTATTCAATACACTTAAAAATAATAGGTTTAAAAGCTACAATCATTGGTCAAGTGGCTCATACAATAAATTATGCTATATACTAAGTTCCTCAATTAGTAGCTACTTTGATTAATCCCAATAATATAATATTAGCAAAATTTAGCATTATGAAAATATAAAAAGAATTAACATTTGAATATGATGCCATATTTTCCAACCGATAGGGAGTTAAAACAAGGGTAAAACGAAGATGTTTGAAGAACAATCGACCAATAAGCAGGCTAAAACTAAGAAAGGTACAATAGTCCTTAGAAGATGGATGTCACATTTTCACTTTAAATATAAAGGACCTATCATAACAAAAAAAGAAAAATAATAGAAGGAAAATATAAAAAAGAAGAAAATAAATGTACCTAAGAAGGAGAGCCATGAGATACTAAATAATAGAGACTAGAGGATGGGTAAAGGAAAGGAACCAATAACAAGCAATGGGGATAAAGAAGTAGTTGGTAAATTCACCAAAATAAAGGTGAAAAAAGGAGGTGTCCACTTCAAAAGGAGATCGAAAGGTGGCTATAATATCCCTCTCTTACAAGCAAAGTGCAAACAACAACCCCTAGGAAACCCTAAATTTCACCACAAGAAAGGAGGGTTCCTTTACTACATTTAATATCACATAGGAGATTAAAAAAACTAACCAAAGCTAGAATATTAGAAGCACTAGCCCCATGTGGGCAATGAGAACTACATTAAGAAGCTTTAAAATAATAGGAGTGGAATGACACTAAATGTAAGTAGTCAAAATCCTCTATAGTTCATAAATTAGATCAACAAAATTTGATAGAACAATCATTAGACATCCTATATGAACTCTATCAATAATTACATTCTTAGAAGTTGCATGGTTGATTCAAATGTAACAATCATGGTTATACCCAAAGTTATCTATGAAGAGATGGGCCTCCCTTACACCAAGATTGATAAAAATCCAATACTAATGTATAGAATAAAAGTCAATGTGGTGTAGATTCTCAAATATTTGATCATGACTATAGCCAAATATCTAGGATTTGTAGTAGTACAAGAAGTGATAGTCATGGATCTACCCCATAATTTAGAATGATATTGTCCAAAGAATGGATACATAAGTTATTAAGAGACAATTATCTAGCAATGGATTGAACTTTTATGAAGGTGTCCAAATATGGGAAAATGATCAAGATTGTGAATGAATTTCCTTGCAACTACCTCCTACATGAGCTAGAAGATCAAAGCACAATAAATAAGAATGAGCTTTAAAAATACATCAACGATGGTGAATATCAGGAAGATGACCAAAATACAAAAGTAGACATGATATATTACAAGATGACAAGTGGAGTATGATGAAACTAAGTTAGGAAACTACCTAATTATAAAAATACCTACAAATATCCCTATCTTGATAAGTCAAGCAGTTGAAAAAATATGGACTATGCACTTTGATGATGCCAAAACCAAGAATGGAGTAGGTGTTAGGGTATAGTTAATTGTCCATATGGAGCACATATTCACTATACTTATAGGTTTTTGTTCAACTATTCAAGAAATGTGATAAAATATAAAGCATTATATATTGGCTTAAGAAAAGCAAAACAAATGGGAATCAAAGACCTAAGAATATATTGTGACTTCAAACTAATTATGAATCAGGTCAATTCTTAGTGCATCATGAAATAAATACCTTAAGTCTTATAAGAATTGAGTCTAGGATTTGCTTGAAATGGTAGGAATCATAGCCCAATTTTATCCCACAAATTATATGTAGGATAAACCATAAGAGTTGAAATTTGTTTTTAGACCTACAATATCAAACAACTCTTACCACTAGCAATACTTCAATGATGAACAAATTATATAAATCATTATCAAGAAGGCTTAATATATCAAAGAAAATAATGAATATGGGAACAACATCAAGGATGAATTCATACAACTAAAATCAAACTAGATGTCCAAAGGCCTAATCACACTATAAATTCTCCCAGATGATAGTACAAGGAAAAACAGTATCAAGGTAAAGCTTTCTTCATATCAACTAGTCAAGGTAGTTGAAGGAAGGAGTCTACTACTTAGAAAAAAATACACTCAGGAAGAGAAGGACCTTTTAAATAACTCTATGGTAGGTACAAAAACATTATTTCTAGGTCACACAAAGATCTTAAATTATAAAATCGCAATATCATATAGCATGCAATCAAATTGGATCATAATTATAGACCTTTCCAAGAGAAGCAAAGACTAGTGAACCCAAAGATAGAAGCAATGATGAAAAATGAGTTGTTGAAGCTACTATAAGCTTAAATTATATTTCTAATCAAACACTCCACTTGAATTACCAATCTAGTCCTAGTATACAAGAAAAATAGGGATATAAGGTTGTGTCATCTTTAGGAACTTGAACATGACATCTTTGAAATATCACTACATATTACCTACAATCAACCAAATATTGCAAAAGGTAGAAATTCATAGATTTTGTCACTCCTAGATAACTTCTCAAGATATAATCACTTTTGGGTTAAAGACGAAGACTGACATAAAATTCCCTTCACCACTAAATGGAAAACCTTCACCTAATATATCAAATGCAGGGGCAACCTTCTAAAGAGTAGTATACATAGCTTTCATGAGGTTCATAAGGGAGACTATTCTCATGTACCTTAATGACTTAACAATATTTTCCAAGAACACGAGTAAACATATTGACGATATCGAGTCAGTCTTATAAATATGTAAAGGGTTTGGTATTCTTTGAACCCTAAAAATTCTATTGGTTTTAGAAGGAAAATTACTAGGTCATGTAGCATCAGAAGAAGGTTTAACCATAGACCTTGATTGAATAAAAGCCATCCAAGAAATACTATTGCCTACATTGGTCAAAGGGATTAGGTCATTACTAGGTTAAATATAATTTGTAGCATTCTTCATTACTAATTTTGCTCAAATGGTTAGACCTATAACCAAGATGTTAAAAAGGATGCCTCCTTATATTGAATCAAAGAAACAAAGGGATGTCATCACCAATGGTCCTATCCTAATTAATACAAACTTCTCCAAAGAATTTAGAGTATATGTATTAATTATGAAAGAATTGTAGTTGTCCAAACCCAAAAGAATGCTCAGGATGAAAAGCATCCCACATTCTTCATAATTTAATGTTTTCACAACTATGAAGGAAGGTATATCCTGATCAAGAAATAAGTATTCACCATCATGAAGGTCTTAAAAATTTAAATACTTCCTTTCACAAAGAAATATTGTTGTATATTTAAAGTACACCTCGTCATATGATTTGTTGTATTACATGACAAACTAGCATAAAAGAGGCTAGATGGATCAATAAAATATACAAACTTGATATTGACATCAAACCCACTAAGTTGATCAACGAAGGGTTTTATGCAAAAGGTTGGTGAAGGCAATTTTTGAAGAATAGGTTGATTTAGTTGAAGATATGAATATCAATAAAGGAATTGAATAGATGAGAGATATGTGTAGATACATGGATTTAGGATAGGTCCCTAAAGAATTAAAAGTCAAAGAGAGAGCTAGGTATACACAAAAGGTAACATACTGTCAATGGTTAGATAACATATTGTTGAAAAAAGGATACATGGAAGAAAATAGATAGGGGACTCTAATCAAGTGGTATCACAACAAAGAAGTAAATTTCTCTACACCCATGATAACTCATAAGATATTAAGGGCTAGATACTATCGGTCTACTATTTTCACTGATTGCCACTAATAGATCACAAATAGACTAATATACAAAGCCACATAAAGCATAATGGGAAAACATGATGTTACCAAAAGCATCGAGTCAACCCATACAAGCTAGTATATGACAAGAAGGAGGTGTTACCAATTAACATTAATCTCCCTTCCCATCCAAGAGTTACAGTAACTGAAGTTAGAGGACATTGTCATCGAACCCATGAAAGTAAGATTGAATGCACTAGTAGATCTAGAAGAAAAAAGAGAAAAGACCTTCAAAAGAATCATGCAACGCCAAGAAGTCATCAAGAGGTGATTTGATAAAAGAGTTACAAAAATAAAATATAAATAAGGATATATTGTACTCATATATGATGAAGATCAAGCAAAACCTGAATCACATCAATGGTTTGAGTCATTATGGAGTGGGCCCTACCAAATTATTGTAATTATGGTTCCTAATTCTGATAGACTTACTTCCTTGGAGGGAATAATGTCACTTATTTTTGTAAATGGGTAATACCTCCACACAATATAGCAACAAGAATTATGGCCAAAATAATAGGTATGTCCATAGTATTGACTTTTAGTTTGACAAGTATATTCCCTCCTTCCTACTTCTACTAAGTCCCATCCTCTTCTTCCTTTCTTCTAAACTTTTTGTTTTTTTTTTCAAAAAATTCCCTTTTCTCTATGCAAATTGGTACATCAAGAAACATATTAATATAAAAAATGAGTGCAATGACCAGTTTTAGAGATTGACCCATTTGCTAAAGTGAGCGATGCACTTAGTCCATAATGACCCGCATGCCAATCACAAGGTAGGTCCAATTAGCCCTTAACAACCCAATTACCTTACTCAAGCAACCTGTGTTAAGGCATAGGCAAGATCTAGAGTCTATATAAACCATAGGTAGGCCTTAAAAGGGGTTCATTTGTGTGGTATGCCCTCTAAGAGACTAAAAAATATCACATATTCAAAACTCCCTTTCACACCTCCAACCAATCGCATGTAGAAGTCCAACTAGGTCAAAGACACACAACAACTTCCCATTGATATCAGAGTAAACTACTTGAGGAGACAAACAAATTACTTGTAGTCATTGAGAAAATTGTTCCTTCTTGCCAAGTGAACCACTTCACCTCTCCAAGTGAATTGCTCTAATTTTTAGAGTGAATCACTTTCTTTGCTAGTTATTTTAGTATCATCCAACAAGTTTATTGCTCCTATTTTTCAAACAAATTATTCTAAACTAGTGAGCAAATTGTTTCAACCCTCAAAAGGCCAAATTTTTCTATTTTCCTAATTTTCCCCATCTTGCCAAAATTTCCATCCTTTTGATCATGGACACCACATCTACTTCTACCAAACCTTCATTACCATTAGCACAAGTCACCTCCTTCACAACTAATGGTCCACCCTTTATCATCATACTATCCCTAATTATAGTCACCACAAAAGAGGTTAGGCCATCAGAGAGGTAAGCCTAAAAGAAAAAAATAGGAAAGAGAAAGACACAAAGATCCTCACCTTCCAAAAGGCCTAAGGATTATTTTGAGGATCCGCATCTAAGAGTGGATGAAATAACCTCTACACACCCCCATGGGCCAAATGAATAAAGAATCCCTAAGGATGGACAACCTAGAGCCCCAACCAGACTCATGGAATATAATCTTGATTTGGACTTCAAATTTGTCAATGAATTTGGGGCCATAAGTATAGAGCTACCAAACTTTGATGGAAGTAGTAGTTAAGAAATATGATCCAATAACGAGAATTTTAAGGCTATCCTAGTGAATAAAGGATGCATTTTACACCAATATGGGAGTCATAAGGAGTATGCTAAAGATCATTGATGATCCAACAATGTGGATCTACTATAGCCCTATGACCAAAAGTACTTTTGCTATAGGAAACCTAATACCTATTGGTAAAGCTTCCTTATCCCCCAATTGAAGAAGCATGATCTACAATCCAACTTAAGTATCCCACTAGAGTTAGTATGGTTTAAGAAAGATATTTAAATGGTGATGTTAGGGATAGCCACAATCTTAGGGGAAATGAGAGATAAGAATGTTTACAAGGAAAACATAACCTTATTGCATGTTATCTAGACCTACCTAGGGCATTTTTAGATGATTGATTATGCCAAGTACATCTCTAACTAGTTGGATAATCAACTGAAAGACTTCAAAGAAGAGAACAATTCACCTATACTTCCTACCTACTTTGGTTAACTTCATACCAAAAGAAATTTTGGTTTCTCACCAACTAGGTAGACTAGGTAGAGGAATATGGATGATCCCTAAGTATTATGGAATGCATAGATGTACCCTACTAAGTAGGAAGGATCTCTTACCACTTTTATGATGAGGTGTACGAAGTGATCATGGAAAAATTCAGGGGAAACGTGCTAAGACTAACATATGAGATACAACAACCTCTAATAGAGGAAAAATAGCATAGAGGATATTTCTACTTGGGAAGGACCAATATTTCATCTACTTTTATGGCTTATCGATCATTCCATTTGAGTTGCTTGTAAAAATTCCAAACTACATGCTTAATTTGGAATGTATAAGGAAACTTGACTATGTAGATTTGAAGCAATTTAAAGGGCAAAATAAAGTCACCTTTTACCCACTCAAGTAGCAAATGATGAGCGTCATATCTAAGCTATGGAGGTACCACTTGGAGTAAGAGGTGAGGTTTAGGGATATGGGTATCAAACAACTCACAAGACTACTAGTCCTATGAGCCAAAGGGAATTTTTGAGAAAACCCTCAAAGATTAAAAAAAGTTACACTTTTGTGTGCATGACAAAAGGTACAATGTCCAACAACATGTTAACCTCAATGAAGAGATAACCCTCTCCACTTTGTGGAGTAACAAGTGTCATGAAGATGCAGTTCGTAGTTGGTATCAAAACCCCCTATAGTGTCATACTTTTATATGAAGCTTAAGAATGACTTTGACCCAAACATTAACTTAAATCATCATAGGTTAGGGGCACTGTGAAAGCTAAGGTGCATAGATAAAATGATTTTCACATGGTAGAGAATGAGGTATGAAATGGGCCTAATACAAGAGACATCCTAAAGGCACTAAAAGGGATAAGCTCATAATGTAAGTGTTTATAGGAAACTCAAACCATACAAGAAGAAGTCTAAGAAGAAAGCAATATTGTTAATTACCATTTTAGTTGCATTGATGACTCTAGTAGTAGTTAGTATAGTAGTCAGATAGACAATAATAAAGGGGTAAAAAGGGTTTGAGAAGTATGGTTCAATGTTTGGAAAGGTGGTTGTAGTAGCATAGCAATAACCACATGAGCAGAAAATCCAATTTGGGAAGGGAAAATATCTTAAGGAAAGCTCCCATTTCAATTTAGGAATGGTTAAATTAGTGGCCACAACTGCATGCACTTCCCATTTTTTTACCATCCACCACTCCATCTATTTATCATTACTTCTTGTTCTACCTTTGCTCCTCTCTTTTGTCCTTTATTTCTTTATTCCTACTTCTACCACTTCCCATTATTTTGCTATGCTTCCCTCATCATCCATAAATACAGCACTTATTTTCTAGGAGGCATATTACCTCATAATTCCCCTAGAGGCACTTTACCTCCCCCATTATTAAACTTTGACCTCCACTTATCTAAGCTATCATATCAAATCCAATAGTCCCACATACCATGTCACCCCTCTTGGCCTCACTAGTCAGGTTGGCATAGCATCCCACTCCTACTACTACCACTCCATTCCCTATTATTACCACTTAATTTATTCTTTTTTCATGCCATCCACCTCCACATGCCCATTATCCCAAGCATGATAACTTCTCTTGTAGGCAATGAAGTACACCACCCCTACCCAAGGAGTCGAATCTACTAGAGCTCCCCCATAGACAAGTACAACTGAAAGGCCTAGATCAATATATGCTTATAAGGCTATATAAACTAACATTGTCAAGGCATTAGATGTTCTGCTACTACGAAAAATAGATATAAAAAGTATAACGAATCAACAAAAAGACCTCCAAATCCTTAGTTCTCTTCCATTCATAATTATCGAGGAAGAGAGATGATCTACTTCATTGAAGCTTCAAAAACTAGCCCGACCAAGGTAGTGTTTTGTATTACTAACTTAACTGCTAGGGTGTCCTAGCTAGATTTAGATAATATGGAACTATACCAAATGGTCCAATTGGCTAATCAACAAACTCTTAGTGTAGCAATGAAATATGGATTACTAGCAGTTGAGGATGAAGCAATGCAGATTAAGAATCAAATATTGAAAGCAAAATTGGTACAGTTAAAGGTAGAAATGAACCAACTCTAGCAACATAATGAAAAGCTAAAGAATATGGTTTCTAATAAAGATCAATGAAAGAAGCAAGTTGAGGACCTTGAACCCCAACTTGTTGAAACTAAAAAACTCATCTAAGAAATGACAAAAGACCAAGGTAGACTATTGGAAAAATTGGAACAAAAAGAATAATATATCAAGGAGTTAATAGCCTTGAGACCTAAAGATATGGTTGTAGATCCAAAGGCAACACAAGAAATTTAGAGGGTTAGGACCTTTTGGGACTAGATCAAGGAGAAAATGAATAATGCATATGAATACTTTAGATTGATCTACTTTGTAGAAGAAAGCCTATAATAAGTGGACAAAACCATTAAGCATATAGAATGGAAGCTATCTACATGGGAGGGACATCAAGAGGTCCTAAAATTCCTTATTTCAATGACCATAGTGTAGGAATGACAGTATGGGATAGACCATAAGAAATTTGTCAAGAAGTTGACAAGATCCTAAATGTCTAGAGGAACCTACAAAACTGCAAAGATAACTCGAATTCCATGAAGATCCAAGTGCAAGAAATGGATATAAATATCCAAGGATTGATTGTTGCTAGAATTCCCAATATTTTTATGATAGGAATAAAATATTATATGATGATATCATAGGTTCTAAGGTTGAGGAAGAAAACAACCAATCCAACCAAGCAAATATAGCCAAAACATACGAGAATTTAGAGATAAGTCATGCCAAGTTAAAGGAGCTAGCTACCAAGGGAGAAGAGTTATTATAAAATATGTTTGAAGATATAATGGGGGAGATAGAATACCTTAGGTTCATGCAATTTTCAAATGATAATGATTGGCAAAAGTTATTGGGGTTGCTACCATCAAGGATTGGTTGGAGGAGAAATGATAATTTTGATAATTTTATAGCATGCATGACAATTTTATAGACTTGGTGCCCAAAGTAAAAGGTAAGATCTTGGATCTTATGCCAATCGAGTTGGTGTTCCATGAAGTCACCATAAATTTAGTACCTTGGCACTACCTTTACAATTTTGTTGATTTTAAAGGAAAAATGTAGCAACAAAGGTCAAACAATAGAAAAAGCTCCAAAATTTTAAAATTTGGCTAAGCATGAACAAGGAATGATTTGTCTACAAAAAATTGTCAATTAGCTTGAAAGACATATTCACTTGTTTAAGGGGGCCGATTGGCCTGGGGGAGAAATTTACTCAATAAAAGTAGTTGGTTTGCTTTCAAAATGCAAGTGAATTGATTGAATAGTCATAAAAGTAAAAATCAACATGGATCATAAGGTAAATCTTTTAAAAAGTGAATTTTTGGCATGTAATGGAACACTAAGTCATTTTTTGACCCTTCTAAGCCTATTAGAGTCATAATTAAAGGGAAATAATATTTGAAGGTGCAACATTTTGCTAAAGTTGCCCCCAAACTTTTACTTTTACTAGGAGTAACTATTTTTTACCATGGGTAACTCGGGGATAAAATTTTGCTATAAATAAGGTTCTAGGGACCTCATTGTACTAATATTTTAGCCATGATAATTTAGAGCTAAACTATGAAACCTACATTTTACTTTATACTCATGAGATTCTAATAAAATGGAAATTCCTTATACATCCCATGAGTGACATTGTCCTCCTAGTTTCCTAAGTATGTGACAGTTGTGGCACACCCCTTCTAGCCCATCTTGTCATTCGCTTATCAATTTCATTATCAAAAAAATGGGTGGATATTGATGTTATTCAACCTCTCATGTGTTGATTGGTTATATGTTATTATCTCTATAATGTAAAAATTATATTTTCTATTAATTTCTTGCACTCTAAACTTCTCACAATTTTTTCTATACTTTATTTCTATGCATTTTAGTTTAGATTAGTGATCTACATGAGGACAATAGGGATATGGCATAAATTTAGAGGTTGGAATAAGCCAATGGAAATCTCGTCCAACCTTGTCAAAAAATGGATTAAGGGCACAAAACCTAATTTAGAAGTCAAGATAATTCCTTGGTTTAACAAGTAGCTAAGAGGAATTTTTTGAAAGCTGATGGTAGGATCAAAAGAAGGATTTTTAAATAAAACCCTAGATGGACCTGGATGTGAGGATCTCACCTAGATTAGCATATTTGCTCTAAAATAAATATTAACTAATATTCTCCTTTGTTCCTTTTATGTTTTCTTCAATGGGTTATATGGGATTGAAATGGGCCCCACCCGTATTACATCATCACCACATAGTGGTATTACAACAAAACTTGGATGTTATCCGAGTATCCTTTGGCAAGATTTGAACCTGGGTCTCCTTGAAATTTTGAGGAATTTAATTGGTTGAGTTAATGCCACTTGATCCTTTGTTCCTCTTTGGCACTTGATATTTTTTTAATTTTTCATCAAATGGATGCCCTAGATTCAAGATTGATTTTTTAAGGTTTTTTGAAAACCTAATTTGTTTTCTATGGATTTTTTGATAAAATTTATTTCTATTTATCTTATAGCTTATTGTGTTCAATAGCAACATAGATGAGAGGATAAACTACTTTAACATCATGAAATAAGAAAATAAGAGGTTAAATATCATTAGATAGATCCCTAGTCCCAGAGAAGCTATGGGCAAGCTTCCATGCTTAGCAAAGACCTTTGAACCACTTTACTAAGTTGCAAAAATGGTCTAGAAATTTTTCTACTACATAGACATGAGAGGATTTCCTAATTGGTTGTGTTAGATAAAAAGGTTATATAGGGCAAATTGTGATGGCTATGGATGAATCATCAGTGTTTTTGGATTCTATGCAAAATTTCAAGGGGGTTCCAATCTAGCACTTTTGCTTATTTTATCTCTAAGCACATAAATTTTACTTTAAAATTTGTTTTTCCTCTAAAAAATTAAAATTTTAATTGAGAATATGCCAAGGAACAAAATAAAAAATAGGGATCCAGATTATTATTATATTTTTCATCGATCGAATGGTGAAAATGGAAGCAATAACAACAAAGGTGAATGAAGGCAATGGCTCTGAGGAAATGATCATGGCACCAAAAAAAACTCCAATAATGGCATCAATGGTGTCATGGGTAGCGACGGGTCATAAGGAGATGGTATAAATCAAGCGATTGAGGAACTCTCTGTCCACCCAAAAAGTTTGGAAGGAATATTCACGGTGGCCCACAAGCAAAAAGATGATTCTGAACCCACTACTCTTCTCACTAGTGGATCACTCTATCGTGGGGTGGTAACTAAGATAGCTACCTCAGGACCTATTAGTTATGGCATAGTGGTAGGACCTGACTCATCGACAGATTGAGAATCCCTACTAGACCAAGAAAGAAAGGTCTCAACACCTTCCTCCAACAACGACAGGTCGATCAGGAGAGGTTGCTCCAAGGCCCTTTGTAGATATGGTCAAATTCAACCCAAACCCTAGTAAAACCAAAATGATAAGGGTTGATCTATATCCTTCTTATGAAAACCTCGAGATCCCTTATAAACTCATGTCGTCCATGGTTTCCCGTAACTCCAACTCATTGGTGGGCAAATTCTTGGGTTCACGGCCAGATATGGAATCTATTCGCAAATGGACCCACTCCTCTTGGCGGCCCTTAGGATCCATGGATATAGTCGCGCTCCCTAGAGGCTTATTTTTTATCGGTTAAACAACCCTACTGATTCTCATCGAATCCTCACAGGAGGACCATGGTTCTTCGATCGAAGAGGATTATTCCTACAAAAATGGGGTGTGGATTTTGACCCATCTACTCAGAACATCAACTCTGCTCCAATTTGGGTTCATCTCCCAGGACTACCGATTTAGTTTTGGAATGAAGATATTCTCTGAGGTATTGCGAGGAACATTGGAGAGCTCATCACTTTTGATCCCCCCACTCGAGTGGGGTCCCGCATGATCCAGGCCCGTATGTGCATCAATGCAAATTTGGATTCAGTCCTCCCATATTTGATCAATCTTATCTCAAAGGTTTGTACCTTCTCCCAAGTTATTGAATACAAAAATAAACCTACTTTTTATGATTTCTATTCCAAGCAAGGCCATATTCATTCCCAATGCCCTAAGGTCCCCAAACTACCTTCTAATGAAGGTCATCATCTTTCTAAATCTGTTCCTCATCACTCCTCTATTTTTGTTGCACCACTCCCCCCTTCTAATCCCCATTTTGAGACCCATCCTTCCCCTGGTACTGTTGGTCAACCTCAGGTGAAGGGTTTCATTGCTCCTTCTTTACCAAATTCCATTTTTCTCTCCTCCTCACTAGTCCACCCATTCCTATCTCCAACCATTTTTCCCCTCTTTCCATCGATGATGCCACCATTGACCTCATTAATCCCACCTTTATCCATCCCCATAGCCCTCCTCCTTCCCCTAAGAGTCTCCCAGGCTCCCCTAGTGGCATCCCTATCTCCCCCAATCCTTTCTTCCCTAGCCCTCCCCCTAACCGAACCCAAAGGAAGCTCTACACTGATGTGGGTTCTAGAAAAAATGAGGTCATCCCTCTGCCCAAGATATAAAAAATAGAGAAGCTTTGGATGAGATTGCGAATGGCACACAACTCACCCTTAGGGGCAAAGCTTCGGAAACACTAGTTGAAAATAGATCCAAACTTCCCCTTCCTCTTGGGAGAGGGAAGAGAACATCTTCAAGAGTTTCTAAATGAAGATCCTCTCATGGAATGTGAGAGGCCTCAATGGTCAAAACAAGCAATGCTTGGTTAAGTCCATGAGGAGAGACTTAAGACCCACCATATTTTTGCTACAAGAAACTAAGCTGGATTCTCAGAGTGCCACTTGCATCTCAAAATTTATTTGGAGAGATTCTGAATCTCTTTTTAGTCTGGCCAATGGAGCTTCAGGCGGACTGTTATGTATGTGGGATCCTACGAAAGTTGAAGGGACCCTATTGTCTATAGCAAAAAATTACATGAATGTTATGTTTTTCAACAAAGAGGATGGTTACCATTGGGTCCTTTCAAACATCTATGCTCCCAACTCCCCATCCAGGAGGAACCTCTTATGGAATTCTCTCAGCCAACTCAGGGAAGTTTTCTCTTCAGAGGCCTGGATGCTGGTAGGGGACTTCAACTCCCCTCTGTTCCCCACTAACAAAAAAGGGGGATTCCAAATCATTGGTAATTCGTATGAGCACTTTGCAGTGTTTGTGGATGACAATGAACTTATGGATATTAACCTCAGGGGGCCAATATTCACTTGGAGAAACCACAGGAAAGGGGACCAACTCATTCAGATTTGCCTTGACCACTTTCTCATCTCAACCAATGCTATCCCTAAGTTTGGTAATGCTATCCTGTGATCATTGCCCAGGATTGGATCTGACCACAATCCCCTACTTCTGGATAACTCCTCCTAGGTTTCTCCCTTCAAGTCACCCTTCATATTTGAATCTATGTGGCTTCAATATCCAAACCTCAAATCTCTAATTTCCCTGTGGTGGTCTCGCAAGTTCTCCGGATCTCTAGTCTTCCAGGTAAGCAACAAGCTTCGGTATGTTAAAATCAAGCTAAAACAATGGAACAAAGAGGTATTCAGAAACATCTTCCACAAAAAGCACCAGATCCAGTCTCAACTCACTAGCATAGAGCTCTCAATGCAGCAGGGCAATCCTGACCCCACCCTTCAGGACATAGAAAAGACCCTTCTGACCGAATTTCACAACATCCTCAGAAGTGAAGAAGCATTCTGGAAACAAAAATCTTGGGTCACCTGGCTTAAAGAAGGATATTCTAATACAAAATTTTTTCATGCCACCACCATAAGACACAGAGGGTGCAACAAAATCAAGGAGCTCATCCAACAAAATGGGGAAGTAATAACTGATATCTCTGAAATCAGAGAAGAAGCCACCAATTTCTTTGAAGAATTGCTTGGCCCTAGTCTTGGGTGTGATCATCAAACGTCTGAGGCCCTCCTCCAGAACATCCCAAGGCTGGTCACGTCAGATCATAATCAAATATTGCTCAAACCGATCTTGGCTGAAGAAGTCCATGTTGTTTTTTCCATGCAAGGTGGGAAAGCCCCAGGTCCTGATGGCTTTCCCCCCATATTATTCCATCGGTTCTGGGACATTGTGGGTCAGGATGTAGTTTTTTCCATCCAGCATATGCAAAGGTGCAAGGAGATTCTCGAAGATGTCAACTCCACCTTCCTGGCCCTCATTCCTAAAGTCAACAAGGCCCGTACCCTTACCGATTTCTACCCCATCAGCCTTTGTAATGTCCTCTATAAAATCCTCACCAAAGCCCTAGCCAATAGACTCAAACCCATTCTCCCCCACATCATTGCTCCTAACCAAGGCAACTCTATCCAAGGGAGGCTCATCACGGATAACATTATCACCATCCATGAAATTATCCATTCTGTGTCTAAAAGTGGTAAGGTTGGGTTTCTTCTAAAACTTGACATGAACAAGGCTTTTGATAGAGTTTCCTAGAGTTTCATGTTCTCTGTCCTCTCCAGGTTTGGTTTCCATCCTGATTGGATTTCTCTCATCAAGGAATGTATTACTACTACCAATTTCTCTGTTTTGGTCAATGACTCTCCTACAGGCTATTTCAAGAGTTTCAAAGGCTTAAGATAGGGTGACCCCCTCTCTCCATTCCTTTTTATCATTGTTGCTGAAGCCTTAGGTAGAACCCTTAACTCTGCGTGTTCCAAAGGAGATATTTCTAGTTTCAAGCCTGCATCCTCCCTTCAACCTATCTCTCACCAGTAGTTCATTGATGACACCATCCTGGCCACCCTGGCCTCAGTCCCCCAAGCCCACTTTATCAAATTGATCCTACTATCCTTTGAGGCTACTACTGGTCAAAAAGTCAATTTCTATAAAAGCAAGGTTTACTTCATCAACACCCCTGCTAGATGCCAAGCCCGCATCACTACTATCCTTGAGTGTACCATTGTTGAGCTCCCTGCCACTTATTTAGGATTTCCTCTCTTTGAAGGCCCCTCCAAAAAGTCTCTCTGGAATTCTGTCATTGATCACATTAAAAAAAATTGGCTAGCTAGAAAGGAAGCCTTCTCAGTCAAGCAAGCAAGGCCACCCTCATTAAAGCCACCCTCCAAAGCATCCCAATTTTTTTCCTCTCAATATTCTGGATCCTGATCAAAGTCTACAATAAAATTGAGCAACTCCAAAGGAATTTTCTATGGTCTGGGTCAAAGTTGAAACAACGTATTCACTTGGTTGCATGGGACCAGGTTTTCTCATGAAAGGAACATGGCGGCATTGGGCTTCAGAAGGTCCATAATATGAATCTAGCCCTTATTGCCAAACAAGGATGGTGAGTTCTTACCAATGAGAACTCCTTATGGGTCTCCATCATGAAAGCGAAATACCTCTGGCACAACACCAATTTCTTGGAGGACCCTTCTCCCATATATGGTTCGACAGCATGGAATTCCATCCTCAAATCTAAGGAGATTCTCAGGAAAGGCATTCATTGGAAATTAGGCAACGATGAAAAGATCAAATTTTGGGAGGATCTCTGGCTTGGTGACTGCCCTCTGTAGACTCGTGCGGACCTCATCTACCTAAAACCAATCATCGACTCTCTATTCGGTTCTAAGGTATGTCATTTCTTTCACCCTAGTCGTAAATCCTAGAAGTTGATCCTTGTCGTTGGTCTATCCAGTGAGCAGAGACAAGCTGCCTCTATCCTATCTAATATTTTGTGTCTCTATGTCATTCCTAGTTTACCCTTCGAGGATTTGATCCTTTGGGCTCCCACTTCCAATGGCCTTTTCACTGTCAAGTCCACCTACACCCTCACTAAGAACCCTTCCCCTCCTTGGTTTCCTTCCAAGCTCATCTGGAAGAAACATCTCATCCCCAAAGTAAGTTTCTTCTTATGGCTTGTCGTTCAGGATAGGATCCTTACCATCCTGAACCTCCATCATCATGGCTTTTCTTTACCCAATCATTGTTACTTGTATCTCCAGGATTGTGAGTCTACCCACCATATCTTCCTATCTTACCCCTTCTCCCATTCCATCCTGTCATCCCTGTTATGCTCTGTTGGTGTTGCTTGGGTCCCACCCGCCCTCCTCAGTGACTTGTGTGTTCAGTGGCCCAATCCTTTCAAGGGCTTTCACCTCAAAATATTTTGGTCCTTCTGTATTCCTCACTTTCTCTAGGATATTTGGCATGAATGCAATTCTCGTACTTTTAATGATTCAAAACATGATGCCCGGTACGTGCTAGCCATAATCCTTCATGCTGCTGCTGAGAATTTTTCCATTACTCATGATGATGGTGACTCTGAACCTAATGCTGAAGCTTTGTTGGCCTCTTCTCTTAATATTCCTAGCTGCAACCTTCGTACCCAGTATCTGAAGTCTGATCGATTATTGGTCAAGTGGTCTCCTCCTCCTATAGGTTTTCTCAAACTAAATTTTGATGGAGCCACCAAAGGAAATCCTGGACCCACTGGTACTGGAGGAATTATCAGAGATCACATAGGAAATATCATTTTGGCCTTTGCTGAGAATCTGGGACACCAGTCTAGTCACTTCATGGAAGCCAGGGCACTTCATCAAGGCATTGTCCTCCTCCACAACATGCAGTGTTCCAATGTGTTGGTCGAAGGTGACTCCAAAAACATCATCCAGTGTTTACTCTCGAAAACCTAGTCTGTTTCTTGGAACATTACAAACATGATCTCTAAAATCAAATGTCTTATGCAATCCTTCATGAGTGTCACTTTCAATCATGTTTACCATGAAGGCAATCATGTTGTCGATCTCCTAGTGAATATGGGGATTTCTGAGCAGAGTCTCACTGTCTGGAAAAGATCTTTCCCTCCATCTCTAATCGACATCAATGCTATTGAAGTTTATGAGCAGCAAGACTAAGGGGGTTTGGTGTTGGAGCCTCATGGACTCCACGTGGAATAATGCACACCTTTTTCATCATTTGACCAGTCACACTAAGGGGAGCCATGATTCTAGGAGTACTCACATGAAAATTAACCATATCATCGATGCGGAATTATAGACCAGTGGTGTTGACATCTTTCATAAGGTGAACCTTCACATGGTAGAAAAAGATCAAGTTTGGGGTGGCAGAATCCCTGATGTGAGCCACGCATCAGGACATGTCACCAGTCACTATCCCATCATTGTGGAGGTTGGTGGGACCACTTGGCACATCCATCGCCAGGTGATGACGAGGTGTCTTTGGCACTCTTGCTTTTCTTGTCAGCACCATGATGCTTTATCTAATTGATCACAGGTGGCAACCTCCATGGTGTTTCGGTCCTCATTCACCCTCTTCATTGGTGGTGCTCTTCTCAACCTCCCCACTCTCTTTGATCCTTGTGCCAAGAGTTTCGGTAATCACCACCCGGTTACCTCGAGTGACTATGTGTTTAGTCCTCGAAACTACTAGTGGAGTCCTCTTTCAAAGGTGTTGACAACTAATGCTTTCGAATCCGATGTTGAACAATCAAGCAAAGTTTTTCTTCACCCAATGCTTTCTATTTTTTGATTTGGATTTTCTATTGGGTCTCCTTTTATTGCGTGAATCCATTCATATCATTTACTTCCACTGTATTCAATCATGATTCATGTTTTTCTAGAGTGTGGTATGCGTGTTTTGTGCCACCGCTTGTGGAGTTGGGCCAAGGTAGGATCCCCTATCATTTTAATCACTATTTTTTGGTGCCTTGTGGTGTTATCTCCCCTCCATAGTATACCTACTCTGGTGCTTTCCCCTGCAACTCCCTCCCTCTAGCCTAGCCTTGTTCTGATGGCTGAAGTCGAACCTACTGCCCTCCACTTAACCACCTTGGTCGAGGATATTTTTTGCAATCATGGCCTGCTCAATTTCCTCCAATTATTTCAAGGCCATGACCCTGACCTATCCCTGGAGTTTGTACGAATGTGGGATGGAGGGCATGTTTTCACCCACAACTTGAGATTTACTATAACTATGGATCTCCTTGCATAAATCATGGGGATCTCGAACGAGGGGGAAATCATTAATCGAGAGAAGCACTCACTCCAGGGTGAGTTGGCCCTCTTCCAGGACCACAGAGAATCCTTAGGTAGGGATAAAGGTGGCATCTTACGAGATACCCTCCTAAAGCTATGGGATGTGGTAATGGTGATAGTCCTTCAATATTTCACTTTGGATAGTCCCGGTGCAGTGCTGCAAAGTTTCCACCTTGCTTTCCTCAACCATTTATGGGGAAAGAAGATAATTAACATATCAGAGTATCTCTTTCGGTCTATTGAAATATTGGTCCTCAACATCAAGAGAGGAGTCTCTTCTCTTCCTCTGCACCAAGGATTGCATTTGTTGATGTACCACTATGTTTTGGAGCAAAAAACTCGAAGGGTTGTGGAAGCAGTGGTTTTAGGACCTACAAATGACACTGGAGTAGTTGGTAGAGACACTTCTATGTCCCCAAGAACTAATCAAATGCTAGATTTTGACACCAAGATGGATGGTACATCGGGCACCCATCACTCCACCAAAGCCAAAGCTAGTAGTGGTAAGCGCAAGGTCCCAATTGTGGTTGATAATGATGCTTCTGATGATTCTCTATCTTTTTAGGTTAAGCAGGAGACTACCCCCAAGAAAAGCCATCCTCTTGAGGGGACCTCCACCAAACCGCCTCCTCTTTTGGCCTCTAAGGTGTCCTGCTGGTCCAATCTATCTAAAAGAGGCCACCTCTAGGACCTCCACGACATCATGAAGGCCCTGGGAGAGCGGCTAGGATGACTTCCTCCCTGCTTTCTCAGGAAGAGACCCTCCTGGATGAGTACAAGGATCAATTTGAGATCCTGGAGGAGTTTAAAATTTTGGTGGGGGCTAATGGATGTGATGTAGTCGGACAAATGAATAGTTAGAATGTGTAGTTCCCTGGTGGATCTCTATCCTATTGGACTCTACCTCTTTCTCCCTGGTTTCCCCTGCGTGGGATTTTAATTTTTGGCTTCTTTTGTTGTTGCCCCTATGTGGGTTTTTGAGAGTGTTTTTGGTTCTTATGTGGGCCCTCTGTTCCTCGCCTATGGCCCTATAAGGGCTCCCTTTTTGCTTCAGGAGGTCTACATTTTTTGTTTCTCTATTTTTTCCCTTCTCCTTGGGTTTATGAGAAGTGTTATGTTTCTAGCCCCTACGTGGGCCCTTCGCTCCTCCTAAGTGGCCCTGAGAGGGCTTCCTTTTTGCTTCAGGAGGTCTATGTTTTTTTGGGTGTTTGTTTTAATTTGATTCTTCTATTGTAAAAAGGTTACAGGACCCTTCCAAAACCCCTATACCAATAAAAAAATAATATGTCAAGGAATATTCCTTGGCCTAGTGGGAACAATATGATACACAAGGATATGCTTACATCATCATGATGTATGATTGTGTCAACAAGGTACAAAAAGGGGGATGCTAACCATGATTCTAGGTTTAAATTTAGTATTTTACTTTCATCTCCCAAGCAGAGCACTTGGGGAGATGGCTAGCCAAGCCCAAGTTGAGACTTGGTGCATGGGAGGTCCTTGGTTTGAATTCCATAGTGCTATATTATTTTATAAGATGATGATGTCAATATATCCCTTAATGACATGGCACCATGTGATGATGTGTCACCCTATAATGATGTGGTTACTCTATAATGATGTGACCCCTTATGATGATGTGGCACCCTATAATGACATGGTAGTGAATGACATTACCTCTTTATAGGAAATTAATGACATGGCATTGATGTATAGTTGACATGTGGTTATCTATACGACTGATATGGTAGTTCATACATGTGGTGTGGCAACAACATACATGCAACACATGGCTAAAAATACAAGTCACATGGTAATCTATACAGGTGATATGGCTAAACATACAAGCCACATTGCAATCTATACAGGTGATATGTCACAACATGTGGTAGCTAATGTAGGTGTTAATTTAGGTAATGACATGGTAGTTGTGCATGAATCAAAAGGCAACATGTGAAAGCTAATGTAGGAGGTGATGTTGATTCTAACATGGTAATTTTTGATTGTGTTGACATGGAAAGTTGTATGACAGTCGACTTGGCAAGTTGTACACCATTAGATGCAAAGAAATGTGGTATAGACCAATCACATTTTTCTATATCATTGAAGTTGACAAGTAAATATTATAGCCAGTAACAGACTTGGTGACACATGAATTTTATAGTGAATTAGAATGAAACAAGTGGCATAGTATAGTTTGTAGATTAAAAAATAAATTAGATCATGATAAATTATGTCATACAATTTATCGATACACTATATAGTCAACGCACTCTTCGGACCCATAAAATACTCATGTAGTGACACATGACGACCTCTCTTTCATTGTAGTTACTAAAAAAATCTTCAATTGTTTTAAAGGTTTTGGAGGTATTTTTTTATTTTAGGGCCAATTTTTTTGGGGTCATAATTTTTGCATATAAAATAATTTTGATCTCCTTTTGGAGGCATTCACTATTTTTTTTTTGAAAAATAATTTGAAAAATAATTTATTAAAACAAAGATCATTTACAAGTTGGGATGAGACTTTTCCCAGCCTTAGTCAAAGAGAACACATGTTTACAACAGTAAAAGAAGATTTGCATTGGAGCCAAATATCTTAAACCATATTTCTATAGTGACTGTTCACCTGTTTACAACTATAAAAGAAGATCTACATTGAAGCACAAATCTCCTAAATAGTATTTTTGGAATGGTTATCCAAATTAGCTAAGCACTGGATTTGCTCAACAACCTGCCTAATCATCTCATCCTCAATAGCCATGTCACTGTACCACTGAACCCCTACCTCCTTCTCAGTACCCATCTTAGCTAGGAATCCTGCTACTTTATTTAGATCTCTACTCACATAAAATGGAATCACATAATCTAATTCCCTCCATAATTCCTTAATTTGAGTGACAAGAATCCTCAACCTCCATGTTTTCAAAGCAAAGTTCCTCATGCAATCTAGAGCTCCAACCATTATTTGAGAATCTGATTCTAGGATTATCCTCCCGTGACCTTGTTTTACTGCCCAAATAGAAGCATATTTGATAGCTAAGGCTTTTGCCTCATTGTTTGTGGATCTTCCCAAGCCTTGCAGTTCCCAAAACATGATTCTGGCAAACCACTCCAATTCCAGCTCTACCCGGATTGCCTTTTGTAGCTCCATCAGTGTTAATTTTAATCCAACCTTCTGGGGGTGGTTTCCAACTAGCTCTATCCTGTCCCTCTTGCACTTCAAATTCCTTTTCCATTGCCCCAATAACAACCTAATTTTCCTCTTTAGCATAGACTGCCACAGTTTCTATGACTTTGCTCCAAATGACCTGCCAAACTCCATCTAAAGAAGAAAAAGTTTCTCTAAATTTTTTGGCATTTCTCTCCAACCACACTTGCCACAAAATAAATTTTAATCCAAGCTCCCAACCAATACAAAGAGCTTTAGATTTAAATCTACCCCTCTTCCATATTTCCCAAATATTAATCCGATTCAAATCACCATTAACTTGAATTTTATAATATAAAAACCATCTCTCCCAAATTTGGCACGTGAATGGGCACTCAAACATCAAGTGATCAGTTGTTTCCTCACTATTGTAGCATAAAACACATTGATATGGACCAATGATTCCCATACATTTGATATTATCAAAAGTAAGAATTCCATTATGCATGAACTGCCAGGAAAAAAAAGTTTACTTTCGGCCAACCCTTGGACTGCCAAATTTTTCTCCAATCCTCAACCTCGATATGTCCGAGGAGGAGGCTCGGAAGGATCTTATCATATTCATCCTTCACCGTGTAGACACCAAGGCTCCCATAGCCCCAAACTAATTCATCCTCCTCGTATCTACCTGTGAGAAATATTTTTGCCAAGATTTTAGTCATGATGGGTGTCAAATACGGAGGGATTGAAATTGGCCACTCATCCAACTTCTTAAACTGCTTAAACTTATAATCCCCCAGCTGACTAGTGTTGAAATAAAATTCAATTTGGACCCATCCCATGGTTTCTATGGCTATTTTTATTGGTTGCAGTTTAGGAAATTCAACAATGATAGGTGGGTATTGATCCCATGAATTTGTCCAAAATCGTGCCTTCTCCCCTCTCCCCACTTTCCAAAATAATCTATCATTTACTACCTAAGATCCTAACTTGAGATCCTGCCACACTAAGGATCCATTACCATCCAAAGGGAAATGAGACACCTCATTTGGGTTTACCTGTCCCAAATATTTACTAGTTAAGATTCCACTGAATAAAGAAGTTGGTTGGGAAATCCACCTCCAGTAAAGCTTTCCAACCAAAGCTTTATTTTTTAACTTTGATCTTCTCAGTCCCAAAACTCCTTTTACCTTGGGTTGGCTTACTTTCTCCCAACCTACTAAGGCCCATTTCCTCTCTCCTTTTACTCCTTCCCATAAAAATTTTCTAGCCATTTTGTCCAACTCTTTCCATATGGTATGTGGGGCAACAAGGATAGAAAATTTATAAATTGGCATGGTCTAAATGACTGACTGTAAAAAATTTAATCTACCCCCATAGCTTAACCATTTGTGAGACCAATGATTAATTATGTCCTTGATACAGTCTAAAATATTCCTCCAGATATCTATTTTTAGTTTTTTAAAATGCAAAGGGACCCCCAAGTATACCACTGGGAGATAAGTCCTTGTGAATCCCAAGATCTCTAAAATTTTGTCCTAAAGCCTTTGATCAAGATTGAAAAAGACCACTTTGTATTTTTTATCATTGATGACTTGGTTTGTAGCCCTAAGGTAGACATTAAGTGTATCTCTAATCATTATTGCTTCCCTAGGTTGGCCACTCCCACCAATCCTGTGTCATCCACAAACTATAGGTGAGTCAAAACTTCCTCACCAACCTTGATACTTGTTAGCAAACCTTGTTGTCTTCTCTTCAATATGATTCTACCCAATCCTTCAGCCAATATGAGAAAAATATAGGGAGGCCAAGGATCTCCTTGATGAAGGCCTCGAGTAGCTCCAAACGGTTGCGAGGGAAGACCCTTGATTAACACTGAGTATTTCAGAGTAGAAACACAACTCATGACCCATTCTAGCGAATCCTGAGAGAAACCAAAGGCTGCCATCATCTTTGACAAGAAGCTCCACTCCACCCTATCATAAGCCTTTGACATATCTAATTTTATGAACATTCCTCTATTACGAGATGTTTGCATTGAATGGATTGCCTCCTGAGCTAGAACCACACCATCCAAGATTTGCCTACCCTCTACAAAACCCCCTTGCTCTAAGGAGATAATGCTATGTAGAAGAGGTTTTAGCCGCTCAACCATTACCTTTGTGATCATTTTATATATGAAATTGCATAATACAATAGGTCTATAATCTGAAATATGTACCCCCTCCTCCCCTTTTGGAATTAAGGTAATGAAAGTATGATTTAATGCTTTAAGCATTCTTTTACTACCTTTGGACTCCTCTATAACAGCCATTACATCCTCCTCCAAGTTATCCCAGAAGGCCTAAAAAAAATCAATTGGAAAGCCATCTGGACCTGATGTTTTTTCGATGCTCATTTCAAATATTACATTCTTCAGTTCCTCTCTATCAATGGGTTTAAGTAGGGTCTAATTTTCTTCTTTAGAGATAACAGAGGGTATGACAACAATAACTTATTTTTGAGCCTCTTCATATTGCACCATACTTTCCTTAAATAGTTTAGAAAAATAATCCATTGAATGGAAATGCATACCTGGAATTGTATCAAAGGAGTGTCCATTCTCATCTTGAAGAGCTTCAATGTTGTTCATATGTCTCCTAGCAGAAGCAGTCCGATGGAAAAATTTGGTATTTTTATCACCTTCTAATAACCAAGTGGTTCTTGCTCTCTGTTTCCAGTAGGTCTCCTCTTGGTTGTCAATGTCCTCAACCGCTTTACGCAATGCATCATCCTCTTCTTTGAGCTGCTCTATAATTGTTCCTTCCCTAAAGTGTTTTTGAACCTCATCCCATCTAGCCACCAATGGAGCTCTTTGGACCTAGAAGTTTGTCTTGTTAGCTCGCCTCCATTGTTTCAGTTGATCTTTGACATAATGAAGTTGTTTGTGGAATCTAAACATTGATGTCCCATATGCTGGGCGACCTTCTTCCCACCACTATGGAATTTTCTTTCGAAGTTCCTCTTTTTGTAACCAAAAATTTTCAAATTTAAATGGTTTGTGATGTTGCACTGTCTTGATCCCTCCTTCCAACAAAATGGGAAAGTGATATGAAACTGGACCCTCCAAAATATGAAATTTTATATTCCATTTTACAAATGCCTCCTCTAAAACCAAAAAATGGTCTAACTTCACCTTCCTGCTATGTGGCTCCCTCCTCTTATTAGTCCAAGTATAGTTGGTTCTAGGGCATTTAATATCCACCAAGTGTAATGCCTGGACTTGGGCAATCATAAGTCGATCCCCTGGGTCCAAGATTGGGGTTCCCCCTTCCTGATCTCTAGAGGATAATTGAGCATTAAAATCCTTAGCAATAATCCATTTTGAATCTTCCTTTGATAATCTCATGTTATGCACAACTTTCCTTTGATGCATTTGACCATCTAGGTTTTGAGCCCTATAAAAATTTGTGATTAAAACATGTTCAGCTGTGACATTATTTCTAAAATGTGATGTGAGAACACCCCTCCAAGCTATATGTTCTATTGTAGTCCATTCAAGAGAGTTCCAAAGAGTAACTATCCCCCCTGAGGCACCTTGGGCAGCGACTTCCATATGACCAGCATCCCTCCAAAGTCTGTTAATTGTTTTAAACATAAGATATAACGACATTTTTGTCTCCTAGATAAGCAAAAAATTTGTTTTACATTTTTCTAGGAGTCTTCAAACAACAGATTGATGGGTTCTATTGTTTAAAACCCTAACATTCCATGATTGTATAATCATTTGTTACCTTGAGAGCAGTAAAAATCTATTGGCCTCACCGATCCTCCAGAGTGATCGGTTTGTCTCCTTGAACTCGCTATCAATTCCTTATTTGATTTTCTACCCACTCCTTGAAGTTGCTATTTTTTTATCTCTTTTCCACCTGAGTTATCCCTAAAGTTGGCCTTTCTCTGTTCTTTTTTGCTATGCCCATGCTGACATCCTTAATTATTGGCTGCTCTTGGTTATGCATTATCAATACCCCTGCATTCTCTGACTGTGGTAACTCACTGTACTCAATTACCTGCTCTATGATGGGGGGAGATGAAAGAGGAGCTTGAACATGGCTGTTATTATTTTCATTATTCCCATCCACTCCTTCCATGAATTTTTCTTCTTGGTCCATTAGTGTCTTAAATATCTCATACCTATTGGAGGGCTTGAGTTGGGTTTTCTCTTTACCATCTTTTTTCTTTTGCCTTCTCCTTCTTTTGGGCTGTTCAAAACCATCTCCCTGTGCTTCTTTACCCTGAGAAATAAGTGTTGGTTCTTTTTTGATTGTTGACTTACCCTCCTTAGGAAGATTTGACATTCCTACAGGAGCCTCCATTTTTATGTTCATATTATTTGGGCAAGATCGGGCCAAATGCCCATATTTATGGTAAACTCTGCATCTGAAGGGCAATGCCTCATAATCCTGTTGTTGAATCCAAGATAGTCTTGCAAGTTCAAGTTCCACCTCTGCTGGTAAAGGCTGGCCAAGATCCATTTCCACACATTATCTTGCATAAACAGTTGTGTTTCCTTCTATTGTGTCTTTGGAAACACCCAAATGTCTTCCAAGGGAATTATCGATAATTTCCAATACCTGCTCACTCCAAAACTCCATTGGAAGTGCATACAAATAGATCCAAACCAGGATAGCAGTGGGTTCAATTCAAGGATCAAATCCCACTCTCCAGGGTTGAACAAATAATCTTGCCGGACCATGATTCCTATTTTTTGATTTGAAAGCCCTATTTCTATCGACAAGTGAAGAAAAACTAACAATAAAATATCCATTGCTAATAAATCACAAAGAATACTCACCAAGAGGCTCCTAGTTTTGTCGGACCCAGGAATGCAAAAAATTTAGGGTAGGGCAAATACCCATGAATTTATAGATCAAATCATGATTGGCTCTATATAAAACTATTTCTTCAACCATCCTTTTCTCAATGAAAATATTTGGCCTTGATTCTGACTGTGGCAAGCATCCATTAACTCGTTGAGATGTTGATCTATTTCCAACAGCCGTAAAGAGCATTTTTAATTAAGTTTTTTGTGCTTCTTCAGTATTTGATGGAGATTTATCCTTTAACAAATCTACAAAAGAACTATGTCTCTCTAGAAGAGGATCCGGAGGTGTCCCCATTGGGCCCTCCTGGGGCAGCAATCTTGTCTTCAAATCCACAGTAACCAGAAATCTCTTTGGCTACCCAACTGATGCCCTCGGAGGCATTCACTATAGGTACTATAAAAATTTCAAAAATTTCAAAACTTTTAAAGGTATATTTTAAATTTAGGGCCATAGTTTTTGTATATGAAAGCATTTTGAGCTCATTTTTTCAAATCACATGGTTTTTTGGCATTACTAAATTGGTGGCATTGTTTTTTATCATAACTACATAAAAATATTTGTGTTTTGGTAAAATAGTCATGGATCACCATGTACCCTTGTTGAGTGGTCCAAACTAGGCTATTTTAAAAATCAAGATTGAAGCTTTGCTCCAAAGCAAGGGGTTACTCAAGTATATGAATGACGATCATCATGATACTAATGCTAAATAAGTGAAGCAACTCTATAGGGATAAGAAGTATGAGTCTCATGGTCTCATAGCCCTTCATATTGACCATATATATGACACCCATGTTAGCAACACTATGAACCCTAAAGTACTACTTGAAAATTTTGAAAGGTTATGTGATTGAATTGATTCCACACAAATCAATAGATTTGAGGTTGAGTTTGCAACTTTGACCATGGACTCATTTTATATTGTTGATGAGTACATAAATCATTTCAAAAAACTATAAGAATATATCCATATTGCAAGAGGACTACCTAAGGAGAGAAGAGAAGGACAAGAAGCATTGGATAAGGAAAAGAACATTAAACTGCTCAATATTATCTTAAACAATGTGTCACTGATATATGATATATTTGTTATCTTTAATATGCTTTGTGTAAACTTTCTAGAATCCCTTGCAACACTAATTGATGAGGTATTCAAGTACTTTTTGCACCATTAGGCTAGAAGACATAGGCATAAAGGAAATTTTGTAACTAATTAGGGTCACCCAAAGGAAGTTATTTTCAAAGATAAAAATGAAAAAAAACCAAAACAAAATGAGAAGAATTCCAAAATGCCCTTTAGGAATCCTACTCATGAGTTTTGTAAAAAGGAAGTTCAAAAGGCATAATTTTGTTGAATTTGCAACAAGAAAGAGGGTTTTGATGTTGCTCTCTTCTATGCAAAAGGTGAGGATAGTTTGATGGAGAAATTTCATAAGCACATGTAGCAGTTCATTCAACATATTAGAGATCCACTTCTTTAGATGAGTGGAATTCATATTCAAGGGCAACTAGGCAGGTTACTAAGCACAAGCATCTTCTATAGGGTTGCAACAAAATAAATTTAGAGGAGTGTGTTGCTATTGGAAATGATTCTTCATTGTAGGTTGTAGGATGTGGAGCCATCAACATTAGATCTTCATCTTTTGATGAGGTACTTCATATTCTTAATGTTGACTCTAATATTTTATTTATTTATCACATTACTCATACAAATAAGAAGGTAGATTATTGGTCTAATTGATGGATAATTAAGGATATAGACGATGGGTATAAAATCATTGCTTCTGGCTATTCTAAGGAGTCTCACCAAATGTATAACTTGGTGAAGATTTTTAAGTGCTATTGGAGATATCCAAAGAACCATAACAAGTTGCCAAAAAAACTATAATGGCTAGAATTTTTTCAAATTAATACTAGCAAGAAATTTCACATAAACTACAATAGAAAAGCATTAATAATAACGAAATAAATACATAAAAAAATTACATCATTAATTTTAGCTAAAAAGGGTGAAAAACATCACCAAGTCAGACCCAGTATGATCAAAATAATCATGCTTCACCAGTAGCAATATTTTATTAATAAAGGCAATTGAAATATAATAAAATCTGCTTGTAGATCCTTTGGAGACCTTGAAGAGATACATCTCAAATGGTTACAAAATCCTCCTTATATAGACCTAGTTTCTCCAAACTAGTGAGGATAAAATTAGATATGGCTAAATTATAAAAGCATTTTTTGAATATAATATAGTTTTTCTTTTACATGCATTGCAATATGGATAAAAATTAGAACCAGATATAATATTATAAAAATAATAATTTGGCTAAAAATGTAATTTGGATAAAAATTAGATCTAGATAAAAAATTCCAACTCAAATAAAATTAGATTCAGATAAAAAATTATAATATAATAAAAATGCAATTCGGATAAAATTAGATCTAGATAAAAAAATTCCAATTCGACTAGAATTAAAATATGAATAAAATTATTCGTATGTGTAGAGTAATTGGAAAATGCCCTAGGTGCTAGTTGTGGCCAACCTAGGTTCCATTACCACTGCCTCCACCCTACTGGATATGTAGGCATAGCTAGAAAATGTCCTCTGTGTTGATAGAGATCGACAAGGCTCCATTTTCCCTATGTCCAACCTGTGGATATATTAATAATTCAACACCCTTGTAACTGATGCTATGTGGTATACCTATATGGGACAACTACATCTAGCCATAGAGCTAGGTTCTTGGGGCTTCTAAACTACCCAATATTTGTATGGGAGGCAGGAGGCTCCCACTCTAGTGGGATGGCCCCATTCCATTTGCCCGCCCCCTACTCCACTTCCAAGCTTTCGAGATCTACTTGGAACTTTCTAGGCTAGATTTCTATTATTTTACTGACTCTCCACAACTATATGGACCATCTCAGAGACCTTGTCCTAGGTGCCTTGGTTTGGTTGGATTTTAACTAAGCCCAATTGGGGGGTTGTGGCTTTCGAAAGAGGGTTTGGTATTCGTTTACCTGTTCCTAGTGCTCGGGATTCTTGTATGCATTTTTCATGGCTTTAGGGGAGCTCATATTTAACATTTGCAAATGGTAATCCCTTCCAACTCTAGATCAGGTTTTGTAGTGCCTTTGGTATCTCTTTGCAGATCCAACGTTTGTTCACTTCAGGGTTTTTCAATGGATCCTCTTACTACAGTCTATATTTTTGGTCGTAGGGAGGGACCCTATGCTTCTTTGTGCAATTGTGGCTTTGGATTTTGAGATTTCATCCCTCAGTAGACTTGGTAGGACTGTGTGGTTTTCATATATGGATGGTTATTTTTTGGTTTGGCTCTATAGTTTTTAAGGTCTTAGGATGGGGACCTCATGCTTCATCACTTGTTGTAGTTATTGGGCCTCTGTTGACAATTCTTGTGTCCAATTTTGCTCCAGTCATGGGTCATCATGGTGGATGGTGTCTCTAGACTTTCTCCCTATAGCTTGTGTAATTAGTCTTCATCGCAGGGAGATCCTGCTGAGATATTTGGTGTTTGTTGATCTGCTTCCTAGGTTGTGTTTTCATTTTAGTTGTTTATGTGATTCTTCTTGCTACAATTGGAATTTTAGATTTTATTTTGATGGGTATTCTTGTTCCATTGTTGAGTGGGATGGATGTTTCACTCAAGGCCCTGCTTCCTATCCCTTGTTGGATGGATTTATGGTTTTCCCATGCCTTCCTAGATGGGATTCTCTCTGTTGGACCAGACTATGGTTTTCATGTGCCTTTTTGGATGGGATTCTCTTTTTTGGGCCATTTTGTGATGGTCTCATGTCTTCCTGGATAGGATTATCCTATGCTACAGTTGCTTTTAGTTTTGCATGTTGGTTTTTTCTCTAGCAATATTACTCTATTTTTGCTACTTTTTCTTGGGTTGTCGTTAGATGGGTTTTTCCTTTCTAGGTGGTTTTGACTTCTTATTTCTCTTGGGTAGGAAATAGATTTTTAGTTTTCTCCTTGGGCAAGATTCACTATTTTAAATCCTAGGCCCGTTGGATAGGATTTTTTTAAATTTTTTTCTTACGGAATGATCCCACATCCTAGTTTGTAAGGTCTGAAGATGGTCCCTCTAGAATTGTCTTCCTGTGCACTTTTATTTTAAAAAAACAAAAGGCCCATATTTTGGCTTGTTGGTTGGTCTATTGACATGGTTTCCTCTTTCTTATTTTTTAAAAATGTTTTGGGGCCCCTTTCAAAACCCATTTTTAATACAAATTACCAAAAAAAATATGAATAAAAATAGAAATCCCATTTTTTTCAACTAAACTTAGCAATAAAGCACTTTTGCAAGAAGTGTGCAGTTTCATATTATTTTTATTTTTAATCACAAACTATAATTATCAATGCTAAGTGACACCCTTGAGGAGTGAAACATTAGACGTCATAATTGTTTTTATTATCTCCCTTACTATCAATATTTCATACTCTAATATATATTTTAAAATTCTAAAAATTAATATCTATTCAAAGACTTTGTAAAAATATCAACTTGATCTTCATGTTTGTAAAACATGAGAGCTATAATAAACTCATATTCTACCAAGTCACAAATGGAGTAGTGGTGTATGTCAACATGTTTACTCACACTATGAAAAACTAGATTCATTATGATGGATATAGCATTGGTGTTGTCACAATAGGTCTTAATGGAGTAATCAATCTTCATTCCCAAGTCTTCAAAGAGTCTTGCCATCCAAGTGACTTGAGTGTAAGCAAATGATGCAATCATGTACTCCACTTTTGTTGTACACAATACAACTATTTGTTGTTTTTTTCTAATCCAAGAAACCAATTTGTCACCAAAGAAGAAAGCATACCTGAAGTACTCTTCCTATCATCAAGTATTCCTACCCAATCTACATCTATAGAAGCCTCAACATCACAAACATTAGTAGCATAATTAAACATAAACCAAACTATTTTGTACCATATACATACCTAAGGATTCTCTTGGCTACTTGCTAATGAGATTCATGAGGAGAGTACATGATTCTTGCCACCAAGCTAATATAATACATAATATTTGGTCTAGTAGATGTAAGTCATATCAAGCTTCCAACTAAATACCTATATAGTGTTGCATACACAAGAGGGGATGAATCCTTCTTCTTCAATTTGCAATCCACAACTGCTGGAGCATTAACAAGTTTGCAACCATTAATTTTTAATCTTGAGAAAATATTTTTAGCATACTTGGAATGAGTAATAGATTTTCCTTGAGTTGATTTCTTTATTTGCATGCCAAGAAAGTATTGTATTTTTTCCAAATCACTCATTTCAAACTCATGCAACATAACCTTTTTAAATTGTTTCAACAAGATAGTGGAGCTTCCCATAAAATTATATCATCAACATATAAAATATGACAATAGAATATGATCTAACTACCTTTTTATATAGTGTATTTTTAGTCAAACACCGTTCATAGCCATTTTTATGCAAGTAGGAGTTTATCCTAGAGTACCAAGCTCTAGGTGACTGTTGAAGCCCATAAAGTGCTTTCTTCACCTATACACTTAGTATTCATGACCTGAAACTATGAATCCTTGTACTAGATATACATAAACTTCTTCCTTTAAATATCCATTTAAGAATGTTGATTTTACATCCATTTTATATACACCAAGACTAAAATGGGCGGTTAGTGTAATAATAGATATTATTATTTCCAATCTATCAACTAGTGCAAGAGTTTCTTCATAGTCTAGTCCTTCTTAGTGAACATAGCCTTTAGTCACCAATTGTGGCTTGTGTTTAGCTATGTTTCCATCAACATTATATTTCAATTTACAAACCCATTTAACACTAACTATAGTCTTATATTTTAAAGGAAAAACAAGCTCCCAAGTATCATTTTTTCAATTTGTTCAATTTCATTTTCCAGTCTTAACCCAATCTTCATTAGCACATGCTTCTTTAAATTTTAGAGGCTCAATGCTAGAAGAGAACAATAATGCATAATTTATTATATTCTCACCTTGTTTTGATTATAATCTAGTTACTCTCCTTGTATACTCATCCAACATTTTTATTTTTAGGTGATATTTGCTTAGTCTTTTGTACCAATACACCTTGATGAAATTGAATATGGAGAGTCAGTTTGATATAGGGGAGCTATATTTTTCTTCACTTATTGGTTGTAAGGATTTCCAATTTTCATTAGGAGCTAGTTCATCAATTTGTGGTGTAATACAAACGTCTTTAGTCTCTTTGTTATATGATCTCCCTTCATTAAATACCAAATATCTACTAACATGCAACTTGTTAGTAGTGGGATTATAACATTTGTAAGCCTTGGATTCATCATAATAGCCAAAATATATATATTTGTTAGATTTCTCATCAAGTTTTCTTCTCACTTGTTCATGAATTTGTACATAACATATGGAACCAAAAAAATTCAAATGACCAATACTTGGCTTCTTACCATGCCAAGTTTCATAGGGAGTAGAGTTTTCTACCAGCTTTGTAGTGCTTCAATTGAGAATGTAAACAACTATATGTATAGCTTCACCCCAAAACTTATTTGGTAACTTTATTTCCTTCAACATGCAATATGTCATTTCCACTATGGTCCTATTCTTCCGTTCTGTGACTCCATTATGTTGAGGAGTGTAGGTGGTTGTCAACTCCCTTTTGATTCCCTAGCTACTACAAAATTCTTGGAACTCATTGAAAGTTAACTAAGTTCCTCAATTAATCCTTAAGATATTAATACAAAAACTAAATTGCTTATCAACTAAAGCCTTAAAAATCTTGAAATAATCAAAATCTTGTGATTTATCATGCAAGATATTTATCTAACTAATTCTTGAATGATCATCATCAAAAAACAAGAAATATTTTCTTTTACCGATGCTTGAGGTTTGCATGGGTCCACATAGATCAACATGCACCAATTACAATAGCTTCTCAACTCTAAATTTTTTGTGTGGAAACTTATCTCTTCCAAAAATGTAACCTTCACATGCACTTTTTAGAGGCTTCATAAATGTGGGCAGCCCTCTAACAAGACTCATTTTTTGCATTCCATCCAATGAGCCAAAGTTGAGGTGTCCATAACTCTTATGCCATAACCATGACAAATCAACAATGGTCTTCAAACATTCCATGGTTGTATTTTCAATGTATACATATTATTTTCTAACATCAACACTTCAAAGGTTCGAGGTGTAGACCAATTGGTTCGACCAATTCCCATAAGGAGAGCGGAGGTCCAAGGTTAAAATCTTGTGCCTCATCGGACTGAATGTTTGCTTTTTAGCAATGTAAAAGGTTTAAAATAATTGTGGCATGGTGGTTATAGGGGCAGATTGCATGAAGAACTGTGTGGTGGCTTCCAAGACGGACAACGTAGAATAATGTGGTGCCATAAAAACTGGACAACCTGCCCAGATTTGTGGCGGCTACTGATTCGACCATGTAAATTAAAAAAAACATCAAAACTTCAACTACAATTTGATTGTTAGTCTTATTCGAGATTCTACAATAATTTTTTTTTTAAAGACTATAATATTTTAAGTATAATTGTCCAATAATTAAAATATTATGCTCTAGTCCTAGAACATACAAAGCGCCATGCATAGAAAAATCTTACCCATATTTGTCATGATGGCAAGAGTTCTTTTTCTACTATATTCACTTGATTATTATCACCAAACTTGACTTATCCTTTGACATTCTCATCAAGTTCAATAAAAAAACTCCTATTTCCAGTCATGTGGTTTGAACATCCACTATCAAGATACCAAACATAATATTCAACAACCTCAAAAATATTGCAATATAGGAAGAGGGTTTCATATTTTTATTCATAGTAATTAGATATTTTCTATTGGATTTTCTTTTTATAGCAATATGGTTCAACGTGGTCATCCTTGCCACAATAGACATAGTGTTTATGGGTTTTTTCATGACTATTGTTGTTTGCTCTTCCATGGTCTCTAGATAATGATGGTGTCTAAGTGGTAGATGATGGTTCTTTGACTGGTTTGGTTGTTCATTCATATTTAAATTGTCTTGAAATATTTGATCAAGACCATCTATATCTTTCATCCTTTGTTCATAAGTTTTCAAGCTACCAAGTAGTTCAACAAGAATTAGATTTGGGAAATATCTATTTTTTTAAATAGAAATCATAACTGGATCAAACTTATTAGGAAGGCTTCTCAATACCTTCTCAATAATTCTTTTATCATCAAGTGCCTCATAATGTGCATGAATAACATTCACCATATTTTGGACTCTAGTGATAAACACTTCAATAGACTCATTATTGTTCATGCATAAGAATTCAAAATATCTTCTCAAGAGTTGAAGCTTAACAATTTTGACCTTGGTTGAGGAAACAAACTAGGGTTTTGGAGGCTAGGGCAAAGACCTAGAGAATGTTTTCTCATGAAAAACAACATCAATGAGGATCAATCCCATCAAAGGATATTTCAACAATAAGGATCATGGCCAAGAATGGGGTTCATAGGTACTTTGGTACTAGATCCTCCAAAATAGGGAATCTCATACCTAGATAATCTATGTGGAACCCTATATAGCTTTAGATACTATCAAATATAGGTAAGAACAATCATAAGTGCCATGGGAAAACAACAAAAGAAAGATTATCTACCTAGAAGAGTGAATGGATGTTTACCATAGGCAAAAGAAAAACTAGTATTGGAAATAACAGAGGAATGGGTAGCCTAGGACATATTTTATAAGACAAAACACAACCTAATAGGTAAATTCATGGGTTTTAGGCCATCCTTGCACTTCCTCCACATGTGGATAAGGAAACAATGGTATCTGGAAAGATAATATGAGATTCTAACTCTCAAATGGGTATTTTTCTATGGAGTTCACATCAATGGTAAATTGACAAAAAGTATTTGAGGGGGGGTTGTATCATCATAGGTCAGTAGGACTATTCCTAAAACCATGGAATATGAGATTCAAATCAAAGGTGGAACCAATCGTAGTACCAATATGGGTAATATTGTTTTCCCTTCCTCTTTAGTTTTAGAAAGAGGAGGTACTCAAGGAAATAGGCAACCTACTAGGACATTATCAGGGTAGATCAAGAGAAAAAAATTTAGGAGGATCGACAATTTTTTCTAGGATTTTTCTAGAAATGGACCTCAATAAACCTCTTCCAATGGAGCTAGACATGAAAATAGGGGATTTTATTTGGTGTTAGCAACTAGATTATGAGGTTGCTCTATTCAAATGTAGGGTGTACCACACTCATGGACATCTGGCTAGAATATGCCCAACAAGTAAGGATCATCAACTAGAACAAGAGGGGACAAAAGAAAATATTAACATGGTGGACCAATCTCTTCAGCATAAGGTAAATCAAAAAGTAAATAAGGATCAAAAAACATTGAGGGCTTCCAACAAGTAATCAGAAGGTCAAACAAAAGAAATCAACAAAGTAATCAAAGACAAGGAAGACAATGAGAAGAACAAACAATAGATATGAGATATTCAAATAACTTGGAAGCTTGGAAATAAAAGAGGAATTTCAAATGGAATTATTAGAGGAGGATATTCACCAAGTCACATCAATTAGTTAGGAACAATAGTCTAATGTAGCATCGAGGAACAATAAAGAAGTAGAACCATACCCAACCTCTCTCATGGAAGAGGAGATTCAACCCATGAGGGAAACCACTGGAGGGGAAATGGAGCAGGGGGTTATATTACCTTAGGAAATAGAGATGGAAGAAGGAAATAATAACAAATATGACCCTACTTTAGAAATTCATCAAATAAATAAGAAATAGAAACCAACTCAATCAATGGGGTGGAAGTTAAACAAGGAAAATATGGAGGAACAAGGAAGAAATATGAGCCAAAATAGAAGGGTAAATCGTTGACTAGTTTTTTCTCTCTCAATTCTCAATGATATTAATTACTTGGAATGTGAGGGGTTTAGGTAGCCATCCCAAACAAGTGGTAGTCAAAAAAATTATCATGGATACAAGTCAAGATATAATATTGTTATAGGAAACCAAAATGCAGGGAGAAGACTTACAAAAAATAAACAAGAGGATATGTCAAAAATGAGAGATCCTTACTTAATCGACATAGGGAAAATCAGGGGGGTTGGCCATTATGTGGAATCACCAATTGTTCCTAGTTATAGGGACAACCTCCATGAGAGAGGTGTTGATGGTTTGGTTGCAAAATAAGTAAAAAGGAAAAATTGGACTAGTTAATTTCTATGGAGCACATACAATCAGATTACAGAGGGATCAATGAGAGGCCATCCAAACATTTAGAGACAACTACCTTGAGTACTAATGGATCATAGGAGGATATATCAATATAAATATTAGAATAGACGAACAAAAATAAGGTAGAGCCATGTTGGAGGAAAAGGATAGGTTCTTCTCGGTAATAACATGTTAAATAAATCTAATAGATATCCCAACTATGGATAGCTCCATGACCTGGATATATAGAAGAAAGGAAGATGAAACAGTCACATCTTACTTGGATCATTTCTTCACGGGGGAGGAATTATACTTGCATACCAAGCATCAAGGGAGGGTCATGGATAGGCTTTTTTCAAAATATTTTTTAGTAAGCCTTACCATAAAGAAGATAATCATAAAGTCATAAGAACTTTTAAATTTGAGCTATAATGGCTAAAAGATAAGGAGTTGGAGGACCACTTAAAGGAATGGTGGAAAATAGGGAAACCAAGATTTGGAACAGCCCAATTCAAACTCCATAAACAACTAAAATA
The DNA here is from genome assembly GCA_028583015.1 of Wollemia nobilis. NCBI lineage: Eukaryota > Viridiplantae > Streptophyta > Pinopsida > Araucariales > Araucariaceae > Wollemia > Wollemia nobilis. The sequence goes on along the minus strand of JAQPPZ010015824.1, from coordinate 38,706,099 downwards.
TGTGAGGACCCAACTAAAGGAGTGGAGTAAACACAAGAACTCACTAGAATTCAAAAGAATGAAATCAAGGATTAAAAGGAGAATATTGCTAGGGAGATAAGATAAGGAAATATTATGAAAGGTTCGTTGCAACGTGAGGTAGAAATTCTTAGGAGAGAGAAAGCATTGGAGGAACAAGAATATATCTACCAGAGGTAAAGATCCATAGTTGCATGGTTAAATGAGAGAGATCAAAACATGGCTTTCTTCCATAAGACAACTAGAAGACAACAAAATAGAAATACAGACCTTATAGATATGATGGGTCAGGTAAAAAATAAATAAAGTGAAATGTAAACTATAGCAAATCAATACTTCCATACCCTATTCGGTAGCAATGAAAATTTAAATGTAGTATGATAGGAGAACATACTAGAGGTAATTATGCAATTAGTCAAACCTAGAAACAATAATTAATTAATGAAGGAAAATTCTTTGGAAGAAACATCACAAATCATATAAAAAATACAAACAGGAAAGACCCTAGGACTAAATGGGTTCCCCATTGAATTTTATTATAACTTCTAATAAATTGTGGGACAAGCAATTGTGGAGGCACTTGAGAAAATCAGACAGAGTAAAAAAATGTTAAGAGCCTTGAATCATGCTTTTATTACCTTAATTCCTTAGGGTCTACCTAGAGAGATAATTAGTAATTATAGGCATCCTTCACTATGTAATGTAGTATACAAGACATTAACAAAGCTTATGGTAGAGAGGTTAAATTTTTTTTTACCAAATCTAATTTCAAGTGAGCAAAGTGGTTTTGTTGAAGGTACACAATTTCTAGATGGAATAGTAGTGGCCCAAGAAGTGATACACACAATGTCCAAACAAAAGGACCCAGGTATGTTTATTAAATTAGATCTTTCTATAGCATATGATATAGTATATTAGACCTTTATTCAAAGAATTTAAAAAAATGGGCTTTGGAGAGGGGTGGAGAGACTGGGTAAAAGCATGTACATAGACTACATCATTCTCAATTATGGTAACTGGCAGTCCCTCTCCCATGTTCATAGTAGGATGGGGGTTGAGGAAAGAGGGCCCTATTTCCCCTTATCTTTTTATCCTATTTACAGAGGGTCTAAGGAGACTACTATAAAAATGGAGATAAGAGAAGAGGATGAGGGGTCCAAAAATAGGCTCTCAAATTGACGTAAATCACCTTCAGTTTGTGGATGATACTACTCTTATTAGTCAAGCCAATATCCTAGTAGAAAGAAACATAAAAGAAGTTTTATATGCCTATACTCAAGCTACTGGGAAAACTTTAAATGAAAAAAGTCTCAAATAGTCTTTTTCAATACACCAAAGAGGCAAGGTCCGAGGTGTAGACCAATTGGTTCGACCAAACTCCATAAGGGGGGTGGAGGTCCAAGGTTTAAATATCAGACCTCATAGGACTGAATGCTTGTCCCTTTCCTGGTGCTTTCAGCGATGTAAAAGGTTTTAAATTATTGTGGCATGGTGGTTATAGGGGTAAACTGCACAAAGATCTATGTGGTGGCTTCCAAGGCAAACAACACAAAATATTATGGTGGCCATAAAAATCGGACAGCCTGCCCAAAGTCATGGTGGCTACCGATTCCACCATGTAAATTAAAAAAAATACACCAAAGAGGGTGAGAGATAAAATTATACAATTGTTAATCTTCAAGAAACTCCTTTATAGAGTATCTAGGAGTACCTTTATCTACAAAGAAAATAAAAAGCAAGGAGTGGAAAGTGTTGATTGATAGACTACAAGCTAAGTTGATCAAATGGATGCACAAATGGCTAATATTGGGAGGAAGGCTTACAATGAATAAAGTTGTGCTACAAATCCTTTCAGTTTATAAATTTTCCATACTTCAAGCTCCAAAGGGAATTATAAAATATATTGAAAAACACCAAAGAAATTTTTTGTGGTCAGGCATAAGGGAAGAACTAAAATTACCACTAGTTGGGTGGGAGAAGATATTTCAACCAAAAAAACAAGGAGGCTTAGGGATAAGATAATATCCCAAAACAACAAGGCACTAGCAAGGAAGCTATACTAGATATGGATTATAGTTACTAAGGGCTTATGGAGCAGACTACTACAAGTCAAATATCACCCAAGAGTGGTTTAGGAGAACATCCTAAGACTTTGAGTGGAAGGAGAGGGATATACAGTATGAAGAATAATAGAAATGGGTCAGGAGTTGATAAATACATACCTATATTGGTATTTAGGGGATGGAAAGGATTATCTCTTTTCGAAGGATTCATAGAATCAATCCCAACTAATTATTCAGATATTCCTAGAGATGGATTTGGAAAGTATAGATCCCGAAGATAGCGTGGTTTAAAGTGACTCACTATATGAAATCATGGAATCAACATGTGCCAGAATTACTACAATGGAAACATCCTAGGGAATGGCTAGTGAGGGGGGTAGAAGAACTAACCGAAAAACTATGGAGATATCTCCAAAGACACCCAATTCAAGATGGTTCCAAGAGGGATATACTTGGATGGGGAGGAAGCAAGTTGGGAATATATAAGACAAAGGAGGGATACAAGGTAGCTTGTGGATATGATATTGCCCCAACACCACTTACATGGACATTTTTGTGGAAAAATGAAGGATGGCCAAAAATTAATATGTTCTTATGGTTGATTAACCATGGAATGTGCTTGAAATTTGATAATTTGAGAAAAATAGGCTTCTACAGGTCTTCCAAATGTGTTCTGTGTGGGAAGGTAGAGGAGACCTTGAATCACCTCTTTTTTTAGTGCTCATATATGGATGAGTTGGTGGGGGTAGATGAGACAACATTGGGAAATCTTTGCGAGTTGATAATGCTTTTATGAGAAATGAAAACAATACAATTTTTAGACTAAAACAATGAAAATTGATGCAAGTTGGGACCCAACTTCATATAGTGGTAATTATGGATAGAAAAATATGTATACATATTTAGATCATAGAACAAAACAAGGGAGAAAGTATGGAAGATGGTTATTAGTAAGGTAATGGAAACACTATCTATTAGATTATAGGAGGAAACAAACATAGAAATGGAGGAAGTGACTATCCTTAGGAGCTATGGAATAACTATAAATGAAAAACAAATAAGGTTTGGATACGCAGGTGAGAATTCCTCAAGTGAAACAGAGTGGAGACTGCCTCCCAGAGAGTGGGTGAAGGGTAACACGGATGGGACTTCTACTAAAAATCCTAGAAAATATGGTTTTGGCCTTATCATAAGGAATTGTAAAGAACAAGTGTACTCAATAGTAGAAGGTATGGGGAAGATAATAAATAATAAAGCAGAAGGACATACAATATTGTTGATGTTAATGATAGCTACGAATCTACAATTACATAGGTTATGGATAGAGATAGAATCTCAGGTATAGGATAGAATCTTGGATCAAATAAGACCCTTCTAGGTGCTAAAAATTGGGGAGAGAAGAAAGGTGGAAGCAATTCAAAAGATTTTGAAGGTTTTTCATGATGTATTTATTACGCATATCAAGCGAGAAGGAAATAGGGTGGCAGATTATTTAGAAAAATGAGGAAAGGAGTTGGAGGAAGGGAAATATGTGGACTTTTAGATGGAAAATCAAATAAGCTAGTCCTAAAAAATCCAAGGGATGCAAAAGGTGGTATAGGCAGGTAGCAAAATAGGCAGAGCAAATAGTGATTCTAATGAATCTATTGTAGTTAGGCCAGTGAGCAATGGCCCTGAAGGAAAAAAATGATAAGTTATCCTAATTTCAAGCTAGGTAAGGAAGTTTCTTGGCTTACTATAATAGGCTCCCATGTCTTCATCTTCAAGACATTGTTACTCTACTATAGGATATTACTGCCAATAGACTCAAAGCAACCAAGGTGGATGGCTTTCAAAATTAGAACACACAACCATAGGCATTTTATTGAGTATGGCCAAATTAAGAGAAAATAACCCTTCAAAATTGACTTCAAAATAGTATGAAGATAGATGGATCAAGATGCCAAGAACGACTTCAAAATAGTATGAATATAGATGGATGGTCTACAAAATTCAGATGAAGGAGGAAAATTGAAATTCAATTCAGGTGTTGTTGATGTGCATGGATAACTTCATAATGATGGTATTAGGTGTTGTTTTCAATGAACCCACCTATATAATTTTTGCAGTGCTTCATAGGAAGTGGTTTAAATGAATGGTAGTCAACATTGATCTCATGGAAACCTCTATAATTCTTGATATATTGTTTATATACAGTGTCGAGTTACTCCTAAGGTAGGTTTGAAACCAATCAGGGCCCATACTGAGATAGGTGTTGATGATGAGGATAACACTTTCACCAGGTGTATGGGTAATTTTTGAGCCAAGAGGGATTGGAGGAGGCTCCTCTTTCTCCCTTGTTTCTTGTCTGGCTCATTTTACTTTGTAATACAACTTCTATTAATATAATTTATTTTTTAATCTTTCAAAAAAACTATTCTCACCTTGGAGGGACCTTTATAACACTTTCAAGTATCTCCCATGCATCCTTTGATTGAGTATATTTAACAATATTTGGAAATATGGAGACATCAATCCTACTTTGAATTACAAAAGAGGTTTTTGCATCCTTCTTTCAATTTTCCAACAACTCCTTCTTAGAAACAATAGAGAGGGTATTGAAAGTGGATTGATTTGTTGGTTCAAAGTATCCCTATAAAACAAGACTCCACAAGCCCTATGAAATTAAAAAATTCTTCATTTAAATACTTCATCATTCAAAATTTTCTCCATTAAACATAAGAATTTGATGTGGAACAATATTAGCTCCATTTTGTGCCATCATAAAAATAAAAAAATCCTTTAACCCAAATAGATCAACCTACTATAATACCAATTGAAGATGTTAAGTGCTATTGAAGAAATCCAAAGAACTACAACAAGCTGCCAAAAAAAATGTAATGGCTCGAATTTTTTTACATTAATGTTGGCTCAAAATTTCATAAAACTACAAAAAAAACATCAATAATAAGGGCATAACTTCAACAAAAAATTATAGTATTAAATTCAATATCAAGGGTTGAAAACATCACCAAGTCAGACCCAATATGATTTTAAAAAATCATGCTTCACCAATAGCAATATTTTATTAATAAAGGAAACTAAATACAATATAACATGCTTGTAGATCCTCTAGAGACCCTGAAGAGATACATCTCAAATGGTTACAATATCCTCCTTATATAGACCCAGTTTTCTCAAACTAGTGAGGATAAAATTTAATACAGATAAATTATAAAAAATAGATAGATATAATATCATTTTTATTTTACATGCATTGCAATCCGAATAAAATTCATTTTTGGATAAAATATTATAAAAATTCCAATCTGGTTAAAAATGCAATCCGAATAAAAATTAGATCCAGATAAAAAATTATAATTTGGCTAAAAATGCAAATCCAAATAAAATTAGATCTTGATAAAAGTTTTCGATCGAACTAAAAATACAATCTGGATAAAAATATTCCAATTCGGCTAAATTAAAATCTGGATAAAATTAGATATTCTCCTTTTTCAGTTGCAAAACCTTTTTTTTTTTTTGGTAAGTAGATAATTTATATACAAAATGGGTTTTTTAAGAGGATCCCAAAACCTTATAACATGAGAGGCCGTAGCCTTTACCATTAGAAGGAGCCCCTTGGGCTAATACATTAGGTACCATATGAAAACTTACCAAAAATAAACATAGTGATGCCCATGAGGGCTACATCAAAACCCTCCCAACGGAGGTCAAAACAACTAAAAAAAACATAAAAAAATACATAAGCATCCATTATATAGATCGTTGCCACCAGACGACAAAAAGGATCACGTCCCAAGAACCTCCCTTACACGTTCGGATCCTCCTGGGCCTCACGCCCCTTAAAGTGCTTGAGGATCCTCACCATTGCATTGGTAGAGGAGAGGATGTTGGCCATCATGTCTAACAGGAACTGGGGGGACAACCTCTCTGCCTCACTCAGTGTTAGAGTTGATTTGCTACGACGGAGTCCCTTTCTCCTTCTTCACCTTCTTGAGCCACAGAGACGACCGGGATGGGTTCGGGGCATAACTCTGCCCTCTCTTGGTTGGCTTGCTATGGGAAACTCTTTGGAGGGATGCAATATTAGCCACCTCAGGGGGGCTACTTCAGACAGGGCTGGAAGTTCCATCCTCTTGAACAAGCATAGGACTACCCGAGGCTTGGGTAGCAATAGGATGGACCGCCTAGGGCAGATGACGATTCACAGCGACATGGCATAATATGACACTCATTAACCCCTAGTGGATAGGATGGTAGGACGACTTCTTGCTCTTTTAGATAGTGAGGCCAAGGGAGTAGACAAGATAGTCGAGAATACAGACCTTCTTGGCATCCCTCATATCATTCACAAAACTGATGTAGAAACTGTGTATAGGCTTGTCAAGATCATCGCAAGTAACATACTATAGGATAGGGATTATGGCAAGGTTCCAAGGTTCAAGTAGGGCAGATCGAAGGAGGGCCGACTTATCCCACCCAAGGTTTGATCCTTTGTCTGGGAATTGTTCTAATTCCTCTTCCCAATTGTGACGATCATGCTGAATGTTACGACCTACCATCGACAACCCAGTAACCTCACTCAAAAGCTCAATGGAGATTTTAAAATTTATCCCCCTCACCACAACCTCACCTCGATTCCAGGAGTCCACAAAAGCACGGGTGATATCGCCTTCAGGCCCTTGGAATTTATTGAGGAAAGGGAGCAAACCCTTGGACTTCATAAACATCATGGCTTTGTCACATAGGGAAAGCTCAGCCGGCTCGACGTAAGGAGAAGCCATGGACTCAGGAAACACATTCCAGGAGCTAGGACAGGGAAGCCAGACGACTTTGCACCACACTCCAGGGGACACCTTACACCAAAAAAGATAAAGGCTCACCCAAAACACCACTAGATTAAATAGATTTTCTTTGGATATGAGCCTCACATGCATGCAAGGAGGGCCATCATTACCAAAGATAGTATTAGATCCAGGGTGGTGGCAAGGATTGATGCTGAGGTGGACACGCAATCTTTGAAGGTGCCACATGTTGCCGAATGTAGTGGTACCTTTGGTAGTTGTGTCTAGAGAGGTGGGTTAGAGCGTCCTCTCAATGTGGCTCGGGAGAGGGCCAATGGTGATCTTCGCTTGGGCACACCGAGCCCGTCCAAATATCTGTAGGAGAGATGAAAAAGCACCCACCTGTCTTTGAACTCTGCCAAGCACGAGGGACAAGATCGGGGATATATTGGACCACCTTTCGAGGGCCTTTGGGAAAGGATCATTATCATTATTCCTGCCATGAACCATCATGATGGATGTGCCAATTGGACCCAGGGGCCCAGGTGTTGGGGCTCTCCTCGAGCCCGTCCACCTAGGCGGGCGTAGGTGTTGGGGCTCTCCTTGAGCCCGTCCACCTAGGCCCGATCCTTTCATCATGCTTATGTGAAGACATTAATAATGTCCTGGTTGGTGATCTTCTCAATGTCCACTAGGAAATGCTGATGCCACACCATAAGACATGTGGACTTTAAACCTTTGTTTGCTAAGTGGTCAGCGAGACCATTGCCCTCCCTGTAGGTATGATTGATCTAGATCTTGTTCCTCTGAAGTAGGATGCTCTTGGACTTAGTGATGATATTGTAAACCTTCCACGTTGGATCCTTGGAAGTTGTCATGTAGTTGATGATGTTCAAAGAGTCCCCTTCAACAACCAAGGGACGAGGATCCTCCGTCATGAGCTTGAGTCCTCTCAGCAGTCCTCTAGCCTCTACGAAATTATTGGTTTGATACCCCAAGTTTTCATAGAAAGCCATAACAAGCTTTCCATTATGATCTTGAACTGACCCCCCGTAGCGGCCGCCCCTGGGTTGCCATGAGATGCCCCATAAAAATTTAGCTTCAACCACCCATGAGGAGGCCTGACCCACCTGACGTTCTTCTTGGAGACCCGCAGATCCTCTCGCTCCTTACTCTCCTTGGATAGCTTCAAGGATTTGAACAATCCTTCTTCGAACATATGTTTGGGCCAAGGGCTGGGGATAAGCTTGGTATTCTCAATGGCAAAGGCGATGGCCCTATGAGCGACTGAGGGAGGATCCCTAGGGGGGTGACCGAAGACCCGACCATTGTGTTCCAACCATACCTGCCATAGAAAGTGGTGGAAATAAGCATTCCATAGGAAACAGAGCTTAGGGTTTTTAAAAGGATTGACCCATTGGAAGAAGGCTTCCTTGATGGTCTTGGGGGAAACCCATTGGATCTAGAAGGTGGAAAGGATGGTGCCAAGGACCGACCCAGTGTAGTCACAATGCAAGAAGAGGTGGTCAAAGGACTCATAGGGTGAACCGCACAAGTAGCATCTATTGGCCAAAGCAAACCCCCTCTTGTGAAGATTGTCAATAGTGAGGGTTTTGTTCTAAAAAGCAATCCAAGAAAAGAAATTTACCTTTGGGATCACTCCTTTCCTCCAAACCATGTTGTAAGGAAAGTTTGAATTTAGCCCTTTGCATTGAAAACCATAGGTAGATTTGACAGAGAAACCCCCGTCATCGGTCCCCCTCCATATCAATCTATCTGGTTCTCTACTAGTGGGGATGATGATGTCCTTGAGGATGGAGGACAGGAATCCAACCTCTATCTCTAGCCCTTCTGCATTTATGAATTTCCACTACAGGGAGCCATTTCTCCATTCAATGAAATTGGCCACCTTCTGCCCAACATTGTTATCCAGGAAACTTTTAAGTTGAACCAGCCCGGTCTGTTCTGAAAGAGGATCCTCTAGGACCCACCTGTCCTTCCAAAAGTCTATACTTTTACCATCCCCGAGGATCCACCTGATGTCATTTTCGATCAACTATCTGGATTGGCCAATGGCTTTCCAAAAAGTCAACCCCCCAGTTGGAATTCCACCCTCAAGAAGGGGAGTGTTGTTGAGGTATTTCCTCTTGACAATCCTAACCCATTCAATCGGTTCTTCGACTAGGATCCTCCAAGTGTGTTTGGAAATGAGTGCTAGGTTCATCATGGCCATTCTTCTAAGCCCTAATCCACCTTGCTTTTTGCTTCTACACACTTTATCCCAGGCTACCAAAGGAATCCTAGACTTATCTTCACTGCCTGACCAAAGGAAATTCCATTGAGCCTGCTCGATCTTAAGAAGAACTGAGGCAGGAAATCTGAAAACAAACATGAAGAAGATCAAAATCCCTTCGAGGCATGCCATGGTAAGGGTTGCCTTGGCAGCTTGGGATAGGAGCTTGCCTTTCCATGATGCCAACTTTTTGTGGATCCTCTCATTCACCATATTCAACATCCCTTCCTTCGCATTCCCATAGAATAGAGGGAGGCCAAGATAGGTGGTGGGAAGGTAGTCAATAGAGTAGCCCAGGATCCTTGTAATCTGAACTTAACGCCTGGTCGGGGTGTTGATGAAAAAGATCTTGCTTTTGATGTAATTTACTTTTTGTTCGATAGCCTTCTCATAGAGTCCAAGGATTTATTTGATAGATTTAGCTTGAGCTACTGATGTAATGGTGGATAGAAGCATGTCATCCATAAACTGTTGATGGGGGATCGCATCAATCTATAAGGCAGGGAGGATACCTATCACCTTCTTTTGACATTGGCCGTTCTTGAGAGCTCTTCCCAACGCTTCTGTAAGTATAATGAAAAGGATGGGGGACAGAGGATCCCCTTGGCGTAAACCTCTTGAGCTTTGAAAGAACTCGAAGGGAGAGCCATTGACTAGGACCGAGAAATAGGGAGAGGAAATGCAGCCCTGGATGAGATCGACCCATAGGGAGTGGAAGTCAAACTTGAGAAGGATCTTCTGAAGGAAACATCTGTCAACCCTATCGAATGCTTTGTTCATATCCAGCTTAAGAAATAGGGTAGCCTTCTTAGACATTAAGGTCGAATGCAGGGTTTCATGGATTGAGATGACCCCATCCAAGATGTTCCTCCCTTTTACCGAGTTGCCTTGGGATTGATCAATGATGACGGGAAGTATGGCCTTCAGCCTGTTGGCCATAACCTTGGTCAAAATTTTGTAGATGACATTGCATAGGATGATGGGCCTATAATCGGAGATGGATTTGCAAGTAGAGACTTTTGGGATGAGGGCCAAGAAAGTGGAATTGAAGCTGTGAGGGACAAATTTGGTTTCCTGAATTTCTTTAATAGCCTTACATACATCATTTCCCACCACATCCCACATAGTTTGGAAGAACCTCAGAGAGAAACCATCTGGTCCAGGGGCTTTATCGGCTTGTATTGAAAATAAGGCCTCTTTAACTTCATTGCGGGTGAAGGGATCCACCAATCTGGAGTTCAAGTCCTGAGGAACAATGTAGGGGATATTAGCAAGAAGAGTATCCTGAGCTTGACTATCACCCTTTGAGGCACTTCCCAAGAGGTTCTAGAAGAAAGACACTACTTTGGTCTTTATATCCACAATATCAGTGAAAGATGATCCATTGCTGCACATGATCTCCCTGATCTTGTTGGATGCCCTGTGTCGCATGGTGGAGGTATGAAAGAACCTTGTATTGGCATCGCCTTCCTTGACCCATAGGTCTCTTGACTTCTGCCTCCAGAAGGTTTCCTCTCTAGCCAAGATATTATGGAATTTTTCTAGGAGGTTCCTTTCCTCCTCCCTAGTGGGGCTGTTGTGATCCCCTACTTTGATTCTCCTTTCTATCTCCTAAAGTTTCTCAGTAATAGCCTTCTTATTGGCAAAAATGTTGCCAAAGACCTCCCTATTCCAAATTTTTAAGTTTTCTTTGACCATCTTCAGCTTTTGATCCAACTGAGAAGTGGCAGACCCTCTAACATTTTGATGCCACCAAGAGGACACTTGATTTTTGAAATCCTTGTGTTGGGTCCACATGGCTTCGAAACAAAAAGGAGTTTTGAAGGAGGGAGGCCTACCAGATTCAAGGAGGATGGGATTGTGGTCTGATACGATCTAAGGTAAGGCCAGCAGAGTGGCATCACCAAACCATGGAATAGCTTCTTGAGAAATTAGGAACATGTCCAACTTCACCTGGATGAGTCCGCCATAAATCCTCCTGTTGCTCCAAGTAAAATAGGATCCTTTGAGTTGAACATCCATGAGCTCATTGGTATTAACAAACCCTCTAAAATCCTCCATGCTTCTGTTGTAAGAGTCGTTGCCTCCTTTATTTTTAGATGGATGTAAAGGACTGTTGAAATCCCCTGCTAAGATCCATACAAAAGTGTTAAATGTGGTCCTCATTTGAGTTACTATTTCCCACATTGTGACCCGCTCAATGGGAGTTTGGGGTGTAAATATTTGACAGAATTCAAGACTTCTTATTGGTCTTGGAATGAAACAAAATATTTAGGATCCTTTTTGAGGATGACAGAAGCCTTCCTTTGACCAGGGTAGGGTCCCAAAGACACATAAGCCCCCTCGACGTGCCTTGAGCAGGACTGATAAGGCAATATCCATTGGCCCAAATGGCCTTGGTAGCCTTTTGAGAATAGAATTCATTGATTTTTGTTTCTTGCATAATGAATATGGAAGGATTGATCCTTTTCCTTAGGTCAGCCACCAACCTCTGCTTGGCTGCCTCGTTTAGGCCCCTCACATTCCATGAGAGGACCTTCATTTCAAGGGTTTAGGGTTTTTCTTGCCTCCCTTCACCAGCTAGAAGGGGGGTTTGGTTCCTTGCTTTTCATTGTCGGATTCGTCAGAGAAAAGCATCGACTGGGTCCCATTTGTGATATCCTCTGCTATTTCCTTATTTATTTTCTCATTGTCAGAGGGTCTCCCTCTTTTCCTTTCACTACCATAGTCTATTGCCTATTTCCTGCTCCGAGTGTTCCTGGGGCTGATCCTTCCTGAGAGAGATGGGACTTCTTTTTTAGATGAAGTAGAAGGGGGTGCCTCTCCTCTATTCGAGCAATTTGGGGATTTTCTATTGCTCGCCAGGTACTCATCCATATAAGAATTTGGAAAAACAATTTTAGGAGGGGGTTGTACCTGGGCCGTTGGATCCTCTATGTTAGGACTGGTGAGAACCAAAGATTTTAGAAGTGCCTCCTGCTCCTTTTGGACTAGCAGGGATCCTTCTCCTTGCTCATTGGTTTGCTTGTCTTGTTCTACAGTGGCACTCTGGCCAGCCTCCTGAGGTGCTCGATGAGCAGGATTACGCATGATGTGTTTCAGGCCTACCAGTTGTTCCTTGTTGAGAGGGGGGAAACCTTGGTTCCTCTGCATGCCCTTGGTTGGACCTACCGCATTTTGGTTCTAGGGCACTGATTTGGTAGATGACCTTGGGTGCAGTAGTGAGTACAAAAGGCAGACTTGTTTTCATACTCGATGGGCTACGTCCTGACCATGTAGTATCCTCTGTACAAGTTGATGAAGGAGGGTAGCTCTGTTTCCAAGTTAGCGAAGACATAGAAGTGGGCATGGACCATCTTGGATCAAAATTTGGTGGAAGGATCGATGGCAATGAGCTCACCTATGGAGTAGGCTATCCCTCGAATTACATGCTCATGCCAGAACTGGAAAGGGAGGTTTGGCAACCTAACCCACAAAGGAGCTACATTTATGTTTTGAGTTTTAGGGTTAAAATCATCCCCCCACTTTCAGAGAAAGAGGCTCCTGCATCCGAGGAACCAGGGTCCCCTAGCTAAGATGTTGTAGCAGTCCTCCTAAGTATTGAGTCTGATGGCAAAGAAACCTGGAGAGAGAGCAATGATTTCCATGTTTCTGCTGGTTTTCCACTTGGAAAATGCCCATTTTTAGATGGTCTCCATGTCTGGTCTCCCTCCTATAAACTTGCCAATCAAAGTGAATTGCTCAAGCTCCATGTAGCTATCCATTAGGTCTTCAGGGATAACCATGTCTGTTCCACAAGGTAGTAATTCTTGGAAGGGTTGCTTTATTGAGGATCCTAGCCTCAGGACCTGAGCGTAGGACTCTTTTTGTTTTATGTTTAGCTCACCCTTTTGTCCCTCCTTGTCAGGAGGGTCTTTTCCATGTTTGTCTGACCCATTCGCCTAGGTCCCTGATGCATCAGCCACTGCCCCGTCAACCGTGCCATGACTGGTCCCTCCTGGACTCTCACTTGACCGTCCTGCCTCCTTTCTACTGTATCCTCTCGGTCGCTCTCCATCCCCCACTGGATCGCTACCTTTCCCGCTCTCCATCCTTCAATCGCTCTTCTCTTTGTTTTTGCTTCTTTTTGCTTGACTATAGTTACAAAACCTTTTTTTTTCAACTAAACTTAGCAATTAAGCACTTCTCGCAATTTTTTGTTTTTATTTTTTTATTTTAATCAAAAACTACAATTATCAATGCTAAGTGACACACATGAGGAGTGAAACATTAGACATCATAATTTTTCAGTTAGGAGAAAGGCCAACCTCTTCTTCTCCCTAGGAAGACAAGTATTATTTTTATGGTTGCTCTTGCAGATAATGAAAGCCAAAGTGGTATCATAGGCTTCATCATCTCAACTATGGATATTTAAGATACATGAGTTAACATCATATGGCCATAAGGATTCCATGCATATCCCCTCCAATTGGTGCATGTGAGGGATGTATTCTATAGAAGCATCAAAAGGAGACCTTTCCAAAAGGAACTATACGATGATCCTCTCACCTATTGGAGATCATATATACATAGTGATATTTATGGATCTATAGGTGCACCATCTCTTTTAGAAAATAGTTTCTCCCTCCTACAGATTGATGATTTTTAAAATGTATGTGGTTGTACATTATTCACATTAAGGATTAGGTTTTTGAGAGATTCAAGACCTTCAAGACTCTTATTAAGAATCAACTAAAATAAAATAAAATGTATAAGTACATGTGGAAAGGTGAGTATTTTACTGAAGCCTTTCACAATTTTTGGGCTTCTTATGGGATTGCATATTAAAGGACTATTCACTATCCTCCTAAGCAAAATCATGTAGCTAAAAGAAAAAATAGGGTGATCATAGAGATGGCATGATATATGATTCATACCCAGAGGATGGATCATAAATTTCAGGACGAGGCTATCACTTATTCTATATACATCATTAATATAGTTCCTATTACAACAATCCAAGGTATGACACCTCTTGAGAATTTTTTTTTTTAAGTAGGTTTTTGAAAGGGCTACCCTTTCCCTTTCACATTGAATTACTCACATACATGGTTATGCGTAGCGGCGAATATTCTCCAATAGGACGAATATTTGCATTTTCAAAAATTCAAATTGGTGAGTTTCGAGGACCCTGGACATCGGTCCTTTCGCTCAAAATTTTTGAGATTTTTTTTTTTTGGTGTCGGATCGCCATTTGTTGATAATATTATTACATTTTTTTTAAACTCGCCAACACTCCCGCCTAAATTGTGGACCATTTTTACCTTAAATTTCTAAAAATTTAAATTATCCCGCCCAACTCGCCAACTATAACACTATAAATAACTAACATGCCAATGATACTTTTTCACTTAAAATATTCAAACTATTAGAAGAACATATGATTGATGGAGAAAAATGTTGCAAATGAGCAGTGCTTCGATAGAGCAATGGAAGCATTTGTACACGACCCCTCAAATTTAGTTTTGCACCTGAGCTGGCCCTACCTCGATCGGATGTAGCTTTGCAGCCATCTCAGTCCGAATACATTTTTGCACCCATCTTGGTCTGTATGCAGTTTTGCACCGAATTGAGAGCATTTCTACACTGGCTACCCCAGATGCAGTTTTACACCTGGTTCAGACCGAATGCAGTTTTGCATCGAATCGGGTGCATTTCTTCAGTCGCTCCCTCGGATGCAGTTTTGCACCCAGTTCGAGCTGGATGCATTTTTACACCTAGTTTGAGTCGGATGCAATTTTGCACCTGATTCAGGTCGAATGCAGTTTTGCACCCGATTCAGACCGAATGCAATTTTGCACTTGGTTGGGGAGGGTTTGACCGAATGCAAAACTGCATTTGAGGAGGTCGGGTGCATTTATGTATTCTTTTATGCTATTTCTATTTACAACATATTTCAGTCATCTAGCGGATTTACTTTCTTTTATATTATTCTACATCTTGTGATTGTTATCTCCTAGTGCTCGTTACATCAAAAGCTAACAAAATATAAGAATGAATATAGGTCCAAAATCAAGGATGAGGTTATACAACTAAAGACAAATAAGTTACCTAAGGTATTTATTACTCTAGAGATCCTATTTAACTTAGACAATAGTGGCTAAATGAGAAACCTACTACTTGGAAAAGAGTGTACCCATGAAGAAATGGGCCTTTTCAAAAAAACTTTGTAGCAAGTACGAGGATATCATTGCATGGTCTTACGAGGATCTCAAGGTTTATGATTGGAAATTACAGAGTACACCATTGAGTTAGAGCTAGGTGTTAGATCTTTCAGATAAAACAACTAGTAAATCCTAATATTGATGCAATGATCAAGAGAACCTTTTGAACCTCTTACAAGCCCAAATAATATTTCCAATTAAACATTCTACCTGGGTGTCCAATTTGGTTTCCATATGCAATTAGAATGATGATATAAGGTTATGCATCTATTTTAAGAACCTAAAACGAGCTTCATTAAAAGACCATTATCCTTTGTTATTGATCAAGTTCACAAATGTTATCTCTCATTGATGATTTTTGGGAGTACCATTAGATCTAGGTCAATGATGACAATCAACATAAAGCAAACTTCATCACCAAATTAGGAACCCTTGTATATCAACTAATGTCATTTGGTTTACCAAACACAAGGGCTACTTTCAAATGGGTTATGAAAATAGAATTTGTTAGAGTTGGTGAAATAATCCCCATATACCTCAATGATCTAACTATGTATTCCAAATATAGAAGTAAGCACATTGTACATCTTGAGTTAGTGTTCCAAAGGTGTAAAATGTTCAAAATTTCACTTAATTCAAAATTTCTATTTTCATGGTCTAGGAAGGTAAAGTGCTAGGTCATGTAGCACCAAAAGAAGGCCTATAAATATACTATGATAGGATAAATGTCATCCAAGACCTCCCATTACCCATGTTTATTAAATGGATAAGGTCTTTCCTAGGTAAAATCTAATTTATCACAAAATTCATAACGAATTACCCAAATGGTCAGGCCATTCAACAAAATTCTAAAGAAATATGTTGCCCTAGTGTGGACTGATGAATATAGGAAGGCTTTTTAGGACATCAAAGATATCATTATCCAAGCTCTAGTCTTAATTTTTTTAAATATTTCACCCTATATATGTTTGGAATAGATGAAATTATTGTTGTTATTCTAACATAGAAGAATGATCAAGAAGAGGAACTTCTCATTTCATTCATGTGATAAATCCTCCATAACTACAAAGAGAGATAAACCCTCATCAAAAATTAGGTGTTTGTTATCATGAAAGCTATCATGAAATTCAAGTACTATATGTCGTAAAGTAAAACAATAGTCTTCATAGTGCACTCCAATGTTTGATCTACTATACTCCATGGTAAAGTGGGAGAAAAGAAGGTTGGACAGATTAACAAAATCCAAGAATTTGATATTGAGATCAAACCCACCAAGCTTGCTAGGGAAAGGAATTTTTTCAAAATCCCAGTGATACCATTTTACAAAGACTAGATTGCCCTAGTGGAGGAAATAGAAGTGGATGACATAACAATTTATATAGGTGACATGTGTAGATATATGGTCACTACATGAGTAGTGGAAGGGTTAATAGCCAAGGAAATATCCCATATTAAAAAAAAAACATACTATTACTCTCTTGTTGGCATCCTATTCAGGAAAGGGTATGATGTTGTCTTGTTGCATTGCATTGAAGAAAATGACAAAAGCCTTTATCAAGTAGTATTATGAAGAGGGCATTATTCTACACCAATTGCAACTCATAAAATCATGAGAGATAGATATTACTTACCTACCATCTTCTTTTATTATTACTAGTGGGTCAAGAATTGCATATCCTACTGCATATTTAGAGGAAAAAGGAGAAGGGCACCAATGAACCTAAAGCCCATCATCGTGACTAAACCATTCCAACAAAAATGTCTATACTTCATAGGTAAAATCAATTCATTTTCAAGTCAGGGCATTGGTGGATCCTCACTGCCATGCATTAATTTGTAAAATAGGTTGAAGCAGTCCTAGCTAATCAACCAATCAAAATACAATGGTTCAATTATTGGTAGATACCATTATTAGATTTGGAGCTCCTATCGACATATTAACTAACAACACCACCTATTTCAAGAGACCAAAAGTGATGAAATGAACCTTGGAATATGGGTTCCTAGTTAAAACATCCTCTAATTATTACCCCCAGGGTAACAAGTTGGTTGAATCAACCAACAAAAACATCAATAAGATCTTGAAGAGAACTATTTACAAATCATAAAGGCACTGACACACCAAGCTATATAAATATTTATGGGCAGATAGAGTGACACCAAAGGTATCCACTATATCATCACCATATAAGCTAGTCTATGATGAGGAGGTCATACTACTGATCAATTTAGAACTCCATTACTTCCAAATATCATAACAACTAGAGTTGGAAGATATTGACATTTATCCCATTCAAGGAAGGTTGAATGCTCTATTGGTCCTAGAGGATGAAAGAGAAAATATATTTAAAAGAATAATGCAAAAATCAAGAGGCTATCAAAATATGGCTTGACAAGTAGTCCATGGAGATGGACTATAATGAATGAGACCTTATGTTCAAGAGGGATGAAGACCAGACAAAATGAGAATATTAAAAACTTGATTCCTTATAAAGCAAATTGTATCAAATTCTCAAAATCACAGGTCTAAAAACCTACAAACTTGCCACCATGGATGGAAGAATGATGTCAATTTTGATAAATGGGCAGCATATCATCCAATCTAGTAGAGTCTCAGCCAAAAGAAAAATGTAAGTACACATTAATTTTCCTTTTGCAATTTTTATTATAAAAAATGTTTTTTTTTGTTCTTATAACTCTCACTTTTATCATACCCCTTCCAAAAATCTTCATTATCTTTTATTTTTTCTTCTCCTCTTATGATGAGTTCAATTGTTGGTCCATTAAAAATAAAAAATAAAAAAATATCCAATATAATGAGTGATTTGCATTATTTAGCAAGAAAATCACTCGTTATAACAAGTAGGGAACCCAATGGGGCTACTTCCTTAAGCCAACTAGTAGGGTAGGCCAAACAACCCCTTGCGGACTAATAAACATGCTTGAAGAGGCTTATGCTAGGTGTGGGAAGGTGTGAGTATGACCTTGAACTAAGAAAGGACTATAATAGAGGACCCACTCCACTTAAGTCACTAGTTGCGCCTCATATTTTGACCAACATTCATTGTATGTGATCCATAGTTGTTCAAAGGTTCCCTTTCCCCCTCTATAGGACTGAGAAAACCACTTGAATTATTTGGCCAATCAAGTAGAGCCTAATTGAGACTCCCCATTTTAGCTACCTCAAATATAATTTCTTTGACTAAGGGATGATATTTTCTCTAAGCAAACCACTCAAATTCTATAAACTTGAATAAAATAAAACCATCCAAATCTACCCTTAAAATTTTAGTGTCTTCACTAGCAAATAGCCAACAACATCAAGTGAATCACTCAATTTTTCAAGCCAACCACCCAATCTGATACAACAATCTAAAAGCTCACAAAGTACTCCAAATTGAACAAATCATTCGGTTGCATGAGTGAAACACTTGTTTTTGCAAGTAAATCGCTCCAAAAGTAAAATGTGACCAAGTGCTCTAAAATCAAGTGAATCAATTTGTTTCATGAGTGACTCATTCCATTTATCTAGGCTTAGAAAAATGTTACCAATGCTTCAAAATTTTATATTCACGTTTATTTAGATGCCATAAATACCCCTTCTACCTTTGATAGCCCACTTGTGTCATAACCTAACCTCACTTCACTACCTTCCACTATCACCACTCCACCCACCTTATCTTCGTCTTCACTCTTACTTGTACTTCTTGAGGAATCAAAACCATCTAAGGGAAGATGTAAAAATAGAAGAGGAAACATAAATAGGTAAGTCTCCCCTCCTCTAAAGACACCAAAGGAGCTCTCGATGATCCCTACAATAGAATTGAAGAAGGGGTATACATACATCCTGTTATGAGGATCAGGAAAGAGGCACCCTAGAGGTTCATCTTGGGGTCCCATAATGATTTGTGGAGTATAAGTCAAGTCTAGACTTTGGGACTTGTACTAAATCTAGTGCCCCAAGTCTAAAGATACACTAAAATAATAAAAATGTGTGTATAAATATACAACTCACTTGAATGTAGTTTCAATCCCCCTTAATGGAGTGAGGAATCCTTCTACAAATGAGAGGGGGTATAAGTAAAATGTTAAAGACAATACCTAAAAGGACTTCTACTACAAGCTAGGGTATCTCACACCCTCCAAAATATAAAAGGACTTCTACTACTAGCTAGGGTAAAATTGTCTATTAGATAGATTTCTTCAACCAATACCTAAAGAAGCCCAACCTTCCAATTGATTTTAAAATTCTATTGGAACTAAGGATATTTAAGGAAGACGTGTAGATGGTGCTATGAGGAATAACCATAGTTTTTGGGGGGAGGAGTGATTTGATAATATATGAGGAGCACATTGACTTAGTCCATGTGGTGCAAATATACCCTAGGCATTCATAGATGATTGATTATGATTGATATATCATTGACCGAATGGAAATCCAACTAAAGGCCCTACAGGAAGATAAAAAATACACATATACCTCATGCTTTGTTTGTCTCATCTTGTACCAAAATAAAAATTGATTCTCAACCCTCCAGCTAGACCAGATCAGGGTTCATGGCAAGGCTCTCTCAATAGTTGACTGCATAGATATACCCTGACGAGAAGTATACTTGACTTCCTATTGCTTCTATGACAAGGTGTATTGTGTAATTATGGATAATTTTAGGGGGAATATGTTGGTGTTGTCAAACTAGGCATGATATCTGATTAAATAAAAAAAGTGGCTTAATAGAAACTTCTAACTATGGAGGACACGATCTATCATTCTTATTTATGGCTCTCAACCATACATTTTAAGTTTTTCATATATGTACCAAACTAAAAATTCAATCTTGAATATGTGTGACAACTGAACTACATGCACTTAAAGTAGATTGGGATAAGAGGAACTTTTTAGTAGGCCCATGTTGCCCATCATGAAGATTACACTAAAGTTGTGAGGGTTCCACCAATTTATAAAGGTAAGGTTGAGGGACATGGAAGTGATTTAACTGAGCGATAAAAGGTCCCATGATCCAATTGGAGTCTTCATGGAGACCCTAAGGAATAAGAATTTGTACACCTTCCTTATGCATGAGAAAATGTACAACATCCAAAATAAGGAAATCCCTAGCGAGGAATTAGCCCTTGCCACTTTGGGAAGTAGTCATGGGTATGAAAATAAGATTCAAAAATGGCACAATGAGCTACTATAGTGGCATGTGTTCTATGCTAAGGAAAAATATGACTTTGATATTGAAATTAATATGAAACACCAAAAGTTGGGAGCCTTGAGAAAATTGGGGTATGTTAAGATCCTGCAATAAAATAAACTCAAATAACACACTCTCACACAATTGCTTGGAAATAACTCACATAAACATCACATTAATATAACAGAAATTTGCATAAAGAACAATCTCACAATAGAACTAAATCGCGGGCCTCTTCGAGGGGGCAACCTCCTTCAATACTTCATTAATTTTGCAAAAGATGGTTACATTGGTGCCTTTTCGGGTATTTAAGGAGTTTCCTTCCAAGGTTGGCTTACATGCAAAATGCCACCTGGATTACATGCATAATGCCACCCGAATTACATGCATAGTGCCACTTTGAATTACATGCACAATGCCACTCGAATTACATGCACAATGCCACTCGAATTACATGCACAATGCCACACGAATTACATGCACAATGCCACCTATCTACCATGTGTTACATAAAAAGGGTGCCATTTGTCATAGGCACTACCTAAGCTAAAACTTAGAACATTACAAAATATTAATCATGGGTACTACCCACGTTCACTAGGAATTATTACAAAAGGGGAGTTATTACATTAAGGGTTAGGATGAGATCCTAACATGCCCTTCTCCTCAAAGGAGCTTTGTCCTCAAAGCTGAAAATGAGGAAATTGTTGCTGGAGTTGATGGAGAGACTCCCATGTAGCATCCTCAGGTTGAAGTCCACGCCACTGAACCAGGACTTCTATGATGGTACGGTTGCGCAGAGTGCGAGTTCGACGATCCAATGATTGCTTCGGTGCAAGTAAGATGGAGCCTTCTTCATCCAATTCAGGGAGTGTTGATTGAACCTGTACCTTTGTGCCCACAACTTTCTTGAGAAGGGAAACATGAAAAACAGGGTGGATCTTGGAAGTGGGGGGAAGAGCCAATTTGTAATCTGTTGGACCAATCCGTTGCAGAACCTGATAAGGACCATAGAATTTTGGAGCAAGCTTCTGACACCTGCGGAGTTGTAGGGATGATTGTTTGTATGGCTGCAATCGAAGGAAGACCATATCACCCACATCAAAACTACGCTCAGAACGATGCTGATCAGCTTGTTGGCGCATCCGATTCTGGGCCATGTTCAAATTTTGCTTGAGTTGGCGGAGGACCTCGGTGTGTTGACTCAGAGCATTATCGACGGCCTGGACCTTGGAGCTGCCCGAAATGTAGGAGGAAGGCGTGAGTGGAGGGGGCCCGTAAACTGCCTCAAATGGTGTTAGTTTGGTGGTGGTATGATAGGAAGTGTTGTACCACCATTCAGCCAAGAAAGCCATTTTGCCCAATGAGTAGGATGATCGGAGGCAAAGCAGCGAAGGTAGGTTTCCAAGCATTTATTAACAACCTCTGTTTGACCATCCGTTTGCGGATGGTAGGCTGAACTCATTTTGAGCTGAGTCCCCTGCAACTTAAACAACTCTTGCCAAAAATTGCTAGTAAAGGTGGGATCACGATCAGATACAATGGAGGCGGGCATGCCATGAAGGCGAAATATGGAGTCAAGAAAAGTTTGGGCAATAGTGGATGCTTGTGTAAGGATGGGTTAGGGCACAAAAGTGAGCATACTTTGAAAGGCGGTCCACTACCACAAAAATAACAGACTTGCCTCCAGATTTAGGTAGCCCTTCTATGAAGTCCATGGAGATGTCAGTCCACACCTGATCTGGTATCGACAATGGTTGAAGAGTGCCTGGGGAGCGCACTGTTTCTCCTTTCATCCGTTGACAAGTGTCGCAATCCGCTACAAAAGAGCGAATGTCCTGTTTCATGCCTTTCCAAAAGAAGGTGCGCTTGAGTCGTTCATACGTTTTTAGGAACCCTGAATGGCCAGCAGATGGAGTAGCATGTGATTCCTTCATGAGGAGTTCTCGAAGTGGGGACTTAGGAGGAAGAACCAGACGTTGATGGTAACGCAGATCTTGGCCATCCCAACTATATCCTGGTGTAGACTCTGGATCATCCCTAAGTGAAGCAACCAGGTCTTTCAAATATGCATCCTGAAGTATTTCCCGACGTAAGGGCTCAATCCATTGGGGCAATGGTCCAGAGATGGCACACAGCATACTAAGGGCCTCAAATTGGCGAGAGAGAGCATCTGCCACAAGATTTTCCTTCCCTTTTTTGTACGTGATGTCATAATCATAGCCCATGAGTTTTGATACCCACTTTTGTTGCTCGGGAGTGGCAACTCGTTGTTCTAGAAAGTATTTAAGGCTCTGGTGGTCAGTTTTGATGGAGAAATGGCACCCAATGAGGTAAGGCCGCCAATGTAGGACTGCATGCAATATTGCCAACATTTCCTTAGCATAGGTGGATTTTCCCAGATTACGATCAGATAGGGCTTTGCTGGTAAAAGCCAAAGGGCGTCCTTCTTGCATCAATACTGCCCCAATACCATGACCAGAAGCGTCACTTTCAATGACAAATTTTTTTGAGAAGTCTGGCATGGCTAAAATCGGAGTGGTGGTCATGGCATGTTTGAGGTCCAGGAATGCTTGCTCAGCCGGCCTTGTCCACATAAAAGAATCCTTCTTCAACATGGAGGTGAGGGGGGCGGCTATCTTTCCATAATTGCAGACAAATTTACGGTAATATCCTGTAAGCCCTAAAAATCCTCGAAGTCCCTTGAGTGTGCGAGGTTTTGGCCATTCTTGGACTGCTTGGATCTTCTTAGGGTCAACCTTGACGCCATCCTTTGAGACAATGTGTCCCAGATATTCTACTTCAGTCAAACCAAAGGAGCACTTGGACCTTTTTGCAAACAATTTATGGTCGGCCAGTAGTTGGAGAGTTTGATCTACATGATTGAGATGCTCGTCCCATGTGTGACTGTAAATCAAGATGTCATCGAAGAACACAAGGATGAACTTCCGCAAGAAGGGGCGAAAGATGTTGTTCATCAGGCTTTGGAATGTGGAAGGAGCATTTGTGAGACCAAATGGCATTACCAAGAATTCATAATGACCTTCATGAGTGCGAAAAGCAATTTTAGGAATATCTTCATCCCTAAGCCGGATCTGATGGTACCCAGAGCGAAGGTCTAGCTTGGTGAAGTACATGGTCCCATGTAATTCATCTAGTAATTCATCAACCACAGGGATAGGAAATTTATCCTTGACCATTATCTTGTTGAGCTCTCGGTAGTCAATACACAATCGCCAAGAGCCATCCTTCTTGAGGACCAATAAGACTGGTGCAGAGTAGGGACTAGTACTAGGCCGAATGACACCCGCCTTGAGTAATTCCTGTATCATCTTCTCAATCTCTGACTTCATGGCATGGGGGTATCTGTACGGGCGGATATTGGGAGGTGTACTATCTGGCAATAATGGAATGGCATGGTCATGAGAGCGATGCGGTGGTAGTGTGATTGGTTCTGAAAATATGGCCTCATGTTTGTGGAGAACCTGTTGCATGTCTGGTGGAATTTCACCCATTGGGGATGTGGATGGTTGGATGGAGAATAGTTGTGCAATGACCCCACGTGATGATTTCTTTAGCAATTTCTCCATGCCGTTTGAACTGATAATTTGAGGTGTTCCTGTTGGGGAGCCCTTGATGATGTGTGTTTGGCCATTCTGGGAGAATTGCATCCAAAGTTTAGCAAAGTTCCAAGCTGATAGTGCCCAGTGTACTCAACCATTGAGATCCCAAAACAATATCACATCCACCCAACTGGAGGGCAAACATGTCTCGCTTGAGTGCATAGTCCCCTATCTGGATTTTAACATTGCGACACTTTCCCTTACAAGGTAAGGTTCCCCCGTTGGCTACCATGACCTCAAAGGAGTTACAAGTGTGGATATAGCAATTTGCCCGCTGAGAAACTCTAGGGTCAATAAAGTTGTGTGTGCTTCCCGAGTCCAAAAGGATGGAAAGATGTTGGCCCTTGAAAAATCCTGTAACCTTCATGGTTTGAGGGGTAGTAATGCCTGCAAGGGCATGGACTGTAATTGCTGTTTCAGGTTCCTGTTTCACTTCTTCTTGTGGAGGAGGTGTTTCTGGAGGGTCCTCATCCTTATCACTCTCATCAGAGGTATCAGGTTCTTCAACATCGATCAGGAACAATTTTTTGTGTGCACATTTATGCCCTTTGAAAAACTTTTCATCATAATTATAGCATAATCCTTGGGCACGACGTGCATCCATCTCTTCGGTGGTGAGGCGCTTTAGTGCAGCAGGTTTATTATCAACTGGTTTTTGGGCTCTAGGAGGAAATGAAGGTCTATTTTGCAGAAACTTTGATGGGCATCTTTGGGCAGAGAGTTTAGATTCGGCCAGACGGGCCAAACTGATAGCTTCCATCATAGTTTGTGGTTTCAACATTTTGACTTCTACTTGGAGTTCCATCTTCAACCCACTGATATAACAACTCTGAAAGAACCCTTCACTCAATCCTCTTGTTCGATTGGCCAATTTTTCAAATTGAGCTTGGTACTCTCGAACTGACCTTGTTTGTTGTAGTTTGGATAAGGCTCCTGTGAAGTCCTCAAACTCACTAGGACCAAATCGAGTGAGTATTTGGGATTCAAAATCCTCCCAAGAGATATTTGGGTAGGTAAGACGCAACCATTGAAACCAGTGTAGAGCCTCAGATTCCAAGTTAAAGGAAGTCATCTGGACTCGATGAAATATTGGTACATTATGAAGTCGAAAGAATTGGTCAACCCGACATAGCCACCCATCAACATCCTTCCCACTGAATTTGGGAAAGTCCAACTTGGGCATTATGAAGGGTGTATCATGGTCACGATTCCTTGTAGAACTCTCATCTTGGTATTCTGATTTGGGTGGTTCTCTTCTCAGTTGTTGTCCACTTCAGTCAATGCTTCTTCTAAGCGATTGCTAGTGGCCTCATGCTCTAGGCGAAGACCTTGGACTTCTTCCCTTATGGAGTGAAAATCCGAGTTCAAGTTCTCAATGGCTTTTGTTAGGGAATCCAAGTGTTCTAGTTCTTTCTGGTGTCCACGAGTACCCTGGGCCATTTTTTGACCTTTTGTGACCAGTTACTAAAAATAGAATTGAATTTTTTTGACTTACTATTTTTAGTAAATGCCCAAAAAAGTGCTTGGGTGCTATATATCAAAATGATCAGCAGGAGAAGGTGGTCACAATGAGCTATATCTCTTAACACTACTTTTTGGCACCCCAGACTCTTTTTTTTTTTTATCTCCTGTTTTGCTGAGTCTAACGGTGTTTATAGATTCTGATTCTGAGCTACTGAGCAAAAGTTGGGTACTGGAGCACTATCTAAAACTGGCCGTGTTTCACACTCAAGATTCTCTGTATTTTGTAGGTGACTGATATGACGATTCTGTTCTGACTCTGAAGAGCGTGAATTCCGCCTTCGATCGTGCTTGACCTCTCGACTCCGATCGACTTGATTGTGGACTGCCACTTGTAAATTTGACTATTACTCTCCAGAATTTCAACTTAAGTGTCACCCTCATGGCTTATCCCGAATGCATGTCCCTTTTGTTATTTTTTTGGTAGAGGACTCCTTTCTCATATGCTCACTTTTGAAATGCAGGTTTACGAATGGGGGTGTTTGGATTCTTATTTTGATTTTTATTTTTGTATTTTTTACAGGTTGTAGTTTTAACAGAACCAGGGAATGCTAAGTATAGGAGTATGTACCACCCATAGGCCCTCTAATATACCGACAGTGACGAACAATAGTGCTCGGACCAATATTTCAAGCCACTACTCAAGGAGGATTCCACACATACCCTTGAGCACACTACTGCCTCTCTAACAATACGGGAGGGTAATCGTCCAGGATGTTGTGTCTCGTAGACTATGAGTAATACAAGTCCGAAGAGCTTCCTAATGGCTAAAAGTTTGTTTAATCCTAGATGGTCTCCCGATATACCCGAAGATACGTGGGAGCTCAAGTCCGTGCGCGAGTTCTGTCCGAGGCCTGGGTATTGGAGCCTGATCGCCCCTCACTTCACTAGACGCTTTATGGGCTATCTAGCTTAGCCAATAACGACAGATCCTTCGCGATATTTTAAAACCCCCGGTACAGGGTTTCTACCTACTCAACTAATAATATATTTTTTTTTTGTTTTTGGTCTGGAAAAAAAAACACTGTATTTTTTTTGGATTTTTTTTTTAATAAGGAAAAACAGAATGGAAAAAACACACGGAATTTATACCTAACAGGTGGATTTGGATGGCAAGAATCGTTGCAGTTGTAGCAGAACTTGGCCCTGGAAAGCGCTCTGATACCACTTGTTAAGATCCTGCTATAAAATAAACTCAAATAACACACTCTCACACAATTGCTTGGAAATAACTCACATAAACATCACATTAATATAACAAAAATTTGCATAAAGAACAATCTCACAATAGAACTGAATCGCAGGCCTCTTCGAGGGGGCAACCTCCTTCAATACTTCATTAATTTTGCAAAAGATGGTTACATTGGTGCCTTTTCGGGTATTTAAGGAGTTTCCTTCCAAGATTGGCTTACATGCAAAATGCCACCTGGATTACATGCATAATGCCACCCGAATTACATGCATAGTGCCACTTTGAATTACATGCACAATGCCACTCGAATTACATGCACAATGCCACACGAATTACATGCACAATGCCACCTATCTACCATGTGTTACATAAAAAGGGTGCCATTTGTCATAGGCACTACCTAAGCTAAAACTTAGAACATTACAAAATATTAATCATGGGTACTACCCACGTTCACTAGGAATTATTACAAAATGGGAGTTATTACATTAAGGGTTAGGATGAGATCCTAACAGGGTACATGAATAGAAAGATCCTAGCATGGTAAAAGTTGAGGTATAATATGGGTATGCTAAAAATACCAACCAAATATTACCTATTTTATGATCAATTATCTACCATTTGGGATAGAAAACACCCCAAGAGAAAGAGGAAAAATACAACCAATGAGATAGTGGTTGTACCTTCAAGCCCTCGAAGACCAAGAAGAGGCTAGTTCTTGAGATAACCCTTTCAACTACACCTATGACTCTATCAATGTTCATTTCAATAGTAAGGTAGACAACTATTGAAGGACAAAGGGGCTTCAAAATGTATGGGTTAATGCTTGAAAATGTCATGGTATTATAGGAACAAAAAAGTATAACACTTGGTTTAAGTAGGAGGAAATCCCTCAAGGAGGATCTTATCTCAAGTTGAGAGTGGTCAGTGTCATGGCCACCTCTGTAACATCTCCAATTCCCTTATACCATCTACTACTACCTATCTTTATCTATCATTTCTTCTTCTATTCCCACTCCTCTCCAAACCCATTATTCTACTATACTTATCTCACCCCCACCAGTGTAGCCTATGCTTCTCCTAGAGGCACTTTAACTCCAATGGTATCTATCATGCCCAAGAAAACACCAATCATTTTATTTCCATCAGAAACCATTTAATTATCCACCATACAATTGTTGGTGCCCCTACACCACTTCACCATCTTCCACCATGCCTTTACCCATAATGTCACCACTAGTTGACAAATTGGTACAGTTGACATCACATCCCATCATGATGCAATTTACTCTGCTTGACCTACCTTCCATTTCCATATGTCCACCTCATCCATTGTATCAAGTGAGACAACTCTTACTATAGATGACAACATATACCTCCCTAAATCAAGAGGTTAAGTCTATAGGATCCCCTTTAAACCAATATAGTTATAAGACCAAGTTTGGTATTGTATGAAAAATAGTTTGTGAGCCAAAGGAAATAGATATCACAAAGGTGGTTGATGTCCTTTTTATCTAGGAGAAGAATTTAAAGGATTATAATCAACTTATGGAAAAAGCCTCTAAGCCATCAATCCTTATGCAATCATAGCTTACAAGGAAGTTAGACAAAATTTACATTATAGAGGTGACAAAATCTGATCTGTCGAAGGTGGTAATAGCTCCTTCTGACTTAACTACCAAAGTATCTAAGTTAGACCTAAACTAAATGGATCCATACCAACTTGGCATGATCGTGAAGTTTGGTCAACTGGCAATTGAATATGAAGTGGTGAAAAAACGTTGGAATTCATAATATTTACCATAAATAAACATAAGCTAACCATTCAACCAAATCTTATACATAACTCATAAAAGTACAAAGAATAAGAAGAGAGACAAAAATATTTGGGGGTTCCTGTAGGCACCATAAATATCATTATCTGTATATTATATTGCACAATACTTCGATAAGAAATGAGGAGTGTGAGGGGGTATTTATAACAATATCAAAACACCAATTACATCATAAAGTTTAATCTAAGTTGACATAATAAGTGGGATTTAGGTTAATTAAAAATATTAAATAAGGTTTAACCATAACAAGGTTAACCATGGTCCATTGGTATTACATAATACAATATTACAAAACATTAAATACAATGCATAATGAAATGCCCTTAGGCCTATCCAATCCCATCTCACAATGTTGGCTCTTAGCCATGAATCAAATTACAATTTCAACACCCCCATAATTTGAAATGAGAGGCCAAGGAGAGAAGACATTAGTGATAATAATATCTTAGCTCCAATAATTGATACTATAGGGGGTCTCTATGGTTGAGGTAACTCCATTTGAATCTTCATCATCATCTAAAGGATGTCCACATTGCTTCAAGAACTTAGCTTCAATCTTCTACAACTTCAACAAGCAATCCTTCATAGGATGTCCTCCCTTTTACAATATTTTCAAGTGGTCTTCATTTTCTTTGAAGACTTAGCCTTACCCATGGTTCCATGGGTCTTAGCCTCCTTGGATTGAAATTTCTTTGCATGAGCATGTATATGAGGATTTCCACCACCATAATTTTATATTGTAACCTAAAAGTGAACTAGAAGAGAGAAAAGTTGATCAAGAGTAAGTCTTTTGAGATTCCAAGAACATAGGAATCATATGAACTATTAGGTTCAATATCTAAAAGGAGGAAGAGATATTAACAAGGACAATCTTAATGCATTCTACATCATCTTTCTTTTTGCCCATAAAATATGCAATATCTACCCTCAAAACCTTAAATCTCACAATATAGTCCTCAATGTTATCAAACTCAACTAGCTTAAGAGAGGAAAGCTCTAATTCCAAGTGACTTACTTTAGTGGTATTAAATTTTTTAAAAAAATCATGCAACTTTGACCATACCCTAATAGGGTCACTCTCTTCTTTGATACAAAAAAGCAACTTTGGTTCAATCAGCAAGGAAATAGTCTCTTCTGCCTTTTTATGCTAAGCTTCATCATTAAGAATGATTGTTTTATCCTCCTAAAATATACAACACAAGTCTTACTTCATAGCAAGTCAATCATTTGAGTTTACCAAATACTATAATTTTTCCCATTAAGGTGAGTAATTAGGGCTTTATGGTCCATCTTACATAATTTGATCCCTAACATTATAGTAATTCTATGAATTGATGCTACCAATGCATAAAGCTCAAAATTTTGTGTGATTTGAAAAAATGGGATTAAAATGCTTTTGCATGCAAAGTTATGGCCTTTGGAAGTTTTTCCCTAATGGACCCAAAAAGAAAATTAGAGCCTTTGATCTCGTAATTTAATTTAATTAACCCTATGGTTATTAAATTAATTATAAGTTAATTATAATAATTTTATTATTAATTAAATTATAATCTAATTTAATTAACCCTAAAGTTAGGGTTGTAAGGCAAAAAGAAATGCACCGACGTCATGAATAAATCCCTCCGTTGATGTCTAATATTACGATGGTATAATGGTATAAGTACCATATGCCTTAGTGGAAAATAAATTACCTTCATTCAAATTACTCGAAGCCTATAATTTTTACAATTTTTGTGCAAGGAAGAAGACAAAAGTTTTTTTTTCTTGTGTGTGCTAGCGAAGGAATAAGGTTGGTGAGGCTCTAAGCCTCATATCCATCCGACGGGTTGTATGGTGGCAAGCGGTTGTGACTTTGGGCTTTTGCAAGTGGGAGGACCCGCGATCAAATCCTAACAATAGTTTTGGTGAAGGTTTTGTTTGGCAAAGGAAGCAACATATTCTTTTTGGTTTAGGCACCAAAGGGAATCATATAGAGCACGTGGTGCTCCTTGCTTCCAAGATGAGCACCTAGCTCACGCGATGGTTGGAGCCATGACTAGGGCACTGGTGGAAGCGCAGCATGGGTTAGATTCCCACAGAGGGAAAAAGGTATTTAAATTTTTCAAATTTAATTTTTGTCCTAAGGATGTTTGGCATAAGATTTTAGGGAGATATAAGGTTTATGCAAATTGATTTTTATATTGTGTTTTTTGGTGATTAGAGTGTTGAATGGAGTGATAAGGATTTATATGGTTTTGAATGTTATTTCAAAATAAAGTCTTCTTTGGTTTAATATTTGAAAGGAATAATAAGGTTAATTAAGTTCTCATGTGCATCATCAGGAATGAGTGAGCTGAGGTTTAGCGGGTGCGGCGGGAGTGAGGGTTTGAATTTTTTGGACAGGAAACTCAGCCAAGGCGGCAGAGGTAGAGCAGGTATGAAAGGTGCGGGTGGGAACCTCGAGCATGGATCAAGCAAGGATCCAGAGGAATGCGGTCAGGCTGCGGTAGATTTGGAGGTGGGCATCATGCGGGGGCCCGACCCTCCTTAGAAAGACCCCGACAAAAAAGATACGAAGGACAATGCGGGGCCCAAGAAGTGGTTGTCTTTTACTGAGACTCTTAGAGGAAAAAGAAAGGAGGTTCTCTCTATTTTGTCCCTATTTCCAGTAAATAATAAAATTTTGGCCCCGAAAAGTTCCATGAGCCCTTTTCTTTCAATGGAAGAATTCTCCCTGGTAGGCAAGTTTTTGGAAGGTAGGTCGGACATGGATATTATCAGGGCTTGGACGATGGGTAAATGGCAACCGGTAGGCAGCTTGAAGTTGGTAGCTCTAACTCGAGGGTTCTTCATTATCTATTTTAACAATATGGAGGATGCTAAAGATATATTAATAGGAGGTCCTTGGTTTTTGGGTAAAAGGAGCCATTTTCTCAGATGATGGGGTGAAAATTTTGAACCTAAAAAGCAAAATATTAACATTGCCCCTATTTGGGTTTGTCTCCCGTGTCTACCTACCTAGTTCTTCAATGAATATTGGCTGCAAGGCATAGCCAGAACTATAGGGGACCTGATATCCATTGACCATGCGACCTTGGCTAGGACAAGGATGACTCATGCACAAATCTACGTAAATGCTAATTTGGATAATGAATTGCCAAGGTTTGTGGAGCTAGAGTATGGAGAATACTATTGAAAACAATCGGTAGAATATGAGAATAGATCGGCATTCTGTGCAGAATGCAAAAATCAAGGACATCTATGCAATCAGTGCCCTAACCTGGCAATGAATAGAGAAAAGCAGAAGCAGAGAATGCTAGACAGAGGAAATTTGAGGAGTTTCCCTGGCAGAGGCGATTTCAATCAGGCAAACTATGTCTACCAAAAAAATAAAAGAGAGGGTGCAAGGTCCCAACAAGACAAAGGAAAACAACAAGTTGTTGTCAACCAATATACTCAGGTAAGTTCCAATCCTCTACTTTCAAATAAATTTTCAATTCTATCCAATATGGGAGTAGGAGGATTATCGAAAGACATGGAAGCCCAGAACCTTCAGGCTAACCTTTCCGACTCTCTAGAATCCCCATCCAAGTCAGGATCCTCAAACCCTAATGCTAAAATTATTGTAAGCCCCATGGGCATCACAAAGCCAAACCCTAATGCCCGATCTCTAGAATCCCCATCCAAGTTGGGATCCTTAAACCCCAATGCTGCATACTTCAAGCCTAATGGGCATTCCAAATACAAACCCTAATGCTGAAGAACTTAGGAAGAAATTTGAGGCAGTAGAAAATAAAAGATCTCATCTCCCTAACATCGTCACTAGGAGCCAGGTGAATCCTACTAAGGGTTCATCCCGCATACTAGGGGAATACAGGAAAACAGGAGAAGATTTGGATGTAGGGGTGGAGATATGTGAAACTCTTCAGATTGAGGAATATGGCAGTCTAGTTCTACAACAAATTTCCTCCCCGAGTTTAGTCCTAAACAAAATAGGAGCATTGTGAAATCTCCTATAGATTTTGGTAGTGAAAAAAGAAGAGGGAGAATATCAAATATTGAGCATCAAAAAATAAAAACTGATAATGACATTGCCAATGGAAAACATACAACCTTGTTTCAACAAGTTATTCTAGGTTTTGAAGACAACAAATTAGGAAAACCGCCTCAAGGGAGGGGGATTTTAGTCTCACAATGACACTGAGAGGGGGGGTGAATCAGTGTAGCTCTTTTAAAACTTAAATCTTCAACTCTTAAAGCCGAAACAATGAAAACTTGAAACCAAATAAAGCAAGTATAACAAGAGAACATCACACAACACAAGATGTACCGAGGTTCACCGATTTGGCTACATCCTCAAAATGACTGTTTGGACTCCCATCCAAATCCAGCCTTTGCAAAGCACCAACTTTACAATCAATTTACCAGCACCCACTGGAAGGAGCACCAACCCCTGATTTATCTGCACCAACAGAAAGGAGCACCAACCCCTGATTTATCTGCACCAACAGAAAGGAGCACCAACCCCTGATTTATCTGCACCAACAGAAAGGAGCACCAACCCCTCTACCAAGCACCCACTTGATTTTGATATTGATAATAAAATGACATATATGAATCTTCTCTTCTCACATAAAAATTGACCGTTCTCTTAGCTCTTTTTGTCAATTGCTAAACGCTTTCTGGGTATTGTGCAGAACTCTGTCTATGACCTCCTCTCAAAATTTCAGCCAAAACTGATATCGTATGAGAAAGTTATGCCCAAAATACTAAAGTGACATTTTTCACCTTTTTCCCAAAAACACGGATTTTCACTCTTTATTTTTCTCCACACACTCTTCTCTCCGCACAAAATAAAATCACACTCTTCAATAAAACACTTCTAACTTAAATGCACACACTTGCATTCCTTTTCACTTTTCACTTTCTCCAAAGATCTTTATTTAATGAAACTTCTTAAAATAATATAACTCCCTTTTTTTATATTGAGAAGGCATTTCGTCAAACACGTCACATGCAAAGAATTGACACCTTACTCGTTCTCATACTTCGGAGCCACGTGACAACTCAAACCAAAAACAAAATATGATCTATTTGATGCCTTGAAGGTGTAACAACACTGAAACTGAAACTCCGGCGACTCTTCAAGGTCGAAACGGCCAACTAAAGGATTTTGCCCAAGTGGCACAAATTGACATAAAAGAGACCTGTAACGTTTTTGCAAAAATCATAACTCTCACCTCGTAACTCGGTTTTCTCTAAAATTTGAAACGTAGAATATTTGCAACACTGAATATGTCCAAACCAAAACTCACTACCTAACTCCTTACGGTTCACCTGTACCACTTCCACAAAAAGCGCTACTGACACACTTTTTCAAAAAGAGCGTTTTTGTGACAGTCTTGCAACGCTTGTAAAATTCGCCTCGTTTCTCCGTTTTCATTGAAATTTGGAACACATGTTCTTGAAGATAATGACCACCTCCAGTTCAAATTTTTCTACATAAATCCTTACGGTTTGTTCGCAGTGCTTCTGACAAAACCTGCACTTTTTCAGCCTGTACAACCACTTGCCAAATCATCCGCCAAGATACCGAAAACACCACCGATCACTCCAAACATTGTGCTGACATCTCCAATGCTGTTCTGGACTATTTCCTGACATGCTGGCATGTTCCAAACTGATCCATCCTGTCCAACTGTGCCCGTGGCGACTTTTGCAACTTTTTGACTATTTTGCTGCTTTGACAACTTTCTGACGATTTTTTCAACTTTTGCAAATTTGCACAAACAACCTGTAACAACTTCACCCAAACATCAAAAACATCCTCATAAGAATTTAACATCACTGTACATACTCTGAATAACCTCTGAACTCCTGTCCATTGCATCAACCGATCTATCTGACTGTGTTGAC
Organism: Wollemia nobilis; assembly: GCA_028583015.1. NCBI lineage: Eukaryota > Viridiplantae > Streptophyta > Pinopsida > Araucariales > Araucariaceae > Wollemia > Wollemia nobilis. The sequence continues at coordinate 38,671,477 of JAQPPZ010015824.1, read as the reverse complement.
AACAATGACAATACTATCGTTGCACCTTGCTCAACAATCTCCCCCTTTGGAATTGTTGGCAACACACGTGCAATTTCCTGTAACTCTTCTCCCCCTTTGACAACAATACCAAAGGGCTGCTGCAAACTCCCCTTGAGTCCATGCACAACATTCTCAGGCAAAAATTATTACACTTAGCAAAAATCACAAACATGAGCAAAAAGATAAACAAATACACAAATGCTCCCCCTAAGAATGTGGTCCCGATAGCTAGTCAATTCTTGGGAAGCGTGACCACTCCCAATTTATTGTGAAGGTACTCAAAGACTTCCTTGGGCAATGGTTTTGTGAAGATATCCGCTACTTGCTCTATTGTTGGAACAAAATCCAACTTAACCTCACCTTCCGCAACTTTCTCCTTCAAAAAGTGATACCGGATAGCAATATGTTTTGTGCGAGAATGCATAACCGGATTCTTTGAGATGTTAATGGCATTGGTGTTATCACACTTAACTAAAATTGGCTCACTGAAGTTAATACCAAGATCTTTCAGGGTTTGTTTCATCCATAATACCTACGTACAACACGTTGTCGCTGCAATATATTCTGCCTCTGTTGTGGATAAGGAGACTGACTCTTGTTTCTTACTTGTGCCACGCGACCAACCTGTCTCCAAGATAGAATGCACCTCCACTGGTACTCTTTCTGTCATCTACACATCCTGCCCAATCTGCATCTGAATACGCAATAAGGGTGAAGTCCTTACCTTTCGGATACCATAACCCATACTCCATAGTACCCTTGAGGTACCGAAGAATCCTCTTCATTTTTGTCACATGAGTCTCCTTGGGACTAGCCTAAAATCATGCTACCATGCATACTGCCTACAAAATATCTGGTCTAGTAGCTGTCAAGTACAGTAAGCTCCCAATCATAGATCTGTACATGGTTTGATCAACATGTGGAGATTTGTCATCCTTGCTCAACTTGCAACTTGTCGTCATGGGAGTGCTAACTGGCTTACAATCCTCCATTGTGAACTTTTTTAGCATCTCTTTCACATATTTAATTTGAGAAATAAATATGCCCTTCTCATTTTGATTAACTTGCAACCCGAGGAAATACGAAAGTTCACCAATCATTGACATTTCAAATTCTTTCTACATCTTATTTGCTAAATCTTTACATGACTCATCTTTGCTGCTGCCAAATATGATATCATCTACGTATACAACAAGAACAATAAGATGGCCATTTTCTATTTTGACATACAAATTACTATCCACCATACCTTTCTTGAACCCTTGTTGAGTAAGATAGTTGTCTAGCCTTGCATACCATGCTCGGGGTGCCTGTTTTAAGCCATATAATGCTTTCTTCAACTTGCAAACCAAGTTGGGATCATCACCAAGTTGGAAACCATCTGGCTGCTCAATATAAACCTCTTCTTCAAGTTTCCCATTCAAAAATGCTGATTTCACATCCATTTGATAAACTTTGAAATTCTTGTAAACTGCTAAAGCTAGAAACATTCTAATTGCCTCTAGTCTAGCCACAGGTGCAAAGGTTTCCTCAAATTCAATACCTTCAACTTGTGCATAGCCTTTACATACCAATCTTGCTTTATTCCTGACTACCTGTCCGTCTTCATTCAATTTGTTTCGAAAGACCCATTTAGTACCGATTATATTTTTATTTGCAGGTCTTGGTACTAACTCCCAAGTTTTGTTTTTCTCGATCTGATCTAATTCTTCATTTATTGCCTTCATCCAACTTTCATCTTTGCTTGCATCAGCAACATTTTTGGGCTCAATGCTGGATAATAGAGAGTAGTTACTTACTACTCTTCTTCTTGTCTGAACACCAACTGTGGGGTCTCCAATTATTTGCTCTCTAGGATGATCTTTCTGCCAGCTGCCTGTTTTGAATTTCTTATTTTCTTCCACTTCTGAATCACTGTTTGAATCATCTGAGTCAATTTTTTGTTTCTTTTCCGTTTCCTTTTCCTCATCTCCTTCAATAACCTCTTCATAAATTGGGTAGTTCTCTTCATAGCTAATTACTCGTTCCCTACCTTCATCAACTTTAACATCGGCACTATCCACAATTTTCCTTAGCCTCTTGTTGTAGCATTTGTAAGCTTTGCTTTTTGACGAATAGCCAAGAAAAATACCTTCATCCGCTCTATCTTCAAACTTACCAAGGTTTTCTTCAGTTCTTTTGATGTAACACTTGCTGCCAAAAACTTTAAAGTATCTTGTTGTTGCCTTTTTACCGAACCACAACTCATAAGGAGTTTTGCTTTCATGCGTCCTCAACATGCACCTATTTTGGATGTATACCGCAGTATGGACTGCCTCTTTCCAAAATTTGTCTGCTACTTTGCTCTCAGTCAACATAGTCCATGCCATTTCCTGCACTGTCCTGTTCTTTCTTTCTACCACACCATTCTGCTGAGGTGTCCTGGCTGCTGAAAATTGTCTCCTAATACCATATTTTTCATAGTACTCTATAAAATCCTCTGAAATGAACTCTCCTCCTCTATCTGATCTTAAAAATTTAATCTTTTTTCCTGTTTGATTCTCAACTTGGTTTTTGAAAACCTTGAACATCTCAAAAGCTTCTGATTTATGCTTCAAAAATAGTACCCATGTCATCCTGGAATAGTCATCTATACACAACATAAAATATTTGTCACCATTTATGCTTTGCGTTCTCATGGGTCCACATAAATCAGTATGTATTAGTTCCAAAGGTTTGCTTGTGTAGTACTCTTTTGTTTTAAATGAGACTCTAGTTTGCTTCCCCTTTTGGCATGAAGCACAAATGCTATTTGATGGTTTTCCAATGGTGGGAATATCTCTCACTACCTTTTTTGAGCTGATTTTTACTAGATTGTCAAAACTGATATGACCGAGCCTCTTGTGCCACAACCAATTTTCTTCTTCCTGTCCAATCAAGCAAGCTCCTTCTGAAGTCTCTGAGAGAGTGTACAGGTTTCCAGATGTCCTCGATCCGAGTTGCTATCAACTTTCCACTATTTGCTTTTCTGACTTCACAACCTTGCTTCTTAAAAATCACTTCATGACCTCTATCACAAATCTGACTTACGCTCAACAAGTTATGCTTCAGACCAACCACAAACAAGACTTCTTTTGACTTGATTTTTCCATCACTGATCTTAACTGAACCTTTGCCAACTATCTTAGCTCCATCATTATTTCCAAATTTTATTGAACCACCTTCATATTGTTGTAACTTCTCAAATTTTTGTTTGTCACCTGTCATATGACTGGAGCATCCACTATCAAGTATCCATGGTGCAGATTTATTCTATGCTTTAAATGTTGTTTGTACGATCAAGGATTCCTTTTCTTCCTTAGATCACTCTTTTTCTTTCCACTCTGGTTTGATTACAGTTTTGGGCTCTTGTTTTGACTTTTCTTTTTCAGTAGCTTGTGCATGTTTTTCGAGAAATTTTCTATTTTGTCTCATTCCATTTGGTTGAAATTTTCTTCCCTGAAATTGATTTGATGCAAATGTACTTCGACAATTTCTTGCAATGTGCCCAAAATTATGACAGTTATAACATTCTACTGCATAATCCATCAAAGGTGAAAAAACATTTCTCTTGGTAAAATTCCTTGGTCCTACATTATACTTGCAATCTGAAATCTTATGTCCATAACCATTGCATTTAAAATAGTAACCAGAAAAGAGATGATTGAACCTGGGTGATGGTCTTTGCCATGTTGTCGTAGGAGCCATAAATCTTCTTCTTCTTTGATGTGTGACATTGGTGAATCCATCATTGTCAATTCTCCTTTCGTGCCTTGCATTATTGCTTTCTTTTGCATGAGTCAATTTTTCTTGATCAACCTGTTTCTTATCTTCATTCTTTATGGATTCTTCATTTATGGCCTTTGATCCATTTGATGATTCTCCTTCATCAAAGCCCAAACCAAATTTGATGCCTGTAGTCTTTTGGTTATTTATGATCTTATCCAGCTTCATAGAACTTTCTTCACGTTTGTGATAACAACTAATTTTACGATTCATCTCTTCTATCTGCATCCTTAAACCAACAGTCTCTTCTTCTAGCTTGCTGCAATAATCTATTTTCATGGTTATTTGCACTTCGAGATCTTCAGATATTTTCTTGGATTCTTCTATCTGTACTTTCAAACTGGTTATGATTTCATTTGCATCCTCAAGCTTTCTTGAAATTTTCTTATTCTTTTTCTTTCTATCTTCAATTCATCCAGAGCTGCAATTAGTTCCTCTTCCAAATTTACTTCTGCATCAATTTCTTCTTCATCACATTCTTGTTCTTTTTCTATTTTTTCTTCTTTGAGTGCCATGAAAAGAGCTTCACCTATTTCCTTTTCAGAATCCTCACCAGAGCTGTCTTCTGATGAACTGACATTCTTGGAGATGAAACTTTTCTTCTTGAAGTTGCCTTTTCTAAAATTTGTTTTTTTCTTCCAGTCACTTCTTTCTTGGTGCGATCCTTCATCACTTTTGTTCTTCTCATTAAGTGGACATTTAGCTACAAAATGCCCAATGCCTCCATAATTGAAACATTTAAACGGTAACTTTCCTCTGTATTTTCCTTTTCCCCTTTTTAGTTTTCGAACAAAGTTTGCTTCCATTTCATCTGATGTCTCTTCTTCCTCGGATTCTTGTTTTGCTTTCATATTTTTATGGGCTTTAAAAGCAGCTTCTCTGTCTGTGGGTTTAGATTTTCCTATTCTCATCTCATATGCAATCAAAGAACCATGCATCTCATCCATACTAAAAGAATTTAGATCTTTAGCTTCTTCTATAGCTGAAACTTTAGAATCAAATATTTGGGGAAGAGATCTTAATACCTTTTTCACGATGATAGAATCTTTGATTTCCTCGTCGAGTCCTCTAATCGCATTAATGACTTCATTAACTCTCAGCATATATGCCTCTATGTTCTCATCGTCATTCATATTTAATACTTCGAACTGAGCTCGATGTGTTTGTAACTTGGCCTCCTTGATCTTAACGTCTCCTTCATGAATGCTCCTCAGTTTGTCCCATATTTCTTTTGTCATTTTACAACTCATAATCTTTACCAGTTCACTGTCCACTAATCCGCACATGATAGCATTCTTTGCTTTTGAGTCATTCTCAAACAGTTTCTTACCGGCAACATCGGTTGGAGAAGTGGTGGGTATTGTGTATCCACTATCTACTGAATCCCAAATGTCGTATCCCAAAGCACAAAGATATGTCTGCATCCCGAGTCTCCAAAATGCGTAATTAGTTTCGTCAAACAATGGTGCTTTGTTTGATGAGAAGCCTTCACCACCTGCCATTGTGTCACTTCCAAGATCACCCTAGCCGGTTAAGCTTGTTCAGGAACCTCGCTCTGATACCAATTGTTAGTCTCACAATGACACTGAGAGGGGGGTGAATCAGTGTAGCTCTTTTAAAACTTAAATCTTCAACTCTTAAAGCCAAAACAATGAAAACTTGAAACCAAATAAAGCAAGTATAACAAGAGAACATCACACAACACAAGATGTACCGAGGTTCACCGATTTGGCTACATCCTCAAAATGACTGTTTGGACTCCCATCCAAATCCAGCCTTTGCAAAGCACCAACTTTACAATCAATTTACCAGCACCCACTAGAAGGAGCACCAACCCCTAATTTATCTGCACCAACAGAAAGGAGCACCAACCCCTGATTTATCTGCACCAATAGAAAGGAGCACCAACCTCTCTACCAAGCACCCACTTGATTTTGATATTGATAATAAAATGACATATATGAATCTTCTCTTCTCACATAAAAATTGATCGTTCTCTTAGCTCGTTCTGTCAATTGCTAAACGCTTTCTGGGTATTGTGCAGAACTCTGTCTATGACCTCCTCTCAAAATTTCAGCCAAAATTGATATCGTATGAGAAAGTTATGCCCAAAATACTAAAGTGACATTTTTCACCTTTTTTCCAAAAACACGGATTTTCACTCTTTATTTTTCTCCACACACTCTTCTCTCCACACAAAATAAAATCACACTCTTCAATAAAACACTTCTAACTTAAATGCACACACTTGCATTCCTTTTCACTTTTCACTTTCTCCAAATATCTTTATTTAATGAAACTTCTTAAAATAATATAACTCCCTTTTTTTATATTGAGAAGGCATTTCGTCAAACACGTCACATGCAAAGAATTGACACCTTACTCGTTCTCATACTTCGGAGCCACGTGACAACTCAAACCAAAAATAAAATATGATCTATTTGATGCCTTGAAGGTGTAACAACACTGAAACTGAAACTCTGGCGACTCTTCAAGGTCGAAACGGCCAACTAAAGGATTTTGCCCAAGTGGCACAAATTGACATAAAAGAGACCTGTAACGTTTTTGCAAAAATCATAACTCTCACCTCGTAACTCGGTTTTCTCTAAAATTTGAAACGTAGAATATTTGCAACACTGACTATGTCCAAACCAAAACTCACTACCTAACTCCTTACGGTTCGCCTGTACCACTTCCACAAAAATTGCTACTGACACACTTTTTCAAAAAAGAGCATTTTTGTGACAGTCTTGCAACGCTTGTAAAATTCGCCTCGTTTCTCCGTTTTCATTGAAATTTGGAACACATGTTCTTGAAGATAATGACCACCTCCAGTTCAAATTTTTCTACATAAATCCTTACGGTTTGTTCGCAGTGCTTCTGACAAAACCTGCACTTTTTCAGCCTATACAACCACTTGCCAAATCATCCGCCAAGATACCGAAAACACCACCGATCACTCCAAACACTGTGTTGACATCTCCAATGTTGTTCTGGACTATTTCTTGACATGCTGGCATGTTCCAAACTGATCCATCCTGTCCAACTGTGCCCGTGGCGACTTTTGCAACTTTTTGACTATTTTGCTGCTTTGACAACTTTTTGACGATTTTTTCAACTTTTGCAAATTTGCACAAACAACCTGTAACAACTTCACCCAAACATCAAAAACATCCTCATAAGAATTTAACATCACTGTACATACTCTGAATAACCTCTGAACTCCTGTCCACTGCATCAACCGATCTATCTGACTGTGTTGACAACAATGACAATACTGTCGTTGCACCTTGCTCAACAATCTCCCCCTTTGGAATTGTTGGCAACACACGTGCAATTTCTTGTAACTCTTCTCCCCCTTTGACAACAATACCAAAGGGCTACTGCAAACTCCCCCTGAGTCCATGCACAACATTCTCAGGCAAAAATTATTACACTTAGCAAAAATCACAAACATGAGCAAAAAGATAAACAAATACACAAATGCTCCCCATGAGAATGTGGTCCCGATAGCTAGTCAATTCTTGGGAAGCGTGACCACTCCCAATTTATTGTGAAGGTACTCAAAGACTTCCTTGGGCAATGGTTTTGTGAAGATATCCGCTACTTGCTCTATTGTTGGAACAAAATCCAACTTAACCTCACCTTCCGCAACTTTCTCCTTCAAAAAGTGATACCGGATAGCAATATGTTTTGTGCGAGAATGCATAACCGGATTCTTTGAGATGTTAATGGCATTGGTGTTATCACACTTAACTAAAATTGGCTCATTGAAGTTAATACCAAGATCTTTCAGGGTTTGTTTCATCCATAATACCTACGTACAACACGTTGTCGCTGCAATATATTCTGCCTCTACTGTGGATAAGGAGACTGACTCTTGTTTCTTATTGTGCCACGCGACCAACCTGTCTCCAAGATAGAATGCACCTCCACTGGTACTCTTTCTTTCATCTACACATCCTGCCCAATCTGCATCTGAATACGCAATAAGGGTGAAGTCCTTACCTTTCGGATACCATAACCCATACTCCATAGTACCCTTGAGGTACCGAAGAATCCTCTTCACTGCTGTCACATGAGTCTCCTTGGGACTAGCCTGAAATCGTGCTACCATGCATACTGCCTGCAAAATATCTGGTCTGGTAGCTATCAAGTACAATAAGCTCCCAATCATAGATCTGTACATGGTTTGATCAACATGTGGAGATTTGTCATCCTTGCTCAACTTGCAACTTGTCGTCATGGGAGTGCTAAGCTGGCTTACAATCCTCCATTGTGAACTTTTTTAGCATCTCTTTCACATATTTAATTTGAGAAATAAATATGCCCTTCTCATTTTGATTAACTTGCAACCCGAGGAAATACGAAAGTTCACCAATCATTGACATTTCAAATTCTTTCTGCATCTTATTTGCTAAATCTTTACACGACTCATCTTTGCTGCTGCCAAATATGATATCATCTACGTATACAACAAGAACAATAAGATGGCCATTTTCTATTTTGACATACAAATTACTATCCACCATACCTTTCTTGAACCCTTGTTGAGTAAGATAGTTGTCTAGCCTTGCATACCATGCTCGGGGTGCCTGTTTTAAGCCATATAATGCTTTCTTCAACTTGCAAACCAAGTTGGGATCATCACCAAGTTGGAAACCATCTGGCTGCTCAATATAAACCTCTTCTTCAAGTTTCCCATTCAAAAATGCTGATTTCACATCCATTTGATAAACTTTGAAATTCTTGTAAACTGCTAAAGCCAGAAACATTCTAATTGCCTCTAGTCTAGCCACAGGTGCAAAGGTTTCCTCAAAGTCAATACCTTCAACTTGTGCATAGCCTTTACATACCAATCTTGCTTTATTCCTGACTACCTGTCCGTCTTCATTCAATTTGTTTCGAAAGACCCATTTAGTACCGATTATATTTTTATTTGCGGGTCTTGGTACTAACTCCCAAGTTTTGTTTTTCTCGATCTGATCTAATTCTTCATTTATTGCCTTCATCCAACTTTCATCTTTGCTTGCATCAGCAACATTTTTGGGCTCAATGCTGGATAATAGAGAGTAGTTACTTACTACTCTTCTTCTTGTCTGAACACCAACTGTGGGGTCTCCAATTATTTGCTCTCTAGGATGATCTTTCTGCTAGCTGCCTGTTTTGAATTTCTTATTTTCTTCCACTTCTGAATCACTGTTTGAATCATCTGAGTCAATTTTTTGTTTCTTTTCCATTTCCTTTTCCTCATCTCCTTCAATAACCTCTTCATAAATTGGGTAGTTCTCTTCATAGCTAATTACTCGTTCCCTACCTTCATCAACTTTAACATCGACACTATCCACAATTTTCCTTAGCCTCTTGTTGTAGCATTTGTAAGCTTTGCTTTTTGATGAATAGCCAAGAAAAATACCTTCATCCGCTCTATCTTCAAACTTACCAAGGTTTTCTTCAGTTCTTTTGATGTAACACTTGCTGCCAAAAACTTTAAAGTATCTTGTTGTTGCCTTTTTACCGAACCACAACTCATAAGGAGTTTTGCTTTCATGCGTCCTCAACATGCACCTATTTTGGATGTATACCGCAGTATGGACTGCCTCTTTCCAAAATATGTCTGCTACTTTGCTCTCAGTCAACATAGTCCGTGCCATTTCCTGCACTGTCCTGTTCTTTCTTTCTACCACACCATTCTGCTGAGGTGTCCTGGCTGCTGAAAATTGTCTCCTAATACCATATTTTTCACAGTACTCTGTAAAATCCTCTGAAATGAACTCTCCTCCTCTATCTGATCTTAAACATTTAATCATTTTTTCCTGTTTGATTCTCAACTTGGTTTTTGAAAACCTTGAACATCTCAAAAGCTTCTGATTTATGCTTCAAAAATAGTACCCATGTCATCCTGGAATAGTCATCTATACACAACATAAAATATTTGTCACCATTTATGCTTTGCGTTCTCATGGGTCCACATAAATCAGTATGTATTAGTTCCAAAGGTTTGCTTGTGTAGTACTCTTTTGTTTTAAATGAGACTCTAGTTTGCTTCCCCTTTTGGCATGAAGCACAAATGCTATTTGATGGTTTTCCAATGGTGGGAATATCTCTCACTACCTTTTTTGAGCTGATTTTTACTAGATTGTCAAAACTGATATGACCGAGCCTCTTGTGCCACAACCAATTTTCTTCTTCCTGTCCAATCAAGCAAGCTCCTTCTGAAGTCTCTGAGAGAGTGTACAGGTTGCCAGATGTCCTCGATCCAATTGCTATCAACTTTCCACTTGTTTGCTTTTCTGACTTCACAACCCTGCTTCTTAAAAATCACTTCATGACCTCTATCACAAATCTGACTTACGCTCAACAAGTTATGCTTCAGACCAACCACAAACAAGACTTCTTTTGACTTGATTTTTTCATCACTGATCTTAACTGAACCTTTGCCAACTATCTTAGCTCCATCATTATTTCCAAATTTTATTGAACCACCTTCATATTGTTGTAACTTCTCAAATTTTTGTTTGTCACCTGTCATATGACTGGAGCATCCACTATCAAGTATCCATGGTGCAGATTTATTTTGTGCTTTAAATGTTGTTTGTACGATCAAGGATTCCTTTTCTTCCTTAGATCGCTCTTTTTCTTTCCACTCTGGTTTGATTACAGTTTTGGGCTCTTGTTTTGACTTTTCTTTTTCAGTAGCTTGTGCATGTTTTTCGAGAAATTTTCTATTTTGTCTCATTCCATTTGGTTGAAATTTTCTTCCCTGAAATTGATTTGATGCAAATGTACTTCGACAATTTCTTGCAATGTGCCCAAAATTATGATAGTTATAACATTCTACTGCATAATCCATCAAAGGTGAAAAAACATTTCTCTTGGTAAAATTCCTTGGTCCTACATTATACTTGCAATCTGAAATCTTATGTCCATAACCATTGCATTTAAAACAGTAACCAGAAAAGAGATGATTGAACCTGGGTGATGGTCTTTGCCATGTTGTCGTAGGAGCCATAAATCTTCTTCTTCTTTGATGTGTGACATTGGTGAATCCATCATTGTCAATTCTCCTTTCGTGCCTTGCATTATTGCTTTCTTTTGCATGAGTCAATTTTTCTTGATCAACCTGTTTCTTATCTTCATTCTTTATGGATTCTTCATTTATGGCCTTTGATCCATTTGATGATTCTCCTTCATCAAAGCCCAAACCAAATTTGATGCCTGTAGTCTTTTGGTTATTTATGATCTTATCCAACTTCATAGAACTTTCTTCACGTTTGTGATAACAACTAATTTTACGATTCATCTCTTCTTTTTACGAATATTTTCTTGGATTCTTCTATCTGTACTTTCAAATTTGTTATGATTTCATTTGCATCCTCAAGCTTTCTTGAAATTTTCTTATTCTTTTTCTTTCTATCTTCAATTCATCTAGAGCTGCAATTAGTTCCTCTTCCAAATTTACTTCTGCATCAATTTCTTCTTCATCACATTCCTGTTCTTTTTCTATTTTTTCTTCTTTGAGTGCCATGAAAAGAGCTTCACCTATTTCCTTTTCAGAATCCTCACCGGAGCTATCTTCTGATGAACTGACATTCTTGGAGATGAAACTTTTCTTCTTGAAGTTGCCTTTTCTAAAATTTGTTTTTTTCTTCCAGTCACTTCTTTCTTGGTGCGATCCTTCATCACTTTTGTTCTTCTCATTAAGTGGACATTTAGCTACAAAATGCCCAACGCCTCCATAATTGAAACATTTAAATGGTAACTTTCCTCTGTATTTTCCTTTTCCCCTTTTTAGTTTTCGAACAAAGTTTGCTTCCATTTCATCTGATGTCTCTTCTTCCTCGGATTCTTGTTTTGCTTTCATATTTTTATGGGCTTTAAAAGCAGCTTCTCTGTCTGTGGGTTTAGATTTTCCTATTCTCATCTCATATGCAGTCAAAGAACCATGCATCTCATCCATACTAAAAGAATTTAGATCTTTAGCTTCTTCTATAGCTAAAACTTTAGAATCAAATCTTTGGGGAAGAGATCTTAATACCTTTTTCACGATGATAGAATCTTTGATTTCCTCGCCGAGTCCTCTAATCGCATTAATGACTTCATTAACTCTCAGCATATATGCCTCTATGTTCTCATCGTCATTCATCTTTAATACTTCGAACTGAGCTCGATGTGTTTGTAACTTGGCCTCCTTGATCTTAACGTCTCCTTCATGAATGCTCCTCAGTTTGTCCCATATTTCTTTTGTCGTTTTACAACTCATAATCTTTACCAGTTCACTGTCCACTAATCCGCACATGATAGCATTCTTTGCTTTTGAGTCATTCTCAAACAGTTTCTTATCGACAGCATCGGTTGGAGAAGTGGTGGGTATTGTGTATCCACTATCTACTGAATCCCAAATGTCGTATCCCAAAGCACAAAGATATGTCTGCATCCCGAGTCTCCAAAATGCGTAATTAGTTCCATCAAACAATGGTGCTTTGTTTGATGAGAAGCCTTCACCACCTGCCATTGTGTCACTTCCAAGATCACCCTAGCCGGTTAAGCTTGTTCAGGAACCTCGCTCTGATACCAATTGTTAGTCTCACAATGACACTAAGAGAGGGGGTGAATCAGTGTAGCTCTTTTAAAACTTAAATCTTCAACTCTTAAAGCCAAAACAATGAAAACTTGAAACCAAATAAAGCAAGTATAACAAGAGAACATCACACAACACAAGATGTACCGAGGTTCACCGATTTGGCTACATCCTCAAAATGATTGTTTGGACTCCCATCCAAATCCAGCCTTTGCAAAGCACCAACTTTACAATCAATTTACCAGCACCCACTAGAAGGAGCACCAACCCCTGATTTATCTGCACCAATAGAAAGGAGCACCAACCCTGATTTATCTGCACCAAAGAAAGGAGCACCAACCCCTCTACCAAGCACCCACTTGATTTTGATATTGATAATAAAATGACATATATGAATCTTCTCTTCTCACATAAAAATTGATCGTTCTCTTAGCTCATTTTGTCAATTGCTAAACGCTTTCTGGGTATTGTGCAGAACTCTGTCTATGAACTCCTCTCAAAATTTCAGCCAAAATTGATATCGTATGAGAAAGTTATGCCCAAAATACTAAAGTGACGTTTTTCACCTTTTTCCCAAAAACACGGATTTTCACTCTTTATTTTTCTCCACACACTCTTCTCTCCACACAAAATAAAATCACACTCTTCAATAAAACACTTCTCACTTAAATGCACACACTTGCATTCCTTTTCACTTTTCACTTTCTCCAAAGATCTTTATTTAATGAAACTTCTTAAAATAATATAACTCCCTTTTTTATATTGAGAAGGCATTTCGTCAAACACGTCACATGCAAAGAATTGACACCTTACTCGTTCTCATACTTCGAGCCACGTGACAACTCAAACCAAAAATAAAATATGATCTATTTGATGCCTTGAAGGTGTAACAACACTGAAACTGAAACTCTGGCGACTCTTCAAGGTCGAAACGGCCAACTAAAGGATTTTGCCCAAGTGGCACAAATTGACATAAAAGAGACCTGTAACGTTTTTGCAAAAATCATAACTCTCACCTCGTAACTCGGTTTTCTCTAAAATTTGAAACGTAGAATATTTACAACACTGAATATGTCCAAACCAAAACTCACTACCTAAATCCTTACGGTTCCTGTACCACTTCCACAAAAACTGTTACTGACACACTTTTTCAAAAAAGAGTTTTTGTGACAGTCTTGCAACGCTTGTAAAATTCGCCTCGTTTCTCTGTTTTTGTTGAAATTTGGAACACATGTTCTTGAAGATAACGACCACCTCCAGTTCAAATTTTCTACATAAATCCTTACGGTTTGTTCACAGTTCTTCTGACAAAACCTGCACTTTTCAGCCTGTACAACCACTTGCCAAATCATCCGCCAAGATACCGAAAACACCACCGATCACTCCAAACACTGTGCTGACATCTCCAATGTTGTTCTGGACTATTTCTTGACATGCTGGCATGTTCCAAACTGATCCATCCTGTCCAACTGTGCCCGTGGCGACTTTTGCAACTTTTTGACTATTTTGCTGCTTTGACAACTTTCTGACGATTTTTTCAACTTTTGCAAATTTGCACAAACAACCTGTAACAACTTCACCCAAACATCAAAAACATCCTCATAAGAATTTAACATCATTGTACATACTCTGAATAACCTCTGAACTCCTATCCACTGCATCAACCGATCTATCCGATTGTGTTGACAACAATGACAATATTGTCGTTGCACCTTGCTCAACAATCTCCCCCTTTGGAATTGTTGGCAACACACGTGCAATTTCCTGTAACTCTTCTCCCCCTTTGACAACAATACCAAAGGGCTACTGCAAACTCCCCCTGAGTCCATGCACAACATTCTCAGGCAAAAATTATTACACTTAGCAAAAATCACAAACATGAGCAAAAAGATAAACAAATACACAAATGCTCCCCCTGAGAATGTGGTCCCGATAGCTAGTCAATTCTTGGGAAGCGTGACCACTCCCAATTTATTGTGAAGGTACTCAAAGACTTCCTTGGGCAATGGTTTTGTGAAGATATCCGCTACTTGCTCTGTTGTTGGAACAAAATCCAACTTAACCTCACCTTCCGCAACTTTCTCCTTCAAAAAGTGATATCGGATAGCAATATGTTTTGTGCGAGAATGCATAACCGGATTCTTTGAGATGTTAATGGCACTGGTGTTATCACACTTAACTAAAATTGGCTCACTGAAGTTAATACCAAGATCTTTCAGGGTTTGTTTCATCCATAATACCTACGTACAACACGTTGTCGTTGCAATATATTCTGCCTCTACTGTGGATAAGGAGACTGACTCTTGTTTCTTATTGTGCCACGTGACCAACTTGTCTCCAAGATAGAATGCACCTCCATTGGTACTCTTTCTGTCATCTACACATCCTGCCCAATCTGCATCTGAATACGCAATAAGGGTGAAGTCCTTACCTTTCGGATACCATAACCCATACTCCATAGTACCCTTGAGGTACCGAAGAATCCTCTTCATTGTTGTCACATGAGTCTCCTTGGGACTAGCCTGAAATCGTGCTACCATGCATACTTCCTACAAAATATCTGGTCCAGTAGCTGTCAAGTACAATAAGCTCCCAATCATAGATCTGTACATGGTTTGATCAACATGTGGAGATTTGTCATCCTTGCTCAACTTGCAACTTGTCGTCATGGGAGTGCTAACTGGCTTACAATCCTCCATTGTGAACTTTTTTAGCATCTCTTTCACATATTTAATTTGAGAAATAAATATGCCCTTCTCATTTTGATTAACTTGCAACCGAGGAAATACGAAAGTTCACCAATCATTGACATTTCAAATTCTTTCTGCATCTTATTTGCTAAATCTTTACACGACTCATCTTTGTTGCTGCCAAATATGATATCATCTACGTATACAACAAGAACAATAAGATGGCCATTTTCTGTTTTGACATACAAATTACTATCCACCATACCTTTCTTGAACCCTTGTTGAGTAAGATAGTTGTCTAGCCTTGCATACCATGCTCGGGGTGCCTGTTTTAAGCCATATAATGCTTTCTTCAACTTGCAAACCAAGTTGGGATCATCACCAAGTTGGAAACCATCTGGCTGCTCAATATAAACCTCTTCTTCAAGTTTCCCATTCAAAAATGCTGATTTCACATCCATTTGATAAACTTTGAAATTCTTGTAAACTGCTAAAGCTAGAAACATTCTAATTGCCTCTAGTCTAGCCACAGGTGCAAAGGTTTCCTCAAATTCAATACCTTCAACTTGTGCATAGCCTTTACATACCAATCTTGCTTTATTCTTGACTACCTGTCCGTCTTCATTCAATTTGTTTCGAAAGACCCATTTAGTACCGATTATATTTTTATTTGCGGGTCTTGGTACTAACTCCCAAGTTTTGTTTTTCTCGATCTGATCTAATTCTTCATTTATTGCCTTCATCCAAATTTCATCTTTGCTTGCGTCAACAACATTTTTGGGCTCAATGCTGGATAATAGAGAGTAGTTACTTACTACTCTTCTTCTTGTCTGAACACCAACTGTGGGGTCTCCAATTATTTGCTCTCTAGGATGATCTTGTTTTGAATTTCTTATTTTCTTCCACTTTGAATCATTGTTTGAATCATCTGAGTCAATTTTTTGTTTCTTTTCCGTTTCCTTTTCCTCATCTCCTTCAATAACCTCTTCATAAATTGGGTAGTTCTCTTCATAGCTAATTACTCGTTCCCTACCTTCATCAACTTTAACATCGACACTATCCACAATTTTCCTTAGCCTCTTGTTGTAGCATTTGTAAGCTTTGCTTTTTGATGAATAGCCAAGAAAAATACCTTCATCCGCTCTATCTTCAAACTTACCAAGGTTTTCTTGAGTTCTTTTGATGTAACACTTGCTGCCAAAAACTTTAAAGTATCTTGTTGTTGCCTTTTTACCGAACCACAACTCATAAGGAGTTTTGCTTTCATGCATCCTCAACATGCACCTATTTTGGATGTATACCGCAGTATGGACTGCCTCTTTCCAAAATATATCTGCTACTTTGCTCTCAGTCAACATAGTCCATGCCATTTCCTGCATTGTCCTGTTCTTTCTTTCTACCACACCATTCTGCTGAGGTGTCCTGGCTGCTGAAAATTGTCTCCTAATACCATATTTTTCACAGTACTCTGTAAAATCCTCTGAAATGAACTCTCCTCCTCTATCTGATCTTAAAAATTTAATCTTTTTCCTGTTTGATTCTCAACTTGGTTTTTGAAAACCTTGAACATCTCAAAAGCTTCGATTTATGCTTCAAAAATAGTACCCATGTCATCTTGGAATAGTCATCTATACACAACATAAAATATTTGTCACCATTTATGCTTTGCGTTCTCATGGGTCCACATAAATCGGTATGTATTAGTTCCAAAGGTTTGCTTGTGTAGTACTCTTTTGTTTTAAATGAGACTCTAGTTTGCTTCCCCTTTTGGCATGAAGCACAAATGCTATTTGATGGTTTTCCAATGGTGGGAATATCTCTCATTGCCTTTTTTGAGCTGATTTTTACTAGATTGTCAAAATTGATATGACCGAGCCTCTTGTGCCACAACCAATTTTCTTCTTCCTGTCCAATCAAGCAAGCTCCTTCTAAAGTCTCTGAGAGAGTGTACAGGTTTCTAGATGTCCTCGATCCAGTTGCTATCAACTTTCCACTATTTGCTTTTCTGACTTCACAACCCTGCTTCTTAAAAATCACTTCATGACCTCTATCACAAATCTGACTTACGCTCAACAAGTTATGCTTCAGACCAACCACAAACAAGACTTCTTTTGACTTGATTTTTCCATCACTGATCTTAACTGAACCTTTGCCAACTATCTTAGCTCCATCATTATTTCCAAATTTTCTTGAACCACCTTCATATTGCTGTAACTTCTCAAATTTTTGTTTGTCACTGTCATATGACTGGAGCATCCACTATCAAGTATCCATGGTGCAGATTTATTATGTGCTTTAAATGTTGTTTGTACGATCAAGGATTCCTTTTCTTCCTTAGATCACTCTTTTTCTTTCCACTCTGGTTTGATTACAATTTTGGGCTCTTGTTTTGACTTTTCTTTTTCAGTAGCTTGTGCATGTTTTTTGAGAAATTTTCTATTTTGTCTCATTCCATTTGGTTGAAATTTTCTTCCCTGAAATTGATTTGATGCAAATGTACTTCGACAATTTCTTGCAATGTGCCCAAAATTATGACAGTTATAACATTCTACTGCATAATCCATCAAAGGTGAAAAAACATTTCTCTTGGTAAAATTCCTTGGTCCTACATTATACTTGCAATCTGAAATCTTATGTCCATAACCATTGCATTTAAAATAGTAACCAGAAAAGAGATGATTGAACCTGGGTGATGGTCTTTGCCATGTTGTCGTAGGAGCCATAAATCTTCTTCTTCTTTGATGTGTGACATTGGTGAATCCATCATTGTCAATTCTCCTTTCGTGCCTTGCATTATTGCTTTCTTTTGCATGAGTCAATTTTTCTTGATCAACTTGTTTCTTATCTTCATTCTTTATGGATTCTTCATTTATGGCCTTTGATCCATTTGATGATTCTCCTTCGTCAAAGCCCAAACCAAATTTGATGCCTGTAGTCTTTTGGTTATTTATGATCTTATCCAACTTCATAGAACTTTCTTCACGTTTGTGATAACAACTAATTTTACGATTCATCTCTTCTATCTGCATCCTTAAACCAACAGTCTCTTCTTCTAGCTTACTGCAATAATCTATTTTCATGGTTATTTGCACTTCGAGATCTTCAGATATTTTCTTGGATTCTTCTATCTGTACTTTCAAATTGGTTATGATTTCATTTGCATCCTCAAGCTTTCTTGAAATTTTCTTATTCTTTTTCTTTCTATCTTCAATTCATCTAGAGTTGCAATTAGTTCCTCTTCCAAATTTACTTCGCATCAATTTCTTCTTCATCACATTCTATTCTTTTTGTTTTTTCTTCTTTGAGTGCCATGAAAAGAGCTTCACCTGTTTCCTTTTCAGAATCCTCACGGAGCTGTCTTCTGATGAACTGACATTCTTGGAGATGAAACTTTTCTTCTTGAAGTTGCCTTTTCTGAAATTTGTTTTTTCTTCCAGTCACTTCTTTCTTGGTGCGATCCTTCATCACTTTTGTTCTTCTCATTAAGTGGACATTTAGCTGCAAAATGCCCAATGCCTCCACAATTGAAACATTTAAACGGTAACTTTCCTCTGTATTTTCCTTTTCCCCTTTTTAGTTTTCGAACAAAGTTTGCTTCCATTTCATCTGATGTCTCTTCTTCCTCGGATTCTTGTTTTGCTTTCATATTTTTATGGGCTTTAAAAGTAGCTTCTCTATCTGTGGGTTTAGATTTTCCTATTCTCATCTCATATGCAGTCAAAGAACCATGCATCTCATCCATACTAAAAGAATTTAGATCTTTAGCTTCTTCTATAGCTGAAACTTTAGAATCAAATCTTTGGGGAAGAGATCTTAATACCTTTTTCACGATGATAGAATCTTTGATTTCCTCGTCGAGTCCTCTAATCGCATTAATGACTTCATTAACTCTCAACATATATGCCTCTATGTTCTCATCATCATTCATATTTAATACTTGAAATGAGCTCGATGTGTTTGTAACTTGGCCTCCTTGATCTTAACGTCTCCTTCATGAATGCTCCTCGGTTTGTCCCATATTTCTTTTGCCATTTTACAACTCATAATCTTTACCAGTTCACTGTCCACTAATCCGCACATGATAGCATTCTTTGCTTTTGAGTCATTCTCAAATAGTTTCTTACTGGCAACATCGGTTGGAGAAGTGGTGGGTATTGTGTATCCACTATCTACTGAATCCCAAATGTCGTATCCCAAAGCACAAAGATATGTCTGCATCTTGAGTCTCCAAAATGCGTAATTAGTTTCATCAAACAATGGTGCTTTGTTTGATGAGAAGCCTTCACCACCTGCCATTGTGTCACTTCCAAGATCACCCTAGCCGGTTAAGCTTGTTCAGGAACCTCGCTCTGATACCAATTGTTAGTCTCACAATGACACTGAGAGGGGGTGAATCAGTGTAGCTCTTTTAAAACTTAAATCTTCAACTCTTAAAGCCGAAACAATGAAAACTTGAAACCAAATAAAGCAAGTATAACAAGAGAACATCACACAACACAAGATGTACCGAGGTTCACCGATTTGGCTACATCCTCAAAATGATTGTTTGGACTCCCATCCAAATCCAGCCTTTGCAAAGCACCAACTTTACAATCAATTTACCAAACCACTGGAAGGAGCACCAACCCCTGATTTATCTAAAAAAGAACAATTATAGAAAGGAGCACCAACCCCTCTACCAAGCACCCACTTGATTTTGATATTGATAATAAAATGACATATATGAATCTTCTCTTCTCACATAAAAATTGACCGTTCTCTTAGCTCGTTCTGTCAATTGCTAAAAACTTTGGGTATTGTGCAGAACTCTGTCTATGACCTCCTCTCAAAATTTCAGCCAAAACTGATATCGTATGAGAAAGTTATGCCCAAAATACTAAAGTGACATTTTTCACCTTTTTCCCAAAAACACGGATTTTCACTCTTTATTTTTCTCCACACACTCTTCTCTCCCCACAAAATAAAATCACACTCTTCAATAAAACACTTCTCACTTAAATGCACACACTTGCATTCCTTTTCACTTTTCACTTTCTCCAAAGATCTTTATTTAATGAAACTTCTTAAAATAATATAACTCCCTTTTTTTATATTGAGAAGGCATTTCGTCAAACACGTCACATGCAAAGAATTGACACCTTACTCGTTCTCATACTTCGGAGCCACGTGACAACTCAAACCAAAAACAAAATATGATCTATTTGATGCCTTGAAGGTGTAACAACACTGAAACTGAAACTCTGGCGACTCTTCAAGGTCGAAACGGCCAACTAAAGGATTTTGCCCAAGTGGCACAAATTGACATAAAAGAGACCTGTAACGTTTTTGCAAAAATCATAACTCTCACCTCGTAACTCGGTTTTCTCTGAAATTTGAAACGTAGAATATTTGCAACACTGAATATGTCCAAACCAAAACTCACTACCTAACTCCTTACGGTTCACCTGTACCACTTCCACAAAAACTGCTACTGACACACTTTTTCAAAAAAGAGCGTTTTTGTGACAGTCTTGCAACGCTTGTAAAATTCGCCTCGTTTCTCCGTTTTCATTGAAATTTGGAACACATGTTCTTGAAGATAATGACCACCTCCAGTTAAAATTTTTCTACATAAATCCTTACGGTTTGTTCGCAGTGCTTCTGACAAAACCTGCACTTTTTTAGCCTGTACAACCACTTGCCAAATCATCCGCCAAGATACTGGAAACATCACCGATCACTCCAAACACTGTGCTGACATCTCCAATGCTGTTATGGACTATTTCTTGACATGCTGGCATGTTCCAAACTGATCCATCCTGTCCAACTGTGCCCGTGGCGACTTTTGCAACTTTTTGACTATTTTGCTGCTTTGACAACTTTTTGACGATTTTTTCAACTTTTGCAAATTTGCACAAACAACTTGTAACAACTTCACCCAAACATCAAAAACATCCTCATAAGCATTTAACATCACTGTACATACTCTGAATAACCTCTGAACTCCTGTCCACTGCATCAACCGATCTATCTGATTGTGTTGACAACAATGACAATATTGTCGTTGCACCTTGCTCAACAATCTCCCCCTTTGGAATTGTTGGCAACACACGTGCAATTTCCTGTAACTCTTCTCCCCCTTTGACAACAAGACCAAAGGGCTGCTGCAAACTCCCCCTGAGTCCATGCACAACATTCTCAGGCAAAAATTATTACACTTAGCAAAAATCACAAACATGAGCAAAAAGATAAACAAATACACAAATGCTCCCCCTGAGAATGTGGTCCCGATAGCTAGTCAATTCTTGGGAAGCGTGACCACTCCCAATTTATTGTGAAGGTACTCAAAGACTTCCTTGGGCAATGGTTTTGTGAAGATATCCGCTACTTGCTCTGTTGTTGGAACAAAATCCAACTTAACCTCACCTTCCGCAACTTTCTCCTTCAAAAAGTGATACCGGATAGCAATATGTTTTGTGCGAGAATGCATAACCGGATTCTTTGAGATGTTAATGGCACTTTTGTTATCACACTTAACTAAAATTGGCTCACTGAAGTTAATACCAAGATCTTTCAGGGTTTGTTTCATCCATAATACCTACGTACAACACGTTGTCGCTGCAATATATTCTGCCTCTACTGTGGATAAGGAGACCGACTCTTGTTTCTTACTAGTGCCACGCGACTAACTTTGTCTCCAAGATAGAATGCACCTCCATCGGTACTCTTTCTGTCATCTACACATCCTGCCCAATCTGCATCTGAATACGCAATAAGGGTGAAGTCCTTACCTTTCGGATACCATAACCCATACTCCATAGTACCCTTGAGGTACCGAAGAATCCTCTTCACTGTTGTCACATGAGTCTCCTTGGGACTAGCCTAAAATCGTGCTACCATGCATATTGCCTGCAAAATATCTGGTCTGGTAGCTATCAAGTACAGTAAGCTCCCAATCATAGATCTGTACATGGTTTGATCAACATGTGGAGATTTGTCATCCTTGCTCAACTTGCAACCTGTCGTCATGGGAGTGCTAAGCTGGCTTACAATCCTCCATTGTGAACTTTTTTAGCATCTCTTTCACATATTTAATTTGAGAAATAAATATGCCCTTCTCATTTTGATTAACTTGCAACCCGAGGAAATACGAAAGTTCACCAATCATTGACATTTCAAATTCTTTCTGCATCTTATTTGCTAAATCTTTACACGACTCATCTTTGTCTGCTGCCAAATATGATATCATCTACGTATACAACAAGAACAATAAGATGGCCATTTTCTATTTTGACATACAAATTACTATCCACCATACCTTTCTTGAACCCTTGTTGAGTAAGATAGTTGTCTAGCCTTGCATACCATGCTCGGGGTGCCTGTTTTAAGCCATATAATGCTTTCTTCAACTTGCAAACCAAGTTGGGATCATCACCAAGTTGGAAACCATCTGGCTGCTCAATATAAACCTCTTCTTCAAGTTTCCCATTCAAAAATGCTGATTTCACATCCATTTGATAAACTTTGAAATTCTTGTAAACTGCTAAAGCCAGAAACATTCTAATTGCCTCTAGTCTAGCCACAGGTGCAAAGGTTTCCTCAAAGTCAATACCTTCAACTTGTGCATAGCCTTTACATACCAATCTTGCTTTATTCTTGACTACCTATCCGTCTTCATTCAATTTGTTTCGAAAGACCCATTTAGTACCGATTATATTTTTATTTGCAGGTCTTGGTACTAACTCCCAAGTTTTGTTTTTCTCGATCTGATCTAATTCTTCATTTATTGCCTTCATCCAACTTTCATCTTTGCTTGCATCAACAACATTTTTGGGCTCAATGTTGGATAATAGAGAGTAGTTACTTACTACTCTTCTTCTTGTCTGAACACCAACTTGTGGGGTCTCCAATTATTTTCTCTCTAGGATGATCTTTCTGCCAGCTCTGTTTTGAATTTCTTATTTTCTTCCACTTCTGAATCATTGTTTGAATCATCTGAGTCAATTTTTTGTTTCTTTTCCATTTCCTTTTCCTCATCTCCTTCAATAACCTCTTCATAAATTGGGTAGTTCTCTTCATAGCTAATTACTCGTTCCCTACCTTCATCAACTTTAACATCGGCACTATCCACAATTTTCCTTAGCCTCTTCTATAGCTGAAACTTTAGAATCAAATCTTTGGGAAAGAGATCTTAATACCTTTTTCACGATGATAGAATCTTTGATTTCCTCGTCGAGTCCTCTAATCGCATTAATGACTTCATTAACTCTCAGCATATATGCCTCTATGTTCTCATCGTCATTCATCTTTAATACTTCGAACTGAGCTCGATGTGTTTGTAACTTGGCCTCCTTGATCTTAACGTCTCCTTCATGAATGCTCCTTAGTTTGTCCCATATTTCTTTTATCATTTTACAACTCATAATATTTACCAGTTCACTATCCACTAATCCGCACATGATAGCATTCTTTGCTTTTGAGTCATTCTCAAACAGTTTCTTATCGGCGACATCGGTTGGAGAAGTGGTGGGTATTGTGTATCCACTATCTACTGAATCCCAAATGTCGTATCCCAAAGCACAAAGATATGTCTGCATCTCGAGTCTCCAAAATGCGTAATTAGTTTCATCAAACAATGGTGCTTTGTTTGATGAGAAGCCTTCACCACCTGCCATTGTGTCACTTCCAAGATCACCCTAGCCGGTTAAGCTTGTTCAGGAACCTCGCTCTGATACCAATTGTTAGTCTCACAATGACACTGAGAGGGGGTGAATCGGTGTAGCTCTTTTAAAACTTAAATCTTCAACTCTTAAAGCCGAAACAATGAAAACTTGAAACCAAATAAAGCAAGTATAACAAGAGAACATCACACAACACAAGATGTACCGAGGTTCACCGATTTGGCTACATCCTCAAAATGACTGTTTGGACTCCCATCCAAATCCAGCCTTTGCAAAGCACCAACTTTACAATCAATTTACCGAGCACCCACTGGAAGGAGCACCAACCCCCGATTTATCCGCACCAACGAAAGGAGCACCAACCCTTGATTTATCTGCACCAACAGAAAGGAGCACCAACCCCTGATTTATCTGCACCAACAGAAAGGAGCACCAACCCCTCTACCAAGCACCCACTTGATTTTGATATTGATAATAAAATGACATATATGAATCTTCTCTTCTCACATAAAAATTGACCGTTCTCTTAGCTCGTTCTGTCAATTGCTAAACGCTTTACGGGTATTGTGCAGAACTCTGTCTATGACCTCCTCTCAAAATTTCAGCCAAAACTGATATCGTATGAGAAAGTTATGCCCAAAATACTAAAGTGACGTTTTTCACCTTTTTCCCAAAAACACGGATTTTCACTCTTTATTTTTCTCCACACACTCTTCTCTCCGCACAAAATAAAATCACACTCTTCAATAAAACACTTCTAACTTAAATGCACACACTTGCATTCCTTTTCACTTTTCACTTTCTCCAAAGATATTTATTTAATGAAACTGCTTAAAATAATATAACTCCCTTTTTTTATATTGAGAAGGCATTTCGTCAAACACGTCACATGCAAAGAATTGACACCTTACTCGTTCTCATACTTCGGAGCCACGTGACAACTCAAACCAAAAACAAAATATGATCTATTTGATGCCTTGAAGGTGTAACAACACTGAAACTGAAACTCCGGCGACTCTTCAAGGTCGAAACGGCCAACTAAAGGATTTTGCCCAAGTGGCACAAATTGACATAAAAGAGACCTGTAACGTTTTTGCAAAAATCATAACTCTCACCTCGTAACTCGGTTTTCTCTGAAATTTGAAACGTAGAATATTTGCAACACTGAATATGTCCAAACCAAAACTCACTACCTAACTCCTTACGGTTCGCCTGTACCACTTCCACAAAAACTGCTATTGACACACTTTTTCAAAAAAGAGCGTTTTTGTGACAGTCTTGCAACGCTTGTAAAATTCGCCTCGTTTCTCCGTTTTCATTGAAATTTGGAACACATGTTCTTGAAGATAACGACCACCTCCAGTTCAAATTTTGCTACATAAATCCTTACGGTTTGTTCGCAGTGCTTCTAACAAAACCTGCACTTTTTCAGCCTGTACAACCACTTGCCAAATCATCCGCCAAGATACCGAAAACACCACCGATCACTCCAAACACTGTGCTGACATCTCCAATGCTGTTATGGACTATTTCTTGACATGTTGGCATGTTCCAAACTGATCCATCCTGTCCAACTGTGCCCGTGGCGACTTTTGCAACTTTTTGACTATTTTGCTGCTTTGACAACTTTCTGACGATTTTTTCAACTTTTGCAAATTTGCACAAACAAACTGTAACAACTTCACCCAAACATCAAAAACATCCTCATAAGAATTTAACATCATTGTACATACTCTGAATAACCTCTGAACTCCTGTCCATTGCATCAACCGATCTATCTGATTGTGTTGACAACAATGACAATATTGTCGTTGCACCTTGCTCAACAATCTCCCCCTTTGGAATTGTTGGCAACACACGTGCAATTTCCTGTAACTCTTCTCCCCCTTTGACAACAATACCAAAGGGCTGCTGCAAACTCCCCCTGAGTCCATGCACAACATTCTCGAGGCAAAAATTATTACACTTAGCAAAAATCACAAACATGAGCAAAAAGATAAACAAATACACAAATGCTCCCCTTGAGAATGTGGTCCCGATAGCTAGTCAATTCTTGGGAAGCATGACCACTCCCAATTTATTGTGAAGGTACTCAAAGACTTCCTTGGGCAATGGTTTTGTGAAGATATCCGCTACTTGCTCTGTTGTTGGAACAAAATCCAACTTAACCTCACCTTCCACAACTTTCTCCTTCAAAAAGTGATACCGGATAGCAATATGTTTTGTGCGAGAATGCATAACCGGATTCTTTGAGATGTTAATGGCATTGGTGTTATCACACTTAACTAAAATTGGCTCACTGAAGTTAATACCAAGATCTTTCAGGGTTTGTTTCATCCATAATACCTACGTACAACACGTTGTCGCTGCAATATATTCTGCCTCTACTGTGGATAAGGAGACTGACTCTTGTTTCTTACTTGTGCCACGCGACCAACTTTGTCTCCAAGATAGAATGCACCTCCATTGGTACTCTTTCTTCATCTACACATCCTGCCCAATATGCATCCGAATACGCAATAAGGGTGAAGTCCTTACCTTTCGGATACCATAACCCATACTCCATAGTACCCTTGAGGTACCGAAGAATCCTCTTCACTGCTTGTCACATGAGTCTCCTTGGGACTAGCCTGAAATCATGCTACCATGCATACTTCCTGCAAAATATCTGGTCTTGTAGCTGTCAAGTACAGTAAGCTCCCAATCATAGATCTGTACATGGTTTGATCAACATGTGGAGATTTGTCATCCTTGCTCAACTTGCAACTTATCGTCATGGGAGTGCTAACTGGCTTACAATCCTCCATTGTGAACTTTTTTAGCATCTCTTTCACATATTTAATTTGAGAAATAAATATGCCCTTCTCATTTTGATTAACTTGCAACCCGAGGAAATACGAAAGTTCACCAATCATTGACATTTCAAATTCTTTCTGCATCTTATTTGCTAAATCTTTACATGACTCATCTTTGCTGCTTGCCAAATATGATATCATCTACGTATACAACAAGAACAATAAGATGGCCATTTTCTGTTTTGACATACAAATTACTATCCACCATACCTTTCTTGAACCCTTGTTGAGTAAGATAGTTGTCTAGCCTTGCATACCATGCTCGGGGTGCCTGTTTTAAGCCATATAATGCTTTCTTCAACTTGCAAACCAAGTTGGGATCATCACCAAGTTGGAAACCATCTGGCTGCTCAATATAAACCTCTTCTTCAAGTTTCCCATTCAAAAATGCTGATTTCACATCCATTTGATAAACTTTGAAATTCTTGTAAACTGCTAAAGCCAGAAACATTCTAATTGCCTCTAGTCTAGCCACAGGTGCAAAGGTTTCCTCAAAGTCAATACCTTCAACTTGTGCATAGCCTTTACATACCAATCTTGCTTTATTCCTGACTACCTGTCCGTCTTCATTCAATTTGTTTTGAAAGACCCATTTAGTACCGATTATATTTTTATTTGCGGGTCTTGGTACTAACTCCCAAGTTTTGTTTTTCTCGATCTGATCTAATTCTTCATTTATTGCCTTCATCCAACTTTCATCTTTGCTTGCATCAACAACATTTTTGGGCTCAATGCTGGATAATAGAGAGTAGTTACTTACTACTCTTCTTCTTGTCTGAACACCAACTGTGGGGTCTCCAATTATTTGCTCTCTAGGATGATCTTTCTACCAGCTACCTATTTTGAATTTCTTATTTTCTTCCACTTCTGAATCATTGTTTGAATCATCTGAGTCAATTTTTTGTTTCTTTTCCATTTCCTTTTCCTCATCTCCTTCAATAACCTCTTCATAAATTGGGTAGTTCTCTTCATAGCTAATTACTCGTTCCCTACCTTCATCAACTTTAACATCGACACTATCCACAATTTTCCTTAGCCTCTTGTTGTAGCATTTGTAAGCTTTGCTTTTTGACGAATAGCCAAGAAAAATACCTTCATCCGCTCTATCTTCAAACTTACCAAGGTTTTCTTTTAGTTCTTTTGATGTAACACTTGCTGCCAAAAACTTTAAAGTATCTTGTTGTTGCCTTTTTACCGAACCACAACTCATAAGGAGTTTTGCTTTCATGCGTCCTCAACATGCACCTATTTTGGATGTATACCATAGTATGGACTGCCTCTTTCCAAAAATTTATCTGCTACTTTGCTCTCGATCAACATAGTCCATGCCATTTCCTACACTGTCCTATTCTTTCTTTCTACCACACCATTCTGCTGAGGTGTCCTGGCTGCTGAAAATTGTCTCCTAATACCATATTTTTCACAGTACTCTATAAAATCCTCTGAAATGAACTCTCCTCCTCTATCTGATCTTAAACATTTAATCATTTTTCCTGTTTGATTCTCAACTTGGTTTTTGAAAACCTTGAACATCTCAAAAGCTTCTGATTTATGCTTCAAAAATAGTACCCATGTCATCCTGGAATAGTCATCTATACACAACATAAAATATTTGTCACCATTTATGCTTTGCGTTCTCATGGGTCCACATAAATCAGTATGTATTAGTTCCAAAGGTTTGCTTGTGTAGTACTCTTTTGTTTTAAATGAGACTCTAGTTTGCTTCCCCTTTTGGCATGAAGCACAAATGCTATTTGATGGTTTTCCAATGGTGGGAATATCTCTCACTACCTTTTTTGAGCTGATTTTTACTAGATTGTCAAAACTGATATGATCGAGCCTCTTGTGCCACAACCAATTTTCTTCTTCCTGTCCAATCAAGCAAGCTCCTTCTGAAGTCTCCGAGAGAGTGTATAGGTTTCTAGATGTCCTCGATCCAGTTGCTATCAACTTTCCACTATTTGCTTTTCCGACTTCACAACCACTGCTTCTTAAAAATCACTTCATGACCTCTATCACAAATCTGACTTACGCTCAACAAGTTATGCTTCGGACCAACCACAAACAAGACTTCTTTTGACTTGATTTTTTCATCATTGATCTTAACTGAACCTTTGCCAACTATCTTAGCTCCATCATTATTTCCAAATTTTCTTGAACCACCTTCATATTCCTGTAACTTCTCAAATTTTTGTTTGTCACCTGTCATATGACTTGGAGCATCCACTATCAAGTATCAATGGTGCAGATTTATTTTGTGCTTTAAATGTTGTTTGTACGATCAAGGATTCCTTTTCTTCCTTAGGTCACTCTTTTTCTTTCCACTCTGGTTTGATTACGAGTTTTGGGCTCTTATTTTGACTTTTCTTTTTCGGTAGCTTGTGCATGTTTTTCGAGAAATTTTCTATTTTGTCTCATTCCATTTGGTTGAAATTTTCTTCCCTGAAATTGATTTGATGCAAATGTACTTCGACAATTTCTTGCAATGTGCCCAAAATTATGACAATTATAACATTCTACTGCATAATCCATCAAAGGTGAAAAAACATTTCTCTTGGTAAAATTCCTTGGTCCTACATTATACTTGCAATCTGAAATCTTATGTCCATAACCATTGCATTTAAAACAGTAACCAGAAAAGAGATGATTGAACCTGGGTGATGGTCTTTGCCATGTTGTCGTAGGAGCCATAAATCTTCTTCTTCTTTGATGTGTGACATTGGTGAATCCATCATTGTCAATTCTCCTTTCGTGCCTTGCATTATTGCTTTCTTTTGCATGAGTCAATTTTTCTTGATCAACTTTTTTCTTATCTTCATTCTTTATGGATTCTTCATTTATGGCCTTTGATCCATTTGATGATTCTCCTTCATCAAAGCCCAAACCAAATTTGATGCCTGTAGTCTTTTGGTTATTTATGATCTTAT
Organism: Wollemia nobilis; assembly: GCA_028583015.1. Classification (NCBI taxonomy): domain Eukaryota; kingdom Viridiplantae; phylum Streptophyta; class Pinopsida; order Araucariales; family Araucariaceae; genus Wollemia; species Wollemia nobilis. The sequence continues at coordinate 38,641,939 of JAQPPZ010015824.1, read as the reverse complement.
CCAACTTCATAGAACTTTCTTCACGTTTGTGATAACAACTAATTTTACGATTCATCTCTTCTATCTGCATCCTTAAACCAATAGTCTCTTCTTCTAGCTTGCTGCAATAATCTATTTTCATGGTTATTTGCACTTCGAGATCTTCAGATATTTTCTTGGATTCTTCTATCTGTACTTTCAAACTGGTTATGATTTCATTTGCATCCTCAAGCTTTCTTGAAATTTTCTTATTCTTTTTTCTTTCTATCTTCAATTCATCCAGAGTTGCAATTAGTTCCTCTTCCAAATTTACTTCTGCATCAATTTCTTCTTCATCACATTCCTGTTCTTTTTCTATTTTTTCTTCTTTGAGTGCCATGAAAAGAGCTTCACCTGTTTCCTTTTCAGAATCCTCACCGGAGTCTGTCTTCTGATGAGCTGACATTCTTGGAGATGAAACTTTTCTTCTTGAAGTTGCCTTTTCTGAAATTTGTTTTTTTCTTCCAGTCACTTCTTTCTTGGTGCGATCCTTCATCACTTTTGTTCTTCTCATTAAGTGGACATTTAGCTGCAAAATGCCCAATGCCTCCACAATTGAAACATTTAAACGGTAACTTTCCTCTGTATTTTCCTTTTCCCCTTTTTAGTTTTCGAACAAAGTTTGCTTCCATTTCATCTGATGTCTCTTCTTCCTCGGATTCTTGTTTTGCTTTCATATTTTTATGGGCTTTAAAAGCAGCTTCTCTGTATGTGGGTTTAGATTTTCCTATTCTCATCTCATATGCGGTCAAAGAACCATGCATCTCATCCATACTAAAAGAATTTAGATCTTTAGCTTCTTCTATAGCTGAAACTTTAGAATCAAATCTTTGGGGAAGAGATCTTAATACCTTTTTCACGATGATAGAATCTTTGATTTCCTCGTCGAGTCCTCTAATCGCATTAATGACTTCATTAACTCTCAGCATATATGCCTCTATGTTCTCATCGTCATTCATCTTTAATACTTCGAACTGAGCTCGATGTGTTTGTAACTTGGCCTCCTTGATCTTAACGTCTCCTTCATGAATGCTCCTCAGTTTGTCCCATATTTCTTTTGCCATTTTACAACTCATAATCTTTACCGGTTCATTGTCCACTAATCCGCACATGATAGCATTCTTTGCTTTTGAGTCATTCTCAAACAGTTTCTTATCGGCGACATCGGTTGGAGAAGTGGTGGGTATTGTGTATCCACTATCTACTGAATCCCAAATGTCGTATCCCAAAGCACAAAGATATGTCTGCATCTTGAGTCTCCAAAATGCGTAATTAGTTCCATCAAACAATGGTGCTTTGTTTGATGAGAAGCCTTCACCACCTGCCATTGTGTCACTTCCAAGATCACCCTAGCCGGTTAAGCTTGTTCAGGAACCTCACTCTGATACCAATTGTTAGTCTCACAATGACACTGAGAGGGGGGTGAATCAGTGTAGCTCTTTTAAAACTTAAATCTTCAACTCTTAAAGCCGAAACAATGAAAACTTGAAACCAAATAAAGCAAGTATAACAAGAGAACATCACACAACACAAGATGTACCGAGGTTCACCGATTTGGCTACATCCTCAAAATGACTGTTTGGACTCCCATCCAAATCCAGCCTTTGCAAAGCACCAACTTTACAATCAATTTACCAACACCCACTGGAAGGAGCACCAACCCCTGATTTATCTGCACCAATAGAAAGGAGCACCAACCCCTGATTTATCTGCACCAATAGAAAGGAGCACCAACCCCTGATTTATCTGCACCAACAAAAAGGAGCACCAACCCCTCTACCAAGCACCCACTTGATTTTGATATTGATAATAAAATGACATATATGAATCTTCTCTTCTCACATAAAAATTGACCGTTCTCTTAGCTCGTTCTGTCAATTGCTAAACGCTTTCTGGGTATTGTGCAGAACTCTGTCTATGACCTCCTCTCAAAATTTCAGCCAAAACTGATATCGTATGAGAAAGTTATGCCCAAAATACTAAAGTGATATTTTTCACCTTTTTCCCAAAAACACGGATTTTCACTCTTTATTTTTCTCCACACACTCTTCTCTCCGCACAAAATAAAATCACACTCTTCAATAAAACACTTCTAACTTAAATGCACACACTTGCATTCCTTTTCACTTTTCACTTTCTCCAAAGATCTTTATTTAATGAAACTGCTTAAAATAATATAACTCCCTTTTTTTATATTGAGAAGGCATTTCGTCAAACACGTCACATGCAAAGAATTGACACCTTACTCGTTCTCATACTTCGGAGCCACGTGACAACTCAAACCAAAAACAAAATATGATCTATTTGATGCCTTGAAGGTGTAACAACACTGAAACTGAAACTATGGCGACTCTTCAAGGTCGAAACGGCCAACTAAAGGATTTTGCCCAAGTGGCACAAATTGACATAAAAGAGAACTGTAACGTTTTTGCAAAAATCATAACTCTCACCTCGTAACTCGGTTTTCTCTGAAATTTGAAACGTAGAATATTTGCAACACTGAATATGTCCAAACCAAAACTCACTACCTAACTCCTTACGGTTCACCTGTACCACTTCCACAAAAACTGCTACTGACACACTTTTTCAAAAAAGAGCGTTTTTGTGACAGTCTTGCAACGCTTGTAAAATTCGCCTCGTTTCTCCGTTTTCATTGAAATTTGGAACACATGTTCTTGAAGATAACGACCACCTCCAGTTCAAATTTTTCTACATAAATCCTTACGGTTTGTTCGCAGTGCTTCTGACAAAACCTGCACTTTTTCAGCCTGTACAACCACTTGCCAAATCATCCGCCAAGATACCGGAAACACCACCGATCACTCCAAACATTGTGCTGACATCTCCAATGCTGTTATGGACTATTTCTTGACATGCTGGCATGTTCCAAACTGATCCATCCTGTCCAACTGTGCCCGTGGCGACTTTTGCAACTTTTTGACTATTTTGCTGCTTTGACAACTTTACGACGATTTTTTCAACTTTTGCAAATTTGCACAAACAACCTGTAACAACTTCACCCAAACATCAAAAACATCCTCATAAGCATTTAACATCACTGTACATACTCTGAATAACCTCTGAACTCCTGTCCACTGCATCAACCGATCTATCTATCTGTGTTGACAACAATGACAATATTGTCGTTGCACCTTGCTCAACAGGGGAGAGGAAGAAATCCCAAACAATCTAAATGAAGTTCCTCTCATTGAACGTGAGAGGCCTCAATGGCCTACCCAAACACAAGGAATTCAGTGCAATAATAAATCAAGTGAATCCAACTATTATCATGTTGCAAGAAACAAAAACTGATGAGATTCAGTTAAAAAAAGTAGCAAAGAAAATCTGGAATCAAGGGGAGATGGTTTGCAAATTAGCTAGAGGATCGTCTGGAGGCATTATGACTTTGTGGGATCCCTGGATAGTAGAAGGCACCATTATTTAGAAATATGATAGGGTTCTTAGTGTTTTATTTAAGGAAATAAACAACAACAGGTCGTGGATCCTTTCAAATATTTATTCCCCAACTTCAATTCAAGGGAGAGCTCTACTGTGGGAGTACTTAGGCAATCTGAGTGAAATCTTCCATAATATCCCCTAGATTTTGGTTGGGGATTTTAACACTCCTCTTTACCCTTCAGACAAAATGGGTGGAAATGGACCACCTATCAAGAGCATGGATGAGTTCAATGACTTTGTGAACTCCAACATGTTGATGGATGTAAAACTTAGAGGAGCAAATTATACCTGGAGCAATCGGCGGATAGGGTGTCATCTCATTGAAGAAAGGCTTGACAATTTTTTTTCTATCAAAGGAGGCTACAACTCTGTTCAATGATTCTACCCTACAAGCCCTTCCTAAAATTACCTCTGATCATAATCCCATTTTGTTGGAGATCCATAAATCTCTGTCCTTTAAGAAACCTTTCAGATTTCAATCTATGTGGATCAAACATTCCAGTTTCAAAGATAACTTAATTCAGTGGTGGCAGCAGCCTGTCAGGGGTAGTGCAACTTTTAAACTTGCTAGTAAATTAAATTTTGTTAAGGAAAATCTTTGAACTTGGAACAAAGAGGTCTTTGGGAACCTCTTTGAAAATAAAAAATAGGTTGTTGAAAGTTTGAAGATAATTGATCAGAGGATTCAACATGGTGATACTGATGAAACTACTAGGCAGGAGGAACGGATAAAACTAGCAGAGTTTCATAACATTTTGGCCTGTGAGGAAATCTATTGGAGGCAAAAATCAAGGGCTCTTTGGTTGAAATATGGAGATTCAAATTCCAAGTTTTTCACGTCACCACGCTTAGAAACAAAAGCAATAACAAGATAAAATTTTAAAAAAAAGCAAATGGTTCTATTACTCAAGACTTAACATAAATCAAAAAAGGGGTAGTAACTTATTTCAATTCTATCCTTGTTCAAGAATCGCAGTGCAATGAGGAGGCCAAAGATATTATCTTGCAATCCATTCCTAGCATAATAAATAAGGATATAAACCTTAAGCTTCTAGCTCCCTTTTCTAATGAGGAAATTAAGGAAGCCTTGTTTAGCATGGAGCCAGATAAAGCCCCGGGACCCAATGGCTTTCCCCCTGGTTTCTATCAAGCTTTTTGGGACATTGTGAGGATGTAATTTTTGCTGTCAAAGAATTCCAAGCAAGCAATCATATCCCAAAATGTCTCAACTCTACTTTTATTTCTCTAATTCCTAAGAAGCAAACCCCTGAATCTATGGCTGACTTTAGACCAATCAGTCTGTGCAATGTTTCTTACAAGATCCTAACTAAAGCCATTGCAAATAGAATGAGAGATATTATGCCTCGCATCATAGATTCGTGCCAGGGAAGCTTTGTCCAAGGCAGGTCAATCTTGGATGGAGTTATCACAGTTCATGAAGCTCTACACTCTGCTCATAAGACTAACAGGTTTTTTTTTGCCCTCAAGCTTGATATGAACAAAGCATTTGATAGGCTAAATTGGGACTTTCTGATTATTGTCCTCCTTAAGTTTGGTTTTCACCACCAATGGGTTAATTTGATCAAAGAATGCATTTCTAAAGCATGGTTCTCGATTCTGGTTAATGGAACAACTGCTGGTTACTTTCAAAGTCGTAGAGGAATTCGGTAAGGGGACCCTATCAGCCCCATGTTATTCATCATTGTGGCAGAAGCTTTAGGTAGAACCATAAAAAATACTTGTAGTTCAAGGCTAATATCAGGAATTAAGGCAACATCTCTCACTAGGGTTGTTTATCACCAAAAATTCATCGATGATACCCTTCTATTGACTAAGGTATCGGTGGTTGAGGCTAAAAGAATTAAATACATCTTGCAACTCTACCAAGACGTTGCTGGTCAAAAAGTTAATTTCAATAAAAGCAAGTTATATTTCTTGAACACCCCCATTCAGAGGCAAGGAAGAATTGTAGAAATTTTAGGGTGTGATATAGCAAACCTCCCCACTTCGTATCTTGGTCTCCCTCTTTTCATTGGTTCTCCAAGAGAGTCAATGTGGGACAGGGTTATTGAAAGAATTAAAAAAAAACTTGCTGGATGGAAAGGTCATCTTCTATCTCAAGTAGGAAAGTTGACCCTCACTAAGGCCTCTCTTCAGAGCATTCCAGTCTATTTCCTCTCCATTTTCAAAGCCCTTTTGAAGGTTTTCCAAAAAATTGAGAAACTCCAAAAAGAATTTTTATGGACTGGATCATAGGAGAAAAAAATGATACACCTTGTAGGATGGACCAAAGTGTGCAGACCCAAGGAAAATGGGGGCTTAGGTCTGAGGAGAATTGCTCATATGAATTTAGATTTACTAGCTAAGTAGACATGGCACCTCATTTCTGGTGAAGAAAATGAATGGACATCTATCATCAAACGAAAGAATCTTCAAAATATGGAATTTCTAAGTGACTTAGTTCCAATCAGAGGTTTTGATTTTTGGAAAGTAATTCTCAATTGTAAGGAAATCGTCATAAAAGGTTTAAGATGGGTTTTAGGCAATGGTGAGAGGATAAATTATTGGAATGACATGTGGGCTAAGGATGAACCACTGACGCAATATCCTAACTTAGCCTGAATCAGAGATATCACGGAAGAACTCATTGGTAGAAAAGTCTCCGACTATATGGTTGAGGATAGAGGCAGAATGAAGTGGAAATAAATAAGGATTCAGGGATTTCAAGCATAATCAAATGATGTTTGTAACATTCTCAAGAAACAGTTTATCCCCATGAGACCCAAGGAAGATCAAGTGACCTGGGCTCCTACAAAAAATGGGCAGTTCACTGTTAAATCAACTTACAAGCTTCTACTTGATGATGAGGATTTTGTCCTCCGAAAGGACTTAGTTTGGATAAAAAAATTAATTCCAAAAATTGTAGTCTTTTCATGGCTGGTTATCCAAGGAAGAATTCTAACCATTGATAATATGATGCGTAAAGGTATTTGTATCACTAATCATTGTTATCTGTGTAGAGCTAATTGGAAGACCATTTATCACATTTTCCTTGACTTCCCTTTTTCCTTGACTGTCTTAAGTGGGGTTTTTCAGGCCTTCAATATTTCCTAGGTTAAACCAGCCATCGTACTTGATTTTTTCATCCAGTGGCCTTACCCCTTTTCAAGCCAAAGACTTAGATACATGTGGAAAATTTGTCTCAATAACTATCTTTGGTATGTGTGGTTAGAAAGGAACCATAGAGTCTTTAATGAGTCTATCCATGATCATCAAACTATCATTGCCAAGATCATATCCTTTGTCAACGAGAATGTGAACCTTATCCCTTTTGATAGCCGTAAACCTCATCTGTAGGAGACCACGATTGCTCAATATTTAAGCTTAACCTTGTTAGATGAGTCTGTACCTAGGGTAGTCAACCCCAGAGCCAATGTTAAGTGGTCCCCACCTCCTACGGGTTGGTTTAAGCTTAATTTTTATGGAGCGGCTAAGGACAATCCTGGCAGAGCAGGCATTGGCGACATTGTGCGAGATCATAATGGAAATATGATGCTTGTGTTTTTTGAATATTTGGAAATAAGGATGAACAACGAAGCTAAAGCTAGAGCTATGTGGAGAGGCCTTCAAATGACTCAAGACTTAGAAGGCAATTTGATCGTAGAAGGAGACTCTATTCATGTTATAAATCTCTTCAATAATTGGAAAACACCTCCTTGGAGGATTAAAACAATTTTTGAAGAGGCTAGGATCCTTTTCTAGGGAATACAGGACAAAAAATCCCAACATGTCTTTAGGGAAGCTAACAAAGTTGTTGATAAGCTGGCAAATTTGGGTGTCGATGGTGATGAAATTTTCAAATGGGAACATGGTGTCCCAAGTGAATTAGAGGAGCTTATTCAACAAGAATGCCAAGAATGATAGTCAAATTTACCAACAGGGAAGGCACTGTAAGTTCGAAGGCTATGAGTATTCTCATCTCTTTTTTGAAATGGACTCACAATAAAAATTATTCAAGCTATTAGTCTTGGTGGATGCTGCTTGGAAATACCACAAAGACTAATGGGGACAGTCACATGTCAGATAACATGGCTCCTAGTTGTCTTAGTAATTTGAGGTTGGTTGATAATCATAGGGTAGGAAAGAAACGACAATATAAGACTTCGAACCAGAGCCATGTGGACCACCAGATAGCCACCGCCATAAATCTAGCTAGCAGGTTCACTTCTCTAAGGCTGATTGGCCAAGATGGGATGTGGTCCCAAAGCATGTCATATATGGAAGAAAGCAATTACCAAAGAATTATTAAGATTAATTGTCAATACAGAGCTTGTGGGAGTTTTTTTCAGTACTCTGCTATGTGTGTCTGCAGCTTTTTGTTTCTCCACTGTTTCAAGGAAGGGATCCATGTCTGTTTATTTTTTTGTAATTATGATGTAGGTGTGTTTTCTCGGGGTATACCCAAAATATTTAATGAAAAGTTTCTTTTTGATAACAGACTATGTGCCTTACCGGATGTAATGGCTTTGGCGGCATGTAGATTTTACATATAGAGGATCCTTAGTAAGGACATGTTCATCAAAAGCCCTAGGCTGATTTTTGTAAAAGGTTTTGGGTCAACCTATAAAACCCGGTATTAATGTTATAGTATCTTATCTACCAAAAAAATTGAGTTCTCATGTTTTGTATGGTGAAAATAATTTGTGAGGAAATTATTGATTAAAATTCTGAGAAGGTTTTTTCTACCTAACCCTTAAAATTGGCAAAGAAAGTAATTGTGATTGAGACAAGTTTTTAAGGGCAATTATTCATCAAAAAAAAAGGTATGGGTACATCTTCCTTGTGAGTGATTATTGGATGTTGTGAATGCTAAGTTGGAGTGAAAAGGGTTGTTTGATAAGCATTGTTGAGTTTGATTGTTAAAGGTTTTTCTGAGTGAAAATGGATGATAAAAACCTTGTTTGATAAGCATTGTTGGAAAACCCAGGTGTTGTAGGTGAGTTGGAGAGGAGAGGTCAATCCTCCAAGGGAGGTCCCAGGTTCGAATCTCCACCCTACCAAAAAGTTGAATTGGATACTCAAAATCCAATTGATAATGTTGGTGCGGGCAGGGTCGGGCGTGACTCCCGAGTGACTTTGATGGTGTAGAACGCCCTATTCGTGGTCTCTCAGACCAAGGCGGCCCCATAAGGGGTTTTTCGCTTTAAAAAAAATATAAGTATTTTTGGAAATATTGAAGTAAAGCTTTCATATGCTTGAACTAGGGTTTGTGCAATATCATGAGTATCATTGTTACATGAAGTTGAGAACTATCTTGAACTAGGGTTTGTGCAAGATCATGGGTATAATTATTATGTGAGATTGTTTGATAAGATTTATTAAAAATAATTGAGTGAGTGTTCATATTCTTGGACTAGGGTTTGTAAGCAACAGTTGTTTCATTGAGTGATTGATTGAGTGAAGTTGATTGAGCCTAGTCAATTGAAAGTGTTGAAGTGATAGTTAAAGTTCTATGAAACAAATTGTTCTATATTCTGAATTTATTTGAGAAAGATATTGAAAGTGATTACGCATTGTTGTGAGTGTGAAGCATATTGAGTCTCTAACAATTCTCTATATGTTTCTATGATATTGAACAAGATTTTGTGTGAAGCTTGTTTGTGTGATTGAAGAGGATTTTGTGTTAGATTGAGTTGAGTTGAGTAAGCTTTTATGGAAGCTTACAATACAGATTTGAGGTAAGTCTTGGTGAGGACTTGTTATATTTGAGGTAAGTCTTGGTGAAGACTTGTTGAACAGATTGAACAAGTTCTAGAGAGGACTTGTGGACAGATGAGTGTGAACTTTTGTGGAAGCTTACAAGGCAGATTTGAGACAAGTCTTAAAGAAGACTTGAAAACAGAGTTGATTGATTGATTTTTTCAAACCTTAGGTTAAGGTTTGGGGCAGATCTAGCAGAGTTGATTTGTGATTGAGTCAAGATTTGAGTTAAGGCTTAAGGACAAAGATTGAGCATATTTGTGCTAGATCGAAGGACTGTATTTAGTGCAAATTTGAGGATTGAGATTGAGCAAATTTGTGCTAGACTGAGGGACTATGTTTAGTGCAGATTTAAGAACAGAGATTGAACAGATATGTGCTAGACCGAAGGACTATGTTTAGTGCAAATCAAAGATAGATATTGAGTATATTTGTGCTAGATCGAAGGATTGTGTTTAGTGCAGATCAAAGAAAAATATTGAGTAAATTTGTGCTAGACTGAAGGACTATGTTTAGTGTAGATTTAAGACAAAGTTGAGAGAAAGCTTTGGAGGTGACAGAGTATAGAGGACAACAGTCTTCAGTGGATAGAGGTCCATTAGCCAGGGTAGTGAGGACATGTCTTCTGAGTGAGGGTAGAAGTCTTCAGTGGATAGAGATCCATAAGCCATTGTATTGGAGGTAGCAGTTCTTCTAGAAGATCACCAACCAGAGTAAATGAGAAGGAGTTCTCCTGTAGATAGAGATCCACAAACTTGATTAGGGGATTGGTATCTCCCTTGGACAGAGGTCCATAAATATTATAATAGAGAAAGGATTCCCAAGAGATTTTTTGAGAAAATTTTGGTGAAATATTTTTTTCGTGTACTAGCCCACATTGGGTGAACCACGTTAAATTGGTGTCTTTATTGTGTGTGGTGATTTGTGCATTGCTTTGATTATTGTTGTTGATATTGCTATTGATACATTGTATAATATTGATTGGGAAAGAAAATTAAAAAGTGATCTTATACTATTCACCCCCCTCTCAGTATAAGCTTGTGTTCTTCAATTGGTATCAGAGCAAGTTCCTTCGAAAGAGTTTAACAGCTTGAAGGAAAATCTTACAAGAACACGGATGGATTCTCATAGTGGATCCTCAAGAAATTCAGCACCATTGTTTGATGGAAACAATTATACACTATGGAGCACAAGGATGAAGTTTCATCTAATGGCACTTGGAAATGAAGTATGGGAAGCAGTTGAAAATGGATACACACCACCAAAAACTCCACCTATAGATAAAGATGGTAAGCTTCTATATCATTATAATTTAATAGCAATGAATGCAATTCAAAAGGGCTTTCGTGAAATAGAGTTTATAAATATTATGCATTGCAAATCAGCAGAGAAAATTTAGGATAAGTTGCAAAGCATATATGAAGGGGATAAAAAGGTCAAAAGGGCCAAGTTGCAAAACTTCAAAAGAGCATTTGAAGATCTAAAAATGAAGGATGAGGAAAATATTTCTGCATATCTACTTCATGTAGATGAAGTTGTTAGCTCCATGTAAGGACTTGGGCTTGAAGTTTTAGAACCTGATGTGTGTGATAAGATTCTAAGGTCAGTTCCAAAAAAATTTAGTGAAAATATTTAAGCTATAGAAGAGTCAAAAGATATTGATATTTTGATAAGAGATGAATTACATGGCATTCTCACAATATTTGAGATAAGAATAAAAGAGGAACCTATTCCCCAAAAAGAAGCAACATTTAAAGCCACTAAGAAGACTAAGGGTAAGAAGTCATATTTAAGCAATGAGTTATCCAATGATGAAGAAGCCAATTATGGCAGAAGGAACAAGGACTCAAAAAAGTACAAAGGTACAAAATTAGTTAGATGTTTTAAATGTGGAAAATATGATCATTATGCATCTGATTGTCAAGAAGCTGGAAATAGCAGTGATAATAAACAGGATCATAAGAATACGGATGCAAGAAGGCACAAGTACCAAAAGAAAAATAGGGATGGACAAGGTACACAAGGAAAGAAATTTTTCTAGAGGCATAAGAAGAGTTTCTATGAATATAAGGTAAGTAAGTACTCAACTAATAATGATGATAGTTCCTCAGATAATGATAGAGATGAAGTTCTATTTTTGGCAAAAGAAAAAGAAGTGGTTAGGAAAAGGACACCAATAATCCTCAAATATTTTATATGTGGTAACTTTGGTCATCTTGAGGATAGTTGTACAAAGAATGAATTCAGTTTCAGTGATGATGAATATGAAGATACATTTGAAGGACCAGAAGAGAATCTTCTTATGACACTAGAAGAAGAAGGATATGATCCTATAGAAGACAAGTTAGAAAATATTGAAGATGTTTTCAAAGGCAAACAAATAGAGGAAGAATCAGAGAAGGGAGAATTTGATCTTGAGGGAGAGCTTATTCATACTCTTGATGCATTAAAGAAGGTAAGAAAGCAAAACTCCCAACTTAAGCTTTAGTTTGAAGAATGTGATGAAAAGAAAGGAAAGCTTATAGAGGATCTAAATAATTCAATGGCTAATACAAGAAAGTTCAAAGATAAGTTAGAAGCAAAGGTCTTAGAAAGTGAAAGGTTAGAGCATGAAGTAGCTTCACTAATGAAGGAATTAAAAGAGTCTAAGGACATGTTACACAGGTTTAGGAGAAGCTCAAATAATTTGGATAATATTATCAAGACATAAAAACCTACAACAAGAAAAATAGGACTTGGTTTTGAACAAGTACAAAAGAACAATAGAGAGGAGTCAATATCAAGTTTTGAAGAAGAAGAAACTTTAGAAGAAGAGAGTGCAACAGAATGTGAAACTTCTGATGAAGAGTTGGATAACAGAAAGTTCAATAAAGAGAGGAACAATGCACAAATGAGGAATAGATGGAACAAAAACCAGCATAGGGTAAAAGAAACTAAAATACCAATGAGGTCAAGGCAAGGTAGTTTCAATGGATGATGCTTCTCATGTCACAAGTTTGGGCACAAGGCTACACAGTGTAGGACACATGGAAAATAGGAATATAGAAGCTTCAACAACAGGTGGCTTTTTCAAGGGTATTTCTACTCTTGTAATTATTTTGATCACAAGGCAAATTATTATGGGGTTCATGATAGGACTAGATATGGCTTCACTAAGAGAAATCCCAATACATTTACACCTCTAAGGAATAACAACATAAAGTGTTATAAGTGTAATAATTACGGACATACAACAAAGTGGTGTAGAGCAAAAATTCCAGAGACAAGCAAGAACAGAAATAGTTAGAGGAATCATAAGGATCGGATGAGGAGGAAAGTGGACAAAGGAAAATATCAATGCATGTTGGGAGTAGAAATACTCCCACCCCAAAATTAACCACCTCAAGAGGAGGTGGAGGAGGGGCTAAGCTAAGAGTCTCATTCTTAGCCCCGAGCCCCAAAGGTGACCCTTTGCCATTGATGACAAAGGGGGAGAGATTTGAGTTAAGGGGAGAGCATTCTATCAGGGGAGCAATTTCTCGGGGGAGCAGAACGAGAAAAAGGTAAAAGGAATGGTAAAAGGAAAATGGGTTGCCATCAATGACAAAGGGGGAGATTGTTGGAAATATGAGCAAGATTAGTTGTCATTGATGTCAAAAGTCAGTTTCAGTGAGCAGTGTAATAGAAAGGATTTCAAGAGTCAATTTCAAAAATAAGAAGGTGATCATATAAGGTCTACAGGAGAAGTTAGAAGGCCCAAAAAAATAATATTATAATATTCTATTATAATATTAAAGGTCTAATGGAAAGACCTAAAGTAATTAAATTAATTATAATAATTTCATTATAAATTAATTTGTAATTTAATTTAATTAAACCTATGGTTATTAAATGAATTATAAGTTAATTATAATAATTTTATTATTAATTAAATAATTTCTAATTTAATTAACCCTAAATTTAGGGTTGCAAGGCAAAAATAAATGCATCGACATCATGAATAAATCCCTCCATCGACGTCTAATATTGTGGTGGCATAATGGTATAAATACCATATGCCTTAGTGGCAAAGAACTTACCTTCGTTCGAATTACTCTAAGCCTACGATTTCTACGATTTTTGTGCGAGGAAGAAGATAAAATTTTGTTTGTCTTCTGTGCGCCAGCAAAGAAATAAGGTTGGCGAGGCTCTAAGCCAAATATCCATCTGACGGTTTGGCCTCATGGCAAGCCGCTGTGACTTAGGGCTTTGGCAAGTGGGAGGACCCGCGATCGAATCTCGACGGTAGTTCTGGTGAAGGTTTTGTTTAGGCACCAAAGGATTTTGTGTTAGATTGAGTTGAGTTGAGTAAGCTTTTGTGGAAGCTTACAATACTGATTTGAGGTAAGTCTTGGCGAGGCCTTGTTGAGTAGATTTGAGGTAAGTCTTGGTGAATACTTTTTGAACAGATTGAACAAGTTCTAGAAAGGACTTGTGGACAGATGAGTGTGAGATTTTGCGGAAGCTTACAAGGCAGATTTGAGACAAGTCTTAGAGAAGACTTGAAAGCAAAGTTGATTGATTGATTTTTTCAAACCTTGGGTTAAGGTTTGGGGTAGATCTAGTAGAGTTTATTTGTGATTGATTCAAGCTTTGTGTTAAGGCTTGAGGATAGAGATTGAGCATATTTGTGCTAGATCGAAAGATTGTGTTTAGTGTAGATTTGAGGACAGAGATTGAGAAAATTTGTGCTAGATCGAAGGACTATGTTTAGTGCAAATTTAAGGATAGATATTGAGCAAATTTGTGCTAGATCAAAGGACTATGTTTAGTGCAGATTAGATATAGAGATTGAGCATATTTGTGCTAGAATAAAAGATTTGAGACGGAGCTAAGAGCAAGCTTTGGAGGTGACAGATTATAGAGGACAAAATTCTCTAGTGGATAGAGGTCCATTAGCTAGGGTAGTGAGGATAGGTCTTCTGAGTGAGGGCATGAGTCTTCAGTGGATAGAGATCCATAATCTAGTGCAATGGAGGCAATAATTCTTCTAGAAGATCACCAACCAGAGCAAAGGAGAAAGAGTTCTCCTATGGATAGAGATCCATGAACTTGATTAGGGGATTGGTGTCTCCTTTGGATAGAGGTCCATAAACAATGTAATAGGGAAAGGATTCCCAAGAGTTTTGTTGAGAAAATTTTAGTGAAATATTTTCTCCATGGAGTAGCCCACATTGGGTGAACCACGTTAAATTGGTGTCTCTATTGTGTGTGGTGATTTATGCATTGCTTTGATTACTATTGTTGATATTTCTATTGATACATTGCATAATATTGATTGGTAAAGAAAAGTAAAAAATGGTCTTATACTTTTCATCCTCCCCCTCTCAGTATAAGATTGTGTTCTTCAATTGGTATCATAGCGGGTTCCTTCGAAAGAGTTTAACAACTTGAAGAAAAAGCTTACAAGAAAACAGATGGATTCTCAGAGTGGATCCTCAAGAAATTTAGCACCATTGTTCGATGGGAACAATTATACACTATGGAGCACAAGGATGAAGTTTTATCTAATGGCACTTGGAAATGAAGTGTAGGAAGCAATTGAAAATGGATACACACCACCAGCAACTCCACCTACAGATAAATATGGTAAGCTTCTACATTTTTATAATTCAAGAACAATAAATGCAATTCAAAAGGGCTTGTGTGAAACATAGTTTATAAATATTATGCATTGCAAATCAGCAAAGAAAATCTAGGATAAGTTGCAAGGCATATATGAAGGAGATAAAAAGGTCAAAAGGGCCAAGTTGCAAAACTTCAAAAGAGCATTTGAAGATCTAAAAATGAAGGATGAGGAAAATATTTCTACATATCTACTTCATGTGGATGAATTTGTTAGCTCCATGCAAGGACTTGGGCTTGAAGTTTCAGAACCTAATGTGTGTGATAATATTCTAAGGTCACTTCCAAAAAGGTTTAGTGAAAATATTTAAGCTATAGAAGATTCAAAAGATATTGATCTTTTGACAAGAGATGAATTACATGGCATTCTCACATTATTTGAGATAAGAATAAAAGAGGAACCTATTCCCTAGAAAGAAGCAACATTCAAAGCCACTAAGAAGACTAAGGGTAAGAAGTCATATTCAAGCAATGAGTTATCCAGTGATGAAGAAGCCAATTATGGTAGAAGGAATAAGGACTCAAGAAAGTACAAAGGTACGAAATCAGTTAGATGTTTTAAATGTGGAAAATATGGTCACTATGCATCTGATTGTCCAGAAGCTAGAAATAGTAATGGTGATGAGAAACATGATCATAAGAACATGGATGCAAGAAGGGACATAGGTACCAAAATAAAAATAGGGATGGACAAGGTACACAAGGGAAGAAATTTTTCTAGAGGCATAAGAAGAGTTTCTATGCAGATAAGGCAAGTAAGTACTCAACTGATAGTGATGATAGTTCCTCAAATAATGATAGAGATGAAGTTCTATTTCTGGCAAAAGAAAAAGAAGTGGTTAGGAAAAGGACACCAATAATCCTCAAATATTTTAGATGTGGTAACTTTGGTCATCTTGAGGATAGTTGTACAAATAATGGATTCAATTTTAGTGATGATGAATATGAAGATACATTTGAAGGACCAGAAGAGAATCTTCTTATGGCACTATAAGAAGAAGGAGGTGATCCTATAGAAGAAAAGTCATAAAAGAATGAATATGTTTTCAAAGGTAAACAAATAGAGGAAGAATCATAGAAGGGAGAAGTTGATCTTGATGGAGAGCTTATTCATGCTCTTGATGCATTAAAGAAGGTAAGAAAGCAAAACTCCCAACTTAAGCTTTAGTTTCAAGAATGTGATGAAGAGAAAGGAAAGCTTATAGAGGATCTAAATAAGTCAATGGCTAAGATAAGGAAGTTCAAAGATAGGTTAGAAGCAAAGGTCTTAGAATGTGAAAGGTTAGAGCATGAAGTAGCTTCACTAAGGAAGGAAGTAAAAGAGTCTAAGGACAAGTTACATAGGTTTGGGAGAAGCTCAAAGAATTTGGATAATATTATCAAGACACAAAAACCTACATCAAGCAAAATAGGACTTGGTTTTGAATAGGTACAAAAGAAACAAGGAGAGGAGTCAATCTCAAGTTCTGAAGAAGAAGAAACTTTAGAAGAAGAGAGTGTAAGAGAAAGTGAGACTTTTGATGATGATTTGGATAATAGAAAGTTCAACAAGGAGAGGAATAATGCACAAATGAGGAACATATGGAATAGAACAGGGTAAAAGAAACTAAAAGACTAATGAGGTCAAGGTGAGGTAGTTTCAATGGATGATGCTTCTCATGTCAGGTTTGGGCATAAGGCTACACAGTGCATGACACATGGAAAACAGGAATATGGAAGCTTCAACAACAAGTAGCTTTTTCAAGGGTATATCTACTCTTGTAATCAGTTTGATCACAAGGCAATGAATTGCAGGGTTCATGACAGGAATAGATATGGCTTCACCAGGAGAAATACCAAGACATTTGCACCTCCAAGGAATAATAACATTAAGTGTTATAAGTGCAATAATGATGGACATACAACAAAGTGGTGTAGAGCAAAAATTCCAGAGACAAGTAGGAACATGAATAGTTAGAGGAATCAGAAGGATCAAATGAGAAGGAAAGTGGACAAAGGAAAAGATCAGTGCATGCTAGGAGTAGAAATACTCCCACCCCAGAATTAACCACCTCAAGAGGAGGTGGGGGAGGGGCTAAGCTAAGAGTCTCATTCTTAGCCCTGAGCCCCAAAGGTGACCCTTTGCCATTGATGACAAAGAGGGAGAGATTTGAGTTAGGGGGAGAGCATTCATTTAGGGGGAGCAGAACAGAAAAAAGGTAAAAGGAATGGTAAATGGAGAATGGGTTGCCATCAATGACAAAGGGGGAGATTGTTGGAAATATGAGCAAGATTAGTTGTCATTGATGTCAAAAGTTAGTTTCAATGAGCAGTGTAAGAGGAAGGATTTCAAGAGTCAATTTCAAAAATAAGAAGGTGATCAGATAAGGTCTACAGGAGAAGTTAGAAGGCCCAAGAAAAATAATATTATAATATTTTATTATAATATTAAAGGTCTAATGGAAAGACCTAAAGTAATTAAATTAATTATAATAATTTCATTATAAATTAATTTGTAATTTAATTTAATTAACCCTATGGTTATTAAATTAATTATAAGTTAATTATAATAATTTTATTATTAATTAAATTATAATATAATTTTATTATTAATTAAATTATAATATAATTTAATTAACCCTAAATTTAGGGTTGCAAGGCAAAAAGAAATGCGCCGACATCATGAATAAATCCCTTCGTTGATGTCTAATATTGTGGTGGCATAATGGTATAAATACCATATGCCTTAGTGGCAAAGAACTTACCTTCGTTCGAATTACTCTACGCCTGTGATTTATGCGATTTTTGTGCGAGGAAGAAGACAAAAGTTTTTTTTCCTTATGTGTACCAACAAAGGAATAATGTTGGCGAGGCTCTAAGCCTCATATCCATCCGATGGGTTGGCCTGGTGGCAAGTGGTTATGACTTAGGGCTTTGGCAAGCGGGAGGACCCGCAATCGAATCTCGATGGTAGTTTTGGTGAAGGTTTTGTTTGGGCACCAAAGGAAGCAACACACTCTTTTTGGTTTAGGTACCAAAGGGAATCATATAGAGCATGTGGTGCTCCTTGCTTCCAAGGTGAGTGCCTAGCTCACGTGACGGTTGGAGTCATGTCTAGGGCATTGGTGGAAGCATAGCATGGGTTCGATTCCCACCAAGGGCAAAAGGTATTTAAAATTTTCAAATTTAATTTTTGTCCTAAGGGTGTTTTGGCATAAGATTTTAGGGAGATATAAGGTTTGTGAAAATTGATTTTTATATTGTGATTTTTGGTGATTAGAGTATTGAATGGAGTGATAAGGATTTAGATGGTTTTGAATGTTATTTCAAAATAAAGTTTTATTTTGTTTAATATTTGAAAGGAGTAATAAGGTTAATTGAGTTCTCATGTTGTGTATGGTGAAAATAATTTGTGAGGAAATTATTGATTAAAATTCTAAGAAGGTTTTTACTACCTAACCCTTAAAATTGGCAAAGAGAGTAATTGTGATTGAGACAGGTTTTAAGGGCACTTCTTCATCAAAAAAAAAGGTATGGGCACATATTCCTTGTGAGTTATTGTTGGATGTTGTGAATGCTAAGTTGGAGTGAAAAGGGTTGTTTGATAAGCATTGTTGAGTTTGATTATTAAAGGTTTTTCTGAGTGAAAGTTGATGATAAAAACATTGTTTGATAAGCATTGTTGGAAATATTGAAGTAAAGCTTTCATATGCTTGAACTAGGTTTTGTGAAAGATCATGAGTATCATTGTTATGTGAAGTTGAGAACTATCTTGAACTAGGGTTTGTGAAAGATCATGAGTATCATTGTTATGTGAGATTGTTTGATAAGATTTGTTGGAAATAATTGAGTGAGTGTTCATATGCTTGGACTAGGGTTTGTAAGCAAGGGGTATTTCATTGAGTGATTGATTGAGTGGAGTTGATTGAGCCTAGTCAAGTGGAAGTGTTGAAGTGATAGTTCAAGTTTTGTGAACAAATTGTTATATATTCTAAATTGATTTGAGAAAGATATTGAAAGTGATTGAGCATTGTTGTGAGTGTGAAGCATATTGAGTCTCTAACAATTCTCTATATGTTTATGTGAGATTGAACAAGATTATGTGTGAAGCTTGTTTGTGTGATTGAAAAGGATTTTGTGTTAGATTGAGTTGAGTTGAGTAAGATTTTGTGGAAGCTTACAATGCAGATTTGAGGTAAGTCTTGGTGAGGACTTGTTGAGAAGATTTGAGGTAATTTTTGGTGAAGAATTGTTGAATAGATTGGACAAGTTCTAGAGAGGACTTGTGGACAGATTAGTGTGAGCTTTTGTGGAAGCTTACAAGGTAGATTTGAGACAAGTCTTTGAGAAGACTTGAGAGCAGAGTTGATTGATTAATTTGTTCAAACCTTGGGTTAAGGTTTGGGGCAGATCTAGCAGAGTTGATTTGTGATTGATTCAAGCTTTGTGTTAAGGCTTGAGGATAGAGATTGAGCAGATTTGTGCTAGATCGAAGTATTGTGTTTAGTGCAGATTTGAGGACAAATATTGAGCAAATTTGTGATAGACCGAAGGATTGTGTTTAGTGTAGATTTGAGAACATAGATTGAGGATAGATTTGTGCTAGATCAAAGGACTATGTTTAGTGCAGATCAAAGACAAAGATTGAGCATATTTATGCTAGACCGAAGGACTGTGTTTAGTGTAGATCAGAGGATAGAGATTGAGTAGGTTTGTGCTAGACCGAAGGATTATGTTTAGTGCAGATTTGAGACAGAGCTGAGAGCAAGCTTTGGAGGTGATAGAGTATAGAGGATGACAGTCTCTAGTGGATAGAGGTCCATTAGCTAGGTTAATTAGGATAGGTCTTCTGAGTGAGGGCAGGAGTCTTCAGTGGATAGAGATCCATAAGCCAGTGCAGTGGAGGCAACGGTTCTTCTAGAAGATCACCATCCAGAGCAAAGGAGAAAGAGTTCTCCTATGGATAGATATCCACGAACTTGATCAGGGGATTGGTGTCTCCTTTGGACAGAGGTCCATAAACATTGTAATAAGGAAAGGATTCCCAAGAGATTTGTTGAGAAAATTTTAGTGAAATATTTTCTCCGTGGAGTAGCCCACATTGGGTGAACCATGTTAAATTGGTGTCTCTATTGTGTGTGGTGATTTGTGCATTGCTTTGATTACTGCTGTTGATATTGCTATTGATACATTGCATACTATTGATTTGGAAAGAAAAGTAAAAAGTGGTCTTATACTGTTCACCCCCCTCTCAGTATAAGCTTGTGTTCTTTACATTGATCCCTGATGACATGTAAAATTGGTACTAATTCCCATTGAACTAGTGCCCTCCAAATAGAAACCATCAATTGGGACCATCATGCTATAATAGGAATAAAAAATGGCAAGGAGGATTTGGGCAAAGAATGACCTGAGATACAAATTCATGGACTATCTTCATTAAGTAAAATAGACGAGTGGTGGTTTGAACCTTCCTCATCAAGTCTACCATACACTTATGAATTTCACCCTAGCTACAATGGAACTTTTCCCAAATGAATAGGGGTGCATTCCTTCCTTGTAAATAAGGTGTTCATGCACCTACAATAGTGCCAAGCCAAAGCAAGGTGCACAGGAGAATTGAGGTATATTTTCAAATTCAAGAATTATTACTTATTTTGTAGATTATTGTTCAACCTTCCAATACTTTCATTCTATGATTGAAAATTTGTGATTTAAAGTGGTTCTTTGAAGAAGCAAAAAAGAATATTTAGGGCTTTCAAAAAATCAAGCATGAAGAGATCTTTGTCCCTTTTTCAAAAAATACTTATAAGACATAGAAGAGAGAGTGCCCAAGCATTTGGAAGAAATATTGAAGGCACTGAAAAATATTCTTGCATAACCAAGTAGGGTAGCTCTATATTGGCTCTGATACCAAGCTAGAATTCATGATATTTTCCAAAAATAAACAAAATCTAACTATTCATCCAAGTATAATATAGAAAACATAAAGGATGAAAAAGAAGAGGATAGAAACAAATATTGGGGGATGCTCATAGGCACCATAAATATTATTGTCCTTATATTATATTGCACTACAATTTAATAATAAATAAGGAGTGTGAGGGGGTATTTATAGCAATACCAAAACCCTAATTAGATCATTGAGTTTAATGTAAGCCAACATAATAAGTGGGATTTAGGTTAATTACAAATATTTTATAAGGTTTATCCATAATAAGGTTAACTATGGCCCATTTGGTTTACATAATAAAATACTACAAAATATTAAATACATTGCACAATGAAATACCCTTAGGCTTATCCAATATATCACACAATGTTGGTTGTTGTACATGAATCAAATTATAATTTCAACAAAAAAGGAATAAAAAAATTGAGGTTAAAGTGGCATAGCTAAATGTACAAAATGATCAACTTTATCTAGAAAATGGGACCCTAAAGAAATATGCCTTGAAGAATTATCAATTGAAGAAGCGTGTCGAGGATCTCAAATCCTAACTAGCTAAATCTAAAAAGCACATACAATAGTTGGAGGAATTTTTAGAATAACTCATGTAAGGTAGAGCTAGATAGATAAACTCTAAGAATCCCTACAGAGTAAAGATCAAAATCTTATGGAGTTGATTGTCTTAGAACATACAAAGGTAACCACAAACCCCAAGAAGGCCCACAACATCCAATGGGTCAAGTCCCTTAGGGGTAAATCAAATAGAAAGTGAAGAATGCATAAGAATACTTTTAGTTTGTTGCATATGCAGAGTAATGCTTGGAAAAAAAAGAAAATAATTAAACAAGTGGAAGAACAATTGTTTGTAAGGGGTGAATATACATATATTCTAAGAACAAAGCTTAGAAAAAATAAAGGAAACCCTTGAATATATGGAAGAATAATTATTTGCAATGGGTGAACATTAGGATATTCTAAAACTTTTGTCCTCCTTATTGATATCACAAGCACAACAATTTAGGTAGATATAAAGGACCTATTTAGAAAACTAAATAAAATCCTAGATTCCCAAAGGGACCTCCAAGCTTGTAAAAGTACTCTCACATCCCTACAATCCCAAATGTAAGAAATGATCAAATAAATTCATTGGTTGATTGCTACAAGAATGTCTGATATATTTGACTTGCATATAAAGGTCTTGGATGATGACATTATTGACACCATGTCCAAAGAAGAAAAGAGCTAAGATGACAAGGGGGTGTAGTTAAGACATACAGGAAGCTAGAGCCCATATAAGCCAAGCTACAAGAGATAATGAGAAAATAAGATGAGCTATTAGAGAATCCTTTTGAAGATCTCATGGGGGAACTAGAGGACCTTGCCTCAATATAACTACTAGGCAACAAAGAGTGGCCAAAATTGCTAGGATTTCTACCATAAAAAACCAATAAAGAGAACCAATTATGGTAATTTTGAAGTAAGAATTCCAATTTTGTAGACTTTGTTCCTAAGAATAAAGGTAGGATCTAGGATCTCTCACCAATTGAGCTTTGTACCCCTTGAAATCACCATAAATATAGTGCCTTGGCATTACCTTAGGAAATGTAATTTTGAAAAGCTACAAAACATTGAAATCAAGCAACCAAAACCTTTTAAAACCCTCTAAAATTTTAATGTCCAACTTAGGCTTTGATTGGTTTAGGAAAAATTCACTTGTAAAGTGACCCAATTGGCTCTAAGGAGCAAATTGGTCAAGGACAGCTAGAAATTTGCTAGCAAAAGTGAGTGATTCAATTGCTAGCTAAAGCAAATTACTTGACAACTAATGGAGGGGTAAAAATAAAGGTATAAATCCCAAGACAAACCTTTTAAGAGTGACATTTTGGCATGAAGTGGCACTATAAGTCATTTTAGAATCCTTCTAAGCTTGTTAGAGGTATAATTAGAGGCATGTAACATTTGGCGATGCATCATTTTCTATCCCATTTATTTACTTTTATTAGGAGTAATTATTTCTCACCCTAGGTAACTTAGGGGTTTCAACTATAAATAGGATCCTAAGGCTCTCTTGTATTCATATTTTGGCCACGAGAATTCACATTTATACTCTATGAAACTTATATTGTGCTTTGACCTTATGAGATCGTTGAGATATTGGCAATTCTTATGCATTACATCTGTGGCACCACCCTCTTTGTTTGCTAAGTGTGTGGTAATTGAGGCATTGTTATTTTATGCATCGTCATTCACTTATCAATTTCATACTTAATGAATGGGATAAAATTGATGTTATTTTTTTAATGGAACCAACAATTATATTCAATAAAAAATAAGAGATGTTACAATAAAAAAGGAGCTAGAAAAATCACGTCTCGAGATGCAAGGCCACCCAAACAATCAATATCATAAATATGAGGCCCGAGGCCAAAAATAAAACTAGCCCCTAAAAGGGTGAATAAACATAATTGAATTATCATGTGTTGATTGATCGTTTGCTCTCTCTTTATGATATAAACCAATATTAATTTGATTCGCTTTCATCCTCAATCTTTCATGCATCTTTATTTTTTGTACTTTACTTTTCATGTAATTAGTGTAGGTTAGCCTAGGAGTATTTATGTGGTAAGAGTGGGGTGTTGGCCTCAACCAAGAGGTTAGAAGGAGTTATTAGCCATTCTTGCCAAAAATTTTGAAGCTAGAATTGGGGCATATCATTAAAATAAAAGTAGGACAACTCCTAGATTCAACAAGAAGCAAAAAGGAAAAAAATGTATCGGGATTTGTACATCAAGATTATTAAAGGATACAAACACATAGTATGTTGTAAGAAAATAATATTTATGAAAATTTGAAAAGGAACTAGGGTCATATTATTGGAGCATCAATAGGTTATAGGGCTTAATATTAAGGATGTTCTTGGTACCACAAATGTAGGATTGTCTAGAAATTGAAGAAATGTGCATCAAAGCCTATGATAGTTCTAGAAAAAACATAAATGTAACCTCGTGGGAACAAGACCATGTTTTATTTCTATTGATAATATAGGGATAATGATGGGTGTGGATGTTATAAAAGGATGATGGGCTTAATTTCTAATCATAGATAATCTCTCATATTATAGAAACTTTGACGAACAAAAGTTGACAACATCTCGAAAAATCAATTTCTTGAACCAATACAAGCATATAATCTCTAATTTTCTTTAATCATTAACCAATTCAAATTAAAAGTTGAGGATATGTTGTTAAGAATAGAAATAATATTTGGGAATGAAAATGATAATAGAGTGTTGGAAGAATAGATTGCTTTGTTGTACACGATTCAAATTTATTAGGTATTCTACCAATTATTTGGTTACACTTATTACCTCAAGCACCAAATGGACTACTAACTTTAAAATTTCAAGAGGAATAAGAAACTTCATCTCACATCATACTTAATATGGATAATCCTATATTAAAAGAAAAGAAAAAAATATTATTAAAGGATACAAGCACACACAGTGTGTTGTAAGAAAATAAAATTTATCAATATTTGAAAAGGGTCTAGGATCAGATTCTTGGAACATCAATAAGTTATAGGGCTCAATATTAGGGATATTATTAGTACTACAATTTTGGGATTATCTAGAGATTGAAGAAATATGCATCAAATCCTATGATAGTTCTAGAAAAACCATCAATGTAATCTCATGGGAAGAAGACCCTATCTTTATCTCTATTGAGAAAATAGGGGCGATGGTGGGTGTGGATGCTAGAAAAGGATAATGGTTTTCATGTCTACTCACAAATAAACTTTTCTATTATAGAAACTTTGATGAACAAAGGTGGACAACACTCTTGAAAAATCAATTGCTTAAACCAATACAAACATAAAATTTCCAACTTTCCCTAATCATTAACCAATTAAAATCAAAATTTGAGCATACATTGTTTAGAATAGTAAAATATTTGGGGACGAAAATGATAAAAGAATGTGATAATAATGGATCACTTTGTTGTACATAGTTTAAATTTATTAGGGATTCTACCAAATTTTGGATTGAAGAACACAAGCTTATACTGAGAGGGGGGTGAACAGTATAAGATCACTTTTTAATTTTCTTTCCCAAACAATAATATCCAATATAATCAATGGAAATATCAATATCAATAACCAAAGTAATGCACAAATCATCACACACAATAGAGACACCAATTTAACGTGGTTCACCCAATGTGGGCTACATCCACGGAGAAAATATTTCACTATAATTTTCTCAACAAATATCTTGGGAATACTTCCCTATTACAATGTTTATGGACCTCTATCCAAATGAGACACCAATATCCTAATCAAGTTTGTGGATATCTATCCATAGGAGAACTCCTTCGCCTTTGCTCTAGATGGTGATCCTCTTAGAAGACTATTGCCTCCATTGCTTTGGCTTGTGGATCTCTCTCCATATAAGACTATATCCTCACTCAAAAGAACTTTATCCTCACTACCTTGGCTAATGGATCTCTATCCACTAGAGACTACTATCCTCTGCTTTGTCACCTCCAAATCTTGCTCTCAGCTCTGCTCAAATCTGCACTAAACATAGTCCTTCAATCTCGCACAAATATGCTCAATATTTGTCTCTGGTCTGGTACAAATCTGTCCTTAGGTCTACACCAAAATTTTTCTTCAAATCTATCCTCAAGCCTTAACACAAATCTTGACTTAATCACAAATCAACTCTTCTAGATTTGTCCCAAACCTTAACTCAAGGTTTGAACAAATCAATCAATCAACTCTACTCTCAAGTCTTCTCAAATACTTACCTCAAATCTATCCAACAAGTCCTCTCAAGAACTTGTCCAATCTGATCTCAAGTCTTCTCTAAGACTTACCTCAAATCTGCTCAACAAGTCCTCACTAGAACTTGTCCAATCTGCTCAATAAGTCTTCACCAAGACTTACCTCAAATCTGCTCAACAAGTCTTCACCAAGACTTACTTCAAATCTGCTCAACAAGTCCTTATTAGAACTTGTCCAATCTGATTGTAAGCTTCCACAAAATCTCACACTAATTTATCCTTAAGCTTTCACAAAATCTTACTCAACTCTGTCCTTAAGTCCCCTCTAAGACTTACTCAAATCCACTCACAAGCTTCCACCAAAGCTTATTCAAATCAATTGCAAAACTTGCATATAAAAACTCAACTAAATCTCTTTCAAAAAACCTCTTCAATCACACAAATAAGTTTCACTCATAATCATGTTTAACCATAGAAACATATAGAGAATGGTAAGAGACTCAATATGTTTCACACTCATAAAAACACTCAATCACTTTCAATCTCTTTCTCAAATCAATTTAGAATAAAGAACAATTTGTTTCACATAACTTGAACTATCACTCCAATACTTTCAATCAACTATGCTCAATCAAATCCACTCAACCAATCACTCAATGAAACACAACTTGCTTACAAACCCTAAACATGTGTTTTACAATGCTTTCAACAACTCACACTTATGGAACTCAAACCTTGACTCAAGATAATTCCAAAATCATATAACAACGATACTCATGATATTTTCACAAACCCTAATCAAGAATATGAAAGCTTACTCAAATATTTCCAACAATGCTTATCAAATAATCTCACATAACAATGATACTCATGTTCTTTCACAAACCCTAGTTCAAGATAGTTCTCAAATTCACACTCAATTGTTCTCACAAACTTCTACCAATCATGCACATGAAAACTCACTCAAAAATGCTTATCAAACAAACCTTTTCACTCCAACTTTACATTTCACAACATTCAACCCAAAAATATTTCACTCACAAGGAAGATGTACCCATACCTTTTGTTTGATGGAGTTTTGACCTCAAAACCTATCTCAATCACAATCAACCTCTTTGCCACTTTCAAGGTTAGATAACAACAATTTATCTAAAAATCTTCACTCAAATATTTTTCTAAATATTTATTTCACCATACAAAACATTAAATTTCAATTACACCTTATCACTCCTTTATATTCAAAATAGCACATAATAATGTCACACACCAAATATTTCAATCTACTTTATTGCTCCTCAAAAACGTTTCAATAAATTGCTTTCATATTCTTAATAAGTCAAAATATCTTCATAATATTAAATACTGCCCTTATACCTCCTATAACCTTAGAATAGAGCACTTTTAATTTTCAAAAGTAAAACCTTATAACTCCAAAAAACTTTACTCATGCCTTTGATAAAACTTTGGCATTCGTGGATGATTTTGATCTTCCAACCTTCAACACACTATACCTATTCGCAATCGGTTGCACTATGCAGCTGATGGAGCTTAAGACATGCATGAGTTTCTTAACACCATTGTGTCTCTTCATACAAAAAATTGAGGCTACTGTGTTTCAAACCGCGCACCACTGCTACAGCAGCGCTGTCACAGGTGCCCTAGCCAACCGCGCTACCAGGCCGATTGGAACCAATAGTGTTCCTCTCAACAATATATCCATCATGAATTTTGATAAAGGAAAAAATTTATTCAATCATCGCCAGGTTTTTATCTCAGAACCTCTTTTATGCTAGTCCTTATGCGCAGTCCTCCAACCAACCAAGCTATCCACTTGGTTGAAATAAGGCTTGCGACACTTTTATTTAAAAACTTGGACGTTGTCTCTTTACTTTTGAATTATTTTAATTCCATAATGCAGCTGTCCGATGCCTTATCACAGTGCTTCACATGCTAAATCGTTTTCCAAATGTTCTTAAGCGCAATCATATCTTTGTCAGGCCGTCAGTTTACTTCTTGTCTGCCTTCAAAATTATCAAAATCGTGTATTTCACAATTATCAAACGGAGCATGCTTTCACCAAGTGAAAAAATCAAATCTTTGTCGCGTCATTAAATTCCATTGCCTTCAATATTAAAAACGTGGCAGTCGATGCACTTTAGTTTTATTCGTTCACTGTCCCTCTTTGCAGACAAATCGTATTTCATCATGCCACCTTTTTTTTTAAACTTTGTTGCCCCCTTTTTATACGAGCTATGGGTTTTTAATACATGACGTCGACGAATATTTTGGCAACATTGTATAAGGTTAAAGTCCTTCGACGTCGATGAATATTTTAGCAACATTGTATAAGGTTAAAGTCCTTCTGCGGGAGAGCAATATTTTGAAAGGCCCACAAAAGCTTTTAAGTTAATTTAAAATATTTAAATATTAAATTATTTAAATCTTAAATTTAAATAATTTAAATCATTTTAAATCACATAACTTCTTTGATCATGGTCTTAATCTTGGACATCAAACTCTTTATCCATTAACTTAGAACCCATGGTCCTTTCCTTGCTATCATAGAATATTAATGACCATGCACCTTTAATCTCAATATATTTCTGCCTTGCACCTTTGACATCAATTACAACTTAATAAACTCAAATTTCCAACATGGATTACACGTATTACCTCAAACACTAAATGGACTATCAACTTAGAAATTTTAAGAGGAATAAGAAATTTTGTTTCACATCATACTTAATATGGTTAATCCTATATCAAAAGAAAAACTGGTTTTCTAAGTTGTAGCTAAATAAACTATGATAGGATGGAAAACCACTAGCCATATGTGATTGCAAAAAAGTGTCATACAAAGACAAAGGGAAGAGTAATTATGAGGTATTTATCTATGAACCCATCCTTAGAGGCTTCAAAGGGGATATGCTTAGATTGTCCAAAGAAGCTAGAGTACTAATTGGGCCACCTAAAGAACAACCTAAAGGTGACTTCTATATAGGAAAGAAGAAATTATTTTTTAGGTTATACAGGTTCTTTGGATATCCTTTTGAGTTACTCACATGTGTGCTCAATTATATATTTAGTTTGGAATATGTTTGCTCGCTATATTAAATATATCAAAAATATTTTAAGGGGTAAATAGGTCCACCTTCTATAAACAAAAAGAAGAATATCTAGTGATAACTTCCATAAACAAGGTATGCCACATCCAATTAAAAGACATATTAGAGGAACGTAGGCTCGAAAGGCTACTAAATTACTAATCATATAATTTAAATATAATATTTTTGAGCACATTGATTTTGAAAGGAGCCAAGTCAAAGAATGTGTACAAGAAGCAACCCAGTGTTTAGGGGAAAAAACCTTAGATGAATTTGTTAAAGTCATAATGGAAACACCAAAATATTATGAATATAAACTCAAAAAATAGAACAATAATCCTCCCCCATGGTTCTTATTCTATGCCAAATACAAGATCAAAAATGATTTCGATTGTGATACACTAGTAATTTCTTACATAATAGATGTCTTAAGGAATAAATACAATTGGAGTTTAGAACATATTTGTCATGCGAGGCATGAAATGAATACAGATAGGTCAACTATAATGAAATGTAAATGTCATGAAGAATTCTTTATTATGTGGCATATATATCATTTGAAAAAAAAGGAAGGAGAGAAATTTTATAAAACCATAATAGTAACAAATACTAGTATTGTTATGCCCAAAGAAAACATGAAAGTTAAAGCACTAGATGCTTCAAATTATTTAGGTAAGAATGACTCATTCCTTCACATGACCAGTAATAAAAGTGTAGGCCAACATGGCTACATTAGGAGAAATAATGTAAATTTTTCAAAAAATTACCTAAGTATGGGAATAATCGTGACATTGTGATAAGCTATCATGAAACCATGGTCAGCACAATCAAAGTAAGTGTATTTTTATAAACAACCACGACAGTGCGACATGTTGCTATGTTGCAATTGGAGAAGCTTGGGAGAGATGAAGATGAAAAAGAACCACGATAGCATGACATGTTGTTATACCATGATCGAAGAATCTTGGAAGAGTTGAAGGTAAAAAAGAACCATTACAACATGACATGTCATTATGTCATGATTGGAGAAGCTTGGGAGAGCTGAAGGTGAAAAAGAACCATGCTAGCATGACATATCGATATGTCATGATCGAAGAAGCTTGGGAGAGTCGAAGGCGAAGAAGAACCATGAAAATACGATATGTTGTTATACCATGATCAAAGAAGCTTGGGAGATTTAAAGGTGAAAAAGAACTACGGTCATGCGACACATCTCTATGTCATGGTCAAAGATAGTCAAATAGGTCATGTTCCAAATCCTCATCACAATCTCATAACAAGCATATTTAATCAAGAAGTCAAAGGTGATGTCATGAAACCATAGTCAAATTAATCAACAACAATGAAATATGAGACAAAGGTACAACCATGCAATATGTTTCCATGTCATGGTCAGAGAAGTCAAATAAGCATAGAATAAAAAAATGATCACAATTTTGAGATGCGAAAAGAAGACATGATCATGTCTATCTAAAATCAAATCCATGGACAATATTATAAATAAGTTTTCACTATGACTCCATGATAGGAAAATACATAAAAGAAGAGCAAAAAGCTAAAGCTATTCATTTTCAACCTGTTAGCAGAAAGCAAAGTGCTAAGATGCAAAATCTTCAAGAAATATTCAACTAACAAATTTTATTATAAATCTACAATAGAGAATTGTTACAAGAACAAGAGATGGCCTAGATCAAAGTACAACCCACTAACATCTTTGTAACATCTTTTGATCTTAAAATTTAGCATTGTAATGATTCAATTGTAAAAAAATCTATAAATGGAGGTGGTAGCCTTTAGAAAAGGGGTCGGCTCTTAGGCTTTTATAATTTACATGTAAATAATTTTTTGGATTTTGAAGAAATACAAGTGAATCAGTGTTTGGCCTTCAGTTGATTTTATGCAAAACATGTATGTATGAATACCTGCTTATTTGTTACACTCACAGTGACACTGAGAGGGGGGGTGAATCAGTGTGATCTTTTAAAACTTTAAATTTACAACTCTTAATGCAGAAATAAAGGAAACTCACAACATATATAGCAAGTTAACAAGAGAGCATCACACAACACAACATTTAACGAGGTTCACCAATGTGGCTACTCCTCAAAAATGACTGCTTGGACTACCATCCAAATCCAGCCTTTGCAAAGCAACAACTTTACAATCTATTTACCAGCACCAACTGGAAGGAGCACCAACCCCTCAAATTTTTTTGTACCAGCAGAAAGGAGCAACAACCCCTAATTTACCAGAACCTACTGGAAGGAGCACCAACCCCTGATGCCAAGCTGCAACTTGGACTTCAAGTGAATCTATGAAATTTACAAAAAAATACCTTCACCTTTTTGCACACAATCTGCTGTTCCTATGCACTCTGCTTCTTCTACGCAATCGCTTCGCACTATCTATTTCTGAATAGTCTGCTTCTACGCAAATGCCTCGCACACTCTGCTGCGATACAGTCGATCGATCGCTTCTGCCCCTTTGTGCTTTTCTGCTCTCTGTGCGCTCTTGCTTCGCACTTAGCTCGATTCGACATGACTCGCTCTCTATGCACTACGGGCTTAGCACATAATTGATAATCACAAATCTCCAAACAACCCTCCTTTTATAACCAAATTTTCATGATAAAATTCTAACTTTAGTCGGCTGATTATGCAAGTGCAATGCCTAATCACGTCGACTGTAAACCCTAATCTTCGTCGAGTGTAAACCCTAATCTTCGTCGGCTAACATCGGTCTTCGTCGGCTTCAACTGCCCCTGTAACTCTTCTGTTGTTGTTGCCGTGAAAACACAACATGTCACGATATCGTGACACTTTCGCCTCCGTACGCTTTCTCTTGGCTTTGGCCCGTGAGAATACAACATGTCACGAAATCGTGACACTTTCGCCTTCTTGTCTCTTTTCTTGGCTTGTTCCAGCGAAAACATAGCATGTCACAAAATCATGACACTTTCACCTCCTTGCCTCTTTCTTTGGCTTGCATCAGCGAAAACATAGCATGTCATGAAATCATGACACTTTCGCCTCCTTGCCTCTTTCTTTGGCTTGCATCATGAAAACATGAATGTCACGAAATCATGACACTTTCACCTCCTTGCCTCTTTCTTTGCATGCATCAATGAAAACATGACATGTCATGAAATCGTGACACTTTTGATGCCTTATGCCTTTCTCTGCCTTTCGCCAGCGAAAATGGAACATGTCACGAAATCGTGACACTTTCGCTGCCTTGTGCCTTTCTCCTCGCGAAAATGGAACATGTCACGAAATCGTGACATTTCTGCCTTCGAACACTCTATCTCCTTTTCGGTCGCGAAAACCCGACATGTCACGAAATCGTGACACTTTTTCTCCTTGGCGCTTTTCTTCCCTTCGGGTCGCGAAAACCCGACATGTCACGATATCGCGACACTTTTTCTCCTTGGCGCTTTCTCTTCGAACCTGTCATGAAATCGTGACACTTTTTCATCCGTACAGTCCTTTTTGCAAATTGTCACGATATCGCGACACTTTCTCACTTCAAACTCTTTTCTTTGCTGCATGTCGCGAAATCGCGACAGTTCTCACTTGGAACATTTTCATCTACAACATGTCAGAAATCGTGACAGTTTTTCAACTTGCCTTCTCTTCCAACATGTCATGAAATCATGACAGTTTTCCCTGCTTGCGCCTCTCTTCGAACATGTCACGAAATCATGACAGTTTTTCAACTTGCCTTCTTCTCTTCCAACATGTCATGAAATCGTGATAGTTTTCCCTACTTGCGCCTCTGCTTTGAACATGTCACGAAATCGTGACAGTTTTTCAACTTGCCTTCTTCTCTTCCAACATGTCACGAAATCATGATAGTTTTCCCTGCACTTTCTCTCTCCTCCAATATGTCATGAAATCATGACATTTTTCTTTGCACTTTCTCTCTCCTCCAATATGTCATGAAATCACGACAGTTTTCCTATTTTCTGAATATGTCGTGATATCGCGACACTTTCCTTGTCTTTTTCTTTGAATTTTTGCATGTGGGCCACTTAGGTCTTTTTGGAAAAACACTGTACATATTCTGAGAGATCTCTGAACTTCCCGATTCTGCATCTGAATAGCTTCTGAGCATCTGAACTTCCTGTGCACTGAATCAAATGATCTAGCTGATTGTGTTGACAACAATGACAATCCTGTTGCTGCACTTTGCTCAACAATCTCCCCCTTTGGAATTGTTGGCAACACATGTACAGCTTCCTGTAGCTCTTCTCCCCCTTTGACAATAATACCAAAGGGCTACTGTAGACTCCCCCTGAGTCCAAACACAACATTCTCAGGCAAAATTTATTACACTTAGTAATAAACAAGGACATGAGCAAGAAGATAAACAAATACTTCAATGCTCCCCCTGAGAATGTGATCCCTGTAGCTAGTCACTTCTTGGGAAGGGTCACCACTCCCAGTTTATTGCGAAGGTATTCAAAAACATCCTTGGGCAAAGGTTTTGTGAAGATATCTGCTACTTGCTCTGTAGTTGGAACAAAATCCAACTTAACCTCACCTTCAACAACTTTCTCTTTCAAGAAATGATATCTGATAGCAATGTGTTTTGTCCATGAATGCATTACCGGATTCTTGGAGATGTTAATTGCACTGGTGTTATCACACTTAACTGATATTGGCTCACTGAAATTAATACCAAGATCTTTCAGAGTTTGTTTCATCCACAAAACTTGTGTACAACAAGTTGTTGCTGCAATATATTCTGCCTCAGCTGTTGATAAAGAAACTGACTCTTGTTTCTTGCTGTGCCAAGCAACCAACCTGTCACCAAGATAGAATGCACCTCCACTGGTACTCTTCCTGTCATCAACACATCCTGCCCAATCTGCATCTGAATATGAAATAAGGGTGAAGTCTTTACCTTTCGGATACCATAACCCATACTCCATAGTACCCTTGAGATACCTAAGAATCCTTTTTACTGCTGTCACATGAGTCTCTTTGGGACTGGCTTGAAATCTTGCTACCATGCAAACTACCTACAGAATATCTGGTCTGGTAGTTGTTAAATATAGTAAGCTTCCAATCATTGATCTCGTACATGGTTTGATCAATGGGTGGAGATTTGTCATCTTTGCTTAACTTGCAACCTATCACCATAGGAGTGCTAACCGGCTTACAATCCTCCATTGTGAACCTTTTTAGCATCTCTTTCACATATTTGACTTGGGAAATAAATATGCCTTTCTTATTTTGATTAACTTGTAACCCAAGAAAGTAAGACAGGTTCACCAATCATAGACATTTCAAATTCTTTCTGCATCTTATTTGCTAAGTCTTTACATGATTCATCTTTGTCTGCTGCCAAATATGATATCATCTACATATACAACAAGAACAATGAGATGCCCACCTTCTATTTTGACATACTGATTCATCGTCCACCATACCTTTCTTAAACCCCTGTTGAGAGAGATAGTTGTCTAGCCTTTCATACCAAGCTCGGGGTGCCTGTTTTAAGCCATATAAAGCTTTCTTTAATTTGCGTAGACAAGGTTGGGATCTTCACCAATTTGGAAACCATCTCGGTTGTTCTATATAAACCTCTTCTTCAAGTTTCCCATTTAAGAAAGCTGATTTTACATCCATCCGATAAACTCTGAAATTCTTATAGACTGCTAAGGCCGGAAACATTCCGATTGCTTCTAGTCCGGCCACTTGGTGCAAAAGTCTCCTCAAAATCAATGCCTTCAACTTGTGCATAACCTTTACAAACCAGTCTTGCTTTATTCCTAACTACCTGTCCGTCTTCATTCAATTTGTTTCGAAATATCCATTTGGTGTCGATTACATTCTTATTTGCAGGTCTAGGTACTAATTCCCAAGTTTTGTTCTTTTCAATCTGATCTAATTCTTCATTTATTGCCTTCATCCAACTATCATCTTTGCTTGCCTCAACTATATTTTTGGGCTCAATGTTGGATAAAAGAGAGTAGTTACTTACTACTTTCTTTCTTGTCTGAACACCAGCTGTGGGATCTCTAATTATTTGATCTCTAGGATGATTCTTCTGCCAGTTGTCTGTTTTGAATTTCTTATTTTCTTCCACCTCTGAGTCATCAATTAAGTCATCTGAGTCAAGTGTTGGTTTCTTTTCTGTTTCATTTTCCTCATCTCCTTCAATGGCTTCTTCATAAATTGGGTAGTTTTCTTCACAGTTAATTATTCTTTCCCTACCTTCATCAAATTTAACATCGGCACTCGTCCACAATTTTCTTGAGTCTCTTGTTGTAGCATTTGTAAGCTTTGCTTTTTGACGAATAGCCAACGAAGACACCTTCATCTGCTCTATTTTCAAACTTCCCAAGATTATCTTTAGTTTTTCTGATGTAACACTTACAACCAAAAACTTTGAGGTGTTTTGTTGTTGCCTTTCTACCGAACCACAACTCATAAGGAGTTTTGCTTTCATGTGTTCTCAGCATGTACCTGTTTTGGATGTACACTGTAGTGTGGACTGCTTCTTTCCAAAATTTGTCTGCTATTTTGTTCTCAACCAGCATAGTACGTGCCATTTCCTATACTGTTATGTTCTTTCTTTCTACCACACCATTCTACTGGGGTGTTCTAGCTGCTGAATATTGTCTCCTGATACCATGTTTTTCACAGTATTCTGTAAACTCATCTGAGATGAATTCTCCTCCTCTATCTGATCTTAAACATTTGATTCTTTTTCCTGTTTCATTCTCAACTAGATGTTTGAAAGATCTGAACATTTCAAAAGCTTCTGTTTTATTCTTTAAGAAGAATATCCATGTCATTCTGGAATAATCATCAATACACAACATAAAGTATTTGTCACCATTTATGCTTTGTGTTCTCATGGGTCCACATAAATCTGTATGTATAAGATCCAGAGGTTTGCTAGTGTGGTACTCTTTTGTTTTGAATGAGACTCTGGTTTGCTTTCCCTTTTGACATGAAGCACAAATGCTATTTGAAGGTTTTCTAATGGTTGGAATATCTCTCACTGCCTGTTTCGAGCTGATTTTCACCAGATTATCAAAACTAATGTGTCCAAGCCTCTTGTGCCACAGCCAGTTTTCTTCTTCCTGTCCAATGAAACAAGTACCTTCTAAAGTTTCTGAGAGTGTGTACAGATTGCCAGACGTCCTTGATCCAGTTGCTATCAATTTTCCACTGTTTGTTTTTCTGACTTCACAACCCTGCTTCTTGAATACTACTTCATGTCCTTTATCACAGATCTGATCGACACTTAACAAGTTGTGTTTCAAACCATCCACAAACAAAACTTCTTCTTGACTTGATTTTCCCATCACTAATTTTAACTGATCCTTTTCCGATTATCTTAGCTCCATCATTATTCCCAAATTTTACAGAACCACCCTCATATTTCTGTAATTTTTCAAATTTTTGTTTATCACCTGTCATATGACTTGAGCATCCACTGTCAAGTATCCATGGTACACTTTTATTCTGTGCCTTGAAAGTTGTTTGTACTATTAGGGATTCCTTTTCTTCCTTAAGCTGCTCTTTCTGTTTCCACTCTGTTTTGACTACCGTATTGGGCTCTAGTTTGGACTTTCCCTTTTCAGTATCTTGTGCATATCTTTCAGGAAGATTTCTATTTTGTCTTGTCCTATTTGGTTGAAATTTTCTTTTCTGAGGTTGATTTGAAACAAAAGTACTACGACAGTTTCTTGCAATATGCCCAAAATTATGACAGTTAAAACATTCTACTGCATAATTTATTAGCGGTGAAAAAGCATTTCTACTAGTGAAATTTCTTGGTCCTACATTATACTTGCAGTCTGCAATTTTATGCCCATAGCCGTTACACTTGAAACAGAAACCAGAAAAGAAATGATTGAACCTGAAAGATGGTCTTTGCCAGGTTGTTGTAGGAGCCATAGGTCTTCTTCTCCTTTGATGTGTGACCTTGGTAAATCCATCATTGTCAGTTCTCCTTTCGGGCCTGGCATTACTGCTTTCTTTTGCATGAGTTGTTTTTCTTTCATCAGCCTGTTTCTTATCTTCATTCCTTATAGTTTCTACATTTCTGGCTTTTGGTCCATTTGACGACTCTCCTTCAATGAAGCCTAGACCAAATTTGATGCCTGCAGGTCTTTGATCACTTAAAATTTTATCCAACTTCATCGAACTTTCTTCACGTTTGTGATGGCAGCTAATTTTTTGATCCAGCTCTTGTATCTGCATTCGTAGACCAACATTCTCTTCTTCTAGTTTACAGCAGTAATCTATCTTCATGGTTATCTGGACTTCGAGATCTTCAATCATTTTCTTGTATTCTTCTGTCTGTATTTTTAAGTTGGTTATGATGTCGTTCGCATCCTCAAGCTTTCTTGAAAGTTTATTATTCTTTCTTTTCTCAGATTTCCATTCTACAAGTGCAGAGACCAGCTCACCTTCTAGATCTACTTCAGCCTCAGGATTTTCAATAGAAACTTTAGAGTCCATTCCTTCCCTCTTTTCTGATTTTTCTACCTCTTCTGATTTTTCTACTTCAAATGCCATGAATAGAGCTTCACCTGTTTCTTCTTCAGAATCCTCACTAGAGCTGTCCTCTGAAGAATTTGCATTCCTGGAGATGAAACTTTTCTTTTTGAAGTTGCCTTTTCTGAAGTTTGTTTTCTTCTTCCAGTCACTTCTTTCTTGGTGCGATGCTTCCTCACCCTTGTTCTTCTCATTGAGTGGACATTTGGTCGCAAAGTGCCCAATGCCTCCACAGTTGAAACATTTAAATGGTAGCTTTCCTCTGTATTTTCCTTTTCCCTTTCTCAGTTTTTTGACAAAATTTGCTTCCATTTCATCTAGATGTCTCTTCTTCTTCGGACTCTTGTTTTGTGTCTTTACCTTTTAGGGCTTTAAATGCTGCTTCTCTATCTGTGGGATTAGACCTTCCTATTCTCATTTCATAAGCGAGTCAAAGAACCATGCATCTCATCCATACTAAAGTGATTTAGATCTTTAGCTTCTTCTATGGCTGAGACTTTAGAATCAAACCTTGGAGGAAGCGATCTTAATACCTTTTTCACGATAGTAGCATCATCCATATCTTCGTCGAGACCTCTGATCGAATTAGTGATTCCATTAACTCTCAGCATAAAAGCCTCTATGTTCTCATCATTGTCCATCTTTAATGATTCGAATTGAGCTCGATGTGTTTGAAGCTTGGCCTCCTTGATCTTATCATCTCCTTCATGAATATTCTCTAGTTTATCCCATACATCTTTTGTTGATTCACAACTTATGATCTTGACTAGCTCACTGTCCACTAATCCACACATGATGGCATTTTTTGCTTTTGAGTCATTTTCAAATGCCTTTTTACCGACGGTGTCGGTTGGAGCAGTGGCGGGAGCTTTGTAACCATTAACTACTGCACTCCAGATGTCAAATCCCAAAGCACGAAGATATGTCTGCATCCTGATTTTCTAGAATGCATAATTAGTTCCATCAAACAATGGTGCTTTGTTTGAGGAGAAACCTTCACCACTTGCCATTGCATCACTTCCAAGATCACCCTAGCTGATTGAGCCTATTCAGGAACCTTGCTCTGATACCAATTGTTACACTCACAGTGACACTGAGAGGGGGGGTGAATCAGTGTGATCTTTTAAAACTTTAAATTTACAACTCTTAATGCAGAAATAAAGGAAACTCACAACATATACAACAAGTTAACAAGAGAGCATCACACAACACAACATTTAACGAGGTTCACCAATGTGGCTACTCCTCAAAAATGACTGCTTGGACTACCATCCAAATCCAGCCTTTGCAAAGCAACAACTTTACAATCTATTTACCAGCACCAACTAGAAGGAGCACCAACCCCTCAAATTTTTTTGTACCAAAGAGAAAGGAGCAACAACCCCTAATTTACCAAGCACCTACTGGAAGGAGCACCAACCCCTGATGCCAAGCTGCAACTTGGACTTCAAGTGAATCTATGAAATTTATAGAAAAATACCTTCACCTTTTTGCACACAATCTGTTGTTCCTATGCACTCTGCTTCTTCTGCGTAATCGCTTCGCACTATCTATTTTTGAACAATCTGCTTCTACGCAAATGCCTCGCACACTCTGCTGCGATACAGTCGATCGATCGCTTCTACCCCTTTGCACTTTTTTGCTCTCTGTGCGCTCTTGCTTCGCACTTAGCTCGATTCGACACGACTCACTCTCTACGCACTGCGGGTTTAGCACATAATTCATAATCACAAATCTCCAAAATAGCCCTCCTTTTATAACCAAATTTTCATGATAAAATTCTAACTTTAGTCGGCTGATTATGCAAGTGCAATGCCTAATCACGTCGGTTGTAAACCCTAATCTTCGTCGACTGCAAACCCTAATCTTCGTCGGCTAACATCGGTCTTCGTCGGCTTCAACTGCCCCTGTAACTCTTCTGTTGTTGTTGCCGCGAAAACACAACATGTCGCGATATCGCGACACTTTCACCTCCGTACGCTTTCTCTTGGCTTTGGCCCGCGAGAATACAACATGTCGCGAAATCGTGACACTTTCGCCTTCTTGTCTCTTTTCTTGGCTTGTTCCAACGAAAACACAACATGTCACAAAATCGTGACACTTTCGCCTCCTTGCCTCTTTCTTTGGCTTGCATCAGCGAAAACACAGCATGTCACGAAATCATGACACTTTCGCCTCCTTGCCTCTTTCTTTGGCTTGCATCAACGAAAACATAGCATGTCATGAAATCGTGACACTTTCGCCTCCTTGCCTCTTTCTTTGCTTGCATCCACGAAAACATGACATGTCATGAAATCGTGACACTTTTGCTGCCTTATGCCTTTCTCTGCCTTTCACCAGCGAAAATGGAACATGTCACGAAATCGTGACACTTTCGTTGCCTTGTGCCTTTCTCTGCCTTTCGCCCACGAAACGGAACATGTCATGAAATCATGACATTTCGCCTCCGTACACTCTATCTCCTTTTCGGGTCATGAAAACCCGACATGTCACGAAATCGTGACACTTTTCTCCTTGGCGCTTTTCTTCCCTTCAGGTCATGAAACCCGACATGTCGCGATATCGTGACACTTTTTCTCCTTGGCGCTTTCTCTTCGAACCTGTCGTGAAATCGTGACACTTTTTCGTTCGTACAGTCCTTTTTTCAAATTGTCGTGATATCGTGACACTTTCTCACTTCAAACTCTTTTCTTTGTTGCATGTCGTGAAATCACGATAGTTCTCACTTGGAACATTTTCATCTCACATGTCGCGAAATCGATAGTTTTCAACTTGCCTTCTTCTCTTCCAACATGTCTGAAATCATGACAGTTTTCCTTGCCTCCTTCGAACATGTCACGAAATCATGATAGTTTTTCAACTTGCCTTGTTCTCTTCCAACATGTCATGAAATCGTGATAGTTTTCCCCTTGCACCTCTACTTTGAACATGTCATGAAATCATGATAGTTTTTCAACTTGCCTTCTTCTCTTCCAACATGTCGTGAAATCGTGATAGTTTTCCCTTGCGCTTTCTCTCTCCTACAGAATGTCGTGAAATCATGACATTTTTTCTCTTTCTCTCTCCTCCAATATGTCACGAAATCATGACATTTTTCTTTGCACTTTCTCTCTCCTCCAATATGTCACGAAATCGTGACAGTTTTCCTGTTTTCCGAATATGTCGCGATATCGCGACACTTTCCTTGTCTTTTTCTTTGAATTTTTGCATGTGGGCCACTTAGGTCTTTTTGGAAAAACACTGTACATATTCTGAGAGATCTCTGAACTTCCTGATTGCTGCATCTGAATAGCTTCTGAGCATCTGAACTTCCTATGCACTGAATCAAATGATCTAGCTGATTGTGTTGACAACAATGACAATCCTGTTGCTGCACTTTGCTCAACATTATTTTTGTATAACTTATTAGTGATTATGTTGTTATTCTGTTAGCTGGATATTTGTGTATTTATTCTCTAGTTTTAGAATTTGCATTCAAAATAGATATAGTAAATGGTAATGTGTTCTGATTGAAGAAAAACTAGTTGGTTCATTAGTTGAAATAGGAGTTTTCTCAAGGGTTGAAGCTTTTAAAAATTGTGTACTTTGATATGGCTTAATCTGTACCCTTTATAAGTTTTAGGTTCAACTCTATTTGTCTTCGTCAACACCTTTTTCACCTCTACTTTTAGGATTAGTTTAGTTAAGAACTTAAAGGAACTGGCCTTCTCTAGATACTGACCTATAAGCCTCACTACTTAAGAGTCATTCAATGTTGGTCAAGGTCTTTGGGCAAACAACCTTTCCATAGGCATAATTTCAAACCAATAAATTTTGGCACACTAGGTGGGACCTAGTCCCACTCTATTTGTAAAGTCAAAGTTTTGGTGATGCTCTATTTTATAAAAATCATTTTCAATCACTTGGCGACTCCGTTTGAATTCAACCTAGATCTATTTCAAGTTACCTTAAAGAAACCCTTCTCCAAAGTTATTTTTTACAATATATGTTTACAAGACATGCAACTAGAGTATTGGATGAACCATTACAATTCCTAGAGCTACCTCTTCAACCTCATAAAAAATAAAATTTAACTACTCATCCTGAATCATCTCCTTCTTTAAATCTTTCACAGGAGTAATACTCAAAAAGTCTCATTCCATAAACTTCCTTTAATACTACATTACCAATAGCTAGAAATCAAAATCAAAACCCTTAGGACTACCCAACCTAGAATCATATAGGTCCTCTAAATTTTCTCACCCAAAACCCTATTCCCTAGGCAGATCTAAAAGCACTACCAATATTTGATGACACCAGAAAGACTACTTATGAACACTGTAAATATGTAGCATCACTAGTGATCATACATAATATTCAGGAAGACGTTATGATTAGGCTATTGGTTATACCATTAAAGAGAAAAATGTTGTACTAGTATAAAACCTTGTCAGATCAAACTATAACCACATGGGCCCATTTGACTAGAAAAATAGTGAAAGAATTGAATGAACAAGCAGATCCATTCTCTTTGCTAACACAATTCACTGTAATACAAAGGCATCCCCAGGAAGAAATATCTTATTTCAACATTAGGTTTAGCTGAACATGGAGAAGAGTACCCCAAGGTCTTCAGCCAACTAATGAATAAGCCATGTATTACTATCTAAGGACCTTCCATTCATATTTAGGCATGGTTATAAGGCAATCCAATGTGTTGACATTCCCTCAATTTTGTGGCTTTTAGGGCGAAAAACGTAGAATACTGTGGTGGCCATAAAAGTTGGACAACCTTCTCGGATTCGTGGCGGCTAGCGATTCCACCATGTAAATTCAAAAAAAAACATTCCCTCAATTTTTTCAAGAAGCATTAAAAGTTGAGAATGATTTGATTTCTATAGGAAGGCTACCCCCAAAAATGATAATGTTAATATTCATAGAATTTCCTTAGCAACAAATGCAAACCTTCGCTACACACAATTCCTTTGCTACAACCAATCTTACCATCAAATTTCTAGCATGGCCAACTACACCAATTAATAAAACACTCCCTCCACCTCCTTCAATACTATTATTGCTAGAATCATCTGTTGTTCTTGCATTACTAGTTCATGATCATCAGACAGTAGTCATGCAAGAGATGGTCACAACCATGAAGAACCTCACCAATGAAGTTACTACCATGAAAAGGAGGGAGGCTGAGAGAAATTTCAATCAAATAGGTTTCCATATATAACAAAATATCAAGTTGCTTCTACTAGTAGGCCTATCAAAAATTTCAATATTTTATACAATAATCAAGAATAAGAACTTTCTACCTCAGGTTTTGAGTCAAATTACTGGTGTTCAAATTGCAACGACACACATGGTGAAAGTGCATGCATGATGCACCAACACCACATCGAAAAATTACCATTGAAAAGGCAAAAAGGGCTTAGAAAGACCAGGTAAATATGTTGATGTAAATGAACTATAATTTCATGATACCACCTGTTGAACAAGTATCAGTACTAACAAGATCAAGAAATAAGCCTTTGTCAGTTGCTCTTAAGGTAATGGATTCTTTTAAAATACCCTCTAAGATATAAAACCATCCAAAAAATATATGCCTTAGATTACCCCAACCCAAAAGCCAGCTCAGCAACAACAAAATATGACAAAGGAAGGTGAAACACAAGCGCAAAAAAGAGATAAGTTGAGATACCCTTCTCTAACCAAATGCCAAAGAATAGAGGCAACTCAGGAATACAGGAGTAAATATGATGAACCTGCAAAGGAACATAGAAAATAGCCTAACACTTTTGGTTTTAACATAGTGGAAGAATTGAATAAAACTCCATTAAAAGCTAGTATGTATGATAGACTCCTTATTCCAGGATAGACTAATTTGTTACAGGCTTCACTTAAATCTATGAAAAATCAAGGAAAGCATCAAGTGGAGCTTAATCTATCTCAAGGTCATCCTACCTCAATAACAAGAAAAAATAG
The DNA here is from genome assembly GCA_028583015.1 of Wollemia nobilis. NCBI lineage: Eukaryota > Viridiplantae > Streptophyta > Pinopsida > Araucariales > Araucariaceae > Wollemia > Wollemia nobilis. The sequence continues at coordinate 38,598,759 of JAQPPZ010015824.1, read as the reverse complement.
ACCATCACCATTTTATTTGTCCTTTAAAATGGAGGGATGGGTGGTTCACAATTGGAAGATTGACTCAGAAGTAAGTACAATAGTAATGCCCAAAGTAGTTTGTGAAATAATGGGCATGGAATATATAAGGAGCGGTCCTAGTGTGCTACACTTGGATGGTAAACCAGTAAAGACAATAGGTGTAATCAAAGATGTGCCCATGGTGTTGCACAAATTACCTCATATTATTGTCATCTAAGAAATTGTGGTAGTTGATTTGGAACCTTATTTTGGGATGTGTCTATCAAGAGAGTTCACTACCAAGTTGGAAAAGTGCTTATCTCTTGATTATTCACACATGGAAATCCCATTTAAAGGCAAAATAGTCAAGGTATTTTCTGAAAAACCATCCTCCTTCCATATAGAGAAGTTTGAAAAAGAAAATCAACAAGTTATCACAGTCAACATGATGATAGAAGAAGTGGATCTAATAGAGAAAGTACTGGAAGATCTCTAGATTGAAGATCAGTTTTCTTTAAAGGACTTCAATGCTATGATTGAGACAGGAATTGGCACCTATTTGATCATGAAGCATAAAGAAAAGAAAACTGCAAAACCAATTGGCCAAAATTCCCAAGATAACCATATATGAAAGCTCTTCTTTGATGAAGCTAGATGTAATAATGATGTCAAAGTCGACATAGTATTGATAGCACCTACTAGAGAAGAAAAGGCATTTTCATATATATTAACATGGAGCTATACAAACAATGTAACAAAATATGAAGCACTGTGCCTAAGATTAAAAAAAGCTAAAAAATAGGGATCAAACAACTATAGATATTGGTGACTCAAATTTAATAGTCAATCAAATTATAGAGAAGTAGGTTAGAAAAAACACTATCTCAAAGCTTACAAAAATAGAGTATGGGATTTACTAGAGGCTTTTGAAGCTCTGAATATCAGTCATCCTCAAAAAGTAGAATGCACACACTAACATATTAGCATTTATGGGAGGTAATTTTTGCCTAGTATCTAATGGCATACGCAAGTCCAAAATAGTGAGGCTTATGTATAGGCCATTTGTACCTAATAGACATATTTTGGCAAGTGTTTGATAATTATGAACAAGTAATTGATCTTTTGATTCAAGAAATGAATTGTGCAAGTGATAAAATACCAAAAGAGGATGAGAAAAGTGAATTAATACAACTTAATAACAATCACATCCCAAAAGGATTGATAACACTAGAAATCTTATTTGATGGCAGTGACTGACCAGCTACTCGTAAAATTGAAATTGATACTCAAAATTACAAGGATGTACAAATTGAGCCAGGAAAGAAAATCAAAATTGGTGTACATTGTTCAAAGAAAGAGGCCAACCAAATTTTGAATTTATGAAAAGAATTCAATGATATCATATCATGGACCTATGATGACCTTAAAGTGTACAACAAAGACATCATCCAACACACCATTGAGCTTATGCCAGATGCAAAACCCTTTCGGTAGAAGCAATGACCAATAAATCCTAAAATAGAGGCCCTGATGAAGCAAGAGATATTAAATTTATTGAATGCCAAAATCATATATCTAATCAATAATTCTACATGGGTATCCAATTTGGTCACAGTAAGGAAGAAAAATGGAGACATTTATATTTGTGTGGACTTCAAAAACCTAAATCAAGCTTCTTTGAAGCACCACTATCCTTTCCCACAAATTGATCAAATTCTGCATATTGTGGTTGGATCTAAAATATTCTCTTTACTAGATGGATTTTGGGTTTTAACCAAATATGGGTTTGGGATTGAGATAAATACAAGACTGCATTCAGCACCAAATGGGGTACCTTTGCATATCAGTGGATGTCTTTTGGTATTTCCAATGTTGATGCTACCTTCCAGAGAGATATGAATTCAATATTTGGAGATTTAGTAAGCAAGATAATAGTCATCTATTTGGATGACATGATTGTGTTCTCTCATGACAAAGAGAAACATGCACAACACCTTTAGTTGGTGTTTAAAAAATGCAAAGAATTTGGGATTTCATTAAATCCTAAGAAGTCAATTTTTGTCATGCATGAAGGGAAGTTGTTAGGACATGTAGTGTCAAAAATAGGGCTAGCTATTGACCCTAACAGGGTAGAAGCCATTATGACCCTTCCTCTACCACTAAAAAATAAATATGGGTAGATTAATTTGTTAAAACTCATGTCAAATTTGCTCAGATAATCAAGCCTATGATTGAGATGTTGAAGCAAGAAGTGGGTTTCAAATGGATAGATGTCTAGAATAATGATTTCAAGAATATTAAAGAAGCAATATATTAAGCTCCTATCCTCATTAATCTAGACTACTCCAAAGATTTCATCCTTTATGTGTTTGGGGCAAAAGAGAGCTATGTTGTTGTACTTACTCAAAAAGGGAAGAAGACAATGAGCAACCAATAGCTTTCCTAAGCCAAACCTTGCATGATCATGAAGAAAGATATAATTTCATTGAGAAACAGGTTTATGCAGTCATGAAATCTTTGAATAAGTTTAGGCATTTTGTTTCTCAAAGCAAATTCTTGATATACGTAGTCCATCTAGATGTCCAAAACTTCATAATTTAAGGAGAGCTAAGGGACAAAAGAGTTGGTTGGGTAACCAAAATTCAAGATTTTTTATGTTGAAATTAAGCCAACCAAGCTAATAAGGGATAGAGCACTGTGTCAATAGCTGGCTGAGTTCGTCGAACAGAATATAAATATTTTGTTAGGATAATAAGAGCAACCTACTAAGCAGGAAGAGCCTCAAGTATTATCAGATACTTGGATTGAACAATTAATACACTATTTCAATTTTAGTAGATGTCCAGATGATTTGACTACATCCTAGAGACGTAGATATAGGTTGCAAGTAGGAAAGTATGCACTAATTAATGACATTTTGTACCGATAGAACTTTGATCAGGTGTTGTTGAGATGTTTACATCCAAACCAAGTAGAAGAAGTCCTCAAAGAATTTAATGTTGATTTTTTAGGAGAACACTATTTAGGGAAAACTACAACAACAAAGATATTGAGAGTTGGATATTACTGGCCATCAATCTTCTTAGACACATTCAAAATGGATAGAGCATGTGACAAATGCCAAATATTTCTTAGAAAAAACAAACATGTTGTCATACCACTTCAACAAATAGTTGTAAAAGAACCATTCCATCAATGGGGATTAGACTTTATTGGCATGATCAATCCTAAATCATCAGTCGAGTATAAGTACATATTGATGATGACAAATTATTTTACTAAGTGGACAGAAGCAGAGGCTACCAAGCATATTGATCCAGATACAATCATTGAATTTATGAAAATATTGATTACAAGATTTGGAATTCCAGCTAGTATTATTTTAGATAATGTTGTATCTTTCATTGGTTCCAAGATAATGGAATTTTCTAGGAAGTATGGTATATATTGGAATGCATCTTCAAATTATTATCCTCAAGAAAATGACCTTGCAGAATCCACAAATAAGAAGTTGTTGAAAATAATTAAGAGAAGCATTGAAGAGAACCCCATAAGCTGGCACTTATTGCTTGATAAAGCATTATGGGCTGATAGGATAACACCCAATAAATCACTTAAAACATCTCCACATGCACTAGTGTAGAGGAAGGAGGTAATTATTCCAATCAACTTGGAGCTTTCAGCACTCAGGTTTATCGATGAGATGGAACCTAAAAATTTTCAACCAATGGAAAAAAGGCTAACAAAATTGGTACAGTTTGAATAAAAATGTAAACAAGCATACAACAACCTATGCCATCATAAAAAAATTATGATAAGATGGCAGCGTTGAAGATGTTCAAAGAAGAAGATCCAATTTTAAAATGGGATGTTGACCGAGCAAATCCAAGGGTACATGACAAATTTGAATCAATGTGGTATGGACCATATCTTATTGATCAGCATAAAGATACAAATGCATTCCAGTTGCATGACCTGGTCGACCGATTGCTCCTAATTTCGAAGAATGGTCAATATTTGAAGCACTATGCCTAGGTGGTATACCTTAAAGAAAAAAATAGAGTAAATGCATGATGACATGTTGTGAAACCGTGACCCATGCAACCAAAACAAGCTAAGATACAAAGTGGGTTGCAACTACGATCAATCTGGCCAAATCCAATAGTATAGCAAGCCCAAACTACGACCGCAAGCAGTCTCTATGTCATGCCCAATGCAACCAAATAATTTTTCATCTCTCACCAACCACAACCTTGAGTTGTTTCCTCACTGCGATCAAAGTGGTCAACAAGGTATGAGTCTAAAAGTTCGGATTGCGGTCATGCAACAAAAGGTAAAACGATGAATAAAAGTCATGGTTGCATGACAAGAGGGAAAATAAATTCAAATTTTGAACCAAAAAAAAGAAACAAGGGTCGTGTTGCAAAAGTCATTAATGTAGCAAGCATTTTATTTAAGGAGCATACAAGCACATGAACCAAAATAGAAGCACCATGTTGATTGAATCGCTGAAAGGTGATTTACCTACCAAATTAATGGTAAAAAATTTGAGAAGAAGATTAAATTTAGCTATTTAATCAAAACCTTAGTCGACAATTACATTTCTAAAACCTTTAGCTTCCAAAGAGCCGAGAGAAATTTCAGAGCACCCTTAGAATTTGTGAGCATTCTCAAAATGTCTTTATAGCTCGACGTAGAAGAATGTGGACACAAACAGGGTACAAGAAGTTGCAAAGTTAAAAGGTAATATATTTCAACATGATGGTTTTTTCTTCCTTAGCTACCAAAACATCCACAAAAGTTGAGGTTGCCAAAGAAGCAAACTTCCAAGAAAAGAATGCAAGAATTGCAGACATGATCATGACATGGAAAGATGTTGAGAAGATGAGAGAGGACATAAAAAAAAAACTGCAAGGTATCTCCCCGTCAAGTCCAAGTGCTTTTCCTTTTCATTCCTTATTGTCTTTTTACATTTGCACACCAATCCACCCTTGTTTTGAGTTAGTGCATGCTATCTCAAAATATTATGATCCCAAGTGGAGGGTCATCCAAACAGTACAGGGAAGAACCCTTTTCAAGCTTGGTTTCGATGTATTCTCTGGAACTTTTGCTATGGGTATGGTGCCTAGCATCAAACATAAACCTTTCCATCCTTATAAGTAGGTAAGATACTATACCTTGAAAGCTCACTCAAATAACAAAAAACACTTCAAGGCTTGGCTAGGTTCATAGCTTAAAACTATAAAAATAGGGGAAAACTTTCATAGAACCCCTATCCAAACAATAAAATTTAGCAACCCCGAATTCTTTTCCATGTTGCCCATCATAGCAGAGTTAATTTCAGATAAACTTGTTCATGACTAGCAGATAACTATAGCATTTGACATCTCCAATCCCAAATATTATGACCCCTCTCTCATGGATAAAAATACCAGGATGCTATTTTTTGACTGGCCTTCCTTCCTACTATGCCAACAAATTTATGAGCAGTTGTGCAAATTAATAAGGGGTCCCAAATTTCCTTTAGATACTTCTCTCCTCTAGCCTGGGCATTTTTCTACTCTTTAACATAAGAGATGCCCTAGATAGTTGTGACCACAAAAGATGAAAGGGGGTTATTTTATCGATTTATACATGAACCAATGTGTTTACCAAATCTAAGTCCTATTATAATTTCAACAGAGAATTTATAGGGCCTACTTTAAGAATTTTACATGGAGAAATGGATGAATAATCCCCCAAAGCAAAAAGTGTACTACAAAGACCTCATGCGGAGGAGGGAGACTGGTTCTTTTTAACATAGGGCACGATTGTCTAATTATATGGCTACACGGGTAAGCCAATTATACTCCCTCATTTTATAACAGACTCAATGTTTGCGATGGAATATTACAAACAGATTGAGTTCATCAACTGTACAAATGGTACCAGAATAAATAAGAAGGGGATTTGCAATTACCCCTTCAATTTTGAAGATATAACAATAACAAGAAAGGGCCAATATGAGAATGTCACTTGTACCATGAAGGAATTGGACCTGATAGAACTTCCTCATAAATGGAGGTATGACCCCATCGATAGATTTCTCGAGAGGCTAAGCATAATTAATTATGCCAAACCCCCAAAATTTGAGAAGATAGTAAGGGCCCACATAGATCAGTGCAACAATAACAAGGAAGATGATGAGTTAGAGTGGAATGTGGGTCAGATGCAGGCATTGCTACCATGGAAGGATTTCTATGACCAGCTTATGGATTATGACCCTAAAAATCAGTCCCAACACATCTTGGAAAGCTAAAATAGCTAATATACAAAAGTAGCACCAATGGACTGAGGCCAAAATATTGGAATGGTGGACTATGAGAGTTGAAACAAACACCACTACCTCAATATTTGGCATCAAAATGGATAATGATTTTTCTCAAAGATACGATGAATTTTATGAATTATGGGAAGCAAATAATGGAAATAAAATAGCCCTAAGATTTCATAATATGAGCAAGGAAGGGGAAGTGATGAAAGGTGGAATAAAAGAGGGAGATACAGGAAAAGGAAAGGAAATTCAAAAATCCTCCTCTCAAGCTTAGGAGTAGGCTATTGCAAAAGCATCTTCCTCTTCTCCTATAATTGAGAAGTTGTATGCTTACACCCCTACTGAATAGTAATTAGGAACATACACAAAAGGGGCCAAAATAATGCAGAAGATGGGTTATATTGGTGAAGGCTTTGGAAAAGAAACAAAGGGCATGCTAAGGTCATACAAGTGCAAAAGAGACCTAAAAACTTGGTCCTATCAGCAAAAACTTTAGACAATAAATATTACAGACCTGCCACCTCTTTGATTAAGTTTGTAACTTCAGTCACTTCAAAGCAAGAATTTGCACCAAAGTAAGTAGTAGGTCCATTGGCTAACCCTCCTCCAAAAGTATTCAAGATTAAAGCAAAATATGAAATCTAGAAGGATACAACAAAAGAGGTTAGCAAGAAAAGGAAGTTGGATTAGACCAAATAAGTCGTTGAATAGGTGCATCCCATTAATATTATTCAATCGGTGCAATAGATACAACAACCAGATCTCACCAACCCAGTGCACCAAATTCCTTTCAAGGATTTAGTTATCATAAATATTCTTTCCTCTTGATCTTCTTCTCCTCCTCTTTCACTAGAGATTCTCCCCTCCCCTTCTAATAAATAAGGCACTCAATTGCCACCTCATCAGCATATTCCTTCTCCATAGACCTCTTCATCATCTTCGTCGTACATCCCACCTTTCATAGTCCATTCCCCACCATCACCATCATCTCACTCCACTTTGGTGGCACCTACCATAGCATTTGTTGTAAATATAGATGCCACCATAGTGACTACCTCCACTACCCCTTCTTCCTTCACTTTTTTGTGATCTATAATAACTACCTCCACTGCTCCAACTCATCCCACCATATCCACATTCCACAAAGTAAAAAAGGTAACCATGAATGCTCAAGAATGGTGGAATATGAAGGTTGCTCAACCTTCTAAAAAATTTACCCGTTCGAGGTATATGATGGCGATAGATCCGACCACCCTCCAATGAACAAAAATAAACATCAATACCTTGGTAGACAAGCCTAAAAATGATATGATCATGGAATATTACCCTCTAGCAGCAACGATAATAGACATCACATAACTACCAATGGAAGATGAAATAATTGTTGCCATAGCTGACATGGACACAATCTATTTGCAAGGAGATTACTACAAATGGAAGTATGAAGAGTTGGAGGAGAAGGTTGAGGAGTTGGAGACCTCACTAAGGGACAAAGAAATGTTGAGAAGTCTCTAAGAAATTAAGTCAAGAAGTGGTAGGATAGGTTCCAAGAAGTGGCTAAATATAAGCAGGAGGCTAAAGAACCTAAAAAATATAACCAAGCCCTCTTTGAGCAAATCAAAGATATTTAACAACAACTTCAAATTGAAAAAGGCAAAGCTATAGGATTCTCCAAAGAGGAGGCAAAACAAATAAGAAAATAAAATTCAAAGAAGATCCTCAAGGCTTGGTCTATCTTACTCTTCATATAAGAGATGAGACAAACGATACGCGAAGCTAGGGATGATATTGAAACTACCCAAAAAGAGATTCAGCCAAAGTTTTTAGCAATAATGAAGATCCAAAGATTGATTGAAAGCAAGTTTGGACATGTGGCTCGAATGATTCCCAGTAAGGAGTGGTATACTGCTAAACTTATAGCCAACAATAGCCTGAGAAAAAATAGGTTGGTAACAAAAGGATGGAGGTTAATGGAAGAACTTGAAGTTAAGGAAAAAGCAATGATGAAATATGTGGATAAAATTACAAAGTGTGGATTTTGAGGATTTTGGGATGAAAAGTATGAGGTCCTCGGGGAATAAGAACTCTAAGCAGCTTTAAAAGTAGCCATTGAAGATTAATATAAAATTAAAAAGTGGCTAGAACCTGTATAACAACAACAGGTCATCCAACTAGTCAAAAACCTAATACAAGTCAAAATTCTCATGAAGAAATTGGTTAGTAGATCACCACATATTTCTTATGAGAAATATTCAAAGTTGTAGTATACCCACTAATAGATAACAAAGATCAAATTCTACTCCTAAATCTTGGGAAAAGGCCTGCAAAGCCTACAGTGATATTGTCCAACTTGTACAGGGAAAAAAAGATAAAGAAGAAAGGGAAGAGGAAGAGCAAAAAGGAGAAGGCAAAGAAAATGAAAACCAATAAGAGGAAGGGGCTAAGAAAGAAGAATCTCCTGATAATTAAGAAGTTAGAATAGCTTGAAGCCTTACCAACCTCTCTTGATTTTTGACCTACTTCCCCATCATAGTTTTGCTCTTATTTCATTCTAGATCCCATTAATATATTATTCTCTTATTCATTCACATTTTTTTATTACTCTCCCATCCATTTTTATTCATTCCATTGATTCTCATCCTTGTTTGTTCTTCTTTCAACTCCATCCACTCAATGAATAAGGTCCTAATTTTGATAACCTTGCAAGCAAAGTACCCCGAGAGGCACAAATAATGTAGGCCAACATGGCTGCATCAGGAGAAATAAGGTAAATTTTTCAAAAAATTGCCTATGGGAAGAATCGCAGCACCATGACAAGTTATCATGAAACTGTGGTCAACATGGTCAAAGTAGGCATATTTTTAGAAACCACGGTAGTGCAACATGTTACTATGTCATGATCAGAGAATCTTGGGAGAGATGAAGGTAAAAAATAACCACGATAGCGTAACATGTCGCTATGTCGAAATCGAAGAATCTTGGGAGAGTTGAAGGCAAAAAAGAACCACGACAGCGCAACATGTTGTTATACCATGATTGGAGAATCTTGGGAGAGCTTAAGGTAAAAAAGAACCATGATCGTGCAACATGTCTCCATGTTGCGATCAAAGACAATCAAATAGGCCAGTTCCAAATCCTCACCATGGTCTTGCAATAAGCATTTCCAAGCAAGAAGTCAAGAGTGATGTTGTTAAATTATGATCAAATTGGTCAACAACAATGAAATATGAGACAAAGTCATGACTATGCAACATATTTCCATGCTATGGTCAAAAAAATCAAATAAGCCTAGAACCAAAAAATGATCGCAATTTTGGGACGTGAAAAGAATACATGGTCATGTTCATATAAAATCAAATCCACATACAAGATTAAAAAGAAGTTTTCACTACGACTGCATGACAATAAAATACATAAAAGAAGAGCACAAAGTTGAAGTTGTTCATTTTCATCCTATTGGCAGGAAGCAAAGTGCCAAGATGTAAATTCTTCAAGAAAGATTCAACTTACAATTTTTGTTACAAATCTATAGTGAATAATTGTTACAAGAACAAGGGATGACCTAGATTGAAGTATAGCCCACTAACATCTTTGTAACATCTTCTGATCTTAAAATTTGGTATTGTAATGATTCAACTGTAAAAAAATCTATAAAATAGAGGCGGTAGCCTCTAGAAAAGGGGTCGACTCTTAGGATTTTACAATTTACATGTAAAATATTTGTTGGCTTCTAAAAAAATACAAGTGAATCAGTGTTTGACCTTCAATTGATTTTTATGCAAAACATGTATGTATGAATGCTTGCTTATTTTTGTATAACTTGTTGAATGATTATGTTGTTATTCTATTAATTGGATATTTGTGTATTCATTCTTTGGTTCTGGAATTTGCATTCAAAATAGATATAATAAATGGTAATGTGTTCTGATTGAAGAAAAACTAGTTGGTTTGTTAACTGAAATAGCAAATTTCTCAGGGGTGGAAGCTTTTAAAAATCATGTACTTTGATGTGGCTTCATATGTACCCTTTATAAGTTCTAGCTTCAACCCTACTTATCTTTGTTAGAACCCTTTTCACCTCAATTTTTAGGATTAGTTTAGTTAAGAAATTGGAGGAACCCACCTTCTTCGCAGACTGACCTATTGGACATTTTAAGTCAAAGTTGTCATTGATGTCAAGGAATGAAGTTGTCATTGATGTCAAGGAATAAGCTATTGTTGATGTCAAATGTCAAAAGGTGCAATGCAAAAGGTTGATGGCAAAAGAGCTTCATAATATTTATTTTTAATATTATGTGAAGCAAAATAAAAGGTTTTTATTAAAACCATGATGAGCAAATCAAAAGGTTTTCTAAAACCTAAGGAAGGATTTTAATTTATTAAAAATCCCAAGGAGTGTTTAATATTTATTTTATAATATTTAAATTCTTTAGAATTTAAATAATTATGGTGGCGTCGACGTGCATCTTTCCTTTGTTGAACTGCTTCTCCGCCGACATGCATGGTTGATAGTGCATATGGTATAAATACCATAGCATAAGGTTTGAAAAATGTTTTTTAATAATTATCCACCGTTGAAAAGAAATCGAGCGCAATTCGTAGTCTCCCAAATCGTGTGCATCGTGTTATTCATCATCGAAGACAAGAGGGAGTCAAAGGGCTCGTTGAGGATCGTGTGCATCGTGTTTTCGCCAGTGAAGGGAAGAGGGAGTCAAAGGGCTCATTGAGGTCGTCAAAGCATCTTGAAGCTTTTGAGTTCATGTGGAGCATGCGGCTCACATGGCATGGAAGTCGCAGCCAACGCTCTTGTGAAAGGAATGCGCCGAGTTCGAAATCCCATGGATGGTAAAAAGGGGTAATTAATTTTGATGAAATTATTTTTATTGCTATGCTAAGGTTTTGGGAGGTATAAGATGGTAATTAGGTTGAATTATTTACCTATGTGTAAAAGTGATTTTTGGGCATAGTGAAAAGTTGTTTTTGCCAAAGTAAAATCTAGGGTAATTATATTTTACCTTAGAAGAGTGAAAAAGTGATTTATTGCATTGTTTTATAAAGTATTTTATTTGATAAATGCAATATTAAGTAGGGAGTCATAAGTAGAAATTGGATTGCTTTATGAAATAAATTTTTGAAGAAGGTCATGATGAAATTAAATTTTTGAGATGTTCTTTTGATGAATAAGAGTTTTGAAAAGGTGTTTTGATTAAAGGTTTGTGGTGTTGGATATTATTTTAAGATGGAGTAATAAGGTGTATTTGTGAGTTACTATTTGCTTTGTATTGTTATCTAACCTCCTTGAGATTGGCAAAGTATTATTTGTGGTTGAGGCAGATTTTGAGGTCCACTATTCTACATCAAACAAAAGGTATGGGCACATTCTTATTTGGTTAAGTTGATTGGTTGAGGTTTTCTGAAAACAAGATTGGAGTGAAAAGGACTTGGTTGAGTTTTCCTTTGTTGAGTTGATGGTTTTATGAAATAGAAGTGAATGCTATAAACCTTGTTTGATTAGCATTGTTGGAGATTGTGAGTGAGCTAGTGCATGCTTCATGCTTGTGTGGTTTAAGATATTTTGAGGTTGAGTTTGAGATTGAACTAGGGTTTGCAAAGAACATGAGTATCATTGCTATGTGAGATTGGTTGATAAGCATTGTTGGAAACATTTGAGTGAGTGCTCATATATTTTGACTAGGATTGTGATCAAGGATTATTTAATCGAGTGATTGATTGAGTAGAGTTGGTTGCACCTAGTCAAGTGGATGTGTGATGTGATAGCTCAAGTTATATGAAACAAATTCTTCTATATTCTGAATTTATTTGAGAAATAGGTTAAAAGTTGATGTGTGTGAAACATATTGAGTCTCTAACAATTCTCTATATGTTTATGTGATAAAAGAGAGATTGAAAGTGATTAAGAGTTTGTGAGTGTGAAGCATATTGAGTCTCTAACAATTCTCTATATGTTTCTAAAAGAGTGAGTGAAAGTGTTTGAGCATTGAGGTGAATGTGAAGCATATTGAGTCTCTAACAATTCTCTATATGTTTCTAAAAGAGTGAGTGAAAGTGTTTGAGCATTGAGGTGAATGTGAAGCATATTGAGTATCTAACAATTCTCTATATGTTTCTAAAAGAGCGATTGAAAGCGATTGAGCATTGTGATGAATGTGAAGCATATTGAGTCTTTAACAATTCTCCTTATGTTTCTATGAGATTGGACAATTCTAGTGTGGACTTGTTGAGCAAATTTTAGGTAAGTCTTTGAGAAGACTTGTGGAAATATTTGTGTGAGCTTTTGTGGAAGCTTACAATACATATTGAGAGCCGATTTGGATAAGTTCTAGTGAGGACTTATTGAGCATATTTGGACAAGTTCTAGAGAGAACTTGTGGACAGATTAGTGTGAGCTTTTATGGAAGCTTACAAGGTAGATGTGAGACAATTCTTTGAGAAGACTTAAGAGTATAGTTGATTGATTGATTTGTTCAAACCTTGAGTTAAGTTTTGGGGTAGATCCTGCAGAATTAATTTATGATTGGATCAAGCTTTATGCTAAGGCTTGAGGACAAAGATTAAGGATATATTTGTGCTAGATTGAAGGACTGAGTTTAGTGCAGATCAAAGGAAAAATATCGAGGATAGATTTGTGCTAGACATAAGGACTGTGTTTAGTACAAATTCGAGGACTGAGTTCAGTGCAGATCAGAGGACAGATTTGTGCTAGATCGAATGATTATGTTTAGTACAGATTCGAGGATAGAGTTTGGTGTGGATTTAAGGATAGATTTGTGCCAGACAAGAGATAAATATTGAGAAGATTTATGCTAGATCGAAGGACTATGTTTAGTACATATTTGAGACAGAGCTTTGGATGTGAGAGAGTATATAGGATGATAGTCTCCAATGGATAGAGATCCATTAGCTAGGGCAGTAAGGACAAGTTTCTTCAGTGGATAGAGATCCATTAGCTAGAGTAGTGGGGGTAACAATTCTTCTGTAAGATCACCAATCAGAGCTAAGGAGAAAGGAGTTCTCCTATGGATAGATATCCATGAACTTGATTAGGGGATTGGTGTCTCCTTTGGACAAAGGTCCATAAACATTGTAATAGGGAAAGGATTCCCAAGAGATTGATTAAGAAAATTTTAGTGAAATATTTTCTCCGTGGAGTAGCCCACATTGGGTGAACCATGTTAAATTGGTGTCTCTATTGTGTGTGATGATTTATGCATTGCTTTGGTTATTGCTATTGATATTGCCATTGATTATATTGTATAATACTATTTGGGAAAGAAAAGTAAAAAGTGGTCTTATACTGTTCACCCCCTCTCAGTATAAGCTTGTGTTCTTCATGACCTAAAAACCTCATAACTTAAGGGTCATTCAATGTTGGTCAAGGTCTTTGGACGCACAACCTTTCGATAGGTAAATTTTTAGACCAACAACAGTAACAAAATATACTAGTATATGCCCAATATACTAGTGGCATATATATCATTTGTAAGAAAATAAATGAGAGATATTATCTAAAACCACAATAGTAACAAATACTAGTATTGTTATGCCCAAAGAAAACATGAAATTTAAAGCACTATATGCTTCAACTTATTTAGGTAAGAATGACTCGTTCCTTCACATGACTAGTAAGAAGAGTAAAATAGGTATTAATATTGGGCCTACAACAATTCAAAGGAAATAAGGAGAAAGAGAGGAAGGAGAGATGTGTAAAGGCTTTCAATAAGAAATCGTTGAAGTAAATAAGGAACAACCTTTGGAGATTAGGACTAAGTTTTAATAAATGGAGATAAATGAAACTCAAGAACTTATAGAGAAAGTTCAACCAAGGATGATGTACTTGGTGAGGAAGAGATAATGAAGGCATAAGATATCTTGGAAGATCTAGTTTCTTCTATCACAACTTCCCAAATAGATTCCACCAACCCATCAACAACATTTTTTAATCCTGCTACTTCTCTCTCTTTGTCCACTTCTCATCCCTCTTCTTTTACTTCCTCTACTTCTATTGAACTTAGACCATCACAAATAAACACAACTAAATCCACAATAGTATTAGGCATCCCTTCACTTTTTTATACATAGTATTAGTTGTTGTTTAGTTTTTTTTTTTTTTGTGGAAAACATCCCAAAAGGGATGCCACTTTCGGGTAAGACCCAAGGAGGTAGGGGTATCCATTCCGCCAAAAACGCCCAGGACTCGGACCTGGCCTACCACCTTTGACATACTCAAGGAGCAAACAAACACACAAAACCAAATTAAAAAAAGTAAATAACAACAAAAATAATAAAATAAAATAAAAAACATGCTCCTTGAGTGTGTCAAAACCAAAAGCACAACCAAACACGCACAATAAGATAAAAGAAACCACAACACAAACCACATAGAAAAACACAAGAACCACATAACAAAACACAAACAAGACAAAAACAAGAGAACACTACAAAGACATAACCCAAAAAAACATGAAAAATAAACACAACCAAAACCTAAAAAATAAAATAAATAAAATAAAAATAAAAACAACCAACAACGAGACAATAAACAAAAACAAAAAACATAGAAAACACTCACACATAAAAAAATGAAATAACACAAACAAAGAGAAACCCAAGAACAAGAACGAAAAAAACACAAGAACAATAACAAAAAACATAAAAAAAAAAAACAAAACAACAAAAACACAAGAACAACAAAAAACAACACAAAGAACACAAAAACAAAACAAAACAAAAGAACCCACCCACCTTAAAAAACTAAACAAAAAAACAAAGAAGACAAAAGAAAAAAAAATGAACAAAACAATGACCTATCTAGACCAGAAGACTATTAATGCAAGAATCAACGGAGGAAACAAAATAAAGAATAGAATGAGCTAGGGAACTAAAAAAAACTGAATGAACCAAAGAGAAACAAAAAAAAAAACAAGAAGAAACTAGGTACCTTCAGAACTGGAGCCATCCAAAGAAATGATAGAAAGAAGAGCTTCCCTAATTTGAGAAGCCCACCATATAGGAGGGTGGCCATAACAAGTAAGATCACCTTTGTCCAAAGCCCAATTAGCTAAAGCATCGGCACTCTTGTTTTGATCTCCGACCACATGATTGTAATCAACTTTCAAAAATCCCATACTGGATTAAGCTGAATCTTCTCAATAATTCTTTTTATTCTCCAATCCACCTTATGATTCTTAGAAGGAGTCTTCAAGAGATTAATCATAAGTTGAGAGTCGGACTCAACTAACACCTTTTCCCATCCAACCTTAGTAGCCTCCTGAAGGCCTCTAAGGATACCATACCCCTCAGCAAGGTTATTGGAAAGAATACCCAAATTCTCGGCAAAAGTAAAAACCGAGGAGCCATACGAAAGTCTACCAATTCCTCCCACCATTGGCTTTTCCGGGGTTCCCTCTAGAGGCTCCATCGGTATTGACTTTTCCAAAATCCTTAGGAGGAGGTTGCCAATTTCTAGTCCTATCCATCTTACTAATACTCACATTCCCTTTAAGTTGGTTGCCCTTAGAAGGTTTAATCTTCAATCTTTGCATCACTTGATCCCATCTTTGGTGGGAGTTTTGGGGGTGATTAAGGAGTTGATGGACTGATTCAACTAAGTTGGCTATGGTCTTTTGCCAAATATAGTGAATATCCTTCCTATCTTGATTAAAAATTTGGTTGTTCCTTTCATTCCAAATATTCCAAAGAAGAATGGTAGAACCCATCCAAACTAAGTGCCTAATAAAATGATCAACACCCTCTTGATTAGGCCAATCCCTCCAAAGTTGTTCAAAAGTGAAAAAATTGGACCACTTGTAAGCCAAGTAAAGTTGCCATTCTCCTCCATAGCTCGGAGGCTAAAGTACACTCAATAAAAATATGGTTGATATTTTCTACATTCTCTTCACACATTTCACATCTAAAAGGACCATGAAAACCACGCTTCATAAGTTGCTCACCGAGTAAGCACCCTACGATGCAATAAAAGCCAATTAAAGAACCTCACCTTAGGCCAGAGCTTTTGAGCCCACAATTGAGAAAATATGTCAGAAGAATGGTTGGGATTATTATGGCATAAGGTCAAATAACCTTGAGCAACTGAATACTCACCCTTAGTAGTGTTGTTCCATCCAAAACAATCTTTTTCATGGGACCAAGAGAGGGATCTCATATGAAGGATGCCTTGGATATCTTGTCTTTGCCTTTACGGGATTTGAATAGGCCGAGTCCTCAATAGGGATCCAATATCTACCAACCTTTGAATTACCAGTATGGTACCGACAGTAATTAGCCACCTTTATCCAATTAGCTCGGTGAAGCTCCTCCATCCAAGGCCTCCAATCGGGAAACTGGGTTATCAAAGGCTTGTGACCATCCCAAGAATCTGTCCAAAAATTTGCATGTTGACCATTATGAATGATCCAAAATAATTTTTTCTTTATCAAATCCTCACCAGTCTTAAGAACTGCTAAAATGGGAGAACCTTTGGTAGGAAGTTGATAGCGAACAAGGTCTTCGGGACTTTTGTTCTCGGCATATTTAGCACGGAGATTATTGGCCCAAAGAGCATTGGGGTTATGCAACATCCTCCAATATAATTTAGCGGCTAAAGCTTTGTTGTTATTAATTGAAGACCGGAATCCTAACCCCCCTTCACTCTTAGGAAGACATAAAGTATCCCATTTCACCAAGGCCCATTTTCTTTTCTCCTTAGTACCACTCCAAAGGAAACGATGACTGATTTGATCCAATTCTCGAAGAACGACCTTTGGGATATTCAAAATGGAAGAAACATAAATAGGAATAGCTTGAAGGACTGATTTTACCAAGGTGATTCTACCCCCGGAAGAAAGCCACTTGTTGGTCCACTTTCCAATTTTCTTCTTGACTTTGTCCAACAACCAATTCCAATCTTTATTTTTCTGCCTTTGAATATTTATGGGAATACCTAAATAAGTGATTGGAAGAGAGGTCTTCTTATATCTTAATTTATCCAAGACCATGGATTCCTGTCTAGCGGAGCGGTGAAAGAAAATAACTTTAGATTTGTCTTCATTGATCAACTGCCTAGTAGCCTTAGAAAAATAGCTAATGATTTGCTTAATATTAGAAGCTTCCTTAATTGTAGCTTTACCTAAAAGGGTAGAGTCATCCACAAATTGAAGATGAGAGATAGGTCTAGCTCCATGAGCAATGGTAACTCCCTCAAGGGTTTTGTTTTCCCTCTTTTTGGTTATAGTCCTACCCAAGCATTCAGCAAGAATGATGAATAAATAAGGGGATAGCGGGTCACCTTGCCTAATACCTCTGGAAGCTAGGAAAGAGCGAGAAGGCCTGCCATTGATAAGAACTAAGTAGGAAGCGAAGAGATACATCCCATAATCCAATCCATCCAATCCTTAGAGAAACCAAATTGCCTCAAAACTTTGATAAGGAAGTGCCAATCCACTCTGTCATAAGCTTTGGATAAGTCTAACCGGATGAACATAGAAGGAGAATTTTGCATATCCATGGAATGGATGGCTTCTGAGCAAGAACTATCTCATCTACTATTTGACGTCCTTCCACATATCCCCCTTGCTGCGGGGAAATAATCTTATGCAAAAGAGGCTTCAACCTTTACTGCCATGATTTTAGTAATAATTTTGAGAAGAACATTACATAAAGCAATAGGTCTAAAAGCTGAGATATGATCAACCTCTTGAGCTTTTGGAACAAGAGTAATATAAGTTTTATTGATAACCTTCAAAATTTCTTTGGATTTCCTGGCTTCTTCCACCACCTCTAATAAATCAACATGAAGGATATCCCGGAACTCTTGGTAGAACTCAATAGGAAAACCATCGGGACACAGGGTTTTCCCTTTTTGCATTTTAAAAACTACTTGTTGAAGCTCATTGATAGTAACGAGGAGCAGTCAAAATAGAGTTCTCCTCGAAGTGATAAGAGAAGGGATTGCTTGAAGAACATTTTGTTGTGAAGGCTGAGTCAAGAGGAGTAGCGGCAAAAATATTGGAAAAGTAATCAACAACAATAGAGTTCATGCCATCCCAAGTATAAACAACATCTCCAGAATCTGATTTTAAGGAAGAAATAAAGTTGTGAGATCTTCGAGCTAGAAGAGATTTGTGGAAGAAATTTGTGTTTCGATCTCCTTCTTTGAGCCATTGAATTCTAGATTTTTGCTTCCATAAGATTTCTTCTCTTTTTTCCCATTCCTCTAACCGAGTTGTGAGTTTAATTTCATCTGCACTTCTCTTCTCTGTGAGGCCATCTAAACGGATTTTCTTATTCAAATTTTCAAGATGAGCAATAACTTCATGTTTTTTTTTATGAACATCCCCAAACTCTTTCCAGTTCCAAGTCTTGATTTTGGATTTAATGTATTGCGGTCTTTTGGCAAAACAGAACATCTTAGTCCCATGCCTAGGTTTACCTTCCTTCCACCATTGTTGCACACGAGGTCTGAAGGAAATGTCTCTAAGCCACATTAATTGAAAACGAAAAGGAGAGAAACTCACATTGGTTTTCCACATTTCCACCATGCTGGCCAATGATCCGAACCGGCATTATTAAGAGTCTTCACTTTAGGAATGTGACCATGGATTAAGAAATTTTTAGAGAGCAAAAACCTATCCAATCTCTCCATTATACAAGCTAAGCCTTGCCTTCTGTTAGACCAAGTCATAAGGCCATTATCCGGTTGGATATCCACAAGATGGAGGTTTGCAATATATTCGCTCATGAGGTCAGTACTTTTGTCCAAATTTCTATTTCCCCCCTTTTCTCATCCAGAGAGAGGATGGTATTGAAATCTCCTCCGATCAAGATCCAAGCTTTAGGAAAATGAGAGATAATATGAGTAATATCCTTCCATTGTCTTCTTTTTTCCTCCAAAGAAGTCGGGGCATAAACGATGAATGCAGAGCATAATCTGGTTGGAATGTCTACTTTGAATAGCTATAGCCAACAAACCCCAGCTGCCAACCATATGGTGAATAACTACCTCTTTTGGGTCCCAAAGACAAGCAATGCCACCCGAAGTCCCTTGGGAGCCGAGGGAAACCACTTTTCCAGTGGCCAAATTTTACTGGCAATTAAGTCCATATCCTCCATTGACATCTTTGTTTCTTGAAGGAAAACAAGATGTGGATGATTTATCCGAATCATTCTTCTAATTTCATTTTGTTTTGAAAGACTCCCTTTGAGTCCTCTAATATTCCAAGTGATGATCTTCATTAATACCGGGGCTAAAAATGTTGGGAAGGGCATTAATCTTACCTTCCTCTACAAGCTTTTCACCTTCTTTTACCATATGATATTGATTGGTCTTGCGACCTACTTTTTGATTAGAATCCATCTTCAATTTTTTTTTCCCTGTTTCTTGACTTATTCCAATTGAATCCGAGATGGCTTCTAACCTTGAAGAATGCTCATACACGGCCAAAATTTTACTAGATGGTTCAATGGAGTCTATATTGGGACTGCATTATTTGAAGTTTTGACATTTGAAATATTGTTTTTCTTGTGTAAATTTTCTCCTTTTTTTTTTGTTGAAAACCTTTGATTTGTTGGTTTGTCTCCGAGTTCTTTCCTGCATATTTAAATTGTGTTTCTAAGATTTCGGTTTCCATTATTTCCTCTTCCTCACTTGGGACATCATTTGTGGAAAGGATTTCAAACATATTAGCAAATGACTTTGATTGATCCTTCATTACTTGGTTTTTTCGAGTGTTCTTCTTCTTAGGTATTTGGAAACTTGCTTAGTTTATATCTTCTTTCTTTTGATCGGGAATTTTATTTGGGCAAGCACTGGCCAAATGACCATATTCATGGCAAATTCTACAACGAAAAGGAATGTTCTCATAGTCCACTACTTGCTCCCAAGTGTCTTCCCCAAATTGTAATGTGATCTTTTTAGGTAGGGGTTTGTCAAAATCCATTAAAACACAAATTCGAGCATAAATAATATGTTCAAAATTTTGAGTACAATCAGCGAGTCATCATAAAAGTTCCTAAAGAGTTTCCAATTGAAGAAAAAATAGTAGGATTCCAAAATTCAATAGGGAGGCCAAAGAGTCTAACCCACACGGGAGCTATAGAAGGCATCTCTTCTTCGGCTTTAAATTTAGTATGCCGGGGCTTCATGAAAAGCCCTGCCCTTCCAAAAAACCAAGGACCCCCTTGAAAAGTTTTCTCTCTATCTTCATTATTAGCAAATAAAACAAGAAAATAACCATTTGGATAAATAGAGATTTGTAACTCACCTTTAGTTTTCCAGCTTTTTGCAGCCCAGACTTTGAAAGGAGATAGACTCGGACGAAAACCCACGAACCGACAAATTAGTCCTCTTTTTTCCAAATCTTCAATGCCGGTCTGAATGTTACCCATATCAAGCTTAACAATAGGAGTTCCATCAGTTGCTTTAAGACATCCTGACTCCGTTTTCCTGGGATCAATCTTAGGCATTCTTAGAGGTTTATGAGAAGCCCTAATATTGATATTAGCATTGGGTTGAGGCTGTCCACCACGAAGGGCATCCCTAAAATTCATTTTTGGGACTGAGTCTTCAAAATTCTTACCCTTGACAGGGGTTTTCACAGTAGAATTATTTTGTGGGTGCACCTTAGCACCAGATTCACTTGAGATATGAGCCATTTTTTGATCAAGCTGCTTGAAACTTATTTCGTGGTCTCTTTAATCCTTGCCCTAGACGTCGTGGAAAGGTATGGTTTTCACTTTTCTTTTGTGCAGCAAATTGGAAGCCGTTGTCACTCAAGTTCACAGTATGATCTATTGAAAGACAAATTTCTAACCCATCTTGTATCCCCTACAACATTTCTTGCTAAAATATTGAGCATAAACCACAAAAATATTGGCCGCTAGGGCCCGAAGGCCCTAAAAACCAACCTCTGGAGCTGCTTGCACTCAACCCAGATGAAACCCTCGCATAGCCGCTTGCCAAATATATCGTTCACACATAGGGATGCGCTAGGATCTGTGTTGCTCCAAATGATATGAAAATTGGTGGAGACGTTCTAGGGTTTTTCAGGCATCTACCCTCAAAATTTTAGCTCAATCCGAGTTCGGATGAGTGAGATATGGCCGAAACGAGTTCGGCAGTTTGGGCAGTCCTGCAAAAAACGTCTAATCCATAAACTCTTCGTTATTCAAACCAATTCTTTTCTTAGTTGTTGTTTAGTTATTGTCATTAGAAACCTCCATATAGTCCCAATCCACTTCTAGTTTCATTGGTCCAACTATGTCACCCCACCCTATTACAACATCACCCATAAAATCCACCACCACTACTTTCAATGTCTTATTGCGACACACTCCATACATCACCACATAGTCTATTCCATCATCCATGGCATTGTTAATCGTGTCAATACCGCATTGCTTCCCCATGTCCAACAACTTGACATTGATGTGCCACAAATCGTCCCTTAGTATTACATATGTCAATCAAGCTAACAAATTCCAATCAAGCTACTATTCTTTAAATAATACAAATGCCAAATAAATGTATCAAGCTACAACCCTCATATTCATGTACCAAATAAAGACATAAAAGAGTACCAAAACCAAGTCAAAGGAAAAGCAAATCCATTGGATAATTTGCAAATGCATGCTAATATAAAGGACACTTAACTAAGAGAGACCAAGAAAAACACAAAAAAATGTAGGCTATGCAAAAGGAAATTGAGGACCTCAAAATGCAATTAGAGCAAGGAAAAGGATATTTGGAAAAATGGACTGAGTAAAAGATATAGGATCTCAAAAAACAAATGGAGCAAGAAAAGGGTAATCTTAAGAAACAACTTGAATAGAAAAAGGAAGACATCAAAAGACAACTTCATCAAGAGAGAAGGTATAAAAAATAAATAGAGAAACAAATAGAAGACCTTAACAAGTTTGAACTAGAAAAAGAAAAAACTCAAAAAATAACCAAAGCTATAAGATATTGAAAGAAAAGATGAGCTCTAGAGCTACTTAGAACAATTTGGGGTTAGTTCATAGAATGCAAAACATAGGAAGGATGCAAAAATTGTTATAATCAAATAGAGAAAGATATAAAGAAGAAAATAAAAAGGATGGATTCCCAAGGGTCTAAAATAAATCAAATTAGGTGGTTATGAGATCATATATGCATTGAAGTGAAACGAGTTGAATATTACATGGAATACCTTAATGAATGTGATTTATTGATTAGATTGAATACCTCTATAATTGATTAGGTAAAGGCATAATTGGAAGCTAGGGAAAGACATACTAAAGTATTGTACTAAGTGTAGAAAATGGCCTAAGAGAAAATCAATTGGGCATAGTAGATAAGATGGTAAAAATAACCCAATAATTTCATAGATCAATTCTTTCATAGACAAACAAAGGAAGATAGAGGATTATGAAGTCACATGTGATGCTCTAAAATGATTGGTATAAGAAAAAAGAAGGGAGAAATAACAATTAATAGACAATGAGTTTCCTAATCATTTCTTAGATTAGGGAGGCATTCTCGTAGTTGACCAATTAGTCAATTTGATCGAGGAAGAGAAAAATAAGGATATTTAGATAAATCAATCATCTAGAAATACTGTAACATATATATCTAACAACATTACTAAGCTTGAGAGGTTGCTAGGAAAGGCCAAATATGTACTTGACAAGGGAAGAGACTTATCTAGAGACCACTATGAAGACTTAGTGTCTAACATCTTAGTGTTAAATAAATTGCAAATATCCTTAGGCACTAATTAAGATGCCTTACAAACACTATCATCATTAGGTTGGAGGGTATAGGCAATGAAATATGTTCCCATAATTTTCCAATATTTTTTATTTCAAATGACTATAATTTTGCATTCCTAATGCCCAAGTATAAGTCATAATTTAGGATCTTTCATCGATCAAGTTTGACATCCCCATGAGCCATCATAATTGTAATAGTTTGCTACTACCATTGCACTGTGAAAGGAGAATTCATTGTGCATAAAGGATATGTAACTAAAATCTAGATAATCAATCTTCAAAAATCATTAAGAAAAATTACATAGCATCACACAACACTTGAATTTCTTGATTTTAAAAACAAAATACTCAAATTCCAAAAAGTTAGTAGACAATGTGGCTATTTGGGAAGGTGCACTCATCGTAGCTAATTTCAAGGTGCTTCATATGGCAAGATCAAATAATGCTCCACACTTAGGTAAAACTGCACTTCACATTGTAGAGCAAAAATGCAAACCACAATTTGCACAGGAATATTTGTTAAGGTTGTGTTAGGCATAAATTTCATGACATGAAAATGAAGGCAACAATTTTTATGGTGATATGTTATCTCTAAATAGGGTTAGTAAATGAAATAGATATGCTAAAGTGTTATAGAATAGATTTATTGCTAAATTTTTTTTGTTGTGCAACCTTTTGCCATTTATTTGAAAAGATTGTGCTAATTTGATATAACTAGGGGTTAGGGTTTAATTTACTATAGTTTCTTTAATGAGTTTACACAACCAAATTTTAGGGGTCTAGGTCCCCTCATACTAAGCGGGGTTTGAACTTTGGACTTCTCAAAGAGAGGTGAAAGCCCTTACCATTACAATAAGCTTGCAACTATTAATTTATTATAGTTATAAGTGGAGTTGACTGTATTTTCTCTACAAATATGAGTTGCATGCTCATTGTAAAGGGTTCTTTAATAATAGAGCCATTTTTTATGATTAGACTTGTAATGGTGATTTGAACTACAATTAATGAGTAAATTGTGCATGGCATCTATTGGTCAATTATGTCCTTTAACTAGGAAAACAAGTTATTGACGACATGCGTTTGCAATATGGTAATGGCCACTGTTAAGAAGGGGAAACCCAATCTATGTAAGAAGGTAATGCCAATGATTATCTGCTAGAGGAAGCCCTAGAGAAGAAAGGATGGGGTATATAAATATTTTGAAGGAGGAGTAGGGATAAAAGGAGCATGAAAGGTGATAGGCAAGGGTTAAGTTGTGGCAAAATCCCCTAAGGATGCAAATAGGAGATATTCTCACCCTTTGGATCCAGGAGCAATAGATCTGAATTCAGCAACAATAATAAGGTCAAAGGGAGACACTTCTTGGGTGCAAGTTTTGAAGAGAGGTCTACATTCGCAAGAAGAGAGCTTCATTTTATCTCTAGATCAAGATGAAAAGGGTTTTACTCTTAAGGTCCCAAAAATTTTGGCTGAAAAAGTGATTCAAAAAGGAAAAAATTATTTGGTTGAGAAATATTTGGGCAATAGACCAAATTTAGATACAACAAGGAAGTGGGTTTAGGATAAATGGAAACTTTTGGGGCAGGAAGCAGTGGTGGCTTTGCCTAATAATTTTTTGTTGTTTAACTTTGCAAATCTAGAGGATATGGCAAATGTTTTTTGATAGGCTCACAATTTTTTGGGATACAAAAATGGATCCAAGGCTTTAATCCATCCATAACCACTCTTCAATTGGCACCCTTATGGATGAGTCTATCAGGGATTCCAATGGAATTTTGGGAATTCTCAGGATTGCTAAAATGATTGGAAAAATAATTTCTTTTGATTCAGCTACTAAATCGCGGACCATAATGGTAGCAACATTTTTTTTTGTATAGGCAAATCTGGTTGAACCACTGCCTAAATTTATTAGGTTAGTTTTAAATTATAGGAAATTAGAACAAGAGATTCAACATGAAACTTATATTCCCTTATGTAACTTTTGCAAAACGGTAGGGCATATTTGGAAAACATGCCCATAAAATCCTAAGGATGAAAGATTTTTTTGGTTACATAGGAGAGTTGGTCACAACCACACTATTTTTAGTAACTGACAAGCGTAGGGTTCAAACCACAGGGGCTTCTTCCACAAAACCTATTACACCTCATTATTGTTGATCCGACATGAAGGGGACCACTGATCGCTCAAGATTCATACCATCATCATTGGTCTGGTAAAAACTCAGAGGAGTCAGATCATACTACAACCTTTGCAAACAAGCTGCCCCCAAATTTTGAACCTAGGTGTCTTCTTGGTAAGTGCTTAGCCAAACAAGCACTTACCAATCCACCAAGCCCTCGAGGGCACCCTAAGGAGACAATTATGAATAATATTATTGGACAACCTTTGAGGGTTTGGAGGAAAAAGGAAACTAAGCAAGGAGAATTTATGGGGTAGAAAAAAATTGGTGAATGTAGTAAGGGTCCATCTCCAAATAGATTTGAGGTTCTTGCTACTCTTGATGGGGATGACATTGTTGAAGGGAAAGAGTTTGTTCCATAAACTCAACCTAGAGGTATTAATGAACTGGTGACTAAGGATTTGATTGAAAAGGAAAAGAATTATTCTTTGCATGTAGAAGAGAATATTGAGAAAGAGCCACACTCTCTAGCAGGGTTGAAGGAAAAGAGCACAGAAATGAGGGTTTCAAGAGAAACCACTCAACAGAATGTGACATTGATTGGCTATGGGAGAAAAAATAAAAATATTAACATTATTAAGAATGGGTCTGAGGATGAAGAAGATGGAGGAAAATGGACTTCTACTAGTGATTTAGAGTTGGAAAAGGAGGAAAAGGTTATCCAAAAAAAATTGTTGGAAGTAGAAGAAAATTTAAGAAGGTTGATTTGGGAATTTTAGTTTCTCGAGGAAGACCAAATATTTGGGAATTAAGAATAAAAGTTGTTTCTAAGGATGTAGCTAATGGGAAATAAAGAATTTTATATTTAGGAGGAAAACTTATTCAACTTGATACAAAATGAATTTTCTATCTTGAAATATTTAGGGTCTGAATGCCCTAGCTAAACATAGAGTGCTTAGAGAGTTAAGAAAGGAGATGAGGGTTGATGTTCTTTTATTACAAAAGAGTAAATGTAACAACCCAAAATTACCAACCCGAGAGAGAGCATTTTTTTTAAACCTAACACAAGAAAGGTTCTCAAGAGTTCCTAATACATTTCTTTCAGCATTCTCAAGGCTTCACCACATTTGAGTTTTATATCATTGCAGATGACACTCAGTGGACAAGAGTGGCCAACATCCCATAGTTTATGGAGTTCACCTTACTAAACCTCATTGTTTAGAAGGGCGCCAAAGTGGTCCCCCCAACTTTCCCATACCCTCCATAGTACAAGACAACACAACCATAATGTAGGGATTATCCTGTAAGGCCCATAACACTTAAAGGAGAATGCTTATTCCTTAACCTTAACTTAAGTCCAACTAGGTAGGTTAATTCGACATACAACCTTGGTGCTTAGTTACCACACCTTCGCGGGTTAACTAAGGTCATTACCACTCACCTGATAATGAACGTTATTACTCAAGCCTACACGTTCGAGGAATCATCATTGTTGTCATGTGAGTGGTCCCACAACTCCTAGTTGGAATACTCTTGATCCTCAACATTCAAGGTGCATTGATTCATAAGAAATCTGGTTATTGCATTCATGCAAATCCTTCCAGATTCATGAGTTCCTAACTATTGCATTCTCACAACTCCTTCTAAGACTCATATCTACCTGGTTATTGCATCCATGCAACTCCTCCCAAGATTGGGCTTTTTATTGACTTAGGTCTTGCAAAATAACCCAATACAACCCTATCTCTTTGGAATTAATTTATTACACTTGAATAACATACTTCTAAAATAAAACATCATTCATCTCATAAACTCAAAAGCATTTTAATCAAATCAAAAGCCATCATTTAATTTATCCAAATGCTACATCAACTATACAAGGAAGCATCTTAATAAAGTAAAAGCCATAATTTGTTTAACTCAAATGCTTAACATAAAGCTATGTAAAGATGCATTCCATTAATTTAAATGCCATAACTTAAATGATCTAAGTGCTTAACATAAAGCTATGTAAGGATGCATTCCATTAAATTGATAGAGTTCAATACTATCTATCCTACTAAAATATTGCAATATCATCTCATTGAATAAATCCCAAGGTAACATTTAAGCAATTTAAAACAATATTTAGTTTGTACATAGATCAAGCTTACAAAACTCATCTAATGAAGCATTCCTCTATATAGCTTCTATTTCCATAACAACTTTACATTCAAAGGTACTATGAAGCCATCCACAAAAAGTCTCCAAGCCATCTATATTCCACAATCCTCTTCATGAAAGGAAATCCACCCATGAAACTTGAGGAATACTTAGGGATTAGGGTAGCTCCAAATGCAATGCATTTTAATCATGTTATTAATACTATGGAAGCAACCATGCATAATTATAAAATAAACCAACAAGGATACAATCCCATACTTCTCTCTGTCCCTTTACCCACACAAGTCTCAGGAACCATTATAATAGTTTCTCCTTTCTTTCAAACTAAAGCATAAATAAACCAATCCACACAAAAAAAGAATCCCATACTTCTCACTATTTATCTTCTTCTTTTAACCAAGTCTGTCTTGATTTTAATCTCCAAAATTTCTCTTCCTTATTCAAAATACGATGACAGTCACTAAGCAACTCCCTTTCCTTTGAGTTTGGATTATTATGATCACCTTTTTTGAATTTTAAAAGTTTATCTTTTAGTTATTCTTTCTTCTCAAAAATGTTTCCAAAAGCATGTTTATTCCATTAATTTAATATAGATGTCATTGATTTAATTTGTTTTGGAAGTGTATACAACCTACCATTTCCTGAAGAATTATACGTTTGTGCTATCATATCAACAAATTGAGGATGGTCTTCTCACATCTGCTCATATTTAAAATATAATATTTTTTTGAATTCACTTACCACCATTCTAACTCTTATTGACCAGTGATCTAAACCAGTCCTTGTTAAGGTATTAATTTTAGCATAAGTCCCTTCATCTAGCCAATGATCCAAGAATATGCATCTGCCTAATTTTGTTTGCTATTAGGTTTTGGCCTCTCCTGTTGTTGGTCCATGTATAGTTGTCTTCTTCAAAATCAACCTCCCATAGATTATTGTTCTGAATAAAAGCTAATAAATCTCTCACACTTTGGGTTAATTTTCTAATTATCCCAAAATTTTCATCTAGCTTGGTTATGACATTAAAGTCTCCTATGATCATTAATTAGGTTTCTTGGTGGTTACTTCTCATAAAGACTTCAATCCCACTCCAAACTTATAATCTACCTGACTGAGTTGTAAGTCCATAAACATTGATAAGGATGAAACAAATTTATGCAAAGTAGCATGTGACTAAAGAGACTATCCAATGCCTAGTTTTATGAATGGTTATATAGGAGGTTCTAGAAGTATTCCTACAAGTTAGAATTCCCCTTGTGGCTTCTTCAAAATTTATAGCATCCCATTCACATCTTGTCCATACTACTTTCATAGTTTTTGAAACTTTTTCCTTTGTCATTTTAGTTTCTGGATACAAAGAATATCAAACTTATTACTTAAATAGAGGTCCCTAATACACCTCTGCTTTGAGGGGGTATTAGCACCCCTTATATTCCATGAGATGATAATCATGTCTCATTAGGGGCTATTGGCCTTTCCTATGAATTACCAATATCATTTTGTTGTTTGGTAATGAGAAGTTCAACCAACTTAGTTTGTATTCCTTTCTCCATGTTTGCTCTTACTTGATAATTTGAGGGTTTTTCTCTTTTTGCCTTGCCTATATCGGGAGTAGGTCTTATTATTCTATTCCTCAATATTCTCTCGCAACTTTATTTTTCATCAGATTTATCCTCTCTTGGCTCTACTACAAAAGTTTTTTATTTGTTTTGCTCATTTTTTGGTATTTCCTTATTAATGGTATAGGTATTAACATCTAACACTGCTTTTTCTTTACCAATTTTTTTCTCCTGAATGGTGCATGGTACTTCAAGAGAGTCTTCAAAATATAATGAGACACATTCCTTAGGTTCATCAAGAATGTTCGTCCCTAAATCAAGATCATACTGAATAGATAGTTCCTTGTTAATATGTTGAACCTATTGTACTGTGTCCTCTAAGCTTTGATATACTTTTTCTTCATAGGCTAAAGCCTCAAAAGAGTTGGTATTTATTCCAATATCCTTCCTTATTGGTCTCCACTATTTATTTGCTTTCATTTTTCTAGATCTACTTTTTGGAAGTAAAAAACCATCTTCATCCATATTCATTTATAAGTTTCTCTTGCAATTTTCTACATATGGTTCAGCTGGGCTCTTCTTAGGGCATGATCTCTCAATATGCCCCACCTCATGACATCTTCTACATTTAACATATATGTTTTCATAATT
This sequence comes from Wollemia nobilis, assembly GCA_028583015.1. Lineage (NCBI taxonomy): Eukaryota > Viridiplantae > Streptophyta > Pinopsida > Araucariales > Araucariaceae > Wollemia > Wollemia nobilis. The sequence continues at coordinate 38,569,189 of JAQPPZ010015824.1, read as the reverse complement.
TATGATTTGGATCCACATATTATCCCCATATTTAATAATGATGGATTTTGGTAAAGCTTTACTTATATCAATCATGACCAATATCCGAGCATAAATAAGCAAGAATCCATCTTTTGTAGTATCTGACATCTCAAGGAATTCTCCTAGAGTGTTGCCTATTGCCTTGAAGGTATCTATTTTCAAAATTCAATGATCAACCCATACATGCTAACCCAAACTGGTACTCAGGAAAACTTTATATTTTCAGGTGAAAAGCCTTCATACTAGTAGGTAAGGAAGAGTCCTACTCTTCTCATAAACCAAGGACCCCCTTTTAGGATTCTATTTCTTTCTTCCCTATAAAAAAATGGCTAGGAAGAAACCTTTGGGAAGAAATGATAGAATCATTTTTGGAGACTTCCAACTCCTACCAATCCATTTCCTCAAGGCTGAATCTCCTAGCCAATACCTATTAAATTTACCAAAAACTGTCCTATCTTAAAGCATTGAGGATTGATCATTTGTGGTGCGCTCATTAACCTCTACTACTAGAGATGATTCTAAAAATTTAGCTATAAATCGGTCCATGGAAAGGAAACTAAAACTCAAAATATATTGAAATTTACCAAAATATCCTATAGTGAATATAATATTTGATTAAAAAATTATAATAATTTACACGGAAAATTTCTAAGATAAAAAAGAGAAAAATAAACTTAGCTCAAAAGTTCTATGTCCAAATAAAATGTCTTGTCTCACTGAAGTCTTAGAACTTCATTGCTCCTCCCATCATCCAGTCTTAGAACTTCATTGCTCCTCCCATCATCCAAATATTATCTCACAAATATTTGCAATTTCTTTTTACAGAACTTAAAAAATCTTCAATAACTTTACATGGGCGTATCTTGCTCAATATTACTCATTAACTAAAATATTGTCTCATTGAAGTCTTAGAACATCACTGCTCCTTCTATCATCCAAATCCTAGCTGACAAATATTTACAATTTCTTTTTACACAACTTAAAAAATCTTCAATACTCTTTTTCAAATAAATGAGTTAACATGGGTGTATCTTGTTCAATATTACTCATTAACTAAAATTATTTAAATTTCCCACGCGCAAGGCATGCATGTCTATGATGGTGCTGACATATGGGAAATAACTTCTCTTAAGGAGGATCTGAATCATGATGATAATAAGGGGGTTGGAATGCTGAGGAGACTGAAAAATAACGCGAAGGGGCAGAAACCACAGGTGGAAGCAGATGGTTGGTCTTTTCCAATGCATGACACTCCTTCTGAGGCATGTGTTGATACGTGGGTACCAAGGATGACGCATAATAGCACCAACTAGAGGGAGGCTAAGGCCAGCTAGCACAAGATCCTCATGGATAATGGTGACTAGACTACCATAGTTGGCACGACAAATAAGACAGGTTTCATTACATTCAAGAAAAATTTTAAATCCTACCACCTTCCTAGCTACAGCAATAGAGGATTTTCGTGGAGCACAAGACAGAATGAGTTTGAGAGATCTGTGAGGAGGAGAATTGGAAGCAACAAGATGACGTTTGTGGAACCCTGCATGGTAATTATGGAACCTGTTGCTCAAGCAATCCTTACTGAGCGAAGGTTCACACAATTCTTCGACCTTTTCTCTAGGGCAGAGGAGGATATCACCCAGGTGGTGATGGAAACTTGGGAAGACGAGAAGGTGGAGATTCGGGGTAGAGAATTCATCATCGACATGAACATGCTTGTTGCGGTGACAGGGCAAACTGTAAGAGGGCGGTCCATCCACCGTCAAAAACACCACTAGGAGGTGGAATTGAAGGAATTCCGCGACAACCCTAACATTTTTAAGGAAGCTAAGAATGGGTTGACAAGAATGGACCTACCTACCCCATGGAATGGGGTGATTAAGAATGTGATGGAATTTATCATGACGAAAGATCCAAGCAAGACACTGTTACGCTTTCATTATGCTTTTGTGAACTTCTTTCGTGATGTCAACCCGATAAGTATCCCACAGTTCCTCATGAACTCGATGAACTATACTATCAATGCTTGTCATAGCAAGAGGGGGTCTGCTATGCCAATGCACCAAGGATTGTTCAAGGTGATCTACAAATGGGTGTTGGCCACGACTCTGAACCCTGATCCCCCAGTCATTGAGGAGATACCACCCAGCTACCAGGGGGAAAGTTCGAAAGCAAGAGTTAGCCCAGGCACTAACAAGTCGACATATGTTTCTCCAACGAAGAAGCATGTAGGGGAACCTATTAGGAGAGGCGGGACAGTGAAAACGAGACTGAGGATTGAGGTGTTAGGAACCTACTATTAAAATAAAGCACACTCACACAAAATACTAAAAAATAACTCACATACATCAAATAACCCAATATCACTATGCAGAAATCAATTACAGAAATGAAACAATCTCACAGTAACACTGAATCGCGGGCCTCTTCGATGGGGAAACCTCCTTCAATATTTCATTAGCTTGCAAAAGGATAATCTCGTACATGGCTTCATATATTTTTAAAGGAAAACTTCATGCAACCCTACTTAAATTCTCAAGAGGTGGCTTATGTGCAAAATGCCACTTGATCTAGAATCTTCCACCAAATGGCGGTTACAATCTTGATAAAAACGGTTACATGAAATGGTACCACTTGGCGAGGTATCTTACTACATCGGTTACAATATTGATAAAAACGGTTACATGAGATTGTACCACTTGGCGAGGTACCTTTATTGCCACCTACATTACTAAGTATTGCATAATAACATTAAAATGGGATCCCCACGTTGGAAGTGGGTTATTACATAGGTAAATGAGAATTACAACATGGTGTTAGGATAGGATCCTAACATGTCCTTCCCCTTCGAAAATCTTTGTCCTCAAAGCTAAAATTGAGGAAACTGGTGTTGGAGTTGATGGAGAGACTCCCATGTAGCATCTTCTGGCTGGAGCCCACGCCACTAAACAAGGACTTCTGTGATGGTACGATTGCGGAGAGTGCGGGTGCGGTGATCCAACAACTGTTCTGGTTCGAGTAAGATGGACCCTTCCTCATCCAATTATGGTAATGTTGATTGAACCTGTACCTGTGTGCCCACAACTTTCTTGAGAGACGAAACATGGAAAACATGATGGAGCTTGGAGGTGGGCGAAAGAGCCAATTTGTAAGCAGTGGAACCAATCCACTATAGGACTTGGTAAGGCCCATAGAATTTTGCAGCAAGTTTTTGGCATCGACGGAGTTGGAGGGATGATTGTTTGTACGACTGCAAGCGAAGGAAAACCATATCACCCACATCAAAGCTACGCTCGGATTGATGTTGGTCGGCCTGTTGTCACATCCGATTCTGGGCCATGTCCAAATTATGCTTCAGCTGGTGAAGGACATTGGTCTGCTGGCGAAGAGTAATATCAACTGCCTGGACCCTGGAACTGCCTAGAATGTATGAAGAAGGTGTGGGTAGAGGGCGTCCATAAACAGCCTCAAAAGGAGTGAGTTTGGTAGCTGTATGATAGGACGTGTTGTACCACCATTCGGCCAAAGGAAGCCACTTCGCCCATTGAGAAGGATGATCTGATGCAAAGCAATGAAGATAGGTCTCCAAACATTTGTTGACAATCTCAGTTTGACCATCCGTTTGCGGATGATAGGCTGAACTCATTTTGAGCTTTGTTCCCTGCAACTTAAACAACTCTTGCCATAAATGACTAGTGAAGGTTGGGTCTCGATCGGACACAATGGAGGTGGGCATACCATGAAGGCAAAAAATAGAATCAAGGAAGATTTGGGCAATGGTGGAGGTTGTGTAAGGATGGGCAAAGGGACAAAAATGAGCATACTTTGAAAGGCGATCCACTACCATGAGAATAACAGACTTACCACCCGATTTAGGTAACCCTTCGATAAAATCCATAGAAATATCAGTCCAAACCTGATCTAGAATGGGCAAGGGTTGAAGAGTACCCGGAGAACAAACTATTTCACCTTTCATCCGTTGGCAGGTATCACAAGCTGCCACGAAGTCACGAATGTCTTGTTTCATCCCTTTCTATTAGAATGTGCGCTTGAGGCGTTCATACGTTTTGAGAAATCTAGAATGACCTACAAAGGGAGCATTGTGTAGTTCCTTCATGAAGAGGTTGCGGAGTGGCGAGGCACGGGGAATAACAAGGCGTTGGCGATAACGCAAATCTTGGCCATACCAATTGTATCCTGGGGATGAAGTCGGATCAGCTTGAAGTGAAGCCATCAAAGCTTGTAGGTCTGCATCTTGAAGTACCTCCTATCGTAAGGAATCTATCCATCGGGGGACAGGTGCGGATATAGCACATATCATACTGAGGGCCTCAAATTGGTGATAAAGAACATCAACCATAAGATTTTCTTTTGCCTTCTTATATGTGATATCATAATCATAGCCCATGAGTTTAGAAACCTATTTTTGTTGTTCTAGGGTAGCAACCCGTTCTAAGAAATATTTGAGACTCTAATGGTCTGTTTTAATGGATAAATGGCACCCAATGAGATATGGTCTCCAATGGGTGACAACATGTAATATGGTCAACATCTCCTTGGCATATGTAGATTTTCCCAAATTACGCTCAGAGAGTGCCTTATTGGTGAAGGCCAAGGGTCTCCCTTCTTGCATCAATACTGCCCCAATGCCGCGACCAGAAACGTCACTTTCAATGATGAATGGTTTAGAGAAATCTGACATGGCTAGAACAGGTGTGGTGGTCATGGCATGCTTTAACTCAAGAAAGGCTTGATCAACGGGTCCTGTCCAAGTGAAAGAGTCCTTATTTAAAATAGATGTGAGGGGAGCTGCTATTTTCCCATAATTACAAACAAATTTCCTGTAATAACCTGTAAGTCCTAAGAATCCCCGAAGTCCTTTGAGAGTGCGGGGTTTTTCCTAGTCCTAAACTGCCTGAATCTTCTTAGGGTCGACCTTGACACCATATTTGAAAACAATGTGTCCTAAATAATCCACTTTAGTCATACCAAAGGAGCACTTAGACCGCTTAGCAAAAAGTTGATGTTGGGCCAATAATTGTAATGTCTGATCCACATGGGTAAGGTGTTCTTCCCATGAGCGGCTATAAACCAATATATCATCAAAGAAAACTAGGATGAACTTTCGCATGAAGGGACGTAAGATGTTGTTCATAAGGATTTGAAATGTGGATGGTGCATTTGTCAAACCAAATGGCATTACCAAAAACTCATAGTGACCTTCATGAGTACGAAAAGCAGTTTTTGGAATATCCTCGTCCTTGAGCCTGATTTGATGGTACCCTGAACGAAGGTCCAACTTGGAGAAGTACATAGCTCCATGTAATTCATCCAACAATTCATCCACTACCGAAATGGGAAATTTATCCTTGATGGTGATCTTATTGAGCTCACGATAGTCTATGCACAATCACCACGAGCCATCTTTCTTGCGAACTAGCAAAATTGGAGAAGAATAGGGACTGGTACTAGGTCAAATGACACCTACCTTGAGCAATTCCTGTACCATCTTCTCGATTTCTAACTTGAGAGCATAAGGATACCGGTACTGTCTGATGTTCGGTGGTGCACTACTCGAAAGTAGTGGAATAGCATGGTCATGAGAGTGACGAGGTGGCAGTGTAGTTGGTTCTGAAAAGATGCCATTGTGCTTGGTTAGAACAAGTTACAAATCTGCTGGAAGTGGATCTGCTGTAGAAGTGGGTGGCTGAATTGAAATATTTGTGCAATGACCCCACGGGAGGACTTTTTCAACAACTTTTCCATGCGATTGGAACTAATAATTTGTGTAGGGCCAGCCTTGATACCCTTGAGGGTATATGTTTGTCCATTTTGTGAAAATTGCAACCATAGTTCTACAAGGTTGCAGGAGAAAGTTCCCAAGGTGCTCATCCATTGGGATCCTAACACAACGTCGCATCCTCCCAATTGGAGGGCGAACATATCTTGCTTGAGTTCATAATCCCCTATCTAAATTTTGACATGTCGAAATTTACCTTTACAAGGTAAGGTGCCTCCATTGGCCACCATGACTTCAAAAGAATTGCATGAGTGTATATAGCAGTTCATTCGTTTGGCCACCTGAGGATCAATAAAGTTGTGCGTACTGCTTGAATCAATAAGAATTGTGAGACGTTGGCCTTTGAAATAACCCATAACTTTCATGGTTTATGGGGTGGTAATCCCGGCAAGAGCATGGACTAAAATTTCTAGTGGTGTTTCTGATGGTTCCTCTTCCTGTGGAGTCGATGCCTCAGTTGTATCACTCTCCTCATCACTATGTTCACTATTTTATGGTTCCTCTACATCTATTAAAAACAATCTCTTATTTGCACATCTATGCCCCTTCGTAAACTTTTCATCACAATTATAACATAACCCTAGGTGCGACGCGCATCCATTTCCTCTGTAGTCAGCCGCTTGGGAGTAGGAGGTTTATTATCAGTATGGTTTTGGACCCGAGGAGGGAAAGAAGGTTGGTTATGCAAAAATTATGGTGTCCGCCTTTGAGTTGAGAGTTTAGATTCGGCCAATCGGGCTAAGCCGATAGCCTCCATCATGGTGTGGGGTTTGAACATCTTGACTTCAAATTGGATATCATTTCGTAACCCACTAACAAAACAACTCATAAAAAATCCCTCATTCAAACCCTTAGTTTTATTGGCCAATTTCTCAAATTGGGTCTGGTAATCACAAACTGAGGTGGTTTGTTTCAACTTTGTCAGTGCACCTATAAAGTCATCATAATCATTAGGGCTAAATCGGGTGAGTAGTTGGGACTCAAAGTCCTCCTATGATAGATCAGGGTTAGCAACCCGTAGCCATTGGAACTAGTGTAAGGCCTCAGATTTTAGGTTGAAGGAAGCCATTTGAACCCGATGATAGACAGGGACATTATGGAGTTGGAAGAACTGATCAACCCGACATAACCACCCATCAACATCCTTTCCACTGAACTTAGGGAAGTCTAATTTAGGCATTCTGAAGGTTGGATCCCGATCAGAGTGATTGTCATCTGGTGTTCGTCGACCTCATTCAGAGTTTTCAGCATGGTGTTCAATTTTGGTACTGCCGTGCAATTTGGTCTCCATCTCTGTGAGTTGTTCTTCTAAACGAATTCTAGTGTTATCCTGATCCAGTCGAAGCTCTCGAATCTCTGTGCCTATGTTCTTGTTTGCAGAGGTCAAGTCAACAATGGATTTTTGTAGGTCGACCAATAATGTGCCCAAGTCTAAATCCTTTTGTTGTTGTCCTCGAGTATCGCTTGCCATTGCGGTCCCTCTTGTGCTGATTTACTAAAAATAGTCCTCAATTTTTCAGGAGTTACTATTTTTAGTAAGGATCCAAAATTCAATTTGGGAAATGAGTTGCAACACTGATTTTAGGATAGGGTCCACTCCAGTCGCTATTTGATCTAAGCGCTCAATGAGGAGATATACTAAATTTTTTGACTTTTTGTGATCTCCTGTTGGTTGCAAGTCGATGTCAAGGTAATTTTTGCCACTTGTACTTAAAATTTCACCAATGAGTCCTTGAGGGTCTTTTGTGTAGAATAACAAGTAGATTCTATTCTAAAAAAATGGATCAATTTGATGAACTGATGAAAAGTTATGGCCTTAGCAAGAAAAATCAAAATTTGTTATTTTTAGAAATTTGGTGCAAATTTGACTAGGAGCTGCCAAGGACAATTTTGTCTGGAATAGAGTGTAGAATTTTCTGCTAAATTTTTGAGTCAATATGAGCTCTGTGTGAAGAGATATCCATGTTTTAATAAAATTTCAATGCCTTTTTTTTCTACTGTGTTGAGTCTACTGGTGTTCTCTATTTTTTATTTGGAGTTACAGTTCAAAAGTTGCCCTCTAGAATCAACTGTCACTGACTTGTGTAGTTTGTACCCTGACCACCGTGTCACTCACTGTTCTCTGTTCCTATCACCTGTACTAAGGTTACTGACACAATTGCTGCTTCTAACCTTAGGGAATTTTTTGACACTAACAACTCTGTTTCTGACACTAAAAGTCTGCAATTCTATACTGGTACAAAGGACTATTACTATCAATGTCCCGACTGTTCAGATTCTGACCATAGGCTATTTCAAACACTTGCAAAAATTTGTCTTGACTGTTGGTGCATGCAAGTTGGTTTCTGTGATAGGGAAAGCCTTCTCTGTATGCTCACTTTTGGGGATGGTGAATGCAGGTTAGCAGAACAGGGATAGGTTGATTTGCAAGGGGATGATACTTTGTTTTTGTTTTGTTTTCGTGAACCAGGTATGCTAAGGGAGTATGTAATACCCATAGACCCTCTATTATACCGCAGTGACAAACAATAGTGCTCGGACCAATATTTTAGGCCACTACTCAAGGAGGATTCCACACATACCCTTGAGCACACTATCCGCCTCTCTAACCGTACGGGAGGGTAATCGGCTGGGATGCTGTGTCCCATGGACTATGGATAATACAAGGTCAAAAAGCTTCCTATGTTTAAACCTAATTGTCTCCCGATATACCCGAAGATACGTGGGAGCTCAATTTCGTGCGCGAGTGTTGTCTGAGGCCTAGGTATTGGAGCCTGATCGCCCCTCACTTCACTAGACGCTTTATGGGCTATTTAGCTTAGCCAATAACGACAACTCCTTCGCGATATTTTAAAACCCCCGACACAGGGTTTCTAACCTACACAACTACTATATTTTTTTTTGGTATTTTCTGATTTTTTGTGATTTTTTTTTTGATAAAGGAAAAATAGAACTAAAAAACACACAGGAAAATTATACTTAACAGGTGGAATGACTGGCAAGAATCGTCGTAGTTGCAGCAGAACTTGGCCTTGGAAAGCGCTATGATACCACTTGTTAGGAACCTGCTATTAAAATAAAGCACACTCACACAAAATACTGAAAAATAACTTACATACATCAAATAACTCAATATCACTATGCATAAATCAATTACATAAATGAAACAATCTCACAGTAACATTGAATCGCGGGCCTCTTCAAGGGGGCAACCTCCTTCAATATTTCATTAGTTTGCAAAAGGATAATCTCGTACATGGCTTCATATCTTTTTAAAGGAAAACTTCATGCAACCCTACTTAAATGCTCAAGAGGTGGCTTACATGCAAAATGCCACTTGAGCTAGAATCTTCCACCAAATGGCGGTTACAATCTTGATAAAAACAGTTACATGAAATAGTACCACTTGGCGAGGTATCTTACTACATTGGTTACAATATTGATAAAAACGATTACAAGAGATGGTACCACTTAGCGAGGTACCTTTATTGCCACCTACATTACTAAGTATTGCATAATAACATTAAAATGGGATCCCAATGTTGGAAGTGAGTTATTACATAGGTAAGTGAGAATTACAACATGGTGTTAGGAAAAGATCCTAACATGAGGAACCCCTACGAGATCCTCCTTAAGGCTGAAGAATAAACAGATACAAGAAAGTTCCAAAACAAGTGCCAGTGATATGGACGAAGAGGGACCAACCATCATGGTCCTCAAATGGTTCATCCTGAAATCCTATGTTGGCATAATTCAACAGATGCAGGAGGCCCACAAAACTTTGACTCAGGTCTTCTTCAATGAGGGGTACATACCGAAAGTGGGAGTTAAGGATGATGATGAGGACGAAGAGGATGACAAGGACGAGGAGCTTGAGGAAGATGCTGAAGATGAAGCCTGAGGATCCTCTGGCCTCAGGGGGTTCCTTTTTTTGTTTACGTATTGTACAAAGGATGCAATCCTTTCTTGGCTCATGCCTTTTTTCTCTTTTTGTCAAGGTTTTCAAGAAATATGCTCAGCTGTGTTTGAAATGTTGCAAGTTTTTGGTAATGTTTGCTACGTCCGCCTGGTAAGGCGTTTTAGGAAAGTCAATAGTAGTAAAGGACAAAAAGTCCTTATCATGAATAGGATCCGCAACATCAACACAAAGTTGATTTTTGTAATAAATTTTAGGTCAACTTGTAAAATCCAGTAATTAATGAAGAACTTTACTTGCCAAAAAAAACTAAAATTATTTAATTTAATAATATATATAAATTAAATCGCATTATTGAGAGACTTCCTAAACATTACAATCTACTTTATATTTATATATATATATATATATATATATATATATATATATATATATATATATATATATTTATATATATTTTATTTGATTAGTGTGAGAAACCCCTATGACCACCAACGCACAAGGTTGAGCAGGCTCCCCCAACCATGACCCCTCCTAAAGCCGAGAGCTATGCTTATCAATAGGGAATTTAACACATAGCCACCACACACCCACCCCCTCATAGACTTACACGCCGCAGTTTGAACCTTAGAACCTCCAAAGAAGAGCCAAAACCTATATCCTTACGCTATCCCCGGACTTTTACTTTTCACATATTAATTAAATTACAATACCATATTATCAACAGAAAAAACAAATTACAATACCATATTATCAAGTAGAAAAAAACAAATTACAATACCATATCAAATTGAGAGAGAAGGTTGGCCACTCAATCCCGTTGCAATTTACCTCTTTTGGTTCGACATACGTGAAGATGGTTGTTGAGTCCGTGCGACCAATTCCTTTCTGAGAGTGAGAATATCAGTACTGAAAGAAGCAGCAGCGACACTGTCGGTCCAAACAGAGTAAAGTAGAGGGGCCGAATGGACGCCTTCTCCTCATGCTGTTCTCCTTCTCTGCTTTACCTCATTCATTTCCTTTCTATCTCTTCCTACACTCGAAATTGGAGCTGAACTTCCACACGCATGCACAATACCATATCGAGGAGGAAGAAGAGGAAAATAGAGGTACGATCCCTGTGGTTGTGCTAAATCTCATCTCATCGGGACAAAATTATGCAGCAAGAAAACAATAGCAGTAGTGGTAATTACAAAAACAATAGTAGCCACATTAATAGTACGAATAATAAGCAGCAGAAGCTGGAGGAGGATGAAAGGCACAGGAGAGGAGGATCGAGGGCCGAGCAGGCTTCAACACCAGCTAAGGAAATGGACATGGACTTGGGGATGGGGATGGGGATGGGAATGGGCATGGGAATGGGAATAGGGATGGGCATGGGAATGGGAATGGGATACGGTCATTTGGGAGGACCGCAGGTTGGATGGGGTTACGGCTACCCATTGCCAATGGGAGGGTTTGTGGGAGGGGCAGGGGCAGGCACAGGCGCAGGGATGAACTTGAGACCCCCAATATTTGGAGGGGGCATTCCAAGCCCTGCTTTTCCCGTCGGTACGAATACGAGTAATGCTATGTACATCAACAACAATAGTCATGTGAATAATCGCAAGAGCAGCGGCTACACTGGCGGCGGTTTCAAGCGAGGAGGGGGGGTGTCACATGATCATCATTATACTCATCATCGGCGTCGTTATGGTGACCGTGGTTATGGAGCGCGTCAACGGGGTAAGCCTCTCTCTTTCCTTTCTTCTCCCCTTTTTAAAAAAGTTTCTTTAGGCAATGGTGCTTAACCATTCGCAATTAATTCTAATATGTTTCTAAACCCTGGATGATCACAGCGTTCAAAACATACATAGGGCGTCTCTTATTGGTTGAAATTTTGTTCCTGTGAAGTACAAATTTGAAATAGTTGCAACATGGTTCCTTGCTGTATAGCACACAAGCTAGGAGATTGGGCCAGTTTGTTTTGGATTGCTTTCAATATTGAAAATTATTTTGCATCAATTTTGCAATTTTTTCATCAAGTAGTTAGGGCGGGGTATCGTGCCACGGGATCACTTAAATTTTTAAGCGAGTATAAGGAGAGAGTTTTGAGGAGTGTTTCAGGAGAATGTTGGTCATTTAACATTGAGATAAATGCAGAATTGCACTGGAGTTGGAGAAACAGTTGGACCAAACTTGAGATGCCACCTGACACTGAAAAGTTTCTCTGGGTGCTTTACTATCACAGTGCTCCATAATTCAATTTCTTATAACAGTATTATTTTTTATCATATGAAACCCCGTGCTTCACATTTTCAGATCCTATAAACCCCGCATGGGACACCTGGGATCCGTTCCTTATCTGGCATAACCGAGGGATAGAAGTGGTTCTAATCCTTACCTGCAGCCAAGACAAAGCAGCAGGCCCCTTCGAGGTCAGAGGGTTTATGAACATACATAGCAATTAGTATATGCTAATAGCGACCCAGTACAAAGTAGATTGCATGGATATGGTCCCCTTTTTTGGTGCTGCCTTTGGATTGAATGAAATGAAGTATGCAGCATTCTCATGAAAGTTCTTACAGGCGAGGGCATTCCATATATTGAATGCCTTCTTGCAAGAGTACTAAGGGATTATTGGGTAAATGAAGTATAGGCTCCGTTACGTATTGCCTGATATGTTTATGATGGTCCTTTACTTGTGCATTTCTTTATGTTAGTGTGCATCCTTATCCATCAATGTCATTTGTTCATCTTCTTCATAAATATATATATATTTTTTTGCAACAAAAGATTAAAATTTATTAAACAAAAACCAGATTACATAGTCGCAAGGCCTTCCATACATGGGCCACAACCTGGAAGTGCCTCCAAATATACATGCCTATAATCCCATGGAGGCTAAATGGCCAATTAGAGCATAAACAAAAATTGCATAAAAGAGCATTGCTGCACCTAAACACTGAATGACATATTAGAGGAGGACTCCTCAGTATTGCAATAAGACAAACCATTGGTGTATTTTCCTTGTATACTGTCTAATCAAACACTTTACAACATTTTACTTGGGTTTCGTCCCCAAGCCCCTCACATTCCACGAAATAATCTTCATTTGGAGAAAGAGTTGAAATGTGAATCAAAAGTTTGCATAATCCCCACTTCCACCAAATGCTTCCCTTCCTTATCTCGCTTGTCCTTTTTCAATTTTCTTCCAGCTACATGTTGTTTCCCTCCTCGATGCTTCCTCGGTGCGCTTGATGTAATCCCTAAGGGATTACTTCTTGTTCCTCTCCTCCCATCCCTCTCAACCTCGACAACTCTTTCCTCCCTCTTCGTATCATCCTCAACTGCAACCTTGGCCTTCACTAGAATCGATTCCTCCAAGGGCCTAGCCACCCCCTTTTGAGTTCCAAAATTTTCCGGATTGCACATCTCTGTTGGGGCCTCACCCCCGCTACAAGGGAACGACACCAAATCATCTTGAACAACCTGCTCATGAGAGGGGCAATCCCCAATCCCCCCCTTGCACAACATCCACATCCACCTCACTAGACCTAGATCCCAAGATCTCAAACTGATTTTTGAAAGGAACTTCCAAACCACCAACCTTCGATCTTATCTTGTTTATAACCGCACGAAAACCATCCTCCTCCCCCACTTCCACACCTTTCCCTTGATGGGGCTCCTCCTCTTTCTGCTTCATCTCAGTATTTTTTGGGGCAATCCCTTGCCAAGTGACCATAAAGATGACAACGTCTGCACCTGAAGGGGATCGCCTCATAGTCAAGAGCCTGAACCCGTACCACCTCCCCAATTTGGATGTCAATAGAATTCAGGAGAGGACTGGATATATCCAGCTCCACACAAATCCTAGCATAAGTAGTAAACTTCCTTCTCTTCATAAGATCAAAGACCGAAACAAAGGTCCCTATGGCCTCGCCAATATCTCTAAAAATCTCCTCCTTCCAAAGCTCCAAAGGCAAACAATGAAGTCTGGTCCACACCGGGACAACTGAAGGCAGTTCCTCTGTTAGATTGAACCCTGCATGCCACAGTTTCATGTATAGCCCCGCTTGGCCCATGAAATAAGGGCCGCCCTCGAAAATTTTATTTCGATCCTCCTCCTTATCAAAAATAACTAAAAAATACCCATTTGCAAAAATAACAATGTCATACTTGCCTTCAGTTTTCTAGTATCACACTGTCCATCCCTCAATCCTTCTTAGGTATGCCTTATTTTCAATGAATCGGAAAATAAGTTACTTGCCTTGTAAGAAAATTACCTCATTTGCGACCACTTCAGGCTGTACCTGAATCCATGGTCGCTCCTCCTTGTGATGAAGGCAGCCGTTCACCTTTTCGACACTGCCCACTGACATTGAACCTGCTGCACCAGCCCAAGCCTTCTTTAGGGAATCGTACGCTTTACCAACTCTATCAGGGCTAAAAGCTGAAGAACCCGCAACCGCCCCCCTAAAGTTCAAAATCGGGGTGGCCCCCTCTCCCTCCATTGACAGTCTTCGCAAAAAAATAAATCTTCATCTCACACTATAGATCCCGCTCAGATCTGGCTCCTCTGCTCAGATCTTGCTCTGGCAGTCCATCTCCGACAGCAAAAATCTCTCAAACCCTCTCGATTACATTAAACCTTCTTCATAAAGATTCCTATTCCACATTGTTTTTGCTTATTTCTCGTCTTGATAAAGACTCATCCCAAAGTTCTCAACAAATTACCCAACAGGTGAATCAATTGGGTGACCAACTAACTACATCACTAGGCAAACAAATCAATGATGCAATGAGTTAGTTGCGAGATGAGATTAGTCAGTTCCAGACCGAAATGGAATTTGACTACCAGAAATTACATGAATCTGTAAAGTTTGTGATAGGGGAGCAGAAAGAGATAAAAGATGCAGTTAATGAAAGAATTGATGAAATGGAGAATTGTTTAATGGATGGCAGTTGGCACTCAAGCATACAATCGCTATGGTCATAAAGAATTTGAATGTAAAGGAGAGGGCTCAAGTAACCCAGAAAGGGCGACACAACCATTTCAATAACAATACATACAAATTGTCCAAGTTAGATTTTACAAAATTTGATAATGTGGGTTGTGACGGTATAGTTTGTTGAAATACCGTCATAATGTGGTCATAATATAATGTGGGTGGGGCTAGATTCAACTGCATATAACCAATTAAAAAATTTTGTGAATTTCTAAGCTTAAGATAATAGCTAGATAGAGATTTGTTTAAGCTTGAGATCAAATTCAACTATCAAACTTAAATTTAAACAGGTGTAGCTCCGAGCTTATGAGCTTAGTTTAAGGCATATCAAAAATCAGGTTATACAACACCAATGAGCTCAAACAGAGGCTAATTAATTCCTAGCAATATACTTCTGCTTTTATCCGACAGACTCCGTTCAAACTCAGATGTGTTCTGCATATTGTATAATATTCCATTTCAATGATCTAAGCCAAATGTTCAGTTGTTAATCCAGATCTGACCAAATACAACCAACCTTGATTTTAATATCAGCTAAAGTCATTGCAGCTAGTGGTTAAGTCTTTATTGGCCATAGAGGCATTGTCTAGTGGACAGCCCCAAAACGAGTTTGCATTGGGAAAGAGGTGAGTTTAAGCTTTGTGAGCTGAGACCCAAACCATTGATCGTTCTAAAGGTTTTGCTTTGTGCACCTGCTCAAAGCTTTAGGCTCAACAAAGAAAAAGCTTGGCCATCTAGCTGCCTTAGAAAGCTCAAGGGAAAGCTTGACCATCTAAGCGGCCTTTGAAAGCTCAAGGGAAAGCTTGGTCACTGCCCAGTTTTCTTTATTGGTTTACAAGCTCAGCCATCTCTAATCTGGATATAGAAAGCTAAGGGCTTCGTGAAGGCCAATCACTAGATAGAAGATTATTGCTCTATGAAAAGGCGGTCAAGCTGGAAAGTCTGGGAAGCTTTGTAGGTTTTGGCCCGAATTGCAGGTATGTCTTTGTAGAAACCGTGGACACTCAGTCTTACCAGCTGTGGTTCCATAATCATTCTGGAGTGTTAATTAAATAACTAAAGCTTGTTCATGCCATGGGTGAGGAGATTGATTCCAAAAATAAGCTTGTACATCAAGAGGAATTTCTGCTAGGAGATTTTCAATTTATTAAAGCTACTCAAAGGAGCATATGAAGCTAGGGGAAATTCCCATCTCTAAGGATTTCTTTCTATTGTCTGAACAACAACATTCTTAATGAATTCATATTTCAATGTAAAAATAAGAATCAACCCAAGCAATATCTGAAGACGAAATAAATGACAAATGCTCAACCTATGCTTGTTTAAAAAGATTAATGCAATTTATAAATACATCTGAAGCAAATGTGAGATAACAATTCTAGAACCAGTTTAGACGTTAGAGATCTCATCAAAACATTGCATAACCTTTTTCCTGGAAACATAAGAAGAGGAATACAATAAGGTGCTGAACTCTTCATAACTACAGTTATTGCAATCTATAAAGTCCACACTAAAATATATATTGTATCTTACAACTCAGGCAGAATCAGCAGGCAAACAAAGTAACATAAATAAAGTAAAAACTGTAGTAGGAACATATGCACCAATTTCCATCAAAGTTATAATCTTCTCACGATGTTTGAAACATTTAGAATCGTTATCCGAGCATTTAGAATATTTATCTGTGCCAACTAAGGGAGGCCTGATGTGCACACCTGCCGATCACCCTTTATGAGTGCAAGGGTCCATGGGGTGGATGAGGAAATTGTACAGCTGCTTCATACAAATAAAATATTTTTTCCACTCATACTCACTCATCACAATCTCATCCTCACTTAGGTTAATAACTATAGTCAATGCTGGTGCAAAGAAAAGAGAAAGTAACAATTGTGACACGAAAGAATGTTTGTGATGATCAGTGTGATGTTCTTCCTCTCTATTGCAACTTGAATAACCATTCTGCATGTCTCTCCCCACTGTACCCTCGACATAGAGCATAGAGTTCCTCTCAAAGTAGAGTGCCCTGCATTGCCTACCCGTTTCCTCTTTACTTGTATTTAAAGGTTTTATCTGACCAACTGCTTTCAGGGCTCGGTGGGATGCCTACGTCTTCATCTACCAGGTGCAACTCTCATAACTTTGACCATATCCAGAATGTAGCCTTTGATTGAAAAGAGATCATGGAATTTTTTTTTTTGATTTTATAAGAGTATCTCAGGGTCTCACATATCAAATTGTTTGGAGCTTAGTTAAATCTTTATTTTTTGCTTCACTTTATGTCCTATCAATTGCTTCAAGATATAATCTTTAAGCTTGTGTCCTACTAACGGGACTTTTACCTTTTCTTTGTGAAATGGAAATTAAGCATAACTTATATACAAAAGAAAATTATTAATTGATTTAAAATAATTAGTAATTAATGGCCACCCAAGCACAACCCTCAGTGCCCCACTATTTCATATTGTTCCCTATTGCTTCCAAAGTAGGTCTTGTTACTAGTCATTAGAAAGCATTTTGGATGAGGAATGCGCATTGCATATACAATATCTTCAATGTCTCAAAACTATCATCAATTATGTGAACTCACTCACATCCTATGTTCCACAAAGTTTCTGGGAGGGGGATGGTGCGAGACATTGGGATGCATTTTCAGGATGGCCTCAAGACAGCAAGACATGTTTTTGGGGTGGTGATATATGTCTCCGATACAGATCCCAAAACCCAAAACGTGTCCCCAGAGAACATAATTCACACCCATGGAACTAGGCACTGCTGGAACCTCTGATGTTTATGGTTTGAATTCCATGTAATTTGCACGTACAAGATGGGATCAAAGTACCTCATATATGACAAACATAGTTATGATAAGCTAGAAACATCGTAATGTGTAAACCATCATATTAAAGCCATAATATAAGCTCTTGTCTGTCTTAAGATACCTCATGTTGGATTTGTGGAATAATCTAGACCATGCAATTTAAAAATAAATGTCACTAGTTGGGTCACCACAACTTGTTGCCTGCAAATTATATGGGTTGATCAAGTTTGTTGGAGCCTTCTTGTGCCAACATGTATAGTTGAGATTTGGTAGCTAACAATGATATGACCTTCCGGATGATGGATGTAGTGAAAGCAGTTGAAGCCATGAAGTAGTGCACCGAATTCCCAAGAAGGTGCTGGCAACAATAGTGTTTTATTTTACCTTAATCGGTCTCTGATCTAAAAAGGTTCAATAATGCAATAATAGCTTCTTATGTTTTTGATTAGGACGATGAACAAAGCTACAGTCGATAGTGATGAATGCAACATTTCCTTTCAAAGGAGCTTGAATGAATCCACATTAATTGAGCTTATCATGTTGGAAATGTTTTGAACATTCTGTACACCCAAAAATAAAAAAGTGCAACTAACACTGAGTATACCTATCATCTTAATCCATGCATCCAAGTTTACGCACTCATTGCATTTACAATAAAAAATGGATGTATCGTTTGTATAATATTATCATATAAGTAAGAGGAATTAGCTAGAATTTATCAATATATTTGTTGTTCTTTGTTGATGTTGTAAATTTCTTTCGCAACGGAAGTTGTGTTTCTGTATCATAGAGTTCATTTTTATCGCTAGATACCCTGGGTATTGTTCCAGATACATGTCTAAGGGGAAAATTTGTTAAGTCAGATATCAGTATCTTATTTAGTCCTTGCCGGCCCCTGATGTAAAGAGATTCAATATTGCATAAATTACTGAAGCTATTAATTTTGGTTCTCTGCATGATATTGACTGGTATTCATTGCCTTTGTCCTTGAAATTTGTTTTTAATATGGTGTGTGCTTTTATTACCATTGGATTCTAATCCACTGTAACCCATCATGCCTTCAAGTACAATAAATGTCCATTACAGAGTAACTGCAATATTTTCTGTGATAGAGGTGATGACAATATCTTTAATTTACCACTATAGCTCTGATGACTAAAGTCAAAAAGGATTGAGTCTTATAATTGGTTGTGTATAATATTATGGGCATCTTTAATGAAATAGAGATTAACTCTGGTTTGTCTCTGGATCATTGACAATATTTGCCAAAGCTGGATGATGAAGGGGACCAACCTTAAAGTGAATGGTCAATTTAGGGTGCCAGGAATCTGGATGACATGTTTTTGAGGAATTCAGATGGATAGATGTTAGGGTTGTATCAGCCCTTCATATCTGAATCTTATTGGAATTTTTTTTTTTTGAATATGTTGAAAAGTTGGGGGCATATCGGGGCCTCCCTTCCTGTGAATTGAACTTGGGTCTCTGTTAGGAAAGCCCAATGCCTTTTGCCATTGTGGTGTCCCTGTCGGGACTTATTGAAAAATTAGTTGTGAGCTGATGTCAAAAACGAAACTTTGCAAAAAGCTTGCTAGATGTGCTTGAGCTTCAACTAATCATTACCATTAACAGCGCTGCGGAAATTGGGGGAATATTGCAATTTGTTTTTATCTCAATGATTTGTATTGAAAAAAATCAGAAAAGCAGAAAATAGAGTCGTGAATATTGGGGAAAAGTTTTAAAAGTGAAAAGTAGGAAAAATTACAAAGATTTGGAAAAATCAGGAGTAATCTTAGGTTTAATTTTCATAACTTGTATTAAATTATTTTTCCTGTATTTTTAGTTTTGCCATTCTTCCCTGATTAATTGTGGGTCTGAATTTTTTCGGGGCCTTGCCATTAATGCATCCTCAAGGCAATCTCCTAAATGAGGTAGAATTAATTGAAGTTAATGATACATGTGTGGGGTGTCTTGGTTTAAAAAGAGTGACTATATATATAATTATTTATCTTTTGGTTCTTGTATTATGATGTTCTTCTGATACTGTGAAACCTTAATGCAAGCAGAATGTTTAACAATTGATGACTTACGCAGACATTTCTAATTATGTTGAGAGGCATCTACAGTTTTAGCCTGAAGGGGAAGGTGGGTTGTAATGGTTGCGTTCGTCTGTCAGTGATGAGCATAAACTTATAGCTGACATATTATTAATGTCTGTTTTTAATAATTTACATCTTATGAATATTGTTAAAGAGTACAATTAATCAAATTTCAACTTTTAAATTGTTTCAAGCTTTTTATTTTTCAAAGCTAAACATATAAGATAAGCTTCTTGAGTTTGATATCTATGTTGTAGATATCTGAGCTAGTTTTTAGATTGTACCTATGACTTTTGGAATTCTTCTTTTTGGCTTCCCCATGGCATCGTAACCTACTTTCCTTATTGATGTGTCTTCTACATTTGATACCTGTAGATACTCGTCCTCTTGCCCCCTTAATTTTTCATTCAAGTATTTTTTTTTTCTCAATAAAAAGCCATGGCATTTCAAATCATGAACTCCAATGTATTTGCCGAAACTTCTTAGGCATGCATAATTCGAAGAAATGAACTATGTGCTTAGAAAACTCACTCTCTCTCTCTCTCACACACACACACACACACACGCGTGCGCGCGCGCGCACACATACCCACGCTTCTCCTTGCCATTCTGTTTTTCCTAGGATTTGGGGGAACTGTTGGGCATCTCACACACAGACATGCGCGCACACACACACGTGCGCGCACACACACACTGGAGAGCATAAATTGTGACAGGATGTACTTTTGAGTTTTGTTCTATATTGAATGGGAAATTGTCTAGGCATTTTGGGCCCATCTTAGAGATGCGTCTAGATGTCTTGAAAACACATTTCACCATCCCAAAAACACGTTAGGCCATCCCAAAAAAGCCATCCTGCTGTCTCCATCCTGGAACATCGTGGAACATAGGTTTACTTAGAACAAAGTGCTTACAGAAATAAAGTAAGAAGAACACTCACACAAAGTAGACACTTGAAATAAGGTGGGTACCAATACGATGCAAATAGTTACCATTTTAAAGAGCATATGCTACAAAACATGTATACAAAAGTTTATCCATGACCATAAGAGTTCTTAACACATTGACTAGCACATCAAATCTGTACAATTGCAAGTGGAGGATTTGATAAGCATGCAAAGTACAAAGTGAAGGATATTACAAATCAAGTGCAAGGACAAGTATAAGCATACAAGGATATATGTGGAAAATTCTCTAAAGCATGCAAAAGTACAAGTGGAATATACACAAGTCCGAGAATGTGTAAATACATCTTGAAGATTCTCCAAATAGGGAAATGACCCAAAAAGGGGAAAATATGAAGTTAGAACATATTCACCCATGTCAAAGATGAAGTATAGATTATCACTAACATCCCCCATAGTATTTACTAAGAGAGAAGAGGGAAGAACAAAGATTGAGAGACCCTTATATAGTTAGGGAGGCGTCATTACTCAATCATCTCCCTTAATGACAACTCCTTTGATTCCCAGCATGTTTTGAAACTTAATAAATTTGGATTCTGTGAAGGCCTTTGTTAAAAAACTTGGTCTTTTGTACTGGAATAATCAATGTGAACTGTTTGAAAATGAATCAGCTGGTGAATGCAATGATGATGGTCCTCGATATGCTTGGTGTGAGCACTGAAACAAGATTATTAGCCAATTGGATAGCACTGTGATTGTTACATCTTAGGATTGTGCGTGCTACTTGGCTTTGGTAGTGGAGAGAGCAATAGTTGATTGCTCCACACTCTACCAAGCAATTGCTCCAAAGCCAAGTTAACAAACAAATCAAGAAGTGGATTTCCTATGACCTACACCATCCACCCAGTCTAAGGTGGTGTGTACATGCAAAGGATCGCCGTGCTCTGCTTTATATTCAATTCGTAAAGAATAAGTTCATTTCATATACCTCAAATTAAGCATTGTTGCATTCCAATGAGGTTTTTAAGGATCTTGCATGAATGTGGAGACTAAATCAACAACAAAAGCAATGTCAGGTCAAGTATGGGTTAGGTAAAGAAGAATATCAATGAATTGTCGATAGAGTGTCATTGTTTTTTTAGTAACTTTTTTGGGATTACAACAAACAATCAATTTGACGCTTGTCTGAAAAGGTTTGGAGCTGGTTTGCCATCATTGATATTGTACCTTTTGTTGAAGTCCAAAGCATACTCAGTTTAAGATGATAAAATCCCATCTCCCAATCACCAAATCTGCATTCCAAGAAGTAATGTTAGACTCTATTTGGTGGCTTGATTAGAATAAATATGGTTACGAATGATATTTATATCATCAACATACAAAACCACAATCAAAATATAATCATTGATGTTTTGAACAGAGAAATTGGGGTCATAATGGCTACCAAAAACATGCTATTTCTGAAACTTGCAAGAGATGCTCAACATGACCCCAATTTTTGCAATAACTCTTGTTTAGAAATTAATTTTTTCATTCCAAGCTGTAGGAGCTTGCTCGAGACTATATCAATATTTAATTTGTCAATATGCAAAGAAGGTATTCGTGACCAGGCTTGACAAAGTGAGAGGTTGGTGCATATATAGTTCTTCATTGAAATCACCACAAAGAAAGTTAATCCTTAACATGATGTAGTTCCCATCTAGCACGAATAGAAATAATGACTCAACTGGTATCAAGTTTAGCAACAGGAGCAAAGTTTTCATCATAATTTATACCTTCCTTATGAGAGAGGACTTTTGTCAACAAGTTTAGCTTTGAGATTTTTGATCTCACCATCAGATGTGAATTTTTTCTTGTAGATCAGTTTGCAACCTGCAGGATTTTTCCTTGGAGGTAGAGTAGCCAACTCCCACAGTTTCATTTGTTGTTAGGAATTATCATCCAATATAGCATTATGCCATTCTTTCCTATGATGAGCCTGCTTCTAAGTTTAGGGATCACAACTATTCATAAGGTGTGCCATGAGTGCAAAATTGACAATTTTTTGTACCTGAGTCTTCCTAGGGTCAATTGCATTACCAACATTTGGAATAGCATCTTGAAGAGGTTGATGGGCTCATAAAGGCTTCACCTATAGGACTATTATTTGTACGTACAACAAATGTAGGAGTAGACTTAATCTCTTCAATAAAATCTGATATCACATCATCAAGAACTAATGGAGGATGGAAGAGGATTTAATGGAAATGAACTGATTGGCTCTCTTTAAGTTGTACCTCCCTTCAAGTAATAATTTTTCAATACTTTGGATCATACAAATGACGTGTCTTGGACTGCTAACTATACCCCACAAAATTACATATGGGTTATCTTGTCAAGCTTCTTTAGAATATGAGGTCATGTATCACTACCAATAATCCTGAAATAAGCAAAAGTGGTCTTTGTCCTGCCCCAAGCTTCTTCTTGAGTGACATCTTGAACAACCTGAGTAGGAGTGAATTAAACTATAGATTGCACTCGTTTTGCCAAACATGTCCAGTCCATATCTTTTGAATGCACCATCCATCTTGCCATCTTAATGATGGTTTGAATATTTTGTTTAACCACCCCTTTTCCTTGAAGTATATATAGTACAATATGCTCACATTTGATGTTAGCTTCTTTGTAGAATTTTTAAAGTCATTTTCCACATATTCCTTCAATTACCAGTATGGAGTATTTTTATAAACTTGCCACTTTGTTCTCAACAAAAAATAAAAAATGTTTGAGCTTCTCGAGAACCCAAATGTGCCTAGAAGAAATATCAATTAAATAGGACATATTTTTCGAACTTGCAAGAGATGCTTTGCTTGTTGGTGCCATGAGGTTGTTATGTGAAAGTTGTAAAGGTGTTCGTGCCCTCCAGGTCTTTCTGCTAGCAAACTCCTCCACCTGGTTCTTCCCAAGGACAACCTTTGCAAATGCCATGCTTTGGAGAAATAGTAGGTAGGCCATGGACCACCCAAACTTGTCCATTGACTAGAGGTTTTTTATAATTTAGATGGCCAAGCCTTGCATGCTGTCTCATTAGCATGTGCAACATAGGCATCAGAATCAAAAGAGAAATAAGTACAATTAAACTTGACAAACTTGTACAATTTAATAGCTTGGGTCTATATGTGGTCAGATGCTTCAAAAAAAACTGTTTGTTATTTTCTTGATTAAATATTTCATTCCCATATTCTAGTTTCATTCCACATTGAGTGATCTTGTGCATTGAAAGAAATTTCAATTTGCAATAAGACTAGGTAGATTATAGACATCAGTTTGTCCATTCTCTACTTATTTAGCTGTAGTACTAGTTGCATCTAGTGCATCATATTTTCCCATTTTAGTATTGTACTCACAGAATTTATCTTCTATCTTGATTTCTAAACAGTAAGGCATTGTGGGTTAGAATAAACATAAACACAAAATATATCTTGCGTATGCTTACAGTTTCAACAGTAAGAAACAAAAGTGTCATTCTGAGGAATGACATTTTGCAAAATAAGACGGATATACCTTTTACCAGTCTCCATATATTGTGAACCAGCTTCACTCAACCGCAAATTCAATTATTTGAACTTTCCAATAACCTTGCATGTGCTCAAAATCTGAAGACTTCATTCTACTTATCTTGCAATAAACATGGATAATGTGGACATTGTTGTCTTTAGTAAAGACAAATAATATTTTACCAAACTTCTAGAATCGCATCTTTGTCTCAGTTGTGATGTGGACGATCTTTTGCTATTACCATTTGAAAAAGTTTTTGAGCGTGCATGTTGTATTTTGTGTCTTTTTCTAAATAATTTTTTTAATAATTTATAATACAATGCTCGAGAGACTTTTTACAAGGAATTAAATCTTCCGTTCTTTGTTTCTAAAGATAGAAACTAAGGCCATGCAACTTAAAATTGAGGGATAGGGTAGCCATGATGGAAACAAAGGAGCTATCAACAGATAAAGATACAAAATGAAAAGTATTAATGTAAGGTTCTCAAAGAACTATTTAACCAAAGAACTTATAGTAACTCAAAAAGTTGACAAGGAATTAAGCTTAGCAGCAAATGAGAAAAGTTCTTAGAAACACAGAATATAGCTCCTTGCAAAATTTCAGCCCAACCCCAAAAAGTTGACTTTTGGACACAAATCACGATATTGAACAAAAACAACATATTGAGGTCGAATTGGACATTGATACAAATGGAAAATTTTATGTAGAGGCCAAGATCTACTGGTCAAATTTCAGACCAAATGGAAAGAGTTGATTTTGGGACAATGCTCAAGGTGGCCCAAAAAGGTCACAGGAAAGCAGAATTTTAGCTTACGGTAGAAGAATAGAATGATGTATTCAAACAAAAAGCTTCATTTTTGCAGAATTTCAAGCAAAAAGGACTAGAAACAAACTGCTAGAAAATCCCAAACCTTAGCTTCAAATATGTAATATATTATTTTTTTTAAGGAGAATGCTTTCTCTGAACTTGAATGCTTCATAGGCTGCAATCATATGGCACCAAAAGCAAGCCAAAGAAGTGCAAGGAATGGATCAAAGTTAAGAAACAACTCTTATACTAGGTTAGAATAAAGTATTCACAGAAAAAGGACACTTAAAATACCACATGTGCAAAAAGTACACCAAAAATAAGTTGGATACAAATAATGTCCAAATTATCTACCGTCCTCAAGAGTGTATGCTGTAATATATTAATGTAAGAGTAGCTTCATAAGAGCAAGAGCTCTAAATATATATACTTGGACATGAATGTCACAAGTGCAAATGGAGGATGTGGTAAGCATCCAAAAGGCAAGTGGGTGATTCCACATAGTGTACGCAAGCACAAGTGTAAGCATGCAACCACACAAGTGGAGTACACATGTCCAAGCATCCAGTACATGCCAAAGATTCTCCGAATATGAAAAAAGACAAAGCAATTTCATCTATAAAATTACCAAATGAAAGTTATTTATGCATTCCCTAAATAAATGTTATCGCTAACAAGTCCTGTTGACGTACTTTGGTCACTTATGGACATTAATATAATCTCTTTCTTTCTCTTTTACTTTGCTTTAGACTTTTCTTCAAGAAATGTACATCTAACACTCATGCTATATTTTTATCTTTAGATCAAGTTAATGTTTTAGTCTCTGTATTTCTCTCTTTTTAAAATATATAGACTTGGATATTGAATGTCACAAGTGCAAAATGAGGATGTGGTAAGCATCCAAGGGCAAGTGGATGATTGCACAAAGTGTGCACAAGCACAAGTATAAGCATGCAACCATACAAGTGAGCACTCATGTTCAAGCATCCATAAGTACATACCAAAGATTCTCCAAGTACGAAAAAAAGCAATTTCTTTTATAAAATTAGATATCAATTGATTACAAAATGGAAGTTATTTATGCATTCCCTACATAAATGTTATCGCTAACAAGTCCTGTTGACGTACTTTGGTCACTTATGGACATTAATATAATTTCTTTGTTTCTCTTTTGCTTTGCTCTAGACTTTTCTTCAAGAAATGTACATCTAACACTCATGCTATATTTTTATCTTTAGATCAAGTTAATGTTTTAATCTCTGTATTCCTCTCTTTTCAAAATATTGGCGAGTCATCGTACATCTTGAAGTATTTGTTTGCATACTGTGCAAGATGAAAGTTTTTAACATTTTTATAGTTTTCCTATCATTTGAAAATTGATATAACTACCCCCATTCCCTTGGGTTTCTTTCATGGGATGAAGTAAATTTTTTTCACATACTACATTTTGTGAAGAGTAACAAATACAGATTGGGAGTTGTCAACGTAATATATATGTCAAGGAATTTCCCACTTCTTATCGACAAATTCAGACATTGTTTATGATTTATGTGCATAATTGTGCTTATCCTATTTTACTTAAATTATTTGTTGAATGCATTATGTCATTTGCCTTAGGTTTGTTTTGATCAAACACATTTGACTTTTATGTTATTTTGTTCTCTTGGCACATATTTCTTAAGATAAACTTATCTAGATAAGTTAACGCTGCAAACGTCTCTATCTGCCAAAAAACAAAAAAGGACAAGGGCAAGATTTAGAGGATTTGTGATTTTTTTTTTTTTAAGTAAACACCTTCCTGAATCCTAAGTGTAAAATGCGCCCTAATTCATGATTGGGATCCCCACACATCCACTTGTGTCTTTTATTCCGAACTGTCTTTAGATGGAACTTAACCTTACCAGAGATGCCTATTTTGCAATAATAATTTACATTGCTTTGCAATTGAATATTCCTGTTCTCTAAACCTTTACTTGGTTAAGGTTATGCAAATTCTTTTCTCAATCCATTTCCTTTGTGGAACATGTGTAACCTTTCTGAGCCTTCTTACCTCTCAAATTGTTTTTGTTCCTCTTAGAGGCCCAAACACGGTTCTTAGGTCTTATGAGTTGGTAATTCAATCCTGTTTTGAGACTCTTCTTGGTAAGTCTCTTTAATTGAAATGTTATCTCACAGGATTGAGACTTAGATTTGTCTCGGACTCAGCAAGCCTGTCTTTTTGACCCAGACTCAGGCTGGGGACAATACTTGGGGAAAAAACTTAAGAAAAAACATATAACAGACATTACTAAAAGAAACTTGGCGAGGGTGAAAATGACTTGCTTGGGCTCACCTGGCTTGCAGACTCAAGAAGCTTCCTGCAAGCTACACCCCTGTCATTTGCTGTTTTTTAGTAACCTTCACTGACTATTGTCTTCAGATGTTTTGAGTAAACTTTTGAGGAGGTATAATCATGAGGAATATCTTACAACATGTTGATCTCATAGAAAAATAATCCTGATAAGAGAAACTTTTGTACTACAAAAACTTGGTTAGTCCTTAACTCAGCACTCTGTTGGCTTTCATGGCATGTTTTATTGGTTTCTATCATATTTCTTTGTGATGTTTCTATTTTGTGAACTGTGGCAATTTGGTTTGGACAGTTAAGGTCTAATTTTGTGTCTTTTTATCTGCAGCGACTTGTCTGCTGTTTTTCATTAAACTGCCATTTTTCTTTGTGAATTGACCAGTGTCAAAAAAAAACATCTTGACAGCTTATATAAATTTGAGCTCTCAGCTAAAGAATATGTGGGCAAAAAGTGTCTCTTTTGCTTTGTTGATTTTAACTTGTAGAAGGCAAGCGTGTCGTAGACAATGCTTCGCTGTTTAAAGTACAAAGGATTTTCTTTTAAACCTTCATGTTGATCACTTAAATCAATTTATTATGAGGGACTTTTCCTATGGCAGGTGGGCGTGGGCATTGGCCCGGGCCTGGTCATCGACGGGATTTGTTAACAAAGGAGGCTCTTGATGCAGATTTGGATCAGGTTTGCATAGTTATTTAGTGTTCTATTATTAATGGTGATTTCTTTTGTTGTGAATAAAGGCATCTGCTTTCTGAAAAACTTGGTTTGAGTTCTATCTCTTGTACTTGTTGGGTAAAAGAAGAATATATAATAGTCATCAAGTAGTAAGTCAGCTGACAGTTAGGCAGTTATCAGCTAGAAAGTTAACAGTTAGGGGCAGGTTCTTTTTTCAGTAAGAATCGGAATGTATAAATGTAGTACAGATCCAAGCATTCATAATATATTATGTCATTATCTCTGCACTTCTCTCTGTCTCCACAATTTTCTGTCATGCAAGTTCATTAAGAAATTCCAATTTTTGGTATTAGAGCCCAATGGTTAGACTTTGGGGTTAGGGTCAATTTCGCATTTGAACATCTAAGAAGGTTATGGCCCAACTGGGGCAGCTAAGTGAGAGAAAGGAATATAGAAAGAAAGAAATTATGTCTATGTCCACAATTGACCAAAGTAGGTCAATACACAAAAAGGTATACTTGGTCACTGTAGCAAACCGGAAGCCAAAACTATGCTTTAAACGCAAAACTAAAGTAGTTCAAAGTTTGACCTGGTTGGGCGGGTCATGCCATTGTTGCATGTAACAAGCAGTATCATGTAATTCAATTACGTCACATATATAGTTCATATTTAACACAAGGGATGATGCTGGAACTGTAACATAACTCACCTATTTTTATATGCTTGAAATTGTTGGCAATCATTGTAGGTAGAAAAATCAAATGGCATTAGCTCAACTGGTTAGATTCCTAAATTTTTAAGGAGACCAAGGTTCGAATATTACCAAATTACATGTATTAGAGTCCAATGGTTAGATTTTGGGGTTAGGGTCAATTTCACATTTCAACGTCTAAGAAGGTTATGGCCCAACTAGGGCAGCTAAGTTAGAGAAAGGAATATAGAAAGAAAGAAATTATGTTTATGTCCACAATTGACCAAAGTAGGTCAATACTAAAAAGGTACACTTGGTCACAGTAGCAAGCCGGAAGCCAAAACTATGCTTTAAACGCAAAACTAAAGTGGTACAAAGTTTGACCTGGTTGGGTGGGTCATGTCATTGTTGCATGTAACAAGCAGTATCATGTAATTCAATTACGTCACATATGTAGTTCATATTTAACACAAGGGATGATGCTGGAACTGTAACATAACTCACAGATTTTTATATGCTTGAAATTGTTGGCAATCATTGTAGGTAGAAAAATCAAATGGCATTAGGTCAACCGGTTAGATTCCTTAATTCTTAAGGAGACCAAGGTTTGAATCTTACCAAATGACATGCAGAATTTCCAAACTGTTGTAATAGCATTATGTGGTCATGATGTAATCCGGGTGGAGCTTGTTCAATCCCATATAACCTATTTTAAAAAAAGAAATCATTGTAGGCAGAAAGAATTAGAGCCCAAATTTTGGTAGTCAAATGAGAGAAAAGGAGAAATAGATCAAACGGGAAGGAACAGGGCAATGTTGAATGTAACAGAAGGAAAATGGAGTCAAAACCATGTTGAGGACAGAAATGGCTGATGCAAGATGCTGCGGGCACTAGTAATTGTTTGGAAGAAAGAAAAGGAGTCTAGGTGTACCTGTTCTCAGAATTCTGTACCTTTTTTTGGTATGGGAATTTCTCGAACATGAAGCTAAGAAAGGAACAAAATCCAAATTCATTGGCGAACAAAACAAACTTTAGATTTATTTTTAGTTGAAAATGTTTCTGGTCAATTCTGTTCCAGAACTATGTGGTGTGAGCATTGGCTTTTTCTCCTTTCTTTTTTGATTTTTTGGATTCTCTACTGGTTTTTGAGTAATTCAATACAATTTTAAATCTTACAAGAGTAGATTTGAGACTACTTCATTTCCTTGTTTGCTGTTACTCTGAAAGGAAGTAAGCTATGTTCCGTTAAGTTCTGGGAAAGGGATGGTGGGATGGCTTTTTGAGATAGTGGGATGTTTCTGGAATGGCAAAATGTGTTTTCGGGACATTGGGATATGTCTCCAAAATAGGCCTGAAATCCCTTGATGAGGCCCTGTGGAACATAAGAAGTAAGTTTTGTGCATTTTGGGGTTAAAGATGGCTAGTTTAGACATTCGTTTTTGATAGGGTGCCAGAAGTTCAATGGGCAAAACTAACATTAGAAGAGCAGGATGACTGCCTTTTTTTAATATTGTGAGCCGTTGGACATGGTCGAGAGGGAATAAGATGCTAGTGTAAAAGGTGAGGGTGCTGAGAATGCGCGAGACTGTTAGGATAAAAATTGCAAAACACTTGGTGAGATATCACCTGAAGTCTTTCAAGTTGAAGAAGCCTTGCATGTTTGACAAAGCTTGAAGAAAAGTACTAGATTTTTGTACAAGGGAGGGAATTTCATTTGAAAGAATATGTTTCTCTTTGAAAATGGAAGATGAAAACTTGCTGAAAATCGAGTATTTTTGGGATTAATTGGCTCCCACTGACCACTGGATTGAAGAAGAGCATTTGGTAGTAGTCACTCTAAGAAGTTTGCTTGTTTCCTTTGAAAAATTTATTGAATCCAAAGATTGTGTTGGTGTGCAGGTGCAAGGGTATGCAAGGCACAGATAGGGAGTACCTAATGTGGATATCCAAAAGTGGGGTACATGGATGCAAGGATGTAGGGGCATACAGGATGCAAGGGTATGCGAAGTTCACAGATTGGAAATTGGGGTACGTTGTAATGAAATCATGAAATTGAGACATAGACTTGGTGATGCTGTAATAAAATCATTAAATTTAAACATAAGATCAACACAGAACTTAGTAAAATGATAAAATTAAAAAAAGGAGTTGCAGAGCCATTGTGCAGGCATTAGTTCAGAGCTTTTCATTGGTCCAAAGAGAAGTGTATGGTATATTTTCCTTTCTTCTTTATCTTTCTTGTTATTTATGCATTTTTCTTTTTAATTAAAGAGTTTGACTGCGATGAGTGCTTAATGATGGTCAATGTAGCAGTTGCATCATGGGTGAGGCAGCTTCCAGCGTGTGCAGAAAGGGGTGGATTTCGGACCTTATACCTGAGTGTGTGGTATGGGTGCAAAAATCATTGTTATGAGGATCTTGCAATTGCTTGAAATTTGATTAGCTGGGTGGCCTTGGCCAAGTTATTTTGACCCTGGGAATCTCTGGAAAGTGCTTTTGATGCCAAAATAAAGGGCAAGTGGGTAAAGAAGGTTTTGTCTGGCAAGGTAAATGAAAAAACGTAAAAACAAATTCACTTCATCTACCACAGGTAAACCGATTTATAAAAACAGTCATTGTTATAATGTGGTGAGTTGGTCTATCTATGAAGAGATCATAGGAGGAGAAAGTGGCTTCATATTAAGAGAAAACCGGGTCAGAAACACATCATAGAATACAAGGAAACATGCAAACTCATCTCGAAATTCAAGTCTTATCCCTACAACTAAAGCGGAATATAAGCAGGACTGAGTCATATACCTAGGTACATTGTGCATGAGGACACTCAAAATTCTTCAAGTGGAAGATCTAGG
Source organism: Wollemia nobilis (assembly GCA_028583015.1). NCBI lineage: Eukaryota > Viridiplantae > Streptophyta > Pinopsida > Araucariales > Araucariaceae > Wollemia > Wollemia nobilis. The sequence continues at coordinate 38,537,736 of JAQPPZ010015824.1, read as the reverse complement.
AGGAATAGCAAGAACACACGATTCATTGAATTTTGATGATAATTCTGCATTAGAGTAGTTTTGGTTTTGATGGCTAGCATTTTTCGTAAGCCCATTTCTTATGAGTGAGGAAAAGGCAAATACGAATGGGAAAGGGGAACACAGGTAAAATATTGCCTTGATGAAGAATGATACCTGTTTTCCTGCAGAGGAGTCCCCACAAAGAAATCCCATTGGATGTAAATGGGTGCATAAGACAAAATTATAAGGCAGATAGGGCCTTGGAGAAGCACAGGGTGGGGTTGGCGACAAAAGGTATGCCTAACAACAGGGCATGGATTATGAAGATACTTTTGCTTTAACTGCAAAAATGGCAACAATCAAAGTGGTTCTAGTCATTGGTTCACATTTTTTGGCTAGAAGCCTAGAAACATTATTACATGGAAATGAAGAGCATCTTTTTGAATGGGGATCTGGAGGAGGAAGTATATATGGTCGAGCTGTAGGGATTTGTGGTTGATGGGAGAAAGGACCTTTTTTGTAGGACGGTAACTGCTATTTATGAGTTGAATCAGGATCTTTATGGTTGAATCAATATGCACAAGCCTGGTACTTCAAATCTGATATTCATCTTCGTACATCCGGATTCATTAGAAGTCTTCTTGATCAAGATGCATATGTTAGAAGCATGCATGATGACATAGTCTATCTCATAGTTTATCTAGCTGACTTAATCATCACCGTCAACTAGATTGACTCTACACAACAGTTAAAATCAGATTTGTGCTCTAATTTTGACACGAAAGATTTGAAGTCTCTTGCACTATTCTTTAGTAGACTTTTGGCAAAGGAGCATTGAAGTATTCAATTCTCAAACGAAGTATACTAAACATTTGTTGGAAAAGTTCTCTATATGTGAATACAAATGTCTTTCTTTTGTATTTCTTCTATGTGGCTGGTCTAAAATTTAAATTTTCAATCAATATGGACTTAAAATAGAGTGATAAGTCATTATTCAGAAAATAGGTGGGCAGTTTGATTTATCTCATAGCCACATGCGCTGAGATCAAGTTTGCTGTCAATCACATTTCCAAGTGTGAATGCACCAAAAATTGATCATTGGACAACATCAAAACAAATTCTAAGTTATCTGAAAACTACAACAGATTTCAGCATCCAGTATGAGAGAAATTATGTTTTTCAATTTGTTGGGTACATCGATGTCTCTTCAGGGGGCTCAATGGGGGTTCAATGGATGAAAGAAAATCAATGAAAAGACATGTGAACATTCTAACAGTGGCTCTTTTTCCACAGAAGCAGGATAAAACGTTGCTGTTTAGGGAGATGTGATGCAATTTGGTTTGCAGATGTTCCTTGTGTATCTATAGTTACATCAATAAGGAACAATGATGTTGTGTTCTGATAATCTGAGTGCCATTACGATGACTAAGAACCCACTTTTTGATATTTGCATCCAACATTTTGCAGTATGTTTTCATTCCATTTGAAGGCTAGTGAATGAAGAAACCATTGAGCTGAATATGCTGACAAAGCCTCTTGCACCATTTTTTTTTTATTAAATTTAGGGACAATTTTTTGGCTGTACCCTGTATGTTCATTAAGGGAGGGTAATAGGAAAAATATAATGGTTGTTAGGTAGTTTGCAGTCAGCAGCTATATAGTTGACAATTGGATGGCCGATAGTTAGGGTTTGTCTCAGATTTCAGTTGAAGAGTAGAACATTTAAATGTTCTGTGAATCTGAGCGTTCATAATATACAGTTGTTTTCTCCATTTTTCTCTCAATTGTCTTCACAAACTTGTCTTGCAAGTTTATTAAATTTCTGACATGGAACGGAATGCTTTAATGCCTAGCAGTGGCAATGTCTTGGGGAAATGCTACAAAAATGAAAGAAATGACTATGCAAAAAGAGAAAATAGGAAAAATAAAGAGCATCTATTTTACCTATCTAATAGAATGTTGTAAGATATGTTGCTTGAAGAAAAGTTCAATGTAGATTATAAGCAAATAGAAAAAAATATAATCGCCAGTAGGTTGGTAGACAGTTAGCAGTTATATAGTCGACAGTTAGGTGGTTCATAGTTAGGGGCTGTTTCATCTTTCAACTGAAAAATAGAAAGGTTAACTGCATGGTTGGAAAACTTGGAATTAGCAAGGTTAATTTTGATTCATACTTGGTGACACGACAAAAACTCAGCCAAAAAAATTAAACAAAATATATAAAATTCATTTAAATTTAAAAAAAAAATGGAACTAAACAGCTTCAAAGGTGATTGTCTATTAGCTTTTCATATCAGGGGTACAAGTACAATTCATGATAGCTAAATGATCATCAATAATCATAAAAAACTAATGAAAATACAATATACTCAAGCAGTTTGAAACTGGTTTCTACTTTTCCTTCCTTAACCTTGAACTGGATGGTTGGACTCGTACTAGCATTTCCTCAGGTGCATCATCCTCCAATGCTGTGCCTTCCATTCCTTCCTTCTCCAACTCCTCAGTCCTCTGTGAACATGGGCTCCACATCCTTGACAATCCAATTTGAAATTAGATCTAGCTCATCCAACTTGTCTCCATCGTGTGACTTAGTCCCCTCCACTTGTTCGACAAGTTGAAGATTGTATTGCACAAACATGAGGTCATTGAGGCGTTCTTAGGTCAAGCTTTTGTGCTTTTTGGTGTGTAAGCTCTCAAATAGCAACCAGTTGTGCTCACAACCAGAAGTGCTACAAGGTCGTTTAAAATGCAAACGGCTGTCCTTTGAAGATTTGTTGTTTTAGCACCATAATCTTTCCACCATAGATCTTCAAAAGAATATTCATAAATATAAATTTTGTAAAAAAAACTAAAACTATATCTCCAGTTCCAAAGGAGACTTGAATCATATTAAATAAAAAGTTTACGAGGCCGTAAGGTCGACCTTGATTGAACACAAAAGAGTGATGGAAAAAAACCGTCCTCTTAGCCGACCTTGATTGAACACAAAAGAATGGTGGAAAAAACCATCTCCTCAGTTTGGCTGTATGCCTGTAACTCATCAGGGCTTTGGACTCTTATGTGGTTGTCAAGTATCATCCTCTATATGTGGACATTAATAATCTTATCTTAAATGTGGCTGTAGAGGCCATCCATGACCTGCTCATCGATGTCAAATGTATCATCAAAAATGAATTTGGAATTCAAGTAGTACCTTGCAGCATGTACGGGTCGATGGGGTTGCTTGGACCATGTAATATCAATAATACAATAAATGGGATCAAAATTTGTGCTTGTCTCCATAATATTTTGGGTGGCCTCTTTCGACCTATCCATGGCCTCATACAAATAATCCATTGGAATTTGGTTGGCTTCTGCATAGCAAAGAAGCTTGGCCAAAGGTTAAATCACATGAATGATGAAAATAATAAAAAATAAATTTACTAAAAAATTACAAATCTAAATTTAAATTTAGGAATTAGAATTTAAAACATTTTGAAGGCGAGAGAATTTTGAAACTTGTAAATTACCTTGATAATCTCTTCTGCATTCTTCCAAAAATTATTATCAAAAACTATATTAAATTGTCATCAGAAGCTAACTTGACAACTCTCTCTACATCCTTCTTGGTATTAAATGTGACCTTAACCATGATTCGCTTACAAACATCCTCTTAAGAGGAGATTGTGCAGCCACAGGGCTTTGCAAGGTGACGGAGAGAGAGTTAAACCTTTGTTGAACAATATCCTTTCCATTAGTGTGCTCTCTCATTAGGCTAAGCACCCGTGTACAGTTTTAAATAAATTTAGTGATGTTTCTTTGCCTCGTCAACCACATCTTGCGCCCTTGGCAAATGGCCAATATCCTCAAGAATGAGGTCAATGCAATGGGCTTCACATGGTCTCCAAAATATAGTGGGGTACTTATCCTTAGGAAGATTTGCTGCAACTACATAAGCTGCTGTGTTGCCCATTGCTAACTTGGACAACATTCTCGACTTCCGCTTAGACCATCACCTCCAATAAAGTAAATAAATGGTGTGGACTCTTCACCTCTCAAGAGGGATCAGCCAACTTTAAGAAGATTTATAATCCACTTGAAGCCATTAAATAATTGATAAGGGTGCGATTCCTCGCATGTGTCTAACCATCAAATAAAATTCTGCACTCTTTTGTGCTCCATAATTTCTTTTGCTCTTCTACAAGGACCTGCATGTCTGAAACAGACTCCTTCAGCAAGGGCCTGCTTAAATCCCTCACCACAGGAGGCTTCATTCCTTTACCAATTGCGCTGATTCCCCTCAAGGCATCCCAATAAGGGTTGTTAATGGCATTGAAGGGTATGCTTCAATAATACCAAAATTTTGCTGCAGAGATTCAGGCTTACCTTAGCTTCTTCTTCCTTCAAACTGTAGTCCATCTCTGTGCGAAGAGCAAAGAAACCTTGGGGCATATCCCTTCTACTTGTGCTCTCGCTTGAAGAAAGCCAACTGCACAGGCCAAGGATAGACTCTGATTCTTCATTGTTATGGCTATATTTGTAGTCTATGTGCACGAGCCTCACTCCAACTGCAACATTTGTTTCTTTCCTTTATAACTTCTCTTTGTTGGCAAGGATCACTTTCATCTGTCTTGAGATTTCAGGGTCCACAGCAGGCGCAACTATACATCTTGGCCTGGTATACTAGTGATATGAATTTGAGGCAATTGATGCCTCGCCTCATATCTTTGCCACAATGTTTGCAAAACACATGATTTGAAAGAGTGCCCTTTCTGCCATGTATCCAAGCCATGCCCCTCCTTGGACTTGGATACTAAGGGCCATTTCCTCTCACCTGAATTAGTCATCTACCACACAAAAATAAAAAAAGAAAAAAAGTATAAAAAGGAATAAAACATAGAAAATAATCTAAGCTAGAGGCATTGGGAAAAGAAAGGAACAGAAAAAAGAAAGGAGGAAAATAAAAAGACCATAAAATATGCCAAAATAATAAAATTTTTTACCTTTGAAGTCTTTCTCCAGGTTGTGAAATCTCTTGCAAACATGAAAGATTCGGTCAAAATTGTCTTCAAACATGGTGGACTGGGTCAAATTTGTCTTCAGCAATCAGTACTTAGAAGGATGGAGCTAGAAAAAGTGAGAAATGAGGAGCTTGTCACATTTTTGGCCATTTTGGCCTTCTTTTATTTTGCACATGACGGATTTTCGTGATTTTTTTGTGAGTCATCACAGTTTTTTAGCGATTTATCGGCGATAAATCACCAAAAATGACTGTTGAATTTTTGGGCGATTTTCTTGCCTAGCTTATTGTGATTACTTGCGATCAACCGACACATTTTCCAACTATGGTTAAATGTATCATATATCCGATCATTCATAATATGTTATGTCAATTTTCTCCTCTCTTCTCTCAATTGCTCCACAATTTTTTTTGTAAGTATATTAAAATTCTACCATTGGGAAGGGAATTCTATTATTTCTAGTAGTGGTAATGTCCTATGAAAATGCCACAAAATGAAGAAATGACTAAGAAAAAAAAGGGCATTTATTTCACCCATCTCTTAGATGTTGTAGGATATGTGACTTGAAGAAAAGTATCATGTATTAAGGGTGTATAAAAATGCTTAAGTTGGATTGCTGAACAAGAACTTTATGATTACAAGTTGAAGGACTCCACTTGCAGATCATTTGGGGAATAGTAGTGTGCTCACAACCTAGCTTTTTCTGATGAAGAACAAGTTTGCATTAGCTTTGGAAGGTGACTAATCTTCCACTTCCCTATTTTGTTTTCTTTGTATCTGGGATAGCTACGCTATTTGGTGCATATAATGGAATAAATCCAGAAATTGCTGGTTTTTCACCTCACAGGTAAATGTTTGGCTCATGCAGCAATTAAATTTGGTGATCTCTTAAATCACCCACCGAATCATGTTGATTTCTAATGAATTCAACAAAAGATAGACACAGAGCGATTAAAGGCGAAAGCAAATTGTAATAACGTGTTATGCATTTGTCAAATATTAAATATCAAACTAAATTGATCAGTCAATGATATTAGGTATGTAGTTATAATAATATCTGAAGTTTAATTTAATGTATGCCATGAAAAGTTAGAATTAATTCAAAATTATATAAATAGAATATCAGTTTTAGGCAGAACTAATCCCATAGATTAGAACATTAATTGTGTGTCTTTTAACAAAATAATTATGATGGATTTGCTTTCCCCTACCTTATAAGCTGCAATTTATAATTATATACAAACACATCTGTATTTAGGACAAGTAAAAAATATTTTATTCACATACAATTTTTTTTGAGGAAGTCTCAACCGATTAATCGGAAACAGATAAGCAAAGATAAATGCAGTCCCATAGCTGCTAACTAGAAAGACTAGATGGCTTGAAATCCTGGAACACAGAACTAAATTTATAGTATCTAAATGAAAAATTCAAGTTCACGAAGTTCCAAATGCCTGAAACATTATGGCCTTGGCACTTCGGTGCTCTATGCCTCCTTTCTCACTCCATTAAATGATCATTGGCACAATCAAGTGCATGTTCAGTGCTAAGAAGCTTATCTTTTTCCTGCTGAATAAGTTGATGAATAGCTGACTGTACTGCTTCCCATCTGGCCTGTGCTGCCTTTGAATTAGCATGGTTAGTCAACAGATTCACAGTTGTAATGATGCTATTATCATAGTATTTGTGCTCGACTTCCAGCATTTCGCTTCCAACCCCATTTGCAGATGATCTTGTTCGGCACAGATCACACCCTCCCTATAATTTCAGTAGGAAAGACAGCATGTCACATTCTCCACCACAATGGCAGCACTTATTGATGCTTCTCTTTGGTAATAAGTGTTCCTTTACCCCATAAACTGTATTCACAAGCACCCTGGTGAGCCCTTTGGTGTGTAATCACACTATTTTGATTAACAATATTCCTCATTGCATTTGCGAAAAGATGGATATGGGCAGCATTCTCTTGTTTCTGCTATTTAGATTAATGCACACCACAAAAAAAGTGGTATCACAACAAAAATTCAGTGTCATGAAAGCCCACACTGCACCTTGGTACCCCATGCCCCCTTTCATAGTCCATCAATCCTCTGTTCAATGTTAAGCAACTTATCTTTTGTCTTGCTGAAGAAGCTGATGAATGGCTGATTGTGTTGCTTGCAAATTAACATGGTCAGTCAACAGATTTACATCTGCAACAATGCCATTGTTGAAACATTCGTGCTCAGCTTTCATCATTGTGTCCAAATTGATTTGCAGGTGGTTGTTTAGCATGGATCACATCTTCATAATAGTGTCAACAGGAAAGACAGCATGTTCAGCTTTCACCACCACAACTAATGTGCTTATTACCACTTCTCTTAGTTGATGCATTCTTGTTTCCCATACACTATGTTTGCTGCAAACGTGGTGGGTTCCTTCGAGTGTAGTCTCCACTGTTCTCCTTACCAGTATCCCTTGTTGCATTTGCCTGCAAAGAAGAGGCAAACATGCCCTGCATTTTGTCATATCTACTATTTAGATTAACGTGCACAAAGGCAAGCATAATCTCTTTGAAGGAAAAGACTCTCTAGTCTAGGACCAACAGACTATCCACCACTTGAGGGATACAATTGTTTGCAACCATCACTTGCAGTGACTTCACTTGGACTTTCCCATTTGAGATTTACATTGTCAAACAGAAAAATGGCATTTACTATACTTAACGAAGAGGAATCTTAACAAGGTGAAAAACCAAATGGAAGGGACACCACCACTTGGAGAGGAAGCCTCACCAGCCGGAAGACCACACAAAAGGGACTCAATAACTCAACACTTGAGCAATAAATGCAGCAGGGGCACCACCACTCATGGCTTGGCTGCATTTATTACCCAAGGAGGAAGGGAGGGAGGGAGTTACTCATTAGTTAATCCTTTCCATTTACTATCCTCAGTCTCTCAGTTGTGCCAGATCCCTTTTATCATGTTAAATGGTGGTTGTTATTAAGAATGTTGTGCCATATACCATGGTATACATGGCTTGGCCACACCCTCTCATTGATTGCTGAGTGGTGCTGCCCCTGCCGCATTTATTACTCAAGTGTTGAGTTATTGGGTCCCTTATGTGGGGTCTTCCAGCTCACAATGCTGAGTGGTGGTGCCTGTGTTGCATTTTTTGCTTAATGGTCGAGTTATTGGGTCCTTTCTGTGTGGTCTTCCGGCTGGTGAAACTTCTTCTCCAAGTTGTGTTGTCCCTTTCATTTGGTTTTTCAGCTTGTGTATGTTCCTCTTCTTTTTTGAAATGGCAGCTGTTGTTTCTTACAAGAATGATCACATGTTTGATTCTCCTGCATTTTCCTTTTCAGGTCCATGCAGATCAGCCTTCCTTGTGATTATGTTCTCGCTGATTTGTCAGCATAAACGAGATGTTACAGTCCTGGATAGAGCTTATCTTCATCTTCCTAGAGTTTGTAATTTTCTATTTCACTTGCCTATAGTGATAATCCTATACTAGCCACATTATCAGCATCCTATTTTGCTAACAATGTGCGTGATTGAATTGGACGTGTCTTAGCCGATCCCTGTTTCTTTCATGAAGAAAGCCTCTTTGAGATGAGCTTGGAGCCTCCAGTATTGCATGTCTTTGAGCTATCTCTTCTATGTTCACCTGCAAATCTCCTTCTACTATAAATCAATTGAGATTCTTACATATTGATTACTCTGGCTGCCTCATATTGGTTATCGCACTTCTCCCAGATTTCTTGCATAAACAAACACTGCCTTTCCCAAATGATTTTGACAGATACCTCCCACTCCAGCCTCTATTGGATTGCCTGAAGATGCTCCATGAAAGTTTAGATTCAAATATCTGATGGATGAATCCATTTGACCAAGGCCCTTTCCTATTTCTTTCTTCTTTTTCTTATCTTCTTGACGAGGCTATCTTGAAAGTGATGCGAAGTTTTTTCTAGTGCTGCTTGGTGACTGATTCCATACTTATAACAATGTCTCTTGGTTTTCCATTGAAGAATTTTTCATTTTGCTCTTTCCAAAGTGACCATGGAATCAAAGGATTTGGTGATGCCCAGTGTTTTAGCTTTTTTCTTGCTTGTAGTAGCTTCTTCCTGACTAACACAGTCTAGAATTTTTTCGGGGATGTTCATTGCACAATTTAGGAAGCCCATTTTTCACTGCCATAACTTCCTTGAAAAAGGGCGAGTTACAAGAAAGTGATCAACTGTCTCCTCTTCTTGCTCATAAAGACAATATCTGGAAGGGCTATTGAATCCTCTCCTGGCCTTTATTATCTTGTGTTAGTAATCTATTACTACAAGCTAGCCAGAGTAAACTCTTATTTGGCCAGGTGTTGCTTGTCGAAATGGACATGCAATCAAAAGAGCAACTTTGAGCTAACCAATATGGATCTGTTATAGCTCATCTTCACCGATTATTCACCAGTTTTAGAGCCTTCCCGGTGAAGTTGGTCCACTCCTAGTTTATTAATACTCTCATTCTTTTTTGAGATGTTACTTGACCACTGCCAGTTGCCCTCCATCTCCTTTTGGGGTTGGAGTCTCTTCTATTTTCTGGTCTCAAGGGCTTCTTCACAGGTTGCTTGCAATAGTCTCTGACCTTCCATCCATATGAAGGTTCTAGGATGTGCCTTCGGTCTTCCAGGTGTGGGATAAACACCACAGGATAAGACACCAAACATGGATCATCCTCAAAGTAAACTTTATTTCCATCTCTTACATCCCACCTTAACTTCTTGTTTCTGATATTTCTGCAGTTTAAATTGAATTCCCACATCATTGTTCTTCATGTTCTTCCTTTCACAGTAAAAATTCTCAGGGAATTGAGAATTCATAGCATCTAAAATTTTTGGCCTGAAAATTCTAATTCACTATTTGTTACTATCCTTATATAGGCACCATATCATTTTGGCTCATAGAGCTTTTTTTACCAGCTTCAAGTCCCACGTTCCTGCCCTCCTTGAATTTTGGGCATGCAGACATTTTTCTTTTTCCAGACGTCAAGGGAATTATTTCCCTTACTTCCAACCCTTACCATGAGAATCTCTCAGAGTATTGGTGACACATTCACTTGCTTTGAAAGAAGTTACATGATTGAAAGAAATTATACGAGGTGAGCTTTCAAAACCGTGTTCAGGATCTGAAGTTTCTCTGCTGCTGAGAGCCAATTTTTTGTTCAGCCTTAAACTTTCTTACTTATCTGTCAATTAGGCCAACCGATAAGTCCGATTTTTTCCTTCCCTGAAACAAGGAAATTCCCAATTACTTACTCCACAAGCGGCGATACAAACCCAGGGAGATCATTTTAATAAGACTGTGTCTTCAAGGATCGGTATTGCCAATTACTCTGAGTTGTTGCTTCCCTGAAACAAGGAAATTCCTAATTACTTGACAAGCGGGCAATCACAAACCCAAGGAGATCATTAATTATTATGTGTCTTCAACGATCAGTATTCTGATTTGTTCCTTCCCTGAGACAAGGAAATTCCCAATTACTTACTCGACAAGAGGCAATCATAAACCCAAGGAAATCATTATAAGACTGTTTTTAAGGATCGGTATTGCCAATAACTCTGAGTTGTTGCTTCCCTGAAACAAGAAAATTCCCAATTACGTACTTGACAAGAAGCAATCACATATCCAAAGAGATTATTAAGAAGTCCATCTTCAAGGATCAGTATTTAAGAATGATAATAATCGTGTGATACTTGGCCTTATTTACGAACCTACTGCCTCCTCGTACATATGTAAAACATTGTCAAAGTTGCTTGCTTCTCTAATATTGGAATGATAAGCTAAGGCTGTCATTTATAAATTGCAAATGAGTTATTTCTTTTGAGGTAATCTGTGGTCTTTAATCCTCCCTTGTGAGTAAGAGCATCTCAAGGATCTCCTGAGTGTTTTATCAACAATTATAGAAAGATCAGGATAGAGTGGACTCCCCTGACAGATTGCACATCCTATCCTGGGCTATTATAAGATCTAATTTTATGATCATGGCACGGAGAAAACTATATTGTACATGACTTGTATATCCTTACACACCCCCATTGCTTCTTTGAAATGATTTTGTTTGCCAGACTTCTGACCCTATTAGTAATTACCTTGGATTTTTTTTGGTAATCTGTATAGCATAATGAAATTAGGCAATGATTCAAATTACTTACTCGATTTCAGAATGAGCTGCAGGAAGGCAGTATTCATCTTCTTTAAAGTGTGTCCAGCTCTGGACACTTCTAAAGCTACGCATATCTGTTTACCATACCCCAAAAGCATTGGAACAAAGAAACCATGAAGTCATTCAGACCTGAAGCCTTATCTTTCTTCATGTTAAATACTGCCAACTTTACCTCCTTTCCAAGATTGTTTAATGTTTTTTTTTGTGTTCTTGAATTATCAATCGGGGTACGTATTGTATCAGGTCCTCCTAAGCCTTTTTCTCTTACTTTACAAGACTCTGAAAGTATTTTAGGGGTTTTGTCTTAGCTACAACAAGAGGACACATGATATTTTTTATCGGATTTATAAAGTAAAAGTACTCTGGAAGAAACTGGTATTCTGATCTCCCTTCTTCAAGTAACTCACGATTTCTGCCTCTCTTAAATCTCGTTTTGATTTAGTGTTTCCTGTAAGTCTTTAGCTGTCTCCTTCTTCTTGGCATGAAGCTTTTCTGTTTCTTACTTATTTGCGAGCCTGTCCTTGAGAAAATCCATTTCATATTCTAAGTGGGCTTTGTCTGGAAGAGTATCCCAATAATCCCTTTATTCCACACTGTGATTTCTCTTTCAACTCTTTGGAGCTTCTGAATCTACTTACCAATTTTCGATCTTCATCTGCTAGGACTACAGAACATCACTGCTGTATTCTGTGAAGCAATCCGGGTGAAGAAGCTGCATGTCGTTGAACTTGAAAGGGCTTTGTCTTGGCTAGGTGTCTTTTGAAATCTCTAAGAGAGTAGTCTAGTTGTCTGAGCCTGAGGTCTTGAAGACTTTGATTCAAAGATCATATTCCTTTCTAGCCAAGGGTCAACAAAAGAGAATGATCAAATCTTTCCCAGTCTCTATTTTGTTCTCCTCTTTTGTTGAAGCAAGTTAGTTATGCTCCCTGGGCTGCATTGGGCTCCATAACCCAAGGTGCTTGAGAGAAAATAAAATTATTGAAGTCCTCTGATTTAGAAAGGGTCATGCCACCAAGTTTCTCTTTATTCCTCAGGCAGTAGTTGAAGTCTTCTGCTATAATCCACTTCCCATTCTTCACTGCCTGACATGAGGATAGAGAAATCCATTTTTCATTTCTCTCACCTATGAAATTCTAAGCATACACTTTAGTCAAGGCTACCTGAAAATCTTCTCTGGGTGTTTAGTCTGAACTCTTGAACACCGAGTCAACGTCTCTTCTAAGATATAAGCTAGCCACAGAGTACACTAGAATCCTACAGAATAGTAAGACCTCTTAAACTACTTTCTGAGTCAACTGCTACCCAGTGTTTTCTTCTCCAAATCTGATAAACCTTTTTATTAATTGCTTCCTGGATGCGTATTCAGTTTCTTGTACTAATACAATATCTGGTTTTTTGAATCTTGATTTGTCATCTGAGAAGACTTATTTTGATTGTGATGTTCATGTCTCATATGTTACAAGAAGACATTTTCATTTGTTTTTATTAGATTTAGCCTTCTGTATTTGGGGTTGATTTTCTCCTTCGAGTAGATTCTTTCTTCTTGCCTTATCATGTTTGATTTTGATCATCTTCAATGGTTGCTCTCCTGAACAATCTGGCTGCTTATTATTCATTGCCCTGGTACAATGTATTGATTGGTGGTTATCACATTGGGCTGTGTCGGAACTAGTTTCTTAACAGTTAGCATAATGGGAGAGGGAGGACCAGACTGTGAGAAGAATTTTGATTTTCCAGGGATGGGGTATTTTGCATGTTTGGATTGGCTTTCTATTTCACTTCTACATCTTATTGCTGGTCTTCATCAGAGAAAGACTTCAAAACTAATTTTTGTTTGTTTTGTTCTTGTCTTTCCCTTGAACAACCTCCATTTTGCTAAATTGCTTATTCCTTTTATTTTTCCTGCCTACTGTAACAAAGCCCTCCTTTTCATATTTCTTTTCATCCATGGCAACCGTTGGACATTACGTGGCAAGTGGTCATGCTTATGGCATATCAAACAGCAACATGGCAAGTTTTAGTAGTGTAGAGGTCGGTTTGTTTCAGCCAACCTTCAGCCATTAGTCAATTCCTCTGAGGAATTGGTTAGCTTAGGTTTATCAAGATGTAGATCCTGGAATTTATTATGTGGTTCTTGTTACAAGTTACTGAAACTATAGATACTAATTTCCCTAGAGAGTTCCATATTCAGGAAAAGAAATATAGACTGTCCATAGATGCACAAAAAGCTTAAACAGCCAAACCCACATTGGGCTTATGTTGGCTTTTCTTGTTTGAAGTAAAAGAGAGTAGATGATGGCCTCATGGCGAGACCCAAACTTCCAAAGAACCATGACCTGCTGTCAAGCACAGATGCACCCTCCTAAATATTAGGTAACTGGTCGTTAACTTCCTCTTCTTAGCAACCCAGCTTCTGAGTTCTTCTTCTCTTGGCCACCTACCCACAAGCTTACAGATTAGCCCTAATTTTGTTAAATCCTCCATGTCCAGTTCTATGGCTGCCCAATCAAATTTTATTATGGGCTTTTCCATTGCAGCCTCCAAGCATCCCCACCACATCAAAGTTCGTTGTTTCTTTTGCATTTTAAAATTACCTTTTCTTTTGCATTTTATTATGGGCTTTTCCATTGCAGCCTCCAAGCCTGGAGATGAGTGAGGGTTTGAGACCATTTTTAGCTGAACAGCTTTGAAAATTTTGCTTTAAAAGTTTCCTCAACTGAGGGAGAAACCTAGGGAAAAGTTTTGGGGCCTTAAAGTTCTTGGATTCCATTGCGTAAGGAGGCCATCTGGCTGGCTGTAATTTCCCTCTGCCCTGCCAATACACGTTCTGTGAGGGTTAACAACAGAAAACCAGTGAATCCCTAACCAACATGATAACAGGACCTTGGGGATGCATCCCTATGTAACTATTTTCTACATAGAACTAAATATGTTTGCCTTATCCATATTTCCAGACACTGCTGTGTTGATTAATCCTCTTTTTCTTGTAAAACATATGGCTAGAAAGTAGAAATCAATATAATGGTAAGGCCACATGTTCCAGAGCTAATATTTTGCAAGTTGAATAGTTTTGAAGATTTCAGTTCCATGATTGTTTTCTTCTTTGTGTTGGGAATAAATTCAATAATATAAAAGTACACAAACAAAATTTGTTTGTATGCAAGATGCCATTAATCAAATGGTAAAATTGAAGTAAATATGAAAAAATTTATTTCATAAGGCAGTTTTTTAGCCTTGAACATGCTGGTATTTTTGATATTTTTCTGCTTGAACCTCCATTAATGTAGGGGCAGCAAAAGTGATAGAGTTGACATTCTGGAAGAGCTTCTTTAGCAGCTGAATAAATGAACGTGTCAGCTGTGCTGATTGCTTATAGATACCATTGTTTAGGCGTTTGTCTGAACTTAGGTTGTCATTTACTTTCCTCAAAGTCTTTCTGGGAAGCAATTATTGCAAAATCACCTCATTTATTGCTATTTAGATAAGAGGGAGTAATGCACAGGTTGCCTTTATGTCTATTGTTTCTGTGTAGTTCTCTGAGCAACCTCATAAAAAAATAGATAACTAATCGGCAATTCCTTTGAGCAAATATGCTACTGCGACATACTTCGATGTTCTGTACCCCAGTAACAAATCACTTTGGGATCTTTAATTCATTTTTCTTAAGACATTCCCTTCTTGTATTTATTTGCTGTCCAGCTCTCTATTTTCTTTTTCTTAGTTTCTTTCTATAAGCGTGAAAATTGTGTCTTCTGCTCTTTTGAAATGATTAAATTGAAGAAATCTACATTTGTTTGTTTGGTGATTTCTCTCTTCTATTTCTTTTTTGTCTTACTGATTTGTATGGTTTTGGAAGCCATTAATTCACACAACTTTCTCTTGGTTGCATGGCATAGCTGTCATGGCTTACTTTTCTCTAATTTCTGGTACATAGTGGCGGATGAAGGACAAAAAATCTGTTGGTGAGTCTCTGGATGCCGACCTTGATGAGTACTGGCGAAAGAAAACTGATGGATCTGAGCAAGCTAAACCTGGTAGAGATGAATGTTTTGTGTATTCATAAGTGAATAAATTTAAGAATAAGATTGACCTATGTATATTTTTGTTAACCAATCTTTTCTGTTGTTCTGATGAATAGAATTGGAGGAATCTTCTGTGTTGGAAAAGAAAGATTCATTAGATGGCCCAGGGAATGATGCGTCCAAGAGAATAGCAGGAAGTGGAAGCAGTTTAAGACCAAACAAAACAGCGAGGAGTGTGCAACTGAATTCTGACGACTAAGCAAAATATTACCAGTGTAACATTATTGAGTAATTTTATGTGGCTGCACATATCCTTATGACCTTTCAATCTGATTAAGTTGGTTCTTTGAATCACTTGTTTCAACTTGTTTGGAAGAAAATTAGGTGTGATCTCCTCACTTCAGAAATTTATTGATTTGCGAATTTTGATTACTGGATGTTTTCAGAAGACACTATAAATGTATTACTGGTCTCGTTGAGGACTTGCAAAATGATTTTTTAGATTTAGCACTAGGTCATAGGAGTTCAGTCTTCAAACTTCATGATTTGAAAAATGGAAAAGTTCTTTGCAGTAGTGATTTTTTAAGAACATGCGGGAGACATAGAGGACTGCCTGCATTGCTGAAGACCTGATTTTAAATTTCAGAATGTGACATTCTGCATGTATCCTCAGTTAATTATCAAAATGCTTTGTTGGACATGTGCTAACTTCCACCAAATGCATAATTACTTGCTTTCCTTGCAGAAATTTGTTGAATATGCAAAAGGTTTTGTAGGGTTTCTAATGTATATTGCTGAGCGAGGTGCTGGAATAATATTCCATTTTTTTGGCATATTAGCTTTGGTTTGTTCATGTAGTTAAATTTTAATTATACTACAACTGTCAACAATAAACTAATAGCAAATGCACACCAAGTATTTTTGTTATTCAGTTTGACTTCTCATGTATTTGGATTTTAACTTCACATCTTATCAAGATACAGCTTCACACATCATTATTACTATTTTTTCCTCTCCCTAATTTGGGTTATGCTTCTTTGTGAAAATAGCCTGCTTATTGGTCCTAGAGAAGTATGCTTTGTATGGTAGTTTGTGGCAACTGCTTTAAAATATATTTGATGCTCTCTTATCATGACTCAATAAAGCGGAAGTTAAAAACAGGAAACACCCAGACCCTTATTAAACCTGCACTAAGCTGCTCCTGGTACATTCCGAGGCACATTAAATCCACATTTTATTTTCAAATATTCTTCAATTACATCCAAATTTATGGAAGCAACATACCATGAGACCAACCACTAGCAATGATCTCTGAGTTTGCTCCTGGTACATTCCGAAGCACATAAAATTCACATTTTATTTTTGAATATCCTTCTATGACACCCAATTTATGGAGACAACTTACCATGAAACCACTAGCATAATCTGGGTGAAACTGATTGATCCCAATCGGCACAAATGTGCACACATGCACTAAATGGATGCTGCTCATCGAGTTTGCATCTTGAGTTTTTTGCAGTGAGCATCTCAACTTAGCACCCTTGCATGTGGATGGACAATTTAACATATTTTTTATTAGTACATATATGATTTAAAGTTACTTCGTGATTTACCACAAAGATCTCTTGAAGTATTCTTAAGCAAATTCAAATTAGTTTGTGAATTTTGCTGAAAAAGTAGTTCAACCTAATGAATAAAACCTTCAATTTTGAAGGAAAACACCTATACTGCCCAAACTCAAGAATATTACATTAAATAAAGAAATCAAGTATTATTTAAATATGCTTGACACCATTATATAATGTGGAGAAGTCCATTCGGGTAGGAAACTCTGCAGCTATTAGAAACTTTATTTCAACATGCAAATTGGAGATTATAAGGGAGCTCAATATGAAATTTTGTATATCCAGAGAGCAAAAGCTGGTATAGGCTGTGCGAAGGCATTATATAGTTTTTTTAAATGGTCTATTACTCTCTTGCGCAAAGCAAACCCTCCTATTCTTTGAATTGAACATGACTGTTCTGGTTCTATATTTTGTTCAATTTTGGTCTCTTTTAAGGTTCTTTCAATTTCTGAATGTTACAAATGTCATTTTAAGTTTCACATGTTTCCTAAATGATGTGGGAGAGTCATTCAATCCTCACAAATGGAGTACCAAAGGCAGTTCTAGTAAGACACATCCCTTGGTACTTGCCATCTACTTTGAAGTGAGAGTTGAGTCGTCCTCCAGTGTTCTTGATACAATAGGGATCCCTTGTGACTTTATTACAGCTTTCCTATTGATTTAAGGTCTTAATTGATAGGACAACCATACATACATTTGATTAGGAGGCCTGTTGATAGACCTTGCCTTACGATATTATGATATGAAATGATTATGTACTTTCCAATGACAAATGAATGTTGTATTTATTGATAAACTTCTATGTTCCATTGATTGTATTTTTTCTTATGTAAATATATATGCAATAAGTTACGAAAGTTGTAATTCATATTTCTTGAGGGTGGAAAGACTGGTTATTACATATTGACGCACATCATGGTTAATGAAAGAGCCTATTGTCTTGTTTGGTGGAGGTTCTGCGTATGCGCTTAATGAAAGACCCTACCGCGATCAGGCCATGGTATCGCCATGTTTGGTGGATATTCTTATATGTTTTGATGTTTGTGCCTGTATGTCTTTGGCAAGAAAGCAAAGGACTTAATTTCCAATTGCCTGTGATGTCTTGATCATCAAGATTTCATGATTGGCTTATTTGACATTGATGATTGGTTGGCTAGTGCATTATTCATGATATAAGATAAAATTGTATAATCACTATAATAATTGGTTATATAGAATTGAAAAGGGTCTACCTGAATTACATTGTGAACACATAGTATGATAACACCTTGGCAATTATGCATGTATCACTTGCAAAGATTTGAACCTAGGTCCTCAAAAATCGAGGAAATTAACCGGTTGGGCTAATGCCATTTGATTGTATAATCATGATCTTTTCATGAGTTAATTGTTTCAATTTTATATGGCATTGGTTATAATGACAAAGATGAATGTTTTATATTTAGTTTAAATAAGTTCTTATGATTATACTATTGTTTTTATTTTTATTTTCAATAAGTTATATGTGGCTTCTATTGGGGGCCACTCCCATCAAAATACCAAAATATTATAGTTGTTATGCCAATTAAATCATATCCAAGATGTATTTTTATAACAAAATTTTTCATTTATTTTTCTATTAAATATATTCTTCAACTTTTTCGAAGTGCTTTGTTTACACAATCAACTCCTTGACATCATTTTGATTAAGAGAGAAAATTTCACCAAGATGAAGATTAACATTGCAATTGGCTAAATTATCTGCTACATGATTTCTTTCTCTATAAATATGTTCACTTCCAAAAGATTGCCTCTAGTAATAGGTGATGAACATCAACAATAATATTATTTTCTATTCAGCCTCCACATCCATTTTTGTTATTAGCGTTGTTGATAATTTGTGAATTCCCCTCAATTGAAATATATTTCCATCTTTTTTCTATTGCAATTTTAATCCTTGTGAGCAAAGCTTTAGCCTTTGCATAGTTGTTAGTTGAAATTCTATATGATTTTGAGTAAGGGAGGTGAATTTTGCCTGAACTATTTCTAAAAACACCACCTCCACTAGCTTTTCTTGGATTTCTTTTAGAAGTACCATCAAAATTAATTTTGATAAACCCAAATTTCTTGATATTTTCATTTTACCCTTGATCAAAGTAGGTCCTTCATTTTAATTCCATTATTGCAGATGTCTCTTCCATGCATGTTCAAATCTTATAGCCAGTTCAAATCTTATAGCCAAGTTATTAGCACTTTTTTTTGGCACTTAAGAGACTTCCCATGATGAGCACCATATTTGTAGACATTTTTATGCAAGAGAGGCAATAATAAAGTTCCAAACTTGGACATGATTTTGAGATTTATTTTTAAAAATTCTATTATTCCTTTCAAGCCATAAATTCCAACAAATAATGACAAGACCAATCCTCCACATAATACATAATGCTTTAGCTTTGAAATAATTAATCCAACATTTCATCAATTCTTTCAATGTTGATGGAGCTACTCCATATAATTTCATATTGTTAAAAAAGTAACCCCATCTAAATGAAGAAGTAAATGGTCTTACGTTTCTAAATCCTTTTCACATAAGCACATCTGAAAGGTCTATAATATCCTCTTCTTTGTAGACTCTTTTGTAAGAATCTTACTTTGAAATGCTAACCAAAGGAATATTGAGGCCTTAGGGAGAGCCTCTAACGACCAAACATTCTTCCAAGGAAAATAATGGGAGAAGGAAATCTTGATTGCTCTAAATCCTCATATCCCAACTTGATCGAGTATTGACCATCCTTTGATAATTTCCAAACCAACTCGTCCTTTCGTGTAAAAATCAACAAATAAAATTCTTGATGCATCTTTTGAAGTTCATCTGCAATTTTTTTGAGTTTCTCTCCTTCAACCAAGTTACTAAAAGAAATCAATGATCTGAAGTTGTTGCTCATATTAATATAGTCTTTGACATTTGAACCTTTACATGCTAGGCATGCTTGAGTCAATGGTTGTCATTTTGAGTCATAGATAAAAGGATAAGATTTCAACCAAGCATCCGACCAAAAAATTGCATAACTCCCCTCATTAACTAACCATCAAATATGTTTCTTTATCAATTGCAAACTATCTGATAAAAAGTTCCGTGTTGACAATCCTTTGGGTAGGTTCTTTTCCTAGATAATTTTATTGTACCAAGAGAACCTATGTATTTTGAAGTAATATTTTTGCTCAATTATTTCCTTGATCTTTAAATAATCTCCATCCAATTTTTGCCCTTAATGCCAAATTCATAAGTTCGCAATTCTACAAGCTTGCTCCTCCAATATTCTTTCCTTTGCAAACCCTATCCCACTTACAAAGAGGAAACCTGAATTTTTCCTCACAACCTTTCCATAGAAAGTCTCTTTAAATTTTATCAATTTCTGAAACTATAACTATTGTCAATATTGAAAGTGACATCATATAAACATGCATGGATTGCAATGTAGTCTTTATCAATTGTAGCCTTCTTGACATGGTTAGGAACTTACGTTTCCAACCTGCCAAATAAGCTTTCATTCTATCTAAAAAAGAAGCTCATTTTTATTTTCTTTATGAGACAAAGGAATACCCAAGTAGGTTGATGGAAATATTTCAACTTTAAACCCTAATATATTCACAATAATTTGTTGTAAATCTTAAGGCAATATTAACGAAAACAATACTAAATTTTGTAGTATTAACCAACTATCAAGTAGCCTTCTCATAGCATGATAATATTGATTTAAAATTCATGGTCTCACTAACTGACGTATGACCCAAAAGTAAAGTATCATCAACAAATTGGAGATGAGCTTTAGAGGGACCATTTTTTGCAACTTAAATACTTTGATTTTGCCTTCCATTTTTGCCTTTGAGAAATCTCTCCCTAATGCTTTCAGAAGAATATGAATAAATAAGGAGATAATGGATCACCTTGACGAAGTCCACAAGATGACTTGAAGTAACTAACAGGAGAACCATTGATAAAAATAGAAAATTTTGCAGTGCTATAATAGGATTTAACCCATTCACACCAACTATAATCAAAGCCAAACAATCTGAAAATAGCATGTAGAAAATTCTAGGAAACCCTATCATATGCTTTGTTCATATATAATTTCATAAACATACATGGTTTTTCATCGAATGAAGAGAATTATGGCCTCATGTGCAAAAATTATACCATCAAGAATTTGTTTACCACAAACAAAACCACCATGTTCCTTTGAGATAACACAACCTAGAATGTCCTTCAACTTGTTTGCTATACTTTTTGAAATTATATCATCAAGAATTTCTCTTCTATTTCTTTTTTGTCTTACGTTTCTAAATCCTTTTCACATAAGCACATCTGAAAGGTCTATAATATCCTCTTCTTTGTAGACTCTTTTGTAAGAATCTTACTTTGAAATGCTAACCAAAGGAATATTGAGGCCTTAGGGAGCCTCTAACGACCAAACATTCTTCCAAGGAAAATAATTGGGAGAAGGAAATCTTGATTGCTCTAAATCCTCATATCCCAACTTGATCGAGTATTGACCATCCTTTGATAATTTCCAAACCAACTCGTTCTTTCATGTAAAAATCAACAAATAAAATTCTTGATGCATCTTTTGAAGTTCATCTGCAATTTTTTTGAGTTTCTCTCCTTCAACCAAGTTACTAAAAGAAATCAATGATCTGAAGTTGTTGCTCATATTAATATAGTCTTTGACATTTGGACCTTTACATGCTAGGCATGCTTGAGTCAATGGTTGCCATTTTGAGTCATAGATAAGAGGATAAGATTTCAACCAAGCATCCGACCAAAAATTTGCATAACTCCCCTCATTAACTAACCATCAAATATGTTTCTTTATCAATTGCAAACTATCTGATAAAAAGTTCCGTGTTGACAATCCTTTGGGTAGGTTCTTTTCCTAGATAATTTTATTGTACCAAGAGAACCTACGTATTTTGAAGTAATATTTTTGCTCAATTATTTCCTTGATCTTTAAATAATCTCCATCCAATTTTTGCCCTTAATGCCAAATTCATAAGTTTGCAATTCTACAAGCCTGCTCCTCCAATATTCTTTCCTTTGCAAACCCTATCCCACTTACAAAGAGGAAACCTGAATTTTTCCTCACAACCTTTCCATAGAAAGTCTCTTTAAATTTTATCAATTTCTGAAACTATACCTATTGTCAATATTGAAAGTGACATCATATAAACATGGATGGATTGCAATGTAGTCTTTATCAATTGTAGCCTTCTTGACATGGTTAGGAACTTACCTTTCCAACCTGCCAAATAAGCTTTCATTCTATCTAAAAAAGAGATCCAAAGCTCATTTTTATTTTCTTTATGAGACAAAGGAATACCCAAGTAGGTTGATGCAAATCTTTCAACTTTAAACCCTAATATATTCACAATAATTTGTTGTAAATATTAAGGCAATATTAACGAAAACAATACTAAATTTTGTAGTATTAACCAACTATCAAGTAGCCTTCTCATAGCATGATAATATTGATTTAAAATTCATGGTCTCACTAATTGACGTATGACCCAAAAGTAAAGTATCATCAACAAATTGGAGATGAGCTTTAGAGGGACCATTTTTTGCAACTTAAATACTTTGATTTTGCCTTCCATTTTTGCCTTTGAGAAATTTCTCCCTAATGCTTTCAGAAGAATATGAATAAATAAGGAGATAATGGATCACCTTGACGAAGTCCACAAGATGACTTGAAGTAACTAACAGGAGAACCATTGATAAAAATAGAAAATTTTGCAGTGCTATAATAGGATTTAACCCATTCACACCAACTATAATCAAAGCCAAACAATCTGAAAATAGCATGTAGAAAATTCTAGGAAACCCTATCATATGCTTTGTTCATATATAATTTCATAAACATACATGGTTTTTCATCGAATGAAGAGAATTATGGCCTCATGTGCAAAAATTATACCATCAAGAATTTGTTTACCACGAACAAAACCACCATGTTCCTTTGAGATAACACAACCTAGAATGTCCTTCAACTTGTTTGCTATACTTTTTGAAATTATATCATCAAGAATTTGTTTACCACGAACAAAACCACCATGTTCCTTTGAGATAACACAACCTAGAATGTCCTTCAACTTGTTTGCTATACTTTTTGAAATTATATCATCAAGAATTTCTCTTCTATTTCTTTTTTGTCTTACGTTTCTAAATCCTTTTCACATAAGCACATCTGAAAGGTCTATAATATCCTCTTCTTTGTAGACTCTTTTGTAAGAATCTTACTTTGAAATGCTAACCAAAGGAATATTGAGGCCTTAGGGAGAGCCTCTTACGACCAAACATTCTTCCAAGGAAAATAATTGGGAGAAGGAAATCTTGATTGCTCTAAATCCTCATATCCCAACTTGATCGAGTATTCACCATCCTTTGATAATTTCCAGACCAACTCATCCTTTCGTGTAAAAATCAACAAATAAAATTCTTGATGCATCTTTTGAAGTTCATCTGCAATTTTTTTGAGTTTCTCTCCTTCAACCAAGTTACTAAAAGAAATCAATGATCTGAAGTTGTTGCTCATATTAATATAGTCTTTGACATTTGGACCTTTACATGCTAGGCATGCTTGAGTCAATGGTTGCCATTTTGAGTCATAGATAAGAGGATAAGATTTCAACCAAGCATCCGACCAAAAATTTGCATAGCTCCCCTCATTAACTAACCATCAAATATGTTTCTTTATCAATTGCAAACTATCTGATAAAAAGTTCCGTGTTGACAATCCTTTGCGTAGGTTCTTTTCCTAGATAATTTTATTGTACCAAGAGAACCTATGTATTTTGAAGTAATATTTTTGCTCAATTATTTCCTTGATCTTTAAATAATCTCCATCCAATTTTTGCCCTTAATGCCAAATTCATAAGTTTGCAATTCTACAAGCCTGCTCCTCCAATATTCTTTCCTTTGCAAACCCTATCCCACTTACAAAGAGGAAACCTAATTTTTCCTCACAACCTTTCCATAGAAAGTCTCTTTAAATTTTATCAATTTCTGAAACTATACCTATTGTCAATATTGAAAGTGATCATATAAACATGGATGGATTGCAATGTAGTCTTTATCAATTGTAGCCTTCTTGACATGGTTAGGAACTTACCTTTCCAACCTGCCAAATAAGCTTTCATTCTATCTAAAAAGAGATCCAAAGCTCATTTTTATTTTTCTTTATGAGACAAAGGAATACCCAAGTAGGTTGATGGAAATCTTTCAACTTTAAACCCTAATATATTCACAATAATTTGTTGTAAATCTTAAGGCAATATTAATGAAAACAATACTAAATTTTGTAGTATTAACCAACTATCAAGTAGCCTTCTCATAGCATGATAATATTGATTTAAAATTCATGGTCTCACTAACTGACGTATGACCCAAAAGTAAAGTATCATCAACAAATTGGAGATGAGTTTTAGAGGGACCATTTTTTGCAACTTAAATACTTTGATTTTGCCTTCCATTTTTGCCTTTGAGAAATCTCTCCCTAATGCTTTCAGAAGAATTAGAATAAATAAGGAGATAATGGATCACCTTGACGAAGTCCACAAGATGAATTGAAGTAACTAACAGGAGAACCATTGATAAAAATAGAAAATTTTGCAGTGCTATAATAGGATTTAACCCATTCACACCAACTATAATCAAAGCCAAACAATCTGAAAATAGCATGTAGAAAATTCTAGGAAACCCTATCATATGCTTTGTTCATATATAATTTCATAAACATACATGGTTTTTCATCGAATGAAGAGAATTATGGCCTCATGTGCAAAAATTATACCATCAAGAATTTGTTTACCACGAACAAAACCACCATGTTCCTTTGAGATAACACAACCTAGAATGTCCTTCAACTTGTTTGCTAAACTTTTTGAAATTATATCATCAAGAATTTCTCTTCTATTTCTTTTTTTTCTTACGTTTCTAAATCCTTTTCACATAAGCACATCTGAAAGGTCTATAATATCCTCTTCTTTGTAGACTCTCTTTGTAAGAATCTTACTTTGAAATGCTAACCAAAGGAATATTGAGGCCTTAGGGAGAGCCTCTTATGACCAAACATTCTTCCAAGGAAAATATTTGGGAGTAGGAAATTTTGATTGCTCTAAATCCTCATATCCCAACTTGATCGAGTATCCACCATCCTTTGATAAATTCCAAACCAACTCATCCTTTCGTGTAAAAATCAGCAAATAAAACTCTTGAAGCATATTTTGAAGTTCATATGCAATTTTTTTGAGTTCCTCTCCTTCAACCAGGTTACTAAAAGAAATCCATGATCTGGAGTTGTTGCTCATATTAATATAGTCTTTGACATTTGGACCTTTACAAGCTAGGCATGCTTGAGCCAATGGTTTCCATTTTGAGTCAGAGATAAGAGGATAAGGCTTCAACCAAGCATCAGACCAAAAATTTGCATAATTCCCCTCATTAACTAACCATCTAATATGTTTCTTTATCAATTGCAAACTATCTGATATGAAGTTCCATGTTGACGATCCTTTGGGTAGGGTTCTTTTCCTAAATAATTTTATTGCATCAAGAGAACCTATATATTTTTGAAGTAATATTTTTGCCCAATTCTTTCCTTGATCTCTAAATAATCTCCACCCAATCTTTTCCCCTAATGCCAAACTCATAAGTTTGCAATTCTACAAGCTTGCTCCTCCAATATTCTTTCCTTTGCAAACCCTATCCCACTTACAAAGAGGAAACCTAAATTTTTCCTCACAACCTTTCCAAAGAAAGTCTCTTTGAATTTTATCAATTTCTGATGCTATACCTATTGGCAATATTGAAAGTGACATCATATAAATAGGGATGGATTGCAATGTAGTCTTTATGAGTTGTAGCCTTCCTGCCATGGTTAAGAACTTACCTTTCCAACCTACCAAACAAGCTTTCATTCTATCCAAAAAGAGATCCAAAGCTCATTTTTATTTCCTTTATGAGACAAAGGAATACCCAAGTAGGTTGATGGAAATTTTTCAATTTTAAACCCTAAAATATTCACAATAATTTGTTGTAAATCTAGGGCAATATTAATGAAAAAATACTGGATTTTGTAGTATTAACCAACTATCTAGTAGCCTTCTCATAGCATGATAATATTGATTTAAAATCCATGGCCTCACTAACTGAGGGATGGCCCAAAAGAAAAGTATCATCAACAAATTGGAGATGAGATTTGAAGGGACCATTTTTTGCAACTTGAATACCTTTGATTTTTCCTTCCATTTTTGCCTTTGAGAAAGCTCTCCCTAATGCCTTCGCAAGAATAATGAATAGATAAGGAGATAGTGGATCACCTTGATGAAGTCCACAAGATGACTTGAAGTAACCAATAGGAGAACCATTGATCAAAATAGAATATTTTGTAGTGCTATAACAACATTTAATCCATTCACACCAACTATAATCAAAACCAAACTTTTTGAGAATATCATGTAGAAAATTCTAGGAAACCCTATCATATGCTTTGTTCATATCTAATTTCATAAGCATACCTGGTTTTTCATGGAATGAAGAGAATGTATGGCCTCTTATGCAATGATTATACCATCAAGAATTTATTTACCACAAACAAAACCACCTTGTTCCTCTGAGATAACACAATCTAGAATGCCTTTCAACTTGTTTGCCATAATTTTTGAAATGATCTTATAAATCATATTACAAAGGCTTATTGGATAAAAATTATCAAAATATTTTTTCTCACCTTTCTTGGGAACCAATGTAATAAAAGTGGCATTGATCTCACTTATTATAGCCTTCCTTTTTTGGGCCTCTTCAACTACAACTAACATATCACTCTTCAATAAATCCCAAAATTTTTGAAAGAAAATTGTAGGAAATCCATTGGGGCTAGGTGCCTTGTTAGGATGGAAAGAGAAAACTGCTTCATGTAGCTCCTCCATAGATATCTTCTTCATCAAGCTTTCATTTTGTCCCTATGTGATAATTGATGGAATATTTTGCAAAATCTTATCTTGTGCCTCCTTATCTTGCCTAGTATCTGACAAAATATTTTTGAAATAATTAATTGCTTCCTTCCTTATATCTTCTTCTTCCTCAATATTTCTTCCATCTGGAGTTAAAATATTTTTGATGTGATGAAAAGAAAAATTGTTTTTGTTGTAGCATGATTATTTTTGTATTTCTATCTCCTTCCTTGAGCCATTTCTCTCTAGATTTTTGGAACCAATATGACTCCCTTTTTCAATGCATTATGATAATAAAAAAGTAATTATTTTTCTTTCACATAAGAATCTTGATCCATTCCATTAGTTTCTACTATCTCTTGTAAATTTTTGAGCTTGGATTCAATTTCTTTCTTTTCTTTAAAAATGTTACCAAAATATTTGACATTCCAAATCTTCATTTGCTCCTTTAAATATTTCATCTTTTGAACAAACCTATACATATATGATCCTTCAAATTTTGATTCATCCCACCATAACATAACCATCTGGAAAAAATCAGGGTCTTGGAGCCACATAGATTGGAAGCGAAATGGATTTGGATGACCATTATTAGGTAAATCACAAGTCAAAAGAATGGGTTTGTGATCTGATCTTGCTCATAATAAAATATCTGAAGAGATTGTATACTTTATTTGCAACCATTTATTGGATAACAAGAATCTATCCAATATTTCTGCTATATGAGTTTTCCCAATGCATCTATTATCCCATGTATATTGAAAACTTGAAGGACTAACATCCCAAAGGTCATTTGAATTGACAAATGAAGCAAAATATTACATTGATTTAGACCATCTTAGAATACCACCCTTCTTTTCCAAAGGAGATAGAACAATGTTGAAATCACCCCCAAGAATCCATAGATCACAATGAATCATCATTGTATTTGACAAAAATATGCTAAGGTCCTTCCAACATCTTTCACGAGGAGTAACTATAGTTGGAGCATATACATTTATAACCCCAACTTTGATGTTTTCCTCTTTCTTGTAAAATAGTCCAACAACCCAATTACTTTTTGCTTCTAATAATTGCCCATCCCATTTGCATTTGTCCCATATTATTGCAATACCACTTGAAGCTCCTATAGAAGAAACTGCTAGACAATCACCCATCTTCCAAATCTTCTTAAAAGCATCCTTACATTCCTCACTACTTAATTTTATTTCTTGTATTAAAATAAACTTAGGACTATAACAACCTATTAATTCCTTAATAATTCTTTTTTATGGGTCTTATTCATACCCCTAATATTCCATGATATCATTTTCATCATCATCACTTTTTATTTTTATTAGTGGGCTTAGCCCCACTTCTTGTTAACACCTATGATATTTTTATTTGGCTTCCCAAATCAATATCCTTTTGAGTTTCTTTTTCTCTTTGTTCTTACTTTGATGGCCTTCCTCTCCTTTTTCCTTCCCACCAACACTCTCATCTTCATCAATCTCTTCTATTTTTTCATATTGTTCATAATGAGACTTATCTTCTAAAGATTTATGTTGCCCTAAAGAATTTAAAATGCAAGGAATAGCCTCATAAACACTTTCTTCTTTATGTTGCCCTAAAAACCCTAAAGTGCATAGATGATCCTCCATAGTCATTACTTTCTTATGTTGGCCTAGAAACCCTAAATTTCCTTGGATATCCTCCATATGATTTTCTTTATTATACTGCTCTTGAAACCCTAAAGTGCAATGAATACACTTTGTACTACTTTCATTTTTATTGTAAGGAGAAGATTTTATGCTACTTGAGGAAAATAAAGATGATTTACCTAGATTAACCTTGACCTCCTTCACCTCATTTGCTTTAAAATTTGCCTCCTCATCTTCCTTTGCTTTAAAATTTGCCTTCCTTTCTTCCTTCACACCTTTAACTCCTTCTATATTTGAACTTGTGCATTGTACTTCCTCATCCCTCATATCATTTTTTCTTCTAATGGTTGATTTGAGTGAACTATAATGACCTTTTCCATTTGATGATGTAGAGGGGTTTTTCTTGCCACTTTCTTAGGAGTGGAAAATCCTTGATTTGACCTAACTTCTCCTATGATATGATCTCCTTTTTTCATATTGAAGTTACCCTCATGCCCAAAAATTTCCATCTCTTTCTCCATCATTTTCACTTTGTAATCTCTTGCCATGTGTCTAGTTTCATGACATTTGCGACATCGGAATGCAATATTTTCATAATCCACTTGTTGATCCCATTCTCTTGATTTAGATTTAATCCTAATGGACTATGGTAAAGGTTTTAAAATATCCATGGCAACACATATTCGAGTGTATACAACATGCCTTCTCTCCTTAGTAGTTGGTCCCTCTTGGATGAATTCACCTAGAGTATTACCAATATTCTTCAAAACCTCCTTATTGATGAGTTTATACATTTCAAACAATAACCCCCCCCCCTTCACCCCCTATCCCCTCTCTTCTAAGAAAACCACACGCCTAATCCCCACCTAATGTTTTTACTTGTTATAGTCTCCATAGATAGATTATTTACATAGGTTATATGTGAGCTTCTACTTGGTCAGGGCCACCTCCATATCACAAATACCAAAATATTATATTTTTTGTAGCGTACATTTTTATCACGACTTTTTCATTTCTCTTAAATATATTCTTCAACTTCCTCAAAGTGCTATGTTTCCACAATCAACTCCTTGAAATCATTTTGATCAAGACATAAAATCTCACTTGGCTAGTTACCTTCTAAATTTTGAATTTCACCTAAGATGAAGAACAACACCATAATTCATTAATTTATCTACTATTTGATTTCCTTCTCTATAAATATGCTCACACTGCCAAGAGATTACCTCTAGTAATAGACGATGAAGATCAACAATAATGCTATTTTTTTATCCAGTCTCTACATCCATTTAATTAAGTTAATAGCATTGATGATAATTTGTGAGTCCCCCTCAATTGAAATATATTTCCATCCTTTTTCTGCTGCAATTTTAATCCCTGTAAGAAGTGCCCTAGCCTCTACATAGTTGTTAGTTGAAGTTCCATATGATTATGAATAAGTGAGGAGAATTTTGCCTTCACTATTTCTAAAAACACCACCTCCACCAGCTTTTCCTGGATTTCCTTTAGAAGCACCATCAAAATTAATTTTGATAAACCCAATTTTTGGACATTTCCATTTTACCATAGATCGAAGTAGATCCTTTGTTTTAATTCCGTTGTTGCAGATGACTCTTCCATGTATGTTCAAATCTTGTAGCCAAGTTATTAGCACCTCTTTTTCTACAATTGAGACTTCCCATGATGAGCACCATATTTGTAGACATTCTGCAAGAGAGGCAATAATACGGTTCCAAACTTGGGCATGATTTTGAGATTTATTTTTAAAAATTATATTATTCCTTTCAAGCCATAAATTCCAACAAATAATGGTAGGGCCAATCCTCCAAAGAATACATAATTCTTTAGCTTTAAAATAATTTATCCAACATTTTATCAACTCTTTCAATGTTGATGGAGCTACCCAATATAATTTCATATTTTTTAAAAATAACCCCAAATGGTGTGAGCAAACGAACAATGAAGAAGTAAATGGTTTGACGTTTCTAAATCCTTCTCACACAAGGCACATTTGAAGGGTCCATAATATCCTCTTCTTTGTAGACTCTCTCTCGTAAGAATCTTACTTTGAACTGCTAACCAAATAAATGTTGAGGCCTTAGGGAGAGCCTCTAATGACCAAACATTCTTCCAAGGAAAATCTTTGGGAGAAGGAAATTTTGATTGTTCTAAATCCTCATATCCCAACTTGATTGAGTATCCACCATCCTTTGATAAATTCCAAACCAACTCATCCTTTCATGTAAAAATTGGCAAATAAAACTCTCAAAGTATCTTTTGAAGTTCATCTGCAATTTGTTTGAGTTCCTCTCCTTCAACCAGGTTACTAAAAGAAATCCATGATCCGGAGTTTTTGCTCATAATAATATAATCTTTGACCTTTGGACCATTAAATGCTAGGCACGCTTGAGCCAATGGTTTCCATTTTGAGTTAGAGATAAGAGGATAAGGCTTCAACCAAGCATCAGACCAAAAATTTGCATAACTCCCCTCATTGATTGACCATCTAATATGTTTCTTTATCAATTGCAAACTCTCTGATATGAAGTTCCATGTTGACGATCCTTTGGGTAGAGTTCTTTTTCTAAACAATTTCATTGCATCAAGAGAACCTATATATTTTTGAAGTAATATTTTTGCCCAATTCTTTCCTTGATCTCTGAATAATCTCCACCCAAGCTTTGCTCCTAATGCCAAATTCATAAGTCTGCAATTTTGCAAGCATGCTCCTCCAATATTCTTTCCTTTGGAAACCCTATCCCACTTACAAAGAGGAAATCTAAATTTTTCCTCACAACCTTTCCATAGAAAGTCTCTTTGAATTTTATCAATTTCTAATGCAATACCTGATGGGAGTCTTGAAAGTGACATCATATAAATAGGAATGGATTGCAAAGTAGTCTTTATGAGTTGTAGCCTTCCTGCCATGGTTAAGAACTTACCTTTCCAACCTGCCAAGCAAGCTTTCATTCTATCCAAAAAAGAGATCCAAAACTCCTTTTTATTCCCTTTATCGGACAAAGGAATACCCAAGTAGGTTGATGGAAAATTTTCAATTTTAAACCCTAAAATATTCACAATAATTTGTTGTAAATCTAGGGTAGTATTAATGAAAAAGATCTTGGATTTTGAAGTATTTACCAATTGTCCAATAGCCTTCTCATAACATGATAATATTTATTTGAACTCCATGGCCTCAGTGACTGAGGGATGGCCCAAAAGAAAAGTATCATCAACAAATTGGAGATGAGATTCAAAAGGACCATTTTTTGCAACTTGAATACCCTTGATTTTTTCTTCCATTTTTGCCTTTGAAAAGGCTCTCCCTAATGCTTCCGCAAGAATAATGAATAGATAAGGAGAAAGAGGATCACCTTGACGAAGTCCACAAGATGACTTGAAGTACCCAAGTAGGAGAACCATTGATAAAAATAGAAAATTTTGGAGTGCTATAACAACATTTAATCCACTCACACCAACTATAATCAAAGCCAAACTTTCTGAGAATATTATGTAGAAAATTCCAGGAAACCCTATCATATGCTTTGTTCATATCTAATTTCAAAAGCATACTTGGTTTTTTCATGGAATGAAGAGAATGTATGGCCTCTTGTGCAATAATTATACCATCAAGAATTTGTTTACCTTGAACAAAGCCACCTTGTTCCTCTGAGATAAGACACCCTAGAATGCCCTTCAACCTGTTTGCCATAATTTTTGAAATGATCTTATAAATCATATTACAAAGGCTTATTGGATAAAAATTATCAAAAATATTTTGTGTCACCTTTCTTGGGAACCAAGGTAGTAAAAGTAGCATTGATCTCACTTATTATAGCCTTCCTTTTTTTGGCCTCTTCAACTGCATCTAACATATCACTCTTCAATAAATCCTAAAATTTTTGAAAGAAAATTGCAGGAAATCCATCGGGGCCAGGTGCCTTGTTAGGATGGAAAGAGAAAACTGCTTCATGGAGCTCCTCCATAGATATCTTCTTCATCAAGCTTTCATTTTATCCCTGAGTGATAAGTGATGGAATATTTTGCAAAATTTTTTCTTGTGCCTCCTTATCTTGCCTAGAATATGACAAAATATTTTTGAAATAATTTATTGCTTCCTTCCTTATATCTTCTTCATCCTCAATATTTCTTCCATATGGAGTTATAATATTTTTAATATGATGAACATAAAAATTTATTTTTGTTGTAGCATGAAAAAAATTGTATTTCTATCTCCTTCCTTGAGCCATTTCTCTCTAGATTTTTGGAACCAATATGACTCCTCCTTTTTCAATGCATTATGATAATAAGAAAGTAATTGTTTTTCTTTCACATAAGAATCATGATCATTCCATTAATTTCTACTATCTCTTGTAAAATTTTGAACTTGGATTTAATTTTTTTTCTTTAAAAATTTTACCAAAATATTTGACAATTCCATATCTTCATTTGCTCCTTTAAATATTTTAACTTTTGAACAAACCTATACATACATGATCCTTCAAATTTTGATTCATCCCACCATAACATAACCATATGGAAAAAATTAGGGTCTTGGAGCCACATAGACTAGAAGCAAAATGGCTTTGGATGACCATTGTTAGGTTACTCACAAGTCAAAAGAATGGGTTTGTGATATGATCCGGCTCGTAATAAAATATCTAAAGAGATTGTATACTTTGTTTGCAACCATTTATAAGATAGAAAGAATCTATCTAGTCTTTCTACTATATGATTTTTCCCAATGCGTCTATTATCCCATGTGTATTGAAAGCTTGAGGGACTAACATCCCAAAGGTCATTTGAATTGACAAATGAAGCAAAATCTTGCATTGATTTCGACCATCCTAGAATGCCACCCTTCTTTTCCAAAGGAGATATAACAATATTAAAATCACCCCCAAGAATCCATAGATCACAATGAATCATCATTGTATTTGACAAAAATATACTAAGGTCCTTCCAACATATTTCACGAGGAGTAACTATAGTTGGAGGATATACATTTATAACCCCAAATTTGATGTTTTCCTATCTCCTGCAAAATAATCCAATAACCCAATTACTTTTTGCTTCAAATAGTTGTCCATCCCATTTGCATTTGTCCCATATTATTGCAATACCGCCTGAAGCTCCTGTAGAAGAAACTGCTAAACAATCACCTGCCTTCCAAATCTTCTTAAAAGCATCCTTACATTCCTCATTGCTTAATTTTGTTTCTTGTATTAAAATAAAATCAAGGCTATAACAACCTATTAATTCCTTAATAACTCTTTTTTTAGGGGTTTTATTCATACCCATAATATTCCATGATATCATTTTCATCAACAACACTTTTTAATTTTATTAGTGGGCTTAACCCCACTTCTTGTTAGCACGTGATATTTTTATTTGGCTTCCCAAATCAATATCCTCTTGAAATTTTTTTTCTCTTAGTTCCTTCTTTGATGGCCTTCCTCTCCTTCTTCCATTCCCGTCACCACTCTCATCTTCATCAATCTCTTCCATTTTTTCATATTGTTCAAAATGGGACTTATCTTCTAAAGATTTATGTTGCCCTAAAGAGTCAAAAGTGAAAGGAATAGTCTCAATAGCATTTTCTTCTTTATGTTGCCCTGAAAATTCTAAACTGCATAGATGATCCTCCATAGTCATCATTTTCTTATGTTGTACTAAAATACCTAAATTTCCTTGTATATCCTCTATAAGATTTTATTTACCATACTGCTCTTGAAATCCTAAAGTGCAAGGAATACACTCCGTACTACTTTCATTTTTTTGTAAGGAGAAAATTTTAAGCTACATGAGGATAATAAAGGTGATGTACCTGGATTAAGCTTGACCTCTTTTGCCTCATTTTCTATAAAATTTGTCTCCCCATCTTCCTTTATATTAAAATTTGTCTTTCCCTCTTCCTTTGCACCTTTAGCTCCTTCTATATTTGAACTTGTGCATTGTACTTCCTCATCTCCCATATCATTTTTTTCTTCTAATGGTTGATTTGAGTGAATTGTAATGACCTTTTTCATCTGATGATGTAGAGGGATTTTTCTAGCCACTTTCTTAGGAGTGGAAAATCCTTTATTTGACCTAGCTTCTCTTGTGATATGGTCTCCTTGTTTCAAATTAAAGCTACCCTCATGCCCAAAAATTTCCATCTCTTCCTCCATTTTCACTTTGCAGTCTCTTGCCATGTGCCTAGTTTCATGATATTTACGACATCGGAATGCAATGATTTCATAATCCATTTGTTGATCCCATTCTCTTGATTTATATTTGATTCAGATTTAATCCTAATCGACTACGGTAAAGGTTTAGAAATATCCATGGCAACACATATTTGAGTGTATACAACATGTCTTCTCTCCTTAGTAGTTGGTCCCTCCTAGATGAATTCACCTAGAGTATTACCAATATTCTTCAAAACCTCCTTATTGATGAGTTGATAAGGAAGTCCAAAAAGCCTAACCCATACTGGAAGACTTTTAATAGTTTTTGTGTCCACAAAAAATTCTCACTCCAAGGTCTTAAATATAATGCATCTTTACCCCTAAACCATGGGCCTCCATCCATTATTTTATCCCTAATTTCTGAACTAGAGAAAATAATGAGAAAAAATCCTTTTGGAAGAAAAGTCATGGAGTAATTTGAATTCAATCCCCATTTCCACTTAATCAAATTTTGAATCTCAAAAAACCTGGCCATTTCCACTCAAAATTACCAATTAACCCTCAGGTTTTAAGAATAATTATATCATGCTCAATCATCTCATCCTTTATAATCACTTCTGGTGTAGAATCTTCTACGCGGAATGGGTTTTCCATAGATTCTCTCTTCCTCTTATTTCTAGGTAGGGCATCCAAACTTCCAACTTGGTCATTCACACTTTTAGTAAGCACTTTCACAAATGACTTTCGTTCCATGTTACCTAAAATTTTTGTACTTGCTATCGGTTGCACTCACTCCTGGCTCGTGCTTGCACTCACTACTAACTGCACTAGCTACCCGCTACACTCACTCCCTACTTGCTCTCGCACTCACCACCGGTTGCACTCACTCTTGGCTGGCTCACGTTTGCACTCGCTACTGGATGCACTCACTCTCGGTTGGCTTACGTTTGCACTCGCTATCGACTGAACTTCCTCTCGGTTCGTGTTTGCACTCACTATCGATTACACTTCCTCCCAGTTCACATTTGCACTCGCTATCGACTGCACTTCCTCCCGATTCGCGTTTGCACTCGCTATCGACTGCACTTCCTCCCAGTTCGCGTGTTTGCACTCGCTATTGACTACACTTCCTCCCGGTTCGTGTTTGCACTCGCTATCGACTGCACTTCCTCCCGACTGAATTTTTTTCCTCATTGATTAGTTGATAAGAAAGTTCAATCCATACCATAAGCCTTCGAATAGTCTCTATTTCCATAAACAATTTTTTCACTCCAAGGTCTTAAATATAATGCATCTTTGCCCCTAAACCAAGGGCCTAAATCCATTATTTTATCCTTTATTTTTGAATTGGAGAAAATAAATGGAGAAAATAATGAGGAAAACTTCTTTTGGAAGAAAAGTAATGGAGTAATTTGAATTCAATCCCCACTTCTATTTGATCCAATTTTGAATCTTTTAAAAACCTAGCTAGTATCCATGGAACTTACATATTAACCCTTTGGTTTTAAGAACCATTATATCATGCTCAATCATCTCATCCTTGATAATTACTTATGGTGTAGTATATGCTACTTGGATAGGGTTTACCATAAATTTTTTCTTCCTCTTATCCCTAACTAGGGCATCCATACTTTCAACTAAGGCATCCTTACTTCCAACTAGGCCATCCTTACTTTTAGTAAGGACATTCGAAAATGACTTTCTTGCCATGTTACCTAGAATTTCTTTGAATTAATCCTTTAAAGTTTCTCCTAAGATCTAGAACAAGAAGTGGCACTTGCTCCTTGATCACACTTTACTTTCTACTTCTTGTTTTCTACGCATGATTCCTCGTACTCACTTTAAGATTGCACTCGCTCTTGGCTCACACTCTCTTGTTATGATTATACTATTGTTAAATGCATAGAGATCTTGTATTTTAAGGACTTTGTTTACGTGAACTAACTTGAGGTAATCCACTACTGTGGTGAGGTCAATAAGTTGGATAACCAAGCAAGATAAAAAGGTGGTCCCTAACACATCTAGCGTAAAGGTTGATATAGACCTATTTCCAAATATTTTTGGTATGCTATGCCTTAGATGCTTGCTTAAGGCTATAATATTTATTTCAATTTATAAGCCATATATTGTTTAATCTTTAAAAATAACACTAAGATTGTTTCATTTATATTTTATTTAACTCATCATTTTTGAATGCATGTTTAACATCCATCTCAAGTAACTTTCAACAAAAGTTAGAAAGAAGAGTTGTATTTTGTTTTGTTTTAATGAAATGATCTTCCCATTCATAGTACTTTCCCATTTACCTATGTAACGACTACTCTACTCTTGACGTTTAAGTTAGATGGATTGTAATTTTTCTCCTTTCTTCTATTGACTTGACTGGTATCTATTTATGCCTAAACTACTTTTCTAGCTAGAATGAGGAATAAGAGTCATCTATGTTATAAATACATGCATAACAAAGTAAAGATCTTGAAAGTAATAATATAAAATCAATTTTTAATGTTATATTTTTTTTGAATTTACATGGTAGAATCGATAGCCGTCACGAATCTAGGTAGGCTGTTCGGCTTTTATGATCGTCACAATATTCTGTGTTGTCCACCCTAGAAACCGTCACACAATTCTTCGTGCAGTCCACCCTTATAACCACCATGCCACAATCATTTTAAGCCTTTTACATCGCTCAAAGCACCAAGAAAGAGACAAGCGTTCAATCCGACGAGACTCGAGAGTTAAACCTTGGGCCTCCTCCCATCGAATCAAAACAATATATAATATTAATTTTAATTGTTTTTCTTTAAATTAAGTACCTATATCCACAAGGTTATAAGTTTGAATCAAAACAATATATAATATTAATTTTTAATTGTTTTTCTTTAAAGTAAGTACCTATATCCACAAGGTTATAAGTTTGAGTTGGATTTAATTACATTTACATTCCTTTAACAAATATACAAGGGTTCTCCCTCTCTTTATATATAAATTGAATGAAATAATAAAATTATAAGTTTTTTTTTTTTTTACAAATTACATCAACAACCATCTTCAAGGGGTTTAAACACAAGACCACTTAAAAGACAACCACCATCTTAATTGAACACAAGACCACTTAAAAGACAACCACCATCTTAACCACTAAGGCAACTGCCTACCGAAAAATTATAAGTTTTTTATTTTTAGTTTTACATTAAAATTCCCTTGCAAGCAAGACGACACATACATATAATGAACACAACCACCAAATAAGACGTAACCATCACTTAACTTTAGCGAAACCTTTCATTATTTCCTTGTACATATATAAGAATGGAATTCTTTCCTTTTATATATATATGAATATATATGAGAATGAAATAATAAAATTACTAAGTTTTTTGTTTTTTCTTTTACAGTAAAATTCCACTAAATATGGTGTAACCATTTCTTACCTTTGATCCTTTTATTGTTTCCTTGTGTACTATGTCCCATCCAAGTGATAGGCAAATATTATATGATGATTATCTAAATGAACTTGATATAT
This sequence comes from Wollemia nobilis, assembly GCA_028583015.1. NCBI lineage: Eukaryota > Viridiplantae > Streptophyta > Pinopsida > Araucariales > Araucariaceae > Wollemia > Wollemia nobilis. The sequence continues at coordinate 38,499,577 of JAQPPZ010015824.1, read as the reverse complement.
TTTTCATTTCACATGAAATATCATTTTATAAGAGTAAGCACATATTCTGCTATGTTTAATATATACTTTTTTCAATTGGTTATATGAGATTAAAATACTACATATTTTGTTATGTTTAATGTATACTTTTTTCAATATGAGATTGAAACACCACATTACATCATCACCACATAGTGGTATTGCAACATAGCATACTTTTTTCAATTGTTCAATGTATACTTTTTTTCAATGGGTTATATGAGATTGAAACGCCGCATTACATCATCATCACATAGTGGTATTACAACATAACATACTTTTTTCAATTGGTTATATGACATTGAAACACCGCATTACATCATCACCACATAGTGGTATTAGAAAAAATCTTGGATATTATCCATGTATCGCTTGGCAAGATTTGAACCTTGGTCTCCTCCTTAAATATTAAGGAATCTAACCAATTGAGCTAATACCACTTGATAGGTTCAATACATAATTATATCATCATGCATTTCTCATTTTTATGCATAATGAATCTTAATAATACCAATTATAGATCTAATGCATAACAATTTTTATTCCAAACTTTGTTATATTACAAAGCATTGCTCATCACAACAAACATTTAAAAAGTTGTGTTTTTGTAAACTTTAACTTATCCAACTAATGCCTATTTGTTGTACCAAATCAATAATTAATTGGTCTTTAAGTCCTATATGATCAACATGAAGAAATCACTTAGATGTTCAAGTGCTTCCTATCTTAGCTAACATCTTAGTAGATTTTGCAAGTCATCTTATAGATCATATAGGTGAACTTTGATGAAATTTGTTATCTGCTTTTATTGGCCAAGGTTGACATTAAAATTATAAATTTTCATGCAGCCTTAATGGCTAACATTGTATAATGTGAGATGAGATTTAGTATATAACCTATCAAACCATATAATTAACATTGTAAAGTGAAACCCTAACTAGTAATCACTAACAATTTGTTGTTTAATTGTAATATATTGAGGTATTTACACACCTCTTAATGGCTCACTCATATAGGTGTACTATCCTTATGGTTTTCATCTTTGTTTTGCCTAAGGACATCCTCTCATCTTCGCATGCCATCACTATTTCCTTTCATTCATTATTTCTGTATGCTTTGAGTACAATTATTTATATTGATCCAACAAATCATTGTGAAATTCAACATGGTAAAAGAGAGGGTAATGAAGCCACATTGCTTGATCATATAAAAGGTTTTTTATTTTGATGTCTCAATATTATTATTTATAGATTTATAGAAAACTAACATTTATAAAGTTATTAATCCAAGTTCCATAAGAATGATAGATGTCTATCTTCATGCAGAAATTCATGCATCTTTTCTTCTTTTGTTTAAAGACTAGTTATATTGTTCCATTTAGAGTGAAAATTTTAATTTTCAAAAACTTGAAAAAGAGAGCCACATTACTTGTTTCTCTTCAATTGAATGAATGGCTTCTTTCCTCGCATTCATGGTTGCACGTTCTTGGTTCTTACACAAATGAGCACTCTTATCAAAGTGATCTCCCCATCCACTACTTAATATGTTGCTCATGTGGAGTGGAAACGGAGGTTGTGAATAGCATTTTTACAATGGAAGAGTTGGGTTCAATTATTTCCTTGTGTTTTGTCATTTTGTCTTACCATTCTTAGAGTGTCTTGGATCCAAGCAGCCTTGGCTCATCCCAATTCAAGTGTGGGGAGTCCTAGAATGGTTGCATCATTTATGTTTGTGGATGTAGATCTCTGGTTTGATTCTTAACATAGTTTTTTGATGGGCCGAGTTATACTACATGCTTACATTGAGTTTAATGATGAAGGTAGAATTCTTCAAGGGTATGCTTCTCCCCATTTCCCATAAGTAGTGATAATTGCGTTGACTAGCATGTGGGCATGAGGGGTATTTGCTTGTACATATAATTGGTTTGGTTTGTGCGTATTTTTTTATAGAAAGGAGTGAGAAATGTTTGCAATGGTATTTTTAACAAAGATTTATTTATTCAAGGAGGAAATTCTACCTTTTTCATTCAAGTAGTGGTATATGCATTTGCAAGCATGTTGATGCATTGGTTATTTCTCTTAAATATATCAAGTTTGAGTCGTGTCCCCCATTTGTATTAGATGGATGGTTATGTTGTATTTACATCCTTCCTCACCTAAATGGGTGAGGGTGTCATTTTCATCCTAAGGCATGAGTATAGGTACTAACAAGACTCCTTGGTTGTCTCCCACCCAAAGGTTGTAGGTTTGAGCCTCGTCATCTCCCCTTCTCTATTGCACTTTGTATCCTTATGTAGATTGAGATGATAGTCGATGTGGCTATTCAATGGAGGAAGCATGCCCACACACACATATATGAGTAAAAAGAATTATCAAACTAAGAAAAATGACATCCTCTTATTCACCTATGATCTATAGGTAGATAGATGATAAAAAATCAATTGTCTTCTACAAACTAAGGTGCACCAAGTTGTCTTATACAAACTAGGGTGTACCGAGTTGTCTTATACAAACTAGGGTGTACCGAGTTGTCTTCTAAAAACTAGGCCCTAATATTATTTTTGGTCTTGAGAATTATTAGGGAAAATATTTTAGAGGCCATGGACTTTGCATACAAAAATATTTTGAGCCTTCTTTCAATTTGCACAAGTTTTCAAACTTTTCATATTGGTGGTATTTTTTTGAAGACTTGTTGCAAGTGGAGGGACATCTCACTATGATATTTAAGACTTACAAAACTCATTTAATGGGGTGAAGTTATAATATATGGAGAGTATTTTTTAATGGGTTATATGGAATTGAAAGAAGCCCCACTTGTATTATATCATGACCACATAGTGGTATTACAACAACTTGGCAAGAATTTAAACGGTTGAGCTAATTCCATTTGACATGTGGAGAGTATTATAGAATAAAAACTGCAATGATCCATATCTCTCCATTTTTTTAGCTCATTTTCATGTAACTCCAAATAGTCGTAGTGAATTTTCTTATGGACAACCTTGGGTGTCTTAGGGGCAACTTGAAGCCTCCAAAAAATAAGGATCCTACTTGCAAATACTACAAAAGTGAAGGCCATCCCGTTAAGAAGTGCAAAAGATTGAATTTTTTGCTTAGAGTGAGAATCTTCTGATGGTTCCTCTTCTATTTTGGGGTATACTTGTGCAATAGAGCTTTCACTAAGAGGGAAGATATTGTCATTAATGTTTTATCTCCTTAGTCCTCCATTTTAGATTATGGGGGTGCTAAAATATTTACTATGTCCTAATTGGCTAAGGTTGACATCAAATAATGTAATCTCTTGTAACATTGTATAATATGAATTGGGGTATAAATCCTCTATGGCTATATAGTTAACTTTGTAAAGTTAGCCTTGTATCCTAATCATTAATGTATATCAGTTAAGGGTTATCTAATTTATCTCTAATTAATTGAGGTATTGGTGTATGATATTTATGATTATCATTTTTCTGGGTACTTGAGGTTATCTTCTTATTTTTACATGTCATCGCTCTTTTATTTTGCTCTAATTTCTTTTCAATAATATTTGAGAAATGAGTGATTTTATTTGTTTCAACAAATTGTTATGAAATCTAGCAATATGTGTCACTTACATAGAAGTTCTATAATTTCTTGTTGGGTCCTTGATAACATAAGTTCCTACTTTTCTTACCCAATGGTAACTCTAATATTTATTTTAATCTCATATTTTACTATGAGAAAGTGTTCGTTATTAATCTCAAATCTTCTATACCAATAAAAAGTCAATTGTCATGCATTTGCAAGGATTTGGATTCAACAAGTCAGTTATTTTATCATCATTAATGAGATATGGTAGGGCATATTGTGTTTATTAACGACAAAGCTTACTACCTTTTAAAATCCAAGAAATGAAAGGACATATTATCATTAATGTAATGACAAGGAAAAGCACCATTCAATCTTTAGTAATAAAAAGGCATACAATTGTTTACATATCTAAGTCAATCATATTTAAAATAGGTTCCTTTCACAAAATGTTGTCCAACCTAAGGTAATAATGTGCTTCCTTAGTGAATGTATAGTTGAATGAGGGGTTTAAACCCAATCAATCTCTAGGGGTTGATTACCCAAATTTAAACTACTAAAATAAAAGGGAAAAAATGAGATGATATTATACTAATAAAAAGGATTGTTGATATAATATGAGAAATAATTAGAGAGCATATGGTTAAGGACCACAATCATATAAATTTCAATTGAGTAGGTATTCTATTTAAATGAAAATATTAAAGCACTTATCAAAGCAAAAGGACTAACCAAAAAGAAAGGGTAAAAAATAATCATAAAATCAAAATTTTGGGTAAAGGAAGATCATGAAAATGTGTAATTCCGAAACAACAGAGTAAAACAAACCATAACACAGAAATACATATGCAAAATAACATAATGATTTATTGCTTAAAAGGTAGATTAGAATGCAAATAATCTCTGAGAAGATATGCAAGGCTATAAAATTGCATCCATTCATGCTTTTTACAGCTAAGTGTGCTTCTCTCTTTATACAATAATTGGTGTGTTGGAAGTCCATCGTATTGAATATGGAAGATCATCCACATGGAAATATTGTGGCTCACCTTCCATGAGTTAGAATGTCACCCATATAGAAATGTGGTGGTTCACCTTCCATGAGTTAGAAGGTCACCCATATGAAAATGTGGTGATTCACCTTCCATGAGTTAGAAGGTCACCTATATATGAATGTGGTAGTTCACCTTCCATGAGTTAGAAAGTCACCTATATGGGATGTGGTGATTCACCTTCCACAAGTTGCAAAGTGCACATTAAATAAAATATATCCATATGATTTGTCCCTTTGTTTTGTCTTCTATTGATGTGTCAACATAGTGAGAAATGTATTTTGGCTACAAAAATTGAAAAATAGAAAATTACTGTTTTTAGTAAATATTTTGTTTTACATTTTTGAGGGTCTCCAAGGCATATTTTCATAAAATTATTGGTAATTCTGTTTATAACAGAGCTGACTATTGAAATTTTTTTTCTCCCTCTAGTCTTTCCAATGCTTTTTGAATGGACCAAAATAGAGTCCCAAGAATAAAGTTATGCCCCTAACAGTATAGACATGATCAAAAAATAGATTTTAGAGCATAAAACCCAACCCCAAAAAATATCACATGTCTAGATCAAAAACACAATAGACATAGGATGTATACTATAGTATTTATCAAAATGGCTAGAACACGACACATAGTTGAAAGAATCTATGAATTCATGCACAACCTCTTGACATTATAAAAATTATTACTTATCAAATTAGAGAAGTTTGACATTCAAAATGCCTTATGAAAATTATCATTTAATATTTTAAGGATTGAAATTAGTTGAGGATCATTAATGCTTACTTGCAATGGTTTATGCCCTATCTACATGGGGACTTCTGCCTAATGGAATTGAAAGCACTACTATTAAAATTAAATTAAAACTAAAAATTAAATTCTTAGAGAGCATGATCTTTGGTTTGGGCCTAAATTGTCTACACAATTCAACCATATAAATGTTGCTCCTAAATACCTATGCATCTTCATACATAACATCATCAATTTATTTTCTACCATATTCAATTCGTGGAGTGAGGGGATCCCCATGTTGTTTGCTACATTGGGATTAAGGAAATAGGTAGTGTCCACAAAATGATGTGCACATAAGGTGAGATTATTTCTTCCTTTGAATTCTAAATGTGGATATTGGATAAATGAAATTCATTATAGAGTGAATCACACTCATTGGGCCATACTAAGCTTTGTTTTTTATGGCATAGACCATTACATTATTTGAATGATTGGAGGTTTGAGTAGACGACGTCATTAAATATGTCTCTCTTTTACAAGGCTTTAATCCTCTCAATTTTTGACGAGCATTGATCTTGGGATCATCAACTAAGTTTTTTCGTGCGCTCCTTTTGAATGGGGTGAGTCAACTTTGGGAAAATTTAATGGGCTTGGCCCCTCTTAATTCTTCTTTTGTGCTTTTTGATTTGTTTCGACTAGGTTAAGTGGTGTCAATTACTAAAGTTTGCATTTTCCATGCAAATTATTTTTACTAGTTCACATCCTCTAGCTTTTTCTTTATCCACCATTAACTATATAATTAAGCACTTGGAATTCATGCAAGCTTTGAAATCTTAAGTTCAATAGGAATTAAAATAATTTTACTTCTTGTCCATTAATTGGCCAATGGGAAAGTAGATGACATTATGCCCCTTTTTATTTGACAACTATACATACAAATTTCTAGGCTTTGGGACATTTTCTTTGAATCATAGCACTTAAAATGCTATATTGGATTTAACCTGAATTTCTATGTAGGAATTCAATATATCTTCTAATTGGTTGCTTTATCAACAATCTAACATAAACATAGTGCTCTCCCTTTACCTAGCATTTAGATTTTCTAAGGCCTTTCAAATATGTTACCAAAATAAACTTTAGATGGTCATAGGCTATGATTTGCTCAAGAATAAGCCCATGAATGATCAACACCCATCCGATTCAAACTTATCATTTTGTAATATGGTAGGCATCATCTAACCCTTGAAACCAACTTTATGAATGGATCTCGAGGATCCTCAATTTTTTTAATAAAAACTAAGTATAAAAGAGTGAGAATTTCATAATGTTACAATGAAATTTAAGCTGCATTTACAAATCCTTCTATAGAATTAGATATATTTTGAGTGCTAAGTCAAAATGAAGGTAGTGTTTGAAAATCACTATACAAAATATTTTAAAGTCACACATAAACATTATTCAAATCATATATTTCAAGATATTTATGCAATCAATTTTCATTAATAAGCTAATATATCATACATGACACTTCTACCCTCACAATAATATTTAACAAATTTTAGTAGTTACATATATCCTTGACAGTCAGGCCAACACAATTAGATGTAGATAACATGTTTTTTATCTAGCAAAAATGGTTTAGATCATCATATTATTTAAGACATTTAAAGTGGTTATAGAACTAGTTAACCAAATATAGTTCCACATCTCTTGAAATTCCAATCATAAGTCATTGTTGAATACACACACCATCAAGATCACAAGTATAACCATAAAATTAGAGGTTCATCAACTCTTCCACAATGATCAAAATTTTTATCTTTATGACAATTTAGGATGTACATATTTAGTGGTAAATTACTAGATGGTATATTATCATAATAAATAAATCACATAAGCATCTATTTTAAATTCTATAATAATGAATTATATTGACTTAACCATCCATTATCTTATTAATACCCATTGGAAATATTATTAAAATCCATGTTAACAACGAGTAATATATTATTATCAGATCCCATTGCCTTTACCATAAGCATAATTATATATGCTCTTTAAAACAAACTACCATCCAAACAATGATTAACGACTACCATTAGTAGCTTAATAGAGCATATTGCTATAAGATCACACCCAAAACTATTTTCAGTTATACAATGACACAACTAGAAGGAGGGTAAGAAACTTTCTATATGAATTTTCCTTTCAACATGATCAAATAAGGCATCATAATCATTTTAATATTGATAAACATTTCACTATTTACCTCTTAGAAAGAATTTATGATCGAACATAATAAACAATCCATGTAAGATAATGAATTATCTAAAATACAACTATATTGTACTAAAATGATCTCCTATATCTATTCATATTACTATTTAATCCATGATAATACTCCTACAACTAACAATAATACCACACCAAATAGAATAATTTATACATTAATAGCTTTTGATAAACACCTCATCATCATATACTCCTTAAACACCTTATAACCTTGAAAAAATAACAACCAAATATGTAACAATACCATGATTTGTGATAAACATTATTAAACACTTATGACATTAAGCTTCATGCAATTCATAACAGGAAGAAGATATATAATGATAACTATGTCTATTTTGAACATTACCTAGCATGGAGACATAAATTATGACATTGATTTTGAACAATAGCTAGCAATCACAATAATCAAAACACACTATCCAAGAAAAAATATCAATTATTAGTTAGAATATTTGCTTGAAAAAGTCTACCCATCAATAGTGATAAGCATTCAACTCAAAATTTAGAAGCCACTCATCCAAACTAAGCATAAATAACCATTGCAAAATTCTATAGCATAACAATAGTCCTGTGACTGATCAATGAGCTTCCTTAACAATAGGTATTTATTATAGAGGTAGAGAACACAATATTGAATAGTCAAAATCCAAAATAAACATAAATGATAACTTATCAATGTTAATGACATTGAATTCAAAGTCAAAGCATCTAAAATACATTATTCTGACAAAGGTCTGTCATTAATATCATTACCAACTTATAGATATACAATTACACACAAAAACAAGTTTAACACTATCATCAATGTCAAGCAAAACAATTTAAGGTGAGTAATTCATAAAATTATGATAGTACCCAAGGTTAACATACCTCTGTAAGGACTTTGATCAATTTACTTTGCAATAAAAATAAAATACATTAAACTTGTACCATAATGGTTTAGTATTATGTACACAATTTAGATAACATAAATTGCAAAAAGGGAAATAACTAAAATACAAATGCTAAAATTAATTACACAATAATTCATTAATATGCACAATAATGATTGACCAAAATGAACATTGGATTAAAAAAACAACAATATACTATGAATTCAATGTAGGCAACAACTCCAATTATAATTGATTATGATCCCCCTCTTGATGATCCAACCAATGAAGCAAGAGATGCATATTTAGAAAACATTAATTGGGATAAAGTTGGTAATTATCTAACTACTAAGTACCTACCAATATTCAAATAATCAAAACAAAAATTAACCCCTTTTACACAAAAGGGTATCACCCACATGCAATAACCTACACATAAAATCAAATGTCAAAACTATAAAACCTATATAAGTCAAAATTTTGATACATGTCATAGATAAATAATTAATAATTTCTTGTTGAGATGACACATGAGCAAGTGCCATATTTGATGTCACCTAAATCTATCATACCCCCTAAATTGATTAATGTCCATATTGTTTGTGTTGATTATGCAACGATAAAGGTTTTCAAAAAATAAATTTTGATTGCATTGTATGGTATGTTTGATGCATTTTTACAAATTCTACATGCTTTGTTCATTGCTTATTGTACCTCTATAACTCTTGCTCAATATAAGTAATACTTTGATCTTTGTTTCTTTCCTCCTAGTAAATAGGGATAATATGTTGGTCCATATATTGCTTTTTAGTCTCCAAAGCACTAATCTATTTATATTTATCTACTTTTTGTTAATCATGATTTGTAGTTTGCTTCTGGTGTTGGCAATGTAAGGACTTAATCTTAATTTGTTGAAGAGTCACCTTCAATTCATCTTTCTCCCCCAATATTTGTATCTCCTCAATATTCTTAAATCATGATCCCTTGATATTAACCAACCCTTATAAATACCATTGAACACATGAGCTTCTATTGATCTCCCATATCATTAGTGTAATTACTTTCTTAACTTGTGTAATTCCATCTTGTTGCATGATCTTCTAGGATTATTTTATCTTGTATTTTACACCTTGATTAACCAATATTAGGTCTTCCATGGGTATACTCATGGGTGTAGGTATATGTATCAATCCTATATTTTTCTTGTTTCTATATCCATGTGTTGTCCCTACTTGGACCATTGATGTTGCTACTAATATTGGATCAAGGACTGTCTATCACAACCACTCTAATGCTATCATATTTCCTTGTTACTTCTCTCACATCCTTTGTGATGCAATCATGGATTAGGATAAGAGAGGTGGAGGTGATGGTGGTTAGAGATCCTACTACCTTCCTACCCTTCATATTATCTTTTATGCATAATTTCCCCTAATCTGGTACTTCTAGTATTACTCCTTATGGGGGTTTTTGTCATGGTACCTATTGATCAATGCTCAAAGCCCCATGGCCATCCAATGCATCTCCTATATGTGCCCCATGCTAATGCCTCATTGAGAGCATATAGTATAAAAGTATAGAGAGTATGGAACAAGCTCCAAGGATGACCTTGAGTTTTTGCAAGTTTGACTCCTTGTTTAGGTGTGACCTTGATGCTCATATTTCTAATCTACTCCTAAAATACCAGGTTATTTTGAGAAAAAAGGAAAGATAAGGAACATAAAATAACAATCCTAAACTAAAGGTGGTCATTCACTGTGATCTTAAACCTATTCTATCCAACAATGGGATTAATGAACATATTCATCGTTAATTGATAGTGCTCAAGGAGCACGATTTTTCCAAGCATAAAATATCATGAGTAAGCATACACTAGAACCTTGACATTAAAAAGTAGTCACAACTTCTTATATATCATAATAGTATGACATTCATGATTGAGGAAGAGGTCCAAAACTCATCGATAAAACAACTCAAGGCTTGAGCCAAACTACTATACAGAAGATAGATGAAAGAAAAACTACATACAAGGCCCGATATTAGGCACGAATACACCAATATTCCATATATTACAATGGAGGAGAGATAAAAATTTATAGATGAAGATGGGGAAAGTTTCTTCTAAAACTTATGTAGGAAATTCAAAATGTTTAGTTGAAAAATATGCTTGGGATTTTTGACATTAACTTTGGATGATCCTGAGACCTATGGATCTAGAGCCATAAATTTTGTAGGTGGGATGACTCATTTGGATGTAGGTTTCTCTTGATGCTCCACTAATCATCCATGCTATAAATATTTGATGATTAGACCCTTGGTGTAACAACACAAACTACCAACCTGAGAGAGAACATTTTTTTTTTGAAACCTAACACAACCAAGGTTTCCAAGAGTTCCTAATATATTTCTTTTAGAATTATCAAGGCTTCACCATATTTGATTCTAAGACACTGCAAACGATACTCAGTGGACAAGAGTGGCCAACATCCCTTAGTTTCTAGGGTTCACCTTACTAAACCTTATCATTTCGAAGAATACCAATGTGGTCCCCCAATTTTTACCATACCCTACATGGTATAGGATAATATGAACACAACATAAGGATTATCATTTAAGGCCCATAACACTTAAAGGGGAACACATATTCCCTAACCTTAACCTAAGTCCAACTAGGTAGGTTAATCAGGCGTAAAGCCTTGGTGCTTAGTTACCACACCTCTATGGGCTAACTAAGGTCAATACCACTCACCTAGTATTGGACATGATTACTCAAACCTACATGTTCAAGGAATCACCATTGCTATCTTGTGAATGGTCCCATAACTCCTGGTTGGGATACAATCAATACTCTACATTCAAGGTGCATTGATTCATAAGAAACTTGGCTATTGTATTCACACAACTCCTTCCAAATTCATGAGTTCTTAGCTATTGCATTCTTGCAACTCCTTCTAAGACTCATATCTACCTAGTTATTGCATTCACACAACTCCTTCCAAGATTGGGATTTTAATTGACTTGGGTCCCACAAGATATTCTATAACCAACCCAAGATAACCTTATCTCTATAGAATTAATTTTATTATACTTTGCATAACATACTTCTAAAGTAAGGCATCATACATTACATTATCTCAGAAGCATTTTAATCAAATCAAAAACCATCATCTAATTGATCCAAATACTATATCAGCTAAACAAGGAAGCATCTTAATTAAGTAAAAGCCATAATTTTATTAACTCATATTCTTAACATATAACTATGTAAAGATGCATTCCATTAATTTAGATGTCATAACTTAAATGATCCAAGTTTTCAACATAAAGCTATGTAAATATGCATTCCAATAAATTGATAGAGTTCACTACTATCTATCATACTAAAAGATTACAATATCATCTTATTTTTAAAAATCCAATGTAACATTTAAGCAATTTAAAACCAACCGTTAGTTTATATGTAATTCAAGCTCATAAAAATCATCTAACAGAGCATGCCTTATATAGAATTCGTTTCCATAACAACCTTACATTCAAAGGTACTATGAAGCCATCTGTAAAAATCACCAAGCCATTTATAATTTTGTAATCCTCATCATAAAAGGAAATCCACCCACGAAACTTGAGAAATACTTAGGGATCAAGACAACTCCAAATGCAATGCAATTTAATCATGCCATTAATACTATGCAAGAAACCATGCTTAAAAACATAATAAAACAATTCAACAAGGAGAGAATCCCATACTTTTATCTCTATAATGGTTCCTTCACTCACATGAGTATCAAGAACCATTATAATAGTTTCTCTTTCAAAACCAAGCTTAAATAAACCAACCTACAAAAGAGAATCCCATACTTCTCTTTATAATGATCCCTTAACCTACACAAGTCTCAAGAACCATTATAATAGTTTCTCTTTCCTTAAAACAACTAAAGCTAAAGCATAAAAACCAAAAGAGTTTTCTTTCTATAAATTGCAACTTTAAAATGCAAAGATACATCCAACAACATTCCCTTTTAACTAAATTTAGCTTCTTTATTCTAAAATAATTCCATTTAAATAAACTTCAACTTTCATAAAGCTAAAGGATATATATATATATTCAACTTTTCCTTCTAAAGAAAACAAACTACAAACAACTTCGAATAAAGTAGTTTACCAAATTTTAAACAAGAAGATTTGGCTTGAACACAAAAGAATAAGATGAATTCCATTCAGCTAGAGATAAAACATACTCTCTAATACAACAATGAGGACGACTCTCTAAAATAAAGGTCGAACACCAAACAACCACTATAGAAAATATTACAGCAAAATGGTTATACAAGTACCTAAAATAAGAACACTTAGACCCAATTAGGAGGGTGTACGACCTTAGATGAACAATACATAACAACCACTGATCACTACAGAAACAAATATGCACAAAATAAGCCATTACAGAGTCATTCCAAAAATAAAGCAAATTAACAACACATTGGTCTAGGAAGGACATCCGATCAACTACTATGGCAACTTCTAAAAAGAAGAGATAAATTTGGTCATAATCCTCAAGAAAAATTGTGAGCAACATAGGTTTAACAACACCATAAAACAACCAACATGAATCCAAAGCAATACAAGAAGGAAACCATAACCACACCAAAGCAAAGGAACCAATCTAATTCTACAACCAATAAATAATATTGCACTTATATAGGCTACCTTGGCCAAGCTTTTTTGATGTCTTCCTCTCCAAAGCCGTGCTTCCAAGTACTTCCTCCTTCAAAGCTTCCAACACCTTTCTTCCCATAATGATTCTTCCTTACCCCAAAACATCCCACTGTATTCAAATAGAATAAGGTTCCCTTCATACATGGTGGAGGTAATGTTTGACAATATCAAGAATATATTACTTCAACACAACCTTTGTGCTAATTAAAGCACCATCCAAACACAAATCATAAATAAAAAGGCTTAATCTAAGTTTTGCAAGCCATTTAAATTTTATTCCAAATATTAGAAAAATAATGCAATAATTAAAGTATCTCCAAGAATTAATTTAATAATTCACTTTATTTTTTTTGGTATAAGGTAGAGGTGGTTATAAGGTCCACAAACCTTTTACAAAGTCAAAATGGGTTGGTTCTAGCATCAAGCCCGTATAATCAAAATACAAAATGGATCTTTCTAAGACTCACATTAAGCCATACTTAGAGTCCACAGTCCTATACTTGTCGCTTGACTATTCAGGATAAAACAAAAACCAAACAACACCTAGCACTTACTAACACTAGGTTGTTGTCTCTGTACACTTGTCACCTCCCAGGCCCCGACAAATGGGATGCCTTTTTGCCTAATTCCATCCGTCGGATTACTCATCATCAGCCCCTCCGATCTCCCCGATGCTCTAACGGGTTTGATCTTAGCTCTTCTCTAGCAACCAACACCAATAGTTCTTGAGGGAAGTTATCCTTCCAAATTTGCATCTCCCCAGCAAAGCCGCAATATTTGCCATTAGATCCGCCGCCTTGGTTCCCTTCTCTGAAGGTGTGTTGGATTCGGGCATTAACCAAATGAGATTTATGAATCTTTGCTTCTAGGATAAGCTCCAATATGGTCCAATTGGGGTCTTTATCCTCCTTAATTGCCTTGATTATATTAAGCGAATCCCCTTCAAAGTAACTTCCTTATAACCCTCAAGTCCGGCAATTCTCATTGCTCGCATGCGAGCTCGGGCTTCGCAAAATGATTTGTTTGAGTTCCCAAAGGCTCTGCAAAGGCAAGGACCACTTTTCCTTCCTCATTTCTCAAAACTCCTCCTGCTCCTGCAGGCCCCGGATTTCCTTTAGCTGCCCCATAAAAATTAAACTTAACCCACTTTTGTGTGGGGGGTATCCACTTGACACCATCCCGTGGGTTGGTTGTAATGTCTAGGTCTGGAAGTTCCTCTCCCCAGTTCCGCAAAATCCTCCTTTCCCTTAGAGACATGGTCTCATTTTTGAAGAAGAAATTTTTCTAGTTTTCTTTCAAAGCTCTGATTATTTTATTACCACATAACCCGGGATCTTTCTTACGTCCTTTAAATACTCTCTTATTTCTCTCATTCCATATCCCCCATAAAAAATGGGGTAAGTTGAGCTTCCAGAGCCAAGTCAAAAGCTTTGCCCGAAAGGGGGAAGCCCACTTGTATGCAGAAGTCAGACATGCTATTTGGACAGACCCAATCTATATGAAATTTGGACGGGATCATTTGGAAGATCTGTACAAGAAAAATCACAAGTTAAAAATATATGACTTACGGATTCTATTGCTTTCTCACACAAGATACATCGATTGATGAATTGGAAACCTCTCCTTTGCGGATTATCCGTTGTCGGGATCTTATTTTGAACTGCCAACCAAAAGAAGAAAGCTATTTTTGGGGTTAAATTATTTAACCAAATAACGAAGTCGGAGTCCAGACCATTGAATCCGAGTGGATTAACTTATAGGCGATTTTATCGAATAGATCCCACTTGTAGTTTTGCCCCAAATCGCCTTGTCTCTTCCTCCCCCAGGAATGATCGGGAACACCCTTAAAGCATCATTGAGTTTGGTTAGGGCCACCTTCTCTTGCTCTGACAGATTATGAACTGTGATTTTATTCCAAGAAGAAGTTTCATGTGCTACAACAATAAAATACCCTACTTTTCCTCCCATTTCCTTCGAAAGTTTATGTTGGAGGACCTGAAGGTCTAAGTTATCTTTCAGAGGGGCCTCTTCCAACCACGGGTCTTTCCAAAAGTCCACTTGTCTTCCATTACCAATTCTCCATCCGATGCCTTTCCCGACTACCTCCCGACATTCGAGCAAACAATTCCAAAAATAGGATCCTCTAGGAAGATTATCGACTTTCGGAAGTCCCGATTATTTCTGATATATTTTGCTTTAAGAAGTTTTACCCATCCCAATTGATCATTATTGATAAATCTCCATACCTGTTTGCCAATCAGAGCTTGATTCATTTCTTTCATTCTCTTTAACCCCGAGCCCCCTTGATCCTTGCTTGCACACACCTGATTCCATGCTACCAACGAAATTCTCTTTCTCTCCTCTGAACCTGACCACAAGAAGTTGCCTTGAATTAGCTCCAATGTAGCTCGGACCTTTGTAGGCATTCTAAATAGAGACATGCAGTAAATTGGAATGCTCTGTAAAGTAGTTTGAACTAATAAGGCTTTTCTGCGGAGTCGAGAAGGTTGCCCTTCCACCCCGCTAACTTTTTGGAGATCCTGTCAATGACTGTGTTCCACAAAGTAGCCTTCATTCTTCCTTCGAACATAGGCATGCCTAGATAAGTTTTTGGTAGAAGCTCCTTTCCACAACCGAAGAGGTTAGCTATTCTTTCCTCCCTCCCACCAGGCGTGTTAAAGAAATAGATGCTACTCTTCTTATAGTTTATGTATTGTCCTGCTTCCGTCTCATACTTGGTTAGAATTCTCTTCAACTTCCTAGCTTGAGGCACCGAGGCTTTGGACACAATGATTGTATCATCCATAAACTGTTGGTGAGACACTGGCTCAGCTGTTGAGGCTGGTTTAAAACCTTCCAATTGACCATCTGCCATCGTTGCTGAAATGTTCCTACCCAATGCTTCCGCTAAAATAATAAACAAGTATGGAGACAAAGGATCTCCTTGTCGCAACCCCCTTTCACTCTTAAAGTAATTGGAGGGTGACCCATTCACCATGAGAGAAAATCTTGTAGTAGAGATACAATTAAAAATCAACTTAATCCACTGGGGAGAGAAACCAAACTTACCCAAAATCTTGGTGAGGAACCGCCATGAGACCCGGTCGTAGGCTTTATTCATATCAAGCTTTAGTAACATACCCGCTTCCTTACTAGTCACCATTGAATGAATAACCTCATGAATTGTGATGATACCATCCAATATTTGTCGCCCTTTCACAAAGCCACCTTGGTTCATATCAATGATGAAAGGAAGGATAACCTTCGACCTATTGGCGATTGTTTTTGTGAGAATCTTCATCGAGTGTTACATAAAGCGATAGGGCGAAATCTGGAAAATTCCATTGCTCCCACTAGTTTAGGGATGAGGACTAAAAAAGTAGCATTAACTCCTTCTGGGATTTCCATGTCCTTTTGAGCCTCAATTATAGCTTCCACTACATCATTGCCTAGGATATCCCAAAAATTCTGGAAGAAAGTTGCAGGGAAGCCATCCGGTCCTGGGGAGCTGTTACCATCCATGTCAAAAATGACCTTCTTGATTTCCTCCTTTGTGAAAGGACTAAGTAAGAATCCATTAAGATTATCAGTTACGAGGGGTGGAATGGCTGCCAACAGAGAGTCCTCTTCTTCAATAGATGGATTTACATCTTCTAGCAATGATTTAAAGTACTCAACTGCTTCCCTCCTTATGTCTTCCATATCTTTGGTGTTAGACCCATCGGCCATCTTGATATCCTTAATTTTGTTAGTACTCCTGTGGCGAAGAGTAGAGACATGGAAGAACTTTGTATTTCTGTCACCCTCCTTTAACCAATGCAGTCTGGATTTTTGCCTCCAAAAGGTTTCTTCAAATCCTAGCATCGTGTGGTATTCGGCTAATAGCTCCCTCTCCTGGTTTCTCAGATCCTCTGTAAGCTGCTCTGACTTCAGCTTCTCCTGTAGTTCATTGATCTTGTCTTTTAGTTCTACATTTTTAACAAAAATATTGCCAAAGGAAGTTTTGTTCCACTCTCTAATGTTAGCCTTCACATTCCTTAGTTTACATGCCACTTGGGCCAGTTTCGAACCATTATAATTTTTGTCCCACCATTGGGCAACTAGATCCTTGAGATCCTGATGTTGGAACCACATAAGTTCGAATCGAAAGGGTCTGATGTATCTTTTCTTAGAGTCCTCCCCTATTTCCCACAAAATTGGGTTGTGATCAGACCCGATTCTTGGGAGTGCCGTTAATGAAGAGTCCCCAAACCTCTCCAGGCATTCTTGAGAAAGAAGAAACCTATCTAATCTTATCTGAATTTGGTTTTCCTTCAATATTTTGTTAGACCATGTATAGGAGAATCTACGCGAGGTCCACATCCATCGACTCATGTTGCTCAAAAAAATCTCTAAACTTGTAGATATCAACAGTTATTCTTTGAGAGCCCCCCAATTTATCTACAGGATTAAGGTAGCAATTGAAATCCCCCGCCACAATCCAAGGGTAGTTGGGGACCATCTCCCTCAATTCAGCTAGCTGACTCCAAAGAACCCTTCTCGAGTCCCTCGTCTAAGCTGGAGCATATACATTCGTTAAGATCCACTCTTTCTGCGTGGTTTTATCCACACATAAGAGACAAATAAACCAACTAGACATCGAGAATCACTCTACTATCAATCACATTTTTGTTCCACATAACCAGTAACCCTCCTGCTGTTCCAGGTGGCCTCTTGGCCTACTACTTCAACTTCTCGCCAAGTCCTATTCTTAAAAGGAATAACTCTACTCTCCTCCATTTTAGTTTCTTGCGAGTAAAATCATATCCGGTTTGTGTTCTTGTCTAAGAGCATACAAAGCTCTTATTTTTGCAGGATTACTCCCACAAATATTCCATGAAAGAATCTTCATTTATGGGCTTTGGATCCTCGAGCCTTCGCCCCAAAGAGCAATACTGCTTGAGTGCCATCAGCCACTCCTCGCTCTGTTTCTTTCTGCCTTAAGGCATCATTGCCAGGTTTCCCTCTTCCTACCGAACCATATCCCCATACATCCGCTCTAGGTTGAAGTTCCTTGGGATTCACTTGGCTTCTAGTAACCATATTGGGTAGGTCAGTCTTGGTCTTTGGGGTAACAATATGGCTTTCCAGGTTAACTGGTCTTTTTGACAGTGGAGATGATTCCGTGCTCTTAGCTTCTTGATTAGTAGATTCTTTTTTCCCTGCTTTGGGGTTACACTGATCTTGGTGGTTCACCTCTTCCTCCTGAGTATCCTTGCCCGTATTATTAGTTTCCTGCTCCTTCCTCCTGATTTTTCTCCTCTAAATCCTTCTCTTGAGTCTCCTCTACCTCAGATTCCACTTCTTGGCTGTCCATATGATCTCCCTTCAAATGATTTAATGCATCAAAGCTGTTCTCCACTCGGGATGTTGATCTCCTTGGAATTTCTTCCCATAAATTCCTCTACGATACATGGGACCACTTCCACCGAGCCTCCATAGGCCTCCCGTATCACCCAATCAAACTTACTTGCCCCAGGGCGTTGGTCTATGGGGTTCTTTCCTTTGTGATTTGGCTCCGAGGCTTCGTTGTATCATCTTAGGAGCAGGTTGAGCTTGAGGGTTCCCATCAAAGGGACCAGATCCCCTGTGAGAGGGTTTCGGGGCATAGGAATTTTTGGGAGGAGGGTTAAAACGTTGCCTCTTGCTTACAATAGGGCGAACAGGGTCTCTGATATTCGGATTTCGAGATCCACGTCCTTGAGGCCCAGATTGGGTAGGAATGGAGATCTACGGGGGAGGGATATTATTCTGGGTTTGAGGATCAGTATTTTGGAGTGGGGGCTGGTTCTTGGAAATGCAGTGGATACCCTGGTGCCCTACCTTCCCACAAACACTACACTTAAAAGACATATTTTCATATTCAAAGACCTGAGTATGAAGGCCAAACATAGACGACAAAATAATGGATTTAGGGAGCTCTTTACTCAGGTCCGCAAACACACACATGCGAGTAGACAGGAGTCTTATTTTTCTCAAGGTTGCAGGATCAATAGCTATTAGTTCTCCAATATCTGTAGCTATCCCAGCCAAGATTTGTTCGTTCCAAAAAAGTAGAGGTAATCCTGGCATCTTAACCCAAATAGGAGCCAAATCCAGCACCTGAGTCTGGGGGTTGAAATCGGGGGACCAACGCTTCAGATACAAGCCCCTTTTCCCAAAAAACCAAGGACCTCCTTGGAGATTCCTTTCCATGTCCTGTTCACATTGAAATGTCACCAAAAGAAAACTCTTGGGTAAAGCCTTAATCATCATACCGGCCCTTGGCTACCATTTTTGGATGGCCCATCTCCTTATGACTTCCATGTCTGGCCTCACCCCCATAAATTTAGCCACCAGAGATGTTCTGCCCTCCATAGCCACATGTTGAGCTAAGGAATCCGGGACGTGCAACCTACCATTGACAGATTTTAGATTAAAACAAGAGTCGGATAATTTTTGCTTACCGCGAAGAGCATTAAGATATGAAGGTCTCCAATTGCCAGGTTTCTCTTTGTCTCCTTCTTGGGTCTTCCTTTGATCTTGACGCATAGAGTCCTGGTCCCCCTCAGAGAAATCTTCAACCGCATCCGCCCAACGCCCTTGGACCGGTTCCAATAGAACTTCCTTGTCCACATCCTCCGCCTGGGGGCCTACTATCTCGCCAGAGCCCCCACCTGCCACGTTTGCTGATCTTCCCTCTAAAGTCCCACACCTAGGGTTTGATGCCCCTAGACCTCTCGCTCCTCCTCCTTGCTGCTCCATCCGTCACAACTTGTTGCCTCCAAAATCTGCCATTTTTTTTTTTTTTTAGGGCCAAAATTTTTGTGACCGCTACCGTGCACTGAATTGCTAAAGTGGCGGTTGCTACAGTATGCAGGATTCTACAGTGTCGACTGCTACAGTGGCGAATTTTATGGGAGACTGCTGCTCCCCTCTCTGACTGATGGCGGCTACTGCTTCTGCTACACTATTGATTCACTTTATTAGTTTCAATTGCTAATATTATTTTTAGCATTGACACTAATATTTCCAAGTATTAATGTCACCAACTAATTAATCCTTTAATAGTTACGAAGTATTAATGTTACCAACTAATTAATACTTTAATAGTTCTTATCCAACAAAATCTATGCATACCACATACAAACATAGATTCACACCAACAATATTACACACCATTATTTTATCCCTAAGTAGGTGGTCCCTTTTAATATAGTCTAATGTTATCACCAACCTATTAAGGAGACTCATTGCATAAGCAACTTCCCGGTCCAATGGTGTGAACATGAAATAAGAAAAATACAATGCATCTACATGAAGGGTATTTTGTTACCTTGAGTTGTCGATGAGCAAGTCATCACCATAATTTCCCAAAATATCTCTCAATTTAGGTGGTTCACCCATATGATCCCACCAGTGAGAGGACATAATCTTGCACCCACAAATACGTCAAAAGTACCATATCCAAGCACAAGGTGCAATTACCCAGTCATATTGACATCATAAAATGAAGCTATAGAATTAAACATTCACACCAATACATAGTTCATTGTCAATAATGAGTTCTTACAAGGAGGGTTTTTACACTTGGGGTATTCCATCATTAATGTCCTCAATCTTGGGGTTGCTTATTGGATTACCTTCATGTTGTTATTTAAATGCACCATACACCATTACTGGGTATCATACCTGGGTGTTGAATATGAAGAGACTGAAACTAGGTCACTGCTCTTTTCTTGTGCTTAGTCACCCTTGGATTCATCTGATATTTTGGTGTTATACGATGGTCCATATTATTCGCATCTTGGTTGGAATTTTTCCATGTGATCTTCCTTGCATGTTGGCTAGAGTTTTGGTTTCTACACTTTTGTGCATTTCTTGATTCAACAAACATATTTTGTTGCTTACCCACCTATTTAGCCCTTTTGGTGTTTTGGTGATGACCTTTAAATTAGGGCTACCATACATTTTGATTTAGTGGATGCATCAAAGTTGTTTTCCTCTTTTGGTCTTAGTCGATTTACCTCTTTTGCCCTCTTGCCATCAGATCTATGAGGTGATATTTGTATGGACCAACAGGCTTGGTTATTCTGTATCAACTTGACACCTTGAAGTGATCCAATTGATTGTTTTTTAAGACTTATACTACCACAAAATATCATAGGTTATATAACATAGGTCCCAAATATGAAATAGCCATAATATAATAATGATAAGGTCAAGATGATAATAAATTGAGTAGAATAATATGAGAAAATTAATATGTATATCAAGGCTTATAATAAATCAAATAAAATTCAATAATATGCTAAAATATAAATGTAAATAGCCTAAATCATTCATGTACTATGCATGAAGAACAACTTACAATATTAATTTCTCAAAATGTATACAAGATTTATTGCACCTCTTTCTCTTACAAATGTACAAGATAGTAATTATCTTGATCCTTATCCTTCTTGTATATTTATTATGGAGTATTTCTTCCATAATATAGCCATAGTAGTGTGACTCTTTTGTTGGCAATTTTGGGTACTTTGGGTACATTGCCTTTGCTCAAGTGTATAAGTTGTCATTGATGTCAAGAAGCTCTTGAAGGAATTTGATTTGATGTCAAATAATTTGTTTTGATGAAGGTTACTGCATGACAGTTTCAAAGGTCTTTTGTAAACCCCAAGTTGGCAAGTTTAAAGATTACAGGTGGATGCATTAGTTTAATGCATTTGGGTCCAGGAGGAAGTATTTATTTAAATAATTAAAAACCTTGTTAAGGTTCCCTTTAATTATTTTTAAATAAATATTAAATTATTGTTTGCAATGGGTTATCCTAACCCATGGCGCTATGTTTTAAGATTGTGGGCGCTAGCCAAGACCTCCGTCGACGTGTTAAACTCCTCGCCGACATCAAGAGCTTATGGTAAAAATGCATATAAATCTCCCTCGATGAAAATCAAGAATGATCCCATCCGCATTTTGAAAAGAGTTGCTCGCTGTGAATTCGTGATCTACTGTTCGACTGTGTCTTCGCCATTTTCGTGAATCCGTTGTTCATTTTTTTTGTACTCGTCGTTTGTCGTAAATCCATCGTAAGGTTTTCGTCTTCGTGTTCGCGTCAGAAGAAAGGGAGGCACTATTGTTTTATTTAATCCCTGGCGCAAAAGGAACAAGGCTAACAACATGAGGTTTAAACCTCATCGGGTGCCTTTGGCACACCGATAGCGGCTAGGCTATTGGTGCGCTACCCGAATGGGAGGTTTCACATTCGAATAACACGAAAGGGTTTTTCATCATGAAGTGGACGCAGCGGGTGGTGTTAGAATTCGTGCGCAATTTCTCCATAGCACGATTTTTGATGTTGGCCAAGGTTGTGTTTTGAGCTGAATGGTGTTGATTGAACCTTGTTTGATGAGCATTGTTGTTGAAGCCCTAATTGATGGTGAAAAGAACATGAGTATCATTTTTATGTGATTCTTTGCATAGTTGGCAATTGTTGGGGTTTCATGTTCTTGAAAGAAAGCATTCTATCATATCCATTTTAGATTGTTGAGTTTTGGACAGGTTTCGATGGGGACTTGTGAGTAGTCTTGGACAGGTTTCGATGGGGACTTGTGAGCAGATTTGGACAGGTCCTAGCAGAGGACTTGTGAGCTGAGTTTGATAGTTCTATCAGAGAACTTGAGGACAGAGGTGCATTGGTTCTTTGAGAAGAACCTAAGGACAGATTTGGCAAGTCTTTGAGAAGGCTTGTGTGCAGAGGATTGATTTGTTCAAGCTTAAGCGTTGGACAGATCTGATAGACAGAGGAAGACTTGTACTAGACCGACTGATTGTGTTTGGTACAGGTTGCTGAGCTACTGTGGACGTGATCATAGAAGGCAGAGGTCTCTTAGGCTAAGCATTAAGGACAGGAGGTCTTCGGTGGAAAGGAGTTCCACGTGCTGGCAAGAGGTAGAGGCAGTTGATCTTCTGAGGGATCATTTCTAGAGTAGAGGGGAAGGTATCTCCTTTGAGCAGAGGCTCATAAATTTTGATTGGGGGAAGGTATATCCTTTGGGTCGAGGCTCATAAAAATTGTAATTGGGAAGGATTCCCAAAGAAATTTGAGATAAATTTTAGAGAAAAGTTTTGTGGACGTAGCCCAACCATTTTGGGTGAACCACGTTAAAATTGGTGTCACTTTGTGGATGATATTGTGCATTGCTTTGATATTGCTTTGGGTATATTGCTTTACTGTTTTGAAGTATAAAGGAAAAAGTAAAAAGAGGTCTTATACTTGTTCACCCCCCCTCTCGGTATAAGCTTGTGTTCTTCAATTGGTATCAGAGTTGGTGCCTTCGGAAAGTTTAACAGCTTGAAGGAAAAGCTAGTAAAGAACACAATGGATCATTCAAGTGGCAATGCAACACCTATTCTTGATGGGTCAGATTTTGGTCTTTGGAGTGCAAGGATGAAGGTTCATCTAATGGAACTTGGGAATGAGGTTTGGGAAGTGATTGAAGATGAGTACACTATTCCTGAACATGGTCCTAATACTAAAGAAGAAAGGCTCCTACATCACAGCAATTCAAAAGCAATGAATGCAATCCTGAAAGGCTTACGAAAGCGAGATCTCACCAAAGTGATTCACTGCAAGACAACTAGTGAAATGTGGAAACAGTTGAATGTGGTTCATATAGGTGATACAAATGTCAGAAAGGCCAAGTTGAGACACTTCAAAGGTATGTTTGAACAACTCAAGATGAATGATGATGAAAATATTAGTGACTACATGCTTCGTATGGATGAGGTTGTTAACTCCATGAAAGACTTAGGTCTTGAGCTTGCTGAAAATGATGTTTGTGATAAGATTTTAAGATCTCTTCCTAATAGATTTAGTGAAAATATTTTTGCTATTGAGGAAGCTAAAGATTTGGATAAGTTGAAAAAGGATGAGCTCCATAGTATACTTGCAGCATTTGAGTTGAGAACTCAAGTGAAGGTTGATGTCAAGAAAGAGGCATCTTTCAAGGCTACCAAGAAATCCAAGGGTAAACAGCTTCAAGATAGTGATGAGTCTTCTAGTAATGAAGAGGCATATTACAGCAAGAAAGGCAAGTTCTCTAGAAAGCACAAAAGTATGAAAAATATAAGATGTTTCAATTGTGGAAAGTTTGGTCATTATGCTACTGACTGTACTATTCCCAAGAATGAAAGTGATGAAGATAAACAAGATTCTAAGAGCAAGGATTTTGAAAAGCACAAGCATCACAAGAAGAACAAAGATGAGCACAACAATCAAGGAAAGAGGTATTCTCACAAGCACAAGAAGAGTTTCTACCTAGACAAAGCAAGTAAGTGTTCTAGTAGTGATAGTGAAAGTTCTTCAAGTGATGATGAAAATGAGATGTTGTTCATATCGAGAAAAAGAGGAAGAACCGAAACATAGATTCATTATCATGAAATGTCTTAGATGTGGAAACTTTGGTCACCTTGAGGATGATTGCACAAATAATGATTTGGTTTCTAGTATGTATGAGGATGCTTCAGAAAACTATAAGGAAGATGCATGTATGGTTTTTGAAAAGGGTAGCACCTCTAGTGATAAGAAATCTGAAAAAGGCTTTGATGATTCAAAAAGCAAACAAATAAAGGAAGATATAGAGGAAGGTGAAGTAGATCTTGAAGGTGAACTTATTAGTGCTCTTAGTGCTTTGAAAAAGGAAATAAAGAAGAATGCTAGACTCAAGGATAAGTTAGATGAATGTTGTATGGAGAGAGATGATCTTATAGAAAGTCTTGACTTCTCTATAGCTAAGACACAAGAACTCAAGGATGAGTTAGAGTCTAAGGTTCTTGAGTATAGTGAGTTAGAACAGAAAATGGCTTCTTTGAAAGAGGAAACTAAAGAGTACAAGGATAAGCTTTACAGGTTTCAAGATAGCTCCAAAAAGGTTAAGTCACTCATCAAAGGTCAAAGAAAGACAACGAGATAAAATAGGCCTTGGTTTTGTTAAGCCACACAAGGAACAAGTTGGAGAGTCTAGTAAGAGACTCCAAAAGGAAGAGAGTTCTGATGAGGAAAGTATTTCAGAAAAGGAGTCCTTGAATGATAGATGCACAGAAATAGAAAACAAAATTCAGAATGAGAAGAAGAAGTTTTTAGAACCTAAGAGGTCAAATAAAGGAAAGTTTCAAGGCAGATGTTTTGTTGGTCACAGGTTTGGTCACATGGCTTCACATTGCATGGCTCAAGTGAAGAAGGTAAATGAAAATTTTAGAAGTGCTAGTTTCTTTCAAGGGTATTGCTACTCTTGTCAACAGTTTGGGCACAAGGCAGTTTATTGCAAGGCAAATAACAGGAACAGGTTTGATCAGAATAGGTTTGGTCAGAATAGGTTTGGTCAAAACAAGTTTGGTTAGAACAGGTTTGGTCAGAACAGGTTTGGTCGAAACTGGTGGATTCAAAGATTAGGTTTACCTCAGAGAAACAACATCGTCAAGTGTTTCAAGTGCAACAATGAAGGTCACATAATCGGACAATGTAGAGCTGAAATTCTAGAATACGAGAACGAGGAACAGTGGCATGATCAGGTCCAAGGATCAAGGCATGGACAAGAACAGGGATGAGAACAAGAACAAGAACAGTGACAAGAACAGGAATATGGACAAAGAGTTCAAGAGAAGGCCCGGCAAGGAAGTTATAGACACTGATGATGATCAGTGCCTAATGGGAGTTTTACTCCCACCCCAAAATTAATCACCTCATCAGGAGGTGGGGGAGGGACTAAGCTAAGAGGCTCATTCTTAGTCCCGAGCCCCAAAGGTGACCCTTTGCCATTGATGACAAAGGGGGAGAGATATGAGTAAGGGGGAGAGCTTCAAAGTGAAGAGGAGAGCTTCAAGTCAGGGGGAGCAAAACTTCAAAGGAATATTCTCAGTTGTGGGCACAGTTGGTCAGTTGTTAGCACAATTGGTTTCAATTTTGGCTCTTGAGAAGTGTTTTCAGTAAAGGTTTGCCATCAATGACAAAGGGGGAGATTGTTGGCAATTTTGGGTACTTTGGGTACATTGCCTTTGCTCAAGTGTATAAGTTGTCATTGATGTCAAGAAGCTCTTGAAGGAATTTGATTTGATGTCAAATAATTTGTTTTGATGAAGGTTATGACATGACAGTTTCAAAGGTCTTTTGTAAACCCCAAGTTGGCAGGTTTAAAGTATTACAGGTGGATGCATTAGTTTAATGCATTTGGGTCCAGGAGGAAGTATTTATTTAAATAATTAAAAACCTTGTTAAGGTTCCCTTTAATTATTTTTAAATAAATATTAAATTATTGTTTGCAATGGGTTATCCTAACCCATGGCGCTATGTTTTAAGATTGTGGGCGCTAGCCAAGACCTCCGTCGACGTGTTAAACTCCTCGCCGACGTCAAGAGCTTATGGTAAAAATGCATATAAATCTCCCTCGATGAAAATCAAGAATGATCCCATCCGCATTTTGAAAAGAGTTGCTCGTTGTGAATTCATGATCTCTGTTCGACTGTGTCTTCGCCATTTTCGTGAATCCGTTGTTCATTTTTTTGTACTCGTCATTTGTCGTAAATCCGTCGTAAGGTTTTCGTCTTCGTGTTCGCATCAGAAGAAAGGGAGGCACTATTGTTTTATTTAATCCCTAGCGTGAAGGAACAAGGCTAACAACATGAGGTTTAAACCTCACCGGGTGCCTTTGGCGCACCGATAGCGGCTAGGTTGTTGGTGCGCTACCCGAATGGGAGGTTTCGCATTCGAATAACGTGAAAGGGTTTTTCATCGTGAAGTGGACGTAGCGGGTGGTGTTAGAATTCGTGCGCAATTTCTCCATAGCACAATTTTTGATGTTGGCCAAGGTTTCTTGCTTAGTGAGTTTTTTGGATTGTGTTTGGTGGGGACTTGTTGAGCCTGAGTTTTGGACAGGTTTCGGTGGGGACTTGTGAGAAGTCTTGGATAGGTTTCGGTGGGGACTTGTGAGCAGATTTGGACAGGTCCTAGCAGAGGACTTGTGAGCTGAGTTTGATAGTTCTATCGAGAGAACTTGAGGACAGAGGTGCACTTGGTTCTTTGAGAAGAACCTAAGGACAGATTTGGCAAGTCTTTGAGAAGGCTTGTGTGCAGAGGATTGATTTGTTCAAGCTAAGCGTTGGACAGATTTGATAGACAAAGGAAGACTTGTACTAGACCGACTGACTGTGTTTGGTACAGGTTGTTGAGCTACTGTGGACGTGATCATAGAAGGCAAAGGTCTCTTAGGCTAAGCATTGAGGATAGGAGGTCTTCGGTGGAAAGGAGTTCCACGTGTTGGCAAGAGGTAGAGGCATTTGATCTTCCGAGGGATCATTTCCGGAGCGAGAGGGGAAGGTATCTCCTTTGAGCAGAGGCTCATAAATTCTGATTGGGGGAAGGTATCTCCTTTGGGCCGAGGCTCATAAACATTGTAATTGGGAAGGATTCCCAAAGAACTTTGAGATAACTTTTAGAGAAAAGTTTTGTGGACGTAGCCCAACCATTTTGGGTGAACCACGTTAAAATTGGTGTCACTTTGTGGATGATATTGTGCATTGCTTTGATATTGCTTTGGGTATATTGCTTTACTATTTTGAAGTATAAAGGAAAAAGTAAAAAGAGGTCTTATACTGTTCACCCCCCCCTCTCAGTATAAGCTTGTGTTCTTCATCTTTGGATACTTGACTATTGCTCTCTATATGCCAAGTCTCACGAATCTTGGCTTATCTACTTGCCACTTGTATACTTTATGAACACTTGACACTATAACATATGCACAACTATACATGAATATTACCCTTATACTTGCACTCTCTAATCTAGGACATCTGTACACATGTTTATATTACATATTTGTTATTATACATATAAGAAACTTGTGCACATAGACTCAACTTACACTTGCACTCTCACTCACATGACATGTGCATTTCCTGCACATTCACACTTACATAAAAGGGAAAATATAAATCACACTGTAAACTATGACTCAAACCTAATATATTATTTACAAATATACCAAATAATATAATATAATCCAACACAAATAATATTATGCTCCAACAAACTGTAAATATTGAGTTTATCTTGATGGAAAGGGAGACTTGTCCTATCAATTTTTTGACCAAACACCTTAGGTTGCCTCTTATTTATCCCACATAAATTCGATTTATATCCAAAATTTTCTTGTTGGTGCTACCTCATAAGAACATTGAGAGAAAAAAACTATGTAGATAGTCAACATAAATTCAATCAGACATGAAAGATAGTCGAACCCATAGGCCCACCCCTCTAGGTGAAGGATGAGTCTACAACCACTATATGGCTGGAAACCCTGCCCAAGGTGGATCCATTTAAGCTATCATCGCAAATAACCTGATACTCCTACCAATGGAGAGGGCTAGCTTAGATACCATTGAAAAGGCTATGAGCCATTGTTGGTCTAGCTTGGTTGGTTAACATGACCTTGTGGTATAGAGATCTTGAGATTTACTTTTAGCTTATGGTGAGGGCTTTTTCTTGATGGTATTGTTGATGGCTTCTTGGTGAATTATGGGAACCTTAGGTCTTCTCATCTTGTTCTTCTTCAAAAACCAACATTGAATCTCCTCTTAGTCAAAAATATCTTTGTTGGTGGGATTTTCCCGGTGTAATGAATTTTCACTCCAGCTTTGATGACTCACATGAGATCTTGTCGGAGATAGGGAGCCCAAAAATGAGGGCCTTATTTATGATATGTATAATCTATGAGAAAAATATTGGGGATGTTATGCAACTTAATGGGATAGGAGGAGGATATTGCTCTTTGAGTATATATTTGCTTGATATTTTAGAGGGAGACATTCCTTTTATAGACTCTTTTCCCCTTATGGGGCCATGTAATTTATCCCCTCATTCTTGTAATTATTTTTTTGACCTATTTCTTCTAGAAAAGTGATATTAAAGGACTCTTCTTACATGCTTGGGTAGCTAAGATATCATCATTCACCACTACTCCTTAATATTAATCATGGTGATTGTCTCCTCATGGATCAAATGATTGCTAGATTATTGGTGATGATCCTGAGGAGGCTACTCTTTAGTTGTCTTGTTTTCTTTAGATATGATCAGTTCATGCAAACACTACTACCTTAAGTGAACCATCCTATAAGTATACCATCAATATTACTCTCTTGTTGTAACTCTAAACTATCCATTTTCTACAAAACTTATACATGTAAGAAGAAAACATTTTTTTATAAAAACCTGGATAGGGTTGGTGCTTTGATCTCAAATCAAATTCTAACCCATGCTTATGGGCTCAAATATTTTACCAAGACCAAGATCCTAAGCTTGCATATCCCCTTACTTCCTTCGGTTGAAGAAAAACATCTCAACCAAAGACTTCTATGATTTAGATTGCTTATCCTCCATATTAAAACTCTATCTGATGTTTGGTTCAACTATTGATAATGAATCAATGTAATACTGATAGAGAGGCTCTAATGGGATCTCAATATTGGTCCCATCCTTGGTTCTCAGGACCATGAGTGTCTAGTCTATGCGTAGGTAGCCCTCAAGCTTAATAGTAAAAGTTTTTGAAATATTAATACCAAACAACACTGATAAGTCGATCACCATATTATATTGTGGGATAGTAATGTTAGGATGACTATCTGGGAGGCAACCTTCCTATCTAGGTAAGGTCATTTTATGTTTGGATGACTATCCCGTAGGCTATCGGTAAGGAATTTCCTTAGACTTAATCATCATAACAATATTTGAATTAAAGGATTTAAGATAGTATATGAATGCCATACTTGGGAGAGGTTGGATATCATCTATGATTCTATACTAGGTTTTGTGAAATCAGCTATTGAAGTCATCCATTGCCTCCATTTATGCTATTTTTATAGTCACAAGTTCTTCCAATAGAAACACGTCATCATATTTCTCTTTGAATCTATTCACCAATTGGTTAGCTAGCTGATATTAAATTCCAATTGAGTGTAGAGGAGAGTTAAGTACCACTTATTTGATTTTGTCCTAAAGGATGTCACTAGTACTTTCAATACCATACTTTGCTCACCAATGTTGTGGACTATGCATAATCTCACTATGTGATGTAGGTATTTAGTTGGTGTAGTTGCATCTTATCTATTATAATAAGGTATTGATTTCAAGGTTGAAGTTGAGATTGTATCCGAAATAGTAGGTGGAGTAGGGGGAATCAAGGGACCTTTGTTATTCCATGCCAAAAAACTCCTTATTATCTAGTTCTAATGAGCGGTCATGTCCCAAGTTTGAATTATTCTTCTTTTTTTCCTTGCAATGGGTAGCGTTATGCATAGTAGCGAATCATCGTTAATTTACGAATATTAGGATTTTTGAAATTGGAAATTGGCGAATATGGGGACCCTTGATGGGGGCCCATTCGCCAGAAATTTTTAGGTCCAAAATTTTTTGGGGGGTCAGCTCACCCCATGTTGAAAATAATTTCACTATTTTTATTTTAAATTGCCAACACTCCCACCTAAATCGTGGATCTTTTTTGCCTTGAAATTATAAAAAAATTATTTATCTTGCCAAATTTACCTCTTATACCACCAGTATATATACCTAACATGACAACGATAAACATACATCTAAAACATTCAAACTCCTCAAAAATAGACCTAAAGCAATGAAAACCCTACAATAGACAAACATGACCTAAAGAAACAACAAAAAAACCAAACACGATCAGTTGTAGAGGATTATCTATCAACAAAAAAGTTGATCGATTGCAAAGGACTATCAATCAATAGATTTTTCGATCGATTGCATAGAAGCATGACACAATGATGATCGATTGCAAAATATTATCTATCGATAAAAAGTTGATCGATTACAGAGGACTATTAATCGATAGATTTGTTGATCGGTTGCAAAGAAGCATGATAAGGTGATGATCAATTGTAGAAGACTATCTATCGATAAAAAAATTGATTAGTTGTAGAGGACTATCAATCAATAGATTTATCGATTGATTTTAGAGAAGCATGAAAGGGTGATGATCGATTGCAGAAGACTATCTATTGACAAAAAAATTGATTGATTGTAGAGGACTATCAATAGATAGATTTATCGATCAATTGTAGAGAAGCATGATAGGGTGACGATCGGTTGCAAAGAAGCATGATAGGGTGATGATCGATTATAGAATTTTTATCGACAAAAAAATCGATCGATTGTAGAGGACTGTAATGATCAGTTGTAGAAAGGTGTGATGATTGTGATGATTGTGATGATAGGTAAAGTGTAAGCTTCCAAACATCTGAGTATGGTTGTTGTTTTGCTTTGGATCATCTCTAGCAATAGCTTTTACTTTATGCCTACTTGTTGTTGTAGCCTTGTTACTTGTTTTGTAACCTTTGTTGGTGTGCTACTATAGAGTTTCTTTAGAATTGAGCTATAGAACTATTCTTTTAGTTTGTAGACTATGGTAGTTGCAATGACATTAGACGTCAAGGTTTCTTTAGAATTGAGTGAAGGTTAGCCTTGGTGGAGTGCAAGGTCTTCCGTTAGTGTTGGGTTTGGAATGTTATCTTGGATTGTTGTCTTCTTTCATTGTTTTGTTGTCCAAAGCTTGTTCCTTTAGTTTCATAGGTAGCATAGATGCACTATCTACAACTATGAGATCCAAGTATCCATGTCATCTTGTAGTGTTTTAGGAGCATTTCTTGTTGTTAGAGCCTGCTTTGTGTGTGTTAGAGTAAGTTTTCATAGCATTGCATTATTTTGTTGTTGTTCCTTGAGCACGTAGGCAGAGGTCATTGTAGAGGGCAACGTAGGTTCATCCTCATAGATGCTTAATGGCATGATAGTTTAACCTTGGTTTCTTTGAAGGAAGGCTTTAAATTTATGCTTTTAATTTTATGATTGGATTTGTGAGAATTATTACTTGCTACTTATATTATGGAATCAAATTATGTAGAAATGCATAATGTAGAAATTTATTACTTGCTACTTATTTTATTTTGTAAGAAAAATAAATGCATAAGAGTTATTTTTGTTTTCTTAAAGGAAGTAATGGATAATAGTAATGGTTCCCTAACCCTTGAGTAAATATGGAAATAATTATTGAGGGAAGTATGGTTGCAAAAATCATGATAACGGCTAAGTGGTGCAAGAATTTCCTTCTATCGGTTGTAGAATTTTCTCAATTTTGTTCAACTTCATATTCATTTCCTAACATCAATTTTTTTTCTTTACAGGTACAATGGCACCTACTAGTGATGGAAAGAAGGGAGGCCAATATTTTGGTAAAAAGAGTATCCTAAAATATTTTAGACATATATCAAAATGTAGTGAGGCATCCACATCTACACAAATTCAAGGTACAAACACCTTTTACCAACTAAACAGTTAATTTTTGTATTCTGTTATTCTTAAATATAAAGCCTTTCTTCATCAAAAAATGGTGGTTTGTTTGTTGATGGATTTGGCCAAGTGGTATGTTTATCTACCTCTTTTTTAATGCTTGTAAAAATGTATTCTGTTAATTCTTTAAAATAATGCCTTTTTACATCAAAAAAATGATATAGAACACCATTGTATGCAGAAAATATTGTTGACCCTGATATACCTCCACTTGAAGATATTCCCAGGGATGAGATGCCTCCACATGAAAATTTTCTTAACAATGACATGCAACAACCACTTGATGAGATGCCTCATATAGACACGCCAACCGAAAAAGAAAATGATCATTCAAGTAAAATGTAGACTTCTAGGGAATCTTCTAGTCAGAAACCTAAACGTAGAAAGTTAACCAGGTGGACTATTGGAAGGACATTTCAGCTTGAATGGTCATCAACATATCCCTTTATTGAGCTAGTCCAGCTAGAGAATAACAATGACATACCAACATAATGTAGATGCGTAATTTGTAGTTGGAAACTAGGAAAGGATCATAAGATGCAACTTAAATTAGACACAATAGAAAAACATTGTGGGAAAGTTTATTTGATAGTAAAAGAAAGTGATGGAACAATTAAGAAAATAATTAGGTGGAAGGATGCATCAGAATGCGTGCATGTCAGATATGCATAGGAATATGAAAAAGAAATGAAACAACAACAAACTCTTGTTGAGAAGGGTGGAACAATCCAAGCCCAATTTCAAAAAATTCATAAGACCACATTAGCTTCAAAAAGTTTACAGTTTGTTGTTGTATATAGTATTCTTAAAAAGGGTAGACCCATGTCTGATTTTGTTGATTATAAGCACCTATTTCAACTAGCTGATGTGCAGAACCTTCCTAGTTCCCATTGGTCAGATCGAAGTGGTTGGGAAATGGTAAAATATCTATCATTGGTTGAGAAGGAGGACCTGAGAGAGAATGTAAAACATGCCAAATTCATTTCACTTTCAATTGATGAGGTAATGATTATTGACAACACATCTTGGATTTGCATGCATGTTTACACATTCTAAAATCATTTAAGGCAACCTCATTTACTAGCACTACATAAGATGGTGGAAAATTGTAATGCAAAAAATATTTACAATGTTGTTGTAACTAGTTTAAAGGATATTATAGGAATGGATGATACAAAAATAGCCACAAAGTTAATTTGTGTTGGAGTTGATGGTGTTGCTACAATGCAAGGACATAGGAATGGTCTTTGTGTTTGACTTTAGACATCAATTACCCCATATTTGATTCTCATTCATTGCATGGCTCATAGAATGAATCTTGCATACAAAATTGTGAGCAGATTTGAAAATGTTGTGAGAGTGGAAGAACTCATCCATGAAATACATGCTTACTTTTTATGCAGTCCAAAAAGGTTTGCAGAGTTTCAACAGTTTTCACTAGGTGTTACTGAAGGCAAAAAATTGTTAAAATATGTAGATACCAGGTGGATTTCATTGTTTCATCCTACATATAGAATTTTTATAGAATATCAATCCTTAGCAGGGTTTATGTATGCAAATCGTAGGGTTGTTGATAAGGCAAAATATTTGCTATACCGTATGACTGACTTGGAAACACTTCTCACATTATGTGGTATTCTTCCATTGTTGCAAGAAATGAATACTTTGATTAAACTTGCACAAGAAAGATCCATTTATATTGTCGATTTCATCAGGATGAGAAAACAAATATGTATGCATATTGATAAGATATACTTGTTCGAAGAAAATTTTATAGATCCTTTGTTTGATAGTTGGAAAACTTTAACTAACATCAATGATCCAAAAAGCTTTTTGAAGTTCAACATCAATGATCATCTTTGTATTATTATTCATGGAAATATGATACCTTTATATTGTTTTGAAAAGTGGTCACATATAGTTATAGAGGATGTTGAACAAATGCCCATAACACACAATGGATTTGATGTAGTTTTACACAATACTAAGATTAAATTGATAAAAATAGTAGAATCATTGACAAGGGAAATAAGAGATCATTTTCAAAGAGATGAGTTGCTTGAGGTGATGGGTGTGGTTAACCCCATGTTCTAGAATCCTTGTCTTGACTACAATACTACAAGTGAGTTGTTTATAAGATATATGGGCACTCTTGTGAAACATTTCACTAAAAGTGTGGAAGTCAATGGTATTGAAATCAATGGTATTCTCAACAAAGAACTTTTGAGACAACAATCAACCCATTTTGGATTGATAATGGTTGGTCAAATGTCACGTTTGAGTAACCCTCATGAGCTTGGTTCCATTACATGTTTGTGGAAAAAATTGTATCCAAGTAGTGTCTTACAAGATACGATCAGTGAATATTTTTGTTTATATGAATTATGTCAAACAATGATTTTGGGATCTGTGGAAGACGAAAGGGTTTTTAGTGCACTATCTTTTGTGAAATCTAAAGTTTGTAATAGGTTGGACAAAAATTTGAAAAATTGTTTGAGAATATATGTGTCATCGTATGAGTTGGATAAGTATCCCTATGATAGAGCTTTGGCATATTGGAAATCCCTAGCAGACAAAAGAGGTATCACTAATATTCATGATAATGAGGATAATGACACTTGCAATGATCAGATTGTGGAGACATAGAGATCTGATATGCTTACAAGTGATTTTGGACAAGCTGAGAAGTGTTTGTTTCAGCTTCCTCCATTGTAAAATTTCCAAGATTTAACAAAATTGATATATTTAATGGTATTTGTTATCATTTGTTTTCTACAAGGATATCAAAATTGGCTTTCTGGTTTAATAAAATGTTATGTTTTATATCATAGCCTTGCTATTTTATTAACTATCTTCATTGATAAAATTTTATTTTTTATATCATAGCTTTGTTATTGTATTAACTGTCTATGTTGATAAAATTTTATGTTTTATGCTTTGGCTTTGAATAAATTTAAACCCATGCATGCATGTATCCTTCGTAAATATTTTTTTATAGAAAGTGTTGTATGTAGTTTAGAAAGCGCTATATGGCCAAACTGAGTTCAAACATAATTGAATTATCATAAATTGTAAAAAAGCACAAGAATATACATGGAAATAGTATAATACTCAAGTTATGAAAATGTCTTTTTTATTAATTGAAAAAGATATCATTGCATTGTACAAAATTGTTGACTACAATACAACAAAATTTGTAGTCAACAAGTGAACTATGTTCACTTTTTCATTCTTGAGATTGGGGGCCTGAGGCAATTTTGGGCTCTCCATGAGTTTTAG
This sequence comes from Wollemia nobilis, assembly GCA_028583015.1. Classification (NCBI taxonomy): domain Eukaryota; kingdom Viridiplantae; phylum Streptophyta; class Pinopsida; order Araucariales; family Araucariaceae; genus Wollemia; species Wollemia nobilis. The sequence goes on along the minus strand of JAQPPZ010015824.1, from coordinate 38,463,612 downwards.
GTTCTTTTCCCTTTTGTGTTACCTCTATAGTATGCACTTCTAGTGCTCTAGGTCCTTCCTCTAAAGTTTGCACTTCCATGCTCCAGGTCCTTCCAGTGCTCCTGATCTGACTAGGCCTTCCTCTACTATCTCTAAACCCCCCAACAACACCCTTTCTTCTTTTGTAGGATCCTCTTGTACTATTGAAAGTACTTATTTACCCTTCTACTTAAGCAAAATATTAGGATTTAAACCTGTAGACACCAGATTACAGCCACTAAACCTCCATCCTAACCATCCCACCACCCAATTGTCTTCCATTCTACTCTCCCGCCAATTATTTGGCCCAATTCCACCTTCCCACCATTTCCTAGCCTAATTGGGATTATTTTAATAATATTTTATATTTTATATAATATTTTATTATATTTTAATATATTTATTATAAAATATATGCATTAAATAAACTCAATTAGCCTCAGCCATCCGATCAGATTTAATCTCCACCCTCCATCTTCATTAATCCATGCCACATTCAAAAAGCAATCTCAACCTTAGGATTCAATTTAATTTCAATCGCACAATTAAAAAGTGTCAAGTCGAAACCCTAAGTTGAATTATAAGTAAGAGCATTTGTAAATGCTCAAGGCTTGGAACACTAGAATTTGGAGAATTAGACATTTGCACCCTGGAGGAATTATTGGTGAAGCCCTAGCATAGAATCCTAAATATCTGAAGCCCTAGCTCACCGATAAGACTTTTGCTGTTCCAGTCGTAACCCATCCATCCGTCGCATTCATCACCATCACCTAGATCTGCTTCTGTAGATTCTACCCCAACCCACAAGTGTCATCCAGAGCTTACGATGCTCACTACAGAGCCTGGGAAGCACTCACCAGAGCCTGCTGTATACCGTAGGTGCTCTCCAGAGCCTGTTGTACCCCACAGGTGCATAGCAGAGCCTGCAAAGCTCGCGTTCGAGCCTGCCAAGTGTGCATATGAGCCTGTCGTCATCAATAAACCCTAATCTAAAGTTATTTCATCAATAGATCTATGACACCATCTACAATAGATGAACAAAAGCAAGGTAAATCTCAATTTTTATGCATTTTATTTAGTAATTTGTTGATATTGCATGCTCTCTTATTTCATTATTAAACTAGGGTTTTATTAATGTTTGAGGGCATCACACTGTGGAGCCCTCATAGGTATAACTAACTCTCTTTGTTTTATTTTGTGTATGCAAATCTACAAATTCCCCATTTTATTTGATGGTTGTTGAAGCTGGAGTGGCCCAACCTTGGATATTCGAAGCCCACTCAACCTGTTGGGATCAAGAACACACTCGAATCTGAAGACACTTCTATTGCTACTAGCTAGGGTTTTGGAGAACCCTAGCACCATTGTAATCTATTGTATCAAATATTAGCATTGAACATTGATTGTAATAAAAGGAGTTTATCGGCTCCCCCCATCTTATTGAATACATTCTTTTGTGCAATCTTTGTGTCTCACTACATTATTTGATTTTTTGCTATTCTATTTTAAGTGTCGTGTTCTTGCATCTACAAATGGCGATCATGGTGGGACCCCACAAGGGTTTCACTATTTGATAGATCTACCTTGCTAATTTATTGTTATTGCTGTTTGTTGTAGATTTTTTAGAAAACTTAAAAGTCGTTGCGTTCGTCGCTTGTATTTTTGAAGCATTCTGTAGCAGTTCCAGAGATCACACAGGCGCACTTCTACGTTATGCAGACATCCTTCCACGTTACGCAGACATTCTTTCATGTTATGCATGCACTCTCCTACACCTACGCAGGCACCCGAATGCTCCTGGAATTAATTTGAAGTAGAGCTAAGGCTTCCAAATTTTTTAGAAAACATAAAAGTCACCACATTCGTTGCTAGGGTTTCTGAAGAATTCTATAGCAGTTCCAGAGATCGTGCAGGTGTCCTTTCGCATTACACAGGTGCTCTCCTGCACTTGCGCAGGTGCCCGGCTATGCCTGGCATTAATTTGAAGCAGAGCTAAGGCTTCCAAGTGAGTTTCGTAACCCTAGTTGGTCATTTAACAATTTACGTATTCTATTTTTTGCTATTGTTTTTCACTATTTTTGGGTTTAACATTAAGTAATCTAAGAAAGAATATATAGCAAGTCATATCTAGGGTTTGTGTGTGTTTCAATATTTCAAATTCATTTCTTGTCCTAAATTTGTAGATCTAGGTGATTGTTTGCATTTTTGAGTGCATATGAAGCAGAAAAGCATCCTAGATTTTGCATTTTAGGGTTAAAGATCACTTTAATTTTGCATATCTAAATAGGAACAACATTTGGACACTTAAAGTAATCCTGCCCTAGGCTGGCCCCTTTGCAGAGAGGTGGACGAACCCTCCGATGCTCTTTTGATATCTTTAGGTATCATTTGTAGGCAGGGATTTTAAGGGTGTACTCTGCGCTCTTTAGATGAAATTTGCGTCTTTGTGTTGGATTCTGATTTAGATTAGTGAAATTAGTCATCTTTAACATTGTCTGCACACCATAAAGAACAAGAAACATAAAATTAACATCACACATTGCACGCTCCACTTTTTAACAGTAGTAGTTGGATTTCATCACCAACTATTGCTTGAGGTTTGGTGACGGTGGCATTCATCTCCATCCATCAAATATCTGCCCTTAGACACCATAGGATTACCCCCGAGCAAACTTGTTGGAGGTCATTACCAACAAGAATCTCGCAGCCCTATCCAGCCATAGATTTTTCCTTTATTTCATTTAACAAAGATTAGGTAACATCAAACACACCAACCACACAATTTTAAAAGGAACCACACATTAATGAAGAAAATAATACGGAATGAGGTAAGCCACACAAGGTGAAACCTAGGATTGATTGTTTTCTTTTATCTTTAAATTCTTGTACAAGTTTTTATAGTTGGTTTTATTTTGATAAGCTTTAAATATTGGGTTTAAGTACTTTATGGTATTAACAAGACATCAGAAGAAAGTAATAAACCAAAATAGCTTAATGGAAAATACATTTAACTTGGCTTTACGTTAACCATTTCATCATTAACATGGCTCAACCTTAGCCATTTCATCATTTCATCATTAACATGGCTCAACCTTAGCCATTTCATCATTAACATGGCTCAACCTTAGCCATTTCATCATTAACATGGCTCAACCTTAGCCATTTCATCATTAACATGGCTTAACCTTAGCCATTTCATCATTAACATGGCTTAACCTTAGCCATTTCATCATTTTATCATTAACATGGCTTAACCTTAGCCATTTCATCATTAACATGGCTCAACCTTAGCCATTTCATCATTTTATCATTAACATGGCTCAACCTTAGCCATTTCATCATTTCATCATTAACATGGCTTAACCTTAGCCATTTCATCATTAACATGGCTTAACCTTAGCCATTTTATCATTTCATCATTAACATGGCTCAACCTTAGCCATTTCATCATTAACATGGCTCAACCTTAGCCATTTCATCATTTCATCATTAACATGGCTCAACCTTAGCCATTTCATCATTTTATCATTAACATGGCTCAACCTTAGCCATTTCATCATTAACATGGCTCAACCTTAGCCATTTCATCATTAACATGGCTCAACCTTAGCCATTTCATCATTAACATGGCTCAACCTTAGCCATTTCATCATTAGCATGGCTCAATCTTGGCCATTTCATCATTAACATGGCTCAACCTTGGCCATTTCATCATTAACATGGCTCAACCTTAGCCATTTCATCATTAACATGGCTCAACCTTAGCCATTTCATCATTAACATGGCTCAACCTTAGCCATTTCATCATTAACATGGCTCAACCTTAGCCATTTCATAATTTACATGGCTTAACCAATAGCCCTTTCATCACTAACATGGCTTACACAATAGCCATTCCATCATTACGTAATAGGTGGATTTGATGTGTTTTCCATTAAGTTGTTTTGACTTATTACTTTTGTTTGATTTCGAGTTAGTACCATAACGTAAGTAAATCAAATAATAATAAAAAGGAATACATTTTAAATAATAATGAATGAGGTAAGCCACACAAGGTAAAACCTAGGACATTGTATTTTCTTTTACTTTTAAAAATTCCTACACAAGATTGTTTGGTTTGGTGTTATTTGGATTTAATTGCATATCTTTTGTTTACGCACTTCATAGTTCAAGCTAGAATGCAAAAGAAAACAAGTAACTTAAATTGTGTAATGGAAAACATACCCCACTCCCCGATCACTTCGGTGGCTGATCAATTTCAAAAGGCTCCAAAGGTCTTAACCCCTTTGGTCACACATCAATTTCAAAAGGCTCCAAAGGTCTTAACCCCTTTGGTCACACATCAATTTCAAAAAGGCTCCAAAGGTCTTAACCCCTTTGGTCACACATCAATTTCAAAAAGGCTCCAAAGGTCTTAACCCCTTTGGTCACACATCAATTTCAAAAGGCTCCAAAGGTCTCAATCCCTTTGGTCACATCAAATTTTCAAAAGGCCCCAAAGGTACCCAACTCCTTTGGTCATAAGCTTACTATGTTAGTGGGAGTAGACAAACCCGAGCTGATGAACATCATACACTTGAAAGCGTTCCATGCTTATTGTGATTACTATATATGTACATACATGGCTAAAAAAAAAAAATCAAAACAACAAAACAACAAAATCAAATTGCATTTTCATAAGCATGCATACATATAGGCATTTGCATATACACTTCCACATTCGCATTCATAAGCATTTTTCACATGCATTTCATTTTTGCTTGCATTCATACATCTAGATTCATACATTCATAATTGCACATTTCATATACATTCCGCTATAGTCATTCATAATTGCATTCATCCCATCCCATGTTCGAATGATCTTACTTAGTAATGATGATATGGCCACAAATACAAAGTCAAGTTATAACAATTGGGGGTACCTAGTTTGAAGAAATCATGCAACCCTCACAAAAGCCATATGTCAAACCACATCCCGTGTCAAAAATCATAAAGCCTAGATTTTCAATCACTCAGCCATTACTAGTGTAGCAAGCAACCTCCAAATGAATGTCCGATTTTCTTTGGGACCAAAAATACACTTTACACATTAAGAAGGTCTTGAGTATTGCCAATTGATTCTGAATACAATCTTGAACCAATCACATTCCATCACATCTTAAAAACATTATGAGCCAAAGAGGGTTAGTACCATACTTGGGTAGTACCTTGAAGCGAAAAGGGATAATCCTCGCTTGTCCCATCATGCAACATAGTCCAAAGCAAAAATAGTGGTTTTCACCACTACCTCAATTACTCTTCAAACATAAGCATAAAAACATAGAGTAGTAAGGATAGGGTCAAAATTCTCATCACACTTCGGTTGAGAATCCGATTCCCCAAAGCTCTATACAAAATTAACAAATAAAATCCCAAACACCCTTGATCCCTAAAGTCGTAAGGATTCATACTACATGTCCCTAGCAAGGATGGGTAGTCATCCCCAAGGCCTAAAATATCAAATCCCATTGGACTATGGAGTGAATCTTCATCGGGGCTATAGACGCCTGGTTGGCAGTGGAGTAAGCTCATGCGGGGTGACATGTCTCCTTGGCAAACAGGAAGACCTCTGACCGCACATAAGGACAGGCTAGCTTCAGGTCATCTCCATAACAGGTCATGCCCAATTTACTCATAGTGGGTCAATGAACTTCACATGCACACACACTGGTTCTTGATTAGATAGGGTCATTGTCACACTCAAGATTTGGTAATTGAACCTCACTTGCACACACATTGGTCCTAAAGAAAGTTAGACAACCCAAGTGAGTTTGATTGATAATACTAGTATGTTTGAGTTTTTGAAAATGCTGCAGTACTCATTCCATATCAACATCCATATCTTCTTCCATATCAACATCCATATCTTCTTCCATGTCAACATTCATGCCTGCATCATACGTCAAGTTGCATAAAGTCGTTAAAATTGGGTACCCCTGATTACAAAACAATGGACATCAAACATGGCCAATAAAATTTTTGAACTATAAAAAGATCATTCGAACACCATGCATCCCTCTCATATAGCTTAGGTTCATTACACATTTACTTGCATCAATAATACATCATTTAGCTTGCATGAATCATCCATATAAGCATTAGGCACATACATCATTTAGCTTGCATTAATCATCCATAAGGCATTCCATAAAAACATTTTCATTAAACATGCATTGCATTCACATTAACACATTAACACAAAAGCATAACACAAACATAAAAGCCATGTATGTATATATATCAAACTCACATATGCAAAGATCGCTAGAAAGTTCAAACATCATCACAACTTGGGGGTGTTCAAGGTTTCACACCTTTCCCCCAATCAAGCAAGCAACATCACAACTAGGGGGTGCTCAAGGTTTCACACCTTTCCCCTAATCAATCAACATCACAACTAGAACTTGGGGGTGTTCAAGGTTTCACACCTTCCCCACACTTGCAATAAACAATTCAATCATTCAATCACATCACATCATCAACAAGTCAATTGCTAGGTTCAAAAGACTGCGTTCTTTTGTCAAAGGTTGCGCCCTTTGCCTTGCGTTCACATCATCCAAATTGCAAAAATCCCTTCATCTATTGGGGCAAAAATAGATCACATTTACATTCTTTTATCATTATCCATTCATAAGTGAACCTTGTATTTAGTGGTTTATCCTATAAACCTAGCGGTTGCAACGACTGGTTATCCATGCAATCCGGTAGGATGGATAGACTACCATAAGGACACTTTCATCATAAAAAACCCCTTTATCTGTTAAGGGCAATGAACATACACTTTTTCATCTTTCATCATCAAAAACCCCTTTATCTGTTAAGGGCAATGAATAGACACTTTTTCATCTTTCATCATCAAAAACCCCTTTATGAACTTTTTCATCTTTCATCATCAAAAACCCTTTATCTGTTAAGGGCAATGAACAGACACTTTTTCATCTTACATCATCAAAAACCCCTTTATCTGTTAAGGGCAATGAACAGACACTTTTTCATCTTACATCATCAAAAACCCCTTTATCTGTTAAGGGCAAAGAACATATACAAATCATGTTATTTTCATTCATTTCTCAAAAATCCCTTCATCTATTGGGGCAAAAATAGATCACATTTGCATTCCTATCAAGTGAACCTTGTATTTAGTGGTTTATCCTATAAACCTGGCGGTTGCAGCGACTGGTTATCCATGCAATCCGGTAGGATGGATAGACTACCATAAGAACACTTTCATCATCAAAAACCCCTTTATCTGTTAAGGGCAAAGAACAGACATAATCACTTCATTTTCACATCATCAAAACCCCCTTTATCTGTTAAGGGCAAAGAACATATACAAATCATTTTATTTCATCACATTTTCACATCATCAAAATCCCCTTTCTTCAACCGTTAGGGCAAAAATGGTATCTCATCAATCATCATTTATCAAAAATCATGGTATTATACACCAACCCCCTTTCTTCAACCATTGGGGCAAAAATGGTATCTCATCAATCATCATTCTTCAAAAATCATGGTATTATACACCAACCCCCTTTCTTCAACCGTTGGGGCAAAAATGGTATCTCATCAGTTGGCTCTAAGTGAACCTCGTATCCAATAAATTATTCTATAAACTTGGTGGTTGCAGTGATAGTAATCCATGCAATTCGGTAACATGAATAGTTTATAATAAGGACACTTAATCATGATCATCACCAATTATCTCATTGCCAAGAATCATAATCATATCAGTAACCTCAAATTCTAAGTGAAACACTGCCAAGAAGAATTTGCCAAATAGGAATCATTGACGTCCTTTTCCATGGGATGCGAAATCATGGATAACTAATATCAATCACTCATTCATCTGACTATAGTCACAAAGCAGACAAGCTCGCTAGGTTTGATTGGTTCCATTATGGAATTGATGAAGAATCTTCTACAGTCAATGGCCAGCCCTACGGTGACTCAGTCATTCTGCATTTTCATATCTTGCATACTCAATGACGCCTGTGAGGCATCTTTTTCAATAACATCGAATCACCCCCAAATTTGGGACAACCACGTTGATTTTGATTTCCCATGATGGGATACATCTTACATGATCATGGTTCATACACCAACCCCCTTTCTTCAACCGTTGGGGCAAAAATGGTATCAAATCATCAGTCATCATTCTTCAAGCATCATGGTTCATACACCAACCCCATTTTTCTTCAACCGTTGGGGCAAAAATGGTATCAAATCATCAATCATCATTCTTCAAGCATCATGGTATTATACACCAACCCCCTTTCTGCAACCGTTGGGGCAAAAATGGTATCACATCGCATCATCATTCATCCTTCATCCATCGTTTGCACAAAATCCATGCTTTTTCAATTGGCTCGTGAGAATTTTCTCATTCACCAATTGAGGGGGTAAGCTACGCAATGAACTCTAAAAATTCTTCATTCTTTTTGTCTTCAACGCCAATGTGCAATTCCAACGAGAGAAGTGGTTTATGTTGCCCATAGCCCATGCAGGTGTCTCATATTTTTGCACCATATTGTGTTTCATGCAACATGGTACAAAAAGGGGCATCTGTAGACACCAAATTGCAGCCATTCATCCACCTTCCTAGTCATCCCACCTTCCACTTGTCCTCCATCCCCCTTTCCCGCCTTCAAAAGGCCCATTTTCCCTTTCCCACCTTCAAAAAGGCCCATTTTCCCCTTTCCCACCAAAATAGGACTTATTTTAATATATATTATATTATTTTAATATTTTATATTATATTTAATTTATTTAATATTATATTATATAATTATAAGTTCATTTAACCTCCACCGTCCGATCAGATTAAATCCCTACCATCCATCCCACTCAATCCATGCCACTTCCATCATTTAATCTTAGCCCTAGGATATGACTTAATCTTAGCCACATGATCAAAAGTGTAAAGTTAAGAACCCTAAGTTAAACCCTAAAGCTAAGTTATAAATACAAGCCCCTCATATTGCCCAAAGGAGGCTAAAATACTGAAAGAATGGAACGTTGAAGAATCTTGAGGCCTCTCTGCTGAAGAATACCCTGAGCACCTTTAGCATACCCTAGGATAGATCTCCATTTCATCCTCCATTGCCGTCACAGCCCCCATCCATCCATCGCATCTCTCGCACCCCCTGATCTGCTTCTATAGATTTACCCTCACCCGCAGGTGCCATCCCGAGCTTCGCAAGCTCACCGCAGAAGCTTGTGAAGCGCTCTCCAGAGCCTGTAGATCCATAGGTGCACACCAGAGCTTGCCAAGCTTGTCACAGAAGCTTGCCAGATGCCCACCAGAGCCTATTGTATACAACAGGTGCACTCCAGAGCCTATGAAGCTCATGTCAGAGCCTGCCAAGTGCGCGTCCGAGCCTACTGCAACCATATAAATGTGAATCAGAGTCTGCTGCACCACGCTATCTGACATCAGATCTACAACAATGGAGCAAAGAATCTTCACAAGCAAGGTAAATCTATATTTGGTTATCATTCATTGTTATTGCATTTTACATTTACAACTTACATCAGATCTAGGGTTTTAGTATTCATTTCAGAGGGTTCACACGGTGGAACCCTCCTTTTGTTTACTAATAATTTTACTATTTGTTGTGTGTGTAGGATTGGGTAACATTGATCTAAAGAAGCATTGGAAGACTACTGCAGTCAGAGTGGCCCGACATCGGATATCTCAGAAGCCCACTCACCCTGTTGGGATCAAAGGCGCAATCTTCGAAAGACACTATTTTATTTTATTGCTAGGGTTTCGGAGAACCCTAGCCCATTGTAATATTGTATCAAAATACTCTTGGAGAGTAGCATTGTATCAAAGAGTTCACTTGGCTCCCCCCATTGTCAATATTAAAATTGGAACATTTTGTGCAATATTTGTCTCTTTGTGTATTTACTTGTAATTTCATTTTTAGTGTCGCGTCTTTGCATCTACACGATCACCATTTAACTTATAATTATATAATATAATATAAAATATTAAAATAAGTCCTATTTTGGCGAGAAAGGGGAAAATGGGCCTTTTTGAAGGCGAGAAAGGGAAAATGGGCCTTTTGAAGGTGGGAAAGGGGGATGGAGGACAAGTGGAAGGTGGGATGACTAGGAAGGTGGATGAATGACGACAATTTGATGTCTAAAAAAACATGTAGGATTATGATCCTTCTAAAACCGTTGTTCTCTCTAATTGTTGCTTGTAATATTTCTTTCATTTTTATAGCAGCTTGCAGGTTTACCTTTGCCATTTTTAGATAAACTTGCAGGCTTTTCACCTATTTCTTTAAATTATCAAAATTGGCCTACAAAAGAGAAGAAAAAATAAGTCAGTAGATAGTTATACTAAAAAAATAGAACAAACAAAATTTAGACAACTTACCTCAACTACATCCTTTGCAGCCTCAACAACTACAAATTTTTTCTTGTCACATGCCCATTTATTAAAATAAGCCTCGTCTTCAACATTAACGTTCTCCAACATATGCAACATAATATTTAAAATTCAACATTGTAAAATTCCATAACATTCATTGTGCCAAATTTAGCTTGATGTAGTAGAACATCAAGCTTTTTTGGTTTTTTTTTCAACAAATGAAAAAATATCTTCCCTTTTTATTTTATTTTTGAATAAGGTATTTGTTTGCTTTATCAAAACTTTGGCCCGATACTCCTAATATTTTATTTCTTTTAAATATTGAAGCAAATTATATTTTATGGTTCATTCATAATTGTCAGACATTAAAATATCTTTCAAAAAATTTACTTTCTCATCCTCAGTTAGAGGATGAGGATCACTAGTTTCAGAAGGAGGCAATGAGATCTGGGGAGATGCAGGTAAATCTTCTACTTGTGCTTATTTTGGGTTATCTTGAAGCACATATGTTGCTTTAAATAAATCGAGAATATTGCCTTGTAATACATAATCCTCATCAAGTGGAGGATTCTAAGCCTAAAGTTGAAATTCCCTACATCCTTGAAACTTTTTTGAAAGAAAAATTCAAAACATCTAAAAATGTATGGCTTGGTGCTCCCCATGTGATAGATGGAAAAAAAATATTTTCCTCACATACATTGTTGACCTCTCATTATTTATTTTCATGGTGGAGGAGGGGGCGATATCATTTGTTATCTTCTTTAGGTAAATTGTAGTGAAGTCGCTAAAAATATCACAATAAAATTTTGTTAAAAATTTTGTGAACAATGATACAATAAATTTTAATTTAAATGTATTAAACTTATCAAATGAATATGAGATCTCTTGGGAAGCTACACTATGTAATGGCATGTTTTTATGGCATCACTCTAAAAACATATTTAAAAAATTAAATAAAAATAATTGATTATAATTTTAACTAAATGAATACATGAACCGAAACTTGAACTAGAAAGCTTACGTGTAGTGGGCGTGACCTCACTAAATTCAACATCAGCTTGCACATGATGTACAAGTAGAGGTGGACGAGAAATAGAAGTAGAAGGTCTTATACATTTTGTAGATTTTCTCTGTAATGGTGTCGATTCTGAGTATGTCTCGAAATCTCTAGTTTATTTTGGCTTATGACCTCTTATAACAACATCACATTTTGAAGAGGAAGAAAATGCCCTTTTATGAATTTATGTATAATTAAAAAAATTAAAAAAATTAAAAAAGTAGTTGAATATAAAAATTATTACTTTGTTGGTAAAAAATTTACCTAGGTCTGGGTGCAATGAGGTTGGTATTGTAGTATTATGCACATTATAATAAGATTCATAATAAAATAAAATAATATAATTGCATTTGGAGAGTGTTGTATAAGTGTTTGTTTTGATATTGTGTACATCCGTTCTTATTCACTACGAAACATAGGTGCACTAGTCAAATTTTTGGTGGCCAAGACAACAAATTACATATAACAATACCTAGAACGGAATGTCTATCGATATTCCTTGTATAACAAGTCTTGATTGCAATAATTTGATATACGCTCGAAGAAACTTGTCTAGAACATATGCTAAAGTCAAACCCCTTCTAGACTTAGTAGCAAAAACTGCAAAAAAATCAATACTTGAGAAACCCAAAATTTTAACTTTAAACAAGATGAGAAATATGGAGAGTTATACTTGACAAAAATATTTGAAGAGATATTGTAGTTGGTCTCTAGGTATACTTTAACATCATCACTTAAAACAAACTTTGGAGTGACGGGATCACAACTAGTGTGTGACAAACCTGTCAATATCTTGATGTCTAAGGGTTTGATAGAAAAATTAATATTCTTGTTGTCAAGTTTTAGATTAATAATTACTGAATCATTATTGTATGTGTCGATAGTATTCATCAATATTTTACCATCTATTTTTTACTACGACATCGATACTAAAACCTGAAGACCAAAGTCATTGACCCATGATATGTCATAACTCGATGTGGTTAATATTTTAGAAAGAAGAGGCACATAAGGTTTTTGAAAGAAATTTTGGAAGGAATAGGGGTGGAAGAGGTTACCATTGATGTATTTGATATAAAATCCCTAGGGTAAGGTATGAGGGATCAGGGCTTAGGGTGGAAGATAAAAAGTTTGAGGGCATACAATGGTTTCAACTTTTTGCTTAGCTCTAATGTGGAAAAAAGATTAAAAAATAACTTAGGTATGATGGATCAAGGCATAGGGTACGAAGGTAAAAAGTTTGAGGTTGTACATTGGTTTTTGCTTAGATCTGATGTGTTGTGCATGAGAAAAAAGTTTAAAAAAAATTGTTGAAGCCTTTTTATAGGATTTTACATGCCAATATTAAATGGTGGTTTAACACGTGGTATTAGATCATTTGACACATGGTATTTTGCAACCTATCGTTAGTCGAACCCTATATTGTAACTAATTTCTAATGGAATCCTCTACTACAACTGATAGTTAATGTCCAATCGATCGTCAATGGAACCTCTATTACAATCGATTGCCAAATGAAACCTCTACTACAATCGATCATCAATGGAGACTCAACTGCAATCAATTATTGATGGAACCCTCTACTACAATCGATCATCAATGAAACCTATGTTACAACCGATTTTTAGATAAAATATCTACTGTAATCAATCATCAATAGAACCTCTGCTACACCCGATCATCAATGGAATCCTCTACTACAATCGATCATCAATGGAACATCTGCTACAATTGATCCTCAGATAAAATCCCTGATGCAACCAATCTTCAATGGATCCTTTGCTACAATCGATCATCAATGAAACCCTCTACTACAACCAATCATAAATGGAGCCTCTTCTACAATCAATCATTAGATAAAATCCCTAGTGCAACTGATCATCAATGGAACCTCTAATATAACCGATTATCAATGCAGCCTCTGCTACAACTAATCGTTAATGGAACCTCCACTATAATCGATCATCAATGGAACCCTCTATTGCAACTAATCATCATTGTGCTATCATCAATGGAACCTCTGTTGCAACCAATCATAATTGTGCTATCATCAATGGAACCTCTGCTGCAATCGATTGTTAATGTGCTATCATCAAGTATAACTATTTGTAGTTAGTCTATCAAATATTGTATGGCATCGATCATCAACACTATAAAATTTACCATAGTTTTATAATTTTTGATAAAAATAAATGTAATTCATCATGTCTTCTATATGAATTTGGACATGATTCACCTCGATTTCAAAACTGATTCACCCCATTTTTATTAATAGATTTTGGATCTGACCCCTTATGCATAACCCTGGCGATGGGGCTTAGAGACTATACTAGCACTTGAATATTTTTAGTTAGTCTTATGTTTATGGTATTCTAGGTACTTTAGATCTAAATAGAGTGATTAGGTGAGTACTGGTGATACTTTAAGAAGTAGATATATTGAGACCTTCATTGTGATCTCAATCTAATATTCTTCTTATGGCTGATTTTGGGATCATTCCAGTGGAGTCGCTAAAATTTTTGGATCCTTCATCTAGGGGAGTTACCAAGTGAATACTTGTGATGCTTCGAGAAGCAGAATAATTGGGACTTTCAATAGGGCCTTAGTTTTGTATCTTTTTGATGTGTTTGGTCCCACTAGGCATGCAAAGAAAACTATTTGTCAATGCTCAAAGCACCATGGCCATTCAATGCATATGCTAGATGTGCTTAATGCCTACACCTCATAGAGAGTGCACATTCTAAAAGTCTAAGGAGTGTGGGATGTGGCTTTGTGGATAACCTTTGAGGTTTTTATAAGGTTGGCTTCTTGTTTAGGTGTGATCTTGATGCTCAAATTTATAAGCTACTCCTAAACTACTAGGTTATTTTGAGGAAAAATAAAATAGAAGGAACATAAAATAACAATCCTAAATTAAATGTGACAATGCACCAAGATCCTAAACCTCTTTTGCACAATAGTGATATTAATGAACACATGCATCACTAATTGACAATGTGCAAGGAGCATGGTTCCACCAAGCATAAAAGGTCATGAGCAGGAATACACAAGAAATATGATATAATAGTCGTCACAAATTATTATATATCACAAATGGATTACATTCACAACTGAGGAAGAGGCCTGAAACTCATCAAATAAAATGACTCAAGGCTTGAGCTAGACTGCTATACATAAGAGAGATGAAAGAAAAACTACATACAAGGTCAGATATTAGGAATGAATACAACAATAAGAGATGGATAATTATATATTATGGAGAAAATTTCCCCAAAAAATAATGTAAGATATTTAAAATTTTTAGTTCAAAAATCTACCCAAAATTTTTCACATTAATTTTGGATGATCCCAAGACCTATGGATATGGAGCCATAAATGTTATAAGCATGCCAAATCTATTGGATGTAGGTTTCTCCTAATTATCTATCAATCATACATGCTATATATCTCCTATGATTAGACCCTTTCTATATTCCATTATTAATGTCCTTAGGCTTGGGGTTGCTTCTTGGATTACCTTTGTGCTACTTCTTAAATGTGCCATCCCCCATATTTGGGTACCATGCTTGGGTGCTGAAGATGAAGGGACCAGAACTGGGTCATCACTCTTTTCTTGCACTTAGTTACCCTTGGATTTGTTCGATATTTTTGTGTTATATGGTGGCCCACCTTATTCATAGTCTAGTTGGTCTTTTCCATATGATATTCCTTGCATGTTGGCTAGAGTTCCAATTTCTACCCTTTTGTGCATTTCCTAGTTTGACGAATATCTTTTGTTGTTTACTCATTCATTTATCCCTTTTGGTGTTTCAATTATATCCTTTGTGCATTTATTGGTTTGACGAATATATTTTGTTGCTTACCCACTCATTTCTCCATTTTGATGTTTCAATTATATCCTTTTACTTGGGACTACCAAATATTTTGATTTAGTGGGTATGCCAAAGTTGTTTCCTTCTTTCAATCTTAGTCAATTCACCTCCTTTTCTTACTTTCCATTGAATCTTCAAGGTGGTATTTGTATGGAACGATAAGATTGGTCAGTCCACATCGACTTGACACCTTAAAGTGCTCCAATAATATACTACTCTAATAGATCATAAATGCTAAGCTCCTTTTTATGGGAAGACTAATGCGAGGACTTGTCCAATCAATTTTTTGGTCAAACACCTTGGATAACCTCTTCTCTTTCCATATTTGTTCAATCCCAAAGTTTCTTGATGGTGCTACCTCATAAGTGCATCAAGGATAAATGACTATGTGGATAGTCAATTCAAAGCTAATTATACATGAAATATAGTCCACCCTACAGGCCCACCCCTTTGGGTGAAGGATGATTTTGCAACTATTGTATAGGTAGAAACCCTACCCAAGGTGGATACCTTTTAGTTGTCACTGAAAAGGTTGTAGGAATCCTACCAATTATAAGGGTTGGATTAGCTATGATAAAAAATGATATGAGCCATTGTTTTATCTATTTTGGTTATTCAACACAACCTTGTGGCATAGGGAGCTTGAGATTTAATTTTAGCTTGCGGTGAGGGATTTTTCTTGATGGTCTAATAAATGGATTCTTGGTGCTGGTCACTTGGTGAATTATGGGAGCCTTAGGTATTCTCATATTTTTATTTTTCAAAAATCAACATAGGATGTTGTGTTACTCAAAATTGTCCTTGTTGATAGGATTTACCCGGTGTAGTAAATTTTCACTATAATACCCAAGGTGCAACTTATTGATTTTGTTTATGCCTCTACCATTCTAACATAAGGTCAAGTATTATTGAGGATGAAATTATTCAAGTGGTCTAAAATACATGTAATGGGATGGGGATCTATAATCCCCCTCAATGAATCAAATACCTATATCAATATCTACGCTATTAGTTCCTCTAAATGATCTAGATTAAATCCCATGATTTTGTAATGTAGGGCATCCAAATGAGTTGGACATGTATGATAATATTAATGATAACCAATGGTATTCTTGTTACTAGTTGGTGGTGCTCCTACCTTTGCATCCTAATCTTTCTAGGTTTGACTATAGTAGGAATATTTCAAAGTTGAAAACCAAGAAATGCTTATACACCCATGAAAAGTAGTAAAATTAAACCTAGTTCCTTATCACCTTATATTTTTAACTTATGTAGATAATAGTACAATTATGCTAGGAGCTATCAACCCCATGAAAATCCTTTTTGTATCCATATATTCCTTCTCTATGACATAATAGTGAGGCCAACATTTTGTTCATCATTTTGTTGCAATATATAAAGGAAGACAAAAAACAAAAACCATTATTTTTGCTAGATCTACCTCTTTATTGTTTAGATCCACTAGATAGAGACTATCTTATTCGTATTTAGCCAATAACCCATTTGTATCTACTCTAATAGCATGTTTCAAGTCTCTAGCTTCATACATACCTATCTTGTATGGCCTAAGGATCTATAATTTGTAATATAATATATATCTCTTCTAAAAAGGCAATAATCTTAATGGGCCTAGGATAAAAAATTATTAGCCATAGTACCCCATGTATCCATCAATGCATGGCCCACTACTCTTTATGAATACACATAAACATGGTATAAAGTACAACATAGTCCTATCCACTCCATCACATATAACTTTGGCTACATCAACTACTAGGCCATGCCATAGAACCATGTTGGATCCATCTATTACCATCTATGACTATCTAGTGCTTAAGGCAGAGGATCTTCATTCTCTTCTCAGTATACACTTTTCAATATATCTCTATTGCTCTCAAGATATCTCTTAAGGTATCCTTGGCCTATCCCTTGACTTAAGTTTCCTTTTGAGATGTCATGTATCAATTAACAATAAATATAATATTAATTTAAATACTAAATATAAAAGTTTTATCAATATTGACAATACTATGGTATTATTTTCCCTTCTAAGCAAGGTTTGTCCCATTGTTTATGGAATTACCCCTCATGATTTGGCTTTGTCCTTTTTGCATAAGATCATCTCATTTATGAAGGGACTATCCTCAACCAATTAAGACAATCTCTTGAAAGTTGGGTCCACTCTCTTTCACTCCCTTTTATCTAGAATCATCTCTATTTTAACAAGACCACTTATTGTTATATGAGATCACTAAATATAGTAGCAAAATAGGTTATTTGAGTTAGAAAATCACTTTTGAGGCCGTAAAACCTTAGTTTCATTTAATACTACGATTTTTCATACAATCCATTACCTAAAATTAAACAACAATCCCAATTATTGTCTCTATGTATCCTTGTGACTCATAGCTAACCTAATTAGTGAAGATTTATTTATTATCGAATTTATGTGATTGTTTTATTTTAAGTGTAAATATCAATAAGAGGGATGCTCCACAATTTTAGAATTACAAGAAAGTTGCTATCAAGTAAAAGGTGTGAATGGAATTGAAATTACTAAGTTTTATCTCCTAATTATAATTCTTAAAAAATGACTAAGGTATTTAGGTTTAATAACAACATTTCACTCCTTTGGATTTTGACCTATTTAGGATGCATCAATGTACAATATTTGTGTGCATTTCATATTAGAAAAGGTTTTTGCACTAATTTTCATGGTCTTATTGATATTTTGCTATAAGTTTTGTCTAGGATAAATGTTTTTTCTAAATTTTTTTGTTAAAATTAATTTTAATTTTAATGGTAAGTGTATGTATCATTTTAAAAATAAGCAACATGAGTGCTAGCATGAGTTGGGAGTAAGTGTAGCAACTAGTGAGAGTGCAAGCCAGGAGTAAGTATAACAGCGAGTGTGAGCGCGATGTTGGAGTATATTACATTATTTGGTACATGTCTTAGATTAGGATTTAATTTATGTGTTGTAATAAATGCACATGGGTGCATAATATTTAATAATGTAAATGTGCACATTTTTCCATGTGTACATGAGTCCATAGAATAGGAAGTTGAATAGTCTAGAAGTGGGAAGGCCAAGAGTGCTTCATATGAAGAGTCACATTACATTATATATACATGGTAATGTGGAGATGTAAGAGACACGATTGTAATAACATTACTTGGTTCTTTCAGTGCTATGGCTCCATTTTTGTGAGCCTTTCTTTATGGCATATTTAGGAGTAGTTATTTGAGTTATTTCAGTATTTTATACTTACAAAATATTTCCATTATCATATATATTAGTTTGGTACTTTATTTCATTTATGTAAGTTTGATTATCTTAAGTAATAAGCCTCAAAATATAATAGTGGTATCAGAGCCACAAGGGACCTTGATAGGAGATAGGGAGAGCTATTGCAAGGATTGGACTTGCATAGTTTTTTGAAGTTATGAAGGAGAAACCAGTGAAGGTGAGGAGATTATCTTTGGAAGGTGAAACCAGAGAAGATTGAAGAATTTCTATTCCAAGAAAAATTTGGAATAGAAGGATATTTCAGGTCTTGAAGTCAGACCTTGATATTGCAGATATTGAGGAGAATAAGAGACCCACGAAAGAGGTCTTATTGAAGGAATTGGTAAATTGAAGAAGACTACAAATTGTAGATTGGCTAGAGTCTTTCCATAAGATTGTGAAGACTAGGACTCAACACAAAATTGGTTCCACTAGTTTTAAGAATAACTAGTGAAGTTTATTTATCTTAGAATTCTAGAAATTCTAATATATTTGGTATTACTATCTAAGTTTTTGGTTATAGAAAATTAACACCCAAAAGTTGAGAAGCTTCCTACAAAGGATAGAGAAGAATTTCACCTTCGTTTCCTGAAAGTCTATGTGCTTTCCTCATGTAGGTATTATTTCTATGTTGCAAAAAATTAGAGATTGAATATTGGAGGAGACTCGTGAAGGAAGTCCCCATAGAAGATTGCAGATAAGAAAGCTACAAATTGGAGAAGTTGAAGAGACCCAAAAGAGGTCAGTTTGAAGAACTTATAGTTTTGGAAGATTGAATATTGGAGATAGAAGATTGCAAGTAGAAGACTGTAGATTGGAGAATTGGAAGACCTAAGAAGAGGTCCTACTATAGATTTGAGGAGTAGCAAAATTTGGAGATCCAAGAAAGTGATCTCATTGTAGAATTTCCATAGTTGGGAGATTGAAGAAACCAGGAAAAGGTTTCAGTAAAGTTTTGAGAAGAAGAAGTTGAAGAGTCATGAAGAGAAGTTGAAGAGTTGCGAAACTAGAAGACCCAAGAGAGAGGTCTCAAGATATTTCGAAGGAGAAGAAGAAGGCTAGAGAAAGCCTTGTTGTAGGATTTGGAGAAGTGGCCATTGAAGGCATCTTGGAGAAAGTGAGAAGTAGGAGAGTGCAAGCAGAGAGGATATTTGAAGAAAGTTCATGACAAGAGATTGTGAGCAAGGAGAAGTTTTTTATTTGGGATAATTATCACCATCCGACAACAAGCCCAACAGAAAGAAGTGTTTGGCAAGAAGTTTTCCAAATTTTGGAGATAGAGTTAGAAGATCTCAAGACATTTAGATTCTTGAGAAAGGAGACAACATTGGAGATCAGTTTTGAAGTCAAAATTTGACAAGGAGATTGCAAGAGAAGAGAATATTGAGGAGCCCAAGGTTTTGGGAAATCTAAGGACAGCCACAAAGTTTTGAAGGCTTATTTGTAGGAGAAGATTGTAGGTTTTGGAACAGAGATTAAACAGTTTCAGGAGAGCAGATTGAAGGTAGCCTAGAGCTACAGTTTGGAGAAGTTTTGGGCAGATTTTGGAGTGCCCATGGATAGGAGATTGAAGGTGTTTAGATAGAAATAAAATCCAACATTCTAGAGACTCTCGTTGCAGATTTAAGCCAATGAAAGAAGGAAGGATTTGACTATAGAGTTGCAGGTTTATGAACACTAGTTTGGGAAGCATTAATAGCTGCTAATTTTAGAGTGTGTGAAGATAGGATTGAAGGAGATTCAAAGCCACAAAAATAGATTTTGTGGACAACATTGAAGGAAGATAGAGAGCTACATATTTGGAGAGTTTTGGAGCAGTTTTGTGAAAGGTTATTTGGTAGCAAACAAGGAGAAGTTGAGCAACAAGCAAGGCTACAAATTGGGTAAGAGTTAGAGCAGAAAAGTGAAGGAGAACATTGGTGCAAAGTTTACAAGTTTGAGATAGCAAGTTGGGTGAATCAAATCACCAATAAAATTAGCAAAATAGAGAAAAGAAAGGTATGCAATATTGGTGCAATCTAAGTCTATTATTCAAGTATTGAAATCATATATACATCAAGTTTTAAGAGCACCATATTGTTATTATTTGAGATCTATATTGCATTATTTTAGAATCAAAAATTAAGAACTTAAAGGAGTTCTTTAAGTTAAGGTGTTAGTAGTGTTTACATCTTAACAATCTACAAAGATAAAGTAGCAATATTAAGGAGAAATAAGAAGTGCATAGTATTGTTAGTGAATGCTATGTTATAGTCCTTAAGCATTGTAGATTTATTAAAGCAAAGTGAAAGCAATAATCTAAGCTAAGTGAAGACCGAATAAGGGTTAGAAATTTGGCAAAATTTCTAAGTGTCAAAAGACACTAGAATAAGCATAAGAGTCTTGGATGAGCACAAGCATTGAGAGGCATTGAAAGCATCATTGTAGAAGAAGAATCACCACTCAAAAGAGCAAGAGGAACTACCACTCAAAAGGAGTGTTACCATTTCTCTAAGGAGAGAAAATGATTAATCTCTACACCGTTGGAGAGACATGGATAGAAGCTCCACACCATCGAAGATACGTAGATGAGCTCTACACCATTGGATGTCATTGAAGAGACAAATCCACCTATGAAAGCATCAAAGAAAAGAAGGATGTCCACCCTTGAGAAACAAGCATACTACTATGAAAAGTAAAGCGTAGGAATACGTTGAGACAAACGTATTGAAGCATGAAATGAAATGAGTGTTGGAATAGTGAAGATTTACATTGAAAGCAATGAGCAACCCTAGGAGGAATAGTCTACATGCAAGTGCCACATTGATTAACATTGGAGAAGCATTGAAGGAGCGTTACAAGTAATGCCCATTACCACAATAATATCCGCTAGAGAAGGAAAACATATTGCAAGGGAGGTAGAAGAGTTGGAGTGCCAAGTGGCACATACAAGACAAAAATTTGAAGAGTCTAGCACCCATTTTTCCAAGTGGCAAGTAGAAACTAGAAGGTCAAAGGTTAATTCGCACCTAGTGAAGGAAACGTTCTCCCAAGGCGCCAAAATATTGAAGAGTCCATTAATAAAGATGGCATATTAGTGCAAGCAAAAATATGTGAAGGATATCAATGATTGGATGCAGTAAGAGAACCTTTGGAGGTTACAAATTGCATAAGTAAAGCTAATATTGGTGTGTAGGTTTATTGAAGCTAGAGTGGGAGAAGTTATCTCTCGAATAAGCCAATGAATCAAGCCAAGATAGCACGTGTGAATACAACGCCATTCATAGATGTACATAGTGAAATTTTGCAAAGAAGTCAAGTGTTGTTGATTAGAGAATACAACTCTAAGCCTAAGGTAATTTATTTCATTCAAATTACTCATAAGCTTGAGTTAGGAGTAATAAGGATTTTTATAAGGATATTATTTTCTAAGGTGAAAAGGAAAGGTATTTTGAGAAGAATAAGTCTATATTTGAAACCTTAGATATAATAGTAAATTGAAGAGTTATTAAAGGAGTAATTCTTTAGTAGAAGACATTGGAGAAATATATATATAAGAGTTTTGTAATTTAATTATTTAAAGTTACAAAACAATTTTTAGAATATTTGCAATTTAATTGAGTTGGAGTAATAAGGGTTTCTACAAAAAATTGAATTTATAATAATTGCAAATACATTCTTCTAAATTTCTAAACTTGGAGATATAAGGTATTCTACATCAACTTAGGAATTAAGAAATTTAGAGATATTATATTCTTGTGACTAAGACATAATTCTTGGAACTATATTCACTACTTTTTGAGGCATAAGAAACTCAACCTACAAAGAGTGAATAATTTAAGAGGTATGGATAAACTAGCAAAAGAGACATATTATCATCAAATGCAAATCATTCCTTATGTTCCTTATCAACAATGCAATATTATTTCACATGAAAATAATTCTACTATTCAAGATGACAAGGATACTTGGTATATTGATTCAGGAGCAAGTCATCACATGACAGGAAATCTACAATGGTTTGATTGCCTAGAGGTTACTAATAGTTTTGGTATAAAGCTAGCTGATGGGAAGAAATATTTGGTTCATGGATATGGATGTGTAATACCTAATGCATTCTATCCATATTTTATATTGGATAATGTTATGTATATACCAGGATTGACCACAAACCTCATCTCAGTTACCAAATTAATTGAGAATGGAAAAATAGTAAAATTCAAATATATGGACAAGAAGAACAAATGTCTTATCAAAAGGCTAGATGAAATAGAGGCCACATGTTCAGTTAACAAGGGAGTATACTTTCTAGATTCTATTGGTTTCTCACAAGAACTTGTAATGGCTCAGGATAATACTAATGTCATTTTTGAGAGATAGACTACAGAAAATAGGGACTCATTCTCCTACAAAAATACAAGATTTAGATGAAAGAAAATGAGAGGACAGTTGCCAAGACATCAACGAATCAAAGTTGAATATGAACTAGAGCATATCAAAATATTTCTACAAGCTGAAGATCCATATTGAAGACCTACATTGAAGATAAGTCTTCAATAACCAAATAATGTAATACGGGAGGGTGTTGGAGTATATTACATTATTTGGTACATGTCTTAGATTAGGATTTACTTTATGTGTTGTAATAAATGCACAAGGGTGCATAATATTTAATAATGTAAATGTGCACATTTGTCCATGTGTACATGAGTCCATAGAATAGGAAGTTGAATAGTCTAGAAGTGGGAAGGCCAAGAGTGCTTCATATGAAGAGTCACATTACATTATATATACATGGTAATGTGGAGATGTAAGAGACATGATTGTAATAACATTACTTGGTTCTTTCAGTACTATGGCTCCATTTTCGTGAGCCTTTCTTTATGGCATATTTAGGAGTAGTTATTTGAGTTATTACAATATTTTATACTTACAAAATATTTCCATTATCATATGTATTAGTTTGGTACTTTATTTCATTTTTGTAAGTTTGATTATCTTAAGTAATAAGCTTCAAAAGCTAACACATGAGTTGGGAGTAAGTGTAGTAGTGAGTGCGAGCATGAACTGGGAGTAAGTGTAGCAACAAGTGCGAGCATGAGTTGAGAGTAAGTGTAGTAGCGAGTGCGAGGGCG
The DNA here is from genome assembly GCA_028583015.1 of Wollemia nobilis. NCBI lineage: Eukaryota > Viridiplantae > Streptophyta > Pinopsida > Araucariales > Araucariaceae > Wollemia > Wollemia nobilis. The sequence continues at coordinate 38,439,836 of JAQPPZ010015824.1, read as the reverse complement.
AGTTAGGAGTGAGTGTAGTTAAAATTGAGTGTAAGTGTAACTAAAAGTGAGTGCGAGTGAGTGTAGCCAAAAGTGAGTGCAAGTCGAGAGCGAGGAATAAGTGTGAGTAAGAAGCAAGAAGTAGAAAGCAAAGTGCGATCAAGGAACACATACCACTTCTTTTTCCAGATCTTAGGAAAATTTACTAAGAGGGAGTGCGAGCCAAGATTCAGTCATTGTGGAAGAGCGATGGATTCATCCAAGGTACATCAATGCTTCAAACTCTTACCATGAATGCATGGAACATTATTTCCAAAAATATATTGAAGTGAAGGAACATCTAGAAAAGAAGAGACAAGGGAAATTATGAGCCAAGAGAGAGTGCAAGAAAAGAGAGTGAAATCTAGGAGCGAGTGTGAGCTAAGAGGGATTACGAGCTAGGATTCAATCATGGCAAAAGAGTAGCAGGTTCATCCAGAGTGAATCAATGCTTCAAACCCTTACCACGAATGAGTGGAACATTATTTCCAAAAAATTGCTGAAGTAAAGGAATGTAGAGAAAAATAAGAGACTAGGAAATTGTGACAAGAGGAAATGCAAGCCAAGAGTAAGTGTAAGGTAAGAGAGAGTGCAAGCTAGGAGAGAGTGCGAGCCGAAAGGGAGTGTGAAACAAGAGGAAGTGTAAGCCAAGAGTGAACCCCATTAGCTATTATGGAAGGAAGGTCATATTTGAAATCCCTAATGGAAAGTCAAAATGCCCTAGCTAGAAATCATGATGCCCTAGTTGGAAGTATGGAGGCTAAAATTGGAGCTAAGCAAAAGAGCAAATACATGGTAAGTTTGATCTAGGTAGTAGGTGTTATACCAAAAGTAAGTATCAAGGATGAGATGCTTGAGCATGATATAATGGTTCTTAAAAGTAGAGGGTTAATATGTAAGTTCTATAGATCATGATTGGTGGCCCATGGTTTAGAGGAAGAGATGCACTTTATTTGAGACCATGGAATGAATTTTTTTTTTAAGAAAAAAACTATTTAGAAGCATCCAGTGTGGGTTAGGCTTTTTGGACTTCCATATCTGCTTATAAATAAGGATGTTTTTAAGAATATTGGAAATACCCTAGGGGAATTCATCAAGGAAGGGCAAACTACTAAGGAGCAAAAGCATGCTATATATACTCAAATATGTGTTACTATGGATATTTTAAAACCTTTGCCACAATACATTAATATTAAATCTCAATCAAGAGGATGAGATCAATAAGTAGATTATGAAAACATTGCATTTCATTGCCACAATTATTATGAGATTGGACACATGGCAAGAGTTTGCAAAGTGAAAACTATGAAGAAACAAAAAATTCTAGCCATGAGATAAACTTCAAGATGAAGCAAGGAAATCATACAATAATAGAAGCTAGATCAGATCAAGGATATTTCAATCCAAAAGAAAATACAAATAAGTCTTATCTACAATATCATTTGGAAAGTTTAGAAGGAATTAAAGGTGCAAAAGAACATGTGGAGATAAATCCTAAAACAAAGACAACAAAAGAGGTCAAGTTTATTCCAATTAAATCATATTTATACCCAGGTGTTGTAGGCGAGTTGGAGAGGAGAGGGCAATCCTCCAAGGGAGGTCCTAGGTTCGAATCTCCACCTTACCAAAAATCTGAATTGGGTACCCAAAATCCAATTGATAATGTTGGTGCGGGCAGGGTCGGGTGCAACCCCCGGGTGACTTTGACATTGTAGAACCCCCTGTTCGTGGTCTCTTAGACCAAGGCAGCCCCGCAAGGAGTTTTTCGCTTAAAAAAAAATCATATTTATTTTCCTCAACTCGTATAGAATCTTCTTCAAGTAATAAAAGTGAAAGTGGTGAAGATGTTATCCCTTGTACTTTAAGGTTTCAAGAGCATAATAATAAAGAAATGAGGTTGGAGGAAATCCATAACAATTTAGGGTTTTAAAAATAAAATAAGAAGGTAATTTCTACAGAAGAGCATCCTTGCACTTTAGGGTTTCCAGGGCAACATAAAAAGATTGTACTTTTAAGGTTATTCCTTGTACTTCAGATCCTTTAGAACAAGGTAAACCTAAAGATGATAAGTCTTACTATGAGTAGTGTGATAATATAGAAGAGATTGATGAAGATGAAAATATTGCTAGGAATGAAAAAAAGAGAGGAAGACCCAATACGCAAAAATAAAGAGAAAAAAAAACACAAGGGGATAATGATATGGTAAAATAAAAGCAAATATCACAAATGCTAACAAGAAGTGGTGCTAAACTCACAAATAAAATAAAAAATAACAATGAAAATAATATCTTGGAATATTAGGGGAATGAATAAGAACCCTAAAAAAAGGTATTAAGAAATTGTGAGGTTGTTATAGACAATATTTTTAGATATAAAAGTTGGGAAACAAATATTTTAGCCATTCACGGTGTTGAATTTCATCTTGATAGAATTTAAATTTTGGAAGGCACCTAATATAAGAGTTGATTATGGAAACTTAGCAATTTGAGGAAGATGAAGATATCTTTGATAGAAGGGAAAATTAAGAATATCTCTGATAGAAAATCAAAGTTTAATATGATTTAATTAACTTGTTAGAAATGTAATGAGAGTAATGTAATGTTTTATTTTCGTAATGGGGGTGGTCCCCAATAGAAGCCACACATAGATTATTAAAAAATGTGTGTGCCATTTGGTGTATTTTTAGCTGTTTTTACTATACTACATTTAGTTTTTGTAAATTTGTGTTATATAGTAATGTCAAATATATCAAAATTTGCTCATTTATTCATATTTACTTGATTGCATAATGGTTTTTTATTTTTAGGTGTTTTATTCATAGTACTCATGCCTCACTATCCCTTTTAGTGTTGCACATGGTCCTTAAGAAGAGGTAATATATATTACTAAAAATTCTAGTATCATTTATGCTACAGTGGTAAGGCATCATGACCCCCTATATGGGATATGGGCGGACTAACTTTGTTAGTCCTTGGGGAGGATATTGTTGAAACAGGTTTCTATAGGTCACATGTTTTTTGTGGAGAAGTTTTTTGGTGTTTGGTTTCTAATTATTCATGAACCTAAGAGTCTTCATATTTAGGAGTTAACATAAGTAGTTATAAATTTTTCTTTTAATTTACTAGGACGTGTGGTTACTAGAATTGATATAAGATGAGTTTGCAATGAACTAGAGTTAAAGTTATACTTGATTTACAAAGGTTTTGATTAAATCAAAATGCTTAGATCATATTGTATTTGAAAACCTTAGACATTCAATGTTACATATGTGTGTAGAGGGGGAAAACTGCCTTATCACGTACGATTCTTGGTTGGATTTGCTGGGAGCCAAGGTGAACCGTGGGGGTGTGTTATATTCTCTGCTCTTAGCGATATAAAGGAACGGGTTCACTAGGAGTGGTTTTAGGACTCGCTCCAAGTCCAGGGTGGAGATATTTGATGTATTCAATTTAAACAATCACCTATGTTTGGCCTCTATAAACTAAACTATGAAAATGGAATAACAATGCAAAATGCACAAGATGCAAGAAGACAATATCTAGCCCTAGTATGATTCTTTGATTCAATGATTTCTAACCCTAGGTTACAAGAAATAAAGTCCTTTCTCTTTGAGCAAGGGCACAAGTGAAATGTACAAACAAGGCTAAACCCTAGATGCACACTATATGCTCTTTTTCTTTCAAATGCCTAGAAAGCAATCAAATATTTTCTTTTTAACTTATGAGCCTAGGTGTAAACAGAAAAGATAAAACCAAATAAAACACAACCTAACAATTTTATTTAGAGAACTTATTTGATCTGGTGTTTGATCCAAGCTTTGTATTGTGTCCAGAATATCCCATAGCTTCAAATTTGCAAAATAGCTTCACAAAAAATCTAGAAAATATGGTCAGTGTTTGGGGGTCTGCTTAGGCTGCTATAATCCCGAGTTTGGAGGTGCAACAGTCAAGCCCCCTTGGTCCTTTTAGTTGAACATTTGTAATAAAAATGATATTTGACCTTTGGAACAAACATAACAAAATATGATAGCATGAAACAAATGGAATGCAAAGAGAATGGATGCAAAGCTTGATCAATAATGCAATTTTGAAACTTAGGGTTTTGGGAATAAATAATTGCCCCCAAGCTAATCTAATATGAAATGCAAGCGAAACAGAATAATTACAATAAAAAATATAACACAAATAGAGACATAATGGAATGTAGAGGACATGCAAAATGAAACCCTAGGGTTTTAGGATGAACAATCACCCCAAAACTCAACTAGACCAGATCTGTACCCTGTAGGATACCAAGCGTGAATTTAGTAACAATGCCAAAAAGGATGCTGAGTGCTCAACGGGTGAAAGCAAGGCTTTCACCAAATTTGTACCTTGTAGCATATGGGATACGAATTCACACAAGAGGGTTTTAAAATCTAAAAATAGAGATAAAATACAATAGAAAAAGAACTAAGATGAAAATGCAAACTAATCAATGCAAAGAAACAACTTGGTGATCTTCGTGATCTCGTGGAAGAAGTAAGAGCAAAGGTGGAATACCTTCCTTTCCTTAAGATAACAAGTTGTTGTCAAGGCTTTCTCCACTAGTAGATCACAAGGCACACCAACAACAGAACACAAAAGCACCAAAAGCACTAGAAGAAGATTGCACAAGAGGACACTTAAGATCACGTGAAGATTTCAATTGCTCACTTATGTTGCTTCTAGTTGCAAAAGGGGAATCCAATCTTGTATTTATAGAGGAATTAGAGGGTAAAAAGGTGGGAAAAATAAATATTTAACCTTGATTGAGCCGATGCCCTAAAGGATCGGTCCAAAATTTAGTTTTTCCCACAAAAACCCTAAATTTACCAAATTCGTGCCCCGTAACTAAAAAAAGCTAAGGCAAAACTCAAGAAATAGAGGTCAAACTTGTTTCTAGCAAGTTTAAGATCCTCCTAGAGGAACCTAAGGAAAAATGACTCATTTTGGTGGGTCAATTTTTTGTGTCTATATTTTACCCCCTCTTTGATGCATTTATGTCCTAATAAATGTATCAAAGAAAGATGTAGATATCTATGGATGAAAAGAACAACAAACACAAGAGGAAAAAGGGGTGGTTGGTTTAGAAGAAAAGGAGTGGTGTAAAATAGTGTTATTCTAGACACTTTAAATATTTGCATGCAAATCAAAACATTAGGGATATTAATGCCTCTCAGGCCAGGATGCCCCCTTGAGTTTTGAAAGGAATGTAAAATTCATAAAGAAACTCGAAATGGTAGACTCAAAGGAAAAGAGAGCGAAAACGGTAAAAAATACGTAAAAATAGAAAAGAGAAAGGAAAAAAGAGGAATAAAAAGGCAAAAGGGGTGAAAACCCTAATTCATTTTCACTATGCAAAGAAACAAAAAGGATATCTAGAGAAAACAATAAAATGATGCTTCCAACATACCAGACAATAGTTGCAAGGGGCGATGCTGGCACAAAAACAAATTGGGCATGGGTAAGAGCCATAATATCAGCTTGCAAATTTATTTTAGCTTATTTTTAGCATTTGTTTAATAAATTTTTAGATTTTTTTGATGTTTTTCACAAAAGTCGTTGCACAGGACCCAAGCATAGATTCGATGGTTTCACATGGATCATATTGGCCCTAGTGGTGATCAAATCCACACCCCATACCATACAGGGCACGAATTCACAAATCTACATCCTAGAGGAAACAGGGTTCGAATTCAGCAAAAAACAACAACAAAAATAGGTTTATTTTTAACGTTTTTACGTTAATGAATTTTTTTAATCTTTTTATTATAGTATGATGTCCTTGAGATTAGGGAATTGCAGTCGAGTACTCTCAAGGAGGCACTTTAGAATGTCATACTAGTAGAGAGATGAACACTAGGGACAATGGGGCTTCTGCACTTGGTAGAAATACCCTGGGTAGAGGTAGACAAAGCCCTACTGACAACGTTGGCAGAGTGGTGGTATCTAAATTCATTCACATTCCAACTATCGATGGGAGAGATGGCCTTCACACTGGAGGATGTGTGGCACATATTGTCCCCATTAGGAGGAGGATGGTTTACAGGTCATAGATTCCACAAGTAGCAAAAATGAGATTAATGGGTGACCTGGCACATGAGATCTATAAGAGTGGATTTTATGTCGATGACCTATCACAATGACATGGGATTGGGGCACTAACGACTGTGCTTTATGGAATGGTGGGGGATTTCTAGTGTGATTATGAGTTGGTTTAAGGCCTCTTATCCGACCAGAAGCCTTGGTAGTATTGAGGTATCTTTCGAGCATTTCAGCCATAATAATAAAAAATAAGAAGAGAGAGGCTCATCTTGTCTAAGATCTCTACTACTGCTAAAAAAAATTGTTGGTTTGTTATGGATCAGAACAGAGTACCTTACAAACTTATAGTAGTTCCCTATCCATCTTCTCCACTGCCTACAAAAACCAAAGGTAGCCAAAACTTTATCCAAAAAACTCCTTGAAAATGTATCATAAGACTTGCTCATATTTAACTTTAGGAAGATGCATTTTCTTTCACTAGCCTTGATAAAATGCATGGATTCATGAAGGGATATAATCCCATCCAAAATTTGTTTACCCTTAACAAAGCCTTCTTGCTCATCGGAGATAATGGAGGGGAGGAAGATCTTCAACATGAGGGCTATAACTTTAGAGATAATCTTGTTAACAACATTGCAAAGACTTATAGTCCTGTAATCTTTGAAGGTTTTTAACCCTTTCTTATTAGGAACTATAACAAAGAAGGTATTGTTAAACTCCCTTAGGATTTGATCTAACTTTAAATATTTCTTCACTGCTTCAATAACATCGAATTTAAAAATATCCTAGAATGTTTGAAAAAATCTACTTGGAACTCGTTCAAACATGGAATTTTATCTCTATCAAGGGATAAAGTGGCTATCCTTACCTCTTCTTCCTCAATATCCTTTAGAAGTTGATCATTGATCTCCTTAGATATCAACCTAGGAATGTGATTAGTCATCTCCTTAATCTATGTTTCATCCTCTTCCATATATTTAGCTAGAATATTTTGAAAGAAGTCCACAACCTCAAGCTCAAATTTCTTCGTTTTCTCAAATAACCTAGCCATCATCCTTCATAATTTCATCAATGCAAGCAAAAATCTTGTTTTTGATAGTAGAGACATGGAAAAACTTAGAATTCCTGTCACCTTCCTACAACCATTGGATCCTAGACTTTTGCCTCCAGTAGGTTTCTTCCTTGGCTATTATGGTGTGTAGTTCAGCATTAAGCTCTTTTTCTCTTTGGAGTTGGGTTTAGTTCATACCCAACCTATTAATATTTTCATCTAACATATCCAAATATAACCGAATAGATTTCTTCTTCTAAAAGATATTTCCAAAGACCTCCCTATTCCACTTTTTGACTTCTTTCTTCACAATTTTAAGCTTGTTTGCAAGAATTTGCATCTTAGTACTCTATGAAGGAATACTCCACCATTGTTTATTTCTTTATAATTATCTAGGTGGTGTAACCACAAAAATTTCAACTTGAAAGGGTCATTATGCTTCTGATATTCCACACTACACCAAAAGAGCAAAGGATTATGATAAGATCTAGATTTAGGAAGAGATTTCAAATTAAACAAAAAGTTATTTTGGAACCAATCCTTCGAAAGAAGAAATCTATTCAAATAGACCTTAATCAGGTTTCTCCTAGAGCGTCTGTTCATCCAAGTAAACCTATTACCATCTAAATCCACATCAAATAGACTGCTATCAGCTAAAAGCTTTCTCAGATCCTACATGCTTTCTGAGAACTTAGCCATGCCACCCTGCTTCTCACCTAGAGATAAAAGGGTGTTAAAATCACCCACCACAATCCATTTTAAACCTCTAAACCGATTACCCATTTCTCCTAAAGATATAAATAGTTCTCTATAGACTTTACTTGAGTTTGGGGCATAGATATTGGTAATCACAAAGGAAACTTTAGAAGATTTAGTTGTGAGAAGAACTATGACCTGATATTCATTTTTAGCTAGCAAGTCTCCCTCATAAAGATTGGAGTTCCAAAGAGATATAATACCTCCAGAGGTCCCCTTAGCTTCCTCTTGAAATTTGTAAGCATTTCACCAAATACCCTTCTAAATTTATAACCAATTCATAAGATTCAATTTAGTTTCTTGGAGAAGCAAGAAATTTGGTTGGTAAGAGCAGACCAGGTCCTTAACCTTTCTAGGGGCATTCATACCCCTAACATTCTAGCTTAGGAGTTTCATTGGTTCTAGGGTGCACGCTTTTCATAAGTGTAAGAATTTTCTTAATAGTAGGTTGTTTCCCCATAGATTTCTCTTCTTCTGCTTTCATGTACCTTTTCTCCTTGAAAGACTTCTTGCCCACCTTGATACATCTATATTTTCTTGCACACTCAAGGGATCGACAAGGCTTAAATTATGGGATTGTTTAATGTCCTCCAAAGCTTTGTTAGAGCTAGCCTCTTTCACTTTCCAAATGACCTTACCCTTCCTTCCTTGCTCCTCTGAAATTATTCTAGAATCTTTGTTAAGGTAGTAGTTTTTGGCCAAGTGACCTGATTTGCCACATCTCCTACATCCAAAAGGATTATTTTCATAAGAAATCTCATGTGTCCAAGTACATTTAGTCGAGGTTAGTTTAATGGAGCTTGGAAAATATTTTTCCACTTCAAATAGCACATAAAGTATAGCAAATTTCATCTTCCTCCTCTCCTTAGTAGCAAAATCTAGAGACAGAAAGCTACCAATGCAAATGTCAATAGGTTCAAAATTTTCATTTTCCTAGAACTCAAGGGGTAACGCTAGGAGTTTAATCAAAATAGGAGCAACCTCAATATTTTTAGACTCTAGATTGAACCCAAGAGCCCATTTCCTCAGGATAAGTCCAAATCATCCCATAAACCATAGGCCACCCAAAAAACTAAATCCTTATCTTCCACAGCAAAGAAGGCTAAAAAGAAACCTCTCAGAAAGCTAAGAAGTCCGTATTTCCTTTAACTTTCCACCTGAGGTTAGCCCATTTTTTAATCTGATCTAGAGATGGTCTATAACCAATAAATTTACCAATCATACTATTACTCAATCTATTTTGGGCTCTATATATAATCTTATCTAGAATTTTTAAGGTCAGCCCATTTTCATCCCTAACCAAAGGAATAAAAATCTTCTTCTCCTTATTGGAAAAATTAGAAATTTTATTGTCTTTCACTAGATCCGCACAGCTCTTACTATATCTCTCAAAATAGGGACATCAAGATGGATCACCTTGCTCATATGTTGAACCCTTCAACACACCTCCTAGGAGAAAATTCATTAAATCCAAAGGAGACTTGGAATAATCCACTACAAAAATGCTAGCACCACGACTAGATGTGATCATAGGGTCACCTTAAGGATTATTGGCCCTAGCGGTCTCCATCTAATCAAGTTCTCCACCACCCACAACAAGACCATTTGCAAAATTACCACACGTCATGCTCTCGTTACCATTCTCACTCTCACACATTTTGAATAATTTCTACCCCATGAACTCGTAGGAATAACGATCATCACTTTTCCAATATCACCTATATCTCTTTGTTGCTCACCTTCACTCTTTCCCGAGAACTACTCCATTGTTGCTTTCTTTCGTTGCCCTAACACTGCTCTAGCACTACTCCACTGTTGCTCGCCTTCTCTACCATAACATTGCTCAGCACTGCTCCACTATTGCTCGTCTTTGTTGCCCTAATATTTTCTCCAATGTTGCTTGCCTTTGTTACCCTAACACTACTAAAAAACATTAATGACTTTACATAGGTTTTTATAAGAGGTTCGAGTCCCCTCATACTGAGTGGGGTTTGAATCTTAGAGCTCTCAAAGAGCGATCAAAACCCTTGCCACTAGAGTAAGCTTACAATATTGATATATGCAACTTTGATTTATTCTTTGTTCTTTTAGGTTATGATAACACACTTATTTATCTTGATATGAAATATGTTTTATAACTTTCTTTGTATAAAATTTAAAATTGTGAAGAGATCCTTCAATTATAACATGTATTATTCATTTTATTTAAGATTTAATAAATTTGAAAAAACAATAGCATATAAAATCATCTTAAATACAAAATGTCAATTTTTATTATATAAAATATGAATAAGATAAATAAGTTCATGTGCAAAAAGTTGAACTAATTTTTGAGTTATTTTAAATTACTATGTTTTATATAGGTCTTATTCATATTACAATATGATCACACAATGGTAGTAAAATAGTTTGATTTCTATTAGGATAATAATGTGTTTGGATTTTCATCCAAGAAACTCAGGTTCAAACTATAACATAAGAGACCAAAACCCTTTCAAAAACCCATACTTTATCCTAAAATTTTATTCCATCCAACAAACTCAAATTTAAACCATTACACAAAGGATCGAAACCCTTTGAAAACCCCTTGATTTTATCCTTTTCAAAACCCCTTGTTTTAACCTAAAAATTCTACCCAAAAATAATAGTAATCAAGTATGGGGTACCCTTATTGAATGTCTAAGTCTCCTAACCTCGTCTTTACCTAACAAACAACCAATTGAAATTTGAAAATTTAAACCCATTGACCTAACATTTTTATGTTACACATCAGATTAAGTATAATATAATATTTTTTAAATATCAAACTTTAATAATAAACTTGTATGATTAATATCATGGTCTAAGCTTCTTTTAACTCATTAATTAACTTTTAGTTCTTTACTCACTCCATGTCAACGATCTAAACACTATAGATAATTGAGTGTATTGGAGTCGAGAAAAAGTATTTTATAGAATTGAAAGTTATCACTTTTTATAAAAATTGTAAACATAGCTTCCAATAGAAAGATGACTATGGCTATGGCTAGTCAAGTTTGTGAAAGAAAGATAAGAATTCAGCTCAACCATATATATATTTATTTATTTATTTATTTTTACATTTATTTATTTATTTTGTTGGGTGGTTTGAAGAATGGGTTAATTATATATTTAAATTTTATAATTATTTCATTTTATTTGTTTTAATACTCTTTCTAATATTGGGATCTGGTTTAGAAAGTGGTTACGACAGCGACTCTAGATCTAGTGTCTACATTGCATTTTTTTGTTCATATTGTATTTTTTTAGTTGTGAGGTTACGACAGCTGCTCCAGATCTGGTTCAGGAAGTGGCTACGATATCCGCTCCGAATCTGGTTCAGGAAATGGTTACGACAGCGGATCCGGGTCTGTTTTTGGAAGTGGTTACGACAATGACTCTCAGGAGAGCGTTATGGCAACGGCTCTGGATCTGGTTCGGGAAGTGGTTACAAAAACGGCTCTAGATTTGGTTCAGGAAGTGGTTACGACAGCAGCTTCGGATCTAGTTCGGGCTACGATGCTGGGTCTGGTTCAGGTTTCGATTCTAGTGGTGGCAGTGACCATAACGAAGGGAGAAAATTTGGAATAATATGTGGTACTTTGGGGTTTCTACGAACGAGTCAGGGAGTGAGGTTGAGACGTGGGAGCTGAAGGAGCTGGTGTTGGAAGATGTCTTCTGGAAAGGTGATTTTGGGTCCAAGGTTTGTGGAGAGGTTGGAACCAAGGCGTTGTCTTGGGACCCAGGGATGGTGAGGGAAAAGGTGATGGAGAAATTTGTGGAAAGGGAGAAGGTGGTGCAACAACCTCCTATTGTGGTGCCATCCTTTGCTCAGGTGGTGGCAGGGATGTCTTGTGGTGAGGTGTTTGACCCCTGCAAGGTTTTCTCAGATCTAGGCCAGATTCATGTCCCGAATAGCACGGTGAACAGAATCTTAAAAAAAGGTTCATGGGATCTGGTTGGGAAAGTGGTAGAGGGTAGACAACCTTTGGATGTTCTTAAATGGTGGGCTCAATCATGATGGAAATCGCAAGGGTCTTTTGAGCTGGCCACATTACCCAAAACCTTTTTCCTCATTCGATTGTCTTGTGAGGAGGATGCCTGTAGAATTTTGGATGGGGACCCATGGTTCTATGGAAATAGGAGGCTATTTTTGAGAAACGGGGGCCATGATTTTAACCCAGCAATGCAGAGGGTCAATCTGGTTCCTGTGTGGGTACCATTCCCAGAATTCTCGACCTATTTATGGCATGAATCGGTGTTCAAAGCAGTGGCTAGTCTCATAGGGGACTTTGTTTCTTTTGAAAAAACTACTTTATCGCCTGACCGAAGGTAATATGTCTGCATGTGCGTTATGGTGGATATTGAGAGAAATTTGCCTTCCTTGGTTGAGCTAGTTTCTCAGGTGGGGTCGTGGAAGCAAGTCGTGATGTACGAAAATAAACCCCAAGATTGTAGGTTGTGTAGAATGGGGGGTCACCACTAGAATATCTGTCCTCAATGGTAGAAGTGGCAGAAGGTGCAGGGTGGTCATAAATCCTAGAATATGAAGGATGGTCAGCAGGGCAGACAGAAGCCATTGGGGGAAAAGTTGGTATCGTTCCATATTCCCTTTGAGAAGAGAGGAATGTGGCAGAAAAGCCAAACAGGGAATAGCAAAGGGAAGGAGATATTGTGCTCTGAGCAACTGGTGCTAAAATCTCATGTCTCGGGTAAGAAGATGCCAAGTGCAGGTAAGATATCCTCCCCAGTTTTGGCCCCTGTTATTGGAGGACATGCCCCTTGTTTTGATCTTTCCAGATTTGTGATTAAGCTGCCATTATCGAATTCCTTTGAATGTCTTGAGGAAGTGTAGATTATTGAAGGTATTGAAGGGGAGGTGAATCTTCCCTCATCCAGAGAGGTTGGACTTAAATCCCCCTTGTTGAAAACTGGGGTGTCTGGCCCAGGTGAGAGTCATAGTCCGATAGCTCCAAGTGTGGCAACGGAGGGAGGGTTTCCCAAACCCAAGACTAGAAGCCAACGCAGGAAGATGGATCTCGGGGTGGCAAGAAATCCTGGTCATCCTCTAGGTAAGGTTGGAAGAAAGAGGCCGTTGGAAGTTTTGGGGACCAGCAATGGGGAAACATTGCTTTTTCTTAGCGAAAAAGCCGATGAGAAAATCATGAAGGAGAGTGATTTGTTGGCATCCCCAAGGGGGGTGGGTAAAAAATTGTCCTTTTAATTCCAATGAAAATATGTTCTTGGAATGTTAGAGGATTTAATAACTCCTCTAAGCGTAGGATGCTTGCATCTTTTCGAAAGGATAATTCTCCGGATATCCTTTATATTCAGGAATCGAAGTTGGAAGCCTCTTCGTGGCAGGATGTTCACAATGTTGTATGGAAAGGTTCTGGCTTTATGGCCAGTGAATCAATGGGCTCTTCTAGGGGTATCATTTTATTTTAAAATATTTCTAGACTGGATGGCCATGTTATTTTTGCGTCAAGTAGTCATAAATATTTTATTTTGGTGTAAATTAACTAATAGGAAGTGGGTGTTGTCTAACATTTATGTCTCGAATGCATATCTGGACAGGAGAAAATTTTGGGTGCTGCTATTGGAGATGCGTAAAACCTTTGAGCATGAGGATTGGATGGTAGTGGGTGATTTTAATTCCCCCTTGTATCCCTCAAAGAAAAAAAGAGGCAATCCGATGGATGACATAAGTCTTTAGGACTTTGCTGATTTTGTTTTTGATGTTGAGCTTCATGATTTGGACCTCAAGGGAGCTAGTTATACTTGGTGTAACATGAGTGCAAGTTATAGCTTGATTTTGAATTTCCTGGATAGGATCCTCGTCTCTTATCATGGGTTTAATATATTCGAGGATGCTTCTTTGTCGGCTCTTCCTAGGATTGGCTCAGATCATAACCCTATCTAGTTGGACGTCCCTAATAATCTCCCATTCTTTCCTCGTCCTGGTTTGAGGCCATGTGGTGATCCCACCCTGATTTTGAAGCTCAGTTATTGGAATGGTGGTAAGAGGATATCGAGGGGTATGGTATGTTAAAGTTAACTAATAAACTAAGGAGGCTTAGGGGCTATCTCAAACTTTGGAACAAGTCCACGTTTGGGAATATTTTCAGAGAGAAGGAGAGATTGAAAGATTTTATTGGTCAATTGGAGGCTGCTATGGAGGTCGGAGATTGTTCTGATGATCTGTTGAGAGAGGAACGTTGTGCATTTGCAGAATATCATCACAAATAGGCTCAAGAGGAGCTATTTTGGAAACATAAATCTAGGGATTTATGGCTCAATGAAGGGGATCGTAATTCCTGCTTTTTACATGCCTCCACTCTAAGGAGGGGAGGTCGAAATAGGATCACACAGATATTCAGAGATGATGGAAGTACAGCTTCAAGCAATTATGATGTAATGGAAGAGGCAGTTGATTTCTTTAGTAATTTGTTGTGTCTGGAGCCTAATCATGACTTACCCGTTGAGGAGGCAATGCTAGATGTAATCCCAGGGTTGGCATTCGAGGAGTGGAACAGGTGGCTCTTCATCCCATTCTTAGATGAGGAGATTTTGGATGTAGTAAATGGGATGGGCCCTCTTAAGGCACCAGGTCCTGATGGCTTCCCTCTAATATTTTTTCAAAAAATTTGGCACATCTGCGGTGGGGATGTTTGTGAATCCATGAGATAAATCCAGAGGAGTAAGCATATCCAAAGGTGGCGAATGCAACCTTCCTTGCCATAATTTTGAAGAAAGATACTGCCACTACCTTTGGGTATTACAAACCGATAAGTCTCTGCAATACGATGTACAATATTCTTTCGAAAACTATTGCCAATATACTTAAGCTTATTCTCCCAAAAATTATTGATGAAGCCTAGAGTGCCTTTGTTCTAGGTAGGCAAATTTTGGATGGAGTTATCATTATTCATGAGTTGATGCATTCGGTTTATAAAAGCAAGAGATCTGGTTTTTTCCTAAAGTTGAACATTAACAAAGTGTAAGATCGGGTCGCTTGGTCATTTTTAATCAGGGTGTTGAGAAATTTTATGAATGGGTTAGTCTAATTTAGGCTTTTTTTCAATAGCCTGGTTTTCGGTGCTCATCAATGGGTCTTCGATAGGATTTTTTTGTTCTTATCAGGGGTTGAGATAGGGGGACTCGTCTCTGTTTCTATTCATTATTGTTGTAGAGGCTTTGGGCAGAGCATTTATCAGACACCAAATTTTTTTGGGATTGAGGCTTGTGACAACGTGTAACCCTATATCGCATCAATAGTTCATGGATGACACTCTTATTGCCTATGTAGCTACAGTGGAGGCAGTGGGGGAAGTTAAAGCTATTCTTGACTGTTATAAAAGGGCAACTGGTCAGAAAATATGTCTTGCCAAGAGTGGGTTATTTTTTATTAATATTCCTGCTGCGGTCCAGAGAGAGATCGCAAAAGTTTTGAACTATCACACTGCTTCTTTCCCTTCTTCATATTTTGGTTTACCTTTGTTTGTGGGGAGAGCAAAATCTAAGTTGTGGTCTTCGTTGGTTGAGTCAAATGAAAACTTGTTGCATGGAAGAGAGCGTTGTTGAGCCAAGCAGGTAAGGTGGTTTTGGTGTAGAGTACTTTATAGAGCATCCCTATTTACTTTATGTCAATGTTTCATGTGCCTCTTAAAATAGCATCAAAAATTGATAGTTTCTGTAAAGCTTTCTTATGGGTGGGGCCGGAGTTGAAAGGAAGATTCCATCTTATTTCTTGGGAGGCAGTTTGTAGAAAAAAATCCAATGGAGGGTTGAACCTAAAAAGTGCAGTTAGAATGAATAAATCTTTGATTGCCAAAATTGGGTGGAAGTTGGCATCTAACTCCTATAAATTATGGGGATCCATATCAAAATTCAAGTACAAATTTATCTCCTTTCTTTCTGAAGATTTACTCTCAAGTGGTTCGGATTTTTGGAATAGTCTGGTTAATACTAGGGATCTGCTTAAAAATCATTGCAGGTGGGTAATCAAGAATGGTATGAAGGCCTTCTAGGAATATGCTTGGCTTCGAGATCATTCGTTGGTGGAAGAAGTGTGATTTCAGGGATTGGCTACTAATTCCAGAGAAATGGGTTTGACCTATGTGGTTGATTTTCTTGAAGATAGAGGGGATAGAATTGCTTGGGCTACGATGCCAGTTTGTGTAAGGGATGGTGGTGATAGACAGGTTTGGGAGAGCCTTGGGGAGGAATTGCATCTTTGCGTTATTCGCAAAGCAAATGTTGAAGACCGGTTGATCTGGCAGTTGGATAGTTCAGGAAGATATACGATCAAATCGGCCTATAATTGCTTAAATATGGAGGAGGGGTCACATTTCCCATTCAAGTTGCTCTAGCTTAAGCATTTTTCCCCAGGGTAAATATATTTTTTTGGTTGGCTGCTCAAAATAAAATTTTAACTATAGAGAATCTTCTCAAAAGGGGCTGGCATATGGTCAATCGGTATTATCTTTGTGAATATGATTGGGAGTCGACCTCTCATCTATTGCTCAATTGTTGTATTTTTAAGGAGATAATTATTTCTATTCTCAGACATTTGGGTGTGGAGTGGGTCTTCCCGGAAATAATTTATGATTGTATCCTTTAGTGGTCTCTGCCCTTTCATTCCCCTCACCTCAGGTGTTTTTGGTGGTACTTGCTCCCCCACGTGATGTGGGAAGTTTGGAAAGCAAGAAATGTAAATATTTTTAGGGAGAAGACGGTGGCTACGATCTTATTGAGTAATCAAATTATTGGTAAAACGGTGGAGAATGTGGAAAGCGTCGCGGTGTCTATGGACTTGTCGAAGGCATCAAAGCAGTGCGAAATTAGGCTAGAACAATTTTTGGGCTTTGGAAATATAGATTGACCACCATCGGCGCCTAACATAAGAAATTCTATTAAATGGTGTGCCCCCCTGTCGGGTGGGTGAAATTAAATTTTTATGGGGCAGCAAAGGAAAGAACGGGGAAGGCAGGCTTGGGTGGCGTTATTCGGGACCATTATGGAAATATTTTGTTGGCATATGTTGATTCTTTGGGTGTGAATTCTTCGTAGGTGGCGGAGGCGAGGGCGGATTACCTCGGGATTACCTTGCTTAACGAATTCAATTTTAAGAAAGTTGTTATTGAGGGCGATTCCCGCAACATTATTAATATGCTTATTGGAGCGTGCCATGTTAGTTGGAAGGTCGCCAATCTAATTGATGGAGTAAATTTGTATCGGGAGTTGGAAGATGTTCAAATTTGTCACATGCTCAGGGAGGGAAATGTTTCTGCTAACATGATGGAGAATATTAGAGTGAATCTTCATGGATATAGGGTATGGCAAGGGGACTTTCCACAGGACCTCATCAACTATGCTCATTTTGATGTTGGTTAATTGGTCTCGGGTGGTGGTAGTTCGCTTGGTTAGAAGATTTGGTGCAGTTTTTAAAGAGGTGGGACAGTTGTATCTCTTTGCCAATTATGTGGCTTGTCTTTTCCTTACTTGTATTCCTAGACAGGAACGATATTTTAAATACCAAGTTTATTCATTTATGAAGGTATTTTTAAATACCCAATCAATTTATTAATCAATGGTCATTAATGAAGGTATTTTTAAATACCCCGTTTAATTCATTAATGAAGGTATTTTTAAATACCCAATCAATTTATTAATTATGGGTCATTAATGAAAGTATTTTAAATACCCCATTTAATTCATTAATGAAGGTATTTTTAAATACCCAATCAATTTATTAATTATTGGTCCTTAATGAAGGTATTTTTAATACCTCATTTAATTCATTAATGAAGGTATTTTAAATACCCAATTAATTTCAAAAAATAGGAGCGGGAATTATTTTGAATATGAGAAGCAGGAATTATTTCGAAAATGAGGAGCGGGAATTATTTCGAAAATGAGGAGCGAGAATCAAGAATATGTTTCTACCTTGGTTCGTCTGCCTACCTAGGGAAGTGGTTATTTGTTGGGGACTTTTGGGATGCGGTTCAAATTCCCGGTGGGATTATATTGGAGTTAGATGGATGCGGTTCAAATTTTTGATGGGATTATATCGGAGTTAGATGTTGTGTTGTAGAACTACCTTTCTCGGATCTCCCGGCCCTTCAGATCTTGTGTTTTGTGCTACCGGTTTATGCAGTTTTTGTTTTGTTTTGGTTAGTGTTGTAGTACAGTTTTTGTACTCTTCTATTTCAGTACTGAAATGCACTGTTTTGGTTTGCTATCTTCTTTCGGTTGTAAAATGTTTTGGGTCCCTTTCAAAACCCTCTTCCCTTAATTTTACCAAAAAAAAAATACTCTTTCTAATATATGTTTCTTGTGTTTTAAGGATGTTGAATTTGTAGATCATATTTTTATCCATTGTGATTTTTCAAATAAAGTGTTCAATGCTTTATTGGATTCTTTTTCTATCAAATAGACTTTACCTTGAAATTTCAAGGAACTTTTCACTCAATGGAAATCCCCCTTCATCAGTCACAGCCTCATTAGGGTGTGGGATCTAGTTTTTCCTCATTTTTATGGGATATCTGGTGGGAGAGATACAAAAGAATTTTCAAGGATATTACTAGGGATGAATCCTTTGTCTTTAAAAGGATTAAAGTTGCTATTGAGAATAACCTGACTATCTTTTATGTTGGAAATGGTATGGAGGAAGTTGAAGAGAAAGAGGTTGTTATTAGTTGGAATCTGAATCTAGAGAATTATGTTTCTATATCCACTATTCAAAAATATTGGCTACTAGATGGCATAAACCAGCTAAAGGATTGGTCATTCTAAACTTTGATGGGGTTTCCAAAGGTAATCCCGGGAGGGCTGGTGGAAGGGATGTTGTCAAAAATGATAATGGTGAGGTCATTTGGGCTTACTCTGAAGATTATGGTATTCAAACCAACCACCTAGCTGAAGGTAAGGCTCTTTTATTGGATGTTCACTAGGTTTTTGAGAGGGGCTTCAGAAGACTTCTCATTCAAGGTGACTCCTTGAACATCATTCGGGATTTGCAGGTTAGAAATACTGATAATTGTTTTATCCTGAATATTATTAAGGACACATCAAAGATTCTGGAAGGTATGTTAGAAGTTAAAATTGAGCATATTTATAGGGAAGGTAACCAGACTACTAATGTTATGGCCAATTTGGGGGTGGATAGTGGCCAGTTCATAATTTGGGAAGACAATTTTCCTTCACAGTTACTGATAATTGTTGCTTTGAAGCATTGGGTCTACCTATCCAGTAGGTATTTTTATTGTCTTTATGCTTGGATGAGATCTTAGTTGTGTTCTAGTGATCCTCTCTTTGGGGGGTGTTTTTTGGGGGGCTAACCCTTTTGCTCCCTGGTGGTTACCATTCTCAAGGAATATGCTTGGTTTTTTGCCTTCATCCTTGCTCTCTGAGTTTGGAGTTTTGTTATTTGCATCTTGATGTTCTCCTTTATGCCCTGTTGAGTGGTGGGTTGGTCTTTGCTTTTGAATGGTTGTTTTAGTTTAATTTATGTTTCTTTTGGCCTTGGAGGTTGGTCTGTGTTTAATTAGCCTTATCTTTCTCTGCCTCCTCTAATGTGAAAGATTTTGGGACCTTTCAAAACCTTGTTTTTCACCATTAATAAAAAATACTATATTCTTAACTCTTTTATGTAACTGTATGATAATTTAAATATATAATGAATATATAATATTATTTTGCAAATAATATTTTTAATCAAAAGAATAATGTTGCACATCTTGATGATATTTTTTTAATAACGTTGTTTGGTTTCAATTTTTATTATAAAATATTTTTATTAGGTTGCAAAAAATAAAAAATTAAAATTAATTATATTTAATGGTTTATTCTTTTATAATATAATTATTTTATCTCATTATTTTAATGAGACACATAACAATACTAATACAATATTATCATTTGGACGACTATATTCAAATAAGATTTAACTTAGATTTTTGCATCGAAAATTTATATATTTAACTGCTTGAGTTATGTGGAATGTGATTTTCAAGATTTGTAGGTTTTATATATATATATATATATATATATATATATATATATATTTTTTTTTTTTTTTTTTTTTTGAATTTATATGGTAGAATTGATAGTCGCCATGAATTTTAGCAGGATGTCTAGTTTTTATGGTCGTCATAGTATTTTGCATTGTTGGCCTTAGAAACCGTCGCACAGTTCTTCGCGCAATCCACCCCTATAACCACCATGTCACAATCATTTTAAATATTTTATGCCGATAAAAGCACCAGGAAAGGGACAAACGTTCAGTCTCACGAAGCCTGAGATTTGAACCTTGGACCTTTGCCCCTTACAAGGTTGATTGAACCAAGGTTTAACAAATATTTACTATATATTTTTATTCTTAAATTTTTCTATATTAGTTGCTTTTTTTAAAGAACCTTGATGGTGGAATACCGTGAAGAACGTAGGAAATAGAAATTTTTAGTCTAATTTAGATATACACATGGACAAAAATATTGTTTTTTATATTTTAAAGTTTAGTAATAATATTTTTGGGGCTTATAAATATATATTTTTAATTTTTAATACTTTATATGTGACTTTTATGAGAGGTTATTTATATTTTAAAAAATTGATAAAGGATAAGAAAAGGGTTTTGAAAGGGTCTCTTACTTTTTTACAAAGAGGCTTGAGAGCCAAAATACTAAAAAGGAAATAAGATTGTTATCTATTCAAAATGCCAATAAAAAACAAAATGCAATCCACAAAGTGGAATTGAGAAACAAACCAACCACAATAACAAAAGTTTATTATTGAGTGATTTACTTGCACTCCAATCAAATGATATGTGAAGCCAAAGTTAGAGGTAATCTGAGTTTCTAAATATCACTTCATCTATGTTTTTTCAAATCTCACTTTGTCTGTATTTCTCCTATCATTATTTTGCCAAACTCTAGTCCTTTGTGAATTCAATTCTCATTATGTCTATGTTTTTCCAAATCTTTTTTATCTATTTTTTTCAAATTTATGTGTTTCCAAATCTTACTTTGTTTATGTTTTTCAAAAATTTGAGTTTCTAGATCACTTTGTCTATGTTTCTCACATTTTTGTATTTCGATATCTCAATATGACTATGTTTTTCTATATCTTACTTTGTCTGTCATCTCTTCATAGCTTATTGTTGTGTCATCTCCATAATAATGTTAGGAATTTTTTGACTCTTTTGCCATAAAATTACTACCTCTTTGTATTCCCCAGTTTGCCATCCAATCTGCTATCAAGTTTTTTTCCTATAAATATGCTTGATCTTGTTGGATAGAAAAGTATTCTTAATATAGATAGCATCATTAATGATATCATGTATTGTCTAACTAATTGTATTCTCTGGTCTTAAACCTTTTAATATGTTTAAAGAGTCTCCCTCAATGATTAAATTTTTTATTTGTATATTCTTGGCCAATTTGAGTCCAGTTAGTAGTGCTTTAGCCTCTGCCACATGGTTGGTATCTACTCCATAATAATCTACATATGCTCCAATAATATTCCCTTGTGAGTCCCTAATGATCCCTCCACCCCCTACTTTTATTGAATTTTCTTTAGTTGCTCCATCAAAATTGAGCATAAACCATCCATTATTTGGTTTTTCCCATTTTACCTCCAATATTTTCTTTTTATTACAATTTTCTTGTACCACTTTCATCTCGTGAAGATTCCAGTTGATTGCAAATTTATATTTGTATGGTGTTCCATATCCTTCCTTGAAATTAATGACAGATAAGTTATCTACTAGACTATATTTGATATTCAAGAATGATATAAAACTAAAAATCTTAATATTTTTGAATATTCTTTGATTCCTTTCCAACCAAATCCCCCACATAAAATGAGAAGGTATCAAATTCCATAAAGCTTTAAGTCTATTGTTGTTGTAAGGATTAACCCATTGGGTGATCCAATATAGAATATTATTTGGGAAGACCCATGCTACACCAAGTTCTTTTTGTAATAGTTGTTGGATCCTTCTAGAAAAAACACACTCTAGGAACAAATGATTGATTGATTCTTCCTTATTTCCACAAAGATAACACATTGGTGTCAAAATACCAAATTATTACAAAATTCCATTTGTTTTTAGGTTGTCCTAACATGGACACCACAATAGCAAAAGCTATTTGGCTCTCCTGACGGAGATCCAAGTTCAATTCGCAAGAAGGGTGGCCCTTGATGTGCCTTCAGCTTTTCAACCTATTCAAAATTGTTGTTAGGTTAATTTAACCATACTAAAAATGCCTTTATATCATAGATATTTTCATTTTTTTTTCTATCAAATATATTTTTCATCTTCCTCAAAATGTTGTGTTTCCAAAATCAACTCCTTGACATCTTTTTTATTAAGAGATAAAATCTCATTTAGCCATTTGCCTTCAAAATTTTAAATTTCATTAGGATGAAGATCAACACCGCAATTGGCTAGATTATTTGCTACCTAATTTCCTTATTTGTAGATATGCTCACATTTCCAAGATATTTTCCTCAATAATAGATGATGAACATTAGCATTAATATTATTTTTTATCCCATCACCACATCTTTTTTTGTTGATAGCATTAATGATAATTTGTGAATCTCACTCAATTGAGATTATTTCCATATTTTTTCAATTGCAATTTTAATCCCATTAAGAAGTGTCTTAGCCTCTACATAGCTTTTTGTTGAAGTTCCATATGATTATGAGTAAGCAAAGAGAATTTTTCCTTAATTATTTTAAAAAATACCACGTCCACCAACGTTTCTTGGATTTAAATATTTCATCTTTTGAACAAACTTGTATATATATGATCCTTCAAAATTTGCTTCATCCAAAAAAACATAACCATCTAGAAGAAAGCAAGGCCCTAGAGACATCAATTAGAAGTGAAATGGCTTTGGATGACCAGTATTGCATAACACATAAGTCAAAACAATGGGTTTGTGATTTGATCTTGCTCGCAATAATTTTTTTGAAGAGACTATTTACTTTGTTTACAACCATGTGTTGGATAACAAGAACCTACCTTGTCTTTCTGCTATATAAGTTTACCCAATGTATATATTATCTTGTTTATATTGAAAACTTAAAGAACTAATATCCCAAAGATCACTTGATTTGATAAATGAAGCAAAATCTTGCATTTATTTAAACCATCCTTGAGTACTACCCTTATTTTATAAAGGAGAGAGAACAATGTTGAAGTTGTTGAAGGTATTACATTTTTTGGTAACTCGTAATATTAATACAAGGACCTTGTAAATAATTTAGTCTAGGGTGTGTTTAATATTTGATTCTATAGTATGTGTCGTGTTATTAAAGTATGAGTTATGTGTTATGTAAATAACTATGTGAGGTGTCATGTTAGTAAATATGAGTTATGTGAGTGAAGTGCCATGTTTAGAAGTGAGGGGTTATGAGCAATGATGAGAGACTTTTTCTATATGTAAATATGGGTAATTTATTATTATGTATTTGATAAATGTGAAGATTTAGATCTCTCGTGAGTATGAGGAGATGAAGAGTTTATGTAAGTGCAAAGATCAAGATTCATTTGAATATGAAGAGTCTCACATATGTATATATTAAATACAAAGCTTTGTAATATGTATAAAAAATACATTGCATTTATGCATTGTTTATAGTATATGCTTATCAATAAAATTTAGTGAATTTGTTGTTTATTTTTATGTGCATTTTTGAGATCCTATGGAATTATCCTATGAAAATATTGGTGATTTGCTAACAGAAGTCACCCCCAAGAATCCATAGATCACAATTATGATCATCATTGCGTTTAACAAAAATATGCAAGGTCCTTCCAACATCTTTCACAAGAAGTAACTATAGTTGGAGCGTATACATTTATAACCTCAACTTTGAAGTTTTCCTCTTTTCTGTAAAATAGTCTAGAAACTCAATTACTTTTTGCTTCTCACAATTATCTATCTCATTTATGTTTGTCCCATAGTGTTGCAATATAGTCTGAAGCTCCTATAGAAGAAACTACTAGACAATCATCTATATTTCAAAAAAAATGAAATATGGGTGATTGCCTAGTTGTTTCTTCTATAGGAGCTTTAGGCGATATTGCAATATGGGCAATTATTAGAAGCCAAAATTAATTGGGTTGTTGGACTATTTTCCAAGAAATAAGAAAATATTAAAGTTGGGGTTATAAATGTATATGCTCCAACTATATTTTATTCCTTGTGAAAGATGTAGGAAGGACAACATATTTTTATCAAATACAATGATGATTCATTGTGATCTATGGATTCTTGGGGGTGATCTCAACATTTTTCTATCTCCATTGGAAAAGAAGGGTGGTACTCTAGGATGGTCTAAATCAATGCAATATTTTACTTTATTTATCAATTCAAATGGCCTCTAGGATTTGTGTTCGATTGGTTATCTTTGACATCCTGATTTGGTTTCAATTTGTTTTAAGTTTTAAATTGTGTATGGTCTTACCTATGTACTGGTTTGGCTATGGAATGGGTAACTCCTTTGATTGGTCATTCCTCGATTATTACCGAATGTAAGTAATTTCGACTCCCTCTTTTTTAGTAGGCTTAGTCTCTTTTGTACAAGGTTTGGAGATCCTTTCAAAACTCCTTCGTCCATCTAATCAATAAAAAAAATGGCCTTTAGGATGTTAGTCCAAGTTTTAAATATACATGGGATAATAGATACACTAGAAAAACTCATATTGCAAAAATATTGGACAAATTATTGTTATCCATTACAAGGTTGCATTCAGAGTATACAATCTCTTTAGATATTTTATTACGACCAAGATCGGATCATAAACCCATTCTTTTGACTTATGATTTACCCAATAATGGCCATCCAAAGCCATTTTACTTTTAGTCTACGTGGCTCCAAGACCCTGGTTTCTTCCATATGGTTATCCTATGGTGGGATGAAGTAACTTTTGAAGGATCATATATGTACAAGTTTGTTCAAAAGATGAAATATTTAAAAGAACAAATGAATTTCTAGAATGTCAAATCTTTTGGTAACATTTTTAGACAAAATAAAGAAATTGAATCCAAACTCAAAATTTTAGAAGAGATAGTAGACACTAATGGAAGGGATTCGAAACGGCTCAAGGAATAAGATAGAAATACAAAAAAAATCATGCTACAGCAAAAAAATATGTTTATTTTCATCACATAAAAAGTATTTTAACTCTATATGGAATAAATATTGAGAAAGAAGAAGATTTAAGGAAGGAAGCAATTAATCATTTCAAAAATATTTTTTCAGATACTGGGCAAGATAAGGAGGTATAAGATAAAATTTTGTAAAATATCAACTATCGCACAAGGACAAAGTGAAAGCGTTATGAAGAAGATATCTATAGAGGAGCTATATGAAATAGTTTTCTCTTTCCATCCTAACAAGGCAGATGGATTTCCTGTAATTTTCTTTTAAATTTTTTGGGATTTATTGAAGACTAGTATGTTAGTTAAAATTGAAGAGACTTGGAAAAGGAAGGCTATAATAATTGAGATCAATGAAATTTTTATTAAATTGGTTCACAAAAAAGGCAAGACAAAATGTTTTGATAATTTTCATCCAGAAGATCTTTTTAATATAATTTATAAGATCATTTTAGAAATTATGGAAAACATGTTGACATGCATTCTATATTTGTTATCTCATAGGAACAAGGTGGTTTGTTCATTGTAAATAAATTCTTAATGGTATAATAATTACACAACAAGTCATACCTTCTCTTCATTCCATGAAATAACTAGGTATGCTTATGAAATTATATATGAACAAAGTATATGATAGGATTTCTTAGGATTTTCTACATGATATTCTCAAAAGGTTTGGTTTTGACTACAGTTGGTGTGAATGGATTAAATGTTGTTATAGTACCGTGAAATTTTCTATTTTGATCAATGCTTCTCCTATTGATAACTTTAACTCATCTTGGTGACTCCACCAAGGTGATCCACTATTTCCTTATCTATCATTATTCTTGCAAAGGCATTAGGGAGAGATTTCTCAAAGGTAAAAATAGAAGGAAAAATCAAAGGTATTCGAGTTGCAAAAAATGGTCCCTTTTAATCTCATCTCAAATTTTTTAATGATGCTTTTCTTTTGGTCCATCCCTCAGTCAATGAATCCATGGAATTTAAATCAATATTATCATGCTATGGAAAAACTACTGGACAATTAGTTAATACTACAAAATCTAGGCTTTTCCAATAACATTATCATAATTTTGCAAAAACTTATTGTAGATATTTTAGGATTTAAAATTGAAATTTTCCATCATACTACTTGGATATTCCTTTGCCTCATAAAGGAAATAAAAGGATCTTTGAGTTTCTTGTTTGGATAGAATGAAAGCTTATTTAACAAGTTGGAAAGGTAAGTTCTTAACCATGGTTGGAAGCTACAACTTAAAGACCATTTCAATCCATCCTTATTTATATAATGCCACTTTCAAGATAGCTAGTAGGTATAGCATGAGAAATTGATAAAATGTAAAGATATGCTCTTTGAAAAAGATGCGAGGAAAAATTAGATTCTCTTTGTAAGAAGGATAAGGTTTACAAAGGAAAGAATATTGGAGGAGTAGGTTTGTGGAATTGCATACTTATGAGTTTGTCCTTAGGGGCAAAGCTTGGGTGGATATTATTCAAAAATCAAGGAAACAATTAGGTAAAATGTTACTTAAAAAATATAGAGGTTCTTTTAATGCAATGAAATTATTTAGGAAAATAACCCTTTCTAAAGTATTGTCAACATGATACTTCATATCAGATAATTTGTAATTGATAAATGAGCATATTAGATGGTCAGTAAATGAGGAGGAATTATGAAATTTTTAGTTTGATACTTGGTTGAATCCTAATCCTTTTATATCTAACTCAAAATGGCAACAATTGGTTCAAGTATGCCTAGCTTGTAAAGGTCCAAAGGTCAAAGTCTAAATTAATATGAGCAATAAATCCAAATCATGAATTTCTATTAGTAACTTGGTTGAAGAAGAGGAACTCAAATAAATTGTAAATGAACTTCAAAAGATGATTTAAGGGTTTTATTTGTTGATTTTTACATGAAAAAATGAGTTGGTTTGAAATCTATCAAAATATGGTAGATACTTGGTCAAGTTGGGATATGAGGATTTAGAGCAATCAAAACTTTCTACTCCCAAAGATTTTCCTTGGAAGAATATTTAATCCTAGAGGTTCTCCCTAAGGCCTCAACATTCATTTGGTTAGTAGTTCAAAGTAATATTCTTACATGAGAGAGTCTACAAAGAAGAGGATATCATAAAAATTTTAGATGTGCCTTGTGTGAGAAGTATTTAGAAACATCAAACCATTTACTTCTTCATTATCCCTTTGCTCACACCATTTGGGGTTACTTTTTCTAAATTTTGAAAATATACTAGGTGGATCTATCAACATTGCAAGAGTTGATGAAATGTTGGATTAATAGTTTAAAGCTAAAGTATTATGTATTCTATGAAGGATTGGCCTTGCCATTATTTTTTGATGTAGTGAAAATTCACTACACCACGAAAATTTTATCAAAAGGAGAAATATGAAAGTTGAGAGAAATTTGAGAAGACCAAAATCCCCTTCGATCTACCAGAGAGTCATTGATATAGGTTCACTCTAAAAAATTCCCCCCATAGGCTGATAGCAAATCTGAATATTTTCTCGCCATGAGAGCATGCTGACTAATTATACCTGATAAGCAATGAATCATAACCCTTTTGGTGGTAGCTAAGCCAATCCCTGCCATTGGTAGGAGTCCCTCAACCTTCCCAATGAAAGCTAAAAGGACTCCACCTCTGGTCAGGTTTCTACCCAAACAATGGTTGCAGACTCTTCTTCTCCCCAAAGGAAAGAGCCCATATGGTTGGTTATCTTCCACATTTTATTGGGTTCACAATGACTATCCAATGAGTTGTTATTTATTGATGTGGTTACAAGAACTACACTAGCAATAAATATCAAGGAGTAGAACCTAGCAGTTATGGAAAATGAGGAAGAGTGTAGAGGAGCAAATATTAGGGCTTTTATTGGCATTCAATAAATATTCCAAGACTGGTGCTACTTTACAAAAATTCCTTCTAGAAAGTAGAATATGAAAGCTCTGACGGTTCGTACAATCTAAGAGGCTAAAAGGCAAAAAGCGAAAAAAAAGTTTTGAAAGCACAAAAAAAATGAAAAATATGAGGATTGAGACTTTTGAAAAAAATTGAAGGGAGAAAGGAGACAAAATTTTCAATGACTCGTGTAGTCTTGGAATCTTAAGTTGACAAAAGTTTTAAAAAATGTTAAAAGGAAAAATAGCCAAAGGTCGTCAAAACTTTTTAAAGTTTCAACTGAAAGAAAAAATGAAAAGTTTTGAGGCCACAACAAAAAATGAACTTCCAATATTCAAGGAAACCAAAAGGTTCAATGCAAAGGGATAAGCAAAATTTTGAGCTTCTAAAGAAAATGGAAATTGGGTCATCTTAGAAGAAAATCAAATCAAACTGCAAGGTGGCAGTAATGGTGCATAGATTTCCAATAAAAGTAGATGAGTTAGATCAATGCACCATTACTAATGGAGGACAAGGATTACCTACTAGCGTAATTGTAACTCAAAAATCTAAGGAAAGATATATGGTCTATTAAATATAAATACATGGTGACCTACAACAACAACAATCCCAAAATTGACCAAGTTATGACAAGAGGTACTTCCATTCAATTCTCCAGGATCCCTAAAAAGAGCAGTTGATATTGTCAAAAAAATTACACAATTTTGAAGGAAAAATTCCCTCAATTGTATCTATAAATAGTAGATAGTTTAGCATTTTAAAGGATCTACAAGTTATACATTTCATATAGCTTTCCTTTAATTTTTCTCTATATAGCAGTACTTGTATTCTTGAGTGGTCTTGCAGATATGCCTTTAAGCCCCCGTTTCTAGCATAATTGGAAAGTTAGCAGTTAGGCCTCCCATGCCTCTATATCCCAATGTGCAATCTCCTTATCAGCATTCCCTAGTTGTTTAGCCAACAACCTTCCAATCAACCTCAGTCTCAACTATAGTGACCCTTGTCTCACCTACTCTAGCACCTCCTGTTTCAGAAAGACCAAATATGAAAGCAATGTAAAAGCTTCTTAATTTGGTCACTAAAAATATGTTTACCATAATAAGGAAACATAATATCTAGAGGTGCCCATATTAGAAAAATCCAAGGCCTCCTTTCCCACAAGGAAATTAGGGCAACAAAGCTCCATTTAATGGTTAACCTAGGCCCCAATTCTATGTCAACATGGAAAATGGTCAAGCCTAGAGTCATAACCAACAAATAGTGTTGGTACTTACCACTTTACATTAAGAATTACCCAACCATGCTAGGGAAATATTTCCCATTTAGAATAATTATTTAGAAGAGTCTTCCTCTTGGTACTGCCTAGCTCCAAACCCTACTCCACCCCGATTAACCCTGGAGATATTTCCCAACTCCTTTTAGCATCAATAAGTGAGATAATGCCTTCCCAAGCATCTACTTCATACTTAGGATAATATATGGTGAATCAACCTACCTTGACCGCATCCATTCCATAGTCAAATTACGCTATCCAAGAATATATCTTAGTGACCTGGGATGAGGAGGAGTTCTACGTAGTATTTGATGAAACATGTAATCTAGTGTACAACAGGTCACAAGTCCAATTTGATTATGTCACAAGGACCAATAATTAGGTAATGTAAAAGAGATACAAGAGTGATCTGATGATTCCTAGTAGCCAATACAGGCCAATCGAACCATGTTGGTAACCTCTTGTTGTAGTACCCCTATAGCCAAGAGAACCTATACCTCCTACTAGAATCAAGCAAAGTGGTTAGATGGTTCCAAGCATTCAGGCCAAAATGGCCAATGTTATCTCAATAATTCTAGTAGCTAAACCTATAAAAAATTGATGATTATAAGATAGAATATCCCAAAGATCTTGATGCAACAAATATCCTAGGAATAACCAATCATAACACCTCAATTGAATGTAGACAAGTTGAGATACCCACCATAAACACATGGTATATAAATTTATCACTTTGGGGGCCTTCAATATCATAGATCATCTAAATAGGTCCACCATGGGAGTGTCCATCTGAGATGTCTTGGTTATATTAAGATAGAAAAAAGGCTAAGAAGGGTACTTGAGGATTAAGAGGAAAGAGAGAAGAATAAACAACAAGCATCTGTAGTTCTGCAAATATTAGCCCCAAAAGTAGGCCCAAGCCCCCCTTTCTATCTATATCTTATCTATAAGGCTAAAGTGATTCATAATTTCATGATATATTCAAGATAAAGTACATATATTATGCCCAGGGGGTAGTACACACATTAGAGCTGAAATATCAGCCTGCAAACATGAGGGTGGTGCAGTTGGAAAATAATACAGTCCAAATTTTGGAGGTAGTGGAGGAACTTTGTATTGCCTTAAATGCATGTCTAAGTGTGATTATCACATAGGACATTGCACTACTTGATCACCTAGCTTCATCTGGCATCTGCCTATCTAGATATTTTATCACTAAGCTAGGGCGATATTTGTATTTGTATTGGTCTATCATGGTCTTAAATACTTGGTATAGGACTAGATTTAAAATACAATCAAAGTCATTCTTCCTACATTATGTGGAATACTTTTTGATGTATGGGTCAAATCTTGATAAAATTTTGATGTCGAAAGAAGAATGGTCTGAGTCTTCGATCTATGAAATGCATTCATTTATATCGAATTACCAAATGGATCAGTGTGAAGTTGAAGTATGGGAGTCAGATCCCCCTAAAACATATGGAGCTATGGAAATGGGTTAAAAAATCGTTTGGACGCACAACCCCAACCCTCATAGGGTCAAGTAGATACCATATATATATATATATATATATATATATATATATATATATCATTTGTATATATAAATGTATATACATGTTTTGCCTTAACCAATTTTGGTTTTGCAAGATTTTCAAAGAGTGCAACTGCATAGAATTAAATGTATTGAACTCAAGGTAACATAAGTAGCCAAGAAAAATCATGGAAGGACATCATATGCATGAATTAAGAACCTTCATAAAGATGATGGATTCACTAAGTATATTGATTATACATATCTTGATATCACTACCAGACAATGAGAATCGTCAGATCAATTGGAATGTTAAGGCCACATAGCAAGAAATCAATAAAAAAAGTGAAGGTCGGTTGAGGCACAAAGGAAAAGTAATTTTATATCATGAAATTTCGATGTCAAAGAAGAAAGGAAGAAATTCCCTTGCATCACCCTGATAGAAGGAAGATAACTTCAAGAACCAATGAAAAGATAGCAAGTAAAATGGGTATCAATTCAAACATTTGCAATCTAATGAAAGTTGGTGCCTCTACCTCGGGAAGGTATTATAAAGAGACCATCATACATCATATTTCAATTACAATAGTTGAGTGCATTATTTCTAAAATTGTTGGAAATGCCTTAAGTGACTTTGCAGCCAATAGATAAAGTCCTTGCTTTTTGGTTCATGTCCCCTATAGGCAGAGGATCCCTGTGAGTCACCAAAGCTAAGTAAAAATTCATTACACCAAAAAAATTTCACCAAAATGTGAAATATGAAAGTTGAGAGTAAAATAAGAATACAAAAATTCTCTTCGATCTACCATACAATCATTGATAGAGGGCCATTTATAAAAAGTCCTCGTCATAGGCCAATAGCGTATTTTAAGCTTCCCTTGCCATGAGGGCATGCTGACTAATAATACCTAGAAAGTAATTAATCATAGTATTTTTAGTGGTAGCTAAGTCATCCCCTATCGTTGGAAGGACCCCTTAAGCCTTCCCAATGATAGCTAAAAGGACTCCACCTTTAGTCGGGTTTCCACCCAAACAATAGAAAGAATTTTTTGGGTTGTCTATTTTCCACATTTGATTGGGTTTGTAGTAACTACCCAATTATTTATTATTCCTTAATGCAATTACAAGAACTACACCAACAATAAACATCAAGGAGTAGAACCTAGCAGTTGTGAAAAAATAAAAGTGTAGAGCAAATATCGAGGCTTAAGTTGGCATACAAGCAAGAGCCCAAGACTAGTGCTACTTTGCAAAAAATCCCACTAGAAAGCAATAGAGAATTGTTTTGATGGCTCATACAATTTGAGAGGCTAAAAGGTAGAAAGCACAAAAAAATGAAAAATTCGAGGACCAAGACTTTTGAAAATTCCAAAGGGAGAAATGAGACAAACATTTTGATGGCTTGTGCAATATTGGAATCTTAAGGCAACAAAAGTTCCAAAAAACACTAAAAGGAAAAATGGCCAAAGGTTATTGGAACTTTTTAAAGTTTTAAATGAAAGAAAAATATGTAAATTTTGAGGCCACAACAAAAACAAAACGATATTCAATGAAACCAAAAGGTCTAATGCAAAGGGATAAGCAAATGTTCCAAGTTTTGATGAAAAGGGAGTTAGGGTCATCTCGAAAGAAAATAAAATACAACTACAAGGCAAAAATAATGGTGCATGGATTTTCAAGAAATACAGATGAGTTAGATCAATGTGCCATTACTAAGGGAGGTCTATTGGAGGTATTACATTTTTTGATACCTTGCAACATTAATGAAAGGACTTTGTAAATATTTTAGATTAGGGTGTATTAAGTGTGAGTACGTGTCATGTAAATAAGTAAGGAGTTGTGTGTGAGGTGTCAAGTTAGTAAATGTGAGTTATGTGAGTGAAGTGTCATGTTTAGAAGAGAGGATTTATGTGCAATTATAATAGACTTTAACTTAATGTAAGTTTGTGAGATTTATTATGTAAGAGAGAAATATGAAGAGTTGGATCTCCCATGAGTATGAGGAGATGAAGATTTTATGTAAGTGTAAAGGTCAAGAGTCATGTGCATATGAAGAGTCTCATGTATGTATATATTGAATACAAATCCTTATAATATGTATCCAAATAAGCATTTTTTTAGTAGATTTTGCAATAAATATTTTATTGTGTTTATTGTTCATTGTTAAATATTGATTTATGCATGTTATTGAGTTATTGTTTGATCCTAGGGATTGTTAAAACCTGTAAGCATAATGGTATTTTTCTAACAGTGGTATCAAAACCACCTTGTTTGTGCTTATACATAGCCACATTAGTTCTAAGTGAGAGCCACGTTAGACATCCAGGATAGAGAGGAGAGTAGCATTGAACGAGAATGGTGGAGAGGAACAATTGGAAAAGTAAAGCGAATGACTGGAATTTTGGAAGAGAGCTACACTAAAGGAGATGTGTGTGCAAGTTCTATAGAAAGAGCATATACCTCCTAAAGAATGTTGTGATAAAGAGAAGTTTTAACGTGAGAACAAGGTGATGCAGTGAATGAAGCTTAGCAGCAAAGAAGGTGCAACAAGTGTTAGGATGTGATAAATTGGAACTAGAGAAATTAGGCAAGAGATAGCAGGTTATGAAGGAGAGAAGCAAAAGTGAATAGAAGAATGCTAAAGAGGTTCAACCCAAAGCAGGCGATAGGCCACTAAAGAAGAAAGTGTGTAAGTTGCATGAACCATGAGGAAGGAGATATATTTACAAGTAGCCTATAGAGCACCCAAGTGAGAATGGCATTGCATACAGTGTAACGATGTCAATAGAGAAGATAATATACTAGTGAACAATCAATAACAAAACGAGTAGAATGTTCAAGAGGAAGACATTGAATTGGATGAAGCCTATAATGGAGAGATGGTCTATAACACATGAAAGGTTGTTGCATTTATGTCAGAATCAAAGGAGGAAATTTTTTTAGAAATAGCATATAATACAAGATGCAGTTACAATGAAATAATTAAGGTAATGCTCTTACCTTAAGTGATTTATATGAAAGTATTTTTGAAGATTAATCAAGGTAAATAAATATTATTGGGAGATAAGAAGAGAAATTAATGTCTAATGAAAATAATTTATTGACAAGAGACATAAGAAGATTAAATATTTAAAAATAAGAAGAGAATTTAATTGAAAGAAAGAAAATTAAAATGGAATTGAAGAAGAAATTGAGTTGAAATATTGAAGAAAAAATTAATTAAATTGAAGGGAGTTATAAGAAGAAAATTATTTGGGTCTCGAGGGCTTGGTTCAACGGTCAAAACACTTTTGTAGGAGCGCGAAGACCAGGGTTCCAATCCCTCGGGCCTCGTAGTACCGGTGGGCGTGTCACGTCAGCGTAGTCGGCTACGTAAAAGGTTTACTCGATGCAACTGGAGGTTATAGTGGTGACAAGGAGTGAGATTCGAACCCACGAAGAGGCGTAGAAAATTGTAACGAGCTACCGATTCCTCTAGTATAATCAAAAAAAAAATTGAATGAAAATTTTTGAAACTTAAGTTAAGAGAATAATTGAAATTGAAGATTGAAAATAACTGAATTGAATAAAAAAACTAAATTAATTGAAAAAAATAATGTTGAAGAAGAATAAATATTTGAAGAAGAAGAAAAATATTGAAGTATAAAAGAATAATTGAATTGAAAATTGAAAAAGAGAAGTTTTTTTCTATTATGGCAAATACAAATATTTTCCTTTCTGAATCTCAACTTCTAAAAGGACCTAATTTTACTCCATGGAAAAACAAGATGAGATCAATACTCATTGTTGAGAAACTTTGGGATGTGGTAAATGGAGAAAAATACATTCCAAAAGATACAATTGGAATACAAAAATTTAAATATGATGATGCAAAGGCTCTTATGTTAATCACATTTGGTATATCAAATGAAATTCAAGCACACATAAGTGAGGCGAAATCTTCAAAAAGTGTCTGGGAAAAAATATGCACAATATTTGAAGGAAGGAATGGAGAAAAAATTTTACATTTGCAATCACAATTATATTCTCTAAAATTTCATGATGGAGAGAGTATAGAACATGTTCTTCTAAGGCTAGTTAAATTACAAACTATGAGAGAAAATGTGGAAGAAAATATCTTGTTCAAGTTACATTAAGATCACTTCCATAAACATTTCAAACATTATTCACTTCTCTTCAAATGCTAAAAAGAAACATATCCTTTGATGAATTAGTCAACATCCTCCAAGAATATGAAATAGAAAATCCAGCCAGAGATGAAATGAAAAATAATATTTTTATGTCAAAGAAAATGTTGTCAAATAATATTGCTACATCATCTTAGTATCAACCTGAATGGAGCAAAAAATATTGTCACATATGTAACAGGGAAGGTCATAACACAAGTTATTGTAGATACAATTCTTTGAATCAATGGAATCAAATGAATATACCTTTCTAAAGATATTAGTAGAGACAATATCAGTCTTGAT
Source organism: Wollemia nobilis (assembly GCA_028583015.1). Taxonomy (NCBI): domain Eukaryota; kingdom Viridiplantae; phylum Streptophyta; class Pinopsida; order Araucariales; family Araucariaceae; genus Wollemia; species Wollemia nobilis. Next base: position 38,404,556 of record JAQPPZ010015824.1, on the reverse strand, counting down.
ACCCATCAGTACAACAACAATATCCAAAATGAAAAAATAAAAAAGGAAACATGGTTCAAGAAGTACAAGAAATAAAAAATATCAATGAGGAAAAAAATAAAACAACTCATAGAGCTCTCATGGGAAGAATTATAGATTTCTCCATCCTTGACAATACAAAAAATGAAGGTACAGATCATATTGAGAAACAATGTGACAAAGATAATAATACAAGCCATTCAAAAATTCTCATTAGTAATGGCATTGATAGTATTGATAACAAAACAAGAGTTGTTGAAAAAGAAACAAGGAAAAAGAAAAAAATTCATAAACCAAAATAGAAATAATAGATGCTCCAAAATTGCAAAATTTGTGAAAAGAACAAACCAAAGACTTGTCAAGAAAAAATTGAAGTACATTATGGATGGATAAATAAATCATAATGGAACAAAATTATGGAAATGTTAAAATGTTTTTACAAGAAGAAAATAATTTTGACAAGCATAGAAGAAGAAAATGCAGGTGACAGGATAATGGGATAGATATAATGTCAAAATCTCAAGCAATACCAAAGCCAGAGCTGAAAACCAAGACAAGAATTAGAGACTAAAAGTACATGAAGGTAAAAGGTCTTCATACCAAATAATGTAATATGGGGAGTGTTGAAGGTATTACATTATTTGGTACCTTGCAACATTAATGCAAGGACCTTGTAAATATTTTAGATTAGGGTGTGTTTAATATTTGAGTCTATAGTATGTGTCATGTTATTAAGTGTGAGTATGTGTCATGTAAATAAGTGAGGAGTTATGTGTGTGAGGTGTCAAGTTAGTAAGTGTGAGTTATGTGAGTGAAGTGTTATGTTTAAAAGTGAGGAGTTATGTGCAATCATGAGAGACTTTGTATTTACATAAATATATGAGATTTATTATGTAAGAAAGAAATATGAAGAGTTAGATCTCCCATGAGTATGAGGAAATGAAGAGTTTATGTAAGTGCAAAGTTCAAGAGTCATGTGCATATGAAGAGTCTCATGTAAATATATATTGAAGACAAAGTTTTGTAATTTGTATTCAAATAACCATTGCATTTATGCACTGCTTCACTACATTTTTAATAAATATTTTAGTGAGTTTATTGTGCATTATCGATGATTGATTTGTGCATGCCATTGAGTTATTGCTTGAATATGGAGATTGTTAAAACCTATGAGCATAATCATATTTTTCTAACAATGACAAGGATTACATACTAGCATCACTTCAACTCAAAAATCCAAGGAAAGGTAGGTGGTCTACTAAATACAAAGGCATGGTGACCTGCAACAATGCCAAAAACTAACCAAGTTATGATAGAAGGAGCTTCCATTCAATTCTCCAAGATCACTAGAAAAAATAGTTGATATTGTTAGATAATCTTGCACAGTTTTGGAGGGAAAAATTCCTCAATTATATCTATAAATAACAGTTAGTTTGTAGTGTAAAATATCAACAAGTTATACATTCCATATAGCTTTCCCTTCATTTTCCTCTATATAGCAGTACTTATATTCCTTAGTAGTATTGCGAACATGCTCTTGAGCCCCTACTTCTAGCATAATATTATAATGGCTTTATATTCATATGTGCATAGTGGAGGTATGTGACTATTTGGTTCCAAGTGGTTGGTTCTCTTTATCCCATTTCCTTTATGTATATATGTTTATTTGTGCTTATATATGTTGAGGAGAGGAAGTGTTTATTATGTCGATGCAATACACTCAAGGTTGTTGTGTAGGGGGGTTTTATCTTGCTCTTGGTTCATCACCTTTGATAGCTTAGGTTTTACTTTCCTGTTATTTTATTTTTTGCATCTCTCTAACCCTTTTCTTCCCAAAGTTGTTAGATTAGGACTGTGCGCTCAAGGTCAAATCTTAAAAGGGGTTAGCTTGTAAAAATTCCTAAAGGCCCCTAATAGAGTCGAACCCCACACTCTCGATACTGGTCTTGTTGTGTTACTATGTGCAATACGCGATAATCTTGATTATTTGATCCTTCCCATCTGATGACATGGACAATTGGAGAGGACATAGTTAAAATTTTTGGCTTGAAAGGAATAATAAAAAAATTAAATAAATCTCAAAATCATGCCCAAGTTTAAAATTGTATTTTCACCTCTCTTGTAGAATATTTATAGATATGGTGCTCATCATGGGAAGTCTCAAGTATGGAAAAGGAGGTGGTAACAACTTGATTCCATAATTTGAACATACATGGACAAGTCATCTATGATAATGGCATTAAAACAAAGGATCTACTTTGATCTAAGGTAAAATAGAAATGTCCAAAAATTGGTTTATCAAAATTAATTTTGATGGTGCTTTTAAAGGAAATTTGAGAAAATTTGGTGGAGATGGTGTTTTCCAAAATAATGAAGGCAAAATCCTACTCACTCAAAAATATATGGAACTTCAATTTAACAACTATGCAGAGGCTATGGAACTTCTTACATGGATTAAAATTGCAATAGGAAAATGATGGAAATATATTTTAATTGAGGAAGATTCACAAATCATGATTAATGCTATCAACAAAAATGAATTTGGGAATTGGATAAAATATTTTATTATTATTGTTGTTCATCATCTATTAATTCCAGGTAATCTCTTGAAAATGTGAGGATATTTATATAGAAGGAAATTAGAAAGCAAATAATTTAACCAATCATGGTGTTGATCTTCATTTACGTGAAGAAGGTAACTAGCCAAGTGAGATTTTATCTCTTAATAAAAATAATGTCAAGAAGTTGATTGTAAAAATATAACACTTTGAGGAAGTTGAAGAATACATTTGGTAGAAAAAGAAATGAAAAAAAAATTGTGATAAAAATACATGTTGGATATGGTTTAATTGACCTAACAAAAAATGTAATATTTTGGTATTTTGATGGGATTGGCCCCAATAGAAGCCATATATAACTTCAAAAAAAACATGAGATAGGAAAAAATCACAATAGATTTGACATACAAATAAACAGTTTTCTTATTGAGGTGTTTTTGCATCAAAAAGAATAAATGTTAATTTTATAAATATGGGTGTTTTTTTTATTGATTGGAGGAAGGGGTTTTGAAAGGGTCCTCAAACCTTTACAAAAGGAAAAAATCTCTAAAGAGGATCTTACAAGACAAGCTCCCAAAGGGGCAAAGAGCAGTAGAAGAGGAAACTAAAAACAGAAAGGAAACCTAAAATAGAGAGAGACCACAAGATGAACAAAATAGGGGGTTCTCTAAAACAAACCAAAGAAAACCTAATACCATAAGGAGAAAACTAGAGAAGACCAAGAATGACAGGCACTGATAGCATGAGAGGAGACCATTCCCAAATTATTAAATGTCCATAGTAGCAAGGAAGGCCATCAATTCCTCAGGATCATCTTTTCCAAGCTTTTTCTTTAATTCTTTGAGGAGGGTGGTGGATTTTTGCACGAGGGTTGTGCTCATGCTGGCAGATCTAAACAGGGCTCCAAGAATATCATCCAACCCTTGAATGTAATCCTTCCTTCTGATGATTAGAAAGTAAGAGATATGAAGAGAAGACTTTGACAACATATGAGAACCACTCAAGGTGACCACCTTTTTGGACGGAGTGCAAAGAGGGGTATTGCTTATCTTGGCTTTCTAAGCCAAAGGGGGAGAGTCTTCCACTATGTTCGAGAGTTGGTTAGGCTCAATGCGAGTGGGTGAAGTTTTTATTTTCTTGGATTTGGATTTAATACAAACAGATCATCTTTGGGCCTTGGATATAGACTTGGGAGTGTCATCTTCAATCTTGGGTTCAAGCACAAGAAAACGATTAATTTTTTTAGTAGAGGTCCCTGCTTCATCCTTGATAGCTATCTCAGGAAGAGGATTTTCTAGCAAAATAGACCTAGACTAAGGAGAATATTAGGAATCATTCATAGGGTTGTTAGGTACAACATTCAAGACTGTCACTTGAGCTTATCTCTGGAGGACATTCCTGTAGATGATTAAGTGCAAACCTTGGTGAACAAGAAAAGAGGAGGATCCCTTCTGCATGTTAAAGATAGACTTTTCCATGGATTTAAAAAGGTACTCCAAGATGTTAATGCACTTCTTACCATAAATGTGGTGGAGAAAGACCAAATGGAAGCTTCTTATGATGTTGGTCTACCCGTCCACAGTGAAGTAGTTGATAATGGGCAGCATCACCTTATCCCATGGCTTGGAAAGAAAATCTCTCATAATTCCCCCTTTGTATTTGCTTAGGCTCTTCCCCTTATCCCTGAATAGAAGTAATTCACCTGCAAGTGAATGCATTTTAATAATAGTGTATTTTAAATATTAGAAAATAATAATATATTTTATTTAAAACTTAACAATTATTCTCAATCCATGGGATTTAAAGAAATTGGTGGGAAGAAAAGAATTTCACACTTCAAACCAAGGTTCAAATATCACTGGTGAATCTTAACATTTTAAATCAAATGACATTAGCTCAACCAATTATATTCCTCAACTTTCAAAAAGGAAATCTAAGTTCAAATCCCTTCAAGCAATACATGCATAATTACCAAATTGTTATAATACTACTATGTTATGATGATGTAATACAAGTAGGACCTATTTGAATCCCATAAAATAAATTTAAAAAAGAACATAATAGTTATTATCAAGTTTTAAAATTTTTAATTATGTATTTTCAAAAAATATAATTTGACTTTTAACATTAAGATTTTGGATTAATTTAATTTAATTTTATATTGTAATTATTAAGCAATTCTCATCAATATATTAATTGTGCATAATAAATATATGTTAAACCAAAAATTAAGTGCAAGCAAGAAGTGAAACCCACCTTTAGAGTTCTCATTCCATATATTTGAAGAAACTTTAAAAAATAAGGATTCTCATGAGGAAACATTAGGTATCAAGAAAGAAGTCATTTATAGAAGCCTTATGATGCCCTAATTAGAATTAAATATTCTATAATGGGGAATAAAAAGAAGTATGTATCTATAGTAATCCCTATCTAAGCAACATATGTTTCACTACAAGTGATTATTAAGGATAAGATAATATGTTGGAAGTTACGATATTGGATGTGACAAAATAATGCATTGTATTGAACTTGAAGATTGGAAGTGTAGGAGTGTTTTTTATTTTTTATTTTTTTGTTGGGAAATAGGGAGATGGGTGCAAATTCATTTTCTATTTAGTTTTCTTGAGCTATGTTAATTCTAATACATACTAGTACCAAAGCTTAGAGCTTGGATATTGGAGAAATGGAGAGTTTGAGGATATGATTCTCTTTAAACAAAAAAAATCAAAATTCAAGTTTATGGAGGAAAAATTCATATATTATTGTTGAAGTTATCATGGCTCATGGTAATGCTTCATTGCCCATCCTAAAATTTAAAAGGAAAACTTATGATAATCGGTGCATAAATATGAGGAGTTTGTTGATTATCAAAGGAAAGTAGAATGTTTTGAATTAACATACAGAACTAGTAGATTGGATCATTTTATTAGACACACAAAAATCTGAAGAAAATACACAGAAAATATGGGATCATTTTATTAGACACACAAAAATCTGAAGAAAATACAAATAAAAGATGCCTTGGCTTTGTATCGCATACAAGTAGTTGTTGACACAGGTATTTTTCATAGAATTGTGAGTGTTAAGATTGCCAAAGAATCTTAGGACACCTTGAAGACCACCTATCAAGGGTTTGATCAAGTGAAACTAGTGAAGTTATAGACAATAAAGAAAGAATATGAAAATCTAAGAATAAGGGACAATGAAAGTGTGGGAGATAATTCTGTAAGAATGTATGACATTGTGCACAAAATGGTACCCATGGTGAAGAACCAACACATGGATAGTTATCAAAAATGTGTTTCGAACATTGACACAAAATGGAACAATTGTACATGATTATTGAAGAGAGCAGAGATTTAGAGAAGTTAGATTTTGATTAATAGTTAGGATCACTTACATCCCTTGAAGAAAGAGTTAAAAATAGTAAAGAATAAAACCTAGAGCAAGCTTTTGCTTCCAAGGCTAGAGTATTGAACAATAATGATATTATTTCAATCTTCAATTCCTAAGGAGAAAGAAGGGACAACAAAATTAGCATTCTACAAGAGGAAGACCCCAAGCTATGAGAGGAGGCTATAGTCAAAGAGGTAGAGGCAGAATTATCGATAAAACCTTGAAAATGTTATTATTGTAGAAGACATGGCCATTTGGGAAGAAAATTGTGAATAAAGGCAACTAGTGGAGGAAGCAAAAAGTTAAACTTTTCATATAAAGAAGATGAGAGATCAAAAACATATACTTATCATGTAATATGGTAAAAGTTTTAACTAAAGGACCTTGATATTTAGATTCAATTTGTTCAAATTATATGACTAGTAATAAGGAGTTGGTCATGGAGTTGGTTGACTCATATAAGACTAAGGTGAAATTGGGAGACAACAAAGCATTGGAGAATGAAGGAAAATCATCCTTATAAATTGATACAAAATAGGGAAATTAAAATATTCTAAATGATTACTCTACACCAATCTTGAAGCACAACTTGATAAGTGTGGGATAGCTAGAAGAGAAAAAATAAAAACTAATATTTGAGAATAAGCAGTACATTATCTATAACAAAGCAAATGGAACAAAGTTGTGGTTATTGTATCTATGACAAAGAATACAATGTTTCCTTTGAATATTGGAGGAGAAGAGAGCAATTTATGTCATACATCCAATGAGTAAAAGAATCTTGTTATGACACCAAAAGTATGGTCATTTAAAAAAAATGTTATTATTTGTTCAATGCCAAAGGAATCATCCAAGGACTACCTTGTGTAGAAGCAAGAAGCAAATTTATTGAAGGTTGTACAAAAGGAAAATATCATTGAGACAACTTTCCAAGAGTAAGAGCATGGGGATATTCATATCCATTGCATTTAATTTATTTAGATATTTTTAGTCCAATGCATGCAAAAGTGTTGGTAATTCCTTCTACTTGACCACTTTTGATGATCATACTAGAAGAACTTGGGCATATTTTTCAAAAAAAAAATTAATGCTTTTGAAGTATTCAAGAGCTTCAAAGCCATGGTAGAGAATGGAAGTGGATATGAAATCAAAATATTAAGTAGTAATCATGATGGTAATAGTTGCTCCAAAAGTCAGGTTTGAGAGCCAAGCCAGTTGGTCAAAGCACTCTCATGGGAGTGTGGAGACCTTGGTTTGAATCCTCAAGCACCTCATAGTACTAGAGGATGTATCGTGCCAATGTTATCGACTACATTGAAAATTTACCCAATGCAACTAGAGATTATAGTGGCAACAACGAGTAGGATTCAAACCCACGATGAGGTGATGATAAAATGTTACGAGTTATTGATTCCTCTAATATACACAAAAAAAAAAATAGTTCCTCCAAAAGTTAAATCAATTTTATGATAAGTATGGGATAAGAAGATAGTTGAAAGCAATATATACACCTCAGCAAATAGAGTGGTAGAAAGGGAAGAATAGGACATTAATAGAGATGGCAAGAAATATTCTACTAGAAAAAAGTTTAGACAATCTTTTAAGGGTTGAAGCAATTGCAACATTAGTGTACATCCTTAATAGAAGTCTCGCTTTATTACCAAGACCCATGTGTGCGTATCTTCAAAAAAATAGAAGTCCCACAATTGTGATGAAGATTATGCCTTCTCATGAGGCATGCTATAGAAATACTCCGTCAATAAGCTTAAATTATGTTTGTTATGAAGATAAGAAAAGGAAGAAGTTAGATCCAAAGATTCAAGCATGCATTTTATTGGTTATTTTGAAGAAAGCAAGGTATATAGATGTTATGACTGAAAATATACACATGCATTGCATCTAGATATGTGATTTTTGATCAAGCAAGAGTATATGGAGATCAAGCAAAGTATTTTTGTTGGTAATTTTAAAGAATGCAAAGTATATAGATGTTATGACTTGAAATGTGCATAATACATTGTATCTAGACATGTAATTTTTGATAATGCATGATTACATGGACATCAAGCACAAAAGAATGAGAAATAAAATCATAATTGAAGATGTTGGTGCATCACAAGCAACAAGTTGTTGGAATCAGGGGGAAGATAACCAATAATCAAAACAATAATATTGCATAACTTTTCACCAATGCAAATACATGTACAACCATCATAAATATACCATTTTCAAGGCTATCTTCACAAGTATCAACATCTCTAATAATGGAACATAAGAAAGACCTCAGTGTTAAGCATTCTCCAATTTCATATAAATCTCTACCTTCTTGAAAATATAGATTTTTGGCTTGCTTCTCTCCTCATTCACTTGTTTTTTATGACCCATACTTTTGAATTTTTGCTTGTTTTTCTCTACCTATACTGTATTTTGGTGTGACACATTTTTGAATGTTAGCTTGCTTCTTTATTTACTTCCTCTTTTCCTTTATCGTGTTGTCTAGTGATGTGAACACTTATTTTTGGAGCCTTTGGATTTTATTTTCTTCAACACATAAATGAGAGGTTTCTTATATCTTTCGAAATGGTCCACTTTTCTATATTCGACTAGTTCTCTATATCTAACCTTTCTATATATCTATTCTTTATATATACTCGTTGGTACATGGAAGAAGTTAGTTCTTTCTATATACACGATCGTACATGAGAGAGACCTTAAGGTACGTAAAAGAGATCAATGTGGTACCAAGGTTGTACTAAAAAATATTCATTTTATCATTGACACCTGGTTGAAGATAAATCCTCCTACATGGGCGTAACTTCCCTATATACTTGAATTTTCTCATTTTTAGGACTTATGTCCAACGATAGTAACAAATGGGGTAAAAATAAAGTCACAAAATATCACAAAAATGTGTTTTTATTTCTTCTTGATGGATTCAATACCCAGACATCGTTTTGGTAGCTATATTAGGCTTTAGACACAATAACTTAACATGACAACTTTATATACACGCAATTCAAAGACATCGTTTATACCAAACATTGTGATTGTGCAAAGCACATGTTTTGATTCTTGTGTACAAAATTATTTTTGATGCAAAAATTGTTTGAAAAAATAAGGTATTGGTCACTACTAAAAATGTATATTTTACAAAAAAATAAAAAATAATTGGTTATATGGGATTGAAACGGGCCCCACCCATATTACATCATCACCACATAGTGGTATTACAACAAAGTTTGAATATTATCCATGTATTGCTTGGCAAGATTCGAACCTGGGTCTCCTCCTTTGTGGAGGAATCTAATTGGTTGAGCTAAAGTCATTTGATTACCTTTTACAAAAAAATTACTATTATCCTTATAAAAATATTTGCTATAAACTATAGCACCTCTTAACTTCAAATAATTTTTCTTAAAAAAAAATAGCTTGCAATTTTCTTTCAAAAATTTATTTTCTCCCTTCAAAAAAAACTTCATTACATTATAAAAAAATCAAATAAACCAATGCACCTTTCACCTTTTAACTACCTAAATAAATCCTTTAAACTAAAAAATAAATAACTTGTTCTTTTCGAATATACCCTTGATGCACCCTTCACCTTTTAACTACTTAAATAATTTCTTTAAATTAAAGAAATAAATAATTTTTTTTTTTAAATACACCCTTGTGAAAATTGAACCTATGATCACTCTTTTAAAAAAAATCTTATGCTTATACTTTCTTATGCTTATACTTTCTTCTAAGTACTAACTTTTTTTATTGATTCTTCCTGTATTAAAAGAAAAAAAAAGTGTATTTCTTTTTTTATTAGATAAAAGAAAGAGTCTTAAAAAGGACCCAAACCTTTAAAAAAAAAAAATATCCTAAACAAATTTAATGAAGAAAAACACCAAATCAAAATAAATAAAAAAACTGCCCTACTACTGCAGGTATCTACCGGTACTAAAACATGGTCAGGTGGAACCATCTGCTTGGATGGTAAACGATCCTTCAAAGATGAAGAAGACAACTCGTTTCCATTATCTATCATGCATACAAATTTCCAAATTCACGATGCATATAGCGCTTATTGAGGATTGAATAGCCATGCCATGAGGTTACTAGAGAGTCAATATATATAATTTTCACTACCAACTTTCTGAAAGAAACACAGCCATTCTCAAGGTATTCTCCACAATCCGAAATACGAAGAAGTGTGCACTGGCTTGAAATTCAACATTACCCACCGGTTTTTAATTTTTAAAATTTAGATAAATAGGTATTAACTTAGAACGGAATTCCAATCATTAATAGAATAATTCATTTGTAGTCAAAACGTCGATCTACATGGCTTTAGAGACTCGAAACCCCACCCTCTTCAATAGACAACCCGCATTTTGGCCCTCTCAAAAGCACGCACTCCACTTTGATGAGTTTTGGTTGTAGCCTCGCAAGCACACTTACATCTCTATGAGGCATTCTACCTTCATATAACAAACAGCACTTAAAAAAAAATCTCAAGGGCGGGTATTCATGAAAAGCTATAAAACGCTGAGGAATCAGAAGAAGACTTCGCAGAACTTGACGGACTCGTATGGAGACAAACCAGAATTTGAAGATAAGGACAAACAAGAGACAAGATAGGAATTTAATTTCCAAGAAACTGGAAGAAAAGACGAATGTTTCAAATAAGAGGAAAAGATGAGACTAAGACTCCTTAATTTGTGGCAGGTCGGCCCAGAGAGAAACCACAAAACAACAATATATAAGTAGTGAAGACTTCATGTTGTGATAGAGACAGGGTATGTCATCAGATGGTAATGATTTTCCTTTTTTGAATAATACTTCTCACTAAGATTCTTTAATTTGTGGCAGGTCAGCCCAGAGAAAAAGCCCGAAACAACAGTATATAGTAGTGAAGACTACTTCATCAGATGGTAATGATTGTCCCTTCTTTGAATAATACTTCTCACACAGATTCAACTTTCTAGTCTACGCTAGTACTCATACTAGATGTTGGAATCAGGAGGAAAGACAGCCAATAATCAAAACAAATAATATTGAATATATTTTCATCAGCACAAATACATGTACAACCATCATATTTAAACAACATGGTATCTTACTAGATGTTGGAATGAGGGGAAAGACAACCAATAATCAAAACAAATAATATTGAATATATTTTCATCAGCACAAATACATGTACAACCATCATATTTATACAATATGGTATCTCTTAGTTTCAAGAGACCCTTTGGTGTTTCACCTTCATCATAAACTTTTCATCTTCTCATTCTTTCAAGATATTTCTATTCACCCACATATGAGATGAAATAATTAACATCCCAAAAAATGTAATAATTACATGACAACAAAAAATGTAAAGTCTAACACAAGTAGAGGCATAAGCATTTCTCCAAATACAAGCACAAAAGGGAATAGAAGATTACAATCACATCCAAGCTATCAAGTGTTGGATTATAATTTTGATGGATTATTCATAAGAAACTAAGCACAAATCCAAGAATAAAGGCAAAAGAAACAACAAAATGATATGGGGAATTATGCATTATTATCTAAAATTGAAGTGAAGCTCTCTAGTTTTGAAGCAGCAGCCGGAAGCAAGATATGGACCAAAGATATGAAAGAAGAATTGATGGAACAAAACTAAGTACAAAGGTAATTGGATTGAAATGAGTGTTCAAAACTAAGTACAATAGTGATGGAACAATTGAAAGGCTCAAAGCAAGGTTAGTAGCTAAGGAGAATGCCCAAGAAATTAACATAGATTATGATGAGTTGTGCATTTTTAACAAGGCAAGACACAATATCCTTGGAAACCCAAAAAATATAGAGTATACATCAACTTCATGTAAAGAAAGCATTCTTGAATGGTAATGTTGAAGAAGCATACGTGAAATAACTACAAGGATTTGAAGTGAAAAATAAAGGAGAGCATAGTCTAGAAGTTGTAAAAAGCATTAAATAGAATCAAACAAGCACAAATGGCATGATATTTATAACTAATCCATACCTATTAAAACATGAATTTGTGATAAATAAGAATGACCACACACTTTACTACAAAAAGGAAGATGATGATCTTTTAATTGTTTGTTTATATGTTGATGATCTAATTTTCATAGGAAGTTTGACAAGAATGAAGAGAGTTCAAGCCATCCATGATGTAAGAATTTGAAATGAGTAATTTGTGTTTGATACATTATTTTCTTGATATGCAGGTACATGAAACACAAGATGGAATCTTCAATTGCCAATCTAAATATGTACATGATATGTTGAACAAGTTTGGCACAGAAAGTTGCAAATATGTTGGTACCCCACTTGTACAAGCTAAAAGAATGTGCCAAGATAATGGAAGTGAAAGAGTGGGTGAGACGAAGTAGGGAAGTTTTATTGGCATCCTAATGTATTTGAGAACAACAAGATTAAATGTCGCATATATTATATGTTTGGTTTCAAGATTCTTAGAGTGAGTCATTAGATCATATGAGAGTAGGTAATAGAATTTTGAGGTATGTGAAAGGAACTTTAAATTCTAGAGTCCATGATACTTTAGCAATAAGACTAAGTTGGTTGGATATAGTTATTTAAACTGGGGAGGATCAATTGATAATAGGAAACTTACATTAAAGAATTGTTTCTCAATGGGAAATTGATTTGTAACTTTGAGTTTGAACAAACAAGCAATAGTTGCACTCTCAATAGTCGAGGTAGAGTATATAGTAGCTATATGAAGAAGCATACAAGCAGTATGGTTGAGCCAAATACTAGAAGACTAGGGAGAAAAGCAATAAAGACAACCTACAGTTTTTTTTGTAACAACATGAGTGCAATTCAAATGACTAAAAATCATGTTTTTTCATACATGATCAAAACACATTGAACTGATCCATCATTTTATTAGAGATTTAGTTCAAAAAAAGGAAGTTGATTTAAAACATTACAATTCATAAAATCTATATGCAAACATTTTTACAAAGGGAGTGGCAAAGTCTCAATATATTTCACTTAGAGCCAATGAAAATTCTCTCATCAATGTCAAGGAGAAGAATGTTGAGGTTGTGATATTGAATGTGGCAAATTAGAATATAAAAAAGATTGGGTTAAGTAAAAATTAAAAAGAAAATGAATAAAATATTTTCACTCAGTTTTGGAGGGAATGTGAATCGTCAATAGTCTCTTGAGACAACAAAGAGATGTTATTATATGTCTATAGTGCATTGTATTGGAGATGTATGTGAGAATTCAAAGAGTAAAAGCACTTTAGGAGGTTTTATGCAAATTCATTTTCTATTCATTTCTCTTATACTAAGTTAATCTCTAATTTAGAGTACCACCACATCCCACATAATCAAACAAAATGTAATGTTTCTTAGAAACAAAGACTTAATATGGAAGTCCAATGGATATTAGACAAGTTATTTAAAGATTAAAAAGTGGATTAAATGGTAGTGGCGATTGAGTTCATATTATTCCATGGATTCCCCCTTTGAAATGATTTTCCTCATCATCTTCTCCAATTCTGAAGTCAAGGATAAAGGTGGCAACTCATAGTTTAGGGGAAGATATGGCTTTTATTTAACACTATGAAATGAAAATAACTATATGAAAACACAAATTTTCAAAAGGCTTCCAATGTGGGTTAGGCTTTTTGAAATTCTATATCAACTTACCAATAAGGAGATTTTGAAGAATATTGGTAATAATTTAAGGGAGTTCATCCAAGAGGTAACAAATACTAAGGAGCAAAACCATGTTGTGTATTCCTAGAGATGTGTTGTCATGGATATTTCAAAACCTTTGTCATATTCCATTAATATTAAATGTGAATCAAGAGAAAATGATAAATAAGTGGATTGTGAAAATATTATATTCTAGTGTTACAAATTTTATGAGACCAAACAAATGACAAGATATTGCCAAGTAAGAATGATCAAGAAAGATATGGAAATTTTCATCATGATACAAACTTCGAGATGAAGTAAGGAGATCATATTGTAGTAAATGCTCAGATAGACCAAAGAGTTTTCAATCCCAAAAAAAATTGTAAAGAAAACTCATTTGCTTGATTAGATGGCAAAGGCTTTTACAATTCATTTAGACTAAACATTAGAAAAAACTAAGAAGGATGCAAGTGGTGAGGAATTGCAATATGCAAGTTCAAATTTGATAGGAATTAAAGGTGCATGGGGAGACGTGGAGGTAGTTTTTTTAAATAGAGAATGTGGAAAATATCAAATTTAGCAAGTCATCTCAATTTTCCTCTAGTAGAAAACAATCTCCTTGCAATAGAAATGAAAGGAAATCGAGTGTGTCCCTTGGACTTTAGTGTCTCAAGGGTAGCATAATAAAGGAATTGTTCCATTAAAAATTTGTTTAATCAATTTTACCCAAAAGATGATTCTCTAGTTTGAACTATTTTTCACTCTATTTTACGGGTTAAATGTGGGAATTTGGACTGATATTAATCCGAATAATCAATTTTGATGTCAATACCCCACTTTAAAGATTTATTCAATTTTATTTTTAGTAGAAATCTCTCTCTTTTATATATATATATATATATATATAGTTGTGTCTAAATATGAATGAAACCTTGTTTTGGAAGCTTAATAGATTATTATCCCTTCAACCTCCTCAATTTTAAAGTGATTCAAACTTCAAGGAAGATCAATATTTCAATGCTAATAAAAATTTGTAATTCATTATGAATTCTTTTAGTGCAAGATTGTTTTAATATTTCACAGCTATGGTTTGCATAGTTTGATTACTTTGAAAAGCAAAATAAGAATACCTTTAAATATTTCTCATACAAAATCAACTTTGTCCTAACACATTTCATTACATTGCAGGTACCCATGATGCTCTTATGATTTGCAGACAGGGAAACAAAGTGTTGCACTGGTTCACAACACTGCTGTAACTCTGAAACTGACCGTGAAATTCTCAGCTGTATAATCATATCAAGTTTGATTATTATTTTGTTGATATAGTGGCCACAGACATCAATTAAAATTAGGCACCAGGCTTGTCACATCCTCATGCAAGACTAGCAGCTCCCCTTCCAAGATTAAGGAATAACTGTTAAATTCTGCTCAAATTACCATACAAAATTTGTGCATCATCTAACAACTTTGAGGAAGCAGTTTTAAATTTCTCATGCCTTTAGAACAACATAAAACAGATTGCAATAAGAATAAATAAGCTAAAAACACCAGCCACCAGTTTGATCACTTAAAAGGTGACTCTTAATGGTTTTGTGTTTGGCAAAAGCAATCACTGTGCTTGTATTTTATGCACCATTATGGAATAGAATGCCATAAATAATATTTTTTTTAGAAAAATAAAAATGATGCACGGATGATCTTGTTTTGTTTGCATTCTTGAAGCTCAATTTTGCCTTGCTAAGTTAGGCAATAAAAGAATACATGCAATATCTGGAACAACATTAATCAAACAAAATAAGAAAAAGCATGTTCTAAATTGACTACTGCATCCTTGTTTTTCCAAGAGCAAAGAGCATAAGATAGAATAATTACTTTCAACCGAAGAGAACGTTTGGCTCACAGAGAGCCCACCAGGGTTCAATTCCCATGGATGCCATGCTGATATAGATTGTTTTAGTACCACTATGTGGTTCACTTAAATATCACAGTAATGTGGTCATGATATAATAAGGGTAGGGACCATTTCAATCCCATATAACCAATTAAAAATAATGATAATAATTACTTGCATGAGAATCAAAGACAATAGAAACCACAGGGAAACTTATCCTTACCACAGCTTATGGTACAAAAGTATGCAGATTCCGTCACCTTACTTGACAAAGAGAATGGGCTCAGAAATGATAATACAGAAACCTTAACTGAAATGTTAAACTTATCAAGAAAAGCAGGAAAAGACAAAGAGAAAGACAATAAATCCAAAGAAAAACCATCTTTTCTTTTCTCATCAGTAGCTGTAATAGCAAATTGCTTTGATACACTTCCTTTGACCAAATAAAAGGTCAGAAAGGAAAAAGTTCTCAAAGAAAGCACAGATTCTGTGACTTTTTATCCTAATAATTTTCAGGCGTTTACAATTGAACCAGTGGCTTTAATCAATTTTCAACCCACATTCCATCAAAGAAGGTATCCAAAAGTGCAGCTTCTGCTGAATCATACATGAGTAACCGCTTCCTGAAGGCCTGCAGAGCACGTTTATCTTTTGAAGAACATTTCTGCCACCATAAACAAGTTCCCTGTCTTAGTACTAGATGAATTAGGCCTATAAACCACAATAAAAAGTGAAAAAGGACCCAAAAGCAACTCACAAAAGCTTTCTTGGCAAGCAAAGTGTCTGCTACATAGTGCAACCACAAGGAATTTGTTTTAGGATATCTGTAAATGAATGGTAGAGTTCAAAATATTAGATTATTGTACAAGAAAAACATGAACTACCAAGTCTTTTAACTGATATCATGTTTGTACCAGCTATTTTAGGCTTACCTTCCTTCCCAGTTTCCCCCAGTGACATTCAACATCCTTCTGTATGTTTCAGCCTGAAATTCAAAACAAATAATTTTACCAATAAAAATATATTTTCTGCAATGATGACTTTCATATTCCTTATACAGAGGGGAAAAAAATAACAGACTCGCAATATTCTCTATTGAGATGTCCACTAGACGACAAATTAAAAAAGATAAAATCACTTAACAACCAAACATGGGAAGAATTTCATAATATCTGATGTATTTTATTAGAGATTAGCTTCAGTTTAGAGACTAACACTATGCTTTTTGGAATTAGATTTGGGATTTAATAAACTCCAACTCTAAGATACCTGTGTGTCTCGCTTTGGACCGTCAAATAAAGCAGGATCAGCTGATAAATCCAGATAGAGAACTTGATATCCTGCGATAGAGAATTAGAGAGACCATTAGTTTTAACTCTTAGTCGGAAAATATTTTCAAAAGTTAGCCATTCTGAAAGCTGCAATAGGCATTTTGTTTTCTCTCCTTTTAGATTTTGTACTTTGATTTGTTTATTTGAAAATCTAACCAGAGACAAAACAATACAACAATAGAACAGTAATAGGATAAAAACAAAACTTCACAGAGAAACAAGAAGGACAACCAACCCTCAACCAGTATAAGCATGAAACTAATGAAATTTTTCATGTTCTAGGCATAACGTGATAGGCATGGACGTCCTCTTGCTTATTGGGCAATAGCTGTCCATATACATAATAGCTCTATAAGAAACAAAGATCTGATTTTATTAGAATTCTCATTACATTAAAATGCTTTGGAAGCAAACCATAACCAAAATACAACTTCAATATTCTTTCCAAGTTTGTCCAGGTTTAGCAGACCTCTGTCATATTTACAAATTTAATATATACATCTATATCATTTCTATATACACCCTACTGTTCCCAGCTCAAAAGGACCACTAATTATGACTAGAAATAAACTGTTATGAACATTTCCGTGATCTTAATTACAAACATTATTCTTTTCTGCTGGAAAAGAAGAGGCTTAGCCCAGAATTATATTCTGGTTGTATCTTTGCAAAATTTCTACCTGAGACTGAACAGATGGATCTTTCCCTGAAGGAAGGACAAATAGATCTAATTGCAGACAAGCTGTTGAATTTGAAGCTGGAAGGATTGGCAGAAGTATTATTACAGAACACCGCAGAATAGGTGACTGAAAATCAATACTTCATAAGGTAACCTTCACTCACCCATCACTCTTTCTATTCATAAGGAGAAATTTCCCTCCAAATCACACTTCAGTTTGTAAATTCTGGCTTCAACACTCGAGTTTATTCCATTTACTATGGCAATGATGAGTTGACAAAGACTCGGTAACAGAATTTCACATCCAACAATTTGAACAAAGGCTTAAATACATCAAGATGATTATAATCTGGAAGATGAACAGTCATGGAATCATTTTTAACCTAACTTGTACTATACAAAACAACTGCAAAGAGTTCAGCAGCCATAAGTGGAATCAGTTCATTTTTGAAGAGCTACTAAATCTGTTCCTACCCTGAGCAAGAATTATTCTGGCAGCAAAAGTAAACATGATTTGGATTCAAGCTGGGGATTCAAGAGCTCTTTTATTCCAAAATCAGCCCTCACTTGCAGGAACACTAACATTATTTGTTCTATCCAGGTTCCGCACAGCTCAATAAACATCTAATCCACAACTGATCCTTGACATTATTCAGAACTTCTGTAAAGGCCCTATCCAATAATTTGTTCACATATTTTGTATAAGCAAGCACCAATGTCCCACTACACCCCTCAAACCTAAGTAGATGACAAATCCAAATAGCTCATGCAAGAAATCGTAGATAAATGATCTTAAAGAGGTGATGTTCTCTCGTTAGCCAGACAAGGTTCAGCTCAGACAGATTCCATGCTCAAATTTAAATGAGCTTCCAGGAAATAATTAAAACAAGCTCTCATAGATAACCATGGAACCATGATGTACTCAAAAAGATACTCAAACTGAATTTCATCAATATTGTTTTTGTCCCCAAACAAAAACATGCCCAACGGCCTGTCAATTTGTCACATGACACTTGACGTACAATTAAATCTTGAGGATCATTGTTAAGTGAATCGAGACTAATTTTATAGCCATAATTGATGAACTCAAGCAGAATTGGTAAAAGAAAGATATTTTTACGGGATGATAATTACTATGAAACATTCACTCTCTTATTAAGTCCCAAAATTTGGATATGCATATCAAACTCAGATATGATAAAAGCCTTTGATCGTACCAACCAGATTTCTATATGCAAGATATTCCAGTGTTTTGGAGTTTTTTCCATATGAAGTAAGTGGATTTCCAGCTGCTTTATAAATCAAGCCTTCTCTATAATAGTTAACAAAATTCCTCCAACTATATTTCATACATCAACTGACCTGAAGTAAGACAAACATGGAAGGATTCCACCACGCAACACGCTACAACGGCGTGTGACTTAGCTTTGAATCAGTTACCACAACAATTACAATCATAGTTGGGGTTCGTTAGAGATCAAACCCTCAAGGGCTTTCGGCCAATACAAGGTTCAACCTCAAAGGAAGTCCTGACAAAGGCGAGAATAGTTATGATGGAATGTGACAGGGATACAAGATTGCAAAATCCTGCAACAAAGAGCAAAAGGTGCATGTAGCATCCCAACACATCAAGTCAAAGGGACATCGCACACCAGAGCAGCACCAAGAGCAACATACATCATCATCCTGCAATCAATAATCAGTATCACCACCGTTGTTGCAACCACAACCCAAATTCAAAGAAGTTTAAGGTACATTCAGCGAGATAATGTATTCCATGTTGGACTGCCACCTCGTCTCCATAGCAGCAAGGTAGTAAAGATATGTCATCATCGGCCAAGGGGAAGGGAAAAATGAAGAGCAAAAGTGACTAGCCAAAGGTCGACATTCACAAGATCACATGGACCTCACCATTGAGGGACCAATGTAAAAAGTGGTGTGAAAAGAATGCTGACAACGATGTGCTAAAGCAAGCTCTCAAGGAGGCCTCGATACATTATATTTACAACTACCACCTTTTGATTGTGATGCATTCAAAATATACCTAATAGAGTTACGATGCACATACAATCTAGAGGTTAAAAGGAGCAAATTTCAGATTAGGACACACAGGTTGATAGTGACATTTGATCCTCATGACTTTATTATTTGGAGTCCATGGACTTCCTCATAGACCTGCCAGGCACAAAAATTCTAGAAGTTGAGGACCGTATTATTTTCTAGAACAATATTCTGACACAGATTCAATGACGACTGATGACTTGGCAAGGTTATCGTCTCATGGGAGTTGAGGGTTGAAGATGCACTTATTGTGCAACAAAGAGATCAAACATGAAATGTTTCATCATGTTATGATAGTCAAGCGAGCAGAGGGTTTCACAAATGCCAAAATGGCTCGTTTCATACATCTAGGGTAAAATGGACAAGGTAAAGTATGATCGGGCCTTCTACATAGCAAAGCGGATACATAATTTCCTACAACACACAACAAAATGTTTTTATGTAGGTTTCCATGCCATCGCCTGATGTTAGACTCAACGGAAGATAAAGCATGAGTGTACCAGATTAGGCCCAACCAGTCAAGAACATTGACAAAACACCTGAAGTGTTCCATTGGGTGATTGTTGCACCAATATTGTAGCGTTTGCAACAGCATGTATGGGGAGGTGTAACTAGGGCAAGTAGCTAAGTATCACAAGATAGAGAATCCATGCATGGAATCTTTAGAGGAATCTACACCTGAAGAGGAAGAAGAAGATGATAATGAGGAGGGCCTGAGATGTCTAGAGCAGCTCTTGCAATGATGCAAACACTCTATGAAAACCATCCCATATTCACGTCCTCAAAAGTAGAGACAACAATCGTCAACACTTTGCACATTGCAAAGGAGGATTAGGCATACGAGACCATGCAAGCAATAAGAGATGTTGGACGCATGGAAGTACATCCAAATTAGACTAGGCTAGCAATAGAGGAGTGCAAAATAGAGACTACACAACCAATTAAGGAGATGGGGTCAAAGTAGCCAATGACCATGATATAGACAAAGAGGGATCGTCACGATGGAATCAACTCACAAACAATCAATCTTGACGAGCAGCCTATGGCAATCAACAACTCAAATGAGGGCATAGAGTTGGAATAACCTTCACAACACACTAAAAATAAATCCAAGGTTCCCTGTTTTTGAGGTGCTTGTGCAGGATGACCAAGCAAGAGACGTAACAAAAATGGATCCTCAACAAGAGGTTGATCAACAATCATTGCAGTGTGATGCACAAAAGTGTATGGTTGTTTCTAAGGGGAAGCAAGAGGATGAGGTTGTTTCGACAACAAAAGCAAAAGCAAGATACCAAATCAGAGGCCAAAACACCCTCCTTATGTATAGACTATGGAGTTGCCTACATTAAGCAACACAACTATGTCTAGAGGGGTGGTAGACGCATGTTGTCAAGCTTTTCTAACTAGGTGATAGAATGATAGCATGTGTGCAAGATGGTTTCTTGGTGAATCCTCTTGAGGGCTAGTGCGTATGTGCAATGTTGTTGGAGAGCAAGATTGCCAAGTTGTACAAATGGTCACATAGTAACGCCAAGCACAACCTCATAGACAGTATGAGTGACATTCGTCCATGGGAAAAGTAGGCTCAAATTTGTTGGAGGACCAGGATTTTCCTTTTGGCACGCTACTATTGTACAACAATGTTCCATTGTATTTGACAAATGCTTAGGCAGCAGAGTATCCAATTCCATTGACATTGAAAAGGTATATGACTGCATAGGATCTTGACTTGCTCTTTTAGATATTCAACTATATTTCGTACCTCATTCCATGGTCATTAACTGGTATCTAATCATTGCATGAGTTTACAATGCAGTTGCACGGACTAGCTAACACTGAGATATTGCATGCTCAACATCTCAAGGGGGAGTTGTGACTCTTGCATGAAAGAGTTGAAGCAAAGGTGACTCTCAAGTGAACAAAGATAGAATCCATTCAATGCTTTTATCAGAAACAGTTGATAAAGAGGGACCAATAAATTGTTTCCCTTGAGTCTTAGTTGCAAGGGAAGAACCAACAAGTCATTTCCTTTGAGGCTCAATTGGAGGCCAAGTCTCAACAAGTGGCGACATTGCAACAAGACTTGGATAAGTCAGACAGCCAATGGATAAAGCACGTTGATTCCAAGAAGGAGATGCAACAGAAGTATAGGGTAGCGTGCCAAGAGATAATGAAAGACCCGCTTATCCTTCAAAGGGAGGCATCAAGAGCAATGAATTCCAAAATTCTCAAGAACGAAACCAATAGAACTAGAACCAAAACCAACATGACAATGAGAGACTTGTCATTCAATATTGCAAGTGTAATGAATGGAATCAAAATGGCCTAAGACTACTATGAAGATGATGTTGACCAATGAATGATGATGATACTCGCTGGCCCACCCTTGTATGGATGCCTGGTTGCAAGGGTACACAAGGTGTAGGTACGAAGTACCCGATGTGGATCCCCAAAATTAGGGCAAGGACATGCAAGAGTGCAAGGATATGCAAGGTTAAAAACCCTCAATGACTTATGTGCGTTGTAATGAAATCGTAAATTTGAAACATTAAATCAATGCCAAACATAGTAAAACAATAAACTAAATTCAAATAGGAAGGTTGAAAAGACATTAAGGAGTCAGAACAAAGCTTTTTTCTAAGTGGGAGAAGACAAAATATCAAATTTTCCTTTCTCCTTTGTCTTTCATGTTGTTTTTTTATTTAATGCAATGTTCAACTTGGGTGTGTGCCTAAATGAAGGCCAATGTACTCATCATACCATGAGAGTGCCACGTTGCATGAAGGGTGTGTGATGGAAGAAGGGAGTGGTTTCACACCCATACACGAGTATTCAATATGGGTGTATTATGGTGTGAACCAAAAATGGTTGAGTATGTGTACTCGAAGGACATAGGTTCAAACCAAGAGGTGCCAATAAATTGGAATTGAAGACATATACAAGACCATGGCGCATAGGCACACCGAAAAAAATATTCAAACCTAGGTGAGGAAAAGAAAGAATTGAAAGCAGCAAGAGCAAATATGGAATGGGCTAATCAAATGGCATGTAATGTCCCCTTCTAATCAGCTAGTGGGAGCACATTGAGACTAGCCTATACACGGGTTCCCGTAGGCTATGTCATATGGATGAGAGCCTTTGGAGATATTTGAGACAGCTTTTGGATTCTTAGAGCTCGGTTTTGGTGGTCGTTCGGGGTCAAACGGAGCTAGGATGCTGGAATTGCTATTTTTAGCAGTGTCGGGTTTTAGGGTTTCTTGTCGAGCGGATAGGGGGATGTTGTTCTACAACGAAATGGGTATCCAAAACAGGTTTCAGTTGGTCAATCGGAGTTTCATAAGGTAGAGTTTTTAAAGCGCAAAGCTTGGCTTTATTAAGTGAATTATTAAATTCATTTTATAAAGTTAAAACTTTATATTATAATTAAAGGGAAAGAAATATGTTTATCCCACATTGAGCGCGAAAAAGGAGTTTGCCAAGGAGGAGCCTATTTATTTAGTGACTTGGTATCATTTTGTACATTCTGGTTTATGTTATTTCTTCTCTTGGAGATTAAGGCCGGCGGCTGATATTTCTTCATCGAAAGGGACGCAAACCCCAATCGATAACCCGATGGACGAAACCCCGAAGGACAGATCGGTTCCATTTTAGGGATCGACAGTGTGCAGATTGTTGAAGTTCTGAGGACGGAAACCCTCAGTATTGGAGAAGGGAGTTGGACGAAACCCAGTTCTTGGCTGGTGAATTCACTCAAGATTCACGCTTATGTGATTCAATCAAAGATTCAGAGGTTTATAGTCCATCAGTTTGAGATAATAGCAAATTGGTATGTTTATAATGATATTCCGAAGACATTTATCCATCTGGAATTTCTAAACATTGTTGTTAATTTGCTTATATGAATTAATAAGCTATTTTTGATTATGGGTGCTGCATAAAAATCGATTATTCAGTGTTAAGTCCATCTGGGTATCATTGCATGCTGCTATTATTGGCTTCTTTCATTTGGGTATTATTGCATATTCAAATTAATCCATAGTTATTGCAAAAACACCAAACACAGAATAGGGCAGCTCATTACAGTGGTATCAGAGCTGGTTTTTCCTGCTAGCCTGTTCAAGGTTTCATTGCGAATTTTGTGAAGTCTTCTATCGAAGACAAAATTCTCAGGTTTGATTTGGTGGAAATAATTCTTTGTCTGAAATTATATTGCTTGAAATTTGCGGAGTATAGAAGATTAGCAGACGATAGGGTTTTGTGTGAAAAAAAAAAAGAAGCAACCGTGAGTATTTTGCAGACTGGAAGTTAGGGTTTGGTTGTCGTTTTCAAATCTAGGGTTTCCAGTTTCTGGGTATTGGTGATTTGAATACCCATTTGGTTGATTTGGGCTTTAAGAGTTATGGGTATTGTTAATTCAGAGCTCAGCTTATTCTGCAACTTGTTTAATTGTATTGCTTCATCTGGTAAAAATCGGCCTGTATTTGTGTTCAAGGGGAAAAGCGACTATCAGAGTCCAGAGATGAATAATCCAATAACATATTGCCCGCGTTCAGGGATGTACAAGCAGTTTCCTACTTTCCTTCCGAAGGTACCTGTGAGGTCACTTGATGATGAGTTCAGTGTGAAAATTGAAAAAGCTCTGAATGAATTTAAGCAAAATTTTATGGCATACCAGAAAAATCTAACAACTTTGTTAGAGCATCCTAAGTGGTTGAGACCACACTCATCAACTGAAGTAAAATCTGGAACAGATGAGCTTGCTGCCCTAGAAAGGTTGGAAAAGCAGTTGACAGAAAAGGAAGTTGATTCTTATGGTTTACAGGGTGCAGGTCATCCACGAATTAGCAAGAATCAGCTAAGGAGAGAGCAACGTTGTTTCACATGTCAAGAGTCTTGGACTCTTGGTCACATCTGTGGAAACAACACACACAATGATTTTTTGCGGCCAAATCAAGTTGAGGACAGCAGTAAAGTTGAGACCTTAGAGTTTGGAGAAGATGCTTCATTTCAGGTATCATGCATAACCAAGAATCGGGATGATTTTAGTGATGATGAGAAAGACAAAATAACCGCTGTGGAAATGCATTCAGAACAATCCAGTGAGGATTGTGAGATTTTTTATATGAGGTATGATGAATCTCCTAGCATCGGTTCATTAATGCATGTTGATGTTTTTCATGATGAAGTTTCTATAAACCCCAAATTTGATGAAGAAATCAACGTTGTTGAGGATGAGTCTCAGCTGAAATCTGAAGTAGACAAAATCAATAGGTTTTTGGAAGGAGATTTTTCCAAAGTGATGGAAACTATTACAGATTTAAAAGATGAAGCTGCAATTGATGATGTTTTTCCTCTTGAGCAGAGTGCTGGCCTAGAAAATGAACCTGAGACTATTATAGTTTTGGGAAGTGGAGATGAATTTCCTTTTGAAATAGTTGCTGCCCAAACTTCAAAACATGAAATATGCAAAGTGGATAACATAGAAGAAGCTGATTTTATGAGTCAAGATTTAGAAGGCAAATTAGAAAATTTATTACATGAAGCTGATTTTTATCAAATGCTTAGTGAAGATAAGATTGTTGCTGCCTTAACACATTTTGATAACACCTACAAGCTCATTGAAAAACTTTGTTGGAAGGCTCAAATTGAGAAGAGACAGAAGGGTGTTGAAGGAGTAACCTCTATTGTTGAGTTGCAGACAGTCATAGAAGCTTTAGAAAATTTGAAATCAGGTTTCTTGGAGTTACTTACAGACACAGATTATTCCATCAAGCTTGCAGAAAGGACTCTTATTGCATTGAAGGAAAAAGAAGACGAAGTTGATAAGCTCACCTTTGAGCTTAAGTCTACTAAGGATTCATTGGAGAATACTCAAATGGCTCTACAAGAAGCAGAAAATCACCTTGCTATTGCTGAACAATTTAGGGAGTATGAAAATGAGGAAAGAGCTAAGGAAATACAGCAGGTGATTGATGAGCTAGATAGACTCCATACAAATTTTGATTTAGATCAGTTTCCAAAGACTACAGGTGAACATCAAGAAAATGGAGGTAATTTTCAGTTTGTTGATAATCCTCTTTTTGAGTGGGATGTAGAGGTTACTTTTGACAATCCACTCTTTGAGTTGGATGGTGGAGAGCTTCCTGATTCTAGTAGCATGTTTGGTGACAGTCACAAGGTATGGGATCCTGGTGAGCCTCACAAGGGTATGAATGCAGCTAATACAATATCATCTATGCATGACAGGGATCACCAACCAATCATACAGGTGTTTAGCAGTGAACCTTGTAGGATTAGGAGATATCAGATTAGTGATGGTGATGTTATCACTTGGCATGATGTTCATCTTTCAGAGCTGACTAATGGTGATTGGTTGAGCATATTGGGTTTTCTGTTGCCCAGGATCGTTATTGACAGAGAGATTACATATATGTACCACATAGAGATGCCATGGCAGGGGGTCCTTCATGTTTCAGATTCCGGCTCTCATAGGTATGGCAGTTTGGATGGTTATAATGGATTCATTACTGAGTTGTTGATAAGGAGAGTTCAGCTGTGGCACATGGACTTTATAGTTATGATCAGAGTGGCACAACGTCAGCATGGTAGTATTGTTCTGATTTTGGTTTGGGACCCTGGGATTCTATTTAGTTTCAGTGATGGATCGTTCTTCAGTTTGATGACTAGGATGGTCAGGATTACAGGGTTCAACCGTATCAGCTTGGTGATTAAGCTTGACAGTGTTGCCAGTTTTTGGGATGGCAGTTCATGGCAATGTCTTCATCATGAGATATTCTTCAGATTCATTTGGGATCCTGGCATACAGATCATATTGCTTGAGGACAAGCAATATTTGGGAAGGGCGGACTGTAATGTCCCCTTCTAATCAGCCTAGTGGGAGCACATAGAGACTAGCCTATACACGGGTTCCCGTAGGCTATGTCATATGGATGAGAGCCTTTGGAGATATTTGAGACAGCTTTTGGATTCTTAGAGCTCAGTTTTGGTGGTCGTTCGGGGTCAAACGGAGCTAGGATGCTGGAATTGCTATTTTTAGCAGTGTCGGGTTTTAGGGTTTCTTGTTGAGCGGACAGGGGGATGTTGTTCTACAACGAAATGGGTATCCATAACAAGTTTCAGTTGGTCAATCGAAGTTTCATAAGGCAGAGTTTTTAAAGCGCAAAGCTTGGCTTTATTAAGTGAATTATTAAATTCATTTTATAAAGTTAAAACTTTATATTATAATTAAAGGGAAAGAAATATGTTTATCCCACATTGAGCGCGAAAAAAAGAGTTTGCCAAGGAGGAGCCTATTTATTTGGTGGCTTGGTCTCATTTCAAACATTCTGGTTTATGTTATTTCTTCTCTTGGAGATTAAGGCCGGCGGTTGATATTTCTTCATCGAAAGGGACGCAAACCCCAATCGATAACCCGACGAACGAAACCCCGAAGGACAGATCGGTTCCATTTCGGGGATCGACAGTGTGCAGATTGTTGAAGTTCTGAGGACGGAAACCCTCAGTATTGGAGAAGGGAGCTGGACGAAAACCCAGTTCTTGGCTGGTGAATTCACTCAGGATTCACGCTTATGTGATTCAATCAAAGATTCAGAGGTTTATAGTCCATCAGTTTGAGATAATAGCAAATTGGTATGTTTATAATGATATTCAGAAGACATTTATCCATCCTGGAATTTCTAAACATTGTTGTTAATTTGCTGATATGAATTAATAGGCTATTTTTGATTATGGGTGCTGCATAAAAATCGATTATTCAAGTGTTAAGTCCATCTGGGTATCATTGCATGCTGCTGTTATTGGCTTCTTTCATTTGGGTATTATTGCATGTTCAAATTAATCCATAGTTATTGCAAAAACACCAAACACAGAATAGGGCAGCTCATTACATGGCATTAGCCCAATTGGCTCAATTCCTCAACTTTCAAGGAGACCCAGGTTCGAATCTTGCCAAGCGATATATGCATAATAGTCAAGTTGTAATACCACTATGTGGTGATGACGTAATACGAATTGGGTTCATTCCAATACTATATAACCAATTTAAAAAATAAAAAATAGAATGGGCCATGACAAAAGAGAGAATATAAAAGAGTGAGTTGTGCAAATGAAATGAACAAGTGTACGAAAGCATCATCCCGCTAAAATATGAAGATTGAAAAGTAGGTGTTGCAATCTCTAATGCCTTTGAAGGTAATAAGTATTATCAAAAGTATGCCCAAGTTGCATAATGTGGTGGGGGTTATGACACTTTTATCCAAGTTGAAAGAGTTGCAACCTAAATAAGAAGAATATACCAACCTCATTAGCCTAATGCTCTATGTGGGCAAAAGGCCTATTGTGCTACATATGGAGCTATTGTGACACAAGTTCAAAAATGTAATAGTTGATGAGAGATTGGGTGTAAACACACTCCCAAAGAAGGCCTAACAAAAACTAGGAGCACCCACTTTGTGGACTCCTGAGTTTAGACTACTAGGAGTAGAACAATACAAAATCAAGATAATGTGCCAATGACTTAAAAAGTGACCATTGCCAACCAACAATTTGTGAAGCACTTTATGGGAATCTAATTGTGAAAAATATTATCTTATAGCCTATTAGGTCATGGATGGCTCCAAATGAAAAAGGTTAACCACAAGTAGAAGTAGGATCTTCAAACCTTGGAAATGGAACAGAGGTTCATTAAGAATCTAAAGAACCAATCAATGAGTGAGAACATTGCCTTCTCTAATGAGTTCTCATGCTCAAACTCAAATGATTATGAAGCAGTTCAAAACAAACTTGTCAACACAACTTGGATGGAACCCAAGAAAGACAATATCCTCAGTCTAGAGATACATTTCAAGGATGAGAGGAATCCTAACCATGGATTTTTTTTTGTGCTCATTGCACAACTATATTATTTTTAAAAAGTAAAATAAAATAAAAAGTTTTATTATGCGCTTATACAATCAGCCACAGCTATCTCAATTAAGGTGCATCATTTAAATCTTATAAATACAGAATCCGCCATCTTATTCTTGAGTTTTGAATGTATTTGTCTTAAGGTAACAGAGTGCTCTTGCTATTAGATTTGTTTACTTGCAATTGTTTTTTCATTGATCATTCTTTATATTCAAAAACAAAATTCACCTACATGGGGAATCTAATCTTATTAAAAAGGCATTATATGAGGAGCACATTCTACCATCAGCAAGACAAATAGCATAAAGAAAACAGTTGAAACACTACCAAGAATTTTTACTAACAACAAATAAAAGAAGTTATCACTAAATTTGGGGTTGAATGTGATTTGTAAGAAAGCAATAAGGTTGAAAACATGAAGACATAATGCCTCTACTTGTTCAGCATCCCCAATATCAAACTGGAAGATATATCAATGGATTTTACAATGTGTCTCCCACTATCACAAGAAAATGATTGCATCATTGTTGTAGCAGATTGCATAACAAGACATGCACAGTTCATCACAACCAAACTCAAAAAATGACCCTACACACTTGTCCAAAGTACTCGTGAAAAATATCTATAGACAGCATTGACTCTCCAACAAAATAATATGTGATTGTGATAAAAAGTTTACAAGCAACTTTTCACAATAATTGTTTTACATAGAAAAAATAATATTCAATATGAGTTTATCTTATCATAAACAAATAGATAACCAAACTGAAGTAGTCAATAAACGTCTAGAGGCTTGAATATGTATATAGGCAACTCATTGAAAAACAAAAAGAATGTACATAGGCAATTAACAAAACAAATGGGCAAAATGGATTCATATGACAAAATATTGGTATGAGACAACTTACCATTCATCAATTGGAATGATTGCTTTGAAAGAATTATATGCTTATTACCACCCATCATTAATTACCAATAACACAACACAATCAAACAAATGCTAGATATCATCATAAGATTTTACCTAAGGCTGTTTCAAAAACAACACTAGCTTTGTTGATAACTCTACTCATAATTCTATCAAAATGCATTTTCCATATTCCTTCAAAACATCTTTATCTTCTTTTCCTTCATCTAATTTAGTTTCAGTCATTCTGGGAAGCTGAAACATAAGTTCCAATCTTTGAATTTTCGGAGAATGAAATGAAATATTATTAATGTCCGCGGTGGGCCAAAATAAGACCCGACCCATGGTACTATAAGAAGGACAATAATGACTGCCAGCTAGCAGTCTAAAAAGCCCAACAAAGAAAAGAACTAAGATAAATACAAGACAAAACCCGACAACCGGGCCAAAGAGAAAGGGAAAAGAAAAGGGAGAGCAAAGAGGGTGAGGGCTGCAATCCAAAAGAGAGGAGTGTGTGCCAAGAAGAATGGAGAGAGAGGAGGGAGGAGAGAGCAGCCCAAGAGGGGCAAGCTCCAAGAACCCCCCAAAAACTAATCTCTCCTAACAATCGAGGCCAAAGTACCGGAGCTGAAGAAGTCCATGATATGTCTTTGTCCATTGCTAGTTCAGAACCCTAACAAACTGTGGGTGCGCTGTCTGTCTAGTGACCCTGCTTCCGTCCAAACTAGATGATGAGGGCATTTCCGACCGGAGTCACCTAGTTCGTCGGAGTTGGTGAAGCATGTTGTAATGAGCCGATGTTGAGGATGATATCCATCTGGAAGAGAACTTTTATGTCGTCGAAGCTAAGTTATCTCCCTAAGAAGAGTGTGAGACACCGTTGGTCCGGGTATCTGAAGAAGGTAGAAACAAATCAAGAGTTGTCCCTGAAAAGGCAATGGAATCTACCCCGGATCTCATAATAAATGGGACAACAAAAAATAAAGTGATGAAGGGTTTTCACTTCACCCAAGTAGCAAAACAAGCAAATCCGCTCCTTCGTCGGAATATGATGATCTAACTCAATCCAAATTTGGTGAGAACACACCCTAAGTTGCCCAATAGTGATCCGAAGACTATGCATTGTGTGTTGTTGAAGGTATTGTGGAGGAACTATTTTGCCCTTCTGTATTTGTAAGAAGTGCTCATGGTAGAAAGACAGCTTGGGGGAAAGAGGGGTAATAGGAGAGATCCATGTGCATCTGGTGTAGTAGAGACTAACATCCTTCCAGATCTCGTGGAGCATCTTCTCCTTACTAAGCCGAGAGGGGGGAAGAACCTCCAAAGAATAAGGGGGGAGCCTGTCTATCCGTATCTGAGTGCTAACCAGGAGGGCAGAAACCTAAAAATACCAACTCCTCTGGCCCCCCCGAGAACTCGAAGAGAGTTCCATCGAGGAGCGAAGGGCGAGGTTGTGAATTTATGTGCTCCCCAAGCCATTTACTCCATTTAGGATCAAGCTCTAATGTTCCAACTTATCGTAAACTAGAATTATAGTGTAACTCCAATCCAAGAAAATATGATTGCCCATATCTTTAGAAAACTGTCTATTGAGAATTGTTCCAAAAGCATCAAGAACTTCGATCACCAAAATACTCATGATAAGCCCATGGGTTATAGAGCAATTGGTGTGGAATGAAGTTTCACACCCTAAACCAAGGTTCAAATCTCATGGGTGAACTTCAACATTTTGTCTAGGGGATTTAGGGAAATTGGTTGGAAATGAAGAATTTCACACCATAAACCAAGGTTCCAACCCACGGGTGAGCCTTAACATTTTTATCAAATGGCATGAACTCAACCGCTTAAATTCCTTGATTTTAATACCAATGTGGTCATGATGTAATACAGTTGGGGCCCATTTTAATCCCATATAACCAACTTAAAAAATAATAATAAAATTAAATTAAAAATACACATGACAAATTTCTTAGCAAGAAACTTAATAAGTTGGACTACCACATTCTTAGGGATGCCACAAACCTTCACTGACTACAAATCAAGCCAAAAATATGTATCCTGTGTTTCTTTAAAGGGGAGGCCACCTTGCTACATAAATTGGCATAACATTATCAATTGCCTCTGAATTCATAATACAATTGTTCAGGCTCCTACCATTAATAAAAAGAGAAAAGTGCGAAGGAAGTAGCTTATCTCCAATGTGCATTTAAGAGCATGTTATGTTGGTTCTTCTTGTGATGTCACAACCAATGAATGATTATTGCCAACATTAAAATAATTACTAACATTTTCTTTTGTTAAAGGCACTTATGTGTTAAATCAGGAAATGTCATATCTGCATTTGTACTTGTTAAACAATGAACAGCATTATATGTCATTGTTGATTCAATAAAATAAAGTCCTTTTTCCCTTTCTCTTTTACTTCAACAAGAGATTGCAAAACATCAACTTTGGGATTTGGATTCTTGTTTTGTCTTGATGGTCTTCCTCGATCTTTGTTTTGGATGGTGAAATTCACATTTTGAGTCAATTCCTGAAGCTCCTCATTTCCAGTGAAACTTATAGCACCCACTTGTGTCCAATTGACACAATTAAAAAGTCTGACTTTCTATTTTTACATGTACTGAAACTTGCTCAATTTTATGACTCTGCATCTAATTTGCAATAAGTCCCATTTGTAAATACCTCTGATACATTTCATAAGTTGAATAATCAAGTTCAACAGTCTAATTCAAATTTGAATGTTAATCAGCAACAAGTTGGTTACCCATTGGAACATGTGGTAGAAGCCTTGACACTTACTGTTGTTGATTTTGAAATATTGGCTTAATCTAACCAATTTGTTTTTGTTGTTCTGGAGAATACAAATCTCAATTGACCTGCTGTGTATTAATAGCAGCTAATTAATAACAAAAAATTTCAAGAAGTTTCATCATCAAGACTTCTTTTACTTGTTTTTCTTTAATTCTGTCTTCTAAGCCGATCTTTAGACCTTCTTCATTTGCTACTGATACAAGTGGTATGATATTGGATAGCGCATTATGTTACAATCCAATAAAGTACTAATAATTAACCCCTAATTGTTTCAACGAAAAGCAAATTTCAATATGCAATGAGTTTCAAACAAAAGGAAGAGTCATCTATTCTACAAAGTCTAATTCATCTTGGAACTTGATTCCATGATTTCTTAAACCTTTTAATATATTCTTATATCGCTTTCCTATTAATCTTCTTATAAAACAAAACTGGCATAGAAGATCTTATCAAGCAGTGGTGAAACACTGAAGACTTTGGAACTCCAAATAGGAGATCCAAGATTTGATTCATGTGGGGGGTACACACCATGCTCTGATGTGCTCCAATGAAAATCCAATCCAGCGGTGACAGTGCATACGTACCAAAAAGCATGATTGGATCCCACATAGCCTATGGCCTTAAGGAGAATAAAAAAAAACTTTCCTTTCCTTTCTGGAAAATCTTTGAACCAAGCAGTTATGCTTCCAAGCTCCAACCAAGGTCTCAATACATAATATCATAGAAACATGTTTGTAACTAACCCCCAAAGTATTACGAGCTTTGACAAAAGCTTTCAAATGGTCTCCATGATTATTTTTGAGACCCCAATCTTGCTTTTCTAAGTGAACCAATTCAAGATATAATCCCTCTGATTCTTCAATTAGCCCCTTGTTTTTTGGATGCACTCCATCAACATTGACCATTAAATCCTTCCTAGCGAGAGCAATCTTATTTGCCTCTGAAAAACTGAATGCCTGAAAGATGAGTCTTGCATGGTAGTTGATGCTTGTGTTAGAGAAAATGCAACCTCTATTTTCTTCTTTAATATCTTCTAAAGTTTGAGAAGGTTTCAGCTGAGTATCTTGCTTTGATGCAAAGATGGAAGGTTTCTTCAATGACTCAAAATTTTTAACCATCCCTCTCAAGTATTCAACCTGTTTCTCCAGCTTCAAGTTTTCTGCCTTGACACTTTGAATATTTTCTCTATCCATATCTACTCATGAATGAAGAGTTCCCATTGTCCCAATATGAACCAAAGCAGGTAAGTCATAAGTAGAAATTTGGCAATCCTCCTTATTAGCTTTATATCTCCTAGAACATCTTCCTAAAAAGTTGCTTGTCTTACAATTACATTTTGCTCTTAACAATTAAAGTAACATCTGAAATGGACATTGGTTCCTCTTCTTTGAAAATGTTAATCATCATCAAAGATAAGAGGAAACATTCATAGACTTATAAACTTGTAGAAAGAGTTTTTCCAATACAATGCTTGGTATGAAAATCATCTATAAATGCTTCATCTTGGTCTTGACTGACTAGTAATGCTTTGGAACTATTTCCTTGTGTCGGTTGATAAGAAATATCAGTGGAATCTTCCCCACCCATGTCTTGTGGTTCACTTTGCTCCTCTTGTTTTTCTTGATCAGCTATAGTTGATTCTTCCCTCTCTTTTTCACTCTTCTGTTTGGTAGAGTTTCATGACAAGGTGAATTTAGGTTTTTTTCCCTTCATCATTATCGACCCTTCCATATCTTGGTGCACCTGTAGTTGCTCTTTGAGGTGAATCTTTTTTAGCACTATGTTGTTTTATTATCCCCCTCCTCCTCAAAAATTATCTATTCCTTTGTTGCTATTAAGGAGGAGCTTTAGTTTCTTTGGGGTTTTGGTCATTTCAACTATATACAACAAACCTTTTCTTATATATTTAGAATGGTCTCTTTTGAGCTTTCTCTAACTGGAGGTTGAGGTAATTCTGCAACGCCCTCTTCCTCTTCTTCTTCACTCGAGCTTGTACATTCTTCACCTTCACTAATGCAACCTGGCAATCATTCAATTGCCACTGATCTCAGTTTCACTCAATGTCCAATGTCAAGGTTTCCCAGCTATCCTTAAGATCTTCTTGATGATCAAATGATAAATCAATTCTACCTAAGACTTGTCTTCTATCATAATCTTTCCTTTTCCACATAAAATTCTCCTGCAGTCAATGGGAATCAAACATGAAATTTTAAATGCTTCCTTGTGCATTGTTTAAGTAGGACAATTTGTCCGTAGAATTCCCATGATACAATTTCATTACTAAACCTTATTGGAAAAGTGACTCACTTGTTGACTTTACCAAACACTTTGACATGAATATGTAACCTTGCTTCCTTTTGTGTTGTTTAAGTAGGACAATTTGTCCGTACAATTCCCGTGATACAATAAGCCTTATTGAAAAAGTGACTCGCTTGCTGATTTTACCAAACACTCTGACTTCAGAATATGGAATCTTATGAACATACAAATATGTCAATGCCTAGATAGCTTCCATTGCCCCTTTGAAGATTCTTAAATAAAAATTCCTTGTCAAATCATCCATGTACCTCCACGTGTATGCATGTATGTACAACTGCAGGTATAAAACAGCAGTTGTGTTCATCCCACAGTATATAGTACATACATACAGGCAATGTTACCCGGTTTATATTTGACAAGGTTGAAATTCAAAATAAACTCGACATAAGAAAATTTTCAAAATAAAGTTCGACATCAAATTCGATATATTAAAAATATGCAAGGATACACAAGGACGCGCCCCCCATCCATGTCGTCCCTAGAACGGGGGGACGGCAAAGGGGACGTTTCCCCGTCATCCCCATTTTGGGAGGGACAGGTGGGGCATCCTCAGGATGCCACCTAGCAGCAAGGGGTCGTCCTTAATACCCCTGTTGTGAGGGGACGTCGTGGGGAACGCCTAGCCATCCTCGGGGACGGTTGGGCATCCCGAGGACGGTCGAGGGACACCCAAGGGATGCCTAAGCATCCCTTTACCATCCTCGGGATGCCCAACCGTCTCCCACGACTAGATGTCACTTAAGATTTTAAAAAAAAACTCAATTTTTTTCTTAATTTTAAAAATTAAAGATGAGGGGGGTGGGACCCACTAA
This sequence comes from Wollemia nobilis, assembly GCA_028583015.1. NCBI lineage: Eukaryota > Viridiplantae > Streptophyta > Pinopsida > Araucariales > Araucariaceae > Wollemia > Wollemia nobilis. Next base: position 38,369,169 of record JAQPPZ010015824.1, on the reverse strand, counting down.
AGTCTCCACCCCCCAAACCCTAAAAAAAGTCTATAAGTAGACTATAACACACTCATTCAAAAAACACACTACCCACCAAAGAAAAAGTAAAACACAACAATGAAAGAGAACAGCAAGAGAGCAGCAGCAAAATAAAAACACAGCAGTGAAGAGAGCAGCAAAAGAGCAGCAAGAGAGCAGCAAGGAGGAGAAAAGAAGTCACAAAACAGAGATCAACAAGAGAAAGGAGGAGCAAATCAACATCCAAGTTTGTTTTCCTATTTTCATTACCTCATCCAAGTTTGTTTTCCTATTTTCATTACCTCATCCAAGTTTGTTTTCATACTTTTCTTTCAAGTTTCAACATGAGCAGTAGTGAAGGATATGAATCAGACCCATGTGACATTCAAATGGAGAGGGAAAATCAAAATATTGTTAAGGATTCTTCTTCTAATATTCAATCTTCTCAAACTTCCAAAGAGGGCAGCACTACTTCTAGTTTTGATTGTCCATTATTAATGTTAAAAAAATATGCCAAGGTCCATTTAATCTTAAAAAACCTCTTCTGCAATTTGTAACCAGCCATGACCGTGGGAAAAATATGCTTGGGGGCTCAAGAACATGATTGTGCAATTTTTGTCAAACTGAGTTTAAGGGCAGCTATACTAGGGTTGAATCTCATATTATTAATAAAGCAAGAACAAGGGTTAGGGCTTGCAAAAAAATGAACCGGCTACAAGTGGTTGAAACCAATAGGCTTGTGCAAGAGGCCAAACTTAGAGGTTTAAGCATGCCTTTCCCTAAACCTGGCCAATCATCTAGAAGTGACCATGGAGCCTCCTTAAGACAACTACAAGAAACCAAAACCTCTAGTATGCCACTGTTGCCCTCAAGGAAAAAAAAAACTATAAATGAAATGCTTAACATGCAAGCAAGAGAGGAAGCAAATGATGCTATAGCACAATTATTTTGTGCACACGGACTTCCTTTCCATATTGCACGTTCCCCCTATTTCAAGGAAGCATTCAAAAAAGCAGACAAGGCAAGGCCTTCATATGCAGTGCCTGGAGAGCATAAGCTTCGTACTTCTCTCTTGGAGAAACAATATTCCAAATCCAATTTGGTTATGGACCAAATGAGGGACACATGGTTGAGGAGTGGACGTTCTATCATCATGGATGGGTGGATTAACATTCATCAGCGTCCACTAATCACTATTATTGTCACATGTTCAGCAGGTCCCTATTTTCTTCGAGCCATTGATTGCACGGGAAAAAAAAAGAATGTTGAGTACTAGTACCTCCTGTTGAAGGAGGCTATTGAGGAGGTTGGACCCTCCAATGTTGTACAAGTAATCAATTTACGTTTTTCTTATGAAATTCTATATGATTGTGTAAATGAAACTATTTTTGTTGTACACTACAGGTAATTACAGATGCAACCCCTATTTGTCAGTGTGTGGGGCAAATGATAGAGCACTCATATAGACATATTTTTTGGACCCCATGTTGTGTTCATGCATTGAAGGACATTGGGAGGATCGATTGGGTGAGGGCTATGGTTGCAAAAGCCAAAGACTTGCAAATGTTCATTTGCAACCATCACACTTCCTTAGCCCTCTTTCGGTCCTTCTCAAAGAAGGAGTTCATCAAACCAAGAGATACTAGATACACCACCTACTTCATTTTATTGGAGAGGATGATCAAGATGCAAGATGCTATACAATCCATGGTAGTATGCACGGAGTGGAAGAGGTGGCCGGAATCAAAGACGATGGAGGTAAAGAAAATTAGAGACAAAGTATTGGATGAGAGTTGGTGGACTCAAGCCAGGTAAGAAATGTTGAAGTTAAGATTTGGTTCATGTTTTTTTTTATGATTTTATGATTTTTCATTTTTATCTCATAATTGTTTTAGTTTTACTTTTGTGGTTTCAAATTGGATTGTTTTTTTTTTTTTTTCTTGTAGGTACATTGTGTCTTCCGTTGCTCCAATTGTTGCAATCATCAGATATGTTGATATAGATGCTCCTAATATAGGAGATATCTATGATATTTTTGACAGCATGCTAGGGGAGATGAAAAGAATCATTTGTGCTAGAGATCCAACATTATATGAGACCCACATTAGACCTATTATACAAAGGAGGTGGGATAGGATGAACACCCTTCTTCATATGGCAGCATATGTGGTAAACCCAAAGTGGTATGAGCCTAGGCCTAGGAGAGTGCCTCCCTATGATGATACAAAGGTGAGACAAGGGTTTTTGAATGCCCTTAAAAAGATGTATGTGAGGGAGGAGGGCTCAAAACTTAGAGATGAGTGGCTCAAATTTGTGAATCTTATGGGCCCTTACTTTAGCCAACCAAAGTGTAGAGAGGATAGGGCTATCATTGCCCAATCAGATCCCATTGGATGGTGACAGCTATATGGGGATGATACACCTAACTTGCAACATTTTGCAATTAAGCTTCTTTCCTAGGTTGCTAGTTCTTCCACTGCTGAGAGGAATTGGTCCACATGCGGCTTTATCCATAGTATGAGGAGGAACAGGCTTACCTCTCGTAGAGTGGAGAAGCTAGTTGCAGTGCATAGCTCTCTTCACCTTCGTGAGAGAGTTAAGCCAAAGTACAAGCAATCTCCAGCTATCCGATGGGATGTCCATCCAGAGGATGCAAGACAGATTGGTGAGGATGAGGATCAAGAGGGATTGGTTGGAGTTCCATTGGAGGCTCTTCACTTAGATGATGAGGGCAGCTCATCAGATACAAATACTGATAGCCCAACAGAATTTCCTGCATAATGGACAAAAATATTCTACAAAAATATTATTCTAAATATGATTTACACAACAGATAAATGAGACTAGAAATGGCTTCTTTGAATCTTTCTCTATAAACTATTTTTGTTGTAAATGAGACTATTTTTGTTGTAAATTATTCTAATGGCTTCTAAATATTTTTGTTGTAAATGAGACTATTTAGTATTTTTGTTGTGTAAATTATTCTAAATATGATGAGGGCAGCCCATCAGATACTATTATACTTGTCGTCCCCTAGTTGTCCCCCAATCGTTTCCTAAAATCGACTTGTCGTCCCCTGCCGTCCCCAAAACCTATCCCCGATACTTCTGTAACCTTGAAAATATGTAAATAAAAATTAAAATTTAATATATATTTATAAATAACATAAATATTAATTTTTAATATATACAACCAATTATTATATTAAAATGAAGAGGAGTGTTAAAGGGTTTCATCATTTAGACTTTTCATTTAAAATTTCAAAAATATAAAATTAAATGAATTTTAATCAAAACATTTTATAAACTAAAAGCTTCAAAATCATTTATGTTATGGCTCATATAGCTCACGTTATAAAATTTAAAAGGAAGAGTTAAAAATATCAAGCAAAGTCATCAAATGGCATTAGCTCAACCAGTTATATTCCTTAACTTTCAAGGAGGAGACCCAATTTCAAATCTTGCCCAGCAATACATGCATAATTGTTGAACTATTGTAATACCACTAAGTGGTCATGATGTAATACAGGTGAGGCCTGTTTCAATACCAATAACCAACAAAAAAAAAAAACAGCCAAGTCAAAAAACCACTGCCTGCCTTGTAGAACTCCTCTGCTGCTAGCGACTGTCACATTTGCTTAGCCTTCAAACGAATCAGGAGGGTCTTTCTTTTTTCTTGTGTAAGGCAGTCTCAAACCTGAAATTGATTTTCCATTTTGTCCAATTCCTTCACGATTTTAATGGGCAAACATAAACGGATTTAATCCGTAAGAAATGAAGTTCAGCGATTTTTGAACTCCATCAATAAAAACCGCCTTATTCAGTAACACGGTATACAGGTATAAAACACTATACATACATACCTGCAGTTGTGTCACCCCACCACTTTTGACTGTCCTCCAATGTCAGGATTGTAGGGGTTTATCCATCAGAAGGATCTTAAAGACAGCATTTAGCACTCCAAGTCTGCAAGCAACTAAGTCTTCTCCTTCTTGATTTCTGATATCTTTTTATTCCAGGTCAAAGCGCCTTGCATATTCAAAGACTAAGGGTGTTGAAAAGTGAGTTTTAAAACAGAGGCTTGAACTATTCAAGAATTCCACAGCCTAGCATAGTTGACCATTTTAGATACTCTTTTGAGCAGGCCATTGAAGTGCCACATTGCCATATCTATATCAGATATCTAGCCATAACCAGACAATTAGGTCTTTGAACCCCGATGCATATTTGATATTTATTTTCTATTTGGATGCCCTTCTCTTTTTAATTGAGGATGATGACATGCCTAGACAAGAAGCAGCAAGGCCTTCTCTGTCCAAAATCTCATGAAATTGTCAAATCTTACCATTGTAAAAACTAAAAATCTATGTAATACCTATCAAATGGCATTAGCTCAACTAGTTAAATTCCTCGACTTTCAAGGAAAAGACCCAAGTTCGAATCTTGTCAAATGATACAATAGCCAACCTGTTGTAATACCACAATGTGGTCATGATGTATTATGGGTGAGACCCGTTTCAATCCCATATATAACCAATTACCAAAAAAATCTATGTAATACCTTCTCTGTAACAAATTGTGTTTCCAGTGTAAAAAGAAAGGTATTCTGCTATTTAAAATGTGACCTTTGAAGGATAGGTAACTGTTTTGCTAAATCTTAAACTACAAGCTTCTGCTCAAAACTTATGCACTGGACATATCATAAGATATAAACCCTATAGTTGTCTCTACAGCAGAATTGTTGGAGAAAGCTGTATACATCCTATTAGGACTTTTAGATGAAATTCCTACCCCTTTTGTCCGGTCCTCTTCTCTCAATTTCACAAGATAAATTAGTGTTCATCAATTACAATCCTTTTGAAGAAAAAGTAGAAACCTTATTTCAAAGTATTGTATCATTAAACGTCAAAGATTTCTAGAAATTTTAGCTTGTGAGGATCTGGATGAAGCATTGAATTTTGACAAATATTTGGTAAAAATCTGCAACTGGTTTCAGTTTTTTAAAACACAAAAGGAATAGGAATTGCTTTATCTTCAAGTTGTGAACTTTGGCATTCAATGCAGTCCATAGAGGAATGAGTTTTCTCAACTATTTTTGCTTTCTACACTTCCCTTTTTGTTTTTCACATTTGAGCTCAAAAATGCCCAAAGTGTTAGAATGCCCCTGTATAAGAAGAAAACCTGCAAAGTAAAAATCACAGTTGAAACAGACTACAAAGTTGCTTTGTTTCCTTCCACCTTCCATCGTCAATGGCTACAAGCCTCAAAATGCCTATGCATTGATAGAGTATTGCATGGGGAGAAGTGGCACCAAGGATTGAGACATTGAGGAAGAAAAATGGTTAGACTGCCTTGTTTTTCACTTTTCACTCCATACTTCACACCATGTCAAGACATTCACCAAGTGTTAAGGCTCCCTTGTATATGCCTTGGGCAAAGGAACATGGTCATGGGAGAACGGAGCGACTATATGACAAATGACGTCCCCCTTTTTTTTGAGTAATACTTCTTATACACATCCACCATGGGGATTGAACCCAGGTCACATCACCGATAATGCAAGTGGTGTCCTTGCTGGTAGACCACACTCACGGGGATTTATACCTTTTTTCTGTGCTTTGAACTCTGCATTTAGAAATTGGCAAAGTGTTGAGGACCCTCGTGCAAAGGAATATGTACATGGAAAAATGAGATGAAGTGACAACAAAAAATGGTAACTTTTATCCCCTTTACTTCTTTCTCCAGCAACCCATATTCCACAAGCAACATTTTTCTAAGTGTCAATGCTTGAATATGCAGAAGAATACTTTGCAGGGGAATGGAAGAAAATGGCATTAATACATAGTGACCTTTTTCTTTTTACCTTAAAATGGCTTTCCTTTTTCCTCTTTTCTTTTGTGACCCACATCCCACACTAAATTTTAATTTCTAAGTCATAAAGAACAATATGTGTGACTTTTTGAAAAGGAATAGGATAGTTGGGAAGATAGGAACATATTTTCATTTGTTTATGACTGTTTTTTCCCCATCTTTCACACTCTGCAAGGAAAGATCTTCTAAGGGTTGAAAAATATTTTGGAGGTAATGCTAGTAAAAGTAATACAAATTTTATTTGACTTGCCTTTTCGCCCAATATTTTATAAATCAAATTTCACCAAGCATTTGAGCAATGTCCTTTCTTTTGAAACTTCATGTGGAATTCAATCGCTTATTAAAAAAAGTGTCCAGTTTTGCTAAGCTCTATTAGGTCCCTGTCCGTTTAGAATATCTTTCCAACTCATTTTTGAGGAATGAGATGTAAGAGTTAGGCATTACATTTAATCACAATTAGTAGATAGTAACTACCAGTCACAAGTGACCTTCCATGCTTCACTGTCTCTAAGTGTACCTTACAAGCATTTTTATAGATAAAAATCACATGTATGAGTCATCAATAGCAATAGTCCTATACTGATGTACTTGTCACTGCAGGACAAATTTATTTTTATTCTCCACTCATAAGAAAGCCTCATCTTATCAAATACCATAAGGTCAAGTGGTTAAATACATCAACTTTCAAGAAGGAGAATCACATTCAAATCTTACCAGGCAATATATGCATGATTGTCAAATACCACTTAGTGGTTTGTTGAAATGAGTCGGTAACACAATCATGATGTAATATAGGAGGGACCCATTTCAATCTAATATAAACAAGTAAAAATCAAAAGAAGGGCTCATCTTTAAGGATAGATTACAAAGAAGACCGCTCTTCAATTACAAAGAAGACCGCTCTTCAATTTAGAGTCTTAAACTTTAATAAATGTGAATGATCCTGCCTCCTTTTTTAAAGTGTTCTGCAACTTTCTATTTCATGATTTCATATTCATTGGCAATAGTCAGTATGAGGCTCACATTATGATCATGTGGAGAGCGATAAAACAAAACAAAAAGGTTAGATTACAAACAAGACCGCTCTTCAATTTAGAGTCTTAGACTTTACTAAGTGTGAATGATTCTGCCTTCTTTTTTAAAGTGTTTGGCAAGCTTCTATCATGTATCTTTCAAATTCATGGGCATACTAAGTATGATGCTCACGGTATGATCATGTGGCAAGGGAGAGGACAAAGCAAATAATGTAATGCCTTACTCTAATAAAGGAAATAGTTTCTCAAATTAGGCAAATGTTTCACATAAAAAACAGAGGTTTTTGTATGGGTAGACAACAATATATATGTAGTAGCAAGGAATCATTCATTCTTTCATGCGTGCAAAACTAGAAAAGAGAAAATATCAAAAAGAAAAGAGACTTAAAAAGGCATGAAACAACCGTGTACTAATTGCACATAAAAAACAGAGAAGGTTTTTAAGGGTAGACAACAACATATATGTAGTAGCAAGGAATCATTCATTCTTTCATGCGTGCAAAACTAGAAAAAAAAAACATCAAAAAGAAAAGGGGCTTAAAAGGCATGAAAAAACCGTGTACTTACTGCACATATGTCTATGTGGTCTATGCTAAAATGCTACTTAGTTGAATTTTATCTGAACCAAGTTTGCAATAAACTATTATAAGAATGATCAAATGGCATGAGCTCATTCAGTTAGATTCCTCGACTTTCAACGAGGAGACCCAATTTCGAATCTTGCCAAGCAATACACGCATAATTGCCAAACTGCTATAATACCACTATGTAGTCATTATGTAATAGGGGTGGGGCCCATTTCAATCACATAAAACCAACAAAAAAATTAAAAAATAAACTATTAGAACATAGATATCACCTGTATTAATTCTAGACAAAGTGAAGTCAATAATGGCAACTGACAAGCCAAAAGTTTGTGCTTCCATTTGTTTCCCATGCAGAATGAACTCTACTGTCCTCCTTTTGTCACGAGAAAGAAGAATATTACCCCTGTACAATCATTTTCCAAAAAATGGCAACACAAGAATCTCACTAAGAGATGTCTGTGCTTTATAAGGATTTGAGCTCGCCGCTCATTAAGTTATATAGAGTTGCATATGATCTAATTAATTGAAATGAAAACAACATAAAATGTAGTGCAAAATAAGTAGAAAGAAAAAGTATCAATGTGTGCACCAGTGCAAATCTCTGTGTTCAAACTCGCAAGCTGCTTCTGCTATTGCCAGAGAACTTGTTACCTATGAGAAAGAAGCCAATGATAAACATGCAAAGGACAAATATAACACTGGGAAACTATTGAAAAAATAATAATAGTAAAATAAAATCAATAGAGAAACTAATATATAGTATACCAAGATTGTATGAGAAACAAGAACCAAGCTTAAATACCTGCATTAACAAGCTTCGAGCTTCATCGTAGTCTGAAAGCACAAAACTCTCAAGGTCCTGTCCTCCGTCTGCTAAAATAAATGTTACATACAACTGAACAAGGATTGGTCAGCCAATTGTCATTTGAGAATTAAAACCTTTGCCAACAAGGATCAAACATGTTACACTAAAATATTATACCTGCTTTTCAGGAAATGCCATAGGATGATCATTTTCTGATGAGTGTTTTTCATCCCAATTCTCCCATGCATTCATTAGAAATGCATCATATGTACCTTCACAAATTCTTATTCTGGGAAATAGTGAGATATTTGGAGTTACTCTTTAGTTGCTATTTAAAAGCATATAAAAAACAATAATGATCATCCAAATATGACTAAGGCTCAAGTGTCTACAGAGTCAAGAAGCAGCATAGCATGTAAGGCTACCATCATATGTAACTTACTCTTTTGTTTCTATAAAGTTCATACATGAATTATTGTTTGCAGTTTTGTCTTGTGCATAGCGTAGACAATTCAATGTTTTGGAAAGTAGCACCTCAGTAAAAAGTTCAGCACAAGTCTGCAAAAATGAAAGCAAAACTCATGCTTTGGGTAACAAATACAATCAACTTGTTTTAGAAAGCAACTCCCAAGGAGAAAGCTGATTGCACCAAATCCCAGAAAAAGGAGATTTTACATGACTAAATTGCATACCTTTTGGACCTCTCCATTTACCAAGAAGTCTCCATCAACTGGTACAATTTTAAAAACGTTTCCACCTCCCTTGAAGGCTTCTCCAAATGTCCCTTCACCAATCTTAATAATACTGCTTGGATCACTGTTTCCAAAGGTAAACTCACCTAGTGAGATGTTTGAAAAGCCAGTGTTGATTAAATGGATGAATTTTGGGATTACAATGCACTAAGCAATATGACATCACACTATTGACACGCAAGCTAAGTAAGTTTATTATTTCGGCATGCCTACCAACATTCCAGAACAAACATGCCATAATGGGATTACATACCCACAAATGCTTGCACATGGCCAGAAGGAAGCTAATAGTTAACTCAATAGGATCCACTTAGCAAGTAGAACCATCAATTCATGTTTGTACTGAAGAAAAAAAATGATGCCATCGCATTAATCCAAGGACTTGCCCTAAAACTGTATTTCCAAAGTGGAAAAACTCTGCATGAATGACAGGAATACTTTCAACATAGAATCAATATGTATGCAAACTTTCGAGAAACCATACTACATAGAATCAAGATGTGTGATCAAATTTTGTTAGAGTAAGTACACAACTATAAGCATATGCTCCAATAGGTGGCAAAAATAGACAAATAATATTCTACATTAGTATAGGCTTCAGGCATAACTATCTTATTAGAGAGAAGCTTTTTTTTTTTTTTTTTTTAGAATAATACTTCTTATAAAGCATATTTGTTATGTACAGAAATCAATATATAGATTCCTAAAAGTGTGAATGTGTGTGTGTGTGTGTCTATGTAAATGTATATAAGTTGACTACTGATCCCAACACATGTTATTGTGCCCCACAGCAAAACTCCTTTTGATGATTCTTTATCAAAGATTATATGTGGAGGATATTGCTGCAGTATAATGCAGAATCGCAGAAAGAAGTGACACAAGGTTGATGCATATGATGTGGTTAAAATGATTGCATTCAATTTAGTTAAATCAACTAATAATGACTAAGGCTTCTGATTTACGAAGTGGATAGTTTTAAATGTTTTACTCACATATGATTTATTTATGAATTTATTGTCAGACAGTACGTTGATGAGTTTTGTGCACGTGCATGACTACAGGACAACTGGTGCTCATTCTAGACTGTGCAAGGTAATAAAAATTTCGGTCACTCTTGTGGCAATCAAAACGAAAGATGAGTTATCTCATCATAATGCTATATTAGGAAGAGATTCACTGAAGCAAGTTAATGAACTCTATGATTGAGATAGAGATATCATTAGCATCATATTAGGGAGCTTAAGAGTAGAAATGGGCACCATGCAAATCAAAATCTCAACACGAAACAAGCAAGTGCAACTACCAATATAAGCTGATACCAACTTACTATTTTGAAGATGGCAAAGGTGACAAAACGCTACATGTTATAGAAGATACCAAAGTAGTTGTCAATGAAGATCACCTCACTGAGAGAAAAATAAGGGAAGCCATCAAAATAGAGAAACATATGAACAATTTGAATAGAGATAAAGGCTTATGCCTCAACCATACACAGACCAATTTTACAAACTAAAAATAAATTGAATAATTAAATTTTTACTAGTCATCTTGTGTTACAGAGATCCGTCTCCAGGCAGTTAGTAATAAGTTATCCATACAAACAGCTAGTTTTGTATTTTTCTTCATTTATCTCGATAAAAGATCAAAAAAAGTGGCATGAAACATCGACTTTTATCTTGCTTCCAACAAATTCTTTCCAAAATTGTTTGACTTTTAGTCATCAACCACTGTGGCTAAAACTTACTAAGCCGATCTGATTGTAACATCAAAAACTGTGGAAACAGATCCTAAAGGCACAAGCTAAGTACAAGGACACTACAAATTGGCATGGAAAAAAGATAAGACACCAAAGAGTGAAAGATCAACTCCATGACAGAGAATTATATGGACTTTGTGTGAGCAAATATGTACTTCAAGGAACAGTAATGCTAAAAACCCACCAAGAAAGGGATAAAATTAAATAATTAATTAATAAATTATTAAAAAAATTCAGAAGGTTAAAGATTGTATATTTAAAGAGACCAACATCCAAGGTGAAGTAAGGCAACAATAACAACCAAAGGGAAGGTAGACGTTTTACATGAAAAAAAAAAAAAAACACACACACACACACATTTTCTCATGTAAGAATAATAAAGAGCAAGTATTTCCCAATAAACTTAAACTAGATAAGCAATAAAACAGAATCAAGATGAAGAAATAAGGCAAAACACACTATTTCACCTAGGAAAACCCTTTCGGGTAAAAAATCCAGCACAGTAACCTTTCTTCTATTGCGGAAACTCAACCGTCTCCGATACAATAACACAGTTCTCTGTGAACCCTTATGCATATTGCATAAACTCAATCGTCTCTGTTACAATAATGCAGTTCTCTCTTTGTCATTTTTTTTTCAAACCCTAAATGCAAGTGCGAAATAAATAACAAAGGCACATGCACGGATTTTACAATACCATGGGTTTAAAAATAACCCAAAAACAACCCATCCAAAAAACATCATTTTCCCCCTTTATAACTATAAAACATGAAAAGTATCCAACACATATCCACTTTTTAAATACTTTCCATAGGGAGCAACAGCATTGTATTATCCAATGTTAAGGGCAACCATACCCATTGATTTTCTACACCAAGAAAATTTCTGAGCACTCACAGTCTTGTTAATGAATCAGCAACATTTACTTTTGTATCAATTTTTTCCAACAACACACGATTCCTCTCAACCATTTCTCTCACAAAATGATACTGAATATCAATATATTTTGATCGAGCATGAAAAACAGGATTCTTGGCCAGAAAAATTGCAATCTCACTATCACTGTCAATTCTCACATCCTTTTGTATAAGACCGACTGTTGAGCACAACCTTTGTAGCTACACTGCTTCCTTACAAGCATGAGTTGCTGCCATGTACTCTGCCTCTGTTGTGGATAAAGCAACCACTGACTGTTTTTTACTCATCCAACTCATTGCCCCTCCAAAAAGACTGAACACATAAGCACTAGTGGATCTTCTATTATCAAAATCTCCGGCCCAATCAGAATCCACAAAATTTCTCCGGCTTTTCCTTAGAAGCAAATTGCATAATTTGAGGTGCTACAAGTATCTGAAAATCCTCTTCACAACAATCCAATGTTCCTTTCCTGGATTGGACATATATCTGCTCACTACTCCCACTGCATGTGCAATGTTAGGTCTAGTACAAACCATTGCATACATCAAGCTTCCCACAATACTAGCATAAGGAACCTGATACATCTCTTGAATTTCATATTTTGTCTTGGGACACTGTTTAGCAGATAGTTTTTGACCAATAGGAAATGGAGTACTCATAGGTTTACTATCATGCATCCTAAACCTCTGTAGTATCAATTCAATATACTTCCTCTAATTGACCCACAATTTCCTGTTTGCACGATCCCTTATGATTTCCATACCCAAAATAAATTTTGCAGCACCAAGATCCTTCATGTCAAATTGAGAAAATAACTGAGATTTGAATGAACTAATCATCTCTTTATTGTTACCAATTAACAACATGTCATCCACATACAAAACAATGATAACAAAATTTTCATCTCGAAGATTGAACATATTCAAAAGTCATTTCTTTGGTCCGGTTCTGATGAGAAGATAATTTTTCACTTGGTTGGGAGCAAGTTTGCAAACCTAAAAAGTATGGTGGCTTAGGTCTCTGTAACATCAGGCACATGAATAAGACTCTGGTTGCAAAACAAGGATGGAAGTTGGCAAATCAAACTGAAACTAGTTGGGTCAACATTGTGTCGGCCAAATACTTGAGACAGGAGAATTTTTTTATTGTTGATCCTCTACCGACTTCTGGTTCAGCCTTTTGGTTGAGTTTGCAAAAGTCAAGGGCGCTAGTCTCCAAAGGTTGTAGGTGGAGGTTGGGTTATGGACTCAAGATTGATTTTTGGAAAGATATGTGGTTGATGGACCAACCCCTTGCACAGATTCTGAATCTGGCGTGTTTGGAGCCTAGGACCAGATTGGTATTTAGGTCTAAGGTGGCTGACTTTATCAAGGTGGTTAATGGGTTGAAGGTTTGGAAATCATTAGACCAATCTATTCTCAACAATGCTGAACTTGAAGCTTGGATTCTAATTGCTAATAAGTTGAAGTTTTAGGTCATTAAACAAAGAAATGAAGAGGATGAGATCTTCTGGGTTGATGAAAATAACGGATCCTTTTCAGTCAAGTCTGCCTACAATCTGTTGGCTGCCAGGACTCCTCTATGGGTCCCACCTTTCAAAGTAGGGCTTAAGGGTCTAACGCCAAAGGTGAATATCTTTTTCAGGTTGGCAACTCAGAATAAGATTTTGCCCATTGAAAATCTTAAAAAAAGAGGTTCGTCGATGCTGAACAGATGCTGCCTCTGTGGTGCTAATGAGGAACAGACAAGCATCTATTCTTTCAAAGCTCGTTCTCTGTGGAAGTTCTTAACTCTGTTTTTTATTTTTGGGGACTTAGTTGGGTGGTGTCGAGTTCACTTGTTGATGTTTGCACTCAATGGTCATCTCCTTTTTACTCTCCAAGGCTGAAATGTTTTTGGAACTTCTGTTTGCCGCATCTTTTTTGGCGAGTGTGGAAGGAGAGGAATAGTAGAATTTTTAAAAACTTCAAAAGAGATCTTGCCTCTGTTTGTGCCAGAGCCTTGGCCTCCACCTTGGAGAATGTGTCCTCTCTGGCTTTGGAGGAGAGCAGATTTGACGAGGCTAAGCTCGAAAGGAAAATTAGCTTTCAACATAGTAATAGGGTTGTTGGTCTTCCTGGTCCTAATCCCCGAGCCCTTGTGAGGTGGGAACCTCCTTCTCCGGGCTGGGTTAAACTGAACTTCAATGGAGTTTCAAAGCGTAATCCCGATAATGCTAGCGTTGGTGGGGTGCTTAGGGATGACAAAGGTGGGCTTTTGTTGGCGTATGCCAAATTCTTAGATATACAGACTTGCCATGTTGCAGAGGTCAGAGCCCTTTACCAAGGTATCCTACTTGTGGAGAAGATGAGGTACCAAAAAGTTTGCATTGAAGGAGACTCGCTTAATATTATAAACTTGGTCAAAGGTGATTCAGTCCCCGGTTGGAATATTGAGGTTGTGATTATGGAATCTAGGCAAATTCTTCAAGCTAGAGAGGATAGGGAGATAAAGCATATCTTTAGAGAAGGAAACTATCATGCTGACTTTATGGCAAACTTGGGTATAAGTCTCAATGGTCTGTCTGTTTGGAGAAATAATTTTCCTGAAGGCCTTCTTTAATTGGATTTAGCGATGCATGCTTCTTAATGCTCTGTAAGCTTTTATTGTTTATGAAGAAAGGTTTTGTGCACAACCGTGTGGGAGTGTTGGTTGGCTAGGGGGCTCACCAACGTTGTTCTAATTTTGTTTCTTGTATCAAGTTGTAGTTGGTTCACTTGGTGATGGGTGGCCAGTTGTAGTGTTTTATAGTCGTTCTTGTCCCTGTATTGTTGGTCTTAGGCCAAGTTTTGCAAGGCTTCTCCTATTGTAAAAGGTTCGGGGACCCTTTCAAAACCCCTTCTATATCTAATCAAAAAAAATACACACAAGGATTTGCTTTGCTTTTGTTAAGCCCAAGTGCCAAAACAAACCTGTCAAATTTTTGATTCCACATTCTTGGTGATTGCTTCAAGCCATAAAGGGACTTTTTCAACTTGCATACCAAGTCCTCCTTACCTCTTACCTTAAAGCATTCTGGTTGTGCCATATATATTTCTTCCTCAAGTTCACCATGTAGAAATGTTTTTTTTTTAATTTAGCGAAACCCCCCTTGCGGGGCCACCTTGGTCTAAGAAACCACGACCAAGGGGTTCTACATCGTCAAAATCACCCGGGAGTCGCGACCGGCCATGACCGCACCAGCATAATCAACTGGATTTTGGGTACCCAATGTGCGTTTGGTAGGGTGGAGATTCGAACCAGGGAACTCCCTTGGAGGATTGCCCTACCCTCTCCAACTCACCTACAACACGTGGGTCACCATGTAGAAATGTTGTCTTTACATCCATTTGTTCTATTTCAAGATCGAAAGCAACAGCAATAGCTAATAAAAATCTAATAAAAGTTAATTTATACTTCTCCAATTTTCCTTCTACATTGTACTTCTTCTTAAATACCCATTTACATCCAACAAGTTTTCTTTTAGGAGGTAATTTCACCAAGTCCCATGTTTGATTTTTATCTAAGGACTCCATTTCCTCCTCCATAGCCTTTTTCCAAGACTTATTTTCACTTGACTCAAGTGCCTCCTTTACAGTCTTGGGATCTTCATCAGTAACTGATAAAGCTGATAAAGTAAATGCAGAACGAAAATCAAGAGGACTATACCTTTCTAGTATTCTTCTTACTCAATCTGATCTTCTCAAAACTGGAGTTTCTAGTTCTGCATTTTTAGCTTCCTCCTCCCCTTCTTCTTCTGAATTTTCCTCTTCCAACTCTCTCTCTAATTCATCTTCTACAATAGCATCCAATTTAGACATAGGTTCCTCCCATTCTAGTTTAACTTGAACTTGTTCAGGTTCTTTGTTTGGTTGTAGTTCTTGTTTAGGGACCCCTTTTGTTTCTCTAAAGATTACATTACGATTATAAACAATCTTTTGTGTTTCTGGGTTCCACAGCTTATATCCTTTAACACCAATACTATAACCCAAAAATATACATTTTGCTGATTTATAGTCTAGCTTAGTCCTTTTCTCTTTCGGAATATACATATAAGCATCACAACCAAAAACCCTTAAATGTTTGAGAGAGGGTTTCTTACTAGTCCACACTTCCTGTGGAGTTTTGTCGACCAAAGCTGAGGTAGATCTATTAATGAGATAACATGCAGTTGTTACTGCTTTTGGCCAGAATTTCCTTTCTAACCCTGCACCACTTAGCATGCTTTTGGCCTTAGAGTATACGGAGTCGTTTTCTGCCTTTCTATTCCACAATCCTTGCAAAACTACTCAAATGCATTGGAGCAGTATTCACCACCACTTCTCAAAACCTTTATCTTCTTCTCTGTTTGATTTTCTACAAGAGCCTTAAACTCTTTAAATTTATTTCGTAGAAAATATACCCAGGTCTTCCTTGAAAAGTCATCTATAAAAGTAACATAATACATAGATTTTCCTAGTGATGAAACTTTAGCAGGTCCAAACACACCACTGTGAACTAAATGCAAAATCCCTTTTGATCTTGTAGCACTACTAGGAAACTTAACTCGAGTTTGCTTTCCAAATATATAGTGCTCACAAAAATCAAAATCTAATGGGCAATCAAAAATTCCTTCAGCCATACCTTTCATTTTTAATGCTCAAAGGCCTCTCTCTCCAATATGCCCCATGCGTTGATGCCACAACATTGTCTTTTTTGCAAGAAGACTAGGAGCCGGATTTGCAATATTGTTTCCCTCAAAAACCACAGAGCTATTGCACCCAACACTTACATTGATTGCCTCAAACTTGAACAGTGTTCCTATACGAACTCCTCTTGCCAACACTAATGCTCCATGAATCATCTTCCAGCTATCCTTATTAAATACCACATTCACACCCGCATCATTCATCTTACTTACTAATATCAGGTTTCTTGCCAAACCCAAAATGTGTAGAACACCAGGAAGGGTTTTAATTCTTCCATCTTTGAACCTCAACTTGACTCTTCCTCGACCTATGATTTTACATGTCGAGTTGTTTCATATTCATTGAACCACTCCTTATGGGGAGTCATATGAAAAGAGGCACCTAAGTCAATCAGCCATGAATCATGGTGTTCAGTTGAGCATGAGGTAGCTAAGAATAGATCCCTCAAAACTTCACCTGTGGTCTTTGTTTCTGCAAAAAGGGCTTCATCAAATGACTTACTATTTTCACCACTTTTAGATCTGCAATCCCTTTTATAATGCCCCGTTTTACAACATTTCCAGCATTTCCTCTTATCTAGAGTAACAAAATTACCCCTAGATGTTGATTTCCTATCCTCTGATTTCTTTTTACTTCTTTCTTGAGAACAACCTCTTATTTACAAGGCATCCTTCTAATGACAAGCCTCAACTGATTTTCACCTCATTTCTTCTGATAACAGAGTTCCTACTATATCCTCAACTTTTAATGCAGAAGTAGTATTTGTGATAGCCATAACTAAGTTATCCCAAGAATCAGGTAAAGAACAAAGCAAAGTGATACACTTTTCTTCTTCATCAATTTTTACATCAACAAAATTTAACTGACTTACCACAATGTTGAAGGCGTTCAAATGTTCTGCCATAGAGTCACCATCATTCATCCGAAGTGAATACAACTTCTTCCGAAGGAAGAGTTGTATTACCAATGACTTTGTCTGGTATAGATTCCCCAACTTATCCCATAGCAACTTTGCAATGGTTTTTGTCGATACATTCAACAAAATTGAATCAGACAAACACAAACTGATAGAGCTTCTTGCCTTCCTATTGACCTTCAACCAATCTTCATCTATCATTGTTGTAGGTTTTGTTCCTAAGACAATAATCCACTGATCTCTATCAACCAACAAATCCTCCATCTTGAGTTTCCATAGCTCAAAGTTTTGTCCATTAAATTTTTCAATCTCTATCCTTGTGCTTCCCGTCATTTTCCTTCACACAGATTTTCCATGTACAGCTCCCACTTACGAAAAGAAATTTATCACGGGGAAGAAACCCTTACTCTTGAGTCAAAACGGTTGCTGCCGAAGCTCACCAAATCTACAACTACCGAAGCTCACCAGATCCGCCACTACCGAAGCTCACTAAATCTTCCGCTGCCGAAGCTCACCAAATATACCGCTATCAAAGCTCACTAGATCTGCCACTGCCGAAGCTCAACAAATCTGTCACTGCTAAAGCTCACCAGATCTATCACTGCCAAAGCTCACCAGATCTGTCGCTGTTGAAGCTTACCATTCAAGAAAAAAATTGATCACAGGGAAGAAACCCTTACTCTTCGAACAAAGCTAAAACCTAGCTTTGATACCAAATGAAGAGCAAGTATTCCCCGATAAACTTAAACTAGATAAGCAATAAAACATAATCAAGATGAAGAAATAAGGCAAACACACAGTACACAATATTTCACCTGGGAAAACCCTTTCGGGTAAAAAACCCAGCATAGTAACCTTAATACAATTCTCTGTGAACCCTAGTGCATATTGCATAAACTCAACCTTCTCCAATACAATAATACAATTCTTTGTGACCCATAATGCATATTGCATAAACTCAACTGTCTTTGATACAATAATGCAATTCTCTCTTTGTCGTTTTGTTTTCAAACCCTAATGCAAGTACGAAATAAATAACAAAGGCACATGCACAGATTTTACAAAACCATGGGCACAATACCATGGGTTTAAAAATAACCCAAAAACAGCCCATCCAAAAAACATCATTTTCCCCCCTTTATAACTATAAAACATGAAAAGTATCCAACAGATATCCAACAGTAAGAGTGTTCAAGCTTTTGTAGGACCAAAATCCTCTTAAATGGGTGAGAGGTGTGATTCACAAAGGATCAACATTTTTAATGTCATTTGTTTTCTACATGACCACCAAAAGAGAGAGCGGAAAGGGGGAAAAAGACGAGGAAATACAATCCAACAAAATATCCTCTAGGTTTTTCATTTTCTCAAATGCACCAAAAGAGAATTTGTAGAGGAAATGTTGGAAACCCAATAAACAATACAGGATTTTAATTACCTACAATTGCATATCATATAGAGGTTGTTTAAATTCATTTCACATGTTCCCAGGCAATGGATAAAAGAAAAGAAGCTCAAGAGAACGGAAAAGAACAACGGAGCAATTGTTTTGTGCCTCACAAAGAGCAGAAATCATTGTAATCCCTGTAATATTTATATTCTGTGAAGAATCAATCAAATATTAGCCTTTTCTTTCTAGAGTTTTATACTCTAATAGAATTTCTCCGAGGTAAATGTCAAGTTTTCTTCTATGAATGTCATATTTGTGTTGTCTTTCATGATTTTCCGTTACTCAAGTTGTTGCATAAGGGGAATATTTATGTGCACATTCTAATCCTGTTGAGGAAGATGTGTAAATACTGTGGGAACTGGAACAAGAAGCATCATTCTAGATGTCTATTAATTACTGATGGAGGCAATACCTTGGAAATGCCAACATATCTACAAAGAAGGAAATAGGGTAGCAAATAATTTAGCCAATCGCAAAGTTGATCTTTATCTTGGCAAAATTCAAATTTTAGAAGGCATCTGGCCAAGAAGAACTCTCATAATAAAAATGATATCTAGAATTTGATAGAATTTAAAACACAACCCTGTTCTTGTACTTGGTAAAGGAATATTAGCAGGCAGTTTAAGCGAGATATAAGATATTTTTGATAGAAAGGCAAGCTGGATATGGTCTAATTGACGTAACAGCAGATGTGATGTTTTGATGGGACTGGTCCCAATAGAAGCCACATATAGCTTGTAAATGAAAAAAATGCTAGCTTTTAATAACATTGCCCACCACTTTAACATTTGAGGCTATAGATACATGTACTGAGACATGTACACACTTAAGAACAAGTAGCAGCAGTTTGGAGAACATGTATAACAGCATAAAGCAATATGAAATCTATTTTCAGTCATGTATCAACATAGAGCTCTATGAAGTCTGATTTTGAGTTGGGAAATTATTGGAATCAGTATATTTAAAAGATTCAACTGAAATTCCTATCCATTTTCTGATTAATTACTCTGTTTATGATTTTCCAGCAGTGCATTTATTAATTATAGCTGCATTTTGTTGGAAATTATAGAATATAATTGTCAATGATGTGTGTCAATGAATTGTTGTTGACATAGCAAGTGTAGTACAAATCATCTTGGTGTCGCTCTTTTGTCAATTCCTATCAAGTTTCATCCTTGCAACCATACTTCCACCACAACCTAAACACTCTAATTTCCCAAAGGTTGCTAGCCAAGTCCTTAGAGCAACATCCATTAATTTTTGGTCCATATCGTTTGTGTTTGAAACTATGGCAGTATTTGATTGTCATTCGCACCTCAATGTTCATCCTTGAGTAATGAAGACATCTTTGGCAAAAATTTCCAAAGCAGTTTGTATACCATAGATACAAGATTTTCACCTTTTAACAATGAAATACAAATGCCCTTAACGGTCCCCATCGTAATGTTGACAATTTGATTCGGAAACCGTGTTCCACGAAATTCTGGAAACAGGGACAGCATGACAGCTTTTCAGGATGGTGGGACAGGTTTCAGGATGGCAGAAGGCCTCAAGACATCAGGACGCATCTCTAAGATAGCCTCCAAATCTCATGACAAGTACCCACGGAACATAGCTTGGCAAGCCCGTTCTGGACTCAAGCTTGCACTCGATCAAAAACTTGATAAGAAGGTTAACTACATACATGCTAACATACATAGCATTCGTCAAACATGAATAAATTTTGCAACTACAAATGAAGCAAAGAAGGTTTGGTTCTGAATAAAGTTCAAAGCCAAATTGATTTAGAAGTGCAAAACTCATATCAGATGGCAAGAGCTCAACTGGTTAAATACGTCAACTTTCAAGGCAGATACCAGGGTTCAAATCTTACCAAGCGATATATGCATAATGGCCAAAATGTTGTTGTAATTTCGTCGTAAAACAGTCATGACATAGTACAGGTGGGGCCCATTTCAATCCCATCTAACCAGTTTAAAAAGAAAAAAGTCCAAAACTCATGGGTTTTGACATTCATTGAAGTAAAAACACAAACACAATAATAAACTGCACATGACAGCTAGTATAAAGGAGCTGCAAGACATTTTCTTATTAGAGCTAAGCATAAATGGATCTGCAAGACATTTTGCTAGAGCTGGAAACATTTTTCTGTTGGAGTGGGTATGTCTTCTACTAAAAGATAAGTGTCAATCAGGGCATAGGAGATTGCTCTTATATTTTAGGTTTCTCTCTTTTTTTGTCTAATTCTGTTTTCAATAGTTTTTTTTTCCTTTCTTTTTATTCTTTTTCCCTTTCAAGAATTATTTGCATGCCTTAGACTCACAAGTCCAGGCTCAAGGCTCAAACTTCCATGTATCAAGATAACTCTATAAGACTCACACGTCAAGCCAACTGAACTCATTTTGCTTGACTCAACATGAGACTAGCTGACATTTCTAAAGCCTCGTTGTGTTTCAACACTATGTTCACCATTAATAATTACTGTGATTCGAAGGCAAATGGAAGGACCAAACACTTATCCTGTTAGCTTGTGCTGCTGCATTCAGGCCATATTCTTGCTTTAAGCACTTTAAATTTTTAAAGCAACAATGTCAAAACTCAACACGCAACCAATTAAGAGCAAGAACACATTGCTGCAAAAACAAACATGACAACCAACGCACACCAAGAAGAGGTAGACTGAGTCACAATTGACAACCAAAGATCAAACTATTGCTGACTATAAAGATTTTATATGTGCCATTGGAGCTAGAACTATTCTAGACATTAGGACCAAACTTTCCCTACAACAGATCCTTGTTAACAGATTTGTATTGTACTATTCTAATCACCAAATATGATCATGTCATTTCTTGCCACTAACTAGTCATGTCATGAGTGGGTGATTGCAAGCCTATTGCCTTACTTGCATATGGTAGGCATTTCTTGGCCTTCCTCTCTAAATCAAACCCTAGTTCTTCATCACTAATCACCACTAACTTAAGCCTCCATCCTTCCACCAAAAGTTACTATGGTAAAAATTTGAATAAAGCATATCGCCTATACCAAAATAAT
Organism: Wollemia nobilis; assembly: GCA_028583015.1. Taxonomy (NCBI): domain Eukaryota; kingdom Viridiplantae; phylum Streptophyta; class Pinopsida; order Araucariales; family Araucariaceae; genus Wollemia; species Wollemia nobilis. Next base: position 38,347,324 of record JAQPPZ010015824.1, on the reverse strand, counting down.
TCAATCCATCAAATTATCATAAAACTATACCACTTAAATTTCTTATGGGAGTTGATACTTGGTGCACATATAAGCTCTAAAAATTTTATTGTTATTCCTATGTTACACTAGGATGCATCCTCGGGGTTGTATACCTGCAGGGACACGTCCCCTAGGGAACAAGGATGGGGGGATGTGGTGGGGCCATCCCCCAACATCCCCCTTTACCTTCATTTATGTGGAGACACATGGGGGACGCCTATATATTAGTCAATGTTTTGCACCTTAAATCTACAAAACCCAATATAGAGAGAAAAGAATACAAAATGAATGGGTACTTGCACAACTGAAGTATGGAGAGTAGTTTGCATAATATGGGGAAGAATTAGATTAGATCAACAGCTGAAATTTGGAAACTTAATTCCTCCTATATTCTAAAACTTAAATACTTTTTAGTGAGACAAAAATCCAAAAATATGGGTGTCTACTTCTGTTGAAGTCAACTCTAGCATCTCTAAAGAAATTTTGCAATCCATTTATCCATGTAGAGTGAATGGATGTCGTTGCCACATGATATTTTTGGATGTTTTGGGACAACTATAGAAATATAAAAAAAAAAACAAGTCATCAAAAATGAGAAGTTGAGCACGATACTTTGAATAACATCCTTGGAAATCCAATGGCCCAATCGCATCGAACCAGTCACTATACCCTCTAAATAATACATCATTATAGTTTCATTTTGTCTATGATTGCTGATTAGTTATCAGAAAACCAATGATTAAATCAAATGTGTGCATTTCAAAAGGTCTTTTCATTTGTGATTTTAAATTTTATTTATCTTTTTATTTTTTATATAGTAATCCTCGTTTATTGTCAGATCTTTGCCAAATATAGGGCTGTATTCTATCTGTCCCCTTTTCTTCCTCATGTTTCCACGTCCCTACCAAAAGGGTACTCCAAATAACATAGGACTATTCCAATAGCAAGGTATGAACGATAACATAGGACTATTCCAATAGCAAGGTATGAACGATAAAACTATCACTCGTTTAATAAGCCATCCAAAAATTTAAATATAAAATAATTCATACTAAAAAATGCACAAATTAATCATTGAGAAAAGCATATGACCATTGATAGGATCAACAAATTAGCTCCCAAAAATGTGAAACCATTAGAGTCAATGGGAGTTGTCGCACTTGTCTGCCTATTAAAACCTAGCAATAATTCATCATTGCATAAAAACATTGAGGAAAACTATAAATAGGAAAGGTGGCAAGATTTAGAAGGAGACGGCAAAAGTGTGCCTTGAAATGGTAAAAGGATGCAAGTGAATTGATGGTGAGGAAGGGATTGACATGTAGATTGTAAGCAAGGGAAAAGGAATGGACAAGACGAGATAGGGCATCCAGGGAAATCAACTCACCAACCAAGATGAGATATTCAACCAAAGATGCCAAGATATTGATAATGGTGAGGAAAGGACTTGAACACAACAAAAGGGAACAAAGAAAGGGAATGGACCAATAGAACCAGGCTCCCCTTCATGAGCATCAGAAAAATTATAGACTAGCTAACTTTACAAAGGACAAACAAGAAGAATGAACCACAATGGGCAAAGGACTTAAAAATAAAAAACAGAAAATCAGAACAAGTCATTGTGCTTCATGGCACAACAGACTAAGCAAAAAAAGTGAGAGTAGAGAGTATCACAGTTATAGATGCTGCAATCAAAGGGAAAAGCCATGAGGACATGTTGCAATGCAATGCAATCAAAAGGGACACAATGGAAGCAGGGCACACTACATTTCAATGCACAATGGTAGACGGATAGAAGGCCAAAGAAGACAAACTACACTCAAAACCACAACTAGATTGGAGAACATTGTTGTGGAACACAATGCACAAAAAGGGATGATACGCAAACAGTTAAAGGTCATTAGAAGACAGCAACACACTCTGATTCATGCACACCTCTATTATAGGGCCACTAAAAGGCTTCCTTCTCCAAGATAGTTCCTTTCACACTCTTGTCAGGCTTCCTTCTCCAAGATAGTTCCTTTCACACTCTTGTCAATAAGCTAACCTCAACCAAAGAAACATACCACACTTCATGGAAAGCCCACAAAAGGCAAGAAGTTAAATGCAACTTTGAGTAACATAACAATAACCTCTAGTTCATATGCACTTGAGAAGTATATCTCATACAAAACACTTTACCTTACATCTCAATGTTACTTTGCTTATGATAGACTAGGCCAAACAAAGCATGTGATATTGAATTCTATATATAACAATAATTAATGTCTTATGAACATGATTCTATCCACTAGAGGTAATAATTGTGTACACAAGATATCCAACTAAGGCATCTAACAATTGAAATTGATCCTCATGGAGATAATTACCCACCACTTATAGTCCAACCTTAATCCAATCAGCACATCTATTGGGTTCCCAAAATTAATGAAGTAATGGAATTGATCCAAATTGTACTTGAGATACTCTGCCTCATCTAGTAAGGCAAATGATTTCCAATTCAAAAATCAAGGTGCTTCTTTCCACTTCTATATTAAAGAAACCCTAATAACAGTTATTTTTATCCTTATGATTAATGCTTCTAACTCAACAATACCCATTGAGGCTCTACTACAAGAGAAGTACCCATTATGACCATTGATACTTCTCAATTCCAGTTTTGAATTTCTCTAAGAAGAACCATGAAAGTTAAGTTTTATGGACATTTGGGTGAAAACACAAGGATCTTAAGCTCCAAACCTATCAATCCTTCCCTTCCCATTAGTCAAAGGCTACTGGAATGTTGAATGTAGTAAAGGCATGGCAATAGATCCCCATTGAAGTATTATACTTTTTATGGAAATAAAATAATGCAATGATTTTTTGAAAAGCTAATATTGTTGTGATTTATAACAATGCTATGCAAAAGGTTGCCAACAAGCTGATAGAAGCAATGTCGCATGCACAAGTAATTGTGTGGGATATTAACTTCTTCGCAAATGAAGAGAATCTGATGAGGCATAATGTCAAAAAATGTTAGACAATGCAGGCTTCATTTTGTATGTTTGATACTTTAATAAAAAGTAATGCAAATGAAAGCATTGTAAAAATAGTGCAATTGCAAAGAATCAAAATGCACTAAAAGTAGAATGAAAATTGTTAGAGAATGATTGTTAAAGCCAAGTAATGTAATATTTAGCTCTTTGGTGATGGCTAAAATTTGGGCCTTGTATGCCCAAATGCCACTTCATGGGTATTATGGAACAAATAAAAGAGATCTCAAAGGAGAATCTCATAAAGTCCACCCAACAGCCCTCTTTTGAATTTTGATTGTCCTGTCAAGAGAACTCCACCTATTGCTGCCAGTTGCCAAGTCAACAAAAGTCATCCATGAGGTCAAACATAATTACAAATTTCAAAGCATAGATCTACTAATCTCTAAGGGGTAGCATCAACCTGACATTAGAGACAGATGAAAAATAAATGAACCACCAACAAAGCCATTCCAACCAAGATGGGGGAACAAAACAAGCACAATAATGGCAAACCTTCTTTGGGCAGTTTGATTTCTAGTACTCTATAACAGGCCATGCAACAAGTATATCCTTATGATCTATGGATATATTAATAGCTACATCAGAGTGTAATGTGATGTTAATGCCTTTGCTCTCCCATCCTCTACCAGTCTGATTGGACTCTGATTAATTTTACTACCATGGATACGTTTTACTGGCAAATCTATTGCAAGGGAATATTTAGATAATGTTAGTTTGGTGGTACCATCAATTTCAATGCTTGTGCTATGAACCTTGTTGATTTTGCTTCTCAGTTTGCTGTTGTACTGCTTACATTTTCCTTATAAAGCTTTGTAACATAATAATGTATATATGTTAATAGAATATTTTTACAGGAGAAGCCACAAAACTGAATGTCAGGTTGATCAAAGAAGTTTTAGATTGCTTCTCTTCAGCCACAGGGGCAGAGATAAACACCCAAAAGAGCATATTTTACACTATAAATACTTCAACAGCAGAAGATAGAGGTTTCTCTCAGATTTTGGGATTTCACAAAGGTAGTGATACTTTTAACTACCTAGGTGTTCCTATGGGCTTCCATAAAAAAAGGAGGAAACTTGGAATGTAATTCTAGAAAAGATGTCAAGGAGAATACAACAGTATAGCAATGGTTGGTTGAGTTTGGTTGGAAGAATTATTTTTATCAAATCATTAGCAAGTCTTCCCATATATCAATTGTTGGTGTATCATGCACCCTTATATATCTTGCAGAAGTTAGATGCAATGTTAAGTTTCCTATGGCAAGGGGGGAGGCAATCAGATAGGAAAAAGTTCCATTTGGTCAATTGGGAGACTATTACCAAACCAAAGGAGCAGGGAGTCCTAGGAATCTGAAAACAACAATTGTTAGCAAGGCACTAAGTGCTAAGCTGCTTTGGAATCTGCTCACTCCACCAAACTCTCCATGGAAGAAAATCTTAAAATGCAAATATCTGAACAACTCTAATGGGATCCAGCTCATAAAAAGTGTGAAAAGCATAGCAGGCTCCTCCTCAATTTGGAAACATATTGTGGAAGCTAAAGATATTATATTAAATCATACCTCTTGGCTTCCAGGGGATGGTAAACAAATTAATATATGGGATGATCCAGTCTTGGGAGGACCTCAAATCATTAAGAATTGTTTCCCAAAAATAAAAGCAGAATTGCAACGGTTGAGTGTTAACTCTCCTGCAAGCTTAATTGAATGGGTGAGAGATCCACCCCTGCCACATCTTGACCAAGACTCATGGAGACAGCTGCACATCCAAACTGAAGGGATTAAACTTTCTCCTCGAATTTCAGATCAGCTTCTATGGGGCTTCATTAGTGGGTCAGGTAGTTACACAATCAACGAAGGGGTGTTATTAAAACAACAGGGTCAAAAGAACTCAACCATAGCTAAGGTATGGAATTTCAAGGTTCCTCCCAAAATTCAAGCCTTTCTTTGGTTGGTGCTCCAAAAACATATTCTTACTGGAGACAACCTCATTAAAAGGAATATCATGGGGCCTCATATTTGCCATAGGTGTCTAAAGAACAATGAAACAATATCATATCTATTCTTTCAATGTACAAAAGCAGTTAAAATTTATATTGACATAACCCAGCAGCTAGGATCAACACTATCAGGAACCTTCAAATCGGAAGATTGCCTAACCAATTGGGGCCAAATGTACAAGTGGGGACTGAAGGACAAGCACCTTATTAGGCAGATATGGTATTCGATGCCAATATTCATCATTTAGCACATATGGAAGGACAAAAACAGGATAATTTTTTATGACAAAAGAACCAATTTTTTAGTATTAACGAATAGAGTGTTAAAGGAGATAGTCTTGAACACAAACGCTTTATATCATAAACAACAAGACATTAGGAGATTAAGAAAAAAGGGGATACAACTGTTACACAAAATGGATCTCTAAAATCTCCTGAATTCTAGGCCACAAGTTAGAACAATCAAACCTCCAAAGATAAAGTTCCTTGCAATTTTCTTTGATGGAGCCTCTAAATCAAACCCAGGCCATGCAACGGCTGGTGGTGTGATACTAGTGGCCCCACACTATGAAATGCTTCGGTTCAAAATCAATTTGGTGAAAACAACCAATAATGTTGCAAAATTGATAGGTTGTGAAATGGGACAAAAATTGGCTTAGGAACAAGGCATTAAACAACTCCATGTGTATGGTGATTTGAGACTTGTGATCTCTACCCTATCTAAGGGACATATTCCTTATCAATCCAACTACAAATAGTTCAGAGAAGACTACGAGAATTCGAGCAGAAGTTTGGGAGACCACCCACTTTGCACTGATGGTCCCGTTCCATTTTCCTGTTCCACCTGCCCTATCCTGGATGTTCTCCTGGTTCTTGGCGCGTTTCGGGACCTTGTCTCTGCCGGTCAAGGCTGACGGAGTAAGTGACCTCCCATCCGAGCGGGAGGTCCACGAACCAAATATCCCTACTCCTTCCTTTGACCCAGTTTGAGGGTTTTAGCTTGCTCCTGTGGCTTGGTGCATTTCTAGGACCTTCCCTGGATCGCCTGGTGAGTTTTCGAGACCGTCTTTCCATGGAACAAGGTTGTTGGAGCAGGTGACCTCCCTTCTAGGTGAGGGTCCCCAATCCATTTTCCTGCTCCCTCCTTTGTTCCTTCTTTGGGGTTCCTAGCTGCTCCTGGGACCTTCCTTGGGCCTCTTCGATGGTTGTTTGTTGCTTGCTAGATGAGTCTAGTGTTTCCTTTGATGTGGATCGGAGTGGTGAGGTCAGTTGTTCGTCTGCGATCCTTTGTTGTGCATCCCGAGGGTTTTTTCACTACATATTTTTGGTCTTAGGGGGGACCACGTGCGTTTTGTCGGCATTTGAGATGCTCCCGTTGATGCCCTCGAGTCGTTGGTGGGTTCCCTCTGTTCGGCTCATGACTTGGGACTGCTTTCCGAGTTCCTGGCTTTGGGGGCTTCCTGCTTTCCCGATCTGTTTTGTTGCTGCCTGGAGGATCTCCTCTGCATCTTTCAAGGTATTGAAGGGGGACCTTGCACCTTTTGTCTACAACTGAGATGCTCCCACAGTTGCTTCGGGTCAGGCTTTCAAAAGCAGTTCACGTGCCTGGTTTGGTGGTTTTCGTAGGAGCCTGTCTTTTCAATTCTTTCGGTCCTTGGGGAGGGAACCCTGTGCTCTGTTAACTGATTGCGGGCTCCTTGTGTTTCTTCCTATCCCAGGTTGGTTTCGACTGCATTTCGGGTTTCATGGTTCCGAAGACTCTACTGGTTTCATCCGGCATTTAAGTAGCATACTTCCATCTGCAGGGAGATCTCGTGGCCTGTGGAGACCTCCAGTTACTGTTGTCCCATTTTCCAAGCCGCCAGAAGGAAATTCTCTGCGAGTTTCCTTGTTAGAGTGGTATTTCCGACCTTCCTGTTTCTCTTGGGCGGGAAACATTGTTCCTGGTTTGTTCTTGTTGGGAGGGACAACGTTTGAATTTTGGTCTTCCCGGACCCCTCTTGGGCGGGATTCCATGTTCAAATTTTTTTGCCGTTTGATTTCACTTTCCCGAGCCCATCTTGGGCGAGATTCTGCATTTAATTTTCTTTTTGTTTGAATTCGCTTTCCCAGACCGCCCTGGGCGGGTTTTCACATTTAATTCTGTTTTTTCGGGCTCCCACTAGACGGGTTTCCTTGTTTATTGTGCGTTTGTCGAGCGGGATGATCCCTTGTTTCAAATGTGAATGTTTTGGAGGTGGTCCTTCTGGGATCGTCTCCTTGTGCAGATTGTCTCCTTGCAAAGATCATCTCCCCGCAGAGATCGTCTCTCTAAGTCATTTTGTATTTATCTTTTGTAAAAGGTTTGGGGATCCTTTCAAAACCCCCTTTTCAATTAATCAAAAAAAAATGGAGCAAAAGTTTGAATATATACAATACTCCCACATTGGAAGGAAGCATAATATGGTGGTTGATTGCCTTGCAAATGAGGCCATAAACATAGCCTATTTGCATCTTAGAGTAATAAGAAAAAAAAAAGCAGACAACATAACTAGCACACAAGATAGGAAGCATAAGCCATTGGATATTTTAGAGCCTTTGAAGATTTCAATTCCCCTAGAGATTTTGATGCCTCTGGACAACCTTGGAACATTGCATGATTCTAGAGCTTTTGGTGTTTCAAGTTTTCTCAGTGATTATGGTACCCTTTGCATCTCTAGCACCCTTGGTATACTGTTACACTTTTTGGAGTTTTTGAATTGGTTTTGTTGCCTATTCCTCCTTTTGGACAGCAATCTTGTGACCTCCAAGCTGCTTGTTGGATAATTGTTCTTTGCAAATTTGAATATCAATTTATAACTCCTTTTCTTTAAAATAAAATAAAAGTGAATATTTTTATAGGAAAAAGAGAAGGATCTTCAAGAGATTTATTCCAATCTCAAAACTAAGGTTTTACGGAACATGAAAGAAAAGAATATTCTCCTCTGTCAATAAACATACGAAGAAGATAGTTTGGAATGCAAAGAGTCCCTAAGGACATTTTCAGATAACAACGTTAAACTATCAAACTATCTCAAGATATGCACACTCAAACAATAGAAAGCATGAAATCAATTCTTTATATAAGTGCAATAGGCCATTTAATGCATGTCATGGCCTAGACAAGATCTGATAATGCTTTTGCAGTGGTAGTAGTAAGTCAATACAATGAGTAAACTGAGTTACCTTAAGTGCAAATAAAATGGATATTTAAGTACTTTAAAGGAAAACTAGAATATGGAATCTAAAGTGAGAGGAATTGTGAAAGTCCAGGTTTAAATCACTTAATAGGATATACAAATGCATAGAGGTGGAGCCGTTGGCTAACCAACAAAAGGCAATAGGCCTTTTAATGCATGTCATGGCCTAAACAAGATCTGACATTGCTGTTGCAGTGGTAGTAGTAAGTCAATACAATGAGTAAACCGAGTTACATTAGGTGCAAATAAAATGGATATTTAAGTACTTTAAAGGATAACTAGAATATGGCATCTAAAGTGAGAGGAATGGTGAAAGTCCAGGTTTAAATCACTTAATAGGATATACAAATGCATAGAGGTGGAGCCATTGGCTAACCAGCAAAAGGCAATTGACTGTTGCACTGTTATGCACAAAGGCTGAATAAATGGCACCAACTCAATCAACAAGGGAAGTTATCTGACCGGTAATGCTTTGAAGAAATTAGGCTTACACAAGAATTGCCAACAACAATTTTGGGCAAAAGTCAAAATTCATTCACATTGGCAATGAATCCCATTTATGATGCTCAATAGATGGATATAGACATTGCAATAACACTAAGGAAGAAGTGAATAATAAAAAAAACACTCTATAAGCGTTTAGATCCTCTGAACCACAACTCACTAAGTGGCTAAGTGGAATTGTAAGAGAATTCCTAAAACTAAAATGGCAAAGACATCAAATGCACCGAGTTTGGGTGAGAATTAACAATACATCACCAAAGTGAATTGAATCTAGATCCAATCGCTGCAGCGACCATCAGAATAAATCTATAAAAGTATAAATAGTTGAATCTATTTCTGTACAGGAATGTGTATATGATAATCTGTTTGTTGGAAACCGTCTTTTGTTTCTTGATTGTATCAGACTGCTAGTCAATTATGGTTTCTTTATGTGGATGTTATCTAAATTCTCTGTTTGACCTGCATTTTCTCACTTATAATCAACACTTTTCCTCGTGGGAAGCTTTCTATATATATAGCTGGCTAAATTTTTTAAGCGTACCAGAAATAAAGGCCTGACAGTAGCAACATGGAACATACAAGTTTTAAAAGAAAACAAAAGAACAAGTATACTAACCAAAATTCAGAGAATGCTTCAAATAATGTCATTGGCCTTTTCTGTCCACAAATTTTAAGTAATTTGTCAAAGGCCGGCAACTCGTAGGGTTCCTCTTCATCTGAAGTCAAAAGTGCAAAAGGATCTTCAACAGTTGACAAGTCAGCCTCATCTATTGCTTTGCACTTTTCAGATTTATGAACATCACTTATATGCATATTGTCAAAACTTTCGGAGATGGAGGGTGCAACGGAAGTTGAAGCCTTATTTCCATTGTCTTGCGTCGTAAATTGAGCGTGTGATGTCTCTGAAGTGACTTCACTGAATTCAAGCATTGCATTCTGATGTTCAACAAATTCCTTTCGAGAATTTTGCTTTGAAGATTTAATCCTGTGAAATGAAAATCCATCTGATGATATTAGAACATCTGAAGAAGATGCTGATGCTTGAGATACACTTGGAGGAGTCTGAAGTATATGGGAAAGCAAATCTGGATCATTGTTTATTCCACACTCTGCAACCTGTGGACCCAAATTGTTTAGTGCATCTTCCCATACCACATCAAGCAAATTACGCAGTGGACCCAAATTGTTTAGTCCTCCTAAGCTTGGATTCCTGTTCAATCTATGCTTGGGAGATGGGGTGTCCTCCTCATCCAACTTAAAAGAATCAACTTCTTCAAAGTAAGCCCTTTTCTCCTCGATAAAATCAATCGGGGGAGCTTCAACTCTTTTCTGCAACGGCATCGGCAGCAGCAACACCATGAGCGGAGCCAATATTTGTTTTTCAACCAAAAAAAATAAAATTAAACTAATTTAAAAACACTAAAGGCTCGACGATTTCCCAACCCTTACATTTGGTAATCTCGATTTGTTTTTCTTCTTAGGGCGTCTTCCTTTATCCTTTTCCCCTCCAAATGCGATGCTTTTTCTTCCTCTGCCACATAATTCTACCTATTACTATAAATTTCAGATGTACTATTTCCTACATTAATCGTCAACGCATTTTTCCAGAAAATAATGCTCTGACTCGCCACACTTACCTTGTACAGAGGGATCGACAAATCCAACTTTGTCTGCGATTGTTGCCAATGCCACTGCTCTTCGTTGGCGGAGCATCGCCTTCGCCATCGTCTTCAATTCTGCATGAAAGAAATAATAACCCTAGTTATCTCCACCATTTCTTGTTTTGTAAAAGATGCTTGCACTTGATGAATGAATTACTCACTCGTGGCTTAGTTGAGGCTGCAATTGTTTCATTTTCATTTTGTTCTCGTTCTTGTGTCCAGCAGCTGCTGGTCCCTTGCGCCTGTATACAAGAGCAACAGAAGGATGATCACCATCGTCGCCATCCAGGATCTCAGTCCACTCCACACTTGATGCCACTGCTTACAACAAGAAACAGCACCAATTTAGCTCAACAAACACTTAAAGCAAATTATGCAAGCAAATGCGCAAAATTCGTTCACCTCGCTGGTTGTCCATGACTTGAATCGAACGAAATCGACGTCGACCAAAATCCAAATGCAAATACTTCTTCCTCTTTTAAATTGGAGAAAATGGAGGGAAAACGGGAGGGAAAACTTTGAGCAAGCATATGTGGAATAAGCAATCCATTACGTAATCCCTTGTTTAAAGTGGATTGTCGCTTGAATTTAAACGTGCACGTAGGACTGTTTACCTTGGAAATTGTTTAAAAATAAATAAATTTCTTTACTTTGAAAAATTTGTAAAAAATAAAAAATAATAATTTTGTCTTTCACCTTTTAAAAAATTACAATTCTTTACTGGAAAATGGTTAAATTAATAATTTTGTCTTTACCTTTGGATAAGTGTAATAGTATAAATTGTTCAATTAATTATTTTGTCTTTTATGTAACAGTATAAATTGTTCATCTCATTTAAGGTAATGGTTTGGTGTAAAGAGTATCAGTCTTAAAAGAAAGAAATGAATAGTTTCCCAACCAATCTATAGTTCGATGAAGATTGCAAAAAAGCTCGAAGATTATTAAAGGAACCAACGGGTAAAACAAGAGCAAATAGAAAAATATATGAGAAACTTGTAAGGGCAAAAAAAAGAAGAATACACTAGAACAAGGAGGAAATAATTGATTTACTTAGGGAAGCATAAACCAAAAAAAATTTGAAAGGAACTAAGCTTGAAAATGATGCAAACTAAAAATAACATAACGGTTAATCAGTGGTTGGAGTATTCAAAACAATTGTATCAGCATAGTAACCAACAAGAGACACCCCTACTATCATTGTCAAGAAAGAACTTTTCACAAATGAAGACATTATTCAAGGGATAAAAAAGTTAACAACTGGTAAAGCCCGTGACATAGACAATCTTCAGGCAAAGCATATAAAATGGGGGTAGATATCTTAGCACCGCAGATCAAAGAAATTTTCAACGAGGTTATACAAAATGGCTTCCCTACCGAGTGGACAACTAGCATGACCATTCCTTTGTTTAAAAGTGGAGATTTAATAATCCCTCAAACTATCGAACTATCATTATCAACCCTCTCTTTGCAAAGTTGTTTGGGAGTATGATAGAGCATAGGATCACCATATGGGCAGAAGAAAAGGGAAAGAGATCAAAGGGGCAAGCACTCAACTATTGATCACTGTATCACGCTCACACACATAGTGGAAAAAATATGGGATAAAAAAGAGGAGGTTTTTTGTTGTTTTGTAGACTTCAAAAAAGCATTTGACACAGTGCCAAGGAAAAAATTATGGAGCAGAATGGAAGAGTTAAAGGTTTCAATTCAATAGAGGGTAGCAGTTCACAGACTATATGAGCATGTAAAGGCTAGAATCAGAACACAAGAAGGGTTATCTGAATGTTTTGGTAGTGACATAGGTGTCAAACAAGGTTGCCCTCTATCTTCGACCTTATTTGGGTTGTACATTGACAAGTTAGAAGAATGGATAAACAAATTTGGGGGAGAGGGTGTGCACTTAGCTAGATATGTTGGTAAAACTCCTCATGTATGCAGATGATGTAATTCTTGTGGCCAAAATAGCCAAAGATCTAGAAGATCACCTTCGAGCTCTATAAATATTTTGTAAGGAAGTTGGGATGCAATTGAACACAAGCAAAACAAAAATTATGATTTTCCAGCAAAAAAGAAGAAGCAACAGCTCGAATTTTAGTTTGCAAAAGAATCGCTTGAGGTAGTAGTAGAATACAAATACTTGGGCATAGACTTTCATGACAAACATAATCAGAATATATGTAGGATGAAAAGAACTCAAAGTGGTTGGAGAGAACTATATGCACTTCAAAACAGGTGTAGGAATGTCGAGTTGTGGGATTGGAAGACCACCAAGGTCTTATTTGGCCTACTTGTTACACCAGTTTTGTTGTATGGTTGCGAGGTGTGGGCTAGTGGCACAACAAATGCAAAATGGAGGTAAATAGAAAGGATTCAAGAATATCTAATCACAAATTTTATCAAAATTAAGGCCACAACCCCTTATGAAATTATTCTAGCTAAAATTGGAATGTTCCCTTTAGAAGCAATTGTTATGACCAAGTTGTTATGTTACTTGAAAAAACTAAAAAGATGAAAAAACGACAGATGGCCTAGGACAGCCAGGGAAGAAGAGTTACATAGGCGAAAGAATACATGGATGAAACAAAATTATAAATGGATGAAACATTGGGAAATCAACATAAATTAATGCCCAAAAGTCAACAAATACATAAAAAATTATGTGAATAAAAAGTTCAAAAGTGGAATGTGGAAAAATGCAAGCAGGAAAAGACAATATTATATTGCAAAGTTTAACCCAACTTATGACCACAAGGAAAAAATGTATATAGGCGCTGAAATCAAGTGGAAGGAAAAAATCCTCATTGCTCAAATGTTATTTAAAGACAATAAAATAAAAAAAGTTGAGGAATTGCTAACCCAAATCAGTAGGAGAAGGAACAACCTTCTCAAATATATTAAAGATCATATGATATGATTTGAGTAATTGTACTTCCATATTTGAGGTCCCATAGACCATATTCGAGGCTCGTGGACGTAATTCAAATCATTTTTTCATTAAGGTTCAAATTTATGGATGAATTTTAATATTTTAATTAAATTATATAGCTTAATTGGTTATATTCCTCAACTTCTAAGGAGGAGAACCACATTTAAATCTTGTGAAGTAATATATGCATAGTTGTCAAATTATTATAATATCATTGTGGTCATGATGTAATATGGAGGGGATCTTAAGTTCAAATCTTACCAAGTGAGACATGCATAATTATCAAGTTATAATATCATCATGTGGTCACGATGATGTAATACAAATAGGTTTCGTTTTAATTGCATAGAACTGATTTTAATATATATATATATATATATATATATATATATATATATATATATATATATATATATATATATATATATATATATATAATCCAATGGTTGGATCAAATGGTATTAGCTCAATTAGTTATATTCCTCAACTTTCAAAGAGGAGACCTGGGTTCGAATCTTGCTAAGTGAAACATGCATAATTGCCAAGTTGTTGTAATACCACTATGTGTTCATGATGTCATATGGGTGGGACCCATTTCAATCGCATTTAATGAATATTAAAAAACTCAATGATTGGAATATGTAAATCATTTGTATGAACTAGAACAAAATCCAATGGTTGGAATATGCAAAACATTTGTATGAAGTAGAGCAAGAAGAAAAGGCCCCGCTCAAAATCATCAAATGGTAGACTTTTTTACCTTAAGGAAGGCTATGGAAGGTATGAAGAAGTTAGGAATGTGTAAGGCTTACGGTATACATATATTACACACATAATGCTTAAAATAGAGAGTAGAGGACTTAGCACCATGCATCAAGAGGATACTCAATAACATCACCCAGCATGACTTTCTAACGAATTAAACAAGTCTAATAATACCTCTCTTCAAGAGTGGAGATGTGGACAATCCCTCAAATTATTGAACCACTTTGGTTTATCTCCTCTATACAAAGTTTTTTAGAATTATGGTTAAGAGTAAAATAAAGAGGGCAAAAGGACAAGCAAGTTTAAGCCAAAACACTCGACAATTGACCACATCATTACTTTGAGCCATATCATTACAAAAATATTGAATAAAATAGGAGAATTCTATTGTTGTTTTGTATACTTTAATAGAGCTTTTGACACAATGCCTATAAGTAAAGTATGAAGCGTAATGGAAGATGCGGGTATACTAGAGAACTATAGAGTAGTAGTGCATAGATTCTATGAGGAGGTCTTAGCTAAAATTAAAATGCAAGCAAACCTTTCAAAATTCCTTATAAGTGACATAGGGGTTGAACAAGGATGCCCATCATCCCCTGCCTTATTTGGTTTATATATTAACAAATTAGAAGAATAGTTAAATGTGAATGGAGGGGACAATGTTTATTTGGGAAGATATATGGTGTGAGAAGGGAAAAGGGGGAAAGGGTATCATAAAGGACATCCCCGCGACGCTTTTTTGATATCTCATCTTCTCACTTTGAGACTAAGGGAAGTATGTTAGCTTTAAGTTTGGTTTTGTTGGATTAGTTGAATAACACCTATATTTCTCCTAAGATACTTCTTTGTCTAAGCTTAATCCTAATCTAGCTTTAATGCACATACAAATACACCAATCAAGGCCTAAAACTAAAATGTTATTTTGATTTTGATGAGGAAGAAAATAATTATTTTTCTTTGGAGACACAAGGGCATAAGAAGATGTAGTTATATGTAATCTTGATTTGATTCCAAAGCTTACATATTAAGTTGATACCTATATGATTAGTACTAACTAGTTCTTTCTTTCTTTTTTGTCTATTTTACCAATAAACAGAAAACAAAACCTAGTTTATACATACAACAAATACAATTTAAATCCTAAATGCTTAAAAGATAAATATTATGAACATAATGACTTGTTTTTCTAGAGAGACAAGAGTACTACTAGTCTACAAAAGTGCCACTAATGTTGTTGCTAGTTAATGATATTATAACTTGACTTGCATAATAGATAGAAAAAATACAATCAGTGGTAGAGAGGTTTGTTTGAGCTGGTAGAGGAGGTTAGACTTTATTGAGCAACAATCATGTCCTTGTTCAAATAGATAGAGATGATAAAAATGATAAAATGCAATAAATAGTATCAAGCAACAAAAGTGTCATCAGGTCATAATAGCACAACCAACGTTATCACTCAATGTTGTCGCTTTCACTCTGTGTAAACAAGATAACAATAGCGCCTTTGACCTATAGTCTCGTGGCACTTTTGCTTAAGAGTAGAACAATAAGTTTAAATACAAAATGAGCTAAGGTTATGATGACTATGATTGAGGGTCCTAACCTAGGAGTGTAGAGGCCCTATCCAACAACAAGAAAAACACAAATTTACTTGCTTAAGGCGAAGATTAAATGACAAAATGAAAGGTTAACTAAATGCATATACAAAATGCAAGATTATATCTAAGTACAATAAGATAAAATGTCTAAAGCTACAAGGATAAGGAATAGCCAAAAAAAAAAAAGAGGGAAGAGCACAACCCAAGACATAAGGTTTTTTCTACCTTGTTGAAAGCTTATCAAAAGTTTGCTAGATTGCTTGTTGATAACATTTGAATGCTTGAGCTTGGAGGCTTGATGCTTGATGACTTAATGATTGCTTGATAACTTGCAAAAATGTTTGGAGACTTTCTTGGATGCTTGCAAGAATAAGAGCTTAAGTGATTATAAGTATGGTCATAATATTGTGGCAATATTTTGGCATAATCTTGTTATGCACAATGCTTGATTTCTATGATTTTAGAGAGATTTTGGTAGAATTTTATTGCTTTCAAAAGACCATGGATGAAATTTTGGTAGAGCTTTGCTACCCAAAAATGGTCATGGATTGAGCTCTCCCAAGTGTTGGCTTTTAGAAAGTCATAGCTCTTTGGGGAGAAGAATTACATTGAAGACGAGAAGATTGGAGAAGGTAAGAATTAAAAAAGGGATCAAGAAGTCATTAATGAAATATCATGAGAATGGCAATTCTTAGATTTAGAATTTTTTACAGGAGTTATGGATAAGATTTTGGGGGATTTGTTTCATTAATGATGGACGACTTGAAAGAGATAGGAAGTTGAATTTCTTTATTTTGGCTCATGACCATCAAAATCGTCAATGTTATTGCATTGGTGTTTTTGCTTCATGATCATTAAATATCAAAATGGGTAAGAAAATGTCAAAATTGAAAGGTTTTACAAAAGCGTTGTCAAGTCATAGTAGCACCATCATTGTTATCACTTATGCCTTGGTGCTATCATTCTTGGAGCAATAAATGCTCCAAATTTGGGCATAAGGAAGGTCAATTTAACTTGGTTGATTGATGAAGGGATTGATAAACTTTTATGATTAGCTTTACGTGAAAAATTGGGTGTCCACATGTGGTAAGACTTTCTTTTGTATGTATATAACCTTATTTTATTTGCAAGGCCAATACAAGGATTATAAAAGCATTTAAAGGCCTTGGAGCACTTTTACAATGAGATGGGCATGCAAGTAAATACCAACAAAACCAATATTATGACCTTCTCTAATCAAAAGAAAAAGAATAAGTTAAATTTTTATTTTGAAAGGAATCTTGTGGAAGAAGTAACAAAGTACAAATATCTTGGGATAGACTTCAAGAATAATCTAAGTTGGAAAACATGTAGAATGAAGGGAATATTAGGAGGATGGAGAGCATTTTTTACATTACAAAATAGAATCTAACAGGTTGAATTATGGATTGAAAGACTATACATGTTTTATTTAAGTTACTAGTGGTACTAAAGATGTTGTATGGGTGTAAAGTATGGGGAAAGAGTACATAAAACTCAAAACATAAGCAATTAGAGGGGATCCATAAGCGTATGCTTATAAAATAAATTTAAAATACAAAAGTTAATTCCATATGAGATTCTTCTAGCAAAAATAGGTACCTTCCCCATAGGAGTAGCTGTTATTGATTCATCTTCTATGATATTTGGAAAAATTAGACAAATGGTCTAAAGTTGTAATAGAAGATGATTTGAACAAAAGAACACAAACATGAATGAAGCAAAACAACAAGTAAATGAAAAATATAATATCAACTTGTATGAATACCCAAATAATAAAAAATACAAAAATGTATTGTTTAAAAAAATTCAAATCAATTATATAGGAAAAGAAGTTAATAAGAAATAGAAAATATTATCTTGTTATATTTAATCCTACATACAAACACCACCAAAGGGCCTATATAGGGGCAAACATAAATTTGAAAGCAAATATAGTTGTGTCTCAGGACCCACTCACACCAACTTAGATGTGAAGTGAGTAAATGGAAGAGGCCAATAAAAAGATAGGAGAGGATATGTACCTTTTGTAATTTTTTGGTAAATTTAGTATATTAACAGTGGGTTTTTATAGAGGATCCCAAAACCTTATGTACAAAATCAGCCTTACTTCTAATAATGCATCATGCCTCCTGGCTGGATATATAAGCCTGATTGCAGAGATAGCAAAACCTAGTCTAATTGCCCGGAGGCTACAGTGAAGGCATATATGCCTGAATAACGAGATAACAAGACGTTTTTAACCGAGGTAACAAAATATAATAGCCGAAGAAACAGAAACATTTAGAGAACAAAAACAAACAACCATTCACCAGTCATATCACAGCTACTCCGGATCCTCCTGATCCTCCGAGTTCTGACGCTCCTGGGTCTGCTTCAGAATTTTGATCATGGAGTTAACAGAAGTGAGAATGGTAGATGCCAGGCCTAGGAGGGGCTATCCGGGAGGGATCTCCCTGTCACTCTCAGTGTTCGACGAAATCTGCTATGGGAGGACGTCCTTCTCCTTCCTGATTTTCTTCAGGCGCTGGGAGGATCTGTCGGGGGTGGAGGACTCATCGCCAATGCTCCGTTTTGGCCGAATTCGAATGGTGCTCCTATATGGGGAAGGCCTATCAGTGCTGGGAGGGCAGGTTCTGGGGGGCTGGGGGCTTGGCCCTCCGCATGGGTGGACGCACTGCCAGGGGCCTGGGAGTTTAAAGGGTTGACAACTTGCGGGGGAGGGCGCATGGCCAGGGAATGCCTGTAAATGACTGCCATGAGGCCTTGATGGGTGGGTGGGGAGGATGATTTCCTACTCTTCTCAATGGCAAGGGCAAGGGAATTCGTTAGGTAATCAGGGAAGCTCACTTGCTTGGCATCGCGGAGGTGATTGTAAAAACTAATGTGGAAGCTACGGAGTGGCTTCTCCGGATCATCACAAGTGATATATTGCATGATGGGAATCATGGCGGACCTGTATGGTTCAGGGAGGGCTGACCGGAGGAGGCAAGTCTTGTCCCAGCCGAGGTTTTTCCCTTTATCAAGGAACTGCTCCATCTCCTCGGCCCAATTGTGGCTGTCTCTTCTGATGTTCCGCCCAAAGAGGGGCATACCAGAGACCACCGCCATGAATTCCATAGAAACATGAATGTTTATCCCTTTAACGAGCACATCGCCCTGGGTCCAAGTATCAACAAAGGCTTGCGTGATTTCCTGGTCGGGACCGGCAAACTTTTCCAGAAAGGGCAACAGCTTCTTGGCTTTCATAAACATCCTCGCCTCATCGCACAGGGATAGAGTAGAGGGCTCGATAAAGGGACCGACCATGGTTAATGCTACCCGTAGAATGCTCCAGAGACAGAGGTTGGAACTAACCACCAAAATATATAAGAAAGAGAAGGGTGGATAAACCTGACCGAGAACCGCCATCCACGATCATCCCGGAGCGAGCGCCGCAAGCCTAGGGCCAAAAGGGGAATGGCCTGGTGGTGGCACGTAGATCAAGAGCCCGCCCATCCCCTGACTGAAGGTGCCACGTTGCCTTCCCACACGCCTTACCATAAATCCTCCGTCATCCCTCCATGCACGGGAGGCAGTCCGATAGAGGCACCGAACAATGGAAGGACTGCAGAGAGCGTGCCAAATCCGAGGCAAGGATTTGGCGAGAGCCTTGCCCAAACATTCCAGCAAAATGCCATTGTCCCATCCATGCGTGGTCACCATTGGGAAGGGGCACTTTGGACTTCCATCACTGAACATAATTGGGATCTGCCACGTGAGGGAAAATCCAGCTAGACCGCCTCGATGGAAAAGGGTGCGCTGATTGCCACCAGGACACCAAGTCTTGAACGCCTTGGAAACGTGAAAGCTTCTAGCTTTGGAGAAAGGACTGCACTTCGCGTGGCTCGTGCGGCCGCTACCACACAGGGGATTGGAGAGAGCTACCACCCCAACCCGACACACATCGGGAAGGACCTTCCAAAATCTGCGTGGGGAAGACATCATGATGGGATATCCGCTTTGGCTAATCTTTCCACCTCGGATGGGAAGCGTGACCGCCACACGACCGGACACGTGGTCGCGAGCCCTTTGTTGGCCATGTGGTCTGCCACGCGATTGCCTTCTCTGAGGATATGACCCGCTTTCCACCTGCCACGTTGGGATAGGAGCGTTCTTGCCTCGAGAATGATGTTAAAGACCCTCCAAGATGGGTCCTTGGTGCCTAGAAGGTAGTTTACGATGTTGAGCGAATCTCCTTCTATAATTAAAGGTCGAGGATCCTCAGAGAGGATCTGGATTCCTCTCAGGATGCCTCTGGCTTCGGCAAAGTGACTCGACTGGGAGCCCAACTCTTCACAGTAGGCCAAAACTAGGTTCCCATCATGATCTCTAACTACTCCGCCCGATCCAGCGGGCCCTGGATTACCCTTAGCCGCTCCGTCAAAATTCAATTTAATCCACCCCACGGGAGGCTTGGTCCAAATGACACTTCTTCGATAGGGTCCTGTGTCAGCTTTCGATGACGGGCAGAGATCCATCCTTCTGAAAATCACTTCTTCGCTCGGGATGTGGGGACGGGGACCGGGAGTGGCTTTGGAGTTCTCGATGGCGTAGGATAAGGCCCTTTGAGCGATGAAAGGAGGCATTTTTGGGGCTCTACCAAAGACTCTGGCATTCCTTTCAAGCCAGATTTGCCAGATGGAGTGGTGGAAGGAGGCCTCAAGAAGGAAGCGAAGTTTTGGATTCTTGAAAGGATTGGGCCACTGATGGAAAGCATCTCTGAGGGATCGAGGGGAGCACCAGAGGATTTGGAAGGAGGATAGGACAATGCTGAGGACCGAGTGGGAAAAGGGGCAGTGCAGGAATAAATGATCCACCATCTCGCACTCAGCTAAGCACATGTAGCACCTATTGGGGAAGGCAAAGCCCCTCTTGTGAAGGTTGTCAATGGTTAAAGCTTTGTTGTGGAAAGCAATCCAAGCAAAGAAATTCACTTTAGGGATGACCCCTTTCCTCCAGACAACTTTCCACCGATGATCCAGGGCAGTCTCGCTAGTTAGAAAATCATAGGCAGATTTGACAGAGAATAGACCATCCTCCGTGCCTCGCCAAATGATTCTGTCTGTCCTCCTAACAGATGGGATGATAACCGATTGGAGGATGTTGGACAGATAAGTCACTTCATTATTGAACCCATCCACAACTGGTAACTTCCATCGAGGGGGAAAGGTACTCCGGTCTATGAAATTCATCACCTTGAGTTGGGAATTTGGGTCGGTCTGAGCTCTCAGGCCAGCTAGGTCCGCCCTCAAACCAAGGCCCTCATCAGAAGCCCACCTGTCCTTCCAAAAGAGGATGAGATTGCCATCACCCAAAATCCAGCGGGCTCCCAAGCTGATCAAATGACGGGTTTGGAGAACCGATTTCCAAAAATCCGAAGCTTCGGAGGGAGCCTCGACATCAAGGAAAGAATTGGAACCAAGATATTTCCTTTTGACCAACCTGACCCACTCAACAGAGTCATTTGCTAGGATCCTCCATGCATGCTTAGCAATCAAAGTTGTGTTCATAAGCCCTGATCTCCTCATCCCCAAGCCACCTTGGTCTTTCCATGAGCAGACCTTATCCCAGGCCACGAGGGGGATTCTGAGTTTTTCTTCATTGCCAGACCACAGAAAGGTCCTCTGGATCTTCTCAATTTTGTAGTGGACAGAAGCTGGAAGCAGGAACACAGACATAAAATAGGTTGGAATCCCCTGAAGACAAGCTTTGGTAAGGGTGGCTTTCCCAGCTTGTGATAGGAGTTTGCCTTTCCAAGTGCCCAGCTTCTTGTGAAGGCGCTCCAGGATCATGTTCCACATACTTCCACCGCCACGCCCATTGCAAGACAGGGGCAGCCCCAGATAAGAAGTAGGCAGGGAGTCAATGGTGCACTCCAAAATTTTGGCAATCCTGAGTTGCCTTCGCAGGGGAGTGTTAATAAAGTAGATTTTGCTCTTAATGTAATTGACCTTTTGCCCGACAGCCTGTTCATAACGGGAGAGGATCCGCTTGAGGGATTTGGCTTGGGCTACCGACGCCCCAGTGGAGATGAGGGTGTCATCCACGAATTGCTGGTGAGTGATGGGGTCAACTCTAGAAGTGGGAAGAATGCCAAAAATCTTGTTCTGACGAAGAGCCTCTTTCAAAGACCAGCTCAGAACCTCCGCCAGGATGATGAAGAGGATAGGTGACAAAGGGTCGCCTTGTCTGAGGCCTCTGGCACTTTGGAAGAACCCAACAGGGGATCCGTTGACCAGGACGGAGAAGAAGGGAGTGGATATGCAGCTAAAGACAAGGTCGATCCAGTGAGGATGGAAACCGAGCTTGAGGAGGACTGCACACAAGAACCCTCTATCCACTCTGTCAAAGGCTTTGTTCATGTCTAATTTGAGAAAGAGTGCAGCATTCTTGGAGCGGTAAGCAGAGTGAAGAGTTTCATGGACAGTGATGACGCCATCAAGAATGTTTCTGCCTTTAACAGTGCTTCCCTGGCAAGGATCAATCAGGAGAGGGAGGACGGGCTTCAGTCTATTTGCTATGGACTTGGTGAGGATCTTGTAAAAAACATTGCACAGGCTGATGGGCCGGTAATCAGAGAAGCTTTTGCAGGTGGGGGACTTTGGGATGAGAGCAAGAAAGGTGGAATTAAGCCCCGGGTGAATGGATCTGGAAGCTTGAATATCTCGAATAGCTTCGCACACATCCGAACCCACAACCTCCCACATGACTTGAAAAAAGTGGGGAGGAAAACCATCAGGGCCAGGGGCCTTGTCAGGTTGCATAGAGAACAAGGCTTCTTTAATCTCAGACGAGGAAAAAGGGTCCAGCAGCTTGATGCTTACCTCATGGGGGACTTTAGTCGAAAAGTTGGCAAGCAAAGATTTCTGGACCTGGAGGTCACTGTCGGGAGGATCGCCAAGCAAGTCCTGAAAAAAACCAACAACTTCGTTTCTGATTTCCTCAATATCTCTTGTTACGCGCCCATCCTTGCAGGACACTTCCCTGATCTTGTTGGCCCCTCTATGCCTCATGGTTGACGCATGGAAGAACCTCGTGTTGGAGTCTCCGTTCTTCAACCAAAGGTCTCTAGATTTCTGGCGCCAGAAGGTTTCCTCCCTTGCAAGAATAGAATGGTAGTCCACCAAGAGGCTCCGTTCTTCCTCCCTGAGGGACTCGGTGTAACCTTCGAGCTCCATTCTCTCCTCCAGACTTTTTAGGTTCTCCGAAATGGACTTTTTGGAATCGAATATGTTGCCAAAGACCTCTTTATTCCATATTTTCAACTTCTCTTTGACCATCTTGAGTTTTATAGCCACTCTCTTTGAAGTGGATCCTCTCACCTCCTGTTGCCACCAAGTTGATACCAGTCCTTTGAAATCTTTATGAGAAGTCCACATGGATTCAAATCTAAAGGGGGTCTTATAGGCAGGCCCGTCGCTCATCTCAAGAATAATAGGGTTGTGATCAGATCCAATCCTTGGTAAGGTCGAGAGAGTTGCACCTCCAAGGATGGGAATAGCTTCTTGAGATATGAAAAATCTATCGAGCTTGACTTGAATAAGGCTGCTCCCGATCCTCCTGTTGCTCCATGTGAAGGAAGCCCCTTTGAGGTCAATGTCAAGCAAGCTGTTAGTAGAGACAAAATCTCTGAAGTCCTCCAGGCTACGACAGGGAAGGTCGGATCCTCCTTTCTTTTCAGATGGGTGTAGAGGACAGTTGAAATCTCCCCCTACGACCCAAGGAAAGTTACTAAAATTATCCCGCATCTGGGACATAGCCTTCCACATTTCTGCTCTCTCCGTGGCAGAATTCGAAGCATAAACATTGGACAGGATCCAGGAAAAATTGGTGGTTTTGGAGTGGAACAACACATTGATAATCCTATTGGAGGTTGATAGCAAGCTACCCTCGACACTCTCTGGATCCCAAAGGACCATGAGGCCGCCCGTTGTTCCCACTGCAGGACTGGAGAGAAATTTTGCCTTGGCCCAAATGGCCTTAGCAACTTTATCAGAGGAGACAGCATCGGTCTTGGTCTCCTACAAAATTAGGATGGAGGGGTTGGTCCTCTTTCGGAGATCAGCCACTAACCTCCGTTTGGTTGCTCCGTTCAGTCCTCTCACATTCCATGAGAGGACTTTCATCTGGATAGTTTGAGGTTCTTCTTGCCTCCCTTTCCTTGTTGGAAGGGAGGTTTAGGTACATGCGTTTCGCCCGTCTGAGTATCGGAGTCATCTGGAAACAACAGACGTTGGGTGCCATTCGCGACGTCTATCGCCGTCTCTTTGTCTCTTCTGTCTTTGTTGGGAGGTCGGCCTTGCTTCCTCTCACTTCCATAATCCATGCTTTGCTTTCGGCTCCTAGTATTTCGAGGGCTTATATGACCGGTCTGTTCGTCGGCCCTCCTTCCAAGGAGGTAATCTTCTAGCAAGGTTTGGGAATGGTTGAAATCGAAATGGCCCTGGTCCTGGAGCTTGGGTGGATCTGACTGAGTGGTGTTTTGGGGGGGGTACGTTCCTTCCCCTCCTATGGATGACTCTCCTGGCGGGAATTTCCTCCACGCTGGGTGTCCGCGCTAAGCTGTTCTGGTTTCGGTTGGTGGGTATTATCCTCCTCTGGCTGAGATACTTCATCCTGGTCCCTGGTGGGGCTTGAAGAAACTTGGGCCACCGCATTTGAAGGACTAGGCCCTTTCTCCTGGCCTTCTCCATGTTCCAGGGGGTTAAAGCTTTCCCGCTTCTTCTCGCCCGATTTTTGAGAAGGACAGTTGGACGGAAGGTGGCCTTGTGAACGACACTGGGGGCAGAAAGCTGGTCTGTTCTCATAGACTATAGCTTGTTTGTGGAGGATAGTGCCTCCAGACCGGAGGGTGATGGAGGATGGGAGGTCCGCCTCCAGATCTGTCAAAACACAAAATCGGGCCTGGACGAACCTGGTTCGGGCTCGGGTGGGAGGGTCAATAGTGACCAACTCTCCAATGGAGCGGGCAATGCCTCTTATTACATTTTTGTGCCATCCGAAGAGGGGGAGACTCGGGAGTCTGACCCATATTGGAGCAATGTTGATGTTCTGGGTGTCAGGGTTGAAGTCCATGCCCCATTTCCTAAGAAACAGGCTCTTACGACCCAGGAACCATGGGCCTCCAGCCAGGATTTTGTAGTAGTCCTCCTTGTTGTTCAGTCTAATAGCGAAAAAGCCTCGGGTTAGGGCCGCCAACTCCATGTGCCCAGAGGTCCTCCATTTGTTTGTCGCCCATCTGCGGATGGTCTCCATGTCAGGCCGACCACCGATAAACTTACCAATGAGGGTATATTTCTCGTACTCCACGAAACTTGAGAGGACATCCGTCGGGATGTCCAGCTCATCCCCAGCCAAAAACAGCTCCTTGGTGAAGTGACCGCTTAGGGTTTCTGAAGCAGCTGCCTGGGCATAGGACTTCTGAAGCCCTCCTCCCCTTTTGTCTGGTGGTTCCTTACCTTGACTGTCTTCGTCGTCATTCCGTAATCCCTCTGATGACAAGGACGCCTCAGTACCCCTGGGACCCGGCTGCCCTCCGTCCGCTCCGCTGTGCCCTAGATCCGAACCGTTGTCGCTACCATGCTCTACCACAGAGGAAGTCCCGCCCTTCATCCCGTCGTCAGTATGTTATCCCTTTTGTAATTTAAGGGTAATTGAGACAAATAATTTTTTTATTTTAGAATGCAAGGCATATAATGATATTCAAGCTAGTTATGTTAATAATTTAGGACTAGAATCATTGCAATAATTGTTTAAAGGGAATAAATTAGAGAAAAAACAGTAAAAGAGATCAAAGTTGTAAAAATAAAAATGATTAGGTCCGATTTTGGGGTTGGCAATTACATTTATTTATAAAGTTCATGTCCTATATGTTGTTTTTAGCCTCGTGGATGTTAAAACCTTCTATTATTTTATCTATTATATTATATTTAATAATAACCTATGTTAGGTTGAATTAATTTTTTATTTTGTTATGTTGATGTGGCAAGGTTTATAATTTGCTTAAATAAAAACTATAAGCAAAATATTATCAAAATTTTCCAAGAAGATAAATATTAAAAGTTGAAGATAGAACTAAAGTTTGTAAATAAAAAAACTATAACTATACAAATCGATTTTAATTTTGTAATTTGCATAAAATTAATTACCCACCTTCATGTGTATGAATATCATCACAATTTTTTAAATTCATTATTAGTTCATTATCAATCCACATAATGACAAGATTCAAGCTAAAATTTTTACCATAAAGGTATGAAGTCTACTATTTTTTAATTTCCCATAAAGTCTTGGAGAATGTGATTTGTTTAGCATGAGATTAGGATATAGAAAAAAAACTATATGAAGTGATGAACTAAAGGAGCATAGCTTGCAA
Organism: Wollemia nobilis; assembly: GCA_028583015.1. Lineage (NCBI taxonomy): Eukaryota > Viridiplantae > Streptophyta > Pinopsida > Araucariales > Araucariaceae > Wollemia > Wollemia nobilis. The sequence goes on along the minus strand of JAQPPZ010015824.1, from coordinate 38,321,163 downwards.
ATTGTTGATATACATAATGACTATGCTCAATGCAACTCATGCGTTACAACAAAATAAAAATTTGGGCTCATGTGCTACAATAGAAGTAGAGAATTAGGTGTGAAATAGGGGTAAGTGTGATCCATATATTTTATTGTTTTAGAAAGCAAGCAAGTGTTGCAATTGTGAGTAGGAAGTGCCACTTTTTCTTATTCCAAATATTTTGGAAAATTTAACTAAAATATTTTTATGAAGAAGATATAGGTAGCATGGAAGGAAAAGTTATTTTTTTAAGTCTTGACTAGAAGTAAGGATTTCCTAGTCAGGGACAAGAGGAAGAGCAAATCTATGCAAACCCTATCTAGGTAGCAAATATCACACAAAAAATGATTATCAAAGATGAGATGATCAAGAATGACACAATGTTTTTTAAAATCAAAGGATTAACATGTAAGTTTCGTGGATACCTACCAAGTTTAATGGAGATTCACATTTAGATTAGGTGGAAGTGGGATTTGAATTCAAATTACTCCATGACTTTATTCTAAAAAGACTTTTCCTTATCATCTTCTCAAGTTCAAAACTTAGAAATAAAACATTGTACAGTGGACCATGGCTTAGGGAAATAAATGCATTATAAGACCATGGAATGAGAAATTTTCTATGGAGACAAAGACTATTAAAATCCTTTTAATATGGATTAAGCTTATTGGAATTCCATGTCAAATTATCAATAAGTTGATTTTATTCAATGTTGGTAATACTTTTGGGGATTTTATCGAGGAGGGACTAAATTCTAAGGAATGAAGGCATGTTGCATACACCCAAATACATGTTGTCATGACATTTCAAAACCTTTATCAAAGTCCATTGGGACTATTTGTGAATCAAGAGAATAGAATTAACAAATGCATTATGAAAATAATGTATTCTAATATCGTAAATGTTATTAGACTAGACAAATAGCAAGAGATTGCAAAGTGAAAAGGATGGATAAAGATGAGGAAATTTGTGGGCATGAGACAATATTCAGTATGAATTGAGTAGATTGTATCATAGTATAAGCTAGGTCAAATTGAGAATTTTCCACTCCCAAGAAAGTGGCAAAGAATGTCGTATTGCATCATCAAATGATGATTGCCATTGCAGTTTACTTGGATAAACTATTAAAAAAAAATGATATAAGGGATGAGGACATACAACGCTTCAAGTTTAAATTCAAAAGGAGTTAAAAGTGCAAAGGAATATGGGAAGGAAAATTTAAAAAAAAGAAGACAAAAGTGGTCAATGTTAATCAGAGTAAATCACATTTATTTTCTTCGAGTTCTTTAAAATCCTCTCCTTGCAATAAAAATAAAAGGAGTATAAAATGTATTTATTGATTCACTCCAAGATACATTTTATACTCCTTTTATTTTTATTGCAAGGAGAGGATTTTAAAGAACTCGAAGAAAATGAATGTGATTTACTCTGATTAACATTGACCACTTTTGTCTTCTTTTTATTTTATATTAAATAAAGTTATATGTATTTTGCTCAAATATATAGTTATTTATTTATTTAGATCCCCTCTTCCCCAAAAAAGTAATAAATAAAGAAAGAGAAATCCCTCTCACCTGACCAAAAATATATCAAGAGACATCCAAGTCCTCATTTCTTTATATCCCTTTCCTCTAAGATTAGTTGAAAATATTTTTAAGATCAACGGATTCTTCCATAAAGTTGATAATATGAGATGCCAACCTAGGAATATAATGGTGGCAAGGCAATACCCAATGTCCAAAATATTTTAGGGTAAGTAGGAATTTTCTTTCTTCTAATCTTGCAACCTGATGGACAATGCAAAGATTAAGATAAACATTGTTAACAATATAGTTTTAGAAATAATTGTCAATAAGAGGGATGGAAAAAATAACTATATGTACATTAGATCTTTGATGACTTCGGAAAATGAAGGATAAAATGATAAATATAAATGATAGATAACCGTGGAGAGAAGGGTTAAAAAAATATTTATAAATAAATAAGGAAAATAATGGCAAAAATGAAATTTTTTAATCTAGATGTATAAATTTTTCTACCATATTTCCCACAACCACCTTCACTCCATGTATCCTACTCCCCTCTCTATTTTCTCTTTCCCTCTTATTTCTTATATTCCCACTTCCTCATTTCCTCCTAATTTCTTCTGCTACATCCATCCCAACTCCACTAAGTGGAGCCCTAGTCTTAGGTTCACCATCAGGTTTACCTATTCAAAAAGTAGTGTCATCTCATATGTCATCTCCACTATAATTTTCCCCATCATCATTCATGTTGTCACCAACTATTCTTCCCCCTTACACCTATCCTTTGATCCTCCACACCGCAAGTCTTATCATTTAAATCTCTCTCTCTATCTTCATTTATCAACACTCAATACACACCATCATCCATGTTGTTGTGTAAAATCAGTATCCTCATATTTTTTTTTTGCCTATTATTTGTTATAGGTATAATGATACTCCTTCCTCCAATAGTATTGAATCTATTCAATGTAATTCACACTATGGAGGAGCACCTCACTCTTGATGCCTATTAGTATTGCTCTCACTTGGTGGAAAAGGATCCTTTGAGAGGAAAGGTAGAGAATAAGTACAAGGCACTGTGTAAGAGATGAGAAAGCAAGTTGATCAAGACAACATCGATGAAAATATTTTTAGCATTTGCTACACTTATGACCCACTAATTTATTTTTTGATAAGTAACAATAATATTTACAACGGTTTTTTTTTAAGGGTCCCAAAACCTTAGGTACATAGGTAGCCGTAGCTATATTTTGGTGTTAAAAGACCGGGGCTGCACCCTTGGGAACCAAACCGGGGCCCAGGGGCCCTGGTGCCTACAAAAAGTCCGTCCAACTATGTTGCCAGCAAAACAAAATTTGGCCTGAGGCCACCAAACAGGGAAAAACCATGAAGCTGCTCAGCAGATAACCCAAAAAATACTGCCCGTCGCCGCTCCAGGTAGCCCTGCAGTCGGGCCTGACCTGGACGGGGGCCCCGACCTGGCAGATTAGCTCCCCTCCCTGTCAGGGTCGTCGCCCAACCTACGACGGAGTTCGCCCAGGGCATTGGCCGCTGAGGAAGCCGCTTTGGCAGAAGCGGTCAGGGAGCTGATCGTAATGTCTAGGAGGGCTCTGGTCGGCAAGTTCTGCAACTTGCTGCCGGAGTCAGAGCTGACTTCGGTGGCTTTCGGGCCTCCACCTTGGCCTTCTTGGAGCTGCTAGTAGCCCTGCTACTGTCGGGGGCCGGGCCCTTGCGGATCGAACTTGCGCCAGGAGTCGGGGCCCCGCCTGGGGCCTGAGCCGGGGTTTTGCATTTTTGGGTGGGTCTACACCATTTCGGGGAAGGGGAGGCTTCAGGGGATGGGGTCTCCTTGGATTTGGACACTGCAGGGGAAGCAACGGGGGAGCCAACTGCTTCAGGGGGGGAACGGAGGACAGGGGAGGGATGCAATGTAGCTGTGGCTGGTTAGCTAGGGCGTGTCTATACAGAACAACCATGAGCCCTTGATGGGAGGGCCGGGAATGGTTCCTACGGGCCCGGTCGATGGTGAGGCTCAAGGAATAAAGGAGAAACTAGGGGGTGCTTACCAGCGTGGCTCCACGAAGGTGATTGTAGAAGCTGAGGTGAAAGCTGTAGAGGCGCTGATCCGGGTCATCGCAAGTAATGTATTGCATCACTGGGATGATGGCCTCATCAAAGGGGGTCGGGAGGTCAGCTCGAAAGAGATTGGCCTTGTCCCATTGCTGCTTCGAGAATCGAGAGAGCTCCTCCTCCCAATTGTGCTTGTCCCACCGAATGAATCTGCCTTTCTCCTCGTGGTGCAGACCCGTCACTTCAGTCAAAAACTCCTTGGACACTTTGAAATGAAGCCCTTTCACTTTGACCTCCCCGTCGTTCCAGGTGTCCAAAAATCCCTACGTGATTTCTTCGTCGGCCCCTACGAACTTACTGAAGAAGGGGGTGTATTTCTTGGCATTAGAAAAGAGCCTGGCAGACTCGCTCAGGTCGAGAGTGGAGGGCTCGAGGAAAAAAGCCTTGGCAGCCATGGAAGGCAAACTGGCAGGCCAGGGGCAGGGGAACCAGAGTCGGCCTGAACTGAGAGGGGAGAGTCACGGGGACAGGGGGAGGGGAAAATAGACAAGAATGCGAGAGAGCTCTGAGCGCGGTTGGGTTAAAAGCTTGCAGGGAGGCGCCGAGGAGGGGAAAGGCCGCAGGCGTCGGGAAGGAGCGCTTAGGGCAGGGGACGACACGAGCTGGGAGGAGCTGAGGGGGCATGGCTGTCGACAGCCACGTGGGGCAGGGGAGGGGAGCCAATGCCAGCGCTCCAGTTGGCACAATCTGAATGGGGGAGCAGCTTGGGGAAACCTCATGGGAGGAAGACGCGCACGGGCTAACTCGACATGGAAATCCGTTGGAGCGGTGCCCGAGGCGGGAAAGTCAGACTGAGAAGCCGCGCGCTCCGACTTGGACTTGCCAAGATTGCCAGCGGGGCTACGGTTATCCAGAATAGGATAGGCCGAAAGTCTGACGTGGCCTCTAAAGCGGGGAGCACTTGGCGAGGCATGGAAGCGCTTGATCGGATTGGCCAGCCCTTGGATGAGAGGGTCGTTGGGGCCAATCATCATGGCGGAGCGGGAAGGAGTGTCCCCTATCCACGTGGGGAGGGCATAACAACGCACCTTCGAGGCCCCGACTCGAAGCGATCTAAGCGCCTGGACTCTCATCGGTGCTTGAATTGTCTTGAGATGCTATTTGGACCAGAGCATCAGGGAAATTCGTGGTCCAGGTAGTGAGATCTTCCGCTGTGGTGGCTTGATTGGCCATGAAATCGGCTGCCCTGTTACCTTCTCTATACACATGGCGAAAGGCGTGGTGAGTGTATCCTTGGAGGATGGTGAGAACTTCCCGAATGGTGTTGTGGATGCGCCAAGAGCTGCTTCCTGGGCTACGGGCGGCCTTGATGATGACTTGGGAATCGCCCTCGATGATGACTTTTGGGGAGGTCTCCTTGAGGGCTATCAGCCCATGGAGGAGAGCTGCTGCTTCGACGAAGTTGTTGGTCTGGATGCCAAGCGGTTCGGCGTACGCCAAGATCAGGGCCCCGTGACTATCTCGGATGACCCCGCCCACTCTAGAGGGGCCGGGGTTTCCTTTAGAAGCTCCATCGAAGTTAAGTTTGACCCATCCGGGAGGGGGGCAGTCCACCTTGTCGCAGAACGATGGGAGGGGGCGGGGGGACCGAGGGAGGGAGCTGGACTCCAAGGGAGGAGAGGAGGGTGGACTCGCCCAGCCTACGGGGTGCCTCGGTCAAAGGGAGGGAGCGGGAGTTCTCAAGGGCGAAGGCAACCACCTTGGCCGCCACCCACTAGGGGGAGCGGGTCGGGGAGGAGAAGGCTCTGCTGTTGCGCTCAAGCCAGAGTTGCCAGAGTAGGTGAGGAAGGCAGGAGCCCCATAGGAAGCGGATGAAGGGGTGGGCGAAGGGATTGGGCCACTGGGATAGGAGGTCAGAGATGGAATTGGGGGCCACCCACTGGATAGAAAATTGGGAAAGGATGAGGCCCAGGACTTCAGAAGAGAAGGGGCATCTGAGAAAGAGGTGATTAGTAGACTCCCAGGCAGCACAACAAAGGAAGCATCTGTTCGGGATCTGAAAGCCCCTCCTGATCAGGTTCTCGATGGTCAGGATCTTATTTTGGATGGCCGCCCAAATGAAGTGACTGATTTTGGGGATCAACTTCTTGGCCCACACCTGGTGGGCTGGGAATGGGGCCTCATCAGGGACTCTTTGGAAGTTGTAGGCAGATTTGATAGAGAAGATGCCACTGGGAGTGCCGTGCCAGATGCATCTGTCGTTCCCTCTGGAAGATGGGATAACTATCACCTTAAGGAGACGTTGGAGCCTGGAGGCTTGGAGCGGGTGCCTGGGGTTCAGGATGGGCTTCCATGTTACCCGTCCTTGGTTCTGGGTGAGATAGGCCGACACTTTGGGCCCTCTGTCCACCAGGCCCGATTTGAGGATGAGGAGATCGTTGTCAGCAGTCAGGGCCTCATCTTGGATCCACCTGTCTTCCCAGAAGTCGATCTTGGTTCCATCCCCGAGGATCCATCTGGTCCCCTTCCGAATGATGTCTTTAGTGGAGATCAAGGATTTCCAGAAGGCTGATCCATCTCTGGGCTGGGATTCACTGAGGAAGGGGTGATGGTGGCAGTATTTCCTATGCACGATACTGACCCATTCATCAGGGGCGTTGGTGAACACCTTCCAGGCGTGCTTGGACAAGAGGGCCTTGTTCATGAGGGTCACCCGCCTGAGCCCGATCCCTCCCTCGCCTTTGGGGTGGCAGACCAGGGGCCAGGAAACCAGGGGAATCCTCTTCTTATCTTCGTTGCCCGACCATAGAAAGCGTTTTTGGATTTGCTCGATGTGAGCTGCAATGGAGGCCGGGATTCTGAAGACCGACATGAAGTAGACCGGAATGCTTTGAAGAACCGTCGATAGTAGGGTGGCTCTGCCAGCCTGAGAGAGGAGGTGGCCTTTCCAGGGGGCCAGCTTCCTCTGGATCCGATCAATCATCCCACTCCAAAGGGTCTTGGAGGATGCTCCTGTGAACAGGGGGAGCCCGAGGTAAGAGGAGGGGAGGGAATCAGGGGTACAACCAAGAATCCGCCCGATTCTGATTTGCCTAGCTAGGGGGGTATGGATAAAGAAAATTTTGCTTTTTCGGAGGTTGATTTTCTGCCCGGCCGCCTCCTCATACAGGGTCAAGATGAGCTTGATGGTCTTGGCTTGAGGGATCGAAGTTGAAGTAGCAAGGATGGTGTCATCCATGAACTGCTGATGGGACACAGGGGGTAGGCCCGACGCAGGCCTGATGCCCGAGATAAGTCCATGGGAGACAACACTCGAGATGGTGCATCCCAGGGCCTCGGCCAGGATGATGAAGAGGATCGGGGATAGGGGGTCACCTTGGCGAAGGCCTCTGGAGCTGGGGAAGAACCCGATGGGGGATCCGTTGATGAGGATAGAGAACCAAGGGGAGGACACATAGTTTTTGATGAGGCTGACCCAGGAGGGGTGGAACCCAAACTTGAGAAGGACCTTGGAAAGGAAATCCCAGTCAACTCTATCGAAGGCCTTGTTCATATCTAGCTTGAGCAGAAAGGAGGCCTTTTTGGATAGGAGGGCCGAGTGGATGGCCTCGTGCATGATGATAACTCCGTCTGTGATAAGTCTGCCTTTGACCGAGCTCCCCTGGCAGGGGGCAATGATCAGGGGAAGGATATCCTTAAGGCGGGAGGCCATGGATTTGGTCAGGATTTTGTATAAGACATTGCACAAGCTGATGGGGCAAAAATCAGAGAGGGATCTGGCTGCCTGAGACTTGGGGATCAGGGCAATGAAGGTGGAGTTTATACCTCTGGGGATGGAGCTGGCGGACTGGAGGTCCCGGATGGCTGCGCACACTTCTTGGCCAACGATGTCCCAAAAGGATTGGAAGAAATGGGGGAAACCCGTCCGGGCCCGGGGCCGCCTCGGCCTTCATGGAAAACATAGCAGCATGGATTTCAGAGTCAGACAGGGGCTGCAGGAGCATCTCGTTTGCCATGGCCGAGACTGAAGTTGGAATATGCTCCAGCAGGGTGTCTGTCGCTTCTGGGGACATGTTGGGATTGTCACCAAGGAGCTCCTGGAAGAAGTTGATGGCTTCAGTCCGAATGTCTTCTTCGTCCTTGATAATTCTGCCATCGTTGCTCACCAACTCGACAATTCTGTTAGAGCCCCTATTTTTGAGGGTCGACGTGTGAAAGAACTTAGTATTAGCATCACCATCTTGGAGCCATAGGGCTCTCGACTTCTACCTCCAAAATGTTTCTTCCCTGGCCAGGATGTTGTGGTACTCGCTGAGGGCTGAACGTTCCTCTTCCCTGATCCCCGGGTCTTGGGAGCCTTCCTGGAACCTGAGCTCAAGGTCTTCGAGTTTTTTCTTGATTGTTGCTTTATTTTCGAAGATGTTACCAAACACCTCTCTATTCCATACCTTGAGCTGTTCTTTGAGACGTCTCAGTTTGTGGTAGACTTGCTCAGCAGGGCGCCCAGGGACTGGGGGAGCCCACCAGCAACCAACCTGGACCCTGAAGTTGGGGTGGTGCAGCCACATGGACTCGAACCGAAAGGGCCGCTTGAGGGAGGAGCGATGGTCGGTTTCGAGGAGGAGGGGGCTATGGTCAGACCCAATTTTAGGGAGAGCCAGCAAGGTTGCATCAGCAAACAGGGGAATGGCTTCCTTAGAAAGGAATACTCTGTCCAGCCTGACCTGGATATGGCTTGCTCCCGCTCTTCTGTTTGACCAGGTGAACCTGGCTCCTTTTAGGCTGACGTCCATGAGCTCATTGAGGTCGATGAAGGCTCCGAAGTCTTCCATGCTTTTGGACGGAGCCGCTGAGCCCCCGCTTTTATCAGAAAGGAAAAGGGGGTTGTTGAAGTCCCCTGCCAGGATCCAGGGAAGGGGGGCAAAGGCTTCCCTCATCGAGCTGATTTCCTTCCATAAGGCAGCTTTCTCAACCGGGTTGTTGGGAGCGTAGACGTTAGACAAGATCCACGAACGCCTTGACTTCACACAATGGACCAGAATGTTGATTATTCTAGGGGAAGATGATATGAGTCTCCCCTCGAAATATCGGGGGTCCCACATGCACAGCAGGCCTCCGGCTGTGCCAGTCGCAGGGGTAGACAGAGACTCGCAATTGCGCCAAGTAGCTTGGGCGACCCTCTGAGCAGCCGCTTCATCTATTTTGGTCTCCTGGAGGAGGAGGAAGGACGGGCGGTGATCCTTGCGGAGTTGGCCGAGGATCCTTTTTTTGGGGGCACCATTGAGCCCCCTAACATTCCAGGTGATGAGCTTCATTTGACACCCTTGGGGGGTCGCTTGCCCCCCTTCCCGAGCTGAGCGGGGGTTTGGATCGTAGGGCATCTACTTTGGAGAAGCTCACGACGACGTCAGAGAGGGTTGCCTGGGAGCCATTGGCTATGTCGTCTTCAGTGATCCTCGATCGTTGATCGCCCAGGGTGGGGCGACCTCTCTTGAGTTTGCTGCCAAAGTCTATGGTGAATGTCCTACTTTGGGTCATCTTGGGGCTGATTTCATCGGGCCCAGATGGAGAGCTACCCTCAACCTCTTCGTCGGACCTCTCGGAGCTACACTCTGAGGGGGGAGGCCGATAGGGACCGCCGGGAGGGGCGGGAGGGGGTCGAGAGGGGGATAGCGAGGAGGGGGGAGGAGGAAACCCTGGCAGAGGAAGACGAGAAGGTGAGAGCCGATGGGGGAGAGAGCCCGGGCGGCTCGCAGGGCTGAGAGGGGGCGCAAGCAAGGGCCTACGGGGAGGGATTCGCAGCGGGCGAGGGGGGAGCCTGGGATCGGGGCCCCGGAAGAGGAACCAGGGAGGGGTACGAGGGAAGGGGGAACCTGGGGAAGGCCATCCATCAGGCAAGGGCCCGCTTGGGATTCCTTTGGAAGGGGGAGCCTCCTTGGTGGTCCAAGCCTGGGATCTGTGGCCATCATGGGGGGGCCCACGGGAGGGGGCCCGACCTGGTCGGGAAGGGGGTTTGGCGGGGAGAGAGGCATCAACCTTCTTGGATATAGGGCATTGGTAGGGGAGGTGTCCCTGAGTGCAGCAGAGAGGGCAAAAAGCAGGTTTGTTTTCATAAATCAGGGTTTGGCGCCGAAGAAGGACCCAGAGGAGATGGACACAGAAGAGGGGAGTTCGGATTCTAGATTTGCATTGACACAGAATCTGGCATGGACCATTCGAGAGCCTACCTTGGTAGCGGGATCGAAGGCCACCAGCTCACCGACCGACTGGGCAATGAGCCTTAGAACGTCTTCATGCCACAAGTGGAAGGGGAGCTCAGGGAGCCAAACCCAGACCGGGGTGAAGTTGATACTTTGGGTGCTGGGATGGAAGTCAGCTCCATATCGCCTGAGGAAGAGGCTTTTGCGACCCAGGAACCAGGGCCCGCCAGATAGAATATTTTTAGCATCATCGTTGTTGTTTAGTTTGATAATGAAGAATCCCTTGGTAAGGGCCACCAACTGAATATGTCCAAAAACTTTCCATTTGGAAGCCGCCCATCTGCGGATGGTTTCCATGTCCGGTCGCCCTCCCAGGAACTTCCCAACCAGGGAGGCAGAGGATCCAGAGACAAAGGATGAGTAGACCTCCTCTTGAATGGAAATGTGGGTGCCCTCGAGGGAAAGCCCTATGCCCAGGGCCCGAGGCTGGGCCCTGGCGCCAGCCAGGATCTGCTGATAGGAGGGTTTGGGCCCACCCGGGGTAGAACCCTGCCCAGGATCTGGAGGCTTTTTCCCAAGGCCTGCACTAGCATCGAGGCTGGGAGGAGGCCCCCGGCCCCAAGATGTCGTCCCCGCCCTGGTCGCCATTCTGCTCAGCCTCTGAGCCCTCCTCTGGTCCCACCGAGGACCTTGTGGGCCCGGGCCCGGGCCCCGACGTGCCCGACCCCGATCCCGATCCCGCACCCACCCTGGATCCTGCACCTGCGTCTGAACTTGCTCCCGCTCTCGATCCTGTTCTCGCTCCCGTTCCTGCTCCAGCTCCCGTCATCAAGACGTTCGTCAACTCCAAAAACTAATTTGTTTTCGTGACCCACTGATTTTGTTATGATACAACATAAATATTTAATATCCGCAACAATACTTCAATATTGAATTATTATTAATAACATGCAAACAATAATAATTCAAATTCAAGTGCTATGAACAATACACAAATATCAAATCCAAAAATTAATTAATGCAATAGCAAATCCACGAGCACTTGAAGAAGGTAAAGTCTTAGCCACTTTTAGAGGGCAAAGTCTCTTATGCACATAGAGGCAACTTAAATCTAAATTATTCAAACATCAAACTAAGAAAATATTCTTTCTATTTACCACAACCTAACCCCAATTCTCAAGGGTCGACTAACTAAATCTATGGTTTGAAATAATAATAAAAATAACTAGCTAACACAACTATATTGGGATCATTACATGGGTTCCTCCATAAATATTTATCCTCAAATCTTGAAAAGACTAGAAAATGCTCTCAAGCTCCCATGTAGCATCTTCTTCTAGGAGGTCCTTCCACTCAATGAGAAAGTTTTGAATTTGTTGAGATTGAATATGACGAACTATGGACTGCAATACTACTTTCGGTTGAAGAGTGATTCAAACTTCTTCATCGAGCAATGAAAGCCATATTTGGGGTTGCACCTTTTTTTCAATAACCTATTTGAGATAAGATGCATGAAAAATTGGATGGATGTGGGAAGATGGTGGAATCTTCAACTAGTATGCTACTTCACCAATATGATGAACTACCTTGTAGGGACCATAAACTTGAGGAGTTGACTTCTGACTAGACTTGGTCTTTAAGGATAATTGCTTGTAAGGTTATATACATAAAAATACCATATCTCTTGTATTGAAGTATCATTTAGAATAGTGAAAATCATATTGTTGCTTCATACAATTCTAGTCTTGGGTCAAATTATCCTTAATAAGTTGAAGCATGATTTATTATTTTTGTAACAAATTGTAACAGCCTAAAATTGACCCATGTCAATTTAACCTAAGTTAAAAATATTCAAAACAACTTCCTAACCTTTTACCTCAATTTTCATGCCCTCCTAATGATATCGACTCTATTTGACTGATATCGGAAGTTTGATTCAATATCGGACCTAAATGTGTGAGATCGGATGTTCGATCTCATTCAAAAATAGAAAAGGCCCAAAAGAGCAAAACTATAAATTTATTGCAACTTCTTTTGTTCTCATCTGCCTAATAGCGCAAAGCTTACAGGTCGAGTTTGTCGATAACACCCAGATTGGAAGAAGTTGTAACTCCTATTTTTGGCCTAACCCCCAACCTATCTAGCCTATTTAATCAGACATCCTTCCCTTGAATTCCTCCTGACTTCCTAACTGATTAGCAATCACTTTCACGCTCTTTGCATTATTATTTCCTGTTGTTTTTTACGTACTTGTAGGTTTGAAAGTATGGTAGTTGCACATTGGAAGATATGGTACGAGATCGGATGTCCGATATCGTCAAAATAAGTCCGATCTTGCTTTGCAACACCCGATCTTGTCTGTAGGTTGCTTGGGGGCACCTTCAAAATTTGGTTTGCATTTTGTAATCTTGGATTTGTATTTCTAGTATCATATTTAGCATTTAACATCGCATTTAATATAGAAATCGTTGTTTATCATACTTGGAGTTCAACATCATTGCATTCAATTGTATTATTTATATATCATAGTTCATATTCATATTACTTCCTTTTAAAGCAACATACAATAGAATTTTACCTAACCTAACACATGCTTAACAAAGATCCATATGGTGTTGCAATTCCTTGTTTTGTTGTCTACTTGTGAAACTACAGGTTTATGATCAAATCGAGTCTGACGATATCTGATCAGACCTACCGATAACTGATCAAACATTCGATATCACCCTGCAACATACGATTTGGCATATAACAAGCAAACAAACTCTACATCAGACATTTGAGTTGAGTAAGAGTGTCAAATCTCTTTTATAATTGAGCACTGCATTAATTTATCTTCTATGATTTGTTGTATGTTGTATTCATTTGAAAAGAAACTGCATTTAGTATAGATTAGTTGCATTTGGCCAAAACTAGGTGATTGTGAGTAAAGTAAAAGAACACATCAAACAAACTCCCAACCTAGGCATGGAAAATGCCATAGCAAATGTTTCCTGGTGAACCCATCGATTTCGTCAAAAAATCACCAAAGAGGACACGACCTCAAGTGCCTCTCCTTTGAGGTGTAGACCTACCATTTTTCCATTACCCTTTTAGGCGCGGATCCATTAGCCTGAAGTAAAAGAATGAGAAAATTTTACAGCTACATAAATCATCTACTTGGACAACTTTGGAAGATTCTGGAACATAGTTTGTGACAAATGGAGATTTTTTACCATACAATGCTTCAAATGGGGACATCTTAAGGTGAAAATGGTAAGAAGTATTGTACCACCATTTTTCTAACAAAATCCATTGGACCCAGTGATGATACTTTTCTTGAGCAAAACAACGAAGGTAAGTACCCAAAATTTTACTAACAATATTTGTTTGACCATTAAACTAAGGGTGATATGAGGAGAAACTACTCAACTTGGTACCACTAAGACAAAACAATTCCTTCAAGGAATTGCTAGCAAATATAGGGTCGCAATCACTCACAATGGTTTTGGGCATACCATGTAACTTAAAAACATAGTCAAGAAATACCTTGGCTACCTTACTTGCCAAACAAGGATGTTGTAATGCACAAAAATGTGTATACTTGGAAAGGAGGTCTACTACCATAAAGATCATTATTTTATCCTATGATTTGGAAAGGCCCTCAATAAAATCCATGGATATGTGATTCCATTAGTGGTTAGGGATAGGCAAGGATTGCAACAATCCAAGAGATTTTATTGTTTTCTCTTTTTTACATTTACATGCCTCACACTTGACCATAAACATCTTGACATCTGCTTTTAATCATTTCCAAGAAAATGATTGCTTCACCTGTTAGTATATTTTTAAGAATCCTATTGTCTTGCCAAAGGACATGCATGTAATTCTTGGAGAACCTTTGACTTAATAGTCGAAATAAATGTGATATTTTTTGTGAAGCACTCCATTAGAGCATGTGAAGCAAGAATGCAATGATGGTCCTATTTTTATATCTTGAATTATTTGAGCAGTCTCTAAATCAACAAGTCAATCTTCTCAAAGTTAAGAAAGCCATCATGGACAAGGACCAAATATGGCATTGATAGCCACATCATCCTTGTATTTGCGAGATAAAACATCAATTACCATATTTTCCTTATATTTTTTATATTCAATGATAAAATTAATTTTTTTTTGGAAAACATCCCAGAAGGGATGCCACTTTCGGGTAAGACCCAAGGAGGAATGGGTATCTCAATGACAAAATCATGACCCAAGAGTTTGGTCATTCATTTATTTTATTTAGAGCATGAGAGATGTTATAAGAAATGCTTTAGGCTACTATGGACAATCTTAATGATGAAATAACTACTCAACAATATTGCCTTAATTTCTTTATGACATGTAAAATAGCTAGCATTTCCTTCTCATAAGTGGACCATCATAGATTCTTTATCAAAATTTGCTTATTCAAAGGCTAATGGGTGACCATATTGCATTAAAAAAACTCCAATACCTATGTCAGAAGCATCACATTCAATGTCAAAAGACTTGTTAAAATCAAGATTGGCTAAAACTGAAGTGGAACACATAGCTTCTTTGAGGGCTTGGAAGGCCTGGGATGCAATTTCAGTCCAAACAAAAGCATCTTTTTTGTGAGGGCAATGATAGGAGTGGCAATATTTCCATAGTTACGGATAAATTTCCTGTAATAACCTATGAGTCCTAGAAATCCATAGAGTTTTTTAAGGGATTTGGGTAAGGGCCAATCTTGAATAGCTTTGATTTTATTAGGATCTACCTTGAATCCTTTATGAGATATAGTATGTCCCAAATATTCTATCTCTTGGAACCCAAAGGCACACTTGGACCTTTTAACAAAGATTTTTTCCTTTTGTTACAAATTAAGGACTATGTCAATATAAACTAGATGTTCCTCCCAACATTTGTTGTAAATTAAAAATCATCAAAGAAAACTAGGACAAAATTATAGACAAAATGAAGAAAAACATGGTTCATGAGACTTTGAAAAGTGGAAGGACCATTAGTGAGTCCAAAAGGTATTACTAGAAACTCATAATCACCCTCATGTATATGAAAAGCAGTCTTAGGTATATTCTCTTCTCTAACCTTAATTTGGTAAAATCTAGAATGCAAGTCTAGTTTAGTGAAGTATATAGCACCATGGAATTCATCTAGTAGATCATCTATTAAAGGGATATAAAACTTATATTTGATAGGGATATTATTGGGGGGAAAAAAATTAGGACACATACGACACGAGTTAGCCTTACATCATGCCATCACCACCAAAGAGGAATATGGACTAATGCTTGGACAAATGATTCAATGCTCTGACATTTCTTGGACCAACTTTTCAATTTCTAACTTTTGGTGTTGGGGGTAGCGATAAGGATGCACATTAGGAGGTTGACTTCCTTGAATTATATGGATGGCATGATCATGTGTGCACTAGGAGGTAGACCCTTTGGCTCACTAAATACCTCTTCAATGATTGAACCTCTATGAAAATGACTTGGGCAAATAATCCAAGACCCCCCCTCTTCAATATCTTTTCCATGTGATGGAAACTAACTACCTTGGAGGAAGGGGTTTGAATTCCTTGGCTACATATGAACTTCCATTCTTTGTCCACTTGACATATATTTTTGTAGATTAATATTAACATCACCAAGCTAAGATAGCCATTATGCTCTCAAGATAACATATGAACTTCCTAGGTTCATATCAAAGAGATAGCCCACCCAAGTATATCTCCCATTTGGATTTTAACTTTAGTTGTTCGACTCACACATTGAGTAATAAACTCATTTGCAATAAATACTTTAAAATATTCTTGATTTGAAGTACTAATATACAAGCCCAAATAATTTTTTGTCTTATTATCTATAAAGTTATGTGTACTAACTGAATAAATAAACACATTGACACACTGTCATTTGATAAATCCTTGTATCTTGATAGTGAGGTGAGCTTGGAGACCCATAAGTGCATGAGTAGAGAGGTCCACAATATCATTCTCTTGTTCTACTTCATCCACTTATGTTGGTTGTTATCTTGGTTTTGTTGATTGCTCATGTTGTAACGAATCTTCATCCTCAAAAACTAATGTGTCTCCATATTCCAAGATAAACTTACGACATTCTTCAAAGGCATGATCAAAAGTATGGTGTGAATGACATTTGAAAGAGAAAAATCCTATGGAACACAAAATTTTAGTAAGGACGACAAGAGTTGAAATCACATCTATAGGGAGGACCAAAATCTTGGAGCTTTTATTCTGATGCTAGAGTTATACATTGTACATCATCAAGAGTATAAGGATCATGCATGTTGACTTCCTTTCAAAATTTATCTTTAAGACCATAGCAAAAGTTAGTGACTTCCATTTTTGGACTCAATTGATGGGTACAGATAAGGAGACTACTCAAAGCAATAGTCTTCCATTGTTCTTATTTTGCTTAGTTTGCATAAGATATACAACATATGATGTGGAAGATCCCTTATCAAATATTTGGATAAATCGTTCCTTGAATTTATGTCATAAAAGAGGGCTACCATATTGTTGAAGTTGCTAAAACAACCACTAATAAGCTTGGGTACCTAACGTAGAAGTTTCTAATGACTAGACAAAAAAAAATACCTGGACTGGAGTGAAGCGCATGAACTAGGGTTTCTGGAGCTAGGGAAAAACTAGGGCATCAGTTGGGTTGCCGAAGAGATTTCTGGTTACTGTGGATTTGAAGGCAAGATTGCTGCCCCAGGAGGGTCCAATGGGGACACCTCCGGATCCTCTTCTCGAGAGAAATAGCTCTTATGCAGATTTGCTAAAAGATAAATCTCCTTCCAAGACCGACGAAGCACAAAGAACTGCATTTAAAATGCTCTTCACGGTTGCTGGCAATAGATCAACATCTCATCGAGTCAATGGATGCTTGCCACAGTCATAATCAAGGCCCAAGATTGTCATTGAGCCAAGGATGGTCGAAGAAACAGTCTTATACAGAGCAAATCATGATTTGATCTGTAAATTCATGGGTATTCGCCCTACCCTAAATTTTTTGCATTCCTGGGTCCGACAAAACTGGGAGCCTCATGGTGAGTACTCTTTATGGTTTATTAGCAATGGGTATTTTATTGTTAGTTTTTCTTCTCTGGCCGATAGAAATAGGGCTTTCGAATCAAAAAAGAGGAATCATGGTCCGACAGGATTATTTGTTCAACCCTGGAGAGTGGGATTCGATCCTCGAATTGAACCCACTGTTGTCCCGGTCTGGATCCGTTTGTATGCACTTCCAATGGAGTTTTGGAGTGAGCAGTGTTTTGGAAATTATCGGTAATTCCCTTGGAAGACATTTGGGTGTCTCCAAAGACACAATAGAAGGAAACACAATTGTTTATGCAAGAGTATGTGTGGAAATGGATCTTAGCCAGCCTCTACCGACAGAGGTGGAACTTGAACTTGCAGGACTATCTTGGATTCAACAACTGGATTATGAGGCTCTGCCCTTCAGATGCAGAGTTTGCCACAAATATGGGCATTTGGCCCGATCTTGCCCAAATAATATGAACACAAAAATGGAGGCTCCTCTAGGAATGTCAAATCTTCCTAAGGAGGGTAAATCAACAATAAACAAAGAACCAACCAATACTTCTCAGGGTAAAGAAGCACAGAGAGATGGTTTTGAACAACCCAAAAGAAGGAGAAGGCAAAAGAAAAAATATGGTAAAGAGCAAACCCAACTCAAGCCCGCCAATAGGTATGAGATATTTAAGACACTAATGGACCAAGAAGAACAATTCATGGAAGGAGTGGATGGGAATAGTGAAAATAATAACATCCACGTTCAAGCTCCTCTTTCATCTCCCCCCATCATAGAGCAGGTAATTGAGCACAGTGAGTTACCATAGTCAGAGAGTGCAGGGGCATTGATAGTACATAACCAAGAGCAACCAATAATTAAGGATGTCAGCATGGGAATAGCATAAAAGAACAGAGAAAGGCCAACTTTAGGGATAACTCAGGTGGAAAAGAGATAAAAAAATAGCAACTCTCAAGGAGTGGGTAGAAAATCAAATAAGGAATTGCTAGCAGTTCAAGGAGACAAACTGATCACTGGAGGATCGGTGAGGCCAATAGATTCTTACTGCTCTCAAGGTAACCAATGATTATACAATCATGGAATGTTAGGGGTTTAAATAGTAGAACCCATCAATCTGCTGTTCGAAGACTCTTAGAAAAATGTAAAACAGATTTTTTGCTTATCCAGGAGACAAAAATGTCGTTAGATCTTATGTGTAAAACAGTTAACAGAATTTGGAGGGGTTCTGGTCATATGGAAGTGGCTGCCCAAGGTGCCTCAGGGGGATTGTTACTCTTTGGAACTCTCTTGAATGGACTGCAATAGAACATATAGCTTGGAGGGGTGTTCTCACATCACATTTTAGAAATAATGTCACAGATGAACATGTTTTAATCACAAATTTTTATGGGGCTCAAAACCTAGATGGTCAGAGGCTTCAATGGAAAGTTGTGCATAACATGAGAGTCTCAAGGGAAGATTTATATTCGGATTATTGCTGGGATTTTAATGCTAAATTATCCTCTAGAGATCAGGAAGGGGGAACCCCAATTTTGGATCCAGGGGATCGACTTATGATTGCCCAAGTCCAGGCTTTACACTTGGTGGATATTAAATGCCCTGGAACCAACTATACTTGGACTAATAAGAGGAGGGAGCCACATAGCAGGAAGGTAAAGTTAGACCATTTTTTGGTTTCAGAGGAGGCATTTGTAAAATGGAATACAAAATTTTAGATTTTGGAGGGTCCAGTTTCAGATCACTTTCCCATTTTGTTGGAAGGAGGGATTAAGACAGAGCAGCATCACAAACCATTTAAATTTGAAAATTTTTGGTTACAAAAAGAGGAACTTCGAAAGAAAATTCCACAGTGGTGGGAAGAAGGTCGCCCAGCATACGGGACAACAATGTTTAGATTCCACAAACAACTTCATTATGTCAAAGATCAACGGAAACAATGGAGGCGAGCTAACAAGACAGACTTCCAGGTCCAAAGAGCTCCTTTGGTGGCCAGATGGGATGAGGTTCAAAAACACTTTAGGGAAGGAACAATTACAGAGCAGCTCAAAGTCGAGGATGATGCCTTGCGTAAAGCGGTTGAGGACATTGACAACCAAGAGGAGACCTACTGGAAACAGAGAGCAAGAACCACTTGGTTATTAGAAGGTGATAGAAATACCAAATTTTTCCATCGGACTGCCTGTGCTAGGAGACAGATGAACAACATGGAAGCTCTTCAAGATGAGAACGAACACTCCTTTGATACACTTCCAGGTATGCATGCCCATTCAATGGATTATTTTTCTAAACTATTTAAGGAAAGTATGGTGCAAGATGAAGAGGCTCAAAATGACGTTATTGTTGTCATACCTTCCATTATCTCTGAAGAAGAAAATCAGACCCTTCTTAAACCCATTGATAGAGAGGAGCTAAAGAATGTGGTCTTTGGAATGAGCACCGAAAAAACTCCAGGTCCAGATGGCTTTCCAATTGAGTTTTTTCAGGCCTTTTGGGATAACTTGGAGGAGGATGTAATGGTTGTTATAGAGGAGTCCAGAGGTAGTAAAAGAATGCTTAAAGCATTAAATCATACTTTCATTACCTTAATCCCAAAAGGGGAGGAGGGGGTACATATTTCAGATTATAGACCTATTGCCTTATGCAATGTTATATATAAAATAATCACAAAGGTAATGGTTGAGCGGCTAAAACCTCTTTTACATAACATTATCTCCTCAGAGCAAGGGGGCTTTGTAGAGGGTAGGCAGATCTTGGATGGGGTGGTTCTAGCTCAGGAGGCAATCCATTCAATGCAAACATCTGGTAATAAAGGAATGTTCATAAAATTAGATATGTCAAAGGCTTATGATAGGGTGGAGTGGAGCTTCTTGTCAAAGATGATGGCAGCCTTTGGTTTCTCTCAGGATTGGATAGAATGGGTCATGAGTTGTGTTTCTACTCCGACATACTCAGTGTTAATCAAGGGTCTTCCCTCGCCACCGTTTGGAGCCACTCGAGGCCTTCGTCAAGGAGATCCTTGCTCTCCCTATCTTTTTCTCATATTGGTCGAAGGATTAGGTAGACTTTTCTTGAGGAGACGACAACAAGGTTTGCTAACAGGTATCAAGGTGGGTGAGGAAGTTTTGACTCACCTACAGTTTGTGGATGACACAGGATTGGTGGGAGTGGCCAACTTCAGGGGAAGCAAGAATGATCAGAGATACTCTTAATGTCTACCTTAGGGCTACAAACCAAGTCATCAATGATAAAAAATCCAAAGTGGTCTTTTTCAATCTTGATCAAAGGCTTCAGGACAAAGTTTTAGAGATCTTGGGATTCACAAGGACCTCTCTCCCAATGGTTTACTTGGGGGTCCCTTTGCATTTTAAAAAACTAAAAATAGATATCTGGAGGAATCTTTTGGATTGTATCAAGGATAGAATTAATCATTGGTCTCACAAATGGTTAAGCTATGGGGGTAGATTAACTTTTTTACAGTCAGTCATTCAAGCCATGCTAATTTATAAATTCTCTATCCTGGCTGCCCCACATACTATTTGGAAAGAGTTGGACAAGATGGCTAGAAAATTTTTATGGGAAGGAGTAAAAGGAGAGAGGAAATGGGCCTTAGTAGGTTGGGACAAAGTAACCCAGCCCAAGGTAAAAGGAGGTTTGGGACTGAGAAGATCCAAGTTAAATAATAGAGCTTTGGCTGGAAAGCTTTACTGGAGGTGGATTTCCCAACCAACTTCCTTATTCAGTAGAATCCTAACTAGTAAATATTTGGGACATGTAAACCCAAACGAGGTGGGTCGTTTCCCTTTGGATGGTACTTGGTTCCTTAGTGTGGCAGGCTCTCAAGTTAGGATCTCAGGTAGTAAAAGATCGATTATTTTGGAAAGTGGGGAGAGGGGAGAAGGCACGATTTTGGACAGATTCATGGGATCATTACCCACCTATCATTGTTGAATTTCCTGAATTGCAACCAATAAAAACAACCATAGAATCCAAGGGTTGGGTCCAAATTGAAAGTTATTTCACCACTAGTCAGCTAGGGGATTATAAGTTTAAGCAGTTTAAGAAGTTGGATGAGTGGCCAATTTCAATCCCTCCGGATTTGGCACCCATCATGACTAAAATCTTGACAGAAATATTTCTCACAGGTAGAGACGAGGAGGATGAATTAGCTTGGGGCTATGGGAGCCTTGGTGTCTACACAATGAAGGACGGATATGACAAGATCCTTCCAGAGCCTCCCCCTCATACATATCAGGTTGAGGATTGGAGAAAGATTTGGCACTCCAAGGGTTGGCCGAAAGTAAACTTTTTTTCCTTGGCAGTTCATGCATAATGGAATTCTCACTTTTGATAATCTCATATGTAAAGGAATCATCGGTCCATCTCAATGTGTCTTATGCTACAAGAGCGAGGAAACAACTGATCACTTGATGTTTGAGTGCCCATTCACGCGCCAGATTTGGGAGAGATGGTTTTTATATTATAAAATTCAAGTTAATGGTGACTTGAATCGGATTAATATCTGGGAAAGATGGAAGAGGGGTAGATTTAAATCTAAAGCTCTTTGTATTGGTTGGGAGCTTGGATTAAACTTTATTTGGTGGCAAGTGTGGTTGGAGAGAAATGCTAGAATTTTTAGAGAAACTTTTTCTTCTTTAGATGGAGTTTGGCAGGTCATTTGGAGCAAAGTCACAGAAACTGTGGCCGTCTATGCTAAAGAGGAAACTCAAGTTGTTATTGGGGCAATGGAAGAGGAAGTTGAAGTGCAAGAGGGATAGGACATAGCTAGTTGGAAACCACCCCTGAAGGTTGGATTAAAATTAATACTGATGGAGCTGCAAAAGGCAATCCGGGTAGAGCCAAAATTGGAGTGGTTTGCCGAAATCATATTGGAACAGTGCTCTATTGGGAACCGCAAGGCTTGGGAAGAGCCACAAACAATGAAGCAGAAGCCATAGCTATCAAATCTGCTTCTATTTGGGCAGTTAAACAGGGCCACAGGAGGATAATTCTTGAATCGGATTCTCAAATAATGGTTGGAGCTCTAGATTGCATGAGGAACTTTGCTTTGAAAGCATGGAGGTTGAGGATTCTTGTCACTCAAATTAAGGAATTATGGAGGGAATTAGATGATGTGATTCCAGTTTATGTGAGTAGAGATTTAAACAAAGTGGCTGACTTCCCGGCTAAGATGGGTGCTGAGAAGGAGGTAGGGGTTCAGTTGCACAGTGACATGGCTATTGAGGATGAGGTGATTAGGCAGGGTCTTGAAAGGTCCCTGAGCTAATGATCAAAGAAAAATCAAAGGGAGGAAAGGTGTCGCGGAAGGGAGGAAAGGTGTCGCGATATCGCGACATGTTGCTTCGTCGCGGCCAAGGGAGGAAAGGTGTCACGATATCGCGACATGTTGCACCGTCGCGGCCAAGGGAGGAAAGGTGTCGCGATATCGTGACATGTTGCACCGTCGTGGTCACTGGAGGAAAGGTGTCACGATATCGCGACATGTTGCACCGTCGCGGTCACTGGAGGAAAGGTGTCACGATATCGTGACATGTTGCTTCGTCGCGGCCAAGGGAGGAAAGGTGTCGCGATTTCGTGACATGTTGCACCATCGCGGCCAAGGGAGGAAAGGTGTCGCGATATCGCGACATGTTGCTTCGTCACGGCCAAGGGAGGAAAGGTGTCGCGATTTCATGACATGTTGCTTCATCGCGGCCAAGGGAAGAAAGGTGTCACGATTTCGCGACATGTTGCTTCGTCGCGGCCAAGGGAGGAAAGGTGTCACGATTTCGCGACATGTTGCTTCGTCGCGGCCAAGGGAGGAAAGGTGTCACGATATCGCGACATGTTGCATCGTTGCGACCAAAGGAGAAAAAGTGTCACGATATCGCGACATGTTGCATCGTCGCGACCAAAGGAGAAAAATGTCGCGATATCGCGACATGTTGCATCGTCACGGCCAAGAGAGAAAAAGTGTCGCGATATCGCGACATGTTTCATCATCGCGGCCAAAGGAGAAAAAGTGTCGCGATATCGCGACATGTTGCTTCGTCGCGGTCGAAAGAGGAAAAGTGTCGCGATTTCACGACATGTTGCAACATCGCGGCCAAGAGAGAAAAAGTGTCGCGATATCACGACATGTTGCTTCGTCACGGCCGAAAGAGAAAAAGCATCGCGATATCGCGACATGTTGCTTCGACGTGGCCGAAAGAGAAAAAGTGTCGCGATTTCACGACATGTTGCAACATCGTGGCCAAGAGAGAAAAAGTGTCGCGATATCGCGACATGTTGCTTCGTCACGGCCAAAGGAGGAAAAGGTGTCGCGATATCGCGACATGTTGCAATGTCGCGGCCCAAGGAGAAAAAGTGTCGCGATATCGCGACATGTTGCTTCGACGCGGCCAAAGGAGGAAAAAGTGTCGCGATATCGCGACATGTTGCAACGTCACGACCAGAAGAGGAAAAAGTGTCGCGATATCGTGACATGTTGCATTGTCGCGGCCAAAGGAGAAAAGTGTCGCGATATCGTGACATGTTGCATTTTCGCGGCCAAAGGAGAAAAGTGTCGCGATATCGCGACATGTTGCATTTTCGCGGCCAAAGGAGAAGAAGGAAAAAGTGTCGCGATATCGCGACAAGTTGCATCAATAGACCAAACCGATCCCCTTGTTAGCTAGTTAATGGTTCAAGAGATTTGGCTCCATTGCAAATCTTTTTTTACTGTTGTAAGCATGTGTTCTCTCTGACTGAGGCTGGGAAAAGTCTCTTCCCAAATTGTAATTGATCTTTGTTTTAATACAAGTTTTTTCAAATTTTTTCAAAAAAAAAAAACGTAGAAGTTTCTAATACAACATGACCTATTTTAGGATTATGGTATAAATGGATAAGACCTTCCATTTTGACCAACCATCCTTAAGGATTGACACCTTCAAAGGAGGGAATATTGATAAGAGGAACCTTAACATTGCGAGGTCATTCTAAGAAATTAGAAGCATCACCTACTGAGGAGTCTAGATCAAAGTCAAAGCCCAGGTGATAAGAGCTAGAACCTAGATGATTATGACAAGGTGGTTGTTGTGGAAGAACATTAGTATTTGGTGCTTGATGAATGGTAAAAGTTTAGGCCCAACAATTTGTTGTGACTAGGTCCGAGGTGTAGACCAATTGGTAAACCCCACAAGGGGGGCGGAGGTCCAAGGTTCAAATCTTGGGCCTCGTCGGACTTCACACTTGTCCCTTTCCTGGTGCTTTCAGTGGCGTAAAAGGTTTTAAATGATTGTGGCATGGTGGTTATAGGGGCGGATTGCATGAAGATTTGTGTGGCGGCTTCTGGGGCAGACATCGCAGAATACTATGGCGGCCATAAAAAGCTGGACAGCCTGCTCGGATTCGTGGCAGCTACCGGATTCCACCATGTAAATTAAAAAAAAAAAACAATTTGTTGTGACCCTTGGACAAGAGGAGGCACAATAAAGGATGAAACTAGGATTCTTTGAATTTTATTCAATATTTCAATTTGATTATTCGAGAGGTTGACAATGGAAGCAACCACTTGTTCTTATTGCAAAAGATATTTATACAAACTAGGGTCAATATTACTAGGAAGAGGTCTAAGACTTAGAGGGGTAGCAGGGGCAGGGTTAATTGGATAAGGAGAAGAAGAACCAAATGTGTTGGGTTGGGGATAATCCCTAATGTTTAAGGAAGAAATAAGATGTTGATTGAAACTATTGATATTAAAGGGAGTGTTGTGATGATTAACAAGATTTATAGATTGGCACTTCTTTAGGCTCATACATACCTCTGAAGCAACAATATGTTGTAATCAACCATTGACTCATGTTCAACCAAATATTAGCAGGTTCATTCTTGCACTCACAACTTCAAGAAATAAACACCAAAAATTATGTTTCCCTTAAGGATCTGATGACACTGGATACTCTTGTCTTCCTCCTCTTTCTCTATATAATTTTATTTTTCTTTCTTTTCTTTTTTAAATAAAAAGTTTATTTAAATAATTTAATTAGTTATGGGGAAATGGTTTTAAAATGAGAAATAATGGAATTTATTTTATTTTTTAAATGAGGGGGGTGTTTAGTAACACAGGGTTTAATAATTAAAAAAATCAAATGTGAAAGGAGGGGGGGAAGACAGGAAATTACTCTTTTTGGTTGTTGTATAATCAAACACAATATTGTTACCCCAAGAGGGCCCAATGGGATGCCTCCAGATCCTCTTTTAGATAGACAAAGTTCATTTACATAATTTTTGAAGGAAAAATTTCCAGTAGAGACTAAAGAAGCACAAAAAATTGCACTCAAAATGCTCTTTACAACTGCTAGAAAAGGATCAACATCTCTAAGAGTTAACAAATACTTGCCACAGTCGAAATCAAGGCCAAATATTATCATTGAGTAAAGGATAGTAGAAGAAACAATCTTATATAGAGCCAATCATGACCTGGTCTATAAATTCATGGGTATTTGCCCTACCTTGAATTTTTTGTATTCGTGGGTTTGGAAAAATTGGGAGCCTCTTGGTGAGTATTATTTGTGGTTTATTAGTAATGGATATTTTATTGTTATTTTTTCCTCACTTATTGACAGAAATAGGGCTTTCAAATCAAAAAAGAGGAATCATGGTCCGATAAGATTATTTATTCAGCCTTAGCGAGTGGGATTTGATCCCCAAATTGAATCCATCGATGTCCCAATTTGGATTCATTTGTATACACTCCCAATGGAGTTCTATAGTAAGAAAGTATTGGAAATCATCAATAATTCCTTTGGAAGATATTTGGATATTTCTAGAGACACAATGGAAGGAAACACAACTGTTTATGCTAGATTATGCATGGAAATAAATCTCAGCCAATCTTTGCTATCAGACGTGGAACTCAAACTTGCAGGACTATATTGAATTCATTAACTAGATTATGAGGCATTGCTCTTCATGTGTAGAGTTTGCCATAAATATGGGCATTTGGCTTGGTCTTGACCAAACAATATGAACATAAAAATGGAGGCTCCTCTAGGAATGTCGAATCTTCCTAAGGAGTGTAAGACAACAGTCAATTAAGAAGCAACCAATATTTCTTAGGGCAAAGAAGCACAAGGATATGGCTTTGAACAACCCAAAATAAGG
The DNA here is from genome assembly GCA_028583015.1 of Wollemia nobilis. Lineage (NCBI taxonomy): Eukaryota > Viridiplantae > Streptophyta > Pinopsida > Araucariales > Araucariaceae > Wollemia > Wollemia nobilis. Next base: position 38,295,120 of record JAQPPZ010015824.1, on the reverse strand, counting down.
AGAAGACAAAAGAAAAAATATGGTAAAGAGCAAACCCAACTCAAGTCCTCAAATAGGTATGATATATTCAATACACTAGTGGAGTAGGAAGAAGAACAATTCATGGAAGGAGTGTATGGGAATAATAAAAACAATAACAACCATGTTCAAGCCCCTCTTTCGGCTCCTATCCTAGAGTAGGTAATAGAGTGCAGTGAGTTACCACAATTAGAGATTGCAAGGGTATTGATAGTGCATAACCAAGAGAAACCAATAATAAAGGATGTCATCATGGATGTGGTAGAAAAAAATGGATAAAATTCAACTATAGGGATAAACCAGGTGGAGAAGAAATTAAAGAATGTGAGCTCTCAAGGAGTGGGTAGAAAATCAAACAAGGAATTGAAAGCAACTCAAGGAGATAAAATGATCATTAGGGGATTAGTGAGGCCAATGATTATACAAACATGGAATATTAGGGGTTTAAATAGTAGAACCCATTAATTTATTGTTCAAAGACTCTTAGAAAAAAGTAAAACAATTTTTTTTCTTATATGGGAGACAAGAATGTCATCAAATCTTATGTGTAAAACAATAAATAGACTTTTGAAGGGTGCTAATCATATGGAAGTGGTTTTCCAAGGGGCCTTAGGGGGGATAGTTATCTTCTGGAACTCTCTTGAATGAATGACAATATAAAATATAACTTGGAGGGGTGTCCTCACATCGCATTTTAGGAACAATGTGATAGTTGAGCAGGTTTTAATCACAAAATTTTATGGGGCTCAAAACCTAGATGGTCATATTTGTCAATGGAAAGTAGTGCATAATATGAGAGTCTCGAGGGAGGAGTTAGACTAGATTGTTTTTTTTTTTTTAATTGAAAAAAAACTTGTATTAAAACAAAGATCAGTTACAATTGGGAGTAGACACATCCCAGCCGAAAACAATGAAAGCACATGATTACAAGAGAAGAGGAAGATTTGCAATGGAGCCAAATCTCTTGAACCAATACCAAGCTAGCTGAGGGAGCTGATTGGTCTGTTACAACAACTTGTCGCGAAATCATGCAGCAAACACCAACTTCACCTTTGGCCGCAAAAAAGCTACAAGTCGCGAAATCGCGACATAAGACTCCTCTGACCGCAAAAAGTCAACCTGTCGCGAAATCTAAAGTTAGACTAGATTGTTACTGGGGATTTTATTTCTAATTTATCATCCAAAGATCAGGAAGGGGAACCTCAATTTTTTTTGTGGAAAACACACCAAATGGGATGCCACTTTTGGATAAGTCCCAAGGAGGTAAAGGTATCTATTCCTTCAAAAATGCGTAGGGCTCGCACCTGGCCTGCCCCCTTTGGCACACTTAACGAGCATACCTAAAACAACAAAAACAATAACAAACAAACACAAAAAAATACAACATCAAAAAACAAAGACAATCAATCAAGAAAACAATCAAACAAACAAAAATACAAAACAAATAAAAACAACAAAACAACAAAAAACTAAAAAAAAAAAACAAATAAATAAATAAATAAAAATAAAATAAAATAAAAAATAACAAAAAAACACAAAACACATAAGAAAACCATAAAAACAATAAAACAACACACAAACACTTAAAAAAACCCAAAAAATGAAAAACAACAAAAACACACACATCCCTCGAAAAAAAAAAAAAACAAAAAACACAACTACGACCTTTCTAGGCCAAAAGACTATTAAGGCAAATATTCAACGGAGGAAACATAGGAAAGATATGTCTAATCTAGGGAACTAAAATACCTTGAGTGGACCAAAAAGAAGCAAAAACAAAGCAAAAAGGAACTAGGTACCTCTAGTACCGGAGTCATCCAGAGAAAGGATAAAAAGTAGAGCTTCCCTTATTTGTGAAGTGGTCGTAGCAAATAATATCACCTTTGTCCAATGCCCAATTAGCTAAAGCATCAACACTTATGTTATGTTCTTTGACCACATGATTGTAATCCACTTTCAAAAAGCCCATTTGGATTAATTGAGTCTTCTCAACAATTCTTTTTATTCTTCAATCAACCTTATGATTCTTCGGATTCTTCGAAATATTAATCATGAGTTGAGAGTCAGATTCAACCAACACCTTTTCCATACAATCTTAGTAGCCTCTTGAAGGCATCTAAGGATACCATACCCCTCAGCAGGGGCAACCCCAATTTTAGACCTAGGGGATCAGCTTATGATTGCCTAGGTCCATGTCTTACACTTGGTGGATATCAAATGTTCTAGAACCAACTATACTTGGACTAATAAGAGTAAGTAATCACATAGCAGGAAGGTGAAGTTAGACCATTTTTTGATTTTAGAGGAGGTGTTTGTGAAATGGAAGCTAACATTTAGATTTTGGAGGGTCTAATTTCGAATCACTTCCCCATTCTGTTGGAAGGGAGGATCAAGATAGGGCAACATCGCAAACCATTTAGATTTGAAAACTTTTGGTTATAAAAAGAGGAATTTCAAAATAAAATCCCATAGTGGTGGGAAGAGGGACACCTCGCATATGAGACAACAATGTTTAGATTCCACAAGCAACTTCATTATTTTAAGGATCAACTAAAACAATGGAGGTGAACTAACAAGATGAACTTCCAGGTCTACAGAGCTCCATTGGTGGCCAAATGGAAAGAGGTGCAAAAACACTTCAAGGAAGGAACAATTATAGAGCAGCTCAAAGAAGAGGATGATGCATTGCATAAAGTGATTGAGAACATTAACAACCAAAAGGAAATATATTGGAAACGAAGAGTAAGAACTACTTGGTTATTGGAATGTGATAAAAACACCAAAATTTTCCATCGAGCTACTTGTGCTAGGAGACAAACGAACAAGATGGAAGATTTTTAGGATGAGAACGAGCACTCCTTTGATACAATCCTAGGTATGCATTTCCATTCAATGAATTATTTTTTAAAATTGTTTAAGAAAAGTATGGTGCAATACAAAGAGACTTAAAAAGAAGTTATTGTCATACCCTCTATTATATCCAAAGAAGAAAATCGGGCCTTTCTTAAACCCATTGATAACGAGGAATTGAAGAAGGTGGTCTTTGGGATGAGTACAGGAAAAATGCCAAGTCCAAATGGCTTCCCAATTAAGTTTTTTATACCTTTCGGGACAACTTGGAGGATGATGTAATTGTTGTTATAGAGGAGTCTAGAGGCAATAAAAGAATTCTTAAAGCATTAAATCATATATTCATTGCCCTAATTTTGAAAGGAGAGGAGGGAGTGCATATTTTAGATTATAGACCTTTTATCTTATGCAATATTATATATAAAATAATCACGAAGTTAATGGCTGAGTGGCTAAAATGGTAGGAACCTCATTCCTAGCAATGGAGAAAGGTGGAATAACAATGGAAATGGATGCAAAACAAGTAAAATGTATTAAATCACCTTGGAATGTATCGTTGTTTCAATGGAGGTAACCCTACCAATGCTCTCAATGAGATATGTTTTCTTATTCAATGGATGCCTCTCCTAAGAATTATCTACCCTACCCTTATATCTACTCTACGGTTACTATGAGAGGATGTGATGTTTCATATAATAATTAATTAATTAATAATAGAGTTATGTTAGGATGGAGAATCCTAACATGCCACCCTCCTTAAAAAGAGCTTTGTCCTCAAAGCTCAAAGGGAGAAGCTTTGTTTCGTGTTTTCCAAGTAGTATTTGCTCATGTTCTTGCACTATTTTAATGTCATCTTCCCATAAGCAGGGATATTTTGAAGGTGGAAGTGTTGGCGGGGGATAGGTAGGAAGAATAGTAGAATTAGAACGACGACAGGGGGGCAACCCTTTTTGTGCTTTCTTGGTGGCTTGGATAGAAAATAAGTGGGCAACCATTTCCTTGCCTCCTCTACGAATAATTTTCTCCATTCGATGAGAGCTTACTAGTGGAGAAGGGCCTGATTTTAATCCTTTAAGAGTATATGTTTGATTCTTTATTGTGAATTTCATCCATAAATCTTCAAAATCCCATTGAATAGTGTTGAGTTTTCATAACCATTATACTCCTAGGATGATATCGCATCCTCCTAAGGGAATTGCATACATGTCATGTTTCATGGTGTAATCACCCAAGGTGAGCTTAATATTATGGCATTTCTCTTTACAAGTGATCCTTCCCCATTACCAATCATGACTTCAAAATTATTGCAAGGATGGATAAAGCAGTCAACTTGTTTTACCACACGTGGGTTGATGAAATTATGGGTACTATCAGAGTCAATAAGCACAATAAGATTTTGTCGTTTGAAGGATCCGGGGACTTTCATAGTTTGGGGAGAAGAATTACCGATGAGGGCATTGAAAGAAATTTCTAGTGGACCTTGAGTGCTATCATCGGGTGTATCCATCATGACTTCTACCTCGATCTCCTCTTCGTCGTTGGTTGATTGACAAGGAATAGCTGCATCCAAAATATATAATTTGGGTGTAATGCATTTATGATTGGGTACAAATTTCTCATCACAATGAAAACAAAGGCATTTTTCTCTTCTTTCTTTCATTTCCTCGGGGCTGATGCATTTAATTGGTAGGATTTGGTTAAGTTTTGGGGTGGGGTAAGTATTTTGTGATTCTACTTTAGATGGGTTTCCTAGTTGACGTTGGTTATTGAATTTCTCTTTCGCCATTTGGGCTAGCACGATAGTCTGCATCATGTCAGTGGGGTTGAGCATTTGTACTTCTAATCGAATGTCTTCCTTTAAGCCATTGATGAAACAACTTTGGAAGAATGAGGCATTTAGCCCTGATGTAAGATTTGCCAATTTTTCAAATTGAGCTTGGTATTCTCGCACTATAGTGGTTTGGCAGAGTTTGGTAAGGGCTCCCATGAAATCTTCGAATTTAGTAGGGCCGAATCGTACCATTAGGTTTTTTGTAAATTCTAGCCATGTAGGGGGGCCATTTGTCTTTTCGTACCACTGATACCATTGGGTGGTGATATTTTCTAGGTGGAAGGATGCAATGCGAACCTTTTGTGCCTCAGGGATTTGATAGAGGGAGAAGTATTGGTCAGCCCGATAGATCCAATTTGTGGGGTCACCTCCTTCAAATTTTGGAAAATCTAATTTAGTAGTTTGAGGTAGGATTGATGTTTGTGGTCCCCCAAGTAATGCTTGGTGTGTTGGTGCTCCGGTAGATTGGTCAACTTGGATTAATGCCATATTTTGTTGTACCATATTGACGGAGTGGTTAGTGGTATCAATTTTTAAGTCTAGGTCTGCTATCTTGTTTTCATATTCCACCTTTTGTATTTTTTCATCCTTCCATTGGTGAAAATCCTCCTTTGTTATAATTTTATTTGCAAGATCGTCCTTCCACCGATTCATTTCCAGCATGAAATATTTGAAAGGATCCTGTGATTGAGATCTCCTTCTATTGACCATTATAGGGCTAGTTTGAAATTTAGAAGTTCCTTTTTTGTAGTTGAAAGTTTAGATTTTTTTTTTTTAAATGCAAAAAAAAAAATTGATGATTTTTGCAAAAAAATCTAAAATTTTTGATAATTTTTTTATGCAAAATTTGGCTTATCAACTTAACTGGACCCAACAGACACTTTTTTGAATTCAAATTTTTGAATTTTGGTTGGAATCAACGGCTACCGAGCGGTGGGCGGGAACAACGACTAGTGAGCGGTGGATAACAATGATCACAACTAGCAACGTTTAGATTTCGAACAGGTAACAACGATCACAACTAGCAACAATCAAATTTTGGGTGGGTAACAATTTGAACGAGTGGATAGGACAAGGAGCGACAAGTAGGAAAACTATGGAGGAACACATGCCAACCATCGATACCAAGGGTGCTCGTGCGTGCATTGGAAATGTTTAGCCAAGCTAGACACTTAATGGATGTGTACAACGTCCTTTAAATGTCCCCTTGGTTCCTTGCGAAACCAATGTGGGATAAAGAGAGCACACGATTATGTGCTCCTCTCCCACCTTCCATCATTGGTGAAATAATTCGACGTCAACAATTGCTATGATGCTCGAAAAATTTTAAATTTTTAAAACCTTAGCTTTGTTAAACCTTTGAATAAAAAATGAGTTGCTGATTATCGAAAAAAATTGAAAACACTAAAAGTGTGCGGAATATCGTTTATGAAAGTGTTTTTGTTGGCATAGAATGGAAGAGGTGTTCGTGTGCGAAGATGACGAAAGGGTTCAAAACCACAGGTGATGTCAGAAATGTATGAGTTGAGAGTTGAGATGATGAAAAAGGCTTAATGTTCTTGCTTATTGTCTATCCAACTTTAAGTAGCAGTGAATTGTTGTGCCTGCCTAGATTTTGGAGTAAATTGGAGACCAATTTTACGTTTTAATATGTGAATCTTTACCAAGCTTGAATACACAAATGTTGTAACAAATACCCCTTATTTTAGATGTAAAACGTTGGCAAACAATGATACCAGATTGCCTGTAGTCCACAAAACTGTAGTTGTCAACAAGAATGTAGAGTTGTAATACATAATGGTGGTGTCCTTCTCCCAAAACTAGCTCTGATACCAGATGGTAGGAACCTCGTTCCTAGCAATGGAGAAAGGTGGAATAACAATTCAAATGGATGCAAAACAAGTAAAATGTATTAAATCACCTTTGAATGTATCGTTGTTTCAGTGGAGGTAACCCTGCCAATGCTCTCAATGAGATATGTTTTCTTATTCAATGGATGCCTCTCCTAAGAATTATATACCATACCCTTATATCCACTTTACAGTTACTATGAGAGGATGTGATGTTTAATATAATAATTAACTAATTAATAATGGAGTTATGTTAGGATGGAGAATCCTAACATAAAATCTCTCCTACATAGCATTATCTCCTTGGAGCAAGGGGGTTTTATAGAGGGCAAGCAGATGTTGGATGGTATGGTTCTAATTCAAGAGGTAATACACTCAATGCAAAAATATAGAAATAAAGAAAAGTTCATAAAATTTGATATGTTAAAGGCTTATGATAGGGTGGAGTATAACTTCTTGTCAAGGATGATGGTAGCCTTTTGTTTCTCTTAGGATTGGATAGGATAGGTCATAAGTTGTGTTTCTACTTCGACATACTCAATGTTAATAAAAGGTCTTCCCTCTCAACCATTTGCAACCACTCGAGGCCTTCGTCAAGGAGATCCTTGTTCCCCTTATATTTTTCTCATGTTAGTTGAAGGCTTGGGTAGACTTATCTTAAGGAGAAGACAACAGGGTTTGCTAATAGGTATCAAGGCGAGTGAGGGGGTTTTGAATCACCTACAATTTATGGATGATATGGGATTGGTGGGAGTGGCCAACTTAAGGGAAGCAAGAATTATTAGAGGTAATTTTAATGTTTACCTTAGGGCCACAAGTCAAGTCATCAATCATAAGTGGACTTCTTCAATCTTGATTGAAGGCTTCAAGATAGAATTTTAGATATCTTGGGATTCACGAGGACTTCTCTCCTAGTGGTATATTTGGGGATCCCTTTGCATTTAAAAAATTGAAGATAACTATTTGAAGGAATATTTTGGATCATATCAAAAAAATAATTAACCATTGGTCTCACAAATGGTTAACCTTTGGGGATATATTACTTTTTTTTACAGTCAGTCATTCAAGCCACACCAATTTATAAATATTCTATCCTTGCTGCCTTACATACCATATGGAAAGAGTTAGAGACGATGGCTAGAAACTTTGTATGAGGAAGAGTAAAAGGAGATAGGAAATAGGCCTTAGTAGGTTGGGAGAAAGTAATCCAAGCCAAGGTAAAGGGAGGTTTGGGACTGAGAAGGCTAGAGTTAAATAATAAAGATTTGGCTGGAAAGCTTTACTGGAGGTGGATCTCCCAATCAACTTATTTATTCAATAGAGTTTTAACTAGTAAATATTTGGTGCAGGTGAAACTAAATGAGGTAAGTCATTTCTCTTTGGATGTTAATGGGTCCTTAGTGTGGTAGGCTCTAAAGTTAGGATCTCAAGTAGTGAAAGATGGATTATTTTGGAAAGTGGGAAGAGAGGAGAAGGCATGATTTTGGATAGATTCATGGGATTGATACCCACCTATCATTGTTGAATTTATAGAACTGCAACCAATAAAAAACCATGGAAATTAGGGTTTGGATCTAGATTAAAATTTATTTCAACACTATTCAGCTAGGGGATTATAGATTTAAGCAGTTTAAGAAGTTGGATGAGTTGCCAATTCCAATCCCTTTGAAATTGACACCCATCATGATTAAAGTCTTGGTAAAAATATTTCTCATAGGTAGAGATGAGGAGGATGAATTAGCTAGGGCTATGGGAGCCTTGGAGTCTACACAATAAAGGATGGATATGATAAGATCCTTCCAAAACCTCCTCCTCATGCATATCAGGTTGAGGATTGGATAAATATTTGGTAGTCAAAGGGTTGGTTGAAAGTAAACTTCTTTGTCTGGTAGTTCATGCACAATGGAATTCTTAATTTTGATAATCTAAGATGTAGGGGAATCATTGGTCCATCCCAATGTGTCTTATGCTACAAAATCAAGGAAATATCTAACCACTTGATGTTTGAGTGCCTGTTCACAAGCCAGATTTGGGACCAATGGTTTTTAGCTTATAAAATTTGAGCTAATGGTAATTTGAATTAGATTAATATTTGGAAAATATGGAAGAGAGGTAGATTTAAATCTGAAACTCTTCATATTTTATGGAATCTTGGATTAAAATTTATTTGGTGGCAAGTGTGGTTGGAAAGAAATGGCAAAATTTTTAGAGAAACATGTTCATCTTGGATGGTGTATGGCAAGTCATTTGGAGAAAAGTCACATAAACTATGGTAATGTATGTTAAAGATGAAACTCAAACTGATATAAGGACAATGGAGAAGGAAGTTGAAGTGCAAGAGGGACAAGATAGAACTAGTTGGAAAACACCCCCAAAAGGTTAGATTAAAATTAATATTGATGGAGATACAAAAGGCAATTTGGATAGAGATGGAATTGTAGTGGTTTGTAGGAATCATGTTGGGATAGTGTTGTATTGGGAACTTCAAGGCCTGGGAAGGACCACGAACAATGAAGTAGAATCCTTAGCTATCAAAGGTTATAGGAGGATAAATCAGATTCTCAAATCTTGGTAGGAGCTCTAGATTGCATGAGGAACTTTGCTTTGGATACATGGAGGTTGAGGATTCTTGTCACCCAAATTAAGAAATTGTGGAGGGAATTAGATGATGTGATTCTGATTTACAATGGTAGAGTTTTGAATAAAGTGGCAGTTGGCTAATATGGATACCGAGAAGGAGGTAGGGGTTCAATGGCACATTGATATGGCTATTGAGATTGAGAGGATTAGGTAGGTTGATGAGCAAATCTAGTGTTTAGCTAATTTTGACAACCATTGCAAACATATGTTTAGGATATTTATCTCCAATGCATGTCTCCTTTTACTATTGTAAACATGTGTTCTTGTCAGCTAAATCTAGGAAGAGTCCCTTCCCAACTTGTAAATAATCTTATTTTAATATAATTTTTTCAAATTCTTTTTCAAAAAAAAGGAGAGGGGAAATATTTAATAATTTAAAAAAAATTAAATGTGAAATTGGGAGGTGGGGAGATCTAAATTATTTTAAAAAGTAATGTGAAAGTCGGGGGGTGTTTAATAATTTTAAAAAAATGTGACAATCGGAGAGGTATTTAATAATAATAAAAAAATGAAATTTGAGACCACTGAGACACAAGACACGGGGAAAAATGCAATGGAAAGACAAATGAAAAGGGGTGTTTGTTATCTCTATTAATAATTTAATTAATTTTAACTATTAATATAAAGTAGGAAGGGGATTTGCACCAAATAAAATAAAAACATCCTAATAATTTTGGGAAATCAAATTCACCTTATTGGAGGAGATATTTTGAGAGGAGTTTAAAGTGGGGGAGCGGGAGGTCTTTTGCTCTGGGCAGGAGGACCCCATTTCAAATTCCCTATTTCCCCTATCTCTAGTCTTACGGATCTCCAACTAGGTAGATCTTCTTGTAATCTCCTTGTTGCATTTCCAAGACCTCCATGGGATCCTCTTGGGGCCTCTCAGGATGAGCTTTCCCATTTTTGACGTGATTGCAGTTGCTTTTTGGTAGGAACAACATAGAGATTATTTCCTTGGTGACCTCTAATGGTGGCTGGATTTCAGCTAGCTCGACTTGGGAGTTGGAGCTTCAGAGTCTTTCTCGATGGAATTTTTTGGTCTTTGGGGGGACTTCATTCTTTATTGTTGTCTGTATGAAGGGCTTCCTCTATTCTTCTTTGAAGCTAGTCTTTTGAAATGGGGCTCTTGCTTTCCTATTTTTTCATTGTGGTTGCAGCTTGGGGTTTACTTTTGATGTTTTTTGTAGTCTTTAGGGCAGGACCACATTTTCATCATCCATAGTTGAGTGCCTCTTGTAGCTATTTCTAGTATGGGCTTTATGGAGCAGGTTCGAGATCTTCAAATTTATCTCTTAAAAGATGCATTTTTTGTTTATTTTGGAATTTTCCTATGGAATATTTCTTTGTAGCATATAATTGGTCTTTGGGATGGGACCTTGTGCTTTCTTGTGCAACTATGGTTGAAGGTGTTTATGGATTTCTTCTTGGATGGACAGTTGGTGGGGTTAGGGATAATTTGGTATGGGTGAATTTTTGATGGGCTTCTTCTATAGTTTTTTGGTCTTTGGCTAGGGGACCGTGTGCATGTTTGTTTGTTGCAGAAGATGGTCTCCTAATGGTAGTCCTTGTGTTATATTTTCCCTTCCAGTCTTGAGGCACAGTAACGAATAGATTTTTCTCTTGATTTTCCTACCTTTTGGTTGTGCACTTTGTCTCCATTACAGTGAGATCTCATGGCCTATAGAGATCTCCTCGTACTGCTAAACTATCTTCCAAGTTTTTGGAAGGCTCCTCCTTATGGGCTTCCCTTATTTGTGTTGCTTCTCCCTTAGAGGAATTCATATTCACTTTTGAGCAAGAATTTATTTTCAAATTTAATTTAATTTTTTCTATTTTAGATGGGGCTTGGTGTTACCCTATTCCCATTCTAAGGTGCTTGCTCCATTTTTTGCATGTTGGGTTTCCTAGGTTTAGGCGGGGAAAACCTTTTTCAAATTTTTGATCCCTTTGTAGATGGTCCTGTGGAGGTTATCTCCCTGGTTTTGATAATCCTTGTTTTTCTCCAAGTTGGTCTTCTAGAGATGGTCTCTTTTATTGTAATCTCTTTATAAAAGCTTTGGGGATCCTTTCAAAACCCCTTATTTTAACCAATCAAAAAAATATATTTTGAAAAACTTTATTTCTTTATGAAAAATTGAAAACTTTATTTTTAGGGCACTAAATATCTTTGTTAATTTCCACTTGTTTTGGAATCGTTCTCTACTACCACTTTTTATGATACTGCATAAATATTTAATATTCACAATAATACTTCAATATTGAAATATTATTAACAACATGCAAACAATAATAATTTAGATTCAAATGCCACAAACGATACACAAATATCAAACCCTAAAAAAATTAATGCAATAGCAAATCCACAACCACTCAGAGAGGCAAAAGTCTCATACCCACTTTGAGAGGGCAAAGTCTCTTATGTGCATCAAGACAATTAAAATCTAAATTATCCGATCATCCAAACTAATAAAAGATTCTTCCTTTTTATAGATGAAAGCAATAATAACCTAACCCTAATTCACAAGGGTCGATTAACTAAATCTATGGCCCAATATAATAATAAAAATAACTAGCCGAGGGGAGCTATTAGTCATCAAGGCACTTTCAATACAAAATATGAAAGTCAAGATCTCAATGGTAGGGCAAACCGAGTCCCTTTGGGATCAAGTATGCTAAGGTGCACCCCGCATTTCTCAAAGCAAGTCCCTTTGTGTTGAGTTTCACCCTACGTATATCAATAAGTGTGAGACCTTGCTCTTCAAAGATAATTAGGTAGGTGGAAGAGGAGTTGACAACCAAGGCAAAGTACACTAAAGAACTCCCCATCCAATGAAACAAATGAAGTAGATGGGTGGGTCAAGTAAGAAGATGGTAATCATATAGTAAAGGACATATCATACATGCAAGAGAGACCCCAATGATGTAAGATGCTTATGATGCTCTTGGAATGACAATTGAAGGATTGAGAAAGGAGATGTAAGAAATGTTAAGGACAACTCCATAAATGTTGTTAATACCATTGATGAAGAAAGCCAACATGGAGATGTCCATAAATAATGTTGCTTGGTGCTTCAAAAGCGAACATTGAACCATAAAGTCAAACGACGAAGCCAATGAATTGAAGAGGATCAAGGCAAGAACCCTTTAGTAGGATCAATATGGGGAGTTGGTATCAAATATCAAGATGTAGATGATCAAGTAGGGATTCCAATTTTGAAGACTCCATGCCCAGGGATAATCAATATATCTAAGATATTTTACCAATCAAACTTGGTACCCATGAAGTCGCCAAAAATATAGTATCTCAACTACCACCTTCTAATTCTAAGAAATTAGCCATATAAAATAGATTTTATCAACCTAGGATGAACGATGCAAAACAACAAAAGTTTACAAATTTTGGCTAGGTCTCTAGAGTGGTTTGATTCATTCAAGTGTTGATTCATTTGCAAAAATGGATGATTGGATTGAAGGAGTGATTCACTCACAAAGAGGACCAATTGGTTTGTTGGAGTGATTCCCTTACAAAAGTGGACCGATTATCTTATAGAAGCAATTTGCTCATAAATGGATCGATTGGCTTATAGGAGTTATTCGCTTGCAAAAATGGACATATTGGCTCGGAGGAGTGATTAGCTCACAAAAAACAAGTGATTTTCTTGTCAAACTAAAATGAACCACTCAAATGGTCATAAAGGTAAATTAAAGACATGAATCCCAAGGAAAATCTTTTAGAAAATGACAATTTGGCATGTAGAGGTGTAGAAAGTCATTTTGGAAGCCTTCTAAGTCTATTAGAGGCATAATTGGAAGCATGTAACATTTGGTGGTGCATCATTTTATTAAAGATGCCCCCAAATATTTACTTTTACTAGGAGTAATTTTTTCTCACCCCAAGTAACTTAGGGGTAAACATTTACTATAAATAGGAGGGTAGGGACCTCATTGTATTCATCTTTTGGCCATGAGAATTTAGAGCTACACTTTATAAAACCCACATTTTCCTTTGACCTCATGATATTGTAAAAAATTGATAAGTCTTTAGGCATTCCATGAGTGGCATTACCCTCCTAGTTTTCTAATTGCATGGTGGTTGTGGCATAGTCCTTCTAGCCCATCTTGTCATTTGCTTATCAATTTCATAATCTAATGGATGTATGAACATTTATGTTATTCAACTTCTCATACGTTGACCGATGACACATTTTCCTTACTACAATTAAACTCATATTTGTTTGAATCACTTGCACCCTTAAACCTTCATGTATTTTCATTTTAACACTTCACTTATTCACATATTGTTTTCCATGTTTTTCTTTCAATACAAGTTACTATAGTTTAGCATAGGTGTATTTCACAAGGAAAAATGGGGAGCTAGCCTAAATCTAGAAGTTGGGAGAAGCCATTGGCAATCCCTTCCAACTTTGTTGAAACTTTTTTTCAATTGGTTATATGGGATTGAAATGAGCCACACCCATATTACATCATCACCACACAGTGGTATTACAACAAAACTTGGATATTATCCATGTCACTATTTGAACCTTGGTCTCCTCCTTACATGTTGAGGAATCTAACCAGTTGAACTAATACCACTTGATAACTTTGTTGAAACTTGAATTTGGGTGCAAATCTTAATTAGAAGTCGAGACGATTTACTGATTCAATAGGTTTCCAGGATAACATAAAGAATAAAATGTTCTTGAGGATATTTCTTGCATCTCATATTATAGAGGGCATCATAAACCTTTAGACATTAAGTCTCACGATGAATAGTATGGAAAAATAGAAAATATCGATGAAGATGAAATTGTTGATGGGAATGAAAAAGGAGAGGAAGACCCTCAAAGGAAAAAAAAAAGTCAAATGGATATTGGTTTGGGAAAACAAAAACAAATATAACATGTATTAACAGGGTTAATCTCACAAGAAACAAAATGATGAAGAAAATGATATCATGGAATAATTTGGGGTATGAATAAAATCTGTAAAAGAGGAGTTATTAAGGAATTAATAGGTTGATATAGCCTTGAGTCTACTTTAATAAAAGAAAAAAAATTAAGTAGTAAGAAATGTAAGGATTAATTTAAAAATATTTTTAAGATGGGTTATTATTTGGTAGTTTCTTCTATAAGAGCTTTTAGAGATATTACGACAACATGGGACAAACATAAATGGGATGGACAATTGCTAGAAGAAAAAAAATATTTTGGACAACATGAAAGGTACTTTCTTTCATGAATTTTGAATCCATAAAATGGATGGTTATGGAGGTATATGAATACACATTTTTATAGGCCTCCATATGTTAAAGTGGTAAAAATTACTTGGTTGTCAACTAAAAAATGAGATGTTGTAAATTGTTATAAAATTTTCCATTAGTATAGGTCATGCAATATAAATATCCTAATGTCTAAAACTATCTTCAGGTGGATGCAATAATATTTTTATTTAAAAATAATGTTATTACACTTTTATAAACAATATTACCTAAAGTGCAATATTTAGGGAGATACAACCCTGTCAAGTCAACTATCCGAAACAATGGCAGTGATGATTTTTCAAGTTGCAAAAAATGAAATTGCAAATATTTGTTAGCTAGGGTTCGGATGATGGGAAGAGCAATGAAGGGATAAGACTTCAGTGAGGCAAGACATTCTATTTGGACAAAAAATTTCAGCTCAGTTTTTTTCCTTCTTTATCTTAGAAATTTTGTATGCAAATTATTATAATTTTTCTATCAAATATAATATTTTCTATAGGATATTTTTATAAATTTCAAAATATTTTGAGTTTTATTTTCCTTTCCATGGACCGTTTTATAGTTAAATCCTTAGAATCATCTCTAGTGGTAGAGGTTAGTGAGTGCACCTCAGAGAGATCCTCGTTGCTCTAAGATAGGGACGTTTTTGGTAGATTTAATGGGTATTGGCCAGGGGATTTAGCCTTGAGAAAATTGATTGATAGGAGTTGAAAATCTCCAAGAGTGATTCTATCCTTTCTTCCCAAAGGTTTCATCCTGGCCATTTTTTGTTCTAGAGAAGAAAGAGAAAATTCCTAAAAGAGGGCCCTTGGTTTATGGGAAGAGTAGGACTCTTCCTTACTTGCTGGTATGAAGGCTTTTCACCTAAAAATATAAATCTATCCTTAGTACTAGTTTGGGCTAGGATGTTTGGATTGCCCATTGAATTTTAGGAAATGGACACCTTCAAGGCAATAGGCAACACTCTAGGATAATTCCTTGATATTTTAGATACTATGAAAGATGGATTCTTGGCTACTTATGTTGGGATATTGGTCATGATTGATATAAGTAAAGCTTTACGAAAATCAATCATTGGGGATAATATGTGGACCCAAACCATAGATTACAAAAACATATCTTTTATATTTAGAATATGTCATGAGGTGGGCATATTGAGAGATCATGCCCTAAGAAGAGCCCAACAAAATCATATGTATAAAACCGTAAGAGAAACTTACAAATGGTTATGGATGAAGATGGGTTTCAACTTCAAAAAAATAGATCTAGAAAAATGAAAGAAAATAAATAGTGGAGACCAGTAACGAATGATATTGGAAGAAATACCAACTCCTTTAAGGCTCTAGTCTATGAAGAAAAAGTAGATCAAAACTTAGAGGACACAATACAATAGGTTCAACATATTAACAAGGAACCGTATATTCAGTATGATCTTAATTTATGGGAGAACATTCTCAGTGAAAGTAAGGAATGTGTCTCATTAGATTTTGAAGACTCTCATGAAGTACCATGCATCATTCAGGAGAAAAAAATTGGTAAAGAAAATGTAGTTTTAGAAGTTAATACCTTTGTCATTAATAAGAAAATATAAAAAAATGAGCAGGACAAGTCAAAAGCTTTTGTAGTAGAGCGAAGAGAGGATAAATATGATGAAAAATAAAATTGTGAAAGAATATTGAGGAATGGAATAATAAGACCTACTCCTGATATAGGCAAGGCAAAATGAGGAAAACCCTCAAAATATCAAGCAAGATCTAGGGAAGCAAGAGCAAACATAGAGGAAGGAACACAAACTAAGTTGGTTGAGCTTCTCTTTACCAAATAAAAAAATGATATTGGTAATACGTAGGTGGGGCCAATAGTCCCTAATGAGATGTGATTATCATATCATGGAATATAAGGGGTGCTAATGCCCCCTCAAAGCATACGTGTATCAGGGACTTACATTTAAGTAATAAGCATGATATTATTTGTATCCTTAAAACTAAAATGATCAAAAAAAAAGTTTCAAAAACTATGAAAGCGGTATGGGCAAGATGCGAATGGGATGTTATGGATTCTAAAGGATTAGTAGAGGAATTCTAACTTGTTGGAATCCTTCTAGAACATCCTGTGTAACCATTCATAAAACTAGGTATTGGATAGCCTCTTTAGTCACTTGCTACTTTGCAGATATTCATTTCATCCTTATCAATGTCTATGGACCTACTACTTAGTCAGGTAGATTATAAGTTTGGAATGGGATTGAAGCCTTTATGATAAGTAAAGACCAAAAAACCCTATTCATGATCATAGGAGACTTTAATGCCATAACCAAGCTAGATGAAAAATTTGGATATATTAGGAAATTAACCCAAAGTATGAGAGATATCTTAGCTTTTATTCAAAATAATAATCTATGGGAGATTAGTTGCAAGCTTATTGCAGTGGTAAGGGATTTGACCTCTCTTATAAAGTTCCAAGATTCAAACCCCACTCAGTATGAGGGGATCAAGATCCTTCATAAAAACATGTGTAAACTCATTGAATCAAGTGATATTAGCGCAATCGGTTAGATTACTCAATGTTTCAAGGAGACCCAGGTTCAAATATTTCCAAATGATACATGATAATATCCAAGATTTGTTATTGTAATACCACTATGTCATGGTGATATAATACACGTGGAGCCCGTTTCAATCCCATATAACCCATTAAAAAAAAAATTGTGGGAGGTTGAGTTTGAAGGAGACACTATACACGGACCAATAATAAGAAAGGCCAAAACCTAATAGCAAAAAAAAAAGGCAAATGTATACTCTCATATCATTGGCTAGATGAAGGATCTTGTGCTAAAATTTATAACATAACAAGGATTGGTTCAAATCACTTGCCAATAAGAGTTAAAATGGTGGTAAGTGAATTCAAAAAAGTTCATATTTTAAATATGAGTAGATGTGGGAATACCATCCTCAATTATTTCATATGATAGCACAAATGTTGAATTCTTTAGGAAATGATGAGTTATATGCTATTCCAAAATAAATTAAATGTATGACATCCAGATAAAATAATGGAACAAGAACACTTTTGGAAACATTTTTGAGAAGAAAGAAGAACTAAAAGCTAAACTTTCAAAATTCTAAAAAGGTGATCATAATAATCCAAACTCATAGGAAAGGGGGTTTCTCAGTGAGTATCATAATATTTAGAGCAAGGAAGAGCAATTATAGATATTAAAATCAAGACAAACTTGGTTAAAAGAAGGAGATAAAAATACAATTGTTTTTCATAAGATGGCTATAATATAGAGATCAACATCCATAATTAGTAGAATTAAATCAATGGAAGGATTTTGGATTGAATATTAGAGTTAAATTATAAAAGAGGTAAAGTCTTTTTATCAGAATATTCTAGGATCAAAGAGACTAAAGTTCTTAATGATAAACTTCTTCAAGATGTTATAATGAATGAAGACAATAGGAACAACATAATTGGGATAAATCCCAAGGTTTAGATGGTCTCTCTATAAATTTTTACCAACATAATTGGGATATAGTGAAGGATTCTTTATTGGTTCCAATGGAACAATCTAGGGTAAAACACCACATACCTTATAAAATAAATACAACATATCTTACCCTAATTCCAAAAAAAGAATGATGCTGAATTATTTGATTCTTTTAGACCCATAAGCCTATGTAATATGGCATATAAGATTATCTTGAAAGTGATGGTGAATCGATTAAGTCCATTGTTAGACAATTTTTTTAGAAGAGCAAGGAGGATTTGTAAAAGGGAGACAAATTTTGGATGGGATCATAGTAGCTCATGAAGTTATACATTTAACAACTTCAAGAAAAGAGAAAACAATGATCTTAAAACTTGACATGGGTAAAGCTTATGATAGGGTTAAATAGGATTTTCATTTTGTAGTTTTCAAAAGTTTGGATTCGAGAAGAAATAGGTTAGATGGATTAAAACCTGGGTCTCTACAATTTCTTATTCAATGTTGGTCAATGGGTTAGTAACATAATATTTTAAAGCCAAGAGTGGCCTTAAACAAGGAGATCCTTTGTCTCCTTATTTGTTCATTATTATGGTAGAGCTTTTGAGTAGGAACTTAAAGAAGGCTTGCAAATATGGGCTTATAAGTGGACTTAAGGTTAGTAATAACATCGACAACATCACCCATCAACAGTTTGTAGATGATACAACCCTTTTGGAAGGGCAAGGATAAATGAGGCCAAAGCTTTGAATAACTTTTTAAAGGAATACGAAAGAGCATTAGGGCAAAAAGTTAATAGGACAAAATCCAAAATTTACTTCCTTAACACTCCAACTAATATCAAAGCAAAAATTTACAGGTTACTTCAAATAGAGGAGGTAAATTTGCTATTTGAGGGGATAATGAGGATAAAATTATGGAATCCAGTTATTAGTAAAGTTTAGAATAATCTACAAGCTTAGAAAGGTAGAATGTTATTGCTAGTAGGAAGATTGCAGTTAATTAAGTCAGTCTCATAGGTCATTCCAACATATTATATGTCATTGTATAATATGCTAAAATCAGTTGAAAAATGTTTAATCTATATTATGCGATCCTTTTTATATGTCATTGTTTTAAGAGTTATTACAAATGCAAACTTAGCTCTTAGGGGAAAGTAATCTGGATATTGTACAAAGAGAGTCAAAGACAATGGGCAAGAATTCTTCTAAGTAATTATGTTGAGCCCTATGACCCAAGTTTAATATTTACTATATTGTTTCTACCAGTTGGTTCTGCTCGTTGTAATGGTTTAAAATAATCTATTGATCTAATGATTAAAGGTTTAATATGGGTGGTGGAAACTAGAGAAAAAAAAAATATTTGGATGGATGCTTGGTGTGATAAAAAACCATTCAATTTATATCCAATTTTGAGACCTTTGATGAGATTGCCTCAAGACAAATATGGTGATAGGGTTTCAAATATTTTTTATAGGATCGAGAAGGAAGATACAAATGGAAAGAATATTGTTTTACAAGTATACAAGACATTGATGCCAGGAGGCAATTTAGTATAAAGATAACAACTATGATTATTTTGAGGGGAGCCAAGGATAAATTGATTTGGGAGTTGAATAGCTCAGGAGAATACACAACAAAAAGTGGATATAATGTAAAGCACCAACAAAATAGTAGTATCACTGGAATATGGAGAGATATTTGGGATAGCCCAAGAATTCCTAAAGTCAAAAGTTATGTTTGACTAATAGGTTATAGAAGAATTTTATCCTGGGATAACCTTATGAAAAGGGGTTTTCATGGCCCCTTTCAATATGTTCTTTGTAAAAAGAAGGAGAGTATAGACCGTCTCTTGGGATATTGCTCAATAGTATAGAAATTATGGCAACAAATTCTTAATATATTTGGTAAATGCATGGTTATGAATAGCATAATTGAAGATTGGTTAAAGCAATGTCAAAGCACTTATGAAAGTGAGGCTTTATAGATAATATGGGATATATCAAAAGATACAATACTTTAGATTGTATGGCTAGAAAAGAATAGAAGAATATTTAAAGGAAATGAAAGCAATTTAGAGGTAATGAAAAGGAAGATATGTTTAGCTATAGAGGAGTCTAAAACAACCCTATCAACTCACCCAGTCCCTAATCTGGAAGCAGCGAGCCTTGATAGATGGAGTCAAATTTTAAATGAAATTATGATGTTGGATACAAGAGAAGCAAAAATAGGGCAAAGAATATAAAGTGGAAACCACTAGATGTGGAGTTGGTTAAATTGAATTTTTATGGAGCATATAAAGGAAATCCAAGACCAATAGGAGGAATAATTAGAAATAATAGAGGAGAGATTTTGTCTCATTACACTTTCAATAGTGGATTTAAGACAAATAATGAAGTTGAAGCTTGGGTGGTTTTAGAAGGGTTAAAAATATGTAAACATATGAAATGAAATAGAGTATGGATGAAAGGTGATTCTCTCATATTAATAAATACAATTTTGAGGAGAGCAAAGGCTCCATGGAACATATAAGAGATAATTAAGAAATTTCAAGATCTTGCTAAAGAGTTTGAAGAAATTAGGTTTACACATACATCAAGGGAAAAAACGAATGTGAGCATTGTGAAGTTAAATTCTCCTATCCATGGTTAGAGGAAGTAGTAAGTTTAGCTAAAGGTGACAATAAAATATTGACTGTATGTTACTTTAATGTTTTCCATTGGTAATATGTGCTTTATTTTATAATAATGATATGCTTTCATATAAACTATTTATTATAATTTTTGTGGTTGCACTGGTGTTTTAGGAAGGAAACTAGCAATCTAGATTTGGTAAAGTAGCTACAGTGCGATATTTTGGAAATAATACTCTACTAAGATGTAATGCATAGATTGTAGAGGTGAAGTTATGGTATTATGAAGGTTGCTATAGAAAAATATCAAGAAGGATGTTGAATTCTGGAATATTTGTATTCATACAAAAAAATGAAAAATTTCAGAAAATAAAAATCAAGAAATCAGATATTTTATGTAAAATGACTTGGGTTTCTAGCTATAGCATCTCAATTGAGATGAGAAGTGTATTTATTTGTAGATTATCAAGCTCTAAAGAATATATTTATAATTTTTCAAGGGTGGGGGACCTGAGAACAACCCCTTATTACAAGGTTTTGCTTAGTGGCGAATTTCGCAATTTAGCATGAATTTTCGGATTTCCAAAATGTTAATTTACGATTTTTGGGACCGCCTGTTTGCCTGAAAATTTTGGGATCTAATTTTTTTAGGGTAAATTTGCCCCGTTGTCATAAGGTTTCTTGCCCAATTTTTTCCCTAAATTTATTTAACATAAGAAATATCCCGCCCAAATTGCCCCTTGTACCCCATTATATATAGCTAACCCTGACAATGACTCCCATACAATTATAAAAAAAAATTCAGATAGCGAGCGATACAAAGTAGAGTACTGACAAAACCAGAGTCCATGACTGGCAGAAGGTGACTGGTAGAAGGCGACTGACAGAAGGCGACTAGCGAAAGGCGACTGATAGAAGGCAACTGATAGAAGGCGACTAGTAGAAGGCGACTGGCAGAAGGGGACTTGCAAAAGGCCACTAGCAAAAGGCGACTAGCAAAAGACGACTGACTAAAGGCGACTGACAGAAGGTGACTGGCAGAAGGCGACTGCCAAAAGGTGACTGATAGAAGGCAACTGGCAGAAGGCGACTGGTAGAAGGTGACTGACAAAAGGTGATTGACAAAACCAAAGTCCACGACTGCCAGAAGGTGACTAGCAAAAGGCGACTGGCAGAAGGCGACTGGTGAAAGGTGACTGACAGAAGGCGACTGGTGAAAGGTGACTGACAGAAGGCGACTAGTAGAAGGTGACTAATAGAAGGCGACTGGCAGAAGGTGACTAACACAAGGCGACTAGCAGAAGGCGACTGACACAAGACGACTGACATAAGGGGATTGACATAAAGTGACTGGCAGAAGGCGACTAACAAAATATGACTGGTAGAAGGCGACTAACAGAAGGCAACTGGAAGAAGTTGACTGACAAAAGGTGACTGGTAGAAGGCAACTAATAGAAGGTGACTGACTGAAGGCGACTAAAATAAGGTGACTTGTAGAAGGTGACTTGCAGAAGGCGACTGACAGAAGGCGACTGACAGAAGGTGACTGACAGTAGGTGACTGGCAGAAGGCAACCAACAGAAGGCAACTGGTAGAAGGTGACTCAATTTATTCGTATGCTTCTTTTACCATTAAATTTCATTTTTCATTTTATTAATGGACACTCAATAAGGAGGTTTATTCTTCCTGCGAACAATATTCATGGGACAATCACATATTTTGTTGTCTCTAGCAGTAGTTCTCTTTTATACCTGTTATTTTCATATTTAAAAATGATGTTCTTTGTTCATGTTATTCTTCTGTTCATACAGGTAAAAATGTCAACTACAGGCAGTGGAAAGAAGGGAGGAGAGTCTTCCAATAAAAGGAGTATCCTCAAATACTTTCCTAATATTTCAAAATCCAGTCTGCCATCAACATCTACACAAACTGAAGGTATGAACACCTTTACTCACCAGTTAATTTTTTTACTTTGTTAATTTTAAATATAAAGTCCATAATTCATAAAGAAGTGTGTTTTTTGATTGATGGCTTTGTTCACTTTATCTGTAGAAAACACTAGTATGATTTTAAATGCCATAGTGATAATGAATCTACTATTGACACTAGAATTATCTCTACAGAAAACACTGTTAACCTTGGTATTCCTCCACTTCCACATATCCACGATAATCAACAGTCCACACATGAAGATAATCTCGATCAAATTGAACAACAATATGAAGAGATTCCTAAATCCAACACGCCAAGTGGAAAAGAAACTAATAGTTCTTATGCAGTCCCTACTTCTGTAGAATCTTCATCTAAAAAAAATAAACGTGCAAGGTTATCTAGGTGGACAATTAACAGATCATTTCAGCCTGATTGGATATCAAGATTTTTATTTATTGAGCCAGTGCTGCCAAAGAATAGTAGTGATGATATAACAAAATTAAGATGTGTAATTTGTAGTTGGAAACACGAAAAGGAGCATAGATTGCAACTTAAGAAAGATACAATAGAAAAACATTGTGGAAAGGTTTATATCAAAACAAAAGAAGGTGATCGAGCAACACAAAAAACTTATAGGTGGAAGGATGCATCAGAGTGCGCACATATGAGATATGTGGAAGAATATGATAAAGAAATGAAACAAAAGCAAACATTGGTTAAGAAAGGTGTAACGATTCAAGCCCAATTTCAAAAAATGAGTAAGTTAACTTTAGCTTCAAAAAGTTTGCAGTTTGCTATTGTATTTTCTATTCTTAAGAAGGGTAGACCTATGTATGATTTCATAGATTATAAATCTGTATTTCAAATAGCTAATGTGCAGAACTTACCCAACGCTCATTGGTCAGATCGAAGTGGTTGGGAAACGGTAAAATGTCTATCATTGGTTGAGCAAAATGAGCTCAAAGAGAAAGTAAAAAAGGCAAAATTCATTTCACTTTCAATTGATGAGGTGACTGCAGTTAACAATATATCTTGGATTTGCATGCATGTTTACACATTGGAAAATCATTCAAGGCAACCTCATTTACTAGGAATACACAAAATGGTGGAAAATTGTAATGCATAAAACATTTACAATGTTGTTGTAACTAGTTTAAAAGAAGAAGTAGGAATGAATGAAATTGAAATAGCCACTAAGTTAATATGTTTAGGAGCTGATGGTGCTGCTACAATGCAAGGACACAGGAATGGTCTTTCCGTTAGACTACAAACATCGGTTGCCCCATATTTGATCCCTATTCATTGCATGGCTCATAAAATGAATCTTGCATACAAAATTGTGGATACATTTACAAATGTTGCCAAAGTGGAAGAGCTTGTCCGTGAAATTCATGAATATTTTTCACGTAGTCCAAAAAGATTTTCAGAGTTTCAAAAGTTTGCACTAGGAGTTACCGAAGGTAAAAAATTGTTGAAATATGTGGATACTAGGTGGATTTCGATGTATTTTAAAGAATATCAATCCTTTATAGGGTTTATATATGCAAATCGTAGGGCGGTTGATAAGGCTAAAGATTTACTTTTTTCGAATAAGTGACTTTGAAACTCTTCTCACATTGTGTGGAATTCTTCCAATGTTGGAAAAAATGAATACTTTGATCAAAATTGCACAAGAAAGATCGATTTATATTGTGAATTTCATCAGGGCGAGAATACAAATTTGCATGCATATTGATATGATGTATGCATCTGATCAAAATTTTATGGATCCCTTGTTTGAGTTTTGGAGAGCATTAACAAGTGTGAATAGTCCTCAGAGCTTTTTGAAGTTCAATATTAACAATCATCTGTGTATTAATATCCGCAGAAATGAAATACCTTTATATTGTTATGGTGTGCGATTGGATATAACTACAAATGAAGTTGAGAAAATACCCATAACCTATAATAGATTTCATGTGGTTATGGACGATACAAAACTTAAACTAAAACAAATAGCAAAATCATTGACAAAAGAAATCAGAGACCGTTTTCAAAGAGATGAATTGCTAGAGGCTATGGGTGTGGTAAATCCAATATTTTGGGATCCTTGTAATGAATACCAGATTATAAATTCTTTGTTCCTCAAATACATGGGCAAACTTGCTGGCCATTTTAGTCAAAGTGTTGTAGTCAATGGCATTGAAATCAATGGCATTCTAAACAAAGATCTTTTGACAAAACAATCCAACTGTTTTGGAACAACAATGTCTGCTCAAGTTTCACAACTCTCTAACCGTCATGAAGTAGGTTCTATTTCACGTTTGTGGAGAATATTACAACCAAGTACTGTCTTAAAACATACTATGAGTGAATATTTTCATTTATATGAATTATGTCAAACAATTATTTTGGGATCCGTGGAAGATGAAAGGGTGTTCAGTGCACTTTCATATATAAAATCTAAAGTTCAAAATAGGTTGGACAAAAATTTGGAGAATTGCTTGAGAGTATATGTGTCGACCTATGAGGTGGAGGAGTTTCCTTACGAAAGAGCATTGTCACATTGGAGTTCTTTGGCAGAGAGAAGAGGTGTAACAAATATTGATAATGATGAGGATGATGGTAACACTGGTAAGATTGTGACGACATAAATTTTGGGAATGAGTGCAGAACATTTTGTACAATATGAAAAGAGTTTGTTCCAGCTTCCAGCATTACGATGCAAGGATGGATTCATTTGATTTTATTTCACATATTATCATTTGATTTTATTTCATATATAATAATGAGAGGAAGCTATCATTTGATTTGATTTCACATATCATAATGAGAGGAAGCTATCATTTGATTTGATTTCACATATCAGAATGAAAGGATGTTTTCATTTGATTTAATTTGAGTTTGCATCTTATTATTTGATTTGATTTCACATACATCTAAATGAAAGGATGCTATCATTTGATTTAATTTCACATATCAGAATGAAAGGATGCTATCATTTGTTTTGATTTCACATATCAGAATGAAAGGATGTTATCATTTGTTTTGATTTGAGTTCACATGTTATTATTTGATTTGATTTCACATATTATCATTTGATTTGATTTCACATATTAGAATGAAAATATGTTTTCATTTGATTTAATTTGAGTTCACATGTTATTATTTGATTTGATTTCACACATCTGAATGAAAGAATGCTATCATTTGATTTGATTTCATTTGATTTTATTTCACATGTTACATTATTTTTCTTATAATATTTGTTATTCATGAAAGTAATTGCCTATGCTGTATTTTTTGACATTTCAAATTAATTCATATAACATAAAAGAACATCTTACTACATTCACATAATTCAATATTACTTAATATATCAACACAAACAATCAAAACATAACAACATTCAAAACAAAGTTTTAAAAAGATAACACATATCAAACATTATTTCTTCCACTTCAAATTAAGAACAACAAACTTTTACATCATCATAAATAATCAAAACATGCTCTCTTTCATTGAATTCAATATTTAAATAAGATACCATTCATTCGTTATTTATAATACATATCAAACATTATTTCTTCCACTTAAAATTTCCAATAGATAACATATTTTTCGAAAATAGTCATTCATTGTTTCAATTCTCAAAAAGGATATCATTCATTTACAATTTACAATATATATCAAACATTATTTATTTCGATTCAAATTACTTAATATATCAACACATATAATCCTAACATAACAACATTCAAAACAAAATTTCCAATAGATAACACATTTTTCGAAAATAGTCTCATTCATTGTTTCAATTCTCAAAAATGATACCATTCATTTGCAATTTACAAAACATATCAAACAATATTTCTTCCACTTAAAATTACTTAATGCATAAATGCATGCTTGAGGGAAGAAAGTAGAGAGGGGAGGGCTCTGGTCCCTCCCCTGCTCCCCCTCCCATGGCTCCTGGTTCCTGCCCAGTCCCTGGCTCAACCCAGGTCATCCCTCCCGGGGAGTGGTTGTTTGCAGATGATCTCCGGAGGGAGATCCTTCTCCACTATCTGCGCCCCTCCCAACCGGCTAGGGTTTCCTTGGTTGTTTTTTTGGACTGGTGCTTCCCAGGGATCCCTGTTTGGTTGGGGATCCCTTCCCTTTTTCCCTCAGGCTTCCCCCTGGGGTTTTTTGCAGGTTATTCGCGTGGATCTGGTCCCCTGTGTTTCTCGATGTGGTGGAGGTGATGGTTTAGGGTTTGGACAGCTTCCCACTATTTTGGTTCCTAAGGATCCCATCCCTGTGACTGGTTCCTCTTCCCGCTCGAGATTCCTAGTCCCTAGATCCCTGGTCCCTTAACCTGTTGTTTCTTTTTGTTTTGTCGGGACGGGATCCTCTTCTTTTTTCTCGGGGCGGGTTCATCGTGGTGCAGCTCTCTGGTCGCTTCCCGATGGGCTGGATTCTCTCTGTGCTGGCTGTCGACTTCCTGCAGGATGGCTCTCGCTGAACGATATGTTTTCCCGGTGGGCGGGATGGTTTCTCCACAGGGCGGGATCCGCCAAATCCATCGGTTTTCCCGCGAGGCGGGATCCTTTCTTTTTTGCTGGTTTCTCGGATGGCGAGATTTCCCTGCTGCTTCCCGCTAGGCGGGACTGTTTGTGGTGGTTTTTACTGCTTCCCGCGAGGCGAGATTTTATTGTAACGGTTTTTATTTGCTTCCTGCTGGGCGGGATCTTCTCAATGGTGGTTTTTGGCTACTCCTCGCTGGACGGGATCTCCAAAACTACTTTCTTTCTTATTTGTTTGTTTCCCGCTGAGAGGGATTGTTTCATGCTTATCATTACCGCTAGGCGGGATTTCTGTTTTGGTGTTCATTTTCAAGGGATTGATGCCCTAGGCCCATTGCTTATGTAATCAAGTTTTGGGATCCTTGTTAAAACCCACTGTAAATACAAACACTACTTACCAAAAAAAAAAAAATTACTTAATGCATCAACACATAATCATAACATAGCAACATTCAAAACAAAATTGCAAATAGATAACATATTTTTCAGAAATAGTCTCATTCATTGTTTCAATTTTAAAAAATGATACCATTCATTTGCAATTTACAAAACATATCAAACATTATTTCTTCCACTTCAAATTACTTAATACATCAACACATATAATCTTAACATAACAACATTGAAAATAAAATTTCCAATAGATAAAACATCTTTTGACAATAGTCTCATTTATTGATTTTTGACAATAGTCTCATTCATTGATTTCAATTCTCAAAAAGGATATCAAACATATCAAACAAAATATATCAAACATTATTTATTCCGCTTCAAATTAAAATATATAAAATTAAAAACAAAACTTCAAAATAATAATATGAATTTTTTAGAAATTGCCTCTACCATTGATTTCAATTTTCAAAAAAATATCAGTCTTAAATATTTATAAAAATATAAAGATATAAAGAGTTTTTGTTTCACTTGAAACCCAACACAACAAAGATATATTGTTTTTCAATGTTTCCTGAAGGTCCACCCACATCTACCTCAATATTCTTTTCTTCTAATGTCCAGCCCTAACCAAAATTTTTGTTGTAGTGTTGATCCCCGATAACAAGGCACTCTCTTCCTTCACTGGATCTTCTTTGAAATGTGCATTCAGCTCCTTCTCCTTTTCTTCCAGTTTAGCCTTGACATCCAAGCCCCCATCTTTGATAACCTTCTTTAGGTAATTATTTTCTCTAACCGTCTGTTGTAACCTCTTCTTCAATTCAATAGCATTATTAATGCTAATTTTTGCAGTCTTGATAAAAAATTTCATGGCACTGACTTGTTGCCTTAGGTGCTGGAAATTAGACTACAAAACAGAAATAAAAAAAGGATAATATTTATAAACAAAACATATTTAACAAAGAAATATATTTTTTAGTTAGATGTAGAACTTACATCAGCTGTAAGTCGTGTTGCTTTTGCAACTGCTACTTTGTTCTGATCAAGTGCCCATTCATTGAAATATGCTTGGGCTTCTACATTGAGGTTTTCCAAATGATTCATAACAATGGCAAGAATTTCATCTCTATATGTAGACTCGGCCTCCATAGTGCCAGATTCAGCTTTATGTAGCAAAGCATCGAGCTTTTGGGGCTCATTCTCCATCTTGAGAAACAACTCTTTTCTTTTTGAAAAATTCTTATATCGACCATTGATGGCTTTAATCAAAACCTTGGCTCGATATTCCCATTCCTTCAATTTATCAATATCCGAAAGAAGAGTATTATGAACTACAACTTTACATGCATCGGCTAATAACACATTTTCATAAACATTTAGGACATCATCTTTTGTAACAGTACGAACGACGACTTACTATGCGGTAGAGGGGGAAACTTCGGTGGCATCTACATTGACATCATCTTCTTCTCCATCAATACCCTCTTCATCCTCAAGAATATCACTTGCCTTTAAAGAGAAATTTTTAGGATTCATACCCTGATAAAGAAAGTCACAATCAAGAGTTCCCGAGGGCATTTGAGATGCACTCTCAACATTTGAAAAATTCTCCAAGGTTAATATCGGTACAACAAAAATATTAGATGATGACACATTTTGTGTCTTTGTAGCACTTCTTGCATTGTGAGGTGGCGGTGTGAGGAACGTTTTACCACGCATTCGTGATTGGTTCCTCGTAGGTGGAACCTAAAGTGGATGGACCTGAACTTGCTTTGGGTGGACCTGAACCTGCTCTGTGGTTGTGGTTGTGGCTGTGGTCGTGGAGGGTCAAATGGTGGAGCCATCCTTTTTTTTAGCCTTTTGAATCTATGAGGTCCCTCTATTAAATTTCACACAAGAACATAAAATAAATCATTTGTACATAACAATAGCATTCAAAAATATTTATTCAAAATATACATACCTGACTCAGACTCTACAGCCATTGACGTTTCAACCATTTGCCCTTTGTCTGAAAAATATGTAAAACACATTAAAAAACATAATTTTAAGTCAAAAAAATAAATCATTTAAAAAAGCATTTTTGAACAATGCAAAGTAAGGTTACCTTGTGGGTTGGAGGTAACCTCTTCTACGTCGACTATAACTGTTTCTCCAGTAAAAGGTGTCGCAGGTGTATGCTAAATTCGACCATCATCAGACCTCACACGTTTGTTGGGAGTCATTGGTGATGACTGCGATTGCGTGTCAGAATCAACAGATACTTCCAGAATCCTAAATGCGGCATCCCTCTTACTTGAAGACTGAGATGCTCTTTTATATTTTCAAAACAAAATTAGAGAATAAAAAGATAAAATTAAAAAAATAAAATAAAGATATTTCAACAAATATTTTTACCTGTATCTCACCATTAGACATGCCAATAGACAACAAATTGGGGTGCAATGCAGTGGGAGGACTGCTCCGTTGAAGGTTGAAATAAGCTTCCTGAAATAAACAAAGAATAAAATTGTTGGTAGTCACTGTGTAAGCGGATGCTTGAATTTTCTGGGCACTCAAAAGGTCGTGCTTCAGGTGGTTGGAAATGTGCGTGCACTAGTCAAATTTACCACCATCAATACAACGAAGCAATAAAGAAAGTGCCCAAAAAGGCATTTTTGTAGGTCGCCCCTGCAGAATAAGCCTTGCCTAAAAAAATTCAATGCAAGCATATAGAAATTTGTCTCCAACATTCGAAATGTTTAAGCCCCTTTTGGACTTAGAAGAATTGACTGAAAAAAGAGAACATTATTAGAAAAAAAAACAAGGAGAACATTTTTAGAGAAATGAAACTATAGCAGAACAATATTTAATGTTAAATAAAAAATAAATTTTCAAATTATACCTTTCAAATTGTTAGGATGAACAGCGTAAAGGTTTCCTAGGGTGGATTTATCATCGTCGGTTAAGGCGTACTGGTTGTTCACTAGTACACCATCCGAAAATGGTAACCCTGTTAGTCATTGCACATCGGAGGGTTTAATCGAAAAAACAATTTCGTTGTTATCCACACGGATCGAAATAGTGCACACATCATGGTTGTAACAAGAAATGATCTGTTGCATCAACTGAACGTTAATGTTCAACTGAGGCATCTTCAACACACCACCAAGTCTAGTGGTGTAAATCCACTAAGAATATCTATCAGGAGTGTTGAAAATGCTCTTGATATTGGGGCAAAAGGTGTACTTGAAATGAACTTTGGATGGAAGAGGGGAGGAACAACTAGCCATCTCTGAAAAGCAAGAAAATGTTGGAAAAACCTTATAAAAACGATGCCAAAACGTTGCCAAAATGCTCTAAAAACGTTGCCAAAATGCACTAAAATTGCTTGGAAATGCTCTAAAAATGCTCTAAAACCGTTGTGGAAAACGCCCTAAAAATGCTGGAAAAAGGTTTTAAAGTTGCTCTAGGAAAAGCTGCAAATGACCCTACAAATGAATTTATAGATTTTTTGCATGGCAGGAGTTAACGCATGAACAACACATGGTAGAAGGGAGGACATGTGGTGCCATATTATTTATGATTATGGCGGTCGCCTTGTTCCACTCACCATCTGCCAGTCGCCTTGCGCCACTCGCCATTTGTCATTCGCCTTACACACTCGCCATCTATTAGTCGCCATGTGCCACTCGCCTAGTGCCACTCACATTTTGCCAGTCACCATCTGCCACTCGCCATGTGCCACTCGCCATTTGTCAGTCATCATGTGCCAGTCGCCTTCTGCTAGTCGCCTTCTACCAGACGCCTTGTGTCAGTCGCCTTCTTCTTGTCAACTTCTGCCAGTCACCTTTTGCCAGTCACCTTTTGCCAGTCGCCTTGTGGTAGTCCCCTTGTGTCAAACACCTTCTGTCAGTCGTCTTTTTACCGTTCGCCTTGTGACAGTCACCTTGTGTCAGTCGCCTTCTACCAGTCGCCTTGTGTTAGTCGCCTTTTGCCAGTCGCCTTCTATCAGTCGCCTTATGTCGGTCACCTTATGCCGGTCGCCTTTTGTCAGTCGCCTTCTGCCAGTCGCCTTCTGCCAGTTGCCTTCTGATAATTTTGTTGATACTTGTAGTTGAAAAAAAATCGCCATGTTTTGAAAAAAAATCTTCAAAAATTTGAAAAATTCACCTCACAGTTTATGTAGTTTTCACGTTGATTCGCCTCGATTTGATAAATACTTTTTCCGTAGTACCCCTTATGCATAACCATGCCTTATTATCCAACAAAAGAAAATAGTACCTAAAATAATATAAATATTTTTTTTTTTATCAAATGGCATTAGTTCAATCGGTTAGATTTTACAAAATTAAAAGGAGAAGATCCAAGTTCAAATATTACCAAGCAATACATAGATAATATCCAAACTTTGTTGTAATACCACTATGTGGTGATGATGTAATACATGTGGGGTTGTTTCAATCCCATATAACCAATTTTTTTTAATGAGTTTACATAGAATTTTTATGAGGGGTCCTGGTCCCCTCATATTGAGTGGGGTTTGAACCTTGGACCTTTCAAAGAGAGGACAAAGCCTTTACCACTGCAGTAACCTTACAACTTTCCATATAACCAATTTAAAATAATATAAATATCTTTGTGACAAGTTGTATCTAATTAAATAATTTTAATTAAAATTTTATATTGATTTTTGAATTTTTTTTTTATATTTCTTTTAAAACAATGATTATATATATACAATTTTTAAAAACAATTAAAATAATCATAAACAAATAAAGATGGTAAGAGTAACTAATCGAAAAATTTTTACATGGTGGAATCGATAGTCGCCATTATGATCTAGGTATGTTGTCTGTATTTTATGGTCACCACAGTATTCTGCATTGTTTGCCTCGAAAGCCGCCACATTGTTTGCAGAGTGAGATATTATAATGCCAATTTACAAAATATGACCAAAGAACATAAATATTACAGTGTTCATATTCCAACTCTTAATAACCAACAATCAAACACAATCTATGACCTGGATAGTCTAGCCATTTTCCTTTTCAACTTTGTTTTTGCTACCCTTCTCACTTTCACATTTTGAAACTCGTGCGACTTTAATGAAAATTGCTTCAATTGACACCTTTGAATCTTTGGATAGTTTTTCTCCCTACCAGTTGTTAGGAATAATAAAGTTAACAATAATATAAACGTAAAAATATAACGTAGAAGAACACAATACAAGAGAGACACAAATATATGTGGTTCACCCAATATGGGCTACATCCACGGAGAAAATAACCAGGCCTTTGTTTATTTCTTCTAGCAAAATGAATGGATACAACCTACAACCCACATGTTGTAACCTCCTCTTCGTTCTATATCTATCTATTACACACCCCAACCGCCATACATAGTCCTCTTATAAAATATAGTTACATTTTAGGGCAAAAATGTGAACATAAAATCCTCCCGTTCGATTTGTGACCTAATAATGAACGGTCCAAATTTACAAAGAGAATAATACATCTATTTTTGGCTTTAGGCGTGTGGCTCTCGAATCCTTGCTAGGGGGGCGGTGACATTATTAGGGGGTAAGCCCCCCTACATCCCCCCTTCGTGGAGTGGGTCCAAATGCGACTGAAAACAAGACCTTCAAATTAGAGAGAGAATCAGACTCTACAACCAACACCAATTGTACTCCACACTTTATGACTCAAAGTTTTTCCTTTTGGGTCTGGTGATTGGATTGAGGATGAGACTCTGTCACCTTTTCTATCATGATTATTAAAATTTAATTTCATTACAATCCTGCAAGTCTTCCTCCTCCTCCACTTCATTCTTATCTTCCTCCTTTTGTGGTTTAAGGTTCATTTTCATCAATCATGATATAAAATAAACAAAATTAAGTAGTAAGAAACATAAGGATTAATTTAAAATATTTTTAAGATGGGTGATTATTTGGGAGTTTCTCCTATGTGAGATTTTAGAGGTTCTACGACAACATGGGACGAACATGAATGAGATGGACAACTGCTAGATGAAAAAAGTATTTGGTTTACCTTAATTACAAACCAAAGAATATTTTTATGGATTCAAAATTCATGAAAGAAAGTAATTTTTACCTCTTTAACATACAGAGGCATGATGAAGAAGAAAGTATTTGAATACCTCATCAATTTGTGCTTCAAAATAATCAGGAAAGTAAATACAAAGCATCTCAAACATAGCCACAACTATCTCATATATCTCCAAAACATTGTTGAAGATAATATTGAGCAATATAATATTCATCTCCTTGCCCACAACCTCCTAAACTTCTCCCATTACCTTTGGAATTCCTATAATAGTCTGAATATCATCTTGTATTTTTTTGAATTAATTAATGCACTCATTGATAGTATCAAAGGAGTCCATAATAAAAGTATCAAACTAAGCCTCCAACCTAGTGATTTGTGTAGAATCAATGCAGTCACACAATCCCTAAAATGTACCAAGCAATTCCTTAGGGTTCATGATGTTTCTAACATGAGTGTCATATATCTTGTCAACATGAAGAGTTATTACATCAAGAGCCCCATCCTTCTTGTTCTTGTAGAATAGATTCCTCTCTTAATAATCAACAACATGAGGTTCCTCATTCATATATTTGAGTAAATGTTTAGTTTGGAGCAAAACTTCACTCTTGTTTTTTAAAGTAGCATATTTTGGACCATTTAATAATGGCACATGTTGATCCATAACTATCCTATCAAAATACAAATTCCTACATGTAATTGTGACCAAAAACCACACCACCAATACAAAGATCTAAAAATCCCATATGCTTTGGGAAAAATGGCTCAAAATGCTTTCTTATATAAAAGTTATGGCCCCTACAAGTTTGGCCAAAAATCACACAAAATGTCTCCATTGAAAAATTGAAAAAAAATTAAGTGCCTACAATGAAAAGGAGGCCACCACATGTGAGAGTTGTTAAGGGGGTGCCAATTATACATTGATTGGAAAACATACTAGTGAATGAGGTGATGCCACTTATAACAACTAAAATAAGGGACTTCTAATAGTGCGTTGACTATCTACGTCATTGGACAAAGTACCAACAAACTAGATTGTGCCACTTGTTGCACTTTAATTTGTTGTTCAACATATGAACCATGCTACATCACTTGTCACATTTTGATTCACTTCAAAATTCATGCTTTTCCAAGTTTGTTGCTGACTATGTGACTATACGGTCCTTGGATTTGATGAGTTGGCAAAATATAATTGGTTGAACCTGTACTTATACTTGTCAAATGATGATTTGACTACCATATTTGCTAACACATCAACCCCTATACAAATTACCATATTAGTTGTATGGACTACCATATTAGATGTATGGATTGCCATGTGAAATATATGAAATACTATGTTATCATGTGCCATGTCAACATTATTCAATAAATATATTATGATGTCATCGACTGACACATTGTCATGCAATGTCATGTCATCAATTTTGCCACATCATAATCACTTTCATCATAAAGGTTTGTGCAACATCATCCCTTATCATTAAATTTTATGGTAAGGGAGGTTCAAACTATGGACCTCTAAGGCTCAACTCCTTATGGTGGCCTTCGCTAGCCACAAGGGAAAAGGCACCTCTAAGCCCATAGGGCACATGCCTTTGTTTTAATATTTATCATTCAAACAAATACTTTTTAATTGCTACATATGTGTGATGACATCATGTGTCATGATGAAGCGTACATGCATTATTTTATCACCTATGCCAAAGATTATTCCTCAATTTCAAATTTAAATTTTCAAGCAGGAAAAAAGAGGAAATTTTTAGTACAAAACACAAGTATTTAAAGGTAAAATAGAAATAAGTGTTAGAATGGGACCCACCTAAAATTTTACAAAGAATATTGAAATGTTGATGGTTTGTTCATATATATCACAAATTTTCTTATACAACCTTTGACATCCTCTCATGCCTATGCGACAAAATATTGCTAGACTATTTTAGCAACTTTTTCGAGTGAAATGGAGGTCTTTGCCATGCATGGAAGCCTACCAATAATTTCTCTAGCACCAAGGGTCTATAAAAATATGTTCAACCCATTTTTTCTTATTTCATGACGACCAAGTAATTTGTCCTATCAACTATGCTACTCTTAGAAAAAAATACTAAAAGAGAAAAGGAAATCAAATTTTAAAAACTGTTTGTAAAAGATAATTGAGGTTTTTACAAAACCTTAAGAAACTCTATCTTGAAATTAAGGCATCCATATAGTAAGAAATCAAAAAATTAAACGAAAGGATTAAGTACCATGAGAGGAACAAAGGAAATTGTTGTGAATATTTCTCTTGAAGTAAATCAATCAAACCTAGTGAGATTTTTATGATTCAATTCTACCTAGGGTTTTACAAGAAAAAACCTTCCCAAATTATCTTCAACTTAAAAAAAAGTCTTCTAGCTTCTTCAAACACTATTTCCTTTGTAAGAAATAATTGAAGCCTATTTGTTGAGGACAAACAATCAAGTAAAGGAGAGTTACATTCGATTTGATACTAAGTTAGATTTTCTTGTGAACTTTAGCTAAACTTACTACTTCCTCTAACCATGGAAAAGAGAATAAATTTATGATCCTTTATTTTGAACACCTCTATTGACTAGCCTATTTGCACATTTGTTCCCTTCCCTTAACAAATGTGTAAACCTGATTTCTTCAAACTATGTAGAAAGGTCTTGCATTTCCACAATGATCTCTTGTATGTTTAATGGAGCCTTTGATTTCCTCGAAATTGTATTGGTTACTATTAATGAATCACCTTCCATCCATACATTGTTCCATTTCTTTTGTTTGCATATTTTTAACCTTTCCAAAGTCGCACAAGCTTTAGCTTCATTATTTGTCTTAAACCCGTTATTGAAAGTGTAATGTGATAAAATCTCATCACTATTATTTCTAATTGTTCCTCCCCCTCTTGTTGGTCCTAGATTTCCTTTAGATACTCCATCAAGATTCAATTTGACCAACTCCACTTTTGGTGGTTTTCAATTTATATTCTTAGCCTTCCTTTTGTTTCTCCTGTATCCAATATCATAATTCCATTTGATGACTTGAATCCATTCATCAAGGATCTCTCCTTCAATATTAGGGATTTTTTTTGGTAGGTAAAAAAAATTATTTGTTGTACAGGTTAAAGGGTCCCATCCCTGTTACATCAGTAGCAAAAAGAAACAATTGTGGCCTATAGTGGCCACAGGCCAAGACCAATCGAGGATCAACCCCATACAAAATAACCTAGACTAGGCCACAACCTTCCAAGACAGAGGAAACTACATTATTACAGCAACTGAAAAAAGGAAAACAGGCAGTCTTGCTGCTAAGACACCACCTTCCCAGCTTACTGGGATTCTTTGTTCCTTTCCTATTGGGCATTGTCATCAAGTGACATGAGTGTCTTGAACAGGGTTAGAAACTCTCTAAGCTCATCAATGGCACTGGCCAGAATCGTGCAACCTTTCCTGTAGATGCTGACAACCGTCTGCACTGCTTCATTGGCTCTCTTAAGGATTAAGGAACGAAGTGTATCCTTGGCGCTATCAATGTGTCGGTCTTCGTTATTGCTGATGATTTTCGTATCTGGTTGTTGATAACTCGTCTTAGGGGACTTCAACTTGATGGATTTCCTTCGCTTTTGAGGAGGTTGAACTGATTTTTGTTTGGTCTGGGCTATTTACCAGTGCGAACTTCCTCTTTGGGAGTAGAGAGCGGGAGGCTTGGGAGCTTGGGTCATGGAACAAAATGTTGGACAACCTATCTTGACATGAAATAAATCTGCCCTCAACTTTGTTAGGGTTCCATAGGCACAAGAGCCCACCTGCGGTCCTAGAGGTCGGGGAGTAGACAAAGTCGTAGTTTTTCCATATGATTTAGCTACCCTAGGAGACCACTGATCATCTAATTTGGTTTCCTGAATGAGGAATATTATGGGGTTGTAATATTTTCTCATGGTTGCAGCTAGTCTTTGCTTGGCTACCCCATTCAGTCCTCTCGCATTCCAGGAGAGGACTTTCATATGGAACTTTTTGAGGGTTTTTTGCCCCCTTTGCCTTGTTGCTCGGGGGTTTGGATCTTCAATTTTCTTCCTTGGTAGTGTTTCTAATTTTTTGGAACAGGGGTTTTTGCATTTCGTTAGCTATATCCTCGACGGTATCCTAGTTTTTTCATTATGCCCCAGAAGGTTTGCCCTTCTTTGTCTACTCCTACATCAATTTGGGATTTCCTAAAACTTTGAGTTTGCTTGGGGCTCCATGGTTTAGGGGATTCCTAAGCGGCCTCGTCACTATCCGAATTGGTGTTGTTGGTGTTGGTCAAGGAGGTGGGGAAATCTGACCCAACAAGGGGGAGTGACGGGGCTGGGAAGGAGGGTGATCGAAGGGGTTTTGGAGTAGGGCTTTGAGGGTCGTCATTGAAGGTGGATGGGTGGGCTTGGGGGTGAGGGGAGCCAGGACTTTGCTAGGTGGACATGGAATAGAGGCACAGCTGAGAGGTAGGATTAGGGGCAGGGGAAGATTTAACAAGGATTTCTCCTTCCTCAATTTCCTCATTGGTCCTAGAATCGTTAAGCAAATAAAATTTATTAACAATGGTAATTGAGGTACTTGCCTTTTGAAGAGCTGGGGCTGGAGGTAGGTGTATTTGCTATTTGTTCTTCTTGGTTTGTTCTTGGTTGTTTGTTATCCTCTGATCGACACTTGGTTTCGGGTGTCCCACTATATGGTAATCGGCTTTAGGTTTTCTGTGCTTAGGGCATTGGGACGGGAGGTGCCCTTGGGCTTGGCACTTTGAGCAAAAAATTGACTTGTTATCAAATATTGGTGGTTGTCTCCATCTAAAATTATCGTAGATTAGATTGAGGTGGTCTAGGAGTGAAATTTGAGATTCACATTGATGTAGATTCGAGCCTGGGTTAGGCGAGTTCTGGCATGGGTGGTCGGGTCGATGGCCACTAGCTCCCTAAAGGCCCTAGCTAGACCTTGAAGAGCATCCTCATAAAAAAATGAGTGGGGAGATTAGGGAGCCGAACCCATATGGGGGCAAAGTTAATATTCTGAGAGTCAGGGTCAAAATTTGGCTCCCACTTCTTTAAAAGCATACTTCGTCTCTCGAGGAACCACAAACCGCCAGACAGGATGCGCTTCGCATTCTCCTGAGTGTTTAGTTGAATCATAAAAAATCCTCTGGTCATCACGGACAGTCCCATGTTTCCCAGGATTTTCGACTTCGAAGTTGCCCAATGGCGGATTGCGTCCGTATATGGATGTCATCCTACGAATTTTCCCACAAGGGAAAAGGAATCACAGGACATGTAATCTTCCATAAGGTTTTGGGGACACAACACATCGCACCCTTGTGAAACAAAGCCATTCAAGCCGCCTGTGGATGGTCTGATCTTATTTCGTAGGATGTCTACGTAAGACAGGTGGCCTTGACAACTCCTTGGACCGCTTGCTTTGTCGAGGGGTCCTTTCCCCGCTCGATATCGCTTTGGATGTTCCCATGATTGGTGATAGATGAACCCTTGGGTGGTGATGACGTCGCATGGGCGGTGAGAATGTTCTTCGAATTCACACCAATGTCTGTTCGTTCTTTTGATCGCACCTTCTCCTTGTCTACGGTAAGGTTTTCGTCGATTTTGTCGTTCGTTGAAACCATATTCACTCCACTCACCACATTCTCAATTTATCCTTAAATATTAGGGATTAGGTAAGTTGATAGGGTTGGTTTAGACTCCTCTATAGCTAAACAAATATTCCTTTTCATTACCTCTAAATTGCTTTCCTTTCCTTTAAATATTTTGTTGTTCCTTTCCAACCATATAGTCCAAAGTATTTTATCTTTCGATGTATCCTAAATTTTTTGTAACACCTAACTTTTAAAAGTGTTGTGCCATTGTTTTAACCATTCTTTAATTCTACCATCCATCACCATGCATTTACCAAACATATTAAGAATCCATTGCTATAGATCCCTAACTATTGAACACTATCCCAGGAGATGATCTATAATCTCCTCCTCCTTTTTACATAAAACACATTGTGACGGGCCATAAAATTCCTTTTTCATTAGGTTATCCTAGGATAAAAAAATCTATGACCTACTAGCCATACAAAATTTTGACTTTTCGAATGCTCATGCTATCCCAAATATCTCTCCATATTCTTGCAATATTCTTATTTTGTTGGTGCTTTACATTATATCTGCTTATTATTGTATATTCTCCTGAGGTATTCAACTCCCAAATCAACTTATCCTTTTCTCCCCTTGAAATAATCACTTGTTATTTTTCCGCTCAACTACCTTCTAGCAACAATGTCTATTATACTTGTAAAAAAATCTTCTTTTTGTTTGTATTTTCCTTCATGATCCTTGTATGTGATATTTGAAACCCTATCACCATATTTGTCTTGAAGTAATCCCATCCATGGCTTCAAAATTGGATATAGATTGTGTGGTTTTTTATTACAACAAGTATTCATCCAAATATAATTTTTTTCTCTAGTTCCCACCATCCATATTAGACCTTTAATCACTAGACCAATTGATTTTTTCCATAGTACAAAACCATCTGGTTGTGATATTGCAGTAAAGATTAAGCTTGTGTCAACGAGTTCAACGTTCTTAGAAGAATTATTTTCCATTGTGGTATTATTATTTTGTTGGTGCTTTACATTATATCTGCTTCTTGTTGTATATTCTCTTGAGGTATTCAACTCCCAAATCAACTTATCTTTATCTCCCCTTGAAATAATAACTTGCTATCTTTCCACTCAACAAGCTTCTAGCAACAATGTCTGGTATACTTGTAAAAAATCTTATTTTTGTTTATATCTTCCTTCTAGATCCTTGTACGTAATGTTTGAAACCCTATCACCATATTTATCTTGAACTAATACCATCCATGGTTTCAAAAATTGGATCTAGATTGTGTGGTTTTTTATTACACCAAGTATCCATCTAAATAAAAAAAATTCTCCAGTTCCCACCAACCATCTTAGACCCTTAATCACTAAACCATTTGATTTTTTAAAATTATTCCATAGTGCAAAACCATCTGGTAGTGAGACTGCAGTAAATATTAAGCTTAAGTCATTGAGTTCAACGCTCTTAGAAGAATTATTACCCAATGTCTTTGACTCTCTTTGTACAATCTCTAAATTACTTTTCCCCTTAGAGCAAAGTTTGCATCTATAAGAACTTTAAAACTGAGACCTCCACTAGCTTTATCATCATACTCCTTACTCTGCTTCACCAAAAGAATTTTCCCTTATCATGTAATCCTAACCACAAAAATGACTACATATTATAGATTAATTTGTTTGTTTCAACTTTCCCATAATATGCAAAGATATTTAATATGTTTTTTTTTTTTGAAAATTTTGAAAAAAACTTGTATTAAGACATAGGTCAATTACAATGTGGGAAGAACCTCTTCCCAGCTGAGGTCCGAGAGGACACAGTCATACAATAGTAAAGGAAGAACTACACTGGAGCCAATTTTCATGAACCAAAAACTAGCTGCCATGGGGTCCCCCATCGTACTCTATTTTTTCGAAGGTCATTAGCTCAAGGACCTTTCAAGACCCTGTCTAATCACCTCATCCTCAATATCCATGTCACTATGCAACTGAACTCCAACCTCCTTTCTCGCACCCATCTTAGCCAGAAAGTCAGCCGCTTTGTTCAAATCTCTACTCGCATAAAGCGGGATCACGTCCTCCAATTCCTTCCATAATTCTTTAATTTGGGTAACAAGAGCCCTCAACCTCCAAGATTTTAGATCAAAGTTCCTCATGCAGTCTAGAGCTCCAACCATTATTTGCGAGTCTGATTCAAGAATAATCCTGCGATGGCCATGTTTCACTGCCCAAACAGAAGCAGACTTGATGGCAATGGCTTTGGCTTCATTGTTAGTGGTTCTTCCCAGGCCTTGCAATTCCCAATAGAGCATAGTCCCAGCATGGTTTCGGCACACCACTCCAATTCTAGCTCTACCCGGATTGCCTTTTACAGCTCCATTAGTATTGATTTTAATCCAACCTTCAGGGGGAGGTTTCCAACAAGTTCTGTCCTATCCCTCTTGCAGTTCAATGTGTTCTTCCATAGCTCCAATGTCAATTTGAGCTTCCTCCTTAGCATGAACAGCCACAGTTTCGGTAACCTTGCTCCAAATGGTCTGCCAAACCCCGTCTAGAGTAGTAAAAGTTTCTCTAAAAATTTTGGCATTTCTTTCCAGCCATACTTGCCACCATATAAAGCTTAAACCGATCTCCCAGCCAATACGAAGAGCTTTAGATTTGAATCTACCTTTCTACCATTTTGCCTAGATATTCATCCTATTCAGGTCACCACTTACTTGAATTTTAAAGTATGCAAACCAACGCAGCCAAATCTGTTGGGTGAAAGGGCAACCAAACAGCAAATGGTCAGCAGTTTCCTCACTCTTGTAGCATAGTACACATTGAGAAGGTCCGATGATACATTTTGATCTGAGATTATCAAAAGTGAGGATTCCATTGTGCATGCACTGCCAGGCAAAAAAGTTAACTTTCGACCAGCCTTTAGAATGCCAGATTTTCCTCCAGTCCTCAACCTGAAAAGTATGAGGGGGGGGCTCTGGGAGAATGCTG
This sequence comes from Wollemia nobilis, assembly GCA_028583015.1. Lineage (NCBI taxonomy): Eukaryota > Viridiplantae > Streptophyta > Pinopsida > Araucariales > Araucariaceae > Wollemia > Wollemia nobilis. Next base: position 38,253,022 of record JAQPPZ010015824.1, on the reverse strand, counting down.
TCATATCCAAGACTCCCAAAGCCCCAAGCTAATTCATCCTCCACATCTCCCCCTGTAAGAAATCTTTCTGTCAGAATTTTAGTCATGATGGGAGTCAAATTCGGAGGGATTGAAATGGGCCAAAGGATATTTAATATGTTAGAATACTTTTAAGACTGATTTAATTAGCTACATTTTTTCTACTAACGATAATCATCTACATTTCCATACCGGTAGTTTATTATGAACTTTACTTGTAATTGGATTCCACAATTATATCCTCATTCTCCCCTCAAATAAGGGCATCACTATATAAGTTGCTAGCAAATTTGCCTCCTTCATTTGAAGTAACTTGCACATCCCTACTTTGATTATGATATTCACTAAGAAAATCTCTTTCCTCCGAGCTTGGATTATTATGCTCACCTTTTTGGAATTTTAAAAGTTTCTATTTTAGTTTTTTTCTTTTTAAAAATATTTCCAAAAGTGTTATTGTTTCATTCTTTTAAAATTAGATGTCATTGATTTAATTTGTTTTGGAAGTGTATACAACCCACCATTTTCTTGAGAATTCCACTGTGCTATCATATTAACAAATTGGGGATGAGATTCCCATGTTTGCTCATATTTAAAATATGATCCTTCTTTGAATTCACTTACCACCATTTTAACTCTTATTGGCCAATGATTTGAACCAATCCTTGTCAAGGTATTAATTTTAGCACAAGTCCCTTCATTTAGCCAATAATCTAAGCATATGCATGTGCCTAATTTTTTTACTATTAGGTTTTGGCATCTCCTATTGTTGGTTCATGTATAGTTATCCTCCTCAAAAACAACCTCCCATAGATTATTGTTTTGAATAGAAGATGATAAATTTCTCATACTTTGTGTTATTTTCCTACTTCTAAGTTTTTCATCCAACTTGGTTATGCCATTAGAATCTCCTATGATCATAAAACGAGTTTCTTGGTCTTTACTTCTCATAAAGACCTCAATCCAACTCCATAATTCTAATATGCCTGACTGAGTTGTAGGTCCATTGACATTGTTAAGGATGAAACATATATATACAAAGTAGCATGTGACTAATAAGGCTATCCAATGCCTAGTTTTATGAATGGTTGCACAAGATGTTCTAATAGGATTCCAACATGATAGAATTCCCCTCGTCACTCCTTTAGGATCCACAACATATCATTGACATCTTGCCCATATTACTTTTATAGTTTTGGAATCTTCTTCCTTTGTCATTTTAGTTTCTTGGATACAAAGAATATCAAGCTTATTACTTAAACAAATGTCCTTGATACACCTCTTCTTTGAGGGGGCATTAACACCCCTTATATTCCATGATATGGTAATCATGTCTTATTAGGGGTTATTGGCCCCGCTTGTGAATTACCAATATTATTTTGTTGTTTGATAAATAGAAGTTCAACTAACTTAGACTATGTTCCTTTCTCTATGTTTGCTCTTACTTCCCTAGCTCTCGTTTGATAATTTGAAGGTTTTCCTCTTTTTGCCTTGTCTGTATTAGAAGTCGGTCTTATTATTCTATTTCTAAACATTCTTTCACAACTTTCCCTTTCATTAGATTTATCCTCTCTTGGCTCTTCTACGAAAGCTTTTGACTTGTCCTACTCATTTTATAGTATTTCCTTATTAATGGTAGAGGTATTAACATCTAACACTACATTTTATCTACCACTTTTCTTCTCCTAAATGGTGCATGGTACTTCAAGAGAGTCTTCAAAATATTATGAGGCACATTCCTTAGGTTCAACAAGAATGTTCATCCCTAAATCAAGATCATATTGAATAGACGATTCCTTGTTAATATTTTGATCTTGTTGTACCATGTCCTCTAAGATTTGATTTGCTTTTTCTTCATATGCTAAAGCCTCAAAAGAATTGAAATTTCTTCCAATATCCTTCCTTACTAGTCTCCACTATTTATTTACTTTCATCTGTCTGGACCTATTTTTTGGAAGTTGAAAACCATCCTCATCCATATTCATTTGTAAGTTTCTCTTGCGGTTTTCTACATATGTTTCTGTTGGACTCTTCTTAGGGCATATGATCTCTCAATATGCCCCACCTCATGACATCTTCTACATCTAAAAGATATGTTTTCATAATCTATGGTTTGGGTCCACAACTTACCCCCATACTTAAGAATGATTGATTATGGTAAAGGTTTACTTATATCAATCATGACCAATATCCAAGCATAAATAACCAAGAATCCATCTTTTGTAGTTTCTGAAATCTCAAGGAATTATCCTAAAGTGTTGCCTATTGCCTTGAAGGTATCCATTTCCTAGAATTCAATGGGTAACCCATACATCCTAACCCAAACTAGTACTAGGGATAGATTTACATTTTCAAGTGCAAAGCCTTCATACCAGTAGGTAAGGAAGAGTCTTGCTCTTCCCATAAACCAAGGACCCCCTTTTAGGATTCTATCTCTTTCCTCCTTGGAAAAAAAAATGGCTAGGAAGAAACCTTTTGGAAGAAAGGATAGACTCACTCTTGGAGACTTCCAACTCCTATCAATCCATTTTCTCAAGGTCGAAGCCCCTAGCCAAGACCCATTAAATTTACCAAAAATTGCCCTATCTTTGAGCAACAAGGATCGCTTCTCTGTGAGGTCCTCACTAACCTCTACTACTAGGGATGATTCTAAGGATTTAGCTATAAATTGGTCCATGGGAAGGAAACTATAACTCAAAATCTATTGAAATTTACCAGTATATCCTATAGTGATTATATTATTTGAAAATAAACCTATAATAATTTGCATGCAATAATTTATAAGATAACGAAGGAAAAAAAAACTTAGTTGAAAACTTCTACGTCCAAACATAATATCTTGTCTTGTTGATGCTATAGGCCTTCATTGCTCCTCCCATCATCTAAACCCTAGCTAATAAATATCTATAGTTTCATTTTTCGAGACTAGAAAATTTGTTACTACCATTGTTTCGGATGATTAACTTCATAGAATCGTATCTCCCTCAATACCTCTCAGATTCCTTTATATGACCACTAATTTTAAAACTCTTCAAACTCCACACAAATTGATCCAAGAATCATCTAAATCAAACAACCCTTCACAAAATAATGACTTCTAAAAAATAAGATGTTTTTAGGAAAAAATTGCCCTAATTTTAAATGATTGTCTTCACATGGCCATATCTCCTTCAATACTGCCTAATTTATTTCAAATGACCACTCATTTAAAATATTTTCAAATTCTACACAAAATAACATAAAAAAAAGTTCGAATCAAACAATTCTATAAAAAAATATAACTCCTAAAAATAATTAATTTTTTGAAAAAAATTAGTCTAACTCTACCAATACATAATTTCATCTCCTTTTAAAAATAATTTAGACCATAGTTTGACTATATAATATCTATGGAAAGCATTTAAACTTAAAAAGATACACATTACTCTTTGAACTGTACATTGAACCAGACAAGAAATATCAGCACAAAAAAATTAAAGGGTTTGCGGCAAAGGGTTTTTGCAGAGCAAGGAGGGTTTGCGGCGGAGTATTGTATTAAACATCTATTTCATCGGAGCAAGGAGGGTTTGCGACGGAGTATTGTATTAAACATCTATTTCATCGGGTTTACGGCAAGATACTGAAGCAGGACTGAAGGGATACTGAAGCAGAGCCGATAGAACGGAGAAGATTCGAACTGTACACTGAACCAGACAAGAAATATCAGCACAAAAAAATTAAAGGGTTTGCGGCAAAGGGTTTTTGCAGAGCAAGGAGGGTTTGCGGCGGAGTATTGTATTAAACATCTATTTCATCGGGTAAGCACATTTTTCGTCCTCTTTCGATTTATAAAACAATTTAAGTAGATAGGAGAAATACATTCGTTATAGGGGTTTGCGGCAGAAGGTTTTATTATCAGCAAGGGTTTGCAACAGAGGGTTTGCAAGGAGGGTTTTATTACACATTTATTTCATCGGATCAATAGTACAGGAGGGTTCGGCTATAAAGGGTTTGAAAATGGAAGAAGGGAAGCAACAATTGCAAGAACCAATATATGTCAATGAGAAACAGTACTGGAGGATATTAAGGCGTCGACAAGCTCGAGCAAGGGCAACAACAATGAAGAGGGCATATCGAAAAATAAAAATAAAAAATATTCTACCACATAAACAGGTGGAGAATAAGGAACAATCAAAGGCAAATCACCAAAATGAGTTTTCAGATGAGGAAGAAACTTACGGTCCCACAACTACACCACTCATGTGGGCACCAAGACTTTATGTGCAAGAGCTAATGAAGATGAAAGAGAAACTTGAAAGCATGGAAAGGAGGGAGAAATTAAGAGAAACTAAATCAGATGAGGTTATAAACACCATTCGGAGGCTGGAAAAGGAAAACAACCAACTCAAGGAGCAAGTGTCAAAGCTACAAAACCTTGCAAACATGGGTCAACGTGAATGGCATGTCCTCAAACAAGCCATCCACCCCCAATCAATGATGCAATAGAGGTGGAAAAAACAAATGCAAATCAAATAAAAGAGGTACAAAAAACACTCCAAAACATGGAAACAAGAGAAAATGAGCTACGAAATGAATTAGCAAAGGCAAAGACATGGTCTCAAGTAGTAAAAGAACCAGTCAATCAACAAAAAGAGTTGATAGAGAAGCAAGTAAAAATTCAAATAACGAGAGAGAAAGAAAGACATGAGAAGTTATCAAATATAATCATCAAAGGGTTGAAAGATTATGGGGACAGGGAAGACACAAATCGTTTAATCTGGGACTTCTTGTCAGATCGATTACAATGGAAGGGTCGGATAAAAAAAGCAAGCAGAATTGGCGAGTTGAGAGAAGGAGGCGAGAGATAGACATATTCGGGTCACATTGATGAGCTACGAGGATAAAATAAGGTTACTTAAAAACAGAGGCATGTTGAGAGGGTCACAATTTTATTTAGATGATGACCTAACATTTTTACAACAGGAAGAAAGAAATAAGGAATGGGAAAAGGTGAGGGCAGCAAGGAATGAAGGGAAACAGGCATATTTAAGAAATGGAAAGGCATACATCACATCTAAACAAATCCAAAACAAATAGGGAGTATGGCCCACCGGGAACATCTTACAATGGTAAGTTGGAACTGTAGAGGTTTCCCTTGGAGAAGAGGACCCGGGTTAGGGCCCATTGCTAGAGACAAAGATATAATCATATTGAAGAAACACATGAACACGATGGATGTAGGACTCCAGAATTTGTGGGATACAAAAAAATAGCAATATGGAATAAAGCGACAGAAAATGGCAAAGGGCATGGGGGTATTATGGTTTTAATAAAAGAGGAATGGGATAGGGTCATTAAAATTGAAAAACAAGATGAAAACAAATAGTACATACTGGATAAAGATCCTAGAAAATAAGTCAGTTATTAGCATAGCGACATGTTATTTTGCTCCCAAGAATTCTAAATTCTATAAGAAACATGACCTTAAAGAGAAGACCCATACTCCTCCCTAAAAAGAGACATTTCAATATACGATAAGTTGGGGAGATTATATTAATTGGAGATTTCAATGCAAGGACAACAAATAAGCAAGCTAACATTCTAGAAGGTAACGAAGATATTGAGATTAATCCTCTTTGGATGCCAGAAGAGGAAAATCAACAGTGGACAGGGACTTTAGAAGATGAGCATGGGGCTATCACGCAATATGGAGAAGAGTTGTTAGGTCTTTGCAGCATATACAATTTGATTATTTGCAATGGGATGAACAAATGGAAAAATTCAGGAAAGTATACATGCAAAACATATAAGGGACAAAGTGTAATAGACTATGTAATATGCTCACAGAATTACATACCAAAAATAGAGGAGCTAGAAGTGGAAGATTCTCCAGTGGAACTTAAGTCGGATCACAACCCAATTGTTATGAAACTTCGAATGCATGGAGACAAACCAAGGGAAAAACACTTGCAAGGCAATCAAAATAAATATCCTCACAAGGAAAACATTCTCTTAAGAGATGAAAATCGACAAAATTTTAGAGCAGTATTAAATAACAAGTTACAAGAAAGGGAAGAACTACATCACGGTAGTAGAGATTACAGTAAGAGTGAATGGTTAATGCACGTTATTCAAGAAGCTCTAAACAAATGCAAGAGAGCTAAACCTAAAAAGAAAGAAAGGAATAGCTTCCCAACCAACCCATGGTTCGATGAAGATTGCAAAAAAATGCGAAGATTACTAAAGGAACCAACGGGTAAAACAAGAGCAAACAAAAAAGCATATGAGAAGCTGGTAAGGGCAAAAAAAGAAGAATACACTAGAACAAGGAGGAAAGAATTGATTTACTTAGGGAAGCATGAACCAAAGAAATTTTGGAAGGAACTAAGCGTGAAAAGGATGCAAACTGAAAATAACATAACGAGTTAATCGGTGGTTGGAGTATTCAAAACAACTGTATCGGCGTAGTAACCAACGAGGAGACACCCCCTACTATCATTGTCAAGAAAGAACTTTTCACAATTGAAGACATTATTCAAGGGATAAAAAAGTTAGCCACTGGTAAAGCCCGTGACATAGACAATCTTCAAGTCGAGCATATAAAATGGGGGGTAGATATCTTGGCACCGCAAATCAAAGAAATTTTCAATGAGGTCATACAAAATGGTTTCCCTACGAGTGGACAACTAGCTTGACCATTCCTTTGTTTAAAAGTGGAGATGTAAATAATCCCTCAAACTATCGAACTATCATGATCAACCCTCTCTTTGCAAAGTTGTTTGGGAGTATGATAGAGCGTAGGATCGGCATATGGGCGAGAAGAAAAGGGAAAGAGAGCAAAGGGGCAAGCGGGTTTTAGGCCCAAGCACTCAACTATTGATCATTGTATCACGCTCAGACACATAGTGGAAAAAATATGGGACAAAAAAGAGGAGGCTTTTTGTTGTTTTGTAGACTTCAAAAAGGCATTTGACACGGTGCCAAGGAAAAAATTATGGAGCGAGAATGGAAGAGCTAGAGGTTCCAATTCACTACGGGGCAGCGAGTTCACGAGACTATATGAGCATTTAAAGGCTAGAATCGAGAACACGGGAAGGGTTATCTGAATGTTTTGGTAGTGACATAGGTGTCAAACAAGGTTGCCCTCTATCTCCGACCTTATTTGGGTTGTACATTGACAAGTTAGAAGAATGGATAAACAAATTTGGGGGAGAGGGTGTGCATTTAGCCAAATATGTGGTAAAACTCCTCATGTATGGAGATGATGTAATTCTTGTGGCCAAAACAGCCAAAGATCTAGAAGATCACCTTCAAGCTCTAGAACTCTTTTGTAAAGAAGTTGGGATGCGGGTGAACACGAGCAAAACAAAAATTATGATTTTTTCAGCAAAAAAGAAGAAGCAACAACTCAAATTTCGGTTTGCGGGAGAACCGCTTGATGTAGTAGTAGAATACAAATACAGGGCATAGACTTTCATGACAAACTTAATTGGAATACATGTAGGATGAAAAGAACTCAAAGTGGTTGGAGAGCACTATATGCACTTCAAAGCAGGTGTAGGAATGCCGAGTTGTGGACTGGAAGACCACCAAGGTCTTATTTGGCCTACTTGTTACATCGATTTGTTGTATGGTTGCGAGGTGTGGGCTAGTGGCACAACAAATGCAAAATGGAGGCAAATAGAAAGGATTCAAAAATATCTAATCACAAACTTTCTCAAAATTAAGGCCACAACCCCTTATGAAATTATTCTAGTTGAAACTGGAATGTTCCCTTTAGAAGCAATTGCTATGACCAAGTTGTTATGTTACTTGAAAAAAATAGAAAACATGACAAATGATAGATGGCCTAGGGCAGCTAGGGACGAAGAGTTGCATAGGCGAAAGAATACATGGATGAAACAAAATCAGAAATGGATGAAACGTTGGGAAATCAACATAAATGAATGCCCAAATGTCAACAAAGACAAAAAAATTATGTGAATGAAAAGTTCAGAAGTGGAATGTGGAAAAATGCAAGCGAGGAAAAGACAATATTATATTGCAAATTTTAACCCAACGTATGACCACAAGGAAAAAAGCGTATATAGGCGCTGAAATCAAGTGGAAGGAAAAAATACTCATTGCTCGAGATAAGGACTAGCTCTCATAGGCTTATATGTGAAACGGGGAGATGGACAACGCCAAAAGAACAATGGGAAGAAAGGATATGTACTCTATGCGGCACAGGGGCAGTAGAGACAGAGGAACACTTCATCTATAAATGCCCGAGTTTTTCGGATATCCGTGACAAATACAAAGAAACACTTGGGAACGAGTTTATGGCAGATTTATTTGAAGACAGTAAAATAAAAAAAGTTGGGGAATTGCTAACACAAATCAGCAGGAGAAGGAACAACCTTCTCAAAGATATTAAAGATCATATGATATGATTTGAGTAATTGTACTTCCATATTTGAGGTCCCATAGACCATATTTGGGTCTCGCGGACGTAATTAAAATCTTTCATTTCATTTCATTCTTTTCAGACAGTTGACTCTCGTTATAAAGACTACTTCTTAAGAAAGATATCTTGCTAGGTAGACTAAATGACTATTTTCTATATTTGTTGATTTTATTTTTTAACATATAAAATAAAGTGTATAACTAGTTTCATAATTTAAACTCCCTTAATTTAAAATAATTAACCATTAATTAGTTAAAAACAAATTAATAAAGTTTTAAAATAAGATGTTATATGCACTTCAAAACACCCAGGTGTTGTAGGTGAATTGGAGAGGAGAGGGAAATCCTCCAAGAGAGGTCCGAGGTTCAAATCTCCACCCTACCAAAAAGCTGAATTGGGTATCCAAAAACCTATTGATAATGTTGGTGGAGCGGGTCGAGTACGGACTCCGGGCATGACTTTGAGGTGTAGAACCCCTGTTAGGGTGGAATACATCTCATGACCAAGGCGGACTCAAAAAGGTTTTTCGCTAAAAAAAAAATATATATGCACTTCAAAATAGGTGTAGGAATGCCGAGTTGTGGGTCTGGAAGACCACCAAGGTCTTATTTGGCCTACTTGTTACACCGGTTTTGTTGTATGGTTGTGAGGTGTGGGCTAGTGGCACAACAAATGCAAAATGGAGGCAAATAGAAAGGATTCAAAAATATCTAATCACAAACTTTCTCAAAATTAAGGCCACAACCCCTTATGAAATTATTCTAGCTGAAACTGGAATGTTCCCTTTAGAAGCAATTGCTATGACCAAGTTGTTATGTTACTTGAAAAAAACAGAAAACATGACAAATGATAGATGGCCTAGGGCAGCTAGGGACAAAGAGTTGCATAGGCGAAAGAATACATGGATGAAACAAAATCAGAAATGGATGAAACGTTGGGAAATCAACATAAATGAATGCCCAAATGTCAACAAAGACATAAAAAATTATGTGAATGAAAAGTTCAGAAGTGGAATGTGGAAAAATGCAAGCGAGGAAAAGACAATATTATATTGCAAATTTTAACCCAACGTATGACCACAAGGAAAAAGCGTATATAGGCGCTGAAATCAAGTGGAAGGAAAAAATACTCATTGCTGAGATAAGGACTAGCTCTCATAGGCTTAGATGTGAAACAGGGAGATGGACAACGCCCAAAGAACAATGGGAAGAAAGGATATGTACTCTATGCAGCACAGGGGCAATAGAGATAGAGGAACACTTCATCTATAAATGCTCGAGTTTTTCAGATATCCGTGACAAATACAAAGAAACACTTGGGAACGGGTTTATGGTAGATTTATTTGAAGACAGTAAAATAAAAAAAGTTGGGGAATTGCTAACACAAATCAGCAGGAGAAGGAACAACCTTCTCAAAGATATTAAAGATCATATGATATGATTTGAGTAATTGTACTTCCATATTTGAGGTCCCATAGACCATATTTGGGTCTTGCGGACGTAATTAAAATCTTTCATTTCATTTCATATATTTTTTAATTGTATAGGAGAATTAGTCACAATCACACTATTTTTTTAGTAAGTGACATGCTAGGTTCGAGGGTTCCCATCAAACCTATTCCGCCTTGTTATTGTTGATCCGGTGTGAAAGGACTATATCAAGATTCGTACAATCATAGTTGATATATGTACACTCTAGGTTCAAGGGTTCCCATCAAACCTATTCCGCCTTGTTATTGTTGATCCGGTGTGAAAGGACTATATCAAGATTTGTACAATCATAGTACTCTAAGAATTCAAATAATCAAACTAATACCTAAGTGTCTTCTTAATAAATACCTGTAAGACAAGTACTTGTTAATCTACTTAACCCTTAAAAAAATCGAATATTATATTTAATAACATAATATTATTATGTGAGCGACACCTTCTTTAGGGATTTGACGTGCTACTAATAATTAAAACTAAAGAACGTTGATTCCTCTATGTAAAAATTGACCTCACATCCCTAAGACCTAAATTCAAATTAATATATGAATTTATTTATTAAAAAGTTGTTTGGGAGTATGATAGAGTAGGATCAGCGAAGAAAAAGGGAAAAAGATCAAAGGGGCAAGCAAGTTTTAGGCCTAAGCACTCAACTATTAATCATTGTATCACGCTTAGACACATAGTGGAAAAAATATGGAAAAAGGAGGAGGTTTTTTTTGTTTTGTTTTGTAGACTTCAAAAAGACATTTGACACAGTGCCAAGGAAAAAATTATGGAGCAGAATGGAAGAGCTCGAGGTTCCAATTCACTACAGGGCAGCAGTTCACACGGACTATATGAGCATATAAAGGCTAGAATCGAAACACAGGAAGGGTTATCTGAATGTTTTGGTAGTGACATATGTGTCAAACAAGGTTTCCCTCTATCTCCAACCTTATTTGGGATGTACATTGACAAGGTAGAAGAATGGATAAATAAATTTGGGAAGAGGGTGTGCACTTAACCAAATATGTGGTAAAACTCCTCATGTATGCAGACGACTTAATTTTTGTAGCAAAAAAAACCAAAGATCTAGAAGATCACCTTCGAGCTTTAGAACTCTTTTGTAAGGAAATTGGGATGCAAGTGAACACGAGCAAAATAAAAATTATGATTTTTTCAGCAAAAAAGAAGAAGCAACAACTCGAATTTCAGTTTGTAGGAGAACCGCTTGAGGTAGTTGTAGAATACAAATACCTGAGCATAGACTTTCATGACGAACTTAATTGAAATACATGTAGGATGAAAATAACTCAAAGTAGTTGGAGAGCACTATATGCACTTCAAAACAGGTGTAGGAATGCCGAGTTGTGGGATAAGAAGACCACCGAGGTCTTATTTGGCCTACTTGTTACACCGATTTTGTTGTATGGTTGCGAGGTGTGGGCTAGTGGCACAACAAATGCAAAATGGAGGCAAATAGAAAGGATTCAAAAATATCTAATCACAATTTTTTTCAAAATTAAGGCCACAATCAAAAATATCTAATCACAAATTTTCTCAAAATTAAGGCCACAATCCCTTATGAAATTATTCTAATTGAAACTAGAATGTTCTCTTTAGAAGCAATTGCTATGACCAAGCTGTTATGTTACTTGAAAAAAAATAGAAAACATAAAGAACCAGAGATTTCCTAGGAAGAGTTGCATGTTAGGAATGGAGCCTAATTATGAGGAGGCTAAACAGAGAAAGTTTCCGGATTTACTACAGGACGGGCAGAGAAAGTTTCCAGATTACAATCTGTTAGTCTACCAGAGAAAGTTTTCGGATTTACAACGAGACTGACCAGGGAAAGTTTTTTTGTTTTTATCCCAAAATTAGATGTTGGGAACTCAATGTTAATCTTGGAATGTATTAAGAAAAGTAGTTTGTTTTTTATGTTTTTTTCTTATATATAGTTGTGAGGAAAAACAGAGATGATTATGACAATGAAAAATACTATGTTGATTCCTTGGAAAAATAGAGAGGAAATTACAGCAGATGTTGGCTGTAGGTTGTAACCCTCTATTGCTTGGATTGTGAAAGGAAGGACTGAAAATTCTCGGTGGATGTAACCCACATTGGGTGAACCACGTTAAAATCGTTGTCTCTTCTTCTGTGTGTGTTTGTCTTATTTTTCTTTAATTCTCTTGTTAAAGTTTGAAACACTATAATTGCTTTTTTATATTTTATATAGTGATTTACTCTAACAAGTGGTATCAGAGTGGTTGTTTTATTGGGTGCACTTGACAGAAGGAGAATTTCTGGATCAAGTGGGAGCAATGGCGGAAGAAGGGAGGTTTAGAGTTCAAAAATTTAATGGTCAGAACTTTCAATTACGGAAGATGCAGATGGAGGATTACTTGTACCAGAAGGATCTTTACTTACCTCTTGAGGGGGAAACAGAGAGACCTTCATCTATGTCTAATGAGGAGTGGAGTCTCCTTGATAGAAATACATTGGGTACTGTGAGGTTGTGCTTGGGAGCCATCGTAGCCTTCAACATCTCTGATGAAAAGATTACCAAGGGAGTCATGGATAAGTTGGCCAAGATGTATGAGAAACCATCAGCATCAAATAAAGTATTCTTAATGAAAAGGTTATTTAACATGAAAATGAGTGAAGGAGGATTTGTGCATGATCATTTAAATGAATTTAATACTGTCACTAATCAATTGCATTCAGTAGGATTGGATTTTGATGATGAGCTTAGGGCCTTATTAATCTTATGCTCTCTTCCAAAAATTTGGAACAGTTTGGTAATGGCGGTAAGTAACTCTGCTTCGAGTTCAAATAAATTAGAATTTGATGATGTGGTTGGTGTGATAGTGAGGACATGAGAAGAAAAACCACAGGAGAATCATCTAGCACCGCCTTAACTATTGAGAATAGAGGAAGAGGAAGAGAAAGAGGCAAGAGTTCACATCGTGGCAAATCCAAAGGCAGATCCAAATCACGTGGAAAAGGAAAGCTACGGTGTTGGCACTTGTGGCAAAAAGGGTCATCTCAAGAAGGATTGTTGGCAAAGAAAGGGTGATGGAAATTAAGGTAATGATAATAATGGTAACACTTCGAAGCCAATATTCATTGGACAAATTCTACAAGATGCTTTAATCTTATCTCTTGATAGAAATAGTGATTATTGGGTAATTGATAGTGGTGCTTCATTCCATGCTACCTCACATAAGGAATACTTCATAGATTATGTTTATGGAGATTATGGACAGGTTCTGTTGGGAAATGACCAACCATTTAAAATCGTGGGTATTGGAAAGATTTTGATTAAATCCCCAAATGGATGTCAATGGGCTCTTAAAGAGGTGAGACACATACCGGATTTAAAGAGAAATCTTATATCGGCAAGTAAGCTTGATGGTGAAGGATACACGGTTGCATTCAGAGAAAATGCTTGGAAAGTTACTAAAGGTTCATTGATAGTAGCTAGAGGTAAATTGGTGGGTACTCTTTATTTAATTATTGATTTTTCTCACTGCTCCATGAATTTAGTTTCTACAGGTGAGAGTGCATCTTTGTGGCACCAAAGAGTTGGCCATATGAGTGGAAAAGGTATGGAAATTTTACATTCAAGAAAGTTATTGCCTAAGTTAAAACAGATTGATTTGGAATTCTGTAAGGATTGTGTTTATGGTAAAGCAAAGAGAGTTAGATTCCTCAAGGATGGCAAGCAAAGGAAGAAAGAGAAATTGGAGCTTGTGCACTCAGATGTTTGGGGCCCAGCTCAGGTAACTTCTCTTGGAGGTTCCTCTTACTATGTACTTTTTATTGATGATGCAACAAGGAAAACATGGATATATTGCATTAAGAATAAAAGTGATGTTTTTAATACCTTTAAGAATTGGAAAGCATTAGTTGAAAATGAAACTGGAAAAATTTTAAAGTGTCTAAAGTCGGATAATGGTGGAGAATATTGCAGTAGAGAATTTGATGTGTTTTGTTCTAAAAATGGAATTAGAAGAATCAAGGTAGTTCCAAGAACACCTCAAGAAAATGGGGTTGCAAAAAGAATGAATAGAACCATCATGGAGCGTGCTAGGAGCATGAGAATACATGTAGGCTTACCATTATTTTTATGGGCTCATGCTGTTGATACTGCAGTATATCTGATTAATAGAGGACTGTCTAGTGCCTTGGATGGAGGAATTTCGGAAGAGCTTTGGACAGGTAAACCAGTAAATTATTCTTTCCTTAAGGTATTTGGATGTGAGGCTTTTATGCATATAGAAAAAGAGAACATAAATAAGTTAGATGCTAAGGCCCAAAAGTGCTATTTTATTGGTTACGATATTGATGGCTTGGGTTACAGATTATGGGTGTAGCACGCTAAAATTGGCGCAGTAAAATTATAAAATTTACATTCACCTTAGTAAATAATTTTAAATTCAAATTTAACCTCCCAAACCGCCCGTTAACCATCGAGAAATCCGTTTCCCCCTTTTTCGTGCCATTTTTAGAGGTTGTTTTGACCGTTTGACGATATCGTCGCCGATCGAGACGATATCGCCCCGGTTTGACGATTTCGTCCGGACTAGGACGTCCGGACGATCTTGTCGCAAAACTGAATTTGCATAGTTGGAATCTGTTCCAACGGGTCTCCAATACGGGAGAAGCGTGTCTGCGCCGTTGGGACCCTCCCCGTTGGAGATCTCCCAAATTGGGATGATCTCCAACCTCCTAACTACTCCCCCTAAGCCTATTTAATCTCTAGGATTTTCCCTCCCCAACCCCTGGCTGAAATTTTCTGCAAAGTGATTCCCTCTGCGTCAAAACATCCTAATCTTGCTTTTGCACTAGTCCCATAGCAATTTTGTTGTAGGTACATCACTGATTTTCAGCCGGAGCCAGCATCCATCGTCGTCGACGAACCTGTTCAGATCGGAGGCGATCCCGTCAAATGCGAGACGATTTCGTACTGATGCGAGACGATCTCATTGCAGTCCACATCGAGGCAATCAGTGCCTGGAGTTTGCTTTTCTCAACCTTTTCTTTGTCATTTTATTCTGCAAATTAGATCATTTACTCAGTGTTTATGTTATTTTGCATTTGGAGTTCACCCATTTAGCTTAGATTGCATGCTAAGTTCATGATTTGCCATTAAAGTACAGTAATTTGCTTTAATTTCTGTTCTTAAATATTGTTCAGTATTCATTTTATTATTTGGTGTAATTTGCCTCTGTTAGCACAGTAGAACTTCTTGTATTTTGCATCTATTTTCTGTCTTGCAGGTCTCTGATGAATTCGTCGATCGAATTCGTCGGATCTCGAGATGATTATGTCGGATCTCGAGACGATTATGTCAGTTTCAGACGATTCTGTCAGATTGCAGGCGATTCTATCGAATTCCAGACGATCCAGACTGCTTCAAACGTCAGAATCTTCTTCAGACATCCGGATCAGGTATTCCCCATTTTCCTCCTGTAAATTCTCTGTTTTTTGCTTTTTTAATCTGTTTGTTTGTATTCATGAAAGTTGCATTTTCATGTAGTTTAATTTAGATTCATCCGGCCAAACCTAGGATATGAATGCTTAAGATTAAAACGAACACATTTAAACACATTCCAAAACCTAGGCATGGAAGCTGCCGATAAATGTTTCCTGGTGAACCCACCATCCGTCGAAAAATCACCAAAATACACCTCCCTTGAGAGGCGGGACCTTCGCAAATTCCTCTCGGTCCGAGGTACCGCACCATCCTTTTCCCATCCTCCTTCCGGGCGCGGATCCTATAGCTTTGAAGGTAGGGATGCGAAAAATTTGGAGCGATACATTTTGGTGAACCCGACGTGAATGCATCATAACCTTTTGAAAACAAAAACAAAAACAAAAACAAAAAATTAGAACAACTAAAACTTAGATGCATTTTAAAACATTTAAGGTTTAAAGTCATGTTTAGATGGTAGCTCCTAAAAAGAGGTTAGCGAGTTACTATAAACGTAGAAAACCAATTGGCGGCTATAGAAGTTAATTCTGTCCTTAGTATCACTGAAACAAGTAGAAATCAATCCTTGTGGGACGAACTTGATAGGAGACTTAGTCTCATCTCATCTAGGTCCACACAACTTAAGCAAATTAAGAGGCTAGTCTTGGATAGAATCCTGGATCCTCATCAACTAGTTTTTTATCATGAACTTCAGAGAGCCTGCCATAGATGGTTAGCCTATAGGAGAGCTTTAGTATCTTCAGAGTTGTTCACCTTCGAGGAATACCTCGAGAACGCAGCTATTGTGCACCAATTCCTAGGCCTTGTAGAAGACCAAGAGGTTGTTCTTACAGATAGGGAAAGATGGAATAGAGTTCCTCGTGCTATGTTATATCGAGAGTATTGCCATGAGCTTTACTTTTATCAACCAGCATCTGAGATAGATAATATCACCATAGCCCTTTTCATCAAATTTTTAAAAGAAAACTTTCAATTTGAAGAAGAACATTTCATGACCCCTGAACAACTCGAACCTATTAATGATATTCATAAGTTATTCATAGAAAACTAGCTCATTTACTTTCAGTCTTATTATTTCGTGCATTTATTGTGTTATTTGTTGTCTTTATTATATTGTTTCAAAAAAAAAATTAAAGAAAAACTAAAAATCAAAAAACTTAGCAAAAACTTAAACATTTCATTTTCAAATATTGTAGTAGGTATATAGTAAATATATACCTCTTAATTTGTTGCATATATATATATATATATATATATATATATATATATATAAATATATATATATATTTTTGCTGAAATCAAAACTTAGCACCATGCCTAAACTTAGGAATGGTAAAGAAACTTTAGGGGAAGGAGAAGATTGGTTACAAGATACAATTGAAAACCCAAATGTCCTTCTTGGAGATACAAATCCGGAAGGAGAAACTCTAGGTCAATCAGATGAAGACTTAGGTGAAGATAAGGAACAAGAAGCAAATGTTAAAGAGGATGGATCCTCATCCCCTAGAGTAGCTCCTAATGGAGCTATTGCCTTTGACAATGCGAGCATTTCAAGAGATTTCTCATGGAAAAAATTGATGACCTTAATGTGGCAATTCGCCTTGATAAAGGGCAAATTAGTAAAACTCAAGCGGCCATGGAATATATATGCAATATGCGAGACTAATCCCTTGTCTTTCATTGATCAAGAAAGTGACAAGGGTGGACCATCCAATACGGATATGGTCACTATAGCCCAAAGCATGTCAAAACAACAGGTTACCCAACCTCCTAAGGAACCTGTTACTCAACCTAAAATCACTCCCGCACAAAAGAAAATTCCCTTCACTACTTTGTTCCGCCAAACTATTGAGCAAAATGCTTTAAATAAACAGAAACCTAAAACAAAGCCAAATACAAACTTTCAACAATCCGGAATACAACATAATCGAACTTCAAAATTCCTCCATAATACTTTTCCTACCAATAATTTACACAACAGTAACATGGCATCTAATCTGCATGTTCCTCCATCATACGCCCATAACACTTATGTCAATGCCCTACCAAACCAATATGGGGGGCAAACTAGTAATCTGGAAGCCATGGTGAAACAATTGGCTTCACGTATGGACCAGATAGATCCCTACCGTCCCTCGTATAATTATCGAGAGATTTGTAGTCAACCCTTGGATCCCATAGTTGTAGCTCAACCATATCCTAAACATTTTCCCATGCCTGTTCTGCCTATATATAAAGGAACCGAAGATCCCATAGAGCATCTTCGCATGTTTAGGATAGCATGTCACGACATATCGCATGACGACTTGCTATTACTAAAAATGTTCCCCAAAAGTTTAGGTGGAATGGCATTAGAGTGGTACTATCAATTGCCCACTCATTCTTTGAGAAACTTCGAAGAAACAATTGAATCATTTGTCCATCAATTTAGTGCCTACATCGAGAGGCATGTAACTATTAAAGACCTATACAATTTAAAACAAGATAAGGATGAATGCTTTGCCGATTTCTTAGCTAGATGGAGGCAATTGACAGGAAAACTGCACTTTGTGCTACCCTATAGGGAAATGTTGGACATTTTCATCAACAATTTACAAGAACAGATATCTTATGAGCTATCAACTGCTACCCTAACTACCTTCGATCAAGCTATAGATTTAGCTCGAAGAGTAGAAGATGCCCTCATTAGGAGAGGCCAACTTAGGAAGAAGGATGATGAGAAAACATCCAGAAATCAATATAAAAACAAACAGGTTGTCGGTGATGGAGTCAACGACGGCGAAAATGTTGCTAATATCAATGCAACGAAGACAACAGAAAAATTCATATTGAAACCTCTCGACAAGCCTCCTCGAGAATTCACTAGATTAAACCAACCTTTGTCAACTATTTTACCTCAATTACTCGAAAGAGGTTTAATCCAATTACCAGCTATCCAGGAACCTGACCCAAGTATACCCGGATATAGAGCTGATTTGCACTGTGATTTCCATAGAGGACCTGGACATTCTACCAACGCTTGTAAGAGGTTGAAACATAAAATACAAGATTTGATTGACAATAATGAAATGGAAGTGCAAGCCTTCCAACCTAAACAAAACCCTCCTAATAATACTCAAAAGACCATTCCCCAAAATCAAAATCAAAATGCCAATCAAACTTTAGACATATTTCAACACCCTTTACCAAGACATGGTAAAGAGGTAGCCAATCAAATCGAACATCATAATGTTCCCCCTCCTACCCGATATGTAGGAACCATTAGCGGACAATTAACTATTCGGGATCCTCAAATATTTGACACGACCTTATCCCTAGTTACGACGAGGCCCTTACATAATTTTCAAACTTCTGATTCTAGTGATATAGAATCGGATAGTGAAAGTGAACTAGACATTACTTCAAACCAATCGAATAGTTCTGAAAATGAATCGGATCCTATTCAACTTTGTCACGAGATGATATTGTTCCGGAAGAACCATTTCCTAGAAGAGTCACTACTCGACCTTCTTCTAATATATTCCTTTCTAATGAACAAGCCATTAATGCTCAACCGAGACCAGTTCAACGTCTTCACTATAACATTGTAGGTACCATTGGAGTCGTTACTCGACAACAAGCTCAAAACTCTCAACAAGAACCAAACCAGAATGATGGATCGGCTCCATTCGTTCTGAAAAACCCCCATAAAGGGAATCATGCTCCTAATATCCAATCTAAACCCCCTTACAGCATTAATGAGCAATTGTCTAATACTACGGCCAGAATTTCCCTCTTAGATTTATTAAGATCCTCTCCCACCCATAGGGATGAGTTGATGCTTACATTGAGCCAAATGATGGTACCTCAAAACATTCAACTTTGAAGCTATGGCCAATACTATCATCACTCGAGAGATTGATTGTATTGACTTCCGGGATAAAGATATTCCACAACACAGTTTACATAAGGACAATCCCTTATACATTACTGCTTTAATTGGAGATGTAGTTGTCAAACGAGTTTTGATTGATAATGGCTCATCTCTAAACATTTGCACCTTTGACTTCTACCAACGATTTGGCTTTAGAAGTGATGAAATGAAGAAAACCGATATGATCATCAAAGCTTTTAATGACGAAACACAAGAAACATGTGGAGTTATTACCCTCCCATTGCAAGTTGGTCCTAGAACCCTAGAAACAACCGTGTTTATTGTACATTGTCCGCATCGTACAATATACTTTTGGGTCGCCCTTGGATCAACGCCATGCGAGCGGTCCCATCAACTTTACACCAATGTGTTAAATTTGAGTTTAAAAATCAGTTGGTCACTATTCATGGTGACCCTAGACCTTTTGATATGTGTGCTTTGGCAGAACCAGTTGGAGTGCAATTTTGCCCTGCTCTGTCATCCACACATCCTAGTTCTTCTTTTTCATCTAAAACTATGAAACATAAACCCATAACTTCCCCTATTCCCCCTCCATTAATTTCATCTTCCTATATAGATCAACAACCCTCTAAACAAATTATTCTAGAACCTCAAAAAGATTTTAAATCTACAACCAATCCTTCAACTATTATCCCTACAAATTCAAAACCTCTAGACACATCTATCATACCTTCCACATCTCAAGACATAGGTAATAAACCTTCTACATCTTATGCCCTTTCTGATGAACTATTACCAGATTTATCTACAACCTTAATATCAGAAAAAATGAATGCTTTCATGCAAGATTCAAACCTTTTAAATAAATTGCCGCCATCTCCTCGTACTTTGGGCCTCCCACAACCTATGGGAAGTACTTACCAAGTCGGGAGTTGTGCCTTCATTTATAAAGGATATGACTGGGGAAGAATCCCTCGAAATATCAAAACTCATCATGAGGGATACGCTCGGTGTTATTTTACCAATGATTATATTAAAGCTAAACCCATGATGCTTAAAATGGGATATAAAGGGAAAGGCTTGGGACCTTTCCAAAATGGCATGAAAGAACCTTTCGAGGTAGAACCGTGGCCTGCCTGCTGTGGTGTGGGCCTATTTCCTAGTAAGGGACAACCCTTTCCTTTTGAGGAGGATGATCACCTCATATGCTATCAAGATTATTTGGATAGGCATGTTGATTTGCCTCTTAATAATCAGTCGTTTTCATGCAACATGCTATCCATAGCATACCCTGAAATGATTGCTGACCCCGATGAAGAGTTGGAAGGAGATATCTTCCATGATGTCTCTGTTGAAGAGATGTTACACAATGGGTTTTATTTTGATGGTTCTATACCAACTATAGCCCAACTTGAGGCCACTGATCCTCGGAATGAATTATCTAAATTAACCTTACAAGAATTACAAGAATTGGGCGTTTCACCCGCCCCACCTAATTTTGAAAGAGATCTACACATGGAGGTAGAAAATGTCATTAAAATTAACATTGGAGCCGAGGACAATCCTCACATAATCAATATTGGAGCGAGAACTAAGTCAAGAAAAACAAGAACAATACATTGCATTCCTTAAAGAGTATGAAGATGTCTTCGCTTGGACATACGAAGATATGCCAGGTCTAGACCCTTCCGTAGTCATGCATCATCTAGTGGTCCATCCGGATGCTAAACCGGTTAAACAAAAACTTAGAAAAATGCATCCCAAAGTGGCTCTGCTAGTCAAAGGGGAGTTAGAAAAACTCTTGAATGTTATCTTTATACAAGCTATTGATTATGTTGAATGGATCTCAAATGTAGTTCCAGTCACCAAGAAAGAAGCTACCAAAGTTAGGGTTTGCACCGATTTTAGAGATATCAACGTTGCATGCCCTAAAGATGACTTTCCTCTTCCAAACATGGATCAAATTATTGACTTCACTATCGGAAGTGGGATGATGTCCTTAATGGACGGATTCTCCGGTTATAATCAGATCAGGATAGCTCCTGAAGACCAGGCTAAAACAACCTTTATTACCCCTTGGGGTACCTTTTGTTGGAAAGTGATGCCATTTGGCTTAAAGAACGCCGGTGCAACTTATCAACGAGCTATGACCTACATTTTTCATGATATGATGCATGATATCCTACATGATTATGTGGATGATATTATAGCTCGCTCTCTTATTGAAGATCATCATTTGGATGATTTGCGAAAAGTTTTTAATCGATTACGAGAATATCTCATTCGATTAAATCCAGCAAAATGCATATTCGGAGTTAAATCCGGCAAACTATTAGGGGTTTTAGTTTCTTTACGTGGTATCAAAATTGACCCTCTCAAGATTGCGGCTATCACTGATATGCCCGCACCTACTAATATATCTGAATTACGAAGTTTACAAGGTAAACTTCAAGCTATCCGTCGCTTCATTGATAAGTTGGCGGATAAAACTAGTCCCTTTCTTAAACTCCTTAAGAAGGATGTCCCTTTCAATTGGGACACAGAATGTAGAGAAGCTTTTGAACTTCTCAAACAATACCTCCTTAATCCGTCGGTGCTTTCACCACCTAAATCCGATCGCCCATTTCTCCTATATATTTCAGCTTTATGCCTTAGGAGCTATGTTAGCTCAACTTGATGATGAAAAGCGAGAACGTGCTAATTATTATATTAGCCGAACCTTCATCAATTATGAAACCCGCTATACAGCATTAGAGAAGCTATGTCTAGCAGTCATTTTTGCTACGCAAAAATTACGACATTATATGCTTAGCCAAAAAACTTATGTCATTGCTAAATATGATCCCTTAAGGTATCTCATGAGTCGACCTTATTTATCGGGTCGCACAGCCAAGTGGGTTCTTGCTCTAAGCGAGTTTGATCTCACATTCATAGGACAGAAGTCTATTAAGGGTCAAATCATAGCGAGATCAATTAGTTGCTTGCACCCTTAGAGTCTACTCATCCCCTCATCATCGAGTTTCCGGATGAATGCCTTCAATTAGAGGCGAGACCATCCTCGAACAATGGTCCTTATACTTTGATGGAGCCCGATGTATGAGTGGGGCTGGTGCGGGTATTATTTTAATATCTCCGCAAAAACATCTTATTCCTCTGTCCTTCAAACCGACCTTTGCTTGCACCAACAATACTGCTGAGTATGAGGCTCTAATCCTTGGATTACGAGCTGCTTTAGCACTAAAAATTAAACACCTTTTAGTTTTTGGTGATTCCCAATTGGTTATAAACCAAATTAATGAAGTTTATCAAACCCGAGATGATAAACTGCGCCCATATAAGGCCTATGTTTTACAACTAATGTCCTTGTTTGATCAAGTTACCTTGGAAGCTATTCCTCGAACTAGCAACCGTGCAGCTGATGCTATGGCCGCAGCTGCATCTCTCCTGCCCTTGGAGTTAGATGACGAATATGCGACTATCATTATTCGTCGACTCCAGGAACCCGCTTCAAATAAGTCATGCTTAGAGCCTTTGGATGTGTTTCTAATCAATGAAACTACTCCTGAACCTTGGTATACAGACATATTTGATTTTCTCCAAAATGGGACTTTCCCTGCTAATTCTAATAGAAACCAGCGTCGGTTATTACGTCGACGAGCAAGTCGCTTTGTAATAATTGGCAATACTTTATATAGGAGATCTTTTGAAGGTATCCTATTAAGATGTTTAAACTTAGAAGAGTCTAAATCAGCCTTGAGTGAAGCCCACGATGGATCTTGTGGAGGACACTTTAGTGGTAGTGCCATTGCTAAAAAGCTCCTTCGGGTAGGATACTTTTGGCCTACCATGGAAATGGATGCACATGAGTATGTGCGCCATTGCGACAAGTGTCAAAAACATGCTGACCTTGTCCATGCGCCTGCACAAGAGTTGCAGGCTATTTCATCTCCTTGGCCCTTTTCTAAATGGGGCTTGGATATTATTGGCAAAATCAATCTGTGTCATCTGATGGACACAAGTTCATCATAAGCTGCCACTTGAGTATTTCACGAAGTGGGTCGAAGCTATGCCTTTAGCTTCTGCATTGGCACACAAGTTTCTAAATTTATTTTTAATCAAATTATTTGCAGGTTCGGAATTCCTGCCAACCTCATCTCTGACAATGGAACTCCTTTCAAAAATAAAGATGTTAAAAAATTATGCCAAAAATACAAGATTCAACATCGCTGGTCCACTCCCTATTATCCTCAGGGTAATGGTCAAGCAGAAGCTTCTAACAAAACTTTAATCAAAATTCTCAAAATATTAGTCAATAAAACTGGCCGTGGCTGGCATATTCAATTATATCCAGCCTTGTGGGCTTATCGAACTAGTGTTCGAACCCCGACGGGCACTTCACCATTTGTTTTGGTATATGGTGCTTGAAGCAGTTTTCC
Source organism: Wollemia nobilis (assembly GCA_028583015.1). Classification (NCBI taxonomy): domain Eukaryota; kingdom Viridiplantae; phylum Streptophyta; class Pinopsida; order Araucariales; family Araucariaceae; genus Wollemia; species Wollemia nobilis. The sequence continues at coordinate 38,229,306 of JAQPPZ010015824.1, read as the reverse complement.
ATTTGAATTGGAAGTTCCTTCTTTGGCTCTGCTACTTCAAGATACCGAAGCAGGAGATGAATATCGTCTTTGCGAGACTCAGTCAGTTGGAACTCCTAGATGAAAAATGCATCAATGCTTTGGAGCATCTCCGTGCTTACCAAAACAAGCTTAAAAGATCATATGCTAAGAAAGTTCGTCATCGATCCTTTGAGATCGGCGACCTTGTTTTAAAAGAAAATCAAAAAAATACAAATGCAACCAAGGAACTTAAAGGTAAATTTGAGCCCAAGCTGGCTTGGACCATACATTATTACTTGCAAAATTTGAATCGGGGAGCATATAAATTATCTACCTTAGATGGTAAAGAACTTAAAGAACCCATGAATATTTTGCATCTTAAACGTTACTATGCATAAACTTGGTCATTTCATCCATGTATATATTTGTTCAAAATTACTATCTTGTATTTCTTTCAATTTATAAAAAATTCAAAAACACCAAAAACATTCATAAATCTCCAAAAATCTTCAAAAACTATCTATTGCATTTGTTTAAGGCAGTTGTTAAATTTTTTGCTCAAAAATATAAAAACAACAATATTCTTGACTCTTTCGAAACCAAAACAATATACAGAAGAAAGAGAGAGTCAACATTCTCAAAACTTCTTAAAATTATTTATATCTATATTTTTCTTCCAATTATTGCAGTTATATGTTTCAACTTATTTTGGATAAAATTAGCATTTATTTGGCATCCCTCACTTGCACACTCACAACAATAAATATCTTGATTTTATACGGCATGATTACTAATCTCTCTTATATCAAAGTTCACAAAATTCAATTAAATAAAGTTTGAGCATAGAGAATTGATCTTGTTATTTACTTAAACCAAGCACATCTTTCCACAATAAAATGATTATATTTGTAATTTCCATGTTTTGCTACATAGTAGAAGTGATTTCTTGAGTGAAAAGTTTCCCCTGCTATCCTATCATGCACATGGTCTAGAATCTTTGAGAATTGGCAAAAGGACAAGCTCACCCCTACCCAGAATAAAAATCCCTTGCTCTATGACTAATCCGAGCAAGTATCCCTAGCAAAGAAAAAGAAAAGAAAAAAAATTCAAGAAAGAAGAGAAAAGAAAAATGTTATTTCAGCAATGTTCCAAGCATTATCAAGCAAAAGAAATACTAAAAGAAAAATAAGCAAAGTTCAAAAGAAAGCAAGAAAGCAATAAAATCCCTTTCCCTACCCTTTGAAAAGAAAAGAAGGGTTGATGAGCTTGAATCCCTGGAATTCTCAATTATTCGAAAACTGTGAGGTAAGCCCCATAACAGTTGGTTTGTGCCCAACTTTGCTTGGCCTTGGGTAACTCCTAGCGTGGCGATATGTATGTCACATTAGCGACCTTCTTTTGTACAGACCTATGTCTGCTTATGGATTAGCTAGCTCTTGATAATCCGATCTACATAGTAGTCTAATATGGTTATATGCATCTACATCATGGTTAATGAACACTTATTTGGTTTCTTCAAATCACTTGTATCATAGTATCTTGCTCACAACTGGTAAATGAACAATGCAATTGCACACACATTTGTATTTGAGAGATTTTGTCTATCATTATGATAAATCAAGATCGGAAATGAATTCACATATGCACATGGGATTCCTTATAAATCTAACTTTTGTCTTCAAAATACTTTGAAATATTATTTTTGCAATTTGTTGAAATAAATCAAGTACAGTTGTTTACTACAAAGACAACTATATAAATAGAAAAATCAAAAATTTCTTTCAAATATACAAAACATATACATATATATCTGGTTGACTTTCGCGACGATGGTATAGTTTCAAAACCAAAATTGGAATTTTATGCCTAGCGCAAGTCCTCATTTTCATATTTTCTGTTCATCAAAAATCAACCTTGCAATAAAACTATCTTTTTGGATTTTCGCGATGATGGTATAAGTCTATACCTACATATTCTATGCCTAGCGCAAACCATTGTAACAATTTTTATTCCCCCATTTATCAAAAATCATAAAAACCATATGACTTCATTTATTATGTTACACAAATTATGCTTTTCAAAAGCAAACCCATTTTTTTCACTATTTTATGTCATTATGTCAACCTTCAACTTTGCAATGATGGTATAATTCCTAAGGAATTATTCACAAATTTTATCACACTTAGGAATTTATGCCTAGCAAAAATCATTTTAAAATATTTCATGCATAATATTTTTCATGAAAATCTGAAAACAAACCAATCATCATCATCATCATCATTTGCATCATCACACCAAAGTCTTAAGACAGTCTCTTAAGCACTCTTTTCCTTTTTAACAATATTTCTATAAATGGGATTAGCTTGACGACCGAGTGAGCGGCGACTCCATGAAATGGTCTATAATAGCGACAATGTCCTTTGAAATTATTGTTAAAAGTCTCCTTTTATTTTTATCAAATTATTGCATCACAAACAAACACTTTGTTACATCAGATTATTTCATTTACAATGTTATAGCATGACATTCAAAATTATAATATTTCCAATGACATAATTACATCCAATTATCAAATCAATCAATCAAAACATAAAAGCATCATAAGCATCACAAAATACATAACACAATATAAGTCATATGATCAAAAATATCTCATCTATATATATCACAAATATATATGTACATCATATCAGCTAGATTGGTATGCCACAATCCATATCTTGGCATACTCAATCAAATACCCTACGTGTAGTGTCTCGAGAGCCCCTCGAGCTCTCCGCCTCATCTCCTCCCCCCACGAGGTGGAGGAGGTGGCCCCATCGCAGTCCGTGTGGTGCCGTGAGTCCTGGATGCCGATCGTGATGATGTCCTAGATGACCCCATCACGACAGGCTCTGCAATGTGTGCTGGTAATGGCACCCTCTGCTCCGTTGGCACCGCCTGGTAGTATAGAGCCTGATAGAAAGTGATCTGGGTGATAGCGCATGCTAAATCTCGAGTGCTCGCTCCTCCGCCTCGAGCTTTGAGCCGTGTAGCCTCATCCTGTAGTGTACGCACCTGAGCCGCAAGCGGGCAACCTCAGCTCGGAGAGTCGTTGTCTCGCTGCTCTCCCCGGTGTCCACGCCCTTGCCCTTATCGGGCGATGGTGGTCTCTCTCTCTGTGGAGATGGGGGTCTCTCCTCCCTCCTCTCCCATTACCGTGGCCTCTCCTGTGCCTGTGGCCTCCTCTGCTCCCTCCCGTCGTGACCCTGGGCCGCCTCTATCGTTGCCTGGTGCCGCCTCCCTATCCGACGCACAACCGCGTGGATCGGACCCTGTGCCCTCGTCATCCGTGGAGGGCGGATGCCTACGTACCAGGCATCGTAGCCATCGGCTACTCCTGCGTCGTCCCCATCCACTGGCTGGATGGGGGCATCATCTGCGTCCTGGCTCCAGAAGCGCTGCATGTCAGGAGCCCCGCTAACTATAGTGTTATCCCGGACTGTCCAAGAAAACTCGTAATCCCTGAGAGATGGGATCCCCTGCTGTAGACCGAACTGCCTCAAAACTCGGTCATAGCGGTGGAGCTCCACCTCTCCTCTCTCCATCCTCAGCCGACGGACTACTTTGATGCAAGCCAGCTCCTGTCCGTCCTCTGGCCACCCTGGATGCTCTCTCCATGGTCTCCAGGTGATCTGGTCTGGGACCAAATCATCCAGTAGTCTCTGGGACATCGGCAGGTCGATCCGCCGTTGTGACCCTCTCCGGAGCCACCAGTAGAAGACTCGGGGCCTCTCCCCGTCAATCCCTGTCAGTGGAAGCCCTACCGGCCTCCGCACTGCAATGTGCTCCCAGCACCAAACCTGTAGGAGCGATGTCATCACCAGACATCGCCCGCCCTTGTACACGACCCCATATAGGATCCTGTACAACCGGCATAGAACAAAGTTGCCCCAACAAAACCTGTACCCATGGTCCCGCATATCGTAGATCACATCTGCGAGCATCCATGGTACCCTCATCCGCTCTGGTGGCACAGTAGAAGTCCACCAACCACTCCAGCTAGTACTCGTGTGAGTCGGGATGCCCCAGGCATCTGGCGTAGTGCCTCGATATTAACTTCGCCCTTCTCCAGGGCGAAGCTCGGGTCACCACATAGTCGTCCCATAGCGTGGCCCTGGTTGGCCGTAGGAGTGATCATCCGTCCTTGTATGGGGATTCTCAGAATCCTCCATACGTCCTCTAGTGTGGGAGTCATCTCCCCTGTCGGTAACAGAAATAGGAAGACCCTGGATACCATCTCTCTGCTAGGGTTATTAGAAGCCCCATGTCTGTAGATACTTGTGGCATCTCCGCCACATGCTGCAAGTCGGCCTGTGCTAATCAGATCTCGCTCTGCCTGTGTCAGAGCGGCCAAGTCATCTCTCAATCCTCCATATTTCCACTCTCTGCTCTTTAGTAAACCTCTCTGCAAACATAAACAACAAAACAATAAACAATCATTAATCAACAATTCAAGTAATCAATAATGCAACTTAAAAATTCAATTTTATGCAATTGATGATATCGCCCACTATTGGACGATATCGTCCCAAATTTGAGCATAATCGTCTCCGATTTCGTAGTTCGAAATCGTCTCTAATTTGACGAAATCGTCCCCCTTTCGACGATTTCGCCCTCGGGCGAAATTGTCGAAATTGAGACGATTTCGTCGAAATCGGGACGATTTCGTCCCGACGACGTCGACGGCCCAAAAACGGCCGCGATGCTCCAAATTCATCTAAAATCTACCTAAAAAGCATGTAAAATCAAATTAAATCAGTTCTAGTTAAGTCTAGGCTCTTACCGTAGACCGCGTCGGACCTCCGTCGATCTATGCGTTGTCTCCACCATTTCGCTTCGAGCTCTAAAAACCAAGAAAATGAACGGTAAAAATGAATTAGGGTTTTACCTTATTTTCTTAATTTTATTCAACAATAATTTTTTGCTTTTCGCGTTTTTACCTCAAACGTTCGATTTGGGTAAAAACACGGAGGGGCACCATAGTAAGCTGTCGTACGATTCGACCAAGAATCGTCGCCTAAAAATGGGTATAATTTTTTGCTTTCTCGTAGATCGAGAAGAACTCATCTTTAACGCATTTTCTTCAGAAAATTCGCTAAAGAGGGGGCAAAATGTAGCACCCTAAAATTGGCGCAGTAAAATTATAAAATTTACATTCACCTTAGTAAATAAATTTAAATTCAAATTTAACCTCCCAAACTGCCTGTTAACCACCGAGAAATCCGTTTCCCCCTTTTTCGTGCCATTTTTAGAGGTTTTTTTGACCATTTGACGATATCGTCGCCGATCAGACGATATCGCCCCATTTGACGATTTCGATGCTGGACTAGGACGTCCAGACGATCTTGTCGCAAAGCGAATTTGCATAGTTGGAATCCGTTCCAACGGGTCTCCAATATGGGCAGAAGCGTGTCTACGCCGTTGGGACCCTCCCCCGTTGGAGATCTCCCAAATTGGGATGATCTCCAACCTCCTAACTACTCCCCCTAAGCCTATTTAATCTCTAGGATTTTCCCTTCCCAACCCCTAGCTGAAATTATCTGCAAAGTGATTCCCTCTGCGTCAAAACATCTTAATTTTGCTTTTGCACTAGTCCCATAGCAATTTTGTTGCAGGTACATCACTATTTTTCAGCCGGAGCCAGCATCCATCGTCGTCGACGAACCTGTTTAGATCGGAGGCGATCTCGTCAAATGCGAGACGATTTCGTACTGATGCGAGACGATCTCGATTCGGTCCACATCGAGGCAATCGATTGCATGGAGTTTGCTTTTCTCAACCTTTTTTTGTCATTTTATCTGCAAATTAGATCATTTATTCGGTGTTTATATTATTTTGCATTTGGAGTTCACCCATTTAGCTTAGATTGCATATTAAGATCATGATTTGTCATTAAAATACAATAATTTGCTATAATTTCTGTTCTTAACTATTGTTCGGTATTCATATTGTTATTTGGTGTGATTTGCCTCTGTTAGCACTGTAGTATTTTTGTATTTTGCATCTATTTTCGGTTTTGCAGGTCTCGACGAGTCGTCGGATCTCGACGATTCGTCGATCTTGAGATGATTCTATCGGATCTCGGACGATTCTATCGGTTTCAGACGATTCGTCGGATTACGGGCGATTACGATCGAATTCCGGACGATCAGGACTGCTTCAAACGTCGAGAATCTTCTTCGGACATCCGGATCGGGTATTCCCCATTTTCCTCCTGTAAATTCTCTATTTTTTGCTTTTTTAATCTATTTCTTGTATTCATGAAAGTTGCATTTTCATGTAGTTTAATTTAGATTCATTCGGCCAAACCTAGGATATGAATGCTTAAGATTAAAACGAACTCATCTAAACACATTCCAAAACCTAGGCGTGGAAGCTGCCGATAAATGTTTCCTGGTGAACCCACCATCCGTCGAAAAATCACCAAAATACACCTCCCTTGAGAGGCGGGACCTTCGCAAAGTCTTCTCAGTCCGAGGTACCGCACCATCATTTTCCCATCCTCCTTTCGGGCGCGGATCCTATAGCCTGAAGGTAGGGATGCGAAAAATTTGGAGCGATACAATGAGATTATGATAACCGAAAAGTCATTAGAAGTAGGGATGTCATATTTAATGAAAAAAACTTGTATAAAGATCGGTTGCAGGGAAAGAAACAAAAAGAGGAAATTACTGAATACATAGACCTTGATGGACACATAGAAAAGGTAACTCCAAAAGTGGTAGAAGATCAAAATGTACAGCAGCAGCAACAAGCACCTCAATCTCTAGAAAGTGTTGGTAGACGATCTACCAGGATAAGTAAAATTCCTCGATGTTTCTCTGATTATGTTTTGTATACTGATGCTGATGAGCGAGAATGTTTTCGAGGAAGCATTACGAGATGGATACCGAGGAATAAGTGGGAGCTTGCAATGAATGAAGAAATGGACTCTTTATTCCACAACCAAACTTGGGATTTGGTTTTTCTACCCAAAGGTAAAAGAGCGTTGACCAATAAATGGGTGTACGGGATTAAAGAGGAGAATGAAGGGCATAAGAGATACAAAGCAAGACTAGTGGTCAAGGGATTCGCTCAGAAAAAAGGTATTGATTTTGATGAGATTTTTTCTCCAATTGTAAAAATGACCTCTATTAGAGCTATTTTGAGTCTTGTAGCTATAGAAAATTTGTTTCTGGAGCAATTGGATGTGAAGACAACATTTCTTCATGGTGATTTGGAGGAGGAAATTTATATGCACCAACCAGAAGGCTTTCGGGTAAAAGGTAAAGAGGATTGGGTATGTAAACTGAAAAAGAGCTTCTATGGGTTAAAACAAGCTCCTAGAAAGTGGTATTTAAAATTTGATAAGTTCATGGCTAATCAAAGGTTTGAAAGATGTCAAAGTGATCACTGTGTATATTTTAAACAAACTGAAAATGGTAACTATGTTATTTTGCTATTGTATGTGGATGACATGTTAGTTGTAGGAACAAATATGCAAGATATAAACATGCTCAAGAAGAAGTTGGCTAAATCCTTTGCCATGAAGGATTTGGGAGAAGCCAAAAAAATCCTTGGTATGAGGATAACAAGAGACAAGGAGAGTCACACTCTGAAATTATCACAAGCAAAATACATTGAAAAAGTGCTTAAGAGATTCAACATGAACAATGCAAAGTATGTTGCTACTCCATTGGCAAAGCATTTCAAACTCACCAAATATTTGTGTCCCAAGACACAAAAGGAACAAGAGCATATGGCTAAGGTTCCCTATGCATCAGCGGTTGGAAGCTTGATGTATGCAATGGTTTGTACAAGACTAGACATTGCCCATGCAGTGGGAGTAGTGAGTAGATTTATGAGTAATCCGGGAAAAGGACATTGGCAAGCGGTAAAATGGATACTCAAGTACTTGAGAGGAACTTCAAATTATTCTTTGAATTTTGGAGGCTCTAATATATGCTTGAAAGGTTTTGTAGATTCTGATATGGCAGGTGATCTTGATGGTGGAAGGAGCACTACTGGCTACATCTTTACTATAGGAGGAGGAGTGGTTAGTTGGATTTCTAAACTCCAACATGTAGTTGCCCTTTCAACCACTGAAGCTGAATATGTTGTTGCTACAGAAGCAAGCAAAGAGATGGTTTGGTTGCAAAGACTAATGGAAGAACTGGGGAAGAAGCAAGAGGATAATAGGTTGTGGAGTGATAGCCAGAGTGCTATACACCTTGCGAAGAATTCGACATTCCATTCAAAAACTAAACACATCAAACTCAGGTATCATTCATTAGATCAGTAGTGGAAGATGGATCTTTGAAATTAGGGAAGGTTCACACATCACAAAATCCTGCTGACATGCTTAAAAAAGTGGTGTCAAGAGAAAAGTTGAGTTTTTGCTCAACTTCAGTTGGCCTTAAGGAATAAGAGGCCATGATGAGAATTTTTCGAGTCCTTGGTTGCGGTATGGTGCAATGGAATTAGTCTCCAAGTGGGAGATTGTTAGGAATGGAGCCTAATTATGAGGAGGCTAAACAGAGAAAGTTTCTGGATTTACTGCAGGATGGGCAAAGAAAGTTTCCAGATTACAGTCTGTTAGTCTACCAGAGAAAGTTTTCGGATTTACAACAGGACGACCAGGGAAAGTTTTTTTGTTTTTATCCCAAAATTAGATGCTGGGAACTCAATGTTAATCTTGGAATGTATTAAGAAAAGCAGTTTGTTTTTTCTGTTTTTTTCTTATATATAGTTGTGAGGAAAAATAGAGATGATTATGACAATGAAAATTACTATGTTGATTCCTTGGAAAAATAGAGAGGAAATTACAACAGATGTTGGTTGTAGGTTGTAACCCTCTATTGCTTGGATTGTGAAAGGAAGGAATGAAAATTCTCGGTGGATGTAACCCACATTGGGTGAACCACGTTAAAATCGTTGTCTCTTCTTCTATGTGTGTTTGTCTTATTTTTCTTTAATTCTGTTGTTAAAGTTTGAAACACTATAATTGCTTTTCTATATTTTATATAGTGATTTACTCTAACATTGCATAGGCGGAAGAATACATGGATGAAACAAAATTAGAAATGAATGAAACTTTGGAAGATCAACATAAATGAATGCCCAAATGTCAACAAAGACATAAAAAATTATGTGAATGAAAAGTTTAGAAGTGGAATGTGGAAAAATGTAAGTAGAAAAAAACAATATTATATTGCAAAGTTTAACCCAACATATGACCACAAATAAAAAACGGCATTGAAATCAAGTGGAAGGAAAAAATCCTCATTGCTCAGATAAGGACTAGCTCTCATAGGTTTAGATGTGAAACATGGAGATGGACAACGCCAAAAGAACAATGGGAAGAAATGATATGTACTCTAGGACAATAGAGATGAAGGAACACTTCATCTATGAATGCCCGAGTTTTTCAGATATCCATGGTAAATACAAAGAAACACTTGGAAACAGGTCTATGGCAGAGTTATTTAAAGACAGTAAAATAATAAAAAAATTGAAGAAATGTTAATCCAAATCAGCGAAGCAACAACCTTCTCAAAGATATTAAAAATCATATGATATAATTTGAGTAGTTGTCCTTCCCATAAACCATATTTGTTCTAACAAACATAATTAAAATATTTCATTTCATTTCTTATTTAAAAAAATATAATTGAACTGGCGTGCAGGGAGGGTGCTGAACTGAACATCATCCTGCAAGTAAAAATAAATATTATATGATATCGGCGAAGTATATCTGTAACGAGCAAAATTTGGAGGCGAAGTTCTCCCGTGACGAACAAAATTTTTGGGGCAAGTGGGTTCCTCCTGTTCCAATTGCAGTTGCAGGTAGTTACTATTTGTTTTTTTAAGCTTTCCTTTACCTTAGTTGGATTGATTGGTGGAATGCAATAATTGGAAGTAGTAGCGATGGAAATCAAAATAAATGTCAAACTGGGTGCAATTGTCGGGGCTTATTTACCTTTCTTGCATTTGATAGATACGCTCTTCCCGTTAAGAGCCACGAGCTAAATTCCTCTTTATTTTTATTTTTAATTAAATTCGTGTCTCAGCTGCTTTTCCCCTGGGTTATTTGGTGAAAGGGTTGTATGCAGCTGTCCTGTATCACTGATGCCGATTTGTATATCGCAAACATTGATAATTTAGTTAAACTAGCTAATGAACTCAATTATACAGTTATCTTGGATTTGTATAATTTGCTTTCATTAGGTCAAGTGGCTAGAAATTTATGGTTGCCACTCAGACTTTCGGCAATTTTGACATACATAGACATGTGCAACAGCATTAGCTGAGTGCTTTTGTTATCGTTGTCACTTCTTTTATGACAGCGGGAACGTGCTTTTCATATGGACAAAGTAACAGTGCAGAGATGACTGTGAGGCATTCTATGGATGGAGTTTGACATTTGAAAATTGAGGCCGGAAATTGCTGTGCATGGGGTTTCATGGAATAAAAATGCTGGTTGCTACAGGAAAGAATGGAATCTTTCTGTGAAATGTGAAGCACAACGAAAATAGAGCAAAAACTTCAGTGGATGCTCAAGAGGGAGTCTGGAGGTTCTGAGCACCCACAGAGAAATTTCCATTTATTTGGTTTATCTTCCTGTCTATTTTATGTGGTTTTCCAAGTTCTTAAAAAGTACAGGACCAAGCTTATGCGAAAATGCTCCTGAAACATTCTGTCCATCCCTTTGGAGTTCATAGCCTAGCTTCTCTTTTCATGTTTTTAATTCTACTAGATGATTATGCATAGATTCCAGGTTTAGGTTAGCTCTACTTTGAAGGTCAAGGTCCTAAAGAGATCTCTTGATAATAATCCCCAAAGTCTCAGCTATTATAGTAAAGGTGGGTATTATAAATATGATGGAAAAATAACCTGCACAAGAAGATATATCACAGCCCAACCTTAAACAAAGATCAGAAGTTGGTTGCAGGAAAGCCATTCCTGAACTTGTTCTCATGAATAGCATTGTTATTGTCTCCACAGCATGATGATCTGATCCCGGAATGAGAATATAAATTCAACAAGTGACTCATGCACTATCAAATTTTGCAGTTGATATCAATGCGAAGATGTATGCCTCTCAAGAACAATTCAGAAATCTATTATGGCTGATCTCTTAACTTTCATGTGGAAATTTTGACCGATGGAGCACTCATGTGGAAAGTTTTGACCGATGGAACACTGACATGTGATAATGTCCTTGCCAAACACCATATCATAAGATATGAATGGACCACTTGACTACCAAGATAAGATAAGTTAAGATATGAGCCACTAGACTATAGTGGTTCAATGCGAATGTCCCACTAGACTGCTAAGATAAGATAGGATAATTTTATTAATGTCCATGGATGGCCAAAGAAGGCCAGTGAGACTCGTCGGAAGGAGCTGCTACGATGCACTACAGTAACCAAAAGGTTCTATGAAAATAAGCTAAGCTAGAGTAAAGAATCTAGTGTAAACTACATTTAAGTAGAACAACTATATGACATGAAATTACAGCCTTGAGTGTTATTCAAAATGGATAAACCCTAACATGCTAAAAGTAATGATGAAGAGAAAGCCAGTAGTCAAGGTAAAAGAGAGATAGAAAGGAGCTTTAGTGGATCCAAGTGCCAACACTAATCTATAGTGGGATGTAAAGTAGAAGCACAGTTGTTGTCATCACCAGTTATCTCAAAAGGGCGAACATAGGATTTAATGATGCTTCTAGGAGAATGGCCCGGACTAAGAGGTTCTGGTTAGATAATCCTGGGAGGACATGAAGTTCAACTCCTCAAGACTCTTCTAGCATTGACGACCATGGAACCAATAGGAGAAGATAGGAAATTGGTAAGTTGCATTTGTCTGCAACTAGTCGGTACATGAGGGATGGCCAAAACTTGACATTAAAGAACTACAATCCTGGCCCGTCACATGCAATAAATAGAAAGAACCAAATCCCTAGCCTCTATTGTATGTAGACAAGGGTGCATAGATATGTCATTAATATTTTAAAGAGTTGTATCCTCAAATGAATGTTTGTTACTCGACTGCAAAGATAGAGTGAAAGAATGAGGCGATTAGTTGAGTAGTAGTTGATCTCACCTACAATAAATGACATCAAAGAGGGATATCTTCCCTATGGTATAGAGCCAAACATTTTTGTTCAATAGTCAAAAAAAGTGGCAAGCGATCCACTCAAGTCTCTATACAAGCAATAGTACCTCCATCGAATCTCATAATAAACAAGACACCTGAAGATAAAATGTTCTTCAATCTCCTCCTCCGAAAGATAGCAAAGACGACATATCCTATCCTTTTGAGGAATATGGTAGTCTATGCCCATTGGGAACTGATGTGAGCACGCTTTGAGTTGACCACGAGGAATCCTAAGGTTACGTGTCCAATGTTTCTGGACATAATCAGTACCAGTAATAATGCCATTCTCAATCCTCATAAAATGTTTAGCATAGAAGGCCAACTTAGGACTAAGAGGCTAAGATGGAGTGACTTGAATGATTTGAATATATTGTTTATAAATTATAAATCAGGAAGAGGGCAGGGAGGAGCATTTAAAGAGTATTTGAATCGAGGTAATCGATCTATGGAGATACCAGCTGACTGAAGAAGAGAAATAACTTATGTGTAGTGTCCACGATAATGACCAGAAGTGCTTCTAGAGGCAATCCATTCTCAGGAGTAGTGCCAACTATGGATATCTCTCTCGAATTGAGGTGTAGTCACCTATGGAACTAAGGCAATGAAGCTGAAAAATAATTCTGAAGATGCTGTCAAGGCAAAGAGGATGAGCTCCAAACTCAGCCTGAACAAGACATTGGATAACCGTTCTTTTAAATCGGATAAGTTGCTGAAGCAAAATAGTTTGGAGTCTGGACCCTCTCAATGCGAGCCCAATCAACACACCTTAGATTTGGACCCCTAATGTTAGATGATCCACAATAGACTATGTGTTTGATTTTGCAATCATAGAGGTGCATCTTTGTAGGTATGCCTTAGAAGTGTTGTTGGAGACATTGGCGTTCTAAGACTAAGAGAGATGCATATCCCTTGAAAACCCGTGATTGTGGAGCTGGCCGATGATTAAAGGAGGGACCTGTAAACTGAACCCCCAATGCGGTGATCTCAATTGCCTCACCCTTATAGAAGAACTGAAATTTAGATAGGGTACTCTTTGATATGTTGAAGATCATCACCTTAGTCTTGTTAAGATTGATTGCCAGCCGTTTTAAGTCACAAAAGCAAGTAAGAGCATGCAAATGTATTTGTGGGCCCTCAGGATTACGAGCAAGAAGAACTTCATCATTTTCAAAAAGCAATATAGCTATCAAGACATGGTGTAGAAACTTCATCATTTGCAAAAAGCAATATAGCTATCAAGACATGATGTAGAAGGCAACCATTGTCAACATGTGTGTTTTGACGAATAAATTCTTCAAGCTTGTCAATGTAAATTTGAAAGAGTGAAGGAGAAAGAGTACAGCCTTGTTTGACGCCAATGGTGCTCTGGACATCCTCTGAGAAACATCCAGAAACATTATGTTCAAATTCTTGTGTTAAACTTCTCTTTTTTAATGACTTATATATTGATTGTGTAGCTGCCCTGAAACATGCAGGATTATTCTGTGGCAATGTCATTGGTTCACTACATGTACATAAATGGATTGTAGGATTTCTTTAGAGACACTAGAATTATGTATTTCAACAACAGTAGCTGCATAGGTACCCATACATTTGTATTCTTTTATCATTGAAAAGTCTTCTGTTGTGGAATATGGTGGGGAATTATGTTCCTAGATTCCAGTTGTTTATCTAATCAGACAACTCACTATATTATGCGGACAACTTATCATATTTTAGCTGTGCAGGCACGCATACATGTGTATTATTGTTTCTCTGTATTAAATTTCCAGATTTGACCGTGGAACAGTGTAATATTATGCAGGGGAAGCCTAGGCATCCTCAAGGGGACATCTAGGAATCCTCTGCACGTCACCACAGAGATGAGGGTAATGTGGGACGTGGTGAGAACGTTGCCCAGCTGTCCGTCTTATTTTCCGTTCCCTAGGGGGTGCTTTCCCGCAAGTATACAAGCCATGGGACATGTCCATGTGGAACCTAGACTTAAGCAAAATAGGCCAATGGTCTGACCTGAAGCTTTGAGGATGCTTCCTTCTACAATCCGGTCTTCAACTATAGGAATAGTCTAAAACAATCTTTCAAGGCGTTCTGTAATTTATTCTCTCCAAATTCTTCTGTTACACTAGGTAAGATTACCATCGCTTGTTTGGTTCTACATCCCAAAGGGAGCTTTTTGAGATAAATTTGTTAAGCCTTTCAGCTAGGTAAACCTTCCAGCTTCCAGTATATGAGAGGCAGCAGTTGAAATCTCCCCTAATCATCCATTTCTTATCAATATTACCGTCTCTGAAGGATTTCAGAAAATTCCAAGTTTCTTCTCTATCAAATCTGGAGCACTAGAGGCATAAACATTGATTAAAATAGTTTCTGCATTTTCTGTCAAATGTCTATGTCCAAACTGATCTAATTCTTAGTCTTAGCTGTCATACATCAATCAAATTTCCTAGGGTCCCGAAAGGTGGCAAGGCCTCCAGAATAGCACTGAGCTTCCACCACTTGAATTTCAACCCTTCCCATATTTGGTTGTGCCAGTCAAAAAGGGAAAACTTAGAACATTCTGTTTCATTCACCTTAACTATAACGGGGACCACTTTTTCTATTTTTCTTTTCAGAAGATGCCCTTTAGCAGGGGCATTTGTTCCTAACATTATTGGCTAATGTTTTCATATGTTTTTTCTGGATCTTACATTTGCTACGCCTGCTTCAATCCATGAGTGATTCCCTGCATTCATTAGATTTTGCCTCTTTTGTCTAATCAATTTGACTTCAGGTTTTCGAGGTTGTTGCCCTACATCTGACTGTTTTTTTTTTTTTTTTTTTTCTTTTTGTTTTCAGAGGTTGTTCTCATTGATGTCTGCCTTTCTTGAACCAGTTGGGATTCTTCCTTCCTTGGTGAAACTCATTTGTTTTCTTCAGGACTATTGTTCTTAAGAGATTGTGCTTTCTCTTATCTACAGTCTCGTGGATCTTTGGAGCCTTCCTCTTGCACTGATTCATCCTGTAAATCCTCCCCGGTAATGCTTGGAAGGTATTGTGGATTCCAATAGAGGCAGAAATCTTCTAGGCAAATGAGAATGTCTCTTTTCTGTTTTGTACCTTGGGGACATCCTCTTTTGGTTTTTCCTTTTGGGTTTCCACTCATCTGGAAGGACCTTCTTATTTATTTCTGATTACAATAAAACTTTCAGGGTCTGGCTTTCTTTCCACAATCTCAGCCAAAGGGCAGTCTGTAGCCGAATGGTCATGGCTATGGCACAGCATACTGTGAAAAGGAGTATTTTTATAGTCTAACTCTTGGCAAACATGCTTCCATCTGACTTCTTGAGCCAGATTCACTGGGGAATGGGCCAAGTTCTGGGTAGGCACATAGCTGGGCATACACAGCATGGGTTTTATTTAAGGTTTTCAGGGATAAGCAAATAAGCTTGCCAATTGATCGACCAATTCTTTCCAACAGGTTTTCCTGCCATAAATGAGCAGGAAGAGTCTAATCCGTAGTGGGACTTTTGATGGGTCCTTGGTAAAATCAAACATGGATGTGTTGCAAGTGTGAAGAGGGTTTCAACTTAAGTGGCTTAGAAAAATCCTTTTCTAGCCCTAAGTGTGAAAACTCCCTAAAAATTTTGTCGGCAAGATTTGTCGGCAACTTTATTTTCCCTAACTCCCCTCCTCTATTTTCTCCTAACTTCCTCCTCTATCTTCTCCTTATCCCTCCGTTATTCCTTCTTCCCTTATCCCTCCAACTCCATTCCCCTTATTCCTCCAACCTCCTTATCCCTCCGCACCTTCCTATCCCCTATTTTCTCCCTTCTACGTCTATATAATTATATTTGAAATTGTATGTAATGTTGAATGAATGAATGAATGAAAGATTTTAATTACGTCCGCGAGACCCAAATGTGGTCTATGGGACCTCAAATATGGAAGTACAATTACTCAAATCATATCATATGATCTTTAATATCTTTGAGAAGGTTGTTCCTTCTCCTGTTGATTTGTGTTAGCAATTCTCCAACTTTTTTTATTTTCTTGTCTTCAAATAAATCTGTAATAAACTCGTTCCCAAGTGTTTCTTTGTATTTGTCACGGATATCTGAAAAACTCGGGCATTTATAGATGAAGTGTTCCTCTGTCTCTACTGCCCTGTGCTGCATAGAGTACATATCCTTTCTTCCCATTGTTCTTTGGGCGTTGTCCATCTCCCTGTTTCACATCTAAGCCTATGAGAGCTAGTCCTTATCCGAGCAATGAGTATTTTTTCCTTCCACTTGATTTCAGCGCCTATATACGCTTTTTCCTTGTGGTCATACGTTGGGTTAAAATTTGCAATATAATATTGTCTTTTCCCGCTTGCATTTTTCCACATTCCACTTCGAACTTTTCATTCACATAATTTTTAATGTCTTTGTTGACATTTGGGCATTCATTTATGTTGATTTCCCAACGTTTCATCCATTTCTGATTTTGTTTCATCCACGTATTCTTTCGCCTATGTAACTCTTCGTCTCTAACTGCTCTAGGCCATCTATCATTTGTCATGTTTTCTGTTTTTTTCAAGTAACATAACAGCTTGGTCATAGCAATTGCTTCTAAAGGGAACATTCCAGTTTCAGCTAGAATAATTTCATAAGGGGTTGTGGCCTTAATTTTGAGAAAGTTTGTGATTAGATATTTTTGAATCCTTTCTATTTGTCTCCATTTTGCATTTGTTGTGCCACTAGCCCACACCTCGCAACCATACAACGGAACCGGTGTAACAAGTAGGCCAAATAAGACCTTGGTGGTCTTCCAGTCCCACAACTCGGCATTCCTACACCTGTTTTGAAGTGCATATAGTGCTCTCCGGCCACTTTGAGTTCTTTTCATCCTACATGTATTCCAATTAAGTTTGTCATGAAAGTCTATGCCCAAGTATTTGTATTCTACTACTACATCAAGCGGTTCTCCTGCAAACTGAAATTTGAGTTGTTGCTTCTTCTTTTTTGCTGAAAAAATCATAATTTTTGTTTTGCTCGTGTTCACTTGCATCCCAACTTCTTTACAAAAGAGTTCTAGAGCTTGAAGGTGATCTTCTAGATCTTTGGCTGTTTTGGCCACAAGAATTACATCATCTGCATACATGAGGAGTTTTACCACATATTTGGCTAAATGCACACCCTCTCCCCCAAATTTGTTTATCCATTCTTCTAACTTGTCAATGTACAGCCCAAATAAGGTCGGAGATAGAGGGCAACCTTGTTTGACACCTATGTCACTACCAAAACATTCAGATAACCCTTCTTGTGTTCTGATTCTAGCTTTTACATGCTCATATAGTCTGTGAACTGCTGCCCTGTAGTGAATTGGAACCTCTAGTTCTTCCATTCTGCTCCATAATTTTTTCCTAGGCACTGTGTCAAATGCCTTTTTGAAGTCTACAAAACAGCAAAAAGCCTCCTCTTTTTTCTCCCATATTTTTTCCACTATGTGTCTGAGCGTGATACAGTGATCAATAGTTGAGTGTTTGGGCCTAAAACCTGCTTGCCCCTTTGCTCTCTTTCCCTTTTCTTCTGCCCATATGCTGATCCTCTGCTCTATCATACTCCCAAACAACTTTGCAAAGAGAGGGTTGATCATGATAGTTCGATAGTTTGAGGGATTATTTACATCTCCACTTTTAAACAAAGGAATGGTCAAGCTAGTTGTCCACTCAGTAGGGAAGCCATTTTGTATGACCTCATTGAAAATTTCTTTGATTTGCGGTGCCAAGATATCTACCCCCCATTTTATATGCTCTGCTTGAAGATTGTTTATGTCACGGGCTTTTCCAGTTGCTAACTTTTTTATCCCTTGAATAATGTCTTCATTTGTGAAAAGTTCTTTCTTGACAATGATAGTAGGTGGTGTCTCCTGCTGGTTACTACGCTGATACGATTGTTTTGAATACTCCAACCATCGATTAAGCTCGTTATGTTATTTTCAGTTTGCATCCTTTTCACGCTTAGTTCCTTCCAAAATTTCTTTGGTTCATGCTTCCCTAAATAAATAAATTCTTCCCTCCTTGTTTTAGTGTATTCTTCTTTTTTTGCCCTTACCGGTTTCTCATATGCTTTTTTGTTTGCTCTTGTTTTACCCGTTGGTTCCTTTAGTAATCTTCGCATTTTTTTGCAATCTTCATCGAACCATGGGTTGGTTGGGAAGCTATTCCTTTCTTTCTTTTTAGGTTTAGCTCTCTTGCATTTTTTTAGAGCTTCTTGAATAACTTGCATTAACCATTCACTCTTACTGTAATCTCTACTACTGTGATGTAGTTCTTCCCTTTCCTGTAACTTATTATTTAATACTGCTCTAAAATTTTGCCGATTTTCATCTGTTAAGAGAATGTTTCCCTTGTGAGGATATTTATTTTGATTGCCTTGCAAGTTTTTTTCCCTTGGTTTGTCTCCATGCATTCGAAGTTTCATAACAATTGGGTTGTGATCTGACTTAAGTTCCACTGGAGAATCTTCCACTTCTAGCTCCTCTATTTTTGGTATGTAATTATGTGAGCATATTACATAGTCTATTACACTTTGTCCCTTATATGTTTTGCATGTGTACTTTCCTGAATTTTTCCATTTGTTCATCCCATTGCAAATAATCAAATTGTATATGCTGCAAAGACCTAACAACTCTTCTCCATATTGCGTGATAGCCCCATGCTCATCTTCTGAAGTCCTGGTCCACTGTTGATTTTCCTCTTCTGGCATCCAAAGAGGATTAATCTCAATATATTCGTTACCTTCTAGAATGTTAGCTTGCTTATTTGCTGTCCTTGCATTGAAATCTCCAATTAATATAATATCTCCCAACTTACTTGTATATTGAAATGTCTCTTTTTAGGGAGGAGTATGGGTCTTCTCTGTTAAGGTCATGTTTCTTATAGAATTTAGAATTCTTGGGAGCAAAATAACATGCTGCTATGCTAATAACTGACTTATTTTCTAGGATCTTTATCCAAATGTACTGTTTGTTTTCATCTTGTTTTTCAATTTTAATGACCCTATCCCATTCCTCTTTTATTAAAACCATAATACCCCCATGCCCTTTGCCATTTTCTGTTGCTTTATTCCATATTGCTATTTTTTTGTATCCCACAAATTCTGGAGTCCTACATCCATCGTGTTCATGTGTTTTCGTCAATATGATTATATCTTTGTCTCTAGCAATGGGCCCTAACCCGGGTCCTCTTCTCCAAGGGAAACCTCTAAGGTTCCAACTTACCATTGTAAGATGTTCCCGGGCGGGCCATACTCCCTATTTATTTTGGATTTGTTTAGATGTGATGTATGCCTTTCCATTTCTTAAATATGCCTGTTTCCCTTCATTCCTTGCTGCCCTCACCTTTTCCCATTCCTTATTTCTTTCTTCCTGCTGTAAAAATGTTAGGTCATCATCTAAATAAAATTGTGACCCTCTCAGCATGCCTCTGTTTCTAAGTAACCTTATTTTATCCTCGTAGCTCATCAATGTGACCCGAATATGTCTATCTCTGCCTCCTTCTCTCAGCCTGCCAATTCTGCTTACTTTTTTTATCTGACCCTTCCATTGTAACCGATCTGACAAGAAGTTCCTGGTTAAACGATTTGTGTCTTCCCTGTCCCCATAATCTTTCAACCCTTTGATGATTATATTTGTTAACTTCTCATGTCTTTCTTTCTCTTCTGTTATTTGAATTTTTACTTGCTTCTCTATCAACTCTTTTTGTTGATTGACTGGTTCTTTTACTACTTGAGACCATGTCTTTGTCTTTGCTAATTCATTTCGTAGCTCATTTTCTCTTGTTTCAATGTTTTGGAGTGTTTTCTTTACCTCTTTTATTTGATTTGCATTTGTTTTTTCCACCTCTATTGCATCATTGATTGGGGGATGGATGGCTTGTTTGAGGACATGCCATTCACGTTGACCCATGTTTGCTAGGTTTTGTAGCTTTGACACTTGCTCCTTGAGCTGGTTGTTTTCTTTTTCCAGCCTTCGAATGGTGTTTATAACCTCATCTGATTTAGTTTCTCTTAATTTCTCCCTCCTTTCCATGCTTTCAAGTTTCTCTTTCATCTTCATTAGCTCTTGCACACAAAGTCTTGGTGCCCACATGAGTGGTGTAGTTGTCGGACTGTAAGTTTCTTCCTCATCTGAAAACTCATTTTGGTGATTTGCCTTTGATTGTTCCTTATTCTCCACCTGTTTATGTGGTAGAATATTTTTTATTGTTATTTTTTGATATGCCCTTTTCATTGTTGTTGCCCTTGCTCGTGCTTGTCGACGCCTTAATATCCTCCAATCTTGTTTCTCATTGACATATATTGGTTCTTGCAATTGTTGCTTCCCTTCTTCCATTTTCAAACCCTTTATAGCCGAACCCTCTGTACTATTGATCCGTTGAAATAAATGTGTAATAAAACCCTCTTGCTCTGCAAACCCTCTGCTGCAAACCCTTGCTGATAATAAAACCTTCTGCCACAAACCCCTATAACGAATGTATTTCTCCTACCTACTTAAATTGTTTTATAAATCGAAAGAGGACAAAAAAATATGCTTACCCGATGAAATAGATGTTTAATACAATACTCCGTCGTAAACCCTCCTTGCTCTGCAAAAACCCTTTGCCGCAAACCCTTTAATTTTTTTGTGCTGATATTTCTTGTCTGGAGTGTACAGTTCAAATATTCTTCGTTCTATCGGCTCTGCTTCAGTATCCCCGTGCTCTGCTTCAGTCCTGCTTCAATATCTTGCCGGAACGGTTCTTCTTATACTATTAAAAAAAATAGATAATACTTATTATAATTTCAAATTAATTATACAAGATAAGAATAAATCAAAAAATGTAATTAGTTGGAATGGGACCATTTTAATAAATATTAGAAAAATGGCTTAGTTGGAATGGCTGCATTTTAATAAATATTAGTCCGCTGCATTTTTTTTAATTTTTAATTATAAATTTTAATTGTTCGCTGCGTCTGAGAGGTCACCCGGTCTACATCTGGTATCAGAGCCAGATTCCGGCAGTCGTTCGGGCACGGTTCCCGAGGTGAGGCCAGGCAGGCACGCATCCCGAGGCAGGAGCCAGTAGGGCTTGGATCCCGAGGCGGATCGCGAGCAGGATCAGGCATGGATCCCGAGGCGGATTGTGCACAGGATCGGCACGAATCTCGAGACGACACGTGGCAGTGGCACGAATCCCGAGGCGACACGTGGCAGAGGCGCGGATTCCAAAGCGACACGTGGCGGCAAGCGAAGTGCTGATTGGACAGCACGCAGATCGAGGCAGCAGTTGACATGGCGACGATCGATTGGCAGTCGACGACACGCGGATCGAGGCAGCGAGTGATGTGGCAGCGTGCGATTGGTTCAAAATTTTGTGACGTGGCGGCTTGCGATTCGTCGAATTGGCGGCAAAACACGGCAACCGTGACTGCCCGAAGGCAGTCGATATACATTGGGGGCCTTAGGGTTTAAAAACCCTCCTGTGACCGTTTCCCATCGAATGTGGGATAAACGAAGTTTATTTAAAAAAAAAAAAAAGTTCGCCGCCCTAGTGATTAAAATCTTCCCCTGCGCCTTTGCATTCACGTCCAAGGGACGTAGCCCAGCGGACAAGGCGGTCCGCTAGTAGGCAGACCACCCGGGATCGAATCCCGCCAGGCTTGAACGCGTAAAGAATTTTTATTTTATTTTATTTCTTATTATAGCCGCCGAGACAGTTTAAAGGGAACGTGTTCCCTGTTTTGTTTTAGCTCAGCCGCATGGTGGTGCGGCCAAGCCTCCTGATTGTTGACCGGGAGGTCGCGGGGTCGAATCACCCGCGTGACAAAAAGGTAAAATTTTTTTTTTTTTTAAATTTTAAAAGGTTTTAATTTTTTATTTAAAGTTTTTAAAATTATTTAATAAATTTAAATTATATTTTCTTTAAAATTATCTTTTTAATAAAATAATTTAAAAGGTAATTTAAAAAAAATATAAAAATTTATTAAATTTTTTTTAAGACTTTATAAAAATTTTAAAAACCTTGTTTGAAGAGCCTTTTTTGAAAAAAAGAGAAATAATGTGCCCGTGAAATGTTAGATGATCCGGTCTGGGGGGTGTTATAATGCACTTCTCTCGATTTTGAGACGAGAGACACCGGAATCCTTTGATGAAAGGGTTCGACGAACAAGTCTCCATACAGTGTTTTGTCGGTTGGAAAATCAGGTGATTGATCATCTGAGGAAGCCGGATTCGGGGTACGAGGCAGATTCGGAAGACAACATTTTCGGACAAAGAATTGAAGAGTCCGAGGCTGTGGAAGTTGTACCGAGAGGAAGTTGTTCCAAAGGATCAAGCAAGTGCCAGGTGTACGGGCAACAGAATCAAGTGAGAGTTATTCACCACGCTCTCTCGAACCCGAAGCGACGAGAAGAAGAAGACGAAGAAGAAGCGACGAGAAGAAGAAGAAGCGAGAAGAAGAAGAAGAAGAAGAACCCGAGGTCATTGTCATCGACGGCGGTTCGAAGCGAACACGAATGTACTAAAAAGGCGAGATTTGATTTGAATCATTAATCTCTTTGTATTGCTTTATAGTACTTGTTTGCTTCAAATAAAGTTTGTTTTTATTCTGCAATGGCATCCAATACTAGTCTTCCGATTCCTGAGTTCAATGGAGGAGACTATGAATATTGGTCTATTAAAATGAAAACCCTTTTGATAGGAAAAGGTTTATGGGATGTAGTCGAAGAGGGCTATACTGAACCTACTGCTGCTGAATGGGCAGCTTTCTCTAATGCTGATAAAAAGGCTAGAAAAGAAGCACAAAAGAACAATGCTTTTGCCCTTTATCACATACATGCTGCCCTAGATAAAAGTATCTTCCCTAGAGTTGCCTCTTATGTAATTGCACAAGATGCATGGAATGCCCTAAAAGAAAGCTATAGAGGTAGTGACCAAGTAAAACAGGTAAAACTGCAAACATTGAAACGAGATTTTGAAAATCTCAGGATGCAAGAAAATGAAAAAGTGGGAGATTACTGCGTGCGAGTGAAAGCCGTAGTTGATAAAATGGTCACACTAGGGGAAGATATTAAGCCAGAGGTTATGGTGAAGAAAGTGTTGAGAACACTTCTTCCTAAATGGAATCTCGTTGCAATAATTATTGAAGAATCCAAAGACTTAACCTCATTGTCTTTTGATGCACTAAGCTGGTTCACTTCTCTCACATGAAGAGAGGTTACAGGAAACTCCTACCACCGAGTTATGGAGGAGATGATAAAGCTTTTGCCACACATGAAGGAAGAGGTAGAGGCCGTGGCGAGAGGACAACAAAGAGGCGAGGAGGCAGGAATAATCAAAGAGGAGGAACTCCTAACGAGAGGAGGATCATCCAACGGAGGTGGAAATCGAGAATAGAGGAGGACAACAACAATATAGAGGGAAACAATCCGGCAAAGGAAAAGGAGGAGATAAATCAAAACAAGTTTGCTACAATTGTGGCAAACCTGGCCATTATGCTCGAGATTGTTGGTCAAAGACTTCGCAAGGAAGCAACAGCAACCAGAGCAATCAGTTTGGAAATTTTGGAGAAGAGGAAGAGTCCACAAATCTCTTTCTTTCTTATGGCCGGACAGAGCAAAATATGAATGATACATGGATTTTGGACACTTGGGTGTTCAAATCACATGAGTGGCAAAGAAGAACTCTTTGCTACTTTAGACTCCTCATACAAATCCGACATCCGATTGGGAGATGACAAGTCATTGGCGAGTTGAAGGCATTGGAGCCATGGAGGTTCCAACGAAAGAAGGCATCAAGCAAGTAAGTGATATCTATTACACACCTCATCTTCAACACAATCTTTTAAGTGTTGGTCAAATGCTAGAAAAGAATTATAAGTTGATTTTTGATGAGGGTAAATGCACCATTTTTGACAAGAACAATAGTAATAGAATCATTACACAAGTGCCAATGTCAAAGAATAGATTATTCCCTTTGAAGTTTGGCCAGCCGAGGAGGAAATAAGTTATCAAATGTTGCTATTACCAATCCAAGTGTCCTATGGCACTTGAGATATGGTCATTTGAATTCAGCAAGTTTGAAAATGCTAACTTCACAAGCAATGGTAGCTGGACTTCCCAAAATTCAAGATAGTAAGGAAGTCTATGAAGGGTGTGCCTTGGGCAAGCATGCCAGATCAAAATTTCCTCATGGACAAGCATGGCGGGCCAGCTATCCACTCCGAGTTAGTGCATTCGGACATCTCGTGGTCCGATGCGGACCAAGAGTCTAGGTAACCACTCTTACTTCCTACTTTTCATTGATGATTGCACAAGAATGTGTTGGATATATTTTTTGAAGCATAAGGATGAAGCATTTGCATGCTTTGTTGATTTTAAAGCAAAAGTTGAAAGTGAGAGTGGATATTCCATAAAATGTCTTAGATCAGATAAAGGAGGAGAATACTCCTCTAATCGGTTTTTGAATTTTTGTAAACATCATGGCATCAAGAGGCGGTTCACAATCGCCTACACTCCCACAACAAAATGGTGTAGCGAGAAAGGAAGAATCGCACCATTGTGGAGATGGCAAGATCAATGCTTCGAGACAAAGCATTTGAGTAATTCATATTGGGGAGATGCAACAAGGACTAGTGTTCACATCTTGAACAGAAGTCCTACTTCAAGTTTGAAAGGGAAGACACCTTACCAAGCTTGGTATGGTAAGAAACCAAATGTGAAGTATTTCAGAGTATTTGGTTCATTGGCATATGCTCACATTCTTGATGAGCTGAGAAAGAAGCTTGATCCAAAGAGTCAGGCATGCATTTTTGTAGGATATTGTGAAAACACAAAGGGTTATAGACTCTACAATCCTACAACTCGAAAGATAGTGATTTCAAGGGATGTGATTTTTGATGAAGGGGGAGAGTGGGGTAAGCCCCAAATATACAGTGATGTTGAGTCACATGATTCAAGTTCTCAGCAGGTGCAGCAGCAGATACCACAGAAAAGCAAGAAATCTCCACCTTCAAGCCCAAGTTCTTCTACTAGTTCATCTTCCTCACCAAGTCCTTCTCCACAGAGACCAGCAAGTTCCTCACCAATGGACATTGATCCTCCATCCAAAGGTAAGAGAACTCTACAGTATCATCCATCATCTCAGATGTTGGATAAAATTTTTTCAAGAAGATATACTAGGAGTCAAGCTAGTGAAATGGAATCTGTTTTACACAGATTAGAAAGTATGCACTTGTATGGTGATGATGAATCCCAGCGGGAACCTAGGGGAGATCAAGTTAACTATGCTTTGTTAACTAGTGCACAGCTTGAACCTTCTAGTTATGAGAAGGCATGTACTCGAGAGATTTGGCAAGATGCCATGAAAGAGGAGATAACCTCTATAAAAAACAACGACACTTGGGAGCTCGTGAAGCTTCCTAAAGGAAAGAAATGTGTTGGCTGTAAATGGATCTTCAAGACCAAGTTTAATGCTGATGGAAGCATTGAGAAGCATAAGGCAAGATTAGTGGCAAAGGGTTTTACTCAGAAATATGGAATAGATTATGAAGAGACTTTTGCTCCTGTAAGCAGACGAGGAGACTATCGGAACAGTTCTTGCCTTAGCTGCACACAAAGGATGGAAAGTCCAACACATGGATGTCAAGAGTGCATTTCTCAATGGTTACTTGACGAGAAGAAGTGTACGTTGAGCAACCACGGGGATTTGAAGTGCAAGGTAAGGAACACCTTGTTTACAGATTGAAGAAGGCACTCTATGGTCTTAAACGAGGCACCAAGAGCTTGGTACTCACGCATTGATGGGTACTTCAAAGATTATGGGTTCACCGGGAGCAAAAATGAACCCACACTCTACTACCTAAAGCAAGGTAATGACATCCTCATAGTTTGCTTGTATGTGGATGATCTCATTTTTATGGGTAGTAATGAAAAAATGAATATGGAGTTCAAACACTCCATGATGACACGATTTGAGATGAAGGATCTTGGCTTAATGCACTACTACCTTGGAATGGAGGTTCATCGATCGGATACGGGGATCTTCATCTGTCAACATAAGTATGCTCAGGATATGATCAAGAAGTTTGCTATGGAGCATTGCAAACCGATTGCAACTCCAGTTGGACATGGGATCCAATTAAGCAAAGATGATGGAGCACCAAAAGTTGATGTGACCACTTTTCGAAGCATGGTTGGGAGTTTGATGTTTCTCGCCAACACCAAACCAGATATTCAGTATGATGTATCTCTTGTTTCTAGATTTATGTCTAACCCATCAGAGCTGCATTTGCAAGCAGCTAAAAGAATTTTGAGATATGTGAAAGGTACATTGGATTTTGGAATCCAAGTACCATAAATGTAACACTATCAAGCTTGTAGGCTTCGGTGATAGTGATTGGGGTAGCAATATTGATGATAGGAAGTCAACATCGGAAAGCTGTTTTAGTCTTGGATCGGGACTAATAACTTGGAGTTCAAAAAAGCGTGACGGTAGTAGCGCTATCTTCAACAAAAGCTGAGTATATAGCAGTTACTTATGCAAGTACTCAAGCCTTGTGGCTAAGGAAAGTACTAGAAGAGATTGGAGAACAGCAAAGTGGTCCGACCAGAATCTCTTGCGACAACATCAGTGCCATTCAGTTGGCATATAATCTTGTCCACCATAGCAGAACGAAGCATTTTGATATGAAGTACCACTTCATCAGAGATATGGTGGAACATGAAATTGTTGAGCTTCAATATTGTCACACTTTGGAGAACGTCGCGGACATCTTCACCAAGGCGATGACTAAAGCTCAATTTGTAAAGCTGAGAGACTGTGTAGTCAGTCCTCTCAACTTTAAGGGGGAGAATGTTGCAAGTGTGAAGAGGGTTTCAACTTAAGTGGCTTAGAAAAATCCTTTTCTAGCCCTAAGTGTGAAAACTCCCTAAATTTTGTCGGCAAGATTTGTCGGCAATTTTCCCTAACTCCCCTCCTCTTTCTTCTCCTAACTTCCTCCTCTATCTCCCTCCTTATCCCTCCATTATTCCTTCTTCCCCCTTATCCCTCCAACTCCATTCCCCTTATCCCTCCAACCTCCTTATCCCTCCGCACCTTCCTATCCCCTATTTTCTCCCTTCTACGTCTATATAATTATATTTGAAATTGTATGTAATGTTGGAATGGCTGCATTTTAATAAATATTAGTCCGCTGCATTTTTTTTAATTTTTAATTATAAATTTTAATTGTTCGCTGCGTCTGAGAGGTCACCCGGTCTACAGGATGCCCATGGAGTAAAAAAACCCGAGTCATAGAAACCCCAGAGTTACAGCAGAACTATGGCCCTTTCTAAAAGACATTGGCTCTCTCTCTTCCTTATTACCAAACACTACAGTTAAAAAGTTGTTTGAGTTTATGGGAGTATTTATGTCACTAAGCTTTCTTCTGATGAACTTGCAGATGAATGCAAGGCTTGAAGGGTCTTTCCTTTTCATTTTCCACCTCTTTGATAGCGTATTCAGTTAGTGGTTCTGAGTTCGATGCATGAACACAAGCAGGTCGCAGCCAAAGATTGCTGTTACATTGACTGTCTGCAAAGGCCCTTAAGTCAACCAGTAGGGGCACCCCTAACCATAGATTGGGTGGATGCAAGAGTGTGACCTTAGCTCTGGGAAATGAAGAAATGCCACAGGGCCAAGGCACACCAGTGCCAGAAGCAGCCATGGGAGAGCCCCTCAGCCTAGAGGGAGCAGAGAACGACAGAAAAAGCAGACTGACAGAGCTTTGGTTCCCGTGCCTTATTATTATCACCAGTTTAGTAATTATCATGAGATGAGGAGGGCTTATAAGGCATTACATGTACTTAAAGCTTTGCCAATCTGGAAGCAGGCATTGGGGTGAGAGTCTCCAGGTTGGTGTCTTAGCATCTTCCCTTTCTCCAGTATTAACATCCCTTAAGGTACTTGTGTGCTTTGTGGGTCCCCATAATTATAATTCTTACCAAATTAATGAGATTTAAAAGTGTTATAGAAGTTAATGGCCAATCCATAAAAAGTCATTTCAAGATATGACTAATATTATGCAACGAAAATCCTATAAAGCCCTTTCCTACAAGTTTAGAATGTTCAGTATCATCAACAATTGATGTTCGGTATTCGAATCTTGTGGGCAAGTTAAATCTCTCTTTGCACTGTTTAGCTTGACAAACATGTTGTCCCTGATGGTTGTCTTTGACTTCCTTGACAGTAATGCCCCTTGCATTGATGTTCCACTTGCTTGCTCAAATGACCTTGTCTCAGACATCCATCTTCTTGTTTGGAACGACTCTCTCTTGAACGCTTGTCTTTCCAACTCAGATTGCCTTGTCTTGGATGTTTGCCTTCCACACTTGAATGACCATGACTTTATGCTAATCAACCTATACAACCTCTAATCGGCCTTTGTTGGTTTGCATTTTTTTCTTTGATTGCCTGGACTTGATACCCATACATCCCTTCTGACAATCAAGGATTACTGTTTGGTGGCCCCTTTCCAAACTTGTATTTGAGGGTGCTAGTCTTCTTGACTTGATGACCCCGTGTTGCCCTCTAGCAGTCTGACAATACCCTCTATCGACCTCTTCTCTCTTCCACTCATATGCCCTTAAATAGATAATCCTCTCCAGCATTTGGATAGTCCTACAGATGTCCAGGGCTTTTGAGATATAGTCTTCCTTTGCCCTTGAGATGGATGACTTAAACCTTGGTTTTGTTTTTGCCCTTGAAACTTAAATTCCACACTAATTTGGCTGATTTCAACTGTTTGTAGCAATTGATTGCATGCTGTAAATTGTCGCAGCATGCACAAGCTCCAACCACTTGTCTCATGCGAGGATTGAGATCTCATGGTAGGGAACTGGTTGTTTATTTGCAATCATGTTTGATTGGGGTTCACAAGTTCAACTTTATAGCATTCAACTACTGGTAGTTGAACCAACACTTGGTGTATTTCCTCTTTTAATTAATTCATCCTTTAATATCTTTTTCTTTTTGTGGTTATTACTTTTTATCTGTTCTTGTTTGTTTGCATTACTACACTTTACAAATTCATATGAACTACATATGGAATCAAAAAAATCAATAAGGTCCTATCTTGTATGGTTTTAAATTGGAGCTATTTATGGTTTTTGATGCAAGGTTCCATCTATCTGCTCTAGTTTGACCAAGTCGTCCATGATCTCATGCTTGAATTTCATCATACGCATATGCCTGTCATTCAAGTATTTACATCTTATTCTGCACCATCTCTTATCTTCCAAATGTTTATGCAGGTTAATTAGTATCTCACAGATTTCTCTCGCAATCTCCATAGGACTTAAAGCATTTCTATTTCTCCTCAAAGGTTGTCATCTTCCCCTCAACCCAACATTGGGTTGGTTGCTCTCTCTCTAGAACTTGTACACAAACCAAGACTTGTGCAATACCTCTAAGACCTGTGTCATTCTTCTATATGCAAGATTCTTTTTTGTTGATAGTACCCTAACAGTTGCTCTCATGTCAGAGTCCCCTTCTGCACATTTTTGGATGCACCGCTCCTTGGACTCTCCTTCGAACATGGAGTGACCCAAGTTCCTTATAACACATTCCTCCAACTCTTGCTTTGTCTCATGTTGTGTGTCAAAGATTATCACTTTTTGAGCATAATCAATTTCTTTCTATGTGCAGTTCTCTTTTGACACAGAAGTCCATAGACTCACTTTTTTTTTTGCAGAGGACTTCCCCAAAGTTGAGAGGGCTGACCATGTTTTTCCTGCAAAACTATTTCTGGACTCGGGAATTTTCTGCCACTTTTGTCTACTTGTTTGCCTTCCTTCCCACTAGGAGGACAGAGGCATGCAATTATCCTATCTTTCTTCCAACAACTCTTTTGATGAGGTGATATCTATCTTTCCTAGCCCTAAAGTGGATTGTAGAAGGATCCCCTTCTACACTTACTTTCTATCGAGGAAAGGGTTGATGTACTTTATCCTGTACCATGCATTTCGAAAACGAATCACTTTTGGCTGTTACATCATACTGCCTTTGTCTTCATGCTGTCACTCTTTAGCCATCCTCTTGGATCTTCTTGTGAGTTGATCTTCTCATTTCATCATCGCTCCCTTGAGCAAGTTGCTTGTAGGAAGTCTGTCCAATAAAGAACAATGCAAGGAAGGATCAAACACAAACAAGCACACAAGCAATAAATGTAACAAAGTAAGCATCTTTATTCACATCAATACTCTAATCAACTATGATTATCACAGCAAGGAAAATCCAGGAGAGAGTGCTTTCCATACAATGTCATTCAAGACTCCAAAGTACATATAGCAGTGGAGGGAAGGCCTAGCAAAAGCTAATGGCTACACAAACTGCCCAACCTCTTGTACACAACAAAAATGTAACCCAACAAATAAACATCATTGATTGAAGTATACATCATGCCAATTATTTTAAATATATAGCATAACAAAACATCATGACAAAACATGACTCATAAATCTAGGCACAACCTACAATTTTGACTCATGTCTTCATCCATCTAATTCCATTTTAAAATGATAAGAATTAACCCTACTCGAGGGTAGGGAACATTTTATGATAGGCATTAGAGTTTAAGGTAGTAGTCTTTTGGGTCAATTAGCAAGTAGGGTTTCTAAACTATGATGACTTGGACTCTTTTATCATCTATTTTTTTCCAGAACTCAAAAAACTCGTCGAAATAGCCTCCAAATGGAGCTTTGTTCCTTAACTATATATATATATATATATATGGTCACTTTAGGATTTGTGGTTCAAATTTCCTAACCCGCTTTGAATTTTTGTCTACAAAGCAGAGATGTTGATCTTGTGCACCAAGTTTGCTAATAGTTTGGCATTAAGATCCAAAAGTTGAAATCTTTTTGTATTCAACATTCATGCATTTTTGGAACAGGTGTATGAGTTGAACATCTTATGGCTTATCCCAGTTCGAATCAATGTCCTAGGTTTGCATGTCAATGGAATTACTAAATCAATTTATAGGGTTTTGAAAGACCCATCTATGTCCCCATGTATGGGTTGTCCCATTCATGATTTATAGGTCAATATTTAACTTCTTTTCATATTAGGAAATGTGTTGGACCTGGAAAACCCAGTTGAACTTTCTCAACCGTGTCTCAGCCTCCATTACTCTCTTGAAATCATAGTACAAAATCATTATTCGGATGTTAAATGAGGTTTTTAAGGATCTTTGAGCAGTTGATGAACATAGAGGTGTGTTTATCTCATAAACTTTGCCACTGTGTATTGGAGTACCTCCAGTTTGATGTACATTCCTTCTAACAAGGATTTGCATCTTGTGGCTCAACTACTTGTCAAAATCTTGAAGCATCTTTATAAGCTTCTCCATCCTCAATTCAATTCGTTCATCACCTTGCCATATTTTTGGTTTGTAGTGGATGCAAAGATCGATTAAAACTCTAATACTGGTTGGAACTTTGAATGGAAAAATAAAAGAGATACTATGAAATGAGGATAGGAAAAACTCTCAAATAAGTGGACATGTACACACCTTGGTAGATTTACATTTGCAAATCTGACTGGAAACAAGACAAGTGGTCCAAAGTATAATTCTCTATATTAGCTTCATTGAAAATAGCAAAAAGATACATAGATTAGTGTTTTCCCATCATTAATATTCATGGTGTGGATAGGGGAAAAACTCTCAAATAAATGATCATCTATGCACCTTGGTAGATTTGCATTTTCAAATCTGACTGGAAACAATATATGGTCCCTCTAGGATTTGTGATTTAAATTTCCTCACCCTCTTTAAATTTTTGACTACAAAGCAGAGATGTTGATCTTGTGCACCAAGTTTGCTATTAGTTTGGCATTGAGATCCAAAAGTTGAAATCTTTTTATATTCAATAGTTATGCCTTTTTGGAACAGGTGTATAAGTTGAACATCATATGGCTTATCACAGTTTTAATCAATGCCCTAGGTTTGCATGTCAATGAAATTACTAAATCAATTTATAGGAATTCAAAAGACCCATCTATGCCCCTATTATGGACTGTCCCCTTCATGATTTATACGTCAATAATTAGATAGTTTTCATATTAAAAAAATGTGTTGGACCTTGAAATCCAAGTTGAACTCTCTCAACCATTTATCAACCTCTACTTCTCTCTCGAAATCATTGTAAGAAATTATTATTCGGATGTTAAATGAGGGTTTTAGGATTTTTGAGCAGTTGATGAGCATAGAGGTGTGTTTATCTCCTTATTTTTCTCTTAAACTTTGCCATTGTATATTGAAGTACCCCCAGTTTGATGTACAGTCCTGTTGGTTACGAATCTGCCATGAGGAAAGGATTTTGTGTTAACGCGCCCAGATTCGCCCACCAGATTGAAAGGCCGGAAGGAAGGAATGCCTTCCGTGCCAATCTCCGGAGAAGGCCGGCTTCCTGTGGGGTTTTGAGGTTCAAGATAAGAGTGCAGGGAAAGAGATAAAAATGCAGAAAGGGATTCCAAATTAGATTGGAGTTGGGTGGGGGGAACTAACGATGCGGCAACGCATCAATCACCACTACTAACACCAATATAACCATAACACACCACTATGGATCTTGTCACTAACCAGTAGAACGAGTCAGGTATATGTTTTGTATTAAGAGCCGGAAGCACAGCTACAATGGTTCCCTAACAGACATTCCCTCCAAGGAACTAACAGTACGGCAACGCATCAATCACCACTACTAACAACACTATAACACAAAACATAACCAGAAAACTGCCACTAACGTTTACCCTATGTATCCTTTAATTTATGCATCCCAGGAATACCTGACCACCAAATGCCGGAGTCCAGAGTTCAGTACAACAACAAGCAATGATACTGGAAAACATGAGGCGAAATGTCAAAGAGAGGTAGCATACAAAATAAAAACAATAGGACAGCACCAAGTGTATGTATTATATTAAAAGGCAGAAGCACAGCTACAATGGTTCCCTAACAGACATTCCCCTTCCACCACTTTACAATGAAAACGTGGTGGCTATTTATAGCCCGAGTCCCTCCCGATTACATTCATGGGCACAAAGTCCCAGTCAAACATTAGCTTACAAAAGCGGCCATGGAGCTGCTGATGTTGACCTTTGTCGGGCAGGATTGTACCCGCAGCATGGTCTCCCTGAAGGCTGTACAGATACGTGGCAACGCGTTAGGTAGAACTTCTCATCGGCAGGAATGCGGGTAGGCTGAAGCGGGTAGAACCTCCAATCAGCTTTAAAGGCGGTAGCTGGCATAAGTAGTGCATCCCATGCTTGTCCTTGTGCTCGGCACGTCTTGGCTCGGATCCCAAAGTTGGACACTTGTCGGATGATCTTGCTTGACACGTGCTTGCCTTGAAAGGCAGTTTATCCAACTTCGCCCAGGGATCGAGAGCGCTGTCGGGTTGCGCGGGTAGAAAACGGCGCGATCGGGAAGGCCTTCATGCCTTGGGTACTTTTTCGAGTTTATTCCCCTACTTGCGCTTGTCGAAGGGCGCACTCCGACTCTTGCGAAGTCGGGTTGCGCACAGGTGAAAGCTGATTTCTACCGCTGTACGGACTTCGCCCTGGAAAGGGGCGCACTCCGACTCGCTGCGAAGTCGGGTTGCGCCCGACACTTAGTCATTTTCCTGCCCGCTGCTACCAAGTGCGCCCGAGCGGGCGCACTCCGACTGCTGCGAAGTCGGGTTGCGCCCGAACACTTGTTCTTCGGTTGATTACGTCGCTGCGCACTTTGCACTCTGCTGCGCTCCAAGCTGGAGGCGCACTCCGACTGTTGCGAAGTCGGATTGCTCTCGACACTTAGCCATTTTCGGGGCAACTGCTGTCATTTTGAGATTTGGTGAGGGGCTCAAGAGAAAGAGGGAAGAATGAGAATGTAGGGAAGAGAGAGAAAGGGGAGAAGAGGAAGGGGAAAGAGAGGAAGAGGGAAAGGGAAGAGCAACTCTCTTACAAAAATTGAAAACATTGCACCCCGTGCAAAATGTGGCAACATTTCTGGCGGCTCGCGGGGTGTCGAGCTCGCCTCGGCGCAAAGAATCCATGCCTTCATCCATTGGGTGCGAGAGGAACTTACTTCCCACGCCTTCGCTGCTACGGCCGTTCCCCTCGCGGCAAGCTGTTCTTCGAGATCCACTTCCGGCGGCTGCCTCCTCGGATTCGCCTTCCGAATGCTCTCCGGCGTTGGCTTACGCCTCACGAGATGCGCTTGTATGCGGCTTGGGCTTGGCCCCGGGCTTACGCTTCGAAGGGTCGGCGGTCAGCAACTTCTTCTAACGCTGCGTGGAATGCAGCGACCGTGTGCAAGTCGATGGTGAGGTATCTCTTTCCCAGCTCCTGGAAGTAGGAGCTGATCTTGCAGCACTTGGACACCATCTGGGTGACCTGACTTTCTTGAATTGGCTCGGTCCAGCTATCGATTTCAGCTGTATCTGCCTCAAAGGACAGCCAATTCTCTTTCACCTGCTCATGGGTGAGAAACTCACCATTCTCAACATAGCCCGGGCACCCTAGTTCAGAGAGAGCGTGAAGGGGAGCCAGACAAATGTCTCTTTCATGTTCGAATGCATCCAGCATTCGTCTGGCAACTCTCACCTCTTCTGTTTTCTTAAAATACTTATGCAAGGTTACCCTTGCATCTGCCCATTCTGCAGCGAATGAGGACATGGGGGAGAATTGGAGGCCATCGCGCTCGTGTTCTTGAAGTTTTATCGCTAGGTCCAGCCATTGCTTCGCCTGGCGTTCGGCCTCCTCTACCACAGGCTTTCCCTGGGCAGAAACTTCTTGGATCCTGGATGCGAAATCCAGGACCGACATGGCTTTATACATGTGGGGCTTGCATCCCCGCAGCAGATCAGCCTGCATCTCCTTAACTTTGCTCTTTGAAAAGACCGTCGCTTGAGATGCTTTCTCTGCGGATTGCGACTGCGCCTGCTTCAAAGACTCTTGGAGCTGAGAAATCTGCTCCAGGGCTGTCTGCTTTTCTGTTGCGGCTTCTTGTTGAGAAGCGGCCAGCCGGGCTTTTAATTCATCTATTTCTTGCTGCACCGATTCCGGTGCTCGGTGGACCTAGACGAGGTCCTCTTCAAGCTGCCTTGTTTTGTCCTGCAACCGGAAAAGCTCTTCCTGTTCCTCCAGATTTTTGACAAGGAGATTATCCGCTTTACGAAGGATTCCATGAATCTCGTATTCCTGGTGGATATCGTCAAAGCTCTTCTCCTTTCTCTGAAGCTCGTAGTCCGCCCTGGTCATTTCCCGGAGAGGCTTCTTCACTTTTGGAGTTATCTTTTCTGTCGTGAGCACTCTCCTCTCGAAGTCAAACTTGGTGCGCTTTACCCGGGCGGCAATCTCCTCAGGTCTCCTCCGCTTCAAGTTTTGGAGAAAAGAGATTGGATATTCTACGGCTCTTGTTGCGAGAGGCAAATCGTCCGTGTTACGGAGATCGTCCATGAAGTCCGGTTCCCCCAGCCTAGGGTTACTGCTTGTGACATATCTCCTGCGAACAGGGAAATAGGAGAAACTGGAAGGACTTCGGAAGGAGCGGCCGCTTTTGAGGGGGGTCGGGGAGCGGAGAGCGGAGCTGTTGATCCTTGGAAGGGTTTCAAGCGGGCGAGGCGATGGATGCGGCGGTGAACGCGCGGCTTCGGCACTAACCACGGGTGAAGGGTTTGGGGTTTGACTCGGGGATAGGAAGGCGTTGGGGTCTGAGCAAGGCGGGTCGAAAGAATGGTGGCCGCTAGAAGGCTGTGGAGATGGGGAGGAAGATGCGGCCACGGCTTGCTCGGATTGAGCGGGAGATGGAGTCGGAGTAGGGCCGGATGAGATGCGAGGGAGCGGGGCGGCGGACGTACTGCGGGCTCCGCTGAGCCGATCTTTGGATGAATGTCTGCGGTTACGGTTCCGGCGGGCGGCTCGGGACTATCCGGAGAAACAACCTACGGAGCGGTCGGACGCGAGCTGCGGCTCTGCGGCCGACTGCTGCACCGTCAGGCTAGGTCGCTTGACCCTCTCAACTCGCTTCCTCTTTTTCTCTTACGGAGCAATGGCTGGTTCGGAAGAAGGAGATGAAGTAGGTGCGGCGGGCGCGATGTTCCCACGGTAAACTTGTACCGGGGTTTGACTTGCAGAAGACATGCCGCGGCCGGTCCGCTCGCTGGCGGCTGGCGTCTTTTGTGCTCGAGGAGCCACCTCGGGCGTTGACTTGGCTGATTTTTGCGCCTTTTCGGGCACCACCTTGGAAGCAACAGGCTGCATTGGGTCCACTTGGATATCTGCTGGGCCTGCATTGGCAGTTGTAAAAGTGTACAACTGCTGGGAGGAAGACCCCCCTTTATAACCCTCGAAGGGACCTCGGGGAACGTAATCTCGGAATGCGAAAGGCCGCCGGTTGCCAATGTCCTTGGTCATATAGAGCTGAAAAATCATCATCAACGGCCGATTCCTTCGACGGATTTATCGTCTTTGCGTGCGGCACCTCATCTTCCTGCATTCAACAACTTTTTCTCTTGGCCAGTTAAGGCCTGCCAGCTTGCTGATGAGTTTCTTAAATCCCGGAGAAGTGAACTTGTGGTCCGGGTTTCGCTCGGGGTCATATGCTACCTCCTCGCAGTAAAACTCCTGCCACGGAGGCCATGCTTCCATCAAGTCAATCTCCCGGTCGAGGTCAACATGGACCACATCGCATCTGTCTTCGATTATATCCGCCGGGGGCAGATATGTGCAAACTTTCCCCTTATCCCGTATGGGTCGTACTTCCAGTGACTGCGGCGGCAGAATCGAGGCCAATGTCATAGAGCTCCCGCTCGAGATAGACATCTTGTCCTATCTACGATATTTCGACGTTCGCCCGGGAAAGAGGATATTGAAAGATATGGCCCTTTTTCTTTCCCTGGCCGAACTCCTCTTCAACGTAATCCATCCGCCGCGCAACCTCCATCCCAAACCGATGATCCGTGCACCAGTAGGGCAGCAGATGAGGCTTGCCCTTGAATCCGTAGATTCTAACCACGATCCCTGCGTCAGTCTAAAAACGTCCCCGAGCTTGTGATTCAACAAATAGTTTGTCATTTCCTGCGGGGGGCGAGGGATCTCACCATCGTTGAAGACTGACATGACCAAGCCGAGAAAGTTGAAGTTGAACTTGTAATAAGACCCTTTCCGGTATAGGTCATCCGTCCATTCATAGACGGGTTGTGGCTCTCCCTTCTCATTTACCTTCTTCAGGTTAGGGATCGGCATACGGGAGTGCAAGTGATACAAACATAGCCAAGCCAAGAAGGAACTGAATCGAAATTCAGTTGACTGCTTTTTCTGTAGCTTCACCGAGTGGAGTGAATGGCGTATGCAAGCCAGTCCGCCCAGTCGAAGAAGATCGGGCGCTTCCCACTTTTCTGCGCTGCTGGTTCATAAGATTCTCCGCATAGGAGACATTCTGCCAGCGCTAGCTGGTACGGCCGTACCAGCTCGTCAGAGTCGCAGCCGAGGACCCACGCCAGGATGGTGTATATGTATTTATTTTGAAACCTTTCCGGGGGTATGGGGCCGGTTGGCCATTGTCCAGTGCGAGCGGGGCGTTCAGCTCTGAGTTGAGGAAATCCCTCATCCTTTTTGTATGCGTAAAGCGCCCCGCTTGCTCGCCAAGATTTATCCTTTTAACAATCGCGCTGGAGTCATATTGCAACCCCGGGGCGAAGGCCGGCTGGACGGTCTCTCTGCGGAGTGCGAACAAGGGTTTTCCGCTGCAGTTGCAAATTTGCCGGGTAGCTGGCCTGTAATGTCTGACAATGATGTCGACCAGCTCCGGGCATAGGTGGACAGGAGGGCACAAGAACCGATGAAGGTTCGACTTGTACGCAGCCCGAAATGGTGAGAGGGCGAAACTTTATCAGCCCAATTTTCCACATTTATCCGCAGTTTAGTAAGGCTCATGGAAAACAAGCCGTCCTTGTACCCAGACAGGTAATTAACCGGTGGTGGTGGGGCTTGCCCATGCTGTACTTTCTTTGTCCGGGATTTTGACTTTTGATCCTGCGGCGTCTCACTCCTGAAAGCATTTGACTGCGGGAAATCTCCACTTTCGCGCCCTTCGCTGGATTGAGCTTGCACTGGCATTTTCCCTTTTTCCATTCCTTCGAAAAGGCAAGAAATACGGCTTTTGGATGTCAGTCCGAGGTTTCGCCGTTCTGAGTCAGTCTGCACAATTTCGAATTGTGCGGGCGCGCCAGACCTCCTTTTCTAGGCAATGACTGCGTCATTAATGGTGCGAAAGGGGAAGTAGGTCGGCCGGTCGGTGGCAGTGTTATGTTTTTCGGCGGCCGTGCAAGGAATGTCCTTTGAAAAACGCACCCTGGCCGCCGCGCCTTGCTTTCTTAATTGCATTTTCATTGAAAGCCGTGCAACGCTTGAAACTGCCTTTGGACGTCGTGCCTTCGCTGACGTCACCGCCGCTACCTAGGCACACTCCTCAAGATAAAACTTTCTGGCCCATAACCCAACTTCGCACTTTTCGGACGGCGCCCTGGGCCCACACTTAGAATATTTCGCGTTTTCCGCGATGGACCATTCGAGCCGCGCCCGAAAAACGGGGCGCACTCGGACTTCGCCCGTGCAGTCGGACTTCGCCTTAAAATCTGCGCAGCCTGAACTGACACTTAGCTTTTTTACTTGTTTTTGCCTTCTTTCCAACTGCGCCCTTCGGATGGTGCGCAGCCCGACTTCACTGCGAAGTCGGGTTGCGCACCCAGACTTAACCATTTTGCCCCTCTTGTCAGCAGGCTCTTTACAGACTGCGCTCTTTCTCAGGGCCGACACCCGACTTCGCTGCGAAGTCTGTGTCTTCAGTTTTGTCCTACTTGGGCTCTTTTAAAATAAAAAACTAAAAGCAGAAAACTGTACATGCTTGAAAAATAAAATACAGAAGGGAAATTTGTACAAGGAAGGGCCCGATCAGGGCACCTTCAACAGCGGTAGATTTTCAAGTGGAACCCGTTAACGGGGATAGGTAGGAGCTGACCCTCCATATCCCGAAGTATGTAAGCGTTGAGCTGGTTCACCCCGGCAATCTGATAAGGGCCCTCCCAGAGGGCATCGAACTTCCCGTGGTTGCCCGGCTTCGCCTTCAATGAGTCCCACTTCAGCACCAGGTCCCCGATTTCAAAAACTCGGGCAGTGGTGCCTTTCGCAAACCAGCCTTGAGTGGCTTCAACATGCTTGGTGAAGGCCTGGTATGCTTTTTCCCTGTCTTCCTCCAACTGCAGGAGTTGGCACAGTCTGTCATCCACCGGGTCTCCATTGCTCCTGTCTTCGTCCAACATCCATAGGGCAGGGATTTCGATGTGGGCTGGCATGACAGCCTCTTTACCATAGACGAGCGCATAAGGGGACGTTTTGATGGATTTCTTGAATGAAACTCTGTCCGCCCACAGCGCCCGGTTCAGAAGTGAATGCCAAGTCCGCTTGTTCCTTTCAATGGTCCTTCTGATGATCTTCAGGAGGTTCTTGTTAGTAGACTCAGCAAGGCCATTCCCCTGCGGGTAGTAATTAGAAGACATCTTGTGATAAATGCCAAGTTTGCCAGTGTACTCCGTGAGTACAGCGCCTGCGAACCCCGGACCATTGTCCGTTACAATTGACTCTGGAACCCCGAAGCGGGTAATCAGGCTTTCAAGGAACCCGATGACCATTTCTTGGTCCGCGTTTTTGGTTGGGATCGCCTTTGCCCGCCGTGTGAAGTAATCGGTGGGCTGTAAGAATAAACTTGTGTCCGGCGAGAGGAATTAGGCGAAATCACCCCAATGAAGTCTAGACCCCATTCTTTGGAACGGAGTCTCGGCTTGAATCGGTTGAAGGGGCGGGGGTGCTTTTACGTTTCTGCCGACAAACCTACGGCATTGATCACACTTGGAGCAGGACCGCATAAGCGTACGCAAATAGAGTGGGCCAATAGTACCCGGCTCTATTTATTTTCAAGGCCGTAGGCCTTGCAGAATGATGGCCTCCAGGCATCCCGGAATGAAAATCTCCGAGGACCTTGGATTGGTCTGATTCCTGACGCAACGCAGCAGGATGCCGTCAATGTTTTTGAAGTAAAGCCCCTCGGGGCGAAGAGTGTACTTGAGTGCACCTAGCCGAAATCTCCTTCGTTGTGAGGCGTTCAGGTGATCCGGACATCTTCCGATGCAGAAATATCTCACCAGTTCATCTGTCCGATCACTCCCCCTCCGATAAGGAGTTGGCCGAGGTTGATGCTTGTTCTTTGTGTCCTCCCACTTACAGGCGGAGATGCCGGCTACAGCGCTTCGGGCCAGCTCCTGACACAAGGCTCGGCCTCCGATAAGCTTGGTGGGCCGCACTTCGATGTCGAACTCCTGGATTTTTGCAATCCATCCTGCTCTCTTGTGACCCGGCTCCCCTTGTATGATGAAGCTTCGAACGTCCGGGTGAATCACAAAGACAGTCGTTCGGCTCTGGGAGACAAAATGCCATGAACTTTCGGAGGGATTTCATGACCGCGTGAACCTGCCGCTCTATAAAGTTGTACTTTTCTTCATGCGGCTGAATCACTTGGCTCAGGAACGCTATGGGGCGCTCCTCGCCATCGTCTCCCTTCTGTGTTGGGACTGCGGCGTAACTTTCCGGTTCTCCCACCGCGTAGAGGATGAAGTCCTTGGAGTAGTCCGGGTTTATCAACACCGGAGCTTGCGCAATTCGAGCCTTGATTTCCTCGAAGGCTTGCTCTCTCTCATCGGTCCATTCGTAAGTTGTATCTTTTTTCAGCAGTTCGGCCATAGGCTTGATCAACTGTGCGAAGTCCGGGATGAACTTCCGCACGAAGTTAATCTGGCCGAAGAAGGACTGCAGCCCTTTTTTATCAATTGGGGCTGGCAAGCGAAGGAGGGCTTCTGCTCTGTCAGGGTCAATGGCGAGGCCTCTCTCGGAGATGACATGTCCCAGCAGCTTACCTTCTTTTACCGCGAAGACAGACTTCTTCGGGTTTATGGAAATGCCGAATTCTCGACACCTCTCAAATATTTGCCGCAGGTGGGAAACATGATCCCCTCTTTGGCGAGAGAAAACGGTCATGTCATCAAGGTAGATGACAATGATCTTGTTGAGCGGCTCCCGGAAGGCCGGGTCCATGGCCCTTTGGAATGTGGCACCGGCATTGGATAAGCCGAAAGGCATGCGGCGATAGGCGAACGTCCCCCATTTGGTGGTGAACGCCGTTTTATCCTTGGTCCTCATCCACGACCCAAATCTGGTTGTAGCCGGAAAATCCATCTAGAAGTGAGAATCTCCGGGCTCCGACAACGATGTGTAGAATTTGATCAATTTGGGGAAGCGGATAGTGGTCCTTGAGGGAGGCACGATTCAAGTTTACGAAATCGACACGAGAGACGGATGTCGCCATTCTTCTTCCTCACGGGCACCAAATTCGCAACCCGGGATGAATGTTTGATGGGGTAGATGATTTTGGCCTCCGAGCATCTTCGGGAGCTCGGCTTTCATCATGGCCTCAATTTTCGGATTTACGGCCCTACGCCTGCTCGGAATGGCTTGGCGCCATCCTCTAGCTCAATGGTATGCTGGATTACATCTCTGTCATACCCCTTCAAATCCTCGTAGCACCAGGCCACGATGTCAGGGAACTCTCGGCACAGTGATCTGATCTGCTCAAGTTCCTCCGAAGTGCAGTCTGTCCCGACCTTGATGGTTTTACCAGGTTCGAGTTCCAGGTCGGCATACTGCTTCGGGTCTACTTTGATCCTATGAGATATAGCTCTGTCATTCTGATCAAATAGACTCTCCAATGTAATCAGTCCTTTTGGGACATGATTATTTTTAAGCTGTATCAACCCCTCATATTGCTCGTCATCAGGGTCTCTACTCTCGATTGAACATGCTTCATTTACCAAAAATGTGACGATCTCCTCGTCACAATCGAACACTTGCCAGTGGGTGTCCTTATCAGGCACAGAAGGCCTGTAAATAGTGCGAACCGGCTTCGGTTTCTGGACAACGTCGTCAGCCGGAACGTACCTGGCTCCAACAGACGCCAGAATGTCAGCGTGCTTGTTTTTCTCGCGTGATATCGCCTTGACATTCAACGAGTCAAACGACTCCATCAGGTCCCACACCCGGTTGCGGTATGCCTTGAGATAGTGCTTTTTGGAGGCGCACTTGTTCGTAACATGGTGACACACCGGCTACGAATCTCCAAAGATCTGCGGGTGTTTAATCCCCGACCTCTCCGCCTTTCGCAATCCCAAGCACGGGGCTTCGTACTCCGCCGAGTTGTTAGTGCAACTCCGGGCCAACTTGTAGGTATAGTCCTTACGGATCCCGGTCGGAGAAACCAGAAGCACCCTGCACCGGCGCCATTTTTGCATCGCGCGCCGTCAAAGAAAAGCTTCCACAGCTTCTCAGGTGCAGGTCCCACTTCCTTTTCAGCTGACTTGTCAAGCCTCTCGGGCTGTACAACGGTGTAACAGCCCTGCTCTGTCTCAATTACGGCATTGAAATCCCGCAAAGAGAACTCATCTTCGAGCTGTAGCACTTCGAGGGCTTGCTCCGTCAGCTCTACCGTCACCAGTTCTTCCTCCGTCAGCTGGACCATGCAGTCCAACTCTTCTCCGGGTATCTTCTCTACTAGGAAGGTGGAAGGCTTCTCATTGAAGATTTTCAGTCTCCTTCCTTTGAAGGGCACTTCCATGTGTGAGTAGTCTAGAGACAGGTACCCGCCCAGCTTCGCAGTGAACTCCCGGGAGAGACACATGCCGAAGTAGGGAGCCAAGTCAACAACCACGACCTCTTGGATGACCACGATGTCGAGAGCCTTATGCAGCCGAATAGGGATGTCCTTTATGACACCAACTGTCTTGACAAGGGTGCCGTCCGGTTGCGGCACGCCTTGGCTGCTCCTTGTGTACTCCATCCCGATCTCGTCACAGACGGCTTTCGGCATAACGGTCGTGGAAGCGCCGAGTCCACCATGCGGTTGTGTACTATGTGCCCTTGCATCCGTAAAGACGAGATAGAAGGGAGGCGGTCTGTTCTTCCCGGTGGTGAGGCTATCGAGGTTGAACCGGGACAGCGGGCTGTATCCGCTTGCCGTTCTTCATGTTTTC
Organism: Wollemia nobilis; assembly: GCA_028583015.1. Classification (NCBI taxonomy): domain Eukaryota; kingdom Viridiplantae; phylum Streptophyta; class Pinopsida; order Araucariales; family Araucariaceae; genus Wollemia; species Wollemia nobilis. The sequence continues at coordinate 38,185,966 of JAQPPZ010015824.1, read as the reverse complement.
GAGAGATTCCTGCAACAGATCCACTTGGCCTGGGAGCAGAAGAGCATCGTACATGCTGATTCTAGCGGGTGTTCTTTTTAACTCGTCTACTATGCTGTAGCCCGAGGTGCTAGCTCCTTCTGCTTCTTTTGCCGGCTCATACTTCGTCCGGTACTGCTGGGTGGCCTCAACTCTCTGTCTCTTGGTCAGAGACGGGTACTTGAGCTTCTCCTGGGCTTGTTCTTTGGTTTCGGTGGAGGTGAGGTTCCGGAGCTTTAGCCGGAGCTGGAGCTTTCGCTATAGGAGGCTTGGCTGGAATAGGGGCTGCCTTTACCGGAGGAGGCTTGGCTGGAGCTTTGTCTTTGGATGCCTTCTCCTGGGTTGTGTAGGGCCACGGCCGCTTGTATGGTGGCAGCCCAACGGGCTGCGCCTTTTCTCTTCGGCATACACTGCAAGGGCTTGGCGGCATCTGCAGTTTTCTTTTCGTCCTTGGCGGGCGGCACTAGATTTTCCTGCGGGAGGGCAAAGTTGGCTTCGCCGTCCGGGATCATGTAGAGTTCATCGTCCTCTAGGGCGTCGGATCTTCCTCCGAATGCGGGTCGTTGCACGTAGTGCACCGGTTGATACGGTCGGAAGGACCGAGGTTGGTCTTCGATAGCGGCATTTCTCGGAGGCGGACGCCTCTGCGGTTGTTGTTACGGAGGCTTGTCTTTTGTTAGCGCCGGGGGCGGATATGGCCTCCTAGGAGCGAGGTCCATCTGGGCCTGCTTCTTCTTAGAGCGGTCATGTCATTGGACATGGCATGATAACCTGAGGCCAAAGCCCGTACCTCCTGGAGGATTGTGTTACGAATGTTATTGTCGGGGAGGCGGCAATTGTGCCGGTGGAGGCAATGCGGCTAATGGAGGAGGATTGGAATAAGGTGCGTACTTGCGGGGAGCGAGGGAGTCTTTGGAAAATGCGGAGGAGGAGGCGGGTGAGGATAATGCATTTGCGGCGGGCCGTAAGGAGTTACGACCGGCGCCGGATTCCATTCTTCTTTGGGGTTGCTTGCCACGATGTGGACGGCGCACCACCGAAGGCGACGGATACTGGGATCTGGGGAAGTCGGGATGAATGGGTTCCTGCACCCTGGACGGGAGTCTGCCGATGGAAATGATATCCGCTTCAGCTTGCTGGGCAGCATCGTACAGAGCAGGAAACGAGTCTATTACGGCAATCTTCGGCGGCAGGCATATGTCTGAGTTGAAGGATCTCAGGTAGTAGTGAGCAGCCATGCCGGTGAAGGCCGAAGTTCACGAGGTACCCGTTTCCGAGGATCTCGCAAACCCGATGTTAAAGTCGGACACCTCCTCTTGGGGGTGTCTCTGGATACTTGGGCCCGATGCGGCAAAGAAGTGGGGTCGGCGGACTCGTTGCATCCTTTCCACGAGCCTTACGGCGAGCAGGGCCACCACCGTGATAGATCCCTCCGGCGGCGATCTCCACCGGTAGAGAAGCTTTCCCCTTAGGGAAAGGGCCGTGAGACGGGTCTTCACACTTTCGTCAGTAATGGAGTGCAATGCGGCCAGGGCAAGGATGTCCTGGATGTGCTCGTACGCCGTCTTGCCGTAGCCGTCGTATGTAGGGATGGACTTTAAGGCAGCGGGGGCACAGCTTGCTGTCCGACCAGGGCCAAGGGCCCCGTAGAGTCCACCGCCGGGAAGAGATCATCATCATTCTGCTGCTGGGCAGCCATTTCTTCTTCTTCTCCTCCGTCGGTTGTATACTCAGTGTCGGTACCTTCGAGGATGTAGATTCCTCTTCTTCCTCGGCCTCTTCTATTTCGTTCTCAGCTCCTCCGACCTCGGCTTCGGCTTCTTCTTGGATTTCAGCCTCGGCTTCGTCGACACGAGCTTGTTGATCGGCCCGGCTGACAATTTCGCCTCGGCGTTGATGTCTAGTTCGTAAAAGGCGGGCGGGTTTCTCGGATCCCTTGCTCGCCACCTTCTCGTTTGCATGAAGGTGCTAGGACCGGTCTTTCGGACTCAGAGGATATGTTCGTGCAGAGTCGCCAGGTGTTCTGATTTTGAACAGCAATGAAGCGAACACCGGTGCTTCGATTCTGTTTGGGGGTGGGAAACTTCCTTGTCCCACCGGGCGTGCCAGAGAAACTGTTGGTTACGAATCTGCCATGAGGAAAGGATTTTGTGTTAACGCGCCCAGATTCGCCCACCAGATTGAAAGGCCGGAAGGAAGGAATGCCTTCCGTGCCAATCTCCGGAGAAGGCCGTCTTCTGTGGGGTTTTGAGGTTCAAGATAAGAGTGCGAGGGAAAGAGATAAAAATGCGAAAGGGATTCCAAATTAGATTGGAGTTGGGTGGGGGGAACTAACGGTGCGACAACGCATCAATCACCACTACTAACACCAATATAACCATAACACACCACTATGGATGCTGTCACTAACCAGTAGAACATAGTTAGGTATATGTTTTGTATTAAGAGCCAGAAGCACACTTACAATGGTTCCCTAATAGACATTCCCTCCAAGGAACTAACAATACGACAACACATCAATCACTACTACTAACAACACTATAACACAAAACATAACCAGAAAACTGCCACTAACGTTTACCCTATGTATCCTTTAATTTATGCATCCCGGGAATACACGATCACCAAATGCCGGAGTCCGAGTTCGGTACAACAACAAGCAATGATACGGGAAAACATGAGGCGAAATGTCAAAGAGAGGTAGCATACAAAATAAAAACAATAGGACAGCACCAAGTGTATGTATTATATTAAAAGGCAGAAGCACAGCTACAATGGTTCCCTAACAGACATTCCCCTTCCACCACTTTACAATGAAAACGTGGTGGCTATTTATAGCCCGAGTCCCTCCCGATTACATTCATGGGCACAAAGTCCCAGTCAAACATTAGCTGACAAAAGCGGCCATGGAGCTGCTGATGCTGACCTTTGTCGGGCAGGACTGTACCCGCAGCATGGTCTCCCTGAAGGCTATACAGATGCGTGGCGACGCGTTAGGTAGAACTTCTCATCGGCGGGAATGCGGGTAGGCTGAGCGGGTAGAACCTCCAATCAGCTTTAAAGGCGGTAGCTGGCATAAGTAGTGCATCCCATGCTTGTCCTTGTGCTCGGCACGTCTTGGCTCGGATCCCAAAGTTGGACACTTGTCGGATGATCTTGCTTGACACGTGCTTGCCTTGAAAGGCAGTTTATCCAACTTCGCCCAGGGATCAGAGCGTTGTCGGGTTGCGCAGGTAGAAAACAGCGCAGTCGGGAAGGCCTTCATGCCTTGGGTACTTTTCTAAGTTTATTCCCCTATTGCGCACCTGTCGAAGGGCGCACTCCGACTTCGCTGCGAAGTCGGGTTGCGCACAGGTGAAAGCTGATTTCTACCGCTGTACGGACTTCGCCCTGGAAAGGGGGCGCACTCCGACTTTGCTGCGAAGTCGGGTTGCGCCCCAGCACTTAGTCATTTTCTGCCAGTCTGCTACCAAGTGCGCCCAGAAAGCGGGCGCACTCCGACTTCGCTGCGAAGTCGGGTTGCGCCCAGAACACTTGTTCTTCTGGTTGATTCTGTCGCGCTGCGCACTTTGCACTCCTGCTGCGCTCCAACTGGAGGGCGCACTCCGACTTCGCTGCGAAGTCGGATTGCGCCCTGACACTTAGCCATTTTCAGGGCAACTGCTGTCATTTTTGAGATTTGACTGAGGGGCTCAAGAGAAAGAGGGAAGAATGAGAATGTAGGGAAGAGAGAGAAAGGGGAGAAGAGGAAGGGGAAAGAGAGGAAGAGGGAAAGGGAAGAGCAGCTCTCTTACAAAAATTGAAAACATTGCACCCTGTGCAAAATGTGGCAACAAGTCCTAACAAGAGTTTGCATCTTGTGCCTCATCTACTTGTCAAAATCATGAAGCATCTTCATCAGCTCCTGCATCCTCAAATCGATTCCTTCATCACTTTGCCATGCTTTTGGTTTGTAGTGGATGCAAAGATCAACCAAAGCTCTAACACTGCTTGAAAATTTTGAATGGAAAAATAAAAAAGATACGACACAATGAGGATAGGAAAAACTCTCAAGTAAGTGGGCATGTACATGCCTTGGTAGATTTGCATTTGCAAATCTGATTGGAAACAAGACAAGTGGTCCAAAGTGGGAAACAGGCCGTTCCCTTTCATTCGACCTGCCTTTCTCAGTGAGAGGTAAAAAGAATTCTGTACTAGCTTCATTGAAAATAACAAAAAAAATACATAAGTTAGAGTTTTTCCCATCGTTAATATTCCTGATGAGGATAGGGGAAACAACACTCAAATAAGTGGACATCTACACACCTTGGTAGATTTGCATTTCCAGATCTGACTGGAAACAATATATGGCCCCTCTAGGATTTGTGATTCAAACTTTCTCACCCACTTTGGATTTTTGACTACAAATTAGAGATGATGATCTTGTGCACCAAGTTTGCTAATAGTTTGGCATTAAGATCCAAAAGTTGAAATCTTTTTGTATTCAAATAGTCATGCATTTTTTGGAATAGGTGTATGAGTTGAATATCTTATGGCTTATCCCAGTTCTAATCAATGCCCTAGGTTTGCATGTCAATGAAATTACTAAATCATTTTATAGGGTTTTGAAAGACCCATGTTTGTATGGGCTGCGCCATTCATGATTTACAGGTCAATATTGAGCTTCTTGTCATATTAAAATATGTGTTGGACCTTGAAAGCCAAGTTGAACTTTCTGAACCATGTCTCAACCTGCACATCTCTCTTGAAATCATACTGCGAAATCATTATTCGGATGTTAAATGAGTTTTTTTATGATCTTTGAGCAGTTGATGAGCATAGACGTGGGTTTATCTCATTATTTATCTCATAAACTTTGCCACTGTGCATTGAAGTACCCCCAATTTCATGTACAATCCTTAAAACCAGGATTTGCAACTTGTGCCTCATCTACTTGTCAAAATCATGAAGCATCTCTATTAGCTCCTCAATCCTCAAATCAATTCCTTCATCACGTTGCCATGTTTTTGGTTTGTAGTGGATGCAAAGATCAACTAAAGCTCGAATACTGCTTGGAATTCTTGAATGGATAAATAAAAATGATATTGCAAAACGTCGAAACGAGGATAGGAAAAACTCTCAAATAAGTGGAAATGTACTTACCTTGGTAGATTTACATTTACAAATCTGACTAGAAACAACACTTGTGGTCCAAAGTATACTTCTCTATATTAACTTCACTGAAAATAGCAAAACGATACATAGATTATGGATTTTCTCATCATTAATATTCATGATGAGGATAGGAAAAAAGCTCTCAAATAAGTAGACATCTACACACCGTAGTAGATTTGCATTTCCAAATCTGACTGGAAACAATATATGGTCCTTCTAGGATTTGTGGTTGAAATTTCCTTACCCACTTCGAATTTTTGACTACAAAGCCGAGATGCTGATCTTGTGTTTCAAGTTTGCTAATAGTTAGGCATTAAGATCCAGAAGTTGAAATCTTTTTGTATTCAATAATCATGCATTTTTGGCACAGGTGTCTGAGTTGAACATCTAATGGCTTATCCCAGTTCTAAGCAATGCCCTAGGTTTGCATGTCAGTGAAAATACTAAACCATTTTATAGGATTTTGAAAGACCCATCTATGCCTCCTTGTATGGGCTGGCCCATTCATGATTTATAGGTCAATATTTAGCTTCTTTTCACATGATAAAATGTGTTGGACCTTGAAAGCCAAGTTGAATTTTCTCAATCATGTGTCAACCTCTACTTCTCTCCCAAAATCATAGTATGACACTATTATTTGGATATTAAATGAGGGTTTTTAGGATCTTTGAGGCGTTGACCATAGAGGTGGGTTTATCTCATTATTTTTCTCATAAACTTTGCCACTGTATATTGAAGTACCCTCAGTTTGACATACAATCCTTCTAACAAGGATTTGCATCTTGTGCCTCACCTACTTGTCAAAATCATGAAGCATCTCTATCAGCTCCTTTGCCCTCAAATCAATTCCTTTATCACATTGCCATGTTTTTGGTTTGTAGTGAATGCAAAGATCGACTAAAGCTCTAATACTGCTTGGAACTTTTGAATGGAAAAATAAAAAAGATATGACAAAATAATTATAGGAAAAACTCTCAAATAAGTGGAAATGTACACACCTGGTAGATTTGCATGACTGGAAATATCACAAGTGGTCCAAACTCCAAAGTATACTTCACTATATTGGCTTCATTGAAAATAGCAAAAAGATACATAGATTAGGGTTGTTCCCATCAGTAATATTCATGAGGACGATAGGAAAAAAAAATAAACTCTCAAATAAGTGGACATCTACACATCTAGGTAGATTTGCATTTCCAAATCTGACTGGAAATAACACAGTGGTCCAAACTATAATTCTCTATATTAGCTTCATTGAAAATAGCAAAAAGATACATAGATTAGTGTTTTTCCCATCATTAATACTCATGGGGGAAGAAGCCCTATACATTTCATCATAATCCTTCATAAAGCCCTCTTAACAAGCAAACCTAATCTAACCCATAAACCTAAAACTTAGAATATGTTGTGCCTTGGTACAAAAAATAGAGCATGTTGGAACATAACTAGCTGCATGGTGCTAGTCTATTGCTATTTTTGGCCACCACAACCACTTGTATCCCTAAGGCAACAAAAAATGTTTCAATGGGACATAGGTACAACTTGCAAGGAGTGTTGCATTTAATGATTGTAGGTGCATTTAATAATCATGGACTATAATCTTTGATATTGGTAGTGCATTTAAAAATATGTATATTTTTTGTTTGAATATGTCTTTTTTATGTCCTTATGTGAATTCTCGAGAAGCTTCACTTTTTTCTTCTCCAAGAAGCTTCCATGTATACCTTTTCCCTCTCTTTGCAGATGCTTCCTTGTACTCCTTATATAAACATAATAAGTGTACAACATTTACAAATTCTGTAATCTCTCTCTCTCTCATTATTGCAATTTTTTCCCCTTAGCACAGTCAATAAAATGGCATGTTCAAGAAGCTTAGGGTAAAGCTGGAAAGTTTGGTTCCAAAAAAAAGACTTAAGATCAAATTCATTTTTAGTTTGTTGCCTAGAATTAGGAAGGAAAAAAGAAGGAAGATATGTTTGAACTAGAATTCTTAGAACAAGAATACACATTAGTTGCTTTTCTTGAAAAAAAACTGGGGTTTAAGCTTCTGAAAAATGTTTCTAGTTCCAACTATAATATTTCCTTCTTCAACCTTTCTGCTTTCAAGATTCAGTCCAACTCTAATGGATAGTCGAAGGGTTTAAACCAACAATTTTTGTCTGATGGGAAACGAAAGATGAAGTTTTGTAGGTGGTCATTTTACATAAGAATGCAAAGTTGCTCAAGAAATGAAAGTCTCAGACTCTTTTGAAATGCAACAACCAATCTACAGTAGATTACAATTCACAATTCAGTTATCTAGATCCACAACTTACCTTGATGTAATAAATTATTTGTTCAGTTAAAAGGAAACATTCTTCACTTAGAATTTTCCACTAAATGATCACTTGATTTCTCTTATTGTTGATAATGGCAGTCACAAAAACACAGTGTCAGAGAAGTTGGTTGCCGATCCATAACTTTCTACTACAACCCCCTTAAGGCCTATCGCTCACATTGGTCAAGATGCTAGAAATCCAACCTTGGTACATTGACAGTGTAGTCACCTTTACCATTTGACCCTTTAAGGGTACTATTCAGTGTGATGTGTCTTGACTTTATTATTTTAGCTACTCATTGGATGTCCTTACAAGTTTGATAAATATGCTTTTTATGATGGCAACACAACACTTATAGGATTAAAGGATGGTAAAGCTCATAAAACCCCTCTTCTTCTTTGCATGGTTCTTCTTTACTTTCTTGCAAAGTTACGCTATCTTTCTTTCCTTTCTGCATGGTTCTTCTTTAGGCCTGGTTGTCGGGTTTCGTCTTGTATTTATCTTAGTTCTTTTCTTTGTTGGGCTTTTTTTAGCCCGCTAGCTGGCAGTCATTATTGTCCTTCTTATAGTCCCTTGGGTCTTATTTTGGCCCACTGAGGACATTAATAATATTTCATTTCCTCTTGTCCAGATATTCATATCCATTATCAGATATGGATGCAGATTTGATACCATAGTCAGGCATAGCCAAATATACATTTGTATCCATAGTCAGGCATATCCAAATATACATTTGTATCCAAAGTCAGGCGTATCCAAATATACATCTGTATTTGGTCCATATCTAATACATCCGGATATTGGCCTAGGCACACCTAAAATACACTATTTAAAAGAAAAACTAAAATACACTATTTAAAAGAATAAATTTTAAATTTAAGAAACAATGACAACCCTCTTCTTAATTAATAGAAAATATCCTATTCAAAACTAATGTTTGAGTAAATGCTTTTATGTCATTTGTCTATTCTATTAATATATGAAATATATATGTTGTTTATAATGAGATATTCAGTTGTACATATTAGGGGATCTTGAAAATTGGCAAATCTCTATCTAATACTGTATTTATTAAATATTGTATCTATTTCCATGCAACATAGCAAATCTTAGAAAAATCTAGAGCAAAGCAAGTTAATGTTGAGAAGTACTTAATAGTGTATGTTCTGCATCAAGCAAAAACAAATATGGTGTGCACGGTTTTTCGCAGGACTGCCCAAACTGCCGAACTCGTTTCGGCCATATCTCACTCATCCGGACTCGGATTGAGCTGAAATTTTGAGGGTAGATGCCTGAAAACCCCTAGAACGTCTCCACCAATTTTCATATCATTTGGAGCAACACAGATCCTAGCGCATCCCTATGTGTGAACGACATATTTGGCAAGCGGCTATGCGAGGGTTTCATTCGGGTTGAGTGCAAGCAGCTCCAGAGGTTGGTTTTTAGGGCCTTCGGGCCCTAGCGGCCAATATTTTTGTGGTTTATGCTCAATATTTTAGCAGGAAATGTTGCAGGGGATACAAGATGGGTTAGAAATTTGTCTTTCAACAGATCATACCGTGAACTTGAGTGACAACGGCTTCCAATTTGCTGCACAAAAGAAAAGTGAAAACCATACCTTTCCACGACGTCTAGGGCAAGGATTAAAGAGATCACGAAACAAGTTTCAAGCACTTGATCAAAAAATGGCTCATATCTCAAGTGAATCTGGTGCTAAGGTGCACCCACAAAATAATTCTACCGTGAAAACCCCTATCAAGGGTAAGAATTTCGAAGACTCAGTCCCAAAAATGAATTTTAGGGATGCCCTTCGTGGTGGACAGCCTCACCCCAATGCTAATATCAATATTAGGGCTTCCCATAAACCTCTAAGAATGCCTAAGATTGATCCCAGGAAAACGGAGTCAGGATGTCTTAAAGCAACTCGATGGAACTCCTATTGTTAAGCTTGATATGGGTAACATTCAGACCGGCATTGAAGATTTGGAAAAAAGAGGACTAATTTGTCGGTTCGTGGGTTTTCGTCCGAGTCTATCTCGTTTCAAAGTTCGGGCTGCAAAAAGCTGGAAAACTAAAGGTGAGTTACAAATCTCTATTTATCCAAATGGTTATTTTCTTGTTTTATTTGCTAATAATGAAGATAGAGAGAAAACTTTTCAAGGGGGTCCTTGGTTTTTTGGAAGGGCAGGGCTTTTCATGAAGCCCCGGCATACTAAATTTAAAGCCGAAGAAGAGATGCCTTCTATAGCTCCCGTGTGGGTTAGACTCTTTGGCCTCCCTATTGAATTTTGGAATCCTACTATTTTTTCTTCAATTGGAAACTCTTTAGGAACTTTTATGATGACTCGCTGATTGTACTCAAAATTTTGAACATATTATTTATGCTCGGATTTGTGTTTTAATGGATTTTGACAAACCCCTACCTAAAAAGATCACATTACAATTTGGGGAAGACACTTGGGAGCAAGTAGTGGACTATGAGAACATTCCTTTTCGTTGTAGAATTTGCCATGAATATGGTCATTTGGCCAGTGCTTGCCCAAATAAAATTCCCGATCAAAAGAAAGAAGATATAAACTCAAGCAGGTTTCCAAATACCTAAGAAGAAGAACACTCAAAAAAACCAGTTATGAAGGATCAATCAAAGTCATCTCGCTAATATGTTTGAAATCCTTTCCACAAATGATGTCCCAAGTGAGGAAGAGGAAATAATGGAAACTGAAATCTTAGAAACACAATTTAAATATGAAGGGAAGAACTCGGAGACAAACCAACAAATCAAAGGTTTTCAACAAAAAAAAAGGAGAAAATTTACACAAGAAAAACAATATTTCAAATGTCAAAACTTCAAATAATGCAGGTCCCAATATAGACTCCGTTGAACCATCTAGTAAAATTTTGGCTGTGTACGAGCATTCTTCAAGGTTAGAAGCCATCTCAGATTCAATTGGAATAAGTCAAGAAACAGGGAAAAAAATTGAAGATGGATTCTAATCAAAAAGTAGGTCGCAAGACCAATCAATATCATATGGTAAAAGAAGGTGAAAAGCTTGTAGAGGAAGGTAAGATTAATGCCCTTCCCAACTTTTTTAGCCCCGGTATTAATGAAGATCATCACTTGGAATATTAGAGGACTCAAAGGGAGTCTTTCAAAACAAAATGAAATTAGAAGAATGATTCAGTAAATCATCCACATCTTGTTTTCCTTCAAGAAACAAAGATGTCAATGGAGGATATGGACTTAATTGCCAGTAAAATTTGGCCAGCTGGAAAGTGGTTTCCCTTGCTCCCAAGGGACTTCGGGTGGCATTGCTTGTCTTTGGGATCCAAAAGAGGTAGTTATTCACCATATGGTTGGCAGTTGGGGTTTGTTGGCTATAGCTATTCAAAGTAGACATTCCAACCAGATTATGCTCTGCATTATCGTTTATGCTCCGACTTCTTTGGAGGAAAAAAGAAGACAAGTGGAAGGATATTACTCATATTATCTCTCATTTTCCTAAAGCTTGGATCTTGATCGGAGGAGATTTCAATACCATCCTCTCTCTGGATGAGAAAAGGGGGGAAATAGAAATTTGGACAAAAGCACCGACCTCATGAGCGAATATATTGCAAACCTCCATCTTGTGGATATCCAACCGGATAATGGCCTTATGACTTGGTCTAACAGAAGGCAAGGCTTAGCTTGTATAATGGAGAGATTGGATAGGTTTTTGCTCTCTGAAAATTTCTTAATCCATGGTCACATTCCTAAAGTGAAGACTCTTAATAATGCTGGTTCGGATCATTGGCCACCATGGTGGAAATGTGGAAAACCAATGTGAGTTTCTCTCCTTTTCATTTTCAATTAATGTGGCTTAGAGACATTTCCTTCAGACCTCATGTGCAACAATGGTGGAAGGAAGGTAAACCTAGGCATGGGACTAAGATGTTCTGTTTTGCCAAAAGACTCGCAATACATTAAATCCAAAATCAAGACTTGGAACTGGAAAGAGTTTGGGGATGTTCATAAAAAAAACATGAAGTTATTGCTCATCTTGAAAATTTGAATAAGAAAATCCGTTTAGATGGCCTCACAGAGAAGAGAAGTGCAGATGAAATTAAACTCACAACTCAGCTAGAGGAATGGGAAAAAAGAGAAGAAATCTTATGGAAGCAAAAATCTAGAATTCAATGGCTCAAAGAAGGAGATCGAAACACAAATTTCTTCCACAAATCTCTTCTAGCTCGAAGATCTCACAACTTTATTTCTTCCTTAAAATCAGATTCTGGAGATGTTGTTTATACTTGGGATGGCATGAACTCTATTGTTGTTGATTACTTTTCCAATCTTTTTGCCGCTACTCCCCTTGACTCAGCTTCACAATATAATGTTCTTCAAGCAATCCCTTCTCTTATCACTTCTGAGGAGAACTCTATTTTGACTCGCTCCTCGTTACTATCAATGAGCTTCAACAAGTAGTTTTTAAAATGCAAAAAGGGAAAACCCCGTGTCCCGATGGTTTTCCTATTGAGTTCTACCAAGAGTTCTGGGATATCCTTCATGTTGATTTATTAGAGGTGGTGGAAGAAGCCAGGAAAGCCAAAGAAATTTTGAAGGTTATCAATAAAACTTATATTACTCTTGTTCCAAAAGCTCAAGAGGTTGATCATATCTCAGCTTTTAGACCTATTGCTTTATGTAATGTTCTTCTCAAAATCATTACTAAAATCATGGCAGAAAGGTTGAAGCCTCTTTTGCATAAGATTATTTCCCCGAAGCAAGGGGGTTATGTGGAAGGATGTCAAATAGTAGATGAGATAGTTCTTGCTCAGAAGCCATCCATTCCATGGATATGCAAAATTCTCCTTCCATGTTCATTCGGTTAGACTTATCCAAAGCTTATGACAGAGTGGATTGGCACTTCCTTATCAAAGTTTTGAGGCAATTTGGTTTCTCTAAGGATTGGATGGATTGGATTATGGGATGTATCTCTTCAGCTTCCTACTTAGTTCTTATCAATGGCAGGCCTTCTCACTCTTTCCTAGCTTCCAGAGGTATTAGGCAAGGTGACCCGCTATCCCCTTATTTATTCATCATTCTTGCTGAATGCTTGGGTAGGACTATAACCAAAAAGAGGGAAAACAAAACCCTTGAGGGAGTTACCATTGCTCATGGAGCTAGACCTATCTCTCATCTTCAATTTGTGGATGACTCTACTCTTTTAGGTAAAGCTACGCTTAAGGAAGCTTCTAATATTAAGCAAATCATTAGCTATTTTTCTAAGGCTATCGGGCGCTTGATCAATGAAGACAAATATAAAGTTATTTTCTTTCACTGCTTTGCTAGACAGGAATCCATGGTCTTGGATAAACTAAGATATAAGAAGACCTCTCTTCCAATCACTTATTTAGGTATTCCCATAAATATTCAAAGGCAGAAAAATAAAGATTGGAATTGGTTGTTGGACAAAGTCAAGAAGAAAATTGGAAAGTGGACCAACAAGTGGCTTTCTTCTTGGGGTAGAATCACCTTGGTAAAATCAGTCCTTCAAGCTATTCCTATTTATGTTTCTTCCGTTTTGAATATCCCAAAGGCTGTTCTTCGAGAATTGGATCAAATCAGTCATCGTTTCCTTTGGAGTGGTACTAAGGAGAAAAGAAAATGGGCCTTGGTGAAATGGGATACTTTATGTCTTCCTAAGAGTGAAGGGGGGTTAGGATTACGGTCTTCAATTAATAACAACAAAGCTTTAGCTGCTAAATTATATTGGAGGATGTTGCATAACCCCAATGCTCTTTGGGCCAATAATCTCCGTGCTAAATATGCCGAGAACAAAAGTCCCGAAGACCTTGTTCGCTATCAACTTCCTACCAAAGGTTCTCCCATTTTAGCAGCTCTTAAGACTCGGTGAGGATTTGATAAAGAAAAAATTATTTTGGATCATTCATAATGGTCAACATGCAAATTTTTGGACAGATTCTTGGGATGGTCACAAGCCTTTGATAACTCGCTTCCCGATTGGAGGCCTTGGATGGAGGAGCTTCACCGAGCTAATTGGATAAAGGTGGCTAATTACCGTCTGTACCATACCGGTAATTCAAAGGTTGGTAGATATTGGATCCCTATTGAGGACTCGGCCTATTCAAATCCCATAAAGGCAAAGACAAGATATCCAAGGCATCCTTCATATGAGATCCCTCTCTTGGTCCCATGAAAAAGATTGTTTTGGATGGAACAACACTACTAAGGGTGAGTATTCAGCTTGCTCAAGGTTATTTGACCTTATGCCATAATAATCCCAACCATTCTTTCGACATCTTTTCTCGATTGTGGGCTCAAAAGCTCTGGCCTAAGGTGAGGTTCTTTAATTGGCTTTTATTGCATCGTAGGGTGCTTACCGGTGAGCAACTTATGAAGCGTGGTTTTCATGGCCCTTTTAGATGTGAAATGTGTGAAGAGAATGTAGAAAATATCAACCATATTTTTATTGAGTGTACTTTAGCCTTCGAGCTATGGAGGAGAATGGCCACTTTACTTGGCTTACAGTGGTCCAATTTTTTTACTTTTGAACAACTTTGGAGGGATTGGCCTAATCAAGAGGGTGTTGATCATTTTATTAGGCACTTAGTTTGGATGGGTTCTACCATTCTTCTTTGGAATATTTGGAATGAAAGGAACAACCAAATTTTTAATCAAGATAGGAAGGATATTCACTATATTTGGCAAAAGACCATAGCCAACTTAGTTGAATCAGTCCATCATCTCCTTAATCACCCCCAAAACTCCCACCAAAGATGGGATCAAGTGATGCAAAGATTGAAGATTAAACCTTCTAAGGGCAACCAACTTAAAGGGAATGTGAGTATTAGTAAGATGGATAGGAATAGAAATTGGCAACCTCCTCCTAAGGATTTTGGAAAAGTCAATACCGATGGAGCCTCTAGAGGGAACCCTGGAAAAGCCAAGGTGGGAGGAATTGGTAGACTTTCATATGGCTCCCTGGTTTTTACTTTTGCTGAGAATTTGGGTATTCTTTCCAATAACCTTGCCGAGGGGTATGGTATCCTCGGAGGCCTTCAGGAGGCTACTAAGGTTGGATGGGAAAAGGTGTTAGTTGAGTCTCGACTCTCAACTTATGATTAATCTCTTGAAGAATCCTTCTAAGAATCATAAGGTGGATTGGAGAATAAAAAGAATTATTGAGAAGATTCAGTTAATCCAGATGGGATTTTTGAAAGTTGATTACAATCATGTGGTCAGAGATCAAAACAAGAGTGTTGATGCTTTAGCTAATTGGGCTTTGGACAAAGGTGATCTTACTTGTTATGGCCACCCTCCTATATGGTGGGCTTCTCAAATTAGGGAAGCTCTTCTTTCTATCATTTCTTTGGATGGCTCCAGCTCTGAAGGTACCTAGTTTCTTCTTGTTTTTTTTTTTGCTTCTCTTTGGTTCATTCAGTTTTTTTTAGTTCCCTAGCTCATTCTATTCTTTATTTTGTTTCCTCTCGTTGATTCTTGCCTTAATAGTCTTCCTGGTCTAGATAGGTCATTGTTTTGTTCATTTTTTATTTCTTTTTTTTTTTTTTTTTTTTGTTTAGTTTTTTAAGGTGGGTGGGTTTTTTTATTTTGTTTTGTTTTTGTGTTCTTTGTGTTGTTTTTTGTTGTTCTTGTGTTTTTGTTGTTTTGTTTTTTTTTATGTTTTTTGTTATTGTTCTTGTGTTTTTTTCGTTCTTGTTCTTGGGTTTCTCTTTGTTTGTGTTATTTCGTGTTTTTATGTGTGAGTGTTTTCTATGTTTTTTGTTTTTGTTTATTGTCTGTTGTTGGTTGTTTTTTATTTTTATTTTTATTTTTTTTTAATTTTTTAGGTTTTGGTTGTGTTTATTTTTCATGTTTTTTTTGGGTTATGTCTTTGTAGTGTTCTGTTGTTTTTGTCTTGTTTGTGTTTTGTTATGTGGTTCTTGTGTTTTTCTATGTGGTTTGTGTTGTGGTTTCTTTTATCTTATTGTGCGTGTTTGGTTGTGCTTTTGTTTTTGACACACTCAAGGAGCATGTTTTTTATTTTATTTTATTATTTTTGTTGTTATTTACTTATTTTTAAATTGGTTTTGTGTGTTTGTTTGCTCCTTGAGTATGTCAAAGGTGGTAGGCCAGGTCCGAGTCCTGGGCGTTTTTGGCGGAATGGATACCCCTGCCTCCTTGGGTCTTACCCGAAAGTGGCATCCCTTTTGGGATGTTTTCCACAAATAAAAAAAAAAAAAAAAAAAAATATTATAAGGAAGCTTCCTCCTTCGGCAATTTAGAGTATTTTTAGTGCACATTCTGATGTCTTTGAAGAACCTAAGGGATTTGCTCCTCTCTTGATGCAGAAGCATCAAGCGTCTGACAGCTGGAGCAAACTGTTCACGTAACCGCCCCTTGTGTATAACTTCCACTGCTGCGTATATCAACCTTTTGTGCGGAAGACAAAGAGACGGAGGGTGAAGAGGATCTGGCAGAAGGTGAAGAGGAGCTGGCAGAAGGCGAAGTGACAGAAAGAAGCCAGAGAAGAGGAGAAGAGAAGTGGAAACGACAATGAAAGGTGGTTGTGGGAAATAAAACCGAGGAGAAGCGAAAGGGCAGAGAGATGTCCGAGGGATGGACTGAAATTTACTGGGAGGGAGAGAAGAGAGCCCGAATGGACATAGGCATGCAAGGAAGAGAAATATGCTTGATACGGCTTAGGAGAAAGGTTGGAGAGTGATAGAAAGCAGAAGAGAGTGAAAGTGTCTAAGCTGGCGAAAAGAAAGGCCTGAGGAGAAAATAAAACCCCACAATGAAGAGAAGACAGTGAAGAGGGTCTGCGTGAGTGTTTGAGACAACCTGCGAGGGAGAGAAACATAAGAGAATGCTGAAAGAAAGGGTTGGAGGCTATAGGTTTGAAGCAAGGAGGTGTCAAAGAACTCCAAAGAACTATATATCCGCTGTAATGTAATTGATTTTCAATAAAATAATATATTGTTCCAAATCGTCTCGTGTTCATGCGAACAGTGAATATTTATATTGTTAGAACAATATGTTGGAAAGTCGTGTGTATGTAGGCCTGCTGATTTGCCGGAGTAGAGGAAATCATTCCCTAGAAGTGGAAGATTTGCCATCCATGTAGGAATCCTTGCAGGAGGAAACATAGTGCGATGGAAATATTATTGTACAAAGGCAGTGATTGTCGCTTAACCTCAGGAAACCCTCGTGCGTTGTAAATGCTATCGTTCAATTGAATGATGTTAAAACCCGTCGTTCAATTAAGTTGCCAACCTTTGATTATTGTCGTACAAACCATGCATTAACATCATCGTACAATGGATTGGATTGTTGTACGATAAATAATGTCATACATTTGGGTTCTGTCTGAAGGATTAATCGTATGAAGTGAATAATCGTACAACTGTACAATCCATGGAGTAAGTTACCAGCCAAGGTATCGTATGATCTGATAGTCATACAATCAGATTGCCAAGATTGGGATTGTATGATAGGAGAGGTCGTATCATTGTATGACAAGAATCACAGACGGCCAAAGAAGTTGTAGGCTGGGTGTCTGCATCATCTCTTATAAGCATTCAATACAGCATTAATTTGGTTCTAGGTTCTTCACTTTTTATTTTTCCTGAAACTATACAAATAGAGGGCAGTTGCAAAAATTCCTTGAAGATGATAAGATCCATCCTAGCAACTCTCCTTGTGGTTCTCCAATCTTGATTACGTCCATGAAAGAGAAAAATGAATGGATTTTGTACATAGCTCTGGGCATTGAACAACCCACCACCTAGGACTTAGGATCTCATAGACCAATTAAGGGGGCTAAGTACTTCAACAAAAGTGATCTAGCTTTTGGTTATCATCAAGCATAAATGGACCAATTGGATTTATGGAAAACAACTTCCAACTCTAAAGATGGCCTTTATGGTTGATTTGGCCACATTTTTTGATCGAGATTCAATGGTGGACTTGATCATCAACACATTAAATTGAAAAATATAACATGCTATAGTAAATAGGAAAAGAGTGAGAGAGAACAAGAAAATAAAGGATCATTTGTACACTTGATCATCAACACATTAAATTGAAAATTATATGCTATAGTAAATAGGAAAAGAGTGAGAGAGAACAAGAAAATAAAGGATCATTTGCACACAGAAAATAAGATCAATTAAGAGATAAAATAGAAATTTTATTCATATGGAGAATTCATACAATTGATTTTTGAAAGAGATATAGAATCAATAACACTTGTCATTGTGCATTCAAGCAATGTAATTTTGTAAAACTTTGTAGAATGAAATATGAAGAAATATAGTTGGTAGATAAAGCAATTTAACTTCCAAGAATTACTAAAGGTTTTGGTGCCATCTCCTAACCACTTGTGTTGAGTTGGTTGTGTTGACAGTTCAGCATTGTAATTAGACAATGAAATTTTGACCTCTTAGGGACATTTCTTGGTTTTACATTTTTCCTGAAGCCTCCTTATGGCTTGGTTACTAATGCTTCAGCCAGATTATCAAGACTCTCGATGGTATATTTGAATGACATATTGTTCTATAGTAGTGATTATCATGTCAAGCATGTTCAGACTGCACTTGATCTTCTATAATTATGTAAATTGCAGGCCAAGATGAACAAGTGATCTGGTTAAACTTCAATTCACTATCTAGGTTTTACTTTTGTTGTTGGTCAACATGTTCATGGAAATCCAAAGAAAGTCAAGGTCCTCAAGGATTGACTTTGTAAAAAGTATTCTTGGTGGTTTGAATTTTTACAAGAAAGTCTTTTGGCATTTCTCAGACATGCATTTCTAGATACCTTTCTGCATCCTTGCTCATAGTCCACCTCTTTCTTTAGTGGATCTGCTGTGACAGTTTGAGCCCCCATTGTGCCAGGCTTGCATATTGCTTGTATTCTAGACATCCTGTCCGAGATGTATATGTTCCATATGATGCCATCTACACAGAGATATGCTCTGCCCATTTCAGGTCAATGTTTATATTTTTACTCCCCACACTTACTATTTCTTTATTCTTTGGAGCACTGCTTCTGTCTTTACACAGGCAATTGTAACAAATGTATGTCGTGTTTGAGTCCCATTGACCTACTTTGGTCGCCTGTGGATATTAATAAAGTTTCTCTCTTTCTTTCTCATATTACCAGGTCACTTCATTGAGTTTTATCCAGGGATAATTTTCATGGAATTCAATATTTCCATTAGCATATCTAAATCTCAAGGACGCCCTTACTTAGCTCTAGTTCTTTCTCTTCCTAATTTGCAATAACCCTCTGAGATAGAATCACATGCATGAGATTATGTCATAGGTGTTGTTGTTAAGCACGGGGGTCACCCAGTAGCATATCATTCAGAAAAACTTTCAGAGGTATGACAGAAATAGAACACATATGAAAAATAATTCTATGCATTGGTCCAAACAATAAAGCAATGGACACACTACATCCCCAGTAAGAAAACCATTCTTCATGCTGAACATCAGCCTCTTGTGTTTTTGGAATCACAGTCCAAGATTCAAGCAAAAAGTCATCTTAAGTGGCTTCCTATATTTGACACTTCCATCTTATCATTATTTTTTATTGGGTTAAATGGGATTGCAACAGGCCCTACCTGCATTGCATCATGACCACATAGTGGTATTACAAGAGTTTTGCAATTATTCATGTATTGTTTGGCAAGATTCGAACTTAGGTCTCCTCCTCGAAAGTTGAGGAATATAACTGGTTGGGCTAATGCCATTTGATACTTCCATCTTATTATTAGATAAGGGAATTGTAATAGATTTACTAACATGTTGAGTGGATTAACTTTGAAGGTCTTGCCTATTTGTAAATTAGATTGTTACATAATGAAGATCACTTTATGCTTTAGACCCACATTTTGGACCAATTCTTACTTCTTTACATATGCTTTCTATGGTAAATCAGACTCGTTTTCTTGATTATACATTTAGAAATGGACTGATGCAAATAAAATCAATTTTGTGTTCCATGTGGTTCAGCACTCCTGAAACGTATAAAAATGATACATTCTTCACTATATAATGATCTTTGTGGCATATTGAAGAATTTGCAACGTTTACTTCCCTTATATAAGGAAGCATGTGGAAATTTTCACTATGTAGTCAATCTAAGCGTTCTTATAGAAAGCTTTGTTTAAATCAGCTGGTTCCAGTGTCCTCCAGACCTTGTGAATCCAAATCCATTGACTTAATGAGAAGATTGCCTGCTACTCTTAGGAAGTATGATTGTAATATTGTTATTTTTTTTTGTTTTATGGAAACTTTCTTAAGTAGCTGTATTTATTGCATACAACAAAATTATGGATTCTTCTAAAGCAGCTGAGTTGTTTTTCAGCATCTATTGTCACTTTGGAAAAACCACTCACCATTGTTTCTGATAGTGACTCTTGATATTTTAGTCAATTTTGGAAAACTTTGTGGAAGTTTTTAGTCTGTTCGTTGAAGTTCTGTACACTCTTCCATCTACAAACTGATAGTCAGAATGAGGTATTTAACCGCTCCTTGTTTCATACTCTCTATATACATCATTATTCTTATCTTTGTAGGCAATTCTCTATTTGAGGTTTGCTGTGGACATCAACCCCTTGCTTTCTATGAGATACTAATATTTTTTCCTACCACTTCATCCCATCAATAAAAGAAGCAAGATATAGCTTCTTTGGTTATCCAATATTTTGCTAAAGTTGACGCATAGGTGTGTATTATCGGAAATTGAATGCAAATAGAAACAACTTCACAGATGTCATCAGCTTCCTTCATATTTCCAATTTGGTGACAAAGTTTAGCTTTCCTTGGACAAACAAAGGTTTGGATTTCAACAATATAAGCTCAAACCTATGAGGTATGGGGCCAATATTATTTTGAATTCAGATGGGAAAAAATGCTTTTTGACCAGAACTTCGTTCTCAGCTTGGTATACATGATTTTGTGAACATAGATCAAATTAAACTTTATGATCCACCACATTTAGAGGAACAGGTTATTTTCTGTCATTCCAAGGACAACCCACCTTTGATTGAAGACACTCTTCTTGATATCCATATGTGCACTATGAGGCTTACATCTATTACCACTTGGTTGGTGAGAAAGTCTCATAGCTAGCTTAAGCTAAGTGGTTGACCCAGTTAGAATTTGAGCAATATTCCTGTATCTACAGCAGAAATTAGAGACAATTTCCTTTAGGCAGGGAGAAAATGAGTTAAGATGATTTTCTTAACGTCCATGGATGACCAAAGAAGGCCAATGGGACTCATTGAAAGAGCTGTTACAGTGCACTGTAGTAACCAAAAAGTACTATGAAAATAAGCTAAACTAGAGTAAAGAAATTAGTATATACTATAAACTACCCTAAAGTGGAACAACTGTATGACATTGAATTACAGCCTTGAGGGTTGAACCCAAAATGATTATATCCTAAAATGCTAGAAGTAATGAGCAGAGAGATCCATCAGTCAGAGAGAGAGAAAGAGGATCCAATTCCAAACACTAATCTGAGAGAGATTGTCAAATGGGCTATTGTATTAAATAATTCTAGGTGCATTTAATTTTTGTTGATGATCTTATATCATTTGTTTGCATGGTATTTAACATGTCCTTAGGTAAATTCTCTAGAAAGTTCATTTTCATTCTTCTTCAAGAAGCTTCCATGTACACATCTTGGTTCCCCTAGAAGCTTCTCTTTCTAGAAGCTTCTTTGTACTCTTTATATATACATTAATATAATGAGTGAACAACATCTACAGCTATGGCAATCTCGTCTCTTTCTCTTTCATTGATGCAGTTGTGCTTCTTGGTGTGTCTCAATTTTTTGCGTTTCCTTTGTTCTCTAAACACATTTTCTATATTATATATCAGTATAAAGATTTAAGAGACTCAAAACATGCCTACATTGTATCACAATTCTGGACACCCATCAATTCATTCTTTGAATTTCTTGTCTTGTAATTTTGAGTTTTAATATTCTTGATCACAAAATTTTATGTTGGAATTGCAATATATAATTATTTCTTTTGACATTATTAACATAGAATAAAATATACCATTACCATATCTATAATCAATTCAATTTCCAAAGCAAAATTCATCTCTATCTCCAAATCTATTATTAAATCTGAATGGGGGAGAGGAAAACAAGATCCAAACTAAGCAGATAGCAAGGTTACCAGGTGCGGGGGTGCGGGTGCGGCGGGAATCGCGGGTGCGGCAGGAATCGCGGGTGTGGGTGTGGCCCCCACCAAAAATAGGGTTCGCCGGATGCGGGTACGGCTCATACACATTACAAAATAAATAAACAAATCATACACATTGGCATCATAAAAGCATATATGATATTCAACAGGATGTCAAAGTCATAAAAATATTTAAGATAACAATATATAGGCCCTCCTCAAATAGTGCATGTACAATATATAGTAGTGCATGTACAAAGATAACAATATATAGTAGTGCATGTACAAGATGGTGGGTGCAGTGTCTTTTGCTGTAAAAGATGGTAAAAAAATTACAAGTCCCCTCATCTGAATGTTAGATGTTCATCCGTTTATTCTTTCATTTATAGAGCGCGGGGATACTGAAGCAGAGCGCGGGGATACTAAAGCAGAGCTGATAGAACGAAGAAGATTCGAATTGTACACTGAACCAGACAAGAAATATCAGCACAAAAAAATTAAAGGGTTTGCGGCAAAGGGTTTTTGCAGAGCAAGGAGGGTTTGCAGCGGAGTATTGTATTAAACATCTATTTCATCGGGTTTACGGCAAGATACTGAAGCAGGACTGAAGTAGAGCGCGGGGATACTGAAGCAGAGCCGATAGAACGAAGAAGATTCGAACTGTACACTGAACCAGACAAGAAATATCAACACAAAAAAATTAAAGGGTTTACGGCAAAGGGTTTTTGCAGAGCAAGGAGGGTTTGCGGTAGAGTATTGTATTAAACATCTATTTCATTGAGTAAGCACATTTTCTGTCCTCTTTCGATTTATAAAACAATTTAAGTAGGTAGGAGAAATACATTCGTTATAGGGGTTTGCGGCAGAAGGTTTTATTATCAGCAAGGGTTTGCAGAGCAAGGAGGGTTTTATTACACATTTATTTCATCGGATCAATAGTACAGAGGGTTCGGCTATAAAGGGTTTGAAAATGGAAGAAGGGAAGCAACAATTGCAAGAACCAATATATGTCACTGAGAAACAGTACTGGAGGATATTAAGGCGTCGACAAGCTCGAGCAAGGGCAACAACAATGAAGAGGGCATATCGAAAAATAAAAATAAAAAATATTCTACCACATAAACAAGTGGAGAATAAGGAACAATCAAAGGCAAATCACCAAAATGAGTTTCAGATGAGGAAGAAACTTATAGTTCCACAACTACACCACTCATGTGGGCACCAAGACTTTATGTGCAAGAGCTAATGAAGATGAAAGAGAAACTTGAAAGCATGGAAAGGAGGGAGAAATTAAGAGAAACTAAATCAGATGAGGTTATAAACACCATTCGGAGGCTGGAAAAGGAAAACAACCAACTCAAGGAGCAAGTGTCAAAGCTACAAAACCTTGCAAACATGGGTCAACGTGAATGGCATGTCCTCAAAAAAGCCATCCATCCCCCAATCAATGATGCAATAGAGGTGGAAAAAACAAATGCAAATCAAATAAAAGTACAGAAACGCTCAAAAACATTGAAACAAGAGAAAATGAGCTACGAAATGAATTAGCAAAGGCAAAGACATGGTCTCAAGTAGTAAAAGAACCAGTCAATCAACAAAAAGAGTTGATAGAGAAGCAAGTAAAAATTCAAATAACAGAAGAGAAAGAAAGACATTAGAAGTTAACAAATATAATCATCAAAGGGTTGAAAGATTATGGGGACAGGGAAGACACAAATCGTTTAACCAGGGACTTCTTGTCAGATCGATTACAATGGAAGGGTCAGATAAAAAAAGTAAGCATAATTGACAGGCTGAGAGAAGAAGGCAGAGATAGACATATTCGGGTCACATTGATGAGCTACGAGGATAAAATAAGGTTACTTAAAAACAAAGGCATGCTGAGAGGGTCACAATTTTATTTAGATGATGACCTAACATTTTTACAGCAAGAAGAAAGAAATAAGGAATGGGAAAAGGTGAGGGCAGCAAGGAATGAAGGGAAACATGCATATTTAAGAAATGGAAAGGCATACATCACATCTAAACAAATCCAAAACAAAGAGGGAGTATGGCCCGCCGGGGAACATCTTACAATGGTAAGTTGGAACTGTAGAGGTTTCCCTTGGAGAAGAGGACCCGGGTGAGGGCCCATTGCTAGAGACAGATATAATCATATTGACAAAAACACATGAACACGATGGATTTAGGACTCCAGAATTTGTGAGATACAAAAAAATAGCAATATGGAATAAAGCAGCAGAAAATGGCAAAGGGTATGGGGGTATTATGGTTTTAATAAAAGAGGAATGGGATAGGGTCATTAAAATTGAAAAAAAAGATGAAAACAAACAGTACATCTGGATAAAGATCCTAGAAAATAAGTCAGTTATTAGCATAGCAGCATGTTATTTTGCTCCCAAGAATTCTAAATTCTATAAGAAACATGACCTTAACAGAGAAGACCCATACTCCTCCCTAAAAAGAGACATTTCAATATACAGTAAGTTGTGGGAGATTATATTAATTGGAGATTTCAATGCAAGGACAACAAATAAACAAGCTAACATTCTAGAAGGTAACGAAGATATTGAGATTAATCCTCTTTGGATGCCAGAAGAGGAAAATCAACAGTGGACCAGGACTTCAGAAGATGAGCAGGGGGCTATCACGCAATATGGAGAAGAGTTGTTAAGTCTTTGCAGCATATACAATTTGATTATTTGCAATGGGATGAATAAATAGAAAAATTCAGGAAAGTATACATGCAAAACATATAAGGGACAAAGTGTAATAGACTATGTAATATGCTCACATAATTACATACCAAAAATAGAGGAGCTAGAAGTGGAAGATTCTCCAGTGGAACTTAAGTCAGATCACAACCCAATTATTATGAAACTTTAAATGCATGGAGACAAACCAAGGGAAAAACACTTGCAAGGCAATCAAAATAAATATCCTCACAAGGGAAACATTCTCTTAACAGATGAAAATCGACATAATTTTAGAGCAGTATTAAATAATAAGTTACAAGAAAGGGAAGAACTACATCACAGTAGTAGAGATTACAATAAGAGTGAATGGTTAATGCACGTTATTCAAGAAGCTCTAAACAAATGCAAGAGAGCTAAACCTAAAAAGAAAGAAAGGAATAGCTTCCCAACCAACCCATGGTTCGATGAAGATTGCAAAAAAATGCGAAGATTACTAAGGAACCAACGGGTAAAACAAAAGCAAACAAAAAAGCATATGAGAAACTGGTAAGGGCAAAAAAAGAAGAATACACTAGAACAAGGAGGAAATAATTGATTTACTTAGGGAAGCATGAACCAAAGAAATTTTGGAAGGAACTAAGCGTGAAAATGATGCAAATTGAAAATAACATAACAGTTAATCAGTGGTTGGAGTATTCAAAACAACTGTATCAGCATAGTAACCAGCAGGAGACACCCCCTACTATCATTGTCAAGAAAGAACTTCTCACAATTGAAGACATTATTCAAGGGATAAAAAAGTTAGCAACTGGTAAAGCTCGTGACATAGACAATCTTCAAGCAGAGCATGTAAAATGGGGGGTAGATATCTTGGCACCGCAAATCAAAGAAATTTTCAATGAGGTCATACAAAATGGCTTCCCTACCGAGTGGACAACTAGCTTGACCATTTCTTTGTTTAAAAGTGGAGATGTAAATAATCCCTCAAACTATCGAACTATCATGATCAACCCTCTCTTTGCAAAGTTGTTTGGGAGTATGATAGAGCGTAGGATTAGCATATGGGTAGAAGAAAAGGGAAAGAGAGCAAAGGGGCAAGCAGGTTTTAGGCCCAATCACTCAACTATTGATCACTGTATCACCCTCAGACACATAGTGGAAAAAATATGGGACAAAAAAGAGGAGGCTTTTTGTTGTTTTGTAGACTTCAAAAAGGCATTTGACACAGTGCTAAGGAAAAAATTATGGAGCAGAATGGAAGAGCAAGAGGTTCCAATTCACTACAGGGCAGCAGTTCACAGACTATATGAGCATGTAAAGGCTAGAATCATAACACATGAAGGGTTATCTGAATGTTTTGGTAGTGACATAGGTGTCAAACAAGGTTGCCCTCTATCTCCGACCTTATTTGGGCTGTACATTGACAAGTTAGAAGAATGGATAAACAAATTTGGGGGAGAGGGTGTGCATTTAGCCAAATATGTGGTAAAACTCCTCATGTATGCAGATGATGTAATTCTTGTGGCCAAAACAGCCAAAGATCTAGAAGATCACCTTCAAGCTCTAGAACTCTTTTGTAAAGAAGTTGGGATGCAGGTGAACACGAGCAAAACAAAATTATGATTTTTCCAGCAAAAAAAGCAACAACTCAAATTTCAGTTTGCAGGAGAACCGCTTGATGTAGTAGTAGAATACAAATACCTGGGCATAGACTTTCATGACAAACCTTCATTGGAATACATGTAGGATGAAAAGAACTCAAAGTGGTTGGAGAGCACTATATGCACTTCAAAACAGGTGTAGGAATACCGAGTTGTGGGACTGGAAGACCACCAAGGTCTTATTTGGTCTACTTGTTACACCGGTTCTGTTGTATGGTTGCGAGGTGTGGGCTAGTGGCACAACAAATGCAAAATGGAGGCAAATAGAAAGGATTCAAAAATATCTAATCACAAACTTTCTCAAAAATAAGGCCACAACCCCTTATGAAATTATTCTAGCTGAAACTGGAATGTTCCCTTTAGAAGCAATTGCTATGACCAAGTTGTTATGTTACTTGAAAAAAACAGAAAACATGACAAATGATAGATGGCCTAGGGCAGCTAGGGACGAAGAGTTGCATAGGCAAAAGAATACATGGATGAAACAAAATCAGAAATGGATGAAACGTTGGGAAATCAACATAAATGAATGCCCAAATGTCAACAAAGACAAAAAATTATGTGAATGAAAAGTTCAAAAGTGGAATGTGGAAAAATGCAAGCAGGAAAAAACAATATTATATTGCAAATTTTAACCCAATGTATGACCACAAGAAAAAAGTGTATATAGGCGCTGAAATCAAGTGGAAGGAAAAAATACTCATTGCTCAGATAAGGACTAGCTCTCATAGGCTTAGATGTGAAACAGGGAGATGGACAACGCCCAAAGAACAATGGGAAGAAAGGATATGTACTCTATGCAGCACAGGGGGCAGTAGAAACAGAGGAACACTTCATCTATAAATGCCCGAGTTTTTCAGATATCCGTGACAAATACAAAGAAACACTTGGGAACGAGTTTATGGCAGATTTATTTGAAGACAATAAAATAAAAAAAGTTGGGGAATTGCTAACACAAATTAGCAGGGAGAAGGAACAACCTTCTCAAAGATATTAAAGATCATATGATATGATTTGAGTAATTGTACTTCCATATTTGAGGTCCCATAGACCATATTTGGGTCTCGCGGACGTAATTAAAATCTTTCATTTCATTTCACAAAGATGACATCAAATATCTGATATTTGACTTTCATTCATCATATTCCTCATCATCATCTTCTAGGCCCTCTTCCTATGGATTTGGTGGTGGTAGATTTGAAAAGCCGTTTTACCGTAGAGAAGGGTTTATATAGGAGAAGTAGACGGCAATTCACTTTACAATGAATTAGAGTCCACTTTATAAATTATAATTTAATATTTATTGTAAAAAGTTTAAAAACTAAAAAGTTTAACATATAAACTTTTAAAAATTAAAAAAATTAAAATGTTTTAAGTTTTTAACTTTTACTTTTAGTTTTAAATTTTATTTTTTTATGTTCTTTTAAAGTTCGTATGGGCTGGTTGGGCCCATGGGTGGGCCCACATAAACATTAAAAAAATTTAAAATATAAAGTTAATTTAATTAAAAAATAAAAACCTTTAAAATTTAAAATATAAACTTTTTAAAAATTAATTTTTTTTTCAATTTTTTTTAAAGCCCGTATGGGCTGGGTGTGGCTGGGCCCACCTAATAACTAAACAGAAATTAATTTTTTTTTTATGCATTTTAATGCCCAAATAGGGCAAGGTTCGGCTGGCCGAACCCTAACTGGCCGCAGGGTTCGGCTGAGCTGATCCCTAACTGATAGGGTTCGGCCCAGTCGCACCTGTTCCCGCAACCGCGCACTCGGTGCGGTTGTGGGTGCGGGTTCGCGCACCCGACCCTGTTTCCTTGGCAGACAGTTATTTTCTTTTTACTCCATAGAATTCGAAAGTTTTGAAATTTGATACGATTATAACCAATCTCAAATAGATTTGGATTTTAATGGGAAATTTGAATAATTGTTCATTGAACTAAAGTACTTAAAATAGTCTTATTGTGATAATGAAATTAAAGAATGAACTTTATGCTAAGATTAAACTTCTTGTTGATTTATTCCAAGGTTACCAGGTGCGGGTGGGGGTGCGGTTGCCGGAGCGGGTGTGGTTGGAATCGCGGGTACGGGTGCGGCCCCCACCAAAAATAGGGTTCGTCGGGTGCGGGTGCGACTAATTTTTAATATATATATATATTTATATTTATGTATTTTTTATCCAAAATAATAAAATAAATTATAAATCACACATAAAATAAATAAATAAATCATACACATTGGCATCATAAATGCTTAAAGTTAAAATAAATTAGAAACCCTTATAGAAAGGTTTATATAGGAGAAGTGGACTCCAATTCACCCTTATAAATTATAATTTAATATTTATTATAAGAAACTAAAATGTTTAATGTATAAACTATAAACTATAAACTTTTAAAATTAAAAAAAATTAAAATGTTTTTTTTTTAAGCAAAAAACCTCTTGTGGGGCCGCCTTGGTCTGAGAGACCACGAACAGGGGGTTCTACACCGTCAAAGTCACCCGGGAGTCACACCCGACCCTGCCCGCACCAACATTATCAATTGGATTTTGGATACCCAATTCAGCTTTTTGGTAGGGTGGAGATTTGAACCTGGGACCTCCCTTGGAGGATTGCCCTCTCATCTCCAGCTCACCTACAACACCTGGGTAAAAATTAAAATGTTTTAACTTTTTAACTTTTACTTTTAATTTTAAGTTTTATTTTTTAATATTATGTTCTTTTAAATAAATCTGGTAATTTAATATTAAGTTTTATTTTTTAATATTATGTTCTTTAAAAGCCTTGTGACTAGGAGTAGTATTTATTGTTCAAAAATAAATCTGGTAATTTAAATTTATATCAACACAACTACAAATGTAAGAATAATTTGAGTTATTTTTTAGTTATGGTAGGAGGGCTATAGTTCAAATGATATAATCTAAAGAGAATAACAATCTACAACTTAATTCAACCTTGTAGAATTTTAATTGCAAGAGCAATTCATGTCTATCTACTAAGGCTTGGGAGATGCAACTACTTCTGATGGTGGTGATCATGGTTTAGAAGCAGTTGGACATGTAAATCTAACTTGAGAGACATCAGTAATGGATCCTATTCTGCCTTCGGATGGTTCTTTTTCTATGTTCTCTACCCCTAGGGCTAGATGATGTGGCCTTTGTTTTAAGTTTCATTTTTTAATATTATGTTCTTTTAAAGCCTGAATGGGCTGGCCCACTGCAGTCGAACCATGTTAGACAGGGTGCGGCTAGGGTTCGGCCCAATCGCACCAGTTCCCGCAACCAACCAACCGGTTGCGCGAACCCTGTTTCCTTGATTTATTCTCTTCACCTATTTTATTTATTTCCCCTCATTTTTGAAGACCTTCCATTTAAGAAGAGTGAGAGAATTGCCATACTTCTAAAGAATTTAGAAGATTAAATGTGGGGATTTTTCAAAGGGTTTTGATGCCTAACTTGCCAGCTACACAAAGATTTGGTTGATTGTCTATCACTTTTTGAACTATGCATTTTATTGTGCACTCTAAATTTTTGGAGTTCTTTCGGTTTCCGAAATATTTATGCATCCTGAAAACTTCCAGAAATTTGTAGAGTGGCAGGAAACTTTTAGAAACATTTCTAGAAATCATCCATTTTCCATTTCACTGCACTGGAAAACAGGTTTACAGAATATCCTTAATGCTATTCAATATTGTTTTCAGAATGTGAGTTTTTGATACTGCTTCCAAGATTTCTGACGTTTTCAACACCATTTCCTGTCATTTCCTCAAAAAACCATCCTTAACGTTTCTGCTGTTTTTTTTAACTATCCATCCCTATTTCTTATATCATGTTTGCTAAGTCTTCAAGTACCTGTTTCCAGTTCTTAGTACAACATAGGTTACATCGCGTATTACAATTCTTATTTTTATCTATAGTTTATTTCTATAGTTATTTTAGTAGATCCATTATTAATTTCAGAGAAATAAAAACTAAATTGTTTCTGATAAAATTATACTGGTTGTTCTGATTTATCTCCTGTTTTAGTCCTTGTCTCAGGTTTTTTAGGCTTCCATTTTGGAAAACCAGTCTTTAATTTTATATTAATATTTTTATAGAATGATACAAAGACTAGTATTTTTACATGCTTTTGTCTTCATTTCTATCTCCCTTGTACCTCAACTTCTAGATCTCTCTTAATCATTTCTTTTATCATGTTTTTGTTTATCCATTTTGGGTAACCCTCAAGGCTGTGATTTTATCCCATATAGTTGTTCCACTTTAGAGTAGTTTACTCTAGTTTAGCTTATTTTTGTAGTACTTTGTGGTTGCTACAACACATTGTAATTTATAATAGGTCTTTCCAAAGAGTCCCATTGGCCTACCTTGGCCATTTGTGGACGTTAATAGAATTATCTTATCGTATCTTCAATTTTTTCTCTTCAATGTTTTTTTAATTGGAAAATAAAATTGCAATAGAAATTGCCTATTTCTGTTGTTCAAACATTATCCAAAATTTAATGAGAATTGTTTTGGGATTGGAAGATGTCTACTGGAATCTTTAGTTGCCAATTTTAAATCTGAATTTGAATCAGGTGACTTAAATTATATCCTAATACTTATTTAATAATATGATTTTAGGTAGTGAGAAACGCTTTGCGCTGTATTGAGACTTGAGGCTTGAAGGGAAACGCTTTGCCTGCTCAGTCATTTATTGTCTAAAATGCTCAAGCAGTTAGTCAGAAGAGATATATGGAGTAAGGGGGAGCATACAATGATCCAAAGCTGTCTAGGTGCCTTCTCTGTCTTTGGAAGGGGCATCCATGGTGGGAAGGTTTGTATCTTCTTTCCCATAGTATGTCCTCTTCACCTCAGGGGAATCAATTTCATTCTAGTGTTGCAAAGTTCACATTTTCTTTCTTTTTTCAACTTTTGCTTTAACTATTTGCTGAAAGAATAAAGTGATGCTTGGGGACATGTTTTGGTTTAAGTGCATGAAATGAACTCATCATAGGTTTCTTCAGGCAATCATGTCTTTACATTGAAGGAAAACAAGACAATAACATA
Organism: Wollemia nobilis; assembly: GCA_028583015.1. Classification (NCBI taxonomy): domain Eukaryota; kingdom Viridiplantae; phylum Streptophyta; class Pinopsida; order Araucariales; family Araucariaceae; genus Wollemia; species Wollemia nobilis. The sequence continues at coordinate 38,154,870 of JAQPPZ010015824.1, read as the reverse complement.
GCTATTCGAATACGACTAGGACAAGAATACCTAGAATCTACGTTGGTTAGCCTTGCAATGTCACTGCTGAATCTCTACATAAATTGAGCTTCATTGAGTGGGGTAGAAACTATAATTTGAATTTTCCTAATCCTATACAAGTTATTTGTCATTCTCTTAAGCTACTAAAGTGGTTCTGGCATGTGTTTGGGGGTTTGGCCCCCTTATAATTCATACACTTATGTCCTGTAAACTTTGGCTAATGCAAATGGCTCTGTGGTTTTCTTCAATTTATATGTTTCTGCACTCAAGCTATTCTGGACGAGTAAGTAAAATGGCTTTTCAAATTGCTTTAAATAATTTGGGAATTTGATGCAAAGGCCTAAGTGCTTGCATTTAATGTCTGTGAAGGTTATTACTCTGTAGGTCTTACAGTTGGGTGCCTCTGAACGCTTTCAGAGTTTAACCACTACTTCAGTTCTCTCCAATGATCATGTTATCAACCCTACTCATGCGTTCCACAGTGCCTTGATTAGAACCCTTTGTTGTTTCTTCTGATAATTCTTATCATAGCATTGTAGAGAATCTATGTTTTGTTTCCCTTGGGGTTACCTCTCCGAAGGGGATTTGATGCTTTGGATTATTTTATGCTGAGGCTGTGCATGATAAATTCCACCTCCTAAAAGCTTGTTGCTAGTAAATATAATCCCCAGACTAAATTAACTTGCATTGTACCTGTACCTGAAATTCATTAGAAATTAGAATTCAATGGTAATGATTCAGGTTTTATGGAAACTTTTCTAACCAATGTGGGAAACCAGCAGAAACTTAAACTTGATAAGCAGTTCCTGTAAAATCTCACAAATAGCCATGACATGTTTAGAATTTGGTTTTGAGCAAGCCTATGACTTCTATATCCAAATCAAGTTCTTATACTCTTTATATCTCTGGACTTTTTTTGGGTCCCAAAGAAGGTTTGAAGTTTACATGTGTCAAGTATCCCATCTCTTTTTCGACTTAAGTTTCAACCTTAAATTATTATAGGAATGCTGTTGAACAAGTTATGAGACCTGAGGTAGTGTCTTCCAAAGGCTAGGGGGGTATTTATGTCAAATCATTGCATTTCTGGCTACTATATCTGTATGATCTATCATTTTGATGGATGCGGTGGTTTTCCAATGTGTTCGAGAATATTATATCCATCAGATGAACAGACCTTCCTGCTGGTTACATCCAGGGAATCTAAGTGGTTGAATTATTTTCCCTAGCCTGTGTTCTACGGTACATACTACATAGCATCACTTCAGCAGACAAATCATGCAATATGCAGTAGAGTAAATCAAGAATGGAATAGCAACTGAGACATGTCTAATCCATTATATAAATTATAATCCATTGTGGTCCCGCATATTTGAATCTCCTTTGTACTATACCATTCCGGCGACTTATTTTGACTAACCTGAATCCTGGAATCCTGCTGCTTGTTTCCTATGACATCCTTAACACCTTGATGCAGAGTTAGCTTACATATAGCCTCAGTTCACGGCTTTCTAATATGTCCTAAGTGATACCTCGATCAGTTTGAACTAGACAGATGATTGTCAACTCAGTTATTCCAGGCATCAATGACTAATGACAGCCTGTGAGTTCTCATGTCTTTCCTTTCTCTGCGAAATTTGTTCATACTTTTGTCCTAATTTGCAAAAACTTTCCGTAAAGTAAAAGTTCCTTGTTGCATGTTCCATCTCACATATTTATTCTTTTTACAGTATGATTATTCAAATAGTGTCTGTTAAGGTCCCTGCCTCCAAGAATAGGAAGTGAAATTAGCATGTTCTCTGTAACTGCTTTCTTGTCTCGTACTATCTGATGTTATTGAAAATAATCAGAAAATCTAAAAAACATTTAAAACTATTATGCAGCAAATCTAATAGATTGCAGTAGAAAGTTTCAACTACAGCAATCCTTGTAAACCAAAGATTTGTTATTACTAGTATCCTTGACATGAATATTTATAGAAACACATGGTTCAATCCTGTTTTTTTTTTTTTTTTGGAATGGGACGGTGGCCGCTCCCCTGTATCAAAATCTGGTCAATAGTTCGATAACTTTGATCTTGTTGATGAAGGGCTGCAGGTATACTAGCTCTTATAAGGCTGGGCCGGACATTATGGATAGAGAGGTGTGGTCGGGACTGGGAATGGGGGGGGGGGTTTAAATATTTGAGAGACAAATGAACTGGTTTCTGGATCCTTTAAAAGGGAAACCCTTCTTAACTTGATGAGACCAGCATTTTTAATTGGTTTTTTATATCTTTCTTAGGCCCATTTTATGTGCCTCAATGCTTGGTGAGTTCTGAGTAATTGGTTTGTGTCTCCATATTTTCTCAGTACAAAATTATCCTTTTCCCTGTTGCATATTCCATGTGATGCTGCTCTAGTGTCTAATAACATTAGGAAATTTAAGATTCTGAAGATTTGGTGCCAAATGTTTTCAGAGACATCTTTATGTCACATAAGACATGGAAGATGCATGAATCATGAGAATTACTTCAAAACCAGTTTACATGATGAGTCCTGATTTGGTAACTTCTACTACTTTACAACTTGATTGGAGATGGAGGGTACAGAAATTTCAGTTGCATGAGCTTTCAAAAGTCCATACATTGAGTTCTGCTATCATGAACTACAATTTGTTTAATTTGTACCCAAGTACTCATTTATAGAAAGTTTACGTGGTATTTGGCCATTGTTAGAGTGTTTAGACTTTGAACTTTTGCTCTAGATGTGGAATAAATTTAATTGCTTTTTGTTTCACAGCAAGCATGTGTCCCGAGAAGCTTCTTTGGTGTAGAGGATTTTGTGGATCATGACAACCCCAAACCATATACATATAGGAAGGAAAAAGTGTCAAAAAATCCAAATAAACATATATCATTTAAGCAACGGACGGTTGCTTTTATGCAGCCCTTCACCTTGGATGTCTTTATATCAAAGCGCTTTGTTAGTGCATCTATTACACATAGGGTCACATGCAAGCAGGTGGCAGTTGCAGGTACAAATTCTAAAGATATAAAGGCCATGTTGCGGTCTAAGGCAGACATTCCTGCCTGTTTGGCGGTTGGTCGAATCTTAGCTGAGCGATCAAAAGAGGCTGATGTCTTCACTGCAGTATATACTCCAAGAGAAAGAGAAAAATTTGAAGGAAAAATAAGAGCTGTAGTCCAATCTCTCATAGATAATGGTATTGATGTAAAAGTATATCTTAATTAATTCCAGAAGTTCTTATGGATACATCTTAAAACAGTCTTTATTTTTCAACCTGATTTTGGCTCTGTAGAGTTATTGATTATGTGGCCATTTTTAGTGTCTGCTTATATCAAATTTTTGTGAACAAAGTCTTTGAGAAACCATATATGCTTATGTTGAATGTAAATTTTGTCTTCTTTGTATTGATATCTCAAACCTTATATGTTTCCAAGTCTTTTATTTGCTTGTATTCATCTGGCATTCAGCCTTTTTTTCCCATATAATTTAATAATAATGATAATGAGTAGAAAAGAGATTACAATACAGAGACTTGGTGCCACAGTTGCATTATTTTCCTCACCCAAGGGAGAATAACATTTAAGTTAATTATTAATTAACAATAAGCAAAAATCATTGGAATGGACAAAGATATTAATGTCCTTCGTAACTAAGGTGTTAACATTCTGATGCAAATGCAGAATGATTGTGATGTCATTTTCATTGATGTAATGAATTTTTTATACAATGAACAAGGTGGTTATCCATTGAGAAACAGGTAGAACTGAAACATAGCTAAATAACGAATAATTGAAAATGTTATTCGTCACTCAAAGTACAAACAAGAGAATCTCGAAAGTTTTCAAACTTTATACATGCAATAGACTTTGTGAAGATGTTTGTGTCTTGGTCTATAGTAGGACAAAACCGGTCTTGTCATAATCAATGCCTTCTTTCTGTGCATAGCCCTTTGCAACAAGCCTCGCCTTGTTCTTATCAATGTTGACATCTTTATATTTGATCTTGAAAATCCACTTATACCCAATGCCTTCCTTTCCTGGTGGAAGATCAATAAGATGCCATGTCCTGTTCTTCATGAAAGCCTGATACTCGACATCTATAACATCCTCCTACTGTTTTGATGTAATGTTCCCTTGAACTGTCAATGGTTCATAACTTTGCACCATTGTGCTCGTAAGAGCAAGATTGACCTCATTATGGACTCTGTTGCAAGTTCTTGGCCTTAAAGTTGATGTGTTTGTGACTCCATCCAACTTTGCATCTCGAACTGTATTGAAGTATCACCTAGGCTGCCATGTGATACTTGAAGAAAGTGGCTTAGATGGTCTTGGATCATCAACTCTACCATTTGTAGGATCATCTCCATCATTAAGATCATCAAAATCATCAAAGTCATCAACCTCTCTCTGAGAGGTTTCATGATCAGAAAAGAGAATAGGAGCTCCATCTGAAATAGGTGGCTCATTAGAAGATTAGTTGAACTCATTCTTCTCATCAAACACATCTCTATTGATATATGAATTCTTGATTGTAGGATCCATGAGTTGATAGGATTTCAACTCATCACCATTTTCAAGAAAGATGCATTTCTTGGGCTTCTCTTCCAACTTCATCTGCTTCTGCTTCGGAATTTGCATGAAAGTTGTGCAGCCAAACACTCGAGTGTGTGATAATTAGGGCTTAACATCAGGACCCCATCTTAACCTTATTATGTAATTACCCCCTTCCTAACGTGAGGACCCCATCTTAAATAGATTATGTAATGTTTTGTAATGTGTATGTGGCATTTGAGGCGCCTCGACAAGTGGGGCCATTTTATGTATCTGTTATTAAGAATGTAATCGCTTGTTTGGTAGAGATTCTAGCTCGGGTGGCCACTTGCATGTGAAGCCAACCCTTGAGTGTTATAGTTAGGGTTACGAAGAGTCTTTAAAAAGGCAAGGGGGCATAGATGAAAGTATCTCTCATATTTTGTATCAAAGCTCTGCTTCTAAGGAGGTTGCCCCCTCGAAGAGCTCTGCGATTTTGTAATGTGTTCTTGTTTTTCTGCAATATAATCTGCTGCATTTCCATTTCATCTTGCAATATTGTTAATTTCAAGCTCATTTCCTATTATTATTGCAATATTGTGTGGATGTGCTTTTATTTTATTGCAAGGTTCATAACATTAACCCTTATCCTTGTTTCCTAAGGAGTGACACCATTCATTGCTATTGTGGATGCATTGTTCAACAAATAAACCATCAATTGTACTACTTCCGTCCAAAATATTGGCTCCAACTTTGCATCAGTTAGCATGCTTCGCACCATTTCCTGAATAGTATGAATTTTGCCTCTATGCAACACCACTCTATTGAGGTGTATAGGTGGCTGCCAAATGTCACCGAATGGCATTTTGCTTCAAGAAAACAGAAAACTCATTACTGGTGTACTCCTCTTGATTTGAGTGAATTACATGGACGTGGTGATTAGTGGACTTCTCCACAAGAGCTTTGAACTCCTTGAAGAAATAGAAGGCTTGATCCTTAGCCTACAAATAGTACACCCAAATACGACAAAAATGATCATCTACAAAAAGCGGAAAATGCCTATAGCCATTGAAGCTCGGATCCATGGGTCTACACAGATTGTTGTGCACCGGGTTGTGGACTAGTCGCTTGACAACTGCTAGAGCCAAATGGGGCTTGGTGTTGCTTTTTGGCCAAGCAACTCGAACAATTATCAATAGACTTGCTGAGTGAGGGAAGGCCTCCCACTAGCGTATGGTTGTGGAGTGCTTTCAAGTAGTTGAAATTGCGATGTCCATATTGTTCGTGCCAAAGGGTGGCAACATCATCTGCCTTGGCTTCTAAAGCTTTGATTGCTAGTCAATACAATTGAATGTGGAAAAATCTTGCCAATACCAAAGGCATGGGCAACAATGGTCGAACCCTTGGATTTGCCTCGAAAGAAACAAAGCTTCTTCTCTCCTGTCCTATCAAACTCAAATTTCAAGTTATGATCAAGCAACTGATTGACAAATAGTAAGTTCTTTAAAGAATATCTATTAGGCGACAAGTATGAGAATCAAGGTGCAAACAAACATCACCGATCTGCAACAATGTATGTAGAGTTGTCATTGAGAGTTGCCTACCCGCGATAAGATGAATGATCGAGAGACACGAACCATTCCTTCTAGCTTGTCATATTTTTTGTAGCCCTTGAGTCGACATGCCAAACTGAGCTAGGTTGAGGAACTGCATCAAGAGACTGTTTTGAATTGACAAACTCTTAACCATTAGAGTTTGAATCCTCTACAACATTGACATGTTGGCATTGGGGCACATTCTACCATTGAGGACCCTTTTGCTTCCCTTCTTATGCCTGCTTCTAGTTTTGGCTGGAAGAACCTTGTGGGAAGGTGTTGTACTTACAATCCTCAAGTACATGCTCTAATTTCCTACATATATAACAAGTCATATTGGAACGTGCATAGTTCCATTGCTGTTGCTGTTGCTGACTGTGCCATTTTTGTTTTGTTGCTGCTTGGTGTGTTTGCCACCTTTCTTTGATTGCATAGGATTCTTGCCCTTTTGATGAGAGGCTAGGGCTCGTCATCTTTTGACCTCATTTAATGAATTGCTTCTTTCTATTGAAGCAAATTCATGTGAGTATCAAAAGTCAGACTCTGATTAGTCACGTTCAAGGATGTTATGAAAACACTAAATGTCAGTGGTAGAGCTCACAAAACAATGGGTACAGGAACAACATCAGTCATAGTTTCACCTAACGCTTGAAGCGAGGCCCAAAACTTTGCAAACCTCCTCAGAAATACTCTTCCTTTTAAAAAATGCAACTGATTCTGCAAGTGTAGAATTTGGTTTTTGTTTTTGGATTCAAACACTGTGCTGAGTTTATCCGATGCAGCTTTTGCTATCATGGCATCACAGATGTAAAGCTGTATCTCATCAGATAGACCAAACATTATGATCAATTGGGCTTTCTGATCTGCCTTATTGAACTTCCTCTCTTCATTGGGATTGGTGGCATCTTTGAGTGTCTCCTAAGAACACATCCTATTGATCTTCGAACTCAAGATGTATCTTCAGATTTGTCTTCTAGGCAAAATAGTTGTTTCCCTTCAGCAATTAGGAATCAGGTAACAAGACTTTTGATGCATTTACTGCCATGGTAAAACTTCAAGCAAAAAGCTTCACACCAACAACTTCAAACAATGTACGAGTGTGTACAAAAGTGTTTCAAAACTTCAAAAACTGAACTTATATTGATAAAATATTTCTACAATACTGCAATTTGCATCAATGCAAGTGAACTTGTCTCTGCCAATATCGACGGTAGGAAGCGGCTGTCAAACATCTTCTCCTCCAAAGTGCATCAACATTGTCTTCTATGTCAGCTTCGTATCCTTCTTCAGGCTTGCTCTTGATACTTTGTGATTTTGGTCAGGTGTCAAAAATGATGTATCCAAGACAGCCATGTGGAATGGGATAGTCGAAACTCAATGGACCTATCTTGTTTAGTGTCTCTTGAAGTGCAAAATACATTCATATCTGTCGGTCATCAGCTTCTCTTCTTCTAGCTTAAAAGTCAGCTACACTTAGTTGAACAGCAATAGAAAAGTGTTGGTTGTATAGGGATCGAATAGAGCTTTCCAATGATGATATATACATCTATGCTTGCAAATTATTGTGCTATGAATCAAAATTATACAGTCTTGAAGTGCTCTTCAATCCACCAACAAAATGTTTTATAAACACAACTTCACTTTTTAATTTCTGACTATCTCATATAAACCACTAACTCCTTTCTTTACATGTGGGATAAATGATTTAGTCTTTCTTTCCAAATATGCGCCCCGAAAAATATTCAGCAAAATAAATTTAGTGATTGGCACCCTCTCGTGCCCTAGTCCACTTTCAACTGATTGGAGACTAACTTTGGCACTGGAAAGCTGAGATCTAAGGCATTTTGACAGGTTCTACACGCAGCAAGCATTACCCCTCAAGAATTTGGTCTCCTTCAAAGCAGCTCTGAACCATATGGCCTATTGAATTAAAAAAAACACAGCGCCCTGGAAAAACTTCATACCCTTTGCACCTGGACGACAGCCTTCACGCCAATGCCTACATATCATGTCGCCTCCTTCAAGGAATACATCCATTTCACAGATTCTACGTCCGTTGATGAAATCATTTATGTCATGGAAAAATCCTTCAATTTTATGCTTGCCTCCATACAACTTCTCAACAATGTTCTGGAAATGTTGAGCGTTGGATGTCCCAATAGTGCCTATGTTCTCAGCAAACAAGTTTCTTCACAACACAAAACAAATTTTATCGGCAAAACATCTCAGACAACATAAAATTGCGTCATGCAGACAATGTCTTTGGAATCCACACATTCTCCAAGTGTTGATGGCAGCACTTCATCCTACCATTTCAATGCCCTCATACATCTTCGTCTTCAAAATGCACGTAGTCGCTGCCCTGGTAATATCTTCATTTGGCAAGACGTCTTTGTGTGAAGATATTAGTGCCCTAGTCTTCTTCCTAGAGCACATCCTAAATTGTTCTTAAATGGCAGTGTTCTTTGCACGTCCGCGAATGATCTTCACTTCTCCTTTGGTCTTCAGCTGGGATGTTGCCTTGCACAACACAAACACCTTTTGAGCAACACTCCTTGTGACAACACTCGTTCTCAGCTAGCAATGTTTCATACATTGTTAACTTTGAATGCATTATTCTCACGACCACGACGTCCTTCAGGAGGTCTTCAACAACACCCCCTTCTCGGATTGGCCAGGGAGGTGTTCAGTTTGGACAAGCACAAACAGGTCTACTTTTCTCCATGAATGGGTCTTCATCTTCACCAGCGATCTCACCTCCGGAATGGCCTGGGAGCTCTTGAAATCGCTCTAATGCCAAATGATGCGAACGCAGAGTGGCTGCAATATCATTTTCATTGATGTAATGAATTTATAATTTTTTATACAATGAACAAGGTGGTTATCCATTGAGAAACGGATAGAAATGAAACATAACTAAATTAGGAATAACTAAAAATGTTATTCCTAACACATCCTTAAGTAATCTTAATTGAACTTCAAAATTCCTATTAGTTCTATTCCAAAGGTGAGTGCCAAATTTGCAGTGCAGTTGACAACACTATTCCCTTTCCTATAAACATGGCTCATGCTATTTTATTAGTGAAAAACTGTTCCTTCTTATGCTTGAAATATTCCTCTGCATTTTGGGGCCAGTTTGCGTAAAAATCCCGCTATTTTTAGTCTTATAAGCCAATCGAGTAGCAGGAATGATTTGATCGATAATGGATTCCCTTTAATATCTGTTTTTGAATATGAAAAACAAGAGCTTACATGAACGAATTGACCAAGTTCTTTTGGTTTGTCAATAAATCTCAATGAAAAGTAGAACATGTAATTGTAACTCAAGGAAGTTTTTTTTAGCTCTCTGATTTTTATGTTTTGTTTGAATGATTTTTGGTTGATTGAGCTATTGTAGTACTATTGTGGCAAAGTTTATATAGAGTATTTTAAACAAAGAAGATTTATAATCCATGAATAATTTTAACCAAAAGAATAAATATTGTTTAAGTAGAGCCAACTAATCTTGAACAACATCTAACATTTTCATAACATACATATAATAGAAAAGATAACCAAATTAATCAAATTCATTGCATTAATTCAGATACAAAGAAATTGCAGGCAAAGATCTTTTTGGTTCATTCTAAATACTTAATCAAGGGGTTTTTGAATTACGGAGTTTGGGTAGAGCATTCCAAATGGGGCAGAGAACAATTTTAATTCCCTATCCCTACAAAAAGGGAATGAAGCAATGCCATCCAATCAACTTCCCTGCGATTCTAGAATCAGAGTTTGTTTTGAGATGTGCTATGGATAAAAAAAGGAAGGTGAGGATGTAAGGATATTAGGAAAACATAGATGTAAATAGCAGTATGAATTGCAGAAAACTAGTACTAAGGATCACCAACCAAAAGGATTCTTGGATGAGTAAAAGTTATCTTATTTACAGCTACCTATAATTCGTTGCGACTGATTGTTCAGTAGAAGATGATTCTTGGAGGAGCAATCAGTCTGAGACATTGAAGTGGACTGCATTTGATTACAAAGAATTTGACTAACAGAAGATAAAACACAAAGCATTCCAGTATATTTTTATTTTTAATTATCCTATGCATGGCTTTCTCTTTCACATGCTCAACATGCGTGCTACAAGATTGCATGCATAGGCTGCGAACATGTTTCTATAAATTATGTTTAGGGGAGAAACTTAGGAGGTACATGACCTCTTTTTTCAACCTTGTACTGCAATTTTCAAAACTAGAATAACACCCATTTTAAGTTGAAATTACTTAAAAAATGATTCTGAAATATGGTTCAGGCTTGTTCTATCTTGATATCGATATCCACTCAAAAAGTATTAAATCACCTTTAGAAAGGAGATTTTACACACACACAATGTACATATGGATATATGCATATATATGATTTGCAAATATTCACTTTCAAATTTTCACCTTGTTTTTGTTAAACCTTAATGCTTCCTCTATTGAACTTTATATATTCATCAAATGCTTCACATGGTTGAATTAGTAATTGAAACTCATGGGGTTTGTTTTGGTCTTGAAAATTTGAAGTCACAATGGTCCTAAATAAGATGAAGACTGTCTTAAATCACAAAATATACCTTCCAATTTGGACACACTCTTCCTTTTGCAGGTTTAATATTAACCATCAAATGCCTTCAATAACAACATAAGACCAATTAAACCAATGTCAGGCCTTGTTCCCCTAAACAGGTATTTTGGCCTTTTAGATATTATTATGCAGTGTTCCATGGGGACGCGTCCCCCCGTTTCCCACGTCCCCCAGCACTGGGGGACAACAAGGGGGACGATTCCCCCCGTCACCCTTTTTGGGGGACGGCTGGGAAACGTCCCCGAGACGGCTGAGGCCCGTGGCTTCCCGTCCCCGGGACGTCCCCCTTTTTGGGGCGTCCCCGAGGACGCCCAGTCGTCCCCGGGGACGGCCGGGCCCCATGGGGGACGCTCAGATCGTCCCCGGGGACGTCCCCCTTTTTGGGGCGTCCCTGGGGACGCCCAGCTGTCCCCGGGGATGGCCGGGCCCCATGGGGGACGCTCAGACCGTCCTCGGGGACGGCCGGGCGTCCCCGGGGACGCCCAACCGTCACCGGGGACGGTCTGAGGACGCCCAACCGTCACCGGGGACGGTCTGAGCGTCCCCCATGGGGTCCAGCCGTGGGGCGTCATCGGGGACCGTCTGAGCGTCCCCCATGGGGTCCAACCGTCCCCCACGGCTGGGCGTCCTCACCCAAGGGGAAAAAAAAAAAAAAAAAAAAAAAAAACTTAAAAAAAGGTAAGGGGTGGGACCCATTTTGAGTCTCACCCCCATCAAACCCTAAACCTAACAAAACAAGGAGTGAAAATAGAAGACTTCACTTATTTCCACAGCAGCATGAAAAACTCTTTCTACACAGGTTTTTTCCATCTCAACATGAATGGTAAACAAATAATTTAACCAAGGATAGTACCTGGTTCTATTTGCAACAAAACCCTAGATGTTCTTGGCAAAATTTGCACAAGCTTTCTCTATTCACTGTCTCGCTTCCTCTTTTTTTTGCCGGTGTCCCAAACCTCCGAGGGTTTACTGTTATAAGACCAAAAATGGTGCATTTCCAGCACCAAATCCATCTCATTCCATGTACCCCTCTCATTTCAATCAGAATCCACAAATGGGTTTTGCAAGAAGTCAGCAAAATCAGAGGTTTGATTAGGGCATGGCTTCCATGAGGCAGTGCCATTGCATCCTCTTGCTAGTTTGCAGTGATGGTTCAGACCTCCACTCTCTCTTTCACCAAAACTTAGGGTTCCAATATGAAGGCGTGCAAGAAAAGAGTTGCTTTATATTGATTTGTATAAGGTTAGCTCTAATTTGGTTCTTGCCCCTTACTTAAAATCAAACTTTCATGCTTACAAAATTTCCCCACCAAAGCCAACACTAAACTAATTCACTTGTGGGGTCTAATCCCCAAGGACCTATGGTAAGGGTCTTTGGAATTATGCTATAATGCCATCATTACAAGACTAAAAGGAGGTTTATTTAAACAATACTAATTATTTTGGTATAGTGACTGAAAATTTGAACAGTTAGTAACTGAAATTTTTTAAAAATGAGAGTCTTTGTTTGAACATTGGTGGCTGAAAAAATGATGACTGTTATTACTTAAAATGATGACTGTTTGAACATTGTTTGCACTTGATATCCTTGGCTGAACCTTCAAGTTATAGTTGTTGAACTTGAAACAATTAAATGGCTGCAAATTAGTAACTAATATGAATATGAAAATGTTAAATGACTCAATTATGGCTGCACTTATGTGTTAGTAACTAATATGAATATGAATGGCTGCACTTACATAATTGATTAGTAATATGAAATATCATTTTTGTTGGGTGTAGAATTCTGAATGTGTAGATTATTCTAAATTTCTAAAAAATTTCAATTTTTATAGTATTATACTAGCCGTCCCCCCCAGCCGTCCCCTAAAATCGGCTTGCCGTCCCCCACTGTCCCCCCGTCCCCCAGGCTCGTGGACCCTTGTTATTATGTCATAGCCTTCATCTACAAAGAAGCGTTTTGCCCAAATTGCCCCTAAAAACTTAACTGTTTTTAGGCTAATGATAGCCTTTAGAGGTCCCATCAACTTCGACTTAACTTTCCCTTGATTTGGAGGCTTCTGTTTTAAAATGCCTAGGAGCCTTAGTTCCATGGATACCCATATCAATGACGTGGCAACAGACAGTATAGCAAATTTTTAGTAATTCCTTTTTATGGAGTTGAAAAGGTTTTTATTTAGATGCCATGTTCTTGGAATTTCCATGGATGATGTTGCTATTGGTTAATTATGTTGCAATTTTTCACTCTTTATCAAAAGCAAGAAACCTAATGCCGAGACTTGTGACTTTCATCTTTTACATGCTAACAATGAACAATCTCTAAAAGCTACTTATCCCAAGCATTATGTCACTTGTTTGTAATTTTCAAACATCCAACAAACCTGCTTGAGGCCTAACCTCCGTATAATGTAAGGGAAGAGGATACACCCATTGCCTCGATGTGTTAATAGCCTTATGTGTGGCAAATGGTTATATGACAGATTATTATGATTTGGTGCTTTGTGGTTTATAATGTTTACTTTGATTATATATGGTCATAATTGTTATTGGGTATGTTGATGTTATGGGTAATTTTGCACAAAGTATTCTCATGCACTTTATATTGTAACTTTTGTGGAAATGCAAGAACATGAACACATTATGGATGTTTATGGTTACAACAATGAGCTTATGGATTTTTATGGACAACTATATGTAATGATTCTTTTTTCATTTATGTATGCATATTTTATACATTTAGTTTGCAAACATGGCATGTAGGGATTTATGAGTGTAAAAAAAACTATGGTGAGCTTGAGGTACATACTATGATAATTGAGACTTGTAATTTGACAATCTTTCAAGCACTACCTGTAGCATTTGTATTTATTTTGGAGAGAAAATATTTAGCTTTTCTAATCTAGTATAAAACAAATTTATTGCATTTCTTTGATTCAAATGCTAGCATGCACAACTATGCAAGTGTTAAACTATGCCAAGGATATATATTTACATGAATAAAAATGGAATATTTATGCCTTCATATAGGTGACAAGTAACTATTTGTGGTGCATTAGTTTAAACTTAATTTATGTTTTTTGAAAAATGGTTTTAAGGAAATATTTAATATTATATACTTGTAGTATTATTGTTATCCATCATAAAGAGGGTGCTTTTGGTTTAGTTTCATGCAATTTATGGACTCTACATGGTAGTTTATGTTAAAGTGTTAACATTTCTCAAGACAATACAATTTTAAATCATCTTTATGTTAACATATTCACATTGCTCAATACAATTGTATGTCATTCAAATCATAATTATGTATACAAGTGACATTGCCTTGCATTTGGAATGTTTTCATGTTAGGAACTTAAGTTCAATCCATCTATTGATGGAGTATAATATGTTGGAAACCAAATGCCATCCCATGAGGAATGTGGTACTTGTAAAAAACGTAAGATATGCTTGTTTTAATACAACTGTATTGTTTGTAGCATTCAAAGTATCCTTGAAATAAATTTATCAAATGTAAGGTAACTTAAATAATTTGTATAAGCTCAAGCATACTATCTTCAAAGTGCTTTGTCAGCTTAAGAAATAGCTCTGACTCATCTAAAAAAGTCTAAAAATAATTGATAAGTCTTTTTGTTTTTTAAAATTGATTATATGGGATTGAAATGGTTCTATATCATGACCATGTTACCACGGTATTTCAGCAAACCATATAATGGTATTTGACATTTATTGCTTGGTAAGATTTGAATATGGCTCTTCGCCTTGAAAGTCCATGCTGTCAACCACTTGAGCTCATGCCATTTGATAATTGATAAGTCAATTTACAAGTGGCATTTGTAACAATAGCATAATTATATATTTATTTTATTTTATTATTATTCTAAGCATATACGAAATGACATCTTGATGATGTGGATGTATGTTGACCCCACGTTTACATGGGGCAAATGTACTACTAAGTTGTACCTATAGATTACTTGTGGTTAATATGGTAGTTCTATTTAAGTCACAAGGCTGAAATGATATATATATTTTTTTGACAATTTGGCTCTTAGGTGTGGTGACGTGTATTATCTTAGGCATGAGAGGCATTTTAAGTTATATTTGTCCATTATAAAAAGTTTTTAAAAATTTGACTATAGTATTAGATAGAGTGGATATCTAATGTTAAGACTAATTTGTAGTGCATTTGATACTGACATTAACACCAGTTAAACTCCCCTCTTTGATCTTCCCTCCTCCCATTCATGACTCATCAAACTGCTTTCTTTTTGCTGTGTTTATAGTGGCTAGACAAACTTGCAAAGGATTAGATATTTTTGGAAAATTGTAGTGTTTGATTTACTAAATTGAGATTTCGATGGATCCAAGAATAACCATCACACAAAAACAATGGTTGTGCAAACAATGCAAGTAATAATATGCAATAAAGCAACCACAAACAATTGAGAAAATGTTGAGTGTCATAGGAGTGTTAGTGCATTAAACTGTCGTGAACACAAAAATGACCTTCTAACATACTATGCAAGGATTAGGCAAAGACAATGAGATATGGTTTGGATTATAGTGTGAGACAAGTTTGTAACTCATTCTCCTTTGTAGCTAATTTGTGGAGCTAAATTAGTTTCCAAATGGTCAATAGGAGGTTTTGGACAACCAATGGAGGGTCATTTTTTGTTGCACTGGAGAACAAGGGGTTGTACTCGGGTCCCCCACCCTTCTCAAATCACAACTCTCTCCTTTAGAGCTTGAGAGTTCATAAACAGATTCAATTCTCATCTCAATTGAGTTGCTATAGCTAGATACCTATATCGTTTTTCATTAAAACTCCGAATTCTTAATTTTCATTTTTTGGATTATCTATAATTTTCTATGTGAATGCAAATATTCCAAAATTCAACATCCTTCGTGACATTTTCTTGCAACAACATTCACAACACTAAATCTCCACCTCTATTGTTTATGCATTGCATCTAAGTAGAGTAATTTCCAAAACTTCGACCTATCATAGTATGCTACCAGATCTGAATTGTTAGTTTCCTTCTTGAAGCATAAGTGCAACCGCAAGAATTGCAATAAATAGTTTATATGAAAACTCATTATTGTTATAAAATAAAGTAAATATTATCAATGGAAAACATTAAAGTAATTACTAATCATTATATGATTTAAGGTAGTCAACATTTTCTTGTCGGCTTCAACTAAACTTACTACTTCCTCTAACCATGGAAAATATAATTTAACTTCACGATCCTCAATTACAACCCCTTCATTGGCTAGCCTATTTACACATTTGTTTCCTTCCCTTAAGTATGTGTAAATCCGATTTCTTTGAAACTCTGTAGCAAGGTCTTGTATTTCCACAATTATTTTTTGTATGTTCCATGGAACCTTTGCTTTCCTCAAAATTGCATTCATTACTATTAGTGAATCACCTTCCATCCATACTTTGTTCCATTTCATCTATTTGCATATTTTTAACCCTTCAAAAGCCACCCAAGCTTTAGCTTCATTATTTATCTTAAATCCACTATTGAAAGCATAATGAGACAAAATATCTTCCCTATTATTTCTAATTATTCCTTCTCCTCCTACTAGTCTTGGATTTCCTTTATATGCTCCATCAAAATTCAATTTCACTAACTCTACTTTTGACGGTTTCCACTTTATATTCTTTGCCTTCTTTTTGTTTCTCCTGCATCCAACATCATAATTCCATTTGATGACTTGACTCCATTTATCAAGGCTTCTTGGTTCAAGATTAGGAATTGGGTGAGTTGATAGGGCTAGTTTAGCCTCCTTTATGGCTAAACAAATCTTCCTTTTCATTACCTCTAAACCGCTTTCCTTTCCTTTAAATATTCTTCTATTCCTTTCCAACCATACAGTCCAAAGTATTGCATCTTTTGATATATTCTAGATTACCTGTAAAGCCTCACTTTTAAATTTACTCTACCATTTCTTTAACCATTCTTCAATTCTGCTATTCATCATCATGCATTTACCAAACATTTTAAGAATCCATTACCATAGTTTCTAGACTATTAAGCAATATCCCAAGAAATGGTCTATACTCTCCTCCTTTTTACATAGAACACATAATGAGGGGCCACGAAAACCCCTTTTCATAAGGTTATCCCTAGATAAAAATTTTCTATGATCTATTAGCCAAACAAACATTTTGACTTTAGGAATGCTCGGGCTATCCCAAATACCTCTCCAAATTCTTGCGGTATCCCTATTTTGTTAGTGCTTTACATTATATCCACTTCTTGTTGTGTATTCTCTTTAGCTATTCAACTTCCAAATAAGCTTATCCTCGACTCCCCTCGAAATAATCGTTGTTATATTTTTGTTCAACTGCATCCTAGCATCAATGTCTTGTATAATTGTAAAAAAATTTCTTTCCAGTTGTATCTTCCTTCCTGATCCTTGTTCATTATGTTTGAAACCGTATCACCATATTTGTCTTGAAGTAATCTCATTTATGGTTTCAAAATTGGATATAGATTGAGTGGATTTTTATCACACCAAGTATCCATCCAAATAGATTTTTTTTTTCTACAATTCTCACCACCCATCTTAGACCTTTAATAACTAGATCAACTGATTTTTTAAAAACGTTCCATAGTGCAAATCCATCTACTAGTGAGAATGCAACAAATTTTAAGCTTGGGTCATTGGGCTCAAGTACTTAGAAGAATTCATGCCCATTGTCTTTGACTCTCTTTGTACAATCTCCAAATTACTTTTCTCCTAAGAGCTAAGTTTGCATCCATAAGAACCCTAAATCGATACCTCATGAATTTTGCTCTCCTCATGGGCAACCTTTCACATGCCTCATATTAAAATAAAGACTCATGATTCCATAACCTCCTACTTCATGTCGACACATCTCATATGACTCTTTACTTCCATACTTGACCTATCCCTATGACTCTTCACTTCCACACTTGACACCTTGCACACACAACTCACACTTGCACACCTCACACTTGCACTCTTGACACCTTTCACACTTTATTACATAACACATCACTCTTTACATCTTGACACATACTTTAGACACACAAATTTCCTAATCTAATATTTACAATAGTACTCTATGATATTCAATATACCAAATAATATAATACTTCCAACACCCCTTCAATATTACATTATTTGGTATGAAGACTTTGTCTTTTGTCTTGGTCTTGTCTTCTTGCTTTACCTGAGCTATTGCTGGTGGCATTGCATTATCTGTAATTATGATTATTTCCATAGTAGCTTTTGTAATGATCTGTTTGAGAATTTCATCTAATGCCATCATTAATATACCTTTTATAGTACTCCATTCATGAACACCATTTCCTTTGTACCAACAAGTTTTGTGGGAATGATTATGGCTCCCACAATTTTGACAATGAACAAGATCCCAACAATCTTTAGCTTTATGTCCATATTTATTGCATTTTTTACACCTTTGAGTGTAATTTGATCTTTTATATTTTGGATGAACTCTTATAGGAACAAAAAATTTGTTTCTTGATTTTGTAACTCTTTTTGATGTCTTGCAATCTGATTTCCCTTCATTAATAATATCTTCAAAACAACCATTTATGCATTGTTTAAGAATCGTAAGAATTGTACTTTCTGCATGCTCCATCAGTCATGTTGTTCCATGTCTTTCTTTTCAAAACATTTGTAAATAATTCTTAGAAGTTTCCCCTTTTCTTTCATATTGAATATTCATTTTTCCTTGATCAATCTCACAAAGCAGTTCTACAATTTATCTCAACAATTTGAATTTAACTTCTCTTCAATCAACTTCAATTTCAAATCTTTAATTTTCAACCAAGCAATTAATTTCAATTCATTATTTTTCTTCTTATAACTCCCAAATTTTAATTTCACAAATTCACAATTTCACTTTCAAATTTCAATTTTACCCAAACTCATTGCTCCAATCTTCACTTCAAATTTTAAACATTTAATTTCCTTATATCTCCCATTTATTAGTTCATTCCTTCAAACTTTTCATCAATCAATTTTCACATTCATCAAATTCAATTCTTTAATCTCCTTATGACTCCCAAATTCACAATTTTCCAATTCCTTTTCTTTAATTTAATAAATTGATGTCTTGAATTAATTAATTAACTTCCGTTCACTCCAATCTTCAATTAATTAAGTCATTCCTTATATCTCCTGGCACTATAATATAACAACTTATCCTTTTAATTAGTACTACACCTTATAAATCCAAATAATCAACTAAAAAAAACGCTTAGAATAATTACACTTACCTTCAAATTAAATATGCGCTTTGTATAAAATTCAAACCTTACCTTCAAATCATTTTGTCAGGCGTATCAATTCCGTTCTAGGGCAAACATTCTAGAAATAGTTTTGGCACCTTTTGCATGTCCATTTAAAAAACCCTTTTGCACGTTTGTCTTCTTCAAGCAATCTTCACTATATATTCTCAGGCTTCAGTCCTCACCTTTGCTCAGGTATCTTCTTCACTACTTGCTATTCCTTTGGACTTCGTATGCGTCTCTGGTCCCGTCTGTTTCACTCAGGCAACGATTGTAGGCACTCTCCACTAGTAACCTTTTCAAGAAACCCAGCTGTGCACATTCTTTCAAGTTTGCTACAATATTTTCCTTGTTTTATCTCCAAGCAGACACTCTCCAAGCACTTTCCACAATGCCCTCTTCTATTTTTCTATCTTCAAGCAAGCGCTCTCCAGGCACTTTTCCACAATGTTCTCTCATTGATTACTTCTCCAAAATTGTTGTACTGTATCTTCCTCTACAACATTCACTCTTCGTACCTTCAAAGCTTCAATCTCTCCTTCCAAAAATATTGTATTTAGCAATCTCACTTGGAAACTAATCTTTCTCCAATTCATTCTCTAAAGTCGTTCTCCTCCAGTAAATCTCCCTCCAATAATCTCTAATCCTCTACTTCCACAGTCGTCCATGTCTCTCATCAAATATCTTCAACAATATCTCCTTCCTCAATATTCGTCCAATCTCTCAATATCTTCCTACAATATCTCCTTCCTCAAATTACTCCTTCAATATCTCCACAACAATCTTCTTTCCTATTCAATATCTCTCTCCTCCTCTTCAAGCTCTCTATCAAGATGACACTTGAACCAAGTTGTCTCTCACAGAGTCCACTCAATGTGGCTTTGATACCGCTATTGTCAAATATGCCTGAAATCACAGGTAAATTTCTCTAGGATCAAATATCACTCACATAAAATCACATTCACAAGTAACACAAGTATTGCACAACAAAATACTCTCTATTACATTCATAAATCATAATATCTCACATTACAAAATCATCCAATTACATTGCATGGAGCTTTATCTCCAATATATAATAATTCTCATGACTTTTGCTCTCCTTATAGGAGACACAACCTTTCACATGCCTCACATTATGACAAAGACTCATGATTCCATAACCTCCTTCACATTTTGATACATCTTATACGACTCTTCATCCATACTTGCCACATATTACCTACGACTCTTCACTTCCACACTTGACACCTATCACCTATGATTCTTCATTTCCACACTTGACACCTTGCACACACAATTCACACTTGAACACCTCACACTTGCACTCTTGACACCTTTCGCACTTTATTACATAACACATACCACTCTTCACAACTTGATACATACTGTATGTTAGCTTTTTATGGGACGGTAGTACAGGAAATACAACCACAAGATGCAAGATAACTAATCTGAGATAACTATAAACTAATGGCACAATAATATGCAGGAAAGTAATGAGATGAACATCTGCAAATAACTCAAAAATATGCCATTAATGAAAGTGACAAAAATAGTACAATGCTATATAATGGAGGACATGAACACTCCATGAACAGATATGAAAGGACTACATTGTACCATACTACTAAACTATACCACACACTCTCTATATTTACTACTACATAGAAAACACTCACTATGAGGCCTTTATATAGGAAGATAGATTCCTTGGCCCTTACTCTACCTATCTACCTGATGTACAAGTGGACTCCTTGTACATTTACAACTTGCACATTGACACTTGTGCATTTATTACAATACTTGAAGTAACTAACTTTACTCTAAAGTAAACTCCTACTCTAGTTATGTACCAAAGGTGGTACATTTACATGACCCAAATGATGTAATATACTCTAACACCCCCTTGTATTACATTATTTGGGTATTGAAGACTTTAGTCTTCAATATGGATCTTCATCTTTAGAATAATCTTCAACTTGATCTGGTTCTTCTTCTTCTTTTGCTTTTGTTTTCATGTTGTTTCTTCTTGTCATTTTTATTCCACTGCCTTTTGCTATTTTTGAGTATTTGGAAGAATATTTGACCTTGTAGTCTTCTAGGTATCCTTGATGGACTAGTGATCTCATAATTTTGCAAGTCATAAGTGGATCATAACTGCTTCCTTTTCTGTTCATTGGTTTCTTGTATGACCTGTTTCCTTGATCTTCACAAAAGTCAAGCTTGAGCTCATTGTTAGTGGATGCTTTTGAAATAAGAGCTTGGAAGAAATAATCTAATCTGAATATTAGTTTCTCCTCAAATATTTTATAGTATTTGTCTTTGTTGTAATAATAGTAAGATGGATGATATTTTCCTCCACAATATTTACATGGATGGAAACTCTAGCAGTTAACCTTCTCATGACCAAATTTACCGTAGTAGGTGCATAGTAAAGATATCCCAATGTCTTTGTTATCTATTTTAGGAATATCATGTTTATCTATTTCTTTGATGAAATAGTTGAACCATGTGTGTACAATTGAAGCTATTCTATCTTTACCTTTTTCATAGATTTGTATGAGATCTTTTTGATCAATGTTCTTTTCTACCTTTTGAATATGATCTTCAATATTAGTATTATCATCAACTCTCTTTACTATCTCATTAGAAGATGTGCCTAAAGAATCTACTTTCACAAAACTATTAGTTTGTGAGTTTTCAGAAATCCTTTTAAATTCTATTGATTCTTCTCTTCCATTTGCATCTTCTTTATTATCCATTGAGTTTTTTGAATCATCAATCATGCTTTTAAGCCATATTGGTATTTTCCTTGCTCCTTTTCTAATTACATTATTTAATGTGTTCTTTGGAGTAGACATCCTTATAGCTCCTTAGTTTAGAGTATATGAACCAATTTGATAAAACCTTTCTAGACTTAGGTTTTGTAGGATTCCTTATGTCTCCCTAGTGATTGGAATGTGCTATAAGTTTGATAAAGTGCTTAGCAAGTAATAGTTCACCTTTTGGGTTGATTTTGTAATATTTTGTAAATAACAATAATCAACTCCTATTTCACCTTATCTCTCCTAATGAACTATGCACTTATCAATTTGAAGTTCTCTATGGTTGGATTTCTTTTGTCCCTTTAGTATGAGTATGAGACAAGTGTAAGTAAATAATTCCAACTCCTTTAAGTAAATAATGAACTTCCTTTTATAGCCCTTAATATCCAATAGTTTAATATTTCTAAATTCCAATAATCTATGTTTGATGTAGTATACCTTATATCTCCCTAATTTTAGAATTTTAGAAAATAATGATATTTGCAATAATAATTTGTTTCCAAGTAGAAAACCTTATACCTCCTATGATATTAATTGCAAATATTGTATTTCAGCTAGAGTGATAATATTATTTAAGGATAAGAATATTAACTCCTTGATTTGCTCTCAAATCTATTAAGGTTGATTTTACAAATAACTTTAAATGCAAAAGATAATGATAATTTCAACCTTATATTATCCCTTATTACTCCTTATGAAAGCAAATTAATCAACCTATATAAAATAATACCTTAGTAAGGTTGATGAGTGCTAAAACTCCTTGAAATGTGTTGTATCCTCTTGTTGGTTTATGATAGGCTAGTGGACGTCCTCTTATGATAGTCTTAAATGCACCTTTGACTCCTTGACTTCAAGCTTTGAATACGCTCTCACTTAATGCAGGCTTAGAATGCGCTTCGACTCTCTCCAAGAGCGCTCCTTTTTATGGTGGCTACAAATGTGCTACCACCTTCTTGATGGGTGTGCCAAGTGGCATGAGGTGTTACCAAGATTCTTTTGTCTCCTCCTTGAGTAGCACTTGTCTTTGAGGAGCATTAGACCGTGTGGCGTAGGATGAATTCCTTCTTGTTGAGCGTTGAAAATTCTTGGACGTTAGGGCAATGATGGAAGGCGTTACTTAGATGGGCACCTTTCTCTTGAGCGTTGGAGATAAGATGAGAGTGTTACTTGGTTGAGCGCTCTTCCTCCTTGAGCGTGGGCGTTAGGGTTTGAATATTCTCTTACACCTTTGTGCCAAGTGGCACAATATTCCCTCCTTGTCAAGACAAGTGTTTGAGCCTTCTTTGCATGCACTCTTACCTTCAATGTACCAATGTCTTAAGGCTTCTCAATGTATTCTTGCCAACTATTGCAAGCTTTCTTTTGCCTCCTCTGTGATAACAAATTGTGAGATGGCTCCTCCTTTTCTCCAACGAATATGGATGATGTATTCCAACAAGGTTGGCTCCAACTATGAAGATTCTCAAGCATTGCAATGGTGCTCCCTCTTGGCTGGTGGTTCTTCCACATTGGAGCTTTGGTAAGACACTCCTTGTTATATGTAGGATGTGTTGCGTTGTCCTTTGTATTGTCCACCTTGCAATGAGTGCTAGTTTCTTACGTAGGATTGTTGTTGTTGCTTGTTGTGTAGATGCTGAGTTGGTGTCTTGATACACCTTGGTGATGTGGATATTAAGCTCTCTAGGATCAGATCTATTCTCAAGCACCTTGAGTGTGCTTTCACCTTGCTAGTGATGGACATTGAGCCCCTTTGGAATGGCTCTCTACTCCTTCTTGAATTTTTCTCCTCAAACTTTAGTGATGTGGCCGCTTGGAGACCGTGTCTTGCTGCTTGTAATAGTGTCTTTAAGACACTCTTTCTTTGTCCTATTTTGCTATAACTGAAAGGACAAAGTTGGTGCCAATGTAATGTTTTTTTTTTTTTTTTTTTTTTTCAAAACCCTTTGCAATAGATTAGGATAAAATATTATATTTTGCACCAAAGTTATACATCTCCTATTGAAGCTTCCCTTGCTTCTTAAATATGGTGGCACTCTGCTCTATTCCTTGAGAGCAAGATGTAATGTATTGTTGCCTTCTTTTCTAGACAACACTAACCTCTAACTCTTTACTTGGATAACTTTAGCACCAATGAATCCAAGCTCTTAACCATGCAACTAATTTTAGAGGTTTAACTTTGCACTAATGTTCACTTTAACTAAAAATCCTTAGTGAACTTTGAATAACTAATATAGTGCAATAATAGTTTCTCCTTATTACTCTTGTAAATGAACCCTCAAAGTAACTCAAAATATGCACTAATTTTCACTGCAACTTAAAATACTTAGTGCACCTTAAGAAATTCTTAAAACAACTAGTATAGTGCAATATTGATCTCACCTTATCACTCCTTCTAATGAACCTTAAATCATGCACTAGTAATATCTGCAACTTAATGTAGTCTTCTTTGTTTCAACTAAACAATAGGAAGATGATATTTTTCTTTCTGTCAAAATATATCCAACTCCTATTTTAATGTGCAGGTAATAACCTTAAAAGAAACTCTCTTCTACACTCCCTTGAAGACTTTAAAATGAATCCACTCCTTGCAAATTTTAAACTAATATGGTGCTTAATGAATCTTAATAAACTAAAAAGCTAAAGTTCAACTAATGAACCTTTTGCACCCAAGTTGCTTACCTTTAAGATCTCTAAAGATGGTGGATGTCTTGGTGATTCGATTCACCAAATTACTGCCCTTAACTAGATGAACTTGCAACTCTACTTGGTTGTCCTAAACAACTCTCTAACTCACCTTTTTGCAGCTTCGAAAACCCTCTAACTTGCTGCCCTTTAACTGTAGTAGGTGACTTCGATTCTCCTTCAGGATGTATCCTAGAAATCTGAACCTTGATGTTATCCTAATTGCTGCTCTTTCATAATCAATCTTCTCCACTGAAATGTTATCCTTGAAACTCAAAAATTTGGTAGGAAACTCCTCCAAATCGTAGCTGAGTTTTTCTTCAAGAACCCTTCAATATTTTTCTATAGATTCAACAAACCCCTATCTCCGAAATGTGCCTTCTAGCTATCAAAGGCAATCTTCAAATCTCTTGGATTTGGTAGTAGTTCTTTGGTCTCTTTTCTCCTTCAACCTCCTTGTCGAATTCTAACTTCAATCTAGGCCTTCTTCTCAAGAATCTGAAAGTCTTGAGGTCTTCATCAATCTCCTTAAAATTTGGCAAACTCCTTGCCAAATCTTTCTCTCTTGGGCTTGTTGTCGGATGGTGACAATTGTCCCAAAATCTTCACTATCAAGAACTTCTCCTTGGTAGTGAATTTCTCCAATGAGTTCTCCTAGGAACTCCTCCAATGGCCTTCTATGAACTCTGTAATAAGGCTCTCCAAGCCTTCTCCTTGTTTCTCCTTGAGACCTCTCCTAGGTCTTCAATCTCGTAGCTCTTATGGTCTTCCAAATGAGACCTTTCCTTCAACCTTCTACTATGGAAGTGTTGGTAATGAGATCTTCCTCTCGGATCTCTGTAGTCTACTACTTCTGGAATCTGGAATAGGACCTTGCTAGTCCTTCTTCACTCTATAATCTGTAGGCTTCAATGGAGATCACCAACCTCCAATCTTCTAGAATTGGGAGTTCTTTAATGAGACCTCTCGTAGGTCTTCTTCAGTTTCTCTAGCTGATTTCTTCAATCTGTAATGGATATCACCAATCTCCTATCTTCTTCTAGACTCTTCTTTGGAGTCTCTTGAATCAGCAATAAGGCTACTATGGCCTTTTCTTCTTCTGCACTCTACAGGTCTGCAATCTCTAGTAATGGGACCTTTTCTACAGGCCTCCAAATCTCCAATATTCCACTTGTTGCTTCTAGTGCTGGATTGATTCTAAAGAAGATATTCTTCCTAGCTCTATGTAGGAAGCTTCCCAACTTTCTTTGAATCTCCTTTTCCTACAACAAAGTATTAGGAATTGTAATGGAAGAAATTCTAAATCTAGAGATAATCAATCTTCACTAGTTGATTTGTCAATCTAGTGGAATCCTTGTTGAGTCCTAGTCTTCATGAGTTTTTTGTAACCCTATGGAAAGACTCTAGCCAAATGCAATCTCAAAAATTTTGTAAATGAGATTTTTAGATTTCTCTCAATCTCTCTTGTGGCTCTCCCTATCTTCTAACTAATCTACCGTGGCTCTGATACCACTGTTAGCTTTTGATGGGATGGTAGTACAAGAAATACAACCACAAGATGAAAGATAACTAATCTGAGATAACTATAAACTAATGGCACAATAATATGTAGGAAAGTAATGAGATGAACATCTGCAAATAACTCAGAAATATGCCATTAATGAAAGTGATAAAAATAGTACAATGCTATATAATGGAGGACATGAACACTCCATGAACAGATATGAAAGGACTACATTGTACCATACTACTAAACTATACCACACACTCTCTATATTTACTACTACATAGAAAACACTCACTATGAGGCCTTTATATAGGAAGATAGATTCCTTGGCCCTTACTCTACCTATCTACTTGATGTACAAGTGGACTCCTTGTACATTTACAACTTGCACATTGACACTTGTGCATTTATTACAATACTTGAAGTAACTAACTAACTTTACTCTAAAGTAAACTCCTACTCTAGTTATGTACCAAAGGTGGTACATTTACATGACCCAAATGATGTAATATACTCTAACACTTTAGAGACACATTTTCTAATCTAATATTTACAATAGTACTCCATGGTACTCAATGTACCAAATCATGTAATACCTTGAACGTGTTCCACTGCCACCAATAAAGAATCCTTTACTATATCCCAATTATGTTGATAGAATGTTGAAGATATCCCATCCAAACCTAGGGATTTATCCTTATCAAAATAAAAAAGAGCTAAATGAACTTCTTCTAGAGTAATAGGCTCCATCAGTTTCCTATTATCTTTACCTGCTATAATTATAGGTACTTCTTGTAATAGTTTACCATTAAGAACTTCAAGCTCCTCCAATCCTAGAATATCTTGATAAAAAAATCTTACCTCCTTTCTAATTTCACTATGGTCTTCAATCCATACCCCTTTTGATTAATTATACTAATTCTAGATGTTGACCTCTATACTATTGCCATCCTATTAAAAATCTATGTTTTTATCTCTTTTTTTTTTTGATAGTTATAAGTGTTTGTATTTATAGCGGGTTTTAACAAGGATCCCAAAACCTGATTACATAAGCAATGGGCCTAGGGCATCAATCCCTTGAAACTAAACACCAAAACAGAAATCCCGCCTAGTGGTAATAGTAAGCATGAAACAATCCCTCTTAGCGGGAAACAAACAAATAAGAAAGAAAGTAGTTTTGGAGATCTCGCCCAGCGGGGAGTAGCCAAAAACCACCATCGAGAAGATCCCACCCAGCAGGAAGCACAAAAAAATCGTTACAATAAAATCCCACCTCGCGGGAAGCAGTCAAAACCACCACAAAAAGTCCCGCCTAGCGGGAAGCAACAGGGAAATCCCGCCATCCGGGAAACCAGCAGAAAAGAAAGGATCCCGCCTCGCAGGAAAACCGACGGATTTGGCGGATCCCGCCTTGTGGAGAAACCATCTCGCCCACCGATAAAACATTCAGTTCAACGAGAGCCATCCTGTAGGAAGCCGACAGCCAGCATAGAGAGGATCCAACCCATCAAGAAGTGACCATAGAGTAGCACCACAAGGAACCCGCCTCAGGAAAACAAAAGAGGATCCCAGCAGCAGGGACCAAGAATCCCGTCCAAGCACAGAGCCCGCCGAGGGACCAAGAATCCCGTCCAAGCACAGAGCCCACCGAGGATTCACAAGAAAAGGGGGAAGCTGTCCAAACCCTAAATCGTCACCTCCATCGCACAGAGAAACGTAGGGGACCAGATCCACGCGAATAACCTGCAAAAAAACCCCAGGGGGAAGCCTGAGGGAAAAAGGGAAGGGATCCCCAACCAAACAAGGATCCCTGGGAAGCACCAGTCCGAAAAAACAACCAAGGAAACCCTAGCCGGTCGGGAGGGGCGCAGATAGTGGAGAAGGATCTCCCCCGGGAGATCATCTCGCAAACAACCACTCCCCGGGAGGGATGACCTGGGTTGAGCCAGGGACTGGGCAGGAACCAGGAGCCATGGGAGGGGGAGCAGGGGAGGGACCAAAGCCCTCCCCTCTCTACTTTCTTCCCTCACCATCTCCCCTTCGATCATTTTTATCTCTTTTTAACCAAGTTTGTCTTGATTTTAATCTCCAAAATTTCTCTTCCTTACTCAAAATATTATGATATTCACTAAACAACTCCATTTCATCCGATCTTGGATTATTATGCTCACCTTTTTAGAAATTTGAAATATTATATTTTAGTTCTTTCTTCTAAAAAAAGATTCCAAAAGTGTTCTTGTTCCATTCTTTTAATCTAGATGTCATTAATTTAATTTGTTTTGGAAGTGTATACAACCCACTATTTCCTAAAGAATTCTATGTTTGCATTATCATATCAACAAATTGAGGATGGTCTTCCCAAATCTACTCATATTTAAAATATATTTTTTAATTCACTTACCACCATTTTAACTCTTATTGGCTAGTGATCTAAATCAATCCTTGTCAAGGTATTAATTTTAGCACAAGTCCCTTCATCTAGCCAATGATTTGAGAGTATGCATCTATCTAATTTTTTGCTATTAGGTTATGACCTCTTTTGTTGTTGGTCCATGTATAGTTGTCCTCTTCAAACTCAACCTCCCATATATTATTGCTTTGAATAAAAGTTGAGTAATCTCACATACTTTGGGTTATTTTACTAATTCTCTCCAAATTTCATCCAACTTGGTTATGGCATTAAAATATCCTATGCTCATGAGTTAGATTTCTTAGTCTTTACTTCTCATAAAGGCTTCAATATATTCCATACTTCTAATTTTCCTGACTGAGTTGTAGGACCATAAACATTGATAAGGATGAAACAAATATCTACAAAGTAGCATGTGATTAATGAATGCCTACTTTTATGAATGATTGTATAGGAGGTTCAAACAAGATTCCAACATGTTAGAATTCCCCCTGTCGCTCCTTTAGAATCCACAACATCCCATTCACATATTTCCCATATTGCTTTCATAGTTTTGGAAACTTCTTCCTTTGTCATTTTAGTTTCCTGGATATAAAGAATATCAAGCTTATTACTTAAAAATAGGTCCCTAATACACCTCTGCTTTGAGGGGGCATTAGCACCCCTTATATTCCATGAGATGCTAATCGTGTTTCATTAGAGGCTAATGGCCTTGCCTACAAATCACCAATATCATTTTGTTGTTTGGTAAAGAGAAGTTCAACCAACTTAGATTGTGTTCCTTTCTCTATGTTTTCTCTTGCTTCCTTGGCTCTCGCTTGATAATTTGAGGGTTTTCCTCTTTTTGCCTTGCATGTATCAAGAGTAGGTCTTATTATTCTATTCCTCAATATTCTTTCACAACTTTCCTTTTCATTAGATTTATCCTCTCCTGGCTCTACTACAAAAGCTTTTGACTTGTCCTGCTCATTTTCTAGTATTTCCTTATTAATGGTAGAGGTATTAACATCTAACACTGCATTTTCTCTACCACTTTTCTTCTCCTAAATGGTGCATGGTACTTCAAGAGAGTCTTCAAAATATGATGAGGCACATTCCTTAGGTTTAGCGGGAATGTTCATCCCTAAATTAGGATCATATTGAATAGAAGGTTCCTTGTTAATATTTTGATCTTGTTGTACCATGTCCTCTAAGCTTTGATCTACTTTTTCTTCATAGGCTAAAGCCTCAAAAGAATTGGTATTTCTTCCAATATCCTTCCTTACTGGTCTCCACTATTTATTTACTTTCATCTATTTGGACCTATTTTTTAGAAGTTGAAAACCATCCTCATCCATATCCATTTGTAAGTTTCTCTTGCGATTTTCTACATATGTTTATGTTGGACTCTTCTTAGGGCATGATCTCTCAATATGCCCCACCTCATGACATCTTCTACATCTAAAAGATATATTTTCATAATCTATGGTTTGGATCCACAACTTACCCCCATACTTAAGAATGATTGATTATGGTAAAGGTTTACTTATATCAATCATGACCAATATCCAAGCATAAATAGCCAAGAATCCATCTTTTGTAGTTTCTGAAATCTCAAGGAATTCTCCCAAAGTGTTTCCTATTGCCTTGAAGGTATCCATTTCCCAAAATTCAATGGGTAACCCATACATCCTAACCCAAACTAGTACTAGGGATAGATTTACGTTTTTAGGTGCAAAGCCTTCATACCAATGGGTAAGGAAGAGTCCTGCTCTTCCCATAAACCAAGGACCCCCTTTTAGGATTCTATCTCTTTCCTCCTTGGAACAAAAAATGGCTAAGAAGAAACCTTTGGGAAGAAAGGATAGACTTACTCTTAGAGACTTCCAACTCCTATCAATCCATTTTCTCAAGGTCGAAGCCCCTGGCCAAGACCCATTAAATTTACCAAAAACTGCCCTATCTTTGAGCAACAAGGATCACTTCTCTATGAGGTCCTCACTAACCTCTACTACTAGGGATGATTCTAAGGATTTAGTTGTAAATCGATCCATGGGAAGGAAACTATAACTCAAAATCTACTGAAATTTACTAGTATATCCTATAGCGATTATATTATTTGAAAATAAACCTATAATAATTTGCATGCAAAACTTCTAAGATAATGAAGGGGAAAAATAAACTTAGTTGAAAAATTCTATGCCCAGACAAAATGTCCTACCTCGTTGATGCCCTAGCCCTCCATTGCTCCTCCCATCATCCGAACCCTAGTTGATAGATATCTACAATTTTGTTTTTCATGACTTGAAAAATCGTCACTACCCTTGTTTTGGATGACTAACTTCATAGGGTTGTATCTCCCTCAATATCACTCAAATTCCTTCATATGACCACTCATTTTAAAACTCTTCAAATTTTGCACAAATTGATCCAAGAATCATCTGAATCGAACAATCCTTCGCAAAGAAATGACTCCTAAAAGATGAGATATTTTTTAAGAAAAATTGCCCTAACATTGCCCTAGTTTCAAATGGTTGTCTTCACATGGTCATATCTCCCTCAATACTACTTGGATTCTTTTGAATGACCACTCATTTCAAAGCTTTTCAAATTTCACATAAAATGGCACAAGAATTATCTAAATTGGACAACTCTATGCAAAAATATTAATTTTTAAAAAATAATTCATTTTTAAGAAAAAATTGTCTAACTCTACCAATTCAATGAAGGGTCAAATTATTGACATTGGTATGCTACATATTTATTTGTCTAGCTCAATAGAGATTATAAAAAACCTATAGTTCAATGAATTCTATCTCCAAATATAGGTAGGTGAGCGTCTAAAGCAATAGAGCATCTAACAAGCACAACAATGGAAATATATGGTATTAATATATATATATATATATATATATATATATATATATATATATATATATATATATATTCATGCATTTCAATGGAAAGTTAATGCTAAGGTAGGTTTATCTATGGTTGATTTGGATTATGATTAGTGTAGTTTCTTTAAACTAATCATAGAGAAGTAAAAGGGAGAACCTTAGTTATCAAATTCGGCAATTTTTTTGGATGAAGTTCAAAATTCGTCGAACTTACCTTAAGTGAGAAAAAATACGCACAATTTTTTTTTGGTCCTCACAAATTTAGACAACTTGGTATGTTAATAATATGGTTTTGTTTTTTATGGAGGCTTATTACGTGCAGTTTGTGGCTTTCCTGTTGCAGATTGTGCACTAGAGTTTTTTTGGGAGGAGTTTGCAGAGATAATGAGAATACAAATTACATATAAAAGAAAAAAATAATTTTATTAAAATTTAAAATCATTAAAAATTATGTAATTTGTACAGTGCGAAAGTTATTTAAATTATGTAATCTACAGGCACAAGAAATGAATTTATTCCATTCAGTACTCCAACACCAAATTGCGTGCAGAAGTTTAATTATTTTTAATGATTTAGTAAACCAAACAATCTAGGGACAATCTTTAAAAAAAATATTGTTACTGTTTTTTTATGTCCAATTAGTATGGGGGCTAAATTGAAAAAAGTTTGTTTTATATCTTATTAAAAAAATGTTATGTGCATACACCTAAGTTCATATATGCACATTTATAATATATCGAATTTGATGTCGAAATTTTAATCATGATGAATTTCTTTCGAAATACACGAACTTGATAACTAAGGAGAGAACCAAGGGACGAAGCAAAAATAAAAGATAAAAAATTCTCTTGATAACTTTTTACTTTTCATGGTTAATAGTTGATTTGGGGTTTATGTTGGAAAGGGGCATTGATATTTAAAAAGTCTACATTAATTCAGATACCCTCCAGTAGGTGAATTCAGGTTTCTCATGTTGATAGATCTGAACTTCTGGCTCAATTGATGTGGTCTATGACAGAAATCTATTCTTATTTGATCTTGGTTGTGGTCTTGTTGAAAGGTTAATTCTCCAGACAAATGTGCTCCTGTGTTGGATTCCGTATAAGTTAATACTAATTTAGAGGTTGTCAATTTGGATGTGAATTTTTTGTCATGTGTAGGAATCCTCTTGTTGATTTAGTAGTTGCTACTAGTAGCGGACACATAGATGTTGATAATGCTGACAATGCTTGTGAAGTGTTTAACAGCCCAATGAAGTTACCAGACAAGGCAGCATGGGATCTGAGTTTGTTAAATGCCCACATCGATAAAACGGTTTTAGTAAGGTAGAGTTTCAGGCTAGGTTTGCCTGTTTTGATTTCCATGTACGACTCCAATCAGATATATAGGTGAAAGCAGTCCAGCGTTCAGAAACCTCCCCTGCTGGCTGTTGGAGCCTATTGATGAATCTCTTCTGAGTGATCGAAGAAGATGAGAACTTGACTGTGGCCTTAAAACTATTGTGTTTAAATTTTTAATTTTTTTTTTTTGTTTATTCTAATTGAAATTGGAATGTTTCTTTTAGAAGCAATTGCTATGACTAAGCTGTTATGTTACTTGAAAAAAACAGAAAACATGGAATACGTATGACCACAAGGAAAAAGCTTATAGGCCCTGAAATCAAGTGGAAAAAAAAAATCCTCATTACTCAGATGTGGTAAAAAAGTTACTTGAAGATAGTAAAATAAAAAAAAGTTGGGGAATTGCTAACCCAAATCAAAGAAAAGGAATAACCTTCTCAAAAATATTAAAAATCATATGATATGATTTGAATAATTATACTTCCATATTTAAAATCCCATAAACCATATATAAATCTAATAATTAAAATCTTTAATTTCATTATATCCCTCATTCTTGACTTCAATTGCAGTTGGTCCGAGTTCAATTGCAACCTTACCACTATAACCCTTAGCCACTAAATTTACGAGGACTAACTGCCTCCCTAAGCATTCTCGGTAAATGTACGATGACTAACCTGCCTCTCATAAGGGAATCGGAGTGAGTCGGACCTCATTCTTCTAGCGAATTGTTTTCTTTTGTTAGCTTCTCTACTGCTGTGTCATCCTTGTTGGATGCTTTGTGATATGATGACTGAATTGTTTCATGTTTTGTACGGAATTGGAGATGTCCATCTAGAGGCATATGGTTCCCTTCATCAAAGAAAAACTGCATTATATAAGTTTTGATAGAATAAATATATATAAAATATAGATTTATATTATTGTATTATTTGTTATATTTTTAAAAGATTATTTATTAAAGTTTGTGAAGATAAGTTGTTAGGATATTTAAGATTTTGTTTTATCAACATGATTTGATTATTAGATTATAAATCATTATAAATTAGAGTTTGGAAATGTAAATAGAGAACTTTGTGTAACATTCTTTTATGGTATCAAAGCCACAAAAAGGAGCTCACATCTATCGTTCCAATCAAGTTGATTTTTTGTCTTAGGTAGTTAATGCCACTGCAAATTGTTACTATACAGTTTGTTTTGGTGTTTTTATGTTATCAACAATGGTTTTCTCTTGCATTGTGTTTAGATCTATTGGATTTGGTAGACAACATTTGGTGTTTTGATATTTGATATTAAGTGGTTTTATTCTCGATAAAGTTGTTGCTTGTAGTATTCGGAGTTCCATTAGGTCCTGGTAAAGTGCTGGTTGGAGTGTGTCCTCATTTCTAGCTTGGGCAAAGTGCTGGTTGGAGTTTGCCCTCATTTCTAGCTGGGCAAGGTGCAACTTGAAGTTTGCCCAAGTCTTGAGCTTGGGTGGAGTAGAGTGCAACATTTGGCATTCGTTGCTCTGAGTCTGGTTTTCAAGGCATGTTTGGCATTTGACATTTGTTGTTTGGGGTTGTCATTAGTGGAAGAATGGAAAATATTTAGATTCTAATTGTTTCATATTCACAAAAACTGATTGGAAGATATTGTAGTGCGTGGAGCCATAAGATACATACAATTTGTGAGTATTGAGATTTGACAAACAAGGTTCTCAAGAAAGAAACTAGACCAAAAGATGATGTTGATGACTTCAACAAACAACATAGAGAAGCTTTGATGCTTTTCAATTTGTTTGTTATAGGTGATTTAATTCCTAAAGTTTGTAATGAAGATAATGCTACACCACTATGGACAAAGTTATAGAATAATATCAAATATTTGAAACAGGACATGCTTTGTTTTTGAAGAATCTTCTCTATTCTTTTCGGTTGAATGGAGGGTCTATTTTCGAGTACCTTATGCATATGAAGGATCTAAGAGATCAATTAACTACTATTCAGAATATAGTTGATGATGATGACATGGTTGACATTTTTTGCGAGGTTTTCCTCCATCTTATGAGTCTTTTGTTGAGTCTCTGCATTTTCTTGTTGAAACTCAAATTCTTAATTTTGAAAAGATGTGTTTACTTTTATAAAAAGAGAGGAGACAATCACAGATGTGGTCATTCACCTCAAGGAGTACAGAGTGCATTTATTGCTAAAGCCAAACATAAAGGCAGTTAGAATTCCAAGCCCTCGTCATCTGAATATAGGTAAAATAAAACTTCTAATATAAAGTAGTCCCAAGTCATTTGTTTTTACCACAGGAAACTTGGTCATTTAAAATGGGATTGCAATATAGTGAAGAATAAACAAAATCAACAAGGGAAGAAACAAGTAAATGTTGGATAGAAGATTAGGAATAGAAGTTTACTTTTGTAACAACTTAGAGTTTGTCTGATTAATCCACTAAGTGGTACTTTGATTTTAGAGCATCTAGACATTATACATGTCAGAAAGATTGGTATGTTAATTTCATTAAATATCTACGTAGAATGAGTGAGTTTCACTTGATATTTGTAGATCATACTTTATTGAAGGGTGTCGTAATGTTAATGTGACATTTAACAACAATGTTACATACTTCTTCAAGAATATTCAATATATTCCTGATATGAAAACAAATCTTCTATCCATTAGTGAAATTACTAGGAACTCCCAACTTCCTATGCATTTTTATAAAAATAAATGTAAGGTGATGCATGTGGGTAAAAACAAGCTCATTACTCTTGGCATAGGTAAGAAGGGGTTATACAAGTTAGTTGATACCAAGTTTTCCAATTCATTTGCCTTGGTAGTTGAAGACAATAGTTTTGTTCTTTCGAATAAAGGGTTTGGTCGCCTCAATTATAACTTTGTATCAATTCTCAGTAATATGGTTCATAGATTGCCATCCATTCAAGAACGACAACATTTGTGCGCAGGATGCCAACTTGCAAAACAATCATCAATCACTTGAGATGGGCAAGTCTTTGCATGCACAAGGTGTTTTAGATTTAATGCATATTTATTTGTGGTGGTTCAATGAATACACATTCAATTTGTGGTGCAAAATATTTTTTTGTTGATGGTTGATGATCATTTGAGGAAATGTGGGTATACTTTTTGAAGTATAGGATTGAATCAGTGTTCCACGGGGACGCGTCTTCCCGTTTCTCGCATCCCCCAACACGGAAGGATGACATTGGGGATGTTTCCCCTCGTTTCCCTTTTTGGGGGACGGCTAGGAAACATTCCCGGGATGGTTGAGGCCTATGGCCTCTCTTCCCTGGGACATCCCCTATTTTGGGGCATCCCTAGGGACGGCCAGTCGTCCTCGGGGACAGTTGGGTCCCTTTGGGGATGCTCGGGTCATCCCTAGGGACGGATGGGCGTCCCCAATGGTGCCCAACTGTCCCCCACGGCTAGGCGTCCTCACCCAAAGGGGAAATAAAAAGAAAAATTTTCCTAAACAATATTTGTGGTATCTGATTGTTTAAGCATAGAATGCATCTTTGGATTGAATTTGACTCTTAGACATCAAGAGGCTGTATGATCTGACTGCATGGAGTTAATAACTGAAAACAAGGCATGAGGACGACTGTTCCTACTTATTAGCCCAATATCTGACTATCACTACAAACTGTGCATTTAAAGGCTTACATATAATGACTGTCAATACATTGAAATGCCAAAACAAGGTCATTGACTTTTACATAGATCTGCTAATGAATAAAATGCTTTTAGTGAATTATACAGTCATATGCATGCATAGGACCGATTACAATTTAGTATAATACTGAATACATATTGGGGACTTATCTAGGGTAATACGTGCTGAGTATGTAGTCGAATGCATGTATAGGACTGTACCTTGTTTTGTTTTCATCCATGCATAGGACTGAACTTATGAATGCACCCTTGGACTGAATTCATCGTGGTAAATTGGGACTGAAAATGGTTTCCTTGTATTAAACTTGTTCCTTGTTTGCATTGAACATGATCTCTGCCTTACATCAATGTACGGTTGGACAGAACAGTCTTTTTCAATACATATACTATTGGGACTCAACATGGTGACATGAAATCATTACTACATTCAAAGGGACTATCCATAATATTTTGCATTTAAAAGGTATGGAATTTGAAAGGTATGGAATTTGAATCGAACTGGATGTGATAAAAGCTTGAGAAGAATTCATTGTGAGGACTCATTGTGTCCGAAGGGTCTAAAAATGGTATATTCCAGTCCTGGCTACATAATAAATATTAAATGGACTTATTACAGTTTGTTGTCATTAGGGATTGGGTATGTTTCCATAAGATTAAATATGAATTAGTGTTCCCTTACTTGTTGCATAATAGATTTATAAGCATTATAAGGTGTGCTGCATTTAGTTACATTTGTTGAAACAATTAAATGACCGCACTTAGTAACTAATATCAATATGAATATTCAATATCCTAATATCATTTTTGTTGTGTGTAGAAGTCTGAATGTGTAGATTATTCTAAATTTCTAAAAAAATTCATTTTTTATAGTATTATACTAGCCGTCCTCCCAGTTGTCCCCGAGCCATCCCCTAAAATTGGCCTGCCATCCCCCGCCGTCCCTGGAAACATGTCCCCCTGTCCCCAGGCTCGTGGAACCTTGGTTTGAATGTTTTTTATACTTTAAAACTTTTAAGGCCCTTGTAGAGAAATAATTTGGAAAGCAAATCAAGGCCTTGAGGTCAAATAATGGAGGTGATTTTAGTTCAAAATAGTTTTAAGATTAGGCATGAGGGTATACATAGGTAGTATACAACTCCTTACACTCCACAACAAAATGGGTTAGTAAAGAGGAGGAAGAAGACAATCATGGAGATGGTTAGATGTATCGTGCATAGTTGAAATGTACCATATTGTTAGTAGGAAGAAGCAAGAAATATTGTTGTCTTCATTTTCAACAGGTTTTCCATGTAAAGCTTTGCACACTGTAACTCCAAAAGAATCTTGGTTTGGAAGAAAACCTTCACTTAGTCATCTCCGTATTTTTTGTTATGTTGCTTTTGCATAAATTCTCGAGGAGAAAAGAACTAAGCTAGATGCCAAAAAAAAAAGTTCATGTTTGTTAGCTGTAGTGAACAATCTAAGGCATACAAATTGCCTGATATCTCTACTAACAAGATTGTAATTAGTAGAGATATCAATTCAATGAGAAGACTCCTTTCTTCTCAGATGATGGTAAACCTATTGAGATTTGTGTGTGTTTAGAACTATTGATGGTACTACAATAGGTAATGAAAGTCACTTGGATTCAGATACATCAAAGATTTATGATCAAATGGAGGATGTGAAGACTCAACCACAATGGTGTGTTGAAAATCCACTTTGGGATGACCTTCGAGAATAGAGCTTGACAGAGGTACAAACAAGTGAAGTTCACCAACAACAAGAGCCATGTCAATGACCAAAAATGTATACACAGACAATGAAATATGTCAAGGAGGATGAGAAAGCAATTATTGGCTAATCTAGGTGAGCAGGAAAAGAGCCTAAACAAATGAATGAGTAGACAAATTTTGCTTTAATTTCATAGTTTTTTGAACCCAACCGATATGAAGAGGCCATAGGTAAACCAGATTGGGAAGCTACCATGGAGGCAAAATTTGACTCATTGATGAAGAATAAAACATAGGAACTATGGCTGAGAGGGGGAGGGACCTGCTCCCCTCCCCTGGTTCTTGCCCAGTCCTTGATTCATCCCAGGTCATCCCACTTTGGAAATGGTTTGTAGTAGATGATCTCCTTGGAGGGATATCCTTGTCCACTTTATGCTCCTTTTCCAGTAGTTTTGGGGTTTCCTTGCTTGAGTCCTAGGCCTGGTGCTTCCTAGGGATATTCTAGGGTTTCCTGCATGTTCCCGGGATCCTTTCCCTGATCTCCCTTAGGCTTTCCCCTAGGGTTTTTTTACAGGTTTTTTACTTGGATTCGGTTCCCAGGGCTTTCTCGGTCTATGGTGGTTACAGGTTTGGTTTTCGATTGCTTCCTGGTGCGTCATGTGAGGTACTTACTTCATCGGGGTTGGTCTGGGAGGGTCAGTTTCCTCTTTTCCCATGACTCCTCTCTAGGATGCCTTTGGTTGCTGGTGGTCCCGTTCCTTTGGGTGGGGCCATGTTCGGTTTCCTGTTCGAAGGCTTCTTCTTGCTAGATCTGTTGTTTGGTGGATGCTTAGAGCATTTGCATGGCCTTAGGGGGCCTCTTCCTGTGCTTCAGTTGTTACCAACCCCAATCTTAGTTCCCTGAAGTTGTTCGTGTGCAAGGATGGGGGTTCCTGGTCCTTTTTGTTGGGGTGCTTAGGGTTTTCTGCTGCATGTCTCGATCTTGGGGAGGGGACCTGTGATCAATGCATGCAGACCCCTGGCTCCCTTAGTTTAGGCTTCCAAGGATCCCATATTTGTGCCTGCTACCACTTTTCGCCTAGGCTTTGCAGGTTTTTCGTTTCAATTTCCTGTTCGGGGGCTTTTGCTTTCTGGTCCTGCTTCTCGGTGGACTCTCAGAGCTTGTTCTTGGCCTTGGGGGGGGCCTCTTCTTGTTCTTGAGTTGTTCCCAGTCCCAGTTCCAGTTCCCTGGAAATGTTCGTGAGCAAGGATGGTGGGTTCCTAGTCCTTTCTGTTGGAATGCTTGGGGTTTCTTCTGCATTTTCTAGTCTTGGGGTGGAGTTCGATGCACTTGTAGTTGTGGTCACTCCTTCCTCCTTCAGTTTTGGCTGTCGGGGATCCTTTCTTTGCGCCTGTTGTTGTTGTCCCTGGCTCCTTCCGGCTTCCTCGTACTCCTGTTGGCGGGATACCAGTGCTGCGGTTTTTCAAATCCGTTCTTCTGCTAGTTTTCCTATTGGGTGGGATTTTCCAAACCTGTTGGTTTTCCCGTTGGATGGGATTTTTCAAATCCGATTTTCTACTGGTTTTCCCACTGGGAGAGACTCTCCAAACCTGTTGGTTTTCCTGCTGGGCGGGGTTTTCAAATTCATTTTTTCTATTGGTTTTCCCGCTGATCGG
The DNA here is from genome assembly GCA_028583015.1 of Wollemia nobilis. Lineage (NCBI taxonomy): Eukaryota > Viridiplantae > Streptophyta > Pinopsida > Araucariales > Araucariaceae > Wollemia > Wollemia nobilis. Next base: position 38,115,116 of record JAQPPZ010015824.1, on the reverse strand, counting down.
GATTTTGCAAACCTGCTGGTTTTCCCGCTGGGCAGGATTTTCAATTTGGTGGTTTTCAGCTGCTTCCCGTCGGACGGGATTTTCAAATTCATCATCCTGTTGGTTTCCCCACTGGGCGGGGTTTTTCAAATCCATCTTCCTACTGGTTTTTCGTTGGATGAAATTTTCAAATTGGTGGTTTCCCGTTGGGCGGGATGTTCAAACTCTATGTTTCATCCTGCATGTTTTCCCGTTAGGCGAGATTTTTCAAAATTGGTGGTTTCTCGCTAGGCGGGATTTTTCAAATTTATCTGTTCCCACTGGGCGGGTTTTTCCAAACTGTTTATTTCCCGCTGGGCAAGATTTTTCAAATTGATTGTTCTTGACCTTTGGTTTGGTCGGTTGACCTGTTGTAAAAAGGTTTTGGGGTCCTTTCAAAACCCGTTTTTAATATAATTTTAACCTACCAAAAAAAAAACATAGGAACTATGTTACCCCATGGAAAGAAACCCATTGGTTGTAAATGGGTTTACAAGGTAAAATGTAAATTAAATGGTTCAATTGAAAATTCAAAGCTCGTCTTGTTGCTAAAGGTAATGTACAATAAGAAGGTATATATGATTTTTCAATTAGTTCTCTCCATTGCAACTCAATTTGGGCGGTAGTATATCAGATGGATGTTAAAAGTACCTTCTTGAATGAAGATTTGGAAGAGGTCTATATGGTGTATCCACAAGGGTTTCAGTCACTAGGAAAAGAACATATGGTTTGTAGATTAAGTAAGTCCCTATATATAAGCAAGCTCCTCAAGCTTAGTATTTCAAATTTGATCAACATCTTAGAGATTTAGGATTCAATTGGAGCATTTTTTATTCTAATTTCTATATCAAAACTACAAGTAATGATATTGTCATTCTCATTATGCGTGTTGATGATCTTGTTATTGTTGGTAGTGGAGCCCACCAAATTCAAAAAGTAAAATCTGATTTGTGTTTAGTTTTTGATATGATAGATTTAGGGCTCTTTCATTACTACCTAGGTGTAGATTTTTGGCAACTTGATCATACTATATTTATATCATAAATCAAGAATGCCCAAAAAACTTTTGTAAATATTTTGGATGACAAGTTGTAATATGATATTTACATCTATGGAAGTCACGTTGAAATTGTCATCACTCTGATTCATCTCTTGTCCATGAGTTAATATCTCATAGTTGGTGGGTAGCTTGATTTATCTTATGACCACTCGACTAGATTTATGTTTTGTAGTGAGTTATTTGTCTCATTTCTTGCCAAATTCCTGAATAGAGCATTGGAAGCTACAAATTGTATTCTTAGATTTATACCAACAATCTAATGATTTTTAGTTGGTTGGATACACTAATGCAGATTGGGCAGGATCAATTGATGATAAAAAAATCTATTATTGGCTATATGTTTGCTCTTGGATTAGGATCTATTTCTTGAAAGAGCAAACTTGAACATATAGTTGCTTTGTCATCAATTGAAGCTGAATTTAAGGCAACATGTAGTGTTGGTTGCGATGTAGTGTATTATCTTAAGATAGATCAAATAGCATCAGCATCGCTTCATTGTGGTAATCAAAGTGTGCTCAAGTTGGTGAAGAATCTAGTATATCATGCCAAAATAAAACATATTGAAGTCTATCATCATTATAACCAACAACTTGTGAAGCATGAAGAAATTTGCTTATATTATTGTCCATCTTTTGAATAAATTATTGATGTATGACTAAACCCTTATGTAGAGAAAAAAATGTAAACTTTAGGGATAAGCTTGAAATTGTATTTAGGTTAGTCATTAAGGGGGATTTTAGAATAAATATATATGATAAGGACTTATATTATTGTATTATTTGTTACAACTTTTTAGGGATAATTTGTTGAGATTTTTAGTAATAAGTTCTTGAGATTTTTAGTAATAAGTTGTTAGGATTTGTAGGGATAACTTGTTAGGGTTTTTAGGATCTAGTTTTATTAGCACCAACTGATTATCAGATTGTAAATCACTATAAATTGGGGTTGAGAAATGCAAATAGAGCATCATTTGTTACATTCTTATAATTTTCATGAACCGGGGCGTAAGGATCTCAGTAAGAACTCATTGTATAATGTTCAATTTTGGTAAAGTTTTGAATTATATTTATGATTGGAAATCGACATCGAAATTTTAAAAAAATTGTACACTAAATGGCATGTTGTATGGAAGTATTTGGTATTGAATTAGATTGATACTACTAAAACCATGGTTTTTGTTTCAAATTTGTAGTACAAATAAGTGTTTCTTTCCTTTCATACAATTGCCTTCTTTTCCTGGCTTGGTTTTATGTGGAGGCAAAAATTCAACAACTGGTGATTAAGTTGAATTTGTAGTGACCATGTGCTTTAGGAGCACATGATTATGAGTCTTAAGGAGATGGTTTGCTCATATTTAGAGGTAACTTTTATCGTAGGACCTTTGTTTGTCAGTCAACCTCGAAAGTCTACCTTTAAATTTCAAATATCCGAAAATGAAGCCCCATCTTATTGTTGACATCTTATATAAAAAATAAAACAAATAAAAAGATGTTTTTGAACATCTAATTGAAATTGCTTAATTCTTTGAAAATTGCCAAAACACACTTATAAAAAAAGAAAAATAGAATAAATGCACAAAGGCAAACAAATATTGCTAGTTATACATTGCTAAAATTGTCACAAATCTTATTTATTTTCCTATTCCCTCTCTAAGATGTAGTTGGATTTTAGGTCTCAACAGTTATAATGATAAACGAGACTTGCTTTTATTTTGTGAAAACATGAAATTAGTTTTTTAGGTTCTAATTGAATTTAATGTTTTTTTATTGGTTTAAAGAAAGGGTCTTGAAAGGATCCCCGAACCTTTTACAAAAAGATCACAAGAGAGACAATCTCCTGAAGACTATCTTTTGGAGACAAACAAGGATCAGCTAAATCAAGGAGACAATCTCCACATGACCATCCACAAATGAGACTTGAAAATTGATAAAGGTTTCCCGCCTAAACAAGGAGAACCGACATGCAACATAAATGAAACAAGCACCTTGAAAGAGAATAGAGGGCCTTATGGCCCCAACTGAAACAACGTGGACAATTCAAAATTGAAACACAACTCCTGCTCAAAAATTAAAATGGATTTTCCCCATGGGAAAAGCAATGCAAACAAGGAAAGCCCACTCAGGGCCTTTCAAAGGTCTAGAAGATGGATTAGCAGCCCGAGGAGATCACCACAAGCTATGGGATCTGGGCACAATCTAGAATCAGAAAAAACCCAGAGGAGATTCAAACTGTCACGGTGCCCCAAAACTGGAAGTAAAAAAACAACTGACACAGGGACTACCTTCAAGAGCCCAACTTCTGCAGCAAGCGAGGACGCACAAGGTCTCTCTCCCGAAGACCAATAAAAAACTATAGACAGGGCCTGTCAAACAATCACCAACCACAGATCAATGCCTCAGCCTCACCAACTATCCATCCAAGAGGTAATCTTTAGAGACCTATCGCAGTTGAATGAGAAAGCATAGGGTCCCGACCCCAAGGACAAAAAACAATTGTAGAGAAGGGTTCCGCGAGTACACCCCTGAAATAAATAAGCATTGAATCTTCTAAAAGACAAGGCAAAAGACCTCAAACCTGCCACTGAAAGCCCGACCTGAAAGCAGTCGCGAGATCCTCTCATCTATGGACGTTAGAAACGAGGTCCCCTTGCAAGACTGATCCTCTCATCTATGGACATTAGAAACGAGGTCCCCTTGCAAGACTAAAATAAATGCAAAACAAGAAAACCGTAATTTTAACCAAAAGAATAAATATTGTTCAAGTAGAGTCAACTAATATTGAACAACATCTAACATTTTCATAAAGTACATATAGTAGAAAAGATAACCAAATTAACAGGCAAAATCTTTTTGGTTCATTCTAAATACTTAATCAAGGGGCTTTTGAATTAGAGAGTTTGGGTAGAGCATTCCAAATGGGGCAGAGAACAATTCTATTTCCCTATCCCTACAAAAAGGGAATGAAGCAATGCCATCCAATCAACTTCCCTGCGATTCTAGAATCAGAGTTTGTTTTGAGATGTGTACCTATGGATAAGAAAAGGAAGGTGAGGATGTAAGGATATGAGGACACATAGACGTAAATAGCAGTATGAATTGCAGAAAACACAATTAGTACTAAGGATCACCAACCAAAAGGATTCTTGGATGAGTACAAGTTATCCTATTTACAGCTACCTATAATTCATTGTGACTGATTGTTCAGTAGAAGATGATTCTTGGAGGAGCAATCAGTCTGAGACATTGAAGTGGACTGCATTTGATTACAAAGAATTTGACTAACAGAAGATAAAACACAAAGCGTTCCAGTATATATTTATTTTTAATTATCCTATGCATGACTTTCTCTTTCATATGCTCAACATGCGTGCTACAAGATTGCATGCATAGGCTGCGAACATGTTTCTATAAATTATGTTTAGGGGAGAAACTTAGGACGTACATGACTTCTCTTTTTTCAATCTTGTACTGCAATTTTCAAAACTAGAATAATACCCATTTTAAGTTGAAATTACTTCAAAAATGATCATGAAATATGGTTGTTCTCTTTGATATCGATATCCACTCAAAAAGTATTAAATCACCTTTAGAAAGGTGATTTTACACACACACAATGTACATATGGATATATGCATATGTATGATTTGCAAATATTCACTTTCAAATTATCACCTTGTATTTGTTAAACTTTAATGCTTCCTAAAATTTATATATCGATCAAATTCTTCACATGGTTGAATTAGTAATTGAAACTCATGGTGTTTGTTTTGGTCTTGAAATTTTGAAGTCACAATGGTCCTAAATAAGATGAAGCCTGTCTTAGATCACATAATATACCTTCCAATTTGGACACACTCTTCCTTTTACAGGTTTTATATTAACCATCAAATGCCTTCAATAAAAACATAAGACCAATTAAACCAACATCAAGCCTTGTTCCCCTAAACAGGTATTTTGGCCTTTTAGATATTATTATATGGTCTCATAGCCTTCATCTAGAAAGAAGCGTTTTACCCAAATTGTCCCGAAAAACTTCACTGTTTTTAGGCTAATGATAGTCTTTAGAGGCCCCATCAACTTCGACTTAACTTTCCCTTGATTTGGAGGCTTCTCTTTTAAAATGCCTAGGAGCCTTAGTTCCATGGATCCCCATATCAATGATGTGACAACAGACAGTACAGAAAATGTTTAGTAATTCCTTTTTATGGAGTTGAAAAGGTTTTTATTTAGATGCCATGTTCTTGGAATATGCATGGATGATGTTGCTATTGGTTAATTATGTTGCAATTTTTCACTCTTTATCAAAAGCAAGAAGCCTAATGCCGAGACTTGTGACTTTCATCTTTTACATGCTAACAGTGAACATTCTCTAAACGCTACTTATCCCAAGCATTATGTCACTTGTTTGTAATTTTCAAACATCCAACAAACTTGCTCAACGCCTAACCACCATATAATGTAAGGGAAGAGGATACACCCATTGCCTCGATGTGTTAATAGCCTTATGTGAGGCAAATCGTTATATGACAGATTATTATGATTTGGTGCTTTGTGGTTTATAATGTTTACTTTAATTATATAGGGTCATAATTGTTATTGGGTATGTTGATTTTATGGGTAATCTTGCACAAAGTATTCTCATGTACTTTATATCGTAACTTTTGTGAAAATGCAAGATCATGAACATATTATGGATGTTTATGGTTACAACAATGAGCTTATGGATTTTTATGGACAGCTATATGTAATGATTCTTTTTTCGTTTATGTATGCATGTTTTATATAATTATGTAGGGATTTATGAGTGTAAATGTAAACAAAAAAAAACTATGGTGAGCTTGAAGTACATACTATGATAATTGAGACTTGTAATTTGACAATCTTTCAAGCACTACCTGCAGCATTTGTATTTATTTTGGAGAGAAAATATTTAGCTTTTCTAATCTAGTATAAAACAAATTTATTGCATTTCTTTGACTAAAATGCTAGCATGCACAACTATGCAAGTGTTAAACTATATGAAGGATATATATTTACATAAATAAAAATGGAATATGAAGGTTACCAAGGACATATATTTACATGAATAAAAATGGAATATTTATGCCTTCACATAGGCGACAAGTAACTATTTGTGGTGCAATAGTTTAAATTTAATTTATATTTTTTTTTTGAATTTACATGGTGGAATCGGTAGCCGCCACGAATCCGGGCAGGCTGTCCAGCTTTTATGACCGCCACAGTATTCTGCGCTGTCCGCCTTAGAAGCCGCCACACAGATCTTCGCGCAGTCCGCCCCTATAACCACCATGCCACAATCATTTTAAACCTTTTATGCCGCTGAAAGCACGAGGAAAGAGACAAGCGTTCAGTCCGGCGAAGCCCGAGATTTGAACCTTGGACCTCCGCCCCCCTTATGAATTTAATTTATGTTTTTTGAAAAATGGTTTTAAGGAAAATTTAAATATTATATACATGTAGTATTATTGTTATCCATCATAAAGAGGGTGCTTTTGGTTTAGTTGCATTCAATTTCTGGACTCTACATGGTAGTTTATCTTAAAGTGTTAAGATTTCTCGAGACAATTATGTTATTTAAATCATATGTATGTTAACATATTCACATTGCTCATTATAATTGTGAGTCATTCAAATCATAATTATGTATACAAGTGATATTGCATTGCATTTGGAATGTTTTCATGTTAGGAACTTATGTTCAATCCATCTATTGATGGAGTATAATATGTTGGAAACCAAATTCCTTCCTATGAGGAATGTGGTACTTGTAAAAAATGCAGGATATGCTTGTTTTAATACAACTGTATTGTTTGTAGTATTCAAAGTATTTTTGAAATAAATTTATCAAATATAAGGTAAATTAATTTGTATAAGCTCAAGCATACTATCTTCAAAGTGCTCTGTCAGCTTAAGAAATAGCTCCGACTCTCTTAAAAAAACTTTAAAAATAATTGGGAAGTCATTTTGTTTTTTAAAATTGATTATATGGAACTCAAGTGTTGTAGGTGAGTTGGAGAGGAGAGGGTAATCCTCCAAGAGAGGTCCCAGGTTCGAATCTCCACCCTACCAAAAAGTTGAATTGGGTATCCAAAATTCAATTGATAATGTTGGTGCGGGCAGGGCGGGTGCGACTCCTGGGTGACTTCTTGGTCGTGGTATTTCAGACAAAGACGGTCCCATTTTTATTATATGTTCATATTATATCATGACCATGTTACCATAGTATTTCAGCAAACCGTATTAATTTTTTTTTTTTTTAATTATATGTTTATATTATATCATGACCATGTTACCATAGTATTTCAGCAAACCACATAATGGTCTATGACATTTATTGCTTGGTAAGATTTGAATATGGTTCTCCGCCTTAAAAGGCCATGTTTTCAACCCCTTTAGCTTATGCTATTTGATAATTGATTAGTCAATTTACAAGTGGCATTTGTAACAATAGCATAATTATATATTTATTTTATTTTATTATCATTCTAAGCATATAAGAAATGCCATTCTGATGATATGGATGTATGTTGACCCATGAGACAAATGTACTACTAGGTTGTAGCTATAGATTACTTGTGGTTAACATGGTAGTTGTATTTAAGTCATAAGGCTGAAATGATATGTGCTATTTTTAAAAATTTGGCTCTTAGGTGTGGTGACTTGTATATCTTAGGCATGAGAGGTGTTTTAAGTTATATTTGTCCATTATGAAAAGTTTTTAAAAATTTGACTCTAGTATTAGATTAAGTGGATATCTAATGTTAAGACTATTTTTTAGTACATTTGATACTAACATTAACATCAGTAAAAATCCTTTCTTTGATCTTCTCTCCTCCCATTTATGACTTATCAAACTAGGTTTTTTTGCACTATTTATAGTGGCTAGACAGACTTGTAAAGGATTAGATATTTTTGGAAAATTGTAGTGTTTGATTTACTAAATTGAGATTTAGATGGATCCAAGAATAACCATCACACAAAAACAATGGTTGTGCAAACAATGCAAGTAATAATATGCAATAAAGCAACCACAAACAATTGAGAAAATGTTGAGTGTCATAGGAGTGTTAGTGCATTAGATTGTTGTGAATATGAAAATGACCTTCTAACATACTATGCAAGGATTAGGCAAAGACAATGAGATATGGTTTGGATTATAGTGTGAGACAAGTTTGTAACTCATTCTCCTTTGTAGCTAATTTGTGGGGCTAAATTAGTTTCCAAATGGTCAATAGGAGGTGTTGGACAACCAATGGAGGGTATTTTTTTTTGTGTTGGATAAAAATGGGTTGTACTCGGGTCCCCCACCCTTTTCAAATCACAAATCTCTCCTTTTGAGCTTGAGAGTTTAGAAACATATTCAATTCTCATCTCAATTGAGTTGCTATAGCTAGATACCTACATCATTTTTCATTAAAAGTTTGAATTCTTAATTTTCATTTTTTGGATCATCTACAATTTTCTATGTGAATACAAATATTCCAAATTCAACATCCTTCTTGACATTTTCTTGCAATAACATTCACAACACTAAAACTCCACCTCTATTGTCTATGCATTGCATCTAAGTAGAGTAATATTTCCAAAACTTTGCACTATCATAGTCTGCTCTACCAGATGTGAATTGCTAGTTTCCTTCTTGAAGCATAAGTGCAACCACAAGAATTGCAATAAATAGCTTATATGAAAACACATTACTATTATAAAATAAAGCAAATATTATCAATGGAAAACATTAAAGTAAATATTAATCATTATTTGATTAAGGTAATCAACATTTTCTTGTCAACTTCAACTAAACTTACTACTTCCTCTAACCATGGAAAATATAATTTAACTTCACAATCCTCAATTAAAACCCTTTTATTGCCTAGCCTATTTACACATTTGTTTCCTTCTCTTAACGTATGTTTAAATTCGATTTCTTCAAACTCCGTAGCAAGGTCTTGTATTTTCACAATTATTTCTTGTATGTTCCATGGAGCCTTTGTTTTTCCTCAAAATTGCATTTATTACTATTAGTGAATCACCTTCCATCCATACTTTGTTCCATTTCATTTGTCTGCATATTTTTAACCCTTCCAAAGCCACCCAAGATTTAGCTTCATTATTTGTCTTAAATCCACTATTGAAAGCATAATGAGACAAAATGTCTTCCCTATTATTTCTAATTATTCCTCCTCCTACTGGTCTTGTATTTCCTTTAGATGCTCCATCAAAATTCAATTTCATCAACTCCACTTTTGGCGGTTTCCACTTTATATTTTGTCTTCTTTTTGTTTCTCTTGCACCCAACATCATAATTCCATTTGATGTCTTGACTCCATTTATCAAGGCTCTATGGTTCAAGATTAGGGATGGGGTGAGTTGATAGGGCTAGTTTAGCCTCCTTTATGGCTAAACAAATCTTCCTTTTGATTACCTCTAAACTTTTTTTATTTCCTTTAAATATTCTTCCATTCCTTTCCAACCATACAGTCCAAAGTATTGTATCTTTTGATATATTCTAGATTGCATGTAAAACCTCACTTTTAAAAGTATTCTACCATTTCTTTAACCATTCTTCAATTCTGCCATTCATCATCATGCATTTACCAAACATATTAAGAATCCATTGCCATAGTTTCTAGACTATTGAGCAATGTCCCAAGAGATGGTCTATACTCTCCTCCTTTTTACATAGAACACATTATGAGGGGCCATGAAAACCCCTTTTCATAAGGTTATCCCAAGATAAAATTATTCTATGATCTACCAACCAAGCAAACATTTAATGCTTGAGCTATCCCAAATACCTCTCCAAATTCTTGCAGTATCCCTATTTTGTTGGTACTTTACATTATATCAGCTTCTTATTGTGTATTCTCTTGAGCTATTTAACTTCCAAATAAGCTTATGCTTGGCCCCCCTCGAAATAATCGTTGTTATCTTTCTGCTCAATTGCATCCTAGCATCAATGTTTTGTATACTTGTAAAAAATATTCTTTCCATTTGTATCTTCCTTCCCGATCCTTGTACATTATGTTTGAAACCCTATCACCATATTTGTCTTGAAGTAATATCATCTATGGTTTCAAAATTGGGTATAGATTGAGTGGATTTTATCACACAAAGTATCTATCCAAATAATTTTTTTTTCTACAATTCCCACTACCCATATTAGACCTTTAATCACTAGATCAATTGATTTTTTAAAACCGTTCCATAGTGCAAAACCTTATGGTAGTGAGAATGCAACAAATTTTAAGCTTGGGTCACTGGGCTCAAGTACTTAGAAGAATTCATGCCCACTGTCTTTGACTCTCTTTGTACAATATCCAAATTACTTTTCTCCTAAGAGCTAAGTTTGCATCCATAAGAACTCTTAAATTGAGGCCTCCCCTAGTTTTATCATTACACACCTTACTCCATTTCACCAAGGAAATCTCCTTTTATCATGTAATGCTGACCACAAAAATGATCGTATAATATAGATTAAAATTTTTTTCTATCGATTTTGGCATAGTATACAAGGACATATAACATGTTGGAATGGCCTACAAAACTAGTTTGATTAGCTACACTCTTTCTGCTAATGATAGCCATATTCCTTTTCATGTTAGTAGTTTATTTTAAAATTTACATATAATTGGATTCCACAACTCTATCATCATTCTCCCCTCAAATAAGGGCGTCCCTAGATGGGTTGCTAGCAAATTTGCCTCCTCAATTTAAAGTAATCTGCATATACCTACTTTGATTCTAGCTAGAGTGTTTGGGAAGTAAAATTTGGGTTTTGTCCTATTAACTTTCCACCCTGATGCTCTTTTGTATTCCTTTAATAAGATATTCAAAGCTTCGACCTCATTTATTCATGCCCTCCCAAAAGGATTGTAACATCTACAAACTATTGATAGATGATGGTGTTGATGTAATTAACAATCTTAAGTTCACTTATTAGCTCATCTTGTAAGCCTTCTTCAAGTTCCTACCCAATACTTTTGCCATAATAATAAACATATATTGTGATAAAGGATCTCCATGTCTAAGACCTCTCTTGGATTTAAATGATTATGTTATTAATCCATTGACCAACATTGAATATGACATTGTAGAGACACAAGATTTAATCAATTTGACCCATTTCTTCCCAAATCTAAACTTTTCTAATATTGCAAAAATAAAATCCCATTTAACCTTATCATAGGCTTTACTCATATCAAGTTTGAAGATCATTGCTCTATATTTTCTTGAAGTTGTTGAATGCATAACTTTATGACCTACTATGATCCCATTTATAATCTCTCCCTTTCACAAATCCTCCTTGCTCTTCTGAAATAACTTTGTTTAACAGTGGTCCTAACCAATTTGCCATCACTTTGGAGACTATCATATATGCCATATTACATATGCTTATAGGCCTAAATGAATCAAATGATTTTGCATCCTTATTTTTTGGAATTAGGGTAAAATATGTTGCATTTATTTTATAAGGTATGTGCTATTTTACCCTAGATTGTTTCGTTGGAAAATATGCTTGAATATCTCATAGGTAAATTTCTCTAGGATCAAATATTACTCACATAAAATCACATTCACAAGTAACACAAGTATTGCACAACAAAATACTCTCTTTTACATTCATAAATCATAGTATCTCATATTACAAAGTCATCCAATTACATTTCATGGAGCTTTATCTCCAATATATAATAATTTTCATTACTTTTGCTCTCCTCATGGGAGATGCAACCTTTCACATGCCTCATATTATGATAAAGACTCATGATTCCATAACCTCCTACTTCATGTCGACACATATCATATGCTTCTTTACTTCCATACTTGACATCTATCACCTATGACTCTTCACTTCCACACTTGAAACCTTGCACACACAACTCACACTTGCACTCTTGACACCTTTTACACTTTATTACATTACACATCACTCTTTACATCTTGACACATACTGTAGACACACAAATTTCCTAACCTAATATTTACAATAGTATTCTATGATATTCAATATACCAAATAATATAATACCTCCAACACCCCTTCGTATTACCTTATTTGGTGTGAAGACTTTTAGTCTTCAATCTCTATCTTCTGTCTTTGTCTTGTCTTCTTTCTTTCGCTGAGCTATTTTTGGTGGCACTACATTATTTGTGATTATGATTATTTTCATAGTAGCTTTTGCAATGAACTATTTGAGAATTTCATCTAATGCCATCATTAATATACCTTTTATAGTGCTCCATACATGAACACCATTTTCATTCCATACATGAGCATCATTTTCTTTGTACCAACAAGTTTTGTGGGAATGATTATGGCTCCCACAATTTTGACAATGAACAAGATCCCAACAATCTTTAGCTTTATGTCCATATTTATTGCATTGTTTACACCTTTGAGTGTAATTTGATCTTCTATAATTTGGATGAACTCTTATAGGAACAAAAATTTGTTTCTTGATTTTGCAACTTTCTTTGATGTCTTACAATATGATTTCCCTTCATTATTATCATATTCAAAATAATCATTTATGCATTGTTTAAGAATCATAAGAACTGTACTTTTTGCTTCACTTTGAATAAATTATATATGCTCCATCAGTTTTGTTGTTCCATGTCTTTCTTTTGAAACAATTTGTAAATAATTCTTAGAAGTTTCCCCTTTTCTTTCATATTGAGTATTCATTTTTCCTTAATCAATCTCACAAAGCAGTTATATTATTTATCTCAACACTTATAATTTAACTTCTCTTCAATCAACTTCAATTTCATATCTTTAATTTTCAACCAATCAATTAATTTCAATTCATTATTTTTCTTCTTATAACTCCCAAATTTTAATTTTACAAATTCACAAATTCACTTTCAAATTTCAATTTTACCCAAACTCATTACTTCAATCTTCAATTCAAATTTTAAACATTTAATTTCCTTATATATCCCACTCATGAGTTCATTCCTTCAAACTTTTCATCAATCAATTTTCACATTCATCAAATTCAATTCTTTAATCTACTTATGACTCCCAAATTCACAATTTTCCAATTATTTTTATTTAATTTAATAAATTAATGTCTTGAATTAATTAATTAACTTTCGTTCACTCCAATATTCAATTAATTAAATCATTCCTTATATCTCCTAGCACCACAATATAACAACTTATCCTTTTAAGTAGTACTACACCTTATAACTCCATATAATATCTCCTTCAATAATTACACTTACCTGCAAATTAAATATGCACTTTGTATAAAATTCAAAATATTTAGCTTTTCTAATCTAGTATAAAACAAATTTATTGCATTTCTTTGACTAAAATGCTAGCATGCACAACTATGCAAGTGTTAAACTATACCAAGGATATATATTTACATAAATAAAAATGGAATATGAAGGTTACCAAGGACATATATTTACATTAATAAAAATGAAATATTTATGCCTTCATATAGGCGACAAGTAACTATTTGTGGTGCATTAGTTTAAATTTAATTTATGTTTTTTGAAAAATGGTTTTAAGGAAAATTTAAATATTATATACATGTAGTATTATTGTTATCCATCATAAAGAGGGTGCTTTTGGTTTAGTTGCATTCAATTTCTGGACTCTACATGGTAGTTTATGTTAAAGTGTTAACATTTCTCGAGACAATTATATTATTTAAATCATATTTATGTTGACATATTCACATTACTCATTACTCATAACTATGAGTACAAGTGATATTGCCTTTACTCATAACTATGTATACAAGTGATATTGCCTTGCATTTGGAATGTTTTCATGTTAGGAACTTATGTTCAATCCATCTATTGATGGAGTATAATATGTTGGAAACCAAATTCCATCCCATGAGGAATGTGGTACTTGTAAAAAATGCAGGATATGCTTGTTTTAAAACAATTGTATTGTTTGTAGTATTCAAAGTATTCTTGAAATAAATTTATCAAATGCAAGGTAAATTAATTTGTATAAGCTCAAGCATACTATCTTCAAATTGCTTTGTCAGCTTAAGAAATAGTTCTGACTCATCTTAAAAAACTCTAAAAATAATTGGGAAGTCATTTTGTTTTTTAAAATTGATTATATGGAATCCAAGTGTTGTAGGTGAGTTGGAGAGGAGAGGGTAATCCTCCAAGGGAGGTCCTAGGTTTGAATCTCCACCCTACCAAAAAGTTGAATTGGGTACCTAAAATTCAATTGATAATGTTGTTGCGGGCAGGGCCGGGTGCGGCTCCTGGGTGACTTCTTGGTCGTGGTCTCTCAGACTAAGACGGTCCCGCAATTTTTTTTTCGCTTAAATTTTTATTTTATTTTATTATATTTTCATATTATATCATGACCATGTTACCATAGTATTTCAGCAAACCATATAATGGTATATGACATTCATTTATTGCTTGGTAAGATTTGAATATTTTCGCTTAATTTTTATTTTATTTTATTATATGTTCATATTATATCATGACCATGTTACCATAGTATTTCAGCAAACCATATAATGGTATATGACATTTATTTATTGCTTGGTAAGATTTGAATATGGCTCTCCGCCTTAAAAGGCCATGTTTTCAACCCCTTTGGGTGACTTCTTGGTCGTGGTATCTCAGACTAAGACGGTCCCGCAATTTTTTTTCGCTTAAATATATATATTTTTTATTATATGTTCATATTATATCATGACCATGTTACCATAGTATTTCAGCAAACCACATAATGGTATATGACATTTATTTATTGCTTGGTAAGATTTGAATATAGCTCTCCGCCTTAAAAAGCTATGTTTTCAACCCCTTTAGCTCATGCTATTTGATAATTGATAAGTCAATTTACAAGTGGCATTTGTAACAATAGCATAATTATATATTTATTTTATTATATTATCATTCTAAGCATATAAGAAATGCCATTCTGATGATATGGATGTATGTTGACCCATGAGACAAATGTACTACTAGGTTGTAGCTATAGATTACTTGTGGTTAACATGGTAGTTGTATTTAAGTCATAAGGCTGAAATGATATGTGCTATTTTTAAAAATTTGGCTCTTAGGTGTGGTGACTTGTATATCTTAGGCATGAGAGGCGTTTTAAGTTATATTTGTCCATTATGAAAAGTTTTTAAAAATTTGACTCTAGTATTCGATAGAGTGGATATCTAATGTTAAGACTAATTTGTAGTACATTTGATACTAACATTAACACCAATCAAACTCCTCTCTTTGATATTTCCTCCTCCCATTTATGACTTATGAAACTGGATTTTTTTTGCATTGTTTATAGTGGCTAGACAGACTTGCAAAGGATTAGATATTTTTGGAAAATTGTAGTGTTTGATTTACTAAATTGAGATTTATATGGATCCAAGAATAACCATCACACAAAAAAAATGGTTGTGCAAACAATGCAAGTAATAATATGCAATAAAGCAACCACAAACAATTGAGAAAATGTTGAGTGTCATAGGAGTGTTAGTGCATTAGATTGTTGTGAACATGAAAATGACCTTCTAACATACTATGCAAGGATTAGGCAAAGACAATGAGATATGGTTTGGATTATAGTGTGAGACAAGTTTGTAACTCATTCTCCTTTGTAGCTAATTTGTGGGGCTAAATTAGTTTCCAAATGGTCAATAGGAGGTGTTGGACAACCAATGGAGGGTATTTTTTTTTGTGCTCGATAAAAATGGGTTGTACTCGGGTCCCCCACCCTTCTCAAATCACAACTCTCTCCTTTAGAGATTGAGAGTTTAGAAACAGATTCAATTCTCATCTCAATTGACTTGCTATAGCTAGATACCTACATCATTTTTCATTAAAAGTTTGAATTCTTAATTTTCATTTTTTGGATCATCTACAATTTTCTATGTGAATACAAATTTTCCAAATTCAACATCCTTCTTGATATTTTCTTGCAATAACATTCACAACACTAAAACTCCACCTCTATTGTCTATGCATTGCATCTAAGTAGAGTAATATTTCCAAAACTTCGCACTATCATAGTCTGCTCTACCAGATGTGAATTGCTAGTTTCCTTCTTGAAGCATAAGTGCAACCACCAAAATTGCAATAAATAGATTATATGAAAACACATTACTCTTATACAATAAAGCAAATATTATCAATGGAAAACATTAAAGTAAATATTAATCATTATTTGATTAAGACAATCAACATTTTCTTGTCAACTTCAACTAAACTTACTACTTCCTCTAACCATGGAAAATATAATTTAACTTCACAATACTCAATTAAAACCCCTTTATTGGCTAACCTATTTACACATTTGTTTCCTTCTCTTAACGTATGTTTAAATTCGATTTCTTCAAACTTCGTAGCAAGGTCTTGTAATTCCACAATTATTTCTTGTATGTTCCATAGAGCCTTTGTTTTTCCTCAAAATTGCATTTATTACTATTAGTGAATCACCTTCCATCCATACTTTGTTCCATTTCATTTGTATGCATATTTTTAACCCTTCCAAAGCCACCCAAGCTTTAGCTTCATTATTTGTCTTAAATCCACTATTGAAAGCATAATGAGACAAAATGTCTTCCCTATTATTTCTAATTATTCCTCCTCCTACTGGTCTTGGATTTCCTTTAGATGCTCCATCAAAATTCAATTTCATCAACTCCACTTTTGGCGGTTTCCACTTTATATTTTGTCTTCTTTTTGTTTCTCTTGCACCCAACATCATAATTCCATTTGATGTCTTGACTCCATTTATCAAGGCTCTATGGTTCAATATTAGGGATGGGGTGAGTTGATAGGGCTAGTTTAGCCTCCTTTATGGCTAAACAAATCTTCCTTTTGATTACCTCTAAACTGTTTTTATTTCCTTTAAATATTCTTCCATTCCTTTCCAACCATACAGTCCAAAGTATTGTATCTTTTGATATATTCTAGATTGCATGTAAAACCTCACTTTTAAAAGTACTCTGCCATTTATTTAACCATTCTTCAATTCTGCCATTCATCATCATGCATTTACCAAACATATTAATAATCCATTGCCATAGTTTCTAGACTATTGAGCAATGTCCCAAGAAATGGTCTATACTCTCCTCCTTTTTACATAGAACACATTATGAGGGGCCATGAAAACCCCCTTTCATAAGGTTATCCCTAGATAAAATTATTCTATGATCTACCAACCAAGCAAACATTTAATGCTCGAGCTATCCCAAATACCTCTCCAAATTCTTGCAGTATCCCTATTTTGTTGATACTTTACATTATATCGACTTCTTATTGTGTATTCTCTTGAGATATTCAACTTCCAAATAAGCTTATGCTTGGCTCCCCTTGAAATAATCATTGTTATATTTCTGCTCAATTGCATCCTAGCATCAATGTCTTGTATACTTGTAAAAAATATTCTTTCCATTTATATCTTCCTTCCTGATCCTTGTACATTATGTTTGAAACCCTATCACCATATTTGTCTTGAAGTAATCTCATCTATGGCTTCAAAATTGGGTATAGATTGAGTGGATTTTATCACACAAAGTATCTATCCAAATAAACTTCTTTTCTACAATTCCCACCACCCATCTTAGACCTTTAATCGCTAGATCAATTGATTTTTTAAAACCGTTCCATAGTGCAAAACCTTCTGGTAGTGAGAATGCAACAAATTTTAAGCTTACGTCATTAGGCTCAAGTACTTAGAAGAATTCATGCCCATTGTCTTTGACTCTCTTTGTACAATATCCAAACTACTTTTCTCCTAAGAGCTAAGTTTGCATCCATAAGAACTCTTAAACTGAGGCCTCCTCTAGTTTTATCATTACACACCTTACTCCATTTCACAAAGGAAATCTCCTTTTATCATGTAATTCTGACCACAAAAATGGTCGTATAATATAGATTAAACTTTTTTTCTATCGATTTTGGCATAGTATACAAGGACATATAACATGTTGGAATGGCTTACAAAACTAGTTTGATTAGCTACACTCTTTCTGCTAATGATAGCCATATTCCTTTTCATGTTAGTAGTTTATTTTGAAATTTACTTATAATTGGATTCCACAACTCTATCATCATTCTCCCCTCAAATAAGGGCATCCCTAGATAGGTTGCTAGCAAATTTGCCTCCTCAATTTAAAGTAACCTACATATCCCTACTTTGATTCTAGTTAGAGTGTTTAGGAAATAAATTTTGGGTTTTGTCCTATTAACTTTCCACCCTGATGCTCTTTTGTATTCCTTTAATAAGATATTCAAAGCTCCGACCTCATTTATTCATTCCATCCCAAAAGGATTGTAACATCTACAAAATATTGATGGGTGATGTTGTTGATGTAATTAACAACCTTAAGTCCACTTATTAGCTCATCTTGTAAGCCTTCTTCAAGTTCCTACCCAATACTTCTGCCATAATAATGATCATATATGGTGATAAAGGATCTCCATGTCTAAGACCTCTCTTGGCTTTAAACGATTATGTTATTAATCCATTGACCAACATTGAATATGATATTGTAGAGACACAAGATTTAATCAATTTGACCCATTTCTTCCCAAATCTAAACTTTTCTAATATTGCAAAAATAAAATCCCATTTAACCTTATCATAGGCTTTACTCATATCAAGTTTTAAGATCATTGCTCTATATTTTCTTGAAGTTGTTGAATGCATAACTTTATGACCTCCTATGATCCCATCCATAATCTCTCCCTTTCACAAATCCTCCTTGCTCTTCTGAAATAACTTTGTTTAATAGTGTTCCTAACCAGTTTGCCATCACTTTGGATACTATCTTATATGCCATATTACATATGCTTATGGGCCTAAATGAATCAAATGATTTTGCATCCTTATTTTTTGGAATTAGGGTAAAATATGTTGCATTTATTTTATAAGGTATGTGCTATTTTACCCTAGATTGGACCGTTGGAAAATATGCTTGAATATCTCATAGGTAAATTTCTCTAGGATCAAAGACTACTCACATAAAATCACATTCACAAGTAACACTAGTATTGCACAACTAAATACTCTCTTTTGCATTCGTAAATCATAGTATCTCATATTACAGAGTCATCCAATTACATTTCATGGAGCTTTGTCTCCAATATATAATAATTCTCATTACTTTTGCTCTCCTCATGGGAGATGCAACCTTTCACATGCCTCATATTATGATAAAGACTAATGATTCCGTAACCTCCTACTTCATGTCGACACATCTCATATGCTTCTTTACTTCCATACTTGACACCTATCACCTATGACTCTTCACTTCCACACTTGAAACCTTGCACACACAACTCACACTTGCACTCTTGACACCTTTTACACTTTATTACATTACACATCACTCTTTACATCTTGACACATACTGTAGACACACAAATTTCCTAACCTAATATTTACAATAGTACTCTATGATATTCAATATACCAAATAATATAATACCTCCAACACCCCTTCGTATTACCTTATTTGGTGTGAAGACTTTTAGTCTTCAATCTCTGTCTTTTGTCTTTGTCTTGTCTTATTGCTTTAGCTGAGCTATTTTTTGTGGCACTGCATTATTTGTGATTATGATTATTTTCATAGTAGCTTTTGCAATGAACTGTTTGAGAATTTCATCTAATGCCATCATTAATATACCTTTTATAGTGCTCCATACATGAACACCATTTTCATTCCATACACGAGCATCATTTTCTTTGTACCAACAAGTTTTATGGGAATGATTATGGCTCCTACAAATTTGACAATGAACAAAATTCCAACAATCTTTAGCTTTATATCCATATTTATTGCATTGTTTACACCTTTGAGTGTAATTTGATCTTCTATATTTTGGATGAACTCTTATAGGAAAAAAAATTGTTTCTTGATTTTGAAACTTTCTTTGATGTCTTGCAATCTGATTTCCCTTCATTATAAGCATATGCAAAACAATCATTTATGCATTGTTTAAGAATCATAAGAACCGTGCTTTTTGCTTCACTTTGAATAAATTATATATGCTCCATCAGTGTTGTTGTTCCATGTCTTTCTTTTGAAACAATTTGTAAATAATTCATAGAAGTTTCCCCTTTTTTTTTTTGTTAATTTATAGTGGGTTTTAACAAGGATCCCAAAACCTGATTACATAAGCAATGGGCCTAGGGCATCAATCCCTTGAAACTGAACACCAAAACAGAAATCCCGCCCAGTGGTAACAGTAAGCATGAAACAATCCCTCTTAGCGGGAAACAAACAAATAAGAAAGGAAGTAGTTTTGGAGATCCTGCCTAGCAGGGGGTAGCCAAAAACCACCATCGAGAAGATCCCACCCAGTAGGAAGCAAAGAAAAACCGTTACAATAAAATCCCGCCTCGCAGGAAGCAGTCAAAACCACCACAAACAGTCTCGCCTAGCGGGAAGCAATAGGGAAATCCCGCCATCCGGGAAACCAGCAGAAAAGAAAGGATCCCGCATCGCGGGAAAACCGACGGATTTGGCGGATCCCACCCTGTGGAGAAACCATCCCGCCCACCGGGAAAACATTCAGTTCAGCAAGAGCCATCCTACAAGAAGCCGACAACCAGCACAGAGAGGATCCAACCCATAAGGAAGTGACCAGAGAGTTGCACCACAAGGAACCCGCCCCGGGAAAACAAAAGAGGATCCTAGCAGCAGGGACCAAGAATTCCATCCAAGCACAGAGCCCGTCGAGGATTCACAAGAAAAGGGGGGAAGCTGTCCAAACCCTAAACCGTCACCTCCACCGCACCAAGAAACGCAGGGGACCAGATGCATGCGAATAACCTGTAAAAAACCCCGTGGGGAAGCCCGAGGGAAAAGGGAAGGGATCCCCAACCAAACAGGGATCCCCGGGAAGCACCGATCCGAAAAAACAACCAAGGAAACCCTAGCCGACCGGGAGGGACGCAGATAGTGGAGAAGGATCTCCCCCCGGAGATCATCTCGCAAACAACCACTCCCCGGGAGGGATGACTCGGGTTGAGCCGGGGATCAGGCGAGAACCGAGGAGCCATGGGAGGGGGAGCAGGGGAGGGACCAGAGCCCTCCCCTCTCTACTTTCTTCCCTCTCCATCTCCAAAAATCTAGAAGTTTCCCCTTTTCTTTCATATTGAGTATTCATTTTTCCTTAATCAATCTCACAAAGCAGTTCTATTATTTATCTCAACAATTTTAATTTAACTTCTCTTCAATCAACTTCAATTTCATATCTTTAATTTTCAACCAAGCAATTAATTTCAATTCATTATTTTTCTTCTTATAACTCCCAAATTTTAATTTCACAAATTCACAATTTCACTTTCAAATTTCAATTTTACCCAAACTCATTGCTTCAATATTCAATTCAAATTTTAAACATGTAATTTCCTTATATCTCCCATTCATTAGTTCATTCCTTCAAACTTTTCATCAATCAATTTTCACATTCATCAGATTCAATTCTTTAATCTACTTATGACTCCCAAATTCACAATTTTCCAATTATTTTTATTTAATTTAATAAATTAATGTCTTGAATTAATTAATTAACTTCCGTTCACTCCAATATTCAATTAATTAAATCATTCGTTATATCTCCTAGCACCACAATATAACAACTTATCCTTTTAATTAGTACTACACCTTATAACTCCAGATAATCTCTCCTTCAATAATTACACTTACCTCCAAATTAAATATGCACTTTGTATAAAATTCAAACCTTACCTTCAAATCATTTTGTTGGGCGTATCAATTTCCATTCTAGAGAAAACATTCTAGAAATAATTTTGGCACCTTTTGCACGTCCATTTAAAAAACCCTTCTACACATTTGTCTTCTTCAAGTAATCTTCACTACATATTCTCATGCTTTAGTCCTCATCAGTCCTCACCTTTGCTCAGGTATCTTCTTCACTACTTGCTTGTTATTTCTTTGGACTTCGTATGCATCTCTGGTCTCGTTTGTTTCACTCAAGCAACGACTATAGGCACTCTCCTCTAGTAACCTTTCCAAGCAACTCAGCTGCGCATGTTCTTTCAAGTTTGCTATAATCTTTTCCTTGTTTATCTCCAAGCAGACACTCTCTGGACACTTTCCACAACATCCTCTTCTATTTTTCTATCTTCAAGCAAGCACCCTCCAAGTACTTTACCATAATGTCCTCTCACTGATTACTTCTCCAAAATTGTTGTACTATGTCTTCCTTCGCAACATTCACTCTTCGTACCTTCAAAGCTTCAATCTCTCCTTCCAAAAACATTATATTTAGAAATATCTCCAGGAAATTAATCTTTCTCCAATTCATTCTCTAAAGTCTTTCTCCTTTAGTAAATCTCCCTCCAATAATATCTAATCCTCTACTTCCACAGTCTTCCACGTCTCTCATCAAATAACTTCAACAACATCTCCTTCCTCAATATTCATCCAATCTCTCAATATCTTCCTGCAATTTCTCATTTCTCAAATTACTCCTTCAACAACTCCACAACAATCTTCTTTCCTCTTCAATATATCTCTCCCCCTCTTCAAGCTCTCTATCAAGATGGCACTTGAACCAAGGTGGCTGTCATAGAGTCCACCCAATGTGGCTTTGATACCACTATTGACAAATCTGCTTGAAATTATAGGTAAATTTATCTAGGATCAAATATCACTCACATAAAATCACATTCACAAGTAACACAAGTATTGCAAAATAAAATGCTCTCTATTACATTCATAAATCATAATAATTCTCATATATCATAATAATTCACATCACAAAATCATCCAATTACATTGCATGGAGCTTTGTCTCCAATATATAATAATTCTCATGACTTTTGCTCTCCTCATAGGAGATGCAACCTTTCACATGCCTCACATTATGACAAAGACTCATGATTCCATAACCTCCTTCACATCTTGATACATCTCATATGACTCTTCACCCATACTTGATACATATCACCTACGACTCTTCACTTCCTCACTTGACACCTATCACCTATGACTCTTCATTTCCACACTTGACACCTTGCACACACAATTCACACTTGCACACCCCACACTTGCACTCTTGACACCTTTCACATTTTATTACATAACACATAACACTCTTCACAACTTGACACATACTTTAGAGACTCATTCCCTGATCTCATATTTACAATAGTACTCCATGGTACTCAATGTACCAAATCATGTAATACCTTGAACATGTTCCACTGCTACCAATAGAGAATCCTTCACTATATCCCAATTATGTTAATAGAATGTTGTAGATATCCCATCCAAACCTAGGGATTTATCCTTACCAAAAAAAAAAAAAAACTAAATGAACTTCTTCTAGAGTAATAGACTCCACCAGTTTCCTATTATCTTCACTTGTTATAATTGTAGGTACTTCTTGTAATAGTTTGTCATTAAGAACTTCAAGCTCCTCCAATCTTAGAATATCCTGATAAAAAAACCTTACCTCCTTTTTGATTTCACTATGGTATTCAACCCATACCCCTTATTTTGATTTAATTATACTAATTCTAGATGTTGACCTCTGTACTATTGTCATCCTACGAAAAAACTATGTTTTTATCTCTTTTTAACTAAGTCTATCTTGATTTTAATCTCCAAAATTTCTCTCCCTTACTTAAAATATTATGATATTCACTAAGCAACTCCCTTTTGTCCGAGCTTGGATTATTATGCTCACCTTTTTGAAATTTTGAAAGTTTCTCTTTTAGTTCTTTCTTCTAAAAAATGTTTCCAAAAGTGTTCTTGTTCCATTCTTTTAATCTAGATGTCATTGATTTAATTTGTTTTGGAAGTGTATACACCTTTTGATTTAATTATACTAATTCTAGACACCTTTGTACTATTGCCATCCTAAGAAAAACTATGTTTTTATTCCTATTTAACCAAGTCTATCTTTATTTTAATCTCCAAAATTTCTCTTCCTTTCTTAAAATATTATGACATTCATTAGGCAACCCCCTTTCGTTCGAGCTTGTATTATTATACTCACCTTTTTAAAATTTTGAAAGTTCCTCTTTTAGTTATTTCTTCTAAAACATGTTTCCAAAAGTGTTCTTGTTCCATTCTTTTAATCTAGATGTCATTGATTTAATTTATTTATTTTGGAAGTGTATACAACCCACCATTTCCTAAAAAAAATTATGTTTGCACTATCATATCAACAAATTAAGGATGGTCTTCCCACATCTACTCATATTTAAAAAAAATATATATTTTATTTCACTTACCACCATTTTAACCCTTATTTGTCAGTGATATAAATCAATCCTTGTCAAGGTATTAATTTTCGCACAAGTCCCTTCATCCAGCCAATGATATGAGAGTATGCATCTATCTAATATTTTTCTATTAGGTTTTGGCCTCTCTTGTTGTTGGTCCATGTATTGTTGTCCTCTTCAAACTCAAAATCCCATATATTTTTGCTTTGAATAAAAGTTGAGTAATCTTGCATACCTTGGGTTATTTTCCAAATTCTCTCAAAATTTTCATCCAGCTTGGTTATGGCATTAAAATCTCCTATGCTCATGAATTAGATTTCTTAGTCTTTACTTCAATATACTCCATACTTCTAATTTTCCTGACTGAGTTGTAGGACCATAAACATTGATAAAAATGAAACAAATATCTACAAAGTAGCATGTGATTAATGAATGCCTAGTTTTATGAATGGTTGCATATGAGGTTCAAACAAGATTCCAACATGTTAGAATTCCCCCTATCACTCCTTTAGAATCCACAACATCTCATTCACATCTTTCCCATATTGCTTTCATAGTTTTGGAAACTTCTTCCTTTGTCATTTTAGTTTCCTGGATATAAAGAATATTAAGCTTATTACTTAAAAATAGGTCCCTAATACACCTCTGCTTTGAGGGGGCATTAACACCCCTTATATTCCATGAGATGCTAATCATGTCTCATTAGGGGCTACTGGCCTCGCCTACAAATTACCAATATCATTTTGTTGTTTGGTAAAGAGAAGTTCAACCAATTTAGATTATGTTCCCTTATTTATGTTTGCTCTTGCTTGATAATTGGAGTGTTTTCCTCTTTTTGTCTTGCATGTATCAGGAGTAGGTCTTATTATTCTATTCCTCAATATTATTTCACAACTTTCCTTTTCATTAGATTTATCCTCTCCTAGCTTTGCTACAAAAGCTTTTGACTTATCCTAATCATTTTATGGTATTTCCTTATTAATGGTAGAGGTGTTAACATCTAACACCACATTTTCTCTACCACTTTTCTTCTCATTTATGGTGCATGGTACTTCAAGAGAATATTTAAAATATGATGAGGCATTTCCTTTGGTTTAGCGAGAATGTTCATCCCTAAATTAGGATCGTATTGAATAGAAGATTCCTTAATAATATTATGATCTTGTTGTACCATGTCCTATAAGCTCTGATATACTTTTTATTCATAGGCTAAGGCCTCAAAAGAATTGGTATTTCTTCCAATATCCTTTATTACTAGTCTCCACTATTTATTTACTTTCATCTGTTTGGACCTATTTTTTGTAACTTGAAAACCATCCTCATTCATATCTATTTGTAAGTTTCTCTTATGATTTCTACATATGTTTCTACCTGGACCATTCTTAGGGCATGATCTCTCAATATACCCTACCTCATGACATATTCTACATCTAAAAGATATGTTTTCATAATCTATGGTTTGGGTCCACAACTTACTCCATATTTAAGAATGATTGATTCTGGTAAAGGTTTACTTATATTAATCATGACCAATATCCAAGCAGAAATAGCCAAAGAATCCATCTTTTGTAGTTTTCGAAATGTCAAGGAATTCTCCTAGTGTTTCCTATTGCCTTGAAGGTATCCATTTCCCATAATTCAATGGGCATCCAATTCATCCTAACCTAGATTGATACTAGGGATAAATTTATGTTTTCAAATGCAAAGCTTTCATCCTAGTGGGTAAAAAAGAGTCTTGCTCTTCCCATAAACCAAGGACCCTCTTTTAGGATTCTATCTCTTTCCTCATTGGAACAAAAAATAGCTAGGAAGAAACCTTTAGAAAGAAAGGATAGACTTACTTTTAGAGACTTCCCACTCCTATCAATCAATTTTCGCAAGGTCGAAGCCCCTTACCAAGACCCATTAAATTTATCAAAAAATACCCCATTTTTGAGCAACAAGGATCACTTCTCTGTGAGGTCCTCACTAACCTCTACTACTAGGGATGATTATAAGGATTTAGTTGTAAATCAATCCATGGGAAGGAAACTATAACTCAAAATCTACTGAAATTTACTTATATATCCTATAGTGATCATAAAATAAACCTATAATATTTGCATGCAAAAATTTTAAGATAATGAAGGGGAAAAATAAACTTAGCTAAAAACTTCTATGCCAAGATAAGATATCCCACCTCGCTGATGCCCTAGCCCTTTGTTGCTCCTCCCATCATCCAAACCCTAGTTGATAGATATCTACAATTTCGTTTTTCATGACTTGAAAAATTGTCACTACCCTTGTTTTGGATGGCTAACTTCACAAGGTTGTATCTCCCTCAATGCTGCTCGAATTCCTTCATATGACCACTCATTCTAAAGCTCTTCAAATTCTGCACAAATTGGTCCAAGAATCATTTGAATCAAACAACTCTTCACAAAGAAATGACTTCTTAAAGATGAGATGTTTTTCAAGAAAAAATTGCCCTAACACTACCCTAGTTTCAAATGATTGTCTTCACATGGTCATATCTCCCTTAGTACTACTTAGTTTTTTTTGAATGACCACTCATTTTAAAGCTTTTCAAATTTCGTATAACATGACTCAAGAATTATGTGAATTGCACAACTCTATGCAAAAATATTACTCCTTTCTAGAACACTTTGTCCTAGCTCTACCAATTCAATGAAGGGTCAAATGACATTGGTATGCTAAATATTTATCAATGTTTTAATTCAAAAAAATTGTAGTGTAGGGACATCATAATATTAATAAGGTGTCAAATGTCTAGCTCAATAGACCCCCAAGAGCTAGGTGGATTGGTAAGTGCTAGTCTGACTGGGTACTTACCAAGAAGAGATCCAGGTTCAAACCTTGGGGGGAGCCTGTTGCAAAGGTAGTAGTCTAATCCGAATTCTCTGAGTGTGCGCTAGACTGACGACGACGATACGAATCCCGAGCACCCAATGCTCCATTTCATGTCGAGTTATAAAACAACGAGGTGAAATAGGTTTGGTGAATGCAGCCCCTGTGGTTTGAACCTTGTGCTTGCCAGCTACTAAAAATAAAATGGTTATAACCACTTTCCTATAAAAAAAAAATGTCAAGCTCATTAGAGATTATAAAAAACCTACAATTCAATGAATTCTATCTCCAAATATAGGTAGGTGAGCGTCCAAAGCTATAAAGCATCTAACAAGCACAACAATGAAAAAAAACGACTATTAAAAGGTGTATATTATAAAATATTTTCATGCATTCCAATGGAAAGTTTATGCTAAGGTAGGTTTATCTATGGTTGATTTGGATTATGATTAGTATAATTTCTTTAAACTAATCATGGAGAAGTAAAAGGGAGAACCGAGGGACGAAGCAAGGATAAAAGATAAGAAGTTCTCTTGAAAAGAATAGTTGATTTGGGGTCTATGTTGGAAAGGGGCATTGATATTTAAAAAGACTACATTAATTCATGTATTCTCCATTAGGTGAATTCAGGTTTCTCATGTTGATAGTTCTGAATTTCTGATTCATTTGATGTGGTCCGTGATAGAAATCTGTTCTTATTTGATCTTGGTTGTGGTCTTGTTGAAAGGTTAATTCTCCAGACAAATGTGTTCCTATGTTGGATTCCGTATAAGTTAATACTAATTTAGAGGTTGTCAATTTGGATGTGAATTTGGTGTCATGTGTAGGAATCCTCTTGTTGATTTAGTAGTTGCTACTAGTAGCGGACACATAGATGTTGATAATGCTGACAATGCTTGTGAAGTGTTTAACAGCCCAATGAAGTTACCAGACAAGGCAGCATGGGATCTGAGTTTGTTAAATGCCCACATCGATCAAACGGTTTTAGTAAGGTAGAGTTTCAGGCTAGGTTTGCCTGTTTTGATTTCCATGTACGATTCCAATCAGAAATTTGTAGAGAGCATAGGTGAAAGCAGTCCAGCGTTCAGAAACCTCCCCTGCTGTTGGAGCCTATTGATGAATCTCTTCTGATTGAAGAAGATGAGAACTTGACTGTGGACTTGAAACTCTGTCTTGTATTGTGTTTTAATTATTTTATGTTTTTTTATATAGGGAAATTGATAACTTTGGGTTTTTGATTTCAATGGTATTTGTTACGAATTCAATTGCAATTGTACCACTATAACCCCTAGCCACTAAATATACGAAGACTCAATTGTACTTATTATAAAGATTTCAATTGTAATTATTATGAGTTCAACTGTACAACTATAACCCTTAGCCACTAAATGTACGAAAAACTTCAATTAAAATTATTACAAGTTCAATTACAATTCTATCACTATAACCCTTAACCACTAAATAACTGTACCACTATAACTCGGACTATAACCCTTAACCACTAAATAACTGTACCACTATAACTCGGACTAACTGCCTCCCTAGCCATTCTCGGTAAATGTACGATGACTAACCTGCCTCTCATAAGGGAATTTGAGTGAGTCGGACCTCATTCTTCCAGAAAATTGTTTTCTTTTGTTAGCTTCTCTACTGCTGTGTCATCCTTGTTGGATGCTTTGTGATCTGATGACTGAATTGTTTCATGTTTTGTACGGACTTGGAGATGTCCATCTAGAGGCACATGGTTCCCTTCATCAAAGAAAAACTGGATTATATAAGTTTTCGATAGAATACATATATAATATGGATTTATATTATTGTATTATTTGTTATATTTTTAAAAGATTATTTATTAAAGTTTGTGAAGATAAGTTGTTACGATTTTTTAGATTTTGTTTTATCAATATGATTTGATTATCAGATTTTAAATCATTATAAATTAAAGCTTGGAAATGTAAATAGAAAACTTTGTGTTACATTATGTTATCAAAGCCACAAAAAGGAGCTCACATTGATCGTTCAATTCAAGTTGATTTTTTGTCTTAGGTAGTTAATGCCACTGCAAATTGTTACTATACAGTTTGTCTTGGTGTTTGTGTGTTGTCAACAATGGTTTTCTCTTGCATTGTGTTTAGATCTATTGGATTTGGTAGACAACATTTGGTGTTTTGATATTTGACATTAAGTGGTTTTCTCCTCGATAAAGTTGTTGCTTGTAGCATTCGGAGTTCCATTAGGTCCTGGTAAAGTGCTGGTTGGAGTTTGCCCTCATTTCTAGATTGGGCAAAGTGCAACTTGAAGTTTGCCCAAGTCTTGAGCTTGGGTGGAGTAGAGTGCAACATTTGGCATTCGTTGCTCTGAGTCTGGTTTTCAAGGCATGTTTGGTATTTGACATTTGTTGTTTGGGGTTGTCATTAGTGGAAGAATGGAAAATATTCAGACTCTAATTGTTTCATATTCACAAAAATTGAATGGAAGACATTATAGTGTGTGGAGCCATAAGATACATATAATTTGTGGGTATTGAGATTTGACAAATAAAGTTCTCAAGAAAGAAACTAGACAAAAAGATGATGTTGTTGACTTCAACAATCAACATAAAGAAGCTTTGATGCTTTTCAAATTATTTGTTGTAGGTGATTTATTTCCTAAAGTTTGTAATGAAGATAATGTTGCAACACTATGGACAAAGTTGTAGAATAATATCAAATATCTGAAACATGACATACTTTGTGTTTGAAGAATCTTCTCTATTATTTTCGGTTGAATGGAGGGTCTATTTTTGAGTACCTTATGCATCTGAAGGATCTAAGAGATCAATTAACTACTATTAAGAATATAGTTGATGATGAGGACATGGTTGACATTGTTTTGTGAGGTTTTCCTCCATCTTGAGTCTTTTGTTGAGTCTCTGCATTTTCTTGTTGAAACTAAAATTCTTAATTTTGAAAAGATGTTTTATTTACTTTTATAAAAAGAGAGGAGACAATCACAGATGTGATCATTCACCTCAAGGAGTACAAAGTGCATTTATTGCTAAACCTAAACATAAAGGCAGTTAGAATGCCAAGCCCTCATCATCTGAATATAGGTAAAATGAAACTTCTAATATAAAGTAGTCCCAAGTCATTTGTTTTTACCATAGGAAACTTGGTCATTTAAAATGGGACTGCAATATAGTGAAGAACAAACAAAATCAACAAGGGAAGAAACAAGTAAATGTTGGATAGAAGATTAGGAATAGAAGTTTACTTTTGTAACAACTCAGAGTTTGTCTGATTAATCTACTAAGTGGTACTTTGACTTTAGAGCATCTAGACATTATACATGTCAGAAAGATTGGTATGTTAAATTCATTAAAGATCTACGTAAGAATGAGTCAGTTTAACTTGATTTGATATTTGTAGATCATACTTTATTGAAGGGTGTCGTAATGTTAATGTGACATTTAACAACAATGTTACATACTCCTTCAAGAATATTCAATATATTCCTAATATGAAAACAAATCTTCTATCCATTAGTGAAATTACTAGGAACTCCCAACTTCCTATGCATTTTTATAAAAATAGATGTGAGGTGATGCATGTGGGTAAAAACAAGCTCATTGCTCTTGGCATAGATAAGAAGGGGTTATACAAGTTAGTTGATGCCAAGTTTTCCAATTCATTTGCCTTGGTAGTTGAAGACAATAGTTTTTTTCTTTGACATAAAGGGTTTGGTCGCCTCAATTATAATTTTTTTTATCAATTCTCACTAACATGGTTCATAGATTGCCATCCATTCAAGAATGACAACATTTGTGCACAAGGTGCCAACTTGAAAAATAATCATCAACCATTTGAGATGGG
This sequence comes from Wollemia nobilis, assembly GCA_028583015.1. Taxonomy (NCBI): domain Eukaryota; kingdom Viridiplantae; phylum Streptophyta; class Pinopsida; order Araucariales; family Araucariaceae; genus Wollemia; species Wollemia nobilis. Next base: position 38,084,110 of record JAQPPZ010015824.1, on the reverse strand, counting down.
CAAGTCTTTACATGCACAAGGTGTTTTAGATTTAATGCATATTTATTTGTGGTGGTTCAATGAATACACATTCAATTTGTCGTGCAAAATATTTTTGTGTTGATGGTTGATGATTATTTGAGAAAATGTGGGTATACTTTTTGAAGTATAAGTTTGAATGTTTTTCATACTATAAATTTTTTAAGGCTATTGTAGAGAAATAATTTGGAAAGAAAATCAAGACCTTGAGGTCAAATAATGGAGGTGATTTGAGTTCAAAATAGTTTCAAGATTTTTGTAGGCATGAGGGTATACATAGGTAGTATACAACTCCTTACACTCCACAACAAAATGGGTTAGTAAAGAGGAGGAAGAAGACAATCATGGAGATGACTAGATGTATTGTGCATAGTTGAAATGTACCATATTGTTAGTAGGAAGAAGCAATTTTCAACAGGTTTTCAATGTAAAGTTTTGCACACTGTAACTCCAAAAGAATCTTGGTTTGGAAGAAAACCTCCACTTAGTCATCTCCGTATTTTTTGTTATGTTGCTTTTGCATAAATTCCTGAGGAGAAAAGAACTAAGCTAGATGACAAAAAAAAAGTTCATGTTTGTTAGCTATAGCGAACAATTTAAGGCATACAAATTGCTTGATATCTCTACTAACAAAATTGTAATTAGTAGAGATATCATTTCAATGAGAAGACTCATTTCTTCTCAGATGATGGTAAACCTATTGAGATTTGTGTGTGTTTAGAACTATTGATGGTACTACAACAGGTAATGAAAGTCACTTGGATTCAGATACATCAAAGATTTATTTTCAAATGGAGGATGTGAAGACTCAACCACAATGGTGTGTTGAAAATCCACTTTGGGATGACCTTCGAGAACAGAGCTTGACAGAGGTACAAACAAGTGAAGTTCACCAACAACAAGAGCCATGTCAATGACCAAAAAGGTATACATAGACAATGAAATATGTCAAGGAGGATGAGAAAGCAATTGCTAGGTAATCTAGGTGAGCAGGAAAAGAGCCTAGACAAATGAATGAGTAGGCAAATTTTGCTTTAATTTCATAGTTTTTTGAACCCAACCGATATGAAGAGGCCATAGGTAAACCAGATTGGGAAGTTACTATGGAGGCAAAATTTGACTCGATGAAAAATAAAACATAGGAACTATGTTACCCCATGGAAAGAAACCCATTGGTTGTAAATGTGTTTACAAGGTTAAATGTAAATTAAATGGTTCAATTGACAAATTCAAAGCTCGTATTTTTGCTAAGGGGTAATGCGTAATAAGAAGGTATAGAATATGGAGATAGTTGCTCCAATTGTAAAGATGGTTTTTCTATTAGTTCTCTCCATTGAAACTCAATTTGGGTGGTAGGTATATCAGATGGATGTTAAAAGTACCTTCTTGAATGAAGATTTGGAAGAGGGCTATATGGTGTATCCATAAGGGTTTCAGTCACTAGGAAAAGAACATCTGGTTTGTAGATTGAGTAAGTTCCTATACATAAGCAAGATCCTCAAGCTTAGTATTTCAAAATTGATCAACATATTAGATATTTAGGATTCAATTGAAGCATTTTTTATTCTAATTTATATATAAAAACTACAAGTAATGATATTGTCATTCTTATTATGTGTGTTGATGATCTTGTTATTATTGGTAGTGGAGCCCACCAAATTCAACAAGTAAAATCTGATTTGTGTTTAGTTTTTGATATGATAGATTTAGGGCTCTTTCATTATTGCCTAGGTGTAGAATTTTGGGAACTTGATCACACTATATTTATATCATAAAGCAAGTAAACCAAAACACTTTTGTAAATATTTTGGATGACAAATTGTAATATGATATTTACATCTATGGAAGTTAGGTTGAAATTGTCAACCCACTCTGATTCATCTCTTGTCCATGAGTAAATATCTCATAGTTAGTGGGTAGCTTGATTTATCTTATGACCACTTGACTAGATTTATGTTTTGTAGTGAGTTATTTGTCTCGTTTCTTGCCAAATTCTTGAATAGAGCATTGGAAGCTACAAATTGTATTATTATATTTATACCAACAATCTAATAATTTTTAGTTTGTTGGATACACTAATGCAGATTGGGTAGGATAAATTGATGATAAAAAATCTATTATTAGCTATATGTTTGCTCTTGGATTAGGCTCTATTTCTTGAAAGAGCAAACTTGAACATATAGTTGCTTTGTCATCAATTGAAGCTGAATATAAGGCAACATGTAGTGTAGGTTATGAAGTTGTTTGGTTGTGACATGGTGTATTATCTTAAGATAGATCAAATATCATCAACATCGCTTCATTGTGGTAATCAAAGTGTGCTCAAGTTGGTGAAGAATCTAGTATATCATACCAAAACAAAATATATTGAAGTCTATCATCACTATAACCAACAACTCGTGAAGCATGAAGAAATTTGCCTATATTATTGTCCAAATTTTGAATAAATTATTGATGTATGACTAAACCCTTATGTAGAGAAAAAAATTGTAAACTTTAGGGATAAGCTTGGGATTGTATTTAGGTTAGTCATTAAGGGGTATTTTAGAATAAATAAATATGATAGGGACTTATATTATTGTATTGTTTGTTACAACTTTTTAGGCATAAGTTGTTGAGATTTTTAGTAATAAGTTGTTGAAATTTTTAGTAATAAGTCATTAGGATTTGTAGGGATAACTTTTTAGGGTTTTTAGGATCTAGTTTTATTAGCACCAACTGATTATTAGATTGTAAATCACTATAAATTGGAGCTGAGAAATGCAAATAGAGCATTATTTGTTACATTCTTCTAAGCTTCATGAACGGGGGCGTAAGGATATTAATAAGAACTCATTGTATAATGTTCAATTTTGGTAAAGTTTTGAATTATATTTATGATTGGAAATCGATATCGAAATTTTAAAACAATTGCACACTAAATGACATGTTGTATGGAAGTATTTGGTATTGAATTAGATTGATACTACTAAAACCATGATTTTTTTTTCAAATTTATAGTAAAAATAAGTGTTTATTTCCTTTCATACTTGATACATTTACTTGATTAGAATTGCTTGTCTAATAAGATATTAAAATTTATCATTAAAGTCATTAAATGTTGTATGTGATGGAGTTTCACATTCGAGTTGTTGAAAGCAAGAAGATGTTTCATGTAGATTGCCAGTAAAACAAAACTATGTCATAGGACTTGTATGTAAGCTTGTGTCTACCTTCCTTTCTTGGCTTGGTTAAATGTGGAGGCAAAAATTCAACAACTGGTGATTATGTTGAATTTTTAGTGACCATGTGCTTTAGGAGCACATTATTATGAGTCTTAAGGAGATGGTTTACTCATATTTAGAGGTAAATTTTATCGTAGGACCTTTGTTGGTGAGTCAACCTCGAAAGTCTACCTTTTAATTTCAAATATCTAAAAATAAATCCCCATCTTATTATTGACATATTATATAAAAAATAAAACAAATACAAATATGTTTTTGAACATGTGATTAAAATTGCTTAATTATTTGAAAATTGGCAAAACACACTTGTAAAAAAAGAAAAAAAGAAAAAATGCGCAGAGGCAAAGAAATATTGCTAGTTATACATTGCTAAAAGTATCACAAATATTATTTCTTTTCCTATTCCCTTTCTAATATGTAGTTGGATTTTTAGGTCTCAACGATTATTATGATAAACGAGACTTGCTTTTATTTTGTGAAAACATGAAATTAGATTTTTAGGTTTTAATTGAATTTAATGTTTTTTATTAGTTTAAATAAATGGTCTTGAAAGGATCCCCGAAACTTTTACAAAAAGATCACAAGAGAGACAATCTCCTGAAGACTCTCTTCTAGAGACAAACAAGGATCAACTAAATCAAGGAGACAATCTCCACATGACCATCCACAAATGAGACTTGAAACTTGAAAAAGGTTTCCCACCTAAACAAGGAGAACTGACATGCAACATGAGTGAAACAAGCACCTTGAAAGAGAATAGAGGGCCTCCTGGCCCCAACTGAAATAGCGTGGAAAATTCAAAATTGAAACACAAATCTTGCTCAAAAATTAAAATGGATTTCCCCCATGGTAAAAGCAATGCAAACAAGGAAACCCCACTCAGGGACCTTTCGAAGGCCTGGAAGATGGATCAGCAACCCAAGGAGATCACCACAAGCCATGGGATCTCAGTACATAGGGCACAGTCTAGAATCAGGAAAACCTAGAGGAGATTCAAACTATCATGGTGCCCCAAAACTGGAAGCAAAAAAATTTGTTATAGGGACTACCTTCAAGAGCCCAACTTCTACAGCAAGCGAGAAAGCACAAGGTCTCTCTCTTGAAGACCAATAAAAAACTATAGATAGGGTCTGTAAAACAATCACCAACCACAAATCAATGCCTTAGCCTCACCAAATATCTATCCAAGAGGTAATCTTTAGAGACCTATCATAGTTGAATGAGAAATCATAGCGTCCTGACCCCAAGGACAAAAAACAATTGTAGAGAAGGGTTTCGCCAGTAAACCCCTGAAACAAATAAGCATTGAATCTTCTAAAATATAAGGTAAAAGATCTCAAACCAATCACTTAAATCCTGACCTAAAAGCAGTCGTGAGATCCTCTCATCTACGAACATTAAAAATGATATCCTCCTGCAAGACCAAAATAAATGTAAAACAAGAAAACCCTGGGCCCCTTAACACATCGAGCAAACAGGATCTCAAAACCTCTTCCAGAATTCTAGTTCAGGAGAAGGGAGGAGGAATCCACCATTATGGACAATGATGAAGCACATGGTACCACTCGAAAGAAAAAAAAATTCGCAAGGAAGAGCTCTACAACACCATCTCCCAACCCGAGCTACCAGGAAGCCAACCAATACCAAAGGGTGCCAAGGAAATAATCTCCAAGTTATTCTGACCAAGCAGTTGCATTCACAAAGGAAATGGGAGAACATTTACTGGGAGACCTTAGGAAGACCTCGTGAAGATCCTGGAAATGCTACAGGCACTAGGAAGATCCCAAGAAGGCACTAGGAAGATCCCAAGAAGACCTTCCAGGTCAGATATCCTCAGGACTGGAGTAGGGAGGGAGCAATAAATTTGAAATGGGGTCCTCCCACCCATAGTGGGAGGCTAATTGAATTTAATGTTATTAGGGCTTGTTGAATTGATTTCTCTTTATAGTGCTAGATATAAAAAAGGAGTTATGCTTCATTGGACTTCACACTTCACACGACTAACATGTCAGGTTTTTTTTTTGTGTTGTGGTCCTTATAAATAAGTGGTTGCAGATGGGCATATTATAATTGATTAATATAATTTGATGACTTCTTTAAAATCTATGACATATTTTCTTTACATGCATGGATATTTTATGATTGGCCAACAAATTTAGTTTTCATTTTAATTCTAAAAAATCCATAGTATGTTCTCTATCTGAAACATATTCATTTGGGTAACCTGGAATCTTACTACATTTGTGAACAAAGGACAAGGAACAACAAGACAACTAAAAATATTATTTTATATTAATATAAAGCAAGAATTGTATAGTGGTCTTTGTGGCGAGATGTAACTTGCTATACTTTTTATCGTACCAATCTACCTAAAGAAGATGTGTATAAGATACCGATACATATATACAAGAAGAATGTGAAGAGATATTGGAAAAGCTGAAGCAATATGTCTTTCGATTATTAAAATAATGTGTTTATAGTTACAAATTAATAACGATTTGAGTTTGTTATGTGCCAACTATTGGCACCTATTAGTGCCCTTGACATCAAGTGCCATATGTCACAAGCTGAGGCAATTGTTGGTGATAGTAACACTAAAATTGGTGTATGCCAATGATGAGCTTAGGAGTGCTACCATAGGATTAGGATTATTGATATTAACTTCTATTTTGGATCCTAGAACTAGATGCCTTTGAGATCTAATTCAAATTAATCATTTGCCCTTGGAAAACAATGGACCCCACTATTTCTAGACTTAGAACTAGGCAAGGAGATTTCTCCATTTGATTATTAGTGAGTCATATCCCTAGGAAGATAAGTTTGAATCACTTGGATGATTTTGAAGAGGGTAGTATCCCATATCTATGCGTTTAATCTTGTTGGAAATTGTGATACTAAACAAGACAAAAATCAAAACAGGACATAATTAAAATTATAAAAGGGAAAAAGATATAGTCACCCAAATTCAGAGAGTGTGAAGCACCAAGAGATATCCTTTTTTATGTGTATAGATCATTGTATTGAAGTAGAATGCACATATTTGGATATTGATGAATTTATGAAGTGTTTATTGGAAGTTTTTTGTGCAATTCTATTTTTTGTTTATTTTATTTATATGTTGTGTTAATCTCTATTTTAGAATACTACCACATCTCACATACTGGTATTAGATCTTGGAGATTAGAGACTAGAGAAGTGGAGAGCTTAAGAATTTGGTTCCGTTTAACCAAAGAATTTATAATTCAAGCTTGTGGAGGAAAAATTCATATGCTATTGTTTTAGTTGTCATGGATCGTGGTAATGCTTCACTACCCATTCTAGAATTTAAAGGGAAAATTATTTTTATTGGTGCATAAAGATGAGGACTTTGCTAATATCCAGGGAAGTGGGGAGTATTTTGAAAAATGGATACGAGAAAATTGCAGATTAAAGTATTATATCAACCACAAAAAAATAATATAGAGGAAGCATAAAGAAAATATGCCTTAGCTTTGTATCACGTATAGAAAACTCTTGATACAAGCATTTTTTCAAGAATTGTAAGTGTCAAGACTACCAAAGGAGCTTGGGACACCTTGAAGACAACCTATCAAGGGTCTACTTAAGTGAAATTAGTGAAGTTACAAACATTGAAGAGAGAATATGAAAACTAAGAATGAAGAAAAATGAGAATGTAGGATATTATTGTGTAAGAATTCATGAAATTATGCACCAAATGGGTGTCTATGGTGAAAAACAAGCACAAGGATATGTTGTCAAAAAGGTGTTGAGCATATTGACACCATAGTGAAGAAAGAATAAATTAAAGAAAGTAAGGATTTGAAGAAGTTAAAGTTTGAAGAATCAATAGGCTTACTTATTACGCATGAAGAAAGAATAAAAATAGTGAAGAAGAAAACTTGGAATCAAGTTTTTGCTTTTAAGGCAAGAGTGTTAAACAATAATAGGGTTAGCTCAAGCTTCAATTTACAATGTCAAATAGGGGAGCAAAAAAATCAACATTAGAGAAGAGGGAGAGGCCATGGTAGAAGAGGTAGAGATAAATTTATGGATAAGATGAATGTTCTGTCATTATTGCAAAAGGTATGATCGCTATGAAAGAGAATGTAGAATAAAGGCAAACAATGGAGATAAAAAGACAAAAAATTCAAATGAAGAAGGTGAAAGCTCAAAAATATGTTCTGAGTCTTGGTACTTAGATTCTGGTTGTTCAAATCATATGATTGATAATAAGGAGTTGTTTGAGGAGTTAGATGACTCATACAAGAGCAAGGTGAAAATTGAGTTTGAAGGAAAAAAAACCTTACAAATTAACACAAAATATGGAAAAAAAAAACATCGAAAAGCCTTGCTTCATACCAGGTTTGAAAAAATAATTTTTTGAGTGTGGGATGACTTCTAGAGGAAAACTACAAACTGGTGTTTGAGAATAATGAGTGCATAATCTATGACAAAACAAATGAGAACTAAGAAATTTCTATTGTACCTATGAAAAAGAATAAAATATTTTATTTGAAGCTACAAGGAGAAGAGATCAATTTGTGTCATACAACCATTAAGGAAAACAACTGATTATGGCACTAAATGTATAAGCTTGAATTTTTAAAGCTTTTATTTATTGAATGTCATGGACTGCATTGTGTAAAAGCAAGTGTGTGAATATTGCACACTGAGAAAACATCATAGAGAGATATTTATAAAAGGAACAACATGGAGATCATCATATCCATTACAGTTAATCCATTTTGATATTTATGGTCCAATGCATGCACCAAGTGTTGATAAATCCTTTTACTTTATCACTTTTATTGATAAAAACTTGGGTATATTTTTTGAAGAATATTAGTGATGCTTTTGAAGTATTTAAGATAATTAGAGCCATAATAGAGAATGAAAGTGGATATAGAATCAAAATATTAAGAGCAACTGTAACGATGAGTATTAGTATAAAAGAAATCAATTCTCTAATAAGCATTGGATAAGAATACAATGACAATAGCCTATACACCTCAACAAAATAGATTGCTAGAAAGGAAAAATAGGTCAATCATGGAGATGGAAAGAATCATGGTACCAAAAAAATATTTGAGAAATAATTTGTGGACTAAAGCTATTGCAACACCAATGTACATCCTCAAATAAAGTCCCATAATTGTAGTGAATAATATGACTCCTTATGAGGCATGGTATGAGAAGAATCCTTCTATAAGTCACTTGAGAGTGTTTGGTTGTTTGTCTTATGTTCATGTTGAAGACAAGCAAAGGAAGAAGTTAGATCCAAAGAGTCAAACATGAATTTTTATTGGTTATTTTGAAGAAATCAAGGAATATAGATGCTATGATACCAAATCTACACAATACATTATGTCTAGAGATGTAATTTTTGATGAAGGGGTAGTACATGGACAACAAGCATAAAATATTGAGAAGACACTAATAATTGAAGCTTTTGGTGTGTCACAAACATCAAGTGGAGGCATAAGCATTTCTTCAAAATAAAGCATTAAAGAGAAAAGAACATTAGAATCACATCTAAGTTGCCAAATGTTGGATCAAAACTTTTGAAAGGAGGTTCAAAATAAGCTAAAATCATTTCCAAGAACAAGGTAAAAGAAATAAGAAGATAATATGGTGAACTATGCACTATTGTCTAAGATTGAAGTGGAGGCCTCAAGTTTTAAAGCAACAAATCAAAGCTAGGTATGGACCAAATCCATAAAAGAAGAAATAAATGCAATGAGAAGAATAGTGCTTAAGAGTTGTGTGAAATTCCAAAGAACAAGGAGGTAATTGGAGTGAAGTAGGTGTTAAAGACCAAGTACAATAATGATGGATAAATTGAAAAGTACAAAGCAAGACTAGTGGTAAAAGGGTATGCACAATAAATTGTTATAGATTATGATGAGACATATGCACTTGTTGTAAGGCAAGACACTACAAAAATGATCTTAGCCTTGGTAGCCCAAAAATGATGGACTATACATCAACTTGCTATAAAAAGTGTATTATTGAATGATAATATTGAAGAAGGCATATGATAGGGTTTCATGGTCCTTCCTCAACAAAATCTTGGAAAATTTTGGCTTTCATGACCATTGGAGACAATGGATTGGGACTTGTATTTCTTCTGCCATGTTCTCGGTAATTGTTAATGGGGCACCTGTAGGGTATTTTAGTAGTGAGAGAGGCTTAAGACAAGGAGACCCTATCTCCCCATATATTTTTATTATCATGGTAGAAGCATTAGGGAGAGCATTCTCTACAGCTAGGGTTTCTACAAGGCTTAAGGGTTTTAAACCAGCTTCAAATCTTGAGGTAGTTACTCATCAACAATTTGTTGATGATACCATTTTAGTGGGCCAAGCTTCGGTAATTGAGGCAAGGGAGATAAAATATATTCTTGAAACTTATGAACATGCTTCTAATCAGAAGATCAATTTTGTTAAGAGTAAGGTTTACTTCATTAATACTCTGATAATGAAGCAACAAAGAATTTCTAGACTTCTCAACTATGGAGTAGAGGAGTTGCCCTCCTTGTACTTAGGGATGCCCATGTTTAAAGGTAAAATGAAGGAAGAATTATGGAATCCTATTCTGGATAAATTTTAAAAAAAACTAGCAAGGTGGAAAGGGGTGCTTTTAAGCCAAGTTGGGAAGCTTTAGTTGGTGAAGACAACTCTACAAAGCTTGCCTATTTACTACATGTATTTATTTAAAATGTTGGCTAAAGTAGAAAATAGGTTGGAACAAATTCAAAGGAGATTCTTATGGATTGGTACAGAGGAAAAACAAAGAATATCCTTGGTAGCTTGGGATAGGGTTTGTAATCCTAAAAAGGAAGGAGGATTGGGACTGAGAAAAATGAAAGGGTTTAATAAAGCCTTGGTTAGCAAAATTGGATGGAGGTTGATTCAAGAGAATGAGGCCTTATGGATAAAGATAATCAAAGCTAAATATCTGGAGAATAATAACTCTTTTCTAAGATGTGCAAACCCTCCTCTAGGTTCCTCTCTTTGGAATAATTTGGTTAAGATGAGACTGCTTCTTTGGAAAGGGATTCGGTGGAAGGTTGGAGATGGCTCCCAGATTGATTTTTGGGAAGACTCATGGCTCATGGATACTCCTCTAGGGTTGATTGATGAGTTGAATCCTACTAGAAATATTTTGGCTGATTCCTTCAAAACAAAAGTCAAAGATTTTATAAATAGAGGAATTGATGGCAAGCAATGGAAAAAGATCGATAGGCATTCTAGTTCGAGGGACATTCAACAAGAAATTATGAAGATAAATCAATTGCTACAAGGATATCATTTAAGCCAAAATAAGGACAAAGATACTATTATTTGGGCTCCCAATCCCTCTGGTAGCTATTCAGTTAAATCAGGATATGAATCCCAGATCTCTCCCTCCCTAGGTAGCTTTGATGCAAATAACATTTGGAGCAAGTTTTTAATTCCAAAGATTGCCTTCTTCCTATGGTTGGCCATACAAAATAAGATTTTAACACTGGATAATTTAATGAGAAGGGGATTTTCTCTCCCCAATAGATGTGTGTTATGTCTTAAAAGTGAAGAATCAATCAAGCATATGTTTATGGAGTGCCCCTTCTCTTCAAAGGTTTTTGAATTGATGATGAAGGAATTTGAAATTTAGTGGGTGAAGCCAAAGGATGTTATAGATTTATTAGAACAATGGAAATCTCCCTTTTCCAATTTAGGGTTATCTCAAGCTTGGAAGCTAGCCCTGCCTCACTTTTTTGGGGGCATTTGGAAGGAAAGGAATAACATAATCTTTAAGGAAATGTACAAGAATGAAATCTCAACCTTCAATAGAATTTTGGCTATAGTTAAGGATAATATCTCTATTATACCTCATCATAATGATGGAGGAAGGGTAGTGGAAGCCAGAATTGCTTTAAAATGGGGCTTTCCTGCAAGCCAAAATTATGATATTGACCCCAAAATATTGGCTAGATGGAATACAGTCTAGAAACCACCTCAACTCGGTTGGATTAAAGTGAACTTTGATGGGGTAGCTAAGGGAAACCCTGGTAGGGCAGGAGGAGGGGAATTTTTAGAAATCCAAGTGGGAAGATCATAGCGGCATTTGTAGAATATTATGGCATTCAATCCAACCATATGGCAGAAACAAAGGCCCTATTCATATGCATGAGCTTAATGAAGCAATTGAATATAAAGAGGGTCATTATTGAAGGTGACTCTTTAAATATTATTAATTGCTTAAGGGGTAAGAATGAAGCTAGTTGGAACATATCAGACATTATATCAGATGCAAGAGAGATCATTGTAGCCTTGGAGGAGGTTAATATAGTGCATATCTATTGAGAGGGAAACCAAGCGATAAATTGGTTGGCCAATAAAGGTGTAGATAGTCCTGAACCAATTCTATGGAGGGATGATTTCCCTAGTGAGTTGAGGAGTATAGTTGAGAGGGAGTTGCAAGCTTATGATAGATAAAATTATGGTTAAATTATTAAAATTATTATTATTATTATTTTGAATTTACATGGTGGAATCGGTAGCCACCAAAAATTTGGGTAGGCTATCCATTTTTTATGGTTGCCACGGTATTCTGCAATGTCCACCCTGAAAGCTGCCACACAGTTCTTCGTGCATTCCACCCATATAACTACCATGCCACAATTATTTTAAACCTTTTATGCCACTGAAAGCACTAGGAAAGGGACAAGCGTTCAGTCTAGCGAGGCTCAAGATTTGAACCTTGGACCTCCGCCCCCTTACGGGGTTTGGTCAAACCAATTGGTCTACACCTCGGACCTAATTTATGGTTAAATTATTAATCAATGGTTGTAAGATTTATTCACCTCTTCTAGTCATAGGAAGTGAAGCATTTCTATTTTTTTTCCTAGAAGGGGTCTATGTGACTTTTTAGTAATTACATATTGTTGATGTCTTAGTTCCTTTTTATTTTTTCTAATTTCTCATTGTTTTATTTAATTTTGAGGTACGATATTGTCAAAAAGGGTTGGGGCCATTTAAAAAACTCCGTATTTTAATCCTAATAAAAAAATATTGAAGAAGTGTATGTGGAACAACCATAAGGATTTGAGATGAAAAGTAAAGGATATGTCTTCCATTAAAAAAAAAAATTAAATGGACTCAAACAAGCACCAAGGACATATTCAAGAACTAATGCATACTTCTTAAATTGTGGATTTATGAAAAGTATGAATAATTTTGGTTGTACAACAAGAGAGAAGGTGACAATATTTTGATTGTTTGCTTATATGTTGATGATCTAATTTTCATATAAAATTCATCAAGAAAGGAAGAGAGAGTTCAAGCAAGGTATGATGCAAGATTTTGAAATGAGTGATATGGGTTTGTGTCATTATTTTCTTGGCATGTAGGTACATCAAACACATGATGGGATATTCATTTGATACTCTAAATATGCACACAATATGTTAAAAATGTTTGGCATGGAAAATTGTAAAGTTGTTACTACCACACTTGCTCAAGATAAAAGAATGTGCAAGGATAATGAAAGTGGAAGAGTGGATGACAAGAAGTATAGATGTTTGATTGGAATCCCATGTACTTGACAATAAGAAAACCATATATTGCATATGTAGTTTTAGTTTTAATATTCACAAGTTATACATAAAAAATTCATGAGAGCAACTATAACAATTTTGAGGTATGTGAAAGGAAATTTAAATTATGGAATCCATTATACTTCAGACAAGAGTTGGTTGGATAAATGACTCAAGCTAGGGAGGCTCAATTGATGATAGGAAATCTACATCAAGAAATTGTTATCCATTGGGAAATGGATTGGTAACTTTGAGTTCAAAGACAAGCAATAATTGCACTCTCAACAACAAAGCTAGAGTATTTAGCAACTACATCATTAAGCACACAAGAAAGTGTGATTGATGTAGATCCTAAAAGTCCTTGGTGAAAATAAAGAAAGAACAACTACTTTTTACTTGTGACAACACAAATGCAATTTAAATAAATAAAAATTCTATTTTAATAGAAAATCAAAGCACATTGATTTGAAGCAACATTTTATTAAACATTTAATTTAGGAAAAGGAAGTTGAAACAATACAAGTTGAAAGATCAATATGCAGATATTTTTATAATGATAGTGAAAAAGAATCAATTTATTTCACTCAAAGATAGAATGAAATTTTTTCCATTCCGTTTCAAGGGGGAGAATGTTGGTAATTGTGATATTAGATTAGACATAAAATAAAATAGGACAAGATAAGAGAAAAATAAGAACAAGATAAAATTGTAATTGCAAGTAAGAATTAAAATGAGAAGAAAAAATATTCACTTAGATTTAGAGAGAATGTGAAGCACCAAGAGACATTATATTTCATATATTTAAGTATAGGGCATTATAATGAAGTAGAATGTACGAGTTTGAAGATTGATGAAGTGTTTTTTGGAGGGTTTTTGTGCAATTTTATTTTTCCATTTATTATTTTTCTTTCTATACTATGTTAATATTTATTTTACAATACCACCAAATCTCATATATTTGAGAATTCATAATTGGATCTGATGATATTAGAGTGGTGCAATCAAATTTAATTCTAAAGGCTAAAGTGCCTCTACAAATATTTATGTCTAACAAAGGTGGAAAGTATAGGCGAATAAGTTCCATGTAAAAGACTAAATTATGGCCCAAATATTATGATTAAAAACTCAAAGGTATTATCTCGTACTTGCTTCATGATAATATAATGTTCATAGCGAATAGGTTTGATTTTGTAGTGCAAGCCTTGAAGTTGCTCTTTTTAAAGATGAAGCTAGACTTTGTATCTAAATAGGTATTGACGTGATGATTGATGCTTGTTATGTTTCTCTTTGTACTTGGTGCTAGTTTTTTTATAGATGTCATGGAGTTGGTGTTGGATCTATTCATTGTTTTTGCTTTTCCAACCTTTTTTTATGTATAACAATGTTGTCTATTAACATTGAATGGAAAGCAAGGTAGATTAGTTGTAATGTTTGTAACTTGTGCACACTTGAAATACATAATGACCTATAGATCTATGAAGATCCTTGTTATAAATATGTTGGTAGGAAGGTTCTTGTCCTATGTGGACAAATTATTGTCATCGTATATCCTAAGAATATGTACAATCATGTGGTTCACCACTTTGGTTTGCTTGTCGAAGGATGAGAGATGATTGAGTGAGACAACTTGGTATCTATATTGGATGAAAGGATGAACAAAAAAAGGATAAGAAATGTAGTGTCACCATCAAATAATTATCTTTAGCAATGTGAAGTGAGCCTAAATATAATTGAAAATTAGTTTGGAAATATGTTCCCTTGGGATGCTCTTTTGACAAGGTTACTAGGATAATCATCTAGAAAAGTTTATCCATTACCACATAAACAATATTTCCCATGGTGGCTTATTGGAAGCCTTGACATGAATCATATTGAGGTTGATTCCTAAGTATTTTCATGTGTATATATTGGTTTATAAAATCCCTAATTCTTAATGGAAGGTTTGGCTATTCCTAACACTGTCAATATCTAGCTCCCATGGTTGCATTTGATGGATATAGACAAGTTTCTTCATTCAATACTCATCCTATACCTATTGTTCCAACTTACCTAATTTATTCTCTACCATCAATTTACATCAATTCCATTATCCAACACATCCAACCTAGAACTCCAACCTCACATTGTCCAAGGATTCAAATATTTTCTTGAAAAAGTTGTCAAAATGCCCATCAATACAATCCCCTAGAGCTAGTTGTTTCTTGAAATTTGATGCTCCTATCATAAAATCATCACTCACATCCAACTCTATGTTTGTATCATCATTGGTGGTGGTTTCTTCCATAAACTCTCCAACTCGACCTATTAGGTTGATCGATTTTATGGCTGCCTTGCCATGCATTCTTTGTTGCGCTACTACATCAGTCGCATAATTTCTTGTTCACTTGTAGGCTCCGTCTTGAATGACTGGTTGCTATCTTCTATGTACATCATTCTAATTTTTGATGCATACTATGATTTATTTTCTCCCATTTCTTCTAACACAATTGGTGTTTGTGCTTCCTCTGGTATTATAGATGGGATGTAAATTTGGACTTCTTCATCTAAAGGAGGTGATCCACAAGGATACATATGTGCAATCTCCAATGGAGTACTATCACAACTATTAGGCATATGAACATCCTCCACCCTGATACTCCTTAATCCTTCCTCTTGTGTAATTTCCATTGCAATTTGTTCCTCTACATCCACATCAATAATAATTGATGCCTTTGCTTGTTGCGCAATTTATGCTACTATTGTGCTCCTCTCTCCATTTGCTGCTCTGTCTATAAAATAATATCTTTTGGTTTTTTTCCACCTTACACAACCTTTTAATGATTCATCTTCTCTTCAACACATTCCTCCATGATTTGACTCTCTCGTGGTGTAGGAATTTCCCTTTGCACTACATTGTATAGCATTCCACACTCCTTGCTTCTAGATTTCATTATCTATTTATTTTTGCTAATTTATTTTGGTATCATTTGTTGCTCTAATCTCCTTTGCCTCTATTTATATACAATAATTCATCAATCTATGGTTTCTCCTTAGCTTCCTATGAATATGCATTCTCCTCTGCTTTCAAAAGCTCCCAATATTTCCTCTTCCTGTATGTATCTTTTTTTTTATTAATCAGGGTAGTTGGCTTGGTCAATGGCATCAAACATAACCACCACCATATAGTCAACTTATTCTTTGAAATCAAGTTTGGAAAATTCAAACTAGTAAACATCTTATTTTCTGTCATGTCGTTCATCATAAGAGAAATGACATGGAAATGCATTAAAAATTCCTAGTATACCACATCAAAAGTTCCTAATACAATATGCCAGATATGTTTCCCAATCGAACGCAACTCCAACCATTATACCTTCCATGTATGGGATAAGACAAGCAAGCATCCATGAATATCTCTTCTCCCTTGAGAGTTTTTACATTACCACATTCATCACACACTGCAACTTTGGTGTCTTGAGTTGTTACATATTTAGCTCACGATTCCCATACTTTAACAATTTAGCCATCCTTTTTAGATTAATATTGGTGACTTGATTTATTATCTTTAGCCATTGGTGCAAATCAACCATTTCCTTTCTCATCGATTCTCCCAAAATTGGCAAGCCAAATGTTATCCTAATTTATCTGAAGAGAAGACTATTTGCAACTCTTGGTCACCAATCACTACTCAATTCCTATGATGTTGTTGGTCATATGTTTGTAGCATTTGCTAATGAGCATTATTAATTCTTACACTTTAAAACTTATCAATATGGGATGGCTTCGATTGCTATATGCACTAGAGAGAAGTTGGTGTTTGTATAGGGTCTCCTAAGGTTTCCTAAAAATGCACTCTTGCATGAATAAAAATTAAAACACATTTATAAAAATTAAAAATGCGTTTTGAAATTAAAATACACGTTAGAGAAAACACTCTTGCAAAAATTTAAAATTAACATGCTTTAAAAATAAATATTAACACATAAATAAAGCATATTTTATAGAAATTAACTTATGAATATAAAACAATAAATCTACCTTAATAGTTGCATAAAAATTATCCCATAAAAATAAAGAAATAAAACAATACTATATATTTAATTATTAAATTAATAATGCACAAGATTATAAAATGATAATGCATAGAATAATAAACTACACAGACTTGTACAATACGCTAAATTAAACCTTCCACTAAGCTTGCACCCATGCTCCTTCATCCAATGGAAATGATTTTCAACTCAAAACAAAAAGAAGAAAAATCAACTCAAAAGGAATAGAAAATATATATTTTTTATAATGACAAGAAAATATCTTATTACAAATTCATCCTTATTTTCTTCATTACCCACTATGTGTGTTGTCTTTTTAACTACGAGTCCTATTGGGTGCATTTCCATGGATTCAACAATGTTTGAGATGTATATTATTTCCATAGGCAATGGAGTCAATTTGTTAGAGAGTCCATTGCCATAGAGAAGCTAACAACCACTCTTCTAGTTTTATCTATTGCACTTGTCTCAAGAACACAACCGAAGGTTCAAGGATCCATGTTCTAATGTGCTTTCTTGGATGGCATGTTCATCATCACTCAGTTGGCAGTTGTACTCCGAAGTTGTTCCATAAAAATCTGTGTTTTTCTATCGTGTTTTGTACCATTCTATCATATTCTATGTCATTTAATCATGATATGTGTTGTTTTATCATAAACTAAGCTATTCCATAATATTCTACACTATTTTGACACATTTTATATAATTTTACCATATTTTGACACTTGTTTGTTATGTTTTGGTGCTCGACTGATAGGTTTTGATGCCCTAACATATTGAAGATTTTTGGCACCATCACTTCTTTTGCAGATTTTTAGAACTTCCCACGCCCTGTCTAATTGCTATAGAACATATTTTGCAGACCTACAAAATAATTTCCTATCCAAGACAAAATTTCATCAATTTGCTGCCAAATATTCACAATTCTAACTCTAATATTACATAAAACCTATCTAAGTAACTTAGCAATGCATTTTGTTATTCACCATGTTTTAGTCATAGTATCAATACAAGCTAAAGACCTAGTTCATAATTAATTAGCATATTAAAGGGTAAAAAATTATTATTTTATTGTATTAGATGAGGTATTTACAAGCCTCATTATTTCCCCCCAACTTAGGGTGATACATTTCCTCATGCATATTTCTCGTAAAGCTCTATAGTAATATCACATTCGTTATCAATGCCCTACAAAAATTGTCTTTGGATGCTAACCTCTTTAGTCTCTGATCCCAATTAACCATTGTATGAAGTGTGTACTAGAAAATGGTCAACCTCACCAGTCTAAGAGCAAGAGCATATGATGTTAGGTGATCTAGGTGGTCTGAACCTTAGGATTTAATGTACATATCACATGTGCATATCATGACTAAGGCACTCACCTTGGTTTTGGTACCTTATTATGCATTTATGTCAAGATAGGTGTAATGACCCAATATGCTTGATTGTTCTTAAGAACTTGTGAGGCAAGTTATAAGTGTATTGGGTTGAGGTGCTTTGCTATTTAATGTGTATGTCTCATGATGGTAGGTATGTCAATTGTCTTGGTGCCACCTTTTACAAAAAATATTGATGGGGAGCTCGATGTAATGCCTACCAACTGTCATGATGTTGTCTCTTGTGGAAGGTATTAACATGATGCTTAGATGTGATGCATGCTCTGTTGAGTGGTAATTTTGTCTAATTGCAAAACCACACTCATAGTTAGGATTTTGATTAGAAAACCCTCTCTTGCAAAGAAATAAAATTTCTCCAAGGTTCATTTTACTTAATGTGTGGATGCATGCTTATGAAAATGTGTCAAATAAGTGCTAGAATACCTTAGTAATTTGCAAGTAACTGTTAACAAGGGGTCTGTGTTGGTAGTACTTTATTATGCTATGATATTATTGTTCACAAAACTTAAAAGAAGAGAAAATGTGATTGGCCCTCATATGACCATGATGTAAAATTGAAATTCATTTTATCTTGAAATGTTATAGATAGATTTAATTTTTCTTTGTTAAGCAAGCCTTGACCAATGTTATCCTTTAATTAAACCTTGCTTTGAGTGTGAAATAAAAGACTAAAATCTGCCTCTAAATGCGAATCTAAAAATTATGAGTGGATTAATTTTATGTTGCTTTGATCATGAAAGAAATTAAATGTGAATGAGTAACTTTTTAAAATGTGATGGCCTTTGAAATGCCATATAAATTACTTCCCTTTTATGAAATTGTGATTTTCATAAAGGGAAACTAATTTATTGCTTTAAAGAAAATAGCCATTAAAATACCTTATAAATTATTCCCCTTTAATGAAATTGTAACTTTCATAAAGGGAAACTAATTTATTGCTTGCAAACAAAAATGTAAAGCCTAAAATTTAAAACCTTATTTCGAAATGTGAAAACATGTAAAACTGGAAATTGCAAAATTTCTTTTAAAATGCAAATTTTAAATAAATTTTAGAATTTTGAATTTCAGTTGAAGCAAAAACATACTTGCTTTAAATGGAACATTAAATCTTATTCTTTCAACCTATGTAACTCTTTTTGGAATTTTATATTTTATTTGGAAAACTTAAAAAAAAATGAAAAGACAGGGTTAGAAAAATAACAGAAACATAAATCGAAATAAAACAAGTGCTGCAACTCAAAAATTTCCATAGACCCTAAAAACGTTAGTATCCTGCACAAAACCAAAATTAAAGTGATCTACATTCACACAATCTAACGTTCAATGAGGTGCAATCTCCTAAGGGAAAGGTATTAAAAACTACATACAAGTTACCATTAACGCTTGTCATCTATTGTTGTGTCCACGCTACCATTTATCCTGTTTATCACACCATAAATCCACCGCTCAAGGTCGGGTTTTAACATCTCAACTGCTCGTCATCGACAGCGCCAAGCATGTTGTGCCTTCCTGTAATCACTGTGTCGGATTCGTTTCCATCCATAGAGTAAGCTTTTACCACTATTAATACCGCTAACAAAGCTTTTGATATAGACTAAATTTACCGTTTAACCATGGTGGTCTGACATCGTCCAGTAATCATAAAAGGTTGTCCACCCACGACCATCGTACCTGTCCAGGTTAACCACGTCGTCAACCTGCGTTGACATCGCCACAGTGTATCCATGATCCAATAGTTGCCATGTCTGTGCGTTTATGGTGATTATCTAAGTTCGTCGATCCTGATATCTTATTGTCACCACTTTGGTAATTCCAAGCCCCTCATCATGTACCACATCAGCACCCAGGCACCACTATCACCCATTGTATCCACCTCCACGGGGTCACTACTACTCGCTGTCTGCGTTATTCGAAGAGAAAGTTCCATTCTTAGTATACTCTGACTTATACTTTAGTAAACAAATCTCCAAGTTCTATAGTTGTGCGACATCCACGTCACCTCGTGATGTTTTCCTTAGTCTAAGTCGTCCCGACTTTGTACCTCGTGTCGGTCCAAATATGTCACATCGGTGCCCTTCCTGGAAAAAAATATAAAATAAATATGAGTGCATACATGCCATCAAATATTGTCGAGATCAATAAAACAAACCTTAAAAAAAACAACACATGAAATGACTAAACTAATGAAGAGACTTTTAACCCTACACTACCCTAAAATGACGATAGCATGAGACATCATAGTAAAACAAGGAATAACCTTAAAATAAACTAAACTATAAAGTCACACAATGCACATGAATTAAAACTCATTTAAAGGAGCATAAAATAAACCAAAATTAAACAAAATCTGCTTTTTATTTTATTATTTTTCATTTTAATTAATTTTTTTTATTTTTATTTTTTATTTATTTATTAAAATCTATAGATAATCAAAACAAAATGAAAACAAAATGACTACTTTTATATTTTTATTTTGTTTATATTTTATTTTTAATAAATTGCATTAATCAACTTCAAAATATTGAATTGCTGCAATTTAAATGAAACAATAAGACCACCATAAAACCCACATTTAGAATCCAAACCAAAATTTTATCCCAAAACCACCAAGCAAAGCGACATAAAACAAGGAGACACTAACAACACACAAGTCCATCAACATTAAACTCTGGAACATATCCAAAATTAGAACTCAACGAAAACTAAAACTCAAAAATTAAGGTGGGTCCTCAAAATTTGGGGCTAGTTGTGGAATGGCCATAACAAATTTTGACTCTACTGGGGAATGCTCATGAGCATTCCAGACGAAGAACCTAGTTTTAAAAATAAACAAACAGAAGATTAGAAACAAAACTATTCAACAACATCCAAAAACAATGGGGATAGACAACTTCAATTGAAAACATATGAACCATTGCTTTAGCTAAGTGTGTGAAAGTGTTTTCATTATGGTATTCTTGACACTATTCATAATTTGTCACATGATTCACATTTAGGCTATATAAAATACTACTCATAAAAATGTGCCTTTGCATTGCTCCACAACCATACGTTTATAGCCCCGGTGGAGATGGCCTTTCTCACCCAGGTATTAGATTAATTTTGCATTTGCCTCTTTTATAGACATTGCTCCACTACCAGCTAGGTGTTTATAGCCTCGGTGGAGATGCCCTAAGCCATTTGATTAATTTAGATTTTTTTTTCTTCTTTTTTTTATTCATCCTTGTATTGCTTTGCAAACTTTACCTGACACCTGGATTAGAGACATTCAAGGCTAAATATGGATTTTATAAAAATATTTGCCTTAATTTACAAATCAAAATGACTTCATCCTTCAAGATTCCAAGGCATGCCCCTTAATATGATGTGTTCATGTGTAGCCTTAGCAAATGATTCATTGTTCTAAAATTCACTATCTTAGTCCCCAAAATCTAGGAGCAATTACTAAACAATGTTATCCCCTTTTCATTGATCCACATGATAGGTAATTCATCCTTCAAGAGGCCATAAATTAGTAGCTACCACAAAACACTACCACAAATAAAGGGAATGAACCCAAAACGTAAAACTTACAAACCGAAACCTGGAGACAAATACAAAACCTAACCTAATAAAAACTGCCAAGAATTCCAAAAGCAGAATCTTGCAAACAAGAGACTACACACCAAAATGCCACACAAAGAAAAACCAAAAGGCAAACACACAAAAAACCAAAAAGCTATATACAATAATATACAATATGATGCAAAAATTTGGACTATCATTTCCCTGGATCCCAAATATGATTAGCACACTTTAAAAGACCTAGATTATGATATGCATGCCCAACTTTACAGAAATCCCAACCGAAATAAGTTTAGGCCAAACAATACAACTCTCATATTGCCTCTCTCACCCCACCAATTTGATCTAGTTCCATTAGCAATCCCATAGTGAAGCTTCCCTTCATCAAACTTATAAGACAATATCTAATGTTCAATTCTTTCTTGTCTATCCTTTAAAATGCAGATTTCACAGTTGAATTCATGATTTAGAATTAGACTTTCCTTTTCAAAAATAAGATCTTGCAAGTAAGAACCTATTTCTAATAATTTTAAAGTCGAGTAATTTTCCATGTTTTTAGGCAAATCAAATCCATGCAAAAGGTGACAAACATCTAGGATATTTTACATATGAGGATCATTATAGCTTTGTATCCTAGGCTCGGTTGTTAATTTTTGATGAATTTGTTTCAATAACTCAAGCACATCTACTTTCTTTTCATTCAATTAAGCAACCTTATTAGTGGTGTGATTAGAAATCAGCTCTAGCTATTTATCGACCTCTAATGGCATTTCATTTTTAATAACATTCGAATCCAATAGATAGTTATGCAAATTTTTACTTGAAGTTTGGATGATTGGACATAAGGGATGAGATTCTACCTTTTGTACACTTTCATTTACCATAACTTGATGAGCACCTGTACCTTTATTTTCTTCATGGTCTTCATAACCATAATCTTGTAGCCCTTCATTAATTACCTATTTTTTGAAGACACCAAAGTTAATCACCCAATTAAACATGCGCTCATCCTTTTTAAGCCACACACCTTGTTGGTCAAGGGATGTGCCACATGGTATATCTCCATGATTTATTTCTTGAGTTATCTCAAATAAAACATCATTTTCATTTGGATAATCAATGATATCAAACCCAAACCATGAATCCTCTTGATCAACTACTTGAATTATTTTGAATAAAGCAACATTTTTATCATTTGGAGGCCTAGAAATCAATTCTAATTCCTTGTTAACTACCCATGGTATTTATTTATTTGAATATCCAAGATAATCATGTGAATTTATACCAACATTTTCAGCAGAAAAAAATGAAAGAGAAGCTTTACCTCTTCCTCATCCAAAAAAAATGAATCATAAGAAGCATTTACCTTTTCTTCATTTTCTATTTCAACAAGGTGTTCAATAAAATCATATTCAAAATGATTGAATCTTGGAAATTTTTCTATTTTAGAAAGTAGCATACCGTACTTTGACTGTACAAGAATTACAATATTTTTGTGTAAGATGGTCTTTTTAGTGTCCTGCATATCAAGTGAAATAGAAATTTTATTAGTAAGAGGGTGAGAAACCAATGATTCTTCATATATTTCCCAGTCCTCCTTTGTAAACAATAACTCTAAGCTTTCAATTTCTAGATTGTCATGACTTGACTCATGTTGGATTTCTTTATCATTATAATAATTGTATTCTAAAAATAAGTGATGAAATTCTATCATATCTTCAGATTCATCCATTGATTCCTTTTTACATCCACATTCAATTACTTTTAACGATTCAAGGATTTCTACAATGGAATCAATGCTTGTATTCAAATTTCTATAATTATCCCAATTCTTTTTTTTTTTTTGTTTTTTTTTTTTTTTTTCTTTGGGGGGGGGTGGGGTAGGGGTTGGGGGTTTGTGGTGTATGTATGACCTCCATCCCCCTTTTGAAACACACCATTTTTCTACGGTTATTGCGCCTCAATGTAGGCTCTAGGAAAGGATAGATCTTCAAGATCTTCCCCTAGAAATATATAAGTAAGAGGGTCTAAGGCTCCCATGTATATTTGAATGGCTTCTTCTTTTGACATGAGATAATGTGTCACCACTTCAGTATACAACCTATGGAATCTATCATTGAATTGACTCATGGATTCATTAGGTTATTTACAGATAGAGACAAACTGATTTAGCATTTTAACTAGGTCAACCAGTTTTCCAAAATGATTGATAAATGTTGCTTCTAGTAGAGCCCAAGAAGTGATAGAAGTTTGAGGTAAGTGGATGTACCAATCAAATGCAACCTCATCCAATGTGTATGAAAACAACCTATAAGGAAAATCTGCATGCATAATTTGCAAATGAATCAACATATCCTTGTGTCTCTGAATATGTTCCTTAGCCAAGTCTACATCATGCCTAAACTAATGTAAATAATTTTCTACACCTTCAAGGATTTGGTGGGTAGGCCTATTTAAATGGCTATAATAATCCCCTATCCAAGATGCAATTTCTACCCTAGTTAGAGTAAATAATGCCATTAGTGAACCTTAAAGAATATAACTTTAGTACCAATCTTGTTAGTCAAATAAATATATCTTGCAAAGAAGCATGAAATGACTAACAAATATCAAATTTTTAATCATATAGATAATAATTTTAGCGTCAACCAAAAGATATACATCAATTAAACCATGGTATCAAAGGACATTCTCCAATTTGCAAAAAGGTTAGAAACAATAGGTCATGAATTAAAAAAAATTCAAATCAATGAATGCGACAAACAAAACCTCATTAATCAAGACCAAAACCTTACAATAATCCTTGCATGTAACATGAACAAGTTAGCATCTATAAAAAAATAACCAAATCATGGCCCTCCTTCTAGCACCAAAATGTTGAGTGGTAATTTTGTCCAATTACAAAACCACACTCATAGTTAGGATTTTGATTAGAAAACCCTCTCTTGCAAAGAAATAAAATTTCTCCAAGGTTCCTTTTACTTAATGTGTGCATGTATGCTTATGAAAATGTGTCAAATAAGTGCTAGAATACCTTAGTGATTTGCAAGTAACTATTAACAAGGGGCCTATGTTGGTATTACTTTATTATGCTATGCTATTATTGTTAATGAAACTTAAAAGAAGATAAAATATGATTGACCCTCATATGACCATGATGTAAAAGTGAAATTCATTTTAACTTGAAATATTTTAGATAGATTTAATATTTCTTTGTTAAGCAAGTTGACCAATGTTATCCTTTAATTAAACCTTGCTTTGAGCATGAAATAAAAGATTAAAATCCACCTCTAGATGCGAATCTGAAAATGATGAGTGGATTCATTTATGTTGCTTTGAGCATGAAAGAAAGTAAATGGAATGAGTAACTTTTTAAAATGTGACGGCCTTTGAAATGCCATATAAATTACTTCCCTTTTATGAAATTATGATTTCCATAAAGGGAAGCTAATTTATTGCTTTAAATAAAATAGCCATTAAAATACCTTATAAATTATTCCCCTTTAATGCAATTGTAACTTTCATAAAGGGAAAATAATTTATTACTTACAAACAAAAACGTGAAGCCTAAAATTTAAAACCTCATTTCGAAATGTGAAAACTGGAAATTGCAAAATTCCTTTTAAAAGTGCGAATTTTAAATAAATTTTAGAATTTCGAATTTTAGTTGAAGAAAAAACGTACTTGCTTTAAATGGAACATTAAAGCTTATTATTTCAACCTATGTAACTCTTTTTGGAATTTTATATTTTTTTATATTTTATATTTTATTTTGAAAACTTAAAAAAAATGAAAAGATAGGGTTAGAAAAATAAAAATAAAATAAATCGAAATAAAACAAGTGCTGCAACTCAAAAATTCTCCATGGACCCTGCAAACGTTAGTATCCTGCACAAAAACCAACATTAAAGTGATCCACATTCATGCAATCTAACCTTCAATGAGGTGCAATCTCCTAAGGGAAAGGTGCAATACATTAAAAACTACAGACAAGTTACCATTAACATGCATAAAACTTGCTGAAAATCCAATATATTGACAAAACAAGATTTTCATTTATAGCTCAACAAAAAAGTAGCATACAAACTCCAGCAATGGCATCACATGGTAAAAATCCAGTCCAACTTGTGTAAGGAGAACTCTAAAGCAAACCTAGTGCCAACATTCTGGTCAACCTGCAATCTTCCCTCTGAAGTTTCCCCCTACACTATTTCAGTATTATCTTTAAAAGTTTTCAGATGCCTCTTCACTTTATTTTTCTTGGTTTTGGTTTTTGAAAAATCCTTCACAGTATTTCCTTGATTTGTAATGCTTTCTTTCCACTTGTAAAAATGCTTTTGAAACACTCAATCATTTCCACTCCTCGCTTGAAAACACTTCATAGACCCCTTTGTTAGAACATGCCATGATTCTCACTTTATCATAGCTAAGAAAGTACTATATAAGATTTAAATAAAAACCTTTTCATAACTGCAGCCACGTCATAACCTTATGTCCCCTAACAAAACATCTTGTGATAAATTTAATTAATCCTGATGCATGTGATGATTTTTTTATCAAAAGAGTAGGTGATGGCATTGTAAAGACAAAAATACCCTAGCCAAGTGATGTGGCCTCCATGTCAGTTTTGTCAAGCACAACCTTCCTTAGCTTCTGCACGTCATCCATGAAACACCTCTATAACGACTATGCTTTGTCAATGCGAACACCCACTGAATTTTCCCTATTCTATGTAGACGTCACTTTACTGCATCTAGCCTTCTCTATGATGCTGCTTCATCCTTGTTGTTACCACATCGATGCTTTGAAACACATCTACCATTACTGTATTCGTATAACCTAATTGAAAGACCCACAAAGTAGTGGCCATCGATACCAGACGAACGATATCATTTACATTGTGCTAGTAGGTTGCAAGTTGCGGTATGAGAAATCAATTTTAGTAAGCCAAGCTACATTATAATACTATCACAAAACGATCATTTTCATAATGTTCTTGATATTTATTTTTTTGTTCGATGATAACCACATGTGCTCTCACTCATTTCCTTCTATTTTTGACCTGTTATTCACCAAACGATCATGCATCCACCACATCATCCTTGGCTCGCTTGCTTTATATTGAGCTTCATCAACAATATATTTCAATCCTTGCATAGATACGTGGGTCCTTTCGTATTAAAAAAACTATCCACAGTGGCGTTGTCTAGCTCAATGCATGATCGTTTTCGGGCATCCCTTTCCTGTCTGCCTATCATCTATTATCGCATCCATGCTACCATTTATCCTGTTTATCATGCCATACATTCACCGCTCGAGGCTAGCTTCGAACACCTCAACTGCTCATCGTCGATAGTGCTAAACATGTTGTACCTTCTTGTAATCATTGCATCGGATCTGCTTCCATCCAAGAGTAAGATTTTACCACTGTCAGGGTCATTGACAATGCCGCTAATATAGACTAAATTTTTTGTTTAACCATGATGGTCTGACATTGTCCAATAATCATTGAAGTTCGTCCATCAATGACCATTGTACCTATTTAGGTTAACCACATCGACATCCTACGTCGACATCACCGTAATTTATCCATGGTTTGATAGTTGCCACGTCGATGCATCTACAATGATTATCTCAGTTTGTCGATCCCAATGTCTTGTTGTAGCCACTTTGGTAATTCTAGGCCCCTCACCATGTACCACATCAACACCCAAGCACCACTATCACCCATTTTATCCACCTCCATGGGGTCATTGCTACTCGCTGTTTGTGTTATCCAAAGAGAAAATTCCATCCTCAGTGTACTTTGACTTATACTTTAGTAAATGAATCTCCATATTTTGTGGTCGTGTGACATCCACGTCACCTCACAATATCTTCCTTAGTCCACATCGTCCTGAATTTGTACCTCATGTCGATCCAAATCTGCCATGCTAGTGCCCTTCCTGGAAAAAAGATACAAAATAAACATGAGTGCATACATGCCATCAAATATCGTTGGGATCAATAAAATAAACCTTAAAAAAACAACACATAACAACACATGAAATGACTAAACTAATGAAGAGACTTTTAACCCTACACTATCCTAAAATGACGATAGCATGAGACATCATAGTAAAACAAGGAATAACCTTAAAATAAACTAAACTATAAAGTCACACAATGCACATGAATTAAAACTCATTTAAAGGAGCATAAAACAAACCAAAATTAAACAAAATCTGCTTTTTGTTTTATTTTTATTATTTATTATTTTAATTATTATTTTTTATTTATTAAAGCCTATAGATAATCAAAACGAAATGAAAACAAAATGACTACTTTTTATATATTTATTTTGTTTATATTTTATTTTTAATAAATTGCATTAATCAAATTTGAAAGCTTGAATTGCTACGATTTAAATGAAACAATAAGACCACTATAAAACCCATATTTAGAATCCAAACCAAAATTTTATCCCAAAACCACCAAGCAAAGCGACATAAAACAAGGAGTCACTAACAAGACACAAGTCCATCAATATTAAACTCTGGAAGATATCCAAAATTAGCACTCAACAAAAACCAAAACTCAAAAATTAAGGTGGGTCCCCAAAATTTGGGGCTAGTCGTGGAATGGCCACAACATGCTCCATTCCCTACAACTTAATATGGAAAATATCTCAATTATAAAGGGAAAAGTAAAGGGCACTAGAAGGTCTATACATTTCGACACTGACGGAGTTCTAGTGCTAAAGAAGTTTTGGTGTCGATGGGTGCAAAGGATTTTCTTAGTGCCAAAAGTAGGAGGAAGCACTTAAAATACCCTTGTGTGCTACTAAATCATTGATGGGAGAGGGTTTTTTTTATGCAACAAAACAATGGACTAGATGCAATTATATAAAATATTAAAACTAAACAAATATGAAAAATGCATACTTTATTATTTCAGATGGTTTGATGCTTCTTTAAATTAGATGTAAACATTTGTCATATGGTTTCTTAGCATGGAATTAGAAAGAGCAAGGTTGCATTTTTGAAATCATGACCAAAACACCTTTCTTTATTTATTTATTTTTAAAAATAGAAGGTGTTGCTATTTCTGGTTTTCAACTATCTTCTACCTTTGTTGCTTCCACAAGGGATTTTCACAATTGAATTTCATTATGCAAGACATGCATGCTGGAAATTAAATTTTATGCAATTCTTGGTCCAGTAAGACCTTGAAGAGGTTTTCACTACTAGATATCATATATATAATTTAGAAACATAATAACTCAATGAATACCTAAATTGAAAGAGGAAGCCTCTTCCACCATATGTAGGTCAGACTATGATAACATGTATGTCAAAAATCCTCCTTGGTGAATGGTTTGTTGTAGAGCTATAAATGATGTAAACTTATTGTAGGGGGGGAAACAACCCTACCACATACAATTCTCTGTTGGATCTACTTGGATCCAAGGTGACCATGATAGTGTGTTATAATTATCTACACTCGAGGGCTGGGGGATTAAATGGTTCACCAACAACAGTTTTAGGACTTGCTCCAAGTCCATGGATAGAATATTTGATGTGTATATTGAACAAGCACCTATATTTGGTCTTTCTAAAAGCTAAGCTATAATAAATTAAATAACAATGTAGGGAAACTACTGATGCATTCAGACAAAGATCTATCCTTAGAATAGTTTTTGTTTTGATGAGAACTAAAACCCTAGTTTTACAAATAAATAAATATTTTTCTTTTTAGCAAGATTTTAAGAGAATGCACAAACAAATTTAACCTAAGGTGCAAACTATATGTTTTTTCTCTTTCAAATGCCTAGAAATAAAGCCAAATATTTTTATTTTTATTTATGATCTAAATTTGGAACATAAATGGACAGAAAGCAAAAAACAAACAACCTAAGAAGTCTATCTAGAGCACTTACTTGATCTGGTGGTTGATCCTAGATTTTAACTTTTATCCTGATATATCCGACAACTTCAAAAACCTTAGAGAAATTGATCAATGTTTGGGGGCCTACTTAGGCCACTATGTGACTGAGCTTGGAGATGCAGCAGTCAAGCTCCCTTGGTCCTTTTAGTTGATCATTCACAAATGAAATAATTGGACCTCTGGAACAAACAAAGTGAGACGAAATAGATGTAAACAACGAAATTAAATATATACAGAATGAACATAACATGAAGGAAACACAAAAATACAAATTAGAATTTTAGGAGATAAAATTTCCCTCCAATCCCTAACTAACCAAATGCGATGCAAAATGGGAAATAAAAGCTCAAAATAAACTAACAATAAACCTGATTAGTTGATGGAGAAAGTAAATATCAATGAGAAAGTGAATGTAGTGACTAAAATGGTAGACCTCTCCTATAATCAAGACTCTACTTGTTCACCAAGGGAAGCCAATCACAAGAAGCACAGGAGCAAAACAACACAACAATCCAAAAGCAGAGATTCATCAAGAGCACTTTTCACAAAATAAGAATTTTAGAACTTATCACTTGGAGAAAAATGGCGTCCAAACCCTCTATTTATAATAGGTTTGGACAGGAAAAAATGTGGGAAAATAAAACATAAACTTGGGTAAGGGCCGACGTCACAAAGGTCGGTCAAACACTTGGGCAAGACAACTAGATCTATGTGTAGTGTTTTTGCATTTTGGGGGACCAAACAGTATCAAAATGAGATAAAACTTATACCATCAAAAATCTATTTTCAAGCCTGATCCAATGGTAGTGGTTTTGAGAAGAATGAAGAAGATTTATTGGGAGAAAAGTTGGCTTAAATATGACCTTACTTTTTGAAGCAATAAATGCTCAATTTTAGGTCTTCAAAAGGTGGATTTGGCTTGGTTTTTTAGAGGGTCAATATATGAGGGTGAATTGATGAAAATTGGGTCAAATTTAATGTCTATGTTTTCCCCCTTTTTGATGTATTCATTGTGCAATGAATGCATCAAAAGTTGTTGTGCACCAATTTTAATGGTGGGGAACTTTTGGCTACTTGAAAAGGCAATGTAGAGCGAATGGTGTGAAAAATTATTGCTTATACATAAATTATATGCATGTATGCCCCCAACCTAGGGTGCCCCCTTGAGTTTAAGAGGGGAAATGATGTGGAAAACACTCTTAATAGACGATATGAATTGGCACAAATAAAAACTGTTAATTGCATTAATTAAAAATATATTTATAGGCATGTCTACCTTTACAAGTCGGTATTTTATACACACGATTCATGTGAGTATTAAATGCCATACATCATGGTACATGTGAAAAGGGATAATATTATAGAATATAATATTAATCCCTATCATTCCTCCCCATTGTAGAAGCATTGGAATCCAATGCGCTCATAAAGGAAAGGAAACTAAGGAGAAACCTGAAGGCTATGGGGATTCTCCATAATGGGGCTCCATGTAGATGCAATGTGGACTGCCAATATAAAGAGGATGAGTGTGTATGAAGGGCAGTTTATGGCATGCCATCGAATGGTGAAAGTCCTGCAATGTAAAGGAGGTAGGATGCGAAGTGGTGTGAACCATATGAGGAAATGTTGGTGGAGATACAACTAGAGGAGGAGTAGGATCAACAAGAAGAGATTTTTGTGCAACAGGAGCAGGTGTTGGTGCAATAGGAATAAATTTTGGAGCAACATGAATAAATGTTGGTGCAACATGAATTGCTAGTACAATAGAAATAACTACTGGTGCAATAGGAATTATTGGTACAATAGGAACAACTATTGGTGTAACAAGAACTATTGGTACAACATGATTAATTGCTAGTGCAACCAGAAGAACTGCTGATACAATAAAAATAACCTTAGGTAAAATAGGAACAACCATAGGTACTATAGGAAGAGGAAATTGATGAATGTGATGTGAAGTAGATAAAAATGCTCTTGGTTGGGTGTCCTTCTACTGTGGTGTGCTAAAAATTAAAGCAATGGATAGTGCCTGATGTAAATTAGTGCAAGATCGATGTGTAGTGGATGGAACAATACAAACAAGAAAGGATTTGTTCTCATGATAAAATATATATGTATTTTTATAGGTATCATATGTGGCATGCCTATCATATTGGTAAGGTTTATCCAAAAATAATCCACAACAATCCATGGGTGTGATATCACACGTGACCTTATATTGAAACTTGGAGCCAAATGCAAATGCAATGGTGCACGTGTGTGTGATTTTTGATGTGTTGGTGCTATCCTTCCACCCAAGAGAGTAGGGGTGAGGATGTTTGGACGTAGGAAGCTTGAGCCTATCGAAAATGGACTATGCAATTAGATTATTTTATGAGCCATTATCGATTATACAATCTACTACAAAGTTATGGAGCAAGTGAGCACGAGTGACAAACAATTGGTCATGATCACCTACTCTAGAATTTTGATTCATGAGTGTTACATTATTAATTTTCCCTCTCAAATCCTCATAAATTTCTTCTTCTCTAGTAGTCTTGATGGGGTTATCACAAGTGCCCTCATCAGACTGTACAAAAATATTCTTTTGTAATTGTGGACATTGATTTTTATCATGCCCTTACCTCTTACAATAGTTACAAAATTTAGCAGTTTGAGCATTAGAAAATGAAGAAGAAGAGGAATAAGAAAATGGATTTTTAGAAGCAGGGGATGAGTAAGAAGTGGGAGTAACAGAAGAAGAAAAGTGAGATCTCCTTCGTCCTTGTTGATCCTTGTTCATGTCTTCTGTCAAACCATTGAAATAGAGTGAGGCTCTTGTCATTGTGCAACGAACTTCTCCTCAACTAGCTGTGCATGTTTGAATGCATCGTCCAATGTTGTGCAAGTAGTATATTTGATCTCCCTATACAAGTGTGTGAGAAGACCACTTTTAAACTTGGCAATCAAGACAACATCAAAATCTGAAATGCCAAGTAAAACTTGAAGGCGATTGAAATGAATGAAATATTGTATAGATTACCTCTTGCCTTTATGGAGGTGTAACCATTGATTCAATAAGTCCTTAAAATTTGATGGATAAAATGAGGTCTTCAAAACTTGTACCATCTCCTCCCGTGTACAAATTAAATTGTGGAGATTGGTAATGAGAACTTTGGTGATGTTGGAAATTTTGAGCTTTGCGAATGGAACCTTTTCATCATTAGGAGTGTGAGTATATTCAAACCAAGTCTCCATGTCAAGGATCCAACTATTTAGTACCTTAGGGTCTCGAGAGCCTTCATATATTTTTACTTCACACCTTGGAAAAAAATATGAGAGGAACATTGAAGGTTTTGCAACACGGTAGCCATTTTCACCATTTTTTTAGTTTGGGTGGTAGTGATTTCAGCTAATTTTTCAACAATGGCCATATTGGTAGCCATAGGTTTACTAGGAGTGACCGAGGGTTTACTAGGCGCCAGTTCAAGCGATAAAATGAGAATATGCGATAAAAATTTATGGTCAACTTTTAATGGGCCCTCCCTCTCTGATTGGACCAAGGAATTTAATTTTGAAATTTGTGAGACTCAACATCTAACGGTCAACAAGCAAAATATGGAACCAAAACAAGGTACAACAGGCAACAAATGGTCACAATTTACAACAGTCAACAATGATCCAATGGTCATAATGTACAACAGTCAACAGTAATCCAATGATCACAATTTAAAATATTCAACAATGATCCAACATCCAACCTCCTCTAGCCAACCTCGTCCAATGGTCACAATGCACAACAAACAATAGTCCACCAATGATCACAGTGGACACTATCCAATGGTTAACAATATCCAACGATCAGTAGCGACAACAGAACCAAGGCGACCAACGACCATTGAGAAAAATGAAAATCAAATCACACGCACTGAATGAAGATGACAAATGATGACTGAGCAACATAGAATGCAAGGTAGAGCATAGGGAATGAAGGTTATCGATGATAGAATGCAAGGCAGGCGTAGGTCACAAAACTTTTTGGTAGATGGGCAAGGCAGTGAGAAGTCTATAGAAATGGCAATAGAGGAAGGGTATCCAGCATAAGCTAACTATCGAATAATGTGAGATGTCATGTAGATAAGGGTTGTTGATGGTGATGCTATGTACAATGTGGGATAAAATCCACAAAAGTTTTTTTTTTAAACTCAACTAAAATTCCCCCAACCAAAATGTTAACACGATACCGATAAATAAAATTTATTTAAAAATTAAAATAATCTTAGGGCACGTAATTTATTATCATAAAAAATTGATAACCTCATCGAAAATTCATCACTCCTGCACAGGAATTCTTCGTTATCATAGGTAAATGTGAAATTTCTCTAGAGTTGAGTTTTTTGGATGTTGAGAATTATATATTGGTATCAAGAAGCAATGAAATCATTCAGGATATGATGGTAACACATTAGAGAATGGATCTGTGCACTAGCTAAACATGAATGATTGAAAATGTTGCCAAACATCACATGAGCGTGCACAACATTCCTCGAAGGTCATTCGAAATCATTGAAATTCCCTAAGCGATGGTGTCGTACGATAGAGTGTTACTATAAGGAAAGTGGCACCGTTAAGTGCTTGAGGTTACCAGAATAAATGGATAGCATGCTAGGAAAAAATGACATCGAGAAGCGACAAGTATTAGAAAGTCATAAAAATGATGGTCGAATTCGGTATGTGGCTGACTAACATGATCACGCTACCACAGAAGAAAATAGATATCACCCCGTGTACAATGACATCGCAAAATCCACTAGATCAACGCATGATTACATGATTGCAATTGCAAATATGAAAGAAATGATAAATCCAAGGGCAAGAATTGGATCAAAATATGAAGGTCAAAGTTAGAGGGATCCTAGATAGATGAGGGTCAAAGTCAAAGGGACCCCAACCGAGAGTTTTCAAGATTAGAAGTGCACAAAGGTGTTCACGAAAGGAAAATAATGTTCACCACTCAAGATCCATGGGTTGGTTTTCTCATTCCTTTCTGAACCAATATGGTCTTAGGAAGAGGATACTCTCCAAACCCTTGCACCTTGCTCTGATACCAATGATGTGGGAAACACTCTTAATAGACAACACAAAATAACACATAAAAATTGTTAATTGCATTAATCAAAAATATATTTATAGGCATGTCTGCCTTTTATAAGTTGATATTTAATACACACAATCCGTGCAAGTATTAAATGCCATACATCATGATCCATGTGAAAAGGGATAATATTATAGAATATAATATTAATCCCTATCACGAAAACCTAGTTGACCTGATGAAAATTTATTAGGTTGGGGTTGAGGAAGAAAGACTTGATGAAGATTGAGAAGGATTAGATGTGATTAAATTGATCCAAGATCAATATGAAGGAAGATGAAGTGATAAGGAAAGATAAAGAAAATGAGAGAAATGATTGACTTTCCTAGTTATTAATTGATGAATATATTTATAGATGTGATATGAGAAGAGTGATGGAAGAAAAAGAGAATAAAAGAAATAAAAGAAGAAAATGAGGAGAAGAAGAAGATTAACAAAGGTCAAAAAAAAAAAAGATTCTTAGAGTATGACATTCAAATCAGTGTAGACTGTAAGAAATCAATGTGATCAAACAAACATAAACTAATTGAAAAGAAAAAAAGGGGTGGAGTAGGACCCTATAAGTATGTATTCTCGCAAATTACCGAATGGAGGCTACCCCTCGCTAGTGACCATGAAGCTATCCCATAAGGATATAATGCTCGCTAAAAGAACAAGTGTGGAGCGATACCCGCTATAGGTGTGATACTCACTAATGGTTATGGGTGGAGAGACACCCATTAGGATGTATGCTCATAAATGGTCGAATGGAGGCTACCCCTCATTGGTGACCATAAAGCTATCCCGTATGGGGTGCAATGTTTGATTAATTTTCCAAAAGTAGTGCAACCTAATAGGGGTGTGGTGTGTGCAACAAATAAATGAGTAAAGTAGATAACAACATAACAATGTGTGTGTGTGCATGTGTGAGATAAAAAATGAGATAGAAGAATGAGAGGAGTAAGAAGTAAATAATAGTGTGTGTGTCATTTTTAAAATTAAATAACTAAGATATGTATGTAAGATAGTCAGTGGCCATACGAACACCATGAATGATATTCATTTGGTATCTACCCTATCCCACGAGGATCCCTTAACAATCGAATGATCAAGAAGGGAAAAGGTGTAATCAAACAAGATGCACAAATTAGAAGAAGAAACATATATTCTTTGTCTTGGAGAAAATAAGAAATGATTAAAAATTTCAAAGGGCAAAGGACATGCAAGAGATGAACTTGAAGAACACAAGCTTATATTGAGAGGGGGGGTGAACAGTATAAGACCACCTTTTACTTTTCTTTCCCAATCAATATTATGCAATATAAAGATAGCAATATCAAAAGAGTAATCAAATCAATGCACAAATCACAACACACAATAGAGACACCAATTTTACGTAGTTCACCCAATGTGGGCTACTCCATGGAGAAAATATTTCACTAAAATTTTCTCAATCAATATCTTGGGAATCCTTTCTCTATTACAATATTTATGGATCTCTATCCAAAGGAGACACCAATCCCCTAATAAATTTCATGGATCTCTATCCACAGGAGAACTCTTTTCTCCTTAGATCTGACTGGTGATATTTTAGAAGAACTGTTACCCCCACTACTCTGGGTAATGGATCTCTATCCACTGAAGACACCTGTTCTCATTGCCCTGGCTAATGGATATCTATCCACTGGAGACTATAATATTCTATACTCTGTCACTTTCAAAGCTCTGTCTCAAATATGCACTAAACACAGTCCTTCGACCTAGCACAAATCTACTCTATCTTTGTCTCTGGTCTGGCATAAAACTTTCCTCAAATATGCACCAAACTCTGTATTCAAATTTGCACTAAACATAGTCTTTCGGTCTAGCACAATTTTTTCCTCTATCTCTGTCCTCAAGCCTTTAGACAAAGTTTGACTCAATCTCAACTCAAATCTACTAGATCTGTCCCAAACCTTAACTCAAGGTTTGAACAAATCAATCAATCAACTCTGCTCTCAAGTTTTCTCAAAGACTTATCTCAAATCTGCCTTGTAAGATTCCATAAAATCTCACACTAATTTATCCATAAGTCCTCTCTAGAACTTGTCCAAATCTGCTCTACAAGTCCTCACTAGAACTTATTCAAATCTGCTCAATAAGTCCTCACTATAACTTATCCAAATTTTCTCTCAATCTGTATTGTAAGCTTTCACAAAAGCTCACACAAATATGTCCACAACTCTTCTCAAAGACTTACCTCCAATATGCTCAACAAGTCCATGCTAGAACTTGTCCAATCTCATAGAAACATAAAGAGAATTGTTAGAGACTTCATATGCTTCACATTCATTTCAATACTCAATCACTTTCAATCACTCTTCTATCACATAAGCATATAGAGAATTGTTAGAGACTAAATATGTTTCACACTCATCAACATTCAACCTCTAT
This sequence comes from Wollemia nobilis, assembly GCA_028583015.1. Taxonomy (NCBI): domain Eukaryota; kingdom Viridiplantae; phylum Streptophyta; class Pinopsida; order Araucariales; family Araucariaceae; genus Wollemia; species Wollemia nobilis. Next base: position 38,046,827 of record JAQPPZ010015824.1, on the reverse strand, counting down.
CTTAAATCAATTCAAAATATAGAACAAATTGTTTCATAGAACTTGAGCTATCACTTCACACATTCACTTGACTAGGCTCAACCAACTCTACTCAACCTATCACTCAATGAAGTAGTCCTTGCTCACAAACCCTAGTCCAAGCATATGAACACTCACTAAAAATGTTTACAACAATGCTGATCAACCAATCTCACATAACAATGATACTCATGTTCTTTCCAAACTCTAGTTCAAGTTCTTCACTCAACTCACTTCAACAACAATGCTTATAAAACAATCTTCACATAACAATGATCTTTTACAAACCCTAGTTCAAGTTCCTCACTTAACCAATGGCTTCAACAACAATGCTTATCAAACAAGGTTTTATCAACAACTCTTTATTTCAAAAAATCTTGAAGCATTAACTCAACACACTTAATAAGGAAACCTAGTTAAGTCCTTTTCACTCCAAAGTTGTTTTCCAAAAAACCAACCAATCAACTCAATCATGGAAGAATATGCCCATACCTTTTTCTTGATGTAGAATGATCTTCAAAAACCTAGTATCAATTCTCACAACTTTCTTTGCCAAGTACAAAGGGTTAGATGACAAGAATTATCACCCTAACACTTTTCACAATTTATCTCAAACACAAAGATAAATTAAATCCCAAATACACCTTATTGCTCCATCTCAATTAATAAATTTCAACATCATAATTTTCATCAAAAATTCTCTTGTAAAATATAACACAATTTCTACTTATAACTCCTTTCTTAAATTGCACTTATCAAATAAAATAATTTATAAAACAATGCAATTTATTCTTCTACGGTAAAAATTAATTACCCTAGTTTTTGCTTTATCAAAATCAGCTTTTTACCATGCCCAAAAATCATATTTACAGATAGGTACTTATCTAATTTAATTATCACCTTATGCCTCCCAATTTACTCACAACAACATTAGGGAAAACAAAAATTTAAATAAAAAATTGTACCTTTGCCATTAGTGGGTTTTGAACCCACAATGCTGCCTCCTCAAGCACCTTAGCCGTGGCCTTGGCTGTCGCGTGAGCTAAGTGCTCACGTGGGAGCTAAACTTCCCATGTGCTCCTTATTCCTTTCGTTGGCATCGAAACCAAAACAAAAAGGGGCTTCCCAAAACTGTTACCATTAGGTTTCGAACCCGTAACCTCCCCTCTACAAACACTAAGCACTTTCCACCTACGCTAGCCACCGAATGGTGCTAGAATCCAAGCGCCTTGTCTTCTTCAACATCCCAAATTTTGGGATAAATGCAGCACATGAATTTTTGTCTTTCTCCTCCACAAAATGCAACACGTTTTCAATTCAAATGCAAGTGTATTTCTTTTGGCCTTAGCGAGGCAATATTTATATTGCTAAGTGCCTTGCTTTGTTATTTCTTCCAACACGTTGACGAGGTGATTTTGTCTTGCACGTCCGCGGGGTAACCTTAGGGTTATACCATTTCAAATAAATAAATATTTATTTATAAAATTTAAATTCAATTTTGAATTTACATATTTATAAATTAAATATTTAAACCTTCCTTGGATATATATTTTTAAAAAGTCTCCTTGGGTTTTTATGAAAACCTTTTATTTTGCCAATCCATGGTTTTTAATAAAACCTTTTATTTATGATTCCTATAATATAAAAAATGAATATTATGAAGCTCTTTTGCCATCAACATTTTGCATTGCTCCTTTTAACCTTTTGGCATCAATGGAAACCTCATGCCTTAACATCAATGACAACTTTATGGACTCAAAATGTCCAACAAAACTATATCCCTTGACTTGGAGAAATTAAAAATTATTGAAACTTTCAAGGTCAAGGAATATATGAGAAGAGAAAAGAAGAAAAGACATGAGCAAATGCAATGATGAAAAATGCATGGAGATGTGCCCTAGGTTTGGGATTCACTAAGCATAAATGACCTAGTATGAGTGCAATGCATGTGAGCTAGAACCTAACTAGGTTTCATCACTTACCTCATTGTAAAGTCCCCAAGAATCTATATGATCAAGTAGCCATGCAAGTATGATCAAGCAATAATGTAACTATATGTCAAGCAAAGATGCAAATGGGACAAAATGTCAGGCAATTCATGCAATATATGACAAGTCATGCAGTATGAGCAAGTAAACCAAAATTTAGGATGAAGAATGAAGATGTGAAATCATGCATAATATCATTTTAGGTGCATTATGTTCATTGGTTCTTTAATTTATTTACCATCTAACATTATTAAATGATAGGCTCCTAAGCCAAACTTGGTCGTTATGACAAAGGGGCCTAGCCAATTGGGTTGAAACTTGCCTTTTAGATCTATATGAGCATTAGTGTTCTTTTGGTTTTCTTTGAGAACAAGGTCCCCAATCTCAAAAGAACAAGTGCAAAATTTCTTGGAGTAAGATCACTTGAGCCTATTCTGATAGGCTCAAAGATGCTCTAAGGTATGGATGCACTTCTCATCCAACAACTCCAATTGGTTTAAATGCTCTAAATGAAAGTTGGCACACACTCTAATGGTACCATATTTCTTAGCTATCAGAATGATGACACAAGGGACTAACTCCTCAAATAAAAGGCTATTATGAAGGAAATATTCATGAGCCATATCACAAAGAGTGTCCCCTTTAGCACATTCTCTAGGAGTTGCTAAATGAAAGTCAACACATACCCTAAATGTGCCTTCCTTCTTAGAAACAAGAACAATGACTCCTAATTGCTCAAGGTCTTTAGGAGACATAGGAATAAAATCCTCTTGAGAACTAGAAGACTCAATATGGGTGACACAAGGGACTAATCCATCAAAGAAGAAGTTATTTCAAAGGAAATATTCATGATCCATATCACAAAAGTATCCCCTTCAGAATACTCCCTTGGGGTCACAACTAAATCAGGGTGCACCAAAGTTATCACATTGCAAAATAGAATGTTAGAGGGAGAAGGTAGTCCCTCATCCTCATTATCCCATTCTAAGCCATGATGATCCAAAAATTTAGCATAAGTGACAAGTTGATCATCATCAGTTGGTAAGGGCTAGTTTTTATTGGGGATGTAGCCTATGCCACATCTCCTAGGCCAAAGCTCAACTTCCAAAGGTTCTTGAATACCTTTATGTTGTGGCCCCAAACCCTTACCTACATATCCCATACTAGATAGGATTTGCTTAGGAAGTGGGTAATCATTGGATAGATAACAATGGGTAAAGGTTCACTCTATTGGAAAAGGGTTTCTACCATGTATCTTTTCTTTGAGGGATGTACCCACATAGACAAAGGTACACATACCAATGTGTACTACTTCACCCTTTTTATGGGGTAAACCCATAGTTTGGGGTGAAGGTGGTAGCTTTTCTAGATCTAGAAGAGGACTTTCATCGAATAGATTGATTTGATCCCGTGATGAAATTATGGTTGGTGGTTCCTCACTGATTTTAAAATTTTCAAACTCCTTGATGATGTTAGAAGAAGAATTAGAAGAAATTTTGTGAAGAGAAACAAATGGACAGAAATTGAGACTAGATTGAGCTTGCTCAACCATTGAACAATATTGGAATGGATGAGGGTCACCTTAGATGGTGATAAGCTGATTTTTAAATTTATACTTCAAACATTGATGAAGAGTAGAAGGGACAACCCTCATTGCATGAATCCAAGGGCATCCAAGAAGAAGATTAAAAGATGTTGGGCAAGATACCACATAAAACAAGGTATCTAAGATCTTGGGTCCTACCTTAAGGGGAAGGGATAAAATACCATAGGCTTCTTGGGACTCATTGTTGAAAGCTTTAATGATGACATCATATTTGGTTAAGTCTTCCTCCTTTAATCCAAATTTTTGTAAAAATTTATAAGTGCATATATTGAGGGAGGAACCATTGTCTACCAAGATTCTCTTGATAAAATTTTCCCCAATATATCCAGTGATGTAAAGAGGAGAATCCCCTTGCAAATTTGAGGAAGGAAGCTCATCATCATAAAATGATATGTGATTTATCCCAAAAGAACCAATGACATTGGCTAGGTTACTAGGGGGAAGATCTTGCGGGATATATTGTTGGCTTAGGAGCTTCAACAAGGCTTCCCTATGGATAGGAGAAGTTTGCAAAAGATCTAAGAGGGATATCTTGGCTGGTGTGTTACTAAACTATTGTTGAATGTTGAAGGAGACTTTTGGTTATGGCTTCAACACTAAGGGTGGGTTTTCTACACTTGTGCTCCTTTTTTGGGTGCTCTTGAGAACTAAAGGTGGTCTAGAGGGTTGGTTGGATGTAGAACTTATCTCCTGCTAATATTTTTGAGTCAGTTGAGCTTGAGCTTGTTGCCTTGTAGTAGCAGCTATCATACCAACCATGTTGTTGTAGGGTGGTGGCACATTATGATAAGACACCTGGTTGGTTGTTTGTTGTTGATGATTGGGTAGGGGATTTTGGAAGATCCCCATATCTTGATTAGTTGTAGGTGTTTGTTGAGTAGGAGGTTGATTAGTTGGAGGTTTGTGGTTAGGAGTAGGTTGGGAGTCCTCTATAACAAGATAACCCTCGTATATCAAGTCCTGAACCACATATTTCAACCTCTTACATGAATGTGTCATGTGCCCTTCCACCCTATGATACTCACAATGTTGACCAAGTTTATACCAAACTATCATGGTATCAGGTTGCCTTATGGGAGGCAACTCAATCATCTTAGCCTCCAAAAGTTGCTTAAGGACCAATGAAATGGGTTGGTTGAGTCTTGTGAAGTTTCTTGGTGGGGGTTTTTGAGGTTTGCTAAGTACCAACTTCTACAAGGTACTAGCAGCATTAACATTATTGGTTGATCTATTATCTATTACCCCATCACCAACTACATGCTTGTTCTTATATTGGGTTTTTGTGGTCCTATCCTCTTCTTTTCTTAACTTGAGTTGACCTCTTTGAATAAGAGCCTTTTCTACTCTTCTTTCCAAATCTATTGCTTGTTCAAAAGAGGTAATAGTTGTTATTTCCAATTTATATGAGATATGTTCTTGTAAGTTACCAATAAAGATCTCTAGCATGTCTTGAGGAGGTAGGGTGTATCTTAACCATCCAACTAAACTTCTCCATCGAGATAGGAAATCTAAGAAAATTTCATCTTTACCTTACTTTAGGAGATACAAATCTTGAATGGTTACTCCTTTCTCCACATAAGCTCCAAATTGTTGAACAAATAACTCAGCTGTTTCTTCAAAGTTCCTTAAAGAATGATGAGGTAGTTGATAATACCATTCTAATGCCATACCACCAAGGCTCTTAGGGAATGTTTTTAGTAACAACATGTCATCATATATAATATCATGGCATGTTGTTCTAAACATCCTTAAATGTTCTATTGGGTCCTTTGTTCCCTTATAAATAGGTAAAATAAATATTAAAAAATGTTTGGGGTAGGGCCTAGCGGCTACCATAGGGTCTAAGGGTTGATTGCACATTTTCTTGTAGTTATAAGTGAAACTTGGAGCTTGAAGTGTATCCATTCTTAATGCCAATTGTTTCACTATATTTGTCAAACTTTGCATATTGGGATTTTTGTTGTGCAATACCCCTAGATTCCCTAGAGGGTTATAGGTGGATTGTTGAAAAGAGGTTTGGTTAATGTTAGAAATATTAACACTATTATGATATGGGTTATGATATGGGATGTTTTGCATGGTATCTTGTTGTGGAGGATAACTCACATTTGGTGGAATAGAAGAAATGTTATAAGGAGGAATAGAATGAGGAGGAAATTGAACATGATTTTGAGGTGCACTATTAGTTGGAGGAACTTGCAGAATTTCCCCAACATTGGTGGTTGTAGTAGTGGCATATGTAGGTTTATGAAATGGATTAACATCATGAGAAGATTCAAACAAAGGATTGATTCAAATATTTTGAGGAGAAATGGTTTGATGATGAGACACTCCAACTCCATAAAAGGGGGTGTCTCTATCTAAGGCTTCACTCAGGATTTCCTTGTGTTGCCTAATGAAATTCATGAGCTGATTATGTGATTTGAAGGTGACCTGACCATGAGGTCCTTCAATAGGATCAATGTCATCACCAATCTCTATGTCCTCTTTTCCTTCTAGATTGGGATTCTCCCTATCAATTTGATCATCCTTTTGAGGATTCTCATTAGATTATGAAAGCTTTCACTTACTCCTAAGGTTTGGAGCCATAGGATTAAGAGAAAGGACAAGGGAGAAAAGGAGATCTAAAACTAATGAAAGACACACAAAAGATATTTTTAAAGTGTTTTCATGTTCTAACTCTATGCAAATATATTTAATGGTCTTGCTTATAGTTTAAAAAGAAAAATAAAAGGGACAAAAGGAAGAGGCTTCCTAATTTGGCCACTAAGAACGTGTTTCACGTCAGGTTCACCAAATATGTAGAGGGGGGAAAACTTCCCTACCATGTATGATTCTCGGTTGGATCCATTGGGAGCCAAGGTGACCATGAGGGTATGTTATATTCCTCTACACTCGAGGGCTTGGGGGATCAAAGGGTTCACCAAGAATAGTTTTAGGACTTGCTCCAAGTCTAGGATGGAGTGTTTGATGTGTTTATTTGAACAAGCACCTATGTTTGGTCTTTCTAAAAGCTAAGCTATAAGAAATTAAAGAACAATGCAAGGAAAACAATGATGCAATCAAACAAAGAGCTATCCTTAGAATGATTTTTGTTTTGATGAGAACTAAAACCCTAGTTTTACAAATAAATGAATATTTTTCTTTTTAGCAAGAGTTCAAGAGAATGCATAAATAAATTTAACCTAAGGTGCAAACTATATGCTTTTTCTCTTTCAAATACCTAGAAATAAAGTCAAATATTTTTCTTTTTATTTATGATCTAAATTTAGAACATAAATGAATAGAAAGAAAATAACAAACAACCTAAGAATTCTATTTAGAGCACTTACTTGATCTGATGGTTGATCCTAGATTTTAATTTTTGTCCTGATATATCCAACAGCTTCAAATCCTACAAAATAACTTCAAAACCCTTGGAAAAATTGATCAATGTTTGGGGGCCTACTTAGGCCACTATGTGACTGAGCTTGGAGGTGCAACAGTCAATTCCCCTTGGTCCTTTTAGTTGATCATTCAAAAATAAAATAATTGTTGACCTTTGGAACAAACAAAGTGAGATGAAATAGATGTAAATAGTAAAATGAAATATAGACAAAATGAACATAACATGAAGGGAACACAAAAATAAAAATTAGGGTTTTGGGAGACGAAACTTGCCCCCAATCCCTAATTGACCAAATGTGATGCAAAATAGGAAATAAAAGCTTAAAACAAACTAACAATGCACAAAAACCTGATTAGTTGATGGAGAAAGCAAGGAGCAATGAGAAAGTGAAGGTAGTGACCAAAATGGTAGACCTCTCCTATCATCAAGACTCCTCCACTTGTTCACCAAGGGCAACCAATCACAAGAAGCACAAAAGCAAAGCAACACAACAATCCAAAAGTAGAGATTCATCAAGAGCATTTTTTGCAAAAGAATAATTTCACAACTTATCACTTGGAGAAAAAGGGAGTTCAAACCCTCTATTTATAAGAGGTTTGGAGGGGAAAAAAATGTGGGAAAACAAAACTTAAACTTGGGTAAGGGCCGACATCATAGAGGTCGGCCAAAAACTTGGGTGAGATAACTAGACCCATGTGTAGTGTTTTTGCATTTTGGGGGACCAAACGGTGTCAGAATGGGATAAAACTTATACCATCGAAAAGCTATTTTAAATCCCGATCCAATGGTAGTGGTTTTGAGAAGAATGAAGAAGAGTTTATAGGAAAAAGTTTTCTCAAATATGATATTACTTTTTGAAGAAATAAATGCTCAATTTTAGATCTTCAAAAGGTAGATTTGGATTGGTTAGTTAGAGGGTCAATGTATGAGGGTGAATTGATGAAAAATGATGAAAAGTGGGTCAATTTTTGATGTCTAAACTTGTCATATATTTTATTGTTAAGTTATTGATGACCTGATATTATTTATATGCTAGTCAATCTAAACTCATCTGATCATACCATAGAAAGAGGATCTTCTAATTCTTCAATGTGTTCTTTGACTATGATTGTGGTCAAGTAGGAGATGTTCTCTTGTTCCTTAGGTTCATATATCCATAAATTCCTAGAAAAATCCAATGAAGGTGTAGCAAGAGGATATAGAAATTTTTTCTTTGAACTCATTCTATTTGAAATGGTCATGTCCCTAGATCAAAAATCAATGAATACAGCTACCATGTCAAGCCATGGTATACCATGGATTAGTTTGTAACCATTCACATTGACTCAAGGTTGCAAGATCATAAAGTTGAAAAGGTATTCCAATTAATCAATAGATACTGGAAAATATTCTACTATACCTTCAAATTTTACTATTGATTGATGTGCCATTTGTAAAATGGTGGAGGTTGGACATATATCCAAAAAATAGTTTATCCACAATGTTTGTAGTCATAACATTGATTTTTGTTGCTAGATCAATCAATACATTTGGTATTTTAGTAGTTCCTATAGAAATTGTTACTATTGGACTACCTGTATCACCATATTTAGGTGGGATAATCTTTCCAACAAGTAAATCTACTAATTTACCATCCACCTATATGGTTTTAGGGTATTTATTTTTATTTCTTGTAGGTTTATTATGTTAGCGATATATTACATTAGGTGTATTTTGTTAGTTGTTATTTATCATTAGCAACTTGTTATTTTGTTGCAGCGACATCCTGTTGAGATGCGCCTTCTTCGGGCTAATCCAAGAATGTTGTGTGTTATTTAAATGTTAGATTCAATGACAATTATGTTCGATTTCCTAACATGGTATCAGAGCTGGTTTGAGAGGAGGCTGAAATTTTTTACTCGAACAACAGACCTGCTGTGCAATTTTTTTTCCGTTGTAGAAGCACTGACGGACAAAGCACGTGAATGAAAAAAATAAAATTTAAAGGTCTTCACCTTTAATTTTTTTTTCTAAATTTTTCTGTGGCCTTTCGGCCACCTCAGCAGAAGCACCCAGGTGCCATCGCGTGACAGCAACACCCAGACGCCACCTCCGTGCGACGCGTGCCACCTTGGCACCACCATCGCATAGCCACATCACCCAGGGTGCCGCTCCACCCTAGCACCATACCTGCGTGTTCCCCCCCTACCCCGCTCGCTCCCCCACCATCCCACGTGCTCCCTTTCAACACCCCCGCCCCCGCGTGCTCCCTGTTGTCGAACTGCTACGGACAACTGCCACGAATGCAGAGGCCGTGCGAGGAAGTAGAGGACGCAAATGCTGAGTGACTACCACTGCAGCCCCATCGCCGCCACCGCCTGTAGCAACTCCCGCACCTAAGCTCCGCTCGAGCGGCGCTCGAGCTCCGCCCAGGGCGGCCCGTGGAGCGTCGAAGACTTTTCGAAAAGCCTTATCAACGCGGGCGTCGGGTTTAGAACCCAGATCAGCCCACGGGCTCACTGGAAAGTGAGCCGCGTGGTGGGTTCTGGGAACCCAGAGGTCACGGGTTCGAGTCCCGTCGACCCCCCAACATAAAAAAAAACAAAGGTATTTTTTTAATAAAGTTTTTTTTTAATTATTATTTTTTAGTTAAATTAAAATTTAATTTTAATAGTTTTTAACTATATAAATTAAAATTAATTTTTTTTTTTAACTTTAAAACTATACAATAGTTATAAAAATGCTTTATTAAGAGAATTTTTTTTTAAGGGGGGGTATTTTTTTTCAAAAATCAAAGGGGGAAAGTGAGTAATTTTTTCAAAAGCAAATTTGGCATTATTGTAAAGGTGCATTCTCGGCAGCGCCCGACACCTAGAGGTTTATTTTATGTGGGCACTTTTATGTTGTATGTTGCATTTTTTCTTACTTTGCACTACATCATTAAAAGTTAAAATCAAATTCACTCCCTAAGTCCCCGGAATAATTAAAACCCATCCGTGCAATTTATTGCACTGTAGTGTTCGGTATTTGTGATACCTCTGGCCAGCACTTACAGGTAAAGTTGTCGTGATTGCGCTACTATATCCGCCGCCTAATATAGCTGCCAAAAATGACGTCTGAGCTTGTTCTCTATAAATCATCGGGGAGAGATAAGTTTGCCATTTTCTTGCATTTTTTTACTCCATCCATTACCCTAATAGTTCTTGTGTTTAGGCGTAAATCTGACGAAATTTCTGAAATCCAAAGTGTTTAGGGGAAGTTACACCCCACGCATGAGGATTGCAAACTTTCTATGGTAGGTGCCATCAACAAGACTATTCCCTTTCAGTACTACTTAAGTACCACGTATCGTATGATCTCTAAAAATTACCTATAGTTTCCCTCTCGTAAGGGCGGGTGATTTTTTTTTGATCTTTCTAAATACCTATAGTCTCCCTCACGTAAGGGCGAGTATTTTGTATGGTATAACGGCCTAGCAAAAGGTATATCGAAAGGGGGACCAATTGGTGTTATAAGGAACCTTCACCATGTTTGCAAAATTAATGATTGATTCTCATCAGTTGTTGAAAGGTCCTAATTACACATCGTGGAAAAACAAAATGAAGGTAATCCTAGCAATGGATGACTTATGGGATGTTGTATCTGGAGCAACAACAAGACCTTCATCTGTTGCTGGTGCTACAGCTCCATCTACTGTTCAAAAAGACTTTGACAAGAAAGATAGCAAAGCAAAAGTGCTCATTTTGCTTGTTGTGTCTGATGAAGTTCAACCCCATATTGCTGACTGTGAACATAGTAAAGAGGCATGGGATGCCCTTAATACTATATATGAGGGAAAGAATGATTCCACTATTCTATTTCTTCAATCTCAATTACACAGTCTAAGCATGAAGCAGGGGGAGACAGTTGAATTTTTTCTTTGCAGAGTGTCTGAATTGAAGGTAAAGTTGAACTCTTTGGGAGAACCAGTTGATGACAAGATCCTTACCTCAATTGTATTGAGAGCTTTACCTGATTCTTATAGGGTGTTGATCACTTCCCTTCAGGTGTCACAATGAAAAGTTACTTTTGTAGAGTTGGTTAATATGCTTCAAGAAGAGGAGGCACGCCAACTACAGCGAGATGATTCTTCTAACACTGCCCTCTACACCAACAGAAAGGGGCCAAACAAGAAGAAGGGTAATTTTCCGAAAGGAGGTGGTTCTCAAAAGGATTCAAAAGGGAAACAACCTCAACAACCAAAAATATATTGCAAGATCTATGACAAAGAGGGTCATGATACAAACAGATGTTGGCATAAGAATAAACAACCTAAACAGAAAGGCCAGAACAAACCACCCAACAAGAACAAGCAACCCAAGGTGAATGTTGTTGTTGAAGAATATGACTCGGATTCTGAGTGGGCACACAAGGTGCTCATGACTACCACAGCCTCCAAGCAGATGGATCCTGTATGGTATGTCGATTCTGGCACTAGTAAGCACATGACTGACGACAAATCGTGGTTTGAGTCTTTTGAGTCTTTTGAGGCCAAAGAGGGCAAACATGTCACTATTGCTGATGATAAAACCTACAAGGTTCAGGGAGAAGGTACTATTTTAGTTACTCTTTTTGATGGCAAGTGTCAGATTGAAAAAGTTCTCTATGTTCCAGGATTGGCGAACAATTTGTTGTCAGTCACACAAATTCTGGACAAAGATATGGTTGTGAACTTTAGTGTTGAGGGAGGCAAGAAGTGTTGTTCTATTACCAGGAGAGGTAAGAACATTGCAACCACTTCATATAAGCATGGCTTATTTGCCCTAGATACTATCTCTTCTCCAGATGTAGCCATGATTGTCTCTACAAAAGAGGCAACTTCCCTATGGCACAAGAGATATGGACATATGAGTTCTAGTTACTTACTTGAATTAAGTAAGTTTGAAATGGTAAAGGATATTTCTTCCCTTTCTACCACATTACCAATTTTCTCTGACTGCTTGGCAGGAAAGTAGCATAGAGTACCTTTTGAAAGGAGCTCTACAAGAGCAAAGAAACCTCTGGAGTTGATTCACACCGATCTGTGCGGTCCTTTCACACCCATCAGTTGTGGGGGGAAGAGGTATTTTTAGTTATTTGTAGATGATTACTCACGGAAAATGTGGGTGTTCTTTCTTACTCTAAAATCTGAGGCATTTGGTTTCTTTTAGCAATTCAAGAAATCTGTTGAGAAGGAGTCAGGGGCTTCTATAAAGACTCTCCGCTCAGATCGAGGGGGGGAGTTTACCTCTAAAGAATTTTTTGCATTCTTGGCTGCACATGGGATCACGAGACAGTTAACTACTGCTTATACTCCTCAACAAAATGGAGTTGCTGAAAGGAGGAATCGTTCCATCATGGAAATGGTTCGTTGCATGCTCACAGGAGCTAGTCTTGGGCAACAATATTGGGCAGAAGTTGTCACCACAATAGTATATCTATTGAATAGGGCACCCACAAAGGCCCTACAAGGAATGACTCCACAGGAAGCATGGAGTGGTAGGAAACCCTCCATTTCTCATCTACGCATTTTTGGATGTAAAGCTTTCATGCACATACCAAAAGAGAAAAGGAAGAAGCTAGATGAGAAGACATTGAAGTGTATTTTTTTTGGCTATGATGAGGACTCTAAGGGTTATCGTTTGATTGATCCCTTGACCAAGAAAATACACATTAGTAGAGATGTAGTTTTTGATGAGGCTTTCACATCAAAAAACACATCAGATGTATACCTAGACCTTGTGGAAACTAAGGTTGAGAAGTCTCCTTCATCAAAGGTTGGAGGTCCTTATTCATCTTCTTCAACACCTCAGAAGAAGAATCCAAAGTGGTATACAAATACAATCAAATATTCTAAGCTATCCACTCTACCAAATTTGACATTGGATAGGCCTCGTACTCATAGCATGGCTCGATAGGAGAAAGCTACAATAGAGAATACTAGGGTTGATGATATGTGTCAATATTTTGAGGAACTTTTTGTAGATCCAGAGAGAGATATAGAAGATATGGATATTGATGATGACAGGGTGTTTATGTCCTCAATAGATGATCTTGAACCTGCATCAGTGCAAGATGCTCTTGGTGAGCCTCAGTGGAAGGCCACTATGGATGCAGAGTATAAGTCTTTGATGAAAAAAAAAACTTGGAAGCTTGTCGATCTGCCATACGGAAAGAAGCCCATAGGCTGCAAATGGGTGTATAAAGTTAAGTATAAGGCATATGGGACAATAGATAAGCATAAAGCCCAACTTGTTGCAAAGGGCTATGCTCAAAGAGAAGGCATTGACTACGAGGAAACTTTTGCACCTACTGCTCGGATGACAACCATTCGAGTTCTTTGTGCTATGGCAACACAGTATGGGTGGAAAGTACACCAAATGGATGTCAAGAGTGCTTTTCTAAATGGTGATCTCCAAGAAGAAGTCTACATGACTCAACCGGAAGGATTTGAAGTGGAAGGCCAACAACAGAAAGTTTGCAAATTGGTCAAATCCTTATATGGTTTGAAATAGGCCCCTCGGGCTTGGTACATAAAAATGGATAATCATCTATTGCAGCATGGATTTAAGAGATGTCTGTCAAATGCAAACCTCTATTTCAAGAAGCAAGGCTCTGAAATAGTGTTGCTTGTACTCTATGTTGATGATCTACTCATAACAGGGAGTTCAAAAACAATGATCTCTCTTGTCAAACGAGGATTTGAGCAAATATTTTGAAATGATAGATCTCGAACTTCTCCATTACTGTCTTGGTCTGGAAGTGAACTAGAAGGAGCACTACATCAAAGTGTCTCAGAAAAAATATGCCAAGACACTACTAGAAAAATATCGCATGACTGACTGCAAGCCGATGGCAACACCAATGGAAATAGGTCTTCAATTATCGTGATATGACAAATCACCTCTGGTAGATGCTACTCTCTATCGTCAGTTGATTGGGAGTCTCATATATCTGACCAACACTAGGCCAGATATCGTATTTACTGTCAACTATCTTTCAAGGTTCATGCAGGAACCTAAGACTACACACTGGAAAGCGACAAAGCGAGTTCTTCACTATGTCCATGGCACAATGGAATATGGCCTAGAATACAAGAGGAACAACAAATTCTTCTTACAGGGATACACGAACTCCGACTATGCCGGATCATATGATGATCGTAAATCAACTTCAGGATATTTATTTCATCTTGGATCTGGTCCTATCTCTTGGCACAACAAGAAGCAACAGGTGGTTGCTATCTCATCAACAGAGGCAGAATATTGCGTCGCACGTGAAGCTGTGTGCGAAGTGATATGGTTGCGTCGCATCCTGACAAGTATGGGTCTTCCATCAAAATCTCCAATACACTTGTTCTGCGACAACATGGGTGTTTTGAATCTTGTTAAGAATCCAGTACATCATGAGAAAACCAAACACATTGATACACAATGCCACTTTATTTGAGACGAAGTACCAAAACATCGAATCCAGCTTCAGTACATCTCCACAAATGCTCAAGTTGCAGACATATTCACTAAGGCACTTGCACGTGTCAAATTTGAATTGTTTCGCAGCTCACTATGTATTTCAAAATAATGTAATCTGGGGGGATGTTAGCATAGCTAGAAGTTATTCAATTATCCAAATAATGTAATAAGGGGGGATGTTAGTGATATATTACATTAGGTGTATTTTGTTAGTTGTTATTTATCATTAGCAACTTGTTATTTTGTTGCAGCGGCATCCTGTTGAGATGCGCCTTCTTCAGGCTAATCCAGGAATGTTGTGTATTATTTAAATGTTAGATTCAATGACAATTATGTTTGATTTCCTAACATATTAATGCATGACTCTTGAATAATCTTATTAAGTTTTGGCACATCTTTTATGGCTTGTAGTAAAGGAATTATAATGTTTATATGTTTTTGTTCCATTAAAAAATTAGGTTCTTTAGAGGGTTCTTCTCTAGCCTTGAGGCACTCAATATATGGTGCTTGGTTAGAAGAACTTGGTTGTTTTCTTGAGGATTTTTATCCTTTGAATAAAGAGGCTCACGGAGATATGGATATTGTTTTTTTTATTTTCATTATCACCAAGTTTTGTTATAATAGGTGAAGCTAGATCTAAAAGTGTTTTCCCTGAGCAAAGTTATCACAACTAATGCCATTGATTTTGACTATCTTCAATTTTAGTGGTATAGACAAGAGGTGCCTATCTACTATTAGTTGGATTAGCCACAAGTTACACTAGAAGTGGATGTTTTTTACTTGTTATGGTTGAGTTTACTATGAGGTATTAGAGATACCAAATAACAAAGCTTGTCATTTATTTTGGAATCATCACTGGCCTTGGTACTATTGGTTTTGAGGGAGTTGTGTTGCTCAATATTGATTTTGCATGGGTTATGATGTTCATGATTTTTTTTGTGTGGGGCTATGGTGTCCATTGCTGATTTGAACAACCTAGAGTGGACCTTTCTTGAGGTGAATGCCAAGGGTATTGGCCTCATTATTGTACAAGTGATGGCATAGACCATGGCATGGACTAGGGGTTAGGAATCCAATTCATTAGAGCTCTTGGGGTATAATTATTTTGATATAGGTTGTAGGGAAAATTATTCCCTTGTATTTGCCCTACAAAGTTGATCTCTTCAGTTGATTGGGTGTTTTTTCCATGGTATTCTTTATTTTTGATAAAATATCACAATGATCTATAGAATATCCTTTTTATAGATACTACAAATGGTGGTTTTATTTAGGGAATATTCTTAGAGTGCATGGTTCTTCCTACATATAGTGCAATGCATAGCTAGAGGATCATTAGATTTATTCCTTGCTTGCATTTCATCTAGAACCATATTGATGTGTAGTAAGATATCTATTTTGAGATTTTAAAATTCCTCAATAATTTTCTTACATCATTGTTATCTTTACCATATTTATTCTTCGAAATTCCTTCCCTAGTGTGTGAGTAATTCCTACAAAGTCCTCTAATATCTATGAAGTCAAGTTTATTTACATCACCTTTCCACATGAGGTTTAAGGATTCACATGAATCCTCTTGTAGGCCTCTGAGGAATTTTATCTTGGTAAGTTCTTGGTCTACTCCACTTCCACATCATATTTGGACAAACAAAAATATATCAAGATAATCCTCTAGGTTATCTTCTTCTTATTTATTTATCCTAAAAAGTTCCTCATTTTGGTCCTTCACCCTATAGTATTCTTGGTATTTGTCCAAAATTGATCTTTCTATTTCTTCCCATGTTCATATGGAATCTGGTTCTAATCCCATAAACCAACCAATAGTTGAGTCTTTGAGTTTCTAAGGTAATAAATTAAGCTTTTGATTATAATTTTCATCAGGGTTATGCATAAGGGGTCAGCCCCAAAATGTAGTTATAAAAATTTGGTGAATTAGTTTCAAAATCTAGGTGAATAGTATCGAAACACATGTAGAAGGTTAACTATTATTAGGGGTAATGTTGGAAATTTAAACTTAAAATGGTCAAATTACTATAAAATTAGGGCAAATCAACCCCCCCAAAAATATTGCACCCATAATTTTTTGGCTAATGGCCCTTGGTCAAGGGTCCCAAATATTAGCCAATTCCAAATTTTGAAAATCCTAATTTTAGCCAGTTGGCTATAAATAGCCGCTATGCATAACCCTTATTTTCATAGTCATAAGCCTAAAAAATAACCTTAAATTTGAACAAGAAGTGGTTAGGATATTTTGATGTGATTCCCCAAAATTTTGGAAATAATGATGGTAAAATATTTTTCATAGAGGCTTGTACATCAAGATCTAACCTGATAGGGCATGTAAATGTTTGACTTGTATTTCTAATTTGTTTGATGACATTTGTGTTACTTTGTACTTCTGCCATGTGTATGCCTTCCCAACAAATATTATAAATTTTCTTAAAAACTTGGAAAATTGGTGTCTTGTCTAGAATTGGTGGAGAAAAACTACTTGATTGAGTGCTTAATTCAGGGTTTCCAAGATTTGAAGACTCAAAATTTGATGATGGTTATTTTCATTAGATCTTTCACCTATGTTTACCTCAGGTTTTGGTAACTCAATGGTTTGTTCAACCTCTTAGCATTGATGTCTATTCCCTATGGCTCATTTGAAATTTTGACTAGCAAATCTTCCCCATCTATCTCTAGGTTTATCTATACATTCTATTTTAGCATAAAGGAAAACTACTTGTTAAAAATAAAACAAAGTATAAATCATTAATCCTTAAAGACCTAATTTTTGGCTCCACTTTCACACAACAAACCAATAACTTAATTGCTTCTTGACAACACCACTATTCCAATTGTAAAATTTCTTTCTAGACTTTATTCTACAAAAGTGCACATATGTGTTTTTTGACTAAGGTGATATTTCATAGAAGAGACAATAATGTTGAATGACCTTAAAAACTCTCTAACTGTGTCTTTGTTCCTAGACAACGATGCCAAAAAGTGATAAGTGTCATTAATTCTTGCACTTTAAAAGTTATTAATCCAGGGCGATGTCTAATGGCTATATGCACTAGAAAGAAGAAGCTGGTGTTGGTATAGGGTCTTGTAAGGTTTCCTAAGAACACATTCTTACATGAACATAAGTTAGAACACACTTATGGAAATTAAAACATGCCTTGTAGGAAATAAAAACACTTGCAAAAAATTAATATTAACACGCTTGCATAAATAAAAATTATCACATAAATAAAAGCACATTTTGCATAAAATAACTCATTTGTATAAAACAATGAATCTACCATAGTAGTTGCATAAAAATTATCCTAGGAAAATAAATAAATAAAATAATACTTATATATTTAATTATTAAATTAATAATGTGCGAAAGGGTGTAAACCTTAGGTACAATCAAGCATTGAAACAAAGTATTAAATTTGGCTACAATCTTCGTAAAAGGATGCAATCCTTAGGTGCAATCAAGCATTGAAGGAAGAGGTTTGTTTGTAGATTATCTATTCTGTCTATGAAAAAGCCTCTTAGATGAGAAGAAATATACCTTAAGGATCTTAGGCTTTGAACGTGTATGAACCTCTTCCCTCTATTAGGATTTTAGAGGATGAGTTTGGGTTGGATCTGATTGATCATGAACCCCGAACAATTATCTACAAACTCAAGGGCAAAATATTAGGCCCAGAGGAGATAAAAGGATATATTAAATATTGGTGGACCAATACATAAATCCAAATCTCATACCAAAAATTTTCTTTCTTGTTTCCTTTTCTAATTTAGTGGATAGAGATGAGGTAATGGATTATAGATATAGTTGGTTTTTTAGATGGAGAAGTGTCTATATAAGACCTTAGACTCCTAGTTTTAATCCTTTTACAAAAAAAATTAATGGCTTCCCAATCTAGGTGAAAATTTAAACTTTATGCTCTCCCTATGAAGTTTTGGGAAGAGAAGATATTCACCAAAATCAGTAATGCCATTGGTTCATTCTAGTATATGGATTTCGAAATAGAAGAAAAAAATTATAGTAAAACTAATATGAGCATGGATGCCCAAATAAAGGAAAATTTGTCTACTAAAATTAATAGGAGTAAGTAATATTAGTTGTTTGGATGGATGTTTTAGATCCCAAGCCTCAATCCATTACTATCTCCTCAAGCAAATGGGAATGAATCCAAAATAATGAATTTGGAAACTTCTCCCTAAGATGTTATGGCTATCAATGATATAGCCAACTGAAGAAAAGATGCTCAGTGAACAGATCATTCTTTGATTTCTCCTTGGTGTTGGAGAAGACCCTACATGTGAATGATTTGAAATCTTCAAATATCCTATTTCAAAAGAAACAAGGTCATCTTCCAGATGCACCAATTGTACAACAAGTAATAGAAGACTGAACCCCAAAAGATGAATTTGAAATAAATCATTGATAAAATCCAAATTGTTACTAAATACCATCCAAATGGTTCCATTGAAAATATTATCTCCTCACACGGTATTCTTGAAGCTAATTATGAAATAATCAATGATCCACAATTTTCTAAAAATGAAGATCTTATAAAATGTGTTACAACTAGATTTTACCTTAGGATCTTGAAGTGCACAAATGCATTCTAAGATATTGCCACTCTAATAGAGGAATAACATATACTATAAAAGAAAAATAATCAAACTAATTTCTTCTGTGTTATGTTTGTATCATGTAAGGGTTGTTCTTGTGATTAGTTCTGGAAAAAAAATGTTGATTATGGAAACTTAGCATTTTGAGGAAGATGGAGAATATCTTTGATAGAAATCCAAATATGGGTATGCTTTAATTAACTTGTTATAAATGTAATGTGAGGAATGTAATATTTTGTTTTTGTAATGGGAGTGGCCCCCAATAGAAGCCATACATAGCTTATAAAAAATTAAATTAATAATTTACAAGATAATAAAATAATAGTGCATAGAATAAAAAACTACACATACCTATACAATACAGTAAGCTAAAACTTTCACTAAGCTAGGGACTTGACCCATGCTCCTTTACCCAATGGAAATAATTTTCAACTTAGAAAAGAAAGAAGAAAAATCAACTCAAAAGGAATGAAAAATGATTTTTTTATTCAAAAAAGAAAATATCGTATTACAAATGTGTCCTTATTTTCTTCATTACCCACTATCATAAATTAATGCATATTTATACATGTGGCAATTTTTTATCTACTAGTCCTATTTCTAGGCATATTTCCACAGTTTCAAAAATGATTGGGATGTATATTATTTCCATAATTGACATAATAAATTTGTTAGAGGGTCCATCACCATGAGGAAATTGATAACCTCTCTCTCAACTTTATCTATTGCACCTATCTTGAGAGTGCAATTAAAAGTTTAAGGATCCATGTTTTGATGCACTACTTGCTTGGTTACCATGCACACCATCTCACTCAATTGGTGGTTGCACTTTGAAGTTGTTCCATTGTAACCTACATTGTTCTATCATATTTTGTGCCATTTTATTTATCATATTCTATGTTATTCTATCATGATATGTGCTATTTTATCATAATATGAGTTGTGTCATCATGTTCTATATTTTTCTTTCATATTTTGGACTATTATACCATATTTTGCAATTGTATGCTATGTTTTGACACTCGACTGATAGGTTTCAATGCCCTGGCATTTTGAAGATTTTTTTACGCTTGTTTCTTGTGACGCTTTTAAGAACTTTCAACGTCCTATATAATTACTCTAAAACATCTTCTTCAAATATGTAAAATTATAATATCCTATTCAAATCCACAATATCATCAATTTGATATCAAATATTTATAATTATAACTCTAATATTGCATAAACCTATCTAAGTAACTTAACAATGCATTTTTTTTATTTGGATAAAATTGGGATTTTGAAAGGGCCTAAACCTTTTATAAAAGTATAACTATAGATATGAAACTCTTTCTTACTAAAGGTAACATAGGTCCAAAATAACTCCTAGCTCACATGCCCAGGGAGTTCTAGCTCACCCAAAAACTTACAAAAAAATCTTACAACTAATTTTATATAAACCATAAATGTCCAAATCAAGCACACAAATAGGGTTTTTGGTTCACTCCCAACCTTAAAAATACTGAAAGACAAAATTTAAACCAATATTTTATAGTATTTTGGATCTCTCTTCCATGTGAATCCTCTGAACCAAAAATTAGCTCCATAGTAGAATAGAAACCATGCACACCCACATCTTGATTTAGTTGTTTCTCATGCTCCTTCCACTTTCAATTAAATTCTTTATAAACCTCCTAAAGTCAACATTCATACTCATTGCTTTGATTAGCCTATACATGCATTCTTTTGTCTAGATCATATTTCCATTAGACTAGCACCTTCTCTTCTTCATAAAATTGCATACTCTTATCTAGCATATCCAACATTGATTTCTATTTTGTTCTTGCTTAGCATGCGGATCATCTAGTTGCTTCATAATTTGCTCATAAATATCTTGTAGCACTTTCACATCCATGGTAATTATACTACAATAATTTAAATTTTCAATAGTCTACCTCCTTCAAATTGTAAGTTTCTTAGAATATCAACTTGGTGTCCATTCACTATAGATCCTACTTCAATGTATTTTCA
The DNA here is from genome assembly GCA_028583015.1 of Wollemia nobilis. Taxonomy (NCBI): domain Eukaryota; kingdom Viridiplantae; phylum Streptophyta; class Pinopsida; order Araucariales; family Araucariaceae; genus Wollemia; species Wollemia nobilis. The sequence goes on along the minus strand of JAQPPZ010015824.1, from coordinate 38,025,731 downwards.
CTCCCCATCCTTTTGCAAGGACTATGTATTATCTAGAAGCTACTCTTTCCAAACTAATTTGAAAATATTTGGGTGGATCTCTCGTATGGGTATCCACTTTTTATCCTTCCCTCATAGTGCTACCCTATTGGCTAACATGTCTACTACCACATTGTCTTCCCTATATATATGTACCACTTCCACCTTAACAAATGCTTGGAGAGCATTTCTAATATATTGAAAATATTACTTATTTTCCAGTTTCTTGTTGCTTCTTGCTTAAGACAGTTAATGATATTTAGAGAATCTCATTCCACTACTAACTTTCTAACTCCCAAGTCTCTTGCTAGTTCAACCCTTATCATTAGAGCATAATATTCTACTTGGTGGCTTGTAGAAGTTCCTAAATATTCATAGGCCACACCCTTTATTCATCCTTGTTCATCTTGAATAATGGAACCTACCCCCACCTTCCTTGGGTTCCCCTTGGAGGCTCATCAAAGTTCATCTTCATCCATCCTTCTTGAGGTGGTAACTATAGTGAATTCTCACTACACTCAAATGTTGCCTCAAATTTTTAAGTGGAGAAGAAACAAATGGGGAGTAAAAATTCAAGTGATGGACAATTGCAGACAAGACTTTTTATTAGAATGTTCTAAAAGTTGAAAAAGTCGAAAGGTCCCAAAAAGCATAGAAAGGGCTAATTGTTTAAAAGTAAAAGTTATAAAAGCTCTTATAAAAACCAAGGGCAAAATTTTTGACCAGCTAGAGTTCTGAAGTTAGATGGTGATGAAATTCCTAAAGGCTAAGACATCCATGCTCTAAAAATTTTGGGGACCTTGCACATTATGTTGAGGTGTACAATATTCTAAGATAAACAATCCTTTTCTACAAGGAAGACGCGGTATCTAGGAAAGCATATAACATATTAAAAGCAAAAATTATAGGATCCATAATGAGATAAATTCATGATCCAGGTAATATTAATATCCTGCACTCAGACTCTGGGGATCCCTAGAAAGAGTATATGGAAAATACTAAGGTAATTGAGAATCCAAGGACTTAGAAAATCCAACATTAATAATTCTAGATCTAGAGAAATTAAAAGGACACAACTTCAATCAAGACATAACCTGACATGCAAAATAACAATCATTCTTGAAATATCTACACGATTTTAGAGGTAAAATATCCTCTTTGTAATCTATAAATAGTAGTATTTTAGGATTTGTAAAGTATCAACAAGTTTATAGAATTATTTCCCTTCATTTATCTCTATATAGTAGTACACTTATTTTTAGGTGGTATTGGGGGTGATCAAACCCCCACTTTTGGCATAATATATCATAATATTTTTTGCATACACACATATATATACTGGAGGTCTACATGCATACTTTAACTCCATCTATGGATCTCATACCCTGAATCGTATCTTTTATTTGTGCATGTTTGCATATTGATATTTCTATGCTTATATGTCTAGGAGAGGAAGTGTTCATGTTAATGCATTACATCCATAACCATTGAGAAAAGAGATATTATTTGATCTTTGGCACATACCCATCCTGTTAGCTTAGGCTTTTACTTTTAGTTATTTTGTTTTCTTTCTCTTACTATTTTTTCCCAAAGTTTCTAGATTAGAAAGTGTGCATAAAGGAGCTAACCTTTGTAAAAATACTAGAGGCCCCTGACTAAGTCAAACCCCCATGTTCTCGAGACTAGCCCTACTATGTCACTCTGCATGAGGTACAATCTACCTCATCTTCCTAATACACACCACATCCAATGGATAGGATAATCGAAGAGGAAAATAGTTTAATAACATACCCAGTGGGACCCCATTGGCACATATTTGGTCCTATAATTGCAAGAACAAGTTAGGGTTAGACTCGATGATGGTTTATATCTATTTTTACATGTTGAAGCAATTCAAACTCACCTGGTGACTCTTCTTGAGAAAAAAATCCAAAATAATTTGCATTTGAAAAACATCATATTGAGGCTACAATAAAGGCCTTAGTCTATTTTCTCTTAGAGTAAAAGCTACATTCAATTGGCAACTCTACTTTAAAAGAAGGACCCAAAGGTACACAAACAAAAAAATATTATCGGATAATTTTTTGCTATCAATAATATCCACACTTCCTGAGAAGCAAAGCACTAGTTTGAGCAAAAGCCACCTTACCAAACAAGATTATCCATGGATTGGAATAGTGAAATTCCTTTGTAGCCCCCAAGACCACCGACCATATGGGGAAAGCTCCTAAATCCAATGCTATAAATACTACCAAAATATACCTATGAAGGTATGATGACCCCACTTGAGAACTTACAAGAGATGGTATTATTATACCAAATTCATAATATCATGAAGCAAGATGTAGCTCTCAAATTGCTAGTGAATTTTCTCAAAAGTAAATCCCATCAAGAATTTAATTCTCTTTCCCCTCATTCAGTAACCAAATGGTATCAACTAGCTACCCTCTTGATGAAGGGGTTTAAAATAGAAACTACTATAGAAAAATATTAGATCCATCGAGAAGATGATAAGGCTTATGACCAAAACTAGCAAGAGGTACCGAAATCAATTCCTTCACAAATAAAGCTTGCAAACTCTACCAAAGTAATTGCTCATGTACAAGATAATAACATGGAAAAGTCAACTTCCTATTATTTCCCATATCCAAATGTACATACTACTCAAATCTTCTTTGAAGAAAAGTTCCAAGTAATTGCATCCATGCCAAGCTTATCCTCGAGCTTCACTACCTAGAGTTAAAAAGGGGTAGATAAGGTATTTGATGAATTTATTAGTCTAAAAATCAATATTTTAAAAGTACGATCAAAGGACATGGTGGAGAATTGGATAGTAGAAGGGAAAAGTGAACACATGGCTAAAGGTGGTCCCAAAGGCCAACAAGAAATGAGAAGGCAAACCCTAGTGTGTCTAGGAGAAACACTAAAGTGGCTAACAAAATTGAATGAGTTATTAGCACTAAGTTCCAACACAATAATGACAATAGGGACTCTTCATAAAAGATCATAGGTTGCAACAAGTCACATGTTCAAAAAATGAAACATGCAAGAAAGGTAGAAATTCATATCTCTTTGGTCCAAACACTATATAATTTGATGAATGAGCCTCACATGATACACCTAGCACATCGAAGGGTGCCAAAATAATATATATATATATATATATATATATATATATATATTGTAAATAAGCAACAATTATAGATAAGGTTGATAAAACCAAGTGCTATATAGTTATTGGCTAAAGTAAGAAGGTGATATAAAAAAATACAGGGAATATTAGGAAACAAAATTTTGGAAGGAGTACTAGATGGTTCACATGCAAGAAGGATGCATAGTTTAGGAGACCTCAATAATTATCAAAACAACTAAGGAAATTCAATTGCCTCAACAAAATATAGTATAAAGTGGTGAATAATCATGTCTTTGTTAATTCTTATGCATGGAAAGGATCAATGGGGTAGAAGGATCTAAATGGTATCTCTCAAAAAAATCTATACAAATAAATTGGCCTTCATTACGTTATTCAAATAATAAATACCTTCCAAAAGCCCTGAAGGTTGTTGAAGTTAACAAAAGTTCCAATGCCTTGAGTGCATCTAGTCTAATAGGAAAATTTTGAGCAAGTTCAAAATTAAAAAAAAATAAGAGGACATGAAATCCCTTCCATATATCAAGTGGTTGATGTTAATAAAATGCTAAAATTGTCAACAAATAGGAACATGTGTAGAAATATGCGAGAAAATTTGAAGCTTCCCATTGCATGAGGTAATGCTAACCACTAGGGCTGAACAAGGAAGAGTCCATAACCTTTCTGGTAGTAACTAAGCTAGACCTTTCCATAGGCAGAAGCCACAGAGCCTTCTTGGTGGTAACTAAAAGGTATCCATTGTTGGTAGGTTATCTATCCACTTCATGAATATGGATCCATTTCCTATCCTTGAGGGTGGGTTAAAAATCCAAACCGTCCTCTTTGGATAACTATGTTTACATATTAATCTTGGTGTAGTTATAAAGTGGCACCAAAAATGTGCTAATAAAAGAAAACCCAAAAACCATAGAGGTAATGAAGGAAAAAATGGAGGGGTGTTCACACAAATATTTGATAAGTCCATCCTAGTTGGTTGATCCATAAGAACATCTTCTTGAGGAAGTATGACCAGAGGTGCAGAGGAGAACAAAATGACTAATGTCAAACTTAGATGCACTCATCAAACAAAGAAATGTAGCTGATCCCCTCTGAAGATATATTAGGCATTAAATAAGTAAGCAAAGATATTCCATGTATGAGACTTTGAAGGAAATCCCAATTTGGTAAAAGTTGGCTAAGCCATAAAAGTATAGAGGAATAAAAGTTATGATCCAAGTACTCAGCTTTCTCAATTTCTTGACTTTGTACCCAATGGAAAAGATAATTTCTTTTTCTAAGTTATTTATCTTCATCAAGCTAAATATCCCCTATGAGTCGCTAGAACTGTAGTGGATTCTCACTACACTCAAATGTTGCCTCAAAATCTTAAGTGGAGAAGAAACAAATAGGGAAAAAAATATTCAAGTGTCAAACAAGTGCAAGCAAAATTTTTGATCAAAAAGTTCTAAAAGTTCAAAAATCATAAAGGTCCCAAAAGATGTAGAAAGGGATAAATGTATGAAAGTTAGAAGTTATAAACAAAAACCAAAGGCAAAATTTTTGACTAGCTAGAGTTTCAAAGTTAGATGGTAATGAAAGTCCTAAAGGCTAAGACATTCATGCTCTGACAATTTAGGGGACCCCACACATTATGCTGAGGTGTACAATATTATAAGATAAATAATAATTTTCCTACAAGAAAGACATGGTACTCAAGGAAGCAGATGAAAAATTAAAGGCATAAGTGATAGGAGCCATTAATTTTGTGCACTTAGACTTTGGGGATCCCTATAAAGGGCAGATCTAGAGAACTTAAAAGGATATAAATTTAATAAAGATATGACCTAACACATAGAAGAATAATCATTCTTGAAATCTGTACATAGTTTTTGAGGTAAAATTTCCTCTTTGTAGTTTTAGGCTTTGTAAAGGATCTACAAGTCTATAGAAATATTTCCCTTCATTTCTCTCTATATAGCAGTATGTGTATTTTTGGATGGTCTTGCAAGCAACCAAACACTTGCTTCTGGCGTAATATCTTGTGATACGTTTTGCATATATACATACACACACACACACACACACACATATATATATATATATATCTACATATACATATATTGGAGTCCTACATGTCTACTTTGAGTCCATCTATGGATCTCATGATTTGACCCATATTTTTTATATATGTGAGTTTGCATCTTGATATTTTTGTGCTTATATATGTTGAGGAAAGGAAGTGTTTGCACTGACACATTACATCTAAAGTTGTTGTACAGGGAGATTAGGCTTTTACTTTTAACTATTTCATTTTCTTTCTCTTACAATTTTTTCCCAACCTATTAGATTAAAAAGTGTGTCAGAGATATCATGTTATAAAGGAGCTGGTTTTTATCAAAATCTTGAAGGTCCCCAATTGAGTTGAACCCCTATGCTCTTGGCACTGGCCCTACTATGTCTCTCCACATGAGGTATGATCTACCTTATATTCTTGGTCCACACCATGTCCAATGACTAGGACAATTGGAGAGAATGCCAATAACCATTTTGAAGAGTTATACCCAAACTTATTCTAGAATAATAATGCAGAATTAAATAATTCAAAAAAATTAACAACTCACAAAATACATGCACATAGAACACAAGAGATTTATCCTGGTTCACCCAATATGGATTACTTCTAGCAAACAAGATCCACACCTCCTTTTCTATTATTTTTCACCCTACTCCCGAAATGGGACATTATAATCAATATAAAGGAAACTCTTACAACCCTAATCCACAACATGGTATTATAATCCTGTGGATACAATACCATGGGCTAAAACCACCCATACTCACAAATCATGGGAATCCCACCAATGCCTCTAAAAATATCTTCAAGAATATCTCCAAAAACATATTTGAAAATTGTATAGTACTTCCTTTGCAAAGGATGAGACACATCCAACACATTTAGTCTCAACCCTTGATTGGTTTTGAGTACCGTATAAGCTACCAGTTGATTCTAAGTTCAAGGTTCTACTCAGTCTAGCCTCATTTCCTATTCTAGGTTTGATAAAAAAGTTTATTATGTTCACACTTTCCTTAAATCTACACATTTCTCCTATTGTTGTATTCTTCTCAAAGATTCTTATATTCCTTTATAGCTATATTCCCCAAGCATAGTGGAAAGGAATTAGGTGCCAAATTTCATTGAACCTAGGACTGATGAAAGGCTTCTTCCATTTCCCTAACCAAGCTAGCATGGTATTCAATAAATTCCACACTACCCCCACCTTATTTATTAGTGCCTAAAGTATCTTCAATGAGTAGTCACATTCTAGGAAGATATGTTGAATCGACTCCTCTCTCTACTCATAGAGGAAGCATCTGTTTGGGTAATGAATTCCTCTCTTCTACAAATTGTCTATAATTAGTATCTTATTTTGTGCATCCATCCATAAGAAGGCCTCTTATTTGGTAATTATTTTCTTCCCATATATTCTCTTCCACAAAAAACCATTATGAACCTCTCTTCTCATTAACATAAATCATTCACCAATATGTAGAAGAACATGCATCCACAAATAAATTGCACAATAAAATAGAGATTGATAATACCCTTGAGGTAGGACAACACCGTATAATACTCCTTATTGGAAGGAATCCACTCCACAAGATCTATAGATCCACAATCCAAGACTTCTACAAGAATACTTCATACATACCTTTTACAATGGGGGTACATCTCTCTTTATACAAGAGTGTGATGGTTCACCTTCCATGAGTTACAAGATCACCCATGTGGTGGTTCACCTTCCATGAGTTACAAAGTGCATAATAATATAAAAATATTCCTTATGGTTACATATGAAAATATTCTCCAATGGTTACATATATGATTCTATGACATACCTATTTCTAATTTGACATATGGCCTTCCTTACTCAATAGTTAATTTATAGCTCATACCATTATACAATACAATATTAAATTATTAAGTACCTATCTTTGGTACTTAACATTCCATCCCCCTTACAAAATATTTTATCCTCAAAATATTAGAAGAGGCTAAATAATATGATCTTTTGAGCCATGTTGAGTACTGGTACCAATCTCGATCATCCATCCATCCAAGTGAAAATATGATTGGTGGTGGTCTTCGTTGTTGCCAATGCCCTGTGTTGGAAGCATAAATTTATTTTTTCCCATCCAGACCTACTTGTATTTATGACCAATTTTTGGACTCCTCTGGTTTCTTATATGTCCCTCATAGCTCCTTTGTTGCTTTATGCCTTGTCTCCATGATTGTTGCCTCTCATGGTGGTGTGGATGACGATATACTCCAACCTTAGCCTATTGTTCTACCTATTTTCATTCTTCTCTCTTGCTCCCTTCTTTTGGTTCATATTTTGCTTTTGTTTCTTCTTTGATTTCTATTACTGCCTCCTCCTTAGGTTCTATTTTAGGTTCTTTTGTTTGTTCTTCACTTTGTTCCCCTGCAATAGCTACATATTTCACCTTACACTAAGAAATGTCCTGTAATGTTAGATTCATCTTCCTATAACATAACTTCATGAACTTCTTTTGCACATTAATATTAGTAGAAACCAAAGAATGCAACCAAGAATAACTAAGAACAATATCCAGATCACCCATCTCAATAACATAAAAATTTGAATGTAAAACATATTTATCCATGGTGATCTTCAAAAATTTGAACATCCTCGCCCTTAATTTGTATGCTTTTAATTTTTGTTGTTGGAACTTACAAACTGTTAGCCAAGTCCCTATTGATGAAGTTATGCTTGCTGGTGGAATTTATGGAAACAATTATATTTTGCTTTTGAATGCAACCATGAACTTGCAAAATATATTTTTTATATTCAAATAATTCTTTTTAAAAATTGTTTGGCACCAAAGGTGTGATTTCCTTGGCTTGCATATTATTATCATTTTCTTTCAATCCCCATTTGTCTAAAAATACAACTTCAAATTCTTCTCTTGTGTATATATATTTATGAGCATCCACAAAGTTTGAAAACCAAGAATAAGCTTCTCCTCCCAAGTGAAACAAAATCTTCACTTTCCATTCTATCTTAGAAAAATTTAAAGATTTTTTTCCACTTCATCAACCATTCCCTAGCATCACTATCCTCCTTTCCAATGAATATCTCCATGACCTCAACATAATGTTTTTTGTAGCATCTAGGGTTGTAAACAACTGGAATGTCAAAAATAAAAATTCTCAAATCACATTTATTCCTTGCTTCAAATAATGAAATATGGAAATTTTCTTCAAAATTAATAAAATGACAACTGATTTTCTTACCTAGATTAAAAGTTATGAATTTTTTCCCTTTGCATGAATTTTCTATGCAACCCCAAAAACAACACCAAAAGCCCAACCTAAAATAGTTGTAACTCCCTTAATACTTAACAAAATTTAACAAGTGAGTAGTCATTTGTAGCACTCAAAATAACTATTGAGTGATATATTTGTCAGATAACAAACACATACCAACAACTAGGACTCATGCAGGATGTCCTCTCTTGAAAGAAAATTTATGATCTCCTCAAGTTTCGGGTGAGGTTGGTCTAACCTGATAATTATTTTCTCTTTTGATTCAAAGGTAAAATAATAAAATATTTGGACTTATTAGGGTCTTCATGTAGCCATCACAAGGGGATTACTAGTTCTAGTTCTGATTAATTGTTTGTCTTGACAAGAAGAACTTAGGGATTTTCTCAATTGTATAGTAAATCATGTAGATATGAACATTTAGCATCAAAATTCATCAAAGCATCACAATCATTCATTTATCTGAAACTTGTAGGAGTAAAACACAACATTATGAAATCAAGCTTCAAAGATAAAATTTTGCTAATCTACTCTTAATTTTAACTATTTTCAAAGAAAATTCAAAAGGAAAGGGTTAGGAAAAAAATAATTAAACAAGTCACGATGAATTCAAATCTTTGCAAGGGTCCTGTTGAAGCCTTTGATTATGAATTAAACCAATCTTAGCCTTGACCAGTTATCACACAATATAATACCAAGATGGTGTCATCTTCAAGGGAAATAAAGGAAAATACAAAAATAGATTCAAATGCAAACACTATCAACATGCACAGATTGCATTCAAAATCTCCATATTTTGCATTGAATTAAAATATTTAGGAATTATAGAGTTTCAGAATGGCTGCTACTGGTGATTGTCCTCACAAATTTCCAAATACCATAACAAGGGCACAAATGCTCCTCAAACTAACCAAGAAAATATGAAATGCCTCAAATTCTATCTCTCCAATTGTATCCGACCTCTAGGAATTGGGGTTCGATGGCTATTTATAGCCTTACATTATCCAAATTTTAATCATTTACAATGGTAACTGATTTGGTTACCCTTCCGTGCTAATTGCTTCTATAACTAATTTGCAACTGTAGATTATTGGCAGTTTTGCAATATGCCACATTAAAAATTTGATGAAATTTTATTGATGTAAAATTGACAAATATATTAATAATATGATGAAGTGTTTTCAACCTATATGGCATGTTATAGTTTTTGTACATATTAAATTTGTGTTTTTCATGTATATATTAATTGGAAATAATATTTAATTTCAGTAAAAATCACCAGATATAGTCACGAAGAACATTGCTTTGGGGATCGTCGTTGGGAAAAAAATATTCCTTTGTTTTAAAATATTGGGTCATTATGCAAAAGAATGGCAAAGGTGTGTTCGCCTCTGAGTTAAGGCGACTGACGCATTCACCTCATTTTGGGGTGAACGTGATATTTTTACTAAGTAAATGGAGAGAAAAGGGCTAAGGTTCGAAGGAGGATGCTTTCGCCCCAAACGGGGGGTGAAATGCCCTTTCGCCCCACATTGGGGTGAAAAGCCATTTTGAAATTAATTGGAGAAGGCATCCAAAGTTGAAGTGCAAGCAAAATAACGTAAAGTGCGTTCATCCCAAAGTAGGGTCGAAAGCTTCGTTCACCCCACTTTGGGACGAACGTCATTTAAAAATTGCTTAACAAAGGCATTGACACATCAATGGCATGTTCACCCCGGTTGAGGGGTGAACGTTCCATTTGCCCCTCCCAGAGACAAAAGCGCAATTAAGGGGAGCTTTGACAAAATTGCAAAGTGCCAATGAAGAAGTTGAAAATTCAAAGGCGTGTTCACCCCAAGATGGGGGCGAACGTCACATTCACCCTCCTTTGGGGAGAAACTACATGGAGATGACTTCGTCAATTTGTTAGAATTTTGTTTTTGCCCAACCAATATTTAAGAAGTGGGAGAATTGAAAAATAAAAGCTATGTTCACCCAAGGTGAAGGGTGACAGTGCCTTTCACCTCCTAGGGCAAACGTGCTTTGTAAGAAGCGCTTCCACCAAAGGAAATGTGAAGTTCCCAGTCGCCTTTTCCAGGGGAGAAGCGTTGAATATGAAATCAGAAGGGTATACAAAAATTTTTGCCTATATTTTCTCCAAGAAGGTGAACACAATAATGAAGTCAATGGGGGCTATCCATGAATCACAATGGCGTAAGTATTTAAAGGCAGTGCTTTTTCTCATGGCTCTATTTTGAGCGAATTCAGGTTCAAGCATCGATGTAGTTTTTCTAAGGCACCCAAGATAGGTGAATGAAAGGCATTTAATGATTGAGGTAAGAAGTAGCCAAATTTGTGAGTATCAAGGTAAAGAAGCTATGATTTTTAAATTACCAAATGATTTTTATGAGTTCTGAAACATTCTGAATGAAAGTAAATTTTTGAGGAATAAAGAAGGCTCCAAGTCAACGACCAAGTTTACAGTTTTTCATGCACGGACACCAAGATATGACTGATTTCCTGTAGAAAAAACTGGATCGCTGCCTCAAGAAAAAATATTTTCAAGAATTTCAAGGAGGAATTGTCTCACTAAGGTCCGTGATATATTAATATTTTGTCTTCATGTGTATTTAATGAAAGAGGCAAAATCCTCTATAAATACTAATCAATTTTCATTGTAAAAGGAGGATAGACATTTTGCAAAAAAAACTATTCAAGTTTTCTGTGTAATAGAAGAGACTTGGCTTCTAATTTTACAAGTAGTTTTTATGTGTGATTACTTTCTGTTTTAAGCATTTCTATTATATATTCATGTCTGTTATCTGCTGCTAAATTTGAATTATGCATCTAGATTTAAATACTACTAGTGAGGGAGTGAGTTCTAGAATGCAATCCTAAAATTTATCTTCGTGGAGTTGTAAGTAAATGCTTTGCCTTATCTTCATATTATGCTGCTACCATGCTTGGTTGGAATTCCTACTGCTAGTATATCCCCAATCCTATACCTTCAACCTATGGCTATATTTCCCATTTATTTCCATTATTTTTATTTTTTTTCCTATAACTCTAGTCTTAAACCAGTGTAGGATTAGTAAGGGAGCTAGCCCTCTCTAGATATTGGCACGAAGGACATTCCTTTCCTCTAGTCTTTCAACTTTGGCCATGTCTAGGGCGCACAAATGCATGTTTGTATAATTAGGCAGATATTTGACTTGTAGTTTTTGGCATACCTGGTGGGACCCCAAAAGTTCCACTTTCAAAAGTATTGAGGTTTGATGTTCGTTTTCATGTTGTATAGTTAGAATATCTTACGACTCGATTATACCCAGAAGCCTCCAAACATGAAGGCAGTGAAAGTTGTGCTTCATGATTAAGAGATCGAAGGTGAAAAATCTTGAAGATCCCATTGATTTTTACGAACATGATATCGAAAGATTAGGTGAACACCCCAAATTAGTTACTTAACCTTATACATCATCCGCAACATCCTCATATATAGTTGGTGTATTCTCCATTCCATCAAGTCCAGCTAGTACTGCTAACAACATCCCATCTCCACAACCTCATACACCAGTTAAAATGGCTCAAAATCCACCACCACAGTAGCCACAACCACCAAGGCAATTTCCAGCATGGAATAGCTTAGGAGCCTTGAATTGACAAGCATAAAATCTAGTCCCCCAAGCAGCTTTGAAGGCTCTGCCTACCTATGATGGTACTGGTAAGACCGCTTATGAGTATATTCAGGATGTGGCTTCTTTGGCGATAATCCATGATATTGCAGATGAAGATATTATGGTAAGGTTATTGGTGTTATCACTTAGAGGAAAGTTATTGTACTGGTACCGATCTTTGTCACCCACCACTATCGCTACATGGGATCATTTGGCAAAATTATTGATCAAGAATTGCTATGATCAAGCTGATCCATTATCCTTGTTGTATCAATTTACAATGATTCAAAGGCATCTGTATGAGGATATAGTGGACTTCAACATCAGGTTCACCCAAATTTGGCAAAGGGTTCCTGATGGTCTTCGGCCCATGCACGAACAAGCTGTATTTTATTATCTTAGAGCATTCAACTCTAAAATTGGGATGGTTTTTCGGTAGGCCAATGTGAATACATTCCCAGATCTGTACACATAGGCATAAAAGGCCGAATCATACTTGATCATCATAGGCAATCTTCCCTCAAAAGTGACCATGCCCGTCCTCCTTGATCTTTCATAATATTTATATTCAAGTGTGTTCTCACAGCCTATACCTTCTATGTATCTGATTCCTTCATTGACCTTTGGTTCACCTCAAATCACTCCAATTCTAGTTCCACAACTCCTTATTCTAACTATTATGTAATTATCCTCACTAGTTGTACCACAATTGCCAGAACCTATTCCTTTCCCAGTGCTACTAGTGCCACCTGTTCCACTACCATTGCCTACTCCACCGATACATCTACCTTTACTGACACCTCCTACGCCCTCAAATTTTGATCCTTACATGCAGTTGTTATAAGAAGTGTAATATGTTAATTAAGTCGTAAGGACGATGTTGAACGAAATCATAGCAATAACGAAGAAACAAGTTGAAGTTGACTTTCGATCAAGAAGGTTTCAAACACTAAAAATTACCAGGAAACAACCAATGACCAATAAGGGCCCTAAGAGGAACACAAATATGTTAGAAAATGAAGAAACTAGTACATTAGAGAGAGTGTATTGATGCTCAACCTGCAATGATCCTCATGGAGAAGACACATGCATGGTTCATCTAAACTATATACAAACACTAGCAGAAAGTTCTATCGACGAACAAGTTAATATGATAATTGAAGCAGATCATAAATTTATGGTCCCATCATTGAAGCAAGTTTCAGTTATCACAAGGGTTGGAAATAATCTGGTGATATTTGATCCAACGAAGTTGGAGCCTATGAAGGTTCCTAATAAGCCGAAGGTCCAAAATGAAAAAATACAACCACCAGCGAAAACATCTAGTGTGACAACGAAGTGGTAGGAGTCTATCTTGTTGAAGGATCTACTACCCAAACAAGCTCAAGAGAATTTACATACAAAGACATCGACTTCATAACCTGTAGCTACTCAAGAGCAAAATGAGGTGAAATAACAAGCCAAGGAGTGCCTTAGGTACCCATCATTGACTAAGAGAAAAATTATGGAAGCTACTCAATAGTACCAAAACAAGTATGAGTAGGTGGTAGAATAAAAGACTCATGGTGTGTCTAATTATAACATCGTGGAGGAAATGAAGAAGATCCCCGTGAAAGTAAGTTTATACAATGCATTGCAATTACTTGGGCAAGTTGACCTGTTGTAGGAGTCTCTCAAGACTGCAAAGGACCAGAATAAGAATCATTTCTAGGTTGTGCTAGCATAGACCTTGCCTACCTTAGCCACCGGTAAGAACATACCACATCTATTCTATTTGTCTCTCAGGATGGAAGGGTGGATAATGCATAATTATATGATTGACTTCGGTGCCACAACTACCATCATGCCAAAGGCAGTATGCGAAGTCATGGGAATGGAATACATAAGAAGTAGTCCAAGAGTATTGCAGTTTGATGGAACCCCATTCAAGATAGTGGTAGTAATCAAATATATTCCTATTGTTCTACATAACATGTTGTAGATCACTATTATTCAAGAAGTAGTGGTGGTTGATCTAGAACCATACTTTAGCATGTGTCTTTTGATGGAATTTACAATAAAATTAGAAGGATAACTTTCCTTGGATTATTAACATCTGGATATACCATACAAGGGAAGAAGAATCCACATTTATAATGAAAAGCCATCCACATTTCATATAGAAAAATTAGAAGAGGAGGAAAAATATATGGGTGCAATAAACATGATAAATGAAGAATTACAAGTAGACTTGATGGAAGAAGCGCTTGGTGAGATTCACCTTGAAGAAGAATTCTCACTCATGGATTTCAACGCGGTGGTCAAAATTGACATCATTTGTTACACTATAACTAAACCTGCACTGATTGAAGAAAAAGTTCTTGATTCCCCGAACCCTGTTGTAGATCAGTTATGGAAGTTGTATTTTGATGGTGCAAGGTGCAAGAACGACACAAGGGCTAGTATTGTTATGGTCTCTCCTACTGGGTTGAAAAATACCTATTCATATAGATTAACTTGGAGTTGTACAAATAATGCCATCGAATATGAAGTGTTGTGTCTTGGTTTAAAAAAGCTAAAAAAGTTGGGCATAAAATAGCTACAAATATTTAGATATTATGAGCTCATTGTCAACCAGACTACAAATAATTATGTTTTAAAGTAGCACTACTTGAAGGTCTATCGCAACAAGGTATGGTATTTGTTTGAGTCATTTACAACCTTGAAAATTTAGGATATTTTGTGAGAGCAAAAGAAACATGCAGATATTTTAGTTTCTCTTGGTGCTAATTATTTCCCTATGGAGCAAGTAGTCAGGAAACCCAAGACTATTAGGGTAATTTATAGACCCTCAGTCCCTGATAAGAATATCTATTGAAAAGTGTTTGACAATGATGAGAAAATAGTCAATTATTTGATTAAGGAAGCTGCGAGTGTAGATGATAGAGTACTTGTTGGAAATGGAAGGAATGATTCAACTGAAGAATAATCACATTCCCAGAGGATTGATTTTTTTGGAAAGTCTATTCGACCAAAATTATAGGGCTGAGAAGCATAAAATCAAGGTAGATGCGAAGGAATATAAGGAGTTGCAACTGGAGCTTGAGAAGATCATCAAAATTGGAATCGAATGTACTTCAGTAGAATTAGAAGATATCAAGATCTTGTGTTACGAATTCCCCGATATCGTTACATGGAGCTATCATGATTTGAATGGATATGACAAGAATGTAATCCAATATACCATTGAACTACAAGAGGGAGTAAAACATTTTAAGCAGAAACAATGGCTTGTCAATACTAAAATTGAGGTGCTCATGAAGGAAGAATTGTTAAAGATGCTAGAAGCAAAAATAATATATCCAATTAAGCACTCAACATGGCTGGCAAACTTGGTGCCAGTTTGGAAGAAGAATGGATATACCTATCTGTGTGTATATTTTTAAAATTTGAACAAGGCATCGTTAAAAGATCACTACCCCCTACTAAAGATTAATCAAATACTCCATGTAGTTGTCAGAGCACAGAGATTTTTATTTCTATATGGTTTCTCTGGTTATAACCAAATATGGGTAAAGGATGAGGACCAACACAAGATGGCATTCACTACTAAGTGGGGCACATTCATCTATCAAAGAATTTCATTTGGTATTTTAAATGTTGGTGCTACCTTTCAAAGAGCCATGAATGTCGCTTTCGGTGAATTGTTAAACAAAGTTATTGTGATCTACCTTGATGACATGACTGTATTTTCGCATCGCAGATAAGAGCACGTTTCTCATTTAAGGTAGGTGTTCAAAAAATACCGAGAGTTTGGGATTTCCATTAACCTAAAAAAGTCCATATTTGCTTTCAAAGAAGGGAAATTGTTAGGTCATGTGATCTCACAAGAGGGACTGGCGATTGATACCACAAGGGCTGAGGTGCTCTTAAAACTACCACTACTAGTTAACAATAAAGACATGCAATCATTCTTTGGCTAGATAAATTTCATTGCTGATTTTGTTCAGGTAGTGAAACCCATGACCAAGCTTCTGAAAAAAATATAGATTTCAAATGGACCGATGAGAAAAGACAAGCTTTTTAGGAAATCAAGAAAAGAATCACACAAGTGCCAATATTAATTAACCCGGATTATTCAAAAGACTTTATTCTCTATGCAGTAGGAGAGCAAGAGAGTTATGTTGTCATTCTCATGTAGAAGCAAGAAGATAGATATGAAAAGCCAATTGTTTTTTTGAGCCAAGTTATTGCACTGCACCAGGAGAAGTATAATTTCATTGAAAAATAGGCGTATGCAGTTATGAAATCCCTAAATAAATTTTGGCACTTTGTCTCACAGAGCAAAACAATCATCTATGTTATACACCTAGATGTCAAAAAATTCATTCTTCAAGAGGAATTAGGTGACAAAAGAGTAGGTTGGGTCTCAAATATTCAAGAGTATGATGTGGAGATCCGATAAAATAAGCTAATCCGTGGATGAGCTCTCTGCCAGGAATTGGCCAAAAGTGCAGTGTCTGAATCATTGGCTACAGTACATGTTGGCAATTTTGGGTTTGAGATCCTAGCTTCTTGTCTATGAGTTGTCATTGATGTCAAAAGGAAATGGCATTAATGTTAAGAGGATGTGTTGGCTTCAAAGGTGGAAGATTCCAAGAGAATCTATTTAAGAGAATCCGGAGAGATTCCATTGGCATAGGGTTTTTATTAAAACCAATGGAGGTTCTCTTTATTATTTATTTAATTATTATTTAAAACCCTTCAAGGTTTTAATTAATTAAGGGAGAAATTATTTTTAATTTATTAAAAATACTTTAAGGGTTTTTAAACCCTTTAGAAAGCAAATTTCGATTAAATTCAAAATTACTTTTCTTTGCAGCCGACGTGTTCTAAAGTCCACGTATGGACTATAAATATGATAAGGTTCCTAAGGTTAAACTCTCTTGGAAAATGGAAGGCAATTAATTGGTTTGGTTGTGATCGAATGTTCTGTTTACGCTGCAAAAGAGGAGAGCTCGTGGTTTGAAAAGCTTTCGTAAAGCTTGACCGTTTATGTGGAAGGAAGTCCGTCTTGGACTTTGTAAGCCCCTTGTGGGCTAGTGGCAGCGAAGGCTGCATTTGGGCCTTGCATAGGTGGAGGTCTGCGTTTTGATCCCTGCGGAGGGAGTTGTGCATGGATTAGTCACATTTTTATTAAAACGTGTTTTGTGCCGCAAATTTTGGATTCTTCAAGGGCAACCATTATAAGGTGTGATTATTTTCTTGATATGATTTTTGGCATTGTTTAGCATTGTTTAAAAGACATAGGAGAAATAAGGGGATATTTCTTTGGTTGTATTTTTTATTAGTCTTTTGCTATGCTAAATTTAAAAATGGAGATATAAGGTGTAAGTTTTGGTTGTTGTGTTTTTGGCTTCTTTGGTGGTTGTTTTTAAAGAAGAGGAGCTAAAAGGTGTATTAAGGAAAGTTTTTATATATGTTGTATGGAGAGAGATGATCTTATAGAAAGTCTTGACTTCTCTATAGCTAAGACACAAGAACTCAAGGATGAGTTAGATTCTAAGGTTCTTGAGTATAATGAGTTAGAACAAAAAATGGCTTCTTTGAAAGAGGAAAATAAAGAGTACAAGGATAAGCTTTACAGGTTTCAAGATAGCTCCAAAAAGGTAAAGTCCATCATCAAAGATCAAAGAAGGGCAACAGATAAAACAGGTCTTGGTTTTGGTAAGAAACACAAGGAACAGGTTGGGGAATCTAGTAAGAGATTCCAAAAAGAAGAGAGTTCCGATGAGGAGAGTATTTCAGAGAAAGAGTCCTTGAGTGATAGATGCACGGAAACGAGAAAATAGGAAACCGAAAAAGGGGAGAAAGTTTACAGGACCTAGAAGGTCATTTACAAGAAAGTTTAATGGCAGATGTTTTGCTTGTCACGAGTTTGGTCACATGGCTTCACATTGCATGACTCAAGTAAGGAAGGTAAATGACAGCTTTCAGAGGTGGTAATTTATTTCAAGGGTATTGCTACTCTTGTAAACAGTTTGGGCATAAAGAAATTTTTTGCAAGGCTAATAACAGGAACAGGGTTAGTCAGAACAGGTGGATTCAAAGAACAGGTATGCCTAAAAGAAATAACAATGTTACTTGTTATAAGTGCAACAATGAAGGTCACACAACTAGACAATGTAGAGCTGAACTTCCAAGGTACAGAAACAGGAACAGTGGTATGAACAGGTCCAAGGATCAAGGCATGGATAAGAACAAGAATGATAACGAGAAC
The DNA here is from genome assembly GCA_028583015.1 of Wollemia nobilis. Lineage (NCBI taxonomy): Eukaryota > Viridiplantae > Streptophyta > Pinopsida > Araucariales > Araucariaceae > Wollemia > Wollemia nobilis. The sequence goes on along the minus strand of JAQPPZ010015824.1, from coordinate 38,007,327 downwards.
GAGAACGAATGATGATGGACGAGAACAAGAATATGGACAAAGAGTTCAAGAGAAGGCCTGGCAAGGAAGTTATAGATGCTGATGATGATCAGTGCCTAATGAGATTTTTACTCCCACCCAAGAATTAATCACCTCATCAAGAGGTGGGGGAGGGACTAAGCTAAGAGTCTCATTCTTAGTCCCGAGCCCCAAAGGTGACCCTTTGCCATTGATGACAAAGGGGGAGAGATATGAGTAAGGGGGAGAGCCTCAAGACAGGGGGAGCTGATTTCTTTACAACAATGTTGAGTTCAAGTGTTGTTGAGAAGCATGGTTTGCCATCAATGACAAAGGGGGAGATTGTTGGCAATTTTGGGTTTGAAATCCTAGCTTCTTGTCTATGAGTTGTCATTGATGTCAAAAGGAAATGGCATTAATGTTAAGAGGATGTGTTGGCTTCAAAGGTGGAAGATTCCAAGAGAATCTGTATAAGAGAATCCGGAGAGATTCCATTGGCATAGGGTTTTTATTAAAACCAATGGAGGTTCTCTTTATTATTTATTTAATTATTATTTAAAACCCTTCAAGGTTTTAATTAATTAATTATTTAATTAATTAAGGGAGAAATTATTTTTAATTTATTAAAAATACTTTAAGGGTTTTTAAACCCTTTAGAAAGCAAATTTCGATTAAATTTGAAATTACTTTTCTTTGCAGCCGACGTGTTCTAAAGTCCACGTATGGACTATAAATATGAGAAGGTTCCTAAGGTTAAACTCTCTTGGAAAATGGAAGGCAATTAATTGGTTTGGCTGTGATCGAATGTTCTATTTACGCTACGAAAGAGGAGAGCTCGTGGTTTGAAAAGCTTTTGGAAAGCTTGACCGTTTATGTGGAAGGAAGTCTGTCTTGGAATTTGTAAGCCCCTTGTGGGCTAGTGGCAACGAAGGCTGCATTTGGGCCTTGCGTAGGCAGAGGTCTGCGTTTCGATCCCAGTGGAGGGAGTTGTGCATGGATTAGTCACGTTTTTATTAAAACGTGTTTTGTGCCGTGAATTTCAGATTCTTCAAGGGCAGCCATTATAAGGTGTGATTATTTTCTTGATATGATTTTTGGCATTGTTTAGCATTGTTTAAAAGACATAGGAGAAATAAGGGGATATTTCTTTGGTTGTATTTTTTATTAGTCTTTTGCTATGCTAAATTTAAAAATAGAGATATAAGGTGCAAGTTTTGGTTGTTGTGTTTTTGGCTTCTTTGGTGGTTGTTTTTAAAGAAGAGGAGCTAAAAGGTGTATTAAGGAAAGTTTTTATATATGCTCATTTATCTTGGTTCTAACCCTAACTTGGTTGGAAGTTTGAGGGTTGTGTGTGGTGACAACTTTAAGGATCAATTTTCTTCTACTCCAAAAATGTATGGGCACATTTTCCTTATGAGTATGATTGGTGTATGTTTTTCTGAAATAAGGTTGGAGTGAAAAGGTTTTCAACTAGGTTTCCTTTGGTTGGGTGTAAATCCTATTTTCTGGTTTTTTGAAGACTTCTTATGCATTGTTATCCTTGATGAGATTTTTGGTGAATACATAATTCTGGTTTGAGGTAGTGGAAGCATTGTGCACTAGGGTTTATGTTAGTGACTCTTGCTACTTGCATTGAGTTGGTGGAACCCTTGGTTGGCTTTTTTGAGTTTGATGGTTGAGTTGCTTTCATAGAGGTTGTTTGATCAAGTTATTGTTTTACTTGATTCATGATATTGGGCTTACTCCATTGAGTTGATTTGAGCAAGTTATTCTTTGCATTTGGTGATATTGTGTTGGTGGCTATTTTGTTCAAATATATTTGGAGGGAAAAGGATTTCTACTTGTTTCCTTTTCTTGTGATGATTGGTTGAATGCTTCAAGGTTGATGTTGAGTTGAATGGTGTTGGTTGACTAAACCTTGTTTGATGAGCATTGTTGTTGAAACACAAATTTATGGTGAAAATAACATGAGTATCATTGTTATGTGATTCTTTGCATAGTTGGCAATTGTTGGGGTTTCATGTTCTTGAAAGAAAACATTCTATCCTATCCATTTCAGATATTGAGTTGAGTTTTCAGATTTGAGATTGAGATTGAGCTGAGTTGATTTGAGTTGAGTTTTGAGATTGGGATTTGAGTATAGAACATATTGAGTCTCTAACAATTCTCTTTATGCTTCTATGAGTTTGACAAATCACATTGGGTCTCTAACAATTCACTTTGTGATTTCCTACTAAGAAAGTTTTTCTTGGTGAGCTTGCTGAGTTTTTGTACAGGTTTCGGTGGGGACTTGTGAGCAGTTTTGGACAGGTTTCGGTGGGGACTTGTGAGCAGATTTGGACAGGTCCTAGCAGAGGACTTGTGAGCTGAGTTTGATAGTTCTATCAGAGAACTTGAGGACAGAGGTGCATTGGTTCTATGAGAAGAACTTGAGGACGGCTTTGCAAGTCTTTGAGAAGGCTTGTATGCAGAGGATTGATTTGTTCAAGAGTTGGACAGATCTGACAGATAGAGGAAGACTTGTACTAGACCAACTAACTGTGTTTGGTACAGGTTGTTGAGCTGCTATGGACATGATCATAGAAGGCAGAGGTCTCTTAGGCTAAGCATTGAGGACAGGAGGTCTTTAGTGGAAAGGAGTTCCACGTGCTGGCAAGAGGTAGAGGCAGTTGATCTTCTAAGGGATCATTTCCAGAGCAGAGGGGAAGGTATCTCCTTTGAGCAGAGGCTCATAAATTTTGATTGGGGGAAGGTATCTCCTTTGAGCGAGAGGCTCATAAATTCTGATTGGGGGAAGGTATCTCCTTTGGGCCGAGGCTCATAAACATTGTAATTGGGAAGGATTCCCAAAGAACTTTGAGATAACTTTTAGAGAAAATTTTTGTGGACGTAGCCTGACCATTTGGGTGAACCACGTTAAAATTGGTGTCACTTTGTGGATGATATTGTGCATTGCTTTGATATTGCTTTGGGTATATTGCTTTACTGTTTTGAAGTATAAAGGAAAAAATAAAAAGAGGTCTTATACTGTTCACCCCCCCCCTCTTAGTATAAGATTGTGTTCTTCAGTACAGAAAGAGGATATCTTTAAAAAAATTTGTATAAATCATGCTACGGTAGATTGTGATTGGACAAAGGACCTTGTCAAATTCTTTACATTTGGGAAATATCCATCACATATTGATGCTTCACACCATTGGAGGTTCAATATGCAACTACTCAAGTATGTCTTATCGCCAAGTGGGATATTCTCATTAGAGATTTATATAGGGCCACTTATTTATTATAGAAATATATAGGTCGAGGGATTATAGAAGCCTCCTTGCCTTAAATCGATTATATACGTATTTAGAAGGATGGGTAGGCCGGAGACAGATATTAGTATTGGACAGCAAGAAAGGTATCAGAAACCCCGTATTTTCTCACGTTCAACCAATTCCACTCTAGAGCATCGAAGGAGTGTTCCTCAGATGTGTAAAATAGTTAGAAAAGCAAAAACTATTGGAGGAATTCCATTCTGGACTGTTCAGTGGAAATTACGCGAGAAGGCCTATGGCCTTGAATATTATTAGAATCGGTTACTTCTGGCCTACACTCTTCATAGATGTACACAAGGTGAGCTGAAATTGTGATAACTTTCAATGGTATGTTGGCAAAAATAAGAAAGTGTCCATGCCCTTACACCCATTTTAGGTGGAAGCACCATTTCAGCAATGGAGCCTAGAATTCATTGGAGTCATAGACCCTCATTTTTTAGCTGAGCATAAATACATCCTAACTGCAACATATTATTTCACTATGTGGTAAAAGACCATCCCTACCAAAAAAGTAGATCAATATATGGTCATCTCTTTCCTTGAGGGATTGATCACTCATTTCAATGTTCTAGATGCTATTGTAACGGATAATAGGACAACATTTATTGGGGTGAAGATCACTAAATTTGCAAGTAGATACAGGATCTATCTCAAGACATATTCTAACTATTATCCACAAGGAAATGGGTTGGCCGAATCCACAAATAAGAATTTATTATGGATCTTGAAGAGAACGCTAGGAAACAATAAGAGAAGCTGACACCTACTGTTGAACCAGGCTCTATGGGTAGATAAGATATCAGTAAAAAATTATATTAAATCTTCCCCTTATTCTCTAGTGTATGATAAAGAAGTAGTCCTTCCCACTCACATTGATCTCCCTGTCCTTCAGACCTTACAGTTGTTCAAATATGAAGATGATGAGTATGATCCAATGAGCGCAAGGTTGGCTCAATTATTGTAGCTGGAGGAAGAGAGAGAAAATGCATATCAAGATTTTTTCAAACACACTAAAATAATGCATAAGTGGTTTGGAAAGAAGATGACAAAACGTAGGTTTTAGGCAAGAGATTTAGTCCTCAAATGAAACGAGAACAAAGCCAAGTCAGGGAAGCACCACAAGTTTGATACGATCGGGGAAGGTCCGTTTCAGGTTTCTACAGTGAATTCAGCAAATGCATATCATCTTCAGGATATGGATTGTTGGGATCTTTCGATTCCGGTAAATGGTCTTCATCTGAAGGTCTATTTTTAATAATAAACTCGAGAGGTACGGTTTGTAAATATGTATAGATTTCATTTTACTACTTGATCTATAAATTTAAAAAAAGGAAAAAAATATATATACAAGGCAACCTTTACTAGAAAATATTTGTCTTACCTTGAGGAAGATTTTTTGTTTTATGATTTTCTCTCTGAAACATGACGTTGTGCCAAGACATTTGTTGGACGGTATGTCGCAAGTTTTGAGCGAGCTTAAAATATTCGAAAGTAAGGGTTGCTTTACAAAGTTGTTTCAAGGAAGCAAGACATCAATGTTGAGAAGCAAAAGTAAATCAGAGAATCAAATATGGATCCCAACTTAGAAACTATGGAAAACAACTAATTGAAAGTGATTTTGCCTCGGAGAAAGGGTGAAATCTCCGTTCGCCTTTGACTAGGACGAAAACATCTTGAAATTAAGAGAATGTTGAAGCTCATGATTAATTATCATTGCAATCAAAGGGTGAAAATCAAAGTAAAAAATGGTCAACAGTGCTTTCGTTGAACAAAAGGAACGCAAGCCCCATTCGCCTACGAGGGAAGGCAAAAATATACTACAAGTAAAAAAATGAAAAAGCAATGTAAAAAAAAAGGGGGTTTCACCCCAAAAGAGGGGTAAAAATCCCATTTGCCCCTCGTTGTGGTGAAGATGTAGATGATATTTATAACTCACACCAAAATTGCTTTCGCTTGATGAATGGAACAAGAAGTGATTTAAAATGCAAAAAGCGTGTGTGCCCGCCCTTTCAGGAAAATGCATTAAAAATTTAATTTAGAGCGCAAACGAAATTTTTAAAAAAAGAGAGAAAAAAAAGGGGACGCAAAAGCATGAGTTGTAAAAGTTTTTTTGGCATGCAGGCGAATATAAAAGAGAGAAAAATCTAAAAGGAAAAGCCCTAAAATCAATTGAGTTTTTTTAAGAAAATCTATGATTTTTCTAAATTTGGGCAAAAAATAAAGGCAAAAGTTGTTTTAAAAGAAGGATATTCGCCATGAAATTTGGGCAATAGAGTGGGAGCATACTATTTCCATGATCCATTTTGATGCTCTCATCGATATGGTTTTCCAATTTTTACTGATGAATGAGGTGAACCTCTACCAAAAGAACAATTGGAAGAAGCCTAGAAGCAGTTTGTGGAGGACACCTCAGATATTGATACATGGGAGGAGCCCGTCACAGAGGAATAAGTATTGTTGCTTATGAAGAATTTTACATGCATGGAGCTATCATTGCTTGAGTTGGCCTAGTGAGCGAAGCATCTTAGCCTAGAGGATATCTAGAACCTGTGGTATGTGTATGAGTCGTTGGTTGTTCCTTGCTTATTTACTACACATGCTTGGTAGGAGAAAATGTAGTCTATAAGGTTACCTATGAAATCTTGAAAGAGTAGGAGGAGCGAGCAGCATCTGAGCAAGCAGCGATAGAGCAGGAGCGAGCAGAAGTTCTACAGGTAGCTGCAGATGCAGAGGTGGATGAGAAGGTGATAGAATAGCAGGTGTATAAAAATGCTTCCACATCATGAGCACCAGCTAAAGTCGTTGGTAAGAAGACTCAATAGAAGCCAAATGGATAAAGGCCTAGGATCGCTTGCATCCATGTGAGCTAGATATCCCGTGAGTCACTAGAAATGTTGGCAGTTTTGCAATATGCCACATTAAAATTTTGATGAAGTTTTATTGATGTAAAATCGACAAATATATTAATAGCTATGATGAAGTGTTTTCGGCCTATATGGAATGTTACAGTTTTTGTACATATTAACTTTGTGTTTTTCATGCATCTCTTGCTTGGAAATAATATTTAAGTTCAGTAAAAGTCACCAGATATAGTCACGAAGAACACTGCTTCGGGGATCGTCGTTGGGCGAAAAATATTCCTTTGTTTTAAAATATTGGGTCATTATGCAAAAGAATGGCAAAGGTGTGTTCGCCTCTGAGTTAAGGTGACTGACGCGTTCACCCCATTCTAGGGATGAACGTGATATTTTTACTAAGTAAATGGAGAGAAAAGGGCTAAGGTTCGAATGAGGATGCTTTCACCCCAAATGGGGGGTGAAAGTCCCTTTCGCCCCACTTTGGGGTGAAAAGCCATTTTAAAATTAATATGGAGAAGGCGCCCAAAGTTGAAGCGCAAGCAAAATAAAATGTAAAGCGCATTCACCCCAAAGTAGGGGTGAAAGCTTCATTCACCCCACTTTGGGGTGAACATCATTTAAAAATTTCTTAATGAAGGTATTGACAAGTCAATGGCGCATTCACCTCGGTTGAGGGGTGAACGTTCCATTCGCCCCTCTCGAAGGTGAAAGCGCAATTAAGGGAAGCTTCGACAAAATTGCAAAGTGCCAAAGAAGAAGTTGAAAATTCAATGGCACGTTCACCCCAAGAGGGGGGTGAACGTCACATTCACCCTCCTTTGGGGTGAAACTACATGGAGATGACTTCATCAATTCGTTGGAATTTTATTTTTGCCCAACAAATATTTGAAAAGTGGTAGCATTGAAAAATCAAAGCTACGTTCACCCAAGGTGAAGGGCGACAGTGCCTTTCACCTCCTTTTGGGGTGAACGTGCATTATAAGAAGCGCTTCCACCAGAGGAAATGTGAAGTTTTCGATCACCTTTTCAGGGGTGAAGCATTGAATATGAAATCAGAAGGGTATAGGGAAATTTTACCTAGATTTTCTCCAAGAAGGTGAATGCAATATTGAAGTCAATGGGGGGCTATCCATGAATTATAATGGTGTAAGTATTTAAAGGCAACACTTTCACTCATGGCTCTATTTTGAGTGAATTTGGGTTCAAGCATCGATGCAATTTTTTCAAAGGTGCCCAAGATAGGTGAATGAAAGGCATTTAATGATTGGGGCAAGAAGTAGCCAAAGTTGTGAGTTTCAAGGTAAAGGAGCTACGATTTTTAAATCACCAGATGATTTTTATGAGTTCCAAAACATTCCAAATGAAAGTGAATTTCTAAGGAATAAAGAAGGCTCCAAGTCAACGACCAGGTTTGCAGTTTTTCATGCACCGACACCAGGATATGACTGATTTCCTAGGGATTTTCCCCTTAAAAACTGGATCGCTGCCTCAAGAGAAATATTTTCAAGGACTTCAAGGAGGAATTGTCTCACCAAGGTCCCTGATCTGTGAACATTTTGTCTTCATGTGTATTTAATGAAAGAGGTGAAATCCTCTATAAATACTAATCAATTTTCATTGTAAAAGGAGGATAGACATTCTGTAGAAAAACTATTCAAGTTCTCTACATCAATAGAAGATACTTGTGGCTTCTGATTTTACAAGTAATTTTTATGTGTGATTCCTTTCTATTTTAAGCATTTCTATTTCTATATTCACGTTCATTATCTATTGTTAAGTTTAAATTTTGCATCTGAATTTGGACATTATTGGTGTAGAGAGTGAGTACTGGAATGCGATCCTAGAGGTTGTTTTCATGGAACTGTAAGTAAATCCTTTGCTCTTCTTTCTATTTTATGCTGCTATAATACTTGGTTGGAATTCCTATTGCTAGTCTATCCCCAATCCTACACCTTCGGCCTATGGCCATATTTCCCATTTCTTTCTATTATTTCCAATTTCTTTCCTGTAACTCTAGTCTTAAACCAGTGTAGGATTTAGTAAGGGAGCCAACCCTCTCTGGAGATTGGCATGAAGGACATTCCTTTCCTCTAGCCTTTCAATGTTGGCCATGTCTAGGGTGCACAAATGCATGTTTGTATAATTAGGTAGATATTTGACCAATAATTTTTGGCACACCTGATGGGACCTCAAAAGTTCCACTTTCAATAGTATTGAGGTTTGATGTTCACCTTCATGTTGTATAGTTAGAACATCTGGTGACTCGATTATACCCATAAGCCTCTAAATATGAAGGTAGCGAAAGTTGTGCTTCATGATTACGAGATCGAAGGCCAAAAATCTTGAAGATCCCATTGAGTTTTACGAACTTGATATCAAAATATTAGGTGAACACCCTAGGTTAGTTCCTTCACCTTACACATCATCCGCAACATCCTCACAGATAGTTGGTGTATTCTCCATTCCTTCAAGTCCAGCTAGTACTACTACTAGCATCCCACCTCCACAACCTCATACACCAGTTCAAATGGCTCAGAACCCACCACCACAGTAGCCACAACCACCAAGGCAGTTCCTAGCATGGAATAGCTCAGGAGCCTTGAATTTACAAGCACAAAATCCAGTTCCCCAAGCAGCTTTGAAGGCTTTGCCTACCTATGATGGTACTGGTAAGACCACTTATGAGCATATTCAGGATGTGGCTTCTTTGGCGACAATCCATGACATTGCAGATGAAGATATTATGGTAAGGTTATTGGTGTTATCACTTAGAGGAAAGTTGTTGTACTGGTACCGATCCTTGTCACCCACCACTATCGCCACATGGGATCAGTTGGTAGAATTGCTAATCAAGAATTTTCATGAGCAAGTTGATCCATTCTCCTTGTTGCATCAATTTACAATGATTCAAAGGCATCCATAGGAGGAGATAGTGGACTTCAACATCAGGTTCACCCAAAGTTGGCAAAGGGTTCTTGATGGTCTTCGGCCCACGCATGAACAAGCTATATTTTATTATCTCAGAGCATTTAACTCTGACATTGGCATGGCTATTCGATAGGCCAATGTGAATACATTTCCATAGATCTGTACATGTAGGCGTAGAAGGCTGAATCAGACTTGATCACCATAGGTAAGCTTCCATCAAAAGTGACCATGCCCATCCTTCCTGATCTTCCACAATATTTATATTCAAGTGCATTCTCATAGCCTATGCCTTCTATGTACCTAGTTCCCTCATGGAGCTCGGGTTCACCTCAAATCACTCCAGTTCTAGTTCCACAACTCCCTGCTCCAACTATTTCACAATTACCCTCACTAGTTGTACCATAGTTTCCAACACCTATTCCTTTCCCAGTGCTACCAGTATCACCTGTTCCACTGCCATTTCCTACTCCATCGATACCTCTACCTTTATCGGCACCTCCTACACCCTCAAATCTTGATCCTTACATGAAGTTATTACAAGAAGTGCAATCTATTAATTCAATTGTAAGGACAATGTCGAACGAAATCATAGTAGTAAGGAAGAAATAAGTTGAAGCTGACTTTCGATCAAGGAGGTTTCAAACACCACCAATTACCAAGGAACAACCAATGACCAGCAAGGGCCCTGAGAGGAGCACAACTGTGTTAGAAAATGAAGAAACTAGTACATCGGAGAGAGCGTATTGGTGCTCAACTTGCAATGATCCTCATGGAGAAGACACATGCATGGTTCATCTGAACTATGTACAAACACTAGTAGAAAGTTCTACCGATGGACAAGTTAATATGATAATGGAAGTGGATCATAACTTTATGGTCCCATCATTGGAGCAAGTTTCAGTTCTCACAAGAGTTGGAAAGAAGTCGATGACTATTGATCCAATGGAGTTGGAGCCTCTGAAGGTTCTTGTTGAGTCGAAGGTACAAAATGAAAAAGTGCAACCACTAACGAAAATGTCTAGTGTGATAGCGAAGTAGTAGGATTCTGTCTTGTTGAAGGATCTACTACCTAAGCAAGCTCAAGAGAAGTTGCAGATAAAGGCATCAACTTCACAACCTACAGCTACTCAAGAGCAAAATGAGGTGAAAGAACAAGCTAAGGAGCACCTTAGGTACCCATCATTGACTAAGCGACAAAGGGTGGAAGCTACTCAATAGTACCGAAACAAGTATGAGCAAGTGGTAGAGGAAAAGGCTCCTGGTGTGTCTGATTATAACATCATGGAGGAGATGAAGAAGATACCCACAAAAGTGAGTTTATACGATGCATTGCAGTTACCTGGGCAAGTTGACCTACTGTAGGAGTCTCTCAAGACTGCAAAAGACCAAAAGAAAAGTCATTCCCAGACTGTGCTAGCACAGACCTTGCCTACCTCAGCCACCGGTAAGAATAGACCACCCCCATTCTATCTGTCTCTCAGGATGGAAGGGTGGGTAGTGCATAATTGTATGATTGACTCTAGTGTCGCAACTACTATCATGCCAAAGGCAGTATGCGAAGTCATGGGAATGGAATACACAAGAAGTAGTCTAGGAGTATTGTAGTTGGATGGGACCCTAGTCAAGATAGTGGGAGTAATCAAAGATATTCCTATTGTTCTACATAGCATGTCGTAGATCACTGTTATTCAAGAAGTAGTGGTGGTTGACTTGGAACCATACTTCAGCATGTGTCTTTCAAGGGAATTCATAGTGAAGTTAGGAGGATACCTTTCCTTGGATTATTCACATCTGGAGATACCATACAAGGGAAGAAGAATCCACATTTATAATGAAAAGCCATCCACTTTCCATATAGAAAATTTGGAAGAGGAAGAAAAATCTACAGGTGCAGTCAACATGATGACTGAAGAATTACAAGAAGCTAATTTGATGGAAGAAGCGCTTGGTGAGCTCCACCTTGAAGATGAATTCTCACTCATGGATTTCAACGTGATGGTCAAAACTGACATCGGTTGTTACACTATAACCAAACCTGAGCAGATTGAAGAAAAAGTCCCTGATTCCCCAGACCCTATTGCAGATCAGTTATGGAAGTTGTATTTTGATGGTGCAAGGTGCAAGAATGGTGTAGGGGTTGGTATTGTTCTTGTTTCTCCTATTGGGTTGCAGAAGACCTATTCGTATAGATTAACTTGGAGTTGCATGAATAATGCCATCGAATATGAAGCATTGTGTCTTGGTTTGAAAAAAGGCTGAAAAGTTGGGCATAAAACAACTACAAATATTTGGAGATTCTGAGCTCATTATCAACCAGACTACAAACAAGTGTGTGTCAAAGTAGCACTACTTGAAGGCCTATCACAACAAGGTATGGGATTTGTTTGAGTCCTTTATAACCTTGAACATTCAGGCGATTTCATGAGAGCAGAACAAACATGCAGATATTTTAGCTTCTCTTGGTGCTAATTACTCTCCCGTGGAGCAAGTAGTCAAGAAACCCAAGATTGTTAGGGTAATTTATAGACCCTCAGTCCCTGATAAGAATCTCTATTGGCAAGTGTTCGACAATGATGAGAAAATAGTCAATTTTTTGATTAAGGAAGCTGTGAGTGCAGATGATAGAGTACTTGTCGAAGAGGAAATGGAAGGAATGATTCAACTGAAGAATAATCACATTCCTAAGGGACTGATTTTGTTGGAAAGTCTATTTGACCAAAATGATAGGGCTGAGAAGCATAAAATTAAGGTAGATGCGAAGGAATATAAGGAGTTGCAGCTGGAGCTTGAGAAGATCATCAAAATCAGAATCGATTGTACTTCAGTAGAATTAGAAGATATCAAGAGCTTGTGTTACGAATTCCTCGATATCATTGCATGGAGCTATCATGATTTGAAGGGATATGACAAGAATGTAATCCAGCATACCATTGAACTACAGGAGGGAGTAAAACCTTTTCGACAAAAATAGTGGCCTATCAATCCCAAAATTGAGGTGCTCATGAAGGTAGAATTGTTAAAGATGCTGGAAGCAAAAATAATATATCCAATTAAGCACTCAACATGGGTGGCGAACCTGGTGCCAGTTTGGAAGAAGAATGGAGATATCCATCTGTGCGTAGATTTTTAAAATCTGAACCAGGCATCATTAAAATATCACTACCCCTATCGTAGATTGATCAAATCCTCCATGTAGTTGTCGGAGCACAGAGATTTTCATTGCTAGATGGTTTCTCCGGTTATAACCAGATCTGGGTAAAGGATGAGGACCAACACAAGATGACATTCACTACTAAGTGGGGCACGTTCACCTATCAAAGAATGTCATTCGGTCTTTCAAATGTTGGTGCTACCTTTCAGAGAGCCATGGATGTCACTTTCGATGAGTTGTTAAATAGAGTTATTGTGATCTACCTTGATGACATGACTATGTTTTCGCATCGTAGAGAAGAGCACGTTTCTCATTTGAGGTAGGTGTTCAAAAAATATCGAGAGTTTGGGATTTCCATTAACCCAAAAAAGTCCATATTCACTTGTCAAAGAAGGGAAATTGTTAGGTCATGTGATCTCACAAGAAGGACTGGCGATTGATCCCACAAGGGCTGAGGCGCTCTTGAAACTACCACTACTAGTTAACAAGAAAGACTTACAGTCATTCTTCGACCAGATAAATTTCATTCGAAAGTTCATTGCCGATTTTTCTCAGGTAGTGAAACCCATGACCGAGCTCTTGAAAAAGAATGCAGATTTCAAATGGACTGAGGAGAGAAGATAGGCTTTTCAGGAAATCAAGGAAAGAATCACTCAAGCACCAGTATTAATTAACCCATATTATTCAAAAGACTTCATTCTCTATGCAGTAGGTGAACAAGAGAGTTATGCCATCATTCTCACGCAGAAGCAAGAAGATGGAGATGAAAAGTCGATTGCCTTTTTGAGCCAAGTTATTGCACCGCACCAGGAGAAGTATAATTTCATTGAAAAATAGGTGTACGCAGTTATGAAATCCCTAAAGAAATTCTGGCACTTTGTCTCATAGAGCAAAATAGTCATCTATGTTATACACCCAGATGTCAGAAACTTCATTCTTCAAGGGGAATTAGGTGACAAAAGAGCAGGTTGGGTCTCAAAGATTCAAGAGTATGATGTGGAGATCCGACCAACTAAGCTAATCCATGGATGAGCTCTCTACCAAGAATTGGCCAAAAGTGCAACATCCGAATCATTGGCTATAGTACAAAAAGAGGATATCTACAAAAGCATTTGTGCAAATCATGCTACGATAGATCGTGATTGGATAGAGGACCTTGTCGAATTCTTTACCTCTAGGAAATGTCCATCACATCTTGATGCTTCACAACGTTGGAGGTTCAGGCTGCAAGCACTCAAGTATGTCCTATTGCCAAGTGGGCTATTTCACAAGAATGTAGATGGAGTGCTCCTCAGATGTGTAAAGGATTCAGAAAAGGAGAAAATATTGGAGGAATTCCATTCTGGCCTATCTAGTGGACATTATGCAGGAAGGCCTATGGCCTTGAAGATCATTAGAGTTGGCTACTTCTGGCCTACTCTTTTCATAGATGCACATAAGGTGAGCCAAAATTATGATAACTATCAATGGTATGTTGGCAGGACTAAGAAAGGATCATTGCCCTTGCACCCGATTCAAGTGGAAGCACCATTTCAGCAATGGGGCCTAGACTTCATTGGAGTCCTAGACCCTCACTCATCAGTTGAGCATAAATACATCTTAACTGCAATAGATTATTTCACTAGGTGGGCAGAGGCCATCCCTACCAAAAAAGTAGATCAAGCTATGGTCATCTCTTTCCTTGAGGGATTGATCACCCGTTTCGATGTTCTAGATGCTATTGTAATGGATAATGGGACTCCATTTATTGGGGTGAAGATCATTAAATTTGCAAGTAGATATGGGATCTATCTCAAGACATCTTCTAACTATTATCCATAAGGAAACGGGTTGGCCAAATCCACAAATAAGAATTTATTACGGATCTTGAAGAGAACGCTAGGAAACAACAAGAGAAGCTGGCACCTACTATTGAACCAGGCTCTATGGGTAGATAGGATATCAGTAAAAAATCTATTAAAGCTTCCCCTTATTCTCTGGTGTATGGGAAAGAAGCAGTCCTGCCCACTCACATTGAGCTCCCTGTCCTTCAGACCTTGCAGTTGTTCAAAGATGAAGATGATGAGTATGATCCAATGAGTGCAAGGTTGGCTCAATTATTGCAGTTGGAGGAAGAAAGAGAAAAGGTATATCAAGCTTTCACCGAACACACTAAAGTGATGCATAAATGGTTTGGAAAAAAGACAACAGAGCATAAGTTTTAGGTGGGAGATTTAGTCCTCAAATGGAATGAGAACAAAGCCAAGTCGGGGAAGCACCACAAGTTTGATGCGATCTAGGAAGGTCCATTTCAGGTCTCTATAGTGAATTCAGCAAATGCATATCATCTTCGGGATATGGATGGTTGGGATCTTCCAATTCTAGTAAATGGTCTTCATCTGAAGGCCTATGTTCAATGATGAACTCAAGAGGTACCAATTTGTAAATATGTACATATTTCTATTTTGCTGCTTTATCTATAAATTAAAAATAAAAATATATATATATATATATAAGGCAATTTACTAGAAAATGTTTGTTTCGAGAAGATTTTTTGTTTTATGGTTTTTGAAACATTAAATTGTGAAGAAAAAGAGCTTAAAAGTTTTAAAAGTTTTAAAGTAAGTTTAAATGTTTCAAGGAAGTAAGAGTCAATATTTAGAAGCACAAGTAAATTAGAAGAATTGAAATAGGATCCAATTTTGAAGTATGGAAAACAAATAATTAAAAGTGCTTTCACCTCGAAGAAAGGGTGAAAGTCTCGTTCGCCTTCCACTAGGGTGAATGCATCTTAGAATTAAGAGAATATTGAAGCTCGTGATTAATGATCATTGCAATCAAAGGGTGAAAATCAAAGTTGAAAATATTCAATAGTTTCATGAAAAAAAGGAAAAGCCTCATTCACCTACAAGGGAGGTGAACATATATTAAAGTAAAAAAATAAAAAAGTAAGTAAAAAAAAAGGCTTTCACCCCAATTGAGGGGTAAAACTCCCATTTACCCCTCATTGGGGTGAAGATATAGATAATATTTATAACTCATGCTCTTTTGCTTAAAATGGAACAAAGTGTTTAAAATGAAAAAAGCGATGCTTTTGAACATTAATGTAAGTGCAAAAAAATTAAAAAAAAAGGGCAAAGAGATGGTGGATGCAGGCAAATATAAAAGAGAGAGAAAAATAAAAAAGAAAAAGCCCTAAAATCAATTGAGTTTTTTAAGAAAATCTATGCTTTTTCTAAATTTGGGCAAAAAGAAAAGCAAAAGTTGTTTTAAAAGAAGGACATTCACCATGAAATCACATCAAGCAGGTAAAGAGCATTTTTGGAGTGAAAGAAAAGAAGAATAAGTGTGCCTCCATAGTATTTTCACTCCCATTGCTTTTCGGAGTGCTACAATTTTGTAAGGGCATCTTTGAAGCATTTTCACTCTCCAACACGTGGTAAATCTTGGGAAGTGTGCATGCAAGCTAAGATGCATTTTTGAGGTATTTAATTTAAAATGTGTACCTGGATTTGTGTTGGAAGGTGATTTGGTGTTCTCGAGAAGTGAAATCTCACACTAGAAAAATAGAAGTGCTCATTGGTCCTCGGGTGATGGGTTTATTTTTCCAAGATAGTTTCAATGGCTGGGGCACACTTTTCAAAGGTGCAATGCAACAAGAAGGGCATGCTTTCCTAAAGTGATTTCACAATGAATTTCATTTAGTTACCATTTAATTTTGGGATCAAAGTCAATTACGAGAAATAAGGCACATGTCCTCCCGAATTCACTAGGGAAATTTATTGCATTTACTTCGATGGGTAGCGCACGTTCTATAAATAAAGCATAGGTAAATTCTCTTGAAGGTTAAAGCTCATTAAAATTTTCCTGCCAATGTGTTTTCAAGCTTTGGTTGCAGAAATTGTAGAGTGTTTTCAGAGTTGTCAGGGTTTATACAATGGGAAAGAAGAGCAAAGAGGTGAAAGAGGCTACAGAGCCCAAGAAGTCTAGAAAGAAAGTAGAAGGTGGGTCAAAATCCAAGAAGGCCTGAAGAAATGAGAATGTGGATTTGGACCCGTACTCTAACACTATGGCAGAGGTCGGAGACTATGTGATTACCAACAAGGGCATGGAGAAACTATGGCAAGATGTGGAGTTCATGGTAAATCAAGGATTAACAATAGAGAGCCCTTTAACTATGTCATTCCATGCATAGTTATTTTGGTATTTGTGTACGCTCGTACACCCTTGTCTAGAGTTGGTGAAGATAATTGCTCGATTTTATAATCCGGTTACCAAGATAGTGCAGAAAGCAAATAGAGAAGCACTTTTTTCTATTTTCGTTGATGAAGTGAGGGAAGCATTTGCTTGCGGGTTGAAACCTCCTTCATATGTGATTAGTAAGAAGCTACATACCAATGAGTAGGAGGATAGATATGTGTCCACCGTGATGATGCATCGGTTCATGGAGATGTAGTTGATTAAAGAGCCACAACTAGGGCAACTATCAAACTTGCCAAAGTTGCTTATAGAGTTCAAAAGCCTAGATATTTACTCGATGTTAGCATGGGTTGCTGGTCTACCAATAGATTCCATAGTTCATAAGTGGTAAGCGGCCCTAGCATAGTGCATATGCCAGGTGGAGTTTTACGCTCCGACAACCATGAGGTAGGGCACCAATCCGATTTACTTTGATTGGGCTGATTTTATATCTCAAAAACTACATTTTCAGCTGGAGAGGTTGCATACTGGAGAAGAGACATCATTCAAGCACACCTCCTTTTTGGTCTGGTATTTCTTTTTCCATCTACACCAACATTTTTCATTCATCGTAGTAAGGCAAATGGATGAGAAAGATGAGCTTCTTCTAGTATATATGTGGACTTCCGCTCTATCGAGCAGGGAGTCATTTTATAGTTTTAACCATTTGTTTCTAGGGCCCGTAATAGAGCTGCTTTGTGGTGCAAGTGAAAGAGTGCCATGGGAGATGAGAGAAGCAATGGTTACAGCCAAAAAGGGTGACATATTTTTGTTGACTCAAGGCATGGTCGTAAGAATCTATGGCTTCATGGGTAAGCCATTCCTGCTCCCATACTTTACCATCGAACACATTTTTGCCATGGAGGTGGTGCACCAAATAGACTATGCTAATGATGTGTATGGAGTAGGGCATGACAAGAGGATGACTTGCAATATGCCTTTCAAGTTTGATAGTATAGAAGTGAACCAGGTCGGGCAGAATAGGCTACTCACAGTGGCACTTCAAGACCTGGGGTTGATAGAACTACCGCAATGGTGGAGATATGACCCATTGGGTAAATTTTTGGAAATAATCAAGGCCAAGACCTTCCATTGTTGTCCACGGCCTGACATTTAGGAGAGGTGCAATAATTTTGATGGGTACGACTTAGAGTGGCACATTGAAAATATGATGTCGCTCCCACCCTGGCATGACTTCTATGAATAGGAGGTTGAGTACAATCTAACGGTATACAAAAATTAGATTCCTCCACCTGAATTGTTTAGTCAGGTAAAAGAAAGTCAGCCCCTATGGACCGAGGAAAAAATTATGAACTGGTGGATAATGCGGGTCCATAGAGGAAAAATTACATCTCCTTATGGGTTGAAGATGGATGAGGCATTTTTGGAAGCCTATGATGAATATGTCAATGCCTATCAACCCATCACTTTCACCAAGATCTTTCCCCAAATTTTTCAACATTCTAATAATGGTGAAAGTATGGCAAAAGAAGAGCACCCAATAGTTGAGGAAGAGACACCTGAGGAAGAAGAACAATAGTATGTGTTTCAATGGAGGTCATAATGGGTGAAGTATAAAGTTGATGAGGCACCTTTTGTGGAGAAGCAAACTATCCGAGATGCACCCCCATTCTTGAAAGCTATAAAGAATCCAAGGACTGATGCTACTTCCTCATCTACTACTATAGTTTTGGTTGTTGTAGTTTCTATAATTGTAGTTGTTTTAGTGATTGCTAATTCCCCTCCGTTGGTGATAGATGCTCTGATGAGCATCACCCAAATATTTTCATTGATTCATGAACAGTTAGAGGACCAATAGATGGAGGACCCATAGGTGGAGGTCGTTAACCTTGAGGAGGAAGTGAAGGAGCAATAGGAAGAAATTATTTTATAGTCACTTCCATCATCGAAACACATGGTGCTTACACTCGAAGGTACATCTTCCTTTCCCTCTTCTTCTTTGGAGCATGTAGTGGTTGTTAGTTTATTTCCATCAGTTTCTACATCAATCTCTCCCCCCTTTGGTATGCCCTCCATGTCCATTTCGCTCCCCTCTTCTTCCCCTTTGCAAGTCACTACTACTCCTTCTTCCATTCCCCTTTCTTCGACCTCCCTTTCTTTCAGTTCATTTGCATCAAGGCCAAACCCATTTTTACACCCTTCCCCTTCCATTACTACTACCACTTTCATCGAGGTTGTAAGTATGCAAGCTCCTCCTAGAGTGAGCGTAATTGTAGCTAAACTTGGTTCCTCCACCCACTCTATTATTTTGGTCCCTCCCCTCCTAGCCATCTCCTTCGCTTCCTTTGAGCCCGATCGCTCACAAATTTTGATACCTTTCACACCATTTTTGGAGTTGCAAGTACTGCCTAAAGTTGAGGTGGCACCAAAGTAGCTTGATGTAGAGAAAATCAATCGGGCACACCTCAGTTCATCGTAGTGGTTGAAAATCTATAGATGGAAAGAAGCATTGGCTCCAGCTCGACCGCTCAAGAAGGTCACTTTTGATCTAGTTGCCATGGAGGCTCATACAACTAGGATCACTCCCCTGGTCCAGAAGCCATAAGGAGAAATGATGTCGAGCGATTATGCTTATGAGACTATGATAGAGGACCTGACGAAGATTGATCCAACTAAAAAAATGGGGAATATGTAGGTTGATATGAGCTCAGTCTATTTGCATGATGAGTATTATAAGCAGATATTTTATGATGCCAAAATAAATATTATTGAACTTGAAGATGCTTTGGTAGCAAGTAGAGCGCAATAGGAGAAGACAACCATGGAGAATGAATACTTGCATCAACAAGTTGGAGTGCATCTAAAAGAAAGGGATGCAATGAGGTTGGATATGCAAGCACTCAGGATGCAACTGGAGGCCATACAAAATCAACTGGCAGAAAATGCCACACAGGTTGTGAGCTTCTCCTTAAAAATAATCAAAGAGGCTCACCTTCGCTTGGCCTAAAGTTGTGAAAATTTGGTAGCAAAAGTAGTTTAGGTTTTGCATTATCTTTGGGTAGCTCGAATACAGATTTATATGGGCAGTTGATTGACACCATAGAGGAGATGCTAGAACCCCACATGGAAATGGCTATAAAAATCCAAGCTCTGGCTCAGTCTAGCATGCACATTCACCCCTTGAGTGAAATGGATCACGCTTGGTCTACCACCAAGGTCACACTGCAAAGCTACTTTCAGAGAATGGACCTGGTGAGAGAAGGTAGGAAGATCCTTAATGACATAGAGTGGGAGCATATTATTTCCATGATTCATTTTGATGCTCTCGTCGATATGGGTTTTCTAGTTTTTATTGATGAATGGGGTGAACCTCTGCCAAAAGAATAATTGGAAGCGGCTTGGAAGAATTTTGTGGAGGACACCTCGAATATTGATACATGGGAGGAGCCCATCATAGAGGAACAAGTGTTGCCGCTTATGAAGAAGTTTACCCGCATGGAGCTATCATTGTTTGAGCTAGCCTAGCGAGCGAAGCACCTTAGTCTGGAGGATGTCCAGAACCTATGGTATGTGTATGAGTCATTGAGTGTTCCTTGCTTATTTACTACACATGCTTGGGAGGAGGTAGTTGCAGTCTATGAGGTTACCTATGAAATCTTGAAAGAGTAGGAGGAGCGAGCAGCATCTGAGCAAGCAGCGATAGAGCAGGAGCGAGCAGAAGTTCTACGGGTAGCTGTAGAGGTAGAGGTGGTTGAGAAGGTAGTAGAAGAGTAGGTAGAAAAAATGCTTCCACATCAAGAGTGCCAGCTAAAGTCATCGGTAAAAAGACTCAATAGAAGCCCAATGGATAAAGGCCTGGGATCGCTTGCATCCATGCGAGTTGGATACCCCATGAGTCACCAAAAATATTGGCAGTTTTGCAATATGCCACATTAAAATTTTGATGAAATTTTATTGATGTAAAATCAGTAAATATATTAATACTATGATGAAGTGTTTTCGGCCTATATGGTATGTTACAGTTTTTGTACATATTAACTTTGTGTTTTTCATGCATCTCTTGCTTGGAAATAATATTTAAGTTCAATAAAAGTTACCAGATATAGTCACAAAGAACACTGCTTTGGGGATCATCGTTGGGCAAAAATGATTTCTTTGTTTTAAAAATTGGGTCATTATGCAAAAGAATGGCAAAGGTGTGTTCACCTCTAAGTTAAGGTGACTGACGCGTTCGCCTCATTCCGGGTGAACGTGATATTTTTACTAAGTAAATGGAGAGAAAAGGGCTAAGTTTCGAATGAGGATGCTTTCACCCCAAATGGGGGGTGAAAGGCCCTTTCGCCCCACTTTGGGGTGAAAAGCCATTTTAAAATTAATTGAAGAAGGCGCCCAAAGTTGAAGCGCAAGAAAAATAATGTAAAGCGCATTCACCCCAAAGTAGGGGTGAAAGCTTCGTTCACCCTACTTTGGGGTGAACATCATTTAAAAATTGCTTAATGAAGGTGTTGACAAGTCAATGGCGCATTCACCCCGGTTGAGGGGTGAACATTCCATTCGCCCCTCTTGGAGGTGAAAGCACAATTAAGGGAAGCTTTGACAAAATTGCAAAGTGCCAAAGAAGAAGTTGAAAATTCAATGGCATGTTCGCCCCAAGAGGGGGGCAAACGTCACATTCACCCTCCTTTGGGGTGAAGCTACATGGAGATGACTTCGTCAATTTCTTGGAATTTTGTTTTTGCCTAGCAAATATTTGAAAAGTGGTAGCATTGAAAAATCAAAGCTACGTTCGCCCAAGGTGATGGGCGATAGTGCCTTTCACCTCCTTTTGGGGTGAATGTGCATTATAAGAAGCGCTTCCACCAGAGGAAATGTGAAGTTTTCGATCACCTTTTTAGGGCGAAGCATTGAATATGAAATCGAAAGGGTAAGGAATTTTGATTTTTAAGAATGTGAATGTAATATTGAAGTCAGGGGGGGGTTGTCCATGAATTATAATGGTGTAAGTATTTAAAGGTAACGCTTTTGCTCATGTCTCTGTTTTGAGCAAATTTGGGTTCAAGCATCGACATAATTTTTTCAAAGGTGCCCAAGATAGGTGAATGAAAGGCATTTAATGATTGGGGCAAGAAGTAGCCAAAGTTGTGAGTTTCAAGGTAAAGGAGCTATGATTTTTAAATCACCAGATGATTTTTATGAGTTCCAAAACATTCCGAATGAAAGTGAATTTCTGAGGAATAAAGAAGGCTCCAAGTCAATGACCAAGTTTGTAGTTTTTCGTGCACCGACACTAGGATATGACTGATTTCTTGGAGATTTTCCCCTTAAAAATTGGATCATTGCCTCAAGAGAAATATTTTCAAGGATTTCAAGGAGGAATTGTCTCACCAAGGTCCCTGATCTGTGAATATTTTGTCTTCATATGTATTTAATGAAAGAGGTGAAATCCTCTATAAATACTAATCAATTTTCATTGTAAAAGGAGGATAGACATTCTACGAGAAAAACTATTCAAGTTCTCTACATAAATAGAAGATACTGTGGCTTCTAATTTTGCAAGTAATTTTTATGTGTGATTCCTTTCCATTTTAAGCATTTCTATTTTATGCTCATATTTATTATCTATTGTTAAGTTTAAATTTTGCATCTGGATTTGGACATTGCTGGTGTAGGGAGTGAGTACTAGAATGCGATCCTGGAAGTTGTCTCCATGGAACTGTAAGTAGATTCTTTGCCTTCTCTCTATTTTATGCTGCTACAATGCTTGGTTGGAATTCCTGTTGCTAGTCTGTCCCCAATCCTACACCTTCAGCCTATGGCCATATTTCCCATTTCTTTCCGTCATTTCCAATTTCTTTCCCGCAACTCTAGTCTTAAACCAGTGTAGGATTTAGTAAGGGAGCCAACCCTCTCTGGAGATTGGCACGGAGGACATTTCTTTCCTCCGGCCTTTCAATGTTGGCCATGTCTAGGGCGCACAAACGCATGTTTGTATAATTAGGCAGATATTTTACCAACATAGATCTTCTACGACTTTATGTCATCTAAAACTTCTTCAACTTTACCTTCTAGTATTATACTCGGTTTCTTTTGTTGTCTTCTCGGTCTGACACTTCATCTTCTTCATCAGACACTTCATCTTCCTATTTTGTTACCTGTAAACACCAAATGAAAACACTAATTAATACTTCGGTTGCAATATAAAATCAATTTTAACTATTATTTATATTAAACTCAATGATTTTAAATTTATTAAATGATTTCCTAAAGTTTAACATTAGCTTTAATATTTTATTTTTTATTTTTTTTAATTCTTTATTTTTATTATTTTCAAAATTTCTTAATTTTTTAATGTTGGTTAGGGTTTGTTTGAATTAATTGATGACATTAGAGAATTTTCTTTTATTATTTTCTTCCGTGCAAGCAAAGTGAATAATATAATCATAAAGTTGAAACACTTAGATTACCTTCCTCTTTTGCATGAGATTGTGGAAGCTCACGATTAAAAAAATATAGCAAAAAAAATCAATCTCGCAAAAATCCAACCTTTCAAAGTACCATCAAAATTTATAGTGTGAAATAAACTTTCCGATAAATCTGACACTTTGGTGGAATCAAAAGATTTTAGGGCAAAAATAATAAGAATGAAAATCCGACATGTGATTGACTTGGGGCTATGTCGCGATATCTCGTCACATTTATTCACTTATCTTGTTTTGACTAAGTAAAGAGCGAAAATGAGAAAATTCATGAAATTAAGATAAGGCGAGATATCGCGACCTTTTTCTCCATTTCTCTTGTTTCGACCACTTAGAGCGAAAATGAGAAAATTCGTGAAATTAAGACAAGGCGAGATATTGCGACCTTTTTCTCCATTTCTCTTGTTTTGACCACTTAGAGAATGAAAATGAGGAAAATCATGAGATTAAGACAAGGCGAGATATCACGACCTTTTTCTCCATTTCTGTTGTTTTGACCATTTAGAGAACGAAAATGAGGAAAATCGCAAAATTAAGACAAGGCGAGATATCGCGACCTTTTTCTCCATTTCTCTTGTTTTGACCACTCATAAAGCGAAAATGAGGAAATTCACGAAATTAAGACAAGGCGAGATATTGCGACATTTTTCTCCATTTCTCTTGTTTTGACCACTTAGAGAGCGAAAATGATGAAATTTGCGAAATTAAGACAAGGCACGATATCGCGACCTTTTTCTTCATTTCTCTTGTTTTAACCACTTAGAGAGCGAAAATGAGGAAATTTGCAAAATTAATACAAGGCGATATATCACGACCCTTTTCTCCATTTCTCTTTTTTTGACCACTTAGAGAGCGAAAACGAGGAAATTCGTGAAATTAAGACAATGCGAGAGATATCACAACCTGTTTCTCCATTTCTCTTGTTTTGACCACTTAGAGAGCTAAAATGAGAAAATTCATGAAATTAAGACAAGGTGAGATATCGTGACATTTTTATTTACTTTAGCTTTCCAAGATTTGTTCCTCGTGAAATTAAGACATTCGCGAAATTACGACATTTTCTCAAAGTGCAAAAAAAGGTAAAAAATTAAAGTTTCCAAAATTTAACAAAATTTTGCATACTTCTAAAAGGGTAAAATGGGTATCTAAATATGCAAATGAAACTCAAAAATTCACCACGAATCATGAGTAATTACATTTATAATTTTTCAGGTAGATTCGGGAAACTGTTATTTCTGGAAAATATTAACGTATATTGTTCATAAAATCTGATACCATTGTAAATAGAAGATCAATGTCTTTCCACCAGTTTTTGAATCAGCTCAAACGGATCTGTCTAGCTCTAGTTATGTCCATTTCAATCTTGCATCATTTTTAGGGTAAAAGTAAAAAAATTAAAATAACCCTAAAATGAATTTTAATTTTTGAACTTTAGGAAAACCATTGAAATTTGCATTTTCTGAAACATTTAATTTGAAATAATGCAATTAAAGTGCAAGCATTCAAAAATATTCAATCCAAATCATTGCAACTAGATCCAATCCTTCAAGATGCGACAATATCAACCACTTCGAAACCTCAATGTGATCAAAATTCTAAAAAACTTGGTGTAAGCAAATTTTCAAAGATATTCATGCAAGCAACAATTTCAAACTAAATCTAAAACTCCAAGTGGGTCCCCAAATTGGGGTGTGTTGTGCAATGGCAACAACAATAACCTACATGTTGGTGCCAAAATATTTTGAAAATGACTAGTAAAAAAATTAATACAAATTTTTCATTTTGAAAACAAATGTGTAGCTAAAAAACAACCTCAACAACCCAACTTCAAAAAATAGTAACTCTCTCAATACTTATCAAAATTTCACAAATGAGCAGTCATTTTTATAGTACTAAAAAATAGCCTACATGCTAGTGCCAAAATCTTCTAAAAATAACTGCTAAAATATTTAATCAGAAACCATATTCAATTGTTGGGTCAGTAGTCATGAGCTGATTTGACATTGAATTCAACATCTTGGGTGGATCACCACATTTATGAATATTTTTGCATATCTAAACTTATTTAATATGATCTAAGTTTTTCCTTTAGATTAATGCTTCACTATTTTCATGGTTCATGTTCAGCTCTTTCCATATTAACCAACCTCTTGCCATCTATGGTTGCTTACTAACCTACCATATCTTGCTTCTAGATTCTTCTATAGTCTATGCATCTTGTCATACATGATTAATGGTTTAATTTCTAACCACATATCCTCCTAGAAGCTAATGGATCTACCATCTCCTACTTTCCATTGTACTCCCTTCCATAATAACTCCCTCGCTTTCACAATGTGATTCCATAATGAAGGCCCTCGACATGGATCGTGTGTAGTAAGCAGTCTAACATCTTCCATACTATATAAATTATATTTCTTTAATATTTTATCCCATATTTATTGGTCCTCCTTCATAACTCTCCACCCTACCTTTTTATCCAATACTAGGTTACTATTTCTAATTCTCCAAAGGCCCAATCCTCGTATCTTGGGTTGGCATACCTTCTCCCACAATATTAGAGGTAATCTTCTCCTTTCTTCTAAACTAGTCCATAGAAATTGTTTTTGGATTTTTCCATAATATTAACATCTTTGAAATGTATTTTAAAAAATGACAACTGATATACTGGGATGGCTTGTAATGTAATATTCACCAATTGTAGTTTTTTGTCTTGGGTAAGTAAACTTCCTTTCCAACCTTCCATCTTCTTCTAAAATTTATCTATCAATCCATTCCATAATTGCTCTTTACAGTCTCCTATAAACACTGGCATCCCCAAATATGTAGAGGGTAGGGTTGAAATTAAGCAACCAAACTCTCAAGCTACTCCTCTTTGTTTTTCAATCATGGTGTTTATGAATAAAACCTTTCTCTTTTTCATATTATTTTTTTGATGGGTTTCCCATTCATACAAATCTAGTATGCTTCTAAACTCTCTATCTTCTACCACTGTTGGTTTTCCTAGTAGTATTGTATCATCGACAAATTATTGATGAGTTATACCTTCTAGGTTCTACGTTGGATTCAATCCATGAAGTGTTACCAAAGCATTATTTTCTCCTATATATCTCCTCAAATCCTCAATCATTATTATGAATATATACAGTGATATGGAATCCCTTCCTTAATCCTTTACTACTACCAAAAAATTTAGTTGAAGAATGTTTACAAGTACTACAAATTTAGCTCATTTGTAACAATTGCCTACCCATCTTCTCCATTACCTACAAAATCCAAACTTGAATAAGACCTAATATAGAAAACTCTAGAATACTCTGTCATAGACCTTATTCATATCAAGTTTAACTATCATTCATTTTCTATCACTAGCCTTTACAAAATATAAAGTTTCATGGAGAGTTATTACTCCATCCAAAATTTGTCCCCCTTTTACAAAACCCCATTGTTGTTCTGAGATAATATTTGGGAGTATAAAATTAATCCTTAAGGTTATCAATTTTGATATTATTTTGTAGGTTGCATTACAAAGGCTTATAAGCCTATAATCCTTAAAATATTTAGGCCCTAGCTTCTTCAATATTAAGGCTAATAACGTGTTATTGCACTCCTTCAATACTTGTCATGTATGACGTGACTCCCTTACTACCTCAATAACATCCTTCTTAAGAATGTCCTAGAATATTTGGAAGAAACCTACTTGAAAACTTTTAGGCCTTAGTGCTTTGTCCTTAGCAAGGGATAAAATTGCTTCTCTCACTTCTTCCTCATTGATCTCCTTAGTCAGTTGTTCATTTGTTTCCCTTGTTATCAAACTTGGTATATGCTAAATTATCTCCTCAACTACTGATTTATCTTCTACCACATCTTTCAATAGTAGTGTTTGAAAAAATATGCTACTTCTTGTCTAGATTCTATTTATTCCCTTATGGTTTGACCATCTTCTTTCTACATCTTCATTATTCTAGATGAGATCTTATGCTTTATAGTTGAGACATGGAAGAACTTTGTGTTTTTATCACCTTCTTCCAACCATTTGTTTCTTGATTTTTATCACCAATAGGCCTCATCTCTCACCATAATGGTGTGCAACTCTGAATCTAGCTTCTTTTTTATCCATTCCACTCATATTGATCTCTTCTTCAATTATCTTCTAATAAGTTCCTTTTTTGAAAGATAATTCTAAAAATATCTTTGTTCCACCTCCTTCACAGTATTTGATTTACTTACTACAATGTGCATTTTAGATCCCTGTATTGGTATATCCTACCACTTTTTCATCTCCTTGAATATATCTGGTTGGTGCAAGCACATATATTCAAATTTAAACTGGGTATTTTTTCTATTAATTTCTAGGTTGCACCAAAATTGAAGGGAGTTATGGTTTGAAGTTGTCCTTGGTAAGGATATTAATTTATGCTCATAGTTCCCTTGAAACTAATTTTTTGATATTTAAACCCATCTAATGAACCTAAATCAAGCTTCTCATATCCTTCTGTTTGACCAAGTAAACTTGTTGCCACTTAGATCTACATATAAAAGGCTTGCTTCAGCTATAAACTTACATATCTCCTCTACACTATCTTTGTACTCTTATGTACCTCCTATAGTTTTGAAGGTGTGATAAGGGTGTTAAAATCACCTACCACCATCCATTTCATTCCTCTAAGTTGTTGTCCATTTTCTCTACAACCCTCTATAATTCGTTATAGGTCCTATTAGTGTTAAGGGTATATATATTGGTGATCACAAAAGCTAACTTGGATATTTTTTTTTGTAATTAGAGCTATTAATTGGTTCACACTCTTTGGTAGGATTTCACCTTCATAGTATTCATAATTCTACATTGTAATTATACCTCGTAATTCCCCTTGGGCTTCTTCTTGACAACCCTCTCCACTCCATATTACTTGTTGTATCTCACTCCAGTTTATCTTTCTTAAGTTTTGATTCTTGCAAGAGAATAATATCTAGTTGGTGGTTCTTAATTAGATTTTTAACTAAACTATGCTTGTTAGGGGTATTTATACCACCCCTAATATTTTAACTTAGTAATTTCATCTCCCTTGTGTTGCAGGTTTTTGAGTACTGCCTACATACATTTTTTCTAGGGTCTATTATTTCTCGTAAGCTTTATCCTCCTCTATTTCTTTGATCCTCTTTTATTTCAATGGCAATATTCCTCCTCTATTAGATTCCTATGTTCCCAATTTAGGAATTTTTTAGGAGCCTCTACTAACCCGCACATTAGATTTTGATGTTATCTCACTAGACGCATCCTTCTTCCCATATTTGATTTTTGTGTCCACTATATCATAGCCCTTCATGGTATGCACTATCTCCTCATCCTCATATCTTTCTCTCATCCCCACTGTTACCTGTGTAGGTTGACATACCTCATAACTTGAATTATCATGCTTCATCTCCTTAACTATTAGGATATATAGGAAGGTAGATAGAATAAATTCTTGATTACTGGTATCAAACTCAACCTATATATTGGTCATCTATCACACCACTTTCTACAATCCTCTTTATTGGCTCTTTCAATGCCTGATCCATTTCTTGTAGAACTTGTATTCTAGCATCTTCCCTCATGTCTTCATTCTTTTTTTCTTCTCTCCCAATTGGGATCCACACTTGGGTATTTTATCCCTGCTCTTTTCTAGCTCCTTTATTATCACTAGCTTTATCCTTGTTATTATTGCTTACTCTTCATGCTTGCTTCATCTTTGTGTCTTATTTTTTCTTTCTTTTAGTAGAGTTATTTCTAACTAGATAGTTCTTTAAAATATGACTAATTTTCCCACAAAATTTGCAACTAAAAGGATTTTTTTCATATACTAATTCTTGAGTCTATACTCCTTTACTCAATGCTAATTTAATTTTCTCCAGTAAAGTCCTACTAGATTCTATTAAGATGCACATTCTAGCAAAGTAGACCCTCTTTATTTCTTTATTAACATAATACACAACCATGAATCTTCCAATACTATTCCCTAAGATTCAAAGATATCTTCCTACTAGAACTCCAGGGGTAGGGTAGAAAATTTTACCCAAATACGGGCTACTTAGATTTTTTTAGTCAAGGGTTAAATTCAAGCTCCCATTTAAAAAAAAAATAGGCTAGAATGACCCATAAACCATGATCTCCCTAATTAAGATTTATTCTAGACCTTTATTATTTTAAATATGGCTAGGAATAATCCCTTGGGAATCCCTAACAATTCCACATACCCCTTCAATCCCTGTCTTGAGGTGGCTCATTTTTTAATTTGCTCCATTGTCTATCTCACCTCCATAAACTTGCCAAGAAAACTGGTTCCCTTTCTTTTTTGTGCCTGCTCTTATATCTTGTCTATAATTTTCAAGAGGATACACTCCTTATCAATATATGTAGGGCTTAATATTTTCTCTTTATTCCCCTCATGTTTAATAATCTTTCTTCCTTTAACACAATCCATCCTACCTCTCATTTTCTTGTCTCTCCCAATTTGACTTCATCATTTCTATTTTCCTTCAAAACTCCCCCCAATCGATATTTCATGAGGTTATGGGTTTTTCTAGGGTTCCTTTTATATTTTTTACTACTTCGCACCTATGGTTTTCATTAAGGTTAAGGTTTTCCTCTCTTAAATTTTGCTTGGTATTTGTAAAACTAGGTCCCACATCTTCCCTCCTACTCGATTTTGCTTGTCCATTTTGCCCATATAGCAGTTATAGCACATGAATCCTTTCATTGGTGTCCATTCCATTTTTTCTTTTAACTATCATAG
Source organism: Wollemia nobilis (assembly GCA_028583015.1). Lineage (NCBI taxonomy): Eukaryota > Viridiplantae > Streptophyta > Pinopsida > Araucariales > Araucariaceae > Wollemia > Wollemia nobilis. The sequence goes on along the minus strand of JAQPPZ010015824.1, from coordinate 37,977,645 downwards.
TTATCATACCTACATCCAAAAATACCATGCTTGTATCCATGAAGTGTTATACCGCACCCTTCACCATACAAAAATCTCATTTCACAATAAAAAAAATCCCTCTTCACCATAGAAAAAACCCTCTTCACCATAGAAAAATCCCTCTTCACCATAGAAAAATCCCTCTTCTCCATAGAAAAAGTCCTCTTCACCATAGAAAAAACCCTCTCAACCATAGAAAAATCCCTCTTCACCATAAAAATTATGAAAACCCTCCTCACCACCGAAAAAATCCTCTTCACCACAAAAAATCCCTCTTCACCATAGAAAAAATCCTCTTCACCACAAATCAAATTGTAGTTGACCTACTTTTTTAACTTTAGTTAGATTTTGTAGAAGGCATTGATCTATGGATAAAATTTTAAAGGCTACATGATGATGTTAAACTCTCACTATATATGCTTATAGCCAACAATGGAGTAAATAACAATAAAATAACTATGTTGCATTCTAAAGCTGCAAGCTTACTACAGTGGTATTGGCCTCTCTTTGAGAGGTTCAAGGTTCAAACACCACTTAGTATGAGGGGACTAGGATCCCTCATAAAAAATTATGTAAACTCATTGAAAAAACTATGTTGCATTCTAAAGGAATATGCCAAGGCAAATGGCATGATTAAGTTACCTTGCTTTGCCTTTGTATTGTACAATTGATCCTCATCACCCATTCAGTAGCAATAATTTATCATGAAAATCCTTCACCACAAAATTATGAAAACCCTCTTCACCATAGAAAAATTCCTCATCACCATAGAAAAATCCTTTTCATTGTATAAAATCCCTCTTCTCCATAGAAACATTCCTCTTCACCATAGAAAAAACCCTCTTCACCTTAATAAAAACCCTCTTCATCATAGAATAATCCCTTTTTGCCATAGAAAATCCTCCTTCACCATAGATAAGTCCCTCTTCATAAACAAAAATCCCTCTTCACCACAAAAAATCTTGGCTAGAGATTTTGTTGGTACATTGCGCATTGGTGTTGCTTGTTAACTAAATTAGGCAATATCCTCCCCTCCATGGTGGCATGTTTATAAGCATTTGAGCCTATAATCTTCAAAATTTGATAGGGATTGCTCCACAATAATTCATACTTCTAGTGTTACCTTAGTGATGCATTTTCTTATTCACCATGTTTTAGTCATAATATGAATACAAACTACAACCTAATCCATAATTTATCAGCACATTAAAGTGTAAAAAACTATACTTTATTGTATTAGATGAGGTATTTACAAGCCTCAACATCTGCAAAAAGTTCTTAAAAAATCCTTGAAGTTGAGAATCTATAATATGTGGTGCACTATTGAATTCTTGAATGTAATCCTCAATAGGTGATCATGATTATGTTTATGCCACCAACTCCAATAAAGCTCTCTTTTTGGATGTTTCCATGTCATCTTGTGTAAATTCATTCACTCCAATTCTTTACCTTTCTCTCGAGGTGTGAATTTTGTTTCTCTCACTCTTAGAGTGTTGGATCTTGATCTTTTACTATGTTGCCTACTCATGTTGTCTTGTTTAGCTTCCTGGTCATTCTCTCTCTCCCTCACATGCATATATTCCATAAGTTCTTTCCTTATAACAACTATAGCCTCTTCATTTCATGAATGATATTTTGACTATAGATTCAATTTTGGTGGATCTCTCTTCTACTAGTCTAACTGATGTATCATTTTCATGATACTTGATTTCTTCTACATCCTTATAGCTTTCAACAACTCTATGAATACATTTGGGCTTGTATGGCACCTACCATACACCTCCTCCTTTTGTATAATTGCTTCTACTCTACTTATATGATGCTACCACCCAAATCCGTACTTGTATGACACTCCTTGTATAATACTACCATCTATTATTTTCCTTGTACAACATCCTACATACCTACACTCATATGGAAATTACTATACAACACCCTTTTAACTTGTACGACTTGGTCTCTAGTATAGATTTTTTTTATATGAAAACCACCTTGCACAATCTACAAAATGACTTCCACCTTTACACTACCTTCATCACCCTACCATCCATACAACTCTTATAGTATATTTCCAACCTTTGACATTTGCAACTAGATAATTTCTTCACTTCCTCCATCCATATGAATTTATGACCATTTGCATACCTGCAAAGTATTCTTTATTCTACAAAAATTCCACTTTAAGCATATGCATTCAATCTTATTTTAGTGGATTCCTCCCTTTGGAAATTATTTATGCCTCTTGAACTCACCCTCCATAGCAACTCTATACTATGCACTCTTCCTAGCACTTCACCTTGCATACTCACTGGCTCCTTTTACACATATTGGATCCTTTATTCATTCTTTGTCAAGCATTGGAATGAAGTACCTAGGCCTTGTGTAATGAGTGTATTTATAATTCTCATGAGAGAAAAAATCATTGGTGCATGCATGCACTAACTACATGATAATCATCACTTTGCCACCTTGCCACCTTTGCATGAATTGAATGGTGCTTTTTTGTTTTTATTTATTATTTATTATAATTTTAAATAAAATATGCCTATTAATTGAAATTCTATCATATGATTTGTACAAACACTTAAATTTCTACTTTAACTACTATTCATACTAAGATATCATTTTATTCCTATCAAAGATATCTATTTAATTGATCTATCATTTGACTTCATTTGTACAATGATATTTTCCATGTTTAGCATTTTTATGACCCTCTATCATACCAATACTTCTTGTATGACCTATATTCAAGTGGTCCTCTATCGTACGATCATCTTTATTTGTACTAATTTCTTTCATATGACCTACCTCATTTGTATGATCGCATGTTGTATGATTCCTACTTGTTCGACTATCACTTGTATTACAATATGTTGTATAAGTGTTCTACATTTCTTTTATATTTGTACAACAAGCTCACCTACCTCTTATTTTTACATTCTACCATGATCAATTTATTTTTTTATCATTTCTCCTTTGTCTTTGTTGTTGTTTTCTTCTTCTCCTTGACAATGATCCACCATGCTTAGGAATAATTATTTCTTTATTTCTTTACTTTAGGCAGGTCTCCTTGAATTAGGATTACCTATTACTTCCTCCAGGCTATCCAATATCTATTTGTGATCTCCTTTCATTCCTCCATCATCTATTTCTATGATGTATTTGGTGGGACACAAACCAAAATGTAGTCCTAATGGGACATCATAATTGGTTGTTTACAATACCACCAGAGGAAGGTCCTGATAGGCCATCATATTTATTACATAGCATAGTGATAGCTAGAGGGAAAATATTTTCCATAAACTATTGAGAGGGAGACCAACAAAAATTCTCTCTTGGTCGAGCAAACTTAATTGATTGAGAAGATCTGATGGCCTTCTAGAATGGCCTAAGTTTCCTATTTTCTCTACCAATAACAAGATGTCTAATAGCCTTTACAAACCACTAGTACCTCCCACTTCATCAACTTCCATGGTTGGCGTATCATCTAATTGTTTCTTCCATCCTGCTAGAGAATTAGATCGGGTCATGTTGTGCTTCTTATTTTTCTTCTTATCCATGATCTCAAGTATGAACTGCTTATACTATCATAACTTATGGAGAACATTATACTATCATTTATCTGTTAATTCCTTCTATATCCCTCCTAATATGTAGGTGTTTCAAAAATATCCCTCCACAATATCTCATTTTCTTCTTCTCCTCTCACTCTTCATTGCTCAAGATCATTCAATACTTCTTGTCTTCATATTTCTCTTGCATCAAGACCTTGTATTATTTTTCCTTCTTGAACAATTTACTCCCTCATTTTCACATTATGCATTTGTAGTCTTTCATATCCTTATGTAACAAATATGTTTATAGATGTATTCTTTGATATTAAAGACCATATTGTGCTAGTAGACTCTTATATTCATGCTCATTCTCATCACTTCAAGGTTCATGATTAGGTGGCTCTCTTCCTATGACTACCATTATTAAGATATCTTCAAAATTAAGTGATCTAAGTCTCCTTTCTTCCTCCACATTTGGAAATCATACATGCACCTATATATACCTTCACTTTTATGGAAGGGGTTCCAGTTCTTCCTATTTGATTACGAGCTACTCTTATCATGTATTTCCAAACAACCAATCACTTTCTTCTTCTTTTGCATCCTCTTATTGTTTGGTTTGGATTGATTATCCTTCTTCTTGAACTATTGTACCTTAAAATGCCTAGCTTCTAAAATTAACCATCCTACACTTTTATTTTATTCTTCACACCATCCTTAGGTGCAACCTTCTATAATTGGTCTTTCACTGGATTCCTATCTTGCATACCATAAAATTTTCCAACTTGCAATTTCTCTAATATCATACTTGCATCCCACTCTCCAAAGAGCATACCCTTCGTTAGTTCTCCTAGTTATTGAATCCTATCTCGCACACTCTTGATCATACCATCTTCCATTTGCATTGTTGTTGGACTCCCCTCTCACCATTGGGAACCTCCACTTGTAATTACTCTAGTATCATACTTTATACATGACCAACAACTAACTTCTCTTCTATAGGTGCAAATTTGTCCTTTGTGCTAGATTTTTTGACCTCATAAAAATTATTCTTCTCTTTTTCATCATAGTTTTCCTTGTTACCTTCTTCTAGAATGTAGATATAGTTTGTAAAAAATACTTCATAATCCTCCATTTGGAAATGGAGAAGTCCACTATCTGAATTCCCTTCATCTTACATGCATTCATCTAATTATAATACTCCTTTATCTGGCTCATGTTTGCTATCATTATCAGAGGATGAATTCCCTAACTCGTTAGTTGTTACAAGATATTTGCTTATGGAAATTCTTCAAATTAATCATATATTTATGTTGTCCCTTATCAAAATTCAAATTATCCTTATTCTAAATGTAATTCACCTTCACTATTCACAACCATCCTTGACCATAGTGTGTCATATGTTGGATTTTGCATGGTAATAACTATAAAATATATGATAAGTTTTTGATTGATGATCTTCACTTTTTGATTCATCAAGACTCCTTTCATCTCTATTTGGTATTCGTCTACATTGTACAACTTAAAATTTGGAGACCACAAGAATGATACTCCAATCTCCTTCCAAGTATTCTTAGGTAGTACATTAACACTTGACCCTCTATCTATGATCACTTGGTTCAACTTGTGACCAAGCAACTTGATATAAATTAATGTTGGATTTTTACCAACATCAATCATTAATATAGTTGGACCAATGAATTGATCTCTTCTTGCCATAGTTGCTTCTTATTGACATCATGGTTTCACTATGCTTCTTGGTTGTATCATCTCTCCTACCATCACACAAAGCTCCAATACAACGCTAAGTAAGCTTTAAACCTTCACTTCTATGATTGTATTTAATACTTTCTCTACCAACTATTGTGTTGACATCTCATCTTCTCCTTCAGTGATTGTATTTTTAAACTTTTTTTGAGTAGTTGTTATTGTTTTTTCTTTTTCATCTCTTCCACTACATTGTGGGCTTGCTACCATCTCTCCTTTTATTTAGTAGTATTGGGGTATTTTTATTTCTTCTTCATTTGATCCATCATTAGCATGAGCACATTATTCTCCTTTTGTTTTGTTGGTTTATTGGAGGCTCTTCAATGTCAATGAAGTTAACATTTTGCAAGTTGCTAAGACTCACCTTATTCAAGCAATTTACCTTTCTATGACTACTTGGATCTCACCATCAACATATTAATGTATTATTTTTGTTTTTAAAGTTTTCTCCAACTAGCTAATTTTGACAATTGTGTGCCAAGTTCCCCCACTTTTATCATCTTCGACATTGGATGTTAGGTCTCCCATCTGCATCATATTGTAATTGGATTTATCCTCCTTGTTGTTGATTACCTTGCTAAAATTATCTTCCACCTTGGTAGTTGTTTCTACATTTACCACTTGTCATTATTTATCCATTCTTAGATGTACTTGGTTTCTCATCCTTCTCTTCATTATGTACCATCAATGTTTGGTGCCTTGATCTTTTTATGTTGAATGGAAAATCTGCAACTGCATGTCTTTTCACTTCACAAATGTTGTAGTAGAGGTTCTTCAAACAAGTGAAATTTGTATGTCCCTCTATCTTACACTCTAAACACATAATGTTCTATATTTCTTTCTCATTTTCATCATTTGCATCTCACTCCATTTTTTATAGGTCCTTCTTCATGGCTTGGATCGCCACATGAAAGTCATCATGGCTACTATCTAGATCTGAATCTTTGTAGTGACTTAATCCTACTGCCATTTTTTTGGATTCATTTTCCAAAGTGATTGTTCTATTATATGCCTACTCATAGGTAGTTGGTGGAACTACCTTCAAATTATTATACCATGGTAGAAATCCATCTAGGAACTATCATCTTTGTAGACCATATTTTGGTTGTAGTTTAATTTTATTGATTAGTTCTTTTAATATTTGGTTGTAGGATTTGACATCCTTCTTTTGTTTTATGACATAGATCTCTATGATGATATCAATATCATCTTAGAGTCATCTGAATTCTTTGATGAATTTCTTTGTCATATCTTCCCATGTAGTGAAATAACTTTATATTTTTATTTTCTAGTCTATTATGATCCCTTGCAATATTACCAAAAATAATCTCAACTAAGATTTCTCATCGTCCAGTCTATTTGATTATCATATGGTCACACATGTTCCAATATGGCATTCTAGTTCTTCTTTTCCATCACCTAGAAATAATGGGTACTTTTGCTTACCCATTGCTACTAAAATTTATTCCATATTTACCATCAATGACTAATTATCTTCACTATGGAGATATTCTCTTGAAAATTCTTTGCCATCGAACTCTTAACCAATAAATGGTCTTCTATGAGCTTCTGGTGCACCTTCACTTCATGATCTCCTTCACAAGTATACAAGTTTTTTTGATCTCTTCACCTAGTCACCCTCCTTTGGCTGCCTTTGTGCTTGAATTTCATCCTTCGCACCTCTAATAAAACTCCTCCACTCTTGTACTAGTGTTACCACCTATTCAACCTCATCTCGTTGTGCACCTTCTATGTTTGCTATAGTTTCAAATTTATTTTCTTGTGCTTAATCTTGAAATTCTATTATTAACAACATCTACCACCTTACATATGATTCAATTGGACTATCCTCCCCTTGAATATTCCACACACGTACTACTTTTGGTTCTTTAAGTTCATTTGTATATGATTGCAATACTTTCTTGGAAATCCTTTGACTCCTCCTCATAGGAATTTGACTTCTTTTGTGACCTCATATTCAACATCCTCGTAGTAATAAATATGTCATTCACCTCCCCACACTTCACATGTGCTATTTAGTCTTCAATGTGACCCAACTTCAATTCAACAATAACAATGATACCAAATGTAGCATTATAAAGAATATAACTGAACATAGGTAGCACTTGAAATTCTCTAGTTTTCTTCGTAGAATTATCTACATAATTTTTTTATTCATACCTCTATTGATCATGTCATTATTGGTAAATAAATAATATATAAACCTATTACAAATTAGTAGTAGCAATTTGCAAAGGTCCAAGAAAATATGGAGCTTCATGAGGGTCTTCAAAGGAGACCAATTTTAGATGATCTAGAACTTCTATGGGTCAACATGACCTCCATGCTTATCAAATAAATACTTTTTATTTTTGATATGAAGCTTATGTTGGAATATCATACCCAAAAAAATTTAGATGTGCTCTATGTGGTCTTATCATGTATCACATGATACAATAATACCATCCATGTCTATTGCCATAAAATAATATGTGAGTGATCACATGTTATTCATCATTTGCATGAATGTTGTTGGTGCATTGGCTAGACCAAAGGGAGTGATTAGTCATTTAAATATACCTTAATTATCATTGAAGGATATTTTCAAAATGTTGTATGGCTCAATTGATATCTGATGGTATTTGAATTTGATGTTAGTATTGAAGTATTTGATACCCTTCATTTATTCAAGAAGGTTGTCAATGTGAAGATTTGGATATTCAATTCTTTACCATGAAATTGTTAAGTGCTTTGTAGTTAATGCAATCACTATGATGTATTTCTTGCGTGCTACCACAATTAGGAATCTATTAATTTGAGCCACTAGTTTAGGTGTGACATTCTTGTGGTAGTATCTAGACCTAGCATTTGATCTCATCATTCTCCATAATGAATTCATAATAGGCAAGCACATTGGAAAGAGGTATTTCTAGGATTTGGTTGGTGGGATGCTTGACCTAACAATAAAGTTACTCCCCTAAAGGTGGTGGGAAGGCATTTTGGTATGTTAATACCACTTGGTCCATTGGTGTTGTCCATGTTGGGAATTTTTAATAGACTAAGTAGTCATGAAAATAAGTTGCTTCTCTTATTGAGGCTTAATTTTTAGAAGTAGAAACTTACCTATTTGATTGATTACCTTATGATAATATTTTACATTAATGAAGGAGACTTTGGTATATGGACCTACATATTAAATCCTATAGTGTTAGTTGTTGAGTGTGATGTTGATTTATTGAGTTCTAGACTCATATATCCAATGATATTCCCACATGTAGGGTTTCTTGAGAATGACATTATACATATTAAGCAAAATAATATCATGAGGCACCTTGTACTTTAAAGGATTGATAGTAAGGATAATGCTATTTTATTATTTTAAAAAAAAATCCTTACTAAAACCATCTAATATCGTATGGTTGAGGATGAGTGCTTTTGTCAGCTTTATATGTGTAACTATAGTTTTAGAAACTAGATTATTTTGGCTATCATTACCTGTAATGAGATGCAAAGGTTCTACTTGAAATATAATCATTGATCAAAAGAGGTACTCCTTTTATCTTTATTGTTTGGTAGCACTTGTGCTATAGTATAGATGGCATTTACATTTGCACCTATGATTTACTTTTATTTATGTTGAGAAGGAAGATAATGCTTGTTCGAGTGGTAAGCCAAGTGATTAGCCTTCAATAAATGATGGATGATAGGTGCAATATTTATCTAGTTGTAAGATCATCTGTTATTATACAAATACCACTTGTTCAATTTCTTTGAAAAGTTACATGGTGTCTTCTCAAATTGGTTCTATTGTAATTGCTCCTTCTTCGAGGTTTGGAATCAGGCTTGGGACCTATTTTATCCTTCTCAGATTGTGAATTTTTATTAGAGCCACTCTTTTTGTGATAATATTGTTTTTTATCTTAGCCTCAATATATATCACATATTTGTATTCCTTTGTAGTGTGGTCATGCTAAGAAAATTTATTTTTGTTTAAATGTATCTATGTATATGGCTATGATACTTGAGAATATTGTGTCATTTTATATTTTTGTATGTTTATTTTTGTGGATGCCTTGTCGAAGGTATTGTTGGACTTTTTTGATAAATTAATCTCTACTTTTGCATAATTGTTGCCATTCGAGGTACTCTTCATTGTAGCCACCAACTATACAATATTTCTTAATGACTTTTAAATTCTATGAAAGTGAGCTTGAAATAGAGTATGTTGAAGTCAACATTCTATCTTAAGGCTTGATAAAAATATGATTCCCATTTGATATGGACAAGTATCATGGATTTAAAAGGGGTAAACATGGTTTTATTATCACATTAGAAGTTGTGACCCCAAAAGTATCACTCTAATTTTAACTAGATATCTATATATTCAACATTAAGATTACCTTCAAAAGTAGGAATATCAAAATTTACAAATAATTTAAAGGAGTGAGATCTTCTTACAATTTTTCTTATTAGAGGAAATGTTCAATTGTAATAAGGATTACACAAGACATTTTATGTGGTCAACTATATTTATTCATTATTTAGCCAATGCTTTGTCCAAGATTGCTTGGATGTAAGCAAGCATTTTAGTTTTGTCACAATTTGAGGCCATCTATTATAGCAAGGAAGTTATGCAATTAAGTCATTGAGTATGATATTGGTCTTTTGATATACCAAGTATAGAAATATATACAACATAAGCATCTACCCTAATACCACTAACCTAGATTGAGTTGGACAACTTGTAGTCAGAAAAAGAAAAAAGAATAGAAATATACAATGTAAGAAATATATCTAATATTTTTTCAATTGGTTATATGGGATTGAAACGGGTCCCAGCTGTTGTTTCCATTGCACAAATCACCCCAATTGGGGACCCACTTAAGACTTTGGGTTTAAATTTTTAATTTTTTTTGTTTACATGAAGACTTTGAAATTGCTTACATTGCTCACATTAAGGTTTTAAAATTGCTTGCATTTGAGTATTTTGAGGACTTGGACTTTAGTTCCATTGATTTAGATTGAATATTTTGAATATTTGCTTTTCAATGACATTATTTTAGATTGAATATTTCAGAAAATTGAATTTCAAAGGTTTTATCCTAAGGTTTAAAATATTAAAATTAATTTTAGGGTTCTTTAAATTTCATCATCGTGCCCTAAATTTACTACAAAAATTTAAATTGTCATAATTTTTGATTGAAAACTTTGATTGAAGTGATTCAAAGCTTAGTGGAAATATCTTGAGCTCATCTATAAAATGGTACTAAAATTATAGAAAATTGAATATTATAGTTTTTCTAGAAATAGCAGTTCCTCGAAGCAACCCATGAATTTATAATTAAAATATCTCGTGATCCACAACAAATATTTGAGTTTTCTCAACGGATTTAGATACCAATTTGGCCTATTTATAGACATAGGAAGTTTCATTAAAATATGGGTACTTTGAATTTTGACCCAATTTTGGCACTACGAGAAATAAGACACCAAATTTCATATTTTAATTTCAGATCATTAGGTCCCAAAATAGCGCCAAGATCAATTAATTACCAATGGATAATACTCTAGTTAATTCATAGTTTCTAAATTTTATGCTTTAATTTGATTAAATCCTTTTATATAAGGCTTAAAACCTAAGTTTTAGGCAATAATAAATCCATGCGCCCATGGTAACAATAAGTCGAAGGCCTCCCTAGGGATTATTACGCCCCTAAAAGGATACCTAAAATCTATATAAAAAATCATGTTGAAGGTTGTATTCTTATTGGCACGAGCAAGTGAGTCGACCACACCCAATTGGCCAGGAATGATGAACTCTAATTAGCGCAGCTATCTCAAACACTCACATTTGATTGGAGCGGGTGACTTGGACGATGCAATACGATTGGATGGTCTGAAGGATATGAATTTAAAACTTGAAATAAGGTTAATACCTAAGTCTACCATTGGTCCCATTTTAAGGTAAAGTTTGATCAACTTCATAAAGATAAATGCATCATATTCTTTAATATAAATTCAAGGGCTCAGCTTTAAAAATTGAGTGTCGAGCTTTAATCACTCAGTCTTCAAGAATCAAGGTCAAAAAATTAAATTTTGAGCATATCTCTAAAAATTCAATGAATTACATGCCTCAAAGAAGATCCAAAGGGTTGATTTCAAAAATTGAAACTCAGGCTTTAACCGAAAGTAAAAAGGGTCTGACCAATCGGAAACCATTGACTCTCTCAACCGAGCATAGTTGAGCCATCCATTTAAATCAACCTGGAAAAATATTAACCATTGAATCTTCATTTAATTAGAAGCCATTGAATCTATCAATCAAGCGTAGTCGAGCTCAAGTCATTCATTTAAATTAATCTAGGCCATTGAATCTTAACCAATCATGATGCCTCAATTAAATTCACCAAACCAATCTCGATCGCATGAAATATTAAATATAAAACCCTAGTTTGAGGTTAATATAATTAAATGATTAATAACAGAATTGGACCTTAGGTTGACATGGGTATTATAAAGAATTAAATTGAAGCTTAAGTCAGGATCAAAGCATTATAATTTGAGGGTTAAGCTTTAATGTGAAAGGGAAAATAAATCGAAGAGTAAACATTAGACAAGGGATCAAAATGGAATAATAATAAAATAATAAAACCTTAGACCATGGAGATATAAAGATATCATGATATGAATAAAGCCTAAGTCCAGAATATTGGAGTTAAAGATATAAAAGGAATTAATAGCATAATCAAAATAATAATAATAATAATGATATAGATGAATAAATCTCAATAAAATTTTGGCATTAGAGTTGGATTTAATATGTCGACATTAAAATTCATTTGAAACTTTAATATTAAGCTTAATACTTTGGATTTGAAATTAAAAGGGACTAAACATTATAAAATCAATAAATAAAATTGGAACAAATAATAAGATTACACATTTGATATTACTAAACCTAGAACCTAAGGTAAGTTCATAAGGATAATGTAAATCGTTAAAATAAGAGAACGATAATATGACCTTAATATTTTGAATAAATTAAAATATATAAAAATATGTAATAGTAATTTCTTAGAACATCATATATGTTAGAAAATAGTAAATGTGAGATATATTACAAATGAAAATGTGTTACATATATAGGCAGGAGGCCTATATGATAATATGACAAGTGTCAATATAAATTGACAAGTGTCAAACTAAAGAGACATAGTGCACTTTAATTCTAACATTCCTCCTTAAAGTGCACTATCCTAACTAAAGAAAAAAATAAGTCAACATTAGGTAACATTCCCCCTTAATGTTGACTTCTAAAAAAAACTATCATCCTCCTTCATTGCTGATTTGGTCTAGGCTCTTGCTCTTTATGCTTGGCTCTCCAACTATGAATAATGATAGATCAACGGTGTATATTTCTCGGTATGTTACCTCAGGGTCAGCCACTTCCATAGGTTTGTTGCCTCTGGGTCAGTCGCCTAAGTACCTCAAGGTCATCATGGGTGCCTCAAAATCAGCCACTTCTGGGTCTGTTACCTCTGCAGGTCATCCTTAGAGGATGTTGCCTCTCATAGGTCACTGACTAGGTTCACCATGAATATCATCCCGCTCATGGTGAACTATATCTATAAGGTGTCGGTCTCTTCCGAAAATGCACCTTAATACAAATGAAATACGAGCCATAAAATACAATAAAATTGAGCCATAGAATCCAAATGTGGAGGAGAAGAAGAAAGAAGAAGAGAATAGAATCTTTTGAAGTGTCTTTGTCTGTAGTCTTCTGAAGTTGATCCAAAAAATACCTTAGATAGAGTTTGGGGCCTCGGATAGAGTCTAGGGTGTCTATGTCTGTAGTCCCTAGAGTAAGTGTACTTATTGTGACCATCTCATCCTATCAAAAAGCATGGGTAACCAGTCGCTGCATATGCTAGGTGCTATAGGGAAGGTGATTGGATACTATGATCACATACAAATTTGTCTTACAGTGTCGGGTACAACCGAGAGTGCACTCCAAAGTACAAAAAAAATTGAGGCTAAAAAAGACCAATGAAACAACCTTAAAATTACAAATGGACACCGCCAATGTGTCCGTCACGAAAAAAACTTTTTGACGACTATAAATACGACTATCTTCGTATCTGAATGAGTCTAAAAAAAATAAAAAAATAATCAATCTCTCCAATAGCAAAAATAAATAAGAGGCTCATAGCCTTTACAATTTGAAAACAGAATTACCCTGCAAATTAATAAAAATTCATGTAGTCATCAAACAATCCACCAACTCATCAACTGGAGATCAACGAAGAGTGCGGACCCTTTGGGGTCAACACTTCCAAATGGCCTGGTGCCATGAGCCCCATAGCCTATAGTGCTTGTTCCTATGTGAGGTCCCAAGTTAGAGGCCCCCTAACCACCCACCATTAGACATTCCTTAGGTGGGCCTCCACTTTATTAATGCACTCATAGTGCCATCCCACCACAGATGTGGGATAAAGGACCTAAAAAAAACAAATAAAAAACATACTTTTTTTGTACGCCATCACATGAATAAGACCTCTGGAAATCTGCTTTCATTTGGAAATGCACCATTGCGACGTGTGGCCATGACTCCATAAATCACTACCAGATCCAGAGGTGCTTGGGAGGTCTATTCCATCAGCCAGATCTTTAGTTCTTTGACTCCAAAAAATTTTAGAAGATGCCAAAATACTACAGTCAACATCGAAGAACAACTTCTGCATCAGTTTCATATGCTTCTGGAGGGCGCATGATGGAAAAAATATTGTGAGTTCACTGTGGACGCTTCCAAGTTTGGCATCCATGGCTCGCATAAAAGTTTGATATGGTGGGATTTTCTTGTTACGTTCTCATCGATGGCCAATGTGCCAAAGTATCATAAACTTTATCAAACTCATATGAAGCAGCACAAACTAGTAAACCACATCATGGTAATCAGTCGCTCCATCAACATAGGGATAGTTCCACTAATGACAATCACATCTCGTCCCGTAGATCATTGAAATCTTCATCAAAAATAGCAAAATACGGATGTGAAACTGAGTAGCATTTCACCAGTGACGTGGAAATATTCTCATGATTTGGCGACGTATTTCTCATGAATGAAGGTCCCCAGTAAAACCGTCTTTTAATTCCTCCAAAAAAGAGATAGTAGTAGTGGTCGTTATCGGACTGCATGTGTGGATTCATAGAAGGTACGTAGTTGGGGGCCATTGTGCGGTGATTGTTGCAGTGGCAGAGAATTTCAAAACTGCATAATAGGATCTGGGAAGTAAAAAACAAAATTGAAACACCTACATCAAAATGGTAAAAAAAAATGGTGTATTGCACAAAATCACAGAGCGGTCATAATAGTGAATTGTGGTGTCATAAAAAAAATGTTGTATCACAGCATTATCATCGGTCCAACATAACAGCATGATCTCCCATCTGCATTTTTTGGAGCACGACTGCTACGATGGCTACAAATAATGGACATCGTCATTGCTGCTGGTTGGAATGACTGATCTCTCCAACACTGTGTTATCGGATTCAAGTGCGAAATCATTCCTCTACCCCACTGAATCGCAAGTGGGAATCCATGCTTGTGGAAACTTCATTATTACATCCATGGTCTCAATGTTCTCAATGTGTCTGTAGGTAGCACTAAAAATAGCTCCCCCCAGCTTCTATATTTTGTGCAACGATCCACCAAACATTTTGCCATATTATAAAGTGAACAAATTCTCCTTCCATAAACAGAACTCAACACTACACATTAAACTGAAACATGAACAGAAACATTGACAACACGAACTGAAGATTAGTGGAAAATGGACTTTTGTGATGATCTCCTTATGTGCGACACTCCATTCTAAAATAAAAAATATTCCATGTTTCCCCCACCAACTTCAATCAACCATATTGTATTATGGAGCGGCAATCAAACATACAAATCCCATGGGCATGATCTGGTGGATGAGCAGAGTTCACATCTTTAGTTTTTGGCTTTGCATCTACACGAAAGTGTGCCATCTACCACCACGTCCGCTGCGTTCACCAAGAATAATTGCACATGATCCTCGATAAGCTCTGCTCATTGTTCTTGATTGATGCTAGCCAAAATTTATGATGATATCATCGCTTATTTCCTTTGACGATGTCTTCGCTTATCTCGAGATGTGAGATTTACGTCATGATCTCATCCAGATGAATTTCTAGTTGTGACTAGTCGTGATCTTCATTCTTAGACAACCAGATTTCTAAGAAATATGCAATGGTCGCGTTAGTTTGAATCTCAAAGGGGTCGTTGTTATGTGGACATCATCTCCAGTCGTCCTCATGAGAAGAATTATGGTCATCTAAGTGTCACAAAAAGACATCTTCTATGCTTTTTAAATCCACTCCTCGGGACCCAATAAGATCTATCTGGCTTGACAAATGGAGAATAAATTTTTCAGATTTCCAAAACAATACCAGTTGTTGCTCCACCACAACGGGTGAATGGCCACCACAAGCCAACGTCTCACCAAACTGATTCCTCAAAATGTCACAAAAAAAAGTTAGCCAAAAAAATGGTTGTCACAACACTTATGCTGATGGGTGCACATGACCATGGAATAAGAAAACTTGTAGTAAGTCAAAATATGGACAAAATAGTGGGAAATATTTTTCCTAGGGAGGTCGCGCGTAGGGCTTTGAGGGTTCTCCTAGACGTCTTAATGCACAGGGGGTTCTTTTGGGAACAATAATGTACAAACACTCTACAATCATGCAGCTCAGACTCATCGATGTGCGTCCACCTACAAATATCCAGCATAACCTACAACAAAGAAAAAATAAAAAATAAAATAGATAAAAAAATTCATGGCTCTAAGCAATGGTTGCTTCAGGGGCAGCCATGAAACCATATATTTCTCCAATCTAGTTTTCTGGTTTTTGATCCATAGATGTGGAGAGTATACTCCTTGAACCATGGAGAATGAGGGGGAAATGGGGAAGGGGAAAAATGAGGGGGGAATTTCCATGAGGGAAATCCCCCCTCAAGTTCACAAGGGTAGAGAACGCCTGGAGCTTTGATACCAAATATTAGGAAATAGGAAAGATGAGATGTATTACAAATTAAAATGTGTTACATATATAGGCAGGAGGCCTATATGATAATATGACAAGTGTCAATATAAACTGACAAGTGTCAAACTAAAGAGGCATAGTGCACTTTAATTCTAACAATACATATATATAATATTTCTTCCAAATATAAAATTGAATTAATACTTGCTTCTTTTTTTGTTACAGGTGTTAAACCAGTGGAAGCCAAAGAGTCCAAGAAGGAAGTCAAAAAATCAAGGAAGGAATCTGAAGAGTCAAGGAAGGAAGTCGAATAGTCGAGGAGATAAAAGGCTATATTCATTGAACCTAGATAATATTTTGAAATCCTTAATGCTCAATAGTTGGATAATCTCAACTATTGAAGACAAACAACTCAACAAGACAAATAATTGCAGAGATCTATGACCAAAATTATAGATCTAGATCAATAAAAATAGTAATTGGACACCTCATCCTCCTAGTTGAAGATAACTCAGATAGACAACTCATTCACACAACTGTAAATCACTAAAAATATAGTTGTGAAGCACTAAAAAACTGTTGTAGAGCACTAAAATTTTCAAATTGTAAGGCTATAAATAGCCATGGAGACCACATTTCAAAGGTTCATATGCCATTTTAGATAGCTATTTTAGGGATTTTCTTGTTCTTTGATAGCTTGATGAGCATTTGTGCCTCTGTTATTGTAATTGGAGAATTTTATACCTTGTAATCATCTAATGCAAGTAATTTCTAAGAGTTGTAATAATTGAACAAATTCTAGAATTTCTTGGTGTATTCTGCACATGTTGATGGTGTTTACATCTAAGATAATTCTAAAATTTGTCTTTCTCCTTTAAATATAGCACCACGTTGGTCTCAAATTGTGCATAGGTTGGTTGAGTCAGAGCTGGTCAAGATCAGAATTCTTGCTTCTATAGATTCAAGCATAAGGCTTCAACTACAATGGCTTGTTTTATTTCTTCCTTTAACCCTTTCCTTTTGAATTTTCTTTGAAACCCACTTAGAATAGGAGTAGATTACAAATTCTAGAATTTCTTGGTGTATTATGTGCATGTTGATGGTGTTTACATCTAAGATAATTCTAGTATTTGTATTTCTCCTTTGAAGATAACACCACTTTGGTCTAAAATTGTACATAGGTTGGTTGATTCAGAGCTGGTTAAGATCAGAATTCTTGCTTCTATAGATTCAGCATAAGGCTTCAACTACAATGGCTTGTTTTATTTCTTCCTTTAACCCTTTCCTTTTGAATTTCTTTGAAACCTACTTAGAATAGGAGTAGATTAGTTGAATTTTATCTTTGAAACCCATGGTAACTCTAAGCTTGATTTAAATTTAATTTATGATAAAGTGCACTTTATGAGTTAAACACATGATTAGTTAGTATTAATCAAGATTAAAACTAATCGTATCCTCACACATGTGTGCACCCATCACTTAGTTAGGATATTTAAAAGATGTTTAACTTAATCATAATCTAACTAGGATTTACTTAACTAGGGTTAACCCTAATCCTTGCTCACACATGTGTGCACCTAGATAATTCTGGATATTTAGGAGATTCCTCTTTAGGGTATGTGAGGGGATGAATCACCTTCCACCTCACCCCTCTAACCTCACCATGGTTAGGACCTAACCCTAACCACACTCCACCTCATAGGGGACACCTCACCCCCCTAAGCTCTCCAAAAGCTATAAATAGGAGTGTTTTTCCTCCTAATCCCATCCATCTCATTCAACATAATAGAACTCTACCAAAATTACATGAAACTTACATCCACCAACACATATATAAAATCATCATGACAACTACACCATTTGTACCCTCTTGTCTCCCCTTTTGATAGGTCTCGATAGGTACAAGAGCACATCCGATACCAACCAAGAGTTGTTACAACCATAGGACAACATCATCTTCTTATAAATCAAAAAAATATTATTATAGTCCTAGTCGCTAGGTACCCAACGACCCAATATGGTTTCTAGGTAGGGTGTAACTTTAGCCAGAGGGCATTTCCAACAGACATAAAATTACAAAACCCTCCTTGTAGGTATACTTTACTATTCTTTTATCATTTTTATTCATTTACAACAAATTCTTACATGTTTTTTACTACTTTATTTAATGTCATTTATCTTCATTACTATGGGATCTAATCCATGATAGGTCCCCAAACACACTAACCCCATTTTGCAAGTCAAACAAGTTTAGAGGATGGTTTGACTAACGATGGCACGCATGCACTAGGTCCACACCCCTTGAGGATCATTGGAAGACCAATCCAGGATGTAGTCGACAGTTAACTTCAAGAAAAGGGACATTCATCTTGTTGAACCCTTATTTTATAGCCTTCTAAGGCAGATCTATAAAAAGAATATTTTGTAACCCTTTTTTAATATAATACAATTTCATAGACTTTACGCCCGTTTTCCGCTGAGTTCATTCTAGCACCTACTGACTATAATGGTTTTTTGGGTACCTAGAAACCGAAATGAGTCGCTAGGTACCCAACAACTAAAATTCATGAGTATAAAAGGGGTGATCACTAGGTGCACGCATCATTTGTGCAATTGCACATTACCAAATGAGAGAGGAGAGTGAGTTGAGGAGAATTTGACACGAAGTGCTGCCAAAATCATGATGTGAGGGGTAAAAAGATGGGTCAGGCTGGACATAGTGGTGAGAAGGTGGTACAGTTAAGTCCATTTTGAGACCTGTACAAAGTCCATTTTGAGACCCATACAAAGTCCATTTCGAGACCCGTACAATGTGAATTTCAAAAATTTTAAAAGAACCCTAGGGCCTTTTTATAGATGCATGAAATTGAATGAAAATGTATATGTAGGATTGTATGCATATGAAAGTGAAATTGCATCGATGTCTATGCATGTGTGCAATATTTTTTGTGTTTCTATTTTTTGATTGTTGTGTGTAAAAACTGCATGTTTTTCGAGAAGCATGTGTGTGAAATGCTTTTTTTTTACATTTTTTTGTGTGTGCTTGTGAGCTATTTTGTGGAAAAGTGTTATGATGTGTGATAAAATTGGCCAAATGGGTGTCCAAAAACACCATTTATTTTTGTTTGTGTGATGTGGCACATTTTTCAATGTGTGTGAATGAGAGTGTTTTTGAACTGTTTTACATGAAATTTTGTTATGTGTGGACAAATGAGCCAAATGGGTATCCAAAAATACCATTTATTTGTCAAGGTGTGGTATGGCATGTTTTATGGTGTGCTTGCATGAATATGTGTTCGAGACATGTGAGGATGGATTGTGCGTGAAATTTTGTGAGGGATGGGCAAGTGAACCAAATGGGTATCCAAAAATGCCCTTTGTTTGACCATGTGTGATATGGTACGTTTTATAGTATACTTGTATGAGTGTGTGTTTGACATGTGTGGGGATGTTGTTTGTGAAACATTTTGCCATGGGGAGCAAAATAGGCAAATGGGTATCGAAAAATATCCTTAACTCTTTGGTCGTTGGGTACCCCGTGACTGAGAGATTGTGTAGTATTTTTTTGTGTTTTTGAGATACCACTGGGATGAGGGAATAGAGTACATTATTGTATGTATGAATTGAGTGTTTATTTTTTTTGGTTTTCATTATTGTGTACTAACAAAAAGCTATGTTTGAAATAGGCACCAATGGAGATTGATATGCGGCACCGATTTCATCTAGTGTTTGAGGACCTAAGGGAGGACATCGGGGATGTAGACTTTCAACAGGTATGAAATGTGGTGTTACATGGAGTGTATCATATGAAGGTGATACACTGCAATCATGCCTATGTGGAGGTATTGTGTGAGCATTGGGATCCTTATCATAACACCTTCCATCTCCCAACAGGGGAGATGATGATTACATTGGAGGATGTGTATAGGATATATAGGTTACCTACGAAGGGCTTGAAATGTGATTGTTATAGGGTGCAAGTAGTGTAAGATGATGTTGAGATGGTTGTTGGGTGATAGGTGGAAGGAGGTGAGAGTATCGAGCGATGGAATGTACCACGAGCAATTTTTATGGGAGGGGAGGATCACTCTAAGGTACGTGGTGGCTATGACGTTGATAGCCAACCATGTGATGCCAAATGTGTTAGCATATCGATTCTCGTGGAGGCTAATGGGTGTATTATGTGATATGGTGGACCATGGGCATCAGTATGCATGGGCACCAAATTTGTTGGCATAGACCTACATGGAGCTGCACGAAGTGAGATATGTCGATGGAATGAACTATAGAAGTGGGTGTGCTCCTCTAGGTGTGGGTATGGGAGCACATTACAATAGAGCAATCAGAGGGGCTATCATATAGAGTGTATGAGCTGATGGGTATAGATGTGCCCTATGCACTGTGATAGTAGATGAATATGGAGGAGCGACTATACAAGCCAAATGAGGGGTAGGGCTTACACTATAGGGATGTGTTCAACTGATTGAGACCTGAGGACATCTATTGATGAACATGGAGGGGAACACCTGATTAGGATAAGATAGGATGGGAACTGATACGAGTGATACAAGGTCGTTGAGTGATTGGAAGAGAGGTGTCTCAAGCAGAGTGGTTCCTATTCAATTGTGTGTTGTGATAGGAGGTACCGGAGGCACCTATCATGATTATGCGGGTGAAGGGAGAGCCTAAGTGGACACCAGTAGTGATCCTCTTTGATATGGATGTGGATGTTGACATAGATATCCCTAATATAGACTATGTGGAGACCACCCTAGGGTATGAGGCATGGTGGATGACTCAGAGCTGGGATTCAGGTGTAGGCATGATAGATATGCAGAGGTTGCAATAGTTGGGACAGGGGGTGGCTGGGGGTGGATCAGAGGGGATGCCAAGGGTGGAGGAGGTAGCCCTGGAGGATATCCCATGGTAGGAGTGAGTAGTCCTAAGCACATGGTAATGATATTAGTTGATGCAAGAGGTGTGGGACCTAACAGTCCCTATCAGGCAGTGATGGATCCTGATGATGGGGGGAGGGGGACAGTGAAGAGGAGTCGAATGGTAAGATGCTACACTAAGTACAATAGTGGGTGGATAGGAGTGACGTCCCCACAAGGAGGTAGGAGAATCTGACCATTGGTCTAGAGGGGTTAGGTTCCCTTGCTCTAAGTAGGATTGACTTATCTATCTATCTACGCAATATCATAAATACTTATGAGGACATTGAGATTTTGTAGGATAGAGTACAGTAGGTGGATATTGAGATGACCCATCAGGATATGGCCTAATCATAGGAGCAGGCCATCTTGATAGGAGAGAGATATGGTGCAGTGATTGGGCACCTAGATATTAAGAGAGAGGTGGCCCATATGAGAGGGTAGAAAAATATTGTGGAGGCTAGTGTGGTACTATTGTAGGAGGAGGTCGCATAAGAGCGAGCTCAGAGGGAGGTCATGGCGGTTGACGTATCCTGACTATGAGAGGCAACCACACAAAGAGAGGCTATAGCAATGGATCTAGAGTAGTTACGAGAGTAGGTTTCTTAGGAGAAGATACAATGGGAGTCCATAGTAGTACATCTATAGGAAGAGGCTACCCAGGAGAGGACCTAGTGGGAGATCTTCGAGGTATGATTACAGGAGAAAATCACTCAATAGAGGCATAGCGAGAGGTCTTTATGACCAATATGGACGTGATGCACCATGCTAAGGAGCACATGGAGGGTTTATTCTTTTGATAGGGGAGGAGGGTGCACCTATTGGAGGTACATTTGGTAGCCCATGGGATTAGCATCCCAGAGATTTTAGAGTTAGGATCATGATCCTACTAGAGTGATAATAGGAGATCAGAGAGACAGTCATAGGTGACCAGGTTCGATCCCATCCATAGTAGCTGAGGTGGATTGAAGAGAGTAGAGGAGCCTCCTAATGCATGAGAGGGGAGTGGGGAGACACATGATGAGACATAGAGCTGAGGTAGCCTATGGTATTGTGTATTTTGTTGATGTGGCAAGACTACCACTAATTTTATAGATGATAGCCCAATGTGGTGATGTATGATCGATGTAACCTATGGATGAAATATTATATACTGTGTACGCATATATTTGATATATATAATGATGATTTTGTTATGATTATATATTGTGTGTAATGTGTATGATGTGAAGAATACGAATGATGTATGTGGTGTATGCATTTGATTTTATTGACATGAGTGATGCAAATGATGTATGTATGTGATATGAAACACAAATTTTTGAGTATGTATGATGTGATTTGATTTAGGATAAATGTTAGGTTAGATGAACCCAACGATTTTCATGAAGATGCAAAGATGAATGTGTGCCAATATAAGATAGCGAAATGTGTGCATATGTGAAATATGATAATGTATTAGGTGATTAGTTGTTAGTGTTGTGTTTGAATTGTCTCACTTTATGGTGCAAGGCCAAAAAAAAATGAATGGGATTGTGAACTAATAACCTATATATGCAATGCGTAGAGATGAAGTGCATGAATTGATGTGTGTGTATAAGAAATGAATGAATGAAATGTATTTGAGGATGATGTGTAACCATAATGAAGAAAAACTTGCTATAATCAGAGGTAGCAGTGATGTTATTCACCCCTAATTTTGAAGCATGATGGATTTTTAAAAGAGTTTATAGACACTCAAACAACATAGTGTGAACAGTTAAACTCATCTAATAGTCATGCAATATCCTATAGATATCTAGACTAGCCTAACTGAATCTAAGTATATCATGAACCTGTGTGTGCACATGATGTTCACTTATCCATTTTGAGGGATGTTGGACTAACCCATTGTAAACTTAGCCTAAGTAGCTACCTCATCTGCAAGTGTGCAGTGATATGTACAAAAGGTCACTAATGTGATAGATGTGTCACCACTTGTAAGACTATTCCAATGCCAGGAAAGCTCTTGCAGCCTATTTTTTGCGATGAAAATCACCCTGTGAAGTTGTTTTGGACCTAAGAACCAAAGGGATTCAAGCATTTTGATAGTACTCTTAAAGGCTTTTCCTTTTTTTTTCTACCTATCTTCCTTTTGTTCTTTTTTTTGTGGTGCTCTTTTTTTGGGTGTTGTCTTTTTTTTTTTATCCATTTTTTGTTTTGTTTATGCTTGTCCCTTTGTTTATTCCCAGGTTTATTTTGATCATGCAAATGATAGGATGAGCAAGATAAATAGTTCACTAAATGGCAAGGTTTACACAAGGTGTTGTCCTCCCTAGACTCAAAATTTACTTAAGATGTAAAATATGGGTGTTCCATGAATGACCTGAATTCAACTAGGGGTAGCCTTAAAATCTTGTAGAACTTGATGATGTTCGATACAAATTTATTAGACTAACTATGAATGGTTGAGCAATAGAAAAGCTTCCCATTATCATGCAACTAAGAACATGACCATACATCATGGCATTCATGCTTGAAAATATGATTTTAACTCCTCAAAGTAGTACTATATGTAAATAATGGGTGGTCGATGCACAAAAGGGATGTGGACATGACAACGAACAATGTTGATATTATGATATGTACAAGAGGACCTAACATAACAAAATGCCTAAAATGCATGGTGGTAGATGACTGACATATGTGTGAGACCCAATACAAGTGAGATAAGTGAATGGAAAATGGTGTATCCCTATATGGTGTCTAGTTACTAGACCGAAGAAAACATGTGGAGAAGAATGTATGAGCAAAGTGAAGAGAATGCAATGTATGCCAGTAGCAATTGTGAGTGATGCATGTGAACGTGTGTGAAAGAATTATATGATGATGATGATTAAGTATATGAGAAATGTAAATAGGAGACCTTGATGATGGGGTAGGTGAAGAATGTGGAAATGGAGAATGATGGAGAAAGGAAAAGAAGAGAAAGTGGAAGAAATGGGGGAGGAAGAAAATAGGAAGAGAAAGAAATAAGAAAGGAAGGAAAGGAGAAGAAGATCAAACCAAGTCAAAGGTATGTAGCCACTCGTAGTGTGACCATACAACATTGACAAGGTTCTAGAAGAAAATATAGATAATAGAGGAAATGGGTATAGAAGATGGGAGGAAAATGACAGAATTGATATGCAACATGTGGAGAGAGGGGGTGTATTAAGTGTAAATTACATGTAGGTGGATGATGTTGGGAGTAATAAGCTCCTAAATTTTGAACATGTAAAACTTTGAGATGAATCTAAAGGGATTTGGTGCCTTTGGAATGAATGTGATTTTGAAATGAATCCAAAGGGATTCGATGCCTTTGGAATGGATGCAAGTGTGAGATGAAGCCAAAGGGATTCGATGTCTTTGGAGTGGAAATAATTTTGAAATGAAGCCAAAGGGATTTGGTACCTTTGGAATGGAAATGATTTTTTAACTGAATCCAAAGGGATTTGGTTCCTTTGGAATGGAAATAATGGTGAGTTGAAGCCAAAGGGATTTGGTGCCTTTGGAATGGAAATAATGGGGAAATACTCAAACCTTTCCAAATTTTTGTTGAGGTTTTTGGAGAAACCTTGTTCCTAAGATATTTTTAAAAATAATATTCCAAATACCTTGAGGTTTATGGAGAAACCTTGCTCCTAAGAGACTTTGAAAGAGAATATTCCAAATTCCTTGAGGTTTATGGAGAAACCTTGCTCCGGAGAGACTTTGAAAGAAAATGTTCCAAATGCCTTGAGGTTTATGGAGAAACCTTGCTCCTAAGAGACTATTGAAAGAGAATTTTCAAAATACCTTGAGGCTTATGGAGAAACCTTGCTCCTAAGAGACTTTAAAGAGAATGTTCCAAATACCTTGAGGTATATGGAGAAACCTTGTGCCTAAGAGATGCTAAAAAATATATCCCAAATTTTTAATGAGGTTTTGGGAAACCGAGTTCCTAAGAGATTCTAAAAAGAATATCCCAAATTTTTATTGAGGTTTTGGGAAACCATGTTCCTAAGAGATTCTAAAAAGAATAGCCCAAATTTTTATTGAGGTTTTTGGAAACCGGGTTCCTAAGAGATTCTAAAAAGAATATCGTAAATTTTTATTGAGGTTTTGGAAAACTGGTTTCCTAAGATATTCTCAAAAGAATATCCCAAATTTTTATTGAGGTTTTGGAAAATCGGTTTCCTAAGAAATTCTAAAAAGAATATCCCAAATTTTTATTGAGGTTTTGGGAAACCATGTTTCGAAGATATTTTGAAAAGAATATCGCAAATTTTTATTGAGGTTTTGGGAAATTGGGTTCCTAAGAGATTCTAAAAAGAATATCCCAAATTTTTATTGAGGTTTTAGGAAATCGGGTTCCTAAGAGACTCTAAAAATAATATCCCAAATTTCTAATGAGGTTTTTGGTAACCTTTGTGATGAAGGTGAGGCAAAGGGTGCAACCTTTTGAACATAGTGATTGATTGTGAGAGCGAGGTAAAGGGCACAACCTTTGATAAAAGGATACAACCTTTCAAACCTAGCAATTGATTTTGAGGGTGAGGCAAAGGGTGCAACCTTTAACAAATGGATGTAACCTTTTGAACCTAGCAATTGATTTGATTTGATGAGGATAAGGTAAAGGGTGCAACCTTTTGAACCTACCAATTGATTGTAAGGGTGAGGCAAAGTGCGCAACCTTTGACAAAAGGACATAACCTTTTTAACCTATAAATTGATTTAATTTTATGAATTTAAGGGAAAGGGTGCAACCTTTGATAAAAGGATGCAACATTTTGAACCTAGCGATTGATTGTGAGGGCGAGGCAAAGGGTGCAACCTTTGATAAAAGGATGAAACTTTGTGAACCTAGCAATTGATTTGATTTGATGAGGGTAAGGCAAAGGGCGTAACCTTTGACAAAAGGATGCAACCTTTTGAACCTAGAAATTGATTTGGTGTGTTTGATGGTATTAACATGATAAATTATAAGATATGAGGGAAATTCCAATCGTCCCAGTCACAAAATTGGTTAGAAGGGGTGTGAGATGCCCTAGATAGAAGTGTGGTTTGAAAGAGTGTGAAGTCCCTTAGTCATGAAAGGATTTAAGGGAGAAGAGACTCCTAGTCATGAGATTGATTAGAAGGGGAGGAACTCCCCCAATTGTGAAAAAATTGTTGGAAGAGGAGGAACTCCCCCAATCATACGATTGGTATGAAGATGTAGAAATGATGATGAATGGAAAGAGAAGAAGGAAGAGGAGAAAAATAAAGGTGATGCTTTAGGAGAGTTATCGTGATGTGAGGAAGATGGGTGTGGAGGTGAGAGAATTTTGTCCCTATGAGAGCTTGGGGGAAGAACCATGTGATGAGCCTAATGCCAAAGATATTTATCATAGGATGAAATCCTATTTCCTGATCTATGATATGGGCTTAAAGTATGAGGAGGAATGGATGGGGTCTTGGTACAAGGATGAGGAGGGATGAATAGGTGTTTGTTACTAAGATAAGGGGTACCAGGTGGATTTGTCTCACTCAAATGATAAGAATCCAATAGAATATCATCATCAGAATGAGAGAAATCCTATGGCTCTGGGTCGTGTGGATGAGGAGAGATAGGTAAAGTACCATCATTGGATTGAGAAGACATGGATGAATGATGAGAATGATTAGAGGTGTTGTCCTCTGGATGGGTTGGAGAAATGGTTTGGGAGGGAAGTGGTATAGGAAAAGCTTCCATAGTTAGGAATGTGTGTGTGAGATTTGGTCCTAGGTAAGGACACTCATTAGAAGGAAATAGACTGGGACAAAAACTGATTTTCTACCAAATCTGAGATGGAAAATTGACCAGGATGTTGTTCTGAAGGTGACCAGACCTTTATGTGATATAAAATTTTGGGTCATTGGGTAGGGTGTGACTAGATTTGGGTCATTGGGTACCTGGTGACTATGTCTAAAACTGGTGATAGAAATAGAAATTTGCTAGAGTTGTATCCAGGAATGTGGGAAACTTGTTTTTGTGGATTTTTGAGCCATTTTTTATGTGTTTTGTGAGATAAATCCCAAACAATAATAGGAATCAAACATGAATAAATTAAAGTTTTGCAAATTGTGTTTTGGTGTTTGAATATCCCTAAAACTGAAATAAAAGAAGGTATGATGGATGTATTCTAAAAGAAGATATGCTTGTACACAATTTTCTATTATGCCCAAAGGCATGCAAGCAGTAACTGTATACAAACGGGTGAATGGCTTCTAGTGGAGGTGATGGCTCAGGAAACAACCTAAGGAGATAAAATGCACCAAACTACAAAATCCTCTATATAAATAGGTGACATTGTCTAAGACCTGCTATTGTCATACCCATGCTTTCACTTCACCCTCTGGCAGGCTTAGTAAAGAACGATATTTAAACACTCACTGATTATAATGAAGCCTTGTGAGTAGTGGCATCTAATCCTAACCTACTTAGAGTATTTCTCAAGAGTAGGGGATTTTTTGGTGATGAAGTCCAGAAAACCACTCGTGGGGGCCACTAAGGTGTGTAGGGGGCGAGCTAGTGGAAGTAGATCAAAGCCAACATCATCAGTATTGAGTGGGGATTGGTGATGAAATCCAATCTTGCCAATGTTTAAGCTGAACATGAAGTGTGTGTGTTCTAATCTAGGAAAGTAGGAAATGCCTTTTTAAAAGTGAAATTATTTTTTTGAGAAAGAAAATAAACACAACAAAGGATGAAGCAAAATTTTCCTTCAAATTTTATTTTGTTTTTGAAAATGAAATACTTTTTGCAAACCAAAAGAAAATGCAATGAACTATGCACAATGAGTTTTGTAGCACCAGATATATTCACAAAGTATAAATAAGATGATCTACAATCCCTTTGAATTTTTTTGCTTCTGAACTAAACAGAAAGGTTTTACAAAGTTTACTTGTATCTCTAGCTCATGTAAGTCCTTTTAGATGGATTTTTATGATTTAATTACACTTTTTTTTGGATCACTGGGTACCTAGCAATTGGATTGAGTCACATCCTACCTAGCAACTGTGATAAAAATGCACTTTCATACCGGATCTGAGTTTTGGGATAGTGAATCTTGTTGTAGATAGGTACCTGCAACCACAAAAATTAGTAAATCACCTTCTATGGATATAATAAGCATCTAAACAAGCTAAATATGAAGTAAAAACAATCTTGCAAAGGTGGCATAGTGTCGAATATTGTAAGAGTACAAGATATAGAAATTTTGTAAAGGTGGCACAGTGTCGAATATTGCAAACAGTCTTACAAGGTGGCATGGTGCCAAATTTTGTAAGAAGACTAGAAACATCCAAATGTTAGTAAAATAACATGATATTAAGTTATTCTAAACACAAAATGGTATCTATATTTCAAAGGTAGCATGATGTCGAATATTACAATCACACTTACATGGTGGCGCAGTGTCAAGTTTTACAAGAGGTAAAGAGAATCAAGATGTTAGCAATGGTGGTGCAGTACCGAATATTACTAAAATTAATCTCACAATGTGACGCGGTGCCAAATTTTGTAAGGGTTTCATATTTATAAAGAAGGTTTGATTATACCTTTTGATGACACCATTTTCTTTAGGTGGTTTGTAGCTATGGTGGATATCTTTTTGGTAAGGGGGATAGCAATCCCATAGAAGGAAAAATTAGTCCCCCAGACTTACCTACAACACTGTAGTTGTTGTGGGCTGGATCAGTCCCCCAGACTTACCTACAAAACTATCTATGAGCTTTTGATTGGGTCACTAGGTACCTAATTACTGGATTGGGTCACACCCTACCTAGCGACTAAAATTTATAAATAAAAAAAACAACTATCTCAGCTCGAAGCAGAGTTTTTAGTGTTTTATAATATTTCGAGTGATTTTTGGAGCTCTTGTAACATAGAAAACAGTCAAAATTAGCTAACCAAAAATATGAGATAACTAATAGGAAATAAAGTAAGTGGAAGTCCCATAAGGCATTCTATAATGAACTCCACAGAAAATGAGGGTAAAGTTTATGAAATTGTATTATATTCAAATAGGGTTATAGAATGTCCTTTTTGTAGATTTGCCTTAAAAGACTACAAAACAAGTGTTCAACATGGTGAATGTCCATTTTCTTGAAGTTGACTATCGACTAAGTCTTGGATTGGTCTTCCAATGATCCTCAAGGGGTGTGGGTCTAGTGAATGTGTTCCACCATTAGTCAAACCATCATCTAAACCTGTCTAACCTAAAAAATAGGGTTAACATGTTTGGGGACCTATCATGGATCAAATCCCATAGTAATAAAGATAAATGACACTTAATAAAGCAGTAAAAAGCATGTAATAAGTTGTTGTAAATGACTGAAAATGATAAAAAATAGTAAAGTATACTTGCAGGGATGGTTTTGTAACTTTCTATCTGCTATAAATGCACTCTAGCCAGAGTCACACCCTACCTAGCGACTAGACTAGGTCGTTGGGTACCTAGCGATCAAGATTGTAATAGTGTTTTTTGGATCTATCAAAAGATGATGGTCCTGTGGCTGTAACAGCTCTTGGTTGGTGGTGGATGTGCTCCTGTACCTATCGAGACCTATCAAAATGGGAGACAAGAGGGTATAAATGGTGTAGTTGTCATGATGATTTGATGGATGTGTTGGTGGATGTATTTCTAATGTAATTTTGGTATAGTTCTATTATGTTGAATGAGATGGATGGAATTAGGAAGAAAAGCACTCATATTTATAGCTTTTGGAGAGCTTAGGGGGTGAGGTATCCCCTATGAGGTGGAGTGTGGTTAGGGTTAGATCCTAACCATGGTGAGTTTAGAGGGGTGAGGTGGAAGGTGAGTCATCCCCTCACATACCCTCAATAGGAATCTCCTAAATATCTAGAAATATCTAGGTGCACACATGTGTGAGCAAGGGTTAGGGTTAACCCTGGTTAAGTAAATCCTAGGTTAGGTTATGGTTAAGTTAAGCATCTTTTAAATATCTTAACTAAGTGATGGGTGCACACATGTGTGAGGATGAGATTAATTTTTATCTTGATTAATACTAACTAATCATGTGTTTAAGTCATAAAGTTCACTTTATCATAAAGTAACTTTAAATCAAGGTTAGAGTTACCAAGGTTATGCTTTTTGAAGGTGGTCGCATGAGAACCATGATTAGGCATAGGAAAGGGCTTGGGTGATCTAAGGGGCTTATGGATAACCCTTTTGATAAATGTAAAGTGTTTTGAGATTAATTAATGCAATTTGATGGCTTTTGCAAATTAATTAACCATGAAGAAGAAATGTATGGCCATGTGCGACTTTTAGGTGTCTACAGTTCCATGAAAATATTCATGTGGCTAGATAGAAACCATTGTCCTTCATTTCAATAAAATAAACCCATTACATTAATGCCTAAAATTAATAGAATAAATTCATATAGTTCAAGCAAAATAAAAATATGGTTAATCATGCTTAAGCATCATGTTTAGCCCATTAAATAACATCATGCTAGACCCTTCAAAAATTATCATGCTTAGTCCACCAAATATTCTAGACATAACCAACAATTTTCATTGAAGAGGAGGTGGTTGAGGCCTATGGTATCCCAAAACCATGATGGAAAATAGTTGTAGATAATTGCAAAGAGGAGGTTCTAACTTCAAGGCAGATCACACTAGAGATTCAAATTTTTGGGTTCTAAGAGGCTACATCCAAAGGGAATCTAAATGTGCTTAGGGATTTCTTTGTGACCTAAGATAACCAAGTTTTATAGCTCAAATCTCATTTGCACTTCAAATCTTGAGTTCTAAATAACTTATAAAGTTATGGAGGACACTAAAAATCTAACAGTTGTGAAAACTATCACTAAATTTCGATTTATTGTAAAAAAATTGAAAATCTAGTCTGTCTTTTGGACTGTGAGGACTTCATATGAGGTTGAAGCCAATACATGGACCAAATTCTTCTTTGGGCTACAACTCGACAGTGGCTCGATGGTTATAGGATGTGCACCATTTACAAGGGTTCAAAAATATATGAGAGATTTTTTTTAACATGGAAAGATGGTCATGCTTATTATAAATACTTACTCCAATAGAGAAATAGAGGGATGTAATTGTAGAGGGGAAGGAGGAATTTCCAAAAGGAAAACTCTCCCTCATAAGGTAAGATTAACCTACTTTGATACCATTGATGTGGATCGAAATCCAACTAAGTTTGCATTAAGAAACATATGCTTAAATAAGCATAAAGCAATACATGAATAACAAAGCAATACATGAATAGTAAACAACTAACAAACTCTACCTAGAGCTAACTCTAGTAGACCCAAACATAGAGTTTGTTTACAACTACTAACAAGAAGCTTCTTGGACATGAGTGCGATTGAAATATCACGTTTACATGTAAGAATATAACTATTTAATAATTTCTACTAAAGCTAAAATATGTCCTCATAAAACCAACTAAGATGATCAGGGGGAGAGCCTTATGCTAAGGACTAGCCAAAGAAATTATCGATGTATGAGCTTACAATGATGTGTGCTTAATCAATTCTAATGGAAAGGTATAGATCTAGGTTGATGAGAGAGGTAGGTACATGAAGATAGGCCAATATCCATCTGGCCTAAATAGGTCTCAAAGAAGAGCATTTAGACTACAAAATGCTCATTATGTTCATTGAAGGTGTTTTGTTTCAAAGGAACTTTGATGAAATCCTCTTAAGATGTGTTAGAATGGATTAAATTCACTCTTTGCTTCAAGAATTCCATAAAGGATTTTCAAGTGGTCATGTTTAGCTCAAACTACTACAAAAATAATTAGAGTTGGGTTTTATTGGCCTAGCATATTTTCAAATACTCACCAATGGATAAGAAAATGTGACAAGTGCAAGTTCTTCACTAGAAGGAAGAGGAATGTGCACATGCCTTTGAAGCGCATAGCAATAGATAAATCATTCTTCCAATGGGGATTGGATTTCATTGGAATGATTAACCCACCATCAAGTGCAAGTCACAAATGGATACTTATTGCAACTAATTATTTTACCAGATGGATAGAAGAAATCTCATTAAAGGAGACCACTAAGAAGGTGATCATTGATTTCCTAGAGGATATTATAACCAGATTTTTTATCCTAAACACTATCATCATATATTATGGAAATACATTCAATGGGACCGAAATTACCTAGTTTTCCCTCCAGTATCACATATATTTAAAGGTTTTTTTAAACTACTATTCTCAAGGAAATGGTCTAATAAAGTCAACTAATAAGAACTTGATCAATATTTGGAGAGGACTAGTTTAGAGAATTAAATATAGTGGCACCTCCATCTTAGAAAAAACTTATGGGTAGATAGAATTACTTCAAATAAGGCTATAGGGTGCTCACCTTATACCTTAGTCTATGGAAAGGAGGCAAAATTACCTATCTCCATAGAGTTGTAAGCATTGAAGTTACTTCATCAGATAGAACTCCAAGAGAATTATGCCATGACAATAAGAATGGGAGAGATATTAAAACTCGAAGAATATATATAAATGACTAGATAATAGTTGTTGAAGCATTTGGGGATAATTAAAAAATTATTTGATAAAAAGGCAACTCCTCTAAACTTCAAGGTCAATGCCCAAGTGCTCAAATGGGAATAGGATAAGATTAAACCAAGATGCCACACTAAATTTTATTTCCTTTAGAGTGGTCTTTACAACATCATCGCTTGCATTCGGAGAATTCATTTGATCTCTCAATGCTCGATGGCTATGCATTACCGATCCTACTTAATGGGATCTACTACTTGAAGAGCTACCCTCGATCATAGTATAAAAAAAAACACATATATATTATACTTAGCTAATATATTTTGTTTTATTTTATAAAAGATTTCATTTTTGGGGCACTTGTTTCACACCATTGATTGAAAACATTCCTTAGTTCATGGGATCATGGAGATTTCAAAAGTTACAGAGATGTGAAGTCGCAAAGGTAATCTATGTCATTGAAAAACATGAGCTAATCAATATCAATGGTCTACATGATTCCAAGAGTTCTAAGTGGAGAAATTTCTTACTAAGTAACAACAATTGTCATATCATCAAGCGACATCCATGATCCAATCCATGGGTTTATGATCTTGGTGTATTCAAATTTCACTTTCACCTCAAGGTTTTGGTGTAACGGTTCGTTACATTTGGTATCAGAGCAACCACCCGAGTTCGAGTCACAGAGTGTATGGGAAGTCAGGTTTTCCATGCCAAAGTCCCTGCTTAGGAGTGGATGTAGAGTTAGGTCCATTGTCCAAAGTATGATCTGGAAGTGGGTGGGAATGTTATGATTTTGGTGTAATTGGATTTCACTTTCACCTCGAGGTTTTGGGGTAACAGTTTGTTATAGGGGCTCTCTCTTGTACATATGTATCATACTTAGATAAATTCGTGTTCCATATCTTGTAAAGAGATTTTTGGGGCCAATATCCCATGCCATTGATAATGACATATGATAGGCATGTGCTCAATCAAGAAATGTCAAATAAAGACATGAGGCAGGTAATGTGAGTCATTTGATTAAATCATTAACAAGTAGTGATTTAATCATTTGATTAAAGATATATTTGTATTCCTTTGTAGTGTGGTCATGCTAAGAAAATTTATTTTTGTTTAAATGTATCTATGTATATGGCTATGATACTTGAGAATCTTGTGTCATTTTATATTTTTGTATGTCTATTTTTGTGGATGCCTTGTCGAAGGTATTGTTGGACTTTTTGATAAATTAATCTCTACTTTTGCATAATTGTTGTCATTCGAGGTACTCTTCATTGTAGCCACCAACTAGACAATATTTATTAATGAATTTTAGATTCTATGAAAGTGAGCTTGAAATAGAGTGTGTTGAAGTCAACATTCTATCTTAAGGCTTGAGAAAAATATGATTCCCATTTGATATGGACAAGTATCATGGATTTAAAAGGGATAAACATGGTTTTATTATCACATTAGAAGTTGTGACCCCAAAAGTATCACTCTAATTTTAACTAGATATCTATATATTCAACATTAAGATTACCTTTAAAAGTAGGAATATCAAAATTTACAAATAATTTAAAATGAGTTAGATCTTCTTACAATTTTTCTTATTAGAGGAAATGTTCAATTGTAATAAGGAATACACAAGACAGTTTATGTGGTCAACTATATTTATTCATTATTTAGCCAATGCTTTGTCCAAGATTGCTTGGATGTAAGCAAACATTTTAGTTTTGTCACAATATGAGGCCATCTATTGTGGCAAGGAAGTTATGCAATTAAGTCATTGAGTATGATATTGTTTTTTTGATATGCCAAGTATAGAAATCTATACAACATAAGCACCTACCCTAATACCACTAACCTAGATTGAGTTGGCCAACTTGTAGTCATAAAAAGAAAAAAGAATAGAAATATACAATGTAAGAAATATATCTAATATTTTTATAATTGGTTATATGGGATTGAAACGGGTCCCAGATGTTGTTTCCATTGCACAACTCACCCCAATTGGGGACCCACTTGAGACTTTGGGTTTAAATTTTTTATTTATTTTTGTTTACATGAAGACTTTGAAATTGCTTACATTGCTCACATAAAGGTTTTAAACTTGCTTGAATTTGAGTATTTTGAGGGCTTGGACTTTAGTTCCATTGATTTACATTGAATATTTTGAATATTTGCTTTTCAATGACATTATTTTAGATTGAATATTTCAGAAAACTGAAATTTAAAGGTTTTATACTAAAGTTTAAAATATTAAATTTAATTTTAGGGTTCTTTAAATTTCATCAGCTTGCCCTAAATTTACTACAAAAATTGAAATTATCAAAAATTTTGATTGAAAACTTTGATTGAGGTGATTCAAAACCTAGTGGAAATATCTTGAGCTCATCTATACAATGGTACTAAAATTGTAGAAAATTGAACATTATAGTTTTTCTAGAAATAGTTGTTCCTCGAAGCAAACCATGAATTTATAATTAAAATATCTCGTGGTCCACAACAAATATTTGAGTTTTCTCAACGGATTTGGATACCAATTTGGCCCATTTACAGACATGGGAAGTTTCATTAAAATATGGGTACTTTGTATTTTGACCCAATTTTGGCACTACGGGAAATAAGACACCAAATTTCATATTTTAATTTTAGATTGTTAGGTCCCAAAATAGCGCCAGGGTCAATTAAATACCAATGGATAATACTCTAGTTAATTCATAGTTTCTAAATTTTATGCTTTAATTCGATTAAATCCTTTTTATATAAGGCTTAAAACCTATGTTTTAAGCAATAAGTCCATGCGCCCATGGTAACAATAAGTCGAAGGACTCCCTAGGGAGTATTACACTCATAAAAGGATACCTAAAATCTATATAAAAAAACATGTTGAAGGTTGTATTCTTATTGGCACGGGAAAGTGAGTCGACCACACCCAATTGGCCAGGAATGATGAACTATGATTGGCGCAGCTATCTCAAGCACTCATATTCAATTGGAGCGGGTAACTTAGGCGATGCAATACGATTGGATGGTCTGAAGGATATGAATTTAAAACTTGAAATAAGGTTAATACCTAAGTCTAACACTGGTCCCATTTTAAGGTAAAGTTTGATCAACTTCATAAATATAAATGCATCATATTCTTTAATAGAAATCCAAGGGCTTAGCTTTAAAAATTGAGTGTCGAGCTTTAATCACTCGGTCTTCGAGAATCAAGGTCAAAAAATTAAATTTTGAGCATATATCTAAAAATTCAATGAATTAAATGCCTCAAAGAAGATCCAAAGGGTTGGTTTCAAAAGTCAAAACTCAGGATTTAACCGAAAGTAAAAATGGTCTGACCAATTGGGAACCATTGACTCTCTCAATCGAGCGTCGCTGAGCCATCCATTTAAATCAACCTGGGCAAATATTAACCATTTAATATTCATTTAATTAGAAGCCATCGACTCTCTCAATCAAGCGCAGTCGAGCTCAATTCATTCATTTAAATTAATCTAGGCCATTGAATCTTAACCAATCATGATACCTTAATTAAATTCACCGAACCAATCCCAATCGCATGAAATATTAAATATAAAACCCTATTTTGAGGTTAATATAATTAAATGATTAATAACAGAATTGGACCTTAGATTGATATTGTTGCAAGTGTGAATAGGGTTTCTCCATAAGTGGCTTAGAAAAATCTCTTTTCTAGTCCTAAGTGTGAAAACTCTCAAGGTTTGTTGGCAAGTTTTTTTCGGCACGATTATTTTCTCCCTAACTCCTCCTCCTATATTCCCTCTATTCCTTTCTCCTTATCCCTCCATTTCCTCCGTTATTCCTTCTTCCTCCTTATCCCTCCAACTCCCTTTCCCCTTATTCCTCCAACTTCCCTTCGTCGACTTCCTCCCTATCACCTACATATATATATTCATTATAATTTGCAATGTTGGGGTTGATTGTGCCATTGTAATATTGCTACTAAAATTTTTATTAATATTAAATTATTAAGTTAATTTAATGTTGTACCACCTCGTCCAAATTTTACATTTGGTATCAGAGCCGAGGTGAAGCCAGTCGGGCATGGTTCCCGAGGCAGGTGTCAGGCGCGCAGGTCGAGGCGTCGCCAGCAGGGCTCGGATCCCGAGGCGGATCATGAGCAGGTTCGGGCACGGATCCTGAGGCGGATCGGGCATGGATCTTGAGATGGATTGTGTGTAGCTCGACACGGATCCCGAGGTGACACGTGGCAGCAGACAGCAGGCTCGACACGGATTTCGAGGCGACACGTGGCGGCTAGCGAGGTGCTGACTAGGCAGCATGCGGATCGAGGTGGCTGACGTGGCGACGCTGAGGTGGCAGTTGACGGCACGTGGATCGAAGCAGCTAAGGTGGCAGTTGACGTGGCGGCGTGTGATTGGTTTAAAATTTTGCCACGTGGCAGTTTGTGATTCGTCGACGTGGCAGTTTGTGATTGGAGGTAGTGGCGGCAAAACAAAGCGACTGTGATTGCCCGAAGGCAATCGAAGGACTCTGTGCGTCTTCGGGTTTAAAAACCCTCTCTGCGTCCTCCGCCCACTGCATGTGGGATAAAAGAGGGTTTGTTTTTTTTTTTTAAATTACCGCCGCATAATTTTAAACATACCCCTGTGCCTTTGAAGACACGTCCGAGGGACGTGGTGTAGCGGACAAGGCGGTCCGCTAGCAGGGAGACGACCCGGGGTCGAATCCCGTCGATAGCTATAATGCAAATTTTTTTAAAAAATTTCATTGCCACCGAGGATAAAAGGGTGAAAGTCCTTTTGGGCTTCAGCGCAGCCGCTTGGTGCAGCGGCAAAGCCCGCCCGCCGTGTTTGGGAGGTCGCGGGGTCGAATCGCCCGCGTAAAAAAGGTAAAAATTTTTTTTTAAAATTTTATAAAGTTTTTAAATTATTTAATAATTTTAAATTATATTTTTTTTAAAATTATCTTTTTAATAATTTATTTAAAAGGTAATTTAAAAAAATATAAAAATTTATTAAATTTTTTTAAAAGACTTTATAAAAATTTTAAAAAACCTTGTTTGAAGAGCATTTTTGAAAAAAGAGAAATAATGTGCCCGTGAAATGTTAGATGATCCGGTCAGTGGGGTGCTATAATGCACTTCTCTCGATTTTGAGACGAGAGACACCGGAATCCTTTGATGAAAGGGTTCGACGAACAAGTCTCCATACAGTTTTTTGTCAGTTGGAAAATCAGGTGATTGCTCATCTGAGGAAACCGGATTCAGGGTACGAGGGAGATTCTGAAGACAACATCTTCGGACAAAGGATTGAAGAGTCCGAGACTGTGGAAGTTGTACCAGAGGACCAAGCAAGTGCCAATTATACACCTGGTGTACGGGTAGCAGAATCAAGTGAGAGCTATTCACCACGCTCTCCTAAACCAGAAGACGAAGAAGAAGAAGAAGAAGAAGAAGACGAAGAAGAAGAAGCAGAAGAAGAAGAAGAAGATCCAGAGGAAGTGGATCCTGAAGAACCTGAGGTCATAGTCATCGCAGTAGTTTCGAAGCAGAACCTGAATGTTCTAAAAAGGCGAGATTTGATTTGAATCATTAATCTCTTTGTACTGCTTTATAGTGCTTGTTTGCTTCAAATAAAGTTTGTTTTTATTCTGCAATGGCATCCAATACTAGTCTTCCGATTCCTGAGTTCAATGGAGGAGACTATGAATATTGGTCTATTAAAATGAAAACCCTTTTGATAGGAAAAGGTTTATGGGATGTAGTCGAAGAGGGCTATACTGAACCTACTGTTGCTGAATGGGCAGCTTTCTCTAATGCTGATAAAAAGGCTAGAAAAGAAGCACAGAAAAACAATGCTTTCGCCCTTTATCACATACATGCTGCCCTAGATAAAAGTATCTTCCCTAGGGTTGCCTCTTATGTAATTGCACAAGATGCCTGGAATGCCCTAAAAGAAAGTTATAGAGGTAGTGACCAAGTAAAACAGGTAAAGCTGCAAACATTGAAACGAGATTTTGAAAATCTCAGGATGCAAGAAAATGAAAAAGTGGGAGATTACTGCGTGCGAGTGAAAGCCGTAGTTGATAAAATGGTCACACTAGGGGAAGATATTAAGCCAGAGGTTATGGTGAAGAAAGTGTTGAGAACACTTCTTCCTAAATGGAATTCTATTGCAATAATTATTGAAGAATCCAAAGACTTAACCTCGTTGTCTTTTGATGCCCTAATTGGTTCACTTCTCTCACATGAAGAGAGGTTACAGGAAACTCCTACCACCAGTTATGGAGGAGATGATAAAGCTTTTGCCACACATGAAGGAAGAGGTAGAGGCCGTGGCAGAGGACAACAAAGAGGCAGAGGCAGGAATAATCAAAGAGGAGGAACTCCTAACAGAGGAGGATCATCCAACAGAGGAGGAAATCAGAATAGAGGAGGACAACAGCAAAATAGAGGGAAACAATCAGGCAAAGGAAAAGGAGGAGATAAATCAAAACAAGTTTGCTACAATTGTGGCAAACCCGGCCATTATGCTCGAGATTGTTGGTCAAAGTCTTCGCAAGGAAGCAAAGAAGCAACCAGAGCAGTCGGTTTGGAAATTTTGGAGAAGAGGAAGAGTCCACAAATCTCTTTCTTTCTTATGGCCAGACAGAGCAAAATATGAATGATACATGGATTTTGGACACGGGGTGTTCAAATCACATGAGTGGCAAAGAAGAACTCTTTGCTACTTTAGACTCCTCATACAAATCCAACATCCGATTGGGAGATGACAAATCATTGGCAGTTGAAGGCATTGGAGCCATGGAGGTTCCAACGAAAGAAGGCGTCAAGCAAGTAAGTGATATCTATTACACACCCCATCTTCAACACAATATTTTAAGTGTTGGTCAAATGCTAGAAAAGAATTACAAGTTGATTTTTGATGAGGGTAAATGCACCATTTTTGACAAGAACAATAGTAATAGAATCATTACACAAGTGCCAATGTCAAAGAATAGATTATTCCCTTTAAAGTTTGGCCAGCCAGGAGGAAATAAGTTAGCAAATGTTGCTATTACCAATCCAAGTGTCCTATGGCACTTGAGATATGGTCATTTGAATTCAGCAAGTTTGAAAATGCTAACTTCACAAGCAATGGTAACTCGGACTTCCCAAAATTCAAGATAGTAAGGAAGTCCGTGAAGGGTGTGCCTTGGGCAAGCATGCCAGATCAAAATTTCCTCATGGACAAGCATGGCGGGCTAGATATCCACTCCAGTTAGTGCATTCAGAAATCTGTGGTCCGATGCTGACCAAGAGTCTAGGTAACCACTCTTACTTCCTACTTTTTATTGATGATTGCACAAGAATGTGTTGGATATATTTTTTGAAGCATAAGGATGAAGCATTTGCATGCTTTGTTGATTTTAAAGCAAAAGTTGAAAGTGAGAGTGGATATTCTGTAAAATGTCTTAGATCAGATAAAGGAGGAGAATACTCCTCTAATCAGTTTTTGAATTTTTGTAAACATCATGGCATCAAGAGGCGGTTCACAATTGCCTACACTCCACAACAAAATGGTGTAGCAGAAAGGAAG
Source organism: Wollemia nobilis (assembly GCA_028583015.1). Taxonomy (NCBI): domain Eukaryota; kingdom Viridiplantae; phylum Streptophyta; class Pinopsida; order Araucariales; family Araucariaceae; genus Wollemia; species Wollemia nobilis. The sequence continues at coordinate 37,937,209 of JAQPPZ010015824.1, read as the reverse complement.
AATCGCACCATTGTGGAGATGGCAAGATCAATGCTTCAGACAAAGCATTTGAGTAATTCATATTGGGGAGATGCAACAAGGACTAGTGTTCACATCTTGAACAGAAGTCCTACTTCAAGTTTGAAAGGGAAGACACCTTACCAAGCCTGGTATGGTAAGAAACCAAATGTGAAGTATTTCGGAGTATTTGGTTCATTGGCATATGCTCACATTCCTGATGAGCTGAGAAAGAAGCTTGATCCAAAGAGTCAAGCATGCATTTTTGTAGGATATTGTGAAAACACAAAGGGTTATAGACTCTACAATCCTACGACTCGAAAGATAGTGATTTCAAGGGATGTGATTTTTGATGAAGGGGGAGAGTGGGGTAAGCCCCAAATATTCAGTGATGTTGAAGCCACTGATATAGTTGCTCAGCAGGTGCAACCGCAGATACCACAGAAAGGAAAGCAGTCTCCTCCCACACATCCTCCAAGTCCATCTTCTGATTCAACTTCTTCACCAAGTCCTTCTCCACAGCGATCAGTAAGTTCCTCACCAATGGACATTGATTTTCCATCCAAAGGTAAGAGAACTCTAAAGTATCATCCATCATCTCAGATGTTGGATAAAATTTTTTCAAGAAGATACACTAGGAGTCAAGCTAGTGAAATGGAATCTGTTTTACACAGATTAGAAAGTATGCACTTGTATGGTGATGATGAATCCCAGCAGGAACCTAGGGGAGATCAAGTTAACTATGCTTTGTTAACTAGTGCACAACTTGAACCTTCTAGTTATGAGAAGGCATGTACTCAAAAGATTTGGCAAGATGCCATGAAAGAGGAGATAACCTCTATAAAAAACAACGACACTTGGGAGCTCGTGAAGCTTCCTAAAGGAAAGAAATGTGTTGGCTGTAAATGGATCTTCAAGACCAAGTTTAATGCTGATGGAAGCATTGAGAAGCACAAGGCAAGATTAGTAGCAAAGGGTTTTACTCAAAAATATGGAATTGATTATGAAGAGACTTTTGCTCCCGTAGCCATACAGGAGACTATCGTAACAGCTTCTTGCCTTAGCCGCACACAAAGGATGGAAAGTCCAACACATGGATGTAAAGAGTGCATTTCTCAATGGTTACTTGACAGAAGAAGTGTACGTTGAGCAACCACAGGGATTTGAAGAGCAAGGTAAGGAACACCTTGTTTACAGATTGAAGAAGGCACTCTATGGTCTTAAACAGGCACCAAGAGCTTGGTACTCACGCATTGATGGGTACTTCAAAGATTATGGGTTCACCAGGAGCAAAAATGAACCCACACTCTACTACCTAAAGCAAGGTAATGACATCCTCATAGTTTGCTTGTATGTGGATGATCTCATTTTTATGGGTAGTAATGAAAAAATGAATATGGAGTTCAAACACTCCATGATGACGCAGCTTTGAGATGAAGGATCTTGGCTTAATGCACTACTACCTTGGAATGGAGGTTCATCAGTCGGATACAGGGATCTTCATCTATCAACATAAGTATGCTCAGGATATGATCAAGAAGTTTGCTATGGAGCATTGCAAACCAGTTGCAACTCCAGTTGGACATGGGATCCAATTAAGCAAAGATGATGGAGCACCAAAAGTTGACGTGACCACTTTCAGAAGCATGGTTGGGAGTTTGATGTTTCTCGCCAACACCAGACCGGATATTCAATATGTTGTATCTCTTGTTTCTAGATTTATGTCTAACCCATCTGAGCTGCATTTGCATGCAGCTAAAAGAATTTTGAGATATGTGAAAGGTACATTGGATTTTGGAATCCAAGTACCATAAATGTAACACTATCAAGCTTGTAGGCTTCAGCGATAGTGATTGGGGTAGCAATATTGATGACAGGAAGTCAACATCAGGAAACTGTTTTAGTCTTGGATCAGGACTAATAACTTGGAGTTCCAAAAAATAGACAGTAGTAGCGCTATCTTCAACAGAAGCTGAATATATAGCAGTTACTTATGCAAGTACTCAAGCCTTGTGGCTAAGGAAAGTACTAGAAGAGATTGGAGAACAGCAAAGTGGTCCGACCAGAATCTACTGCGACAACATCAGTGCCATTCAATTGGCATATAATCCTGTCCACCATAGCAGAACGAAGCATTTTGATATGAAGTACCACTTCATCAGAGATATGGTGGAACATGAAATTGTTGAGCTTCAATACTGTCACACTTTGGAGAACGTCGCGGACATCTTCACCAAGGCGATGACTAAAGCTCAATTTGTAAAGTTGAGAGACTGTGTAGTCAGTCCTCTCAACTTTAAGGGGGAGAATGTTGCAAGTGTGAATAGGGTTTCTCCTTAAGTGGCTTAGAAAAATCTCTTTTCTAGTCCTAAGTGTGAAAACTCTCAAGTTTTGTCGGCAAGTTTTTGTCGGCACGATTATTTTCTCCCTATCCTCCTCCTATATTCTTTCCTCTATTCCTTTCTCCTTATCCCTCCATTTCCTCCGTTATTCCTTCTTCCTCCTTATCCCTCCAACTCCCTTTCCCCTTATTCCTCCAACTTCCCTTCGCCGACTTCCTCCCTATCACCTACATATATATTCACTATAATTTGCAATGTTCGGTTGATTGATTTTGCCATTGTAATATTGCTGCTGAAATTTTTATGAATATTAAATTATTAAGTTAATTTAATGTTGTTCCACCTCGTCCAAATTTTACAGATATGGTTATTATAAATAATTAAATTGAAGCTTAAGTCAATACCAAAGCATAATAATTTGAGGGTTAAGCTTTAATATAAAAGGAAAAATAAATCGAAGAGTAAATATTAGTCAAGAGATCGAAATGGAATAATAATAAAAGAATAAAACCTTAGACCATGGAGATATAAAGATATCATGATATGAATAAAGCCTAAGTCCATAATATTGGAGCTAAAGATATAAAAGAAATTAATGTCATAATCAAAATAATAATAATAATGATAAAGATGAATAAATCTCAATAAAATTTTGGCATTAGAGTTGTATTTAATATGTCAGCATTAAAATTAATTTGAAACTTTAATATTAAGCTTAATACTTTGGATTTGAAATTAAAAGGGACTAAACATTATAAAATAAATAAATAAAATTGGAACAAATAATAAGATTAAACATTTGATATTACTAAATCTAGAACCTAAGGTAAGTTCATAAGGATAATGTAAATCGTTAAAATAAGAGAACGATAATATGACCTTATTATTTTGAATAAATTAAAATATATATAAATATGTAATAGTAATGTCTTAAAACATCATATATGTTAGGAAATAGGAAAGATGAGATATATTACAAATGAAAATGTGTTACATATATAGGCAGGAGGCCTATATGATAATATGACAAGTGTCAATATAAACTGACAAGTGTCAAACTAAAGAGGCATAGTGCACTTTAATTCTAACATTCCCCCTTAAAGTGCACTATCCTAACTAAAGAAAAAAACAAGTCAACATTAGGTAACATCCCTCCTTAATGTTGACTTCTAAAAAAAACTAGCATCCTCCTTTATTTCTAATTTGGTCTAGGCTCTTGCTCTTTGTGCTTGGCTCTCCAACTGTAAATAATGCTAGATCAACGGTGTATACTTCTCGATATGTTACCTCAGGGTCAGCCACTTCCATGGGTCTGTTACCTCTAGGTCAGCCGTCTAAGTGCCTCGAGGTCATCAATGGGTGCCTCAGGGCTAGCCACTTATGAGTCTGTTGCCTCTACAGGTCATCCTCAGAGGATGTTGTCTCTCATAAGTCACTGACTAGGTTCATGATGAATATCACCCCCCCTCATGGTGAACTAAATCTAGAAGGTGTTGGGCTTGGCCGAAAATGCACCTTAATACAAATGAAATACGAGCCATAAAATATAATAAAATTGAACCATAGAATCTAAATGTGGAGGATAAGAAGAAAGAAGAAGAGAATAGAATCTTCAGAAGTGTCTTTTTTTGTAGTCTTCAGAAGTTGATCCGAAAAAGACCTCGAATAGAGTCTAGGGTGTCTATGTATGTAGCCCCTAGAGTAAGTGTCCTTATTGTGACCATCTCATCCTATCGAAAAGCATGGGTAACCAGTCGTTGCATCCGCTATGTGCTATAGGGAAGATGACTGGATACTAGGATCACATATAAATTTTTCTTGGAGTGTTGGGTACAATCGAGAGTGCACTCCAAAGTCCAAAAAACTTTGAGGCTAAAAAATATCAATGAAATAGCCTCAAAATTACAAATGGACACCACCAATGTGTCCATCGTGGAAAAACCTTTCCGATGACTATAAATATGACTATCTTCGTATCTGAATGAGTCTTAAAAAAAACTAAAAAAATAATCTACCTCTCCAATAGCAAAAATAAAGAAGAGGCTCATAGCCTTTACAATTTGAAAATAGAATTGCCCTGCAAATTAATCAAAATTCATGTAGTCATAAATCAATTCGCCAACTCATCAATTGGAGGTCAATGATGAGTGTGGACCCTTTGGGGTCAACACTTCCAAATGGCCTGGTGTCATGAGCCCCGCAGCCTGCAGCACTTGTCCCTATGTGAGGTCCTGAGTTAGAGGCCCCCTAACCATCAACCAATAGACATTTATTAGGTGGGCCTCCACTTTCATAATGCACTTGTAGTGCCATCCCACCACAGATGTGGGATAAAGGGTCTGAAAAAAAAAACAAACAAAAAACACACTTTTTCTGTATGCCATCACACGAAGAAGACCTCTGGAAATCTTCTTTCACCTGGAAATGCACCTAATGCGTGGCCATGACTCCACAGATCACTACTTGATCCAGAGCTGCTCAGGAGGTATGTTCCATTAGCCATATATTCAATTATTTGACTTCAAGAAATTTTAGAAGATGTCGAAATACTACACTCAACATCGACGAATGACTTCTGCATCAGTTTCATATGCTTCTAGAGGGTGCATTATGGAAAAAACATTGTGAGTTCACTGTGGACGCTTCCAAGTTTGACATCCGTGGCTCGCATAAAAATTTGATTTGGTGGGATTTTCTTGTTACATTCTCATCGATGACCAGCGTGCCAAAGTATCATAAAATTTATCAAACTCTTATGAAGCAGCACAAACTAGTAAACCACATCGTGGCAATTAGTCGCTCCATCAACACAGGGATAGTTTTGTCAACAACAATCACGTCCCGTATCGTAGACCATTAAAATATTTGTTAAAAAAACAAACGGATGTGACACCTAGTAGTATTTCACCAGTGACGTGGAAATCTTCTCATAATCTGGAGGTATCTTTCTCACGAATGAAGGTCCCCAGGAAAACCGTCTTTTAATTCCTCCAAATAAGAGATAGCAGTAGTGGTCGTTATCGGACTGCATGTGCGGAGTTGTCGAAGGCACATAGTTGGGGGCCATAGTGTGGTGATTACTATAGTGGTAGAGAATTTTAGAACTGCACAATCAGATTTGGTAAGTGAAAAACAAAATTGAAACACCTGCATCAAAACGGTAAAAAAAAATGGCTTATTGCACAGAATCACAGAGCGGTCACAATAGCGAACTGTGGTGTCATAAAAAAATGTTGTATCACAACATTATAATCGGTCCAACATAATAGCATTATCTGCCATCTGCCTTTTCTGGAGAATGACTATTATAGTGACTACAAATAATAGACATCGTCATTGCTGCTGGTTGGAATGACTGATCTCTCTAACACTGTGTTACCGTATTCAAGTACGAAATCATTCCCCTACCTTGTTGAATCGCAAGTGTGAATCTATGCTTGTGGAAAATTCATTATTACATCCATGGGCTCAATGCGCTCAACGCGTCTGTAGGTAGCACTAAAAATAGCTCCCCCCAAAATTCCAAATTTTTTGCAACGGTCTACCAAACATTTCGCCACGTTATGAAGTGAACAAATTCTTCTGCCTTAAACAGAACTCAACACTGCGCATTAAACTAAAATACAAACAGAAACATTGTCAATACAAACTGAATATTAGTGGAAAATGGTCACTTGTGACGATCTCCTTATGCGCGATACTCCATTCTAAAATTAAAAAATATGCCACGTTTCCCCCACCAACTTCAATCAACCATATTGTATTATGGAGCGGCAATCAAATATACAGAGCCCGTGGGCATGATCTGATGGATGAGCAAAGTTCACATCTTCATTTTTTGGCTTTGCATCTACACTGAAGCATGACATCTACCACCACGTTTGCTCCGTTCGCTAGGAAGAATCGCACGTTATCCTTGATAAGCTCTGCTCGTTGTTCTTGATTGATGCTGGCCATAATTTATGATGATATCGTTGCTTATTTCCTTTGATGATGTCTCTGCTTATCTCAAGATGTGAGATCTGTGTTGTGATCTCCTCTAGATGAATTTCTAGCTATGACTAGTCGCGATCTTCGTTCTTGGACAACAAAATTTTTAAGAAACATGCAATGGCCGCACCGATTTGAATCTCAAAGGGGTCATTATTATGTGGACTCATCTCTAGTCACCCTCATGAGAAGAACTATGGTCATCTAAGTGTCACGGAAAGACATCTTCTACACTTTTTAAATCCACTCCTCAGGACCCAATAATATTTTTCTGGATTTACAAATGGAGAATAAATTTTTCAGATTTCCAAAATAGCACCAGTTGTTGCTCCACCACAACGGGTGAATGGCCACCACAGGCCAACGTCTCACCGAACTAATTTCTCTGAATGTCATGAAAAAAAGGTAGCCAAAAAAATAGCTATCACAACACTTCTGCTGAAGGGTGCGCACGACCATAGAATAAGAAAACTTGCAGTAAATCAAAATTTGCGCAAAATGGTGGGAAATATTTTTCCTTGGGAGGTCGCACGTAGGGCTTTGAGGGTTCTCCTGGACGTCTTTATGCACAGGGGGTTATCTGGGGAACAAGGATGCACAAAAACTCTACAATCATGCGGCTCAAACTCATCGACATGCGTCCACCTGCAACTATCCAACATAACCTGGAACAAAGAAAAAATAAAAAAAAAATAGATAAAAAATTCATGGCTCCAAGCAATGATTGCTTCAGGGGCAGCCATGAAACCCTCTCTTTCTCCAATCTGGTTTTCTAGTTTCTAATCCACATATGTGGAGAGCATACTCCCTAAACCATGGAGAATGAGGGGGAAATGAGAGAGGGGAAAAGAGGAAAAATGAGGGGGGATTTCCATGAAGGAAATCCCCCCTCAAGCTCACAAGGGCAGAGCACACCTGGAGCTCTAATACCAAATGTTAGGAAATAGGAAAGATGAGATGTATTAGAAATGATAATGTGTTACATATATAGGCATGAGGCCTATATGATAATATGACAAGTGTTAATATAAACTGACAAGTGTCAAACTAAAGAGGCATAGTGCACTTTAATTCTAACAATATATATATAATCTTTCTACCAAATATAAAATTGAAGTAATACGTGCTTCTTTTTTGTGTTGTAGGTGTTAAACTAGTGGAAGCCAAAGAGTCCAAGAAGAAATCCAAACAATCAAGGAAGGAAGCTGAAGAGTCAAGGAAGGAAGTCGAACAGTCAAGGAGAGAAAAGGCTATATTCATTGAACCTAGATAATATTTTGAAATCCTTAATGCTCGATAATTGGATAATATCAACTATTGAAGACAAACAACTCAACAAGACAAATAATTGCAGAGATCTACGACCAGAATTATAGATCTAGATCAAGAAAATTCCCAATTGGACACCTCATCCTCCTAGTTGAAGATAACTCAGATAGACAACTCATTCACACAACTATAAATCACTAAAAGTATAGTTGTGAAGCACTAAAAAACTATTGTAGAGCACTAAAATTTTCAAATTGTAAGGCTATAAATAGCCATGGAGACCCCATTTCAAATGGTCATATGCCATTTCATATAGCTATTTTAGGGATTTTCTTGTTCTTTGGTAGTTTGATGAGCATTTGTGCCTCTGTTATTGTAATTGGAGAATTTTATGCCTTGTAATCATCTGATGCAAGTAATTTCTAAGAGTTGTAATCATTGAATACCTTCATCAATACAAATTTTAGAATTTCTTGGTGTATTCTGCACATGTTGATGGTGTTTACATCTAAGATAATTCTAGTATTTGTCTTTCTCCTTTGAATATAGCACCACTTTGGTCTCAAATTGTGCAAAGGTTGGTTGAATCAGAAGCTGGTCAAGATCATAATTCTTGCTTCTATATATTCAGCATAAGGCTTCAACTATAATGGCTTGTTTTATTTCTTCCTTTAACCCTTTCCTTTTAAATTTTCTTTGAAACCCGCTTAAAATAGGAGTAGATTACAAATTCTAGAATTTCTTGGTGTATTATGTGCATGTTGATGGTGTTTACATCTAATACAATTCTAGTATTTGTCTTTCTCCTTTGAATATAGCACCACTTTGGTCTCAAATTGTGCAAAGGCTAGTTGAGTCAGAGCTGGTTAAGATCATAATTCTTGCTTCTATAGATTCAGCATAAGGCTTCAACTACAATGGCTTGTTTTATTTCTTCCTTTAACCCTTTCCTTTTGAATTTTCTTTGAAACCTGCTTAGAATAAGAGTATATTAGTTGAATTTTAGCTCTGAAACCCATGGTAACTTTAAGCTTGATTTAAATTTACTTTATGATAAAGTGCATTTTATGACTTAAACACATGATTAGTTAGGATTAATCAAGATTAACACTAATCTTATCCTCACATATGTGTTCACCCATCACTTAGTTAAGATATTTAAAATATGTTTAACTTAATCATAACCTAACTAGGATTTACTTAACTAGGGTTAACCCTAACCCTTGCTCACACATGTGCACACCTAGATAATTCCAGATATATAGGAGATTCCTCTTTAGGGTATGTGAGGGGATGACTCACCTTCCACCTCACCCATATAACCTCACCATGGTTAGGACCTAATCCTAACCAAACTCCACCTTATAGGGGACACCTCACCCCCCTAAGCTCTCCAAAAGCTATAAATAGGAGTGTTTTTCATCCTAATCCCATCCATCTCGTTCAACATAATAGAACTCTACTGAAATTACATCAAACTTACATCCACCAATACATCCATCAAACCATCATGACAACTACACCATTTGTACCCTCTTGTATCCCCTTTTTATAGGTCTCAATAGGTACAAGAGCACATTCGATACCAACCAAGAGTTGTTATAGCCACAGGACAACATCATCTTCTGACAAATACAAAAAATATTATTATAGTCCTAGTTCCTAGGTACCCAACGACCCAATCTAGTTGCTAGGTAGGGTGCAACTTTGGCCAAAGTGCATTTCCAGCAAACATAAAGTTACAAAACCCTCCTTGCAGGTATACTTTACTATTTTTTATCATTTTTAGTCATTTACAGCAAATTCTTACATGCTTTTTACTACTTTATTTAGTGTCATTTATCTTCATTACTATGGGATCTAATCCGTGATAGGTCCCCAAACACACTAACCCCATTTTGCAGGTCAGACAAGTTTAGAGGACGGTTTTACTAAAGGTGGCACGCATGCACTAGGTCCACACCCCTTGAGGATCATTCGAAGACCAATCCAGGATGTAGCCGATAGTTAACTTCAAGAAAATGGACATTCACCTTGTTGAACCCTTATTTTATAGCCTTCTAAGGCAGATCTATAAAAAGGATATTTTGTAACCTTTTTTTAATATAATACAATTTCATAGACTTTATGCCCGTTTACCGTTGAGTTCATTCCGACACCTACTGACTGTAATGGTTTTTTGGGTACCTAGCAACCGAAATGAATCGCTAGGTACCCAGCAACTAAGGGGTGATCACGAGGTGCACGTATCATTTGTGCACTTGCACATTACCAAATGAGAGAGAGGAGAGTGAGTTGAGGAGAATTTGACATGAAGTGCTGCAAAAATCATGATGTGAGGGGTAAAATGATGGGTCAGGCTGGGCATAGTGGTGAGTGGGTGGTACAGTTAAGTCCATTTCGAGACCCGTACAATGTGAATTTAAAAAAATTAAAAAGAACCCTAGGGCCTTTTTATAGATGCACAAAATGGAATGAAAATGTATATGTAAAATTGTATGCATATGAAAGTGAAATTGCAATGATGTCTGTACATGTGTGCAATATTTGTTGTGTTTCTATTTTTTTGACTGTTGTATGTAAAAACTACACGTTTTTCGAGAAACATGTGTGTGAAATGCTTTTTTTTTTACATTTTTTTTATGTGTGCTTGTGAGCTATTTTGTGGAAAAGTGTTGTGATGTGTGATAAAATTGGCCAAATGGGTGTCCAAAAATGCCATTTATTTTTGTTTGTGTGATGTGGCACATTTTTTGATGTGTGTGAATGAGAGTGTTTTTGAACTGTTTTGCATGGAATTTTGTTGTGTTGACAAATGAGCCAAATGGGTATCCAAAATTACCATTTGTTTGTCAATGTGTGACATGGCATGTTTTACAGTGCGCTTACATAAATGTGTGTTTGAGACATGTGAGGATGGATTGTGTGTGAAATTTTGTGAGGGATGGGTAAGTGAACCAAATGGGTATCCAAAAATACCCTTTATTTACCCCTGTGTGATGTGGTACATTTTACGATGTACCTGTATGAGTGTGTGTTTGACATGTGTGGGAATGTTTTTTGTGAAACATTTTGCCATGGGGGGTAAAATAGGCAAATGGGTATCCAAAAATACTATTAACTCTTTGGTCGTTGCGTAACCCACTGAGAGATTGTGTAATAGATTTTTATGTTTTTGATATGCCATTGGGATGAGGGAATAGAGTACATTATTGTATGCATTAATTAACTGTTTATTTGTTCTGGTTTTCGTGATTGTGTACTAACGAAAAGTTGTGTGTTTGAAATAGGCACCAATGGAGATTGATCTGCGGCATCGATTTCATCTAGTGTTTGAGGAACTAAGGGAGGACATCGAGGATGTAGACCTTCAATAGGTGTGAATGTGGGGTTACATGGAGTGTATCAGATGAAGGTGATACACTACAATCATGTCTATGTGGAGGCATTGTGTGAGCATTGGGATCCTGATCATAACACCTTCCATTTCCTAACAGAGGAGATGATGATTACATTGTAGGACGTGTATAGGATATACAGGTTACATAATAAGGGCTTGAATGTGATTGTTGCAAGGTGTAAGCAGTGGGAGACGATGTTGTGATGGTTGTTGGGTGATAGGTGGAAGGAGGTGAGAGTATAGAGTGGTGGAATATACTACAAGCAATGTTTGTGGGAGGGGAGGATCACTCTAAGGTACGTGGTGGCTATGACGTTGATATCCAACCATGTGATGCCAAATGTGTCAAAATATTGATTCTTGTGGAGGCTAATGGGTTTATTATGTGATATGGTGGACCATGGGAATTAGTATGCATGGGCACCAAATTTTTTGGCATAGACCTACAAGGAATTGCACATAGTGAGGTAGGTCGATCTATGAACTATAGAAGTGGGTGTGCTCCTCTAGGTGTGGGGATGGGAGCACATTGCAATAGAGCAATTGGAGGGGCTATCGTATAGAGTGTATGATTTGATGGGTACTGATGTGCTCTATGCACTACAATGGTGTATGAATGTGGAGGAGTGACTACACAGGCCACATGAGGGGTAGGGCTTACACTACAGGGATGTGTTCAACCAATTGAGACTTGAGGACATATATTTATGACCATGGAGGGGAACACCTAATTAGGATGAGATAGGGTGGGAGCTGATACAAGTGAGACAGGGTTTTTGAGTGATTGAAAGGGAAGTGACTTAGGCAGAGTGGTTCCTACTCAATTGTGTGTTGAGATAGGAGGTACCAGAGGCACCTATTATTATTGAGAGAGTGAATGGAGAGCCTAATTTGGCACCAGTAGTGATGTTGTTTATTTTGGATGTGGATGTTGATATAGATATCCCTGATGTAGACTATGTGGGGACCACCCCAGGGTATGAGGTATATTGGATGACTTAGAGTTAGGAGTCAGGTGTAGGCATGATATATAGATATGTAGAGGTTACAGTAGCTGGGACATGGGGTGGCTTGGGATGGATCATAGGGGATGCCAAGGATGGATGAGGTAGCCCTGGAGGATCTCCCATGGTAGGAGTGAGTAGTCCTCAACACATGGTAATGATATTAGTTGATGTAGGAGGTGTGGGACCTAACAGTCCCTATCAGACATCAATGGATCCTAATGATGGGGGAAGAGAGAGAGTGAGGAGGAGTCAAATAGTGAGATGCTACACCAAGTGCGACAGTAGGTGGATATGGGTTACATCCCCATAAGGAGGTGGGAGGATCCAACCATTGGTCTAGAGAGGTTAGGTGCCCTTGCTCTAGGTAGGATAGACTTATATATCTATCTATGCAATATCATAAATACCTATGAGGATATTGACATGTTGTAGGATAGAGTACAGTAGGTGGAGAGTGAGATGACCCATCAAGATATGGCCTGATCATAGGAGCATGCCACCTTGATAGGAGAGAGGGATGGTACAGTGATGGGGCACCTAGATATTGAGAGAGAGGTGGCCCATATGAGAGGGTAGACGAAGGTTGTAGAGGCTAGTGTGGGACTATTGTAGGAGGAGGTCACACATGAGAAAGCTCATAGGGATGTCATGGTGGCTGATGTATCGCGACTATGAGAGACAACCACACAAAGAGAGGCTATAGCAATGGATCTAGAGTAGTTATGAGAGGAGGTTGCTCAGGAGAAGATACAATGGGAGGCCATGGTAGCACAACTATAGGAGGAGGCTACCTAGGAGAGGACCTAGTGGGAGGTCTTCGAGATGTGATTATAGGAGAAGATCACTCAAGAGAGGACATAGCGAGAGCTCTTGATGACCAATATGGACATGATGCACCATGCTAAGGAGCACATGGAGGGTTTATTATTTTGAGATGGGAGGAGGGTGCACCTATTGGAGGTACATTTGGTAGTCTATGGGATTAGCATCCCAAATATTTTAGAGTTAGGATCATGATCCCACTGGAGCAAAAAATATGAGATCATAGAGATAGTCGTAGGTGAGCGGGGTCGATCCCATCCATAGTAGCTGAGGTGGATCGAAGAGAGTATAGGAGCCTCCTCCTCCACGAGAGGGGAGTGGGAAGATACATGATGATGTATAGAGCTAAGGTAGCCTATGGTATTGTGTGTTTTGTTGATGTGACAATACTACCACTAATTTTGTAGATGATAGCCCAATGTGGTGATGTACGATCGATGTAGCCTATGGATGAGAGATTATATACCGTGTACACATATTTTTGATATATATAATGATGATTTTGTTATGATTATATTTTGTGTGTAATGTGTATGATGTGATGAATACAAATGATGTATGTGGTGTATGCATTTTATTTGATTGACATGAATTATGCAAATGATGTATGTATGTGATATGAAACACAAATGGTTGAGTATGTATAATATGATTTGATTTAGGATAAATGTTAGGTAAGATGAACCCAACAATTTTCATGAATATGCAAAGATGAATGTGTGCCAATAGAAGATAGTGACATGTGTACATATGTGAAATATGAGAATGTATTAGGTGATTAGTTGTTAGTGTTGCGTTTGAATTATCTTACTTTGTGGTGCAAGGCCAAAAACAAATGAATAGGATTGTTAATTAATGACCCATATATACAATGGGTAGATATGAAGAGCATGAACTGATGTGCATGTATAAGAAATTAATGAATGAAATGTATCTGAGGATGATGTGTAACCGTAATGAAGAGACACTTGCTATAAGCAGAGGTAGCAATGATGTTATTCACACCTAATTTTGAAGCATGATGGATTTTTAAAAGATTTTCTAGACACTCAAACAACATAGTGTGAACAGTTAAACTCATCTAATAGTCATGCAATATCCCATAGATATCTAGACTAGCCTAACTGAACCTGTGTGTGCACATGATGTTCATTTATCCATTTTGAGGGAGGTTGGACTAACCCATTGTAAACTTAGCCAAAGTAGCTACCTTATTTGCAAGTGCATAGTGATATGTACAAGAGAAGGTCACTAATGTGATAGATGTGTCACCACTTGTAATACTATTCCAGTTCCAGGTAAGCTCTTGCAGCCTATTTTTGGCGATGAAAATTACCCTATGATGTTGTTTTGGACCTAAGGACCAAAGGAATTCAAGCATTTTGATAGTACTCTTAGAGGCTTTTCCTTTTTTTCTACCTATCTTCCTTTTTTTTCTTTGTTTTGTGGTGCTATTTTTTTGGGTGTTGTCTTTTGTTTTCTATCCATTTTTTGTTTTGCTTATGCTTGTCCCTTTGTTTATTCCCAGGTTTATTTTGATCATGCAAATGATAGGATGAGCAAGAGAAATAATTCACTAAATGGCAAGGTTTACACAAGGTGTTGTCCTCCCTAGACTCAAAATTTACGTAAGATGTAAAATATGAGTGTTCCATGAATGACCTAAATTCAACTAGGGGTAGCCTTAAAATCTTGTAGAACTTGATGATGTTCGATACAAATTGATTAGACTAATTATGAATGGTTGAGCAATAGAAAATCTTCCCATTGTCACGCAACTAAGAATAGGACCATACACCATGGCATTCATGCTATAAAATGCAATTTTAACTCCTCAAAGTAGTACTATATGTAAATAATGGGTGGTCGATGCACAAAAGGGATGTGGACATGACAACGAACAATGTTGATATTATGATATGTACAAGAGGACCTAACATAATAAAATGCCTAAAATGCATGGTGGTAGATGACTAACATATGTGTGAGAGATCCAATGCAAGTGAGATAAGTGAATGCAAAGTGGTGTATCCCCATATGGTGTCTAATTACTGGACCAAAGAAAATAGATGGAGAAGAATATACAAGCAAAGTGAAGAGAATGCCAATGTATGCCAGTAGCAATTGTGAGTGATGCGTGTGAACGTGTGTGAAATAATGATATGATGATGATGATTAAGTAGATGAGAAATGTAAATAGGAGACCTTGATGATGGGGTAGGTGAAGAATGTGGAAAATGGAGAATGATGGAGAAAGGAAAAGAAGAGCAAGTGGAAGAAATGGGGGAGGAAAAAAATAGGAATAGAAAGAAATAAGAAATGAAAGAAAGGAGAAGAATATCAAACCAATTCAAAGGTATGTAGCCACTCATAGTGTGATCATACAACATTGACAAGTTTCTAAAAGAAAAGATAGAGAATAGAGAAAATGGGTATAGAATATGGGAGGAAAATGATGGAAGTGATATGCAACATGTGGAGAGGGGGTGCATTAAGTATAAAATACATGGAGGTGGATGATGTTGGGAGTAATAAGCTCCTCAATTTTGAACGTGTAAAACTTTGAGATGAAGCCAAAGGGATTTGGTGCCTTTGGAATGAATGTGATTTTGAAATGAAGCCAAAGGGATCCGATGCCTTTGGAATGGATGCAAGTGTGAGATGAAGCCAAAGGGATTTGATGTCTTTAGAGTGGAAATAATTTTTGAAGCCAAAGGGATTTGGTACCTTTGGAATGGAAATGATTTTTGAACTGAAGCCAAAGAGATTTGGTGCCTTTGGAATGGAAATAATTATGAGGTGAATCCAAAGAGATTTGGTGCTTTTGGAATGGAAAGAACGGGGAAATACTCAAACCCTTCCAAATTTTTGTTGAGGTTTTTGGAGAAACCTTGTGCCTAAGAGATTGTAAAAAATAAATATTCCAAATGCCTTGAGGTTTATGGAGAAACCTTGCTCCTGAGAGACTTTGAAAGAGAATACTCAAAATTCCTTGAGTTTTATGAATAAAACTTGCTTCAGAGAGACTTCGAAAGAAAATTTTCCAAATACCTTGAGGTTTATGGAGAAACCTGGCTCCTAAGAGACTATTGAAAGAGAATGTTGCAAATACCTTGAGGTATATGGAGAAAACTTGCTCCTGAGAGACTTTGAAAGAGAATGTTCCAAATACCTTGAGGTTTATGGAGAAACCTTTTGCCTAAGAGATGCTAAAACAAATATCCCAAATTTTTAATGAGGTTTTGGGAAACTGAGTTCCTAAGAGATTCTAAAAATAATATCCCAAATTTTTATTGAGGTTTTAATAAACCATGTTCCTAAGAGATTCTGAAAAGAATATCCTAAATTTTTATTGAGGTTTTTGGAAACCGGGTTCCTAAGAGATTCTAAAAAGGATATCCCAAATTTTTATTAAGGTTTTGGAAAACTGGTTTCCTAAGATATTCTCAAAAGAATATCCCAAATTTTTATTGAGGTTTTGGGAAACTGGTTTCCTAAGAGATTCTAAAAAGAATATCCCAAATTTTTATTAAGGTTTTTGGAAACCATGTTCCTAAGATATTTTGAAAAGAATATCCTAAATTTTTATTGAGGTTTTAGGAAATCGGGTTCCTAAGAGATTCTAAAAAGAGTATCCCAAATTTTTATTGAGGTTTTAGGAAACTAGGTTCCTAAGAGACTCTAAAAAGAATATACTAAATTTCTAATGAGATTTCTGGGAAACCTTTGTGATGAAGGTGAGGCAAAGGGTTCAACATTTGACAAAAGGATGCAACCTTTTGAACCTAGCGATTGGTTGTGAGAGCGAGGTAAAGGGCACAACCTTTGATAAAAGGATACAACCTTTCAAACCTAGCAATTTATTGTGAGGGAGAGGCAAAGGTGCAACCTTTAAAAAATGGATGTAACCTTTTGAACCTAGAAATTGATTTGATTTGATGATGATAAGGTAAAGGGTGCAACCTTTGACAAAATGATGCAACCTCTTGAACCTAGCAATTGATTGTAAGGGTGAGGCAAAGTGTGCAACCTTTGACAAAATGACATAACATTTTTAACCTATCAATTGATTTAATTTGATGAAGGTAAGGTAAAGGGTGCAACCTTTTGAACCTAGTGATTGATATTGAGGGTGAGGCAAAGGGCGCAACCTTTGATAGAAGGATGAAACCTTTTGAACCAAGTAGTTGATAGGGTAAGGCAAAGGGCGTAACCTTTGACAAAATGATGTAACCTTTTGAACTTAGTGATTTATTTGGTGTGTTTGATGGTATTAAAATGATAAATGATAAGATAGGAGGGAAATACCAATCCCCCCAGTCACAAAATTGATTAGAAGAGGTGCGATATGCCCTAGATAGAAGTGTGGTTTAAAAGAGTGTGAAGTCCCTTAGTCATGAAAGTATTTAAATGAGAAGAGACTCCTAGTCATGAGATTGATTAGAAGGGGAGGAACTCCCCCAATTGTGAAAAAATTGTTGGAAGAGGAGGAACTCCCCCAATCATACGATTGGTATGAAGATGTAGAAATGATGATGAATGGAAAGAGAAGAAGGAAGAGGAGAAAAAGAAATGCGATGCTTTAGGAGAGTTATCGTGATGTGAGGAAGATGGGCGTGGAGGTGAGAGAATGTTGTTCCTGTGAGAGCTTGGGGGAAGAACCATGTGATGAGCCTAATGCCTAAGATATCGATCATAGGATGAAATCCTATTTCTTGACCTATGAGATGGGCTTAAAGTATGAGGAGGAATGGATGGGGTCTTGGTACAAGCATGAGAAGGGATGAAGAGGTGTTTGTTACTGATATGAGGGGTACCAGGTGGATTTGTCTCTCTCGAATGAGAATAATCCAATAGAATATCATCATCAGAATGAGAGAAAACCTATGTCTCTGGGTTGTGTGGATGAGGAGAGATAGGTAAAGTACCATCATTGGATTGAGAAGACATGGATGAATGATGAGAATGAGTAGAGGTGTTGTCCTCTGGATGGGTTGGAGAAATGGTTTGGGAGGGAAGTGGTATAGGAAAAGCTTCCATAGTTAGGAATGTGTGTGTGATATTTGGTCCTAGGTAAGGACACTAATTAGAAGGAAATAGACAAGGACAAAAACTGATTTTCTACCAAATATGAGGTGGAAAATTGACCAGGATGTTGTTATGAAGGTAACCAGACCTTTATGTGATATATAAGTTTGGGTCATTGGGTAGGGTGTGACTGGATTGGGTCACTGGGTACCTGGTGACTATGTCTAAAACTTGTTATAGAAATAGAAATTTGCTAGAGTTGTATCGAGGAACGTGGGAAACTTGTTTTTGTGGGTTTTTGAGCCAGTTTTGATGTGTTTTGTGAGAGAAATCCCAATCAATAATAGGAAACAAACACGAATAAATTGAATTTTTGCAAATTGTGTTTTGGTGCTTGAATATCCCTAAAACTGAAATAAAAGAAGTTATGATGGATGTATTCTAAAAGAAGATATGCTTGTAGACAATTTCCTATTATGCCCAAAGGCATGCAAGGGGTAATTGTATACAAACAAGCGAATGGCTTCTAGTGGAGATGATGGCTCACAAAACAACCTAAGGAGATAAAATGCACCAAACTACAAAATATGGTGGCATCTAAGACCTGTTATCGGCATACCCATGCTTTTGCTTCACCCTCGGGCGGGCTTAGTTAAGAACGATAGTTAAACACATTGATTATAATGAAGCCTTGTGAGTAGTGGCATCTAATCCTAACCTACTTAGAGTATTTCTCAAGAGTAGGGGATTTTTTGGTGATGAAGTCCAAAAAACCACTCGTTGGGGCCACTAAGGTGTGTAGGGGATGAGCTAGTGGAAGGAGATGAAAGCCAACATCATTAGTCTTGAGTGGGTATTGGTGATGAAATCTAATCTTGCCACTGTTTACGCTGAACATGAAGTGTGTGTGTTCTAATCTAGGAAAGCAAGAAATGTCTTTTTAAAAGTGAAATGCTTTTTTGAAGAAAGAAATGAAACACAACAAAGGATGAAGCAACCTTTTCCTTCAAATTTTATTTTGTTTTTGAAAATGAAATACTTTTTGCAAACTAAAAGAAAATGCAATGAACTACATATAGTAAGTTTTGTAGCACCAAATATATTCACAAAGTATAAATAAGATGATCTACAATCCCTTTGAATTTTATTGGTTCTGAACTAAACAGAAAGGTTTTACAGAGTTTACCTGTATCTCTAGCTCTTGTAAGCCATTTTAGATGGATTTCTTTGATTTAATTGCACTTTTGTTTGGATCATTGGGTACCTAGCAATTGGATTGAGTCACACCCTGCATAGCAACTATGATGAAAATGCATTTTTAGACCGGATCTGAGTTTTGGGATAGTGAATCTTGTTGTAGATAGGTACCTGCAACCACAAAAATTAGTAAATCACCTTCTATGGATAGAATAAGTGTCTAAACAAGCTAAATATGAAGTAAAAACAATCTCGCAAAGGTGGCATGGTGTTGAATATTGTAAGGGTACAAGATATAGCAATTTTGTAAAGGTGGTACAGTGCTAAATATTGCAAACAATATTACAAGGTGGCACGGTGCCAAATTTTGTAAGAAGACTAGAAACATCCAAGTGTTAGTAAAATAACATGATATCAAGTTATGTTAAACACAAAATGGTATCTATATTGCAAAGGTGGCACGATGTCGAATATTACAATCACACTTACATGGTGGTGCAATACTGATTTTTACAAGAGGTAAAGAGAATCAAGATGTTAGTAATGGTGGTGCAGTACCGAATATTACTAAAATTAATCTCACAATGTGACACGATGCCAAATTTTGTAAGGGTTGCATATTCATCAAGAAGGGTTGATTATACCTTTTTATGACACCAGTTTCTTTAGGTGGTTTGTAGCTATGGCGGTTGTCTTTTTGGTAAGGGGGATAGCAATCCTATACAAGGGAAAATTAGTCCCCCAGACATACCTACAACACTATAGTTGTTGTGGGCTTTATCAGTCCCCCAAACTTACCTACAACATTATCTATGAGCTTTTCATTGGGTAACTAGGTACCTAATTATTGGATTGGGTCGCACCCTACCTAGAGACTAAAATTTACAAATCAGAAAAACAACTATCGTAGGTCGAAGCCGAGTTTTTAGTGTTTTGTAAGCTTTCGGGTGGTTTTTGGAGCTCTTGTAACATAGAAAATAGTCAAAATTAGCTAACTAAAATATGAGATAACTAATAGGAAATAAATCAAGTGGAAGTCCCATCAAGCATGCCATAATAAACTCAGCATAAAATGAGTGTAAAGTTTATGAAATTATATATATTCAAAAAGGGTTATAGAATGTCCTTTTTGTATATTTGCCTTAAAAGGCTATAAAACAAGGTTTCAACATGGTGAATGTCCCTTTTCTTGAAGTTAACTACTGACTAAGTCCTGGATTGGTCTTCCAATGATCCTCAAGGGGTGTGGGTCTAGTGCATGTGTGCCACCATTAGTCAAACCATCATCTAAACCTGTCTGACCTACAAAATAGGGTTAACGTGTTTGGGTACCTATCATGGATCAAATCCCATAGTAATGAAGACAAATGACACTTAATAAAGCAGTAAAAAGCATATAAGAAGTTGTTGTAAATGACTAAAAATGATAAAAAATAGTAAAGTATACTTGCAGGGATGGTTTTGTAACTTTCTATCTGTTGGAAATGCACTCTGGCCAAAGTTGAACCCTACCTAGTGACTAGACTAGGTCGTTGGGTACCTAGCGATCAAGATTGTAATAGCATTTTTTGGATCTATCAAAATATGATGTTGTCATGTGGTTGTAATAGCTCCTGGTCGTTGGTGGATGTGCTCCTGTACCTATCGATACCTATCAAAAGGGGAGACAAGAGGGTATAAATGGTGTAATTGTCATGATGATTTTATGGATGTGTTGGTGGATGTATGTCTAATGTAATTTTGGTAGATTTTTGTTATGTTGAATGAGATGGATGGAATTAGGAAGAAAAGCACTCATATTTATAGCTTTTGGAGAGTTTAGGGGTGAGGTGTCCCCTATGAGGTGGAGTGTGGTTAGGGTTAGGTCCTAACCATGGTGAGGTTAGAGGGGTGAGGTGGAAAGTGAGTCATCCCCTCACATACCCTCAATAGGAATCTCCTAAATATCTAGAAATATCTAGATGCACACATGTGTGAGCAAGGGTTAGGGTTAACCCTGGTTGAGTAAATCCTAGGTTAGGTTATGATTAAGTTAAGCATATTTTAAATATATTAACTAAGTGATGGGTGCACACATGTGTGAGGATGATATTAGTGTTAATTTTGATTAATCCTAACTAATCATGTGTTTAAGTCATAAAGTGCACTTTATCATAAAGTAACTTTAAATCAAGGTTAGAGTTACCAAGATCATGCTTTTTGAAGGTGGTTGCATGAGAACCATGATTAGGCGTAGGAAAGGGCTTGGGTGGTCTAAGGAGCTTATGGATAGACCTTTTGATAAATGTAAAGTGTTTTGAGATTAATTAATGCAATTTTATGGGATTTGCAAATTAGTTAACCATGAAGAAGAAATGTATGGCCATGTGCGACTTTTAGGTGTCTACAGTTCCATGAAAATATTCATGTGGATAGATAGAAACCATTGTCCTTAATTTCAATAAAATAAACCCATTATATTAATGCCTAAAATTAATAGAATAAATTCATATAGTTCAAGCAAAAGAAAAATATGGTTAATCATGCTCAAGCATCATGTTTAGCCCATCAAATAACATAATTCTAGACCCTTCAAACATTATCATGCTTAGTCCACCAAATTTTCTAGACACAGTTGACAATATTCATTGAAGAGGAGGTAGTTGATGTTAGTCTCACAATGACACCGAGAGGGGGGGTGAATCAGTGTAGCTATTTAAATTCAAATCTACAACTCTTAACGCCGAAACAATGAAAATTTAAAATCAGATAAAGCAAGTATAACAAGAGAGCATTCCACAACACACGATGTAACGAGGTTCACCAATTTGGCTACTCCTCAAAAATGACTGCTTGGATTCCCGTCCAAATCCAGCCTTTGCAAAATACCAATTTTACAATCAATTTACCAAGGACCCACCGGAAGGAGCACCAACCCCCGATTTATCTGCACCAACAGAAAGGAGCACCAACCCCTAATTTATCTGCACCAACAGAAAGGAGCACCAACCCCTAATTCCAAGCACCAACTTGGACTGCAATTTTGAAACTATAAGATTGACATAAAAATGCCTTCGCTTATACAAGACCCCGACCGGTCTATTGCTAACCCAACCTCTCTCGCTATTCACCAAAACACCACACACACTTAAGGCTCTACTTACTGCACTTTTACGGCCCTCTTACAGCCCTCTTGCTCGCTTCTTACTGCACTCTTACGGCTCTCACGGCTCTGCTTAACGCTCTCTTATGACACTCTTCCAACCCTCTTTTGTAGCACTTTCACTCTTTTCACCTGTAATTCTCCATGTAGACCTCCTTTTATAACAAAGTTCTGACTCTATTTTTAACTTCCATATTTTTGCATGCAACTTATTAATAGAAACTTCTATATGTAACTCCTTTATCACATAATATTCTCTCATGCAACCTATTAATAGTTATGGCTCTTTGTTTGGTCTTCGACTGATGACTTTTTAACCGCTCGATGATTTCACTCGTAACTCGCCTCGTGAATCGTTCGACTTCAGTTCACTGTTCTTATTTTAGCTGCATGATTTTTCTCTATAATCGCACTCGTAATCGTCGTATCGACTTCAGTTAACTCTTCTTATTTTAGCTGCATGATTTTCTTTGTAACGGCCCCTGTAACTGTCGTATAACTTCAGTTAATCGTCACATATCTTATTTTGGTTGGGTTCTCTTCTTAGCTCACGCCAAAGTGACCTATCACGAAATCATGACACTTCTGCCTCTTTGTCCTCTTCTCGGATTTTGCCCATGAAAACACAACATGTCGCGATATCGTGACACTTTCGCCTCCTTGCTTCTTTTCTTGGCTTGTACCCGTGAAAACACATGTCGCGATATCGTGACACTTTCGCCTCCTTGCTACTTTACTTGGTTTGAACCTAAAAACATGTCGTGATATCGTGACACTTTCGCCTCCGTACTCTTCCTCTTTACTTTTGTCACGATATCGTGACACTTCTGCCTTCTTACTTTCTCTCTCCTCCTTTAGTCGTGAAAATGCGACATGTCACGATATCGCGACACTTTTTCTCCTTTGCTCTTTCTCTTGCCTTCGGGTCATGAAAACGTGACATGTCGCGATATCGCGACACTTTTTCTCTCGGACTCTCTCTCTTGCAATATGTCATGAAATCACGACACTTTTTCTTTCGTACAATCTCTCTTGCAATATGTCATGAAATCGTGACACTTTTTCTTTCAGACTCTCTCTCTTGCAATATGTCATGAAATCGTGACACTTTTTCTTCCGTACAATCTCTCTTGCAATATGTCACGAAATCATGACACTTTTTCTACTTGCCTTTTTCTCTTCCAATATGTCACGAAATCGTGACACTTTTTCTTCCGTACAATCTCTCTTGCAATATGTCATGAAATCGTGACACTTTTTCTACTTGCCTTTTCTCTTCAATATGTCAGGAAATCGTGACACTTTTTCTTCTCTCTTTTCAATATGTCGTAAATCGTGACACTTTTTCTACTTGCCTTTTCTCTTCGAATATGTCACGAAATCGTGACACTTTTTCTTTCTTGCGCTTTCTCTTCGAACATGTCATGAAATCGTGATAGTTTTTCTTCTTGCGCTTTCTTTCGAACATGTCACGAAATCGATAGCTTTTCTTGCTTGTTTCTTCAACATGTCGCGAAATCGTGATAGTTTTTCTTTTTCTTTCGAACATGTCACGAAATCGTGATAGTTTTTCTTTCTTCTCAACATGTCGCGATATCGCGATACTTTTTCTTTCTTGCTCAACATGTCGCGATATCGCGACAGTTTTCTTCCTTGTGATTTTCTTTTGATTTTTAGCATATGGGCCACTTCGATCTTTTGGAAAATCACTGTACATACTCGAAGAACCTCTTAACTCCTGTCCACTCGCATCAACCGATCTGTCTGACCGTGTTGAAAACAATGAAAATACTCGTTGTCGCACCTTGCTCAAAAATCTCCCCTTTGGAATTGTTGGCAACACACGTGCAATTTCCTGTAATTCTTCTCCCCCTTTGACAATAATACCAAAGGGCTGCTGCAGACTCCCCCTGAGTCCATGCACAACATTCTCAGGCACAAATTATTACAGTTAGCAAAAATTACAAACATGAGCAAAAAGATAATCAAATATATAAATGCTCCCCCTGAGAATGTGGTCCCGATAGCTAGTCAGTTCTTGGGAAGCGTGACCACTCCCAATTTATTGCGAAGGTACTCAAAAATTTCCTTGGGCAGCGGTTTTGTGAAGATATCCGCTACTTGCTCTGTAGTTGGGACAAAATCCAACTTAACCTCACCTTCCGCAACTTTCTCCTTCAGAAAGTGATATCGGATAGCAATATGTTTTGTGCGAGAATGCATAACCGGATTCTTTGAGATGTTAATGGCACTGGTGTTATCACACTTAACTGAAATTGGCTCACTGAAGTTAATGCCAAGATCTTTCAGGGTTTGTTTCATCCATAAGACCTGCGTACAACACGTAGTTGCTGCAATATATTCTGCCTCTACTGTGGATAAGGAGACTGACTCTTGTTTCTTACTGTGCCATGCGACCAACCTGTCTCCAAGATAGAATGCACCTCCACCGGTACTCTTTCTGTCATCGACACATCCCCGCCCAATCTGCATCTGAATACGCAATAAGGGTGAAGTCCTTACCTTTCGGATACCATAACCCATACTCCATAGTACCCTTCAGATACCGAAGAATCCTCTTCACCGCTGTCACATGAGTCTCCTTGGGACTAGCCTGAAATCGTGCTACCATGCAAACCGCCTGCAAGATATCTGGTCCGGTAGCCATCAAATACAGTAGGCTCCCAATCATAGATCTGTACATGGTTTGATCAACATCTGGAGATTTTTCATCCTTGCTCAACTTGCAACCTGTCATCATGGGAGTGCTAACAGGCTTACAATCCTCCATTGTGAACTTTTTTAGCATCTCTTTCACATATTTAACTTGAGAAATAAATATGCCCTTCTCATTTTGATTAACTTGCAGTCCGAGGAAATACGAAAGTTCACCAATCATTGACATTTCAAATTCTTTCTGCATCTTATTTGCTAAATCTTTACACGACTCATCATTGTCGCTGCCAAAAATGATATCATCTACGTATACAACAAGGACAATGAGATGGCCATTCTCTATTTTGACATACAAATTGCTATCCACCATACCTTTTTTGAACCCTTGTTGAGTAAGATAGTTGTCTAGCCTTGCATACCATGCTCTGGGTGCCTGTTTCAAGCCATACAATGCTTTCTTCAACTTGCAGATGAAGTTGGGATTATCACCGAGTTGGAAACCATCTGGCTGCTCAATATAGACCTCTTCTTCAAGTTTTCCATTCAGAAATGCTGATTTCACATCCATTTGATAAACTTTGAAATTCTTGTGAACTGCTAAAGCCATAAACATTCTAATTGCCTCTAGTCTAGCCACTGGTGCAAAGGTTTCCTCAAAGTCAATACCTTCAACTTGTGCATAGCCTTTACAGACCAATCTTGCTTTATTCCTCACTACCCGTCCATCTTCATTCAATTTGTTTCAAAAAATCCATTTAGTACCGATTATATTTTTATTTGCGTGTCTTGGTACTAACTCCCATGTTTTGTTTTTCTCGATCTGATCTAATTCTTCATTTATTGCCATCATCCAACTTTCATCTTTGCTTGCTTCAACAACATTTTTGGGCTCAATGCTGGATAATAGAGAGTAGTTACTTACTACTCTTCTTCTTGTCTGAACACCAACTGTGGGGTCTCCAATTATTTGCTCTCTAGGATGATTTTTCTGCCAACTGCCTGTTTTGAATTTCTTGTTTTCTTCCTCTTCTGAATCACTACTTAAATCATCTGAGTCAATTTTCTGTTTCTTTTCCGTTTCCTTTTCCTCATCTCCTTCAATAACCTCTTCATAAATTGGGTAGTTTTCTTCATAGCTTATTTCTCGTTCCCTACCTTCATCAACTTTAACATCGACACTCTCCACAATTTTCTTTAGCCTCTTGTTGTAGCATGTGTAGGCTTTGCTTTTTGTCGAATAGCCAAGAAAAATACCTTCATCAGCTCTATCTTCAAACTTACCAAGATTATCTTCAGTTCTTTTGATGTAACACTTGCTGCCAAAAACTTTAAAGTATCTTGTTGTTGCCTTTTTACCGAACCATAGCTCATACGGAGTTTTGCTTTCATGCGTCCTCAACATGCACCTATTTTGGATGTATACCGCAGTATGGACTGCCTCTTTCCAAAATCTGTCTGCTATTTTGCTCTCAGTCAACATAGTCCATGCCATTTCCTGCACTGTCCTGTTCTTTCTTTCTACCACACCATTCTGCTGAGGTGTCCTTGCTGCTGAAAATTGTCTCCTAATCCCATATTTTTCATAGTACTCTGCAAACTCCTCTGAAATGAACTCTCCTCCTCTATCTGATCTTAAACATTTAATCCTTTTTCCTGTTTGATTCTCAACTTGTTTTTTGAAAATCTTGAACATCTCAAAGGCATCTGATTTAAGCTTCAAAAATAGTACCCATGTCATCCTGGAATAGTCATCTATGCACAACATAAAGTATTTGTCACCATTTATGCTTTGCGTTCTCATGGGTCCACATAAATCAGTATGTATTAGTTCTAAAGGTTTGCTTGTGAAGTACTCTTTTGTTTTAAATGTGGCTCTAGTTTGCTTCCCCTTTTGGCATGAAGCACAAATGCTATTTAATGGTTTGCCAATGGTGGGAATATCTCTCACCGCCCTTTTTGAGCTGATTTTTACTAGATTGTCAAAACTGATATGACCGAGCCTCTTGTGCCACAACCAATTTTCTTCTTCCCGTCCAATCAAGCACGCTCCTTCTGAAGTCTCTCGAGAGAGTATACAGGTTGCCAGATGTCCTTGATCCACTTGCTATCAACTTTCCATAGTTTGTTGTTCCGACTTCACAACCCCGCTTCTTGAAAATTACTTCATGACCTCTCGTCACAAATCTAACTTACGCTTAACAAGTTATGCTTTAGACTAATCACAAACAAGACTTCTTTTGACTTGATTTTTCCATCACCGATCTTAACTGATCCTTTGCCAACTATCTTAGCTCCATCATTATTTCCAAATTTTACATAACCACCTTCATATTTCTGTAACTTCTCAAATTTTTGTTTGTCACCCGTCATATGACTGGAGCATCCACTATCAAGTATCCATGGTGCAGATTTGTTCTGTGCTTTAAATGTTGTCTGTACGATCAAGGATTCCTTTTCTTCCTTGGGTCACTCCTTTTCTTTCCACTCTGGTTGATTACAGCTTTGGTCACTTGTTTTGACTTTTCTTTGTCAGTAGCTTGTGCATGTTTTTCGAGAAATTTTCTATTTTGTCTCAAACCATTTGGTTGAAATTTTCTTCCCCGATGTTTATTTGCTGCAAATGTACTTCGACAATTTCTTGCAATGTGCCCAAAATTATGATAGTTATAACATTCTACTGCATAATCCATCAACGGTGAAAAAACATTTCTACTGGTAAAGTTCCTTTGTCCTACATTATACTTGCAATCTGAAATCTTATGTCCATAACCATTGCATTTAAAACAATAACCAGAAAAGGAATGAGTGAACCTGGGTGATGGTCTTTGCCATTTTGTAGTGGGAGCCATAAATCTTCTTCTCCTTTGATGAGTGACATTGGTGAATCCATCATTGTCAATACTCCTCTCGTGCCTGGCATTATTGCTTTCTTTAGCATGATTCATTTTTTCTTGATCAACCCTGATCTTATCTTCATTCTTTATGGGTTCTACAGTTATGGCCTTTGATCCATTTGATGATTCTCCTTCGACGAAGCCTAAACCAAATTTGATGCCTCGTAGTCCTTTGGTTATTTATAATCTTATCCAACTTCACAGAACTTTCTTCAAGTTTGTGATAACAACTCATTTTTTGATTCATCTCTTCTAGCTGCATCCTTAAACCAACAATCTCTTCTTCTAGCTTGCTGCACTCATCTATTTTCATGGTTAATTGTACTTCGATATCTTCAGATATTTTCTTAAATTCGTCTATCTGTACTTTCAAGCTGGTTATGATTTCATTGGCATCCTCAAGCTTTCTTGAAATTTTCTTATTCTTTTTCCTTTCTATACTCAACTCTTTAAGTGCAACGACCAACTCACCTTCCAGATCTACTTCAGCCTCAACCTCAAGTTTTTTATCACATTCCTATTTTTCCTCTATTTTTTCTTCTTCGAATGCCATGAAAAGAGCTTCACCTGTTTCTTCTTCAGAATCCTCACCGGAGCTGTCTTCTGAAGGACTGACATTCTTGGATATGAAACTTTTCTTCTTGAAGTTGCCTTTTCTAAAATTTGGTTTCTTCTTCCAGTCACTTCTTTCTTGGTGTGAACCTTCATCACTTTTGTTTTTCTCATTAAGTGGACATTTAGCCGCAAAGTGCCCAATGCCTCCATAGTTGAAACACTTAAATGGTAGCTTTCCTCTGTATTTTCCTTTTCCCCTTATTAGTTTTCGAACAAAGTTTGCTTCCGTTTCATCTGATGTCTCTTCTTCCTCGGATTCTTGTTTTGCTTTTATATTTTTATGTGCTTTAAAAGCAGTTTCTCTGTCCGTGGGTTTAGTTTTTCCTATTCTCATCTCATATGCAATCAAAGAACCATGCATCTCATCCATACTAAAAGTATTTAGATCTTTAGCTTCTTCTATTGCTGAAACTTTAGAATCAAATCTTTGGGGAAGAGATCTTAGTACCTTTTTCATGATGACAACATCTTCCATTTCCTCATCGAGTCCTCTAATCGCATTAATGATTCCATTAACTCTAAGCATGTATGCCTCTATGTTCTCATCATCATTCATCTTTAATGCTTCGAACTGAGCTCGATGCATTTGTAACTTGGCCTCCTTGATCTTGTCATCTCCTTCATGAATGCTCCTTAGTTTGTCCCACATGTCTTTTGCCATTTTACAACTCATAATCTTTATCAGTTCACTGTCCACTAAACCGCACATGATAGCATTCTTTGCTTTAGAGTTATTCTCAAATAGTTTCTTACCGATAGCATCGGTTGGAGGAGTGGTGGGTATTGTGTATCCACTGTCTACTGACTCCCAAATGTCGTATCCCAAAGCACATAGATATGTCTGCATCCTGAGTCTCCAAAATGCGTAATTAGTTTCATCAAACAATGGTGCTTTGTTTGATGAGAATCCTTCACCACCTGCCATTGTCTCACTTCCAAGATCACCTTAGCCGATTAAGCTTGTTCAGGAACTTGGCTCTGATACCAATTGTTAGTCTCACAATGACACTGAGAGGGGGGGTGAATCAGTGTAGCTATTTAAATTCAAATCTACAACTCTTAACGCCGAAACAATGAAAATTTAAAATCAGATAAAGCAAGTATAACAAGAGAGCATTCCACAACACACGATGTAACGAGGTTCACCAATTTGGCTACTCCTCAAAAATGACTACTTGGATTCCCATCCAAATCTAACCTTTGCAAAATACCAATTTTACAATCAATTTACCAGTACCCACTGGAAGGAGCACCAACCCCTGATTTATCCGCACCAATAGAAAGGAGCACCAACCCCTAATTTATCTGCACCAACAGAAAGGAGCACCAACCCCTAATTCCAAGCACCAACTTGGACTACAATTTTGAAACTATAAGATTGACATAAAAATGCCTTCGCTTATACAAGACCCTGACTGGTCTATTGCTAACCCAACCTCTCTCGCTATTCACCAAAACACCACACACACTTAAGGCTCTGCTTATTGCACTTTTACGGCCCTCTTATCAACCCTCTTCTGCTTCTTACTGCACTCTTACGGCTCTCATGGCTCTGCTTAACGCTCTCTTACGACACTCTTCCAACCCTCTTTTTGTAGCACTTTCACTCTTTTTCAGCACTGTAATTCTCCACGTAGACCTCCTTTTATAACAAAGTTCTGACTCTATTTTTAACTTCCATATTTTTGCATGCAACTTATTAATAGAAACTTCTATATGTAACTCCTTTATCACACAGTATTCTCTCATGCAACCTATTAATAGTTACGGCTCTTTGTTTGGTCTTCGATTGATGACTTTTAGTTTAACCGTCGCTCGATGATTTCACTCCGTAATTGGCCCTGTAATCGTCGTTCTGACTTCAGTTCACTGATTCTTATTTTAGCTGCATGATTTTTCTCTATAATTCACACTGTAATTGTATCGACTTCAGCTTAACTCTTCTTATTTTAGTGCATGATTTTCTTCTACAATGGCCCCTGTAACTGTCGTATAACTTCAGTTAATCGTCACATATCTTATTTCGGTTGGGTTCTCTTCTTAGCTCATGCCAAAGTGACCTGTCATGAAATCGTGACACTTCTGCCTCTTTGTCCTCTTCTCGATTTTCCCGTGAAAACACAACATGTCACGATATCGTGACACTTTCGCCTCCTTGCTTCTTTTCTTGGCTTGTACCCATGAAAACACAACATGTCGTGATATCGTGACACTTTCGCCTCCTTGCTACTTTACTTGGTTTGTAACCAAAAACATGTCACGATATCGTGACACTTTCGCCTCCTTACTCTTCCTCTTTACTTTTGTCGCGATATCGTGACACTTCTGCCTTCTTACTTTCTCTCTCCTCCTTTAGTCGTGAAAATGTGACATGTCGCGATATCGCGACACTTTTTCTCCTTTGCTCTTTCTCTTGCCTTCGGTCATGAAACGTGACATGTCGCGACACTTTTCTCTCTCTCTTGTAATATGTCTGAAATCGTGACACTTTTTCTTCCGTACAATCTCTCTTGCAATATGTCATGAAATCGTGACACTTTTTCTTTCGACTCTCTCTCTTGCAATATGTCACGAAATCGTGACACTTTTTCTTCCGTACAATCTCTCTTGCAATATGTCACGAAATCGTGACACTTTTTCTACTTGCCTTTTCTCTTCCAATATGTCACGAAATCGTGACACTTTTTCTTCCGTACTATCTCTCTTGCAATATGTCATGAAATCGTGACACTTTTTCTACTTGCCTTTTCTCTTCCAATATGTCACGAAATCGTGACACTTTTTCTTCGTACTATCTCTTTGAATATGTCATGAAATCGTGACACTTTTTCTACTTGCCTTTTCTCTTCGAACATGTCACGAAATCGTGACAGTTTTTCTTGCTTGCGCTTTCTCTTCGAACATGTCACGAAATCGCGATAGTTTTTCTTGCTTGCGCTTTCTTTTCGAACATGTCACGAAATCGCGATAGTTTTTCTTCTTGCTTTCTTTCAACATGTCATGAAATCGCGATAGTTTTTCCTTCTTTCTTTTCGAACATGTCACGAAATCGTGATAGTTTTTCTTTCTTCTCAACATGTCGCGATATCGCGACAGTTTTTCTTTCTTGCTCAACATGTCGCGATATCGCGACAGTTTTTCTTCCTTGTGATTTTCTTTTGATTTTTAGCATATGGGCCACTTCGATCTTTTGGAAAATCACTGTACATACTCTGAAGAACCTCTTAACTCCTGTCCACTGCATCAACCGATCTGTCTGACTGTGTTGACAACAATGACAATACTGTTGCTGCACCTTGCTCAACAATCTCCCCCTTTGGAATTGTTGGCAACACACGTGCAATTTCCTGTAATTCTTCTCCCCCTTTGACAATAATACCAAAGGGCTACTGCAGACTCCCCCTGATTCCATGCACAACATTCTCAGGCACAAATTATTACAGTTAGCAAAAATTACAAACATGAGCAAAAAGATAATCAAATATATAAATGCTCCCCCTGAGAATGTGGTCCCGATAGCTAGTCAGTTCTTGGGAAGCGTGACCACTCCCAATTTATTGTGAAGGTACTCAAAAATTTCCTTGGGCAGCGGTTTTGTGAATATATCCGCTACTTGCTCTGTAGTTGGGACAAAATCCAACTTAACCTCACCTTTCACAACTTTCTCCTTTAGAAAGTGATATCGGATAGCAATATGTTTTGTGCGAGAATGCATAACCGGATTCTTTGAGATGTTAATGGCATTGGTGTTATCACACTTAACTAAAATTGGCTCACCGAAGTTAATGCCAAGATCTTTCAGGGTTTGTTTCATCCATAAGACCTACGTACAACAAGTAGTTGCTGCAATATATTATGCCTCTGATGTGGATAAGGAGACTGACTCTTGTTTCTTACTATGCCATGCGACCAACCTGTCTCCAAGATAGAATGCACCTCCACTGGTACTCTTTCTATCATCGACACATCCTTCCCAATCTGCATCTGAATACGCAATAAGGGTGAAGTCCTTACCTTTCGGATACCATAACCCATACTCCATAGTACCCTTCGGATATCGAAGAATCCTCTTCACTCGTTGTCACATGAGTCTCCTTGGGACTAGCTCTGAAATCGTGCTACCATGCAAACTGCCCGCAAGATATCTGGTCCGGTAGCTATCAAATACGATAGGCTCCTAATCATAGATCTGTACATGGTTTGATCAACATCCGGAGATTTGTCATCCTTGCTCAACTTGCAACCTGTCGTCATGGGAGTGCTAACAGGCTTACAATCCTCCATTGTGAACTTTTTTAGCATCTCTTTCACATATTTAACTTGAGAAATAAATATGCCCTTCTCATTTTGATTAACTTGCAGTCTGAGGAAATACGAAAGTTCACCAATCATTGACATTTCAAATTCTTTCTGCATCTTATTTGCTAAATCTTTACACGACTCATCATTGTTACTGCCAAAAATGATATCATCTACGTATACAACAAGGACAATGAGATGGCCATTCTCTATTTTGACATACAAATTGCTATCCACCATACCTTTTTTGAACCCTTGTTGAGTAAGATAGTTGTCTAGCCTTGCATACCATGCTCTAGGTGCCTGTTTCAAGCCATACAATGCTTTCTTCAACTTGTAGATGAAGTTGGGATTATCACCGAGTTGGAAACCATCTGGCTGCTCAATATAGACCTCTTCTTCAAGTTTTCCATTTAGAAATGTTGATTTCACGTCCATTTGATAAACTTTGAAATTCTTGTGAACTGCTAAAGCCAGAAACATTCTAATTGCCTCTAGTCTAGCCACTAGTGCAAAGGTTTCCTCAAAGTCAATACCTTCAACTTGTGCATAGCCTTTACAGACCAATCTTGCTTTATTCCTGACTGCCTGTCCATCTTCATTCAATTTGTTTCGAAAAATTCCATTTTGTACCGATTATATTTTTATTTGCAGGTCTTGGAACTAACTCCCATGTTTTGTTTTTCTCGATTTGATCTAATTCTTCATTTATTTCCATCATCCAACTTTCATCTTTGCTTGCTTTAGCAAAATTTTTGGGCTCAATGCTGGATAATAGAGAGCAGTTACTTACTACTCTTCTTCTTGTCTAAACACCAACTATTTGGTCTCCAATTATTTGCTCTCTAGGATGATTTTTCTTCCAGCTGCCTGTTTTGAATTTCTTATTTTCTTCCTCTTCTGAATCACTACTTAAATCATCTGAGTCAATTTTCTGTTTCTTTTCCATTTCCTTTTCCTCATCTCCTTCAATAACCTCTACACTTTTGCCTCCTTGCTACTTTACTTGGTTTGAACCCGCAAAAATATAACATGTCGCGATATCGCGACACTTTCGCCTTCGTACTCTTCCTCTTTACTTTTGTCGCGATATCGCGACACTTCTGCCTTCTTACTTTCTCTCTCCTCCTTTAGTCGTGAAAATATGACATGTCGCGATATCACGACACTTTTTCTCCTTTGCTCTTTCTCTTGCCTTTGGGTCGCGAAAACACTACATGTCGCGATATCGCGACACTTTTTCTCTCGAACTCTCTCTCTTGCAATATGTCGCGAAATCGTGACACTTTTTCTTTCGTACAATCTCTCTTGCAATATGTCGTGAAATCGCGACACTTTTTCTTTTGGACTCTCTCTCTTGCAATATGTCGCGAAATCGTGACACTTTTTCTTTCGTACAATCTCTCTTGCAATATGTCGTGAAATCGTGACACTTTTTCTACTTGCCTTTTTCTCTTCCAACATGTGAAATCGCGACACTTTTTCTTCCGTACTATCTCTCTTGCAATATGTCGTGAAATCGTGACACTTTTTCTACTTGCCTTTTTCTCTTCCAACATGTCGCGAAATCACGACACTTTTTCTTTCGTACTATCTCTCTTGCAATATGTCGTGAAATCGTGACACTTTTTCTACTTACATTTTTCTCTTCCAACATGTCGCGAAATCACGATAGTTTTTCTTGCTTGCGCTTTCTCTTCGAACATGTCGTGAAATCGTGACAGTTTTTCCTGCTTGCGCTTTCTTTTCGAACATGTCGCAAAATCACGATAGTTTTTCTTGCTTGCGCTTTCTCTTCGAACATGTCGCAAAATCGTGACAGTTTTTCCTGCTTGCGCTTTCTTTTCAAACATGTCACGAAATCGCGACAGTTTTTCTTTCTTCTCAACATGTCGCGATATCGCGACAGTTTTTCTTTCTTGCTCAAAATGTCACGATATCGTGACAGTTTTCTTCCTTGTGATTTTCTTTTGATTATTAGCATATGGGCCACTTCGATCTTTTGGAAAATCACTGTACATACTCTGAAGAACCTCTTAACTCTTGTCCACGGCATCAACCGATCTGTCTGACTGTGTTGACAACAATGATAATACTGTTGCTGCACCTTGCTCCACAGTTGAGGCCTATGGTAGCCCAAAACCATGATGGAAAATAGTTGTAGAGAATTGCAAAGAGGAGGTTCTAAGTTCAAGGCAGATCACACCAGAGATTCAAATTTTTGGGTTCTAAGAGGCTACATCCGAAGGGAATCTAAATGTGCTTGGGGATTTCTTTGTCACCTAAGAGAACCAAGTGTTATAGCTCAAATCTCATTTGCACTTCAAATCTTGAGTCCTAAATTACTTATAAAGTGATGGAGGACACTAAAAATCTGACAGTTGTGAAAACTATCACTAAATTTCAATTTATTGTAAAAATTTTGAAAATCTAGTGTGTCTTTTGGACTGTGAGGACTTCATATGAGGTTGAAGCCAATACATGGGTCAAATTATTCTTTGGGATAGAACTCGGTAGTGGCTCGATGGTGATAGGATGTGCACCATTTACAAGGGTCCAAAAATATATGAGATATTTTTTTTTAACATGGAAAGATGGTCATGCTCATTGTAAATACTTACTCCAATAGAGAAATAGAGGGATGGAATTGCAGAGGGGAAGGAGGAATTTCCAAAAGGAAAATTCTCCCTCATAAGGTAAGATTAACCTACTTTGATACCATTGATGTGGATCGAAATCCAACTAAGTTTGCATTAAGAAACATATGCTTAAATAAGCATAAAGAAATACATGGCTAACAAACAACTAACAAAATCTAACTAAATCTAACTCTAATAGACCCAAACACAGAGTTTATTCACAACTGATAACAAGAAGCTTCTTGGACATGATTTGGATTGAAAGCTCCCGTTTACATGTAAGAATCTAACTATTTAATAATTTCTACTAAAGCTAAAATATGTCCTCATAAAACCAACTAATATGGTCAGGGGGAGATCCTTATGCTAAGGACTAGCCAAAGAAATTATTGATGTAGGAGCTGATAATGATGTGTGCTTAATCAATTCTAATGGAAAGGTATAGATCTAGGTTGATGAGAGAGGTAGGTACATGAAGATAGGTCAATACCCATCTGGCCTAAATAGGGCTCAAAGAAGGGCATTTAGACTACAAATTGCTCATTATGTTCATTGAAGGTGTTTTGTTTCAAAGGAACTTTGATGGAATCCTCTTAAGATGTGTTAGAATGGATTAAATTCACTCTTTGATTCAAGAATTCCATCAAGGGTTTTCAAGTGGTCATGTTTAGCTCAAACTACTACAAAAATAATTAGAGTTGGGTTTTATTGGCCTAGCATGTTTTCAAATACTCACCATTGGGTAAGAAAATGTGACAAGTGTAAGTTCTTCACTAGAAGGAAGAGGAATGTGCACATGTCTTTGAAGCGTATAGCAATAGATAAACCATTCTTCCAATGGGGATTGGATTTCATTGGAATGATTAACCCACCATCAAGTGCAAGTCACAAATGGATACTTATTGCAACTAATTATTTTACCAGATGGATAGAAGCAATCTCATTAAAGGAGACCACTAAGAAGGTGATCATTGATTTCCTAGAGGATATTATAACCAGATTTTGTATCCTAAACAATATCATCATAGATTATGGAAATACATTCATTGGGACCAAAATTACCTAGTTTGCCCTCCAGTATCACATATATTTAAAGGTTTTTTAAAACTACTATTCTCAAGGAAATGGTCTAATAAAGTCAACTAATAAGAACTTGATCAAGATTTGGAGAGGATTGGTTTAGAGAATCAAATATAGTGGCACCTCCATCCTAGAAAAACCTTATGGGCAAATAGAATTACTTCAAAGAATGCTATAGGGTGCTCACCTTATACCTTAGTCTATGGAAAGGAGGTAAAATTACCTATCTCCATAGAGTTGTAAGCATTGAAGTTACTTCATCAGATAGAACTCCAAGAGAATGATGCCATGACCATAAGAATGGGAGAGATATTAAAACTCAAAGAATAGATATAAATGACTAGAGAATAGTTGTTGAAGCATTTAGGGATAGTTAAAAAATGTTTGATAAAAAGGCAATTCCTCTAAACTTCAAGGTCAATGACCAAGTGCTCAAATGGGAATAGGATAAGAGTAAACCAATATGACACACTAAATTTTATTTCCTTTAGAGTGGTCTTTACAACATTTTCGCTTGCATACGAAGAATTCGTTTGAGCTCTCAATGCTCAATGGCTATGCATTACCGATCCTAGTTAATGGGATCTACTACTTGAAGAGCTACCCTCGATCATAGTATAAATATATATGTATATATTATACTTAGCTAATATATTCTATTTTATTTTATAAAAGGTTTCATTTTTGGGGTACTTGTTTCACACCATTGATTGAAAACATTCCTTATTTCATGGGATCATGGAGATTTCAAAAGTTATAGAGATGTGAAGTCGCAAAGGTAATATATGTCATTGAAAAACATGAGCTAATCAATATCAATGGTCTACATAATTTCGATAATTCTAAGTAGAAACATTTCTTCCCAAGTAACAATAGTTGTTATATCATCAAGTGACATCCATGAGCCATCCAATCCATGGGGTTATGATATTTGTGTATTCAGATTTCACTTTTACCTCAAGGTTTTGATGTAACAGTTCGTTACATTTGGTATTAGATAAACCACCTAGGTTCGAGTCACAAAGCAGATGGGAAGTCAGTT
This sequence comes from Wollemia nobilis, assembly GCA_028583015.1. Taxonomy (NCBI): domain Eukaryota; kingdom Viridiplantae; phylum Streptophyta; class Pinopsida; order Araucariales; family Araucariaceae; genus Wollemia; species Wollemia nobilis. Next base: position 37,899,770 of record JAQPPZ010015824.1, on the reverse strand, counting down.
TTACCATGCCAAAGTCCCTACTTGGGAGTGGACATAGAGTTAGGGCCACTGTCCAAAGTTTGATCTCGAAGTGGGTGGGAATGTTATAATCCAGGTGTATTTAGATTTCACTTTCACATCAAGGTTTTGGTGTAACAGTTCGTTATAGGGGCTCTCTCTTGTACATATGTATCATACTTAGCTAAATTTGTGTTCCCTATCTTGTAAAGAGATTTTTGGATCCAATATCTCATGCCATTGATAATGACATACGATAGGCATGTGCTCAATCAAGAGATATCAAATAAAGACATGAGGTTGAGGTAATGTGATTTATTTTATTAAATCATTAACAAGTAGTGTTATTTTCTAAAATAATAAATGTCATTGTCTCCTCGAGACAGTGACAATCATCTGATTATTCAATGATAAAGGCCCTCAGATCATCTGAATGATGAAGACTCAAAAGGTGACGATCTCTTCTGGTAAGACCCCAAGGTCTTACTATAAAATTATTAACAAATTAATGTAAATGTAATCGCAAGCCACTCAAAAGGGGCTCCCTTGTAATCGCTTTGCCACTATAGGGGGCTCCCTCCTTAGAATCTATGCTTATTATTCTTCTTCTTGGATGATTTGATATGGATGGCCAACCTAATATATATATCTACCCTAAAGCTATGTTGGTGAAGAGACATGATGGTTCACGTATGAAGAGATGTGATGGTTCATGTTATGAAGGGTTGTGATGGTTCACTTTATAAGTTAATAATATAATAATTAAATGATTAATAATACTAACTAATAATTTTAGGATTGAGGATCCTAACATGCCACCCTTCTTAAAAAGAGCTTTGTCCTCAAATCTCAAAGTGAGAAGCTTTGTCCTTTGTTTTCCAAGAAGGATTTGTGTAAGTTCTTGGACTCTTTTAATGGCATCCTTTCGTAGGCAGGGATATCGAGAAGGATGAAGCATTAGCGAGGGGTTGCCAAGAACAATAGTAGAATCTTCCTTAGGAAAATCATGATGACGATGGGAGGGCAACCCTTGGGGTTCCTCAAATACTTTAGAATGATGCATCAAAAGTGATGGTAATGATTTCATATCCTTTTTTGGTTCCTTGGTAGAACCAATGGAGGAGTGTGTAGTCACTCTATGTTGGTTCCGAATAGGTTTGGTCATATGGCAAGAACACACTATTGGTGAGGAAGGTATTTGTAGGTCTTGTAGAGTGCATGTTTGGCTAGCATTGATCACTTTGGGTATGTTTACCTCATCCTTGCTTGGTACATCAATCAATTCTTGCACATCGACCTCATTGTCTTCATTGCGGTGAGTAGGTGCACTGGTTGCTTCGGACACAACTACCTCATCTGCTTGCTCTATGGAGATACAAGGATCAACTTCCTTCAATAAATACAATGTTAGTGTAGCACATTTATGGTGGGGTTCAAATTGTTCATCACAATTATCACAGAGTCCTTTTGCTCGTCGTTCTTTCATCTCCTCAAAGCTAAGATGTTTAATTCGTAAAGTTCGGTTAGATTTGGGGGTTGTGTAAGTGCTTTGTGCCCTTCCATTATGCATAGGTTTGGGAGCGATGTAAGTGGTCGACAATTTTTCCATAAGTGGTTTCCCTAATCGTTGTTGTGCATTGATTTTATCTTTAGCTAATTTTGCCAATCCATAGGTCTGCATCATTGTATAGGGATTGAACCTTGTCACCTCCATTCTAATTTCCTCTTTTAATCCCCTAATGAAGCCACTTATGAGAATTGATTCATCCAATATTGTGTTGTGTTTGGTGATATCCTCAAACCGAGTTTGATACTCACGTACAAAAGTGATTTGATGAAGATCTTTGAGCAATTCCCACATGACTGGGTCCCACATGGCTCTGATACCAAATGGTAAGACCCCAAGGTCTTACTATAAAATTATTAACAAATTAATGTAAATGTAATCGCAGGCCACTCAAAGGGGGCTCCCTTATAATCGCTTTGCCACTATAGGGGGCTCCCTCCTTAGAATCTATGCTTATTATTCTTCTTCTTGGATGATTTGATATGGATGGCCAACCTAATATATATATCTACCCTAAAGCTACGTTGGTGAAGAGACATGATGGTTCACGTATGAAGAGATGTGATGGTTCACGTTATGAAGGGTTGTGATGGTTCACTTTATAAGTTAATAATATAATAATTAAATGATTAATAATACTAACTAATAATGTTAGGATTGAGGATCCTAACATCTTCCCACCAAATTTGTATAGAGAAAAAATATATGTGTAACACGAATTCAATGCTAATGAAGATGGCAATCCTTCTCCTCAAAGGAAAAAATAAATGCACACAATATGAATTCAATGCTAAAAAATGTGGTGGTCTCTTCCCATCAACTTTGTATAAGGAGAGAGTGTATATGCATAACATGAATTTAATGTAGGTAGGTACCCCTACCTTTAAGGAAGAAAATCTATGTGAAGGCATATTATTCATTTTTTCTTACCAAACCCTAAGAATTCAAGTGAATGAGAGCCCTTTGAGCATAAATTCTAAGATTTGCAAAATCCAATCCATAAGAGAGAAATTTTACAAGCATAGTGTTCTATGGAGCCAATAGTAACAATAACCATGGAGGAAAGGAGGAATACCACCACCACCCACCAACTAGCAGTTGGAGCATATTGTCCACTATTTATTATTCAAGAGCAGCTTCAACCTTCCCTCCACATTACATATGGAAACACAAGCTTAAGCCCTCCTATTCATAGTCCCCAAGCTAGTTATGGACTCGGCTAATAGGATACTAGCTCCTAATCCTTTCGGATAATGATGTAGACTAGTTTTTTGGCTCAATATATGGTGCCCCAAATCCAAAACTATTGAGTTGGTAGCCACTTATGTAGAGTTCTACAACATCCATGCCTAAGAGGTTAGAGCATGCAATAAAATTTTTAGATTTTTCAACGTGCATGTCATTTGCAATATGTTGTTAGTATAGTTGAGGTGTCACAAGTAAATCTAGAGAGCACATACAGACACTACGAACCTATCTAAGATAAATTGAAGTTGCCAAATAATGAGTGCAATACTTAAAACACCTCACTATAAAAATAATTCTTAATATCAAAGCTTTTAGTGATAGTGCAAGAGATACTTTGAGCATGCTAGCATTCATTTTTTTGTTTATAAAATGATAAAGTTGTTATTTTTACACAAATGAGCATGACATATAATGAGGTACACACCCCAGAACAAAAGGATGATTTTTGACATTAGCAATATTATTGTTGATTAGATTCATGAAGGGTTGTCAAAATTCAAGGATACCCAGGTTTTCAAATTTTTAGCATTTTTGGCCTATTTAGTTGTGTACCAAAATCCTAGGCTTTATCAAAATTTGAATTTAAAGTTAGTAGACAACTCTAGCCATATGCAATCCATTTGGTTTTGGACAAAGGCCCTAAGCAAGACTTCTTCATATTATAGTTTTATGGAAGAATTTCTGGAACCAACCCTGGTGGTTATAAAAAGACAAAGACTAGAGCGCATCTCTATATATGACTAATCTCCAAATTTATTTATTTTTTATTGTACATGGTGGAATCGGTAGCCGCCATGAATTTGGGTAGGCTATCTGGTTTTTATGGCTGCCACAATATTCTACGTTGTCTACCCTGGAAGCCACCACATAGATCTTTGCATAGTCCACCCCTATAAACACCATGCCATGATCATTTGAAACCTTTTACACCGTTGAAAGCACTAGGAAAGGGACAAGTGTTCAGTCCAGCGAGGCCCATGATTTATCTCCAAATTTTTGAAATGGAGGTTTAGAGGGGATTGGTACTTTTTGGAGGACTCCACCATATTTAGGCTTTATGGGTTCAATAAATAAGTCTACCAATTACCTAAATATGTGTTAAATAGAATTTTTACTTTGGAGATGATGAGATAAATGGATACAATTAATATGGCATACAAGATAAATAAAGGCAAGAATAGATTTGATAATCCTCCTCTCAACCTTGATAGTGTGATACTGGTGAAGAGGAAGTCCACCTCTACCCTAAGAAATAATTTGAAGAGCCTAGGATTGAAAATGATTGAATATGAATGGAACTATGACCCCAATGGTGAGTTTGTTATCTAGTTGACAAACATCAAAAGCTTGAAAATTTTTGTTCATGAGCCTAGGCTAGATATTAAATCCTATAAGAATCCAATGGATGGGACAAGCATGTAACCAAATAATTTGACTAGAAAAATACCACAAAATCCTAGATCTCATGAAACATTTTATTATAAAATGTGCCAAGCAACCCCCAAGACTTACATTAGCTCCAAAAAGAAGTAAATTTCAAGGGAGCATTGGAGTGAAGAAAAGATCAATGCATGGTCAAAATTCAAGAAAGATATTAGGGATATTATAATAGTTTATGGAGACCTAGACGAAGATGAAAAATTCAGTGAACTATACAACTAGGAATACTTAGATACTGAGAGCACCCCCATAGATGAAAGCAACAAAGAAGAAGCAAACGTTAAGTTAGGATAAAAAATGGAACTAATGGAGTCATTAATCCAAAAAATATACAATGTATATGAAACTCCACCAAGACCCAAAGAATCCCTAGTCATGGTCCTTGCCCATGCACCTCTTGCCACAATAGCATCACCCTAACAAGCACCTCAATAGTTGTCACAACAAAAGGGGAAGAAAGTTCAAGCCAAGAAAAGCAAAGAACCAAAGGAGAAGAGAAAATTAGTTTTGGTAATAGGCCCTTCAACATGAAAGAAGGAGGATGACCCAAAGACACAATCACAAATCATTTTCCTTCCTCTCCTAGTAATTTCTTTGATTGCTTCCACTCTCATTATTTCCACTCCATCACCCAACATCATGGTCATGTTGACAATTATTCCTTAAATTCTTTTGGTATCCCCTTTTTTAGTCCCTACCATAGTCACCCCTATTTCCTCTTCTCCCACCACCCCTACTATTATTGATAGTTCTTGGCCTATTTAGTCGATAAGTTAATTACCCCTCTAAAATCTTCTCCAACCACCCTGCTTCCATCCCTAGATTTGTTCTCCCCTCCCCCTCCTCCAACCACATTTTTCCTTGCAAACCAATTGGTCATGCTTCCATTATTTAGACCTTTGTCCCTAATTTTAGCTACATAAGGATAAATAACAATATCCTAGGCATCTCCATTTGTCTCTGGTGTGTTGTAATAGTTATAGCATATCCAAATCCAAACATTGCAGTACACACATAAAAGGAGACCAAAAGAGCTAGGCAACCTATGGCCAAGAGGATGAGGAGTCATTATGATCCTTAGGACAACATGTTGTATCTCATCACCTAACCCCTACTACTTCTAAGGTTGAAGTACAAATGCAAGAACAAGATTATCAAGTGGCAACTATAGGGATCAACCTACAAGACACATAGGTCATAGACAAGGTAGAATTCATGGAATAATATGGTAAAGTTGTAAGTCATGTCTACCTATATTTAGAAAGTAAGATGATGAAAAGGGAGAAGGATGTCAAGAATGTTAATACCACCCTTAAGGATTTCCAAATTAAGGCTAAGTAACTCAAGTATCAAGTAGCCTAGCTCACTAATCGATTGGCTTTACAAGTGCCAACTTCCCTCTTAGATGCAAAAAGAAGCAAATCTCAAAGTTTAGCCAATCAACTCACTACCCAAGATTCCCAATTCAGTAGGAAGAAATATTTTTGTAAATATATCTAGAAGATAAGTAGAAGAAAATATAAGATCTCGAATAGTTATCTAGGGTTGTAGGACTAATAAGGGAGGTCTACAAAGCTTACTAGGAAAATATTGACAAGGCAACATTTGCATTATCTCGGCTACTAAAATTTATGGATGCAACCAACACATAGAGCTACAAAATAGGCTAGGAGGTGGAGTGAATATTGACTACAATTTTTATAAGGTTGATCAAAGCTAAAGCATACAGGATAAAATTAGTCACCTTACCCGATCAAAGGTTAGCGATTGTAGGAATATAGGATAGAGATGCCATGGCACAAAAATTTATGGATGACCTAGATAAAGAATAGGATGTGCAACAATTCAAGGCCAAAATAAGTGTTCTATCCACTACCATTGAAAACCTAAAGAGTCCCATTGTCTCTTTAATTATAAAAGGTCTTCCCTCCCCTAGACTTTAGATAATAAGATCTTTTCTATTGTAAGAGTACAAACAACTATTTGAGTGATAGAAGAAGGATCAAAAAAAAAATTATACATGGATAAATCCTCCCACTTTGGATGATGTAGCATAGGTCATTAGGCCATTGGCAAAACTCAAGGTGCAGATTTAGGAGTTCATGGACAAAGTGGAAAACTTCTATCGTGATGACTAGCTAGAGCTTCAAAGATGCTACCACCAATTTAGAAAAATAGAGTTATCATTCGAAGATGAATGGAATAAGATCAATGCCTCAATAGGTAAGTTGACATGATCCTTTATTCTTCATTATTTTCATCTCTTCTTTGATTTCCTCCATATTCTTCATTTTTCATTAACTTTATGCCCAATGGATGAAGTGATAATTCTTCTGGATTCTTTTATCTTCAGCAAACAAAATATCCCCCATGAGTCACTAGAATTGTAGTGAAATTTCACTACACCTAGGAAGAGTTATGCCTTGGTCTCTTTTTGTGAGTTGATATCATTGGGAAGCAAATTGACAAGTTAAGGCAAAAGGAAAAGCAGGAGTGAAGTGCACCATAGATTTTATCATATCTACAATGGGCAATAATTTTACATAGAGAAGCCTTGTTAAAGTCATGATGCCATGAACATTATCAATATCATTGATTGATAGAGAGTATTAATTAGGGGAAACTAAAATCCTTGGGACTATTTGATATTGTGGTGGTCATTGATCATGTCGATCTAATGATGGGCATTTATTTTGGGGTAGATTAGTAGGTGGATATGATGAAATAATATGACCATTGATTTCATTGATCAATGGTGAGCATCGACTCCATGTAAAGCCAAAAAAAGAGGTTTTAAAAGCCTCATGAACCATAAATTATCCATCCAACGGTCCTTGCCACTTCATGAACCTAACAATCAAATGATCAAATGAATATCCTTGTTATTGGTTGAAATCCAAGACATGTGGCAAATGCATTGGTAGTACATGAAGGTTTGAGTAGCTATCTCATTAAGACACATCAAAGAAAGTTTCATTGCAAATATTGGATAGGTGGCAAATCCAATAGAACATGGGATTTCAAATAAAATGTTAAGATATTTGGATTGTAAATTCATGTGAGTCATCTAATCACAATAATTGATGGCCCATATCATCCTAAAATTCTATCAAATATGCCAAAAGTAGCCCTACCATTGGTCAAAGCACAATGAGATCAATGGTCATAAATTTATTTTTTCATCCTTGCCAACTCATAGTGACTGACCATATGGTGACCATACATTCTCCCCATTGTTCATTATGAGAACCATCATCGATCTTGGATAGGTGGAATATCAAATGGCCTGCAAGAATTGGAAAGATACTCAGATGGTGTAACATTGAGAAGTCTTGCCAACAGTCCAATCTCAATGATTGACAACCTAGGAAGGAAGATGTAAACAAAAGGAAGATCAAGAGAAGCTCTACCAGTCATCCAATCAAAGAGAGAAGTAGGTTGATCCAATAGGCTATGATTTTGAAAAGAGCAGCATTTTACTTTCAAATTTTACCACCAACCTTTTGCTAACTCATAGTATAGAATACCCATGGCAGGTAAATGCCTTTACTATATGTACTTTTGAAGCATGATATTCCAAAAAATTGTAGTTTGGCTCATAAAGGTATTAGTTGTGGAAAAGCCTCAAGTCCACCTACATGAACCACTTAGATGTGGCATTCTAGTAAAAGTGGTTGGTGTCTTAAAAGCGGTAGCTACAAAGGCTCCAAACCCAGAGACCTCGAGCTCATCACAATTGATTGTAGATGGATTCCCCATTCAATTTTGGAGGAAATTCTAAATTGATTGTACACATTTTAGAGGGAAAACCCCTAGTGTTCAATAGTATTTTCTTATAAATAATTCAATTTCATTGTTGGGAATTGAAAATTGCCAACTCATGCTTAGTATATAGCCTTGTTTTTAACTTATTTCATATTTATTCTATGTATTAGTCTGGATTCAAACCTTGAATCAATTTTTTATAGCCTTCAAACCTCTTTTAATCTAATATATTTGTAACACATGACTATAATATAAGAAGTTATGGCTATTTTTGCTTTGATCTATTTTTTGTATGCTCTTATTTGTTAATGATTAGAACCATGTTTACTTAAGCATTTGACAAGTATTCATGCATGTGTTCATTATATACCAACGATAGATAAAGGAATTCTTGATCATGGCACATCACCTCTTTTATATTAAGATTTTATTTTATGTAATCTCTCTCTCCATTTTCCTTTAATACAAGTAAGTAGTTTAGAAGAGTGTTGCATCAAAGATCACATCAGATAAGGATATAGCCTTACTAAAATAATTTAGGTTTCCCTATGAGTTAAGTCCCATAATCGTAAAGCTTCCCACTATATTGCTTTATGCAAGGAGTAGATGTTGGGGGTATTTGGTGACTATAATAAATGGCCATGAAATTTTGAGCAGAAAACACCAGGTTTATCAAAAATAGTGATATCAAATTCTTGGAGCAATAGTAACCATTGAATTATCCTAATTCTAACAATGGGTTTGTTCATTAGATACTTAATCACTACATGATCATTGTGAACAATCACTCAATACCTAGTGATATAATTTTTAAAATTATTGATAGCATATGCTACTACCAAAAACTCTTTTTTGGTGGTTGTATAGTTCTTATTAACTCTAGCTAAAATTTTATTTATATAATACATGGTATAGTGTTTTCCATATTTCTTTTCTTGATCGAGGACTATGTCTATTGCATTTTTGTATGCATATATTGTATCATTAGATGCATATTTGTGAATGTAAAGTGATAATTTCTAATATGTCCTCATGACATAGGAGAGAAAGTCAATTTTCCTTTTAATTATTCAAATGCATTTTGATATACATTTGTCCATTGAAATGCAATATCTGTAGCTAACAAAGAGAACATAGGAGTTGCAATTCTACTAAATTCCTAGATACAACATTGGTAGTAACTAGCATGCCCTAAGAAACTTCTAACATTAGTTTGTGTCTCAAAGGGAGGAAATTGTAGTATAATCTCAATCTTCTTAGGATCTACTTTTATTTTGGTTGATGAGATGTGGTGTCCTAATACAATGCCTTCATCCATAAACATTAGATATTTTTCTTTGCTTAAGGATAGTTTGTGTGTCTTTCCATTAGCAAGAACTTTTTCAAAATCATGTAGAGCTTCATCCAAAATTTCTTCATACATGATAAAATTGTCCATGTAAACTTCTACACATTCATTAGTAAGTTCAAGAAATATCAAGGATTGCTCACTAAAATATTGTAGGAGAATTGCAAAAGCTAAAAGGTAAGACACGATCTTTGGATTTTATTAGGTTTGGTTGGAGGAGAGCAGATGGCAGAGGCAAAAACCAGCGATGGTGATGGCGGGAACCAACCCTCTGGAGCGAAGGATGAAGGATCTAGACCAGGTAAGGAAGTCACATCTAGTGGGGGAGTGGGTTTTCCAAGGAAACCCCTCGAGGGCCATCAGGATAGGGAACCTCCCAACAAAAGGCCTGCTGAGGGCCCCATCCCCAATAGGATCCATATCCTAGAAGCCCTACTGGGCCTTCATATGCCTAGGTCATCTCCAATGGCCTAAACATTCCAAAAACCTTAGATAACCACCTAACCCCTATCGAAGCGGATATCGTTATCCTAGAGGAGGTTTTCTCCAACTACGTTTCAATGGAATCATACTCCCTAATTGGTAAGTTCATTATGAGATGATCAGATATGGATACAATAAGGCATTGGGCCTTCTCCAAATGGAAAACCTTAGTAAGCATGGAGATTGTAGCCCTGTACAAAGGGTTTTTTTCCATAAGGCTATGCAACCATGATGATGCAATCCAAATCCTAATGGGGGGACCATGGTTCCTAGGTAGAAGGAGCTTGTTCCTCAGAAGGTGGGCTACGAATTTCAATCCCAACATCTAGAGCATCAACTTCGCACCCATTTTGGTCTGCATCCTAGATCTGCCTTTCCACCTGTGGCACGAGGACATCCTGGGAGCCATTGCCAAGACCATTGGAGACTTGGTGGCAATCGATTTTGCAACCAAAGCGCATTCATTTGTGTGAATGCTAATCTCAATTCTGAGCTTCCCACATTCGTTAACCTAATATCAAGATCCTTCATATGGCATCAACCTCTAGAATATGAAAACTAGCCAGTGTTTTACATTCATTGTCACACGCAAGGCCATCTCAGGAGGGTTCTTTGATATTCTGTCGTCGACGTGTTCTAAAGTCCACAATTGGACTATATAGATGGGAAGGATCCTAAGGTTTAACTCCTCTTGAGAATTTCGAATGCATTAATTTTTGGTTGCGATCGATGCTCTGTTGACGCCGCGGAAGAAGAGAGCTCACATTTGAAAAACTTACGAAGTGCTTGTTCGTTGAAGTGGTAGGAAGTCTATCTTAGACTTCGTTAGCCCCTTGTGGGCTAGTGGCAGCATAGGCTACTTTTGGGCTATGCGTAAGCGGAGGTCTACGTTTCGATTCCCACAGAGGGAGCTGTGCATGGATTAAGTCACATTTTTGTTAAAACATATTTTGTGCCGCGATTTTCGGATTCGTCAAGGGCAGCCATTTCGCGATTTTTGGATTCTTCAAGGGCAGCCATTCTAAGTTTGAGGGTTGTGTGTGGTGACAGCTTTAAGGATCAATTTTCTTCTACTCCAATAAGGTATGGGCACATTCTTCTTATGAGTATGATTGGTGTATGTTTTCTGAAATAAGGTTGGAGTGAAAAGGTTTTCAACTAGGTTTTCTTTGATTGGGTGTAAATCCTATTTTCTGGTTTGTTGAAGACTACTTATGCATTGTTATCCTTAAGGAGAGTTTTTGATGAATGCATAATTTTTGGTTTGAGATAGTGGAAGCTTTGTGCACTAGGGTTTGTATTTGTGAGTCAAGCTACTTGCATTGAGTTGGTGGAACCCTTGGTTGGCTATTTTGAGTTTGATGGTTGAGTTGCTTCCATAGAGGTTGTTTGATCAAGTTATTGCTTTACTTGATTCATGATATTGGGCTTACTCCATTGAGTTGATTTGAGCAAGTTATTCTTTGCATTTGGTGATATTGTGTTGGTGGTTGTTTTGTTCAAATATCTTTGGAGGGAAAAGGATTTCTACTTGTTTCCTTTTCTTGTGATGATTTGTTGAATGCTTCAAGGTTAATGTTAAGTTGAATGATGTTGGTTAAACCTTGTCTATAAGCATTGTTGTTAAATCCCTAATTGGTTAAGAAAAGATATTGGTTGTGGAAAGAACATGAGTAGCATTGTTATATGAGATATTACATGTTTGGCAATTGTTGGGTTGTGTTTCATGTTCTTGAGAAAAGCATACTACATCTATCTTATTCATTTGAGATTGAGATTGAGTTGATATTGATATTGGGAGTCAAGTATAGATCATATTGAGTCTCTAACAATTCTCTTTATGTTTCTATGAGATTTGAGATTGAGATTGGGAGTTAAGTATAGAACATATTGAGTCTCTAACAATTCTCTTTATACTTCTATGAGGTTGATGAATCACATTGGGTCTCTAACAATTCTCTTTGTGGGTTCATGCTAAGCAAGTTTTTTCTTGGTGAACTTGTGAGCTATTTTGGACAAGTTCCGTTGGGGACTTGTGAGCAGGTTTTGAACAGGTTCCGTTGGGGACTTGTGAGCGAGGTTTTGGACAGGTTCCGGTGGGGACTTGTGAGCAGATTTGGACAGGTCCTAGCAGAGTACTTGTGAGTCGAGATTGATAGTTCTATCGGAGAACTTGAGGACAGAGGTACATTGGTTCTATCGAGAGAACCCGAGGATAGATTTGGCAAGTCTTTGAGAAGGCTTGTGGACGGAGGATTGATTTGTTCAAGAGTTGGAGAGATCCGACGGATAGAGGAAGACTTGTACTAGACCGACTGACTGTGTTTGGTACAGGTTTCTGAGCTGTTGTGGACGTGATCATAGAATGCAGAGGTCTCTTAGGCTAAGCATTGAGGACAGGAGGTCTTCGGTGGAAAGGAGTTCCACATGTTGGCAAGAGGTAGAGACAGTTGATCTTATGAGGGATTATATCCAGAGCAGAGGGGAAGGTATCTCCTTTGAGTAGAGGCTCATAAATTTAGATTGGGGGAAGGTTTCTCCTTTGGGCAGAGGCTCATAAATTCATATTGGGGGAAGGTTTCTCCTTTGGGCAGAGGCTCATAAATTCAAATTGGGGGAATGTATCTCCTTTGAGCAGAGGCTCATAAATTCATATTGGGGGAAGGTATCTCCTTTGAGCCGAGGCTCATAAACATTGTAATTGGTAAGGTTTTCCAAAGAACTTTGAGATAACTTTTAGAGAAAAGTTTTGTGGACGTAGCCCAGCCATTCTGGGTGAACCACGTTAAAATTGGTGTCACTTTGTGGATGATTTTGTGCATTGCTTTGATATTGCTTTGGGTATATTGCGTATAAAGGAAAAATTAAAAAGAGGTCTTATACTGTTCACCCCCCCCCCCTCTCAGTATAAGCTTGTGTTCTTTAATTGGTATCAGAGCCGATGCCTTCGAAAAGTTTAATAGCTTGAAGGAAGATCTTACAAGAACACAAATGGCAAGGAAAGGCAAAAGAAAAACCATAACACACAAGAAGAAGAAAACACACATGGTCATGAAAGAAAATGAAGATGAACTCAATGTTGCTATTTTGGGAAGAAGAATGGAAATAGATTCAAGATATGAATCAAACAGTGGAGAACAGGCCAGATTAATAAAGTTTTGCACCAGATGTGGGAAGACCGGTCACTTTGCAACTGATTGCTCATAAGGTAGAGAATGTTTTGTTTGTGGTCAACTCTGTCATAATGCACGTCATTGCCATGGGTTTAGTAGCAGTGAAGATGAATATGATCCATTCAAAATTGGTGAAGAAACAAATTCAGAACAGGAATGTGATGAAGAAGGAAGTGATGCAGAAGCAAATTGGAAATAGAAACTAATTTTAGCTCTGAGTAAAAAGGTTGAGGATGCAAAAGATATAATCACCAGTTTGAAAGTACAAACAGAAGAATACAAGAAATTTTTTGAAGATCTCAAAATGCAATTAACCAAGAAAACAGAGTATTGTAGTAAGCTAGAAAAAGAAATTGACGGTTTAAGAATGCAGACAGAAGAAATGAGTAATAAAGTCGATATATGCAGCAAACATGAAGAGGAATCTAACAAAGTTGTTAGCAATCTGAAGCTGCAAATAGAAGAGTCCAAAAGAAGTGAAGAAACTCTCAGGTCTCAGATCAATGAGAAAGAGACTGTTTGCTGCAAATAAGAAGAGATTGTTTCATTGAAGAAACAACTAGAAGAGGCCAATACAAATCTTAAAATCAAATATGAGCACAACAATCAAGGAAAGAGGTATTCTCACAAGCACAAGAAGAGTTTCTACCTAGACAAAGCAAGTAAGTGTTCTAGTAGTGATAGTGAAATTTCTTCAAGTGATAATGAAAATGAGATGTTGTTCATATCAGAAAAAGAGGAAGAACAGAAACATAGATTCATTATCATGAAATGTCTTAGATGTGGAAATTTTGGTCACCTTGAGGATGATTGAACAAATAATGATTTGGTTTCTAGTATGTATGAGGATGCTTCAAAAAACTATAAGGAAGATGCATGTATGGTTTTTGAAAAGGGTAGCACCTCTAGTGATAAGAAATCCGAAAAAGGCTTTGATGATTCAAAAGGAAATCAAATAAAGGATCTTGAAAGTGAACTTATTAGTGCTCTTAGTGCTTTGAAAAAGGAAAGAAAGAAGAATGCTAGACTCAAGGATAAGTTAGATGAATGTTGTATGGAGAGAGATGATCTTATTGAAAATCTTGATTTCTCGATAGCTAAGACACAAGAACTCAAAGATGAGTTAGAGTCTAAGGTTCTTGAGTATAGTGAGTTAGAACAAAAAATGGCTTCTTTGAAAGAGGAAACTAAAGAGTACAAGGATAAGCTTTACAGGTTTCAAGATAGCTCCAAAAAGGTTAAGTCACTCATCAAAGGTCAAAGAAAGACAACAGATAAAATAGGCCTTGGTTTTGTTAAGTCACACAAGGAACAAGTTGAAGAGTCTAGTAAGAGACTCCAAAAGGAAGAGAGTTATGATGAGGAAAGTATTTCAGATCATGAGTCCTTGAATGATAGATGCACATAAACAGAAAACAGAATTCAGAATGAGAATAAGAAGTTTTCGGGACCCAAGAGGTCAAATAAAGGAAATTTTCAAGGCAGATGTTTTGCTTGTCACAGGTTTGGTCACATGGCTTCACATTGCATGGCTCAAGTGAAGAAGGTAAATGACAGCTTTAGAAGTGCTAGTTACTTTCAAGGGTATTGCTACTCTTGTCAACAGGTTTGGGCACAAGGCAGTTTATTGCAAGGCAAATAACAGGAACAGGTTTGGTCAGAACAGGGTTGGCCAAAACAGGTTTGGTCAGAACTGGTGGATTCAAAGATCAGGTTTACCGCAGAGAAATAACATTGTTACTTGTTATAAGTGCAACAATAAAGGTCACATAGCTAGACAGTGTAGAGCTGAAATTCCATAATACGAGAACGAGAACAGTGGCATGATCGGGTCCAAGGATCAATGCATGGACAAGAACAGGGATGAGAACAAGAACAAGAACAAGTGAAAAGAACAGGAATATGGACAAAGAGTTCAAGAGAAGGCCCGACAAGGATGTTATAGATGCCGATGATGATCGGTGCCTAATGGGAGTTTTACTCCCACCCCAGAATTAATCACCTCATCAGGAAGTGGGGGAGGGACTAAGCTAAGAGGCTCATTCTTAGTCCCGAGCCCCAAAGGTGACCCTTTGCCATTGATGACAAAGGGGGAGAGATTTGAGTAAGGGGGAGAGCCTCAATACAGGGGGAGTTGTTTATGTTGAGTTTTTTGTTGTTGAGAAGCATGGTTTGCCATCAATGACAAAGGGGGAGATTGTTGGCAATTTTGGGTTTGAGATCCTAGCTCCTTATCTATGAGTTGTCATTGATGTCAAAAGGAAATGGCATTAATGTTAAGAGGATGTGTTGGCTTCAAAGGTGAAAGATTCCAAGAGAATCTTCTTAAGAGAATCCGGAGAGATTCCATTGGATAAGGTTTTTGGATAGGGTTTTTATTAAAACCAAGTTAAATGGTTTTTATTAAAACCAATGGAGGTTCTCTTTATTATTTAATTATTATTTAAAACCCTTCAAGGTTTTAATTAATTAATTATTTAATTAATTAAGGGAGAAATTATTTTTAATTTATTAAAAATATTTAAAGGTTTTTAAACCTTTTTTTATTCTTAATTTATTAAAATTAATTAAGGGTTTTTAAACCCTTTAGAAAGCAATTTCGATTAAATTCGAAATTACGTTTCTCTGTCGCCGACGTGTTCTAAAGTCCATGATTGGACTATAAATATGGGAAGGATCCTAAGGTTTAACTCCTCTTGAGAATTTCGAATGCATTAATTTTTGGTTGCGATCGATGCTCTGTTGACGCTCGCGAATAAGAGAGCTCGCGTTTGAAAAACTTACGAAGTGCTTGTTCGTTGAAGTGGTAGGAAGTCTGTCTTAGAATTCGTTAGCCCCTTGTGGGCTAGTGGCAGCATAGGCTGCGTTTGGGCTGTGTGTAGGCGGAGGTCTGCATTTCAATTCCCGCGGAGGGAGCTGTGCATGGATTAAGTCACGTTTTTGTTAAAACGTATTTTGTGCTACGATTTTCGGATTCGTCAAGGGCAGCCATTCCACGATTTTTGGATTCTTCAAGGGTAGCCATTCTAAGTTTGAGGGTTGTGTGTGGTGACAGCTTTAAGATCAATTTTCTTCTACTCCAATAAGGTATGGGCACATTCTTCTTATGAGTATGATTGGTGTATGTTTTCTGAAATAAGGTTGGAGTGAAAAGGTTTTCAACTAGGTTTTCTTTGATTGGGTGTAAATCCTATTTTCTGGTTTGTTGAAGACTACTTATGCATTGTTATCCTTAAGGAGAGTTTTTGATGAATGCATAATTTCTGGTTTGAGATAGTGGAAGCTTTGTGCACTAGGGTTTGTATTTGTGAGTCAAGCTACTTGCATTGAGTTGGTGGAACCCTTGGTTGGTTGTTTTGAGTTTGATGGTTGAGTTGCTTCCATAGAGGTTGTTTGATCAAGTTATTGCTTTACTTGATTCATGATATTGGGCTTACTCCATTGAGTTGATTTGAGCAAGTTATTCTTTGCATTTGGTGATATTGTGTTGGTGGCTATTTTGTTCAAATATCTTTGGAGGGAAAAGGATTTCTACTTGTTTCCTTTTCTTGTGATGATTGGTTGAATGCTTCAAGGTTAATGTTGAGTTGAATGATGTTGGTTAAACCTTGTCTATAAGCATTGTTGTTAAAGCCCTAATTGGTTAAGAAAAGATATTGGTTGTGGAAAGAACATGAGTAGCATTGTTAAATGAGATATTGCATGTTTGGCAATTGTTGGGTTGTGTTTCATGTTCTTGAGAAAAGCATACTTCATCTATCTTATTCATTTGAGATTGAGATTGAGTTGAGATTGATATTGGGAGTCAAGTATAGATCATATTGAGTCTCTAACAATTCTCTTTATGTTTCTATGAGATTTGAGATTGAGATTGGGAGTTAAGTATAGAACATATTGAGTCTCTAACAATTCTTTTTATGCTTCTATGAGGTTGATGAATCACATTGGGTCTCTAACAATTCTCTTTGTGGGTTCATGCTAAGCAAGTTTTTTCTTGGTGAACTTGTGAGTTGTTTTGGACAGGTTCCGTTGGGGACTTGTGAGCAGGTTTTGAACAGGTTCCGTTGGGGACTTGTGAGTAGGTTTTGGACAGGTTCCGGTGGGGACTTGTGAGCAGATTTGGACAGGTCCTAGCAAAGGACTTGTGAGCTGAGATTGATAGTTCTATCAGAGAACTTGAGGACAGAGGTACATTGGTTCTATCAAAGAACCTGAGGACATATTTGGCAAGTCTTTGAGAAGTCTTGTGGACGAGAGGATTGATTTGTTCAAGAGTTGGAGAGATCCGACGGACGAGAGGAAGATTTGTACTAGATCGACCGACTGTGTTTGGTACGGAGTTGATGAGCTGTTGTGGACGTGATCATAGAAGGCAGAGGTCTCTTAGGCTAAGCATTGAGGATAGGAGGTCTTCGATGGAAAGGAGTTCCACGTGCTGGCAAGAGGTAGAGACAGTTGATCTTTTGAGGGATCATATCCAGAGCAGAGGGGAAGGTATCTCCTTTGAGCAGAGGCTCATAAATTTAGATTGGGGGAAGGTTTCTCCTTTGGGCAGAGGCTCATAAATTTAGATTGAAGGTTTCTCCTTTGGGCAGAGGCTCATAAATTTAGATTGGGGGAAGGTATCTCCTTTGAGCAGAGGCTCATAAATTCAGATTGGGGGAAGGTATCTCCTTTGAGCCAAGGCTCATAAACATTGTAATTGGGAAGGTTTCCCAAAGAACTTTGAGATAACTTTTAGAGAAAAGTTTTGTGGACGTAGCCCAGCCATTCTGGGTGAACCACGTTAAAATTGGTGTCACTTTATGGATGATTTTGTGCATTGCTTTGATATTGCTTTGGGTATATTGCTTTACTATTTTGAAGTATAAAGGAAAAAGTAAAAAGAGGTCTTATACTGTTCACCCCCCCTCTCAGTATAAGCTTGTGTTCTTCAGACTCTCTGAACTTGATCAGAGATGAACCCAAAATATCCAAATCTCCCCCACAATAGTCAAAGGGAGGCAAAAAAAAAAAAAAAATCAAATGAAGATTCTGACTTGGAGTGTGAGAGGCCTTAATGGATCCCCTAAGAAACATCTGGTTGCAAACCTAAGAAAGAAGTACAACCCTACAATTTTCATGATGCAAGAAACAAAAGTAGATGAGATCTCTTCCCCTAAAGTTGCCAAAGCAATATGGAATAAAAATGAATTTGTATTCACTCCTGCCCAAGGAACTTCTGGAAGGCTGATGTACATGTGGGATTTGACTAGATTTGAAGGAAGAATTATTTCCTCCTCAAACAGGATCATAAACATATTTTTTCATTGCAAAAATAGTAACAACACCTGGATCCTTACCAATGTCTACACTCCCAATAACCCTCTTGAAAGAGCCTTTTTGTGGAACTTTATAAGTCAATGAGAAACTCTTTCAATACCATCCCTTGGATCCTCGCAGGATATTTCAACAACCCTCTCTTTCCTTTTGATAAAAAATGAGGTAAAATTTCACTCACCAAAAGCATGGAGGAATTTGGGAAGTTCATAGATGCCAACGAACTCATGGATGTCCAACTAAAAGGATTAAAGTTCACCTTGAGAAACAAAAGGGCTGGAAATAGTCTTATCCAGGTCAAACTGGGCAGGTTCCTTCTCTCAAGAGAGGCTATTCCCATTTTTGGAGACGTTGCCCTCAAATCCCTCCCTAAAATTGGCTCGGACCATAGTACTTGTTGGTCCAAAATCTGCCACAGGAAAGGATTTTACAAGTGCACCCTAGACCTGGCCAACATTGAAAGGCTGGAAGCAAGAAATGGCTCCCAGACCAATCTCCAGAGTGGGTTGGTTCCCTTTACTATTCTAAATTTCTGGTTAAAGATAAGGGTTGTTTGGAAAGAAATCAAAAGTTGCGAAAAGGAATGGGAAATATAGCCACGAGGCCGAAGTGATGGGATCGGAAGATAACAGCAGGAAACTTAAAAATGCGACAACAGCAAGTAACATAAGATGTCAGCTCAATTCTCACACAACTGTATGTAGCAAATCTCCCCAATATTACACTCCAAAAATCATACTCTCATGGCAGCACTTAAATCCAAGATGCAGAATTTAAATACAACAACCATTAAGAAATACGAATACTATAAGAAATGCAACCTGACAGAAAAGAAAATCACTCATACAACCGTTGCTGAAAATCTAAAGCCAATACTTTTATTCCTGCAGATACAATTCCAGTTTCTAGCAGAGAACTCTCCAATCACACTTTCAAATGAAGCTTACATTGGTTTTTATAGAGGGTCGTCCTCTTTGCAGCATTAAATATTTGAAACCGACTTCCTTGTGATCTACAATTATGCATTGTAAATTATGCACACGATCCCCTTAATTGCAGCCTTGGAGACCCACAAAATTGAATGCAATGTACATGTCAGCTTCGAAGAACCACCTTCATTAAATTTTTTTTTTAAACATGTGCATGAAAAACCGTTAAAATGATCCACGACCAGCAGTTTCGAACCAAGAAAATATTTAATTTTGGTGGCCTGTGTGCTCTTCGACCTTGACCACATTGAAAATCCGCAAAGCATTTAATTCGGGGCAGCATTTAATCTTCGAAAATCGGAAAAACCTCCTCGAAACTCACAAAACTGCTTTGGGCCAACAATTTAAGCATTAATAATTAATAATAACAATAAATGTGGCAAAAATGCCAACAAGTACCCTTTTGCTTGAAGCCATCAAATCCCCTTCTTTCAAGATCCCCTTCCACTTTGAGGCAATGTGGTTCCATCACATAGATTTCAGGAATTAAATCTCTCAATAGTGGTAGCAGTCCTTCAAAGGGTGCCCCTCTGCCCAAATCTATCAAAAAATTAGATTCATTAAAGAAAATCTCAAAACCTGGAATAGAGAAATCTTTGGAAACATCTTTGAAAGTAAGAAGATATTCAAAGAGAAACTAGAAATCATAGAGCAACAAATCCAAGAAGGTAATCAGGATAGCAGCATCAGAGTCGAAGAGGGCAAGCTCCTAGCTGATTTTCATAACATCCTAGCTAGAGAAATAAAATACTGGAGATAGAAGTCGAGGGCACTTTGGCTCTAGTATGGTGACTCAAATACCAAATTATTTCACGCGTCAACCTTAATAAATAGAATAACCAACAAAATATTAGAGCTCACCTACAACAATGGAAGGCTCACAAGGAAAATCTCTAAAATTAGGAATAAATCTTTCAATTTCTACCAGTCCCTTTTGGGCACCTCCTCTCCTACTTCCCCCCGGGCAAAAGGAACCCTCTTGGGAAATATCCTCCATGTCATCTTCTCATCCACCAACGCAATGCTCATTAGCCCTCTCACCCATGAAGAGATCAAGGGATCACTTTTCTCTATGCAACCTAACAAGGTTCCTGGTCCAGATGGCTTTTCCCCTCATTTCTTCCAAGCATTCTCGGATATGATTGGCCCTAGACTTTGTGCGGTAGTTAGGGACCTCCAATCCTCCAAGGTCATCCCTCAAGGGATCAATTCCACCTTCATCGCCTTGGTTCCCAAAGTCTCATCCTGCAAAGCTTTGTATGACTTTCATCCCATCAGCCTCTGTAATATTATTTCAAGATCCTAACCAAAGCTTTGGTAAACAGGCTTAAGGAGATCCTCCCCCTCATCACTGATCCTTGTTAGGGCAGCTCTGTTAAATGGAGGACCATAACAGATGGAGTGATCACCATTCATGAGGCCTTGCACTCTGCCACCCTAGCCAAGAAACCAACCCTCCTCAGTAAGCTGAACATGAATAAGACCTTTGATAGAGTTAGTTGGGACTTTCTCATTGATATCCTCCTCAAATTTGGCTTCCACCTAGCTTGGGTTGAACTCATAAAATATTGCATCTCCTCTTCTTAGTTCTCTATCTTAGTAAATGGTTCCCCTTCTAGTTTCTTCCTTAGCTCTAGAGGACTGTGGCAAGGAGATCCCCTCTCCCCAATCCTATTCATCATCTTGGCTGAAGCGTTAGGAAGATCCATTGAAAGTGCTATCATGAGAGGTCTAATTTTTGGGATTAAAACTGCCATGGGTCTTAACCCTATTACCCACCAACATTTTTTGATGATACTATCATGTCCACTTTCTCAGCCTCTCAAGCCAAGGCCATTAAGCATATCATCCACTTGTATGAGAGTGTTATAGGTTATAAGATCAACCTCCTCAAAAGTAAAATCTTCTTCATCAACACACCCCTCATCCAACAAATCAAAATATCTCAAGTCCTTGGATGCTCCTCGGAGGCTCTCCCACCACTTATCTTGGGCTCCCCCTGCTCTCAAGTAACCCCATGGTGTCTATGTGGAACAACATCATTTAAAGAAGCTAGCCTCCTAGAAATGTCACCTTCTCTCCCAAGTAGCCAAAGCTACCCTTAATTTGTCTTATCTCCAAAGTATCCGAGTTTACTTCCTATCTATCTTCAAGGTCCCAGCTTCAGTGAGCTCAAATATTGAGCAAATCCAAAAAGTATTCCTCTAGTCTGACAGTAAATACAGGAAGAGGATTCCCCTAGTGGCTTGGAATTTGATCTATTGTAGCAAAAACCAAGGGGGCATTGGGCTCAGGAAAGTCACCAAAATGAATTTAGCTCTCCTAGCCAAGCATGTGTGTAAGGTATGCACCAATAACATCGTGAAATGGGTCAAGATAGTCAAGAAGAATTATATGTAGAACCATCAGATCTTGAATGAACAGGGGCCCCAAAATGGATTGAATTTATAGAAATCCATCACTCATACCAAAAACCTCATCCAAAAAGGTAGCATATGGATTCTTGGCAACTGGAACATCGACTTTTGGCATGATAGGTGGCTTCAAAATTATCCTTTAAGTGAAAATAGAGCCCTGGCGGTCCTCAAGCCTTCCACTAATATCCTCTTGGGTATCAAGGTTGTTGACTTCATCAATAGCCACAATGGAGAACCTGGATGGAAAATCATTGATGTTGCCAACTTTCCCAATCAAGTTGCTACTCTATCGAGTCTACTTAGTACAACCACCATTCCACAACCACTATTCCCATTGGAGAAGCTAAAGACATATCCATATATAGAGGAAATAATTAAGGGTATTTCTCTGTAAAGTCAACCTACATCCTCCAAGAGAATAACCAGGCTCCAACTATTCCTTTCAACTTGGTGTGGAAGAAGAAACTCATACCTAGAATAAGCTTCTTCTCTTGGATTGCTATCAAAAATAAGATCCTCACTATCAAAAATTTGGCCAAAAGAGGATTCATGATCCCCAACCACTGTTACTTGTGCCTCTCTAACTGGGAATCTTCGAACCACATCTTCATCAACTACACTTTCTCCTCCTTTGTCCTTGGCCACCTACTCAATTCCTTCCACATCTAGTGGGTTCGACCTAAATCAA
This sequence comes from Wollemia nobilis, assembly GCA_028583015.1. Classification (NCBI taxonomy): domain Eukaryota; kingdom Viridiplantae; phylum Streptophyta; class Pinopsida; order Araucariales; family Araucariaceae; genus Wollemia; species Wollemia nobilis. The sequence continues at coordinate 37,877,336 of JAQPPZ010015824.1, read as the reverse complement.
TCATTGACTTATTCTCCCAATGGCCAAATCCCTTCAACAACACCAGGCTCCCCTCCCTCTGGTCCTTCTACCTTCATCACTTTATTTGGTAAATATGGCTAGAGTGCAACAACAAGGTATTTTTCACCTCTTCTAGGTATCCCCTATCGGTGGCCTCCAAATCTATTACCTATGCCATCAAAAATATTTGGTTTATCCATTGCTCCTTGGCCCCAACCCTAACTCTTAAATTCTCCCTCTTCAAATCTCTTTCCATTCTTGAGGAGGATCCTAGAATTCATTCTAGACCCAATCCTAGAGTTGATATCAAATGGAAACCCCCCTGGAGGGCTGGATCAAGCTTAATTTATATGGGGTTTCCAAAGGAAACCCTGGTGCTGCTAGGGCAGGAGGGGTCATTAGAGATCATAAAGGCAACCTAATCCTCACATTTGTTGAGTACCTTGGATCTCAAACCAAAAACTATGTGAAAGCCAAGGCTCTGTGAAGAGGGCTTGTTTTTCTCAAAGAGGACCCCAGGGAAGCAATCATAGAGGGTAAATCCATGAATATAATCAGCTATATAAAAAATGATAAGATTCCATCTTGGAAAGTCTTCAACACCATCTAAGAATCCAGAAAGATTCTTCAAAATTACCTACAGATGACCATCCACCACAACTACAGGGAATCCAAACATGTTGTTGATATTATGGTCAACTTGGCAGCTTCCTCCAATAGTTTCAAAGTGTGGAGAGATAACTTCTCCCAGGACATCATTAATGTTGCAATTCATGAAAATCCTAATATTCATAGTGGCAAGTCCCAATGAAAGAAAATTGAAAGCTAAGCTCATAGGGCTTCTCCTTACCAATACTAGAGCCCTCAGATTTACGAGTAACTATCACGAGTGGACCAGGACAATGTAAAACTACACTATTATCAGGTTTGAACTCATAGGTGGCAAGACGTGGGAAGCCCCTATCCCTCACCTCATGTTTAAATTATTATGGTGTTCTGAACATAAGGCAAGTGACACGTGTGCCAGTAAAGTAACCCTAATCCACGTACCTAAAGCCCAACATCATTTCATTTTTTGTTGTGGCCAAGCATAGAAAGCTGGGAAGGCGTATCTATCTTTGTCCTCCTAATCATATCGAGAATATCTGGTATTATCTACCATCCCAAGTTGTTGATTGCACTTCCCAACACCCTCGATATTCCAAGCAGTGGTTTTTTTGGTCTCATCCCAAACTTCCCACTCGTGTCCCAATCATGCAAATCTTAGGTGTTTTGACGATGATCTTTTCAAGCATTGGGACGATGTCTTGTTCCTTCCTGAGCACTCCCTAGCCCCAACCTGTACCTCATTCCATCACAATTTTTCTTAGCCTGGTTTAGTTGTTTTCGACCTTGTCTGTTGATCCCATCCCTTTTTAATTTACAAAGGCTTTACCCCCTTAGCTCACGTCTCCTCTGTTGTCAACCCTGGTTCGGTTTCTCTTAACTTTGGCCTCTATGTTCACCCTCATATGCTCTAACTTCTTTGCCTTAGTCCCCAATCCCTAGCTAAAAGCATGACTTATGTTGAACCAGCTCAGCTTAACTTGAACCCCACTACCCAGATTTTATGGATGCCAAAGGCTTTACCCCCTTCCTGTAGATTTTTTTAGGAGCTGAGGACCAGATCACTAAAGGCTTTATTACTTCTTGGAACTAGGGTGAGGTTACAATTCATGATGTTCACTTCAAATTTACTATTGAGATGTTAGCAAAGATTACTGGTCTCTTACTAACAGGCTACTTTATTCGTTGCGACAAGCACAACTAGGAGGAAGAAATCGATCAATTCCCCAACAAAAGTAAAAGCCTAGGTTGGGATAAGTCTACACCAAAGACTTCATTACTTCTTGGAACCAGGGTGAGGTTACAATTCAAGGTGTTCACTTCAAATTTACTATTGATATGTTAGCAGAGATCACTGGTCTCCCGCTAACATATCACTTCGTTCATTACGACAAGCACAACTAGGAGGAAGAAACCGATCAATTCCCAAACAAATGTAAAAGCCTAGGTTGGGATAAGTCTACCCTGCATTACTCTTCCATATTGACTCCCTAGAACATCACGATTATCCCCATCATGTAGTACATAACCTGTGATGACCCTGAGAAGCTCCTAAGGAGCTTCCACCTCACCTTTATCAACCACCTTCAGGACAACAAGGTTTTTTGTGTCCCTGAATATCTCTTGTACTCCCTCACTCTGACCCTTGAGAAATGCCAAAATTCCAATGGCAAGTCTCTTCACCAAGACCTCCTACCTATCATCTTCAACCATGCCCTAGCTACCCAACCTCCTATCCATAATGTTAAGCCCATGTCTATCAATCCCCCCGATGAACCCCCCCTTCTTCCAGTCGAGGCCTCTTTTTTGATGATTCCCTTGTTGTTTCAGTTGGAGGCCATCCAAAGCCCTCTCCCCTTATAAGTGCTAGGCAAAGTGATCAAATGAAGCATGCAGCTACTTCGGACACTCCTCTAGTGCCAAGATCCTCTACTAGACTCAAGAAGCCAAAGGTGGAGCAATCGTCTTCCTCAACTCACGTCATTTTTTATTTTGGGAGAAAAAAAATGACCCTTTCTCCCAAATGTTGTTGGACCTTGTGGTCATGATCATAAACGTAGTCATTAAGTCTTTGAAGGAATCTTCCAAGATTTTTTTCTACTACATTCAGAGTGCTACAAGATCCACTTCAATAAAGAAGGATGACAATAAGAACTGACTAGCATAGGACCCTTTGTATGGGCCCTCAGACGTGCAAGGATGCCTCTATTTTTTCTCTGGTTCATCTGGGTTAGCATATTTATTTTTGTCAAGTTGTATTCAGGTAGGGTGTTTGAAGCCAAAGCTGATGTTTTTTGGTCTGGTGCATATCTGGTTACGGCTTGCCAATTCTAATCTCTATTCTTATTATTTTTTCATATCGAGCCTTAGAGGAATTTTCTTATGGTTGTTTATCTGGGTTTTTGAGGTCCCCAACACCTCCTTGGAATTTTATATTCTGCGTATGGCCACCCAACCTCTACTGTAATAAGGTTTTGGGTCCTTTCAAAATCCATAATGTAAATACAATACAAATTATCAAAAAAAAAGGTAAGACACGATAGGATAAACTATCCAAGGGAATGTGAAGGTGGTATTTTCTTGGTCTTTCAATGCTTCCTTAATATGGTAATAAACAATAAAACCATCATGGAAAAAGAAGTGTTTCTTTTTTACGAGTATGTCAAGAACTTCATTGATGAATGAAAATGGAAAGTGATCTTTACATGTGGATTTGGTAAGTTCATGGTAATAAAAGCACACATAATTACCATTCTTCTTGGGAACAATTACGAGTGGTGAAACCCACTCACTATCAAAGATTGGATAAACTTACCTTACTTCTAGCAATTTTTTAATTATGTTTTTCATAACATCTCTCAAAGCAAGATTTCTTCATCACTATGGTTGAAAAACATGTTTTGAATCAGTGGCATAGATGTGATGAGTACAGATATCAAGATGAATACCTTTCATATCATTGTACTCCCATGCAAAAACATTGGCATGGTTGCTCAACACATCAAAGAATTTTATTTCCTGTTAATCACATAGTCAACTATTTATATTTAGTGCTTTACCTAGTTGTATTTCAATTTATTTAGTGCCTAGGTGCACCAAATTGATCCTTTTAAATTTATTCACTAATAAATTCATAGGACACTGATGAGGTAACAGGTAATGGAATATCCTAGAATTTACATTAAAGACGATCCTTAGAGAAATGATGTTTCCTATAGGATATTGAAGAGAATGGAGAATGTGTTGTTGTCCACTATATAACATATTGAATTGACTTTCTTGTAAAGACAAAGGTGGAAATTATCCATCTTCACATTTTTCCTTCCAAAAGAGTCAATTAATATTGATTTAATTATTGTTAAAACAAGACTCGTGTAAAGGGCTTATTAAGACAATCTCATCCGTAAAAAATGTTGTTTCTAATGGACCTAATTCTTCAATGTGCTCTTTTACGGTAATTGTGGCTAAGTATGAGATGATAACTTCATCTTGTCTGTCAATCTATGGCTAACCAAAAAATTCCATTGAAGGCTTAGCTTGAGGGTATAATAGAATTCTCTTTGAATCTATACCATTTGAGATGGTCATATATCCTAATTGATAGTTAATGAATTTAGCAACTATAGCAAGCCATGGCCTACCAAGGATTAATGGGTAATCATTTACCTTGGCTCTGGGCTAAAGAATCATGAAATTGATAGGGTATTCCCTTGAGCTAATGGATATTGGAACATCTTTTGCTATACCTTTAGATTTTGCTATCAATTTATTTTCAATTTATAAAATGGTGGAGGTTGGATGTATATCCGATAGACATTTTTTGTATAAAGTTTTCTTAGTCATAACATTGATTGCAACTCCTAGACCAATTAATACATTGGATATTTTAGTAGTGCCTATGAAAACTGTTACTATTGGGCTACCTAGATCACCATATTTAGATGGAACTAACTTATCAACAAAATCTACTAATTTTCCATCTACCTATATGGTTTTATATTGTTGCTTTCTCTTTCTTATAGGTTTCTTAATACATAATTCTTGAATAGTATTAATAATAATAGGCACATACTTAATGGATTATAGTAAAGGGGTCATGATATTTAAGTGCTTTAGTTTCATTAGTAGATCATGTTCTACAGAAGGTTCTTCTCTAGCTTTGATGTGCTCAAGATATGGTGCTTGCTGAGAAGAACTTGGAGGATCATTTTCTTGAGGATTTTCATCCCTTTGGTGAAGAGACTCAGTAAAATATGGTACTTGGGGTTCAGTCTTGTCATGGAACTTTGTTATAATGGGCAAATATGGATCAATAAATATTTTTTCTAAACAAAATTGAATATTATCACAATCTATTACATTGAGATTGATTGTGTCTTCTTTTTTAGTGGCATAGGCAGGTTTTGCCTATCTACTATTATTTGGGCCAGCCATAGGTTGTGTAGGCAATAGAGGTTGCTTAACTTTTTGTAGTTGACTATTATGGGGAATTGGAAGGGTTAGATAACAATTCTTGTTGCTAGTTCTAGAACTATCATTACCCCTAAAAGTGTTGATTATAGGGGGATGTGATGCCCATTTTTAGATTTGCATGGGTTATGGTATCCATGGTTGGTTTTGTATGGGTTGTGGCACCCATTTTTGGTTTGACCAACCTAGAGTGGACCATTCTTGAGGTGAAGGCCAAGGATATCGAACCCATTGGTGTATGGGTGGTGGTATAGACCAAGGCATGAACTAGGGGTTAGGCATCCAATTGATTGGAGATCTTGGGTCATGTTGATTTTGATATGAGTTGTAGGGAGAATTATTCCCTTATTTTTGCCCTATAAATTTAAGCTCTTCAATGGATTTGGTATTCTTCCATATGGCATTCTTGATGTCTAGAAAAATATCACAATATTTTGTAGAGTTCCCTTTTTTCCAAATACTACAAATGGTGGTCTTATTTAGGGGGTATTCTTGGAGTGCATGCTTTTTCCTAAACCTAGGGCAATACATAGCTAGAAGTTGGATGGATTTATTTTTTTCTTGCATTTCATCATCATATTGAGGTGTACTAAGATATCCATTTTTAGATTGACAAAATCCTCCATAAGCTCTTTTACATTATTGTTATTTTACTAGTCTTGAATGTTTGAATTCGTGCCCTTGTATGCAAATAATTCCTATAGAGTTCTTCAATATCTACAAGGTCAAGTTTGTTCACATCATCTTTCCCATAAGTTTTAAGGCTTCTCGTGATTCCTCTAGCAAACCTCTAACGAATATAGTCTTGCTAAGTTCTAGATCTACTCCAGTCCCAAATCTTCTTTGGATAAACAAAAATCTATTAAGGCAATCCTCTAGGTTCTCTTCTTCTTCTTGCTTCATCCTAAAGAGTTACTCTTTTCGATCCTTCACCCTATATTATTCTTGGTATTTGGTTCTTTTCATATCTTTATAGAGTTGGGCTCTAACCCCATGAACCAATGTATAGCTAAGCTCTTGAGTGCTGGAAATAATCACTTACATTTTTATTATCATTCTCATAGTCATAGGTTTGACAAAGTACCTTGAATTCAAACAAGAATTGGTCCAAATATTTTGATGTAATTCCCCTAAAATTTGGCAATATTGATGGTGAGATGTTTTTCATAGGGGCTTCTACCTTAGGATTTAATCGAATTGGGTATGTAAATGTTCTAGTTGCATTGCTACCTTGTTCGGTGATATTTGTAATAATTTTTCCTTCTACCATGGTGTTTTCCCAACAAATATTATAAATTCTCTTGAAAACTTGAGAATATTTTGTGTTCTCTAGACTTAGTAAGAGGAAACTACTTGACTGAGTGCTTAATCATTCCTTAGGGTTTCCAAGCTCTAGATATTCAAAAGTTGGTGATGGTTACTCTTCACCAAAGATTTCACCTAAGTTGGTCTCAACTATAAGTAACTCAATATTGGTTCAACCTCTTGGCATTCATGTTTATTTCTTGTGGCTCGTCAGGAGTTTTGACTAATGTATTATCCCCTTCTATTTTTAGATATATACATCCATTCTACTTCATCATAAAGAAAAACTACTTGTAAATAAACAAAAGTAAAAACTTAAAATCCTTAAAGGACCTAAAGTTTGGTTTCACTTTTGCATTACGAACTGATACCTTAATTGCTTCTTTGGCAATACTATTGTACCTATTGTAATATGTCTCCCTAGCCTTTCTTTTACTTTAATAAAGTGCACATGTTTTTGTTTTTTAAGTAAGGTGATATTTTACAAAGAATACAATAATGTCAAAAGGCCTTAAAAGTTCTCTAACAACACCTTTTGATCCCCAACAACAGTGCCAAAAAGTGTCAAGTGTTTTTAATGCTCACAATTTAAAACTTATAAATCCGAGATGACATTCGATGGCTATATGCACTAGAGAGAAGAAGTTGGTGTTGGTATAAGGTATTTTAAGGTTCCCTAAAACTATACACTTGCATAAAGGAAATATCAAAACACACTTGCAAAATTTAAAACACCCTTATAGAAGTTAGAAATATTCTTACAAAAATTAAATTTAACACACTTTGCATGAATAGAAACTAACATTTAAATAAAAGCACATCTACAAAGACTAATTCTTTAGAAAAATAAATCTACTTTAGTAGTTGCATAAAAATGGTCCCAAGGAAAATTCTATCTATTAACTAAAAAATAATAAAATAACTATTTCTATCCTTTATATTAAAATATTAATTTATGATTCACTCCCAATAAATATATTAGTTGATATGGGGAGAGATAAGTAAATCAAAGGACTATAAATTTGATCAATGAGTTCAACTTCGGTAGCCATGATAGACAAACAAAAATCTAGCAGCAGTATAGAAGTATAGGACCCCTTCAAAAATACAAGTTTTCTTGTGGCTAGTACATCAAAACAAGATACTTACAGGGGAAACTTAGAGAAAAGAAACATCAAGGGTCCTCATTTCTACCCAAGGATTATCTAAAGAAATAAGACAATGAGACACCTATTCTTTGAGTGTACAATAGCAATCCATATTTGGATAGAAGTATCATCTAAATTAAAATCAACTGTCTCAAGTAACCTCAATCCAAATAATTATCTTAAAGAGTGAAATAAAATGTACAGATGGGGGATAAAATATAAGCATATCATAAAGTAGCTATGAGATTCTATTGCTTTCTTTATAATTTGGCACATTTGGAAAGAAAGAAACATAATTGTCTTTGAAGACAAGAGGACAAGAATCAAAACATTAGTCAATATAATTACATGGGAAATAACACTCCACACAAAAGTAAATTATAAGAGGAGATAGAGCATTAGGAGCCGGACTGACAAATAAATAAATTATTAAAAAATTTGGATCTCCAAGATCTCTTGGAAACCAATGATATCAGAATCAAAGTTAGCCCACCCAACATAATGTATCCTACACTCTTTTTTATGGAGCCTCCAAGGTTCAAGTTTGTTAAGTTTTTGGGACAACATATTTAGTTTCTATACAAGTTCATTTAGTTTTTATTCAAGTTTGTTAAGAATTTGGGTTAGCATAATAGTTATAGTCTATCAAGAGTTGTATCAGTCTATCTATTACAGGCTCTTAGAATTTTGTATCAACTCCAACCAAAGCACATATGCTAGCTAGGAGTAGAACATCAAGGCATGTAATTGTGTATTTAAAAAATAATAAGTTACAATTATAACAACAAATAATTTACTCTAAATTCATGCCTACAAACATTCGTAAAGTAAATCTTCCATTCCATTAGTAGAGTGGGCCCTTGCTCCAAAGTCCAATGAGGGGAAGAAGAACCAATAAAAACTAACCTAAACTATCACGTGCTTAAAAAAGAAAAGGACAAAAATCCAATTTACAAGAAGATGAAAGTTACATAGCAACAACTTATTTCTTTACATATGTTCTCTAACTATTCTTTAATTCTTGGGGCTTATATTTTTATATACATAATTGCTAACTGAAGTGTCATTTATCAAGCAACTTTCTAGTTAGAATTGCAAAATGGCCAGTAGAATAAAAGGATTGTGAAATAACCAATTGATATTCACACATCACAAGTTGGTGAATATTTGTGCTTCACAAAGTAGCTCACCGAATAACAAAAACTACAAATTGCAAAATCTCTATCAAGGAGAAACATAAAATAATCAACAAGATTCTATGAATTGCACAACGACCAATGGGAAGAATCCATGAGTTGCAAAATGATTGGAAAAAAAATGTCACAAAAGATTTAATCATGCAAGATTATCATAATCCATTGGCATGCCACATTTCCTCTATTTGCTAAGAATGACAATTTCAATTAACTCTTAAATTCTTGCATGCTCCATCCATCCCATCACACCAACGTTCTGTTTGTGCACCCACATTTATTTCATATGCATCAATACTCTATTATGGAACATTCCTATTCTATTTTGGTGTATCACTATTCATCCATTTATGACACTTAGTTGCACTAAAAGATCCTTCAAAATAATTAAAAACCATGAGCCTTTCTAACTATTGTCCCAAGAGCATTAATTTAGCATCAAATATTTACAATTATACTTCAAAAATCACATAAAACTTGTCTAAAATAATTCAGTATTGCACTTCTATTATATACTAAGTTTAAACAAAATATTGATGCAAATTAAATATTAGTCCATCATCAACCATTTGTTATAGCCACATTAAGAGAGACAAAAAGTGTTGTTTTTCTAAAAAAAAATGAGATGTTTTAAGACTTCATCACTCTAATGGCACCATAACTAAGAATGGAGTAAGCACTAGAATACAATTCATTTATTTACAAGGAGCACAAATTCATTATACCTATAGGCTATTGTTTAACTACATGAATAACATGGCCAAATATGAATCACTCTACATCGATCTGAGAAAACATAGAAGATGAGGGTCAAAGACTTGAGAATATATGGTGACTCTGAAATAATAGTGAACCACGTCAATTCCTATTGTAATAATAAGTAAAATATTTGAAGTGTTATAAGCATCAAGTCTAATATTTATTTGAAACCTTTGACACTTATAAAATCAAGGCAATACCCAAAGAACTAAATCCAAAAGCAAATGAATTGTTACGTATGATAGCATGATTTGATTTAACATTTAATATGTGGGATAAACCAAAGGTGTTAGAATTTATATCTAGGTCAATAGTTCTAGATAACTTTGATCACTAGCAAGTCTTTAATAATGGTGAAAAATCATAGAATTCCTCATCAAAGAGGCTAAATATACCAAAGAACAAAAAAAATATGGATACTACATCAAGGATGGAGTCATACAACTAAAGTATAATCAGTTTACCAAAGGTTTGATTATGTTGGAAAGATTATTTAACCCAAATGATAGCTCAAAGAAAAGTAGTTTTAAGGTGGAATCTTCTACATATCACCTAATCAATGTATTTTAAGGGAAGTGTTTGTTGCTTAGGAAGAATTGTATACACAAAGAACAAGATCTTTTCAAATAACTCCATGGTAAATATGGTGACAAAATTGTCTGGTCATATGAAGATCTATAACCACAATATCATAGTGTAACACCCTCCTTGGTAGGACTCATTATTGGCAATAAATTATGTATTGGTGTGGATGTCTAATGCATAGCTTTATTTTATGATGATGCCAATATGATTGTGTAATTGCACTTTATACTTTGATTTTATTCTTAGAATATGGTATTGTTGATGTATTTGTGGATGTAGGACCAGGTACTCTCACTGGTGGATTTATTTGGGTGAACCACCTAAGTTGAGAGATATTTTAGGAAATGATGGTGATGACTTGCTCATCGACAACTCAAGGTAACAAAATACCCTTCATGTAGATGCATTGCATTTTGCTTATTTCATGTTCACACCATTGGGTCGAGAAGTTGCTTATGCAATGAGTCTCCTTAATAGGTTGGTGATAGCATTAGACTATCTTAAAAGGGACCACCTACTTAGGGATAAAATAATGGTGTGTAATATTCTTGGTGTGAATCTATGTTTGTATGTGGTATACATAGATTTTGTTGATAAGAACTATTAAATTATTAATTAGTTAGTGATATTAATACTTGGAAATATTTTTTTCAAGGAGTTTACACAGGTTTTTTTATGATGGGTCATAGTCCCCTCATACTGAGTGGGGTTTGAACCTTGGACCTCTTAAATAGAGGCCAAATCCCTTACCACTATAGAAATCTTACAATCAATACTTGGAAATATTAGTGTCAATGCTAATAACTAATATTAGCAATTAAAACTAATAAAGAGAATTATTAAATTAATTCTTGGAGATACTTTAATTATTGCATTATTTTTCCTAATGTTTGGAATAAAATTTAAATGGCTTGCAAAACTTAGATTAAGCCTTTTATTTATGTTTGTCATGCTTGGGTGGCACTTTAATTAGCATAAAGGTGGCATTAGTGGAGCAACATTCTTGAGTATTTCTTATGTAACCTTCACCATGCAAGAAGGCATGCCCTAGCCATTTTTATTCCAGTAGGATGTGTTGGGCAAGGGACTTTTTTAGGGGAAGAAGGAAGGAATCAAAGTCTTTGGGATCAAGGAAGGACTTGGTAGCATAGCATCGAATTTGTGTTAGGCCAAAAGGCTTGCAAAGGTGCAATTTTGCTTTTTATGGTTGTAGTTTTTCCTTCTTGTTTTGCTTGTTTTCCTCCTTGTCCTGGTGTGGCTATGATCTTCTTCTTGCTTGAGTATGCAAAGCTCCTTCTGGTTGTTATAGTCATTTTAGATGAGTTTGTATAATGCTTGTAAGCTCTTCGGGTGTTGTTTTGTCCAAGGCATCATCTTTGTTGTTGGTATGGCACTCAGTTAGCTTCATGGCAGTGAGTAGGTTACATTCCTAGACCTTTGGTTGGCTAGCCTATTCCTTGATTTTATTGGTAGGTTAATCCATTACTGGTAATGCTTTTTCTTTCTTCTAATTGTCATGTCAGTTCATGTGGTTAGTTGGATATTCTCGTCTTGTGCACCCCTTTCTTTAGCATCTTGTATGTTTAAGCTTGTTTAGAGTGTTAGGTTGTTCTATTTCACTATTGCTCGAGGTTTCCTTGATCTTTGTTTTTGTTAGATTGGTGTCCCTGTTTGGACATGTTGTATTCTTTCTATCTTAGTTGGAAGGCAGGTAGGCACTAAGTCTCTACCTTATGGTTGGAAAATTAAGAGATGGTTTAATCCTTTTAATGTCTAAGTTTTGGTTAGCCTTTGTTTGGTAGTCAGAATTATAGAGGTAAGTATGTCATGGAATGTTGTATGGATGTTTGTGAATTATTATAGATTTGGAGGAATCGTTTTTGTCTTCTTCTTTTATTTAGAGGATTTGGATCCTCTTATATAAAGTTTCAAATATTTTAGATGAAGGTTGATGATATTTTATTTTTAATACAAAACAAAATTTGTTTAAATAGAAACCTATTTTAGCTCTATGGAAGTTAAAGTTTATTTTATATTTTTGGAAGTTAAAGTTTGCTTAAATAGAAACCTCTTTTAGTTTAATAGGAGATAAGTTACAAAAAGAAATCTCTAGTCGATTTCTTTTTTTCAAAATAGAAGTTGAAGTTTAGAAAAAAACTCTTTTAGTTTTTATGCTTTAGCTTTTGTTGTTATAATACTCTTCTATGGTGATGGTAGTTCTTTTAAGAATGATAGTTTGGATCTTTTGATTTAAGGAAAAAGAAACTATTATAATGGTTCTTAAGACTTGTGTAGGTTAAGGAATCATTATAAAGAGAAGTATGGGATTCTATTTTAAGTTGGTTTATTTGTGCTTGGTTTTGAAAGAGAAACTATTATAATGGTTCTTGAGACTTGTGTGGGTAAAGGGACCATTATAGGGAGAGAAGTATGGTATTCTCTCTTTTTTGGTTGTTTTATTATGTTTTCATGCATGGTTGCTTGCATAGCATTGATGGCATGATTAGAATGCATTGCATTTGGAGTTGTCCTGATCCCTAGGTTTTCCTCAAGTTCCATGGGTGGATTTTCCCTTCATGGAGAATATTGTGGAATATAGATGGCTTGGATATTGTTGCAGGATGGCTTCATGGTACCTTTGAATGTAAACTTGTTATGGAAATAGAATCTATATAAAATATTGTTCCATTAGATGAGTTTTGTGAGCTTGATCTTTGTACAAACTAAATATTATTTTTAATTTTTTAAAGGTTACTTTGGGTTTTGCTCAATAAGATGATCTTGCAATATTTTAGAAGGATAGATAGTATTGCTCTCTATCAATTTATTGGAATGTATATTTACATGGATTTATGCTAGGCACTTGGTTTATTTAAGTTATGGCATCTAAATTAATGAAATGTGTCTTTAGATAGCTTTATGTTAAGCATTTGAGTTAAGCAAATCATGGATTTTACTTAATTAATATGCTTCCTTGTTTAGATGATATAGGCCTTTGGATGGTATTCAATTTGATTAAAATACTTCTAATATTATATGATGAATGATGCTTTATTTTTAGATGTATGTTATTCCAAGTGTAATAAATTTAATTCTAGAGGGATAAGGTTATCTTGGGTTGGTTATGAAAATATTTTATGGGACCCAGGTCAATAAAAAGTCCAATCCTAGGAGGAGTTACGTGTATGCAATAACCAGGTAGATATGAGTCTTAAAAGAAGTTGTGATAATGCAATAGCTAAGAACTCATGAATCTGGAAGGAGTTGTGTGAATACAATAGCCAAGTTTTCTTGTGAATCAATGCACCTTGAGCGTGAAGTATTAGGTGTATTCTAACTAGAAGTTGTGAGACCATTCACAAGATAGTAGTGGTGAATCCTCAAACATGTAGGTTTGAGTAATCATACCCATTACCAAGTGAGTGATAATGACCTTAGTTAGCCCATGAAGGTATGGTAACTAAGCACCAAGGCTTTATGCTTGATTAACCTACCTAGTTGGACTTAGGTTAAGGTTAGGGAATAGGCATTCCCCTTTAAGTATTATGGGCCTTAAAGGATAATCCCTACACTATGGTCACATTATCCTATACCATGTAGGGTAGAGGAAAATTGGGAGGACCACTTTGGTATCCTTCTAAACGATGAGGTTTAGTAAGGTGAATCCCAAAAACTATGGGATGTTGACCACTCATATCCATTGAATGTCATCTATAGTGACATAGAACTCAAATATGACGAAGCCTCGATAATGCTAAAAGAAATGTATTAGGAACTCTTGAGAACCTTTCTTGTGTTAGGTCTAAAAAAAAATCATCTCTCTCGGGTTGATAGTTTTGGGTTGTTACAGTTGGTATCAGAGCTTTAGGTTGTAGGGCTTGAAGCTTCCATGGAGTGTGTTTAGGATGAGCCTTGACTTGATGTGCTACTTTGAGAATAGCACCTTGTAGGAAGGTAAGTGTGTCTTGATCATAATCAATTAAGTGATAATGGTCTATGCTAGTTCATTAGGATAATGAAACTAATTATAAGTACAGTTAAAGCAAATTGTAACTTACCCAACCCCTTCGTGTGGATAGGAGATGACACCTATATTAAGGTCTTCCAATAGGATGAGACTAGTGCTACAAAAAGATGTTGCAAAACAATCACCAAGAAATTTTGGAAGAGCTAAGAATCATGGTAATAAATCTAGAAAGGTAGAGAGCTCCAACAAGAGAATTGGTAGAACAAGGGATTTAAAAAGAAGCATGACAGATGCTACCTTCTTATTTGAAATAAACTAGGAGGAATTAATGCAACTTACCTCCATGGTCTGATCGTTGTAAGATCAAATGGAGCATCATCAGATAATGTTAGAAAGGTTGGCCGAATAGGGGATCAAAAACAATAAAAGAAAATCAAGTAAGGAACCCAAAATTAGGAAAAATATAAGACCTTAGTTACCTAATTTGTTGAATTTTCTAGATAAAATTTAAAATTCGTCAAACTCAAAACTTAAACGAATAAATTCAGCAAATAAAATTTAAATTCGGTAGGAAAAAACTAAATATTAAAAAAAGGTATAAAAAAACCCTAAAGCAAATCTCTTGAATTTACAAGATAATATATACATTTTAATGGGATTTGCCAAAACTAATTAACATGCACGTAAATTTATTAACACCTTCCTTCAAGATTTACGTCTAGATTAATTAATTAAATTGCAACAAATATCAAATATGTTGAATCAATCTTCACTGGTTGAGTTTTGGATAAGCTCTTATGGGTATTACTGTCCACTCCTCATCTATTTATGTCCAGCAATCCAACCTTCAAACCAACAAACACGAGTGCATTACAAGCCTGATATCAACAATGGGTACCTGACCTTTTTCTTTGTTTACGATATGATTTTTACTCTCCATTATTTTCTTTGTTCCCTACTGTACTTATTGGTAGGACAAGTACTACACTATCGGGATGGAGATATTTCTATTCAAACAAGACAACAACGAAAGAAGTCTTTCAAATATGAATGCTTTCGCTAACATCGTGCCATTGAGACGAGGAAGATATAATGTGCAGATGAAGCATCTGGAACCTACCATGAATGGGAGTTGGGAGGGATGTGTGGTTGCAACGCATGGAGAAAGACAACGTGTGGGTGAATCATATCCTCGCTCTCACTCCGTAAAGAACTATTATTTCAAAACAGCTAAAAATAAATTAGATATTCCAACTAGATATATATGTACCCTGATAGGTAGAGACTTCTTATAAGAAATCATTGACAAAAATATATATGCATTTATAATAATCAAATTTTATGTCAAATTTTTAAACATGTCGAATTTTTTTCAAACTTCAAGGGTGTCAAACTCAAAATTGGTAACTAAGGTTAAGACCACAACCATCTAGGTCAGGATGCTACACATGTGGGGGCCCCCATTAAACCAAAATGTGCCCCCAATGAGTATAGTCAAGTAACAATGCAGAGGACCAAGCACATCAAAATTTTATAGCTAGAAAGAGTCAGCATCAAGATGGTCAAGCAACACCAATATTGCTTAATGGTAAGTTATTTGATAAAATGTTAAAGTTTTAATAGATAGTGGAGCTATAGATAGTTTTATTTCCCCTAGAATTATCGGGGATATGCCAAAAATACCTAAATTTTTGGCACAAGGGTGGAAAGTCGAGTATGGTTCTAGATAGACCTACTTAATAGATTAATGTTTACCTATAGTCAAGATAACTCTACCCAATGGGTCCACTATATGGCACTTATATGTGGCACCCCTCCATGCTTTTGATATTATCCTAGGGATGAATTGGTTGAAGGCTCATGGAGCCTTAATCAACTTTTAAAATATATGGATGGATTACACCGATAAGGATAAGAAGAGAGTAAGAGTTCAAAGTAGGTAAGGTTCTTTTCAACCTCACTTATTTTCAACTATGTAGTTAAAGAAGGCCATTAAAAGAGGTGGTATGTTATATGTAGTCAAGATTAATGGAAAGTCAGGAGAAAAGGAAGATGAGGAAATATTTAAGAAACATCCAATATTGCATGAATTCAGGGATGTATTTCTAGAAGATCTCCCAAGACTACCACCTCGACGGGAGTTCAACTTCACTATTGAGTTAATGTCAAGGGTTGAATCTATTGCAAGAACATCTTACAGAATGACCCCAATTTAATTGCAAGAACTGAAGGTGTAACTTCAAGATTTGTTGGAAAATGGTTTTATCAAACCTATTGTATCACCTTAGGGTACCTTGATATTTTTTATGAAAAAGAAATATGGTTCCTTGAGGTTATGCATAGATTATAGAATGTTGAATAAGGTAACCATTAAAAATAAGTATCCTTTGCCAAGGATTGATGACATCTTTTATCAGCTAAAGGATGCTACTATATTTTCAAAAATAGATCTAAGATCTAGATATCATTAGTTAAGGATTCGAGAAGAGGATACTCATAATACATCCTTCAAGACCCAATATGGTCACTATGAATTCATAGTATTGTCATTTGGGTTGACGAATGCACCAACAACCTTTATGAATTTGATAAACAATGTGTTTCAAATGATTTTTCTTGGTATTCTTCGATGGTATCTTGATATATTCTTGCACCAAAGAAGAACATGATCATAATTTTAGATTAGTGTTAAAGGTGTTGAGGAAAAACCAAATATATGGGAAGTTATCTAAGTGTGAGTTTTATACCTCATATGTATAGTATTTAAGATACATCATCTCGACAAAAAAAATTATTATGGACCCAAAGAAAATTGAAGCTATATTAAGTTGGACTCCACCAAAAAATGTGATAGAAGGTAGGAGTTTCATGGGACTCATTGGTTATTATAGGTGTTTTGTGAGATATTACTCTAAGGTTGCCTATTTAGTCACCAATCTTCAAAAAAAGGGGAAAGAGTTTAAATGGATAGATAAGTGTGATGTCGCATTTGAGTCTCTAAAAAATAAGTTAACAACAACATTGATTATTAATATATCATATCCTCTTGGGAATTTTACCATGTGTACAGATGCTTCCCTAGAAATTTTGGGTGGGGTATTGTCTCAAGAAGAGGCTATAGTAGCCCGAGTCTAGTAAATTCAAGGAGTATGAGGTAAAATATGCTACACATGATCTAGAATTGGTAGTAGTTATGCATGATCATGTAATTGCCCTTTATACCTTGATTTTATTCTCAAAATAAGGTATTGTTGATGTATTTGTGGATGCAAGACCAAGTACTCTCACTAGTGGATTTATTTGGGTGAACCACCTAAGTTGAGAGATATTTTAGGAAATTATGGTGATGACTTGCTCATCAACAACTCAGGGTAACAAAATACCCTTCATGTAGATACATTACATTTTTCTTATTTCATGTTCACATGATTGGGTCAATAAGATGCTTATGCAATGAGTCTCCTTAAAAGGTTGGTGATAACATTAGACTATCTTAGAAGGGACCACCTACTTAGGGATAAAACAATGGTGTGTAATATTGTTGGTGTGAATATATGTTTATATGTGGTATGCATAGATTTTGTTGATAATAACTATTAAAGTATTAATTAGTTGGTGACATTAATACTTGGAAATATTAGTATCAATGCTAATAACTAATATTAGCAATTGAAACTAATAAAGATAATTATTAAATTAATTCTTGGAGATACTTTAATTATTGCATTATTTTTCCTAATGTTTGGAATAAAATTCAAATGGCTTGAAAAACTTAGATTAAGCATTTTATTTATGTTTGGCATGCTTAGGTGTCACTTTAATTAGCACAAAAGTGGCATTAGTGGAGCAACATTCTTGAGCATTTCTTACATAACCTCCACCATGCAAGAAGGTGTGCCCTAGCCTTTTTGAATCCAATAGGATGTTTTGGGCAAGGGGCTTTTTTAGGGGAATAAGGAAGGAATTAAAGGTTTGGGTATCGATGAAGGACTTGGTAGTGTAGTACCAAATTCATGTTATGTTGGAAGGCATACAAAGGTGCAATTTTACTTTTTATGGTTGTAGCTTTTCCTTCTAGTTTTGATTATTTTCCTCCTTGTATTGGTATGGCTATGGTCTTCTTCTTGCTTGAGTATGCAAAGTTCTCTCCGGTTGTTATAGTTATTTTAGATGAGTTTGTATGATGCTTGTAAGATCTTTGGGTGTTGTTCTATCCAAGGCATCATATTTTTTGCTAGTATGGTGCTTAGTTAGCTTTAGGACAACAAGTAGGTTACATTCCTAGACCTTTGGTTGGTTAGCTTGTTCCTTGATTTTATTAGTAGGTGAATCCATTAGTGGTAGTGCTTTTTCTTTCTTCTAATTGTCATGTTAGATTGTGTGATTAGTTGGATGTTATTGACCTGTGCACGCCTCTATTTAGTATCTTGTATGTTTAAGCTTGTTTAGAGTGTTGGGTTGTTCTATTTTGCTTTTGCCCGAGGTTGTATTGATCTCTATTTTTGTTAGATTGACATCCATATTTGGACATGTTGTTGCATTTTTCTCTATCTTGGATGGAAGTCAGGAAGATGTTAAGTCTTTACCTTATGGTTGGCAGCCTAAGTGATGGTTTAATATTTTTAAAGTCTAAGTTTCGATTAGCCTTTGTTTGGTAGTCAGGTTTTTAGAGGTAAGCATGTCATGGATTGTTGTATGGATGTTTGTGAATCATTATAGCTTTGGAGGAATCATTTTTATCTTCTTATTTTGTGTAGAGGAGTTGGATCCTCTTGTATAACATTGCAAAGCTTTTAGATGAAGGTTGATGATCTTTTATTTTCAGTAGAAAGTAAAGTTTGTTTAAATAGAAACCTCTTTTAGCTTTATGGAAGTTAAAGTTTGTTTTAGCTTTTTGGAAGTTAAAGTTTGCTTAAATAGAAACCTCTTTTAGTTTAATAGGAGATAAAGTTACAAAAAGAAATCTTTGGTCGGTTTCATATTTACAAAATAGAAGTTGAAGTTTAGAAAAATAACTCTTTTAGTTTCTATGCTTTAGCTTTTGTTGTTATAAGACTCTTCTATGGTGATGGTAGTTCTTTTAAGAATGATAGTTTGGATCTTTTGATTTAAGGAAAAATAAAATTATAATGGTTCCTGAGACTTGTGTAGGTTAAGGAATCATTATAAAGATAAGTATAGGATTTTCTTTTAAGTTGGTTTATTTGTGCTTGATTTTGAAAGAGAAACTATTATAATGGTTCCTGAGACTTGTGTGGGTAAAGGGACCATTATAGGGGAGAAGTATGGGATTCTCTCTTTGTGTGTAAAGGGACTATTATATTTTCATGAATGGTTGCTTGCATAACATTGATGGTATGATTATAATGCATTGCATTTAAAGCTATCATAATCCCTAGGTTTTCCTCAAGTTCTGTGTGTGGATTTTCCCTTCATGGAGAAGGTTGTGGAATGTAGATGTCTTGGAGATTGTCGTGGATGGATTCATGGTTCCTTTGAATGTAAACTTGTTATGGAAACAAAAGCTATATAAAAGATTGTTCTGTTAGATGAGTTTTGTGAGCTTAATCTTTGTACAAACTAAATATTGTTTTTAATTGTTTAAAGGTTACTTTGGGTTTTGCTCAATAAGATGATATTGCAATATTTTAGAAGGATAGATAGTATTGATCTCTATCAATTTATTGGAATGTATATTTACATGGCTTTATGCTAAGCACTTGGTTTATTTAAGTTATGGCATCTAAATTAATGAAATGTATCTTTAGATAGCTTTATGTTAAGCATTTGAGTTAAGCAAATCATGATTTTTACATAATTAAGATGCTTCCTTGTTTAGCTTATATAAGTATTTGGATGGTTTTCAATTTGATTAAAATACTTCTAAGATTATATGATGAATGATGCTTTATTTTTAGATGTATGTTATTCCAAGTGTAATAAAGTTAATTTAGAGGGATAAGGTTATCTTGGGTTGGTTATAGAAATCTTTTGTGGGACCCAAGTCAACAAAAAGCCCAATCCTAGGAGGAGTTGTGTGTATGCAATAACCAAGTAGATATGAGTCTTAGAAGGAGTTGCGAGAATGCAATAACTAAGCACTCATGAATCTAGAAGGAGTTGTGTGAATACAATAGCCATATTTTCTTGTGAATCAATGCACCTTGAATGTGAAGGATCAGGTGTTTTATGACTATAATTTGTGGGACCATTCACAAGATAGTAGTGGTGAATCCTCAAACATGTAGGTTTGAGTAATCATACCCATTACCAAGTGAGTGGTAATGACCTTAGTTAGTCCATGGAGGTGTGGTAACTAAGGATGAAGGCTTTACTATTGATTAACCTACCTAGTTGGACTTAGGTTAAGGTTAGGTATTAGGAGTTCCCCTTTAATTATGATGGGCCTTAAAGTATAATCCCTACATTATGGTCGTATTGTCCTATATCGTGTAGGGTAGAGGAAAATTTGGGGGACCACTTTGGCATCCTTCTAAACGATGAGGTTTAGTAAGGTGAATCCCATAAACTACATGATGTTGGCCACTCCTATCCACTGATCATCGTCTATAATGACATAGAACTCAAATGTGGTGAATCCTTGAGAATGTTGAAAGAAAAGTATTGGTAACACTTGAGAAACTTGCTTGTGTTAGATATCAAAAATAAATTCTCTCTCTCGGGTTGGCAGTTGGGTTGTTACACATAGAGCATACCATCAAGTTAAATCATAACGTTAAGCCTTTCTAACAAAAATTAAGACTAGTCAACCCTAAGATAGAGGTCATAATGAAGAAATAATTGTTGAAACTTCTATAGGATTAGATCATAATTCTAATCAAATATCCTACATGGGTCACCAGTATTATCTTAGTACACAATAAAAATGGGGACATAAGGTTATGCATCAATTTTAAAGACCTAAATAGGGCATAATTAAAGATCATTACTCATTGTCTTCCATTGATCACATATTACAAAAGGTAGTAGAGTCACAGATATTGTCACTCCTAGATGGTTTCTTAGAATATAACTAGATCTAGGTCAAGAATGAAGACCAACATAAAACTACTTTTACCACAACCTTTGCATACCACCAAATGCCTTTTAGCCTATTGAACACCATAGCAACTTTCCAAAGAGCTATGGATTACTTTGTTAGGGTTTATGGGAGATATCATCCGTATATACCTTAATGATTTGATAGTATTTTTCAAAAGTAGAAACAAGCACATCGAACATTTGGAGTCAATATTCTAGAAGTGCAAGAAGTTCGATATTTCTCTAAACTATAAAAAATCTATATTCATGGTCCAAAAGAGAAAATCAAAAGTTATTTTTCCAAAACAGGACCACTATCTTTGTGGTACACCCTAATGTTTGATTTGTTATAATGCATGAAAAGTTAGAAAAAAATAGAGTTGGATGGATCAATGAGATATAAGAATTTGATACTGAAATGAATCCCACTAAGTTGATTAGTGGAAAGGATTTGTCTAAAATACTAGCAAGGTTGATGCCTAGAAAATAGGTTGCCTTAGTTGAATAAATGGATAACAATTGGGTAACCAAATAGATGGGCAATATATGTAGGTACATAGCTATAAGACAGGTCCGTAAAGGGTTATCTACTAAAGAAAGGACCAAGCTTAGTAAAAAGGCAATATACTACCAATGGATAGACAATGTCTTGTTCAGTAAGGGATACGATGGTATTCTACTTTGCCACGTAAAGGAAGACAAACAAGGAGCCCTAACCAAATAGTATCACGACAAAGGAGGACACTTCTCTACACCCATGATGGCCCATAAAATCTTGAGGGCCAAATACTACTATCCCACTATATTTAATTTTTACTATCAATCGGTGAAGGATTGTAAACCTTTCTACATATTCCAAGGAAATAAGAAAAAAACCTGATGGCATTAAAATTAGTCATAGTGATTGAACCATTCCAACAACGGGGCCTCGATTTCATAGGTAAGATCAACCCATTATCAAGTGTAGGTTATGGATGGATCCTCACTACCATTAATTGCTTCACCAAATGGGTCAAATCAGTCCTAGCTAAAGCAACTAATCAAGATATAGTATTGCAATTGCTTGAAGATATCGTCACCAGGTTTAGAACCCCTACTACCATTTTCATAGATAGTTCCACCTATTTTAAAGAAGCTAAGTTGATGAAATTTTCCCTTGAATATGTATTCCTAGTCAATATATCATCCAATTATTATCCTCAAGGTAATGGATTGACTGAGTCAACTAACAAGGGCATCACCCAAAACTTGGCAAGGATAATTTTAGAATCATAGAGATCCTAGCACACAAAGTTATGTAAAGCATTATGGGTAGATAAGGTGACACCAAAATAATCCCCTATATCATCTTCCTATAGGTTGGTATATGGCAAAGGCAATATTACTAATTAACCTTGATATTCCTTCCATCCAAATTTCATAACTCAAGCTAGAGGATACCGATGTCAAGCCCATGCAAGCAAGATTGAATGTACTATTGGCCCTATAGAAGGGAAGATAAAAGGCTTTTTAAAAATCATCCAATGATAAAAGATCATAAAAAAGTGGTTCAACAAAGGGGTGAAAAATTAGAATATAGAGAAGGAAACCTTGTGCTCAAATGGGATGAGGATCATGCAAAACCAGGATTTCAACATAAATTTGAGTTCATTATGGAGCAGACCTTACCAAATCGCTAAAATTACAAGACCAACTACCTATAAACTTACCTCCACGGAAGGAGTAATATTGCATATCTCAATGAGCAGGCAACAACTCTATTTGGTATAGTGAAAGATGTGTTAAACAAAAGAGTATCTATGTACATAGTACTAAATATTAATGCAACAAGGATTTTCTTCTACTAATATATTTCCTTCATTTTCTCATTCTTCCAATTTCTCATTTTTCCTATTAGAATTTATCTTTCTTTTCCACCTTAATTTGGTACTACATTAGCTCTATGAATGATATTGATGTTAAAAAATAGAAAGCAAACAATTTTCTTACTAAATCAAGTGATGCACTCACTTCAGAGTCAAGCCCCACACCAACTATAAGGTAGGGCCAATCAATTCTTAACGGGATGATCACCCTACTTGAGCAACCCACACCATGGTACGGGGAGGGCACACCCTATCCAAGGTATATTAATACCCCAAGGAAGGGCTAAAGAGCCCTCATTTGGATGCCCTTGCCAATAAACCTTGACCACTCCACTACCATTACTAGCAAACTACATACCCCAATAAATAGTGCATCAAAGACCAATTTGGTCGTAGCCTCGTAGGGGCTTCCTATCAGATTTTGAGTGAATTGCTCAAGGAGAAACCAAAGAACCTTTCAAAAATTATTCAAATAAAAAAAAATTGAGTCAATTTCTTGCCATAACAATTCACTCCTCCCCTAAACTAGGTGAATCACCTCACTCAACTAACAAATTGCATTATTTCCCATGCAAATTATTTGTTTTCTCAAGCAAATCACTTCCCCCATAAAACATTAGTAAAACACCTCCAACAAGCGAATCAGTTAGATTTTTTAGTGAATAACTCCTAATTGTGAGCGAACAAAAATCATATTGGCTTATTTTCCCCTTTTTATCCTTTTTGCCCTTTTTTTTGTCATATCTAATCATGGATACGTTGTCCACTTCTTCCATCCCTCAAAAACCTAAACCCATGTATCATCACCACCTTCCATAACGACAATCCCACCCATTATCATTCCATTATCCCCTATTAAAGTCACCACTATGGAGGCCAAACCATCAAAAGAATAGGGCTAGAATAAGAAGAGGGGTAAAATAAAGAGGGGGTATCACCACCTTCCATGAGACCAAAAGAATAGCTCAACCCTTACTGGAAGGTGGTAGAGGAAACATATACACACTCCACGGGGCAGGTAAGGAGGGAAGCATTGAGAAGATTCAACTTAGGCCCTTAAATAGACTCTAGATTATAAGCCAAACCTAGACATCCAGCTTGGCAATGAACCTCATGCCATAAGTATAGGATTATCTTGAGTTAATATAAACTAAGGCCAAAATATATGATCCAACAAGTTTTGACCTCTTGTAATGAACAAAAGATGCCTTTTATGTAAAAATTAGAGTTATAAGAAGTATGTTGAAGGCCATTGATGACCCAACCATGTGGATATCTTGTAGTCTTAAAACCCAAAAATACTTCTACTATAGGTAATCCATCACCTATTATAAAAGATTCTTAATCCATACCTAAATAAACCTAATCTACCATTTGAATTTAATATATCATTGGAGTTAGGCCAATTCAAAGATGACATTCAAATGGTGGTGTTAGGGATAACAATCATCCTCAAGGAAAGGATTGACAAGAAAATCTATGAGAAATATGTTGTCTTACTACATGTAATCTATACATACCCAAGGCACTCCTAGATGATTAATTGTGACAAGTACATCTCAGACTAGATGGACATTCAATTGAAAAACTTCAAGAAAAATATAAAGTTCACATATACCTCCTACCAATAGTTGTTTTTATACTAGAAGAGAAGTTGATTTATCTCTCTTGAGCTATATTAGGTAGGGTGATATGGACTACCTCTAAGTATAGTGGAGTGCATAGATATACCCTTCTAAGAAACAAGAAATACCTCCTACTACATCTATGATGAGGTGTACGAGGTCATAATAAAGTTTAGGGGTAAAGGTTCCAAGGTTGATATATGAGGCATGAAGGATGCTAACAAAAAAGAAACATCCACACGGAGATTTCTATTTGGGGAGGAAAAAATATTTCATCCACCTCTATGGCTTTTTAATCATGCCCTTTGAATTGCTTACAAGGGTCCCAAATTACATTTTCAACCTTGAGTATGTCAAGCAACTTGACTATGTAGATCTAAAAAAATTCAAAGGATAAAAGAAGAACAATTTCTACCCACTTAAGCAACAAACCATGAAGGTCACTCCTAAGATGTGTGGTATAACATATTGGTTGAGACGATGTTGAAAGAGATGGGTGTTGAACAACTTAGAGATCGACGGTCCTTTTATCCAAAGGAGATTTTCAAATATACCCTCAAGAAAAAGAAAATGAATATCTTATTTGCTTATGAGAAGTGGTATAATGTCTATTAGTAGGCCAACCTAGACAAGGAGATAACCCTCACCACTCTAGGAAGTAACAAGGGTTACGAAGATATAATTCAGAGCCGATATGACTACCCCTCGAGTTGTATGCCTTCTATTCAAAGATAAAAGATAACTTTAACCTCAACATCAATCCAAACCATTAGAGGTTGGGGGAATTTTAGAAATGGTGCATATAGATAAGAATATCTTAACATGGCAAAAGATGAGGTATGAAAAAAGAAAAATGACCAAATTCATAAAAAATGGTCCATTCAATGTTGATTTTTCTACCACTTGGGATAAGAATCATTCCAAAGGCACCAAAAGGGAAAATACCTTTGTAGAAGTAGCAACAACAATAGGCACCTTGAGCTCACACAAGTTAAAACCTATGAAGTACATAACATTAAAAATAATCATCTCAATTGTACCAACAACTTTGGTAATATTTAGTGCAACAATCAAAAAATTAGTGATTAAAGGATAGAGGGAATTCAAGAGATATGGATCCATGTTTGTTGAGGTGGTCATAGCAACAAAATGCAACAACAAAGGAAGGATACCCAGATTGAATAGGGAGAAATCCCTTAAGGAAGCCCTCTAAAAGATCTAGGTATGGTTAGTCCAATGGCCATGACAGCACACTCCCACACATTCAACATCTATTGTTCCACTTTTTCCCTCTATCATATTTCTTCTTCTACATTCATATCTCTCCCTCTCTTCCTGCTCCTCATATTCCCACTCCTCTTTCATATTCTTTTTTTGTGTTTCTTTCATCATCAACCAACACAACCCATGTATTTCCAAGGTGTGATTCACCCCATAGTTCACTAGGAGTAATTATACCTCCTACAATTATCATCATAGTAGGAACTGCCCCCATCACTTCTTTTCCATCCCCACTTGCTCAAATCTTAGCATCATAACCAATAGTTTCACAAACCATGACACCACTTTTGGTTGCCCTAGTTGGATTGGTGTCATAATCCACTCCCCTCACTTCCACATCATTTCCCATTGTCACCACTCATTTTACACTTCTCACCATACCTACCACCTCTACTCGCTCTCCATCTCACACAAGGTAACTTCTATAGGCAATGAGACCCACTATCCTTGCCCAAGGAGTTGATTCTATAGGGCTTCCCCAACAATAGGTGCACCAAAAGGGCCTAGTCTAAGTTACACATATAAAATTAGGGAATCTAAGGTTGATAAGGCATTAGTTCTTCTTTCTTATGAGGAGAAAGGATGGAATAAATAGTATAGATGACTCAATAAAAAGACTTCCAAGGTCTCAATTCTCTTCCACTCACAAATATTAGAGAAGAGAGATAAAGTCTACTTCATCAAGGTATTCAAGACCAACCCCTCCAAGATAGCATCAACTCCTAATGAATTAACTGCTAGGGTGTCACAACTATATCTAGACAAGATGGACCAATGATAATTTATAATTGGCTAACCAACTCACACTTGGCATGACAATGAAATATGGCTAACTAGCAGTTAAAATGAAGTATTTTAGCTTTGGAACAAAAGGATATAGGCATAATTGGCATAAATCAAGGCAAAAGGGGATGAACTATGATAAGAAAATGAAGAGCTTAAAAGAGGTTGTTGAGTAAGAGTAGTTGAAGAAACAAATAGAGGACCTCAAATCCCAACTTGCCAAGTCTAAACAACTCATGCAAGAAATGACTAAGGAGCAAAGTAGACTGTTGGAGAACTTGAAAAAAATGGCCAACATATCAAAGAGTTAAAAGCCTTAAAGCTTGCAAAAATGGAGGTAGACCCAAAATTGGCATAGGAAATTTAGATGACCAGCACTATGTAGGACCAAATCAAGGAGGATATGAACACCTTTGAATAATTTTAACATACATCCTCTATAGGAGAATGCTTAGAAATAGCTAAAAGTATTATCAAACAAGTAGAAGAGTATTTTTGTTAGAGGTAAACATCAGGAAGTCCTTAAACTCCTTGTATCAGTGAATCCAACATAAGCACAACAACATGGGATAGACTAAAAAGATATGATGAAGAAAATAAGGAAGATCCCAAACATTCAAAGAAACTTTCAAACCAACAAAGATAATCTAGAATACCAGGAGATGGAAAAACGAATTTAGGGGTTGATTATTGTTATAATGCATAAAATCATGGATAACAAGATATGTCTTAAATGATGATGTTTGTGCCATAATAGAAGAGGAGAAAAAATGTGTCGATGAAGGGCATGTCACCAAAATATGTGAAAATTTAAAGCTAAATCATGCCAAGTTAAGGGAGCTAGCTATCAAGAGAGAAAAATTATTTGAAAATACCTTTGAATATTTGGTTGGGGAGGTAGAAGACCTCAAGATAGTACAATTGCCTAATGATAGTGAGTGGCAAAAATTGTTGGGACTACTACCACTAAAAATTGGCTAAGGGACCAAAGACAAGAAAGAGGAATGACAATTTCACCAAATTTGCAACAAGGATCCCAATTTTGTAGACTTCCTGCCCAAGGATAAGGGTAAAATCTAGGATCTTGTGCCAATCAAGCTTGGTGTCCTATAAAGTTGCCATAAATATAGCATTTCGACCCTACCTTTACCAATTTTTATCTATTTTCGAAGCAACAAACAATGGAAGGAGGCTAGAAAAAGAAAAATACCCAAAAAATCTAAAATCTTGATCATTTTTGGTAAAGTATCAATTCGCCTACAAAATTGATTAATTGGCTTAAAAGAGCAATTTGCTCAACAAAGGTGTTAATTTGCTCAAGGAGTGATTTGTTTGATAAATATGACTAATTTTCTTGCTAATGCTAACAAATTGCTTTCAAAATCAAGTGAATTTATTGACAAAACCAAGCAAATTACTCGGATAAGGCACAAAAGTAAAAATCAGCATAGATTACAAGGAAATTTTTTTGGAAAGTAACATTATTGGTATTTTGTGGTGCACTAAGAATTTTTTAAGCCTTCTAAGCCTATTAGAGGCATAATTAGAGGTATGTAAAATTTGGAGGTGCAACATTTTACTAAAGTTATCCCCAAATATTTCCTTTCATTAAGAGTAATTTTTATTTATTTATTTGGTGAATGAAGGGGTTTGAAAGGGTCCCCAAATCTTTAACAGAAGGGGTTTTAAAAGGGTCCCTGAACCTTTTACACATCAATAAAGGTTTTCAACAACAACCCAAAATGGAGTACAATACAGGATGAATCTAATGATATTTGAGGAAAGCACACAAAGAAGACCAAATGAGACTAAAATAAAATCGATCCAAGCAAAGCTTCTTAAAACGAATTTTGAACTTCCCGCCCAAGATGGGTTCCTTGGATCAATAACCTAGAATTTGAAACAAAGGCACCAAATTTTAAGCACGACAACATGCCCAAATGAAGACCAAATACAAAATCAAAATTCTTGCTTAACCCAAGAACCCTAGGTCAAGAAACCCAGTCCAACAGCCTTCGACATCCATTGATCCTACAACTGGAAAGGTTGAATCATGCAACGAGAACACCAATCACAGGAAATATCGATCTAAAATTAAAATAAAAAACACCAAGGTTCCAAACAAAAACTTTTAGCACAAACCCTGCTAGAACTTGCATAAATACCACTGAAAATTCAATGGGCACCTAAAATTAGAAATTGGTGGGTCCATCGAACCCATGCTCCCGCTAGCCACCGCTCGAAATAAGACTCCACAATCGGCAAAGGATCCAACACCGAAAACAAGGATCCATCAAAAAACAACCAAAACCCTTGGATCTACCTAAAGCTTCAAGCAGTGGGTTTGTCATGCTTGAAGCCCATAAAACACACCCACAAAATAGAGTGATAGGAAATGGAACAAAGCGCTCAAAAAGGAAAGTTGTAAAAACCCTAGGAGTGCTTAGAAAAACACAAATCCAACCCAACCAAAGGAGCTGGATCTTACGACTAGCCCACCCCCAACAACCCAAACCCACCAGTCAGAATGGCCAAACAACACCAACAAGTCTCCACTAACCATAAATGCATACAATCTCCCCTAAAAATCAATCAGAGAAGGGGTAAAACCAAAGGATATCATGGAGAGAGCCCATATTTCCACCATTGCAACCAGTCTCCAGGTCACAAGAGGGAAAACACCAGCCAAACCAGATAACTCTACAACCCAAAGTGAAAGAGACCGGTAAACCCTCCATTTTCCCAGCAGTTGAGGTGGATCCATCAGCTGCCTAGCCATCCCCTAGCCCCCCAATAAAGGTTCTAGCTAACCCAACCTTTTTTTGGGCTGCAAACTAAAATGAGAGAATAGGGCCATCAACCAAAAACCTTCTCCGCCCATCTGGACCTCCACCAAGCTGTAGATCCATACTTCCAAAAATCTCAACCTACACAGGGTTGATAACCTTAGGGCCGCACAGGGCTGCTTGCGGTCACTAACCCTAGGGCCTTATGTTAAGTAAAATTGTTCCTTGTATCCCCTAGGGGCTAGGAATTTCCATTCCATGGGGCCTATCCCATCCGAATATACCCCTTAGGCTAGCGGAGGGGCTTTTTTGTATCCAACATAGGCTGCCAAGCTTAAACCTCAGACCTCCTTTCAAGAATTGAGGGAAATTGCTAGTAAGGTACCTGTTGCGGATTACTAAGAGTAATTATTTTCATCCCAAGTAACTTAGAGGTGAACTTTTGCTATAAATAGGGGCCTAGGATCTTCACTATAACCATGTTTTGGCCATGATAATTTAAAGCTACACTTTGTGGAACCCGCATTGTGCTTTGTACTCATGAGGTTGAAAGAAAATGGCAATCCCTTATGCATTTCATTAGCGAAACTGCCCTCTTAGTTTGATAAGTGCATGGAGGTTGGCATGGCCCTTCTAGACCATCTTGTCATTCACTTATTTCATAATCAAATGAATGGGTGGATATTGGTGTTATTTAATTTCTCATGTCTTGATTGATTGCACTTTATCCTCACTATAGTGTAATAGTCATATTTGTTTTCATCCCTTGCACTCTAAACTTCACAGTTTTACATTTCACACTTTACTTTACATGTTTTATTTTTGTATTTTGTTTTCATGTATTTGCTTTCGTGCATTTAATTAACATAAAAAGTAGTTAGTTCAAATTAGAGATATGTACAAGTAGAATGAAGTTGACCTTAATCCAAGGTTAGGGGAAGCCTTTGGCAAACCTATCCAACCTTGTTGAAACTTAGATTTGTGAGTGCAAATCTTAAATTAGAAGTCAATATTATTCCCCGAATCAACACATATGGTAATAAAATACGATCAAGTTCATCCTTGTACTAATATAAGAAAATTAATTACATTAGTGCGACATAACGACCCAACAAATAAAATGAGCATGGTAAAAAATGCAAGAATAAGTAAATAACCAAATAATATATATTATCTCTATTAATCAAAGCATATCTTTAATTGAATAGCAAACATCATATCATATTCATTACCTTTTATGCTACACCTAAGCATTAATGGACTCTTGAAACTAAACAATATCCAAACCCATGAAGACTATTATAGGTAGGACTTTCAGTATATCCTCAATCTTAAAATGGTGAAGTACATCGAAACATTGAAGTAGACAAAAATAAATTGTTGATCATGTCTAAACAAAAATATACTTAGACCACATACACCACACAAATCTACTAAGTTGATATTTTCTGTAATCTTTCATAAACCAATAAAAGCCCCACCTTCCAAAGAACTAATTCCTCAAACATAAGAAAGAAAGAAAGATTTATAACACAAATCAAAATGCCTAGTATTGCTAATGATGCTTCTAATATAGACAAAATAGCTAACAAAATCCATATATAATTGGAAGCTAGGTCCTCTAGGGTGGTTCTTTTAACACCTATTTTCAGATTTGGGATTGTCCCACACAATGCAACTTAAGATTATCTTATAGTTGTATTACTTTATTTATTTAAGGACTCAATAAAGTAAGTTGTAAATATGGTAGGCATATAACCATGGTGCATCCTTATATATAGATAGATAAACAAAGGGATACTAAATTAAATAGGCATGTATATTAATAAATGTTCATTTAATTTAATTTAAATAAAGATTGAATTCTAAATATGATAAAGAAATTGTATGTTTTATTATATTTTAATATTAATTTTGCTTTTATGTTATGTTTAAAAATAAAAATACTAGAAGAAGAATAGTAGACAACATATAAAAATAAACTCTTTACACTTTTATTATAATAATAATAATTTCTATAATAACTATTGTTTCCACTATTTTTCTTTGTTGATTGCATGATACTATCCATTTACAACAATGTTGGTTTCTATATATGTGAATAAAAAGTTCTTATTTGTTGATAAAAGGCTTGAAAAAAGAAATAATCATTTGCACAACTATACAAATCTTACACATGATAAAGGGCCTTGGCATACTCAAATGACTAAGAAGATTTATGACAATCATTCACATAATGTATTAACATATGGATGTGGATATGTAGCTATAATAATCTTCCATAAGCTTTCATCCTTATATGATGGTATGACCACATAGTGTCGGGTGGTGATGCTCTTAGACAATTTGCTCCACCAACCAACTTGGGAACTAGACTTGTTCCACCCTCCCACCCACCAAGCCCCACACTCACACACCCAATGATAAGGTTTAAGACCATGTATAGAAGTAACAAGTATACAAGAAGTAACATCTATTTCAATCTGAAGATATGGCTATTCGATACCATAAAGGTTGTGTAGGACAAGTGGCACACATATATGATTGAAACCTATTACTTATACTAGTATGGTTTTAGCACCAAAATACCAAAGCACAAATACAAGCAGACCAACAAATCACATATCATCGTATATTATAACAAAAAACCATAACAACAATTACATGCAACAACAAAACTTGCCCATTCATTACTACTAGAATTAAATAAATACTTAATCAAATTCAAAATTTAAAGCTTTCCTTACCTTTCAACTTGCATATTACTTTTCTTGCTCTCATGCCCATTCTTCCACTTACCTCTCACTTTATCTTCTCCCAATTCTCCCTTTTCCTAGAAAATTTCCTAAGAATCTTACATCTCTCAAATGCATATGCTCCCTTCTTCCTTTTGTGTAATCTCCCTAGAATATTTTCCCACCTCCTCTTTGGTTCATGTAATTACCAGTCATGGTAAGTTTCCCACATCCTCACCTCATGCACTAAGTGTTAAGGAGAGCTTACCACCTCCTCTCCTCCATGCAACTTCACTCCTAGGGAGAGTTTCCCACCTTCTCTTCCGTTGCTACTCCAATTATCCTTATTTTCTCTATCCACTTCCTCCTCATTTCATTGTAAATATTTTCATTACCACTCCTTTTCTCCACTCATGAATTAAAATTTTAAAATAACAGTTGTTTAATCTTTTAAGTTTTATCTATTATTATTTTATATTTTCCCTTATTGTTCTTATTTAAATTAAAAATGTAATAGAAATAGTCAATAAGACTCATTTTCCTATATCTCCAACTTATTCAACCACACCATAGGATGGTCATTCTTACAACCAAGGATACACAAACACACAAGCACCAAAATATTTATTCACATTCATATTTATACACAACAATTTTCAACTTGTGAAATAAGGTTAGGATCACATAATATGGTGAAGTCAAAAAGCCCTAAGGTCCACCTAAGACATGTATTCATCCCTCGAGGTTGGCCTTTGATTTTGCAATCACATCACATCATAAATATTCTCCCACTCAAGGTTAGGGTTAGCATCACACACACACACATAGGGAAGAACCCATGTCTTAGGTCGATCTTAGGATTTTTTAATTCATCATGTTATGTGATCCTAAATTGAAAATTGTTGTGTACAAATATGAACGTGAATAAATATTTTGGTGCTTGTGTATGTGCCTCCTTGTTTGTGAGAATGGCCATCTTATGGTATGGTCGAATAAGTTGGAGGTATACAAAGATAAGTCTTATAAACTATTTTTATTACATTTTTTAATCTAAATAAGAAGACTTAAATGTTAGAGGAAGTAGT
This sequence comes from Wollemia nobilis, assembly GCA_028583015.1. Taxonomy (NCBI): domain Eukaryota; kingdom Viridiplantae; phylum Streptophyta; class Pinopsida; order Araucariales; family Araucariaceae; genus Wollemia; species Wollemia nobilis. Next base: position 37,844,102 of record JAQPPZ010015824.1, on the reverse strand, counting down.
AAGTTTAGCTGAAGCTGATAAGAAATTGTTGACTGCCTAAATAAAATAATGATTAAGATTTACTTTAGTGTTTTTCATTGGTAATATTTGTTTTATTTTATAGCATTAAAGTGTTTTCATATAAACTATTTATTAAAATTGTGTGGTTGCACTTATGTTTCAGGAAGGAAACTAGCAATCTAGATCTAGTAAAGTGAACTATGATATGTGATGTTTTGGAAATATTACTCTACTAAGATGCAATGCATAGACAATAGAGGCGGAGTTTTGGTATTGTGAAGGTTGTAGAAAAATTTCAATAAGAATGCCAAAAAAAATTATATTTGTATTCACACATAAAATTGAAGATCTAAAAAAGGAACATCAAGAATTATGAAATTTAAGTAAAATTATGTAGGTATCTTGTTATAGCAACTCAATTGAGATGAAAATTGAGTTTGTTTGTAAAATCTCAAGCTCTAAAGGAGAGAGTTGTAATTTTTCAAGAGTGGGAGACCCGAGTACAACCCCTTGTTCTCCAACAAAAAAAGAACAAGACTTAAATGTTAAATTGAACAATCTTATCAACCATTTAAAAGCAATAAGAGAGAGACGTTTTTCGCAGGACTGCCCAAACTGCCGAACTCGTTTCGGCCATATCTCACTCATCCGAACTCGGATTGAGCTGAAATTTTGAGGGTAGATGCCTGAAAAACCCTAGAACGTCTCCACCAATTTTCATATCATTTGGAGCAACACAGATCCTAGCGCATCCCTATGTGTGAACGATATATTTGGCAAGCGGCTATGCGAGGGTTTCATCCGGGTTGAGTGCAAGCGGCTCCGGAGGTTGGTTTTTAGGGCCTTCGGGCCCTAGCGGCCAATATTTTTGTGGTTTATGCTCAATATTTTAGCAGGAAATGTTGCAGGGGATACAAGATGGGTTAGAAATTTGTCTTTCAAGAGATCATACTGTGAACTTGAGTGACAACGGCTTCCAATTTGCTGCACAAAAGAAAAGTGAAAACCATACCTTTCCACGACGTCTAGGGCAAGGATTAAAGAGACCACGAAATAAGTTTCAAGCGAGTTGATCAAAAAATGGCTCATATCTCAAGTGAAGCTGGTGCTAAGGTGCACCCACAAAATAATTCTACTATGAAAACCCTTGTCAAGGGTAAGAATTTTGAAGACTCAGTCCCAAAAATGAATTTTAGGGATGCCCTTCGTGGTGGACAGCCTCAGCCCAATGCTAATATCAATATTAGGGCTTCTCATAAACCTCTAAGAATGCCTAAGATTGATCCCGGGAAAATGGAGTCGGGATGTCTTAAAGCAGCTGATGGAACTCCTATTGTTAAGCTTGATATGGGTAACATTCAGTTCGGCATTGAAGATTTGGAAAAAAGAGGACTAATTTGTCGGTTCGTGGGTTTTCGTCTGAGTCTATCTGCTTTCAAATTTTGGGCTACAAAAAGCTGGAAAACTAAAGGTGAGTTACAAATCTCTATTTATCCAAATGGTTATTTTCTTGTTTTATTTGCTAATAATGAAGATAGAGAGAAAACTTTTCAAGGGGGTCCTTGGTTTTTTGGAAGGGCGGGGCTTTTCATGAAGCCCTGGCATACTAAATTTAAAGCCGAAGAAGAGATGCCTTCTATAGCTCCCGTGTGGGTTAGACTCTTTGGCCTCCCTATTGAATTTTGGAATCCTACTATTTTTTCTTCAATTGGAAACTCTTTAGGAACTTTTATGATATCTGTTGATTGTACTCAAAATTTTGAACATATTATTTATGCTCGAATTTGTGTTTTAATGGATTTTGACAAACCCCTACCTAAAAATATCACATTACAATTTGGGGAAGACACTTGGGAGCAAGTAGTGGACTATGAGAACATTCCTTTTCGTTGTAGAATTTGCCATGAATATGGTCATTTGGCCAGTGCTTGCCCAAATAAAATTCTTGATCAAAAGAAAGAAGATATAAACTCGACAGGTTTCCAAATACCTAAGAAGAAGAACACTCAGAAAAAACAGTAATGAAGGATCAATCAAAGTCATTTGCTAATATGTTTGAAATCCTTTCCACAAATGATGTCCCAAGTGAGGAAGAGGAAATAATGGAAACTGAAATCTTAGAAACACAATTTAAATATGAAGGAAAGAACTCAGAGACAAACCAACAAATCAAAGGTTTTCAAAAGAAAAAAAAAGGAGAAAATTTACACAAGAAAAACAATATTTCAAATGTCAAAACTTCAAATAATGCGGGTCCCAATATAGACTCCATTGAACCATCTAGTAAAATTTTGGCTGTGTATGAGCATTCTTCAAGGTTAGAAGCCATCTCAGATTCAATTGGAATAAGTCAAGAAACGAGGAAAAAAAATTGAAGATGGATTCTAATCAAAAAGTAGGTCGCAAGACCAATCAATATCATATGGTAAAAGAAGGTGAAAAGCTTGTAGAGGAAGGTAAGATTAATGCCCTTCCCAACATTTTTAGCCCTGGTATTAATGAAGATCATCACTTGGAATATTAGAGGACTCAAAGGGAGTCTTTCAAAACAAAATGAAATTAGAAGAATGATTCGGATAAATCATCCACATCTTGTTTTCCTTCAAGAAACAAAGATGTCAATGGAGGATATGGACTTAATTGTCGGTAAAATTTGGCCAGTTGGAAAAGTGGTTTCCCTCGGTTCCCAAGGGACTTCGGGTGGCATTGCTTGTCTTTGGGACCCAAAAGAGGTAGTTATTCACCATATGGTTGGCAATTGGGGTTTGTTGGCTATAGCTATTCAAAGTAGACATTCCAGCCAGATTATGCTCTGCATTACTGTTTATGCCCCGACTTCTTTGGAGGAAAAAAGAAGACAGGTGGAAGGATATTACTCATATTATCTCTCATTTTCCTAAAGCTTGGATCTTGATCGGAGGAGATTTCAATACCATCCTCTCTCTGGATGAGAAAAGGGGGAAATAGAAATTTGGACAAAAATACTCGACCTCATGAGCGAATATATTGCAAACCTCCATCTTGTGGATATCCAACCGAGATAATGGCCTTATGACTTGGTCTAACGAGAAGGCAAGGCTTAGCTTGTATAATGGAGAGATTGCATAGGTTCTTGCTCTCTGAAAATTTCTTAATCCATGGTCACATTCCTAAAGTGAAGACTCTTAATAATGTTGGTTCGGATCATTGGCCTATCATGGTGGAAATGTGGAAAACCAATGTGAGTTTCTCTCCTTTTCGTTTTCAATTAATGTGGCTTAGAGACATTTCCTTCGGACCTCGTGTGCAACAATGGTGGAAGGAAGGTAAACCTAGGCATGGGACTAAGATGTTCTGTTTTGCCAAAAGACTGCAATACATTAAATCCAAAATCAAGACTTGGAGCTGGAAAGAGTTTGGGGATGTTCATAAAAAAAAACATGAAGTTATTGCTCATCTTGAAAATTTGAATAAGAAAATCCGTTTAGATGGCCTCACGAGAGAAGAGAAGTGCGAGATGAAATTAAACTCACAACTCGGTTAGAGGAATGGGAAAAAAGAGAAGAAATCTTATGGAAGCAAAAATCTAGAATTCAATGGCTCAAAGAAGGAGATCGAAACACAAATTTCTTCCACAAATCTCTTCTAGCTCGAAGATCTCACAACTTTATTTCTTCCTTAAAATCAGATTCTGGAGATGTTGTTTATACTTGGGATGGCATGAACTCTATTGTTGTTGATTACTTTTCCAATATTTTTTTTGCTACTCCTCTTGACTCGAGCTTCACAACAAAATGTTCTTCAAGCAATCCCTTCTCTTATCACTTCTGAGGAGAACTCTATTTTGACTGCTCCTGTTACTATCAATGAGCTTCAACAAGTAGTTTTTAAAATGCAAAAAGGGAAAACCCCAGGTCCTGATGGTTTTCCTATTGAGTTCTACCAAGAGTTATGGGATATCCTTCATGTTGATTTATTAGAGGTGGTGGAAGAAGCCAGGAAATCCAAAGAAATTTTGAAGGTTATCAATAAAACTTATATTACTCTTGTTCCAAAAGCTCAAGAGGTTGATCATATCTCAGCTTTTAGACCTATTGCTTTATGTAATGTTCTTCTCAAAATTATTACTAAAATCATGGCGAGAAAGGTTGAAGCCTCTTTTGCATAAGATTATTTCCCCCGAGCAAGGGGGATATGTGGAAGGACGTCAAATAGTAGATGAGATAGTTCTTGCTCAGGAAGCCATCCATTCCATGGATATGCAAAATTCTCCTTCTATGTTCATCCGGTTAGACTTATCCAAAGCTTATGACGAGTGGATTGGCACTTCCTTATCAAAGTTTTGAGGCAATTTGGTTTCTCTAAGGATTGGATGGATTGGATTATGGGATGTATCTCTTCAGTTTCCTACTTAGTTCTTATCAATGGTAGGCCTTCTCAGTTTTTCCCAGCTTCCAGAGGTATTAGGCAAGGTGACCCGCTATCCCCTTATTTATTCATCATTCTTGTTGAATGCTTGGGTAGGACTATAACCAAAAGAGGGAAAACAAAACCCTTGAGGGAGTTACCATTGCTCATGGAGCTAGACCTATCTCTCATCTTCAATTTGTGGATGACTCTACCCTTTTAGGTAAAGCTACAATTAAGGAAGCTTCTAATATTAAGCAAATCATTAGCTATTTTTCTAAGGCTACTAGGCGAGTTGATCAATGAAGACAAATCTAAAGTTATTTTCTTTCAACTGCTCTGCTAGACGAGGAATCCATGGTCTTGGATAAATTAAGATATAAGAAGACCTCTCTTCCAATCACTTATTTAGGTATTCCCATAAATATTCAAAGGCGGAAAAATAAAGATTGGAATTGGTTGTTGGACAAAGTCAAGAAGAAAATTGGAAAGTGGACCAACAAGTGGCTTTCTTCAGGGGTAGAATCACCTTGGTAAAATCAGTCCTTCAAGCTATTCCTATTTATGTTTCTTCCGTTTTGAATATCCCAAAGGTTGTTCTTCGAGAATTGGATCAAATCGGTCATCGTTTCCTTTGGAGTGGTACTAAGGAGAAAAGAAAATGGGCCTTGGTGAAATGGGATACTTTATGTCTTCCTAAGAGTGAAGGGGGTTAGGATTCCGGTCTTCAATTAATAACAACAAAGCTTTAGCTGCTAAATTATATTGGAGGATGTTGCATAACCCCAATGCTCTTTGGGCCAATAATCTCCGTGCTAAATATCTTGAGAACAAAAGTCCTGAAGACCTTGTTCGCTATCAACTTCCTACCAAAGGTTCTCCCATTTTAGCGAGTTCTTAAGGCTGGTGAGGATTTGATAAAGAAAAAATTATTTTGGATCATTCATAATGGTCAACATGCAAATTTTTGGACAGATTCTTGGGATGGTCACAAGCCTTTGATAACTCAGTTTCTCGATTGGAGGCCTTGGATGGAGGAGCTTCACCGAGCTAATTGGATAAAGGTGGCTAATTACTGTCGGTACCATATTGGTAATTCAAAGGTTGGTAGATATTGGATCCCTATTGAGGATTGGCCTATTCAAATCCCAGAAAGGCAAAGACAAGATATCCAAGGCATCCTTCATATGAGATCCCTCTCTTGGTCCCATGAAAAAGATTGTTTTGGATGGAACAACACTACTAAGGGTGAGTATTCGGTTGCTCAAGGTTATTTGACCTTATGCCATAATAATCCCAACCATTCTTCGACATATTTTCTCAATTGTGGGCTCAAAAGCTCTGGCCTAAGGTGAGGTTCTTTAATTGGCTTTTATTGCATCGTAGGGTGCTTCTTGGTGAGCAACTTATGAAGCGTGGTTTTCATGGCCCTTTTAGATGTGAAATGTGTGAAGAGAATGTAGAAAATATCAACCATATTTTTATTGAGTGTACTTTAGCCTACGAGCTATGGAGGAGAATGGCAACTTTACTTGGCTTACGGTGGTCCAATTTTTTCACTTTTGAACAACTTTGGAGGGATTGGCCTAATCAAGAGGGTGTTGATCATTTTATTAGGGAGTTAGTTTGGATGGGTTCTACCATTCTTCTTTGGAATATTTGGAATGAAAGGAACAACCAAATTTTTAATCAAGATAGGAAGGATATTCACTATATTTGGCAAAAGACCATAGCCAACTTAGTTGAATCAGTCCATCAACTCCTTAATCACCCCCAAAACTCCCACCAAAGATGGGATCAAGTGATGCAAAGATTGAAGATTAAACCTTCTAAGGGCAACCAACTTAAAGGGAATGTGAGTATTAGTAAGATGGATAGGACTAGAAATTGGCAACCTCCTCCTAAGGATTTTGGAAAAGTCAATACTGATGGAGCCTCTAGAGGGAACCCTGGAAAAGCCGGTGTGGGAGGAATTGGTAGACTTTCAGATGGCTCCCTGGTTTTTACTTTTGCTGAGAATTTGGGTATTCTTTCCAATAACCTTGTTGAGGGGTATGGTATCCTTAGAGGCCTTCAGGAGGCTACTAAGGTTGGATGGGAAAAGGTGTTAGTTGAGTCGACTCTCAACTTATGATTAATCTCTTGAAGACTCCTTCTAAGAATCATAAGGTGGATTGGAGAATAAAAAGAATTATTGAGAAGATTCGGTTAATCCGGATGGGATTTTTGAAAGTTGATTACAATCATGTGGTCGAGAGATCAAAACAAGAGTGTTGATGCTTTAGCTAATTGGGCTTTGGACAAAGGTGATCTTACTTGTTATGGCCACCCTCCTATATGGTGGGCTTCTCAAATTAGGGAAGCTCTTCTTTCTATCATTTCTTTGGATGGCTCCGGTTACGAAGGTACCTAGTTTCTTCTTGTTTTTTTTTTTGTTTCTCTTTGGTTCATTCGGTTTTTTTAGTTCCCTAGCTCATTCTATTCTTTATTTTGTTTCCTCTGTTGATTCTTGCATTAATAGTCTTCGGTCTAGATAGGTCATTGTTTTGTTCATTTTTTTTCTTTTGTCTTCTTTGTTTTTTTGTTTAGTTTTTTAAGGTGGGTGGGTTCTTTTGTTTTGTTTTGTTTTTGTGTTCTTTGTGTTGTTTTTTGTTGTTCTTGTGTTTTTGTTGTTTTTTTTTTTTATGTTTTTTGTTATTGTTCTTGTGTTTTTTTCGTTCTTGTTCTTGGGTTTCTCTTTGTTTGTGTTATTTCATTTTTTATGTGTGAGTGTTTTCTATGTTTTTTGTTTTTGTTTATTGTCTGTTGTTGGTTGTTTTTATTTTTATTTTTATTTTATTTATTTTATTTTTTAGGTTTTGGTTGTGTTTATTTTTCATGTTTTTTTTGGGTTATGTCTTTGTAGTGTTCTGTTGTTTTTGTCTTGTTTGTGTTTTGTTATGTGGTTCTTGTGTTTTTCTATGTGGTTTGTGTTGTGGTTTCTTTTATCTTATTGTGCGTGTTTGGTTGTGCTTTTGGTTTTGACACACTCAAGGAGCATGTTTTTTATTTTATTTTATTATTTTTGTTGTTATTTACTTTTTTTAATTTGGTTTTGTGTGTTTGTTTGCTCCTTGAGTATGTCAAAGGTGGTAGGCCAGGTCCGAGTCCTGGGCATTTTTGGCGGAATGGATACCCCTGCCTCCTTGGGTCTTACCCGAAAGTGGCATCCCTTTTGGGATGTTTTCCACAAATAATAAAAAAAGCAATAAGATTTCTTTGAAAATTTATCATCATGTACAATTTCATAGATTAAATTTAAATAATATTCATATAATATCTAAATAATAATCATCAAATGCCATTAACTCAAATGGTTATATTCCTCAACTTTCGAGGAGATCTGCATTTGAATCTTGCCAAGTGATACATGCATAATTTTTCAAATTATTATAATACCACTACGTGGTCATGATGTAATAAAGGTGGGAACCATTTCAATCCCATATAAACAATTATAAAAATAAACAACAAATATTTTTTTGTTGGATAATAAGGGGTTGTACTCGGGTCCCCCACCCTTGACAAATTACATCTCTCTTTTTTAGAGCTTGAGAGTTTACAGATAGATACACTTCTCATCTCAATTGAGATGCTATAGCTAGAAACTTACATATTTTTACATAAAATGTTTGAATTATTGATTTTCATTTTCTAGATATTTTAAAATTTTGTATGAATACAATTACTCCATAATTTAGCATCTTTCTTGATATTTTCCTATAGCAGCCTTCACAATGCCAAAACTTCACCTCTACTATCTATGCCTTGCATCTTAGTAGAGTAATATTTCTAAAACATCGCACTATCATAGTCTACTTTACCAAATATGGATTGCTAGTTTCCTTCCTGAAACACAAGTGCAACCACAAAAATTATAATAAATAGTCTAAATGAAAACACATTATTGTTACAAAATAAAGTAGATATTACCAATGGAAAATATTAAAGTAAATTTTAATCATTAGTTGATTTAGGAAATCAACATTTTTTTGTTAGCTTCAACTAAACTTTTTACTTCCTCTAACCATGGAAAGGAGAAATTAACTTCACGATCCTCAATCAAAACCCCTTTATTGGCTAGCTTATCTGCACATTTGTATCCTTCCCTTAATATATATGTAAACCTGATTTCTTCAAAATCTTTAGCAAGATCTTGAATTTCCACAATTATCTCTTGTATGTTCCATGGAGCCTTTGCTTTCCTCAAAATTGCATTTATTACTATGAGAGAATCACCTTTCATCCATACTCTATTCCATTTCATTTGTTTATATATTTTTAACCCTTTTAAAGTTGCCCAAGCTTCAACTTCATTATTTGTCTTAAATCCACTAATAAAGCATATTGAGACAAAATCTCTCCTCTATTATTTCTAGTTATTCCTCCTCCTCCTGCTGGTCCTAGATTTCCTTTAGATGCTCCATTAAAATTCAATTTTTTTTTGGTAATTATTATAATAAATTAACAGTGGGTTTTTATAGAGGATCCCAAAACCCTATGTACAAAATTATCCAACTTTCTAATGATGCATCATACCTCTTGGCTGTAACAATAAACCTAAATGAAAATAAAACCATCCTAATGCTTGAGACTTGAAAACAGAAAAAGGGCTTTTAGGCCCGGAGACCCAACAACAAAGAAAATAGGACAGACCCGAGAGAAACCCAAAAGGAGGCCAAAAACAAGGAGACAAACACCATGGACTGCTAATCACGATCCTCCTGTCTTCCCGAATTTGGGCACTTCTAGTTTTGCTTCAGGATACAAATCATGGAGTTGACAGAAGAATGGAAGCAGCCAAGTCCAGGAGAGAATTATCGTGACTCTCCTTGTCGCTCTCCGTGTCCGATGGGATGTGCTACGGACGGACATCCTTCTCCACCTTTCTAACTTTTCGCAGGCGCTGGGAAGATCTGCCAGGAACGGATAGTAGCTTCTTTGCCACGCCACCCCAAAACACGTCGGAATGGGCCTTCCAAAAATTGCGCAAGGAAAACATTAGGAAGGGATGTCTGCCCTGGCCAACCTTTCCACCTCGGATGGGAAGCGAGACCGCCACACAACCGGGCACGTGGTCGCGAGCCCTTTATTGACCATGTGGTCAGCCACGTGATTTCCTTCTCTCAAAATATGATTTTCTTCCCATCTACAACGATAGGAGAGAAGAGATCTAGCCTCGAGGATGATGTTGTAGACTTTCCAAGACGGATTTTTGGTACCAAGAAGGTAATTCATGATGTTGAGCGAGTCACCCTCAATGATAAGAGGTCGAGGATCCTTAGAGAGAATCCGAATACCATTCAGAGCGCCTCGGGCTTTAGCATAGTGATTCGTCTGGGAGCCCAAATCTTCACAATAGGCCATCACAATATTCTCATCATGATCATGAACAACCCCACCAGCGCCAACGGGCCCAGGATTCCCCTTAGCCGCTCCATCAAAGTTTAATTTAATCCACCCCACGAGGGGTTTGGTCCACACAACATTCCTTCGATAGGGCCCTTTAACAACCTCCATAAACGGCCAGAGATCATCATTTTGAGAATAGCTTCTTCGCTCAGAATATGGGGACAGGGACTGGGAACCGTAATAGAATTCTCAATGGTGTAAGATAACGCCCTTTGAGCGACAGAAGGGGGCCCTCTAGGAGCTCTGCCAAAGATTCTGGCATTCCTCTCTAACCAAATTTGCCAAATTAAATGGTGGAAGGAGACCTCGAGGAGGAAGCGAAGCTTGGGATTCTTGAAAGGATTAGGCCATTGGTGAAAAGCATCTCTAAGGGATCGGGGAGAGCACCAAAGGATCTGGAAGGAGGATAGGACAATGCTCAGAACATAGTGGGAAAACGGGCAATGCAAGAATAAATGATCCCTCGTCTCACAATCTACTAAACACAAGTAACACCTATTGGGGAAAGCAAAACCTCTCTTGTGAAGGTTGTCAATAGTTAAGGCTTTATTGTGGAAAGCAATCCATGCAAAGAAATTGATTTTAGGAACAACTCCTTTCCTCCAAACAGTATTCCACCTGTAGTCCAAAGCAATCTTGGTGGTGAGAAGCTCATAAGCTGATTTAACAGAGAAACACCCATCCTTTGTACCACTCCAAATGATCCTATCATTCCTCCCGGCAAAAGGAATTAAAACCGACTGAAGGATATTATCAAGGAAGGTAATCTCATTATTAAACCCCTCCACAACAGGAAGCTTCCACCGAGGGAAATGGGTGCTCCGATCAATGAGATCCGCCACCCTGAGTTGGGCGTTAGGGTCGGTCAAGCTTCTCAGTCCAGCGAGGTCCTCCCTCGACCTAAGGGCTTCTTCAGTCGCCCACCTATCATTCCAAAATGAAATGCAGTTGCCATCACCCAAAATATAGTGGGCTCCTAGACTGATCAGATGCCGGGTTTGGAGCACAGATTTCCAAAAGATCGATGCCATGGAGGATGTTTCAGCATCCAAGAAGAGGTTGGGGCCAAGATACTTCATTTTAACCAGCGTAACCCACTCCACCGGGTCGCTAGACATAATCCTCCAAGCATGCTTCACGATCAGAGCCAGATTCATAAGTCTTGATCTTCTCAACCCCAGGCCGCCTTGATCTATCCTCGAACACACCTTGTCCCAAGCTACAAGGGGAAGTCTAGATTTCTCTTCGTTACTAGACCAAAGAAAGGTCCTCTGAATCTTCTCAATATTGGAGTGGACTGCACTCGGAAGCATGAACACCGACATGAAGTAGGTCGGGATCCCCTGAAGACAGGCTTTGGTAAGGGTTGCTTTCCCAGCTTACGATAGGAGTTTGCCCTTCCAAGTGCAGAGTTTCCGTGAAGGCGCTCAAGAATCATGTTCCACATGTCCCCACTGGCTCGCCCGCTATAAGATAGAGGCAACCCCGAGATAGGACGTAGGCGGGGAATCAATAGTGCATTCAAGAATTCTAGCAATCCAAATTTGTCTACGCAGAGGAGTGTTAATAAAGTAAATTTTGCTCTTGATGTAATTGACCTTTTGTCCAGCAGCTTGCTCATAATGGGACAAGATCCTCTTGAGCGACTTGGCTTGAGCAACGGATGCCCCAGTGGAAATGAGGGTGTCGTCCACAAATTGTTGATGAGTGATAGGATTAATTCTAGAAGTCGACAAGATGCCAAAAATCTTGTTCTATTGAAGAGCCTCTTTCATGGACCAACTCAGAACCTCCGCCAGAAGAATGAACAGGATGGGAGAAAGAGGATCGCCCTATCTGAGGCCTTTGGAGCTTTGGAAATACCCAGCTGGGGACCCATTGACCAAGACAAAAAAAAGGGAGTGGATATACAAGCTATAGACAAGGTCAATCCAGTGGGGATGAAAGCCGAACTTGAGGAGGACTGCACACAAAAATTTTGGTCGACACGGTCGAAGGCTTTGTTCATGTCGAGCTTAAGAAAAAGAGCAACATTCTTAGAGCGGTAAGCGGAATGAAGGGTCTCATGGACAATGATAACACCATCAAGAATGTTTCTGCCTTTGATAGTGCTTCCCTGACAAGGATCAATCAGGAGGGGGAGGATTGTTTTGAGTCTATTGGCTATAGACTTGGTAAGGATCTTGTAAAAAACATTGCATAGGCTAATGGGCCGATAGTCAGAGAAAATTTTGCAGGAATGAGACTTAGGAATGAGGGCAAGAAAGGTGGAATTGAGTTTCGGGTGGATAGATCTAGATGCTTGGATAACCCGAATAGCATCACACACATCCGGGCCCACGACCTCCCACATGACTTGGAAGAATCGAGGAGGGAAACCATCGGGCCCAAGGGCCTTATCTGGTTGCATGGAGAATAATGCTTCCTTAATATCAGACGAGGAAAAAGGTTCCAAAAGTTTCATGCTTACCTCATGGGGAACTTTAGTCAAAAAATTGGCGAGCATAGATTTTTGGACCTGGAGGTTGCTATCTGGAGGAGTGCCAAGCAAATCCTAAAAGAAATTAACCGCTTCGCTCCTGATTTCCTCAATATCCCTGGTAATGTGCCCATCCTTACAAGTCACTTCTCTGATCTTGTTGGCCCCTCTGTGCCTCATTGTAGACGCATGAAAAAATCTCGTGTTGGAGTCTCCATTCTTCAACCATAGGTCACGAGATTTTTGGCACCAGAACGTTTCCTCCCTAGCGAGAATAGAATGAAAGTCCACCAAAAGGCTCCGCTCTTCCTCCCTGAGACCCTCAGTGTAACCTTCGATAGCCATCCTTTCCTCCACAGCCTTCAGGTTCTCAGCGAAGGATTTTTTGGACTCAAAAATGTTGTCGAAAACCACTTTATTCCAAATCTTCAGTTTTTCTTTGACCATTTTGAGCTTTAAAGCCACCCTCTTAGGAGCGCTTCCTTCCACCTTCGATTGCCACCACGCTGAAACCAATCCTTTGAAGTCTTTGTGGTAAATCCACATGGATTCGAATCTGAAAGGGGTCATAAAAATAGGCCCATCGTTCGCCTCCAAGAAAATAGGGTTATGGTCAGACCCAATCCTTGGAAGAGCCGAAAGGATAGCCCCGCCAAGGATGGGAATGGCTTCTGGGAAAATGAAGAATCTTTCAAGTTTGACTTGAATCAAACCACCCCCAATCCTTCATTACTCCATGTGAAGGAAGCCCCTTTGAGTTCGATGTCAAGCGAGCCATTAGCAGAGACAAAATCTCCGAAATCTTCCAAGTCTGCGGCTGGAGTGGTCAGACCCTCCTTTTTTCTTCGAAGGATGAAGGGGACAATTGAAGTCACCCCCTAAAACCCAAGGAAAGTTGCTAAAATTCTCCCTCATCAGAGAGATAGCTTTCCACATTTCTGCTCTCTCTGTGGCAGAATTGGAAGCATAAACGTTGGATAGAATCCAAGAAAAATTGGAGGTTTTGGACTAGAACAGTACATTGATAATTCTGTTGGAAGTTGACAACGAGCTGCCCTCAAACCTCAAAGGGTCCCACAGAACCATGAGTCCTCCCGCTGTTCCCACTGCAGGGTTGGACAGACAATTTTCCCTGGCCCAAATGGCCTTCGCCACTTTGTCAGAGGAGATAGCATCAAGCTTGGTCTCTTGCAAAATAAGGATAGAAGGGTTAATCCTCCTATGGAGATCAGCCACTAACCTTCTCTTGGCTGCATCGTTCAGTCCTCTCACATTCCATGAGAGGACTTTCATCTGGACAGTTTGAAGTTTTTCTTGCCTCCCCTTCCTTGTTGAGGGGGAGGTTTTGATGCATGAGCTTCGTCTGATTGTGTGTCACAGTCATCCAGAACCAGCAAATGTTGGGTTCCATTTGCAACGTCAATTGCAGTCTCTTTGTCTCGCCTTTCCTTGTTAGGAGGACGACCCTGCTTCCTCTCACTACCAAAATCCACACTTTGCTTTCGGCTCCTCGTATTTCGAGAGCTAATGTGACCGGATTGTTCACCCCTCCTTCCTAAGAGGTAATCTTCTAGTAGCGTCTGCGACTGACTAAAATCGGGATGACCCGTATCTTGGAGCAGAGGAACGACTCGAGTCAAAACTTGGGAAGGGGTTCGTTTCATCTCTTCCTGCGATTCACTTTCCAAGTGGGAGTCTGCTCCTTGTTGGTTGTCAGCCTCAAGATGCTCGGGGTTTGATTGGAGAGAGGGATTCTATTCGAGTCGAGAGAGTCCACCACAGTCTCTAGAGGGGCCTGGGGATACATGGCCCTTCGCGTCTGGAAGATTTGGTTTCTTTGCCTGATCTTCCTTGTGCTCCAGGGGGTTGTCGTTTTCACGTTTCTATTTTCTCGGTTTTTGAAGAGGACACTAGGACTGGAGGTGCCCTTGGGACCGACACTAGGTGCAGAAAGCTAGTCTATTTTCATAGACAATAGCTTGTTTATGAAGAATGGTGCCTCTAGACCGAAGAGTGATGGAAGTTGGGAGTTTCGCCTCCAAATCTGCCAAAATGCAAAATCGGGCTTGGAAAAACCTTGTTCGAGCTCGGGTGGGAGGGTCAATGGTGACCAACTCCCCAATGGAACGCACAATACCTCTTATGAAATTTTCATGCCAGCCAAAGAGGGGAAGATTCGGGAGCCTAACCCATATTGGGGCAATGTTGATGTTTTGGGTCTCAAGACTGAAATCCATGTCCCACTTCCTGAGAAATAAACTTTTGTGGCCCAGAAACCATGGCCCACCAGCCAAAATTTTACAGTAATCCTCCTTATTGTTCAATCTAATGGCAAAAAAACCCCAGGATAGGGTCGCAAGCTCCAAATGCCCAGAAGTCCTCCATTTGCTTGCTGCCCATTTTCGGATAGTTTCCATGTCGGGACGGCCTCCAATGAATTTACCTATTAGGGTAAATTTCTCAAACTCCATGAAGCTTGAAAGAACTTCCGTCGGGATGTCTAGCTCATCCCCAATCGGAAAACAACTCTTTGGTAAAAAACTCGTTTAGGGTTTCTGAGGCCGTTGCCTGGGCATAAGACTTTTGAGCCCCACCACCCCCTTTGTCTGGTGGGTCCTTACCTCGACCAAAACCGTTGCCATCCCGATCATCTTCAATGGGCCCAGGGGTTTTCGCTCCCCCGAAATCATGATGCCCTCCGATTGCTCCGCTGCGTCCAAGAATCGAACCACCGCCGCTCCCGATCTCCCCTGCAGACTTCCCGCCCATCGACATCCTCCCAATAAATTAAATTTCTTGAAAATCATCCACCAAAATTCAATTTAACCCACTCCACATCTGGTGGTTTCCACTTATATTCTTTACCTTATTTTTTCTTCTCTTGTACCCAACATTATAATTCCATTTGATGACTTGACTCCATCTATCAAGACTCTTTGCTTCCAACTTAGGGATTGGGTGAATTGATAGGGTTGGTTTAAACTCCTCTATGGCTAAACATATCTTCTTTTTCATTACCTCTAAAATATTTTTCTTCCCTTTAAATATTCTTCTATTCCTTTCTAGCCATATAGTCCAAAGTATTATATCTTTTGATATATCCTAAATTGTCTGTAAAACCTCACTTTTATAAGTGCTTTGCCATTGCTTTAACTAGTCTTCAATTCTACTATTTATCACCATGCATTTACCAAACATATTAATAATCCATTGTCATAGATTCCAAACTATTGAGCAATGTCCCAAGAGATGGTCTATACTCTCCTCCTCCTTATTATAGAAAACACATTTAGAGGGGCCATGAAAACCCCTTTTCATAATGTTATCCTAGGATAAAATTATTTTATGACCTACTAGCCAAACAAACATTTTGACTTTAGGAATGCTTGGGCTATCTCAAATATCTCTCCATATTCTAGTGACATTATTATTATGTTGGTGTTGAACATTATATCCACTTCTTGTTGTGTATTCTCCTGAGCTATTCAACTCCCAAATCAATTTATCCTTGGCACCCCTCGGAATAATCATAGTTGTTATATTTCTACTCAATTGCCTCCTAGCATCAATGTCTTGTATACTTGTAAAAAAATCTTCTTTCCATTTGTATCTTCCTTCTCGATCCTTGTACAAAATGTTTGAAACCCTATCATCGTATTTGTCTTGAAGCAATATCGTCCAACTTTTGTTTTTGACACACTCAAGGAGCATGTTTTTTATTTTAGTTTATTATTTTTGTTGTTTTTTACTTATTTTTAAATTGGTTTAGTGTGTTTGTTTGCTCATTGAGTATGTCAAAGGTGGTAGGCTAGGTCCGAGTCTTGGGCTTTTTTGACGGAATGGATACCCCTGCCTCCTTGGGTCTTACCCGAAAGTGGCATCCCTTTTGGGATGTTTTCCACAAATAAATAAATAAAAAGCAATCTCGTCCAAGGTTTCAGAACTGAATCTAAATTAAGTGGTTTTTTATCACACCAAGTATCCATCCAAATAAAAAAATTTCTCTAGTTACCACCACCCATATTAAACCTTTAATCATAATATCAATAGATTTTTTTAAACCATTCCAAAGAGTAGAACCATTTGGAAGAGAGAATGCATTAAATATTAAACTTGGGTCATTGGGATCAACATAATTACTTAGAAGAATTCTTGCCCATTGTATTTGACTCTCTTTGTACAATCTCCAGATAACTTTCCCCCTAAGAGTTAAGTTTACATCTGTAAGAGCTCTTAAACCAAGACCTCCCCTAGTTTTATCATCACACAACTTGCTCCATTTCACCAAAGGAAATTTCCTTTTATCATGTAAACCTGACAAAATAAACAACAATAATCAATTCACACTTTGCATAATACTATCTCCACCTTGAGATGCCATAAATCAATTTACAATAATAATACACACTCAAATCAAACAACACAAGCTCAATCAATTAGATTCCTCAATATTCAAGGAGGAGATCCAAGTTTGAATCTTGCCAAGCAATACATGGATAATATCCAAGATGTTTTAATACCACTAAGTGGTGATGATGTAATATGGGTAGGGCTTGTTTCAATTCCATATAATAATAATAAATAAAAAAGCAATGCACACTCAAACCACTAGTTCAACTACTATTAAAATGAATAAGAATGAGTTTTGATCAATCAAATAGGGAATACAGTCTAATTCAATGTAGGGAGGTAGTGGGCATTACATTTAAAACATGGTCGTCCACATGGAATCTTAGGTTCAAATCCTACAAAGTGGTGTATGCATAATTGGAAGTTCACATACCACAACGCGCTTTGTTAAAATGTCATAATAACATGATCATGATGTATATTGGTCAGGCCTATTTCAATCCTATATAAACAATTAAAAAACACAAATCAATACTCCCCATAAACCATGGACAACCACCCATCATCTTATTTATGAATTCTAAACTAAAAAATATTATGATAAAATAAAAGTCCTTTTGAAAATGAAATCATAAAATAGCATGAATTAATCTCTATTTCCTTTCAATTTACTTTTAAATATTTGAAAAGTATGGCTAGAGATCAATGATTATATTTTTTTTCAATGAGTTTACACAGGTTTTTATGAGGGGTCTTGGTCTCCTCATACTAAGTGGGGTTTGAACCTTGGACCTCTCAAAGCAAGGCCAAAGCCCTTACCATTGCAGTAAGCTTACAACTTTCCAACGATTATATTTCTATCCTATATATTTAAGAACTATTATATTTTGCTCAACCACCTTGTCAATATAATCTTTTTGATGAATTATTTGTCTCCTTGATGGGGTTTGACCTAGATTCTTTCTTCCCTTTGTCCTATAAATTACTTTCTTAACCAATGTATATTTACTTTCAATTAGGTTTCTTTAAATTATTTTCCTTTGATATTCAACTTGTTAACACGAGATACCTCCATTATTTGAAATTCTTCCAAGATATAAAGTAGAATTCACAAGTCCAAATGTGAGGCTTATTCCTTGCTCTCACTTTATTTGACTTTCTTTAAAGATTCAAAGCAAAAGAAAATCTCAAAATCCCAAAGTTAAGGCTCATTCTTTACTTACACTTTTCTTTCTCCTTCCTTGTCCTCTACTAGCTTTTCATTTACATGCACTCACTTTTCATTCACACTTGGCATGTCCTTACATTTCCCTTGTTTCGGCCTAATGATTAAGACTTTAGAACTCCAAATAGAAGATCCAAGGTTCAAATACAAAAAGGATAGGGTTGGACACCATGTTTCAAAGTCTGGTTAGATAAACATATTAAATCATAATTTTTTATAAGGATCGTGCCATATGACCTATGGCCTTATAGACTTCAAAAGCTACTTTACTTTTTACAATTCAATTAAATACCTTTGCATCTCACTCACATACCTAACCTTTTTTTTTCTAGAGAACAAGGGGTTGTACTCGAGTCCCCCACACTTGATAAATCACAATTCTCTTCTTTAGAGCTTGAGAGTTTACAAACAAATTAAATTCTTATCTCGATTGAGTTGCTATTGCTATAAAACTACATCATTTTATATAAAATGTCATAATTCTTTATTTTCATTTTTTGGATCTTTTCCAATTTTTTGTGTGGATACAAATATTCTAGAATATACCATCCTTCTTGACATTTTTCAACAACAACCTTCACAATACCAAAACTTCACCTCTACTATCTATGCATTGCATCTTAGTAGACTAATATTTCCAAAACATCGCACTATCATAGTCCATTTTACCACATATGGATTGTTAGTTTCCTTCCTAAAGCACAAGTGTAACCACAAAAATTTTAATAAATAGTTTATATGAAAACACATTATTGTTATAAAATAAAACAAATATTACTAATGGAAAAAATTAAAGTATTATTTGATTCAGGCAATCAACATTTTCTTGTCAGCTTCAACTAAACTTACTATTTCCTCTAACCATGTTAAAGAGAATTTAACTTCACAACCCTCTATTAAAATCTCTCTATTGGCTAGCCTATTTGCACATTTGTTTCCTTTCCTTAACATATGTGTAAAATTTATTTCTTCAAACTCTATAGCAAGGTCTTGAATTTCCATAATTATCTCTTGTATGTTCCATGGGGTCTTTGATTTCCTCAAAATTGTATTTATTACTATGAGTGAATCACCTTCCATCCATACTTTATTCTATTTCATTTTTTTGTATGTTTTTAACCCTTCCAAAGTTGCCCAAGTGTTAGCTTCATTATTTGTCTCAAAACCACCATTGAAAGCATAATGAGACAAAATCTCTCCTTTATTATTTCTAATTATTCCTCCTCTTCTTGCTAGTATTGGATTTCCTTTAGATGCTTCATCAAAATTTAATTTGACCAACTCCACATTTGGTAGTTTCCACTTTATGTTCTTTATCTTCTTTTTTTTCTCCTATATCCAACATCATAATTCCATTTGATGATTTGAATCTATTTATCAAGGCTCTCTGCTTCTATATTAGGGATTGGGTGAGTTGAAAGGGTTGGCTTAGACTCCTCTATGTATAAACAAATCTTCCTTTTCATTACCTCTAAATTGTTTTCCTTTCCTTTAAATATTCCTTTATTCCTTTGTAGCCATAAATATTCCTTTATTCCTTTATATGACCTAGTAGCCAAACAAACATTTTAACTTTAGGAATGCTTGGGCTAACCCAAATATCTCTCCATATTCTTACAATATTCCTATTTTGTTGGTGCTTTACATTATATCCACTTCTTGTTGTGTATTCTCCTGAGTTATTCAACTCCCAAATCAACTTATCCTTGACTCCCCTCAGAATAATATTGTTATCTTTCAACTCAACTACCTCCTAGCATCAATGTTTGAATATTCCTTTTTGATGTTCGTACAAAATGTTTGAAACCCTATCACCATATTTATCTTGAAATAATCTCATCAATGGTTTTAAAATTGGATCTAGATTGAGTTTTTTTTTATCACACCAAGTATCCATCCAAATATATTTTTTCTCTAGTTCCCCCACCCATATTAAACCTTTAATCACTAAATCAAATGATTTTTATAAACCATTTCATGGTGTAGAACCATTTGGTAGAGAGAATGCACTAAATATTAAGCTTGGATCATTGGACTTAAAATACTTAGAAGAATTCTTGCCCATTTTCTTTGACTCTCTTTGTACAATCTCCAAATTACTTTTATCCTAAGAGCTAAGTTTGCATCAGTAAGAACTCTTAAACCGAAACCTCCCCTAGTTTTATCATCACACACCTTGCTCCATTTCACCAAAGGAAATTTCCTCTTATCATGTAATCCTAACCACAAAAAAGACCACATAATATAGATTAAAAAATTTTCTATCAATTTTGGCATAGTATACAAGGACATATAATACGTTGGAATGGCCTATAAGACTAATTTAATTGGTTTCACTCTTCCTGCTAACAATAACCATCTACCTTTCGATATTGATAGTTTATTTTGAACTTTACTTATAACTGGATTAAACAATTTTATCCTCATTCTCCCCTCAAATAAGGGCATCTCTAGATAAGTTGCTGGTAAATTTTCCTCTTCAATTTGAAGTAACATACATATCCTTGCTTTGATTCTAGTTGGGGTGTTTACGAAGTAAAATTTGGATCTTGTCTTGCCCTAATGATCTTTTGTATTCCTTTAATAATTTATTCAAAGCTCTAGCTTTGTTTATCCTTGTCCTCCCAAAAAGGGTTGTATCATCTACAAAATGTTGATGGGTGATGTTGTCGATGCTATTACAAGCCTTAAGTCCACTTATAAGCCCATCTTTGTTAGCCTTCTTCAAGCTCCTACTCAAAATCTCTACCACAATAATGAATAAATATGGTGATAGAGGATCTCCCTATCTAAGACCTCTATTGCCTTTAAACGATTATGTTACTAACTCATTGACCAACACTAAATATGAAATTATAGAGACACAAGATTTAATCCCATTTCTTCCCAACTACAAACTTTTCTAATACTAAAAAAATAAAATCATATTTAACCCTATCATAGAATTTACTCATATCAATTTTTAATATCATTTCTTTCTCTTTTCTTGAAGTTGTTGAATGCATAACTTCATGAGCTACTATGATCCCGTCCAAAATTTGCCTCCCTTTCACAAATCCTCCTTGCTTTTCTGAAATAATTTTGTCTAATAGTGGTCTTAATCGATTTGCCATCACTTTTAAGATAATATTACATGCCATATTACATAGGCTTATGGTTCTAAATGAATCAAACAATTATTCATCCGTCTTTTTAGAATTAAGGTAAGACATGTTGCATTTATTTTATAAGGTATGTATTGTTTTACCCTAGAATGTTCCACTGCCACCAATATAGAATCCTTCATTATATACAAATTATGTTGATAGAATGTTGTAGAGAGTCCATCTATGCCTAAGGATTTATCCTTATTAAAAGAGAAAATAGCTAAATAAACTTCTTCCAAAATAAAGGGCTCCATCAATTTGTTATTTTCTTCATCTGTTATAACTGAAGGTACTTCTTGCGCAAGTTTATCATTAAGAACTTCAAACTCCTCTAATCCAAGAATATCCTAATAAAAAGGCCTTGCCTCCTTTCTAATTTCACTCTGGTCTTCAATTCAAACCCCTTATAGTGATTTAATTTTACTAATTTTGGATGTTGATCTTTGTACTCTTGCCATACTATGAAAACACTTTGTATTTTTATCTCCTTATTTTAACCAAGTCTATCTCGATTTTAATCTCCAAAATTTCTCTTCCTTACTCAAAATACTATGATATTCACTAAGCAACTCCCTTGCTTCTGAGCTTGGATTATTATGATCACCTTTTTAGAATTTTGAAAGTTTATATTTTAGTTATTTATTCTAAAAAATGTTTCCAAAAGTGTTCTTGTTCCATTCTTTTAATCTATATGTCATTGATTTAATTTTTTTTGGAAGTGTATACAAGCCATTGTTTCTTGAAGAATTCCACGTTCGTGCTATCATATCAACTAATTGTGGATGGTCTTCCCAAATATACTCATATTTTTATATGATTTTTTTAAATTCACTTACCA
Source organism: Wollemia nobilis (assembly GCA_028583015.1). Classification (NCBI taxonomy): domain Eukaryota; kingdom Viridiplantae; phylum Streptophyta; class Pinopsida; order Araucariales; family Araucariaceae; genus Wollemia; species Wollemia nobilis. The sequence goes on along the minus strand of JAQPPZ010015824.1, from coordinate 37,822,227 downwards.
CCATTTTAATTCTTATTAGCCAACAATTTGAACTAATCCTTATTAAGGTATTAATTTTAGCACAAGTCCCTTCATCTAGCCAATGGCCTGAGAGCATGCATTTGTCTATTTTTTTTGCTATTAGGTTTTGGCCTATCTTGTTGTTGGTCTATGTATAGTTGTCTTCTTCAAACCTAACCTCCCATAGATTATTATTTTGAATAAAATATGAGAAACCTCTCATATTTTGAGTTAATTTCCTAATTTCCCAAAAAAAATCATCCAACTTGGTTATGGCATTAAAATCTCCTTTGATCATGAATTGGGTTTCTTGGTATTTACTTCTCATAAAGGCTTTAATCCCACTCCAAAGTTCTAATCTACCTAATTGAGTTGTAGGTCCATAGACATTGATAAGTATGAAATGAATATTTGCAAAGTAGCATGTGACTAAAGAGGCTATCCAATGCCTAGTTTTATGAATGGTTACATATGAGGTTTTAATAGGATTACAACAAGTTAGAATCCCCCTTATTGTTTCTTCATAATCCATAACAGCCCATTCACATCTTGCCCATACTATTTTAATAGTTTGGAAACTTCTTCTTTTGTCATTTTAGTTTCCTATATACAAAGAATATCGGGCTTATTACTTAAATAGAGGTCCCTTATACACCTATGCTTTGAGGGGGCATTAACACCCCTTATATTCCATGAGATGATAATCATGTCTCATTAGGGGTTATTGGCCCTTCCTGCGAATTACCAATATCATTTTGTTGTTTGGTAAATAGAAGTTCAACCAACTTAGTTTATGTTTTTTTCTTTATATTTGCTCTTGCTTCCTTGGATCTTGCTTGATAATTTGAGATTTTCTTCTTTTTGCCTTGCCTATATTAGGAGTAGGTCTTACTATTCTATTCCTCGATATTCTTTCATAATTTTCCTTTTCATTAGATTTATCCTCTCCTAGCTCTATTATGGAAGCTTTTGACTTGTTTAGCTCGTTTTTTGGTATTTCCTTATTATTGCTAGAGTTATTAACATCTAACACTACATTGTCTTTACTATTTTTTTCTCCTAAATGGTGCATGGTGCTTCAAAAAAGTTTTCAAAATTTGATGAGACACATTTCTTTGGTTCATCGAGAATGTCCATTCCTAAATTAGGATCATACTGAATAGACAGTTCATTGTTAATATGTTAAACTTGTTGTACTGTGTCCTCTAAGATTTCATCTACTTTTTCTTCATAGGCTAAAGACTAAAAAGAGTTGGTATTTCTTCCAATATCCTTCCTTACTGGTCTCCACTATTTATTTGTTTACATTTGTCTAGATCTAGTTTTTGGAAGTTGAAAACCATCCTCATCCATATCCATTTGTAAGTTTCTCTTGCGGTTTTCTATATATGATTATGTTGGACTCTTCTTAGGGCATAATCTCTCAATATGCCCCACTTCATGAAATATTCTACATCTAAAATATATGTTTTCATAATCTATGGTTTGGTTCCACATCTTATCCCCATACTTAAGAATGATTGATTTTGGTAAAGGTTTATTTATATCAATAATGACCAATATCTAAGCATAAATAGCCAAGAATCCATCTTTTGTAGTTTCTGAAATCTCAAGGAATTCTCCCAAAGTGTTGCTTGTTGCATTAAAAGCATCCATTTCCCAAAATTAAATGGGAAACCCATACATCCTAACCCAAACTAGTACTAAGGATAAATTTACATTTTCACGTGAAAAGTCTTCATACTAGTGGGTAAAGAAGAGTCATGCTCTTCCCATAAACCAATGATCCCTTTTTAGGATTCTTTTTTTTTTCCTAGAACAAAAAATGACTAGGAAAAAACCTTTAGGAAGAAAAGATAGACTCACTCCTGTAGACTTCCAACTCTTGTCAATCCATTTTCTCAAGGTTGAAGCCCTTGGCCAATACCCATTAAATTTACCAAAATCTACTCTATATTTGAGCAACAAGGATGGATCCTCTATGGTGCCCTCACTAACCTCTACTACTAGAGATGATTCTAAGGATTTAGCTATAAATCGGTCCATGGGAAGAAAATTAAAACTCAAAATTTACTGAAATATCCTATAACAAATATAATATTTGATAAAAAAATGATAATAATTTGCATGCAAAATTTATAAGATAAAGAAAGAAAAAAGAAAATTATTTGAAAACTTCTATGCCTAGACAAAATGTCTTACCTCACTGAATCCCTAGCCCTCCATTGCTCCTTCCATAAAGAACCCTAGTTGACAGATATTTGCAATTTTGTTTTTCGCAACTTGAAAAATCGTCAGTGTCTTTGTTTTGGATGGTTGACTTCATAGGGTCATATCTCCCTTAATATTGCTTATATTCCTTTGTATGTCCACTCATTTTAAAACTCTTCAAATTTCACACAAATTGGTTCAAGAATTAATTGAATCAAACAACCCTTTGCAAAGATATGACTCCTAAAAGATACATTTTTTAAGAAAAAATAACCCAATCCTTCGCAAAGATAACATCCAATATTCCAAGATTCATACCTAACCATTTATAATTTTAATAATAAAATTTATTTAAAATTTAATATAAATATTTATATACCTATATAAACTATTATGTTTATATATCATCATTGCTTATATAAATTTGGATGGACGAATCTCATTGATATTATGACGTGGTATTTTTTTTAGCGAATAAATACTAAATTTTATTAAACATAAACCATATTACATAGTCTTGAGGTCTTTCATACATGGGTCACAACCTAGAAGTGCCTCTAGATATACATGCCTATAATCCCACAAAGGCTCAATACCCAAATAGAGAATAAACAATAATTGCACAAAAAAGCATTGCTACATATTAGAGTAGGACTCCTCAAAATTGTAATAAGACAAAAACATCAGTTTGTTTTCCTTGTATAGCACATATCCTCTCGAAACCACATTCAAGAGGTCTTCATTTCCAGTGGCGATTGTAAATTAGTGCAACTCTACCTACTCATCCTACTAATCTTCATTGTTATCTGTCTGTCCTATCTCCACCTTCCCACGTACACAGTAATTCGAACAATTCCTAATCATGAAACACAAGAGTTGCCATGCTGCTACTTATTCCTTCCCCATCAGTGGGATAATATTATTGAAGCAAAACCTGCAAGTCCATCTAATCTTCCCCTAGGTTTTGTCCCCTACCATAATCCCACCAATGATGACCTCTCTCTATTCCTTAAGTAGCTAATCTATTTGCAACTTTATTCTTTTCCTTCACCACGTGGAGAAATTTTATTTGCGCTCTATTTTTTTAACCCATAATATTGTCCAAGATCCATTGGACCCTCCATTTAATTTATCCCCTCTTCCTGCTTGTTCAACCTATTGATTAATACCTGAGAGTCAAACTACACCTTAATTCTCAAGTATCCTTGCTTAAGAGCTATTGCTAAGCCTCCATAGATGACCATGGTCTTTGCCACCATGTTGTTCCTCCCAATGCCCCAATGGAAGCTGAAAACCATCATCCCTTCGTGCATATGACCCACCCGTCCAATACCTTCCTCCCTCATATTGCTACGAGCAACACCATTAGTGTTAACCTTAACCCAATCCATCGACAATGGCTTCCACTTTCCTCCTCTATCCACCTTTTTAGAAGGAAGAGCCTTCCTTATTCCCAAGCTCCAATTCCATAATGATTGGGACTGAATCCACCTAGGGATCACAATACCAAGAAGATCCAATAACTCCATATCTTTGGGTATAAGTTGAGAACCTTTGATTCCTCTTACAACCTCTCGAATATTGAGATAAATACTTAAGAAAATTGACTCCATATATGAGCACTCATCATGAAAAATACACATGTTGCACTCTAGCCACACCTGCCACAAAGTGAAGACCTTGAAATAATGAATTAGAAGGGTAGATTGTCCACTCACCCCCTAAAGCCCCATATATCAAAGAACTGCTCCAACAAGACATCACCAAGTTGAGGTAAATTAAACAACCTTTTGCCTTGCTCCCAGATCCAACCAACAAGAGACATCAAACTAAAAGGTGGTCAACAAATTCTCCCACCCCATAACAGAGTACACACCATTCTAGGTCCACCAAGCCCCTCTTATGAAGATTATCCTGTCAAAATCCTATTATGAATGGTTAACCAAATGAAATGTTGAATTTTGACCAAATACCTGAATTCCACACCTTCTTCCAAATTGTCCTCTCCCTACCCAATCCATTTGTGATCTAGTGATATCCCTTCTTGATGAAATATCGTCCATTTCCTATGTCTCCCTATCCCAAAAAGTCCTCTTTTGACCATGAGCATTGTCTTTAATCCAAAATAACCCTCAGACTATCCCTATCTTCTTCAACTATTTGTCTCCAAACCGGGAGGTCTTTCCACCTCCTCAAACCTACTCCCCCTTCATCTTCCTCCCAAAAGTCCTTAACATAGATCCAATTTGTGTTCTTAAAAATATCTATAGCATTACCCAAGTTCAGGAACTAGGAAGTAATTGGTTGGTATTGATCCCACACATCATCCTAAAATTTTGCCTTCCTCCCATTTCTGACTTTCTAGAATAGCCCTACGGTAAAACAATACTAGCCTTTTTAATTACAATCCAAATGATGGACCCCCTCCCCTGTTAAAGGGGAGTTTATAAAACCAATTCCACCTCATCCCCATACTTCACAGATAGAACCTTTGACTTAAGGTTGAACTGGTCCAAAATCCAAATCCACAAGAATTTAGTCGATAAAACCAAAGTTATAATCAACCAATCTATGGATACCCAACCCCCCTTTATTTAGCAAGATGTAAACCAAATCCCAATTTACCAAACTCTATTTCTTTTTCAATTTTGAGTCTCCCCAAAGAAAGTCCCTCAAAAGTCTGTCAATTTCCTTAACACAATGCTTGGGACCAATCATAGTTGTAAATTAAAAAACCGTAATAGCCTGTAACACTACTTTTATCAGAGTCAATCTTTCCCCCAATGAGAGCCAATGATGGGTCCAATGATTTAACTTACATCAAATTTTATCTATAAGAGTACTCCAAGATTCCTTTCTAAGATGTCTTCCTACCATTGGAAGCTCGATATATTTAAAAGGGACCAAGCCTTTCTTGAAATTTAAAATATTAAAAATACAAGTTTGCATCCTATTATTAACATTGAAAAAGAAAACCTTAGACTTATCTTCATTGATAACTTGACCTGAAGCTCTCTTGTATAAATCCAAACATCTTTTGAACCCCTTGGTCTTTTTGATCTTTGTTATCCCCATAGAAATAGAATCATCCACAAACTGCAAATGTGTCAAAGGCATGACCCCCTTGGACACTACAAAGCCTTTTATTCCTTGGGATTCCTTCGCTTTGAGGATAGTCCTACCCAGGGCTTCCGTCTGAATAATGAATAAGTAAGGAGACAAAGGGTCTCCTTGTCTCAGGGCTCTACTTGCCCCAAACTACTTCGATGGGGCACCATTTATCAAGATTGAGAAAGCAAGATTGGAAAAGCAAGCTACCCCCAATCGATCCACCTATCCTCGAACCCAAACTTTTGTAGAACCTTAATAAAAAAACTCCAATCAACTCGATCATAGGCTTTAGACATTTCTAATTTAATAAACATATTTCTTTCCTTACTGAGTCTCATGGAATGAGTAACTTTTAGTGCCAATATAATCTGGTCCACGATTTGTTTCCCTTGCACAAATCCACCCTATTCCTTAGATATAATGGTTGGTAAAACCACCTTCAAACGCTCTACTAACACCTTAAAAATAATCTTATATATACAATTACAGAGGAAAATAAGCCAAAACTCATCCAATGAAAAGATTCCATCTTTTTTCAAAATAAAAGCAATAAAAATACAGTTCATATCTTTTAATAATGACTTAGTATTATAACAAAACAATTATATGTAGTTTATTTAACAAAATTTCAAATTGAACCTCCTTCATAAATTAAACCCATATCCTTTAATAATTATATTATGTTTTTTTAACTGAGTTATATGGGATTAAAATGGGTCCCACTCGTATTAAATCATCACCACATAGTGGTATTATAAAAAAGCTTAGATATTATCCATATATAGTAAGTGTTCTTCCGAAAAATGTTGAAGAATTTAAAGCTAATACTACTTGATAATAATTATACCATTTTTTTTTAATGAACACACACCCACCCCCTTGCACACTCACCCACGGATTAAACCTTAGACCTCCCGAAGAAGAGCTCTTGCTCACTCAACCACGGTTTGAACCTTGGATCTCTCAAAGAAAAGTCAAACCTTGGACCTCCCAAAGAAGAACTCTTGCACACTCACCCACGGTTTGAACCTTGGATCTCCCAAGAAGAGCCAAAACTCAAACCGTGCACACTCACCCACGGTTTGAACCTTGGATCTCCCAAGAAGAGCCAAAACTCAAACCGTGCACACTCACCCACGGTTTGAACCTTGGATCTCCCAAGAAGAGCCAAAACTCAAACCGTGCACACTCACCCACGGTTTGAACCTTGGATCTCCCAAGAAGAGCCAAAACTCAAACTGTGCACACTCACCCACGGTTTGAACCTTGGATCTCCCGGAGAAGAGCCAAACTCACCCACGGTTTGAACCTTGGATCTCCCAAGAAGAGCCAAGACTCAAACCGTGCACACTCACCCACGGTTTGAACCTTGGATCTCCCGAAGAAGAGCCAAAACTCAAACAGTTGAGCTGCCCCCTGGGACAATTTTATTTATTTATTTATTTTTAACTTCTTTTTGATTTGGTTAGTGCGAGAAACCCCTACGACCAACACACAGGCTGAGTAGGCTCCCCCAACCATGACCCCTCTTAAAGCCGGCTATCACACACCCACCCCTCACACACGCCCACACCGTGGTTTGAACATTGGACCTCCCAAATAAGAGCCAAAATCCTAAACCGTTGCGCTGCCCCCTGCGGGTAGTTCAACTTTACCGTGTTAAGAGCACCTTTTTATTGGATGATACCAACAATTTTGTGATCGAACACCTCACATTGAGGCTGGGACTCAAACGCGGTTCCTACTGCCAACAAGAGCTTTTACTCGTGAGAGAGGACCCTTTCCTTCCTTCCTCTTGAAACATCTTTCGTGTTCGGAGCAAAAGGATTTGTGAGATCGACCCACCAAATATTGCTTGGCATTTCGTTAAAAAGAAGAAAGAGAAGGCGGAATAATAAAGTCGGAAACAGAAAGAAAGAGGAGGAGCTTTTTGTTTTAGCGTGTTGCGCAGCTGGCAAGGTGGAGGTATTGTTGACACACAGACTGAGGAGGAGATGAGGAGGAGGAGGAGATGATGATAATGAAGATGGACCCTGTAAGTGGTGGAGACCACGGCCATTGCAATTCCATAGCCACGAAAATGTCAAAAGCGAAGGAGGAGAATGTGAAGATGATAAAATGGGAGGAGTATGAGGAGGAAGTTGTACGCCTATGGAGTTTGTGCAGTGGCGTGAGGAGGGCCATAGACAAGAGAGACGCCCTCCTTCACAAACTTGATGCCATTCTCCAGGTATTCTCTCCCTCATTTTAGATCTCATAATCGAATCGATTCGCCCTTTTGCACATTTTTTAATCGAGTTGAATCAAATCGAATCGAATTCTGTATGGTTACTATTTCTTTTTCAATTATAACATTTACACATCCCCCGTCCACAGATGTTGTAAAGAATGGAAGGCACTCCGACTTGGAAATTTGATGGCGTTTTAGCCGTAGAAGTTGGAATACTTCCAAATGCAGTTTACAATTTGCATATCTGGGCCTTTTGAGGGCGTAAACACTTCCGAATTCTCTCTTTAAATTTAGTCTCCATTTCTTACTTCTCCTACTTTTAGTGTCACTATAAAATTCCGAGAGACTTGGATCAGCTCTGTGAATCTTCTGTTAAATCTCTGTAGATAAATCAAAGCAATGGACATTCTATGAGAAAATACTTCGGAAGGAAGAATATACTTCTCAATTCAAAAGCTCTATCTAGAGTTGGCTTAATGTGCATAAACCACCTGGCGTGGACGAACTATAAAATTTCATAACCAGTCTCGCACATAACAAAAAATCATTTCTGCCCATTTTAGAGAATCACGATAGTCTTATATACAGCCACTAGAAAATAGATTCTATGTTAAGATCTCTTTTCATTTTATTTCATTTCTTAATTTTTATTTTTTATTTCTTGGGGACTTGTTTATCGATTTTTTGAAACTGAAAGTTGCTGAAGCAGCTGTTGCAGATTCAAAGTTCTTTTCTGACCAATGCTATTGAGTGACAGTAGCTAATCAAACCCATTTTTTTGTTAGAATCCATTCTATGTGATCTTATCTTCTGTACTGTCCTTACATTTATTCTCAAATTTATGGAATCACATAATTCTAGTGTGCTTACTGCCAAGTCATTAAGAAATAGTAGCACACTGCCAAGTCATTAAGAAATAGTAGCTTTAGAGTTGTTTTGAAGCTAATAGGGATTCTGATTAAATTGAATAATTAGACCACCTAGCAGTCTTAGATTCATGAGATTTCTGAGTGAACTAATTTAGCGTGTAGACTTGAATAATAAAATATGGAAAAAAAAGGTTCCATGGAGTAGAATTATAGATGTGACAGTTTTGCCCCAACGATCCAGGGCACCATGTATAAGCCAAAAGCTTATCACTTTTAGATAGCACCTGCAACCTCATTACTGTCCATTTCGTTGTGGCAACTTTGAGAGGGATCCTGATTTTTTGTCTGGATGGTGAACCCTGTTCCGTTTGTGTCTGTTATTCATGAAATCACTACAAGATGTTTTTTTTTTCTGCTGGATAATAAGGGGTTGTACTTGGGTCCTCCACCCTTGACAAATTATAACTCTCTTCTTTAGAGCTTGAGAGTTTACAAATATATACACTTCTCATCTCAATTGAGATGCTATAGCTAGAAACCTACATCTTTTTATATAAAATGTTTGAATTTTGATTTTGATTTTCTGGATCTTTTTAATTTTCTGTATGAATACAAATATTCCAGAATTCAGCATCCTTCTTGACATTTTTCTATAGCAATCTTCACAAAACGAAAACTTCACCTCTATTGTTTATGCATTGCATCTTAGTAGAGTAAAATTTCCACATCACACTATCATAGTCCGCTTTACCAAATCTGGATTGCTAGTTTCCTTCTTGAAACACAAGTGCAACCACAAAAATTATAATAAATAGTTTATATGAAAATACATTAATGTTATAAAATAAAGCAGATATTACCAATGGAAAACATTAAAGTAAATTTTAATCATTATTTGATTTAGGCAGTCAACATTTTCTTGTCAACTTCAGCTAAACTTACTACTTCCTCTAACCATGGAAAAGAGAATTTAACTTCACGATCCTTAATCAAAACCTCTCTATTGGCTAGCCTATCTGCACATTTGTTTCCTTCCCTTAATGTATGTGTAAACCTAATTTCTTCAAACTCTTTAGCAAGATCTTGAATTTCCACAATTATCTCTTGTATGTTCCAAGGAGCCTTTGCTTTCCTCAAAATTGCATTTATTACTATGAGAGAATCACCTTCCATCCATACTTTGTTCCATTTAATTTGTTTGCATATTTTTAACCCTTCTAAAGCCACCCAAGCTTCAACTTCATTATTTGTCTTAATCCATTAATGAAAGCGTAATGAGACAAAATCTCTCCTCTATTATTTCTAATTATTCCTCCTCCTCCTAGTTGTGGATTTCCTTTAGATGCTCCGTCAAAATTCAATTTAACCAACTTCACATCTAGTGGTTTCCACTTTATATTCTTTGCCTTCTTTTTGCTTCTCTTGTACCCAACATCATAATTCCATTTAATGACTTGACTCCATCTATCAAGGCTCTCTGCTTCCAGATTAGGGACTGGGTGAGTTGATAGGGTTGGTTTAGACTCCTCTATGGCTAAACATATCTTCCTTTTCATTACCTCTTAACTGCTTTCCTTTCCTTTAAAAAATCCTGTATTCCTTTCTAGCCATACAGTCCAAAGTATTGTATCTTTTGATATATTTTATATTGTCTGTAAAGCCTCTCTTTTAAAAGTACTTTGCCGTTGCTTTAACCATTCTTCAATTCTGCTATTCATCACCATACATCTACCAAACATATTAAGAATCCATTGCCATAGTTTCCAGACTATTGAGCAATGTCCGAAGAGATGGTCTATACTCTCCTCCTTTTTACAAAGAACACATTGAGAGGGGCCATGAAAACCCTTTTTCATAAGGTTATCCCAAGATAAGATTCTTCTATGACCTACTAACCAAACAAACATTTTGACTTTAGGAATGCTTGGGCTATCTCAAATATCTCTCCATATTCTAGTGATATTACTATTTTGTTGGGGCAATACATATCCATTCCTTGTTTATTCTTCTGAGCTATTCAACTCCCAAATCAATTTATCCTTGGCTCCCCTCGAAATAATCACAGTTGTTATATTTCTACTCAATTGCCTCCTAGCATCAATGTCTTGTATACTTGTAAAAAAATCTTCTTTCCATTTGTATCTTCCTTCCCGATCCTTGTACAAAATGTTTGAAACCCTATCACCATATTTGTCTTGAAGCAATCTCATCCAAGGTTTCAAAATTGGATCTAAATTGAGTGATTTTTTTATCACACCAAGTATCCATCCAAATAGAATTTTTTCTCCAGTTCCCACCACCTATCTTAAACCTTTAATCATTAGATCAATAGTTTTTTTTTTTAACCATTCCAAAGAGCAGAACCATTTGGTAGAGAGAATGCTGTAAATATTAAACTTGGGTCATTGGGCTCAACATACTTACTTAGAATAATTCTTGCCCATTGTCTATGACTCTCTTTGTACAATCTCCAAATTAGTTTTCCCCTAAGAGCTAAGTTTGCATCTATCAGAACACCTAAACCAAGACCTCTCCTAGTTTTATCATCACACACCTTGCTCCATTTCACCAAAGGAAATTTCCTTTTATCATGTAAACCTGACCATAAAAAAGATCGCATAATATAGATTAAACTTTTTTCAACTTATTTTGGCATAGTATACAATGACATATAATATGTTGGAATGGCCTGTAAGACTGACTTAATTAACTGCACTCTTCCTGCTAACGATAACCATCTACCTTTCCAAGCTGGTAGTTTATTCTGAACTTTACTAATAACTGGATTCCATAAATTGTTTCTCATTCTCCCCTCAAGTAAAGGCATCCCTAGATAATTTGCTGGAAAATTTGCCTCCTCCATTTGAAGTAACCTGCAAATTCTTGCTTTGATATTAGCTGGAGTGTTAAGGAAGTAAATTTTGGATTTTTTCCTATTAACTTTTTGCCTTGATGCTCTTTCGTATTCCTTTAAAAAGTTATTCAAAGCTCTGGTCTCATTTATCTTTGCCCTTCCAAAAAGGGTTGTATCATCTACAAACTATTGATGGGTGATGTTATTGATGTTATTACTAACCTTAAGTCTACTTATAGGCCCATCTTTGTTAGCCTTCTTTAAGTTCCTACTCAAAACCTCTGCCATAATAATGAACAAATAAGGAGATAGAGGATCTCTTTGTCTAAGGCCTCGCTTGGATTTAAAAGATTCTGTTACTAACCTTATGACCAACACTGAATAAGAAATTGTAGAGACACAAGCTTTAATCCATCTGACCCATTTCTTCCCAAATCCAAACTTTCTAAAATTGCAAAAAGAAAATCCCATTTAACCCTATTGTAGGCCTTACTCATATTAAGTTTTAAGATCATTGCCTTCTCTTTTCTTGAAGCTGCTGAATGTATAACTTCATGAGCTACTATGATCCTGTCCAAAATTTGTCTCCTTTTCATAAATCCTTCTTGCTCTTTTGAAATAATCTTGTCTAACAATGGCCTTAATCGATTCGCCATCACTTTGGAGATAATCTTATATGCCATATTACATAGGCATATGGGTCTAAAAGAATCAAACAATTCAACATCCTTCTTATTTGGAATTAGGGTAAGTTATGTTGCATTTATTTTATAAGGCATTTATTGTTTTACCCTAGACTGTTTCATTGCCATCAATAAAGAATCCTTCACTATATCCCAATTATGTTGGTAAAAAGTTGCAGAGAGCCCATCTGGACCTGGGGATTTATCCTTATTAAAAGAGAAAAGAGCTAAATGAGCTTCTTCTAGAGTAATAGGCTCCATCAGTTTCCTATTGTCTTCATTCGTTATAATTGAAGGTACATCTTGAAGCAATTTATCATTAATAACTTCAGTCTCCTCTGATCCTAGAATAGTTTGATAAAAAGACTTTGCCTCTTTTCTAATTTCACTCCGATCTTCAATCCAAACCCCTTGTATTGATTTAATTCTACTAATTTTGGATGTTGATCTCTGTACTATAGCCATCCTATGAAAAAAAATTGTATTTTATCTCCTTCTTTTAACCAAGTCTGTCTTGATTTTAATCTCCAAAATTTCTCTTCCTTTCTCAAAATATTATGATGTTCACTAAGCAACTCCCTTTCCTCCGAGCTTGGATTATTATGATTACCTTTTTTGGAATTTTGAAAGTTTATCTTTTAGTTCTTTTTTCTTCTCAAAAATGTTTCCAAAAGTGTTTTTGTTCCATTCTTTTAATCTAGATATCATTGATTTAATTTGTTTTGGAAGAGCATACAACCCACCATTTCCTGAAGAATTCCACGTTTGTGCTATCATATCAACAAATTGAGGATGGTCTTCCCACATCTGCTCATATTTAAAATATGATATTTTTTTGAATTCACTTAGCACCATTTTAACTCTTATTGGCCAGTGATCTGAACCAATCCTTGTTAAGGTCTTAATTTTAGCACAAGTTCCGTCATCTAGCCAATGATTTGAGAGTATGCATCTGTCTAATTTTTCTGCTAGTAGGTTCTGGCCTCTCCTGTTATTGGTCCATGTATAGTTGTCTTCTTCAAACTCAACCTCCCATAAATTATTGTTTTGAATAAAAGCTGAAAAATCTCTCATACTTTGGGTTAATTTCCTAATCCCCCCAAATTTTTCATCCAGCTTGGTTATGGCATTAAAATCTCCTATGATCATGAATCGGGTTTCTTGGTCTTACTTCTCATAAAGGCTTCAATCCCACTCCAAACTTCTAATCTACCTAATTGAGTTGTAGGTCCATAGACATTGATAAGGATGAAATGAATATTTGCAAAGTAGCAAGTGACTAAAGAGGCTATCCAATGCCTAGTTTTATGAATGGTTACACAAGAGGTTCTAGAAGGATTCCAACAAGTTAGAATTCCCCCTGCCGCTCCTTCAAAATCCATAGCATCTCATTCACATCTTGCCCAAATTGCTTTCATAGTTTTTGAAACTTCTTCTTTTGTCATTTTAGTTTCCTGGATACAAAGAATTTCAGGCTTATTACTTAAACAAAGGTCCCTGATACACCTCTGCTTTGAGGGGGCATTAGCACCCCTTATATTCCATGAGATGATAATCATGGCTCATTAGGGGCTATTTACCCAGCTTGCTTATTACCAATATCATTTTGTTGTTTGGTAAAGAGAAGTTCAACCAACTTAGTTTGTGTTCCTTTCTCTATGTTTGCTCTTGTTTCCATGGATCTTGCTTGATAATTTGAGGGTTTTCCTCTTTTTGCCTTGCCTATATCAGGAGTAGGTCTTATTATTCTATTCCTCAATATTCTTTCACAATTTTGTTTTTCATCATATTTATCCTCTCCTGGCTCTGCTACAAAAGCTTTTGACTTGTCCTGCTCATTTTCTGGTATACCAATTTTTTTTCTATTGAATGGTGCATGGTACTTTAAGAGAGTCTTCAAAATTTGATGAGACACATTCCTTAGGTTCATAGAGAGTGTTCTTCCCTAAATTAGGATCATACTGAATAGATGGTTGATTGTTAATATGTTGAACTTGTTGAACTGTGTCCTCTAAGTTTTGATCTACTTTTTCTTCATAGGCCAAAGCCTCAAAAGAGAGTATTTCTTCCAATATCCTTCTTTATTGGTCTCCACTGTTTATTTTCTTTCATCTAGATCTATTTTTTGGAAGTTGAAAACCATCTTCATCCCTATCCATTTGTAAGTTTCTCTTGCGGTTTTCCACATATGATTCTGTTGGGCTCTTCTTAGGGCATGATCTCTCAATATGCCCCACCTCATTACATCTTCTACATCTAAAAGATACGTTTTCATAATTTATGGTTTGGGTCCACATATTATCTCCATACTTAAGAATGATTGATTGTGGTAAAGCTTTACTTATATCAATCATGACCAATATCCGAGCATAAATAGCCAAGAATCCATCTTTCATAGTATCTGAAATCTCAAGGAATTCTCCTAGAGTGTTGCCTATTGCCTTGAAGGTATTTATTTCCCAAAATTCAATGGGCAAACCAAACATCATAACCTAGACTGGTACTAGGGATAGATTTACATTTTTAGGTGAAAAGCCTTCATACCAGTGGGTAAGGAAGAGTCTTGCTCTTCACATAAACCAAGGACTCCCTTTTAGAATTTTTTCTCTTTCTTCCCTAGAACAAAAAATGGCTAGGAAGAACCCTTTGGGAAGAAAGGATAGAATCACTCCTGGAGACTTCCAACTCCTATCAATCCATTTTCTCAAGGTTGAAGCCCCTGGCCAATACCCATTAAATTTACCAAAAAACCGCCCTATGTTGGAGCAACGAGGATCTCTTTGAGGTGCGCTCACTAACCTCTACCACTAGAGATGATTCTAAGGATTTAACGTCCATGGAAAGGAAACTAAAACTCAAAATCTATTGAAATTTATTAGAATGTCCTATAGCAAATATAATATATGATAAAAAACCTATAATAATTTGCACGCAAATTTTCTAAGATAAAGAAGGGAAAAAAAAAACATAGCTGAAAGATTCTATGTCCAGATAGAATGTCTTGCCTCATTGAAGTCCTAGCCCTTCATTGCTCTTCCCATCATCCGAACCCTAACTGACAAAAATTTGCAATTTCGTTTTTTGCGACTTGAAAAATCGTCATTGCCCTTGTTCCTGATGGTTGACTCCATAGAGTCGTATCTCCCTCAATATTGCTCGGATTCCTTCATATGACCACTCATTTTAAAGCTATTCAAATTTTGCACAAGTTGATCCAAGAATCAGCTGAATCGGATAACCCTTCGCGAAAATATGGCTCCTAAAATATGAGGTATTTTTCAGAAAAAAATGCCTTAATCCTTCGCGAAGCTAAGTTAATTTCCACTACAAGATGTTGTTTAATCAGAATCTTAGCATTATGCTTTCCTTTGGTTACTAAGTTTTCTGTTGTACAATATTTGTATTATACTGGTACTAAAAATGCATAATATTTGAAATACAATTGTTTTCGTAGTATATCATGCGATATCACATATAATCCGTTGGACTTTGTAGTATCTTGTATTTACCTTGGAGCATTTTCATGGCTCCCTGCATACTGGTGTAACCAAAATGTATATCTCAAGTCTCATTCACCTGCTTTGGTTGCCAGTCTACATAAATATAGTTTATTTCCTCCTCCTTTCAATTGTATTTCATGGAAATATATGTTGCAAGCAAGTAAATTATTAGTTTTGTGTCCGAGATAGAGAAAGAAAGATAAAATAAAAAGAGTTTATATGTGCTCTTAATTTATGAGTTCATTATTCAGTGGAGCTGTAATATTATGGACAGGAGCGAAAGGAGTCTCTTTCTTGGTCAAATGAACTGGAAGCAATGCAGAGGAAACTTGAATTACAGAGGCAGCGAATGGAATCTGCTTCGTTGTCATTGAAGGGAATGTCACGAGAAGTCCAGGCCAAAGAAGAGAAACTTATACCTTTAGTTCGATCACTATTAGGAGCTGCCAAAGCCTTGTCCGCAGCACATGGGAGGCTACAGGTGAGAGATTGGAATGATTATAAGATAGATGTTGGCTCTTGTCCTCTATATGTTGTATGTTTATTGCACTTTATTTATTTTGTAGGTATTCTTATAGATAAATGCAATGCAAATTGTTAAAAGAGATATTATATCATAATTGTGTTGCTTACTGGAAAATATCAAGAAACTGCTTTAAATAGGAAGAGAGAAACTATCAACCTGGAAAATATGTGTTTGATAAATTAAGCTTTGATTTCAAATCATTGAATTTTAGCAAAAGGTATATTTGATCTATCTAGTTTGGGGAAATTCCAAAAAGTAATACTTTCTACGCGAGGGAGTTTATTTATTATTATGATTAGTATTATTTTTTTGGAGATGTCCTACTTTGTGCCTGAACCAGAGAAATCAAAATGCCAATAGTAACTTACAATTTTTATTCAATACAAAACGTACTTCTATAAATCAGTTCTGTTCATCATTGCTTCGTCTCTGCATTATCTTTAACATGACATCCTAGTAATTAACTGTTCAAACTGGACATTCATATTTTGGAAACTTATGCAGACTTCATATTCTGCTTAGTCCTATTGACAATTTTGTGATCATTCTTCCTCATTTCCTTCCATTAATAGTTATTGAGCAAACTCTAAAACAAGGGAACACTGAGAATAGAGATTTTGAATTTCTTTTTTCTTGAGCAATAACTGAGGGTTAAAAACAGTCACTCATGGCTAGATTAAGCAAAATCGAGTCTCTCCAAGAAAATCTGCTGCATTGTAGCAATAACATACAATTTTAAGTAAATTATAAACCTCCAGAATATCTCTTAAACTATGTGATCTGCAAGCTTCTAGAAGACCATGTAATTGACTGCTATTAGAGGGGTGCCAGCCCACAAAAGGTGCTAGAAACCTTGGCTATTAGGCCCCAAGTCAAACATGGTAGATCAAACAGTAAAAACATACTTCCACAGAAAAACAGGGAATACGCAAGTCCCCTTTTAGACATTTCTTAGGATGCCTTGGCCAAAGCCCCTGTACATTGACCTCAAATGCTGAGTGGAGGGCAGCAGTCGCCTTCAAATCCACGGTTCTCTTACACTAGAATGTTTTCATGGCCATCTTGCTTGCGTGGTCCTCCCAAGACCAGCCCACTCCAGCAGTGCAAGGCATAGCTGAAGGCATAGTTACAATGTTTGAAAGTTCTGTCCGAATGAAGGGGGGAAGTTCGAAGGTTTGGTTTGGATCTTAATTTCAAACATATACAAAAATATAGCATATAAATAAAATAGCATATTTTAAATTATGTAAAAATATAAGTAGTAAACTATACAAATATATTAGTGAAACATAATTACTTTTTTTTTCAGATTTTATCAAAAAAAATTATTTTTTGTATAATTTAACAATTAAAAAAATTAAATATCAAATGGCTTTAGCTTAAATGGTTAAAAACATGGGCTTTCATTGTGGAAACCAAAGCTCATCAAATCTTGCCAGGTGATATGTATCATAATAATGCAATTGTTGTAAATTATAATACCACTTTGTGGTTTGGATGTAATTTATTATTGGTGGGTCTCATCTCAATTCCATATACATAAAAAAAAAAAAAAAAGAAAAAAGAAAAAAGAAAAAAAAGAAGCCCAGATCTAATCAGATGAGTTCGGCTCATCTGAAAAGTTTGGACTGGACTAAACCTAGGCTAGGTTGGGCCGAACCCAGTGACCGTGGCTGAAGTCATCCTTTTTGGCACCCATCAAGAACATCACTCATTCAGGCACCTTTCTCCACTGGCTACATAATGCAAAAAGTTCACCGTGGAGGCTAGTTTGTGGTGAATTATGAGAGTTCATGATATACTTTTAGGAAGACTCACCCACAGGAAAGCTCAACACCACCCATTATTATACTACCTTGGAATGAAATCATAATATTTTATGATCAAGTCAAACTAGGGATGGTATAGGGCCTCCATATCCCTCTTCAGTGTGTCCTTAAACCCCCTTCAATTGTTCACAAGGGAACAAACTGAAACTAAGTGGGTCTTCATGAGCACCTGCATTGGAAAGTAAGTCTGCTACCGTATTTGATTGTAGGAGGGGGAGAAGGTGACATTCTCAAATCATATAGCTAGGGCATGTGCCTCCTTGAGTGAGTTGCGTAGTTTCCAATTAGGAATTCCCCTATAATACTTATGGAGTCTTCTTGACTACTAACTTCTCGATTTTAAGGTCTCTGGCCATCATCAGCCCTCTACTGAGGCTTGTGCTTTAGCTTCAAGAATTGTTCCTTTTGGGATAAATGAAGATAAAGCTCAATCAACACACTTTGGTGATCATGAATAATTCTTCCTGCCCTTGCTTTGCTTTTATTGCCTCTATAAGGTCTATGGAATAGAAGGTGAGGAGAACTTGCTCTTGTATCTTATCCGTTGGTGCCCTGACCGTGGTCTATTTAAAATACATGATCATTTGTATTTTGGTTGGATGCTTAGGGATTTGAAGGAGACTCTTACCTAGATTGATGGTAACCAAGAGCATACCATTAATATCTCTGGAGGATGGACTAACATGCGTTCCCACTATTCTAATATTGTCTCAGCTGCAGTCTCACCGTCCTCTAGGGTAGTTTGTAACTCAAGAATTGAGACTCGGCCTGTTGGTTCCTCCAAACAGTGGGATATACTTGTGTTACTCCTTGCTGGGGGGATTAGCAGACATTGTATTCCTAATTGGTTAGGCGATCGCCCGCATGGAAGGGAGCTTCTGGTTTCATGTTGATGGCCACCATTCTAGCTGTGCTGCCACTGCAACAAAGGCAGGCACTTGGGGGTTGGACTAGTCAGGGGGATGTGTTACAGATAGCCCTTAGGTTTGAGATGACACAAACCATCTTAGAGCTGACACTCGTATGGAAATCCTTCTGCCAAGTAGAGAACTATCATTGAGTCAGCCCCTGGATTTCTAGGGACTGTTGTAGCACAACCAGGCTGGTAGGCCCTTCCTTAGACTGTAACCTAGAAAAGGTTGGAGGGAGCCGGGTCTTAACGTATGGGCTGGAGATTCCTTCTGCATTGGAGCTGTGATGAGGCTGCCATGTAGGCCTTTCTCCAGGTTCAATTCCTAGAGAGCCCACTCCTAGTGGATAGACCAATTTTTCCATAGCCTCTTAAAGTCATTATACGGAAAACTGCATGCCTAGTACTTGTTGAAAAACAATCAATTTCAGTCATACAACTCGCCTTGGGCTGAAGTAATTCGCTAGCCATGATGAAAACGGGATTGAAGAGGTTGATTCTAAAGGGTTGATGCATGCCTCCTCCCATGTCGCTGAAACAGTACTTGATGCCAATTTCAGGAAATAATAAGGAAATTAAGGATTAATCAAAATTGAGCTTCAGGAGAGGTCCTTCAAAGGATGTCTGCATTGCACAGGTTTTCAATTGTTCTTGGCCTTTCATTTTTGCTTTCTCTGTTGCAGCTAGATTTGGGGTCAATAGTTTACAGCACTCAGATCTGAAGTGTTTTGATCTCCTTTTCCATACCTTATCCTCGTCTTCAGTATTTCAGGGATGGCTACCTCAATACTGTTTGTCATCTGCTTCATATTCAAAGTTTTGCTTCTGAAAATTTTGAAGTTGCACTCTTTCTAGATCCCCCAAAGGATCAGCATATGGGCAGCTGACCATAGTGCTTTAGGAGGTGAAAATTAGCATAAAGTAGGCCAAGTCGCCTACGGAGGATTGACTTCCTTAGGTAGAACCAATTGCTTTGTCATATTTCTTAAGAACTAATCCCATACCTGAAATGCAAATTCACAAATGTGAGAATTGAGTTTTGAGATAAATTATTGGAAAGTGATTGTGCCATATACAAAGGCTTGAAGCCATTGGCTGTCTAGTTAGTCACTTTTGCTGGGATCCTGCAGTGCCAAAAATTGGGACAATTGCAATCTACTGTAGTGATGAGCTTCTATGGCCAGGTGGCTAGTGTGACTATTTTCATCTAAGCTTAAAATATTCTATGAGAGGGATGGTTGCTAGTTTATCCTAGCTATGACTCATTTGTAGTCATGATGGTTTATGTTAGTTATTTGTTGTCATTTGATGCTCAATGCGAACCCTCAACACAATTGCACAGCAGAATGGTAGCTTTTGAAAATGAAATCTAATGCATCTGATCTTGCCCATACTCACCAAAACCGCATGTACTTATTGCTCTGGCCACAGTTTCTGGTTGAAATGCCTTTTATTTTGGATTGAATCAATATTCTAATTTCAGTCTTTATCTCCATGTTGAGTAAGAGCATGTTCTTCTAGATCCTTCCGTGAGACAGCCTGTTTTTCCTCGGTGCCCATGTAAAGTGTTCCAAAACAACTTTTTGTGCCTAAATTAACTCTCCATGTGATGACAAGTTATTCTTGCATGCCTTTAGGTTAAATTTAGAATCTTGACTTGCAAGATGCTCATAAATGTATCCTCTGTAAGCATAGTTGAGAAAATCGGAATCGGATTGGAATCGGCATGGAAAAAGAATTAGGAAAAACTGGGAATCGGCAACAGAAAAAGGAAAAATCGACCAGGCTGTGAATTGGGAAAAATTGGCTCTAATCGGGATTTTTTTTCAGATTTTCTTAACTATGCTCTGTAAGCATTGACCTATGTGTGCTGTTGTCTTGCAAGCATTGGCATTATGTTCTATTGTCTTCCAAACATCAGCTTGATGATTTTTTGTCTTGAAAGCATCAGTTCCTGTCAATTTGAAGATAAGGTTGTTCCTATATTACTTCTTAGAGAATGCTTCTCTTACATCTACATTCTCTTGGCGTTTAACCTTCGCCATTAGAAATCAACCCAGCTTAATACCTTCACCAGCTGTTAGTACCCTTGGTTATGCCCTCATCCCTAGTCTTTTTTGGTAGTGAGCATGACTGTTGCACCTGTAATATATATAGTTTCAGTTTTATTTTTACCCATTTCGAGGACAACACTGAATTCTCATCTAAATAGGCCTATTCGTCATGGGTCAACATCTGTTGTGATGACCTTCTTTAGTGCCACTCTCAACCCACATGGTATTCATGTACCTCCTGTTTTAGTCTCTATAATGAAATCTGTCCTTTGCTCCTTGGACACACTCGTCATTGCCACATTTTACTCTCACCAGTCCAGGGAACCACCTTATTGATGCTAACTGTTGGTTCTTTTATTTTGAAAATGGTCTATCTTTTTGTACCAAGTCAGAGGTATGTGGGGGTTTTGCCCCTCTAGTTGTCAACTCTCCTATGATGCAACAAGCTTCCTACATTAATAATGAGGTATAGGATTTTATTTACCAATTATATAAAATGCCCCTCATCTCCTTTTTCCATTTGTAATATTTCATTCATCTGTGGCAAGCTTATTGAAGTGTTTTGGAGTCTAAGTGAGGATTGAAGAGATATCGATATTTGGCTTGCAGTTATTGATTGCACGATTTACTTGGCTAACAAGATTGTCAAGGGGCAGAGCTTGATGTTATCATCGGGTGTAAAGGAGCTAGTATAAGAAATTCCCCCCTTTGCTCATATAATAACATATACCATTTACATAAACATCCTACTTATTCCTATTTCCTAAATTTTCTGGTATTTCATTACCTATGTCAACCCTGATGAAGTGTTTTGGAGTCTTAGAAGAAAATTGAACTACATACATGTGCAATTATGCATTACACGGTTAGATGTACCTACAATCCCCAGAGTATTTGTTGGGGTACTTCCTTTTTAAATCCCTGTAATAATATTGACATTTGCTCCTTTAACACCCTTGCCCACAATGGTGCCATTGGGATTCCATAGACTACCACAAAGCCAATATCTCAATGAGCTCGTGATGTCACCTGCGGTTTCACACGAGAGATTTTGCCAGATATCATATAGCCACCTAACATCCCCTCAAGTCATGACTTGGAGGGTCGAAGATGCAACTTGGCAGGACAGTTGGAGCAATTGGGATAAAACATGGCCCACACACTCCTAAGCTCCAAAATGATCTCCACTCAAAGCTGATTTGGTCTAGGAGGCCATAAAGTGCATAGGATCATGAGGAGCCCTCACCTAGAAGAGCTTCCTTTTGCACAGAATCATGATAAGTTGATGCCCACAAGAATTTCCTATGCTAGCACATAAATCGGAACATAAGAATGCAAGATGGCATATTCTCCAATTATTATAACTCCATATTGAGATAGTGTACTTGATGAGGAAGGTAGATGTCAAGCATGAAGATGCTAATCCTGTGAACCAATTAGACCTCTAGACACAAGGATCTATGAACTGTCAACGGTTCGAAAGAAAATGAATTCATATCCACAAATTACCTTAGAAGCCAAAGACTGTAGTTCCACATGAAGAGTGATCATATTTGCAACAACCAAGTGCCTGTTATATATGCCAATATGTTCATGTCAACATGTAGATGTGCAACCATGCTTCCAAGCATGCCACTGCCAATTGCCCAGCTGTCCAAAATGCATGCCATATGAAATATGCTATAACTCATGTCAAAGTGTGAAGCATGTGATGTGTGCCAAATCTGCACGTAGTCAATTGGAGATGCATACCAAAGACAGTTTCAAGAGAAATGCAAGTGAACTTATAGAAGCATGCCAAATTATAGATGTGGAACACATGCAAAGTGTATAGCATAATGTATGTGTGCTAAAGATCAAACATGCCAAATTGGCTATGCCAAAGTGTGTAATGTACAACTTACAATGCCCATTAGGTGCTAATATCAGCTTCCCATTGGTGTGCAGTAGGAAAACATGAAAGAGGAACTCATCACTATATCCATGCTCGTTAAAACTCATCAATGTGCTAGTGGTATTTAAAGACACTTCGAAATTTCTAGGTTGTCAACTCTAACCATATGCTCATCAAGATTGCCAATTGTTTATAACCAACAATTGTAAGGGCATATAAAGAAACCAAGTGGTGTACTGAAAGTAAGATGAACAATAGCCAAAGTCACAAAGCAGGGATTTCATAAATACAATGTTCACAAAACTTCCCCCTTCAAGTTATGCTTCTTCTTCGATAGACCTCAAGTGCATAAGCATCGTTCTGATGCTTTGGATAGTGAAGAATTCATCAACTGACTTGGTACAATTTTTATCTAAGAGTATATGGCCAAATAGAGATCATTTATATTAGAAACAATCAATTAGAGCATGGCTAGCCATGTGTGCCTAAGAATGAATAGAAGTCGTTTTCCAAGAGTATAAGATGCCTTATCAAAATCAACTTGCTAGAAGCATGGCCAAGAATGAATTGTGTACGAATTGACGAGAACATCTCCTTTGCTTCCAAGGTTAAGGAGAGGGGAATCCCTTCTAACACCTTAAACTCATATTAAAAAAATGAGAGATGCACAACATGCTTCAAATGCAACTACAAAAAAGTGCTTATAATGAAATCCATGCATAATGAACCATGAAGTGAGTTAGACGCTTATGAATGTTCTACATGTAGGAGATAGCATTGGCTTATGCATATGCAAGAATATACCAACCTTGATGTTCATTGACATGCCAAAATGTATTAATATGAAATATTGCTGATGCGCATTCCACAATAATGGTTGCATTGACAACAAATGTTTGTATGAGTCATACGTAGAGAAGCATGACTATATAATGCATCAGAGAAGAAGTTGCCATCAAGGAGTTGGAGGAGGTTGCATGAGTGTAGTCCTGGTTGTCTGACTTCAATACCAAGCTGTTTGGGATATGAGGATAGCCATCTGGGATGAGTGGGAAGCCATCAGTGTTAACAACATCCTTTGGGAAAGAGCAAGTGCCATCTAAGGTCCAAAAGACACTGTCTAGTGTGTGAAAGATTCTATCCAAGAGCCCATTAGGGTGCTGTGTGAGATGAAAAGGATGTCATTTAAGATCAAGTAGAAGTTAAGCTTGGTTACAAAACAATCTAAGAAGTCAAAACCATTTGAGCCATTCGATGTAGAACAAACGCTCTTTAACTTAGAGGAGGTGTTCTCTAACACGAAGTCATGGCCATATAGGACCAAAAGTGAGCTGTTTGGGCTAATGGTGTCGTCCAAGTTCATGAATACCATCCAAAGCAAGAAAAATGCTGACTTAGAGGTTGTCATCAAGACATAAGATGGTCTTCCTAGCACAAATTGTTTTGCATCGACGAGACAACATTGGAGAATGAACGAATGTCGTCCGAAACTTTGTTGTCTAGGCTCGTGTACATGTTGTTTGAGGCCTATTGGTAGTCCTTAGAATTGGCTCATCTTTTGTTGGAGGAGTGCAACGTGTTGTCGTTTGCCCTTGCCTCAATGTCATCCAAGTCTACAACTATGTTGACATAGGGGAGAGAAAGAACTTTGACAAAGTGTGAATGCCATGTGATGAAGAGTGAGGGCTGTTTGATGGAGCATGCATGTCGTTCGACATTGTCTTGTCATCCAAGTTTTTGTTCTTGTGGTTTGAATGTGAGCATAGGAGGATAGAAGAGTGAATATTGTTGTCCGAGCTCAAGTTGTTGTCAACGAAGCCCAATACTTTGTCATCAGGAACAAAACAAGCGCCCTCAAGGCCAAGGAGATTTTTATTTGAGTGAAAGTAGGTTTTGTTGGAGTGCAAACCCTTGTTATTTGATCACAAGTCTTTGCATGATAAGTGCTAGCAAAGCGAAGGAGCAAGCTGTTTAGACCTATTGAGAGCAAATTTGAACAAAAGGGTTTTACAATGTTGTGTAGGCAATATAAGGCTATCTATAGGCTGTCTATAGCTATGTTTGAGCCATTGCTGATTGAGTTTGCCATTGGTTGTTCATGCAACGTGCATGTCGTCAGTCATCCGTGCAATGTGTATCTCGTTGGCATCTTTGTGGCGTGCATGCTGTTGGATGTCCCTATAATATTCAATGTTTGCTGTTCATGCACGTCGTCTAGAGCCTTTTAGAGTAGGTCGATTGCATAAAGCAGAAGAAGCAATGGGAGAACAATGTTTTGCTAGAAGTGGTTTGTACTTTGTAGTGCCACCAATTGTAGAAAATGAAAGAAGTGGAAGAAGCATGACAAGAGATTCAAATTTACTATGAATGCTTCTATCCCAATGTTTAGTTGGTTTGTTGCAAGGGATGCCAACATGTCTAGAGTAGGGGATAAATGTAGATAAACAATTTGACACATTCATGAATGTGACGTGTGCATGAACACATTATTGTATCGGCACATGTGTGCATGGATGAATTTGCTACATGTTGGTGATATGTGTAAATAGAGTTGCATGTAAGTGTTGTCATGTGTACTTGGCAATATGTGTTTTTAATAAATATTGTGTAATGGTATGGAGTATTTTAGTTTTTTTCCACATATATGGGTAGTTCTGTGGTAGTTAGACAATTGCCAACCACCTATCGGTCTCATAATACTATATTTATTCATCTATATGGTTAGGGAGTAGTTCGTTGAAGTATGATGTTGCTTGATGCTGGTCAAGACAAATGTGTTGTACACTTGATCAAACAATGATGTATTGTAGATAATTGGGTTGTGTAGGATACATGTGTGTGTAGTGTATCCACTTGTATCCATACGTTATTACCTTTGTGTGCCTTTGTTCATATATTTATAATGGAATTATATTGTAACGTGTTGTATTTTATATCCGCATTTTGGTGATGCTGCTTATATGAAATTTGGTTGAATTTGGTGAGATGGAGTTTTGATGAGCCTATTGGCTGAGATGGTACACAAAGATGATAATGGGATGATTATAATGTGGTCAAAGAATGACGTAGTCTAAGTGTGCCATTGCCCTCTTGGGAGGAGGGAAGTTTGGAGTTTGCAGTGTTGTATTTTATTTCTATAGGTGCTTTCTATTCACCTAACAACATTTAATGCTTATCACTAGGTAAATCTAAATCTAAATATAAAAATTGAATGATTGTTCTCATTGGATCTTCCACAAACATGGTTCCTTTACTATGTTTAATGCACCACGAGCATTGGCTCTTCAAAATCAATGATGCTACTGTGGCATTTTGATCTTTGAGCAACCACTTGCATAAAAACATAATCTACCTTCCAAAATTTAGAGTAAGGGGTGGGAAAAGGCATTTCTCTTTTTCTTCCTCAGCATCACAAATCTGTCTATATAAGGATGCATTAGAATTCTGTAGGGAAATCTCTGTTCTTCCTCCCTTCATACACATGGCGGGGGAGATCTGGAGCCGGTGACAATTATTACAGAGTGAATTGGGCTGTTTTGGCCCTTTATGAGTTCACCTTCCTAAAGGCTTGGCGCCCTGCATTTTGATTTGACAGTGATGGGACTGTCTTACATAATGTGGGCAAGGCCCTCCTTTATCTAGAGCATGGAAAGGATGTGTGTTGGTAAGTAGAGCATTTTGGGTCTTCGGGCCATTTGAGAGACTCAGACCTCACTGATTCCCTTTTTTGCATTCCTTGATTGGCAGAAAGATCTCTGGAATGATGTCAGTCATTTCCATTTGAACTTACGCTCAAGCACAATTCTTTGTAAGTCTTATGCCTTCTTTAATCTTGATTAGGCAGAAGTATCTTCCGTTGTTAGGATTCTAGTAAGGTGAAGGTGAAGGTGAGAGTCTTGCTCTTTGACTGGCCATCCGCTAGGTAGTTGATGTCATCAGTGGGGTTGGCCCCACCACAAGTTAAAGCTTTATACTCTATTGAGATGCTTCAGCCCTTTACAGCCTTTGGGCTGAATTCCTGTGCAATGTCTCTATCCACGCTCTTCGATTGGCTGTGTCAATGATGCTTGATGACAATGCATGGGATGTGGTGCTTTGTTTCTGCCAAACAGGTCTTATCCTCTATGTGCAAGTGTAGCTATGAAGCTCCAACATATTCCAATCACTTAGTTGTGGGCTTGGGGGGACTTTAGAACATTTGATTCGCTTGGACTCCTCATATTTGAACCAAGTAGACTGCTTTTTGAATGGATCTGGAGAGGGTTGTCACAATTAAAAATCCAAAATTGGTTGTGTTGCAAAATAATTAACTCAAAACTTTAGAAAATGAAGCAAAGGCATTAAGCCTTTCTACAAAAACTGAACATTTTGAGTCCCAAGTCAAAATGAAGGTAGTGAGTTGCAAATTCGCTACACTACCCATTCACAGTGATAGGGGTAATTGTCCTAAGAAGAACTAGGCTCATCTGGATCTTGAGTTGAGTTCTCAGTGCTCCCATTTTAATCCAATTACTGTTACAATACCATTTCATGCACCTAGCATTGCACCTGATAATAACTCTTTTTTTTGTTGATTTTCCATTCTTCTATATTTTGCTCTTATGAGGTTGTTTCACATAAGAAATGAGAATCTAAATTTGTATCAGTTTTTTCCACAAGCAAAGGTTGTTATTCTAATGGAAAACAATCTCCTTGATGTAATTATAGCTCACAATTCTTCCATCATTGAGCTTATTTATTTGTTTAAGGGGTTGTTATCAGGAGTCAATTAAGCATTAATTTCTTTTGGTGGTCTTGTTATACTATTCTTGTTATCGTTTGTCGGATTGTCTATTACTTTATCTTTCAGATGATGAGGATTGACCCATTTCTGATCAGATCTGGATGGTGTACCCTTTTCACAGCATAGGGGTGGATGTTTTGTCTAGTGCTTTTAATAAATTATGCTTTTTATTCATTACCAATTCTTCCATTTCCATTCTGCATTGAGATAACACGTGACAATTTGGCTATTCTATGTTGTTAAAACAAAAATATTGGGACACCAGATGGAATGGTCAAGCACAATTTCATAGACAGATAATGATAGAAAGTCAATGAACTGCCATTGTCGTTGAGCCTCAATTGAGGTATATTTGCAGAATTGTAGAGGGTGTGTGCTTGAGCAAGATGGCTGGAAGCCTTTAAGGCATCTTGGTTAGGTCCGTGGTATTTTGACAGTTTCTGATTGGTAAAGGAATGAAGAAGGAATGAAAAAACCCTCTTGTTATACCAACCTACACCATCTTGCCTGTAGTGTAATGGCAAGGCCTTCTCCGTGTTTAAGCAAATAAGTGTTGTCCAACAAAGTGGTGGGCTGAGAAGATGTTTGGTGGTCAAGAGGATGATAATTTGGGGAAAGGAGGGTGGTGGAGAGGAGGTAAAAATGGTGGAGAAATAAGGAGGCCCCTAATGGGTTTAGAACACCATTATAATGGGTTAAGGGAGAAAGTACCAAGAAAGGGAAGGTCTAAAATCAGGTTTATAATGAATCTCCTCTTTCAAATGTCCTAATTAACGGGGCACTTTGCAGCTGGGTTGGATGAGTGTTTCACATGTTGAAAGATGCTCATTGTTAGATCAAACCTGGTTTTGTCCAAACTGAACTGTTTTGATTCAGTCTGGAGCCTTTTTTAATATCACTTTTATTTTAAAAATTGCAAATACAGAAAGCAGCAGCAAAAAATAGGGTAAAAAGAGAATTAATGATGAGCAAGAATACAACAAACATTGATAAAGATTAATATTTGTTACATTTTAACTAAATTTCTGACCTTGAAAATTCCTTTACTCTTGGAAATACGTTCACGTCCATGATGCTCAGCGACTGCCAAGAGAAAGACATGTTCATTACATTGAACTGTCCCTAGTGCCATGGATTTACAGTGAAAAATGTGTGTCATTCTCAGTTAAAGACAATGGTTTCACATGATTGCAGATTTACCTGTCATTGGACCTCTAGGGGAGGCAGAAGGGGTATGAAACATGGCCCATTTCAGCATTCAAGCATTGTAGCTGTTTTGGAATTACATTTTGACGGTATTGAATTTTGGAACTATGGAATTTGAATTGTTCTGCATATCTCCATATTTTATATATGTCATGAATATTTTGTGTGGATTATATGTTGCTTATTTGCATTTTTCTGAAACCAATAGAATCTTATCAAAAAATTAAACCACTGATTGTCTTTGCCTTCCTATCAAATCAAACCACGTGAACCTGGTAACTACGAATATGATAGCTGCAAGAGTCGTCAGCCCTTTGATGTGATTAATTGAACTCCTATATGTTTAAGCACATGATCTTGATGTCAACGTTAATAGAGCATGACACATAATGATAATTGGTTGAAGTCTGTCTTGATGATAATTAATGTGATCTGTATTTAGGATGTAATAAAGATTTGATGCTCGTGAATACACTCTAGACGCACACCTGTTTGCAGATACAGCCTGAGTAGAGTTGGGAGATGTATTGGATATGCCTTATATAGATTATTTGCCCTTATAAATTTGATAAAAGGGAAGGGGAGGCAGGGATCTCGAAATAGAAGGAAGAAAACACTTGTATTAGTAGATATCTATATTATGGGTCACAAGGTTCGAATTTGTGTTCGAGTTTGACAAGATCGAAATTTGGAATAGATTTTGATGTTAAATTCGTGATAGTATATATATATATATATATATTTTAAATTTTATTTTTCTGGAGAAAAAAGGGTTGTACTCATGTCCCCCACTCTTGACAAATCACCACTCTCTCCTTTAGAGCTTGAGATTTTACGAACGGATTTGATTCTCATCTCAATTGAGTAGCTATAGCTAGATACCTACATCTTTTTTCATAATAAGTCTGAATTCTTGATTTTCATTTTCTGGATCTTTTTTCAATTTTCTTTGTATATACAAACATTCCAAAATTCAGCATCCTTCTTCTTGACATTTACTACAGCAGCCTTTACAATACCAAAAATCCACCTCTACTATCTACTTGCTACATCTCAGTAGAGTAATATTTCTAAAACTTCCGGCTATCATAGTCCGCTTTACCAGATCTGGACTGTTACTTTCCTTCCTGAAGCATTAGCGCAGCCACAAGAACTGTAATAAATAGTTTATACGAAAACACATTAATGTTATAAAATACAACAAATATTACTAATGGGAAACAATAAAGGAAATCTTAATCATTATTTGATTTAGACAGGTCAACATTTTCTTGTCAGCTTCAACTAAACTTTCTACTTCCTCTAACCATGGAAAAAATAATTTAACTTTAAAATCCTCTATTTAAACTCTTCTATTGGATAGCCTATCTGCACATTTGTTCCCTTCCCTTAACGTATGTGTAAACCTGATTTCTTCAAACTCTGTAGCAAGGTCTTGTATTTCCACAATGATCTCTTGCATGTTCCATGGAGCCTTTGCTTTTCTCAAAATTGCATTTGTTACTATTAGTGAACCGCTTTCTATCCATACTCTATTCCATTTCATTTGTTTGCATATTTTTAACCCTTCAAAAGCTGCCTATGCTTCAGCTTCATTATTTGTCTTAAATCAACTATTGAAAACTGAATGTGACAAAATATTACCCCTATTGTTTCTACTTATTCCTCCTCTTCTTGCTGGTCCTAGATTTCCTTTAGATGCTCCATCAAAATTCAATTTGATCAACTCCACTTCCTGTGGTTTCCACTTTATATTCTTTGCTTTCCTTTTGTTTCTCCTATACCCAACATCATAATTCCATTTGATGACTTGACTCCATCTATCAAGGCTCTCTACTTCAAGATTAGGGATTGGGTGAGTTGATAGGGTTGGTTTAGACTCCTCTATGGCTAAACAAATCTTTCTTTTCATTACCTCTAAACTGCTTTCCTTTCCTTTAAAAATTCTTCTATTCCTTTCTAGCCATACGGTCCAAAGTATTGTATCTTTTGATATATCCCAGATTGTTTGTAAAGCCTTGCTTTAAAAAGTGCTCTGCCATTGCTTTGACCATTCTTCAATTCTGTCATTCGTCACCATACATTTACCAAACATATTAAGAATCCATTGCCATAGTTACCAAACATATTAAGAATCCATTGCCATAGTTACCAAACATATGCTTCTGTTACTTTCTAGCCATACAATTCAAAGTATTGTATCTTTCGATGTTTCCCAGATTGTTTGTAACACCTCACTTTTAAAAGTGCTCTGCCATTGCTTTTTTCATTCTTCAATTCTTCCATTCATCACCATGCATTTACCAAATATAAGGATCCATTACCATAGTTCCTAGACTATTGAACAATGTCCCAAGAGATGGTCTATACTCTCCTCCTTTTTACATAGAACACATTGTGAGGGGCCATGAAAACCCTTTTTCATTAGGTTATCCTAAGATAAAATTTTCCTATGATCTACTAGCCATACAAAAATTTTGACTTTTGGAATGCTCATGTTATCCCAAATATCTCTCCATATTCTTGCGGTATTCCTATTTTGTTGGTGCTTTACCTTATATCTGCTTCTTATTGTGTATTCATCTGATCTATTCAACTCCCAAATCAGCTTATCCTTCGCTCCCTTTGGAATAATCACTGTTGTTATCTTTCAGCTCAACTGCCTCTTAGGAACAGTGTTTGGTATACTTGTAAAAGAACCTTCTTTCCATTTTTATCTTCCATCCTGATCCTTGTACATAATATTTGAAACCCTATCACCATATTGTCTTGAAGTAATCTCATCCATGGTTTCAATATTGGATCTAGATTGAGTGGTTTTTTATCACACCAAATATCCATCCAAATAGAATATTTTTCTCCAGTTCCCACCACCCATCTTAGACCTTTAATCACTAGATCAATTGATTTTTTTACATCGTTCCATAGTGTAGAATCATCTGGTAGTGAGAATGCAGTAAAGATTAAGCTTGGGTTATTGGGCTCAACGTATTTAGAAGAATTCTTGCCCATTGTCTTTGAATCTCTTTGTACAATCTCCAAATTACTTTTCCCCTTAGAGCTAAGTTTGCATCTGTAAGAACTCTTAAACGGAGACCTCCCTTAGTTTTATCGTCACACACCTTGCTCCATTTCACCAAAGGAAATTTCCTTTTATCATGTAATCTTGATTACAAAAATGACCGCATAATATAGATTAAAAATTTTTCTACCGATTTTGGCATAATATACAAGGACATATAATATGTTGGAATGGTCTGTAAGACTGATTTAATTAGCTGCACTCTTCCTGCTAACGATAACCATCTACCTTTCCATACTGGTAGTTTATTCTGCTCTACTTATAATTGGATTCCACAATTCTATCCTCAGTCTCCCCTCAAATAAGGCATCCCTAGATATGTTGTTGGCAAATTTGCCTCCTCCATTTGAAGTAACCTGCATATCCCTGCTTTGATTCTAGCTGGAGTGTTTAGGAAGTAAATTTTGGATTTTTTCCTATTAACTTTCTGCCATGATGCTCTTTCATATTCCTTTAGTATGTTATTCAAAGCTCTGGCCTCATTTTTCCTTGCCCTACCAAAAAGGGTTGTATCATCTACAAACAATTGATGGGTGATGTTGTTGATGTTATTACTAGCCTTAAGTCTGCTTATTAGCCCATCTTGTATACCTTCTTTAAGTTACTTCCCAATACCTCTGCCATAATAATGAACTTGTATGGTGATATAGGATCTCCCTATATAAGACCCCTTTTGGCTTTAAAAGATTATGTTACTAGCCCATTGTTTAGCACTGAATATGATACTATAGAGACAAGTTTTAATCCATTTGACCCATTTCTTTCCAAATCCAAAATTTTCTAATATTGCAAAAAGAAAATCCCATTTAACCAAGGTTACCAGGTGCAGGGGTTCGGGTGCGGGTGCGGCACCCACCAAAAATAGGGTTTGCCAGGTGCGGGTGCGGCAAATTTTTAATATATATATATATATATATATATTTATCCAAAATAATAAAATAAATTATAAATCATATACATTACAAAATAAATAAATAAATCATACACATTGGCATCATAAAAGCATATATGATATTCAACAGGATGTCAAAGTCATAAAAAGATTTAATATAACAATATATAGGCCCTCCTCAAATAGTGCATGTACAATATATAGTAGTGCATGTACAAAAATAACAAAATATAGTAGTGCATGTACAAAAATAACATCAAATATAGTGCTGTCGGAAGTCTGCGTCTCAGCCTTTCTTGTCTCTTATCTGCTGTCCGAAGTCTAAGTCTCAGTCTTGCCTGTCTGTCTTTGTCGGAAGTGCCGTCTCTTGCCTTTTCACTTGTGCAAATAGTTAAAATGAAGTAAAAACCCTAATAGAATGGTTTATATAGAAGTGGACTCCAATTCACTTTACACTGAATTGGAGTCCACTTTATACATTATAATTTAATATTTATAATTTTATTATAAAAAACTAAAAAGTTTAACGTATAAAGTTTAAACTATAAACTTAAAAAAAAAAAAATAGTTTTTAAATTTTAACTTTTAGACTTTTAGTTTTAGTTTTAAGTTATATTTTTTATTTTCTTTTAAAGCCCGTATGGGCTAAATACTAAATAGTAAAAAACTTTAAAATTTAAAATATTAACTTTTTTAAAAATTATTATTTTTTTTCAATTTTTTTAAAGCCAGGGTGTGGCTGGGCCCACCTAATAACTAAAAAATAATAATAATTTTTTTTTTATGCATTGCAATGCCCAAATAGGGCAGGGTTCGGCTGGCTGAACCCTATCTGGTCGCAGGGTTCGGCTGAGACGAACCTTGTCTCATGGGCCGAACCCTGTTAGATAGGGTGCAGCTAGGGTTCGGCCTAGCCGCACTCATTCCCGCACCCGTGCACCCGGTGCGGGTGCAATCGAACCCTATGAGACAAGGTGCGGCTAGGGTTCGGCCTAGCCGCACCCGTGCACCCGGTGCAGGTGCGGGTTTGTGCACCCAGCCAATTGGGTGCGCGAACCCTGTTTGCTTGCATTTAACCCTATATTAGGCTTTATTCATATCAAGTTTTAAGATCATTGTTCCCTCTTTTCTAGAAGCTACTTCATGATCCTGTCCAAAATCTCCCTACCTTTCACAATCCTTCCTTGCTCTTTTGATATTATTTTGTCTAATAGTGGTCTTAACCGATTTTCCATCACTTTGGAGATTATCTTATATGCCATATTACATAGGTTTATGGGCTTAAATGAATCAAACAATTCTACATCCTTATTTTTTGGAATCAAGGTAAGATATGTTGCATTTATTTTATAAGGTATGTATTATTTTACCCTAGATTGTTCCATTGCCACCAATAAAGAATCCTTCACTATTTCCTAGTTATGCTGATAGAATGTTGTAGAGAGTCCATCTAGAACTAGGGATTTATCCTTATCAAAAGAGAAAAGAGCTGAATGAACTTCTTCCAAAGTAATAGGCTCCATCAGTTTGCTATTGTCTTCATCTATTATAACTGAAGGCACTTCTTGCAGTAGTTTATTATTAAGAATTTCAATCTCCTCTGATCCTAGAATATTTTGGTAAAATAGCCTTGCCTCCTTTTTGATTTTGCTTTGGGTCTTCAATCCAAACCCCTTCTACTGATTTAATTCTACTAATTCTCGTTCTTTTTACAAAGCCTGTCTCGATTTTAATCTTCAAAATTTATCTTTCTTACTCAAATTATTATGATATTCACTAAGCAACTCCCTTTCTTGTAAGCTTGGATTATTGTGTCCACCTTTTTGAAAGTTTCTCTTTTAGTTCTTTCTTCTCAAAAATGTTTTTGAAAGTGTTCTTGTTCCATTCTTTTAATCTAGATGTCATTGATTTAATTTGTTTTGGAAGTGTATACAGCCCATTGTTTCCTAAAAAATTCCACGTCTGCGCTATCATATCAACAAATTGAGGGTGGTTTTCCCACATTTGCTCATATTTAAAATATTATCTTTTTTTGAATCCACTTACCACCATTTTAACTCTTATTGGCCAGTGATCTGAACCAATTCTTGTCAAGGTATTAATTTTAGCACAAGTGCCTTATTTAGCCAATGATTTGAGGGTATGCATCTGTCTAATTTTTCTGCTATCAGGATCTGGCTATCGGGTTTCTTGGTCTTACTTCTCATAAAGGCTTCAATCCCACTTCATACTTATGATCTGCTTGACTGAGTTGTAGGTCCATAGACATTGATAAGTATGAAACGAATATTTGCAAATTAGCATGTGACTAATGAGGCTATCCAATGCCTAGTTTTATGAATGGTTTTTCAAGAGGTTCTAACTAGATTCCACCATGTTAGAATTCCCCTTGTCGCTCCTTTTGAATCCATAGCATCCCATTCACATCTTGCCTATACTGCTTTCATAGTTTTGGAAACTTCTTCGTTTGTCATTTTAGTTTCCTGGATACAAAGAATAATAAGCTTATTACTTAAACAAAGGTCCCTGATACACCTTTGCTTTGAGGGGGCATTAGCACCCCTTATATTCCATGAGATGGTAATCATGTCTCATTAGGGGCTACTAGCCCCTCCTACAAATTACCAATATCATTTTGCTGTTTGGTAAAGAGAAGTTCAACCAACTTAGATTGTGTTCCTTTCTCTATGTTTTCTCTTGCTTCCTTGGATCTTGCTTGAAGTACCTTGCCAGTATTGGGAGTAGGTCTTATTATTCTATTCCTCAATATTCTTTCACAACTTCTCTTTTCATTTGATTTATCCTCTCTTGGCTCTACTAAGGAAGCTTTTGACTTATCCTGCTCATTTTTTGATATTTCCTTGTTAATGGTAGAGGTATTAACATATAACATTGTGTTTTCTCTACCACTTTCCTTCTCCTGAATGGTGCATGGTACTTCAAGAGAGTCTTCAAAATCTAATGAGGCACATTCCTTAGGTTCAAAAAGAATGTTCATCCCTAAATCAAGATCATACCAAGTAGATGGTTCCTTGTTAATATTTTGATCTTGTTGTACCATGTCCTCTAAGCTCTGATATGCTCTTTCTTCATAGGCTAAAACCTCAAAAGATTTGGTATTTCTTCCAATATCCTTATTGATCTCCACTATTTATTTACTTTCATTTGTCTAGACCTATTTTTTGGAAGTTGAAAACCATCCTCATCCATATCCATTTGTAAATTTCTCTTGCGGTTTCCTACATATGCTTTTGCTGGACTCTTCTTAGGGCATGATCTCTCAATATGCCCAACCTCGTGACATTTTTTACACCTGAAAGATATGTTTTCATAATTCATGGTTTGGGTCCACAACTTACCCCCATACTTAAGAATGATTGATTCTAGTAAAGGTTTACTAAAATCAATCATGACCAATTTCCAGGCATAAATAGCCAAGACTCCGTCTTTTGTAGTTTCTGAAATCTCAAGGAATTCTCCTAAAGTGTTGCCTATTGCCTTGAAGGTATCCATTTCCTAGAATTCAATGGGCAACCCATACATCCTGACCCAGACTGGTACTAGGGATAGATTTACGTTTTTAGGTGCAAATCCTTCATACTAGCGGGTAAGGAAGAGTCCTGCTCTTCCCATAAACCAAGGACCCCCTTTTAAGATTCTATCTCTTTCCTTCTTGGAACAGAAAATGGCTAGGAAGAAACCTTTGGGAAGAAAGGATAGACTCACTCCTGGAGACTTCCAACTGCTATCAATCCATTTTCTCAGAGCTGAAGCCCCTGGCCAAGACCCATTAAATTTACCAATGATTGCCTTATCTTTGAGCAAGGAGGATCATTGCTCTATGAGGTCATCCCTAACCTCTACTACCAGGGATGACTAAGGATTTAGTTGTAAATCGGTCCATGGGAAGGAAACTATAACTCGATATCTACCGAAATTTACTAGTATGTCCTATAGCAATTATATTATTTAAAAATAAACCTACAATAATCTGCATGCAGAACTTTTAAGATAATGAAGGGATAACTGAAACTTAGCTAAAAAATTCGATGCCTAGACAGAATGTCCCACCTCGCTGATGCCTTAGCCCGCCATTGCTCCTCCCATCTTTCGAACCTTGGCTGACATATGTATGCAATTTCATTTCCTGCGAATTGAAAAATCGTCACTGCCCTTGTTTCGGATGGCTGACTTCACAGGGTCGTATCTCCCTCAATACTGCTTAGATTCCTGGCTTTTGACCACTCATTTTAAAGTTTTTCAAATTCCGCACAAATTGGTCCAAGAATCATCTGAATTGGAAAACCCTTCACAAAGATATGTCTCCTGAAAGATGAGATGTTTTTCTGAAAAAAATTGTCCAAACGCTGCCCTTGTTCTGGATGGCTGTCTTCACATGATCGTATCTCCTTCGGTACTGCTTGGATTCTTTCTTATGATCACTCATTTCAAAGCTCTTCAAATTGCACACAGAATGGTGCAAGAATCGTCTGAATTGGACAACTCTATGCAAAGATATGACTCCTAAAAGATGAGTCGTTTTATGGGAAAAAATTGCCCTAGCTCTGCCAATTCATAATTGCTTTCACCCAGATCTTATATATATTAAAATATAAAATTAAATCTATTTAAAAATTAATAACCAACTAATATATTAAAAATTAATATAAACTATATTTATTAAAATTTAAAAACTAATAACTAAAAGTTCTAAAGAGATTAATTAAAAAGTCATGCTACTATTCTTAAAAAGCTAAGTCAGTAACAAATCGACAAAGGAGGAAAGTGGAAAAATAAATATAATAAAATAAAAAGTACTTTCTATTTAAGCAGTCAAGCCATATTGGAAGCTTTAGGAAAAAGTCTTTTTTATTTATTTCCTTGACCGGAGGTTTGATATTTGATTATATACTTGTGTCAGTGATATACACAAAGGGATGAACACTGGATGAACATTTATTTTTTCACCGCTTTCTACTCCATAGGGGCACCCTTTTTAGGGAAGACTCAGAAGACCACATATAATTATAGATATTATCAATGGATCTAAAAACAAGCGATCAGGAGACGCAGAAACCATCCGTCAGGAGTGAAGGACAATTGTTTTGTTCTGTTATCAGACCAAGTGATCTAGTAGAATCAGAATCTGAAGACCTTTGTGAAGCCGAAAGAAGATAGGACACCCTTTTCTTGCACGATTTCTCCAAAAAAATTGGGGCTTCAATGGCACAAGTCTACTACAAGCTCATCTCAGCTTCTCAGTTCAATCCCATAATCCAAATGTGCCACACCTGTCATGTTTGTTTCATAAAACTCTTATATTTATTTTCAGTTAGTATATGTATTTGTTGTTGGTGCAAAATCAATCAGAGGAACAGGAAGAGGACAGTGTTAGGGTTTGTAGTTAAAGGCAAATTTCATTGCCAAATATTTCTGTTTTAGATTGATGCATAATTAGATTTATAGCAGATTTCAAACTTGGACATCAAAATTCGCTGAATCCTATGACACAGTCTATATCCATGCATCTTAGTTTATTTTCTGTAAGTTACTTTTTTTCTTGGTTGATTTATTTATGTTTTTTTGATGCCCTCTCATTTTTCTTATCATGATATGTTCCATGTTATTTAAAAGGAGACTCAAGAAGGAGCACAAACTTTTGAAATAAACATGTTTTGTACATTATAACATGACTTATATGCAAAGAGAATATACTATTGTTCTCTCATGGGAGGACAAACTTGTTAAGAGGAGAGTCTACTCATATTGAAAATGCACTCTAATTAACAAAGACATAAACAGATGGATGTCGAATAACAGTTAGAAGTTGAGCTGCAAACTATCGCCACTAATAAGATTGAGTATACAAAGCTGAAGTTATGAGCTTAAAAATAAAGCATCATGCTGTAAAATATTAACGTTCATAAAAAATTAGTTATAAAACTTTAATAAATATTTCATGAAAGTGTTAGATAGTGGGCCTCTCCCCAAGTTTTGTAAAAGAATGGAAACCACTTTTGGCCTAAGGGGGCAACCCACCTTTCTGTATAATGGGCCACTATGAAAATTTTCCTCTCAAAGTGATCTGGAAGCCCATTAAGGCTTTTGTTTTGTTAGCTCCACCTCCTATGAAATTGATGTGATTGGATGTGCTTTTGCTATGGAATGTAATTATCCCAAATGCAAAGAGAAAAGAGACCTAAAGTGGGATATAGGTGTTAAGTATTTTTTTTCTTGTTTTTTGAATGGGTTATATGGGATTGAATTGGGTCTCATCTGTATTACATCATGAACAACTTGGCAATTATGCATGTATCACTTGGCAAAATTTGAACCTGGGTCTCCTCCTTGAAAGTTGAGGAATATAAACGGTTGAGCTAATGCCATTTGATGATATAGGTGTCAAGTATTAGAATAAGTCATGTTGAGTTGGCCTGACTTGGCACTCGTAACCTCTCAGGAAAATTCTTTATCTTTTACGTACTTTTTGATCTATATTTTCGACATTCAATATTAAGTGCTGCCTTTTCAGATTTGTAATAAAGTGGATTAGTTCACAGATTCCAGCTGTCACATTTTCAAGGCTCTACAACAACTATACTTTTATTATTGATTTGTTTTCAACAGTTCTAGTTTTTTAGTTGTAAACCAAAGTCATGATTATTAGTTTTAAAAAAATTGAAGTTTTAGATGTAGGGTTCTGCCCTTCAGTTTTATTATAGAAATCAAGATCGTGTTTGTTTTCCTCAAATCCTTGCAAATGACAATATTGCTTTGTTTGTTTTCCTCAAATCCTTGCAAATGGCAATATTGTTTTGTTTGGTTCTTATCAAAATTTTCATTTCAAAATTTGGTAATTTTAAAGTTCTTTAGCTAATGGGACGAAAGCATACATAAAGATCAGACTCT
This sequence comes from Wollemia nobilis, assembly GCA_028583015.1. NCBI lineage: Eukaryota > Viridiplantae > Streptophyta > Pinopsida > Araucariales > Araucariaceae > Wollemia > Wollemia nobilis. The sequence continues at coordinate 37,782,684 of JAQPPZ010015824.1, read as the reverse complement.
GGTCAATTTTAGTTTGAGATTTTAATTTTTAGACTTGGAACCCAACAGTAGTATCAGAGCAACATTTCTGGCTTTATGGGTAAGCCATAATAATGCTTATCTATCATAAACAAGTACAATGTCTATTAGCCCTCATTGATTGATATCCGGCTTATAAGAAACCTACAAAGAAGGGTCTGTCGAAGACACTACTTTATGAAGCAAACTAAAAGAAAGGGCTATTGGAACTTGAGAAAGTGATCAAATGTAAACAGTATCGTCCATAATTGTGTGTGGGTGACTTATGTGCATGAGTCTAAGCAAGCACACCATGGAGGTGAAGACATTGCATTTGTCAATGCAACTGGCAGGATTTTGCTGATTCTTACTACTCTATGGTAGATTCATATGAAAGAGTGGCCCTTTTTGAAGTTCAAACTTATGAAAGTCCTCAAAAGGGCACAAAACTAGTTTTCCTATTGTACATCTCTCAATGAAGCTTCAAGTTATTGGCAAATAAGAATATGACAATGACATACCAGTGCCTTCGACCAGTTCAAATGTTTTGGTGGTATCAAGGAAGAAGCGACGTTGGCAAATTTGTCTTATTGATGAATGATGACTCCTCAAGTGCCAAATCTGTTATTGGTTTCAAAGGGCTTTTCACCAGAGGATGTCCTTGGAGGGAATCACATTAGAGATATCACAAGCAATGAGGGCTATTTCCATTAGAATTTGTGACCTGTGCAGGTCATTGTAGGTGCTGTGAAGACTGTATCTTAAAAAATGCAGGGCGAGTATGAGGAATTGCTAGTCGATGCTGTTCAAGTATGTAATTTTCACACTAATACTAAAAACCACCTTCAAAGCCCAGTGTTGGTGAGTTCATAGATTCTTGGTCTGCCATTTGATGGAAGTAGGAACAATTCAATATTCCAATTGCTTTGGGGACAAAGTAATTTAAGGAAGAGGATTGATATGAAACTTTTTTACAAATCTATGAAAATATTTTTTTTTTGAAAAATTTGAAAAAACTTGTATTAAAACAAAGATCAATTACAAATTGGGAAGGGAAAATTCCCATCCGACATCAAAGAGAACACCAGCTTACAAAAGGAAGGAAGATTTGCAATGGGGCCAAATCTCCTAAACCATTAACTAGCAACCAGGGGGGTCAGATTGTTCTGTAGATGCAACTTGTTGCGAAATCACGACCCTCTTACCCTCTTCTCCTTTGGCCGCGAAAATGCAACATGTCGCGATATCGCGACACTTTTTTCCTTTGGGCGCGACAAAGCAACATGTCGCGATATCGCGACACTTTTTCCTCTTCTGTCCGTGACATTGCAACATGTCGCGATATCGCGACACTTTTTCGTCCTTTGGCCACGACAAAGCAACATGTCACGATATCGCGACACTTTTTCTCCTTGGGCAGCAACGTTGCAACATGTCACGAAATCGCGACACCTTTTCCTCCTTTTGCCGTGACGAAGCAACCTGTCACGATATCGCGACACTTTTTATTTCGCAACGAAGCAACCTGTCGCGATATCGCGACACTTTTTCTTTCTCTGCCGCAACGAAGCAACATGTCGCGATATCGCGACACTTTTTCTCCTTGGGCAGCAGCATTGCAACATGTCACGAAATCGCGACACCTTTTCCTCCTTTTGCCGTGACGAAGCAACCTGTCGCGATATCGCGACACTTTTTCTTTCTCGGCCGCAACGAAGCAACCTGTCGCGATATCGCGACACTTTTTCTTTCTCTGCCGCGACAAAGCAACATGTCGCGATATCGCGACACTTTTTCTCTTTCGGCCGCAACGAAGCAACATGTCGCGATATCGCGACACTTTTTCTTTCTCTGCCGCGACAAAGCAACATGTCGCGATATCGCGACACTTTTTCTCTTTCGGCCCCAACGAAGCAACATGTCATGAAATCGCGACACTTTTTCTCTTTCGGCCGCAATGAAGCAACATGTCGCGATATCGCGACACTTTTTCTCTTTCGGCCGCAATGAAGCAACATGTCGCGATATCGCGACACTTTTTCTCTTTCGGCCGCAACGAAGCAACATGTCGCGATATCGCGACACTTTTTACATGTCGCGATATCGTGACACTTTTTACATGTCGCGATATCGCGACACTTTTTCTTTCTCGACCGCGACGAGGCAACATGTCGCGATATCGCGACACTTTTTCTTTCTCTGCCGCAACAAAGCAACATGTCGCGATATCGCGACACATTTTCTCTTTCGGCCGCGACGAAGCAACATGTCGCGATATCGCGACACTTTTTCTTTCTCGGCCGCAACGAAGCAAACATGTCGCGATATCGCGACACTTTCTCTCTTTCGGCCGCGACCAAGCAACATGTCGCGATATCGCGACATCTTTCCTCCATTGACCGCGACCAAGCAACAAGTCGCGAAATCGCGACATCTTTCCTCCCTTGGCCGCGACCAAGCAACATGTCGCGATATCGCGACGCCTTTCCATCCTTGGCCGCGACCACGCAACATGTCGCGATATCGCGACACCCTTCCTCCCTTGGCCGCGACCAAGCACCATGTCGCGATATCGCGACAACAAACCTTTCCTCCCCTGGCCGCGACCAAGCAACATGTCACGAAATCGCGACAACTATCCTCCCTTGGCCGCGACGAAACAAAATGTCACGATATCGCGACACCTTTCCTCCAGTGACCGCGACCAAACAACATGTCGCGATATCGCGACAACTATCCTCCCTTGGCCGCGACGAAACAAAATGTCGCGATATCACGACAACTTTCCTCCCTTGGCCGCGACGCAGCAGCATGTCACGAAATCGCGACACCATTCCACCCTTTGCTTTTTCCTTGATCATTAGCTCAGGGACCTTTCAAGACCCTGCCTAATCGCCTCGTCCTCAGTAGCCATGTCACTGTGCAATTGAACCCCAACCTCCTTCTCAACACCAATCTTAGCCAGGAAGTCGGCCGCTTTGTTTAAATCTCTACGCACGTAGACTGGAACCACATCATCTAATTGCCTCCATAGTTCCTTAATTTGATTGACAAGAATTCTCAACCTCCAAGCTTTCAAGGCAAAGTTCCTCATGCAATCTAGAGCTCCGACCATTATTTGAGAATCTGATTCGAGTATTATCCTCCTATGGCCCTGTTTAACTCGCCCAAATAGAAGCAGATTTGATAGCTATGGCTTCTGCTTCATTGTTTGTAGCTCTTCCCAAGCCTTGCAGTTCCCAATAAAGCACTGCTCCAACATGATTACGGCAAACCACTCCAATTCCAGCGCTACCCGGGTTGCCTTTTGCAGCACCATCAGTATTAATTTTAATCCAACCTGCTGGGGGTGGTTTCCAACTAGCTCTGATCTGTTCCTCTTGCACTTCAAGTCCTTCTTCCATTGCCCCGATAGCCACCTGAGTTTCCTCTTTAGCATAGACGGCCACAGTTTTCGTGACTTTGCTCCAAATGACCTGCCAAACTCCATCTAACGAAGAAAAAGTTTCTCTAAAGATTCTAGCATTTCTCTCCAACCACACTTGCCACCAAATGAAGTTTAATCCAAGCTCCCAACCAAGACGAAGAGCTTTAGATTTAAATCTACCCCTCTTCCATCTTTCCCGGATATTAATTCGGTTCAAGTCACTATTAACTTGAATTTTAAAACATGAAAACCATCTCTTCCAGATCTGGCGCGTGAAAGAGCACTCAAACATCAAGTGGTCAGCTGTTTCCTCGCTCTTGTAGCATAAAACACATTGGGAAGGGCCGATGATTCCTTTACATCTGAGATTATCAAAAGTGAGAATTCCATTGTGCATGAACTGCCAGGCAAAAAAGTTAACTTTCAGCCACCCTTTGGAAAGCCAAATCTTTCTCCAATCCTCAACCAGAGAAGTATGCGAGGGAGGCTCCGGAAGGATCTTGTCATATCCGTCCTTCACCGTGTAGACACCAAGGTTCCCATAGCCCCAAGCTAATTCATCCTCCTCGTCTCTACCTGTGAGGAATCTTTCTGTCAAGATTTTAGTCATGATGGGTACCAAATCCGGAGGGATTGAAATTGGCCACTCATCCAACTTCTTAAACTGCTTAAACTTATAATCCCCCAGATGACTAGTGGTGAAATAACTTTCAATTTGAACCCATCCCTTGGTTTCAATGGCTGCTTTTAAAGGTTGCAATTCAGGAAATTCGACAATGATAGGTGGGTATTGATCCCAAGAATCTGACCAAAAGCGTGCCTTCTCCCCTCTCCCCACTTTCCAAAATAATCGATCTTTTACAACCTGAGATCCTAACTTGAGAGCCTGCCACACTAAGGATCCAGGACCCTCCAAAGGGAAACGACCCACCTCATTTGGGCTAACATGTCCCAAGTATTTACTGGTAAGGATTCTGCTGAATAAGGAAGTTGGCTGTGAGATCCACCTCCAATAGAGCTTTCCAGCCAAAGCTTTATTATTTATCTTAGATCTTCTCAGACCCAAACCTCCTTTTACCTTGGGTTGGGTCACTTTGTCCCAACCAACTAAGGCCCATTTCCTCTCGCCTTTTGCTCCTTCCCATAGAAATTTTCTGGCCATCTTGTCCAACTCTTTCCATATAGAATGCGGGGCAGCCAGGATAGAGAATTTATAAATTGGCATGGCCTGAATGACTGACTAGTAGAAAAGTTAATCTACCCCCATAGCTTAACCATTTGTGAGACCAATGATTGATTCTATCCTTGATACAATCCAAAAGATTCCTCCAGATCTCTATTTTTAGTTTTTTGAAGTGCAAAGGGACCCCCAAGTAAACCACTGGGAGAGAAGTCCTTGTGAATCCCAAGATCTCTAAAATTCTGCCCTGAAGCCTCTGATCAAGATTGAAAAAGACCACTTTGGATTTTTTATCATTGATGACTTGGTTTGTAGCCCTAAGGTAGACACTAAGAGAATCTCTGATCATTCTTGCTTCCCTGAAGTTGGCAACTCCCACCAATCCAATATCATCCACAAACTGTAGGTGAGTCAAAACTTCCTCACCCACCTTGATACCTGTTAGCAAACCTTGTTGTCTTCTTCTCAAGAAAAGTCTACCTAGTCCTTCAGCCAATATGAGAAACAAATAGGGAGAGCAGGGATCCCCTTGACGAAGGCCACGGGTGGCTCCAAATGGTTGCGAGGGGAGACCCTTGATTAACACTGAGTATGTCGGAGTAGAGACACAACTCATGACCCATTCTATCCAATCTTGAGAGAAACCAAAGGCTGCCATCATCTTTGCCAAGAAGCTCCACTCCACCCTATCATAGGCCTTTGACATATCTAATTTTATGAACATTCCTTTATTACCATAAGTTTGCATTGAATGGATTGCCTCCTGAGCTAGAACCACCCCATCCAGGATCTGTCTACCCTCAACAAAACCCCCTTGCTCAGAGGAGATAATGTTATGTAAAAGAGGTTTTAGACGCTCAACCATTACCTTTGTGATTATTTTATATATCACATTGCATAAGGCAATAGGTCTATAATCAGAAATATGAACCCCCTTCTCCCCTTTTGGAATTAAGGTGATGAAAGTATGATTTAATGCTTTAAGCATTCGTTTATTACCTCTGGACTCCTCTATAACAGCCATTACATCCTCCTCCAAGTTATCCCAAAAGGCCTGAAAAAACTCAATTGGAAAGCCATCTGGACCTGGAGTTTTTCCGGTGCTCATTCCAAAGACCACATCCTTCAGTTCCTCTCTTTCGATGGGTTTGAGAAGGGACTGATTTTCTTCTTCAGAGATAACAGAAGGTATGGCATCAAGAACATCATTTTGAGCCTCTTCATCTTGCACCATACTTTCCTTAAAAAGTTCAGAAAAATAATCCATTGCATGGGACTGCATACCTGGAAGAGTATCAAAGGAGTGTCCATTCTCCTCTTGAAGGGCTTCCATGTTATTCATCTGTCTCCTAGCACATGCAATCCGATGGAAAAATTTGGTATTTCTATCACCTTCTAATAACCAAGTGGTTCTTGCTCTCTGTTTCCAGAAGGTCTCCTCTTGGTTGTCAATGTCCTCAACCGCTTTACGCAAGGCATCATCCTCGGCTTTGAGCTGCTCAATAATTGTTCCTTCCCTAAATTGTCTTTGGACCTCATCCCATCTGGCCACCAAAGGAGCTTTTTGGACCTGGAAGTCTGTTTTGTTAGCTCGCCTCCACAGTTTCAGTTGAGCTTTGACATGATGAAGTTGTTTGTGGAATCTAAACATTGTTGTCCCATAGGGTGGGCGGCCCTCTTCCCACCACTGAGGAATTTTCATTCGAAGTTCCTCTTTTTGTAACCAAAAATTCTCAAATTTAAATGGTTTGTGATGGTGCCCTGTCTTAGTCCCTCCTTCCAACAAAATGGGAAAATGATCTGAAACAGGACCCTCCAAAATCTGAAATTTTGTATTCCATTTTACAAATGCCTCCTCTGAAACCAAAAAATGGTCTAACTTTACCTTCCTGCTATGTGGCTCCCTCCTCTTATTAGTCCAAGTATAGTTGGTACCAGGGCCTTTGATATCCACTAAGTGTAAAGCCTGGACTTGAGCAATCATATGTCGATCCCCTGGGTCCAAAATTGGGGTTCCCCCTTCCTGATCTCTAGAGGATAATTTAGCATTAAAGTCCCCAAGCAATAATCCAGTCTAAATCTTCCCTTGAGATTCTCATGTTATGCACAACTTTCCATTGGAGCCGCTGACCATCAAGATTTTGAGCCCCATAAAAATTTGTGATTAAAACATGTTCAGCTGTGACATTATTCCTAAAATGTGATGTGAGAACACCCCTCCATGCTAGATGTTCTATTGCAGTCCAATCAAGAGAGTTCCAGAGAGTAACAATCCCCCCTGAGGCCCCTTGGGCAGCCACATCCATATGACCAAGCACCCCTCCAAATTTTGTTAACTGTTTTACACATAAGATCTAACGACATTTTTGTCTCCTGAATAAGCAAAAAGTCTGTTCTACAGTTTTCTAAGAGTCTTCGAACAACAGATTGATGGGTTCTACTGTTTAAACCCCTAACATTCCATGATTGTATAATCATTAGTTACCTTGAGAGCAATAAGAATCTATTGGCCTCACCGATCCTCCAGTGATCAGTTTGTCTCCTTGAGCTGCTAGCAATTCCTTATTTGATTTTCTACCCACTCCTTGAGAGTTGCCATTCTTTGGCCTCTTTTCCACCTGAGATATCCCTAAAGCTGGCCTTTCTCTGTTCTTTTCTGCTATTCCCATGATGACATCCTTGATCATCGGTTGCTCTTGATTATGAACTATCAATGCCCCAACACTCTCAGACTGCGGTAACCCACTATGGTCAATTACCTGCTCTATGACGGGGGGAGAAGAAAGAGGAGCATGGACTTGAATGTTATTATTTTCACTATTACCATCCACGCCTTCCATGAATTGTTCCTCTTGGTCCACTAGCGTCTTAAATAATTCATACCTATTGGCGGGTTTGAGGTGAGTTTGCTCCTTGCCATCTTTTTTCTTTTGCTTTTTCCTTCTTTTAGGTCTGTTCAAAACCATCTCTCTGAGCTTCATTGACCTGGGAGGTATTGGCTTGTTCTTTGTTAATTGTTGCCTTACCCTCCTTAGGAAGATTCGACATTCCTAGAGGAGCCTCCATTTTTGTGGTACTATTATTTGGGCAAAATCGGGCCAGATGCCCGTGTTTGTGGCAAACTCTGCATCTAAAGGGCAGAGCCTCATAATCCAGCTGTTGAATCCATGATAGTCCTGCAAGTTCAAGTTCCACCTCTGTCGGGAGAGGCTGGCTAAGATCCATTTCCACACATATTCTTGCGTAAACAGCTATGTTCCCTTCTATTGTATCTTTGGAGACACCCAAATGTCTTCCAAGGGAATTACCGATCATCTCCAAAACCTGCTCACTCCAAAACTCCATTGGAAGTGCATACAGACGGATCCAGACCGGGACAACAGTGGGTTCAATTCGGGGATCGAATCCCACTCTCCAGGGTTGAACAAATAAACCTGCCGGACCATAACTCCTCTTCTCTGATTCGAAAGCCCTGTTTCTATCGGCCAGAGAAGAAAAACTAACAATAAAATACCCATTGCTAATGAACCACAAAGAGTACTCACCATGAGGCTCCCAGTTTTGCCGGACCCAGGAGTGCAAAAAATTCAGTGTAGGGCGAATACCCATGAATTTGCAGATCAGATCGTGATTGGCTCTGTATAATACTGTTTCTTCGACCATCCTTGGCTCAATGACAATCTTGGGCCGTGAATCGGACTGTGGCAGGCATCCATTGACCCGATGCGCAGTTGATCTGTTTCCGCGGCCGTAAAGAGCATTTTAAAGGCAGATCTTTGAGCTTCGTCCGTCTTGGAGGGAGATTTATCTTTTAGTATATCGGCATAGGAGCTATTCCTCGCAAGGAGAGGATCCGGAGAAGTCCCCATTGGACCCTCCTGGAGCAGCAATCTTGCCTTCAGATCCACAGTAACCAGAGATCTCTTCGGAAACCCAACCGATGCCCTAGATTTTCCTTAGCTTCAGAAACCCTAGTTCATCGCTTCCCGCCTCAGAGCTCAGTCCATCAAATTTCCAGCATGAACATTATAAATATTAGAATCCATTTATTCAAATCTATGAAAATATTAGATAGTGGGCCTCATCCATTTCTTGTTAATATACTACCTTTGGGTTAGAGGGCTATGGCAGGTCCATTATGAATATTTTTTTCTCAAAATGATTTATGGAGCCATTTAGACTTCAGTTTTCTTAGATGCATCTTCTAGGAAATTTGATGTGCAGCCCATGTCATTTGTTGGGTGCATTTTTTCTATGAAATGTAATTGTCTTACATGCTATGAAAAAGAGACCTAAAGTGGGTTTAACTATCTAAAGTGTTAAGAGCATGCCATGTGAGGATATGTTTGGGAGTCACATTTCTCTCAGTCTAAAGATTGAGTTCTTGGACAAGGCAGCAGTGCCCAGACTGCTCTAATGGCCCAAGTCAACAACCACAACCTCTTAGGAAAGTTCATCCTCTTTCATGTACTGTTTTATCTATATTTTTAGCAATCAATATTAAATGTTGTTTTTAAGTTTAGTAGGAAAGTGGACATATTCACATATTCCAGCTGTTATATCTTCAAGTATTTACAGCAGTACAGTTTTACAGTAGATTTGTTTCCAGCAATTGCTGTTTTCACAATTGTCGACAAAACTCAAGACTTTTAGTTCTCAGTTAAATTGAAGTTTCAGATCTATTTGCCCATACGGGTTCTAAGGTAGTAATCGATTTGTTTGTTTTCTTCAGTCCTTTTCAGAGTTCAGTATCACATTGTTTGTTTTTTTTGCAAAATTTTCATAATCATTTTTTTGGGAAATTTATAGCAGTTCTTTAGCTTGGGAAAGAGATTCTGGTCAGTTTTAGTTTCAGATTTGGAATCCCACAAAAACATTGAATTTTCCCCTAAGAGACATTATCATGACTTCCAAAAGCTTTAGTTGACATTTCAGTTTCCTCCATTATTTAGATGTTGCTTGTCAAGATTTTTGAAAAATGTGGTTGGGAGGATGCTACTTTCCCTATTATAGATGCCTATAACAAACCATTTCTTTGAACCAAGAAATTATTAAGGGAATTAATCTTTCCTTCATAATAAATTTGCCTGACATAGTAGTGCATTGGAAAGCCTTTAGTTGTAACTCTGAGGCATGACAGTGTTAGACATGGACAAGCATATCTAATGAATGAATATGATGTTGTTTGCTTGAATGTGAACTCTGGAGTTGAAGTGGTTCATTGATTTGAATGGAGACTTAAGGTTGTAGAAGTTTCTTGAAAGAACATGATTTAACTAATAGCAATCTTGACTAGGATGAAGAAAAATTACATTGATGTAGCTTGTAATTATTCAAGGACTAGACTAATAACAAGTATAGATGCTTAGTCATGCTTTAAGAAAATGTAACGAATCACTGTTCCAATTATCTCAAGAACTAGACTATTAACAAGCATAGATTGTTAGCCATGCTTTAAGAATATGTAATGTATCATTATTCCAATAGGAACAATTCTGAGCATTAAAATTTAAGGCAATGAGAAACAAGAAATCCATATTGTGTAGATTGAAGTGTGATATTTTAGATGGTGACAGTACTCTGCAATAATATGCGTAAGATGTTATTTCTTGATGAGGAAGGACATGGCTTCCTTAACAAGAACTAGTAGACAAGACAAAATTACCAGGATTGGGGGGTGCAGTGTGGGTATTGAGTGTGTTACTTTACAAATTTAAGTGTGCGGCTACAAGATATGACAAATAACAACATATGTTGACACACACACACACACACACAAACTTATCATATAGGGAGAGAAGAGGCGTTGGGGAGAGGTAGAGAGCCTGACTATTGAATAAGTAAGGACAGATTGATATTGATGAGTTACGTACAAGCCCCCTGTTGTGTGTGTGTACAGCAAAAGTAAAAATTAAATATAGAAAAGTTAGCAACAGAAATATGTCAAGGTTATGGGTTCATCATTCACATATTTTAGCAGGATTAAAAAATAACCAGCATTGAACATTTAAATGTTGAGTTCAAAATTAAAACCTATCGGCACAGGTACCCAAGCACCTAAGTTTTGGGTGTGGGTGTGGGTGTGGTATTGGTGTGTACACCAAGTCTGTGACGAACACAGTAACTGTAAATTTATTATTATACTTGTTTTTAAAAGTAACTAATCTGAAAGATGAAGCTAATCGTGGGAGAATTTATTTCTTTTTAAGCATGTGAACTCTATTCTAATAGAAACAGGGGGCACCTAGATGATTTTGTAGCCGAATTACCTTTGCATTACATGCCTTTGGAAAATATACTGGATCGAGGATGTATTTGAAATGACTACATGTGTATGACCAAACTATTTATTCAGATAGTGAACTACAATTTTGAATTCCGTGTTCTTATTTGTTCATTGAATGAGAGCATCCATTGCTACCCACCCATGCTAATGCTGTTTTGTCAGATAATATATGGTTTTCCCATCAGCAAAAATCAGATTCCAGTAAAGATAAATTGCCATCATTGGACTTTACCAGCAATGCTTTCTATTGATACAAGCTGTGCAGTATAAACAGATTTCTGAGATTTGCTCATTCTCTGATAGCAATTTCTACTTAAAACTACAGGTTATTTGCCAGCTTATATTTTTTAAAGAAGCCATGACAGTTACTCTGATTCAGGTGGAAAATATTGATTCCTTTGCATTCAAGAACCTATGAAAGGTTTTGTGACCCACTCAAAACCTTCTGTTTAGAAGGGAAGGGGCATTGGATATCTTGTATATTGGATAAAACTGCTTTTAACCTCTTGGATTTTAAAATCATTCAATGCAATTGCTTAAGAACTTTTGAGTTCAGGTTTTACATAGCCAAGACTTCCTTTTCTAATATTATTTTGGTTGTAAATTGCAATGCTTGTTGCTACTAGGGGAATGCATTATCAAGCAAGGAATACATTTTAGCTTATAATATAGCCTTAGGTGTTGGTGTTGGATTTCACAATATTTGCGAGAATGAACAGAATAAACAAATTACTCAAATCATATAGGGAAAGAGGAAAGGGAGTGAAAAGAGAACAAAAAAGGACATAAAATCTGAGAGGATGCCCTTAGGCACCCTAACACTAATGATAATCAAATGATCACAGACCGATACAATGGATCGGTGGAAGAGGTGTATAAATGCCTTTTAACAATTACATAAATGCTAATAAATGCCTAACTGATATTATTAGGTGAAGCTACAAGGTTCACTTTACAAGGTGCACTATGGGCACATAAGCTTGCACACTACAAAACATCATCAATGTCGGCCTTGGCCAATGAGGACGACTACACAATTAAACAATTAGGACTTGCATTGCTATAAGGAGTGGAATATCCAACAATACGCCTTGTAGGAATTTTTTATAGCATTAGGCTTGTTTTAGTTGTTATAAGCACTCAAGGAGCATCATAATAATTGTCTTTACTCTCTAGACTGGGTTAACTTGTTCCTGAATTTTGAACTTAATATAGGAGCATTTTCAACAGGATTAGTAATTGGTTGCAATGCGCAGGAAGCTAATAGGTTGCTCGCAGGAGAAGGGGGCAACGGACATCTTAAGCTTTTGAAGAAAATGCTATCTGCCAGACAGCAGTTGATGGTAACCCAAGTTGCATCAATTTACCCAATAGCTCGCTGTGTTTCACAGAGAGTACCAGCCGAAGAATCCAAGTCTGTGTATCCACAGATTATATCAGGTTTTCATCTTTATCCACCTTTGGATTCTATAGTAATCTCATTTGAGAAATGGCAAATAGATGTGTAAATTTGTATGAATGGATTTGATTTGATGATCCTTCAGGGGAATGTGCTGGATCATCTTCGGTCCCAACCTACACTGATTCACCAGTAGAGTCTCTCACCATTGCGGGGTTGCAGTTGTTTGCACCACCACTAAAAAAGCTCGGCTTCTTCAATGATAAGCAGGAATCTCAAAGCTCTTCAAGTGCTCTTGGATATGTTGCCCATGTGAGAGAAGTTGTTCCTAGTTTTTTAAGATTTTGCACATCATAGAATTTTCCACAGCGTTGTTCTGAAATCTAGCTATTGTTGACTTATTGTTATTGGGTGGTTTGCAGATCGTTAAATTGATTGCATCATATTTGAATGTTCCTCTTCGATATCCGCTGCGATTAGGAGGTTCTCGTTCATTTATTCAAGATTACGCATCTTCAGTAGAGCCATCAATAACTGAATCAGGATCTTTTGGGATGGATGTTGCACAAAAGTCTGTTGTTGAATTTCCACTATTTTCAGAAGGCCAGGAGCCAACCAGATCAGCTTATGCAGTTTTCTTGCTGAACAAAGTATGTGCTTCAAAATTGTTCTGATTTGGTCAACTTGAGCTAAGGGAGCTCAAATGTTGATGTTGACCAAACAGATTCTTTTAAGTGTTATGCTAACTTGTATTAGAAGAATCTTATTAATATTTCATTTCAATTAGATGGGTAGATTTATATAGAGACATGAACGATTCCATTGAAATGTATATGTTGGTACATGGTTATACATGGTCACATAATAGGGACAGAATGCATTGGGGTAGAATTATAGCGAGACTGCCATATTACAAGGAAAATAATAAGATATACACCCAGATGCCAGGTCTGACAATTAAATTTATCTATTCCAACTCAGCCTCACTCCATTTATTCACATCATATTGATAAGACACGCTACACCTTGAGTGAAACCCTAGTGGGTTTTGTGAAATTCTTTTAAACTTAATAGTGAACTATGACCCCATTCATCAATTTTAATATTTTTAGATTAGATATGTGATCAAAATCCATAATAGAATAGTCCAAAATGATATGTTACATTGGCTTGTCTCTTGAGTTTGATGTCCCATGCTTCCTGGTCAGATAGAGATTGGGGTTCCGCTCCAGACTGTTTCCTGTTGTTCCATTCCCTATTACCATAATACAACACAACCATCAGAAGTGTTTTCCAAATTACGTTCCTAAGTAACATAGACTAACTGTTTAACATCCTAGGAAAAGACCTAAAAGTCTAGCTCATTAACAAAGCAAAACCCCTTAGGAAGTAGCAAGGAGAAAATTTGGATAAACAGGCACAATGGAAAGAAAGATTACAGCTTTTTCCTGATGACATTGCAAGTAGCTTTTGAATTCCCATTTTATTTTTTGCATCCTTGTGTTTTTTTCCCTTCGATTTTTCTCTTTTGTTGGCTTTTGAGAATGAGAGCGTAAGCATTACAAATGAGTTGTTCTTAGGGAGCATAGAAGAAGTATGATAACAACAATGCAAGCAAAAGATCAGAAATAATCAAATCTTAAATGCAAGCACAGAAGCATGGATCCAACAAACACATAAGCACAGATCCAACAAAGACATTGAATTACTTTACCAGATTAATGACAAACTAATCCAAAATAATAAGAAGACCAATAAGTGAAAATGCATATTTTATGCGAGAGAATTTCAGGGAAACTAAATTAGTTTGAAAGACCATCTTTGCAATGTCATTGGTGGGTGTGTTCAGGCATTCAAAAGTAAAGGAGATTATTTAGATTTTCAAAACATGTAGGTTTTAGGCCACAATAGAACAAGCCAAATTCAGAATTAAAATATCTGGTACACCATTTTTAACATCATGGAGTTAATGTGGGGTGTTTGAGGTTAATAGTTTCATAGGCATTGAAAAGAGGTCAAGATAGATCCCCTTATAAATGCAAACCTATGAAGATGTTGTAGGATTTTGCTTTAGATTTTCTCTCATTGTATGTTGCTTGTTCCCATTTTTCCAACAAGACGTCCAGGGGTTTTTGGTAGGGGCATCAGATACACTGATTTCCTGTAAAAGCCTATAAGAGAGCAGAGAATCTAGTTTTTGTTCACAATAATCATTGCATTTAGTTTCAAAAACTCTCGTATATCAACAAGTACCAAAAACATTATTTAAATCTAGATGATATGTCAAAGATAGGTGAGAACAACTTAGAGGTTAAAGAAGGCTTATATGTGTTGAGAAATGTAGCTCGAACAGGAACTTCTTGCATAGTCTTCAATATGAACGCGCTAGAAGTGGTTCGAGACATTTCGGATTCTATTTTGTAATTCACTTAAGTGATTCTATTTTGTAATTCACTTAAGTGATTCAATCTTGACCACACATCTCAAGATGAAATGAGATGTAATCTTGACCATACATATGAATAGATTAGGGTTAGAGAGATTAGGGTTTTCTTTTCAAGCATAAAAGGAGTAGGGAAAGAGTGTTTTACACAACAATAGAAAGTATAACAGAAGGAAGTGAAGGCAGATTGCTGAAGGAGAACAACAAGGCTATTGACCAGGAGGAAGAGTGATTTGCTAGCCAGAAAGGCAGCAAGAGAGTAGGTTGTCCTGCTGTAACTGTAATCTCCTCCATTATATTAAATATACAGGTTCAGTAATAGTTTTGACTTCACCTGTTTATTCTGTTCATTCCGTTGTTTATTCTATTCATTTTCCAGCCGTCAGTGTGGCTGTTGCATGTTGCATGTTTAGAAACATAGGAAAACAGTTGTCTAGGGTTTGGAAAACTTAACATGGTATCAGAGCTAGGTTCTGTTATTGATATCCTCAAGGGTTTACAACAGTAGATCACTGCTGGACATTAAAAAAACCAGCAGTTGAGGGTTTCATACTTTTGCTTGAAGGACTAAGCTTCTAGATTAGGAAGTTTGTGCAGTAGATCTCAAAAATGGCAGCAACTAGCCTCAAATTTGATGATAGATTGGAAGGTGCCTCCAATTACTTGCCCTGGAAAGTGAGGGTAATGTTATTATTGGAAGAATGATCTCTGGGATATTGTTAAGGATGTTGTGACTCCGCCTACAGACCTGCAACAATTGGCAGCTCACAGAAAGAAGGAAGTGAAGGCCAAGGGGATGATCTTGGATGCAGTGAAGGATCACCTGATTCCTCACGTATCCGAGAAGACTACGAGAAAGGATATGTTTGATGGCCTAGTTAGCCTCTACCAGAGCGAGAACATAAACAAAAATATGATATTGCGGAACAAACTCAGATCTATGGAGATGACCACATCTGACACCGTTACTAGTTACCTGATGAAGATCATGCAGATTCGAGGGAGAAGGTTCTAGACACAAAGTTGGTAAACATGGCACTGAATGGTTTCCCAACTTCATGGGAACCATTTGTCAAAGGCATCTGTGCTCGTGAGCACCTTCCCACCTATGAGAAACTGTGGGATGATTTCATCCAGGAGGAGACTTGGATGGAGTCAAAGGCCAACAAGAAGGGTGGTGACGATAACCTAGCTCTCTTTGGGCAAACCAAGAAGGGCAGAGGTAAAGGACCCAGCAAGGGTAAGGTAAAGAGTGAGGAGTCAACCTCACAATCAGGGAAGAAGGACTTGAGAAAGATCAAGTGCTTCATTTGTCATAAGCACGACCATTATGCATCACAGTGTCCAGACAAGAAGGGCAAAGGGAAGCAACAACAAACGCAGGTAGCAGCCTCTGCAGAAACTCAGATGAGCGAGTTTGCTGCCAAATTCGAGAAGGATTTCTTGTTGGTCGCTTGCCTTTCTACCAACACGGTTCCGAGGGATGCTTGGTATGTGGACAATGGGGCATCTCGGCACATGACATCAACCCGACAGTGTTTTACCAGTCTACAAGAGCAGGACTTAGGAGTTCAGGTTGAGCTTGGTGATGATGCCAAGTATCCAGTTGAAGGAATTGGTACCATTCCTTTTCGACTCCAGTTAGGGAACTCTTTAGACTTTGATGATGTTTTGTTTGTTCCAGGTCTCAGGAAGAACTTGCTTTTAGTTTCGGTTATGGAGGATAAGGGTTATGCAATGGAGTTCAAGAACCAACATGTCCTTATTAGACCAAAAGAATCTAGCCCAGAAACAACACAAGTGATAGGGGTTAGAGAAGGCAGTCTATACAGGTTGCAAGGTGAACCTGTTCGAGCCCTAGTTCATAGCAGTAACAACTTGTGTGAGTTGTGGCACAAGAGGATGGGGCACCTACATCATAGAGTGTTGCCTATTCTGAGGGAGATAGTCATAGGTCTTCTAGAGTTCAGCATTGAGCAACAGGGAGTATGCAGAGGGTGCACGCTTGGCAAGCATGCCAAGGTTGTTTTCCCAAACAACGAGCATAGGTCTAAGGAGATACTAGATCTAGTGCATTCGGATGTTTGTGGACCGATGTCAATAGCATCAATTTCAGGTAGCATGTACTATGTTTCCTTTATTGATGATTTCTCTCGCAAGACATGGATCTACTTCTTAAAGACCAAGGATGAAGTCTTTAGCAGGTTTCAGGAGTTCAAAGCTCTAGTTGAGAACCAAACAGAGAAGAAGATCAAGGTCTTGAGATCAAACAATGGGGGTGAATATACCTCCAAGGAGTTCAATGGTTTCTGCAAGCAGATAGGAATCAAGAGGGAGTTGATTGTTCCATACAACCCACAACAGAATGGGGTTGCAGAGCGAAAGAATCGATCCATCATAGGGGCTGCTAGGGCCATGATTCATGACCAAGGCTTGTTGATGTTTCTTTGGGCAGAAGCATGCAACACAACATCTACATCCAGAACAGGTGTCCTCACAGGATCTTGGAGGACAAGACACTAGAGGAGGCATTCACTGGTGTGAAGCCAGAGGTGAGTCATTTCCGCATCTTTGGATGTCCAGTTTATATCCATGTTCCGGTAGAGAAGAGGACCAAGTTGGAGCCCTCCAGTAGGAAGGGTTTATTTGTAGGTTACAGTGAGACTTCAAAAGCTTACAGAGTCTATATTCCAGAGCAGAGGAAGACAGTAGTGAGTAGGGATGTAAATTTTGAGGAGGACGTTGCATCCAGGAAGTCCCATGAGCCTATTCCAATGATAGAGAATGAGGAGCAGGAAGCTCGAAGGTTGAGCTAGGGTCACCAAAGACACCAGTGGTTTCCAGTTCTGGACAACAGCCTTCAGGTGAGGAGGAGGAGACATTAGCCCCTTCTAGTTCTATCAAGAGACCTCGATGGCTTACACAGACATTGAGGGATGCTCAGGAGTATGTTGAGGCTCCTAGCAACATGATTAGGGAGAGCAGACCTCCGAGGAAGTTTCAAAACTACATGGCATTGATGAGCAACATCATAAATTCCGAGCCTTCCAGTTTTCAAGAGGCAGCAGACCAACAGGTTTGGCGGGATGCCATGGTGGAGGAGTACACCTCCATCATGAAGAATGATGTTTGGGACTTAGTGCCAAGATCGGGGGGAAGTCAGTTGTGAGTTCCAAGTGGCTCTACAAAATTAAGCATGCTGCAGATGGCAACATCGAGAAGTTCAAGGCAAGGTTTGTGGCGAGAGGGTTCTCCCGGAAAGAGGGAGTGGACTATGAGGAGACTTTTGCTCCAATTGCTAGATACACTTCCATTAGAGCAATTATTTCTTTAGCTTCATCTATGGGATGGCGGATTCATCAAATGGATGTGAAGACAACTTTCCTTAATGGGATCATTGAGGAAGAAGTGTACATAGAGCAGCCTCAGGGCTTTGAGGTACATGGGAAGGAGTCCCATGTTTGTAGGCTTAAGAAAGCCTTATATGGACTCAAACAGGCACCGAGAGCATGGTATTCCAGGATAGATGGATACTTGCAGAGTGTGGGCTTCGCCAAAAGTGATGCAGATCCTAATCTATATTACATATTTGTTGGGACTGATCTACTCATTTTGGTGCTATATGTAGATGACTTGTTTCTTACAGGTGCAGAGAAGCTCATTGCAGGGTGCAAAGCAGATATGGCAGCTGAGTTTGAGATGAAGGACATCGGCATGATGCATTACTTCTTGGGTTTGGAGGTTTGGCAAAGACTAGGGGAGATATTCCTTGGGCAGGGTAAGTATGCAGTTGAGATCCTGAAGAGGTTTCGGATGGAGGATTGCAAACCTATGGCCACACCCATGATCACTAATATGAAGAAGGTGACAACTTCAGATTCAGAATTGGTGGACCCTACGTTGTACAGGCAGATGATAGGATCCTTGATGTATTTGGTCAACACTAGACCAGATATATGTTTTGCAGTGAACACCTTGAGTCAGTTCATGGTGGAGCCAAGGCAGGAGCATTGGGTAGCAGCAAAACATGTGCTCAGATACTTGAGGGGCACAATGGAGTATGGTCTAAGATATCTTGGAGATGGTGAAGTGAGGTTGCAAGGGTATACAGACTCAGATTGGGCAGGCAATGTAGCAGACAGGAAGAGCACCTCAGGGTGTTGCTTTAGCTTGGGATCAGGCATGATATCCTGGTTCAACAGGAAGCAAACTTCTGTGGCACTTAGCTCAACAGAGGCCGAATACATGGCAGCCAATATTGCTAGTTGTGAGGCCATCTGGCTTCGCAAGTTGCTTACAATATTGATTGATCAGGAGTTGGATCCCACGGTGATATACTGTGATAATCAGAGTTGTATCAAACTCTTTGAGAATCCAATATTTCATGACAAGTCCAAACACATAGACATCAAATATCACTTCATACGAGACAGGATTTAGAAGGGAGCCGTAAAGCTCCAGTATATTCCCACAGATCAGCAGGTGGCTGATATTCTGACCAAGCCCTTAGTGAAAGGGAAGTTTGAAGCATTTAGAGACAAACTTGGATTGGTGCAGAATTCCTTCCTCGCTAAGAGGGAGTGTTGAGAAATGTAGCTCGGACAGGAACTTCTTGCACAGGCTTCAGTATGAACGCGCTAGAAGTGGTTCGAGACATTTCGGATTCTATTTTGAAATTCACTTAAGTGATTCTATTTTGAAATTCACTTAAGTGATTCTATTTTGTAATTCACTTAAGTGATTCAATCTTGACCACACATCTCAAGATGAGATGAGATTTAATCTTGACCATACATCTGAATAGATTAGGGTTTCCTTTTCAAGCATAAAAGGAGTAGGGCAAGAGTGTTTTACACAATAATAGAAAGTATAACATAAGGAAGAGAAGGCAGATTGTTGAAGGAGAACAACAAGGCTATTGACCAGGAGGAAGAGTGATTTGCTGGCCAGAAAGGCAGCAAGAGAGCAGGTTGTCCTGCTGTAACTGTAATCTCCTCCATTATATTAAATATACAGGTTCAGTAATAGTTTTGACTTCACCTGTTTATTCTGTTCATTCCGCTGTTTATTCTGTTCATTTTCCAGCCGTCAGTGTGGCTGTTGCATGTTGCATGTTTAGAAACATAGGAAAACAGTTGTCTAGGGTTTGGAAAACTTAACAATATGTATGTGCCAATAGGCATCTATCAACCAAAGGATATTGATAGTTATGATTATGGTGGCATAGATGAGATCTACATGTTACTAGAATTGCCATTTAGCACATGCTACGTGATTGTTGATTTTTTGTCATTGTGCTTGATTAATATAACATTGTAATCATATGAAATATAAATAAACAATGGTAATGTGCTCACTAGTGCACATAAATTTGGACTTGGCCAAATTTATGTTTCATAATAAGGCAGTTGATAAGGTAAAAGAGTGAAACCTAGAGGAAAACCCCTCGTAAATCCTAAAGGAAACACTCCTATGTACCCTAATCATTTGGTTCTGCATTTTTCCTATTCTGGAAATGTAGAGGAAGTAGTTAGGACTACTGAAATCATATTCTGTCTGGTCTGATTTAAGGGGCATGTTAGAATGTGTTTGTGTTAAATCCAACTTTTGGGGTCCTTTAGGGTTTATTTTATGGGTCATCTTGTTGATCGATGTGACTGAATGTGGCCCATGTATAACTATATGTGTTGGGATCCATGTTCCATATTTGTAGTGTATAAATACACTAACATGCACTGATTGATATCATTAAGTTTTTGTTCTCTATTGATTGAGACTTGCGTCATCCATCTCTCTAAAGTGTCTATTAACATGATGTTATGTTTGTGGTCTGTACTTTTGATCATGCTGAAATTCAACAAAACGGTCTTTAGTAAAAGCAAGTACATATTTCGAATCCAAAAAATATGCTTCGTCCATTCATCCCACAAGGTATCTATGCACAACTTGTAAAGTTGCTCGTGCCTTCTAAGCCTTGTCACTATAAAAATTTTCCTCGTGTTGCTTCCCAAAGACATCCTTGACAAGTACTATGGTTTGGAGATATAACAGCGGATCCATAGACAATAGTCAAAATGGCCAGCAAGTGAAGATGTAAAATTTAGCCAACTAAACCTCTCATGCCACAATTTGTTTTTCTCATTAGTATGTGCAACATGGGTATGAGAATCAAAGAAGTAGAATGAAACTTGAACAACTGATACAATTTCGTAGTCTAGTGTACATGACCATGCTATAACTGCGAAGTTCTTGGTGATATCCTTGATCAGACATTTGGCAGACTAAAAAGTAAAATCCTACTTTCTTCCAAGTTCAAGTAATTTGGTGCACTGAAGATGAGTTTTCTCCAAGACTGGTAGAGGATAGACATTAAAAATTTGTCTTTTCTCTACCTCGCCATCCTCAATCCCAATTGCATCTAACACATCATCATTTCCCATGTCCATGTTGTCTCTACATTGTTTTACTCCTATGAAGTTTCTTAAACATTGAGTGCAACATTGGTCATGTGATGTGATGTAACAAAACCTACAATTTATTCTGCATAGAATCTTGAGCAGTTAATGCAACAAAAGTAGAAAAAAGGCATTAGTTTGATTATTCTTAACACCATTGTTTCTGCCTATTATGGTGACACCTCTTTCTTTAACAACGCTTCAAATTGTGGACAGGCATGCCATAATAGGTATAACTCTTTTTTTGAGTCTAATTGCCTGGATTCATTAGGTTGGGAATTCCTTTTCAATGATCACTGTCATCTCTGCTGAAAGTCTTTGCTTTTTGCTCTATCTAAAACAGAACCAGAACCAAGATTATTTGTATTAATTAATCTTTATAGTTCAAGAATAGGCATATTTCTACAAGGCAGATGTCTAGCGGATGCTGATTGGTCTAATCAAAAATATTATTTCATGTGAAAATATAGCTAGAAACAAACACATCATACTCATCTGGCAAAATTTGTACAATGAGATCGATATGCTGCTTATTAGTCTTAACATATTGTGAACCACATTCATTCAACCACACCTGAAGTTCGTTGAACTTCCCAAGTTCACCTTCAATAGGATTCAAAATGAGGATGCCTCTTTAAGCTCACCTTGTGATTAATTTGGACAATGCAGGGATCAATGTCTTTAACAAAGGCTGAATCGATATGTTTCAAAGCTTCTACAACCGTCCTTTTGTCAGATGTGATGTAGAAGATCCTCTGTTGCCATTTTAAAACGACCTCCTGCCTTTGTTGCTCTATGCAAATTTTTGTGCTATACTTGTCATCAAAAGACTTTGTTTTCTGTATAATGAACAAGCAACCTCTGTAACAAGATAAATCTTTCATTTTATGTTTCCAAAGATAAAAATCTCAGCCTTTAAGTTGTGGCTTGGGGTTAGAGTAGCCATGACGGAAACAAAGGAGCTGTCAATCAAGAATGACAGGAAAAATTAGAACACCACCACTGTAAGGCTCTGAAATAAAGATTTGGATAGTAATCTTGTAATAACTCAAAATTTGGTAAGGAATCAAGCTTAGCAGCAGAAGTGGAAAGTGATTAGAAACACAAATATATCTCACAACATTTCAGCCTGACCCAAAAAAGTTAATGTTCAGGCACAAATTACTAAGATGCCTGAAAATGCTTTACAGAGGCCAAACCAGCTCTTGACGTAGAAGGAATTTTTGATGTAAAGGCCACGATCTTTCTATAGGTCAAACTTTAAACCGAATGGAGAAGTTGATTTTGGTACAATTCACAACCAAAGATGTCACAGCAAAACAAAATTTCAGCTTGCAATGAAGAACAAAAAGATGCACTCAAGGAAGTCATTCTCTTTACAGCATTTGTAGTCAAGATAAAAGGCAAACCACTAACAGGGCCCATGTCTTAAATCAAACAATGCACTATACTTCTTGCTAAAAGCAGAATGCTCTCTTTAAACATGAACGTTGTGTACATCAAAGCCGTGATCTTATGGCCTATTTAGCAATGTACAATGGTGCAAAAAAAGCTCAAAACCCAGAGTTGAATGAGAAATAATAGGGATCATGCTCATCTGACCTTGAAACTTTACAATCTAATGCTTGTGTAATGCTCAAGTCCAAACTGAAGAAAGAAGCGAGAATACGTGTGCTCTGCCACAAAGTCAATGGTCTTCACAGGCAGTTTGCTGTATACTACAGCTAATGCCTATCCAGGGTATAAGGGACTCTTTTGATATTGCACACTGATCAATTTATTCCCAGTGCAATAAACTGACTTTCTGAAGTGCACTGTGTATAGTATGATCAGTGTGCTTATCAGACAAGACTCGGTGCTTGGATTCCATTTCGAAGAAGATTCTTATGAATCTACTGTCTTCAATGTTGAATCTGAAATAATACAAGGGTCAAATTCATTTTTTTTTTAATTGATTATATGGGATTGAAACAGGCCCCACCCGTGTTACATCGTGACTGCATTACCGTGGTATTTCAACCAACCAAATAGTAACATTACAACTGATAATGATGCATATGTTGCCTGGCAAGATTTGAACTAGGGTCTTCACATTGTGAGTCTATGTTTTTAATCACTTGAGGTCATGCCATTTGATAAAAATGTTAAGGTCCATCCATGGGATTGGAACCTTGGCTTCGGGTGTGAAACTCCTCCCTCCTCACCACTTGCCACAAACCGATTGGGAAATGTTAAGGTTCACCCAAGGGATCGGAACCTTAGTCTATGGTGTGAAACTTTTCGCTTCCAACCGCTTGTTCCAAACCCCTTGGGAAAATATTAAGTTTCACCCATAGGATTTAAACCTTGGTTTATGGTGCAAAACTCATTGCTTCGCACTGCTTGGTCCAAACCCCTTGGGCAAAATGTTAAGGTTCACCTATGAGATTGGAACCTTGCTTTTTGATGTGAAACTCCTCTCTCCCCATAATTTGGCCCACACCGGTTAGGCAAAACGTTAAGGTTCACCCGTTTCAAACCTTGCTCTATAGTGTGAAACTCTTTGTTCCCCACAACATGCTTCTAGCCCCTTGGGCTGAAATGTTAAGGTTCACCCATGGAACTGGAATCTTGGCTTATGGTGTGAAACTCTTTGCTCCCCATTGCTTGCCCCAGACCTGATGGACTTTTATACAAGGTTCACCCATGGGATTGGAACCTTGGCTAATGTAAGTTCATTTACTACTATGGGTAGCATTCTGTGTAAGTAGATTGTGGTAGAGAATATGAGATGCCAGAATATCCAAAGTAGCACATTGGGATATTGTTTTACAATAGCCAATATTACAAAGTCTTGTCAATGTATTTATAGGATCAAATTGATAAGTATGATGAAAATAAACATTTTCCTTGGATTATGCCAAAATTTATCATATTCACTTATCAATCAAACAAAAGACTGTCGTGTCTGAGATGTGCATTCACTTGTTGATCATAGACAGCTGTCACCCATCTCATGTGCGTGTACACGGGGGTTGGTAGGTGGGGTCCTTAACCAGAGATGTCTATTGTAGTTGTGATTTCAGAGTTGTTATGCATTAAAAAGCAATTCTGTCCATGCCACCAGAAGATTGCATCGAACGTGTGATATGGTATATATTACCATTATTGAATAACCGAGGAAATTATCATCACATATGGACAAACATGTTGAAGAATTGACATATCACAAACCTCGTATAATCAAAGGTCATTTAAGGAAATTTAAGGGCTTTTTCTGTTGGACTACTTTTAGAGTTCAGAAATGAAGTTGTCAATTTAGCCACAAAATTGATGTATGCATAGATGTTTTAAAAAATAAATGATAAAGTGAAGTTTTATGTATTTATCAATCTTCAATCTTGTCATCTCTTTCATCATATACATGGGACACATTCATGTAATAATGGAAAGAAATTAGGCATTTTTGTTACTCTTTTATTCAGCACATAATCATTCATTAGAAACGAGGAGAAACAAATTAAAAAAATATCCTATCATTCAGAATTGTCATCTTTTATGAGCTTATTTAACTGTTCAACTTGATTTGAGAATTGAATTATTTAAAACTGAATGTAATGCAGCTTTTTTTGTTTTTAACATGAAATTCTCTTAATTTGTTTTTTTTTTTAGCTTAAGTGTATTTTTTTTGGAACAGGATCTGGATCAGCTGTTAAGTTATATAGGTGTCCCAAGTTGTGGGCCACGACATACTTTACCTAATTTGAAGAAGCTCATCAAAACTATCCAGTCTGAAGGGTACTCAACATTTTAAAGAGCCAATTTTCGAGAGCTTGGGAAACCTGTAACAGGTGTGTTTTAAGCATTCCGGGGTCTCTCTTAAAGGTGAAAATTGGGCTCGTTAGGTGCAGCAGTTGCATTTGTGCTCTTAAAAACGCCACCAATATTGTTGGCTATCTGTGTATCAGTAGTTTAAGAATCTAAGAACGCCACCAATATTATTTAAATGTTGTAATTCTGCAACGAGGTGCCTCTTTTTTGCAAAAGCACCAGCAGATGCAACATTTCCAATTTGTACCCATTGTTGTATTGTATCTTTTCTTGAGGGGAAAAAGTCTCAATCAATGTGCAAGTCATTATTTCAATGCAGATTTCTTCTATGCTATTCCAGTATCTTTTTATAGTTTCCAATATTAGTTTAAGCCAGTTGTTATTACTAGTTTCCATTTTCTGCAGATCTTATTTGGTTTTATTCCATCATCCAACTTGAATGTTTCATTAGATAAACTATTATCTGGTACTCTTGTTGGCAGTGGATCTGTTTGCAGGGCGATAGCAGGTAAAACTATTCCAAATGGTTTGCTCCAAGAGTTTGTTATGAGGTCTAATTTGTGGGATTAGGATCAACATCTTTCTTTCTAAGAGCTTCGCATATGCCAGACCTTTAGAGGTCCAAAAACTTTTCCCTTATCAGTCAATTTCTAGTCCAGACTGATATAAGCGTTCTTGACTGAAACATTTGAATATATAAGTCGTACCTTTTTTATTTAAAAAAAAAAATTGATGTCCTTACGAAGTTGTAAACACCAAAGTAGGTCTGTTGGGTACTTTGCCAGACAGGTGATTTTGTTGAGTGTTGTTCCTTTAAAATTTTATTTTTATTCATTGAAAGGGATTCCATTTTGCCAATATCAAAATTGATTCTTGGCAGTTCCTTGATTTTGACTTACCAGATAAATATTGTTGCATGGCCTGCCTGGTGCAGGCGTAAGGTGGAGCAACAGTGCTGTTGGGTGGTATGTTCTATGGAAAATGCTGGCATCATCTGGGCAGCATGCTGCCTAATCTCTGATAAAATATGTTTATTGATATGTTGTTTATGTATTTGCACATACTGGTTGAAGTCAAGCTACATTAACCTTTGCTATGCATACATATTGTCAAACAGCGTACATGGTGTATGTAAAGCAACCAGAGGATTGTGTGGCATGCTGCTTACACTTCGACAACTTAATTGCATGTCAACTTCATGTTGCTATCCAAACATCCTTGAACGTTAGTAAACATCAGTTATCACTATATACACACCTACAGAAAGCGAGTAACTACTAAAACCTCCGTAACCTATATGAATTGAAATAATTCTTGTGTTGTAATTGTTAGGTTGATTTTTTAAATATGGGAAACTAAATCAACAACCAAAACTGGTTAAAAAATTGAAGACAAATTTAGTAGTTGGAGGAATGCATTTGCGTCATAATAGATTAAGTGTTTATTTTTATTATGTTCAATAGTGATTGATAAGTCTTTTATACCCTTTCATGCAAATTAATGTTATATTTTAATTTTAAAATTTTTAGTGCCAGCGCTTAAAAAGGATAAATCTTTTTGACTTTTAAAGGGATTGCAATTATCATTTAAGCACAAAATTACTGTCTTATCAATGAATACTATTTTGAGAAGTATTGGAAGCAGCAAAGACATCTTGGATGAAAATCTGCTCATCAACAAGCATTTATGGATCATGATAAATTGAAAGTCATAACCATGCCACCGTACACACTTATATACATTGATTAAAGTAACAAGATATGTTTCTAATGTACACAATATATTTTTCGTATTATGAAGTTAGTTGTTGGTGACCCTAAGATAGTCATAAAGCTTGTTAATGATACATTATTGCACTTGGTCATGTTTTTATGCTTACACTTTAGCCTATGTTCTACATGCCTATTGCTGGTTATAATTACTAGTTTCCTTTCTTTCTATATTTTTCAATTGGTTATACAAGGTTGAAAAGTGTCCCACTTATTTTGCACTGTGATCGAATGATAGTGGTATTATCGTATTACAACTATCTACTTTATCTTGGGAGGGTCCATCAAAATGCAAGGATTTGAATTCAAGTTGTGCTCGTGTAAGTGCATCCCATTTATATTGCTCCACAACCCTTTGGACATAATTACTCATGTTTTTTGGGATCTTTTTTTGTCTTGATTGAATACATTTGACCAAATTTCCATCACATTTAATTGACACTTTGATATTATATATGTTTTTTATAGATTGAAGGATGCAAGACACAATTATCACAATAGGGGCCTATTGGAGTTTTATTCCATGTCCTTTAAATTCTAGTGGTCATGCCACAGAATAACTCTTGATCACAACATTATCGCAGATTCCGGTCGATCTGCCTCTTTATTTTGGGAATAGATATTTTTTAATAGACTCTAAACAAACAAAAAAGGGTTAGGATACCCTTGAGGTAAATTTTTTAACAATATAAATTTATGCTCATTCGGATAAAAAAAGGTGTAAAAGTTATAATTCTTTGACCAAGATTTACTATAGCTCTTTAATTATGCCTTAATATATGATCGGTGTCTTATCTATTGGGTTGTTGTAGCAAGATTTAAAATTCATTTATGTGATAGAAAGAACAAGAAAGGAGATATTGAGCCAATTATATTCATTCAAATGATGTAATAAACATAACTGGTTGTCAATGAAAGAAAGCATCAATTACACATTCAAATAATGTAATCTACAAAAGAGACAAAACTAAACACAAATTTGACAAAGGAAGAAGTCTGAAATTGTATTTATATCAATTTACAATGAGAGTTGGCTTAAATTTGCCATGAAGCTCTTTGAGATTAATACAATAAGAATCCTCGTTCAAATGATGCACAAGGATCTTTCACCCTCTCGTTCCAATATGGTAATAGTAAGACCTTCAAACCTCTGACTCAGTAGTTGGAAATTTTCTCAGTTCCTGAGTACTTCCCTATCAAGACCTGCACAAAAATGGGAGGAATAAGGGATGACACAGAGAAAAGACAGAGGAAAATACACCAGCAAAGACGAGCACTTAAGTATACCTCTAGCAAAAATATGCTATGCAAAAGCTTGATTCGTTTTCTGGTTGTAGTAGTCCTCTTTATAGCTTTAGGGAGCCTTGTTATGTTATAACTGGTTTCATTTGAGCCCTCCACTTGTCATCATCTTATGTATTTGGTTGGTTGAGTGTGCTACAACTCAAAAATAGTTGTCTTTATCTGTTGACTTGCCCCCTATGTCTTTGTCTTTTTTTGCATTGGGTCCCACTTCAGTTTTGTCCTGCCTTGGTTGACTCATCCCCAATAGGTTTGCAATTTGTCTCCATGCTTCATCACAAAGAGAAGTTGCAAAGTAATGATTACTTTGTATATAAGAATTTTCTAACATAGTCCTTGGTCGATAATTCATATTCTTTGGAAAATTTGACTATGGGTTGGACCATTTTTGTCAACTCATAAATTTGTTGGGCTAGTTTTGACTCATCTTTTTCGTCACATTTGAATTCTTGTATTCGTTCATCAACTTTTTGTTGTTGAAAGCTCTTCGACCAAGATGCCAACTTGTTTTCTTTTATCATCCACTTCACTTGCCCAACTCTCCATGTCTTGGAGGAAGTTCTCCTAGTACGACTTCTCATGAAGGTAAGTGTTCAGTTTGAGGAACTCAACTTGATAGTCATAGCTTTTGCCATATGAGACATTCACTTGCATGTTACTTATCAAACTATATTCTTCTTTGCACTTCTTGTAGACAAGTTTTATAGTTGCTACGCTCTGGTCTGTTTCTTGTATTAATGCCTTCATGTTCTGGGTTGTAGTAGTGGTATCCATGAGATCTCTGAGTATTTTGTCTAATGATCCAACCCCTGCCTTTAAGTCCAATATCATTTCTTCTTTATACTTCTTAACAAAATGAGTGCTATCAAATTGCCCTGATGTTAGCGTCTGTGGCACCTGTCCTTGCAGTTTGTTGACTTTGGTTTGTAGTTTTTAATTTTTTGTTTGCAACTTGTTCATTTTGGTAGTTAATGCTTGGTTTATCTTGTACATGTTTTCAATGGTAGCTACTTGGGCTTGGGCTTGTGTCTTGGCCAAGGTCAAGGGATCTTCCCGCTATTGAAAAATTGTGTAACATCCCTATTCCAGGACCAACCAACCTTAGGGAATATATATATTTTTTGTCTTTATCATTGTTACTAGTTCATGAGTGAATTAAAAGTATCTTCATGTGGTTTGCTTATAGATAAGTTTCCAAGTAAGTTCAAGGCTGCACTTCACAAGAATCCAACATGGTCAGTGTCTATCTTGTGGATAGGAGTGGCCAACCCCTATAATGACCTGCAGGTAAGGTTTCTTTACCTTGTAATTGGGAATTATCCTATCTCAAATAGGAATGCCCTCTTTCCCTACTAGTTTAAATCAAACATTAAACTAGCTTCTATGTTAGGTCTCTTTCAACCCGTACATTAGGCATATGCCCTGAGGATTAGATGCTTCTTCGTTAAGGATAAAACAATAGTCATTGCAATGCTTAAATCTCCCATGTCAACCATAGGAAGTTAAGGGGGTTATCACACAAACCCGCATAAACTTGTGAATGTCTACCATTTACCTTGATTTAACCAACTATAATCTCCACGAAATAGATAACTTTCAATGTTTCCCTCTATAATCACTCTCATGGTTAATCTCTAAGTGACATGTATGATTCATACATTCCTTCTAGTTTTAAGGTTACTCTATGTCAAATAGACACAATATTTAATTCACATTTAAATATTCAATCCTTATCATAAGATAACTTCATGTCATGATATAACTCTACATTTTCTTCTATGATTACTTGAAGTCAAGTATTACATTGTATACAAATCCTCTCAAGGAGTGATATAATCAAATTACAATTGATCTCAATAAATACATTTTACAATAATGGAGGCCTTTCATTAAAGAGGCCTTGTTACAACATGTATACATGACCACTACCAATCTTTGCTTGACTCCAATCTAGCCACCAATACTAGATTATAGAAGTCAAATAGTACCAATCTTCGCTTGACTCCATTCTAGCCACCAATACTAGATTATAGGTGTTTAAGGATCAGGACAACCCATTACATTTATATGTAAATGCATTCTAGGCAAACAATAGCATGTACTAATTTTTAATTGAATGCAACTAAAGACAATACTTTCTCCACAATGTAATTGTCTAAAGCATTCCACCATTCAGAGGAAGGAAATCCCATACTTTTCTAAGATTGAAAATCACATTTTCATCTCATATCCTTCTCCACAAAGATATGCCTTTGAAACAAGAATTATTACAAGCAACTATTGCTAGTCCTTTTCAAGAGAATGCCATTCATTCATAAATGAGATCCCTTTCATGCATATAGCATTTAAACATATCATACTTTCACAAGTATCTCATATTTCTTCAAAGAGAAATAGCATTTAAACAAATTATACTTTCACAAGTATCTCATTTTTCTTCAAACAAAAATAATATTTAAACAAATCATACTTTCGCAAGTATCTCATATTTCTTCAAACAGAAATAGCATTTAAGCAAACCATACTCTCACAAGTATCTCATATTTCTTCAAATAGAAATATCATTTAAGCAAACCATACTTTCACAAGTATCTCATATTTCTTCAAACAGAAATAACAATTAAACAAATCATACTTTCACAAGTATCTCATATTTCTTCAAACAGAAATAACATTTAAACAAATCATACTTTCACAAGTATCTCATATTTCTTCAAACATAAATAACATTTAAACATTTTTGTGAGCAGTTACCCAAAAAGAGTATTATTTACTTGTGTCAATTTTGATACAAAAATTCTTTGATTTGATTAATCATAAACTAACCCTTGATGGTTTCAACTTTTTACACCCTACATTGATGTTTTATCAATTAAACACGACTTTACCCCAAATGGGGCTTACCGATTAAACATGGCTTTATCCAAAAAGGGTGGTTGCGCTGTCAAACTTAAGACTAGCCTCCCAGGCCATAGCATAGTCAACCTTCCATACCTAGGGGGAGTACGCTGTGCAACCAACATACTTTCAACCAGTCAAACATATGATGAGAAAAACACAAATATCAGACGAATTGGAAATCAAGCGAGGGGGTCTTCGAATGGCTTTATCACCATTGCTCAACGTAGAGCTCGACCATCGTCTGATGGTAGAGTAGATAGGGAAGCCTTTCCCTTATTAAAACTCTACTTGGGTCTCGACATGTCCTATGTGGGACATTGTTTGAGAATCCGTTTAACTCCTCCCACTGGATCCTTTCGAACGCTGCCATCATGCGTAGGGTGTTTGAGGTTATGAAGTATACCTGTTGATGTCATCGATTTGTAGCTTACAGTCATACCGTGATATTCATCAGAGTGCGTCGACTATGACACAATAATCCAGACGACGATCCCTAGATTGTAGATGAAGAGGTAAAGGGTTGATGCACCTACATAGTGCAAGAGGTAATATTCTGCACCTATAACGAATTCTATCCACGAAAATACAAAACGAATAAGGCTAGTAGTTTGGTCGGTAGACGCAACAGAGATTGAATTTGAATGTGCCATCCTCCCATCATACTCGACATTGTTTCAGTGATTGCCTAATTTTTTGATGGTGTGAGTGTCTTTGGGCGTTTGCACACATCAGATCGTTAGAAGTCCTTTAGATATGGATGATAATCTCTTTGACGTGCTAGTATCTCAAAGGCGAGGTAAACATTTGTTTTTTATCATGTTTATCTAATTGTTCACAAAGCATTATCGCACACTTCATGTGGTGTGGTTAAAGGTCTCCTCAAAAGTGCTCACACACTATTAACATGATAACCACTAAGCGGTGGCTCCACTGGTGGTGTTGATTCAACTGCATAGCGATCCTTAGCTTCCTAGGAGCATAGTTTAGTTTGGGTTGATAGGTTTCCCTAATCGATTTTAATAACATTCTTTTGAGGAACATGACCCTACTCTACAAGGGTACCTATTAATCCATAAATGCTCATATATCCAAGCAGTAATGACCCATACTAAGTAGTCGTTAGAAGCAGTCATGGTCCATACTAATTAGTCAATAAAGGCAGTCATGTATAGATGCAATCATGGTCCTTATTAATTAATCCATAGATGCAATCATGGTCCGTATTAATTAATCCATAGTTGCAGTCATGGCCTATAATAACTAATCAACGAATATCAATTAATCAATAAATGCAGTCCTACCACCAAACTAATTGATAGCGGATAGGTTTAATCACATCCAATATATTTAATGACAGGCATACGAAACATTCCAATGTCAATAATCAAATGCATATTCAATCTAAAGGACTACACAGACAATCCAACATAGTTATGAGGAAGGATATGACCTGAATAATTCAAGCTCCCTGAAATCTTTCTCTGTCTAGTCCTTGCTTGATCTCCCTTCTATAAAATCCTTGACCAAATGTCTCTAAAACTTAAGGTTGTTTGGTTTCTAATTTACCAAAAGGTAAAGAGCATAATCCCTAAGCCCAAGTTTTCCTACCAATATTTCTTCAATATTCCTCCTTTCATGACCCCTTTTGGTTTCTCAAGGTGGCCTTTTATAGCCTTTAGGGAGTGCCTCTTCAAATGGTGAAGGGCATTCTAGGTAATGACCTGCTGGAGAGGTCATTTTGGTAGTTAGACCCACTAAGGTGGTGATGTATGCAAATTAGTGGCATAGTGTTTTTGAGAACTTGAGGACACAATGCAAACAAAAGGTAGCAATAGTGCTTTTGAATACTTAGAGTGACAAATAATTTTAAATTCTTTCTAGAGCATGGAGGGTACAAATTCTTTTCCTCAGCTCTTAATGGCATTTTAGAACCAAAATAATTTTTCAGAATATTTTAACACTATAATAGTTTACAAAGCATACTAATAATTAAATTCACAAGAAAATTCCTTTTTTTCTATTAAAATATGTGTTGTTTCTTTTCTAGGGTGCATTCTCAAAAACATTAAATAAATCACCATAATTTCTAAAACCTTACAAATTTCCAATATTTTCTATGCCTTCACACACTAAGCATTATTTTTATTTTTCTTTACCAAGCACAAGGGTTTGGTCAAGGTGGGATGTGACAAGTTGTCTATCCCATAGTCTTATCCATCTGCAAGGAAGTTATTTTTCCTATTGGTATGCTTGCTTCTATTGTCATAAGGGGCACAATTGATGTCTGGGGTCCTTAATATTTTGATTCCTTAACTGTGTATTGCATCTTTTCAGGGTCTCCCTTCTCCCATGTCGTGAATCTATTCCTCCTCATATGGGCTAAAGATTACAACTTCCTCTGTTCTAGTGAGGAATTTTTTTTTGGATTTAGTAGATGTACTTTCATGTCTAGCCTTCTTCCGTTATGGTGAGCTTTTTGGATCTCTAGTTTTCAACTGATGTTTTATAAAGAGATTGGCCAATCCTCTAGCTTCATGAATCTTCTTTTGCATAACCTTGGAGATTTCAATTTCTTCTTTGTTTACTACTATAGACTTGGGTATGACCTCAGGCAAGTCCACTGCTAACTTCAACTTTCGTTGAGGATACATTACTATTTGTGCTAGGTCTGAAGTAGTAGGTTGAGTTGGTGTAGAAGAATGGGTGATGATCTCTTTACCTTGACCTGTCTCTTCTAAGTTGGCAACATGCTAATCTACTGAATATGTCCCTGTTTCTATTGTGACTAAATCAACAACTTCCATGACCATCTCTATTTCTTCAAGTTCTTGTTTTATAATCTCCAACATTGAGTCCTGGAGCTCTTTAGGACATATGGGGGGATTAGTGGAGTAGAGGCTTCAATTAAGGCTTATCTCAAGATTCTAAATTCAATTGGGTAATCATCTACCATCTCAATTTGAGTATTTACTCTCTTATTTTTATGGTCCCTCCATACAAACTCCAAGGATTTTTCTCTCCTTATTGCGAGTTGCATTGTATCTTCGTATTCATCCCCTCAGTGAGTGACAACAACATTTGGCACTTTGTCAATGCCATTGTCCCTATAATAATTAAATGGGTCATAAGGCCGCTATGTAATCTTAGAGAAACCAAATAAGTCCATTTTCCATAGTGCATCTAACAAACTCAATTGTCCTTTGTAGGTATTGTAGAGGGGGAAAACTGCCCTACCGTGTACAATTCCCATAAGCTAGATCCGCAAGAGAGAAACCTTTGGGGTGAACCACGAGGGTATGTTGTTCTCTACACTCAATGCTAAGGGGGTAAGGGTTCACGAAGAACGGTTTAAGGACTCACTCCAAGTCCTCTGGTTTTCAAAAATGTTTGATATATGAGATTTGAGACAAACAATAGATTTGGCCTTTCTAGATCTATGCTATAAAAGATAAAGGACATGTAGAAATACAAAATGCAGAAATATAAAAGCTAAACCTAGAATGATTCTTTCTTTGAATGCTTCTCTAACCTAGGGTTCTAAACATATAATATTTAAGCAAGGGCTCAAGAAGAGATGCACAAACAAAATTAGCCCTAAGTGCACACTATATGTTGTTTATCTTTAAATGCCTAGAAATTAATTAAATATATATTTCTATAAAATCATCTAGGGTTTGCAACAGAATTATAAAGCACTAAAAAAACAGCCTAAAGACTAATCAGAACACTTAGCTTATCCAGTGATTTATCCTTGCTTTTATTCCTTTGTCCAAAGTTATCAATAATTCTTGTCCATGCAAGACAACTTAACAAACACTTGGAAAATATGATTAGCGTTAGGGGGCCTGCTTAGGCCGTTGTACAACAATGCTTGGAGGTGCAACAGTCAAGCCCCCTAGGTCCTTTTAGCTGACCTTTGATAAATAAAATCGAAAATTGACCTTTGGAAGAAAACAAACATAATACAATACAACAAAATAGAATGACAAAATCACAAAATAAAATATGACATCAAGCTCTAAATGCAGCCTAGAATGTAGTAATGAAAGTTGGGACAACAGATTACCCCCAGATTTTGCTCAGGCAAAATCATACCCCGTAACAAGCAAACGCGATAACACATTGATGAAGTCCCGTCCTGTAGCAAACTGGGCGTGATTTCGTTGAAGTGAGACAAAACATCTCATATTAAAGCAAATTAATAAATCTAAGATGCAATGAACGAAAACAAGTATGCAGCAGAACGCTTTCACCTGGCAGAGTGCGAGAAAGCAGACAGAAATATTTGAGACCTCCCGAATGGTTGATCTCTCCTTAGGGCTTCAACACCAATCCACCAAGAGCGAGCAGAAGCAATCAAAAATCAACGCTATAGAAATCTAATAATTATTCAAACTCTAAATTAAACTTGCTTGCACACAAAGAAAAGGGATGCAGACCGAATAAGAACACTTTGCAAGAAACCAAATTTTAGTGAGCAATAAAATCATCAATCTGATTTTGTGATCGTGTCGTGTGTGAGAATTGAATTCAAACCCTCCTTATATAGTGGATTTGAAGGCAAGAAAGGCAGGAAAACCAAGGAGGGCCAACGTAAAACGTGCCAAACTTGAAGAATTAGTGTTTCCCTGAGAAAAACCCTAAAAAAGGTGAAATCGCGTCTCGTCAAGGCTAACCATGATTTTGCCATTCAAAGTCGCGCCCCATCAAGGACCGAGCGCGATTTCGTATAGAGAGAGAAAATAGGTAAAATAGGGGGGAGGAACCTTACCCTTGCTTTAGACAAGTCTAAGGGGCCTTCCAAAGGGCTCTAGGAAGATTGCCCACTAAAGTGGATAATTTTTTTTGTGTCTACATTTTGCTCGCTAAAGTGGGTCAATTTTTTGTGTCTACATTTTGCCCACTCTTTGACGCATTTATGGCCTGATAAATATTTCAAAGAAAAGATGTAAACACACACAAACAAAAGGTGACAAACAAAAATGGGGTGGCTAGTTTAGAAGAAATGGATGGTGCAAAAATGGTGTTATTTCGAACACTTTCATGTTTTGCATGTAAATCGAGGCATTAGGGACATTAATACCTCTAAGGCCAGGGTTCCCCCTCGAGTTTTATGAGGAATAAATCCCTTATAAAAACTCGAAAAGATAGACTCAGAAGAAGGAGAAGTGAAAACAAAGAAGAAAAATAAAAAAGAAAAAAAGCGCACAAAAAACAAAGATAAAAGTGAAAAATGGGTAAACCCTAATTCATTTTTAATGTGCAAGAGAAAAGGAGCTCTGGGGAAAAATGGGAGATGGCTCTACCAATGCATCGTTCAACGATCGTGAGGGGTGAGGCTAGCACGAAAGCAGAGCGAGCACAGGGAATATCGAAAACCACACTTGCATTTCGATTTTGTTCAATTTTTTGTATTTTTTTGAGTGGTTTTCCACCAAAATCGATGGTTTTTCCGCGTACGACCCAGGCAAAATTTTGTGGCCTGATCACGATTTCGCCCTGGGTGGCAATGGCAAAATTGTACCTCGCAGAAGCAAGGCGCGATCTCGCTTCGACGAAATCATGAACCTGAAAAACCAGGTGCGATTTCGTTGAAAAGGCAAAAAAGAATACAAAAAGAAAGAGAGAGAAGGAAAGAAAAGAAGGAAAAATGCAAGCTAATTTGGAAGATAAAAAATTGAACTTCAGCAATCAAACTAAATTTTTTTTTATTTTTTTTGTGGAAAACATCCCAGAAGGGATGCCACTTTCGGGTAAGACCCAAGGAGGCAGGGGTATCTCTTCCGCCAAAATCACCCAGGGCTCGCACCTGGCCTACCACCTTTGACATACTCAAGGAGCAAACCTGAAACAACAAAAAACAAGAACACACAAACACAAACACAAACACAAAAAAATATTAAAAAATAAAAATAAAAAACATGCTCCTTGAGTGTGTCAAAAAGATAAAGCACAACCAAACACACACACAATAAGATAAAAAAACACAACACGAACCACACAGAAAAAACACAAGAACAACATAACAAAACACAAACATAACAAAAAACAACAGAACGCTACAAAGACACAACCAACAAAAACATGAAAAACAAAAACAACCAAAACCTAAAAAATAAAATAAAATAAAATAAAAAAAACAACCAACAACAAACAACAGAGAAAAATAAAAACATAGAAAACACTCACACACCAAAACACAAAAACACCAATTAACACAAACATACAGAAACACAAGCACAAGAACAACAAAAACACAAGAACAACAACAAAAAACACAACAACAACAACAAAAGAACAACACAAAAAACACAAAAACAAAACAAAACAAAAAAACACACACATAAATAGAAAAGAAAAAAGAAAAAAATAGAACACAACAATGACCTTTCTAGACCAAAAGACTATTAAGGCAAGAATCAACAGAGGAAACAAAAGAAATATTAGTTTGAGCTAGGGAACTAAAATACCCTGACCGAACCAAAGAGAAGCAAAAATAAAGCAAGAAGAAACTAGGTACCTCCAGAACTGGAGCCATCCAAAGAAATGATAGAAAGAAGAGCTTCCCTTATTTGTGAAGCCCACCATCTAGGAGGGTGGTCGTAGCAAGTAAGATCACCTTTGTCCAAAGCCCAATTAGCTAAAGCATCAACACTCTTGTTCTGATCTCTGACCACATGATTGTAATCAACTTTCAAAAATCCCATCTGGATTAACTGAATCTTCTCAATAATTCTTTTTATTCTCCAATCAACCTTATGATTCTTAGAAGGAGTCTTCAAAATATTAATCATGAGTTGAGAGTCAGACTCAACTAGTACCTTTTCCCATCCAACCTTAGTAGCCTCTTGAAGGCCTCTAAGGATACCATACCCCTCAACAAGGTTATTGGATAGAATACCCAAATTCTCAAAAAAAGTAAAAACCAGGGAGCCATCTGAAAGTCTACCAATTCCTCCCGCACTAGCTTTTCTAGGGTTCCCTCTAGAGGCTCCATCAGTATTGACTTTTCCAAAATCCTTAGGAGGAGGTTGCCAATTCCTTGTTCTATCCATATTGCAATTACTCACATTCCCTTTAAGTTGGTTGCTCTTAGAAGAGTTAATCTTCAATATTTGCATCACTTGATCCCATCTTTGGTGGGAGTTTTGGGGGTGATTAAGGAGTTGATGGACTGATTCAACTAAGTTGGCAATGGTCTTTTTCCAGATATAGTGAATATCCTTCCTTTCTTGATTAAAAATTTGGTTGTTCCTTTCATTCCATATATTCCAAAGAAGAATGGTAGAACCCATCCAAACTAACTGCCTAATAAAATGATCAACACCCTCTTGATTAGGCCAATCCCTCCAAAGTTGTTCAAAAGTAAAAAAATTGGACCACTGTAAGCCAAGTAAAGTGGCCATTCTCCTCCAAATCTCAGAGGCTAAAGTACACTCAATAAAAATATGGTTGAGAGTTTCCACATTCTCTCCACACA
Source organism: Wollemia nobilis (assembly GCA_028583015.1). NCBI lineage: Eukaryota > Viridiplantae > Streptophyta > Pinopsida > Araucariales > Araucariaceae > Wollemia > Wollemia nobilis. The sequence goes on along the minus strand of JAQPPZ010015824.1, from coordinate 37,744,235 downwards.
TTTCACATCTAAAAGGGCCATGAAAACCATGCTTCATAAGATGCTCCCTAGTAAGCACCCTGCGATGCAATAAAAGCCAAGTAAAGAACCTCACCTTAGGCTAGAGATTTTGAGCCCACAACTAAGAAAATATGTTAGATGATTGGTTGGGATTATTATGGCATAAGGTCAAATAACCTTGAGCAACTGAATACTCACCCTTAGTAGTGTTGTTCCATCCAAAACAATCTTTATCATGGGACCAAGAGAGAGATCTCATATGAAGGATGCACTGGATATCTTGTCTTTGCCTTTCTAGGATTTGAATAGGCTAATCCTCAATAGGGATCCAATATCTACCAACCTCTGAATTACCATTATGGTACCGATAGTAATTAGCCACCTTTATCCAGTTAGCTCGGTGAAGCTCCTCCATCCAAGGCCTCCAATCGGGAAACTGAGTTATCAAAGGCTTGTGACCATCCCAAGAATCTATCCAAAAATTTACCTATTGACCATTATGAATGATCCAAAATAATTTTTTCTTTATCAAATCCTCACCAGTCTTAAGAACTACTAAAATGGGAGAACCTTTGGAAGGCAATTGATAGCGAACAAGGTCTTCAGGACTTTTGTTCTCAACATATTTAGCATGAAGATTCTTGGCCCAAAGAGCATTGGGGTTATGCAAAATCCTCCAATATAATTTAGCAGCTAAAGCTTTGTTGTTATTAATAGCAGATCAGAATCCTAACCCCCCTTCATTCTTAGGAAGACATAAAGTGTCCCATTTCACCAAGGCCCATTTTATTTTCTCCTTAGTACCACTCTAGAGGAACCGATGACTGATTTGATCCAGTTCTTGAAGAACAACCTTTGGGATATTCAACATGATAGAAACATAAATAGGAATAGCTTGAAGGATTGATTTTACCAAGGTGATTCTACCCCAGTAAGAAAGCCACCTATTGGTCCACTTTCCAATTTTCTTCTTGACTTTGTCCAACAACCAATTCCAATATTTTTTTTCTATCTTCGAATATTGATGGGAATACCTAAATAAGTGATTGGAAGGGAGGTCTTCTTATATCTTAATTTATCCAAGACCATGGATTCCTGTCTGGCAGAGCAGTGAAAGAAAATGACTTTAGATTTATCTTCATTGATCAATTGCCCGGTAGCCTTAGAAAAACAGCTAATGATTTGCTTAATAGTAGAAGCTTCCTTAATTGTAGCTTTACCTAAAAGAGTAGAGTCATCAAAAAATTGAATATGAGAGATAGGTCTAGCTCCATGAGCAATGGTAACTCCCTCAAGGGTTTTGTCTTCTCTCTTTTTGGTTATAGCCCTACCTAAGCATTCAACAATAATGATGAATAAATAAGGGGATAGGGGGTCACCTTGCCTAATACCTCTGGAATCTAGGAACAATTGAGAAGGCCTACCATTGATAAGAACTAAGTAGGAAACTAAAGAGATACATCCCATAATCCAATCCATCCAATCCTGAGAGAAACCAAATTGCCTCAAAACTTTGATAAGGAAGTGCCAATCCACTCTATCATAAGCTTTGGATAAGTCTAACCGAATGAACATGGAAGGAGATTTTTGCATATCCATGGAATGGATGGCTTCCTGAGCAAGAACTATCTCATCAACTATTTGATGCCCTTCCACATAACCCCCTTGTTCAGGGGAAATAATCTTATGCAAAAGAGGCTTCAACCTTTCTGCCATGATCTTAGTAATGATTTTGAGAAGAACATTACATAAAGCAATAGGTCTAAAAGTTGAGATATGTTCAGCCTCTTGAGCTTTTGGAACAAGAGTAATATAAGTTTTATTGATAACCTTCAAAATTTCTTTGGCTTTCCTGGCTTCTTCCACCACCTCTAATAAATCAGCATGAAGGATATCCCAAAACTCTTGGTAGAACTCAATGGGAAAACCATCAGGACCTGGGGTTTTCCCTTTTTGCATTTTAAAAACTACCTGTTGAAGCTCATTGATAGTAATAGGAGCAGTCAAAATAGAGTTCTCCTCATAAGTGATAAGAGAAGGGATTGCTTGAAGAACATTTTGTTGAGAAGCCGAGTCAAGAGGAGTAGAAGTAAAAATATTGGAAAAGTAATTGACAACAATAGAGTTCATGCCATCCCAAGTGTAGACAACATCTCCAGAATCTGATTTCAGGGAAGAAATAAAGTTGTGAGATCTTCGAGCTAGAAGAGATTTGTGGAAGAAATTTGTGTTTCGATCACCTTCTTTGAGCCATTGAATTCTAGATTTTTGCTTCCATAAGAGTTCTCTTTTTTCCCATTCCTCTAATTGAGTTGTGAGTTTAATTTCATCTGCACTTGTACTCTCTGTGAGGCCATCTAAATAGATTTTCTTATTCAAATTTTCAAGCTGAGCAATAACTTCATGTTTTTTTATGAACATCCCCAAACTCCTTCTAGTTCCAAGTCTTGATTTTGGATTTAATGTATTGCAATATTTTGGCAAAATAGAACATCTTAGTCCCATACCTAGGTTTACCTTCCTTCCACCATTGTTGCACTCAAGGTTTAAAGGAACTATCTCTAAGCCACATTAACTAAAATTGAAAAGGAGAGAAACTCACATTGGTTTTCCACATTTCCACCATGACAGGCCAATGATCCGAACCAACATTGTTAAGAGTCTTCACTTTAGGAATGTGACCATGGATTAAGAAATTTTCAGAGAGCAAGAACCTATCCAATCTCTCCATTATACAAGCTAAGCCTTACCTTCTGTTAGACCAAGTCATAAGGCCATTATCTGGTTGGATGTCCACAAGATGGAGGTTTGTAATATATTCACTCATGAGGTCAGTGCTCCTATCCAAATTTCTATTTCCCCCATTTTCTCATCTAGAGAGAGGATGGTATTGAAATATCCTCCGATCAAGATCCAAGCTTCAGGAAAATGAGAGATAATATAAGTAATATTCTTCCATTATCTTCTTTTTTCCTCCAAATTAGTCGAAGCATAAATAGTAATGTAGAGCATAATTTGGTTGGAATGTCTGCTTTGAATAGCTATAGCCAAAAGACCCCAACTACCAACCATATGGTGAATAACTACCTCTTTTGGGTCCCAAAGGCAAGCAATGCCACCAAAGTCCCCTGGGAACTGAGGGAAACCACTTTTCTAGCTGGCCAAATTTTACTAGCAATTGATTCCATATCCTCTATTGACATCTTCGTTTCTTGAAGGAAAACAAGATGTGGATGATTTATCTGAATCATTCTTCTAATTTCATTTTGTTTTGAAAGACTCCCTTTGAGTCCTCTAATATTCCAAGTGATGATCTTCATTAATACCAGGGCTAAAAAATTTGGGAAGGGCATTAATATTACCTTCCTCTACAAGCTTTTCACCTTCTTTTACCATATGATATTGATTAGTCTTGCGACCTACCTTTTGATTAGAATCCATCTTCAATTTTTTTCCCTTGTTTCTTGACTTACTCCAATTGAATCTGAGATGGCTTCTAGCCTTGAAGAATGCTTGTACACAGTCAAAATGTTACTAGAAGGTTCAACAGAGTCTATATTGGGACCTGTATTATTTGAAGTTTTAACATTTAAAATATTGTTTTTCTTGTGAATATTTTCTCCCTTTTTTTTGTTGAAAACCTTTGATTTGTTGGTTTGTCTCTGAGTTCTTCCCTTTATCTTTAAATTGTGTTTCTAAGATTTCTGTTTCCATTATTTCCTCTTCCTCACTTGGGACCTCATTTGTGGAAATAATTTCAAACATATTAGCAGATAACTTTGATTGATCCTTCATAACTGGTTTTTTTTTAGTGTTCTTCTTCTTAGGCATTTGGAAACCTGTTGAATTTATATCTTCTTTCTTTTGATCTGGAATTTTATTTGGGCAAACACTAGCCAAATGACCATATTCATGGTAAATTCTACAATGAAAAGGAATGTTCTCATAGTCCACTACTTGCTCCCAAGTGTCCTCCCCAAATTGTAAAGTGATATTTTTAGGTAGGGGTTTGTCAAAATCCATTAAAACACAAATCCGAGCATAAATAATATGTTCAAATTTTTTAGTACAATCAATAGTCATCATAAATGTTCCTAAAGAGTTTCCAATTGAAGAAAAATAATCGGATTCCAGAATTCAATTGGGAGGCCAAAGAGTCTAACCCACATGGGACCTGTAGAAGGCATCTCTTCTTCGAATTTAAATTTAGTATGCTAGGGCTTCATGAAAAGCCCTACCCTTCCAAAGAACTAGGGACCCCCTTGAAAAGTTTTCTCTCTATCTTCATTATTAGCAAATAAAACAAGAAAATAACCATTTGGATAAATAGATATTTGTAACTCACCTTTAGTTTTCTAGCTTTTTGCAGCCTAGACTTTGAAAGCAGATAGGCTCGAATGAAAACCCATGAAATGACAAATTAGTCCTCTTTTTTCTAGATCTTCAATGCTAGTCTGAATGTTGCCCATATCAAGCTTAACAATAGGAGTTCCATCAACTGCTTTAAGACATCCTGACTCCATTTTCCTGGGATCAATATTAGGTATTCTTAGAGGTTTATGAGAAGCCCTAAGATTAATATTAGCATTAGGTTGAGGTTGTCCACCATGGAGGGCATCCCTAAAATTCATTTTTGGGGCTGATTCTTCAAAATTCTTACCCTTGATAGGGGTTTCCATAGTAGATTTATTTTGTGGGTGCACCTTAGCACCAGATTCACTTGAGATCTGAGCCATTTTTTGATCAACTGCTTGAAACTTGTTTCGTGATCTCTTTAATCCATGCCCTAGACATCGTGGAAAGGTATGATTTTCACTTTTCTTTTGTGCAGCAAATTGGAAGCCATTGTCACTCAAGTTCACAGCATGAAGATCTGTTGAAAGATAGATTTCTAACCCATATTGGATCCCCTGCAACATTTCCTGCTAAAATCTTGAGCAAAAACCACAAAAATATTGGCCGCTAGGGCTCGAAGGCCCCAAAAACCAACCTCTAGAGCTGCTTGCACTTAACCCAGATGAAACCCTCACACAGTCGCTTGCCAAAAATCTTGTTCACACATAGGGATGCGCTAGGATATGTGTTGCTCCAAATGATCTAAAAATTGGTGGAGACGTTCTAGGGTTTGTCAGGCATCTACCCTCAAAATTTTAGCTCAATCCGAGTCCGGATGAGTGAAATATGGCCAAAACAAGTTCGGTAGTTTGGGCAGTCCTACGAAAAACGTCCCTCACAATACAATACAAACGCTGCAAAAATCGTCCCTCATAATCCAATGCAAATTTATTTTTCAAATTTTGATTTTATTTTAATGCATTTGAATTTAATTGATTGATTAATTTAGGAGATTAATATTTTGATTTATTGAACTAATGGATTTTATTTTTCTATTGTTATTGCAGTTTAGAGTACTCGAGAGTCGTGGGTGGAGGGCCAACTCCCTAGAGGTGGAGCTAGATGCACTCAATAGGAAAAGAGGGATACATTGGATGTGGTGGGGCTAGACCACCTATCAAGGCTACCTCGAATAGAGGTAGATAGGTCCCTACTGATGGCATTGGAAGAGAGATGATACCCAAAGTTATTTACCTTCCAGTTACCCACAGGAGAGATGACCGTCACACCAAAGGATGTGTGGTGCATCTTGTGTATCCCTATCAAAGGGATAATATTTTACAAAGCACAAGGGAGACCAGTGACCTTGCAACAATTTTTAGGAGGCTGGGACCACTAGGTGTGAGGGAGAACCATAGTCATAGATGACTTGGTGGGGCGATATGGGGAAGATCCATTGATGAGCATGCTCTATAGGGTGGTGGTGGGGCAAGTGATGTGCCATACCAATATGTGACATATTCCATGGATTATGGTGGGTGTAGTGGAAGACATGCAACACCAGGGAGTTTGATTTGCATGGGATCCATATGTGTTGGCCCGCTTGTAGAGGATATTGTACAATATCATATACAAATGACATACAGGATTAGTGTGCACAACTTTTCTCTGGGTATGGATTTGGGAGCACATAGCAGTGCAGAGATCAAATGCACTACCAGGATTATTTCCCACCTCAGAGCGACCAACAACATATAGATGGTTCATGTCCCTAGAGTATGTCATGACGACCTACGTAGGGCACCTGCCACTAGCGAGGTGAGTAATATATGAGCTAAGAGAGACCAATATTATATGGTGATCCTGGTGTCTACACTTAGGCTAGTATGAGGATATGATAGAGTTGGTGAGGATTAGGAGGATCAAGTGGCTGACTACAGAGAGAGGGAAACTAAAGGTCTTTCAGTCTGATCGAGTCTTGAGGTAGTTCAAGATCTTGTAGGGAATCTCAAACCTGGGGGATTATTGGTACCAAAGAGTCTATCGAGACCCAGTAGGGGTGGGAGGCAGACCAAACTTGGCCAGGTGGGTAGAGGAGGACTTGGATGATCCTCCTTACATGGATCCTAGGGTGGATGACATAGGAGTGGCCTTCGGCTACAGATGATGGTATAGAGGAGTTGTGCCCTGGAGGGTCTCCCCACCTATTTTGATACAGAGGCTCCAAGTGATGGGCTTGGATCTATAGCAATATTTTTTAGGAGGTAGCTCATAGAGCCATAGAGAGGGCACAATAGGGCCCTACAGCTTTGAGTTAGAGGTAGGCTCATGTTTAGATTGAGTTGGTGATAGAGGACACTAGTGCTATAGGGACCAGGGAGGTAGGTGTATCTAGAGTTTCCCCCATAGAGTCTAAGGTACTACCAGGTGGAGGATCAAGAGAGGCCTCCACATCAGCAATAGTCGATTGAAACCAGGCCTTAAGACGAGGGGATCCGAGGGAGGAGGCAGAGGTGCTATGAGCACAAGTGGTGACTCTGTAGAGATAGGTGGACCCTACTCCAGGAGGATAGGTCCAAGAGGATTTAGGGACTACGAGGCTCACTGAGTACCATAGAGAGGGAGAGGGATGTGTCTCGAGTAGAGGTCAATCATGTCTGAGGGGAGGTGAGTCATCTAGACATAGAGTGACAAAGGGCTTGAGTAGAGGGTATGGTTGTTGTTGGGAACATCCAGGCTAGCGATGGATTCCACCTTCTATAGGTGAAGCTACAGAGGGTAGGGGAGAGGTTGGAGGTGGCCATTCAGTGGGCTACCTTTTATGAGACCATGTACTACTAGGCGGTACCAATGGGGTAGAGAGTGACACTCCCTCCATCCCTCTAGTCAGCTAGAAGATCATGATCTCGATCACAGATATTCTTGGCTTCACCACCCATGGGTATGTAGCTTCCTGGACCACCTCCTCCTTCAAGGTAGAGCAGAGGAGATAGGCTCTCAGAGCTAGGGCTAGGGATCGGGATGACATACCAATTTTTATTATGGCATGCACCCCTAGGGATTGGTTGAGTGTACCAGGACTGGATTATGGTACACCAACCAGACATGGATGTATCTCTCTTTTCTCATCGAGTAATACATAGCTGCTTTTGTATATTTTTGTGTGATTGTGTGCATGTGATTTGATTTAATTTAGATGTTCTTTAATTTTAATATTTTATGCATGCAATCTATCTTAATGCAAAAACTATATGAAATGCATGGATGGAATGGATGGAAGAAAGAAAGCACAAGATAAAGCAAGAAAGAAATCCAACAAAGAGAAGAAGAAGAGAGAGAAGAGAAGAAGAAGACAAAGAAGAAGAAGATCCAAAGGTCAACCATCTAAAATAGAGAAGGATAGGCAAAATATAGTATCGAAATCAGCGTAGGTCGCAAGGGACCAATGTGACTAAATACTATGAATCATACCATAAAAGAGGGAGCTAAACCCGCTATGGGTATAGTACTCACCGTAAAGGATGAGGTGTTGGAGTCTAACCCGCTATGGGTAGTTGCTCACTAATTGACTACTGTGGGGTGATTACTCGCTAGGATGTATATCGAGGCCTACTGACAATGGCCAAGGAGCTTATCCTGTAATGGGGTGTTGAGCCCGCTGAGTCAAAAGGGAGTATAACCCGATAGAAGATCATATCCAATAAGATACCCGCTAGGATGTATAATTATCCCATGTGGGGTGTAATATATATAGGATAAAATATATTAGGTGAGTGCTATCCCCGATAGGGGTTTAAAGTTGAACACAATATAGTGAGTGTGTGCAAATGTGCAAAGAAGACAACTTAGAGAAATAAAGCATATGTATCTCCTTGTCAAAAGCAAAGGAAGCCAAAGAAGAAAAAGAAGGCAATGGAAAAGCGACAAGGAAATATTAACAAACTATCATCCTTGATCTAAGAGATACTCTCACTACTTCCAAGACCAAGGAAGATAAAACTTGGAGAAGCAGACAAAAGCAAGAAAGAAAATTGAAGAAGAAAACCCTAGGTGGGGATCTTACTAGGCATCAAAACCCTAGAGAGAGTGCAATGCATGTGAGCTATGACCTAACTAGGTATCATCACATGCCATTGTCACAAGATCCTCGAAAATCTATATGATCAAGCAATCATGAACAAGAAATCATGCAAAATATGACATTCAAGCATGCAAGTTGTATTAAATGTCAGGCAAGCAATGCAAAAGGATGATAAGAAATAATGCAGTATGAGCAAGTAGATGGATGCAACAGAAATGCCAATGCATAGCTAAATGATAATTAATTGATTTGATGCAATTTTTTTTTTTTGTTTTATTATTATTATTAATTAATTTAATTGATTAATTTAAACAAGTAGAATGAAAGTCGACACAAAATCTAAGTGTGCCGCATTTCTTAACAAAAATAATAGGCGTACCATGGACTATTTTATCAAAGAAATATCTAAAAGGTAAGCCTTATCGATAATTAGGATTATAGAGAGGCTCCTTCATAGCTCTTTCTTTGGTAGCCATAGCATGATAATCAATGCACTCTCGAACATAACCATTATTTTTAACATAAGGAGGAGCAATTCCTAACTTCACAAGATCACTATAGGACAACGAAGTAGAATCCTCTTCCAAAATAGAAGGCTTACTCTTAGAACATACAAAATCAATCATATTGCAAAACAAGATATCAAAAGAATAAGGGGGACCATCATCCTCATCACCCACTCCTGACTTTTGATAATCCATATATTCAGCATAAGTCATAAGATGATCATCATTATCAAATGGTAAAGGTTGGTATTTACTAGGTATAAAACCTATGCCACATCTCCCAGGCCAGATCTCGACATCCAAAGGCTCTTGAATTCCCTTCTTTTGTGGCCCCAAACCTTTACCTACATATCCCATACTAGATAGGATCTGTTTAGAAAGTGGGTAATCATTGGAAAGGTAATAATGAGCGAAAGAACGCTCAATGGGAGAGGGGTTGCTACCACGTATATTTTCTTTGAAGGTGGTTCCTACGAATATAAAGGTACACATGCCAATGTGTACAACATCACCTTTCTTATGGGGTAAACCCATGGTTCTTGGTGATGGTGGTAGCTTGGCTAGATCTAGAAGAGGTGATTGAAGAAACTGATTATCTTGATCCTGAGATGAGAGATTCGAGATGTGTTCCTCACTCATTTTTAAATTTTGAAATTGTTCTGATATCTGAGATGAGGAACGTGGAGAAACCATTGAAGAAATAGAAGGACATAGGTTAAACTCAGATTGAGCTCGCTCTACATTTGAACAAAACTCAAATGGTCGAGGGTCACCTGGAATGGTGATAACTTGGTTTTTGAATTCAAAATTTAAGCATTGATGAAGAGTAGAAGGGACGACCTTCATTGCATGAATCCAAGGTCATCCAAGAAGAAGATTAAAATATGCAGGACAATGTACCACATAAAACAAAGTATCCAATATTTTAGGCCCAACCTTGAGGGGAAGAGATATGACACCACATGCTTCTTGGGACTCATTGTTGAAAGCTTTTATAATGATATTAGATTTTGTTAAATCTTCCTCTTTTAATCCAAATTTTTGAAAGAATTGATATGTACACAAATTGAGGGAGGAACCATTATCAATCAAAATTCTCTTAATAAAGGTATCCCCAATAAGTGCAGTGATGTAAAGTGAAGAATATTCTTGTGGGTTTGAGGAAGGTTTATCATCATCCAAGAATGAGATATGATGTATCCCAAGAGAACCTATGACATCAACTACAGCATTGGGAGAAATATCTGAGGGAACCGATTGCTGCTTTAGAAATTCCATCAAAGCATCTCTATGGTTGGGAGAAGTTTGCAAGAGTTCTAAAACTAATATCTTTGTTGGAGTACTAGCCAATTGCTTTTGAAGATCAAATGAAACCTTAGGCTGTGATCTCAATACAATAGGTGGAGTTTCTAAAACTTTCTTCTGATTATTCTTCAAAACTGAACTAGGTTGTAATATAGAATTCTGTCCTTGTTGAGGATGTTGAGTCTGAGCTTGTCTTCTTGTAGTTACCCCAACCATGCCAACCATATTGCCATAGGGAGGAGGCTCATTCTGATGAGCCACCTGATTTGCTACTTGTTGATTATGTTTTGGCAATGGATATTTAAATATTCCCATATCTTGATTGGTAGTTGCAGTTTGTTGGGTAGGTATTTGATTATTCATTGTCTGAGAATTTCCTAAGTCAATACATCCTGCATCAATCAAATCCTGAACCACATGTTTCAACTTCTTACAAGAATTGGTCCAATGACCTTCCACTCTATGATATGCACAATGCTGACCTACCTTATACCAATGAGTTGTAGTATCTGGTTGCCTTATGGGAGGCAATTCAATTGCCTTAGCTTCTAAAAGTTATTTCAAAGTTGCTTCCATAGACATATTAAGCCTTGTAAAATTTCTTTGTGGAGGTTTTTGAAGTACTATCTTTTGTAGGTTGTTTGTAACATTATTAATAGGCCTACTATCCATTCCACTATCACCTCCTATGTGCTTGTTCTTATGTTGAGACTTAGTAGGTTTTTCTTCTCTGACTTTGAGTTGGCCTCTTCTGATAAGGGCCTATTCTACTTTTCTTTCTAAATAAATTGCTTGATCAAAAGATGTAATAGTAGTAGTCTCTAATGCATAAGATAATTGTTCTTGTAAATTACCAATAAATATCTCAAGCATATCTTTTGGTGGTAAAGTATATCTCAAACGTCCAACCAAACTTCTCCAACGGGCCAAAATTTTTGAAAATCTTTCCTCTTTATTTTGTTTCAAATTATACATATCTTTCATTGTTATCTCCTTTTCAATGTAAGCACCAAATTGTTGGACAAATAATTCTGTTGTTTCTTCAAATTTCTTCAAGGAATAATTGGGCAATCGATAATACCATTCTAATGCCATGCCACCAAGACTCTTAGGAAATATTTTGAGTAACAACATGTCATCATAAATGAGATCATGGCAAGCTATTCTAAATCTTCTTAGATGCTCTATTGGATCTTTTGTACCCTTATAAATAGGTAAAACTGGCATAGAAAAATGCTTAGGATAAGGTCTAGCAGCAACAATAGGATCCAATGGCTGATTACACATTTCCTTATAATTGTAAGTAAAACTTGAAGGCTGAATCATATCAACTTTTGAAACCAACTGCTTTACCACATTTGCCAAATTTTGCACTTCTAGATAATTGTTATGTGTTATTCCTAAATTCCCATATGTGTGTTGAGGAACCAATGCTTGATTCAATTTGGAAGCATGGACATTATTGTTATATGTGGAACCTTGTGAAAATGGACAACTAAAATTGGGTAGAATAGAAGCAAAAGTGTTGATATTAGAAGATTGAGGAAGAAATTGAAAACACTTTTGAGTAACACTACTAATTGGAGGAGCTTGCAGATTCCTCCCAATGTTTGTGGTTGTAGTAGTGTCAACAACTTGGTTCAAATTGTTAGGATGCATTGATTTAGGCAAGGGGTTATTTTGGTCAAGCATAGGGGAGCTTATTGGAGGAGGAGGTGGAGGAGTTTCACCTCTTTCGAGATGAGCTTCTCGCTCCATACCCTCCAATATCTTATCCCTATTAGCTTTCATAAAACCCCAAATGTGCTCAAATGATGAAAAGACAAACCCACCATTAGGACCTTCATAAGGATAAAAATTCATTTCAATTTCCATATTATCTTGTTCTTCTAGATCTATGTTAGGATCCTCTCTATCAATCTGATCATCTTCTAGAGGAACATAATCAGACCCAAGTTGCTTTCACTGACTTCTAAGGAAAGGATCCTTTAGAAAAGTGAAAGGATAGAAGAGAATGCTAACAATAGAAACAAAAATATTTTTAAAATTATTATTAAATTTTTCAACCACCCAAACAAATTTAATGATCTTGCTTAAAAAGTTTTAAAAATAAAGGAGGTGTTCACGTCGAGTTCACCAAAGATTTAGAGGGGGAAAACTACCCTATCGCGTACAATTCCCAAAAGTTGGATCCGTAAGAGAGAAGCCTTTGGGGTGAACCATGGGGGTATGTTGTTCTCTACACTAAATTCTAGGGAGGAAGGGTTCACCAGGAATGGTTTAAGGACTTACTCCAAGTCCTCTGGTTTTCAAGAATGTTTGATGTATTAGATTCGAGACAAACACCTAGATTTGGCCTTTCTAGATCTATGCTATAAAAGATAAAGGACAATGTAGAAATATAGAATGCATGAATACAAGAGCTAACCCTAGAATGATTCTTTCTTTGAATGCTTTTCTAACCTAGGGTTCTAAACAGACAACCTTTAAGCAAGGGCTCAAGAAGAGATGCACAAACATAATTAACCCTAAGTGCACACTATATGTTGTTTATCTTTCAAATACCTAGAACTTAATTAAATATATTTCTATAAAATCAGATCTAGGGTTTATAAAAGAATTATAAAGCACTCAACAAATAGCCTAAAGACTAATCAGAACACTTAGCTTATCCGGTGATTTATCCTTGCTTTTATTCCTTTGTCCAAAGCTATCAATAATTCTTGTCCCTGCAAGAGAACTTAACAAACACTTGAAAAATAGGATTAGCGTTAGGGGGCCTACTTAGGCCACTATACAATAGTGCTTGGAGGCACAAAAATCAAGCCCCCTAGGTCCTTTTAGCTGATCTTTGATAAATAAAAGTAAAAATTGACCTTTGGAAGAAAATAAACATAATACAATACAACAAAATAGAATGATAGAATCATAGAACAGAATATGACATCAAGCTCTAAATGCAGCCTAGAATGCAGTAATGAAAGTTGGGATAGTAGATTACCCCTAGATTTTGCTCAGGAAAAATCATGCCCCATAATAGGTGAGCACGATAACGCACAGGTGAAGTCATGCCCCCATAGCAGACCGGGCATGATTTCACCGAAGTGAGATGAAACATCTCAAACTAAAGTAAAATAATAAATCTAAGATGCAGCGAACGAAAACAAGTATGCAATAGAATGCTTTCACTTGGCAGAGTGTGAGGAAGCAGACAGAAAGGTTTGAGACCTCCCGAATGGTTGATATCTCCTTAGGGCTTCAACACCAATCCACCAAGAGTGAGCAAAAGCAATCAACAATCAATGCAGTAGAAATCCAATCAATCTTCAAACTCCAAATTAAACTTGCTTGCACATGAAGAAAAGGGATGCAGACCGAATAAGAACACTTTGCGAGAAACCAAATGTTAGTGAGCAATAAAATCATCAATCTGATTATGTGATCATGTCGTGTGTGAGAAGTGAATTCAAACCCTCCTTATATAGTGGATTTGAAGGCGAGAGAAAGGCAGGAAAACCAAGGAGGACCGACGTAAAACATGCCAAACCCAAAGAATTAGGGTTTCCTTGAGCAAAACCCTAAAAAAGGTGAAATCGTGCCCCATCAAGGCCGACCACGATTTTACCATGCAAAGTCATGCCCCGTCAAGGACCGAGCGCGATTTTACATAGAGAGAGAAAATAGGTAAAATAGGGGGAAAGAACCTTACCCTTGCCTTAGACAAGTCTAAGGGGCCTCCCAAAGGGCTCTAGGAAGATTTCCCACTAAAGTGGGTCAATTTTCCATGTCTACATGTATAATACCCCATCCTATAGGGGAAAGTTATCCAAGGGAGCTTGGATTTCTTCTTAGCAACCATCATTTTAGTTTCCTCAGCTATTTACCTTATAATCTCCAGGGTTGCAATAAACATGGGATAAAATTTAGGTAATATATTTGATGGGATTTTTTACCCATATATCATGATGAAGGTGAATTGCTCGATTAGGAATAAATCCTTGTTTTCCTCTCATGTAATTATACAACCATTCCTTTGACAATCTTGTTAGGGTTACTGTTGCAAAGCCTATAATGAAATTCTGGTAGGAACATGTTCAAAAATTGGGTATGGCTAGACCACCCTTCGTGTATCCAAGGGAGTATTTCCTGGATGAGTTCTTCATATATTCCCTCATATTTCTCAATAAAGTATTTGGTCATGTGCCCTAATATCAAGTTTATAATAAAGTAATAATGTAAAAATTGGGACATCATTTCCCTTTGTTCTATAATGGCCTTTTGTAGCTCTCTAAGCTCTTTGTCCATTGTGTTATTGAGTTCGACTTCCCATCTATACATAGTAGGTTGATATTTTCTATTACACTATGTAACTAGGTACAAAACTTCTCTAGCAACCCAATTCAAGTCTAGTTCCCCCATTATTATATTTATCATGTCAAATAATCCCTAACCCAAGAATGTAGGTCTAACTTATGGACTGAGAAATGGTATGACATGGCTGCATTATAATAAATAACCTTGTGAAAAGTGAAGTGCCAATTATATTTTGGTACTAAGAATAGAGTACCTTTCTATTTGGTATCAATGTAGCCCTTTCTAGTCCGAAAACCTTGCTGATATTTTCAAGGGTGAGCTTAAATGTTGGTCGATTTGCAAAATTTCTGATTTTTTGAGTGCAAGAATAATATGGTACAACCAACCATGATAGAAGGTATGAGGAATACTACACTTTAGGGCATATCAAATTTCCCAGGTTGCAAGTCCATTTATTATAGTATGTACTTTGATCATTTTGAGTTCCCCATGCCCTTTTAAAGAGTCCCATGAGAAGCCATGAGTGACGACTATAGGCTTCTTGCATCTGCTCATAACTGAATATGACTTGCTTCTCTATTTTCCACTATTGAGTGATTCTGAAGCTCAACCCTGATTTTTTGGAAAAATATTCCAAATCTATAGTGGTGGCTTTTGCTTTGATTTCTTGGTAAGGTGGACCATTTGTGATACTGTCTATCTTTTCCACAAACACTGAAGGTGGATTCTTTCGGGCAGTGCTTGAGGATACCATGGTAGTACTACTTTGCACGCTTCTCTCTTTCTTTGGTGCACTTCAACCTCTGTATCGCTTAACTTACATTTGTTATTTTTTGTACTTACACCCACTTACTATGAGTTCTTACTCTAAGTGAAATGACGAGTTTTTGGGTGGGTATTAATAGCAATTTCAACATGTACAAGATTTTATTGCTCCCAACCACATTCTTTTTTATTTTCCAATTGAATTCTACCACCTTTTTGCCACCTTTCTGCTTAGTAACCACCTTAACGATCATGGCATATTGGTCATGCTCTATGATTGGCCAAAAAACTACATTTGTATTGTCATTAGTACCTTTGGATATTGGTCCTGAGCTATCTATTAGGTTCTAGGCATGTGTGCAAGGAGATCTTGGCTTTGTCTCATCTGCCATGGACGTTAGTTTAAAATAGAAAATATTTACATTCAAAATGGACTTACAATTTCCAGTTGAGGTACAAGTTCTTCATCATGATCTTGGGAAGCATCCTAGTTGTGCGCTTATTTTTGAGTGAGTCCTTCTGCACCATCTATTTTGAAACAATTAGGTGCTAGCACTTCTCCTCGAGCGAGCAGATCTAGGCCATGCACTTCTTATCAGGAGAGTCTACCCATGCTGTTGATTTTTTGACCAATGAGATGTGGGCGCTCCATTTCACCCACTTGAATAGGATGGTACCATGTGTATTTGATAAAAAATCAAAGTTGTTGTTGGTATTGATTCCTTCAGTGAGACATTTTTATAATTGTATGTGGCCTAGGTCCTTTTCCTAGGGGATACATTTTTATTAGGAAGGAGGTACATTGACATGATGGGTTGCCTTTGACCTTGGATTATGGAAATATTTCGTAAATGACCTTAGGCA
This sequence comes from Wollemia nobilis, assembly GCA_028583015.1. Taxonomy (NCBI): domain Eukaryota; kingdom Viridiplantae; phylum Streptophyta; class Pinopsida; order Araucariales; family Araucariaceae; genus Wollemia; species Wollemia nobilis. Next base: position 37,728,065 of record JAQPPZ010015824.1, on the reverse strand, counting down.
AATTATATGATGGGCGACATGGATTTAATAAATGAGAATTTTGGGGCTTAGGAATAATAAATGGGACTTAGGCTTCTTGTAATTTTTTAATTTCCAACCTCATGCCATATGAAAATTCCCTACGGCAAAACTTTATAAGGTGCTTTTTTATTTAGATCAGGGAGACAAGGAGGTGGAAATTTTTATTCATGAAATAGGACCTTAGGACGTCGGGACAATAAATCAAATTAAATTTTTCCCAATTAGATTTGAGTGCTTAAGGCTAGCCACTTCTATCCCTACCACACATTTTCTGAACAATGAGGTAAGAGCGCTTGAAGTTGACCCCTTATATCCCTGCCACACATTTTCTAGCCGTTAAAAATAAGGCGCCTGAGATCGTCCCCCTTCATACCTTCCACATATTTTTCGATAAATAAAAAAAAAGCGCCTAAGGTCATCCCATTTCATCCCTACCACATTTTTCTTTGACACAATGACATACCGACTTAGTTATCCCTAAAGGGAAATTTAACCACAATCCACTTCAATTTCATGTTACTCTAATTTTGCTCATGACATTGTATTTATATGTATAGTACAATTCAAAGTTCTTTCTTATTGTTTGGAAAAATACACCTTAGTATGGGGGAGGGAGGACCTTGAGGTAAGGTAAGCCTTAGATTACCCTTGGGATTCTTCTCACATATCTAGACTCAACCCCACAACACTTTCTTCTTTTGCACCATTATAACCTACTAGAGTACATACATTATTGATTATAATACTCACAAAATCAAACCCAATTTCATTATTGACTAAAGTACTTGCATTTTTTACCATAGTGTCATTTTTTAGACTGGAGCACCTACATGTAGGCATTTTTATTGGAATGAAGCTAAAAATTTGAGACTTCATATTTGGCCTTAACAAACTTATTCTTGCGTTATGCCTTAAGGTTGACTAGAGCATCACACTTTGGCCAGGGCTCTTGTTGAAATATTTTTAATATTAAGTGCATATAAAAAGGGTTTCCCTTTAGGTCCTTTAAACATCATCTAATCACATGCAAGTTTGCATCCTTTGATGAAGCAAGGGGGTGATACATAGGGGACTTATATCTTCATTCATCCTCATTGGAAGCTATCTTACACATTCAATATCACTTGGACTCTTCTACAATACTATCTAGCACTTTAACACAAGGATACTAAGAGGATGTAATAGAATTATCATAGTATAACCTTTGGCACTACTTCTTGTCTTAGTATCCTTTCATTAATATTCATCCATACCTTGAGGTCAAGGTGGGTCCCATTAGCCAAGATAAAGAGGGCATTATCCAAAAGCATCATGGAGCATACAAGGAGTGAAAACCAAATCCAAGCATCAAGGCAAATACCTTTAAGAGGTTATTACATATTATATTTTTCTCTTGCAAAGCTCTTTCAATTTATTTACTTTATCCGAATACCCCAAGAATATTATTGTATAATACTTATATTTTGTGTCTTACCTTCTAATCCTTCATTTTATCTATATATACCTCAGGACATACCTTTAGGTTTGTACAAGCCTTTATCCCAAGCTAACTTTACCTATTTTTTCACCTTTTTAAGTTAATTTATCCCATGTGGGCTTGTGTTAGTGTTGTTTATGCTCAAGGGTGTAATATCTTTCTAAGTTTATCCAAATTTAGGTAAATGTCTTATGAACCTAACGTGAACCACTCCTTGTGAGTGGGTCTTCCATTATTTTATTTCATAGCACCTCCACACTATGTCCATGTCTAGATTCATATCTAATATGGATATTATCCTCTATATATAGGTACATGACCCCATGGTTTATGATTATATATAAATATATGGTACAATATGGGACTTTAGATATAGAGGTAATTGATGGGGTCTATACCTCATAAATATCTCATATATCCTTCCCATAAATAAAGTTGTGTCTCCTACTTTCTTCTTATTCCACACACAAATACCATAAAAATCAAGATAAAGATTATTCAAGATGAGCTTTTCTTAGCTAAAGTAGATTTGTACTTCAACATAAAATGTTAACAATATGCTATATAATAAAGAAATATATTGGTTGTTTTATTACAAAAGACTATCCAAAAGCAACCCTATCATTGCCTTCTATAACTTTGGATGGTGTGAAGACTTCATTGCATAGATGCAAACGACCATCTCTACATAATCCTCAAAATTTATTAAATAAGCAACATAATGCGTAGCCATATCTCCAACTATGGACACATTGTGTATCTCCTCTGCCAACAATACATCTCATATGACATATACATCCTTTAATGTGATCAACATCTTATGTCATCCCATATTTCTACTATTTGAAAGTATAGTACTTAGGCCATTCAGTCCATAATGATTATATAATCAAATTATAGTGAGGTTTCACATATGACCTCTATGTTATCTCATCCAATCTAAACTCCCCCAATAAGTCTCATTCATCACCACTAAGCCTCATCTCATTGTATTTTCTTCATATAATGTGCTTCATTCTTAGTTCATTATATGGAAAAATATCCCCCTTGTAGGACAAAATATATACTATAGATCCAATTTATTTTTTATTATTTACCAAAGTGGCCCTTGGAATTGGTGAGGTTTTACCTCCAGGTAAGATAAGACTTAAATTTCCATTAAGTTATTGTGCATGCCCTAGACTTGGCCTTAGAGCATCATATTCTTCTTTTCCATCATATCCTATTAGAACAACTATCATTTCACTATAACACCTATACAATCAAGACTAGTTTACCAAATGGCTAAAGTGTTTATATTTTTTACTATAGCATTGTTTTTAGAGTAGAGCTTGTCCATGTAGATGCTCCCATCAAAATGAAGCCAAAACCTAATGGAACTCCATATTTGGAGTTTTTTTTATCCTAATAGACTCAATCATCCATCATATTTAGTTTGTATCTTATGGTTGACTAGAGCATTGCATACTAGTTGATTTTATTGTCAAATTATTTAAACAATAAATATCTATAAATTTTGCATCTGTCTAGGTCATTTGACCATCATATACTCACAAACAGGTTTATATCCTTTGATGAAGCAATCAATAAAATATTAGGATTTTTTTTGTCTTCATTCCTTAGTTATATATTATTTTCTATCAATTCCCTCTTGGAGTCTTCAAGAATATCATTTAGCACTTCTAGACAAAAATAATAATAGTTTATAATAGATATATCATAGTATTACCCTTAACACTACTTGCCTTTGTATCCTTCTTGACCTCAAGGTTAATATGAGGCCCATTATTCAAGATTAAATGGGCATTGCTAGGAAATATCATCAAGCATCCAAGGAGTTAAGATAAAGTTCAAACATTAAAGCAAGCAACTATAAGAGGTTAGTATATTTTTTCTCTTTCATCTCTTGTAATTTTTTTTACCTTATTATCCTTGTTTCTAAGACAAGGACTTCTCATTTGCAACACCCTAATTTTAGGGACTTTCTTAAATTGGTTATATGGGATTGAAATATATGTAACTTATATAACATCATGACTGCATTACCGCTATATTTCAACAAATCATATAGTGGTATTAATATGATTTTCCCAACATTTATGCTTATATTATCCAATAAGATTTAAACCTTGGGATTTACCTTGGAAGTCCATATTTTTAACCACTTGAGCTATTTTCTTAAAGATAAAGGTTTATTTTATTTAATATAATACATAGATTACAAGTTGTCTAGGTGCTACAAGCACCATAGGAAAAATAAAGGATGCATGTAGCTAGAGATGGAATACCACAAGGGCAAGAATGATGATAAAAAATAAAATATCTTCCCTAGCAAAATTGGAAGAACCAAAATAAATAAGTCCTTGGTTCATATTAGTCCAAAAAATAAATAGAGCCAACATGCTTAGTTTGTGTGATCACCTCTTAAGTTCTTAGAATTCATGGTTTTAAACTTTCTTATGCGAGTTGAAGAAGGATGCAAAATAAATCCTTCATTGGCATTTTTATCTACCAGATTCTTTTGTTTCCTAGGAATGTGATACCAATTAATATGATGAAAATCTTATAGACTTGACTCAATAATAGCTAGAGCATAATAAACTTGCCCAATTTTTTGGTAGAAATAAACTATATGATTAGTTTAGAGTCCCCATAAACTAAAAGGATTTTGACATTTTATCTCATCACAAAAGTGATACCAAATTTGTAGCCCATCAACTCAACTAAATTATTGATGGTCTATCCTAAATATAGGTTAAAATCAAGAATCCTAGAGTGTGGTCCTAACCATAAAACTCCTCCAATAACAAATATTCCAGGGTTAGACTTTGAAACCCCATAAAAAAATAGAGCTAGAAAACTAAAAAACAATTGAGGAGTGATGGTGCTTGCAACAAAGGTGCTAATTAGATATTGAAGTTTCCAACATTTGAGATATGTAACCCAACTCTAGAAAGAGAACTTTAATATTTCTTAGATTTAAAATAAGCTCTAGCATTTTCCATGATAACATAATTTATCTTGTGTATAAGAACTACCCTATGAGTTGATTTACCTTGAAAATTTTGATAGTTTCTACCCATACATATATACCACATGCAATCATAAGGAATTCAAGATCACAAAAAAATTATGAGGCTTACCTTGAAAGGAGTTATGGTACTTTTTGTTCTAGTTTTTTGTACAAGACCCAATATTTAATATGATTATAATGAAAACTCCGAAGCTGAGAGAAAGGAATATCTAGATCATAATAGCTTCCTCACATTTTAAAAATAGGTGGGCTTGAGTTTCAATAGTCGTTAAAGCATCTAGTATAGATACAAAGGTCTAAAATACCTCTTTTAGAGAGGTTTTCCCCAGTTAGAATTTTCTTTTGCTGAACTAGCCATTGAAAATATTTTATTGCTGGTCTGATATTTTGGCCCTAAATGTGGTTCAAATTTCTTTCTAGAGGCTCTCTTCTCTAGATACAAGCACCAACCTCGACTGAATAGTTTCCCAATTAGTTAATTTTACCTCAAATAAACTAGTCTTCACTATTCAGGTCTGTGGTAAGAATGCCAATGAATCCAACAAATAAACTAGTCTTCACTAGACTTCAAAGCACCTGAGACCACTCCCTTTGTTGTTTCATGTCCAACCCATGAAGTTGAATCCATTTTGGTTTATTTCCTTCCCAAGTGATGATATGGACAAGTTTGTTGATCCCAAGCTAACTTATGAATAGAAAAAAATCCTTAGAAATGGAAGAAATTAAGGGCTTGTTACTAAGAATAGACTCAGTCAAACACTTGATACTAATACCATTTATTGAGCACCAAGATATGCTATCCTTAATGATCCAGTCCAATTTAACAATCAACACCAAAATTTTAGAGATGTTTGATTTTTGATGGATATATTTGAGTAGTAGCATGTCATGATTGCCTTCACCATATTTGTGAATAAAAGTTACTTCCAAAGTTTCATTGGAGGGTTTATTAAGTTTCAGATAAGTTTAGCCTTGAGAGCATTTCTCATAATAGAAGTAGATCAGATACCCAAACCCCCTTGAAATTTTTATTTTGTTACTTGACTCCAACTGACAAGATAAAATTTCTTCCTATGAGATTACCTTCCTCCTTGCCAAATAAAGTTCCTAATTTTTTTATCAATTTCTTGGAGGATAGAGACAAGAGCATGATAAATAATAAGATACTAGATAGACAATCTTGAAATGACAAATTTAATCAAAATAAATCTACCAACAAGACTAAGCCACACATTACTATAAGTTAATATTCTCTGGTCAATCTATTCCATCAAATTAGACCAATAATAAAAAAATATTTAGCTCAAAATCCATAAGCACTCCTAAATATTTAAAGGGTCCAATTCCACTGTGAGCAAACTGAAGGAATTGAGCAAAGCTATTTTTAGTTGGAAAAGTGTTGATAGTGTAAATTATGCACTTTTTGACATTAATAGTGGTTTCAGAGGCATGAAGAAAGAGGTCTAGACAGCCTTTAACCCTTTTGACATTCAATTTGGAGGATTACATCATCATTATAATATCATTAGAAAATTTGGCATGAGTAATCTCCTTGACCCCAACAACAATCTTAATTCTAGTTATTTCAGTAGTCCTTTTATCAATGATAGATGTACCCAAAGCTTCAACTAAAATAATAGAAATATAAGGAGATAGGGGGAGAAATTGGCATAAAAATCTAAAATTTCTAAAGAATATTGTCAAAGAAACATTGACAAAATGAGAAATGCAAGGGTCTCTGATGAAACCAAAAATCCACATGGAAAGAGATAAAGGAAATCCAAAAATACTAAGCACCTAAGCCAAAAAATCTAAATTGACTCTATCAAAGGCATTGTCCATGTCAATTCTAACACAATATTTTTTTTTTATTCTTTATTTCTAGTATGTAAGGCCTCATGGACAATTACAATGTTATCATATAATTGTTTGCCAAGGATAAAATCTACTTCCTTGTTAGAGATAAGTTTATCTAGATGCTTATTGATTCTAGTGGCTATGATTTTGGTCATAAATTTATATTAATCATTATACAAAGAAATAGACTTAAATCAATTGAAGGTTGAGGTATTCTTCTCCTTTGGAATCAAAGCTAAAAAGGTAGACTTAATAACACCAATAAAATTACCTTTTTAACGAGAATTGTGGATAAACAATTTTCCTCCTTTCAACCACTCTTTCCCTTTTTTGCGAGTAAAATGATTGCCCTTAGAAATGGCTATGTTTTAAGAGCAAAAAATTTGTGCATTGGGTTTTTATTGCTAAGAGTGACCCTCGCAAATGCGGTAGGAGATGCTGGAGTAAGTTGTAGTGAGAGCGGAAAAAATCTAGTGGTGCCTATAAGGGCAAAGGAATCAATCAATTGGAGACACCAAGAAATTACCAAAGGTTTTCCTGATGATAGGTGACCAGCAAGGGTGGACATTGTTAGTTACGAAGTGATACCTAAGCCCCCACCAATTCAAAATACCAAATTTGACTAAGTGCAGTATCGGGCAAGCAAATCGGTAGGTAGACCCTGTTGACGAATCCCAAATCCCCACCCTGGTGATAGGGCAAAGAAACAAGACCCCACATGACCGCCATATGCAAAGGGTAGATAAGCAAGGTAAAAATAGGTTGGGATCAAATCTCAAAATGCCACCTTGGAGGTAATATAGGGGGTTACTGGAGTTCAATCCAAGTGGAGAAATGGGCACCCACCAAACCCTTGAAGGGTCCTAAAATTACACCTAGGATGAAAGGTGATATGGAGCTCAAAAACCTACCTTGAAAAGGATGAAGCATGGCGGGCAAATTTTTAGGTCGATACCAAGCAGTGGGTGGATCCCAAAAGTTCACCCATTGCAAAATTCTAGCCACATCAAAGGGCTCCCACAACAAAGGAGTAGTACCCCATTTATGAGGGTGTACAATGAGTAGTTGGCAATTAAGGGGTTTGGTGCTCGACCAATGGGTGGTAGAAGGTTGAGTCTCGAATCCATTAAAGATGTTGGCTTCAAAAAGTTTTATCGTGCATTTAATGACCATGTTATTCAAAAAGTAGGTGGATAAATTTATAATCCATCAGATCAATCAAGTATAGCAGAATTGATCAAGGGTCTAGGTTCAAGATGTACTGCTTACCTCCTTTTGGTAGCCACTCTCCGTCACAGTCTGCAAGATATTTGAAGAGATCTACTTCATGGCCACCCCACTAGCACAATCATATTGTCTTCTATGTTTCCTATTGTCTTGAATGTAGCATTTATTGTAAGGTTTATATATGCTAGAATGCAAGTCATTCTAAAGGGTCATCTCTTTAGCCATTACAAATCATATGTAAAACTTTTCCATACAAGTTTTTACTATTTGGTCTCTAGTTAAGCTCTTGAATGTGTGAGTGTTGAGTGTTTATTTCTACTATAGCTATTTGGATGGATGTGCTCTAATTTTGCATTCTGGATTTCATGCATCTTCACTCGATAGTTCTAGAATTTGCATTCAATCATGTATGTTAGAAGGTATATGAGAGTGAGGATTGGATGATATTTTAGATGGTTCAATTGTGATTCTTGTAGTATTTGTGGTGTGCTATGCGTATATTTTGATGCATATGAATTCATCCCCTTTTAAGTTCTAGCTTCAACTTACTTTGCTTTCTTTTAGCACCCCTTTTCCCTCATCATTGTTAGCTAGGACTCCCAAGAACCGACCTTATTTAGAGATTGATAGCAAAACCTTTGAATTTGTAATCGTTTAATGTTGTTCGAGGTTCGTGGGTACACAAACCTTTTTCATTAGACAAAATTTTGAACCAATAACTTTTGGCATGGTGGGACCTGAAGATCCTATCCCTTTTGTTACTCAGAGCTTGGTGAGGCTCTAGTTTGTAATATCTATATTTGGTTCACCTAGATACTCTACTCAGGACCAACCAAAGACCATGATCGGTTTTCCTTTTACATTGTTATGAAATATTACTATCCTGGAGGACTCAAGGTTTGATGAGCAACCTTGACCTCACTTGCAAGGATTTTATGCTCATTTGGTGACTCCAGCTTGAAGAAATTCCTCAAAATATTTGAAGGATAATTCTTGTAATGGCTCAATAGAGCTATCCCTACTAGATTTATGTAGGCCCTTTGAATATCTTGAACCTACATGACATCCCTAAAGTAGCTTTGAAAACCATACCAAGTTTTGATGGCACAATAAAAATTGTATTTGAGCATTGTCAGGATGTGGCCTCCCTGGCTACAATCCCTAATATCACATATGAATATGTGATGGTCAGACTGCTTGCCCTTTCTCTTAAGGAAAGGGCATTGCTATGGTACAAATTATTGGAGGATAGGAGTATCAATTCATGGGTCGACCTGGAAAAAGCCCTCATCAACACTTTTTATAATTTTAGGGATCCCTTCTTGATGCTTAGTTAATTTTCATTCATCAAATGTGGCCCTTAAAAAAAATATTGTTGGTTTCAATGTTCATTTCAAAAGGACATGGAGAAGGATTCCCCATGAGTTATAGTCATCCCTGTCTCAGGCGTACCTATACTATACTAGGGATTTTAGCCCTGATATAAGCCTTATTATTTAGCAGTATGGAGAAAGAAGATTCACCCAGATTTTCAAGGAAGCCATTAGGGCCAAAAGTATATTAATCCAAGTGGGAAAGTTACCTCCAAGGGAGGTTGCTCATCCACTACACCCATTTATAGGTGTTCTTCATGCTTTGCATCTTGATAATCCACAAGAGGAGCAACAAATGAAGTTCAATTTTCAAAGAATGACTAAATAAGTTAGGGATATGGAAGTACAACTCCTAGAGAACAGGAGCATAGACCTCGTTAGTTTGGGGTCAAATGTGCAACAACCTTAGCTACCTCCCCATTTTAAGAAAACAACAAAAATGAGGATGAGTTTAGATGAGGTGGTATAACCAAATCATGGTAAAAAAAGGGAATATGACTTGGTACCAAGTACAAATAAGCTCCCCTTCCATGGTGCACTATAATAGGAAGGAGTCAACAACCTTCATGAAGGAACGACATATCCTGTGATGAAGAGCGTGGTTGCCTAAAATATAGTGTAGGGGTATCACCATTGGGAGAGCACATATTTGATAGCACCCCAACCAGAAGGACATGTTGATCGACATGCTCCCCCCTCTTTGGTACAAAGAGAGGATGCAAGAGACCAGATACCATCATAAGACTTCCCACCAAAAAACCATCTCCAATATTGGAGAAACTGGGGGCATGAAGGGGATTGTACTTTTTGACCCTCAATGCTCAGTAGAGAGCAAAAAGGATAGAGCAATTCCAAAATTTGTTCAAAAACTATGTCCCTATGTCAACAGGGACAAGAGAGGCCTTACTGGCTTTTGAAAGGGTTGATATGATAGATGTCTCCCTAGAATGATATTTAGTGTTTTATAATGCATGCATGCACACCATGAGACCCCTCCTCATGGCTCTATAAGATCATTCTTCCTCATTCTATATATCTCTTTGGTTAGAGAAATATATATTACACAATTTCATGGTGGACCCTTTGGCCAAGGTCTTGGTCATGCCCATGGAAATATATAGAATCTTAAAACTCGATCCCAAACCACAAAAATTAGAGGTTCTACTTTTTAGGGAAAAACATTTAAATGTTAGTTTTTGATGGGAGGTAGTGCAACCACAGGATGAGGGATAACTAATATGAGATAACTATAAAACTAATGGCACAATAATATGTAGGAAAATAAAGAAATGAACATTTACAAATAACTCAAAAATATGCCATTAATGAGAATGACGAAAATAGTACAATGCTATATAATGGAGGACATGAACACTCCATGAAAGTATATGAAAGAACTACATTGTACCACACTACATCTACTACACACTGTATACTTACTATATCACTCTCTCTCTCTCTACTCACTTACTACACCTATGAGGCTTTTATATAGAAAGATAGATTGCTTGGCCTTTACTCTACCTAGGAATCATGTACATGTGGACTACATGCACATTTACAACATGCACATTGACACTTGTGCATTTATTATAATACTTGAAGTAACTAACTAACTTTACTTTGAAGTAAACTCCTACTCTAGATATGTACCAAAGGTGGTACATTTACATGACCCAAATGATGTAATATACTCTAACACCCCCCTGTATTACATTATTTGGGTATTGAAGACTTTAGTCTTCAATATGGATCTGTTATCTGGTATTGGATTTTAAGTTCTCCTTCTCTGTTGTTTGTGTCCTGTTCAAGCAAGTAATTAGTGTCTTCATAAAAAACTATCTTTTCTGAGAGAGCTTTGACTTCATTATCTATAGGATCTTCTAGTTCTTCAATTTCTTGAATCCTTTGAGCTAAGTGTCCCTTCTGATTTCCTCCTTGATATTCCAATTGAGGTAGCTAAAACTGTTGTTGTCGAGGATTATTCTGAGCTTGATATTGCCTTGGTTGGAATACCTTGTTTGGTTGGTTTCCATAGTTTGTTTGATTCCCTCAATTTTGGTTCCTTGGATTGAATCTGCAGTAATTAGTACTATGACCTTTTCTCCTACATACATGACAATATTTGTTATTCCAAGGCTTTCATCCTTTTGAAGATGAGGCTATGTTTCCTTGTGGAGTATCTTTTGAAACTAATGCAGTGTTAGTCATTTCATATTTCACTGTACTTTCTACCTCATATTCTTGAAGAATGTTGATTAGCTCATCAAATGATGTATCTTTACTTAGTACTTGTAAATATGTAACTAGATGCTTGTAGTTGTCTAGAAGTGCTCTCATGGTTACTTGAACAAGGAATTTATCTTCAACCTTTTCTCCCAAGGTTAATAATTTTCCCTTAATGTCTGCTACCTTTCTTAGGAATAGTTCTATATTTTCTCCATTGTTCATTTTCAGAGAATGTAATTGAGTTTGAAGATTTAGGATAGTAGCTTTATTTTTCCCTTCAAATATTTTTTCTAGGGTTTTCCAAGCTTCTGTAGATGTTCCTACTGAATTGATGTAAGGTTGTATTTCATCTGTAATGGCAAAAGTTATTATCATTAATGCTTTTGCATCATTCTCTTCAAACTTTTGAATCTCTGTATCACCTGAATTAGGTTTAGTAGTTATTCCTTTGACAATTTCCCAAAGCTTCTCAACTATTAAAATTTCTCTTACTTTGTTTTTCCATGAGAAATAATTTGGACCTTTAAGTAGTTGAGATTCTGTAAGGATGAATTTATTTTTTGTCATGATGATCCTTATATCTCCCTAGTGTATGACTTTATTTTTATAGAGACCTTTTTAGACTTAGGTTTTGTAGAATTCCTTATGTCTCCCTAGTGATTAGAGTAAGCTATAAGCTTAATAAAGTGCTTAGTAAATAATAGTTCACTTTTGAGTTGATTTTGTAATGTTTTGTAAGTAACAATAATCAACTTCTATTTCACCTTATCTCTCCTAATGAACTATGCACTTAATTTGAAGTTCTCTATGGTTGGATTTCTTTTGCCTCTTTAGTATGAATATGAGACAAGTGTAAGTATATAATTCCAACTTCTTTAAGTAAATGAAGAACTTCCTTTTATATCCCTTGATATTAATAGTTTAATGTTTCTAAATTCCAATAATATATTTTTGGTGTAGTAAACCTTATAACTCCCTAATTTGGAATATTAGAAAACAATAATAATAGTATTTGTAAATTTAATATTTCTGGTTTACTAAGGTTGACAACCTTATATCTCCTACTTGGTGATTTGTAAATATCTATAATTTCTTCTACCTTTGTTAGGATGGCTTCCTTGCTTTATAAGGTTGTTATTTTAATAATAGTAATCAACCTTATGCTTAACACCTTATAACTCCAATTTTTAGAAAGAAAATAATTAAATAATATACTTATCTTCCTTCAATGTAGGTGGCTTGGCTGGCAATGAGTATTCTGAGATAGGACACTCTCACTGGATGATGATAATGTAATCGATTTTGTTCTCCCTTGATGGCTGTGATGTAGGTAGTTTTGCTCTCCCTTGATCATGGTGATTTGAATGGTTTAGCTCTCTCTTGATGGTGGTGATGTAATATTTCACTAGATGTTGGTATTATCTTTTCCACCTAAATATTTAACACCTAATGGGCGCTAGAATCGTTGATCGATGATAGGATTTTAGTGGACGTCCTTTGACTCCTTGGCTTCGGGCTTTCAATGCATCTTCATTGTAATGCGACTAACTTCAATATCCTCTCCTTAGACTTCGCTTACAATTGCTTACACTTTCTTGGACTTCATCATAATTGCTTGGACTTGGGTGCTTATGTAGCTTTTGTTCTCCTTAGACTTGCACCCACATGTTAATGAGAGCTTGTGAGGCATTATAATAATTCTTTGGTCTTTGAGTAATGCTCCTTCCTTCTTTAACCAATTTGCAATGATGATTATGCTTGCAATGATGCCTTTCAATATCCAAAACTTAGATGTTATCTTGAGCATTTTCCTTTGTGAGTGTTATCAAACGCTCTATTGTATGTGACAAGTGGTGGCCTTCTCAATTGCATGTATGGTCTCTTCCAACGTCTATCGAGCTTTATAAAAACTCCTTTGATAGTGAGTACACAACTATTTTTCCTTGCTCTCAACACTTTCTTCAGGTGGAAGAAATGTGCTTCCCTTCACAGCGTTGGCTCTGGTTTGATGAGGTCGGTTCTATGGTGCTACTCTCAACTGGTGACTCTCCCATGGTAATGCACCTCTTCTATTAGCTATAAGTCCTCTTCTCTTTATTGTATCATGTTGTAATGACTACACTAATATACTATCCTCTCATGGCTTCGATGCTTGTAGATGTTTGTTGTTATAGATGTTGATGTTGTGGATGATAGGACACCATAATACGCATTGGATGTTGAGCCCTAGGATGGCTCTTTGCTATAGCACTCTTGAGCCCTTTGTTGGCTCATATCTTATGTGCTATCTACCTGGTACTTGCTCCTTGTAGATGATAGACATTGAACCCTTTTCGTGTGGTTCCACTTTAGGCACTTTTGATAGTGCTAATGGCCAATGTTGAGCTTCTTTTGACTGGCTCTTTGATGTCAATGATATGGCCACTTGTAGAATAATATGCTATATTGAGTGTCTTTAAGACACTTGTATTTTTGTCTCCCTTTGATAGAGATAAATCTGGTGCTCTCATACAAATCTGTAAAAAACCTTTATTTGCACCTTAAATCTGAGATACTTCAAGTCTCTTCTTGTAGATTCTTTCTTTGATTTGATGGTTGCCTTCTTCTTCTCCACTCCTTGGAGGAATTTTGATCTGCTTGGTGGCTTCTATAGGCCTCAATAATTTGTAGGTATTGAGTACTGAATAGTGTCTTTAGACACTTTGATATTTGCATATTTTGTGCTCTTTGGTTTTCTCCTCAAGTTAATAACCAATGCACATAATGATCTTTAAGAGTAAATAAGTTAAACAATCTAGAATAGTGCAATAGTAGTCTCACCTTATTGCTCCTTCAATGCACTAATAATAATAACTCTTAAAGAATGTACTAATAATTTTTGCAACTCTCTTAAGAGTAATTATAAAGAACCCTTAAAAGTAATCTGTAATATGCACTACAATAAATGTTGTAGGATGTAGTCTTCTTGATTCTTAGATAGATAATAGGTAGATGATATTTTTATTTCTATCAAAATATATCTAACTCCTATTTAATTGTGCAGGTAATAACCTTAAAAGTAACTTCCTTCTACACTCCTTGAAGACTATAATGCAACCTTCTCTTTTTGCAACTTCTAAAGAATTAAAATGGTGCTTAATGGAACTGAATAATAACCCAAATTATAGTTCAACTAATGAACCTATTTGCACCCAAGTTGCTTACCTTAATGATCACTATAGATGAAGGATTGTAGGTGATTAGATTCACCTTATTGCTACCCTTTTACTGGATGAATGTGCAACTATTCTTGGTTGTCCTAAATAGCTCCTTAACTCACCAATTTGTAACTTAGTAACTCCTCTATCTTGCTGCCCTTTAATCTGTAGTAGGTGACTCCTATTAGCCTTCAGGATAAACTCTAAAACTCCTAAAGTTTTGCAGCTAGTAATGTTGTCTTAATTGCTGACCTTTCGCAGTCAATTTTTGCACTTAAATGTTGTTCTTGAAACTCATAAATTTGGTGGGGAATTCCCTCGAATCGTAGCTGATTTTTTCTTCAAGGATCTTTTCAGTATTTTGCTGTAGATTCAGCAAACCCCTATATTTGAATGAGCCTTTTATACCTCAAAGGCAATATTCAAATATTTTGGTAGTAATGTCTGGCTCCTTTCTCTTTATTGAATTCTAACTTTGATCTAGGCCCTCTTCTCAATAATATGAATGTCTTGAGGTCTTCAGTATTCTCCTTTGGGATTTGGCACTCCTTGCCAAATTCTTCTTATCTTGGGCTTGTTGTCGGATGTAGATAATTATCCCAAGTTCTTTACTATCAAGAACTTCTCCTTTGTAATAAATTTCTCCAAAGAGTTCTTCTAATATTTCCTTTAATGGCCTTCTTATGATCTCCTTTAATGAGGCTCACCAAGACTCCTACTTATATTTCTTTGAGACTTCACCAAGGTCTTCAATCTCGCAACTCTTATGGTCTTCCAAATGAGACCTTTCCTTCAACCTTCTACTAAATAAGTGTTGGTAATAAGATCTTCTTAGATCTTTGCAATCAGTTGCTTCTGGATTCTAGAATAGGATCTTGTTGGTCCTTCTTCTCTTTCGCAACTTGCAGGCTTTAATGGAGATCACCAACCTCCAATATTCTGGGGGGTTTTTTTTTTTTTTTGGGTTTTTAGAATTTTTTTTTTTTTTTTTTTTTTTTTTTTTAATTTTTTTTTTTTATTTTATTTAATAGATATTACATATCTACCCTCCTTGACTCGTCTCTAGAGTCTCTTCTTCCTTGATTCTTCAATGAGGCTATTATGACCTTTTCTTCATTTCTACAATCTGCAGGTTTGTAGTTCTTGTAATGGGATCTTTTTCCAAGGTCTTTGAAATATTCAATCTTCTACTTGTTGCTACAAGTGTTGGAATGATTCTAAGAAGATATTCTTCCTAGATCTCTTGTAGGAAGCTTCCCAACCTTTTTTTGAATCTCCTTTTCCTGCAATAAGATGTTAGAAACTAGAATGGAAGAATTTATAATTCTGGAGATAATAACCTTCACTAGTTGATTTGTCAATCTAGTGGAATGAATGTTGAGTCCTAGTCTTCACGAGTTTTTCTATAAATCTTTGGAAAGACTCTAGCCAAATGCAATCTCAAAATTTTTGGCACTAAGATTTGATTCTCTCCTCTCAACCTCTCTTGTGGTGATTTTTGCATGTAGTGGCACACAACGATGAATCTGGTTTACAAAGACACAACAAAGTTCCTTGTAGCACTCCCTATTCCTATTGATCTACCATGTACTCTGATACCATTGTTAGCTTTTGATGGCAGGTAGTACAACCACAAGATGAGGGATAACTAATATGAGATAACTATAAATCTAATGGCACAATAATATGTAGGAAAATAAAGAAATGAACATCTGCAAATAACTTAGAAATATGCCATTAATGAGAATGATAAAAATAGTACAATGCTATATAATGGAGGACATGAACACTCCATGAAAGTATATGAAAGAACTACATTGTACCACACTACATCTACTACACACTGTATACTTACTATATCACTCTCACTCTCTCACACTTACTACCTATGAGGCCTTTATATAGAAAGATAGATTGCTTGGTCTTTACTCTACCTAGGACTCATGTATATGTGGACACTGACATGCACATTGAAATTTGTGCATTTATTATAATACTTGAAGCAAATAATTGACTTTACTTTGAAGTAAAATCCTACTCTAGATATGTACCAAAGGTGGTACATTTACATGACCCAAATGATGTAATATACTCTAAAATTAAAAAGGATAGGGACTCTATGCCAGGTCCCTATGTTGATATGTGAACATACAAACCTGGTTGTCATCCAGGATATAGAGGTAGTAGAAATCCCTCCCCTATTTAGCTTATGCTTAATTTCAGATTTTATTAAGCAAATGGGAGGATGTATAATCCAAGAGCATGATCAAATGTTCATCCCATTGGTTGGAAAAATTATTTTGATACAGAATCAGGTATTGCACCCTTTCTACATTGAAAGCTATGATGAACCAGACGTGAGATATCCCCAAGGGATCATAAGCCAATGTAGGGAAAATTTAGATAATATCTTAATGACATGGCCACATCAGCCAGAATTCCATTATGAAACCTTTACCCGGTTTCCTTGTGGCAACCCACCAATTGTCTTTAAGGTCCAATTGAATCCAAGGTATAATAGTGTAGGTGGTTGGGTAATCATTAAAAATGTGGTGGTATTGAGGAAGAATCAGATATGGTTACCGATTGGATGGATTTTGGGATAATTTGTAATTATATATCTTTAGAGGATTTAACACTCGATGGAAGAACTAACATGATAATAATGGCTCCCATAAAGAGCAATTATAGCCAAAGTACAATCACTTGGAAGAAATATTGTAGATATGATTGGAGCACCATCACGGTGGAGGATGATTACGGGTAGTACCAAGGTAAACATGAAGAACAACTCAGGTTCAGTACCATATGGTTTGGATATTTTAGGTTCACACCATGATCTCCAAAAGGGTCCTTGACCTAGGCATGCAAGGCACACCGTAATTTTGTGTAAATAATATGACCAGTAAATAAAATTTTATGGCAACAACATAGCCGCTCAGTAGGTGTCATCATATTGTTCAAGGCTAGTAGGGTAAGCAACTCCAATAATGAATTTCCAGCTAGCCTAGGTGCCAAAAATTATGAAGTAAGGAGCACAAAAGGATTTCCCAGGTGGTGTCTTGGAGTCATAGCACTTTCATTCCATTTCCTCATTTTCTTCCCTTTTGTTTGTTGTGTGTTATTTTTTATTTTTGTTGTTGTGATCCCATAGCCGAATTGATACGACCAAAAAGTACAAAAGCTTCACATGTTGTCCTTGTAAATCTATAATCACACAAAGTGGAGATGGTGGAATCATGTAAGCAGGACAATACACCATGCCTAAATGGATATGAAATAATGAGCTTAGAAGGTGCATAAAATAAAGGATTTTAAATCATGTGTTGGTATGACTTCTAGATGATCCTCCACATGCCAAATCTATCCAAAATGGGGGAAAAATTCTATATATAGAACCCCATATGCAGCTGTAAAGATTACCAAGAAATATGAGCCTCAAAGCGTAGTTGAAGTTGAGTGTTCCCATGGTGAATGGTGATAAGCAAAGAAGGTCCTTGTTGTATTGTGTCAAAAATAAAAGTTGTAGCAAGATGGACAAGTGTTTTTGGCATTTTTCTTGCTCTTGGAATATATTTGGGCTACAATGGGGTATTTTTATGGGAATACAATCTATGGGGAGGTCCCATGGATTGGGCAATTCCTCTTAACATTGTCAAGGGATGACCCTAGGATTGTCTTCCCTTTTGTTTTGTTACTTTTCTATGCCCTTCTCATTATTCTATTCTCCCCCTATGCTTGTTGTTACTAACTCCTTCAGTTAATGGCACTTCATGTCTTCCTACTACTACCTCTTTCCTCTTTTTATTTCCTTCTTTGTGTTCTTGTTCTTGTTTCCCATCCTACTCTCTCCTTTTATCTTCTCTCTCCCCTTTGGTCCACCTTATTTTCTTTTTCTCCATTATATTATGCCTTGTTGTTTGTGTAGCTACCACACCATCACCCACCACCCTTCTTTGTATTGTAGTATCGTCTGACTGTAGTTGTCTGTGTCTTTTCTATCCTTATATTCTTCTCCTCTTCTCTATTTGAAAGTATTTTGTGCTTAATATTTCTTCTTGGGTTTCATTTTTGATAAAGTGGAAATCCCCTATGAGTCACCAAGAGTGTGGGTAAAATTTTTACCTCCTTTCACCCACTCATTCCTTTTTTTGTGAGAAATATGATTGCCCTTAGAAATGGTTAATTTTTGGGAGCTGGAACTTTGTGCACTGGGTGTTGATTTCTAGAAGCGACACTCATGGATGCAACAGGAGATGTTGGAGTAAGTTGTAGTGAGGAAAAAATTAATTTGGTGGTGCCTAGAAGGGTGGAGGTATTGGTCAGTTGGTGATACCAAGCAATTCCCAAAGGTCCACTCGATGATAGGTGACCATTAAGGGTGGGTATTGTTATTTATGAAGTGATCCCTGAGCTCCCACCAGTTCAAAATGCCAAAATTGGCTGTGTGGTATCGAGTAGGAAAATCGATAGACAGACCCTATTAATGGATCCCAAATCCTTTCCTCAATGATAGGGAAAAGAAACAAGACCCCAAATGACCACCACATGCAAAGGGTAAATAATAAGGGTAACTACACCATGACACTATCGGTGATGCGAACCATGTTCAATCTCCATGGTGGATGTGTATAAGAAGTATTTCTCAAAAAAAAAAAGCAGGGCAACAACAGGTTAGGGTTAGCTCTTGAAATACCATCCTAGAGGTAAGACAGGGGGTCACCTGAGTTTAAGCCAGGCAAAGAAATGGGCACCCACTAGACCCTCGAAGGGTCCCAAAATTGCATCTAGGATGGAAGGTGATATGAAGCCTATAACCTCGCCTTGAAAAGGATGAAGTGTAGCAAGCAAAGTTTTAGGTCAGTAGCAAGAAAAGGGTGGATCCCAAAAGTTCACCCATCGTGGAATTCTAACCACATCAAAGGACTTCCATATCAAAGGATTAGTACCCCATTTATGAGGGTGCACAATGAGTAGTTGGTAATTATGAGGTTTGGTACCTGACCAATTAGCAGCAACAAGTTGAGTCTCAGATCCATTGAAAATGTTGGCTTCAAAAGGTTTGACAGTGCATTTAATGACCATATTATTCAAAAAGTAGGTGGATAAATTTATGATCCATTAGATCAATCAAGTAGAGTAGAATTGATCAAGGGTCTAGATTCAAGTTGTAGAGCATGCCTTCTTTTGGTAGCCACCATTTATCACAGTCTATAAGAGATTTGAAGAGATCTACAACATGGCCACTTTGCTAGCACAGTCACATTGTCTTGTTCACTACCCATCATATTGAATGCAATATTTATTGTAAGGTATATATATTCTAGAATGCAAGTTATTCTAAAGGGTCAGCTCTTTAGCCATTACAAATCATATGTAAAGCTTTTCCTATTCAAGAAATACAAGTTTATTACTGTTTGATCTCTATTTAAGCTCTTGAATGTGTGAATGTTGAGTGTTTATTTTTGCTATAGCTATTCATATGGATGTGCTCTAATTCTACATTCTGGATTTCATGCATTTTCACCCAGTAGTTCTGGAATTCACATTCAATCATGTATGTTAGAAGTTAGATGAGAGTGAGGATTTTCACTTGTTCTTCTTATAGTATTTGGGTTCTGCTATACATATGTTTTGATGCAACTAAATTCATCCTCTTTTTAGCTCTAGCTTTAGCTTCCTTTGTTTTCTTTTAGCACCCCTTTCCCTCATCGTTGTTATCTAGGGCTCCCAAGAACCAACCTTCTTCGAAGATCAATTGTAAAACCTTTGACTTTGTGTTCATTCAATGTTGATCAGGGTTCGCGGGTGCGCAAACCTTTTTTGTTAGGCCAAATTTTTCACCAACAAGCATCCTCGACCATCTAAATAAGATCTACATCTACCAAATCAAATAATTGGTGGTAGAAGGTAAAAATGAATCCATCCATACAAAGAGCTTTATCCCTTATAGATTTGAATAAAATATCCTTAAGTTCTTTTAGAGTGACTACCTAGCAAAGAGAATTTTGTATTTCCTTAGTTATTACCTTAGGAATATTTTGTAGTAGTGCAACCTAAGCAACATGATTTCTATTTAATTTTTGATAAAGGGATTCATAGTGGTTAATTACAACTTCTTTGATCTCTAAAATGTTGGAGATATTGTCACCATTTTCTAGATAAATTTCATAAATCATATTTCTTTGATATCTCTAATGAGTCTTAAGATGAAATAATTTGGTGTTGAAGTCTCCTCACAACCAAGTCATGTAGGATTTGAGTCTCCAAAATTATTCTTCTTTCCTAGCTTTCACATGAATCTAGGAGAGAATGGAACTTTTCTTCAATTTTAATGTTTCATTGTGAGGTGCTAGCTCTAAAATATTTTCTAATTCTACTCGCTTAAGAAAGAGGAGTTGCCTAGATTTGTCGATATTATGATGCAATTTAATCCAAATTTTAAAATCAACTTTTAGACTAGAAATTTTGATCTTCCATCTATCTTCAGAATTGTAGGAGGGGCATCAAGCTTCCCAAATACACCCAACTTTCTCTGAAAATCCATTCAAGTTAACCCAATATAGGTTATATGTGAAATTCATGGGACCCAAAAATTTGCTATTGCCACTATCCAAAAGGATATGCTTATGATTAGATACTGTGCTTTGGATGATTTTTTTGATTATTAAAGGAAAGCATGTGAGAATATCTTCATGGACCAAGAATCTATCAATTATTTCAACAATGAAGTAATTTCTTGTTCTTTGATTAGTCCAAATATAGAGGCCTTTAGAGGGATTGATGTCTTGAGGATTAGCAAGAGAAATGATATCTTCCACATACTTCCTCTAAGGATCTCTAATACTAGAGTTACCTCTTTTTTTATTAGGGAAGAGCACCAAATTAAAATCTCTAACTATGATCAAATTGCTTGGCTTACTTTCTTCAATGTAGGAAAGAATTGAAAGCCAACATTGCTTCTTGAAAATTGAGGAGTTAGGGGTATACACATTCAAATAGGTGAAAGAGAAACATATAGCATAAAAATAAGAGAAATCCAATGTTTAATTTTATTACCACCTATTTTGGATAAAATTATTTTATCCCATGTAAAAAGACCACTAAAGGCTTCTCATACACAAATATCATCAATTTTAAAGTTGCTCCAAATACATCTCCATGCTTTAGAGGTGCCTTTTTTTATCTAACTCTATTTCTTGAATATCTACTAAACAAGGGCAAAGGTCCTTTATCAAACATTTGGGGTAGGTTTTCATAAGGACCCCACCTAGACCTTTATAATTCCATGAGAGCATTATCATTTTTTGGTGGGTTTCTTCCCTTTGGAGAGACCCTCCAATGTAGCTTGAGTCTTAGTTGCAACATTTTTCTTTGCTTCTTATATTGTTATTTTATGGTTAGATTTCCTATTTGACTTAGAAGAGGATCATGTTATAATAGGCACAGGGTAGGAGCCAGGGATTATGATGTCTTCCCCTAGTTCAAATTAACTTTCTTTTCCTTAGTAGGTTCTTCACTCATCCTTTCTTATAGAGTATGATCTACCAATTTTGCATCAATAGAGGCTTTCTCATGGTTTTATTCTTCATGTTCAAAGTTAGCTTGGAGATATTTTTCTTGATCTATGTTTAGAGCATCATACCTATTAGAATTCTCAAGGGGTTTGGAGTTAGTAGGTCTAGGATTTTGGCTTCTGGCCCTTCTATCTCTCATCTTGGTTTGTGCTTGCTAAAATTCTTCATTGTCATCCTGATTCTTCTTACTATGTGGTTTCTTGATAAGTAGGCAATCTTTGGCAAAGTGATCATATTAATTTAAAAGGTAAATGCTCATAATATAAAACTTGTGTGTGGATCCAATCCAAAACTTTAATTCCAATAGATTTAGGTAAGCCATTTTTTAGATTAACTTGAACACAAATATGAGCATAAGAAGCATTTAGATTTTTGGGAGGAATTCAATCGATAAACTTTCCAATATTATTTTAAATGAGATTTAGAGTGGTTTAATTCCAAATATGGAGAGGAAGAAAGGGAAATCCTACCCAAATAGGAACTTCCTCAAATACATCTACTTGAAGGTCAAAGTGGGCTATCCAAAAGTTTAAAAATAAGGTACTTGAACCCATAAAACATGACCCTCCTTGAAATATAGCATCACAATATTCTTTGTTTTATATAATGACCATGAAGTATCCTCTTCTACAGAGCAAGGGTTCATACTAGAGATCCTAGACTCCCAAGATGTAGATATCTACTTTTCCAGAGCATTCAGGCTTGGCTAGATTTCAATGAGCATTCCAAACAAGGCTTGCTAAAAAATGTTAACAACAAACTATAGAACATTTTCTATGGGTACTTCAACTGTTGGTGTAGATCCCTTCCTAGGAACAAAGGCATTAGAGTTCAAATAAGTAGGTTGGAAGAAACTAGATCCAATAGAACTAGAGTTTCATTTTGAAGGAAGTTTACTCTTGAGAAGGTAGATACCCACCTGAATAGCACCGAAGGCAAATAGGAGTGAAAAAAGGAAGGTATAGAAGGGAGGAAAGGAGAAGGAACATACTTTCTCACCATGGTAGAACTTACCAAATACACAAAGCAACAATAAATAGTTGTGGTCTAGGGTTTGAATTTTTGCACAATATTTTTAGATATTTAGTTTGTTCTTCAGTGGATAAGAATGATCAATTTTTTTGGTGATGGATAATTTACAAGACATGTAGAGGGATGAATAATTTTCAAGCCATATAGAACTCACCAAATTTTGATTGTTTGAGACCAAAATATTAACATCAAATTTGCTCCCAAGGCATTGTTGATGGAATTTCTATGCAACATCAACCATATGGGCCAGATCAAATTGACCTTGGGTTACATGGACGTGTCTGTATTTGTATTACAATCAGCCAAATGGACACATAGATCATCAAGCTTTAAACCCTTTGAATTTATTGCTTTTAGTTCCTTCACACTACCATTAGACTGCAATTTGGTATTGTTACACTCCCTCAATAGGATTTGAAGTCATCATTGTCATTGTGCCCTTTGGAAGGCATCACTACAATTCATGCCTTTTTTCTCTCTTTGTTGCAAAATTTTCCATAATGATTTTATTGCAGTTTGAGGTGCTTGTAATATAGGAATGAGAATTAGCCCTTGGTTCGATGTGCATGCTTCTATTTTAAAGCATGAATTATGTGATGAGCAAGCAACATTTTGTGAAGATGATTGAATATAATTACTACTTTGCATGAGAATTAATCCCTTCTCCATTCCGTTGGGATGATTGTATGCTCTTGGGTAGTCTCCGGCTAGTGAATGCTTTTAGATGATTATATGCTCCCTATTTTTAAGAAAAAATTTCCACAAGGCTTTCTCTTCTTCTTCTTCACCTATGAGGATTATCTTTTTGGGAACTTGCATTTCATATCTCCCACTTTTATTGTACAACCATTGGAGTAAAATGCTTCTTGACCAAGGAGGTATAATGAGGGCATCACTTTGTTCTAGGATTAGTTTGTTAGTATTCTTCCTAGGATTATGAGGCATAGATTTATTATTTATGTTAATAATCCCATGAGCTATTATGCTCACATGAGTTCTAGTTAGTTTATAGAAATTCTAAGTTGGCACCTAGTTAGCTTAAGTTAGCATCCATTCAATTAGCTTAAGTTAGCATATAAGCCTAAGTATTTACTATCTTATTTATGGCTATTCCATGATACACCATACAAATTGTTTAGCAATCCTACTTGTATAAAGGAGTGTCTTTTTCAATAAATAGACATTGGATTTTGGATCCACAATACTGGAAGACAAAGGAAATTTATCATTGATTGAAACCTTGAAAGGGATAGATCTTGTTTCTTTCCTCAATGTTGCACCTGCATGGTCACCAGGTTGAAGCTCCACCTGCTGATATCCTATCACCATAGATTCACAACCAGATAGCTCCTAGAGGAGGGGTTTGAATCTCAAAAACTAAAAAATAACTCATCCAAACTCCACCCTCTAGGCATTAATCTCACAAATCTCTTCCTAATTTATTTTTTAATATCACATATTGATTAAAAAATAGAGTTATTATAATAATTATTACTTAATATAATAATAAAAACATATTTGTATCATAAGTTGTTTTTATGAATGTCATTATGAGTCACTTATAAAGAAGCAAAAACCAAAAGTTATAGGGATCACTTAATATAATTTTTTAATTAGTTATATATAGGATTGAAAGTACCCCACCCATATTACATTGTGATTATACTACCACATTATTTGAGCAAAACATAAAGTGGTATTATATTGCCTGACAAGATTTTAACCTAGGTATCAACATTAGGAGCCTACAATTTTAACTACTTGAGCTCATGCCATTTGATAATTAATGATAATGTTTTAATAAGCTACATATGGACTCTATTGGGTGCCACTTCCGTCAAAACAACAAAACATTATATCTACTATTTCATAGTCTTATTACGCATATAAATTTTCAAGTTTTTTACTATTATTTATATCTTTGTAATAATATAATGATAAATAACTAAAATATTTAATTATATTAAAAATTTAATAATTATATATAATATTTTTATTTTTGCACTAATTAGAAATAGTATATATATTTGTTTCTATATATTAATTTTAATACTTTAAACAAATTTTTTTTTTTGGTAATTATTTTAATAGATTAACAGTGGGTTTTTATAGAGGATCCCAAAACCTTATGTACAAAATCAGCCTGGCTGGAATGTGCATCATGCCTTGTGGCTGGAGGAATAAAACTGATGACAGAAAACAAAAACTGCTAATTTCCCGAAGGCTAAAAGTAGGGCCCTTATGCCTGAATATCCTAGAAAGAAACCACATTTTACCAAGGAAAACAAAAATACTAGCTGGAGAAATTTGACCATCGAAAGCAGAAACAGCCAAACCAAACGAATGACCTTCTGAAGTGGGGATAACATCATGAGAGGATATCCGCATTGGCCAAAATCACCACCTCAAACGCATGAGCGCCACACAACAGGACACGTGGTCGCAAGCCCTTTGTTGGCCATGTGGTCTACCACGCGATTTCCTTCCCTAAAAATATGACACGCCTTCCACCTGTCACGTTGAGAGAGGAGCATCCTAGCCTCAAGAATGATGTTGTAGACCCTCCAAGACGGGTCTTTAGAGCCTAGCAGATAGTTGACTATATTGAGCGAATCACCTTCGACTATCAAAGGTCGAGGATCCTCGGAGAGGATCTGGATACCTTTCAAAACACTTCTGGCTTCAGAGATAGTGATTAGTCTGGGCACCCAAATCTTCACAATAAGCCAACACGAGATTCCCGTTATGGTCTCTAACCACACCACCAGAACCAGCGGGGCCAGGATTGCCTTTGGCCGCACCGTCAAAGTTTAATTTAATCCAGCCCATAGGGGGCTTGGTCCAAATAACATCCCCACGCTGAGACTTAGAAACACCATCATGAAAAGGGAAGAGGCCCAAACTTTTGAAGATCGTTGCTTCACCAGGAATGCTGGGACGGGAACTAGGAACAACTTTAGAATTCTTAATGGCGAAGGATAAGGCTCTCTGAGCAACACAAGGAGGTACTCTAGGGACCTTACTGAAGACTCTGGAATTCCTCTCTAGCAAAATCTGCCAAATGGAGTAGTGGAAAGAGGCCTCAAGAAGGAAGCGAATTTTAGGATTCTTGAAAGGATTGGGCCATTGGTGGAAGGCATCTTTGAGGGAGTGGGGAGTGCACCAAAGGATTTGAAAGGAAGACAGGACAGTTCCGAGGATAGAATGGGAAAAAGGACAGTGCAAAAATAAGTGGTCTGTTGTCTCACAATCAGCAAAGCACAAGAAGCACCTGTTGGGAATAGCAAAACCCCTCTTATGGAGGTTGTCGATGGTTAAGGCTTTATTATGAAAGGCAATCCACGCAAAGTAATTAACTTTAGGAATAATACCCTTCCTCCAAATCACTTTCCACCAGTGATCCATGGCAATCTCGCAAGTAAGAAGGTCATAGGCGGTCTTGACAGAGAACAGACCATCCTCCGTGCCATGCCAGATGATTTTGTCATCTCTTCTAACAGATGGAATTAAAACAGACCGAAGAATATTAGACAAAAAAGTCATTTCATTGTTAAAGCCGTCCAGGACTGGCAAATTCCACCGAGGGGGAAGAGAGCTCCGATCAATGAAGTCCACAACCTTGAGTTGGGAATTTGGATCCACCTGGGATTTCAGGCCAGCAAGGTCCGCTATCAACTCAAGAGCTCCATCAGTAACCCACTTGTCCTTCCAGAAGATAATGGAGTTGCCATCACCCAAAATCCAACGAGCACCAGAGCTGATCAGAGAGCGGGCTTGAAGCACCGATTTCCAAAAGGCAAACGCTTTAGGAGGAATCCCGACATCAAAAAGAGAACTCGATCCAAGATATTTCCTCTTAACCAGCTTGACCCACTCTGATGGGTCATTAGTCAGGATCTTCCAAGCATGCTTAGCAATCAAAGCAATGTTCATGAGTCTTGATCTCCTCATTCCCATGTCGCCTTGGTCCTTTCGCAAGCAAACCTTATCCCAGGCCACAAGAGGAATTCTGGATTTTTCTTCATTGCCAGACCATAGAAAGGTCCTCTGAATCTTTTCAATCTTGGAATGGACAGAACAGCAAAGATGAACACGGACATGAAGTAAGTTGGGATTCCTTGGAGACAAGCTTTGGTAAGGGTGGCTTTCCCAGCTTGCGACAAGAATTTGCCTTTCCAAGTGCTCAGCTTTTTGTGAAGACGTTCCAGGATCATGTCCCACAAGCTTCCATTGGCCCGGCCATTACAAGCCAGAGGCAAACCCAGATAAGACGCAGGCAAGGAATCAATAGTGCATTCCAAAATTCTGGCTATGCGAGTCGCCTTCGCATAGGAGTGTTAATAAAGTAAATTTTGCTTTTGATGTAATTGACTTTCTGTCCGACAACCTTTTCATAACGGGAGAGGATTCGCTTGATGGATTTGGCTTGAGTGACGGACGCCCCAGTGGAGATGAGGGTGTCATCCACAAATTGCTGATGAGAGACAGGATCGACTCTAGAGGTGGGAAAAATGCCAGAGATCTTATTCTGGCGAAGAGCCTCTTTCAAAGACCAACTCAGAACCTCAGTCACTTTGGAACAAAAAAGGAGGGAGTGGATATGCAACTACTGACAAGGTCAATCCATTGAGGGTGAAAGTCAAACTTGAAGAGGACAACACAGAGGAACCTCCTGTCAACTCTGTCAAAAGCTTTATTCATGTCTAGCTTGAGGAAAAGAGCAGAGATTTTTGGAGCGGTGAGCAGAATGGAGGGTTTCATGGATGGTGATGACACCATCGAGAATGTTTCTGCATTTCACGGTGCTTCCCTAAGAAGGAACAACCAAGGAGGGAAGAAGGGACCTCAGACGGTAGACTATGGACTTGGTTAAGATTTTATAAAAAACATTGCACAGGCTAATGGGACGATAATCAGAGAAACTTTTGCAGGCGTAAGACTTAGGGATGAGAGCAAGAAAGGTAGAATTTAGTTTTGGATGGATGGATCTGGAGACTTGAATCTCCTAAATTGCTTCGTACACATCCGAGCCCACAACATCCCACATAACTTGAAAAAAATGGGGGGGAAAACCGTCAGGCCCAGGGGCCTTGTCTGGTTGCATGGAGAACAAAGCTTCTTTAATCTCGGACACAGAAAAAGGCTCCAAAAGCTTAAATCTTACCTCGGGAGGAACTTTGATTGGGAAGTTATCCAACAGATATTTCTAAACCTGGAGATCACTATCGGGAGGAACATCGAGCAGATCCTGGAAGAAATCAACCGCTTCACTTCGGATTTCCTCAATATCCTTGGTAACATGTCCATCCTTGCACACCACTTCCTTGATTTTGTTAGCCCCTCTGTGCCGCAAAGTTGATGCATGAAAAAAATTCGTATTGGAGTCTCCATTTCTCAACCAGAGGTCCCTAGATTTTTTGCGCCAGAAAGTTTCTTCCCTTGCAATAATAGAATGATAATCCACCAAGAGCCTCATTTCCTCCTCCCTGAAGCAATCGGTGTAACCTTTGAGCTCCATTCTCTCCTCCACCAATTTTAGGTTCGCAGAAATGGACCTTTTGGACTCAAAAATGTTGCCGAACACCTCCTTGTTCCATGTTTTCAAATTCCTTTTGATTAACTTGAGTTTTAAGGCCACTCTCTTGGAAGCGGAACCTCGCTACCTTCTGCCGCCACCAGTCAGTAACCAACCCTCTAAAGTCCTTGTGAGAAATCCACATGGACTCAAATTGAAGGGGGTTTTAAAAATAGGCCCATCAATCGTCTCCAGGACAATAGGATTGTGATCAGACCCAATCCTCGGTAAGGCCGAGAGAGTTGCCGCACCGAGTATGGGAATAGCCTCTTGGGATATGAAGAATCTGTCAAGCTTGACTTGAATAAGATTGCTCCCAATCCTCCTGTTGCTCCAAGTGAAGGATGCCCCCTTGAGGTCAATGTCAAGCAAGTTATTGGTAGAAACAAAATCTCGAAAGTCTTCTAGACTGTGGCTAGAGTGGTCCGATCCTCCTTTCTTTTCAGATGGGTGAAGAGGATAGTTGAAATATCCCCCTAGAACCCAAGGGAAATTACAGAACGTTTCCCTCATCTGGGAAATAGCCTTCCACATTTTTTCTCTCTCCGAGATAGAGTTTGGGGCATACACATTGGACAGGATCCAAGAAAAGTTAATGGCTTTGGAATGAAACAAAACATTGATAATCCTGCTGGAAGTTGAGAGAAGGCTGCCCTCAAAAATCTTTGGATCCCAAAGAATCATGAGACTACCTGCCGTTCCCACCGCAGGACTAGAGAGGAATTTTGCCTTAGCCCAAATGACCTTAGCAGCTCTGGCAGAAGAGATAGCATCGGTCTTAGTCTCTTGCAAAATTAGGATGGACGGATTCGTCCTCTTTCTGAGATCAGCCACCAATCTCCATTTGGCAGCTGCATTAAGCCCTCTCACATTCCATGAGAGGACTTTCATCCCAACAGTTTGATATTCTTCTTACCTCCCTTTCCTTGCTGGAGGGGAGGTTTTGGGACAGACGAGTCACCCATCTGGGAATCAGAATCATCCTGAAAAAGCAGCCATTGAGTACCATTTGCAACATCTGCCGCTGTCTCCTTGTCCCACTTGTCTTTGTTGGGGGGACGACCTTGCTTCCTTTCACTACCAAAATCAACACCTTGCTTTCGGCTTCTCGTATTACGAGGGCTGATATTACCGCATCGCTCACCCCTTATTCCTAGTAGGTAATCTTCCAAAGACATTTTGGGACTTGGGGTGGTTATGGTCCAAGATTTTGGGTGAATCTGCCTGTGCGGTGATTTGGGGGAGGGACTGGTCCTTCTCCTCCTGTGGTCCAAGGTGAGGGCTTGCACCACATGGCTCAGAGACCGTTTGGGGGGATACTGCTTCCACCGGGTGGGAGGATTCGGGATGGTCCCTAGATGGGCCTGGAGATTCATGCCCTTTCGTAGCAGGGTGCTTTGTCTGACCTTCACCGTGTTCCAAGGGGTTGCTGGAATCTTGTTTCTTCATCCTTGGATTTTGAAGAGGACAGTTGGACTGGAGGTGCCCTTGAGAACTGCACTGGGGGCAGAAAGATGGTCTGTTCTCATACACAATGGCTTGCTTGTGGAGAATGATATCTCCAGATCGGAGAGTGATGGATGATGGAAGGTCAGCCTCCAAATCTGCCAGAACGCAGAACCAAGCTTGAACAAATCTGGTTCGAGCTTTGGTGGGAGGGTCAATGGTAACCAACTCACCAATGGAGCGTGCAATTCCTCTAATTACATTTTCATGCCAACAGAAGAGGGGGAGACTCGGGAGTCTAACCCATATTGGAGCAATGTTGATATTTTGGGTCTCGGGGTTGAAGTCCATACCCCACTTCCTTAGAAAGATACTTCTACGGCCTAGGAACCAAGGACCACCAGCCAGGATTTTACAGTAGTCCTCCTTGTTATTCAGTCTAATCACGAAAAAACCCCGGGTTAAGGCCGCCAACTCCATGTGACCAGAGGTTCGCCATTTACCTGCCGCCCACTTGCGAATGGTCTCCATGTCGGGACGGCCGCCAATAAACTTACCGATGAGGGTAAATTTTTTGAATTCCACAAAGCTTGAAAGAATTTCCGCCGGGATGTCCAACTCGTCCCCGGCAGGAAACAACTCCTTGGAGAGCAGACCGTTAAGGGTTTCTGAAGCCGCTGCTTGAGCGTACGACTTCTGATGTCCACCTCCACATTTGTCTGGTGGATCCTTGTCATGACCTACATCCTCTTTGGTTGGAGAGGACTCCTTAGCGCCCCCGGTCTCTGACTGCCCTCCCTCCACCCTGCTGTGCCCCTGGTTCAGTCTGTTGGCGTTCCCGTGCTCTCCCGCAGAAGCTTTCCTGCCCGTCGTCATCTTGCCATCAAAAACTACTTTAAACAATTTCTTATAGCTTAAGAACTATTTTTTTCAATGGGTTATATGGGATTGAAACGAGCCCCACTTGTATTACATCATCACCACATAGTGGTATTACAACAAAGCTTGGATATTATCCATGTATCATTTGGAAAGATTCAAACTTGGGTCTCCTTCTTGAAATGTTGAGGAATCTAACTGTTTGAGCTAATGCCACTTGGTATAGCCTAAGAACTATTTGAATGAATAACAAAAATGTAATTTTAATTAGCATGCATACATAATGCATTTTTATTTCCATTTATAACAACAAAATGAATTATTATCAAAATTTAGAGACATGGACACATCATGATCTTACATGACTCTTGTTTATTTTATTTATACTCCAAGTATATATTTTTCTACTAGTTAGATTGTGTATCTTATATTTCAATCCTTCAATTTATCTATACATACCTTAGATAATACCCTTAGGTTTATCCAATCTATTGTTCAAAACTAACCTTATCTATTTTTACCCCTTTTTAGGTGGTTTACCTAATTTGGCCCTGTGTTAGTGTTTGTTATGCTCAAGACTGTGTGTCTTTCCAACCTTATATAAATTTAAGTAAAATGATATTTAAATATATATATTTTTGTTTTAAACTAAAATACACATTAGTTAGATATTTTATTATATTGCCTTTTCAATAAGATTAATGGATTATAAATATGGAAATAATAGTTTAATGTATTGGTCATTGTTGATCCATGAGAATGTTTGATCTCCTTGTTGCACCCATGTAACCATTATCAACAATTGAAAGTGAGGAGATTAATAATCTCAATCTAGATATAGGTCATCTCCCTATTTACATAACAAAACTAAACTAAAAATAATTGAAGAAAAGGGGTATGAGAAAGAAAGTAAAATGCATGAAATATAATTTCAACCAAGTGACTGTAGCCACATTAGCATGACATAATTGATCTAGTAAAACAAGTGGTAGCATTAATGCATCAAACCTCAAATAAAATTGTAATACTATACAAAAAGGACTAATAGGATATAAACATGTAAACCATAAATATCATATATCCAAAGATAAAAAAGTAAACATGCAATCAATCTTTGATACCCATGCTTACTTTATTCATTGGTTGTAGTATGAATTTATAAATACTAGTTTGGTATCTATTTTGTGCCTTGAAATACATGTCCAAGATACTTTAATCAATGAAACACCCTTTTGAATTCACTACTCCATTGACTTTCCTTGATTAGTGATTTGTCATTTTAGAAAATCAACAAATGATTAATTGGAAGGAAAATTTCCCCTTTAGTGAGTTGGAAAATTACCATCAAGCTTGTTTGGTGAATCATTGACATTAGAACTTAAGTAGAATTTCTTTCAAGTTCTTAAGTTTTGATTTCTATTCTTCAAATTAGGTCACCTAAGTATGATTCACATATCTTATCATGTTTTTCAACTGTCCTAACCATCTTATAGCTCAATTTGTCTCAATATTTACTTTGCCCTCCTACACAACTAATTTCACTTCTAGATAGTGATGGTAGTAATCAAAATTTGGTGAATTATAGGGACATCAAGATCAGTTGATAATAAATCCTATCCTATACCTTATTCCATTAGGCATAAAGTCTTCAAAACCGGGTCATTCAATAAATTGTAAAATTTTGAGACTTTCCTTCTATAATGGAGGTCTTAATTATTAGGCAATAGTATCTACAAAATTAACCACTCTATGTCTAATGGTGTTTAAAATTTTCTTAGCTCCATGATTATCACCTCCAAGTATACTTTATTTGCTATTTGCTTCATACCTTCCAACAATGCCTCCAAATTGACGATCATATTTGAGACTTCTATTACTGCACTTCTAGGAGACTCCTCACCTTATGCAACCTTTGTCTTTTTATATTTGTTCAAAATAATACATTGATAACTAGTGATAAATTCTTCCTATTTTATGAAAAGAGTAGGCAATCAATTATCCATTGAATAAAATATTCTAGAATATTTTTTTTCACCTCATCGAAGGATGCCTTCATGTTGTCGCAAGCTTGTACACAATCTTCCAACTTCATTTTTTTTTTTAGGCAATTTTTTTTATAGATTATGACAAAATTCAACCTAATGGAATTTCCTAACTCACTCTATGCTTTTTATTTTACCTTTTACATAGTTTTATTTTTTATAAAAAAAAAACTTTCTAAATTTCTTATTTTTTCTAGAAAGCAACCTGCCTAAATAACTTTCCCACTACATACTTATTATTTTATGCATCCTGTCTTTTTTGTTGCTAGATAGCTTTTTTAATGCATGCATGTTTTTACATTGCATGTTTTTTTAGTGCATGTACACATTTTATATTGCATGTTTTTTTTCTAGAATGCATGGATGCATGGTCTATTCTCATAATTTCAAACAATAGACTAAATGAAAAACCCTAGAAAAATCAACATATCTTGCTTACTCATTTCCTAAAGGGATCTTCATCATTCTGGTCAAAGTTTCTTTAATTTTGTCATTGTTCCATCGAGAATGGATTGTGACCATTACCACAACCTTAAGTAATACATCTTTATGCATTTGGTCAGGATTCATGATTTTTTCCCTTTTTCTTGTTCCAATATCTCCAATATTCTTTACACTTATGATAGATGATAATTTTTTACTTGAGCCCACAAAAGTCTTTTCTTTCTTTTTCTAGGTATTAAATTATGTAGTTTTGGATTTCATTGCATTTGAACTTTATGTCAGATTTCATCATCCTCTTTTGACATCTTGGCATCTATAGGATTACCCTTCATAATTTATTCTATGTTTTCTTTGTGAATGAAATCCTCCATAATTGGGCTTCCTATTTTTTCTTCTATAATGATTTCATTTTGGGTTTCTAGAATTTATTCAAATAAAGAAATCTCTTGGTACTTTTTTGTAAACTTCTTATTTTATACCCAATATTTACTTTTCTTTTTAGGGATCTAAAAATTTGGCTCTTCCTCACTACTATCTAGATATGTAGTCTAGTTTTTCATTAGCTTCTTAGGACAATCTCTCAACAAATTGAAAAGCATGAAACAATTAAATTTGAAGTTTATTTGCAATGCAAAAAATAAATAGGCAAGAAATTGCCAAAATTACAATGTAACCACCATCCGTGATATAGAACCTAAGAATAAAGCTGGATTTTTATTCAATATCATGCAATATATAGTAATAACAAAGGAAATAAATCGGTAGAGGGTTATAACAACCTATAATAAAATGCTAAATAGGGATAACCGCTCAACCATAATAGAATGCACACAAACTAAGAACTGCTAGAAGACAAAGCAATCTAATAGTCCAACAACAACATCCTAAAACTAGCTAGTGCAATCCTCATGTGGGCATACTATGCCTCACGCATTACATCATATGCAATAAAATAACAACATATGCAATAAAATCATAACTTAGGCTTAATGAATAAATCTAAGTGTCCTTAACACTCCTCCCAATAATAGAAGCATTGGATCCCAATGCTCTCAATAAATGTGGAAAGTCATGGGCCATCTCATGGTGAGGAATCCAATGAGCCATATGTGGAAAGTGATCGTGACAGGCAACAAGGTAAGTAGTGGAAGAACCCTATCGAGTGTGATGAGCCTTCATCTCAAAAACTCTAACTGAAATGAGTGGAAGCTGATGATCAGGTGCAATTGCTACTGTAGGGCTGATGACAGGTTCAAGTACCAAAGGAGGATCCTAAAATGGTATCTTTGGAAAGCATTTCTTATCCAAAGGAAGCAAAACTCTATCTCTAACCTGATATGAGTGAGGACTGTGATGTTTGCACACCACGCTCTACTGCTCCTATGGAGTCTGCTACAAGTCCTGTGTTATCTTGCCCTAAAGGCTCTATCGGTGTTAAATGAAGGAAGTGACCTTGGCTTGCTCCTCCATGTGTGCAATGGTTAAAGAGGGCAAATCCAAAGGCAACTTCTATAGAGCAAGTGGTTGTGCGTCCATAGGGGTACCCAAAATGATGTCAAAAGAATGAATGGAATATTTCTCATGAGTGATGGGTTCCTTAACCACATGCTCTTGTGATTTTTCATTTTGTGGAATTGAAGCTTCTTTATCATGTGCCTTTGATGGTTCTTGTTCTTTCTCTTGTGTGGAACTTATGTAAGTAGGGGCCAAAATAAGTGCTTGACTTAATGGCTTACGAACTTAGCTACAACTTAGCATCAAATTTTATGTAGATGTAGTGCTTTGTATCAAGTAGGTTTTATCATGCAAATCCAATGTGTATGTGTTAATTTAGCATGATATACAACATTCCTATCAAATTGATAGGGTTTACCTAGAAATAGTCCACAAAAATCCATCTTTGTGACATCACATCTTACTTTATCCATAAAATTATCACCAAA
Organism: Wollemia nobilis; assembly: GCA_028583015.1. Lineage (NCBI taxonomy): Eukaryota > Viridiplantae > Streptophyta > Pinopsida > Araucariales > Araucariaceae > Wollemia > Wollemia nobilis. The sequence continues at coordinate 37,692,712 of JAQPPZ010015824.1, read as the reverse complement.
AGCAAAATTCAAGGTGCAAGTGTGTGTGATGTTAGATGTGGAGTCTACATCCTTCCACCCAAGTGCATATGGTTGGTGATGTGCCTTTATGGGAAGCTTCAACTTATCTACAAAAAACTTCGCTATAAGGTTTTTTTGTGATCTATTATTTTTTGATACAATACACATAAAAATCATGTATAAGGTGGGCTCTAGTGAAAAATAAATGGTCACGGTCTTCTTGAGCAAACACATTCGACATGAGGGTAACTTTGTTTAGTTTACCCCTTAAAGTTGGATATTCTTCTTCTATCCCTGTAGTCACAATGGGACCATCATGTGGTTCCTCATTTGTAGGTTGTACAATTAGGGACTTCTTCTTCTTCATTCTTTCAAGAATAAAATATTTAGCTTTTGTATGACCTTGCTTTTTACAATAATCACAATACATTGTTGAAGAAGAAGGGTCTTTAGAGTGAGAAGAAGAAGAATGTGCTTTAGGAGAAGTGGGAGGAGAAGAAGAATGAGGGGAAGAATGAGAGGTGTTATTCACATTTTGTTGATGTTGATGCCCATATTTGGAGTTGTTGTCCTACCGAGATCTTTGACATGCACCAAATTTCTCCTCTACGAGAGTGGCATGCTTGAATGCCACATCCAAAGTGAAGAAATCAATGAAATTTATTTCCCTAAAACATTTATCTTGCAATCCACACGTGAGCTTGTTAATCAAATCTTGTTCTGAATATTTCACACCAAGAAACACCCTTAGCCTATTGAATTGGAAAATGTAGTCAGCAACTAACATACTATAGGCTTACCTCAATCTATACCACTTGGTTGTGAGGTCATTTTGGTAATTTTATGGAAAAAATGTATTTTTCAAAATCTGGATCAATTCTATCCAAGTCATGGCAGCATTATGGCTTTGTCTTTCTACAATTAAAATTTTTTCTAAGCCTGTGATTTTAACTGTAGCAAATGCAACTTGTCCATCTTTAAGAATTTCAGCATAATTGAACCAAGTTTTCATATCTAGAATCCATGTAGACAAGACATCAGGATCCCTTAATCCATCATATAATTTGACCTCACATTTTGCTTTATTGGCATGATTGTGATGAATTTTTCTATCACTAGGAGTCAATTATACAATAATATATTTTACCTTATCTGCCAAAATATCTACTGCATCAGTAAGTTTTTTTATTTTTGATTTGAGGTCATTATCCATGTTTTTCTGTGTATATGCCAGACTAGGAGGATTACAAAATGGTTTTGCAATACTATCTAAGCTTTAGGAACAATTTTCAAGGTTTTCTAATGTAGAATTTTACCTAGATTTTACAAAAAAAAAGTGTCTTTTTGAAGTTTACAAAAATAGGGTGATTTTAGTACTTTACAAAATCAATTATTTTTCCAATTTCACACGTAAAATTGCACTTAAACATTTAAAAATTTTAACCCTATATGCAAATTATTGATATTTTGGGGTAAAAAAATGGGTAATTTCTATAAAAATTGAGTGAAAATTTTGCAAAAATTGAAAAATTTCACCTCCAAAGTCGAAAAATGTCCTCCACAACAAAATTTGGTGGGTCTAATGCGTGGTCAATTACCCTATTTCAATGGTCAATGGTGGAACTGCAAAGCCAATGCATCGAGGGTCAACAAGTCAACAACGACCAATTCAATGGACCCTCCAAGTCAACACATCGAGGGTCAACAAGTCAACATCAACCAAGTCAACGGGCCCTCCAAGTCAACGCACCACCAATCAACACCTGTATGTGCTCGAGCGAGTAGCGTGGAGTGTCTAGCAATATAGAAACTCTTAAGGTGTGTTTTGCACCTTATAAAGGTCTCTATATCCCCCACACACTCAATGTGGGTTAAAAGGCATGAGTTTTTTTACAAAAATTTGTTGTCCAATGATAAAAAAATTTCGCATCACAGAAAAAACAACTGTCGATGAAAAGGTTTAATAAAACCTTAGTATATCAAAAATATTTTACGCCAAAGAATTTACAAATGCTAAAAATTTTGTACATCCTGATTCTCGCCAAGGGTAAATTTCGTACACCAAAGAAATTGATCACATCGTCGAGAAGTAATGTTTGCACCCAATACTAAATTGTGTCACTAATTTTTACATGTCATAATCATTGAATCATCATTGGGTAAATGTCTTAGGTGCTAAACAGGTTTCAGAATCTCCACCTGCTAAACAGTTTGTGTTGGGACTATCCAAATCTACCGTGAAACACTATTGATTTGAAATCAGCGATCCACGTGTCTGCCGAGTTTGAGTCTCGTTGGAGATTAAATGGCACCAAGTATGACATGTAAATATCTTCATGTAGGATGCACACCAAGAGAATTTCATCATTAAACCAATATTGATAAACAATAGTTCATCATTGTGATGTATCTCGTGTCGAGATTGGAGTAGATCTGATTGGATTACCTCATCAACATCAGTATTAACGAAAGTGTAAGGCTTACATTCCACCTGGTGCAACTAACTCATCACGTGTTTGACACATATTGGATGGTATTTTGCTTATGCTCGATGTGGTTAATCAAAACATTAGGTCACATTTTAATTTTTTATCTTCTCTCTATGATTTTGACCATCACCAATATACGATCTCTATAGTTGTAATTACTGTGAGTGGTGCATGTGCTCGGGCTGTCTCATTGCCAATGAAAGTAGTCATAGTGGGAGTGGAGGAAAAATTATTTATTCCTTCACTCGATATTTATGCTTCAAGCTACAATCACAGGAGGGGATCACTGGGTATTTTGGTCGTCTCTACGATGATTTCAATCACCACCTGCACTCGAGCTAGAGATTTACATTTTAGTTGTGTTGTTGATAATCTTTCAACAATGTAATTTGGTCTGGCCTGCAATAAGGCAATGGAGGTTACCCGTTCGGGTTAACCCTCTGACATTTCATCAAGAAAATGGGTGCAAGGGAAGTATCTGGTCGCTTTCACCTTGAGAGCTTCACCAAAATGATGTGACTGGTAATGAAGCCAATTTCATGCAATCACCAACAGGATCTATTTCCTTGTCTCTGAATACCAGTGATATAGAACCCAAGAATGAAGCTAGATTTTTATTCAATATCATGCAATATATAGTAATAACAAAGGAAATCAATCGGTAGAGGGTTATAATGACCTGTAACAAAATGCTAAACAGGGATAACCGCTCAACCATAATAGAATGCACACAAACTAATATGGTAACTTGAAGTACAACCTAATGTTGTGGGCCAGACAACCTTGACTTCTTTTTGTGGGTATGAAAATCTTGTAAATCAACCATTAATGGTGCTTGCGGGGAGGCCATCACCATTACCAAGGTTAATCATATTCCTGACAGGAAGGTCATGACGGGAGGTAATGAAGGATGAAGTGTGCATCTCTTCTAGGTTGACCTTGATAGTACTAAGTGGTGGACCTTGTGCTTAACTCAAACTGGGTTTAATAATGACATAATAGAGTGGGATATTGTGTCGTTAAGAGTAATATAAGACATCGAGCAGTTACCACGGTATTGGTAGACCCTAGACAATTTCCAAGGAATGTGGATATCCATCTAGCTCCAGCATGCACTCTCTATCTCTTGCTTAACTAGAAGTCTTGATAAGATATGGGGAAATTACGTGCCCAACCTCTAGGTGAAATGGGCCCTAGAGGAGAAACCCCTACCTAAACTTGGAATCTCGGGACGAGAGAAGGAAGTTCATTAGAGGTAATCACACCAAGATTTGGACAATCTTGATCTCATGGGTATTCTGACTATAGCAGAATGACACTCAATAATATTTGGCATGATTTTACTAGAATTAAATTTGAAATTAGTTGAAAAAATTTCACATGTGATTTTCATGTCAAGACAACCAAGTTGGTAGGCTTAGGTGGTGTTACAATTGGTATCAGAGCAAAAGGTTGTGAAACCCTAGGCAATAAAACTTTAGAAAAAACTTGTGTTTAACATAATTTATTGAACATTTAACCAAATTTTGATCGAAGGCTCCTTTTTGGATAGGCAATGGCATCTGGACTAAAAGTTAGTTCTTCAAAGAGACCTATGGCGGTACAACGAGAAGGGTTGACCAAAAATCCTAAGAGGGTTCTCAAAAGGGTTATGAGGACCATAGCTATAGAGGAGACCGTAGAACCTCCTTGAGTGAATATAAGGGAAAAAGAACCAGCTCCCAGAGAGGACAAAATGGTCTGAATGATGTAATTAATGCAGGAGCAAATGAGCCATCAAAATGAGCAAATGGAACAACAAAGAGCTCAAATGACTAAGCACATGGCTCAACAAAAGGCTCAAATGTTAGAGCACATGGAGCAGCAAAAATCTCAATTGGATCAACAGTAAGAGATGATCTCCCAAAAACATAAAATAATAGAAAATTTGTCCAAAGGAAAGGAACCGATAATAACTGATGAGGAAACATCCATTGATATCGAAAGGAAACAAGTAGGATCTGAATGAGATAGAGATATGCGAAGAATTGATATAGCTAAATTTGATGGTAAAGGATATGGGGAAGAAGCAGAGATATGGTTGAACAATTTAGAGGTATATTTTGCCCTTAGAACTTTCTCCTCTAAATAAAAAACCTCATGGGCAGTTTTTCAACTGACCGGAGCGGCTGCAGATTGGTGGGACACCTATAGAAAAACCCATAATGTAGAGGTAGCAGATGTGCACTGGGAAAATTTTCTGAAAGCATTCAAGGATAGGTTCCTAACACCATAATTTTGCCTTGAAAATATTGTAAAGTTCTCGAGGTTTACCCAAGGCAACATGACCGTTATTGAATATTATCAACGGTTTGTGCAATTACTTAAATATATGCCTGAGTATGAGTAGAGGACTGAAATTAAGGTTCAAAAATTCCTTTTGGGACTTCACCCAAAGATTGGTCACTTGATCCTTATGCTAAAGCCTACAACCCTTACAATTGCCTGTGACTTGGCTCGATAATAAGAGGATAACTATAAGGCCAAGAAGACCTATTACCAAAAATCATCCGAGGAAAGAATCATAGAAAAAGAAAAATGTTGGCAAAGATAAGAACTAGAGTAAAAAGGGTTGAAATGAAAACAAAAACAAGTTTAACAAGAACAAGAATAAGTATCAAGGGAACAAAGGAACTCAAAACAACCGAGGTGGCCAAGACATAAGAAATTTTAGGGATAGGCATGATCAAAGAGCTAATGCACCAAGAACGGGTACTCAGAAGGGCAATGATGGAGATTAAGGGAGAAAGGGCACCTTGAGCTAGTTGTTGGATCTATAAAGAACCCCATTATGCTGATAAGTGTCCTTTGAGAGCTAACAAGAAAAGAACCTATAGAGTCAGCTTATAAGATCTACAATAGAGATGTACATATTTTAATGGATAAGCAACACCTTTTATGTTGAAAGTAAAAATTTACAATAGAGATGTACATATTTTAATTTATTCTGGAGCTACTAATAGTTTTATTTCTTCAACCGTTTTGAAGGACATACCGAAAAAACTTGGGTTTATGGCAAAAGGGTGGAAGGTTGAATATGGGTTTGGGTAAACTTATACCATAAATCAATGTTTATTTGACCCTCAAATAGTATTGCCATAAGGAAAAACAAGTTGGCATTTGTATGTGGCTCCATTACATGCCTTCGATGTAGTCTTAGGTATTGATTGGCTCAAGGCACATAAAGCATTGTTAAATTTTGAAGAAAGATGGAAGGATTTCACTGATGACACCAAGAAAAGGATTCAAATTTATTGTGGACGTGAATCAGTGGAACCACATCTTCTAACGACCATGCAAGTTAAGAGATCCATTAGGAAAGGTAGTATATTTTTTGTAGTTAAACTTAATAAAAAGGAAGAAATTGATTCTGGGACAAGTCTATACCAAACCTATATGGTACTGAATGATTTTTGGGATGTCTTTCATGAGGATCTGTTGGATATTTCACCCCAAAGAGAATTTTATTTCTCTATAGAAATTTTACCAGGGGCAGCTCCTATCGCTCGAGCACCTTATAGAATGACCACAATAGAATTGCAAGAGCTCAAGACTCGACTTCAAGATTTACTAGAAAAATGACATATTAAACCTAGTGCCTCTCCATGGGGTGCATCGGTTCTATTTATCAAGAAAAAGGATGGGAATCTTAGGCTTTGTATTGATTGTAGAATTCTAAATAAGATGATGGTTAAGAATAAGTACTCTTTACCCAGAATAGATGACTTGTTTGATCAATTGAAAGGAGCTACAATTTTTTCAAAAATTGATCTCAGGTCTGGGTATCATCAGTTGAGGATCCGAGAATAAGATACCCATAAAACTACTTTTTAGACTAGATATGGCCACTCTGAGTTCATTGTGCTACCCTTTGGGTTAACTAATGCTCCAGCAGCCTTTATGAACCTCCTGAATAATGTATTTTGAGAACATTTAGATCGATTTGTATTGATTTTCCTATATGAAATACTGATCTATTCTAAAAATAAAGAGGAGCATGACCACCATATGAGGATTGTTCTCGAAATACTTAGGAAGAATTAGTTGTATGGGAAACTCTCCAAGTGCGAGTTTTACACACCTAAAGTATAGTATTTGGATCATGTTATTTCCGCTGAAGGGGTATCTGTAGACCCAAAGAAAATAGAAGAAATTATCGATTGTCTTACCCTAACAAATGTATATGAAGTACGAAGCTTCGTGGGGTTGGTTGGGTATTACGCAATTTTGATAAAAACTTCTCTAAATTATCCTATCCAATAACCAATCTGCAGAAGAAAGTAAAAGCTTTTAAATGGACTATGCATTGTGAAGAGGCTTTCAATACACTCAAACAAAAATTGACAATAGCACCAATTCTTAAAATACCAGATCCTAAACTTTCATTCATCGTGTGTATTGATGCCTCCATAGAAGGATTATGTGGAATTCTCATGCAATAAGAGGGTATTATAGCTTATGAGTCCTAGAAGCTTAAGAAGCATGAGTTGAACTACGCCACACGTGATTTAGAGTTAGCAGCAGTAGTGCACACTCTTAAAATATGGTATCATTACCTGCTTGGTAAACCTTTTGAGCGATCATCAAATCTTAAGGTATATCTTCACTCAACCAATGCTCAATGCTAGGCAAAGGCGTTGGAAATGGAATTACTGGTAGAGTATGATTTCAGCATTGAGTATATAAAGGGAAAAGAAAACAAATTAGTAGATGCTTTGAGTAGAAGAAAATATATCACTACGATAACACAATGTCAATTTGATATATTTGAGCAGATAAGAAAACTCCAACTCCAAGATTAATTTTCTCAGAAATGTCAGGATTTGGTATGGCAAGGTTCTAAAAAAAGCTAAAGAATTTAGAATCCAAGATGATACTTTATATTTCAGAAATAGAATGGTAGTACCAAATGATCAGAATTTAAGAAATATGTTACTTCAGGAGGCACATTGTGCTCCTTATTATGCTCGTCCGGGTTACATAAAGATGCATGAAAATATGAGGAAATATTTTTATTTGCTAGGAATGAAAAAGGATATCACTAAATTTGTGGTAAAATGTCTAGAATGTCAAAAGTTGAAGGCAAAGCATTTGCACCCCGCAGAATGCCTGTATTCACATGAAATTACAATTAATAATTGGCAGGTTGTGACTATGTATTTTATTGTTGGTTTTCCTAAAAACCTATTCCAACACGATGTTATTCTGGTAGTAGTTGAAAAATTGACTAAAGTGACACATTTTTTGCCTAGGAATATTAAATATGGAACCCCTTCTATAGCCCACAAGTTTGCTAGGGAAGTGGTACGACTACACGGTTTTCCTGAAACAATTATATTAGATAGGGATTCATGATTCACATCTAAGTTTTTGTAGGTACTGCTTCAAGCATGGGTAACATAACTCAATATCAATACCGTTTATCATCCAAAAATAGATGGGTAAACTGAAAGGGTAAATCAAGTCTTGAAGGATATGCTTTGGATGTATTGCATGGATCACCAAACAAAGTGGGAAGACTACCTTTTCCTAGTTGAATTTGCTTACAATAATGGTTACCATGCTTCATTGGGTATGGCTCCTTTTGAGGCACTGTATGGGAGAAGGTGTAGAATGCCATTATCATGGAGCAATATGGAGGATCGGGTGATGATTGGTTCGGATATGGTTAAGGAAATGGAGGAGAAACTAAACAAAGTTCGTTAGAGGCTCAAGGAATTTTTGGATCGACAAAAGAGTTATGTCGATCTTAAAACAACACCGAGGGAATTCGCTATGGGATACAAAGTATTCCTAAGGGTTAAACCAACCAAGAGTTTCATTAAATCCTCCAAAATTAGTCCAATATTTGTAGGACATTTTGATATCATTGATTAAATCAACCCAATTGTCTAAAAACTAGCCTTGCCACCCAACTTGACTAAAATCCATGACACATTCCATGTGTCCCTCCTCAAGAAATACATTTTTGATCCCTCTCATGTTTTGAATGTTTATCATTTGCAAATAACCAACACTTTGCACATTGAGGTACGACCTATCAAGATTCTTGGTTTTAGAACAAAGCAGTTAAGAAAGCGAAACATCAAGCAATGTAAGGTCCAATGGGACCAATATTCTGAAAATAGTGCCACATGGGAGGATGTGGCTATCATGAAAAGAAAATTTTCATTTTTATTTGAGCAATGATATAAACAAGTTTTGTTTTGAACAATATAAAAAAAAATTATGTATGTGAATGCATGTTGTCATTACAGTGATTATGATTAAGTTCTGAATATGCAAATTTGCTGCTATTTTACATTGACTTCCTCTTGAACATTGCAATATATTTTAAATGTGCATTGTAAACACAAGTATTGTATTTAATATTAGGGGGGAGTATGTAACAACCCTTCAAGATCTAGTTTTTGTTCTATCGATCTTATCTACAAGAATGATGTACTACTAATTCATCTGTGGATGCCATCTGTGGATGCAGGAACATGTGTCATCACTGGCGAAAGCTATTCAATGCATAGATGTCTTCCTCAGTTGTCAAAAAAAGGGTTCACCGGTGAAAGGTAAGCCAAGGGGTATGATGAGTGGTGGGGTATCTGCCATAATTGGGTTCAAAATTCCCAAGGGCAATGCATCCGCCAGCGGTCCATAGTAGATGCATTTCATGTAGTTGCATAACTAGGCTTGCTTTGTATATTTTGTTTTAAATTAATAATAATAACAAATAAATAATAAAAATATATAGACATAATAAACAAAATAGAATATATAAAAAATTAAGTAGTATATATATATAAATTCTTATAACCATTTATATATCTACAAATTATGATAATAAATAATATAAGAATAATATAAAAGGTAAATAAGTCACGAAGATTAAAATTACATTTAAAAAGGAATTAAATTAAAATTAAAATTGTGGTGAATTAGCACACCACTTGGCATGCTTCGGATAAAAAAATTGTAAGCATCCAACAAGTGTACGACATGAGAATAGCTTACCTTCCTATAAATTCAACTGATTAATATGAAATAGGAGATCATCGATATTTTGGGAGCTTTGGAGACTGGCAAAAATTTTCGGGAAGTGGAAAGCGACTACCAGTGAGGAGAAAGATAAGTGACCTCTCAGAATGGTCAGCCTCTAAAGCATTTCATTGTGATGTTATAATGTCATGAGATAGTGTTGAATACTTAATAAATCTATCGGAGAAGTATGGGAACTGTTAGAATAAAAAAAATTGTTATCCTGGTTAGTAGATTAAAAATGTGTCCTATGGATTAAAGTATTCTTGTACATAATTCACTGGTATTTTCAAAAATTATTTCAGAACTTAGCTCTGCATTATGTATTGCATGTTGAATTGATGTGTGCATATAGGACCTTAGATGCATATCATGATTAGTAAGGTCGCTCTGACCCCTTGATTAAACCAGAAAACCTTGGACAAGGAAAATTCTTGAGGATGCAAAGTCGTTTATAACTAGAAGTCTTGATAAGATATGGGGAAACCACGTGCCCAACCTCTAGGTGAAATGGGCCCTAGAGGAGAAACCCCTACCTAAACTTGGAATCTCGGGATGAGAGAAGGAAGTTCATTAGAGGTAATCACACCAAGATTTGGATAATCTCGATCTCATGGGTATTCTAACTGTAGCGGAATTACACTCAATAATATTTGGCATGCTTGTACTAGAATTAAATTTGAAATTAGTTGAAAATATTTCACATGTGATTTTCATGTCAGGACAACCAAGTTGGTAGGCTTGGGTGGTGTTACAGTTGGTATCAGAGCAAAAGGTTGCGAAACCCTAGGCAATAAAACTTTAGAAAAAACTTGTGTTTAACATAATTTATTGAAGAATTAACCAAAATTTGATCGAAGTCTCCTTTTTGGATAGGCAATGGCATATGGACTAAAATCTAGTTCTTCAAAGAGACCTATGGCGGTACAGCGGGAAGGGTTGACCGAAAATCCTAAGAGGGTTCTCAAAAGGGTTGTGAGGACCAGAGCTATAGAGGAGACCGTAGAACCTCCTCGAGTGAATAGAAGGGAAAAAGAACCAACTCCCAGAGAGAAAAAAATGGTCTGAATGTTGCAATTAATGCAGGAGCAAATGAGCCATCAAAATGAGCAAATGGAACAGCAAATAGCTCAAATGACTGAGCACATGGCTCAACAAAAGTCTCAAATATTAGAGCACATGGAGCAGCAAAAATCTCAATTGGATCAACAGTAAGAGATGATCTACCAACAACATAAAATAATAGAAAATTTGTCCAAAGGAAAGGAACCGATAATAACTGAGGAGGAAACATCCATTAATTTCTAAAGGAAACAAGTAGGATCTGAATGAGATAGAGATATGCGAAGAATTGATATAGCTAAATTCGATGGTAAATGCGGTGGGGAAGAAGCAGAGAGATGACAGAATAATTTAGAGGTATATTTTACCTTTAGAACTCTCTCCTCTAAATCAAAAACCTCATGGGTAGTTTTTCAACTGATCGGAGCGGCTGCAGATTGGTGGGACACCTATAGAAAAGCCCATAATGTAGAGGCAACAGATGTGCACTAGAAAATTTTGTGAAAGCATTCAAGGATAGGTTCCTAACACCACAATTTTACCTTGAAAATACTGCAAAGTTCTCGAGGTTGACCCAAGGCAACATGATCGTTATTGAATATTATCAACGGTTTGTGTAACTGCTTAAATATATGCCTGAGTATGAGTAGAGGACTAAAATTAAGGTCCAAAAATTTCTTTTGGGACTTCACTCAAATATTGGTCACTTGATCCTTATGCTGAAGCCTACAACCCTTACCACTGCCTATGACTTGGCTCGGCAAGAAGAGGATAACTATAAGGCCAAGAAGGCCTATTACCAAAAATCATCCGAGGAAAGAATCATAGAAAAAGAAAAATGTTGGCAAAGATAAGAACTAGAGTAAAAAGGGTCGAAATGAAAATAGAAACAAGTTTGACAAGAACAAGAATAAGTATCAAGGGAACAAAGGAACTCAAAACAACCGAGGTGGCCAAGACAGAAGAAATTTTAGGGATAGGCATGATCAAAGAGCTAATGCACCAAGAACGGGTACTCAGAAGGGCAATGATGGAGATTAAGGGAGAAAGGGCACCTTGAGCTAGTTGTTGGATCTGTAAAGAACCCCATTATGCTGATAAGTGTCCTTTGAGAGCTGACAAGAAAAGAACCTATAGAGTCAGCTCATAAGATCTACAGTAGAGATGTACATATTTTAATGGATAAGCAACACCTTTTCTATTGAAAGGAAAAATTTACAATAGATATGTACATATTTTAATTGATTCTGGAGCTACTAATAGTTTTATTTCTTCAACCGTTTTGAAGGACATACCGGAAAAACCTGGGTTTATGGAAAAAGGGTGGAAGGTTGAATATGGGTCTGGGTAAACTTATACCATAAATCAATGTTTATTTGACCCTCATATAGTACTGCCATAAGGAAAAAGAAGTTGGCATCTGTATGTGGATCCATTACATGCCTTCGACATAGTCTTAGGTATTGATTGGCTCAAGGCACATAAAGTATTGTTAAATTTTGAAGAAATATGGAAGGATTTCATTGATGACACCAAGCAAAGGATTCAAATTTATTGCGGATGTGAATCAATTGAACCACATCTTCTAACCACCATGCAATTTAAGAGAGCCATTAGGAAGGGTAGTAGAGTTTTTATAGTTAAACTTAATAAAACAAAAAATTGGTCGGATGTGTTTTTTGATGGCTTGATAACGTGTTCGTAAAAGTACATTTTAAAAAGAGATAATTATAATATGTTTGTTTGAGAAAAATATTTTAATCTAATGCCTTGTATTAGTTTGTACAGTTACATTATGAAGAGAAAATTTAGATTATAGTAATGGGGATTGCCACACTGTCATGGGAAAACTGCTAACTAAATCCATGGAAATAATTTTTCAAGGACAAGAGGAATAGGTAAAGGAATTCCTAATCCAAAATTTCTATTAGTAGGCTTGGATTTGCAACAAACAACACATTGTTTCAAAAACTTTAAAACATCCCTCTACATATGTGGCTAATAAAAGAATCATTGTAAATGATGGAGTGTCTTGTGTTTACCAAAGTGACCACCATAGAGTGTGGAATGACCTTCCTTAAGAAGAGACACTCTAGTATCACAAGGAACATAAACATTATCCAATTTGTAGAGCAACCCATCCTTGATATGAAAATCTTGGAAAGGATGCAAATTGGAAGAAGTAGGATGACACACTTACTAGTATATCTTCCTAAAATTAGGATCATGAGAATACTGAGATGGCCAAGCTTGAAAACCCAAATGTGAAGTGGTCATAACTATAAAGGCATGAGTGGTAGGAGGCCTACTCAAACAATTTACCACAAAATTACTCTTCTCCTTTTTGTACTTGATGACCAAATAAAAATTTTGTATATAAGAAGCCCACTTCATTTGTCGAGCTTCTTCAATTTTACTTTTTGATTGAAGAAATTTGAGGGGCATATGATCAATGTGAATAATTGTTTCTTTACCCAAGATGTATTGTCTCCATTACTTAATGGCTTGAACTAAGGCATATAAATCCTTATAATATGTTGAATAGTTAATCTTAGTAGTAAATAAATTTTTAGAATGATAAGCTATTAGATGACCATGTTGTTTGAGGATATCACCTAAGGCAACTTGAGAAGCATTTTTCTCAATATCAAAGGGTTGAAACAAATCAGGTGAGTCAAGTATAGGTGATGTCCAAAGTTTCTTTTTTAAAATCTTAAAGACAACTTCCTATTTATTTCCCCATTGAAAGGGAACCTTGGCCTTGGTTAAGTAGTGCAATGAAGCTACAATAGTGGAATAATGAGGGATGAACTTGTGATAGAAATTTACAAGTCCTAAAAAACTCCTTAACTCAGTGAGAGTAGTAGGAGGATGCCACTTAAGTAGGACATCTACTTTAGCAGGATCTACTTGAATTCCATGCTCACTAATCACAAAGCCAAGGTAAGAGATGGAAGTTTGACCAAAGGAGCACTTGGTGAGGTTGGCATATAAGTGGTTCTTGTGAAGGGTGTCAATAACTTGCTTGATATGCTCAAGGTGTTCCTCCCAAGTAGATGAGAATATCAATATATCATCAAGATATATGATTACAAATTTGTCAAGAACATCATGAAATACCTCATTCATCAATCTCATGAAAGTCGTAGGAGCATTGGTAAGACCAAAGGGCATGACCAACCACTCAAAAAGACCCATTTTGGTCTTAAAAGCTATCTTCCATGTATCTTCTACTTGTATACACACTTGGTGATATCCACTCTTAATATCTATCTTAGAAAATAATTTGGCTCCTTGGAGTTGATCTAAGAGATCAACAATGCAGTGTAGTGGATATCTATTCTTGATAGAAATCTTGTTCAAAGCTTTGAAATATAAAAACAACCTCCAAGTTCCATCATTTTTAAGAACTAACAAGATTGGTTATGCACAAGGAGAAATATTATTGGACTAAAATCTACCTAGTCTTTGGATAGGAAGTAGGCCCTAGATTCTACCCAACTATTTAGATTGGATGAAATGATATTTCTCTCAATTTCAACCAATCTAAACCATTGGATGGAATCTAGGGCACACTGCCTAGCCATAGAATAGAAATATTTTAGTCCAACAATTTAGTTTTTTCACATGCCCGATGGGACAAATTATGTTGTTTTATTTCATTTCCTCGAAGAACTCAAGATTCGATGAATTTTTTTGATCTCATAAGCAGAGAATGTATGTTCACCTAACAAATCCCCTGAATAACAAACCTAAAGTTCTATCATAATATATCCTTGAATTTACTTTCACCTAGTCACTCCATTGATTTAAAAGGAAATTACAAAACCCAATTGCTATTATATTATAGTTTGTACATTTCACTTTGTATAGCTAATAAATTAGAGAATCTACTACCATTTATAGAGTTACCCACCTATATACCAAGAAGAACCAAGTATTTACCCCCTAAATTTTGATCATAAAGCATAGATTCCTCTTTTTCTAGCTAGTTTGAGCCCTTAAGAACGTCTAGTTCCAAAACCAAGGCTCACAATCAACAACAGGTTCTTCCAAATTTTCTTGAATGGAACACCACTGGACCATTAGTTCTAGAACATGTAAATAATATTCCCCAAGCAATTCTTAAAGCCCTCCCCACTTATGATGATACAAATAAGACTACCTATGAATATATATGGGAAGAATATATTATGATCAGGATTCTTGCCTCATATTTTAGAGGAAAGATACTACAATGGTATCAAACCTTGAAATATGGTAACTATCCACTCATGGGATGATTTAGAAAGACCATTTATCAAAGAATTAAATGAACTAGCATACCCCTTCTCACTTCTCATTCAATTTGCAATCATTTAACAACACCCTCAAGAAATCTTCATAGACTTTAACCTCAAGTTTAGTAGAACTTGGAAAAAGATTCCACAAGATATCAAACCTCCAAATTTTTCATAGGTTTACCAAACGGTTGTTACTATTGAAAATACACTAATCTCTATAGGAAGGCTACCTCCTAGATTTGTGATGTCATATTTCCTAAAGAAATACCAACATAATTAGTATAATGAGACTCCCATAACTCGTGCTATGATCATACCTCTCCCTTAAGTTACTCCTATCCCCATGCCCAACGCATTGCCTTCGATACCAACCTTGCCAACATTACCAGTTCCTGAGCTGGAATAGTCACAAATAATGATAGAAGTGTTGTCTTCCTTGAAGAAACTAATCAATAAGGTGACAACTATTGAAAAGAGAGAAGCTAAAATATATCAACATAGAATATTTCCTTATGCTGTCAAATATTAAATAACCTTTACCAGTAATACTATAGAGAATGCTATTAGCTTTTGAGGATATATGTAGTGGGAGAGATCTATCACAGGTCCTAATAAGATGCAAAAAATATGAAAGAATGGAATTATGCAATATGACTGAAATATACTATAAATAGAAAGTGGTAAAAATACAATGTAGTATGGAGGTGATGGTCACTCCATTGATATAAGCTAAAGAACTACATTGTACTCCATTCAAGAGTTCTACCACTATCTACTACTCTCTACTATAATGAACTTGATGAACTTGATCTATATAATCACTCACTATGAGGCCCTTTATATAGGAAGATAGATTCCTTGGCCAACACTCTACCTAGTTGTACAAGGGGACACCTTGCACATTACAACTTGCACATTGATACTTGTGCATTTATTACATTGCTTGAAGTAACTAGCTAACTTCCCCCTAAAGTAATCTCCTACTCTAACTATGTACCAAAGGTGGTACATTTACATGACCCAAATGATGTAATATACTCTAACACCCCCTGTATTACATTATTTGGGTATTTGAAGATTTCAATATTCAATATGGATCTTCTTCTTCAGATGTTCTTCAGCTTGATCTGGTCCTTTGCATTATCTTTAATTCACATTGCATTGTATGCCTTCATGAATTGGTTCCTCTTCTTCTTCTTTATTGGAGTCAGTACTTTCATAGGTAGACATACTATCACTAGATTCTTGCAAGAGTATTTTCTCTTTGTCTTTGTCCTTGTTATCATTCTCCATGTCTTGTATAGAAGCTTCTAACATACACTTAGAGCATCATGATAAGATTTTGTGTTAGTAGAACTTGAAGTACTAATACTGCATGAGGATTGAAATATCTTTGCTAGGGATGATTCATCCATTTCTATTTTCAGTTTAAGTAATTCTATCAATCCTCTTTGTTCTATATTTTCATCCTTATAATATTTGAATGTAAGTAGTGCCATATATAATATGCTTCCATATTCTAAAGGAATTTGAATGTCATTCTTTCCATTATCAATTGCTTTAGTGAGTCGAGCATGTAGATAATGTTCCATCATTTCAAAGTTATATTTTAAAGCTTCACTATGTATCCTTTTTGAAGTAAGGTCTAAGTTTCCTTCAAACTTTATAAGTGAATTCTTGATTCCACTTTTTATGATACTTTCTCTTTCCTTTCTAATAGTGTTGTTCATATCATTGTTTACTATATTACTTGAGGTAGACATCTCTCTTAGTTTTAGCTTTTTCTGTTTTAGAGATATTTTTTATTTGATAGAATCCTTTGTAGTAGACTCCCTTATGTCTCCCTAGTAGATGAAGTGTAGTATTCTTTTTGTTTCCTTAATATCTGTAGAATACTATATCTTTCTCAAGTAAATTGAGTAAATGATCCAATTTGATAAACCTATCCAAGGCTTAGATTTTGTAGAGTCCTTATATCTCCCTAGTTAAGAGATGTGAATTAATTTGATAAAACCTTTATAGAATTTAGGTTTTGTAGAAACCTTATGACTCCCAAATGGATTGAGTATTTGATAAAATTTGATAAATTCTATTATTATCAAGTTTTGTAGAATACCTTATGTCTCCCTAGTGATTTTGGATATGCTATATGAGTGATAAAGTGCTTTTGGGAATAGTAGTTCAATTTTGGGTTGATTTTGTAAAGTTTTGTAAATAGCAAAAATCAACTTCTATTACTCCTTATTTCTCCTATTGAACTAAGCACTTGTTAATTTGATGAAGTTCTAATGGTTGGATTTCTTTTATCCCTTTAATGTGATTTTGAGACAAGTATACCAATTAATTCCAACCCTTGATATTCCTTGATGAACTTCCTTTTATAGCCTTTTAATGTTTCTAAATTCCAATAATCTAATTTTGGTGTAGTATTCCTTATAACTCCCTAATTTGGAATATTAGAAAACAATAATATTTGCAATAATAGAAATTTAATTTTTCCAAGTAGAAATCCTTATTTCTCCTATGTTTTAAATTACAAATATTAAGTTATTTTTGGTGTATAATTCTCCTTTAATTTTGCTTCCAAATGTGGTTGATTTCCCTATAGTTTCAACCTTATATTATACCCTTATAACTCCTTTTGATGAAAGTAAATTAAAATAAGGTAAATTCTTACCTTTATAATGCTACAAACCTTAAGTAATTGTTACTGAATTCGGATGTGGATGACAATAATATTTAATGCTTCTCTTGGATGCTATGACCAATGGTAGGCTTTGATTCTCCCTTGACTTCAATCCTTGAATGGTGGTACCTCAAATATGGCTTCTTTGACCTGCTTTGAATGTCTTGACCAAGAGCTTTAAATGCTCTTCTCTCTTCTTATACGCTGCAACTCCTTGCTGCTCTGAATGCACTTCCCTCCTTGGTCTTTGGTACCTTAAATAGGAAGGAGTTCCTTTTTGTGAGGGACAAGTGTCATAGGTATTTTATTCAATGCTTGGAGGATGTAGATTCCTTTTGACACTTGTAATATTTGTTGTTGGATGGAGGATGAATGTTAGAGACTTTCTTGAGCGCTTATATGACTTGGTTACATGTGTCACCTCCTTTCTAATGCAAGCAATGCTTCCTGTGTAATGCTTCCTTTGATTATTCCCTTTAGGTGTGCAAGATTTGAGCATTATTTTGAGTGCTCATATGGAAGACGTTAGGGTTTCTTCAATGGTGACAAGTGGCACCCTTTATTTTTGCATGTACCTTCCTCTTGATTCCTCTTCAATGTATTCTTGCAAGCTTCCTCAACGTATTATTTCCAACTCTTTCTTTGTTGTGTTTTCTCCTCAATGCTTCGATGGTGCTTGATATGTGAGTTGGTTCTAGCTGGGATAATGAGCAATACTTTGATGGCTTTGAGCTAGGATTATGAGCAACGCTATGGTGGAGGTTTTGTGACACTCCAATGGTGATTTTGAATGCTCCTTGTGGACGTACGTCTAGCTCTTGGGTATTGCTTTCTTTATGCTTTGATTTTCTCCTACTTTCAAGTTGTTGTATTTCTACCTTTGTGGATGATAGCTTCTCCTTGTGCTATGCTATGTATGCTTTGCAGGTTGTGTATTGTGGCTGTCCAAACCATGGATGATGTGAGCTCCTTGAAGGCTCTTTTGACCTTGCTTGGATGATGCTTCTCTACGACCACTTTGAGATGTTCCTTGCTTGTGAAGAATGTGTCTTTATGACACTTAGACCTTGTCCTTTTTCCTATGTAGGACATAATATTATGGTGCAAGATAATGTAAATAAACTTTGTAATAGAATACCTTATTTTTGCACCTCCTTTTGCAAGATTTTTCTATTGGTTTTAATGGTGGCTTTCTTGTAGGCAAGGGCTGATTTGATGTTGTCTCCTTTTCTAGACAACTCTCTCCTTTTGCTTGGTTAATATGGTAATAAATCCAAGCTAATAACCACGTAGATAGAAGCTTTTGTAGAAGTAATTTTTACACTAATTTTTACCTGTAAAGAACCCTTAGTGCACCTCAAATCTGAGACTCACCAAGTCTTGATTTGTAGCTTCCTTCACTGATTTTAATGGTGGCTTTTCTTCTCCACTCCTTGGAGGAATTTGCCCTGTTTGGTGGCTTCTCTAAGCCACAATAGATTGTAGGGTTTGTGCACTGAATAGTGTCTCTAGACACTTTGATAGTATGTTAGTTTTTGTGCCTTTGATCTTAACAATAAAAAAACACAAACTAACCCTTTTTTAGAGTAACTAGTTAAAGATCAACTAGTATAGTGCAAATGGATTAATAATACCTTAATGCACTTTTAATAATATCACCTTATTACTCCTGTAAATAAACTCTCAAAGTAGTTTCTAATGCACTTAATAATCTCTACAATTCTTAAGAGTAATTATAATGAACCCTTAAAAAAAATCTGCAATTTTTCACTACAATCAGTGTTGTAGGATGTAGTCTTCTTGCTTTCTAGATAGATAATAGGTAGATGATATATTTCTTTCTTTCGAAATACATCCAACTCCTATTTTAATGTGCAAGTAAATCTCTTAAAAGAACTATCTTTTGCACCTTTTGAAGACTGTAATATGAGCCCTTCTTTTTGCAACTTTAATCCAAATATGGTGCTTAATGATACTTGATAATGAACCCTAATTTAAAGTTCAACTAATTGCACCCAAGTTGCTTACCTTTAATGGCTTTTGTAGATGATGTAGATCTTGGTGTTTAGATTCACCAAGTTGCTACCTTGAGATGAATGAATTCCATAGCTTCTTGTTGGCTATCCAAAATAGCTTCTTGCTTCACCAAACTGTGGTCTCGAACTTTCTATCTTGAGCCTAGGGTTTGGTGGCTTGATCCTTCAAGTGATCTTCTATTTTTTGTTGTAGATTCAAAAAATCTTATCTTTGAAATGTGCCTTCTTACTATGAGAGGCAATCTCCAAATCTCTTGGATTTGGTAGGCTTCTTCTGTCTGAATCCTCCTTCAATCTTCTTGTTGAACTCTGACTTCAAACAAGATCTTCTTCTCAAGATTCTGAATGTCTTGAGGTCTTCATTGGATTCTTCTTCAGGATTTGGCACTCTTTGCCAAATTCTTCTCCTCTTGGGCTTGTTTTCAGATGGTGATAATTGTCCCAAGTTCTTCACTATCAGGAGCTTCTCCTTGGTAGTGGATTTCTCCAATGAGTTCTTCTAGGAACTCTTTTGATGATGCTTCTACGAGCTCTACAACAAGGCTCTCCAAGCCTTCTTCTTTTTCCTCCTTGAGACCTCTCCAAGGTCTTCAGTCTTGCAACTTCTATGGTCTTCCAAATGAGACCTTTCCTTCAACCTTCTACTTGTGGAAGTGTTGGTAATGAGATCTTCTTCTTGGATCTCTAAAATTTGTTGCTTCTCTGATCAGGAATAGGACTTTGCTAGTCCCTCTTTATCTCTTCCATGATTGGAAGTTTTCCAATGAGATCTTCTATGGATCTCTTCAGCTTCTTCAGAAATAAGTCTTTAATCAGTAAAGGAGATCACCAATCTCCTATTTCAAGGACTCTTCTCTAGAGTCTTCTTTAGGAACTCTTCTTTGGAGTCTTCTTCTGGATTAGGAACTCTTCTTTGGAGTTTTCTTCTGGATCAAGAACTCTTCTTTGGAGTCTTCTTCTGGATCAAGAACTCTTCTTTGGAGTCTTCTTCAGAATTAAGGCTTTTGTGGCCCTTTCTTCTGGATCAAGGCTTTTGTGGCCTTTTTCTTTTGGATCAAGGCTTTTATGGCCTTTTCTTCTGGATCAAGGATTCTGTGGTCTTTTCTTTTGGTACAAGGCTTCTATGGCCTTTTCTTCAGGTGCAAGGCTTCTATGGCCTTTTCCTCTACAATGTGAAGTTTTTCAATCTAGCAATGGATATCTCCAATCTCCAAACTTCACCACAAATCTTCTCCTTGAGTTTCTGTAGTGTCTATTTTCCTACAACAAGGAAACTTTAAAAAAATCTAGATCCTTAAATAGTCTTCACTAGTTGATTCGTCAAACTAGTGGAATGAATGTTGAGTCCTGGTCTTCATGAGTTTTTTTGCAACTCTATGGAAAGACTCTAGCCAAATGTAATCTCAAAATTTCTGTAACTAAGATTTGTTTCAGTCCTCACTTGTGACTCTCCCTAATCCTATTGAGATGCACCGTGGCTCTGATACCACTGTTAGCTTTTGAGGATATATGCAGTGGGAGAGATCTATCATAGGTCCTAATAAGATGCAAAAAATATGAAAGAATAGAATTCTGCAATATGACTAAAATATACTATAAATAGAAAGTGGTGAAAATACAATGCAGTATGGAGGTGATGGTCACTCCATTGATATAAGCTAAAGAACTACATTGTACTCCATCCAGGAGTTCTACCACTATCTACTACTCTCTACTATAATGAACTTGATGAACTTGATCTATATGATCACTCACTATGAGGCCCTTTATATAGGAAGATAGATTCCTTGGCCAACACTCTACCTAGTTGTACAAGGGGACACCTTGCACATTACAACTTGCACATTGACACTTGTGCATTTATTACATTGCTTGAAGTAACTAGCTAACTTCCCCCTAAAGTAATCTCCTACTCTAACTATGTACCAAAGGTGGTACATTTACATGACCCAAATGATGTAATATACTCTAACAAAGACCAACAATAACTATCAAGATCATGAAGCAATATCAATGGTACCAAATCCTGAAGATCATCCTTGGTGCATAGTATGTAGAGACCTTCATAACATAAATACATATGTAATTTATTAGCACTAGGATTAGCTAGCCATAGAAAAAACTAAAAGAGCTCATAAATGTCAAGTTAATATATTGTGGGAACCATAATAGGTTATGGTCACTTAATATCCTTTAGAAGAAGAGTGTATATCAGTGTTAACTAGGTTTGGAAAAAATCCACTCTAGGTGGATCCATAGAAATTAGAGTCATTCTGAGTCCCAACACATCTCATAAACCTAAATAGTAAATACTACATGATGTCAAGAAATTTACAACTCATTCAGAGATAAGAGAAGTTTCTTTCATATCAAAACCATAAAGAGAGAAATCAAGATTAGAACAAACTAAAAATATAAAAGAATTTTCATTTGATTAAAAATTACAAGCCTGTGATAAGCTCAAATACCCTTTTGTAACAAATACATAGAGGATAGAATCCACTCAGGAATACAAAAGGAGGTTTGATGAGCCAAAAAGAAAAATGAAAAGAAGCGAGTAGAAGCATCTAGTTTCAACATTGTTGAAGAGCTTAAGAAGACTCCCTCTAAAGCAAGTATGTATGATGCCCTAATGATCCCTAGACAAATAGATTTGCTCAGAGCTTCATTAAAGATGACCAACCTATCTAAAAAATCAAGTTTAGAATATAACCTTGCTTAGGATTTGATAACTCTAAGGGCCAAAAAGAATAAGCCACCTCCTTTTTACATGTCCCTAAGGATGGAAGGATGGGTTGTGCATAGTTACATGATTGATTTTGGAGATGCAACTACTATGATGCCTGAGATAGTGTGTGAAGCAATGGGTATGGAGTATAATCACTCATATATAAAAATTTTATAATTATACGATACCCCTATCAAAATGGTGGGGGTTATCAAAGATGTTCCAATAACATTGCACAAAGTGCTAGAGGTTATTGTAATCCAAGAGGTAGTGGTCATCGACCTCAAGCCATATTTTAATCTTTGTCTTTCTTGGGAATTTACAACAAAATTGGGAGGATATATGTACTTATATTACTCTCACATGATAATCCCACATAAGGGTAAAAGGATCAAAATCATCCTTGAGAAACCAATAACTTATCACATTGAGAAGATAGAAGAAGATGAATGTATCAATACAATTATTGAAGAAATAGATCCTCTAGAAGATATTCTAGAAGAGTTGCAAACCAAATATGAGTTCTCTTTGAAGAACTATAATGCCTTGATCAAAATTAGGATTGGTACATATCACATCACAAACCTAGAATAGAAGTATCTCCTCGCTATGACAAATCAAGAACTTTAAAAAATAGAGCTTTAGAAGCTTTAATTTGATGGGGCTAGATGCAAGAATGGATTCAAAGCTGAGATAGTGCTAGTATCTCCTTTAGAAGGAATCAAAATTTTCTCCTACAAGTTAACATGGAGCTATACTAACAATACCATTAAATATGAGGCCTTGTGTCTAGGCTTAATGCAAGCAGAGTCAATGGGCATTAGGTTACTCTCAATCTATGGGAACTCCGAGCTTGTGGTTAACCAATTGAAAGAGAAATGTAATGACAAAAATCATTACCTAAAAGTGTAACAACCCTTCAAGATCTATTTTTTGTTTTACCGATATTATCTATAATAATGAGGTACTGCTAATTCATCTGTGGATGCAGGAATAGGTGTCATCACTGGCAGAAGCTATTCAAGGCATAGATGTTTTCCTCATTTGTCAAAAAAAAGAGTTCATCGGTGAAAGGTAAGCCAAGGGGTATGATGAGCGGCGGGGTATCTGCCATAATTGGGTTCAAAAATTTCCAAGGGTAATGCATCCGCCAGCAGTCCATAGTAGATGCATTTCATGTAGCTGCATAACTAGGCTTGCTTTGTATATTTTGTTTTAATAATAATAATAATAATAAATAAATAAATAATAAATAATAAAAATATATAGAATTAATAAATAAAATAGAATGTATAAATAAATTAAGTAGTATATATATATATATATATATTTATAAATTACTATAACAAATTATATATCTACAAATTATGATAATAAATAATATAAAAGAGAAATAAGTCACGAAGATTAAAATTACATTTAAAAAGGAATTAAATTAAAATTAAAATTGTGGTGAATTAGCACACCACTTGTCATGCTTCAGATGAAAGACTTGTAAGCATCCAACAAGTGTACGACATGATAATAACTTACCTTCCTATAAATTCAACTGATTAATATGAAATAGGGGATCATCGGTATTTTGGGAGCTTCAAAGACTAGCAAAAAATTTTGAGAAGTGGAAAGCGATTACCAGTGAGGAGAAAGAGAAGTGACCTCTCAGAAAGGTCAGCCTCTGAAGCATTTCATTTTTATGTTATAATGTCATGATATAATGTTGAAATACTTAATAAATCTATCGGAGAAGTATGGGAACTATTAGAATAAAAAAAAATTGTTATCCTGGTTAGTAGATTAAAAACGTATCCTATGGATTGAAGTATTCTTGTACATAATTCATTGGTATTTTCAATATTTATTTCAGAACTTAGCTCTGCACTATGTATTGCATGTTGAATGGATGTGTGCATATAGGACCTTAGATGCATATCATGATTAGTAAGGCCGCTCTGACCCCTTGATTAAATCAAAAAACCTTGGCACAAGGAAAATTCTTGAGGATGCAAATTCGTTTATAACTCCTCTAGGTGAAGTGTGGGAAAATTTTCTTATGGACGCCCTTTGAGGGAAGTACCTACTAATGAATCCATGTCATTGTCCTAAAGATTCAGAGAATACGATATTAGCAAAATAATGAATTTTTATGAGTTATGAATCGGAGGATTTAGGTTTTCCAGTTAGATGATAATTACACTCTGCTTGTATAATGGCCTTTAGTTGGATAATATGTACCATTTAGGTGAGACGTTGAGTATCTCCATGCAATTGTAAAGCAATGTGTCGTGAATATTTTAGATAGTAGCATCAAAGAAGAAGGTTGTGTAGTAGTTCCAGGCTATTGTTGAAATTTATTTAAGGTATCGTTTCCTTTATAGAAAGTTCTGAGTTAATATGGTCGGATGTGTTTTTTTGATGGCTTGATAACGTGTTTGTGAGAGCACATTTTAAAAAGGGATACATTAAATAATGTTATGTCTGAGAAAAATATTTTAAATCTGATGCCTTGTATTTTATATATACAATTATTTCGTACTGTTACATTATGATGAGAAAATTTAGATTATAGTAATGGGGAATTCTAAACTAGTCAGATGTGTTTTGTTGATGGCTTGATAACATGTTCGTGAAAGCACATTTTAAAAAGGAATACCTTATATTATGTTATATCTGAGAAAAATATTTTAAATCTTATGCCTTGTATTTTATATATACATTTAGTTGGTACGATCACATTATGATGAGAAAATTTAGATTATAGTAACGGGGATTCTAAACTGGTCAAATGTGTTTTGTTGATGGCTTGATAACGTGTTCGTAAAAGCACATTTTAAAAATGGATAAATTATAATATGTTTTTCTGAGAAAAACATTTTAATCTGATGCCTTGTATTAGTTTGTATTGTTACATTATGAAGAGAAAATTTAGATTATAGTAATGGGGATTCTAAACTAAACCTTCCTTAAAATTCTTGCTCGCGTCTTCATGTTTGGTTCGTAATTATCAAACAAAACATACTTTATGAACGATTCTAATCCTGATATACATTTCCCGTGACATGATGGCGCCTCTTGAAATCTTTCCTTTGAAAAAATCTTATAATTTTAAATTTCAGGTCGAATCCTCGACTGAGTAGGTTTGAAAGTAGAATTAGTTTTAGGTTGTATGGTCAATAATTTCTTTTCATTTAAGAATTTTGTCATGCAAGAGAAATTTTTTATTATGATTAAATTCCTTCTGTGTATAAACTCGAACTCTCTATACAAATTTAGAAGGCATACACGTAGGTCATCTTCTTGGGGATTTGTGAAATGTCGTTGAGTACATTTTAAACTAATCATGACCTTATTAATGCAAATTATATCCTAGATGAACATACCTTGCATGCTCTAGCCTGATCATGTAAGTGTAGCCATCCTTAATTTCATGGAGCCTGTTATAATATAGAAGTAATCAAATCGGAATGTCACCGCATGATTTTGTGACAAAAGCATTATTAAAATTTGATTGCAAATTGATTGAGACCATCCAGGTAAATCCGACGTAGCCTAAACAAAGTTGAGTATCTTCAAATACTATAAGATTACATCCGTGGTGGTTGGTTTTGGTTGGTTGTTGTAGCTGATTCACACTCTTGACATTCATTTACATTCACCAAAAGTAGAAACTGGATTTCATAAGAAATAGCCACCTGAGCATTGCACTCTTACCAAGTCATATTTAAGAATAATGAAAATAGTAGATCCATGACCTAAATTACACTTGGCCTCGTTGGACTTCTAACGAAGTAGTTTAATAATTGGGACGTCGGCCATTGTGAAATATAAATAGTTGTTGCTTTAAAAATATTTTGTCCTTTATTTCTTCAATATATTTATTGTATTATTACATTCTTAGAACTTATGACTAAACGTTTATTTCCTTTATTTATTAATGACTTCTCAAAATAATTTAGATATTTTTTTTATAAATTAATGAAAATTTCCATAGCATTAATAGCTTAGTTTAAGGTTATATATTATAAAGGATTGGTAATTAATGTAAGTTTCGTTTACTTAGTCCAAAACTTAGAGTTGGGATAGATTTTTGGTATTGAAAGTTATTAATATTTAATTAATTCAAAACTTAGAGATAGAATAGAGAGTTAGTATTATTTAATTAATTTAAAACTTAGAGATGGGGTAAATTTTTAGTTGAGATTTTAAAGATCGTTCCTTTATAACCATAGGCAATAAAACATATAATTTTTTTATAACCTTGAATTTATTTATAAGATGGTAACTTGAAGTACAACCTAAGTTTGTGGGCCATACAACCTTGACTTCTTTTGTGTGTATGATAATCTTGTAAATCAATCATTAATTGTGCTTGCGAGGAGGCCATCACCATTACAAAGGTTAACTGTATTCCTGATAGGAAGGTCAGGACGGGAGGTAACGAAGGATGAAGTGGGCATCTCTTCTAGGTTGACTTTGATAGTACTAAGTGGTGGACCTTGTGCTTGACTCAAAATGGGTTTAACGATGACATAATGGAGTGGGACATTATGTCTTTAAGAGTAAGACAAGACACCGGGTAGTTACCAGGGTATTTCTAGATCCTAGACGATCTCTAGGTAAGGTGGATATCCATCTAGCTCCAACATGCATGCGCTAGTTCTTGCTTGACTATAAGTCTTTATAAGATATGGGGAAATTACACACCCAACCTCTAGGTGAAATGGGCCCTAGAGGAAAAACCCCTGCCTAAACTTGGAATCTCAGGATGAGATAAGGAAGTTCATTAGAGGTAATCACATCGATATTTAGCCAATCTCGATCTCATGGGTATGCCAATTGCAGCGAAATGGCACTCATGAAGATTTGGCATACTTGTACTACAATAAAATTTGAAATTGGTTGAAAATTTTCCACATGTGATTTTCATGTCAGGACAACCAAGTGGGTAGGCTTGGGTGGTGTTACAAAAAGCATATTGAAATAGAGTATGGTATCTAATGGAAGGCTTTGAAACATTGAATATAAAAGCCATTCATCAAGAACATAATGAGTTAGCTGACATACTTGCTTCTCAAGAAGAAATTACATGTCTACTATAGAATATGGCCAAAGAAGAAATAAAGTAAAAATGGATTTTCGGCCAGTAGTCCTAGACAAGAAAATATTTTACCAAGTATTTGAATAAGTGGGTAGGCTTGGGTGGTGTTACAAAAAGCATATTGAAATAGAGTATGGTATCTAATGGAAGGCTTTGAAACATTGAATATAAAAGCCATTCCTCAAGAACATAATGAGTTAGCTGACATACTTGCTTCTCAAGAAGAAATTACATGTCTACTGTAGAATATGGCCAAAGAAGAAATAAAGTAAAAATGGATTTTCGGCCAGTAGTCCTAGACAAGAAAATATTTTACCAAGTATTTGAATATAGTCGACAAATCATTGATTTCTTGACAAGAGAGGCAATCTACTTAACTCAACAAGAAGAAATACTACAAGAAGTTGACCAGGAAGAAATTATTCAATTAACGATTAATCATATTCTAAAACGACTGATTACTCTATAAAACCTATTTGATAATAATGACAAAAATATAGGGCATAGGATGAAGGTGGAAGAATAAGCTTATAAAAAGGTTGAAATTGAACTAGAAAAGAATCTAAAGGATAAAATTATTGCTCTATTGAAGAAGTATATCAATTCAAGTCACTATGCAAGTAGTACCAAGACATAATAGCATGGAGCTATGATGACCTCCAGGTTTATGATAAAGAGGTAATTCAAAACACTATTGAGCTAACACCTAAAGCCAAGCTATTCAAGAAGAAGCAAAGGCTAGTTAACCCAAAATTAGAAGTGGCAATGAAATAAGAGCTCAAATTATTGAATGCAAAAATCATATACCCCATTATACATTTCTATATGGGTTGCCAACCTGGTGCCACTAAGAAAGAAGAATGGAGATATTCGTATTTGTGTTGATTTTTGGAATTTAAACAAGGCATCATTGAAAGATTATTATCCTTTACCCTAGATTGATCAGATTCTAAAAATAGTAGCAAGGGCAGAAATATTTTCTCTCCTAGATTATTTTTTTGGGTATAATCAAATATAGGTCAAGGATAAAGATCAACATAAAACAATGGTCACTACCAAATTGGGAACATTTGCATATCAAAGGATGTCGTTTGGACTGTCCAATACTAGGGCTACTTTTCAAAGTAACATGGAATTCTATTTTAGTGAACTGGTCAACAAGATCATTCTTATTTACGTGGATGACATGATAGTCTTCTCCTGTAATAAGCAACTACACCTAGAGCACCTAGAGACCATTTTTTAGAAATATCATGAATTTGGGATATCACTTAATCTAAGGAAATCAATTTTTTATGTACATTAAGGGAATTTTTTGGGACACATTATATATAAACAAGGAATGGCCATTGATATAGAAAGTATTCAAGCTATTTTAGCTCTACCACTCCCCCTAGTAAGAAATCTCTACAATCATTTTTGGGTAAATCGTATTTATCCAAAATCTGTGTTCAATTTTGTGTAGATTGTCAAACCCATGATAGAGCTCCTGAAGAAGAATGCAGCATTTTAATGGACTCTAGAAATAAAAAAGGCATTTGAATAGATCAAACAAGCCATCACAAGAGCTCCAGTCTTGACCAACCCAGATTTCAACAAGGATTTCATCTTATATGCATATGGGTTTGAAGACAACTATGTTGTAGTCCTAACTTAGAAATATGGTGAAGAAGAGGAACACCCAATGTTTTTCTTAAGTAATAAATTCCATGATTATCAAAATAGTTATAACTTTATATAAAATAGGTGTTTGCTATCATGAAATCTCTAAAAATATTTAGGCACTACCTACCTCAGAGTAAGACTATAGTCTATGTTGTGCATTTAGATGTTAGAAATTTTATCTTTTAGGGAGAACTAGGAGAAAAAAGAGTTGGATGGGTCACCAAAATACAAGAATATGATATTGAGATACACCCTACCAAGTTGGTAAGGGGTAATGTTTTATGTCAACAATTGGTTGCCACCTCATAGCAAGACTCTAACATGTGCATAGAGAACAATGTTGAAGGAAATCCAAAAATTGGTAGATAAAATGATAAGATATTTTCAAATGAGAAGGTAACCTAAAGAGTTGAATGCCTCGTAAATGCATATATAGGTTACAAGCTTTGAAATATCTCTTTTTACCAAATGGACTATATAAAAATAATTTTGATGAAGTTCTCCTTTGTTGCATAAAGTCGGAGCAAATTGAGAAATTATTAACCGAGTTTCGCTCAAGGTTTTTTGGAGGACATTACTTGAGGTAAAATATGGCTACAAATATTCCTAGATCTAGATACTATTGGTCTACCATTTTTGTGGATTCATTCAAAGTAGCTAGATCTTGTGAAAAGTGTCAACGATTAATTGGAAGAAGTAAAAATACATTGTTACCATTACAGCCAATCATAGCAGAGGAGCCTTTTCAACAATGGGGGTTTAGAATTCATTGAGGTCATAAATATTTTATCTACAGGCCACAAATAAATTTTAATGAAAACTAATTACTTCCTTATTGGACTAAAGCAATATCCATAAAACTGGCCAATTAGGATATGGTGATTGAGTTTGTAGAAAAGTTAATAACAAGGTTTGGCATCCCAGATGCATTGGTAATTGACAACGGGTTTGCTTTCATAGGATCAAATTTATTTATTTCACTAGTAAATATGGTATCTACCTAAAGATATCATCCAATTACTATCCATAGGAGAATGGGTTGGATGAATAAACCAATAAGAATTTAATAAATATTATTAAGAGAACTATTGGCAAAAACAAGAGAAGTTGGCACCTCTTACTTGATTAAGCATAATGGGTAGATTGAATTATGATGAAAAAATATTAAAGGATTCACCTTATTCATTAGTCTATGGTAAATTAGTCGTTATTCTATTGTATATCGAACTACCAACTATGAAGTTGATAACCCAAGCGAATCTCCCCAATATGGAAGCAACAAAGGCTTGAATATCGTAACTGCTATTATTGAAGGAACAGAGGGAAAGGGCCTAAAATAATTTCTAAATCCATTCTACCACAACAAAATGATGGTTCAACAAGAAAATGATGCTTTAATATTATCAAGTCAATGACCTCATTCTCAAATGGGATGAGGACAAATCAAATCCAATAAATCATCAAAATTTTAATTCTCTAGACTGG
Organism: Wollemia nobilis; assembly: GCA_028583015.1. Lineage (NCBI taxonomy): Eukaryota > Viridiplantae > Streptophyta > Pinopsida > Araucariales > Araucariaceae > Wollemia > Wollemia nobilis. The sequence continues at coordinate 37,662,115 of JAQPPZ010015824.1, read as the reverse complement.
ATCATATCGAATTGCTGCCAAATGAGAGTGCAATGTGTATGAGTTGTCAGATGGTAGCGGCAAAATTTTATCGATATTTATGAATGACCACCATTTAAAATGCTTCATGTAGGGTACCACCACCCTTTATATCATATGTACATAGAAATACATAAAATAAATAAGCCATAACAACTTTGAAAATAACTGCAAGCCAGTTGGACAAAACTAGAATTAACTAACATCGATTTTGTATTCTTGCACATTCATTCATCAAAGGACCATAGCAGATGAAAGCTAACTGATATGTAAAATATTCTATTCAATATTGTAAAGCATGAAATAAGACCACCAAGGAAAAGCATATACAAATTTAAACTATCATAATAACTATACAATGATTAGTATAGTGCTCATAAGGTGAATACAACAAAATTTTTACCTCGTAAAATTGCTAAAGAAGAGTGTTGAGTGAACAAGCTATCTTGAGCTAAAAGTTGCAAAACTAGTGCCTAGAGTGATTCACGAAAGTATCGAACAAGGGAGTACACAAACACAAGTATACTAACAATGGCCAAGAATGCAATAACATCCAGTAACTCAAAAGATATATAAATAGAAAAAGGTACTCTAAGACCAAACATGCAAAATTGGGGATACAAGAATCACCTTGAAGTCCAAATAGAAGCATCTTCGAGAAGAGGTCAAACAACAAGCGTAAGGATTATTATCCAATAACCCAGGTATGTATTGGCATTTATTTTTATCATCATACATATACAAGCTTGTTCATCCCTGCCCTGAACTGGTGCTTGAAGTCGCCCAATTTTATAACCCTCAGGTGAGGACCCGTTCAAAATTGAAGAGGGTAAGAGTTGTTCTAGCTTACCCCTTACCCATTCATTGAAGCCTTCACTATAGGGGTCAATCCTAGGACCTCACCCAGGCCTTTTATTGCCAAAGACCATAGAAAATATTATGACCTCAAGAGACATAAGGAAGAGGGCAAGTTTTTCAAGAATTGGTTGAATTCAAAGTTGCACAATCCTCCAATAGAAAATGAGCTCCTAAAACCCCTATTAACATTACAAAATTCAAATATCTTAATATGTTCTTAATGCTTACCATAATTTTTGGCCTACCGACTAAAAAAGAGGTGCATGATTATCAAATTGCCTTGGTGTATGCTATCTCTAACCTGTATTATAATGATGAGTCATATTCAAACCATTCCAACTACCCTCACTTCTTCGACTACATTAGGTTCTTGTGGAAGAAGATGCATGAGTAGCTCACACAGCTACAAATTTCATCGTATGACACATTATGGTACTCTTCACATCTAGCATGACTTTTCTTATTTAACATTGTTGAAGATATGTCATGGATAAGCATAAACAAAGTAAATGACCAGGGGCAAAATTTAATTAGGGCTTGAGAGTCCTATTATCACTTCAATAGAGAATTTTTAGGACCTGCATTAAAGCTCATTTATGGGGGATACCTCGATTATCTCAAAGAGAAAAAACACATTACAGAGTCCTCAAATGGAAGAGGCGGATTGGTACTTTTTGATAGAAGGGACAATGATAAGGTTATACAGTTTTGTTAGGAAATCATGTTTGTTGCCATATTATGTAATAGATAGAGTATTTGCTATGGAGTATTATCAATAGACCAACACTATAAATGTAATTTTTGGCACTAACATCAATAAAAGAGCTACTATAAATGTAATTTTTGGCACTAACATCAATAAAAGAGCTACTTGTGAATACCCCTCACCTTTAAACCAAACACAATGACAACAAGAGGATAAGGGAAATTGCTCTACAACATACTTGGAAAGTTGGGATTACGAGCTATACCTCACAAATGGAAGTATGACCCTAAAGAAAAATTCAAAGAGAGAATAATAATCTTGAATAGGGGTAAACCACCAACTTTTAATAAGGTCAACATATTTGAAATAAAGTAGTTGCAAAATAATTCTTAGCACAAAGAACTCGATTGAAAAATTAGAAATGCCTCCTTAGAGAGATTTTTATGAATAGGAAGCTAACTACGATCTAGAAAGATATACGGATCACATGCTGACCTAGGATAAGATAATCACAATGGAAAATAAAACTAGCTGGGATGAAGCCAAAATCATGGAATGGTGGATGTTCACGTATGAATAGAAAATGCAAAATTCTAGGTATCCACTATCAATGGATAAAATACTCTCAAAAATATGATGAAAATATAGCAACATGGAAGCCTCGGGAAGAGCCAACCAAAAATGCTATTGTTAGCATCCAAGTTAAATAAGTGTGGGAAGAACCTTTGGTGTTAGGAGAAGAAGCTAAAGTAGAGTAAGTGACCTCCAAAGATGATCACACTACAGGAAATGTTCAAATATTAGAGGAATGATTGACTGGTAACAACGCCACGACAGGCTATAAAAATAAAATGGTCATAAAAGAGACTTCTCGGCTAAACCAATAGGTTGTAACCTTTGTTTCGATAGAGTTACAATAGAAAATATACCCAAAGGGATCTCAGATCATAGGGAAAATGGGATATACTAGAGGAGGTTTGGGAAAAATAACCATTGGTCTGCAAAATATTACACAAGTGCAGAAATACCCCCATAACTTCGCTTTAGGAGCACCTTTTCCTAGCTTCCCTACTCTAGAAGTGAAAAGAAAAATACAAAGACATAAATTGTTATCCCAACTTAGGCCAACACCCAAGTTTATCTCAGGCCTGATAGCATCAAAATATTCAAGAACAAGAAGTGTCGACTGAGAACGCATAAGTGCCAAGCCAACCCGCTAATAATAATGAGGGATTCCATGATAGCATACAATCATACTTACAACAGCTTCCAAGGACAACTTCATCTAATCATACAACTCCTCCAAAGAAGGAATTAGTAAGCAAAATAAAATCCAATCCTCTCAAGGAGTTGCAAGAAAAAGCTTGCAAGAAACAAATGATTTATGGGCCACCCCCAACAACTAGAGTAGTGAGCAAGCCAGTGGTAGAGGAACTCAAGAAATAGTAGTGAGCAAGCCAGTGGTAGAGGAACTCAAGAAATAGATGTAGATATGATTTCTTTGACATCAACTACTACTTCTTATATTCCTCTAATCCCTATCAATGTTCCCTCCCTTTCTTCATCACCATAGAATTCCTCGTAGGGGCCAATCACTCAAAATAATACCACATCTAAAATTCCCTCAACCACATCCACTCCACCAATACAAACCCCTGCTAGCACTACCACATCAACTATTCAAAAAGTCCTTCCATTGATGAGTTAGAAAAGTAGGTTGGAGATTCACATTTATTAGCCTTACTTTCATACCCAAACTGATTACTTTTGAAGGATTTTATGGACAGTTTTGTTAAATGAAATCTTTTACACATAAATGTTAATGGAATAGATTTAAAGGGTAATTGTGATTAGAATTGCTATTATTTGATTTATTTCTATGTGCTCTGTTGTCTTGTACTGTTGATATATACACAGGTCATTTTTCAATACTGCATAACGTACTGCGAAAGGATCTACAGCTACAGGCCTGTTCTAGAAAAATAAAAAATTCCTATAAACCTAGTTATGCACAAAACCAGCCCAAAAACATAGGATGGGTTTCCGATAAAATAGGAGTGTTGGATCCTCAAAATCCAACTTGTTTTACCCCCAGTTTTCAAAAATTTTGGTGTCCTGTGAGTCCGCTCAAATTTTTCTTAGCCTGTTTCTGTTCAAAAAAAAAAATCGAGTCCTCGGGTCTTTTCCCATCCTATCTCGTCTTTCGGAGGGTATTTTTGAAAAGGGTTGTGTCACCGAAATCAAGTCATGGTATTGATCTCTTATTGTCTTTTTGGACCTTAATAAAATTTAATTAATTATTTTTCAACCCTTAAAAGTCGTAAATATTTAATTAAATATCTTCTTTTTAATAAAGTTTGATTATACGTTTAAATATGTATTTAAATAAATTTGATTATCTTTAATTAAATTTATTTAAATATTTATTTAAACTTTATATATTAATAGCGTTATTATATAGGATAATAATATGTTAATTAAAATCAAATTTTCATAGCCAATCGGTCGAGAAATCGGTCGATTGGCCTTTCATACTTTTTTTTTACAAAGTAAGTTAAAAAATAAAAAAATAAAAAATTTAACTTTTCAACCGATAGCCATTACTCATCGGCCGAAGGAAATATCCTTCGACCTATGAGAATGATCGTCGACCGTTCATATTAATCAACTTAAGTTAAAAAAATAAAAAATAAAAAAATTTATTATTTTTTTTGGCCAATAACCATTGCTCATCGACCAAAAAAGTATCCTTCGACCAATGAGAATGGTCGTCGCTCGTTCATATTAATTAACTTAAAATGAAAAATAATATATATATATAAAATAAAAAATAATAATAATAATTTTTCGACCGGCGATCATTTTGCCATCGACCGAAGGCGATGAGAATGGCCATCGACCATTTCTTAAAAAATAAAAAATAAAATTAAATAATAATTTTTTTCAGCTGATTCTCAATGGGATCATGTGCACCCTATATATATATATATATATATATATATATATATATATATATAGTTTTTTTTTTTACATTGTGGAATCGGTAGCCGCCATGAATCCGGGTAGGTTGTCCCACTTTTTATGGCCGCCACAGTATTCTGCGATGTCCACCCCGGAAGCAGCCACACAGATCTTCGCGTTGTCCGCACCTATGTTATATATAATATTTATTATATATTTTATATTATATTATATATATTATATGTTATATATTTTAATAAATAATTTTTTTTTTTTTAACATGGTGGAATCGGTAGCCACCACAAATCCGGGCAGGTTGTCCAGCTTTTATGGCCGCCACAGTATTCTGCGATGTCCGCCCCGGAAGCCGCCACACAAATCTTCGCGTAGTCCGCCCCTATAACCACCATGCCACAATCATTTTAAACCTTTTACGCCGCTGAAAGCACCAAGAAAGGGACAAGCGTTCAGTCCAGCGAGGCACGAGATTTGAACCTTGGACCTCCACCCCCCTTATGGGGTTTGGATGAACCAATTGGTCTACACCTCGGACCTATATTTTAATAAATAAATTAACACATGCATTAAGTATAATAATATTATTATTATTATTATTATTATTATTTTATTATTGTTATTTATATTTTTGAAATATAAATTAAAAATTGGTTAAAGATAAAATTTTATAAAAATTTGATTGTGATATGTTTTATTTTTTTGGCCGAGTTTTAATGGCCAGAAATTTTCTGAAGATATTTTTTCAGTAGTTTGACATGTCTCATTTTTTTTACTGAGTTTTAATGGTTAATAATTTTTTAGAGACGTTTTTCAGCCATTTTTCAATAGAAATGATGACAAATGATTATGGAGGCGTTTTTACCACTACCAGACCATTTAAATGGTGGATCAATTTCGGAGGAAGTTACAGATTTTATGGGCCATCACCCAGTTTTTAGTAAACAATTGTAATTATGAGCCATCACCGGAGCAGTTGCAGTTTTGGCAATTATGGGCCATCATCAAGCTTTGAATGAGAACCAATCTACAAGCTATATGAGAGGGTGGTTGCAACAACTTTCATCATCAAGTTTTGTGTGCAGTAATTCTGCAAGAGGTATACTAGAGTGTCATCCTTGTCAGTTGTATTTTCTTTTGTGTGTCTTGTTCAGTCACCCCATTTTCTTCCCTATCATTGTGCAGGTTTTTGCTGAGGAGGTGTCCAGTTTATTGAGATCATTTCCAGTGACTGGGACCGAAAGCTAGGAGACCCTTTGTTACATCATTTGAATGAAGAGTTGCAATTCTTTGTTACATTATTTGAACGAAGGATTTGTTTGTACTTGCTTAGTGAGATCTGGTTACACTAACCAGACTCCATTGTAATGATTTGTTGATCAATGCTATCCTACTTCCTCCTTTTAGCAATATTATGTACAGTTTTGCTTGTTGTCCCATTTATATGTTACATTATTTGAATGTATAAGTGGCGTCTTCTTTCGCTTGCATGTTTAATCATCTTTGTTACATTATTTGAATGGATGTGATTGGCTCAGTTTTATCTCCTCCCCCTTATTTCTTCATCATCCTTTAAGTCTGGCTACAATTGCCCAATGGATAAGGCACACTTGAAGCATTAGCTAGGAGTTACTCTAAAGCTTGGTCATTTTTAATATTGTAGTTTTACTTTGTTTTTATTAATCTGGATGAGCATGAGCATATGAGAAGTATTATAGGCTCACCTCTAGGGTGTCCTTACCTTACTCGGTTGTCTAGAGTCTTTGTGATAATATTTTCCCGAGTTAAAGAGGTGGATCCACCAGAGTCCATAGTGTTGTTTGTGAATCAATGATTTTCTTGTGGCGTGACAACCCAAATTATTAAGGACACAAAAAATCACAACAATTTTTGGGGGTTAGGTTTTGTGGTTCTAGCTTGTGTTTTTTTTTATGTACTTTTGCTCGCCAACTTAACACCAATATTTTTGGCACCGTTGTTGGGGAATGAACTTTTGTGCTATATGCAAGTTATTTTTCTAAAGTTTACTTCCTAGCGATATTTTGAATCTTTTACTTGCCAACTTAACACCAAAATTTTTGGTGGCTTAGTATTTTTGTGTGTTTTATTTTTTTAGTCTCTCCTAGAGTGGAATTTGTGAGAGTTGAGTGAATATCAGGCTGAGCAATCTTAGCCCAAGTATTGTTGAAGATCTTGCTCTTTCTTTGCACATCTGTGCTGGTGACTCCGAATGAACTCAAAAATTTAAAAATCAAAGGAGGAGTTGGATCTAGCATCTACAAGAAGTGGTAAAGAAGTGCTTGCTGGAGTGCCAAATCCTGAGGTATTTTTCAAGTCTCATAGAAAATCTTCAATTCCAATTTCAGTTTCTAGCCCAAATCTTGGTTTGAATCAGTCTTCTCCTGCTGTAAACCAAGTACCTATAGTGAATCAACTTGTAGTGAGTATGGTAGCTCCTAATGCAAATCAAAATGTCAATGTAAATCAAAATGTCAATCAAAATGTCAATCAGAATGCCAATGCTAATGTCAATCAATGGAGGACCAATAGATATAGAGCTTTTGTTTTACCTACAAATCTGAATCCTCTCCCTGGTAAAGCTCATAAGTACTTGCCTAAGTTCCAAGGAAACAATGTTGTGATCGGTGAAGATCATATTAGAGATTTTTTATATGCAATGCCATGGATAGTCTTGAGGTGGATGATGAAGATGTTGTCCTTAGATTGTTCTTTCAAACTTTAGAGAAGGATGCTCGAGAATGGTTTAACAACCTTGGAGCTGGTACTATCCATAATTTTCAAGAGCTAGAGAACACTTTCCTTAGGAAATATGGAGAGAGGAAGAATGAACAGTCTTTGCTGATAGAGTTGGCCACCATGAAGAAGAAAGAAAATGAAATAGTAGAATATTTCAATAGGAGGTTCTTCAAGACCAAAAATAATATTCTTGTAGCATTAAGGCCAAATGATGATCAATCCATTTGTTTCTACAAAAATGCTTTCCCTGGAGATTTTAGTTATGAGCTAAGGCAACAAGCAGCAACCACCATTGATATATGTATGGAAAGAGCTATTGAAATAGAGAGACATATGATTGATAGTGGTAAGATGAAAGCATACTCTCTGGAGCCCAATCAACCTGAAAGAAAGCCTAAGAAGGTTGAGTTCTTTATCCCTAAGAAAATAGATCAAGATCCTATGAACAAGATAGCTAATCAATTGAGTGAGATGTTTACTACTTTGAATAATAGGTTGGCTAGACTTGAAAAAGTTAAGGACAACACTGCAAAAACTTCACAGGGAAATAATAGACAATAGGAAGATAACAGGCCTCCTTTTAGGAGGAATTTTAATAGAAACTGGAATAACAATGGAAATGAGGAAGGAAACAAGAATCGGAATGGAAATTGGAAAAAGAAAGAAGTAGAAAGAGATCTAAATTCTATTCCAAATCCCATACCATCAAATAATATAGCATCAGATTATCCCTTTTATTGCTCTACTTGTGATGCACCACATAACCCTGTTGATTGTGGCATTTATCTAAGTATGCATTCTAATGTTGATTTGAATGTTGAATCTGAAGATGAAGATATTAGAATTAATGTATGTTGGACTCAGGAGGATGAAACCAGAGAACAAAAATTTGAAAGGGACATGGACATATGTGCTAGTGATCTTGAGCAAAGAGCCTTAGTCTTTGGAGAGGCATCAACCTCAAGTGAGCCTCCTAGTACCAGATTTGATAGAATGAAGCAGGGGAAGCTTGTACCTACAACAAAAGAGGTTGAATCTTTAGAAAAGATACATGCTATCAATCTCAGGAATAGAACAGTGGAAGATAAAGTTGATGAAGGGCCTACACAAAAGGAGAAAGCTACTGGAGTGATTTCACAGAAAAAGGTAAATCAGATGAAGCTGCAAATGATTCCTGAAGAGCCTGATGTAGAAGAAATTATCCAAAAGCAACAAAGTGACTTGGCTAATCAAAAAACTAAAAAGGAATTGATGATAAGAAAGATCAGTTTGATCTAGGTATAGAGGTTTCCAAGCAGAAGGTCAACATCACTTTTGGGGAATTAATGACTATTCCAAAGTATCGGTATCAGGTATGTAAAGCCTTCAAATTAATTGATCAATCAGGAGGAAAGCCTCAAAACCCCATAGGCCTTGTGAATAATGCAGTTAGAGCCCCATATTCAGTTAAGCCATTTTACATCTCACTAAGGTATACATCAGGCTATGGGGACCAATATGTTATTCATAATTGCATGCTTGATAGTGGTGCTTCCATGAATGTAATGTCAAAACAAGTAGTTGATCAGTTAGGCTTGATTTGTCAGAAAGAGCACCCTCCTATTTCTATCATGGATAACAGGAGAGTACCTTGTGTAGGCATTATAACTAGACTTCTTGTCCATATTGAACAATATCCTAAGAAAGGAGTGGTGATGGATGTTGCAGTTGTAGATGTGGACCCTTTCTTTTCTATCTTACTCTCTAGGCATTGGGTAGAGCAGTTAGGTGGTACTATTCAGTTAGATTGGTCATATGCCACTATTCCAATGCAGGGTAAGGAGAAAGTGATATTGAAAAGAGAACCCTTCAATAGGTATTCAGTTGAATTCAGAGATCCTAATGATAATATGGTTAATGTCATGAATTCTGTTGAGGAAAAAGACATGGGGGTTTACTCTATCTGGCATTCTCCTTTCTTGTTGGAAGTACCTGATGCTGAGAATATGGATCCAAAATTGAAGGCTGAAGCAGATGCAAAAACTAATAGAATTCTGACTTCTGAGTTATGGACTATGACCTTTGATGGGGAAAAATCTAAAGCAAGAGCAGGAGCTGGAGTATTGTTGACAGACATCAATGGCAGCTATCTTGGCATACCATACAGGTTAGAATTTTCTTGTACAAATAATGTTGCAGAATATGAAGCTTTATTGCTAGGGCTAAGGAAGGCCAAAGAATTGGGTATTAATTACCTCAAAGTTAGTGGGGATGTTGAACTAATAATCCAACAAATAAAAGGGAAATATCAAACAAAGCACCCTAGACTAAAGCAATATAAGCAGGCAATGTTGGATGAAATAGATAGATTCTTGGCTTTTGATCTGCAATTTATTCCTAGAGCACATAATCACAATGCTAATTTGTTGGCCATTAATGCTTCTAGAGCAGAAAATCTTGAGATAGACACTTGGTTTATGGAAAGGTTCCCAACCATATCTGTTTATAAGCCATCTGTTCTTGATAATGTGGTATATTTACAAGTTTTTCATGATGATATACACATTAATGATTTTATGACTATGCAGAATGAATTTTTTGATGTTATTTGTGATGAAAGTGATGAAGAAAAATTGAAGGATGTTATTGGAGAGCCTACAGAAGTCATACAACTGAAGACCAACAGGATCCCTAGGGGGTTGGTATCTTTAGAGAGCTTGTTTGATGACTTTGATAGAGCATATAAACCTCTGGTCCAAGAATCTAAGATTGATGAAGTTAATATTGGAACAGAGGAAGAGCCCAAGATTGTTAGGATCAATAAGGCCCTATCAGGAAAAGAGAAGCAACAGTATATCAAGTTCTTGAAAAAGAACATGGATGCTTTTGCTTGGAGTTATGAAGATCTGAAGACCTTCAATACAAAGGTAATGACTCACATAATACCTCTTCAAAAATATACTAAGCCTTTCAGGTAGAAACAAAGGAAGTTCAATCCCACTTTGCATCCAATTATGCAGAAAGAAGTGCAGAAGTTACTGGATACCAAGATAATCAGGAAGGTGAGATTTTCTACTTGGTTGGCAAACCTAGTTCCAGTTAGAAAAAGAATGGTGAGATCAGGCTTTGTGTAGATTTCAGGAATTTGAATAAGAGCTCTCTCAAAGATAATTATCCACTTCCAAATATGGAGCAGTTGCTTCAAGAAGTGGTTGGGTCATCAAGAATGTCTTTATTGGATGGCTTTTCAGGTTACAATCAAATTGTAGTGAATCTAGAAGATACAAAACAACTTTCACTACACCATGGGGAACATTTGAATATCTCAGGATGCCCTTTGGATTGATGAATGCAAGGGCAACATTTCAGAGAGCAATGGATGTTGCATTTAAAGGATTGATGTTCAAGATAGTGGTAGTATATCTTGATGACATTACAATTTTTTCAAAAAATCTTGAAGATCATTTTGCACATCTAACTCAAGTGTTTGACAGGTGCAAGGAGTTTGGCATATCTTTGAATCCTAGAAAATGTGTGTTTGGGGCCACACAAGGTAAACTACTTGGGCATATTGTTTCAAAATATGGAATTAGCATTGATCCACAAAGAGTAGAAGCCATTGCTAAAATTCTCCCTCCTAAGAATCTTAAGGGAGTTAGATCATTCTTTGGAAATATTAACTTTATTAGGAGGTTTGTCCCTGATTTTGCTCAGATTGCCAAGCCAATAAATGACATGATCAAGAAAAATGGAGAAATAAGGTGGATAGAGGAAAATACTACAGCTTTTCAAAAGATCAAAGATGCAATTACTAAGGCTCCAATATTGATCTGCCTTGATTACTCCAAAGATTTTAAAATCTACTCATTTTCTTCAGAACACACTATTGCTGCAGTTCTAGCTCAACAAGATGAAGAGAAAAATGAAAGGCCCATAGCCTTTATGAGTACAGGATTGAAGGGTGCTCAACTAAAATTTTCCATTTTGGAAAAATAGGCTTATGCATTAATCAGAGCATTGGATCATTTCAAGTATATCTTTGGGTCCAATAAGGTAATAGCTTGTATCCCCTACATTGCTATTAAAGATATTTTCACTCAACCTGAACCCTTAGGTAGTCTTGCAAGGTGGATGGCCAAATTACTGCAGTATGATGTGGAGTTCAAGGCAGTGCAGATTATCAAAGGACAAGGACTGGCAAAGTACTTGGCCAACAAAGAGGGAGAAGATATGAATAACACTATTGTAGTAGATGAGTAGCAAGAAGCTAGAGCAATTGATAATTTTGATTGTAGATGGTATGATGGCATAATATTCTACCTCAAAAACTTATCATTTCTAGGAGACATGTCCCAAAATAAAATAAGGTCTATCAAGCAATTGGCTCAAAGGTATTATATTCAGGAAGGTAGACTGTATTGGAGGCATCCAGATGGAGTGTTGCTTCTCTGTTTGTTTGAGAAAGAAGTGCCTCAAGTGTTGAAAGAATATCATTCTGGTTTTTGTGGAGGCCACTTTGCTCCAAAGGCCACTGCTCACAAAATCATGAGAGCTGGTTATTATTGGCCCTCATTGTTTAAATATGTCTACCATTTTGTTAGAAGTTGTCATAACTATCAGATTTTTGTAGGGAAGAAGAATTTTCCAGCCATGCCCTTGAAGCCAGTGATTGTTGAAGCTCCTTTTGCTCAATGGGGAATAGATCTCATAGGTGAGATTAACCCCAATTCTTCTGGAGGTCATAGGTGGATCATCACAACAACAGACTATTTTACCAAGTGGGTAGAAGCAGCACCTCTCAAGAAATCTACTACAGGGGTGGTCATCAAGTTTTTGGAAGAGCAAATATTGACAAGATTTGGGGTCCCTAAGAAGTTAGTTACAGACAATGGTAACTACTTCACTTCTTTTGAAATGATTGAATTTTATGCTAGGTACAACATAGAGCTTTCTCATTCTACAAACTACTATCCTCAAGGGAATGGATTAGCAGAATCCTCAAACAAAAATTTGATCACAAGAATCAAAAGAGCATTAGGCAAGAACAAGAGAAGTTGGGACAGTGAACTGAAGTTTGCTCTATGGGCTGATAGAATATCTGTCAAAAGAAGCATAGGAAAATCTCCTTATGAGCTAGTTTATGGTGAGGATGCTCTATTGCCCCCTCAGGTAGAAATTCATGCTTTGTCTTTGCTTCTACAGGATCATGAAAATCCAAATGTCTTGCAGAGAAGACTTGATCAAATTGTGAAGTTGCAGGAAGATAGAAAAGATGCATTAATGAAGATAATTGAGCAAGCTCATAAAACATCACAGTTGTTCAATAAGAAGGCCAGAGGTAAACCTTTTTAGGAAGGAGATATAGTGTTGTATTGGGATCCTAAGAATGACAAGCATGGGGAAAAAGGGAAGTGGGAACCAAAATGGCTTGGTCCCTATCAAATCCTTCAAATGGTAGGCCAACATACTTACAAGTTGCAAACTCTGGATGGCAAGGAATTTTCAATTCCTATCAATGGCCAACATTTGAAATTGTATCATTCTGTACAAAGGGCTTGAGAAGCCACAAAAAAAGTGTGTTTCAGTCTTTAGGTGATTAAGGAGTCCTTTCTAGGTGATTAAGGAGTTTCTTTAGGTGATTAAGGAGTTCTTTTAGGTGATTAAGGTGTTTTAATTAGGTGATTATTTTAGGTGATTAAGGAGTTTCTTTAGGTGATTAAGGAGTTCTTTTAGGTGACTAAGGTGTTTTCTATAGGTGATTAGGCAAGTTTTATCTTTTTGGTCTATTGGAGATTCTGGAGTTCTTAGGTGATTCATTGCCCAACAGTCTTTTTCATCACCTGTCCTAGTCGGAGCTTGTGTTGGATCCTCAAAATCCAACTTGTTTTACCCCTAGTTTTCAAAAAATTTGGTGTCTTGTGAGTCCGCTCAAATTTACCTTAGTCTGTCTCTGTTCAAAAAATTTTTGAGTCCTTGGGTCTTTTCCCATCCTATTTCCTCTTTCGAAGAGCATCTTTGAAAAGGGTTGTGTCGTCGAAGTCGGGTCATGGTTTTGGTCTCTTGTCATCATTTTTGGACTTTAATAAAATTTAATTAATTATTTTTTGACCTCTAGGGTCTTAAATATTTAATTAAATATTTTCTTTTTAATAAAGTTTGATTATATGTTTAATTATGTATTTAATTAAATTTGATTATTTTTAATTAAATTTATTTAAATATTTAATTAAACTTTATATATATTAATAGCGTTATTATATAGGATAATAATATGTTAATTAAAATCAAATTTTCATTAAGTTTAGCCGATCGGCAGAGTCGACCGATAGGCCTTTCATACTTTTTTATAAAGTAAGTTAAAAAATAAAAAAAAATTAATTTTAATTTTTCGGCCGATGGCCATTGCTCATCGACCGAAGGAAATATCCTTCGGCCGATGAGAATGGTCGTCGGTCATTCATATTAATCAACTTAAGTTAAAAAATAAAAATTAAAATTTTTTATTATTTTTTAACCGATAACTATTCTTTATTGGCTAAAGAAAATATCTTCAACCAATGAGAATGGTTGTCTGTCGTTCATATTAATTAACTTAAAATAAATAAAAAAATTAAAAATTAAAAATTAAAAAATAATAATAATAATAATAATTTTTGACCAATGACCATTTGCCAACCGATGAGAATGGTCATCCCCATTTCTTTAAAAAAAAAAAAAAAAAATTCGACCAATTCTCAGCGGGATCAGTCGATCCTTTATACTATAAAGGAAATCGACCAATTCCCTTTAGGGATTGGCCGATTCTTTATACCATAAAGGAAATAGACCGATTCCCTTTAGGGATCGATCCCTTTATAGTATAAAGGAATGTCGTTCCCTTTATACTATATATTATAGTATAATATATAAAGGCCCGCGTGGACCATTTTCCATCATGGTCGACCCTATATATACTATAATATATTATACTATATATTATAGTATACTATAATATATAATCCTTTTATAGTATAAAGGGCTGTCGTTCCCTTTATACTATATCATCGGTCGATCCCTTTATAGTATAAAGGATATCGTTCCCTTTATACTGTATATTATAGTATAATATATAAAGGCCTACATCAGCCACTTTCCATCATGGTGCACCCTATATATATTATAGTATATATTTTATATATAATATTTATTATATATTTATTATATTATATATTAATTTTTATAATATATATTATATGTTATATATTTTAATACCCAGGTGTTGTAGGTGAGTTGGAGAGGAGAGGGCAATCCTCCAAGGGAGGTTTCAGGTTCGAATCTCCACCCTACCAAAAAGATGAATTGGATACCCAAAATCTAATTGATAATGTTGGTGCGAGCAGGGTTAGGTGCGATTCCCGGGTGACTTTGACAGTGTAGAACCCCATGTTCGTGGTCTCTCAGACCAAGACGGCCCCATAAGGGGTTTTTCGCTTTAAAAATAAAAAAGTTATATATTTTAATAAATAAATTAACACATGCATTAAGTATAATAAAATTATTATTGTTTTTTTTGTTAATGTGAGAAACCCCTACGACCAACTTGAGCAGTCTCCTCCCAACCATAATCCCTTGTAAAACCGAGAGCTATGCTTATCAATAGGGATTTTAACACACACCCACCCCCTCACACACTCACCCAAGCTGCGATTTGAACCTTGGACCTCCCAAAGAAGAGCTAAGGACCAAACCGTTGCATTGTCCCCTTAGAACACAAAATGATAGGTTAATGTGAGAAACCCCTACGACCAACACACAAGGCTGACTAGTCTCCTCCCAACCATAACCCCTCATAAAGTTGAGAGCTATGCTTATCAATAGGGAATTTAACACATAATATTTGTGTCCCCCTTTGCATCGCAGAGGTTCTAACTGTGGATCTCTTGTTCAACAAGGACAGGCTCGCCTTCTCCACTTATGCTACAAAGACAAACTAAAAATTTTACCGTAGTGTGAGAAATCCCTACGACCAACGCATAGAGCTGAGCAGTCTCCTCCCAACCATGATCCCTCGTAAAGCCGAAATCTTTGCTTATCAATAGGGAATTTAACACAGCCTTTGTGTCCTCCTTTGCATCATAGAGGTTCGAACTGTGGACCTCCTATTCAATAGGGCCAAACTCGCCTTCTTCAATTGCGCTACAAAGACGAACATATATAATTATTAATGATAATAATTTTATTATTGTTATTTATATTTTTGAAATAAAAATTAAAAATTGGCTAAAGATAAAACCTTATAAAAATATGATTGTGACATGTCTCATTTTTTTTGGCTGAGTTTTAATGGCCAAAATTTTTTTGAAGATATTTTTTCAGCTGTTTGAGATGCCTCATTTTTTTTGGCTAAGCTTTAATGGTCGAAAATTTCCTGGAGACATTTTTCAGTCGTTTTTCAAGAGAAATGGTGACAAATGATTATAGAGGTGTTTTTACCACTACGAGGCCATTTAAATGGTGGATCAATTTTGGAGGCAGTTACAGTTTTTATGGACCATCACCGGAGTAGTTACAATTTTACCAATTATGGGCTATCATCAAGCTTTGAACAAGAACCAATCTACAGGCTATATGAGAGGGTGGTTGCAACAGCTTTGATCATCAAGTTTTGTGTGCAGTAATTTTGCAAAAGGTATACCAGAGTGTCATCTTTGTCAGTTGTATTTTATTTTGTGTATCTTGTTCAGTCATCTCATTTTCTTCCCTATCACTGTGCAGGTTTTATTGAGGAGGTGTCCAATTTATTGAGATCATTTCCAGTGATTGAGATCGAAATCTAGGAGGCCCTTTGTTACATCATTTGAACGAAGGGTTGCAGATCTCTGTTACATTATTTGAATGGAGGATTTGTTTGTACTTTCTTAGTGAGATCTAGTTACACTGACCAAACTCCACTATAATAATTTGTTGATCAATGTTATCTGACTTCCTCCTTTTAGCAATATTATGCGTAATTTTATTTGTTGTCCCATTTATGTGTTACATTATTTGAATGTATAAGTGGCGTCTTCTTTCATTGGCATGTTTAATCATCTCTGTTACATTATTTGAATGGATGTGATTGACTTAGTTTTATCTCCTCCTCCTTCTTTCTTCATCATCCTTTAAGTCTGGCTACAATTGCCCAATGGATAAGGCACCGGTCTACTACTTGAAGCATTAGTTGGGAGTTACTCTAAAGCTTGGTCATTTTTAATATTGTAGTTTTACTTTGTTTTTGTTACTCTGAATGAGCATGAGCATATTAGAAGTATTATAGGATCACCTCCAGGTTGTCCTTACCTTACTCGATCTATCTAGAGTCTTTGTGAGAACCTTTTCCTAAGTTAAAAAGGTGGATCCACCAAATTCCATAGTGTTGTTTGTGAACCAATGATTTTCTTGTGGCGTGACAACCCCAAATATTTAATGACACAAAAAATCACCACAACAAGGAGTTAAAATATCCTAAATTTTAGGGAACCACTCCTAGAAATAAGGGAGTTGTATAAATGGAAGAACACAATAATGATAGTTGCGTAAAACCTGTTAGCAACAGTAGTTAGAGCAGGTAATCATCTGTTTGACAACAACAAGATAACTTAGAAAATTAGGAAGTAGTTAGGAATTAATTGAGACAACTCATACTTTTTGTTGGTTGGTAATAACCAGTAGAGGAAATTTTGTCTCTCCTATAGAATAGCAACAAACATGATTTTGTTTCTAAAATAGACTATAACAAAACCTTTATTTCTACAACTAATTTCTAAATTAGTTTTCAAAATTAGTTGAGTTTATTCTACAATAAGGAGCCTAGTACATTATAAATACCAAAGTAGGCATTGTATTCAAGGTTAGAGAGAATGTGAAGAAAATTCTTTATAAGTATCACATTCTAGTTTTTGTATGGATTGTCATGACTGTGCATTTCCAGCCATGACAAAATTTAACTTTCTGAAGGAATAAAAGTTGGTTTTGGTTTATTTGATGTCTGCAACTTTTGTATGATGATGTATGAGTAATTTAAGTGCTTTGAAGTAAATTTAGGGACTGTAAAGGAAGAGACTTTATATTGTTGTAGGTTTAGCAAGGATCCACTAAACCTCGACAATCCATAAACTCTCCTGTTAGATTTAGAATTAATATAGATAGTTGATAATTGGTTTATTTTGAGTGGATTTCTTTTAGTTGATAAGTAGGAGTTGATTTTTTATTATTTTAGCATTAATTAGGAGTAATATGGTTGCATTCAACTTAGATAATTGTTAAACTAGTTATAGGCCTATGTAGTGTAGGATTTTCTTTCAGTACATGCTTTCATTTTCTAGTTTGTTTCAAGTTTTTCCCTACTTTCCTAGGAAGGAATCACTTAGTGTATGCAAGAAAATATATTAGCTTATACAGAGTAATGCACCTTTTAAATGAAACCTGGTTGATAATTTAAGTGGTTAGCACAAACTCATTTTTTTTTGGCATCGTTGTCGGGGAAGGTTGTAAAAAGCAATATTGGATCTTGCAAAAGCTAAGGAATTTCTATGTTGAAATACTTGGAGGGTTTGTTTCGTCTAATCCAAAGAAACAAGCAATTCTCAAGTGGGTAAAGGCATCAAAAGTTAGGTTTTATAGTAATTTCACTATAAAACTCATTGCTTTTTAGAATTAACTTTCCATGTTGAAATACTTGGAGGGGTTGTTTGGTCTCACCTGAAGCTACAAACAATTATCAAGTGGATAAAGGCATCAAAATTCAGGTTCTATAGTAATTTCATTGCTTTATAGAATTAAATTTCATTGCTTTCTAGACTTATATTTCATTGCTTTTTAGAGTAAGTTTCATTCCTGTATTATTTTTTTCTTGCAATTTTGTGTTTTTGTCCTTGTTTTTGTTTTTGAAATTTTGCTAATAGGGAGGAGAACAAATGAATGAATCAGCCATGAGATGAACATGGAAGATATATCCCTCAACCACCCCCCAAGCAAAATCTACCAAGAACTAAGCAACAAGAAGAGGCTTCACAAAGTGCAAATTGTCATTTCCTTTACAGTTGAGAAACAATCCTCAGTTTGTTAAGATCAACTCTAATTAATCTAGGAAAGAGCTCATGTGATTAACAAATAAATCACCCATACACTTGAAAGAGAAGGATAAGTTGAGATTCCTAAGGTTGTAAACCAAGGAAGTAAAGGGTAAGAAGAAATAGTGAATCATCTAGTTCTAGTCCTTGTACTACTCCATGAAGACCTTACACTCAACGATTGTGGACTCCGTGGTATTTCCACATGGATGAAGAAGAACCAAGGTAGCCACAGAGAACTTTCAAGTTTCCTATACATCTTCCAAGGGTAGAGGGTAATAATAATGATGGGCACATGAATAATATCTCACCATCAACCATACCCACTTCTAGAGGACTGACAACTGAAGGTCCTCACACTTTTCTTTTTGAGTTTGAAGTGCTTTGTCACGCCTATGATTACACCAATGATGCACAAAAGTTAAAATAATTTCTAGCCACTTTAAAATATGGTGCATTACACTGGTTCATCACATCTTTCATTTACCAAAATTATTTTTCATTATTAAAATTCCACCCACATTTCATCTCATAATCACTTTGACTCTGTACCCAATGGAACCAGACCTTCTAAGTTCTTAATTCCTACAAGCAAAAATTCCTCAAGGGGCACCAAGAATGTAGGTTAATTTCACAACTTCATTTTGCAAAGTAAGGAGCAAGTACTTTGAAGATTTTAAGGCTTGCGCAAAATCACGATGAGCAAAATCGGACCCCTTTTTTAATGATGTCAACATGATAGCCCAAAAATGTACAAGGTGAATAACATTGAGATGCTCAAAGCCAAGATTACCTTAGCAGTGAGGTCAGAGATTTTGAACCAAGGCCCAAAATTATGCAAAAAGGAATATGAACAAAACTATGATGAATAAAGTTGGGTTTTCTAAGCAAATGATGTCGACGCAAGAAAAAAAAGTCCAAAATTATGAAATTTAAATGCTCAAGGCCAATTGCACAAAGCCACAATGAATGAAATTGGGTGTAAAAAAGTTGGGCCTCTTTTGCTGATAACGTAAGCACCTCCACACCAAAGCCCAAAATCATGCAAGAAGAAAGAAGATGCATGCAACTGGAGAGGCCCTTGCACAAATTTGGGATGTAAGAAGTCAAAGTACACAAGTCAAGGATCCTTCAACAATGACATTAGTATCTCCAAGCCAAGACCTGAGATCATGCAACGCAAGTTAATATATGAAAGTAAAATGAACAAAGCTAGAGCCCATCTTGAAGTGATGTCATCACAATAATTACAAATCATGGTTTTGTTCTAGGAGGCTATTGGAACATAATAATAAGCCCAACTTTATAGAACGCATCAAAATATATTATTTTAAGACATACAACTACCATGGTGCCTGTTGGGGTTTGAATTGACATCAAGGAAAACTATGACTATGAATCTATGACTTTCTAGGAGGTGCACACCTGCTAATCACAGCTCAAACCCCGACATTGGATGGATCAAATATTACTTCAATCCAACCTCTAGAGTAGGTTGGTATACCTTGTCAACTAATTTAGGTGTTGACTCAATTAAGCTCAGATAAAAGTGTAAGTTTAGGGATAGAAATGAGATAAGGGTTAGAAAATAGTTGAATGAATAATGGTCGGATAAAGCTAACAACATTGACAAATATTAAGAATCTATTGATCAATCACATTTCCAGTATGCCACACTTAAGACTAACAACATTCAAAACTTATCATCTTCACCATTAAATAATAATAAAACACTTAGAGAACTATTTCAAACATCTAAAATGCTAATAATCCAAATAGCAAAATTAGATCAACATTTAGACTAATAGAAATAGAAGTCCTCTACAATATTTGTTTAGGCATGAACCATTCCAAGTTGCTCCAAATTAGCAATCCAATATCAGCAGAATTGACTAATCATAACAACAATAGCAGAAATGCATTCACAGAATAAACTCACAAATGATGAAGACAAAAATCTTGAGGTAAACATCCAAGTAATGCTCCTTCTATTGATTTCTCAAAAAATTACAGTAATATGATAGGAAAACACTCCAGAGCCGACCCTTAAAAATGAGGGTTCAACCTCTTTATATAGATTTTACAATAGTAGTAAAAGAATGGAAACATTACAAGGAATTTTATGCCAAATCAGCAGAATGCTGAGGTGGTAGCCTCTTATTGGCCTTCAAGAAAAAGAATGTAAAGTTGCGCTCCATGAACTTTACAATTCTAAGCTCTACAAGTTGTTCGACCCTCAACTGAATTCGATAGCTGAAATGGTTGCAGGTTGATCTAGATCATCCCCTGTTCTTGAGAAAACTTTTCATCCATTGATCCATAACTAAAAATGCAGGTGAATCTTGATTTTGGTGACGCTTGGTCTCCCTTGGTTCTTTTTGTTGCATTCCTCAGGTTTCGTTGCATTCCTTTCATCTTTGAAATCCGCTGCTCCAAATTTCATTGGGTTAGGTTTGACCGTGAAGTGGGAGTTCTAGAGTAAATTATGTCGTTCCTCGAGAATCCACTACTTCATTTTTTGTTGGGTCAAGTTTGACCAATTTGACTATGAAATGAACATCTAGAAGCAAATTGTGCCCTTCTTAAAAATCTGCTACTTCATTTTCTACTAGGTCAGGTTTGACCAGTTTGACTATAAAATTCTGATTTCGTGTCAGCCTCGATCAAACTTTAACATTGCTTTACCTCTTTATATCTAGAATCCACAACTTCAATTTTCGCTAAGCCCTATTTGACTGTGTTGATTGTTGATTTCACACTTCAAATTTTAACTTTGTCAAAACCTAGCAGATGTTTCTTCTGACACTTAGTCAATTTTTTCCACCCTTGCTATGCTTGTGGCATTTCGCTATGAAAACTAACCTTAGGCTGAAGTTGCTCTTCTGAATTTCGCTACTCCAATTTTAGCTGAGCACTATTTGACTGCAATGACCGTGAAATCTAAACTTTAGTAGAGTTTAACATTGCTCTTGAGTTCTTCTTGAACACTTAGCCAATTTTACAAAATTTTGCTAAGTATGTGGCCTTTTGGACCTACATTTTGGTGCCTCCTAGGGAGCATTGCTAGCAAGGCTTACGAACTCATATCCTTATCCTTTGGGCACTGGAGTAAAAAAATGAATGGGTGAGCTAGCACCACAACCCTTTACTTCAACAATCTATTGTCTTATGTTTTTGTTGACTGATCTCCTTGGGGTTAGGTGGAAACTCGCTCTAGCTAGTTGTAGAATATACCTCCAGGAATAACTTCCTTATAAACCTCACTCTTTTAAGCCATTGTAGGAAGACTTAGAGAGTAAAGGTTCATATGGAGGCCATGCTAGAAGTAGTTGTTGCTATGCTCAAAATGCATGGAAGTATACTCCTTTATATACTTGGTCAAATAGTTATTCCTCAAAACTCAACTTCACAACTTTTACATGCCTAGATAGGCTCATGCTTCTTCTACCTTCTGACATTATTAGGCTCCAAAAATATTTTACAAAAATACCTCTATGACTATTCCACTAATCATTGTTATTCAAAACTTTTCAACTATATTACAACAAAATTTCTTGGCACTCTCATGCCTTTATTGTTGGTCCTGCTCTTTGGCAGTATCTTCTGTTGTCTCTTCATCTAAGATTTCTATAGTATTATCCTCTTCTTCAACCTCTTCCTCTTGTTCTTCTTCATGTGTATCCTCTTGCTGATCCTCTTGCTCCTCATCTTCATTTCCTTCTCCTTCTTGGTCTTCTTCCTATTCTTCATCTTCCTCAGCTTCCTCCTCCTGTACTTCTTTATCTTTGGCCTCCTTTTGTTTTGCATCTCCTTTCAAAATCTGATTAGCTTGGTTCAAGGTATCCATGGCCTTGTTCCAAGATGCTAGAGAAGGATTTTGTATCTCCAAAAGTTATCGATGGACGTAATGCAATTCAACCATCTTATCATAGGAGAAGGAAGTTCCCCATTCTACCAAATTTACCATCAAGTCTTTCAATCTGGTTGAGCTTTTTATCAACTGGGTTACTTTATCCTGGTCAATAGGCTCTTGCCATGTATCTACTTCTAATTCATCTTCAATCATTGCTTGTATGATTTTTTTGAGATCTTTCGTTGATATCATTAGATTATTCTCATCCCAAAATCCATTGAAGTTGTATTACATCATCTCTTCATTGGTATCTATGATCCTTTGAAGCTCATCATCCAATTTGTCAATCAACGACCACCCCTTCTGAAGTAAACTATTCTTCTTGAGGATAATTCTAGCTATGATCCTTGAAGTGTTCCAGTCCTTATTAGGGATGGGCTTACCCAACTGGTTACACTTAGCTTCAGATAAATTGAGGAGTTCATTGGCTTGAGGAGCTATTGGCCATATTTGTTTGGTGATGGTCTCTATATCTTCTTTGGTCTTCTCCAACACTTGGCTAGCTTCATCCATGAAGTCGAAGATGTGTTGGATTCTAGAGCACTTCTCCAATATTTTAGACAAAATTTCCTTTCTAACTTGTTTCACCTTAGTCTTGGAGAATCCTATAGCCCTAGTTCTCTCAACCTGGAGCTGCTATTGCAAAGCCTGTATCTGCTTCTCATATTCTTTATTCTGCTCTTGTAGTTTCTGAACCTGCTCTTTGAAGTCGACCATCTTCTCAAACTTATTCTACCATTTTTTAGCATCATTCTCCAAAGCATTCATTTCTTTCTTTTGGTCCTTGATGGTGGCTTGAAGCTTGGTGACCTTTTCTTCCATTTTGGTGGACTGCTCCCTATAGATGTTAGTTTTGACAAACATGGTTTCTAACCTAACTTTGGCTGTGATAAACTCATCCTCTATGACCAGTTGTGCTATATCTTCAATCTTTTCCTCTATTCGATAGTCTTCCACTATCATATCTTCCTCTGGTTTATCAACCAAGGGGATCATCTTTTACTTTATCCTCTATCGGGACACAGGGTCGACCATCATTGTTCTTCTCACCTTAGCAACTCCTTTAGAATATTGAGCCAATTTCATGCTCCAGTAGTTTTGTGCTCTTAGTGAAGTACTTTTGACCTTCTGCAAATATGCTACTATGGGATGATCCATGGGAGTAGATGGAGTGACATTTGTAGGGAAAAAGGGACCACCATGGCTGGGAGGGGAGTAGTGGTGATAATAGTGGAGTCTATGTCCATAGTGAAAGTAGAATCTAAAATGGAACTGGTGGTTGCAGTTGATGGTGGGGTTAATGGTAGTGATATTGCCATTGTTAATGGAGGTAGTGATGATGGAGGAGTTGGATTTATGGAAGTTGGAGGTGGAGATGACACTAGAACTTGTGATGAAGGAGGTGGGGAATATGTTTTAGGACTCTCAACTATATGAGGTGGAGAGAGATCTGGATGAGGAGATGAATGTGGATGAGGTGGAGATGGTTGTGGGGAATTAGGTTCTGATGATGATATTTCCACTATATTTTGAACTTGAGAAGGGGAGGGGGATTTCTTTGGGGAATAAGTAGGAGAAGGAGGAGAGGGACTAGAAATCATACCTGAGCCTACCATAGTAGACTGTTTGAGAATATCCTCAACACTCTTCTTCTACTTTCATTGAGTTTTCTACTCACTTGATGTAGTGGGAGATTGTGTCACTTCCTCTACTTCACTCAACTTTTATTTCTTAAGAGCTACGATGTCAATTTCCAATACCACACCTTTCACCTTCCTCTTGAATACTATAGTTTGTTCTGGTTCCCATTGAGGAAGTGCTTCTATAGATTTTATAACTGGGGCTGATTTACCTTTCTTTTTGGAGGAGGTTGCAGCAGTGAGGTCTAACACTTTCCCCCTTTTCTTCTTATCTTCTTTTACAAGGGTCTTTGCCTCAATGGCTCTACGTTCGAACCTTCTCCTCCTTGGAGTATCTTCTGTTGCACCTATTTCTTTTGTGGTATCTTCCTTTTTCTGTAAAGGAGTAGCGGATGGTGGAGTGGACTCTTGTTGCTTTTTAGCTGCTCCAGCCTTCTTGCTTTTCATTTTACCTTTTTTGACCTCACTCATTTTCACTTTTCCTAGAACTAATGCTAGGATTTTCTTTTTCTTGGCCTTCCAAGTTGCAATGTGTTCATCGTACCTCTTTTCAAACTCTTCATCAATTTTAGGATTGGGGTACTTGCCTTTCATTGCATTTCTTTCAACCCTCATCTTCCACCATTCCAAAATTTTGGCTTGAGACCATTTGTAAGTTTCTTCCATTTCTTTCCTTCTGGCATCATCGAGTTGATGAGAACTCTTGGTTGGGTCATAGTCATTTGCATGCACATAGAAATATCTCCAGGGTGGAAGTGGTTCCATGGCATTTACATTCCATTGGAGGGGGACTGCTCTCTATTATTTCTATGTTTCTCCATGTGTGTGCGCTTGGATTTTACCAATTTAGTTGCTTTCTCTCCATGCAGCTCCTTAATTCTTTCCATGAACAAATCATCTGGATCATATCCCCACCTCTATGGAAGCTAGCTAAGACCTAATTTCTCCAAGGTTGCCATGATTTTCTCACATTGCCATTTCTTCCATACGGTGATATCACCTTCCTTGAAAGCATAATCAATTGTCGCTCTCCTCTTATTCCTAGAACCAAACCTATAGTTTATGTAGTCCACCTACCTACAATATTCTAGTGCGAATATGTGGTGGGTGACATAATGTGGTAATAAGAATGGATTCTCTATGAAACCATATAATCTGATGATTGTACCCTCTGTTAAGAGGTACCAATATCCTTCTTCCCCCTTTGACTCTTATTTTATTTTCAATTTTTGGGGCTAGCCTAGGGTAGTTTCCATACATAACTCGTAAAGTTGGTCTAAGAAATTCAAAATTGAAAGTATAATAGGACTCTGTTCTACTCAGAACCCTAGTCCAATAATATACTAGTAATGTATGTCCCTCTGCATCTTTTTCAACTACTGATATCCATGGATAATCATCCTTAGTAGCATTGAAGAACATCCAAACTAAATTGGAACAATGTCTGAATATTGGATTCTCATCATTTTATTGGTGAGGAATGCAGGCCAGTTGAAGTAAATTGGGGCATTGTTGTTATCCCCTGTCTGCATCGTATACATCTTAGTGTTGGAGATGTAGTATGTAGTGGCCAATTTCTAGTCTCTTACATCTAGGTCTGACTCTAGGCCAACTACCATGGCCAACATGGAGTACAACTCTGGATATGCAAATTCACTAGTGGGAATGGGAGTCATGGGTAGGGTCTCTCTGGACTTAATGGTCTTAAACTGGCTATACACCCAGGTTCTAAAATGGCTTCCATTTTGTACATGGTTCCTCAGGGTGTAATATTTGGCCTATTGCTCTAAGTTGAACTCTCTAGGGGGTATAGGGGGTTTCTATCCCATTGCAAACAAATCTCGGTAAGCTTGCTCAGTGATATGAAATAAGACCTTATCGTGGGATGTTCTCATAGACCTAGATGCAGGGTCATAAAATTTGGCTATGGTGGAGACTAATTTTGGGTAAGGATGGACTACATCACAAATGTAATAAGCAAGAAAAGAGTACATAGCTCCAATACCTTGGTCTGGAAGAGGCTCCCCCTTGAAGAATTTGTCCTCATATCCTAGCCTCAGGTTGTCTCTGGTTAGATATGTCATCTTTGTGTCTATGACCCCTACCTTCCTATCTATGTAATTTGGTCTTTCCACCTTGTTGGATTGCCCAGTCTACTTTACTGAAGATGATGCCATTTTAGCTTTTGAGTAATTTACTCTTCACAAATTGCTCTCAGGAGTATGCAGAAAACTATTCTCGATAGTGCTCTGGTTCTTCAACTCAACCGTTCACAAATGACTAAAAATTTGAATTTCCTTGCTTAAATAGATTTTTGAGCACTCCTCCATTAATGAGGATGAGTGGGTGGTTACCTCCCATGATTTCAAATGAGTGAATCATATGTTGTAAAGCATGGCTTATCAATGAAGTATGCATCTCTGATTGGATGGAATTCATGGTAGATGATGGTAAACTATCCATTGGTACACTTCTCAAGGTACATTTATTTATCCACTTTTATGGTGGAATCATGGACTCGATGGATTTTAACACTATACTTCCGTTTCTCGATTTTTCTCGTTAAGCATTGCATGTTCCTTTCGAGCACTTTCCCCTAAATTTCGCCAGTTGTATTTTCACAATGGTAACTTTGACCAAGTTGACTATGGATTTTGGAACTTTATTAGTTTTGGAATTGCTAGGGATTTATGGCCTCTTGAAAAACTCTACTGGACTCTAAATTCCGCTATTCTTAATTTTGGTGAGTGTTGTTTGACCATGTTGATAGCAGATTTTGTATCTTGATGGTTTTTTACATTGTAATTCTTCCAGCATGAAAATTAACCTTAAAATGGATTTGTTTTTCTGGGTTTCGCTCCTCCAGTTTTTGCTAGGTATTATTTGACCATTTTTATTGTGGATTTTGAGACCATTTTCACTTTAGGCGTCACTAGGAGTTGTGTTCTCTTTGGAAAATTCTGCCAGATTTGCATTTCATTGTTTTGATTTCCGTTGGATCCAGTTTGACTGTGTTGACTATGGATTCTACACTACATTGCTTCTTTGTGGAGTATAACACAGTCTCATCTTGAAAGCGGAAAATAACATATTTTTCTCCATTTTTTTTTCCTTTTTTTTTTTGTTTTTTGGGATTCAATAAAGAAAACATAATGTAGAATGCGTACATAAAGACAATATAATACAAAATATGTACATATATTACAATAGGAAATATTCTCTAACTAAAATATAGTTTGAGATGATACCCATTTATAGGAATGGGTTGTATATTTCCTTCCTCATCTTGGAGCTGAAAGGCATTGCTCTCCTTCACTTCGACAATCTTGAATGGTCCTTCCCAGAAAGAATCAAATTTTTGGTGGTTGCCTGGCTTAGCTTTTTCAACATTCCACCTTAACATTGAATCTCCTTCTTTGAAATTTTTGAACCTTACTTTTTTGTCAAACCACTCTTTGGTATTCATGGAGTATTTCTGAAAGTTCTCATATGCCTGAGTTCTCTATTCTTCCAAGTGTAGCAGATGCATCAATCTGGTCTCTAGTGGATTCTGATTGAGCTCTTGATCTTGGCTGGCCCATTTTAAAGTTGGTATCTCTAGATGAGTAGGTAGAACAACTTCCTTGCCATAAACTAATGCATAAGGAGATGTCTTGATAGACCTCTTGATAGTGATTCTATCCACCCACAAAACTTGGTCAAGTAATAGATGCCAACTCCTTTTGTTCTCTTCCAGTGCCCTTTTCAGAATTCTGAGCAAGTTTTTATTGGTGGATTCCACCAATCCATTTCCCTGAGGGTAATAGTTAGAAGAATTATTTATATTTATGCCATACTTGCTTGTGAACTCAATATATTTTGCACCTATGAAAGTTGGGCCATTGTCACTCACTAGTGCTTCCAAAATTCCAAACCTTGTGATCAAATTTTCTAAAAATTCAATTACTACTTCTTGGTCTGATTTCTTGGTTGGGATAGCCTCAACCCATCTAGTGAAGTAATCAGTGGTAGTAAGGATGAACTTATGACCTACTGATGAGTTTGGGTTGATGACTCCAACAAATTCAAGTCCCCATTGCTGGAAGGGCTCCTCTACCTAAATTGGTTTGAGTAGAAATGTTGCATTCTTGGTTCTTCCCACATATCTCTGACACTTATCACATGACCTAGTTGCCTTGAAAACATCTGTAAAGATAGTGGGCTAGTAGTATCCTGCCCTAATTATTTTTATAGTAGTTACTCTTCCTGAAAAGTGACCTCCTGATAGGCCTCCATGAAATTCTTCGATGACCTTCTATTTTTCATTATCTCCTAGACATCTTAGAAGTACTCCATCTAGGTTCCTTTTGTATAATCCTTTAGGGAGCAATACATACTTCAAAGCTTGTAGTCTGAATCTTCTCCTCTGTGAAGGATTGAGACCTTGAGGACATACTCCTATCTAGAAATAGGTCATCAATTGATCTACCCAATCTGAACTATCTAGAAGACTATCATTTTGATCATCCTCTGCTCCTTGATAGGCTATTATCTATTCTGAATCTACTTTAGCTACGAGTTCTTGATATAATGCTCTTCCTCTGACCAACTTGGTAGGATGGATTTCTACATCATACTCCTATATTTTAGTAATCCAACCAACCCTTTTATCACCCAGTTCTCCTTGAAGGATAAAGTTTCTTACATCTGGATGCACTACGTAGACAAGAGTCTTACTTTGAACTAAGTATTGCCTAAACTTATTTAAATATTTCATCATAGCAAATACCTACCTCTCAATAAAATTGTACTTGGTCTGATACTCATGCAAAGTTTGACTCCAGAAGAAAATGGGGTGTTCCTCTCCATTCACATCCTTTTGAGTGAGCATTGATGCATAGCTTTCCTCAGCTCCATAGGCATACACAATAAAGTCTTTGCTAAAATTAAGATTTATCAATACTAGTGTAGTTGCAATTGCTTGCTTTATAGCTTCAAAGGCTTGCTTTCTTTTCTCAGTCCACTTGAACTCCATGTTCTTCTTGAGTAATTCTGATATGGGCCTGACCACTTGAGCAAAGTTCGAGATGAACTTCCTCACAAAGTTAATCTACCCAAAGAAATACTGCAACCCTTTCTTGTTTGTAGGTAGGGGAAGGGCTAAAATTGATTTTATTCTATCTAGATCTATTGCCATCCCTTCTTTGGAGACTACATGTCCCAATAACTTACCTTCATGGACAACGAAGAATGATTTCTTTGGGTTGAGAGAGATGCCAAACTCTCTGCACTTCTGGAAAAATTTCTCTAGATGCTCAAGATGTGATTCTTTTCTATGAGAAAACACTGTCATATCATCCAGATAAATTAGAATGATTTTATTGATCAGCTCACCAAAAGCATAGTCCATGGCCCTTTGGAAGGTGGCTCCTACATTGGATAGGCCAAATGGCATTCTCTGATAAGAAAATGTGCCCCACTTGGTGGTGAAGGTTATTTTGAACTGGTCTTCATCTTTAACCTAGATCTGATTGTATCTAGAGAAGCCATATAGTAAGGAGTACCTTTTTGCTCCTAACACCATCTATAGAATTTGATCCATCTGGGGAAGTGGATAATGATCCTTTAGTGAAGCTCTATTCAAGTTCTAGAAATCCATGCATAAGTGAATGTCTCCATTCTTCTTTCTTACTAGGACCAAGTTAGCGACCTAGGTGGAATGCTTGATAGGATAAATGATCTTCCCTTTTAGAATCTTAAGCAATTCCTACCTCATTATGGACTCAATTTTAGGATTCATAGGCCTTTGTCTTTGTCTGAAAGGTTTTGCATCAGGCTCTAGCTCAATAGTATGTTGAATGACCTTCTTATCATAAACTTTGAGGTCCTCATATGACCATGCAATAATGTTTGGGTATTTAAAACATAGTGCCTTGACTCCCTCAACTTATTTTGGAGAGCACCTTATTCCAACATTAATATTCTTATCTACTTCTATTTCAATTTCACTATAGATCTTATCATCTACTTTCATAGTCCTTGACTTATTTCCATCTTCATTATCAAACAAGCTTTCCAATGTGATCAGGCCTTTAGGAATGTGATTATTCTTCAATTGGATGATGTCTTGTTGATCTATTTCCTGGGAAAGCTCTTCCTGCACATTGGCTAAACAAGCCTCTCTGACTAGAAAGTCAATTATCTGATCATCATTTTCAAAGACCTACTAGAAGATTTATCTGTTTGAGACTATTGGTCTAAAGACTAATTTGACTCTTTTACTTGCAACTGATCCAAGGTCTGAGGAAGGATTAAAATTAGAACCCTTAACTGCCAAAGCATCGACCAGTGTATTCTATTCTCTAGGGATAGAGTAGATATTTAGTGCATCAAATGATTCCATCAAGTCCCATACTCTATTCCTATACATCTTTATATAGTGATGTTTACTACTGCACTTCTCTATCACTTGGTTGACCACTAGCTCTGAATCACCATAAATGTCTAATATCTTGATTCCCATTTTTTTTGCTTGCATCAATCCCAAGCATAGAGCTTCATATTCTATAGCATTGTTTGTACAAGCCCAAGTGAATCTAAAAGAAAAACTCTTCACTCCTTCTGAAGGAGACTTCAACACTACACCAACTCTAGCTCCATTTTTACATCTTGCTCCATCAAAATGCATTGTCCAAACCTCTGTCTACCTGAGTGACTAGTTAGATATGGTAGGGATATTCTTCTCGGCCTCTATGGAGATACTGTATGTACCCAACCTAGTTTTTGATAGGCTATAATCATCCTTGAAAGGTAAATCATCTTCTATTTCTAAATCTTCCAAGATTTCCACCAACTCTAGTTCTTCCATCACTGAATGATTGTACAAGTCTTCTTCAATTTTTCCAATGTGGAAGGACATAGGATTTTTTGAGGTTATTCTTATCCTTTTTCCTTTGTAGGGAACTATCATAGTGGAGTAGTCTAAATACATATATCCTCCCATATTGGTCATGAATTCTCTTGAAAGGCAAATACCAAAATAGGGCTCTAGGTCTACTACCACAATTT
The DNA here is from genome assembly GCA_028583015.1 of Wollemia nobilis. Lineage (NCBI taxonomy): Eukaryota > Viridiplantae > Streptophyta > Pinopsida > Araucariales > Araucariaceae > Wollemia > Wollemia nobilis. The sequence goes on along the minus strand of JAQPPZ010015824.1, from coordinate 37,631,131 downwards.
CTTGAACAATGGTAATTTTTGGGGCTCTATGCAACCTCATTAATACATCCTTTATGACTCCCACAGTCTTAATCAGGGTACCATCAAGTTGTAAAACCCCTTGACAAGATCTTGTATACTCCATACCCATCTCATCATAGACTACTTTTGGCATAACAGTTGTTGAGGCACCTGAGTCTATCATACAATTGTGAACTACCCATCCTTCCATTCTAAGAGAAATGTAGAATGGAGGAGGCTTGTTCTTCAGGGTGGTAGGAGATATCTTTTCCTTATCTTGTGCCACATTGAAAATAGTGGTGGTTTCTTTTCCTTGGGACCTTTTATGCAGAGAGGCTTTCAACAAATCTATTTGGCTAGGGAGAAAAAGTGTATCATACAGGCTTGCTCTAGATGGAACTCTTTTTAACTCATCCACAATATTATATTCCACCTGAACTGGTGGAGGTCTTTCATACCTTTTTTCTTGTTCTCCATAGTTCCTTCTGTATTGTTGAGTAGCCTCAATTCTTTGGATTTTTGTAATGGAAGGGAAACTTAGTTTTTCTTGGGCTTCCTTTCTAGCACTTTCTTGATCTTTACTCTTCTCCTTTTCACCTCCTCTTGGAGTGTTTACCTCCCTCTCTTGCCTCCTAGGCACTGCATTACTTTTATTAGTAGCTTGTAAAATAGAAAATTTATCATTCCCCTACAATGGTGGTTCCCTCTTCTTCTGAGAAGGCACTTGGAAACTACCCATCTTCTATGGGTCTACTTGCAAGGGTTTCTTTCCGGACCTGGTCATGATAGAGACCTACTCTTCTTCAGGAAAATCTTGTCCAATCATGACTTGATCATACTACCACAACATGTTAACTCTCCCTTTTTGGTTTCTTTACGCCTTTTCCATGGCTTGTTGCACATGGCGTTGGTACATAACGTAAGATTCTAAATCATGGGGATCATTGCACATGAGACACCATACATTAACAAGACTGGTCTTAGGAGCATATTCTTGATCTTCTTGATTCACATTAACTCTGATCCCTGCACTACTCTTGGTACCAAGTTTTTGATCTCGATTAATATAGGGGAATCTCCTTGGTTGAGACCTTTCTATCTCTCTTTTCTCCATCACATTCATCTTATTACTAAGTGTTTTGAGAGTACTCTAAATATCAAGTAGCATGATGGATTCTTGAGGTGCTTGAGATGGAAGTGGCAAAAAGGGGATTGAAGGAGATGGTATTTTAGGGGGTAGAATTGGAGCCATTTGAGGGAGTGGTGATGACAAAGGAGGAGGATCCATGTAGGAAGATGTAGTTGGTTGACTTTGGGTATGAGGAATATCAGAACAATAGGGTATGATAGTTTTTGGAGGTAACCTTCCTACATTGATGAGGATATTCTCAGCCTGCACAACTACATTGTAAACCTAGGGGAAGGTGTATACTCTAGACTGTTGAGTTTGTAACCCAAGTTCTGATCCCAAAGCTCTGATATAGTACATAAAAGCAAGGGGAGCAGTGGGCCTAGCTTTAGGTGGAATCCTTTTCCAGGTTCTACTGAATCTTAGATTAAAATCTGAAACTGACTCTTGTTGATGCTTTTGCATGGATGTGAACTAATTTAGGAGAGAAAATGGATCAGCAGACTCATTGAATTCTTCTACAAAAGGCTCAGCTAATTCAGCCCATGAAGTGATGTTGTTGTCTTCTAAGGTCCTAAACCAATGTAAGATTTTCCCTCTAAAATATAGGGCTAAAATTCTGACAATCACATCTTCATTTTTGATGTTATGTATGGCTACTAAATTTAGGATATCTTGGCAATGCTCGTACGTAGTTTTACCTGATCCATCATAAGTAGGTATAGCTTTGGATACAACTTGAGGGATATCATGCATTTGGGCAAGTCTCAAGGGACCAATTGTATTCCAATTAGGGTATTTCTGCAGAGGTTGGTTTGGAACCACATTCGCCTACCCAACCATATTTCTAGGTACTGTTCTTGTTGGAGGTGGTCTTGGAGGTACTTCAGGGGGTGGCTTAGCTGGAGCCTCTCCTGACTGAAAATCTGAGGATAAATTTCTTATGATATTGGATCCTCTTAAAGGGAGCTCATAATAGATAAAAGGATCTGGATTGTTCTTTGTAGATGACCTAGTATTCATGAAAAATATGAGCTATAGGAATGGCTTTTCTGGTTTCTTGCATTCAAGGAGTCACCAAGTGAATTTAATAGTCACCACTTAATAAGGTCAAGATAATCCACTAAATATTGATTCCTTCGAGAAATGTAAAAGACATGAAACTTTGTGGGTTAGCTAGTGTTCTTGTAAATAGTGTCCCACCAGGCGTGCCAGAACTATTGGGGTCTGAATTGACATCAAGGAAAACTTGAACTGTGACTATGAATCTATGACTTCTAGGAGGTGCACACCCGCTAATCACAGCTCAAACCCCGACATTGGATGGATCAAATATTGCTTCAATCCAACCTCTAGAGTAGGTTGGTATACCTTGTCAACTAATTTAGGTGTTGACTCAATTAAGCTCAGATAAAAGTGTAAGTTTAGGGATAGAAATGAGATAAGGGTTAGAAAATAGTTGAATGAATAATGGTCGGATAAAGCTAACAACATTGACAAATATTAAGAATCCTCTGATCAATCACATTTCCAGTATGCCACACTTAAGACTAACAACATTCAAAACTTATCATCTTCACCATTAAAGAATAATAAAACACTCAGAGAACTATTTCAAACATCTAAAATGCTAATAATCCAAATAGCAGAATTAGATCAACATTTAGACTAACAAAAATAGAAGTCCTCTACAATATTTGTTTAGGCATGAACCATTCCAAGTTGCTCCAAATTAGCAATCCAATATCAGCAGAATTGACTAATCATAACAACAGTAGCAGAAATGCATTCACAGAATAAACTCACAATTGATGAAGATAAAAAGCTTGAGGTAAACATCCAAGTAATGCTCCTTCTATTGATTTCTCAGCAAAATTATAGTAATATGATAGGCAAACACTCCAGAGCCGACCCTTAAAAATGAGGGTTCAACCTCTTTATATAGATTTTTACAATAATAGTAAAATAATGGAAACATTACAAGGAATTTTATGCCAGATCAATAGAATGCTGAGGTGGTAGCCTCTCATTGGCTTTCAAGAAAAAAATGGAAAGTTGTGCTCCATGAATGCTACAATTCTAAGCTCTACAAGTTGTTCGACCCTCAACTAAATTCGGTAGCTGAAATGGTTGCAGGTTGATCTGGATCATCTCCTTGTTCTTGAACAAACTTTCATCCATTGATCCATAACTAAAAATGCAGGCGAATCTTGATTTTGGTGATGCTTGGTCTCCCCTGGTTCTTTTCATTGCATTCCTCAGGTTTCGTTGCATTCCTTTCATCTTTGAAATCTACCGATTCAAATTTCACTGGGTTAGGTTTGATCGGTTTGACCATGAAATGGGAGTTCTGGAGCAAACTGTGTCATTCCTTGAGGTCTGCTACTTCATTTTCTGTTGGGTTGAGTTTGACCAAGTTGACCGTAGAATGAACATCTAGAAGTAAATTGTTGCCTTCTTCCAAATCTGCTACTTGGTTTTCTTCTAGGTCAGGTTTGACCAGTTTGACTGTGGAGTTCTGATTTTACATTGGCCTCGGATGGACTTTAACACTGCTTTAGTTCTTTATATCCAAAATCCACAACTTCATCTTTCGCTAAGCCCTGTTTGACTGTGCTGACTACGGATTTTACAATCCAGTGGATTTTAACTTTGTCAACACCTAGCGGATGTTTCTTTCGATAATTAATTGATTTTTTCCACCCTTTCTATGCTTGTGGCATTTTGCTATGGAAACTAACCTTGGACTGAAGTTTCTCTTCTAAATTTTGCTACTCTAATTTCTGCTAAGCACTGTTTGACTGCGCTGATTGCAGAATCTTCACTTTAGTAGAGTTTAACATTATTCTTGAGTTCTTCCTGAACACTTAGCCAATTTTACAAAAAAATATAATTATGGTCTTTTTGGGCCTATAGTTCCTTCCAACAATTCCAGTTAATGACATAAAGACATAAAAATAATAACTCTGTTAAATCAATTACAATGATTCAACCAATATCAGGAGGTAGTTGTAGATCGATGGAGCAGGCTTCCCAAAATTTTAAATTCAAATGCAATATGAAATATGAAGCAACCACCTCAGCATCTTGATTCCTTTACTAGGATTTTCTTGTACTAGTCTTGTAACAAATTGTAAAATCTTATGTTGTAAGTTTCAAAAGGAAGCTCATAAATAGCTCATCACTCCCTAATTGAAGGATCGACTATAGTCATTGCCTATATTTACTATGTAATATTGTTGCTAGTTAATAAAGTGATAGTTGTTTGACCTCCATTACAATGTAATTATAGGTTTTTATTTATGCATATTTGTTTTAAGTGATTTTTATTACTCTTAGATGTTGTCTATTCTGTTAAAGAGAATTCTACTATTTGGATCGATATTGGATTGCTATTTGTTTAAGTCTTTGGAATGATTAGAGAAAATAATTAAAGTTGAATAAATTTGTAATTACATTTGATAATGGTTGGTCTATTAAGTATCATGTAAATTGACTATGTTAGCTTATTATACAGTGAAATACAATGTTGTTACACTATATCCCATCCATCCTTTTTTTCATTTCTCTAAACCCTTACCTCCTCCTAATCCTTTTCTCTCACCTTTAAGCTAAACTTTATAATCATTCCAATGAACCATCCTTCTCTAGAGGTTGAAATCAAGATAAATACTATTTCATCCAATCTAAACTGTTGGCTGGAATCTAGGGCGCATTGCCTATCCATAGACTAAGCGGATTTTAGTCCAACAAGTACTTGGTTTGATGAAACATTTGACAATAAATTTTATATTTTTCTTTTTCTGTCTTTATTTTGCAAAATAGATTGTCTATACATGGGTGCATTTGGAAGTGAAGCAGTGGGGATGATCTCAATGCTATGATTAATAGTGCATATAGGAGGAAGTGACTTAGGCTCCTAAAAAATGTGAGAGTACTTTTTCAACAATCTATCCAAAGTAACATGCTAGGGATGTGGTGGAGTAGAAGCATGAGTGTGCTATGGACAATTGAAAACAAACGTAATTTCTCATGCTTGCTTAATTACTTTAGTTACTTACTTGCAACTCAAGACAAAATTGTGTGTTTTCTTGGTGCATTTTATGAGATATGCCTTATCATTTTGCTACAATGTCTATATTTTATGATAGACATCATTACTGTTTTCCTGTCATATTGGTAAGGTTGACCAAGCAAGATTCCACAACCGTCCATAGGTGTCACATCACAAGTGACCCTATCAATAAATTTGGGACCAAATATAAAACTCACGGTGCAAGTGTGATTAATTTTGGAGTTTGTACCACTATCCTTCCATCCCAAAGAATAGGTATGAGGATAATACTCCATTAGCAAATGCAACTTGTTGACTACAGGTCTCATAATTAATTTTTTCTATGATCCATTATTGATAATACAATCTGTTGAAAAATCATGAGTCAAATATGCTTGAGTGACAAACAAAGAGTCACAAACACTCATAGATGAATTTTGGTTCATTAAGGTAACTTGATTAAGTTTATTTTTGAGTTTCAAATATGCTTGATCTTTGCCCTTGATCCTCAATGGGACTTTGCACTTGGTCCTCCACTTGAGACTTTACAAGTAAGCTTTTCTTCTTCAACTTAAAACAATCAAAATTTTCATGTCCTTTCTTCTTACAATAGTTACAAAATTTCTTAGAAGAAGAAGAAGAAGTAGGCTTAGAAGAAGAAGGAGAAGGAGAAGGATATGGAGAGAAATAAGAAGTCTTATTTGGTGGAAATTCTTCTTTTGAGAACTTGTCCCCTTTGATTATCCTCCAAAAGAAGGAGGAGGATGAAATCCCTTTGATTGTGCAAAAAACTTATCGTTTGCAAGTTGTGCATGATTGAAATCAAGGTCCAACATTGCAAGGGAAACATACATAATATTTTGATACAAGTGTTCCAAAATTCCACTCTTAAAATCTGAGGATAAAGGTGACTACATCATCAATTACACCAAGAAGGATGTGAAACCTGTTGAAATGAAAGATATAGTCTTGAGTAGACATGTTAGCTCCTTGTCGAAAATGAAACCACTTAATAATCAAATATTGTTCATAATTTGAGGGGTAGAAGTTTTTCTTGAGTGCCTTAACAAGATTTTCCCAAGTGGTTATAGCATATTGACCTTATTTTATTTCTACCAAAACTTTGGCTAAGCTTGAAAGCTTAAGTTTGACATATGGAACTTTATCTGCATTTGAAGTTTGGGAATAGGAAAACCACATTTCCATATCCAAGATCCATCTATTCAAAGTGTTTGGATTCCTTGATCCATCATACAATGCGACCTCACACTTGGTGTTTGAGCATGGGTTGTTGTAAATATTAACATTAGGAGGTACATTTTGTACATTTATATCATTAACCTTATTAGCAAGTTTGCTTATAATTTGGGCCAAATCGACCATTTGGGTAGATAAATATGAGGCCATGTTAGATAAGGTATAAGCCAGGAGAAAGAGAATAAAATGCACAAAAACAAGGTAAATTTGGTTACCTTAATTACAATGTATTCTCTTAATAAGATATAGCTCCTAGCTGAATTACCAAGTAAAAAAACTCTATGTCAACCTAAAGAAGTGCAAGTTGACAATGCTTCGTCACAACTTGAAATTTGAGTGGTGTTGGAAGAAAATGTCTTAAAATAAGAGTTTTGTAATAATGCTTTGTAATTGAATTTAGTAATTCAATAAATAAGCTAACTCCTTTAAATTATTAATTTTAAACTAAACTTAATTAATAAAAATAAATTAATTAATCAATCGATTAATTAAAATTAAGTTTAATTTTTAAATCAATAACTGAAAAAGGAAAAATAAAATCTTTATAAAGAATTAACTATATTTAAGTTTTACCCACTTGGGGTTATGCCATATTGATTTTCTAGAAAACATAATTTTTAAACTTGCAATAGAAGGAAGCTGCAACATGAAAATATATGTCAAGTAGATCTTTCGGATGGATTTCGACGTCATATTGAACATTATGATTGGAGGCCTACGTCATCCAAAATGTAATTTTTTGTGTGTCGCCTAAATTGGTCAAAATTGGTAAAATTCCATGCATCACCAAGTGAGCAAGTAAAAAACTATACGTTTTGATTGGATCCAACCCAAAATTGGCCTCACATTGGGCTACACATTGCCAAGGTGTAGTCAATCTACACGTAGCCAAGCATGGGCAACCTGACATCACCTATGTATCATAGAAAACCAAATACCTTAGGATCGATGACTATTATAGCTGATCTTATGTAATGCCTAACATGGGCCATGTCATCGATTTGAAGGCAATGCCTGACATGGGATATGTCATTAAAATTCGATAACATGATGTCAACCCCATGTTTCATCGAGCTATTGATGATCAAACATCAAGGTCCCATGTCATTGAAATTCGATGATAAGACATTGACCCTACCATTAGTGGGAGGCATTGGCCCTGGTTGCCTGATATCAATGATGTGTGGATCACCATTGTTAGATAGTCGAGCGATAATCTGATTTGGACCCATTGGTCACCATAAAATGGTGAACCCTAATATGCCCTACATTGTCAAACTTTGGTGACAAGCTTGTTGTTGGATGGGCTAATTTATTTTTTAATTAATTATATATATAGCCCAATATAGCTAAGCTAGGTACTTTTTCTTAGCATAACATAATTACAAATATTGCCAAAATGGTGGAATATTTACCAAACATAAAAGCATTACAAAAATAAGCCTTTAAAGATATCCAAAAGCCTATTGGTGGCAAATTTTATACCTCCATGCTTAGTAGACACCAAGATCTAGTCGACACATGATCAACTTTTGGAGATCAAAAACTAGAACACCAACCTCCTTTTTGGCAACTTCACTCAAGCATCCAAGTTTTCCAAACTTATATCAACTCCTACCAAGGGATATTTATAAAACAACATACAGGGTTGGGTTTTCCTATGCTGTCAAAGTATGAGAAGGAAGTTGGAATGAGGGGTTTGACATTAGAGAGCCTTCCTCCAATTGATGGTTAGATGATGAAAGGTCTTTTGAATCCAAGATGGAGCTCTCATGAGAAACAATCGCAACTTAGCAAACTAAATCTCAATGTCTTCTTCCTCTCCTTCTCAACTCACGAGCCTAGTGAATATCAACTAGAGATTTGATACCAATGAAAAGTATAACGTAATTCCAACTGAAATTTATTTACAATGCAAGAAATAAATAGGTAAGGAAACACCAAAGTTAAAATGCCACCAACATCCACCATATCTCCATGAGGCCAAAGTGAGATGATTTTCCAAGATGGCATCGAAGCAAACTTAGAAAGCAATAACTAAAGATAACTTACTCTAGAACATGACCAAATTATCCATCCATCTAGAACTACACCTAGACAACTAAATATGCATGTGGAATACTATTCTCATGTGGGATACAATTATTAGTAAGAAAATGGAGTTCGTATTCATGTTTGAGCACTGCTGCAACAACAACACCAACAAAAATTAAAATTAAAATGCAAAAATCAACAGCCTACCGGCCAGGGTTCCCAGGTTAATACCAGTATACAGGAAGCCTACGATCTGTAGCAGCCGCCACTGTAGCAGCCCGTGCACTGTAGCGGCCGCAAAAATTTTGGCCCTAATAATAATAAAAAAAAATGGCAGATTTTGGAGGCAACAAGTTGTGACGGATGGAGCAGCAAGGAGGAGGAGCGGGAGGTCTAGGGGCGACAAACCCTAGGTGTGGGGCTTCGAAGGGCAGATCAACAGACGCGGCAGGTGGGGGATCTGGTGAGATAGCAGGCCCCCAGGCGGAGGATGTGGACAAGGAAGTTCTATTGGAACCGGTCCAAGGGCGTTGGGCGGATGCGGTTGAAGATATCTCTGAGGGGGACCAGGACTCTGTGCGTCAGGATCAAAGGAAGACCCAGGAAGGAGACAAAGAGAAATCTGGCAACTGGAGACCTTCATATCTTAATGCTCTTCGCGGGAAGCAAAAATTATCCGACTCTTGTTTTAATCTAAAATCTGTCAATGGTAGGTTGCACGTCCCGGATACCTTAGCTCAGCATGTGGCTATGGAGGGCATAACATCTCTGGTGGCAAAATTTATGGGGGTGAGGCCGGACTTGGAAGTCATAAGGAGATGGGCCGTCCAAAAATGGCAGCCAAGGGCCGGTATGATGATTAAGGCTTTACCCAAGAGTTTTCTTTTGGTGACATTTCAATGTGAACAGGACATGGAAAGGACTCTTCAAGGAGGTCCTTGGTTTTTTGGGAAAAGGGGCTTGTATCTGAAGCGTTGGTCCCCCGATTTCAACCCCCAGACTCAGGTGCTGGATTTGGCTCCGATTTGGGTTAAGATGCCGGGATTACCTCTGCTTTTTTGGAATGAACAAATCTTGGCTGGGATAGCTACAGAGATTGGGGAACTAATAGCTATTGATCCTGCAACCTTGAGCAAAACAAGACTCCTTTCTGCTCGCATGTGTGTGTTGGCGGACCTGAGTAAAGAGCTCCCTAAATCCATTATATTGTCGTCTATGTTTGGCCTTCACACTCAGGTCTTTGAATATGAAAATATGTCTTTTAAGTGTAGTGTTTGCGGGAAGGTAGGGCACCAGGGTATCCACTGCATTTCCAAGAACCAGCCCCCACTCCAAAATACTGCTCCTCAAACCTAGAATAATATCCCTCCCCCGCAGATCTCCATTCCTACCCAACATGGGCCTCAAGGACGTGGAGCTCGAAATCCGAATATCAAAGACCCTGTTCGCCCTATTGTAAGCAAGAGGCAACGTTATAACCCTCCTCCAAAAAATACCTATGCCCCGAAACCCTCTCACAGGGGAGCTGGTCCCTTTGATGGGAACCCTCAAGCTCAACCTGCTCCTAAGATGATACAGCAAGCCTCAGAGCCAAATCACAAAGGAAAGAACCCCATAGATCAATGCCCTGGGGCAAGTAAGTTTGATTGGGTAATACGGGAGACCTATGGAGGCTCGATGGAAGTGGTCCCATGTACTGCAGAGGAATTTATGGGAAGAAATTCCAAGGAGATCAACATCCCAATGGAGAACAGTTTTGATGCATTAAATCATCTGAAGGGAGATCAGATGGATAGCCAAGAAGTGGAATCTGAGGTAGAGGAGACTCAAGAGAAGGATTTAGAGGAGCAAAATCAGAGGAAGGAGCAGGAAACTAATAATACAGGCAAGGATACTCAGGAGGAAGAGGTGAACCACCAAGATCAGTGTAACCCCAAAGCAGGGAAAAAAGAATCTACTAATCAAGAAGCTAAGAGCACGAAATCATCTCCACTGTCAGAAAGACCAGTTAACCTGGAAAGCCAGATTGTTACCCCAAAGACCAAGACTGACCTATCCAAGATGGTTACTAGAAGCCAAGTGAATCCCAAGGAACCCCAGCCTAGAGCGGATGTATGGGGATATGGTTCGGTAGGAAGAGGGAAACCTAGCAATGCTGCCTTAAGGCAGAAAGAAGCAGAGCGAGGAGTGGCTGATGGCACTCAAGAAGTATTGCTCTTTGGGGCGAAGGCTCGAGGATCCAAAGCCCATAAATGAAGATTCTTTCATGGAATATACGCGGGAGTAATCCTGCAAAAATAAGAGCTTTGTATGCTCTTAGACAAGAACACAAACCGGATATGATTTTACTGCAAGAAACTAAAATGGAGGAGAGTAGAGTTATTCCTTTTAAGAATAGGACTTGGCGAGAAGTTGAAGTAGTAGGCCAAGAGGCCACTGGAACAGCAGGAGGGTTGCTGGTTATGTGGAACAAGAATGTGATTGATAGTAGAGTGATTCTGATGTCTAGTTGGTTTATTTGTCTCTTATGTGTGGATAAAACCACGCAGGAAGAGTGGATCTTAACGAATGTATATGCTCCAGTTAGACAGGGACTGAGAAGGGTTCTTTGGAGTCAGCTAGCTGAATTGAGGGAGACGGTCCCCAACTACCCTTGGATTGTGGCGGGGGATTTCAATTGCTATCTTAATCCTGCAGATAAATTGGGGGGCTCTCAAAGAATAACTGCTGATATCTATGAGTTTAGAGATTTTGTTGAGCAACATGAGCCGATGGATGTGGACCTGCGTAGATTCTCCTATACATGGTCTAACAAAATACTGAAGGAAAACCAAATTCAGATCAGATTAGATAGGTTTCTTCTTTCTCAAGAATGCCTGGAGAGGTTTGGGGACTCTTCATTAACGACACTCCCAAGAATCGGGTCTGATCACAACCCAATTCTATGGGAAATAGGGGAGGACTCTAAGAAAAGATACATCAGACCCTTTCGATTCGAACTTATGTGGTTCCAACATCAGGATCTCAAGGATCTGGTTGCCCAATGGTGGGACAAAAAGTATAATGGTTCGAAACTGGCCCAAGTGGCATGTAAACTAAGGAATGTGAAGGCTAACATTAGAGAGTGGAACAAAACTTCCTTTGGCAATATTTTTGTTAAAAAGGCAGAACTAAAAGACAAGATCAATGAACTACAGGAGAAGCTGAAGTCAGAGCAGCTTACAGAGGATCTGAGAAACCAGGAGAGGGAGCTGTTAGCCGAATACCACACGATGCTAGGATTTGAAGAAACCTTCTGGAGGCAGAAATCCAGACTGCGTTGGTTAAAGGAGGGTGACAGAAATACAAAGTTCTTCCATGTCTCTACTCTTCGCCACAGGAGTTCTAACAAAATTAAGGAGATCAAGATGGCCGATGGGTCTAACACCAAAGATATGGAAGACATAAGGAGGGAAGCGGTTGAGTACTTTAAATCGTTGCTAGAAGATGTAAATCCAACTATTGAAGAAGAGGACTCTCTGTTGGCGGCCATTCCACCCCTCGGAACTGAGAATCTTAATGGATTCTTACTTAGTCCTTTCACAAAGGAGGAAATCAAGAAGGTGGTTTTTGACATGGATGGTAACAGCTCCCCAGGACCGGATGGCTTCCCCGCAGCCTTTCTTTCGAAGTTTTGGGATATCCTAGGCAATGATGTAGTGGAAGCTATAATTGAGGCTCAAAAGGACATGGAAATCCCATAAGGAGTTAATGCTACATTTTTAGTCCTCATCCCTAAACTAGTGGGAGCAATGGAATTTTCCAATTTTTGCCCTATCAGTTTATGTAACACTCTAATGAAGATTCTCACAAAAACAATCGCCAATAGGTTGAAGGTTATCCTTCCTTTCATCATTGATATGAACCAAGGAGGCTTTGTGAAAGGGCGACAAATACTGGATGGTATCATCACAATTCATGAGGTTATTCATTCAATGGTGGCTAGTAAGGAAGCAGGTATGTTACTAAAGCTTGATATGAATAAAGCCTACGACCGGGTCTCATGGCGGTTCCTCACCAAGATTTTGGGTAAGTTTGGTTTCTGTCCCCAATGGATTAAGTTGATTTTTAGTTGTATCTCTACTACAAGATTTTCTGTCATGGTGAATGGGTCACCCTCCGGTTACTTTAAGAGTGAAAGGGGGTTGCGACAAGGAGATCCTTTGTCTCCTTACTTGTTTATTATTTTAGCGGAAGCATTGGGTAGGAACATTTCAGCAGTGGTGGCAGATGGTCGATTGGAAGGTTTCAAACCTGCCTCAACAACAGAGCCAGTGTCTCACCAACAGTTTGTGGATGATACGATCATTGTGTCCAAAGCCTCGGTGCCTCAGGCTAGGAAGCTGAAGAGAATTCTAACCAAGTATGAGACAGAAGCAAGACAATACATAAACTATAAGAAGAGTAGCATCTATTTCTTTAACACGCCTGGTGGGAGGGAGGAAAGAATTGCTAACCTCTTCGGTTGTGGAAAGGAGCTTCTACCAACGACTTATCTAGGCATGCCTATGTTCGAAGGAAGAATGAAGGCTACATTGTGGAACTCAGTCATTGACAGGATCTCCAAAAAGTTAGCAGGGTGGAAGGGCAGCCTTCTCAGCTCCGCAGAAAAGCCTTATTAGTTCAAACTACTTTACAGAGCATTCCAATTTATTGCATGTCTCTATTTAGAATGCCTGCAAAGGTCCGAGCTACTTTGGAGCAAATTCAACGCAACTTCTTGTGGTCAGGTTCAGAGGAGAGAAAGAGAATTTCGTTGGTAGCATGGAATCAGGTGTGTGCAAGCAAAGATCAGGGGGGCCTGGGGCTAAAGAGAATGAAAGAAATGAATCAAGCTCTAATTGGCAAATAGGTATGGAGATTTATCAATAATGATCAATTGGGATGGGTAAAACTTCTTAAGGCAAAATATATCAAAAATAATCAGACTTCCTGAAAGCTGATAATCTCCCTAGAGGATCCTATTTCTGGAATTGTTTGCTCGAATGTCGGGAGGTAGTCAGGAAAGGCATCAGATGGAGAATTGGTAATGGAAGACAAGTGGACTTTTGGCAAGACCCGTGGTTGGAAGAGGCCCCTCTGAAAGATAACTTAGACCTTCAGGTCCTCCAACATAAACTTTCGGAGGAAATGGGAGGAAAAGTAGGGGATTTTATTGTCGTAGCACAGAAACTTCCTCTTGGAAGAAAATCACAGTTCATAATCTGTCGTAGCAAGAGAAGGTGGCCCTAACCAAACTCAATGATGCTTTAAGGGTGTTCCCGATCATTCCCGGGGAAGGAAGAGACAAGGCGATTTGGGGCAAAACTACAAGTGGGATCTATTCAATATAAACTGCCTATAAGTTTACCACTCAGGATTCAATGGTCGGACTCCGACTTCTATTATTTGGTTAAATAATTTAACCCCAAAAATTGCTTTCTTCTTTTGGTTGGCAGCTCAAAATAAGATTCTCGACAACGGATAATCTGCAAAGGAGAGGTTTCCAATTCATCAATCGATGTATCTTGTGTGAGAAAGCGATAGAATCTGTAAGTCATATATTTCTTACTTGTGAATTTTCTTGTACAGTCTTCCAAATGATCCTGTCCAAATTTCATATAGATTGGGTCTGCCCAAATAGCATGTCTGACTTCTGCATACAGTGGGCTTCCCCTTCCGGGCGAAACTTTTGACTTGGCTCTGGAAGCTTACCTTACCCCATTTTTTATGGGGGATATGGAATGAGAGAAATAAGAGAGTATTTAAAGGACGTAAGAAAGATCCCGTGTTATGTGGTAATAAAATAATCGGAGCTTTGAAAGAAAACTCGGAAAACTTTCTACTTCAAAAATGAGACCATGTCTCTAAGGGAAAGGAGGATTTTGCGGAACTGGGGAGAGGAACTTCCAGACCTAGACATTACAACCAACCCACGGGATGGTGTCAAGTGGATACCCCCCACACAAAAGTGGGTTAAGTTTAATTTTGACGGGGCAGCCAAAGGAAATCTCGGGGCTGCAGGAGCAGGAGGAGTTCTGAGAAATGAGGAAGGAAAAGTGGTCCTTGCCTTTGCAGAGCCTTTGGGAACTCAAACAAATCATTTTGCAGAAGCCCGGCCCCCATGCGTGCAATGAGAATTGCCAGATTTGAGGGTTATAAGGAAGTTATCTTTGAAGGGGATTCGCTTAATATAATCAAGGCAATTAAGGAGGATAAAGACCCCAACTGGACCATCTTGGAGCTTATCCTAGAAGCAAAGATTCATAAATCTCATTTGGTTAATGCCCGAATCCAACACACCTTCAGAGAAGGGAACCAGGCGGTGGATCTAATGGCAAATATTGCAGTTTTCGTTGGGGAGATGCAAATTTGGAAGGATAACTTCCCTCAAGAACTATTGGTGTTGGCTTCTAGAGAAGAGCTAAGATCAAACATGTTAGAGCATCAGGAGATCAGAGGGGTTGATGATGAGTAATCCGACAGATGGAATTAGGCAGAGGTACAAAAGGCATCCCATTTGCTGGGGCCTGGGAGGTGACAAGTGTACAGTACAACAGCCTAGTGGTATTAGTAAGTGCTAGGTGTTGTTTGGTTTTTGTTTTATCCTGAATAGTCAAGCGACAAGTATAGGACTGTGGACTCTAAGTATGGCTTAATGTGGGTCTTAGATAGATCCATTTTGTATTTTGATTATACGGGCTTGATGCTAGAACCAGCCCATTTTGACTATGTAAAAGGTTTGTGGACCTTATAACCACCTCTACCTTATACCAAAAAAAAAATTATTAGCAAGAAAATAATAACTAAGCTAAGAAATGAAAATGCAATCCTAAGCCTACCTAGGAGAAAGATGGGTCATGTGAGAACATGGCATTATTTCTCATCACAAATGGTTGTATCCATGATAATGATATCTAAATAGATTATTTTTATAATCCAATTGTTGCTCTAATAAATGACCATCCATATTCAAGATGATGGATTTGGGAAGCAATCTATCTAAATCTAAGTTAATAAAAATTTTGATAAAATTTCCTATAAATTTTGCATATGTGATTTCATCCATATTTCCAATGAGGTTGTCAATAAATTCAAACACATATGAGATTCAATATCTAAGAGGTGTTTCATATAGCCAAATCCAATTAGTAGCAATGGTGGACCTTTATTGTATAGGGTGAAATTCTATATGCAAAAATTTCATAAAGAGTTATGCATTATGATAGAGCTACGAACTCCCTAAAATATTGTATCTTGATCTTCCTCATTGATAAAGTTAACTATGATTTAACTTCTAGAATAAAGAGTAAATTCATAGGATGTTTTTATTGACCATTTACAAGAGACCCAATCATATAGATCTTTGATTAAGGATTGAATTCCTATAAATTAAAATATAAGGGTTATATTATCCAATCTTGTGATGTTTTTTTCCACTTTCTCCTTGTTCAGTTTGAGAAATTGATTCTCCTAGGTGTATGCCATGTATGTAGACCTTTTGTAGAGTAAATTTGATGCAGTTTTTGTCCATATTTTCTTTAAGAACTCTCATGTTTACAAAGAGTGACTCTTGAATTTTTTCCAAGAGGTCATCATGAAATGACATGTTAGAGGGCGATAATTGCCTCCCTTTGGATCTTTGCATAACACTCAAAATAGATATAAAAAGTAAAAAACCAATCTAAACTAAATAGAAAGTACATATGATCACTTCAAAAGAGAATTTAACACCATGCTTTGAATCAATCAAACACTAGTTGAGTAATCCTTCTCCTCCCTTGTTTATTGGGAATTTTTTTGAGTAGCACTTATACTTCTTGTTTATCTATTATATCAATTCCTATAGTTGTTAACCCAATTCCTTATATGTTAGATTTAATATTTGGGTATATTTAACTTTGAAATTCATTTTTACTTGTGTATTGCCCATGGCAATATCCGCTTTTGTCACCAATGCCCAAAATTATTTTAGGTACTTTAGGTATCCTTCTAATGTTGCACCTTTGTAAATATATGGTCCCAAGGGACTTTTGATCAGGTCTATGGTGGACACCCAACATTTTGTCTTTTCCATATCTTTCCTCAAATTTTATTTAGTTTACTTCAATGTAGCTATCTCTTTGACCTTCTTCTGTTATGCTTCCTTAACTATTTTTTTGAGTTATTTTAGTTGGCCTTGGAGGTGTTACTTATTTTTTTTAATTGTTGCTTTAGTTGATTCCTCTTTTATTGTCCTTGATCTAGCTATTATTGGAATATTTTCTTCTCCTGTAGTTAGTTTTTTAGGCCCACATTACTTTTCTCCATCTATTACTTGAGATCATATTTTTCTTTCTTAATAGTTTCTAGTTCCTTTTGCAATTGAGAAATATAGTCATTCCTAGTATACATTTCTATTTTATTTCCCTCCAAGGCTATAGTCATATCTTGGATCTATTTCTCATGCACAGTAGCCTCTTGACCTACTTATAGGTACTTAGATTCTAGTGCTTGATTTATTTGCTCAATTGACAATACTGTTATAGAACGTATAGCTTAATGGATGTCTCATGCACACAACCTTGTAAGAACATTTGAATATGATATGGTTGGCTTGGTAGGATCTATAAGGAAGGATTTTGCAAATAGTATTTTTCATCTTCTTTCTTCCAACTAATTATAGAAATATGCTAGGGTTGACAAAGGTGATGCAAGATCAATATGATAGTTCAATTTTTTTGTTCCTTTTTCCTTTGTAGGAGTCCATATATTTTCTTTACATTTCACTTTTGTGTATATTGAATGACCTATAATGGTAGTTGCGTGATTGTGTCAAATACCTTTACCAAAATATTAACCCTCATAATTGTTCAAGATGGCCTCATGGATGATCCAGTAAAAGTAGCTACTTACAGACTTGACTAACCAAAGTAGTCTATGAAGGAAGTACTAAACTGTCAGGTGATGGATTCAAACTAGTAGATCTTGATGATGCAAATGATGATACAATATAGGATGTCATAAATGATATGGTTTTGGAAGACATGACCATAATGGATGATGAAATGGTGGAGTATATTATGGATTAGGTCATAATGATATAAGATGATAGTGGGACAAGGAGGGGCTAACCAAAATAAAAGTGGACTTTGACAACATAGATGGTATGGATGTTAAGAATGTGTAGAATATGATGGCCCATATGATAAGGTGGATGAATCCATAGATAATACTGTAATTATGATTATGCTAGATGTTGGTGGTATGGTCACAGTAGAAGAAGGGGTAATTAAATATGAATGAATATAAGAATTAGAAAATATGATGAGAAATAAGAAGCAAGAATAGAAGATATTGAGGGAAGTATAGTGGACAATATTAAGGTGGTGGTGGTAGAAGATATTTAGACCTCTAAAATAGTAGCCCCTAACTTTGTTGCTCTCTCCTTAGTAGAGCTTATTTTGACAACTTCAGAACCCTCTTTGATGATGGCTTGTGCACACTTTGAGTTGTCATGGTCACCTTTGGTTCCAATTTTAGATTTTTTTTTCTTTAGAATCAAGAGGGATTTCTCCTTCTTTCATTTCTACCTCTTGTTCACCTTAGAAGGTTGAGGAGTTAGTTGAGTAACTAACTTACTTTTCTTGTCAATGGAGTCCATGAATATCCCACATCTATCAAGTGTGCTTCTTTATTTTACTACCATCATTGTTGATTTAACTACCTCACCTACATCTCCAATTATTGTTGTCATGGATAACAATTGTATATATGATGATGGGTAAACATTTGGGAGAAAAATTGGACATATTTTTGTCTTTCTTCTTTTCCTCTTGATGATATTTATATTAGATTTTCGAAAACTTGTTCCCAAACATATGATTCATCACTTTTTCCATTAGTATGCATTTCATACCTCATTTTTTTATGTGTAACTATATTCTCTAAGTTCTATTTATGGGGTTTATTTTTGTGATATAATTACCTGGTGATTGAGTTTTTCATATGGATTAGAGTAATATTTCAATGTATACTCCTTATAGAAGTTAAACCATGTAAAAGGATTATATTGGAGCTTTGAAACTTTATATTCTCTTCTCTCTTAGATGCTCAATTGTACAATGGTTGTTTCTTCATATAGGTTTCTCTTATTTTTAGTGTTGGTCCTTTTGCCATATACCTACAAGGTCTTAATTCCTTTATCTATCACAGTTCCCACTAAAATTGCATCCATTTCATAAGACTAGGAGACATAAATCTTCTTCAATCCTAGTTTCTTTAACTATTTCCTAGTTGATTGGCACATTCCCTACTAGTTGGGGTTATCTCAATGTACTTATCTTGAGTTATAAAGAGATCCAATTTCTTCTATCCCTTACCTTACTTTTGATAAATAGGATCCAACTAACATAAAAATTATATGGATCCAAATCCAAATCACCAATTATCCACAATCCAAACTTGAATTTACATATAGGTCACTTTCTTAGTTCTCTAGATGCATACCTAAACTTTACCTCTATGACATTTCTCATAATAATCTTGTTATATCTTTTTGGACCCCTTTTTATCATCTTATAACTCTCTAGTATTTATGTGCCAGATGAGACAACTTATTTTTTTAGGGTTTCTAGTTGACATTTACTAGTTTCTACCCTTGACAACCATTTTGTTGTTTAATTTTTTAGCTTTTATAATTGAATGTGGATCCATAGGCACTATTGGTACCACCGCATGTGTCACCTCAAGCACTATGTTGCATATTCATGACCCTTAAGTATTCATCTTCTTTATCTCAAAGTTTATCTTGATCATTGAAATACACTTAAAAAATTCACTATCTCATAATTTCAAAAATTTGTCATCCCGTAAGGTCTTATGTCAATGATTAATTGTATTAATGGTGTAAAACATTCATCAATTATAGAGAGAGATTTTATTTTTTAATCTCTTCAATCTTGATTAACAATTCAATGTCTACCCAAAGTCAATAATTTATTACTTTCCAACCTTAGATAATTTTAGATTTGTGTTTTTATTCTTAGTATCTTGGAATACATCTTTTGTAATGAATAATTGGTAAAAGCCTTAATGGTGGTTTTTTAGCAATAGACTCTAAAACTTAACTGCTTTTTTAGGAATGGTGGATTCCTCACATTTCCTATGGAAGAATTGGTATCAATAATGGTAAACCATACAAATTATTAAGATCCATATTGGTTAGTTTACCTCTCTTTCTAAAATTTTATAGGATTGTCATTATTAAGGTGGCATTGTGACCAACTCAAAAATTTCTCATGATATCTTAGCAATGGTCTTGATGGAAGGTAGTTTCAAACCTGGGTCTACTAGAAACATCGTGGGTTGTTTTACTTGAATATCATTCTTGTTTATTTTCTTATAGATGATGCTATATATTACTAAAACTATTTTAATTGACCTAATTCTCCTTATTGTAAAATGGGTGGCTCTCAATTTCCAATATTATCAATTAAGTTTATGATTCATGATGACAAAAAGAGTAGTTGTAGAGGCTTTATGTAGGGGTTTTGCATGTAATTTTATGTTCTAAGGAGTTTTTGGAGGCATTTAAATCTACTCAATGGTTTCACTAGTGTTCCTCTCTCCTCGTATCATGCTTGATGGTAGAACTTCCTCTTACATGTTGATTCTCCACACACATAGATGATGCCTACTTAGCAGTGTGGTTATTCAATGAGACCACACATAGTCCACATGAGTTCCAATGGAAAGGGTTGAAAGATATTTAGGGGAACTAAAGTGATGATATCCTTTATTAATGATATAAGAAAAATGTCATTGTCCACATTGGTACCAACCTCTCATTATAATATACATTGCTAGTCCTATCATGACTTCAAGTTCTAATGTGACCTATCCTCTCCTTCACCATCAATGGACCATTAACCAATTGCATGTTATTATAATGATAATGTATTTATTAAACTATTAAATCAATTAAAAATGATGAATCACCATACTTGTTACCTCATTGATGTGGGTATAATGTTAGGGCTTATTTTATAGAAAATTGCTAGCGGAAATGATAAATTGCAACATCAATGATTAGTGGGGTCACCATGATGTCTATCTAATATAGGTCTCCTAGCATGGATCTTTCACCATTGTAATTTGACAAATTATACTCTAGAACTTGGGATCTTTTTTATTTCATTCATGACCCATTATCAACATTGTTGACGTCTAAATTGACATAAAGGAAATCTTGAACTATGACTATGAATCTATGACATTCTGAAATATGCACACTCGCTAATAACAGCTCAAAACCTGAAATTGGATGGATCAAATATTACTTCAATCCAACGTCCATAGTAGGCTGGTATACCTTATCTTTTTTTTATTTGTGGAAAACATCACAAAAGGGATGCCACTTTCGGGTAAGACCCAAGGAGGCAGGGGTATCCATTCCGCCATAAATGCCCAGGACTCGGACCTGGCATACCACCTTTGACATACTCAAGGAGCAAACAAACACACAAAACCAATTTAAAAATAAGTAAATAACAACAAAAATAATAAAATAAAATAAAAAATATGCTCCTTGAGTGTGTCAAAAACAAAAGTACAACCAAACACGCACAATAATATAAAAGAAACCACAACACAAACCACATAGAAAAACACAAGAACCACATAACAAAACACAAACAAGACAAAAACAACAGAACACTACAAAGACATAACCCAAAAAAACATGAAAAATAAACACAACCAAAACCTAAAAAATTAAAAAAAATAAAAATAAAAAACAACCAACAACAAATAATAAAGGTTGGTATACCTTATCAACTAATTGTGTGTTGACTCAATTAAGCTCAGTTTAAAATGTAAAGTTAGGGATAGAAATAGGGTAAGGGTTAGAAATAATTGAATGAATAATGGTCAGATAAAGCTAACAATATTGACAACTATAAAGAACCTTTTGATATATCACATTTCCAGTATGCCACACTTGTAACTAACAACATTCAAAACAAATGATCTTCATCATTAAAGAACCAAAAAATACTTAGAGAACTATTTCAAACATCTAAAATATTAATAATCCAAATAGTAGAATTAGATCAACATCTATATTAACAAAAAAAGAAGCTCTCTATAGCATTTGTTTAAACATGAAGCATTCCAATTTACCCTAAGTCAACAATCCAATATCAGCAGAATTGACTAACCATAACAGTAGTAGCAAAAATGAATTCACAGATTAAACTCACAAGAAAATGAAGACAAAATCTTGAGGTAAACGTCCAAGTAATGCTCCTTCTATTGATTTCTCATAAAAAAATTACAAGATTATGACAAGTAAACACTCCAGAGTCGACCCTTCAAATTGAGGGTTCGACCTCTATATATAGATTTTACAATGAATAGAAAGATAAGAACTTTACAAGGAAAATTTTATTCCAGATCAATAGAGTACTGAGGTGGCGGTCTCTCATTTGCTTGTTGAAATAAAGAAAAGAGTTGTGCTCCATGAAACTCTGCAACTCTGATCTCTGCAAGTTGCTCGACCTTCCATGGAATCTGATTGTTGCACTGGTTGTAGGTTGATCTGGTCCATCCCCTATTCTTGGCTAGGCTTCTCCACCACAGATCTATAACTGAAAACATTGGTGGATCTTGATTTCTGTGATGCTTGGTCTCCCCTGGTTCTTTCCACTCGCGAGCAACAACAAGTAGACCGAGGGTCACTTCTTTATCAGCATGGAATTTTATCCTTTACTATGATCTTCTCCTCCTTAGCCTTTGATGTGCCTTTGAACGACTGAGATAAAATATGGCTTGGCACATTGGGAATTTGTGTCATCACATGCTTTTTGGTTTCAAAATCCGCTCCCTAAAATTTTTTCTCTCAGTACCTACTACATCTCCTTTAGTGTAAGAATCCACTCCTTGGAATTTCGTTCCATCATGTTTGACCATGTTGACTGTAAAATTTTGCTTTGTGTCATGGGCGCATGGAAAACAACATAGGACCCCGCTTGGTGGAGAGCAAAACTTTCCCTTGAGTCATCTCCTTTTGGAAAATCCGCTCCTCCAAATTCTTCTTGGCATTGTTTGATCGTGTTGATCGTAAAATTTTACACTATCTTTGTTCTCGATGGATTTTAACACTACATCACCTCTTATTTATTCCATTCTGCTCCTTCAAATTCCACTAAGGTCTATTTGATTAGTTTGACCACATATTTTTACACTTCGGTGGAATTTAACACTTTTACCTCTTCTTTATTCCATTATGCTCCTCCAAATTTTGCTAAGGCCTATTTGACAAGTTTGATTGTGGATTTTTGCACTTTGAAAAAATTTAATACTGCAAACTCTTCTTTATTCCATTTTGCTCCTTCGAATTCCGCTAAGGCTTGTTTGACTTTGCTCGTGGATTTTTGCACTTTGGAAAAATTTAACACTGTAAACTCTCCTGCATAGAAATTAACACCAACTTGGAGTTATCTTCACCTTTTCCTTTTCAAAATCTACTCCTCAAAATTCTACTAGGAACTATTTGACCAGTTTTACCATGGATTTTTGCACTGAGCTCACCCTCTAGTAGATTTTAACACTATCTTTGAGGTTCTTTCAACACTTAGCCAAATTTTATAAAATTTTCTAAGTATGTGGCCCTTTTGGGCCTACATTCTAGTACCTCCTAGGGAGCATTGCTAGCAAGGCTTACGAACTCAAATCCTTATCCTTTGGGCACTGGAGTCAAAATGGGGCTACTCCTTTCATCAGACCAGCCTCATAGCCATGATTCAGTAGATGATCTCTTCATGAAGGATAGTGAAATCTGCTTTAGTTGGTTGTAGAGGATGCCTCAAGGAACAACTTCCCTATGAACCTTACTCTTTTAAGCCTTTGTGGAGGCACTCAAAGAGTAAAGGTTCATATGGAGGCCATGCTAGAAGCAGTTGTTGATCTTCTCTAGAAGTGCATAAAAGTGTGCTCCTTTATAGACTTGGCCAAAAAGATGTTCTTCTTCTTATTCTTTAGAATTCTACTTCACAACTTTTACATGCCTTGGTAGGCTCATGCTCTTTTGCTACTTTCTAACACTGTCAGACTAAAAAATGCTTACAAAAATACCTCTACAGCTATTCCGCTAACTATAGCATTCAAAATTTTAGCTATTTTACAATAAAATTTTGGCACTCTCATGCCTTCACTGTTGGTCCTGCTCTTGGCTATCTTGGATATTTGTAGTGTCCTCTACCTCTTCCTCTTCTTTCTCCCCTTCTACATCCTCTTATTCTGGATTACTCACTTCTCGATGCACCTCCTCTTCATTTCCCCCACCTTCTTGTTCTTCCTCCTGAGTCTCTTCATCTGTGTCTTCCTTATCATCTTCCTCAGCTTCCTTTTGTTTTGAATCTTCCTTTAGGAGTTGGGTGACATGGTCCAAAGTGCTCATGGCCTTGTTCTAGGATGCTTGGGAAGGATTCTTTATCTCCAACACTTATTGATGAATGTAATGTAACTCAACAATATTTTCATATGAAATTGAAGCCCCCTAGTCTGCTAGATCTCCCATCAAATATCTCAATCTAGTTAACTCTTTAATTAATTGAGTTACTTTACCTTGGTCAATCGGCTCCTGCCATGCATCTATCTCTGACTCATCCTGCATCATTGCATTTATGCTATTCTAGAGATCTTCTTATGATAACATAAGATGTTTTTCATCCTATAATCCTTTGAAGCCATATTGCATCATCTCCTCATTGGTATCCACAATCTTCTAGAGCTTATCATCAATCTTGTTGATCAACAACCATCCTTTCTAGAGCAATCCACTCTTCTTGAGGATAATTCTAGTCGTAATTCTTGAGGTGTTCCATTCTTTGTTGGGAATAGGCTTGGCCAGCTCATTACACCTAGCTTCAGATAGATTGAGGAGTTTATTAGCTTGAGGGGCTATTGGTTGTATCTGCTTGGTGACCTTTTCCAAATCTTCCCTGGTTTTTTGGAGCACATGACTAGCCTCATCCATGAAATCAAGGATGGGTTGGATCTTAGAACATTTCTCCAAGATCTCAGATAAAATTTCTTTCCTGACCTATTTCACCTTATCCTTGGAGAATCCTGCAGCTCTAGTCTTCTCAATTTGGAGCTATTGTTGCAAAGTCTATATCTGCTTTGCATACCCCTGATTTTACTCCTGTAACTACTAAACTTGCTCTTTGTAGTTGACCATCTTTTCAAATCTATTTTACCACTTTTTAGCCTCATTCTCCAATGCTTTCTGCTCTTTATTTTGATATTTTATTGTGGCTTCTAGTCTGGTAACTTTTTCCTCCATTTTTGCATATTGCTCCCTATAAATATCACTTTTGACAAACATGGTTTCCAACCCAACCTTGGCTATGATAAATTCATCTTCCATGACTAGTTGAGAGATGTCTTCAGTTTTCTCTTCCAATTGGTAGTCTTCAACTATCATATCTTCCTCTGGTTTGTCTACTAGAGGTGTAATATTGAGTTTTATCCTTTGCCTAGCCACTGGGTCAACAATTATTGTTTTTCTCATATGAGCAGCTCCCTTAGATGATTGAGCCAATTTCTTGCTCTAGTAGCTTTATGCTTTCAATGAGGTACTCTTGATATTTTGTAAGGAGACCACCATTGGATGATCCATAGGGGTAGATGGTGTAATATTTGTAGGGAAAAATGGGATCATCATGGATGGAAGAGGAGTGGTGGTGATAATGATGGACTCTGTATCTATAGCAGGGGTGGTAGCTGTAATAGAACTAGTAGCTGCAAGTGATGGGGGAGTTGATGGTAGTGATATTCCCACTATTGATGTGGGTAATGATGATGTGGAAAGTGAGTGAGTGGAAGTTGGAGGTGATGATGATACTAGGACTTGTGGTGAATGAGGGGGAGATGATGGTTTTGGGCTTTCAATTATATGATATGGAGATGAATCCTGGTGAGAATATGGGGGTGGATGAGGTGGAGATGGTTGTGGAGAATTGTGTGTAGGAGATGATATCTTTAATGCCTTTTGTACTTTAGAAGGGGAGGGGGATCTCTTTGGGGAATAAGAAGGAGAAGAGGAGGAGAGGGATTAGAAAACATACCTGAGCCTACTAAAGTAGACTATTTGAAAATCTCATCAACACTCTGTTGCCCTCCTTGTTGGGTATCTTGCTCCATTGTTGTGATAGGAACTTGTGCCACTACCTCTGCTTCATCCACCTTTTGTTTCTTAGAAACTACCTTGTCTATTTCCCACACTGCATCCTTTGCCTTCCTCTTGAATATAATGGTTTCTTCTTGTTGTTGTTGAGGAAGTGATATTGTAACTTTTGTAATAGGAACCTCTGTAGTTTTAGAAGGGGTTGTAGTAGTGAGGTCTACAACTTCATCTTCCTTCTCTTTTCCTTTCTTAGTAGTTGGGGGGATCATAACTCCTATCGCTTTCCGTTCAGATCTTCTTCTTCTTGGTGTAATTTCTAATGCACCAGTTTCCTTTGAGGTAGATGCAACTATTTCAATATTCTCCTTCTGTTGAGTAGGTGCAGGGGAAGCATCTAGGGGTGTTGATACTTGTTGTTTCTTGGGGGTCTTAGATTTTTTACTTTTAGCTTTGCCCTTTTCAACTTTGCTTGTCTCTACTTTTCCCAAACTCAATGCTAAGCTCTTCTTCCCCTTGGCTTTCCAATTTTTATAGTACTTATCATACCTTTCCTCAAACTCTGCATCAATTGGCTTAGGATATTTAGATTTCATTGAATTCCTTTCTACCCTCATCTTCCACCATTCCAAGATTTTTCCCTCTGACCATTTATAAGTCTCTTCCATCTCTTTGATTCTTGCATCACCAAGCTGATGAGACTTTTTGGTTGGGTCATAGTCTTGCACATGCTCATAAAAATATCTCTCCGGTGTGAAAGTGGTTCCATGGTATTTACATTCCATTGGAGGGGGAATTATTCTCTGTTGTTTCTTTGCTTCTCTATCTGTGGGTGATTTGAATTTATAAATTTAGCCACTTTATCTCCATGTAGCTCCTTAATCCTTTCTACAAATAAATCATCTAGGTCATATCCCCATCTCTGAGGGAGCTGACAAAGACCTAACCTTTCAAGGGTTGTATTAATTTGCTCATATTATCCCCTCCTCCATACAGTGATATCACCTTCCTTAAAAGGGTAAGTAATTGTCACCTTTATTTTATTTCTAGATCCAAATTTACAATTTATATAGTCCACCTACCTGCAATATTCTAGTGTGAATAAGCGGTGGGTGACATAGTGGGGTAATAAAAATGGCTTCTCTGTGAAACCATACAACCTGATGACTATTCCCTCTATCAAGACATACCAGTCTCCCTCTTCAGCCCCCTTGACCCTTAACTTCTTTTCTATTTTAGGAGCTAATCTAGGGAAACTACCATACATGATTTGCAATGTTGGTCCCAGAAATTCCATGTTGAAAGTATAATATGATTCTGCCCTACTCAGAACTCTAGTCCAATAATAAACTGGTAAGGGATGCCCTTCTGCATATTTGTCCACCATCGATACCCAGGGGTTATCATTTCTAGTAGCACTGAGGAACATCCAAATCAGATTGGAACAATATCTAAATAAAGGGTTCTCTTCCTCGCTTTTCATGGCCACCAATTGTTCGTGCATTCTCTTAGCAAGGAACGTAGGCCAATTGAAGTAAATTGGGATATTATCACCATCCCCTATTGGTGGCATATACATTTTGGTGTTTGAAATACAATACATAGTGGCTAACTGCCAGTCCCTCACATGCATGTCAGAATCTAAGCCAACTAATACAGCTAACATGGAGAACAACTCAGGATATGCAAATTCCTCAGTGGGAATTGGAGTTGTTGGTAGGGTTTCCCTTGATTTTATGGTTTTGAATTGACTATACACCCAGGCCCTAAAGTGGCTACCATTTTGGCTACGCAGTTATTTAGAGTATAATACTTGGCTTGTTGCTCTGGATAAAATTCTTTGGGAGCTACAAGGGTTCATTGTCTTATTGCAAACAAGTCTCGATAAGATTGCTTACTTATCTGAAACAAGGTTCTACCCTAGGACGTCTTAACTGACCTAGTTGAGGGATCATAAAACTTGGCTATGGATGAGATTAATTCTAGGTAAGGATGAACTGCATCACAAATATAATAAGACAGCAAAGAGTACATGGCACCAATACCTTGATCCGGGAGAGGCTCACCCTTGAAGAACTTGACCTCAAACCCCCTCCTGAGTCGATCTCTGGTTATGTACATCATATTTGTGTCCATGACCACTACCATCTTATCAGTGTAATTTGGCTTTTCAACATTGCTTTGTTGACTAGCTTGCCTTGCCACATTGGATACCATTTTAGATAATTCTTTAGCAATTATCTTTGGAATTTGTAGTAGAATCACTCAATAATGCTCTGGTTCTTCAACCAAATTTGTTCAAAATGATTACTCCTTGAATTTTACCATTTAAATAGATCTTCTTGCACCCATCCGCATAGAAGAATGGGTAGTTGTTTTTCGTGAATTCAAACAAGCGATTCAGATGTTGCAGAGCGTGACTTGTTAGTGAAATCTGTATCGATGATTGGATGAAATTCGTAGGATATGGAAATAAAATATCCATTGCCACACTTTTTGAGGCACATTTACTTCTTTTTTGCAACGAAATTTAGCACTCAGCGAATTTCAACATTATATTTTAGTATTCAAAATTCCTCTCATAGAGGTTGAATGTTCTTTTTAGGTGTTCCCCTTGAAATTCTACCCATTGGATTTTTGGGATGGCAAATTTGACCAAGTTGACCATGAATTTTAACATTGCACTCATTTCATGGGCTATCGAAGGGTCTACTTTCTTTGGAAAATTTTTCTAGGCTCAAAATTTCACTGAAAAGGATTCTACTCCATGAAATTCTGCTGGAGCTAGTTTGACTCTTTTGATTGTAAAATTTTACATTGCATTACCTCCTCATGGAATATAACATAGTTGTACTAAGAGCAAAAAATAACACTTTGCTCCTTTTTTTTTTTGGAATACCACAAAAAATATAATACAAAATATGTACATATGTTACAAAAGAAGGGATTCTCTATCTAAAATATAGTTTGAGATGATACCCATTGATCGGAATGGGTTGTATGTTCCCCTCCTCATCTTGAAGCTGAAAGGTATTGTTCTTCTTTACTTCAATGATCTTGAAGGGTCCTTCCTAGAAGGAATCAAATTTTTGGTGGTTGCCTGGTTTAGCCTTTTCTACATTCCACCTTAACATTGAATCTCCTTCATTAAACTTCCTGAACTTTGATTTCTTGTCAAACCACTCTTTTGTATTCATGGAGTATTTTTAGAAGTTCTCATATGCTTGAGTCCTCTATTCTTCCAACTGTAGAAGGTGCATCAACCTGGCCTCTAGTGGATTCTGATCTAGCTCTTGATCTTGGTTGGCCCATTTTAAATTTGGTATTTCAAGGTGAGTAGGTAGAACAACTTCCTTACCATACACTAATGCATAAGGGGATGTCTTGATGGACCTTTTGATAGTGATCCTATCTGCCCATAAAACTTGATCTAGTAGAAGATGCCAACTCCTTTTGTTCTCTTCCAATGCCCTTTTCAGAATTCTAAGCAAGTTTTTGTTGGTGGATTCTACCAATCCATTCCCTTGAGGGTAATAGTTAGAAGAATTCTTTATATTTATACCATACTTGCTTGCAAATTCAATATATTTTGCACCTATGAAAGTTGGGCCATTATCACTTACTAGTGCTTCTAGAAGTCCAAACCTTGTGATCAGATTTTCTATGAATTCAATCACTACTTCTTGGTCTGACCTCTTGGTTGGGATAGCCTCAACCCATATGGTAAAGTAATCAGTAGTAATCATAATGTATTTATGACCTATTGATGAATTTGGGTTTATTACCCCTACAAAATTAAGCCCCCATTGTTGAAAAGGCTCCTCCACTTGGATTGGTTTAAGTGGGAATGTTGTATTCTTGGTCCTTCCCATATATCTTTGGCACTTATCACATGATCTGGTTGCTTTGAAAGTGTCTACAAATATAGTGGGCTAATAGTATCCTGCTCTTATTATTTTCATAGTAGTTACTCTTCCTAAAAAGTGACCTCTTGATAGGCCTCCATGAAATTCTTCAATGACCTTTTGCTTTTCATTATCTCTTAGGCATCTTAGAAGTACTCCATCCAGATTTTTCTTGTATAACCCTTTAGGAAGTAATACATACTTCAAAGCTTGCAGTATGAACCTTCTTCTCTATGAAGGATTGAGGCCCTGAGGACATACTCCTGTTTGAAAGTAAGTTATCAACTGGTCTACCCAATTTGATCCTTCTAGAAGACTATCACTATGATCATCCATTGCTTCCTGACAAGCTACTATCTGATCTGAATCTACTTTTGCAACTAATTCCTAGCATAATGCTCTCCCTCTGACCAACTTGGTGGGATGGATCTCTACATCATACTCTTGTATTTTAGTAATCCAACTAACTCTTTTATCACCCAATTCTCCTTGAAGGATAAAATTCCTCACATCTAGGTGTACCACATAGACAAGAGTCTTGCTTTGGACCAAGTACTGCCTGAAATTTTTCAAGGATTTCATCACTACAAATACTTATCTCTCAATGAAGTTATACTTGGTCTGATACTCATGAAGAGTTTGGCTCTAAAATAAAATGGGGTGTTCCTCTTCATTCTCATCCTTTTGTGTGAGCATTGATGCATAGCTTTCCTCAGCTCCATAGGCATACAAGATAAAGTCCTTACTAAAATCAAGATTTATCAATATAGGTGCAATTGCAATTGCTTGCTTAATAGCCTCAAAGGCTTGCTTCCTTTTCTCAGTCCACTTGAACTCCATGTTCTTCTTTAGTAACTCTAAGATAGGCCTAACCACTTGAGCAAAGTTTGAGATGAACTTCCTCACAAAATTAATCTGCCCAAAGAAGGATTGTAGGCCTTTCTTATTTGTGGGAAGGGGAAGAGCTAGAATTGATTTTATTCTATCAGGATCTATTGCCATCCCTTCTTTGGAGACTACATGTCCCAATAACTTACCTTCATGGACTACAAAGAATGATTTCTTTGGGTTTAGAGAGATGCCAAACTCTCTGCATTTTTGGAAAACTTTCTCCAAATGCTCAAGATGTGATTCCTTCCTATGAGAAAACACAGTCAGATCATCAAGATAAATCAAAATAATTTTTTTGATCAACTCACCAAAATCATAGTCCATGGCCCTTTGGAATGTAGCTCTTGCATTGGATAGGCCAAAAGGCATTCTTTGATAAGCAAATGTACCCCACTTAGTGGTGAAGGTTGTTTTGAATTGGTCTTCATCTTTGACCCAGATCTGATTGTATCTAGAGAAGCCATCTAGCAAGGAGTACCTTTCCACCCCTGCTACCATCTGCAAAATCTGATCAATCTAGGGGAGTGGATAATGATCTTTGAGTGATGCTCTATTCAGATTCCTGAAATCCACACATAGTCGAATATCTCCATTCTTTTTTCTTACTGGAACCAAGTTAGCAACCCATGTGGAATGCTTGATTGGATAAATGATCTTTCCTTTAAGCATCTTAAGAAATTCCTACCTCATTATTGATTCAATTTTAGGATTAGCAAGCCTTTATCTTTGTCTGAAGGGTTTTGCATCAGGCTCTAGCTCAATGGTATGTTGAATAATCTTCTTATCATATACCTTGAGGTCCTCATATGACCAGGCAATAATGTCTAGGTACTTGAAGCATAGTGCCTTGACTCCTTCAACTTCTTCTAGAGAACACTTTACACCAATATTAATCTTCTTTTTCTCTTCAATTTCGATCTCACTGCATATTTTATCATCTACTTTCATAGTCTTTGACTTCTTCCCATCCTCATTGTCAAACAAACTCTCTAATGTGATCAGGCCTTTAGGAATGTGATTATTCTTCAATTGAATGATATCTTGTTGATCTATCTCCTGAGAAAGCTCTTCTTGCACATTTTCTAAGCAAGCCTCTCTGACTAGAAAATCAATTATCTGATCATCATTTTCAAAGACTTGCTAGAAAATTTGTCTATCTGGCATTACAAGTTTGAAGACTAATTTGACTCTTCTATTTGTGGTTGACCCAAGGTCTGAGGAGGGATTGAAATTAGAGCCTTTAACTACCAAAGCATCAGCTAGCACATTCTACTTTCTGGGGATAGAGTGGATATTTAGAGCATCAAATGATTCCATCAAATCCCACACTCTATTTCTATATGTTCTTAAGTAGTGATGTTTACTACTGCATCTCTCTATAACTTGGTTGACCACCAGCTCTGAGTCACCATAAATGTCTAATATCTTGATTCCTATTTTTTGCTTGCATCAATCCCAAACACAGAGCTTCATATTCTATAACATTGTTAGTACAAGACCAAGTTAGTCTAAAAGCAAAACTCTTCACACCTTCTGAAGGAGATTTTAACACTACACCGACTTGGACCCCATTTTTGCACCTTGCTCCATCAAAGTGCATTGTCCACATTTTTGATTATCTGAGTGATTGATTAGATATGGCAGGGATATTCATTTTTACTTCTAAGAAAATGTTGTAGGTACCCAACCCTATTTCTAATAGGCTATGATCATCTTTGAAAGGCAACTCATCTTCAATTTCTAAATCTTCCAGGATTTCTACTAACTCTGGCTCTTCCATTATTGAATGATTATACAAATCCTCTTCAATTTTTTCAATATGGAAAGATACAGGCTTCTCTAGGGTTATCCTTATTATTTTGCCTTTATAGGGGATCATCATACTAGAGTAGTCTAAATACATATAACCTCCCATATTGGTAGTGAATTCTCTTGAAAGGCATATACCAAAATAAGGTTCAAGATCTACTACCACAATTTCTTGTACAATGGTAATCTTTGGGGCTCTATGCAACCTCATCAATACATCCTTTATAACTCCTACAGTCTTAACTGGGGTACCATCAAGTTGTAAGACCCCTTGACATGACCTTGTGTACTCCATGCCCAACTCGTCATAGATTGTCATTGGCATAACAATCATCGAGGCCCTTGAGTCTATTATACAGTTGTGAACTATCCATCCTTCCATTCTAAGAGAGATGTAGAATGGAGGAGGTTTGTTCTTCAGGGTGGTGAGAGACATATTTTCTTTATCTTGTGCCAGATTGAACATTGTGGCGGTTTCTTTTCCTTGGGACTTCTTATGCAGAGAAGCTTTCAACAAATCTATTTGGCCAAGGAGAAAAAGTGTATCATACAGGCTTGCTCTAGATGGAACTCTTTTCAATTCATCCATAATATTATACTCAGACTGAACTGGTGGGGGCCTTTCATACCTTTTTTCTGGTTCCCCATACTTCCTTCTGTACTATTGAGTAGCCTCTATTCTCTGACCTTTTGTAATGGAAGGGAACCTCAATTTTTCTTGGGCTTCCCTTTTAGCACTTTCTTGTTCTTTGCTCTTTTCCTTTTCACCTTCTCTTGGGGTATTCACTTCCCTTTCTTGTCTTCTAGGTACTGCATCACTTTTATCAGTAGCTTGTGGAATAGGAAACTTGTCATTGCCCTGTGGTGGTGATTCTCTTTTCTTCTAAGAAGGCACTTGGAAACCACCCATTTTCTGTGGGTCTACTTGCAAAGACTTCTTTCCAGACCTAGTCATGATAGAGACCTTTTCTTCTTCTAGAAAATCTTGTCTAGTCATAACTTGATCATGCTGCCACAACATGTTAACTCTCCCCTTTTGATTTCTCTCTACCTTTTCCATAGCTTGTTGCACATGATGTTGGTACATCATACATGTTTCAAAATCATGTGGATCATTGCAAACTAAGCACCAAACATTGACCAAACTAGTTTCAGACACATATTCTTGCTCTACTTGATTTGCATTGACTCTGGGTCCTACACTACCACTTGTACTAGGCTTCTCAATTAAAATATTTCCATTTCCCTCTTTTCCATTGCATTGACCTTGTTATTGATTGTTTTTAGGGTGTTCTGGATGTCCAATAATACAAATGATTCTTGGGGATTTTGAGATGGAAGAGGAGGAAAAGGGATAATAGGGGTTGTTTTAGGAGGGAATAATGGAGTTTCTTGTGGAGTTGATGGAGGATCCATATATGAAGGAGAGGCTACCTTTGGTGGGAATTGAGGAATTTTAGAGCAATAAGGCATTACCATTTTTGGTGGAAGTCTTCCTACAACAACTAATACATTTTTTACTTGGACAACTACTTGATAAACCTGTGGGAAGGTGTTAATACCTGATTGTTGGGTTTGTAGCCCTAGATCTGACCCAAGGGCTCTGATGTAATACATGTATGCTAAGGATGCAACTGGTCTAGCTTCAATGAGAATCCTCTTCCATGTTCTATTGAATCTCAAGTTAAAATCAGAGACTAACTCATGTTGATATTTTTGCATAGTTGTGAATTGATTTAGTAGTGAAAAGGGGTCAGATGACTCATTGAATTCTTCTACAAAAGGGTCTACTAACTCATCCCATGAAGTGATGGTTTTGTCTCCTAAGGTTCTAAACTAGTGCAGGATCTTTCCTCTAAAAGAAAGGGCTAGAAGCCTGACTATAACATCTTGATTCTTGATATTGTGAATAGCTACTAAGTTCAGTATGTCCTGGCAATGCTCATATGCAGTCTTTCCTGTACCATCAAATGTGGGTATGGATTTTGTAATAGCCTGAGGGATATCATGCATATTAGTAAGCCCAAGAGGACCAAAAGTATTCCAGCTAGGATAATTTTGTGGGGGTTGGTTTTGATTGGCATTTTGATTGACATTCTAATTTTGAGCCATTGTAGGTGGTGTTTTTAATGGAGTTGGTCTGGGAGGTACCATAGGGATTACTTCAACTGGGACCTCTTCCAACTATGAGTCTGGGAATAAACTTCTTATGATATTGGACCCTCTTAAGGGAAGCTCATAAAATGTAATAGGGTCTTGACTATTTTTAGTAGATGACCTGGTATACATGAAAAAGATGAGCTACTAGGGTGGCTTTTCTGGTTTCTTGCACTCAGGGAGTCACCAAGTGAATTTACTTTCACCACTGAATGAGGTCAAGATAACTCACTAAATCTTGATTCCTCTAGGAATTATCAACAAAGAAATAAAATGGGTAGGGGAAAGACAATGTGTCTTTAGGGTCCCATCGGGCATGCCAAAACTATTGGGGTCTGAATTGACATCAAGGAAATATTGAACTATGACTATGAATCTATGACATTCTAGAAGGTGCACACCCACTAATCACAACTCAAACCTCGACATTGGATGGATCAAAGATTGCTTCAATCCAACCTCTAGAGTAGGCTGGTATACCTTGTCAACTAATTGTGTGTTGACTCAATTAAGCTCAGTTTAAAATGTAAGGTTAGGGATAGAAATAGGGTAAGGGTTAGAAATAATTGAATGAATAATGGCTAGATAAAGCTAATAACATTGACAACTATAAAGAACCTTCTGATAGATCACATTTCTAGTATGCCACACTTGTAACTAACAACATTCAAAACAAATGATCTTCATCATTACAAA
Organism: Wollemia nobilis; assembly: GCA_028583015.1. Classification (NCBI taxonomy): domain Eukaryota; kingdom Viridiplantae; phylum Streptophyta; class Pinopsida; order Araucariales; family Araucariaceae; genus Wollemia; species Wollemia nobilis. The sequence continues at coordinate 37,596,014 of JAQPPZ010015824.1, read as the reverse complement.
ACCAAAAAATACTCAGAGAACTATTTCAAACATCTAAAATGTTAATAATCCAAATAGTAGAATTAGATCAACATCCAGATTAATAGAAAAATAAGCTCTCTATAGCATTTTTTTAAACATGAAGTATTCCAATTTACCCTAAGTCAGCAATCCAATATCAGTAGAATTGACTAACCATAATAGCAATAGTATAAATGAATTCACAGATTAAACTCACAAGAAAATGAAGATAAAATCTTGAGGTAAACATCCAAGTAATGCTCCTTCTATTGATTTCTCAAAAAATTTACAAGAATAGGACAAGCAAACACTCTAGAGCCGACCCTTCAAATCGAGGGTTCAACCTCTATATATAGATTTTACAATGAATAGAAAGATAGGAACATTACAAGGAAAATTTTATGCCAGATCAGTAGAGTATTGAGGTGGCGGCCTCTCATTTGCTTGTAGAAAGAAAGAAAAGAGTTGCACTCCATGAAACTCTACAAGATCTCTGCAAGTTGCTCGACCTTCCATAGAATTTGATTACTACACTAGTTGTAGGCTGATCTGGTCCATCCCCTATTCTTGACTAGGCTTCTCCACCATAGATCTATAACTAAAAACATTGGTGGATCTTGATTTTTGTGATGCTTGGTCTCCCCTGGTTCTTTCCTCTTATGAGCAACAATAAGTAGACCGAGGGTCACTCTTTTATCAGCATGGAATTTTTTCTTTACTCCGATCTTCTCCTCCTCAACCTTTGATGTACCTTTGAATGATTGATATGAAAGATGACTTGGCACATTAGGAATCTATGTCATCACATGCCTTTTGGTTTCAAAATTCTCTCCCTAAAAATTTTTCTCTCAGTACCTGTTGCATCTCCTTTAGTGTAAGAATCCACTCCTTGGAATTTTACTCCCTTATGTTTGACCATGTTGACCATGAAATTTTGCTTTGTGTCATGGGTGTGTGGAAAACAACATAGGACCCTACTTAGTGGAGAGCAAAACTTTCCCTCGAGTCATCTCCTTTTGGAAAAATCCGCTCCTCCAAATTTTGCTTGGAATTGTTTGATCGTGATGATCATGGAATTATTTTCTCTTGGTGGATTTTAACATTGCATCGCCTCTTCTTTATTCCATTCTACTCTAGGTTCTCTAAGGCCTGTTTGACTAGTTTGATCATGGATTTTTGTACTTCGGCAGAATTTAACACTGCAAACTTTTCTTTATTCCATTTTGCTCCTTTGAATTCCGCTAAGGCTTGTTTGACCTGTTTGACCATGGATTTTTGCATTTTCGTAGAATTTAACATTACAAACTCTTCTTTATTCCATTTCACTCCTTCGAATTCCACTAAGGCCTATTTTACTAGTTTGATCGTAGATTTTTGCACTTCAACAAAATTTAACACTACAAACTCTCTTGTGCAGAAATTAACACCAACCTGGAGTTATCTTCGCCTTCCTCTTTTCAAAATCTACTTCTCAAAATTCCTCTGGGCATTGTTTGACTAGTTTTACCATGGATTTTTTGCACTAAGCTCACCCTCTATTGGATTTTAACACTGTCTTTGAGGTTCTTTCAACACAGCCAAATTTTATAAAATTTGCTAAGTATGTGGTCCTTTTGGTCCTACAAACATGACACCAATATTTTAGATAATAAGTCACTAGATTTTTCATGAATCATTGCATGAGGAAGTGAGTGAATCACCAAACTCTTGCCTTAGCAATTTTTTGTGAATATTTTACAATTTCTACTTAACTTGTAAACTTTTGGAAGACGATTAATCTAACCCTACAAAGAAGTGAACGGAAATAAAATAGGGAGCTTAAGCATCTATTTCAAAAAAAATCCTAGAATTTTTTCTTTATTTTTAAATATTTTTGGTCAATTTTAAATTTTTTTATCCTTTTTCTCTCTTTTTTTAAATTTCTTTTTGTTGATTTTATTCTCTTTTTTGTATTTTGAAATAGAAAGAGAAAGAAGAAATAGGAAATAAGAAAAAGTGAGATATATAAAAACTTCTATACATATTTACAATGAAAATGTTAACCTTAGATCAATTAGATATGCTTTAGGTGTTTTTCATTTATCAAAATAAATAAATTTTGACCATTCAAATAGTCAACTCATAAGCATTAACACCTCAAACTTTAGTGACCTAATGCGAGCCATTCTAAATTAAATTAACCTTAACATAATTATCAAGCTTAGCTTGATCTTCATCGCACTTTAGCATGGGGTCACCAACCTTGAAATCAACATTCATATCCTTATCAAACCAACACTTGATTGTCATTTGGTGTTGTCTAAACTCCTTGAATGGCTTATCACGTTCTTCTTTAAGGAACAACAATTCATTTAATATTACATGCAAATCCATGATATCAATATATTCAATCCCTAATTGGTTAGCCATTTGGAGTGATGAGAGCTCTAAATCAATTAGTAACATTAATTTCTTTTCAAACATATATTTGTATGTTGAATTAGCAATAAATGCTTTTGAAATTATCTTATTTGTCCATAATGTTCCCTTCAACTAGATATTCCAATTCATCTATGATTCACTAATCGTTCTCTTCAATATTTGAACCATGTTTTAATTAGTTCATTCAATCAAGCAATTTTCCTATGGATAATAGTTTGATGAGGTATTCAAGATAATACCATATTCTAGTGCAAAATGTGTTAATTTTGATCCTATAAATACCTTGGCATTATCTATGATGACCACTAAAGGTATTACAAAAATGGTAAAAATGACTCTAACAATTTAATCACATCCTCCTAGATAGTAGTCTTGAATTGAATAACATCTACCCATCTTATAGAATAATATGTGGTAGTCATCCAACCATGATTGATGCTCAATAACGGGCTACTCTTACCTATGAAATTCAAACCTCACTGATTAAATGATGTTACTTTCTTCCAATAATTGAATCATAGCCTATTGAATAGTATTTTTAATTAGAATAGCCTCCACCCATTGTGGTAGTCAGGATCCAACCATAATCAATGCTTAATAATAAGATAATATTACCTATGAAATTCAACCCCACTATTGAAATAGTTCAAAGATAATTAATGGATGGAGCATTAGGGATTTTCTCAATCTTTAAATATACATATAATAATACTTGCAATACTCAACCCACTATAAAATATTTGATATGATGTTTGGTCAATAATAACATGCTCTTAATATTTTATTTGTTGTGATAAAAGTTGAATAGTAACCTCTTTTGTCATAATATTTTAATAATAAGCCTTTCATTTCCTCCTCTTTGATGCATATTAAAAACACACTATCATATCCATTATTAAATTAGCACCTCATCAATCATCCTATAATTTATTATCCTCTATCAAAATCCATTTCTTTGCATAGGTGTAAGACCTTGTGGGATAGTGTTATGTTGCATGTATGTTATGATCTCTTACATCCATCCCGTCTACTTTTGACCATTTTCTTGTTCAACTAATCATTTTAGTTCATCAACAAATCAAACTTGGTTATTTATGTGGGATATAGCTATATTTTTAAATAGATATCTCTCTCACCAAATAGGTTAGTTTTCTTTCAATGTTGAATACCTAGATTTTAGCTATTTAATTAGTTCTCTTCTGATAAAATTCACCTTATAGTAAGTGTTGTAGCATCAATATGCATTATATAAACTATATTTTTTTTATCTAGAAGAGATCATTTCTAAACTTAATTAGTGCTTTTATCATAACAAAAACTTACATTTTAATGAATTTATATGTCTCTTCATATTTGTGCAAATATTGGCTCATGAAAGCTATCAAGTGTTCTTTTTTTCATTTTTTTTAGTGGGAATTATAGTAATACTAATGCCTACAACAAACACATAGTACTTGAAGTCCTTATTGAAATTTTCTTTAACCAATATTGGCACTTTGGAAATCATATCTTTTATATTTTGGAATGCATATTTGCCTTCTTTTATCCAAGTGAAATTGATATTTTTTTAGCGTTTTCATAATTCTTGTAACATCTAGGCAAAATTTGTGATAAACTTAACTATAAAATTTAGTAGGCCTATAAATTATTAGATCTATTTATCCAAGGATGGTAGAGAAAAATATTGAATCTATTTAATACAATCGAGGTCAATAACAAGCCCATTTTTTGAAACAATATGGCCAAATAGTTTTCCTTCCTACACAAAAATATAGTTTTCTTTGGGTTTAGAAAGATTCCATACCATCTGCATCACTCAAATACTACATAGAAGTGTTGTATGTGTTTCTTTCTATATATTTTAAACCATGGTTACTTCATTGAGATATGTTAGGATTATTTCATTTATGCTTAAAAAATACAAATATTTATTATGCATTGAAAAATAACACCTACATTCAAAAGTACAAATGGCATAATTTGATATGTGAATGTTCCCCATTTGGTTGTAAATGTAATTTTGTGCTAATATTCATCCTTGCCCTATATTTTATTATACCCTAAATATATATCAAACAAATGACATAATTATTTACATTGTCACCATTTGTAAGATCTAATCCATCAAAGGCAATGATAACTATATTTCAAGGAAGTTCTAATTAAGTTTTAAAAATATATACACAACCTAATATCACCAATTTTACTTTATATTGGAACCAACTTTGGAACCTAGATTGAATGTTTAGTCAGATAGATAATTTATGCTTGTAATAATTGAAGCAATTATTTCCTCATCATTGTTTTGATTTTATAGTTAACTAGTCAGTACTTTTGCTTGAATAGTCTAGTTGTTGGAATTAAATCAATGGTATGTTTAATCACCTGCTTGTCATAAACCTTCAGGTCCTTATAAATCTAGACACTTATATTATTTATTCAATGCTAAGTTCTTTAAAAGGAAACCCTTATTATTTGTGTAATGGTTACCTAATAATAAATACTTACCATCAATAATTTTAATTGGCCTATATATTGATGATTTCAGTTCAATACTTATTTTATTAGAACTATCATCTAGAGTAAAGAGAATTTACGTTGTGATCAAACCCCTATGAAACTAATTTGTTTTTAATTATATGACATTATCTTTGATATAATTTTCATATCATTATGATACTTAGCATATTGAGCTTCTTATAGTAAAATCATATGATCTATTCATCATTGTTGAACACTTACCTATGATCATCATTGTATGGAGTGGTTGATCTAAAAATTGCCTCTGATTTTTTAGTTGGTCCCATAGGTTAGTTACTAGGTTGAAATATGCAACTAGAGAACATAGCTCATATAACCTTTGATTTTATTCTCATGGAACTACTAAAATATTATGGGTTTCAAAGATTTTGTTTAATCCTAAACTTCATTTCTATATGATTTCATTCATTTATTCTTAATGGTATAGAACAAGTAGACCTGGTTAACTACACTTTGAGTCATCAAATGTATTTAGGTCTTTGATACGATTTTTTAGCTTTTGTAATCTAAGGCACAATGCTTCATATTTAACCACGATGTTTGTGTAATTGAATAGTAATTTACAAGCATCCTAAAAACATTTTTCTTATGGATTGGTAATTTTTATTCCAACCCCTATACCATTTCTTGTTTAGGTACTATCGAAGTGCGTAGTCTATACAACATCAACATTCTAAATTTGCTCTCTGATAAGAGTTAGCATCACTTTCAACCTATTTAGTACTAGAATATTGTGTAGATTCATTTATTTAAAGTATTCTCTAGATTCATTGTCACCCTCTTACAAAATTCCTATGGCCATATTTTTTTCAAAATAAACCCCTTGTTCTAATGATTTATTATCTTCAAATTATGAAAATTGATTCCAATTAACTTTTCCAAAATTATTGAGTTTCTCTGGTAGGTATATACATGGTGGTTTAGCTTTGATTTGTATAACCTTATCTTGTCATGGAGCCTTCATATGTGTATAGCCCATAAAGATGTATCTCATTTTACACAACTTCTTGGTCCATTCTTCTAAAGGCAATATACCAAAGAAGGGAGGTAGGTCAATTATAATGACTTCTTGTACACCAATCAATTTAGGATGTGGGTGAACTATCATAATTCAATATTTTAAATATTCTACATTATTTACTTGTGTACCATCAATGTAGATTGGTCCTCTTGTGGTATTCGTATATGAAATCCATTCTCTTGCATGCAACTTTAGGCATTATCATCATAGCTTATCCTAAATCAACTATATAGTTGCATACTAGGAACCCTTCGAATATCAAAATGACATGGAACAAAGGTGGTTTCATTATCTTAGGTTTGGACATACTCAAGATATTTGTAGCATTCACTTGTCTATATAAGGTATATTCAACCATTAAATTTTGCTCTTCTAGTTTATTAGGTTGAGTTGAAGATTATTTTTGTTAGACAAGTTTAGATTTAACTTAAGATCACTCTTGTTTTTTTATATTTCTCAAAATAGATCTTGGTGTACTATCAATGATAATGCTTCTACTATATCCACCTTCATAGTCATTTTCTTTAATTCCTTTGCTATATTAAACCTTGACTCAATGAGTTTCACTTCATATTATAGTGTGGACTTTTAGAACCATCCAACCATAACTTGTCCATATTCCTTGGTAAGTGATGGGTATTTCAAACTATGTTTGATAACCTCTTATTTGTCTTGACCATTCTATATTTTGGGTTGTTTAGAACTAGTTTCCATAGATGTGTGTTCATCACCTTTTGTTCTTTCTAATTGTTTATTATATTTTTTATTTAAGCAAAGACTTATCAATTTATGCTCGGGTTATTTTTTGAGATAATGATACTAGATCCTTATCCTTGATGTATCAATAAATGTCATCTTCTTAACACTCTTGTACCTATTGTTAATTAAACTTGCTTTTATAGGCCTAATTGGGTTGTGGTTGGTTGAGATTTCTATTCCATAACTTTTATTTGTATTGTGACTACTTATTGATTAACTACCTCAATCTCAAAATGGAATCATTAATTCTATTCTTTGCCCAATTCAAAAGTAAGTAGTTTTGTGTCGTTACTATTCATCACTATGTTATATTATATTATCATTGGTTGTTGTAGTACCTAAGTATTACCTTGTAATTTTTTAAAATTTTGGAGCATGTGTTAGAGAAATCATATAGTAGATGCCTCACAAAAATTCTTAGAATTTGACCATGTATGGAATAGGGACCAATTTGGTTGCAAAAAATGATAATTAGCTCCAATTATCGATACACTTTCTAAAGAGAACTGATTGGCTCAAGGGAGTGTTTTGAATAGCAAAAGGTATTGATCTAGTTGTAGATGTGAGTGATTCACTTACAAAAAGCAAGTGATTTACTCAATAAACTAGATCAAACCACTTAGATGGTCATAAAGGTAAATTAAATGTGTAGATCCCAAGGTGAATATTCTAGAAAGTATTTTTTGGCATGTAGTGGCACACTAAGTCATTTGAAAGTATTCTAAGCCTATTAGAGGTATAATTGAAGTCATGCAATATTTGGTGGTGCATCATTTTTCTAAAGATGCCCCTAAATAATTTACTTTTACTAGGATTATTTGTTTCTCACCATAGGTAACTTAGTGGTAAATTTTTACTATAAATAGGGGTCTAGGGTCCTCATTATATTCATATTTTGACCATGATAATTCAGATCTACACTCTATAAAATCCACATTATGATTTGATCTCATTAGACTGTAAGAAATTGGCAAGTCCTTAGGTATTTCATTAGTGGCACTGTCCTTCTAATTTGGTAAGTATGTGATGGGTATTGCATAGCCCTTCTAGCTTATCTTGTCATTCACTTATCAATTTCATAATCTAATGAATGTGTGGACATTGATGTTATTTTACTTATCATGTGTTGATTTATCACACACTTTTCTTGCTATGATTTAAAATTGTATTTGCTTGAATCACTCACATCCTTAAACTTTCATGTATTTTTATTTTTGTACTTTAATTTTTTATATTTTCTTTGAATTCAATTTAAAACAAATTAGGATAGAGTATTCCATGAGAAGAGTGGGAATATGACCAAAATTTGAAGGTTGGGAGAAACCATTAGAAATCCCTTCCAACATTATTTAAACTCAAATTGAGGCATAAATATTAATTAGAATTCAGGATAATTCCTTGATTCAACATATTTTTTGGTATACTCAATGGGACTAACCCTCATTTTCCTCAAAAATGCATTTAATTCCTCAAATTTTGTTCTAAAATTACATTAATTATTGATGAAACAATTGGTTCAAAATTGAGAAAATTTTACTCTTGATGGTTTGGTCAACATTAGGCTAGAGTCAAGATTGGATTCAGATCACCCTTTAGAGAATGTCAACTCCTTGAAACTACTTAAAAATACAAAATAAAAATAAGGGATAAGGGAGTATAAATAGGATTTAAGCAGATAGAGTTCAACTAACAACAAGAATCCAAGCTTAAAGAATACATAGTAGCTATTACAATCAAAGATCAAATACAATTTCCTCCCATCAAAGCTCGTGTAAATTAAGCATAGAAATTACAACATCATATATTCCAAAAATTTCGATGAATAATCGAAACAACTATTTCACCTAACAAAATTGACCCAACTAAAACTAACAAAAATATTAGGAGTGTAATTATTACAACATTCAACATCCAAAATTCTCTAAGAGCAATCCTTCAAACAACTTAAATCCTAACAATATTTACTCTAATCTAAGTTGAAATAGGACAAACAAAATTGAACCTAATAGAATTCAGTACTATTAAAGCAGAAATGAAACGCTGAAAGTGTAATGTATTGCCATAGATATTACATGAACTTAGATAGAAAGAAGCCAAATAGTCTTGATCTTATTAGCATAACTTAGAACCTAAAATCACAAAAATTAAAATACTAAATTTGTTGACCCTTACAAATGAGGAACTCTACTCCTTATATAGCTTTTGCTTAACCCTAAAATTAAATAAACTATTACATAAAATATTGGCCAACATTGATCAGACATTATCTAGGGCTAGGCTAGAACCACTTTAGGGCCTCTCATATTAATTATGATATTTAGCTCTTGGGCCTCAATTCAACTCAAAATTCCTCTAGGCTATATTTTCCTAATGTGGTGAATTTTCACTATTTTTTGGTGACTCATAGGAGACTTCTACATGTAGCAGGAAAGAACCCAAAAAAAAAGGCTTTGTCTATTGGACACAGAGTCTATTAGGAAAATATTACACTCTTGAATCTTAGGGGAGGGTATTTTGAAGTTGAAAAGGATGGGCAACAAATTTCTTTCTTGGGGCATAACTTTGCTCAAAACTTTTATGGAATGGTTAGGAAGTGTCATCCTTTTATAGACCTCTCTTGCTAAGAGAGTCGTTGAAGTTGCTTACTCAATAATTTCATACAAAGCTTTTTGAATATAGTTGACTTAGTAAAACATTATTATCCATTCTTTGCCTGGCTATTTTATTGACTATTGGAACTATTTATCTATGCTAATCCTCCTTGATCATGCGTGTGAAGTACCTATTACATTTTATCAAAATTCTACTCCATGCGAGCATGACTTTGCTATTCTATTTAACCAATAACTATACACCATTTAACTTTTGCAAATTTATTTACATGTCACTTGTACCACTTAAATTTTAAAAACTTATTTACATGCTACCTATTTACACAATTTTTTTACAAGGTTTCTCCTGCTAGTTTTTTTACATGTTATCAATTCATCAAAATTGACAACGTTTGGACCAAAATGACCAAACTTATTATGTTCCTACCTATTGATATTTTTGAACATGTGACTCACTTGAGATAGAATTTGATGTTAGATTAGCCTTGACACAAATTGATTTCCAATGCCTGAATGGGTTATAGCATTGAAACTTATCATAGACATCCGATCTTTGGCTTGTGATCCATTTGTTGGCTTTTCTAGGTACTTTGGATCTTGTGCCAAATTGTAGCCTTGCTCTTCATGAGTTCCCAAGTTCATATTAATCAATGCATTGAGATGGATCATGGAAAAATCACCTTCTACCAACAAATAGTCTCTCAGATATCTAGATCTTTTGGATGTATTTTCTAAAACCTGTGACTGGTTGACCTTGGATCATGTTGATTTCCCATGTTTGAGACAATTTTTACATTGAGATCAATTATAGAAAATATATCCTCCTTCAGTGACTCATCCAAAAACTCTTCCAAGATTTTTATCCAATCTTCTATCTCCACTTGTGGGTGTTCTAAATTATATCCAACTATGTTGATACTTTGCTCCTCATACCTTTCCATGTGGTAGGATATGATATTCTTGACATATATTCAAACCATCTTTCTTTTGTAGGGGATTATCATGTGAGTATAGTACAATAATAAATATCCACCAAGATTTGTTATGAACTCCCTTGACAAGCATAGTTTAAATAGTGGAGGTAGATCAACCACTATCACCTCCTAGATCACTGAGATATCTAAAAATTTGTTTAACAACATTAGAATGTGCTTTATAGCCCCCACTATCTAGACTAGTATCCCATGAAGGTGTAACACTTTGGTTCTGTTTGGGTCTATTCTAAACCCATTTATTCATAAACAACCTTAGGCATGACTATTATGGTAGCTCTAGAATCCACCATGCATTTGTGTACTATCCATCCTTCCATGCACAAGGACATAAAAGGGTGGAGGTTTGATCTTACCTATGCCAAGAGAAGGCTTGTTCTTACCCACTAGTGACTAATTTTGTACCAAATTTAAGTCTTGGAGGGTGAGTTTGCTTACTATTGAGCTTTTAAGGGCTACCATTGGAAAATTAATTTTTTCGGTGATCAACAAAGTATCATACATACTAGATCTTGAGGGATTCCTCTTCAATTCTTCCACAATGTTCTATAGGATTTTGACAACTTTTTTTCTTTTTGGATTGGTCGCTCAAATTAACTTTGATACTACTAAATAATTTATTCCCTCTACTTCCTAGTTACCAAATGATACTATAGCTTCCTCAAGGTTTTCTCCCTATCCTCTTGCTCATGTTATTACAAATTTTGGTTAGCCTTTACTGTTTCCAGTCTAATATGTTCCTAAGGAGCTTTCAAGTTTTGGTAGACTACTCCTACTTTTAGTTTTTTATAAGCTGATATCCTTGGCGCTCCTTAGGAACTTTCAAATTTTGATAGATTATTGGAGATTTTGTCCTTTTATAAGCTATTGGTACTTTCGTATCTTTCTCTTCAAGCACTTCCAGCCATTTATAGGCTTTAGGTGATTTTGGCCTTTGCTTTCTAGGCACTTTCAACTTCTAGTACCTTGCTAATGCTTCAAACCTAGGTTACTTCAACATCTGATAAAATTTTGATGCTTTTGGACTAGGCTAATCCTTCTTCTACTCTTTTTGTGGTGGAATTTTTGGCTTTTGGGGATCTAGCCATAAAGGTATTTTCTTGAATCTTGTTAGTATGTAAAGTGGATTAGAGGTTGGAGGCTTGTCAATGGCAAGGTTTTTATCTAGATCTATCAGGATATCTATAATCCTCTTTGACTTTGTTTCTACTTGTCGGGCTACAGCCATCGGGTGCTTTTGTTGATAAATTACACATGTGTCAGCATTGTGTGGGTCATTACATGCTAAACACCAGTAGTTGTTCAAAGTTGTGGAAGCTATTTCTTCTTGTCTTCTAGAAACAACTACTAGATTTTTGGCATCATTGCTAATATAAGTTCCTTCATCTTTTGAGATGTAAGGGTATCTTCTTTGATAATATCCACCATACCTTATTTCAACACTTTGTCACTTTACTACTATAACTTTATGATATTTTTATTTAAAGTGTTTAACTCTTATATCTCTATCAACTCTTTTGGCTCTAGAGTGCATGGGGCTGGTGCTATACTTATCAGACTGGTAATCTGAGGATAAAATCTAGGCATAGGGAAAGCAACTAGTGGAGGTCTTATTGGAAGTGAAGTTTGTTGGCTTGGCTATTATATCTCAAGGAAAAATAACATTATAAATTTAGGAGGAAGCTTACCAACTAAGATAAGTGCATTTTTTACTTCAACAATTGCTTGGGAGATTTGTGAAATCTCATCTCATTGGTTTGCTAGATCTAAAGACCTAAGTCTAGAGTAAAAGCATAGAGATAATAGATTTAGGCTTGGGCATGTCATGGCCTAATATTTTGAGGAATTCTCTTCTAAGTCTTACTGAACTAAAATTTGAAATTCATGATATTCTCTTGATGATGCCTTTGAATAGTGGTGAACTGGGTAAGAAGAGAAAAGGGATCACTAAGCTAATTTAATTCTATGACAAATGGTTCATCAAGGTCAGTCCAAGTGCTAATGCTACCATCATCTAGTGCTCAGTACAAGGATATAATTTTACCTCTAAAATATAGAGCAAGCAACCTAACCATTACATCTTCATGGAAAATATTATGAACAATAGTTAAAGCAACAATATTTGGGCAGTGTTCATAAGTTGTCTTTTTACTACCATCATAGTAGGGTAAATATTTTAATGCAAACTAAGAAATATAATGGAGATTTGGAAGATTTAGGGGTCCGACACTATTCTAGCTAGGAAAAGTGCATCCAACCATAACTTCTAGTGGAGATATAACATATGACTATGGTGATAAGGCGTATAAAGGAGTGGGGATTTGAATTGAAAATACTTTGACATATGAATATGACTTTCCTTTCTCACATGTCTGAATAGTTGGTAGCTCAATAAATTGCACTAGTTCTTTTAGCTTATTGGCCTCTAATCTAGTGAACATACAATTTTAGGTATATGTCCTCAATAGGGTAATGATATCTAGGTTCTTCACTAATGGAGTCGCTAGGTGAATTTATATTCTCTGCTTTGTAATATCAAGCTATTCACCAACACTTGATTGTCCAAAAATTTGGGCATGCAAAATGCTAAAATGTACATGGTGGCTTTGACTTCTAATTAGGTGCTTGTTATGATTTAGGTCCCACCGAGTATGCCAAAAATATTGATGGTTTGATTGATAATAGGTCAAATTTAAGTTTGGATGACCTAAGATTGCTCTTAGATTAACCTCCAGAGAAGGTCGAATCCTTGAACTACTTAAAAATACAAAAGAAAAAGGAAAGAGAAATAGGGGAGAAGGGAGTTTAAACAAGATTTAAGTAGATAAAATTTAACTAAAAAGAAGAATGTAAGCTAAAATTATGCAGACTAGCTGTTGCAATCAAATACCTAACAAAATTTCCTCCCATCAAAGCTCATGTAAGTTAAGCACAATAATTACATCCTATATTCCAAACATTCCTTGGAATAATCCAAACAACTATTTCACTTAACATAATTGACCAAACTAAAACTAACATAAATATCAAGAGTGTAATTCTTACAACATTCAACGTCCAAAATGCTCTTAGAGTTAAAATAAGGCAAACAACATTGAGCCTAATAGAATTCACTACTATGAAAGTAGAAATGAAATGCTAAAAGTATAATGTATTGTTGAAGATACTACATGAACTTAAACAAAATGAAGCCAAACAGTCTTGATATTATTAGCATAGCTTAGAAACTTAGCTCACAAAAAGGCTAACACTAAAATTTCTAACCCTTACAAATGAGGATATTTACTCATATAGCTTTCACTTAACCTTAAAATAAAATAAACTATTACATAAAATATTGGCCAAAATTGATCAGCCACGATCTTGGGCTGAGCTGGCACCACTTCAAGGCCTCTCATCTTAACTTTGCTATTTAGCTCTTGGGAAGAAAATCAGAACAAAATTTCCCTAGGCTATATTTACCTAACGTAGTGAATTTTCACTACATTTACTACCAAAACATACAACCTAAAATCTCTAGAAAATCTTAGATTGATTGAGACAAGTTCCCTAATGATCACATGTTTAATATCTTGAACGCATCATTTACCTTCTTTTGTCCATGAAAAGGTGGCATCTTTCTTCGACATCTTGGTGATAGGTTTGACTAGTTGTACAAAGTTAGTGATGAACTTAGCTATAAACTAAATTTGGCCCATAAATGATTTAATGCCTTTAATTGAGGATGGTAGCAGTAATTCTTTTAGTTGTCCTAATGTAATTTAAATCGATTAAGAGACCTTCTTTGAATATTATATGTCCCAACAACTTACCTTCTTGGATGAAGAAAATATATTTCTTAGGATTTAAGGATATCCAATATTCCCTATATATATAAAAGAATAACTTCAGATAGTTGATATATTTGTTCCTATCTTTAGAGAAGGCTATCAAATAATTAAGATATATCAAAATGATTTCACCAATCAGTCCAACAAAAGCAATGTCCATTGCCCTTTGAAAGGGTACATCTACATTGGATAGACCAAAAGGTATTCTTTGGTAGGTGAAGGTCCCCCATATGGTCATGAATGTTGTCTTATATTAATCATCATCTTTGATCCAGATTTGGTTATATTTTAAGAAATCGTCCAGTAGTGACAACATTTATGACCCTACCACTTTTTGTAATTTTTGGTCCATAGATGGAAATGGATAATGATCCTTGAGATTTCTTATTTACGTTTCTAAAATCAATGTACAACCTTGTATATTCATTCTTCTTACATTGTAAAAACCAATTTTACCACCCACATTGAATATTTTGTGGGACTTATGATTTACGCTTGTAAAATCTTTAAAAGTTTATTTTTCATAGCTACTTATATTTTCAAGTTAACTAGCTTCTATTTCTAGTGCAAGGGTATAGTCTCAGGATCTAGATCTATTGTATGCTCAATGATTCTCTTGTCATAGACCTTAACAAAATTTTACCTTTGATAATTTGTACAAGTTAATGTGATGATAGTTTTACCTTAAAGTTGGCCTTTTAGACATTATCATTGAGATTTTAAGCTTTCTAGTGTGTTCAATCCTTTTTTTAATTGATTGACCTTTAATTCGATGACCCCATCTTCAACATCATCACCATACTCATTTTTGCCTTCTACATGATGTGTCTTTTGAACCAAGAATTCAATAATTTATTCATCATCACTAAATACCTGTCAATGATCCATATAATTAGGTAGGGCAAGTATAAACACTACCTCTAGCTCTTTTGGTCTATCCCACATATTTGTGGTTGAGTCAAACCTAGCAACCAAAGATGCCAATTCATTAGATTTTGCATTTAGCTCCCTAGGTATAAACATGATCTTATATATGCTCAAGTTTTCCAATAGATCATAAAATCAATGTTTATATGACTTCAAGTGTTTATTCTTGGTAAAAAATGTTGAATTACTTGATTAAAAACTAGTTCGGTATCACCAAATACTTTAAGGTTTCTAACACCCTACTTTTTTGCTTTTCTACTTATCTTAACCTTGTACGCAATGCTTCATTTTCAACCACATTATTTATGTAGTAAATAAAAGTTAACAAATATAGTTCATTTAGTCATTCTATAAGTTTGTAAGTTGTATACCAACACCAAATCCATTCCTAATCTTGCCCTACCAAAATGCATCGTCCATGTGGAATTCGACCCTTCATCCTATTTGTTGGTTAGTGTGTGGATCTTGGTAGGTTCCTTCAATATCAATTAATTGACAAATTTAGTATCCTGATAGGTTTTCTCATTATCATATAAGGATGTGAGGCAATATTTTGGTTTACTATAGGTGCTTAGGTTACCATTATCTAGCCCATTATCATATCTTGTGCTTGAAATTATTGATTATATGTTGTAGTTTGAGCATTCCTTATTGCTGCAATGCACTCCAAGGGGTTATACCCATAATTACATGATAAATACCATAAAATATTTATTTTGAGTTCATGTTGACCATCTTGTTTTGTGTCGATTGCCTACTTGATTACTAGTTTAGTAGGAAACTTCATTTTTGTTAGGTAAGTATTTTTCCTTTATTATTAATTTTCTATTTATTGTCAATCATTATTTTGCTACCAATGGGTATTTTTATTTTTTCCATATTATATTGGTTGACAAAAACTTTACCATTTCTCTTATTTCATCAATCTATGTATGGTTTTGTCATTTTACCCTTATGGTGAAGAAGCATTGTTGGCATTGTGTAGTTGGGAAGGGGTTAATAGTCTAGGCAACTCAAGTTGAAATGCAACATAATTGACATGCTTTATCCAAGAAAGTGATTACATATGGAGTGTTGGATTGGGAAAATTCGTGGACTTGGGTGGGTTGATTTGAGCATTTAGGATAGGTGTCATTGATGGAGGTGGATGTTTTATTTGAGGGCTTTGGTTCATATAAAAAGCATAAGCCATAAGAGGAGTAGGGGATAATTTTTCAACTTGGATAAGGACATAGGGTTATGTGATTAGCATTTTGGAGCATCAAGGATAGGTCTTATTGTAATCCACTTATGTAATATGGAAGGGCTTGTTTGTTAAAAGGTTTGATATTAGGGGAATGAGATAAAATATCCTCATAATTATTGTATTGTAGTCATGTATATTTTATTAAGGGTGTCTTTGCATGGTGTTTAGTTGGAAAAACACTAAGTAACCATTGCCCATATTACCAAACCTTCTCATGAATGACTCAATAATTGAAGCCCAATTTTTTACTAAATTATCAAGTAATCTCCTATACCTTAACGCAACTCTATCCCTTAATAAATAAATCAATAATTGTATCATGATATCCTCTTCCTAAATTTAATGCATCAGTTTGAAATCAACAATTTGTTTAAATGATCCATAGTTGTTTTATATTCATTCTTATCAAAGGTTGGTAGGGATTTCATGGCAATTGTTGGTATAAAGGAATAAACCATCAATTTCAAATGTGGCCTTTGGTAAGTCCAATTAGGTAGTTGATTTTGTGGCCATAATGTTTACTTTTGGTTATATTACAATGTTTGTCCATATGGAATCTCAAGATTGTATGATACTTGATACTAGGGTGGGCAAGCATACCCATGTTGTTGTGGCACATATTGAATTACATGTTGGTTAGGAACTATTGGTCGATTATGAGGAGTTGTAGGTTGTTTTAGAATGAGTTATTGGTTTGGATTAGGGATCACTGTAGATTAAGATTTGGGATTTGCTTGCACTTTTAGTGTAGTTTGTGGATTTTGGTGATATTGATGATATTGAGGAGGTGATTGATTTGGGGTCATTAATTGTAAATGTTGCAAGGGAAGGCTTATAGGAGGTGTTGGGGATTTTGAATAGTACCCTATATTACGTATTCTCTTGCTTGAACAAGTGATATTTGTTAATTTTATGAGATGTTTTGATCTAGTTGGGGATTTATTAAAGTTTGGAGTAGTTGACCTTGTGTGGGTTCCAGGTTTACTGAAGCTTACAAGCTTTGACTTCATCATTGACTTTGTGTGATTTATTGACTTACCAAATTGAGCTATCATATCAACAAAATTAGGATGGTCTTCCCACATCTGCTCATATTTAAAATATGATTTTTTTTAATTCACTTACCGCCATTTTAACTCTTATTGGCCAGTGATCTGAACCAATCCTTGTTAAGGTATTAATTTTAGCACAAGTTCCTTCATCTAGCAAATGATATGAGAGTATGCATATGTCTATTTTTTTTGCTATCAGGTTCTTCTCTCTCCCGTTGTTGGTCCATGTATAGTTGTCTTCTTCAAACTCAACCTTCCATAGATTATTGTTTTGAATAAAAGTTGATAAATCTCTCATACTTTGGGTTAATTTCCTAATTCTTCCAAATTTTGAATAAAAGTTGATAAATCTCTCATAAAGCTAGAATCCATAGCATCTCATTCACATCTTGCCCATACTGCTTTCATAGTTTTTGAAACTTCTTTTATCATTTTAGTTTCCTGGATACAAATAATATCAAGCTTATTACTTAAACATAGGTCCCTAATACACCTCTACTTTGAGGGGGCATTAGCACCCCTTATATTCCATGAGATGATAATCATGTCTCATTAGGGGCTATTGGCCCCACTTGCGTATTACCAATATCATTTTGTTGTTTGGTAAATTGAAGTTCAACCAACTTAACTTGTGTTCCTTAATGTTTGATCTTACTTCCCTGGATCTTGCTTGATAATTTGAGGGTTTTCCTCTTTTTGCCTTGCCTATATCAGGAGTAGGTCTTATTATTATAGTCCTCAATATTCTTTCACAATTTTTTTTTCATCATATTTATCTTCTCCTAGCTCTACTACATAATATTTTGACTTGTACTACCTATTTTTTGATATTTCTTTCTTAATGGCAGAGGTATTAACTTCTAAAACTACATTTTCTTTACCAATTTTTTTCTCTTGATGAGACATATTCCTTAGGTTCATTGAGAATGTTCTTCCTTAAATCAGGATCATACTGAATATATGGTTCCTTGTTAATATGTTGAACCTGTTGTACTATGTCCTCTAAGTTTTGATCTACTTTTTTTCATAGGCTAAAGCCTCAAAAGAGTTGGTATTTCTTCCAATATCCTTCCTTACTGCTCTCCACTATTTATTTTATTTCATTTGTCTAGATCTATTTTTTAGAATTTGAAAATCATCTTCATCCATAATCATTTGTAAGTTTCTCTTGTAGTTTTCTACATATGATTTTGTTGGGATTTTCTTAGGGCATGATCTCTCAATATGCCTCACCTCGTGACATCTTCTACATCTAAAATATATGTTTTCATAATCTATGGTTTGGGTCTACATATTATCCCTATACTTAAGAATGATTGATTCTGGTGAAGCTTTACTTATATCAATCATGACCAATATCAGAGCATAAATAGCCAAGAATCCATCTTTCGTGGTATCTAAAATCTCAAGGATTTCTCCTAGAGTGTTGCCTATTGCCTTGAAAGTATCTATTTCCTAAAATTCAAAGGTTAACCCAAACATTCTAACCTAGACTGGTACTAGAGATAGATTTACATCTTCAGGTGAAAAGCCTTCATATCAATGGGTAAGGAAAAGTCTTACTATTCCCATAAACCAAGGACCCCCTTTTAGGATTTTTTTCTCTTTCTTCTCTAGAAAAAAAGGCTAAGAATATATCTTTGGGAAGAAATGATAGAATCACTCTTGGAGACTTCCAACTTTTATCAATCCATTTTCTCAAGACTAAAGCCTCTGGCCAATACCTATTAAATTTACCAAAAATTGCCCTATCTTGGAAAAACAAGAATTTCTATGAGGTGCGATTACTCTACCACTAGAGACGATTATAAGGATTTAACTATAAATCGGTCAATGGAAAGGAAACTAAAACTCAAAATCTATTGAAATATATGAGAATATCCTATAGCAAATATAATATTTGATTAAAAAAAATTATAATAATTTGCATGTAAAATTTCTAAGATAAAGAAAGGAAAATACTTAGCTGAAAAATTCTTTCTAGATGGAGTCCTAGCTCTTCATTGCTCTTCTCATCATCCGAACCCTAGCTGACAAATATTTGCAATTTTATTTTTTACGACTTGAAAAATTGTCATTGCCCTTGTTCTAGATGGTTGACTTCACATGGTCGTATCTCCCTCAATATTTCTCAAATTCCTTCATATGACCACTCATTTTAAAGCTATTCAAATTTCGCAGAGGTTGATCTAAGAATCAGCTGAATCAGATAACCCTTCGTAAAGATATGACTCCTAAAAGATAAGATGTTTTTTTAGAAAAAACCCTAATCCTTCACGAATCAACAAGAAGAGAAGAAGATAACTAATTAATTATATTCATATTATTATCATCCAAGTTATTAGACCTTATAAATATTTTTTTGAATTGGGTATATGAGATTGAAGCAGCGGTATATTTTTTGGTTTTGTTTTTGTTCGGGTAGTGTGATAAACTCCTACGACTGACGCATAGGGCTGAATAGTCCCCTCCCAACCATGACCCCTCATTAGGTCGAGAGCTACGCTTATCAATAGGTTATTAACACATGGCCACACACACGTCGTGATTTTAACCTTGGACCTCTCGAAGGAAAGCCAAACCCCAAACTATTACTTTGTCTCTCAATACTAGTGACTCCATCCATATTACATCATTACATCATGACCAGATGTTAGTCTTACAACAATCTTGTCAATTATGCATTTGTCACTTGGCAAGATTTGAACCTTAATCTCCTCCTTAAAAGTTGAAAAATCTAACCAGTTGATCTAATGATATTTTATAATATACTAAACCAAGGGGGACAACGCAACGGTTTGGGATTTGGCTCTTCTTCGGGAGGTCCAAGGTTCAAACCGTGGTGTGGACGAGTGTGTGAGGGGGTGGGTGTGTGTTAAATTCCCTATTGATAAGCATAGCTCTCAACTTTACAGGGATCATGGTTGGGAGGAGACTGCTCAACCATGTGCGTTGGTCGTAGGGGTTTCTCACACTAACCAAATAAAAATATATATACATATATATTTTATAATAAACTTTATACATATTATAAACCTTCTATTATGTATTTTTATTCAAGTTAACAAGGTAATACTACCAATATAATTTTAACTTTTTATAAAAAAGCATCAAAAATAAATAAATGAAAACATGATCCTAGAGAGGGGGCTTTCTTGTTTTTTTTTATTTACATAGGAGAGTTGGTCACAACCATACTATTTTTAGTAACCAACAACAAGTGCAGGGTTCAAACCACTCCCACCAAATCTATTCTACCTTGTTATTTTTGA
Organism: Wollemia nobilis; assembly: GCA_028583015.1. NCBI lineage: Eukaryota > Viridiplantae > Streptophyta > Pinopsida > Araucariales > Araucariaceae > Wollemia > Wollemia nobilis. The sequence continues at coordinate 37,575,341 of JAQPPZ010015824.1, read as the reverse complement.
CTTGGCATGAAGGGAACCGATCGTTCGGGATTCATACCATCATCATCGGTCTGGCACACACTTAGAGGATTCAAATCATACTACTACCTTTGCAAATAGGCTACCCCCGAGGTTTGAACCTAGGTGTCTTCTTGGTAAGTGCCTGGCCAAACAAGCACTTACCAATCCACCTAGCCCTTAGGGGCAAAAAGGGTTTATGGTAAACCAGTGTGATTTGAACCGGAGTTGCATGGATCTACACCGTACAGATCACGTTCCTCAACTGGTCACCTCACACCAACTCGACTACGCACTCACCTTTAAAATGGTTTATAGTAAACCACTATGATTTGAACTAGAGTTACGTGGATTCACATTGTATGGATCACGTTCTCAACTGGCCACCTCACACCAACTTGGGTATGCACTCACCCTTCGGTATTTCTTATTTTGTTTCAAATTTTTTTAAGCCAATAGTTGTGTATGGATCACGTTCTCAACTGACCACCTCACACCAACTTGGCTACGGACTCACCCTTCAGTATTTCTTCCTTTTTTCACAATTTTCTAAGTCGATAGTTGTATATATGTATTAGAAAATAATTGTTTGTAAAAAATATCCAATTCCATAATGTCAAAGATGGTGTAACCATGTGGACATTGAAAAAGGAAAATAAAAAGTTAACATTCAAACGGTGGTTATATGGAGTACTCTATTCTTGTAATAAATGGTAATTTTTAAATATATTTAGGTATTTTTAATTAAAATGATTTAGATAATAGGTTAATAATTAAAATAGATAATAATAATCCAAATCCCATAAGGGGGCGGAGTTCCAAGGTTCAAATCTCGAGCCTCGCCGAACTGAACGCTTGTCCCTTTCTTGGTGCTTTCAGCGACGTAAAAGGTTTAAAATGATTATGGCATGGCGGTTATAGGGGTGGAGTGCGTGAAGATCTGTGTGGCGGCTTTCGGGGTGGACAACGCATAATAATGTGGCGGCTACCGATTCCACCATGTTAAAAAAAAAAACCTTTAAAAACTACTTTATTTTATATTTAATTTTAACTAAAAATTAAACTTAAAATACGTAAAATCAATAAACTTGATTCATGAATATAAGATATTTTAATGGCATAATTATGCTCGATGAAAAATTTAGAGAATTAAGAAATTAATCGAGAGATTTTTTAACCTTTATTCAAAAAAATAATCTATAGGAGGTTGAGTTTGAAGAAGATGACTATAGATGGACCAACAACATGAGAGACTAAAATTAGTAGAAAAATTAGACAGATGCATACTCTCAAATCATTGGCTAGATGAAGGAACTTGTGCTAAATTTTTACCTTGACAAGGATTGGTCTAGATCACTGGCCAATAAGATTTAAAATGGTGATAAGTAAATTCAAAAAAATATTATATTTTCAATATAAGTAGAGGTGGGAAGACCATGCTCAATTTGTTGATATGATAACACAAATGTAAAAATTTTTAGGAAACTCTGGGTTGTATACACTTCCAAAACAAATTAAATCAATGACATCTAGATTAAAAGAATGGACAATAACACTTTTGGAAATATTTTTGAGAAGAAAGAAGAACTAAAAGATAAACTTTCAAAATTCCAGAAAGGTAATTATAATAATCTAAGCTCGGAGGAAAGGGAGTTGCTTAGTGAATATCATGATATTTTGAGTAAGGAAGAGAAATTTTGGAGATTGAAATCAAGATAAACTTGGTCAAAAGGAGATAAAGATACAAAGTTTTTTTATAGGATGGTTATAGTACAAAGATCAACACCTAGAATTGATAGAATTAAATTAGTAGAAGAGGTTTGGATTGAATACCAGAGTGAAAGTAGAAAATAGGTAATGTATTTTTATTAGAATATTCTAGGATCAAAGGAGTTTTAAGTTCTTAATGATAAACTTCTTCAAGAAGTACCTTCAATTATAATAGATGAAGACAATAGGAAATTGATGGAGTCTATTACTCTGAAAGAAGTTTATTTAGCTCTTTTCTCTTTTGATAAGGATAAATCCCCACCCAGGTGTTGTAGGTGAGTTGGAGAGGAGAGGGCAATCCTCTGAGGGAGGTCTCATATTCAAATCTCCACCCTACCAAAAAGTTGAATTGGGTACCCAAAATCCAATTGATAATGTTGGTGCGGGTAGGGTCGAGCGCGACTCTTGGGTGACTTTGATGGTGTAGAACCCCCTGGTCATGGTCTCTCAGACCAAGGCGGACCCGCAAGGGATTTTTTGCTTAAAAAAAAGAGGATAAATCCCTAGGTACTGATGGACTCTCTACAACATTTTATCAACATAATTGAGATATAGTGAATGATTCTTTATTGGTGACAGTAGACAATCTAGGATAAAATAATACATACCTTATAAAAAAAATGCAACATATCTTACCCTGATTCCAAAAAGAAAGATGCAAAATTGTTTAACTCATTTAAACCCATAAGCCTATGTAATATGACATATAAGATTATCTCCAAAGTGATGGTGAATCGGTTAAGACCACTATTAGAAAAAATTATTTCAGAAGAGCAAGGAGGATTTATGAAAGGGAGACATATTCTATACGAGATCATAGTATCTCATGAAGTTATGCATTCAACAACTTCAAGAAAAGAGAAAGTAATGATCTTAAAACTTGATATGAGTAAAGACTATTATAGGGTTAAATGAAATTTTCTTTTTGCAGTATTCAAAATGTTTGGATTTGGGAAGAAATGAGTTAGATGGATTAAAGGTTGTGTCTCTATATTTTCATATTCAATGTTGGTCAATGATTTAGTAGCAAAATCATTTAAAGCCACGAGAGGTCTTAGATAGAGAGATCCTCTATCACCGTATTTGTTCATTATTATGGTAGAGGTTTTGGGTAGGAACTTGAAGAAGACTAACAAATATGGGCTTATAAGTGGACTTAAGGCTAATAATAACATCCATAACATCACCCATCAATAGTTTGTAGATGATACACCTCTTTTTGGGAGGGCAAGGATAAACGAGGCTAGAGCTTTGAATAACTTATTAAAGGAATACGAAAGAGCATCAAGGCAAAAAGTTAATAGGACAAATCCAAAATTTACTTCCCAAACACTCCAACTAAAATCAAAGTAGGGATATGCAAGTTACTTCAAATGGAGGAGGCAAATTTACTGACAACTTATCTAAGGATGCCCTTATTTGATGGGAGAATGAGAATAGAATTATGGAATCCAATTATAAGTAAAGTTTAGAATAAAATTTCAAAAGGTAGATGGTTATAATTAGTAGGAAGAGTGTAGCTAATTAAATTAGTCTTATAGGTCATTCCAACAAATTATGTGTCCTTGTATACTATGTCAAAATTGATAGAAAAAGTAATCTATATTACGTGGTCATTTTTGTGGTCAGAATTACATGACAAAAGAAAAATTCCTTTGGTGAAATGGAGCAAAGTGTGTGATGATAAAACTAGGGGAGGTCTCGATATAATAGCTCTTACGAATTCAAACTTAGATCTTAAGGGAAAAGTAATTTGAAGATTGTACAAAGAGTAAAAGACAATGGGAAAGAATAGTACGTTGAGCCCAATGACCCAAGCTTAATATTTACTACATTCTCTTTACCAAATGGTTTTGCACTATGGAAAGGTTTAAAAATTTCAATTGATCTAGTAATTCAAGGTTTAAGATGGGTGGTGGGAACTAGAGAAAAAAATCTATCTGGATGGATACTTGGTGTGATAAAAAACTGCTCAATCTACATCCAATTTTGAAACCTTGGATGAGATTACTTAAAGACAAATATGATGATAGGGTTCCAAAAATTTTGTACAAGGATCAGAAAGGAAGATAATATAAGTATACAAGACATTGATGCTAGGAGGCAATTGAGTAGAAAGATAACAATAGTGATTATTCCAAGGGAAGCCAAGGATAAGTTGATTTGGGATTTGAATAGCTTAGGAAAATACTCAACAAGAAGTGGTCGATATAATGTAAATCACCAATACCTAGGTGTTGTAGGTGAGTTGGAGAGGAGAGGGCAATCCTCCAAGGGAGGTCCTAGGTTCAAATCTCCACCCTACCAAAAAGCTAAATTGGGTATCTAAAATCCAATTGATAATGTTGGTGCGGGCAGGGTCAAGTGCGACCCCCGAGTGACTTTGACGGTGTAGAACCCCATGTTCGTGGTCTTCAGACCAAGGCGGCTCTACAAGGGGTTTTTCGCTTTAAAAAAAAATAATGTAAATCACCAATAAAATACAAATATCACAAGAATATGGAGAGATATTTGGGATAACCCAAGCATTCCTAAAGTCAAACTGTTTGTTTTACTAGTAGGTCATGGAAGAATTTTATCCTGGGATAACCTTGTGAAAAAGGGGTTTTCATGGCCCCTCGTAATGTGTTCTTTGTAAAAAGGAGAAGGAGAGTATAGACCATTTCTTGGGACACTGCTCAATAGTTTAGAAACTATGATAATGGATTCTTAATATGTTTGGTAAATGTATGGTGATGAATGACATAATTGAAGAATGGTTAAAGCAATGGCAGAGCACTTTTAAAAGTGAGGCTTTATAGACAATCTGGGATATATCAAAAAATACAATACTTTGGACTATATGACTAGAAAGGAATAGAAGAATATTTAAAGCAAAGGAAAGTAGTTTAGAGGTATTGAAAAAGAAGATATGTTTAGCTATACAAAAGTTTAAACCAACCCTATCTACTCACCCAATCCCTGATCTAGAAGAAAAGAGCCTTGATAGATGGAGTCAAGTCATTAAATGAAATTATGATGTTGGGTACAAGAGAAGCAAAAAGAAGGCAAATAATATAAAGTGGAAACCACCAGATGTGGAGTGGGTTAAATTAAATTTTGATGGAGCATCTAAAGGAAATCCAGGACCAACATGAGGAGGAATAATTAGAAATAATAGGAGATATTTTATATCATTACGCTTGCAATAGTGGATTTAAGACAAATAATGAAGTTGAAGCTTGGGCGGTTTTAGAAGGGTTAAAAATATATAAACAAATGAAATGGAACAAAGTATAATGTGCAATTTTAGATGCGATGGATCGAAGCGATGATCTTCGTGAAAGGGATGCAAACCCTAAGTGTAGCCTTCACGAAAGGGATGAAATAGTTTTCACGAAAGGGATGCAAACCCTAGATGCAGTGTAGGATGTGATGGATCAAAGCGACAATCTTCACAAAAGAGATGCAAACCCTAGGTGTAGTCAAGAATTGCAAGAAGAGGGTTGTTTGCAGCCTACTCACTGTACTAAAGAGGACATTAATCGCTCTCCAATCAGTGAGAAAGCCTCTTTGGTTAGAAGAAATGTCTCTTAGGGATTCACTATTGTTATCTTTCTAATGACCTTTGCCCTCTATCAGGATTTCAAAGGATGAATTTGGGTTGGATTTGAGTGATCACGAAGCCTGAACAATTATCTACAAACTTAAGGGTAAAATACCAAGTTTGGAGGAGCTCAAAGGATACATTAAACATTGGTGGACTAGTAAAGAACTCCAAGTAACTCTGGTACACAAATTTTTTATGTTTCCTTTTTTGATTTAGCGCATAGAGATTGGGTAATGGTTTATAGACACAATTGGTTTTTCAAACAAAGGGGTGTCTATATAAGACCTTGGACTCTCGATTTCAACCCCTTTATAGAAGAAGTTGATGGCTATCTAGTCTGGGTGAATCTATATGCTCTCCTTGTGGAGTTTTAGGGAGAGAAGATATTCACCAAAATCAATAATGCCATTGGTGCATTCCGATATATGGATGCCCAAATAGAGGAAAATTTGTCCAATAAAATTAATATGAGTAAAGTCAAATTGGTTGTTTAGATGGATGTTTCAGTTCCTTGGCCTCAATCCATTACTATCTCAAGCAAAGGGAAATGGACCTAAAATATTGACTATGAAAGCTTCTCCTTGAGATGTTATGGTTGTCAGCAATATGACCACCTAAAGAAGAGATGCCCGATCATATGATCATGCTTTGATTACTCCTTGGTAGAGGAGAAGGCTCTACACACGAATGATATTGAACCTTCAAACATTCAAAATGAAGAAACTCATCCTCCTGTTGCGCCGAGTGTCCAACAGGAATCAAGCGAGCAAAAAAAGATGCAACCCGAAAGGAGAATTCGAATGAGATCATTGATAAAAACCAAATGGTTACTAAAGACCATCAAATCGGTTCCATGGAAAATATTAACACCTCAGATGGTATTCTTGAAGCTAATTATGAAACAATAAATAATAGTCAATTTTTTGAAAATGAAGATCTTATAGAATGTGTTACAACTAGATATTACCTTAGGATCTTGAAGTGCAAAAATGTATTCTTTGGTCTTGCCACTCTAAAGGAGGAAGAACCTCTACTACAAAAGAAAAACAATTAAAAGATCCAACGACTACAAACTTTGTAACAATTCCAATTTGTAGTTACAGTTGTTTTAAGTTTATGTTTTGGTAGTGGTTGAGTAATCTGTCATGTTTTGGAAGTTATTTTGTCAATGTGTGGTATTCTAAGATTCAACCACAATAGTAGATGGATGGTAGTAATTTATTCAGGCCGCCACAACATATTGTATTATCTTACACAACTTGATGTACGGGTTGGGGACCTTAAAACCCCTTCTTACCCTAATAAAAAAATGGAACATAGTATAGATGGAAGGTGATTCACTTATAGTAATAAATGCAATTTTGAGGAAAGCAAAGACTCCATGGAACATACATGAGATAATTATGGAAATTCAAGACCTTGCTAGAGAGTTTGAAGAAATCAGGTTTACACATACGTTAAGGGAAGGAAACAAATGTGTAGATAGGCTAGCTAATAGGAGGGTTTTAATTGAATATCGGGAAGTTAAATTCTCTTTTCCATGGTTAAAGGAAGTAGTAAATTTAGCTACAGTTGACAAATAAATCAAATAATGATTAAAATTTACTTTAATGTTTTTCATTGGTAATATCTGCTTTATTTTATAGCATTAATGTGTTTTTATATAAACTCTTTATTATAATTTTTGTGATTACACTTTTACTTTAGAAACGAAACTTTGTGATTACACTTTTGCTTTAGAAACGAAACTAAAAATCCAGATATAGTAAAATGGACTATGATAGTGCCATGCAATCTATAGATAGTAGAGATGAAATGCATAAATAATAGAGATGAAGTTTTGGTATTACGAAGGTTACAATAGAAAAATATAAAAGATGACACTGAATTTTAGAATATTTGTATTTAAAAATAAAAAAAAATGAAAATTCAAACATTTTATGTAAAATGATGCAGGTTGCTCTAAAGAAAAGAATTATGATTTATTAAAGGTGAGGGACAAAATACAACCATTTTTTAAAAAAAAAAAATTTCTTTGGGTTACATAGGAGAGTTGGTCACAATCACACTATTTCTAGTAACTGATAAGTGTAGGGTTCAAATAAATCATAGGGGTTGCTTTCACCAAACTTATGATATGAAAAGGTAAGTGCTAACCGATATTTGATTAACAAAATAATTAGAACCTTAATCAATTAACCTTAGCTTTGAAATCAACTAGGTTTATATAGGTTACAAACTATAGGATAGATATTAAATTAATATCTAACTTGTAATATCTCTAACCTACGCGCTTAGAAGAATAAGCGCCAACAACTAACAACTAACCTAGGATATTTAGGAATTTACCTAGGTTAACCATTAGATATTTTAAACAATAAATATCTACATGGTAAATAGTCAAAGTAGATGTAATAATCTAACTAATGTAGTATAATGCAATATACTACCTCATTTTACCCTAACATCCCCCCTTTATTACATTACTTTGATATACAAAGTTTACTTCGAAACAGATTGGAATTTGACACGTCCAAGTGCCTTTGTAAAAATGTCTGCAACCTGTTCGTCGGTGGGAATGTGTTGGAGCTGAATTCTGTGTTTAGGAACTTCATCACGAATGAAATGACAATCTGTATCAATATGTTTAGTTCGTTCATGATGTATTGGATTTTTGACCAAGTTCAAAACACCTGAGTTGTCGCAAAACATGTGAATAGGAAGATTCTTTGGTAGGCCCATGGTAGCCAAAATGCGACTTAGCCATATCGCTTCACACACAGCTCCACGTGCGGCGCGATATTCTGCCTCAGTTGAAGATAAAGCAACAACTCTGTTGCTTTTTACTATGCCATGAGACAGGACCAGATCCAAGATGAAAAACATAGCCTGAAGTTGATTTTCTGTCATCTATGGAGCCAGCATAGTCAGAGTCAGTGTAACTCTGTAAGAAGAATGAGTTATTCTTCTTATACTCTAGACCATAATCTGCACTACCCTGAATGTAGTGTATGACTCTTTTAGCTGCTTTCCAATGGGAGACCTTTGGTTCTTGCATGAACCGAGAAAGATAGTTTACTGACAAAAGTAATATCTGGTCTAGTATTAGTCGGATAGATGAGGCTTCCAATCATTTGTCCGTAAAGTGTTCCATCTACCTGTGGTGAGTCTTCATATCGTGATAAGCTGTAACCCTGATTCCATCGGTGTTGCTTTGGGTTTACAATCGGTCATACGATATTTTTCTACTAAAGTCTTAGCATACTTTTTCTGGGTCACCCTTAGATGATTCTTTTTCTGTTCTATTTCAAGGCCAAGACAGTAGTGGAGAAGTCCTAGGTCTGTCATATCAAATGACTTTTTCAAGTCATCCTTCACGGCTTTAATCACATTCTCTGAATTGCCAGTGATGATCAGATCATCTACATATAACACAAGAATCACTATCTCAGAACCTGTGGTCTTGATATAGAGATTTGCGTCTGATGGACTTCTCTTAAATCCGTGTTGCAATAGGTGACTATCCATCTTTATGTACCATGCTCTTGGGGCTTGTTTTAGCCCGTATAATGATTTTACCAATTTGCAAACCTGTTGCTCATGGCCTTCCTCTGCAAATCCAGGAGGTTGAGTCATGTATACTTCTTCCTTTAAGTCACCATTAAGAAAGGCACTTTTTACATCCATCTGATGTAACTTCCATCCGAATTGTGCTGCCATAGCACAAAGTACTCGAATGGTGGTCATCCTTGTTTGTAGGAGCAAAGGTTTCCTCATAGTCCAGTCCTTCCTTTTGAGCATAGCCCTTTGCCACAAGTCGGGCTTTATGCTTATCTATAGTGCCATCTGCCTTATATTTTATTTTGTAGACCCATTTGCAACCTATGGGTTTCTTACCTTTAGGCAAATTCACTAGCTTCCATGTTTTATTTTTAATGAGGGAGTTATATTCTGCATCCATAGCTGTCTTCCACTGAGGCAGACTAAGTGCTTCATCAACTATAGAAGGTTCATTCTCATCACATGCTTGATAAGTAAACCCTCTCCTCATCTATCTCCATCTCATCTTCCCTTGGTAACTCTCTATCTACGAAAGGTCTTGAAAATCTGCACAAAGATCATCAAACTGAAGTGGAAGCTTTACCCTTGTCTTTCTGTGACATGCTTCTTGTCTTTGGACGATTGAGAGTAAGATCTGGTGGGGAAGTGAGTTTAGAATCTTTCAATGTGCTTGTATACCATTTGGGTGGCTTTTTCTGTTGTGAAGAAGAAGCAGAAGGAGGAGGAGGAGGAGGTTGTTGTTCCTCCTCATCATCTAGGTATATTGTTGTAGTGTTGGATGTGAAAGCTTCATCAAACACTACATCTCTACTTATATATATCTTCTTGGTAAATGGGTCTATCAAACGATAGCCTTTTGAATTTTCATCATAACCAAGAAATATACAAGGTAGAGATTTCTCATCTAATTTCTTTCTTTTCTCCTTAGGTATATGCATAAATGCCTTACACCCAAATACCCTTAGATGAGTTATGGAGGGTTTCCTACCACTCCATGATTTCTGAGGAGTCATACCTTTAAGTGCCCTTGTGGGAGCCCTATTCAGAAGATATACCGCAGTTTGAACAGCTTCAGCCCAATAAGTTTGCTCAAGGTTGGCCCCCTTAAGCATACATCGAACCATTTCCATTATGGACCGATTTCTTCTCTCAGCAACCCCATTGGATTGAGGAGTGTAGGCTGTTGTTAGCTGTCTTTTTATCCCATGTGTCTGTAAGAATGAGGAAAATTCTTTTGATGTGTATTCCCCCCCTCGATCTGAACGGAGGGTCTTAATAAAGCATCCTGATTCCTTCTCAACAAGAGTTTTAAACTGCTAAAAATAGGAAAATGCTTCAGACTTCAACTGCAAGAAGAAGACCCACATTTTGCGTGAATGATCGTCAACAAACAATTGAAAATACCGTTTTCCTCCACAACTTGTAGACATAGGACCACACAAATCTGTGTGTACCAACTCCAAAGGTTCTTTAGCTCGAAAAGAGCTAGGTTCAAAAGGTACTCTATGTTGCTTGCATGACAAGCAATCAGAGCACATCTGGCAAAATAGATGAAAGGGGAGGAAGTCCTTTCACCATTTGATATTTACTCGGCTCTAGTAAATATCACTGAACTCAAATGCCCAAATCTCTTATGCCAAAGAGAAGTGGCCTCCTTTGTGGTCACTTGCAAGTGCGGTATGAGTGGAGGTAAGTGCATCTAAGACAAACAAACCATGTTTGTATGAGCCCATTGCTATCGGTTTTCCCTTTTTGGTGATGAAGCAACGTTTCTTGTCTTTGTCCACTGTAAAATTGACATTCATGTTATTGTCCAGGATTTGTGGAACTGACAAGAGATTATTTTTTAATCCTGGAACATAAAGAACTTTTTCAATATTACATTCTCCATCCGGAAGGGAGATCGAAACATCTGCCTTCGCCCCTGAACTCTATAGGTCTGATCATCAGCAATGGTGACCGGTCTACCTTCTCGAGCTTCAAAAGTAGCAAACCATGATTTATCGCCAGTCATATGTTTACTAGCGCCTGAATCTATGTACCACAAAGAATCCTTGTGGGAGGAATCTGTATGGGTCATGAGCACCTTGTGTGCTCGTTCAGAATCGAAACTAGAATCTTCAGTTGCTATGTGACCTTGTTGCTGTTTGTTCTGGTTCTTAGATTTGCCGTTGCCCTTCTTATTTCTTTGTTCATTTGGCGGTTTGTTCTTAAACCAACATCTTTTGGTTTCATGAGTGTCTGTGTCACAAATTTTACAATGTTGTTTCTTCTTCGGAACCTCTTTGGCTTTACCCTTGTCTTGTCTAGAAGAAGAACCCTTCTGTTGATTCCACTTTTTCTTACCACCTTGTCGTTGTGAAAAAAGGGCATTGTTAGATGCCTCATCTCTCTGGAGTTGGGTAGCCTCTTCTGTTTGAAGCATATTTACCAACTCGACAAAAGTTATTGTCCTACCAAAAACTTGTAAGGAGGTGATCAACATTCTGTAGGAGTCAGGAAGAGCTCTCAAAATGATTGAGTTTAAGACTTGGTCTTCCAACTTTTCTCCTAAGGATTGCAGCTTTTTTTTTAATTCTGCGACTCTGCGAGAGGAATAGCTCTCTTGTTTCTCCTGATTTCATATGTAATGTATGAAGTTGTGTTTGAAGGTTAAGAATCGTTGATTGATTCTTGCCCTCAAAAATGGTACTTAAGGCATCCCAAGCTGCCTTACCAGTTGTAGCTTCACTAATATGAGGTTGGATATCATCAGTAATAGCAAGCAAGATCATTAAGGAAAGTTTCTTATCCTTTTTATCAAAGTCTATTTGATCTTGTCCAGAAGATTGAGGTCTAGTGACACTGCCATCCACTATTGACCACAAGTCCTCTACAGTTAAGATAGCCTTCATCTTAGTCTTCCATGCTGAGTAATTTGAACCTTTGAGCAGTTGGCTCTCAGTGAGATACTTGTGTATCATGGCCATGGTTTAGGTTTCAAATTTTGGGAGAGGACTAATATGATGCTATCTTGTACTATACCCTAAGAAAAGGTATAGAGAAGTGGTTTCAATTTGCTTTCTATAAGATATTTAATGGCACCTGCCTTAACACTCTTAGCAAGAGATGAAAAGTTTGAGGAATATTGAGCCAAACAAAATAGAGCAAATGAAACAAGGGAAGGTTTTGTCAAACTTTTGATATTTGCTCTCTAAGATATTTAATGGCACCTGCTTTTAACACCTTTGAAAGAAGGATGAAAAAATTTGAGGTTTATTTAAGCCAAACAAAAGAGAGTCTTATCAAGGTGATTGAAATTTTTGACCTTTTGATGGGGAGAAATTACTTGTTTGAACCTATGCAAAGTTTAGCATGGTGTTTGAGTGAAGTTTGGGTGTTTGTGAAAAGCTCCTTATAATGTTTTATTTTTGACCTTGTAATTGCAAAAAAAAATGTTTTTAGTGCAATAATAAAAAAAAATATAAGAGCACCCAAATTTATATCACTCTAGGTGTCGGATTCCATCGAAAATGCACCTAGTACAAGCAATTTTGAAGAGAAGGTGTCGAGTAAAATCGAGAATGCACCTTTCTTTAAAACTGAAATAGCCCCCCCTTTATCTTTACAATTTTGAAAACTATAGAATTCTAAAAAAAATTCTATCCCCCCTTAATGTTTACAAAATGTAGAATTTAGAGCATATCTTTCAAGACAAGTCGACACACGACAAGCATTTGAAAGACCTTCCAGAACCAGTTGACACACAACTTGGTTTTCTATCTCCCGTAATTATTCAATACTCAAAAATAGGAGGTGCATCAGGATTAAAGGGTTCTCTAATCCTCATGGGACCATAACTACGATCCAAACCCTTCCAAGGATCAGTGTAAGTATTGAAACGGGGTAAGCTCCTTCTATGCTCTCTAAGCATACGACGAAAATGAGATCTTGTCGTCTGGCGTCTAAGTTCGTTCCTCTTTCGAATAACTCTTAGACGACGAAGGGCTTTTGTGATCCAAAGCTTTTTCTTCATGAGACAAAAAATTTTGTTCTCTCAAAACAATTGATTAGAAAATTTTGGAGAAATTAAAAAATTATTAGAAGTCTCAAAGCTGCAAAAGAAATTTGTTTCAATGATTGTCTCTTGTCTCCCTCTGTTTGATTAGGAGAAAACAATACAAAAACTTTTGCCTCTCTTTTTTTTTTTTAAATTTTATTTCAATGCATAATTTTAACTTTTAATTTAGAAACATTTAATTAATAAAAAATTCCTGATAAAAAAATCACTTAATTGTTTAAAAAAAATGATTTAAATAACAAAAAGAAATTTATTAATTAAAAGACTAAAAAAAATTAAAAAAAATGCAAAAAAAATAAAAAAAGAGTTTACCTGACCGCGGCTGGGGATCGATCCTGCGACCCCGCGGCAGGAGATCGGCCGACTGGCGCTCCTGCCAGTCGGTCTACACCGCCCGACGACAAGGGAAGGATAAAACCTTCCCTTTCGTCCTTCTCACGGTGGGAAGACGCCAAAAAAAAATTGGCGTCGCGGGGGATGGATCTCCCGACCCCGCGAGTTCGGCCCTAACACTGGCTGTGCTAGCCAGTCGGGCTACCTTGGCTGATCCGTCAGCCAAGGTTGGCCCCGTGCTAATCAAGCACTAGCGGGCCGAACAATTTTTTTTAAAACCTCCGTGGGATATATCCCACATGCGCCCTGCGGGCGCATTCGATAGGATTAAAAACAAAAAACCACGCTTAAGCCTTTGATTGCCTGCGGGCAATCGGTAGGCTCGTGAGAACTTTTTGCCGATCGCTTCAGCCACGCGCAGGTCACCTCGGGCCGCGTGCCACCTCACCAGATCGGACAGCCACGTCACCAGATCGGACAGCCACGTCAGCCAGATCGCCTCGGGACGCGTGCAGGTCACCTCGGGAACCGGGCCGATTAACTCCTACGGGCCGCCTCGAGAAGCGTGCCGATCAGCCTACGGGCCGCCTCGAGAAACGTGCTCGAAACCAGACTGCGGGCCACCTCCTCGGGTAGCGTGCCACGAAGTGCTACGGGTTAAATCCGAGGTATGGCTCTGATGCCAATGATATGAAAAGGTAAGTGCTAACCGATATTTGATTAACAAAATAATTAGAACCTTAATCAATTAACCTTAGCTTTGAAATCAACTAGGTTTATATAGGTTACAAACTATAGGATAGATATTAAATTAATATCTAACCTGTAATATCTCTAACCTACGCGCTTAGAAGAATAAGCGCCAACAACTAACAACTAACCTAGGATATTTAGGAATTTACCTAGGTTAACCATTAGATATTTTAAACAATAAATATCTACATGGTAAATAGTCAAAGTAGATGTAATAATCTAACTAATGTAGTATAATGCAATATACTACCTCATTTTACCCTAACAACTTATTCCGCTTGTTATTGTTGATTTGACGTAGGAGAGTTGGTCACAATCACACTATTTCTAGTAACTGACAAGTGTAGGGTTCAAATCAATCATAGGGGTTGCTTTCACCAAATCTATTCCACTTGTTATTGTTGATCCAACGTGAAGGGGACCATCGATTGCTCGGGATTCGTACCATCATCGTCGCTCTGGTACGCATTCAGAGGATTCAGATCAAACGTGAAGGATACCACCGATTGCTCGGGATTCGTATTGTCATCTTTGGTCAATTCAGATCCGGTGTGAAGGTTGGGATTCGTACTGTTATCATCGGTCAATTCAGATCTGGTGTGAAGGGGACCACCGATCGCTCGAGATTCAAACCATCATCGTTGGTCAACTCAGATCCAGTGTGAAGAGGACCGCCGATAGTTCAAGATTCAAATCGTCATCGTCGATGTGACATACAATTAGAGGATTCAGATCAACCTACTACCTTTACAAATAGGCTGTCCTCGAAGTTTGAACCTCGGTGTCTTCTTAGTAAAAGCTTGGCCAAATAAACACTTACCAGTTTACCTTAGTAAATGCTTGACCAAATAAACACTTACCAATTTACGAAGACTACCGTGCTTCGTCTAAGAAGAGGACGTTTTAATCGTACCTCATTTTAACTGGTAAAATATTAAAATCGGTCGCTAATATAGAGATAAAAAAATTAGAACGAAACCCGATCACCTTAAAGGCTGCTTAAATTGTGGGTTTGTCGGCTACGTGCCTAAGAGGTGTGAAGGAATGAAAATTGAGCACGCCAGGCAATGCTGTGAATACAGGTACCAGGCATAGGCATGGTGGATGGTATAGAATAACATAGCAGATACCTACGAAGACCTGTGGCCGATTGAGGGAGCAGCAGTGCCCACAGGTATTAGCAACGATGGCGTTGGCCTCCAGAGCGACATCTCTCACTCGTCGTTTACTTCACACCTCTAACAAATATCTTCAACCTCAAATTCAAATGTTTCGAAACTCATCCACAGCATCGATGGCGTTGGCCTCCAGAGCGACATCTCTCACTCGTCGTTTACTTCACACCTCTCACAAATATCTTCAACCTCAAGTTCAAATATTTCGAAACTCTTCAACATACACACAAGAAGCCGCGGCGGCGTTGCAAACTCACTCCCACTCCAAGTGGTGGAGATGGAGGAAAATTTTGTTAGGAGGAGGGGTAAGTGCCCTTGTGGTGGGCTATGGCTATGCCACCGATGGTTATGATGATTATTTGAGGATGCTTAAGATTGCAGGGGCGTTGCCCATTCGTCTCGGTCGGGATGTGCTTACCGCTGCCATCATTGCATTTGGTACGCCCTACCTACATACACACTAATTCAACTTTTACTTATTATTGCATGGTGGAGAGACACAAATGACAATACCGAATATGGAAGCCACAGACAGCTTCAGATTTCTCTGAGAATCTCGTCCCAAACCTAATACCTGAACAATTTGGATATATTTTGTTATTATTAAATTTGCTTGCGGAGAGCTTCTGTCTGTAGGTCATTATTTATCATCTACAACTACCCTCGGAGTAACGGTAAAACAAGGCGTGCATTTTGGGACAGCTTTGAGTAGCGAAAGGAGGGGTCTCATGCCATAGGAAAATTTAAAATTATTTGCGGGTACCTGCAGAGAGATCTAAGGAGTTTTTAGCAGAATTTTGGTTCCATGGTTTTGTAAAATTTTACCCGCTTCATGATTCCGAAAAACAAAAGACTAGGGAGAAAAAATTTAGACCAAACATAAAATAATATGCGGCCCTAAAATGTCCCTCCAGGTACTTTAACCTTCAGCCCCTTTGTGAGAATCCTTTATAGGTTTCTGACTATTTTCGATGTCCTTTGTATTTCAGAGAAAGATTCTAACCTTTCCTGTAACAACTTGATTTTTCATTGTATAGGACCGTTGGCCCCCCGATTTCAAATCCTGTAAGCCCCCCCATGGGACCTCTGCCTAAATGTAGGATCAAACAACAGGGCTGTCTTTGTTCCTTAGTTATAGGTATCACTATTTTATGAAGGTGCTTCATATTCCCCTTCTCTCCATTGCAGCTACAAAAACTAAGATAGATGAGTACCAAGCAAAGACAAAATGCACTGATGGATATGAAGCAAACCTATATCACACTTTGACTATGATTATTTGCATAGGCCATGAATGTTCTATCAATAGAAATGTTGAGGACAGTCAAGTATTTTTTTTTGCCCTTTTTCTATTAGATGGTTCCTTTCTCGACTTCTTTTATATGTTCTATGGCAATTCATGTGTTGGAATTGCATCCTCCCCCTTTTCTACGATAAAATATACTGAGAGAGAAGAGTTAGACATCATTGCATATGATAAAAAATTAGGCAGGGTCGCTCAGATTTTGCCCTAAAGCATGCAATAGACTGCAACAAAAGTGTCTCTTATAAAGTTTTAATCTGTTATTCATCATTTTTAAATGTTGAGCTGTCTTGAGATGCTTATTTGCAACAGTTCAAGAATGGAAAGCTACAAGAAAGTGCAAATATAAAGGCTTTTCACTCCCAGAGAAAGATGATAGTGGAGGTATAGTTCTCAGCTGTTTTTAAACATAGTATACCAGTCATCTGTTATCTTATCTGCAAGTGCTTTCTGCACATTCTTACAAATCACCATAATGACAGGTGAAAGCATCCTAGAGAAATCCAGTCTCTAGCAAATCATCCTTTTCCATGTCAGAATTGTCGAAGGTTTTAGGACTCCACACTCTCTGCAAGCTTAACTTATGCTAAATAAGTAAGTATTGGCTGTGCACTAAATCTAAATATAATAAGTTACAATTGTTATCTCTGCCAACAAAACTTAAAACTGAACCTATTCCTTGAGAAACTTGCAAATCATGTATCCGTTGTTGTGATGTTGTGATTTCAGCATGTTGTTCACTGCTACTCAGCTGTTTTCGGACAGAATATATCGAAGAAAGTAGGATAAGTTCTTCTATCGCACTGATTGATTACTCTCCATGTTTCTGTCAATCTTCAAAACAATGTTTCATACCGATGAGAAAAACTGGCATCATCTCTTTGCTAAAAGATCATACCAACTTATGCTAGTGACCAGAATGTTAAATTTAAAGATCTGAGAAAAACTTCCCATATGGTTAGAGATAATAATACGAGCTCTGTTCCAAGTTCAAAATAAATAAATCCACCGATGAGACATAGCCTTTTTTTTCCAAAAAATGACAGAATGTCTAAAGCCAACCCAAATGGTATTATAATACAGTGATCGTCACAACTCTTCAACAATCTATGCTCAATTACTTGTTTTAAGTTATGAACAAAAATGGTTGTTCATGGTTATATAAATGTCCTTTTGTAGAAACAAGTTTAAAAAGAATAGGAACAAGGTTTAGAAACAAGATTAAAAAGAATAGTAACAAGGTTAAAATATCCAGATTCATTCAGGAGGCCAAAGAACAATTAGGAAATTCAGTGTTACAAAAAAAAAAAAAAAGCGGCAACCCTTGATCCAGTTTGGAAAATTAAAAAGATATGTATGTTTTGAAGGGGTGATTCACACACTAGTTAGAGAAAGGTATCTATTTTGAATACACTCAGCCTACTTGGACCCCTCCACTACAGTGTCTTGACACTGACATGGCCTTCTGTATGGAGCACTTCATGCAGATTGTTGATGCTATTGTCAATTGTCTCAATAATATCCAATTGTCTCAATAATATCCAATGCCTTTAGTTCCATAGCCTAAGGATATCCCTTGGTCAAATAAGGATTTGCTTCCCTCCTCTAGAGGAGATAGGACTTGTAGCCTTTGCTCCATACAAGAGATAGAGAAATAGGAATATTTTAGCTCTAGTTGTTCCTTGTATTGTGAGACCAAAGGGAGTTACTATTTACTATTAGTTCAGGGAGTTGGGACTTCGCTTTCCACCTTCTTCTATTATCTTGATTAGAGGTGTTTGGCTCTTTACCTTTGAGAAGCAATCACCCTCTGATGTTAGACCCTAAAATGGTACTTACAATCCCTACATACTACTGCTTTTTACTTTCTTCTATGCTCTTCCAATAGCAAGGGGAGCCAAACGTTTGTTAGGCACTAGAATCACTTATAAGAATGACGTTAGATTTGGGAGATAACGCTTTGCTTATGGAGCAGTTACTAGGGGACCTTCAGACAAAGGACAATGTAGACTTATCCCCCTTGCTTCCTATGGCCATGTCCCAGAAAGAGCAAATGGGCATGCATTTCTGGATTTCTTTCTGCATTTAGAGGAATTTCAACCTTGTATGGCAGGAGAGTATTTGGGAGAGATACTTGCAGGATTCAACCTGACCTTCTTCGCCTAGACCATTCCTCTAAGGACATGATCAGGACTTGAATTGGCTCATTCATAGTAATTGAAAATTATTTTTCATGTATGGACATGATTTAATGATAACTGTAGTTCCACCCATGGTCTTCGTGAACTCGACTATGGATCTTCTATGGATAATTAAACCTCAGCTATGCCATAATTGTATTATAATTGTAAGATATTTGTGACATAATCATATCACATGATACCATATGTTACATGCAATAGGGACATGATCCACCCACTCCAGGTTGGACTTCGTAATTTTGTATTTTACATTGGAGCACCTGTTTTTAGCTTCCTCCATAACATTGTAACTAAGTATACTTTTCAAGTTCCTTTGAATTACATTGGTCCCTTGCAGATATTAATATACTTTATTTCCTTCTTTCTTCTTTTTGAATTATATCTTTGATATTATTGTATCATATGTTAGCATATGATATAGGTAGTGACATGATCCACCCTCTTTGGGTTAGACTTTGTAATAGTATGTTTTTTATTATGGAGTGTTATCCTTGGCTCCTTCTATGTTATTATAACAAAGCTGTCCTTGTTTACTTACTTTGACTTACTTTGGGTGTGATACTGATATAATTTCTCTCTTTGTCTAGTTCAGTTTCTCTAAGATCTTAGCTATTTGAAGGTGACATGATATAAGAAAGATAATGCACTTTTGTCAGTAGGGTCATTGGAAATTTGATAATAGTTATTGGAAATTTGATAATAGTTAACCTCATTTTAGTTATGGAGTTTTATGCCAAGCAGGTCTACTCTTTAATAGAGTTGGCAAGATCATCTTTGTTTTTGTTAATTAATAAAGTTTGAGTTAGGTCTACTTTTTTGTTAGTTCAAGTTTTTTTATGTAAAGAGTAATAATACCATGTGCATAAAGGGAAGTAATTTTAATTAGGCTCTTGTACTATAAGGTGTCCTCTATACTATGAGATTGGAAGTTACAATTGTTTATATCGACATTCAAGGAGGTCAGTCTTCAACATTCTGACTAGAGGTGTTGGTAAGATAGCTCTGGGAAGTGATTGCCCTTAGACAAAAGGTGCTGAAGGGGCCCTCATAATTTCAATAAACTGCTATTACCTTCTCTTTCATCCTCTTCCACATTGGATGGTATAAGATGCCTCTTTTGATGATATGGCTTTATCCTCCTTAGATAGGGTTAGATTTATTAGATAATGTCAGTCAACATTGCGCATGTCCATATTCCAAGTATTCCAAACAGGCACACATTACTCGTTTAAAAAAAGGATTGTTTGTCTTGGATGATAGGAGGGTATCTAGTAGCCAACTTCGTTTTTTCGAAATCCTACACTAACTTGGCCAGAGTGATTGATGATGATTGGTCACAGTTGAATATAGATCAGTGACAACTAATATGCTGTTAACGACCACCCCTTCCAGTTCTCCTATGGCACTTTGAGTGCCTATTGTATCATGTTTGTATTATCTTTGTACTAATGATATAGTTTATCATATGATACCATAGATTGACATGTTCCACCCATTTTAGGTAGAAGTTTACAACCTTGTATTTTCAATTTTGGAACACTATTTTTGGCCCTCATTATGCTGTTATAATCAAGTGTACTGTTCTAGTCCCATTGACTCTCTGGTTATCTGTGGATGTTAATAATTTTTCTTCCTTTCTTGGACTTTAGAGGTGTCTGTTTTTCAAAGAATTGGTTGTGCAAAATTCTACTAGATTTTGACTGGACAAAGGGCATTCATGGTGTGACCCTTGTGGATGAAGTTAGTGTTCATGCTCTCTGAACAATGTTTTCTCTTCTTATGATTTTTCTCATATATTTTCAATTGTCACACTCTTCTTTAAAAAAACTCAAAGTTTTCACTTCAGTTCTTGGGTAGTATAGATAACGATTTTCTTTTGTATTAGGTACAAATTACAATTTTCCAAATACATCAGTAGGTCCCAAGCTTGCCTCTTAAACCTTAGACCCTTAGAGAACTTTGGGCTTATAGTTTAAGAGCTGCATCTTTGAGGGGTTGTCCTAAAAAATGTGTCTAAAAAGGATTGGCATTTTAAGAAAGATAAAGGAATATCTCTTACGAAGTCGTGATTGAAGGTGGGCTTGAGGTTAAGGGATAGACCACTTACTTGAATTCACAAATAGATGTAAAATGCTTTGATCTCAACAAGGTTACCCTTGTAGGAGGTTTGAATCTTGAAGAGGGCATTTTTGGAGGTGTTAAAGATCATAGCCTTAGTCTTACTAAATTTGACTCTAGGTTAGGTCCGAGGGTTTGGTTGGTTGGTAAAGCACCTTGTTTGGCGTGTGTAACCCTAGTTCAAATCTTAGGGCCTTGTAGTAACATAGGGCATGTCGTGCTAGCGCCATCGGCTATGTTAAAAGGTTTAGCCGATGCAACTGGAGGTTATAGTGGCAGCAAAGTGCAGGATTCGAAGCCATGAAGAGGCGATGATAAATGTAATGAGTTATCGATTCCTCTAGTATACACACAAAAAAAGAAAGAAAAAAAGTTGACTCTAGGTTGTTGGAGATCACAAAACTGAACTGTCTCTACAAACCCATAGGAGAGTGAGCAAGGACAACCACATCCTGAGCAAAGAGTACTATAGCAATCACAACTTAATGCTGGAAGCACTCATCCTTTGCACGAGTATGTTGCAATATAATGAAATGTGCCTAAATGAAAGTAATACAACCGTCATTTGCCAAACCTTAATATTTGATTAATTATAAGGTTGGCTAAAGTGATTAAGTAGGAAGGTAGGTAGTTTGTAACGAAGTCCTGGAAACCGTTGCTTCCAATGACCAAGACAATGCTTTAAATAGGACCCACCACTTCATTTTGGATATACAAGACATTTTCATGAGAGGATGTGCTATGTTGTAGATGTGTTGGGCTGATAAGAGAAGTCTAATTGTAGTTATAGAGATAACTAGAATCTCTACATGTATGCCATGGAAGCCATTTTGATAATGAAAGACATTATTTTGCTCTCAATGTGTGTCCAATGGTGTGATGATACTTGTATGTTAGATTGTTAGATTCCTAGTGCAAGTGGTTGGTTGCAGGTTGATGAATTCAGAAGCTGTCTAAAGTTATAATCACCGTCAAGGTTGCAGTCATTGTTGGAGTTGTAGACGTCATCAGACCAAGGCCGACATCGAAGATAGCCGACGAGAAGTGGAAGCGTTGTTGTCTGAGGCTGCTGTCATGCCATCATGTCGTCATGAGGAGCAACGTTTAGGACTGCAGCTGCCGTCTAGGACGTTGTCGACTGCAGTGTGTCGTCAAGCTAGTGTGTCGATCGAACGTGTCATTTAGCCACATTGTCGTCTGAGACCAACCTGTCGACTGGAGTTATACCTTGCCGCCTAGGAATGATGCCATCAAGGACTGAATATTCTTCCCTTAATTACATTTCCTTGACTTAAAACCTGTTATTCCCTCATCTTTGGGAATCCTCACTGTTGTGCTATAGAGTATAGTCATATATATACTCGTTGGAGAGAGTTTTTTAAAGTGGATTCAGAAAAGGAAGAAAATTCAGATTTTTTTAAAGTTTACTATGGCTAGTGGAGCATCATAGTTTTTGTTGCCAGATTCCCAATTGTTGAGGGGAAACAACTATGCTGCCTGGAAGACCAAACTCATGACACAACTTGAGTTTGAGGAAGTTTGGCAAGTAGTAGATGGAAGCATTACCTATCCTAAAGCAAAAGGAGAAGATCAAGAAAAGTTTGACAAGACAGACATAAAGGAAAGACTCATCATCATGTTCGGAGTAGCAGATGAGGTCCAAGCATACATCAGAGATACGACCGCAATGAAAGATGCATGGGAGAAGTTGAATACAATATTTGAAGCCAAGAATCAAAATCAGATTCTATTCCTCCAAAGTCATCTCCATTGTCTAAAGATGAAGAGTGGAGAAAAGCTTGAAGGATTCATGAGAAGAATTATAGAATTGCAAGCATCATTGCAAGCACTAGGAACTCAGGTATTTGATGAAATGCTAGTTCCTATTATTTTGAGATCACTCCCATCCAAGTACAATGTTTTTGTGACTACACTAAATGTTACTAAGCAAACACCAAGCTTTGAGAAGTTGGTGAATCTACTTTAGAAAGTAGAAGCCCCACATACTACAGAAGAACAATTACTAGTTACAAGTCAAAGAGGGAAGCAATCATTCAGAAGAGTCTTGAGACCTCCACAACACTTCCAACAATGAAACAATTTTCAAAGATTTCAAAATCAAAGGAATGATTCTCAAAGAAGTATTTTCAACATGCAAAAGACATGTGATCATTGTGGAAGAATTGGACACACTGTGAAGGATTGTTGGCACATTCCATTAAAAAGTGGATCACCTTCATGACAGATTAAAGGAAAGACTCATCATCATGTTCGAAGTAGTAGATGAGGTCCAAGCATACATTAGAGATACGACCGCAATGAAAGATGCATGGGAGAAATTGAATACAGTATTTGAACCCAAGAACCAAAATCAGATTCTATTCCTCCAAAGTCATCTCCATTGTCTAAAGATGAAGAGTGGAGAAAAGCTTGAAGGATTCATGA
The DNA here is from genome assembly GCA_028583015.1 of Wollemia nobilis. Taxonomy (NCBI): domain Eukaryota; kingdom Viridiplantae; phylum Streptophyta; class Pinopsida; order Araucariales; family Araucariaceae; genus Wollemia; species Wollemia nobilis. The sequence goes on along the minus strand of JAQPPZ010015824.1, from coordinate 37,552,036 downwards.
GAAGAATCGTAGAATTGCAAGCATCATTGCAAGCACTAGGAACTCAGGTATTTGATGAAATGCTAATTCCTATTATTTTGAGATCACTCCCATCCAAGTACAATGTTCTTGTGACTACACTAAATGTTACCAAGCAAACACCAAGCTTTGATAAGTTGGTGAATCTATTTTAGAAAGTAGAAGCCCCGCATACTATAGAAGAAGAACAGTTACTAGTTACAAGTCAAAGAGGGAAGCAATCATTCAGAAGAGTCCTGAGACCTCCACAACACTTCCAACAATGAAACAATTTTCAAAGATTTCAAAATCAAAGGAATTGTTCTCAAAGAAGTATTTTCAACATGCAAAAGACATGTGATCATTGTGGTAGAATTGGACACGCCGTGAAGGATTGTTGGCACATTCCATTAAAAACTGGATCACCTTCATGAGAGATGAAAGGAAAGATTCATCATCATGTTCGGAGTAGCAGATGAGGTCCAAGCATACATTAGAGATACAACCACAATGAAAGATGCATGGGAGAATTTGAATACATTATTTGAAGCCAAGAATCAAAATCAGATTCTATTCCTCCAAAGTCATCTCCATTGTCTAAAGATGAAGAGTGGAGAAAAACTTGAAGGATTCATGAGAAGAATTGTAGAATTGCAAGCATCATTGCAAGCACTAGGAACTCAGGTATTTGATGAAATGCTAGTTCCTATTATTTTGAGATCACTCTCATCCAAGTACAATGTTTTTGTGACTACACTAAATGTTACTAAGCAAACACCAAGCTTTGAGAAGTTGGTGAATCTACTTTAGAAAGTAGAAGCCTCGCATACTACAAAAGAAGAACAATTACTAGTTATAAGTCAAAGAGGGAAGCAACCATTTAGAAGAGGCATGAGACCTCCACAACACTTCCAACAAAGAAACAATTTTCAAAGATTTCAAAATCAAAGGAATGATTCTCAAAGAAGTATTTTCAACATGCAAAAGACGTGTGATCATTGTGGAAGAAATGGACACACCGTGAAGGATTGTTGGCACATTCCATTAAAAAATGGATCACCTTCATGAGAGATGAACCAATAACATAATAGGTCATATTTAGATCAGCAAAATCAAAGTTGGAAAAGGGCCGAAGAGAATCAAATTAAAGAAGAAGAGGAAAAGAATCAAGCTATTGAAGAACATGTGTTTGTTGTTCAAGCACACTTGAAACAACACAACAATGTTTGGTATAAACCCAAACATATGATAGGTCGAGAAACTTGGAAACATCCAAATCATCATACAAGAAGAGTTCCACCGGTTGATAATTTCAAGCCAAGGAACCAACAAGAGGCAACACTGCTTGAATATAAAGGGAACCATTACAAGCATAAGCCATGGGACACCTATAAGACCAAGAGGTTCAATACATCATGGAACAAAGATGGTAAATTCAAAGTCAATTCATTTTCTACTCATTTTCCAAAATATAGAGAAAAACATCTATAGGATGAATGGCCTATTGTGAAGAAAGCTTTAAAAAGGTATGGAATAGCTTGCAAACTAGATCTTGTTGAAAGAAGATTATCTATCTTTGCAACTCAAACAAGAGATCCATACATCATCATCAAAGCCTAGGATCTCATAAGACTATTGTCAAGAAGTGTACCAACACTACAAGCAATCAAGATCCTAAATGATAAGATGCATTGTGATATCATCAAGATTGACAACATAGTTCGTGATAAAGGTGAATTTGTTAGACAACGACAACAACTATTGGGGTCTAATGGCTCAACTCTAAAGACCATAGAACAATTGACAAGTTGCTATTTTAGTTCAAGGAAAAATTGTAGCAACTATGGAATCATTGAAAGGATTAAAACAAGTACGTAGAATTGCTAGAGATTGCATTCAAAATATACATCCCATTTATCATATCACAAAGCTTATGATAAAAGGAGAACTTGGAAAGAATATAGGACTTGATTACTATAAAAGATAGAGAAAGGGAAAGCAGCAAAGGAAGCCATATACAACTTTCATTCTGCCATATGCAAGACAAAAATCAGCAAACAATCAAATCAACAAACAACATTAGATGCATGGTAATATGTGCTTTACTTGAAGACATTTGAAGAAACACACCTCAAGCATTGAAGTCTACAAGCATTGAGTATTGAATAAGTATTTTGTAATAAATGTATTTGGAGTGCATTATCGGTAGAATCCAACACTCTTGAGTATTGAAAGTAGAAAGTTTACAGTAAGGGGGGCATTTCTCTCAAATTCCAACATTACCAGAGATATTGTTCTTTAGTCATTCTAAGAAATATAGAGTTTTTGACTATGATGTAATAAGGGGGGATATGTTAGGAGTTATTACATCATAGACCATGTGAGAAGTCAAGTGGCATAACCACCCCTCACAAGGTACATGCATGTAGTATAGGACAAGATAGTTGCAAGTTTGTTTGGTTTTGTTTGGAGGTTTGCTATGCCTAAATTAGGCATCCTATGTACTTAAATACCGTTCACTACCATAATGCAATTCATTCGAGGCTTAAGTTCTAACAAGAGAATTATGAGTTGAAAATAAAAAGGTGTAAGAGACAAAAACCTAATCGATTGTCACATATGGTTTGACCAATATTTGATTGAATTATATGTAGACTACTAATGATTTCAACGACAATTTAAATCTTTCTTTCCCTTTCTAAATTCGGCTTGGCTAAGTTTGTCAAGTTAATAAAGAATAAATTTGAGAGGGTTTTAAATTTGACAATTTTTTAATATGAAGGGGAAGATAACCAAATTTGGTGATAACGACTGATACCAAGTGGGAGGAAAGCCACAACAAATGACCTCATTGAATCCTAACACTCTAGGATAAACCATAGGATCTACCATGTATTTGACAAATTTACCCTAATCCCTTCACAATCAATGACATTTATGGTGGAGGTGAATTTTCTCTTGAATTTTACAATATATAAAGTGGGAGATGCACAACTACATAAGGAGTTGATGCATAAGTTTGACAAGTTGGATGTGATTGAAAAGCCAAAAGGAGACTAAGTGCAAAAGCCACATACTGAAGATGATTGGGATTGAACCTTTGAATTGTGATGCATTCAAAATTTTCACGAGGTAGATTTTTTTGCTTGAACATAGAGGACTTGAAGGGGGCTTTGTTGAACTCTGTCTATGAGATACCTATGGTTCTGGAAGCATAATTTGTATGGAGACGACCTTATCACATGAATTCAGAGCACATGGAATTCATGTATAAATATTATGACATTTAGTGTAGTTATTGTAGGCAGGCGAATTTATATGTCTATATAATGAGTGAATAAATGAATGCATGTTTGAGTGTAGGAATGTAAATGTGTGCACACAAAGTGTTCGTCATTATGTCACCATATTGTGTTAAATGGCAGAGGATTGCCAGTTTGTGTTAAGTCACAAAGTGTTCGTCATTATGTCACCATATTGTGATAAATGGCAGAGGATTACCATTTTGTGTTAAGTGACAAAGTGTTTGTAAATATGTGCATGTGGCAAAGTGTTTGTAATAATGTGCATGTGGCAAAGTGTTGTAATAATGTAATGTAATGGGGTATTTTTAATGTTTTATGTAAATGGGTAGTTTGGAGGTAGTTGGGTAGTTGCCAACTGCCTACTGACCTTGTTATGTCTATAAGTATGCATCTATGTGGGAGATGCAAGGGAGTGTGTGTGTGCATGGTGTTGTTGCCTGAAGTGTGTTGTTGGTAGATTGTTTGTCGGAGTATGATGTATTGTAGATAATTGTTGTGTAGGATATGTGTTGTGTGCGTAGTGTATCCATTTGTATTTGTAAGTTATTCCCATTGTATATTTTGTTTATTTAAGTGGTACTGGAATTTTTTCTTAATGTGTTGTATTCCATTTCTATAGTAATTATGTTCAAAGTTATGGTGAGCAAGTATATGTCCATCATCTTCAATTTGAAGGACACCATGTAGATCAAAATCTACATAAAATTTAGAAGCCTCCATATAGGACATGAAATCTGATCATCTTTGGATGGCTTCTTGTGGTACAATCAAATTGGCATCATTGAGAAAGATAGACCAAAGATAACTTTTGTGTTGGAAAATGACATCTGTGCCTAGAATTGGATGTTGAGAACGTGTAATGTGCTGGTAAATTTCCAAAATATGATATTTTGCATCTTTGAGCTTATCCATATGGAAGTCCACGTTTTTGGATGATAGGTCTCTCCATGAAAGGAAGGATGAATATTTGATTGCTCTAGATAAATGCAGAGTTATGAATATGGGGCTAGGCTCTCATTGAATCCTATAGAGTATAAGATTTTGGTTTCTTATGGGGTGTTGTTGGGACACATTTTATGCAAAACAAGATTGAAGATAGATGCATACAAGGTTTAAGTCTTCATTCAAATGGAAATGTAAATTCCTTGCACTTGTTCTTAGGATGTGTGGTACTGTCGTAGGCTCATCAAGAACTTTTTGGAGCTGTCACATTCGTTGGATATCATATTGAGAAAGGTTAAGAAGGGTGTCTTGTTTGAATGGGCAGAGGAACACCAAAGGCCTTCTAGGAGCTGAAGTTTAGATTGATAAGTGCATAATATTTGTTTGTCTAGATTGGGGGAAGCACCTTGTTCATTTGGATGCTTCAAATTGTGGGATTTTATGCACATTGACTTAGGAGGGGGGCCACATATTAGACCATTTGGTTTATTTTACTAGTCTACTAATGTCAAGGGCAGAAAATAATTAGAATACAACAGAGAGAGAAGTGTCGGGGATAGTCTATGCAATGCAAAAGCTTAGACACTACTTGTTGGTTAACCAATTGTCGACAAAAGGGTTGTGGGAACCTATAGAGTATGTCCATGATAAATTTTTGGATGTCTAACTATTCCACATTGTGGTGCTATTGTCTTGGTATGAGGACATTGAAAATTGCTATTGATGGGGCCCTTTCCTAAGGATATGACGATGATGTAATGGAGGAAGACATTACTCAAGTCTTGACCTTTTCAATTTGATTAGTGTGTTGTTGTACAAGATGAGGTTAGAGTTTACTTTCAGGACCATATTGGAGGAAGTACATAAACAACTAGTCAGTGGTGACATGGGATCAAATGCCATGGTTATGAAGGTATTGCTGGCAGGATTGTGTTGGTTGACTCTTTATTGTGATGCAAAAAAATGGTTGCAATTGCGTGAGGGGTCTTCTCTTTCATCCCTATTGATTTTAGTATCCTTAAGAAAGGTTCTTACTATCTCTTTGAGACAAGAACCAAATAATAAATGATTTCCTTCAACCTTTTTGATTGTCCAGATTCTTGGTATTCTAGGGGTGAATGAGAGACAACAGGTGGGCAAGGTAGATATTTTGTTAGAGAGCACGAGTAAGTTTAGTGATACTTTGACTTGTCCAGTTCTAAGGTAGAAGAGAAGCAAGTTGCATCTCATGGAAACATAGGGTTGAAAACACACTTCCTGTGTAACTAAGAGTTCAATTGCACAGTGGGTCCAGTGACTTCTAGATTGGCTAGGGAGTCCCATTTTGTACTTACGTGATAGTAGTTTATTTTGTATGAATACCATGAATGGTACCAAATACAACCAGGACTTTTCTATGGGAGCTCATCCATGTATTTGTCATGTGCGACATAAGGGGTTTGTGCATGGCCTTTCATGCCATTGCCTTGATGTTGGACGTAGTTTGCATTGACTAACTAGCTAGAGTGGGGGCTATCAACAACACATGTGGTAGAAGGGTATAATTTTTTCTTGGGAGAATATGGCTCCCATAGCTCTATAGAAGACATGGATAGGAGCAATGCCTAAGCAAGAAAATAAGGCTAAAATAAGTAGGTAGAGATGACTTGGGGAGACACTGAAGACCACTATAGAGGAGTACAATGATAGTGATAGTAGCAAATCACAATTGCAATTCAAATGTAGGTACCCCTTGAGGAGGATTTTTCCTTTTCAAGGGAAATCCCCTTAACCTTACATTGATCTAATAAATTCATGAATGTAGATGACATTTCCTCTAGTAATTTAGGCCAAAGTTGGGGTGGGAAATCCAAACATAGAACCCTACTAGACTTTTGATTGCTCCTACCTATCCTCTTCTTGTGCAAAGTAGTGGATAGGTTGATGGGGATCCCCATTTCTTACTCTCTTCACTTTAGGGGTTTGTGCCTCGGTTTGTGGAGATGCATGTTAGGATCTCACTATTAAAAATAAGCACACTCACACAAAATACTGAAAAATAACTCAAATACATCAAATAACTCAATAACACTATGTAGAAATTAAATGCAGAAATGGAACAATCTCACAATAACACAGAATCGCAGGCCTCTTCGAGGGGGCAACCTCCTTCAATATTTCATTAGCTTGCAAAAAGATGAATTCGTACATGGCTTCATATCTTTTAAAGAAAAACTTCATGCAACCCTACCTAAAGGCTCAAGAGTTGGCTTACATGCAAAATGCCACTTGAGCTAGAATCTCCTACCTACCATCGGTTACAATCTTGATAAAAACGGTTACATGAGATGGCACCACTTGGCTAGGCACCATACTTGCCACATACATTACAAAGTATTACAAAATAATATCATAATGGGATCCCCCACGTTGGAAGTGGGTCATTACATAAGTAAATGAGAATTACAAAATGGAGTTAGGATAGGATCCTAACATGTCCTTCCCCTTCGAAAAACTTTGTCCTCAAAGCTGAAAATGAGGGAACTGGTGCTGGAGCTGATGGAGAGACTCCCATGTAGCATCTTCTGGCTAGAGCCCGCGCCATTGAACAAGAACTTCTGTGATGGTACGGTTGCGGAGAGTGCGGGTTCGACGATCCAACAATTGTTCAGGTTCGAGTAATATGGACCCTTCTTCATCCAATTCCGGTAATGCTTGATTGAACATGTACTGTGTGCCCACAACTTTTTTGAGAGAGGAAACATGGAAAACAGGATGGAGCTTGGAGGTGGGCGGAAGAGCCAATTTGTAAGCAGTGGAACCAATCCGTTGAAGAACTTGGTAGGGTCCATAGTATTTTGCAGCAAGTTTCTGGCACCGACGGAGTTGTAGAGATGATTGTTTGTACGGTTGCAAGCGAAGGAAGACCATATCACCCACATCAAAGCTACACTCAGAACGATGTTGGTCAGCCTGTTGTCGCATCCGATTCCGGGCCATGTCCAAATTCTGCTTCAGCTAGCGGAGAACATCGGTATGTTGGTTGAGAGTAGTGTCGACTTCCTGGATCTTGGAGCTATCGGGGATGTATGAAGAAGTCATGAGTGGATGGCGCCTATAAATAACCTTAAAAGGGGTGAGTTTGGTTTTGTATGATAGGAAGTGTTGTACCACCATTCGGCCAAAGGAAGCCACCTTGCCCATTGAGTAGGATGATCTGATGCAAAGCAACGAAGATAGGTCAAACATTTGTTGACAATCTCAGTTTGACCATCCGTTTGCGGATGATAGGCTGAACTCATTTTGAGCTGAGTTCCCTGCAACTTAAACAATTCTTGCCAGAAATGACTAGTGAAGGTTGGGTCTCGATCGGACACAATGGAGGTGGGCATACCATGAAGGCGAAAAATAGAATCGAGAAATATTTGGGCAACGGTGGAGGCTGTGTAAGGATGGCCAAGGGAACAAAAATGAGCATACTTCGAAAGGCGATCCACTACCACGAGAATAACAGACTTACCGCCAGATTTAGGTAACCCTTCTATAAAATCCATGGAAATATCAGTCCAAACCTAGTCTGGAATGGGCAAGGGTTGAAGAGTACTTGGAGAACGTACCGTTTCACCTTTCATCCGTTGGTAGGTATCACAAGATGCTACAAAATCACGGATGTCCTGTTTCATACCTTTCCAGAAGAATGTGCGCTTGAGGCGTTCATATGTTTTAAGAAATCTTGAATGGCTTGCAGAGGGAGCGATATGTAGTTCCTTCATGAAAAGCTCACGGAGTGGGGACGTGCGAGGAAGAACAAGGCGTTGGCGATAATGCAGGTCATGGCCATCCCAATTGTAGCCCGGGAATGAAGTAGGATCATCACGGAGCGAGGCCACCAAAGCTTGCAAGTCTGCATCCTGAAGTACCTCCTATCGTAAGGAATCTATCCATTGAGGAACAGGTGAGGAAATGGCACATAACATACTGAGGGCCTCAAATTGGCGAGAGAGAGCATCAGCCACAAGATTCTCTTTTCCCTTCTTATAGGTGATATCATAATCATATCCCATGAGTTTAGAAACCCATTTTTGTTGTTCTGGGGTAGCAACCCGTTGTTCCAAGAAGTATTTGAGACTCTGATGGTCTGTTTTAATGGAGAAATGGCGCCCAATGAGATATGGTCGCCAATGGGTTACGACATGTAAGATTGCCAACATCTCCTTGGCATATGTAGATTTTCCCAAGTTACGATCAAAGAGTGCCTTACTAGTGAAAGCCAAGGGTCTCCCTTCCTGCATCAACATGGCCCCGATGCCACGACCGGAAGCATCACTTTCAATGACGAAAGGCTTGGAAAAATCTGGCATGGCTAAAACTGGTGTTGTGGTCATAGCATGCTTCAATTCGAGGAAGGCTTGGTCAGCGGGCCCCGTCCAAGTAAAAGAGTCCTTTAACATGGATGTGAGGGGGCTGCTATTTTACCATAATTACAAACAAATTTGTGGTAGTAACCTGTAAGCCCTAAGAATCCTCGAAGTCCCTTGAGAGTGCGAGGTTTTGGCCAGTCTTGAACTGCCTGAATCTTCTTGGGGTCGACCTTGACGCCATCTTTGGAGACAATGTGTCCTAGATACTCCACTTCAGTCAGACCAAAGGAACACTTGGACCGCTTAGCAAAAAGTTGATGTTGTGCCAACAATTGTAATGTCTGATCCACATGGATAAGGTGTTCCTCCCACGAGCGGCTATAAACCAAGATATCATCAAAGAAAACCAGGATGAACTTCCGCAGGAGAGGGCGAAAGATGTTCATCAGGCTCTGAAATGTGGAAGGAGCATTTGTCAGACCAAATGGCATTACCAAGAACTCATAGTGACCTTAATGAGTACAAAATGCAGTTTTGGGAATATCCTCGTCCTTGAGCCTGATTTGATGGTAGCCAGAACGAAGGTCTAACTTGGAGAAGTACATAGCTCCATGTAATTCATCCACTACTAGAATGGGGAATTTATCCTTGATGGTCATTTTGTTGAGCTCACGGTAGTCTATACACAATCGCCACGAGCCATCTTTCTTGTGAACTAGTAAAACTGGAGAAGAGTAAGGGCTGGTACTAGGTTGAATGACACCAACTTTGAGCAATTCTTGTACCATCTTCTCGATTTCAGACTTGAGAGCATGAGGATACCGATACGATATGATGTTGGGTGGTGCATTACTTGGTAGTAGTGGAATAGCATGGTCATGTGAGCGACGAGGCGACAGGGTAGTTGGTTCTGAAAAAATGCCATCGTGCTTGGTTAGAACAAGTTGCAAATTTGTTGGAGTTTGATCCACTGTGGAAGTGCTTGGTTGAATTGAAAATATTTGTGCAATGACCCCGCGGGATGACTTTTTCAACAATTTCTCCATACGATTGGAACTGATAATTTGGGAAGGGCTTGTTTTGGCACCATGGAGGGTGTGTGTTTGTCCATGTTGTGAAAATTGCATCCATAGTTCTGCAAAGTTCCAGGAGATAGTGCCCAAGGTGCTCAACCATTGGGATCCCAACACAATGTCACATCCTCCCAATTGGAGGGCAAACATGTCTTGCTTGAGTTCATAATCCCCCATCTTTATTTTAACATTGCGACATTTACCTTTACAAGGTAAAGTGCCTCCATTTGCCACCATGACTTCAAATGAATTGCATGTGTGTATATAGCAATTGGCTTGCTTAGCAACTCGAGGATCAATAAAGTTGTGTGTACTGCCTGAATCAATAAGAATGGTAAGGCGTTGGCCTTTGAAAAAACCCACAACTTTCATGGTTTGTGGAGTGGTAACCCCGACAAGAGCATGGACGGAAATTTCTGCTTGAGGTTCTTGGGTTTCCTCTTCCTGTTGAGTTGGTGCTTCAGTTGTGTCACTTTCCTCATCACTATGGTTCTTTGCTATCGGGTTCCTCTGCATCTATTAAGAACAATCTCTTATTTGCACATCTATGCCCCTTCACAAAATTTTCATCACAATTATAACATAGCCCTTGGGCGCGACGCGCATCCATTTCATCTGTAGTCAATCGCTTAGGAGTAGGAGGTTTATTATCAGTATTATTTTGGAACCGAGGAGGAAAGGGAGGTCGAGCTTGAGAAAATCGTGGTGTCCGCCGTTGAGCTGAGAGTTTAGATTCAGCCAATCGGGCTAAAATGATAGCCTCCATCATGGTTTGTGGTTTAAACATCTTGACTTCAGCTTGGAGATCATCTTTCAACCCACTCACGAAACAACTCATAAAAATTCCCTCATTCAAGCCCTTGGTTTTATTTGCCAACTTCTCAAATTGTGTCTAGTAATCGCGAACTGTGGTTGTTTGTTTCAACTTTGTCAAAGCTCCTGTAAAGTCTTCATAGTCACTAGGGCCAAATTGGGTGAGTAATTGGGACTCAAAGTCCTCCCAAGATAGATCAGGGGTAGTGGCTCGTAGCCATTGGAACGAGTGTAAGGCGTCAGATCCTAAGTTGAAGGAAGCCATCTGAACCCGATGATGGACAGGGACATTGTGGAGTCTAAAGAATTGATCAATCCGACATAACCACCCATCGACATCCTTTCCACTGAACTTAGGGAAGTCCAATTTAGGCATTTTGAAGGTTGGAACGCTATCATAGTGAGTGGTTTCTGTTTCCCTTCGGCGACCTCGTTCAAAGTTTTCAACTTGGTGTTCAGATGTGAGAGTACCTTGCAATTTGGTTTCCACCTCTGTAAGTTGTTCTGCCAAGCGGATTCTAGTGGCATCATGATCCGTTTGAAGCTCTTGAATCTCCTCTTATGGTGAGGTTTGTAGTGGTTAAGTAATCAAGAAATTTTTGCATGTCGTCCAATATTGTGGCAAGTTCTAACTCCTTGTGTTGTCCATGAGTGCCCCCCGCCACTCACTTCCGTGGCGTGGGAGCTCAAGTCCCTGCGCGAGTGCTGTCTAAGGCCTGGGTATTGGAGCCTGATCGCCCCTCACTTCAGTAGATGCTTTATGGGCTATCTAGCTTAGCCAATAACGACAACGCCTTTGCGATATTTTAAAACCCCCGGCATAGGGTTTCTAACCTACACAACTATTGAAAAAGAGTGTCTTTTTTTGTGTTTTCTGGTTTTTGGCCGAAAAAAACAGACTGTATTTGTTTGAATTTTTATTAAAGGAAAAAACAGAAACGAAAAACACACGGAAAATTATACCTAACAGGCGGAATGGATGGCAAAAATCGTCTCAATTGCAGCAGAACTCGGCCCTGGAAAGCGCTCTGATACCACTTGTTAGGATCTCACTATTAAAAATAAGCACTCACACAAAATACTGAGAAATAACTCAAATACATCAAATAACTCAATAACACTATGCAAAAATTAAATGCAGAAATGGAACAATCTCACAATAACACAGAATCGTAGGCCTCTTCGAGGGGGCAACCTCCTTCAATATTTCATTAGCTTGCAAAAGGATGAATTCGTACATGACTTCATATCTTTTAAAGAAAAACTTAATGCAACCCTACTTAAAGGCTCAAGAGTTGGCTTACATGCAAAATGCCACTCGAGCTAGAATCTCCTACCTACCATCGGTTACAATCTTGATAAAAACGGTTACATGAGATGGCGCCACTTGGCTAGGCACCATACTTGACACATACATTACAAAGTATTACAAAATAGTATCATAATGGGATGCCCCACGTTGGAAGTGGGTCACTACATAAGTAAATGAGAATTATAAAATGGCGTTAGGATAGGATCCTAACAATGCAAGAGGGGATGATATCTCGAGCCCACATGATTGGAGATGGATGAGGATGTGAATTTTGACATTAGCACATATTCATAGAGAAGGGAGAGGAATTGAGGATACTTGTGCCACTTGGTGACTCACTAAAACAACTTGAAATGGGAGGTGTAATTCTGGTGTCGAGGATCAAACATAGGCAAAACCATTGTAGTCAATGGCGTTTGCACAAAAATTGTGATTGTAGACAGGGGTGAGGTATTTGGTAAGGATGATGATGAGTGCAATTAGGGATCAGAGTATACCCCTTGAAATGAGGAGCACAACTAGGAGCATTCCAAGGAAGTTGTTTTGAAGGAAAACATAGATTATTGCATTGTATTTCCTATTTTAGATGTCAAGTCTTTATCTAGTAGTGTTGAGTGTCTTACAAAGATGCATTTTCATCTAGATGATAGATGTGTTTAGCACAATAAGAAAAGACTTTAGCAATAGCTAGTTCTTGTAGTGAGGGTTAAGAGCTAGGAGGTAGTTGATAGAGATTGACATCCTTCATAGGTGACTTCATCCCATATGAGCAAATTAGGAGATGCGAAGGATGGCTTGGACTTATTGTAGAGAACTCAAGATCACATCTTGGAGAGGAGTTTTTCACAATGTTCTCTTATTCTGTATAAGACTCAGGAGTATGCCACTACTTGTTCCTCCAAGGTCGTTGGAGCCCATTTGCCAGTTTAATTATTTTGTCATACGAGGGCTAAGTTTTATTACATGCAAATTTAAATCAGGTTTAGGACTCACGAGAATCTCATAGTTATGAAAATCCCGATCCGATCCATTGTTTTTTGATTCAATAAGGTTACTGATTCAAATTGCATCAAAAACCTCGACTTCTCCAAAAATCGGTGATTCTTGTCGATTTTTTCCAAAAAATAATAATATGCATGAAACAAGCTTTTTTTCAATGAAAAATTGCAGTTTTTCAGTGGTCGGTTTTTCGCGATTTGTTGCCGATTTCCTATTTTCCCGATCCTTTTTCCATGTCGATTCCGTATTTTTCTAGATTCTTTTTCCATACCGATTTTGATCCGATTCCGATTTTGTCGACTATGCATGAGATGATCAAAGGGAGATGGAAGAGTAGAAACATCAACCCTAGGCAAAGAAGGAAGCATTAGAGAAATAGGCCATGGAGTAATGAATATGAGTTATAGATGTTTACAAAATGGGGCAACAGTGGAGGAATCTCGATGAGATGCAAATTCAATATTATGTGAAAGAGGCAAAGTTGAGGAGAGCTATTCTATGAGTGGGCATATGTTGGTTAATAAAATGAGGGTTTGAGGGTATGGGTTATAGGCTTGAGGGTGCATCACTTACGCCAAGGATTGATGAGTTGAGGGTTGTGCAAAGGTCATGGGGGGAGTGTTACAAAGCAAGTTGAGACCTTAATTAGTAGTTTGTGATAGCGTTTCAGATATTGAGGGAGCTTGGAGAGATGAGCCCCTTAATAGTTACAACTTCTACTCGTGCATGAGTGGCTTCTACTACTCGTCAATTCTATATTTGCTACAACTAAACATGTTCCTACCCCCACTTGATGATTCAATTGGTCTATTAATAGGGACACTGACAAGTCTAGAAGAGGGTGTAGGTGTTAATTGTGAATGGATTATGAGTCCTTGTTATAATATTATATTATGTTTCAAACTTAGAATATAGGTAGAAGTAAATGGCATGATGTACTTTCGATAGTAATGTTTTTTAAGGGGCATATTTTCATCCGTTATGAGAGGTTAAGGAGTGAGTATTGTTTTTGCCTTAGCTACTTCGCTACTTCTTTCCTCAATTGCTATATATACCTTGGATGACAGTATATGAGGAGCACTTTCTTGGATTCTCATTGTTTTTGTTGTTTTTGATTATTGATTTGAATAAAACTTATGCATGGTTAAAATCATCTAGTGTTACACGAGGACGCATCCCCCACCTCGGGGGACACGTCCCCCCGTCCTTGTCGTCCCTAGAACGAGGGGACAACAACGAGGATGTTTCCCTGCTGTCCCCCTTTTGGGAGGGATAGGCGAGGCGTCCCCGAATGCCAACAACCTGCAGGGGGACGTCCTCGAGGACGATCGGGCATCCCGGGGACGATCGGGGCATGCCTAGCAGGCCTTTTGTAACAGTCATATCAAGGACTTTTTTTTTCCTTGCTAGGTCAATGAGTGTTGGATCAGGTCCCCTACCCTCTAACCAAAAAAAGGGTAAAGAAAAGGGCACAGAAGATAAGTTAATAAAATTCTGTGTCTTCATTATTTGTAGCTTTTTATACATACATTGATCTTCAAGCATACTGATCTGTTGTGCCCATCTAATACTAGACTAGCTAAAATTTTCAGGGCAAAACCCTCGACTGCTTTTAGAGATAGACTAGCTACAAACAGTAGAAATCATATGCATTTAGACAGATGATTATCCCTGCAGAGCTGCCCCAGGGCCAAAGCAAATCGTTTCTGTAAAGCCTGCAGCAGTGACTGTTCCTGGATTCCTCATTGTTGCCTGTTGAAGTCAGTCAACCCTGGCACCAGCATGGCCTGAGCCATGGAGACCTGGCGAGGCATTGGGACACAAATGTAGACACCACGACTCCCTTTCCCTCCACCATGTGAGTGATCTGTGTCATTGATTGAATGCTTTAGGTGGACCTTGTGTGCAGCTGACTCATCAAGTTTTTTGTGCAAGTGAGCCACTCTTTTTGTCTCATGGACCTCCAAGTGAAGCATTAGGTCACCCAAGCTCCATGGCTTTTTGCCATGTATAGTGGCAGCCACTGATTTCCTCACCATGCAATCTGATAATTTTTCCTATAATATCCAGCTTATTGAACAAGAAACTTCTGGGAATCTTGTAGGCTCGAATTGCATTAGTGAGACTTTGACCTAGTAGGTACTTTATTAAATGCAGAGAGCACTGAGATATCAGACAAAACCTAAATAATATCATGGTCTGAGACTGTTTCCTAGAAAATTTGGGGTCTTGTGCACTGAATAACATGACTTCCTTTCTTCTCTGTGCACCAGCTTTGCCTCGACCCCCCTCCATGGCCTTTACCACCAGATGTCCTGCACTCAACTTCCTTGTCCTTTAGCCCATGGCAAGACTTGCAATGGAATATTTCATAGAACGAGGAGAATTGGTGAAGGGGTGACCATTTAGTGGCCAGGCATTGGAATAAATAAAGTGACTTGTTAAAGTAACTATAATCAATTTGATTCCCGGCACTATCAAACCCCTATGTCTCATAATTGTTTGATAAGACCAAATAGGATGGCCATGTCATGTTAGATATGATGTCATGCAGAGCACATCCAAGCTGACGTTCACATATGATTATCTTGATGATTGGTCATGTGCTGTAAGGGGCTTTAGCCCTTTCCATGTGACCTCTTTGAGTACTGATCAAAGGCACATACCAATTGCTTGGCATGTCTACCCCTACATTTGCAAGCCTGTCAGCTGAGTGATTGCACTTTCTATATAGTCTGAAAGCTTTGAAGTTCGATTGTTAATGTATTTCTTTCTCAAAGTTTAAATGATAGTGATAGCCCAACAAAAGTTCCTGCATAATGAGACTATTTTTGTTGTAAATGAGACTATTAGTATTTTTGACATTTGTTGTAAAATTAATTAATTTTTTTTAAATAAAGGGGTAAAAATTTATTGATAAGAAGACAAGATTACAGAGTACAACGAAGCCCCCAACCAGGACTCAAATAAACAACAAAATAGGCTAAAACCACCAGACAGGGTCGAAACCCGAAGAAAACAACAAGAACAAACCACATTAAGTCTGGACATCCTTGTGGATCAACTCCCAGAGGCGCTGAGAGTCCCCAATCGGGAGACTCTCCCAGTTATCCATAATCCAAGGACCCGAAAGCTCAGAAGCCCTTTTGGCCAAATAATCAACAACCCCATTCCATTCCCTTGGTATGTGCACAAAGGAGATAAATTCGAACTCTTCACTAATTCTGAGAATCTGAATGGCCACAGAGGCCAACTGCCAATTAACATCCTCCAACCTTTTGTTGTTTAAAATATTAACCAAAATTTGAGAGTCGGACTCGCAGATGCTCCTGCGCCAGCCAAGAGAAAACCCCCTCTGCAAGGCCTCGAGAATCGCAAGAGCTTCCATAAAATTGTTGGAGTGAACACCTTTATAAATGGAAAAGAAAAATCTGACCACGCCAGCAGAGTCTCTCCCAACACCGCCAATTCCAGCATGTCCAGGATTACCCCTGGACGACCCATCAATATTAATTTTTAAAACTCCTCCAGGGGGCGGCCTCCACCTACCATCTCTCCGAACTTTCTTGCTGAGTTGGGGAACCCTGCTAGGGCGAGAAGAGTCCGCACCAACCCCAAAGAGACCAAGGGCCTACCGTACCTTCTCCTCCCTAGAGTCCAAAAGAGGATCCACATCACATTTGCTATGGATAGTTTCCTGAACCATACACAAGATCCTTTGCCAGATCTGTTGAACAACCAAATGTCTACCCTGAAAGATGCGATGGTTCCGTTCGAGCCAAATCTGCCAGATGATGCAAGAAGGGCCCAAATTCCAAGCCACCTGGAGGAAGGGGGCATTGGCCGGAGGTCTGCCCAGACTGCTCCAAAACTCCACCAGGGAGAGCACATGAAAACAAGGATGGTTCCAGGCACTCCACCAACGGTGCCAAATGTCTCTGGCAAGGGAGCATTGGAAAAATAAATGAGAAGAGTCATCCTCATTATTACCACAAAGGACACAAAAAGAGGGACCCTGAAATCCCCTCTTCCTCACGTTATCCCAAGTGAGGCATTTATTACGAGCGACCAGCCAGAGAAAGAAGTTACATTTAGGCCAAGCAAATTTGTTCCACACCTTTTTCCACCATGTGATAGGGAGGCTCCCAAACTTTTGCATATCAAGAACCTGATAACCATAGGCTACAGAGTAGGTTCCCTTGGGATCAGGGTTCCAAGCCAAAATGTCTTTACCCCTCAACGAAGAGCAGGGCCTCCCCGCAAGAATAAGAGCAAGCACATCTCTGTCCTCGACCAATCCCCCTTGGGGCCATTCCTACGGATCTTTCCACTTGTACATCTCCAGATTACCAAAAGGCTAGATTCTTTTAAAGTCCTCCACATGAGACCAACCCGCTTCCAAGAAACAAACGCTTAGGGAACGTAACCTGGGATATTGAGTCAAGATAGGAGGGTGGCCATCCCAAGAATCCTCCCAGAAAAGAGCATCTGATCCCCGATTGCAAATCCAGAACAAACCCTGCTTAATTAAATTAGCCCCTCTTTTCAAAGTGTCCCAGATAACCGAACCTTTCCCAACCAAGCTGACTCTAGGGATCTCAACCTCAGAAATACCTCTCAAGTACTTACAAGATAAGATTTTAGCCCAAATCTGATCTTGAGAAGTACACCATCTCCAGTAGAGTTTCGCAGCCAAAGCCTGCCCAGAAAGAGCCGCCTGTCGCAACCCAAGGCCTCCCTCTTGAACCGGCCTACAAACAGAATCCCACCTAACCAAACTCCATTTAGATTGAGCAAGTTTTCCAGACCACAAAAACTATCTTGACAAAGCATCCATGTCCTTGATAAAATGAGAGGGAGTTGTTTGCACAAAACACCTGTAAATGGGTAAAGCTTGAACAACAGATTTTAAAAGCAACACTCTACCCGCAAAGGAGAGCCATCTGACGGTCCAGTGATTCACCTTCCCTCTAAACTTATCAAGCATAGACTGCCAAGAAGATCTAGGCAGAGGATGAGACGAAATCGGAATACCAAGATAAATGAAGGGGGAGTCCCGACTTGGAATCTTAGAATTCTAGCAATCCTGGCTTGAATAAGAGGAGGGGTATTGAAGAAGAAAATAGAAGACTTGTCCTCATTAATCAACTGCCCAGAAGCACCAAGATATATGTCAAGAGACTGTCTAATGTTGCCAGCTTCCCTGGTAGTGGCAACTCCCAACAAAGTTGTATCATCAACAAATTGAAGGTGGGAAAGAGGCGGCGAACTACTATCCCACTTCCAACCCTGAATGAGACCATGCCTAACTTGAGACTTGAGCAGTCTTCCCAACCCTTCCACCATAATGATAAACAAATAAGGAGATAGAGGATCTCCTTGCCTCAATCCCCTCGAGGCCTCAAACAGCTCCGACGACTCATTATTAACAAGAACAGAGAACGAGGAAGAAGAAACACAACTCATCACCCATCTAATCCATTCCTCCTCAAAGCCAAAAGCAACAAGAACTTTCTGAAGAAAGGACCATTTGACCCGGTCATAGGCTTTGGCCATGTCCAACTTAATGAACATAGATTTCTCCTTAGAAGTTTCCATCGAGTGAATAGCTTCCGTAGCAATAACAACCCCATCCAAGATTTTCCGGCCAACAACAAACCCACCTTGCTCCTCAGAGATGATTTTGCTCAACCATATCTTCAGCCTCTCAACAATAATTTTTGTAATGATCTTATACACAACATTGCAGAGAGCAATAGGCCTGAACATATCCAGAGAATTCGCTCCCTCTTTTTTGGGAATAAGCACCACAAAGGTAGCATTTAGGGCCCTTAGCATCTGTTTGTTCTTTTGGGACTCATGGACCACCTCCAGAAGATCAAATTTGATTAACTCCCAAAACTCTTGATAAAACTCAATCGGGAATCCATCCGGGCCCGGGCTTTCCCTTTTTTCATCTTGAATACAACATTTTCCAACTCCTCAAGGGAAATTGGGCCCATCAAATGCTCATTCATCTCTCTAGAAACAATCGAGGGAATACAATTTAGAATAAGCTTTTCATCCTCATCATCTGAGAGGGAGTCCTCCTTGAAGAGAGAGGAAAAATACCTCCTAGTCTCTTCTGAAATCTCCCTGAAAGAAGAGAGAAGGGCACCCTGAGAATTCACAAGAGAGGAAATCAGGTTACCATTACGGCGAGCCTTAACTGAGTTAAAAAAGAAGGTCGTGTTCCTATCCCCTTCCTGAAGCCAATCCACTCGAGCTTTTTGTTTCCAAAAAATTTCTTCCCTCAGCTCCCATTCAACAAGTTCTTTCGCAGCCTCAGATTCCTCAAAGAGAAGCTCCTCCGTGAGTCCATGATCTCTAATCTTCCTTGAAGCTTCTTCCACCTTCTTAAGAGCCGCCAACTTAGCCAAGGAAAGGTTCCCAAAATTTAGACTATTCCACCTCTTCAATTTATGCTTAACAAATTGTAGCCGCTTCATAAAGGAATACATAGCGGTGCCATGAGAAGGTTTGCCATTGGTCCACCAACCTCGCATGAAATCATGAATCTTAGGATCCCGAAGCCACATAAGTTGAAACTTAAAGGAAGGATTCTTCTTTAGCCCAAACTCAAGAGCAGAGAGTTTGATAGGCCAATGATCAGATCCCCTACCCTCCAGAATCACAGAACTAGAGCTTCTGTTATTACCAATCCAAAAACTAGAGATCAAAAACCTATCCAGTCTCTCTGAGATGGACTCTTCCCCACATCTTCTATTGTGCTAGGTAAAGATCCCATTATCCGACTTGATGTCAACCAAGTTCAGGGCCCGGATATGAGCACTGAAGATAGAAGAAAAAGGCTCGAGATGATCAACTCCACCACGTTTCTCCTCCAGACAAGTGATAGAATTGAAATCTCCAACCAAAATCCATGGGTACAGGGGAGCCAGACTTCTCACAAAGCCAATGTGCTCCCACAAATTTACTTTACCATTGTAATCAATAGGAGCATACACATTTGTAAGTAGGATGGTTTCACCAGATTCATTATCATGCCCGATCATCGAAATAGAACATCTGCTGGAAATCCAAGTAAGAGGAGAGATCTTAACCGGATCCCATAAACAAGCAATGCCACCAACATATCCACATGCACCAATACACTGGAATTGACCCCTTCTCCACAACTTGGGAGCAATATTGAACATACTATCAGTAGCCAATTTAGTCTCCTGAATAAACACCACATCCGGAGAATGTACACGAATCAAATCACGAACAACTTTTTGTCTGGGGATGTTGTTCAACCCCCTTACATTCCATGAGAGGATAATCATTTTTGGGGGTTAGAAAAATGGGAGTCCAATGTTCTCACCAAGCCTGACTCCACCAAAGTCTCCCCCATTAACTTAATTTTATCCTGGTCTTTCTTTCGACCCACCTTCATATTCTTATCCGAAGCACCTTTTTTAATTGTTTTCTGCTGCAATCCCAACACCGTAGGAGTTTTGCAGTCCAAGGATGACTGCATCAGTGCTTGAGTAGGAGAGAGCACAACTATATCTGTGCCACTTTCCAAAATAGTTTTCCTTCCTGGGCTAGAGCCAACCATATCACCTGTACTCGGAGCCAAAGCCATATGTTCTTCATTTAAACCCACTAGATCTGATTCCTTAGGTTCCACCTCAAGAAGAGACATCTGATTCGGCCCTGTTATATCTGCATCAGGTAGCGACGTTTCAGGTAACTCCATGCACTGATCAAGATCATCCAGTATCTCAAAACGGTTGAGCAGAGCATCTGGTTGGCTATCCTTAAGGGCTCTTTTTACCCTTCTTCCTCTGTTTCGGGGTTTTACAGGAACAAAGCCTTCCTTATCCCGATCCCCTTCCTTTATCGGGGCTTTTTCTTTATCCAGATTTTGTGCAGATCGAGAGGGCCCAGGATTTGAAGCCACAGGCGGGACAAACTTAGGACATTTTCTTTGCAGGTGGTCGTATTCATGACAGATCCAACAACGAAACGGAAGAGCTTCATAGTCAAGTTGTTGAACCCATGTAGACGATCCAAACTGTATTTCAACAGAATCTGGAATAGGATTGTTTAAATCAATTTCGACATAGATACGGGCAACAAAAATTACCTTTTTCTCCATCGTCTGTTGTGATGGTCCAACCGGCTTCCCAAGAAGAAGGGCAATCATATGCAAGATGTCGTTTCTCCAGAATTCCAATGGGAGCCACGGGAGCCGAACCCACACTGGAACCCGCGACGGCCGCTCCTCTGACGGGTTGAAACCCACATGCCAAGGTTTAAGAAAGAGTCCAGCTTGGTTACAAAAATAGGGACCCCCTTCAAATGCTTTGTTACGATCCGCAAGACAAGAGAAAACCACCATAAAATAGCTATTCGCACTCAACATCACCTCCACGTCACCGTCAGGGTTCCAAGTCTTCCTAACCCAAGCCTCCACAAAGGGAAGAGAAATTCGGATGCCCATAAATTTGCCAATAAGCGCATGCTTGGTTAAATACTCCACATCTTCCGCCACCGAGTCTGGTTGAACCACTAGAACCGGCCTGGCTTCACATCGTTCCAAACATCCATTGTTCTTTAACAAACGATTCCCGACATGCATTGGGAAATCTTGTTCCTTCCAATCATTTTTAGATGAAAAAACGTCACTAGCATGCACGCTCTGTGACGGGCCCGACGCCATCGCAACATTCCTCCAGTCCATCTCAATCAGCCCATACTCCTGCCATTACTGTGCTAAACCCTAGCTGGCTTCTATTCACCACTCTATGTTGTAAAATTTAAATTATTCTAATGGCTTCTAAATATTTTTGTTGTAAACTATTAGTATTTAGTATTTTTCATTTTTGTTGTGTAACTTATTCTAAATTTCTAAAATTTTTAATACCATTATACTTGTCGTCCCCATAAAACCACCAAAAAATAGCTATTAGCACTCAGCATCACCTCCACGTCACCGTCAGGGTTCCAAGTCTTCCTAACCTAAGCCTCCACAAAGGGAAGAGAAATTCGGATGCCCATAAATTTGCCAATAAGCGCATGCTTGGTTAAATACTCATCTTCCGCCATCGAGTATGGTTGAACAACTAGAACCGGCCTAGCTTCACATCGTTCCAAACAACCTTTGTTCTTTAACAAACGATTCCCGACATGCATTGGGAAATCTTGTTCCTTCCAATCATTTTTAGATGAAAAACGTCACTAGCATGCACGCTCTGTGACGGGCCCGGCGCCATCGCAGCATTCCTCCAGTCCATCTCAATCAGCCCATACTCTTGCCATTACTGTTCTAAACCCTAGCTGGCTTCTATTCACCACTCTATGTTGTAAAATTTAAATTATTCTAATGGCTTCTAAATATTTTTTTTGTAAACTTAGTATTTAGTATTTTTCATTTTTGTTGTGTAACTTATTCTAAATTTCTAAAATTTTTAATACCATTATACTTGTCGTCCCCCAGCCGTTTCATAAAAGCGGCTTCCTGTCCCCTGCCATCCTCTAAACCTGTCCCCGCCGTCCCCGAAACCCATCCCCTCATCCCTGATACTTGTGTAACCTTGTAATCATTGCTTGTATACTTGTGTCTTTATCTTGATGTTGAGCTGATATTTCCTTGTATTGTTCTTTATTAGGAATACTTTCTATGTTTGGTCGGGAGGAGGTTGGGGGGAGGAGGAGTTGAAGATCATGAATGAGTGTTGAGACTTTGTGATGTTGTGTTGTTATGTTTAATACTAAGAACAAGAGCAGAGATAAATGGCTTGATTTTCTTATGATAGGATTTCTTGTTAGGGGGTGTAATTAGAAGGTTTTTGTTGAATTGAAGTTTGATAGGAATCAGCACATGATTTCTTTTTTGGAATAAAACATGAAATTAGAGAGATTAAAAATATGGAAATATATTTATAATTTCATACAATTAAATAAAAACAAATAAATAAAATAATTTAATGATGCAACTTGAAATGTATGTAAAAACATGTCTAACTTATACCCATATGAATATGCTTGCATAGATTAGCTAAAACTCGTTGCAAAGTTTTCTAATTTTCTCATTCACTCTGATTATCCCATGAACTGATCAGTCTAATTTAAGGTAATTTTTGATGATTCTATTTGAATTTATTCAATGAGTTCAATTGAGATTTAGTATTTGTGAGGGGATGTTATACATGATCAATTCAATTCAGTTGATCATAAAGTTTGGCAAATTTCAAATTTTGCAAAAAAGTCTTGGTACAAAGTTTAAGGGGTATATCTTTTGTTGTGTATGAGAGATTGGGCAGCTGATATGGTTGTTGCTCTTCCTCTCCTCCCCTCCATTGCTATAGGCACTTCGGATGACATTTTATTGGGAACGCTCTCGTGGATTCTCTCTATTGCCATTGTTGTATCTTATTAGAAAATTGATGTCAATAGAGAGTCATGCTTTGTTACATTCGTTCCTCGTGTTTTTCTTTTTGTTGAGTTGATCTTTCCTTGTTTTGTTCTTTATTGGGAATACTTTCCTCATCCTCCAATGGTCAACCTGGCCCTTGGCTAGTAGAAATGTGTCGTCATCTGATCCAGGTAAATCTTGAGGCCATGGGAGCAATGATACATGGCATAATGGAGGTGAGCGTTGATATCATTAATAAGCTGCATGAAGTGCATAGGATATAAGGAAGCCAAGAGGTCGAGGATGAGAGATTCAAATAGTTTTAGTGCCTTGCCAATAGATATCCTTCTAGACAGACGTATGGATCACCTCTTTCTTGAGGAGGAGGTTGCCAAGGGGATGGGGGAGTGGACTATCCAATGAGCACGAAAAGGCACACAGGTGATCTATGGAGATTGCAATGGAGAACTTTTGAAGAATATGAAACTAAGCAAGTGCAACTAATTGTCTTTATGCAACCTTGGTAGATCGAGCAAGGAGAATACATCATTGATAGAGTGAAATAGCATGTAGGTTGTTTGCGTTATGTTGCTAAATGAAGTTCTCAAGCTCATCTATACATATGCCAAAGAGAGTTGGTGAGGGAGGGCACCCATGCTTGGCACATTGGTACTCTTGACCTGATTAAAGAACCTATTGGGATTATAAAATCAACCAACCACTATATTGTAAAGCCTTGTGGTTGCTTAGAGATGCCTATATCTTGTAATATTTGGCATTAAAGTGTCTGTGTATCATGCCAAAAGCCTTTTTGAAGTTTGCAAAAGCAACAAAAGATTTCAAAGGGCCTTGTCTTTGCGTCCTCAATGGTAGCATGAAGAGTAAAAATGTTGTTGTTTGTATGAAAATATCTTTTGAAACTTGCATACTCTCTTGTTGTAGAACCACCTTGCTCTTACCATCCAAATAGCTTCATGTTCAAAGTTTATTATATAGCTTGGTAAATATTTTCCCAACCATAATAGTCTTATAATTATGCAGATGATAGTCACCAAAAGTTTTGGCACTTGTCTGATTTGCTCTCTTCACCTTTTGACAACATCCCCTACATGGTTGATGACATGGATGGTGATGACCATTGGGAAGAAGGACAACAACCTCATGTGTGTAATAACTTTGCCAAGGATGGCACATCCATTTGCTTTGTCTGACTTGAATGTGATGACATATATGCACATTATAGGGACGATTATGATATTGCACGTTGGGATGATTGGCATGAGTTAAGGATTGCATCCAAAACTTGACAAAAATTCAAAACTTCATCCTTGTATGATGACATCAACAACCAAGATGATGTCACACATTTAGAGGACCACACTCATCCAAGGGGCAAGGATGATAGTTCCTTGCAAGAGGATGGCATGTTCATAGTCAAGACCCTCTAAAATTGCCTATACTTACACGATATCCGCTTCTCTCCCTATGGTGAGACTCATGTCCACAACATGGAAAATAGTCCTATCACATGTAGATAGGATCATAAAGGATGAAACTTGTTAGACAAGCAATGACATTGATGACGAGCTTTATCTTTTAGACGAATTTGACTCCTTCAATTGTCAACACCATGATGACATACTCTTGGACAACAATCCTCAAATGGAAGTACCTTAGACATCAATCCTCCACTTAGATGACAATTGGTTTGCTAATAAGGATGATATTGAGATAGACGATCACCCTCTGATCATCGCAGAGTAAAATTTCCTTCTCTTGTTTCTACATGTAGGGGACAACACCTCTTTAATTGTGTTGATTTATTCTTCTATTTTTACTAGACAATATGGGTATTTCCTTTGGCGTTCCATGGGAACAAAGGTTAGCCTCTCCTCAAGACGGTGTCATTTGAAACTAGGAGAAACCTATTTATTGCATATTCTCTTTCCAATACCGTGTTTTCCACACAATGGGTATTTGATTCTTTTTTTGAAATTCTAAATGACTATTGTTGCAATAAGAATCAATGTTGTTTGAGAGAAACCTTGCACTTTGACACAAGGGTGCTAGCCATTTGGCTTATATGAAAGAACGATGGACATTGTGAGAAACCCCATTTGATTTCTTCTCTTGATGGTTTTGACAACATCTGCTATCAAGTTAACTTCTTTTGTAATGGAATTGAGGTGCTGGTATAGTTTCATGGCGTACACCAAATTCTCTTTTATTACATGGTATTTCAAAAAATGTTGTATGGCAAACTATTATTGGCAATTGTTTTTGTTTTCTTTTCTCCATTTTAAATTCGTTATAACGAGGCATAATAAATCCTTCTACATTATGCCTTCATTGTTACTATAATTATCCTTTAAAATGTTATTATACTTGACGTCTTGGGTCTTCACCGTCGAGGTTAAGTGCTAGGAGTTTGCACCTAGTCCCCATTTCACTTAAACAATTATTGCGACGACATTTTGAATCTTCGCCATTGCTTAAGTCCTTGAAACTTGCATGGGACCAACGATGTTAAGATTATTAATTTTTTTAATTTGTTGCATATTCATTTCCTCTTTTTGTAGTTGTTCTAGATGCTGCCATATTGACTCTCATAACTCCACATTATGCCATCATCTCTTATGTTCGACAAGAGTTACTTGGTTGCCTAGTCCCTTATTTTCATTCTCTTTGCCCAAATTTTGTTCATCAAATGCACGGATTATGCTTGCCTTCTAGATTGCTGTGATATCCTCCATCTAAACAACATTCATCCAAACGTCTTGCTTTGTCATTTGGATGACATCCTTCATTATACTGATGACCTTTGTTGTTAACATGCTGCTTGCATCCTCAATCTAACAACAATGTTCCTCTAGATGGCATCCATTTCCATCCAAATTACATAATTCCTCTTGTTTGTCTTCAAGCAGTTGATGATTTCATCCTTGTTCTTGTCATTCTGTAGGTAGAAAAACGCAAAAGAAAAAATGTCATAGTTTGCCAAGGTTTGCTTATAGATGGAGTTTGACGCCTCCAGCGGTGTCTTCGTTAGCATTTGGACCATTTGCTTTTGTAATAGTCACTCATCTACCACGATGCAATATATCTTCTTGACTTTAACTACAATCAAGTTGACATTGTCCATTGTTTTTTGAATTGTGTCACTTTTAACATTCGTGTGAAGTGCCCCCATAGACAACATTTTCTGCCATATGTATATCATACTCAATTCGGCTTCTTCTGTTGCCTTGGCGGTTGTTATGAAGCCCACCATCTATGACACTACTTGTTGGAACAGTCTTCCTCTATGCTACATGTGCTTGTTGAGTGTGCTTCAAAGTTCAAAGTAAAGGGGCATTTCTTTTCAATTGTCATTTCTTCTAACAAGTATGAAATAATGTTTGTACCTGTTCTTTGGAGTATATGTATGCTATGTCTTGTTTGCTTCTGAATTTGTCACACATGCATATCATCTCCTTAATGAGAACACTCATCGATTTTCCTTCTTCGTCTTGTTTTCTTTTGAATTTGTCACACATGCATATCATCTCCTTACAAAGAGCACTTATGAATGTTCCTTCTTCGTCATTCTTGTCATTCTTGTTCTCAAAGTCCTCACTCTTGTCTTCATAGTTGCTCACGTCATTGGCTTATTATTGACCCAACAATGAAATGATGTTATCGATCTCTTTCTAAGTTTAGGGCCTATTCAAAGGTCTTTTGATATGATGTTGGAGAGACCATCTTGATCTTCTTCCTATACATAAGAAGGCCCTCCATGAACCACATTTTCTTCAGTCCATTTGATGGCTTCTCTATTTGGTTAAGCAAAAATTTCAACCTCAAGTTGTAGGACTGAACAAACTTTGTCTCATGGTGCTCTATTCTATAAATTTGTGTAATGAGCCCATCACAATTGTTCAAACTTGAATTCCTTCTAAAAGGATTTCCAACTCTTCGCTCAACCAAGGTAGATGTATTGCAAAGGATTGGAATATGAAGAAATAGCTAAATTACTTTGACCAACATCCTCGCTCAACCAAGGCAGATGACGTACATACAGGTATCAAGGGAATTGGTAGGCGGATGGCAGCTGTCCAACTACCACCTAACTATCCATATACACGAAACATTGAATATATCCATAACACATTACGTGGCATTTATTACTAACACATGTTGTCATGGCTACACATGCAACAATGCCTATGTGATGACAACACATACAACTCACTTAACAACACGTCATATAACATGACTTCATTCAATACTCATCCTTTAACGCACCAACTCATCTGCCCACAGATTCTAGACGATAAGTATTATCACAGGTGGGATACATTGTCAAGCTACACTCGTAGATGGGGCATAGGCTGTAAAATTCCAATCCATTTGTTAAGATTTTGCAAGCTATTGAACCAAGTACCTTCTGCTTTGAAATGTTTGGATATGGTGGTATGCATAATGTAGTAAACTATCTAATCTCAGTTAATCTGAGTTGCCATTTTTGGAACAATGAAGCTCCTATTGTGCATTCATTTACCATAACACATTTCTAATCTGCACTTCTACACTTGTATATATATTAATACTGGAAACATCGAATATGAGCAGATCACTACGTGTTGGCAAGGATTTGGGAAGCCAAGCATTCTTCTAATTCCAGTTTAAGAAACAGTTTTGTCATTTACAATAAAAGTTGGTGATCCACCTAAAGCAAGAAAGGAATTATTCGAGTCTATAAATGAGCAAAGTAGGTTAATGGGGCCTGAAATTGCTCCAGTTACAATATCCTCTGGGAGATAAAAAAAACAGATCCCATGCCTAAAAGAAAGCAAGATAACGAGCTGAGAATTAAAGCTTAGCATCAAAAGATTCTCATCACGATAAGTTAACCAGAAATATGTAAACCCTAAACATCCTGGAAAAGACAACTTCATGTAATTCAGATCTTACAAGCAAACATAGTTGATGCTAGACTATACCTTGTTATAAGAAACATAGCTCTTATTGTTATTTCTTTGACATAATCACCGAGATAAATTTTATGCTTGCTTATTTCAGTGCTTCATTGTTATTGTTAGTAGTAATAATAATATTATGGAGTGTTGTGTTCTTAATTCAATTGTTCATATGCTTTTTGGCTGATCGCAACTTCCTAGATAGATTTTTTTAATATGTTGTTATTAGGTCAGTAAAGAATGTCTTTATGCGACTTCCACTCCTTTCTACAATCCTTGTAGGAATCCTAAATTAATACATATGTCAGTAACTGCAAGCATTTTTTAATTTGTTTTCTGATTTTGTCAAAATTTATTGTTTAGATTATGAATATTCATTATGGGGATTGCCGGAAGGAAGCATTGAAAGAACAAAAGCAAAACATGAAGTTCACCTTCGATGTGCAAATAGACTTCAGGAGTTATGTTTCCAAAATGGAGGAATCTATATTAAGCTTGGCCAACACATTGGGCAATTGGTAAAAATCAACATTTCTTTCAAGCATATTTGGTAAATAGCCCATATCTTGAAGTGTGTTTTGTTGTATCTACTCTATTAGTGCCCTTTCTAAAGATGGTCTCATGCACTTCCAATTAAACATATTTGCTTATTGCCAGAAAGATAGTTTCTGATGAGAGAGAGAGAGAGAGGTATGTGAATTTTGGATTTGGATAGAGTACAGTTCCTTGCTTATTGTCAGTGTTTAAAATGTTTGAATGACATAATTTTCTAACGTCTTCTCTATTTGGTCTGAAATGATGTTCTTTTTGTGATTCCTTGGAATATTTGGTCTGAAATGATGTTCTTTTTGTGATTCCTGGGAATATTTGGTTTGAAATGATGGTGTTTCTGTGACATATCGTTCCAAATTTTAATGTTAAAAAATTGAAAGGACCTTTGAAGCTTTGTTAGGAGTTGGGAAACAAAGTAAATTACTAAATTCTCCTTTGTCAAAAAATTTTGAGGACCTCCAAAAGAGCCATCCTCAAGAAAGACATACATGTCTTTACTTATCTACTGCAGAAATGAACATGCATTTCATGATTTTAATTTTAGATGATAATATGCCTGTGTAATACTAATCAATCATAGAATGCATACTAGATTGATAGTAAGCAGCATTGCTTTATATATGCTAATATTTTTTTTTTCGTAATTATTATAGTAGATTAAAAAAGGGTTTTTATAGAGGATCCCAAAACCTTATGTACAAAATCAGCCTTGCATCATGCCTCCTGGCTTTATGTATAAGCCTATTACAGAAAACGTAACCCCTAAAAAAACCTGATTACATAAGCAATGGGCCTAGGGCATCAATCCCTTGAAACTGAACACCAAAACAGAAATCCCGCCCAGCGGTAACAGTAAGCATGAAACAATCCCTGTCAGCGGGAAACAGACAAATAAGAAAGAAAGTAGTTTTGGAGATCCCGCCCAGCGGGGAGTAGCCAAAAACCACCATCGAGAAGATCCCGCCCAGCAGGAAGCAAAGAAAAACCGTTACAATAAAATCCCGCCTCGCGGGAAGCAGTCAAAACCACCACAAACAGTCCCGCCTAGCGGGAAGCAACAGGGAAATCCCGCCATCCGGGAAACCAGCAGAAAAGAAAGGATCCCGCCTCGCGGGAAAACTGGCGGATTTGGCGGATCCCGCCCTGTGGAGAAACCATCCCGCCCATCGAGAAAACATTCCGTTCAGCGAGAGCCATCCTGCAGGAAGCCGACAGCCAGCACAGAGAGGATCCATCCCATCAGGAAGTGACCAAAGAGTTGCACCACAAAGAACCCGCCCCGAGAAAACAGAAGAGGATCCCAGCAGCAGGGACCAAGAATCCCGTCCAAGCACAGAGCCCACCGAGGATTCACAAGAAAAAGGGGGAAGTTGTCCAAACCCTAAACCATCACCTCCACCGCACCGAGAAACGCAGGGACCAGATCCATGCGAATAACCTGCAAAAAACCCCAGGGGGAAGCCTGAGGGAAAAAGGGAAGGGATCCCCAACCAAACAGGGATCCCTGGGAAGCACCAGTCCGAAAAAACAACCAAGGAAACCCTAGCCGGCCGGGAGGGGCACAGATAGTGGAGAAGGATCTCCCCCAGGAGATCATCTGCAAACAACCACTCCCCGGGAGGGATGACCTGGGTTGAGCCAGGAACTGGGCAGGAACCAGGAGCCATGGGAGGGGGAGCAGGGGAGGGACCAGAGCCCTCCCCTCTCTACTTTCTTCCCTCACCCGGTTTCCACTTTATATATGCTAATATTGATGATGGTATTTTCAAATGGTTTTCATAGTCGAAGATAAAGCTCTAGAGTTTTGGGAATCAGATGAAGGAATGTTGATAAATTATCAACATATTCTTGTTGATAAATTATCAACAGATTTTTGTCATGCCAGCAACATGTAAGTACCTCTTAAATTTAAATGAGGGTCAAGGGAAAATTGTATCAACTTAAATTGAGTTAAGAAATTTTTTTCAGAAATCCATCTAGTTTAAAAACAGAAATAAACAAATCCAAACCTGATTTTTTTTCTGATTTATAAAATAACAGTAAATTGAAATGAAAGTATACAAAATAAAACAAGTGAAATAAGTTCAAAATTCAAACAATAGTTATATCACAAAATAGAAATGAAATGGCACCATGGAAATATAGTACAATGGTTGTATTAAAAATTCAATAATTTACAGGTTGTGTGTTTGAGTTACACTACCAAGGTATGTATTTTGAGATTATGATTATTTATTATAAAAATCCAAGTAAAACCTTAATATTACGGACATTTAAATCCAATTAGGGTGACCAAAGTAGTTTAAGAGGACTTGAATATTACACAAGGTTAGAATAACTGGTGGGAAGCCACAAATAGTGCTTCAGGGAATACAAAATTATAGAGTCCACTCCGAAAGTGGTGGAGCATATATCTATGTAATAGGGTACCATGTGGTGCATACCTCAAATAGTGTACAAATAGCATATTGGTATAATACATCATAATATAATGGGAGCTCAAATTGTTGTAGAGGTCCATTGTGGAGTAGACAAGCAGAGATGGCGAGTTGAAAGCAGTCATTATTGGTCCATTCCATTCCTGCTGAATCGTCATTAATCATTGTGGACAAATCAATGTAAGATCTGGTGATGTTTGAAGGAGAATGGTCAGTATAGATTGACTAGGTTGGATCTTCAGAACCATCCTAACATACATACAGAGAGGAATCTTGAAATTGCTGCCTGTCTGGACCTCCTCAGTTGTGGGCATGGGCAATGCTTGTTGCCTTGTATGTGTGGTAGTGGTCCCTTGGCAGTTATAAAATGTCTAAGGTGCTTTCTGGCAGGTCTTACCCTATCTAAGGAATATAACTATTTCATCTGAGGGGCACTTAGTGCTGCTTGCTACCGGAAGAGGGTGGAAGGAGGTAATCAGCCTAGTAGTCCGTTGGGGCTATGAGGGCCCCTTTAGGACTTGTTCTCTGAGGGCATTTGCTTCCCGGAGGTATAGACTATAGACTGAAACACCTATAGTCAGTATATTGAAAGAATGTAGAGAGTGACCTGCATGAGTCTCTTTATAGAAATAAGTGAAAAAACAATTGGACTGAAGCAAGATTTTTAATTCTTCAATCAAAGTGACCTCCATGATTATCTTGTGTTACATGTGTAGAAAGCAATAGGCATATTTCAGAAAAAGAAGATTAATCTTTATCATGCAGCCAACGAAGTGCCTATTTCTCTCTATAGGGGACGGGTGGATTAACTGTGTTAGTTCTTGGGTAGGATGTTGTAGAAATGTTACCATTTAAACTTTAGACTGCATGAATTCCCTTTTGGTCTCCTTTGGCTTTACCTTGTATGTGCCATGTCTTTTGTTGCATATTTTAAGTTGCATGCTGTGATCTTTTGTGTCAGTGTGCCTATCTTATGATTGTGATTTATTCCTATTAATTGTTTGGGTTTAAGCCAAACAATTAACTAAAAATATCTTTGGGATGTGGGAAGCATGTAAAGCACAGCCCATGTATCAAATTTGTCATTTGGATTGACGATGTCATGGGTCTGTTTAGGTTGAGTCTTTTTGGATCATTAAGAGACATCATGCCCATGTAGTCTCTATCAAGATTTCCAATGAATGAGCTTTGCATCCTGCATTTTGCTTACATTTTGAGACATATCGAGTTAGAATCTTCTCAAAGCTTTGTCATTATTTGAGTATCTTTGCACTTTTGATGAATGTCACTTTGTGTATTTGCTTGAGCCATCATTCTTGAGCTCTCTTGAGTCATCTTTGCGTCTCCATGGTCTTGTTTCAGCTTGATTAAGGCGACGGAAGTCAACATGCTCATTGCTCCCTTGTAGTTTGCCCAGCAGTGAGCACACCAATTCCATTGCAGCTGGTTACCTCGCCTTGAAGATTCAATTATTTTTATTCCTTTGAGTGGATTATCTGGAATAAGGTTGTTCAGAAAACATTTTATATTCAACATTTTAGTCAATTACCCTTGCTCTTCATTGCATATTAGTGTAATTTACTTTTGTTTGATCGTATTGCAATTATTGTTGTTTTATTGTCATATCTATTTTAATTGAATTTCTCAGTAATTTGTTGTGTCTATTCATTGAAATATCTTTCCTTGCAATAGTAGTTGTTATTTTGCTTCTTTGTTGTGTTAAATCATTGCCCTCGGTTTTGTATTTTCCACTTTTCCATCTAACCTTAGTGACCGTAGGGTTTTTGGATACCTTTATTGAGTCATTGTATTTAACAAATAGAAAGCTTAATCTAGGGAATCATACAAATATATCTTTTTGGGCATCCCAAGCAATCAATAAACCTTTCCAAATATATGACAAATCCTGTTTTCAATTGGTTATATGGTACTGAAAAGAGCCCCACCTGTATTATATCATGACTGCATTATCACAGTATTTTAATGAACCACATTATCATGCTATTCCAACAAATCGTATGATTGTGAGAAAAGCATTCTCACTAGTGGGACCTCAATCCCATGGGCAGATATGACAGATCTTATACCTCCATGAATCTCTTTATCATCATTATTGTAAATGTTAGAGTAGACATTAATATTTGGGAGTTAAGAGTTGACTGTTGGCTATCTCTTGATCATTACTTTTAGCATGTTAGCGTTTATCCATGTTGTGTAGCCTGTGAGGCTGTGATTTCATGTCATACAGTTGTTTCACTTCAGTGTAGTTTATACTAGCTTGTTTATTCCTAAGTTGCACGAAACCTGGAAATGGTAAAATGTTTGAAATGGAAACGCCTTAGGAAACACAAGTTCACAAACCCTTTGGAATCTTGGAAACAACAAAGGAAACACCTAATTAAAAAAAAGTATGAAATTTTTTAAATTTGTAGAGAAAATTGAATCAAAGACATAGCAAATGGATGGGAACACATATAATTGTCAGTACAATTGTTAATGTCAAAGCTCAAGCTTTTTAGATCAGGCTATACAAGTCATGCAAAGCAGCGTAACTAAACTACATGGGATACACTATAAAGTTATAAACTTACTTCTTGATCTTCCGAGTCATGAAAATCAATACCAAAACTGAATGAAGAACAGACTCCTATGGCTTCAAAAATAGATGTACGAGGAGGACCTTCATCCTCCTCGAGTAGGTGCAGCCATGGAAATATCTAAGACAGGATTTTTAGGATCCACAACCTAATATTTTGTTTTCCCTCTTGTGTACAGGTCTTTGTTGCAAGTTACAAGAGAGATTAGAATGCAAATAAACTTAGATGTTTTCTTTTTTGTTTCGCTTCACCAAGTGAATGAACCCATATGTGCTTCAATTCCTCTTTGTTACCAAAAAGATTGCCACTTGTTCTAAATTCTTTGGCTTCATTGATCCTAACCTATAATTATTTTCAAGTTATTATTAATTTTGTTTTCTTTTCCCTCTTTGAAGAGCATTTTTTATGGTAACTTTGTTTTTATTAAAGTGGGTCTCGTTCCCCATATGGGTCTTATGCAATACCAATGAATCGTGTAAAACCTCGACTTTGGATTTTTTGTTTGGTTCTAGTGACAAGAAATGTTGGAAACAACCTTGGAAACGTCTCTTAGAAACTCTAGGGACCTAGGAATGTGACTTATCCACCTTTTCGGGGGCATAACTTTGTAAGACTCTGTGTTTTGACCTATTCAAAATGTGTTGGAAAGGGCGAACAAGAATGGAAAGGGGGAACAAGAAGTTTTGACAAGGAACCAATGTCATAGGCTGGTTCTGAGCAACTGCATGAAAAAATGCTTTGGAGGCCCTAAATGCAAAATAAAGTAATTACTAAAAGTAACAATTTTCTATCAAATGGCATGAATTCAATTGGTTAAATTCAACGTTCCACGAGCCTGGGGGATGAGGGGATGGGGGTACACGGGGACGGGTTTTGGGGACAGTAGGGGACGGCTGGGGGACTGCTGGTATAATACTATGATTTTTTCTAGAAATTTAGAATAATCTACAAATTGTACACACAACAAAAATGAAAAATACTAAAAACTTAAAAATTATGCATGTTCTTAAAACATGTTTCAATCTGAAATGAACTCAGCTATTAGCCTATTAGTAAGTCCAACCATTTCAACAAATGTAACAGGAAGGTTCAGCCAAGGATATCAAGTGCAATCTCTAACAGTTAACCAAAATAGTTGCTATTGCTCAAGTAATGAATGCCACATTGTTCAGCTTTAAACATTCAAACAATATCAGTCATCATTTTTGCAGCCACCAATGTTCAAGCAAGGACTATCATTTTTTAATTTTTTTTCAGTCACCAATGTTCAAACAAAGACAGTTCTCAGATTTTACTTTTTGGCCATCAATGTTCAAGCAAGATAGTCATTGGTTTTCACTTTTCTCAGTCATCAATGTTCAGGCAAGATAGTTATCAACTTATCTGTCTTTTTAAATTTTTTTTTTTTGGGCATGAGAGGCCTAGCCATGGGGTCCCACCCCCTATTTTTTTTTTAATGTAAGTTTGTGTTTTTTTTTAATTTTTTTTTTGGGCATGAGATGCCCAGCCGTAGGGTCCCACCCATACCTTCTTTTTTTTTTTAATTTAAGTTTGTGTCTTATAATTTTTTTTTTTTTTTTGGGCATGAGACGCCCAGCCGTGGGGTCCCACCCCCATACCTTTTTTTGTTTTTTAATTTAAGTTTCTCTTTTTATTTTTTATTTTTATTTTTGGGCATGAGATGCCCAGCCGTGGGGTCCCACCCCCATACCTTTTTTTGTTTTTTAAATTAAGTTTGTCTCTTTTTTTAATTTTCTTTTGGCCATGAGATGCCCAGCTAGGGGGTCCCACCCCCCATACCTTTTTTTTAATAAGTTTGTGTCCTTTTTTTTTTATTTCTTTTTTGGGCATGAGATGCCCAACCGCGAGGGTCCCACCCCCATACTTTTTTTTTTTAAAATTTAAGTTTGTATTTTTTTTGGGGGCATGAGATGCCCAACCGTGGGGGATGGTTGGGCATCTCTGGGGACGCCCTGAGGATGGCTGGGCATCCCCGAGGACGACTGTCTGTCTTTGGGGACGTCCCTGGATGTCCCCTCATAGGGGACGTCCCGGTGACAGCTGCCTGGGGATGCTGCTGTCCTGGGGATGGCCCCCCTGCGGTCCCCCAAAAGGGGAACAGCGGGAAATGTCCCCGATGCCGTCCCTCCGTACTCGGGATGCAGGGGACGGGGGGACGCGTCCCAGTGGAACACAGGTTAAATTCCTCGACTTTCACTAAGGAGACCCAGGTTCGAATCTTACCAAGCGAAACATGCATAATTTTCAAGCTGTTGTAATACCACTATGTAGTTACTATGTAATATGGGTGGGGTCAGGTTCAATCCCATATAACCAATGTAAAAAATAGTAATTTTCTATTTTTAGATATTCACAGCCAAAATGCATCTCTAGCCATGTTGACACATCAAAATGACAGGTCATATGTATGTAGTTCTCCTTTAATATGCACTATGTATCACATGGAAGGTGAATCACCACATTTCTATACATGTGACTTAAGGTGAACCACCACATTTCCATATGGTTGATCTTCCATATTCAATATGATGGATTTTCAACCCACCAAATATTGTATAAAGAGAGATGTACTCCTGAATGTAAAAAGCAAGAGTAATGGGAGCAATGTTATAACGTCAAATCTCTTCTCAAAGCGTTATATTATTTTTTCTCATATGTTCCTGTGTTCTGATTTGTTGCACTTTGTTATTGTTTGAATTGCACTATTTCTTAATTTTCCTTAAACTCGAAACTTTGAGTTTTGGATCAGTGATATTAGTGCAGTTTGGCTTTTGAGTGTGTCCATAAATACGATATCAGGCTATCGAAAGCTCGAGTATCAGATGCGAGATCCCCCTGATTACCTCCCTTGCCATTCCAAACAATCTTAGATGGCAAATAGAACGGATGACACCAAGACAATTGATCCTTTCAAGGAGATGTTGAAGGAGATGATGGATTAGTTTGCTCAAATTTTCAGCGACTCCTTGCTACAAATTCTGCAACTTCATAACTTATCATTGCCCTAGCACCATCTAGTGCTCCCACACATTTTAAGTTGTAGGTGAATTTCGATATTCTTGTTTTTGAAGGGAAAATTGAAGTTGATGTGGTAGAAAATTGGTTGGATCAGTTGTCTTTAGACATTCTTGTAAATAATTCCCTGACATTGAGAAAATCACTTTTGCACTCTTAAATGCTTCATTACGTGTTCGAAACTGGTGGGAAGCAAATTATAAAAGGGTCAAGGAGGAGAATGAAGATTAAGAAGGGACCACATGGGATTATTTCATGGATGTTGTTAAGGAATAACATTATCTCTTGGGAGCCTATGATGATGACTACATGCTATGAAAACAACTATGTCAAGGTAAAGACCAGTCTGTTCAAGATTATACTGATGCTTTCCATTCCATGGCACTAAAACTAAATATTCAAGATATTGAAAGATATCGAATCCTCAAGTATCGCAATAGGATGCAATGGTACATTCTAGGGAACATAGACCTCATTGAACTTACGACCTTGGGAGAGGCATATAAATTTGTTGGCAAATTGGAGTAGAAGCACAAAAATAGAAACATGAAAGGAGGAGAAGCAAATAAGAAGAACCAAAACACCAACTACTAGCCAATGAAAGGCAAGAGTGACAATCCAAAGAATCAAGACAAAGAGGGTCAACCTTGAAATCAAAATTGGAAGCCAAAGGAAGGGTCGCAAGATAAGAATCCTCAAAAGAACAAAACGAACAAACAATGCGACTATCATATGAGCAACCAACATTCAAGGGAGGAGTTTTAAGCAATTTGGTCACTTTCTCTAGATTGGTCAACATCCTCATTGACGACTAGTGCTGCTCTTGAGGGCTTTGACTCTATTGTGGATGAGGCATTGGCACAGGTACTCCATCCAACTCCTGAATTTGAAGCTTCAAGGCTTCGGTTTCTCCCTTCAATCTTTTGGCATAGGCTTGGTAACGAGCCCACTAGAATCCATAATGATGTGACTTCTGCTTGAATTATGCTAGCATAGCCTTTAACTCAGCCTTTCTCATTGCCGCTGCAGCTTCCTTCTTAACAAATTCTGCAAGCTGCTCATCATGCTTCGTGATTACTTGATCCCGATGAGTAATTCCCTACATTTTTGCTAGAAGGGCTTGTTCCTTCATTGCGCACTCTGACTTTAGCTGGCCAATTAGTTGATCTTGTTGTTCTAGCACTTGCCTCATTCTCTGTTTCTTCCCTCATTCTTGCTAGTTCTGCTTCAGCTTCCTGTTGTACCTATTGAAGTTGTCCTTCCACCATTTGCAGCTAGTTGGCTTGCTCCTCTTTAGACTGTTAACCATCTGCTAAAACGTCTCCAGGCCTATTGCCAACCACTGAATCATATATGCCAAGAAGTTTATTTTGGCATACGATTTCAACAATTCTGGTGCTAGTTTAATTTTCTTGACGCTCAAAACTTTACGAAATTCATCCGTGACTCTTTTGCCAATGTACACTCTTGGTGGATGTCGATACAAGGCTGGAGTTCCTTTTGGTAGCTCCAACACTTCCAACATTGACTGAATCTTGCTATTTCTAGCACTTAAGCTCCCATGACTGCACTTGATGGATCTCTACAAATTTCTTAATTCGCTCTTGATCTTGGGCCCAACTCACCAACTTGCCCAATTTTGTTTCCATATGCAATTCCCACAGTTGCTAGTCACCAACACATTCAACTCGAAACTCACTCCTGACCCTATCGAACAATCCACTTACCCTCTAAAAAAATGCACCAACTTGTTCATTATCTGTTCACCGTGAACTGGAGGCTACCTCAAGTTAGGCACTTCAATTAGAAAATGCTCATTTGATTCATCATGCTCGAGCACATCTTCCATATCATCATTGGTGGTTGTCTCTTCAATGTCTTTTCCACCTTGACCATTCAGGTTGATTTTTTTCTTGGCGACTTTTCCTTCTTGAATTTTTGGTTGTTTTTCTCCCTTTGCATCAACTTGCTTATCAATAGTATCCATCATCTCCTTACCCTTCTCTGGCTCAACCTCAGGCGGTTGACTGCTCTGGCCTTTCTGCCACCATATATACTCTGAAGTAGGCTATTTTCCTTTTTCTCCCTCTACTTCCTTTTGGCATTGATTAAGTCGATGCTTAAGTCTAGGTTGTCGTAGATGCAATCTCTATTGGTGGTCCCTCATCCAAAGGAGGTGAACCACACCTCTCCACTTCCTCTACAAACTACCGTAGTGGTGTTGTGGCATAGCTTTTTGGTGTATCCACATTCATCATCATTGTGATGTCACCCCCATATTCTCCTCCATGTAGCTCCGATGCTTCCTCCAATGGTAGTGATGCCTCTATTGCATCAACAGTAGTTTGCACATCCCTGTCCACATCTATGATCACTGGTGTCTCTTGTGCCTGCTCTGCATAGTTCTTTGTCTTTCTAGCTGTTGCACTGCTTCTCTTGCACTTTGAACTTCTTGCACAACTCCTGATTGTTTTGGTTGCTGTCCTCCCTTTGAAGCCTCAATTGAAGCCACTTTCCTGGTACCTACAATGGCACCTGTAGTGCTTCCTCATACAGTTTGGCCTCTTGATTGTGCGGGAGTGCCCAATGGCAGTGCAACAAAAGTCATTCCATGCAGCTTATAATGCTGATCTCCCACGATTCCTTCAGATTCCCACCAACTGTCCCAACCATGATGGTGTCTTATGGGGGTCTGAAATATGGAAACACTTTGATACTTTGACTCATCGGTTGATACTGTTGCTGCTAATGTTCCCAGGGCTGATGTTGTTGCTGCAATTGCTCTCCTATCTACTGTCACTACTGCTCCAACTGCTTCTATCGCTTCTCCTCTCTAATTGACTCCTCAACACTTGGCAAATATTCCTTTGCTCCGTCAGAATATCCACTCTCCTCAGCCAGTGCATTAGTATCTCCTCATTCGTCCTCTTTCGACGACTTCAATGGCGAACTTTTTGCTGCCTTCTCCTTCTTCATTGTCGTCTTCTTCTTCCCCATTGCTACTTTTTCCCGTCAATCCAATCTTCATCAGTGGGGTTACATGCACCCAATAGAAAATAGTAGGCACTGTTTTTGGTATTGTTTGTGGAGGATTCAGTCTGGGACACTAAATCATTTCGTACGCTGTAGCATCCAAAAGTAATGCAATGGCATGGAATACCATTGATTTTTTTTTCATATATCACATTAGAAAATTTTGTATGTGATTTAAAAAGAAAGTTGCCCAATCATATTTCTCTCTGGCCATCACTCCTTCCATGTATAGTGTGAGCCAAGTGGGCATATCCAAGGCTCTTTGTTTGTTGGACAGCTTGGACATCATTAAATTCATTGCACACCTCAAGTTATTTGACTTCAGGTGCTACATCTTTAGTCTACGACTTCCATGCTTAGTCAGCTCGCAATTCCTGCCAAACTGAGATTGGTGAGTTTGTTAACAAAGTTCTTCAACCGGTAGGGCTCCACTCTCTCCATCGGTTTTGTTGCAGCAGGTAATCCAAATGCTCTCTAAAAACTGCTTGGGGAGAATGATACTTGCATCTCCTTGTCACCCAACATCACCTTACTCTGCTTTTTCTTTGCATCATATGTTAGCAACATCTCCAACAAGTATGTTTTGAAAAAATCTTTTTCAAAGTCGAAAACCTACAAATTAAATTGAACTTCTACGCTTTGAAATGTTGTCTTCAATTGTTGGTCTTATGGATGCTCCAACCACCACGTCTTGCAAAATTCACCTGCAAGTGTCGTTTAGTTAATTTCTTTTAAGGGAATTTGCATGTGCTCCTTCCCTTTAGCTTGCTTGTCTTCTAGAGTTTCGGTTCTAGACCTTGATCTTGACTGGCCTCCTCCATGTTGTTGCATTCTTCCCCATTCAACGTCCATTTCACACTTACTTTCTCTTCCACATGCGTGCTCTTCGTGGATTTTCACAATGCTAGCTCTAACACCGCCTACCCTAGTACTGGGTCATTGTTGCAACACAACTTCCTGCATCTTGGAGGTTGCCTTTGCAACACTACTTGTTCTATCCTCTTTGCAATCCTTGGCCTTCATTGCATTCCTTCTGCAATCTACTTCCTTGGGTTCGGATTTCTAAATCCTCCAACAATTGTTTTTTTTTTTGAAAAATTTGAAAAAACTTGTATTAAAACAAAGATCAATTACAATTTGGGAAGAGACACTTCCCAGCCGAAATCAGAGAGAACACATGCTTACAATAGTAAAAGAAGATTTGCAATGGAGCCAAATCTCTTGAACCATTAACTAGCTAACAGGGGGATCGGTTTGGTCTGTTGATGCAACTTGTCGCAATATCGCGACACTCTTTCCTTCTTCTCCTTTGGCCGCGAAAATGCAACATGTCGCGATATCGCAACACTTTTCTCCTTTGGCCGCGAAAATGCAACATGTCGCGATATCGCGACACTTTTCTCCTTTGGCCGTGAAAATGCAACATGTCGCGATATCGCGACACTTTTTCCTCCTTTGGCCGTGACGAAGCAACATGTCGCGATATCGTGACACTTTTTCCTCCTTTGGCCGCGACGAAGCAACATGTCGCGATATCGCGACACTTTTTCTCCTTGGGCAGCGGCGTTGCAACATGTCGCAAAATCGCGACACCTTTTCCTCCTTTGGCCGCGACGAAGCAACATGTCGCGATATCGCGACACTTTTTCTCACTTGGCCGCGATGTTGCAACATGTCGCGAAATCGCGACACTTTCTCTTTCGGCCGCGACGAAGCAACACGTCGCGAAATCGCGACACTTTTCCTCTCTTGGCCGCGACGAAGCAACACGTCGCGAAATCGCGACACTTTTCCTCTTTCGGCCGCGATGTTGCAACATGTCGCGAAATCGCGACACTTTTTCTCTTTCGGCCGCGACGAAGCAACATGTCGCGATATCGCGACATTTTTCTCCTTTGGCCGCGACGAAGCAACTTGTCGAATCCTCCAACAATTGTTAATTCCAACTGTGCCAATCATTTCCTGGTTGACTTGGCTTCATCTTGCAACTCCATGTGGCACGCTTGCACTCTATGCCCTTTTTGTTGCCTTGTTTCGCATGCCTCTCCTCCTTCCAACTGTTAGAGTTACTATAGTAATTCTTTATTATTACTTTATTTATGTTGATAGGGTAGTTAGTTAACTACCTAGGTTAGTTACGCTATTGTTAGCGTATATAATATTTGGTCTATTTTGTTATTTTATTTTAGACCTAAGCTGTTAATTAGATCCTATGGTTACGAGCTAATCTGGGCTCTCAAATGTATTATTTATATGGGTTCTAATTAATGGAAAGATGTTCGTTTACTTCAACATGGCATCAGAGCCAGAAGTCTGAGAGAGAGAGGAGGCGACAATAATATTTGCAGAGCTGGTCTGAGGAAAATATTACGCAGTGGAAGATTGCTGGAAAACGAAGTGAAGAAAAAAATTCTTTATTTTTTTCCAGCGTCGCAGCACTTTAAAAAATTTTATTTTAAATTTTTTTTTCCTGTGCACGCACTTCCACAGAATCCCCGGCAACAGAGAATACTGGGGTTGATGATCTGTGTCAATCTTTTGAGGAACTTTTTGTAGATCCAGAGAGAGATACAGAAGATATGGATATTGATAATGACAGGGTGTTTATGTCTTCAATAGACGATCTTGAACCCGCATCAGTGCAAGATGCTCTTGGTGAGCCTCAGTGGAAGGCCGCTATGGATGCAGAGTACAAGTCTTTGATGAAAAACAAAACTTGGAAGCTTGTCGATCTGCCATACGAAAAGAAGCCCATAGGCTGCAAATGGGTGT
The DNA here is from genome assembly GCA_028583015.1 of Wollemia nobilis. Taxonomy (NCBI): domain Eukaryota; kingdom Viridiplantae; phylum Streptophyta; class Pinopsida; order Araucariales; family Araucariaceae; genus Wollemia; species Wollemia nobilis. The sequence continues at coordinate 37,509,464 of JAQPPZ010015824.1, read as the reverse complement.
ATAAAGTTAAGTATAAGGCAGATGGGACAATAGATAAGCATAAGGCCCGACTTGTTGCAAAGGGCTATGCTCAAAGAGAAGGCATTGACTACGAGGAAACTTTTGCACCTACTGCTCGGATGACAACCATTCGAGTTCTTTGTGCTATGGCAGCGCAATATGGGTGGAAAGTACACCAAATGGATGTCAAGAGTGCTTTTCTAAATGGTGATCTCCAAGAAGAAGTCTACATGACTCAACCGGAAGGATTTGAAGTGGAAGGCCAACAGCAGAAAGTTTGCAAATTGGTAAAATCCTTATATGGTTTGAAATAGGCCCCTCGGGCTTGGTATATAAAAATGGATAATCACCTTTTGTATCATGGATTTAAGAGATGTCCGTCAGATGCAAACCTCTATTTTAAGAAATAAGGTTCTGAAATAGTGTTGCTTGTACTCTATGTTGATGATCTGCTCATTACAGGGAGTTCAGAAACTATGATTTTTACTGTCAAAAGAGACTTGTGTCAATCTTTTGAGATGTCAGATCTCGGACTTCTCCATTATTGTCTTGGTCGGGAAGTCAGCCAGAAGGAGCACTACATCAAAGTGTCTCGGAAAAAATATGCCAAGACCCTATTGGAAAAATATCGCATGACTGATTGCAAGCCAATGTCAACTCCGATGGAAACAGGAATTCAGTTATCGCGATATGATGATTCACCTCAGGTAGATGGTACTCTCTATTGACAGTTGATTAGGAGTCTCATATATCTGACCAACACTAGGCCAGATATCGTATTTGTTGTCAACTATCTTTCGAGGTTCATGCAGGAGCCTAAGACTACACACTGGAAAGCAGCAAAGCGAGTACTTCACTATGTCCGTGGCACAATGGAATATGGCCTAGAATATAAGAGGAACAACAAATTCTTCTTACAGGGATACACGGACTCCGACTATGCCGGATCATTTGAAGATCGTAAATCAACTTCAGGATATTTGTTTCATCTTGGATCTGGTCCTGTCTCTTGGCACAGCAAGAAGCAACAGGTGGTTGCTATTTCATCAACAGAGGCAGAATATCGCGCCGCACGTGAAGTTGTGTGCGAAGTGATATGGTTGCGTCGCATCCTAACAAGTATGGGTCTTCCATCAAAATCTCCAATACACTTGTTCTACGACAACATGGGTGTTTTGAATCTTGTCAAGAATCTAGTACATCATGAAAGAACCAAGCACATTGACACACAATGTCACTTCATTCGAGACGAAGTTCCAAGGCACCGAATTCAGCTTCAGTACATTCCCACAAATGCTCAAGTTGCAGACATTTTCACTAAGGCACTTGCACGTGTCAAATTTGAATTGTTTCGCAGCTCTCTTTGTATTACCAAATGATGTAATCAGGGGGGATGTTAGTACACCTAGTAGTTCTTAAATTACATACATAATGTAATAAGGGGGGATGTTAGAGTTACTATAGTAATTCTTTATTATTACTTTATTTATGTTGATAGGGTAGTTAGTTAACTACCTAGGTTAGTTACGCTATTGTTAGCGTATATAATATTTGGTCTATTTTGTTATTTTATTTTAGACCTAAGCTGTTAATTAAATCCTATGGTTACGAGCTAATCTGGGCTCTCAAATGTATTATTTATATGGGTTCTAATTAATGGAAAGATGTTCGTTTACTTTGACACCAACTGTTCGTATGGCTTTGATGACTTGTACGATTTAACTTCAGATGACCTCTATGATTTGACTCCGAACGACTCAGTCTTGGGTGGGCCAAGTCCAAACGACCCTGTTTTAGATGGTTGGTTCTCGAATGACCTGGTTGTAGATGGCCTTGACTTGGACGACCCTCCTTTTGCAATTTCTCCTTGTTTGCACGATGTTTTCTAAGACAATTTAGACAGCCTGTACGCCTCCACACACCAACAATCCTTTTGCTTGGATGGCGTGCTGTATGGTTAGTATGGTTGTTGAATTTTTTTTTTGCAACAGTTGTATGACTGTCAACATTGCTCCATCGAACTCTGTTTTGCACAAAATTGTTTGATTCTTCCTCCTATCTCCAGCCTTGTCTTGCTATTGCTGAATCTTTTCAACCTGCATAAGAAAAAGAGATTTTGTTGGCAATGGGGAGGGATTTTCAACAAAAGCCTTCCTGGCACTTATCTTTTTTGCAATGCAACTTCCTTCATGGTAGAATTTTTCTTCCTCTACTGCTTTTGCACAATGGGATGATACTTGTCCTCACTTCAGAAATTCATTGAAGCCTTTCTATATGCCTTGTATAACTTTGTACCAGGACGTCTCCTGTGTGCTCCTCCTTGGTGTTGAGCATTTGAATGGGAAATTGCAAGCTCATAGCATCTATTTTATAAGATGAAAGAGGTAAGGGGACACTTGGCATACGTGCGACAACTGCCCCTTAACTGCCACTTCACCTTCCATAATTGATTCACATGCAACTAACTATTTTGCATGTATTTCCTTACGTACTTTGCTTTTGCCATCTTGTGCATGGTAGGTCTGTTGTAACACCATACACTTACGAATCTGTGATTTCTTTTGCTATTGGATTGGATAGTCCAGGAAATGGCTCCTCCAACTGCTCCTCTAGGTGGCTTGTGGACCAAACCTCTTTTGCAGACCCAAATGACCTGTTTTGCCTGACTACCTCGATTGTCTTGATGACCTGTCATGGTTTTGTTCTTTACGACCTTTGTGGCCAGATGACCCACCTCCTCGTCTTGACGGTCTTCTCTTCTACTTTGTGTGACTGCCTCTTCAGCTCTGCTTCGATTCCATCAGCTCGTCGGTCTTCTGGCAACTCATCCTCTACTTCCAACAAATGTAGCATGACGATGGTATTCTGCAGTTGAAGGAATGACAGTAAATCAACAACACAATTCATCAAAATGCAATCAAGCAACACTTAGATGACCTCATATCTCACTCCAAACGACTTGCATGCACAATCAACTATCTTTGACGGCCCTATAGAATACAAGTTAGACGGACCTATCTGCAATTCAGACGACCATGGATTCAGTTCAGAGAATTTGTCTTTTGTTCAAATAGCCTTGGCTTTGCATGGGATGACTTGGGTCAACATTCAAAACGACCCAATTTGTACGCTTATAACAAATAAAATAAAGTGGAAACAATTCGGATAATCTATCTACAACAATGACAATCACTTGCAATCACATGCACAATGCTTACATAGTCTGCACAACAATGGCTGAATGGAGATATTATTATAAGCAAGAATACATGTATGGTATACAATGCAAGTTTCTCTCCATGCATTCTTGTATCCTTCCATACTCTCTCTTATGTATCTCTGTGTATGTACCTATGTGTACCCTTTCGACTAAATGTGGGGTCCTATTTATACATTTGGGAGGTAGTTACTTCCTTAACCAACTACTTGACACATTTACTCACATTACATTTCTTATGCATTTAGATTTCATTTCATGACTAACTACATGACTTATTATTTATATAACGTTATCAAACACTTTATCGTATACATAACAAAACATTAAAAAAGCACAAATCTATCTCATTCAAAATTGCATGTGCATGTACTTGATTTCCGACACACTATATTATGTACGAGGTGGCGCTTGAGATGGCGCCACATCTGCACTAGTGCCTACATATGCCACACTAGAGGAGTCACAACAAGAGAAACACTTGTTTTACACACAAATTTGGATCAAGGGTAAGCCAACACATTTTATTGTCAACAATGGGAGTTAAAAGAAAATAATTTCTGCTCACATTATAAAGGATTTGAATCTTCCTGTCATACTACCATATAATGTTGGATGGTTGTAAAAAGGGAAAGATATTCGTGTCACTCAACAATGTCTCCTTTATTTTTTGATCAATACTTCTTATACACATCCACTGTGGGGGTTGAACTCGGGTCTCATCACCGATAATGTAATTGGCGTCCTTGCCGGTAGACCACACGCACACAGATAATGTCTCCTTTCTTATGCTATCAAATTTTTCAAAAATGAAGTTTTTGTGATATGCCCTTGGACGTTTATGATGTGATCTTGTGCCAACCATTCATGTGGAAGAGACATGGTTTGTATTAGTCAAGACCTCAATGTTTCATCATCATTGTTAGTGGTTAGTTCTTTAGGATACCAGATGTATCTTCTCCTATCTCTGTTTCCTTAGTGCCAAACAATGCAAGAAGATGATAACTAAAACAAGGAAATTCATTCTCTCGATGATCAAGCCATAAAGCACAAGGAGGACTGTTGCTACCACCACCCTGATTATAGGATCTATGCAATACAAACAAATGGATGGAATTGTAGCAGAATATGATGACATGTTCAAGTCACCAACTGGGGTGCCACTTAATTGTGAGGTAAAGCATTCCATTTATTTAGTTCCTAGTTCTTTGCCTAATAGATCCATGTCTCACAGATCTGCCCTTGAAAATGATGAAATCAAGAGGGAGATCCAATAATTAATTCAGAGGGGGCACATCAGACCAAGTGCTTCACCATGTGGCAGTCCAATTGTCTTGGCTCCAAAGAAAGATGGAACATGGAGACTCTATATTGACTACAGAGCTTTGAATAAAATCACTATGAAGAATTGTTATCCACTCCCTCAAATAGATGACTTGCTAGACCAGCTTCATGGTGCAAAGTTCTTTACCAAAAATGATTCATTTTGGCTGTCATCAAATACCCATTGAGGCTATTGATGTATGGAAGACTGCATTTAAATCAAGGACCAAATGTTGTCAAAGATTTGTATTGGGTTCACCCATATTTCTTGGCCACTACACCAAGTGACCAAAGGAGGTACCAAATCCAAGTTTCATTGGGGAGGTACACAATAGAGAGCATTTGAGAAGATGAAAGACCAATTGTGTTCAGCTCCTTCACTTTCCCTACCTGATTTGTGGCAGCCTTTTGAGATAATGACTTATGCATCCAAGTATGCATTGGGATTTGTTCTAACACAGCATAGGCATCTAGTTGCCTATCACATTGAGACATTTAATGAAGCAATAGGAAAATACCCCACTTATGACAAAGAACTCTATGCCATTGTCAAAGCATCTAAATAGTATAAGTACTACATCTTGGGTAAAGAAATAGTTATCCATATAGATCATAGATATGTGGAGTTCATTCAGGCACAAATAAGATAAGATAATTCTATTAATGTCCATAGATGGCCAAAGAAGGCCAATGGGATGTATTCAAAAGAGCTTTTACAAATTACAATGCACTATGGTAACCCAAAAGTACTACAAAATTAAGTAAAGTAGGGTAAAAATTCTAGTGTAAACTACTCTAAAGTGGAATAATTATATGGCATAAAATTACAGCCTCCAAGGTTACCCAAAGTTACCCAAAATGGATAAACCCTAACATGCTAAAAGTAATGATTATGAGAGAGCTAGAAGTTGAGGTACAATAGAGATACAAAGGAGTTCCAGTGGATCCAAGTGCCAACATTAATCTATAGTGGGATGTAAAGTAGAAGCACAGTTGTTGTTTTCACCAACTATCCCAAAAGGACCAACACAGGATCTAATGATGCTCTCAGGAGAATGGCCAGAACTAAGAGGGCCTTGTTGAATAATCTTGGGAGGACATTGAGTTCGACTCCTCAAGACTCTACTAGCATCCATGGCTGTGGAACCAATAGAAGAGGACAAGAAACTGGTAAGCTATTTGTCCACAACTCCTCAGTATGTGAGGGGTGCCCGAAGCCCAACGTTGAAGAATTGCAGTCCTATCTTGTCGCAAGCAAGAAGAAAGAGATGGAGCCCAATAACCACTCTTATATGCAAACAAGGGTACACAGATCTGTCATTAACATTTTGGATAGTTGTAGCTTCAAATGAGCACTTATTACTCTTGACTGCAAAGATAGAGTGAAAGAATGAGGTGATTAGTCTAGTAGTCTATCTCCCTTGTAATAATTGATGCTGAAGAGTGTTAGCTTCCCTGAGGTAAAGAGCCAAGCATCTTTGTTTAGGATAGCTGAAAAAAGTGGCAAGCAGTCCACTTGAGTCTGTATACAAGCAATAGTACCTTTCTCGAATCTCATAATAATGACATCATAAGTGGGCCACATTTCTACAACAATTTTGTCTGATCAGCAAGCATAAGAAAGGGAGTGCCAATTCGGTAGCAGATTGTCTAAGCCAACCGCCATTTGTCACACTCACCATTATTTTTTATTCTTGTGGGCATCAGACTTCCAATTGGTCAACCTTGTATAAAGCTGATTTTGATTTTGCAGATACATACTGAGCTCTTTGCCTGGGTAAGCATGTTCTTGACTTTTATTTGCAAGATAACCTCCACTGTCACATGGGACATACTTAAGCAAAGTAGTGGGTCACTTTGGGGTAGATAAGATAAGACAATTCTAATAATATCCACAGATGGCCAAAGTGGGCAAATGGTACTCATAGAAAAGAGCTGTTACAAATTACGATGCACTGTAGTAACCACGAAGTACTATGAAAATAAGCTAAACTAAAGTAAAGAATCTAGTGCAAACTAATCTGAAGTGGAAAAACTGTATGGCATAAAATTACTTCAATTCTCCTGAAGTACTTCTACTGGCCTAAGATGAGGAATGATGTGGAGAGTTACATCAAGTCATTCACTCCTTGTGTTGATGTCAAACTGACCAACAAGAAGCAAGGACTGTATACACCATTGCTAGTGCCAGCCAAGCCTTGGGAATCCATTTCCATGGATTTCTTCTAAGCATGTTAATGATTGTATTTTCGTATTAGTTGATTGTTTTTCAAAAGTGGCTATCATGATTCCTTGTAAGAAATCCATTTCAGCTGAGGAGACTGCTAAACTCCATTTCTGCCATGTATGGCTCAACTTTGGTTTGCCAAAGCCCATTGCCTGTGACAAAGATAACAAATTTCCAAGTATTTACTTGTCCACCCTATGGGGCATGATGGACACAAAGCTGACCATGTCCACAACTTTCCATCCTCAGACTAATGGTCAAACCAAAGTTGTGAATCGGCTGATTGTATATCTGTTTCAAATGTGCAATTCGAAGCATCCACACAAATAGGATGAGAGCCTCCCCTACATTCAGCATGGGTACAATCAAGCTCTGTACAACTCTACCAAGCACAACCCATCTCATGTCTATTTTGATTTCCAACCCTTGGCACCCATTGATGTAGCTCTTCCTATGCAACCCATGGAGTACTCACCTCATGGACAAAAAGAAGCAGAAAAGACAACATAGTTTGTGGAACAGATTCAACATATCCAAAAACAGGTCCATGATCTATTGTAGGAGACAAATAAAAAATACGAGCAATGCCATGACTAACATTGGGTCCCACATCAATTCAAGGTTGGAGATAAAATATGGTTATGTCTTTAGAAGGAGAGACTTGCAGGACCCCATAGGAAGATCAAACCTCTTCACTATGGACCATACACCATCACCAAGAAGGTGGGAGAGAATGCTTTTGAGTTGAATCTTCCATATTATCTTGGTTTGCATCCAATCTTCAATGTTGAGCTTCTTAGGCCCTATTGTCCACCTTTGTTGGACACTTCTATAGTAGCAGAACAACTAGACATTGAAGACTTAATCCAAACGGTATAGTACTAGTGGAGGAGGATCAAATTTTTGAACATGGACTAAGACCATGAGAAGGCAGTCCATCTAGATGTACAAAGTGGTCAAGGCAGGACAACTTGGCCACAAAGATGAATGACTCACAAAGAATTATATAAAGAAATAGTTTCTATACTTGATGTTAAAAGTTGAAGCAATAGGGACCATTGCTTTTCAAGAGGGGATGGATGATCTAGGAATGTGACTTGTCCACTTTGTTGGGGGCATACCTTTGGGACTGGGACTTCATTTTGACCTATTCAAAATGTGTTGGAAAGCTTAGAGGTAAAACAAGAAGTTTTGATGGGGAATCGATGCCATAGGCTGATTCCCAATATTTGCATGGAAAGAAAGAACAGAAAAAAAAACACACACTCTGTAGGCCCTCAAAAATGCAAAATAAAGTAATTACTGCAGCGCCCAAATACATCTCTAGCCATGTTGACACATCAGTAGAGGAGAAAACACAAGAGAACAAGTAATAGTTATGTCATTATTAGTTAATATGCACTTTGTAACTCATAGAAGGTGAACCACCACATTGTCATCTGGGTGACCTTCTAACTTGTGGAAGGTGAACCACCACATTTCCATAGGGTTGACCTTCCATATTCAATATGGTGGATTTCCAACCTGCTTAATATTGTATAAAGAGAGATGTACCCTTGACTTAAAAAACATTAGTAATAGATGCAATGTTATAGCATCACATCTCAAAGATTGCTTGCATTGTACTTTCTTTTATGAGCAGTATAATCATTTTGTTATTTTTTTCTCATATGTTTTTTTTGTTTTGATTTGTTGTACTATTTTATTGTTCGAATTGCACTATTTCTTGATTTTCCTTAACTTGAAACTCTGAGTTTTGGCTCACTAGGAAACGTGGAAAGTCAAGATGAGTTTCCTACAGTTTCCAAGAAGTTTCCGAGTTTTGAAACAGGGAAACAATGGCACCCTAGGTGTTTCGTGCGACATAGCTTTACTCTTGTTCAACTTATTTTCATAGCACCTTTTGTTTACTACAGTGCATTTTAGAAACTCTTTTTGATGAGTCCCATGGGCCTACTTCGGCCATTTGTGGACATTAATAAACTTATCTTATCTATAGGATAAATCGTTGAAAATCTTGGAAAGGCCTTTTCACATTTGGAATCTTTATGAACTATCATGGGAGTCACAGTTGAAAATTTTCGATGATTTCTCCATCTCGGGTAATTTTCTAGGTACATGATTAGTTTACCACAATTTCGTATATATGTTTTAAATTAAATATCAAATATATGATTTCAGTGGACAGGGAGTGGAACTCCATAACATTTCAGCATGAATAAAGAATTCCGTCCACCCATCCGGTGTTGCTCTCCCCCTTCTCTTTGCCTTATGGAAGGGGACTTGTCTTGTGAGCATGCTTTTAATTAGAGGGATAGGTGAGGGAAACCCTAAATCAGAGGGACTTTGTTTTTCTTCTCAATAAGGCATGTGCAGGACCTTGCTAGCTTTAGCCAACTTATGTCGCATTTCCTCTTGAGGATGCGGGCTCAATCCTTTGCACTGTCTTGGGGCTTCATTTCATTCTTTGCCCAAAGGGCCGTCAGAAGTTATTTTCAAGCTTCCAGGAATCTTTGGTGTCAAAGGCAGACAACGCCCAAATAGCCTAGGTAGTATGAGGTGCATGTGCCCAAATCTTTGTCCTTGTTTCTTTGCTTACTGTTGTTGTTGTAGTGACGGGGTGGGACCCCACACTAGACATGCTTATGTTGCACTTGATAGATCCCTTTAGATGATCAAGTGCGGCCAATGTGGCAGCATAACTAGTTGATATGGCATGCAAGTGGCAAAATCTAAACAATCTTTTTAATATTTAAAACAAGTCAGTGTGTCCTTTTCTCATTTGGTGATTACCATAGGTGTCAGAGATTTGTGCAGGGCTACAAATAGGCTGACTAGTGCAATCAGAGTATGCCCAAGGAGCTTGTGTATATGCTTTATATTTATAGCAAGGGAGATTACTGGAAGATGTTTTAAGAACTAGATGCACACATGGAGCATGCTTTATGGAGAACGACCTTTTTTATGTGGAAACTGCAGATTTGTGCTTCTTGGCATGTGCTAGAACACTGTGAAAATATAATTCAATTGTAATGTCAGAATTTATCAAGTTCAGCATGTTATTTATAGACATTTTGCAGGATTTCTTTTGTTTTTTTAATTCTCTATTTCTTCTGTCAACTTACAGTGTTATTGTACATTAGAATTGAACATTCATCCATGTTGAATGTGTGGAGTTTCCTATAATCAAGATGGTCCAATGATATATTAAAGTAGGTGTATAGTTTCTTTTGTATGTCTAGCCTGTAAAATCATGATCCAGATCATAAAATCCACTTTAGCTGTCCACAATGTATTTCGCCTTGCAAAGTTTTCTGTTGAATTCTTCATCTTTAATTGAGCTTGATTTGATGCTGACTGTTAAATTTTTGCTTTGACGTAAATTCTAGATTTATTGCAGCATAATTTAAGTCTGCTAATTTATGATTGCTGTTTTGCAGGAATATCTGGTACCTCAGGAGTATGTGCAGGTCATGAGGGCCTCGATGTTGAACAAGTGTCCAGTATCTTCATATGCACAAGTCTGTGATGTGTTTATGAAAGAATTGGGCAGGCTTCCCAATGAAGTATTATTTTAGGCTGATCTTTTGTTTGATTCCATGTTTGTAATACACTACGTTTTCTTTAATCAGGCAAATCCCACGCGGAGAGTGGAAAAAATTCTCCAACTGTACTTATTTATTTATTGAAGTTGTAATATGTGATTGTATTCATTGATTTACATGTCACTTACCTTACCTAATAACAAGGTTTTGGTTTGAATGGAAGAGAGGATTATTAACTAAAGCTTGATATTCTTTTTTTTTAAATTTGAAAAGGTGTTCTTGGAGTTCAATCCTGTTCCATTGGCAAGTGCTTCGCTTGCTCAAGTGCATGCTGCTCGCACTCATGATGGCGAAAATGTGGCTGTCAAGGTAATCCGAAGGACATCTCAGAAAGATGTATTATCACTACTCATGAGTTTGTTATTATTGAAGTCAGCTGTACTTTTATTTATCATGTTGCATGTTGGTATACCCATTTAGGTCTGGTGTCTGGTCCTTCATTAAGAAATGTCTGTTTTGCTTCAGTCTCCTTGTGTGTTTATGCCTTTAGTCAATCTTCAGTTTCATAACATCATTATGCTACTCAAGGAAACTCATTCTGGTAAAAAGATCTTGGGTTGTAGGTTCAGCACACGCATTTGACTGACACAGCCGCTGTTGACACTGCCACTGTGGAGTTGGTTGTCAATATTTTACACTGGATTTTTCCTGCATTCGATTATAGGTACCTGTCACCCAATAAGATCATTTGTTGGTTTGTTGTATTTCAAGAAAAATGAAAAATAATGTCTGAGCTGCATATAGAAAGTTTGATTATATCACTGATTAAATGGCCAGGTATAATCTCTTCAGTTGCTATAACATGAAGGGTACATATATATTTTATAGGATGTTTGCATTTACAGACTTCAATCAGAATCTGAAGTTTGAAGTTTACTTCATTTGTAGGTGGTTAATTGATGAAGTGCACGAGAGTCTTCCAAAGGTAAGTATCCATAATTTTATATTATGTATGTGTAGTGTTAGTGGGAACACTATCATGAAGGTTTAGTGAATTTTTGATGTTGCAACACTGTGCATCTTTCTTGCTACAAAATTCTGGTAGTAGCATATTTCTTTTGTGGAGGATAAGGCTTGGTTTATGATGATTTTTGTTTAGATTTACATTGTAGAAGTTTTATATTGTTCATATGACCCCATGATATTGTTTGTCTTTTGGATGTGATGAATGCGATCCTCTTGTGACCATTGGTGCAAGCATGTCTTCAGTTAAAAGCTATTCCTATTATTGCACATGATATTTAATCTACCTCTTAAGTGTGTGTTAGTTTCACCCTGCATAATAACCTCTGTTTTCTAATTGTTGGATAAGTGCCATTGTAATTCCAGGAGCTTGATTTCGTATTTGAGGCAAAGAATAGTGAACAATGTCTTCATAATTTCCAAAGATTGTCTCCTCATCTTGCCCCTTATATTTACATTCCCAAAGTTTATTGGAAGTTGAGTACGCCAAGATTGCTGACAATGGAGTTTATGAATGGTGTTGGAGTTACTGATGTAGATGCAATCAAGGGACTTGGAATTTGGCCAAGTGATGTTGCAAAGCTTGTTAGTACTCTCATATAATTCAGATCCCTCTGTGGTATTCAGCATTTTGCCAAGCAAACATTATATTCTTATTTTAAAACAATTAACTTAAAGACAATGACTTCTTTTTGAGCTTTACAACTGTCGGGCTAAACTCAATTCTGGATGTAACGTGCAGATAAGCCAGGCTTTTGCAGAGATGATTTTCAAACATGGATTTGTACATTGTGACCCACATGCAGCAAACATGATGGTTCGGGTTGCCCCCTTTCGTAAAACTGGTGTTTTCGGTAGAATTTTACTCAAGTATCCTTTTGCAGTTTGTTGTTGACTCATATTTTTTTGATTGCCTGTTTTTCATTTTTATATATATATATATATATATATATTTTGAATCCCCTTGGTCATAATCCGATATCTAAATTATGGCTTATTTTCTTTTGGTGATAATTTTGTTAGATCACAATGAATTTGTGTCATTCATGAAGTGGTAGGACTGAGCTGATGGCAATTTTGATTTGATTGTAGAGTCTCATTGAAGTGAATGAGACATCGTGTCAATATTATTAGGTTTTATTAAACAGCGAGTTATTGTTTTTGAATGCATGTTTCTCTTTGATACTAAAACACAAATTTGCACATCTTCTTTGTCAAGAGGATACTTTTCCTGAGTTTGCAACTGGCAGCAGTACAAGATTAGTATATTCAATAATAGTTGAATAATGTCACTGGTCATAGTTTGTACACAATGCCTTATATCCTTAGGCAAACAACAAACAATTTGGGTGCAATAGTATGCTTTTCGTACATGAAAGATTAAAATAAACGGAAGCTAATAGAAATTTCACTTCTTCATGTGTGCAACTCAATACAAACAAGTATTATATCCTTAAATGATATATAATTGGGGTAATATTTAGAAAGAGAGACACTTGAACCCTAATACTTTATTTCATGTACTTGAAAGATCTCAGTAGATGAAATTTAATAGATGTGCAGTTACACAATGTAATGCCTACAAGAAATGTTATAATCTTGAAATGACAATTGGGGTGTGATGTAGTAAAAGGTTTATTAAAGGAACATACGTGGTAGTCACATTCTTAATAGGAAGGTTGAATGTACATTTTACGATATGAATGAATACAGGGGTAATTGATGTAATACAAACATGGGCCAAAGTCTATGAAGGTAAGAACGACAACTCCATGGTTGATGCATGAGTAGAAAATGATAAATTATATTTCCTAAATAACTGCAAATTGAGTGAGAGTCAATCCATTTAAAGTAAGCTCAAGTGGTATTAAATAACATTCCAAATGAACCCTTTAATTCCTTTGTTTTGAAAATTGTTGATTTGGAACCCAGGAATATCTCTCCTTGATTACCTGCTTTTGTACAACTTTGTTGTCAAAATAGAAGACATTCATATAAATGTGGATGTCAGTAAAGCCTGATGTTCATTATCTTTGATACTTATGATCAGCATTGCTCTCATTGGTCTTGTTTATAAGTGTCAATATATTGTGCGTAACACTATGATCTGGTTTTGCAGGCATAATTGGATTCTTCTTCTTCTTCTTATTATTATTATTATTAAATATTGTATGTTTTGTTTGGATTGTGTTTTTTTTTAAAATAAAATTACATAGGAGAATTGATAACTTCCCATCATCATCTCCATCCGGGCAAGGGTTCAATTCTGGCTGCTGCCACTATAACCCCTACCGACTCTCGGTTAAACACTACCCGCTAAGGGACGTGAGGTGGACGTTTGAATTGCATTGTTGGCAGAGAATTGATAGGGGTCAAATTCTGAGCAATTGATGAGGAGTGACCCATTTGAACTGCCTTAAATGTCTCCATGTGAATTATGTTAGTCAAAGTTTCAATATCCAGAAAAGTTGAGTCAGATACATGCAATCTTGACTTGATGGGATGATTACTTACGGTTTGTAGATTGTTAATTTGTATTTGTTTTTAATATTTTGGTGATGTAATTTTCAAATATACTCAATTGATTATAGTGACAATTTCTTGTTTGACATTTATTTATTTTTTTCAATTCCTTGCATAAGAAAATTTCCTCGAGTTTGTCCCAAGTTAAATTAATGATAATTCCATAATCAAAACTAAACCTCCATATTTTTATCATCTGTAAAATTACACCATACCAAACAGGGAAAATATGAATCTTGTTTAGAAAACTACCACCATTTCTTCATCTTCATGTTCATTAAATTGTGGTATGTAAGTGCTAGTCTCATAACATGGTGTTGCTTGTTTGAGATTACTTGACAAGTTTAAACTAGTTGGCAATTTATTTCTCAAATATAAACTTGTTATAATTTTTTATTTACATGTGGAGCAATAGTGAATGGCATGCAATATTATGAGCACAGCTTGAGTTCAGATCTCTTAAATTCGGTGAAAACTCCTACAATAAGGAACAACCTGTAATAATATGGTTTGTTGTAATACCATGGTAATCTGGTTCCTATAAATGTTGTGATAATATGGTTGGGGCCCATTTCAATCTTATATAACCAAATGAAATATATAATCTACGCATATATATTCAATATTGCTTTTTTTCTTCAAGTCCATACATATACATATTCCTTTAAAAAATAATATTATTAATGATGTTTTGTTATCGTTATGATTGATCACTTATTTGTCAAGTTATATGCCACAACTCTTGAGATGAAGCTTTCTAAATAACCTGGGGGTGGCAGCTCTAGAGCTAGAGGATATTTACGATTTTCAAAGATGTTTTAAGACCAAGGACATATCTTCACTATTTGTGCTATCATTGAGGAAGCTCGAACAAGGTCCTCTAAAGTTTTTGTTGCCTTTCTAGAGGACTCAATACAATGCCTCAACCTTCCTTATTCTAGAGTGTACAACACAAGGTAGCTTTGAGCTCCTCATCGTGACTCTCATAAGGCTTTACAAGGCAATGTTTGGTTTTTTTCGGGTAACCCATGGGGTATTGGATGGGATTATGTTATTGGTGTTAAGCAAGGTTGCCCTCTTGCATTGATTATCATTGTTATATACATTGATGAGCTCGTGGACTTCACTCAATGCCATGTTTTCAATGACATATTACTACTTGTCAACGATGGGGTTCTCATTGCTCATCTTTTCGATTATTTGCAAACATTGTTGGATATAGTTACTCTATTCTATGGCCCTATACTGCTTAGGGTTGATCTTAGACTAAGATTATGATCTTTAGTACCTTAAAAAATATGCTTTCCAAGTTCCAATTATCTCACAAGGTTGAGCCTATTAAGATCACATCTTATAGTTATTTGGGGTTTAATTCTCAAGTCCATCACTTGTCTCCCAATGATGACTTTGCAGGGGATGCATTTTTTTTTTTGGGGGGTGGTAATCGAATATTAACATTTTCATGATATCCTCTCGAAGATGCTACTTTTGACCTATAGTTTTTGGCGATTTTGAGGTTTGGGTCTTGTTGATCAAAGAGTTTAGACTATTTTGCTTCAGTGTATGATCCGTTATAAGTGTACAATTGTTGGTACATTGACAAGCCAAGATTGTAACCCACCTATTTTGTTTTGAGAGCATCATAAAACTTGCCTTCTATCTTCGTTTGCTTTGATGCATGGTAGATTGTGCTTCTAGTTAGTTGAGATACCCATTCTTAGCTCATTGCTTTATCGATAGAGGTGCCTTTATGAATATCACTAGTTGAGGGAGAGGTTGGTACTTGGAGATTAGCTTGCATCCCTAACCTATTGGGATTTCCAAGTATCACACTCTAGGAGGCTAAGTTGTTTCGAATGCATGAGTCATGTATATGAGTGAAGGATGATTCATTGTACATAGTGTTTAGTGCATATCGAATTATTTTTTAGACAATAACAATGGTAAGATAAAGCGTTGTCAATGAGCGTCATAATCCAATTGTATCTCTTCCTAAGAATGAGGGAAGAGGGTAATCAACAACTGAAAAATGATGCATTGTTGACGTTGATAAAGGGCAAAGTGGACACAAGTATGGTGACATATAAAACCTGATTTGGCTAGAAAGTATGATAGTCTTAGATGTGATTGACATAGACTGTGCATCCTTCTTGCATGGGATAGAAGTTCGACATTGGAACAATTGCAGGTGGTGTACCCAATGGCGTGCCAAAGGTGAGTTTGGAATGGGAGCAATTGTAGGGTGGTGCACAACATAGGAGTTTCTTACAAGAGTGGTGGTTGCCTAATCAACTGAATCGACTTGTCAAAACGAATAGTGTTTGAGGTTATGTAGAAGTCATCCAAGTTTAATGACGATGAAACAAAAGACCTATGCAGACATTGGAAATCTTGCATGACGATTTGGAAGGCCTATGGCCAAATAGATGGACTAGATGGAAAAAATATGCATGTTTCACAAATTTAAGAACGAAAAAGATGGATAGTGCAATGATTGCAAAGAAGTGGGATAAACAAATTTGTGATTTTTGTGGTGGAAGGACATTTGACAAAGGAATGCCCCTTTAATTTGAAGGCCACTCAACAAGTATATGCACTACAGAAGGAGAATGCTTTAGTAAGAGGTGCTGGTAGTGGTAGGTTTCACAACCACTGCTAGGGTGAGAGGAAAAACCAGATTGAGTATGATATGAATGGCGGACCTATTGTTTAGTAACATAAATTGCATTTGGGGGGCACTTTGTGAGAGATTGTCAAAGTCATGGGAGTCAAAACAAACCAATGATGCACACAGGGTGGGAGAATCATGTTGAGAGTCAAATCCCCAAGTAAAAAACAATGGGCAATGTAAACCTGATTTGAGTCAATGAGGTATGATGATATATGATAGATGAGCAGCGAGTGCAAGAGTGAGTTGTGTAGACACCATTGGAGACACAAACAAAGGAGTCTATCCCAAACTTAGGGATATTGCAATAAAATATTGGAAACCTTTGAAAACATGAACTTTTAGCAAAATGTTTGTCTGCTGATTGAGAATGATTAAGACGAGGATGAAACCAACAATCTGACCAAACATGAACGGCAGAAATGGTGTAGTCTTGATGGAGGATGCTGTCTAGAAAACTAGTGCCATTGGCATGAGGGTGTAGGCCTCCTAATTGATGATGAAGCAGGTTGTCCTGATGATAATGGACGTCTACATGGAGGAGCATGATGTTCTGATTGTGGAGGATACCATCTGGGTGAGGAAGCTTGTCATCTAGATGATGGAGGATATCATATTGACCTCGAGGATGAACATAGTCTGGGTAGCAATGAATGCAATTCAGAGAGTGGCATGGATGACAAACACAATTTAACAAGTGTTTTGGAATATGAGTATAGTTCGGGTGGTAACTGATAAAGGAATGTGTCCTAGAAAATGAGAACATGGTTCAAGAAGTAGAAATACAATTCAAGTCTAGTAGGGGGTATGCAAATGCTTTCTCAGCCTGGCTAAATATCGTTCAAGGTCAAAGGGAAGATGCCTGAAGAGGAACTTGTAGGATCTTGTATGCTGTTCAGAAGCGTTGATTTGGGTTTTCAGAGGATGAGATTTTTCTCTTGGCCATCACAACATTGTAGTAAGCAGCCCAACAATTTCTACTTTTGCGAGAAATTTTCCTCAAAATCCAGCAACCTCCTCAGAATGACCTGCGAAATATGTCAGAAAATGCTGTTGGCATGTCGGACAATGGCAATACAACTAAATCAAATGAAATTCCGATTGAGGTTCAAAATTTTCTTCCATCACCTTGCCCTTTTCTGAGGTCGATACTTGTACAGTGACTTGCATAAACTAGATGCAGAAGTAGTATTCCTCACTTAAAGTGATTTGTTTGTCTGAAATGCATTTGAAGAGCAAGGCCTCTCTATGTTGTTTGTCAAAGTTGGCAGAATTAGTGCCTGACCTTTGCTTCTTCACTAAACTATCTGGTATGTTTCCTGATATTCACAGATCGTGAGTATCATGTGACTCCAAACATTTAAGCTTTACTCAGCGAGTTTCTGAGATTCAGAGAGAACTAGGCTCTGGGTATTGGCGATGACAAACCCTTAATTTGTGCTAATCCTAAAATTTTTCAGTCCACAACAAATATACTTTCAGCAAATACAGATGTCAAGCTTACAAGAAATGCAGTTACAGCACCATATAGCTGTGCTAAAATTTCGGCCTTTTGCACCCAAATCACATGACGAAGTTTGGATTTCAATATATGGATTACTGATAGATCAGAAAAAGGACTTTCAAATTTTTATTTCAAGCACTAGGTCTGCAGGTTATGATATCCTTCCAAGAATCCAAACCTTATTCATTTTCAAATTTTCAGCTCTAATTAGTTTTCAGTCTATTTTTGACAATTTCAGATGTTGATTTCACTGCAGAAATTTACAAGTCTAAATGTTTTTTGCTCTGACTGTACTTAAGCATGTCCTAGTTTCTGGTATTCATTTGTTATGTTCCAAAGTCGTACAACCAGCAGAACCTGAAAAAAAAGGTTTATATAGCAGTACCAAAAGCTATATTCCACGGGCATAAGCCTTGAACTTTGCGGGTCGTCTTAGAGACGCATCCCAGTATCCTGGAACTGTTGTCACATTTTGCACGGGGTGCAATGTCTTCAATGTTGTTTTGTAACAGTGCTGCTCTTCCTTTCCCTCCTTCCGTTTTCCTTCCTTCTCTCCCTTTCCTTTTCTTTCCCATTCTCTTTCTCTCCCCCCTTTTTCCTTGGAGTCCCCCAGTTAAGTCTTCCTAAAATTGGCTAAGTGTTGGTGCGAAGTTCGCACTTCGCCCAGTTTTGGTGCGAAGTGCGCACTTCGCCCAGTTTTGGTGCGAAGTGCGCACTTCGCCCCACTTTCTGGGCGCACCTTGCATCGGCAGACTGGCAGGTCAACGCAGAAGAAAGATAAAATGCCGGAGCAGGTCCATATGGCGGCAGACACCAGTGTTCGCCTGTGCGCAGTCCGACTTCTCAACAGAGCCGGAATGCGCCCTTGACAGGTGTACGGTAGGGGAACAAACCCGGAATTTGACCAAGGCGTGAAGGCCTTCCCAACCGCACTGTTTTCTGCCCACGCATCCCAAGGAGCTCCGATCCCAAGTGAAGATGGATAGATTGCCCTCTAAGGCAGGCATGTGTCACACAGCATAACCCATCATCAGACAAGTGTCCAGCTTCGGGATTTGAACCAAGACTGCCGACCAAAAGGGATAAGCATGGACTGCCCCGCACCGCTGCGTTAATAGCCTCATTCAAAGCTGATCCGAGGTTTCACCCGCTCCGACTACCAGCAAGCTCGCCGACTTGAAGATTTGCCCAAGCACTCCGCCACGTAGCTGTCCGGCCTTCCGGGAAGACCATGCTCGCGGGTACAGCCCGATCCGACAAAAGGTCGGCATTTGCAGCTCTTTCGCCGCTTCACGTCGACTTATGTTTGATCGGGACTCGTGCCCATTAATGTAATGGGTGGGACTCGGGCTATAAAAGCCCATCTTAAATTCATTGTAAAGTGTGGAAGGGGAATGTTTGTTAGGGAATTACTGTGCTTACTGTAACCGTGCTTCTGCATATAAATACAATCTGTATGCCTGGTTCTGTTCTACCGCTTTTATTCCTTATGCTTATGCTTTACGCGATTCTGTGTCATGGCTTGTTGATTCACTTCGGCATTTGATGGTCGGGCGCCTTTAGCATTATTTCCGTACTTTTAATTTTCGTATAATAGATGTGGTAGCGGTTCCATCGGTTATGTGTGACGTTGCTGGCCCGTATCCGGTGATTGATGCGATCCCCGCTCGTTAGTTCCTTGTAGGGAATGTTTGCTAGGGAGCCATTGAAGTCGTGCGGTTAAACTCTCTCGCTTAACACATATACCGGCTCGACATCTCTAGGTTTACTTTCTACCCGTCGGTCGTACGTATCTCGGTGATTGATACGATCCCTGCTGTTAGTTCCTTGTAGGGAATGTTTGCTAGGGAGCTATTGAAGCTGTGCATACACTGCTTGTGTATCGGAAGTACGCCTAGGCTTTGCAGTTCCTTGTCATGCTCTGTGTTTGTATGCAGTAAGTAGCGGTGATTGTTGTGTTCCCGTACTGTTAGTTCCCCCCCACCAACCTTTGGACATATTTGTAATCTCTTTCTGTACATTTGTCTCTTTCAGTTCATTTATTTCTTTCCTGTTCCCTTTAGCTTAAATCAGAAAACCCCCCCAAAAGGAGCCGGCCTTCTCCGGAGATTGGCTCGGAAGGCATCTCTTCCTTCCGGCCTTTCATGCTGGTGGGCGAATCTGGGCGCATTAACCCAAAATCCTTTCCTCATGGCAGATTCGTAACCAACAGGAACATGTCCCAATGTCTCAGAAACACATATCACCATCCTGGAAATGTGTTTTGATGACCCTTGTCATCTCTGTCCCAAAAACTTCATGGAACATAGCCAGAAACAAATAAAACACAAAATAGTCACATCGAGTCTGTATGGCATGTCCAGGGTGCAGCTTTTCTTCTTATGTTTTTATTTCTAGGGTTTCTTCAGCGCTCCACAGAATTGTTGTGCCAAAATGCTCTCTACACATGAACAACAGCAACTGTGCAATCTGCAAGGCTAGATGTTTTCACAACCGTGGTCTTCCTTTCACAGCATTTGCTTTGGCCTAAGGCTTTTTATGACAGTTTTTGTGGCACTGATTTCTCTCTTCCTGGTCTGTTCATTCCCTTTTATGAATGGTTTGTGCTTGAATACCAATAATTGATAATAGAGAATTGGAGTGGTATGGAGCATATCTTTTTCATTAATTAGAATCATTTCTAAACATACATGAGGGAAGGGGAGGGTGTGTTCCATGAGTAAATTCCCTTCAAGTACTTCTTGTTTATTACATTAACAATTTATATACCGTTTAGACATTGTTAAAGATGAAGAATATAATGTTTTACTTTGTAACATTATTAATATTATAAAAGTTATTACATTAGATATAATATAATTATATAAATAATGGGTCAAAGGGTGTGTTCCATGAGTAAATTCCCTTCAAGTACTTCTTGTTTATTACATTAACAATTTATATACCGTTTAGACATTGTTAAAGATGAAGAATATAATGTTTTACTTTGTAACATTATTAATATTATAGAAGATATTACATTAGATATAATATAATTATATAAATAATGGGTCAAAGGGTGTCAAGGATAGGATGTGACTCTATACGGTGACCTGTAATGACTAATAATATATTAAGTATCGTCCACACAATACTTTGCTTCTAGCATTTGAAAGATTCCAACAGATGAAAGCTAATATGACACTGATGCTTCATCTATGCAATTCAATACATACAAGAGGTGTTATATCCTTAGAAATTGGAACCTAATACTATGTTTTATAATGGAAAGATTTCAACAGATTGAAACTAATACAACACTTCATTTTCTTATTTATGCTATCAAATACCTACAGAACATTGTCTGTCCTTGGAAAGATACAGTTAGAGTGCAATATTATGCTTTTCTACTAGAAAGATTTCAACAAGTGGAAACTGATATAACACTTCACTTTCCATTTTTATAATGCAATAAGAAAAGAAGCATTTTAGATCTAGGGAGATAAACAATTGAAACCTAATACATTGTTTTCTGCAATCAAAAGATAACCTTTTGGTACCTGATGAAATACTTTTCATGCTTAAAAGACTTCAATTGGTAGAAGCTATATAACCCTTCATTTCTACCTCTGCAAACAATAGTTTTACATTGGTAAAAATATGAAAATGTGATACCTGAAACTATGTTTTTGGTAATTGAGAAACTTAAATAGATGGAAACTGTTGGTTATGAATCTGCCATTAGGAAAGGTTTTTAATCTTTTGCGCCCTAGATTCGCCCAATAGATTGAAAGGCCGGAAGGAAGGGATGCCTTCCGTGCCAATCTCCGGAGAAGGCCGACTCCTATACTAATCTATCTGGGGGTTTTAGATAAGGGAACTGGAAAGAAATAATAAAATGCAGAAAGAGATGTAAATATCATGTGTTTCGGTGGGAAAGAACAAGCAGCACGATCACTAGCTAATATCCAAACCAACAACAATCAAAACAAAAGCATGTAACAAAAACTATCACCGTTAATCCTTCCTATGTATCCTTCATTCAGTATTCCAGATTCAATTAAATGTCAATGCTTTTAATCCAGGATTCAGAATTACAGCAATCAGAAAAAATAAATGAACATGGAGCAGAAATACTTGCAGAAGGCAGCATAAAAGAAAGAGACAAATGAGAGAGCCAAGGATGTTTTTGTATTGATGCAAATGTCTGGTTACAGCAGAGCTTTCTAGCAATATGTCCCCTTTCCACCCTTTTACAATGAAGTTCTGCTATTTATAGCAGGAATTTCCCCCCAAATTACAAATATGCACGGAACCCAAGACCTGCAAAAAGTGCATGGATTAGACCTCCGCTGTACTTGCAGCAAGATTCACCTAGAATAGGTACAGCTCCGGACAGATTTGGCGGGTGAGATGTCAGGTCTGATAAATGTGGTAGATTTGGTACAGTCTGCCATTCAATGTTCACCCACTCAGTACTTTGGCAACACACCTTCTGTCTCATCAGGCCTGAATGCCGAAGTCCGTGTGGTCTGACCTCGACCTGTGGTTCGCTGAAATGGGGAGATCTGACCAAAGTCGCTGAGAAAATATGGCGACGCTGGGAGTCGCTCCAAAATGGAGCGAACCCGGGTTGCTCCTTGCCGTAGAAGAATTGATGACTTGGTTCTCCTTTCTTCGCAGTCGCTGATTTGGGGGGAGATGGCGGCGGTCGCTGAGAAAGGGTAGCGACGATGGGAGTCGCTCGGAAAATGAGCGACCGACGTCTGTCGCTACCTTGGTGCCTTAGCCGAATTCTGGAATCTACTCCCCCGTTGTCACTGAAAAATGGCAGCAACGCCTAGCATCGCTCCAAAACGGAGCGACCGGCGTCGATATTGAGCGCTGCCTTTACTTGAAGTATGCTTGGCGACAACGGACGACGACAGGCGGCGCTGGCGATCGCGGGCAGACCTGAGCGACGACGGGAATCGCTGGCGATCTTGAGCGACGATGGGAGTCGCTCTACACTCTACAGTTAGAATATTTTTCTTTTATCTCCTTTTTGTCTTTTGACCATGGTCGCTCAGAAAGGGGAGCGACGACGGGAATCGCTCCCGGGAATGAGCGACAGACGTCGGTCGCTCCCAAGCCAACACTTAGAAAATTCTTGCATATTTGTTTCCCCGCCGAGGTTCGCTAGAGGTTGCGGTGATGACGGTCTTCGCTGGAAAATGAAGGTGACGACGGGAGTCGCTCGAGCTTCAACACTTAGAAAAATTTCATGATTTTGCCCAGCTCGCCTTGCTGCTTGAAATGCCGTCGGTCGCCGGAGGGGATGGGCGAAGCTAGGAATCGCCCAAAAGAGGGAGCGACTCTCGGGATCGCTCCAAAATGGAGTGATCGTGGGAGTGCCCTAGGCTTAGCAATTTTTTGGCCTTTATCCCAAACTTGCTGAATTTGCTGAAATACTTGGAAAACAAAGCATGAAAGCAGAAAACTGAAAATATGGAAACTGCATGAGCAAAGTTGGAAAGGGAGGAAGGAGGGAGGCAACAGCAATTTTTCAGATTTTTTCAGAATTTGTACCCCTTAACAAAATGTGGCAACAAAAACTAACAAAAATTTTACCATCTGCACAATTCAATATATATCCTTCGAAATATAAACATTGAGGTTCAATGCTATAAGGTTTTAAAAGGTGCAAACTAATATAGCACTTCACCTATGAATTCAATAGCTACAAGAAGTATTATGTCCTGAGATAAACAGTTGGGACTCAATTCTAGGCTTGCACTTGAAACACTTTAATAAATAGAAACTAATAGGACACTTTGCTTCTTCATCTATGGAATGCAATACATAGGAGGAGCATTGTACCCTTTGATAGGTAAACAATGATAACAAACAATCGAAAAACACAATATTTCTTGTTCTCAAGATACTTCAATAGACGGAAACTAATATAACATTTGTTGTGTTCAATGCAATATGTACACGGAGCGTTATATGCCTAGAGGGATAAACAATTGCAGCCCAATACTTTACCTCTTGTACTTGAAATAAAGATAGAAATTAATATGATACTTCACTCCTCCATTAATGAAATGCAATGCATACAGGAAATAATAGATCTGCAAGATAATAAACATCAAAAACCCAATTCTATGTTTATTGTAATAGAAATATTTCAATATAGAGAATTTAATACCACGCTTTACATAATCAATTTAAAGAGTTTCAAGAGTGAATGACATACTTGTAATGGAAAGTTGTCATATAATGTGCTACATGAGCATTGTGGTTGATTTTTGGTGAAAGTGGATAATGGTAGGGCAGGGCCTTAGAAATTATAAGGTTGATTTTTGGTGAAAGTGGATAATGGTAGGGCAGGGCCTTAGAAATTATAATCACTTTAATGACGTAGAAATCATCAAGTAATTGCAAGGATGTTTAAGTATACTAAGAAATATATAAATTCTAATAGGGTAGATTATAAACTAAATTATAATGGTGATTGATGCTCATGAATTTCCCTCATAGCCATTGCACATTGATACTTCAATATCTGTTAATCGCCCTCTAGACAATTGCATATTGACTTTTCATCCGACATTGAAAATCAATTTAGGGAAGGGAAGCAAATTCAAACAAATATAGACTAATGGATACTGTGATTTGTTTGGATTCTAACGAGCTCATGAATGCCCCTAGCGCAGATCCATCTTATGTGGATCTGATATGCACCGAATGGTATCCAAAACACTCAAGGTGCACCTTGTAGATGTAAGAATTTGTGCCTTGATCCTTTTGGATACCTTTCCAGTGGATATGTGCTAGTTTTTAAACTTTAAAGCTTATTATAAATCTGTGTTATATTAAAAAACATGCTTATCTGTAAATTTGTATCAGTTGTATTTATTTATTTATTTATTTATTTTTTGTATTCAACCCCCACGGCGGATGTGTATAAGAAGTATTGATCAAAAAAAAAAATTGTATTTAATTTGAATAAATTAACAAGAAATAATTGGATAGGAGGGCAGTGGCTTTCTATTTGATCTTAGGTTTATTGAAGCCATAATCTATTTCTTTGACTCTGCCTTAGAGATAACCAAAATTTTCTTTATTGAGCATGATTAACATTGTTTCAACTTGTCTATGTAGGTAAGAGAAAGCCACAATTGATATTGCTGGACCATGGTTTATATAGGACGCTTGATTACTCCATCCGTGAGCATTATGCTAAACTTTGGAAGGTGTGTATTTTCTGTTTCTGAAATCGTAATTTTCCTAATAACTTTTATCACTTTATTATAATAAATACCAAAAATATTTTGATGAGATGTTCAAATGGTTCTTCCAATTTTCGATGCAGGCTCTTGTGTTTGCAGATGTAAATGAGATAAAGCAGCATAGTGTGAAGTTAGGCGCTGGAGAGGATCTATATGTGCTTTTTGCTGGCATTCTTACAATGAGGCCATGGAATAAGGTGGTTGACCCTGCTATAGACCATTTATGTATGGATGGAACCGATAAAGATCGGGCAGAACTTCAGGTAAATTTTTGAGGGTTCTCTACTATACATGCATCTTGATGTAGTGATTACTGTCCCTAACATTATGGTATATTTGCCCTTTTCCAACATATAAAAACAGTAATACTTTCAAATTCCAACAGCCATAGCTCAACTAGACATTGGAATTTTGTATGTAATGACTGAACATAGTTATGGTTTAGGGTTTCTTTTATAGAGTGTTTCTAATTAATTAACAGTAAACTAAGTATTACTAATTTTTCAAGTCCATTCCTAAACTCTCTGGACCATTGACAGGAAAGTTTGTTCTTGGTAATCCATGGTTGAGAAAATCGGAATTGGGTAGTAAATCGGCTAGGGAAAAAGTTGGCAAAAAATCGGAATCGGGAAAAAAAAAAAACCCCGAAGAAAACGATTTCTTTTCATGCATATTACAATGAATTAACATTATGCAAATAAAATATTGCAATAAAAACAACAATTCAAATCAAGACATCATACAAGGCTCAAGCTTTAAGTACACATGAAAGTGACAAAAGTTCACAAAACACATCTTGTATTGCTTATAATATGAAAAGGTACAAATTACAAAATGTTTCAAGACTCAAAATGCCTCAATAAGCCCACTCTCTATTGTCTTCCTTTGCCCCTTGTCCTAACATAAGCCCTAGTCTCTCTTGCTTGATGTGTACTTGTAGATGCTTGTGCCGCTTCTCGTGCTAAGGCCTCTTCTTGGTCCCTTGCTGCCATCTCCTCCGCTAGGGTCTCATAGTTATGCAATTCTTCCATGTTGAATAGAGGCTCTTGCTGTACCTAAAAGTTCAACTAGATGAGGAAAGGGGCAAAAAAAATATACTATAACTATAAGATATGCTTTTAAACGAAGAGGAGGAGAGGAGAAAAAGGTCCCACCAAGATTTGAACTACTACCTGCTGCTCTTGTGCTTCTGCATCTGTGATCCATTCAGATGATGGATCAATGTCACGTAGGACAATGGGCTCAATATTTGTTTGTTCAAAAGATTTTTGGTGGAGACAAAGGTTGTAGTGCACAAACACAAGATCATTTAACTTTTCTTGTGTTAGTTTGTTGCGTTTCTTGGAGTGTATGTGCTCAAATATACTCCAATTGTGCTCACAACCTGAAGAGCTACATGGTTGAGATAAGATTCTAACCCCCATGTGCTGCATAACTATAAGATATGCTTTTAAACGAAGAGGAGGAGAGGAGAAAAAGGTCCCACCAAGATTTGAACTACTACCTGCTGCTCTTGTGCTTCTGCATCTGTGATCCATTCAGATGATGGATCAATGTCACGTAGGACAATGGGCTCAATATTTGTTTGTTCAAAAGATTTTTGGTGGAGACAAAGGTTGTAGTGCACAAACACAAGATCATTTAACTTTTCTTGTGTTAGTTTGTTGCGTTTCTTGGAGTGTATGTGCTCAAATATACTCCAATTGTGCTCACAACCTGAAGAGCTACATGGTTGAGATAAGATTCTAACCCCCATGTGCTGCAAATTGGGTGTAAAATCACCAAAGTCCTCCCTGTTAAGGAAAAACTTCAGATTTTATACCTGCAAGTGAGAAACACAATGACAGAGAACAAAAAACAGCAACACAAGTAACACAGAGATTTACGTGGAAACCTGCAATGTGCAGGAAAACCACGGGGCAATGGCAACTTCTCCTTTTATTATTTTCAGCAAAACTTTACATTCACGTTTTCAACATTACTTTGATATGCAAGGGATCAAGTCCCTTTTATAGAGCATGAAGGGAAGACCCTGAACCGTTCGTTTCCTCTCCCAAAGGAAGCCTCCGCAAAACTGTTCGTTTCCATGCGGAACTGAAGCGATTCGTCTTCCGTGTCCTGACGTCTATCCTGGACGTCTACTTGCCTAGACGTCTGGCCTAGACGTCTAGCAGCCCAGACGTCTGGTCTGCTGCCTAGACGTCTGACCTAGACGTCTAGCAGCCCAGACGTCTGGTCTGCTGCCTAGACGTCTGGCCTAGACGTCTAGCAGCCCAGACGTCAGGTCTGCTGCCTAGACGTCTAGCAGCCCAGACGTCTAGTCTGCTCCCGCTGACTATGCACCTGTATAGTGACTTCACTTCCTAACATTCTCCCACTTGAAGTCAGTATTCAAGAATTCTTCTACCAAAGATTTTCATCCAGTGCCAATTGCCCAATGCTGCCCTTGTTACTTTTTCAGCAAGCCCAGAGAAGTTCTGCACCACTCAAACTTCTCTACCTTGACCGGCTTTGTAAGCATATCTGCAGGATTCACTTCAGTGTCGATTTTCTGCAACAGGATCCTACCTTCTTCCACCACATTTCTTATAAAGTGGTACTTGACATCAATGTGTTTCGTGCGATCATGGAATGTTGGATTCTTCACTAGCTGAATAGCACTTTGGCTATCACAATGCAGCGTAATTTTCTCCTGCATTACCTTGAAGTCACCCAACAATCGCTCTAGCCAAATTGCCTCTTTGCTAGCATGAGTCGTTGCAATATATTCTGCTTCAGTGGTTGATAAAGCCACAACAGACTGCAACTTAGAAGCCCAACTCACCGCTCCTCCAACAAGAGTGAAGGTATATCTTGTAGTGGACTTTCTCCCATCTCTATCTCCACCATAATGAGAATCCACAAAACCTTTAACTTGCAAATCTGCCGATCCAAAGTAAATGGCAACATCTGAAGTGGCTCTTAAATATCTAAATATCCACTTCACCGCATTCCAATGCTCCTTACCAGGATTTGCCATGTACCGGCTGACTACTCCCATTGCTTGGGCAATATCCGGTCTGGTGCTCACCATGGCATACATGAGGCTTCCTACTGCTGATGAATACGGTACACGAGACATGCTTGTCTTCTCTGCTTCTGTTCTAGGACACTGGTTGGAAGACAACTTTAAGTGTGGAAGAAGTGGGGTACTAACTGGTTTTGCATTCTGCATATTGAAGCGTTGCAGAATCTTCTCCACATATGACTTTTGACTTAACCAGATCTTTCTTCCTTTTCTGTCCCTGTGTATCTTCATCCCTAAAATTTGGTTTGCTGCTCCTAAATCCTTCATTTCAAATGTCCTAGCCAATTGAGCCTTAAGTTCAATGATTTTCTTCATGTTGGGGCCTGCAACCAACATATCATCAACATACAACAACAAAATAATAAAACTGCCATCATCAAACCTCTTATAGTATCCACAATGGTCAGCTTCACTCCTGCTGAAACCTTGGCTCTTCATGAAGGTGTCAAATTTCCTGTACCACATCCTTGGCGCCTGTTTCAACCCGTACAAGTGATTTCTTCGATCTGCAAACCAAATGCTCTTTGCCTCTTTCTTCATAGCCCTCGGGCTGATCCATATAAATCTCTTCCTCGAGATCACCATGCAAGAAAGCAGTCTTTACATCAAGCTGCTCCAGTTCTAAATTCTGTGCAGCTACAAGTGCAAGTAGAACTCTAATAGTAGTCATCTTCACAACTGGAGAGAAAATTTCATTAAAGTCAATACCTGACTTTTGCACATAGCCTTTTGCCACCAAGCGAGCTTTATAGCGTTCCAACAACCCATCGTTGTTCTTCTTCACTTTGTACACCCACTTGTTTCCAACAATCTTTCTTCCAGGTGGGAGATCCACAAGTTCCCACGTTTTATTCTTGCGAAGTGCCTCGATTTCCTCCTCCATGGATTTCCTCCACTTTTCTGCATTCTCAGACTCTCTAGCTTCCTGAAATGAACTAGGTTCACCATCATCGGTTAACAAAGCAAAAGAGGACTGATAAACATGAGAATACCTTTCCGGACACTTTTGTGGACGTGTAGATCTTCTAACCCAATGATCTGTTGATTGTGGCTCTTGGTCTTGTGACCGTTGTGGCTGCTCTACTTGCTGTTCTACTTGTTGTTCTGCATGCTGATCAAAAACTTCAGCATGCTGATTTTCATATTCATCTTCACTCATTTCTACTTCAACTGGTACAACATTAGGAGTTTGTTGTACCTCCTTCCTTTGCATGGATTTTTCATCAACAATTACATCCCGGCTAATAATTACCTTGTGGGCAGTAGGATCCCACAGTCTATACCCCTTCACTATATCTCCATAGCCGAGAAAAACACATTTGCTTGACTTTGGGTCAAGCTTGGACCTTTTTCTTTGGGTACATGGGCAAACGCATCACAGCCAAAGGTACGCAAATGAGAGTAATCAACTGGCTTACAACACCAAACCTCCTCCGGAATCTGTCCATCCAACGCAGTTGTAGGTGACCTGTTAATAAGATAAACAGCTGTATTAACAGCCTCTGCCCAAAACTTTTCTCCAACATGGCTGCGCTAAGCATGCTTCTTGCACGTTCCATGATTGTGCGATTCATCCGCTCAGCCACACCATTTTGTTGTGGAGTATATGGTACAGTCTTCTGGTGCTTAATACCTTCCTGCATACAAAATTTATCAAATTCCTTGGAGCAATATTCACCCCCATTATCTGACCTGAGACATAAAATCGACTTGCCCAAACTCTTCTCTACCCGTGCTTTGAACTCTTTAAATTTCTGCAAAGCTTCCGACTTCTTCAGAAAATAAACCCACACTCTCCTAGAATAATCATCTATAAAAGTCAGAAAATAGATGGCGCCATTTAAGGACTGAGTGGGGACTGGTCCAAATATATCCGAATGTATAAGTTGCGAGAAAATCAGAACTCTTACCAGGACTTGCAGTAAACCGAACCCTCTTTTGTTTACCAAAAATACAGTGCTCACACAAGTCTAAATTGCAAGACTTAATCCCAGAAAGCATACCTCTGTCATGCAGAATTTTCAGACCTTTTTCACTCATATGGCCTAGGCGTTGATGCCATAGCATTACTGCATCTTGAACAGAAGTTGTTGTTGCTGCATGGTTTGTCACCGTATCACCGCATAAACGATATAGGGTCCCATAAGATTCTCCCTTAGCTACTACAAGAGCCCCTCTGGTAATTTTGCAGTAGTTGTTACTGAAAGTGACAGAATACCCTAGCTTATCCATCATTTTGATTGAGAGCAAATTCTTCCGCAAATCGGGCACATGTCGCACATCACATAACATCCTTTCTCTACCATCGTCCAGCTTGATCCTTATATCCCCTCTTCCCACAATTTCTAAAGGGTGATCATCACCCAAATAGACCTTTCCACCACAGTATGGCTGATATTTGTCAAACCAGTCTCTGTGGGGAGACATGTGGAAAGATGCACTTGAGTCCAAAACCCAGGTATATAAAACAGATCTGTTATTATTGATACAGAAGGCTTCACATGTTGCCGTCTCTCCTGAATCTGCTGCACTGGCCTCAGCTGATGGCTGATTTTGCTTTTCACCATTCTTTAATTGCCAACAGTCCTTCTTTGAGTGTCCTGGCTTCCCACAATGCCAACACTTCCCTTTCTGCTTATGTCCTTTAGACTTAGATCTGGATTATTTTCTACCTTGTTTACTCCCCTCGAAAGATCGACCTCTCACAGATAGGGCTTCATTGGTTGAGGGTTCCAGAGACGTTTTTCGCCTCAACTCTTCTGCCAACAAAGCGGCTACCACATCATCAAATTTGAGAGTTCTTGATGATGAATTACTGATGGTCATCACCATATGATCCCAAGTGTCCGGGAGGGAACAAAGTAGGGTGATAGCTCTATCTTCATCCTCCATCTTCACATTAACTGAAACCAGTTTTGATAAGAGTATTAAACTCATTCAAATGATCTACCACGGATGAACTTTCCTTCATCCTCAAGCTATAAAGCTGCTTTTTCAGAAAAACCTTATTTGTTGCTGATTTTGTTTCATACAACTTTTCAAGCTTTTGCCAAAGGGCTTCCGCGGTCTTCTCTTCAGCTACATTGAACAAGACAGAGTCTGCTAGGCAGAGACGGATTGTAGAAACCGCCTTCTTGTCCAGCGTTGCCCACTCCTCATCTTTCATGTTGCTCGGTTTACTCGCGACCCCTTTCAAGGCTTGAGCTTGGTCATTCTGAACCAGCAAATCCTCCACCTTCATCTTCCATAGAGCGAAGTTCCTGCCATCAAATTTCTCAATCTCGAACTTGGTTACACCTCCTGTCATTGTTGCAGCTCCCACTCGCACAAAACCTTGAGCTATGATACCAGATGTTAGGAAAAACTTCAGATTTTATACCTGCAAGTAGAAACACAATGACAGAGAACAAAAAACAGCAACACAAGTAACACAGAGATTTACGTGGAAACCTGCAATGTGCAGGAAAACCACGAGGCAATGGCAACTTCTCCTTTTATTATTTTCAGCAAAACTTTACATTCACGTTTTCAACATTACTTTGATATGCAAGGGATCAAGTCCCTTTTATAGAGCATGAAGGGAAGACCCTGAACCGTTCGTTTCCTCTCCCAAAGGAAGCCTCCACAAAACTATTCGTTTCCATGCGGAACTGAAGCGATTCGTCTTCCGTGTCCTGACGTCTATCCTGGACGTCTACTTGCCTAGACGTCTAGCAGCCCAGACGTCTGGTCTGCTGCCTAGACGTCTAGCAGCCCAGACGTCTGGTCTGCTGCCTAGACGTCTAGCAGCCCAGACGTCTGGTCTGCTGCCTAGACGTCTAGCAGCCCAGACGTCTGGCCTAGACGTCTGGTCTGCTGCCAAGACGTCTAGCATAGACGTCTGGTCTGCTGCCAAGACGTCTAGCATAGACGTCTAGCAGCCGAGACGTCTATGCTAGACGTCTTGGCAGCAGACCAGATGTCAAGGCCAGACGTCTGGGCTGCTAGACGTCTAGGCAGCGGACCGGACGTCTATGCTAGACGTCTGGTTTGCTGCCAAGACGTCTAGCAGCCCAGACGTCTGGTCTGCTGCCTAGACGTCTAGCAACCCAGACGTCTAGTCTACTTCTGCTGATTGTGCACCTGTATAGTGACTTCACTTCCTAACACTCCCACCATAAATCTAGAAACAACAACAAAAAAAAAAATTAATATTTCACATGTAACAAAAAAGTTTAAATTTTAAAACAAAACGAGAAGACAATAAATAATAATTCGATGAGGTTTACGGTTTACCTGGCCTCAATTTCTTAATAGCATTTTTGCATTGCACAGATGGGAATTGGCGACCATGACATGCCTTATAATTTTGTATCTCAGCACACGTTTCATCGCACAATTGTGGTGTCTTGGAGAACACGTGGTCAATGCAATCTTGAAGGCCAATCTTGACCTCATAATCAGCACAGAATGTGGGCTCATAAAATAATTTGGGGTTCAAATAGTAACCCATTGCATGAAGAGGGCTATGGAGTTGTGATGTCCATTTGTTATCAATGATGGTCCAAATGGCATCATATTTGGTGCGGTTATGTTCATAAAATGCAGCAATGGCCTCTTTCGCCTTATCCATAGCCTCATATACAAAACCCATTGGAAATTGTTCTCCATCAACAAGATGAAGAATCTTAACCAATGGCTCTGAGACCTGAAAAAAAAAAAGAAAAAATAATCTAAAGAAAAATACTTTACGACAAAAATAAAATAAAACAAATTAATAAGCGTAATCTTGTACCTTGATGGCCTCATCCATGGCCATCCAAAAGTCCTCCTCAAACAAACAAGTATAAACATTTTGCCCCACGGATGATGTGCGGTATCTTGCAGCTACTTTAGAATTCCACTCATCACTCACAAACATTTGTTTTAGTGACCCTCTTACATTGTAAATGCTCTACAATGTCACAAAGTTTGTGGCGAAGCGTGTAATACCAAGCCGCACTAGCTCCCTCCCATTGGTAAATCGCCTCATGAGGCTAAGGACCCATGAATGGTTGTAAATGAATTTTGTGATGGCCTTAGCCTTCCTTACAACCTCTGTTACCCAAGGTAATTTCTCAATGTCCTCGAGGAGCAAATCAAGACAATGGGCTACACATGGGGTCCAAAAAATGGTGGGGAATATCGCCTCCAAAACCCTCCTGGCTGCGTTATATGCTGCTGCGTTGTCCGTGATGATTTGGACAACATTCTCCTCCCCAACCTCCAAGACAACCTCCTCCAACAACCCTACAAGAATTTCGGCACTCTTAACATGTGCCGATGCATCTACTGACCTAAGGAATGCACTTCCTTTTGCAGATGCAACGAAAAAATTAATCAGGGTTCTTCCCCTCCCATCTGTCCAACCGTCAGACATGATAGTGCAACCCTTGGTTCTCCAACCTAAAGTAAAAAAAAAAAATTAGTCATGCACATTGCATATTGAGTTTATCATATTAATATTTATTAAAAAAAAAGAAGTCATGCCATATTTATATAAATTTAGTCAAGCACAATGACACCACTTGAATGTCATCCATAGATTGTTGAAGGAGAGGGCCCCTAAGGTCATCATAAGTTGGCACCTTAAATCCTGTGCCGCAACTTGCGACAACATCTATCATGCATCGCCAGTATGGAGACCTTGCCACGTTGATGGGAATGTCAGAATAGTACCAAAAAGTGGCAATTGTCTGTCCTCGTTGCAATGTGCTTCTCTTGGTTCCACGCGGCCATAACCTCAAGCATGGATTGTGTCCCTGCCCCTGGCACAAAATGGTCTAATTCTACAAAAGAGGAGTCTCCCGTCCCACTAGCTGCTTGTGCACTTGAAGGACTCGAACTACTTTGTGGAAAGAACCGCTTAAGGCTGCCACGCCCACTAGTATGAGCACCTTGGGAGGGGGGGGATGAAATGGCATCGCTATAACTTCTTTTGTTACTAGCGTTTTCATTTGCTGCAGTGATCATGGCGTTTACTTTGTTTTTAACATCTTCTGGCATCTTATCACATATTGCTATATTATTTCCTGCTAACCGTGCCAAATGAAATTTGAGGCAAAAAACGCCTCCAGAATAATGATTGCCACAAAAATTGCATTTAAAATTATTTTTTGTTTGCCCTTGCATTGCATATGCCCATGCTGGATCCAATGGTTTCATTTTTAAATGCCTGCACGTGGAAACAAGTTAGTAACAACAAAGTTACAAATCACTTGAAAAAAAGGAATAAAAAAACTAAACCCTAAACCAAAAGGCTAGGGTTTAGGCCCTTTAGGGTTTAAAATCGAAACATTGAGTCATTGACAGCTGAAAAATAGGCTTGCATACATAGTTATTAGGCAGTAATATTTACTTAAAAAGAGAAGAAAAAAAAAACTAAACCCTAAAAAAACTAAAATTTTAGAACAGCCCTAACCTAATTTAAATCAGCCCTAAAAAAACCCTAACCTAATTTAGAACAGCCTTAACCCTAAACCCTAACCTAATTTAAAACAGCCCTAACCCTAAAAAAAAAAACCTAAACCCTAAAAAAGAGAAGAAACAAAATTACAATATTGATAGGCAACAATATTTACTTAAAACTTAAAAGAGAAAAAAATCCTAAAGGACCTAAGCCCTTACAAAAAAAACCCTCAAAAAAATTAAAAAACCCTAAACCCGTTTAATGTTTAAAAAATATTGATAGGAATCAGGATAGCTAATAATTTGGCTTTGCATATATCAATTTAGTAAAAGG
This sequence comes from Wollemia nobilis, assembly GCA_028583015.1. Classification (NCBI taxonomy): domain Eukaryota; kingdom Viridiplantae; phylum Streptophyta; class Pinopsida; order Araucariales; family Araucariaceae; genus Wollemia; species Wollemia nobilis. The sequence continues at coordinate 37,474,354 of JAQPPZ010015824.1, read as the reverse complement.
AGGAGAAAAAAAAAAACCCTAAACCCAAAACCTTAGACTAGGGTTTTGTGTTTAGGGTTTAGGGTTTTAAATTTGAGAACAGCCCTAACCTAATTTCAAACAGCCCTAATCTAATTTCAAACAAGCCCTAATCTATTTAAAAAAAAAAAAAGAGTTATAAAAACATTTCTTACCTTGAATGAATCTTCTGGCTGGATGTTGTTTGTTGCCGGATTCCTTCACACTGCAATCGATCGCGCTCCTAGGATGCCTTGGCGTAGTTGGTCGGGCTGGTAGCAAGGTGGGAGGGTTTGTTTTCCTCTTTGCAAGAGCTTAGGAGACAAAATGAAAATAAAAAGTTACTTTTTCCTTTTATCGGCCGCAACCTCTACCCTCGTGGCTGCAAAAAAATTGGCAAAAAATCGTCAATGACTCGGCTGAGTCACGATACGATGCCGATTAAATCGGCCCGGCATTGAGACCTGATTAAATCGCGATTTTAACAATTTTTTGGCAATTTTCTCAACTAGGCTATTGCCTACACGTATACATCGCAATAGAACTGAATTTGTATGTCATTCTCCTAATTGTATTTTCATTTTGCATATTAAAAGTATGCTCATGTATAGTTGATGCATCTTTGCATCATCTATGAGATAAACTCTAGAAAGTTCTGTTTGTCCCTTTACTGGATTTTTAAATACCGAGAACTAGTATACCAGATACCCAAGGCATATTAGCTTAGGACAAAGTAGCTTTAGGATCATGAGGTCCCTCCTCAAGATCTCATACTAAGTAGTGTGGTTCAAACTTCATGCTATGGTGGATGACATGCTTGTGTATACTGATGCAAAGACTATTGACTTTTCTCCATGGGTTTTCAAAACAAGTCATAGGCATGACTTACCATCTAACCTTTGTGACCGGAAATTGTTATTATGCAATGTTTATGGTGCTGTGGGATGCTAATGTAAATGTGCAGTGGACTATTTTTCTCAATTAGAAGAATGCAGAAGCTTACATAAAATCATTGAGAGTTTGTAAATGCAGGAGCCTTGTCCTCTTGATTAGAGGAATACAGGATCTTGTATGCCATACATATGCTTTATACAGGAGATGAAGATGAAAACTTTAGATAACATCTTTACTACTAATTGGAAGTTAAATCTTATACAGATAACTTTTCTTGTTTAGGAGAAAGCAGAATCTTGCTTTTAATAATTAGGGCAAATGTAGTAGCCTTATCCTCTTAATGAAAGGAATGCAAAATCCTGTATGCAATTCTTATGTAGAGGAGACAAGGTAAATAATTTGGAATTTAGAATAACTTGTTTTCTACTAATTGAAAGATAGGTTCAGCTAGAAGAGATTGCTAGATTTCTTATATTTATTATCTATTCCCCACATGAAAATTGTCATTTTTTGGGACCTATAATGAAATGTCTAACATTCATCATGAAATGCCTAAGGAATATAGGGGGACATCCCTGTAGACTTTAGGCATGTTTTCTTGTGGCCCTACTTGATAAGGAACTGGTGCCGATAGACATCCTCTTTTCTGGAAAATTGTTCTGTGGTCTACTGAATGTGTCTTGCTCGCATTTAACTGCCTGGGCATCTTCAACTGTAGAGGATGTCATCGGAGGTTTATCTCCACGGATTGAGCAGAGGGAATTTTCTTTTGAATATTTTTTAACCTACCTAACAAACTCTACTAGTCTATTAATTAAAAATTCATATATTTCTGTGTTTCAGAGTTGCTTAATTTGCCGCCTGTGGAGCATAATATGTAGTTCAAACAAATATATGAATATATAAACTGTTTTTTTTCATTTGAATTTTTTGACATTTCTCAAATGTTAGGGGAGTTGTCTCTGTTTCTATCAGTTGCGTGTGTTGTCTAATATCCCTGGAAATTTGGCCCTGCACTTCAGTTGTCCTGGAAAGGCCCCCTCCTCCTGCCTCATGCAAATAAAGTCCAGTCCCTTCATCCTGCTGCAACCTAGTGAGATGCATACCTCAAGTTCAACTTTGGGAAATTATTGACAGTTGAATATAGAATTTGTATTCTGCTTGTACAATTTACTTCTTGCTGATAAATTTGGCCCTGCACTTAAGATGTCCTGGAAAGTTTCCCCTTCAAAATATCAATCTGAATCTGCTACAACTTAGTGAGATGAACACCCCGAGTTCAACTTTGAGGAATTATCAATAGTTGAATTTATTTGCTGCTTGTGCAATTTACTCAGTTCTGAGAAATCATGTCCATGACATCACAGTTGGTACCTTTTTTTGGAATCTAAACTAGTAAAATGTTGTGAAAGCTATTGAATTCAATGTATTAGTAGATACTGAACCCTCATTAAAAGAACAGATCACGAAATTGATGGCAGTTCCTTTTGTTGGTAATTGGCAGATGTATGCATCACAATATTTTGTGCAGATTTCAGAGCTTTTGAAGAGACTTCCTCGTGTGATTCTTTTGCTTTTGAAGACAAATGACTGCTTACGAGCTGTAGATCGTGCTTTGGTATCTCTTCTATTCTCTTTAACAAAACAAAAATCACATGCATTTGGAGGCACAGTAGTATCGTATTATGTTCAAAGTTCAAACAAAACTGCTTTCTATGTGATAAAGCGTTCTATGCATTATCTCGCATATACTATTCCAAAGGATTGAAGATAATAATGTTAGACAAAGTGCTATAGATTTGAATGTCTTAAAAGTCATTTAAAAGATCATTCCCAAGTGATCACTTGGACAAGGTTGCAGCATGGAAGACAAACCAGAATAAATAGACAAAGATGAGTAATCATGCACATATATCTTTAACAAGTTGTGGTCTCATGAACTTGCTTCTTTTCCTTTTGAAAATAGTGTTTAAATTATGAGAAACAGGCAACAAGAAATTTAGAGAGGTATATGTGGCATTTGAAAAGTAGGAGAGGATTATCCAGTGACTCATTAACTATCATCCAAGGATGGTTTTCCACCACTATTTTTCCTTCTCTTTTTTTGTTCTAATAAAATTTCCTTTTTGGTTAGTTTAATTAAAATTTGTTTTGGGGCATGCAGGGGGCATCTGTAAATACACATATCATCATTGGAAGGGTGTCATCAGCTGCAGTTGCAGAGCTGCAGCTATCACAGGATATTTCCATTTTGTCATATTTCAGATGTTATTTAATGATGTTGCAAGTGGAAGTCCGCCTCCTTGTTCTACAAGTTGCTGCTTGGTTAATCAGTCTTGAAAGCTATTTCAAATCATTTGGCAGAAGTTTGAGGTCCTGAGCACATACTCAAGTGCAGTATAACATTCAAATTTATTTTTTCTATTTGTATTCTTACACTGAAGGCAAGATCCTCCATGGCTCAATTCTTTTTACAGGGATAAAATGCCCCATTTATTTGTCGTCGTAGAAATGTTGATATTCATTGGTAGTTATTGTATGAGTTCCTATGTTTCTGGAATTTCAATTTGAGTTGTCCAATATTGAAATGTCTAATGCATACAAAGTTTCATTTCAGAACAGAAAATAATGATGTTTCATAATTTGGCCCTCTATTTGTTTTGGGGCCTTAAATTAGTAATAAGAGGTTTAGATATTAAGGTGTTATTTTGCCTTAACATTGTATGCCCCCTTATTTCCAAGGGGAATAACTTTGAGACTTTGAGGACTATAATGATACAAAAGCAGTGGCCCTTTGGTATCTATAAATCAATTACTTTAATGTCATAATCATTATCAGTCCAAATATAATTCATATGTGCTATGAAGTCATTTAGATATTGTTCTCTTGATAACAAGTGCTATAAGTAATGGAAGCAGGTGTGTGCATTCTACAGATCATTTTTTACAGATCATTTTTTAATTATATGGGGTTGAACAGCTCCACCATATTACATCATGATGGCATTACTGTGATATTTCAACAAACAACATAATGGTACAAGAACAAACTGTATTATCATGGTACACACAGAAATTGAACCCTACTGGACTCTTTGATGCCAAATTCTCACCAGTCAGACTTCAACCCCCCAGGCAAAATTTGGTGTTATATGGGGTTGAAATGGGTCCCCTATATTTTTGTCTATTTTAGCGTACAGACCCTACCCTATTTCAGACTTGAATCTTAGAACTTTTATTTGGACTGCCCAGACCTCCACAGTCAAGCCCACTTAGGCTGTACATGTTCTGCAAGTACTATTAATTATAGTAGCCTTAGCCTTTTTCATGTGTGGTAAACTTGCATAACTCATTATACAGTGGGAGTATAATGGGATGTTGTTCGAAACTTCGAACTTCGACCAACACAGGATTGAATACCTTGGGTGCATTTTAGAGATTGGTCAATAAAATTCATCTTCACCTTTCTTTCTCTCTTTGATTTTTTATTCAAGGGATGTACAACCCAATCCTTAAGGTGCTTTGGAGATGCCTAACAAGCTGTTCAACAATATTTATTTATTGCTAAAATGAGAAGAGGAGGATACAAAGAGGTCAATAGAAGAATTACAGTTGGGTGGCAGAAACAATGGACAACATTCATTCATATCCTGCATAGAAAAATTGTTATTGAAAAAACACATGGAAAAAATGCTAAAGATCTACGAGTGCCTCTAACAAAATTTACAATTAGATTAGGACTAAATCATCTAAGATTAAGTGGTGCCAAACTCCTTAACTCAAAAAACAAGATGTATGTAGAAAACTAAGTAAGGTGATTTGTCCATAAAATGTGAGATCTTAAATATGGTTCAAGTAGTTAAATAATAAAAGAAGACTTTTTATCTAATCACTTTTGTTTTATTCTTTTAATTAGGTTAAAAAAAACTATAGTGTAAAGATATTAACAACCATATTGATGTTAAAGTTTTTCAAGTCTAAATTATGCCTAAGAAGGCATTAAGTCTTAATTAGATAATAGTGCCCTAGAGCATGGTTTTTTTACCTAGAGCTAAGAGCGATCTAATGTTCATCTTTATTTTATTGTTGTCCCGACTACAGCTGCTTAAAGGACCACCATGTCTATGGTTGTTTTTATTTTATGCGTCTCTTTTTTATTTCTAGTTGTGCCCAATTTAATGTACATATGCATTAAAAAAACTTATACGTCTTTCTTTATGCTATGTGAGAGTTTGTATTGATATGAACACCTCATTTTATTTGTAGTTTTGCATGATTTAATGTACTAATACCCCTTTATAAGTGTCCTTGTTGAGACAAAACATATTATTCTTCTAATATTACTTAGTATTTCTCGATCCTTTATTTGCCTAAAATAATATGATTTTCAATCATCTACTTTAGATTAGCTTTTTTAAACAATTTTAAGTCAATGTTGAATTCTATAATTTTTTTAATAGTATTTTAATTTCCCATCAACAATAATATTTGTCTCGTTAATTACTTTTAAAATTTACGTTTTATAAATCATATAATTCACAATGTATGTCAACTTTGCATGTATTCATTATATAAGCTTTAATCAAACATCTTTGTATTACAAGTATCATAACATGATATTACATGAATTTTTTATTAGTAAACTAGCGTTATTTCTATTTGAAGTACAATTTCTATTTGAAGTACAAGTCGTTTAAAAGCCTTCAAAAATAAAACTTTGCGATGATTTTGCTATGTTCTTAATTTGGATAAAATGGGTGGTTGTGAGCATCCATTAACATTTAAAAATTTGTAGAAATCAATTCTAATTTTAGTAATTTTTTATGTTTAATAGTAGAACCTCCTCCTTTTGATGAATGTGGTTGAAAACATTGGGAGTTTTAAGACAACACTATCATTCAATGTACACTATCTGAAGTAAGATATTTGTTGTTCTCTTGCAAGATCAAGGGATAACATCCCATAATAGGGTCGAAAGCCAACATCCCTTATGGTCCTCATTGTTGTTGGGTAGGACAAAGAGGCAAAGCCCTTGGACGGTAAAGGGCAATATAATGTAGGTGCCAAAAGAAATACATATACTTCACTATTTATTATTATTGCACTACAATAGGTACCGTCTTATTCATCTTGACTTATATGAGAAAGGATTATCACCATAGTATGTAAAGTTGTATAATAGAGATTACCTAAAATAGTATAAGAGGAATTCCCACTTCACCATTCAAATAGCATAAGAAGGATCATATTAAGCAATCTAAGAGGAAACAACACTTCACAATATCTAAAAAATCTAGGATGAAATCCAGAAAATCCTTTACTTTAATACCTTTCATGGTATACAATACTCGCTTTGTATGCCACATCAATATGCATAACTATTACTTTATAAAGGTCAATTATTACAATGATTTTCCAAATTCTACATATAGTTTCTCCTATCTTTCTTCACCACTCCCTTGACTGAGCACATCATTATGCATGCATTTGTCACAATTAAGATATAGTAAGGTAAAGTAGATTAGGTATTCAACCTACCATATAGCTCGAATTGGTACCATGATATATATGGTCTACTCTTGAACAAAAGGATTCTATATCCTATGTTTGACCTATGTTACTTATGTAAAAGCTACACAAGATACATGTTATATATTGTCTACCAATAAATCTTTATAGTAATCTTTTTACCAAGATATAATATTGTATGTTTTATTTTTTAACAAGGCTTGTTTCATGGAGTGTTGTTTGGGTGTATGTACCCATGATTTTGAGCTTGAGGACACATTTGTGTCTTGGGTAGGTGCCTAAGTATGCATATCATACCTTAATGATGCACTAGATATGTATTGGGTACAACAAGGAGACAAGTACAATTTGGTAGTACATAGATACTTTTAATAAACATCCTAATGTATTTTTATCTTTGTATCCATGGACCTTGCACACTTCAAATTTGGAGGTCCACATTGGATAGTTGTTCTTGCACCCTGTGTAACACATACATGTAGACATGCAAATTGATACATCCTTATTTGCTGAATCAGTTTTGGTATTGTAAATGTACGCAAAGTGTTTGACGAAATGCGCGTGCATATATTTAATTATTATGTTGTAAAGTGCAATTTAATATTGTACGTAATAATAAAGTCATGTAAAGTCATATTAAGTCATGCATGTCGGCTAAATAAGCTATTTCGTCTTGTAGTGGAAATGTCATGTAATGCAAGAGCAAATGCACATGAAATGTAATTTGAGGGAAGTTATGAGGTAGTTGAACATAACTACTTTTGGGTGTATAAATAAACCCTCCCTAATTCATTCAAGTTGGTCACACATAGAAGATGTGCAGGCAATAAGGAGAGCAATGCAGGGTGATTTATGCAGTCCATTGTTGTGTGCAGCCATGAAGGATGTTCAGCCTAGGGTTTGCAAGTGCAGATTGTAATGTTGAAACTGTAATGTTGTATCATAAATGCCATTGTTAATATAAACTATTGTATTTACTGTTCTCTACCGTTGCTGTTGTTATTAGTGTTGTTGCAGGTTTTCTGTGCATTATTATTGCTATACTACAATAATTGCAGATCCGTAGATTATTTAAGTGGAAATGGAACTGTTTGTGAGCATGTGAAATTTCATTTCTACATTTGGCGTCGTTGCTTGATCGAAGTTGGGTCCATTATTGGTGACGAGAAGTTTTGAAAAATAAATCCCTTGGGGAGATGCGTAACAAAAACAATGGAGTGTAGCCAAAGACGTAGGTGAAGACGCACTAGATTTTTTGTTTTTCGGTGATCTAGATGAAGGGTTGTAAAAAGGGACGTGTACGCCAACCAGAGGAAAAAATGCAAGAAAAGATTTTGCAGATTGCGGATTCACAGACGTTTGTAGCACCAGTCTGGACGTCTGCAGTCCAGACGTTTGTGGCAACAGAATGCGTAGACCAGTCAGCAAGTTGGAAGACGAGGATCCAAGAGCAGATTAAGAGAGGGCAAACATTGCTGATAGGAACAGAAGAAGGGGTACAAGGACCACCAAGAGTCAAGGAAAAATGTTGATGTAGAAATTGTGCGAGGATATGGTGAGTGGATGGTAACACCTGAACAAGCGGTAGGAAGGTTGCAGAGAAGTGCAAAGGATGGGAGTCAGGCACTAGAGCAACAACGTGCGAGGTCTCAAGAAGGAAGACCAGGGCCACACCCAACATTCCAGCAATGGATAACATAGCCACTAAAGCATTGGAGAATTTGCCACTTTTCACAGGAGAAGGGAAGGAAGACCCGATCAGGCATTGGAGAATTTGTCGCATGGTGTGGAAAGTAATTGGGCAGAACAATGAAGCATATTGTATGAGGAAGTTTCTTGCAATGTTTCGAGAATCTGCAATAGACTGGTACATATCCTTACCACAAGCTAAGTTCTAGACATGGGAAGATTTACGTGATGCATTTGTGGAAGAATTCCGATACTAAAGAAAATTATAGCATACAAGGAGAGGAGCCTGTTTGTTATTACAATCGAAGGATGAGTAGGTTGTTTGGCCATGTGGAGAAAGACCACTTAGAGGAATCAAAGATTATGTGGTTCATAGATGGACTTCTCCCTATGTATGAAAGGAATATGAAGATATTTCCTCCAAGATCATACCAAGAGGCTTTGGATTATGCCTTGAATTGGGAAAGTGATTCAAAAACCTCACTGATGAATAAGATTCGGACGACTAGAGAATGCAGTTAGATGGCGACAAAGGAGATTTCTAAGAAGAAGATGTTTGAGGTGCAGACGTCTGAGCAAGAACCCTCTAAGGTAGAAAAGTCTAAAGTGCATGTCGGAGGAGGATCTGTCTGAGGTGGAGACGTTTGAAGTGCATCTGTCGGAGGAGGATCCGTTTGAGGCACAACTATCTGAAAAAGAGTCGTCTGAAGGCTACACGTCTAAAGGGTACCCGTCGGGAGGCTACACGTCTGAAACCTACTCGTCTGGTAAGTACCCACCTGACAGTTACATGTCCGAGGAAGTTAGACGTCTGGCTAGTTACCCTTCTAAGGAACCTACATGTCTGGAAATCTACTCGTTCGAGATGTCTACCCTGTTGTCCCAAACGTCTACTTGTTTGTCCTAGAAGTCTATTTTCCTATATGTCTACCCTATCGTCGTAGATGTCTACTTGTTTATCCTAAACGTCTATGGCCTAAACGTCTACCATGTTGTCCTAGACGTCTACCCTGTCGTCCCAGACATCTACTTGTTTATCCTATATGTCTATGGCCTATACGTCTACCATGTTGTCCTAGATGTCTACCCTGTCATCCCATACGTCTTCTTATTTGTCCTAGACATCTATAGCCTAGACGTCTACCCTATTGTCCTAAACATATACCCTTTCGTCCTAGACATCTACTTGTTTATCCTAGATGTCTACAACCTAGACGTCTACCCTATTGTCCTAGATGTCTACCTTGTCGTTCTAGACATCTACTTGTTTATCCTAGAAATCTACAGCCTAGACGTCTACCCTATTGTCCTAGACATCTACCTTGTCGCCCTAGACATCTACCTCATCATCCTAGACCTCTACTGTCCAGATGTCTACCCTATCGCCCTAGACGTCTACCTCATCGTCCTAGACGTCTATTGTCCAAACGTCTACCCTATCGCCCTAGACGTCTACCTCATCGTCCTAGACATCTACTATCAGACATCTACCCTGTCGCCCTAGATATATACTGTCTAGATGTCTACCTTGTCCTAGACATCTACTATCCAACCCATCTAGATCATACACATTGACTGGAAACTCATCTAAGTTCGTACCTGTCAGGCTTCTCAATCTGTCTAGCCTAATCCATCATAGACTAATATGTCAGGGATTGTCATTAGAAATATTATCGTTTGAGGTAGAGCAGTCAGAGCAATCATCGTCAAAAGTACAATTCGACAAGGGAGATGTCTATCAGAGGTTGATAAGAAGCCAATTGGATCATGAAAGTAGTGAATTAGAGTTGAGAGGAAGCAGTTTCAATGGATTGAGTGAAGGCTTCCAGAATGTTGCTAAGAAAAATTTAGTTTGGACATTGATGCTTTCAATGGTTTTGCCATTGAGGGAGCACGCGAAGGATGCTGCCCCTTGACCCCGCAAGGAACGCTGTTCCTTGACCCTGCAAGGGGGCTTTCGCCCCCTTGACCGCCGACACAGATGACGACGAGTATTTTCGATCATGTTTATGATGTTCATGGCATTGCTCATGCTAATAATATGGCTAACTACTCAAAGTGAAGTGCCTATTCAGAGAATGTTGATCATGCTGATGTTACAATTGCTTGTAGTAGAAGTGCACAATCAGAGAATAAGGTGTTGTGAGCAGTTTCAAGTGAAGTCTGTGGGAATAGATGTATGGAACAGGAGAAAGAGGAAGGAGCGTGACAAGAGATCCTGTTACATTATTCAGTACTTCTATTCCCAGTATTTAGCTCGTGTCGTTGAGGACAATGACCAGTTTAGAGGAGGGGATAGATGTAGACAGGAAAATTGATACATCCTTATTTGTTGAATCAGTTTTGGTATTGTAAATGTACGCAAAGTGTTTGACGAAATGCGCATACATATTTTAATTATTATGTTGTAAAGTGCAATTTAATATTGTACATAATAATAAAGTCATGTAAAGTCATATTAAGTCATGCATGTCGGCTAAATAAGCTATTTCGTCTTGTAGTGGAAATGTCATGTAATGCAAGAGCAAATGCACATGAAATGTAATTTGAAGGAAGTTATGAGGTAGTTGGAGAACATAACTACTTTTGGGTGTATAAATAAACCCCCCCTCATTCATTCAAGTTGTTCACCCATAGAAGATGTGTAGACAGTAAGGAGAGCAATGCAAGGTGATTGATGTAGTCCATTGTTGTGTGCAACCATGAAGGATGTTCAGCCTAGGGTTTGCAAGTGCAAATTGTAATGCTGAAACTGTAATGTTGTATCATAAATACCATTGTTAATATAAATTGTTGTATTTACTGTTCTCTACCATTGTTGTTGTTATTAGTGTTGTTGCAGGTTTGCCATGCATTATTATTGCTATACTACAATGATTGCGAAACCGTAGATTATTTAAGTGGAAATGAGACTGTTTGTAAGCATGCGAAATTTCATTTCTACATCACCTACTCAAACATATAATCTTTATTACTACTTTTTTTATGTTTTATTCATAAACTTTATTTTACGAATATTTTAGGCTTCTAATTTAAATTCATTTAAAATATATTTTGTTGTTTTAAATAAAATTATATAAATAATATATAAAATCAAATTTGCACATATAAATTTCATAATATTTTGATGCTAAATACTCAAAAAAGGAACCAATACAAAGTCCAATATAAAGGTTGAGGGTATTCATTACAAGCAAACACATATTTCAAGTATGTTGCTCTACACATTGTTTTTCCCATTATTTTAGCAAATACAACTTAAATTTTAATATGCAAATAAAAAGTCTTATATTTAATATTTGTGTTTGTACTAGAGTAATAGAGAAGGATGGTCAAGTTAAGAATAAAAACATTGGTGGTTGTAGAGAACCATGTTGTTTAATTTTAAACTGCAATTTAGATAATTTCAAAGCTACAAAAGAAAATCATAGAAGAAATAGTAGATACAAGATAGCTATAGTAGTTGTAGTGGTAATAGAACATATAATTTCATTCATATGATAGGTTTTAAAACCTAAAGTTATAAATAATGTTTTTGTTTGTAAGAGGAATATCGATTTTTGGAATTAAATGAGCAAACACAAGGATCAACCTAGTATTTTTTAATGATGTGTTAGGGGATCCCATCTACTAGTATAAAATATATTGCTAAAATTAAAAGAAGGGTCCAATGTTTTTCTTCTTCTATCTACAAGAGTAGATGTGAATGTAGGAGAAATTCGCAACCCATTCCAATGACTTTGTATTTAGAACTATATATATATATATATATATATATATATATATATATATATATATATATATATATATATATATATATATATAAATTCATAACTAATATTCCCAAATCATGATAATTGACATTTTAAAAATAGACTAACAATGTCACCTCATGATTTGAAATGTCAATGCAAAAAATTCTAACAAAATTTATCTTAATAGCTTATATTTCTAATACCTCCCTTAATGAAACCAAATATGATGTCAATTTTATTACTTAGGTTTTATGAATTTTTTTTTACAAAGTGATTCAGTCATATATCTACAACCTACTCAAAAGTTGGATAATAATGAACACAAATATTTTCATTATCAACTAGTTATCTGATTTAGAGGTGATGAACCCTAGTGTGTTTTGTTTTAGCTTTATAAATTGCATTATTTATCGTTTTGAGTATATTTTTATTACCATAGTAAAGTGGAGTTGATGTCGTGCTAATTTATATTTAGACCATATAACATATGTTGTAACCAACTTGTCACACACATTTACAAGGTTCATTATATTTTGCTTTAGTACATGACAAGGCAAGTATGTGCTATAGCTTATCAAATGGCATTGACTTAGTCGATCAAATTCCTCAAATTTCAAGTAGGAGACCTAGATTTTAATCTTTTCAAATGACACATGCATACTTGCCAAATTGTTTTAATGCAACTATATAGTCAGGTGTAAGATGGGTGGAGCATATTTCAATTCCATATAAATTATTAAAAAATAATATGCTATACCTTGCTTTACCAAGAAATGACTCCTAATCCAAGAGTAAACACACCCAATCATAGATTATGATAATCTAATGATCCAACCTTGTTTGCATCAATCTATCCAAAAGAGAAGATAAATTATTGATACATAATACCAAAATTGAGAGACCCTATGATATATTTGAGAACACATTTTGTAGTCTACTAATTTCTTGTTTGTTGCTTAGACATAAAATTATATAGATAACTAAGCGTGATCTAGTCATAAGATAAATCAAGTTGTCCATCAACTAACAATGAATTGATTCATTGACCAAATATGCATCGACATGAGATGACAATTTCAACCCAACTTCCATGGATATAGATGTTGGATTACAATCAATCACACAAAATTTCCATTGGTGTTATGGCATGCTTATTGCATGATACAAAAATAACATATGATCAAGTTACAAAAATTTGATACTTGTAGGAGCCCTAAACATGTCATTTAAATAATTGAACATGGATTAGATTTTACTTTTTAGATCAGATTGTCTACACTAGTAATAATGGCAAGATCGTCAACATAAACAACACGGATCATAATGTCATCACTTATTATTTTAACATAGATATTCGGGTCAAATAAATTCCTTTTAAATCCTAAATTTCTAAGTTACTAGTTAATTGTGATGTACTAGGTTTGAGGACCTTGTTTGAGTCTATACAAGGGCTTGATCAACCTACAAATCAAATGTTCTTGTTATATCATCTAAAATCCTTGTGGTTAAACCATGTAGACCTAATATTCCAAGTTTTCATTTAGGAAAGTGTAGACATGAAAATACACCTTACAATGAAATAAAAGTATTATCAGCAATGTCTCTCTAAGTACAACATAACTCTTTAGAGGGGTTTTACAATATGGTGTCCTTTCAATGAAAGGGGGATGACCCCTTTTTACATCAAGTTTCTAGGTGCAATCTCTTCTTCATGCCATAATCAAGGTTGTGGGTGGGTTTTCTTGAGCTTCTTGGACCACCCTAATGCTTTTTCAGTTGCATAATACCTACACACATGCTCACAAGATGGAGTTAGTAATATATGATGGGCCTTTCTTAGATAAGGCCCTAGTCAAGGTGAATAAAACAAGACTTTACAAAATTCATGAGAATGATTACAAAACCTTAACAAAAGTTCACAAAACCTGAAAAGATAATATTTTATACCTCCATTCTTGCCTATTATCTAGAATGCTTTGTTTGTTTTTCTCTTAGTAATTGCCAATTATGGCTGGTTTTGGGTGATCGCAGGTGATGGTTGAGACTGTGTAACCACCAATGGTGGTTAGGTTGGTGTGGCAGATGGGATCGAGTGCTTTTGCTAGAATGTTTTGGAGGGTACTAGTGTTCTCTGGTACAAATATGGTGATAAAATGTTGGCTAGTCTGGGTGCAGTTACGAGTCAAAGCTTATTTGACTCTCTCAAGTGGACTCCATGGTTGCAATGGCTAGGTTCCTCAAGGTGGATGGCAAAAGCAACTGAGATATCTAAGGGCATCAAGATAATCTAGTGCAATTTCAGCAACATAACAATAACTTCACATAATTTATTCTAAATGAGGGAAATAGAGGGGGATTTATAAAAATTTGGTGGGGAGAGGGAGGCGACAAGTAAATGACATGGCAATGAGGTGGAGGTGATTTGGAGCCAAGTAGAGATACAAGGTAAATCTTGAGAGGATACATGGAGGAATGTGCACCCTCTTCATTTAATATCCTTCGATGGGGTGAATCCTCACTAACCCAAGTGCCATAAATTGGCCTAGGGGGTGATGAGATGTGCATGGGGATAAGTGTGCCTTGGGGGATGCATATGGAATTTAAAATTGCCAAAAAGGTGACATGGAGGCTAAGAAGGACCAAACCATTAAATATGCCAATTTAATTCCTTTTGACTTGGGGCTTTTCATTGTATTTTTATATCATCCAAATTTGAAGGGAAAGTAGATAGGGAGACAAGGTGGATTAAATGAGGGAATTTAGATTGGGATTTGGAAAGGATTTGGGGGAATATAGGGATTTGATTAGGATTTTTAAATTAAAGTGCAAATCTCCTAGGGATTTGTATGGGGGCTTAAGATGGGGTTAGGGATTGATTAGGGGCTGGATTAGGGGAATTAGATGGATAAGGGAAGGTTATGGGGATTTCAAGGTGGATTAGAAGAATTAGGGAGGCTAACAATGGATTAGAAGAATTTAATGGGAGTAGGGGGAAATTAGGAGAATTAAAAGAGATTAGGAGGAATTAGAGAAAATTAGAAATTAGGAAAAATAGAAAGATTAGAGGGAAACCTTAGAATAATTTAGGAAAATTAGGAGAACTTGATGAAAATAAAATGAATTAGAAAGCTTAGAGAGAATTTAGAAGAATTTAGACAAATTAGAAGGAATTAGAGGAAAATTGAGTCGATTAGAGGGGAAATAAACTAAATTAGAGGAATCTAGAAGGAATTAGAAGGATTTGAGAGATAATTAGGGAACATTACTAGAAATTAGAGGAATTAGGAGGAATTTGACAAGATGGGGAAATTACAAGAGAAATAGGAAATTTGGAGGAATTTAAAGGAATTGGAGGAATTTGGGGAATTGGTGAGGGTTTTGTGGCAAATTGGGGGTTTTGGTGAATTGGTAGGGATTTGAAGGGTGTTTTGATGGTTTTGATGGATTGGTTGTGCAAATGACTAAAATTTGGTCTCTACAGAAAGCACTATTAATATTCATTTGTTATACCTTCCATTCAATTTATGCTACAATGAGGATAATTTATTAAATGGTTATCCTCTTTATAGTTGGGACAAATGTCTTCTCCTAGTTTAGTTACTCATGTTATTCAAAACCTTTACCAACTTGACATGCTTTGAAAATTCCAATCAAGCCTTTTGAATTTCATTTAATCTTATAAACATATTTGCATCAAATGGTTTTCTTTTAATGGCATAACCTAAACAATTCCTACATTTCATTCTTCATCAAATGATCAAATTTTTTCTTCATGGTGGTTTCCCATTTATGTTTGTCTCTGGCCTGTTCATTATGCTTAATTCATGAACCTACCAAAACAAAGCCAATTTTGCTTGCTAAGAACATTATAAAGTCTTTTTTATAATTTTATCTGACTACTTTTTTTTTTTCTCAAAGATATTTCATTACTTGTTCATACAATTTTAGTCATTGATTATTTTATGTGTACAAATCTTCCTACCACACTACTATTATTGGCACACTTCACTTGGACAAACCTCTGTGTTGGTTTATTATCTAGGATCATTCCAAAGAGTATTGGAAATTTATCAATGTGGTTGAGCCTTCCTACCACTCTATTCTTCATCATTTTCTTGTGTTTTTATTTTTATTTTTTACTTTACTACGTGAATATTTTCTAATAATATTACTAGTTGTAAACCATACAAAAATGTTAATGGGCTTACCATCATCTGAGAAGAAAGGTACCTTGTCATGAACTATAACATCTTTGCTAATAATAATCTTGTCAGTATATACATTAAACAATTTATATGCTTTATATTGTTGATTGGACCCAACAAGCATAACACAAAAGCAACAAAATCAAAAATAAAAAAATAACTACACAATGATTCATTCTAGACCATGCTTCTATAATGGTGAGATTATACAAATATTTATACATATATATTCATAATATAAACAATTGTATTTTCTACCTCTACCTAGTATCAATAAAACACATTCAATTTGTGTCCCGTATACTTCACGACTTTTGTTATTGTCATGTTTCAAATTTGTAGTTGCAGAGTGTATGACTTGTATACTTTTTGTGTATACCTTCATGCTTACATACATTTTTAAAGTTTTAGAAAAATTTACTTTAATTTTATAACCTAAGGTCTTAATAATTTTATTGTTTTGTCTCTTCATTAATGTCTTGAATGCTACAAATTATGCAAATATTTAAAGATATCCTTCAAGAATATTATCCACATATTCCTAGAATAATCATTTACCAATGTTGGAAGATACTTGGTACCAAAAATTGAAAGTGTATTTATGCACAAACCATAATGTATTAGATGTAATACATCTTATGCATGTTAAGCATATCCGTTCCAAATGGTTATCGACTTTTTTTGCTTACCTGGCACTTAGAACATGTATTCTATTATCCCTAAATATATGGGAGTCCTTGAACCATCTCAAAATTATTAAGGACTAACAAATATATAAAAATTTTATTCATTTATTTCATGTTAGACTATAATATTTTAGCTATAAGTGCATATGAACTTGTTAATTTTGGATCAATAAACCACATTCCTTCCTTATCAACACAAAGAGCAATTACTTTATTGTTTTTAATATTTATCACCTTGTTAGATTTTGCAACATTTTACCAAAACGAATAGAAATAGAACACTAACTCAAATCTTATGAAATTAAAATAAGAGGAACTAATAGAAATGGTTTCCTTGAAAACCCACACAAAATGATCATAATAAGATCACATTGACATAGTGGATTGGGTGGTTGAGGGGTATTTATACCAAATAATTAATAATAATTATGTATTACTTAATACATGTCAACATAATATTAAGGCATAGAGATTAATTACAAGTTACTAAACCTTTGACCATAACACATTAGGTATAAAGGTATTAGTGAAGTTTAACCATAATAAGGTTTAACCATGGGTCCATAGGAATAATTGCATCAAATAATAAAGTACATTATATAACGATTGTTGATCACATCATAAAATGTCAAACTTGGTCAAAAAATCCATATTAACAATTTTGAATACGCCCTCCATAATCTACATTGATGGGCCAATGAGAGAAGACACTATTGATGATAATATATTCCCCTTATAATGGATGCTCTAATGTGTTGACTCATACCAATATTTGGAGAAAACATCTAAATTCCCTTTATCATTTGAAAGATTATCTTCAATCTTCTAAAAATCTACCTCAATCTTTTGTATCCTCACCAAATAGTTCTTTATAAAATGCCCTTTTCAATTATAGAATCTACAAGTGGATTTCAATTTCTATAAAGACATAGACTTACCCTTGGTCTCTAAATTCGTAACCTATGTTGATTTTAAATCCTTTACATAAGCCTATATATCGAAAGAAATATCATAATTTATCATAAAAATTTAAAAAATAAGAGAAAATAGCATTAATGGTTACAAGAGCATGTTCATTCATATATTAAGAGAGGAGTGAAAATAAAACATTTAGAATCCTTTTTCTATGTACCCTCAATGAATATTAGTATATATTTTCAACGTCTTAAATGTATCTCTCTTCATTAAAGATAGATCATGGATCCCACTATGTAATACATTACATGTATTATAATTTCACCTCTTAAAATTGGTGCTATATGTTAGCTTTTTGAATAGGTCAACTCACAAAAGCTTAAGAATAGATCAAATTAATGTTGCTAATCATAAATAACAATAAAACACAATATTGGAATTACAACAATGTCTCACAAATGAAACTCAAAAGTACGCAATATCATAAGATTACATGTATGATACAAATTGATTACATTGCATGGAGCTTTACCTCCAATATATCAATTTACATGACTTTTCAATACTTTGACTATTTCTCTCCTCTTTCATTCGGGAAATGCAACCTTTCATATTCCTCTCATAAGGACAAAGCTCTCATCTTGCCACATATCATGTGACTCTTCATTCTCTCTTGAAACCTTGCACTTTCTCTCATATTGATACATACATTATACAAATATAAATCATCTACCAAACTAATATTACAAGGGGGTAAAATAATGTAATATTTCCAACACCCCCATATTACATTATTTGGTAGGAAGACTTTTTTCTTCATTCTTTGACTCTTTCATGGCTGGATGTATGCAATATTCATCAAGTCTTCCTTTATAAACTATCTGTGTCTACTTATAGATCAATATATCTAAGTTACCTCAAGGTCTTTGTCTCTAGGTCTGTCTCTAGGTCACTACCTCTAGGTCACTGCTAATGGATTTGCCTCTAGGTCTTTACCTTTGGGTCACTACCACTAAATCACTACCTCTGGGTCATTGCCTCTGGAACTCTGCCTCTGGGTCATCCACTAGAATATTTATAAGATCATCATATCTATAGGATCATCACTACAAATGCTTTCTATATCTATAGAACAAGCTTAGATTAATGGTCTCTTCTCTTACTAAGGACCAATATACTTATGATGGACCTCCTTGCTCGGGTCTCCTTAATCTGCTTTCAATTTCAATATCAAGGTTTGTCTTCAAGACCTAAATCAATATTATTGTCTACCTTCTATTTTGAATATATTCTTGGAATAGATAAACTTAATCTATCTTATCAAGGTCTATCTTTGAGACCTAAAACTATACTACAGACTTAATTGCAACTCGAATCAATCACTGCATGAGGAAAGCTCACAACCTTCAAGCAATATCTTAATTCTTCAATAGCTTCTCTATATGTTGTATGAAGCTTCTCAAATTTTGAATATTGATTTTCACTAGAGCAATATATTAGATAACTTTCTTTAGCAT
The DNA here is from genome assembly GCA_028583015.1 of Wollemia nobilis. Lineage (NCBI taxonomy): Eukaryota > Viridiplantae > Streptophyta > Pinopsida > Araucariales > Araucariaceae > Wollemia > Wollemia nobilis. Next base: position 37,455,167 of record JAQPPZ010015824.1, on the reverse strand, counting down.
TACCTGAGAATCAATATGAAGTTTTTCAATATGTGAAGCAGAATGGCAATGACCAACTTTTCTTCTTGAGTTGGTTCTTTCTAAAATTTGAATCTTTAATCTTCATTGGTTGTTCTTCAACCTAGTGGTAATAATCTTAGCAAAATTTGATCATACTTAGTTTCCTTATGTAGAAACCACACAACATTTCTTTTATCTTATCCCATTCATTCATGTTTATCCATCCACAATCCATTTTAATATGTAGTCTTTCTTTTCCTTTTATAGATAAAATATTTGTGAATGATTGTCCTCCACAAATTTTACAACTATGGAGATTCCAACATCTCTCTATCTTATGTCCATATCTATCACAATGATTACATATATTTTATGTTACAAAATTTCTTTTACCATTTTTTCCTTCATTGTTACTGATTCTATCACTCTTTGTCATAGATTTGATGTTACTATTTCCTGTCATAAAGTTCTTGATTCTTTGTTGCTCGTTTATCTTGTACATCCACGGCCTTCATATTTTGGTCTTATTTTTGGTACAATTGGCTCTTTCATTCCTTGTTCGTGTTTTCCCAAACATGTATCTTTATATCCCATTTTACTTAACAACTTTGAACCAATTCCTTTAGTATACTTTTCAAAATAACCAAAAATATCATTAGATTGATCCCTATCAATATCAACACAACTATGTGCATCACTATCTCTATCATCATTTGAATCTATATCAACATCAATTCTACTAGAATAAGCCTTTTTTGAACAATCACGAACTATATTCAAATCACTTGTATCACATGTAGCATCTATTTTTGTAACAGGTTATTCTATCTTTGTCATAAAATCTAAGTCACAAGTATCATTGCTTGCATCACAATATTTTCTTTCATTTTGATGAGAATCACATGTATCTTTTTCCTTTTGATGGAGATCACTAGTATCACAACACACATCTATCATCAATGGTTTTAATTCTATAGTATCACAACATGAATCTATCATCATGGGCCTTAAATCATTTGTATCACAACAAACATATTTCATCATTGGTTTATTCCCTAATTCTTCAACCTTTCCTTGCTTTCTTATCTTGGAAATATTTAGAGTGATTATTCCCTTGTAGATTGTTCTCCATAGACTAATAGGTATAGTAACACTATTTTCACAATAATCATTAGCATCATTAAGAACATATTGCATGTATTTTTGAAGCATTAGAAATTCTCCCTATTCTACTTCACTAATAATATCAACAAGCTCATTTTCCAAATCTACAATCATTTCCTCTTGCTTTCTATTCTTGCCTTTTAGAACTTCATTAGAAAGTAATGCCATATACATTATCTTTCCTATATCATAAGGTAATGTAAAAACATCTTTAGAGTTTATTTTTGCTTCATCAAGTTTTAAATTTAGATAATTTTCTAGCATTAAAAAACTTTCATTTTTGGCTTCTCTCATGATTGATTGCAAAACTCTCTTTTCCTTCATTGATGTATTCTCTTGAATTTCAATTTTTGTTATCATTTTTTGAGTCCAACATTTTAATTTTTGCAAAATTTCCTTAGTTTCTTCTAATGAGTCATCTAGAATGTATATTTGTTCTTCTTGAAAACATAAGTTTTCTTCTTCAACTGATTTAAAATCATGTACTTTTGTCTTTTGTGTTTCTATTTTTTAATCTTTTGTTTTCTTTTTAATTGCTTTTTCTTTCCCATGTTCCTTTAAAGTTGACTACCTTGATAGATTCTTAGTTTCTAAATAAATAAAAAAAAACTATGATGTTGAATTCCTTATTTCTCCCAAATTGTTAGAAACTAAGTTTTGCAAATTTGATTTCCTAAGTTTGATGTTGTAAACCTTTTGACTCCCAAATAATTAATTTGCAAAAATAATCTTCTATTAAAAAATAAACCAATTTCAAATAAACCTTATAACTCCAACTAAAGTTTAGAAACTAACAAATATGAATTTTACAAATTTAAATTGTTCTAAATTTAAAGTTAACTTTCTTATCTCTCCAAAATTAACTAAAAAACTTATAAAAAATAATTACTCCTTTCTCTTTTTAATTTTTTCAACTTCCTTATATCTCCAACCTTTTTTATTATAATTCAACCTTCTTATTTTTTTTTCTTTTCTCCCTAATTACAATTTAAAACCTTCAAATACACCTTATCACTCCAAACCTTTTAAAAAGAACTTATAAAAACTCAAATAATAAAATTTATCTCTTATACAGGGGACTTCTTGAGGAGGTTCAAGGTTCAAACCACGACATGGGCTAGTGTGTGAGAGAGTGGGTGTGTGATGACTGAGTGTTAAATTCCCTATTGATAAACATAGTTCTCAACTTTTTAAGGGTCATGGTTGGGAGACTGCTCAACCTTATACATGTGTGTGTGTTAAATTCTCTATTGATAAGCATAGCTTTCAACATTCTAAAGGTCCTCATTGGAAGACTTGCTCAACCAAGCATAGTTCTCAATTTTCTAAGGGTCATGTTGGGAGACTGCTCAATCTTATACATGTGTGTTATTCTCTATTGATAAACATAGCTCTCAATTTTCTAAAGGTCCTCGTTGAAATACTACTCAACCCTATACTTTGGTCGTAAAGTTTTCACACTAACCAAAAAAAATTAAATTAAATAAATAAATAAAATTTATCTCCAAACTTAATTCAAATTTAAAACTTTGTCACCTCTTTGCAACCTCCAAGCCAATGGTTGCAGCATGCCTCACACATGTGGTGCTTGTTGGAAATATTCCCGTCGGTGCCTAGACTATAACAGCTAGTTGTCCGTCAGTCGGTAGAGCTCCACTTGTCCACCAAACACAGTCTGCCGTTACAAGGCTAAAATTTCAAACATTTATTTTAGGGGTTTCCAGGCCTGTAGATTTAGATGTCTGCACTGGATGTAACGTTTCCAAAAAAAAATTGCTGCTACAACGTCGGCTTTGCTTAGCAGCCACTGCTCCCTTCTATTGCGGCCTCCTTGTCTTTAACCAGTGGAGATAAAACTTATGGGCGGGTTCGCCTTGCTAACTTATGCAGCCTGCCAAACAAAACGTAGGGGGGATTTTTTTTTTTTTTGGTTTTGTTTGACAAATAAACTATCGCTACTACCACCAACTATGCTATTTGTTTGAGCGTTCAAGACTATAGTTATCCGGAAGAGTTTACTGTGAATTTCAATCAACTAACGTGGCTACCAAAGTCCCTGGGATTCGAACTCCACTTTTGAAAGCTCTCCCTTCATTTGAACAAACTCATTTTCCTCCTGGCCTCAATTTCCTATATGTCATATCTAAGCATACTAGATTTCCACATGAACAAGCTCATATATCTGCCTGAAGACATTGAAAACGTTGTCAATCTTCAGATTCTCAACGTCAGTCACAATTTTTACTACCTTGACGCCTTGCTGGATTCGATCGGTGGCCTCATGTCTCTGGTTGAATTAGACACGAGTTACAATCAAATCAGAAAATTTCTTGACTCTTTTCAAGGTTTGGAGGAGCTGAAGTAGATAAATTTGGAGGGAAACCTGCTAATTACATTTATGCCAAGGTGGGTGCGATGTCGTCTGCGCCTTAGTTGTGCCTCCATTGATGCAGCATAGATGTGCCTTGACCTCCTATGTAGTTCAATGTAGATGTTACGGCCTGCAGGAGCTACACATTCAAATGGAGACAAATTTACCTTGAAGCTCCTCGTCAATGCTATTTTGACAAGTGTTCCATTGATGACTTTTGTAATCGATCTGCAACCTCCTTCTGGTTCCCACGTATTGGTTGGTGCTTTTCGGATGAGCACTTCTTCACTACGTCGTAGTCCTTGGATGGTGATGATTGTCGCAATACTCCATTCACTCCATAGCTTGCTAGTTCTGAAACCACTGTTAGCTTTCTAAATAGGTTACTCCAATACTCCATAGGGCTTGTTCTTGGATGGTGATGATTGTCCCAATATTCCATTCGCTCCATAGCATACCACTATTAGCTTTCTAAACAGGTCACTCCAATACTCTACAGGGCTTGTTGTTGAATGGTGATGATTGTCCCAATACTCCATTCACTCCATAGCTCGTTGGCTCTGATTCCACTGTTAGCTTTCAAAATAGGTTAACTCATAGAAAGCTCTATTCAGGATCAAGAATAAATCAAATTAATGTTGCTAACCATAAATACCAATAAAACACAATATTGGAATTACAACAATATCTCACAAATGAAACTGAGAAGTACACAATATAATGAGATTACATGTATGATATAAATCGATTACATTGCATGGAGCTTTGCCTTCAATATATAAATTTACATAACTATTGCTCTCCTCTTTCTTACAATAATTGCAACCTTTCATATTCCTCTCATAAAGACAAAGCTCTCATCTTGCCACATATCATGTGACTCTTCATTCTCTCTCGACACCTTGCACTTTCTCTAATATTAATACATACATTATACAAATATAAATCATCTACCAAACTAATATTACAAGGAAGCCAAATAATGTAATATTTCCAACACTATAAGTCCTAAAGACCACCACACAATGGGATATCCTTCCATCTAAAATAAGTCCTTGAACAAATACCCCTAATCCAAAGAACTAAAAAAATTGTGCAACTTAAAGAGCCTAAAAATGCTTGTATATGTGAAAATTATGGTCTCGAAAAAATATTCAAAAATCAAATTTTAAAACCATAGGAAATTATGGATAAACTAGAATGTGTCGCCTATTGCACAAGGATACAAAGAACTTTGGTACTGTGTATTTATATATTTTTCATTGTGCACTAGATATGAATGACATATCACCACATGGAATATTTTGATTATATATATATATATATATATATATATATATATAAAATATAAATTTAATTATGGGTCCAATAGATGCTATGTCAACCAAATAATACAATGTATAATGCAAAGGAAGCAATGCGAAGCATAAGCATCAAACCTCGGTCTCCCATGGAATGATTTGATTACATATATAAAGTAGATTATGGGTCAATCTCCTTGTGAACCAAATAATGCATCGTATAATGTAAAGGAAACAATGAGGAGCATATGAGTCAAACCTAGGTCTCCTATCCAACATGTGCCTTAGGCTATCCAAGATATTCAAGCATGAAAAATGTCCACCAAGGATGAAAATGAACTTCATTTAAATGGACAAAAGGGTTAATCCTTATTTCAAAAAATATCAACCAATACTATCAAAAGTGGAGAGCACACAATTTGAACACCAAGCTCTTCTATAACAACTTTTGTACACAACTTGTTGAAAAATTCACCAAGGCCAAAGATGATGTCTTGGATGGATGCTTCTCCTTGAATGAAGTAGACCCACCTAAAACAAATAAAACCATAGATAATATGAAACAAGAAAAAGGGTGATTTGAACCCTCAACCTATGCATAAGAATGCTAGACACATGCTAACTGATCAGGACAGAAAGCCACACTATTAAGATGGAAGAGGTCCTTGCTATTTGAAGACAAGTATGTCCCCATGTTCATAAAAATAAAAAATGTCAACAATTGATTATATTAATAAAGCATGAGGAGAATGGAACTTGAAACTTACATTTTTAAGTTTTGTAAAAGACTTGCTAGCCACCATGTCATACTACCAAGGTGAGAGGATTATGATTGGTAATCCTTGAAGACGTCGATGTGTATTTTTTCCAAAAGGTTTTATGGATAAAATAAAATTCTAGAATGGGATTTGCTCTCATGTTATATCCAAATCAAGAGTCATAATATCAATGCCAATGCCATAATGCAATATCATCAAGGTGATAGGATTTAGACCGCTTGATATTGACCCACCCTTTGAAAGAGCCTATGATCCCATACTAGAAGAAATAAGGCATTTTAAAAAAATTAGCAAGGGAGAAAATATATTTTTCTAATTCAAAACATTCCCTCTATTTTCTTTGTAAGCTTTCAAAAATTCCTCCTTTCCATGTATATCATGAAAGACCTATGAAATTCTAGAAGGTAATTTGCTCTTTCAATCAAAAGAAGTAGAGGACCCAAAATATAGCTCTATGTAACCAAGTGACCACTCCATACATTTTTCAATTGGTTATATGGGATTGAAATGGGCCCTACCCATATTAAATCATCACCACATAGTAGTATTACAGCAACTTGGATATTATCCATGTATCACTTGACAAGATTTAAACCTGGGTACCTCCTTTAATGTTGAGGAATCTTACCAGTTGAGCTAATGCAATTTGATAATAAAAATTAAGGTAAAGCATAGTTTTTTGAAAGGGATTTTGGTCCCCTTGTACCCGAGTTTGAACTTAGATCTTGTGGATGAAAATCCAAAGAGATACCATTGTGGTGTCCCTCAGAAGATTAAAATTTTAGGGTAAAGCACAAGTTTTTGAAAGGGGCCTCGGTATCCTTGTACCTAGGTTTAAAATTGGGTCTTCTGGATGAAAACCCCAAAGGCATATATCTATGGTATCCTTTACGGGACTTTAAAAATTTTAGGGTAAAGCATGGGTTTTTGAAAGGGGTCCCAATCCCCTTGTACCATGGTTTGAACTTAGATCTCTTGGATGAAAACCCAAAGACATACCACTATGGTATCGTTCATGGGACAACACTCCATACTTGCTTTGATACCATATCATATTTTTCAATACTTTACCAAAATTATAGAAGTAACATCAACTTGTTAGCAATCCAATGCTATTTCACCATATGATAATTTCATAGGATCTCATAATGTTTTCAAATACCATTCATACAATAAATCAAACAATGCACAATAAACTCAATGAAATTTTATTGAAAATACATCTACTATAAGCAATGCATAAATGCAATGCTTCTTCGATACATATTACAAGGCTTTATATTCAATATATACATACATGAGACTCTTCATATGCAAATGAATCTTGATATTCATCTCCTCATACTCACGGGAGATCTAACTCTTTATATTTATCTCTTACATAATAATTTTCACATATTTACATAAAGATAAAGTCTCATGATTACTCATAACTCCTCACTTCTAAACATGATACTTCACACACACAACTCACACTTACTAACATGACACCTCTCACACATAACTCCACACTTATGACACATACTCACACTTTAATAACATGACACCTACTATTGACACAAATATTAAACACACCCTAATCTAAATTATTTACAAGGTACCAAATAATGTAATACCTCCAACACAACTTAAATATTATGCAAAAGAAATAAAATAAGCATATAGAAAGAATAATAAAAAAGAATGAAAGGGTTACCTTAAGCACTCACACAAATGATCACAATAAGATCAGTTTAATGCAATGAATTGGGTAGTTGAGGGATAATTATACCAAATTTCAACAATAATAATTATAAATCACTTAACCAACACCAACATACTATTAAGGCATATAGGTTATACAAGTTACTAATCCCTTGACCATAATACATTAGACATAAATGGTTTAGTGAAGATTAACCATAATAAGGTTTAACCATAACTTATAGAACTAATTAAATCAAATATAATGATTTGCTTTAGGCTTATACATGATTACATCATACAATGCCAACCTTGGTCAATAAATTCAATTTACATAATTTTCAACATATTATGTAATCCAATTTATATTTAATATGAGAAATTTGTCTAGTAATAGAAGACATTTCCTTGCTAATTTTCCGTTTTAGTTTGCTTGGTTGAGTGAACCTCCAGTTAATGTTGCCTAAGTGTTAACCAACAACCTTTAGGTCAATAGACCTTTGCTTATTTAATTTTCAAATTGATAACTAATAGGTGCTCAAAGTTTAACAAACCTCAATTTGATCTTCAATTTCCTATCTAACCTTTGGTTTTATCATTAAATATAGTAGTCAAGCTACTACCATCACACTTCATAATCAAAATTAGTCATGCTAATAGGGGACAAGGTAGAAATTAAAGGCAATTTCAATCATAGAATTCTATGAGGCAATCAAGGAACATGCTAGAATAATTTAATTACATAAATATGGCTTAATTTTATGGAAATAAAATCAAAATCCAAAAATTTGGAGGAACATTGGTCAAGTTGTGAGGTTGGCCATCCATCCAACAACCTCCAATTTTCTTGAAATCCAATGATTTGCTAAACATCCAATAAAGCATCAATCAAAGTAGTATGGGCATAGATTTTTAGGTATGGATTTTGAAAAAATAACTTGGATATGACATATTTGTCTCCAAGGAGTTTTCGTAATCATCTAAATGAATTTTAAATATTGTTAGTACCAAATTTCCTTGGTTGTACAACCTTTTCATCATCTAACATTTAAATTTCTACTAAATTCATGTAATAAGTATTTAAAGTTTAATTTACTATAGTTAGCAATAGATTTAACTTTGTTTTTTCTATTAATAAGAGCTTGATACTCATTGTAAAAGGATATTTTTACTATTTTCAAAATATTAGAGCTACTCTCTAAGTTAGATTTGTACTTGCTATTTGAACTACAATTAATGAAATATATTGTTCATGGCTTCTACGGATCAATTGTCCTTTGACCTCTTTATTCAAGGATGTATGATGCTTGTAGATATTCCCTCCCATCTCTTATTAGTACTCTCCATTGTTATTGAAAGCTATTCTAAAATATGGTGCATTGAAGTTATTCGATCTCTTTTGAAGATTTCAATTAAGTCAATGCTAATCTTATTATGGTTACATGACCATATTTGTTTATTTGTATTTGTATTCATGTCTCTCATCCTTTTCGCCAAATTTATTAGATTAGTTTAGATTAGCATGGAGTCGGTCCAAATTTGGATGTTGAAAGGGTTAATCCCTTCCTTCCTATGTTGAATGATGATCTTGTAAGTGTGCAAGAATTAGACATTTTTATAGATCAATAATTTGGCACTCCAGATGGAACCAATTAATTTAAATTTTCCATGAGTTCAAACTAATTATACTTGCATTAATTAGACTTGTCATTCTAGTGTTTAGATTTTTAGATCTATGTAAATTCAGTTTAAATTTCTTCAAATATATTAAAGGGTTTGTTAATAACATCAAAACAAATGTAACCCAAAAATTTATTTTTAGATCTACTTGTTTTTCCTTCAGATATGATATTTTGACATTGTTATTTAGGATTTTTGTTGCATTATCCTTTATATTGTCTTGAGTTTGTTAAATTTCATGTAGCTATGACTCCATTAATAAATGAACCCATCAATTTTGTTTAGATCTAACAATTTCTCATATTTGATATTTTATATAGGTTTAGATCTGATCATTTTCATAGGAATTCATGGCTTAATTCATAAGAAATGAAAAAATGTACAAAACTTTTCTAAAGTCCTTTGTCAACCAATTTGCTAGACTATAGGTGATTCATCAGACAAACTTAAAAATCCTAAGTTTACTCTTTAGCAAATTGTTTGATCCTTCATGCAAATTGTTTATCAAAGAAGACCAAAAATCAACCAAGTCCCAAGGTTTTTTAGCTACCTAACCAAGCTAGAGATTCATTAGAAGGAACCCATTAGACAAACTAAGAGCTAAAATTGACTTCAAATTTCATTAAGTGCTCTAGCTAGTGATTTGATTGATAAGTATTATAAATTTTTAGATGCACCTAAGTCTCAAGAGGAGTCTAAATTCTTGACTTTTAGGTGATCTATTAGACAACCAACAATTTGTTGGATATATGACAATTTTATAGACTTGGGTATATCTTTTCTTTTTTGCAAATCTTAACACATTGATATTATTTTTTTTGTTGGTATAGAAAACATAAATACAACTCTAGCTTCTAGCCAATAAAAACTTGTAATTCAAAGTGATAGAAAGGTTTTATAAATACTAGATAAATCTTGTATATCTAAAAAGAATTACTATTATATTAAGATATCTCTATATGAGAAAAAAGGTTTCATTTTAGAGAATAAGAAAACCCCTAATGCTCTTTAAATACAAGGAATGAAAGAATTACCCAAAACCCTAAGACTCCTATTTAAAAAAGGGGGAAGAAACTAGTTGCACCTTCTAATAACCTGATTGTATACATAGCTTAGCCTAATCAAATCATGGCTCAAAATAGTCAATCACTTCAATTCATACCTATGACCAAGAAATTTCAACCAAATGATTAATCACAAATGGTATATGGTATGTCAAAGGTATATTCCAACACAAGTTGCATAACCAGAACAACAACATATTATGTTAAGTCAACAAAAAATTGAGTAAAATCAATAACAACAAGGTACCCCTAGCTAACAAGAAGTACAAAATTAGATTGCTAAAAATCTAGATTCTTAGAATCACTAATGAGTTATGGTTGATCAAAAATCTAAACTAAATTAGCAACAACACACAATCAACAAAAAAATGTTGTGTATAATGTTTGGCAACAACAATAAAGTCTATAATAACAACAATAATTAGCTAGACTAGATTAATAAGTTGCATAAAATCCTAATAATTCATTTGAGAAAAATGTTCAAAACCAAAGAATACATATAGGGCATAGATGGAGAACAGGAAAGCAGGCGAGCGAGTGGCGGATGGAGAGCGACTGGGAGGATGTGATAGAAAGGAGGCAGGATGGTCAGACAAGGGTATAGGAGGGAAAAGCCATGACAGTGATGACAGGGAAGGATCCAATGCAGTAGGGGCCCAGGCGGATGGGTCGAACAAGAGCGAAAAAGACCCTCCTGACAAGGAGGGACCAAGAGGTGGGGTAAACCTAAACAAAAAAGGATCCTACGCCTAGGTACTAAGTCCAGGATCCCTGAAAAAGCAACCCACACAGGAACTTATTTATTGTGGAGCAGATTTAGTCATCCTTGAAGACCTAATGGACAGCTACCTGGAGGTTGAGCGTTTCACTATGATTGGCAAGTTCGTAGGAGGTCAACCAGACATGGAGACCATTAGAAAATGGGATTTTTCCAAGTGGAAGACCAACAACAACATGGAAATTGTTGCTCTCTCTCGGGGGTTTTTTGCCATTAGGCTCAACACTCAGGAGGACTGTTGCAACATCTTGGCCGGGGGACCATGGTTCTAAGGGCACATAAGCCTTTTTATCTAGAAGTGGGGAGAGGATTTCAAACCTAAAACCTAAAACATAAATGTAGCTCCTATGTGGGTTAGGTTACCAAACCTCCCTTTCCAATGCTGGCATGAGAATGTCATCAGAGGGATAGCCCGATCCATAGGTGAGCTTGTTGCCATTGATTCTTCCACCAAGGTCCAATACAGGATGGTCCATGCCCACTTTTGTGTCTCTACTAACCTAGAAACAGAGTTACCCACTTTCATAAACTTGTATAGAGGATCACACATCATCAAGAGGTAGCCCATAAAGTACAAAAATAAGCCAGCCTTTTGTACTCACTATCGCACTCAAGGTAACCTCATGAATCAGTGCCCTATCTTGAGGGTCCAAAATAAAAAAGTGATAGTTCTGAACAAGGGCATGTAGAGGAAACGAGGTATTCCCTCTCAAAAAGGAGTCAGTGCTAGGCCCAAAACACATCATGCATAATCCCGCCCACCAAGCACCTCAGGAGGAAGGTCAGAGTGATGTTCCAGATCAAGGTAAGCAAAACCGTGAGCGAGGAGAAGCCTCCATGTTAGCCCAAAATGAGTAGGAGGTGCTCTCAAAATCTCTGCTTCACACCAATCCTAGCATAGAGTATCTAGTTACCCAGGTACAGACCCTTCCCAAAATTGTTGTTCCAAATTATTTTATGGATGAGTACCTAGCGAGCAATAGGAAATCCCCAAACTGCTCGAATAGGGGTGAGGTACCCCTTTCTCATTTCTCTAAAAAAGAAGGCCCATCCGTCTCTAGGAAAATCATCCCAAGAAACACCATGAGTAGGAAATAGGCCATTGACTATGGCAATGAAAGGAAAAGAGGGAGACCCTCTAACAATGAGAAGAGAAACAAGGAAACGACGGAGGACATCGCAAATGGAACCTAGTTGACATTTGTCTCTGACGATTTTGATAACCAGAATGACAAGCAAGGAACCAAACCCCCCTTCCAACTAGTGAAGGGAGGCAGGAAAAATCCTAAACCCTTGAAATGAAGGTCCTCTCATGGAATGTGAGGGGCCTCAATGGGGTAGCCAAGCAATGGCTAGTGGCTGACCTAAGGAAAAGGATCAATACTTCCATATTTATTATGCAAGAAATAAAAATAGATGAGCTCTCTTATCGAAAGTCTGCCAAGGCCATTTGGGCCAAAGGAGAGTGCCTTATCAGTCTAACTCAAGGCATGTCAAGTGGGCTCATGTGCCTTTGGGACCCTACCCTAGTTGAATGAAGGATTTTGTCATCCTAGAGAAAGATCCTAAACATTTTGTTTCACTCCAAGACCAGTAATTGGTCTTTTATCCTATCCAACATTTACGCTCCAAATTCCCCCATCGAGCAGGCCAAAATGTGGGAAACTGTAACTCAAATGAGGATCACCTTCAACACATTTCCATGGATCATAGGAGGAGACTTCAATAGCCTGTTGCATCCATCTGAGAAGAAAGGAGGTAACGACTCTTTTAGCAGAAGCATAGAGGATTTTAGAGGTTTTGTCAATACCAATGAGCTCATGGATGTTAAGCTCAAGGGGTCCTCTTTCACTTGGAGCAACAAGAATATTTATAGTGGGCTCATCTAGGTGAATCTGGACAGATTCCTCATCTATCAAGAAGCTATCCCTCTGTTTGGCGATGCCACCCTATTGGCCTTACCTCGGATCGAATCAGACCACAATCCCATCCTCCTTGAAACTGGCAGACCTCCCTCCTTAAAAAATCCTTTCCATTTTGAAGCCATGTGGACTCTCCATAAGGATTTCAAAGATCAAGTGTCCTCATGGTGGCATCAAAATTTTGGAGGATCCGCCACTTCTAGGCTGGCTCAGAAACTAAATATGGTCAAAGAAAACTTGAAAATCTAGAATAGGGAGGTTTTTGGTAACCTTTTCACCAGTAAAAAGTCCATTACTAAGAAAATTTAGGAGACGAAAAGGAGAATCAAATCTGGGGACCATAACAACCCCACTAGGGATGAGGAAAGGAACCTCCTAGCAGAGTTCCATAACATCTTGGCTAGAGAGGAAACCTTATGGAGGCAAAATTCAAGAGAATTGTGGGTCAAGGAAGGCGATGCTAACACCGAGTTCTTTCATGCCTCCACTATGCGGCACAGAGCATCCAAAAAGATCAGGGAGATTTTGTGCAGCAATGGATCATCCACCAAGGACATTGTTGAGATCAGGGCTGAAGTGGTGTCCTTTTTACAGAACCTCTTGGAAAGTGCCCCAGAGGGTGATAGTAAATCTTAGGATACTCTCCTATCAAATATTCCTTGCATCATTCCTCAGGATGTGAACCTCAGACTGGTGGAACCTTTCTCCCACGATGAGATTAAGGAGGCCTTTTTTTCAATGCAACCTAATAAAGCCCTTGGGCCGGATGGTTTCTCTCCAAGGTTTTTCCAAACCTTGTGGGATGTGGTGGGGAACGATGTCTGTGAGGCCATTAGAGAGATCCAGTCAACCAAAGTTGTCCCTTGTAGTTTCAACTCCACCTTGGCCCTCATCATAAAAGTCTCTAACTGTAAATCCATATTTGATTATAGGCCTATCAACCTGTGCAATGTCATATAAAAAGTTTTGACCAAGGTTATGGCCAACAGGATGAAGCCCATTCTCCCCCTTATCATTGATCAATCTCAAGGCAGTTCGATGAAAGGGAGGAACATCCTAGATGAGGTCATATCGATCCATGAAACCCTGCATTCTACCTCAATGACCAAGAAGGCTATAATTTTCCTCAAGCTTGATATTAACAAGGCCTTCAATAGGTTTGACAAAGGTTTCCTTCGGGACATCCTCCTCAAGTTTGGCTTCCATCCCCTATGGGTTGACCTCATACAGGGCTACATTTCCTCCCCTTGGTTCTCTGTCATAGTTAATGGCTATCCTACCAATTTCTTTCAAATCTCAAGAGGTCCGCATCAAGGGGATCCTATGTCCCCCATACTTTTCATCACCCTCACAGAAGATTTGGGAAGAGCCCTCAAGGTTTTCCAACAGCGAAAGAAGGTGACCGATATCCTCCCTGCCTTAGGGATTGAGGTGATCACCCATCAAAAATTTGTGGATGACACACTCCTGTCTACCATAGCGTCAGTAGCTCAAGCCAGATTCATCAAACGAATCCTAAGACTCTATGAGAGTGTTGCCGATAAAAAAGTTAACTATATAAAAAGCAATATTTTTTTCTCAACACCCCTGTCAGGCATCAAGTTCAGATTGCAAGGATCCTGGGGTGCTCTATTGACTCCCTTCCCACTACCTATCTTGGCCTCCATATATTTTGAAGGCATGCTAAGGAAGGGATGTGGAACATGGTGCTCGAGAGAATCCACAAAAAGCTGGCATCATGGAAAGGCAAGTTCTTATCCCAAGCTACCAAGGCAACCCTCACTATGGCATGCCTCAAAGGGATTCTGACCTTTTTAATATCTATTTTCAAATTGCTTGCCTCGATTATTCACAAGATCAAGCATACCCAATAGAAATTTCTTTGGTCAGGCAATGAAGACAAGTCCAAGTTTCCTTTGGTGGCTTGGGACAAAGTTTGTAGAAGCAAGAAGCAAGGAGGATTAGGGTTCAGGAGAATGGCCAAGATGAACCTAGCGCTCATTTCCAAGCACACCTAAAGGATCCTGGCAGATGAACCGACATAATGGGTTAGAATTATCAGGAGGAAATACCTCACTAACACTTCCTTTCTTGAGTATGGGATTCCCACTGGGGGGTTAGCTTTCTGGAAAGCCATTATCCAATCCAGGCAGCTGATCCAAGACTTCATCAGGTGGATCCTTGGGGATGGTTGGAGAATAGATTTTTGGAAGGATAGGTGGGCCCTAGAGGACCCTCTCTCTAAGCAGACTGGGCTGGTTCACCTTAAAACTTTTCTTGATAACAAATTTAGGTAGAGTGTGGCCAATTTCATTGAATGGAGAAATGACTCCCTACAGTGGAAAGTCATTGATGCAGAGCGGCTAGCTATTGAGGCTGACTTCCTGTACTCCATCATTAAGGACATCATCATACCCACCAGTAGAGGTTCAGATCAAATGATTTGAAGGGGGACTGATGATGGTGGATTATCTATCAAATATGCCTATTAATTCCAATGTAAAGGGATGAAATCAGAATTTCCTTGCAACGTGGTCTGGAGAAAATGTTTGATCCCAAAGGTAAATTTATTCTCATGGAATGCCTTTTAGAATAAAGCTCTCATAATTGACAATATTCACAAGAGGGGGTTTTCTATTCCTAATAGGTACTATCTGTATGAGTCTGCCTGTGAGTCCTCTGACCACCTGTTCCTGCACTACGTTTTCACTGGGTTGGTCCTTGGCTCCATCCTCTCTACATTTTGGATCCAATGGATTCCCCCCAAGACCATTAAGGAAACTTTATTCCAATGGCCCAATCCTTTTAAAAATTCCAATTTTCGTTTCCTATGGAATGATTGCTTCCACCATTTTTTTTTGGCAGATATGGTTGGAACGCAATGGTCGGGTCTTCAATAATCCTCCTAGGGATCCTCCCTTAGTTGCTCATAGGGCCATCGCCTTTGCCATTGAGAACTCCAAGCTTATCCCCAGCCCATGGCCCAAGCATGTGTTTGAAGAGGGGTTGTTCAAATCCTTGAAGTTATCAGGAGAGATCAAGGAGCAAGAGGATCCACGGTCATCCAGGAAGGACGTCAGGTGGGTCAAGCCTCCTCAAGGATGGTTGAAGTTAAATTTTTATGGGGCCTCTCGGGGTAACCCAGGGGCGACCGCTGCGGGTGGATCAGTTAGAGACCATAATGGATAGCTCATCCTAAATTTTGTGAAAACTTGGGGTTTCAAACCAATCATGTTGCGAAGGTTAGAGGATTTTTGTGAGGACTCAAGCTCATTGTGGAGGATCCTCAACCATTGGTAGTTGAAGGGGACTCACTGAACATTATTAACTACATGTTGAATTCCCAAGATCCGATGTGGAAGGTTTTCAATGTCATTTCTGAGGCCAGGAACCTCCTCCTCCAGAGGAACTTGGTCCAAGTAAAGCACACCTACATGGAGGGCAATGGTTTAGTAGACCACTTGGAAAATAAGGGATTACTGTCCACATGTCTTGTGGTGTGGTAGCAGTTGTTTTCGACAGACGTGGAGAAGGTCGCCAGCCAGAATATCACTAATGATTCCACACAAGCAAGAAGAGAGGATCGAGCTTGGACAGACGGGAACGTGGAGCATCGTGACACCTGTTTTGTCGGGTACAGCTGGCAATTCCACCAATATTTTTGTTGTTTTTTCAGCATGTTTTACCTCTAGTTTGAGGTTTTTGATGTAGCCCTCCTAGGAATTACTATGTTTTTTTGGTAAGGTTTATTATGGTTTCTACTGTACTAGGCCAAGGGGCTCCTTTTGTTACTAAGGTTTGTGACCTCTCATGTTATAAGGTTTTGGGATCCTCTTAAAAAACCCATTTTGTATATAAAATATCTACTTACCAAAAAAAAAAAATGTTCAAAACCAAAAGATTTCTCTATAGCAAGTGGAAATGGGACAAGAGTAGGTTTAATTTGTTAAAATATTAATGGTACAATGGTTGTAATATCACTATGTGGTTTATTAAAATATTATGGTAGTTAGACAAGAAGAAGAATGGTCACTTCACAAAGGATTAGGGCATATTTTTAAAATATCTCATATTTTAGGAGCCATATCTTTGTGATGGGTTATCCAATTCAGTTTATTATTAGAACAACTTGTGTGGAATTTGAATAGCTTTACAATGAGTGGTCATATAAAGGAATTCAAGCAATATTGAGGGAGATCGAACCCTATAAAGTGAAAAGCTTCTTTAGTAGAGCCAGAAGAGGATAAATATGATGAAAAAAAAATTGTGAAAGAATGTTGAGGAATAGAATAATAAAACCTACTCCTAATACATGCAAGGCAAAAAGAGGAAAACCCTTAAATTATCAAACAAGATCCAAGGAAGCAAGAGCAAATATGTTGAAAGGAACACAAACTAAGTTGGTTGAACTTCTCTTTTCCAAACAACAAAATGATATTGGTAATATGCAGGTGGGACCAATAGCCCCTAATGAGACATGATTATCATCTCATGGAATATAAGGGGTGCTAATGCCACTTCAAAGCACATGTATATCAGGGACCTATGTTTAAGTAATAAGCTTGATATTCTTTGTATCCAAGAAACTAAAATGACAAAAGAAGAAGTTTTAAAAACTATGAAAGTAGTATGGGAAAGATGTGAATGGGATGCTATGGAATTTGAAGGAGAAACAAGGGGAATTATAACTTGTTGGAATTATTATAGAAAATCTCATGTAACCATTCATAAAAATAGGCATTAGATAACCTCTTTAGTCACTTGCTACTTTACAGATTTTCATTTCATCCTTATTGATGTCTATGGACATACAACTCAATCAAGTAGATTAGAAGTTTGGAGTAGGATTGAAGCATTTATGAGAAGTAAAGACCAAGAAACCTAATTCATGATCATAGGAGATTTTAATGCCATAACCAAGCTAGATGAAAAATTTGAGGGAATTAGGAAACTAACCCAAAGTATGATAGATTTCTTGGCTTTTATTCAAAACAATAATCTATGGGATGTTGAGTTTGAAGAAGATAACTATACGTGGACCAAGAACATGAGAGGCCATAACAAAATAGTAGAAAAATTAGACATATATATACTCTCATATCATTGGTTAGATGAAGGAACTTATGCTAAAATTAATACCTTAACAAGGATTGGTTCAGATCACTGGCCAAGAAAAGTTAAAATGGTGGTAAGTGAATTAAAAAAAGATCGTATTTTAAATATGAGCAAATGTGGGAAGATCATCCTCAATTTTTTGATATGATAGCACAAAGGTGGAATTCTTCAAGAAATGGTGGGATGCATGCTCTTCCAAAATTAAATTAAATCTATGACATCTAGATTAAAATAATGAAACAATAACACTTTTGGAAATATTTTTTAGAAGAAAGAACTAAAAGATAAACTTCCAAAATTCTAAAAAGGTGATCATAATAATCCAATATCATAGGAAAGGGAGTTGCTTAGTGAATATCATAATATTTTGAGTAAGGAAGAGAAAATTTTGAGATTAAAATCAAGACACTTGGTTAAAAGGAGATATAAATACAAAGTTTTTCATAGGATGACTATAGTATAGAGATCAACATCCAGAATTAGTAGAATTAAATCAATAGAAGGGGTTTGGATTAAATATCAAAGTGAAATTATAAAAGAGGTAAAGTATTTTTATCATAATATTCTAGGATCAGAGGAGATTGAAGTTCTTAATGATAAACTTCTTCAAGATGTACCTTCAGTTATAATGAATGAAGACAATAGGAAATTGATGGAGCCTATTACTCTAGAAGAAGTTCATTTAGCTCTTTTCTCTTTTAATAAGGATAAATACCCATGTCCAAATGGTATCTCTACAAATTTTTACCAACATAATTGGGATATGGTGAAGGATTATTTATTGGTGACAATGGAACAATCTAGGGTAAAATAATACATACCTTATAAAATAAACCTTAATTCCAAAAAAGAAGGATGTTTAATTGTTTGATTATTTTGGACCCATAAGCCTATATAATATGACACATAAGATTATTCAAAGTGATGGCAAATATATTAAGGCCATTGTTAGACAAAATTATTTTAGAAGAACAAGGAGGATTTGTGAAAGGGAGACAAATTATGGACAAGGTCATAGTAGCTCATGAAGTTATACATTAAACAACTTCAAGAAAAGATAAAGTAATGATCTTAAAACTTGATATGAGTAATGCCTATGATAGGATTAAATAAGATTTTATTTTTGCTTTTTTATAAAAGTTTGTATTTGAGAAGAAATGGGTTAGATAAATTAAAGTTTGTGTCTCTACAATTGCTTATTTAGTGTTGGTCAATGGGTTATCAATAGAATATTTTAAAACCAAGAGAGGCCTTAGACAAAGAGATCCTCTATCTCCTTGTTTGTTCATTATTATGGCAAAGGTTTTGAGTAGGAACTTAAAGAAGCCTTACAAATATGGGCTTATAAGTGGACTTAAGGTTAGTAATAACTTCGATATCACCCATGAACATTTTGTAGATGATACAACCCTTTTTGGAAGGACAAGGATAAATGAGGTCAGAGCTTTGAATAACTTTATAAAGGAATACAAAAGAGCATCAAGGTAAAAATCTAATAGGACAAAATTCAAAATTTACTTCCTTAACACTCCAACTAGTATCAAAACAATAATTTACAGGTTACTTCAAATGGAGGTAAATTATCAACAACTTATCTAGGGATGCATTTATTTGAGGGGAGAATGAAGATAGAATTATGGAATCCAGTTATTAGTAAATTTCAAAATAAACTACCAGCTTGGAAAGGTATATAGTTATTGTTAGCAGGAAGAGTGTAGCTAATTAAGTTAGTATTATAGGCCATTCCAACATATTATATCATTGTATACTATGCCAAAATTAGTTGATTTTTTTTAATCTATATTATGCAATCCTTTTTATGGTCAGGTTTACATGATAAAAGGAAATTTCCTTTGGTGAAATGGAGCAAGGTGTGTGATGATAAAACTATAGGAGGTCTTGGTTGAAAAGTTCTTATAAATGCAAACTTAGCTCGTAGGGGAAAAGTAATCTGGAGATTGTACAAAGAGATTCAAAGAAAATGGGCAAGAATTATTCTAAGTATGTTGAGCCCAATAAACTGATTTTAATATTTACTACATTCTATCTACCAAATGGTTCTACTCTTCAGAATGGTTTAAAAAATTCTATTGATCTAATGATTAAAGGTTTAATATGGGTGGTGGGAATTGGAGAAAATTTGTATATTTGGATGGATACTTGGTGTGACAAAAAACCATTCAATTTACATCAAATTTTGAAACCTTGGATGAGATTACTTCAAGATAAATATGGTGATAGGATTTCAAAATTTTTGCACAAGGACCAAGAAGGAAGATACAAATGGAAAGAAGACATTTTACAAGTATACAAGATATTGATACTAGGAGGTAATTGAGTAGAAATATAACAATTGTGATTATTCCGAAGCCAAGGATGGATTGATTTTGGAGTTGAATAGCTCAAGAGAACACACAAAAAGAAGTGGATATAATATAAAGAACCAAAAAAATAATAATATCACTAGAATATGGAGATATATTTGGGATATCCCAAGCATTCCTAAAGTCAAAATATTGGTTTGGCTAGAAGGTCATAAAAGAATTTTATCTTGGGATAACCTTATGAAAAGGGGTTTTCATGGCCCATCTCAATGTGTTCTTTGTAAAAATGAGGAGAGTATAGACCATCTTTTGGGAAATTTCTCAGTAGTCTATAAACTATGACAATGGATTCTTAATATGTTTGGTAAATGCATGTTGATGAATAACAAAATTGAAGATTATTTAAAGCAATGGTAGAGAACTTATAAAAATGAAGTTTAAAAAACAATATGGGATATATCAAAAGATACAATACTTTGGACTATATGGATAGAAAGTAATCGAAAAATATTTAAAGGAAAGGAAAACAATTTAGAGGTATTGAAAAGGAAGATATGTTTTAGCCATAGAGGAGTCTAAACCAACCATATCAACTCACCTATTCTCTAATCTGGAAGTAGAGAGCCTTGATAGATGGAGTCAAATCATTAAATGGCATAATGATGTTGGGTATAAGAGAATAAAAAATAAGACAAATAATATAAAGTAGAAACCACCAAATGTGAATTTGGTTAAATTAAATTTTTATGAAGCATCTAAAGTAAATCCAAAACTAGCAAGAGGATGAAGAACACAAGCTTATACTGAGATGGGGGTGAACATTATAAGACCATTTTTTACTTTTCTTTCCCAAATAATATTATGAAATATATCAATGGAAATATTAAAAAAATTAATCAAAGCAATGCACAAATCACCACACACAATAGAGACACCAATTTAATGTGCTTCACCTAATGTGGGATACTCCACGGAGAAAATATTTCACTAAAATTTTCTCAACAAATCTCTTGGGAATCCTTTCCCTATTACAATATTTATGGACCTCTATCCAAAGGAGATACCAATACCCTAATCAAGTTCATGGATCTCTATCCATAGGAGACAACAATCCCCTCAGCTGGTTCGTGGATCTCTATCCATAGGAGAAATCATCCTCTACTCTGGCTGGTGATCCTCTAGAAGACTACTACCTCCACTGAACTGGCTTGTGGATCTCTCTATAATGAAGACCTCTATCCTCTCTTCCCTAGCCAATGGATCTCTATCCACTAGAGACTAATGTCCTCTGCTCTGTCATCTCCAAAGCTTACTCTCAGCTCTATCTCAAATCTACACTAAACAAGGTCCTTAGGTCTAGCACAAATTTGCTCAATCTCTATCCTCAAATCTGTACTAAACATAGTGCTTCAGTCGAGCACAAATCTGCTCAATATTTATCCTCAAATCACATTAAACACAGTCCTTCGGTCTAAAACAAATATTCTCAATATCTATCCTTAAATCTACACTAAACATAGTCCTTCGGTCTAGCACAAATCTGCTCAATCTTTGTCCTGGTCTAGCATAAAATTATCCTCAAATATGCACTAAACTATGTCCTCAAATCTATCTTCAAGCCTTAATACAAAGCTTGATCCAATCACAAATTAACTCTTCTAGATCTGTCCCAAACCTTAACTCAAGGTTTGAACAAATCAATCAATCAAATATGCTCTCAAGTCTTCTCTAAGACTTACCTCAAATATGCTCAACAAGTCCTCACTAGAACTTTTCCAATCTGCTCAACAAGTCTTCACCAAGACTTACCTTAAATCTGCTCAACAAATCCTCACTAGAACTTGTCCAATCTTCTCAACAAGTCTTCACCAAGACTTACCTCAAATCTTCTCAACAAGTCCTCACTAGAACTTGTCCAATCTGATCAACAAGTCTTCACCAAGACTTACCTCAAATATGCATTGTAAGCTTCCACAAAATCTTACTCAACTCAACTCAATATATTATAGAAAACCTCTTCAATTACACAAACAAGCTTTACACATAATCTTGTTTAATCTCCCAGAAACATATAGATAATGGTTAAAGACTCGATATGTTTCACACTCACAACAATGCTTAATCACTTTCTATATTTCTTACTTCACCAAAAAACATATGGAGAATGGTTAGAGACTCAATATGTTTGAAACTCAATCACTTTCAATCTTTCTCAAATTAGTAAGGAACAATTTGTTTCACAGAACTTGAACTATCATTCCAACACTTCCAATCAACTCCACTCAGCGAATCACTCAATGAAAGATTAGTCAATACTTCTTATCAAACAAACCTCACATAACAATAGAAATCATGATATTTCACAAACCCTAGTTCAAGAATATGAAAGCTTACTTCAATATTTCCAACAATGCTTATCAAACAAGGTTTCTAGTTTCAATTTTCATTCTAGTTTCAATTTTCATTCCTAAAAACCCACATCAATCAACATTTGATATCTCAAAAACAAACTCAACAATGCTTATCAAACAATCCTTTTCACTCCAACTTAGCATTCACAAATTCCAATAATTTTTCACTCACAAGGAAGATATGCCCATACCTTTTGTTTGATGAAGTTTTGAGATCAAAACCTGTCTCAATCATAATCACTCTCTTTGCCAATATGAAGGGTTAGATAGCAAAAATATGTCCTTAATATTTTATTTCAAAAATATTTCACCAAGTCAAAATATCAAAAATCAACTATTCCTTATTTCTCCTTTCAAAAACAATTTTTATAATATAAATTTATTACAAAAAAAATACCTAACACCTATGGAACACCTTATTTCTCCTTATATAACCTTTACCCACTCAAAAATCAAACACAAAAATAAAACTTTGCATACCCTTTTATCTCCCTTGTATAACTCACAAACCCTTTTTAAATATGCAATTTCCAATTAATAAAACCTTAGGAAATTAAAAATTAATTTCCACTTTTGTAATTTTCGAATGCAACGTTTAAACCTAAACAATGTGATCACATACCTTAGTCAAGCCACCAAAAAGGCCTCGATGGATTTCAAACACACAAACCCCTCCTTCCAAGTGCCTTTGCATAATGCGCACCCACCAAGTGGGCTACGTGCCTCCACGTAAAGGGAAAGGTACACACCTTCTCTTTGTTCCTCTCCAACGATGCAAACCAAAACCTTCTCTGCTTACAAAAATGAAGACCATGAGAATCAAACCCCTAACCTTGCACCTGTGAATGTCTTAGCGCAACCCTTGGCTGCCAACCGCACTACCCAGTGCCTTGCAATGTGAAGTAGGCTCCCCACTTGTTTTTTCCTTGGTCTGCCTCTTTAAAAATTTTAAAACACACGTGATTATTTCTCTTTTCTTTGTGCATGATTTTCTATGGCATTCGATGGATCACATGGATGGATATTTGACATAAGACTTGCCCCTTTTTATATGCAATGTGCCATGTGCTTAAAACATCGACAATCTTCTTAAACTTGATTTGATTCGAATTAATTAACACTTTGTGCCCTTATAACCCTAACCTTTAGGGTTATTTAAATTAAATCATAAACTAATTTATAATTAAATTATTATAATTAATTTAATAACTCTTAGAGTTAATCAAATTAAGTTATAAATTAATTTATAATGAAATTATTATAATTAATTTATAATTAATTTAAATCTCTAGGTCTTGACCTTAGACCTTTAATATTATAATAAAATATTATAATATTTTTTTTCTTGGGCCTGCCAATTGCTCTTTAGACCTCATATGACCACCTTGAATATTATAATAAGAGATATTATAATATTATTTTCCTTAGGCCTAGAAGCAATATTTCTCTTGCACTGCTTACTAAACTGATTCTTGACATCCTTCCTTTTGTCTTGCTCATTGAAACTGACTCTTGACATCAATGAAAACAAAACCTGGTCATATTTCCAAAAATATCCCACTTTATCATTAATGACAACCCATTTTCCTTTTATCATTTCCTTTACATTTTTTTTTGTTCTGCTCCCCCTGAGAAACTGCTCCCCCTGACTGAATGCTCTCCCCCTAACTCAAATATCTTCCCCTTTGTCATCAATGGCAAAGGGCCACCTTTGGGGCTTGGGGCTAAGAATGATACTCTTAGCTTAGCCCCTCCCCCACATCCTCTTGAGGTGATTAATTCTAGGGTGGGAGTATTTCTACTCCCAACATACACTGATCTTTACCTTTGTCCACTTTTTTCCTCAATTGATCCTTCAAATTCCTCTAACTATTCCTATTTCTGCTTGTCTCTAGAATTTATTCTCTACACCACTTTGATGTATGCCCATTATTATTGCACTTATAACACTTAATATTTTTATTCCTTAAAGGTGCAAATGTCTTGGGGTTTCTCCTAGTGAAGCCATATCCATTCTTGTCATGAACCCTGCAATTCAATGCCTTGTGACCAAACTGATTACAAGAGTAGCAATACCCTTGAAAAAGCTGCATGTTTATGAAATTTCTATATACCTGTATTTCATATGTCCTACAATGTGTAGCCTTGTACCCAAAACTATGACATGAGAAGCATCATCCATTGAAACTACCTTGAATTGACCCCAGTGGTCTTTTAGTTTCTTTTACCCTGTGTTGGTTCCTGTTCCATATGTTCCTCATTTATGCATTATTCATTTCCTCGTTGAACTTTCTGTTGTCCAAATCATCCTTAGATGTCTCACTCTCTATTACACTCTCTTATTCTGAAGCTTCTTCTTCTTTAGATCTTGAGATTGACTCTTCTTGTTTTATTTGTATCTGTTCAAAACCAAGACCTGTCTTGTTTGATGTAGGTTTTTGTCTTGATAATCTTATCCAATTCCTTTGAGCTTATACCAAACCTGTGTAACTTGTATTTAGACTCGTTTACTTCCTTCCTTAGTGAGGCTACCTCATGCTCTAACCTTTCACTTTCTAAAACCTTTGATTCTAACTTCTCTTTGAATCTCTTTTTCTTAGCTATCGAGTTGGTTAGATCCTCTATAAGATTTCATTTCTCTTCATCACATTCTTGAAATTTAAGCTTGAGTTTTGAGTTTTACTTTCTTACCTCCCTTAATGCATCAAGGACATGAATAATCTCACCCTCAAGATCAACTTCTCCTTTTTTTGATTCTTCCTCTATTTGTTTACCTTTGGGATCATCTTCATTCCTTTATGAATTATTTCCACTAGAAGTATTTCCTTATTTTTATATTGCCATAAGAAGACTTTCTTCTGGTCCTTCAAGTGTATCTTCATATTCATCATCACTGAAATTGAATCCATTCCCTGTGCATCTATATTCAATATGGCAAAATTTACCACATCTAAAACACTTGAGAATCATTGGTAACCTTTTTCTAAACACTTCTTTTTCTTTTGCTAGAAATAGAACTTCATCTTCATCATTATTTAAGGAACTTTCATCACTATCACTTGAACTCTTACCTATCTTGTCTGCATAAAAAATCTTCTTATGCCTTTGGAAGAACTTATTTCCTTGCTTGCCTTGTTCATCCCTGCTTTTCTTTTGGTACCTATGTTTTCTTGTTTCCCTGTTCTTATGATCCTATTTTTCATCATTGCTATTTCTAGTATCTGGAAAATCAGATGCATAGTGACCATATTTTCCATAATTGAAACACCAAACTGATTTTGTACCTTTATATTTTCTTGATTCCTTGTTCCTTCTGCCATAAATTACTTCTTCAAAACTGGATGACTCATTGCTTGAATCTAACTTCTTAACCTTTGTCTTCTTAGTAAATTTGAAGGTTGCTTCATTTTGGAGAATAAGTTCCTCTTTTATTCTCATATCAAAAGCTGTGAGAATGCCATGTAATTCTTCCCTTGTCAAAATTTCAATATATTTTGCCTCTTCTATAGTTGAAATATTTTCACTAAATATTTTTGGAAGTGACCTTAAAATATTATCACAAACATCTAGTTCCTCAACCTTAAGCACAAGTCCTTGCATGGAGTTAACAACCTCATCCAAACGAAGTAGATTTGCCATAATGTTTTCCTCATACTTCATCTTTAGGTCTTCAAATGCTCTCTTGAAATTTTGCAACTTTGTCCTTTTGATCTTTTTGTCTCCCTCATATATGCCTTTCAACTTATCCCAAATTTCCTTTACTGATGTGCAATGCATAACCTTTATAAACTTTGTCTCACACAAACCTATCAACATTCCATTCATTGCCTTTGAATTGTAATTATGTAGAAGCTTACCATATTTATCTATAGGTGGAGTTGGTGGTATGTATCCATTCTCAACTACTTCCTATATTTCATTTTCAAGTGCTATTAGATGAAACTTCATCCTTGTGCTCCATAGTGCATAATTGTTCCCATAGAACAACGATGTTGAACTCCCTGATGATCCATTCTGAGAATCCATCTGTTTTCTTGTAAGATTTTCCTTAAAGCTATTAAACTCTTTTGAAGGAACCCACTTTGATACCAATTGAAGAACACAAGCTTATACTGAGAGGGAGGGTGAACAATATAATACCACTTTTTACTTTTCTTTCCCAAACAATATTATGCAATATATCAATGGAAATATCAATAGTAGTAATCAAAACAATGTATAAATCACCACACACAATAGAGACACCAATTTAACATGGTTCACCCAATGTGGGCTACACCACGGAGAAAATATTTCACTAAAATTTTCTCAACAAATACCTTGGGAATCCTTTGCCTATTATAATGTTTATGAACCTCTATCCAAATGAGACACCAATACCCTAATAAAGTTTATGGATCTCTATCCAAAGGAGACACCAATACCCTTAGCTGGTTCATGGATTTCTATCCATAGGAGAACTCCTTCTCCTCTACTCTGGATGGTGATCCTCTAGAAGACTATTGCCTCCATTACACTGGATTGTGGATCTCTCTCCACTTAAGACCTTTATCCTCTCTATCCCTGGCTAATGGATCTCTATCCACTAGATACTACTATCCTCTACTCTGTCACCTCCAAAGCTTACTCTCAGCTTTATCTCAAATTTGTACTAAACACAGTCCTTTGATCTAGCACAAATCTGATCAATCTCTATCATCAAATATGAACTAAACAAAGTCCTTCGATATAGCATAATTATACTCAATCTATATCCTCAAATCTATACTAAACACAATCCTTTGGTCTAGCATAAATATTCTTAATATCTATCCTCAAATCTGCACTAAACACAATCCTTTAGTCTAGCACAAATTTGTTCAATATATGTCTCTGGTCTGGCACAAACCTATCCTCAAATATGTACCAAACTCTATCCTCAAATCTATCTTCAATCCTTAACACAAAGCTTGATCCAATCACAAATCAAATCTACTAGATCTATCCCAAATATTAACTTAAGGTTTGAACAAATCAATCAATCAAATCTGCTCTCAAGTCTTCTCTAAGACTTACCTTAAATCCACTCAACAAGTCCTCACTAGAACTTGTCCAATTTTCTCAACAAGTCTTCACCAAGACTTACCTCAAATCTGCTCAACAAGTCCTCACTAGAACTTATCCAATCTACTCAACAAGTCTTCACCAAGACTTACCTCAAATATGCATTGTAAGCTTCCATAAAAGCTTACTCAACTCAACTCAATATATTATAGAAAACCTCTTCAATTACACAAACAAGCTTCACACATAATCTTGTTTAATCTCACAGAAATAT
Source organism: Wollemia nobilis (assembly GCA_028583015.1). Lineage (NCBI taxonomy): Eukaryota > Viridiplantae > Streptophyta > Pinopsida > Araucariales > Araucariaceae > Wollemia > Wollemia nobilis. The sequence goes on along the minus strand of JAQPPZ010015824.1, from coordinate 37,427,258 downwards.
ATAGATAATGGTTAAAGACTCGATATATTTCACACTCACAACAATGCTTAATCACTTTCAATATTTCTTACTTCACCATAGAAACATATGGAGAATGGTTAGAGACTCAATATGTTTCACACTCAATCACTTTCAATATTTCTAAAATTAGTAAGGAACAATTTGTTTCACAGAACTTGAACTATCACTCCAACACTTCCAATAAACTAAGCCCAATCAACTCCACTCAACCAATCACTCAATGAAAGATTAGTCAACAATGCTTATCAAACAAACCTCACATAAAAATAAAAATCATGATATTTCACAAACCCTAGTTCAAGATAGTTCTCAACTTCACATAACAATGATACTCGTGATCTTTCACAAATCCTAGTTCAAGCATATGAAAGCTTACTTCAATATTTCTAACAATGCTTATAAAACAAGGTTTCTAGTTTCAATTTTCATTCCAAAAAACCCACATCAATCAACATTTGATATCTCAAAACCAAACTCAAAAATGCTTATCAAACAATCATTTTCACTCCAACTTAGCATTCACAATATCCAACAATATTTCACTCACAAGGAAGATATGCCCATACCTTTTGTTTGATGAATTTTTGACCTCAAAACCTGTCTCAATCACAATCACTCTCTTTGCCAATATCAAGGGTTAGATATCATCTATCCTTAATATTTTCTTTCAAAAATATTTCACCAAGTCAAAATATCAAAAATCAACTATTCCTTATTTCTCCTTTCAAAAACAATTTTTATAATATAACTTATTTCAACAAAAATATCTAACACCCTTGGCACACCTTATTTCTCCTTATATAAACTTTAACCACTCAAAAATCAAACACAAAAATAAAACTTTGCATACCATTTTATCTCCCTTGTATAACTCACAAACCCTTTTTAAATATGCCATTTCCAATTAATAAAACCTTAGGAAATTAAAAATTAATTTCCACTTTTACAATTTTTGGATGTAACATTTAAACCTAAGAAATGTGAGCGCATACCTTAGTCAAACCAATTATGAACCAACCAATGATGAATTAGCTAGTGCTAAGTAAAAAATTGTGGGTTAACAATCAATACCCATGGTACGAAATGCTAATGATACAATATTTGCTAATTTTGGACCACCAAAAGATGATGAAAGTTCTCTTTTTGAAGATCAAGTGATTTTATCAAATCAATAAGGGGTTATGTGAAGTAAAATAAAAGTGATGGATGATCAACCTCAACCTATACCCTAGGTATATTTATAGAAACAAGTCAAATCAAGTGTAGGTACTATGATCTTAAGCAGAGGATTACCATTGATTCATATTAAAGATAAAGGTCCAATATCCTCAACTCAACAAATTCCAAAGGTGTAAAGTAGAAAAATTACATAGACATAGACATAAGGTTAACAACCAAAGTCATCAAAAGACAAAGAGCCAATAAAATTATCAAAAGAAATGAAACATCAAAATCATTAAAGGGAAAGGAACCTATGAAAGATAAAGTGGGGTCCTAAGAACCAAGCAAACAAGATGGACAAAAAAATTTATACAAGATTATTGAAAGGAACTTAAAGTATCATTCATTGAATAGTGTTTGAATAAATAAAAGAAGATAATCTAGGAATATTATGACACAAAGTAAAGGTAATAATGTTGAACCACATTTCAATATAGCAGACAAATTAAAGAAAATACTTGTAAAACTAAACATGTTCGAAATGCTATTATTACTTGAGTAAACAAACCTACTACAAAAGGTTTGTAGCATGGTCATGGTATTCCACCATTGGAGGATCAATTTGGGTTGATAAATTTAATATTCAACTATGTAATGATGAGGATGTGTGGCCTGCATCATATCCTTGCCTTTGAATTCCATGTTCACTACTTTATATAACCCAATATATGAATATGATGGCATATCCTTTTCTAGATGGCTTGCATTCAGTCTAGACAACCTAGGCTATTTAATTTATGTCCCAGGAACTCATTGTACATCCTAATTTCACTATATGTCCTATAAACTATCTTTTAAATTTGTATGGCTTAACACTAGGTTGGATGATTTATCAATCACCTAGATGGGCCTATACAATAGAAATTAGAATGAATACAAATAACATATTGAATCTAATCTATTATAGTAATCATCAGTAGAAATACAAACAAAGAATACACAATGGAAATAATAGGTGATGAATTAGTATGAAAAACATTGCGATAATATTAGACTATTACAACATTCAAACGAATTTATACAACCCTTCAATACCATGCGAACCTTGATACCCACATACCATGTCAACAATTCCTTCCATGCCAACAACACACTTCGACCAACAACATGAATGAATGAGGGAGGTGTTTTATTTATAAAACTAAGGGGGTAGTTGCATTCTCCAACTTACAAACTACCCGAAATATCATCATTTTATTAAATTATATTTGATATGCATTGACTTACATTTATATTTTAGTTTATGACTCACTTTATGACTAATGACTTATCCGTACATGACTAATACTTCACTTAACATTATACATTGTCACATACAATATTACATCATGAATTAATAAAATCAAATATACCAAAACTCTTAATAGGAATGTACTTGAATTCCAACGTACTTATTCAATTTACCTACCTACAGCATATAAAAGAGCAAGAAAAAATTTATGCTAAAGCCAAACTAACTCAACAAAAATAGTCTTCTATGTAATATAATCTAGTTGAACAACAAAACTTAATGGATGAGATCCTTTCAAATACATAAGTGAACATGGAATTTTTTTTAAAGTTAATATAAACCTAAGAGGATAAATCCACCATAATTGTTGACCACAACAAATATTTAAGAGTAACTATTGTGAAGTTGCATAGTTAATTTAGAAGAAACTATCTACTATCATGAGTTATGTGCAAAGATATGGGTCTTACTTATACCATATTTACAAGAGGACCAATCCAAATGGATGGGACACAAGTCCATGCCATAGGGACATTAAATTGTTTGATCATGATAGTTGTAAATACTCCAAACCAATTATCATATAAGAAGTCATTGTAGTTGTTTTACCACCTTACATCAACATGTTATTATCATAAGAATGGAATAAAAATAATTTTGGTGTAGTTACTTAGTTGTGGATTACATGCATGTGAAGGTGTCAAAAAGAAGGTAATATCATAAAGGATTTAAATATTCTTCATAAATTAGATGACAAGGGGGTTATTAATTGGAATAATTTACCATAATTTGTAGATGAAAAATTAGAAAATTACGAATTGATATCCATAATATATAAATTATATGTATTCATCATTAAGAAGATGATGATTTTAAGAAGATCCATTAAAAGAAATTGAATTAGGCAACTATATAGTATACAAAAAAACTAAAAGAATGTCATCCTTGACAAACGAACAAGCTTAAAAATATAATGATCCATGGATCATGTAATTTAAAGAGGTTAAAACCAAGAATATGTAGGAGTGGGGGTATAATTCATAAGTCCACAATGATAATATTTTGATTAAAATTGTATACTATTGTTCAATTGTACTAATAGCATTGTAAAATTAAAAGTGTATATGTCAAACTATAAAAAGCAAAAAGCTTGACATAAACAACTAAATATTTTTGGTGATTTAGAATTTGTGGTAAATAAAGTTAAGTTGATTTGTGTAGCCAAAAATAAAAAAGCGAAGGCTTACAAACATAGAATTTGGAACCTACTTAAAATTTTTGAAAGCTATAATATTACAATGATCCCAAGAAAAGACAATCTAAAAGCTAATGATTTAGCATCCTTAGCTATGTGATTTGATCCAAAGAGAGAGTTAGAGATAGTTTTTAGACCTATAGTACCTAATAACTTGGATCATTAGCAAGTCTTGAATAATGACAAGCATATCATTGAATTCATTATTTGAGAAGCTCAATATGTTAAAGATAATAATGATTATGGAGATGACATCAAAGAAGGGATCATATAATTGAAGTCAAACTATCTACCTGAAGGTCTTATAACCCTAGAGAGTCTATTTAACCTTTACAACAATGCCAAGAAACTTAGCATGAAGGTAAAACCCTCTTTCTATCAACCCATTAAAATTTCTAAAGATAATATTTAATGCTAGGTAAAAGAGTGCATTGAAAAGGAGACCACTATGATCAATGTGTTATATACCAAATATCACATTATCATATAGATCTATAAATACTTGAAAGTATATGATAGGAAGATGATAAAATATACCATTGAAATAGAAATTGAGGCCAAACCATTAAGCCAAAAACAAAGACCAATGGACCCAAAAATTGAAGGAATAAAGAAGGAATTACTCAAATTGTTTCAAGCACATTATATTTTTAATATGGGTTAAAAAATTAGTGCCTACAAGGAAAAATAATGATGATATCCAATTGTGCATTGATTTTGTAAACCTAATCATGGATTCACTTAAATACCATTATCAATTACCCTTGATGGAACAAATACTAGAAAAAGATATTGGGTCTTAGATGATGCCCTTGGATAATGAATTCAAAGGATACAATCATGTCTAGGTTATATGTCAGGATCAATAAAAAATAACATTCACTACCAATTGAGGAATTTTTTATTATTAGAGGATGTTGTTTGGACTATTAAATGTGGGGCTACATTCCAAAGATCCATGGATATTATATTTTCAATATTAATTGATGATGTTTTATTGATCTACCTGGATTAATTGATAGTATTCTCCAAAGATCAGAATAAATACATAGAACATATTAAAGCAATATTTGAGTGATGTAAAGAATATGGGATATATTGAATTCAAAGAAATCAATCTTCTTTGTATAGAAAGGGAAACCATTGGACCATATTATTTTAATGATGGGATTATTATTGATCTTGATCATATTAAGGCTATCCAAGGCTTGCCCTTATCGTCATAAATAAAAATAGATTTACTCATTCATGGAATAAATTCTATTCATGGCCAAGTTTATCATTAACTTTTTGGAGCATGTTAAAGCAATTACAAGAATGCTCAAGAAGGATGCCAACTTTACCTAATAGAAAATGGTAAATATGTTTTTCTCAAAAACGCTATCATAAGAGCCCTAGTGTTCATTAAATGAAACTTCACCAAGGCTTTTAGACATTATATATTTGAGATAGAAGTCAACATCATTACGATAGTCACATAAAAGAATGATGAAGATGAAAAGCATTTGATCTCCTTCCTGAGTCAAACCTTGCATAATTATGAGGTGAGATACATATTTATTGAAAAATAGGTCTTTGTTATAGAACACTAATGGAAGAACTAAAAATATTTAAATTTTACATATCATAGAACAAGGACATTGTGTCTATTGTACATTTCAATGTTAGATTTTCCATCATACATGGAAAATTCAATGAGAAAAGAGTAGATTGGATAAACAAGATACAGTATTTTGATATCAAGGTAAACCTCACAAAAAAAGTGAGAGGAAGAACCTAATGTGAAACATAGCCACATCTCACATGGATGATCAAGTAGGGTTTGTGAAAAATAACAGATGAAAGAGCTAACAAATGTTCAAGGACAAACAAGATCGATGTGAGAGGTCAAAGAGCATATGCAAACTAGTACTATCCTTGAATTTTTGTGTGGGTGTGTGGAAAAGGTCCCTTTTGTGCCACTTTTGAGTAATACCTAAGGAGGCATGTGTATATATTCTGCAAAAATCACCCAGGGATCGCAACTAGCCTACCCAATTTGACACATTCAAGAAGAATGCCTAAAACAACAAAAATATAAACAAAAAAAACCAACAAACACCGATAAACACAAAAACACAAACACAAAAAAAAAAAACAAAAAAAAATACAAAAACAACAAACAAAAGACAACAAAACACAAAAAATACAAGAATAACAAACAACAACAATATCGCCAGACTGGACGCTTGTCCCTTTCCTAGTGCTTTCAGTGACGTAAAAGGTTTAAAATTTTTGTGATATGGTGGTTATAGGGGCAGACTATGTGAAGATCCATGTGGCAACTTCCAGGTCATACAACGTAGAATACTGTGGCAGCCATAAAAGCTGGACAACCTGCCCGGATTCGTGACAACTACCGATTCCACCATGTAAATTTAAAAAAAAAACAACAACAACATTAAAACAAAAATAACACACAAAAAAATAAAACTATACCAAAACACAAAAACCCCCACAAAAACATAAAACAAAAAAAAAAACAAAAACAACAAAAAACAAAACACAAAAAACAAAAAAACAAAACACAACATAAAAACACACACACCAAAAATTAAATCGATGGAAAAAACATATTACATCTATGGCCTTTCCAAGCCAACATGCCTTTTAACCAAGAATCAACATAAGAAACATAAGAATGATCTTTCTGATCTAAGGACCTAAAAAACCCTGACTAGACCAAAGAGAGAATAATACAAAGTAAAAAGGAACTCGATACCTCTAGTACTAGATCCATCTAAATAAGGATAGAAAGAAGAGCATCTCTAATATGTGAAGCCCACCATCTAGGAGGGTGGTCGTAGAAAGTAAGATCACCTTTATCCAACGTCCAATTACCTAAAACATTAGAAATCCTATTCTATTCTCTAACCACATGATTGTATTCAACTTTCAAAAAGTCCATATATATTAAATGAATCTTCTCAACAATTCTTTTTATTCTCCAATAAACCTTATGATTCTTAGGAGTCTTTAACAGATTAATCATGACTTGGGATTCAGATCCAACCAACACCTTTTGCCATCGAACCTTAGTAGCTTCTCAAGGCCTTTGATGATACCATACCCCTCAACAAGGTTATTGGAAAAGGATACCCAAATTATTAGAAAAATGAAAACCAAGGAACCATATGAAAGTCTACCAAATCCTCCAACACTAGCTTTTCCAAGGTTCCCCCTAGAGGCTCCATTAGTATTGAATTTTCTAAATTTCTTTGGAGGAGGCTGCCAAATCCTTGTTCTATCCATAATTTTATTACTCACATTCCATTTAATATATTTTTTAATAGTAGAGTGAATTTTCAATATTTGCATAACTTGATCCCATCATTGGTGGGAGTCCTACGGGTGATTAAGGAGTTGTTGGACTGATTCAGTTAAGTTGGCAATGGTATTTTGCCAAATATAGTGAATATCCTTCCTTTCTTGTTTAAAAATTTAATTGTTTCTTTCCTTCCAAATATTCCAAGGTAGGATGGTAGTTCCCATCCAAACTAATTGTCTAACAAAATGATCAACAACCTCCTATTTAGGCCAATCCCTCCAAAGTTGTTCAAGAGTACAAAAATTGGACCACTATAAATCGAGTAAGGTAGCCATTCTCCTCCATAGCTCAAAGGCTAAGGGACACTCAATAAAAATATGACTAAGCATTTCCACATTCTTTCCACACATCTCACATCTAAACGGGCCATGAAATCCACATTTCATAAGTTGCTCATTAGTGAACACCCTTTGATGTTATAAAAGCAAAATAAAAAACCTCACCTTAGGCTAGAGATTTTGAGTCCACAACTATGTAAATATGTCATAGGATTGGTTGATATTATTGTGGCATAAGGCCAAATAACCTTTAGCAACAATATACTCACCCGTAGTAGTGTTGTGTCGTATAAAACAATCCTTGTCATGGGACCAAGAAAGATATCTCATATGAAGGATGCATTGGATATATTTCCTTTACCTTTTGGAATTTGAATAGGCCAATCCTCAATAGGGATCCAATATCTACCAACCTCTAAATTACCAATTTGGTACTGATAGTAATTAGCTACCTTTATCCAGTTAGCTTGGTGAAGCTTCTCCATCTAGGGCCTCCAATTAGGGAATTGAGTTATCAAAGGTTGGTGACCATCCCAAGAATCTATTAAAAAATTAGCCTATTGACCATTATGAATGATCCAAAATAACTTATTCTTTATCAAATCCTCACTAGTCCTAAGAACCGCCAAATTAGGAGAACCTCTGGTAGGAAGTTGATAGTGAACAAGGTATTTAGGACTTTTGTTTTCAACATATTTAACATGAATATTATTGGCCCATAGTTAATTTGGGATTATTAAAAATCCTCCAATACAACTTTACAACTAAAACCTTATTGTTTTTATAGAAAACCAGATGCCTAACCCCCCTTCATGCTTGGGAAGGCATAAAATATACCATTTCACCAAGCCCATTTCCTTTTCTCCTTAGTACTGCTCTAGAGGAATCGTTGATTGATTTGGTTTAGTTCTTGAAAAACTACCTTTGGGATATTCAACATAACAAAAACATAAATAGGTATAGCTTGAAGGACTGATCTTATCGAGGTAATTTTATCCCCAGATGAAAGCCACCTATTGGTCCACTTTCCAATTTTCTCCTTTACTCTATCCAACAACCAATTTCAAGTATTTTTTATCTTTTAATATTTATAAGAATGCCTAAATAAGTGATTGAAAGGGAGACCTTCTTATATATTAATTTATCTAGAACCATGGATTCATGTTTGGGAGAGCAGTGAAAGAAGATCACTTTCGATTTGTCTTAATTTATCAATTGCCCCGTAGTATTAGAGAAAAAACAAAAGATTTGATTAATCATAGAGGCTTCCTTAACCGTAGCTTTACCTAATAGAGGATTCATCAACAAATTGAATATGAGAGATAGGCCTGGATCCATGGGTAATGATAACTCTCTCAAGGGTTATTTTTTCTTTGTTTTTGGTCATATATCTGCCCAAGCATTCAACAAGAATGATGAATAAATAAGGGGAGAGGGGGTTGCCCTACCTAATACCTCTAGAATTTGGGAACACCTGTGAAGGGTAGCTATTGATAAGAAATATGTAGGATACTATAGAGATACATCCCATAATACAATTTATCCAATCTTGAGAGAAGCCAAATTGCTTCATAACTTTGATGAGGAAGTGTCAATAAACTCTATCATAAGCTTTGAATAGGTCTCATAGTCCACCACCTACTACCAAGTGTCCTCCCCAAATTATAAAGAGATATTTTGTGGAAGGGGTTTATCAAAATCCATTAAGACACAAATTCGAGCATAAATAATGTGTTCAAATTTATGTGTACAATCAACAATCGTAATGAAAGTTCCAAGGGAGTTTCCAATTGTATAAAAACAATCGGATTCCAAAATTCAATTGGGAACCCAAAGAGTCTAACCCACATAGGTCTTTTAGAAGGCATATCTTCTTCATATTTAAATTTAGTGTGCCAAGGCTTCATGAAAAGCCTTGCCCTTCCAAAGAACTAGGGAACCCATTAAAATATTTTCTCTATCTTCATCATTAGCAAAATAACAAGAAAACAACCATTGGGATAAACAAATATTTGTAAATCATCTTGTATTTTATAGTATTTTGTAGCCCACACTTTAAAAGCAGATAGGCTCAAATGAAAACCTAGAAAACAACAAATTAGTCCTCTTATTTCTAGATCTTCTATGCCATCCTGAATGTCACCCATTTTTATCTTAACAATCCAGGTTTCATCAGCTGCTCTTAGACATCCCAAACCAGTTTTTCTAGGATCAATATTAAGCATTATTAAAGGTCTATGAGGTGCCTTAATATTAATATTAGCATTATTCTAGGACTGTCCACCACGAAGGGCATCCCTAAAATTCATTTTTAGAGTCGAATCCTTGAAATACTTACCCTCAAAAGGGGTTTCCATAGTGGATTTGTTTTGGGGTTATTCTTTAACATCAATATTGCTTGAGTTTTGAACCATTTTTTTCCTAAGGAGGCTTCTCTTATTTGATTTGCAGCTTGAAACTTGTTTTTGGGTCTCTTTAATCCATGCCTCAGATGCTAAGGAAAGGTGTGATTTTCACTTTTTCCTTGGGCAACAACTTGGAAGCAGTTTTCAATCAAGTTCGTAGCATGAAGATTTGTTGAATGAAAAATTTCTAACCCATCATGGGTATCCTACAACATATCCTGGATTTTCTTGGGTAAAAACAACAAAAATAAATAAATTGGTCCCTAGGGCCTTAAGGCCTGAAAAATTAGCCCATGTTGCCGCCTATAACGAAACATTTACACAAATACCTTTAAAACCTTCATCGCTCTTCCAATATTTTTTTGTCAATCCTCCACCATCCTTGATTGTTTAACACCAAGAGAAAGAAGACAATTTATGCCTTACTCAATGTTGTATTATTCTATGTAATGACTATTCCGTTAGCAGTTTAGAATGTATACAATTTTAATATAACTATATATTTTCTAAGTTAAGAATTTTTTTTTTTTTTTTGCCCTAATGACTTTATGATTTGAAACACTCTCTCTTTTAATGAAATAATTGAAATTTTGACTAGGTATGATTTGATTGATGTGTAGGAAATTGTAGATTATATTTGATATAAAAAAATATTTATAATTATAATTAATCTTGGTATAGTAGTGGATAAGCACAAAGAGGCACACAACAACAAACTATGATAGAGAGAACATAGGGACAACAATAGACAATGACACAATCTACAATGAAGCACATCATGCGGTAGCAAACCTGACGACCACTTCAAAAATTGACTTCATGATATGAGGCGAAAATTGATTTGGAAATCCTTGTTTTGGATTCGAACTCAAGACATTGGCCAATCGAGATGGAGAAGGAGGAGTTTCGAACAGACTATGGGTGAAGCTATATCCACGGTGTGTGAACTGGAGAGCCTGGTCATCTAGGATAAGGCACGAGGTAACGTAAAAAGTAAAACTTTCACTTAGAGAGCAAAAAACAAAGAATTCATAAAATACAAATCCTAGGAGTTGTAGAGTATGGTAGGAGGATTCTACACTGCTTAGGGTGGAGGAGGATTCAATTTTTTTTACAATCTTGAGATGTTTAGATATGATGGAAGAGCAACATGTTCATCTAGAGTGTATCAATACTTCAAACCCATACCATGAATGCAATTAATTTCATTTTCAAAATATTGTTGAAGAAAAGGAACACCACGATAAAGAAGAGACAAGATGAAGTGTGAGCTAGGAGGAAGTTTGAGATAGGAGAGAGTACAAGTCAAGAGGGAATGCAAACTAGGAGAGAGTGTAAGCTAGGAGACATCCCCACTAGCTAGTATGGAAGGAAAGTCATATTTGAAAGCCCTAACGGGAATTCAGGATGCCCTAGCTAGAAGTATGGATGCCCAAGTTGAAGAACAAATATATGGTAAGTTCGATCCAGGTGGCAAATGTTACACCAGAAGTGACTATCAAGGATGTGATTATTGAGAATGATATAATAGTTCTAAAAAGTAGAGGATTAATTTGTAAGATCCATAGATATTGGTTAGGGTTTTTTGAGATTCAATATTGGATCAAGTGGAAGTGGGGATTGAATTCAAATTACTTTGTGAATTTTCTTCCTAAAGATTTTTTCCTCATTATGTTTTGTAATTAAAAAATTAGGGATAGATTATTGAGTGGTGACCCATGGTTTATAGGGAGAGATGCCCTTTATTTAAGACCATGGAATGGAATTTTTTCTTTTGAGACATAAACTATTAAGAATATTTTGGTTTGGGTTAGGCTTTTTTGACTTCCATATCATCTTATGAATAAGGATTTTTTGAAGAATATTAGAATACCCTAGGAGAAATCTGATAACAAATGAAATGCTTGATATTATTGAATGAAAGGAGCCTTGCTTAAATAGCAAAGGCATACAATCTGATCCATTGGATCATAACTAACTGAGCTAATCTCAACCACATAAATTATCCTAGTAACAACTTAGGATATAATTTATTATTCTAACACCCCCCTTAAGTGATACTAGGAGGTAGTGAAAACAACAAAACCAAATACAAGTGGCATATCCACAAGTATGAGTCCCAACAACAAGGCCTGATAAGGTACTCATGTATAATATATGCATAAGAAAATTCTGTTGGAGAGATGAAGAAAAAACCACAAGGGAGAAAACCACCTGCCAGAATAGAAAGAAGAAGAAGGAGGAAGATGTGCATGGAGGATGAAGGAAGATTCTCAACCCCCCTTAAGGACAACTTCCATCAAGAAGCCTGCAAAGGATCCATAAGAAGTCTCAAAAAAATAGAGAAGCCACCGCATAGAACTGAAAGAAATCTCACTCCCAAACTGGTGCATGTGACAATGATCAAGGCTTTTAGCAATGAAAAAAAGTTCATTAAAGAAAACCCATTGAAACCAAAGTGTCTCAAAAAAAAAAAGTGTGAAGATAGTGTAGAAAGACCCACAAACATCGTAAGGGATGTCGAAATTGACTCCACAAGCATGAGTATGTGGTTACCACCTATATGAACACAATGGGTTGATAACAAGGTCCAAAACTTGTGGACAAACAACAAAACAAGGGAAATGAAGCACCAATGTAGTTGTCAAATGTGTCCTTATGGTGACCTCCTCATCCTATCGGAATGCATGGGTAACCAACCGTTGCAACCACTAGGTGATATAAAGGAGATGACTAGATACTAGGATCATATTAATAAATGTTTGGGAGTGTCGAGTTCAACCGAGAATGCACTCCAATATACAATAATCTTCGAGCCATAAAAAGGTTTGGAAAATAATCCCAAAACTTAAAAAGGGACATCAACAATGTGTTCAGCTCGGAAAAACATTTTCGACAACTATAAATACCCCTATGATAGGGTATCTATGGAACCTTAATTTGCAAAAAAAAAAAAAAAACAATGAACATCTCCTTTCCCTTACAAGGTAATATTCCAAAAATTGGAATAAAAAATAGTTTTTAAAAAAAACTCATTTGCCATATTCCCCTTATGATTTCCATTAAAAAAATATTTTAGTGCCTCTTTTAAAAATTATGGGCCCACTGTTTTGCTGACCACCGTACTTAGATTAAAACAAAGGCTAAAAGTAGCCTTTCGCATGGTGCTTGGCCACACAAAACATCCAGTGGACAATAAAGGACACTAAAAAATAAATAAAAAAATTCTTCAAGAAGACTTTTTTATACCGATGTTTAAAAATTAAAAAAAAAACCATAGTAGGTCATTTTATTTTACCAGCAAGGGAGAGTTGCGTATTATATGCTGGGGTGGGCTCTCTTGCAGAACATCATGGTGAGTTACACCAGATTGTTGTGAAGCTAAAAAAAAAAACCAGTATGGGCCCAATGTACCACCACATAATAATATACTTTTTAAAAAAAGTACATTTATATATTCCTTCTCCCATTGCATTTTGTGGGAGAGCGGTGCCATGTGGAAGCTCTCTTCATCTCCGCAGGCTTCCTCCACACCGCCGTACTCTACTGGCAACCCCACGATACTGGCATATCCAAAAATGGATCTATGCACCTTGTAAAACTCCATTGGCCATCACGAATGCCACCGAGAAACTCATACAAGAACCAAAAACAACAATCTCATCCATCACTGGCTGGCTTAACTGGTAGAGTAGAAGTTCATCGAGGGTAAAATTTATTGGCTGGCTAAAAAAATGAAACTAGACATATCTACAGGGAATGTTGCCATTGATCCTGGATGAACTTCCCCATCGTGGCCACCTCCATGCAACTGTGGTAATTGTATACTAAGTGAAAATGCCACGTTTAATCAACACCAACACGTGCCAAAGAAATTGAGCCTCCATGCACGTGTTAGACCCTACGATGCTGGCAAGGAAAGCATCGTAGCACTCATCCCACTCTCTACTAATGTAGACGACGGAATCTCCTTGACGCAGATGGGAAAGGTGTGGCAAAAAAATCTCCTTTGATGCATGTAGTAATACAAAATGCTCTCCAAATAACTTAGATTTTGGTGGAACTTGGGAGCACCACGAATATTCATCGATGAAATCATGACGAGACTGCTTAGGAAGACTAAAGCTGGGTAACGGATCCATAGATTAACTTGCCACAAATGATTACTGCCAAAAAAAAATGCAGTTTGAGTGCAGTTTGTTGTTAAATCCCGTAAAAAATGGCTTCGTTTCTCCATGCTTTCGACGTGGAAGTCTCTTTCACCAACCACCAATAACACTGATGTTATCAAACAAGCTATCGTGAACTAGTCACATCACATCCATGAGAATACGTGCGGACCTCGTGATATTAGAGCGGGAGGAACATTGTCATGATCTATTTAGTGTTTCTCGGTACATGGTTAAAAAAAAAATTGAAACACAGCTTTTTTAGAGTCGGGGGTCATAATTTGAGTACACTAGAGATGTAACAAATAACAATATCAAATAAACTTTTGATGAAACATTTGCTTCGATAAATCATTTGCTCTAAACAACACGTTCAGGCTGAGATCCCACTCGGTGATGTTATCCATGTAGACGTCTCATGAGAAAACAACAACTCCAAGTTTCCACATACTTTCGTTGCAACAGAAAATAACACCGCCAAAGCAATGCAGCAGTGAACGATCTAAACAGCCACGTTACCAATGCAAGGTGATCGTCAATATCGCAATATCGCAGGGCATCAAATCTACCATTGCATCAAAAGCAAAGGTAGATACCACAAATCTCAAAAAACATTAAGATCCAAAGCTTGGTGAACCCGAAGGTGTGGTTGTTGAGAGTGTTGGAGAATGTGGTGAACCCTAAAAAAATGCAGTGGTGATAGAATGAACAAAGGAGCAACAAAAAAACCATAGCCATTGAATGAAATGATCTAAAAAAAAAAGCGTCGGGGCCCGAACAGAGAACCAAAAAGACTACAACAAGAACCCAGTCTAAAACAAAACAAAAAAAAAATTCTTCCTTCAAAATGTAAGGATCCTTTATGATAAACCAAATCGGTTTAAATTGGCAAGTTTAGATCATACTCAGATTTTTGCATCAAAAGGAAAAAAATGAAGGAAAAAAAAGCTCCTCAGACTCACAGGGCAGAGAAAGCCTGCTCTAATACCATGATAAAAAATGAAATGGTTGATATTATTGAATGAAAGGAACCTTGCTTAAATATCAAAGACATACAATCTGATCCATTGGATCATAACTAACTAAGCTAATCTCTGCCACATAAATTATCCTAGTAACAACATAGGATATAGTATATTATTCTAACAAAATCATCAAGGAAGTACTAACTATTAAGGAGAGGAAGCATGCTATATATAAGAGAATTTGCGTTGCTATGGATATTTCAAAACCCTTGCCACAATACATTAAGATTAAATCTAATTCAAGAGAATGAGATCAATTATGAAAGTATCACATTTTGTTGTCGTAATTGTTATGAGATTGCCCACTTGAAAATAGTTTGCAAAGTGAAAACTATGAAGAAAGAGATAAAAATTTGTGGTCATGAGTTAAACTTTAAGGCGAAGCAAGAAAATCATACATTAATAGAAGGTAGATCAGATCAAAGACATCCCACTCCTAAAGAAGGGGCAAATAAAACCTATCTACAACATACTATGTCAAAGACCACCATAGCTCACTTGGATCAATTGTTAGAAGAAACAAAGAAGGATATAAGGGATGAGAAAGTACAATATGTAAGTTTAAATTCAAAAGGTTAAAGTTGCACATGAATATGTGGAGGAAAATCCAAACACAAAGATGCTAGAAGAGATCAAGATCT
Source organism: Wollemia nobilis (assembly GCA_028583015.1). Lineage (NCBI taxonomy): Eukaryota > Viridiplantae > Streptophyta > Pinopsida > Araucariales > Araucariaceae > Wollemia > Wollemia nobilis. The sequence goes on along the minus strand of JAQPPZ010015824.1, from coordinate 37,411,645 downwards.
TTCCACGTAAATCATATTCATTTTCTGCAAGTAGTATAGAATCTTCTCCTAGTAATAAAAGTGAAAGTGGAATACAAGTTCTCCCTTGCACTTTAGGGTTTCAAGAGCATAATAATAAAGAAATGAGGATGGAGGAAGCTTGTAACAATTTAGGTTTTTTAGGGAAGAATAATAAGGTAATTTCTTTAGAAAGCATCCTTGCATTTTAGGGTTTCTAGGGCAATATAAAGAAGAATGTGATTTTAAGGTTATTCCTTGCTTTGAAGATCCTTCACAACAAGACAACCCTATAGATGATAAGTCTTACTTTGAGAAGTGTGAAAATATTGAAGATATTGATGAATATGAAAGTATTGGTGGGAACAAAAAAAGAGAGAAAGACCTAAGAAGCATAAACAGAGAGAAAAAGAAACCCATAGGGATATTGACATGAGAAAACAAAAGCAAATATTGCAAGTGTTAACAAGAAGTGGGGCTAAACCCACAAATTAAAATAAAAAATAACAATGAAAATAATATCTTGGAATATTAGGGGCATGAATAAGAACCCTAAAAAAAAGTATTAAGAAAATTTGAGGTTGTTATAGACAATACATTTATATTTATAGATATGGAAATTAAGTAAACAAATATTTAAGCCATTCATGATGTTGAATTTTATCTCTAAAAAATTTTAATTTCAAAAGGTTGATATATGAAATGATATAAAGGAGTTGATTGTGGAAACTTAGCAAAGAGGAAGATGACAAATCCCTTTGATAATAAAGGAAGATGAAGAATATTTTTGAAAATACAAGTTGACACAATGTAATGACAACAATGCAATGTTTTTGTAATGGGAGTGGCCCCAATAGAAACCACACATAACTTATTTTTCAATAGGTTTACATAGGTTTTTATGAGGGGTCCTGAACCCCTCATACTGAGTGGGGTTTGAACCTTGGACCTATCAAGGAGAGGCCAAGGCCCTTACCACTGTAGTAAGCTTGAGGCTAGCCACACATAGCTTATATATATGAATGGAATAAGTGTTTTTTATCTTGTGTGTGTAGATTTTCCATCAATTTAAGGTCAATAGAGGTAGGGATATACTCTTATGTAATTATGTATACTTGACAAGTTTATGTGAACTCCTATCTCTGAAATGTCAAGTTTGTTGGAATAAATTAAAATAAAAAAGAAAAGACAAAGGACGTTTTGGTGAGTCCGTAATAGCATAGAAGAAATGCAATTTTACCTTCACCTAGATTTCTTTTCATTGAAGAAAATAAGAAGTGCCCATGTACCATACTTGTAGTTGTTTGTACGAAGGAATTGGAAGTAGCTCCAAAGTTTTACTCAAATTTTATTACAATCCATGAGGTTAGTTGAATAATATTTTCAAATAAAGGTCAATGCTTGATAGAAGACTAATGGAGTTATTTTTGTTTGTTTAATCATATTGAGCATTCTGCTGAGCATATTGAATGGTTTGTAATTGAGTGCTTCTAAAAATAGTGTAGTTTTGTTGATAAATAAGCACATAAAGTATTTATTGTTGTTGGAGAATGATTAAGAAAATTCTGATCTCATGCTATATATATAGGAAATCTGGTTTGATATTTTGATCTATTCAAAAACCCTCATGTATTATTCATTTATTTGGATGAATGTTAAAATTGGTTTAAAAATGCTAAGTGTAAATATTGGGGATTTATCTATGCCTTTGAAAATCATATTGGTTTATGCTTGCATTATGAAGTTGATTAGAAAACATTGATTAAAAACAAATTGAAAAATAGAATGTTTAAATACCCATTTAGTGGATTTTTTTTCATTGATTTTATGAGTTTCTTCCCATATTAAAATGACAATAGGGTTGGAAATGAATATTTTTTAAGATGGAGTATAGTTTAGCATTAAGAGTTTTGAATTGTTGGCTTGTTGCTTGAGATAGGGCATAGGTGGTTGTATTTTTAAGTTTCTTTAGAAGTTTGAAAAAGGGCCAAAATATTCCTCTAAATTTTGAGGTAATTTGGTTAGACTATAAAAGATACATCACATAATAAAGCCTGGGTTCCAACACTTGAGCCGGTTGAAACCCAAATTTAAAAGTATCAGGCAGCACAAGAGATAAGATATATCACAAATATAACTCATTTATTTTTATTAAAGTATAGCCCACTAAAATGTATAGGCCTTCACTTTCGGACTTGTACACCATGGTTTTTGGTTTTAGTCTATCAACAAGTTTCCATTGTTTTCGTAGATGGTTGTGGAGAAAGTTGTTCCTTCTTAGCTAATATCAGATCTATTGTTATTATCATTAAAATAATTTTATATTTATATCTATCTATTAATTGAAGAGATAGTAGCAATAACAGGGATGGTTGGCATTGATACTAGGATGGCATTAAATATATTGAAGAAAAATCAAGTATTTTCTTCATATTCCGTTCACTCCTATTCATTATTTTTAGCACCAGTGGCCAACACAACTATTGCTGCCTCTACCTTTGCAATTTTTCTACTTTATCCATATTTTTTTCATAGTTTTTCTTCAATGGAGTAGGTTCAATTTCTTATTATGATGTTAGTGCTGCAGATTAAGATGATTTTAAATATAAGAACTCAAATATCTATAATGGTTATAACTTATAAGGATTATAGTTCTATGTCTAATTAACTTTAAAGAGTAAGTACATACAATGTTATATTAAAGACACTTATAAGATTATAGTTCTATGTCTAATTATATTTAAAGAGTAAAGACATACAATGTCGAGTGGGAATCAACTGGATAATCCATTAGCGGTTTCAGAGTTCCCATATTATCACATTTCTTAAGCATATGCTCATAGATAATCTTAATCAAACCTTGATGTAGGGGCTCTAAGGAGTCTCCATGTTTGACATTTATTATCGATTTCTCCAAAGACTTGAATAAAAAGGTTGGAATGTACAACTTTCTCCCATGGCACAAATGGTTTAGGAAAGCAAAGTGAAAACTTCTAAGAATTTTCCAGTTGCTATGTAAGGTGAAGTAGTCCATGACAACCAAGACCAATCTATCCCAAAGTGCTTTCAACGAAGTCTAAGAGTAAACATTTTGAACTCAATCCACCTCCCCATAATCAACAAAAAATAGTTCATCTCTTTTGCAAGGGAATGCTTCTCCCTGTTCAAACGTTGACCATCCAAGGACAACCAATGACTTTGCACAAATTGTGAAGCCAATGACTCAAATTTTGAAGAAAAATATATTTGAATGGACTCCAAAGCATAGAAAATCATTTGAGAAAATCAAAGAAGCTATTACAAGATATCTAGTGTTAATTAACCTTGATTTCGATAGGGATTTCAATTTATATACCTATGGATCAGAATATAGTTATGCTACAATGCTAACTCAAAAAGATGCCAGAGGAGAAGAGCATCTAGTATTATTCTTGAGTTAGACCTTTTATGATTACCAAAGGAACTACAATTTCATAGAAAAATAAGTATACATAGTCATGAAGTCTTTAAATAAGTTTAGATATTACTTGTCACAAAGTAAGACCATAGTCTATGTGGTCCATGAAGATGTTAGAAATTTCATCATTCAAGGAGAAGTAGACAATAAGAGAATTGGCTAGGTTACTGAAATATGAGAGTATGACATAGAATTCCATCCTACTAAACTAGTAAAATTTAGGACACTATGTCAATAGTTAACCACTTTGCCAAAACAGGGCTATAATATGTGCTTTAATGATGGCATAGAAAATATGCCCATGATCAGGCAACATACATAAATACTTGATTGAGTGGAAGAATTAATAAAATATTTTTAGATAAGTAAATATTTAAAAGGACTAAATGCATCACAAAGAAGAAGGTATAGACTCCAAGCCCTAAAATATATCTTGTTATCAGAAGGCTTATACCAAAATAAATTTGATGGAGTACTTCTAAGATGCATCAAATTAGAAGAAAAAGAAAAAGTGTTGATTGAATTTCATTCAAGCCTATATGGTGGGTATTATTTAGGTTAGACTACTATCACTAAAATTCTTAGGGTGGGTTATTATTGGCCAACAATTTTGCAAACTCATTCAAAGTGGCTAAGTCTTGCAAAAAATACCAAAGGTTTATCAAGAGGAACAAAAATGCTCCATTACCACTACATCAAATTGTAATTGAAGAGCCATTTTAGCAATGGGGTTTGGATTTTATTGAATTCATCAATAGGTCAAAAATGTATTCTCATAGAAACTGATTATTTACTAGGTGGACTGAAGGAGTTGCTACAAAAGTGGCCAATCAGGACATTATGATAGAGTTCATTGAAAAATTGATAACTAGGTTTGGCATTCCAGATGCAATAGTCAGTGACAATGGAAATCCTTTCATTGGGACAAATTTCATAAAATTCGCTACTAAATATGGTATATACCTTAAAACATTCTCTAATTATTATCCACAAGAAAACAAATTGGCTAAATCCACCAACAAGAACCTCTTGAAAATCATCAAAAGAACCATTGGAGAAAATAAAAGAAGTTGGCATCTATTGCTTGATCAAGTGCTCTGGGTAGATATAATTATAGTAAAAATATCCTTTAAAGGCTCTCCTTATCTATTGGTTTATGGTAATTTTTTTTTACTTTGCTTCATATTGATTTGCCAATTGTAAAAATGTTAACTCAAATGGGACTTCCCAATATGGAAGCGATGGAGGTTGGATTGGCACAATTACTATTATTGAAAGAATAGAGGGAAAAAACATACTCTAATTTTCAAAGACACTCAGTCGCAAAAAAAATGTAGTTTGATAAGCAGATGATGCCTTTATATTTTAAAGTCAATGATCTCATTCTCAAATGGGAGGAAGACAAGTCAAAGCTAGGAAACCACAAGAAGTTTGATTTATTTTGGTCAAGACCATATCAGATCATCACCAAATGAGAGTTTAACGCATATGAACTAATGGATGCAAATGACCACACTTCATCAATTCTAGTAAATGGCTACCAATAAAAGCACTTTGTATAAAGCATCTTCAATTCACCTATATTATATGTACATTACAAAAAAATAGAAAAGTGTGCAATAATAAAAGGTCGTAGCAATTTTGAATTCAAATTAGCCAATTGGCTAAGATTGAAACTAAGCAACTTCAATTTCGACAAGTTTAGCCATTGGCCAGGAGTTATGCCAGCAAAGCAATCAAATAACACATGAATATCCATATAATATCCTAAAGCAATGGAAAATGTACGTCCTAAGAAAAGTAGGACTAAACCGTAACCACCACAATTAATGTTAAATGGCTAGTGATAATTTGCATGCACCACACTTAGGAAAAACAAGCTTCATGAAGAATTTTTATAAAAAGAGAAAAAACTACGTGCAAAATACTCTAACCTTAGAATTATAAATGCCAAGCAAGAAAATTATAGATAGAGATGTGATTATTCAATTTTATAGAACGAGAAATGGCAAGAAACACTAGAGTAGCCAAGGACAAAATACAAAAGGCTCTTCAATTTTAAAACTATCACATTGTCAACACTGAGCTAATAGCTGAAATCACAGAACAACTGTGTAGAGATGTTGAATAGTGAGTGGTCAAAGGTGTGTCTCCTAGTACCCCTAACACTTTTTATTATCATTCCTTTTTGTCTCGCTACATTCATAAACCTGCGTACCCTTACCCAAAATTAATCCTCACAATCTCAAAAAATTATAATGTTTAATTGAGCCCTTGTTGGATGGTGGGTCATTAACTTAGAGGTTCTTAGCATGGTGAAACTCAGCCTTACGGTGTGGTAGCAGTGTATTTTAAATCTAGCCCATGACGGTCTTGTGGCTAAGTACCTAGGTCATAGGTGTGTATTGCTTCCTCTTAGGCTTGACCAATGCTACTTTGTGAGTGGTTGATATCTTAAATGGGTCACTTTGTCTTTGTGTAGCACCCCATTATCTTTTGATGGCTAGCCTCTAGTCGCATCAACAGTAACCACCTTATTACAAGAAGTTATCAACCCTTTTCCCAGTTGTAGGGTGGTTGTGACAGCACCACTCATCGTTTGAAATGGCAGATAAATATAGTCGACAAGGATCGAAACTCCAATCACCTTGTTGCTATAGCCTTAGTGCATAGGGAGATTTTGAACACATCCCTATAATGCTGGTGTATTTTCTCATGAATACATGTTGCTCAAAAGCTTTGTTGGGTCTGTGTGATGGGGTTAGTGGACCTAGTGGTCATTCGTCAAACCCCTATTGGCTAGATTTGTCCTCATGGGAAGCTTCTATTGCAGGTGACCTTGTTCTTAGGATGATAGGTTATTGTAGCCCATTGATATCCCTGTGTGGTCAAGGTTGAGTTTGTTGTTTCATAGAAGCATCTGTGTATGCCTTTCTTGAGTAGAAATGTTGTTATTTTAATAATGCATAGTTTTATGTTAATTAAGTGGGAGTTATTTGATTAATGTAAAGAAAGGAAATGCATAGTTTTATGTTAAAAAAATGAGAGTTATTTGGTTAATATAATTAAAGGAAATGCATAGTTTTATGTTAATTAAATATGAAATTATTTGATTAATATAAAGAAAGGAAATGCATAGTTTTATGTTAATTAAATATGAAGTTGTTTGATTAATATAAAGAAAGAAAATATATGATTTTATGTGGATTAAATTCGAAGTTATTTGATTAAAATAAAGAATGGGAAATGTATGGTTTTACATTGATCATTTAAAAGATATTAGATGCATGAAACGAGAAGGAATCGATTATTTATAAATTAAATTAGTGGAGCTTTAATTTTAATAAATAATTGAATAGTTTGTCTTATATGTTAAAGTAATGGGAATTTGATATATGAGACAAAGGAAAAAGCAATTTATTTTGAGTTGAAATTAAACTTTGATTCATAGGAAATAAAGGAACCTTGTATATTTAATTATTAAGGGTATGAGACTTTAATTCATTTAATAGAGAAGGGTTTGATTTAAGTGAAAACCATGTTCTAAGTTGTGTATGTTGAATGACTCTCTAAATGGATTTGAGAGGTGAAAATAAAGTAAGGATTCTTTATGATGTCAACTATGCATTAGATGGTTAGAAGCTTGCTTAAATTTGTATAGTTGCAATTTGGTAAAGTAAATGTTAGATGCATTTAGAGGTATGCCTATCCTGAACCATGAGTGCCTTGATCCCCTATCATCCTCAAATGATCGATGGATAGAGAAGGATATCTGAAGAGGCGGATGGGACTAATGCACTAGTTTGTTCTCTACTTACCATTTATTTACTTATGCTCAAATAGACTAGAGATGTGGGGAGATTTCCCTGATGAAATTGATGTAATATGTTATTCTTTGGGAGTATGGAAGGATTACCATACTTATCTTTGTGTAATAACTATTTAATGGTTTGGAGAAGGTACTTTACTTTATTACTATGCATTGGCTATATTTTGTATTTAATCTCTTTCAATTAATGTTATTCTCTTTTAGTGTTGCTTCTTTCCTGGTTTATTTTGTATGCTTTTAAGGTTATATATTTTGTTAGATTTAGTATCTAGAATTAGTCTTGCTTTCTTGCTAATCAACAAAACCTAAGTAATAAGTTCTAGGGTGAACTTAGAGAGTGACCTAAGGGATTGATACCCCTTAGGGTGAACTTAGAGAGTGACCTAAGGGATTGAGACCCCTTAGGATGAACATAAGAAGACCTAAGGGATTGAGACCCCTTAAGAAGAATGAAGACTAATTTTGGGAAAATTTTACATCTAAGTTAAGTTAGCTCGTCATGGAGACAATATGGATAGCTTAACTTGTAATACTCGTAGCATACATACATAGACTAGCTTGTATATGGTATGGAATATGTGTATACCTTCGACTGGTTGAAGGTGGTAAGTATAGCTCATTGAGAATGATGAGAAAGATAGACTTATTTGTGGTAACACATGGTATGCCTACATATATGGGACTATGTGAGGGTACCTCATGAGATGAATCTCTTCAAGAAAACTTAGGGGAATTAAACAATTAGGTAAGACTTAGATAGGTTAGGGGTTTATGAATCCATCTCCTTGGTTAAAAAAAATATCTTCTTTTCTTTTGTGTATTTTTGGGTCATTACATGCTATATAAAGAAGAATGTGATTTTGATATTATTCCTTGCTCTGAAGATCCTTCACAGCAAGACAACCCTATAGATGATAAGTCTTACTTTGGGCAGTGTGAAAATATTGAAGAGATTTATGAATACGAAAGTATTGGCAGGAACAAAAACAAGAGAGAAAGTCCCATGAAGCAAAAAAAAAATGAGAAAAAGAAAACCATAGGGATATTGATATGGGAAAACAAAAGTAAATATTGCAGGTGTTAACAAGAAGTGGGGCTAAACCCACAAATTAAAACAAAAAAATAACAATGAAAATAATATTTTGGAATATTAGGGGCATAAATAAGAACCCTAAAAAAAAGTATTAAGAAACTTTGAGGTTATTATAGATAACATATTTATATTTATAGATATGGAAACTAAGGAAACAAATATTTAAACCATTCATGGTGTTGAATTTTATCTTGACAAAATTTTAATTTGGAAAGGCTACTATATAAAATGATATAAAGGATTTGATTGTGGAAACTTAGAAAAGAGGAAGATGACAAATCCCTTTGATAAGAAAGGAATATGAAGAATATTTTTGAAAAGGCAAGTTGACAATTTTTATGAGGGATCCTGGTCCCCTCATATTGAGTGGGGTTTGAACCTTGGACCTATCAAAGAGAGGCCAAGGCCCTTACCACTACAGTAAGCTTGCAACTAGCCACACAAAGCTCTTATATATATAATGTATTTAAACTATAAATGGAAGTGCTTGTTATTCCATGATTGGAATTTCATAGGTTCTTGATCAATTGAAGGTCAATCAAGGTAGGGATATAATATTATGTAATTGTGTATACTTGGCAAGTTTTTGTGAACTCCTATCTTTGAAATTTCAAGTTTGTACTCATTGGAATAAATTAAAATAAAAAATAAAAGACAAAGAAAGTTTTGGTGAGTCTGTAATACTAATCAGGGTTATGCACAGTGGCAAATATTCGCAAATTGGGTGAATATTATTATTTTAAAAAATGCAAATTAGAAAATTTGGAGGACCCTGGATGTCGGCCCATTCACCCAAAATTTTTGGAACAATTTTTTTTAAGGGTCGGTTCATTGCGCGTTGATAATAGTATTATGATTTTTTTTTAAAATTTGCCAGCACTCCCATCTAAATTGAGGATCCTTTTTGCCTTAAAATTATAACTTATCCCACCAAATTCACCAATTATACCAGTATTTATAATTAACATGCTAGCGATACTCTTTTATGTAAAACATTCAAACTCTTAGAAAATCAAGCAACCACAACAAAAAGTAAAACCTTCCAAGCAAAAATATGAACTGAAACATTCGATCTATTGTAGAATTCCACTGAAATTCAGTTGTGTGTAGAAACCATTCGATCCAGATCAAAATTCTACTCAGATTGAAACTGGACCCATATCTACACCTGGATAGATCCAAATCTTGTTTTGCACTCGAACGGACTACTCAACCTTGTTTAGAACCCGGATCGACTCTCAAAATCTATTATGCACTTGGAAGGACTATCGAACTTTATTCTACATGTGAACCAACTATCAAACCCTATTTTGCACTTAAAATGACAATCGAACCCTGATCTATACCTAAATGGACTATTAGACCCTATTCTGCACCCGAACCAACTATCAAGCCTCTTTTTGCACCTGTATTGACTACTAAACCAGTTTTTGCATCCAAACCGATTATCGAATCCTATTCTACACCCGAAGGGATAGCTAGACCCTATTATGCTTTCGAACCGATAATCGAACCCTATTTTGCACCCGAAGTGACATCCGAACCCTGTTCTACACCCGAATCGACAATCAAACCCTATTATACACCCAAACCAACATCTGGACCCTGTTCTACACCCGAACTAACTACAAGTTTATTTTTATTGTTTTATTTTGTTTCACCCTATTTTCCTCTATTCCACATTTGAGTGTTTTGATGTATTTCTTAACTACTTGTCCTTATTTTAAGACATCATCATTCTCCATTTCTCTTAAGACATTATGAATTTGTGATCTATGTTTTTTTGGTAATAAGATATTTTATTATTTTTCTATCATTTATTGAAAATAGGTCAATGCTCTATTTTCCATGTTTTCCTCTATTTTGCCTTGTTCTGCATGTTTTCCGTTATTTTCTCTTGAGGAAATGTAATTCTCTCTTTCTATTAAGACACTTTGATTCTCTGTTTCTATTGAGATATATTTTTTTGTTATAAAATTATAAATAGGTAAATGTTTTGGTTCTATAAAGACATTGTGATCCTTTGTTTCTATAAATACATTGTGATTCTTTATTTCTAGTCCAATTTGTACTATAATCTTATATTTTCCCACATTTGTATCTTAATTATCTTTCGTATACACATTTTTTTCTTAAATTGATTTGAATTTGTATATTGATTATTTTTGTGCTCTTATTACTTACAAGTGTTATCTCTAAAAAATAGAGTAGTGGCATATAAAGCATGTATTTTCTACCAATCAACCATATTTTATTCTAGTTACAATGTTATCTTGAGGCCTCACAGTAGTAAGATCTCTTCAACATTTTATTAATTTTCTAAAATGAATAACATTTTCTTTACAATTAAAATGTCACCTATTAGCGATGGAAAGAAGGGGGCCAAATTTTCTTTTGAAAAGAGTATTCTCAAATATTTTAGCTATATGTCAAAATCCAATGAGCCATTGACATCTATGCAAATTCAAGGTACAAATGATTTTTTATTACTAAACAATTAGTTATGTATTTTGTAATTATTTTAAATAATATTTTCTTCTTCAAATAATTAATTCTCAGTATGTACCTCTCTGGCCATATTGCATCATGATATGAATCTCTTTTCTGTTTTTAAGTTTTTTTGTTAAATCAACAAATGATAAAGAATATCAATGTATGCTACTATGCAAAATACCCTGTTGACCCTAATATGTCTCCACTTGAAAATATTCCTCACCAAGAGATGCCTTCTAATGAAAATTCTCTTAACATTGACATCCAAAAAACACTTGGAGATATTCCTCAAAATGACTTATCATTTGAAAATGAAAGTGATAAATCAAACACATTAGAAACTTCTTATGAATCTTCAAGCAAAAATACTAAAAAGAGAAAGACATCTAACTAGGCTATTGGAAGGTCATTTTAGGTTGAATGGGCAGAAAAATTTCTCTTTATAGAGCCAGTCCTGACTGAGGACAACAAAGTCGATCAAAAAGAATGTAGATGCAAAATTTGTAGTTGGAAACTAGGTAAGGATCATAGACTACAAAATAGGATAGATACAATAGAAAAATATTGTGGCAAAGCTTATGTAAAATTTATAGGAACTGATGGTAAAGTTAATAAAGAAGTTTGGTGGAAGGATGCATTAGAGTGTATGCATGTCAGATATGCAATAAAATATGACAATCACTTAAAGCTACAACAATCTCTTATTGAGAAAGGTGGAACGGTTGAAACCCAATTTCATAAAATTTATAAGGCCACTTTAGCTTCAAAAAGTTTGTAGTTTATTGTTGTATATAGTATTCTCAAAAAGGGTAGATCCATATCCAATTTTATTGATTATAAGCACCCATTTCAACTAGATGACGTGTAAAACTTTCCTATTTCCTATTGGTCAGATCAAAGTGGTTGTAAAATGGTAAAATATCTATCATTAGTTGAGAAGGAGGACCTGAGGGAGAAAGTAAAACTTATCAGATTCATTTCACTTTCTATTGATGAGGTGACGGTTGTGGACAACACATTCTGGATTTGTATGCATGTGTACATATTTCAAAATCATGTAAGACAACGTAGTTTTCTAGGATTATATAAGATGGTGGAAAGTTCAAATGTAGAAAACATCTATAATGTTGTTGTAACTAGTTTAAAGGATATTGCGGGAAATAATGATATAGACATAGCCACAAAGTTAATATGCACTGGAGCTGATGGTGCTACTATAATGCAAGGGCATAGAAATGGTCTTTGTGTTTGACTCTAAACATTATCTACCCCATATATGATACCATTCATTGCATGTCTCATAGAGTGAATATTACATATAAAATAGTGAGCACTTTTGAAAATATTGCGTGAGTGGAAGACCTCATTCATGAAATACATGCTTATTTTTGGTGTAGTCCAAAAAGGTTTGCAAAGAAAAATTTTGTACTTGGAGTTATAGAAGGGAAAAAATTATTAAAAGATGTGGATACAAGGCGGATTTCATTGTATCAACAATTACACAGAGTTTTTAAGGAATATAAATCATTAACAGGGTTTATGTACGCAAATCATAGGGCAGTTGATAAGGCAAAAGATTTGCTATTCTGTTTGATTGACTTGGAAACACTCTTAAAATTATGTGGTATTATTCCAATGTTACAAGAAATGAATAGATTGATTAAATTTGCACAAGAAAGATCCATCTATATTGTTGATTTCATAAATATGAGAAAACAAATATGTATGATTATTGACAGTATGTCTTTGAAGGAAATTTTACAGATCCCTTGTTTGATAGTTGGAGAATATTAACTAACATGAACGATCCACAAAGCTTTTTGAAGTTTGATGTTAATGATAATATTTGTATTAAAGTTCATGAAAAATGATACCTCTATATATTTTTTAAATACAATCTAATATAGTTACGAACGATGTTGAACAAGTTCCCATAACATGTAATCGATTTGAAATTGTTTTACACAATACTAAGATTAAATTGTTAAAAATAGCAGAATAATTAAAAAGTGAAATAAGATATTGGTTTCAAAGATATGAGTTACTTGAGGCCATGGTGTGGTTAACCCTCTATTTTGGGGTCCTTGTATTGATTACAAATCCACACATGAGTTGTTTATTAAATAGATGGGCATACTTAGTAAGCATTTCAGTAAAAGTGTGGAAGTTAATTGTGTTGAAATCAAAGGTATTCTCAACAAAGAACTTTTAAGACAACAATCATCGCATTTTGGAAGTACAATGGTTGAGAAAACATCTCTTTTGAGAAACATCCATGAGCCTAGTTCCATTGCACGTTTGTGGCAAAACTTATGTCCAACTAGTGTCTTAAAAGATATGATTAGTGAATACTTTTGTTTCTATGAATTATGCCAAATAATGATTTTGGGATATATGAAATATGAGAGGGTTTTTAGTGCACTATATTTTGTGAAATCTAAACTTCGTAACAGGTTGGATAAAAATTTGGAAAATTGTTTGAGGATTTATGTGGTAGTGTATACACTGGACAAATTTCCCTATGATAAAGAATTAGCATATTGAAAATTCCTAGTAGACAAAAAGTGTATCACTAATACGCATGATAAGGAAGATAATGATGGTTGTAGTGATCAAATAGTGGAGACACAAATATTCGCTATGCTTAATAGTGATTTTGGAGAAGCTGAGAAGTGTTTGTTTCAGCTACCTGAATTGTAATTTTTTCAAGATTTCACAACATTCATAGATTTGACTTCATTTGATATCATATTTCAAATTATTGTTTCAAATTTATTAGATTTCACAAAATTTGTTTATTCATAAAATTTATGTTTTATATCATATTGTTGTTTTTAAAAATTGTATCTGTTATACATAGTATCTCAACTGCCTTCATTTGTAAATATTTATGTTTTATATCATAGTATTATTAATGTATGAATATTGATGTATTGGCACTATTGAGGTCTTTTTACTTTTCAAATAACTATTAACCAACAATAACATTTCTTTATTGTTTGAAATGAACATAGTAAATATTATTGGATCGATATAGACTAAAAAAATAACACAAAATTATAAATGGGAACAACCATTGAATGATAGAAGACACAAAATTAGTAAATGCCTTTTTCATCAATACGATTAAAAATATATTACATTGCACAAAATTGTTAACTACGATATAAAAAATACAGTCAACTAGTAATCAATCCATAGTTTTTAAAACATCTATTGGGCCCCAACTTCTCCTTCGTTTGCCACTTCCTTTCCTTTTTCTTGTTCCCCAACACCCTTTGTTGATAGGGCTCCATTTTTGACCAGGCCTTCCTCTATTTTATCGAAACTACCCAACAAAGCATATTCCTATTGGGTTGGATCTTCAAGCACTATCTAAAGAGGTTCTTTCACTTTCTCCTCCTATAACACAAGATCCGGATCCTGGTTCAGTTTTTACTTGATATATCTTCTTAAAATATTATTATCTCTGACTTTGGATTGCATGGTTTTCTCCATTAACACTGCGTTCTTCAAGAATTTCTTGTCTACTTCAATATTAAATTCCATGCTTTTAACTTGTTTTTTTAATTATCAAAATTTAACTGCAAAAATAAAAAGAAAAGATATTTCAGTAGAGTTATAAAAAATATATAAGAAAACAGAATAAAACATTTGAGTTGTAAAATTTGAGTGCAAAAGAAAAAGAATACATAACAAAACATTTCCTCACCTCAAAAACATCCCTTGCAGCCTCAACAACTGCAATTTTTTTTCTTATCGGAAGCCCATTTGTTATAAAATGCTTGGGTTTCAGCATTAATACTCTTTATTCTACTAATCATAATATTCATAATATCATCATTATACATAACAATAGACTTCACTTTTCTTGACATAGCCTGATCTAGCAGGCCAACAAGATTTTTTGGTTCGTTCTCGACCAAAGAAAAAATTGATTCTCTTTTATTAAAATTTTTATATCGGGCACTAATTTCCTTCATGAGGACTTTGGCTCGATATTCCCACTCCTTCACCACTTCCAAATCTTGAAGCAACAACTCTTTTATTGTTATTTTACATTGTTCAACCATTAAAGCATTTTCATAAATATTTACTATGTCATCCTTAGTTTGAGGATGAGGTTCATATGACTGTCTAGGCAATATGTCTGCTGAGCTTCAGGGGATTCTGTTTATTGTGCTTCTCCATTTTTTGCCTTGAAGCTTGAAATGTTGCCCTGCAATAGATAATCATCATCAAGTAGGATATTATCTAATCTCAAACTTGAAACTTCTAGTGCCTATGTATTTGTATTCAAAGAAAAATTTAGGAATACAGACACATTCTCACATGATGTTGGCCCTCGTGATCTCTGTGAAAATGTTATTTTCTAACACCAACACGCATATGCCCTCTTATTCTCTAAACCTATGTTTTTCATTTTTGTGGTGGAGGCAATGGTGGCATAACATTACCTCTCACAACTTGTTGTTGAGAGGTGCTTGAAAACAGTAAAAAAGATTTTGTTAGAAATATTTAGAAAATAAAACAGCAAAAAATACATGTTAATTCAAAGTAAATACACATTCATTTACCTAAAGACGATGAGATCTGATGTATTTGGGTGTCGAGTGGGGTGGAGCATAATTATGAAAACATATGAAAAAATATAATAAAAATTATTATTAATTTTAAGTAAACAAATATAGATATAAAAGTTGAAAAGAGATACTTGTAGTAGGGTTGACCTCACTAGATGCACACTACACATTCTGTGCAAACATAGGTGCACGAGAACCCCCAGGAGAAGAAACATGCATCAAACGTTTATGTGACCTCTGTAATGGTGATGCATGTGACCTAGTGTCTTTAGAATCACCAGTGGCCTTAGGAATGTGATCCCTTATGGCATTATCCTGTTTTGCTCTTGAGGTGGCTGCCCTAGTCTAGATTTAGGTGCAAATAAAAATTAAAAATGAAAATATCCTAAAATATAAAATAATATTTGATGGTTTAAGATGGATTTATTTACCTTTAACTCCTGGGTTGTCATGGCAATGCATTGTAGTGTTGGATGCACTACAGTTGGTACAAGAGTATTCTTTAAATTATGAAAAATTTCATAATAAAGTACCAAAATGTAATTAAAGGTACCCACGATGGTTGATGTGTTCATTTGGACGCCATGCAACTCTGCTCTGATATGATTTGCAATATATGTGCACTAGTTGAATTTATCATGGTGCAGACAACGAAACATGTAGGCCAATGCCCAAAATTGAAGTTTCGTTCTTCCATGCACAATCAGTCTTACTTGGAAGAACTCAATTATTGCGTTCAGAGTTGGATGTTGAACAAAGTTGTTTGTTAAACCTTTTTTGACTTAGAGGCGAAAGCTGCATAAAAACAAAAAATCAGTTTGCAAATTACAAATTTTAAATTTTGAGCATTAATAGAATCTAAAAAATGAGAATTATACCTAACAACAATTCTGTACCAAGATTGTACGTCGTCTCCAAGTAATTTCTATCATTTGGAGATAACACGAACTTCAGTGACACTGAATGAGCATCCTTGAAAGGAAGATAGATCAATATTTGGATGTTTGTAGGCATGATAGTAAACGATAATTTTCTATTTCGTAATTGTAAATTAAAAATGGCATGGTCATGGTTGTCATCGTCTATGATACTGTGTAGAATGAATTTATTATTTTTTAATTGTGGCATAGAAAACAAGTTCTACAAACCTGCGTCATTTAGCCATGAAAAGTCGAAATCTAGGGTGGTCAATATATCAAAAATTGTAGAGCAAGAAAGGTTCTTGAATATAATTTTTGCATAAGGAGTGGATGTGGTGGCCATTACTAGTTGTGGAAGCACAAGAAATTGTATTGGAAAGGTTACTAGGAAATTGTATTGGCTCTAGTTCGTAGTCACAGAAATGAAAACAAAAAAATGACTCTCAATGCCTTATATAGACATAAACAACTGTAGGTGGACACGTGGCAATATGTCATTCGACATGCAATGCAGTGGGCCAATCGTGTGACACATGGCAGTGTAAAAATTGTTGCACCTGTCCTGAATTCGGGTCGTGAATCGAACGTTATTTTGCAATCGGACCGAAAGTCAAACCTTGTTTTGTACCAGGATAGGGAGCTGCATTTTGTTTTGCACCTGGTTTGAGGTCAGAGTGTGTTTTGCAATGATATCAGAATTTGTATCATGTTTTGCACCGATATCGAGAGTCAGATCATGTTTTGCACCCGGTATGAAGCCAAAATGTGTTTTGCATGCGAACCGTGAGTCAGACATTGATTTGTAATCGAACCAAAAGTCAGACATTGTTTTGCATGGAGATCAAGATGTAGATTTTGTTTTACACCTAGTTCAAGGTCAGAGTGTGTTTTGCAATGAGACCGAGAGCCAAACCTTATTTTGCAATGGGATCGAGAGCCAAATCTTATTTTGCATCGGGACCAAAAGTTAGATCATGTTTTGCACCCGAAATGAGAGCTAGACCTTGTTTTGCAGTCGAATTAATAGTTAGACCTTACTTTGCACTTAGTCTAAAGTTGAACCATGTTTTGTAGTGGGACTAAGAGCCAAACATTTTTTTTTCAAAGGGATTGAGAGTCAAATTTTGTTTTGCACCCGAATTGAGAGTCAGATCGTGTTTTGCACCCGAACCGAGAGCCAAATTTTGTTTTGCACCCAAGTTGAGAATCAAACCTTGTTTTGCACCTAAATCATGAGTCAGATATTGATTTGCAATCGAACTGAATATCGAACCTTATTTTCCACTCGAATCGAGAGTCAAATTGTGTTGAGCCAAATCTTATTTTGTACCTGAATCAAAACCCAAACCTTAATTTGCACCCGAACCAAAATTCAGATCCTATTTTACACCCATACTGATAGTCGAACCTTATTTTGCATTTGGACCGATAGTCGAACCTTATTTTGTACTCGAATCAATAGTTAGAACTTATTTTGCACCCAGACCAGTAGCCAGACCTTAGTTTGCACCCGAACCAGAAGCTGAACCTTATTTTGCACCTAAATCGAAAGGTGGACCTTATTTTATGACCGATTTATTATCGAACCTTATTTTTCAATCGATTTATGGTTAAAACTCTCAAATTCACCAATTTTTTATAATTTTTGGTGAAAAATAAGGTATTTCGCCATGTAATCCTACATGAAGTTGGTCAAGATTAGCCAGGGTTTCAAAATGGATTCGCCATTTTTTACAAATACATTTCGGGTTTGATCCCTTACACATAACCTTGATACCAATAGAAGAAAAACAATTTCACCTTCACTTAGATTTCTTTTCAGGAGAGTACATCACATAAAAAATAAGAAGTGCCCATGTACCATACTTGCAGTTGTTTGTATGAAGAAACTAGAATTAGCTCCAAAGTTTTACTCAATTTTTCTTACAATCCATGAGGTTAATTGAATAATATTTTCAAATAAAATTCAATTCTTGATAGAAGACTAGTGGAGTTATTTTTGTTTGTTTAATCATATTGAGCATTCTTCTGAGCATATTGAATGGTTTGTGATTGAGTGTTTCTAAAAATATTGTAGTTTTGTTGATAAATAAGTACACAAAACATATGTATACATGTGTATTTATTATTGTTGGAGAATGATTAAGAAAATTCTGATCTCTATAGGAAATCTGGTTTGACATTTTGATCTATTCAAAAAACTTCATGTATTATTCATTTATTTGAATGAATGTTAAAATTGGTTTAAAAATGCTAAAGTGTAAATATTGGGTATTTCTCTATGCATTTGAAAATCATATTGGTTTATGCTTGCATTATGAAACTGATTAGAGAACATTGATTATTAACAAATTGAAAGATAGAATCTTTAAATACCTATTTTGTGGATTTTTTTTCAGTTTCTTCCCATATTGAAATGACAATAGGTTTGGAAATGAATATTTTCTAAGATGGAGGATAGTTTAGCATTAAAGGTTTTGAATTGTTGGCCTGCTACTTGAGATAGGGCATAGGTGGTTGTATTTTAAAGTTACTTTAAAAGTTTGAAAAAGGGCTAAAATATTCCTCTGAAATTTGAGGTAATTTGGTTAGATTATAAAAGATACATCACATAATAAAGCCTGGGTTCCAACACTTAGCCGGTTGAAACCCAAATTTAAAAGTAGTAGGCCGTAGAAGAGAGAAGATATATCATAAATATAACTCATTTATTTTTATTGAAGTGTAGCCCACTGAAATGCATAGGCCTTCACTTTAGGACTTGTACACCATGGTTTTTAGTTTTGGTCTTCCAACAAGTTTACATTGTTTTCGCAGATGGTTGTGGAGAAAGTTGTTCCTTCTTAGCTAATATCAAATCTATTGTTATTATCATTAAAATAATTTTATATTTATATTTATATTTTAATTGAAGCGATAGTAGCAGTAGCAGGGATGGTTGGGATTAATACTAGGATGACATTAAATAAAGTGGAGGAAAAATCCAGTATTTTCTTCATCGTTCACTCCTATTCATTCTTTTTAGCACCAGTGGCCAGCACAGCTACTACTGCCTCTACCTTTGCAATTTTTCTACTTTATCCATCTTTTGTTTCATAGTTTTTCTTCAATGGAGCAGGTTCAATTGCTTATTATGATGTTAGTGCAGCAGATTAAGATGATTTTGAATATAAGAACTCAAATATCTATCATGGTTATAAGGATTATAGTTCTATGTCTAATTACATTTTAAAGAGTAAAGACATACAATCTTAGACTAAAGACTCTTTTCTCTGCATTTGGGTTGAAGAAAATGAGGAACCATGCACAAAATTTTCCATTATTTGAAATGTGAGTAGAATTTAGTTGTAGGAATGTACCTTATTGTATTAGGTAAGTTAAACTTGAACCATACACACACATTTTCCATTATTGCTATGCGATTATTATGGATGCGATGTTTCTTTTTTTCTTCCAAAATTTTATTTTGATTTTCTTGCCAAAAAAAATGGAAAAGTAAAATCATACAACCAAAGTGTCTTTGTAAATGTTAGATTGGTGGGAAATATGGAAAATACAAAGTAATGGTATATTTTGAAAATATTTGGGTTTAATTATATTGCCAAAACTAAAATACGAGAAATATAATTGCAAAGTTAATATGATGGAGAATAAAAATCTTGTATTGTGACACAAGAAATAGACTTTTGTATTTAAATATATATAGTATAGTTGAGAAAATCAGAAATAAGCAAGACAAAAGAGTCACAGAATAATAAGGACATACAAATATTTATTGAAAAAAGTTTTTTTTAATATGCATATTACAATGAATTAACATTATGCAAATCAAATATTAATATTGTAAGTGATATAAGCTTAAACTACACATCATGGCTCCTCGCTTACACTAGCTTGATACCAAATATTATGATCAAATACTCTAATACTCAACTATTACATTGAATTAATAATCATTGTGGCAGTTTTGATGCCATCCAAGTGCATATAATATTTTCATTACATGGCAGGATTTACTTTCAACTTACTTCACCCCATATAGTCCATTGTACTATTAAACATGACAAGATTTGGGGGTCTTCATTTACACTTTGACTACTACCATTATGCTCCCTTTTATTGTAACAAACAATCATATGCAAAGGTTGAAAAGATATTACAACTTTTCAAACTCAATGATTTGTTTACCTTTTACTTTAATCATCAAAGAAATAAGTTTAATTTTATTATTAGTTTGAATTGTTTTTCTTTTTCTGATAATAAAAGTTGCCAGTTTAGGAGACATATGTTGTTTGTGAGATACAGGATGGCTAAAATTTATGGGAAACTTGTTTTGGTCTATAAAAAATACATTTGAAAAGAATGTAGATGCCATGTTTACTATAATTTTGTTTCTATCCTTTGTCTTTGTTTTTAAAAGTAAATTTGATTGTCATAGTATCATTTTGAATTCAATATTTGAGTGTTATCATATATTATTTTTTCAATTTCAAGTTTTTAAGAAATTATCTTGGCACTAAGAGGAGAGATGAGAAATATTGTTTTTAAGAAATTATACTAACTTTTGAAGAGAAAAAGAACCCTGATGGTAGGCAAAGCTCTCTCTCTAGTTTTCAAGGAGCAAAATGAGGCAAAAAAAAAAAAAAATCATCACGTTTCCTAGCTGTGTCCCATGTCGACCGATTTTTGGATAAGGACTCCTAATTTTTTGGCAATTTTTTGAAAAATCGGATCCTCGATCCTGATCCCGAGTGACTCAGTGAAGTTAAATTGGAATTGGATTGAAAAAATCAGTGATTTTCGCCAATTTTTGCTACTATGATATTTAGTATATGAAGCTTATATATATATATATATATATATATATATATATATAAGACAAAAAATTAAGTGTGTTTTAAAAATATATTGTATGTTGCAACGAGATTTTAATCTAAAAGTTCAATACTTTTCTACTTGCTAGACTTTTGGGAGGCAACTGATTGTCTTAGTAAAACTCTACCCTTGCTTTGATTTTTGTTTTTCTACTTTATGAATATGTTGTAAGGTCTAAGAATAGAGATTTGGTTTGTAATGAGATCCCAAAATAAATTATATCTTAGTTTATCAATGTTAGATTCCTCTATCTCCTATTCTAAGTATTGTTATCACCATTACAAGGGCAACCACATTTGTTGAAATGGCACCTTATAATGGTTGTGTTGTGGCCTAAGTGTTCTTGCTTAAAATATTATTGAATCTCTATAAAGCAATGATTTTTTTTTCTCAAGTGGTTATATGGGACTGAAATGGGCCCACCCATATTACATCATCACCACATAGTGGTATTATAATAAAATTTGGATATTATCCATGTATCGTTTGATTTGAACCTTGGTCTCCTCATTGAATTATGAGGAATTTAATCGGTTGAGCTAATGCCACTTGATAGCTATAAAGCAATAAAATTTACATAAAATGTTAACAATGTTTCTTTGCTAGCATGAATTGCATATAATAGAAATGTGAAATAGGAGTTGTATTTTTTGCAACATAGGGTTTAGTGGTAATTGTTGTTTTTGTCTTGAAAGATCATAGTTTTAGTTGGAACTTTACTCTTTGTTGTAATTCTTGATTTGTCTCTGTAATTATTTTTCTAGAACATTAATAGGACAAAGAAAGAAGTTATATTAATATTCATGGATATGAGCAAAACACATAACAACTAAAAAATAACAACCAATGAAGTTATTTGTAAAAGGATTGTCTAGATATCTTCCATTGAAAAAATACATAAAAAAGGTCTATGAAGAAATGTCAATCTTAAAACAAAAATAAACCTTCAAGAACATGTTGCATTGGTAGTATAAATTTACCCATCTCAAAAAATATAATAATGGTATTGGTTACAAGCCCAAAACAAGAGAAGAGGAAACCCTAAATAATCATCCATGTGCATGGTAGAATCATCCACCATAGTAGAATTTTCAATAATTAAAATCTATGTAAGCCCATGTATGATGCATCTCCTCATTGGAATCCTCGACTAAATCCCAATACTTCAATCATGTTCTTATTAGAAGGGTTTCTAGGGTTTGATTTATAAGATTTTGGTAATAAAATATAACTTGAATGAGCATAACGAGTATGTTATTGAAGGAGGAATTAGAATAAATGGTGTATATGTAGTAATAAATATGGTCATATATATGGACAAATAACACTTAGTCTACAAGTAGGTAAAGTTTCTCCATGGTGCAAAATACCTATCAAGCTTCATACATCAAGATTGATGGAAATCTATGATCAATAGGATTTAAGAGTTGATTAGATCCAAATTTATATATGAAACTAATCAATACCAAATTATTATTCTTGTGGTATATATTAATGAATTCATAAACACAAGTAATGATAATCCAATTGGATTTGAGAAGCTAAATCTATGAAAAGTCTCTGACATGTCACTCTATGAATTTTGCAATATTGCCTTAAAATGAACTACATGATAAATGATGAATGGATTTTCTTGTCCTAAACAAAGTATAAAAGGATGATGCTTACAAATTGTAAATTTTTTATTCAAAGTAAGTTGCAATACAGATGTAGAGCAATTAGTAATTGCAATGAATAATTAGGGTAAGAATATTGCTAAGACATTTTTCATATAAATTACCTATAAAATTAAATGTACCTAGACTAGATCTAAGCCTTGCAATGTGTTCAGTTTCCAGATTAATGAATTCCCACACAACATTCATGTGAAGGAAGCAAAGAGGACACTCAACACTTGAAAATTGAGTTTCCCAAAAGGTAAATTTGGTCTAACTACATTCATGGATCTAGACTAGGAAGAATCGATTGACAAAGAAGATATTCAATCTTAGATTAGGTGCACTATCATTCATTAATAAGAAGCAACCAATAGTTTTTTGTCAACCATTGAGGTAAAGTAGAAGGAAACTATAATTGAAGCATAAAAGGTTGTATGGATTCATAGGGAACCTAAAAAATAAAGGCATACAATAGAGACATCTAAAACACCTACTCATCTATGGTTTGAAAGTTGGTAGGAAAAAATTAGCTAAGAAAGGAACTTAACTATAAGGTAAAGGCAATAGCTTGTGTTTTTTACCATTTAGCTTGTGAACCCCATGGAAGGCTTGACCATGGTCATGTCTTATTTCTCCATATCATAAGGCTTACAACATATAAGCTTAATCACTACATACCCCTAGTACTTGACAAGATGCATTGTTTACTAATTCTACCAAATGGTTTTATATTTGTGATCTGTGTGTTGTCCTCTATAATTTTCATGGTCACAAGATGTAGAGTATCAGATGACCAGATTATCACACCTTGCATGGAGTGACATAGTAGGGCAACTTTGAGAGCATGATAAGAAACTTGATCAAACTACCTTCGAGGTTTTTTAAAAGGCTATCTCCTTTTAAGATATGATATTCAATGCTATCTAACCTAACCTATGGGTGCACAGGGAAAAGGGAAAAAGAAACCATAGAAAATAAAGATAAAAAAAGGAAAAAATATCCAAATCTAACATAAGCTAATTGGACGATGCACCAAGATCATTGTAAGATTCTTATTCACAACATTGGGATAAATGAACACATGAATCTAATGTACCAAATCAAAGTGAACACTTTATCTTCTCAACACACATAATTAAGCATAGATTTTACACATAAGAAATGGGATAAAATTCAGAGTTATGACCTCTTATATATGTGCATAAACATACATACACACTGGAAATGGGATAAAAAAGCCCAGTAGTCACAACTTCCAATATATATATACATATATGAGTATGAAAATTATAGATCATTCCAGAAGTGAGGGTTCAAAAGCTTACCTTAAAAACCACTTAAGGTTTAGGTCCAAATTGTTATACAAAATAAAATGAAAGGGAATATACATACAAAGATTTTGGCTTGAATAAGCAACTTGCCAATCTTTTACAATTCCTAAACTACTATTTATAAGCAAAATGGGGAGATTTTTCTTTCAAAACTTGTATAGGGGGATCTAAAAAATCTTTTTTACTAATTCATTTATACACTCGTCCTTACATCACTTTTAGCCCTTCGAGGTCTCTGGAATCTGGAATCATCAATTTTGAAATGTTGGATGTTCAACTGCCACCCTAAGGATCCTTAAAATTGATTTGAATAATATTTTGTAATCAATGTTGTTAGATTTGGGATTGCTACTATTGTGGCTTCCATGCTATTGCTTTTAATATGACCACCCTCTTTTCTTGGATCATTGAGCCCAATTGATGTCAGTGGATGATCCTTATATTTTCTCAATAATGACTTATTAGTTTGGCTCATCTGCTCTTTTAAGAGCTTGTGCACCAGTATTGATGTCTTGCAACTTGATATAATCCTTCTTACTTATTACTATACCATATTTGACCACTCTTTCTTGGTTATTTTTGCATTATGCTCAATTTTTTGGCGTGATTTATACTTATTTAGCTTCCTTTTATCTTTTGAAGTGATGTGAGCCATTGAATTTTAATCAAATTATTGTCAAACTTTTCCTCATTTTTCTACGTTGGAGTTCTATAAAATTATGAGATCTAGCTATATTATATGTTGGAAGTGTTTACAAAATTCATCTCTTTTTTCCTCCTATCAGACCTTTTGAATGTACTATTTATAGGAACTTTTTATTTTGCCTTTCCTTGGAAGTTTCTTGCAACTCTTGATTGAAACCTTTCTTTTTTCCTTCTTTAAAAATTTCTTAACTTATAAATTTTATAAGTTTTGTTCTTCTTATGCATATCAAAACTTCTCTACCATTTAGTATTAGTCAAAATTTTTATAAAATGGTACCATCCCTTTGATTGAATTTTTTTTCCTGCATTGGTTTGATGTCTCTTTTCTTGCCTTCTTTCAAATTTACCTCTATTTCATTCTTCTTTCAAAAATTCACCTCAAGCAAAAAACCTTTGAGTGTAGTGAAAAATAACTATAGTTCTATTAATTCTTAAGGGCCTTCTTTCTTGTTGAAGGTGAATTCATAACTATTGCCTTCATCCTTGGGCATAGAGTCAAAAATTTGAAGGAATCTAATAAAGAATATAGAAAAGAATATCAAGAAAGAATACAAAAGTTTACAAAGCTATAAACTTATCCAATGCTTGTTTGATTTCCTTCCACTCCTCATTTGAAGAGCACGATATCTATCCAAAGTGTTCACAAAATGCTTCTATCTCAAATTTATTGTCATGGAAGAAGTTCCTTGTTTGATTTACAACTTCATGCACATGAATCCTTAATTCTTCTAGTAGTCCTATTGTACAAGCCAAGTCCTCTATAGTAGAAGGGTCTAACCATACTTGAAAATGGAAGACATCCTCCTTGTGCTATCTCATCAACTACAAATATTCCTACTCTAAATAAATATTGCTAGATTCTCTTCAAGGAGAGGGAAATACCCCCTACACTAAAGAGTCAATCTAACCCTTGAGCTTCCCAATGGTAGAAAATAAGGTGATTACTTGGTTTACGTATTGTTGTGCTACTTGCTCCTTTTGGAGGAGATTGATCACCTTCTATATTGTCACATTTCTATCTTGAATTCCAATGGACATCAAATCAAAGTCCAATATCATGGTTAGTTTTACTCAATAAATTATAGTCTCATCTAACTTTGTGAAATTTTATTGAGTCTATGCCCAATCTCACTACTCACCTAAAGACCTTGCTCAACAACTACATCAAAAAATTTGAATAATTAGAATAGCACAATTGCAATATTAGTGATCTCATCCTAGTAAGCATTGCTAGCTTCTTTAGCGAGGCTTTTAATTACTTGGTTCTGCTTCATATCACTTTTTTGCTTAGGCTTCTTCAACTATTTTTGTAGAGCTTATCTCTCTTGATTGAACTAAGCTTCCTAACTAGTGAGCCTATCTAGGAGGATTTTTATTTGCTCTTCCATTTTTATTAAGAGATATCCTAGAGACTACTCCTTTAGGTGCTTATCTAGCTTATTTATTTAACTTTGGAGTGCTTTGACCTCCACTTGTGAGTCATTCAGTGTAATCTTTACCTGTTCCAAGTCTCTTTCCTTATTTACCAATCTTTGGCTTAATGACTTGTATTCGTATACAACCACATTTTTGGTTTCTTCAATGAGTTGCACCTTATCTTGAGGTTGAACATATTTTAGGTCAAGTCCAATTGTCACCACCCACCAATATTATTTTGTCGATTCTCCTTCTAGTTTTAATACCAATGGGTATTTCTTTGTTAACAATAACATTTTTTTCTTAGGGATAAAGTGGTTAATTACTTGGGTTGTAGTTGGTTGTTGTTCTAACTTGGCTTATTTTTAATTGAGTAGTGTCATCTACTACTGAACCATATAAATTTTTTTCCATGGACTTAGATATGACATGACTACTTGTGAGCCTTTTTTCTTCCTTGGAGGTGACAAAAATATAGACAATGACTTAAACAGTGGAAGAACTAAAAGAGGAGAAATCAAATAGGTTGGATTAGATGTGAGTAGAGTAACTTGGGAATACCACATTACTTGCAATACCTCATGATTGGAGAAGGGTATAGGAATTGTAGAAGAGTGGGTAAATTCTATGGCAATAATGTCAAGATATTGGTTTGTTGGGGTTGAGACAAATTCTAGGGCTTGAGGTTCATCTGCAGGAGGGGATGAAGGGATAGATACAAAGTACTCACTTGTGATTAACTTTGGGTTAGCAGTGTCCTTTATATTATTTGCTTTAGCAAGGCTAGATGCTAACTCTACATTTTGCTTTTCTTCCTTTGGGTCTATCTATGTGGGGTATCCTATTAGGGAGTACATTATTCTAGAGATAGTGGCACTAAAGTACTTATGGGGTAGTAATAACTATGCCTTCCTTTGGGATTTTTTATGGAGGTGGGTAAGTCAATTCTTTTGATGTCCTTTCCCTTTTTATATTTTGAAGTATTTCAATACTAACTCCTTCACTCCAGTATTTTGACCCTAAGCTTTCAGCATTTGGATGATTTTCATTATACAATTTATTGAACTTATCATTCGTAGGTAGCATGTTGTTCCTTTTCTTTTTTGCCATTTCATTGTTGCATTATCCACCAAGATTTGATCTTGGTATTCTTCTAGTGTATTTTCCTTGAATTTTCTTTCTTATTTTTACTAATCTTGCTTTGTGAGTTGACTTGAACCAGTTCCTTATAAAATACCCATACATTTCAAGCTTTGGTGGAGGTTAACAAGCATGCTTAGGGGGAATGTGCCAGTTTCATCTATCAAAATCCTTAGAACCTTAACCTTGGGCCATGCTTATGTTCAAATTTTGGACCTCTAATGCTCTTACTATGTATGGTAAACTTACCTTGAGGGTCATAATTCTAGTTACCCTCTAATTGGTTGAGTCTAAGCTCTTTCAGCCTACCATCTGCAATAGAAGTAACTTTACTCATTTGTAAGAACATTTCTCCTAGGCTAACTGGAGTCTTGTAATATGCTATTTTTGCCTTCTTGCTTTCAAATTTTTTATCAATTAGATCCTATTGTTTGGACACTTTTAAAGTAAACACTCTATCTACAATAAATTTGCAAAGATACAGGGCAAATCTGAAATCATGCATTATGATGATGGTGCTTTCTTTGGCCCCTAGGAAGTAACCCTCCTACAAATGAACGATATTTTTTGAGAGGTTCTCAAGATGATAAATTCTTAGTAGTACAATGAACAAATCATAGAAATATTCTATGGAAGAATAATAATAAGAATTCTTTAACAAAGTCTTTGTCTAGGAATATATGGAAAATCCTTGTCTTTTTTCATCTATCCACTTCAAATTTATACCTAAAAATGCTCTTGGATGTTGGAACAAAATCAAATACACCAAAAATGATGAATTTATAAAGACCTACGTGGCTAAAAAACTACTCAATATCTCATGTAACTACTCAACAATGAGCTCAACGAAGTCCAACATAAACTGCGTATCCTTAGGCATGTGATTCATCTTGTATAGGACACTTGGATGAAGACCATGTTCATTCATGATCTAATCCAAATATAAAGTCCATCATAATAAAAGCATATCTTGCATTCTCCTCAAACATATTGAGAGGTAGGGAACCCTCTGGTGTTGGATCATCTAGGCTCATGTCTCTACATTCGATCCTTAGAAACTTTATTTTAACTTTGTCGAGGAGTTCATCGATTTTTTTCTTCCATGATAATGTGATGTTATCCCTCTAGAAAAATTAGCATTCACTAGATGATATATTAAATGATATCTATTTTAAAATTCTCATCCAAGGACTTGATTTCTTGAATTTTGTGTTCATAAAACTTTGCACATGCTACAATTAGATCATAGCAAAAATAGACTTCAGGCACTAGGTATTATGCTAGGTAGCTGCTTCAAATACTTGACCTAAATATTGTTAGTTGGATGGCCCTAAATATTTTCCATATGCCTTCCCTCATATTCTTAGTACTTTTTGAAATTTTGAGTTTTGAAAAATTCATAGCTAGGTCCTTTAATATTTCAATGTTGGAGGATAAGCTAGCACAAGTACCTCTAAATATTTTTATGAAAGGACCATCTCCAGCTTAACACCACTAGCCTTGGAAGGTGTCACATAGTTGGCCATTCTCTTCTTTTATATTTTTGTTTTAGAATTATGCACTTTTGTTTTCTTTTTTGTTCTTTCTACATCTATGCTCCTCAATGTTCTCCCATGCTCATGAAAACTACAAGTGCTCTAAGTTTGGTAAAGATGGTGTTGGATGGGGAAGCAATCCTTTATTAAAAATTTCCTTCTTGCATCACACATTCACCACCTTTTTTTGCATACCATGCATTTATAATCCCATATTCATTAGGTTGCAATAGGATGCTTGCCACCTTTCATGATCAATTCTTCTCCACCATACAGTTACCTTCAAAAGATCTACACACATCCCAAAATAGGTTCATTCCTCGATCATTATTGTTTGATATTTTATGTCAGTTCCTTTTGCTTCATCCAAGGTTGAGGTGGAGGTTGTATCAACATTCGATACACCTATTTGCACACAAGACCATTAATTCTTCCTCTTAGGCTTTGCATGGAGGTAAAAAGTGATAGTTTTATTTTGATAGTTGATCATTTGTGAAGTATCCTAATTGGATCTCCAACATTAGTGTTTTTTTAAAGTCATCCTCAATTTTAATATCATCCATTGATTGGCTCAATGGGTTGACCTTTATCAATGCGTATCATCGTTCTCACACATCTCATGGTTGTGCTAATCTTTGGTCTATTTAGAAATCAGAGGTTAATATTACCTTTTAGAATTTGTAGAGATTTAAGCTATTGATTTGGACCATTGGAGACTTGACTTTCTTCTTATGTCGAAAGTTTCCTACCATGTTGTTAACTATATTTTTTTGAATTTACATGGTGGAATCGATAGCCACCATGAATCCAGGAAGGACGTCTGACTTTTATGGCTACCATAAGTTTTCTGAACTATTCACCCCAAAATATGCCACACAGATCTTCATGCAGTCTTCCCCTATAACCACCATGCCACAATCATTTTAAACCTTTTACACCGCTGAAAGCACTAGGAAAGGGAAAAGCATTCAGTCCGACAAGGCCCAAGATTTGAACCTTGGACCTCCTCCCCCCTTACGGGGTTTGGTCAAACCAATTAGTCTACACCTCGGACCTACCATGTTGTTAGCTGTTGGAACTTGAAAATCTTATCATTATTTAAGTGGAACTTCTATATTGATATGAAATGATCCTAAAATTTTTGATACAACCTTCGCTAGATTTTTTTTTAGAAAGTGGTGCAAGCAACAATTTGACCCATCTGGTAGTAGCATCCAATAAATTTTGATGATTATGAAAGGATTTTAATCCTACACAAATAAATCATAAAGAAGAATATATATATATATATATATATATATATATATATATATATATATATATATATATATATATTATACACACAACCTCGATTGGGTTAGGATCATGATTTTGATTTAGTGTTAGCCCATGGTCATAGATCCATTTGTTCTAAGAGGATTTGGATCCTATATTTTGATTTCCCATTGGTCCATTTGATCATTTGGGATGAAGGAATGCACTTCAATGACCAAAATTTTTGACTTGGACCACTCTTCTTTTGATATCAAAATATGATAATGGTTTATCCCAGATGCTTGTAAGTGTTCAATGTGATGTAGATAGAGTAGGTTAGATGGAATTTTTAACCTAGTCCCATACTGAGTCCTCAAGACCATGAGGGACCAATACAAGTAAAAATATCATCCTAGTTTAACAGTAAAGTTTCTTAATAAGTAGATGCCAAAAGATGCAGGGTGATCAATTATTACTATATCTTGTATCACAATCAAGATTGACAGGCATATAAACTGAGCAAAAGTTCTACCACCACCAATATTTGGACCACACTATTGTCCAATTACACCACCCTCTTGTTTATGGTCTAGTGGTCCAAACATAATGCATCCACCACTCCTTTCGATATGACCAAAGTGATTACCCCTAAATCTATCATACAATTATGGATCAACTTGTCTTTGTAGATCAAGGATAATTATAAAGGAGTGGGTTTGGGTCTGATAAGTCTTGGTGAAGATATCTACAATATTATAGGTGCCTTTTGTTGACCTAGATTATTTTCTTCCTCTAGTGGCTTCTTTAGATTTTCTTTCTTCTTAGGAATAGATAAGATATCCTAGATGGACACAACCACAATGGCCTTTTTATTTGATCAAATACATTGAATGATCCAACGAAGATAATTTTATAAGAGGTACTTGGTATCTATTGGGCTTTCAGCTTGTCCATAATTGATTGAAAAATGAATCTAATTAGGAAATGTACTAATTTAGATCTGTTAGAGTACTTGGCTTGCCAACCATCAAATATTGTGGTGTGCTCAAATTTGGTGGCATTATGGTTTAAGATTTATTTCTAGGATTAGATACCCTTTTTTGGAGGTCTAAGATTGTCCAGTTGCTCTTCTCCTGCTCTTCCACCACTTGATTTTTGGCTCTTTTCACATAGTCCAATCAAACTTGTGGCATGTTTAGTACTAGACTGCCCACTCCCTCATATACTGCATACACTTCCTCCTCATGGCCATGTTACTACAATCTACTCTGAAGATGCACCACTTGATTCAAAGAGGAATGAAGTAGGAGAAGGTTAGTTTGTTTCTCATGTTTTAGTCTTTGACTAGTATGTGGATGCCTTAGGGGGTATTTTTTCACTAGGTATTGTTGTGATGGATGGTTGGGAGATTTCTTTGAGATAGAATTGGGTAAGGTAGGAATTTTTTGGTGGATAGTATCAATAAGTAGACTCCTACACATAATTTTAGATTAAATATATCTCCTTGGTGGGGTTAGGAGGTACTTACTGTAGAGGGGTTGGGACCAAAATCACTTGCTATTCACCAATAAATCATAGGGTCTATGTTTGATTAGTATCCTGATTAGCTTAAAACTAGGGCCTTGGATAGTCATTATAAGAAGTTATATTTCCGTAATTACCTTTCTAGAAGGTAGTTATTAGGTTATTTTTATATTGAAACCTTTGGGTATTTTTTTACCTCCTCATAGACAACATTTTTTCGGTGACTATCTTAAGCAGATTTTTCATTACTTCAATCTTAGTTATCAAAGTAGAGGGGAATAGAGTAGGAAGAGGGGTACGGACTATAGGTATAACTAAGGTTGGATAAAAATTTGTTGGTAGGATGGCCTGAGGAAGCTAATATGGGGGTTGAACACTAGGATATAGAGGCATTGGGTGCCTAGTGTTGGTTTTTTAGCCAACTTATCATAGGTCCCAATATCTAGGATCTTGAGCAGACTCAAATATTAGAGCAAATAATATATAAAATGACCAATATCAATGAACATAATATTCATGAAAATAAAAATAATATGGATTTATAGGCCAATATCAATAGCAATATGCATAAACAAAATTAAAATATAATTGCTCAAAAATATTATATACAAGCTTTAATATTCTTTGATGATTCTCAATACAATCTTCTATTCTTTGATGATACAATACATGGAGCTTTATCTCCATAATATAACATTAATAATATGTCTCTTCAATACTTTGACTATTTCTCTCCTCACATATCCAAGAGATGCATTCTTTCCTATTCCATACATAAGATAAAACTTTCATGCCTCTTGGCTTTAAATCTTGCCACTTGCATACATGACTCTTAACATTCTATTTACTTGCACACTCTATTATATGACACTTGCACACTTTATGGCATAACACTTGCACACATTGTTACATGACACTTGGACACATCCTACACATAGACACATACTTAAGAGAAAATATAAATCATACACCTAAACTATAGAATCATTCCCTAATCTAATATTTACAATATTTACAATTGTACGAAAGGTACCATGGGGGTATATTAACATATATCAAATAATGTAATATTATCCAACACTTAGGGGCTAGCCTTCCAATTTGGATTAGATTATGTTCAACCTTGACGGCTATGCCATAGGTATATGGTATAGAATTTCCTCCCCTAGTCGTAATCATCAAGGAGATTTTAGAATCTAAGGCCTTCAAATAATAAATAAGTTCTATACTTGGTAAGGGACAAATCTTATTAGGTGTTCTATGCCAAGCATTATGAAATCTAACATTGAAATCATCCATGGAATCCATTGGTGCTCTCTTTATAGTTGAAAATTATTCCAAGAGAGACACCTCATCTACCTTCTCTTTAAATATTTCTACAAATAAGGTAGTAAGCTAGTCCTAATTAGCAATTGAGTGCAATTGAAGTGAAATATACCACTCATGAGCCTTACCTCTAAATGATACCACCAAAAATCTTAGTTCCACATTTTGCTCTATTATCTTATGAAACACACATAAGATCACCATGTTTTGCAGATGTTTGATCAAAGTTATCATATCTTCTTTGGTGTAGTATGAGAGAGATTTTAGTATAGAATTGGAATCTCATACCACATTATAGGTAGAGTATAGGATCACAATGGACCTTTTTTATTCCAATTAGGGATTGTTTTGGGTGGTTTCTTAACCATGATATAGCCTATACCTCTTATTCTTCTCAAAATGGTGTTAGGTGGTGAGGGCAATTCTTGAATATTAACAAAAATAAAGGATTTTGTTGTAGGTATTTTGTTCATATACTTCAAATTCTTTATTTTGAGCAGTCGCCAAGTGAATATTGCATTTGCTCTTTAAGCAGGTAGACTGATATCTTCACTAAAACCTTAATATGATATCTTATAAGCAAATTATTTTGGATATTCATCTTTGAGTAGAGTTTTTAGGTGATATTTTTTAGATGCTTCAATCAAGTAGATAGATAGGGAGTTTCACTAGGGTCTTAGCCTATAAGAGTTCTTTTGATAGTGGGACCAACCAAAATGAATCAATTGGGTCCCATAGGGGATGCCATTAAACTATTATCATAGGATAGAATTAGTCCAATAGTCATGGCTTTATATATATATATATATATGAGTATGAAAATTCTAAATTATGCAAAAAATGAGGGCTCAAAATTTTGTTTGCAAAACCACTTTGGGTTTGGATCTAAACTATTATACATAAAAAAATGAAAGGGAAGTTACATACAAATATTTTGGCTTGAATATGCAACTCGTCAATCCTTTACAATGCCTAAACAACTACTATTTATAAGCAAAATTGGGATATTTTCCTCCAAAAATTGTACAGGGACCTTTGACAAAGATTTTTTTGTTGCTCCCTTGAACCATTCCTCCTTACATCACTTTTAGCCCTTCAAGGTCTTTGGATCTTGAATCATAAATTTTGAACTGTTGCATGTTCAACTACCACCCTAGGGATTCTAAAAATAGATTAGAAGCATCTTTTGTAATCAGTGTTGTTAGATTTTGGATTACTACTATTTTTTTTATAAGCTATGTGTGGATTCTATTGGGACCACTACCATTACAAAAACAAAACATTACATTGCTCTCATTACATTTCTAACAAGTTAATTAAAGTATATCCAACTTTTTCTTTCTATCAGAGATATTCTTCATTTACCCTTCTATCAAAGATATTCTTCGTCTTCCTCAAACTTCTAAGTTTACACAAAACTCCTTTATATCAAATGCCTTAAAAAATTTAAATTATGTCAAGATGAAATTCAACATTGTTAATGGCTAAAATATTTGTTGTCCAACTTCTATATCTAAAAATATCTTGTCTATAACAACCTCACAATTTCTTAATACCTTTTTTTAGGGTTCTTATTCATTCCCCTAATATTCCAAGATATTATTTTCATTGTTATTTTTTTATTTTATTTGTGGGTTTAGCCCCATTTCTTGTTAACACTTGTGATATTTGCTTCTATTTTCCCACATCAATATCCCTTTGTGTTTCTTTTTCTCTTTTTTTTTGCTTCTTGGGCCTTCCTATTTTTTTTTTCATTCCTAACAATACTTACATCTTCATAAAACTCTTCAATCTTCTCACATTACTCATAGTAAGATTTATCATCCTTAGGTTTGCCTTGTTCTAAAGGATATGAAGTGCAAGGAATAACCTCAAAAGCATAATTTTTTTTTTATGTTGCTCTAGAAACCCTAAAGTTCAAGGATGCTCTTTTGTAGCGATTACCTTTTTATTTTTCATAAAACCCCTAAATTTTTATGGGTTTCCTCCAACCTCATTTCTTTATTATTCTACTCTTGAAACCTTAAAGTTCAAGGGATAACATCTTCACCACTTTCAATTTTATTACCTAAAGAGGATTCTATACTACTTGAGGAAAATGAAGATGATTTACCTGGAATAAACTTGACCTCTTTTGTTGTCTTTGTTTTAGGATTTATCTCCACATATTCTTTTGCACCTTTAATTCCTTCTGAACTTGCCAAATGATATTGTAGATAGGATTTATTTACCTCTTCTTTTGGAGTGGAATATCCTTCATATGATCTAGCTTCTATATGATCTAGCTTCTATTATTGTATGATTTTGTTGCTTCGTCTTGAAGTTTATCTCATGGATAGAATTTTTTGTCTCTTTCTTCATAATTTTCACTTTGCAAACTCTTTCCATGTGTCCAATCTCATAACAATTGTGGCAACACAATACAATATTTTCATAATCTACTTTTTGATGTCATTCTCTTGATTTAGATTTAGTCTTAATGGATTGTGGAAAAGGTTTTAAAATATCCATAGCAACACATATTTGAGTATATATCATGATTTTATTCCTTAGAAGTTGGTCCTTCCTTGATGAATTCCCCTAGGGTATTTCCAATATTCTTAAAAACATCCTTATTTATAAGATGATATGAAAGTTCAAAGATTCTAACTCACACTAAAAGCTTATTAATAGTTTTTGTCTCAGCAAATTTTTCATTCCATGGTCTCAAATAAAGTGGATATCTTCCCCTAAACCATAGGCTACCAACCATTATTTTATCCCTAATTTCTAAATTGAAAAATATGATGAGGAAAAATCTTTAGGAAAAAAATTTATAGAATAATTTAAAATCAATCCCCACTTCCACTTGATCCAATTTTGAATCTCCAAAAACCCTGGCCATGATCTATGGAAATTACATATTAACCCTCTACTTTTAAGAGCCATATTATCATTCTCAATTATCTCATTCTTGATACTTACTTCTTGTGTAACATCTTCTACTTGGATTGGACTTGCCATGATTTTACTATTTTTCTTATCTCCAACTTGGGCCTCCATACTTCCAACTAGGGCATCTTGATTTCTAGCTAGAGCATCCTGGCTTTCAAATATGACTTTTATTCCATAATAGTTAATGGGGATTGCTCTTGGTTTGCACTCCCTCTTGGTTCACATTCCCTCTCAGCTCACACTCATTCTCGGATTGCATTGTCTCTTGCCTCACACTTGCTCCTGACTTGCAATTCATCCTGGCTTACAATTGATTGTGTATCTTCTTTTTCTTGGTATTCCTTCACTTCAATTTTTTTTTGGAAACAATATTCCATGCATTCATGGTAATGGTTTGAATCATTGATGCACTCTAGATGAACTTGTCACTCTTTTGCCGTGACTAAATCTCAGCTCACACTCCCTCTCAACTCACACTTACTCCTAGATTACACTCACTATGATATCACACTCATTGTTGGCTTGCACTCCCTCTTGGCTCACAATTTCCCTTATATCTTATTTTTCTCAATGTTTCTTCACTTCAACATTTTTTTGGAAACAATATTCCATGCATTTGTGGTAGGAGTTTGAAGCATTGATGCACTCTGGATGAACCTGTTGCTCTTTCACCATGACTAAATTTTGTCTTGCACTCTCTTTTGGTTCACACTTACTCTTAGATTGCATTGACTCTCAAATTGCACTCTCTCTTGGTTTTTATTCAATTGAATCCTTTATATTCTACAAACATCTAGAACAAGAAGTTGCACTTATTCCTTTATCCTATCTCTTGACTTGCACTCAATTTTTATTGCACTCACTCACACTCACTTATGAATGCACTCACTCCCACTTAATTTTGGTTGCATTCACTCTTGGATCATACTCACACTCACTACTGCACTCACTCCCACTCACTTATGGCTACACTTACACTTGCTTTCGACTGCACTCACTCCCAACTCATGCTCACACTTACTGCTGTGCTCACTCCCATATTGTACTCACACTCACTGCTGCATTCTTGGGATTGCTACTATTATAGATACCATAATATTACTTTTAATATGACCACCCACTATTCTTAGATTACTGAGCCCAATTGATGTCAGTAGGTGATCCTTAGTTTTTTTATAATGGTTTATTAGTATGGCTTATCTTCTCTTTTGGGATCTTGTGCACCAGTACTGATGTCTTACAATATGATCTAATCCTTCTACCCTATTACTCTACCATATCTAGCTACTTTTCCTTGTTGGTTGCTTCTACATTATGCCCAATATTTTGGGGCACTTATATCTTCTTCTTCAACTTCCTTTATCTTTCAAAGTGATGCAAGTCGTTGAATTTTTGTTAGGACCCCATCATAATATTATTATGTAATTCTAAAATTATTATGCAATGAACCATTTCTATTTATATTTTGTAATGGTATGTAGCACTTGAGAAACTTAGAAAAGTGGGGCCATTTCATGTAACTGTTATAAAGAATGTAACTATTTATTTGGTAGAATATTCTAGCTTGGGTAGCACTTTGCATGTAATCCAACCCTTGAGTGTTAGGTTAGGATTACAAAATCTATCTTTAAAAGACAAGGGGCATAACAAAAGTATTTTTTTTGCATATTGAATCAAAGTATTAAAGGAGGTTGCCTCCATGAAGAGGCCAACAATTATGTATTGTGATTTTGTGATATTAATATAGATTTTTGCATTTCTATTTTGTATTGCAATATTTTGTTCTTCATGATTTATTGTTTTATTGCAATATTTATGTGTATGTGATTATTTTAATTAGAAGGCTATTAACAAGTGGTATCAAAGCACTTTTTAGGGCCATGTTTCACTACAACTGCAACAATTCTTACCCTCCATTTTGACTATTAGGTATAATTTTTTTGTATTTTCAATTTTTTTTCTTGCTATCCTATTAAAAAAATGAGCCATTTTTTGTTTTAGTTTAATAGGTTAGAAACCATATGTCAATGGTTTTAAAATATCACAAAGGAGCTATTGTTATTGGCTAAGCTAGATTTCCCATAAAGTGTCTAGTGAAGTGAGGGGCAATTAGGCTCTAATACTAGGCCTTAAACGACACTCGTATATAGACTTGAGCTCCCACGTATCTTTGAGTATGTTAGGATACCCATTAGGGTTATGAGAAAACTTTAGCCCTAAGAATATTTTCAACCATGTATCTATCCATAATGCACCGAGCCTAGCACTCAGGAAGATCACCCTCCCATCCTATTAGAGAGGCACGTAGTTTGCTCAAGGGCATGCATAGAATCCTCCTTGAGTAGTGGCCTAAAATATTGGTCTAAGCATTATCGTTCATCATTGAAATATAATGGAGGGCTATGGATAGTGCATACACCTTGTCCTAGAGTGTTATATTTTTATTGAATGTTTAACCTAAATGCCAAAAAAACCTACCATAAATTGAGCATACTAAAGAGACTACACTCATAAAATAGATTTAACTAAAATGGAAAAATTAAATCTTGTAGGAAGTAACAATCAAGATAGGGTTTGTTAGTAATAGTTGGGTATCATTTTAGCTAGGGCCATAATCAGTAACAATCAAGATAGAGTCTACCTGTGTAGTTTATAGTTATAGTTGGAAATCATAATAGTCAAGGAATTATCAGTAATAGAGTCTACCAAGACAACCATTAAAAATAATGATTTACAAAATTCAAATAAAATATTTGTCAGTAAGGGTCACTGTAGGGCCTACTAAGAGGATTGTTAGACAAAAGTTAATTTTATGAGTGAATAGAGACTCCAAAAAAAAGTAGACAATACTTGAAGACAACAATTCCCTAAAAAAAGTCTAGGGTGTCAAAAAATTTCATTGTGATACCTAGCCCATTCTATTCATCTTTTCAAGTTGATTGTTTTGATATAGAACACTTAAAAACTTTTTTGACCCATTACTAAAGATAGTAACTCCTGGAACAATAATTCTATTTTTAGTAAGTTGGTTGGGGTGGTCCAAATCACATATATATGGGTAAATGGACTACAATATTAATGAAGGAGTTGGAACAAATGCAATATATGGAACAATTAAATCAAACACTTAGTAGCCTAATAAACCAAATGTCCTACATTGGACAAGAAGTTAAATAGATAAAAGATCATATCTATATTATGAAAACTAACTAGATTAAAGTCAAAATAGTGATTGAAGAAATATTATTAGAAGTGGAAGAGCATTTAAAGGAAGGCCCAAAAGTATTCCAACATAATAACACTAAAGAACCAGGTGTCATAATAGGTAATAAAGAGAAATAAATTCATCATACTAGTTTTGACATTGATACCCTATTTAAGATGCCTAAATTATACTTTCCTAAGTTTAATGAAAAGGACATTGATGGTTGATTTTGTTGAGCATATAAATTCTTCAAACTCCATAATGTACCTTGATATTTGTGGGTCACCATGGCATATTTAATTTTTGAACTTGAGGCCTTACAATGGTATCAATGGTTATAAAACATGGATCCTAACCTTTATTGGGAAGAATTTGAGTCCAAATTACTCATTCATTTTGGCCCTAGTGAGTATGAGGACTTTACATGAGCCTTAACCAAATTGAAACAAACATATACTATCCAATAATATCAAAATCAATTTAAGAAATTGGCTAATATAACAAAGGGGTTGAGCGAATGATTTTTTAGAGCTATTTTATTAGTGGGTTGAAAGATGATATCAAGGCAAAGGTCAAGATATTCAAACCAAATTCTATGATTCAAGCCATAGGATTTGCAACATTAGTAGAAGAAAAATTTTATGCCCAAAGGAGGTCATCCAAATTCCTACAAATCAAACCCACATTTTCATCCATGTTCATACTGAATACTAGCAATAAATCTCTGCCAATCTAGCAATTGACTAGAGAGGAAATGGATGCCCATAGAGCACAAGGATTATGTTATAATTATGATGAGAAATATGCATTGGGGCATAAATGCATACAATATAAATTATTATTTTTGGATGTGGATAAGGCAATAACCATAAAATATTCTAAGGAAGAAGAGGATCATCAAGAAGAGGAATATATAGCATCCCAAAAGAATCCCAACAAAAAATGTCAATGCATGCCTTAGTAGGTATATCAACTGCCCAAACCATAAAGGTGATAGAACACTTCAAAGGACAATGGATCATAATTATAATTAAATCTAAGATCACCCATATAACCTAAGAGTGGTCAAACAAGAGAATTGTTATATTATTACTTGTAACTCCTTTTAATTCATGATTGCCAATGGAGAAACTTTTCCTTGTAAGAAAACGTGTCAAAATATTAAAATACAAATAGGGGAATACAATCTTAAAGTAGACATATTTACCCTACCCTTAGGTGGGTGTGATGTTTTGGGGGCTTAGTGGCTAAGACTATTGGGTCCAATATTGTGGGATTTATTTGAATTATGGATGAAATTTAGCCAGTAGGGAATAGAGTACACCTTATAGGGCTTGAAGGTTAGGGCTACTCAAATTCTTATGTCTCATAGGATGGAAGAACTATTGAAAAAGTCAACCCATGGATTGTGGCCCAAATATTTGCTATAAAAGACTATATATTGAATATAATTATCATATAGAGTAATTATAGCTATTATTGCAAAAACATGCCATAATTTTTGGGGAAACCAAAGGAATACCCCCTCATTGTACATATGAACATGCAATTCAACTTATTTCAGATAGTCTTCCTATAAATGTCCACCCTTACAGGTATCTATATGCCCAAAAGATATAAATAGATAAAATGATGTAGGAACTTCTTGTTTTAGGGGTTATTCAACCCAACGTCAATCCCTATTCTTCCCTAGTATTTTTGGTACAAAAAAATATGGCTCTTGGAGTCTGTGTGTGGATTTTATAAAACTCAATAAAATTACTATTAAGAACAAATTATTCATTCTAGTAATTAATGAGTTATTAGAGTTTGATGAATTTCATTTTTGGCCCTTCCTTCATAAATTTATTCTAGTTTGCTTTTAATATATGATTTATAGTCACTCTTAGGAGGAGCACCTCAAACATTTGGATTAGACTTTGTATATTTCATTTGAGAATACACTTTTGGCTAAGAGGTCTAAGTATTATTTTGGGTTGCAAGAAGTGGGGTATTTAGGTCATATTGTTACCAACGATGGAGTTAAAGCTGAACCTAAAAATATTTAGGTTGTTCAAGAATGGCCAAAGCCTTGCACCATTAAGGCACTTTGAGAATTTTTGGGACTCATGGGGTATTACTATAAATTTGTATAAAACTTTGGAAATATAGTAATTATTTTATTTAGTTAGAACCATCAGAGAAGGCTTTCAAGGAATTAAAACAAGCCATGACAACCACCTTGATGTTAGCAATAACCAATTTCTCTAAACCTTTTGTAATTAAAAGTGGTTCTTTGGATAATGGAATCGGGGTCATTTTGATGCAAGAAGGAAGACCATTGGCTTTCACCAGTAGAGCAATTTCAAGCCAAAATTTGGGTAAATCTACTTACGTAAAGGAGATATTAGCCATTTTACATGTTAATAATTTGAGGCCCTATCTCATTGGGCATCATTTTTCAATAAAAATCGACCATCAAAGTCTCAAGTACTTGGAATAATAGGTAGCCACACCTAAACAACAAAAGTGGATCTCTAAATTGATGTGCTATGATTATGAACTCACATATAAAAAGGAAAGGAGAATATCATAGTTGATGCACTATCTCAATATTTTGAAGGTTAGAATATGTTAAATGCTATCTCTTCATCAATCCCTCAACGGATTAATAATCTCGAAGAAGAAATGGACAAGGATTTTGGCTTGCAAAATTTGATCAACAAACTTCAATCAGAGCCTAACTCATGCTCTGCATACACTTGGGATGGTCAATACTTGAGATATCATGATCAAATTGTTATTTCAAAAACCTCACAAATGTGAAAATTAATCTTGTAGGAAATGCACACCTCACCAACAATTGGATATTTTGGGTTTCTAAAAAATTATGAAAGGACCAAACATAATTTCTTCTAGAAGGGAATGAAGAATGATATTTAAAATTTTGTGTCTGAATGTAACAAGTGCCAAAGAATGAAAGAAGAAACTGTGTGTTCTCCTTGAACCATTGAACCCTTTCTAATTATGGAACAAGTATGGGCCTATATTTCTATGGATTTTATTGGAGGGTTATCCAAATTGGGAGGGAAATAAGTTATTATAATGGTACTGGATCATCTCACAAAGTATGCTTATTTTTATTCCTTATCCCATCCCTACACAACCTTCGTAGTTGCTCAAATATTTTTAGACTCCATATTTTTCCTTCATGGAATACCCAAATCTATTGTGTCAAATAAAGACCCTAATTTTACTAGTCATTTTTTGTAGGAACTATTTAAGTTGTA
The DNA here is from genome assembly GCA_028583015.1 of Wollemia nobilis. Lineage (NCBI taxonomy): Eukaryota > Viridiplantae > Streptophyta > Pinopsida > Araucariales > Araucariaceae > Wollemia > Wollemia nobilis. Next base: position 37,369,101 of record JAQPPZ010015824.1, on the reverse strand, counting down.
GGGAACTCAACTCAAAATGAGTTTGACCTATCATCCCTAGATTGATGGACAAATAGAAATTTTTAATAAATGCTTCAAAATCTACCTCCATTGCTTTGCATTTGAATATTTTGCATAATGGATGAAATGGATCCCTTTGGCTGAATGGTGGTATAATACTTCATATCATATTGCAACCAAGGTTACACCCTTTAAAGTAGTATACGATTATCCTCCATCAACACCCTCCTCATAAATTTGAGGAAACTCCAATATTCATGTTGTAGAAACCACTCTTAGCTAGCATGTCATTGTCCTCTAACTACTTAAGATGAATATTGAATTGGCCTAGAATCATATGCATAAATAACCTGATCAACACCATTCTAAGTGTAACTTTGAAATGGGGGATATGGTTTTTCTCTACCTACAACTGTATAAACAATCATCACTCCAACTTCCTAGATACCTAAAACTAGCTACAAAATACTATGGACCCTACCAGGTATTACAATGAATTGGTTCAACAACCTACAAATTGGCCCTTTTGGCTACATCCAAGATCCATCCAGTTTTTCATGTCTCTTGTCTCAAGAAGGTTGTCGACAACAAGATATAGGTTCAATCCACTTTACTAGAGCTATATGAAGAAGTTTCCATCATGGTCAAGCCTAAAAAAAGTTTGGACCAGAGATCATGCACTCTTCACAACCATGTCATCACTTAGGTTATTGTTCAATGGTGAGGACTACAACTAGAATATGCCACATGGGAGTCTCTCTAGTAGCTACAAAAATGGTTTCCTCATCTCTAGCTTTGAGGAAAAAGCTTTTTTAAGGAGAAGGGCATGTTAGGACCCCATCCTAACATTATTATATAATTATTATATTATTATGTAATGACCCATTTCTAATGTGGGATCCCATTCTAATGATATTTTGTAATATTTTATAATGGTATATGGCACTTGAGTTACCTAGATAAGTGGGACCATTTCATGTAACCATTATAAAATAATGTAATTGTCTGTTTGGTAGAATATTCTATCTTGGGTGGCACTTTTCATGTAAGCCAACCCTTGATCATTAGGTTAGGGTTACATGAAATATATCTTTAAAAGATATGGGGTATAAACGAATGTGTGTTTTTGCATGTTGAATCAAAATATTGAAGGATATTTCCCCCTCAAAGAGGCCAATAATTTTTTATTATGATTTTGTGAGATTAATATAGATTTATACATTTCCATTTCGTATTGCAATATTTTATTCTTCATGAATTATTGTTTTATTGCAATATTTATGTGGATGTGCTTATTTTAATTAAAAGGTTCTTAACAATTTTAATCAAATTATTGTCAAAACTTTTTCTCATTTCCCCATGTCATACTTTGATAAAATCTTGAGGTCATAGTGGATTCTTTGTTGGAAGTGTTTTGCAAAAGTCCTCTCTTTTGTCCTATTATCAAACATTGAATGTTCTGTCTATAGGAAATTTTTATTTCATCCACCCTCAAAATTTTATTGTGACTCTTGATTGGAACTTTTCTTCTTTAAATATTTCTTAACTTTTGACTTTTATAATTTTTGTTCTTCCTATGATTGTTAGAACTTATTTGCTATTTTTTATATTTTTGGGATTTTGGCTACATAGGCTCTCAAAACTTTTGCCTTCTCTCCTTGGTCAATTTTTTTATAAAATGGTGCCAACCCTTTATTCAATTTTTTTTTGCCTGCCTTGGTCCGATGCATATTTTCTTGTCTTTCATAAACTTTACCTTTATTTTATTCTTCTTTCAAAAATATACCTAAGGCAAAAAACCTTTGAGCATAGTGCAAACTAGCTACATTATGGAAGTCCAAAGAAAGAGATAGGTAATGATTAACTTATCTTAATTATATCTATAGAAAAAAAACATTGTGTCTTGCGAATTTAAGTGATATTATGAGAACTATACATTCTTGTTGTAATTATGTATTTTTTATATAATTATTTAATAGTTGTCTCTATAAGCCTAACAAAGACCTAGGTTTTAAAAATACTTTTGACTATATAATAAGGTTGTGTTACAAAACTTTCTATTGATAAAAATATAACCAATTTTTGTGTACAATTGTGAAATGTCAAGCACAAACATTATTAGTAGAATTAAGTGACGATGATGGATTTATAATAATATATCAATACCAATGACTTTTTTCTAAGCATTATAAAACTACGATGCACAATAGTAGAAAATAACAACAATGTTTAACAAACTATTATTTTGGATGGTTGTGTAAATGCAATTCCCTCACAATCATTATAGGGTTTTATATTTAATTAAGCTTATCAAAAGAATTCTTTCTTTTTGTATTGATTTACAAGGAATTCATACCCTAAACTGTATTCCCATATGCTTATTAATCCCAACTCTAGCATAATCAATAACCATACATGGTGTGTAAAATATGATAAATGCATTCATAGTAAAAGAAGGCATTTGATGATAGCTCATGAGTCATAACATATGTAAATTTAAAAGAGGTCAAATTTTCTTGATGAACCAAGATAATAAGTGATAAGTGGTAAAAATCCCAATCAAAAGATAAAACCAACGTTACAAACATAAAGTATATTGAATAAAAAGAGAAATCTATTGCTGAAATTTTGGCTCTCACAATTGACAGCCAAATATTTTTTTGACCTACTCTAGTTGTACTATGAGGGGCATAATTGACTGTTGAGGGAACTTTGACCTTTGACCTCTTCACAGTGAGCACCCTTTACTTACCACTTTTTCAAGACCTTGTGGTCTTGAGGCTTAAGTTCACATCCATATCTTCTCACCAAATATCTTTATTTTATGTACTATTTGGAAATGTATTTCAAAATATGCTAGAGTTGTATTTGGTCTTATATTTTATATTTTAGTTTAGATTTTGGCATTCCAATATTGTAGAATCCTTTCTACAAAATTAAACTTTCAATTTAACAAGAAACATATTTCCATATTTTAGTTTAGATTTCAACTATAGTATTTAGTTATTATAACAAAAATAATAGTTTTTACAACAAACTTCAATCTTGATAATTTAAATTCCTATTTTTAAATATTCAAGTGGTTTTTTCCATTTTTAAATTTAAATCTTAATAGTGTGGGTATTTTAAGATGGGTGGGAGGGGCTATTATCAAGTGCAAAGAAAAAATTGTGATGTATGTGGAATTTTTAATCCTAGGAACAATCTCAAAGTTAACTACCTCAATAAGATCAAGCAAAAAAAGGGTAGAAACACAACTTAGTTCATGATTTATCTTCTAGAGGAGGATTTACTGAAGTGGGATGACAACAAAGGGGTGTATCCTAATTAGTTAGGATGACGGTTAATACAAGATGTACAATTCAACACCTCAAAATAAGACCATAAATTTGAGAAGAGAAGTCTGATGGTGTCTAAGAAGAACATTGGCGTAGAAGACTACCAATTACATTGAAACAAACATTGAATTTATTCATTAAGAATCTTAGCCAATGTGATCCTAATAGAGAATATTTTTTTATAACTCAGTGATAAGACCAAGGTTTACACCAAGTATTATGGAGTCACAAATTGTTACAAGGTCAATATAAATAAAATATTTGAGCCAAGTAAATCCAAATTCTATATGAATGGTGATAAATTCCTCAAAGACCAAGTATATATTTAGTTTAGAATCACTATTTTGATGTTTTATTGTATTTTAGTTTTTGAACATGAATATATAGAGCATAATTTAAATTCTCTCAATTGAATTCTTTACTCTAAATAAATTTCTATTTATTTAAGGAGTGTCTATCTTGAATAGAAACATTACCCTTTTACATGAAATACAAAGAAAATTCCCACTCTTACATTGTACCTCCTATGTATAATATATTGTTTTTCTTCTTTGTAATGGTAGGTAAACTTGGTTGCTAATTGATTAAAGTTTAATTTATTTCATTCTCAAAAGCATATGGCATAAATAATTTTGTTACTTTTATGTTTTACACTAGGTGGCATATGTTACTTTATCCCTTAAGTTTAAAATCCGATGAGTCTAACAAGGAAAATCAACTAAATCAATTATAGTAATAAATTATCCTCTTGAATTGATCCTAGGTGGGATGTCAAATGTTATATATTAGATAAAATTTTGTGTGATCAATGGTCTTCCCTTATGAGCATTATTTTTTTATGTTAAAAGTTAAATTAGTTTTTAATATCCATGAGGCCATAGGCTATGTTAGAACTTAAGCTTTGAATGAGTTTCATTATGGTCATGAAGGGTATTTAAGTACATAAGATGCCTAATTTAGGCATAGCAAACCTCTAAACAAAGCCAAATAAACTTACAATTATCTTGTCCTACACTACATGCATGTACCTTTTGAGAGGTGGTTATGCCACTTGACTTCTCACATGGTCTATGATGTAATAAATTATAACATAGCCCCCCTTATTACGTAAAATTCAAAAATATCTATGTTGCTTATGACTAAAGAAAAATATCTAAGGTAATGTTGGAATTTGAGAGGAATTATCCTCCTTAATGTAGACTTTCTACTTTCAATACTTAGGAGTGTTAGATTTTGCTGATAATGCGCTTCAAATACATTTATTACAAAATACTTATTTAATACCCAATGCTTGTAGACCTCAATGCTTAAAGTGTATTTCTTCAAATATATTCAAGTGAAGCATGTGTTACCATGCATCCAATGTTTCTTGTTGAATTGATTGTTTGCTAATTTTTGTCTTGCATATGGTGGAATGAAAGTTTTATATGGCTTCCTTTGCTACTTTCTCTTTCTCTAGCTTTTACTATAGTCAAGTCCTGGATTCTTTCCAAGTTCTCCTTTTATCATAAGCTCTGTGATATGATAAATGGGATGTATATTTCAAATTCAATCTTTAGAAATTATGTGTACTTGTTTTAATCCTTTGAATAATCCCATAACTGCTACAATCTTTCCTTGAACTAAAATGTAGCAACTTATCAATTATTCTATGGTCTTTAGAGTTGAGCCATTAGACCTCAATATCTGTTATTGTTGTTTAAAAAAATCACCTTTATTACAAACTATGTTGTCAATATTGATGATATTACTATATGTCTTATCATTTAGTATCATGATTGCTTGTATGTTGGCACACTTCTTAACAATGGTCTTATGAGATCTTGGGCTTTGTTGATTATGTATGGATCTCTTGTTTGAGTTAAAAATATAGATAATATTCTTTCAATAAGATCTAGTTTGCAAGTTATTTCATGATTTTTTAAATATTTATTCACAATAGACCATTTGTCCTATAGATATTTTTCTCTATATTTTGGAAAATGAGTAGAAAATGAAAAAACTTTGAATTTACCATATTTGTTACATGATGTATTGAACATCTTGGTCTTAGAGGTGTTCCATGGCTTATTCTTATAATGGTTCCCTTTGTATTTAGATTGTGTTGCCTCCTATTGGTTATTTGGCTTGAAATTATCAACCAATTGAACTCTTCTTATATGATGATTTGGATGCTTCTAAGTTTCTTGACTTGATACATTTGGGGTTATACTAGACATTGTTGTGCTATATCAAGTGTGTGACAAACACGTTCTTCTTAAATATATTGATACTTTTCCTCTTATTTAATGTTATTCTATTTGGCTATATTATTTTGATGTTCCTTTTTCTAACTTTGATTTTGTTGATCTAAAGATGACCTATTCTACTACTAGTTCATTTCTCATGAAGGTGATCCATTTTTGTCAACAATCCTTCATGGTGTGTTCATTTCTTCCATAATGATCACAAATATTTTTCATATTGAAAATAATTCTTTGATAATCATTCCTTTGATTATGAAATATCTAAAAATAATTTCTTTTTCAAAAGCATTGTGGAGGTCTCATGCCTCTTTTGAATGCGTGTTTTCCTCTTTGAATTATAACTAGTAAGTGTTATTTTTATTCTGTAGTATGTGAGGCTTCTAATTTTTAAAGTAGATTTACTAGCTTTTCAAAGCTTGATGTTTTCTTAGTAACATTTAGTGTAGTCACAAAAAATTATACTTTAATGGGAGTTATCTAAAAATAATAGGAACTAGCATTTCATTAGATACCTAAGTTCCTAGTGCTTGCAATGATGCTCATAATTTTGCAATTCTTCTCATGAATCCTTCCAGCTTTTCTCCACTCTTTATATTTAGAAAATGGAGCTAAATTTGGAGGAATATATTTTTATTTTGATTCTTAGTTTCAAATATTATCTTCAACTTCTCCCATGCATCTTTGGATGTGGTCATATCTTTGATGTATGTTGGACCTCATCTACTACTTCGAACATGATGATGAGTCTTACATTTCTATTTTCCTTTTCAAAATTGATCTTATGCTTTTGTAGTAGAACATGTAATGCTTCCATATACTACCTTTCAAACTTCCTCAAACTCAATTTGTATCATGAGTTTGGTATTCTAGGCAACAAAGTTTTATTTGTTCAAAAATTGGGAATCTAGCAACAAATATTTTGGTGCTCTACTAGCCATAGTAATCTTTTACAAAATCTAAAGTTTCTTCTTGCTTTCATTCCACTTCAAAAAACTCTTTCCAATAAGTATATATATGACTATACTTGGATTTCAAATAATACTTCAAATATTATGAGAAAATAGTGTCTCACCGAATAGAGGGAATGTTTCCTCCTCTATGGAATATTCCTTGGAATATTTCCTTCTAAAATATTTTATTTTTTCTCAAATATTTAAAAGAATAATTCCTTTGTACTTAAGCCTTTAATCAAAAGATATTTCAATACCTTGTACCTTTTGATATTTTTCTTGTTCTTCCATTCCTTTAATTTTGATGATAATTGTACCAAAAACCTTTTAGTTTTAATATGTCCACCTTCCTTTAAAAAAATATCTTGGCCAATTATTTTATCATTTTTGAAATAATATTTTTTTTCAATGATTTTACACAAGTTTTTATAAGGGGTCCCGATCCCTCATATTGAGTGGGGTTTGAACCTTGGACCTCTCAAAGAGAGTTCAAATTCCTTCCCACTACAACGAGCTTTCATCTTTTTTAAAATAATAAAATTGCACTTTAATATTTATCACAATTTTCTAAGATTGACATCACTTCTCTTTATGGACTCCCTTGAACCTTTTGTTTCACTGATGATTTCTTGTGCAATCATATTGGATGTGTGATCCTTATTTTTAAATTTTGTTTCTTATGCTTATACCATTGTTGCTTTTGCTACTGGTTAAGAATTTTATTTCTTTAACTTAAAAGTATTAATATACCTATCTATAATGGCACATTCTTGGTGGCATGGTTACTCAGGCTTGTTATTAGTGACATAATTGCTTGGACCTATATGCTCGAACCTATTCTTGATGACATGGTTACTTGAACCTATTCTCTGGGTGCTTCTCTAAATTGGAACTACCTATTTTAGAAATGTTTTATGGGTCTCCTCTTTTCTTTCTTTGCAAATTTCCTATAGGAAAATTTTCTCTCATATCTTCAATGCTCGTATTTTGGATTGAACTATTGTTTGTGCCTTCTATTTTCCATCTTCCTTCAAATGGATGGTGATATTTTATCTTCCTTTACTAGTGTAAGCTTTCAATTTACCTTGAAATATTTTCTTCAACACTTTTTTGATGGTTTTTTCTATCTATTTTAGCATGCCTTCTTATTAGTCTTTATTACATGGCATGTTTGTTTCTCTAGCATTCATATTCTACTCATGATTTCTCATTTGAATAGATATCCATGGGTTCCCTTTGCTCCTTTGATGTTTTAGAATTTTTTATTTGCATGCACCACTCATTTCTTGCAATGTCCATCTATTTGTTTTAGTTGAGCATTTCATTTTTTCTTGGCCACTCTAGTCTATTATCACTTTGTTGAGTTTAGTACATGGATGTCTTATCTTCACAGATTGTTTGTAAACTTGTCCACTCTTTCATTTGGAATGATTTTATTTTGAAGAATGCCTAGTTTTGAAAAGTATCTTGGTAGATCAATATACCTTTTAAAAAATTTATTCATGCCCCCTTTGACCTTTGAAAGATTATTTTCCTTTTGTAATTTTGTTCCTGCTTTTACATGTTTCCTTTTGCCTTGAACCAGTCTATTACTGGTATGCTATTTTTGTAGGTCTTTCTTGACTGCTTGAATATCAACAATTTTCTTTCTATTGAATGCTTCTTAGTTTTATTTTTCGAAAGACTTTAAAACTTCAATTGGCTATATTGTGAGCCTTTGCAGGCTATTTAAAAAATTTCTTCAAATTACCTTTAAAAAGGCTTCAATAGTCTATATGAGCCCTTTATAACTTTTGATCTTCTCAAAAATATTTCACTAGGCTATCTTTTAAACTTATTTAATATTCATTTTGAGTACCTTTCAAATGATTTTAATGGGATGTATTTTCAACCTTTTCTATTAAAAAATACTTCAATTTTTCTTTATTTAAAGCCTTTTAAAATGGCTTCACTAATACTAAATTTTCTTCTTGCAAAGAAGCTACAATGGCTTCTTTTATCTTTCTCTTAAGGAGATTTTCAATAAATATAAGGTGCACCTTGGATTTATCTATGTCAAAACTAGAGGAACTTCCTTCAACCTACTATGATACCACATGTTAGAACTTAAGATTTGAATAAATTGTATTATGATAATGAAAGGTATTTAAGCACATAGGATGCCTAATTTAGACATAGCAAACCTCCAAAAAAAACCAAACAAACTTGTAAATATCTTGTCCTATGCTACATATTGTATGTACCTTATGAGAGGTGGTTATGCCACTTAAATTCTCACATGGTCTATGATGTAATAACTCCTTACATGCCATATGAGACAATTATCATGGAGGAAGTTTACTCAATATATGGTTATCCAATCATACTCTTGTTATTGAAGCATGGTGTACAACCCTAACCATTATAGGATATTATCCTTATACCTCTTCTATAGGGTTTTAAAGTATCCACTATTAGTTCAATACTCCTATTGAGTTATACTTACCTAACTATATCAAGGTTTTCCATAGGAATTCTAATATAATCCATAATATGTGAATATTATGGTATGGTTGTTTATGGAAACCCTTGGAATCTAGGGAGGAGATCCATACCATGGGGATGTATGCTTATTCCCCATTAGATTAGGTTAGATTTAATTTGGATATTTCCTAACAACATTTCTAAAAATTGAGTGACTCTGGATGAGATGATAAATTGAATTGATGATGTTGATGTATTGTGATTCTAAAGTTTAGTTGTAGCTGATTATATAATAAGGTTTAGTTGGAGCTATCCTAAATATTATTTGAGATATGAAGTAAGATGTATTATGATTTCAGATTTTAGTTGTAGTTGCTCTGATGACAAGGTTTAGTTTTAGTTGGCTTGATGATTATTTGAGATATGCAACTCCGAATTTTAGTTGTAGTTTAGTTGGAGCTACTCTATCTTATGTGTAGAGTTTTATAGCTCAATTATAGTTTCCCTAAGGATAGAGTTTAGTTGGAGTTATTTTATCTTATATGTGGAGTTGAGTGACTTCTCCATAATAGTTATAGCTCTATAGTAGGACCTAGTAAACCTAGGGGTGTTTTGACATGTACGTTTATTATCAAGGTCTATCTTGAGTGAATTTATGGAATTATTTAATCACCTATTTTAAAACTAAAATATTGAGTATACCTGTACACTTTTAAAACTATTCAACTGCATTACTTTATTATATTCACATCAAGTTTTATCACTTCGAGAATATTTCAAGTTCTATATTTTGATAGGACCATTATTTATCTTATTGTGATACTATGTCTATTCTTATAAGGTAACTACTAGGAGAAAGACCAAACTAAGAGAAGAAGGATGTAGTGTCTTTTCCAGGAGCAGCCTAGAATATATAGAATTGTAATGACTATGTATTTTTAAAGTTGAGAATTATTATTTTGATTTAGCCCTAGTAAATTTATGATTTGAAACATTCTCTCTTTCAATAAAGCAATTGACATTTTGGTTATGTATAATTTCACTGAAAATATATGAGAAATTGTAATTACAATTGATATAAAATATGTATAATATCCATTGGTAATATTTGCTTTATTTTATAACATTAATGTGTTTTCATATAAACTATTTATAACAATTCTTATGTTTGCACTTATGCTTCATGAAGGAAACTAGTAATCCATATGTAGTAAAGTGGACTATGATAGTGCAAATTTTTGTAAATATTAGTCTACTAAGATGTAATGCATAGACAATAGAAATGGAGTTTTGGTATTGTGAAGGATGCTACAAAAAAATATCAAAAGAAGGATGCTAAGTTTTGGAATATTTGTATTCACACAAAAATAGAAGAAGATCTAGAAAATAAAATCAAGAATTCAAACATTTTATGAAAAATGATTTAGTTATATAGCTATAGCAACTCAATTGAGATGAGAATTGAATAATTTTGTAAAATATTAAGCTCTAAAGGAGAGAGTTGTGATTTGTCAAGGGTGGGGGACCCAAGTACAACCTCTTGTTTTCCAACAAAATAAAAAAATATTTATAATTATTATTCAATTTGTTGTATGTATGCTAAATATAAATGGAAGATATAAGTGTTATTTACCTTGTGTATATGTGCAAGTGTTCAAGTAGTTGAAGGCTAGTTAGGGGGGATATTATCCTATATAATTGTGTATAGTTGGCAAGTGTATGTGAAATATCTTTGGAATATGAAGTTTGTGTGATTAAAATAAATTTAAAAAGATAAGGCAAAGGAATTTTTGTGGAGTTGGTTATAGGAATGAAAAAAATACTTTCACTTTCACATAGATTTATTTTCATTGCGGAGAGAACATCATATCAAGAAAATAAGAAGTGTCAAATACCATGTGCTATACTTGCAAGTGTTTCGTTGAGGAACTAAAAGCAACTTCAAAGTTTTACTCTCATCTCTTTGTAATCCATGAGGTTATTTGAATAATATTTTAAGTGAGGATAAATGCTTGATATAAGGCCATTGGATTTTATATGTTTTTATCATATTGAGCATTATGCTAATCATATTGAATGATTCATGACTGATTGCTTCTACAAATAGTGCATTTTTGTTGATAAATAAAGAGAAAAAAGCATATGGATGTATGTGTAATCATTGTTGCTAGAAAATGACTAAGAGAAGTTTTAATCTCATGTTGTAGATAGAGGAAATTTGGGTTAATATTTTAATCTATTCAAAAATTCTCTTATATTGCTTATTTATTTGAATGAATGTTGAACTTGCTTTAAAATGCTAAAGTGAAAATTTTGGGTATTTTTCTATGCCTCTAAAAATTATATTGGTTTATGCTTGCATTATTAAATTGATAAAAAAATATTAATAAATAAGAAAAACTAAATGATAGAATTTTTAAACATCAATTTGGTTATCTAAACACTAGGTTGTGAATTTATTTTCATTAATTTTATGAGTTTCTTCCTAGATAAAAATGATATTAGGGTTGGGAATGTATATATTTTAAGATGGAGGATAATTTAGCATAAAGGGTTTTAAATTTTTAGTTTGTTGCATGAAATAGGGTACAATTTATTATATTTTTGAGCTTTTCTAAAAGTTTGAATAAGGACTAGAATATTCCTCTAAGTTGAGATAATTTGGTTAGAGTATAGAGGGTACATCCCATTCTAGAAAGGATATAATCACATGTTCCTAAGGTGTGTCAAAGAAAAGAGAGTTTAACAATCTAATATGTGAGTACCATGATGATGGTGGTTATTACTCAACATATATAATGGATCGTAAGAACTTAAGAGCAAGGTATTATTGGTCACCCATTATATTAAATACATTCTAATGGATCTTATTGAATATTCATCAACAAAAGGAAGAAAACATTAATGTTGCTATAATTGATTATCATATTTGAGCCATTTCAACATTCGGGGTTAAATTTCATTGGAAATATCAATCCTCTATCGTGTATAGGTCACATTTGAATTTTCAAAGCAACTAATTACTTCACAAGGTGGATAGAAGCAATTTTGATAAAGTCCACCCAGGATTATGCATAAGCGTGAAATATCGTAAATTGGCTATATTTAGGATTTTTAAAATATTGAAAAGGCTAATTTTGGATCATTTCACTAGGGCCAATTCACCTAAAAATTACGGGGTGAAATTTTTTTTGGGGTAAATTCGTCTACCGTTGAAAATAATTAAAATATTTTTTTTATTCGCCAACCTTAAATTATAAATGAAATTGATTTTCTCGCTCAATTCGCCTTCAAATTATAAATGATTTTATTTTTTCTACCCAAATCGCCTCATATACTACCCATATATATACTATAGTGGGTACTGATAAACATACATCGCTCTGAAACAACGAAAAACTTGCCAAGGTTTAAGAATAATGTCAGTCGACATAAGCCAATTGGTTGTAGAGGTGTTGATCGATCGCAGAGGTGTGTTGATCGATTACAGAGGTGTCGATTAGTTCTAGAGGTGTCAACCAATTGCAGAGGTGTCAATCGATTGTAGAGGTGGTGATCAGTTGCAAAGATGTCGATTGGTTGCAAATGTATCGATTGGTTGCAGAGCCGTGTCTGTCGGTATAAGTTGATCGATTGTAGATCCGTGTTTGTCGATATAAATCAATCAATTATAGATCCATGTCTGTCAGCATAAGCCGATAAATTTGGCTACAATTGATCGGTATGTTTACATCCAATCAACATGGCTACAGTCGATAAACATGGCTACAACCGATCGACATGGCTACAACTGATCGACATGGCTGCAATCAATCGACATGTCTACAAATGATCGCCATGGCTGCAATTGATCAACATGACTATAGCCGATCAACATGCCTACAATCGATAAAATTTTGTCTTAGACTGGTCATCATTAATCGTAAAGGCTAAAAGCCTTTCTTGTCGACCTAAATCCTTTAATTTTGTCGTACATTTTTAGATTTTGCAAAACCGATATTCATGGCCCCAAACATAGAAAAAATTGCCACGGTTTGAAATTTTTTGGAGAAAAATAATTGCAATTCACCATGGTTTGAAATTTTTTGGAGAAAAATAATTGGAATTCACCATGTATACTTCTCCATATTTCACCCGGATTCCAAGACAATTTACCTTCAATTTATAAATAGATTTCGGGGTCGACCCCTTATGCATAACCCTCAGTCCACCAATAAAAAGACTATAATACAACTCTTAGAGGATATTGTCACTAAATATGAGGTACCTTCAATATTTAGTGGAGAGATAATGTCAAAATATTCATTAGACAAAAACTAACTCAGTTTAAGCTATAATATGGATATGTATACAAAACCTCATTGAATTACTGCCCTCAAGAAAATGGTTAGAAAAATATTTACATAAATCTTGAAGAGAATATTTGATGAGTTGCAAAAGGATTGAATACACACACAATTAAAAAATACATTGTGGGTTGATAGGATGATTTTGAAAGCTTTTATAGGGAATTCACTCATGTTTGAAAAATATATAATACTTTCAATAAATCTCAAGCTTCATTGATTCTAAAATGTCACAATAACTAGATCTATAGGATATTGATATTACACCCATGAAATCAAAGGTTAATTATCTTATCGTTTATGGAATAGGAGCATGAAAAGACATTCAAGTCCATTCATAATCAAACAACAACAAAGCAATGGTTTGTTGAGAAGGCAATGGATGTTGAATTCAAGGAAGGAGTCTTGATGCTAAAATATGATAAAGATCAAACCAATCCAGACAAGCATGTTAAGTTTGATTAACTTTGGAGTGGTCCATACTAAGTCCTCAAAATTAGGGGTGTTAATGCTTATAAGTTAGCCACAATTTATGGTGGATCGCTATCCATTTTTGTCAATGGAAAATACCTAAGGCACCTTTAATTTATTTAATGTAATTGTTCAACTATATGCATATACCCCTTTTCTTTTTTAAAATTTTCCCTCTATATTTAAAATATAAAAAAATAAAAAAATGAAAAGAAAAAAGGAAAATTATAAAAACAAAAACATCAAAACAAAAAATAAACAAAGAAAAATTTCCCTCCTACCCCCAAAAGGGACATCTAGGTTTTCCATCTTCTTTCTTCTCACTTATTCACAAAAACTAATTTCATCTAAAACCAACAAAATAGGTAGAAGATAGATATTCCTCAAAATTTTTAACATGTGGAGAGTCTAGTGATTCACTTGACCTATCCTAATTTTATAGGATAAAGGCAACAACATGCAATCGTCAAATGTTTCTATTGGTCTTAGAAAATGGTTTAATAATTTATCCAATGATGTATTTAACATCCTCTAATTCAACAACTTTAAATCTATTGGACATTTTCCAAGAAACCATATGTCATCTTGACATAAAATGACATGGCAAACTCTTAAAAGAAAAATGTCAAAGTGATTTTTCCAATAATTTGATAAACATGTTTTGGTTCCTTAGAACTAAAAATTGAAGAACACAAGCTTATATGGAGAGGGGAGGGTGAACAATTTAAGATAAAATTTGAATTTTCTTTTCCAAATAATATTATCCAATATTTTCAATGGAAATATCAATAGCAGTAATCAAAGCAATGCACAAATCATCACACATAATAGAGACACCAATTTAATGTGGTTCACCCAATGTGGGCTACTCCACGAAGAAAATATTTCTACTATTTTTTCTCAACAAATCCTCTTGGGAATCACTTCCCTGTTACAATGTTTATGGACATCTATCCAAAGGAGACACCAATATTCTAATGCTATGATTTGTGGATCTCTCTCCATAGGAGAACTCTTTTCCCTTTTCTCTGGTTCATGGAACTTGACCCAGAATAAATCTTTCTCATCAACTGGTTCATTGATATCTCTCCATAGAAGAACTCTATATTCCCAAATGCTTCACAGATCACACTCCATAGGAGAACTCTTTCCCCTTGATCTGTTTCATGGATCTCTATCCATAGATGAACTCTTTATCCTTTGATCTGGCTAGTGATCTTCTATAAGACTACTACACCCACTACACTAGCTTGTGTATCTCTCTCCACTGAAGACCTTTATCCTCACTCATAATACCTTTGTCCTCACTACCTTGGCTAATGGATCTTTGTCTACTAGAGACTACTATCCTATGCTCTGTCACTTCCAAAGCTTGCTCTCAACCATGTCTCAAATTTGCACCAAACAGTATCCTCGATCTAGTATAAATCTTCTCTAAATTGGTCTCAACTCTAGCACAAATCTGCTCATAAATCTGCACCAAACTCTATCCTCAACTTTTCCTCAAGCTTTAACACAAAGTTTAATTCAATAACAATTCAACTCTACTTAGATTTTCTCCAAGCCTTAACACAAATCTTGAACAAATCAATCAATTAAATCTGCTCTCAAGTCTCCACAAAGACTTACCTCAAATCTACCCTCAAGTCCTCTCAATAAATTGCTCAATATGCTCTTAAGTCTTCTCAAGACTTACCTCAAATCTGTCTACAAGTCCTCTCAAGAACTTGCTCAATCTACTCTCAAGTCTTCACCAAGACTTGTCTCAAATCTGCCTACAAGTCTTCACCAAGACTTGCCCAACTCTGATTACAAGATTTCACAAAAGCTTACTCAAATTTGTCCTTAAGCTTTCACAAAAGCTTACTCAAATCTATTCAAACACATGCTCAAAACAACTCACAAGATATTCTCAATCAATCTCAAATATTGCACACAATGTTATCAATTATTTTGTCTAATCTTCAAAGTAATTTCTTTAACTTGAAGTAGTTTAGACATATTCTACTCAAAATTCATTTAACCTCTGGAACATATAGAGAATGATATACTTTATCAAAAACTCAATATGTTCTACTCAATTATTAAGTCTATTATTTTCACAAATCTGGTTTCTAAATTTTGCACAATCACTTTCAATATCATTCAAAACCAATGCTCAAGAATTTAACTCATTCATTCAATAAATAAAATATAACTTGCTCACAAACCCTAAACAAGTGTTTTCATACTTCTTCCAACAATGTGCACAATGTGGGTTTCAAACCCTAACTCAAATAGTCCTCAATATCTATCTCAAATGTTCTCTAAATATTCACCAATGAAGCATATAATAATTCACTCAATATTTCCAACAATGCTTATAAAATAATCATTTTCACTCCACCTTGTATTTCACAACATTCATTCCAATATTTCAAACAAAAGATGATGTGCCCATACCTTTTTGCTTTGATGGAGATATGTCTTCAAAACCTATTTTACTTGCAACAAAACCCTCTTGCCAATTCTAGGTTAGATAGAAACAATCTATCTCAAAATATCCACACAAATATTCTCCTCAATAATTATTTCACCATACAAAAAATATCAAGTCTCAAGTACACCTTATAATCTCCAAACTTCTCAAAATAATATTCAATACATAAAAATATAATCTCCAAACTTCTCAAAATAATATTCAATACATAAAAATCAAGTTCCTTTATTAACACCTTATAAACTCCAAACTTCTCAAAATAACATTTAACATAAAAAACAAATTCCTTTGTTAACACCTTATAACTCCAATCCTTTTATTTATTTTTCTAAGTAACAAAAAAAATATTTTTCAATTTATCCTTATGACTCCCTATTCATTCCACCTATGCACTTTATAATTATCATGTGGCCTCTATGTTATTTGCGCCTTCCAAACCTTGGCAGATTTAAATAAAAATATGCATACCTTATAAACTTTGGCCCATGTCTCAAAAATTAATGCACACGTCTTCAACTGCCCCCAAACTCAAACTTGCAACCAGCCACCATCGCAGCGCATTAGTCGAAGGCTAAGCTACCGCTTGGGCTACACGCCCACACATGAACCTAAGTCCATACCCTTTCACTAATACCTCTGCATGGACTTCAGTGAAAATAAAAAATTTCTTCTTCCTTTGCAAAATCGAATCGCATGGTATTCAAAACCATGACCTCTGCTTCACGAGCACCTTAGCAAGACTTTGACCACTGTTTGTGCTATCCAATGCCTTGGTATGAATTTGGTGCTTCACTCATATTTCAACCAATGTTTGCCTCCTTTAATTAAAAATAACATGAATCTTCTTCTTCCTTAACAATGCAGCTTACGAATTGTATTTCAACTTAGGCATTCGAATAGCATCGGCGATTTGGAAATGAGAATAATTTTCCTATTTATACATTGTTCTTTGCACTTCAACACATCGGCTCATTCGAAATTTGATTTTTGAATTCAAATTTAAATTTTAAACTTTGGCACCTTTTGATTATTTAAATTAAAATTTTAACCATAGGTTAAAATATTTTAATTTAAATAAATTAAATAAAAACCTTTATAAACTGCTCAATGGGTATTTTCAAGGATATATTATTTTAATGATTCCTTGGACCTCATTTTTCTTCACCTCATCTTTTTGCCCAAAATATTATAATATTATATATTATAATATTATTATTTCTTTTTAAACTTTCTTCTCTTTCCTTGGGTCTTCAGTATTTTAGGTCTCTTTAGGCATATAATTTTAAAATAAATAATATATCCTTTTTCCTTTAACAACTTCCTTGCCTTTTAGAAAAACAACCTTATGACATCAATGATGACGAAATTGGACATCAAATTTCTTGACATCAAGGACAACAAAACTTGCTCAAATTTCCAACAAAAATTAACTATCACACTTATATCATTGACAAACCTTCTAATCTACTAACTAGAGAATTAAAAATATGCTAACACTATAATAAGGATGGTCACACTGTTCACACGTTCTCTATTAGAAATAAATGCTTCGATGATTTGTAGTATGCAATGGTAGATATTTAAATACATACAATGCCCAATTTAAGTATAACAACCTACTAAATAAACTTACAACTACCCTTGTACTTGTCCTCTATGATTGTCATGGTTATTAGATCCAGAGAACTAGATGACTAGACTATCATGCATTACATGGAGCGACATAGTAGGGTAGATCCAAGAGCATGGGAAGTGGCTCGATCGAATTACCTTTGGATTTTTTACAAGGCTGACACCTTTTAATATGTGATCTTTACCAGCATCTTTCCTAATCTAACCTAGCTATTAGGTGCATAGAGCAAAAGAGAAAGAAAACCATAGAAAATAAAGATAGTGGAAAGGTAAAAAAAGACCCTAAGCTAACCTAATCTAATGAGGATGATGTGCCAAGATCAAAATAATATTCATTTGCATAACAATAAGACACATGATCACATGAGTCTAATGTGCTGATAACTCAAAGTGAACACTTTCTCTTCTCATCATACAAAGTTAAGCATAGATTGCATATACAAGAAATGAGATAGAAATAAAATAGTCACAACCTCTTACACATGCATATAAACATACACACCAAAAACAAGACAAAAAAGACCCAATATTCATGACTTCCAATATATATAAGTATGAATATTATTGACCATGCTATAAGTGAGAGCTTAAAAGCTTACTCATAAAACCACTTAGGCTTTAGGCACTGTTATACAAAAGAAAATGAAATAAAAGTTACATATAATATTAAGGCGTAAATAAGTAACTTTTCGATCCTTTACAATGCCTAAACTTCTACTATTTATAGAAAAATTAGGGAAGCTTTCCATCCAAAACTTGTATAGGAAACTTTGACAAGATTTCTCTTTTACCCCTTTGATCCTATCCTCTCTACATCACCTTTAGAATTTTGAGGTCTCTAGGTCAATTATGAGCTACTAGATATTCAACTTCCACATTAGGGATCATGAAAAATTGATTAGAAGCATATTCTATAATAAATGTTAGGTTCATAATCACTATTATTATAGTTTCCATACCCTTTCTTTTAATAGGCCACCCACTTTCCTTGGATTATCAAGATTAATTGATGCTAGCAGGTGATGCTTAAATCTTATTAGTTTAGCTCATATTTCCTTCTATGAGCTTGTGCACTAGAACTAATGTCTAGCAATCCAATTTGACCCTTCTTCCTTGTTGGCCACTTTCTACATTATGCTTTACTCCCTAGAGTGCTTATATTTTCTCTTCAGCTTCCTTTTGACTTCCAAGATGATGCGAACTATCAACTATTTGTCAAAAAAAATTATAATTATCCTACATTGAAACTTTATAAACTTCTAAGGTCAAGTTGGATTCTTGTTGGAAGTATTTCGCAAAAATATTCTCCTTTGCCCTCCTATCAGACCTTCTAAATGTTCTACCTTTTAGAAGATTCGTATGGATTGTAGTTCGACTCTTAGAACTTTTCTTCCCTTCTCTCCTTTGAAACTTTCAAATTTTTTGATCTTTGTATGTCTTATTTTTCTTTTGGTCTTTGAAAATTTCTAATTTTTGAATTCTGTAGGTAATGTGGGCTATTCAAAATTTTATCTTTCTTTCTTGGTTGGAAATTTTACAGTATGGTGATATTCTTTTTATTGAACCCTTTTTCCCACATTAGTATGATGTATCTTTCCATTATTTTTGCTAGCTTTTCCTTCATTTCATCCTCTCAAAAATCTACTTAAGGCAAAGAGTGTAGTGGAAATTCACTATAGATCTAGTGAATCATAGGGGCCTTATTGATTTTTCAAGGAGAATTCACAATTGTTGCCTTCATCCTTTGGGCACAAAATCAAAATTAAAAAAAATAGAAAATAATACAAGGGAAAGAATAAGGAACATTACAAAGTTGACAACTTGTCTAATGCTTGCTTAATCTTTGTCCACTCCTCATTTGAAGGGCACTTGATTAATCTAAAGTGCTCATTGACGAGGGCATCAAGTTCTAGGTTATATTTTATTTCCTAGGTTATATTTTTATTTACCACTTACCACGTGAGTTGCACCCTCATGTAGGTTGTTGACTATTTTTTCATTAATAGTTGGCATTATTAAGTTGTTAGCGAGATTTAGGATTAAGTTAGCTAAATTATTTTATTTTTCCTCCCTATTTGAGCTCCTACATGGTTTGTGCAAGGAGTTACATATTTAGAGCATTATTGTTTGTATTTGGACATTTCGATGCCTATTTAAACCCTAGAATTATCAATTTGATACTAGCTTGATTTGTATTTAATCTTGCCCTCTTCATTGGTATCAGAGCATCGATTTTGGGCTCTCAATTGGTTGACTCCGACTTGTTTACAATGTTTTGGTAGTGGGTAGTTCATATTTATTTTTTCCCGAACAATGATTTCGTTTTTTGTTGTTTAGGGTGTGGACTCCTAGTGAGGGGTTCATTAGGGTGGCTAATCAATCCACCTTGGTTTCAATTATACAATTAGGTACCACTAGGTCAATAATTTGATAGATAGGAATGGCAGATGACTCCTAATCGTGACGTGGCATAGGCAGAGGAGACACAGATGACTCCACTGATAGTGACATGGCATAGGCAGAGGATACATGAACGACTATGTCGATCATAACGTGGCATAGGCAAGGGAGATATAGATGGATCTAGAAGACTGATTGTAATATGGTTTCGAAAGACTAATCGTGACATGGAAAAGTCAACCTAGACCTAATTGGCTATGAAGACTCATGGAAGCAACGAGTGGATGATAACATTTACCTAGTTGGTGGACTCACTCTAGGTAAGCTAGACAGGGGATGCAATCTACGTGGTAGTGGATAGCCAGCAACCTGACCTACGCGATAGCTAGGTGACAAGGCAACATGGATAACTTTAAGGACACATGAACGCGGATAAAATTTGGTTACATGACTATGGATTACATATTTGTATGAGGGACAAGCCAGTTATAGTCTACCTGAAGGTAGACAACTCCTTAATGGAGTGTTATTTGTTTTAAAGCATTTTTGAGTCTCTCATACGATGCGTGTGGGACATTTATCCTAAGTAATTCATGTCCTTTTACTGATCTCCTTGGTTGAGTGCACTATTTTGGGATTCTTATATGTCCAACAGATAATATATTAAGTGTGTGTTATAGAGGATATATTGTAGAGAGAGATGGAAGCCCACATGGCAACCAAACAAAATAATTGATACCCACAAAGAAGATTTTGCTTGGCAACCATTTGTTGTTCATACATCCAGCGTCGTCCAAATCCTTACTATGGAGGAAAAAAATTGTAGATAAATTTTTTGGTGGATTGATCCAGGTGGATACCTGCCTGTATCGTAGAAAATAAACCACCGTTTCGACATAATCCCAAAGATTTGTCATCGTGTCATGTGAGATCCATCGAGTAGGTTTGGCTATTGATGAGAAGTGCCATGAATGTGTTGGAGAAGCGCACCACTACATATCCCAATTCTGGACAAAATATTTATGGTAGAGGCCACTAGTAGTAGCATCCAAACTGCCCTTGGCACCCTAACAAATTCAAATAAAGGCATGTGCCTTTGTTTTCATCCAGTCGATAGCTTGACCGGTTCGGGTGGCCTGCGTTAGGGTGTTGCAAAGCACGAGGATGCAGGTTCCACTCTCGCATCCTCAAAAAATAAAAGTATAAATGTTTTGCTCCCTCAAAATTTTATAAATTAATTTTTATTTTTATTTTAAATTAATTTATTTTAATTTAAAATAAATTGTAAATTTTAATTTATGTTTAATTGTTTTTAATTAAATTATAAAAATTTGCATTTTTCTTTTTTGCAAGTTTTTAGAGCAATCTTGTAATAGCCCTAGAGGCTTATTGTACAACTTTTTACCACTTTTTCCACTGTTGGAAATTTTACAATTGCCTAAGAGGCAATTTATTGTACAAGCAAACTTTTGTTTAGCTTTAAGTGCTTGAAACTCATAGCACGTTTGTGATTGCCCTGCGAGGCAAAATTTTGTAACTCTTTTTGAGAAGAGTTTTTGTAGCCTCCTGGCTTACACCAGAGGTCATATGGCTACTGATTTGGTGGAACAAGTGGCCGCCATAGCTGGTGTAGTTAGCCTCTTGGATGACAAGGTTCAAAACATGACTGGGCCTAGTTCACCTCATCCAAATTATGAACCTTGACCTCAAATAAAATGTGAGGTTAATATTTATAATGGCTCTCAGGATCCAAACATTCTCAATAGTTGGATTCTCGACATGGATACATGGTTTGACTACAACAAAATTAAAAAAGATGACCAAGTTGCTTTTGTAAAACTAAAACTTTCTAGCATTGCTAAATTTTTGGTACAGGATCATCAAAGCACTCAGGATCCCATAGACACTTGGGATGATTTGGTCCAAGCATTGAAGGATACATTCTATCCTTCCAATTTTACTGAGGATTTGGATTTCCAATGGCTTCGTCTAAGGCAAGGACACAACATGAGTGTTCAGGATTACATTGGGAAGTTTAAAAAACAGAGGATTCTCAATAGCATCCTTGATTCCACTCCTAATATTATCAAAAATTTTAAGAGTGGTTTGCAAGATCAACTCTTTCAAGAGTTGAAATATGCACCTTGTGCCACTTTAAATGAGGTATATAATAAGGCACAACTAGAGGAAGAGAAAATTGCTATGAAGTTAGGGGCCTCATCCAAGGCACCCAAACTAGGACCACCATAATAACAATAGTCCAACAAAGCTTCAACATCTTCTTCTTATTATTCTACTTCTCCTTCTTCTTCTTCCTCTTCTTATAATAGAAAAAAATTTGTAATCATTGTAAGAAACAAGAACACATAAAAGTTGAGTGCTTCAGAAAGAAGAGAAATTTGCTTGCACAACCTCAATAGGAGGCACCACAATATGGGCCCATTAATTGTGTAGGAGAAGATACGGTGTATCCAAAACTTCAAGGGAAACTAAACCAAGTGACCCTCCTGCATCGAAAAAAACATAGAGAGAGTCTGTTCCTCACACGAGCACATATTCTCCCTAAATTTTTTGTGAGTTGCATCTTTGACAATGGATCCACGACCAACATCATTTCTCAAGATATGGTTGATCATCTCAAATTTCTAGTCAAACCCCATCCTTATCCATATTCACTTGGTTGGAAGGATGAGGGAACTGCTTCTGCAATCACAAAATGTTATACTTTATCATTTTCCCTTGGTCCACACTATGTGGATCGAGTCACCTGTGGTGTGACTCCCATGGACTTATGTGGAATGATTCTCGACCAACCTTATCAATATGATAAGCAAGCTTCATATGATGCTTATCATAAAACCTATTCTTTGCATCATCAGAGTAAGAGCTTTCTTATATGTAATCTTCCACATACACAATTCTTGGAGTCTTTGCCAAGGATTTCTTTAGATTCATGGCCAAAGGACATTCATCCTTCTGTTCCTAAGGAGGTCATTCCTCCTCCAGCATTAGTTCCTCCTCTTGTTGTTCCACATCAAGTACTGCAGTGGCCTCTTGCAATGTCATTTTCACAGGTTTTAGTTGTTCAGCAGCCTTCATCAATCCAGCAGCAGGTTCTTACTCCTTGTCATCACATTTTATTTGGCAAGGGATTTCTCTCAATGTTGTATCTCTACACCAGCATCCCATGGCTTTCAGGATGTTCTTACACCCAATTATGAGCCTTCATTGCAGCGTTTGGTGAGTTCAGATTCCACTCCTATTGTAAAAGCATTGGAGTCCAATGCTTCTTGAGTGGGGAGGTATGATGAGGGCATCAAGTTCTAGGTTATATTTTATTTTCTAGGTTATATTTTTATTTACCACTTACCATGTGAGTTGCACTCTCACGTAGGTTTTTGGCTATGTTTTAGTTAATAGTTGGTATTATTAAGTTGTTAGCGATATTTAGAATTAAGTTAGCTAAATTATTTTATTTTGCCTCCCTATTTGAGCTCCTACGTGATTTGTGTGAGGAGTTATAGATTTAGGGCATTATTGTTTGTATTTGGGAATTGGGGTGCCTATTTAAACCCTAGAATTATCAATTTAATACTAGCTTGATTTTTATTTAATCTTGCCCTATTCAAGTTCAAATTGATCATTTTAAGAGAAATTCCTTATGTAGTTGGTGATCTCATACACTTAGATTCTTAATTCAACTAAAAGTTTGATTGCCCAAGCAATGTCCTTTTCCTTAGGAGGATCTAACCATGCTTCAAAAGGAGAGGTATCTTTTGTATATTTTCTTAGTAGTTGCATGTATTTTTGTTCTAAGGAAATTCTACCATCTTCATACTAGGGATATGGAAGTCTCTTTCGCAACAATAAGCTGATTTTTGTCTAGGCTTATTAGTAGTGGTAACTAAGGAAACTACATCGTATTTGCACTATTGTACAACCCATTCCTTTTGAAGTAAAGTCATAAATTTTTACATTGTTACTTATCTATCATGAATCCCAATAAACATTAGCTTAAAATTTGATACAATGGTCTATTTTTCCTAACAAGTTCTAGTTTCATCTAGTTTTGCAGAGGTGTCAACCAAACTTAACTCAATTTCTTGCTTCACCCTAGTAATTTGAATTGTTTTTGTATTGATAAATCTAAATATCTAGAAGAGATATGATGCTATGCTAGAAATATCACTCCAATAGGCATCAATAAGCTCTTTCACCAAGATGTTGATTATTTGGCATTGCTTAATTTTATTTTTCTACCTTAACTTTTCTAATCATTTTTGGATATTTTCTATCTCCTAGTTAAATTCAGCTTCTTGTGTGACAAGCCTATTTGAAAGGATTATGAATTGATCCTCTTTTTCTTTGAGGAAAGATACCAAAGGCTACTCCTTTAGGCACTCAATGAGCATATTTACCTAGTTTTGTAGGGATTTGGATTTCACTTGGAAGTCACTCAAGGTGTTCTTCACATAATCCAATTATTTTTACCTCTTCATCAATATTTGATTTAATGATTCACAATCATATGAAACTATTTTTTTAGTCTCTTGCATGATTTGGACCTTATATTTGACCTAATTTTTTTTGAGTTCAATCTATTTTTCTACCACTCATCAATCCTACTCTGCCATCTCCCCTTCAATATTTGATACCAATGGCTCTTTTTGTGTAAACAATAATACATTTTTCTATCGGGCAGAGTGGATGATAATTTGATTCACATTTGTACCAACAAGGACCACTTATTTTGGTTGTTTTTTTCATATGCTATTGAACCCTTCATAACTCCTACAATATATTCAAAACTAGTCTAGCTACTTGTGATCCTTCTTGCTACTGTAGAGGTGGCAAAATTTTGACTAAAGGTTTGAAAAGTAAGATTTTTAATGGCAAAGGTATTTGGGTGCCTAATTTTGATGAGATTGAGGGAATTGAGGATGACTGGACTATAGCTTCTTGAATGATAGAGGTTTTTGGGAAATTAGAGGGAGTATTAGCCATTTTTGCTATAATACTGAGCATATAGAATGGTGAGGATAGGACACTTTGACAAATTAGAGGCTCTTTTGTAGGAGAGGATGTAGAGATTAGTGGAGAGGTTTTTCCAATGAGTGGTTAAGGGTCATCATATATTTCTTTTCTCATTCTTTCTAGAGTGGTTTCCTAGTCAAAAATGGTAATTAATATTGCAACTGTCTTTATCGACCAATATCACTTCCTCTTGTATATGGATAATCAATTTGGTCACTTCCTTTGAATACTAAGGAGGAGTATTTTTAAGTGGAGCCTCACTCTTTTTACCTTATTTTGGTGATTTATATTGAAGTATCAACCTACACTTCCTTAGAGGATTCCCATATCTTCTTGACTTTTTTTGTGTCGCTTTCTTGCTTGGAAACTCTAGCCGACTTATCATTACTTCATCTGGAAGCATCTGCATCATATTTGTTTTTGGAAGTCCTTTCTTTGTGGTCTCTTTTGCCTTTTTTTATACCTTAAGGGGAAATTTTTCTAGATGCTTCACATCATAACATTGGCTGAAGTTTTCATTATCATTTGGGTCCAAGCTTCCAAAAGGTACCTCAATGATATTTATTTCCTGATGGGATTTCAACCATGATCTAATTTTATTGCTGCTCTATTTTTGATTGTATAGGAATTTTTTTATGGTTATTCTAATTGGAAGGGTGAGGTAAACCTCCTTTACTTTTTTTTATAGAAACTTCCATATAATTTCTTATGAGGCTCATGCAATACAAATTGTTCTTTTTAGAGAGAAAACTTCCTCATTTATACTTTGAAATATTTCAAGATCAAGCCTTAGGCTCATGAAATTTTTATTTGGAGATCCTAGAACTTTTAAACCATGTGGTAAAATTTCCATTTGGATCAAAATTCTATTCATCATCCAAATTTTTAACACTAGCTCCTTTAGCTTAGCTTTTGACTCATCAAATACCTTTCTTTTATCTTGGGTTATGCTCCCTAGCTAAATTAGAGTCCTATAAAACATATTTTTGGTTTTTCCACTATAGTAGATAATATCAATTAGGTTTTCCTACCTCAATATTTCAATACATGCTACTCTCTTGGTCACATATTTTAGAAAATAAATATACATGCCTAGTGAAACCAAAAATGCATAAAATAGTGGTATCTTCCAAGAAATACCAGTCCCATTTTATCTACAATCATAGGATTTGATAGTATTTTTATATATGTTGGAACCTTTCTCCTTTGATTTTACTTATTGTAATTATTAAGAACTCATTCAAAAAATTATAGTAGGAGGAGCACTCGTATAGGACTTCTATCTAGAGAGAGATAGGCCTTGCTTGGACTTATTCACCTTCCATTTTCATGTTTAGGTGTTCAAAAATCCAGATGTTTTAATATAACACTAAATGAGATAAGAATGAGCAATACCTAAAGGTCTTATTCTCCCTAAAGTTGGTAAATCCTTCTTGAATTTTTTGGGCTATGAAGTCACTAAAGTTGAGGATTAGAGGCTTGCTCTCTTAATTAATACTTAGCATATGAATGATAGCCAATTCCTCCTATTCTACTGTTTTATCATCATTATTATTGAAGATGAATGTTATCATATGCAAGGCATCCCTACCCTATTCATTAAACATTTATCATCCTAAGTGAAACTATGGCATAACTTTTTTATACTTTTGAACTCTTGATTCAAGCACTTTATCTTATCTTTAATCTTGGTGTAATATTGGTTTGCAATCTATGGATTTATCTTGAAACCCCTAGTAGTGACAACATATGTTATATAACTTCTCCAATCATGCTTACCTGGAAGGCATTATCATGGGTTGCAATATTTACATGGGAGTCATAGCACAATGCACATGCCTATACTAATTCATAGTAGGGATGGATCTAAGGAATGGGATATTGGACCAAAAAACTAGTCTAGACTCTTGTTGCAAAAGATTCCTCTTCATTTTTTAGGTACCTATGGTGAGCTTCTTCCCTAAATATTTTTGCATCTTTTTATCACTTAGGGTCTATCATGCCTTTAGCTACATATTCAATGCATATCAGGGGCTCAATTCTTGTTCCCTAAGTATGAGTTACCCTTTTTGTAGTAGGTTTTGACAATGTGGCAACAAATTTATTCTTTCTCTTAGCATCCATGGTTGATGTAGCCTTTCTGATCTTGGACCTCTACTTGCCTTTGATATTAATAACTTTATAGGGATTCTTTGAAATAGGTAATAATTGTAAGAAGGCATATTAATCGGGATCGATACTATGTTTCTCATCATTAATGTGCCCATTGAATATTAATCTCTATTTGGATACAAGAGATAGTCATGATATTTTTTGAATAGTGAGACCACTTGGTTTGTGTGCCATTTATTGGGATTGGTTGATTTCAAATTTTGCCACTCATTTGTTGTTTTCTTATTGATATGTTTCTAAGACTTCCCATTTTGTCTATTTTTCTAATCTAACAACTCAAACTTGGTCTCTTTTGGTGCAATGATCTAGGCATCAAGTGCTATAGCTTCTTTGTATTTTTTGACAAATAATTGGAGAATGGAGCCTACAAGATATTTTTTTTCTTCCCTTGTACTCAATTTTTTTATATATAGATATAAAATGTCCCAAATCAACCCATACCCATTGGCTCAAAAATTTTATTAGGATTGGGATACCAAGATTTGGTAGTCTATTGTTCCTTTTTATCATTGATCTTGAAGAGATTTGCTCTTTCTTCAAACCTTCTTAGCATGAACCATTCTTCTTATGCTATGAAGGCATACTTTGTGCTTGTATCTATAGGAGGAAGATGTTCAATATGACATATGTCTATTGGTTTTGATGGAATTTTTATCTTGGTCCCATCTCAAGCTCTTAAAATCATCAATGATAAATCCATCTAGAGATAGCCTCTTATTTTAGCAGTGAAGTTCCTTTATAGAAA
The DNA here is from genome assembly GCA_028583015.1 of Wollemia nobilis. Classification (NCBI taxonomy): domain Eukaryota; kingdom Viridiplantae; phylum Streptophyta; class Pinopsida; order Araucariales; family Araucariaceae; genus Wollemia; species Wollemia nobilis. The sequence goes on along the minus strand of JAQPPZ010015824.1, from coordinate 37,340,825 downwards.
AATGCCAAATGATGTAGGTAGGTTTATTACTACTACATGTTGAGACACTATGAAATTTGTATATGTGTGCAAGATAAGCATAAGGCCTTCCATAACTCCCAAGATCTAAACTATATCACCATCCAACTACACTACTCTCTTGCTTACTAGTTGGTAATCCAAACCTAAGGTATTTGTCACTCCATTTGGTATGACTGAAGTGCTTACCCTAAAATATACTATACAATTATGGATCATATTATATTTGTAGATCAAAAAATAGAAGGGGTTGGGCTTAGGTCTATTTATTCCTAGGGTAGACATTTACAATATTGTAGGTACCTTTTGCTATATCCATTCATTTTGTTATTCCAATACATTATTCAAAGCCTCTTTTTGACTATCTTAATTGGTGACTATATTAAGAAATTTATTTTTTCTTCAAACTTAGAGTTGTTTGAAGTAGAGAGAATTGAAAAAAAAATGGGAGTAGATAATATAATAATGATCGATGTTTATTGAAATTTTATTGGTTGAATGACTTGAGGAGGCTATTATAGGGATTAAACATTGATAAACATAGGCATGGGGTCCTAGGAGCTATACTTCCAATCTAGATCAGATTGTGTTCAACCCAAATAGCCATGTCATAGGAATCTAGTAGAAAATGTTTCCCTCTTGCCTTGATCATAAAGGATATTTCATAATCTAAGGCCTTAAAATAATAAATAAATGTCATACCTAGGAGTCTCTATAGGTATTCTATGCCAAGCCTTATGAAATATAAAGTTAAAATAATCCATATCCTCTGCTGGCACTCTCTTTATAGTTGATAATTATTTCAAGAGAGACACTCCATTTGTTTTCTCTCTAAATATTTTTATGAACAAGGAAAAAAGTTGTTTACAATAAAAAATAGAGTGTGGTTGAAGAGATATGTACCACTTGTAAGCCTTGCCTTTGAATGAATCTACCAATAATCTCATAGATACATTATACTCTGTTACATTGTGAAGTGCATATAGGATCACTATATTTTTTAGGTGCCTCAATCAAAGTTCTCATATATTCCCTGCTAAAGTATGGGAGAGAATTTAGTGTAGACATTGGTATCTCATTCCATATTATATTTGGAGTAGGAGGTCACAATGAATATCTATCATTCTAATTAGGGAATATTCTAGGTGGTTGAGTAGCCATGTTTTGGCCTCTACCTCTTCTTCTTATTGAAATGGTGTTAAGTGGTGGGAGCAACACTTGAATATTGGCAATAAAAAAGGATTTAGTGGTAGGTCTTTCATTCATAAAATTTTGGATTCATTGTTTTGAGCAGATTTTGTAGGTGAGTAGAATATTTTCTCTTTAAGTAAGTAGACTAAGATCTTCACTAGAACCTCAATCTAGTATCTTTATAAGCGACTACTTCTGGTTGTTTGTCTTTGAGCAGAGTCACTGGGTGAGAGTTTTGTATGCTTCAAGCAAGTAGATAAGTAGGGAATTTAATTAGGGTCTTAGAATATGATAGTTTTCTTGATTGTGGGACAAATAAAAATGAATCAATTGGGTCCCACTATGCTTTCCAATAAACTATTGCCCTCTTCGATTGTTGTAATAATAAAATCTGGAGAACTAGATGACTAGATTATTGTGTCTTGCATGAAGTGACATAGTAGAGAATTTCTAAGAGCACGTGAAGCAAATCAATCAAAATACCTCTAATTTTTTTATAATATTAACTCATTTTAAGATGTGATATTTAGCATTCTCTTTCCTAATCTAACCTAGCCATTACATGCACAAAAGAAAAGGGAAAGAAAACCCATAGAAAATAAAGATAGTGGAGAGGAAAAAAGTTCCTAAGCTAATGATCGGGATGATGTGCCAATATTAGAATAAGATTCATATGCATAATAGTAAGACACATGAATGCATGAGTCTAATGCATCGACAACTCAAAGTGAACACTTTCTATTCTCAACATGTAAAGTTAAGCATAGATTACACATACAAGAAACAAGACAAAAATTAGATAGTCATGACCTTTGACACATGAACATAAACATACATACACACCAAAAATAGGAAAAAAGACTCAATATTCATAGATTCATATATATATATATATATATATATATATATATATATATATATATATATATATATATATATGTGTGTGTGTGTGTGTATGTGTGTGTGTGTGTGTGTGTGTGTGTGTGTGTGTGTGTGTGTGTGTGAGAGTATGAAAATCATAGATCGTGTCTAAAGTGAGGGCTTGAAAGCTTACCCACAAAACCACTCAAGGTTTAGGTACTATTATACATAAGCAAATGAAATAAAAGTTACATATGAAGCTTAAGGCTTGAATAAGCAACTTGTCAATCCTTTACAATGCCTAAAATTCTACTATTCATAGAAAATTGTGGAATATTTCCCTCAAAAACTTGTACAAAAAAATTGACAAGTTTTCTTTGCTACCCCCTTGTTTTGATCCTTCCTACATAACATTTAACCTTTTGAGGTTGTTGGGTCAATTATGAGCTATTGGATATTCAACGGGTACCCTAGGGATCCTAAAAACTTGATTAGAAGCATCTTTTGTAATCAAAATTGCCAGGTTCATGATTGTTGTTATTGTGGTTACCATACCCTTTTCTTTAATAGGCCACCCAATTTAATTGGATTACTGAGCCCAACTAATGTTGGTAGGTGATTCTTAACTCTCTTATTAGTTCAACTAAACTACCCTTCTGGGAGTTTGTGCACTAGTGTTGATGTCTAACAACCTAATTTGACCCTTCTTCCTTACTAGTCACTCTTTCAATTATGATTTACTTCATGGAGCACCTCTACTCTCTCTTCAACTTCCTTTTGAATTTTAAGGTGATGCAAACTATCAACTATTTGTCAAAACTTTTTCTAGTCCTTTTGCATTGGAACTTTGTAAACTTTTGAGGTCAATATGGATTCTTGTCAAAAGTATTTCATGAAAGTCTTATCCTTTGCACTCCCATTAGAACTTTTGAATGTTTTTCCTTTCAAAAGTTTCTTGTGGCTCATAATTCAACTCAAAAAAATTCTTCTCTTCTCTCCTTCACAACTTTCAAAACTTCCAATTTGTGCCCTTCAAAAAATTCCAATTTTCGTAGCCTCTAGGAAATGCGAGTTATAAAAAAATATCTTTATTTATTGATCAAGAATTTTATAGAATGGTGCCTTTTAATCAAATCCTTTTGTCTGCATTAGTATGATGGATATTTACACACTTTTCATTAGCTTTTCCTTATTTTGTCCTCTAAAAAATATGCTTAAGGTATAGTGCATTCATAGTCCTTATGATAGGTCATTATAACACACTCATGTCACATGGGCTATGATGTAATAATTCCTAAAACACCCCCCTTATTACATTATGGTCTTAGATATGACTCTATCTTAAGCTATTGGATCTCACTCTAGCTCTAATTCTTGGCTTCTAGCTCTGGCTCTTTTAGCTTATGACTTGATGAACTATTCTAGGGTAATATTATAATTTGAGAGAGAAATTCCCCCTTAATATACACACCATACTAGAATACTTAAGAGCATTGAGTTCCACCGATATTGCACTCCAAAAATACACTTATTACAAACACTTATTAAAATTTCTAATACTTATAGATTCAATGAAAGAAATATGTGCCTCATCCAATGTATTCATATGAAGGATGTGCTACCATGCATCTTGTGTTTACCATTGAATTTATTAGTCACCAATTTTTGTGTTCCATGTGATGGGAAGAAAGTTGTGTATGGCTTATTTAGCTTTACATTTCTTCTATTTTAATTAATTTCTAGATTCTTTGCAAGTTCTTATTTTATCATAAGTTCTTTTATATGACAAATAAGATGTATGTTTTTAGTACAATCTTTAGCAACTCTGCATATTTATTTCAGTCCCTTTAATGATCCCATAATTGCCATAATTTTTCCTTTAATAAGTAATCTATCAAGTGCTTAATATAGTTTAGAGTTGAACCAATAGGTCCCAACAACTATTGATATTGTCTAACAAATATTCATTTATTTTGTATTATGTTATCAATTTTGATGATATCACAATGCATCTTATCATTTAGTATCTTTACTATTTGTATTGCTGGTACACTCCTTGACAAGAGTTTTATGAGATCCTAGGATTTGATAATTATGTAAGGATCTATTATTTTGTGAATTGTGAAGAAAGATAATATTTCTTAATATGATCATGTTTGCAAGCTATGTCATGCTTGTTTAGAGCTCTTATCACAATAGATGATTCATCCTACAAATATTTTCTCTATACCTAGGAAAATGAGTGGAAAAATAATTAAATTTGAATATACCATATTTATTCCAATAGGTATTGAAATTATTGTCCTTAGAGGTATCACATGGCTTGCATTTATCATGGTTGCCTTTGTATCTCAATAGTGTTCTTCTACTTGATGTATTCAAATTCCAATATGATATTTTGGTGGTTCTCCAATGGCTTGGAATGATTAACTAAGCCTTTGAAGTAGTTGGATGCATTATTTCCTATATAATTGGAACATTTTAGATGAAACCAATTTTCTTCATCTGTCATATGTTTATTTGCTTTGAATTCATGCCAAATATTATTGTGTTGTATTAGTTGTTCTTGTGCAACAAACATATGTTCTTCATCTTCTTTGTGATCTTTTTCTTCTTCTTTTTTAACCTGGTTCTTCTTGGCTATATTATTCCTTTCTCCAAATTTGATTTTACTTGTCTTATTATGGCCTATCTTGTTGTTTGTTCATCTCTCGTGAAAGAGATCCATTTATAAATGGACCATGCCAACATTCCTTTACTGTATGTCCATTTTTGCCACAAAGTTTATACATCTGTTATGTGTGAAAAATATTCCTTTGTTGTTGGTATCCTTGAGAATCAATTCTCTAATTTTGATTTATTTAAAAATTATTTTTTTATTGGAAGTGCTATGAAGATCTTATGACCCTTTTGAATGGTTGCTTCCCATTTTGAGTTATAAGTACTTGTTCTTCTTCTTCTGTTGTATGTGATATCTCTACTTTTTGAAGTAGGTTCACTAGCTTCTCAAAGATTGGTGTTTTTTAAATGATATTTAATTTTTTCACAAAAATATTATATTTTTAAGGGAGGGTTCTTAAAATTATTAGAACAAATGTTTCATCAGATACCTTTTCTCCCAATGATTGTAATTATGCTTGTAGTTCAATAATTCTTATCATGAATGATTTGATTTTTTCTCAACTCTTCATATTTAAGCAATGGAGCTAGCTCTTGAGAAATAGAATTTTTTTTTTATTCTTTTATTCAAAAACTATTTATAGCTTCTCCCATGCATCTTTGGCCATGGTTGAATCCTAAATGTATGCTTGTACTTCATCTACTACTCCAAACATGATGATTAATATTGCATTTCTATCTACCTTGTCAAATTTTATTTACTCTTCAATCTGTTCTTTAGGATGGGCAATGGTCCTATTTACAACTTGCTATACTTATTCAAACTCAAGTTATGTTCTAAGTTTGGTCTTCAAAGCAGCATAATTATTCCCCTTTAATAGTTAGGAATTGAGCGATAAGAAATTTGGTGCTCCACTAGCCAAAGTAAACTTTCACAAAATTTGAATATTTTTCTTTCATTGAATCATCCTCAAAAAATTATTTTTGACGAGTATATATAAGCCTATACTCATGATTCAATTGATGCCTCAAACCACGAAAATAATAGTGTCTCACTAGGCAAAATAAAATACAAATTTTTTTCTCCTATTGGAATATTTCATGGAATATTCTTTAGAATATTCCCTATCTTTTAAAATATTATGTATGTATTTCCTTTTCATATGCAATTTAAATAAAGGAAAGTGTAGTAATTTTACTACCTTCTACTACTTTACCACTAAGAATGTAGGAAAATTGAATTTTGAACCTTGCTTTGTCCATGTGTCACTTTATAATTTTCCTTGGCAAGAGTCTTAATTTTTTATGAGAATATTTGGCATTCCTCCTTATAATGTTTCAAAAATATCCCAAATGACTTTGATTTATCATAAATCATTTGGACCTCATTCAATTTGAGTGGGCCTATGATTCTGAAGAACATGAGCTTATACTCAGAGGGGAGGTGAACAGTATAAGATAAAACTTTTTACTTTTCAATCCATATGATAACATCAACAATATCAAAATAGTAAACATTCCACAAATCATTACACACATGAGAGACATGATTTAATGTGGTTCACCCAATGTGGGCTACTCCACGGAGAAAATATCCTTTATAAATTTTCTCAATAAATTCTTTTGGGAATCAATTCCCTATTACAATGTTTATGGACCTCTGTCCAAAGGAGACACCAATCCCCTTGCTCTGATTCGTGGAACTCTATCCATAGGAGAACTCTTTCTCCTCTATTCTGGTTGGTGATCTTCTAGAAGACTTCTGCCCCCACTACCCTGGCTTGTGGATATCTCTCCATAAAAGACCTCTGTCCTCACTACCCTGGCTAATGGATCTCTATCCACTAGAGACTATTGTCCTCTACTCTATCACCTCCAAAATCTACTCTCTACTCTTCTCAATCCCTGTCTCAAATATATCTTTAAATCTATCCCAAATCTAGCACAAATTTACTCTAACTCTGCTCATAAATCTGCACCAAACTCTATCTCAAATCTACCTTCAAGTCCTCTCAAGAAATTGCTCAATCTGCTCTCAAGTCTTCACCAAGACTTGCTCAATATGCTCTCAAGTCTTCACCAAGACTTGCTCAAATTTGCCTATAATATTTCACAAAAGCTTACTCAACTTTGTCCTTAAGTCTTCTCACAAGACTTGCTTAATCATAACATACTCAAACCAATATTCAAAATTTCAACACTATTGTTCAATCAATGAAGTACACAAAACTTTCTCATACATTTCCAACAATGCTTATCAAACAATCCTTTTCACTCCACCTTATGTTTCACACACTCATTCCAATCACTTTAAACAAAATATGATTTACCCATACCTCTTATTTGATTGATGAAGAATTGTCCACAAAACCTGTCTTACTCACAACCAAATCCTTTTGCCAATTCAAGGTTAGATAGCAATAGTCTATCTCAAAATCTTCACAAGAATATTCACCTCAACAAATATTTCTTCATACAATGCCAAATCACTTATACACCTTATTACTCCTATCTTTAAAAATAAATTTCATCAACAAGAGTTATCAATCACATAAACATAATTCTCACATACACCTTATAACTCCTTTCTTAACAATAAATCAAACTTTAAATAAATTTTCAAAATCTTTTTTTTTTATTATTAAACTATCCCTTATGACTCCCTAATTGAGCATACACAATAATATTTATTTAACCCTCATAAATTTCAAATTATGGCAACAAAACTTTATCCAAACCTTATAACTCCCAACTATGGCAAATAATAAAAATTAATTTATCACCTTATAACTCCCAACTATGGCAAATGCACATACCTCTTGGAAAAATTAAATTACCACTATTATCGCTCGAACCTGTGACCTCCTAGCCCCGCATGCCCTAACACAAGGGCCACTATCGCATGGGCTACAATGCCCCATGTGAACCAAGGAGCATGTGCTCCTTTATCTTCCTTCCCACGATGCAAAATTTGAATGGACTACGCTCAAAAAAACTTCCATGTGGTTCAAACTCCACACCTCGTTGCTCCCAATGCATTGTACCAACCAACTCAGCTGCCACCTCACTTAGGTGGGGATAGGCGCTTACCACTTTGACCTTCTGCCTCCTCTAAACCATGCAAAAACCTGCACCTTCCTCTCTTTATTGCGTGTGAGTAAAACGTGCAAGGGAAATATCGAATGCGCAATTATATTTTGGCTTAGGCTAACCTTAGCCTTATTTATACACATGCCCAATTTAACATATGACGTTGGCTGCCTTTGTTTTAATTTAAATTTGAATATTTTGAATTATTATATTTAATTATAATTATTTAAATCCTAAAGGATTTAAATATTATAATTTAAATATTTAAAACCTTTTGGGCTTTTTCTTTTAGGGAGAACCTTGCCACCATTAGTAAATATTTTAACCTTTGCCAAATTACCACCAAGGTAATTTATTGCCACCATTAATATTTTAACCTTTGCCAAATTACCACTAAGGTAATTTATAAATCCTTTTCAAATATTATGGAGAGGTCTTCCTTTCTTCTTGTTGCCTTATACCTCATATGTCATTAAGAGAAATATTCTCACAAATATTTCCATCAATTTAGGACCTTTAACCTTTTGACATTAATCAACCCTTTTGACATTAATTTCATCAAATTGGGACATCCAACCTTTTGACATCAATGACAACAAAACATGCTCAAATTTCCAACAATCTCCCCCTTTGTCATTGATGGCAACCCTTTTTATTTAAGCATTCCTTTTACCTTTTTCAATACTTCTCCCCCTGAAATTGCTCCTCCTAACTGAATGCTCTCCCCCTAACTCAAATCTCTCCCCCTTTGACATCAATGGCAAAGGGACTCCTTTGGGGCTAAATATAAGACTCTTAGCTCAGCCCCCTCCCCACCTCCTCTCCTTGAGGTGATTAATTTTTGGGTGGGAGTAAAACTACTCCCAATTTTCTTCTGAGATACTCAAAAGTCTCTTTTGGAAGTGGCTTAGTGAAAATATCTGCAATATGCTCCTTTGTAGTAACATATTCCAACCTGACTTGCTTATCTGTCACCTGCTCTCTCAAAAAATGATATTTGATCGGGATGTGCTTGGTCCTAGAGTGCATCATCAGATTCTTTGAGATATTTATAGCACTTGTATTATCACATAGTATGGGGATAGGGTGATCATGCTCTATCTTGAAGTCCTTTAAAGTTTGCTTCATCCATAACACCTGTGTACAACAAGCAACCACTGCAATATACTCTGCCTCTGCTGTGGATAAGGATATTGATGCCTATTTCTTGCTTAGCCAAGAGACTAAAAAATCTCCAAGAAAGAATGCTCCTCCACTTGTGCTTTTTCTGTCATCAATACTACCTGCCCAATCTGCATTTGTATATGCTATGAGAGTGAAATTATCACTTTTGGGGTACCAGAGCCCAAAATCCATAGTCCCTTTTAAGTACCTGAGAATCCTTTTTACTACTACTACATGTGTTTCCTTTGGTGCTGCTTGAAACCTTGCCACTAGTCCCACTGCCTGCATTATATCTGGTCTTGTAGTTGTGACATATAGTAAGCTGCCAATCATAGATCTGTACAATTTTTGATTTGCCTCAGGAGATTCATCATCTTTACTTAACTTGCATCCTGTAACCATGGGGGTACTTACTGGTTTGCAATCTTCTAACTTGAATTTCTTTAGCATCTCTTTTATATACTTGGTTTGTGAGAGAAATACACCTTTCTCTGATTGTGAAATCTGAAGTCCAAGAAAGAAGGACAACTCACCAAGCATTGACATTTCAAATTCACTTTGCATGCTCTTTGCAAATTTTTGACACATCTTATCATTATTGCCTCCAAAAATGATATCATCCACATAAACAACCACAATTAGTAAGTCATTTCCTTCATTTTTGATGTATAAGTTACTGTCCACTATTCCTTTTCTGAAACCCTGTTCCTGAAGATACTTATCCAATCTTGAATACCAAGCTCTAGGAGCTTGCTTTAGTCCATAAAGTGCCTTCTTTAATCTGCATACATAGTCTGGTTTATCAGTTAGGTTGAATCCCTCAGGTTGCTCAATGTAAACCTCTTCTTCTAGGACACCATTTAGAAAGGTTGATTTAACATCCATTTGATATACTTTGAAGTTTTTGAAACTTGAGAAAGCTAAAAACATCCTTATGGCCTCAAGTCATGCAACCGGAGCAAATGTCTCATCAAATTCAATTCCTTCAACCTGTGCATAACCTTTGCATACTAATATTGCTTTATTTCTGACTACCTGACCATCTTCATTTAACTTGTTTTTGAAAACCCATTTAGTGCCAATCACATTCTTACCTTTTGGTCATGGGACAAGTTCCCAAGTCTCACTTTTTTCTATTTGATCTAGTTCCTCATCCATTGCCTTGATCCAAAACTTATCTTCTCTTGCCTCATTGAAGTCTTTGGGCTCAATTTTAGATAACAAAGAAAAATTTGCATGCTCACTTGTTCCTATTATCTTTCTCCTTGTCTATCTCTCATTTGGATTCCCAATGATTAGATCTCTTGGATGATTTTTCTATACATACCTGGATGGAGTCTTGGGTAGTAGTCTTTGTGTTTCTTCTTCTTCTTTTGATTCTTCACCTAACTCTTCTTGGCAACTTTCTTCTTCCTGATACACAATTTCTCGAGCTGGTTCTCTTGACCCTATCTGCTCATCAACTATCACATTTATACTTTCTATAATAGTATGTGTCCTTTTGTTATAGCATCTATAGGCTTTGCTCTTGGTGGAATAGCCAAGAAAAATACCCTCATCACATCTTGAGTCAAACTTACCCAAATTTTTCTCTTCTCGTCTTATGTAACATTTGCTTCCAAATATTTTGAAATATTTTACTATGGTTGGTCTTCCTTTCCAGAGCTCATATGGGGTTTTGTGATGATTTACTCTTATTTGAGCTCTATTGATGATATACACTGTTGTATGTACTACCTCTTTCCAAAAACCATCTGAAATATTAGACTCATTTAACATGGCTCTGGCCATATTTTCAATAGTCCTATTTTTCCTTTCAACTACCCCATTTTGTTGAGGAGTTCTTGCTGTTGAATATTCTCTTTTGATCCCATGTTGTTCACAAAAGTCTATGAATTCATTTGAGGTAAATTCTCCTCCTCTATTTGATCTTAAACCCTTAATCCTTCTACCTATTTCATTTTCCACTAATTCTTTAAAAGCTTTAAACTTCTCAAGAGCTTCTAACTTTTCTTTCAAGAAGGCTACCCAAATCATTCTGGAATAATCATCTATAAATAATATAAAGTAACTTTCACCTTGTAGACTCTTTGTCCTTGTAGGACCACATAGGTCAGTGTGCACTAGTTTCAATGGCTCAGATGACATAAATCCTTTTGACTTGAAACTTGTTCTAGTTTGCTTCCCATGCTGACATTGTGCACAAATTGTATTTTGTGGCCTTTTTATCTTGGGTAAATCTCTGACAGCCTGCTTGTTGCTTACTTTCACTATGTTGTCAAAGTTCAAATGACCCATTATTTTATGCCACAACCAACTCTCATCTTCTTGTGATAGAAAACACTTTTCTCCTTTAATCTCACTTAGCATGTAGAGGTTGTTTGTAGTTCTATTTGCATCTGCAATAAGCTTTCCAGTTTTAGACTTTCTGATCTCACATCTATTTGGATGAAATGTAACCGTGTGCCCTTGATCACAAAGTTGGCTTACACTTAGTAGATTGTGCCTCAACCCCTTGACATACAATACATTCTCTATCTTTGTTTTTCCATTATCTAAACTCAAAGTTCCCTTTCCATAAATTTTTGTTGAACCATTGTCACCAAATTTTACTGATCCTCCATCAATTTCTTTGAGTACAAGAAATTTACTTTTGTCTCCTATCATATGACTAGAACAACCACTATCAAGGAACCACTATTTTCCCTTATCTTGAACATGAAGGGTTGTTTGTACTAACATTGATCTAACTTTCTCATGCTCTTTTCTCTCTCCTAATTGTTGAAGTTGTATTCTTTTTACTTGACTCGAGAAATACCATTTTGCACCATTTAGCCTTGTGCCCAAAATTATTGCATTTATAACATATGACATCATTATTCATAAGAGGTGCAAAAGAATTGAAATTTCTATCAACATTATTTTTCACATAACCAGTGCAATGTGCAACTCTATGACCATATTTGTTACATGAAAAACAATAGCCATGGAAGAAATTTTGTAACCTATTGGAGTGCCTTGAATGATATGGTCGAGTGCTTCTTCTTTTGTTGTTCTTGTGATTGACTTTTATCCATGGATCTTCTTTGCCCTCTTCTTTCCTCATGCCTTTTCCTTCTAGAGTATTAGCATGAGTTATGAGCTCATCTTTGTTTGATGTCTCTATTTCTTGAGAGCTTGACTCCTCTTTCTGTTTCCCTAACTTTATATCTTGTCGTAACTTAGTCTTTTCAACTTCATTCCTTAGAGAGATAATTTTTTATTCCAATATTTCACACTCTGCCTCTCTTGCCCTTAATAGTTCTGTCATATCCTATTCAATTTTCTTTCCCTCTTCCACCTTTACCTTGAGTTCTGTAAGATTTTGTAGAAGTTCCATATTTGCTTCTTCATCCTCTTGAATTTGATCCTTCAAACTTGAGTTCTTCTTTCTAACCTTTTCCAAGTTCCTGAGAGCAGCAAAGAATTCCTCTTTTATTTTGATCATGGCCTCTTCTTCATTTTTTGAATTCATGTGTGTTCTTGTCGGATCTTCCTCCAAGTTGTTAGTCTTTTCATGGAGAGACCCTCTTTGATACCAATTGAAGAACATGAGCTTATATTGAGAGGGGGGTGAATAGTATAAGATAAAATTTTTTACTTTTCAATCCATATGATAACATCAACAATATCAAAGCAGTAATAATTCCACAAATCATCACACACATGAGAGACATGATTTAATGTGGTTCACCCAATGTGGGCTACTCCACAGAGAAAATATTCTTTATAAATTTTCTCAATAAATTCTTTTGGGAATCAATTCCCTATTACAATGTTTATGGACCTCTGTCCAAAGGAGACACCAATCCCCTTGCTCTGATTTATGGAACTCTATCCATAGGAGAACTCTTTCTCCTCTATTCTGGTTGGTGATCTTCTAGAAGACTTCTACCCCCACTACCCTGGCTTGTGGATCTCTCTCCATAAAATACCTCTGTCCTCACTACTCTGGCTAATGGATCTCTATCCACTAGAGACTATTGTCCTCTACTCTATCACCTCCAAAACCTACTCTCTACTCTACTCAATCTCTATCTCAAATCTATCTTGAACTCTATCCCAAATCTAGCATAAATCTGCTCTAACTTTACTCACAAATCTACACCAGACTCTATCTCAAATCTACCTTCAAGTCCCCTCAAGAACTTGCTTAATATGCTTTCAAGTCTTCACCAATATTTTCTCAATCTACTCTCAAGTATTTACCAAGACTTGCTCAATCTCCTACAAGCTTTCATAAAATCTTGCTCAACTCTTTCCTTAATATTTCAAAAGAATTACTCAACTTTATCCTTAAGTCTTCTCACAAGACTTGCTTAATCATAACATACTCAAACCAATATTCAGAATTTCAACACTATTGTTCAATCAATGAAGTACAAAACTTTCTCATACATTTCCAACAATGCTTATCAAACAATCCTTTTCACTCCACCTTATGTTTCACACACTCATTCCAATCACTTTAAACAAAAGATGATTTGCCCATACCTCTTATTTGATTGATGAAGAATTATCCACAAAACCTATCTTACTCACAACCAAATCCTTTTGCCAATTCAAGGTTAGATAGCAACAATCTATCTCAAAATCTTCACAAGAATATTCACCTCAACAAATATTTCTTCATACAATTGCCAAATCACTTATACACCTTATTACTCCTATCTTTTAAAAATAGATTTCATCAACAAGAGTTATCAATCACATAAACATAATTCTCACATACACCTTATAACTCCTTTCTTAACAATAAAGCAACTTTAAATAAATTTTCAAAGTATATTACATCACTAACCCTTATGACTCCCAACTATGAGCATACACAATAATATTTATTTAACCCTCATAAATTTCAAATCATGGCAACAAAAATTTATCCAAACCTTATAACTCCCACTATAGCAAAATAATAAAAATTAATTTATCACCTTATAACTCCCAACTATGGCAAATGCACATACCTTAATGCAAAAATTAAATTGCCACTATTGTCGCTCGAACCTACGACCTCCTAGCCCCATGTGCCCTAACACAAGAGCCACAGTTGCATGGGCTACACTACCCCACGTGAACCAAGGAGCACGTGCTCCTTTATCTTCCTTCCCATCGATGCAAAAGTCGAATGGACTACGCTCAACAAAAACTATGTGCGATTTGAACTCCGCACCTCACTGCTCCCAATGCGTTGCGCCAACCAACTCAGCTTCCACCTCACTTAGGTGGGGATAGGTGCTTACCACTTTTTGTCCTTCTGCCTCCTCCGAATAATGTGAACACCTACGCCTTCCTCTCTCTACCGTGTGCAAGTAATAAAACATGCAAGGGCAAATATCGAATGCAAATTAATGTATTGGCTTAGGCTAACCTTAGCCTTATTTATACACATGCCCAATATAATTTTTGACGTCGACTGCCTTTGTTTTAATTCGAATTTGAATATTTTGAATTATTATATTTAATTATAATTATTTAAATCCTAAAGGATTTAAATATTATAATTTAAATATTTAAAACCTTTTGGGCCTTTTCTTTTTAGGGAGAACCTTGCCACCATTAGTAAATATTTTAACCTTTGCCAAATTACCACCAAGGTAATTTATTGCCACCATTAATATTTTAACCTTTTGCCAAATTACCACTAAGGTAATTTATAAATCCTTTTTCAAATATTATGGAGAGGTCTTCCTTTCTTCTTGTTGCCTTATACCTCATATGCCATCAAGAGAAATATTCTCACAAATATTTCCATCAATTTAGGACCTTTAACCTTTTGACATTAATCAACCCTTTTGACATTAATTTCATCAAATTGGGACATCCAACCTTTTGACATCAATGACAACAAAACATGCTCAAATTTCCAAAAGATTCATCTATAGCTAGGTGTAACCACCATTATTTTGAGAGTGTTTGTTCACTTGTGTCTTCTACAAATATTGTCCAAAAAGTGCATTTTTTATTTTAAGTTTTTTGTAATTTTAGTTTGTCTTCTTGGATGCTAGACGTTTCTTGGGAACTCATTGCTTTCTTGAGAAAAAGAGACTCCTTTTTAAATGCTCATATTTTGTTGTAGATATTCTCATGACCTGCTACTCAGTTGATTATAGGCTTGTCTTCTCAAACTCAGGCTTGAATATGATCATTCCTTTTGATGCAACTACAACTTCTTTCACCCTAACCTTGAAATTGTTTTGCTAATAAATCAAATGTATTTGAATGTAGAATACCAAATTTTTCTATATTTCTTGATTGAGATGTCTCATTATAAATAGTTTTTATCTCCTCCTATTAGGTGCCTTATCTATATTATATAAATGGTTAGAAAAATGGGGCACCTAGTAGTTGGCTTAGTTGACCCATTACTTTGTGTCTTATACATATATCATCTGGCTCACTATAGAATCTTTGGTAAGGATTTTTTTATCTTATTCTAAATTTGGAAGTTGAGTAACAATTTCAGTGACATTCCTTTATCCTATGAAAATTTATTTTCAAAGATGAAATTATATATGAACCTTGTGAAATCTTTCCTCAGACAATTACACCCATTTTTTGTTGATACATCTAATTCTAATAGGCTCTGGAACATTTTGTTACAATATTTTGACATGATCAGGTATAGGCTTTTGACATGTTTGGGTACAAGCTTCGACGTTGATCTTTGAGCATCAAATTGCTAATTTAGTGAGCTCTCTCCTCTCTCTATCACATTTACAATACCTTTTAATGTCCAATAGCACTTTAATATTGAGTGCCAAGTATATTTATAATTTGATGAACTTTTTCATGTTCATAACGCTTTTGAATGTTAACTTATCATTTAAACATTCTTCATTCACACTCCTTGGTCCAATAGTTGTGAATATGTGTAGGAAAATAATTAATATAACTACAAAATTGTATTCATATACATTATCTTTGAGATATTATCCATTTTTTTTGAATACGTAGGGTATTTCTTCTTGCTTTAAAATTTAGTTCCTCTTGAAATATTCCATGGGATTTTTCATAGAGAAAATGGTTTTCTTGTTTTCTTGAGATTAACCTAATCAATTTTTATCATGGTTATTTACCCTTGAAAATTATTTTTAAAAGAGTGGTTCTTGAGCTACTCTGGATTGAAGCAACAGGACTTTAAGGAGAGATGGATCTTATTTCTACCTCCTTTGATATCATATTTTATAACTCAATGCTTCAATGATTTACATTATGAAATGTTAGATATTTAAATACATAGAATTCCTAGTTTTGGTATAACAACCTACTAACTAAACTTGTAACTATCATTTTTTTATAGTGCATGAACTTGTGATGGGTGGTTATAACATACTTATGTCACATGGACTATGATGTAATAATTCCTAAAATTCTCTCCTCCATAAAAGTGTGTTTTTGAAGGTGAGGTTGAGGAGGCAAAATTGCCATGTTTAATTAAAATATATAAATATTAACCAAGCAAATAGGAGAAAGAGTGCTAGGTTGGCATGCTATATTTATTAGGGAGGGATCTTAAAATTGGGCCCACTATTTAGAGAATATTGTTAAAATGTATGGTAAAATATCATTACTAGGTGACATGGAAGCAAAAAAAGGTTGTCACTCTAGGCATGAAGAAGAAATTGAATAACATTAAAGACAATAAATACCAATATAAAACCTCAAATCCTTGAGTTCTTCTCATATTAGATGCAAGTAGATTCCTTGCTCTATAGAATCCTTCACATAAAATTGAATCCATGTGCATAAAACTCAATTGCAACATTTGAGTTTGCATTTTAGCAATAACCCATTTGAAATATGGTCAAGGGAAGTAGGTCTATAGTTCTAAAATTTTCTCAATTTAAGTAGTAAGCTAGAAAATACGAAGGATGTTTTTGAGAAGGCCCTAATAAAACCTAAGATATCCTTTAGAAAACCATTCATTTTCATACCCCTCTATTGTAAAAATCATAAATGTATAATTTTTATTGTGTCAATATAATCATCGAAGGTGAAGAGTTTATATTTTGCAAGTCTTAGCCATTGTAAAGTCATGGGATTTTCCAATTTTAATTCCCAATTTTTTTCCTTCCCTCAATCCAATTAAGTACAATTATCCCTCAAAACTCTTAATCAACCCATTAGGAAAACTAATGAAATGTGAGCTAAAATAAAAAATAGGGGGTTACACTATTAAAGTGTGGTTGATGGCAAGTTGTTGGATTTTTTCTTTGAATCACTTGGCCAATATTAAAATCTTGCCAAGTCTCCAACCAAGTGGTTTTTTGAACATTTCCTTTCAATTTGTGTGACACTAAATAGCCAAAAATAAAGGGGTTGAAACCAAAGAAGAAATGTTTGAGTCTAAATCCTGATATATCACTATATTATGACCCTCTAATTCATCAAACCTATACCTAATTAAGAATTTAAAAAAAATGAGGTATTCTAAGTCATTTGATTTATTAGATGTTTATTGAATAAAATTCCTCATTGATAAATCATTAAATCCTAAACTTGTAAAATTTGGCAATTTTTTTATAAACTCAAATAATTTGCATAGATACAAAGGAATATAAAATGGATACACAAGAGGCCTTGAGTAGTGTCATGGCATCTAAAGTAAGCTTAAGGAATATTCACATAATACCAAGAGTTTATGTTGACACACAAGAGGTAAAGGAGATAAAATAGGTAGAGGAGATACTAGAGGAGGAAGAAGAAGAATGAGATCCTCCAAATACTCCTAAAGAATAGACAAGTTATTCATATGCTCAATCATTGATGAAATAAATTCAAGAAAGTTGTACCAGATCATATGTGATAAAGTAAAGGAAAACTTGAAGTTCATCCCAATTTATTCTAGAAAGGAATATCTAAACTAGGAATCTAAGTTATTCTTGGAGTATCAATTAAATATGGAGTTTTAAAGTAGGATAATATTTAGTGCCTCAAGTATGGGATTACCCTGAGCTTGTACATGCATGCATAAAAACATTCAAAAAGGAGGCACAAACCATTACACCAACACAATAGGAAGAGCATTTGATAATAATTACCCTTGAAAATATTAGGCATTTGTGTTATTGATGAGATTAATGTTGGCTATGTTCCCTATCAACCTCAAGATTAATACCAATTTTATAGAAGAAAGAACATAAGTCAGTGGGCAGATTTATTTATACTATAGTTGAAGAGACCTAGTGATGCACTAAAATATAAAATTCACATGAAGAAGATCCCCAATTTGTACTATATGCTATAATATTTATGTTAGGTAAAGAGAGTTATAAGGAGGTGAAATAACAATACTTAGGCCTATTGCATGTAGTACATTCATTCTTTAATTTACATAGATGCTAGATTTGTGATATAACATGGCAAATAAATTACTAGTTAGAGAACTTTAGGAAGAAGGAGTTCACCTATATCTTAGTACCGGATATGACCTATAATTCATAAAAATTAGGAATGGTTATCAACCTTGTTGTTGAACCATACGATGTTGGATGGATAACCTTTGCTAGTTTTTAAGTGTGCATACATTACTTGCAAGAGCTTTAATAAGTATAGTTATGATTTCAACCTACATGTGTATAAGCCCATCATGTAGAATATGCAAGGGCATTAGAAATTTTATTAGCCAAATGCAAGGATTTTGTTAAAACAAAAGGAAATTTATACTAAGGGAAGGAACCATTCAAAATTTTGATATATATTGTTCATCACATGTTAACAATGAAGGTAGTACACCAACTTGACCTAATTTATTGGAGATATAGTAAAGGGAAATATATTTTTTCTATTCAATATCAACATAGATTATATTATGCTAAAACCCTTGGATAGTAGATCAATTATAGAATAAGTTTATGAGGTTTGGATCAAAAATGTTGTATGATATTTGGGTTTATGATTTATACATTATTGTCTTTAGTATTTTAATAGATAAAAATATTCAAATCCTTTATATTCATGAAAAATATAGATGAACTTTGATAAAATATTTTTCTATGGTTTATTTTTTATAGGGAATAAATACAAATTCAAACTTTAGATTTGAAGGATGGATTTCACTTAGTAAAAATAATCACCAAATAGTAAAAATAATCACTAGATAGTAGGATCTCTAATATGTGATAAAAATGGATGTATCCTAGAAAGGACAATGTGTATTATAGAATGAGATAAAGAATAGGTAAAAGGTGTTGAGGGAAAGTAATGAAAAAATTGATACTAACTTTCCTAGATTATGGGATGAACACCATCTAGAAGAGAAAGAAAAGAGATAAAAATAAGATCAATAATTTATTGATAACCCATCATTGTAGGTGTCTTAAACTCAAATAACCTTATCTAATATAATTGTTACGGTTGATATGGTAGTTGTTGATCCATATCAAAGAGGAAGGATTGATAAGCATGGATTATTTATGGAAGTCATTAATAAAATAAGAAAGATGAATGTTATGAAAGCATCAACCTCCCAAGGAACCCAATATGAGAAAATGGAAGAAGGAGAGATATATTTCAAAACTATAGGGGAAATGGATGTAGAAGGGGAATAACCATTAGAAATTAGAACCAAATATGACTAGGAAGAAGCATAGCATACACAAATGTTCATGAAATAAGTCCTTAATACTATTGGAACTAATAGTATCAAGGAAGAAGTGATAAAAGTAGAAGCTATTATTGTAGAGGCTTAAACAAATTTTACTACCATGTCATCCCCTTCATCCATAAATATTTCATCCACTTCTACTCTTGATCTTTTCAAATCTTCTATTTATATTCCTAATTCTTTGTTTATCTCAATTTTTTTTGTGTCCACCCCTCCATAAACAAGCATAACCACTTTTATAGTAGTATATATTGGTTTATCTATATTCTTATCTAGGCCTCTCTTACTACATATTCATCATTATCATCATTGTTTATCATGTCTTAGTCAAATTCCATTCTTACTTGTCCACCAACTACACCTTGGAATCTACTAATCACGTGGTAATAAAATACACCAGTCTCTCCATCATTATCATTCGTAATATCCACATCATCCCAAAATACCTATATAAAGTTGATGTATACTTGAATCATAACCATGTCATATAGTTAATACAATTTTGATTATGTACTCCAACAACTTGGGTTGTAGGCTCCTCTTCACAAGTAATATTGCAAGTAGCCACATTACCAAGATCCTCCATAGGACCATCATGAGCTATGATGAGATTAGGTTTCCTTTCTAAAATATCTAATGCCACTATAAAATGCCCTTACATTCTCTTAAACTCCATGGTAAAGTGATATAGATATAATAGAAGCATACTTACAAAGGGTATGCACATAAATAGACAAAATTAATATAGGTAACTTTGCATTTTTCTCATCAAATATAAAATTCCTATAATCAAAAGTAGTAGGAGGTAAATAGATGTTTCTTGTGGAAGCATTCTAATTGATCCAAGCAATCCAACCAATTTTTTTTATTATCTCACTAGGATGACTACACTTAATTCACATAGGATTAGACTTCTAGGATCAATATAGTTCACTAAACAAGACAATCTAGTGGTAGCCTTAAGATACTTGAAAATAGTTGAAGAGGCATAAATGCTTAAGAAGAAAAACCAAGATTTGATAACAAAATCTAAAGGTTAAAAAGTAGAGATCTAGAATAAGGACAATCAAATCATTTAGTTATAGAAATATTTATAGATTTCTACGAAGATAGAAAATCTAAGGAAGCAACTTGAAGAGAAGAAAAGCGTCCTACAAAAATAGATAAATAAATATCAATAGAAATAGGAATAGTTAAGGCAATAATTTTAGCAAAAAAGACAAAGCCTCATGATCCAACTAGAAGTGAAAATAAAGTAGGAGAGATCATATAAAATAAGGACAACTAAATAATAGACCTGAAGAAATCTAAATAATATATGAAGAAATAAATAGAGAGGATAAAATCATAGGTATCCACTATATATTTTTTAAAGTCTCTTAGGGATCATATCCATGTAGAATTAGAATAGGATAAGGTTTATTTGACATACATTAAGGAGTGTGAGAAATTGATTGCTCAAACTAAAATGATGATTGATAGGATGCAAAAAAAACTAAGTATTAAGGTAGTCCATAATTAAATGTTAAAGCATACATCTAAATTTTTATACTAACAACTTCAACAGTTGGGTATCCCAGACAAGAAGATGGTGTAAGTATGGCTATTAAATAAACTTATCAAGAAAATATGTTAGAATACTACAAGACATCTTGAGACACATTAAAGATGTTCCTATGTGAAATTAAAGTAGAAATATGTGGGTTTATAAGCAGTGGATTGCACAACCCCCTCAAAAATTAGGGATAACTTTTTTGCTAGTGCTTAATATGCTATAATAGTTGAGGAGAAAGAAAAGTTGATTGAGTCAAGAGGAAATATCTTGGAAAGACAATAACAAAATCCTTGAATATCATTGCCAATTTGGAGGTATTGCTAGAAAGTGTTAAGAATATGGATAAAATAGAGAAATATATCCCAAGGACCAATATGATGATTTAGAAGTATTGATTATATGATGAATGGTATCAAAATCCTATTAGATATGGAATGACATATGCTTTAAAATTTGTTATCATGTTGAAGTTCACTCACAAAAAAAGAAGCTCCATGACTTTGTAATTTTGATTTTTTGGAAGGCCTAGTTCTAAATACTTTGAGCCCAAGGGAACAAGATATATTCAAGGCTCTTTAATTAATTGATCTTGATTTTGTCATGAGATGCTATATTTGTGGTAGTAAAGCTACTACCACCACCCGTAAAAACCAAATTAAATCATGTAAGGGGGGGAGAAGGTAGAAATCGAAGGTGATTTGAATCACAAAATGATGAGTGAGTAAAGGAACTTGTTGGAATATTTGAATTGCTTGAGGATGGATTAATTTTATGGAATCAAGAATAAAATCCAAGAATTTAAAGGAAATTTGGTTAAGTTATAAGGTTGTTAATTCATCTACCAATAATCCACCAAACAACCTCCTATTCACTTGGCATTTAAAAATTGCTAGACATCTAGCGAATCATAAACTAGAGTATTATGAGGCATAAATTATAAGGATATGGATTTGATAATTTCATATTTATATCTAAGTACTATTAGTAATGATATACATGATTTGAAAATTTTTAGTGTTAAATTTAGTTGGTTATATAACCTTTTATCATCTAATATTTAAGATGTCACTAGGAGTTAGAATTTAATTTATTTTATTAGCACTCTATAAATAAAATTGATGATTATGATGAAAGGTTTTTTTAGCTATTTCTATAATACTATAGCTACTCTATAAGTTAAATTTGTACTTGTTATTTGAATTGTAATTAATAAAACAAATAGTGCATGGATTCTACTATAAATTATGTCCTTTGAGTTATTTATTAATTAATGTGTTATGCTTATGGATAAACCTTCCAATATCTTGTTAGTCATCTCTATTGGTTATTGTAGGTTATCCAAAGATCTAGTGCATTGAAGTTATTTGGTCCCTTCTAAATTTTTCAATTGGATTAATGCTAATCTCACCATAGTTACCCAACCATATTTGTTTATTTACCTTTTTTTCATATCTACCCCAATTTTTCTAAATTGATTAGATTAGTTTAGATTAATGGGGATTATGTTGAAAATATGTTGAATATTTTTCATGTTATTATGGCAAGGTTAACTTTAAAAGGTACTAGATACTTTCCATGTATCCTCGCTAAGGTTTGGAGTTGGGCCAAGCCTCGAGCAGGGGTTTGGGGGTGAAAACCCCTAAAAAATGGGGGTCTGAGGGCATCAACCCCCAATGGAAGTTTTAGGGTTTCTTAAGCTATTTTTAAACCCATGTGGGCTATTTAAGGTTAAATATTTGAACCCATATTTTTTGCCCATGGTAGTGTAAAATTTGTTCTTATGATGTTGTTATTTAATTGAACTTGCATCAGGGTTTGAAGAGAGATGAGAGATGAACATTATTGTATTGGAGATGGTTAATTTTATACAATAAGGAGATAAAATTGTGTTGGGTTTTTTACCAAAAGTGTTTTCTACATGAAATACTATGTTATGTGTGTATCTGCTATCTTCTTCTTATTATTTTCTTTAATTATGTATTTACTAATTTTTTATATATAGTTTATCAGGGCCTGTTGCTCTTCATTTGGTATCAGAGCTAGGTTTTTAGCTTTTTTTGAAGAATAAGAGTTTCAAACCTATGATAATTTAATTCTTGAGTGGGAGTTGTATGCAGAAGAATTTAGGCAAAGGAAAATTATGGGAAGCACACGGGTAGAGATTGAAAAATTTAATGGATAAAATTTTGAGTTATGGAAACTCAAGATGGAAGATTTATTGGTTGATAGAGATCAGTGGATTGTACTCTTGAGAATAAAACCAATATCAATGATAAATGAGAATTGGCTAAAGATAAATAGGAAGGCAAGGAGTTCTATTAGATTGTGCTTATCTGATTTGGTATTGTTGAATGTATCGACAGATACCACGACAAAGTTGTTATGGGATAAGCTAGGAACTTTGTATTAGATAAAGTTATTGGTAAATAAACTCTTTATCTAGAAGAAGTTGTATTTGCTTCGGATGAATTATGGTGACTCTATGGTTGAACATCTGAATGCTTTTAACACTATGGTAAGTCAATTAAACTTTGTTGAAGTAAAAATAGATGAAGAGGAAAAGTGTATTACTTTACTTTGTTCATTACCTGATTCGTGGGATAACCTAGTTATGGCTATCACTAATACTACTTCTACATTGAAAGTAGAGGATATAGTAGGAATATTTCTATCTAAGAAAATGAGACAAAAATATTCTGAGGATTATCATCAGGAGTATGCCTTGGCTGTGAGAGGTTGTTCTCAAGAAAGAAGAAAAATGAAATCAAGAGAAAGAAAATCAAGATCTAGGGGTAAATTTGTTGCTCCAAAAAAGAGGAAATGTTGGAAGTGTGATAAAACAAGGCTTTATAAAAGAGACTACAAATCTAAAAAGGGTAATAATAGTCAATCATATGATAAATAAAGTTTTGCAAAAACAAAGACCACAAATGAAGATTCAGAGGATTTATTCTTAGCTACAACGTGCTCAAGTGAATGCCATGACTCATGTCTGATTAAATCAGGTGCTTTCTTACATATAAATCCTTATAAGGATTGGTTATATGAATATGAAAAGATAAATGGAGGTGAAGTCTTCTTGGGAGACAATTCAATATATAAAATAATAGGTCAAGGAAGAGTCAAGTTGAGGTTAAAATATGGAAGAATTAAAATCATTTTTGGTGTGTTGCATATTTTAAGTTTGGTAAGGAATCTAATATCCATGAGTAAGATGAATGACATGGGTGCGATTATGGTATTCAATAAGGATAGCTGCAATATGGTTCATGTAGTCCTGGTGTTGGCAAGGAAATTTCGTGCATGAAATATTTTTAAACTTGAGGCTAGCACTATAATTATTGATTGCAATAACTCTTTAGTTGTAGAGGAGAATAATATGGTAGAAGTAGCTTTGAGTATTCTTGTAGAAAATACAATATTGTGGCATCAATGCATGGGGCATATTGGTAAGAAATACCAAACATAAAAATTGAAAGGTATTGCTAAAGGAATTTTTGATTACCCATTAAATTTTGATTTTTGGGAGCATTGGGATTTTGGAAAGCAAACTCAAGTCAAGTTTCCTAGTAGTGCTACAAGATCTAAAGGAATTTTGTATCTAGTTCATAGTGATGTGTTTGGAACTATAAAAGTACCATATTTAGGTAAATATATCTATGTTATTACATTTATAGATCACTTTTCAAGAAAGACCTGGGTATATATTTTACGTAACAAATCTAATGTTTTCAATAAATTTAAAGAGTTTAAGGCTCTTGTAGAAAATTAGATAGAGAAAAAAATAAAGGTTTTGAGAAGTAACAATGGTGGTGAGTATTTATTTAATAAACTTGATTAGTTTTGCAAGTATTGTGGAATAGAAAGGCAAAAACAACTCTATATACTCTACAATAGAATGGAGTTGCAGAACATATGAATAGAACATTGATGAATAAGACTAGAAGTATGGTAAGTGGTGCATAGTTAGAAAGTAAATTCTATGTAGAAGTTGTGTTAACTAATTGTTACCTCATCAGTAGATCTCCTACCTCAAATTTTGTGGACAAGACTCCACAAGAAGTATGTACTAGTAATAAACCCTCTCTCAATCATATAAGGGTTTTTGGTTGCAATGTTTATATGTATATCCCATAAGTTAGACTATAAATCTAAAAAATGTATATTTATGGTTTATAGTATTGTTGTTAAAGGATATAAGTTGTGGAATATAAAAACACAGAATATTGTTTACAATTGTAATGTGATCTTTAGAGAAACAAAAGGGGTTCTAAAGTAGGAAATGCAACCAAGAAAAGAACCTAAAATAGTTTTAGTAAAATTAGAACAAGAGGAAGAACCTGAGGTAGAATCTGGTGCTATAGAAGAAGATGAACTATAGAGAGAGTCTAAAGAGGAAAATTTAGAGGAAGAATGTGAGGAGGAATCTAAATATGTAGAACTTGGAACTCCAAGTTTGAGGAAATCAGATCAAGTGAGAAGCCTCCCAAAAAGGTATAGCTCTTCAAATCATTGTTTTACACTTAATATATTAGTTGCTAATGAATAACCCAAGATTGTAAAGGGGAAAATTTAGTCAAGTGAGAATAAGTCTTAGAAAAGGTCTATGGAGAAATAAATGGAGTCCCTAGATAAAAATAAGATGCGAGACTTGGTGAAATTACCCCTTAGAAGAAAACCAGTTGGTTGTAAGTGGGTATTCAAGAAGAAGTATAATATAGAAGGAAAGTTAGACAAGTACAAGGCTTGCTTGTAGCAAAAGAATTTTCTCAAGTTGAGGGAATTTAATTTGGTGAGATTTTTTCTCTTGTGGCTAAACTAACTTCAATTAGATTTTTGTTGGCTACTTTTACTGCTTTTGATCTTGAAGTAGAACAGATGGACGTAAAGACAACATTTCCACATGGTGAACTTGATGAAGACATATATATGTCATAACCAATATGCTTTAGGGTAAAAGATAAGGAGGAATTGGTATGCAAGTTGAAAATTTTTCTTTACAACTTGAAGCAATCTCCAAGAATGTGGAACCAAAAATTTGATAGGTTTGTTTTGACACTTGGGCTTGGAAAAAGCAAAGCAGATTTGTGTGAGTATTTTAAACAAGAAGGTGAATTTTTTGTTATCATTGTTTTATATGTGGATGACATACTATTAGTTGGTAACAATAAGGAGATGATAGAGTTACTAGAATCTTAGATATATTCTGAATTTGACATGAAGGATTTGGGTGCTACAAAATTTACTTTGGGTATGAAAATAATAAGGGATCGTTCAAATAGAAAGTTGTGGTTAAATCAAAGGAAATATGTTGATTTGATACTACAAAGGTTTAGGATGCATGATTGTAAACCAGCATGTATTACATATCCTATTGGTCAAAATTTATCTGTTGAACAGTGTTGTAACAATCCTCCATATATAGTTACTACCTTTGAATAGAATGATAAGCTATAGTTGCTTTTGTTACTAGAACAAGTTACTACTGATAGTATTTGTGGTTGCAAGAACATGTACCCTCCTTTAGGCAACTGGTTAAGGGTTTATCGTGATAGGTAAGGAGAGATATAATGGAGGTGTGAAAAATCACCACAGCTCATGGGTACATGGAAGCCCATAAAAACTACATCCATATAAATTATTGCATTTTGTATGCCTTGTTTTTAGAATATATGCCTTGATTTGTTAATATTTATTTAATGCATGGGTTTTATAGTTTTTAGTTAATTAATAAAAATTTTATAATTTTTATTTTATCTTAGTATGTCAAAGTTGCATTTGGACCATGGCATCCCCTAATTTTTTAATTAAAAGAAAAATAAATAAATGAGAGTAAGAAACACAACCACCTAGCTAGTTGAGGTGGCAACTAGCATGCTATGGTCTTCTTAGCCCTTCACTCCTATAAAGTTAAGCAAGTTTAAGGAAGTAGGGGGTTAATGGTGGTGGATATCAATAGCTGGGTAAGGAGTAGCCAATAGGAGAATAATAATCTATTGTCCAAAATTGCAAGCGAGTGAAACCAGGTTGGCTCTATAATAATCTATAGATTTTGATGAATTAGATTTATATGATATCTTTAAAATTTTTGCATTAACTCTAAAAAATTATTACTTTTATTTAATGGAAATTCAATATTGATAATTGTATTTCAATTGTATGTTGCAGTAATTAAACTTGAAAACTGGATTGAGAATCGCATGCCCGAAAAAAAAAAATTAATGATGCTATTTTATTAAAAAAATTTGAATGAATTTTGAACTGTTACAGTATGAGACTATAGGAGTTTTCCTTATGTTGTTTTCAAGCATCTGTAGGATAAAATTATCTATTGATATTGATAGCATATTGTATTCTTGAGTTTTGTTTGTGCGGTGACTCTTCAGTCCATTCATCTTGTGCTTATCTAGCCTATTAATAAAATTAAACTTTAGTTTCATGTACTCTAGCTTTGGTGCTAAATGGTGTCTTCTTATATATAGAATTTATATTATTATTTCAATACTACCTGTGTGGATGCATCTTTGAAATGGGTAATCTATCTAGTGTTGTGCTGGAATTATCTCCTATTAAATGAAAATTGTTTTTGATTTGAGTTTAAAAAAATCATTTAGGATGCATTATTAGTATGCATATCATGTCTAGAGGACCATTATGATCCTACTCACATTTATGGTCAACCCAAGTTTTCGTATTGGGGAGCTGGAAGTTGTCGGTGAATGCCTGCATCAAGGTTGTTTTATATTCATTGAATGCGATCGTGATAAGGCTTGTGCGCTTGGAAAAATACCAAGCATTATAATTTTCCTTTTTAAAAGGTTAAAGAGTGTTGAATTACACTCTCTTATCGAGGAGAATTCTTTGCTATAACAATAATTTGAAGTCTTGGGCATTGAATTTCATAAATTAGCCAAAGATTATATATCTCAAATCAAATTTCATGGTTAAGCTACCTGTTGCTATTGAACTATTACACTATGTATAAATTTAATTGCCATTTATGCCACATATATATATATATATATATATATATATATATATATATATATATATAATTTGTTTGAATTGTATAGTGGGGTATCTTAAATTAAAAGAAATTATTATAGATTAACCTTAACCGAAATTTGAAGCCAACGTGATGCTTTCAATTTAAATTGGATGCTATTTTTCAATAAAATGGGATTCAGTAAGAAATACTTGGTTGAAATCAAATGAAAAGCTTGTATTCAATTTTATTTGAAAATTTCCATAGAATATCTTTAACTATTTTTTTTATATTGATGTATGGTCATCAAATTCTAATATATGTCTAATGTGATACCGTATAATTTGACTGCATAATATAATGTTACTTGGATTGAATTCAATTAACTTGCTGATTAAAAATTATGTAGTATTAACATTCTCGAGCAAGTATTATAACCTCATTATCGAAATATTCATGTTGTTAAATCGTTCCAAGAAAAAAATATTTGAATGTACTTATATTATCTCTTTGATACGTTCGTATGAAAATAAAAGCTTTAGGTTTTCTTTAAAAAATGTAATGTTATCTTTGTAACTGAGGTTTAGTTAGAAACAAAGCTTCTTTACCACATTCTTTTAGAGAACCCTTCCGTAAAAATTATGTACAAAACTATATGTTTGTTTTTTAAATTAATTATTAAATCTTTACTTTATCCAAGAAATAAACTCGAAATCATTTTCTCTAAAATTAGACCTTTAGTCAGCTACAAATCAACTATAAAAGTCATGTTTAGTTGAAAAGTAAAGCAAAGGATTTAAATTTAGAAAGATAGATTTTAGAGTAATGACGTTCTTTTTCTTACAAATAAGTTAGTGACAAAAATAAAAATATAATTTTGGTTTCCACTTTAAAGCTAATAAGTTACGTGTTCCACTTTGAATTGTAGTTTCTATGTTTTAAAATATATAAGATTTTATAACTTCATTTATTTAAAATATTTTGAAAATTATATAGGAGTTATTATGTCTCTTTTATAAAATCTAGTGTTTAGTGATATTTGTATAATGAGTATAATGTTGGCTTATTTTATTACTTTATTATGTTTTTTTTTAATTATACAAATGATGAAATGAGTTAAATTGTAAAAGTAAGTACTTTGTTTTATGAAAGTTTAATTCCAAATAGTTGTGATATATGTTGAGGTTAGTTTAGGGCTTGGATCTTGATTAAACACTAAATCCCTCCTCCATTATTAATATTGTAATTTGAGGTCATTGAGGTTAGTTTGGGGCTTGG
Organism: Wollemia nobilis; assembly: GCA_028583015.1. NCBI lineage: Eukaryota > Viridiplantae > Streptophyta > Pinopsida > Araucariales > Araucariaceae > Wollemia > Wollemia nobilis. The sequence continues at coordinate 37,311,416 of JAQPPZ010015824.1, read as the reverse complement.
ATATTTATTAAGCACTAAACCGTTAGAGAATATTTAATCCTAAGTTCATCGAGAAGGATGAATATTCAATATTCATTATACTTCCTAAAATATTTTGTCATAAAAGAAGATAAAATTAAAACACCCAATACCGGTGATTACGGGAAGGAAATTTATAGCTTCTTGAATTTAAATTTGATGATCATGTGATTTTGAATCCACGTCCTTCAATGGGATCATCATCTTCAAGTTCTTTCAATAGTGGAGTCACTAGGTGAATTGGTCTTAGCAAGAATGCAAGCTAAGATAATATAAACTGCTCATTGCAATCAAGAGCCTAACAAATTTTTCCTCCATAAAATCTCATGCAAGCTAAGCATAGAAATCATAGCATCCTATATTCTAAACATTTCAAAGAATGATCCAAACAGCTAATTCACCTAACAAAATTCACCTAGCTAAAACTAACAAAAATACTAGGAGTGAAATTAATTACAACATTCAACATTTCAAATTTCCCAAGGGTAATGATCCAAAAAACATCAAGCCTAATAACATTTATTCCAATATATGTTGAAATAAGGCAAACAATGTTGAGCTTAGAAAAATTCACGATCATCAAAGGTTAAATGAAATGCTAAAAGTGTAATGCATTACAAAAGATGTCACATAACTTTTGATAGAAATAATCCAAACAACCTTGATTGTTATTTGAACAACTTAGAGCATCAACTCACAAAAAGGAAAATACTAAAGTTTTTTACCCTTACAAATGAGGATAATTTCTCCTTATATAGATTTTGCTTAACCCTAAAATGAAATAAACTATTACATAAAATATTGGTCAAAATTGATTGGGCATGATCCTAGGATGAGTTGGCACCACTCGATCTCTTCATTTTTCTTTGCACATACTTGTTAGGTAGTTATGATTCTTGATATGCTTGTAATAATTCAATGAGGTGGATGTCACTTTCTAGCTTTGATATATGCTACATGGTTCAACTACTCATTTTGGGAGTGCCACATATCCTTTGCATCAAGGTCCTTGAGTCTAGGATGTTGTTGTTGCATCTCTTGCCTTCTAGACTATTATTGTTATGCCTTATGCCTTCCAAATCTTATTTTTTGCTTAATACTAGTATGTCACACCACTAGAAATTAACCTAAGTGAACTAAGTTTTTTTTTTAAGTAAAAAACACCTTACAGGGCCGCTTTGGTCTGAGATACCACGACCAGGGAATTCTACACCGTCAAAGTCACCCGGGAGTCAAGCCCGGCCCTGCTTGCACCAACATTATCAATTAGATTTTGGGTACCCAATTCAACATTTTGGTAGGGTGGGGATTCGAACCTGGGACCTCCCTTGGAAGATTACCCTCTCCACTACATCTCACCTACAACACCTAAGTACCTAAGTGAACTAAGTTGTTGCTCTATTTTGCTTTGCATTCTAGAATTTGCTTACATTGTACCAAAACTCTTGTAAATTTATTTGATATTGTTTGGTAAAATGATTTGAATCCTCTAATATTCTACTTTATTCCTAGATTTATAAATTCTGAAGGGTCATTCTTCCCTTTTTCTTCTACATTATTCCAAATATTTTGAAAATTATGTTGATGCTAGTTCCAAGAAAGCTCAACTAGCTTTCTACCTTATGAGTTCTTATTTTATTGGAAGCATAGAGATTTTTCTAGCTCATATTTTCTATAGGCCTAGCATAACTTAAGGTTGTCATATTAACTTATATACCTAAAAGTCCTCCCTTGGATTTGGATGAAGAATTATACAAGTATTTACTTCGATAAACCTTCTCTTCTTTACTACCACTTTTGAGGTGACCTCTATATGGACCAAGAAAGCTAAACAATCTGTAGAAATTTCTTAACTTAAAACATTCAAGATACTTATGATTCTATAGATTTTCATCTCTTCTAGCCAATTCCAATCTTTTGTCCAGTCACCTCAAGTCTTGCTCTTTTCTCCACTTCTCTTGGTTTTTCTTTTATAGGAGCCCTTGCTATGTGATTGTAATAGATCCCATTGTTTATGGAGTATAGCTCAATTTTAAAACCCCTCCTCAAGATGATGAATGAATATAAGGCCACTAAATGAGACTAATTCTTGCTAAAAGGTAGAACCTTTTAGTTGTCACTGAAATGGCTTTGGTATTCTTACCCATAGACTTAGTTATCAAGTTCGAGTTCGTATTCGAGTTTGATACTTTTAAAGTTCGAAATAAATTCGACATGTTTAAAAATTCATAATAAAATTCGATATATATAATAAATGTATATATTTTCATATATATTTTTTTAATATAAAATTTAAAAATCAAATATATAAAATTAAAATATTTGTTTTTAATAATATTTTTAATCATTTTTTAAAATATATTAAAATATTTTTTTAAATATAAACATTTTTATAACTTTATGTAAATATAGTAATTTTTTAACGCATGAAAATATTGTTAAAGGTTAAATCAATATTTTTTTAGAAATATAAATTATAAGTTTTCTACCAATTATAATAAAAAATTGTTATTATGTATAAAAGAAAGCACTTACACTATTTTATATTATTCAATTTTAAAAATTAGAAAATTTTAATTTTAGGTTTCCTTAGAAGTTAGGGTTAAAGAGCAATTTTTCTTTTATTTTAGGGTTAAAGAGCAATGTTTTTTTTTTTAAAGAACTCCTAGATTATTTGAGACAAGGAGTATTTCAAATAGCATGTGCAATTCTCTTAAACGATGATAAAGAAATAAAGAAAACAACATCCCCATGAGGTTGAGAATAGATTGAAAAGGGTTTGTTCATAGCTGTTGTGTATATAGCACTTTTTCTATATATTTTTCAATAGCTAAAATTTGATTTTAGGGTTTTTGATTGCTTCCTCGTTATTTTTTTCAATAGCTAAAATTTAATTTTAAGGTTTTTAATGCTTGTTTTTTCACCCAATTTTTTTTTGCCAAATTTAGGGTTTGTTTGACAAATTTATTCGATAGGGTTTCAAATTCGATGATTTTCAAATTTTCATATAAAAAAATCAACGAATTTGATAACTAAGCCCATAGCAAAATTTGCTTAGCTATCATCAAAATGGTTGTAAATGATTCTCTTTATATTTTAGTGGGTCAACATGGCCTTGTAGCATGGGGAGTTTCAAATTTGATAGAAAATTTCTTTGTAGACCTATTTTTGTCAATGTTGGTATCTTCTTAGCATCAATAACTTAATAAATCGAAGAAGCTTTAGGTCCTCTTGTCATTTAGCTTTGGGTAATAAGTTAGTTCAAATTTTATATCTTTGTTAGGATTTGCCTAGTGTAGTGAAATTTCACTACAATTGCTTTCCACCTATAGTAGTGGGTGTGCCTTGTTTGACATATTGCACCTATTGGATACTATAGTGTGTTATTTTCCACCTATAATGGTGGGCATTCCTTGTTTGACACATCACACCTAAAAATACTACAATATGCTTTTCCACCTCTTATAGTGGTCTACATATTTTTTAACATATCACTCTTACCAAATATTGTAGCGAGATGGTTTATTTTTCCTCTTTGGATTATCTCCAATATTGTTAATCTTTTGAGTGGAAAGTAAGGTTTTAGGTGATATGTTACATGATTCTATCTTGACAATAATGTGTCATGCAAAAGCATGCTAGAAAGGAAAAAAAATCATATTAAATTATAAAAATGGTTTTCTATGTAATATTTTGTTGAGCTTTGTAGGGATATCATAGGATAGTGCTTGTATCTATGCACTTTGATTTTGCTTAATTGGAATCCAATTAGAATTTTTTATCGTTCTGGGACTTTTTTGCAAAGAAAATTTATTACAACCATATGGTGCAAGTAAAAATTATTTTCTTCCAACCATAATTCTAGGAGAGCATGCAACTAAGCACCGAGTATTTTTTCTCCTCTTTTGCATTATATGGCTATGTTTTTGTATTTCGCCTATTTTTATCTAACAATATTATTTTGCATTGGCATATATTTAAATTAACAAAAAAAATATTTTTGGATCATAGCATAGCATTCCATTTATATTTATTTGGCTATTACATATTAATATTTTTATTTTTCCCTAAGGACTCATGATTAGTTATTCCTTGCAATATTGTTTGTGGTCCTTAGGCAGGGTTAATATGTATTTGTAAAAGAACTAACGATTGAATTGTAAATGGTGGAGCTCTCCATATTATTAATATGGGATAGGGGTGGACTATATATATTTATCCTTGGATAAGATGATGGTTAGTCATGTCAGTTAATAGTTTTGGTTCCCTTCTATCACCTAGTTTACCATCTTTTTGCCATTTTTCCTTATCATTTCACTTGCTAACTTTTTCAATATTCTAAAATAAGGATATAGGCATGACTAAGGGATTATTTTAAAGGTGTTACCAAAGTGTATGTCTTTATGATCACAATGTTAAGTGGTAATCATGGTCAAGTTTTAGGATTTTCAATGTATAGTTCTATTGAATTAGGGAGTTGTCCTAACTTCTATTTTTGTAATGCATCCAATTCTATATTCAACAAATTTGGAAGAAATGGCCAATGAGTCCTCATAATATTCAAATTGAGGTTGAATACCAACTCTCCCCATGTAAATACCCTATGCTAACTAACACTAATTGCATGAAAAGTAAAGTGCAAAAAATAAACAGGCATAAAAGATTAAGGGTGAGTGTTTTAAATGAAATACATGTATAAACCATAGAAATAGAGTGTAAGTGATTAATTAACCCAGGTGTTGTAGGTGAGTTGGAGAGGAGAGGGCAATCCTCCAAGGGAGGTCCCAGGTTCAAATCTCCACCCTACCAAAAATCTGAATTGGGTACCCAAAATCCAATTGATAATGTTGGTGCAGGAAGGGCTAGGTGCGACCCCCGGGTGACTTTGACGGTATAGAACCCCCTATTCGTGGTCTCTTAGACCAAGGCGGCCCCATAAGGGGTTTTTCGCTTTAAAAAAAAAAAGGTGATTAATTAAAACATGATAATTTTAATAATTTTAATATTATACCATTCATTAAGTATGAAATCGATAAGTGTATGAAAATATAGGAAAAATCACAATGCATTAATCGCCATGCACTTAGCATATTAGGAGGGCAGTGACACTGATGGAATACATAAGGACTTGCTAATTTCTAAATAATCTCATCAGGTCAAAGCACAATATGGGTTTCATAGAGTGTATCTTTAAATTATTATATCCAAATATGTTTACAATGGATCCTATGCCTCTTATTGCTCCTAAAATTAAATATCTAGGGAATATCTAAATATAATGCACCTACAAATATTACATACCTCTAGATATTCCTCTAAAAGAATTAGAAGGATTCTAAAATGAATTATGTGTTGGTGATATTACATTATTTAGTCATGTAATAGTTTAGGGGGTGTGATTATTAGTTTAGGGAGTGATTAATATTTAGGTCTATAGTATGTGTCAAGGTGTGAAGTGTGTGAGGTGTTAAGTAGGCAAGTGTGAGTAGGTGAAGAGTTGTGTGAATTATCATGTGAGAGCTATGTAATTATGAGAGAATTTTTAGTATGAGATAAGAGGTAAGGTCAAGATACATGCATATGAAGAGTCTTATGAAATTATATATTAATGACAAAACATTGTAAAAAGTATCAAACTATCATTGCTTCATGCATGCTATTATAGATTTTTGTTAATAATATTTCAAGTGCTTTATGTGTTCATTATTGTGTGAGAATTATTGTGATCCTATGGAATTTATATTATGATAGGTTTGGGCCCATTTTATAACATGGTATCAAAGCTATGGTGAAGATATCATTGATTGCTAGATTGTAAGAGTAATTATTGATTGTTGGATTGGAGAAGCTACAATGATAGAGACATTGTAGTAATTGTATGATATTATCCTTCATATTTGCTGATAATAGTATCAGAGCCATCTTGGTTTAGAGTCATTGTGTTGCAAACAAAGAAGAAGATACTTGGTGGTTATCAAAAAAATTTCTTACATTCAAACAAAGAAGAAGAGGCTTGGTGGTTACCAGGCATTTTTATTATGTCTAGAATTGATGGAATATACTCTATTGGGAATCAAAAGCTTAAATATTGAAGAGGAATAGAATTAGAGAATAAAGAAGGAGGTCACTCAAGTATTGAATAAGGGCTAAGGTTGTCCAAATTGTAAAATATTAGAAAAGTTTTGGAATAAATTACATTATTTGATACGTGCTAATGGACCACCTTGGGTACATCTCTAGATTAGGATTTTATCATAAGGTTTGAGTAGTTACTCCATACAATATAATAAATGCACAAGTGTTAGAATGTGCAATGATGTAATTATGCATGTATTCCACATGTACATGAGTCATAGGATAGGTAGATGAAGATTCATGGGCCAAGGGACATATCTCCTTATATATATGCCTTTGATAGAAAATAATTATAATAATAGGGGGAAGTAAAGTGAGTTTAATCGGTATAATGTAATTCATGCATTATTAATGGAGTGTTTAAGTCCTCCATTATATTACATTGTACTATTTTTGTGAGCTTTCATTAATGGCTATTTCTAGAGTTATTGCAAAAGTTTCTCATATATTTTTCCTACATATTATATTGCCATTGTCATATAGTTAACATTGCTAACTCATTTTACATCTTGTGGTTGCATTTCCTTAAATATAGATCATCAAAATATAATAGTGGTATCAGAGCACAAGGTAGATTAAGAGGAAATAGAGAGACACAAGAGATATTAAGAGGAGATAGGAAATATCATTTTAAATTTTTTTAAAATTGCATTTGGCTATATTCTTTCCACAGAGTTGCAAAAAAACTTGTGAAGACTAGAACTTAGCATTGATTACACTAGATTGACAAATCAACTAGTGAAGATTCATTATCTATAGGTTTAAGGAGATTACTATTGTAATTTTCTAATACTTTGTTGTAGAAAAGAGAGGATTCAAAGAAATTTGGGAAGATTCCTACAAGAGCTAGGAAGAATATATTCTTTAGAATCTATCCAACATTTGAAACAACTTGAAGATTAAATATTTAGAGACCTTAAGGAGAAGGTTCCATTACAAGAGTTGTATATTTAAAGAGAGAAGATTAAGGAGGCTCAAGAAAGACATATCCATTGTATATTGAAGATTGAGAAGAACCAAGAAAGAAGAAAGAGTGAAGAAAGAGCAAAGTAGCTCTAGAAGGAGGAGACCTGAGAGAAATATCTCATTGAAGAACTTACAGATTTGGAAGATTGAAGATAGATAAGGACTAACAAAGTTCCTATTCTATATTTCAAAAGCAATAGAATTAGGAGATCCAAGAAAGATATCTCATTGAAAAAATTCCATAATTGAAGATTGAAGAGATCAAGGAAATGTCTCATTGAAGTTTTTAGAAGAAGAGAAGTTGTATAAATTAAATATCCAATAGAGGGGTCTCAATAAAATTTGGAAGGAGAAAGAAGGAGAAGGCTAGGAAAGCCTCATTGAAGGAGATTTGAAGAAGTTCTTGATAGTAAAGATTTTGGGACAATTGTTGCCCTCCAAAAACAAGCCCAAAAGAAAGAAATATTTGGCAAGAATTTTACCAAACTTTGGAAAGGATTTCCAAAGACCTCAAGACATTCAAATTATCGAGAAGAAAGCAAACAAATAGGCCAATATTGAAGTCAGAATTCAAAAAATGATACTAGAGGTGAAAGGAGCTAGAATAAGCCATCAGATTAGATAAATTTGAGGAAAGCCACAAAGGCTTTGTTGAGTGGTATTTTCACCCAGTTGTGAAAGTACACTCTCCTTTAGGATTTGGGTTCCAAATCCCCTCTTGCAAATAAGTTAAAAAAACAACTTCTCCAAGGTCTCCGCTGTATTAGCATTTACATGTGTGTATTAATAATCCCAAATAAAGATATTCAATTTAAATGCTTGGAACACCTTAGTGATTGCAAGTAACTGTAAACAAGGGGCAATGTTAGTTTATTTCACCATGAATCTTTAGTGATTGTTCATTATTTTTTTTTTTTTGGATTTTGAAAAATTTTAAATGTTTATTTTAATGCCTAAAAATAAGTTAAAATTTTTGGAAACAATAAAATGCAAAAAAATGAAAATGAAATGCAGAAACTGAAAATAAAATGCATTCAGTATGATGCTATCCTATTTCAACAAAACCGAATATGTGAGGTCTTCGTGCATGCAACCTAACCTATTGGACTTGCAAAAAAAGCACAATTCCCATAGACTAAGTGCTGGTTCCTAGGGTACGAAATAAAATTCATATTTCAAATATTCGCCTAATGTAACCCACAAAAAATGGCATTAAAATTATCTATAAATTTGAAATCTAAAAAATGAAAGAATAAACATTAAATCCATAGCATGCAAAGAGAATCTCCTTTCTTGCCCACAAGATGCAAATTTCTAAACACTTTTGCATTAGAAATGTGTCATTTTACAATAGCAGAATTTTTGGTTTTTCCAAACTAATATGTGGAAGAGAAACAACTCAAACAGGCCCAGAATGGCCTTCTCACCTTCAGCTCTCCAACTCTGCTTGCAACGGTTTCCCACCCCTGTCCATGAAGAAGAAAAACTAGTCTACAAAAGAAAAACAGCCCAACTAGGTCCAAAATGGCCTTATCGCCTTCAAATATGCAACGCTACTTGCAGCAATTTTCCACCCCCCTTTTTGGCCTCTTTGAATGATGTATTTAAACTTCTGAAATAATTGTTTCTCCTTCCTTGATGGTTCGTTTCATTTTTTTATGGCTTCGTTTCACCTTCCCTGACTGTTCGTTTCACCTTCCCTTGTATGCGTGTGCTTTGGTTTCCATTTGGTGGCCCTTCGCTGCGTTTTCTCCACATGGTCTTGCATTCGTTTCCCTTCGTGTGTAACGACTATCTTAAATGATTTCAAATCATTAAACATTCCTTATGTAACACTTGTCTTATTCACTGGATTTTGTCCTTATGTCCATGTCACTATGCAGGTCTGTTACCTTAGCGAAAATGGAACATGTTGCGATATCGCGACACTTTTGCATCCTTGCTCTCTTTTGTTACTTTGAGTCATGAAAATGCAACATGTCACGATATCGCAACACTTTTTCCCTTTTGGCCGTGACAGTGCAACATGTCGCGATATTGCGACACTATCTCTCTCTTAGCCGCAACGATGCAACATGTCGCGATATCACGACACTTTTCCTCCTTTTGCCGCGATGATGCAACATGTTACGATATTGTGACACTTTTCTCTTTTATCCGTGATGGTGCAACATGTCGTGATATCGCGACACTTTTTCTCTTTTAGCCCCGATGATGCAACATGTCACGATATCACGACACTTTTTCCTTTTGACCGCGACGATGCAACATGTCATGATATCGTGACACTTTGCTATTTTAGCCACGATGATGCAACATGTTGTGATATCGCGACACTTTTTCCTTTTGACCGCGATGGTGCAACATGTCGTGATATCGCGACACTTTTTCTTTTTGGCCGTGATGGTGCAACATGTCGTGATATCGCGACACTTTTTCTTTTTGGCCGCGATGATGCAACATGTCGCGATATCATGACACTTTTTCTCTTTGGCCGTGATGATGCAACATGTCGCGATATCGTGACACTTTTTCTTTTTGGCCGTGATGGTGCAACATGTCGCGATATCGCGACACTTTTTATTTTTGGCCGCGATGGTGCAACATGTCGCGATATGGCGACACTTTTTATTTTTGGCCGTGATGATGCAACATGTCGCGATATCATGACACTTTTTCCATTTTGGCCGCGACAGTGCAACATGTCGCGATATCGTGACACTTTTTCTCCTTTGGCCGCGAAACTGCAACATGTTGCGATATCGCAACACTTTTTCTCCTTGTGGTGTTTTGCTTTTTTTTCCTTGATTTTTAGCCTATGGGCCACTTCGATATTCTTGGAACACATGCAAAAAATGTGGGTCCCCAATTTTGGGGTACGTTGTGGAGCAGCCACAATAGGTTTGAAGGTTGATTTGGAGTAAGGAGTTTGCTGATTTTACAACAAAAAATTGAAGGTTCATAGAATAGCAAGTTAAATAAAAATAGACAGCTTTGAAGCTGCTATATAGAGGAATTCAATAAGGCTACTTGGAGGAGATTTGAAGCCACAAAACCATAGTTTTGGGTAGCAAGTTAAATAAGTTATAAAGTTGCAAATTTGAAGATTTGAGTTGATTTGAATAGCAAGAAGAAGCTACAAAAATAGACTAGTTTAAAGCAGCAAAGCATAACAAATTGGAGCTGCAAATTTCATAAAAAATAAGCAGTAATTAGGTAATCAAAATAACCAAGAAATCCATCATCATACGAAGATAAAAAAGGTATGCAAAATTGGTGTAAAGAGTTCATTATTTGAAAATTTTATTTATCTTATTATTATATTTTATCAAGCACCAAATTCAATGTTTAAGGATACAAAAGGAAGGTTACTAGTTTAAGTCTTCAAAGAAGTGCATAAGATATTTTTTACAAGGAGTAAAACCTACACAAAAGAAGAAGAGTTAGATATATTTCAAGAGAAAGAAAAATATCAACATCCTACTATCTATTGAAAGTAAATAAGACACTATTCTAAAGTATAGATTGCATATACAATAGTGCAAAGCATAGCCATCCAAAAGGTATAGTATTTGCATGATTAAAAGGCTTGGAATCATCATTGGAAAGTTAACCAAGCAAGGAGTCTTAGGAGAGAGTTTCCAAGGAAGAGAAGGCAACATTGAATCCACCATTGAATGCAAGAAAAACTACAATAAGTTTTGGTGAAGACAAGCCACCAAAGGAGTATCATAACCACCAAAGAATAGAGAGGGTGCCGCTATACTAAAGTCAAGAAAGAAAGCTACAAAGTGGAGATAAAAATATCTCAAAGTCCAGGTGCATTCAAGGTATTCTATCCCAATATATAACAAATTTATTTTTGGGTCATATTAGCACCATATTTATCTTTTACAAAGCATCAAATAAAGATAAAATTGAAAGTGTCTTAAGACACCAAAGTAGCACGAGAGGTGTAGTCATTGAGCAAAAATATTATCAAGTATTAAAGCATAATATTAGAAGCAAAGGATATAGAGCCATATAAAGGCTCAATATCATCCCATTCAGTGCCACGATTTTATGAGGGTAACATTCATAGTGCACAAGCAATCTACAACAAGAATAAATCTAATTAAGGATAGCATAATACCAATAGAATAAAGCAATAAAAGTGTGAGTTGCAAGAAGGATAACATAAGGAGAATAACATAACACAAGGAGATTAACTTCAAAGAGTTACCCATCAAAAGAGGAGAGAATCTTGGATGAACAACCACCTAGAAGAAAGAATTGAAACAACATAGGAGTTTCCACCTTCATTGGAGAGGAGCCACCGTACGTTGGATATCAAGCAAGCACATTGGAAAAGAATCCAAACAACTTGCAAAGAGTTGTAAGAGCGTTAAATAAATTAGGGATGTTGGAGATCCTAGTTACATGCAAAGAAAGAAGGATCCACTTGTCACAAGCCATCAAAGGAATCTTGTGCCACTTGGCACAAAGGAGAAGAGTGCTTACTAACTCTTAGTAATGCCTCAAGAGGAATATTTCATGCACAATACTTGCACCTATGCCACCCACTATCTATAGGCTTTGATAACACTATACAAGCACAAGGGAATAAATTATCATTCTTCTAACATCCATAGAAAGAGATAACGTCTGCATCAATGTATTCTAAAGTTTGTAACCTCCCTTCACCACCTAACAAGAAGATATACGTTCTAAGGTAACGTAAGTGCCATGTGGCTTGCATTCCAAAGGGAGAAAGAGGAGTATTAATACCTTGCCTAAAGAAAGCATGCACATCAAGCTTACACAAAGGTCAAAGCGCATTAAAGAGAGAAGAAGACCATCTAAAGAGCACCATAGAATGTAGAGCATTTAATGCTCACTGTAATACTTTGAAGACAAAGGAAATACAATGATCCAAAGCTTTGAAAGTACAATCAAGAAAAGAGCTAATCAATGCATAGCACATCACATTACAAGGAAGGTATATTTACAATGAATTTAATATTTTCTTTCCATGAAGTGCAAGGATATATAAGGTTAAGTAAATTAAATTATTGTTGGAAATTTTGAGTATAGTGTTGTCATTGATGTCAAATATTTGAGGTCATAGGTTGATGACATTAGTTGTCATTGATAACTTGGCATGGAAAAAAGACAAGGTTTATAAGTTGGTTAAAATGCAAGGCAAATTGACAAAAATAAAGGGTTAAAATATTTATATTTTAAGCCCAAGAGGTTTGGGACAAAGCTCCAAGTGATTGGTTAAAAGGTTGAAGGCCCTGGTTTAAAAATCCTAAAGGAAGCAAGTGACTAAGGCTCAAAAAGGAAATAATATTATAATAGTTTAATATTATAATATTAAAGTTAAAAGGTTAAAGCCTAAAGTTAAATTATAAAATAATTATAATATTTTATATTATATTATTTTATAACCCAAGGTGGGTTTTGGCACCAATTTTAAAAAGAATTTTTAAATTCTTAAAAGTGTCGATGTTCGAAGCGTGGGTGAAAAATCCATATAAATATGGATAAATTTCATAGCCCTAAGGTGGTATTCGATATGTGTTTAAAGTGTTTAATGTGCGATTGATTCAAATATCCGACATGCAAAATCGTGAGTGGAAGAAGACGAATTATTATTTAAAAAAAAAAAAAAGGCTTGGACGTGTTAAGGAGAATATCATGCGATCTTACTCCCAACCAGGCGGTTGGCCTAGCGGTAGACTGGGTAGTGTTTAAGTCGTAGGCGGACAATAGGTCATGAGTTCAATTTCGGGCGGTGATAGTTTTGAAATAAATTCTTTTGGCAAGAAATTTTGAGCGAAGGATAAAGTGTGCATCATGCATTATTGTCTTCATGTGGGTGGTTGGCCTAGTGGTAGCCCAATTAGTGTGGGTGAGTCGGCGGCTAGGAGGTGCAGTGGTCAAGTCTCACCATAGTATTTTTGGTAAGCAAAATATTTAATTTTATTAAACCTAAGGTTGAGTTGCTAGGCGCTTAAGGTTGAGTTGTTAGGCGCTTAAGGTTGAATGGTTAGGCGCTTAGGTTATGTTTGATTGTTTGAGCGCCATTGGACTTAGGGAGTTATAAGGGAAATATTTTTTATTTTGCTGCCATTGTTTAGAAGAAAAATATAATGGAGAGTGTATTTTTTTGAAATGTTGTTTTTGGAGTAATAAGGAAATTAGTGGTAAATATTTTTGGGTATGTTTGATGATATTTTAAGTGGGAGATAAAAGGTGTAGAATGTACCTTTATTGTTTGTAATATTTGATTCAATTTTGAAGGACTTGGTTCATGAGTTAATGTTTTATTTTGAGAAACCAAAAGAGGTATAGAGTATTGGTTTGGAACAAATTGTGCACATAATTTGAAGGTTTGCTAACTCATAAAGAGGTGTTGTGCTAACCCTTTTATAGTTGCAAAAGATATTGTGTGTAAGCAAAATTTTTGAAGACATATCTCCATAAGAGCAAGCTAAAAGGTATGGGCATATCATTCCTTGGTTTAAAGTGTTTGTTGGAATAAATGTTTTGGAACATAAGGTGGAGTGAAAAGGATTGTTTGATAAGCATTGTTGGAAATGTTTGAGTGAGGATTGTGTGCTTCATTGTTGAATGTTTTGAGAACATTTGAGATAGAGATTGTGAATTATTTGAGTTAGGGTTTGAGACCTACATTGTGCTCTTTGTTGGAAGAAGTGTGAAAACACTTGTTTAGGGTTTGTGAGCAAATTGTGCTTCATTGGTTGAATGAATGTGTGAAGCTTTTTGGCATTGGTTTTGAGTGATATTGAAAGTGAATGTGTAAACATTAGAAATCATATTTGTGAAAGCAAGTGTGTGCATCAGGAAGATAAGTGTGCTAGACTAGATCTACCTTTAAAAGAGCAATAAATGTGAGACATGTGAAAGCAATAGACTTAATGATTGAGTAGAACATATTGAGTCTTTGATAGAGCATATCATTCTCTATATGTTCCAGAGGTTAAAAGAATTCTAAGTAGAATTTGTTTGTGTGAAGAAAGATTTTTGAAAAAGATTTAAGTTGTGTTTGTATGCAAGTTATGGAAATATTTGAGCAGGTTTTGTGAGCAAATTTGAGGAAGTATTTGAGAATATTTAAAGGCATATTTGATCAAGTATTTGAAAGACTTGAAGATAGATTTGAGCAAGTCTTTGAGAAGGCTTGAGGATAGATTTGAGCAAGTCTTTGAGAAGACTTGAAGGTAGATTTGAGCAAGTCTTTGAGAAGGCTTGAAGGCATATTTGAGCAAGTCTTTTGAGAAGACTTGAAAGTAGATTTGAGTAGAGTTGAGAGTAGGTTTGATTGATGATTTGTTCAAGCTTTGTGTTAAGGCTTGAGGAAAATTTGAGTTAAAATTGAGAGCAGGTTTGATTGATGATTTGTTCAGTTTGGATTAATTTAGTTGAAGTTTTTATTTGTAATATTTGTGTTAAGGCTTGAGGTATATTTGAGATAGAATTTGGTAGATTTGTGAGCAGAGTTAGAGTAGATTTATGCTAGACTTGGGATAGATTTGAGATAGAGTTTGGTGTAGATTTGTGAGTAGAGTTAGAGCATATTTATGCTAGACTTGGGATAGAGTTTGGTGTAGATTTGAGATAGAGTTGAGAGTAGGCTTTGGAGGTGATAGAGTAAAGAGGATAATAGTCTCTAGTGGATAGAGATCCATCAGCCAGTGTAGTGGGGATAGAGGTCTCCTATGGAGAGAGATCCATAAGCCAGAGTAGTGGGGGTAGAAGTCTTCTAGAAGATCACCAACCAGAGTAGAGGAGATAGAGTTATCCTGTGGAGAGAGATCCATGAAAAATAAATGGGAAGATAGAGTTCTTCTATGGAGAGAGATCCATGATTGAGGAGATAAAGTTCTCCTATGGAGAGATATCCATGAACCAGTAGAGGAGATAGAGTTCTCCTGGATCAAGATCCATAAATCAGAGCAAGGGGATAGAGTTCTCCTATGGAGAGAGATCCATGAACTAGAGATAAGGGGAAAGAGTTCTCCTATGGAGAGAGATCCACAAATCAGAGCATAGGGGATTGGTGTCTCCTTTGGACAGAGGTCCATAAACATTGTAATAGGGAATTGATTCCCAAGAGATTTGTTGAGAAAATTTAGTAGAAATATTTTCTTCGTGGAGTAGCCCACATTGGGTGAACCACATTAAATTTGTGTCTCTCTTGTGTGTGATGATTTGTGCATTGCTTTGATTACTGCTATTGATATTGCCATTGATAATATTGGATAATATTGTTTGGGAAATAAAAGTAAAATTTGGTCTTATACTGTTCACCCCCTCTCAGTATAAGCCTGTGTTCTTCAATTGGTATCAGAGCGGGTTCCTTCGGAAGAGTCTAACAGCTTGAAGGAAGAGGTTACAGGAACACAGATGGCATCTCAAAATGGATCTTCATCAAATAAGGCACCATTGTTTGATGGGAACAATTATGCTTTCTGGAGCATAAGAATGAGGACTTACTTGATGGCACAAGGATATGAGACATGGCAAGCCATTGAGGATGGGTTCACACCTACAACTAATCCTCCCACAGATAAATATGGTAAGCTCTTACATGTGAATAATGCCAAGGCTATGAATGCAATATTAAGTGGATTACGTGAAGCAGAATTTGTGAAAGTTATGCATTGCAAATCAGCAAAAGAGATTTGGGAAAAATTGAAGCAAACCTATGAGGGAAATAAAAATGTCAAGATGGAAAAACTACAAAACCACAAGAAAAGGTTTGAAGATTTGAATATGGAAGATGAGGAAGACATTGCTACATACTTACTTCATGTGGATGAGATTGTTAATACCATGCGTGGACTTGGATTTGAAATTGAAGAATCCAATGTTGCTCAGAAAGTTTTAAGGTCACTTCCTACAAGGTATGATGGAAAAGTTTTAGCTATAGAAGAGATGAAAGATATTGATCAATTGACTATGGATGAGTTACATGGAATTCTCATAGCTTATGAGATGAGAATAGTAAAGGATCCCAACTCCAAGAAAGAGGTAGCTTTCAAAGCATCAAAGAAGACAAAATATAAGAAACCAAAATCAAGTGGTGAGTCAAGCAGTGATGAAGAAGCTAACTATGGTAGAAGAAACAAGAAGGACTCAAGAAAGCACAAAGGTATGAAAATAGTGAAATGTTTCAATTGTGGAAATTTTGGTCACTATGCATCTAATTGTCCATAAGTTGGAAGTAGTAGTAGTGAAGAGAAACAGGATCATAAGAAAAAGGAAGGAGGAAAATCTAGGTATGAAAAGAAAAATAGGTATGGTCAAAACAAGCATGAAAAGAAGTTTTTTCAAAGGCACAAGAAGAGTTTCTATGTTGATAAGGGAAGCAAGGCTTCAAGTGATAGTGATGAAAGACCCTCAGATAGTGAAGAAGAAGAGATTCTATTTTTGGCAATAGGAGAGGAAGAAAATGCTCCTGTTGAAGGTAAAGTTGAAAAGTATGAAGATGCTCTTGAAGACCAAAAAGTAGAACAAGATTCAGAAAATGAAGAGGAAGGCACAGTAGATCTAGAAGCAGAACTTATTGCTGCTCTTAAAGAATTGAAAAATGTTAGAAAGCAAAATTCAAAATTCAGGGCTCAAGTTCAAGAATGTGATGAAGAAAAAGAAAAGCTTATACAAGACCTGACAAACTCAATAGCTAAGACAAGGAGATTTAAAGAAAAGTTAGAGGTAAAAGTCTTAGAATGTGAAATATTAGAACATGAGGTAGTTTCACTAAGGATGGAAGTGAAATATTCTAAGGACAAGCTACACAGGTTTGGGAAAATTTCAAAGACTTTGGATAAGATTATCAATGCACAAAGATCTTCATCTATCAAAATAGGACTTGGTTTTGAAGAAGGACAAGGGAAACAAGAAGAAGGGTCAAGCTCAATCTCAAAGGAAGAAGTTTCAGAGGAAGAGAGTGAAGGAGAAATTGAGACTTATGAGGATAAGTTGAAGAATAGAAGCTTCACTAAGAAAGGAAACAATGCACAAACAAGGAACATGGATCATCACAAAGAAGAAAGGACTAAGAGACCAGTGGGCTCAAGACAAGATTTCTTCAAAGGACGTTGTTTTTCATGTAATCGGTTTGGTCACAAGGCTATGCATTACAGGGTTCATGGAAAGAAGGAATATGGTTTTACTAAGAGGAAATTTAAATATGGATATCTCTTCCAAGGGTATTGCTACTCTTGTAATCGATTTGGTCATAAAGCAATCCACTACAGGGTTCATGACAGAAATGATTATGGCTTCACCAGGAGGAACTTCAAATCATTTGCACCTTCTAAGAACCACAAAATTAAGTGTTATAAGTGCAATAATGTTGGGCATAAGGCCAAGTGGTGTAGAACAGAGTTTCCAGAGCTTCCAAAGACAAGCAAGAATAGGGACACTCAAAAGGATCAAAAGGGTATGTTGAGAAAGAAGGTTGACAAAGGAAAAGAGCATTGTATGCTGGGAGTAGAGATACTCCCACCCCAAAATTAATCACCTCAAGGAGAGGAGGTGGGGAGGGGGCTGAGCTAAGAGTCTTATATTTAGCCCCAAAGGAGTCCCTTTGCCATTGATGTCAAAGGGGGAGATATTTGAGTAAGGGGGAGAGCATTCAATTAGGGGAGCAGTTTCGGGGAGCATATTTGGAATCCAGTGGTTGAAAAAGTTTTTTTGAAAAGGGTTACCATCAATGACAAAGGGGGATATTGTTGGAAATTTTGAGTATATTGTTGTCATTGATGTCAAAATATTTGAGGTCATAGGTTGATGACATTAGTTGTCATTGATAACTTGGCATGGCAAAAAGATAAGGTTTATAAGTTGGTTAAAATGCAAGGCAAATTGACAAAAAGAAAGGGTTAAAATATTTATATTTTAAGCCCAAGAGGTTTGGGACAAAGCTCCAAGTGATTGGTTAAAAGGTTGAAGGCCCTGGTTTAAAAATCCTAAAGGAAGCAAGTGACTAAGGCTCAAAAAGGAAATAATATTATAATAGTTTAATATTATAATATTAAAGTTAAAAGGTTAAAGCCTAAAGTTAAATTATAAAATAATTATAATATTTTATATTATATTATTTTATAACCCAAGGTGGGTTTTGGCGCCATTTTTAAAAAGAATTTTTAAATTCTTAAAAGCGTCGACGTTCAAAGCGTGGGTGAAAAATCCATATAAATATGGATAAATTTCATAGCCCTAAGGTGGTATTCGATATGCGTCTAAAGTGGTTAATGTGCGATTGATTCGAATATCCAATGTGCGAAATCGTGAGTGGAAGAAGACGAATTATTATTTAAAAAAAAAGGCTTGGATGTGTTAAGGAGAAGATCATGTGATCTTACTTCCAACTAGGTGGTTGGCCTAGCGGTAGACTAGGCAGTGTTTAAGTCATAGGCGGACAACAGGTCATGAGTTCAATTTCGGGCGGCGATAGTTTTGAAACGAATTCTTTTGGCAAGGAAAGTTTGAGCGGAGGATAAAGTGTGCATCACGCATTATCATCTTCATGTGGGCGATTGGCCTAGTGGTAACCCAAGTAGCGTGGGCATGCTGGAAGCTAGGAGGTGCAGTGGTCGAGTCTCACTGGAGTGTTTTTGGTAAGCAAAATATTTAATTTTATTAAACCTAAGGTTGAGTTGCTAGGCGCTTAAGGTTGAGTTGTTAGGCGCTTAAGGTTGAATGGTTAGGTGCTTAGGTTATGTTTGATTTTTTGAGCACCATTGGACTTAGGGAGTTATAAGGGAAATATTTTTTATTTTTTTGCCATTGTTTAGAAGAAAAATATAATGGAGAGTGTATTTTTCTGAAATGTTGTTTTTGGAGTAATAAGGAAATTAGTGGCAAATATTTTTGGGTATGTTTGATGATATTTTAAGTGGGAGATAAAAGGTGTAGAATGTACCTTTATTGTTTGTAATATTTGATTCAATTTTGAAGGACTTGGTTCATGAGTTAATGTTTTATTTTGAGAAACCAAAAGAGGTATAGAGTATTGGTTTGGAACAAATTGTGCACATAATTTGAAGGTTTGCTAACTCATAAAGAGGTGTTGTGCTAACCCTTTTATAGTTGCAAAGATATTGTGTGTGAAGCAGATTTTTGAAGACATATCTCCATAAGAGCAAGCTAAAAGGTATGGGCATATCATTCCTTGGTTTAAAGTGTTTTTTGGAATGAATGTTTTGGAACATAAGGTGGAGTGAAAAGGATTGTTTGATAAGCATTGTTGGAAATGTTTGAGTCCTCTAAGTCAATGTTGTCATTGATATCACCTGATAGAGTTATCACTCTTATTAAGGAATTCTGCAAGAAATAAAGTCTCCCAAGTCATCCAGGAAAAAGCTTCATCAGTGTAAAAATGAAAGGAAAAAGGATCCATAATATTTTAATATTATTGGGAGAATAGGTTAAGTGTTGGTTTATAAAAACCCAAGGTGGGTTATTGCAAAGGTTAAAAAGGAGGTTTATTTAATTATACCAATATTGGGCATTAAGACAAGGTTCTAAGGTTTAATTAAATTAAACCTAAGGTTGTTTTTAATTTATAATATTTAAATTTAAATTTAAATTTAAATTAATTATAAATTAAAAATCACGCTGGCATCAAAATTATTCGAAGCACCGACATGATTGCAAAAGAGGACAAAATCATTATATAAATACCATAAAAAAATATTTACCAAGGTATTGAAGCACATACGAAAAGGTTTTGTTTTTTGAAGGCCTTATGATTTAGTAAAGGCTAAAGGTGTGAAGGTTCGGAGGCTCTAAGTACAAAGGCCAGCATGGCCTAGTGGTATGTTGGCTTGGTACTAAGGAGGAGGTCCCACGTTCGATTCATGTGAGGTCTTTTGTATTGCAAGGAAGAAGCGCTTGAAGCGCTTGTTTTTTTTTGGAGGAGCGCTGTTCGTGGAAACTTTATAGTGGACGTGCCATTTTAGACACGTCAGGGTGTGTTGCCAAATGACGGCTTGGCTACGGCTAAGGCATTGGGAAGGAGGACATCAAGGGATCGAATCCCACCGAGGGCAAGGCAAGTGGATTTAATTTTTGATTTTGTTTAATATTTTAATTTTTGCCAAGGTTGCCTAAGGAGAAATAAGGATATGGTATGCCCTAGGAAAGATAGAGATTTCTATTGATTTTTTGTTTATATCATATTATATATCATTGGAAAGCTCTTTTAAAGATCAATTTGTTTAGATTGATTAGAGGAAGAAATAAGGTGTGTGCAAGGAGATATTTCTAGTTTTGTCAAGGAGTTTTAAAAGTAAGTTTGATTCATTCTTTTGAGGGTTTATTTCTTGCATAAGAGGGTATGGTGCATTTTATTGAGTAGGAGTAATAAGATGTTATTGAGATATTATTTTAATTATTGTGTTATTACTCAAGACCTCTAACCCTTGTTGATATTGGAAAAAGAAAATGTGTTGAGTGTGGTAGATTTAGTGGACAACTCATAAGGCATCAAAAAGGTATGGGCAATATTCTTCATTGACTTATTTGGGTGATTGATTTCTAAAAATATATTTGGAGAGAAAAGGATTTATTGTGGTTTACTTTTGAGGAGTTGTTGGTTTAATACTTCAAGGTTTTCTAGTTTAAGAGTTGTGATTAAACATTATTTTATAAGCATTGTTGTTGAAGCCAATTGGTCATGCAAAGAACTTGAACTTGAGTTAAGAACATGAGTATCATTGTTATGTGAGATTTGTTGTTGAGCATTGTTGGAAATATTTTGAGTTGGTTGATACATGCTTGGACTAGGGTTTGTGGAAAGGATTGTTCCTTGAGGTGATTGGTTGAGTAGAGTTGATTAAGCCTAGTCAAGTGATTGTGTGAAGTGGTTGTTCAAGTTCCATGAAACAAACTATTCTATATTCTGATTTGAGTTGATATTGAGATTTGAGAATAGAACATATTGAGTCTCTAAAAATTCTCTTTATGCTTCTATGAGATTGATTTGAGTTGAGATTGGTATTTGAGTATAGAACATATTGAGTCTCTAACAATTCTCTTTATGCTTCTATGATATTGAGATTGAGTTGAGATTGGGATTTGAGTATAGAACATATTGAGTCTCTAACAATTCTCTTTATGATTCTATGAGATTGAATTGAGATATTGATTTAGCATTGAGTATAGAATATATTGAGTCTCTAACAATTCTTTTTATGATTCTATGAGATTGGACAAGTTCTGTATGAGCTTGTTAAACTGATTTGAGGTAAGTCTTTGAGAAGGCTTGGGGACTAATTTTGTGTAAGCTTTATATTTGAGGAAGTCCTAGAGAGGACTTATTGAGCAGATTTGGACAAATCCTAGATAGGACTTATTGAGCAGATTTGGACAAGTCCTAGTTGTGCTATAATGAATAAACTATGTTTAGTACAAGAGATTGAGCAGAGCTGTGCTAGACCAACTGGACTATATTTAGTACAGTATTGAGACAAATATTTGGAGGTGATAGAGTATAAACGATAGAGTCTCAATGGATAGAGATTCAGCAGCCAAGACAATTGAAGACAAATTTGAGTGAGGAGTCTTCAAGTGGAGAGATATCCACCAGTCAATGCAGCAAAGAGACAAAGTCTTCTAGAAGATCACTAGCCAGAGTAGAAGGGGAAAGAGTTCTCCTATGAAAGATATCCATAAAATTGAGATTTAGGGGATCAACATCTCCTTTGGATAGAGGTCCATAAATATTTTAATTGGGAAGGATTCCCATGAGATTATTTGAGAAATATTTAGAAGAAATATTTTCTCTATGGAGGTAGCCCACATTGGGTGAACCACATTAAAATTGGTGTCTCTATTGTGTGTGATGATTTATGCATTGCGTTGGCTATTGCTATTAGTATTACCATTGATTATATTGATTAATACTATATGGAAAATAAAAGTAAAAAGTGATCTTATACTGTTCACCCCCCTCTCAGTATAAGCTTGCATTCTTCATCTCACTGGAGTGTTTTTGGTAAGCAAAATATTTAATTTTATTAAACCTAAGGTTGAGTTGCTAGGTGCTTAAGGTTGAGTTGTTAGGCGCTTAAGGTTGAATGGTTAGGTGCTTAGGTTATGTTTGATTTTTGAGCACCATTGGACTTAGGGAGTTATAAGGGAAATATTTTTTTATTTTGCTGCCATTGTTGAGAAGAAAAATAAAATGGAGAGTGTATTTTTCTAAAATGTTGTTTTTGGAGTAATAAGGAAATTATTGACAAATATTTTTGGGTATGTTTGTTGATATTTCAAGCGGGAGATAAAAATTTTAGAATGTACCTTTATTGTTTGTAATATTTGATTCAATTTTGAGAGACTTGGTTCATGAGTTACTGTTTTATTTTGAGAAACCAAAAGAGGCATAGAGTATTGGTTTAAAACAAATCGTGCACATAATTTGAAGGTTTGCTAACTCATAAAGAGGTGTTGTGCTAACCCTTTTATAGTTGCAAAGATATTGTGTGTGAAGCAGATTTTTGAAGACATATCTCCATAAGAGTAAGCTAAAAGGTATGGACATATCACTCCTCAGTTTAAAGTGTTTGCTAGAATAAATGTTTTGGAACATAAGGTGGAGTGAAAAGGATTGTTTGATAAGCATTGTTGGAAATGTTTGAGTGAGGATTGTATGCTTCATTGTTGAATGTTTTGAGAATATTTGAGATAGATATTGTGAATTATTTGAGTTAGGGTTTGAGACCTACATTGTGCTCTTTGTTGGAAGAAGTGTGAAAACAATTGTTTGGATTTGTAAGTAAATTTTGCTTCATTGGTTGAATGAATGTGTGAAGCTTTTGGCATTGGTTTTGAGTGATATTGAAAGTGAATGGGTAAACAATAGAAATAATATTTATGAAAGCAAGTGTGTGCATCAGGAAGATAAGTGTGCTAGACTAGATATATCTTTAAAAAAGCAATAAATGTGAGACATGTGAAAGTGACAAACTTAATGATTGAGTAGAACATATTGAGTTTTTGATAGAGCATATCATTCTCTATATGTTCCAGAGGTTAAATGAATTCTAAGTAGAATTTGTTTGTGTGAAGAAAGCTTTTTGAAAAATATTTAAGTTGTGTTTATATGCAAGTTATGGAAATATTTGAGCAGGTTTTGTGAGAAGGCTTGAGGACAAATTTGAGCAAGTCTTTGACAAGATTTAAAGGTATATTTGAGCAAGTATTTGAGAATACTTGAAGATAGATTTGAGCAAGTCTTTGAGAAGTCTTGAGGACATATTTGAGTAAGTCTTTGAGAAGACTTAAAATAAGATCTAAGAAAGTCTTTGAGAAGACTTCAAGGAAAATTTGAGCAAGTATTTTGAGAAGACTTGAAAGCAGATTTGAGCAGAGTTGATAGTAGGTTTAATTGATGATTTTTTAAAGCTTTGTGTTAAGTCTTGAGAACATATTTGAGATAGAATTGAGAGCATGTTTGATTGAAGATTTGTTCAAGATTTGTGTTGTCTTGAGATATATTTGAGAAGTATTGAGAGTAGGTTTGATTGATGATTTGTTCAATATTTGTGTTAAGGCTTGGGGAAGATTTGAGATAGAATTAAGAGAATATTTGTAAGTAGAGTTAGAGCAAATTTATGCTATACTTGGGACAGATTTTGGTGTATATTTGAGATAGAGTTTGGTGCATATTTATGAGCAGAGTTAGAGCATATTTGTGCTAGAGTTGAGACAAAATTTGGTGTAGATTTGAGATAGAGTTGAGAGCAAACTTTGGAGGTGATAGAGAAAATATGACAATAGTCTCAAGTGGATAGATATACATCATCTAGTGCAGTGGGGACAAAGGTCTCCTATGGAGAGAGATCCACAAGCTAGAGCAGTGGGGGTAAAAGCCTTCTAGAAGATCACCTACCAGAGTAGAGGATATAGAGTTCTCCTGTGGAGTGATATTCATGAACCAGCTAGGAAGATAAAGTTATTCAGTGGAGAGATATCCATGAACCAATTGAGGAGATATATTTCTCCTGGATCAAGATCCATGAACCAGAGCAAGGGGATAGAGTTCTCCTGTGGAGAGAGATCCATGAACCAGAGACAAGGGGAAAGAGTTATCCTATGGAGAGAGATACACAAATTAGAGCATAGGGGTATTGGTGTCTCCTTTGGATAGAGGTCCATAAATATTGTAATAGGGAATTTATCCCAAGATATTTGTTGAAAAAATTTAGTAGAAATATTTTCTTCATGGAGTAGCCCACATTGGGTGAACCATGTTAAATGTGTGTCTCTCTTGTGTGTGATGACTTGTGCATTACTTTAATTACTACTATTGATATTGCCATTTATAATATTGGATAATATTGTTTAGGAAAGAAAATTGAAAGTTGGTCTTATATTGTTCACCCCCCCCTCTCAGTATAAGCTTGTGTTCTTAAATTATTGCATTGGAGACACAAATAAATTACAACCTTAGTGGATTAGAAATCAATTAAAACAAGGAGATTATATCTTTAAGAGCTATTTCAAATTGCATTATTTGAAATTCAAATATTATCAAAGTATTTGTAAAATATTAAACTAGGAGATATAAGGATTTCTACATTGAAAATTAAAGCATTATTTTTTGCAAATATTATCATTTTCTAAATTTCTAAATTAGGGAGATATAAGGAATACTACATCAAAATTTAGATCATTGAAATTTAGAAAACTAGACCATTGAGAATTAAAGGATAAAGGAAGAAAAAACATTAATTGCTTAAAAGTTGAAAATTATTATTTATACTTGTCTCTTATACAAATTAAAGGGACAAAAGGAATCCAACTATAGAGTCTTGAAAAATAGAGAACATTATCAAAATGAAAGTGCATATATCAATAAGGAGAAATAAGGTGAAATTAGGAGTTGAACATTATATTAAAATTGGCATCAAAACCTTAGGGATTCAACTCAAAAGGAAATCTAAAGAAAACTAAGCACTTTACCAAGATCTTAGTATATTCTAATTACTTGGGAGATATAAGGGCTTCTACAAAACTTAAGATTTGAAAATATTTTATCAAGTTTGTTCACATATTCTTAACTAGGGAGTCATAAGGTAGACAACTACAAAGGTTTTGGAATACAAAACTTCCATCAAAATTGTTCTAAATACTTGGGAATTAAAAGGTATTCTACCTAGATATTTGGAAAAACTAAATTCTTATCACAACCATTTATTGAAAATTATGATTCTCAAGGTATTATCAAAATACTAAGTAAAAATAATGTCTACTTAAAAAAATACAATGAATAAAGATATATAAAACATCATAAAAAAGGAAATGACAAACGTGATAAAAATCATGATCAAGAATTTACTTATAAAGTCTGAAGGAAACTTAAATATTACTTCAAAAGTGATCTATAGTGAAGCCTTAGAAGAAAAATTTACAACTCTGGAATATTATCTACAAGCTAGAATCATTGAAGTAATTGATAATGGAAAGGATGATATTTAAATTACTTTAGACATTGGTAACATATAATATATGGCATTACTTACATTAAAATATTACAAATATGATCATGTAGAACAAAAAGGATTGATTGAATCACTTAAAGAGAAAACAACAATAGATGAATCCTTCTTAGAGAAGATATTTTAATCCTCATGCAGTATTGATACTTCAAGTTCTACTAACTCAAGATCTTATCATGATGCCTTAAGTGATTGCTCAAAATATTTTGTACTAAAGTAGAATAGTGATAAGAAGGACAAAGATAAAGAGAAAATACTTTTGCAAGAATCTGGTGATAGCTCAACAGCTCATGAAAGCACAAAAACTAACTCCAAAAAAAAGGATAAAGAAGAAGAAGAAGAGGAAGAGGAACCTAAATAATGAGGTATACAATGCAAATTAAATGAAGATAATACAAGGAATATGACCAAGCCAAAAAAGTATTCAAAATATGAAGATCATATTGAAGACTAAAGTCTTAAATACCCAAATAATGTAATACAAGGGGTGTTGGAATATATTACATTATTTAGTACATACAAATGTACCACCTTGGGTACATATCTAGATTAGGAATTTATCTAATATTAAGGTTTGATTAGTTACTCCATGCAATGTAATAAATGCACAAGTTTTAGAATATGCAATGATGTAAATGTGCATGTAGTCCACATGTACATGATTCATAGGATAGGTAGTTGAAGAGTCATGGGCCAAGGGACATATCTCCCTATATATATGCCTTTGATAGAGAGTGATTATAATAAGAGGAGGAATTATAGTGAGTTTAGTCAGTACAATGTAGATCATGCATTATTTATGGAGTGTTTAAGTCCTCCATTATATTACATTGTACTATTTTTGTGAGCTTTCATTAATGTCTATTTTTTGAGCTATTGCAAAAGTTTCTCATATATTTTTCCTGCATATTATATTTTCATTATTATATAGTTAACATTGCTAGCTCATTTTACATCTTGTGGTTGCATTTACTTAAATATAGATCATCAAAAGCTAACATTAATAATTGCCAAGGTAAGGAATAATTAAATTTATTTTGGAGAAGATTGAATTAAAAGTGATTTTAATTGTTGAAGAAATTATTATTTGGAGGAATAAAATTTGTTATTGGAGAGATAATAAGAATATAATTAGAGGAATAAAGTCATGGGAGTTATAAGAAGAGGAGATTTATTTGAGAAATAAGTTTGAATTATTGATTGATATAAGAAGAGTTTGTTAAAAGGAAAGAGATTGAAAGAATGAGCGAAAGCCACTGCATGTTAAATAAGTAAGCCTAGAAAAATTGTAAGAATAGAGAGTATTTGGAGGAGGAGGTTTTAGAATAATAATAATAATAATGTTAGATATTTCAGTCATATTTCAGCACAACAAAAGTAAAGTTAAAAAATGGAAGCATGAGAGAAATAATAATTATACAAAGTGTTATTTTTTGGAGTGTAGTTAAATTCAATCAAATGAGGAGTGGCTATTTTTGGTTCTGCATGATTGTCCATACCAAATGTAAAATTCATCTAATTATTTAGACTAGTAGTTTTGCTATTCCAACACGTAAGAAAATTATTACTAAGAAAGGTTTGATATTGAATTGAATGGGCCATAAGACAAAAATTTATGAACTTGTATATCCAAGTTTAAAGAATGATTTGAAAATATATGTGTGTTGGTATGTTTATGGTCTTATATACCATTCAAATAGAGGATATAAAGAAGAAATAAAATGTTATAGAAATGATCTCAAGATTGATCTAAAAAATATTAAAATTCTACATATCTTTCCCTTATTTAGGTGTAAATGCAAGACTTATTAGGATTTGTCAAAACAAGAAAACACATGAATTGGTTTATATTTGTAGTTGCATATCACTTGAATTCTAATCCAAGGAAATCTATAAACATTTTGGAAGCATATGCAAATACATTAGAAGAGGATTATTCTCCTGATAGTAAGTGCTATGAATATAGTGAAATAGAAAGAATGTAAAAGAGAGAGTTTGATATGACATGATTATTTGACCTTAAGGCAAGGAAAATTTGTATGAAACTGAATGCTTCATAATGATAAGTTGCCTTTATAGAACAGTTACCTCTAAGTTAATGGAATGAAATTCCTCTATTACTTTAACACATGGTGGTTTTCCAAGTAAAAAGGAACAACATAGAGTCTACCCGAGTGTTTTTATTCTTTGCAAGATTGTTCATTTTTATAAAATCACAAACCTACTCATGCAACTTGTCATAGAGATAAGCCATGGCTTCAAACCTAGTTTAAGGTTCCAAAGTGGTTGTTTGAACATTGATTTTGTTAGTCATATTTTTGATATGATGGATGGAATTTTGATTTATGTCAGTTACGACATCATAAGGGAATCTTGATTTTTAAATATTTATAGTGGCATTCATATAGTCATGCTTGTAGGGCTACTACTAAGGCAATAATTTAGAAAATAGTTCTTGCTGGAGATAGTGCAATTAGTCTTATGATAATGTTAATATATTAAGGGAATATTTACTCTAAAGTTTTTTGAAGTTATTTTCTATTGTTATATCAATCAATGTATCATATTTAAAAGGATTATTTTATTGCTTGTATTACACGTCATAAAATGGCACTTGGAATAATGGACTTGTAAACAAATGAAGAAGAAGCAGTTCAAATAAACAACATGGTGTTGAACCATTTAGAAAATCATTTTTCATGTGATATTTTTTCTTGTGGAGTAGTTTATTGAGACAACTCTTATTTCAATGAAACATATGGAACACATTTTTTGGGATTTAAAAGGTAAATTTGAGAAAGCATTTTTTGAAAAGTTTACCAAATAATGTATTAGGGAGGGTTGTTGGTGATATTATATTATTTGGTCATGTAATAGTTTAGGAAGTGTGATTATTAGTTTAGGGAGTGATTAATATTTGATTGAGTGTATAATATTTAGTTCTATAGTATGTGTCAAGGTGTGAAGTGTATGAGGTGTCAAGTAGGCAATTGTAAGGAGGTGAAGAGTTGTATGAAGTATCATGTGGGAGAGTTATGTAATTATGAAAAACTTTGTCATTATGAGAGAAAAGAGAAGGTCAATAGATATGCATATGAAGAGTCTCATGAAATTATATATTAATGACAAAGCATTGTAAAAATATCAAACTAGCATTACTTCATGCATGTTATTGTAGATTTTTATCAATAATATTTCAAGTGTTTTATATGTTTATTATTGTGTGAGAATCATTGTGATCCTATGGAATTTATCTTGTGATAGATTTGGTCCCATTTTTTAACATTATGGCACCACTACATGCCAAAAAATTATTTTTCAAATATTTTCCTTGGGATTTATACCTTTATCTCTTCATAGATCTATGAACAATGAATCATTTCACTTTGCTAGATAATTGATAAAATTTGCTAGAAAATCACTTCTACAAGCCAATTGGATCATTTTTCTAGCATATCACTTTTGCAATCCAATCAGGTCACTGTGTAATATAATTGCTCCTACAAGCCAATTGGATCACTTTGCTAGCAAATCACTCCTATGCCAATCAGTGAGTATGCTAGTGAATTGCTCATGCAATACGATTAGGTCACTTTACTAGTGGATCGCTCTTGAGCCAATTGGGTCACATTACTACCAAAATAGAACTTAGTAAATTAGAACTTGAAAAAATTATCCCACCTTGGATACTTAGCCCAATATTGTCAATTTTGTAAACTTTTATCATTTTGTAATGTTATTTGTGGGTTTGTAAAATCTATTTTTCTATGGTTAATTCCTTAGAATTAGAAGGTAGTAGCCTAGCTAGTATATTTATTGAAATTTCATGAAGCACCAAGTTTGATTGGCAAGAGATTCAAAACATTGTCTTTATCCTTGGGCATGGAGTTTTAAAAATTGGGATCCCTACTATAAAATTATGAAATTGTGGGTCACATTTATTTAGATCTAAGTTCAAAATTTAAAATTATTTTTCATTTAGAGTGTGAAGATACATATTATGCAACCATATTTCAAAATTCAACTCCTCATATTGATCCTTCAATAGGATCTTCCCTTGATTGTATTTAATGCTTGAATTCTCCAATTGGATTTTTAGTTCAACAATCTCCTTTTAAGCACCACAAAAAATTATCTATGGACACGTCCATTTTAGATTTCTAGTTCAGTGACCTCCTTTCAAGCACCAAGTAACATTATCTATGTACACATCCACTTTGGATTTGTCTTCATCAATGGAATTAATAATATTTATGGAGTTTTCCTTTATAAGAAAGTACATCAAACAAGCCCTTATTTAGTAGTTTATGCATTTATTTTTCAATTCTTCAATTGTCATCTTGAGAGTGTCATAGATAGCTTGCACTACTATAGTCTCCCTAGCTTGTAAGATAGGTCCTTAAACTATATGATTATCATCTTCTTATATGACCTACATGTCTACTTTCACCTATTTATTAAACAAGAAGTTATTTGGTGTGTCTCACCTTAGATGTGAGCTCCTCTTCCATTGATTGATTATATTTTAAGAGCAAGGTCTTACACTTATTGAGATATATAGGGTGTACCTTAGCATAAAGGAACTTGACATAATAAGTTTCAAGTATACCTTAGAATACTTGGTCCTAATGGGACTTAAAATATCCCACCATTGATCAATTTACTTTCATATTATATATTGAAAGTGCCTTGAAAACTAATGGCTTCCTTCTTACTTTCATTGGTGGATCATGGGTATAATAGATGTTGAAAATATTTTTACCAACATTGTCTTGATCAATTTGCTTTCTTACCCCCTGCATGGTGCTTGATGTTTCCCCTCTATATTACTCTAAGGGATCCCTTTTGAGCAAGTAAGGGAATGAATTATGGATATTGAGGTTGAGAAGTTCCATTATAGTGTGGATTAACTTGGGTATCTTTGATTCTTTTGGAGGGTGGAGTGTAATTGTACCTATGGTGACAAGTGGACCAATAATGATAGTGATACTAATTTGACATAATGAAATTGATGATTGTATGGACTGGGTAGTGATGGATGATGAGATCAATTGATATGACATAATCTTCTTAAATATATGATTTTTATTTTTATTTACAAGAATTTTTATCTTGGTTTATGAACTTTGCTAGTGCCCATAATATTACATACATATGGGAAGAATTTGAAGTTGTATTTTTAAGAAAATGGAGATTAGAAGAAAAGGATAATAATATACAGGCTAAGGAAATCACACCTTTGGTTTCAAATAATATTCAAAAATATTTGTTTGAATATACAAATTTTATTTTGCAATTTCATGGTTGCATCCAAAAGAAAAACATTATTGTCTCCATAAAACCTAGTAACAAGCATAACTTCATTTTAGGGGCTTGGCAAACAGTTTGTAGGTTCCAACAATAAAAACTAAAAACATAAATCTTGAGGGTGAGGATGTTCTAATTTTTAAATATTTGAAGATCACAAAGGATAAATATGTTTTACATTCAATTTTTTATGCTTTGATATGGGAGATATGGATAATTCCTTGGTTATCCTTGGTTGCATTCTTTGGGTACTATTAATATTATTGTGCAAAAGAAGTTAATGAAGTTATGGTATAGGAAGAATAATATATCATTATAGGATATTTCTTAATGTAAGAAAAAACATGAAGCAATTATAGGGGAATAGATTGAAGAACAAGTAAAATAACCTAAAATAGAGTCTAAGGAGGTATTATATTTCAAAGAAAAAGCACAAGTAAAGGATAAACCAAAATTAGAGGCACAAAATGTTGAACATTGGACTAAGGTTGGAGTATATCGCCATCCACACCACCATGAGAGACAACAATCATGGAGACAAGGCATAAATCAACAAAGGAGCTATGATGTACATACATGGAACCCAAGGGTTAATTATGGATATTCAAGGGGCATAAAGTCATATCGACATTAGTAAAGAACACCACTAGTCAAAGTTTCATTAGGATGGATGGATAATCAAGATCGGTATCAATTATCCTCTTTGCTTAAAAGATCATATTATTTAGTTTCTTCATATGTTTCGAGGATGAAATATTTTTGTAAAGGGGATGTAATGTTAGGTACCTAAGCATATGCATGTGGGGATATAATATAATATTATATTATGGTATGGTTCACACATAAAATTATAATAATATATAACATAGTGCCACATTATACTACTATGACTTTGTAACTCATGGAAGGTGAACCATCACATTCTTGTATAAAGAGAGATGTACCCCCAATTGTAGAAGTCATATGAAGTATTCTTTGTAGGAGTCTTGGCTTGTGGAGCTGGAGATCTTATGGAGTGATTCCTTATTTAAAGAGTATTCTTGGTGTTGTCCTATGTAAAGGGTATTATCTCTATATTTTATTGTGTAGATTGTTATTGTAGAATTTATGTGGATGCATGTTTGATATTTTTGCATATTGGTGAATGATTTCTTTTTTTTTGGTAAGTTAAAAATTTTAATTATCAAAATAGGGCATTTGAAATGTGCCCCAATGCCTTGTAAAACAGCGCGACAAGAAGAGGAAACCTAAAAGGAACACAACAAAGAGGCAAAAATCCTACTACAACAAAAAGAAGCCAACCTCGAACAGAAAGGAACAAAAAGAAATAGGCCTACAGCCCGTAGGACAAAACCAGACCAAAAAATTCAGATCGAAGGAATGGGACAAAGACAACAGTAGGTGTAATCACATCCTCGTTTAGAGAGGAATGTCAGTATGCATAGGAGAAGCGACAGTGGTTTTCAATGTGGTATCCTATACTTCATCCTTCGGTACGTCCTTAGGAACATCCTTTAGTACATCAATACACGATTCCACCACATCCTCATATTTTCTGTCACCCTTGGTATCAAAGGGACCCTCAGCAACGAAAAAGGCAAGAATATCCTCAAACATATCACAGAAGAACAAGAGACTGAGAGCTTGGAACTGATCCTTTAGCCTTGAAATTTCTTTACCTATGGCCATATGGATTGTTTCTAGATGATCAATTGGTGAATGATTTCTTGTTAATGAGGAGAGAGGTTCATAAAAATATCTTTGCCCAATATTTTATGGTCTTAAAAGGAGTTTGATGTTGCTTCTTAGCTAAGAAAAATGGAAAAATCTATGTATATATATGTATATAAGGATGGCCTTCAACCATATTTTTGGTTTGTAATGCAATAAGGTGACCAAGTTCAGATGACCATATTGTCAGTGCCAAAGTGATACATATATTTTGGAGTTGATAACTAATGTAAAGTTTTCATGATGCATTGTGTTAATTTCAAACATATTTCCTTTCTCTTTTCCATATGAAATAATATTAGAATTTTTAGTTTTATCACAAAGGATGCAAACCTTGGATCCTTGTTGCTTATCAAACTCAAATTTTAAATTGTGGTCAAGTAGTTGATTGATTAGGAGTAGATTTTTTGAGTCCTAGAACATATAGAACTTCTATGATTCTGAATTTGCATGATCCAAATCATAATTTTATGTCACCTATCCCTTTTGTTTCATAGTATGTATCATCCCCAAGAGAAACCTTTAATGCATGTCTTGTATACCTTAGATTTTAAAACCAATATTTTGTTCTTGTCATATGTCTAGTTGCTCCAAAACTAATATACTAGATATCATTGATTTTTTCATGTGCATATAATGTATGTCCTTTTTATTATGATAATTATTTTTCTTTATGCATTTGAATGTCTACTTCATTTTAGTAGGTACTTGTTTCTCTTTTTGTCTTGAATGTGATATCTCTTCCTTTTGAAGTAGGTTTACTAGCTTCTCAAAACTTTTAATTTGCTCAATAATATTTAGTGTAGTTACAAAGACATTATACTCTAATGAGAGTGATCTCAAAATAATAGAAAGTAACATTTAATAAGAGACTTGAGTTCCTAGTGCTTGCAATGATGCTTGCAATTTTGTAATTCTCCTTATGAATGATTCTAGCTTTTCTCCACTCTTCATCTTTAGACAATAGAGCTAGCTTTGGAGGAATATAATTATATTTTGATTCTTGGATTTAAATATTATCTTAAATTTATCCCATACATACTTGGCTGTGGTCATATCTCTAATGTATGCTTGGACCTCATTTGATACACCAAACATGATGATTAGTCTTGTCTTTTTGTCTGCCTTGTCAAACTTTGTTTTATCTTCTCCTTCTATAGTAGGATAGGCAGTGCTTCCATCTACTACATATCAAAATTTATCAAAATCAAGTTGTGTCATGATTTTGGTCTTCTAGATAGCATAATTGTTTCCCCTCAACAATTGGGAATGTGGCAACAAAAACCTTGGTGCTCTACTAGCCATAGTAAACTTTCACAAAATTTGAATATTTTTATTTTACTAAGTTTTCCTTGAAATGCTCTTTTTGACGAGTTTATATATTCCTATACTCATATTTCAATTTATGCTTCAAAAGTACAAGAAATAATGTGTCTCAATGATTAGGATAGAGGGAATATTTTTTCCTCTACAAAATATTCCTTGAAATATTCCCTTCTTTTTTTTTTATATTTTTTCCTTTTCCACTTTTTTGAATAAATCTCCATGTGTGTAGTTTTTTGTTCATGCACTACTCTCTTATTTGATTTTCTCTTAACATTTGAATATTTATGGTGAGTGTCTTGGTAATGTCCAAATGCTACTACCATATTTTGTGATTGCTATATTTTGGAGATGTTGTTACCATATCCTATGATTTCTTATATTATTGATTGTTATGCTCAAGAAATACTACTACAATATGTAAACGCTTGATTTATTTTAATGGTTTTCTTTTTAAATCAACTTCTATCTTAATTTCATTTGCTTGGTATTTTGTTTTCAATCACCAGTTATCTTGCTTTAAATCATTTGCTATCTTGATTTAGTCATTTGGTATGTTGCTTTCAATTGCCTACTTTGATGATGGCTATTGAAATGTTCTTCTGGAGGTTTTGTCTCCTTTATACCTTCCTTTTTCTTATCTACTATCCTTGTAATATCTTTTCCATTGCATTGGTTCTTCCTTTACTAGGTGAGATGTTACTCTAGTGATAATGTTTTTTCATATACACTCGGATGGTGCACTTTTGCCATCATACTCTATTTTCAATTCTTCACATCCATAATTGAGTTATCAAACCATTGATGAGTGAAATTTTTTTGTCAATGCTCTGTCAAACAAATGTTTTTTCCAAATGACTGAATGAATTTCCAATCTTCAAATGAGTGAATGCCTTTGTCAATGTTTTTGAAGAACATAAGCTTATACTAAGAGGTGGGGTGAACAATATAAGACCACTTTTTACTTTTCTTTCCAAATCAATATATGCAATGTATAGATAGCAATATCAACAATAGTAATAAAATAAATGCATAAAAAACCACACACAATAGAGACACCACAGTATGTGGTTCACCCAATGTGGGTTACTCCACGGAGAAAATATTTCACTAAAATTTTCTTGATCAATCTCTTGGGAAACCTTTCCCTATTACAATGTTTATGGACCTCTATCCAAAGGATACACCAATCCCCTGAATCAAGTTCATGGATATCTATCCACAGGAGAACTCCTTCTCCTCTGCTCTGGCTAGTGATCCTATAGAAGACAACTGCCTTCACTACAATGGCTTGTGGATCTCTCTTCATTGAAGACTCTTGTCCCCACTCAAAATACCTATATTCACTACCCTAGATAATGGATATCTATCCACTAGAGACTACCATACTCTTTGCTCTGTCACATCCAAAGCTCTGTCTCAAATCTACACTAAACACAGTCCTTCGATCTCGCACACATATGCTCAATATCTAACTTTGGTTTGGTACAAACCTGTCCACAAATCTGCACCAAAATCTGCTCTTAAATCTACACTAAAATTAGTCCTTCGGTCTAGCACAAATCTATTCTCAATATCTATCTTCAAGCCTTAAATCAAGGCTTTAATCAACTCTTCTAGATCTATCCCAAATCTTAACTCAAGGTTTTGAACAAATCAATCAACTCTGCTCTCAAATCTTCTCAAAGACTTGTCTCAAATTTTTCTTGCAAGATTCCACAAAAGCTCACACTAATCTGTCCATAAGTCCTCTTTAGAACTTGCTCAAATCTGCTCAACAAGTCCACTCAGAACTTGTCCAAATCTACTCAACAAGTTCACACAGAACTTGTCCAAATCTGCTCAACAAGTTCACACAGAACTTGTCCAATATGCTCAACATAGAACTTGTCCAAATCTTCTCAACAAGTCCACACATAACTTTTCCAATCTCATAGAAACATAAAGAGAATTGTTAGAGACTCAATATATTCTATACTAATCACAATGCTCAATTACTTTCAATCACTCTCTTAGAAACATAAGGAGAATTGTTAGAGACTCAATATGCTTCAATTTCAGCTCAATGCTCAATCACTTTCACAACTCAATTTAGAATATAGAATAGTTTGTTTTATGGAACTTGAACAATCACTTCACACATCCACTTGACTAGGCTCAACCAAATCTACCCAACCAATCACTCAATGAAACACTCCTTTCTCACAAACCCTAGTCCAGGCATGTAAACACCAACTCAAAATGTTTCCAACAATGCTCAACAATAAATCTCACATAACAATGATACTCATGATCTTTTTAAACCCTAGTTCAATTTCTTTGCTCAACAACTCACTTCAACAACAATGTTTATAGCAATGATAATAAAACCCTAGTTCAAGTTCTTTGCTCAAAAAATCACTTCAACAACAATGCTTATAAAGCAATATTCACATAGCAATGATACTCAAACCCTAATTCAAGTTCTTCATACAACCAATGGTTTAAACAACAATGCTTATCAAACAATATTTAACAACAATTCTTTATTTCAGAAAAACTTGAAGCATTCACTCAACACACTCAATAAGGAAACCCTAATCAAGTCCTTTTCACTCCAAACTTATTTTTCAAAAAACCAACCAATAAAATTAACTATGGAAGAATGTTCTCATACCTTTTTCTTTATGATAAGGAGTAGACCTCATAAATCTACCACAACCATAAAATACTTCTTTGCCAAACTCAAGAAGGTTAGAATACAAAATATTATTCCAATAATTCCTCAAAAATATTCTTTGCACCAAGATATAATCAATGCCTTATTTCTTCCTCTTTCAACAAATCATACATAACAAAATACTTGGAAACACCTTATCAACTCCAATCTTAGAATAGTGACCAACACCCTAATAAATCAACCACTCTTAAAATAATATCCACCACTATAGAATATCAACCATTCTTAATAATATTCACCACTATAGAATATTAACCAAACACTTTTCACTCCATGCATAAAACCTTTAAGCAAACAATATTAAAAATTTAATTTTGCCAAACCTTATAACTCCCTTGCAACCTTAGAACCAATAATAAACATGCAAAATTAATTTTTAACTTGCCCAACCAACCTTCAAAAATTTTGAAGATTAAACACCTTGCGTACCTTGTATTCCCCACCAAAATGGGATTTAGCATGAAGGAAGGATAAATGCCTTCCTCTTATGCCTTCAAAACTTCTCCTTTTTAACACATGAAAAAAACGTTTTCGTTTCCCTTGGTCACAACCCTAAATTCTTTGCTTCGCACGTTCGTATCTTAGGCATGGTGATTTCATTAATGTGGTAGGTTCTCCCCTTTATATGCATAATATAACATTCCTCCTCACGTCGGTGCTTTTCGAAATTGAATTTCAAATTTCAAATCTAAAACCCACTTTAGGGTTTTAACCTTAATTTTATTAATTTATAATTAATAAATAATTAATTTAAATAACTTTTCAAGTTAAGTAAATTAACTAATAAATTAATTTATAATTAACTTTAAGCTTCCTTAGTATAATAAAATTATTATACTTTATTTTCCAATGGTTTTTATGAAAAACCTTTTATTTTCTCCTTCTATGGTTTTAATGGAAAACCTTTTATTTTCTCCTCCAATGATTTTAATGGAAAACCTTTTATTTTGCTCCGTCAGGGTTTTAATGAAAAACCTTTTTGGTCATGCTTTATAAGAAATTATGAAACTTTTTGGAACCAATCGATTGCATTCCTTTTGACATCAATGACTTCGCACCTTGACATCAATGACAACTCGATGGACTCAAAATGTCTAGCAGTTTTGAGCAAATATTTTTCTAGTCTTTTGATGAGTGAATGGCCTTTGTCAATATTCTGAGTGAATTCCAAATTTTTAATGAGCATATAGCCTTTTTCTATCTTTTGAGTGAATGCTTTTCCAATTTTATCTGTCCTATATATTTTACCTTCTGAAGGTTGTTTGACCTGTTCAAGCATAGGCATTTACACTTTTTTAATTTTATTTCTCATAAGTTTCTTGTACCTTTCTATTCAAATTGTGATTATCAAAATAACTTGTTTCTCATATGCCTCTTCAAATTTCTAATTGTGGCTTCTTAATTTTGGACGTATCTTATGCAACGTTTAGTTTTCTTGTCATTCCAACTTGAAATGTTTACTCCAATTTTGTAAGCAAAATAATTTTTTGGGTATTTGGTCTCTACCTTTTGTTGAAGTGTCTTTGGTCATCTCTTATAGACTTTTCA
This sequence comes from Wollemia nobilis, assembly GCA_028583015.1. Lineage (NCBI taxonomy): Eukaryota > Viridiplantae > Streptophyta > Pinopsida > Araucariales > Araucariaceae > Wollemia > Wollemia nobilis. The sequence goes on along the minus strand of JAQPPZ010015824.1, from coordinate 37,273,151 downwards.
CTAAATAATTCTTCTAGAATTGCCTTTGATATTTTATTTCCAAGCACATTCTTCTTGGAATTTTTTATCTCTTTGTGATATATTTCCTTCTACAACTTATATAATGCTACATATTACAACTTTGAGAGTATTTTATTCTCCTTTTTTTATGAGCCTTTATGAGCTTATGCTTTTAAAATTGTGTAATATTATTTTTAATTGCTTTTAAATGGCTCTAATTATTTCTTCCCCTTTTTTCATTATTTTCAAAGGGTCTTCTATGGCTTCCATTTTTTGTAATTTCATGGAGCTCTAGAATAACTTCCTTCTCTTGCCTTAATTGACCTAATTGTTTACTTTTCAAATTTTTCCTTTGGTTGGGGTTTTTCACCTTTAATTATTCTGAATATGTCATGGAATTTTCCTTCATAGCAAAAATCTTATACAGGGTAATTTTACCCTTGAAACTTCTTATCTCAAACTTGAAATTTTTCTCTCAAAAAGAGTACACCTTGGATTTCTCTATGTCTAAGCTAGAGGATGATCAGAAGGATAATTTTTTATTCCTTCTACCTAATTTGATACCACTTGTTAGATATTAATTCTTTGAAAGAATTATATTATGAAAATTTTAGTGTATTTAAATACAATGTTTTCCCAAATATGGCATAACAACCTAGAACTACTCTTGTCCCTAGTGAATTTTATAAACCATGTGTTGAGTGGTTAATCAACTTATAATCACATTATACATGATGTAATAAATCTTAACAAATGACACTTGTAGTATGGTGGAACCAAAGGATGGGTGCTAGGGGATGGAAAGTGATGATATGGAAAATTGGAGAGGAGATGACACATGATATGACCCTACATTTTAACTAGGCAAATCTATTAGTGAATCTAAGAATACGACTATCATTTATGTGAGGTGGGTTAGGCACAATATAAGCAATTAGGGGGATTACAAAACTAGAAGTAGAAGAAATAGAAGGGAAAGAGAAAATAGAGAGGGAAGTAGAATAAATGGGGATGAAAGTGAAGTAAAAATAGTTTTGGTAAAATATGGTGGAAGAAATTTATACTTCTAGATTAGTAGCTTTCATCCTTGCCACTCTTTTCCTTATTTATAAACCTTATTTTCCTTAGGATCCTTTCTTCTTAGGGTTCTCTATAATTTATTTCCATTCATTTATCCTTCATTTTCTTGAGTCATCAAAGGTCTTATGGACTGAGCCAATTTTACCAACCCTTATGTTGAAAATTATTTTTAAGACTATACCACTGACAAGGCCTATATTAGACTACCTCATCTATTAGGCCACAAAATTTAAAGGAAGAAAACTCCTACCTTTATAAATATGGTCTATAAAAACATCACCTTGTTGTAATTGTACCATATATTTGGCATCTCATATTATTAGCTTTGTAAATAAACCATTGATTTAAGAGATATATTCAACCAATATTGGAAGAAAGGCATGAAGAGAAATGGGAACCTAAGTATCTATTATGATATTTTTATGTAGGAAGTATGGGAATTTACTCTTTATTTATTTCTTCCTTTCTCTTTTTTATTATTTTTTTAATAAGGGGAAATGAGCATAGGGACTTTATAGAAAAAAATTAAATATATTCACATTCATAGTCTTAATAAAATAACTACCCACATTTCTAATGTTAATGTCCCAACTCAACATTTTCCAACACCTATGTAACCATAGTAAGTTTGATAGCATTAATGGTGCATATGGGCAACCTTTGGCAAGGGGACTTCACCAGTTTTTAAGCTCCGTGGTTCTAGAGACAGTATGCTTCTTCACCATAATAATTAGAGCCCTAAGTGGATTTCATTGTCTAGTAAGTTAGAATAACTTTTCCTCTTACCATTCCCTCTTGATGCCAACTATCTTAGAAATGGTACCTTATTTCAACTCTAACGTGGTGGGGAGTACGAGTGGATGTTGAATTTCTATAACTATGATAGCCTCTCTATCATTATGTAATAGATTATGATGTCAATTATTGGGACATACCAACACATTTATGCAGTTAGGTAATGTAGCATCGCACAACAATAATGTCTCTCTTTGCTATCATTACTCAACTAACTCAATAACATCATTCAAAGTACTAAACTATTAGAATATATTTATTTCAAAGATGTATTTCCTAATATTGTAGGGAAATACCCCATTATGAGGATCATGGATTCTCTTTTACTTAGTGTAGCCCATTTCTCTAGAACTACTTGAACAATCTTGGATTTGTAGGTGAATCCTTCTCTATCTATTGAGTAGTGTCTACTTCTAGGATTTCATCCTTAAAAAGGAATATTTCTTAACAAAAGGGACCTTATAAGACTCCTTCAATACCTACAATCTTAGCTTTCTTAAAGATAAAATTTTGTATTCTATATTATGTCTTGGTTATTTTCTTTATTTCATATTCATCCTCTAGTATCAATTATAGCTCTAATAAAAATACTTCATGTTCTAGTTGTAGATTCAACTCTACTTCTTCCATACAATATTTTTTCTCTAAAAAGAAATCAAAAGTACCATATTCTAGGAGAGAAAATATTTCACCATTCTTTGATTATTTATGAACATTGCACATGATGACATATCAAATAGAAATATGACTTTTAGCAACCTTAGGTACCTCAAGTGTCGTAGTGAGCTCAACCTCACATGGAATCTCAAGAACTTAATAATTTTATCCTCAAATTTCTTCATCGAGGAATTAAAAATGCCTTCATGAAAGGGGGTTCATATGTCAATTCTTTATACTTTATAGTATTTCCTTCTATTTCAATTCCCATCTCAATTCCTCTTTCTATTTCTCTTGTATTATCTAATGTATCCTTTGAGTTAGGCACCAATGCTTGCTGATATGCTTATATATTTTCCTTTATTATCCCCATAGGTAGGATGTCCTCAAAGAGAAGCCCAAATTCCTTTTATTTTTACTTGATTTCTAATACCATCATAGACCCTTCTCCTTCTAGGAGAACAGTAAACACTTCATATTCTTCTATAGACTCTGATTCTATATCTAAGGAAGGATAAAATGATCTACAATAGTCTTCATCATTCATTTATTTTCCTTTAGAAGCTTTATTTTCACTTTTAAATATTTTAATAGACCATAATATAGATGCCCCTTGATGGATTTTTGGGACTTTCACCATAAGAATTATTGATGTATTGTTACTAGAATCTTTCCTTGTCACCCTAGGTTTCTTTTCTATTTAAAGCAGGTATGCTTCATGGGGACTGGGTTGAGGACACTTTGGAGAATTGTCCACCAATGAGTAGGAAGAAAATTATCACTCATTTAGGTGTTCTATACATCGCGTAGGCTTATGCCATACTAAATAGGGGTGTAACCACTTAATTTACATAAATTGATTAACCATTATTGGATTGATGGCAATAGGTTGATTTGTTGTTATAGATTGGCTTGACACTTGTTGATTCATTGCATGAGAATATAAATTGGCTTGACACTTGTTGATTAATTGCATGAGAATGATAGATTTTATAGAATAGATTACCAAATTATGGGGTATTTCATAGGTGGGACCCTAAAATTTAATTTCAAACTATGGGAATAATGGATTTCCATAACATATTTTTCTTGATTATAGGGTAGACACCAAAGGCTTCCATGCTAGAGCACTCTAACCTGGAGAGACTAATTAAGGGCTAAAAATTTCTCATAAGTAGGATTTAGTAGGTCTTGTTGTTGAGCCATTGACAATTGAGGTTATTGCATGTTTAATGTTGCATTCTCTAATTCTCTTGTTCAAGATCATAATTTTATTACTTTGTCTATTTAAGAACTATAAGCATAACCTTGAAAACCCCTTCATATTTTGTTGTTACTAGGGATCTTGTTATTGTGACTACCCACATGACATTTGGCATGTGGGTTATTCCATTGGATCATATGTCAATTATTTTTGAGGATATTAGATCCATTATTGATTTTTCACAATATGATAACTTGGTGTTGTTATTTGTGTTTCATGAGATATTACATGGGTTGATAAGGGTGTATATTTAGTTGTGATTTACGTAGAAAATACTATTGGCCTTGTGGAATCTACACACATTTGGGTAGTTAATTATTTTGATCCTATGGAATATTTTATACCATTTTAGGATTCCACCATGGTTGGGACACTATAATGTTTCTCAAAGCTTGAATATGTCAAAGATAGGAGCAAAGCTTGTATGATTCTTTTTTGGGTTATTTTTTTGTGAAGTGAATCACCCACTTGATTTTTCTAAAGTTCATAATAGTTTTCATTCCACAAAGCATCATCCTAGGTCCTACATTGCATGTACCTACATAGACAGAGTTTTTGAGTCAAAATTTATAAAATCTTAAAAATTGGCCTACATAGCAATTTGCCTATAAAATAGAGTGATTCACTCATAAAGTTAGGTGATTCAATTTCAATCCTAGTTGATTAACTACAAATAATTTAGCTTAAAAAGAATTGGCTTCTAGAGCAATTTGCCTATAAAATGGAGCAATTCACTTGCAAAGTCAAGTAATTCACTTGAAACTTTAGGTGATTAACTAGTAGGAATTAAATGTGGTAAAATTTTACTTACAAAGGGATTCACCTATGAAATATAATGATTAACTTGCAAAGTCAAGTGATTTGCTAGTAAATTCAGGTGATTCACAAGTTAGTTTAAAGGATCCAAGCAAATTGCTCAAATTGAATCACTCTCTTGGGAAGAAATTAGGAAGAATCGTGTCTTTAATATTGAATTCCTTAGTATATTTTGAGCAAATCACTTGTTAGATTTGACTTGATGAGATTTCACTAATTTTGGAGTGAATTTCTCACTAAATCGAATCAATTGCTTGTTGTGTTAATGTTTAGCAAGAATAAATTAAAATTTACTTAGATTCTTTTTTCCTATGGTAGATGTAAAATAAGGATTTGATATAATATTTTATGATGCTTTGACGTTGTTCATATTGTTATCTTTTTCAAATTTTTAAAATTTAAAAGTTCATATCAAACTTCCCATTTGTAAAGTACCTACAAAAATTGAGCACAAATAACAAAAAAAAATGTTATTTTAAAGCTAGTTTGAGACTGGGCTTGATGAATCAATTCCTTAGCTTTGGTGAATCCCTTTAGATTCAATCTATGAAAATACAAGAAATTTGGAGTGATTCACTTTCAATTCAAAGAGAATCACTTGTAAATTTTTACATAGATGGTTTTTAGGTGGTTGGATTATAATGGAGTGAATCTCTCCTTGTATTTAGACTTGAAAAAATCACTCAAACTTGATCCAACCGCTTTATCCATTATGAATGCAAATTTGGCCCAAAATTTGAGGAAATTTAGCTAAATTAAGCACAATTATTAGAAAATAAGGGTTAGACCCATCAAATATAATAGAAACTATGTTGCATGGTGCATGGTGGGTATTTTAGTGAAATTTTTATATAGGGAAAATAATGGGGACTTATCCCACTAGAAATGCCAAAAACCATGTTGAACCATGGAATTATCCCAACTATTTTTATGATGCACCCCAATTCTAGCATTAACAAAGTTGGAATGAAAGGCTAATAGCACATCCTAACCTATATATTGAAATCATCTCCCTACTTTCCCCATAGAAATACCCCTACCCTAACCTACACTAAACCATAGAGAGAGTGTGTAAGTGATTAACTAACACATGAGAATTTTAATAACACCAATGTTCTCCCATTCATTAAGTATGAAATTTATAAGCAAATGATAATATGGAAAAAAGGAAATGTATCAATCATGGTGTGCTTAGCAAACAAAGAGGGAAGTGCCACAAATAGAATGCATAAGGACTTGTCAATTTCTCAACAATATCATAAGATCAAATAACAATATGGGTTTCACAAAGTGTGGCTCTAAATTCTCATGGCCAAAATATTTTACCAGAATATTTTACAATGGAGCCTATGGGTTCTATTTATAGTTGGACTTTATGCCTAAGTTACCTAGAGTGAGACACTATTAATCCTAGGAAAAGTAAATATTTGTGCATCTCTAACATATACAAATAAGATTGTAATGATTTCAATGTGGAATCAATTAGATCAATTAAAGGTAATTGAAAAATGTTAATATAATCAAACACCCATGTAGCACATATTGATGGGGATGGGGACTAACATGGGGTGAGAAGGTAGTTTTACAAACACCATTAATTCATGAAACAAGAATTCAAAAGACACAATTGATCCACAAATACCATACATAAATTTTCATTAGTTGTAAAATATAGTACATACAATGTTTGATTACAAAGTGTACCTTTGATATCTCAAAATGGCCCAAAATACCCTTATAAATGAGCTTATAGATATTTTTATTATTAGGATAAAAAAATAATTCTTTTAAAGGGCTTGACCCCTTTTACACTTTTCAACTAGCATCACTAGCCCTATTGCATAAAACCTCTTCTTATAGGACTATAGAATTTTGGATTATTTCCATTAGTTTTCAACCATTTTTAACTTATTCTAGACTACCATCCTAATTATAAAAATATATCTAATCTGACTCTTAGGCCTCACCCAAAGGTCAAAGGGATTGTAACCTTCATCCATAGACTATTGATCTACTCCCCAATCCAAACCACCATTGGACCACACCACCTACCTGCCCTTAAAACTATCCTTGATTTTAGCCATTTGTAGGGACTTCCCTTGACTAGATAATAATTGGGAACTTTATTCCCTCAGACTATTGATTATTATGCTTGAACTACCTAACCAAGTTTTTTATACAATCTATGGTCCTGTTGTCCACCAAGGGACATCTTAAGAAAAATACCACAACATCTATCATGTTACAAATGACCACCAATGACAAAAAAAATTTCTAGAAATTTTCTCATTTGGCTTTTGTAATTCCAATCGCAATTCCAAAGACCATAGATTATCTAGAGCAAAAATAAGTCCCAATGCATTACCACATGACTCCATATCTGTCAATGGAGGGGACTAATCCTACATTCATGATCTAACTTGTACCATTTGCTTGCATTGAAATCCTAGCTATTGAAATTGTAGATTTGACACCTTATGATTCTATCTCATTATTTGCATATGGTTGGTATTGAAGGCTAGATATTTTTGGGCATAATTTATTTTAGCTTGTTCCTTGGCTAAGAGCTTATCACACTCTTGAGTATGCTAAATATATATTTGAATTTTCTCTACCTTTTCCAACACTTGATCCTATAGAGTTTTGATGATGTCAATTGCCGAGACCTTAGTATTTATCATTTTAGTTCATTTACTAAGACTATTTTCAAATAACTTTAGTTTCTCAATCTATTAATATTTCTATCGTATTGTTTATATTGGATTCTATCTTTATGTTTCCATATGTCAAGTCAAGTTGTTCTTTTCTTGCTTTAGTCACTATTTTTGTTGTTTTCCTTGATTTACTTGCTACTATATCCCATCATGCCCTAACCTTAAGGTCTTTAACTCCTCTAGTTAGAAATATCATTCTTCTTTCTCTAACCTTCCACATTCTTTCTCTTTAGTACCTCTACCATATCCACATTTTATTTTTTGTAAGTCTATTTGTCCTTGATTGATCTAATATAGTCTAGTTACATCGCTAGGTTGGTCTACTTGGATAAATACACAAGTTCGAGGTGTCTTGTCTATTGTAAATCCTAGGATAATAGTCAGATGAGAAAAAATGATGCCAACATGGTTGGTCAACTAGCATCCAATACATGTAAATCTATGTAAAACATTCATATCCCCACTTTTATTACCTTTATTCTAAGTGTAAGTGGTCACTTAATGGCCATGAATTCATTAATATCTATCTTATTTATTATATCTTATGCTTTATGTAAGTTCTCATCCATAATATCCATAAGCTTGAGTCCTAGTGGTATGAAATTTTTTAACAAAAGGTGGGTTATAGATTATGCTACATGGTCCTAGATATATGTACTTGTAACCATGTACATATTACAATAAACTATGCTATGCTAGGAATGATTTGGAGCTTTATTCCATGATTCATTCTTGTAGTTATGTCATTTGATTTCTTAGGTATTTGGTTTGATGGTGGTTTTGTTTCTATGATAAGATATACATCCTTGGAAGATCTAATAATTTCAACTTGATTTAGCTTCCCCAATACATAATTTTGGGAAGTGAGTTAGACCACATGTGGAAAGCCATGGTAAATGTAGTTTGGATGATTATAAAGTTGTTGTATGTAGGTGAAGTAGGAATGAATTATATGGTCTGTCTTGGTAGTGTGGTGGTGGTGGAGAATATGGAACAAAGACAGTTATGGAAGTGGATGATGTAGAATAGATCATGGCTTCTTTTTTAATGCTATAGTGAAGAAATACCTTCTTTGTATGGAAATGATGGATGCACCTATTTGGGTAGTTGGAGGTGTAGCAGAAGAAAAAAATACAATACAAGGCAGAATTTTAGAAGAAATGACAAAATTTATAGGAGATATGGTGGTGAAATAAAAATATGGAGTGGTGCAAAAATGATTGTAGAAGTTTAAAGGGCACCGAAATTGGTAGATCCTATGTCTTCCATCCCATAATTCATAGGGCTATTTTTTATGACTTGTGAGCATTCATTAGAGTCTTCTTGAGTTATTTGTTGACTACCTCCAATATCTATATCCATAATGATATGGCTTCTTCCTTGGCTTGGAATTATTTTTTTATATTAACTTTAGGGATGTGCATTGGTGCAACTTCTAGCTCTTGTATTTCTATATTCATCATGGTTTCTATACACCCCTATTCCTATATTGTTACCCCTTGGTAAGCCTCTTTGGATTCCACCTTAACCACTATACTTCTATAATATTTTCTTGGTTGATGAAAATATAAGAGAGGGGATTTGTAGCTATAGTTTATCTTGGTTTTGCTTTATTTCAACCTCCTATGGATGCTATTTATTCCAAATATTTGAATTACTCACTAAAAATTCATTTTAATAACTTTACATGGATTTTATTGTATTTTTCATACCTCATTTTAGAATATACCATCACCTTTTATAGACCTCATCCATGACTTGGCTTGGTGAGTGAGTTGAGGGTTTGATGATGTGTATATTTTTTTGATTAATTGAAAGAGGGGTTTTGAAAGGGACCCAAAACCTTTTACACTAGTGGAATAAAAAAGAAGATGATCTTCACAGGACCAACATTGAAACTACAACACAAGAAAAACCATAGAGATAATCCTAACACAACATAAAAGAGACTAGCCAGAAGGAGGGTGCCAGATGCCATTAAGATAAGTAGGGTAAACCAAAGGAATAAAAAATGGTGGATATAGGACCCATAGAATATGTTAAAAAATAAATATCCGGTGAAAGCATGACTAGCCGAACACTTTGATTGGGTCATGCTCTTCATCACTTGCATCATGCTCCTCATCAGATACCTGAGTGCACTCATCCTTCTAGATTTTAATGTCACTAACCATATTCATAGCATGCTAAAGGAGAGTCTAGGATATGTTGGATTCCCTAGACATAGAATTCAATGTTTTTTCTAGGCCAATGAGGGGATCTGAGTTAGATATCTATTGGATGTGACTTGATTATGTATATATTGATATGGATCATAGTTCTCTTTTATTTTATTTTCTTATTTCAAAATTTTATTTTTAAAATAAAAACCATAGGAAGGGTGAATCTTTCAAGGAATTGTATCTATTTTATTAGGCCAAATGAAAATCTAGTCTATTGGCCACCTCCTCCTTGCTTAGGTTCTTTTTGGATTCGAAATTTAATCAATGTTGATGGATGTACATGGTCAAAATGAACTTATAGATCTGTGTTATGATGAAAATAATGGTAATACGATAGGCCCATTTATCCTTAATTTACACCAACCCAAACCTATTAAGCCCTCATTTTATGTGTTTTGCATAACCCTTGATCAATGGGACCATGGTTAGGTAGCTTCTATCATGGTAAAAACTATTAGACTATTTTTCTACCCTTATCAAATTACTTATCCACTAGGTCTAGCTACCTATCTACTTTGAGGAAAAAAAATTATTTGAAACAAATATGTGTGATCTATATGCTTATTTGGAGAATATATAGAATCTAACAAAGTAAGAATAGTTGCCGAAATAAAAATCTTCAATTTCCCTCTATGGAGTTCGTTCTAATATTGTATATGTAGAAGACAATGTTGGGATTTGATCTTAAATTCCTTACATAATTAGTGCTTATATATTTATATAAAAATCATAATTGTATATCCCAGTGATGAAATTTAAGATATCTATACAATCAAAAATAGGTAGTGGTTAACCTTGGTTCCTTTTTTGGTTTAATTCTAGGTTGAGAAATGATAGCTTTTCAAGCATTAATACTACCATAAATATCATAGGATCAAATATAATATAGTGATAATAGAATAAGGTAAAAAACTATGAACTAACAATATATAAAGAAACTCACAGTATTAATCAGTATGAATACAATCTCCAACTTTTTATTAAATCAACTTGTGCATAAAATTATGGAGTTGTCTCCATAATATAGTTTTACAAAAATAACCTTTGAATTCTTATCATGTCACTTATCTAAGAGACTCTTGGTCTTTACTCATTACACATATACTTATCAAATAATGTAATATACTCTAATGCCCCCTTGTATTACATTATTTTATTGAGTGTTAATCTTGATCTACATAGATTATTCCTAAATAGCTGAAACTTTCTTTGACCTAGTGTCTTTGTAAAAATATCTACAATTTGATCTTCGATAGAAAATATGTTTCACCTAAATATGATGACTTTGAAAGTGATCTCTAATAAAATGACATAGAGCTTCAATATGTTTTGTTCTTTCATGAATAATTAGGTTATTGATTAGATATAGTACTCCTTGATTATCATAATTTATTATTGTTGTTCTTTTGATTCTCATATCTGATAGTATGTATTGTAACCACAATGCTTCGTAGACTACATCCTTTGCTACATGATACTCTACTTTTATAGATGAAAATGCTACTTCATGTTGTTCTTTTACTGTACCAAGAAATTTGTCCTGAACCAAGATAAAAATGTAACATGATGTAGATTTTATATCTAAAGGTCTTGCATAAACATAATTTGAATATCCATTTAGACAAAACATCTTATTATCCTTTTCATATGTAATTCCATATTCTGTAGTTATGTTGATGTATTGTAATATTATTTTTATAGATTTCCAATGATTTTATCTAGGTTCTTGCATAACTCTTGAAAGATAATTCACAACAAAAATTATATATGGTTGAGTATTTGTTAAATACAAGAGACTTCCAATTAATTGATGATATATTGTAGCAAAAATGAAATATGTCTTATCATACCTAGATAACTACAATCGTTATTTCATAGGAGTATCATTTGGATTACAATTTTTCATCCTGTATTTCTTAAGTAGAGATTTTGCATATTTTGTTTGTGTTATTGTAATATTGTATTCATATTGATGAGTTTCTAAAACAAATATAGAAATATAAAAATTTCAAATTTGTTATCTCAAAATTTTTTTCTAGGTCCTTTTTAACTCCATCTATTGGAATTTTTGAGTTTCCTGTAATTACTATATCATCAACATACACTACAAGTAATATTATTCCGTTTCCCATATTTTTTGTATAGAGATTTGGATTTGGCAAAATTCTTTTAAATTTGTGCTATAATAATTTATTATTAATATTTATATACCTTGCTCTTGGTGCTTTCTTTAAACCATATAAATATTTCTTTAGCTTACAAACTTGGTGCTCTTATCCTTTAATCACAAATCCTTCTGGTTGTGACATATAAAATTCTTCAAGGTCACCATTAATAAATGCACTTTTTACATCCATTTGATGTAATTTCCATCCATGATGTGCTTCCAAATCACAAATTGTTCTAATAGTAGTCATTCTTGTTGTTGGTGCAAAATTTTCTTCATAATCAATTCCTTCTATTTGAGTGTATCCTTTTGCAACTAGTTAAGCCTTGTATTTGTCAAGTGATCCATTTGCTTTATATTTGATATTATAGATCCATTTACAACCAATTTTTTCTTTCTTGGAGGTAAATCAGCTAGATTCTATGTTTTATTATCATAAATATTTTATATTTCGAATCCATAGTTGATTTCCATTTTGGATATTTTAATGCATGAAAATTCATTGTAAGCATTTTTGTAGAACTTATCAATCCCTTGTTTACTCGAGTTAAACTATGAGTCTAAGGTCTTGTAGTAGTAAGATCTAGAATTTGTTCTAATTTTGATTCTTTAAGTGTATATTTGAGCCAAATTGGTTATTTTATTTATAAGTTTGTAGTAAATTTTATATTTTAAATCTATTCATTCTGTAACTCTAATTTTGTGTCTTCACCTGACGAGTCTTCTAAAATATTTAGAATGGTTTCTTACTAAACTCTTTGTTCTTTAATAACATTTTTATTCCTTCATCAAATACTACATATTTGTTAACATAGATTTTTTTATAGTTGGATCAATTATTTTGTATCCTATTGATTCATCATCAATACCAAAAAATATTATGCACATAGTTTTCACATCTAATTTTGTTCTTTTTGTTTTGGAATATGTATATAAGCCTTACATCCAAAGATTCATGGTCATTCTACAATAGTTTTTTTTCTAGACCATGCTTCTTCTAGTGTTACAATTTTTATTATTCTTGTATATAATCTATATTGTAAATATACAACTATTTTAATTGCCTCTGCCTAATACTAATGATGAATATGAGCTTCTTTTAACATACACCTAACCAATTCCATCATTGATTTATTTCTTATTTCTACAATACCATTTCATTATGGTGAATATGTTGTAGTGAGTTGTCTTTTTATTCCATTTTCTTCTAAAAATAAATTGAATTCCTTTGACAAAATTCACCTCCTCTATCTAAATGTAGATTCTTGATGTTTTATTTTATTCTTTTTTGACTAAAAACTTGAGTTGTTTGAAACAACTAAATGCTTTAGATTTGTATTTCATAAAATATACCAATATTTTCATAGAATAATCATCAAAAAATAATTAAAAATACTTGTTTCCTCCAATACTAGTAACATTCATTGGTCCACATAAATTTGTATATATTAATTCCAATGGTTTTTGCACTCTATATTGATGAAGTTCAAAAGGTATCCTATGCTATTTTCTAGCTAGACATTCTAGAAAAATTGTAGATTTTCAAGAAATATTAGGTAAACCTTTAACCATTTGATATCTAGTCATCTCATTTAATGATGATGCACTTATATGTCCTAGTATTTTATGCCAAAGTTCTTTTGTTTCTAAGATCCCTACTGATAAAGTCATATTTATATTTGTATCTAGAACAAACAAACCATCTTTATAAGATCTTGCAGCTATCACTTTTCCTTGTTTTATAATAAGGCATTATTTTTTCCTTTGATAATTTTAAACTCAACTACTAAATTTTGATCCATAAGTTGAGATATTGAAAGGATATTAGTAGTCAATCCTGTTACATATAGTACATTGTTAATTACTCCTTTTTTATTTGTTAGATCAACTAGTACATTTCCTACTAATTTGAACTAATAAGTCATGTTATTTTCTATGACAATCATTTCTCATGTTTTTCATGAAAAGTATTAAACCATTGTTTATTTCTGGAAATATGCCTACTTGCTCCAAAATCAATGTACCAATGATCCATAATAACTTCTAGATTTACATAATAAATTTAATTTCTATATAGTAGTAAACCTTATGTCTTTTTAATTTTAAAAACTAATATGAAATTTTAAAAACTTATATTTTCCTAAAAAGAATTATGTTGCATACCTTTTATCTCCAAAATAGGTAAGTTTGCAAAAAAACTCACTTTTACCAAATTAAATATTCTTCAAGAATTCAACCTTAAAAAAATATTAAATTCATAAAATCATTTTTTTTTTAAAACAAATAGACTTATCACTCCAAAAACTTTAAAAAATTTTAAAAACTCAACTTATTACTCCAAATATAAAGAACTTCAAATAAAACTTTATTCCTCCTAAGTTAAGCTCCAAATATTAGAATAAATTTAGTAAACCCTAATATCACCAACCTTGCAAACAAATTGCTTTATGTGTGTGTTCTTTGTTGCTATTTTGATTGCATTGCTTCAAAATAATCCATGTTCGCTTTAATACTTGGCTTATCCTCATTCTCAAGTGCAAATGTTTCACTTGCTATGAGGCATTACAATTGAATAGACTAAACGTTGAATATCCTCAATTGGTGTTAGATTTCTCATAGGCATTAAATCATTACACTCCTCCAAATGACACTAATTCACTTATGACCTCCATGGTAACATTTAGGTGTTGTTATCTTGATGCTTTTCCTTGCACTCATATTCAACACTAACCAATAATGTTATTAGTTTGACACTTGAATTCTCAACTTCCTTTCAATGTAGTGGTTGACACTCAATTGTTAGGCTTCCAATGTTGCATTTTGATATTGCATTCTAGCTTGGCTTTTGACTCAATGCCTTACCTTTTGATTCAGCACTTGGCAACATAATTTTGCTTGTTTCTTGACTTCAGTGTTTCACATTTTGACTCTTGTGGTAGATTTTAGCACTCTGTGAATTCTTTGGTGAATAATTCTCTTATTGGTTTTCTTCTATTCATGCTTTGTTATTATAATATTCTATGTATGTGTTGCTTTGTAGATTTTTTAGTTCTTAAATGTTGATATTAATAATAATAATAACACAATATGTGTAATGAGTCACCTAATACTTCTAGTATATGTTGCCTTGTTCTTTTACCATAGACTGCTATAGACTTTAAGATCCTTTTGAAACTTTTATCTCTTACATCTTATCCTTTATTTTGCATATATCACTTATTTTTACCTTATATTCATATGTAAGTTACCTTTATCATTTCTAGTCATTGTATATGCCTCATGCTTATTATTTCTCTGAATATATCTCATACCTCTTCTTAATCTTGATGTATCTTGAGCCTCTTCTCCTTCTATACTAGTTGCTTGTAGACCTCAATCTAGTAGACCTTTTTATTCTTTTTGGTTCTTGAACCAAACCTCTTCTCTTATTCTCTTCAAGACCTCAATTCATTTTCTATTCAAACCTCTTTTCTACTCTATAAAGGCCTTATATTTTTTTTATAAGGGCATATTTTTTTGAGGGGTCTCTATTATTCAATATTTCTATTCAATATTAACCTCTTGAACCTATATCAAAATATGAATCTCCTTAATATCTTACAACTCTTATCCACTGTAAATACTAATCCACTACATATAGCAAACTTACTTTATATTGCTTCAAGAATGATATATCAGTATTCTAGTATCTTATGTTCTGCTTTCTTTTTGTAATATTAGGAAGCTTTGAATTCTTTTCAATCCATTGCTATATTTTTCTTCTTTCAATATGCTTTCTCTTTTCTACACTTAGAAGTTGAAACTCTTCTCTATCTATTGTAGGAAGCTTCTCACACTTTTGTAGCTTAATCTCTAAATCTTTACTACAATTCTTTTTTAAAATCTATAATATCTTATGTCAAATCTAATAACTCAATATGATCATCCTCTGTACTAAATAATCCAATATAATAACAAGGTGACTTGAATGTCCCCGTATCTTCAACTTTCTTTTGAGTTGGTTCTCCAAAATATTTAATATAGCTAAGTCTATATTCTTCACTAGTTTTCCTTCAACCTAGTGGAATGATCCTATCCTTTCTACTCAATATGATATTTAAAATAGAGTTTGAGTATCACTATCTTCAAAGTGGATATAATATCAATCAACTTTATCAAACTAGATAAAATCAATTTATAATAGTGGCTAAAATGAACTCTATCAATCTAGACAGAGTTTGGTGGTAGCTCTGATACCATTGATGGATTTTTAAGCCTTAATACTACCACAAATATCATAGGTTAAATATCACAAGATAAAATATAATATATCCATAATATAATAAGGTAAAAAACTTTGAACTAATAATATATAAAGAAATTCATAGTATTAATCATAATGAATACAATCTCCAACTTTTTATTAAATCAAATTTTGCATCAAATTATGGAGTTTTATCTCCATAATATAGTTTTACAAAAATCACCTTTGAATTCTTATCATGCCACCTATCTAAGAGACTCTTTATATTTACTCACGAAAAATATACATATCAAATAATATAATATACTCTAATAAGAAACTATTGTCTTCTATGGTTCATGACTGGCCACACTAGGTAGGAGGAAAAATTAAAGACTTGTGCATCTTAAAATAAATCCAACTATAGGTTCATCATATTATATATATAGGTCACAAGGCCAAGTAATTTTGAGTACCATGTTATATTCCTGATTGCATGGAGCATTCATAACTGCTCCTTACTCACATATGCATATGTACCTTAGTGATACAAGCAATGGTAAAAAGTATTCATTTTTTTATTCCTTATGCAATAGGTTAAATCCCTTAGCATCTACTTTATTCTCAAGTTGAGTTGCCAAAATGCTTTTCAATCCTCCTTGCTCCTATTATCAAAGAATTACACTTGTATCTTCAAGGAGTAGGTGATCCACCCAATCTATTGATAATTGTCCAATTCTCTAATAGCCATGGGTGCATTTTGGTTGGTCACGCATATCACTACTTGGTTATAATGTCTTGTTGCTAGTGTATCTCATAGTATTAACATATACAATATCTAGGTAATCTTAGACATATGGCACCAAAAATTGACCTAGTCTCAGACTCCAAAATATATCCATAATCCAAGAGTCACTTGGTTTCATATTGTACCTACTAATAGCCTTGAGTTGAGAGGAAATTGGGATGAAATTAAAACTCAATTCTTGCACCAAGTCATAGACTATTTAAAATGATTACAAATTTCCCTTATCCATTTTCTTCTCTGTTATTTTCTTGAGGTACGTACCCATTTATTTTTCTAATTTAGAGGATCTATTTGTATTCTTATTATGAAAGTTTGTTTAGTAGTCTCCTCCCCTAGGGTTTTAGGAGATTTCTTATATTCTTCCTCTAACTCCACTTTGATAATTTTCTTATTAATATTAGTGAAGGTGCTAGCTAGATCCATGGTTGACTATGTTTTGTAGCAGGCTAAAAATTTGTTAACTTAGAAAATTTCATGATTTGCCAACACTTTTAATGAATTGATAGTTTAGTAAATGAATCATTAACAAGAGGACTTGGATTTTTTTTTATATTTTTCGTATAGGTCATTGTAATAATTTTTCAATGGATCAGGAACAATGTTAATGAATCACTAAATTCTTACCTTGAAAAAAAACTTCTTTTGAAAGCTCATTGTGTTCAAAAATAACTATTTTTAGGAGTCAACAATTCAAGGTAGTGTTGGTCCATCACCAATTTGAGTACTTTGTTGTAATTTGGGTCCCTTATCCTATAAATGTTATCATCAAAAAATTTCAATTAAGGAGCACTAATGAATCATCTTCAAAGGCAGTGACTATAGTGATATGGACCTGGGTTTATGTGATACTTTTGTTAAATATTTTTCTCAACCTATAAACTTACTAAGGTTTGGACTAGTGGGGACAATTGATGTGAAGAGACAATAACAAGTGGGTATAGTGCACATGCTTAGAGCATAATACTAATATTTCTTTTTCCTACTAGGTATTAGAAATAGTGAATCAAAGCGACAACATGACATTGGAAGCAAAGACAATAATGACCACTTACAACAAAGTAGTTACAAGTACTAGGGTTTGGATATATTGACCAATCATTATTATAGGGACAACACCATCAATAGAAATATACTTTTAAATATCATGTTCTTTGTGTAGATGTGATCTCATGGGAATCAACTCATATTCATAATAGAGAGGTTGAATCAATTTTTAAAAGTGTAAATGAGGGTTTAATGGAGGTATTCATAGATTTCATATAGCTATTATTATGCATAAAAAATAAATTAATAGCATATGTGTTCCATATCAATAAATCAATAACTTTGTATGATGATGTTAATATCACATCATCACCCCTTTTATAACTTTTTCTTGCATGTCAATGAATCAAAGATGTTTTGTGCTAACATCATCATGGTTCACTCTTCTTATCTCTATCCTTCATATTTTTCACTATGATAATTGATTATGCTTGTATGAAACTATTGGAAAATATTACATTATTTGGTACATGCTAATGTACCTCCATAGTACATTTATGGTACAAATGTAAATATGTAATAGATTAGGGTTTGTGTCTATAGTTTAGATGAGTGATTTATATTTTCTTTTTATGTAAGTGTTAATGTGCAGGATATGCACAAGTGTCATGTAAGAGTGCAATGTGTAGGATATGCACAAGTGTCATGTAAAAGTGCAATGTGTAGGAAATACACAAGTGTCATGTATGTGTGTAAATATGTAAAGTGAGGATGTGCACAAGTGTCTTGTATTAGGAGTGCATATGGAGATTAGGAGTCATGTAGAAGTGTGTAAGTGTCATAGAGTTAAAGTATGCATACAATAAGAGTGAAGAGTCTAGTATACAAGTGGCAAGATGAGAAGCCAAAGGTTAAGAATTTTAAAGGTTGCATCTCCTGGATATGTGAGGAGTGCAATAGACAAGTATTGTAGAGTCATATTACTCTGGCTCATATATAATTCTACTCTTGATTATTGATATTTTGACCTATAATATTATGGTTTATTTATATTGGGACCTATGATATTTTGAGATAGTAAGGCTTAGAAGCCAATAGAAAACTTTGATGCTAATAAATCAAGTGCTTCTATTTTGACATCATCACATTATAATTCTTCTCCTTGATATTTTTTTAATGTTGCTCAATTAATAGGTCTTTATATTTTTGGCATGATGTCATCTTTCCCTAATGGCATTTTCCCTTGCACTAGGATCATTGTTTATGATAGCATGACAAATCTTATCATGTGTTAGTGAATCATATGCATTTGGTATTTGCTCTATTCTTTTATTCTTCATGCACAATATTTTTGCATTTATCATGCTAACATTATCAAGTTTATTGATATATTGCATCTCATGTAATTGAATTTCTAAACTCATAACTCAAAAAACTTATAATATTTGTTATCGATAATTGTTTGCATCAACATTGCATCACCCTTCTCATGTTTCTTATAAGTTTTATTATCAATAATTATTTGCATCAACAATGCATCACCCTTCTCATGTTCATGAATCACTGACACCATTAGTGAATTGCTAGCATCCAACCCTTTATGAAAAATTTTCAACTTCCTACCTTTTTTCCTATTGACCAAACTAGTACCTATAAGAAAAGGATTATAATAAGGGAGACTTTATGTATATTTTTAGTATATTCACTTGGTTCAAAGATAGATTTTTCAAAGAAAGGGAATGAAATTTTTGAAAAAGTAAAAAAAGGAAGAAAAAACATTCATTATGTGCATATTTGTAAAAAAATTATCCTTTTTTAACTTAGAGAGGCCATAAATTTCCCCATTTACTAAGATAGCTAGCAGTCTCCCATCCATCATGACTAATTTATAGGTATTAAATCCTATGCATTTGTCTATCTAGTATGGTCCACTCCATAGGGAGTCAAAATTTTCATGTTTTCTTGGTTTCTTTCCATCTTCATCCTATTTTAGCACAAGATCTCCTTATTAAATCATATGTTAGTTATTTTCTCATCAAAAAAAAAATTGATTATCACATGATGATAATGAAACCTTGCAAAAAATATCTCCTTCTCTTATTATACCTATAATAAGACATTCAACTTGGATTGCATTTTAACAATATTGGTGTCTTCTAGCTCATATTATTGGGATATTTGGAGTGAAGGGATTTTTAGATTTATAAATAGTTTCACTTCTTTACCAAACACTAATTTATGATGAGGTTCCCAATGAAACCTTAGGATTAGCTTTGTTTTCCCATAGGCTTTCTTCAATTTGGTATGTCAGTATTTATAATATTTGACTATTCTTATTTCAAAGATTTTGATGATGTTTTCATTGGTGGATTCTACCAAGTCGTTTCCACATGGGTAATAGTTAAAATAGATCTTCAATATGAACCCCCACTCAAGTGAAAACTATATCAACTTAGCCCCTGTGAATACTTTTACACTATTTATGATCACATCCAAGGATGTTTTATACCTTGTAATGATGTCCTTTATTAACTAAATGATTATTTCTTAGTTTTTGAACTTCAAAACTATTTTAGTCTACCTAGTGAAATACTTTTTGGTGATTAAAATCCAATTATGTCTAGCACTAGATAAAGGTTTTATCTTCAGATAAAATTTACGTTCCATTGTTGAAAAGGCTCTATATTATCTTGGGTTCTATAGGCATAGGTTTCTTCCTTCTATGACTTATGAGCATACAACTTAACACTTTTTTAACCATTTAAAACTATCCATGAATATAGTGGGTCAAAATTATCCTACCCTTAAGATATTATGAGCAGTATTATAAGTTAAATAATGACCATTCTTATCATTAAATTCCTTCAATAATCCTTTCATTTTTTCTTACTTTATGCACCTTATAAGCACTTCATCATACCCTTTGTGAAATATAATTCCATTAATCCAAGTGTAGTTCATAGCATTTTATTTGAATTTGTTTTTCTTTGATTGTCAAACTCCTTGGCATCTCTCCTATCCACATGTATCTCCTTATATAAAAATTGACTTATTCCATGAGGGTTATATGTTTGTTGAGATGATATATATCTAGTATTTCACATATGGTCTTTGTCATTACTACTTTGGTTAGCTTAATATCTATATCAAATTCCTAAATTTTATTGATCCAACCAACCATCTTCTCACCTAGTTTGAGATGCAAAACTATAGATATTACAAAAAGGTGGGATACAAATATGTAATCTTACTTTAAGATAAATAATACCTAAATTTCTTGGGTTCTTTCATCACCATGAACACATGTTTTTGATGAAATTATTGTTGGTTTGAAAATCTTCCTACGTATAAATTGTGCACCCTAATAATTTCACCAACATTGAAATACCTTGACGATGTGAGCTTTAGAGGTCAATATTTATATTAGGTTGGTTCCTATTATATCCTAACTAGCTAATACTAAAATTTGGGGGTGAAAAGGGTGTTGAAATAAATAAAGGAAGCTTTTGCTAGAACTTATAATGGTGTAGGTTAAGACACATCAAGATACAAAAAATATGAAAACTTATGTAGATGAGATATCCACTAAACTACCTAATAGACCAACCAATTTTTTTTTCAATCATAGAATATTATATTTATCTAATTTATGAACTATTTGATTGTAAATTCTAGAACTAGAGAAAGAACATATGCAAAAATCTAGAGAATAAAATTAATATTATGCTCATTCAACTAGCTAATAATAGAAATAAACAACCATTCATACATACATGTTCTGCAAATATTTGAACCAGAGGCCAAACAACAATCCAATTGTATTTCTCAAAGTATAATGTGCTTTCATACATGTAAATTGTAAAATCTTAATAATTGACCTTTGGAACTTCTTACATTCTACTATATATAGTATTTTACAAAGAATTATGTTATCATGGTATCATTACCCCAACCATGGATTGATGTTTCATCAGGTGATCTACCAACTTGCACACACACTTAGCAATAATTTTGTTATAACTGACTCATTATGGCCTATTGACATGGATTTATTAGGCATCACCTGAAGGTATAGTGGCCATGTTGTTTACATCTGGTTCATTGGATTCTCAAACTTTTGTTAGGCCACAACCTCCATCATGGTCACACACCCACACAAGCAAGTAGCTAGTGGGTTGATCATTGAGATTCTCTAAAAAATGATGCCAAAAAACCAAGATATGTAGGTAGATCTATTTTTGGGCATCGAGCTTTGATTTATCCCTACCTCAATTTGATTTCTAGGTGATGAGAACATGTCGATGGATGATGATATTTTTCTATCTATCCCTTGCATGATTAAGTAGATGATTTTTGGTAGTCGGATGATGGATGATAAGGGATTGGTGATGGGTTGCCTACATAGTAATTTTACTATAAAATAGAGTGATTCACTCAAAAATTTAGGTGATTCACTTTCAATCCTATTTTATTTACTAGAAATGACTGACTTTAAAAAGACTTGGCTTGTAGAGCAATTTTCCTGCAAAATGGAGCAATTCACTTGCAAAGTCAAGTGATTCACTTGTAACTTTAGGTGATTAACTAGTAGGAATTAAAATTGGTAAAATTTTTCTTACAAATGGATTCGCCTATGAAATATAATGATTCACTTGTAGATTCAAGTGATTTGCTAGTAATTTCAGGTGATTCACAAGTTAGTTTTAAACTCTGAAAAAATTAGACTTTAAAGGATCCAATCAAATTGAATCACTCTCCTGGGAATAAATTAGGAAGAATCTTGTCTTTCACAGTGAATTGCTTTGTAGATTTTGAGCAAATAACTTGTTAGTTTTGATATGAGATTTCACCAATTTTGGAGTGAATTGCTCACTAAACCAAGTCAATTGCTTGTTGTTTTAATATTTAGCAAGAATGAATTAAAATTTACTTAGATGCTTTTTTCCTATGGCAGATGTAAAATAAGGATTTGATAAAATATTTTATGATGCTTTTATGTTGTTCATATTGTTATCTTTGTGAAATTTTTAAAATTTAAAAGTTCATATTTGACTTCCCATTTGTAAAGTACCTACAAAAATTGAGCATAAATAACAAAAAGTAATGTGATTTTAAAGCTAGTTTGATATTGGGCTTGATGAATCATTCCTTATCTTTGGTGAATCCCTTTAGATTCAATCTATAAAAATACAAGAAATTTAGAGTGAGTCACTTGGAATTCAAAATGAATCGCTTGTAAATTTTTACTTAGATGGTTTTTAGGTGGTTGGCTTATAATGGAGTGAATTTCTCCTTGTAATTAGACTTAAAAAAAAATCACTCAAACTTGAGACAACCACTTTATCCATGATGAATACAAATTTGGCACAAAAATTGAGGAAATTTAGCTAGATTAAGCACAATTATTAGAAAATGAGGGTTAGTCCCATCAGATATAATACAAACTATGTTGCATGGTGCATGGTGGGTATTTTAGTGAATGTTTTATATAGGGAAAATAATGGGGAATTATCCCCCTAGACATACCAAAAACCATGTTGAACCAAGGAATTATCCCAACTTCTATTTTTATGATGCATACCAATTCTAGCATTAACAAAGTTGGAAGGAAGGGCCAATAACACCTCTTAACCTATAGTTTGAAGTCATCTCCCTACTTTCTCCATATAAATACCCCTACACTAAAGTACACTAATTGCAACATAAGTAAAGTGTGGAAAATAAATATGTTAAAATATTAAGGGTGCAAGTGATTTAAATGAATATAGATTTAAACCATAGAGAGTGTGTAAGTGATTAATTAACACATGAGTATTTGAATAACACCAATTTTCTCCCATTCATGAAGTATGAAATTGATAAGAATATTATAATATGGGAAAAAAGGAAATGCATCAATCATGGTGTGCTTAGAAAACAAAGAGGGTAGTGCCACAAATGGAATACATAAGGACTTGTCAATTTCTCAATCTCATAAGGTCAAAGAACAATATGGATTTCATAAAGTGTGGCTCTAAATTCTCATGGCCAAAATATTTTACAATGGAGCCTATGGATCCTATTTATAGTTGGATTTTATGCGTAAGTTACCTTGAGTGAGACACTATTAATCCTAGGAAAAGTAATTATTTATGGTATCCCTAACAAACATGACTAAGGTTGTAATGAGATCAATGTGCAATCAATTAGATCAATTAGAGGTAATTAAATAAGATTAATATAATCAAACACACATGTAGCACATATTTATGGGGATGGGGTATAATAGGAGGTGATAAGGTAGTTTTACAAACACCATTAAGTCATGAACTAAGAATTCAAAAGATACAATTGATCCACAAACACCATACATAAATTTTCGTTAGGTGTAAAACATAGTACATACAATATTTGATTACAAAGTGTACCTTTGATATCCCAAAATGACCAAAATAACCATTACAAAATGACTCCTTTTACACTTTTCAACTAGAATCACCAATCCTATTGCATAAAACCTATTCTTATAGGACTATATAATTTTGGGTTATTTCCATTAGTTTTCAACCATTTTCAACTTATTCTAGACTACCATCCTAATTCCAAAAATATATCTAAGATGACTCTTAGGCCTTACCCAAAGGTCAAAAGGGTTGCAACCCTCATCCATAGACCATTGATCTACTCCCCAATCCAAACCACCATTGGACCACACCACCTACCTGCTCTTAAAACTATCCTTGATTTTAGCTATTTGTAGGTACTTCCCTTGACTAGATAATCATTGGAAACTTTATTCCCTCAAACTATTGATTACTGTGCTTGAACTATCCACCAAAGTTTTTGATGCAATCCATGGACCTATTTTCCACCGAGGGATATCTTAATAAAACTACCACAACATCTCTCATGTTACAAATGACCACCAATGACAAAAAAAATTGTTGGAAAATATGTCATTATCATTTTGTAATTCCAATCGCAATTCCAAAGACCATAGATTAGCTAGAGAAAAAATAAGTTTCAATGCATTACCATGTGACTCCATATCTGTCAATGGAGGGTATTGCTCCTACATTCATGATCTAAACTTGTACCATTTGCTTGCATTGAAATCCTAGCTATCAGAATTGTAGATTTGACAGCTTATGATTCTATCTCATTATTTGCATATGGTTGGTATTGGAGGCTAGATCATGTTGGGCATAATTTACTTTCACTTGTTCCTTGGCTAAGAGCTTATCACACTCTTGAGTATGTTAAATATAGATTTAAATTTTATCTACCTTTTCCAACACTTTATCCTAGAGATACTTGATGATGTCAATGGATAAGACCTTAGTATTTATCATTTTAGTTCATTTTCTAAGACTTTTTTCAAATAGCTTTGGTTTCTCAATCTATTCATATTTCTATTGTATTTTTTATATTGGATTATATCTTAATGTTTCCATATATCAAGCCAAGTTGTTCATTTCTTGCTTTAGCCACTATTTTTATTGTTTACCTTAATTTACTTGCTACTGTATCCCATCATACCCTAACCTTAAGGTCTTTAACTCATCTAGTTAGAAATATCATTCTTCTTTCTCTAACCTTCCATATTCTTTCTCTTTAGTACCTCTACCATATTTATATTTTACTTTTTGTAATTCTAGTTTTCCTTGATCGGTTGAATATAGTCTAGTGACATCGCTAGGTTGGTCTACTTGGATAAATAGACAAGTTTGAGGTGTCTTTTCTATTGTAAATCCAAGGATAATAGTCATATGAAAAAAAATTATGCCAACATGGTTGATCAACTAGAATTCAATAGATGTGCTTCTATGAAGAACATTCATCTCCCCACTTCTATTACCTTTATTATAAGTGCAAGTGGTCACTCAATGACCATGAAATCATCGATATCTATCTTATTTATTATATCTTATGCTTTATGTAGGTGCTCATCCAAAATATCCATACGCTTGAGTCCTAGTGGTATGAATTTTTTTAACAAAAGGTGGGTTATAGATCATGCTACATGGTCCTAGATATTTGTACTTCTTACCATGTGCATATGACAATAAACTATGTTATGCTAGGAATGATTTGGAGATTTATTCCATGATTCATTCTTGTAGTTATATCATTTGATTTCTTAGGTATTTGGTTTGGTTGTGGTTTTGTTTGAGAGGATATACACCCTTGGAAGATCTAAAGATTTCAACTTGCTTTAGCTTCCCCAATACATAATGTTGGGAGGTAAATTAGACCACATGTGGAAAGCCATGGTAAATGTAGTTTGGATGATTATAAAGGTGGTGTATGTAGGTGAAGTAGGGATGAGTTATATGGTCTGTCTTGGTAGTGTGGTGGTTGGTGGAGAATATGGAACAAAGATAGTTGTGGAAGTGGATGATGTAGAATAGATTATGGATTTTTTTTAATGCTATAGTGAAGAAATATCTTCTTTATTTAGAAATTATGGATGCACCTATTTGGGGAGATGGAGGTGTAGTAGAAGAAGGAAATACAATACAAGGAGGAAGTTTAGAATAAATGACAAAATTCATAGGAGAGTTGGTGGTGAAATAAAAATATGGAGTGGTGGAAAAATGATTGTAGAAGCTTAAAGGACATCCAAAGTGGTAGATCCTATGTCTTACACCTCATCCTTCATAGGGCTATTTTTTTTTACTTTCGAGCCTTCATTAGAGTCTTCTTGAGTTATTTTTTGACTACCTACAATCTCTATATCCATAATGAGGCTTCTTCCTTTGCTTGGACTACATTTTTTGTATTAAATTTAATGACCTGCATTGGTGTAACTTCTAGATCTTGTATTTCTATCTTCATAATGTTTTTTATGGACCCCTATTCTTATATTATTACCCCTAGGTAAGCCTCTTTGTATTCCACCTTAACTACTATACTTCTAAAATAGTTTCTTGGTTGATGAAAATATAAGGGAGGGTATTTGTAGCTATAGTTTCTCTTGGTTTTGATTTATGTTGACCTCCTATGGATGTTATTTGTTCCAAATATTTTATAATTAATCACTAAACATTCATTTTAATAACTTGACATGAAGTTTCTTGTATTTTGTATTTTTCATATCTCATTTTGGAATATACCATCACCTTTTATAGACTTCGTTCATAACTTGGCTTTGTGAGTGAGTTGATAGTTTGATGATGCATATATATATTTTTTATTTATTGAAGAGGGGGTTTTGAAAAGGACCTCGAATATTTTACACTAGTGGAAGAAAATAGAAGACGGTCTCCATGAGACCAGCATTGAAACTACAACACATAAGAAAAACCATAGAGATAATCTCGACATAGCACAAAAGGCACCAGCCAAAAGGAGGGTGTATCTAATAGATGCCATCAAGAGAACCGAGGGAAACTATAGGAATACAAAAATGAGGCATAGAGGATCCCCAGAATATGATAAAAAATAAACAATCGATGAAAGCACATTTAGCTGAACACTTTGGTTGGGTCATGCTCTTTGTCGCTTGCATCATGCTCCTCATCAGATACTTGAGTGTGACCACCCTTATGGTTTTTAATTTCCTTGACCATATTCATAGCATGCTAAAGGAGCGTCCAGACTATGTTATATGCCCTATACATGGAATCCAATGTTTGTTCTAGGTCAATGAGGGGAAAAGAGTTAGATATCTATTGGATGTGACTTGATTATGCATATATTGATATGGATCATAGTTCTCTTTTATTTTATTTTCTTATTTCAAAATTTTCTTTTTAAAATAAAAACCATAGGAAGGGTTTATCTTTCAAGGCCTTGTATCTATTTTATTAGGCCTAATGAAAATCTAGTCTATTGGCCACCTCCTCCTTGCTTAGGTTCTTTTTGGATTCTAAGTGTTGATGGATGTACATGGTCAAAATGAACTTATAGATCTGTGTTATGATGAACATAATGGTAAGATGATAGGCCCATTTATCCCTAATTTACACCAACCCAAAACTCTTAAGACCCATTTTATGTGTTTTGCACAACCCTTGATTAATGGGACTATGGTTAGGTAGCTTCTATCATGGTAAAAACTATTAGACTATTTTTTTACCCTTATCATATTACTTATACACTAGGTCTAGCTACCTATCCACTTTGAGAAAAAAATGTTATTTAGAACAAATATGTGTGATCTATATGCTTCTTTGGAGAATATATAGAATCTAACAAAGGAAGAATAGTTTCCTAAATAAAAATCTTTAATTTCCCTCTATGGGGTTTGTTCTAATATTGTAGATATAGAAGACAATGTTGGGAGTCGATATTAAATTCCTTACATAATTAGTGCTTATATTATTATATAAAAATCATAATTGTATATCCTAGGGATGCAATTTTAGATATCTATACAATCAAAATAGGTAGTGGATGACCTTGGTTCCTTTTTTAGTTTAATTTAAGGTTAAGAAATGATAAATTTTTAAGCCTTAATACTACCACAAATATCACAGGTTAAATATCATAGGATCAAATATAATATAGCCATAATATAATAAGGTAAAAAAAAATTGAACTAAAAATATAGAAATAAACTCACAGTATAAATTAGAATGAATACAATCTCTAGCTTTTTATTAAATCAACTTGTGCATAAAATTATGGATTTTTGTCTCCATAATATATTTTACAAAAATAACCTTTGAATTCTTATCATGCCACTAGTCTAAGAGACTCTTGATCTTTTCTCATGGCACATACATATCAAATAATGTAATATACTCTAATGACCCCCTATATTAAATTAATTGATTGAGTGTTACTCTTGATCTACATAGATGATTCCTAAATAGATGAAACTCGCTTTGACCTAGTATTTTTGTAAAAATATCTACAATTTGATCTTCGATAGAAAATATGTTTCAACCGAATATGATGTCTCTGAAAGTGATCTCTAGTAAAATGATATTAAGCTTCAATATATTTTGTTCTTTCATGAACAATTAGGTTTTTGATTAGATTTAGTACTCCTTGATTATCACAATTTATTATTGTTGTTCTTTTGATTCTCATATCTGATAGTATGTAATGTAACCATAATGCTTCATAGACTACATCCTTTCCTAAACGATACTCTAATTATTTATATGAAAGTGCTACTGCATGTTGTTCTCTTATTGTACCAGGAAATTGGTCCTGGTCCAAGATACAAATGTAACCTGATGTAGATTTTATATCATCTACAGATCTTGTATAATCTAAATCTGAATATCCTTTTAGAAAAAACATATTATTATCCTTTTTATATGTGATTCCATATTTTGTATTTATGTTGATGTATTATAATATTCTTTATATAGATTTCCAATGACTTTCTCCAGGTTCTTGCATAAATATTGAAATATAATTCACAACAAAAACTATATATGGTTGAGTATTTGTTAAACACAAGAGACTTCCAATTAATTGATGATATATTGTAGCTAAAACTAAATATGTCTTACCATACCTAGATAACTACAATCCTCGTTCCACAGGAGTATCGTTGGGCTTACAATTTTTCATCTTGTATTTCTTAAGTAGAGATTTTGCATATTTTGTTTGTGTCATTGTAATATTATCTTTATTTTTATGAGTTTCTAAACAAATACAATAATGCAAAAATCCCAAATTTGTCATCTCAAAATTATTTTCTAGGTCCTTTTTAACTCCATCTATTAGAATTTTTGAGCTTCCTGTAATTACTATATCATCAACATACACTACAAGTAATATTAAATCGCTTCCCATATTTTTTGTATAGATATTTGGATCTAACAAACTTCTTTTAAAGTTGTGCTATAATAATTTATTATTAATATTTATATACCATGCTCTTGGTGCTTAATTTAAACCATATAAAGATTTATTTAGCTTACAAAATTGGTGCTCTTGTCCTTTAATCACAAATCCTTCTGGTTGTGACATATAAACTTCTTCAAGATCACCATTGACAAATGCACTTTTTACATCCATTTGATGTAATTTCCATCCATGATGTGCTTCCAAAGCACAAATTGTTCTAATAGTAGCCATTCTTGTTGTTGGTGCAAAATTTTCTTCATAATCAGTTCCTTCTATTTGAGTGTATCCTTTTTCAATTAATCAAGCCTTGTATTTGTCAAGTGATCCATCTGCTTTATATTTGATCTTATAGATCCATTTACAACCAACTATTGTTTTTCCTAGAGGTAAATCAACAAGATTCTATGTTTTATTGTCATCAATGTTTTATATTTTGAATCCATAGTTGATTTTCATTTTGGATGTTTTAATGCATGAAAATTCATTGTAGGCATTTTTGTAGAACTTATCAATCCCCTATTTAATCTAGGTAAACTATGATTCTGAGGTCTTGTAGTAGTAAGATATAGCATTTATTATAGTTTTGAGTAATTTATATCTGATCCACATTGGTTCTTTTCTTTATAAGTTTGTAGTAAATTTTGTATTTTCAATCTGTTCATTCTGTAACTCTAATTTTATGTCTTCACTTGATGAGTCTTCTAAAATATTTTTAATGGTTTCTTAATCAACTCTTTGTTATTTTTAACATTTTTATTCCTTCATAAAATACTACATCTTTGTTAACATAGATTATTTTGTAGTTGGATTAATTATTTTGTATCCTATTGATTCATCATCATAACCAAGAAATATTTCGCACATAGTTTTCTCATCTAATTTTATTCTTTTTTATTTTGGAATATGCATATAAGCCTTACATCCAAATATTCATAGTCGTTCTACAATAGGTTTTAGTCTAGACCATGCTTCTTCTAGTGTTACAATTTTTAGTATTCTTGTAGGTAATCTATTTTGTAAATATACAACTATTTTAATTGCCTTTGCCTAATACTAATAATCAAGATGAGATTCATTTAACATAAACCTAACCATTTCCATCATAGATATATTTCTTCTTTCTAAAATACCATTTCATTATGGTGAATATGTTGTAGTGAGTTGTCTTTTTATTCTATTTTATATCTAAAAATATATTGAATTCCTTTGAAAAAATTCACCTCCTCTATCTGAACGTAGATTCTTGATGTTTTTAAATTATTCTTTTTTGACTAAAAGCTTGAACTATTTGAAACAACTAAATACTTTAGATTTGTATTTCATAAAATATACCAATATTTTCCTAGAATAATCATCAACAAATAATTAAAAATACGTGTGTCCTATAGTACTAGTAACATTCATTGGTCCACACAAATTTTTATATATTAATTCCAATGGTTTTTGAGCTCTATATTGACACAGTTCAAAAGGTATCCTAAGCTATTATCTAGCTAGACATTATAGAAAAATTGTAGATTTCAAAAAAATCTTGGGTAAACCTTTAACCATTTGATATTTAGTCATATCATTTAATGATGATGCACTGATATGTCCTAGTATTTTATGCCAAAGTTCTTTTGTTTCTAATATCCCTATTGATAAAGCCATATTTATATTTGTATCTTAGAACAAACAAACTATATTTATAAGATCTTGAGGCTATCACTTTTCCTTGTTTGATAATAAGGCATTACTTTTTTTCTTTGATAATTTTAAACTCAACTGCTAAATTTCGATCCATAAGTTGAGATACTGAAAGGATATTAGTAGTCAATCTTGGTACACATAGTACATTGTTAATTACTCCATTTCCATTTGTTAAATCAACTAGTATATTTCCTACTCTTTTGACCTCATAAGTCATGCTATTTTCTATGTCAATTGATTTCTCATGGTTTTCATTAAAAGTATTAAACCATTTTTTATTTCTAGACATATTTCTACTTGCTCCAAAATAAATGTACCAATGATCCATAATAACTTCTAAATTTAAATAATAAATTTAATTTCTATAGAGTAGTAAACCTTATGTCTACCTAATTTTAAAAAGTAAAATGAAATTTTGCAAACCTTTGTTTTCCTAAAATTTTTGATGTTGAATACCTTTTATCTCCCAAATAGTTAAATTAAAAAAAAAACACTTTTACCAAATTAAATATTCTTCAAGAACTTCAACCTTAAAAAAATTCAAATTCACAAAATCCTTTTGTTTTTAAAACAAATAGACTTATCACTTCAAAAAATTTAAAGACTCAACTTATTACTCCAAATATTTTTTTTGGTAGATAAGATACTATAACATTAATACTGGGTTTTACAGGTTGACCCAAAACCTTTTACAAAAACTAGCCCAAGGTTGTTGATGAACATGTCCTTACTAAGGATCCTATATATGTAAAATCTACATGATGTCAAAGCCATTACATTCGGTAAGGCACATAGTCTGTTATCAAAAAGAAACTTCCCATACAACATTTTGGGTATACCCCGAGAAAACACACCTGCATCATAATTACAAAAAAAGAAACAGACACGCCTTGAAATAGTGGAGGAACAAAAAGCTGCAGACACACATAGCAGAGTACTGTAAAAAACTCTCACAAACTTTGTATTGACATTTACTCTTAATAATTCTTTGGTAATGTTTTTCTTTCGTATATGACATGCTTTGGGACCACATCCCATCTTGGTGAATCAACCTTGGAGAAGTGAACCTGCTAGCTAGATTTATGGTGGTGGCTATCTGGTGGTCCACGTGGCTCTGGTTCGAAGTCTTATATTGTTGTTTCTTTCCTTCCCTATGATTATCAACCAACCTCAAATTACTAAGATGAATAGGAGCCATGTTATCTAACATGTGACTATCCCCATTAGTTTTTGTGGTATTTCCAAGCAAAGCATCCACAAAGACTAACAGCTCGGATAATTTTTATTATGAGTCCATTTCAAAAAAAGAGGCAGGAATACTCCTAGCCTTTGAACTTACAGTGTCTTCCCTGTTGGTTAATTCGACTATCATTCTTGGAATTATTATTGAATAAGCTCCTCTACTTCTCTCAGGGCATCGTGTTCCCATTTGAAAATTCTATCACCATCGACACCCAAACTGGCTAGCTTATCAGCAATTTTGTTAGCTTCTTGAAAGACATGTTGGGCTTTTCTGCCCTGTCTTCCCTAGAAAAGGATCCTAGCCTCTTCAAAAATTGTTTTAATCCTCCAAGGATGTGTTTTACAATTATTGAGGAGATTTATAACATGCATAGAGTCTCATTCTATGATCAAATTTCCTTCTAAGTCTTAAGTCATTTGAAGGCCTCTCCACATAGCTCTAGCTTTAGCTTCGTTGTTCGTCCTTGTTCCCAAATATTTGGAAAATGCAAGCATCATATTCCCACTATGATCTCACACAAATGTTTCCAACGTTTGTTCTACCAGGATTGTCCTTAGCCACTCCATCAAAATTAAGCTTAAACCAACCCATAGGAGGTGGGGACCACTTAACATTGGCTCTGGGGTTGACTACCCTAGGCACAAACTCATATAACAAGGTTAAGCTTAAATATTGAGCAATCGTGGTCTCCTGCAGATGAGGTTTACGACTATCAAAAGGGATAAGGTTCACATTCTCATTGGCAAAGGATAGGATCCTGGCAATGATAGTTTGATGATCATGGATAGACTTATTAAAGACTCTATGGTTCATTTCTAACCACATCTACCAAATATAGTGATTGAGACAAATTTTCCACATTATCTAAGTCTTTGGCTTGAAAAGGGGCAAGGCCACTAGACGAACAAATCAAGTATGATGGCTGGTTTAACCCAGGAAATATTGAAGACCTGAAAAACCCCACTTATAAAAATCAAGGAAAAAGGGCACTCAAGGAAAATGTGATAAATGGTCTCCCAATTAGCCTTGCACAGATAATAGCGATTAGTGATACAAATACCTTTACGCATCATATTATCAATGGTTAGAATTCTTCCTTAGATAACTAGCCATGAAAAGACTACAATTTTTGGAATTAAATTTTTTATCCAAACTAAGTCCTTTTGGAGGACAAAATCCTTGTCATCAAGAAGAAGCTTGTAAGCTGATTTAATAGTGAACTGCCCATTTTCCATAGGATCCCAAGTCACTTGATCTTCCTTGGGTCTCATGGGTATAAAATATTGCTCGAGAATGTTACAAAGATCATTTGATTCCTCTTGAAATCCCTGAATCCTTATTTGTTTCCACTTCATTCTACCTCTGTCCTCAACCATATAATCAAATACTTTTTTTCCAATGAGTTCTTTCGTGATATCTCTGATTCAAGCTAAGTTAGGATATTGCATCAGTGGTTCGTCCTTAGCCCACCTGTCATTCTAGCAATTTATCCTCTCACCATTGCCTAAAACCCATAATAAAACTTTTTTGATGATTTCCTTACAATTGAGAATTGCTTTCTAAAAAGTAGAACCTCTGATTAGAACTTAGTCACTTAGAAATTCCATATTTTGAAGATACTTTTATTTGATGATAGTTGTCCATTCATTTTCTTCACCGAAAATGAGGCACCACGCCTGCTTAGCTAGTAAAGCTAAATTCATATGAGCAATTCTCCTCAGACCTAAGCCCCCATTTTCCCTGGGTCTGCACACTTTGGTCCATCCTACAAGGTGTATCATTTTTTTATCCTCTGATCCAGTCCATAAATTTTTTTTTTGGAGTATCTAATTTTGGAAAACCTTCATAGGGGCTTTGAAAATGGAGAGGAAATAGACTGGAATGCTTTGAATAGAGGCCTTAGTGAGGGTCAACTATCCTTATTGAGATAGAAGATGACCTTTCTATCCAACAAGTTTTTTTAATTCTTTCAATAACCCTGTCCCATATTGACTCTCTTGGGGAACCAATGAAAAGAGGGAGACCAAGATACAAAGTGGGGAGGTTTTCTATATCACACCCTAAATTTTTTGCAATTCTTCCTTGCCTCTAAATAGGGGTGTTCAAGAAATATAACTTGCTTTTACTGAAATTAACTTTCTAACCAACAGCGTCCTCGTAGAGTTGCAGGATGTATTTAATTTTTTTGGCCTCAACCACCGATGCCTTAGTCAATATAAGGGTATCATCGACAATTTTTTTGTGAGAAATAGCCCTAGTGAGAGATGTTGCCTTGATTCCCAATATTAGCCTTGAACTGCAAGAATTTTTTATGGTTTTGCCTAAAGCTTCTAACACAATGATGAATAACATAGGGATGATAGGGTCCCCTTGCCAAATTCCTCTATGACTTTGAAAGTAACCAAAAGTTGTTCCATTAACCAGAATAGAGAACCATGCTTTATAAATGCATTCTTTGATCAAATTAACCCGTTGGTGTTGAAAACCAAACTTAAGGAGGACAGTAATCAGAAACTCCCAATTTAGCCTATCAAATACTTTGTTCATATCAAGCTTGAGGGCAAAAACATACATGTTAGTCTTATGAGCAGAGTGCAGAGCTTCATGAACTATGATAACTCCATCCAAGATTGACCTACCCTAGATAGAGCTTCCCTGGAATGGATATATGATGTGGGGCATAACATATCTCATTCTATTTGCAATAGCTTTAGTTAGGATGTTGTAAGAAACATTGCATAGACTGATTGGCTTGAAGTCAGCCATAGATTCAGGGGTTTGCTTCTTAGAAATTAGAGAAATAAAAGTAGAGTTGATACCTTTTGGGATATGATTGCTTGCTTGGAATTCTTTGATAGCATAAATTACATCCTCACTTATGATGTCCCAAAAATCTTGATAGAAATGAGGGGGAAAGTCGTCGGATCCTAAGGCTTTGTCTGGCTCCATGCTAAACAAGGCTTCCTTAATTTCCTCATCAAAAAAGGGAGCTAGAATTTTAAGGTTTATATCCTCATTTATTATGCTAGGAATGGATTGCAAGAGAATATATTTGGCCTCCTCATTGCATTTTGATTCTTGACTAAGGATAGAATTGAAATAAGTTATTGCCTCCTTTTTTATTTCTATTAAGTCCTGAGTAATAGAACCATCTATTTTTTTAAAAAATTATCTTGTTATTGCTTCTGTTTCTAAGCATGGTGACATGAAAAAAATTAGAATTTGAATCTCCATATTTCAACCAAAGAGCCCTTGATTTTTGTCTCCAATATATTTCCTCATAGGCCAAAATGTTATGAAACTCTGCTAGTTTTGTTTATTCCTCTTGCCTAGTAGTTTCATCAGCATCACCATGTTGAATTCTCTGATAAATTATCTTCAAACTTTCAACAACTTGTTTTTATTTTCAAATAGGTTCCTAAAGACCTCTTTGTTCCAAGTTCAAAGTTTTTCCTTAACAAACTTTAATTTGCCAAAAATTTTAAAAGTTGCACTACCCCTGATAGGCTGCTACCATCACTTAATTAAGTTATCTCTAAAATTGGAATGTTTGATCCACATAGATTGAAATCTGAAAGGTTTCTTGAAGTACAAAGAGTTAGGGATCTACAACAAAATTGGATTATGATCAGAGGCAATTTTAGGAAGGGTTTGTAGGGTAGAATCACCAAATAGAGTTGTAGCCTCCTTTGATAGAAAAAACCTATCAATCCTTTCTTGAATGAGATGACACCCTATCCATCGATTGCTCCAGGTATAATTTGCTCCTCTAAGTTTTAGATCCATCAACATGTTGGAGTTCACAAAGTCATTGAACTCATCCATGCTCCTGATAGGTGGTCTATTTCCACCCATTTTGTTTGAATGGTAAAGAGGAGTGTTAAAATCCCCAGCCAAAATCCAGGGGACATTATGGAAGATTTCACTCATATTGCCTAAGTACTCCCACAGTAGAGCTCTCCCTTGAATTGAAGTCGGGGCATAAATATTTGAAAGGATCCACATCTTATTGTTGTTTATTTACTTAAATAAAACACTAAGAACCCTATCATATTTCTGAATAATGGTGCCTTCTACTATCCAGGGATCCCACAAAGTCATAAGGCCTCCAGATGCTCCTCTACCTGATTTGCAAACCATCTCCCCTTGATTCCAGATTTTTTTTGCTACTTTTTTTTACTGAATCTCATCATTTTTTGTTTCTTGCAACATGATAATAGTTGGATTCACTTGATTTCTTATTGCACTGACTTCCATGTGTTTGGGCAAGCCATTGAGGCCTCTCACGTTCCATGAGAGGAACTTCATTTAGATTTTTTGGGATTTCTTCCTCTCCCTCTCCCTTGAGGGGGTTTTCCTAATTTGTTGTCTTCAAAACCCAGAATAACTTGTGAAACAAGGTTCTCTGTTTTCCATTGGTAATGTCATTATCAGTTTAACAATATCATTATATTACTCTAAATATAAGGAACTTAAAATAAAACTTTATTCCTCCTAAGTTAAGCTCCAAATATTAGAATAAATTTAGCAAACCCTAATATCACCAACCTTACAAACAAATTGCTTCATGCACATATTCTCTGTTGCTATTCTGACTACATTGCTTCAAAACACTCCACGTTTGCTTTAATACTTGGATTATCCTCCTTCTAAAGTGTAAATGTTTCACTTGCTATGAGGTATTACATTTTAATAGACTAAACGTTGAACATCCTTAGTTGATGTTGGATTTCTTGTAGGTATTAAATCATTACACTCCTCCAAATGGTGCTAACCCACTTATAACCTCTACTATAACATTCAAATGTTATCATGTTGATGCTTTTCCCTGCACTCAGATTTAGCAAAAACCAATGATGTTATTAATTTGGTACTTGACTGCCCAACTTCCTTTCAATGTAGTGTTTGTAACTCAATTGTTAGGCTTCCAATGTTGCATTTTGATATTGCATTCTGGCTTGGATTTTGACTCAATGCTTTGGCTTTTGATTTAGCTTACCAACATAATGTTGCTTGTTGCTTGACTTCATTATTTCACATTTTGACTCTTGTGGTAGATTCTATCTTTTTATGAATTCCTTGGTGAATATTTCTCTTATTGTTTTCCTTTTATTTGTGCTTTTTTGTTCTAATATTCCATGTTTGTGTTGCTTTGTACATTTTTTAGTTCTATTATATATAGAGTTTGATATTTAATAATAATAACAACACAATATGTGTAGTGAGTCTTCTGACACTTATAGTATATGTTGTCTTGTTCTTTTACCATGGACTGCTATAGACTTTAATAACCTTTTGAAAATTTTATCTCTTGTCTCTTATCCTTTATTTTGCATATACTACTTATTTTTACCTTATCTTCATATGCAAGTTGCCTCTATCATTTCTAGTCATTGTATTCGCCTTAGGATTCTTCTTTCTTTGAATGTATCTCAAACCTCTTCATACTCTTGATGTATCTTGAGCCTCTTCTCCTTCTATATTGTCTACTTGTAGACCTCAATATAGTAGATATTTTTATTCTTTTTTGTTATTGAACCAAACCTATTCTCTTCGCCTTAATTCCTTTTCTATTCAAACATTTTTTCTGCTCTTTAAAGGATTTTATTTTTCTGTATAAGGGCCTCTTTTTTTGAGGGGTCTCAATTATTCAATATTTCTATTCAATATTGACCTCTTGAACCTATGTCAAAATATGAATCTCCTTAATATCTTGCAGATATTATCCACTATAAATACTAATCTACTACTTATAGCAAACTTACTTTATATTGCTTCAAGAATATCAGTATTTTAATATATTTGGTTTTGATTTCTTTTTTTAGTATTAGGAATCTTTGAATGCTTCTCAATCCATTGCTATATTTTTCTTCTTTCGGTATGCTTTCTCTTTTCTACACTTAGAAGCTAAAACTCTTCTCTATCTATTGTAGGAAGCTTCTCACACTTTTGTAGATTAATATCTTAATTTCTACTACAATTATGTCTTAGGTAAAACCTAATAACTCAATATGATCATCCTCCTTAATAGAGAATCCAATATAATGTCAATGTGCCTCGAATGTCCCTGTATCTTCAACTTTCTCTGAGTTGGTTCTCCAAAATCTTCAATATAGTTGAGTCTATATTCTTCACTAGTTTTCCTTTAACCTAGTGGAATTACCCTAGCCTTTCTACTCAATATGACATTGAAAATAGACTTCAAGTCTCGCTATCTTCAAAGTTGACAGACTCCCAATCGACTTTATCAAACTAGATAAAATCAATTTATAATAGTGGCTAAAATAAACTCTATCAATCTAGACAGAGTTTGGTGGTAGATCTGATACCATTGATGGATTTTTAAGCCTTAATACTACCACAAATATCATAGGTTAAATATCACAAGATCAAATATAATATAGCCATAATATATTTAGGTAAAAACTATGAACTAACAATATCTAAAGAAACTAATTATAATAATCAGAATGAATGCGATCACCAACTTTTTTATTAAATCAACTGGTGCATCAAATTATGGAGTTTTCTCTCCATAATATAGTTTTACAAAAATCACCTTTGAATTCTTATCTTGCCACCTATCTAAGAGACTCTTGATATTTACTCATGATAAATATACATATCAAATAATATAATATACTCTAATAAGAAACCATTATTTTCTCTAGTGCATGACTAGTCACACTAGGTAGGAGAAAAATTAAAGACTCGTGCATCTTCACATAAATCCAACTATAGGTTCATCATATTATATCTATAGGTCACAAGGCCAAGTAATTTTGAGTACCATGGTATATTCCTGATTACATGGAGCATTCACAACTTCTTCTTACTCACATATGCATATGTACCCTAGTGATATAAGCATTGACAAAAAGTGGTCATTTTTTTATTCCTTATGCAATAGGTTAAATCCCTTAGCATCTAATGTATTCTCAATTTGATTTATCAAAATGCTTTTAAATCCTCCTTGCTCCTATTGTCAAAGAATTACATTTGCATTTTCAAGGAGTAGATGATCCACCCAATTTATCGACCATTTTTTAATTC
Organism: Wollemia nobilis; assembly: GCA_028583015.1. Taxonomy (NCBI): domain Eukaryota; kingdom Viridiplantae; phylum Streptophyta; class Pinopsida; order Araucariales; family Araucariaceae; genus Wollemia; species Wollemia nobilis. The sequence goes on along the minus strand of JAQPPZ010015824.1, from coordinate 37,233,647 downwards.
TCCAATAGCCATGGGTGCACTTTGATTGGACACACATCCCATTACTTGGATATAATGGCTTGTTGCTAGAGTATCTCATAGTATTAACATATACAATCTCTAGGTAATCTTAGACATATGGCACCAAAAATTGACCTAGTCTCAAACTCCAAATATTTCCATAATCCAAGAGTCACTTGGTTTCATGTTGTACCTACTAATAGGCATGAGTTGAGAGGAATTTAGGATGAATTTAAAACTCCCTTCCTGTACCAAGTCATAGACTATTTAAAATATTTACAAATTTCCCTTCTTCATTTTCTTCTCTTTTGTTTGCTTGAGGTACCTACCCATTCATTTTCCTATTTTAGAGGATCTATTTGTATTCTTATTATGGAGGTTTTTTTAGTAGTCTTTTCCCATAGGGTTTTAGGAGCTTTCTTATCTTCCTCCTCTAACTCCACTTTGATAATTTTTTTATTAGATTAGTGAAGGTGCTAGCTAGACCCATGGTTGAGTATGTTTTGTAGTAGGCTAAAAATTTGATAACTTAGAAAATTTTATTATTTTTCAACACTTTTAATGAATTCAAAGTTTAGTAAATGAATCATTAACAAGAGGACTTGAATTTTTTATATATTTTTCCTATATGTCATTATAAAAATTGTTCAATGGTTTAGGAATAATTTCAATGGATCACTAACTTTCTACCTTGAAAAAAAACTTCTTTTGAAAGCTAGTTGTGTTCAAAAATAACTATTGTTAGGATTCAACAAATAAAGGTAGTGTTGGTCCATCACCAATTTTAGTACTTTATTGTAATTTGGAACCCTTATCCTATAAATGTTGTCATAGATAAATTTTAATTAAGGAGCACTGATGAATCATCTTCAAAGGTAGTGACTATAGTGACATGGACCTGGGTTTATGTGATACTTTTGTTAAAAACTTTTCTCAACCTGACAACTAACAAGGGTTTGGACTAGTGGGGATAATTGATTTAAAGAGGTAATAACAAGTGGGTATAGTGCAAATTATTAGAGCATAATACTAATATTTCCTTTTCCTACTAGATATTAGAAATAGTGAATCAATGCAACAACATGATATTGGAGGCAAAGATAATAATGATCACTTACAACAAATTAGTTACAAGTACTAGGGTATGGATATATTGACCAATCATTGTTATAGGGAAAACACCATAAATATAAAGATACTTTTAAATGTCATGTTATTTGTGTAGAGGGGATCACATGAGAATCAACTCATATTCATAATTAAGAGGTTGAATGCATGTAATTTTTAAAAGTGTAAATGAGGGTTTAATGGAGGTATTCATAGTTTTCATATAGTTACCCTTATGCATGCAAAAGAAATTAATAACATATGTGCTCCATGCCAATAAATCAATACCTTTTATTTGATAATGTCAATATCACATCATCACCCCTTTTAAAACATTTTCTTTCATCGCAATGAATCAAATATTTTTTGTGCTAACATCATCATGGCTCACTTTTCTTCTCTCTATCCTTCCTCTTTTGCACTATGATAATTGATTATGCTTGTATGAAACTATTGGAGAATATTACATTATTCGATACATGCTAATGTACCTCCATGGTACCTTTATGGTAAAAATGTAAATATGTAATAGATTAGGGTTTGTGTCTATAGTTTAGATGAGTGATTTATATTTCTCTTTTATGTAAGTGTCAATGTGCAAGATATGCACAAGTGTCATGTAAGAGTGCAATGTGTAGGATATGCACAAGTGTCATGTAAAAGAGAAGTGTGTAGGAAATGCACAAATGTCATGTAAAAGAGAAGTGTGTAGGAAATGCACAAGTGTCATGTAAGAAAGAGTACAAATGCATATTGAGAGAATATGCACAAGTATCATGTATGCAAGTGCGTAAATATGTAAAGTGAGTATGTGCACAAGTATCTTGTATTAATAGTATATATGGAGAGTAAGAGTGGTGTATAAGTGTGTAAGTGTCATAGAGTTAAAGTATGCATACAATAAGAGAGTGAAGAGTCTAGTATACAAAGTGGCAAGATGAGAAGCCAAAGGTCAAGAATAGGAAAGGTTTCATCTCTTGGATATGTGAGGAGTGCAATAGATAAGTATTGAAGAGTCACATTACTATGGCTATATTATGAAGATAAAGCTCCATATAGGGTTATGAATAAGGGGTTGGACTTAAAATATACTTGTAAAAAAATGGTAAATCTTAATTGTAATCAAGGTGAATCATGATGAATCCTAAGCAAATCAAATCAATCATCTTCACACCAAAATTTGGGGCATTTGAAGCCCTAAAACTTAAAGTCATACTTGGGAAAAATTTTGACCTATTAAATCACCTTATAACTTCATAAAAAAATACCACCATTAGATCAGGCTCAAAAAGAGCTTTCCAACGAGTATAAATTTACCTATGTTTGGATTTATATTGTGGTGAATTACCCCTAAGAAAAAATCGCTCCCAAAAATTTTAGGTGAATGGGTCGACATCAAGGATCCTCATATTCACCAATTTTCAATTTTATAAATTGTAATATTCACCCAATTTGTGAATATTCACCACTATGCATAACCCTGGCTCCATACAATGTAAGGGAAAACAGTCTGTAGCGATCACCACATAGCAAGCATTGATAATAAAGCTTGTATATAGATTTTGAGCAATTTATATTGTAAGTATTTTTCATGCATGTACATGAATGATTTTGGCCATTTACATTCATATTTGATATTATAAGTGAATGTTATTTAATTATTATATTATCCTGGATATATATTTTATTGCTCATATATATAATTCTACTCTTGATTATTGATATTTTGACCTATAATATTGTGGCTTATTTATATTGAGACCTATGATATTTTGAGATAGTAAGACTTAAAAGCCAACAGAAACCTTTGATGCTAATAAATCAAGTGCTTCTATTTTGACATCATCACATTATAATTATTCTCGATATTTTTTAATGTTTCTCAATTAATAGGTCTTTATGTTGTTGTTGGCATGATGTCATCTTACCCTAATGGCATTTTCCCTTGCACTAGGATCATTGTTTATGCTAACATGAAAAATAGTATCATGTGTTAGTGAATCATATGCATTTGGTCTTTGCTCTATTATTTTTTTCTTCATGCACACTATTTTCTCTTTTATTATGCTAACATTATCAAGTGTATTGATATATTGCATCTCATGTCATTGAATTTCTAAACTCATAACTCAAAAACTTATAAGATTTTTTATCGATAATTGTTTGCATCAACATTGCATCACCCTTCTCATGTTGCTTATAAGTCTTATTATCAATAATTATTTGCATCAACAATGCATCACCCTTCCCATGTTTATGAATCACTGACATTGTTAGTGAATTGCTAGAATCCAACCCTTTGTGAAATTTTTTCAACTTCCTACCATTTTTTCCTATTGAACAAACTGGTACCTACAAGAAATTGATTAGAATAAGGGAAAATCTATGTATATTTTAGTATATTCACTTGGGTCAAAGTTTTTTCAAATAAAGAGAATGAAAAAATGGAAAAATTAGAAAAAGAAAGAAAGAAACATTCATTATGTGCATATTTGTAAAAGTTTTTGCTCTTTTTTTACTTAGAGAGGCCATAAATTTCCCCATTCACTAAGATAGGTAGAAGTATCCCGTACATCATGACTAATTTATAGGTATTATATCCTATGCATTTGTCTATATAGTATGGTCCACTCCATAGGGAGTCAAACTTTTCATACTTTCTTGGTTTCTTTCTATCTTCACCCTATTTTAGCACAATATCTCCTTAAATCATATGTTAGTTATTTTATCATCAAAAAATCTTTTGATTGTCACATGATGATAATGAAACCTTTAAAAACATCTATTCTTCTCTTATTCTACCTATAATAAGGCATTCAACTTGGCTTACATTTTAGCAATATTGGTTTCTTTTAGCTCATATTATTGGGACATTTGGAGTGAAGGTATTTCTAGATTTTTAAATAGTTTCACTTCTTTACCAAACACTAACTTATTATGAGATTCCCAATGAAAACTTAGGATTAAATTTATTTTCCCATTAGACTTTCTTCAATTTGGTATGTCAGTCTTTCTAAAATTTGACTATTCTTATTTCCAATATTTTGATGATGTTTTCATTGGTGGATTCTGCCAAGTCGTTTCTACATGGGTAATAGTTAAAATAGATCTTCAATATGAACCCCAACTCAATACTTTTACACTATTTATGATCACATCCAAGGGTGTTTTATGCCTTGTGATGATATCCTTTAATAATTAAATGATTATTTCTTAGTTTTTGAACTTCATCAAAACTACTTTAGTCTACCTAGTGAAATATTTTTTGGTGATTAAAATTCAATTATGTCTAGCACTAGATAGAGGTTTGACCTTCTAGATAAAATTTAGATCCCATTTTTCAAAAGGCTCTATTATTATCTTGGATTCTAGAGGCATAGGTGTCTTCCTTCTATGACTTATGAACATACAACTTACTTTACACTTTTTTAACCATTGAAAACTATCCATGAATATGGTGGGTCAAAATTATCCTACCCTTAATATATTATGAGTAGTCTTATATGCTAAATAATGACCATCATTATCATTAAATTACTTCAATAATACTTTTATTTTTTCTTCCTTGATGCACCTTAGAAGCACTTCATCATACCCTTTATGAAATATAATTCCATTAACCCAAGTGTAGTTCATAGCTTTTCATATGAATCTATATCTTTATTTGATTTTCAAACTCCTTGGTATATCTCCTATCCACATGTATCTCCTTATATCATTCATCCATCCATAATTCTTATACAAATTGACTTAGTCCATGAGGGTTATATGTTTTTTGAGATGAGATATATCTAGTCTTTCACATATGGCCTTTGGCCTTACTACTTTTATTATCTTAATATCTATATCAAATTCCTAAATTTTATTGATCCAACCAACCCTCTTCTCACCTAGTTTAAGATGTAAAACTATATACATTATATTAGGGTGGACTACAAATATGTAATCTTACTTTAAGATAGATAATACCTAAATTTATTGTGTGTTTTCATTGCCATGAACACATGTTTTCAATGAAAGTATTGTTGGTTTGAAAATATACCTAGGTATAAATTGTGCACCCTAAGACTTTAACCAATATTGAAAGGCCTTGAATATGTGAGATTTAGAGGTCAATCTATGGAGTAGGTTGGTTCCTATTAGATCCTAACTAGCTAATCCTAAAATTGGGGGCTGAAAATGGTGTTGAAATAAATAAAGGAATCTAAATCTAGTGTAGGTTAAGCCACATCAAGATACATAAAATAGGAAAACTTATGTATATGAGATATCCACTAAACTACCTAACATACCAACTAGTATTTTAATCAATCATAGAACATTACATTTATCTAATTGATGAGCTATTTGATTGTAAATTCTAGAACTAGAGAAAGAACATATGCAAAAATATAGAGAACAAAATTAATATTATGCTCATTCAACTAGCTAATAATAGAAATAAACAATCATTCATACATACATGTTCTGCAAATATTTGAACCAGAGGCCAAACAACAATCCAATTATATTTCTCAAAGTATAATGTGCTTTCATACATGTAAATTGTAGCTTAAGAATTGACCTTTGAAACTTCTTGTATTCTAATCTATATAGTCTTTTACAATGAATTATGTTATCATGGTATCATTACCCCAACCATACATTGATGTTTTGTCAGGTGATCTGCCAACTTGTACACACACTTAGCAATAATTTTGTTATAACTGATTGGTTATGGCCTATTGATGTGGCTTTATTAGGCATCACCCAAAGGGATAGTGACCATGTTGTTTACATTTGGTTCATTAGATTCTCTAACACTTCTATTAGGCCACAACATCCATCATGGTCACACACCCACACGAGCAAAAAACTAGTGGGTTGATCATTGAGATTCTATAGTAGATGATTGTACCATATTGGTTGCTACCTATTCTATAAATGATGCCTAAAAACCAAGACATGTTGGCAGATCTATTATTGGGCATCGAGCTTTGATTTAACCCTACCTCAATTTGATTTCCAGGTGATGAGAACATGTTGATGGATGAGATTTTTCTATCTATCCCTTGCATGATCGGGTGCATAATATTTGGTAGTCAAATTATGGGTGAAAAATGATAGGTGATATGTTGTATAAACCCCTTCCTCAACTTAGCTAGGTACATGATCTCTAATGAAGTCTACACTTTTCCACTTTTAGCATCTCAAATCAAGCATCAGGTGATGGTTTATTGGTACCTGTCCTCTGCTAGTATTGTACAAAAAGTCTAGCACTTTCGAGACTAGGTCAAAATTTTCTATTTTCTTATTTTATTTGAGAGATAGTTTTGGGTACCCATATATCTCTAATACAAAGTAAAAACTTCCAATGACCTCCATACTTAGTTATTTTCACTGCTACCAAGTGATGGGTGCCTACTGATGGGTGATGGATTTTTTAGTACCCATCTTCTCCTTGATGAGATACATAATTTTTAGTATTCCCAACACTTCACCTAATTTTGCATTGATTGGTATCTATCAAGATATTTGTACCAACCTACTACTACTAGAGGTACAAAAATTTTAGTGTTGCTTACAATTGGTCAAATTATTGTTTCCTTGAGCATCTATAGGGTGATGGGTTTTTGTTACCCATATACCTCTAGTAAGGGGGAAATTTTTTTGGCAACCTCCACCCTTAGCCATTTTCTACTATTTTTTACTATAGGGTTATGGGTTTTATATACCCATCCCCCTCTTAGTGAGGGACAAATTCTTTGATAGCTTTCACACTTAACCAAACTTTTATGTGCTTACTACTAGGCGATAGGTTCTTTGTGCCCATACTCTACTAATGTGGTTCAAAAAATCTAGCACTCTCTATACTTAACCAAAATTGGCTTTTTTTTCCCTTTCTATGGGTTATGGGTTTTAGGTACCTCTCTTCTACTTAGAGGGGTACAAGGAGTTAGACAAAATACTTAGCTGAATTTCATTTCTTGGGTCTATTTATGTTAGGCAATGGGTATTGGTACTTGTCTATTGTTTGGAAAAATACAAAGTTCTTGGTAACTTAGAAATAGGTTTTTGGTACCCATATAATACTACCCTAGGTACAAATATTTTAGTGTTCTTGAGACTTAGCCATTTTACTCGTATCACCTTCCACCAAGCACCAAAATTTAGGGACCCATTTGTTGCAAGCTTGAAGATGAAACATCTAGAATTCTCCATACTTGATTAATTTGGCCTCTAATGCAACCTTTTACACTTTCAACCAATAATGTATGTGGGTGATAACCAAAATTACCCACATTCTTAGCAACTCACAGGGTATTTTCCTTAGTGGAGAATGAGAACTCAGACTGATATTTTCTTAATAATGACAAGAAATTAGAAATCGACTATATACCACAGAAAAAAAAACACAAAATATTTATGCAGGTAAATGCAAATCAACATAAATAACACATAAAAAGGAGGTAAAATGGTAGTGCACAAGATATCTTCAAGGATAAGAATAGGGACACTATCTCGTAAAAATACCTCAATATAAAAAATACCTATAGCTGCTTACAAACTGATAGAAATATTACACAAAAAGAGGGTAAACTAATAACACAAAGGAATTTCCAAGGATAGAGATAGAGACATTATTATATGAAAAAAATTGGAGATAAAAGAGAAAATAAAATACTAATATGGATGCAAATGATGGAGTATGTGGTAAATTTTATAGGCAATGACACAAATGACACAAAAAGGAAAAAGATAAAGCAAAAATAGTGCATAGGGATACATAGGGAATGGGACACCCCCACAAAATTATATCTCAATGAGCAAACATCACCAATGTTAGCTACTAGCTCAAGTATAGGTATGACACCTTAGGAAATCACCATTCTTCTACTCTTTTCTCTTCTCTTCCTCATGTAGTTGAACAAGAAATCTTCCTCTTTGTTACCCAAAATCATGTGGATCTTCATCTTTCCCAATAGGCTCATTCTTAGACTTGAGAATTTTTTGGAGTTAAGCAATGGATGTGGCCATATATAGGATTGTTGGTATCCTAATTGACATAAAGCAGAACTTAAAATTGACTCTTATCTTCTAGTATTCTAATTAGGTGTGCACTTTTTGGTCACTGTCCAAACACCAACATTGGGTGGATTAAAGAATGCTCTAATCCAACCTCCAGAGTAGGCTAGTATTCCTTGTCAATTGATAATGTGTTGACTCATTTAAGCTTAGTTAAATTTCTAAAATATAGGGATAGAAATGAGTTTAGGGTTAGGAAGTAACAATTTAACAGTGGCCATATAAAGCTAACAACATAGGCATCTATAGGAAAACCCTCTAACAATCAATTTCCAGTGTACCACACTTGCAATTAATAGCATTCAAAATAGATAGTCTTCATCAATTTAGACAAATAGAGACATACTTCAAGAAGTCATTTCAAACATCCAAGATACTAATAATCCAATATAGCATAATAAGATCAGTACCAAGATTAACAAAAAATAACCTCTTGCAAGCATAGATTCAATCATGAAATATTTCAAAGTGCTCTAAGCTAGCAATCCAATATCAATAGAATAGACTAACCATAACAACAATAGCATAAAAGTATTCATAGCTTGAATCTCTCAAAATATTATAGAAGACACCAATATAAGGAAAAAATTCAAGTAATGTTCCTTCTATTGATTTGTAAAAAATATTTACATAGTAGGGCAAGCAAACACTCTAGAGTCGACCCTAAAAAATGAGGGTTCAACCTCAATTTATAATTTTACATGCTTGAAAAGAAGGTAGAACATTACAAGGAAAATAAATGCCAGATCAGCCAAGTGTTGAGGTGGCAATCTCTTATTGATCTTGGAAGAATAAAATGTGGATCTTATGCATCCTCTGTAACTCAATATTTGAAACTTGCTAGGATTTCATGGTGTTTGGCTTTCAAACTATGCAAAACCATCATCCAAACATTCATTGTTCTTGTAGATGTTATCTAACCATAGATCTGCAACTGCCTCAATTTCTTGGTTCTTGATATATTCAAATATTTACCTTCTGGTTTACTTCAATAGATCAACTCATGTTACAAACTTCCTGCCTTTATGCACCTTGGGGATCATCAAAATAAACCAACTGTTGATCCACTCATGGATGGTTGAGATCAATGCTTCAACTTTATTATAACCTTCGCAACATAGAGACATGTCATAGCCCGCTTATTGAAAAATGCTATTCACACCTATTGACCATTTTTATAGTGAGTTGGAGCATAAGATCCTACATCATAAAAATATACTTTGACCCATCCAGGGTAAAGCATTGCCTTGTAGTATTTGAGTGATCTTCCTTTACTTTGAATCCATAATGTATAACAAAGTCTAAACCATGTTGTAGCCCGCACCTAAAAATTTGCATGTATAAAGTTGACCACTATTGACCATGGGGTAGAACCTTGCTCTGGACCACATGAGATATAATGTTGAACTACGTGGTATGGAACCTTGCACTAGCCCGCTTCTTGGAATACTTCTTCATGGATTTTGACTACTTTAACTGTGGGTTGAAATAATGTTCTATACCGCATGGTATGGAACAAGCTTTAACTTCCATGGGATGGAGTAATATTTCATAATCCATGATTTGGAGAGTGGTGATGTCATATTTGACCATTTATGATCATGAGTTGGAACAATATTCTATGTCGCGCGGGGTGGAGCATGCTATGGAATGTAGTACTTCATCAAAAAAAATTGTGTTGTAGCCCATGATATTGAAATAACTAAGTATGAACTTTGATCGCTTTGACCACAAGATAGAACATCTTGCACTAAACCCCTAACGCAGGGTAGAACATCTCCTTCAACGCTTAGAATTTTTTTTTTTTAAGTTTTCTAAGGATGTGGCCATTTTGGGCCTACATTCTAGTGCTTCCTGGGGGGGTTTTGCTTGCAAATCCTGAGAACTCATAGTCTTATCCAATGGGTATCAGGAGTCAAAAAATTATGAAGAGAGATAACACTAGGGTAGCTAGATGAAATGAAAGAAAAATTCTCAAAAAGGGGGTATGTATGGAGTGAAAATAAAGGAAGTATATGCAGTGGGAAAGTAGAGGAGATGGAAGGAAAAAATAGACTTTGATCTTCAGTGGACTATGTTTCATAGAATAACTTCTATATGGCCATCACCCTCTAGGACATTTGTGAAGATACTCAGATGGTAAAGGTTCATATGGAAATCATGCTGGAAACAATAAAATTTGTAAATCCTTTCATGAATGCGGTCTCAATTTAGCTATATAAAACTATGTTCTCTTTTGTAACCCTAGCCAGATTGAACAAAATATCTTCATGTTTTTTTTCATTATTTCCTACAAGCTTCATCAGGGTTATGCACAAGGGCAAATTTCACAATTTATAGCGAATTTTAGGTTTTTAACATTTTTTATTTTGCTATTTTTGGGACCCTAGAGGTCGGCCCATTCGCCCAAAAATTACGGGAATTAATTTTTTTAGGGTAAAATCGCCCCTGTACAATTTGTATTCCCGCCTAATATTCGCCCTAAAATTATTTTAAAAAAAATTATCCCGCCCAAATCGCCTCTTGTACCCCCACTATATATAGGTAACCCTGGAGGCTGGGAGCAACACTCATAGTCTCAACTTGACTAGGCGACCGCAAAAAGCGACTGGCAGAAGCGAGTGACAAAAGGCTACCGGTAGAAGCGATAGATACACCACAACTAGCACAAGGTGACAAACACTCCGTGATATACACTCCATGACTGACACAATGCAACTGACACACCATGATCGACACAATGTGACTGACATGTTATAACTCTCACTGCACGATTGACATGCCATGACTATCACTACACGACTGCCATGTCATGACTATCACAACATGATTAACATGTTGTGACTGTCACTGCACGACTACCACACCGCAACTGTCACTATGTGACTGTCACACCATGACTGTCATAGCACGACTGCCCACCGTGTGACTAACACATCTCGACTGCCACTACGTGACTGACATGTCATGACTATCACAAGGCAACTATCGCGAGGCGACCATTGGTCTATGACTATCACAAGGCGACCGTCCCACTACGACTGTCATAGGGCGACTGACATACAGGGCCAACCATTTGTCGATAAGTTTTTATTATCAATTTTGTTTCTTTTTTATACATTTTTGTTCATCGACGCTCAATAAGGAGGTTTGTGATGTGTCAGATATTGTGATGTCTTGAATAGTAGTTCTCTCTTTAACTAGTTATTTCCATTTTTCAAATGATTTTCTTGTTACTCTTCTTTTTATATAGGTAAAATGTCACCTGTTGGCAGTGGAAAGAAGGGAGGCCAGTCTTCCAGTTTCGATAAAAGGAGTATCCTCAAATACTTTCGTAATATTTTGAATTCCAGTCAGCCACCAACATCTGCACAAATTGAAGGTATGAACGCCTTTACTTACTAACCAGTTAATTTTTGTTCATTGTTCATTTCATATATAATGTCTTCATTCATTAAGAAGGGTGATTTTTGGTGTATGGCTTTGTCCATTGTTTATCTAAATTTTTTAAAAGAAGGTATGCTTTTAATAGAATGTATGCTTTTAAAAATAATAATGATAATGACCCTGGTATTGAGTATTGACCCTAGTATTATCTCTACAGAAAATAGTGTTGACCCTCGTATGAATCCACTTCCACATAACTACGATATTGAAAAGTCCATAGATGAAAATTTTCTTAAAGAAATGGAACAACAACATGAAGAGATTCCTGAAACAAACACGCCAAATGGAAAACAAAGTAATAGTTCTTATGCAGTACCCACTTTCGGAGAATCTTCTTCTAAAAAACATAAACGTGCCAGGTCATCTAGATGGACAATTAATAGATCATTTCAGCCTGATTGGGTTTCAGAATTTCCATTTGTTGAGCCAGTGCTTCCAGAGAATAGTAATGAGGTAATAACAGAATTGAGATGCATAATTTGCAGCTGGAAACATGAAAAAGATCACAGATTGCAAGTTAAGAAAGATACAGTAGAAAAACATTGTGGAAAGGTTTATATAAAAAGAAAAGAAAGTGATGGACCAATACAAAAAAATTATAGGTGGAAGGATGCATCAGAGTGTGCCCATATCAGATATGCACAAGAATATGATAAAGCAATGAAAGAAAAACAAACTTTGGTTGAGAAAGGTGCAACGATTCAAGCCCAATTTTGAAAAATGGAAAAGTTCACTTTAGCTTCAAAAAGTTTACAGTTTGTTGTTGTACTCACTATTCTTAAAAAGGGTAGACCTATGTCATATTTCATTGATTATAAATCTCTATTTCGACTAGCTGATGTGCAAAATTTACCCAACGTCCATTGGTCAGATCGAAGTGGTTGGGAAATTGCAAAATGTCTGTCATTGGTTGAGCAGGATGACCTCAAAGAGAAAATTAAAAAGGCCAAATTCATATCACTTTCAATTGATGAGGTGACTGTTGTTGACAACACATCTTGGATTTGCATGCATGTTTACACATTGGAAAATCATTTAAGGCAACCTCATTTACTTGGACTACGCAAGATGGTGGAAAATTGCAATGCAGAAAACATCTACAATGTTGTTGTTTCTAGTTTAAAGGAAATAGCAAGAATGAATGAAATGGAAATAGCCACTAAGTTAATATGTGTCGGAGCCGATGGTGCTGCTACAATGCAAGGACACAGGAACGGTCTTTGTGTTAGACTACAAACATCTGTTACCCCATATTTGATCCCTATTCATTGCATGGCTCATAGAATTAATCTTGCATATAAAATTGTGGATACATTTACAAATGTAGCTAGAGTGGAAGACCTTGTCCATGAAATTCATGATTATTTTTTGCGTAGTCCAAAAATATTTTCAGAGTTTCAGCAGTTTGCACTTGGAGTTACTGATGGTAAAAAACTCTTAAAAGACGTGGATACTAGATGGATTTCAATGTATCAACCGACATATAGAGTTTTCAAAGAATATCAATCCTTGGTAGGGTTTATGTATGTAAACCGTAGGGCAGTTGATAAGGCTAAGGATTTGCTATTACGAATGACTGACTTTGAAACACTTCTCACATTGTGTGGTATTCTTCCAATGTTGGAAGAAATGAATACTTTGATCAAAATTGCACAAGAAAGATCGATTTATATTATGGATTTCATCAGGGCGAGAAAATGAATTTGCTTACATATTGATACGATGTATGCATCTGGTGAAAGTTTTATGGATCCCATGTTTGAGAGTTGGAGAGCATTGACAAACATCAATGATCCTCAAAACTTTTTGAAGTTCAATATAAATGATCATCTTTGTATTAATGTACATGAAAAGGAAATTCCTTTATATTGTTTTTCTTAGTGAATGGATATTGCTACAAATGAAGTTGAACAAATGCCCATAACACACAATATATTTCATGTAGTTGTAACAGATACAAAAATTAAACTGAAACATATAGCAGAATCATTGACAAAAGAGATCAGAGACCATTTTCAAAGAGATGAATTGCTTGAGGCTATGGGTGTGGTTAACTCGATATTTTGGAATCCTTGTAATGAATACCAGAATATAATTGGTTTGTTTCAAAAATACATGGGCAATCTTGCTAGCCATTTCACTAAACCTGTGGTATTCAATGGTATTGAAATCAATGGCATTCTCAACAAAGATCTTTTGACAAACCAATCAAACTATTTTGGAACAACAATGTCTGCTCAAGTTTCACAATTTGCTAATCACCATGAAAGGGGTTCTATTTCACGTTTCTGGAAACATTTATATCCCAGTAGTATCCTGCAACATAGTATGAGTGAATATTTTAATTTGTATGAATTATGCCAAACGATGATTTTAGGATCTATTGAGGATGAAAGGGTATTTAGTGCATTATCATATGTAAAATCTAAAGTTCGGAATAGATTGGACAAAAATTTGGAAAATTGTTTGAGAGTATATGTGTCGACCTATGAGGTTGAGAAGTTTCCTTATGAAAGAGCTTTGTCATATTGGAAATATTTGGTAGAGAGAAGAGGTGTCATGAATACTCTGGATGATGAGGATAATGGTAACACTGATGACACTGTGATGACAAATTTTTTTGGAATGAGTGTAGAAGAATTTGCACAATCTGAAAAGAGTTTGTTCCAGATTTCACCATTATGATGCAAAGATGCTTTCATTTCCCAATATTATATTGGGATTTAATTCATTTATTTGATTTGATTTCAAATATGGAGATTTGATTATATTTTGAGACATGTTTTCATGTATTTTGGAATAGAATATTGATTACTGCATCACATATATTACTATTTTTTACATGTATTTTGATTTCATATATTATGCTATCAATTGTCAACAGAATATGTGTATATTATGATTTCATGTATATTGAAAAGTCCATGTATTGAAAAAACCATGTATTGAAAACTATGTATGGCAAACCATGTATTGAATAAACCATTTATGGCAAACAATGTATTGAATATACAATTTATTGAAAATAATGTATGGCAAACAATTTATTGAATATCAAATTGATTTTAAACCATGTATTGAAATCATGTATACAATACACCATGTATTGAAACCATGTATCAAATTGATTGAAACAATGTATTGAGTATACAATTTATTGAAAACAATGTATGATAAACCACGTATTGAATAAAGTATAGACCATGTATTGAAAACCATGCATTAAATAAACCATGTATTGAATAAATCACATATTGAATACCATGTATTGAAAACAATGAGGGCAAACCATGTATTGAATAAACCATTTATGGCAAACAATGTATTGAATAAACCATGTATGGCAAACAATGTATTGAATATCAAATTGATTGAAACCATGTGTTGAAATCATGTATACAATTTAGTGAAAACAATGTATGACAAACCATGTATTGAAAATAATGTATGGCAAACAATGTATTGAATATCAAATTGATTGAAACCATGTATTGAAACCATGTATTGAAAATAATGTATGGCAAAACATGTATTGAAATCATGTATACAATTTAGTGAAAACAATGTATGACAAACCATGTATTGAAAATAATGTATGGCAAACAATGTATTGAATATCAAATTGATTGAAACCATGTAAACAAACCATGTATTGAAACCATGTATACAAACCATGTATTGAAAACAATGTATGGCAAACAATGTAATGAAAACCATGTATAGCAAACTAGATATAGCAAACCATGTATAATTCAAAATTATTGCATCCACATAATTCAAAATTATTTATTGCATCCACACAACTGATCAAACCATTACAATATTGAAAGAAAAGCTAAAAAGTAATATAAAATTTGTATAATATAAAATATTATGTTTAAAAATATGTTAAAATAGGAGTCTTTGAAACCATGTTTTTCACCACAATGCCACATTCCAGAATCATCACATAAGGAAACAACAGTTCTACTTTTCTATGTTTTCTTGTTGCAAAGTGCCTGAAGTGTCAGCTGCATCTACCTCAATATCCTTTGCTTCCAATGCACTAGACCGTACCAAACTATCACCTGTAGTGTTTATCCCCTTTAGCAATAAACCTTCTTCCTTCATGGGATCTTCTTTAAATGGTGCATTCAACTCTTTCTCATTTTATTTTATTGCAACATCCACATCCAGGCCCTTTTCTTTGATAAGCTTCTTCAGCCAATTGTTTTCTCGAATAGTGTTTTGTAGTCTCTTCTTCAATTCAATAGCATTAATCACACTGATTTTTGTAGTCTTGATCCAGGTTTTCATGGTTGACACCTACTGCTTTAAATGCTGATAATTAGACTACAAAATACAAGAGAAAAATATTAATATTAATTAAAAAGTATATTAAAGAAAAAAATGATTTTTAGATATGTGTAGAACTTACATCTATTGTAAGTCTTGCAGTTTCTACCACTGCTACTTTCTTCTTGTCTAGTTCCCATTCATTGAAATATGCTTGGGCTTCGGCATTCAGGTTCTCTAATCGGTCAAGTATAATGGCCAGAACTTCATCACTGCTTGTAGCATCGGCCTTGACGGTGCTAGATTGGGCTTTTAGTAATAGAGCATCGAGCTTTTGTGGCTCATTCTCTACCTTTGAAAATAACTCCTTTCTATGTCCGAAGTTCTTGTATCGACCATTTATTGCTTTGATCATAACCTTGGCCCGATATTCCCATTGTCTTAATGTATCAATGTCTACAAGAAGATTATTAGTAACATTAGCCCTACAACTATTTTCTAGTAAAACATTTTCAGAAAAGTTTATTTTATCATCATCGGTCGGATGATAATCGGTGTCGACATGCTGGTGGGGGGAAGAGGAAACATCGATGACATCTCCTTCAACATTCTCCTGTGCTTCATCACCTAACCCTAGACCATGAAGCAGATCACATGTTTTTAGTGGTAAATTCAAATTATTCATATCTTGATACATAAAATCATCTTCCAGATTGGTATCTGGAGGGGGCATCTGAGAAGCGCTCTCTACATTTGATAAATTATCAAGTGTTAAAATTGGGAATGGTGTCCCTGAAATAACAGATTGACCCATAGTGTGAGTCTGAGTCTGAGTCTGAGTCTAAAGTGGCTGACGTGGTGGTGTGAGGAACTATTTCCCATGCATGCGAGATTGGTTCCTCACCGGTGGTGCATGTTGTGGTGATTGTTGGACTTGTCGTAGATGAACTTGGGGTTGATGGACTTGTTGTAGGACTGGCTACTTTTCCTATTGTGCACCCGATGGAAGCATCTATTTTTTGAGTCTTGTAAATCGAGTCGGTCCCTCTACAAAATTTAACATGAAAATTATAAATTAAAACTAGTTTTAAAAACAATGCCATTAAAATATAATAATTTTAACTAAACATACCCGACTCAGACTCTGCAGCCATTGTCGTTGCTACTGCAACGGTTGTCCTTTGCTCTGCCTCTAAAAATAGTTAAAAACTTTTCTCAAACTAAATATAATTGAATATTGTTAAAATACATTATTAAAATTAGAACTTTTGAAAAATATGTTTACCTTGTGAGGTGGAGGTTTCATCTTCAATGTTCACTGTAGCATATGCACGTCCAGAAGTTTTAGGAGCAACACATGTATGTTGTCCATCAGGAGACCTCCTACGTTTATGGGTGGAAGGTACCGGTGATGATTGCGACTATGAGTCAGAATCACCAGATGCTTCTTGAATCCTGATGGCGGCATCCCTTTTACTGGACGAGTGAGCTGCTCTTCTCTATTTTCAAAAGAAAATTAGAAAATAACAAGATTGATTGAAATTTGAAAAGATAGAAAAGAGAGACTATTCCAATATATAATTTTACCTGTATTTCATTCTCACTTAACCCAATACGCAACAAATCTGGGTGCAATGCAGTTGGAGGACTTTTTGTTTGAATATTGTAATAAGCTTCATAAAAAAGAGAAAGAATATAGTTGTTGGAGGTTACCGTATACGCAGATTGAATTTTCTATGCAAAAAGGAGGTCCTATTTTAGGCGGTTAGAAATGAAAGTGGACCAATCATATCTCCCTCCATCAATACAATGAATCAACAATGACAAAGCCCAAAAGGGTATTTCTGTAGGTCGGCCCTGTAGAATAAGCCTTCCCAAGAACAATTCAATACAACCATAAAGAAATTTATCTAAAACGTTGGAAATGTTCAAACCCCTTTTCGATTTTGAAGAATTAACTAAAAAATAGAGAGAACATTATTAGTAATTAGAGAATGGACATTGGAAACAACAGTACATCAAAATTAAGGATAAACAAAAATGAAATTTTAAAAAACTTACCTTTCAAATGGTCTGGATTCATGGCATATTTGGATGCCAACGTTGATTTGTCAGAATCAATCAACGTACTGGTTGTTAACAAGGAGACCATCCAAAAATGGCAGTCCTATTAATCGTTGGACATCCGAGGGGTTCACAATAAAAACAACTTCCTTGTTATCAACTTGGATCTATACAGTGGACACATCATGGTCATAGCAACTAACAATACGTTGCATCAGGGAGATGTAGACGTCCACCTGTGGCATCTTCATGATTCCAGCAAGTCTAGAGGTGTACAGCCAGTTGGAATATCTCCCAGGAATGTTAAAAATGTTCTTGATGTTCGGGCAATAGTAACTCTTGAATGATACCTTGGTTGGGAGAGGAGAGGAACCGCTAGCCATTTCTGAAAATGTTGGGAAAACGCCCTAAAAATGATTAGAAAATGAAAATGCCCTAAAAATACCTTGAAAATGATCATAAAATACCATTAAAATGCCCTAAAAATGGCCTGAAAATGATCAAAAAATGCTAAGAAAAATGCCTGGAAAAGGTCTAAAACTGTTGTAGAAAATGCACTAAAAATACTGGAAAAAGCTCTGAAATTGCTCTAGAAATCATCGTGCGAAAGGTGAAAATGATGTTGCTATTCTATTTATAGAAGTCTACATGCCTAAAGTCGATGGATGCGTGACACGTGGCAAATGAGAGGACACGTGGCAACATCTTATTGATGGTATTTGGTGGTGGTATTCTTCCTGTTGTCAGGTGACAGTCGCCACCTAACAGTCGCAACATGGTGATCACGTCATGAAAGTTGAGATATGCGAGTCACAATATGGTGGTCACCACTTGATAGTTGCCCTTGATAGTCACCACTTGATAGTCGCATCTTGTTAGTCACCTCTTGATAGTCATCGCTTGCTAGTCACCACTTGCCAGTCACTACCTGCTAGTCATCTCTTGACAATCGCCTCTTGCTAGTCACCACTTGTCAGTCACCACTTGACAGTCACCTGCTAGTCGTCTCTTGACAATCGCCACTTGCTAGTCGCCACTTGACAGTCACCTCTTGACAGTCACCTCTTGATAGTCGCGGTTGTCAGTCACTTCTTTCTTGCCAGTCGCCACTTGATAGTCACTTTTGTCAGTCACATTTTTAGCCGCCACTTGACAGTCACCTTTGGCGGTCGCTCCTTGGTAGTCGCTCCTGGTAGTCGCTCCTTGATAGTCACTTCTGTCAGTCGCCTTGTGTCAGTTGCTTCTGTTAGTCACTATTTTTAAGGCTAAAAAATTTGCTGCATATTTTTCAAAAAATCACCACTATTTGATAAAATTTTTGCAAAAAAATTGAAATATTCACCCCGATTTCTATACACCTTAGCACTAGATTCACCCCGATTTTATATATACACTTTGGGGCCGACCCCTTATGCATAACCCTGAGCTTCATGCTTTATGACTATTCTCTAATAGTGTCAGAATCAAAATAATATACAAAAATATACACATGAATACAAAAATGCTTAAGTCCACTTCCGCTACAAGACTATTTACTCTTATTCATTCTCTTGTTGATTCTTCCCCTTGAGTTGTTCATCTTGTACCTCTTTAGTGTCTTTAGCAACCTTTTTTATTGCTCTTCCTCCTGGTGAGTTTTCTCCTCATTTGTTTCTTGTTTCTCTTCTTCATTATCATCTTCTTGGTCTTCTTCAACCTCTTCTTCTTCTTGGGAAGTCTCCTACTTATCTTCAGGCTTTGGATCTGTTCCAAACAACTAGATCATCTATTTCAGGGTCTGTAGTGCTTGGCTCCAAGCTGACTCAGTAGGATTGGTTGTTTCTTTGAGCCGCTTATGAATATACTCCAACTTAGAGGTCTCTTCATAAGTCATAGAATTACCTTTGTTCACCAAGTCCTCCATTAGATCTTTGAGCCTAGTCAAGTTTTTGATCATCTGAGAGACCTGCTCTTGATCAATCAGATCTTCCCAAGCATCTATCTCAGATTCATCCTGGATGATTGAGGCTACATTATTTTGGATATCTTCTTCTGTTAACAAGGTCTTATTTTCAACCCATAGTCCTCCAAAACCATACTGCATCATCTCTTGATTAATATCTACAATGTCTTGGAGTGTACCCTCAATCTTATCTGATAGTAACCAACCCTTCTAGAGCAACTTATTCTTATCAACCACAATTCTAGCGGCCAGTCTAGAAGTGTTCCATGCCTTGCTAGGAATAGGCTTGGCAGCTTCACTGAATCTACTTTCAGATAGTTTGTATATTTGTTCTACTGGTATCACCATGGGCTGTAGCTCCTTAGTGAATTTATCCAGATCTTCTTTGGTAGCTTGTAGTAAATGACTTGCATCATCCATATAGTCAATTACAAGTTGGATTTCTGAATATTTCTCAAGGATTTTAGACCATATCTCCTTTCTAACCTTTTTGACTCCTTTTGAAAAGCCTACAACTTTGGCCTTTTCAATCTGAAGTTGATGCTTCAAATCTTGTATTTCTTTGGCTTGAGCTTCATTCTTTTTCTTCTGCTCTTCAACTTGGTCCTTGAATTTTATGGCATCTTGATATTTATTTTACCAGCTCTTGACCTCATTTCTCACAACTTTCTCCACCTTCTTCTGATTACTAATTATCTTCTCCAACTTCTCAATATTTTCTTCCAATTTTCCACATTGCTCCTTATAAATGTCAATCTTGACATAGAAAGTTTCAAGATGAGCCTTTGCTATAACCAACTCATCCTCCACCTGCAATTGATCAATATCCTCTGTATGCTCCTCTAGATGATAATATTTTATAGTCATGTCCTCTTCTAGTTTGCTTACAAGAGGAGTGATGGACCTAGTTGTCCTTTGCCTTGTTATTGGATCAATGATCATGGTTTTTCTCCATCTAGCCATCTGCTTTGAAGGCTTAGATAATTTCTCAACCCAAAAATCTTGAATTTTTTGTGAAACCTCCTTTCCTTTCTACAAAGAGGCTACTATGGGATAATTTGTAGAGGTGGGAGTAGCTATAAGGTAAGGGAGGATAGACTCAGATGTTGATGAAAGGGGAGTGGTTGTGAGGATAGTGGAGTCTGTACTTATTGTAGAAGTTGCAACTGGGAAGGACATGATGGTAGATGTTAGGATCATGGAATGAGTTGGGGGAGATGGAAGAGATTGCCCTTCTGATGTTACTAATGGTAATGACTTTGGGAGTGGAGATGAATGAATGGGTGATGATGTTACTGGAATTTTTGATGAATGTGGAGGAGATGGATTAGTTTGACCCTCTGTAATAGCTGATGAAGTAGGTGGTGAATTATGAGGGGGAGAGGGTGCTTTTTGTTCCACTTTTTCTTGAGAATGGGAGGGATTTTATTTTAGGGATAGAGAAGGAGAGGAAGGGATAGAAATCATACCTTCACCTACCAAAGTAGTTTGTTTGAAAATATCCTCTGCACTTTGATGTTGTATCTGTTGCATTTGTTGCTCTACAACTGATATAGGGATTTGTTCAGTAGTCTACCTTTGATCCATTTTCTATTTCTTGTAGACCTCCTTCTGGGCTTCCCCTACTGAATCCTTAGCCTTTCTCTTGAAAACCATAGATATTGTAGGCTTATCATTCTCTGTATTCTCCTCAAATTGTGCTTCCTGTAATGCAACTTCAATGGTTAGGGTCAACTTTACTGTAGCTGTAGTGGTGAAATTTATAAGGGTGAATACAAAATTATCATCCTTTTCCTTCTAATTTATGTCAGTTAGAGGAGGTTCTCCACCCAAGGCTAAGTATTTCGACCTTTTCATTGCTTGAATACTTTCTGTATTTCCTACTTCACCACCAGAGTAATGCATTTTTCTCATAATTTGAGCTCCCATAAAATATTTCTGTAATTGCTCTTGTGAAGGCTCAAATGCCTTTGGGGCTTCTTCAGTTGTTGATGGAGCATCTATCATGGCCTCTTGTACTTCCTCTTGAGAAGGTGGTGAAGAAGAATCTGATGATACTTGGTTTTTCCTCTTTCTCTTTACTTCTATTTTCTTGTAACTTAATACCAAGCTCCTAGCATTTTTAGCCTTCCAGGTTTTTATATGCTTCTCATACCACTCAAAGAAATTAGTATCTTCTTGATGACCAAATCTAGCCTTTTTTGCACCTATTTCAACTCTCATCTGCCACCATTCTACAATTTTACCACTATCCCAACCATGTTTCTTCTCCATTTCTTTAATCTTAGAATCTTTCAATTGGTGGTCTTTGTTCTTCTCAGGATCATAATCAACTATCTGCTCATAAAAATATCTCCATGGGGGTAGTTGTTCCATTTTACTAACGTTCCATTCCAATGGAGCATTTTCCTTATTATTTTTACCCTTTTCAAAATGAGACCTCAAATTTTTTCAAATTTGAGGGCCCTTTCTACATTTAGGGCAATATTCCTTTGCAAGAACTTGTCATCAGGGTCATATCTCCATCTTTGTGGAATGTACAATAGACCTAGTCTCTCCAAATATTGAGTAATTTTCTCATATTGACCCCTTTTGGTTATTGTTATATCATCTATGTTGCGAGAATAAATTAGAGTCCCTTTTCTTCCCTTACCAGTGCTGAAGTTGATGTTGATAAAGTTAGCTTACCTTAAATACTCTAGAGCTAATAGCCTATTAGTAACAAAATGAGGTAGCAGAAAGGGTTTACCAGTGAAACCGTAGAGTCTAATGATAGTTCCCTCTATGAGGATATACCAATCTCCCTCTTCAGCATTCTCTACTCACAACAACTCCTTGGAAAGAGGTGGTAGCCTAGGGCATTGTCCATACATGACTTTTAGAGTTGGCCCTAAAAATTCCAAGTTGAATCTGTAGTATGACTCTGTATTCCTCAAATGGTTGGTCCAATGATAAACCAGAATAGGGTCTCCATTATCATTCTTGTCCCTAGTTGAATCCAGGGCATCATATATCTTACGATGCTATTGAACATCCATATTAGATTTAAAAATTTATAGGAGGGATTCTTTGAATCCTTTTTCATCCTAACTAGTTGTTCATGCATTCTTTTGGAGAGATAGGTTGGCCAATCAAAATAAATCGGCTTGATGCCTTCTTCCTCTACTTTAGGTTTATACATTTTTCATTGGAAATGCAATAACAGTGGCTATTTTCCAATATCTCACATATCGATCAGAATCTAGACCCTCTAGGTAGGCCAACATAGTGAAAAGCTCTAGGTTAGCAAAGTGTTCAATGGTGATTGGGGCTTTTGGCAAAGTTTTCCTAGACTTGATAGTTTTGAATTGGTTATAAACCCACTTCCTAAAAGGCTCTCCTTCATGAGCACATCCTTGCAAGGAGTAATACCTAGCTTGCTCTACTATGTCGAAGGGTTTAGGTCTTGTAGGGGGATCTACACCTATGGCAAACAAATCTAGGTAGGCTTTAGCGGTTATGCTAAATAATGTTTTTCCCTTAGCCATATTTACTGCTTTTGCTCTAGGGTCATAATATTTTCCTATTGTATAAATTAATTTAGGGTAATGATGAACTAAATCATAGATGTAAAATGATAAGAAGGAGTTTATAGCACAACTACCTTGAATTGAATTGGTAAGTCCTTTTAAGTATTTATAGTCAATATCTCTTCTGAGCTTAGTTCTCCTTATCCATGTCATCTTAGTGTCAGCCACTACTTCTGCTTTATCAATATAGCATTCTAGCTCGATAGTCACCTATTGTACATCTTCTTGAGCTACCTTTTGTACCATTTTCTAAGAAAATTCATTGGATATTTTCTCTTCTCTATACTTGTTAGCTTCATCTCACTACTTCTTTAGCTCTTTCTGGTAAGTAGATGTTGCTTGTGAAATGAATGGTGATTGAATTTTGAGTTTAAATACTCCTGCATGCATACCTTCCACCATTAATGTGGTTGATGGACAACTACCCATTGCACACTTCTCAATTCAAAATATGGGTGACTTGGTGGTAGAAAATATCATGCTATTTGTTGATTGGTCATGGTGTAGCACATGTTAGGAACTTGCAGTATTTTCTTATCTTATTATTTTAAGAGCGGCGAGGAGCACATGTTATAGCCCATGGCCATATTTACTCATTTGAGCATGGCATGGAGCACGTCATGGGATAGAGCACATTTTATCATTGGTAATCTTTGCTTCTTGTTTTCACAATGTGTTATGAACCATTGAATTACCTTTCTTTTTTTCTATACAAAAACTTTAGAAAAGAAAACAAAAGTATAGTACAATTATATACATATGTTACATTAAATGAACTCTTACTCAAAGTAGAGTTTCAGATGGAATCCATTAACCAGGATCGATTGAATGTTTCCCTCTAGATCTTGGAGCTAGAAAGAATTGCTTTCTTTAACCTCAACTACTTTGAAAGGACCATCCCAGAAAGAATCAAATTTTTGGTGATGACTTGGTTTGGCTCTCTCTACATTCCACCTTAGAATAGAGTCACCTACTTTGAAATTTTTGAATTTAGCCTTCTTGTCAAACCATCCCTTAATGTCAATTGAGTGCTTCTAGAAATATTCATATGCTTGAGTCCTTTTCTCTTCTAACTGGAGTAGATGGGTCAATCTAGTTTTAGTTGGATTTTGATCAGGCTCTTCTTCTATGTTTACCAACTTGAGAGCTGGTAATTCCAAGTGAATAGGTAGGACTACTTCTTTACCATACACCAATGCATAAGGAGTGGTCTTAATAGATTTCTTGATGGTAATCCTGTCTGCCCATAGAGCTTGTTCTAAAAGTAGATGCCAACTCCTTTTGTTATCCTCTAGTGATCTCTTCAGAATCCTAAGCATATTTTTGTTAGTTGATTCTGCTAATCCATTCCCTTGAGGATAGTAGTTAGAGGATTTTTTATAGTTATACCATACTTGTTGGAAAACTCAATATATTTAGCTCCTATAAAATTTGGACCATTGTCACTTACTATAGCTTTAGGGATACCAAACCTTGTGATCAAGCTCTCCATGAAATTGATTACCACTTCTTGATATGATTTCTTTGTGGGAATGGCTTCAACCCATATGGTAAGGTAATCTATGGTAGTCAAGATATACTTATGTCCTATTGAGGAATTGGGATTTATTGTTCCAATGAAGTCCAGTCCCCACTATTGAAAAGGCTCTTCTACTTGGATGGGTTTGAGGGGGAATGATGCATTTCTAGTCCTTCCCACATACCTCTGGCATTCATCACATGCTCTTGTTATCTTGAAGGTATCAATAAAAATAGTAGGCCAGTAATAGCCTACCCTAATGATTTTCATAGTTGTGACCCTTCCTAAAAAATGTCCTCTAGATAACCCTCCATGGAACTCTTTAATGACCTTTTGCTTCTGATCATCTTTCAAGCATCTTAGGAGGACTCCATCAAGATTTCTTCTATATAATCCTTCTGGTAGTAGGACATACTTCAAGGCTTGAAGCCTATATCTCCTCCTTTGTGATGGGTTAAGACCTTGAGGGAAAATTCCTATTTGAAAATATTTGGTCATCTGATCAACCCAGTCTAAACTTTCTGATTGAAACTCTTTAGTTTGATCTTCTATTGGTGGTTGGCAAGCTGACATTTGTTCTACAACTATCTTTTCTATCAACCCTTGGCATAATGCTCTACCTCTGACCAACTTGGTAGGATGGATTTCCATATCATACTCCTAGATTTTAGTAATCCAACCAACTCTTTTGTCTCCTAGTTCACCTTGTAAAATAAAACTTCTTACATCTAGGTGAACCACATACACAAGAGTTTTACTTTGAGCCAAGTATTACCTAAACTTCTTCAATGACTTCATCACTACAAATACTTGTCTCTCAATAAAGTTGTATTTGATCTGGTATTCATGGAGAGTTTGACTCCAGAAAAATATGGGGTGTTCTTCTCCATCATCATTCTTCTGAGTAAGCATAGATGCATAGCTCTCTTCAGCTCCATAAGTGTACAAAATGAAATTCTTATTGAAGTCAGGATTTACCAGAACTGGAGTAGTGGCAATAGATTGTTTAATGATTTCAAAAGCCTGTTTCCTTGCTTCTGTCCACTTGAAATCTGCATTTTTCTTTAGCAACTCTGAGATAGGTTTTACCTTTTGAGCAAAGTCTGAGATGAACTTCCTAACAAAGTTGATCTACCCAAAGAAATATTGCAAAGCTTTCTTGTTCATAGGCAAGGGGAGAGCAAGAATTGACTTCACTCTATCTGGGTCAATAGACATTCCTTCTTTAGAGACCACATGCCCCAATAGCTTCCCTTCATGGACTACAAAAAATGACTTCTTTGGGTTAAGAGAGATGCCAAATTCTCTACATTTCTCAAATACTTGCTCCAAGTGTTCTAGATGGTTTTGTTTCTCATGAGAGAACATAGTCATATCATCTAAGTAGATGAGAATGACCTTATTGATTAGCTCTCCAAAAGCATAATCCATAGCTCTCTAGAAGGTGGCTCCTGCATTGGATAGATCGAAGGGCATCCTTTGGTAAGCAAAAGTTCCCCATTTGGTGGTAAATGTTATCTTGAATTGATCTTCATATTTTACCTAGATCTGGTTATATCTAGAGAAACCATCTAACAATGAGAACCTTTCTGCTCCTACAACAATCTATAGAATCTGGTCAATCTGAGGGAGAGGGTAGTGATCCTTCAATGATGCCTGGTTGAGATTCCTAAAATCTACACATAGATGGATGTCTCCATTCTTCTTTCTTATAGGAACCAAGTTAGCCACCCATGTGGAGTGCTTAATTGGGTATATAATTTTAGCCTTCAACAATTTGAGTAGCTCCTCTCTCATTATGGATTCAATTCTAGGATTTACAGGCCTCTGCTTCTATCTAAAAGGCTTTGCATCTAGCTCTAGCTCAATAGTATGTTGGATCACCTTTTTATCATATACCTTTAGATCTTCATATGACCAGGCCACAATGTCTTGGTATTTAAAGCACAGGGTTTTGATCTCCTCTACCTCTTCTGGAGAATAATGGATACCAACTTTGAGCTTCTTTTCTTTCTCAATCTCAATATCTTTATAGATATTTTCATTGATCTCCATAGCTTTAGCTTTCCTCCTATCTTCATTATCAAAGAGGCTTTCTAAGGTGACCAAACCTCTAGGGATATGATTATTTTTTAATTGGATAACATCTTGTTGATCTATCTCATTAGGAATTTCCTCTTGAATAGTAGATAAGCAAGCCTCTCTTACCAAGAAATCAATGATCTGATCATCACTTTCAAAGACCTACTAAAAAATCTATCTGTCTGGTACTGTAGGCCTAAAAACCATTTTGATCCTTTTATCTTTAGAAACTCCCATATCTATAGAAGGATTAAAATTAGAACCCTTAACTACCAAGGAGTCAGCCAGTATGTTCTATTTTCTAGGAATAAAATGAATGTTTAGGGCATCAAAGGATTCCATCAAATCCCATACCCTATTTCTGTATGCTCTCAGGTAATGGTGCTTACTGCTACATCTCTCCCTTACCTGATTGACTATCAACTCAGAGTCACCATATATATTCAGTATTTTGATACCCATGCTCTCTACTTGCATTAGACCTAAGCATAAAGCTTCATATTCTACAACATTGTTAGTACAAGACCATGTCAGTCTGTATGCAAAACTCTTTACACCTTCTGAGGGAGACTACAAAACTACACTAGCACCAACTCCATTTTTGCATCTTGCACCATCAAAATGCATAGTCCAAGTCTCTGTCTCCCTTAAGGATTGATTGGATATAGCAGGGATATTTTTCTCTACTTCTGAAGAAATGTTGTATGTGCCCATTCCTATCCCAAATTGACTATAATATTCTCTGAATGGTAATTCATCCTCAACCTCTAACTCTTCAAAACTTTCTACTAGTTCAAACTCATCTAGGGGTGTGAGGTTACACATATCTTCTTCAATCTTCTCAATGTGATAGGACATAGGATTCTCAGGTGTTATCCTTATCCTCTTTCCTTTGAAAGGGATTACCATGCTAGAGTAATCCAAGTACATACATCCTCCCAACTTGGTAGTGAATTCTCTGGAAAGGCATAGGCTAAAATAAGGCTCTAGATCTACCACTATAATTTCTTGCACAATGGTCACTTCTGGGGCTCTATGCAGCCTCATTAGTACATATTTTATTACTCCAACTATCTTGACTGGTGTCCCATCCAACTACAAAACTCTAGGACAAGATCTGGTATACTCCATACCCATCTCTTCATAGACTACTTTGGGCATAACTGTGGTAGAGGCCCTTGAATCAATCATACAGTTGTGGACTATCCAACCCTCCATCCTCAAAGATATGTAAAAGGGAGGGGGTTTGTTCTTTAAAGTAGCAGGAGACATCTTATCTTTCCTAGAAGGTATGCTAAGGATGGTAGTAGTCTGCTTTTCTTGGGGATTTTTACTCAAAGAAGCTTTAAGCAAATCTATTTGACCAGGAATGAAGAGAGTATCATAGAGGCTAGCCTTGGAGGGGATTCTTTTCATCTCTTCCACAATGTTATACTCTGATTTTCTTGAAGGGAAATTCTCAGACTTCTTTTTTGGTTCACCATACTTCCTCTTGTATTGTTGTGTGGCTTCGATCCTTTGTCTTTTAGTTATGGAAGGAAATCTCAACTTTTCTTGTGCTTCATTTTTGGATCTCATCCTTTCTTTGTCATTTTCTTTGTCATATCTCTTAGGGAAATTGACCTCTCTTTCTTGGCTTTTAGGAATTGTGTCCCTCTTTTTAGCTGCTTGGGGGATAGGAAATTTATCACTACTTTGTAGAGGGGGATATTTCTTCTTTTGAGAAGGGACCTAAAACTGACCCATCTTCTATGGATCAACCTACAATGTCTTCTTTCCTGATCTTGTCATGATATAAATATGTTCTTCTTCATCAAGATCTTGCCCAACCATGATCTGATCTGGTTGCCAAAGCATGTTAACTCTACCTTTCTGGTTCCTCTCTACCTTTTCCATGGCTTGTTGCACATGACATTGGTACATAATGCATGACTCTGAATCATGAGGATCATTACATACAAGGCACCACACATTCACAAGACTGGTTTTAGAAGAATATTCTTGATCTTCTTGATTTGCATTAACTCTGATCCCTGAACTATTGTTGGTACCAATATTTTGATCTCTATTAAGGGAATCTCATTTGTTGAGACCTCTCTATCTCTCTTTTCTCCATTGAATTCATCTTGTTATTGAGTGTTTTCAAAGTACTCTGAATATCAAGAAGCATAGTGGATTCCTGAGGTGTTTGAGATGGAAGTGGTGGAAAAGGAACTAAAGTAGATGGTATTTTGGGGAGAGGAATTGGAGCCATATGAGGAAGTGGGGATGACAAAGGAGGAGGGTCCATGTAAGAATATGTAGCTACCTAACTTTGGACATTAGGAATTTTAGAGTAGTAGGGCATCACAGTTTTTGGGGGTAACCTTCCTACATTGATGAGGATATTTTCAGCTTGCACAACTACATTGTAGACTTGAGGGAAGGTGTATACCCCTGATTATTGAGTTTGTAAACCTATATCTGACCCAAGGGCTCTGATATAGTACATAAAAGCAAGGGTTGTAGCTAGCCTAGCTTCAGGTGGAATCCTCTTCTAGGTTCTACTGAATCTTAGATTGAAGTCTGAAATTGACTCTTGTTGATGTTTTTGCATGGATGTAAACTGATTTAGGAGAGAAAAGGGATCAACAGACTCATTGAACTCTTCTACAAAGGGCTCTACTAATGCATCCCATGAAGTAATGCTATTGTCCTCTAAGGTCCTGAACCAATGTAGGATTTTCCCTCTAAAAGATAGGGCTAGAATTCTGATAATCACATCTTCATTTTTTATGTTATGAATTGTTGCTAGATTTAGGATATCTTGGTAATGCTCGTAAGCATTTTTTCCTGATCCATCATAGGTAGGTATGGCTTTGGATATAGCTTGAGGGATATCATGCATGTGGGCAAGCCTCAGGGGACCGACTGTATTCCAACTAGGGTATTTCTACAGGGGCTGGTTTGGAGCCACATTCGCATTATGAGCCATATTTCTAGGTGTTGTTCTTGCTGGAGGTGGCCTTGGAGGCACTTCAGGGGGTGGTTCTGGAGGAGTCTCATCTGATTGGAAATATGGGTTCAAATTTCTTATGATAGTGGATCCTCTCAAAGGGAGCTCATAATAGATAAAAGAATCTAGATTGTTCTTTGTAGATGACCTAGTATTCATGAAAAATTATGAGCTATTGGAATGGCTTTTTGGTTTCTTGCATTCAAGGAGTCACCAAGTGAATTTACTGTTCACCGCTTAATGAGGTCAAGACAATTCACTAAATCTTGATTCCTCTAGGAAAAGGTAAAAATAAAAATAATGTGGGTTAGCTAATGTTCTTGTAAATAGGGTCCCACCGGGCATGCCAAAATTATTGGTATCTAAATTGACATCAAGCAGAACTTGAAATTATGACTCTTATCTTCCAGTATTTTGATTAGGCATGCACCCACTGGTCATAGTCCAAACACCAATATTGGATGGATTAAAGACTACTCTAATCCAACCTCTAGAGTAGGCTGGTATTCCTTGTCAACTGATAGGGTGTTGACTCATTTAAGCTCAGTTAAATGTTTAAAATATAGGGATAGAAATGGGTTTAGGGTTAGAAAGTAACAATTAAATAGTGGTTGGATAAAGCTAACAACATAGGCATCTACAGGAAAACCCTATGACAATCAATTTCTAGTGTCCCACACTTGCAATTAACAACATTCAAAATAGATAGTCTTCATCAATTTAGACAAACAGAGACATACTTCAAGAAGTCATTTCAAACATCCAAGATACTAATAATCCAATATAGCAGAATAATATCAGTACCTAGACTAATAGAAAAGAACCTCTTGCAAGTATAGATTCAATCATGAAATATTTCAAAGTGCTCTAAGCTAGCAATCCAATATCAACATAATAGACTAACCATAGCAACAATAGCAGAAAAGCATTCACAACTTGAATCTCTCAAAAGATTATAGAAGACACCAGTCTGAGGCAAACATCCAAGTAATGTTCCTTCTATTGATTTACAAAAAATATTTACATAATAGGGCAAGCAAACACTCTAGAGCTGACCCTAAAAAATGAGGGTTCGACCTCTATTTATAGTTTTACATGCTTGAAAAATGAAAGAAGGTGGAACATTACAAGGAAAATAAAATGCCAGATCAGCTAGGTGTTGAGGTGGTAGCCTCTTATTTATCTTGGATGAAAGAAGAAAATGTAGATCTTGCGCATCCTCTACAACTCGGCCTCTACAACTTGTTGGGATTTCATGGTGTTTGGCTCCAAACTATGCAAAACCATCATCCATACCATTCATTGTTCTTGTAGATGCTATCCAACCATAGATCTACAACTACCTCAATTTCTTGGTTCTTGATCTCTTCGATGCTTCACCTTCTAGTTTACTTCAATTGATCAACCATTTCATGTTATAGACTTCTTACCTTTATGCGCCTTGGAGATCATCAAAACAAAACAATCGTTGATCCACTCATGGATGGTTGAGATCAATGCTTCAACATTATCATTAGCTCCATGGCGTAGAGACATGTCGTAGCCCACTCATTGAAAAATGCTATTCACACCTTTTGACCATTTTGACCATGGGCTGGAGCAAATAATGCTCCAACATTGTATAAATATGCTTTGACTCACATGGGGTAGAGCATTGTGTTGGCCTGCACCTTGTAGTCTTTGAGTGATCTTCCTTTACTTTGCATCCATGATGTAGAACAAAGTTCAAACCATGTTGTAGCCCATACCTCGAAATTTGCATGTACAAAGTTGACCAATGTTGACCATGGGGTAGAACCTTGCTCTAGCATGCAAGGATATAACATTGAACTACACGATATGGAACCTTGCACTGGCCCACTCCTTGGAATACTCCTTCATGAATTTTGACTGCTTTGACCATGGGCTAGAACAATGTTCTATGCCACGCAGTATGGAACACGCTTTAACTTCCATGGGATGGAGCAATATGTTGTAATCCATGATTCAGAGAGCAGTGATGTCATATTTGACCATTGTTGACCATGGGCTGGAACAATGTTCTATGTCACATGGGGTGGAGCATGTTGTGGACCATGGTACTTCATCAAAACAAAAATTGTGTTGTAGCCCATGATCTTGAAATAGCTAAGTATGAACTTTGACCACTTTGACCATGGGATAGAACATCTTGCATTGAGCCGCTATCACGGGGTAGAACCAAGCTCCTTCAACACTTAGAAAATTTTGCAAAATTTTTTCTAAGGATGTGGCCATTTTGGGCCTACAATGTCTAAGCCCTATACCTCACTTGTGTCTCCTAACAATTATATCATGATTGCAATTTGAACACTATGTGAATTTACTACTTCCATGCCTTGCTTGATTTTTCCTATCAAACTGAATCTCTGATAGCTCCACCATAATTTTACTCTGCTTACATCATGTTTTTGGATAGATAGTTTTGTTATGACCTTCTATTTAGTTCTACTTATGTCACCTTTAATCCTTCCTTCTTTTTATCTAATCCATTGGGCTATGGAGTCATAATTTATAAAAAAACTATAGTAAAACTATACAATATCCAAATTGTTAAAATGCAAATATTTATTGTCTACACATATCTATTGTACATCATCCTACTCTAAAGGGTGTGTTGGATCCTCTTGTTTTTGGGATTTTGCTTTCAAATCCACGTCTAATGACTCACCCTGATGAGAATTTGATTGAGTCATTGTATTTATGGGGACCTAAAATATCTAGCACATCCTATTCTAGGTCTCCACAAAAAGAACTAGAATTCCCTGGAACTCAAACAAAATATTTTGCAATCTAAAATAATCCTCATAAGGTGGTTGCTACATTTTCTAGCCATTTATTCTGATTTGGCTGGCAGGTGGGAGATTCTATGGAATATTGTAAAAATTTCATCTACTACTAGTGGTTTTGATAGTGACTCAACCTCACTTTCATCATAGAGCTGGTGATCCAATAGTTGGATGATATCCTCCTTTGAATAAAGGTTATTTTTGCTATCCCAAAAAACTAGAAAGCCAAGAGCTGATTCTCATCTCCATAGATTCCTTTCTAAGAGTAGTAAATAATTCTTCTCCCTCATATATTAACTCAACTATATGGTAAACCTAATGAGCTACAAGTCTACATTTCTCTATATATTTGTTGGATTATTGTTCAATGTGAGGATGCTTCTATCTCTTCCTTAACACTTTTTTATTACTTATGCTTCTATGACTTTACTCATCAGGAACCTCTTGCTTTTATTAATTTATTTTGTAATATCTATCGATATATTGGTAGTTTCCTATAATTTTTCAACAAAAGGAGAGAAGGCTTGTAGAGTCACTTCTTTAATATTTTACAATAATGGCCCTTGATCTGCTTAAGCCAATATTTTAAGATCTCTAAGCCATGGGGATTTTATCTCTCCTATTGTATTTTAGCCATAGCAGAGGCTAAGGCTTCCTCTTATTGTTGTAGCTTAGCTTTAAGGTCCAACAATCTGAATCTCATTGCTACATTATGTCCCGTGCAACTTGCAACTCTATTTCTAAGCTCTTGATTTTCTCATCCTTCTACTACAATTTTATCTCAAAATAAAAATTATCAATGATTCCTTTTAACCTACAGATTTTATTTCTAATATCATCTTGATCTAATGTTTCTATGCTTAGCTTCACTTCCAGGGCTTTGATATTTTCTCAGTAATTTTTTAAATTCTTTGTTTATTCTCCTACCCTAAAGACATAGAGTGCCTACCTCAGTATATTTTAGAGATATCCTAACTGTGCATATCTAATTGATAATCCTCCAACCTGATTTCTAAAGCTACTTTCTGAACTTTTGGATGGGCAATCATTTCTATCCTTTTTGCCTCAATGGGGTCTAGTGTGTCATAGGTCAAGGTGACTACCTCTTCCTCATTTTTCTATAGTTTTTTGTTGCTACTCTTCTTCCATCCATTTTTGCTTATTGTCTTCCACATTTTAGATGATGGAGAACACTTTCAAAAGTGGATCCTCAAAGGTAGAGGGTAGAATGAGGGTGGTTAGAAATACAATATATGAAGTAAGTGGGTAGGATTCCATTATTTTTATAGGGGTATTGCCTTCTTGTTTTCCTTGGCACTTATAACCTAAGGATGGATGATTGAATGTAGGGGGTGTGATGGTGATGGATGAGTGAGTGGTGGTGTTTGTGGAGTGAATGATTGTGATGGAGGAGTGAATTATGGAAAGTATGTTTTTAATAGAGGTTGAGATATAGTTGGGATAATTTCCAATGAAGGAGAAGATTCAAGGGATTGCAAAGTGGGTTTAGTAGACATACCTTATCATTGCACTTCCTACTTTGGATCCTCCATTTTGGATTATTTTGGTCATTGTTACCATAGGCTTTTTTATTTTCACCTTAGTCTCTACCAGTGTGATTGTTGCTTCAATCCTTTGTACCTCCTGTTGCACTTGTTATCTTTTGAGTTTAACTTTTGATACCTCTAGTTGTCATTGATAACTTCTAGCCATAACTTTATTTGTATCAAAACTTCCAAGACTAGGATGGTCCTTTCACTTCTTCCTTGACTTAGGGGCTTTCTTGGATGATCTGGGCTACACCATTGAATGTGCTTTAATTGGTTTAGGATTTCTTGGTCTCCTAGTGTATAGAGATGGTTGTACCTCCTCAGCACCTATGGCATATCCTTCTAGAAATTGTTGAGGTTGAGGTAAGTATTTCTCTTCAACTTCAACATCACCTATAATGGGAGGAGCTTGTGACTATGGCTAGATTTTTATCTTCAATTCCTCATCTTCTTCTTCTTCTTTAGGTTCTAATAGCTTTTTTAACTCCAAGAAGATCTCCATTTTGTGGTCCATTTTCCAATTGATGTATTTAATATTAAAATTTTAAATGAATTCCTTTTCAAACCTATCTGGGAAGGCCCTATTGATATGTTCATGCTCACAATGTGAGATCCACCATTCTTCTATTTTGTATTCTTTCCACTTTAGCTTATATTTTATATTTTTGATAATATTTGGTCTAATTAATTGTTCTTAATTTATTTTTGGGTCAAAAAACCATTTCTACTCATACCACATTCTCCATGGCGGCCTCTCTTGTATCATCTTGTAGTCAAACGGTACCACCTAGTCATTTTTAGAGTATATTACATTATTTGGATCATGTAAATGTCCCACCCTTGGCACATAATTAGAGTAGTATATTACTTTAGGGGGTAGTTATCTAGTTACTTCAAGTAATATAATAAATGCATAAATATCTATGTGCAAGTTGTAAATGTGCAAGGTATCCCCTTGTACAACTAGGTAAAGTGTTGGCCAAGCAATCCATATTTGTATATAAAGGGCCTCATAGTGAGTGATTATATATCATTGTAGGTAGTAGTAGGTATACTATGTAGATCACCATATAGATTGGTGAGAGAGTACAATGTAGTTATTTAGAATCAGTCCTGGAGTGTTCATTTCCTTCATACTACATTGTATCATTTTTGTTACTTTCCATTAATAGCATATTTAGCATCTTACATTTAATTTTGCATCCTGTGATTGCATTCTTCCATAGCTTACATTATAAAAATCTAAAAATGGTATCAAAGCCACGGTATATCGATAGGATTAGGGAGAGCCACATGGGATCACTATTGCTATTATAAGCCTAAACTCTACTATGTCTTTCCAAAATAGATCTACCATTGTGCAATGCTACATGCAAATGTCATCACAAGAGAGATAGAGAGGAAAAGCAAATATCAATTCTAAAATTTCTAATATTTCATTTGGATAGAGTATTTCCACATAGTTATAGAAAACTCGTGAAGACTAGGACTTGATATTCATTCCACTAGATTAACAAATCAACTTGTGAAGATTCATCATTGATAGATTTATATTCATCATACTAATTATTTGTTGTAGGAAAAGGAAATTTAAGAAATTTGGAAATATTCCTACAAGAGAGCTAGGAAGAATATCTTCTTAGAATCAATCCAGCACCAGAAGCAATAAATATAATAACAGGAGATTCTAGTAATCCAAGGGAATCTTGTTGCAGACCTGCACACTACTAAATTGAAGGCCATATAAGCCTTGTTGCGAAAGAAAAGGTCATAGAAGTCTTGATCTAGAATAAAAATCTAAAGAAGCCTTGAACCTGAAGAAGACTCTAGAGAAAAGTTCTTAAGCCAAAAGAAGACTCCAGAGAAGATTCTTTGAACCAAAATAAGACTCTAGAGAAGAGTCTGTGAGAGATAGGATATTGGTGATCTCCTTTGCTAATAGAAGACTTCCTCTAGAAGAAGTTGAAGAGACCCATAAAATATCATATTGAAGAACTTCCATCCTTAGAAGAGATAGATAAGGACTATCAAAATTCCTATTCTAGAGATTCATGAAGAAGATATCATTGCCAACACATTCATAGTTGAAGGTTGAAGAAAAGGTCTCATCAAGAAGACTAGAGAAGCTGCAAGACTAAAGACCTTGGAGAGGTATCAAGGGGAAGGCTTGGAGAGCCTCATTGTAGAAATTGGAGAAGTCATCAAAGAAGCTCCTAGGAGAACTCATTGGAGAAATTCACTACAAAATATAGTGAAATAATTGGGACAATTGTTGCCATTCGACAACAAGACCAAAGGAGAAATATTTGGTAAATAGTTTGTCAAAATTTAGAGAGAAGATTCATGAAGACCTCAAGACCTTCATATTATTGAGAAGAAAGTCATGTTTGAAGTCATAACTCAGATAGAAGAAACCTACCAAATTCAATAATATTTGGAGATTGTCCTTCATAGCTAAGAAGACACATTTCAATGAATAGATTTACTACTAAAGAGCAACAATCAAGATAGCATTACTATCTATAAAACTTCAGAGTTCTAGGCTAGATCCTGAAGGAGAAGTTGAAATCATCTACTAAAATTTTAGGTAAGTAGACTAGAAGCATTCACATCTATGAGAAACCACCATTCCAAACAAGAAATTTGGTGAATCAACTCATCAATATATTCATCATCAAAGGTAAGCAACTTAGGTGCAAAAGGTTCATTACTTGAACACTTAATTTGGATTACTACTTAACTTCAGTAAACACCTTGTTAGAATTTAAAAGTTGCAAAATAGAAGGTTACATTTTAAGTCCTAAAAAAAAGTGTAGAAGACAGTTTTTGTTAAGGTTCATTACCTGCACATTAATAGAAGTTAGATACATTCTTCTTATTATCTAATTATTGAGAAGAGGACTACATTAAGAAATTTGCATTGATCATTAGCGCATTTGAAACTACTTTGAGAGCTTATTAATGAGAGAAATATGGTGAGATTATTAAAGTGCATTAAGTTGGAAATATTATTGGTTCATTGCACTATACTAGTTGTCCATTAACTAGTTACTCTCAAAGGGATATTTTGTGTATTGATTGTTAAGATCAAAGGCACAAAAATCTGAAAATAATCAAAGTGTCTAAAGACACTATTTAGAACTCAATACCTACAAGATATTGTGGCCTATAGAAGCCACCAAGTAGATCAAAATTCCTCCAAGGAGTGGAGAATAAGAAGTCAGCCATTAAATCAGTTATAGAAGCTACTAAGACTTGGTGATCTCAGATTCGAGGTGCACTAAGAGTTCTTTATAGGTAAAATATTAGTGCAAAAATTACTCTTTCAAAAGTATACTATCTATGTGATTATTATCTTGGATTCATTACCAAATTAACCAAGCAAAGGAGAGAGTTTTCTAGCAAAGAAGACAACATAAAATTAGGCCTTACCTATAAGTATTAGTACATAAAATCTACCATCCAAACCAATAGGAGAAGCTTGCAAAAGAAGATGCAAAAGAAAGGCTTTCTATTATAAGAAAATTTATATTATTTTGCACCATTATCTCTTGTCCTACATAGCAAAAAGGATAGAGTATAAGTGTTATAAGTACACATTCTTCACAAGAAAGGATCATCTCATAAGTGGTTGTAGAGGAGCATTATCCAAGCAAGTTCAAAAGAGCCTTCAAGAAGCTCAAATAGCCCAAAGTTTTGGACATTCACAATGAGAAACTTGTAAGCATACATAGCATAGCACAAGGAAGGAGATATCATCTACAAGGGCAAAAAAATAGTAGCTTGAAAGCAAGAGAAGATTAAAGCATAAGGATAAACAAAGGGAGCAATACCTAAGAGATAAATTGATGAGGATTGATGTTTGATCACTCATATGACCCCTCTAGAAATTACTAGAGGGGGAATAATGCTAACTATAAGATCCTTTTTAGCTATCTTGAAGTACACACTTCCTACTTTGAGTTCACACTTCCTAACTAACACTCCTAAATGACAACTAGAAGATAACTAGTGCCCACAAGTGCATGTGAGAAAGAGACTCACTTACAATATTAATTTGCAAGAAATAAACTATGCAAAACTAACTAGAAATTACTAGAGGGGTCATATGAGTGATCAAACATCAATCCTCATCATGCCTCCCCACAATAGAAGCATTGGACTCCAATGCTTTTAGAAGAGTAGGAAAGTCACGGGACATCTGATGAAAAGAAATCCAACGAGCCTGATGCGGCAGCTGTCCTCGTCGAGCCACAAGATATGAGGTGGTAGACCCTCGGCGAGTCCGTCGAATCTTTGTGTCATAGATCTGATCGGAATCCAATGGTAACTGAGAATCAAGAACCACGTCCACAGGATGACTGATAGTTGGTGTTGTCTCCAATGTAGAGTCAAAATACAACTTCAAAAGATCTACATTGACGACGTCATGAATTCCCAAGTGTGCGGGAAGATCAAGGCAGAAAGCATTCTCGGACACCTGTTGAAGAATAGTATAAGGCCCATAGCGAATCGGTTTGATTTTACTATGAGTCTTATCAGAAAAACGTCGCTTGTCAAGATGCAACCAAACTTTGTCACCAACCTGAAATGGATGAGGAATTCGATGTCGATCCATGGCCTTTTTTTGCTACTTCTGTGTCTTTTGCAAAATATCAACCAAATTTGATTGCAGATTGTGCAAATGTTGAATAAATGAGTGTGCTTTTTCTTGCTCCTTCGAAGATGTGAAGTGATAGGAGAAGGCAAAGACAAAGGTAACTCATAAGGTGCCAAGGGCTGAAATCCCATACAAACCTCAAAGGGTGAATGACCCGTAGAAGAATGTAGGGCCCTATTGTAGGCATGTTCAATATGAGTGAGACTCAAGTCCCACTTTGTTGGTGAAGCGTGATGATAGATTCATAAACTTTGCACAAGGGTACGGTTTACCACTTCAGTCTGCCCATCAGACTGCGGATGATAGGCGATGGAAAAGTTAAGGGAAACTCCCAAAATTTTCCACAAAGAACGCCAAAAGTGACCCACAAAGCGTGAATCACGATCCGATATAATGCTGGTAGGTAGACCAAAGGAACGCCAAATGTTGTCAAAGAAAAATTGGGCTAAGTCTGGTGTAGAACTTGTCTTGCGGCATGGAATAAACTTAGCCATTTTATTGAATCTGTCAACCACCACGAACACACAATCATGTTGTCGCACTGTCATAGGAAAACCACTAACCAAATCCATGGAAATGCTTTCCCAAGGATGGGAAGGAATGGGCAAAGGCATGCCTAAGCCAAACTTCCCGTTAGCTGGTTTTGAGCGACAACAAACTGCACACTGTTTGAGAAATCTCAACACATCCCTTTGCATTTTAGGCCAATAGAAAAATCTTTGCAAGTGATGAAGTGTTTTGTGCTTCCCAAAGTGACCACCATAAAGTGTAGAATGAGCTTCCTTAAGAAGTGACACTCTAGGCTCACAAGGAACACAAACCTTGTCCAATTTGTAAAGAAGTCCTTCTTTGATGTAGAAATCTTGGAAAGGACGCAAATTGGAAGAAGAAGGCTTACTCACTTGCTCAAATATTTTCCCAAAATCAGGATCCTGTGAATACAGATTAGGCCAAGTCTAAAATCCCAAGTGTGAAGTGGACATAACTCGTTAAGGCAAGAGCGGCAGGAGGCCTACTCAAACAATCAGCAACAGTATTACTCTTCCCCTTTTTGTACTTGATCACCAAGTGAAATTGTTGGAGGTAAGAGGCCCACTTCATATGTCTTGATTCTTCAATTTTACTTTGAGATTGTAAAAACTTGAGAGGCATATGATCAGTGTGTACTACCGTATCTTTTCCCAAAAGATAATGTCTCCAGTACTTAATAGCTTGAACTAATGCATACAACTCCTTGTCATATGTAGAATAGTTCAACTTAGCAACAGAAAAAGTTTCTGAATGATAAGCAACTAGATGACCATTCTGTTTGAGCACAGCTCCTAAGGCAACTTTAGAGGCATCCGTTTCAATCTCAAAAGGTTGAGAGAGGTCGGGTAAAGTTAACACAGGTGTTGTACAAAGTTTCTTTTTGAGTTTCTCAAAGGCAATCTCTTGGCTTTTCTCCCAATGAAATGGAACTTTAGACTTAGTGAGATAATGCAATGGAGTTGCAAGGGTGGAATATTGAGGAATGAACTTGCGATAAAAATTCGCAAGTCCTAGAAAACTCCTTAACTCAGTGAGAGTTGTAGGAGGGGACCACTTAAGTAAAACATCAACTTTTGTGGGATCTACCTGAATTCCACTTTCACTAATCACATAACCAAGGTAAGAAACTGAAGTATTGCCAAAAGAACACTTGGAAGAATTGGCATATAATTGATTCTTCGCAAGAAGATCAAGTGTATGATGGATATGCCTAAGGTGTTCCTCCCAAGTCTTTGAGAATATCAATATATCATCAAGATATATTATTACAAATTTGTCAAGTACATCACGAAATACATCATTCATCAACCTCATGAAGGTTGCAGGAGCATTAGTAAGACCGAAGGGCATGACCAACCATTCAAAAAGGCCCATCTTCGTCTTAAAAGTTGTCTTCCATGTATCCTCAGCTTGGATACGCACTTGATGATATCCACTTTTGAGATCTATTTTTGAAAAGAACTTAGCTCCTTGAAGCTGATCTAATAAATCATCAATGCGTGGTAATGGATATCTATTCTTTACAGAAATTATGTTCAAAGCATGAAAATCAATGCACAATCTCCAAGTGCCATATTTTTTAAGAACCAACAAAATAGGTGAGGCACAAGCAGAAGTACTTTCCTTAATGAAACCCTTAGACAACAAATCTTCTATTTGCCTTTTTATTTCTTCATTTTGCAAAATAGATTGTCTATACATGGGTGCATTAGGTAGTGAAGAACCAGGAATGATTTCAATGCTGTGATTAATTGTGCGAATTGGAGGAAGAGACTTTGGCTCCTGAAATATGTGTGAATAACTTTGCAATATTTTATCCATTGAAGAGTGTTGCTTTGGAATGGATGTGGATGTAGAAGTGTTTTGAGAGCGAATGAAAATTAGAGCAACATCACCACCTTTTTTAATTACTCTTTTTGTTTGCTTGGAACTTAGAATGATGTTAGGAGTGTTGGTGCTTTTAATGAGAAAGACCTTACCATATTTTTGAAGTGTGTAGGTTCTTTTGAAAGCATCATAAACAACTCTCCTATCATACTGAAAAGGTTGTCCAAGCAAAATCCCACAACAATCCATAGGAGTCACATCACAAGTGACTTGATCTATGAAATGTGGGCCAAGTGCAAATTTTAATGTGCAAGTGTGAGTGATTTCTGAGCCTCTTCCACTATCCTTCCAACCCAAAGAATAAGGTTGAGGATGAGGCTCCATAGGTAACTTCAAACGCTCGACAATGGACCTCGCAATTAGATTTTTCTGCGAGCCATTATCCACTATACAATCTGTTGCAAAATTATGGAGCAAATGAGCTCGAGTGATGAACAAAGCATCACGAGCGCCCTCTGATGAACTTACATTTACCAAGGTAACCTCATTGAGCTTACCTCATAATTTCGTGTATACTCTACTCTCTCCTACTGACTCAAGGGGACCTTTAGAAGCATCCTCCTCTTGAGTAGTAATGACTAAACTTTTCTTCTTAAGCTTGAAACAATCAGCTTTTTCATGACCCTTTTTCTTACAATAGTTACAAAACTTTTTAGAAGAAGAAGAAGGTTTAGAAGAAGAAGAAGAAGAAGAAGGAGTAGAAGCGAAAGGAGAAGGAGAAGAAGGAGATGGAGAAGAAACATTCTTCTTTTGAGCAAAATTCTTCTTTTGTGAGAAAGAATTATTCCCTTTTGATGAGTTTGCAACCACTTGAGGAGCAAGTGCACGGAATGCCTGCGAGTGCGCTTTGAACTTGTCCTCCGCAAGTTGCGCCTGGTTGAAAACTGAATCCAAATTTTCCATAGAAACAAACATAATTTCTCCGTACAAGTGCTCTAACAAGCCACTTTGAAATTTGAGAATCAAAGTTGGAACATCATCCTCCACATTCACAAGTATCCTGTACCTGTTGAACTGAAAAATATATTCCTGTACAGTCATATTAGTTCCTTGCCTAAACCGAAACCACCTAATTACCAAATCCTTAGAATAATTGGAAGGATAAAAATTGGTTTTCAGACAGTCTACAAGTTCATCCCAAGTAGTGAGTTCATCATGACCTCTTTTTCTTTCTACAAGGACTTTAGCTAAACCAGAAAGTTTTAGCTTAGCATAAGGAACCACATCTTCATCTGAAAGTTGAGAGTAAGAAAACCAAGAACTCATGTCAAGAATCCAACTATTCAAGACATCATGGTTCCTGGATCCATCATAAAATGGAACTTCACAACGAACTCTCAGACGAGAATCATGAGCAGAAGTTGAAGCATTATGCACAAAAATGTCATTTACCTTCATGGCAAGATTACCAAGGACTTCTGCCATGGTAGTATCATTAGCTTTATCTGCTAAAGCATTTACAACATGGGCAAGTTCCACCACTTGGGCAGCCAAGTCAGAAGCCATGTTCAACCGGGTATAAGCCAGGAGTAAAAAAATAAGAAAGCACTAATTCAAGGGAAAAATGGAAATTTTCCTTGTTACAATGGAGTGCCTCTGAATTTTGAAAATTACTCCT
This sequence comes from Wollemia nobilis, assembly GCA_028583015.1. Classification (NCBI taxonomy): domain Eukaryota; kingdom Viridiplantae; phylum Streptophyta; class Pinopsida; order Araucariales; family Araucariaceae; genus Wollemia; species Wollemia nobilis. The sequence goes on along the minus strand of JAQPPZ010015824.1, from coordinate 37,190,529 downwards.
AAGGCTCAAAATTTGAAATTTTAAACTAACCTAAGGTGCAATTTATAATTTATTAATTTAAAAATAACTTAAGTAAAAATTAAATGTAATTAATCAAAGATTAATTAATTTTAATTAAGTTATTAAAAATTAAATTAATAAAAATAAAATTTAACATGCAACCTTAGAATAGTAAAAATTAAAAATTACAATAAATTACCCTGACTTACATGCAACTCCAAACTTCAGTGGCACTATTCCCGAGGCACTAATCTGCTGGCCAGTTGTAGTGGCATGGTTCTCGAGGATCTAATCCTGCAAAGTTTTTTGGACCAGGATCTAATCCACCCGACGGCTGGCCTGTCAGGCTCCAAGCCTGACGGTGGGTAATGCGGTGCGACCTCCAAGGTCGAGCACCCGTGCGGCGGCTGCCTCCAAATGTTTCCCGGATGCTGACAGCAGTCTGACAGCGTAGCCAGGCCTCCTGCCTGGCGACAAAACTGTCACGCCTGATAGAAAGTCAGGCGTTGGGTGGCCTGACGTCGAAGCGATGCGTGCCCTAAAGCGTGCGCGTCGTCTTCCGGTGTTGTCAGTCTGACAGCTCGGTGGGCTGTTGTCATGTTCTGATAGGGGCCGGTGAAATGACGCTGTCAACAGACAAGGAAGGCCGCAGGCCCGCCCGACGCTGTCGGTCTAACAGCAAGGTCGTGCCAAAGCACCGATCGCTCTATTGTCGGACCCGACAGAGAGTCGTGGCGTGCCCGATGCCAAGGCGGGACTCTCGCCTGGCACTATCAATGGCTGTCAGCGATAGCGATGGTCATGTCGCTGTCGCTCTTGACAGTGATGGCCACCGTCGCTGTCGCTGTCACGCCGAACAGCGGCTGCCAGTAGGCGTCGATGAACGGTCACGCCGTGAGCTGTCGAAAAGGCACCGACACTACCGAAGGCAGCCAAAGCTTGCTGCAGCCTTCGACTCTCTCTCCAAAAAAAAAATATTTTTTTTTTTTTTTTTATATTTACAATAAAAACTAAATTAATATATTTAAACAAATATATATTAATTTAAAAATTTAAGTTTTTCGATAACAATGAAAATTTTTAAAAATTAACCAGGGGAGGCTAATTAAAAAAAATACAATGAAAACTTAAACTATAAAAATATGAGCAACTAGATCCCTTCAGTAGCTCTCCTTTCAAGATCCGGTCGACACACGACCAGCGTTTGAAAGGCAACCAGACCCAAGTCGACACACGACCTGGTATAGAACTCCTCAAGCTTCAAGACTCCTCGATGGCAGGAACAAATGGCTCCCTAATACGCATCTCTCCGTAGGAGTAGTCCAAACCTGCCAAGGGATTTTTGTAAGAAAGGAAATGGGGTAAACTTCTCCTATACTCCTTGAGCATACGGAGAAAGTTGGAACGAGGATTTTGATGCCTAAGGAACTTCCTTCTACGTATGGTTTTCAAGCTCCCCTTGAGCTTGAACCGAGTCCTCAATGAGAAAATATTTCTCATAAAAAAATTATCTCCTATCCTCTCACCTCACAAGCCCTAGTGCAAACATGAACTAGGCTCGATACCAATGAAAAGGATTGAAAATCCAACTAAGTGTTCTATTATTTACAATTCAATTTATAGGCTCTAATGGCCCAAAATACATAACCAAACCCATCAAATCATGGATTTGATCCAATATGCTTAACCATAAGCTACAAAAGTGCAAAGGAGAATGCACGTAACTTTCTAAGCTAGGAGAAAGGAATAATGCTAACTATAAGATCCTTTTTAGCTATCTTGAAGTACACACTTCCTACTTTGAGTTCACACTTCCTAACTAACACTCCTAAATGACAACTAGAAGATAACTAGTGCCCACAAGTGCATGTGAGAAAGAGACTCACTTACAATATTAATTTGCAAGAAATAAACTATGCAAAACTAACTAGAAATTACTAGAGGGGTCATATGAGTGATCAAACATCAATCCTCATCACAAAGTGTTTGTCCAAAAGGAGAGCTCAAATCCACCATTGGAGTGTCTCAAAACCTCCATAAAAGCATTTCTCATCATCCTAGATGAATCCACCATTGGAGTGCAATAGAACCTCCATCATAGCATTTCTCATCATCTTAGTTGGATCCACCTATAGAGGAAATATGTTGGAAAGAAAGTGTTGGTTGGCAAAAGAAGAGGTAAGAAATATATGTTGGATAAGGTTCACATGCAAAAATCCTAAGCACCACTTGGAATAATTCTCCTTGGTGCTCTCATATTTCTCAATGTACGTTTAAAGAAGAACATTTAATAAAGGCATCTTTGATTACAAATTGGGAGGTTACTTAAGCTTAACCATCATTGGGAGGTTGAAAATGCTCAACCATCATTACACAAGAATATGAGTGTTAAAAGAGCTCATATCTCAATGCTCACCTTTGGTGTAACTCCCAAGAATCACTTTTCATAATAAGGAAGGCATCTTCACTATATAATAGTGCCTATTCCTAGAGAACGACAATAGATTTCAAGGCACGCAATCAAGCCTGTAAGGTATGGAAGCGCATTCATAGCAATCATTGTGTAAGAGTGCATTCAAGACATGAAGATTCAGCACTATAATTAGACACCCAGCAAGGTCAAAATTCTACACAAGGAGGTGGAATATTTAGATAAAGCATCCATTAATGAAGGACCATTAAATTCTCAACGACATCAAGCAATAACAACATCCATTCAAGGAGCATTGGACAATGAATACAGTGCTGCAAAGGGTACGTTTAAGGAAGCCTATACTAAGGTATATCATGCACTAATAAGGTTTATTTACTTGATTGTATGAAGGTCTAAAAGGAGCTATAAGGTGATTTTTATAAGGTTTACTATTGCATTGGATAATACAAATCAACCAAGCATTAGTAGATAATAAAGCAAGTTTATATTTCAAAAAATTAATTATTGAGGTGCATACACATAATATAATATTTGCAATAATCAAGTAGGATATATAAGGTTGTCAACCTCGATTAAATCATTATTAAATTTCAAATACCATTATTTAATTATATTCCAAAAATTAGGGAGATATAAGGCATCATACTTCAGACTATATACATATAATTGGAATTTAGAAAATTAATCTATTGGAAAGAGAACCAAATCAATTGCCTACATATATATTTGTAATTAATTGGTAAAAAATATCTTACTCATTCTAAGGAGACGAAAATAAATCCAACCATTAAAGCATACTTCATTGGGATAGATAAGGCAAAATTAAAAGGTTGATTATTCTCTAAACATTAAAAAGCCAACTTAGAAGGTGAACTAAGCATATTCTAATTATTAGGGAGACATAAGGAAGTCTAAAAAATATAAATATAAGGAAGTTTTATCAAATTAGTTCACATCTCTTAACTAAGGAGATATAAGGAATTCTACAAAACCTAAATCTCTATAAAGGTTTATCAAATTGGCTCACATATCTTAAACTAGGGAGTTATAAGGTAGACTACTTAGAATATCTACTCTCATAATACTAAAAGAGATACAAAATATAGGCACTATCAAAGCACTTCATAATCTAATCTAGGGAGCTATAAGGATGTCTACTTCCAAGAATACAACAAACAATAACATGAACAACACTATTAGAAAAGAAAGAGCAAGTGTCATAAAAAGTGGAATCAAGAATTTACTTATAAAGTCTGAAGCAAGCCTAGACCTTACTTCAAAAATGATACATAGTGAAGCTTTAAAGGATAGCTTTGAAACTATGGAACATTATTTACATGCTCGACTTACTGAAGCAATTGATAATGGAAAGAGTGACATTCAAATTCCTCTAGAATATGGAAGCATACTATATATGGCACTACTTACATTCAAATGTTATAAGGATGAAAATGTATAACAAAGAGGATTGATAGAACTACTTAAACTAAAAATAGAAATGGATGAATCATCCCTAGCAAATATATTTTAATCCTCATGCAGTATTGGTACTTCAAGTTCTACTAACTCAAAATCTTATCATGATGCTCTAAGTGTATGTTCAAAAACTTCTATACAGGACCTGGAAAATGATAAAAAGGACAAAGGCAAAGAGAAGACACTCTTCCAAGAATCAAGTGATAGTACATCCACCCATGAAAGTACTAACTCCAAAGACGAGAATAAAGAAAAATAATAAGATGAACCAAATCAAGAAGATATATAGTACAATATGAGTTAAAGATAATACAAAGGATCAGATCAAACTAAATAACATCTAAAGATAAAAGATCCATATTGAATACTAAAGTCTTCAAACCCAAATAATGTAATACAGGGGGTGTTAGAGTATATTACATCATTTGTATCATGTAAATGTACCACCCTTGGTACATAATTAGAGTAGTAGAATACTTTAGGGGTAATTAGCTAGTTACTTCAAGTAATATAATAAATGCACAAGTGTCTATGTGCAAGTTGTAAATGTTCAAGGTGTCCCCTTGTATAGCTAGGTAGAGTTTTGGCCAAGCAATCCATCTTTCTATATAAAGGGCCTCATAGTGAGTGATTATATATTGTTGTAGGTAGTAGTAGGTATACTATGTAGATCACTATATAGATTGGTGGAAGAGTACAATGTAGTTCTCTAGCATCAATTCTAGAGTGTTCATTTCCTCCATACTGCATTGTATCATTTTCATAACTTTCCATTAATAGCATATTTTAGCATCTTACATTTTTGCATATTTTGATCCACTGATTGCATTCTCCTATATCTCACATTATCAAAAGCTAACAATCGTCCACTATATTTTTGACCATTTCAATATTTGCATTTGGTACATGCTCAAATGGAGGTGCCTTATTGTTTACACTAGATAGCTTTACCTTGAAAATACCATCTAGGTCATAGTGCCATATTTTGGGTACTATTATTAGTTGTAGGGCGGCCAACTTCCCCTTCAAGTTACGATATTACTTCAGCTCCCTTTTTTTCATGGCAATGCTTTCAAATTTTATAAGAAGCTATAAAATGATAGTCTTATTGACTCCAAGGCCAAAATTCTACTCTATCATATATCTATCTACATATTTCTAACCCAAATAGCTATTTAGTGACATAATACGAGAACAAATATGGATTGCCTAGGAAGCCATAGATCTTGATAATTATTCCTTCCTTCAGGAAGAACCAATCGCCCAATTCTTACCTATTTCCCCTTAATGTGTCTATGGCTTCAAGCATAAGGTAAGGAAATTCTCCACAAATTTGAACAAGAGAAGGTCCCAAAAACCATTTTTTAAACTCTGTGTATGAGGAGCTTTCTCTCAAAATAGGGGTCTAATCCACTATGGGATGCACCAGACCTTTTTCATCCTTCATATACACATCTATGCTATGTTTACCTAGGGTCATGTAGAAAAATATGAGCCAAGATAGATAAGAAGAATACGTAAATAGCTCATTGTGCCCTTTCTTAATGGAAGCAATTTGTTCATGTATACTCGTTAAAAAATTCCAATAAAAAATGATAGGTATATGTGTCTCTTATCCTCTGTAGTTGTGAATCTCCATGACAGCATTGGCCAAACCCAATAGGTAGTGGTATACCATAGCATCTATCCTCAAGCCCACCATAATTTCTATCATAGATAATATCAGTTGTGCATGGGACTTGAATTCTCCCAGCTTTCTTGGCTTTGTCATATAATCGTCTAGGAGCTTTCCCAACAAGTCGACGAGCCATTTCTTCACAATATCCTTGTATAGATACCTCCTTTGTTCTTCTAGAACTATTATCTTTGATTTTATTCCTATAATATCACCTACTGCAAAATCTTCTATGACTAATTCCTTTGATAATGTGAACAATGGTTCAATTTTAGATTTGTAGACTATGGTAGTATTTGGGCCATAGTATTTCACTACTGCCTTGACTAATTTTGGACATGGATGTACTAGTTTGGGCATGAATTTAGCCAATCTAGAACTTCATTCTATGTTTCCTGGATGGTTTGGTAAGTATTTCATCCTTTTTTTCTCTGACATGTCTTGAAATCCCTTATACTTTGACTTAACCATAACCACAGTGTTGTGTATACCTACCATTCTATCTCACAATTCCTTTGAATTCATTTGCACTGCTGTACTTTTTTTTGCTCAAGCCATTTTTGCAAACTCTACACTTATTTTTTGTTATTGCTCTCTTCAACTCACAAAATCTTTTTTCTCTCCTTGTAGCAAAAATTATATCAAGTTTGTGTAACTCGGGCTCAATCTCTTTATAATTTCTAACTACAATCTTGGTTGATGCAGAGCTATTATTTTTTGCATGCAAGAGATCATGCGTACCTAAGTAGATTTGCTCAAGACTGGCCAAGTTCATGGAGCTTTATAACGTGTACCACTTTGGGAGGTGTGTTGTTACCCAATAACATATCATCACACTTAAAATTTTGTGGCTCATGATGATTCATTTCATTGATCTAGGTGCTTTCTTTATTAGATACCACTAATAGCCCTAATTATTGCCATGTCAATATGACAACTTGAGGTATTGTTCTAACCTAGGCAAATATTATTGGGGATTAATCATCATTGTATTATTAATGGTGCATACTTAATTTAGCTACATAATTGACTAGTAGCAATTAAAAAAAAACTAGAGTTAGATGGCCTATGCAAGCCAAGCCCTTCCACCTAGATGTTCACTTTTGAAATGCAACTGGTTGGTTCAATAATTAACCATTTTGTTTTTGATTGGCTAGCTAGTGGAACTACGATGAAAAGAGGCATAGACTATCATACTAAAATTAGCACCTAATATAGAATATTGTGAGCCAATCATGGAAATTGTAATTATGATAGTTTAGCTTTTATTTATAGGCACATGCCCACTTGTCCTATTTACACATGTACAAGTAGGGTGCCACTTGGTTTAGGTGTAACGCTTTAAGTACTGGTTGTTTACCAAAATTAATAGCACCCAACCATCCAAATCATGCAATTCAAATGTGTTTAAATATTTATTTTGTTTGATAAGATATAGCCCAAACCACATAGATTCAAATTTATCATGTGCTCCTAGCTTAGTTCGATCCACGTCCCATTTAAGAATGAGATTGCCCTCATTAAAAATTTTGAATATTTTTTTTTAACCAATGTTTTATAGTTGTTTGCTAGTGATATAGGTTATTGTATGTCTTCTCACACTTTTACTCCACCTACATTAATTTCACCATCCTCTCCATTGGATGAAATTTGTTTGGGTCCATATCATTAATGAATTTTAGCGATGAAAGCTCTAAGTAGATGGGTAGAATGGCCTCCTTTCCATACACCAAAGGATATGGAGATGTCTTCAATGATTTTTTAACTATAATCCTATCAGCCCATAATGCTTGATCTAATAACAAGTGCCAGCTTCTAGGGTTATACTCAATGTTGCCCCTAATTATTTTTAATAAATTCTTATTTGTAGATTATGCTAGTCCATTTCTTTGAGGATAATAGTTTGAAGATGTATTTTAGTATATGCCATATTTTCTTGTAAAATAAATGGTTTTAGCACCGATGAATGATCTGACATTGTCTAAAATAATTGTATCTAGGATCCCAAACCTTGTGATCAACCTTTTCAAAAACTCAATAATTATATCCTGATCAACATGTTTTGTGGCTTCAAAATCCATCTATTTTTTGAAATAATATATCACCATCAAGATGTATTTGTGTCTTGCAGATGAAGTTTTTTAATAACCCTAATAAAATCTAACCCTCATTATTGGAAGTGTTCTTCTACAGTTATTGGCTAGAGAGACATTGTCATATGCTTGATTTTTCCCATGAACCTTTGACACTTGTCATAGCCTCTAGCTAGTTTAAATGCATCTCAAAATATTGATGACCAATAATATCCAACTCTTAAGATATTTACAACCATGGTTTATTTGGAGTAATTTCCACTTAAGACACCACTATGAAATTCTTTGAGGACTTCTTCCATCTTGTCTGGATGTAAACATCTTAGCAACACCCTATCAAAATTTATTTGATATAAAATACCATAAATTAGTGCATACTTCCTTGCTTGTAGTATGTATATGTGTCTCTAAGAAGTAGTCAGACCATCCAAATATCTATCAAATTTAAAATAATGTATCAACCACTTGATCCAAGTATCATACTATGCTTGTACTCCTTTTGGTTGGGTGGATTACTCTCCTTCCACCAGTAGATTTATATTTTGTATAACAAGTTCAATTAATTTCTGGTATAGTTCTCTACCTCTTATCAGCTTGGTTGGCTTGATCTCAATATCATACTCCTAAATCTTGGTCACCCAATCAACTCTCTTATCACCCAGTTCTCCTTAAATTACAAATTTTTAGAAATCTGGATGCACTACATATATCAATGTCTTACTTTGATACACAAAGCACCTAAACTTCTTTAATGATTTCATTACTACATAGATTTATTTTTCTATAAAATTATACCTTTCTTCATGGTAATGTAGTGTTTGACTCAAGAAGGCTATAGGCTGATCATTTTCTCTTCATTTTTTGGGGGGGTAAGTACAATGACATAGCTCTCCTCTACTTCAAATACATAAAGGATAAAATACTTGGAATAGTTTGTATTGACATGCACAAGGGATTGAGATATTGATTCTTTAATACTATTAAAATAATTTTTTTGTATATCTATCCACTTGAAATCCACTTCTCATTTAAGCATTTCAATCATGGGCTTAACTATTTGAGAAAAAATTGAAATGAATTTCTACACAAAGTTGATTTACCCAAAAAATTATTGAATCCCCTTCTTATTTAGTGGTAGATAAAGGGCTAGAATGGATTTTACCTTGTCTGGGTCAATAGCTAGTCATATTTCAGACATAGCATGTCCTAACAACTTCCCTTCTTACATGGTGAAAATGCATTTCTTTGGGTTTAATAAAACTCTAAACTTCCTGTATTTATCAAACACCAACTGTATATGTTCAACATTCTTCTCCTTCTGATGAGAGAATATTATCATGTCATATAAATAAATCACTATTATCTTATTCACAAACTCTTCAAATTCTAGATCCCTTTATCTTTAAAAAGTAGAACCAACATTATATAGATCAAAGGGCATCCGTTGATATGCAAAAGTTCCCCACTTAGTGGTGAACATTGTCTTGTACTAGTATTCATCATAGACCCATGCCTAGTTGAAACTAGAGAATCTATCTAGTAGAGATAATCTCTTCACCCTAGCTAAAGTATGTAAGATTTAATCAATCTATGGGAAAGGGTAGTGATATTTTAGTGATGCTTTATTTAGGTTTCAAAAGTCCACACAAAGGTGGATATCACCATTTTTCTTTCTTATTGGAACCAAGTTAGCAACCCATGTAGAATGCTTGATGGGGTAGATTATATTAGTATTTAGCAACTTTGGTAGTTATTGCTTCATCAGTTCTTCTATATTTGGATTGACAAGTCTTTGCTTCTACCAAAAATATTTTGCATCTGATGCTAGTTCAATGGTGTGTTGGATAGTTTCCTTGTACACCCTGATGTCATTGTAGGTCCATGCTATAATATCATTGAACTCTTTACATAATTCTAGAATTTGTTTAACTTCCTCTTCTGATCAATGCACACCCACTTTGAGATTCTTATCAAGCTCAATATACACCTCTCTATATCCTTGGCTATCAATATCCATATTATGACCAATTGGCTGATCACTACTATCAAACAAGCTTTCCAAGGTTATCAATCCTTTTAGGATATAATTATTCTTAAGCTAGATTAGCTCACCTTCCTCGTCATCCTCTAACAATCGGTCATTTGCATAGTTTATTTCATGTATCATGAAGTCAACTACTTTCTGATCATTTTCAAATACTTTCCAAAAGGCATCATTATTAGGCATATATGGCCTATATACCAGCCTCACCATTTTTACCTTATGTATCACATTAGATACTAGGTAGTAGTTGGCTTCTACATATTCTAACATATTAGCATGAGTGTTGTTCTCTCTGGGAATAGCCTTAATATTCAATGCCTCAAAGGCATCTAATAAATTCTGCACTCTATTTTTATAGACTTTGAGGTAGTGTTGCTTGCTGGAGCATCGCTCTGTGGCCTGATTGACTATTAATTTTGAATCACTATAGACCAAAAGTTATTTAATTCTCATCTTCTCAAAATTATTTAATCCTGAATATAATACCTCATATTCTACTGCATTATTTGTGCAGCTCCATGTTAGTTTGTATGAGAATACCTTTTCTACTCTGGATGGTGAAATCGGCACTATGCTTGCTCTAGCACCATTTTTGCATCTTACCCCTTCAAAGAAAAGCTTCCACATTTTATTTTGTTGAGGAATTTTTTTATCTAGGGCTATAGTTTTATTTTATTTTAGCTTTATTATTGAATAGGTGCCAATTATTGTCTCAATCATAGCATTGAAGTCCTGCAAGGAGAACTGATCCTTTGTTTGGAGCTCATCCAATATTTCATCCATTAGATCAACTTCTTCAGTCATCATGTTGACTATGTTAGCTTGCTGGTTTTTATCTCTAATCCTTTCTATTTGAAAGGAATATGGTTTTTTAGATAACACCTTAACTCCCCTGCATTTATATAGAATTTCCATATGTGACTAGTCAAGATACAGGTAACTACCCAATTTAACAATAAATTCCCTTGATAGACACATCCCAAAGTAAGGTTTTATATCTACTACCACAACCTCTTGAATAAAAATTATTTGAGGTATTTTTTGCAACACCATAGGTACATCTCTGATTACCCATATTTTTTTAATTGGTGTGCCATCTAACTATAGTACACTAGGGCTTATCCTCATGTATTCCATGCCCATTATATCACACATTGATTTGGATATTATAGTGGTAGCTGCGCCAGAGTTAATCATACAATTATGAACCACCCATACTTCCATCCTACTAGATAAATAAAATGTTGATGGCCTATTTTTTTTTAGTTATAGAAGTAGGATTACCTTGAGCTAAATTAAGCTTAAGATGGTGCTTTTATTTATTCTTGATAGACTTTAGTGAAGCCTTCAATCAATCAATATACCCTGGAATAAGTAGATCATCATACATGTTGGCTTTGGAAGGTGTCTTCTTCAATTCTTCAACTATATTGAAGCCAAGCATTTTATATTGTTTTCTATGCTCCTTTGTAGGTTCCCTAAATTTTATCCAGTACTCTTGGATTACCTCAATCCTTTAACACTTAGTAAAGGAAGTGTTGGGGGAAATTCCTACACCCTTAATAGATTTTTTATGCTGCAAGACTTCCCTAATCCAATTAGAACTATGGACTCTGGTGGATCCACCTCTTTAACTCAAGAAAATATTATCCTAAGACTCTAGACAGATCGAGTAGGGTAAGGAAACCCCAGAGGTGAGCCTATAATATCTCTTATATGCTCATCCAGATTTTCAAAAATGAAATAAAAATGTAACATAAAATTTTACCAAGTTCGAAAGTAACTCGCACATAGTGCTTTAAGCTATAGACTGGTGGCTTATCTATTGGGAAATTATAGCTAGACTTAAAATATGATGAATATAGAAGGAGGAGAAGATAAAATTGAGCCAATCACATCCATTCAAATAATATAACAAAAATGATTCAATATACCAGTGAAAGAAGATGCCATATACACATTCAAATGATGTAACATGTAAATGGAAGAACACATAAAATTACACATAGAACTACTAAAATAAGGAAATAAGATTGCATTAAACAACATATCATTACAATGGGAGTCTAATAAAAATAATCAGATCTCACTGAACCAGTACAAACAAATTCTCCATTCAAATGATGCAATAGAGAACTATAACTCTTTATTCAAATGATGTAACAAAGAGCCTCCTAGCTTCCAACATCAGCCATTGGAAATTATCTCAGTAAACTAGGAACCTCCTTAGCAAAACCTACACAATAATGGGAAGAAAAAAAGGGTGACTAGACAAGACACACAAAGGAAAATACAACTAACAAGGATGGGCACACTGGTATACCTCTTGCAAAATTACTATGCAAAAACTTGATGATTTTTTCTATTGTAGCAACTCTCTCATATAGCCTGCAAATTGGTTCTCATTCAAAGCTTGATGATGGTCCATAATTATAAAAAAATTACAACTATTTTGATGATGGTCCATAACTACAACTGTCTTCATGATGGTCCATATTATTAATTGTGCTTGTAGTGGTTCTTATTTGTAGTGTGCTAATGGTCTTATTTGGTCAAAAAATACCCATTATATAAAGCTTTATAAAAATAATCTTTTATAATTATAATTACCAGAGTTGAATGATGGCCTCTCACTATTTTTTAATTGAATCTGGAAAATGACCCATAATAGCCTCTCTTCCTAAGGGCATAACTTTTGATCCGACCGTTGGATTGGCTTGGAATTTTAAATGGAGCTAGATAAATAGGAGAAAAATGTCATGGTAAGGTTTTTGTAGAAGCCTTTAATATTTTTCAATGTGTTTAATTCCTTCATCTAGTACCCCAAAAATGGAATTTAGTGTTTTTTTAGAAAAATCGAAAGAAAGAAAATTTGGAATTTAATGACTTTTTAGAAATGGATAGATGTTGATATTTTATAGGAGGTCTAATATAGAAAATGCAATAATGTGTGCTAATTTATGGAGCTATCCAGAATTTTTTGGTGACTTACTAAAAATAGGGTAGCTTTTGACCAAAAATCACAAATTGCCCAAAAATAGTAATTTTTTTTTAAAGGGAGGAAAAAAATCAAGTTGGAATTTGAGGATCCAATAGGAAGGATATCTAAGTTTATCTCTTGCTTGATTTTGGGTTTTACCTTCCTTTGTTACCTTTTGATGTTGTTGAGTTGTCTTTTAAATTGGAGAAATCTAAGGAATATACCTTTTAGGCTGCTCCTTTGCTTCAAAATGTACTTTAAAGGGATCCATTATCTTGGGATCAACTTCCAAGAGTTTCTTCCCTAATATTTTTAACTTTGAGATTTGATCCACTTATGGAATCATGAAGTTATGACCCATTGACCTTAACATATTTACTTGCCCTTTTTGAGTCCTTTCTATCTTTTCAATGGTAACCTTTTGAATGTGATGTTGGTGCATTGTACAAGAGCTCTCACCATGAGGATCATTACATGTTGAGCACTAATACTCTGACTCAAGATTTAAAATAGATGTTTTAGCCTCCTGGTTACTATATATTGTACTAAGTTTTTTAGTATTTTTTCTAGTGGAAGTTGCTTTATTTATCATTACATGAGAAGACCTTATAGGTTGAAATTTTCTCTCATCCTCTCTTATTTTTATGCCAATAACCTCATTTACCAAGTTTTTCATAGCATTAGTCATCTCTTGCATGTTAATATTTTGAGCATCCAAGGTTGATAATGTAGGTATAGCATAGGGTGTTGGTAGCATTGGAATAGTAGGAGGTGTTGGTAATGTCTGAGATATAGGCCATGTTGGAAAATTGATGACCATAGTCACTTCTAGGTAGAAAATGATTGTAGTAGGAGATTGTGTCTATTGTTGGGTAAATTCTAGAAATATTGGCATTACATTCTTTGGAGGCAACTTTCCTATTGCAATTAAGTCTTTTTTTACCTTTAATGCTTCTTGAAAAATATTTGAGAATGTAAAAACATTAGATTACCTTATGACCATGCCTAAGTCTAAGTTGAATGCCCTTAAATAGTAGTACATTGCTTGTTCATTGGTTGGCCTAAGACCTTGAGGTACTCTCTTCCATGTTCAGCTAAATCTAATGTTGAAATCCATTATTTCCTCCCATGGATGCCTTTATATCACTATAAACTATGTTAGCAGAAAGAATGGATCTACTTGTTCATTAAATTCCTCCACTAATTTATCGACCAGTTGTGCCCATGAAGCTATATAGAGATCCAACAGGGCTCTGTACCAGTATAACATTTTTCCTTTTGATGATATAACTAATAGCCTTTTCATAACATTCTCATCCTGAATGTTATATATAGCAGCCAATGATGCAATATCCTTGTAGTGCTAATAAGTAATTCTTCCAGTACCATTAGTATTGGTAATACTTTTAATGTTTCTTGAGGAATTAGATTCTGAATAGGAATATTGAGAGGTATTGTATGGTTTTAGTTTGGATAATCTATATATTCTAATTTTTATTTAGATTATGAGTCATTGATGCTTGTATATTTAGAGGGACTATAGGGGTAGGGTTGATATTAGTTTGATATTCAAAGAGGATTGAAAATGGTGACGATTCAAAAAATTATGATAGTGTTGTCCTTTGATCCCACTAAAAGATAATTCTAGAAATTCTATTGGCTCTTCTACTATTTTAGATGCCTTTTGTGTTATCATATAGCTTGGGACTCAGCCAAGCAGCTAAGATTTTAGAATGTTTTCTTGAAAATGGATATACGTAAAAGTGGGTTTCTTCCTTAATGGAGTCACCAGGTAAAGATGATCTATCAAAATAGAGGATTACCAAGTCTCTAATATATCAGAATAGTGGTATTTACATCCCACTGAGTGTGCCAAAAATTGTTCATCTAAAAATATACCTAGGTATAAATTATGCAACCCAATACTTTGACCATCATTGAAAGATCTTGAAGATGTGAAGTTTTAGAGGTTAATCTCTTGAGCAGGCTGATTCCTATTGGATCCTAACTAGCTAATCCTAAAACTAGGGTGTGAAAAGGGTGTTGAAAGAAATAAAGGAAGTTGAAGCTAGAACTTATAATGGTGTAGGTTAAGCCACATCAAGATACATAATATATGAAAACTTATATAGATGAGATATCCACTAAACTACCTAACATACCAACCAATTTTTTTTGTCAATCAAAAAAATTACATTTATCTAATTGATGAACCGTTTGATTGCAAAGAACATATGCAAAAATCCAAAGAACAATTAATATTATGCTCATTCAACTAGCTAATAATAGAAATAAACAACCATTCATACATACATGTTCTACAAATATTTGAACCAGAGGTCAAACAACAATCCAATTGTATTTCTTAGAGTATAATGTGCTTTCATACATGAAAAGTATAAAATCTTAGGAAAAAACATTTGGAACTTCTTACATTCTAGTACATATAGCCTTTTACAATAGATTATGTTATCATGGCTTCATTGTCCCAACTGTAGATTGATATTTAATCAAGTGATCTACTAGCTTGTACACACACATAGCAACACGTTTGTTATAACTGATTGGTTATGGTCTATTTATGTGGCTTGATTAGGCATCATCAAAGGCATAGTGGCCATGTTGTTTGAAAATGGTTCATTGGATTATCTGAAACTTCTGTTAGGCTGCAACCTCCATCATGGTCATGCACCTGCAAGAGCAAGTAGCTAGTGGGTTGATTGTTGAGATTCTTTGATAGATTATTGTACCATATTGATGGCTACCCATTCTCTAAATTATGCCCAAAAACTAAAACATGTTGGTAGATCTGTTGTTGGGCATCAAGCTTTGATTTACCCCTACCTCATTTTGATTGTCAATTGATGAGAACATGTCGATGAATGATAGGATTTTTCTATCTATTACTTGCATGATTGGGTACATAATTTTTGACAATCGAGTGATAGGTGATAGGTGATGGATGACAGGTTGTCTATAACCCTTTCTTAGTCTATCCAGGTATATGATCTCTAATTAAGTATACACTTTGCAACTTTTAGCATATCAACTTAAATACCATACAACAGGTTTTTAGTACCTATCCTTTGCCAATGTGGTACGAAAAGTTTGATGCTTTCGAGATTTGGTAAAAATATTCTATTTTCTATTTATATTTGAGTGATGAGTTTTTGGTACTCATCTATCTCTACTATGAGGGAAAAACTTTCAATGACCTCCATACTTGGTTATTTTCACAACTACCCGGTGACGAGTGTCTGCTGATAGGCAATGACTTTTTTGGTACCCATCTGCTTCTTGGTTAGGTACAAAAGTTTTAATACTCCCAATATGTTGTCAGATTTTGCATTACTTTCTATCTATCAGGATCTTGGTACTAGCCTAGCACTACTAGAGGTACAAAATTTCTAACGCTTAGAGTTGGTCAAATTATTATGTTGGACATTTTGAGTCCATAAAGTTGTCATTGATGTCAAGGCATGAGGTTGTCATTGATGCCAAGGAGTGAACCACCATTGATGCCAAAAGGTCAAAAGGAGCAATGCAAAAAGTTGATGGCAAAAGAGCTTCATAATATTCATTTTTGATATTATAGGAAGCATAAGTAAAAGGTTTTTATTAGAACCATGGATTGGCAAATAAAAGGTTTTATTAAAAACCATGGATTGGCAAAATAAAAGGTTTTCATTAAAACCATGGTTAGACGAAATAAAAGGTTTTCATAAAAACCCAAGGAGGCTTTTTATTCCAAATTAAAAAGTCCAAGGAAGGTTTAAATATTTAATTTATAAATATTTAAATTCAAATTGAATTTAAATTTTATAAATAAATATTTATTTATTTGAAATAGCAAAACCCTAAGGCTATTCCACCGACGTGCAAGTTGAAGACCACCCCATCGACGTGTTGAGAAAAATATAAAAAGCAATATATATATTGCTTTGCTAAGGCAAAAACAATGTGAAATTCAAATTGGAAAAACATGCGGTATTTCGTGGAAGAAAGAGAAGAGTATTCGTGCACTGCATCAAACCCAATTTTTAGGGAGGTTGAAGAAGTCAAAAGGCCTAACTTCTAGCACCATCCGGTGGCTAGTGCAGGTGGCATTTGCTTGGTGCTTGTGGAAGGGAGGTTACGGGTTTGAAACCCGACAGTAACAAGTTGAGGGAAGCATTTTTGCATTTTGGTTTTCGACTACAAAAGAAGGTATTTGAGTGCACATGGGGAGTTTAGCTCCCACGTGAGCGCTTAGCTCACGCGGCAACCAAGGCCATGGCTAGAGCGCTTGGGGAGGCAACGTCGTGGGTTCAAAACCCACTAAGGGCAAAGGTACAATTTTTTATTTAAATTTTGTTTGCCCTAAGGTTGTTGTGAGTAAATTGGGAGGTATAAGGTGGTAATTAAATTGGATTATTTACCTATATGTTAAAGTGATTTTTGGGCATGGTAAAAAGTTGTTTTTGATAAAGTAAAAACTAGGGTAATTAATTTTTACCTTAGAAGAATAAATTGCATTGTTTTATAAATTATTTTATTTGATAAGTGCAATTTAAGAAAGGAGTTATAAGTAGAAATTGTGTTATATTTTATAAGAGGGTTTTTGATGAAAATTATGATGTTGAAATTTATTATTGAGATGGAGCAATAAGGTGTATTTGGGATTTAATTTATCTTTGTGTTTAAGGTAAATTGTGAAAAGTGTTAGGGTGATAATTCTTGTCATCTAACCCTTTGTACTTGGCAAAGAAAGTTGTGATAATTGATCTAGGCTTTTGAAGATCATTCTACATCAAAGAAAAAGGTATGGGCATATTCTTCCTTGGTTGAGTTGATTGGTTGGTTTTCTAGAAAACAACTTTGGAGTGAAAAGGACTTAATTAGGTTTCCTTATTGAGTTGTTGAGCTATATGTGAATATTGTTGAGTGTGTTTTGAATTAATGCTTCAAGGTTTTTTGGAATAAAGAGTTGTTGATAAAACCTTGTTTGATAAGCATTGTTGTTGAAGCCATTGGTTGAGGTAGTTATAAGCATTGTTGTTGAAGTGATTGATTGAGTGAAGAACTTGAACTAGGGTTTGGAAAGAACATGAGTATCATTGTTATGTGAGATTGGTTGATAAGCATTGTTGGAAATATTTTGAGTGAGTATTCATATGCTTGGACTAGGGTTTGTGAGCAAGGATTATTTCATTGAGTGATTGGTTGAGTAGAGTTGGTTGAGCCTAGTCAAGTGGATGTGTGAAGTGATAGCTCAAGTTCTATGAAACAAATTATTCTATATTCTGAATTGATTTGAGAAAGAGGTTGAGTGTTGATGAGTGTGAAACATATTGAGTCTCTAACAATTCTCTATATGTTTCTTGGTAAAGAGAGTGATTGAGTATTGTGTGTGAAGCATATTGAGTCTCTAACAATTCTTCTATGTTTTCAAAAGAGTGATTGAAAGTGATTGAGCATTGAGGTGAATGTGAAGCATATTGAGTCTCTAACAATTCTCTGTATGTTTCTAAAAGAGTGATTGAAAGTAATTGAGCATTGTGGTGAATGTGAAGCATATTGAGTCTCTAACAATTCTCTTTATGTTTCTATGAGATTGGACAAGTTCTAGTGTGGACTTGTTGAGCAGATTTGAGGTAAGTCTTTGAGAAGACTTGTGGACAGATTTGTGTGAGCTTTTGTGGAAGCTTACAATATATATTGAGAGCATATTTGGATAAGTTCTAGTGAGGACTTATTGAGTAGAAAGTTTAGGAGGTGTTTGGACAAGTTCTAGAGAGGACTTGTGGATAGATTAGTGTGAGATTTTGTGGAAGCTTACAAGGCAGATTTGAGACAAGTCTTTGAGAAGACTTGAGAGCAGAGTTGATTGATTGATTTGTTCAAACCTTGAGTTAAGGTTTGGGGTAGATCTAGCAGAGTTGATTTGAGATTGAGTCAAGCTTTGTGTTAAGGCTTGAGGATAGATATTGAGGATAAATTTGTGCTAGATCGAAGGACTATGTTTAGTGTAGATCTGAGGATAGATATTGAGGATAGTTTGGTGCAGAATTTGAGGATAGGTTTGTGCTAGACTAGAGATAGAGATTGAGCAGATTTGTGCTAGATCGAAGGACTATGTTTAGTATAGATTTGAGATAGATCTTTGAAGGTGATAGAGTATAGAGGATGATAGTCTCTAGTGGATAGAGATCCATTAGCCAGGGTAGTGAGGATAGGTGTCTTCAGTGGATAGAGATCCATTAGCGAGTGGGGGCAACAGTTCTTCTAGAAGATCACTAATCAGAGCTAAGGAGAAAGGAGTTCTCCTATGGATAGAGATCCACGAACTTGATTAGGGGATTGGTGTCTCCTTTGGATAGAGATCCATAAACATTGTAATAGGGAAAGGATTCCCAAGAGATTGATTGAGAAAATTTTAGTGAAATATTTTCTCCGTGGAGTAGCCCACATTGGGTGAACCACGTTAAATTGGTGTCTCTATTGTGTGTGGTGATTTGTGCATTGCTTTGATTACTGTTGTTGATATTGCTATCTTTACATTGCATAATATTGATTGGGAAAGAAAAGTAAAAAGTGGTCTTATATTGTTCACCCCCCTCTCGAGTATAAGCTTGTGTTCTTCAATTGGTATCAGAGCGGGTTCCTTCGGAAGAGTTTAACAGCTTGAAGGAAAAGCTTTCAAGAACACAATGGATTCTAAGAATGTGTCCTCAGATAATTCAACACCAATATTTGATGGAAGTGATTATATATATTGGAGTATGAGAATGAAGGTTCACTTGATGGCACTTGGCAATGAAATTTGGGAAGCAGTTGAAAATGGATACATACCACCAGCTGATCCACCTACAGATAAGGAAGGTAAGCTTCTACAACATTATAATTCAAAAGCAATGAATGCACTTTTGAGAGGTTTGCATAGAACAAAATCAATAAAATTTATGCATTGTAAAGATGCAAAAGGAATTTGGGATAAGTTGCAAAGCATATATGAAGGAGATAAAAGTGTCAAAAAGGCAAAGATACGAAATCTCAAAGGACAATTTGAAGAATTAAGAATGAAGAATGAGGAAGACATTAGTTCTTATCTACTTCGGGTAGATGAGGTTGTTAATGCTATGCAAGGACTTGGACTTAATGTGGATGAATCAGATGTTTGTGATAAGATCTTAAGGTCTCTTCCAACAAGGTTTAGTGAAAATATTTCAGCTATAGAAGAAGCAAAGGATGGTGATTCTTTGACAAGAGATATGTTGCTTGGTATTCTTACAGCTTTTGAGTTAAGAACAAAAGAACCTAATCCCTAGAAGGAAGCAACCTTCAAAGCAATTAAGAAGACAAAGGGTAAGAAGTCAGAATCAAGCAATGAGTCATCCAGTGATGAAGAAGCTAATTATGGTAGAAGGAACAAGGATTCAAGAAGATTCAAAGATGCAAAATATGTTAGATGTTTCAATTGTGGAAAGTATGGTCACTATGCAACTGATTGTCAAGAAGCTAAAAACAACAATGATGAAGAAAAATAGGATCACAGGAACAGGGAATCAGAAAGATACAGGTATCAAAAGAAAGGTAAGGATGGACAAAGTAGACAAGGAAAGAAGTTCTTTCAAAGACAAAAGAGGAGCTACTATGCAGATAAGGCAAGTAAGTACTCAAGTGATAGTGATGCTAGTTCTTCAAGTAATGATAAAGATGAAGTCCTATTTATGATTGAAGAAAAATAAGAAGTTAAGAAAAGGTCACCAATAATTCTCAAGTGTTTTAGATGTGGTAATTTTGGACATCTTGAAGATAGTTGTACAAGGAATGGTTTTAGTTTTAGTGATGATGAATATGAGGATGCACTTGAAGGACCAGAAGAGAATCTTCTAATGGCACTAGAAGAAGAAGAAGATGATCCTATAGTAGACAAGTCAAAATAAAATGAAGATGTAGACAAAGGCAAAAAAATAGAGGAAGAATCAGAAAAATAAGGATTTGATCTTAAGGCAAAACTTATTTATGCTCTTGACACAGTAAAGAAGGTAAGAAAGCAAAACTCTAAACTTGAGTTTCAGTTTCAAGAATGTGATGAAGAGAGAAGAAAGCTTATAGAGGATCTAAACAAGTCAATGGCTAAGACAAAGAAGTTCAAGGATAAGTTAGAAGCAAAGGTCTTAGAATGTGAAAGGTTAGAACAAGAAGTAGCTCTACTAAGGGAAGATTTAGAAAAATCCAAGGATAAGCTACACAAGTTTGGAAAGAGTTCAAATATTGTGGATAAGATGATCAAGGTACAAAGAAGGTCAACAAACAAAATAGGTCTTGGTTTTGAACAAGCTCAAAAGAAACAAGAAGAAGAGTCAACCTCAAGTTCTGAAGAAGAAGAAACTTCAAAAGAAGAAAGTGTAAGAGAAAGTGAGACTTCTGAGGATGAGTTGGACAATAGAAAGTTCAACAAGGAAAGGAACAATGCACAAAGAAGAAATAGATGGAACAACAATCAGAATAGGTTAAGAGAGACTAAGAGACCAATGAGGTCAAGACAAGGAAACTTCAATGGAAGATGTTTCTCATGTCACAGATTTGGGCACATGGCTTCACAGTGCAGGACACATGAAAGACAGGAATATGGGAACATATAACTTTTCCATGGGTATTGCTACTCATGTAATCAGTTTGGTCACAAGGCAATGAATTGCAGGGTTCATGATAGAAAGGGATATGGCTTCACCAGGAGAAATCCTAAGACATTTGGACCTCCAAGGAATAATAACATTAAGTGTTATAAGTGCAATAATGATGGACACACAACAAAGTGGTGTAGAGAAAACATTCCAGAACCAAGCATGAATATGAACAGGAATATGAACAGGAATATGGATATAAACAAGAATAGGAATAGGAATAGGAACATGAATATGGATATGAACAGGAACAGGAATATGGACATGGACAGGAACAGTCAAAGAGATCATAAGGATCAGATGAGAAGGAAAGAGGATAAAGGTAAAGACTAGTGCTTGCTAGGAGTAGAAATACTCCCACCCTAGAATTAACCACCTCAAGAGGAGGTGGGGGAGGGGCTAAGCTAAGAGACTCATTCTTAGCCCCGAGCCCCAAAGGTGACCCTTTGCCATTGATGTCAAAGGGGGAGAGATTTGAGTAAGGGGGAGAGATTTGGTATTTGAGTAAGGAGGAGAGATTTGGTTTAAGGAGAGAGCAATTTCCCAGGGGAGCAAAATAAAAAGGTCAAGGAAATGGTAAAAAGTTATTGGGTTGCCATCAATGACAAAGGGGGAGATTGTTGGACATTTTGAGTCCATAAAGTTGTCATTGATGTCAAGGCATGAGGTTGTCATTGATGCCAAGGAGTGAACCACCATTGATGCCAAAAGGTCAAAAGGAGCAATGCAAAAAGTTGATGGTAAAAGAGCTTCATAATATTCATTTTTGATATTATAGGAAGCATAAGTAAAAGGTTTTTATTAGAACCATGGATTGGCAAATAAAAGGTTTTATTAAAAACCATGGATTGGTAAAATAAAAGGTTTTCATTAAAACCATGGTTAGATGAAATAAAAGGTTTTCATAAAAACCCAAGGAGGCTTTTTATTCCAAATTAAAAAGTCCAAGGAAGGTTTAAATATTTAATTTATAAATATTTAAATTCAAATTGAATTTAAATTTTATAAATAAATATTTATTTATTTGAAATAGTATAACCCTAAGGTTATTCCGTCGACGTGCAAGTTGAATACCTTTCCGCCGACGTGTTGAGAAAAATATAAAAAGCAATATATATATTGCTTTGCTAAGGCAAAAAATAATGTGAATTTTGAATTGGAAAAACGTGTGGTATTTCGTGGAAGAAAGAGAAGAGTATTTGTGCACTACGTCAAACCTAAATTTTTTGGGAGGTTGAAGAAGTCAAAAGGCCTAAATTCTAGCACCATTCGGTGGCTAGCATAGGTGGCATTTTCTTGGCGTTTGTGGTAAGGGGGTTTCGGGTTTGAAACCCAATGGCAGAAAGTTGTGGGAAGCATTTTTGCGTTTTGGTTTTTAGCTATAGCAGAAGGTATTTGAGGTGCTTGGGGAGTTTAGCTCCCATGTGAGCGCTTAGCTCATGTGGCAGCCAAGGCCACGGCTAGAGCGCTTGGGAGAGGCAACATCGTGGGTTCAAAACCCACTAAGGGCAAAGGTACAATTTTTTATTTAATTTTTGTTTGCCCTAAGGTTGTTGTGAGTAAATTGGGAGGTATAAGGTGGTAATTAAATTGGATTATTTACCTATATGTTAAAGTGATTTTTGGGCATGGTAAAAAGTTGTTTTTGATAAAGTAAAAACTAGGGTAATTAATTTTTACCTTAGAAGAATAAATTGCATTATTTTATAAATTATTTTATTTGATAAGTGCAATTTAAGAAAGGAGTTATAAGTAGAAATTGTGTTATATTTTATAAGAGGGTTTTTGATGAAAATTATGATGTTGAAATTTATTATTGAGATGGAGCAATAAGGTGTATTTGGGATTTAATTTATCTTTGTGTTTAAGGTAAATTGTGAAAAGTGTTAGGGTGATAATTCTTGTCATCTAACCCTTTGTACTTGGCAAAGAAAGTTGTGATAATTGATCTAGGCTTTTGAAGATCATTCTACATCAAAGAAAAAGGTATGAGCATATTCTTCCTTGGTTGAGTTGATTGGTTGGTTTTCTGGAAAACAACTTTGGAGTGAAAAGGACTTAATTAGGTTTCCTTATTGAGTTGTTGAGCTATATGTGAAGATTTTTGAGTGTGTTTTGAATTAATGCTTCAAGGTTTTCTGGAATAAAGAGTTGTTGATAAAACCTTGTTTGATAAGCATTGTTGTTGAAGCCATTGATTGAGTGAAGAACTTGAACTAGGGTTTGGAAAGAACATGAGTATCATTGTTATGTGAGATTGTTTTATAAGCATTGTTGTTGAAGTGATTGATTGAGTGAAGAACTTGAACTAGGGTTTGGAAAGAACATGAGTATCATTGTTATGTGAGATTGGTTGATAAGCATTGTTGGAAATATTTTGAGTGAGTGTTCATATGCTTGGACTAGGGTTTGTGAGCAAGGATTATTTCATTGAGTGATTGGTTGAGTAGAGTTGGTTGAGCCTAGTCAAGTGGATGTGTGAAGTGATAGCTCAAGTTCTATGAAACAAATTATTCTATATTCTAAATTGATTTGAGAAAGAGGTTGAGTGTTGATGAGTGTGAAACATATTGAGTCTCTAACAATTCTCTGTATGTTTCTATGATAAAGAGAGATTGGAAGTGATTGAGAATTTGTGAATGTGAAGCATATTGAGTCTCTAACAATTCTCTGTATGTTTCCAAAAGAGTGATTGAAAGTGATTGAGCATTGAGGTGAATGTGAAGCATATTGAGTCTCTAACAATTCTCTGTATGTTTCTGAAAGAGTGATTGAAAGTAATTGAGCATTGTGATGAATGTGAAGCATATTGAGTCTCTAACAATTCTCTTTATGTTTCTATGAGATTGGACAAGTTCTAGTGTGGACTTGTTGAGCAGATTTGAGGCAAGTCTTTGAGAAGACTTGTGGACAGATTTGTGTGAGCTTTTCTTAGAATTTACCAAGAATATACATGCAAAGCATTACAAGAACTATAAATAGAAGAGTAGAACTGATTTATTATTCCATGGGATCAACTTTGTATAAATAGAAAAGTTGATCAATGTGAGTCGTTGGATTACAACAACTCAACAAATCTAAACTAGTCTAAACTGAGAGTTCACCTGACTCATGGAAGAGTGGTAACTCAAGTAAGACTATCCTAGTAGAACTTAAGAGAACAAATATTTATTCTAACACCCCCCTTAAGTGATACTAGGGGTGAATGTAATAATAGTCTATGAGTCCCGACAACAAGGCCTGATGAGGTACTCATGTACAATGAACTCTTTTAGAATAGATGGTAAAAAATACATGGAAAAAACCATATTTCAAAAATAATAAGAAGAAGAGGCATGTCTTTGGATGGCAAAGATTATCCTCTATTGAAAAATAAAAAATGAGTCCTGGCAACATGGCCTTATTAGGTAATCATGTACAATGTACTTTAATATAGGAGAGATTTTCTTAGTCTACAAACAAGGGAGGAGTCTTGAGTGAATCCAGCAAGTTGTTCCATGAATATTTTCTCTTTTAAGTCACCATGTGAGAAAGCAATTTTAACATCCATCTAAAAAACATGCCACTTTTGGAAAGCAGCAAGTGTAAGTACTAGCCTAACGGAATCCATTTTTGCAACTAGTGCAAAGGTTTTAGAATAATCAATGCCTTCAATTTGTGAGAAACCTTTAGCTACCAAGCGAGCTTTGTGTTTTTCAATTTTTCCATAAGGTCCATACTTAGTTCTGTAAATCCATTTACAATGAACCAATTTTCTTCCTTTGGGTAGAGGGACTAGATCCCAAGTTTTATTTTTGATTAAGGAAGAAAATTCATTCTGCACGGCATCATCACATTATTTTATACCAGTTGCTTCTTTGAAGGATTTAGGATCTGTGGAAATGGAATGACAGACAAGACTAGAACCCATGGAGTTGCTTAATATGAATTATGGAAGATTTTAGATGTAAGGAGTGGCCTTTTGAACTATGGTGCGAGCCCATTTTGGCATTGTGGAAGGAGTAATGGGTGTGGCAGGACTTTGAGTTGGAGTTTGGAGTATAGGATCCTCATTTTGGTAATTTATCTCAAGTATGGGATCTTCATTATATTGAGGCTCAAATATTGGATATGGTTCAAGATAAATAATATTGGAAGAGGATGGTTGAGGATATTTATGAGGGAATGTTTCATCAAATTGAACATTTCTATGAAAAAAGACCTCATGAGTTGTGGGATCAAGGAGCCTATAGGCTTTCATTTCCTCATAATAACCAACAAAGATGAGCTACTTACTTTTCTTGTCTAGAGCCTTCCTCTTCTTCTTTGGGATATGTTCCCAAGTAGTACACCCAAAAAATTTGAAGAAAGAGATATCAGGTTTTGAGCCAGTCCATTCTTCCTCGGGAGTCAAATGTCCAAGAGCTTTATGAGGTGTGTGGTTTTGGATATAATTTGCACAGTTAATTGCCTCAGCCCAAAAAATTGTTGGAATATCCCTTGAGTAGATCATACAGTTTACCATTTTCTTTAAAGTTCTATTTTTCCTTTCTACAATGCCATTTTGTTGCAGATTATGGGAGACTGAATGTTGATGAATTATGCCATGAGTTGAGATAAAAGTGGAGAATTCATCACTGAAGTATTCCCCCCATTATTTGTATGAATTTGCTTGATTTTGCAAGTGACTTGATTTTCAACTAAGGATTTGAAGATTTTGAAGTTGGATAAAACGTCACTTTTTTATTTTATAAAGTAGACCCAACTTCTTTTTGAGAAATCATCAATGAAGGTTAAGGCATATTTTACTCCTTTGAAAGAAGGCTCTGGGAAGACCATCAAGTCACTATGTATTAACTCTAGAGGGGATGGGGCTCTTTGAGAACCACTTGGGTGATAAGGATATTGATGTTGCTTTCCAAGAGCACATATAGGACATACTCCATCAATAGAAGAGACTTTTGGCAACCCTGTTACCATTTCATGAGTGTTCAACTCCTTTAGATAGCTATAACTAAGATGTCCAAACCTTTCATGCCAAATTTTGCTTTCAATATCTCCATGTGTAACAAAATAGGAGGTCTCATTTGGATTTTTGAGTCCCTTGAAGTGAAATAGGTGAGTGTTATGATCAATATCTCCTTTTGCTATGAGAGCATTTGGTTCTTGAAAGTCTCTTATCTCAACTCTTGTTGGTGAAAACAGAATTGTTTTACCCTTTGCAAAAGTATAAATATGATAGATGGAGAGGAGATTTGTGGTTATATTTGGGACATAGAGAACATTATTGATATAACTACCATCAATGGATATGTCACTTTTTCCTTTGACTAGGATAAAGGATGAGTCACCAACTTCTATGCTGCAAGTTGAGCTTGAGGAGATTGAAATCAATGACTCATGTGAGGAAGTCATATGATGAGTTGCACCTGAATCTAGAACCCAGTATTTTGATGAAGTATTTATAGCTTTGCCTTGAACATTTAAGGCTTTTCCTATTTGCCTCTTAATATCTATGTTGTGATCCTTCATTTTTGCCTCTAGTTGTTGAAGTCTTTTCCAACATTTGTTTACAGAATGACCACAATGTGTACAAGTTATAGGGCTTATTTCTTTCTTTTTGAAATTTTCTTTAGTGGAGGTGGATGCTACTAAATATTTTGAGGAAGAGGGAGATATATCATATTTTGTAAGTTTTGTTTCCTCTCTAGTTAGCCTATCATAAAACTCCTCTAAAGAGGGCATTTTAAAACTTGTACCAAGAGCATATTTTGTAGACAAAAAAGTGGTTGAAGTTTTTTGAAATACTCCATTTAACTTAGAAAGAATTAGATAGATGCATTCTTCTTATGTTTTTTATTTTTGCCACTACATTTTAATTGTGTGATGAGTTCTTTAAATTTTTTGAGAAAGTCAACAATATTGCTGAAGTCTTCAAGAAATAATGTTGTCAACTTTGCCTCTAGCTGCATTGACCTTATTTGATCCACTTTACCAAACAAGTTCTTTAGTTTCTACCAAGTCTCAAATGGATTTTTACATTGTGAAATGTGAAACCATAAGCTCTCATTTACATTGATGCTTATAATACCCATTATTTCATACATCTTATCTTTATGAAAAAATATTTCATATTCCTTTTCAAATTTAGGTTGCTTCTCTTATAGCAAGTGTGTGAGCCCTTTTTGAGAAATGAGATTTAATAATTCTGGTTTCCATGTGTAATAGTTAAGAGGGGTGAGTGGGTCAATTGTATTCATTTTGCCAAAGAAAACAGCAGAGAACCAATATTCCCCACTTTAACTGAAATAATTTCTAGGAATTTCAATGATGCACCTCTCTTTTATCAATTGGAATAGTGTGTTTTTACAACAGTTAAAACATCTATTGATTGAATGTAGCAGAAGCCAGACCTTTATACCAATCTCTTTAATTTACCCACCCTTATGTGAGGGAAACTATAAGTAAATGAGAGTGATACATGGAACATAGGCTATTTGAAGCAAGAATAATCTGCCAAACCTTTATATTGAATCTTCTCAATGACCCGCCCTTACGTGAGGGAAACTATAAGTTAATGAGAAGAATTATACGTGGAACATAGGCAATTATTAAGAGATTTGGGCCAAATTTTTATTTGCTTTGAATGTTTTTCTGCTTGAAATGTTCAAATGTTCAAGTGTGTTTAGAAAAAAACCACAGATTTGTAAGTAGAACAAGCAACAACTTCATGTGGCCAAAAATAATGCCACAGAAAGACTCCACCACCAAAGTGTCCTCCAATATCTGCCTTCTCATGGAATGCAACAGTAGCAAAAAAGTGAACCTTCTAAACAAAGCCAAAGACCATAAAGAGATGTGCAAGGAGCAGTACTAACACCCCCATGAAGTCTTCAAAAATAGGTGCAAGAATTAGCACCACCAAATAACCCCCCCACAATATATATATATATATATATATATATATATATATATATATATATGAGTTTACAAGGAGACCCATCACTATAATGGCCTTTACACAGTAGGCAGATTAGTGAGAGGGGCTCAAAAATGGGAGTTTTTTTTACAAAGCTCTTTTGAAAAAAATTACAAATGATATCTAAGTAACATCAAAAGAGTGTTCTTGTTAAAAAACAAGGCAGCTTCCTTCGATTGAGACACAAGCAACTTCCTTTGGGCATCAATATTTTGAAACCTACACATTCAATACTAAAGCAAAGTTGGAAAAAATATTGTTAGAGTACTCTCTTATTCAAATTTTGAAAGCAACACATGTTTGTTGTATTGATTGCACCATGATCTTGGAATGTGTATTATGGCTACATTGAAAGTAAATGCAGACGTCTTTGACACGTCGATGCTTTAGTAAGTTCTCATATTTTATGATGAAAGGTGCCTTCAAAAAACTCCAAAACTTTATAGCTTTGAACACCAATACCAAAAGTGATGCAATCATCGAGGCACTTTTCAAAAAAAACCAAGCTTTCATCCAATCATAGCAGTTTTGGA
Source organism: Wollemia nobilis (assembly GCA_028583015.1). Classification (NCBI taxonomy): domain Eukaryota; kingdom Viridiplantae; phylum Streptophyta; class Pinopsida; order Araucariales; family Araucariaceae; genus Wollemia; species Wollemia nobilis. Next base: position 37,161,667 of record JAQPPZ010015824.1, on the reverse strand, counting down.
ACGTCTCAAGTGCAGGAAATCGTAGTGATTGCGATGTCAGAGTGCAAGCTTCACAATGGAAAGAATCTAGCATTCGAGGCACATTTTAATAAATATTAAAAAATAATGTCTCATATTCCAAGCTCTCATCCAATCACAGTAGTTTTGGAATATCGTCAAGGTGCAGGAAGTAATGGCGTACACGACATCAGAGTGTAAGCTTTGCAATGGAAATACAAATGAATGTTATGGTCTTTCTTATAGAAAAAAGGATTCTCCAGCTTTAAAAATTGCCAAGTGAGGTGATCTCCACACAACTTTCAGAATTTGAAATGAAGTTGGCAGATGCCAAATATCGGAGCTCGTGAAGCCAAAGTGAAGTAAACTTCATGAAGGAGTAGCAATTAAAATCACTTTCTGCTTGCAAACTTGACTTCACCCTATTTTCTCTCGAAGTGGAGTGCACTGGATGCTGGTAATGGAACAACGGCTATTATATGTGATGTGCTTTCACTAAACATGTATAAACTTCAATAGGGAGTTAAATCAGTGAATATAGGATAGCACAAATGTCTACATGTGGTCGATGGCCAGTTATAATGACAATAAATACTTCGTACATCTTAGCAATGAAGATGTAAAGCCTCTAGGAAAATATCCATGCCTGCCTTAAGTGGAGAGTCCTTTGACTGCTGAAGGTGTTGACCCACACGAGGGGAGACTTTGAGAGGCACAGTATCTCTCAGAGAGAGGATACGAAGTAATGGTGGGCATTGATTCTGTAAAATATGGCCTGAGAGGGTTCTAAAATGTTGTAGAAAAAAAATATTAAAAAAACATCTGAGGCCAAGATTGTGTTAGCAATTTTGGTCAAAAAAATATCTAAGCATCACATAAAGTAGTGAAATTTCTTCTTTATCATCTACAGATAATAACATTCAGTAGAAACCCTTTTGCATAATATTTAAAAATTTTATAATTCTATTTAGAAATAACTATATATAAAACAAAATTTTGTATACTTGTAACAAATGTAGTGAGAAGTCTACAAGAGATACAATGAACCAGATCCTAGAAAATCCAAGAGAGAATGCTAGAAAAATCTATCCTACTCTGGTACCATGTTAGAATTTCCCAAGAATAGACATGCAAAGCATTACAAGAACTATGAAGAGAAGAGTAGAACTAATTGATTATTCCATGGGATAAACTTTGTATAAATAGCAAAGTTGATCAATGTGAGTCGTTGGATTACAACTCAACGAATCTGAACTAGTCTAAATTAAGAGTTCACCTAACTCATGGAATAGTGGTAACTCAAGTAAGACTATCCTAGTAGAACTTAAGATAACAAAGATTTATTCTAACAACTTTTGTGGAAGCTTACAATACAGATTGAGAGTATATTTGGATAAGTTCTATTGAGGACTTATTGAGCATATTTGAACAAGTTCTAGTAAGGACTTGTAGAGTAGATTTAGACAAGTTCTAGAGAGGACTTGTGGATAGATTAGTGTGAGCTTTTGTGTAAGCTTACAAGACAGATTTGAGATAAGTATTTGATAATACTTTAGAGTAGAGTTGATTATTGATTTGTTCAAACCTTGAGTTAAGGTTTGGAGCAGATCTAGCAGAGTTGATTTGAGATTGATTCAAGCTTTGTGTTAAGTCTTGAGGATAGAGATTGAGGATAGATTTGTGCTAGACCGAAGGACTATGTTTAGTGCATATCAAAGGATAGAATTTGGTGCAGATTTGAGGATAGTTTTGTGCCAGACCAGAGATAGATATTGAGCAGATTTGTGCTAGATCGAAGGACTATGTTTAGTGAGCTTTGAGATAGAGATTTGAAGGTGATAGAGTATATAGGATGACAGTATCTATTGGATAGAGATCCATTATCTAGGGTAATGAGGACAGGTGTCTTTAGTGGATAAAGATCCATTAGCCAAAGCAGTGGGGGCAATAGTTATTCTAGAAGATCACCAATTAGAGCTAAGGAGAAAGGAGTTCTCCTGTGGATAAAGATCCACAAATTTGATTAGGGGATTCGTGTCTCCTTTGGATAGTGATCCATAAAAATTGTAATAGGTAAATTATTCCCAAGAGATTTATTGAGAAAATTTTAGTAAAATATTTTCTCCGTGGAGTAGCCCACATTGGGTGAACCATGTTAAATTGGTGTCTCTATTGTGTGTGGTGTTTTGTGCATTGCTTTGATTACTATTGTTGAAATTTATATCTTTATGTTACATAATATTTATTGGGAAAGAGAAGTAAAAAGTGGTCTTATATTGTTCACCCCCCTCTAAGTATAAGCTTGTGTTCTTCATATTGTCTCCTTGATAATCCATAAGGCAACGGGTTTTTGGTTACCATTTTCCTCTAGTAAGGGGGTAAAAATTCTAGTGACATCCACCCTTAGCCATTTTCTACTATTTTTTACTACAAGGTGACAAGTTTTTTGTATCCATCCCCCTCTCATTGAGGTACAAATTCTCTGACAACTTTCACACTTAGTCAATTTTTTATGATCTTGCTATCAGGTGATGGGTTTTTTGTTCTAGTTCTCTACCAGTGTGGTTCAAAAAAAATTGGTGCTCTCCAAACTTAACCAAAATTGACCCTTTTTTTACCTTTCTATGGGTGTCGGGTTTTGGGTACCTATTTAATACTTAGAGGGGTAAAATAAATTTGATGAGCTCTATACTTAGTCAAATTTCACTACTTGAGTCTATTTCTACTAGATGACGAGTATTGGTACCTATCTGTTGTTTGGGAAAATACAAAGTGCCCAACAACATAGTGATGGGTTTTTTACACTCATCTACTTCTACCCTAGGTACAAATATTTTTATGATCTTGAGACTTAGCCATTTTACCTGTATTACCTTCCATAAAGCATCAAAATTTAGGGACCCATATGTTACAAGCCTGAAGATGAAACATACAACATTATCCATACTTGATTTTTTTGGCCTTTGATGTAAAATTTTACACTTTCAACCAAAAATGTATGTGGGTGATGATCAAAATTACCCATAAGTATAACACTTTGTACTTGTCTAGAGTCTATCTCATAAAAGATATTAGGTATTTTTATCTTTACCATATTTTAGAGATAGTACAACCATGACACTTTCATCAGTACCAAACACATAACCTAAAATATTTTTAATAATTTTATATTAATTAGAGTAAGTGCCTTGGTTATAACCTTTTTGATTTATTTAAAGGCCTTCTTACCCTTTTCTATCCACATAAAGCAACATCTTTATTTAGCTTCTTGGTAATATGTTCAACTAATTACAAAAATTAATTATGAATTTGGATATAAATTAAATTTGGACCATAAATGAACTAATTCCCTTGACTAAGAATGGCAATATTAGTTCTTGATTTGCCTTCATGCTATCTAGATCAATAACAAGGTTCACTTTTGACATTAAAATCCAAACAAATTTCCATCTTGTTTGAAGAATATAGAAATCTTAGAGTTGAAATGAATTACATATTCCTTACACATCCTAAAGAATACTTATATATGGTCAATATTTTTCATGCAATATTTAGATAATATAGTCAAGTCATCAAAATAAATAAGCATAATTTCATCAATTTTACCTATAAATATGATGTTCATAGCCATTTGGAAAATAGCACATGTATTAGATAACCCAAAATGTATGTTGTAATAGGTAAATTCCCCACTTTGTTGTGAATATATTTTTATGCTAATCATCGTCCCTCACCTAAATTTTAATATATCTTCAAAAACCATCTAATAATGATAAAATGTATGATTTGGCTATATTTTGTAAAATTCCATCCATAGATGGCAATGAATAATGATACTTGAGTAATATCCTATCTAGGTTTCTAAAATCAACACAAAACCTAATGTCTCCATTCTTCTTGTGCACATTTACTAAATTGACCACCCATGTTGAACGTTTTATAGGGAATATGACATGGGCTTATAACAATTTTTTAAGCTTCCTTTTCATCATTGCTTCTATTTTTGAGTTAATTGGTCTATGTTTTTGGTGGAAGGGCTTGACCAAAGCTCGAAATCAATTGTGTGCTTGATGATTATTTAGTAGACCTTAAGGTCTTTATAACTCTAATCAATAACATCATTATATTTACCACATAATTCCTTGAATAAGTGGACTTCTTCTTCCCTGCATTCTTTCCCTATTAGTAGGTTATTACCTTCAATAATTTGAATGGATTAATAGGATGGTGATTTCACCTTAGTGTTGATTTTTTAGCACTACTATGAAGATTAAAAAATAATTCAAGAGTGATCAACCCTCTAGGAAATATATTCATATTTAATTAAATGATCCCAACTTTATTATCATTACCGTACTCATTTTTTCCCTCTATATGTTATGCTTTCCTGAGCAAGATTTTGATAATATGTTCATCATTATTAACACTTGTTAATGATCACTATTATCACAAATTTCCAATTGAAATGTCACCTTTAACTCATTTGGTCTATCCCACATATTTATGGCTATGTCAAACTTAATAGCCAAAGATGCTAATTTGTTTGCTTCTACATTCATCTCCTTAGGTATTAAATTTATTTCATATGCATAAAAACTTTCTAGAAAATCCTAAACTTGATGCTTATACAATTTCAAGAGTCTATTATTAGTAGTGCATATCAAATTGACCTGATTTACTACTAGCTCTAAATCACCAAATGCAAAGGGCTTAATATTTGGCTACGTGGTTGGTGCAATTAAAAATTAGATGACAAGCATAAAGTATTTATTCCTCTTTTTGGATTATGAATTGTATGCTTACACCTTCCCCATTCTTGGTTCTAGCACCATAAAAATACATTGTCCATATTAGCTCTTATCCTTGAGCTTATTTTCTTTTTAGCATTAGGATTTTAGTTCTTTTTTATTAGGTAGTTGCTAAGTTCAGTTTTCTCATATAATCTATCTACATCATTACCTTCCTCATCTTGCAAAACCTGAATGATAATGTCTATTTATAAGATGAGTTCACCTTCATTTGGTTTATCATCTATAAACTTAGGGAGTTCATTCCAATTGACTATTCCATAATTTCTTGGTTTATGAAAAACATAATTATATGGTGGATAATTCTCAATTCTAATTAGTCTTCCATCTCACAAAATCTTCATATGAATATAATCAATCACTAGATAATCATACCCCAATAACTTCATCTATTTCCAAGATAATGACATTCCAGAATATGGTGGAATATCATATAAATTATTTCTTGTATGATAACTAGCTCTACTTATTTTGCCACTGTTATTATAATATGTTTCAATATACCAACACTAGTCACTTTTGTTTTGTCCATTTTAATAGGTTTTTTTTTAGTCTGTAAATATGGTAACCCCATCGTTTTGCAAATTGTTTTTGGTATTACTATCATGACACTACTAAATTGATGATGTAGCTTTATAAAAGGTAATTATCAATATTTAAGGTAATATAAAATGGATGTTAGGAACCTTATCATTAAATCAGAACATTCACAAAAATATTGCAATAAAATAGAAATTGATGAAACATAAGATATTGCAATATGAAATATAAGTGCAAAAATAAAACAATTTCACAAAGTAACACAGAATCATAGGCCACTTCAAAGGGGAAAATTCCTTCAACACTTTCATTTAATTATGCAAAAAATATATTCATTCCTATCCTGCATAGTTTTAACGACTTCATCTCTCTACCTAAAATTCAAGGTTGGCTTACATGCAAAATACCATTTGAGCTAGAATCTTATACCAACAAAATAGTTACATTCTTGATAATAATTACTTAAAATGGTGGCACTTGTCTAGGTACTTCTAGTGCCATAAACTATTACTGTTAGGAGGGAAAACTGAAGGGGATTTATTATTCATAAAAATGTGTTACATAAATAGGTAGAAGGCCTATATGATAAACTGACAAGTGGCCTATATGATGAACATGACACTTGTCAATGAAACCGACAAGTGTCAAACTGAAGGCATAGTGCACTTTAACTCTAACATTCCCCCTTAAAGTGCACTATCCTAACTAAAGAAAAAACAAAGCAAGTCAACATTAGGTAACATTCCCCCTTAATGTTGACTTCTCTAAAAAGTAACCTATCATCCTCTTTTTCTTTGGTCTAGGCTCGTGCTCTTTGCGCTTGGCTCTCCAACTGTGAATAATGCTAGATCCACTGTGTATACATCTCGATCTGTTGCCTCAGGGTCAGCCACTTCCATAGGTTTGTTGCCACTGGGTCAGCCGTCTAAGTGCCTCAGGGTCATCATGGGTGCCTCAGGGTCAGCCACTTCTGGGTCTGTTGCCTCTGTAGGTCATCCTCAGAGGATGTTGCCTCTCGTAGGTCACTGACTAGATTCACCATGAGTATGAAATCCCTCCTCATGGTGAACTCAATCTAGAAGGTGTCGGTCTCTGTCGAAAATGCACCTAATGAAAGGAAAAACGAGCCATATAAGAGTGTCGGTCTCTGTCGAAAATGCACTCTATACAATAAAATGAGCCATAGATGAAAATAGGAGGAGAGAAGAAGAAAAGAAGAGAATATTCTGAAGTGCCTTCGCCTGTAGTCTTCAGAAGTAGATCCGAAAACAACCTCGGATAGAGTCTAGGGTGTCTTTGTTTGTAGTCCCTAGTATAAGTGTCCTTATGGTGACCATGTCATCCTACCAAAATGCATGGGTAACCAGCTACTGCATTCGCCAAGTGTATAGAAAAGATCACTAGTTACAAGGATCACATATGAAAGTACCTTGGGAGTGTCGGGTACAACCGAAAGTGCACTCCAAGGTAGAAAAACTTTGAGGCTAAAAATCTCATTTGAAATAGCCTCAAAATTACAATATGACACCACCATTGTGTCCATCACGGAAAAATGTTTCCAATGACTATAAATACCCCTATACTTGGGTTTGAATGGGGCCTTCAACTTGTTGAAAAAACAATAGCATGCCTCTCTAGGCAGCAAAATAAACCTCAGGAATAAAAAATTCCCGGCATCACACTCTGGCGGCATAAAAATAGTCTCAGTTTTCCCTCATAGGGGAATTACATGGGCCATGTGGGCCTTCCATTCGACTTTTCATTTGGAAAAATACAAAGAAAATAGCCCAAAAATAACAGATTGTCGACCAATACAAATGGGTATTACATTCCAAGTCTGAGAACTGCGACACCTGTGCAGAAAAACTCTAAATTTCATATCAACAATAAAGTTTAGCAACAAAACATTCAACTTAAACCATTCCTATTGTGCACTTTTCTTCGGGGTGCAGTGGCAGTCCCACTCAAAAAACTCCGCCAATGCTACTGGGAGGTGTCCACATTACAACCATGATGAAAAACTACGAACATGATTCCAGAACTTGGTGCACACATGGTCGTGGCAATTTTCATGATAGAATGGAAGGGTCATCCTAAAAAAAATAGTATTCGTCCAGCCAATCAAATGATCTCCCAATGTCTTCAACACAAGTTATAGTGCTTTCAACAAACATCCACAAATTAAAACACATGAACTGGTCCATCTCCTTGACTTCCATGCCAGTTTTCATATGAAATGACAAGAACAACATAAATAAAATGGATCAGCAACAGACACCTGCAAACACCATCAATCTGCCATCCATGAACACGGCAAAGCCTTCTGCAATTTGCTGGTACCCTACACCATTGAAGAATGAAATTTATTTTCTCACAGAAATAACACCACTTTTAATCAAAACTCTCTGTGCAATCGACACTAGCACCGTAGGCCACGTTCTAATAAAATAATGCATGAAATATTTTTTTTCTTTGCCAGTCATCCATACACTCCACATCGTTTGGATCACAGCTGGTGAAGCTGAACGCACACTCCTCCATCACGCTAAAAAAAATCTGGATCATGTGCCAAGCCTCCACTGTTGTCTTGGACGTCAATCTCGCCTCCTTCAGCACACTGAAAAAAATCTGGATCATGCGCTAGGTCTCCACTATTGTCTTGGACATCAGTATTGCCAACAGTGCTAAGCCCTCCAGTGCCTCCTGAGTTAATGCATTGCTGCCCACATTCATAGGGCAGACATCGATACTATCAAAAAATAAAAATTAACTTTCAAGCCCCTCCATACAAGCATACAGGGCCGTAGATCCAACAAATCTTGAACAAAGGGCCACTTTCTCACTGTGCATCGAAAACAAAATAGCAAATGCAAGCAGTGAGTGCAAATCAGTGTGAGAAAATGTCTGCCTCCTCCATATTTGAAAGAGCATTATGGCCACTGAAGTAATTTTAGCCATTGAAAAATCGATTCCATAATCTATTCCAGTCACTTCATTGACGTTGTCTTCTTCGCTAGAAGGAGTCACCACATCGACACTAATTTTAAAATCTGATGCATATTAACACATGAGAACAGCAGCAATGGGAGGAGAGAAGTGCGGGTTGCGCGGTTTGAGCCTAGGGTGAATCCGGCAGTCGTAGCATGAAGCAGGCAATGGAACGTCAGCAAGAAAGGCCTCCATTTCCATGGAAGAAATCATGAAATTGGTCGGATCTCACTCGAACTCGGCTATCTCCTCTTCTCCATCTTCAACTACTCCGTAAAAAATTTTCACCAAGAACCCTCGGCCACGAATGCACCGAAATTTACAATCCCTTTCTTGAGTCGTCAACGTGCCAATCCATCTCGAATCGATGTCGAACTCACATCTCCTGCGGTGTGCACGTAGGACGAGCTCTACAGAATTTTGGTGAACCCGAACGCCCTCTTCGTTAACTGAAACAGATTCGTGGATGTCACCAGCGGTAAATCGCGGGCAGCCGCGAGGTTAAACAAGGCGGAATTCACCGATGTGAGACCAGCCGGCGAAACCCCAGGGAACCACAAGAAATGGAGGCAGCATCTTCATGAATTTGATCTGCCTGTTGCCCCTCCTCTGCCTGCCAAAAGAAGACGAAACCCTAACCGTAACCCTAATGCTACTGTTGCTGCACAACCAGTGGCTGAATCTTCCCAAACTTAATTTTTTTTTTTTTTTTTTACCATCTGGTTTCTGATCCATCAAAAAATGGAGAGCATACTCCCTCGGTAAAAAAAACTTAAAAAAAATAGGGAAAAAAAAAATTATGGGGGAGGGAGGATTTCCATGAGGGAAATCCCCCCTCAAGGGGTTTCACAGGGCAGGGAAAGCCTGCTCTGATACCAAATGTTAGGAGGGAAAACTGAAGGGGATTTATTATTCATAAAAATGTGTTACATATATAGGCAGAAGGCCTATATGATAAACTGACAAGTGTCAGTATAAACTGACAAGTGTCAAAACAGAGGCATAGTGCACTTTAACTCTAACAATTACATAATATCATTCAAAACATTAGCATGGGTGTCCCCTACCTTAATCAAGTATTATTTACATAATAATGTTAGGATGGGGTCCTAGCATACCCTTCCCCTTCGAGAAGATTTGTCCTCAAATTTGAAGATGAGGAAACTACTACTGAAGCTATTTAAGGGGTTCCCACATGGAATATTTAGGTTTTAAGCCACACCATTGGACAATAACATTGGTGATGACACAATGGTGAAGGGTTCATGATCTACGGTCTAAAATGCATTCAAGTTCAATAATGATGGAACCTTCATCATCCAACTCTGGTAGTGTGGATTGCACTTGGACCTTGTTGTCGAGAACTTACATGAGAGAGGAAACATGGAAGATGGGATGAGTTATAGAAGTAATAAAAAGGGCCAATTTGTATGTTGTCAACTCTATCCTTTGTAATACTTGATAACGACCATAATATTTTATGAAATTTTTGACATCCACGAAGCTAGAGAGAGGACTGTTTGTATGATTGTAAGTAAGGAAAAATAAGGTTATCAACTTCAAAGCTATATTCAAATTAATGTTTATCATCTTATTGTTTAATTCGGTTCTAAGCCAAGTAAAGATCGACCTTAAGTTGGCGAAGAATGAAATTGCGTTGGCAAAGTGTGGAATCCACTACTTGAACCTTGATGTTGGAGTATATTATATTATTTTTTACATTCTAATGTATCCCTATGGTACCTTCATGGTACACCTTGTAAATATTAGACTAGGGTTGAGTCTTAGTTTAGAGTGTGAGTAATATTTTATGTAATGTAATAATATGTAGGAAATGCACAAGTGTTATGTAAGTGTGTATGTGCATGAAATGCATGTGTCATGTGAGTAAGTGTGTAAGTGTAATGTAATTTTATGTGCACAAGTGTCTTTATATTAGAGTGTGCTAAGTGAAGAGTCATGTCTAGGTGTGCATACAAGATAGAATCATGTATATGCAAGTCTCAAGTAGAGAAGCCAAGAGTCATGAGACTTGGCATAAGTAAAGGAACATTCAAGTATCCAAAGAGTCATTATACTATGGCTATATATTAATCCAGGGAGGAGAATCATATGAATAATTCACATCATACAATTATCAAGTGTAAATAGTCAAGTGCTATATTTGTAAGAGAAAGAGGAGTAATAAAGATTGCATACATTTGAGTAATTAACATTGTAATTCATGTTGCATGATTTGTACATGTTTTATTTAGGCTATTACATGCATATTACTTCTTATTAATGAATGTTATTTGATATATTATAAGCCTTGATTTACATATTAATTTGCTCATAATATTCTACTTACATCATTATCTTGATCTTACTATATTGTGGCTATATTATATTTGATCTTGTGGAATTTATCCTATGAGTTTTATATTAATATTAAGGCTTCAAAATCCATCACTTCGAACTACCTAGAATGTAAGAGGTTGGTTTTGGTGGAGGATAACCATAGACTACTTCAAATAGGTTCACCTTAGTAGTAATATGATATGTTGTGTTATACCACCATTTGGCCAAAGGAAGCTACCTAGCCTAGTGTGTAGGATGTTCATAGGTAAAGCAACAAACGTATATTTCCAAGAATTTATTTACAATATCAATTTGGCCATCAATTTTAAGGTGATTAGTTTTACTTATCTTGAGTTGGGTTCCCTCTAATTTGAACAATTCTTACCAAAAATGACTAGTGAAAGTAGGATCCCTATAAGAGACAATGGATTTAGGTATTGCATGGATATAAAATATGGAGTCTAGGAAGACTTAAAAAATAATAGAGGTGACGTAGGGGTGGGATATGGAACAAAAATGAGCATACTTTTTGAGAAGATCCAACACCACCAAAATAATTGATTTTATACCATATTTAGGTAACCTTTTAATGGAATCCATAGAGATATCTATCTAGACCTGTTCAAGAATTGGTAATGGTTGAAGGGTGCTAGGGGAACACACATTTTCACCTTTCATATGCTAACATCAGTCACATTCAACTACAAAAGTATAAATATCCCTTTTCATTCCACTCTAAAAAAATGTACACTTGGTCCTTGTATAGGTTTTGACAAATCCTGAATGGCTAGGTGTCGGGGATGCATGCATCTCTTGTAGGATGAGGTCCTTTATTTATGAATATTGGGGCACAACAAGACAGTCATAGTATCGTAAATCTTGACCATCCCAATTATAGCTAGGGCATGAATGAGGATCTACTTGGATTTTGTAGAATAAAGTTTTCAAAGAGGAGTCCTTGATCAGTTCTCTGAGATGATAATCCATTGAGGAAGTGGTGTGGATATAGCATGTAGCATTTCTTGTTCTTCATGTAGTCAAGACAAAGCATACACCACCATGTCCTCCTTAACCTTATTATAGGTGATGTCATAGTCATAACCCAATAATTTAAAAATCTATTTTTGTTGTTCTAGTGTGACCACCCTTTATTCTAAGAAATATTTGATACTTTAATGATCAATATTGATGGAAAAATTTCTTCCAATGAGATACGATCGCCAATTACTTAAAACATGTAAAATGGTAAGCATTTTATTCTCATAAGTAGACTTTCTAAAATTCCTGCCTATAAGTGCTCTATTAGTGAAGACCAAAGGTCTACCTACTTGTATTAAAAATTTCCAATGCCATTTTTAGATGCATCACTTTTATTTAGAGAAATCAAACATTGCTTACACAAGGGTAGTGGTCATGGCATTCTTCAACTCTACAAAAGACTTATCTACATGTTCTGGAAACTTAAAAGAATTCTTCCTCAATATGGTTGTCAAGGGAGCTTACATCTTTCCATAATTCTTCATAAATATTTTGTAATATCTAGTGAGTCCCAAATATCCATGAAGTTCCTTTATGGTACGAGGCTTAGGCTAATATTGAAAAACTTGAATATTTTTAGGATCAACATGAACTCCATCCTTAGTGATGATGTGACCTAAGTATTCAACCTCTTGATATACAAAAGAACATTTGGACTTCTTTGTATAGAGCTAATTTTCAAAAAAAAGTTGGAGTGATTGATACAAGTGTTGGAGATGATCTTCCCATGACCAATTGTAAATCAATATATCATCAAAGAAGACTAAAATGAATTTCCAAACGAAAGGTAAAAAAATGGACTTCATCAAACTCTGGAAGGTGGAAGGTGCATTGGTTAATCTAAATGGTATGACCAAGAATTCATAATGCCCTTCATGAGTTTTGAAATTTATTTTGGGAATGTCCTCATCCTTGATTTGAATTTGATGATACCTTGACCACAAATACAACTTGAAAAAATATTGAGCCCAATGTAACTCATCGAGAAATTCATTAATAATTGGAATAGGGAATTTATCTTTAATAGTGATTTTATTGAGGTCTTGATAATCCATACACAAGTGCCAAGATCCATCCTTTTTTTGTACCAACAACACCGAAGAAGAATAGGGACTAACACTAGGATGAATAACCCCTACAGCATGAAGTTCTTAAATTGTTTTCTCAATTTGTAATTTTTGAGCATAGGATGCCAGTAGAAATGGACATTTGGGAGAAGACTACCAAGAAAAATTTGAATTTCATGGTCATGAGAGCAATGAGGAGATAGTCCTTTGGGTTCCTCAAAAACTTGAGCATATTTTTTCAATAAACCCTACAATGTTTATGGATGGTCCTTTTCCCCTTCCTCAACAAAAAATTGTGCCACCACTCCATGAGAGGACTTTTTTAATAATTTTTCCATATTATGGGTGGAAATAAACTAAGAAACACTAGATTTCATGCCATGTAAAGTGTATTTGGTCTCCTCTTGACTAAATTTCATCCACAACTTAGAAAATCCTATAAAACTAGACCTAACATCCACAACCATTGTGCTCCCAAAATAACATCACATCCACTTAATGGTAGGGCAAACATATCTATCTTGAGATTATATTCCTTAAATTAGATTTTATATTATGAAAATTTCCTTTGCATGGTAGGGTGCATCCATTAGCAATCATGACTTCATAGGAATTGCACATAGTAATGTAACAGTTCCCCTATTTGGCCACACATAGATCAATAAAGTTATATGTACTTCAAGATTCAATAAGAATGATGACCCGTTATCCCTTGAAGTATTTGATCACTTTTATCATTTGGGAATTTGATAATCCTGCTAAAGCATGCACTGAGATTTTTAGTTGGGATTCCTCTAGAACTTTTTTTTATTTTATGGTTTCTACCACTTGATGATCCTCTTATCTCTTTTAAGATTCTATGGTTGGTGCCTCATCCATATCATACAAATACAATTTTTGGTGCATACACTTATACCCTGGGGAATAGTTTTCATCATAATTATAGCATATCCCTTGGGCCCTTCTATTTTCCATCTTTTCTCAAGTCAATTTTTTGATGGTTGGAGATTTGTTATCAAGATTTGGCATAGGCTTGGATGAAAAAGGTGGTCGATATTGAGGAAATTTGAAGGTGAATCCTTGAGCCTTGAATTTTTCTTCTACCAATATAGCCAAAGCTATTATCTATTGTAATATTAGGGGCCTCAACATTTTTACCTCATCCTTAATATCATCCTTCAAACCACTTACAAAATAACTTTGAAAGAAGTCAACACTCAAACTAGTGGTATGATTGGCCATTTTTTCAAACTAAGTTTGATAATATCAAATGATTGAAGTTTGTCCAAGTTTAGAAAGGGATCCTATAAATTCCTTAAACTCACTAGGACCAAAGCAACTGAGTAGGTGTTGCTCAAATTCAAACCAAGTAAAATCAGGATGGACCTTCTTAAGCCACTAAAACCAATGTAGTGCATCTGATTCAAAATTGAAATAGGAATCATCAAGCACATGTATTATGGGACATTATGAAGACTAAAATATTGTTCTTCCCTAAAAATCCACCCCTCGAGATCCTTTCCATAAAATTTTGAAAAGTCTAATTTGGGCAACTTAAATCCATTGTTATTGGGAATGTCCTGTTAAAGGTGGTTTATTCCTTCATCCTTATGATTACGATGATCCAATATATCATATGGTAGGGTATCAATAGATAAAAAACAATCCAAATCTTCAAATTTAATTATACCTTTATTTCCTTTTGTGTCTCGAATAAAAAATTCATAGACTCCTAGAAATATTTGAGTTCTGACCTTAACTAGTTTAAGTTATCGCCTAATTCATCCCCTAACTATTTTCTTAAATATTCCATGTGTGTAGCATTTTTTATTTCTAATTATTGTTGCTTTTTTTGTTCCTAAGTTCCTGAAGCCATGTTCTAGGGTTTATGACCTATTGATGACATTTACTAAAAATAGAAGTTTGATTTTAGGGGTTACTATTTTTAGTAAGGAACCTAAAAAATGGTTTGGGTGCTATATATCAAAATGATCAGGTCGAGGATCCAGATGAAGGGGCAGGTGGGAACCTCGAGCATGGACCAAGAGAGGATCCATAGGAAGGTGGTCAGGCTATGATAGATTTGGAGGCGAGCATCACACGGGGGCCCGACCCTCCTCAAAAAGACCCCAATAAAAAAGATACGAAGGACAATGCGGGGCCCAAGAAGTGGTTGTCTTTTTCTGAGACTCTTAGAGAAAAAATAAAGGAGGTTCTCTCTCTTCCACCCCTAGTTCCAGTAAATAATAAAATTTCAGCCCCGACAAGTTCCATGAGCCCTTTTCTTTTAATGGAATAATTCTCCCTGGTAGGCAAGTTTTTGGGAGGTAGGCCGGATATGGAGACTATCAGGGCTTGGGCAATGGGTAAATGGTGACTGGTAGGCAGCTTGGAGTTGGTAGCTCTAACTCGAGGGTTCTTAATTATTCATTTTAACAATATGGAGGATACTAACCACATTTTAATAGGAGGTCCTTGGTTTCTAGGCAAAAGGAGCCTTTTCTCAGACAATGGGGTGAAGATTTTGACCCTAAAAAGCAAAATATTAACATTGCCCCTATTTGGGTTTGTATCTCGAGTCTACCTACCATGTTATTCAATGAATATTAGCTACAGGGCATAGCTAAAACTATAGGGGACCTGATCTCCATTGACCATGCAACCTTGTCCAGGATAAGGATGACTCATGCACGAATCTGCGTAAATGCTAATTTGAATAATGAATTGCCAAGGTTTTTGGAGCTAGAGTATGGAGAATACTATAGAAAACAATCGATATAATATGAGAATAGACTGGCATTCTATGCATAATGTAAAAATCAAGGACATCTATGCAATCAGTGCCCTAACCTGGCAATGAATAGAGAAAAGTAGAAGCAAGGAATGCTAGATAGAGGAAATTTGAGGAGTTTCCTTGGTAGAGGCAATTTCAATCAGGCAAACTATGTCTACCAAAAAAATAAAAGAGATGGTGTAGGGTCCCAACAAGACAAAGGAAAACAACAGGTTGTTGGCAACCAAAATACTCAGGTAAGTTATGATCCTCTAGTTTCAAATAAATTTTCAATTCTATCCAATATGGGAGTAGGAGGATTGTTAGAATACATGGAAGCCTAGCACCTTCAGGCTAACCTTTCTAACTCTCTCGAATCCCCATCCAAGTCAGGATCCTCAAACCCTAATGCTAAAATTACTGTAAGCCCCGTGGGCATCACAAATCCAAACCCTAATGCATGATCTCTAGAATCCACATCCAATTCAGGATCCTTAAACCCCAATGCTAGAAATACTTCAAGCCTAGTGGGCATCCCAAAGCCAAACCCTAATGCTGAAGAACTTAGGAAGAAATTTGAGGCATTGGAAAATAAAATATCTCATCTCCCTAACATCATCACTAGGAGCCAAGTGAATTCTACTGAGGGGCCATCCCACATACCAGGGTAATACAAGAAAAAAGGAGAATATTTGGATGTAGGGGTGGAGATATGTGAAACTCTTCACACTGAGGGATATGGCAGCCCGATTATACAACAAATTACCTCCCCTCATTTTAGTCCTAAACAAACCAGGAGCACTGTGAAGTCTCCTATATATTTTGGCAGTGAAAAAATAAGAGGGAGAATATCAAATGCTGAGCATCAAAAAATTAAAACTGATAATGACATTTCCAATGGAAAACAGAGAACCTTGTTTCAACAGGTTATTCCGAGTTCTGAAGACAAAAAATTAGGAAAACCCCCTCAAGGGAGGGGGAGAGGAAGAAATCCCAAACAATCTAAATGAAGTTCCTCTCATTGAATGTGAGAGGTCTTAATGGCCTGCCCAAACACAGGGAAGTCAGTGCAATAAGAAATCAAGTGAATCCAACTATTATCATGTTGCAAGAAACAAAAACTAATGATATTCAGTAAAAAAAATAGCAAAAAAAATCTTGAATCAATGGGAGATGGTTTGCAAATCAGCCAGAGGAGCATCTGGAGGCCTTATGACTTTGTGGGATACCCGGATAGTAGCAGGTACCATTATTCAAAAAGATGATAGGGTTCTTAGTGTTTTATTTAAGGAAATAAACAACAATAGGTCATGGATCCTTTCAAATATTTATGCCTCGACTTCAATTCAAGGGAGAGATCTACTATGGGAGTACTTAGGCAATCTGAGTGAAATAATCCATAATGTTCCCTGGATTCTGGCTGGGGATTTTAACACTCCTATTTACCCTTCAGACAAAATGGGTGTAAATGGACCACCTATCAGGAGCATGGATGAGTTCAATGACTTTGTGAAATCCAACATGTTGATGGATGTAAAACTTAGAGGAGCAAATTATACCTGGAGCAATTGGAAGATAGGGTGTCATATCATTCAAGAAAGGCTTGATAGGTTTTTTCTATCAAAGGAGGCTACAACTTTGTTCAATGATTCTACCCTACAAGCCCTTCCTAAAATTACCTCTGATCATAATCCCATTTTTTTGGAGATCCCTAACTCTCTGTCCTTAAAGAAACCTTTCAGATTTCAATCTATGTGTATCAAACATTCAAGTTTTAGAGATAACTTAAGTTAATGGTGGCAGCAGCCTATCAGGGGTAGTGCAGCTTTTAAACTTGCTGGCAAATTAAAGTTTGTTAAGGAAAAGCTTCAAACTTGGAACAAAGAGGTCTTTGGGAACCTCTTTGAAAATAAAAAATAGGTTGTTGAAAGTTTGAAGATAATTTATCAGAGGATCCAACATGGTGATGCTGATGAAACTACTAAGCAGGAGGAACGAACAAAACTAGTAGAGTTTCATAACATTTTAGCCTATGAAGAAATCTTTTGGAGGAAAAAATTAAGGGCTCTTTGGTTGAAATATGGAGATTCAAATTCCAAGTTTTTTCATGTCACCACACTTAGAAATAGAAGCAATAACAAGATAATTTTTTTTAAAAAAGCAAATGGTTCTATTACTCAAGACTTAACAGAAATAAAAAAGGAGGCAGCAACTTATTTCAATTCTATCCTTGGTCAGGAATTGTAGTGCAATGAGGAGGCCAAATATATTCTCTTGCAATCCATTCCTATCATAATAAATGAGGATATAAACCTTAAGCTTCTAGCTCCCTTTTCTGATGAGGAAATTAAGGAAGCCTTGTTTAGCATGGAGCCAGACAAAGCCCCGAGACCCGATGACTTTTCCCCTCGTTTCTATCAAGATTTTTGGGACATCGTAAGTGAGGATGTAATTTTTGTTGTCAGATAATTCCAAGCAAGCAATCATATCCCAAAAGGTATCAACTCTACTTTTATTTCTCTAATTCCTAAGAAGCAAACCCCTGAATCTATGGTTGACTTCAGGCCAATCAATTTGTGCAATGTTTCTTACAATATCCTAACTAAATCCATTCTAAATAAATTGAGATATATTCTGCCCTGCATCATAGATATATGCCAGGGAAGCTTTGTCCAAGGCAGTTCAATCTTGGATGGAGTTATCACAGTTCATGAAGATCTGCACTCTGCTCATAATACTAACAGGTTTATTTTTGCCCTTAAGCTTGATATGAACAAAGGATTTGACAAGCTAAATTGGGACTTTTTGATTGCTATCCTCCTTAAGTTTAGTTTTCACCACCAATGGGTTAATTTTATCAAATAATGTATTTTTAAAGCATGGTTCTCGATTCTAGTTAATGGAAAAACTGTTGGTTACTTTCAAAGTCGCAGAGGAATTCGACAGGGGGACCCTATCAGCCCCATGTTATTCATCATTGTGGCAGAGGCTTTAGGCAGAACCATCAAAAATGCTTGCATTTCAAGGCTAATATAGGGAATAAAGGCAACATATCTCACTAGGGTTGTTTCTCACCAACAATTCATCGATGATACCTTATATTGACTAAGGAATCGGTGGTTGAGGCCAAAATAATTAAATACATCCTGCAACTCTATGAGGACGTTGTTGGTCAGAAAGTTAATTTCAGTAAAAGCAAGTTATATTTCTTGAACACCCCCATTCAGAGGCAAGGAAGGATTGCAAAAATTTTAGGGTGTGATATAGCAAACCTCCTCACTTTGTATCTTGGTCTCCCTCTTTTCATTGGTTCTCTAAGAGAGTCAATGTGGGACAAGGTTATTGAAAGAATTCAAAAAAAACTTGTTGGATGGAAAGGTCATCTTCTATCTCAAGCAGGATAGTTGACCCTCACTAAGGCCTCTCTTCAGAGCATTCCAGTCTATTTCCTCTCCGTTTTCAAAGCCCCTATAAAGATTTTCCAAAAAATTGAGAAACTCCAAAAAGAATTTTTATGGACTAGATCAGAGGAGAAAAAAAGGATACACCTTGTAGGATGGACCAAAGTGTGCAGACCTAGGGAAAATGGGGGCTTAGGTCTGAGGAGAATTGCTCATATAAATTTAGCTTTACTAGCTAAGCAGGCATGGCGTCTCATTTTTGGTGAAGAAAATTAATGGACAACTATCATCAAATGAAAGTATCTTCAAAATATGGAATTTCTAAGCGACTCAGTTCCAATCAGAGGTTTTGCTTTTTGGAAATCAATTCTTAATTGTAAGGAAATAATCAAAAAAGGTTTAAGATGGGTTTTAGGCAATGGTGAGAGGATAAATTGTTGGAATGACAGGTGGGCTAAGTACGAACCACTAATGCAATTTCCTAACTTAGCCCGAATCAGAGATATCATAGAAGAACTCATTGGCAAAAAAGTCTCTGATTATATGGTTGAGGACAAAGGTAGAATGAAAAACAAATAAGAATTCAAGGATTTCAAGCAGAATCAAATGATCTTTGTAAAATTCTTGGGCAACATTTTATCCCCATGAGACCCAAGGAAGATCAAGTGACTTAGGCTCCTACGAAAAATGGGCAGTTCATTGTTAAATCAACTTACAAGCTTCTGCTTGATGACAAAGATTTTGTCCTCCAAAAGGACTTAGTTTGGATAAAAAATTTAATTCCAAAAATTGTAGTCTTTTCATGGTTGGTTATCCAAGGAAGAATTCTAACCATTGATAATATGATGTGTAAAGGTATTTATATCACTAATCGTTGTTATCTGTGCAGGGCTAATTGGGAGACCATTTATCACATTTTCCTTGAGTGCCCTTTTTCCTTGACTATCCTAAGTGGGGTTTTTTAGGCCTTCAATATTTCATGGGTTAAACCAGCCATCGTACTTGATTTGTTCTTCTAGTGGCCTTGCCCCTTTTCAAGCCAAATACTTAGATACGTGTGAAAAAATTGTCCCAATCACTATCTTTGGCAAGAGTGGTTAGAAAGGAACCATAGATTCTTTAATGAGTCTATCCATGATCATCAAAATATCATTGTCAGGATCTTATCCTTTGCCAATGATAATGTGAACCTTATCCCTTTTGATAGTTGTAAATCTCATTTGTAGGAGACCACGATTGCTCAATATTTAAGCTTAACCTTGTTAGATGAGTCTGTGCCTAGGGTAGTCAACCCCAGAGCTAATTTTAAGTGGTCTCCACCTCCTACGGGTTGGTTTAAGCTTAATTTTTATGGGGCAGCTAAGGACAATCCTAGCAAAGCAGGTGTTGGTGGCATTGTGTGAGATCATAATGGGAATATGATGCTTACGTTTTCTAAATATTTTAGAACAAGGACGAATAATGAAGCTAAAGCTAGAGCTATGTGGAGAGGCCTTCAAATGACTCAAGAATTAGAAGGCAATTTGATCGTAGAAGGAGACTCTATGCATGTTATAAATCTCATCAATAATTGGAAAACACCTCCTTGGAGGATTAAAAAAATTGTTGAAGAGGCTAGGATCCTTTTCCATGGAAGACAAGACAGAAAAGCCCAACATGTCTTTTGGGAAGCTAACAAAATTGTTGATAAGCTGGCCAATTTGGGTGTCGATGGTGATGGACTTTTCAAATGGGAACACGGTGTCCCGAGTGAAGTAGAGGAGCTTATTCAACAAGAATGCCAAGAATGATAGTTGAATTTACCAACAGGGAAGGCATTGTAAGTTCGAATGCTAGGAGTATTCCCGTCTCTTTTTTGAATTGGACTCACAATAAAAATTATCTGAGCTGTCAGTCTTCGTGTATGCTACTTGGAAATACCACAAAGACTAATGGGATAGTCACATGTTAGATAACATGGCTCCTAGTCATCTTAGTAATTTTAGGTTGGTTGATAATCACAAGGAAGGAAAGAAACAACAATATAAGACTTCAAACCAAACCCACATGGACCACCAGATAGCCACCGCCATAAATCTAGCCAACAGGTTCACTTCTCCAAGGCTTATTGTCCAAGATAGTATGTGGTACCAAAGCATGTCATATACGAAAGAAAGCAATTATCAAAGAATTATTAAGAGTAACTATCAATACAGAGCTTGTGGGAGTTTTTTTCAGTACTTTGCTATGTGTGTGTGTAGCTTTTTGTTTCCATTGTCTCAAGGAAGGGATCTATGTCTGTTTCTTTTTTGTAATTATGATGCAGGTGTGTTTTCTTGGGGTATACCCAAAATGTTGTATGGGAAGTTTCTTTTTGATAACATGCTATGTACCTTACCGGATGTAATGGCTTTGGTGGCATGTAGATTTTACATATATAGGATCCTTAGTAAGGATGTGTTCATCAATAACACTGAGCTAATTTTTGTAAAAGGTTTTGGGTCAACCTGTAAAACCCGGTATTAATGCTATAGTATCTTAGCTACCAAAAAAAAAATGATCAGCTCGAAAAGGTGATCGTAATGTACTAGGTCCCATGATGATTTTTTTGGCACCCCTAAAAAAGTGCATGGAGGTTATATACCAAATTGATTAGCTTGACAAGGTGGTCACAGTGAGGTATATACAACACCACTAGTTTTGGACACCCTAGAATTTTTTAGTGGGGGTGATGTCTTCAAGTGTTGTCAGTTTTCCTCTTGAAGACTTGGTTTTCTCAAAAAAATGGTTTCTTGTCAAACAACCCCTTATGAGACTCTACATTATTTGTTCTAACTACTGACTACATTGTTTAGTCTGACTGAAACTGGTCAATCAATCCTTACACTATTCTATCAACTATTTGGTCTGACTCTATCATGGACTAGTCCCTGTCTATTATTATTTTTTACTATTACAAACAACTATTACTATTACTGACAACTAATAATTGACAATACTATCTTGATTGTTATTGACTATGACTGAATATACCTGACTATTACTAACACTAATAAATCCTTACTATTTTTACTCTGACTATTTCTATCCTGATTGTTATGTTCCTCTGTAATATCTTTCATCTATTTTTATATAGTAATTCTAGAATAGGGATGTATCCTCTATATGCTCAATTTCTATGGTAGGATTTTTGTTACAAGTTTAATATTTAGTAGAACATGATTTTATTGTAGGCTTAACATTCACATAAGAAGGTACTCTAATATAGGGTGTATACTTCCCATAGGTCCTCTGTTATATTGTAGTGATGAATGATAGTGCTTGGACCAATATTTTAGGCCACTACTCAAGGAGGATTCCACGCATACCCTTGAGCACACTACCTGCCTCTCTGGAAATACAAGAGGGTGATATTTTTGAATATTATGTCTAGTGTACTATGGATAATACAAGGCCAAAAATATTCCTAGGGCTAAATGTTTCTCCTAATCCTATGGGATTTCCTAATATACCCAAAGACATGTGGCATCTCAATTCCATATACATGTGTTGTTTGAGGCTTTGGTATTGTAGCCTAATCGCCCCTCACTTCACTAGATGCTTTATAAGCAATCTAGCTTAGCCAATAATAACAACTCCTCCATGATATTTTAAAACCCCCAACACAAGGTTTTTAACCTAATAAATTAATATAGGAAACAAAGGCTAGATTTTTTTTAATAAGGAAACAAGTGAAAAACTAAACCACAAAAACTTATACATAACAATGGGAATGATAGAAACTATCATTGTTATAGCAGAATATGACACTAAAAAGTGCTTTGATACCACTTTTTAAGAACACTGTCATTAAATCAACACATTCATAAAAATATTGCAATAAAATAGAAATTCATGAAACATAAGATATTGCAATACAAAATATAAGTGTAGAAATGAAACAATCTCACAAAGTACAATAGAATTGTAGGCCACTTTGAGGGGGCAAACTCCTTCAATATTTTAATTCAATTATGAAAAATGCATTCATTCATGTCCCTCATAGTTTTAAATACTTCATCTCTCTACCTAATTCTCAAGTTTGGATTACATGTAAAATGTCACCTGAGCTAGAATATTCTACCAACAAAATAGTTATATTATTGATAACAGTTACATAAAATGGCATCACTTTTCTAGGTTCTTCTAGTGTCACAAACTATTACAAAATATTACATAATATCATTTAATATATTATCATGGGTGTCTCCCACATTAAGCAAGCTTTATTAAATCATAGTGTTAGAATGGGGTCCTAACAATGGAGGTGGATTTATCGTATTGAGTTTGGAACAATTCAGTACATCCACCATGCCTACTTGGATATCAATAAAATATTGGACTATGAGGTTTTGTTACTCCATTTTATTAAGTTGTGTGGGTGATGACATGATTTCCTTAGCTGTGGCCTAGCTACATTCTTGCTCTTTTAGTGCTTCTTATAATAAATCTATTTGTCTAGACAAATCCAATGCTTCCATCATAATCACATTTGCTACTGTCTTTCTTAGTTTCTCTATAATATTGAACATAATTTTTGATATATTATTCTCATTGTAAGGTACAAACATCCTAAATTGTCATGTTATATTCACTTTGTATTCACTAGTCAAGGAAGGATGTCTTAGATTCCTCTTTGTTTATTTTTGTAACTTATCTCTTTCACATTCCTCCTTTGTTTTAAATGTTTACTTTTTTATCATGGTTTCATCTACATTTTGCATGTTAGCTTAATGGATTTGAGTTGTTGTACTTACCTAAGCATTATCTTGTGTAACCCCTTTATTGATAACAATTAATTCCTTATCCTTAAGTTGCAATGGAGTATGCCTCCTCCTAAGAGTAATAGTGTTGTATTCAAGCTAGGCTATTTGGATGACTCCATTTAAAATTTTATGACCCAAGCTACCCATTTGTCATATTTCTCTTGCTTCTAGTTATAACCATTTATTGTTAGTTAGTCAACACTATCTAATATTTAAAAGGAAAATCATTAATGTATTCAAAAATACTAAGATTTACTAGCATGACATTATTTGGATTGGGAAACATTGAGATCCATTATTACATAAATCCTAAAATATCTATCATCATAGGTAGTTAATTCATGATTTGCTTGGTTGTTGATACCTAGATAATCATAAATTGACTCATCATCTTTTCATATTTAACTTGACATTGTTAATTGTATACAATAGTTTGAGCATTTCGTATATCCATAATACACTCTAAAGTAATGTGTCCACACTACAAGTGAGGCACTATGCAGTGTTCATATTTGAATTGGTATTTACCATATTACCTTGAGTCCAATTACCTATTTGGTTTTTACTTTGACAAGGGATTTCATATTTTATGAGGTAAGAAGTCCTTTGTCACTACCAATTCTCTAAATATTGCCAACCACTACCCTATTGATCACCCTAATTCTATCTCTTTTTATGTTTGATTTATTGGGATCTTAACCATTTTTCTTAATTTATTTACCTAAATTTGGATTCCATCACTCTAATTTTATGATGTAGATGTTGTGTTAGTGTTAGGTGGTTGAGGAGGAGATGGTTAAACTAGTAGTTGGGGTTAAAAGGAAATAGTATTTTGTACATTTTCCCAAGAAATGTCACTATATATGGGGTGTTATCTTGCTGATAAGTATTGTGATGGACAAAATTTGAATGGGATGACTTTGGATATTTAGGATCAGTGTTATTGTCAAAATAAGTCCTTATATTTATGAGTTCTAAGTTAGATTTACATATGTAGAATAAGCCATAGGGGAATTAGGAGGTAATTTACCAAATTTAATGACATCCTCTATTTGGACTACTTCCTTAAAGGCCCTAAACAAGGTGGTATAGTTGGCATTGTAAACCATGCAGGAAAAATCTAATTGAATTCCTTTGATATAATAGGGTAAGACTTGCTCACACATTGGTCATATTCTTTGTAGGATCAGGTATACTATCCTTATAAACCTTTTATTATACTCATGGACATTCTCTTTAGGATGATTCTACATGGAATTTAGTTGAAAAATGATAGATTAAATATTATCCTAATTGTCAAAATTTCTCATGAATAGTTTGAGTATGGAATCCCAATTGATAACTAAATTATCGAGAAGTCTTCTATTTCACATGGTAGCCTCGTCTCTCATTGAATAAATTAGCAAAGAATCATGATATATTTCTCTTTGGACAACATATTTAAATGTTCCGCAGTGGTTTTATTTCCATTTCCATAAAAGGTTAATAAAAACTTCATAGAAACAAAAGAATTTGGAAGTAGATCATCAAATTTAAAGGTCCTTGATATCTTCAAATAGGAAATTGATGTTACAACCTCATTAGAACTTGCATTTAATTATTTTGAGGTGCTTAACAACATGATATTTGTGTTGTATACATCTAATATTATGGGAGGTACCATGTATCCTTGTGATAGTTGTGCAAATTTAATCATTTGTTGAGATACTTGTGGATTTTGTAGAGCCACAAGTTGTTATAGAATAAACTTTTTCATTATGATTTTGGACTAGTGGGTTGGAATGCACTTGAGGATTGAAATTCAAAAATGCATATAGGTTAAGAACATTTTTTTGATTATAAGGATATTGGATATTTAGAAGTAATAGTTGTAGATACTACACAGATGACTACTAGGATAAAGTGGCATATGTGTATAGCTTTGTAGGATATTTATGCTCCTATTGATATAGGAGAGATTTATCAATTTTATGTGGTGCCTTGAATTGGTTATGGATTTGGTGTGACCTAGAGTAAATGGGCCTGCATAGCACCAAAATTTAGGTAATCTTGAGGGTTTTTTTAATTCTGGTGGTTTTGTTGCATTCTTTAGTTTGATAATATTTGTAAGCTTTGATTCCCTGGTTGGTTTTCAATGGTTTGATAGGTATTTTCACCTTGAAATTAATAAATTAGGTTAAGAGGATTAATGTTTTTGGATTGAACCAATTTGTGATCAACTCACATTGGCTTATTAGTTTTGCATAGATTTGGAAACTTGACTAGATGGAGTGGATACACTAGGAAATTAACTAGTCATAATCACAAATCATGTGTCTATACCTAGTTGTGAAGTTGTAGGACCCACCCTATAGGAATGTGGATTTATATTGACAAAAGGGATGTAAAATACAAGGGGTCAACTATTGTTGTGTGAATTGTGGTATTGAGCAAATTCTATGTTTTATTAGCTTGAAAAGGTAATAAGGGATTAATAATATTCCCTAATTTGATGAGCAAAATGGTGAATTTGATGAATAAGATTATGTGGAAAGGTTTTCATCCATATTTACGTTGATAGGGGTAACCATTACTTCTTCTATGGATGTGATTGGGATAGATTCAACAAATTCTCTAATCCACATGGTTGTGGTTGGCTTCTTTGCTTTAGCCCCCTTTCATTGATATTCAATCTATTTTACTTGCATGATATCTTTACCTTTGTCATGTGACTTGGATATTATATTTATAAGAGATATATCTCATTAATGTCTAGAATCAACCGATACACAATGTACCTATAAGGAGAATATCACTTGAAAATAAGTTAATATTAATCAAAATTTAGCAAAACTAGGTCAAAAGGAGGTAAATCATTGCCTTTTGAAAATTTTAATCAATCATTGATTTGGTAACTTAGCATTTTATATTACTTGATAGGAAGGGACAACACAACCATTTTGTTAACCAATTCTAGAGAATAATTGATATTGTTGATGAATCACTAAATTAGGGATTTCAATACTTTTGGATGAAATTTTTTGTAATATTTTGTACAAATGTTAGTGAATCATTGATTTGTCAACAAATCATATGCAAACACACTTGAATAAGTTTTAGGATTTCTATTCTCTCTAAAAATGTACTTTTAGATCAGTGACTTCTAGATCAGAGATAAAATTTTTGGATCTTCCATATTTGTGGTTGGGTTTTTGAGGTTTGATCATCAATAGAGTTGTTATTTTTACCTAGTTCAAAATAATTTACAAGGGTTGTAATGACATGTAAATATAGGATGAATATACAAATATACACAATATATACATCAATTTGATGGATTTGTTTTGGGTTTTATATGATTCGACCATATAAATAAACCCTTTTTAAATATGAGAATACTTATAGCAAATTAGTGTAGATATGAAAAATAAAATAGGATTAGGTAAGCTTGTGCTCATGGGAAAAAAGCTTGGTCCCATTGGGTGTACCTATAAATTATTGATTTGTGTAAATGTTTGATCAGATTCATGCTCGTGCTTGCATGTCAAATGATGGAGGAAAAGAGGTTTAATTTTCCTTGACTCTAAAGTTAGTCCAACTCCCCACTGGTCTAGCTAAACTAATCTAAGCTAAGTGTAGGAAAATAAATTTGTGAAGATAATGGTGCAATAAATGTAAATAAAACACAACCAAGACCATGTCAAGATTAGTGTGCAACCAATTAGACTGATTAAAGGTAACAAAATAATGTCAATATAATCAAACACCCAAGAAAAATCTATCAATGAAAAAGTACTAATAGAAGGAAGGAATTTAGTGCCACAAACATCATTAACCTATGATCAAATAAGTCAAAAGATAGTTGATCCACAAGCACCATGAATAATTTTCTATTAATAAAAATATATAGTAAATATAATTTTTGATTTTAAAGTATAGATCTAATATTTTCAAAATGTCTAAAAATATCCTTTAAAATGAGCCTATATCTCTTATTAATTATAGGGATTTCATACTTCCTCTTACCTAAATAAAATTGATTAATTTTCACATATACAACTACAAAATAAAAACATCATTTTTAGAAGTTGTCTTTAGATCCATATCCTCAAAATTTGTGGTCATGCACCTTCTTTGCCTATTCTGTAATGAATAATGTATCATGTTGATGACTCAATGATCTATTTATAGATTGGTGGTATCGATTAGTTATTGGTTATGTTGAGGGATCATAATGCTCCATACTCAACCAAATTTCCCATTATACTTGCCTTACCTTCAACCCAAGGATTCAAAATTGGCTATAAGCCATGAGTCTAATGGATTGCAAAACAATTGACTCCATCCATTATTTATAGAGATCCTCCTTCTTTCCTGCCTCATAAGTTCTACTTAGTAACCAATTCAAATATTTTAATTTAATGTAATAGATTGCATTACAATAGGTATACCATATTTTAGTCCATAGATTTAGCCTCATCTATCCTCAATGGATCCTAACATTTATACCAATAATCCTTTTATAAAAAAATCAATTTGTGCAACCATTTTTTAATAACCAAGATATAACAACCAATAAATCTAAGATGTCCTTAAAAATTATGTCATGGAAATCAACATGGCTAGAAGAAGTGAATCAACTAGATTTACTATACCTGGTAATAATAATGTTGAAACTCAATGGAATGATAATAAGGAATATTGAGAGAGTGTAGTCAACTAAAAAAACATTTACAATAGTGAAAAAGAGAGAGGATATAATAATAAATGCCAACCTCCATCTCTTACTTTCAAAGGATAAAAATGACCTTAAGTCCTCCCTAAATAATACAAAGTGATTATTGAAAGAAATAAAAAAATATGATCACACAATCATTTTATTTTGAATCAAATGGTTACAACAATGCTAATTGAATGTGAGTGAAAAATGTTGTCTTAAACTCCACATTACCTTTCAAGCATACCTTAATCTAAAATTTAAGATGCAAAATGTAATCTCACATGGAGGTGAAATAAATTTTATTCAAAAAACCCAAAATATTCCTCCAACTATTAAGGACCAATGAAATCATGCACTAGTTTTCCTCACAAAAGAAGAAAAAGAAAGGGGTTTGTAAAGATTACAAAATAAATATGACACTTATATCCTTGAAAAAATAATAAGAGCAAGTATTTTAAAGACTATAATAAAACAATCTAAAAGTGTCTCAAACTAAATCTAAGCAAACAAGTTATCAACAAACTCTAAAAATCCCTCCACCATAATTCCATATTACACCAAATGCTAAAAAATAGAATGATCGAGGACTTTAATCTTGAGATGAAAAAAATAAAATGATAAATTATATAAAATTAAAATTATTCAATCAACCATCCATGGTAAGATACATTATTTAGAAAACCATTCTACCTAGGGAAACAACCAACTATTATGCCAACTCCATGACCAACAAAGCCTACTACAAATGTGGCTAATCAAGTGAATAACCTAAAATTGAGAAAATGTAGCAATGAACCTTTGTCCTCTCAAACGAAAAGTATAATATTACCACTATTACCACCCCTTTACATGATGAGACTCAAGATACTATTATTTATCTAAAGTCTATACATAAATCTAGATTCTACAACCAAGGTATTAGCTAAGCATTTTAAATAATTGCATTAGATTGGTATGTGAACTTACCTAAAGAATATATTACAAGACTTGACTAATTGATTAATATTCTAAGTTTTGGGATAGAACTACCCAAAATGTCGTAATAAGATAATATGTGCTAACAAAATAAATATAAAGAGATAGTATTGAGAACTTTATTAGATGATGCAAAGACTTTAGATACTAAGGTAAGCATAATACTAATGATAATATAATTAAGTAAATATTTATAGAATCTATCCATATTTTAGAAATGGACTCAAGAGATAACATAACCTTGCTACTATCATGATCCTCCCATGGCGAACTTATTTATATAGACTTATAAATTGATATGTTATTTTAATGATGGATTGTATGGCTATATGATGATTAGTTGTTGTAAACATTTATTTTATGTAAGAATATGAAATTGTTAATGGAATTGCACATTTGTAAGAATAGGTACTCTCGTGGGTGGAAGAAAGGATCAACCACTGAGAATGAGATGTCATAAGAAACGAAAATGGTGATTGCTCTTAAAGAAAACTTTGGGATAGACAGACATACCCTTCATATAGTTGCATTCATAATTTGCATATGGGAAACATACCATCTACAAGGAATTTGTTGATAACAATGGATTCAATTGGATAAAATTTGGTAACCTTGAAGTTACTATAAAAGCCTTTTGTATATGTGACCAATTGATGGTTGTCTTAGATCCTCCTTGTGTGAATTCAATGCTTGTTTCCTTTGCATTTTGTTTCGGTTTTTTTTTTTATGGTTTTGGGAAGCATTGATCTAATATTATTTTTGGTAGATATTATTTATTTAATATCAATAGGGTCAAAAGAATTATGTGATGATTGGCATTATTGTTTTAACATTAATAATGATAGATTATTATTCTTGTTTATGTTCAATAATGATTAAAGTCTATTATTTTATTATTTTATTGATAAGTGTTCATTTTGCAAGGATTTTGGATGAGAATGAGCCTCTTTTGTGAAAGGTTCATTGAGTAGGAAGATTTAATGACTTCTTATTTAAATATCTTAGCTATAAATTAATAATGGCTAAAGATGTTAACTATCAAATCTAGAAATAATATTCTATTTAATATTTATGTATGTCTCTAGTTCATTTTTGGATTATTTCTTGTTGTGTTTGGAATACCTCCTTTTGTTAGTGAGGAGCTTTGTGATTGGTGGAAAAATGTATGCTAGCCCTCGAAGAAGCCATGAGAATTGGGCGATGGGGGTTAAGGTTGTTGGAGGAGCGATTTTGCAGGAGGGTGGTTGGTTGTCTCTCTTGAGAAGGTAATTCTTGGAAGACATAGAAAAAGGATGAAAAATAAAAATAGAGGAGGAATTTTTTATTCAATTAAAGGAGAAACCGAGTGAAGGCTTTGAGAACCAACTGACAGGCATTCATCGAGAGCCTTGTAGGGATTCCAACAAAGTGATAAGGTAGGTTTTGCTACCTTTATTTTGTTTGAAGGTGTGGTTGGATTTTTGATGCTCTTTGCTGAGTTTAGAACCTATGATGTCCACCTAAGCTACTCAACTCAAGTTGTTTATCAACTTCCTTAGACACCCTTAGTCTTGTTAGCTTGTTGTGTTTTCTCTATGTTTGTTTGTTTGCGGCTGATATGCCTTCTTTTGGACGTGTACCAATTGGGCAATTATCATTCTATAGCTCACTAAGAGGTATTTTTTTAACCTTAGCTTCATTGTTATTACTATGGCTTAATTAAAGTTTGGTGTGCATTGTTTTGGCTGAGTTGTTTATGGTTATCTCTCTATCATGGTAAGCTATCATTTTGTGTGTCTCTTCTTTGTATTCGAGTTGTGCATGCTTTGTATTGAAAGGTTTAGTGTGGTTAATTAGGCCTGCCTTGTGTGCTCTTTTTAATTAAATTTGCTATGTATGTTGGAATGTAACCAATGATGTAGCTTGTACAGTTCTCGTAGGGCATGCATGTTTCAGATGTGTTATGTCTGACTCGATTTTCCAATTCAATGCTATAGTTATTATGGGTTTCGAGTTGTGCCTTATGACATATTTTTTTAATGTTGATTGTGAAGGAGTATTTGGTTTATTTTTAATATATAATATGGGAGGTTTATCTTTGAAATAATATTAAATATCATGTATAGTGGGAGTTTCTCCATTCTGTTGTTGCTTAATGGATGTTGTTTGGATGGCCTATGATTATATTCTTTATCAAAATAGAAAAATAATGATAAGTTTAATTGTTAAATAAAATTAACTAAATATTATCTTAATATTTTTAAGTTGATTAATTATTCTTTTTGGTTTAATTCTTCAATGGGTTCTTCAATGATGATTTTTAGAATGAATGGTTTTTTAATACTCGAATTTTATATAGAATGGGGAGGATGTGAAGTCCAAAATTCATAAGGAGATTATGGAGTCTCCTTATTTTAAAATAAATAAAATATTAGAAATATGTTGCTAGATTGATTAATACTTGAGGTGTGGAACCTTTTGTGTTTAAAATAAATTATGGGGTTTCTTTTAAGGGTAAATTTTCTTGCTTAAGTTAAGTAGAGAAAAGTTCACCTGTTTTGGTAAGATGAGGAAGAGACTTGAATGGTGTGGTTTGAGTTTATTTTTTTATGCTGATTGCAATGAATATTTAGCATGCATCTAAGAATGCACAATCATGATAAGGAGTTGTCATGATCCCTTAAAAGGCTTCAACTCTTAGGGAAGATCAAGAAAAGCAACAAAATAGTTTTAAGGAAGATTCTCCTATGATTTGGTATAAAATTTTTATTTGAATTTGTATATGTGATCCTATGAAAGATGCTAAGGACAAAGGCCAAATGAAGGGCTTGTAAAATGTATTGATTTTATCATGAATTAGAGTTGTTCTTGAATGTAAATCTAATTGTGATACATTGCTTTAAAGTTATGATGAATGAATATTATATTGGATAATGTATGAATTACATTGTAGCAAAATGAAATGTTATTTGGTATTTATCTTGCTTTTTTCTATATGAATGGGAAGATATTTTATTTCAAGTATTATGTTTTTATTATTTTTAAATGCATCTAAGGGAATAAGATGTTTTATATTGGATGTGGGCATTAATGATTATGAAGAAAAGCTTGTTTTTATTTCTATAGAGTAAAGGTATGAGTTGATCTATGTTTCATTCTGGTTGTGGAAATAATTTTGGGAGGGTGAACCTATATTTTACTGATAGATAGACCTAAAAAGATGCAACTTACCTAAAGCAGTTACAGTAACGTAACTCCTAAGGAGCATCAATGAATACTCTTTGATAATAGAATTTTGAGGAGATTTCAAGGATGGTGAGTCTTTGGAATGGGAATATTGGGTGGTGAAACCTAAAATTCCTATCCATCTATGGAGGACTATATCTTATTGTAATGATGGATTTATTGATGGTAACCAAGGCAGGTAGGCCTAATGGTTCCATGTGAGGCTATCTATGCAGAGTAGAGATCACCTTAGATATTTTATTAAGGAGATGAAAATACTAAGCACTAGAATTCTAGTGTTTCATCGTGGAGGTGTAAAAAACTAGGCATAAGGACATTACACTAGAGGAGACATCATAGAAGTACTTATGATGTCTCTTGGAGTAAAGCATCCCTTGGTCTCAAAATGTTGAGATAGGGCTAATCCAATGCTATGGTTAAGTTGACCTGCATTTTTTAATAGTGCATGGGAATGAGGAAACCATACGAAGAACTTTATGTTGTAGAGGTATACAAGGTAAAACTCAAATTATTTATGGGATCTTGGCCTCTATTATCCACTCAAGCAACGTCTACAGTGTTGTGAAGCTTGAAATGTGGTTAATCCATACGGAATTATAAATCCTATTGTGGAAACATTTTAGTGAAGCATGTTTTTCCTTCCTTCTTAGAAAAAAATCTTACTCAGGTTGGGTAAGTTTAGGGTTTGTTACAGCTACTCTATAAGAGTATATGACACATGCTAGGAACTTGGGAAGTGTAGATACCCAATTTTGAACATGTCATCAAATCCTACAAAAATAACAAAATCTACCTCATCAAATAAATCAAACATATTGATCAACCACACAATCTAAATTCTTATCCAAATGAAATATAAATTTTTAATTAAAATAATTGTACCCAAGGTAGTAGCACCAATAATACTTTTGACTAAGGGGTAGTGCTTTTGCCAAACTTTTAAATTTCATATTTTCTTACCTTGTTATCCTAACAACAAGCAATTTGGAACTAGTGTTAGTATCATTAGAACCAATAACACTTATGACTTCAATTATATTGAATTATATAATACAAAAATAATAAATATAGATAGCTAATTGACATAAGGTGTCTACCAAATTAAATACCTATCATACCAATCATATCTGACATTCCCTAGAGCCCATCACCTAACATGATTGATAGTGAGGCCTCCTATATATCATCACATTCCCAATTCTCTTCTCCATTAATTCCTTCAACTCTCCTTACATTCCCTTCATCCATCAATATGCCTTCAATCAGACCAATCCTTCCAATACAGCTTGCCACCACTTAATCTTGTTATTTTTATCAAATTTCCTAATGGATCCTCTAAGAGAGTTGACTTATATATAGATAGTCCTTGGGGTATACCAAATCAATACACTTTATAATTAGTTAAGCTCTATAAAATTTGGATGATATTTTTTACTAGCAAAACTGTATCTGATTTGATCTTGAATTCTAGATAATAAAACTCCATAATTTTACACTCAACCTTGCATAATGAAGTGTTACCAATTTGGATTTTAACATCTACATATGAATCTCATTGAAGTACTTTTGAGGATATTATTGAATGATATAACACAAAGGTTGTTAACGTTCATGCAAGAGTGGATATCTTAGTTCTAAGATATCCTTTGAATGCATCTACATGAGCATTAGGTAGGCTTCAATTCAAGGCTTTTTAGATTTTCTCCTCAATCCATTTATTTTCTAATCACATTCTTTTCATTATTTATGCATTGTATCTTGTCTTAATTACCATCGTAATTAGGAATTTAGTATTTCATATTAAATAATATCATTTTTAATTTAATCAAATCAATAGCACATCTCTATTTGAATCCCTATACCCTATTAGTTAGGATCTTACATTCTCATCAACTTATTGTGGGTTTACAAGAATCAAAAGTTTCCTAGTAGTGCTACTACACTCTAGTTTCCTATCATAAATATTTCAAATCTCATATTTTGTTACTCTATGAAAACAAACAGAAGTGTTTCCTATAGTTGAGAGTGTCACTAGTGCTTTCGTTGTCTTATAATAATTTTTCTATATATTGATCATAATTATTCTTGGATGATCTATTTTAAATTTCTTTCTAGAATAGGGGTTTGATGATAGTCAACTAGATGGTAGTAATCCTCTAACATATGTACTCTCCTTAAATGTCTAACTATATGGAGTTTTTCTATGTGTAAGTCTAGTGAGAAGTAGAAGGTAAATAAAAAAAATTGGTAATTCATAATTGTAGATGAAAGTGACATGATATCATCACAAATATTTTTGTCTAGCAAGGAATGAAACTAATTTTTTTGTGTTTTAGCTTAGTTTAACTTTTAAACCTTCTATTCTAATTGTCCGATTCTATATGTTTGTCTTTTTATTTTTTAAAATAAAAATATATATATAATCTTATGGGAAATTGTCTTTCATCATTTTATTAGTTAAAATTTATATTTAGATCAAAATATTATGTCTTCATAGTATATCAAAACGCATATAGATTAATAATTTTTGTTGCATTAAAAACTTCCTATGCTCTTGATAAAAAATGAATAAAAAATTATTTCATTTTTTCATCTAAATGAAAAATATGTAGCTATAGATTTTTTCTATCAACATCTTGTATTCTACATTTTGTAGCCTAGTATAGTCATTTAAGTTCAATTTTATGATATATCTAGATTATTTCTAGGATAATGTAGATCAAATAGAATTGTTGGTAACATAGGTGCTTCCAAACTCAAACAACAAACTTTGACCATAAAAAATTTCCCCTATCCTCAAGGTAAGATGAAGCACACCTACTATGGTACAGGGACATAAGAGCTAGTGTACCTCCATTTATCTACAAATTGATGATCCTCTTCATTCTCCATATTACATTTTTTTTAACCTAATGTGAACACCACATGGGTCCCAATATTCCCTTTTGACCAACTTGCCTAATTTGAATATTTTTTTTAAATTAGGTAAACTATAAGCAAGACCACTACATTTTTTTGCATTAGATTAAGTTATATTAAAAAATATATCAAGAATATAAAAAATTTTAGTGCTAATGAGAATATTCATAATTTCTTGAGTAGCCATATTACAAACTATTTGGTTATGTTGTGTATATAGAAATACTTGGCCACTAGTCACCCACATAGGGCATTCTGTATACGTACACCAAATAAGGAGTATATCATGGTGAACTAGTGGGAGTAATGAGGATGTAAATATTACCTCACACATATTAGTCTTGGCTACATATCTAAATAACACTTACATGCAATGTTTTCCTCTCATGTACTGATGACTATATAAAGAGAGTCTGGTATATAGGGAGGTCTTCAAGGTATATTGGTTTAATTAGGTTTATAGAGGTAAGGAATTATAAGCCATTATAAAAAAAATCTTCTTATTTTAAATAAAATTCAAAAGAACTAAAATCTTAATTAATCTCATTTTCTCACTAATCCCTAAAACCATGACCAAAATATGTTACCTAAACCATATCATCGTTCAACAAATGGCTAGTCATATTGACCCTTTAGAAGGGGGCCAATATGAATACCTTTAGTGACCTATAAAAGCTCAAATAATCTAAATTCAAGGGTTTTATAGGCTTATTAGTGAGGTGGCAAGCCCTAATGGGTGGACTTCAATTTGATCCCCCAAAAAAGGACCTCCAAGACATCTTCATAGAAAATACTCATGAATAATTTACCTTCTACTTAAAAATGGCAAATGTCTTGTCTTTTGAAGACACGGTTGAATTGGCCAAATGCATAGAAACCAGAATCCTAAAAAAAGAATAACTTAAAATCAAGAAAGAGGAGGAGAAACATTTCACTAGTCATAAAGTACAATATAAGAAAAAACATAATTTGGGTGATGAGGTAACAAACTCTCAATAAACCAATAATGTAAATACCATTGCAACCCTACAAAATCTTGTCTTGTCCAAATGATAAACCTAAAAGAACTTACACCAAATTAGATCAACATATTTATTCCATTATAGAGCAACTTATTGAAGCCAAAATGATAGATATTCCACCTATTAATCCTATACATCCCACAAAGGAAAATCCTCATAGGTTCCACCCCAACGAGCATTATGACTTTCATCATTTTGATGATCATGCAACCAACAGATGTAATGGCCTTAGAAATCCAATCTAATACCTCATAGATGATGGTTAGCTTATATTTAGTAGTTCCATGCCCCAAACTTATTCCAACCAAGGCCTTAAGGTTTTCCAAAATCCACTTCCTAACCATAATTAAAAAGTAGTAAATCACATTAATTATAAGAGTGTTCCACTCCCAAACCAAAAATATCATGGATACTCTCCACTATTCTAATTAGTTCTCTTCCACCCTTCTCTAGCCTAGACCAAACTCAAATGTAAGTTTAAGGGATCATCATACATCTTAAAATATATTGCACTTGTGTTTGCATTGATTGCTTGCTCACTTGCATGTGTACATGTTGTCTGCTTACATGATTGCTTGCCATCATATCTACATGCACATGCTTGTCATTACCTGGATCACCTATTTTATATCAAGTAAAGAGATCCATGATGATGCAAATGATGATCCTAGTTAGGATAGTTGATATTGCATTGCACTTGCACTAGGTGACTGATGCGAGTGCATACTTCGAGTCCCATTTTTGTGACTCAAACCTAGGTTTGGACAATCATCTATTTACCAATAAAATCTAACTATCAAATTAATATCCCATATCTCTACTAATTTAATCTATCTATTTTTATCATTCAAATCTATCTATCTCTATTAATTTATCCATATTTATGTCTATCAATATAATCATATATATTTTTATCAATCTAATCATCTATTTCTCTCATTGTATATCTCTATTTATCTAGATCATCCCTATAATATCTCAATCAAGTTGATTTGTCTCAAAATCGTATCTATCAATTCTTATAAACTGCCAAAAACCCCATGCCATACGAAGAATACTACAAATTTTGCCAAGTTTTGATGACAAAATCTCTTTTTGCTTCATCATCAGGCTACATGATTGATAATGTGATTTTCCACGATGATGATAGTCCTATCATACCTTATTTATTCTACTTCATCCATGGGTTGTATGATTTCCATCATTATATTCCAAGGTGATGATACCCCTATCAATATTTCATTCTCCTATTTCACTAAGGGCTACATGATTTCCACCATGATAGTCTATAATTATGATAGCCCCATATCTCCCTCCTTTTGTACCAACACATATGGGGCAAACCACACTAAAACGAGATTCTATCTTCCAAAATAAAAGCATTAAATTCATGAATATTTGTAGGTCAAGTAATTAATGTATCCCCTTATATAAACATGTACCCTTATACATATCATGTCTCGTTGGACATATCTTATACATAACATATCCCCTTAGACATAACTTAAATATAGTATGTCCCCATGAACATATCTTGTACATATAATGTCCCCTTCAATATATCTTATATAGCATGTCCCCTTGGGCATATCTTGAAGCCTCCTAAGATCTTGTCCAATACTTAGACTAAGAGACCACCACTTAGGGATGAATCTTATTTGTAAATAGCACATATTTAGCATATCATGTCTCCTTTGACATATCTTTAAGTCACCTAAGTGTTTGTCTAATGATTAGGCTAAGAGGCCACCACCTAGGGAAAAATATTATTTGTACATAACATATCCCCTTGGACATATATCATATTTCTATATAGCATATAATGAGAATATCATGTCCCATTGGATATATCTTGAAGCAACCTTAGCACTTGTCCAATAATTAGGCTAGGAGGCCATTACT
This sequence comes from Wollemia nobilis, assembly GCA_028583015.1. Lineage (NCBI taxonomy): Eukaryota > Viridiplantae > Streptophyta > Pinopsida > Araucariales > Araucariaceae > Wollemia > Wollemia nobilis. Next base: position 37,123,189 of record JAQPPZ010015824.1, on the reverse strand, counting down.
TAGGGGTAAATATTATTCATAAATAGCATATCCCCTTGGATAGATATCATATTTGTACATAGCATATCATGTTCCCTTGGACATATCTTAAACTTTCCTAAGCGTTTGTATAATAATCATGATCAAAGGCCACCTCTTAGGGGAAAAATTACACATATCTTATCCCCTTGGACACATGATTTGCATATATTTATTTATATAGTTGTATATATATTTTGTATCATATCTAACTAAGTCCTCCGAGCAAAGATAATGAAAGTACCCCTAGGGAAATATTTTGTATCATATCAAGCTAATAGAAGTCTCCTTAGGTAAGCTAATGAAAGTATCCCTAGGAAATCTAATGGAAGTCACCCTAGGTATGCTAACAAAGGTCCCCTTGGATAAGCTAACAGAAGTACCCTTGGGCAAGCTAACGAAATTTTCCCTAAGAAAGCTAACAAAACTCCCCTTGGAAAATCTAAAAAAAAGTCCTCCTGGATAATCTATAACAAAAATCCCCTTGGATATATTTTAAAGTCGCCTAAGCGCTTGTCTAATAATTAGGTTCATAGGCCACTGCTTAGAGAGAAATCATATTTATATATGACATGTCCCCTTGGACATATATCATATATCATTTCCTCTTGTACATATATCTATATGTATCTTGTCCCTTCAAACATATCTTAAATTTTTCTAAGCACTTATCTTATAATTAGAATATAATGCCATTGATTAGGGGAAAATCAAACCTCAAGCACATATCACATCACTTAAGCACTTATCCAATAATTAGGCTAAGAGGCCACCATTTAAGGATGAATCAATTATGTGCCTTTAAATGGACCAATCATTTATGTGCCTTTAAATAGATCGATTAATTATGTGTCTTTAAATAGACCAAACAAAAGAGCAAAAAGGTACCCTTTAGGCCCTTTCCTAGGTTAATTGAGTAAAAATATACCTTTAAAAACCTTGGTTAAACAACATTCACCTTAGGATAGTCATTAGATTTTGGCTCCAGATCTATCATTAATTTTATCATCTTACCATTTCATCATGGAATTCTCAATCATCTAATTTTAATCATTTTATTTTAATTAATTTTTAGTTATATACATTCCATCATTTTATTTTAAGCATCTAGTTTTCATCATCTAATTTTCATCATAATTTTTTTATTAGTTGATCATCTAGTTTAAAATTTTTAATCATCAATCATCAAAATTTTGGCAAAACTTTTGGTAACACCCATTTCTCTTTATTTCTAATAATTTTCCTCTTATTTTATTCATATTTTAAACAAACTTCTCTTTTCCCTTAAGTCACCTTTAACTCAACATTAGTCATCAATCATCAACACTTAATCTAATCTCAAATCTATCGAATCGACTCTTTTAGCCCACCTAACTTGTTTTTCTTGCTCATCTTAATTAAATATTTCCTTCTTACCCATTCCCCATATTTTATCATCATTTTTTCATAGCCAAATCGAGTTTCCTTGGTTTAAAGTTCAAGGGGGAACACACCACAGTATGGTGGCATTTTATATCATCCAACTCAATACCTCTCATCTTCTTATTATTTCAAAATTGGGGCATCTACGCCAACTTTTAATGCATTCATTTATACAATAAATGCATCAAAAAGGGGTAAAATGTAGACACCTAATTTTGTGCACTTTAGTCCACCTTAACCCTCATCCACCAACCTTCTGATCAACCAAACTAAATCCATCTTCCACATACCCAAATTTTTAAAACTATTTTTAGGGCATTAATTCCAATTAAAAATATTCATAAAAATTTACCAAAATACTTCTACTAGAATGGGATCAAAAAGTTATTTCCAATGATTATATATATGCCTATACTTCTATAGTGACCAATGCCACAAACTTGCTTAAAGTTGGGTATCATAAGGTCAACTCGTGGTGCTCGAAGTACCTTCTAGAAAACTTGGGCACTACAAGTTCAACCTATTGTGCTCATAGCACCTTGTAACAAACTTGGGTTGTAAGTTCAACCTATAGTGCTTGTAGCACCTTGTAGTAAACTTAGGCACTACAAGTTAAACCCATAACACTCGTAGTGTCTTATAGTAAGCTCAAGCATTACAAGTTCAACCCAACACTCGTAGTGTATTTTAGCAAGCTTGGGTACTTCAAGTTCAACCCACAATGCTCGTAACACCTTGTAGTAAGCTCGGGTATTGCAAGTTCAACCTGCAGTGCTTGTAGTACCTTATAGCAATCTTGGGCACTACAAGTTCAACATTGTAAGATTAATCTGCAATGCACCTTGTAGCAAAATTAGGTAGTACAAATTCAACTTGTAGTGCTCATAACATCTTGTATAAATCTCAAGCACTACAAGTTCAACTTGTGGTGCTCATAGTGCTTTGTAGCAAGCTCAGGTGCTACAAGTTTAATCCACAACACTCGTAATGCGTTGTAACGATATCAGACACTATATGTTCAACTCACAGTGCTTGTATCTTCTTATAGTAAACTTGGACACTGCGAGTTCAACTTACAATACTTGTAATACCCTTAGCAACATCAAGCACTATAATTTTAGACCTATAGTGCTTGTAGCATCATTGATTGGAAAATAATAATAATAAAATAATGAAAGAGAGAAACCTTTGGGAGCTACAAGTCCAAACATGCAATTCCCCTAGATCCTTTGGTCTTACCAAAAAATTGGGCACCATAGATGCAACGTTTTAAACTTACACCAAAAACCATCAGTTTTGGCAACTATTTTCCTAAATTTGACCCTTATGATTAAAATTTGGTTGCCCAATAATCCTGTTTCAAAATGGTTATAGAAAAATAAGTTGTAGCATCTTGTCTAATGATGCCTCTCACTTTGGCATGTGTGAAATCCCTATAGCATACCTCTTAGGATCCCCTAGCACATGTAAAATCCCTAGGGTGTGCTTCTTAGGCACACCCCAAGCCAAAGCCCATTTCTTGGTATAACTTTTCACATCATTTTTTGGATCAGGCCTGCTAATTCAAGGGCCACGCCTGGAATTTTTCTTGAACTCTTGTTTTTTCCTCCAAGAAGCTTCTTAGTCTTCTATAAATTCATTCCATGAGGAGTGCATTTTCAAATCATGCCTTCTAGATAATAGAACTCTACCAAAATCTCTTTTAAAAAGAAGTTTACTAGGTAACAAAATTTTGCCAAAATCTCTTTGCAACTATTTTCTCATTTAGACCACATTCCCACCAAACTATTCATTCAACACTTTGTTCCCCTTTTCCCTTACTACCCAATTCTCATATTTTATCCCTTGAAAGCATGAAAGGTATTCTAGTTAGGAGTTGAGAATTTTTATTAAGCATTCCAAGCATCTAGAGGACTCTCAAGGGACAAAAGGAAGGGACAATTCTCTTGCACCTAGTTGTGTCTCTTCCTTTTTTTCACATTTTTTACCTAGCCTCGTCTTTATTTTACCTTGGCTAATATTATTATCTCACAAATGTTTTATTGTTTTTACTTCATAATATATCTATCTATAATATCTCCTGCATCTACTACTAGCTATTGTGCTTGTTTATCAATCTTGCTCATCCCTTGTTTATTTTGATTTCAATTTAGTTACATTTATTTAATATTTCACACTTGCATACTTGCACATCTACATATTGCATACCTTCACAACACTTTGATCTTGTATCACCCTTACAATCAATTATTGTTGCCATTTTAAAAATTATTTCTTATTTTTCTTCCTATATGCACATTCCACTATTGTTATTTTAACATTATCTTGTTATTTCTTAGTATCTGCACATTCCACTATTGTTATTTTATCATTGTCTTGTTATTTCTTTGTATCTGCACATTCCACTACCAATTTTAAGATTTTCTTGTTATTATTTTTTCTCATATCTACACATTTCATTTTTGTTATTCTAATATTGTGTCTTGTTTTTATTTCATCCTCATATTTGCACATTTCATTGCAATTTTTAATATTGTCTTGCTATTATTTTCTCTTTCACTCACTATTTAATCTTGTCCACTTCTATTAATTTTTTAATTAGTTCAATCATTTTTAGCATGCATACTTGCATATTGACAAGCATATATAATATGGTACCTTGATCTAGTCTATTACATCTCTTCCTATCACATTTTTGCTGCTTCTTGGCATACCCATCCCTTTGAAATGGTCCCCACATTCTCAACATTGCATATATCATAGTTTTTGGCTAGTGGTTTGCTTATTTTGCTGGCAAAAGTAAAACTATTGTGGGACTATAGATTATGCAACAATCTTGCCATTAGAATATTTATAATAGCCCTCATCCATATTTTCAAAATTTCTAAATAAGATAAGGGTCTGACCCATTGATTAAGAAAGTTCTTTGCCTCCTCTTAGGTCAAGCAAACCCCTCTATGCTAACTCTCATTTTTCATTGTAGATTCTTTTACTTGTGCTAACAACATATTCACAATATTGAGCAATGCATTTGGTACTACAACAAAACTAGGTACCCTCATTTTAGAACCTTTGTTTTTCTACTACTATAGGATAGATTTTGTTTGCTATTTGTCATAGTTTAAGCCTCTATTTTCTAGTTAAATTATTATTAAGGATAGTTCATTTACCTATAATATGTAAGAAAGAGATCTAGCATATAGGCTACATTAGAATAATTTATTTGACTACACTTGTCTCTTGTGCCCTTGCCTTGAAAAGAGAAAGAACATTTACTTTTATTGTATCATTCAAATCGAAGAATTATATAGCATAGATTATGTTTTCTTTCATTTTTTGCTTTCTTGTATTTTAGACCAAATTAGGCATCAAAGATTTTAAAAAATAATAATAGGAGGGAAACATTGTTTTCCCTTTAGAACTATAGGTGTTGCAAATTTATACATAAAATATAGTCTAGGCTCTTACAACTTGAAACATATATCTTAAACATATCGAGGTAAGAGAGGAGTCTAAGTTATTCACATAATTGAAGATATCCTTAAGGTCCCTCTTACAAACTTCCATAACAACTACAAAACTAATATCGAGGGTTGGCAATGGAGCTTTATGAATATTCTAACCAATTAAGGCCAAGAGACATTCTCAAATAAAACATTGAGACAAAAGAAAAAGAGAGAAATCTAAATGGAATGATAATATATAGCAAGTTATTATCATATATGGAATTGGACTAAGATTTTCTTGTCATATGAGATACTTCATCATAAGATAATATATTTGTTGTAACAAGTCAAAAAGAGACCATGCACCTATCTACTAGCATTTTCAAAATCCTTTATGGATATATAATTTGGGTATGTATCATTATGTACATCATCATGATTCATTATTGGGTTTAGGCATATAGAAAATATGATAATAATTCAAATATCAAATAATGCAGAGTCCCAAGCCAAAATGCATTATTTTTAAGCATCTTTACTACAATTTTGGTTTACGTCTACCCATTTATGAGTAATTTACATGAACTACTCTATGAGTTCCTTTAATTTCTTTATACTAGTTTTAAAATCTATTAATTCCATTTGATTTACATATATACAATGAATTTACTTGAAGGTTGTGACATTTTCATAATTTTATGTGCCTAATTTGTCATGAGTAAAGAGAGAAAAAGGACCCATAAAAATACATAAAATGATATGCAAAAAAAGTATAAAAGAAGCAAGATATAACACAAAGATCATTATATTTACTCAAGAATGATATATAAAATACCACAAGGTTTTAGGATATTTCCAATCTAAGACATCCATATATACCTATGTTCATCACATCAAATACCATCTCTTGGGAGGTTGTTACACAATACTTGCAGTCCCTTGAGGTGATTCTCAATTGCTCTATCCTAATCCTTTGTCTTATCAACCATGATTCCAATCTAGATATCCTCTTTATACAAGGTCATCCCTCAAGGTAGATACCTTTCCCAAGTATCTCTATCATCTACCTCTTCTACTTTTTCTATGCTAGCTTCTCTTCCATATAAGTTAACCTCGTGGTCATCACATCCCCCCTAATAAGGTCTCCTTTATGAGTGTTATTAATGCTCTCATTGTAATTCATTTTTCAAATCCAGGGTGATGTCCTAAGGATGTATGCAATAGAGGTTATTGGAATGGTAGCTTAGATATCAGGACTCTAGACTGTCCTAAGAAAATTGAGAATCATAATGTCTTTGTAGAACAAAAGAAACTATACTAAGTTGCACACTTTGTTTGAAAAGAAATACTATCTAATTTGCAGAATTAAATCAACAAAAAAGGATCTATTCTAATCTTTAAGTAAAATAAAATAGCAAAAAAAACAAGAATTAAATGTTGTAATTGAAACTAATTTAACGAAATGAAAAGTACAAGAATTGATTGAAATTAAAATGCTAAAATAGAATAGAGTTGAAAATAGGGAAAAACTGAGTTTAAAAGCATAATTTATCTTAAGCAAAACTGCAATAAATAAACTTGATTTTATGTTGCTAAAATTGAAATGCAAAAAAGTAATATTTAGAAAAAGAAACTTGTAACTATCGCTACCAAAACTTCCATTGTTCCTGAGAGTGGACCCTTACTCTAAGGTTCAGCAGAAGGAAGTAAGATTCAACAGAGACTAAACTATCTTACAAAGTCAACTAATTCATGCAAGAAACTTGAAACAATCAAGTCTAAAATGAATTACTACACTTTTATTGAATTCTTCAAAGTTTGTACAATGTGTTACTTTTCTGAGTTTTTCTATTGCTAGTTTCTACTAAATTTGCCAAAGGGGCATACAACAATATTTATCCCCAACTTCATTTCCTACGAACATGGGTTAAGTTCCTACGAACATGGGTTAAATTGGGAACCAATTTATTTTTCATTAATTATACAATACTACTATGAAATCTGACCATTCTAGATTTAGGACAACATGTTAGATTGGATAAATTTTCCTATCTTCACACCTCCATTCATTGTGGATTGACTTGAAATAGACCTAGGGCAGATTCACATTGAATTTGGAACCTCCAACTCATCATTTATATCTTGAAATCTACTATAATTATGCTCTATTTTTAATACAAGTTGACTGTAGTGCTTTGGAACATGTGGCAGGTTGTTCAATTCATGTGAAACCTTCAGTTGCTAGCTAATTTTTTGATCTCAGATTCAAGGATATGACTCCCCATTATTGCTTGTGCATTGAGAAGGTGTTTTGACCACTTATTTGGGCATGTTATCATTTTTTTTGAGAAATTTGTAGTTTGATGCCTAGATGTTTTGGAGCATTTCTTACAGTTTTCTATTATACATGCCTGTAGTGATCTGGTACTTGTACAAAATACACAGTCTAGCACCAGATAGTTATAGTAGCACAAAACATAGGTGAAAAGTAATCTAAACACATAAACCAATAGATTTTTATATCTATTAAAAATTCTACTAGTTATGATGCATTTATTCTATATCTATTCTATGTTTTTTTAATGCTAAAATCATGCAATTAATCAAAATAAATGCAAAAAAATATGTCTAAACAACAAGTTATCATTTCTTAAAATTTACCACATTAACATTAACATTAACACAAATAATAATTAAAATACTTGGCACAAACTATAGTATTTAGACAAAAGTGAGCAAAATTATGTGAAATATCTTTGAAATAATGAGATATTTTATGATCTCATCACTTTAATCAATGTTGTTTTCCTTCTATGGGACCATACCAGATTAGTAGGTGAGATGGGTTCCCTCTTCCTTAGGGAGATGGACAATTCATCCCATATTTGCCTACATGCCAACCTTGCATTGTCAAAATCATCCCTACAAAAGTTTTGAAAGTTGGTTATGCTCTCCCGAACATGTTCAAGGTAGGTTTCTTTGTTATCTGTATTACCCATAAAACAAAAAAGTGTGCTAGCTAAGACCTTTGGATTGGGTTGGTCATGTCTCAACAAAAGTCTAGGCCCTACTTCCCTAACCTTGTACTATCACAACTCATATTGCCATAACATTTGGTTGCACAAAGTAGAAGTGAAGACCCTGAGCTATATATCACCAATATAAATGTGTGGCAAAAACTGAATATCATCATATAATGTAAACTTGTGCACATAAAATTCACACAATAAATTTTTCTACTCCTTTGGACTTTGCAAGAATGCTTCAATGAAAATTTGACTAGAAGATAAATCATAGGGGATTTCAGAAAAAATCATCATTACCTACCATATGTAATATCGTTCTTTTAAGAACAAACTGTAGATGTGGGCATGTCCCCTGCATTCCACTATTTTTTTTGCAATGTGGCACAAGTCTCTAATTTTTGTTTTCAAAGCTACTAATCCTTCATTTTACCTTCTGTTTTGTTCCTCCAAGGGTTGTAATGTTGCAAGACGTTCTTCCAAAAAATGGTATTGAGCCATACATCTTGCTATTGCTACATTATGGTTGTCTAGTGAAATAAGACCCTATGGAATTGCAACAATTGGGTGTGGAATAGGTTCTTTAGGAGTTCATTATGTGATTCTTCCCTTGTAGCTTGTTCACTATTTATGGTTTTTACAATAACCTGTTTTTCTTCCACTTCTATTTATGTCTCAGGCTGGTCTATCTCACTCTGCTAACTTGGTATCCTATATGTTGGGATTTCTTTCTCTAGAGCTCTTTCTTGTCTCTTTTGTTCTGAAGCATGCCTTAGCAAGTCTTACCCCATTATTTATATGGGTGCATGTTCCAACGTAGCTTGCACTGGTTCTTATTTCGAAGTATCCATTGCTTGCCTATAACTCTCCACATTTTTCATATATTCTTTTCCTGCTTGTCGCACAAACACTTCCTCTACATTTTTTGGAAAATCTATAAAAGTGGTGTCCATAACAGGATTAGGTGGGACTAGTTCCTATTTTGCAATAGTAGTCATATTCATGACAAGGTTGGCTAAATTTTTCCTTTGTTCAACGATTTCTAGCAACTGAGCAACAAACCTAAGTAGAATATTTGTTGCTTCTTCACCAACGATAGATTTAGGGGGTGCATTTTATTTTTCTTTTAATTTATCCTTAAGTTCATATAACTCTTGCAAAAGCTAACAAATATATTTTTCTTTTTCTTTTATTTTCTCCTCATCTTTCTTTATCCATTTTTGTTGTGTCTTGATGGTGACTCTAATAGCTTTTACATGTGGTGAGTCTTCAGTTTCTATTTCTGAATCATCTTCCTATTCTGCTGGATTATCGACTTAGTTGAATATGTAGGAATGGGATTTGAAATAGGTGGTTCGGGCAAATAATTTACCTATAATGGTTCCTCTATTTTTGCAAGAATATCAAAATCCTACTCATCCTCATCTTTTGCAATGATCAACCTCCTTCTTCTTCGCTTTTGGGGCTTAGGAGGTGTTGGCTCTTTCATTTTAGCAACTAATTTTTTTTTGCCTCAAAGTTCTCCTAAGAGGAGGTGGCTCTAATGGGGTTTGTTGTTCATAGTGCTCTTTTGATGCCTTCTCCTCTCTTCCACTAGAGATAGTCTCAACTGACCTGGTCACTTTTGCAGCTATTTTTGTTTGTTTTATAGCTTGTTCTCCTTACCTCTTTTTGTGTGTCAAATTTATCCAATGCTTCCTCTTATTATTTTTTGGTGATAGACCTTGTTCTGTCTTCCCTAATTGGTTGCTCTATACTTCTTCCATCCTAAGGTTGCTTTCCCTTGTTCTATAGATTTTGCTAAAGATTCTTTAAAATCTTTTGAAATTGATGTCTTTTCTGTTGAATAAGGTTTTGCCTAAGTAGAGTCTTCTTTTGTGGTGTTTGATACAAAGGTTTATTCTTGGGTAAATATATCTATCTAGGTAGACACCTTTGTATCCCCACTCTTGATGACAACTCTTATTTTTCTCCTGTGTTGTTCTGTAGGTTCAATTTAAGATTTTCTCTTTCTGCTACCTCTTGATCTCTTCTCAGTAGATACAAGTCTACTAGTCAAGGAAGGTTCCCATGCAACTTTTGGTTGTTTAACCTTTGATGTTGTGGTTTCCTTGTTTCTAGGTTTCCTTGAAGTAACTGGGGTATCTACAACACTTGATTTTGTTGCACTCCCAAACCCTTCTCCCTTCTCTTTCTAAGAGTTCTTAGAGACAAAGCCCTCTATCCAAGGCTCTAAAATCTTTTGAACAATGGGGGTTCCCCTTGAAATGATATTTGCACAATAGTTTTATTAGACAATGATGTTTGACAGACCCTTGTCCCTCTCAAAATTATTTTTCCATGTCATGAAGAGCATGGTGCAAATACAAGGTCAGGTTAATCTTGAGCTCTAGTTTCTTAGCATCATGTCTCAGGTGAGTTAACAGTTTAATGTGATGTCCAACTAACACAACAAACTAATCTTCATAGGTCAAATATATAATCACCCAAATGGCAACTTTGTCGTAGGATGTTTTTAGGATTTTTCTTTTTAAACCCATGCAAATACGATTACTAGTATGCAACTGAGGTTCCAGGTCATCTTCCTCTATGAATGTATTCACTAATTTCAAAAGGGTGGCCCTAAGTGCTTTTGTTAACTCTACTCCCTCACAAGGAATTTTAGTAATTTCACTAAGGATTATAGGAGTTACCTTAATTTTAATGTCATTGATGCTTAATTTTCCATTTCAAATGGTTCGTGTGAATTGTTCTGCTAATCCTTCTAAATACCCCTTGAATTTACGTAGAAATGGAATCCATCTCGCTCTTCAAAATATTGCAACAACTTCTAGGTGACATTGCAGTTATTTAGTATCGCTCAACTTAGCTTTTTGCTTCTATCCTCCCATGTCATTTTTTCTCTATCACATGTTCTATCTTTTGTGTTCTACAACTCTTCTCTACACTCTCTAGTTTTTTCCTTCTACAATTTCTCTATTTTAAAATGAAAGAGGAGATTTTTGGGTCAAGGAGTTGGTGCTTATGACATTACGATTACTATGTAATCATACTCAAAGGGAACCATATGCTCTACAATATGGTGAATTCAATTCGAAGACACACATGTGAGATTTGCGTACTCCCCATGCATGCACGATAAAACACATGGTAGGTAGTAAGTTAGGCATGACATGATTTAAATTTTATTTATTATTTTGGTGTGGATAGTGATGATAGTTGGAACCTGCATCTAGTTAATCCCACATGCATCATTAATATGACAATTCCCTATACATACTGATTTAGATGATTGATCTATTAGCGAACAGTCCAGATTTTTTTGGCCACCACACAAACACTTCCTTATATTGAAATAACTTACCTAGAGCTCTCCCCAATTCCCATAGGTTCTTTTCCTTCCCACCGCAAAAACACTTTATAATTTTTGACCCCCTTTCTTCTACAGAAGTGGTATCCATAACAGGATTAGGTGGGACAAATTCATGTTCTACAATAGCAGTCACGTCATGACAAAATTGGTTGGAGTTATCCTCTATTTATTGATTTCTTGCAACTGAGCAACAAACCTAAGTAGAATATTTGTTGCTTCTTCACCAAGGATAGATTCAAGGGGTGCACTTTATTTTTCTTTTAATTTATCCTTAAGTGCATATAACTCTTACAAAAGTTGACAAATATATTTATCTTTTCCTTTGATTTTCTCCTCAGCTTTCTCCAGTCATGTATCTTGATGATGACTCTGGCAACTTTTACATGTGGTGAGTATTTAGATTCTATTTCTAAATCATCTTCTTGTTTTGTTGGATATGACTCAGTTGAATATGTGGGAATGGAATTTGAAACAAGTGGTTAAGGAAAAGAATCTACTTGTAATGGTTCCTCGATTTCTATAGTAATTTCAAAATCTTGCTCATCCTCATCTTCTACAATGATCTACTTCTTTCTTCTTTGCTTTTGGGGCTTAGGAGGTGTTGGCTCTTTCATTTGAGCAGCTAAATTTTTCTTTTGCCTCAAACTTCTCTTGAGAGGAGGTGGCTCTGATTGGGTTCATTATTCACAATGCTCTTTTTATGCCTTTTTTTCTCCCTCACTAAAGATAGACTCAACTGACCTAGTCACTTTTGTAGTTATTTTTGTTTATTTTCTAGGTTGTTCTATTGTTTCTTTTTGTGTCCAAAAATTTATCCAATGCTTCATTTGATTGTATTTTGGTGGCAAAACTTGTCCTACATTTCCTAATTGGTTGCTCTGTACTTCTCTCATCCTGAGGTTGCTTTCCCTTCTTGGCTGGCTCTGGTTGGTACTCCTCTTATTTTGTAGATTATGCTAAATATTATTCAGAATCTTCTAAAATTGATGTCTCCTATATTGAAGAAGGTTCTACCTGAGCAAAGTCTTCTTTTGTGGTTTTTGATACAGAGAGTTCTTCTTATAAAGAGATATCTATATGGGAAGACACCTCTGTATCCCCACTCTTGATGACAACTCTTCTTTTTCTTCTTTGTTGTTATATAGGTTTAGTTTCAAATTTTCTCTTTATGCTACCCCCTGATATCTTCTTAGTAGATACAGATCTACAGGTTGAGGAAGGTTTCCTTGCAGCTTTTGGTTGTTTAACCTCAGATGTTATGGTTTCCCTATTTCTAGGTTTCCTTGAAGTAATAGGGGTTACTTACTACAACACTTGATTTTGTTGCACTCCCAAACCCTTCTCCCTTATCTTTATAAGAGTTCTTAGAGATAAAGCCCTCTATCCAAGGCTCTAAAAATATTTTGAATGATCAAGGATTCCCCCTAAAATATTATTTGTACAAAACAATTATCAGACCATGATGTCTGACAAACCCTTGTCCCTCTCGAAATCGCTTTGTCATGACATGAAGAGCATGGTGCAGGTACAAGGGCAGGTTAATCTTGAGCTCTGGTTTCTCAGTACCATGTCTTAGGTGAGTTAATAGTTTAATGTGATGTCCAACTAACATAGCAAATTGACCTTCACAGGTCAAATATCTAATCACCCAAATGGCAACCTCATCCTAGGATTTTTTTAGGCTTGTTCTTTTTAAACCCTTCCAGATACAATTGCTAGTATGCAATTGAAGTTCAGGGTCATCTTCCTCTTTGAATGTATTCACTACTTTAGGTAGGGTAGCCTTAAGTGTTTTTGTTAACTCTACTCCCTCACAAGAAATTTTAGTAATTTCACTAAGAATTTTGAGAATTACCTTAATATTCATGTCGTTGATGTTTGCTTTGCCATTTCAGAGGGTTCGTGTGAACTTTTCTGCTAATCCTTGCAAATGGCCCTCGAATTTACATAGAAATGGCATCCATCTCATTTGCCAAAATATTTCAACAACTTTTGTGTGACACTACAATTCATCATTATCGCTCAGCTTAGATTTTTGTTTTTATCCTTTCATGTAGCTTTTTATCTATCACAAGTTCTATGTTTTGTGTTCTGCAACTCCTATCTGCACTCTCTAGTTTTTCCCTTCTACAATTTATTTGTTGTAAAATGAAAGAGAAGATTTTGGTTCATGGAGTTGGTGCTTACAACATTATGATTACTGTGTAATCATACTCAAATGGCACCACATGCTCTGAAATATGGTGAATTCAATTTGAATACACACATGTGAGATTTGCGTACTTCCCATACATGCATGATAAAACACATGGTAGGTTGTAATTTGGATGCGACATGATTTAAATTTTCTTTATTCTTTTGGCATGGATAGTGACAACAGTTGGAACCTGTAGCTAGTTAATCCCACACGTGTCATTGACTTGACAATTCCCCATGCATACTAATTTGGACGGTTGATATGTTAGTGAATGATCCAATTTTTTTTTTACTCAGCTTAGGTTCCTTGGTAATCATGGCACCATCATCCGCTTTTTTCAATGCCACATATGCTTCAAAATTGTGTGATCACGTGTTTTCAAGGCATTGTCTTGATTCATGTTTTTGAACGACATATGATTGAAAATGGGTGCACCTTGGATCATTATGTTGTGACAAGTCCTAAATACATACCACCTATCATGGCATAATACAATCATTTCATTTCTATTTTTCTTTTGAAATAAATTACTTTTACATGTGCAAAATATATTTGAATTTGGCATGATTTGATTGAACCTATTTTATACATAATTGTTATGTTGGAGCACAGAAAGCAATTCCTCTCTCATTTTCAAATTTTTTCGGAGGTGAATCCTTTAAAACCAAAGGTATGCCAGAACAACTTTCGGGTATTTAATTTTGCTAATTATATACATAATTATGTCAAGCATTTAATCTTTATTTATGCAATATTAAAGCTAATTAATAGTAAGATTGAAAAAATGCATACCTAATTGCTGAAGAGATTTCATGCACCTTTTGAATTTCTTGTTGATTGCATATTTAGGATTTCTAAAATCTCAAAAGTAGATAGATGGAGTAATTAGAATTTTACAAATGGTAGAAAATCTTGTAAGGGAAACAAGCCAAAACCCAGTTTTTATGTAAGCCTTAACTCAATAACACCTCAAAGAGGTTTTCACTATTGAATTATTCACTTCTTTTTTTAATATCAAAAGAGGCCACCATTTTTGGCTTTCAACCATCTCCTATCTCAATTATGTCCATGAAATATTTTCACAACCAAGATTATTCTCTTTTTGTTTTTTGTTTTTTTTTAAGATTCAAAGATATGATCATTTGGAATATGTAGAAAAGGAAGCCTCTTCTATCACATGTAAGTCAAACTATGAAAAATACTGAGCGAATTCCACCTTTGTTAGTGGATTATAGTACAATCGCAAATGATGCCCATTTACCACTAATTTTCTTCTTGAACCATCAATTGGAGAAAGTCAAACAACTTCATTCTCGAATACTTCTTCAATTTGATATGATCCTAGCCACCGAGTTTGTAGCTTGCCAATAAAATTAGCATAGCGAGAATCAAACAACAATGTCCAATCACCAGGTTCATACTTGTTGCTCTTAATATAACTATCATGCCATATTTTTCATTGTTGTTGAATGATCTTCGTTTGGTGAAGTGCCTCCAATCGAAGTTCATCCAATGCATTTAATGGCAAAATTCTCTCTTGTACCTGTGACAACTCAATGCCAACTTCCAAAGATGTAAGAAGTGCTAGTAATTCAAATTTAATTGGAAAAAAAAATTTCTTACCATAGACCAATTCATAAGGTGTAAATCTTGTAGTGGATTTCCATGTAGTATTGTATACCCAAATGGCCTCCGGTAACCTAACCATCCAATCTTTCTTGTGAGAAGCCATTGTTTTGTTAAAATATTTTGTAGTTATCTATTTTTGACTTCTACCTGACCATTTTCTTAGGAGTGATATGGTGACGACTTCTTATGTTTAATTTTATATGTAATTACACCCACATTTGAATAGTACACCATTGATCCACTTGAATGATGAACTTTGTTTAACTAATTGTCATTTTCCCGAGGAGTGAAGTGAGAGGGAACTTTTCCTATTGCTAGAGAGTTGGCAATATCATCAAATCATGGTGATTGTACTAAGATATTACAAATAATATTTCATCAGGAAAATAATCCTCTATTGGTTGATCCTCACTTGTGATGTTCAGCCTTGACAAGAAGTCAACTACAACATTCGTTTTTCCAAGCTTGTCGACTATAGTAATGTCAAACTCTTATAGTAGTAGCAATCATCGTATTATTCATCCATTAACTAATAGTATGTTCATGAGGTATTTAATTGTAGCATGATTAGTATGAATAAACACTTGATATCTAGAAATGTAGTGAAAAAATTTATTGATAACATATGCTACTGCTAAAAATTCTTTTTCAGTAGTAGTATAATTATTTTCAGTAGTAGTATAATTATTTTCAGCTCCTATCAAGTTTTTACTGATGTAATAGATAGCATAATGCTCTTCATTTTCTACTTGGCCCAAAGTTGCCCCAATTGCAGTGTTAGATGCATCGGTTTGGATGTGAAATGGAAGTTTCCAATCTAGATCTCATAACACAGGTGATAGTAGTCAATTTTTCTTTTAAGGTGTCAAATGCAATTTGACACTTTTCTGTCCAATTGAATTCATAATCTTTAGTCAACAAGGTAAACATGGGGCTCACAATTGTACTAAATTTCTTGATGAAACAACAATAGAAACCAATATGACCCAAAAAACTCCTAACATCTATTTGAGTTTGGGAAGCAAGCAAGTTTTTGATAATCTCTATCTTCTTAGGATCTACTTGTATTCCTCTAGACGAGATATGATGTCCAAGAACAATACCTTCATCCATCATCATAAAACATTTCTTAGGGTTTAGAGCCATATTGTAAGTTTCACAACGGGTTAAAAACTTTGTCAAGATTTTCTAGAGTTTCATCAAAAAAATTGCCACACTATGAAATCATCCATGTAGATTTCAACACAATCATTGGTCAATTCAGAGAAAATAACAAGAACGGCTCATTGGAAAGTTGTTGGGGCATTGCAAAGTCTGAAAGTTAAAACTCTATAAGCAAAAGTTCCCCATGGGAAAGTGAAAGTTGTTTTCTCTTCATATTCAAGTGCTACCTGAATTTTGATTATATCCACTAAATCCATTGAGAAAACAAAAATTATTCTTTCTAGTGAGTGTATCTAACACTTGATCTATGAACAGTAATGAAAAATGGTCTTTATGCGTAGCTTTATTTAGTTTTTTATTATCGACACACTTGCATTTTTTTTTTTTGGAACGATAACCAATGGAAAAACCCATCGACTATTAGAAATAGGGTAGATGAATCCTTCTAACAATTTCTTAATTTCATCTTTAACGATATCAAGTAAAGTAGGATTCAATCTTCTTAATGGTTGTCTTACAGTTTTAACATCCTCTATGTAAATACGATGAGTGCATATATCTAGATGAATCAGTGCCATATCTTTATATTCCCATGCAAAAGCTTTGGGATGTTGGCTCAGCACATCAAATAATTTTACCTCCTAGTCATTAGTCAACCAACTATTGATATTTAAAAACTTTCTAGGTTGTATTTTGATTTGTTTTATACTAGGATGTATTCAATTGATTTCTTCAAAATTACTTATTAATGAGTTAAAGAGGTCAATGATGTGGTAGAAGATAATGGAAGATTTATGTATCTTTATCAAAAGTGATTCCTTATGGAATTAGATTTGATATAGGGCAATGAAAAGATGAAAGATGATGATGCCATCCATGTGGTAAATTAAAGAAATTGTTTTGTATTGAAATGGATGGCAAATGTTCTTGTTCTATATCATTCCATGGTTCATCTTCAAGCCTTGAATCATACAAATTGTTGATCATAACAATTTCTTCAAAAATAACCTTTTTCAATGGATCCAATTCTTTTGCATGATCCTTTATAACTATGGTGGCCAAAGTTGAAATGTTCTCTTTGTTTTCCTCATCTGATTCAAGAAACCACAAGTTACCAGAACAATTGATTGAAGGTTTTGCAAGAGGATATAGAGAGATTTTATTTGAGTCAATTCCATTAGAAATTATCATATCTCCTAACCTAAAATCAATTAAAGTGATTGTCATAGAAGGCCAAGGCCTTTGTAGAATCCTTGGGTAATTATTTATAGTATTTAGGGGTTGTAATACTAAAAAATCGACTAGATATTCCCATGATGAAACCATCACAGGAATATTTTTTATGACTCATGCTAGTTTAGCAACTGATCTATCAACCTGTGGATGTCATATTTAGGTTATTTAATTGTAATGTTTGCACTGTATCCTTCGTCATAGCATTAATAATTGCCCCTAGGTCAATCAGAACATTAGATATATGCATTGATCCTATGGTTACTATGACTATTGGACTTCTTGGATCACCATACTATACAATTCAAAATGGAAGAGTTCCTTCTACACAGTATAAAAGGACTTTTATAGATGGAATCGGTGTAATGTGCAGTGTTCCTCCACAACCAGAGTCTTTGGAAAAATTGTTGGAAACAAGGTTTGAAGAATTCAAGATTCTTAGCATAAAGGTAGAAAAATGTCATTCCGAACTAGCCCAGCTTGAAGAGAATCTAGGCAAAGGAATTGTTCCCTATAGCCTACAAATGGAAAAACCATGCCTTCAACTTTTAAACGAATATATTAATAAACAGTTTTCTGATGAGTTAAAGGTACTCAAAAAAAAAATGCTTGGAAATAACAAAATTGTACATCTGTAATTTCAAACATTACGCAGAAAAATTAGCTACTCAAACCAATGATTATATTCCTAACATTTTATTGCCTACAGTTAAGGAAATTCTTGCAAATTCTATATATAAACACAAGACAATTTCTTAGAAAATTGCTTTGGAATGGGAATCCCAAATTAAAAAGCCTTTTGAGGGAAAGCTCCAAGCCTGGAGAGTTGAAATGCATATCCAAAAAGACATACAAGAGAAAGTCAAAGCTGCTCAAAAAAATGTTGCTTCAAAAGTCTTAGAAGTTAGTATGTCAGAAGCTACAAAAAGCACAGCCAACTTGGTTAAAAGAGAAATCAAACAACTCGATCGTCTGGAAAATACTAATCACAGGCACCCAAAAGAACATTCCAACACAACACAACAGGAATAAAAGTCGTAATAGAGGGCCAAACCAGAGAGCCTCTACTACACAAAAAATGCAATCACAACAACATGCACAACATAAAAACAAACATCAACAATAAAAACCACAACAAAGGAATAAACAACCAAAATAACAACAAAGGCAGCAGTAGCAACAGGGGCGTAATTTTAACTTTCAGGGCCCTTCTCCAAGAAGACAAAAGAAGGGGAGAAATTTTCAAAACCACAATTCCTCTGTGCAACAACAATTGTAACAGGACAATGGAAGAAATTTTCGCAACTCTGGTTTTGGGAATCCTAAAAAGGTTTTTGCCCCATCTATTCAAAAGCAGGGAGGTTGGGGTTCTTCCGTCGCCAAAATGATGGCAGAAACCAAAAATAACCCCTTGGTCCGTAATTTTTAGCCCACAAGATTTTGGCCATTGGTATTTTTAGTCTTGTCTGGGCTATGGATGACAAAATCACAAATCTTGCCATCCATAAAATTTTCTCCAGAAAACTTACCTAGAATGAAATTGAGACCCTCAACCTAGGTTTAAAGTTCCTCCCTTTTCCTCCTCTCATGGCCAAAGAGGTTCTAAAACAAGAGTTTTTAGTTTTTTGTAGATGCCTTCATCTCAAATGGTTCTTTGACTAAGAGGTGGCCCTCCAAAACCGCCTAAGCCCATTGATCCTTTCTGTGTTTCCAACCCATGTTTTAATCCCTCACAATTTTGCAGGCCTTCGAAAGAGATTATCAGCATGGGTGAAAGATTCCTCAATAACAAATTATCTGCTACCAATCTCACCCGCCAACATGACTTTCTACCCTATATCTGCTATATCATCCATTCCCTTGCCAATGACAAATCCATTATCATTAGGCCTGCAGATAAAAACTTAGGTGTTTGTGTTTTGTCCATGGACTGGTACATTTCAAAAGGTTTTTCCCAACTTTCATATCATAATGTGTACTTTAAAGTGAATAATCCCCTATTAGGATTATTTTTATCAGCTCTAGGACTTGCTTGGTTGAGCTTTTAGGAGGAATTTGTTTTCAGAAAACCACAGGAAATTTATGCTCCAGGTAACACCATCCTCTACCAAAGTGTCTTTTACCTGCAACCCAAAATCCACAAGCCTAGTCTGGTCAACCCATCTATTCGTATTATGGTTTCATGCTCGAACCTACCTCCAAATGGCTTCATCACCTACTCCTACCAATTTTGTTGAAGCAGAAAAATCATCTCTTGGATTCCATATCTCTAATTAAAGATTAACATGGTCATACTTTTCCTCAAGACATCATTCTTTTCTCTTTTGATGTTGAGAGACTATATTCTAGCATCCCCACCTCTCAAGGATTGACAACCCTCTGTCATTTTTTGAGGAATGAATTTGATCTAGCCAAGACAAACTTTGTGGTGTGGTAAGGCTTTGCAGAGATAGTGTTAACACAACACTACTTGAAATTCAAAGGAAAAACCATACAAACAAATAAGAGGAACAACCATGGGAAGTAATTTTGCTATGGTTTATGCTTGTATATTTCTTTGTCATATAGAGGAACAGGTATTTAATAATGTTGTAGAAGACCTTTTATTTTATAAAAGATACATTGGTGTGCCATTGGAGTGTGACATAGCCCTAAGGAAGCTCTTAATGGTTTTCTTGTTGCCTACGGTTCCTTTTATGAAAATATTAAAATTACTTCTTTTGTTTCTGATTCTGGAGTAACACTTCTAGATACTATGTTTTTTAATGGGGCCCGATTTTTCTCAGACTGGAATTCTTTCCACCAAATTGTTTTAGAAGTCCATGAATGCCTATTATCCCTCCTTCCTCCCATCATCAGTTCATCAACAAAAGGCCTTTATCATGAATGAACTCAATAGATTTTTGGTTAGAGAAAGCTCCAGTGATGGATTTATTTCAGTTTAAAATTATTTTTTTAACAAACTCAAAGCTAGGGTATATCAAATTAATTTTCTCTTGCATATGAGAGTTAAATTTGATGATAGGCCTTCGCTTTTGACTAGGGGTTTGGAGCAAGCAGCATGAAGACATGGAACCAAAATAAAAACAACTCCTCTTATTTTGAAGCTAGACAAATATAGTTTTGTCAAAGATCTTCGAATCGACATAAATATTATTTCTCCAATGTTCGAAAAATGGAGAAAAGATAGAGAGCTCAAGCACATTGCTCGAGGAATCATTTGCTGGAGGAACCACAAACCTCTTTGATTTTATTTTTGTAAAAATAAAATTGGTTGATGGACTCTCCTTCCCACCTTGTATTTTCACATTTTTTAATGTGTTTCTTTTTTTTTGGATAGGTGTTTTTTGGGGGGATTGAACCGAGGGCTTCTCTTCTTTTCTCCGTCTTGGTTTATAAACCTACGGTTTGTAACAATGCTTGGGTATTTTTATCCTACATGCATTACTCTTCAACTCCCCCCTAGAGTTAGGTCTTTATAAAGAGAGGTTGTACCTCTTCGAAGATCACTCCGCTGATGAGACTTATAGGTCGAAACACATTTGGAGTTTTATAAATGTATCACTTCCTTTTTTCAAAATAAAAATTCAATCAAATGTTTTTTTTTTCCTTTCCTAACTCATCTCTTTATATAAATTTATAGTCCCTTTTTTTCTTCCTTTTGTTTTCTAATACGTTTCTTTTGCCGATGTTATGCTCTTCACTTGCGCGTAATATGATCTAATGAACCAAAAAGCCTACAACACTACGAATATGCTCTTCACTTGCACATCTACAATCTAGTGAATCAAAAACTAGTTTACGATTTTAGAGTACTGCTTCGCCATGTTTCTTTTTTCATTAATATGTTTCTAAAATTTTGATTCTTAAAATATCCATGTAAACTTCTCAAAAACTCTTAACTTCTCATATATTTGACGTTTTGATGGAGATTTATAATATTTCCAAAGAGTGGTTCCAATGTTTCTTGACATATAATGGCATGTTTGAATATAAACTAGAGAGTCTATAAGAACAAATAGCAGACTTTTTGGAAGCAAAGAGGAATTGATGCACATGCACTCACACAATGTGTTCACTCACCTGGTGAAGCAAATTAAGTTGGTCTTAAAAGAAAGGTCGAGGATCTAATTTTTGTACATTCTTATCCTTGTCTTATATCTTATAAAAAATAAGTGTACATAAGAAGAAGACAAACACAAGATTGGCATGTGTATCCTAAAAATCCTAATTTAGATATTTCCATGGCTCCAGATGACCTCGACGATGATGAAAATCCTTCTCATATACCTTTCATTGAAGGCACAAGAGTTGGATTTCATTTTGATGCTACTTTTGATGACTTTGAAAAATATAAGTTTATGGGGTCTCCAATGTAGTTTGGTTTCACATGACATCTATAACCTTACCTATAAAGGTTGGTCTTTAGCATTAAATATTAGACTCATAAAATTTAATTAATAATGTGTTTTTCATGTATTTGTTTCCCTGCAATATTATTTATATATTTTAAAAATCTCCCTAATTTTTTAAATTAGGCATTTCTTTTGTCATTTCTAACGGTTTTAAGGTGTTATGCTTCCTCGAAGTTCTTGTTTTAGAACTAACCCATAATTTCTAGAAAAAATTATATTCCCATAATTTAAACCATACACAGATATATTATTTAACCACATGAAAGAAAACTACTTTGGACAATGCAATTGATTCTTATAGTTTAGGATAAAAACAACGACTTGCTTTCCATTGATTAGCAAAATTCAGCATTAAACTAGAACAAGTTTTAACCACATCAATTCCATATTTACAGCTGACAGTAATGGATGCTGGAAATAATGCCCGAGTCTCATATAATGATTATTTAAAAATGGAAAAACAACCCATTTAAGGACCTGTTCTCAGGAAAATCATGCACATTAGAGTATGATCACAATGATTCAGGCAGCCATAAAAACAATCAAATTTAAGAAGTGCTGGAAACTTCTTTGCCATATAGCATCCTAATGCAAGCTAACAAAAATATGGTTGATTATATCCTGCCTCATATTTAGAACATGGACAGAAACATGAGTATTAGCCTCGGATCTTAATCCCAGGGTCAGTAAACTACTTAGAACAACATGAAACAGTGATATCATATGAGTTCATTACATTAGGTAGAACATTGTTCGTTTGGAAAAGCTCCAGACCCAAGCCAACAATATGAAAAATTTCACATGGAACACTCATAATTAGAACCCAAAAATACAATGCTCGGCCCTGAGCAAATGTCTATGCAGTGCTAGCTACTCCAAAAAGCAAGCACTTTCATCTCCCAAAAATAAACTTAAGCCCATATCAGATTCAGTCAATTCAGGTGTTTTCCCAAGTTTCAAAATAACATTCCTTTTAAACTGATGACTTGGGATTTGTGAATAATATCCTCTCACAAACTCTGATGTTAATTTAGAAGCATTCACAATGGAAAGGAAGCTGACTTGCTTTGCATTCCCCCACTTACTATCTGGTTTTAAGTGTTTGTAGGGTGAATGCATTAAGCATCAATGTCTGTAGTCACAAAACTCAAGTTATCAGGATCAACATCTTTTATTTCGATGACAATCATTCCACTGTTCTCTTCGGTCCAGTTAATCCCTTCTTTCTCCAAAACCTGTGTTATCTGGCAGAAATCCAACAAATTTAAAAAATATAATAATTACTAGCCAAGAAGTGTAATTTTATGCTTAGAACATGACAATTGAATGATAACGAACAGCATGGAAAACCAAAAATCACATCACTGAACTACAATGAATTTGATCACTTATTCTATTTCATGAATTCATGGTTATAATAGCAAATGTTGAAAAACACGTGTAAGGTCAGGATGTGGTACTCTGCATCATAGTTGAGAAAATTGGAATCGGCCAAAAAAAAAAAAAAGGAAAGATCGGCCAAAAAAAAAACCGAAGAAAATGCAATTTTTCGTTGAAAAAAAGTTTTTTTCATGCTTAGCACAATGTTTTGGAAAAGATCGGCACAGAACTGGCAAAAATGGCCGATTTTTTCCAAAAATTGTGGTAAGCATGCAAAAATCGGGATTCCAATGCGATTTGAATCGACAACCCTGCTGAATAGGAAAAAATCGGATCAGATGGGAATTAAATCGGGATTTTCGTAACTATGCTTTGCATGGTACTGACCAGATTATTTAAAGACTGATTAAGATTCAAAATAACACCATAGACAGATATTTTAATTAAAATGCTAAATAGTAGACAAGACCTATGAAAGAAAATACACAACAGAAGGCAAAACTTCTTCAGTCACTAACTGGTCAGTAAGAGGTGTGAATAAAATCAGAAAAACTGAAAAACAAAATCTTCAAAGATCAATGTCTATTAGTGGAAGAACACAATCAAATACAGGGTCCAGTTAATCCCTTCTTTCTCCAAGACCTGTGTTATCTGGCAAATATCCAACAAATTTAAAAAATATGCTAATTACTAGCCAAGAACAGTAATTTTATGCGTTAGAACATGTCAATCCAATGATAAAAAACAGCATGGAAAACCAAAAATCACGTCACTGAACTACAATGAATTTGATCACTTATTCTATTTCACGAATTCATGGTTATAATAGCAAATGTTGAAATACATGTGTAAGGTCAGAATGTGGTGCTTTGCATCATAGTTAACAAAATCAAAATCAGCAAAAAAACAAGGAAAGATCGGCCAAAAAAAAGGAAGAAAATGCAAATTTTCATTAAAATAAAAACTTTTTTCATGCTTATCACAATTTTTTGGAAAAGATCGGTAAAGATCGCCGATTTTTCAAAAATCAGGATTCCAATGCGATTTGAATTGACAACTCTGCTGAATTGGAAAAAATCGGATCAGATCGGAATTGAATAAGGATTTTCGTAACTTTGCTTTGCACGATCCTGACCAGATTATTTAAAGACTGATTAATATTCAAAATAACACCATAGACAGATATTTTAATTAAAACGTTAAATAGTGGACAGGACCTATGAAAGAAAATACACAACAGAAGGCAAAACTTCTCCAGTCACTAACTCGTCAGTAAGAGGTATGAATAAAATCAGAAAAACTGAAAAACAAAATCTTCAAAAATCAATGTCTATTAGTGGAAGAACACAATCAAATACAAGAATAGGAAATAACAACTGCTGACGTGTTAAGTTTCACCAAAATCCAATGGACATGCCCTCAAATTAGTGAGCTATATAATGTGATTATGGAGAAAAGCTGATGGTTAAGACTGTGACACACAACAGCAGTCTTAAGATAAAGCTCTTGAACTTGGGTCATTCAAATAAAATAATTGAACTGCTGCACTGCTCAGGGCATCCCATGAGTAAGGAGTGCTAATATGATGCCATTGAGCTCAATCAGTTCTTTGTATTAGAATATGTAACAGTCACTGCCTGAATCACACAATATATAACTCATACTGATGAAATCAATCCTCATTGCAGATTTCAAGCATTCAAATCAATTTCAGATGTAAGGATATCAGCAACATATCCTAGATGTGCTGTTCATAACAAAGTTCTTTCGAGTGTTTGTATATACTTCATAGACTTTTACAGCTTATAATTGAAACAACTTTTTCTTTTTTAATATTATTTGAAAGGCTTTAGGCATGACCGAAAAATGAATTCTTGCTTAATTGACTTCATTTTGGTGAAAAACTAAAATATTCTTCCAACTTTGCTTAACTTTTGGAAAAAAGAGAAAACATAAGCTCTCTTCAATGAAAATAAACAGGTCAACTTTTGCTAGAGGTCTTACAGCTCGTTTTATCCTTCCTCGTCCAGTACCATGTGCACCATTCCCAGTGATAACTTTCAGAGAGTGAATTGCTGCCACATAACATGTTATAAAGATCTTAATTAAACTACAAAGCAGTCTCTTTGGAATGTGTCCAGTATTTGCTAATGTGTAACTTACCTATTGCAAGGAGAAAACAAGTAAGAAGCTGAACTAAACATTGGTATTGGAAGATACTCACATGAAATAGAAGCCAGTGATTGGATATGCAGCTTAAAAAGACGAATAGCATCTTTGACATGCTGAGAATGTAAGTCAATTGTAACATCATTATTCATATCCTTGTTTCTGTACATAAAGACAAACGGCTGTATTAATCGCCTGGACCCTAGGTAAACATAAGTAGAATATTTTTAACAAAGAATGATATTAAATGATCAACTTACTTGAAATCAAAAATCCTTTGACTGGATTTTTCATCTGCTTCACGAGCAAGTTGCTTGTAATGGTTCCCCTGACATAAATTGAATACAAATGAATAATATCATCATGCAGCATTCTTCAATTTTTTTGGGTTAATATACTAGTAAACAGAAAAAAGATGTTTTGAACTATTTCTGGGATGACTAGTGTTTAAATATGTCCTGTAACACAAGATAAAATTTAGGAGCATAGGACAGCAGAGCACCGAAGAAATGCTAGTGTGGGTAGTAGTGAATATAGTTTTGGCGGAAAATAGCTTAACCACAGAAACTTAACATCTTATGGTGGTTCAATTTCTTTGTTCACTGGCAACAGAACAGCTGGGTAAAGAAAGGTTGGCTGTCATCGTCTTTTTTCAAATGTGTATTATTCGGTATCTGTATCTCCTAATGGTTTTAAGGAGTTATGCTTCCTCGAAGTTTTTGTTTTAGAAACTAACCCATAATATATACTGTTTCCAACAATATATCAGGTCCCATGCATGCTGTATCTCGGAACATAATCTATACCTTTTCTGCTGTTATTTAGACTTTGTCTGCATGGCTACCAACTGGCCTTCTATCAACTTATTTTAGTATGTCTTTTTAAAGTTTGCAAATATGGTTGATATATTTCAAGAATCCTAAAAGTGTTATTTCGTGACTGGTGTCAAATTCCATAAAAGACGATAATAAGCTTATGAAATATTTTACGTCAGCAGCCCACACATAGGCCCTTAAAAGAGATCTTTCCTTAGAGCAATTTTTTTTGCCCTCTTATATGCAAATTATAATTGATTTGACTATATAGAAACAAGTACAACTGTGTGCTAAAAAGCAAGTGACACACATCAAGGCTCAAACATTTATGCTACAGCCACTTATTGGGCATCCAGAAGAGTATATAAAGTACAAACACTATGAAAGCAAGAACTGGGTTATTGATGACACCAGACAATCAAGACAATCATCTGCATTGGCTGTTCACTTGCCCATATATCACAGAACAAAATCATGAAATGGAAGCCCCCTTTCCTCCCCCTACAGCACCCCTCCCACACCAGAAAACTTTCCCAATCCTATGGTGCACCAAATCCTCACATGAACTAGTTCCCTTTCCTATGGTATCCTCTGTTACCATGTTTTCTTGTGATCTAGGTTCTGCTCCTTCACCACCAGGGTTGGGATGAACTTTGGTCAAGGAAGCACCTTACTAACAAAGTAAGAAGCATGGTGAGCATCATAATACTAAACAGCAATCAGTTCTTAATTGTTAAATACACAGGCTTGAAATGACACAACAAATATACTCCAATAAAAGAAAAAAGCATATTATACATATATTAGAATGTTTCATGCACAAGTTCATGATTCAAACTCCATGATCTAACTCTTTAACTGACTAAAGAACTATATTTGTCCCAAGAGAAGAAATATAAAGGATACTCATTCTATAGAACTCAAGAAAAAGCAAACAGTAGATGAACATTCAGTAACCAAGGCTTATAAATTCTAATAGTTTTAAATGATGATAGATAAAGATTTCAAAATGCTTCTATTAAAAAGTTACTTGGAAGTATAGTTGGCCGACTAATATTTTGTGTCTTCCCAACGTTCAAAGATAATTCAGAGTATAATAAGAAAAGAGTCATGACTTAAAGATCGAAATATCATAAAGTTCTTGTTAACAATGCTTTCATTCTTTAACAATAAAATTCATCTTGTACTATACATTACGAATGCTGCTTTTCAAGTTTTACAAATAATATGTTTGCAAATACATTAGTTCCTTTTTTTTTAATATTAAATTGGTTGTATGTGCGCCCCACCCCTATTCGGTCCTGACTGCATCATCACGGTGTTTCAGCGAACCACATTATTCTGGTATTCCAACAAACTGTATTTTCACATGCCACCTTATCGCAGGAGTGTCCATCACCACGTAGGGATTTGAACTCAGGTTGTGTTTGTATGACTGCATCCGATTTACCATTGCTCCACAATGCTTTGGAATTCTAATCAATTGTTTAATTTTACTTCAAATTTGTTCAATTTATTTACTCCATTTTTTGCTGTAAAAGTTATATTAAATATTCGCAAATTCCACTGGACCACACATAACATAGAAGGATGACACATGGCCCATTACTATGAGAAACGTGGCTGAAAGGCCACAAATAAGACATGCAGACTTTTCCAGATTTATATTGTTTAAAATACAAGCCAAGAAATATAACTGCCAGTAGGAGAAGGAAGTTGTCACTTATTAAATAATATTTTGAGTGGCATAGACGAGAAAACACAGTTGGCGTGTGTCACTTCCCTTGGCCAATCCATGAGTGCAGATGCCAGATCATTGCATTCAATGCTACCAGCTCAGATGCAATCCTTACTTCAAAATCATCAGCTGTATGTAATTGATAGCATCTTGAAATGCAGAAAGCCTACTCAAAATATCCTCTTAGAAATGCAAAAGGTGACACTTGAACCACATGCCAAACCCCATCATATTGAACTCATACCCTTATCCTCATGGATATGGTCCTTAGTCAAAAGCTCGAAACAGGGGCCTTGGCTAAGTACCCATCATAGTACCTCCTATTCCAAGAAAAGGTCATTATCAATTGTCTGACTATAATTCTTCCTCTTGACATACTTGGGACTTCCAGCAATTGTACAAGCCTCTGGGACAAACTTGGGGCAGTGATATTCTATAATTTGAGATCATGCCATTTACCTTCAGGTTAAATACCATTAATCTAGTAATGCTTTCATAGGTGTCGTTTCTCCTTTCCATTGTGCCTCAACGAATGCCTGCAGCTTTATGGCAGTAGCTTCCAAGAGGTGACTTTGGAGCATAAATTGCAGCTGAATAAGGAAACTCTGAAAAAGAGAAAAATGTCAGGACAATCCTAAGAATGAGAAAATGAGAAATCAGTTATCCCTTGTAAAAAGAGGAATAACACCTGATCAAATATAGAGAGGAGATTTTCTATTGAACCTATTTTATGAATGGCAATCCTTTTAGTCATAAATGAAATTTGTGACAGGGAAGATATCCCCAACATCTGCTTGCATTCACTAACAAAGTGCAATGCGCATATGTAAGTAGGAGAATTATCAAGTGTGTAGTGAATAATCTAAGAATTTTGAAATTTTCTGCTTGTGTCAGAAAATTATTCAAACTCTAATTAGCAGACATTAGTATTTGGCCCATATCCAACTTCTGAAGATACATCAGCCAGAAAGCCAATAATTTGATTTGTTAACTCAAACCCTGATATAATAGAGGAGTCCCAATTATATGCTTGCTGCCAAAGCAGCTTCATAAGCATACATGTCAAAAATAAATTAAGGGGGTCTTTTGTTGAAGAGTGACCAAGCTTACAATGAGAATTTATTAAGGTTTCTCTAAAGCTTAGCATGACATACCATGAGTTACCAAGCTTACAGTGAAAATTTATTTAGGTTTGCTCAAAAAATTAGCAACCATCTTACCATGCACAACCACCAGCAGAAAGGCAATGGCCATAGACTAAGAGAGACTGATAGATCATGCCCCATAGTATTCTTTAGAAATTTCTGGAAATTCTGAAAAATTCTGGAAATGAAGTGACAAAGAGGGCACATTCTGCTATTTTCTGAAACTCTCTAGAAATTTGATTGAAAACAAAATTCTGAGCTTTTCAGTTTTAAATATTTTCTAGAAATATTCAAATATCTGGACACTCTTCTAAAGATTCAGTTTTATATTATGAACATCAAATTCCCTCTACTAAAATTTCAATAGATTCTTCTGAGATTTTCTCTTCTGTTGCTGTTTCTCAGAAGATTTCTACAACATAAATTCTTCTATTGACAGAAAGACAAAAAGGGAGAAAGAAAGAGAGCTAGCTGAAAAGAGTTTTGACAGAAAATTCAGAATTCTTCTCTTTATTTAAAAGGAAGAGAAGCCAAATAGTTACTTCTCGGATCTTGTAAATCCCCTTGATTTGAAAGATTGAACACAGGAAAAAACCACATAAGTAACAGACCACATGGGTTAAAGACTTGGAGCAAGCAAGGAACGAGCTTTGGGGGCCAATTACTCCAACTCCATAACAAACTGCAAAAAGGGTAATATCATTGTTGATCTCAAACAAGTACAGTTGTATGAGAAGTGTATTGTTCAACTCATGCAGATGAAGCAAGTTCCCATTGATGGCCTCCACTGTCTCCAAAAAAATATGGTAGATATCCAAATCAAGCAAGCTGAAATTCACTCACAACATGAGAATATGAAGGCTAAAACTATATCCAAGCAGGAATCTATTCAAATGCAAGTTCAAGATCATAGCTCAGGAGTTCAAGCGGTCAAAGGCAAGAAAGCATCTCCTGTCATTGAGCTTGCAATCCAAGCCCAGTTCAACAAGGAATGAGCACACCACAACAAAGAACTTAACCTAGAGGTGAAAGGCCTCACAAGACCCTCCAATACTGTCCAGGCAGAACATGCTTTCCTACACAATACCCTAAACCTCAAGGATATTCCTCTTCATCAAGCACGAGTAATTACTGATGGCACTCTTCTCTTCTGCTTCCACACTAAGAAGGAAAATAAAGAGTTTTATATGCCAAAATGAAACTATTTATGCCTGATAATACTGTCTACCTTGACAAGGACCTTGCATGAATCTAGGTAGACAAACTAAGGCAAGCCTGTGCACAAGGTGTAGCATCCAACAAAGACAACAAATGGGAAATACTTAAGAACCACCGGGTTGTGACACAAGATTTCTCTCTTTCAAGATGGGCATGGCGTTGGTTGTCAAAACAACAGTGTTTGTAACTCCTGCACGGCAGTATTAATCTCTCCATCACTTGTTGGAATTGCAATGGTGTACTACTGTTGTCTCCTAATTCCTTCCATGATGTGGTTTCCTCGCATGATCTTGTTTTTCTTACTGAAACCCATGAGAGCCCTTAATGCCCACTTCCACCAGTCATTGGATATCAACTTTTAGAGACAAGACAATCACTTAGGAGGCGTTTGTGGATCAAATGGGATGGCATGTCTTAACTGAGATTGCTATCATTCTAGGGTCTCATTGATTACAATGGTGTACTACTTCTTGGAATTAATCTCTACATCACTTGTTGGAATTGAAATGGTGTACTACTTGTTGGAATTAATCTGTCCATCACTTGTTGGAATTGAAATGGTGTACTACTGCTATCTCCTAATTCCTTCCATGATGTGGTTTCCTCACATGATCTTGTTTTACTTACTGAAAAACACGAGAGCCCATAATGCCTGCTTCCACCAGTCATTGGATATCAACTTTTAGAGGCAAGACAATCAATTAGAAGGCGTTTGTGGATCAACTGGGGTGGCATGTCTTAACTGAGAGATTGCTATCAGTCTAGGGTCTCATTGGTTGCCTTAGATGAACACACCATATACATGTGGTTCCAAATCCAAAAATGGTCCCCCCTCCCCCTATACATTTTCATTCCCATATGCTAATTTCCTCCAACATCATCATCTTTTGTTATCCACTCAAATGGTATGACCCATATCTGGACCTTTACCAAAAGATATATACGTAAACTTCCTTGGAGACATTATACTAATGCGCAACTTCAATGTCCATACTGGGACTTGTCAGAAACCAGTCATGACCGGGCAAAAGATGAGCTCTACCTTTTCAAGCTTGATGCAGGGGAACATGGAATTCAGAGAGACTGTTAATCAATGGCATCCTATTAGTGCTATTGGGATACATTTCCTCCAATTTTGCGAGTGGCCACCTCATCCTTAATAGCCTCCTTTGCTTCCCATAATCAAGTGGATTTACTTGATTCCTGCATGGTGGGGGTGTTTGTGTCGCTTATTATGTCCTAGCTAGTATGTCTTTGGTGCATCATGTTCAGCATTTTGTATGCTTCCATCCAGTTTTTGTTAGCTGACCATGCAGTGTTATCATTTACTGTTGCGGCTTCTTTGTCAGTCTCTCCTCTCCCTCCTCAAGTCCCACAAGTACTCAAAATTTGTATGCTTCAATGTAGTATAAGCTGATACTTATAATGCATGGACAACTTAGGGTATTATTTCCTTTCAAAAGCCTTAATTGCCACCAAATATGACTTTCTCTCACATGCTTGAAGTGAGACTTCTTTTGATTCTCTTCCTCGCATTGTCCATCACTCAAAGACATCCTACAATCCTGGAATTTGTTCCATGAATAGCTGGTATGATGATGACTGTGAAAACATGCATACAGGGTTGAGCTTTGTTTTAGTTCATGACTGTGATGTCATCCCCTCCATCCCTAGATAGCATCATTATTTTCTTATATCCAAGAAATGCAAGTTTTTTTAATTCCCAAGAGAAGAGAACTCTTTGATGCCTTTTATAATTCTCTAAGGACATCACAACCAGGATTCCACATGCCATTTCTCTTTATGATGTCTCATCCCAACCTACCACCGGAATCAATCGGTTCATGGACATCTTTGCTTCCAATGACGAAAAGAATCGAGGAGGGTACAACACGGAACCGAATGAAGGTGGTGGCTTGGAATTGGATGAGTGCACAAAAGATGAAGGGAACTCAAACAACACTCTCCTCCATTGGCAAATGGAGGCCTATGAATTGTTCCAGTCAGCATGCTTATGCTTGGTTGTAGAGGAAAGAGGGCATGTAGGAGAAACAGAAGAAAGAGGTACTTGAACCTTGGAGGTGGGCGAGTCAATAGGTGCAGGAGAAGTCGAGAAGAAGACAAAAGATTCATGCACACCAATGGGAGAAGAGAAGTTGATCTTTCCCCCTAATTTCACAAAATATAATGTTGGTAATGCACAAATAGATGAAATGCCAACACATCCGTTCTATGCAGCCAACATGACTGAAGAGCCTAACACCATAAAATATGAAGGACCACATATGGTGCAAGGGAATCTTGGAGATGTGAACTAGGAGAAAATGATTAGTTGTAGAGATGTTCAAGAGCTTGTCTTGAAGGCAGTTGAATTCAGAATCTTCAAGTACATGGGCAACATTGCATGGACTTATAAGGAATTCAAGGGAATTTTGTAGGTGGACGATTTCATGTCTACATGAGTGCTATGTACAAGTGTAAGAATGTATTCATGTGTATGAATTGGTGATATGTGTAAAAGGAATCGTTGTGTGTATGTGCTGTCACGTATTGTTATTGTGTTTGTAATATTGTAATGTAATGAGGTATTTTGATTTTTATTTACATGGGTAGGTGGTAAATAAACAATTGCCAACTGTCTATCTATCTCGTCCTACATATAAGCATGTGTCTACCTTGTGAAGGGATGTCGTTGGGCGGATGATCTTGTTGGTAGAGTTGTTCATTGAAGTTTAATGTTGGGTCAATGCTCGCCAAGGCAAGTCTATATGTGTTGTATATTCACAAAATGATGTACTACAGATAATTGTTGTGGTGTACGCTTAGATAGAGTGCACGTAATCGCTTGGGCAGTTTCTATAATTGTTCAAGTTCATTATTGAGCATATGGTACTTTTATCAACATGGCATTCCTTGTACATGTGACAACAATCCAACAATTAGATGGACAAGAATCATTGCACATGCAAATGATGCAATTAATGTGCAAGATGACCCAAGTCACGAAGAATGACACACGCACGCCTCCAAAGGAGAAATCAACCAAGTGTTGTGATTTAATGATGCATAAGATGAAGAAAGAAGTGAAAAGAGACATCCGGGATAAGGTCATCTAGGGCTACACCATCCTAGACAACACTAACTAATCCAAGCCCCCAATCATCTGACCCAAGTCCTAGGCCATCTCGGCTAGAAACTTGGCTATCTGGGATGGAATCTTATTCGTGCCAATTGTCTAACACTTGGAATAGGTCGTGTAGCCCAAGAGCCAAGTTGTTTTGACTTTAGACTAGACTGTCTGGAAAAAGTCAGGATCAACAAGGCAAAAACAAAAGCCATGGATGTCGAGGAAGAGTTGGACCAGTCAAAAGGGCAAACCATTGATGACACAAAAGTGAGATCCTACAAATAGGGAGACATGACAAAAGCATACCCACACTTGCGAAGAGTTCATTGTTTGGCAAGCAACAAAATGGTCATCTAGGATGACACACTATTTGGTCGTTTGGCCAAACTACTCCGTCGTTAGGCGAATGGTAAGTTGACCATCTTGGACTGGTTGTTCGTATGAGGATGAGAGTCGTTTGTCAAGGCCATTTGAGGTGTGCCATCTAGACCTGTTGTCCATGGTTGGTTATTTGGGCCTTCCATATAGGACTAGTCGATGGCGACTATCATCCAAACCAGGTCGAAAGAAGCATGTCATCTAAGGCAATTGTCTAGGCAATGTCATTGGGGCAGTCTAGAAGTAGTAGAAAGTGTGAGAAGCAATTTTAGCACTACAAGTGGGTCGAGTAGAGGCCACTAATATGCAAACAATGGGAAAAATTCAACTCAGACAGGGTACGCACAAAGGTTGCTATCCCTTGACCCTACAAGGGCACTCTCGCTCCCCTGAATCTCAACATAGGCAATGACAAGCATTGCATGACATATTTGTGATGCGGCCAGTTGCACAAAGCGGATCAAGCAATGGAAGAACAATCTCTTATAGTAGCATTTTCAAGTGCAACCAATTGCGGACGACATATGGAACAAAAGGAAGCAAAAGGAGCATGACAAGAGCTTTAAGTCTCATGTTCAATGCTTATATCCCCGACAATCAGTTGGTGTGTCAGCAAGGATGCCAACAAGTCTAGAGGGGTGTGTCAGCAAGGATGCCTACAAGTCTAGAGAACGGGATAGATGTAGGCAGATGGTTTGACACGTATACATAAGTGCCATGTAAGAGTGTATGAATGTATGCATGCACACAAATTGGTGATAAGTGTAAAAGAAATTGTTGTAAGTGTTGTCATGTAGTGTTATTATGTGTGCACATTGCAATATAAGTATTTGTAATAGAGTAATGTAATAGGGTTTTTTTATTTTTGATGTACATGGGTAGTTTGATGGTAGTTAGGCAGTTACCAACCACCTACTAGTCCTATAATACCTGTAAGTATGCATCTACCTTGGTGAAGGGATGTTGTTGGAAAGTTGTGCTTGTTGATAGAGTTATTTGTCGAAATAGAATGGTCGATGTTGGTCAAGGCAAGTCTGTGTGTGTTGCACGCTTGACCAAATGATGCACTGCAGACCCATTTGTGTATTTTTGTATATATGTATTTATAATCGAATTATATTGTAGTGTGCTGTATTCCATTTCTACACACTTCAGCTAGTGCCAAATAATCAATTTTACTGCATACAAGCCACAATGCCCAATCTACTTCTTTGTCCTTCAATTCTCAATACTATCAATGGTTGTAGTCAATTCTAAGACTTTGCCTCGACTACCCTTCCCACTTAATATATCGTGACTCTTTAAATGGAGTCATTTGTGGACTAGATAGACATGTCAAGCAAATAATCCAAACTCTCTGTGTCAAGCTCAATAACATTGACCTATGTTGCACCTTGTATGGCTTTAGCTTTGAGCCTTTCATCGAGTCAGAATACATTCGGCCCCATCACTATATGCAAATGAAACCATTCTCTAGTACCTCGTTGGTTTGTAAAGGTTCAAGCCATAGATTCATTAGCTTACATGACTTCATCTCTAATTTTTAGCTAAATCACAAAACAAGGTCCCCTCTTCTAAAGGACATTCACCTCAAGTGTTTACTATGGCATTGCTTCCTAGTTGGGTGGGTTGCTTCAATAGCTCACTACTCCATCACTCTCCATTTGTCCAGCTGGCCTAGTGAAAGGAATCTCTCCTCCACTCTCCTAATCTCTGAATTAGTGTTGCATTGCCACTCTCCAACTCAAAATCAAAAATTTCATTAATGCAGTAGCCTCCTACCTATACATAAGCATTAACAGCATATGGCCAGTCACTGGCTTGTACATATTTCCGTACACCCATAGGATTTATTGGCAACATCTCCTAAGAGTCAATCACGGGATTTATGAATAATGAAGACAAGAACTTCATTCACCGCCTTTGCTTGTCTATTTCCTTTGGAGTAGTGTGGACTAGATAGCGAATGGTATATCTGGAATTCTAACATCAACCTCTATATCAGCTCATTCACAAATTGGCCCCCACAATCACTCGTGATCTACAATGGCATCTTGGACATTGTAATGATCTATTCATAAATTAGTTGGTTGCACTTCTTGCTGAGTTTTTGGGTGACGCTTTTGTATCAAGCCACTTAGCCAAATACGCCCTGGTTATTCCATTGTAAGTGCTTTTCCATTGTCAACTAGGCTATATGAGTTTGACAAAATCCTATCCCCGCACCTCAAAGTGTTCCAAAGGTTGAGACAAATACAAAGGCATAAATGTCATCTTAGTGGCTCCTTTGTCCTTTCACATGTATCGCAAGATGTTACATATTCCCTTGTGTCCCAAAACAAGGTCAACCATCCAAGTTTAGCAAGAAGTGCCTTACTTATCGAGAATCAAGTCCATATGCCCAACTACCAGTACTGCATGTGCTTTCTTTAGCACATTGCACATTTGTTCCTCCATTATGCATCTATGTAGCACCAACTTAGCCAATGTAGTAGCCAATTCTTACATGGCACCGCCTTAAGCCTGAACAAGAGCATATGAAGCCAAGTACGTGAAAGCAATTCTAATTGTACATACAACTTTGTCATTTTGTATCATTTTGTAGTTTGTATCCTAAGTGTTTGATGAAATGATTATCAGACGTTATTGGCGTACAGTGAATTCAAATGTCATGTAATTACGATGTCTTGTAATTGTAAGTGTAAGGGTGCTTAGGTTTAGGTACAAGGAAGTTGTTGAAGTTGACAACTACCTCCCACTTTCCCAAGAATATTATAAGTAGACCCCTTACATTTTTCGAAGGAATTCAATTCGGATGTACATGTAATTCAAATGTCATGTAATTAGGATGTCTTGTAATTTGAAGTGTCATGTAAGGGTAGTTAGGGTTAGGTACGGAAGTTGGCAACTACCTCCCCCTTTCTCAAGAATGGTATATGTAGACTCCTTACATTTTCCAAAGGCCTCCATAATGGTAATTCATTCAGCCATATAGTTGTGTCAAGCATATTTGTGTGTGTGCAAATAATTGCATTTGACTCTGAGCAACTGTAGTGAATACTATTGTTATTGTACATGAATGTACAAAACTGTTCTGTTCCATTTCAGTTCTGAATATTTCCTTCTCATACATGTTAATTGTTGTTTATTGCTCACATTTCCTATCATTTACACTTCTATGTTCCTTAAATCGTGGAATACCATTGTTGTACTACATTTGGTGTCGTTGATGTCTAAATTTCGAACCACAAACTACGTAGATAATTGATGAAGGAAGGAAGTGAATGGCAGATAACTTGTATCTGTCGTGTGGACATGCGAGACGTGGACGTGGAAGGGCGAGTACAAGAACAAGCGACCTACGAGAAGAAATCAAAGGATGCATGACAACAAGAACGAAGGGTTCCTAGACATGTAACACGTGCAAAACAATTACATGTCAGTGTCGAGGAATTACGTGACAGTGGTAGAGAGTTACATGGCGAAGAGTTACGTGATGACGGCAAGTTATGTGACAGCAATTTATGAGATGAGGAATTGCATGACGGCGAAGTTGGCAACACACAAGCTGCCGAAGTGCTGATGAAACTTGTTGGCGAGGAGATACGCACAAAAGAGTGACAAAGTTGAAGTTTCGTCGCTAGAAGTGCAGCATGTGTGGAACCCTCGGGAGGAAGGCATTCGAATGAGTAACAAGTTGAACAATGGCAAACATTGTTTCTGACAAAGCAGACATGCAAGTGGAGGCACAACAAGCAAACAAGAATCAGGCCGAGAAGAATGATCGTGCAAGTGTGAAGAAAGCACCAACATGCAGCGTGGCAAGACAAGGCAGAGCAACTGGTAACTCCAACACAAGCATGAGGGAGAGTGCCTAGAGGTGCAAAGGATGGGATTCAAGCACAATGGCAACCACAAGAATGTGCTCGAAAGACCAAAACCAATGCTCATATACTCACGAAGGAGATCGCGGAGCATAAGCATAATAGGAAATGGCCAACAATTGTTTAAAGAGAACCACTCGTCAACAGATTTGTTGAGCAGAGAAGAATTCGACAAACAACTACCATGAATAGTAGACATGGCTGCAACAACAACGAGCAAGCAAAAATGCCTGAAATTCACTAGAGTCAGGGAGGATCCTGAGCATCATATCCACACATGCAAGATGATATGGAAAGCGAATATAGTCACGTACGAAGACACATGGTTGCAATTTTTCCCACCAACATTATGCAAAGAAGCAATCGATTGGCATTTTAAGAGAGAAGGCTCCCTTCATTAACTGAGATAATCGCAAAGAAGAATTCAAGGAGTTCAGACCGCTTCAGAATGACAAAGAGATAATTGGCAAAATATATTCCACAGAGCAAAACAAAGGATGAAAATATAAAGTAATAAAATTGCCATCTGAAAGAACTAATCGAAAATATGGAGGTGAAATCCTGCTAATGGATTGCAAAAGCGATGGTTCATGGATAGGTTGTTGCCACGTTACAACAAGAAGATGAAGGTTGTTCCACCACCAACCTACTAGAAAGAGTTGGACCATGCGCTGAATCTGGAAAGCGAGATGAAGACAGCAACAATAGGCAGCAAGAATATGAGCCATGAGTAGGATGATAACTCAGACAGCAACCAAGATGATCTCAACGCAACGATCCAAGCAATGCAAAAGGACCTGGGATGGATGATTAATGACGTGAAGGCTAAAAGGACTTCTAGTGTTTAGATTGCAAGTACAAAGGACACAAGAACGCAAATTGTCTTGAAAAGGCGTATTGCAATATTTGCAAAGTTGTTGGACATGCAATTGTGGAATGTTAGTTCAACTTGCAAAGTGCAAGGCATCAAACTTTGATGGTGCAAAGAGAGGAGAAACCAACCACTTTCAAGAGCAGACAAGGAGTGACGAGTGGTGGATATTGGAACAATTGCCAATGGACAAGACAATCACAATCAAGAAATTGGTTTGGTGGAGGCAACGGTGAAGTATGATTGCAATACGACTCAAATGGAAGGCCAACCATTCAGCGCCAAATATGTCAGGAGTGGGGACACTTCACATGTAATTGTACCAACGCACCAACAGGAGGAAGCAGGAACAACACGACCATGATGTGCCAATGGTATGGACTTGGCAAGCATGAGGCAAAATATCCAAAGAGGGCTAGTACTACTAACTCGCAAAATGTCAATTTTATTAACATTGAAGAACCTCAAATGGACCAATAGGACTAGGAGATACATGTGCTAGTAGTGACAAAGGCACAAGTGAAGACGATGATGCAGTGCTTGAACCCTACTAAGGAGGACAAACGGAAGGAGGCACATGTTCAACTGGAAGAAATATGAAAGACCAGTGATGAAAGGAAGAAGATGAAGGAACCCACCGTAGTTGAAGAGGATATGTCAACTAACCAATTGACAACACAAGTATTGGACACGAACATTGTAGTCAGAATCTCCAACCTATTTTGTGTAGTACCGGAGCTCTATGCAATGGTAGAAGAAATGATGCGAACGAAGAAGACAACGAAGACACATTGCCAACTAGCAACAATGCATATTGTAAAGGATCAATACATAAACCCAACTAGCAACAATGCATATTGTGAAGGATCAATTAGCTAACGTTGATCCATATTGAATTGCTTCATCATAAGTTAACACAAGTAATCATAGATGAGGGTTCTACTATGAACGTGATGCTTGAGAAGACCTGGAAAGACATAAGGGCACCATTTTTGTGGTCTCTCAGTTTCCAACTATATGGTGCTAATCAAAAGGGCATTGAGATGAAAGGTGTGTTGACTACGCAAAAGATGACGATCGTTGATTAAATGTTCATTTTGCATTTTGTAGTCATTGCCATGCAAAAGCCAACCTATGAAGCATTGTTGGGTTGAAGGTGGATACGTATGGTGAAAGTGAATCACAATTGGGAGGACCGGCTAACATTCAAGAAAGGCTAACACAAGTACATGATCATTCTAAAGAACCAATATGTCAGCGAGGAGATGGCGATGTCTAATGAGTTTGGTGAATCTTCGTCAAATAAGGAAGATCAGATGGGCAATCAAGGACCAAACTAATAAGATGTGCTAGAATTAGAAGAGTGCACGGAAGATGAAGGGCACTCAAACAATGGGCTACTCCATTGGCAAATGGAAGCTATGAATTCTTCTAGCCAAGTTGTATGTGCGTAAGCGTAGAGAACAAATACCGGGATGATGGACTTCATAGTACATACGAAGAAGGCGAATGCCGTCAAAATTCAAAACCAACCATAAGAGTCGAGGAATAAAAAATGTCTTTCCCACACAATTTTGCTAAATACAATAACAGCAATGCGTATATTGATGAGAAGTCGGTACATACCTCTGATGTGGCAAAAGCTACAAAAAACATAACACCATCAAGTACGAAGGATCGAAGATGGTGCACGTAAACCTTGGGGAAGGTGAGGAAGAGAAGATCCATTGTGGAAATGAGTGGGACCCAATTTTAAAAGCAGTAACTTTTAAAATATTCATGAAATACAAGGACATCATTGCATTGACGGATAAGGATTTGCAAGGGATTCCACTTGAGTTCTACATACATCAGATTTCGTTGATTCTAGGCACGTAGCATGTGAGAAGGCCCATACAGGATGAACTCGAAGTATGCGAGCTTTGTCAATGCAAAGATCAAGAAGATGCTAGATATGGGCACAATTTTTAAAGTGACGATGAACAAATGGGTGTCTCCAATTGTCATCTGTCTAGAGAAGAAGAGTGGCCAAATCCGCATTTGCATGGGTTTTCAAAGCTTGAATGCAGTGACAATAAAAGATCCCTTTCCGATCCCATTCAATGATTCAATTCTAGAAAAGGTAGCACGGCACAAAATCTATTCCTTTCTCGATGAATTTTCAGGCTATAATCAAATTAGTATTGTCGAGGACCAACTAAAGACCACGTTTGTTCTTGAAAATGACATGCATATAATTGAATGCCCTTTGGCTTATGCAATGCCCTTGCCACGTTTCAAAGGATTATTTTGTACATTGTGGAGCAATTGTCAACAGGCAAGTTCAAGGTGTTTCTAGATGACTAATCAATGTACAGGAAGGAGGACGAGCATTTCAAGGCATTGGAGGAATGCATGAGACTATGCATGAATGCTCGACATTCCTTGAACCCAAATAAGTGTAAGCTATTGGTATCATACGGGAAGTTGCTAGTGTGGTGTGCAAGGAAGGACTAAAGACTGATCCCAACAATATTCACGTCGTGATGAGCATAGAGGAACCATATGACATGAGTTCGTTGAAGTCATTTTTAGGGCATGTCGAGTACTATCAATGCTTCTTAAAAAAATTTCATAGATTGCTCACCCCCTTGATATGTTAACGCACAAGGGTGTTCCTTTCAGGTGGACAAAGAAGCACCAAAACGTTTTCGAGGAGTTGAAGACGAAGCTAGTTTATGCACCCATTCTAGTGTTCCCAAATTAGGAGTTTCATGTCCACATGAATGCGTTCAATTTTGCAATTGGATGCAGATTGGCACAGGAGGGACAATATGGGATGGATCAGCCCATATGTTTCTCAAATTGGTTGTTGTCCAAGGTAGAGAAGATTAACAGCACGATGGAGAGGGAAGCACTAGGGATGGTGTGCGCGGTGCAAAAGTTCAAACATTACTTGCGAA
Organism: Wollemia nobilis; assembly: GCA_028583015.1. Lineage (NCBI taxonomy): Eukaryota > Viridiplantae > Streptophyta > Pinopsida > Araucariales > Araucariaceae > Wollemia > Wollemia nobilis. The sequence goes on along the minus strand of JAQPPZ010015824.1, from coordinate 37,081,602 downwards.
CCCTTTTGCTTTCTATGTTGATCATCAAGCATCATTGTACTTGATCAATAAGCCAACAATTCATAGACAAGTTAGCAGGTGGCGCGTCACATTCCGTTTGTGTTTCAAGTGGTAATTAGACCAAGAAAGAAAAACGTCATAGTGGATCAGCTATCAAGGATTCGCTCAGGAGAACTTGCAGACGGAGGAGTGTTAGTTGAATTTTTGGAAGCTCATTTGTTCTCAATCACTGTGCTACCGTCGTGGTACATGTACGTTGGAGAATATGTCGTGGTATATATATATATATATATATATATATATATATATAATTTTTTTGTATTTTCTGGTTTATAAAGGAACTCAGGAATGCACAGGCTTAATTGCAAAAAACTAAGTAATTACTAATAATGCACAGACTTATGGAATACCATTGCAAATACTTGAAGCATGTAATGATTTCAAAATTGTTCATTCAACAATGAATACAATTTCGATTTCCAATACCAAATAAAGTGTATAAACCCTAGCGCCTGGAAAGTACCTTTTCAGTAACAAAACTATTGGAAGAATGGAGCTTTCCTCAAAACAGCATCAGTCTGCCCTGGGACAGCCACGTGATTCTGTTGAATGTTGAATAGCAGCCTGAATATGAACTCCAATGTCTATATTCGAACCACCTCTTATCTCTTCCAATCACCAGCTCGATTTTCTCAATGAAGCCCAATGAAATCTTTGTCCTGAATCTGATCACCAATCCAACAGGGGTAATGTTTCATACCCGAACTGGATATTCCCACTGGAAATGATCGTTCCCAATGAGCTTGACCCTGCAAATAACCTCTGCAAGAAGTCTCCCAAAATACCCAAAGCCTGTCTTCAATCTGGATATATCCAAAATGAGAGCCAAATCCCAATTTATAGAAAATCTTGGTAAGGTTGGTGGCTTTGGAGGGAATTTTTCAAAATTCAAATTGGCTTCTAGAACCCGCTTCTAAAATGACATCATCATTTATCATTAAGTCCCCTTTTACTTTTATGCTAGGAAAGTCACTTTATAATTTTACATTTATTTAGTGACTTAAATGACCTTTCCCTTCATAACATAATAATATATATAAAATTAAATATTTAATTTAATTTTATATAAATATCTTCGGGCATTAAAATTTCCAAGCTCCACCAACCCAACATACAAACAATCACGGATTTGGATACCCATTAAGCTAAACAATCCAGTCGTACCTTCCGCTCTGGCAAAAACCCTAGCCAAGTGACTTACTATATATAGTAAGTTTCTTCAATAAGCCACCAGAATTCGACCACTGAAGACTGTCAATGGCCTAGAATGGACTCCCCTACATCGTACTTAGCCTACGGGAGCCCAAGAGTAGGCTAATCTCATATATCAAATCAATAAACTAGGAAGGGGACATTACAGAATACTTGTCGACATGAAAGTTGTCAAAGCAAATGTCAATAGCCAAGAAGAAGAAAATAATAGTAAAGTCAATACCATTCCAACAGATTGTTGGGTTGTACAAAATCGGACCAGATGGAATTTTGTGGAGATGCCTAATGGACGAGGAGGTGAATGCACCATTGAAGGAGGCTCACAAACTTCCAAGTCAAAGAGTGGTAGTGCAGAGGTGACAAGGAGAGGCTGACAACACTCATCAAGTTGGATGAGAAGAGAGTGGCGGCTAATAGTCACACCAAGTCAGTCTTCAAGATCTGTAAAAGGAATATCAATGCACGAAGTTAGAGAATGTAGGCATGCAGGAGAAGGAGGTGTGGATGATACAAAGTCACTCTGGAGATAAGGAACTTGCAAAGCAACTAACGTGGTTGTACAAGCAAGAAGCCGCAAGGAATGACATGCAACCAATAGTGGAGAAGGAAGAATTGGTGTCCAAACCCACTGAATGTGGGAGATTGCTTGTACATATCAGATTCCTTGATGATAAAGAAGGATAGACATTACTTGGTGATGAGAACATCCAATGAATGACGGCGAGGCATGTTGGACAAGAACTGTCAGAAGAGGAACCTTGAAGTGATGGAAGCGAATCCAAGGGAATGAGCCTATTGGCAGCCATTAGATGTACATAACAGAGAATGCATGCTGAAACACATCAATTGCGTGAAAGAAGCAAACAATTAAATGTTTGGATTGGCAAATTGCAAAGACAACATGCACATGGATTGATGCAGCTACGACAAGATATGCAAGCAACTTGCAGAAATAGATTCTCTGGATAAGGGACAAGTCCAAAGGACACTCCTTGTGGAGCACAACAAACGAGCAAATGTTAGGAAATGTTGACAACCATACAACAAAAGTTGAACTTTAGGAAGAAGACTGTCGGGAGCACCAACTTGGCAACCAATGCAGGAACAAGAATGATAGATCTTCCAAGCAAGAGATTCGCAGAAATTGGAAGGAGAGGCGTGCATGAAGTGTTGTGTGAACCTGTTCACAACACCAATGCACCTTGATAGGCCTTACCAAATGAAGGGACGAATAATGGCAACTTGGCAAAAGATGGTAGTAACGGTGTATCCCTCACAAGTTTGAGCATCAAAGAGAAAGATTGGAGGAAGGCCAACTCTAGCTCGGGCTTCAAAAGATGAATTAGGTGGGGAACGTCAAGGATGGTGCTAAGAGTTGACAACGATGAAGTAGTGATACACTCGCCAGGTAATGATAATTCACTACCAAGAGATGTTTGCAGGAATAACATGGAGAACTTGAGATCACTTCCAAGGATAAGGAAGCAATAGCAACATAGTGGATGAATAGACCAAGGCGAACGAAGGACTTCAAACTTAGTTGGAGTCCAGGCCAACGAAGGCAAAGAATAGACCAAAATTCAGCTAAGTCTTGAAGAGAGGGCATTGGGACATATGCTAGCTACTGCCATCCGCCAACCTTGAACGATTCCTTGGGCAGTTTGAGTGGGTCGTCAAGCCCATCAGATTATCTAAGGACATCTTGCAATGAAGGCCTCTTGTACCGCCTAAGTGGGTTGTCTGCTCCCCCAGGTCGTCTAAGTTAGCCTAACCAAGGGGGAAGGTCTTCTGGGGAGGACCAATCTACCCCCAACGGCCCATAGGCTATGTAGCCAGCAAAGTGGGTCGTCTAGAGGGAACATCAAGTCCCCAAATAATACCGTTGGGGCCTTCCTTGGGTCATCTAAGAGTCAAACGGTTGTCAGGTCGCCAGATGAACACCCCAGGTTGTCTAAAAATCAACCAAGGTCATTTGGCACTCACGTTGAGCCGTTTGGAGAACAAGCAAGGTCGTTCGATAAGGGGGATGAACTTTTTGGATTCCAGGGTGAAGATGAGCCATAAGAGAAACAAGTGGAGTCGTCTTGAGGAAGAAATAAGTCGTCTAAGGTCCATGCAAATGCAAGCAGTAATCGAATCAAGCCATCTAGATGGCCAGATATTTTGTTTGGCCCCCCATGGGTTCTCCAGGCCAAGGACACAAGGTCATCTAGATGTCTAGGCAAGTCATCTAGCCACCTAGGTTGTTTGGGCCAAAGTACCAGAGTAGTTTGAATGGGTCGTGCATGCATTTCTAGAGAGCCTACCATGCGTAAGGAGAAAGGATTTGAGGCCACATATGACAAAAACAATGTGCAGAATGAGTATTTGCATGGATGGCAATTACTAGTCTTCAAGTGGCAGTTGAGGGAGTCGAGGGACACACGAGCCAGGCCATCAAAGAAATTGTAAAGACCATCCAAACCATCTGGAGAAGGAGTCGAGCCGTCTAAAGCAAGAAGCAGGTAATTTGGAGTCAAAGGCAAACCGTCTAGAGCAAGGAGCAGGTTGTCTGGGCACACAACAAGGCTAGGAATGGTTAGGGCATGTGAACTAAGGACAAGAACGACATGAAAAATGGGGTGTGTGCCCAGTGGGGCTACATGAGGAAGCCACATCGACCGAAAGACATTTGGGGCAATTGGGAGTAACTGCCACCAAAGGAGTTCAAATTCGAAGACCTACAAATCCAAGTGCAGGTAGAATGCAGTGGAGATCGAAAATTGCAAAACTTGAAGAGCCAAGGAGGAACCGTCCACAGGTTGTGTTGAGTTCTGTGTCACGGCAAGGACTGCAAATGTGCGGAGTGAACACCAAGCTTCCTTAGGAGTCACGTCGAGCGCACACACCACCAAGAATAGGAGCAGTGGATGGAAATAGATCAAGGAAGAGTGTGATATCATAGAGAAGGCAAAGGAGGAGGTGGCTCAAGGTAGTGGTCAAGAACAGGAACTCAAGATGATAACCGAAAAGGCAAAGGAAAGGAGTCGACACCCTCACCACAACAACAGAAAGCAGAGGGGAAGGAGAAAACATAGACTCCCCTTGATGAGATAACCTAGACAACACCTGCAACAGAATTTTGTAGGATTTGATGGGACAATGCTCTTGTAGACCACCCATTGAAGGTAACTTTATGAAACGTTGGTGTTGTAGCTATTGAAGAAGTATGATTCAAATAAGAAGAGTAAAATCCAACTTGATGACGAGCTACGGGTGTCTTATTCCCCCAACAATTTCAATAGTGTCGGACTACACGTCGTGAACAGCAGTATACTGGTGAGGAAGGAGGGAATAGAGTCGTGTAAGTTGGAGGTGTTTGTGGACAAGTTTTCTAAGTCCAAGATAGGGCATCACAATTGCGGACTGAAGATGCCACACTTGAAGTTGGTCGAGCTACATTGTGCCATGAATGTGGTAATGTCTAGATTGTCAAGAGTACAAGATATGGATATGCCCACCTAGCTCGTACCATACACAGAGGGAATCATTTGTGGCGTGAAATTAGATTGAGCATCATTCTTTTCTAACCGCATATAGAATTTTCTGTTGTGGTATACGGAAAAAAATTCGATGGCTTTCCATGCCATCGCTCTAGTTCTAGATGCAACAACGTATGAGAATGTCCAAATTCTAGGGTTAGGCCTACCTCAACAAGTACCAAAAGGTGAACCCACCATTTTCCATTGGATTTATCTGGCGCCAATTACAAGAACTAGACTAGCAGGAAAAGCAATAAGGGCCTCAAGACGATAAAAGGCCACGATGACAAAGAAGAGGAAAGCACCAACAGTACAATCAATTGAATCCTCAAATGAGGAAGACAAGGGAGATGACACGGACACATTCGCAAAAGACAAGTTTATGACAAAGGGGAGTGAGAAGCAACTACCCATGGTGGAGTTGGAGAGAGACGAGACGAGGCAGAAGCAGCTAGACCAGCAGTGACAACAAATGGAGCAACAGTTTCAACCCCAACCTGAACTCCAACTACACCAGCCTCAATCCCAAGTTGCCAACCATAGAGACAGATGGTGAGGATCATAACTCCCAAGGGACCGTCCCAGACTACAGTACATGGTATAATTGGCAGGCAAGGTGGAAGTGCCGCACAACTTGTACTAGGTCTAGCTATCAATTCCACGATTAGACATACATTGCGGTGCAATCTAGTGAACAACAAGTCATTGGAGGAAGTTAGGAGGCCACTCCTACGCATTCAAGGAGCCAAACTACGTGAGGAAGCACCGTAGGTACCATTCTTGGTACTAGGGTAAAGGCTTCAAGGGAGGCTACATGGGAAGAAAAGCAATTAGAGCAACTAGTACCTATGTAGGATGAAATGATAATGGAGGAGACGGTGCAGCAAACTAAAGGAGTTGTGCAAGAAGTGGCACAACTAGCACCAATCATGGTAGATGATGATGATGATATCAATGCTACATTGGAGGCTATGAATACCTCACCTTCGAGTTCAAGAGGCCGTAAGGGTTTGATCTAGGGACACCTAGATTATATGAACAAATTATGGTGGACACCAACTTTCTAGCAGGAAAGTTTTGCCACCACTCCACTGTGGCAATTTGTAGAGGAAGCAAAGGGATGCAATTCCCCAGTATTGGACGATGAGGAGGCGATAGAGATTGCATTTACCACCACACAAGCAATGACACAAACACCTTTTGGTGTCGAAGGAGAAAGGGAAATACCTTGTATCAGAACCCGTCTGTGGTAGAAGGGCCAAAGTAGTCAATCGATGGCAAAGGGAGATGAAGCATGATTGATGCAGATAAATAATCAAAGACACAAATTTAGGAGAACGGCAAGACCAACAAAGGGAAGGCCACCATAGGAGGAATTGATGGGGGGAAGGAAGAAACCACCACTAAAGATGATGATCCTAGGGAGAAGTGTGACATAAGTGAGCACTACTTGATTGAAGTGTCAAATTTGCGACAACCCCTAGTCTATGGCGCCAATATTACTGAACAAGTGGACAATTTCTTCAAGAAACTGGGAGAGGTGATCGAAATGGTGCGCAATGAGTTCCAAGTCAATGCCCTAGGAGAATGGTAACCATGGCAGTTGAGAGTGGATGTGGATTTGGGTAGACTGACTGATCAATTGGGACCAAGACAAAGTGTGTATGAAGAGATTTGTGAAAATTCACCGATCCCAACCATGGGAGTTTGGTGCGATCAGCAACATGCAAACCATGATTGGAGTGACAGAGCTACCAGAGGGGACTACAATGTTGTATAGGCACCCACCTCGAGTATATGTCAATGAGGATAGGTTTAATGACTATCTTGAATTACAGGCCATGAAGAAAATCAAACTGGCACCAGAGTTAATATCATCATACACCAAAATGAATTTATCAGCCTACCTAATACAGTGGTTGGCAACTAGATTGGAGACATTTTAGGAGATGGAAAATAGCCTAACTTGCGGAAGGAACAGCAAACAATCTAGTTGACGGAGACAAAGGAGCAGCTTCAGCAAGTGAAGCAAAAGGTCGAAGCAAGACTAGCTAAGTAATAGCACGAAGTGGAGCAGTTGAAGAAAGAACAAAACGAGTAGATTCAGCTGATTGGACAGTTGAAGTCAAATGTAAAGTGAGAAAGCAGGCTCTTGAAGCCAAATTGCAGGAAGGCTCATCATGATCAGCTGATTGCAGCTAAGGATCGGCTACTGTCAAAGGCAGAGAAGAGAAAAGTAGAATTATGTGCAAGGCTTGTGAAGATTGAGCATAAGTCACAACACTATGGCTTCTAGTGGGCTAGATACAGAGCCTATAACAAGCGTCTGAAGGACAAACCTGATGCCCTCAAGATGCAAATACAGCAATTTGAAGCTCCACCCATTCAAGTTCTCCTCTCTCCAACCACAGCAAAGCCAAAGACCTCAGGAGCAACAACAGTCATCAATGAGGAAGTCGACCAATCTAGAGGGGAGGGCAGATGTAGCAGCCAATTCTGATGTGGTGCCACCTCAAGCGTGAACAAGCGCATGCAGAGACAAGAATGGGAAAGCAATTTTGGTTGTACATATAGTTTTCTCATTTTGTGTCATTTCGTAGTTTGCACACTTAAATGTTTGATGAAATAATTATCAGATATTATGAGCATATGTGTAATTAGAATGTACATGTAATTCGGATATCATGTAATTCAGATGTACATGTAATTCAAAAGTCATATAATTAGGATGTCTTGTAATTAGAAGTGTCGTGTAAGGACAATTAAGGTAATTAGGATGGCTACTTATTTGGAATCCTCATAGTTGCACTAGATAGTTCAGACTTTAGTGTAGTCTACCCTAGTTAATTTATGTCAGTTTATCTTGTTTTTGTAGTACTTTTAAAATTTGTAGTCTTTATTGTGTTAGACTTGTATATTCTAATCTCTCTATAGTTAGATATTTTTGCCTCCTAATATGTTATAAATTCACAAGTAATTTTGAACATACATTGATGTCATCCTCATGGGCTTAGTTTTATAATTTGACTTGAGCCTAATATTAAAGGAAAAACATGAAGAAAAAGCCATAACTTCCAGACTATGTACAAATAAGTTTGTGCAACATTGGCATCTCATTATAAAAGATCAATATTTTTTGTAGGATTTCATAAATCCAAGGAAACTAATATCTGTATTTCAAAAAAATGAAAAACTAGACACAATATACTTTTTAAGTGGAACTAGACACTACCAGATTTAATCCCTTGCACTTTAATCTAAACATTGGATATAACACAAGACTTTCCCTATATATTAATGAAGCATCATATGTGAAATTAAACTAGCAGAGGCTGTAGCACGTCACACATGTGTTCACTCTGTTGATTCCACTTCCTGTTGATTATTAGCATACAATCACGCATGGAACTTTTTGTGCACATTCATCCACTTATACTTGAAGAACAGCTATACCTAGGCATGAGAATCTAAATGGCATATACAGCGGCTATTAGAAAAAATCAATGAAGTGAAACATATTGCAAAAATTTCAACCTTCTACCAATATGTATTAAATTTAGAATGCATAAAACAACTAGAGGTTGCATATTCACCTCTGCCGATAGATATCCTGCACGAGCACGCTCACCCCTTGAATATGCTGATGCTGCCTGGGACCATGGAAGAGATGTCTCTAGAACTCAATACATTTGCCAGGAAAATTATAACTCAAGCAGGTAAATATTCAAACTAAAATTTCAATATTTTTTTCTTGAAATGTATTTTCCACACAAAGAATTTTATCTACTAACCTCTTGAAAATAAGTCCTCATTGTACTCCAATTTTGACTTGCAGTCTTCCGAAGAAGCGCATACTCATCCTCTTCCACTACAACCTCAAAACACTATTTATATAAACCTTCTAAAGAAGAAAAGCTAACATTATTGGGTACATACATCAATGAAAGAATTTTTTGTTGTCATTCTTGTAAGTGCCATTCTGTGATGCTACTTCACATTTTGTTTTTGGGATGAGTTCTGTACTCAACTCTGTGAATAATAGAGGTAGGAAAAATTTTATATGTAAATCATACATGTTCTGAACTGACATTTCCATATCATGTAAGGGTCAATGCATGGAATTCAACAAACTGACGATTTATGTAATAGAAAAAACCGAAGAGTTGGACAGCAATTGATCCCAAAGGTTGTGTCTATTCTGTAGGACCTTCAAGTCTATATGCAAGCCCATACAAAATTGAAATCATGGATGGAATCAAAAGAACGTGCAAAGAAGGATGTGTTTCAAAGGAAGACTTCAAAAGCCACATAGGAAATGGAGATATCCAGTTTGATAAAGATCTAAACAAACAAAAACAAACATCCATAAGGGACTTCAAGACATTCAAGATATATCAATACAGGACGAGGATATTCCTCCCTAGCAAGATGACCTATCACCACCTAATAAGTCAACTGCTAAAGATATTGATTTTACTCTAGCAAATGCCAGAAGAAACTATAGTGAAAAAAGGTTCTTAGGTCAAAGAAAATATGTGGTTGAAGTTGTTAGAGTAAATATTCCATCATTTGGATATTTTACCCTTTCCCTACATTAGGTAGATTTTATTTAATGCATGGTAAAAAGTAGCTTGTTCCTTTTTACCATTAGTATTTACTTTTACTACTAGGTTAGTTACCTTTTACTATTTACTATTTACCTTTTGGATATTTATCTAAATATCCTAGGTTAGTCGTAGTCAATTTGACTACGTAGTTAGTTGTTAGCGCTTATTCATGAAGCGCGTTTGTTAGCTAGGTTAGTGGCAGATATCTCGGGATATCTCCTAACGTTTAGCGCAATGTATTATTTAAACATTCGTTTGATTAATACTAAGGTTAATAATTCAGTGCATATTTTTGGTTTACTAACATTGGTATCATTCACGAGGTTTCACCTGGTTCCTGTGCGCGCAGAGAGAGCGACCCTCGTTCCAAGTGGCGAAGACGAGAGCCACTCTTGTTCCACTGGAGAAGGCGAGAGGCCCCTCTTCCGTCGTGCGAGGAAATCTTTGATGTGTTTGATCGCTTCTAAGGTTGACAATTATTTTAATGTTTAATTATTATTAAATTTTCTTCTCTCCGAGAGGAGAGTTAGGAGATTTTGAGGAGGGCAGGAGCGCCCTCCCCCGCAAGCCACGCGGCCCCGTGGGCAGGAGGCCCACGTAGACCCCCCGCCAGCATCCGACAGCCCCAAGCGGCACCTGCGCGACAGAGGGCAGGAGCGGCCTCTGCCGAGACGCAGGTCACCGACGACCGGGATCCGAGAGGGCAGGAGGCCCTCCGATCACCGGCGGCCGCCAGTGCTGCCCCCGTGGGTCCCGCGCATAGCCGGGAGAGCAAGCGCGTCCTCCCAGGCGGGGACCGGACCCAAACCCGAGGGCAAGAGCGCCCTCGGGTCTGACAACCTCCCTGACAATTGTCAGACGCCGACCTAGACACTGACAAACCCTGACACAGCCTGACAGACACGACTCAGACCGCACTCGCTGACGTGAACTTCTGACTGGTGACGTGGCAGGAAGGACACGTGGGGAGCTGACGTGGGCAGACAGGCAGGATTGCTGACGTGGACTAGACAGACCAGGGTGACACGTGGCGACACAAGCAGAGGAGGCACGAAAAGTTGGTTAGTTGGGCAGCCAGTGGCCACGTGGCATTCAGTCATTGGTCGAGCTGTGTGACATGGCGTAAGGTCAAAGGGCGGAGGAGCAGCGATTGCCACAGGCAATCACGCGTTCTAGGAACGCGTTTAGGCCTTTAAAGGCCTAATTCATCCCTTACGGGATGAATGTGGGATAAATCCCACAGAGCCAATTCAAAGGCTCGACGCGCCTTAACACTAAGCATGCGGGGACGACTTTCAAAGCCGCCCCAGCAGTGCAGTGGTCAAGGCGCGGCCTTGACACACGCGAGGTTTCGCGTTCGACCCCGCCCGCCAACATTTTACAAAGGCAAATTTAAATTTTTTTGGTTTTTTAATTAAATTTTAATTTTTCTAAAGTTTTTAAAAGCTTTTTAAATATTTTTTTGATATTTTTTTTATAATATAGTATAAATTGCTGAAAAATGTCAATTTTTAAACATTTAAATTGATTTTTTATTCAATTTTGCTTCATTATAAAGAAATTTTGTCTTTAAAAGTATTTTTTTTGTTTTTTGAACTTACAGATTTTTTAAATTAAACCAAATTATTTTGCAATAAGTTCCACTCCATTTTTTTTGTGTTTTCTCCAATTTGGGGATATAAGACATAAAATTGCACATTCTTTTTGCAAAATTGAGAAGAATTTGAAGCCTTGGGTCCATCAAAACCAAGTCGTTTGTTGACTAGTCTGGAAGCCTTTCAAACACGGGTCATGTGTCGACTTGTCTTGAAAGGAGTGCTCATATTGTTAATTTTGCAAAATAAAAGGGGGAAGACAACATTGTACTTCTTTTGCAAAATTGTAAAACAAAGTAGGAGACATAAAAATATCAATTTTTTTTTTTTTTTTGCACAACACACATTAATATTTTTGTTGCAAAAATTAAAAAGGTGCATTTTCGATTTTACTCGACACCTTCATTGGCAAATTAGGTGCATTTTCGGTTGCATCCGACACCTAGATGATAAGAATTTTGTGGACATTCTTGTTTGATTATTGCATTATTTCTTTTTGCAATTATAAGTCATAGAATCAAGAACACACTAAACCCCAAAATTTCACAAATTTGTGTAAATCCTTGCACAGATTTAAAGCCAAAATTAATTGATATTCTCTCCTAAATCAAATCCCCTAATTCACTCTTATTTGTTTGGCTTAATTTCCTCAAACTGATTATTCCTCTTCAAGAGGATTTTCAGGCAGGTGCCATTAAATATCTGTTTGAGTGAATTATCTTTTGGTACTCTTTTAGGGTAATCAAAAAAAAAAAAAAAAACAAGTTTTTGAAAATAAGGATAAGTCAAACAGACAATGGATGAAGCACACTGATTTTAGGAAGAAGCACACTGATTTTAGGAAGAATATATGATAGAAATACAAGGCAGCGTTGCCAGAAGTTTAGCATCTACAGTCCACTCTTACAACTTCCCTTGCATAGGCAATGCCAACTCTACATGTTCAGCATGCCAACCCATAGGTAACCAGCAAAACAATTGACGGGGATGCCTACCAGGTTAGGAGAGTGGCAGATGCAGCCAGCAAATTTGATGTGGCACCAGACCACACACCATTGCAAATATTAAGTCATCATGTACATGGTCATACACGTGAGCATTTTGAAATTCATATAGTTTGTTATTGTTTGTCGTATGGAAGTTTTTGCATGTTAGTGTGCAACACCTAAATGTTTGTAATAAAGCGTGTTAGTGTACAGGTATTGGGTAGTTGGTGAATGGGCGGTTACCACTTGTCCCCTCGATCACCCCTTTATATATCCCATCCCTTACCCATCTAAAGAAGCATGTTGTGTATGATAATGATATTTTGATGTTCATACTTGTTTGAGCATTGTATGAATGTTGTGTGTATAAGATTGGTATGTCAATTGTGTTGCATAAGATGACACTACATTTTCTCTTGAGTTCTTATGAGATCCTTTCTGTTATATAATACTTTGTATGTTATGTTTCCGCATGTTGTGGAATACACAATTGCTATGCTACAACGTTACTGTGATATTTCAACGAACCATAACAGTGGCATTACAACATTATCACAACACCCATAGAAATTGAACTCTGGTGGGTTTTTTGTGAGCCAACACTAACTAGAAAGACTTCAACCCAATGGGCAAAAAATGTTAAGGTCCACCCCTAGGACTGGAACCTTGGCTTACAGTGTGAAACTCCTTGCTCCCCACTACTTGCCCTAACCCCATTGGACAATGTTTTGAGTCTACTTAATAAATTCATAGTTTGTGGTGTGAAGATCATGGTTCCCAATCACCAAATCTTTGGAGGTTATCCATTCACATTTTGAGTCAGTGTTGTAGTATGTTTGGGTTTCAGTGCAATTGGTCATTATTTGAGAGAGCATACACAACAAGAAGCGCAAGAAGTTGACCACAGAGTGCGTCAATGACCTCATGTTTGTGCAGTACAATCTCTGACTTCGTGTCAAATAAGTGAAAGACACCGAGCCACATGATGTGATTGGCTTGCATGAGTTGGATCCATTTTTGGATTGGATTACCAATGACATAAAACCTTCCTTCACCAAGGATGATACTGAGGAGTTGGAGAGGGAAGCAGCATATAAGCAAGACATACATGAGGATCCTCTGGTTTCATCATCCAGTTTGAGGTCGCAAAGGAAGAGCAAGTAGAAGGTATTTTAAAAATGCTTGAGTATGTTGTATATTCATTAGTTCTTCATGATCATTGAAAATCATTCGAGTATCATAAATTCTAATTGTACAACTTTTATGATGATTTAATAAAAAATTGACTATGAAGATCTTTCATTTCGTTTATTAATATTTTTTATAAATTTATATTTTTTTAAGGCCCTTTTTCCAAGTGCCAAGTCCCACTCAAAAATTTTGGCCTATTAGAGTGATTATCAAGTTTGAGTTTTTCAACTAGACATGTAAATATGTAGCACACAGCATGTATTGGTCACATTCGAACTATCCACAATGCATCATGGTTTGGTCAAGTGTACAACATAAAAACCAGACAGACCAAATATATCCATATTGACTGACCCACACACAATGAACATGCCTCGATCAAGATGGATAGCGTGTATATATAGGTATCACGGAAACCAAGAGGCAGTTAAATAACACACCTACCTAACCCACCATGCATAACAACATTGAATATATCCCATTAAACATTACTTGATATTTTATACATCACATATAACATGGAAACATATGACACCATGCAACATGACGTGACACAACTATATACAACTCAGTCGACGCAATTGTGACATTCACAAGTGCATGGATACTTATGCACCAACCTATGGCACATGCATTCTTATGCCAACTCATCTGCCTACGTGTGTCTCAAGTGCAAGTCCAAAATTGTCTTAACTACACTCCAACAACACAGTTTATATACTATAAACATTAGACAAAATAGATAAGCTCCATCTGCTACAAGATATGATTTCTAATCCAACATACAAATCTACTTATAAAACCCCAAGCATTATAATAAAAATAGTTAAGATGCTTGATGACAACTATTTGCATAAACTAATATATTATTATTCTTTAAAAACTTAATGGTCTATATGAATGATATATCTCATTGCTATGGTAGCTATGAAAGAAAATCCCCCTCCCCCATACAATGGAAAAAACTAATATTAATAAAATAGAAATACAAATTGAGAAGACAATTTCTACGAATGGTGCCGAGTCACAAAAAGCGGAAATGATTCAAAGTACAATGTTATGGAACCCATGCATGACAGTTCTATAAAACCTATGACTCCAATCCTACATGGTATATATAACCAAAAAATCCACATACCATTTGTAGGCAGAGTTTCTATTGATTCTGGTTGATTGCCCGATGAGGTATCTAAAGAATTTTTTTTGTTCTTCTTTTTCAATTTGACTGCCTTCACAAAATCCATACTTGGCGGTGCTTTTTCACTAGTTTCTTCTATACTGAACAAAGACTCTAAAACTTGTCTTGAAAGACCAGATCTGTCCACACTACCACCATATCTTGATCCCATACCAGCCTCAAGAAGAACGTTCTTTGCCTCACTGCATCAATCATATAACCAAAGTACAATTTGGGATTACAGCATACAATGTAGCAGTTACTATGCCAAGAGACGTTAAATAAAGATGATCTTTTATAAATTATTTCCATGTCTAGATAATACTAAAAGTTGAATTCATTTAAATTTTCTAAAATAAATACTAATCATGATGAAACCCTAGGTAGAACCATTCACATAAGAACTTAGTAATTTAAGTGAAAAATCATCAATGTAGTTGGAGCTAATATTCACAAAAGCAAACTATAAATAAATACTAACCAGCAGAAAATGTGAAACTATTTTCGACTTATGTTTAGTGAATGCAAGAACTAGTTCTCACGATTAATCTGAATGATATCTGATGGGAATGAAATCTATGTTTGCGAGAAATCCTATAATTCCTTCTGGGGGAATCTTCTTGCTTAATTTCCATTTTAGCATAACTTTTGCAAAATGAAGGTATCCTTAGAGGGCACTACCAATTTGTCTCCTATAGTTATTAAAGCATTCACTTTTCAACACTATAAGAAATTTTCTTCATTTAGATAAATTACACAGTGCATGTTTTCTACATAATCTTTCATTCATCATCTGTAGCAACAAAAAAAAACTTTCAAAAAATGCATCACATAATAGCACGTTGGTTGCAATCTGTTTATTTTGTCAAAGATTTGCTTGATCTTTCCAGTTTTGTTGCAAAATTAAAGGGAAAGTATCCAAATAATCCAAATGACATGTCATGAGAAAACAGTCAATGCTTGCAAGAAATTGTATAATTCCTTCTGGTAAATTGTTCTTGCTTAATGTCCATTTTACCATAATTAATGAAATGTGATGATATTCTTAGATGGCACTACTGATTTGTCTCTTACAGTTATTAAAGCATTTTCTTTTCAACAGAACGATAAGAAGACATTCTCTTCTACACGCTCCATGACTTTCTACATAATATTTCATTCATCATGTGCACCAACAATAGTTACCTTCCAAGAAATGCATTTAACTTCTTAACACCTTAGTTGCAATTTGTTTGTTCTATCAAAATTTGCTCAACCTTTCCAGTTTTGTTGAGAAATTTTTAGGGGTAAAGTAACAAATTTCATTTTCATATGATTTACTTTTTGGATGACTCAAGTAATCATTCACCTTCTAGAAAGAATTGTTTGAATAAACGTTTCAAAATTTTCTAGTAAGAAATATTTGATTTAATTATAAGAAATTTAAACTTTTCAATATCCAATGTTTACTATATGGGGAAATTAACAAAGAAATAAATTTCACACCTAAAAGAATGGGTTTCATATCCTTTAGAGAAAGACTAGGTTATAAACCCTATTAATATATCTTCAATCTATTATGTGTGACATTCCTAATTCATGCCTCTAGACATTCTGTGTGGTCACACAAGTTGAGTAGTAAAAGGATTAAAACATTTAGGGTATACCTTTTCCATTTCCAAAAAAAGGATGTGGATTTGATGCTTCAATCTACACAACATCAAATCAGCCATGTAGGATTGCATAGAAGTTCCTCTCAATTGTACAATCTTGCTTGTAGAATTTAACATTATCACAAGTGAGCTCATATGAAGCAGTGATGTTATTAGCTATCATGGCTTCAATACAATTATCAGGTTTGATGAATAACTTCAATCATCTAGCACGACCACCACAAATGAAATTATGTGCACTGCTAGAGTCGATAAGTAACATACTTTTTTAATATGCCCTAGCAACTTTAATAAGCGAGGCTAGGCGATTCCTACACAATTGCTAGGAAGACAATGAGTTGGTTGTTATCAAGTTCCATCTAACTGTACAAACCAAAATGTTCTCTTTCTTTTTTTAGTTATTATCATCACTAATGTCATAAGTCTTGCTATATTCAAAGTCTTAATTTTCTTTTCTTCTTTTTTTGGTAACTTAAAAAAACCTTTAATTTATACTCAAAAATGCAGAGCGTAAGACTCTGCTACATACTTTAAGTGCCAAATCAAGCAGATCATATATGCTACATGCGCTACACTCGCCACTGTTACATGTGCTACATGCTAAATTAAGCCACATCATTTTGAATCAGCTCTAGTAATTTTCTCAAGTCATTTCTTTGCTTGATCTCATCTCCAAGGATAATTTGTTCTACTTGAAATATCTTGTCAAGGGCCCAGTTGGCCAACCAGTCAGTCGGCTTGTTGGCCAAATGTTTTACATGGTGGAAGTCAACCAACAGAAGTCTGCCAAGCGCCTCCCATGCTTCCTCGATTTTGATGGCCAACACCCAGTAGTGAATTTTTCTTTTCTTTAGAGCATTAAGGATAATTTGTGAGTCTCCTTCCACACAAAGTGCATGGGGAGACATATGAAGAGAGCCTAAGATACCCCTCACAACAGCTTCTGCTTCAGCAAGGTTGTTGGTGTTCTGGCCAATGTAGCCAGCTCCAACAACAATGAGAGAGCCATGATCGTTCTGCAAGATTCAACCATAAATTGTTGGGCAAAGGTTATCCATGTTGGCACCATCAAAATTGAGCTTCCAATATCCTTGAATAGGCTTGGTTCAAGAGAGATCTATAGTTTTCTCATTAGCATGTTTGTTTCTTTTGGAGCCTAACTAGTGTTTTTCCACAGCAATTCTAATGGCCTCCCAAGAATTTAAAATTCTCATCTCCTGCGTTGATGGTTGAATGCAAGGATAGTACACTTCACATAGTTTTGCAAGATGAGCCTCGAACTTGCTCCAAACTTTCTCTTCATTAGATATGATTTTCCTGAAAATCCTCACATTCCTTTCCAGCCATATGCACTAGGCAAGAGTTGTTGGGATCATGTTCCATAGGAATAGGAGAGCCTTACCCTCAAAAGGTTTTTTTCATTCATCCAAGTGTGACTCAAAAGACGCAGGCATAACTCAGAAGATTTTGAATTTTTCCATTAATTTCTCACATAGCTTATAAGCAAAGGGGCAGCGGAGGAGAAGATGGCGACCAGTTTCGTCTGGATCATCACACAACACATTTAAGTATTTCAGGCCAACCCTTTTTTCATTTGTTCACCAAATAAAAATTTGTCATGTACAGCCAGCCAAAGGAAAAAGATAGCTTTTGGCTAGGCTTTAGAATACCAAACCCTTTTCCACACTATTGAAGGAGTACTCTTAATTTTTGTCGTTGTGAAGGTAGAGTAAGCCGATTTGTCAATGTAGTCCCCAGAAGGTGTGAGACTCCATCTTAGTTTGTCCTCACCCCTAGAAGTCATTACTCTGTGATTGAGCAAGAGGGATTCGAGAGCTATCCTTTCCTAACTAAACTCAAGTGAGATAGTTGCAAGGCTCCTCCACCTTTTAATAGCTCTTCCATTTTCTTCCCAATTCCAATAGTTCTCTACAAATTCTCTCCAAGTCATTCAAAAAAAGCTTTGAATGTCTTTTAGGTCTTCCCTTAAATCAAGAGGCTAGATTTCTGGCCAGGCATTTTTCCAAAAGTTAACCTTTGAGCCTGTTCTAACATCCCATTTGAGAAAGCTTGGCATTAATTTCCTAACCCTCCTAATGCTATTCCAGATGAGTGATCCCCAGGGGGTGTCTTCAGTAGTGAAGATTCTTTCAGGTTCATCCCCATCTAAATATTTTGCTCTAAAGACCTTGCTCCAAAGGGAGTCATGATCTACATAGATTCTCCAAATTAATTTTCCAACAATTGCCTTGGTTTTTTTGGGTTATTTAAAAAAACATTTAATTTTAACTAAAAAAGGCAGAGCGAAAGACTCTACTATGTACTATAAGCGTCAAATCAAGCAGATCATATATGCTACATGCGCGACACTCGCAACTATTACATGCACTACATGTTAAATTAAGCCACATCATTTTGAATCAGCTCTAGTAACTTTTCTCAAGTCATTTCTTTGCTTGATCTCATCTCCAAGGATAATTTGTTCTACTTGAAAACTATTGTCAAGGGCCCAACTAGCCAACCAATTGATCAGCTTGTTGGCCAAACATTTTACATGGAGGAAGTCAACTGGTGGAAGTATGTCAAGTGCCTCGCATGCTTCCTCGATTTTGATGGCTAGCACCCAGTCCTGAATATTCTTTTTCCTTAGAGCATTAAAGATAATTTGTGAGTCTCCTTCCACACAAAGAGCCTGAGGAGACATATAAAGAGAGCCTATGATACCCCTCTCAACAGCTTTTGCTTCAACAAGGTTGTTGGTGTTTTGGCCAATATAGCCAGCTCCAAGGGCAACAGGACAGCCATGATCGTTCCAAAAGATCCAACCATAAGTTGTTGGGTTGGGGTTACCCTTGCTGGCTCCGTTAAAATTGAGCATCCAATATCCTTGAACAGGTTTTGGTCCAATAGAGATCCATAGTTTTCTCGTCGTGTTTGTTTCTTTTGGAGCCTAACAAATGTTTTTCCCTAGTAGTTCTAATGGCCTCCCAGGAATTTAAAATTCTCATCTCTTGCGCTGCATGGTTGAATGTGAGGATAGTACACTTCACATAATTTTGCAAGATAAGCCTCGAACCTGCTCTAGACTTTGTCTTCATTAGATATGATTTTCCGAAAAATCCTCGCATTCCTTTCCAACCATACGCACATGGCAAGGATGCAGGGATCATATTCCACAGGAATAGGAGAGCCTTACCCTTAAAGGGTTTTTCCTGTTCAGTCAACGGTGACTCAAAAGGCACAAGCATAACCTAGGAAATTTTGAATTTCTCCATTAATTTCCCCCATACCTTATAGGCAAAGGGGCAATGGAGGAGAAGATGAGGACCAGTTTCGTCTATATCATCACACAACACATTCAAATATTTCACACCAACCCCATTTTTCTATTTATTCACCAACGAGAAAATTGTTCTATCTCGTCGTTTAACCCTTCTTTGTCTAGAGTCACCAAGGAACGAGAAAATTGTTCTATCTCGTCGTTTAACCCTTCTTTGTCTAGAGTCACCAAGGAAGACCCATCCACTGCCTTGGGCCAACCATTTTCATTTTTTCTCGGATCCAGCTTTGGCAATCTCAAGGGTTTAGAGATGTATCGATTGCCTATTTTTCGATCCTATTTTTCAATTGGCAATACTAACCTTTTTCTGCACATCTCGAAAGGACGATTTTGGGGCGAGAGGCTTCCCCCCCAAACCAAAATTATTTAACCTGTGAAAATAGCATTATTTTGCTAACAGTGGTATCAGATCCACCGTGAGTGAGCCCGGATTGATTCACATTATGTAAAATAGTTGCAAGGAGGAAAGTGAGAGAGATTGTTAAAGGTGTCGGAGGAGAGAGATTTGAGAGCATTTGTTGATTGGTGAAGGAGAGATTATTGATTGTTGGAGGATAAGTGAAGTTGGACATAAGGCTGGACTCCAGTCAAAAGCTAGAGGACATTGATTGGAGGACGTAGCCTGGAGAACGCTACTTGGAGGACATAGCCTAAGAAAGTGATTGAAGGAAACAGCCTGGAGGAAGCTTGGAGGATGTAACCTGAGAACACAAAAGGATACGCATTTTAGAACGAAGATGTTTGCTGCTGGAGTTTTTTGAAGACTCGGAGACGAGCTTCAAAACCCTAAGGCGTTAAAATCCAAAGCTTGTGAACGTAAGGAGAAGGAAAAATTTGTGTCGTGATTTACTGCATTGGGGCCTGTGAAGCACAAAGATATTAAAACGCCTGAGTGCTATGATGAACACGTGGCATAGGACATTACTGTGCGGATATATAGTTGATGAGACGTCAGAAGAACTGTGCCATATAAGGTAAACAATAACCTTAGTTTTCATTGATATTCGAGCATGCACGTTTTTGAAGATTTTATTTTTGGATTGAATTAATTTTGGAGTGATAAGAAGATTAAATTGATTTTTTAAGAGTTATAAGGAATTGATGAATTAATTATTTGATTAGAGATTGAAGAATTTGATGAATTAATGATTTGAATGCAAAAGAATCAATTTGAAAAATTGAGTTATTGCAGGGTTCCATGGAGACGTGTCCCCCCTGAGAGACGCGTCCCCCCGTTCCCCGCGTCCCCAAGCATGGGGGGACGGCATGGGGGACGTTTCCCCACCGTCCCCCTTTTGGGGGACGGCAAGGAGCCGTCCCCGAAAGCCAGAGGCCTACGGCCTCTCGTCCCTAGGACGTCCCTTGTTTTGGGGCGTCCCCGGGGATGGCCAACCATCCCCGGGGATGCTCGGGCGCCTTTGGGGATGCTCAAGCGGTCCTTAGGGACGGTTGCACATCCCCAAAGGCGCCCAGCCGTCCCCCACGGCTAGGCGCCCATACCCAACTTAAAAAAATAAAAAAATGATAGTCTTTGTAATCTACTTGAGTCTGTAATCTGCTTGATGATATCATAGAATGTATGTGGAATGAAGCAGAAAAGATAGGGATCTTAGACTTTTTAAGGTCTTTTAAGCTAATAATTTGTGCTCTTCTTACCGGCCATAGCCCTTCTCTAGGTCATAATAACTATAAGCCACCTGTTGAGCCTCAGAGTGACGCCAAGTCTGCAGAAGGCTTGACATCTGCTAACCCTTCCAAGGTTGGCCAAGAACGTGTCTAAGTATGGACCTGTGCCTCTAGTATTTCTTTGGTGTGTCCACTGTCCAGTGTTGCTTCGCTACTTGAATTTAATTTTAGCGTGTATATATTGTGTGTGCCCGAAGGTTGACCTAAGTCGCTTCTTATAGTCTGAAAATTTTCATGTTATTTTAATTAATTTTTTTTTCAAAGTTTTTGTGGGGCTATGGTTGTCTCCTGCAACTAAATACTTTAGAAATACTTTAGAGACCGTTATTATGGACAAGTTAGTCGGTCGATAAATATCTAAAACTAGGATCGCTTTGTCGCTCGTTCTTTCCTTTTGGGAATTTAGTTTAATATACAAGGTACAATGGATTTATTGTATGATGACTTAATAGTCAAACTACAATAAACTTTTAAGAATTTTGAAAAGGTTTTATCTACAACTAATTATTAATATAAATAAAAGTTTATAACTAATTATTAATATAAATAAAGGTTTAGTCCCAAGGGCGACAGCGTAACGGTTCGGGCTTTGGCTCTTCTTTGGGAGGTCCAAGGTTCAAACCACGACGTGGGCGAGTGTGTGAGGGGGTGGGTGTGTGTGGTGGTTGTGTGTTAAATTCCCTATTGATAAGCATAGCTCTCGGCTTTATGAAGGGTCATGGTTGGGAGGAGACTGCTCAGCCCTGTGCATTGGTCGTAGGGGTTTATCACACTAACCAAATGTAAAAATAAATAAATAAATATAAATATATATATATAAAGGTTTATAATAATTAATATAGCGTAAATGAGCATTGAGATTATGAGTATTTCTGATTTCACTATTTGGTTATAGTGGCTGACTATTTATGCTGTCATATTTGAACACAGTTAGTGACTGAAAAAAATTAAAAAATGATAGTCTTTGCAGCTTTGCTTGAACATTGGTGGCTGAAAAAATGATGATTGTTATTGTTTGAATATTAAAACTTAAAATCTGAACATTGTGGCATTCATTACTTGAGCAATAGCAACTAATTTGGTTAACTGTTAGTTGACAGATTGCACTTGATATCCTTGGCTGAACCTTCAAGTTAAATTTGTTGAAACTTGAAACAATGAAATGGCTGCACTTAATAATAGGTCCTATATGATTCTAAGAACATGCATGCTTTTTATGTTTTTAGTATTACTATTTTTCATTTTTGTTGTGTGTAGAATTTGTAGATTATTTTAAATTTCTAAAAAATTTCATAGTATTATACCAGCCATCCCCCAGCCGTCCCCTAAAATCGGCCTGCCATCCCCCGCCGTCCCCAAAACTCGTCCCCCAGGCTCGTGGAACCTTGAGTTATTGATTGATTGGAGATGTAAGAAGAATTTTATTGAAATTGAATTAATGATTGATTGAAATTGGGAGATATAGGAAGAATGGATAAAATTGATTTGATAAATTAATTTGATTGAGGATTTGAAGAATTGAATTATGGCAAATACAAAAAAAAATTCCTTTCTAAATCACAACTTTTGAAAGGACCAAATTTTACCCCATGGAAAAACAAAATGAAATCAATACTCATTGTGGAAAAACTTTGGGATGTAGTAAATGGAAAAAAGGTCATGCCAGAAGATGAAATTGGAAAACAAAAAGATGATGATGCAAAAGCTCTCATGTTAATTACATTTGGCATATCTGATGAAATTCAAGCACATATAAGTGAAGCAGAAACTTCAAAAATTGCATGGGAAAAATTATGCAAAATATTTGAGGGAAGGAATGAAGCAACCATTTTACATTTGCAATCACAATTGTACTCTTTAAAGGTTCATGATGGAGAGAGTGTAGAACACTTTCTTAGAAGAGTAGCAAAATTAAAAGCAAAGCTACAAACAATGGGAGAAAAAATAGAAGAAAAGTTTCTTGTTCAAGTGACATTAAGAGCACTTCCAGATACATTCAAAACTTTAGTTGCTTCTCTTCAAGTGCTAAACAAAACTGTATCTTTTCATGAATTAGTCAACATACTTCAAGAGTATGAAATAGAAAATTTAGCACAAGAAGAAATAACAAATAATGCTTTAATGTCAAAGAAACAAGTATCAAATAATACTGGCGTATCATTTCAATCTCAACCTGAATGGAGGAAATGATACTGTCATATATGCAAAAAGGAAAGACATACCACAAACCATTGTAAATACAATTCTTTGAGCCAGTGGAATCAAATGAATAAACTTTTTCAAAGATTCCAGCCAACAAGACAATATCAGTCTCGATATCCATCAATGAAACAACAATATTCAAAAGGAGAAAATCAAAGAGGAAACTTGGTTCAAGAAATAAAAAATAGGAAGAAAATGAAATAAAAGCCCTTATGGGACGAATTATAGACAATAAAGGTATGGACCAGATTGAAAAACATGATGATACAAATCATTTAGAAAACTTTTATGGCACTAATGTCTTTGATAACATAGCAGTTTTAAAAAAGATGCAATAAGAAAAAGTGCTTCAGAATTGCAAGCCAAAGATATGTCAGAAAAAGGAAATCAAAATACATTATGGATGGATTAGCAAATCAGAATGAAACATAATCATGGATATTTTAAAACATTTTTACAAGAAGAAAGAAGGTCTACCAAGCGTTGCTAGAAAGAGGTTATTGGAACAAGGCCAATACGAAAGCAAAAGCAGAAGAACAAAAGCCAAGAGTCATGTAATGTGAAAGGTATCATGTATCTTTATATTGGAGACAAAGCTATGTAAAATGTAACTCAAATAAGCTTTGCTTTATGCATTGCTTGAGTTTTGATCAATAAAAGCTTTTAGTGTGATTTTATGTGATATTTATTTACTTATGATATATTGATATTGATGTGATTGATTTCCTGATCCTATAAAAACAAATCACACTCTTCCCTTTTTCTATCACTAATATTTCATATTAAAATTATCTAGCATTGCCTTGTTAACTATCTGAAGATTTCTGATTCGCAAGCCTCCTGACTCTTTATTGTTACAAATTTTACCCCAGGTGATGAATTTTCTTGTTTTCAGTATTTCCTATCCATAGGAATTTTTTCATGATATTATCCATTCTTTTGATGATCTCATTGAGGAGCCAGAATGCACCCATCCAAAAGATGGGTAGATCTCCAAAGACTGCTTAATCTTAATCAATTTGCCTGCCACAGATAGCCATTTTGCTTTCCATGAGGCCATTTTCTTGTGGAATTTAGAGATGATTTGCTTCCAAAACTCTCCAATGTCAACATCCCTAAATAGGGGCATACCCAGGAAAGTAATAAGGAGGGCACCAATCCCCATCCCAGTTTGGCGAGCATATAATCTCACGTGTCTCTCTTCTAGGTTGATTCCATACAATTTAGATTTTATCTTGTTGATCTCTTGTCCAGAGGCAATCTCATATGCAGTAAGCAAACCTTTGACTCTATTGATCTCCTTTAGGGTTGGGTTTATGGCTAGGAGGGTATCATCTACAAATTGGGAGTGAGTAATTAGGTGACACCTACTATTTATCTTGAGTCCCAACATCCGTCCTTTTGACTAAAGATGCTTCAAGCCCCTACCCACAACTTCTACAACAATGATGAATAAGTAGGGGGAGATGGGGTCTCCCTACCTAAGACCTCTTGAAATTTTAAATAATCCTCTCAAGCTTCCATTGATTAGAACCGAGGAGGGGTCTTTATATAAGGAGGCTAGCCATTGTCTCCAATCTTCATTGAAACCAAACTTTTCCATCACTCTATCTAAAAAATTCCAACATACTCTATCGAAGGCCTTTTTCATATCCAACTTAATGAGCAAGCCTTTTACTCTTGAGAGAGTAGATTAATTCGTGGATGATAGAGACTCCATCCAGTAGGTGCCTTCAACAAAAGTCAATTGCTCATCAGAAACTATGTTTAAGATAATCAATTTAAGCCTATTTATGGTGACCTTGGAAATAGTTTGTGAATTGTATTACATAAAGAGAT
Source organism: Wollemia nobilis (assembly GCA_028583015.1). NCBI lineage: Eukaryota > Viridiplantae > Streptophyta > Pinopsida > Araucariales > Araucariaceae > Wollemia > Wollemia nobilis. The sequence continues at coordinate 37,056,534 of JAQPPZ010015824.1, read as the reverse complement.
AGGTCTAAAGGCGTCCACTCTTCTAGCATTACCCATCTTGAGTATGGGTGTAAGAAACGTGTGATTTAGCATACCCAACATCCCTTTCTTAGATAAGGATTCTTGAACCATAGCTACAATTTCATCTTTCAACAAGTACCAAAAGTGTTGAAAGAAGATTGGGGGAAATCCGTCGGGGCCAGGCACCCCAAAGCTTTTCATTTGAAAAAGGGCTTATTTCACTTCCTCTTCTTCCACTTCCTTTATTAAGCAAACATTTTGACCTAGAGTGATCAGTTTTGGGATGAACTGAAGCATGTAATTTTGAGCATTGGCCCTATTGATGTCCTATTTGGATAGCAATGACTCGAAGAAGGAGATGATGTGATCTTCCACCTCTCTTGGAGAGATATTAGCCAACCCACAAGAGATTCTAGTGTTGAGATCCTGTTATGTACCCTATAAGCCAAGGTGGTATGATGAAAAAAATTTGTAATTTTATCGCCTTCTTTCAACCATTGCACTCTAGCTTTTTGCCGCCAGAATATCTCTTCTTTCAAGTAAACTTTGTTTTGGGTACCCAACAAGCATTTTTCTTAGTCTAGAAGAGGGTCGTCCTAAGCATGTTGTAGATCCTTCTCAATTTGTTGAAGCTCGCTTTCTAGCTGAGCTTTATCCTCAATTATATTGTCAAAATCTTCTCTATTCTAAATCTTCAGTTTTTGCTTCAACATTTGAAGCTTGATTGTTAACTTGAACATCTTTGTTCCATAAATATGAGATTCCTCTTTCCACCAGTTCATCAAATTTTCCATGCCTAAGCCACATTCTCTCAAAGCGGAATGGGATTATTTTGGGTTTGTCATCGGCCTCAATAGAGATCTTGATGGGCCAGTGGTCAAACTCCCCATATTAAAGAATTTCAAATTGCATCAATGCTCCCCTATCAAACGAATCCATAGAAGAAGAAATTTGTCCAATTTCTCTAAGATCCTTTGGTTCTTGGGTCTCTTGTTGCTCCAATTGTAGATTCCCTTAGAACAGAAGGGTTCCATATTATCCAGATCTTCAATGAAGGTGTTAAAATCCTTGGTGGCCTGACCAAGATTCCTAGTTCCCCCCTGTTTTTCTTCAAGGTGTCTTATTGCATTTAAGTAACCTCCAATAATGCAAAGTAAGTCTACCTCTCGTGATAACTATCTACCAATGTTTTGCCAACAATCTCTCTTTTGATCAAGATTGTTAAGGCCGTAAACATTAATGAGGCCAATCTACCAACCAGTGTCTAGCCATTTTGCCTTGACAACAAATCAATTTTTCTCAGTTCTATCAATGGCACACTCTATTTTTAAACTATCCCATAGGATGAGTAGCCCCCCTAAGAAAATTTCGACATTACTTGAAATGACAAGACTATTGGGCCAGATTTTCCTTTTAATCCTATCTGCTTCATCAAATGACATTTTAGATTCTTGAATGAAAAGAACATCAAGCTTTTCATTACTTACCAGTTTCTTGATCATTCTGGATTTGACGAAGGAATGGAGACCCCTTATATTCTAGGAGATGATCTTCATGGAGATTACTCCTGCCTCTTGGTATCCAAGAGACCATCAATATGGGTTTGGGAACTCTTCACTCTTTCTTCTAATGATATTTGTTAGAGTATTTCCTAGTTGGATTTTCTCCTTTTTTAGGACCCACATTTGTGACCTTTAGTTTGTTTGGCATTTGTTTGATCATCGAGATTTTTACTTTTCCTTTTTTTTTTTGTGTTGCAAGTACCAAATTGTTCTCTTTTTTGGTATAGGTAGTTCCCATAGACTAAAGATCTTTCATTGCTTGATCATTCCCTTGCCCTTAAGAAATTTCTTCACCTTCAGAAGCATGTTGAGCAAAGGACCTCCTCATTAAGAATGCTATTGATCTCCACCCTTCGAGCCTTCTTCGATCGCCATCATTATCTCCTTCTCTTGGAGTATCTAGAGACTCAGAAATTTCCCCATCCTTGTTTTCTTCTTTAGTTGGTAAGTTTTCAAAACTGTTGTTAGTCTTGACATTCATGTTGATTTTTGCTTGTCTACGAGTTATTTGCTTTCTTTTTGGTCGCTTAAAACCCTCCTTGTCGCCTTCCTCACCTGCAACCTTTTGTAGATTTTTGTAGCTTTATTTTCAATATTTTCTATCTTGTCATTTAACCCTTCTCTATCCAAAATAGCTAAGGGAATCTCAAGGGTTTACGGATGGATTGATTGAGTGTTTTTCCATAAGCAAAACTAGACTTTTTCCTCAAATCTCAAACGGACGATTTTTGGGGAGGAGGCTTCCCCCCCAAACTAGATGCCATGGCCAAACCCTCTAGAATTAGAATCCTAGCAATTGGCCCTTGTTTCGCTTAGCTTTAGAAATGATTTAAAAAAAAAATACTAAATTAACATCTTCCCATTGTCTTAACTTTCACAAAAGCATAACTTATTCAATTTTCTGACCTATGAGAATATTTTCTATTTTTTGGCTAACTTCTACTTCCCTTTACTTTATTGACTATGATTTTAAATCAACTCCAATGTCACTAGATGAATAAAACCATCAATTCTTCCTTTTCTTCATGACTTTGTGTTCCATGATTCATGATTTTTGAATTGGATCTTGAATTGTCACAATGTCATGCATTAGTGCACTTTAATATCAAACCCGAAAGCACCACTATAAGATTTCATCAATCCCATTACTAGAATTTCTCAGGCAACTTGGTTTCCTATTAGTGAGTCAAAAATTGTAGTAGTTTGTTTAAGTTGCTTGAAAATTAAGGGTATCTCCAAGATATTTATTTGCAACAATTTGCATGAAAGAGTCATTGATCAATTCTTGATCTAGTGTTTAATATTGTGTGCCAATCAATGGCCTTGTAAATCTTTGTGCATTGAATTTTGCTATTATATCCTCATACTTGTTTTTGATTGCAAAAAGAATGTCCACATTATTTGTATCAATCCTCACACCACTTGCATAATTCCCTATATTATCTATTCATAATTCGTATTTAATATTGTATGCCCAATCTATGGCCTTGCAAAGCTTTATACAATTGAATTTAACAAGATATATCCTCACCCAAAGGGTTTAGGTCAAGTGATTAGGAGAAACGAATCTCACACCATAAACCGAGGTTCCAATACTATGGGTGAACCTTAACATATGCACATTGGCTTTGGGCCAAACAGTGGAAAGTGAGGAGTTTAATAGTATAAGCTAAGGTTCCAATCCAATTGGTGAAATTAAACATTTAGCCCAATAGATTTGGGGCAGGTGATGGGGTGTTAGGATTTTCACACCATAAGCCAAGGTTTCAACATTTGGGATTTTTTAATCCTAGTGAAACATGTCGGGCCACAAGCGATCAATGCATGTCCAAGTACAAAAGGACCTCCAAATAAGGGTAAATCATATATTTAGTCTCGAGCATTGTGGAGCAAGAATCAAATGGGATGCAATCATGTGAAATCAACTCGAGTTCAAGTGCATTGTGATAGACGCTTCCATGATAAGGCAGCCTATGATAATATGGTTTGTTGAAATCATGTAATATGTGTGGGGATCATTCTGTTTTGTGTATAAGAGTCCCCACATTATTTGAATCAATTCTCATATCACTTCCATGATTCCCTATAATTTTTATTCATAATTTGTGTTTAATCTTGATATCCTTGTATAGATTTTTACCATTGAATTTACCAATATCAATGCTCGTATTTATTACATATATAAGGACTCTTTACATTATTTTGCCATGTTTTATGCCAGCTGCAGAATTCTCAATATATAAATTTGTAATTTGTTTAAATTAGTCTAAAATATGATGCTGTTATGTTAGGTACCATTTTGACATTCAACACTAAACTTATTCATGAGCACTAGTATATGATATGGCAATTGAATTTGCTTACAAGTGTAAAATGAAAATCTGCTTGAGTTTTATTTCACTGGCATATTGACATTGGCAACCTAACAACTATGAGTTAATCCTCCTTTTAGCTTTCATTTCATTTCTTACCATACATGAGAATAATTCCTTTGCTTAATATTCCTACATTTGCTTCTTAATGTTTTTCCACTTGTTATTCTACAAGTCTTCTATTAATATTTTGTATACCTCTACGCCTCTACAAAATAGTTTAGTAGTTTTTATGGGAATATTCAAGCAAAATGCAATTAAGACAATGAGAACATACAAGACTATTATCAACAGCCTAGTTAAGGACTGTGTTTGAGGAAAATAATAACCAATCTTGAATTGAAATCCCTTTCATTGTCTAGATGTTGCAACCCTACCCTAACCACAAATAGTATACAACTTATAACAACAACTATGACGAGTGGTATAATATTCTAAAATTGGAAGAGCATATTAGCATAATATTCTAAGCTCTCAATTCATTCTTGAAGCCAATTGGAGATGTGCAACTCATGTTCCCTAAAATTGGAAGAGCATATTTCCAATTACTTTATCTGTATCACACAATATCTAAGCTGGAAAAAACTTGGAAACGGGTACAATTTCCAAAACAAAAACGCCCTTGGTGCATTTTTGTATGTATGTCTTGGAAGTGCACCTAGAAATGACGATGTTCTAGAAATGATGTGGATGCATATCTTTTGCAAAGTCATGACTATGAAGATGGTCAAATATTAAGGGAAAGACCTATAAACAAAACCACCAAGAATGCATAATGGTGGTAATCTTAATCAATTTACCTTCATAGAAGAACTTAGGCCTAGAAAGGGCAATTTTGAAGACATTGAAGATCATCACCTTAGTCTTGCTAAGCTTGACTGTCAATTGTATTCAGCTACAAAAACAAGCAAGAGCATCCAATTGCATTTGCAAGCCCTTGGGACTATGAGGAAGAACAACAACATCATCCGAAAAAAGTAATATCACTATCAAGAAATGAAAGCCATTATTGTATATTCTAACAAATAAATTTTCAAGCTCGGCCTATAGATCCCAAACAATTTGACGAAAAGAGGACAACCTTATTTGACACCAATAGTGATCTGGATATTCTTTGAAAATTCTAGGGCATTTAAAGGTGACAAACAACAATCTCATAAAGTATCACGATAGCAGTGATAAAGAGATTAGAGATGCCAATGTCCTCTAATCTCTCAACCAAGAGATGCTTATGAATAATATCAAAGGCCTTTCTAAAGTTGACGAAACAACAAAAGACTTTAGAAAACCATTGACCAGCCTTCTAAACGATAGCCTGGAGAGGAAGAACATAATAAATAGTATGATGATCACATCTAAAACCATCCTACCATCTCGCTCGAAGATTGCCTTGCTCTAGCTACTCAGAATTTCATGTTTACAACAATAGCATAAAGTTTAACAAATCTATGACCAGTCATGATAGCTCTATAGTTATTAGGATCTAAATACTCCACAGATTTGTGGATTGGGTAGATAGTATGTTGCAACAAAGAAAAGAAGCAATCTCACTAAATAATCTTGAAATGGGATGGCTAGTAGTTTCAACTGTACTTCAAAAACTAAGCCTATAGTCCCTCAAATTCAACAATTCTACTTATGCATAATTTTTGTATCGCTCTTTTGACATACCTTGAAGAAAACATGTGATATGTTGGGGAGGCTGCCCATAATATCATATCAGAAATTAGCATGAGACCCAAGCCTGAAGATTAATGCATGAAGGGAGTAGTTGTCAAGTAAAGAATGTGCGGCAAAAGGCTTTTGAAGAGTGACGATGAGCTAAGCCCTCGCAATGTAGAAGTTGTCATCTCAGACATGGAGATTGTCATCCCAAAAGTTGTCATCCTAAACAAGAAGGGTATCGTCCATCCTCTTGTTACCATCCATACTTGCTAGTGTGTTGTCTAGTTGACAAGTGTCGTCCAACCTAGGGATGTCATTCTAAGTGGATATGTCATCCAATGAAAGGGCACTAAGCTAGGCATGTTCTCCAATAGGGAACCTATGTCCAAGTTTGGGTTGTCCAATATCCAAGTGTTGCCCAAGGCCAAGTCATACCTACTATCATAGTCTCATGTATATCATCCAAGAAAAGTCAGTCGTCCCCATCATTAATGGTGAATGTCAAACTTGTTAGGTCATCCCAAATGTTGTCTAGAGAAAAGTGAAATTTGTCTGAGACAACAAGAACGTCATACAAGGAATTTTCATTACTTGGGGGATGTTGCAACCATCCGCCACAAAAATGTTCTTTGCAGGAAAAATTCGTACAACCTATAGATAAGTTCAGCTAATGTTCTATTGAGTTTTGGAGGTGCAACTCCGAACACCGCGAGGACTTTACCCCAAAACCCCAATATGTACTGCAACTAAGAGTGCACAAAGGATGCTGCCTCTCAACCCCGTAAGGGCCATTGCCCTTTGAACCCCAACACAACTTGCTACAAGTGTTGCTTGTCAAACTTGCAATGTGCCCAGTTCCTCAATAGAGATTTGCAATGTGGCCAGTTGCAAAAGGCATTTGGAACGAGAGGAAGCCAAAGAAGCATGGTAAGTGAATCACCTAGCAACGCTCCCTAATTGAATAAATTGGTTTTCCAGAGAGGATACCAACAAGTCTACAAGAATGCATTAATTATTGAATGAAGTTGTGTTGTATGACATGTTGCATATTTGTCGTATGTGTTATGTCATCACATAGTGTTGTCAATTTTGTGAATGTGACAACATGTTTTTTTAATAAATATTATTTAAGGTGTTGTGGCATATTCAAGGTTTCATGTATTTGATGGTAGTTGGGCAGTTGCCAACCACCTACCAAATCCCAAGATACATATATGTATGCCAAACCTTTGTTGGGGTATGATTATGGTTGATGTATGTTTATCATGTGTGGGAAATGAAAAGGATATCTATGTCATCTAAATGGTTCAACTAGACCATGATTTATTACAAATAATTGGAATATGAAGGATACATGGATTGTGTATTTGCATGTATGTGTGAATTCTTATAGAGTGGAATTATATTGTAGTTTGTTGCATTCTATTTTTACAACAACGATATCGACGAAGAAACATAGGCACTTCTTGATTTAGACATGGAGTTTGCAAGATAGGTGTTGGAGACCTCGCAAAATGTCTATGTCCACAAATCAACAATGATAAAGACAATGTTGATGGCAAAGGAACCAAGAGTTTGAGAGTGTCAAGAGACCATGATGATGTCAACATGAGTGACTAGTCACAAGTAGTTGCCAAATTGTCAAATTTGGGGCTACTTGTCCAAACAAAGAACCCATCTACTCAGATAATTACCCACGTTTCATGGAGGAAATGTGTAGTTCGGATAGATGACATCGTCTAGATGACCAATGTCATTGAGTAGAGAATGCAAGCCACATGAACGAGGAAGCAAAACATCCAAATGATGAATGATGTATTCCTAATGGAAACTTGCAAAGTGAATGCATTTCATGAACGAATGCATTTCATGAACTATCCGAGCAAATGGATGCAACCTAAGAAGTCCAATGCTAAGGCAAGTTCAATTTAGCCAATACCATACTAGGGAGGAATGTCATCCATCAAATGAGAATGGTTAAGGAACTATGTTAGAAATACTTGTCTGGTTAAAGTAAGGCACCATTTTTTTCTTTTCTCCCTTTTTTTTTCTTTTTTCAAGTCATCCTTTTTGTAAAGGTTGTCATGTTCCACCTAATAGCAATCCTTAGAAGTCATCACCCAAGTAAGAGACATCACTTGTCCAACAAAGGATCACGGTCGTATGACTAGCTCAAGTTACAAAGGGCACAAAGAACACCAAGGGCGAGTAGGAGGAAAAAAATGTCAAGGATTTGTCATTTGCGTATTAATCGTTATTCCTTGTGGAATCAACCTAACCATTCTGAAAGAGAAATTGTGACAATGTTAAGAGAAGAGCATGGTCAACTAGGAACCAAGAATGTTTGAAGTGTGGACAAGTTAATCATTCAACTTTGAGGAGACAACATTCAAGTTGGAGAGGAGGATGTAGCACAGTGGTGAGTATTCCAACAGTGGAGGAACAAAATGACAGATTTAGAGGCCAAACAAGACTGCAATCAATACTATCTCACACTAGCTCAACATCCCACTTGTATGATAATCCACTTGTATGGCAATCAAGTAATAATCCACTTGTACAACAGGTTGAAATCTCCACTTGTATGGCAACTCAACAAATGACTTGTATGGCAACTTAGTGACTTGTACAGCAAGTCACTCACTTGTACGACAATTATGCAATCCACTTGAACTGCACTCTTGACTGCTACACTCGTACAACTCTCAAACGACTCTTTTGGACTCCAACTCCTCTTACAACGATCATGTCTGCAACAGTGCTTCACACCTATGCACAAAACTTGGAACAACCACAATCTACCAACCTACTTGCAGCAATAGCATCACACAAAACACATGCAATCACACAAATGAAGCATGAGTCATCATTGTATTACTCTTTGCCTGTATGGCATTAACAATATAGATCATCTACCCTATCAATATACAATGCTACAATCAATATACAGGCACTGATTCTACATGCAAAGATGCTCCTCGATCCTCATAGTATTGCACAAATGAATGAGGGCTGGTAGTTCACAACAACTGCAGCCAAGACACCTCACCACTAACTACCTCCCATTCACATATGGATAACACATACATTAGTCGTACATTACAATTTCAATATATCAAAAGATGATATCATCACCCTAGATGTCAAACTGCAAAATTGCATGTCATTTCCATTTCCATTTTATTTACATGTGTGCACATTCTGCACTTATTTATACTATGTACACTACTTTCTTTGAGGCTAGTCAGAACTGGCTCCTACATTTACCCTCCCCTTTAAATTGGTTGACATCCTTGTCGACGACTGCTTCTACTCCTAAGCACTTGGGTTTTGTTGACGCGTGGGAACAGGAACACCTCCTAACTCCTAGATTTGCAACTTCAGGGCTTCTATATCTCCCTTCAATCTTTTCGCATAGGCCTAATATCAAGCCTGCTACACACACCTTAATGATTTGATCTCTACTCGACTTCTGCCAATTTTGCCAACTCAACCTCCCTTTTGTTAGCTTCAACTTCGGCTTCCTTCCTTGTTGCTTCCACCACTTTCCTTACTGCTTCAGCTTCATGTCTGGCTGCAATTGCTAGTTGCTCATCCCTCTTGGCTATCAGTTGATCGCGATGAGTGACCTTGTTCTTCACTTCCAGCAACTACTCCCTCCTCGTGCATTCTAATTTCAATTGTCCAATCGACTGATCCTATTCCTCCTTTGTTTTTGTCTTCTCCTCAACTTCCTTCTTTATTCTTGCTAGTTCTGCTTTAGCATCCTCCTACACCTACCAAAGTCATGCCTCCATCTCCAATCCTATGGCTAACCATCAAATCAAGTATACCAAAAAGTTCATTCTTCCATATGACTTCACCATCTCAAGTTGTTTGGGAGTATGATAGAGCGTAGGATCAGCATATGGGTAGAAGAAAAGGGAAAGAGAGCAAAGGGGCAAGCAGGTTTTAGGCCCAAGCACTCAACCATTGATCACTGTATCACGCTCAGACATAGTGGAAAAAATATGGGACAAAAGAGAGAAGGCTTTTTGCTATTTTGTAGACTTCAAAAATTTATTTGACATAGTGCCAAGGAAAAAATTATGGAGCAGAATGGAAGAGCTAGAGGTTCCAATTCACTAGAGGGCAGCAGTTCACAGACTATATGAGCATGTAAAGGCTAGAATCAGAACACAGGAAGGGTTATCTGAATGTTTTGGTAGTGACATAGGTGTCAAACAAGGTTGCCCTCTATCTCCGACCTTATTTGGGTTGTACATTGACAAGTTAGAAGAATGGATAAACAAATTTGGGGGAGAGGGTGTGCATTTAGCCAAATATGTGGTAAAACTCCTCATGTATGGAGATGATGTAATTCTTGTGGCCAAAACAGCCAAAGATCTAGAAGATCACCTTCAAGCTCTAGAACACTTTTGTAAAGAAGTTGGGATGCGGGTGAACACGAGCAAAACAAAAATTATGATTTTTTCAACAAAAAAGAAGAAGCAACAACTCAAATTTCAGTTTGCGGGAGAACCGCTTGATGTAGTAGTAGAATACAAATAACCGGGCATAGACTTTCATGACAAACTTAATTGGAATACATGTAGGATGAAAAGAACTCAAAGTGGTTGGAGAGCACTATATGCACTTCAAAACAGGTGTAGGAATGCCGAGTTGTGGGACTGGAAGACCACCAAGGTCTTATTTGGCCTACTTGTTACACCGATTCTGTTGTATGGTTGCAAGGTGTGGGCTAGTGGCACAACAAATGCAAAATGGAGGCAAATAGAAAGGATTCAAAAATATCTAATCACAAACTTTCTCAAAATTAAGGCCACAACCCCTTATGAAATTATTCTAGCTGAAACTGGAATGTTCCCTTTAGAAGCAATTGCTATGACCAAGCTGTTATGTTACTTGAAAAAAACAGAAAACATGACAAATGATAGATGGCCTAGAGCAGCTAGGGACGAAGAGTTGCATAGGCGAAAGAATACGTGGATGCAAAAATGGATGAAACGTTGGGAAATCAACATAAATGAATGCCCAAATGTCAACAAAGACATAAAAAATTATGTGAATGAAAAGTTCAGAAGTGGAATGTGGAAAAATGCAAGCAGGAAAAGACAATATTATATTGCAAATTTTAACCCAACGTATGACCACAAGGAAAAAGCGTATATAGGCGCTGAAATCAAGTGGAAGGAAAAAATACTCATTGCTCGAGATAAGGACTAGCTCTCATAGGCTTAGATGTGAAACAGAGAGATGGACAACGCCCAAAGAACAATGGGAAGAAAGGATATGTACTCTATGCAGCACAGAAGCAGTAGAGACAGAGGAACACTTCATCTATAAATGCCCGAGTTTTTCAGATATCCGTGACAAATACAAAGAAACACTTGGGAACGAGTTTATTACATATTTATTTGAAGACAGTAAAATAAAAAAGTTGGAGAATTGCTAACACAAATCAGCAAGAGAAGGAACAACCTTCTCAAAGATATTAAAGATCATATGATATGATTTGAGTAATTGTACTTCCATATTTGAGGTCCCATAGACCATATTTGGGTCTCGCGGACGTAATTAAGATCTTTCATTTCATTTCATTAACACCTACTTCCTCCTCTGGACAAGCTGCCAAACTTCCTTTATCTATGTATAAGCATGGTGGATGTCTGTAGAGTACCTAGGTTTGTCTTGGCAGGTTCTTCAATCCCAACATCGATTTGACATTGCCTTCCAACTCCCATGGTTGTGTTTGGTGAATTTCGACAAACTTCTTCATGCACTCATCATCATAAACCCAATGCACTAGTTTGCCCAATTTGTTCTCCAATCTCAGCTGCCACAGTCGCCAATCTCCCATACATCCCACTTTGAACTCACTACGAACTCTATCAAACAATCCGGTCACCTTCTCAAAAAACGTATCAATATGCTCATTAATGTTTTCTCCTAGAACTGGTGGTTTCCTCCGGTTTGGCACTTTGATTATGAAATGCTCACTCGTATCTTCCGCCAGCTCTACATCAGTGTCATCTCCGGTGGTAGTTTCCTCCACATCCTCCCCACCGTGACCTATTAGGTTGATAGGTCGCTTGGCTGCCTTGCCCTCTTGAATCGTCTGACTTGCATCATTAGTTGTGACTTCTACCACTGTTCCTTATTCTCTTTATGGCTCATTCTCCAATGATTGGCTCCTTTCACCTTTCTGCCACCAACTAAATTTTGATGTAGTATGCTTCCCTTTCTCCCTCCTATCATTCAGCACAATTGGACTTGGTGTCGCCTCCTATGTTGTAGATGTGATTTCAATATGTGTGTCCTCATCCAGTGGGGGTGATCCAAATGGATCCACTTGTTACACTACAATGGTGTATTGTCAAAACTGTTGAGCGAGTTAACATTCTCTACCCACATATTCCTCACACCGTCTTCCTATACTGTATTAATTGTAGTCTGGATCTTATCCACATCAACAATAGTGACATTCTTGCGCCTATTGCGCAATCCTCTTCTCCAGGTGTTTTGCTGCTCTTCACCCATTGCAATCGTCTCCAAAGACATCCTCCTCGTACCTAATCCGATACCTGCAGTGCCAACTTGCACAGCCTAACTCCCACCATGTGCAAAAACTTCCCCTCGCACTGTTGCCCATGGCATCCCATGAGTCTTGCTCTGACCCTCCGTCATTCTTCGTACATTGCCACCCACTCTTGTTGTCACCTATTGTGAGAGTTCTACTTGTGATTGTTGTCTTTCCTCCTGCTGATGTTGGGGTTGAGGTTGAACTCCTGTCCACTGTTGCTCCAACCCCCTATGCCACTTCTCCTTGCGCACCAGCTCCTCCGTTCGTGGCTGCTCAGCTCCCTCTGAATCCTCACTCTCCTCTTCTTCCGAAGCCTCCCAATCCTTCCTCTTCTTCAAGGTACCCTTCTTCTTGATTGGGGTACTCGGCTTTGTCAATGGCATCATGTGGATCCACCTGAATATGGTCGATGCATGCTCCTAAAATCACCCTAGGCGGATTCAAACCTAGAAACCGCAACTTCTCTTGCATCACGACATTCATCATTATCGCAATGGCATGGAAAGCCATCGAAAATTTCCTAGTGTACCGCATCAGAAAATTCTTGATGAGTATGACAAATACAATGCCTAATCATATGCTATGCCAACCATTATCCCTTCCATGTATGGTATGAGCTAGGTGGGCATCTTCGAGGCTCTCTACTCTCTTGAGAGTTTTGACATGATTATATTCTTTGCACATTGCAGTTTCGATGTCTTGAGCTACTACATCTTCAATCAATGGCTCCCGTGCTTCAACAACTTCATCGCCTCTTTCGGATTGAGATTGGTGACCCTATCCATCAACTCCTTCCACTGGTGCAAGTCAATTGCCTCCTTTCTCACCAATATTCCCGAACTTGGCAATCCAAACGTCCTCCGAAAATTGCCAAGAGAGAGCACTACTTGCACCTCCCGATCACCAATGGTAATTTTGCTCATATGCTGTTATTGATCATACGTTCGCAGCATCTGCAACAAGTACTCCTTGAAAAACTCCTTTACTTAATTCAAGATAAGTGCACACTGCATTCTTGAATGTAGTCTTCAATGGGTGATCTAGTGAATTCTCTTGCCACCAATTTCTGCAAAACTCTCATGTTGGTTGTTACCATGTCATCCCTTATAAGGGTACAGACATTCTTTCTCACCCCTTTTCCCTTTCTCCTCCTGGAGCAAAGCCTCCACTTCTCTCTCCTTGGGATTGTTGGTTCTCGGTCTGTCCTTGGTGTGTCCACACTATTGCCTACTATTGTCCTTCTCGACGTCCTGGCCACATTCTCTCTCCCTTCTGCGTACATGTTCTGCAAGACCTCTCCTTGCAACTACTGCGACGCCCTTTCCTTGTGAGTGAGGCTCCAACTGCAACATGGGGTTAGATGGAACTTTTCTTTGTTGTTGCCCAACCCTATGTGTCCTCTCCTCGATGCTTGGCGTCTTTTGCATTCTATTAGCTTCCACAACTCAAACTGCAACTGTTTTTACACTTGTCTAGCCTTTGTTATACACATCCCTTGCTTGTACAAAAAATACTTCACCCTTGGCTTGTATGACACTATGGACATTGCGGTTAGGCCTCTACTTGTACGACACCTCTTTAGGTCCGCACTATTACAACAATGCCATTAGGTGTCTACTTGTACGGCACAACTATTGTTGTTTTTACAGCACAACTATCGTTGCTTGTACAACACTCTCACATATTACTACGCACACGATGCTCTGTTTCTACGTCTCCAACTACTCCGTCTCGTACAACACTCCTCTACAACTCTACAAGCCATCGCGCACATCTGCAACTACAATCCCTTGTTTCAGCAATCGTTCATATGACTATAGGGTCTGTCCATACTTTGCAAATACAGTCGCTTCCCTTTTGCTTGTAGCATCGTCCTTCCTCAATGTCTCTGTTTTGGTATTGTGGTAGCTTCTCCTTAGGGCATGTCCGTTCAATCTACTATTCCTTCCACCTGCATCGGCAAATCTGTACACCTCAATGCAATTTCTGCGTCGACAACTCTGTACGACTTCTCTACAATTCCATACACCTCTCCACACACATTGGTCTTCCTTTTCCTTTCTATCTGTCAGGCGTTGGACAATGGAATGCCCAAGACGTTGCCAATGCATGTATTTATAAGTTGGAGGGAAAATTTTAGTTTGCTCCTATGCAATAACTGCTTGTTAATTGCCAGTTTGCCAACTCGCCACCTTTGCATGACAATTGAACGACGCACTTCTCTTCTTTTTCCTTATTTCCTCCTTTTTTCTTTAAGAGTCTGAGTCTATCTTTACCACTGGATCCCTACAACCATGCAAACTTCTACTTGAACTACGTCTTGTGTAAATGGATATTCCTCTTCATCCTGACGATGAATTTCTTCTACCTACCCAGGCCTTCTATGATGGTCTGTCGTCTGATGGTTTTGACTTGTATGACGATATGTCATATGCGTTGTATTTGTACGATGATTTGTCATACAAGTCTCCTCACTTGTACGGTTGGCCCTATGGCATAATGCATTTGTACGGCCTGTTCCCCTTCTTGTACGACATATGTATGGCACTTTATTGTACAAGTTCCATCCCTGCTTCTTCCACTTGTATGGCAGGATGCTCTGCCGCCTCTTCCTTTGTTCTGTCATTGTCGTCGCTCTTGCCTTATCCACTTTCTGGATGATCTGACTATACTACCTCTCCTTCTCGACCGTCTCCATTATCGCCTTCTTCTTCGTGATGGTTCTTCAAACTCAGACCTGTTTCTTTTGCCATTCACTCCTCTTGGGAAGCCTTCCGTGACTTGGGACTATCTATTCCTTTCTTCAGATTGTCCAAGGTCTGTCCAAGGTTTCCTTTTGTTTCTTTGCCTCTGCATTCTCCTATTTAGGTGACAACCACTAGGCAATCTTGATGGGCCAACCTAATGGCTATGCGAAACTTGGTTGTTTCTTATGCAGTCAGAAGGTGGTCCTGATGGGCCTTCCCACTGACTACGTGACCTAGGGGTAGCCAAAGGGAAAAATCTTCCCCTCAAACTATCGGGAAAGAGGCCAACCAACATCACCCCTTGGTCGGGAAAACTTAGCTTAAGGAACTTGATGGTCCTCCTAGGTTGCCTATGTTGCCTATTCCACACACACGCCCTAGGTTGCCTAACAATACTTGCGAACCGCTTCGACTTCCCAAGGAATCCTTCATGTTTGATGGTGGCCCTCCAATCCTTCTTGTCCACCTTTCTTCCTCGGAGTTGGTTTGCTATGTCTCATTGCTCCTATCTTCTACTTGGGGAACTTGTTGTAGTATTGGTGTGTCTCTTCTCCCCCATCTTTTGAGTCTTGTGCTTGAGCTATCACTACTTGAGTCATCTCCATTTCTATTATCACTTGTAAAGGACACACTACTAGAGTCTATTCTCCAGTTCCTCGCTTCACCTTCTATGGATGAGGGAATTTCAAATATATCTCTCCAAAGTGTTTCATTCACTGCAAGTCTTCTCTCTCTTCTAGTTTGAATATCATCTTGCAATCTCACGATCTTGTGGTCTGCTTGTGCCCTTAACTGTTTATTTCTTCATTGCAGATGCTCATATTGTTCTTGCAACTGCTGCGTTTCTCAATGCATTCTCTGCTGCTGAAGACCAACTCTTGCCAGCAAACTCATATCTTCGTCTTCACTCCCGTCGCTTCGAGGCTCATGATTTGGTGGCTCTTCTCCCATTACCACTGCTCTTTGTGCATCTTGCCCATTTAGTGATCTCAGTCTTCCTTCTTCTTTTGTGTCTGGAAATCTTACATGTAATTGTATTCTTCTTCGCTCCATAGGAAGGGGTTCGAATTCCTCTTGCTCTATTCCATGTTACTCTCCATTTGCATTTGCATTTTTGAACAACCAAACTAAGTTTGGATCAGTATCTTCTTGATTTGCACCATCTTCTTTGGTCTGACTTGACTCTCCTTCCTGGACCAATATCCCTTTGAATAGTTTTGAAGACTGATTTGGTGCTACGATCAGCCTTCCTAATACAAATTATTAGAAACATGCCATCCTGCAATTACTCCAATGTCGATCTTTCGTCCCGCTCACCATCGAGCCTTCCAACCTGCAATTGTTCTAGTGTTGAACTTCCCATCTCACACACTTTTGGCCATGCCATCTTCCATTTGCACCGATGTTGGACTTCTATCCCTCTCACCATTAGTCACCCCCTCCCTTGCGGTCCCCTTTGTGTGTTTCCACTTACATGCACCAGACATCCACTTCCTATCTACTTTCGTTTTCTTCTTATCTAGCAAGAGTCCATTGTTCTTTTTCTTCCTCCTCTAGTGCAGATTTACCCTCCTTGCTACTTTTTCTGACTTCCATCATGGTCCTCTTCCTCCTCTGTTGGATACCGAGACAATTTGGTAGAAAAACTTCATAATCGTTCATCTGCTAATGGAGATGTCCGTTATCGGAATGTGCTTCATGTTTCGTGCATTTCTCTAGGTGCAACACACTTTTTCATTTGGCATGTGTCCATTATCATCATCTGAAGATGAACAACTTGATTCGTCGGACGTTGCGAGGCCCTTGCTTATGGATTGGTTCTTTAGATTGATCACGTACTTGTGCTGCCCCTTCTTAAATGTTAGGCGATCCTTCTCCCAATTGTGATTAACTTTTGCCATGTGTAACCATCCTCGCCCCAATAATGCATCATATGCTGGTTTTTGCATGGTAATCACCACAAAGTCGATAATGAACTCTTGGTCGGCTATTTTTACATTCTGAGCTATGAGGATTCCCTTCATCTCAATACCGTATTGGTCTGCACCATACAATTTGAAATTTGGAGACCATAAAAATGGTGCTCCAAGCTCTCTCCAAGTCTTCTCTAGCAACACATTTATGCTCGATCCTCCATCCACGATCACCTGTGTCAACTTATGATTCAACAACTCAATGTGGATTAATGTCGGCTTCTTGCCAACATCAATCATTAACACCGTTGGATCAATAAATTGATCTCTCCTCCTTGTGGTTGCTTCTTGCTAGCATTGTAGCTCTAGTACTCCTCTTGCTTGTGTCTTCTCTTCCGCCGTTGCGTAAAACTCCAGTATAGCACTAAGTAGACTACTCACCTTTACTTCCATCGTTGTGTTCAATACTTGCGTTGCGAACCGCTGCATTGATGACATCTCATCTTCCTCTTGAGTGATTGGATTTTCCAACGACGTCTCTTGGAGGAGTTGTTCTTGCTTGGTCTTTCTTATTTCTTCTTCTATTTCATCATGTGTTTCTTTCCATCTCTCCTTCTCTATAGGAGGATTTGGGTATTGCTCCGCTTTCCTTACCACATGCTTATCTTTATTTTGCTAGTCCATTAGAGGCTCCTCAATGTCAATGAAATTGACATTTTGCAAGTTACTCGAACTCGCCTTCTTTGGGCAATTAGCCTCCCTGTGATTGCCTGGACCACACCATCTACACATTAATCCATTGCTATTGTTGTTTCCGACATTCTCTCCTACTAGCTGATTTTGGCAATTCCTCGCAAAATGCCCCCACTCTTGGCATCTTCGGCATTGAATAATAGGTCTTCCATCTGAATCATACTGCAATCGACCTTGTCCCCCTTGTGGTCGATTACCTCGTTGCGGTTGTCATCCTCCTCGATGGTTGTTCCTGTATCTACCACTCGTTGCTCCTTGCCCACTCTTGGAAGTGCTTGGTTTCTCTTCCTTTTCTTCTTTTTGCACCGATAAGGTTTGGTGCCTTGAACTTCTCAAGTTAAATGGGCAATCACCAACCGCATGTCCTACAACTTTGCAGATATTACAGAAAGCATTCTTCGGACAATTGATATTTGTGTGTCCCTCTGCCTTGTAGTCCGAACACCAAATATCCTGCTTCTCCTTTTTCTCGTTCTTTGCATCATTTACCATCCTCTCCAGGTCCTTCCTCATTGCTTGGATAGCCCCCTTAAAAATCATCTCGGTCACTATCTAAATCATCATCTCTAAACAATCTTCTTCACTTCACAATTCTTCCCTTGGCATGTCTTCACTTGCAAACAATCTTCGACTGGCTCCTAATACATTTACACTTCACGACCCCCTCTACGAATATACGAGTGTTGGCTCTAGTCTCTTTGTCCATGCACTCACATATGGTATCCCTCGTGCTTGACTCCCATCCTCTACACCTCTTGGCTATCTCCCTTGCTCTTGTGCCAATGTTACAATTTGTTCAACCTCGTCTCCTTATGCACTCTCCATGTTGATGCATGCACTTGCACAAATGTTCTCCTTGGTCCAACCTTCGTTTTTTCATGCTTCACCTTGTACTTCTTCTTCTGTTGTTAAAAACAATGTTTGCCACCTTTTGTGTAAATCACTTGGACTATCATACACTTGAGGACTCCACACACATTCTACTTCAAGTTCTTCAAGTTTTGTCGCTCGCGACTGCGATACTTGGTTGGCAATGCTTGAATCTTCGTTTTACTCAACATGATATTGTTGGGCAATCCTCCGACTCCACAGCTTGATTCCGACTTCTTCCACGGCCATGTCTCCCACATCCTTGCGGTAGGTGATTTGTCATTAACCTCTCCACATAGCACGCGTGCTGGTTCAAACTTCAAGCGGAAACAGCACCATAGCACAATGGTGAGTGTTCCAACAATAGAGGAACAAAATCATAGATTTAGAGACTAAACAAGCCTATAGTCCATACTATCTCACACTGGCTCAACATCACACATGTACGACAATCAAATGATAATCCACTTATACAGCAATCAAGTGATAATCCACTTGTACGGCACATTGACATTTGGACTTGTACAGCAAGCACTTGTACATCAACTCAACAGATAACTTGTACGGCAACTTGGTAAGCGACTTGTACGGTAGTCACTTGTACAGCAATTATGTAATCCACTTGAACGACACTCCTAACTGCTCCACTCGTACGACAACTCATCATTTTGGACTACAACTCCTCATAAAATGATCCTGTCTGCAACGCTGCTTCACACCTGAGCACAAAACATGAAACAACCACAATCTACCAACCTACTTGCAGCAATAGCATCACACAACACATGCAATCATACAAATGAAGGATGAATCATCATTGTCTTACTCTTTGCCCGTACGGCATTGACAACACAAATCATCTACCCTGGCAATATACTATGCTACAATGGATATACAAACATAGATTCTGCATGCATAGATGCTCCTCGGTCTTCATAGTACTGCACAAATGAATGGGGGGTCCTATTTAACCTTGAGGGTTGGTAGTTCACAACAACTACAGCCCAGACACCTCACCACTAACTACCTCCCATTCGTATATGGATGACACACACATTAGTCGTACATTACAATTTCAATATATCAAATGATGACATCATCACCCTAGACATCAAACTACAAAATTGCATTTCATTTCCATTTACATTTCATTTACATGTGTGCACATTTTGCACTTATTTCTACTATGTACACTACTTTCTTTGAGGCTGGTCAAAATTGGCTCCTACAAAGGACACCAATTATGTAAAAACTAAAATCACTTGAAGGGATGCAATTTTGACCTTGCATATTCTCTAGAGGTACCATCACCTAGAAGTCAATGAATTCACCATGACGGATAATGGTATTGAGAAGTAAATGCTCAAGCATCCCTTTGGATTGAACCATCCCTCTCCCCTTGCTTGTCATCACTACTCTTTCAGACATGAA
Organism: Wollemia nobilis; assembly: GCA_028583015.1. Classification (NCBI taxonomy): domain Eukaryota; kingdom Viridiplantae; phylum Streptophyta; class Pinopsida; order Araucariales; family Araucariaceae; genus Wollemia; species Wollemia nobilis. The sequence continues at coordinate 37,036,638 of JAQPPZ010015824.1, read as the reverse complement.
GACTATTGTCATAGGAAGGGTCATTGCTTTCTTTATGAAGGTCGTTCCTAAGTTTGAGAAGGCTATCTCCACTATGAAAGCCATCATTAGCTCCTTGAGAGTGAAAAATGCAAGGGTCGTCCATTTAGCTATATCTCTACCCCAAGTAACCAAGGCCATCATCCCCACAACGAAGGTTGTCAACCATGTCATACAAGCCAACTATGCCATGTTGGAGAGAGTGGAAATCACCTTCTCTGCCATGGTTGTCACTCCTTGAGCCAAGGCCATCCCTTTTGAACTCAAGGCCTTCACCACTTTGGAGAAGGTTATCATCACTCTCGTTCTACCATACAATTAGAAGAAATTGAACTCACATACAAGTTGTTGACTAGTTTATCATCTCTAAGTGTGGAGAAGAACAAGTAGAAGTCCACATAAGTTGCACATAGTTTTCATTATTATTAGTCATGAAAAGGCAACGACAGGGAAAATTCGAACAAGACAATGAAGAATTGCCCCTTGAACTTAAAAGTGGGATCCTGCTCCATTAACCCCCTTAACAAATCTCACATCTAGCAAGACTAATGGCTTTACCCCCATGTCATTTTATGTTAGTCGATTGGAAGGGACATCAACAAGTCTAAAGGACAAGGTAGACGTAGGCAACTGAGTTGGTAGATGAATGCAAGAACATTTGAATGAGCACATAGGCTATACATAGTTGTCATTATTATTAGTCGCTAAAAGGCAATGACAGGTAAATTCGAACAAGACAATGAAGATTTCAACAAATGTGCCATTGAAGTTTTGGGGCGTGAGGTGCAATGCCCCTCAACCCCATAAGAAACGTTGCCCCTTGACCTTAAAAGGGGGATCCTTACCCCTTAACCCCTTTGTCAAGTCTCGCATGTAGCAAGCCCAATGGCTCTACCCACGTCATTTAAGTTGGTCGATTGGAAGGGACATTGACAAGTCTAAAGGACAAGATAGATGTAGGAAAATGAATGCACAAACATCTGCATGAGCACAAAAGTTGTACATGGTTGTTGTATTATGTGTTGATGAACTCATGTTTCAATGTTTTATGTGATGTAATAAATATCATGTAATGTGTTATGGAGTATCTTTAATGTTCTTATGTATATAGGTAGTAAGGTAGTATCAGTTCTTGTGATAACTATATGTATGGCCATCTATCTTGGTTGAGGTGTGTTCATCATGTGTATGGTAGTCGATATAGAGATGTGCGGTCTATGTTTATAATTTATAAGAAATGATGTATTGCAAATGATTGGAAAATGAAGTTTACATGTGTATTGTGTATTTACATACATTTGTGAGCTCTTTCCATTGTGTATCTTTATTACATAATAAAATTGTACGCTAGTGTGTTGCATTCTAGAGATATTTGCACGACTGAATACTTCCACATGCTACAATGACATATGCTTTAAGGTGTTTAGCAATATTATAATAAAAGGATTGCATTTAATGAGAACATTATCCACGTCCTAAATGATTTTATAGTTAATGCCTAATAAAAAAGATTTAAAAGCAATGGACTGCTTACCATGTTCAACATAAAGTTGTAAAACAACGGTGTGCTAGATGAAATTATTTAATATGCAAGTGGCTAAGCTTTTGTTAGAAAATGGTCATAACGAAAAAGACAATGTAAAGGACAGCCTTCAATAACAATCGACAAACGATGCCTACAAGGTTGAAGTCTGATTGGTGAAAATATTTGGCTCACAAAGAGTTCAACACCATGGGTGTCATAATTGTAGAAATGCAATGCACCATATGACAACATACTTCCATTTTATATAAATAAGCAAAGGCACACAATGGGAATAACTTACCCATAAATGTGGATACACTACACATTTATCCTTTGCACCCTATTTATCTCCAATATGTCATGGTATGATCAAGCATACAACACACAGACTTACATTAACCAGTATTGACCAACATCATACTTCAATGAACTATAACAACCAGCTTCTCTACCAACATAGATGCACTCACATAGCTATCATGAGACCAATAAGCTGTTGGCAATTGCCTAACTACGACTACACTACCCATATACATCAAGACATTAAAATACCCAATAACATTACACAATAATTATTAAACAAACATATATGGCCACGAACACATATCAACATTATTTACATATATCACCAACACACAGCACATGCACCCACACCCGCATGTTCTCATACACGCGTGTGTTCATGCAGATATAACATCCATTCATGTGTTAGATTATCTTCCTACATCCACCCTCTCGTTTAGACTTGTAGGTGTCCTCGTCAACAAACCCGAAACAATCATTGAGGTAGCTACACTAAACACGCTACTTGAATCACTTGTCATTCACTTCTTTTTGTTACATACATTTCTCCCAACTACTCGCATCACACACACTCCTGCATTTATGCAGACGTGCACTCATGCAAACATGACATTGATTCATGTCAGATCGTCTGCTTACAGTAATGATACAGTTTATTTTAATACCATTGTGGTTCGTTTAAATACTGTGCTAACATGGTCTTGATGTATTATGGGTGGGGTCCTGTTGTCACATTTTGCCTAAGGGGTAAAATTTTGAAAACTACTTTGTTTTCACACTCATAATCCCTCTCTCCTCTCTTTCCCTCCTCCGAGACCAACTTCAGTTGAAAGGAATACCAAAATCCAAATTTTGCTAAGGAAAATCTGCCTTACGTTCGCTCAAAACTCCCACGAACCCCAGGTTCGGGCTTCAGATGTAGCGAACCTCAAGTTCGGCGTCATCTTCAGCAAACTCCAGCTTCAGTCGGCAAATCTCATCAAGGCAGTAATGTTCCCAGGTTCGCTCGCATTTTCAAAGAACCTTGGGTTCGCCCTCAGCCTTCAAAGAACCTTGCCTTCGGACCCGATTTAGGCGAAGTACAGTAGGGCTTGGCAAACTTCAATAAAGGACGCTACTCCAACGGGAAAAAAGGTAGGTAAAAGTTTGAAGACCCCCATCCCTTCAAAAAACGCTGCCATGTTAAGGAGACAAACCCCCCACCTACCGCAATAATGTGACAGTCTGTTCCAACGGCAAGACTCGTCCAGAACCATACTTCATAACTGCAAGTACGAGTGTGCCATATTCCTCTGATGTACTGTCCCCTGACAAAAGGACAAATCACAGCTGTCCCAGCTGACTTTTAAAATTTGAGCATTAATGTAATGGGGGGAAAATTCTTCTATAAAATCCGTTGGGCGCAATGTAATCGGGGGGGACATTTTGCTAAAGAGCTGTTGTATTTGGACTTCTTGCTTCAATATTAAGACTCCTGGTTCTGATTCTGGACTTTTTCACTGTGTATGATGCCTTCTATGCTTATTTCTGTTAATTCTGTTTCTTCATTTGCATACAGTAAATTCTGAAATCTGGATTTAAGTGTGTGAATTAAGAACGAAGTCTGGAATTGCTAAAGGATACATATCAGTGTGTGTTCAGTTTTAGTTTCTGATAATGTTTATAATATTGATTGCTGCTGGTTCAAGTAGGAGTTAGTAATTGTGCTGCTTGTTCTTCCCCTTGAAACAATCTGCATTTCCCATTTCTTTCAGTTATTTATCCCTTTCAGCATTTTTCCCATCTCTTTCCAGTTCCCTAATCTAAACCCCAAGTAGTGTAGTATAGGAGCCGGCCTTCTCCGGAGATTGGCACGGAAGGCATCTCTTCCTTCCGGCCTTTTAATCTGTTGGGCGGGTCTAGGGCACATAGATAGACCAAAACCTTTCCTAGTGGCAGATTCGTAACCAACAGGTCCATTTCAATCCCATATAACCAATTTCATTTAAAATTCAAATTTTTAAAAATAAATAAATAAAAACTGCAAATGACCATTCATCACAAAATTATAATCTTGGAAATGGTACACGTTCAACAGAATTCAGTAATACATCTCACAAGCACAAAACCTGTTACTAATATTTATCACAACAAATTATAAGGCAGAAAAATGATAAATTGTAGCAAGTATTTTAAACTTATAACTACAGCATATCCATGGGCCCATAGTCGAGGAGCAGTAAATCATATCAGCACATATCAGTAAATAACATCCTCTATGAGGGTCGTCTCATATAGCCTATGGTCTCATGGACTTTAAAAACTACTTTACCTTCACCTTCATATTGGGGATGCAGCATTCCAATCAACCAAATAAAATTTAAATTCTATCTGTTATTTCTGTGAAAACAAAGAAGTGGAGCACAGAAATAAACCAAGGAAAAACTGGAATTGATACATACCTATAATTGAAGTTCACTGATTTCAGAAGTTCATTTAGCACACTTTCAGATAAATCAGGAAAGCTTGCTTTTAGCTTTTCCAAATTTGACTGTAATAAAGAATAGAAAATTTCAAAAAAAAAAAAAAAAATCAATTCATAACAAGAAATCAATCGGGCTACATTAGAGAAAAATATTTCCTAGATACAAGGATTCTGTCCACTGGCATTGAACGGCTAAACTCACAAGAAAGAATGAAAAATATGACAATAATTTATAAAAAATATTGATACATAGTTCAGAAAAATACAAGTCTGAATATGCTGAAACATGTCAGATAAAAAGAAAATAATAGTAACGTTGCAACAACTCACAATACAAAGTGCAACGAGGATTATGCTACAAATTCACTGATGTTAAAAAACACTTCCATCTTGTGCACATAACAGATACCTTTTAGGGCTTTGGCATGCGCATATCACAAATCTTTTTGAGTGCTCTGATCAGTGTTACTCAAGTGCTTATACCTGGGGGTGAAGGATCCAGAATAGCTAACATCCTTGGAACATTTTGGATATCATAGGAAATTAAGCAACATATGAGTACAGATTAGATATCTCAACATACTAGGGGCAGCAAGGACATCAAGGAATAGAATATAAATGGACAATATCCAGCTACATGGTCTTCATTGCTGGAAGGGGTGTTATTCTTCATATAGGGACATGATTATTTACAACGACAATAGGTTTCATACATGCCATCTCCTCTTAAGCAAGCTTGCTCCTTGAAGCAGATGAAGATGGGAGACATAATGGTAATTAAGTCTTGAGAGTATTCACATCATGAATGAGGATCAACCCACTCAAACATTGTGCATTGGGAAGTTGACACTTGAATTATCAGGATTGACACATCCAAGATCATCTTTGATAAACATTCAGTGCCTTCATAAGTTGACACTTTAATTTTGTTGCCTGAAGTATGTTTTGCTTTTAATCAGCATGTATATTTTATGACTTTTCCTATATGTCAGTGAAGAACAATAGTTTCATAATAGTGAGGATGTCAGTAAGATACTTTTTGCATGGTGACTCATCGTTTTGCTTAGGATTTCGTTGAAGTTTAATGTAATCCTCAACAAATGTTTGTGGATCATTGTTTTGGTTAACACATTGCAATCTATTTTCGGCTTTGTTGATGAGTTGAGATGGTTCAAATCATAGTTGAGAAAATCAGCAAAAAATCCCGATTCAATCCGATTTTTCGCAATTCCCAAGCTAGCTGATTTTTTGCCGATTTTTCCCGAAAAATTCGAATATGCATGAAAAAAGTTTTTTTCAATGAAAATTGCATTTTCTTCGGCTTTTTCAATGAAAAAATGTCTACCGGCAAGGACGCCACTTGCATTATCAGTGATGTGACCTGGGTTCAATCCCCATGGTGGATGTGTATAAGAAGTATTTACTTGAAAAAAAAAAAAAAAATGTCGATTTTTTACCGATTTTGTCCCCAATTTTTTGCCGATTCCCAATTTTTCCCGATTCTTTTCCATGCCGATTCGGATCCGATTCCGATTTTCTCAACTATGGTTCAAATTGAATTTTTTTTATTAATGTTGAAGTTTTCCACCTTAACAAAAATTCCTTTGTCAACATATTGGCTCTCTTTCTGTTGTAATACCTTCCTTTCTGAAATAATGGAAGTTTGTCACTATGTTGATGACGTGGATCTCTTACTTTCTGCAGTAAGGGGTTGCAAGACAGTTGGATGCACTCGCTTCCTTATGTCATTTTGCAGCATAAGGGCAAGCCCATTAAGATCACAACATCTCACAGTTATTTGGGGGTTCAATTCTCTCGTCCATCCTTTAATCTCAAACTCACCTCTCAATTTTGAGATTGTAAAGCATATGCAGTGCTTTCTTTCAGAGAACTTTAATGCTTCAGATATCTTTCTAGGATATCCCTCAAAGATAAGACCTTTTGATTACATCATCCAACCTACAGTTCTTTGAAGTACAAGGTCCGGGGACCAAGGTTGGACTGTTAGAATTGTAAATGTGCTTGTCAGATCCATTGTTCACTTTGTAAAATACTTTTTTGGGTAATACTTCATTATTATTCTGTAGCTTGTAATTGGGGCCCTTTTCTTGGTAACCTCACCACCTTGCACCTATATAAAGGCATCTTATTTGCTAATTGTAATCATCTCTGATTATCTTCATTCCATTCCTCTTTTGCAGTGTCCTTTTTCCCTCAATTCTGTGTCTCCTTTATTTGGATGATTTGTACTCTAGGATGTGTGGATTCTCTCAAATCATATTACAGTGCCTAAGGTGACAAAACTTAGGACCTACAGCTCTACATCCAATGAAGATGTATATTTGGATTTTGTGTTGAAGTCTATGCCTTCTTACATCAAGACCATAAATATTTTCATTATTGAAAACATTTGAGTTTTTTAACATGCAGCTTCATCCTATCCAAGCTTCTTAACATGTCATATTCTTCACTACTTTGAAGGTAACAATAGAATGCAATGCTTCTGCTAGGGATTGTCCTAAATTGCACTCTAGAAGAATACAATAACCCAGCTTCAAGTCCATGCCATTCTTCCTCTCAATAATGCAAGTTTGTTGTGGTGTAAAAGAGGTTGTAGCCTACCGGAAAATTCCTTCTTGTTGGCAAAGGCCTTTCAATTTATTTAACATGGACCTCAACCATACCGACATCTGTTCAGAGAATTTTAATACAAATTCCACTTTGGTTTTCAACTCAAGCCTCGGTATCTTTTGAAATGTTCAGATGCCTTTAACTTGAATTTTAATATATGCATACAATTTTTCTAGAATAACCTTCAACCAGAAACACTCTCTCTCATTGGACTACATAAATCAGTGTGAATAAGATCAAATACCTAAATGGTTTTGTTGACATTATCTTCAGATTTTACAAAATCCAACTTCTTGACATGTTTCACAAATTCCATGCTTATTTAATATTTGGCAGACATTGTACCATGCTTTTCTTGTTCAATAGTCTTACTAGTGACTAACATGGTCAAATCTGTTGTGCCAAAACTGATTATTTAACTTGTCTAGGTAAGAAAGGTACTTTGTTCTGTTGATATGCATCCAAATGTTTAGAGGATGTATGTTTTGATGCATCATGCTACCAATGTGTAATTATGGTCCTTTATAAGGCAGCTTTTTATCAAAAGATTACAAGACTACAGGAGTTTTAAGATGCAGACAGACAGAGACAAATGGTTTTGGGGGGATGTAGTGGACCTGGTCCCTACCTAATATACCTTGTATAAATACCTCTTATATTATATTGTTACTATATAAATACATTTTATATTATATTTTTACCTCATAGCATCTAACACACGGACATGCACACAACAAAATAAAAAACTCACTAATAACCCATAAATGGCTATTTATTGAAAGGTAGCTAGGATGGGTTATGACTCTCTGAGTTATAACCCTTAAGTTACATATACACCACTCTATCACTTGATGGAGAGAGCATCTATTCATTCAACACTCTTCTACATTTTACTTTGTCTATCAAATCCTTTAGGGATTTGACTTAAAAGTCCCATTGATTCCTTACAAGTGTATTAAGCCACCCTCTCGAACCTGTGGTTTCAACTTCTAGTTGGTGAATAGGAATTATTTTGGTCTTGAATCCTATATTCATTTTGGCTTGTGGCCAAGCAAATGTCAACCGATCACAATATTATAGCATTATTTGGCCATTTTCAACTTATGATTGTTCATGTTCAGCATTTTTCTACTTCAGAGCAAAACGGTCCATCCTAAGATACAAAAAGGTAGGCTCGAGATGCACAAAGGCACGGCCCAAGGTGCACAAATGTGCAACCGGAGATACGAAAGGGTGCAACCCAAGAATCGGAAGACTATGTCCAAAGACTTAAATGGGTATGAAATTTTATCCAAACATGTTGGTCAGCATAAATATCAATATGAGTTGTAATTAGTCGTCTTGTATGATATGTTTCAATGTTACATTTTGACGTAATAAAATAGCATGTAATATATTATAGGTCTATTTCTAATGTTTTATGTATATGCTAGTAGTTAGGTAGTTAAGAAAGTGTAACAGTTGTTGTCTTCCAACCTTCTCCTAAGATACGTGTGTATGTACATCCTGTCTACCTTGGTTGGAGTATTAGTTGTTAGACGTTAGTGGATGTCTTTGTGTGGTATTCTCGACCGAGCATAAGACAAAAATGTATTGCAACTAATTGGAATGTAAAGGATGTATGTTGCATACATTGTGTACTTGTGTGTATCTATGAGCTCTTCCCATTGTATTGTCTTTCTTTTTTTAATATAAAACTGTATTGTAGTGTTTTCATTGTATATATGTTCATGTGACTAGAATACTCTCACACTACATTTTGGCACCATTGCCTATACCTTTTGGGTTGATGTTAGTGACATGGATGTACAAGAGTGGTGATGAGTATCTCGCCTCAGGACAAACAATACAAACATATAGGACATCAGAGCATGACCAACAATTGTAGTAGTCCAAGCGTGCCTTTGTCCCCTTAGAAGAAGGTAACACAGGAACCAAAACTAAAAATGTTGTAGACTTCTTTGTTGGCATCAATGAAGGTTCAACTGAATATGAGTTTGGAGATTGACTAAACGTGATTTGACTTGTAAGGTTGATGCTCTTAGATAAGGATAACAATCATGAGGCTAAAATTGTTGAAAGCTATGACAATGCCTGGCACAAGCAAATGCTTCTAGTAGTGCACCAGATGGGAATTTGACACAAGCAAATGCTTCTAGTAGTGCACCAGATGGGAATTTGACACAAGCAAATGCATGGTGGTCTGTTTGACGGTGTGCAGAACAAAGTCCGAGACAAAAGCAACAACAAGGTGGTGAATCCTATAGTGTGGAGCAAGAATTTAGCATAAATGCAAAAATTGAATGTATTTCAGTTTGGAAGACATCAGACAAGCCTCATAGAATCAACTAGTCAAGACATCGACCAATATTGGGGACAAGTTTCATGTTGATGAAACAAATGACCCAATCAAACATTGTAAACTTGAATCATAGTGTGGAAAGCAAATCTGCAAATGAATGAGGCAAATTGGAGGAGATCGCTCTCTACAATAATGCATGGGACTGCAATAGACTAGTACGTGGAACCTACATAAAATAATGCATGGGACTGCAATAGACTAGTACGTGGAACCTACATAAAATAATGCATGGGACTGCAATAGACTAGTACGTGGAACCTACATAAAATAAGTAGACCTACAAAGCGTTACAAGAAGCCTTCAAAAAGGAGTTTAAGTTGTGTAATAACAAAGAGATTGTTGCAAAAAAAGAGCAAAGTGAGACTAATTCCTTTTGATCCTATAACTAGAGGTTGAAAGAGTTGGTCAATAAAAAGATGATCAAAGTGGTCCCTCTAACATTATATCAAGAGGACCTTCATTGGATCAATAACTTTAAGTAAGTGGAAAACATCATTCAAAGAGTGGAGTTGAGAGTCAACAACTCCAAAAACAAGAGCAACTCCGAAAATGAGAGCGACTCCAAAAATGAGAGTAACATAGAAGGAACAACAATAGGCACTCTTCATAAGGACATTATGTGAACATTTCATGATTTCGAGAACAAAAAGATGCTTGGTATAATAACTAAAAGGAAGAGGGGAAAACATTTTTCAATATTCATGTCATGGATGTAACAGAGAAGGAACAACGATAGATGCTCTTCATAAGGATATTATGTGCATGTTTCACGATTTCAAGAAAAAAAAATGCACAATGACTAAAAATAAAAGGGGAAAACATTTTTCTATATTTCTGTCATGGATGTAGAAATAGAATACAACACAACACAATATAATTCCATTATAATTATATAAACAAAGGTACATAATGGGAATAACGTATAGATACAATGCACACACACCATGTATCCTTCACATCCAAATTATCTATAGAACATCATGGTCTAGTCAAGTACACAAAATGCATAGATTTGCCTTGACCAGCATCCACCAACACCATACTTCGACGAACAACATCAACCAACATATGCTCACCAAGGTGAAAGGTGTACATATAGGTACAATGGGACTAGTAGGCAGTTGGCAAATTCCTAACTATCATGGATATGCATGTACATATTAAAAAATTAAAATACCTCATGAAATTACATTAAATAATTCCAAGCACTAAATGTTGCCACATACACACATGATAAGACTACATGATGACAACACATGTAAGAATTCTATATAGACAACACAAAGAACAATTGTATTTAGACAACAATAACTCATAATTGTATTCTATATATGTTTGTGTGCTCATACAAATCAGATGTTCAATCATGTGTACAATCGTCTACCTACAAGGGAAGGACACTTGACCAGGGAATGTCTCTTTAATTCGAAGAACAATTGACAGATATATGCACCACGAGCAAAGAATGATTCAACGAAGAGGTGTCACCACTACTAGGTTTTGTAACAACCACCAAGGCAATAGAATTCAAATTGTGTATGATATGAATGGCACACCATTATCCAATTTCATATGTCATCTATGAAGGCACATCGCAACAACAATTTCATAATAGCATCCACCCACCCAATAGTTTGGTGAAGTGAGCATCCGTCCACTCAACACTCTATATTACATTGTTCAACAAATCACTTGTGGATTTGACGTAAGGGACTTACAAGAACATAGTGCATATAATATATATTTTATTTTTACAAATTTGTAAGCTACCCTATTCATAGTGATCACACCTTTCACTTCTACATTGCTCTATGATTGGCAAGTGCAATTGCATCTACGTTTCTACTCTTAAGATGGAGAACTATTATTTTATCCAAGTCACATGTTTCATGGCATTGGAATCCAAATACTACATCCCTTGAAATCCATCTACATGGGTACTAGACAAAGAGTAAACTTGTTTCTTCTCATAGGCATGATTTGTTTATTTGACTTTCCCCTATAATTTTTTCACTACAAACACATCATCCATTTTAGAGGGTACTTTTGGATTCCTTTTGTTTAAAACATATCTAAGCTTTAACAAGCATCTACTTGAACATTTGGTTGATCATCACTATTCACCTATGGCAGATGACAAATCCAGTCCTAAACATTGATTAAGCCCTAGAAGTCAAATGTCCCCCACCTAAGATTCTTCGAGAATGTCTAGGAAGCCACACTTCTTGCGCCTGGGTTTTAGAGCAAGGATCTATCATATGTCGATTTACAAGGGCAAGATTGTATTTCCTTTCCATATCCTCAAACCTGACACAAAATTGAGCTAAACAACTAACCAATAAGGCATCTGATCTAAGGATGAACCTTCCTTAAATAATAACTTCCCCTACCTAGAAGTTTCAACTATTATGCAAAGACTTCTACGGACCCAAACCCTATTTATCATGTGTTTGAACAAGACTTATATCAAACTCGAGAAAAAAGATCAATTTACATGTGCCTTTCGGTGAGGCATCTAAGTGATAAATCTAGGGATCCGCAATTCTGCTCCTCTCCTTCGTGAGTTTGCATCAATAGACAAATGTATCTCCCTAAGGCATTATCATGAAGGAATTTGGAACTGTAACATAATATGGATAACAATAGTCGGGGACATAGCATTGGAGGTTGATCAATGATCAAGAGAACTACTACAAATCCCTCTACTTTGGAAGGTGATAATGCACAACAACCTATACAAAAGACTCACTGTGGGTTAATAAGTAAAGAGTTCTTAGAGTTTGAGCTTCAAGATCAGATAGCATAGCTCCAAGATGCATTGCAAGATAAGAACACTACCATCACAAAGTCAAAATATATAGTTAGGTGACGAGAAAATTATTCAACAAACAAACATTGACCAATCTCAAGCACATCATATAGATGGCCTACAATGGCTCTAAGGAGTTATGTTTGAAATTTTAAGGAAGCAAACTGAAATTGTCCTTCAATATAAGAGACTAAAGGATAAAAATACAGCCCACCAGGAATTAAACCAAAAGCATAGATTATAGTTTCAAATAATTAAAAACAAGGCTCCTCCCATTGCCAACTCCAAGCATCCAATCCAAGCCCAGTTCAATAAGTACTGGACATGCCAAGCTAAGGAACTTATCATTTAGGTGCAATGGCTAATAAAGTTCTCAAATTCCACAAAAGCAAGGAGTCTTTTCATTCACAACACCTTAAACCTGAAGGACATCACTCTCAACAAGGATTAGATGAGTTGAAATGGTGTTGGTACATTCATTCAATTTTACTCTAGGGAGGATTGCATGCAAGCATTGAAAGCTAAAAGAAATTATTCACCCTCCTAAAAGAACTATCTAGAGGAGGACTCACATAACTGTTGAGAAATGTAGCTCGGAAAGGAACTTCTTGCACAAGCTTCAGTATGAACGTGCTAGAAGTGGTTTGAGACATTTCGAATTCTATTTTGTAATTCACTTAAGTGATTCTATTTTGTAATTCACTTAAGTGACTTAGACTAGGATTTAATCTTGACCATACATCTCAAGATGAGATGAGATCTAATCTTGTCCATACATGTGAAGAGATTAGGGTTAGAGATATTAGGGTTTCTTTTTCAAGCATAAAAGGAGAAGGGCAAGAGTGTTTTACATAACAAAAAGAAAGGAAGAAGAGCAATTTGCTGAAGGAGAACTGCAAGGCATTGAGGATTCGAAGAGTGAATTGTTGGCCAGAAAGGCAACAAGAGAGCAGGTTGTCTTGCTGTAGCATCCTCTATTGTATAATATATGTAGGTTCAGTAGTATATTTGACTTTTGTTGTTCATTTTCCAGCCATCTGTGTGACTGTTGCATGTTTAGAATAAATTCATTTCAGATCTGATTAATTTAGAAACATAGGACAGCAGTTATCTAGGGTTAGGAAAATTTACAATAACTCCAAGCAAATGAATTGGAAGACACCAATGCACAAGTCATATCTGCCAAGAAGAATGACATGTAGGGAATAATTCTCAACCATAGGTCAATGGCCTCCAACTTCTCCCTCCCTCCAAGGTCCTCACATACCTGGCTATCTAAATGAAAGCATTGATAAGACACAATCACATGTCTATAATCATGTCCATATATTGTATTGGATGTGTATATCTTGTCTCATGTGCATGTCAGGTATCAAAAGTGCATATCCTATCACATGTTGATAATCAAATGTGCATATCTTGTATTAAATGTGTTTATCTTCTACATATTGATCTCACCATATACATAATACAAATAAGCTTACGCCATATGTACAAATGCAGCATTCCCTTAACTCTTGCTTATCATTGCAATCATATTTCTTTACTCATATCAAGCATTCATGGGTACTAGTCAACAATGATTATCTTTATGTTGCCTATTGGATTGTAAGGGTGCATTGTGATCATCTTTGGGTCCTTTTCATGATGTTGTCTCATTTTGAGCTCCTATTCTTTGACTAAGATGCAAAAGAGCCCCGAGCAAGCACTCCACCAAACAGAGATTATTGTTGGATCTTGACCTTTATGCATGATACGCACCAATCATGTAGTATTTTCATCACTAGAATGGGGGGAAGGCATGCCTCATTCATCACAGCCACCAATCCAAAGTTTCATTGGTATCCTTGAATGAGCACTCACAGTATATGTGGATTCCCGTCTGAACCCCCTCCCTCTCTAGTGTATCACTGCAATCATTTTTCTTTGCTCATATCAAGCATTAATGGGTCCTCGTGAGTAGTGATTGTCTTTCTATCGCCTATTGGATTGTGAGTGTGCATTGTGGTCATTTTTTATTCTTTTTCATGGTGTTCTCATCTTGAGCTCCTATTCTTTTACTAAGACTTGCAAGAGCCCCTAGCAAGTCCTTCCACCAATCAAAGTTTACGGTTAGATCTCAACATTTATGCATGATACACATCAATCATGTGGTATTCATCATTGAAGTAGGGGAAAAAGTCATGACTCATTCATCACAGCCACCAATCCAAATTTTCATTGGTAGCCTCGAATCAACACTCGATACATGTGGATTCAAGTTTGATGCCCACCCCCCACGCTTTCTTCGAAACATTTTCATTCCAATATGCTACATTCTTCCAACCTCGTCATCATTTGTCATTGCCTAGGATTCAAAGAACTACAAGCAACAAAGAGAATCCAATCCCTACATAAGAGAAATACTTTCTTCAATCATGTGAGTCAGATGACCTCTTGATTTTCGATGGGCTCCCTTGATTTTCGCATTTTTGTGGGTTTACTTCCTACATACATAATGGTGACACAAGTGTGGTTGATTACGTCATGGCTGGTAAAAGCTTTTGATTCGCCAAATCTGATATTTAGATAATTCCAGCCAACTTGCAAAAAATATCATCTCTTTGTGCAGGCAGCAATCTTCTGCACCACTTTATTACTCCTTAAGCTTCAAGAGAAGCAAATTTCTGCGTTTAAATCAATAAAAAGCCTAACAATTGAAAGAAAGACCAATATTGGCATTCTCATTATCTTGGATAGTTTACTTCCTGCTACTCCAAATTGATGCAACAAGCAATGAGAAATCTGGTGAAGCCATCATGTGGGTTAACATATCTATGAGCATTCCACCCAAAATCAGAAAACAGGACCGTTAAAATTGCAACTTCCAACTAAATTCCTTACAAATATATATGTTCCAAAAATATTTAAAGTAATCTCTACGTTCCAAATATTTCCTTGGTTTCAATATAATAATATAATTTTCTCTTCCATAAATCTTCTATAAGCTCATGCCCAATTGTACCTTCAAGGGCTACAATGTTTTTTTACTTTACCTTCACATTTTTTTGGTCTCTATCAAGCTGTCCTCCAATGCATTCAGCCTTTGTTCCCATAGCATTCATGTGTACATTGTCAAGAAGAATTGATAGTGCCACTTCAATGTCACCTTCAGCTACCTGTTTCATAAAGATTTTCCCAGACTAAGTGAAAGATAGATCCATTTTACTTATAAGCCTAGTCCCTACACTAAAAACCACTCTAAGATAAAAGAAAGCAAATGTCATTAAGACCGTCCCTATTAAAATAACATGCTTGACTAAAATTCAATGGGCATACTGCAATGCACAACATCAATTACACTAGTTATTATTAGCTATCCTTAGTCTATGTTTTCGTAAGTAATATTATTTATGTTTCACAAACATACAGTTGCCGTCACATACCTGGAATAAATAATTTATTGCAAGTCACCATATTTCAAATAGATTAGGAATTCAAGAATACAATGTTGGAAGAATAATTAATGCTTAATAAATCTGTTGACAGTTACAGTTTTGTCAAAAGCAGTTTTACTCCATTGTTTCCAATCATAAAATTTGGTTCTTAAGCTGTTTTGAGTCCCCCATCAACTGCAATGGTCATGCCAAAGACTGACTATGGTTCTGTAATGGATTGATTGAATTTATGTTCATATTCTCATTGAATAACAATATATTGTTCTGTTTCACTCTAGTGCAATTGAGCTCACTCTGCACCACATCAAAGTGATACAGCAAGATAATAACAGGTTATTTGAATTAAACAGCAACTGAATCATGCATCACTTGATGTTGAGACAAATCCAACTCTATATATAATTGTATAAAAAGAATAGTACAGTTGAAATGTTAGTGTAAGTAATAATCTTACATGTAAGAAATATTCTTAAGTGTAAGTAATAAACTTAAACAACCAATTACCTTGAGAATTTCCTACACACTCACCCAAAATGAATCATCAAAAACTTGCCTCTAGACCCTCTCCCCCTCCTCTTTTGAATGAAATGGCAAGGCATACCATTCCTTGCTCACAAACATCTGCTTCAAAGCAGGCAATGCTGCTAGAAGGCTCTACAAGGTGATGAAATTTGAGGCAAATCAGGTGATCCCTGGGCAAAGAATATCCCTCCTCTCATTGTGCTCCCTCATCAAGTTGAGCACCCATGTGTGGTTGTATATAAACTATGTAATGTTCTTCACCTCTTCCACCACGGTCTTCACCCATGTCAATTTGTCAATGTTCTCAAGCATGAGGTCAATGCAATTGGCAACGCATGGGTTCCAAAAAATAGAGGGGTACTTCTCCTTGACAAGTTTACCTGCATATGTCATTGCATTGTTCGTCACTACCTAGACAATGTTCTCTACTTTTACTTCAAGTCTGATCTCCTCCAACAAAATAAATAGCATTTGTGCATTCTTCACCTCTTGTGAAGCATCAACCGACTTCAAGAAGACCATGGATCCACCTAAAGCCACTATGAAATTGAGAAGTGTGCGGTTCCTCGAATCCATCCATCCATCAACAAGAATGTTGCAGCCCTTTTTACTCCATATTTATTTTTGCTATTCTACAAGAGCACATGTGTTCATGACAAACTCCAACAATGGTCGGCTAAAAGCTTTCGTTGAAGGTGGCTTGATCCCTTTGCCAGCCTCACCCAATGCCCTCACCAGGGCTTCCTAATAAGGGTTGTCCACGCAAATAAAGCGAATGTTGCAGTAATACCAAAAATTAGCCATCGTTGGTTGCACTTCCTTCATATTTTCCTTCCGTCATGCAGTAGTCTAAAGGGTGGTTTTCCTTGTGTTTGAGCCTTGGCCTGTACTCGAACTCCTATAACCTCGTTGGATACGAGGGCTAAGAATGGACTCTTCAACAGTGGTAGTAACATCCTCCAATTCGGCCTCATCCCCCTAAAGAGGCCCAAGGCCCTCCTCCATGTCCAACTGCAACTCTCGTTCGTTTCCCTTCTATTTTCTTTGCCTGCATACTACACATCCAAGCCTTCACTTCATTTTTTATTATATCATCTAATGAGGAGCATGGATCCACATCTTGCCATGGTGTCCCAATCAAATGATATTTGAGGTGATGGATGCCTCCTCGCATGTCCTTGCCGCAATGTTTACAAAACACTTGATTTGGCAAGTTCCTCAATACAAGGAGAAAACCTCAATACTAAAAAAAAAAAAAAGCAACCATGCTTCCACACTGGGTCCCTCCCTCAACTTTGATTTGGGGTTAAGGAATTCAACCTATTGCTGCCAGTTTCGGCAGCAGTTCCAAGCCCTCTCTATTTTAAAACAGGTACCATGGATTAATGCTAGATAAAGTTGTGGAAGAGATAAATCGAATACATCTAAGCGACCTCTAGATAATTGAAATATCATTTTTGAGATTTGATAGATATATTTGATAAATGACGAAATATTGAATCAAAATATTCATTGGATTAGATTTTATTCCTCGTCGAGAAGAAGGGGAAAGGAAAAGGCCCTCACCCAAAGAATACTAAGAAAACCTTGGATTTTGTGTTAAAAGAAAAATTACCTTTAAAATTTTGTGGGAATGAGTGAAATCTCTTTCAAATGGTGTTAAATCTGTCAATTCAATTTCCAAATGTGATCTTTGGTTTGCATTTGATATCTAGGAAGAATTATTTTGCGCAAGCAAGAAGAAAAAAAATAGCAAAACGAACTTTGAAGCTTTTCTAATTTTATTTTTTCGTGTTTTGCCACAGGCACTAACTTTCGTCAAGTTTTCAATGAGATATTGGCGATTTAGACGATTTTCTCAACATTGAGTTTTTAAAAAAAATCTCACCACCAAGAATTTCACGAGAAATCTTAGTAACTCGGTAAGACTTCTATCAATGACTGGGACAAACAAAGTTCAATTTGAATGCAAACTGAATAAAGTCAATTATGGAAACTCGATATAAATACAACAATGAATGGCTCTAATTAAGTGGCAAATATAGTAATCGGTGCCAACATTACATGACTTCGTATTGGCCTTCAAACTGAATTATGGCAGAAAAACCTACATTATGTAGTCAGTCTGTCAATCACCACATAAATGAAATTAAATAATGTTAAAACCACAACCTCATACTGTTGTGAAACTTGGCATACTCCCTAGAACAAGTAAATAATTTAGAGCAAGACTCAAAACCAATTAGGAAACCATGGCTAGGAAGAATCTAAAAGACATGTGGGTTGCTTTTGCCAAAATGTCTCTCATTGTAGGAATGGTTCTGACCATGTAGCAAAGCTTTCTTATTACTATTATCTAGTCCACAATAAGCAGAAAACACATGGCAACAATGAAGAGTCAAGAACTGTATTCAAATGCAACATGCTTCCCATGAAATGGCAAAACTACAACCAATTACCAATGCCATGTGTCAATCCATCAAACTTGCCCAAACTTTATCATCCTCCAATGGGCACAAATTCCAAATACTAAAATACTATCCGTTTGTTTGGGTTGCATCTTCCATAACAAAAGAGCTGATATGTTCACAACAAAGTGGACAGTACACCAATCTACAAACAATATAACACGAAGGTGCCATGAAATGCTTTCTCTTCATCAGAAGTCTTTCGGAATGAAGATTCCTTAACGAAAGCACCAGTATGAGCTACTATTAAGTTTCCATCCAAACTCTAAGTGTCAAACTAGCCCACATAACCAGAAACACAAACTGGTCATAACCAGCATGGTGAAATGGACAACCAGCATAAACTCGTCCTTCATAGAAAATTGGATCCCATCTATTCTCCTCGTTTGGTAAAATGACACAGTGGCTACACTGCAACATAACTGAGAATGTCAGGTGTGAAAGGCTTTTGTTGTACACTATGATTATATGAAGATAAATGTCAAGATATTCTCCAAACTAGAACTTTTGTCTGCTTTTTCCATTTTTAACTGAAATATTCCTTCTTAAAAGAAAATGTGGACAACCTGCAAATGAACAATCAACTGTGCTCCATTCTAGTAATAGCTCATGAAGGTTGATACCAGTTCTCCTCTTCTCAACTCCACTCTATGAACAAATCTGAAATGAACCTGTAAAAAAAATTTGCAAATAGATTTCCAATGGACTTCTTTCCCCTAGTTTTCTCCTCTTTCTCTACTTGGTAAATCAAAAAGTGTAAACGTGCCAATTGAGAAAAACAACCCACTGGTTATGAAAGGAATACCACAGGTTAGCTAATGAGCATCACTGGTACAAATGTGGCGTTGGATCCCATATTTTACCAACTTCAATTCCTTCAAGAATACTATGAGAAAATTATCTCTGAGCGTCAATATGAAAAACAAACTTGATTCCAATCAACAAAAACCTCATTCCCACGTGTCTGTAGAAAATCTAAACAAAGACGTTAATAGCTGGATTTTCCAAATGAATTGACTGTCCACAAATGGCTTCTCATTGAAAGATACAATTGGCTACACCCTAATTGCCATCTTCCAAGCTGGTTTGCTAAAATAATTTTACAGATTGACGTTTCTTTCACCAACAATTTGCTCACACTGTTTAAACTCACAACTAACATCAACTGCATAATACCAAAAATAACATACTTGGCCAGGACAAACTTGAAGAATGACCAGCCCCATTTGATGTATGACAAACTTTTTCCTACATATATGGTAACTCCACAACATGAGGGTTGTCATAAACTACTTACAGTGAAGGATTTGAATGCAAGCATGATTTTAAAACCTTAACTATCACATTCGACTTTGATTGGACTGATCCAACCATATTCCAACCTCGTAGGCTTTGCAATGAAATGACAATAATCTTTTTCAACCTTTGCTTTCCCTTTAGAGAGCTCTTTCCTGCATTTAGAAACCAAGAGCTTCCTACACGTGTTGTTGTCATGATACTTTTGCCACAATATTCACAAGGGCAAAGGTCC
The DNA here is from genome assembly GCA_028583015.1 of Wollemia nobilis. Classification (NCBI taxonomy): domain Eukaryota; kingdom Viridiplantae; phylum Streptophyta; class Pinopsida; order Araucariales; family Araucariaceae; genus Wollemia; species Wollemia nobilis. The sequence continues at coordinate 37,016,568 of JAQPPZ010015824.1, read as the reverse complement.
CAACAAAACTGAGATATATGCCCTTCCCTTCCACAACAAATACAACAAAATGGAAAAAGGGAAGATTAATGTTTATACCTCTTCTCATTGGTGCTTTCTTGTGGTTTCCTTGCCTAGAGATTGCATTACACCTTTGTTGCACTTCTTGTTTGATGGTTTCGCTTCCTTTTTTTATGCAAAGTGTGGGGCAATGGTGATTTCTCCTCCTATACATTTAAATGCATGCCTACATTCTTTATGGAAAACTCCTCTTTTCTACAATATCCAAGACCCATACGTTGAGGCTGGGAGACACCTCAATAGGATCCCTCCTTCCTTGGCCATGCTTGCCCTTGATAGCCCAGCTTATTCAAAATCTTGGAACCTATTCCTCTAGTATGCATCTCAAAACTGGCAAATGAATTACTGCACTTTTCCAAAGATACAAAATCAGAATCAGTTTTGCTTACCATAATTGTTTTCGTGATGGTGCTAGCTTCTTTGGTAGAACAATGAGAGAGACTCCTCTCTTTCTCCTAATATTGACAATTGCCTTGAAGTTGGGCCAACAACTCCTATTTGGAATCTATCTCTTTTTGCAACTTCTCTACTGCATGCAAACATTTGTTTTCAACTCGTGGGATTGAGTCATGAGCAAAACCAACACTTTCAGCACATTGGCTCTTGACCTCAGTTAACTTCTTTGCAATCATAGTAAGTAGCGCTCCTTCATCTAAGAGCTTCAACTTCAACTTTGAATTCTCTTCTATCAGCTTGCAATCTCTTGGAACTGCTGCTAGGTGGTCTCTAACAAGTCTTGAATCTTCTTTTTTCCCTCTTGGAGTTGGTTTTGCTGCTTTCTCCTAAATGTCCCATGTTTCAACAAAATAGTGCACAAGACTTTTGTCAAACACTTGCTCTGCAAACCTTTTTGCACACTTTAAAAAATAAAAATAAAAAACCGAACAGCTATCAAACCTCATACAAACCTCAGGAAAACTTGCTCTAATTCCATATGATCCATGACAGCCCCTCATTTGGCTCACTCACAGAAATCTCTCTTCATAGAAAGTTAGACAATACTAGAAACTTTGATCAATGCATCAAAATAAGCGCAACCATAACTGGAAATTGCTTAGGAAAAGAGCAATGAATTAAAACAACCATTGGCAACAAAATCAAACCCGATGAAACAACAAAAACACCATGATTTATGTGGGAAAATCCCTCTAGGGGAAGAAAACCCATAATAATATGCTATTGCAGCTTATATTATTGAAATGCAATTGAGAGTACAATGTGCATGAGCTCTCCTAGAGGAAAAGAGAGGAGTGCACAAAATCTCATACAACTCCAAATTACTCCCAAAAGTTCTTGCTTTGCCAATAACTAGAAAATGTAGCAACATCCCCTCTTTATGCTTTTCCAAAAAGAGGGAAAGCAAAGGAGGGCATGGAAGGTCAAAAGTCATGCCCTTTCCTCTTCACCTTCTTCTCCAATGACCTTCTTATTTTCCCATATCCGAAATTAAAAACTTTCCTATTTGATCAGCCTTCAATCCTAATCAAGGGGTCTTTGGGTATTAATGTTCTGTGATACGTGAATTTCTGTTGAACTTAGAATTAAATGATAGTGGTTACTGTGGTCAAACATTGATCAACTATAAAAACTATGCTTTAATATTGATGTCATTGTATTTGTGCTATAAGATTGTACCGTATCTACTCCTAGCATGATATGATATGGTTATAAGGTATGTTTGATAGATGGATATCATTCAATGTGATAAAGGCATGTTGATATGTTATGGAGTCCAATACTCTGCATATGCCTCCTTGTTTGGAATGGAGCATGACTTGATACAATACTTGGCTTGTCAATGCATAAAATGACTTAATGAAATTTATCCAATACTGAAGGATAACCCTGCACCTCACCTTTTGAAAAAGGATTCCTTGAACAGAATGGAAACTGGATCATTCTGACTCTACCATTTCAGATGAAGTAGGTCAAAGATGTAACCTGGAGGCAATGTGCCCTGGCCTCAAATGATGTTCTTTTGACAATGTTCCCTGTCAAATATTGATGATGAAGGAACAATAGGGTGCCCTACCATTGCCAAAATTATACATGTCAATATGCCCTGTCACAAAGAGAATGGTTTATTTTTGAGTGAAAGGACAGAATGCCATGTCTCTCAGAGATAGGCAATTGTTTCAAGTAAAGGTTTAAGAGGTCGCCAGACAAAGAGGGTCTTTCTTAGAGGGCTCTGTGGAATGGGAAAAGAATTTGTGAAGGGATCACAAGATGTAAGATATTCATATAATCAATGAGAATGAAAGAGCATTGATGATGATCTGTAAGACTTGAATTTTTTACCTGTTATGTGTATGTAATTTACAGAATTGATTGTCTGATGATGTTTGCATCCATTTAGCATTGAGAACACCAGCCAATCAATCCTATGGGACGAATATATATCAGGGGTTAGTGAAAGAGTCTACTAATGGTGGTCTGGCAATAGTTTTACCTCAATGTTGTATACCTTATTTGTTTCACAGGTGAAGTGTTGCTTGACCAAAAGAACCTGAATCATTTGTAAATAGTATCTTGATGCACTGTAGTTGTTGAATTAAAACAGATGTATCAATGTAATTATATAAGCTGGACTTTGTATTGTAAACACTGGAACAAGTTTAGAAATGCATTACACAGTAGATTGAAACTTAATGATGATGTAAACAGACATATACTTTCCTCATCATTGAAAAATAATGTATCATGCATTCGTTAATGTAACACTATGTTTTCCCTTTGCAAAGTTTTCACGCAATAAATTGGGAAAAACAAAATTTTAACCCATTTTTGATGGCATGCAAGACTTGTTAGTTTTTTATTTATACTATATTTTTATGGCACTTATATCACATGATATCATATGTTACATGTAAATGACATGATCCATCCACTTCGGACTGGTTTTTCTATTTTTATAAAATTTGACTTAATTTGAATTTGGAGCACTATCTTTTGGGTGCTCTGGTAATATTGTAATGAACAGTATCTTTTGAGTCCCTTTGACCTACTCTAGTCATTCACGAAAATTAATATAATCTCTTTCCTTCTTTCTTTCCAGTCACAATATCGTAATTATGATGCCTGTGGACCCCATTTTGAATAGCAATGATACCAGAAATATAGTATATGAAACCATCAAAATAAGATTACTTTAAACACAAATCATTATACGATACATATAGAATACATAGTTTTTCAAATCAATGGGTCAGAACCATAAATCAATCACAATACATGGAAAAGGCTACGTCCTGATTCTCATTGTCTATAATGTATAATATCTTTATAATGCATGGAAATATAATAGAAGAAAAAATACGAAAGAGCGCCCTTGATAGATGCCAAAAAAACATATAGTGGTTCGTAACAAGGGTCAACTAGCAACAACTGCCCAAATATCCCATACAAAACTACAAACCATAATTCATAATTAAAAGTACTCATCATTTGTAAGTCAAAACAACTAGTTATTGTCTCAAACACAATGTCACATTCTTATTTCATATTTATTTATTTATCCCATAATTAAATATCTAATTTTATGCCTATGTCTTTTCTCACCCCTCCTTCCCCCCAAAATTTGCCATAACCGCTTGATAATCAATTAAGCAAACAGCAGCAATTAACAATTGATTCTAACATTGATTTCTCCAACTATGCCATTTGGTAATATCCATCTTGTCCAATTACACAAGAGGACGGTGGATCTAGCTCCTTCATATGATGCTCATATGAAGCCTATGACACAGCATTTCTCATAGACAATATACGCAGAAATCAGATATTGCTCAGGAGTCATATGTAAGGAGCTTATGTCTACCTTAACCTCGTCTTTAATCTTCATCCCCATTGTGGTTGACAACTTGATATTATGTGTTGTAGCAAACAGTTTAATAGGAACGTCTTCCATAATAGATAGGTTATAAGAACATAAGAGGCATAAGTGTTGCACAGTTAACATCTCTAGTGAGTTGGGGCATGGTACAAAATGAATTTGACAGTTTTAAACTCATCACTCCTCTTCATCCAGTTCTATTCCTCTACACCTGTGAGGATGACTGTATTCTTTTATGCCAGATCCATTATCTGTACAATATGATGAGACATAGTCACATAGACTTAGTATTTAATAATTGTAAGCCCATTAATTAATTGTGGACTATTGTTCTTAAGAGTGTCAGGTACATTTTATAAATGAGAATTTTTAGAAGCTTCTGATGGACCAGTGGAATACTGGACAGATTTTCCTTAATCAAAATTGAGTATATGCATAATGACAATGATGGTGGTTGGTTTTGATAACTATCTATCAACCACCTAGTCGTGTACAACTCCCAAATACCTATCTAACCATATTACATGATGTAATGAATTCCTAACATCCCCCCCCCCCCCTATTACATCATACTTCAAACAGGGGAAGGAACACTAATAATTGGACTGGGACAAACACAACAGCCCATTTTTGCTCACATCTGATGAAATCGGACATACACATAGTTCATCAATGATACAAGACAATTATGGACTAGGAGACACACAATAGTCTGTGATTTACATCATCATGAACAAGGACAAACTCAACTGCTCACCTCAATGGGAGTGACCTCACTGAACTCACAATCAAGGATAGGGACAAACACAACTATCCATGATTTTATAACATAAGTGGATAGGGAGACACTCATTTGTCTACAAACCTTTGTGCTTAGGGACAACACTCAACCAATCATAGGTACAACACTTCACTTGAGAACAAGGACACACATAACCATTCACAAGATCGCATGTGAATAGGGACACACTCTACTATCTGCAAAACAAGGAGTCTCCATGATCCAGGCATGTGACCTTTTTGGGGCATGGCTTTATGCTAAAAATGCCCGAAAATCTATTTTTTATCCTAACCACATTGTTAGGGGCATAACTTTGTGCTCGGGACTCCGTTTTGATCCATTCAAGAAGCGTTGGAAAGATTAGAGAGAGAACAACAATTTCAGCAGGCAACTCTGTCATAGACAAGTTGCCAACAACTTTGTGGAAAAAACACTTCGAAGGCCCTCAAAAATGCAAAACAAAATACTTACTAAAAATAGTAATTTTCTATTTTTAGATTTTCGTAGCCAAAATGCATCTCTAGCCATGTTGACACATCAGTAGAAGACAAAACACAAAAGGACAAGTCATATGTATGTAATTTTCATTTAATATGCACTTTGTAACTCATGGAAGGTGAATCACCACATTTCCATATGGGTGACCTTCTAACTCATGGAAGGTGAACCACCACATTTCCATATGGGTGACCTTCCATATTCAATACAATGGATTTCCAACACACCAATTATTGTATAAAGAGAGATGCACCCTTGACTGTAAAAATCATGAGTAATGGATGCAATGTTATAGCCTCACATCTCTTCTCAGAGATTGCTTGCATTGTACTCTGTTTTCTGAGCAATAAAATCATTATGTTATTTTGCTTATATATTTGTGTTCTGGTTTGTTATACTCTGTTATTTCTGAATTGCACTCTTTCTTGATCTTCCTTAACTCAAAATTTTGAGTTTTGAGGTATAGTATAGAGTGGTCTGTCTTTTGAGTGTATGTCCATAAACATGAGATCAGGATATTGAAAGTTTGGGTATCAGATGTGAGATCCCTCTGATTACCTCCCTTGTCATTCCAAATGATCTCAGGTGAGAACTAGAATGGACAACATTGAGATAGTCGATCCTTTCAAGGAGATGTTGAATGAAGCCCTTGTGAAATAGAGGAATGAGATGATGGATCAATTTGCTCAAATTCTTCAATGACTCCCTGCAAATTTTACAACCTCCTCTGCATAACCTCTCACTGCCCTAGCACCATTTAGTGCTCCCACACCTTTTAAGGTGTAGGTGAATTTTGATATTCCTACTTTTGAAGGAAAAATTAATGTTGATGCCCTAGAAAATTGGTTGGATCAGTTATCTTCATACTTCTCTGTAAATAAATTCATTGATAGTGAGAAAATCACTTTTGCACTCTTGAAAGCTTCATTACCTGTTCAAAATTGGTGGGAAGCATATTGTAATAGGGTTAAGGAGGAGAATGAAGATGAAGTAGTGTTCACATGGGATAATTTCATGGAGGTTGTCAAGGAAGAATATTATCCCGTGGGAGCCTATGAAGACCAATACATGTGATGGCAACAATTGCGTCAAGGTAAAGACCAATCTGTTCAAGATTATACTGATGCTTTCCATTCCATGGCAGCAAAACTAGGTATTCAAGATACCAAAAGGCATCGAATCCTCAAGTACCGTAGTGGGCTGCAATGGTACATTCGAGAGGACATGGACCTCTTCGAATTCAAGACATTGGGAGAGGCATATAAACTTGCTGTCAAATTGGAGTAGAAGCACAAAAACAAAAATAGAAAAGGAGGAGCAAATAACAAAAACCAGAACACTAAGTACCAGCCAAAGAAAGGCAAGAGTGACTCTCCAAAGAATCAAGATAAAGGGGTCAGCCCCAAAATCAGAATTGGAAGCAAAAAAAGACTCCCAAGAAAAGAATCCCTCGAAGGCCAAGACTGGCAAATGGTGCGATTATCACAAGAGCAACCGACATTCGAGGGAGGAGTGTCGAGCAATTCAGTCATTGTTTGTTGAGTCGCAACCCTCTACATCCATTACACCACCTCCACATCCATAGGCTGAGGATAGAGGGAAGCAAATCATGGAAGCTAAACCAAATGTGACCATTGCCACCACACATGTTGCACTAGAGGAGTCACAAGAGGAGGAACACTTGTTTCACTCACAAATGTGGGTCAAGGGTAAGCCATTACATTTCATTGTTGATAGTGGGAGTCAAAAGAATCTGATTTCTGCTCAGATTGTGAAGGATTTGAATCTACTTATCACACCACACCCACAACCATATAATGTTGGATGGTTACAATAAGGGAGAGACATTCATGTCACTCAACAATGTCTCCTCTCTTATGCCATCAAGCCCTTCAAAGATGAAGTTTTGTGCAATGTTGTGCCCTTGGATGTTTGTGATGTGATTTTGGGCCAACCATTTATGTGGAAGAGGCATGGTGTTTATGAGTCTAGGCCCCAAAGTGTCATCATCACTGTCGGAGGTCAATGCTTTAGGATACTAGAGGTATCTCCTCCTACCTTTGTTTCCTTAATCAATGCTAAACAATGCACAAAGATGATAGCCAAAACAAGAAAATTCATTCTGTTGATGATCAAGCCACAAAGTAGGAGGACCATTGCTACATCAATTGCAGGCCCTGCACAACAAAAGTAGATGGACCAGATTGTAGTAGAATATGATGACTTGTTCAAGTCACCAACTGGGGTTCCACTTCATTGTGAGGTAAAGCATTCCATTGATTTAGTTCCTAGTTCTCCTTTGCCTAATGCACCTATTTATCATAGATCAGTCCTTGAAAATGATGAAATCAGGAGGTAGATCCAAGAATTGATTCAAAAGGGGCACATCAGACCAAGTGCTTCACCATGTGGCAGTCCAATTGTCTTGGCTCCAAAGAAAGATGGAATATGGAGACTTTGTATTGACTATAGAGCTTTGAATAAAATCATTATGAAGAACCATTATCCACTCCCTCGGATAGATGACTTGTTGGACCAGCTCCATGGTGCAAAGTTCTTCACCAAAATTGATCTCAAATCTAGCTATCATCAAATACCCATAGAGCCCATTGATGTATGGAAGACTACATTCAAATCCAAGGAGGGTTTATTTGAGTGGCTAGTTATGCCTTTTGGCTTGACCAATGCACCTGCCACATTCATGAGGATGATGGATGACATCCTGTGTCCCTACACCAACTCATTTGTGGTAGTCTACTTAGATGACATTCTCATCTATAGTAAGACATGGGAGGAACATCTACAACATGTTCGATAGGTACTTCAGATTCTTCGAAGACACAAGCTATATGCTAATTTGGAGAAGTGCTCATTTGGCATGACAAAGATTCAGTACCTTGGGTATATTGTTGACAAAGAGGGAGTCCATGTTGATCTTGAGAAGATTCAGGTAATTAGAGATTGGCCTACCCCAAAGACTCTAATAGAGCTTCATAGCTTTTTGGGTCTTGCCAATTTCTATTGGGGTTCTCACACATTGCTTGGCCACTACACCAAGTGACCAAAGGAGGTGCCAAATCCAAGTTCCATTGGGGAGATACACAATAGAGGGCATTTGAGAGGTTGAAGGACCAATTGTGTTCAACTCCTACACTTTCCCTACCTGATCTGCATCAACCTTTTGAGGTAATGACTGATGCATCAGAGTACGCATTGGGAGCTGTCCTCACATAACATGGGCATCCAATTGCCTATCATAGTGAAACATTCAATGAAGTAGTTCAAAAATACCCCACATATGACAAAGAGCTCTATGCCATTGTCCAAGCATGTAAATAGTGGAAGCACTACATCTTGGGCAAGGAAACCATCATCCATATAGATCATAGACCTCTAGAGTTCATTCAGACGCAGAGTAAGCTAAGGAATGAAAGACATCAAAAGTGGGCCACATATCTACAGCAATTTCATTTGATCATCAAGCATAAGAAAGGGAGTGCCAATTCAATAGCAAATTGTTTGAGCTGACCTCCAATCATAGCACTCACCACCATTCTTGATTCTTGTGGGCATGATACTTCCAATTGGTCCACCTTGTATGAAGTAGATTCTGATTTTGCAGATGCATATCAAGCTCTTCGTGTGGGTAAGCATGTTTCTGATTTTTATTTGCAAGATAACCTCCTCTCCACATGGGACATATTTGTGTACCAGCTAGTGAGCGCTCAAAGATGATTTGGGAAGCACACTTCAGCAAAGTAGCAGGTCACTTTGGGGTGGAAAAACATTGGCAATTCTTCAAAAGTACTTCTATTGGCCCAAAATGAGGAATGATGTCGAGAGGTACATCAAGTCATGTACCCCCTACGTTGTTGCCAAACCAACCAACAAGAAGCAAGGACTGTATACACCATTGCCAATGCCATCCAAGCCTTGGGAATCTATCTCCATGGATTTCCTCTCAGGTTTGCCCACATCTAAGCATGGTAATGATTGTGTTTTTGTAGTAGTTGATCATTTTTAAAAATGGCTATCATGATTCCTTGTAAGAAATCCATTTCAGTTGAGGAGACTGCTAAGCTTTATTTTAGTCATGTGTGGCTCAACTTTGGCTTGCCAAAGTCCATTGTATCTGACAGGGATAGCAGATTTTTGAGCATTTTTTGGTCCACCCTATGGAGCATGATGGACACCAAGTTGACCATGTCCACAGCCTTCCATCCTCAGATTGATGGCCAGATAGAAGTTGTGAATCGATTGATTGTACATCTTCTTTGAATGTACAATTCCAAGCATCCATGCACATGGGATGAGAGCCTCCCCTACATTCAACATGGGTACAATCGAGCTCTGCATAGCTCTACCAAACACAACCCATTTCATGTCTGTTTTGGGTTCCAACCCTTGGCACCCACTGATGTAGCTCTCCCTGTGCAACCCATGGAGTACTCACCTCATGGACAAAAAGAAGCAGAAAAGGCAGCACGGTTTGTGGAACAGATTCAGCACATCCAGCAACAGGTCCATGACCTCTTGGAAAAGACAAATCAGAAATACAAGCAACGCCATGACCAACATCGGGTCCCACATCAATTCAAGGTTGGAGATAAGGTATGGTTACGTCTTCAGAAAGAGAGACTTGCAGGACCCCATAGGAAGATCAGACCTCTTCGCTATGGACCATACACCATCACCAAGAAGGTGGGAGAAAATGCCTTTGAATTGAATCTTCCATCTTATCTTGGTTTGCATCCAATCTTCAATGTTGAACTTCTTAGGCCCTATCATCCACCTCTGTTGGACACTTCTGTAGTAGCAGAACAGTTGGACATTGAAGAACTCAATCCAGATAGTTTAGCACCAGTGGAGGATGTAGGCACTAGTTCTGACTTGCCACCTCAACAAAAGAAATAAAATTTGTGCGTGGAAGTCAAGTATGCACATGTTGAAGTTTTGGCATAGTTTATAACATTGTAATATTCCATGCAATAATGTAATGATGAGTGAAGTAGTAGTCATGTGCGAATAAGTTAGTTGTCATGTAGTTTGTCTTGTAGTTAGGAGATGAAATGAAATGAAATGCAAGACAAATGTAATGTGAGATTGGTGAGGTGTCGGGGTTGGTAGTTGCCAATAACTACCTTCCCTCAAGTTTAAATAGACCTCATTCATTTGAGGGGGTAACGCAATACATTGTGCACACAGGAGATATTGTACATGCCAAGAGAATACATTACACACATGACAAGTTCTGCACATAAGTAGATATTGTATATGCTAAAGATAGTATCTTGATGGGAGAAGTTGTACACAATGTATCCATACGAGCTCTTATATAATGCAATATCTTGTTAATATCAATTCATCATTCAGCCATTGTCTTATGTGTATAGTTGCATGTGTTCATATTGATTGTTATTGTAGTAGATATAATTTCCAAACTCTTTTCTATTATATTCTTGTCGTCGTACTCTATCTATATAGGGTCGTCTGGGCAAGTTCCAAGTCGTCCCATGCTAGCCTAGGTCGTCCGACTTAAATGCAAGTCGTCTAAGGAGTTCTACCAAGTTGTTTGAGGAATTGTACCAAGTCATCTAGACCTCAAACTGGGTAGTCTAACTTGTGTTGTGCACGGTCGTCAGAGTGGAGCTGATGCAGGCCATTTAGGTTGCATCTTGTAGAGTTGTTGAGCAATCAACCTACCATTGATAATTGTTCCTCCATTTGTGGAATACCGTGTTGTGATACATTTGGCAACATTGCCATTTGAAGTTCGAACCAATACCATGTGGAGCTTGGAGATGAGAGAGGTGGATGATGGATAACTTGTCGCCAGGACGTGGGAGATGTTGATGCCAAAGAACAAGAGACCAGCCAATATGATGGAGTTTGAGGATCACGCAACAGCAACAACGAGAACATAGACGTGTTGAGCATGAGGACAACTTGCATGTTAATGACGAAGACTTGCATGAAGGTGGAATATTGATAGGCTTTGGTGGCAAGGAGGTACAAGCACAAAAAGTTGAATGTGTTTGGAACCCTCAAGAGGAGGGAAGTTCAAACGAGGAACGTGAAAGATGGTAAACATTGTTTTTAACAACAAAGGACAAAGCATAAGTGGAGGTGCAGCATGCAAACAAGATTTGGACCAAGGAGAACATTCGCACAAGTGGTGAAGAAGGCGCCAACATGGATCGTGTGCAAGACGAGGCGGAGCAATTGGTGACGCCAACACAAGTGCGGGGGAGAGTGCTAAGAAATGATGAGGAGGGGAGTCAAGCACAAGGGTAACCACGGGAGTGTGCTCGGGAGACTAGATCTAACGCTTCGTGAAGGAGATCGCAAAGTGTGGGAGCGCAAGGTGGCGGTCGAAGGTTGTTTATTGAAGACTTGTTGTCACATGAAGGTTCGTCATGTGGAGACAAACAGCCACCTATAGCAAACATTGTTGCAACAGCGGGCAAGCAAAAGTTTCCGAAATTCATGGGATATGGAAGAGAAGATCCAAAACGCAATATAGGAACATGCAAGATGATGAAAGCCAAATGGTGTGAATGATGAAGATACCTCGCTAAGATTGTTTCCAACAACATTGCGTGGAATAGCAATGGATTGGCATTTGAAAGGAGAAACACCCTTCACATATTGGAACGAGTTAAACGCTGGATTCAATAAAGAATTCAGATTGCTTCACGATGACACAGAGATTATTGGCGAGATTTATTAGACAAAGCAAGAGACGAATGAAAACATCAAGTCATACAATCATCATTTGAAGGAACTTGTTGACAAAATGGAGACAAAGCCGGCAAATGGGCTGCAAAAGCGATGGTTCCTGGATGGACTGTTGTTGCGGTATAAGAAGATGAAGGTAGTTCTGCCAACTATCTATCAAGAAGCTTTCGATAGAGCATTGAATTTAGAAAGCAAAATGAAGACAACCGCAGCTAGTGGAGGAAGTGTCAGTCATGATCAAGACAACAGTTCTGATCATGATTGTGATGACTTGAGTGCAACAATCTAGGCCATGCAAAAGGACCTAGAACGCATGATTAACGACATGAAGGTAGAAAAGGAGAAAAAGGGCATATGGTGCTCTGATTGTAAATCAAAAGGACACACCAATGTCACCTGTATAAAGAAAGCATTTTGCAACATTTGTGAAGTTATGGAATATGTTATTGTAAATTGTTCATTGAACTTAGAAAGTGCAAGACACCAAATGCTAACGATGCAAAAGGAGGTCAAGGAAGACAAACCGAGCACTTCAAAGAGCGGACAATGAGCAACAAGTGGTGGATACCGAAACAACCGCCAAGGGAGACGACAACCACAACAAGGGAATCAATCCATAGGAAGAGAGGGTCGGTTGCAATATGATTCGGATAAAAGGCCAATCATTCAGTGTCAAAGATGTCAAGAGTGGGGACACTTTGCATGCAATTGTCAAAATGCTGCGATAGGAGGGAGCAATGGAAACAATACCACAATGATGTGCAAATGGTGCAGATCGGCCAACCATAAGGAGGCAAATTTCCCGAATAAGGGGAGTATGAGCAATTCACAAAATGTCAATTTGACTGACATTGAGGATCCTCCACAAGACCAACAACCAGAGAAACACGTGTTAGTCGTGAAGAGAGCAAAAGCTAAGAAGATGGAGCAATACCCGAATCCTACCATGGAGGAGAGATCACAGGAAGCACATGTTCAGCTTGATTAAGAAATAAAGAAGACCAAACAAGAGAGACTATTATAGGAGAAGTTGAAGGAACCTATCACAACCGAAGAAAATGAGACATCAACACACCAGTTGGCTACGCAACTATTGAATACAAACATTGAAGTGAAAGTATCCAGCTTACTATACACAGCATTGAAGTTGTATGCGATGGTAGGAGAAGAGTGGAGTTGTGATGCCAACTAGAAGCAATGCGAATACGGAGGGATCAGTACACTAACCCGACAGTCTTGATGATAGATGTCGTGAAGAAACTAGCTCTGATCCACATTGAGTTGTTGAATCATAAGTTGACATATGTGATCGTGGATGGAGATTCAAGTGTGAATGCATTGCCCAAAAATATGTGGAAGGATTTGGGGGTACCATTTTTGTGGTCTCCCAAATTTCGATTGTATGGCGCAAACCAATATGGAATAGAGATGAAAGGAGTATTAAGTGCACAAAAAGTGAAGATTGTTGATCAAGTATTCATCATGGACTTTGTGGTGATCACAATGAAAAAACCAGCCTACGATGCATTGTTGGGATGTGAGTGGCTACACACGACGAAAAATGGAAAATCACACAAACGGACGTGAACCAAATGGAGTGTTGGAGTTGGAAGAGTGCACAGAAGATGAGGAGCACTCGGATAGCAAACTTCTACATTGGCAAATGGAAGACTATAAAGTTCTCCAACCAAACTGCATGTGTATCAATCAAGAGGAGAGCCAAGATGAACCATCACGACATATGTGTGAAATCAGCGAATGCGGTCAAAATTCGCAAGCCTGCAGCTCAAGTTGAAGAGGAGAAATGGGCCTTTCCACGGAATTTTGTAGAGTACAATGTTGGTGATGCACAAATTGATGAAAAGTCAGCACACCCATTGCAAAAGTATGAAGGACCAAAAATGGTGAAAGTAAATCTTGGCAAAGGCAATGAAGAAATGATAATCCATTGCAGGGACGAGTGGGACCCAATTTTGAAAGCAGTAGCTTTTAAAATATTCATGCAGTATAAGGTCTTCGCATGGACTTATAAGGATTTGCAAGGGATTCCACCAAAACTGTGTGTACATCGGATTCCATTGGTTCCTGGTGCATAGCAAGTGAGAATAAAAGGTTGTACAAAATGAACCCAAAGTACAAGGTCGTGTCAATGCAGTATTTGAAAAGATGTTGCAAGCTAACAATGAGTGAGTGTGAATAGGTTTTAGAGCAATTGATCAAGAGTAAATATTTTTCCAAGGTTCAAATCTTAGGCCTCGCCGGATTGAACGCTTGTCCCTTTCCTGGTTCTTTCAGCGGCGTAAAAGGTTTAAAATGATTGTGGCATGGTGGTTATAGGGGCGGACTGCGCGAAGATATGTGTGGCGGCTTCTGGGGCGGACAACGCAGAATACTGTGGCGGCCATAAAAGCTGGACAGCCTGCCCGGATTCGTGGCGGCTACCGATTCCACCATGTAAATTCGAAAAAAAAAAAAACAATGAGTGAGTGTGTGTCTCCAATTGTGATCAGCTTGAAGAAAGAAAGCAATCAGATCTGAATCTGTGTCGATTTCCGGATGAAAGAAAGATCCCTTCCCCATACTGTTCACTGATTCAATTATGAAGAAAGTAGTAGGACACAAGATCTATTCATTTTTGGATGGATTCTCGAGCTACAATCAAATCAATATCACCGAGGATAGGTTGAAGACCACTTTCTTAGTGGAAATGGCATTTATACATATAACATAATGCCTTTCGGTTTGTGCAATGCCCCTGCCACATTTCAACAAATAATTTTGTATATCTTTTAACAGATATCAACAAGCAAGTTTAAATTGTTCCTAGACAACGACGAACCACGCTCCGTCCTAGTTGATGTTCCAATCAGGAAGCAATTATGCCGATAGAGTTTTTGGGACCAAGTTTGAGAGCAACGATACAAAACCATCTTGGTGACTAGGAAATCCTAGAGGAGAGGCTAATGGCACTCATCAAGCTAGATGAGAAGAGAGTGATGGCACAATGGGCCACGAAGGTTGCCCAATGTTGTAGAAAGTTGTGGCATGACAAGCACCTAAGGAAAATGGATTTGAAGCCAGGTGACTTAGTCCTAAAGTATAATGGCAAGAGAGAAATCAAGCCAAGAAAGCTGAAGACTTTATGGCTTGGACCCTTCCAAGTGGAGGAAGTAATGATCAATGGCGCAATAAGATTGAAGAAACTGGAGGTGACATTGTGTCCTAAGACAATAAACGGTGCGAAGTTGAATCCATGTAGGATGCGAACACAAGTCAACGTGGTGAACTTCTAAGCCACACAAGAAGAAACAAGTACGGGTAGGCTAACAATGGCACCAAGTCAGTCTTCAAGATGCTTCCAAGGAATCTCGATTCAAAAGGTTGGGGAGTCAAGCCATACTAAGGAAGAAGACGGTGCAATAAATGACAATGACTCAGAAAATGAACTTGCGGAACAACTAGCATGGTTGTACAAGGAGGAGAACGCAAGTAGGCAAGAAGTGAATATGCAACCCGTGATCCAACAAGAGGAATTGCAGCCTCGGTCTACAAAGCGTTGACGGTACGGGCGCATGTCAGATTCCCATATGTAGAAGAAGAACAACTAAAATTACTGAATGCGAAGAACATACAGCGAATGGGTTGGTGTATGTTGGACAAGGAGAACCGCCAAAACAGGAGCCTTGAGGTGAGGACATTGATTATGAAGGAATGAGTTTACTTGCAGCTATTGGTCGTGCACAGCAAAGAATGCGCAAACAAACACATCAGTTGCGTGAGCAAAGTGAGCAACCGAATAATCAAATCGCAGAATTTAGAAGACAACATGCACGAGAGTTGTGAAGAATGCAGCAAGATATTCAAGCAATGGGTAGAAGAAACTATTTAGACGGGGCAAGTCCGAAGGAGACCGTCAAAGGTGCACAACAAACAAGTGTTGGGAGTTGTTGATGGTTGTGCGTAGAATGGAGAGATATCCATGAAGTACCAATGCCTAACAAATGAGATGTTGAGCTTAAGACAAGAATCCAGTAGTGTATCGTCAACAAGTTAAAGCAATGATGAAGATGACTAGAGCACTGATAGCTCCAGCTTGGAACTCAGAAGAAGACTAAGAAGTGGAACACCATGAAGATAGCAAACTACCCAACCTGCAAACCATGGGAATGTGTTTCAACAAGTAAATCAGGACTGGAATGCCTTCGAGGAAGGTAGGAAGATGAGTTGGAGAAGTCATGATCCGCCAAATTTGAAGGGTTTCTTGCGAAGACGAAGTGGTTTGCAAAGGCTACCTGATGACCCAAGGCATGTTTCCAAATTAGGCAATTCAAGCAATCTGGGAGGGTTGTCAACACCCCCAAGTCGTCTGGATCAACCAGGCCAAGGGAGGAGGCCATCTGACCTCTTTCCTGGCCATCTAAGGGGAAAATATTTCCCTTAGACTACGCCTAGGTTGTACAGCAAGTAGGGTGGGTTGTTTAGGCCAAGCCCTGATCATCTAGGAGTTGATTGGAGGACTCAAACTGTCCTCAAACTGTCAAATCTGAGGGCCAAGACGTCAAGATCTGCTAGAGGCCATCCGGGAGGAAGGAATTGGAGACCAAGTATAACCAAGCCATTTGGAGAACCAATTCGACTAACAACACTGATAGGGTCGTCCAACAGAGGTGAAATGGAAGGTAGAGAGGTCGATCATCTGAAGGAAATGTTATAGAAGTGCCAGCTAAGTGATAGAATGGAGTCAAACCAGAGCTTTGAAGACCGTCGTGAAGAAGCCAACAACAAAGGAGGCTATCAGGACGGGGTATTGGACAATTTGGCCACCAAGCCATCCAAAGTAGACTTTTAGACCAAGACGACAACCAATCAAACAAGGACGTCTGATTCAATAGTCAAGGTCATCCAGACAAATGGGCAATCAAACGGAATAGGCAGATATGTCAACAGAACAGTCAGGTGGATCCTACAGATAGGGCCAAGACAAAAGTGGATAGTGGTCATATAAGGAATAATTTGCAAGTTAGACATGTGCAAGGTGATAAAAATAAGATGCAAGTTACAAATGTGAAAGACGGTGAAGACAAAATAGAAAAGACGAAAAAAGCACAACGTCCAGTTACATGCAAGGCAACTAAAGGTGGTGAAGTGGTAGTTAAGGGGCAATTGTCGCATTCAGGCCAATTGTCCCCCTACCACCTCCATCTTATAAACAGGAGCTAGGGATGGGCCATAACGCACTCTAACGCACAACATCGAAGAGAAGGTAGAGGGAGCAAGAGTCGGATGTTGCAAGAGAAGGAAGTTGAACGTCGTACAAATGAGAGCGCTCTAGATAGAGAACATTGTGCAAAAGAAGCAGCAAACCATAACCGCAACGTAAAAGGAGAACACCTTGAGGAAGGAAGAAATTGCATTTCAGAAGGAAGCGGCCAAGTAGAGGACTAGTGCTGCCAAAAGAATGTGTTGAAGAGGGTTTCTTTGGAAAATCCTTCTCCATTGTCGGCAGACAAAAATTTTCTTGTGCAGGAACAAAAGTTGCAATAGAGGGTTGCTATTGCAAAAGACAGAAGAGAGTACGAGAACAAGTTGCAAAAGAGAGGGCACAAGGACGCTGAAAATAAAAAATTTCCAAGTCATACAAGCCATACAAACTGCCAACAGAAGTGGAAAATCGTGGTCGGAAGCAAGCGTATGGGTCTTCCAAGGAGTTGAAAATGCATACAAACACAGAGAGACTACATAAACCAAGTCGTCTAGTGTTGAGCCGTCAAGGACAAAGTCGTTTGAGACTAGACCGTATACAACCGGGTCATCTGAGGTTGGGCCATATAAGGCTGGGCCATCTAGTAATAGGTCATCCAAGACCATACGATCTAGAGGCAGACCACCATAATTTGAATTCAGAGTGTATGGTGAGGCAACAAACGCTCAAAGCAAAGATGAAAGAACTTACAAAGATCAATTCATTGTTGAACGTGATGAGCAATTGGCAATAGCTGCAAGGAAGGAAGTCAAAGCAACGACAAAGGAGACTGAATTGAAAGCTAGGCTGGCAAAAGACGAGCAAAAGTTGCATCATTATGGCTTCCTATGGGCTCATTACCAGGCCTATGCAAAGAGACTCAAGGGAGAGAATGAAGCCTTGAAGTTGTAGATCCAAGAGTTGGGAGTACTTCTTCCATCGCCTCAAACTCAACAAAGTCAATCACCAAGAGTAGCAACAATCATCGACAAGGACGTTGACCAATCTAGAGCGGAGCGCAAATGTAGGTGCTAGTTTTGACTTCCCACCTCAACAAAAGAAAAAAAAAACTATGCTTGGAAGTCAAGTACACACATGTTAAGTTTTGGCATAATTTGGATAAAATTTGATAATATTGTAATATTCCATGCAACAATGTAAAGATGAGTGAAGTAGTAGTCATGTGCAAATAAGTTAGTTGTCATGTAGTTTGTCTTGTAATTAGGATATTGGTAAGGTGTCGAGGTTGGTAGTTGCCAATAATTACCTTCCCTCAAGTTTAAATAGACCCCCTCATTCATTTGAGAGGGTAACACAATACATTGTGCACACAGGAGATATTATGCATGCCAAGAGAATACATTACGCACATGATAGTTTTTACACAAGTAGATATTATATATACTAAAGATAGTATGTTGATGGGAGAAGCCATACGCAGTGTATCCGTACAGGCTCATATGTAATGCAATATCTTGTTAATATCAATTCATCATTCAGCCATTGTTTTGTGTGTATTGTTGCATGTGTTCATATTGATTGTTGAGCAATAGATATAATTTCCAAACCCTTTTCTATTGTATTCTGGTCGTCGTACTTTGTCTATATAGGGTCGTCTGGGCAAGTTCCAAGCTGTCCCATGCAAGCCTGGGCTGTCTAACCTGAAGGCAAGTTGTCTAAGTTGTACCAAGCCATCTGAGGCATTGTGCCAAGTCGTTTGGACCTCATACTAGGTCGTCTAACTTGTGTTGTGTAGGGCCATTAGAGTGGAGCTGATGCAGGCCATCTAGGCTGCATTTTGTGGAGTTTCTAAGTAGTCAACCTATCATTCATAATTGTTCCTCCAACTGTGGAATACCACTGCCATCCTACAGAGGAGGATCAGATTGTTGACACGAGGATCAGATTGTTGACACATTGACCAAGACCACTTGAAAGCAATCCATTCAGATGTACAAAGTGGTCGAGGCAAGACAACATGTCACCAAGGGAAATGACTCGCAAGAAACCAAATAAAGAAACAATTTCTGCACCTGATGTCAAAAGTTGACACAATAGGGACAATTGCTTTTCAAGGGGGGATGAATTATCTACGCATGTGACCTTTTTGGGGCATGGCTTTATGCCCGAAAATGCTCGAAAGACACTTGTTTTTTAAATCCTAACCACACTATTAGGGGCATAACTTTGTGCTCAAGACTATTTTGATCCACTCAAGTAGCATTGGAAAGATTAAAGAGAGAACAACAATTTCAACAGGGGACTCTGTCACGAACAAAGTTGCCAACAACTTTGTGGGGAAAAAAAATTCCATTGAGGCCCTCAAAAATGCAAAACAAAATACTTTTTTTTTAATTGGTTATATGGAATTGAAACGGGCCCCACCCATATTACATCATCACCACATGGTGGTATTACAACAAAGCTTGGATATTATCCATGTATCGCATGGCAAGATTTGAACCTCAGTCTCCTCTTTGAATAAGGAATCTAATTGGTTGAGCTAATGCCATTTGAAGAAAAACAAAATACGTACTAAAAATAGTAATTCTTTTTTTAGATTTTCATAGCCAAAATGCATCTCTAGCTATGTTGACACATCAATAGAAGACAAAACACAAAAGGACAAGTCAAATGTATGTAATTTTCATTTAAATGCATTTTGTAACTCATGGAAGCTGACCATCACCACATTTCCATATGGGTGATCTTCTAACTCACGGAAGGTGACCATTACATTTTCGTATGGGTGACCTCATTCAATACAGTGGATTTCCAACACACCAATTCTTGTATAAAGAGAGATGCACCCTTAACTGTAAAAGGCAGAATAATTGGATGCAATGTTAAGCCTCACATCTCTTCTCAGAGATTGCTTGCATTGCACTTTGTTTTTGGAACAATCAAATCATTATGCTATTTTGCTTATATGTTTTTTGTTTTGGTTTGTTATACTCTGTTGTTTCTGAATTGAATCTTTCTTCATATTCCTTCACTCGAAATTTTGAGTTTCAAAATGATCAAAATTCTAAGTTTCGAATCACTCCACTTTTCTTGAATAAAGCATTTAACTCCAATAGACAATGCACTCCAATTCAATTTGCAAAAAGGATCACAATTGGGTGAACCATATGACCCCCCTTCAAATTGAACGAAGTTTTGATCATGCGGTCTTTAAAATCCTATGGCATCTTTCTTCAACAAGACGGTTCCATCAGCTTCAAAAAATGCTTTTCAATGAGTATATATAAGTTTATACTCACACAACGATCAAATCCTTAAATTGCAAGAAAACGACGTCTTGCCAAGCAAAAAAATAAGTTGTGCAGAATTGATACTTTTACCTCCAAATAGAATCTCTAGGGAATATTCTCAAAATATTCCGAACAAGTTCCAATGCAATAAGATAATACAGCGGGTCGGCTTGTTTCTTTGCTTGCATTCAAGGAACACCAAACCAAGAAGTATTTTAAGGCTTTAATAAACCCCTCCCTTTGTAAATGCAGGATAATAATTTCTATTTTTAGATAGAAAATCATGCACGCTTCCAGGTCAAACAGTCAACAGTCTTCTTTCAACCTTTAATTAAAAGATTTGCACGTGCAAACGGTTGGAGTTATTCCCCTCATGTCTCTTCACCAAACACTTTGACAGCATATGCTTATAAAGGACTCAACTCCTTTTCCCATCGAACATGTGAGATTTATTTTCCCCTCAAAAACAAATATGTGCACGATTGTACTGCAAACGTGTGCGCGCTCAAATTCTCGTCAAACAAGCGAACTCCATCATTGATCTTCAATCCCACGACCATGATTTCCATGCAAACATAATCTTCTACATTGAAAAACTTGATCAAATGGTTGAGGAACTGTTGAGGGCAATAAACGTTAGGAATTAACATGCAATAATTTTTTTTGTTTAAGTGCAATCACATAGCATATCCACGACACACATTTCCAGCCAAAATGAAATGCAGATAATAGGAAACAACACTTTCAATGTCATTTTTCTAGCACAATCACCCGATAAACTTCTCACGTCTAAATCTCCGCATTTTCAAACGTCCAACGCCATCACCTCTCAACAACAGGCTCCCTTCAACTAGCACTTGCGTCCAACACAACAGTCAGTACACATATTTGGGCCCCTTTGTCAAGTTCAAAACATGTGTGCTTCCATCTTCTGAGCACGTCTCCACCAAGGTCGAGGTTGTCAACTTGGCTCTATTGCTCCTCCGAAACAAGCATGGCTCCTCAATGCACTAACCGTGTCAAATCTTGGCACCTCCCGAACGCTTTCCTTAGTGATAGCGCATAGCAACATTTTGATCAAATAGACTTACCCAGAAAATGTATCCCATCATCTCTTGTGTTGCACATCTCTTAGTGATAGCGCATAGCAACACTTTCCAAGTTCTTTTGATTTATGGAGTGTTGCCTCTCTTAACGTTTACATCTGGACCAAATAGAAAATCCTCTCCACCAAGAATCCACCGCCTCAGCCTCTTATCAATCCAACCATGAATCAAAATCAATAAAGCGTTGTTTGTGATTGTCACACTATCTCATGGCATGTTGGCCCTTCCACTTGATACTGCACCTTCAGATGGCTAATGAATGCATTCGAACATGATTGGACAGATTTTATAAAGAAATTTTAGACAGTAAATGTTTTCAAACAATGTTTACTCTACAATGTTCTCATTCTATGTTACATTCTTTATCCACAAAATGCACATAGGAACGTATGCTTGAATTGTCTCAAAAAAACCTCCTTCGTGCACCTCCAGCAATTTTATCCTCGAGTAAGAACATCCTCAAATTTCATTTTGGGCCTTGTTGGTACGAGTTTGAATCTCCATAAAATTGGACCTCTATTGATAGGAAATATGCAGAATAGAGAGCTTCCTATGTCTCAAATTGCACATTCTACGTCAAATACTTGGCCATAACAATAATACTCTTGCAAATCCATTAACCTGAAAGACAAAGCATGATGCCTTTGCTTTCAATAGTAAACCTTCAGTCTAACAAATCTGCTCTGCAAATGGTATGCGACTCAACCATCACGTTCACATTTGTAACGTTCTTGCATATTCTTCCATGTATCCTCTCTTTCTCTTCATTGCACTTTGCACTCTTTATTTCCCTTGGACTTCCCCAGTTTCTACATGACCATGACCAAAGGCTTGCACATCATTCTCCTCAACTTGTGTTGTGCATTATAAATTGAAGCACTCTTCCTTTCTCGAAGGATGCTCCATTCACAAACATATTCCATCGAATGTCTTTACAGGTATGTAATACATAACAATCATTCAGAAATGAAATGGCCAGAAACATGTAAGTGCTCTGATACCACAGGATGGACCAGCGGAATACTAAATGGATTTTCATTAATCAAAATCGTGTCCATGTACAATGACAATGATGGTGGTTGGTTTTAATAACTATCTATCAAATACCTACTCGGGTACAACTGCTGAACACCTAACTAACTACATTACAAGATGTAATAAATTCCTAACAACTTCCATTTCATTCTTATCCACAAAGCTTAGATTCACACATTTTTCTCCTCTTAGGAGCTTTCATTCAATGAGTATACAGCATGTATAATTGCAGCTTCTTAGGAGCTTCTTAGAGGTATTATTGTGATCTATAGTTGCAGATCCTGCACATTTGTTTCTATTTCTTTCACAATTAAATTTAAGGGTATATATGTCAAAATGATGACATTGGTTGTAGGCAGAGATATTTGGCCGTTTCACTGATTTTCCCTGCCTTATCATGAATCATTCACATTTTGATTTCAGAAAACAGGCTGTATTAGACATATCATCAAGAATTTCAATTTAGATGAGCATCAAATTCACAAAGCACTTAAAATGGTTCATATATTTGGTAATCCTAAGGAATAATGCTTCAAACCAACAAAGTTTAGGAAAGCAAAATATTACTTGACATGCTTTTAAGAGGTCATCCTGATCTCTGTCAGGGAAAGACTCTGACATTGCTCGAAATGAGATTTCAATTAGTCCATCTTTCTCACTACTGCAAGTTCCACTTGTGTCGCCAACAGGAAGGTCCTCATAATGAACTTTAGAAGTTGTTACCGCCATCTCAAGTAATCTATTTAGACTCTGTCATGTGAACATATAACATTGAAAAAATAAAATTTCAAAGCTTCATCAGATCAAATGCAGGTCGTTCAGCATACAAAAGTTTTATCAAAAACGTATGTTAAATGTCTGAAAGGATTGTTGCATCTATATAGAATCTTAGAGATATATAAAGCCAACCCCTAGGAAATAAAAATACAAATATTGAGAAGAAGAGCAACAGCCAAGAACTAGAACTCTAATTTACAAACAAAATTAAGCATAAAATTGTAATGAGATTTTGAACTTCTACCTTCAGTATCCCAGCATATGCAATGGCACACTTGTAAAATTTGCTTGTATCTATTTGAAATGCACTCCACACCAAACAATCCACTTCAGAGATAATGAATGTGCCCAATTAGCTTCTTATTATACTTCAATTAATTCTTATGTGAAAAAATGTTAATGAAAGATTTACATAAATTTATAGCCTCACTTTGAAGACATATTAGCAGACAGCTGGTGAGATTAGCATTCATGGACAAGAATTTAAGATAGCACCAAAGCTACTAACAGCCTAAGTTAACAGGTTTGAGTCCCTGTTCTAGTTCAACAAAGATAGGGAAGAAGATCGTCATTGAGAAAATCAGCTATAAAATTTGCCATAAAGTTTGAAAAGTAGAAATAAATATTGTTATTCATTTAAATGTCTAAAATAAATACAAATATATATAAATATTTTCACCTTTTATACAAGAATGAGATCGATTTGCAAATGCCTCTATACATGAATTGCCCTAAAATCATTTTTCCCTAACTTTCTTCCTTGGTTGTTCTGTTTAAATCTCTAGCTTTTGTAGAGATAAAAGTAAAGTATATGTGGGAATGAATTACGCAAATGAGGTGAGTTTAAGGCTTACTTTTCATTTTTCCTTTTTAAATCTTATTCGTTGTCTACTGCTGTTTGTCCAATTATATTTGTTGAATTGAGACTAAAGAAGGAAGCGTGTATCCATAAGAGACCCAAAAAGGGACTTGTATCTTACCAAAAATACTAGCTTTGATCAACATGATTCTCTCTACCAAAGATATTATAAGCAAGGGAGATTGACTCCTTGCTGTCAACTGTCAAGGACACCAATGAAATACTACTAATCAAAAGCTCAAAGAATTTGTAAAGAAAACCTACTGAGATAAATTAATCATACATAATAAATTAGACACATCAGACAAAATCAGATTTCTTAAAATAAATGATGTTGATGATGATGATGATAAATTCAACAAAATAAAAATGTATGTATCATATTGCCCAAAATTACGTCAAAGGTAAAGCCTCCTCCAACTGTCTAAGACCATTGCCAACTGTAGCAGCGATTACATTGATAAGAACTGCCCAAAAGTAGGGTTGAAGCCAACATATCTATGACCAACAATGAGACCTACCATTGTAATGCAGATATCAGAAAGACTTAAAGATGTTACATATGTGTCAGTATAGCAAGTGAAATTACAAGAGACACAGAAACGGGCTTTGAAAGACAAGATTGCTGAAACCCAAAAAACTATTCCATCTTTTTCATAGCCACACCTCTAGGTAGTTAAATTCTGCACCTACTCCAACCACAATGTCCATGTCTTTCAGAGTTAACTGCAAGTACTTAAACCTAAAGATACATCTCTTGCTATGAAGTACACTGCTTTGGCAATGAGTATGCATCTCAATGACAGAAAGACCTTCAAGGGACATATGCCTACCATAGGAGATGTCCAGATGTCTCTTGAAGGAAGAGTAAATTTCCTAATGTCTCCTAATACCTCAGAAAGCATATCATACTACAGCAGACAAATGAAAATAAACAAACAGGAAGAAAACATTAAGGCCCTAAAAGATCAAAAGACCCCACCCAAGGCATTTCAGTCATTCAAACAAAACTTGAAGTGTCTGAGAAATATGTCTGTAAAATTTAAAAAAAAAATGAGAGGAAATGAAAAGAAAATGCAGAATAGCATAGTATTGATTTTCAAAAAAAAATATCCCAAAGCACAGCTGAGAGGAAGGATTTTATTTTTAGCTATAAACTATGTTCACAAGCACACATGTTCAGCGATTAGATGTATCATACCTTCATCCTTTGTGTTTTGTGGACTCTGAGATGGGCAGGAAAGTTCCTCACACAGTCCCTCAATTTTCATAAAGTGGAAAGGCCATCCCCAAGTTGTCACAGACAATGAGCAGCTCTCCCAAAACGGAGGGACCTTGGACACCATCTTCGAGATTCCCAGACATCCACATGATGTCATAGGGATGTCAAACTAACATCATGACACTCCAAGCACACTTAGGCATCTTGTGGGCACCTAAAAGTACCCAAGAGTCCATAGGGAAGCCAAGAGGCCTGTCTCGGATGGTTAGCAGCACCTTGGAGCATTAAAAAGGAAAAGGAAGACAATGAATGCATGCTTGTGGCTTTAAATTTTGTCAATGTATGTTGCTTACAGAATTGAAGCCATATGTCATTTCAACATCTAGATTGGCTGATATTGTGTGTGTGTATGTGTGTGTATTCAAACATATGCTGACCTATAGCTGTCCCACTCATCCCCAAAAATGGAGCCAGACCCCAGCTGTTCCAAAAACTCATCCATTGTGCTGCATCATCCCCATCTCAGACACATAGTGCAACACAGTTTATAATTAACTGTTTTTAGCAGTTCATTTTATTTTTAAATTGTTGAAATTTTAAGTGTGTATATGTATGTATACATGCCGACCTGTAGCTGTCCCGCTCATCCCCAAAAATGGGGCCAGACCACAGCTGTTCCAAAAACTTGCCTGTTGTAGCGCATCATCCCTGTCTCAGACACTTTGTGCAACATAGTCTATAAATCATTGTTTTTGGCAGTTCATTTTTTTTTTTTAAATGTTGAAATTTTAAGTGTGTATATGTACATATACATGCAAATCATATAGTCAAGGCATACCTTACTCCCCTTTTCTATTTCTAAAATAGGCATCCGTATCACCAAACCTATCTTTGTACCTTCATTCTGAATATGGCATCCTTGTGCCCATGTCTCCTAGTAATTGTGTCTCCAAATCATTTCAAGATGAAGTTTAAGTGCTCCTCCTAGCAGTGTTTGGATTGTAGATAAAAAGTTAAAAGAAAATTGGTTATCAATATGTAGTGATTGGTTGTTGAGGACATTTGTATATTTCTATTTTGTATTCTACTGCAACAATGCCCAATCTACAACTGTAAACGTGTACATTAGCTTCATAAGATATCATCCATCTAAACTATTATGCAGAATAAGGAAAAAGAATGTAAACGAGCCGAGCTAGAAAGTTGAGACAAACAAGGAAAAATAAGTGTTGGAATTAGTGATAAAGGCCCTCTGAACTATATATGAAGAAAGAAAGAATTTGTATTAATCTCCCCAAGTGACCAAAATAGGTCAACGGGAATTGAATAATAAACTTGGTTACACTACCATGGTGGAAGCCAAAACATAGTCCTCCTCACTCGGACAGGAAAATATGGAAGACAAGGGGGATGAAGAGAGCTGTGATGTGGAATAAAAAAGGAAAAGAAATTTTATTAATGTCCATAGTGACCAAAGAAGGTTAGTGGCACTCAAAAAGTACCCTTGGTTACAATGGGAAGGGAAACATGGAAAAAGAATGGTCCAAAGACTACAAAATTACAATGACATTAACTTCAACCTAGAACGGGCAAAACATATCCTTGTGTCAAATGGTATAGTATGGAATTCACATGCCTCAAATGTAGTACAAATAAAATAAAAGGAATTATACAAGCATGGTATGATTGGGTGTCAAATTACCATAAGAGGTGATCACAAATGAAGGTCATGATATGAAAGCATTAGTCTATGTCCATCTATGTTAAATTGTCATCAACCATTGTGGGCAAGTCAACACAAGATCTAGTGATGTCTGAAGAAGAATAGCTAGGTGGAAGATGGACCAAGTGGGATCCCGGAACCCTCCTATCAAAGGTCGAAGATACTTTAGATACTAAGAGGAATGCCTACTCATTTGACATCTTGGGTTGTGGGTAGAGGCAATGTTGTCTACCTCATGCTATTGATGCAAAAGGTCACTTGCTGGTTGCTTTATGGGGAAAGCATTATCTCACAAGTCTAACCCTCAACTAAGGAGGTTGCAACTATATTGTTTAATGGGTGCTAGGGCAGCTGCTGCTGAAAGTGGGTGAGAGGTGAAAGTAAATAGCCTAATGGTTGGGGATGTTAGAGCCCTTTCAAAGCCTATTGTTTGAGGGTAATTGCTTCTCAAAGTTAAAGAGCCAAACAGCTCTAGTCTACATATCAAAATTAAGCAAAGAGTGAAACTCCCTAAATCTTTGTATAAACAACAATGTCTTCCTCTCATCTCATAGTGCATGAGGCATCATAAGATGAAGAGCTTCTCTAAGCAGCATTTCCTCACTAAGAATGTGGTGGCCAACTTGAATCTTGAGCTAGTGCAAGCATACCCTCTTTTGAAAAAGGGTGATCTAGTGGCCATGGGACCAATGACACATAACATAATGGGGGCAAGCTATGACAACATCAACAATCTACATGGAGTGCTCAGCATAGAAGGCCATTGCACTGGACAATACTATCTACTTGTGTTGGATGGCATGCATCCAACCACAAATGGCATGTGCGATAGCAATCCTTTTGTCTTGGCAGAAGACAACATTCATCCAAGCTCTATCGAGATTTATCTTCCACCAAACGACCTTCTCTTGTCAAAAGGCCTTTGCCTCTTGATCCCACAAACACTTCTTTTGCGTATGACAATGAGGAAACTTCAAAAAGCAAGCAATTCTTTGCCCTCGACAACTTCTTCCAAACCCTACTTGGCAACAAGCAATTGCATGATGGCAAGCACATGAACTAGGGCAAGGTTTCGAAGCTAGACAGCATCAATTTTCCCCTAGACAATGTCTTGCCACTTCCAAACAGCTGCTCATTTGGCATAGATGGTATATTTAGGATATCAGTTGACATTCCTCCACTCAAAATGACCAAGTGTTGATGCCAAATGACACCCTCTTTGTGGCCATCAACAAGATGAACTATCTAGACGGTATTGACAATTGTTGCTTTCTCTTCACCCTACACGACATGGACATGCTTCCAAATGGCAACTACTTTGCCTTAGAAGGTGGTTCAACCTTTGTCAACCTCTACTTGGCCCTAGATGACCACTAATTTCCCTTGAACGATGAATCCATGCCCCCAACCAAACTAAAGACAAATCCAAACGACAACCCTCATGTTTCACACTACCTACAATTAGTGTCAAATGATAAGTTTGTGACTCATGAGGGCTTAGTCAACCTTTATAATTTCTCGAACATCGTTGTCACCATCATTGGCCCTTTTGCTCCTCTATATGACAAAGCTCGAATTGCAAACAACAGATACTCCTCCAATAACATGCCCTATATATCAAATATCTTGCTCTAGAGATCAAATAGCTCCATCCATATCTTCACATACTGAAACGATGTGCAAACAGCCAAGGCAAGGCAGACAACCTCCCTTAAACCCTTAACTAAAGCTTAGGAGCTTGGACAGTGGATTCCTTGACTTCAAATGGCACTGACCTTCTCTCAAATGGCCTAAGAGTTTCATTAAACGTCTACATACCCTTGTAGGATGGTTTAAACTCCTCGTCAAACAACAAACTGTTTTGCTCAATGGCATCCTTCATCATTCGAACATATTATTGCCTCATCCAAACGACATCCTTCATCGTCCAAACAATTTGACCTCAATTCTCCAATTGGCATCCTCAACTTGATAGCCCTACATATCCAAATAGCATTAGCCATTATTTGAACAGCACTCTTGCTTACTTTTACCTTCAAATAGGTTACTAGATTTGACCATGTTCACATCTTCTGTTTGCAGAGAAAAGCATTAAAAAAAAAATACCAAGGTTTCCCAAGTTTTCCACTCCTATGTCTAAGTTGAAAGTAGATGCCTTTGGTTGTATCTTTGGTGATGTCAATCTCTGGACAACATGTCACCATAGTTACCAAATTCAATTCAAATTAGAGGTTATGAAGGTCGAAAAAGTTTGGAGGTTCTGTTTTTTAGGTTCTATTCGGTTGAGAAAAGTTCAAATAATGTATATTCATAAAAAATATAGATATATATGCAAAAAAATAAATCATAGAAAACTTAGATACTTCCTTATTTTCTACATTCAAGTATATTTTATATTTTAGTTTTTATAGGCCATATTTTATGTTTTTTAAAAATATTGAATATATAAAAGAAAATTGCAAATTAAATAAGGACCGAACCGGTCTGGTCCAACTCAAAAAATCCAAACCAGACCAAACCTGGTTCAGCTTTGATCGAACCTGGTAACGATGCTTGTCACACATCCACCACAACACACTTGACCTCCTTGATTGTAATCAAAGTTTAATGTGCCTTTTGCTTCTTGTTTAGATCTTTGACTCTCCTCAAAATTCTCAAACCCTCCACACATCATTTGTTCATTTTGACTCACATCACTCTAGCAGTCTCGTGTGAAATTGCCCCAAAAATGACATTTATGGCACTGTAAAATAGGTCTTCCCTGAGTATCATACTCTATTCAATGTCTTCCATTGCTTTGGTGATTGTCACAAAACGCCATGCTAATGGTACCTCTCATTGGAACAATGTCCCTATGTGCCACATATATTTATAGTGATGATTTTAGCTCAATAAGCACATTTTTTGTGTCACATTCATTCTCGAAGTCATCACTCTCATCTTCCAAGTCACTCTCAACACTCATTGTTTGACTTCTCAACCCCAACATCTAGATGATATCCACAAAGCATCCTCTAATTCTCTCATTCTCAAGATCGTCACCCTTGTCTTCAAAGTCGCTCCCATCTTTGGAGTCGTTCTCATCATTGAGAGCCTAACCCCTAACATTTGAATGATACCTTTGCATCACTTTCTAAATTCATGTCTCAATCAAAGGCCTCTTGATATGACATTAGAGGGAACACCCTGATCTTCTTCTTATATGAAAGAAGAATGCCCTCTACAAACCACCTTTTCTACAATGTGTCCAATGGCTCCTCCAAAAAACTGACCAACCCATTCAACCTTCAGTTGGAAAGACCGAACAAACCCTATCTATCTTTCGCTTCATTCTATGTATTTCTACAACAACCTCACCATCTTTGTAGAACAATTAAATTCTTTCACAAAGGCTTCCCGCAACTCCTCCTAGCTCAAGTACTTGCCCTCTAACAATTACTTGTACCAGTCCAATATGATTCTAGACAATCTCGCAAGAAGTAACCACCTCCAATCTGCTTCATTCATCTACCCAATGGCCTTCCACATCATATAGCAAATTTTACATGTTTGATTGGGTCCTTTGTTCTACCACCATGAAACGTGGAACACTTGTGCATTACACAAAAAATTGGTCATAGTCTTGACTACTTGCTTCAACATAGGAAATGGTAGTCTACATATGTCACTCTCACCACACATATCATTGGACACACCACACTACAATCGTTGTCGTTCCGAACTACCGTCTTGTGCACCATCAAGCACACCAACCTTTGGTCACAATGATGTTAGACTCCCAACACACAACCCACTTTTATCACCATCAACCTTTCTTGCCAAACTAGGTTTCTTCTCTTGTTAGACTCGTCACTAAGCACTTTGGCATGCCTTGCATCACCACACATCTTCATCACATTGTGCATCATCATCCATACCTTTGTCATGCACTTTTTCACAAATGGCTCCATCGACACAACCTCTCTTGGCACGTACAACTTCATCACACCCTTCATCATGAAAACATTTGCCACCACAAACACCTTCGTCACACCCTTCGTAATGGACACCTCCATCAACTAGACCTTCATCAACATGCATACCTTCATCGCACCCTTCATCACAACCATCTCTATTAGCATGCACATCTTTGTCATACCCTGCACCACCATGCACGCCTTCATCATTTGGTCCTTTGTTAGCATCAATGAACAAGTCTACGTCACCTTTTGTTGCAAACTCCAATATTTTGTCCTCCCCAAAGTGTAATGACATACTTGGACAACATCATTCATTAGTCATGTTCCAATCATCCCATTGTCATCGTTGCATACCTTCTCAAGTGAGATGTTGGTCAAAACTCCATATCACCAAGTTCAGCCCAACTCCATAGTTAATGGCACCAAAATGTAGATATAGAATGCAATACCCTAAAAATAATTCCATTCTAAATAATATCAACAAAGGTAGACAATGGGAAAAACATATAAATACATATGGAAACACAACATACATTCTTCACAACTTAATCATCTACAACACACCATGGTTTGTTCAAGCATACAACACACGTTTGCCTTTGACAATAATTGATCGACATCATGCTTCCTTGAACAACTCAACCAACATGCCTTCACCAAGGTAGATGGCATACATATAGGTACAATGGGACCAGTAAGCGGTTGGCAAATACCTAAATACCACCAAACTGCCCGTACACATCAAAACATTAATATAGCCCATAATGGTACATTAAGTAATTACAAACACTTATGTTGCCATGTACACACACGATAACACTACATGATAACATCACACAACAATTCTATCTAGACAACAATAATTCATACCAAATGTGGAGCATACATTCATGCACTCATGCAAACGTAACATTCATTCATGTGTTAAATTGCCTATCTACAGACAAATAACACGTTGTGAGATCCATCAACCTAAATGGATGCCTGAAGGATCAATAGCATTCGAGTAAACCAACAAGTTAAGAGAATTCAAACCTAAATGGTTAATCACATTTTACTTCCTAATACATGCATATAAACAAAAAACTTAGAGTTTGACAAAATTAAATCGAAATGCACAAAAAGACAAAGGCTAATGGACAATAAATTGTTTAATTGTCTTTTTTCTTTTTAGGAGACAATGTATTCTTTTTCAGTAAAAGGACCTCATTTTTAGCTGGAATTAGCATGGGTCTTTTTTGCACACCAAATTCCACATGTTGACACTAGACCACAACCCAACAGACAGAATATTATTGATGGGGTAAAAAACATATTTCACTATATTGTGTGTCCAATCATTTTCTTAACCATCAGTCTTGTGTTATTTCAGCAAAAGCGATAATGGTGAACTATTTAAAATCATAACACCATGACGAATTCTTCATCGATAAAGCAGACCGTCCACTTGAATACAACCAAATTAGACATGCAAACAAAACACCAAAAAGATATGAAATTCAAAGACATAAAAGATATCCACCAGTTAAATCATTCATTGCTTAAAGTACCTTCTCAATGTCATTTCCACACTGACCTGCAAATGAGAAAAAATAGCTTGTTAGTTTTGTTGCATTTATTCATAATGATCTTTGAAAACAAGAAAGCAAGCATAAAATATAACCAAGAATTCAAAAGGAATAGACATTCTGTAACTACAATAAATATCATACAAATCAGACATCAATATACTTGCCAATATGCCTAGCATTAAACCAGTATTCCTTCATATTTCATGAGACGTTCATCCACAGTAAAATATATGGAAAAGAGATTACAAGCAGCTAATCCAGAAACTTCAGCACAAAATACTCCCATTTGCTCTCTAAGCACCTGAAAATTATAAATCTCAAATCCTCTTACAAAAAGAAGCTATACTTCCTATTAGTTGATGCTTATGTAGTTTTCAGGATACAGAAATCATGTAATAATGATGAGAACTAAACATATGTTTGAAATTTGGGGAATACTACTCACAAGAATAAAGAGTGCTTTGACACTAGAATCATCAAGCTGCAGAGGATTGAAGTTCTGTTTCTTCAGGAATTACAAGGTGCAAGTTCAAACATAAAGTGTCTTTTTTTCTGATTTTGCATGGAAAGTTAAAGACTGGGCAATTAATCACCCTCAAGGCAAAGGGAGGGACTTTTATGGATAAGTATTCAGCAACATAGATAGGGATTTCAATCAGTCTTTAGCAAAATGTTTGTCTGTATTTTTTTTTTTTTTTTTTTTAAGCAAAAAACCCCTTGCGGAGCCGCCTTGGTCTGAGAGACCACGAACAAGGGGTTCTACACCGTCAAAGTCACCCAGGAGTCGCACTTGACCCTGCCCGCACCAACATTATCAATTGGATTTTGGATACCCAATTCAGCTTTTTGGTAGGGTGGAGATTTGAACCTAGGACCTCCCTTGGAGGATTGCCCTCTCCTCTCCAACTCACCTACAACACCTGGGTAAAAACTAATTTATAGTGGAAAACACCCCTTTCGAGGTGCCACTTTCAACAAGTTGGGCATAGGAGGAATGGAGCCTTGTCGGCCTCTACCAGCACATAGGACATTCCTAACTATACCATATATCTGTAGGATGGAGACAAGGGGAATAGAACCTGGGTCGGCCTCTACCAGCACCCAGGGTATTTACCACTGCACCACAACAAGCAGATAAAACTAATTTATAGTGGAAAACACCCCTTTCGAGGTGCCACTTTCAACAGGTTGGGCATAGGAGGAATGGAGCCTTGTCGACCTCTACCAGCACATAGGACATTCCTAACTATACCATATATCTGCAGGATGGAGACAAGGGGAATGGAACCTGGGTCGGCCTCTACCAGCACCCAGGCCATTTACCACTACACCACAACAAGCAGATCCCTAAAAAATGTTTGTCTGTATTGTATTCTTAGTTTTTCTTTAGTTGATACAGATCTTTTCATCATTGTACGCCCTGACTTGGGCTTCCGTGTCCACTCTACGTCGAGCATATGTACGCCTTTTTAAAGTCTTTTGGTTCATGTTAATGCGGATTGGATTGAATCCACATCATTTATGGTATGTAGGATGAAATTATAAAAGTTTATGTTTCTTTTAAAATTTTGGACATCCAATATCCATGACATGAGCTAAGTGGTCCAAATAAAGTTTAAGTGGGAAATTCCATATTATTTATAAATTGATTAGTGAATGATGAATTTAGTTTGACAGGTTAATTAGAAATTAGTTAGTGGATATGCTAAGTTTAATATTTAAACCTTTATGTATGTTGTGAACTAGTCCTGCCTCTTTCTTCATACATTTCAGCTGTGTCACAACTGTTATTTTCTCATCATTTCTCCGCACAGGACTCAGAAATAAGAAATTGAACATCTTCTCATGTTTGCATTCAGTAATTTTTATTTATAATGCAGTTATTTTAGGATAAATTCTTCTGTCAGTGCTGATAGCATAGAAAGAAACAAATTTTACTAACTTCCGCAAGTGACCAAAGCTGGTCGGTGGGACTCGAATATTACACTAGGTTAGAATGGCCTGGAAAAGCCAGAATAAGTGCTCCAAATAATTTAAAATTACAAAGTACAAAAGAAAAACAAGTACAAACTCCGATCCATGATGTGGGGAACATGTTCTGAATAGAATGGCATGGTGTGTAATATATGGATCTTTTATATATATAATATGGTCATGGTACAAGCATAACAAATCAAGGGGAATCATCCAAATCCAAATCCAACATCTAGTACTTTGACTCAAGTACATCCAATCATTACACATGCCACATAGAATGGTATGTATCTGTTGAAGATAAAAGTAGGAATGAATTTGTTACCTTAGGAGATGGTAGGACATATTTTGTTGAAGGGCTTCATGATGTTAGTATCCAATTAAATAATAATTTTATCCATATCTTCAAAGCCGTAAGATATGTCCCTAATATCAGCAAAAATCTTCTCACAGTTACTGAAATTACTAAGAATTCTCAACTTGTAGTAAAATTTCAAGGACGATAGATAGGAGGCAAGAAATGTTTGTAACAACAAAGTAATTGCTCTTGGTGTTAGTGAGAAGGTTTTGTATAGGTTGATTGACTCAAAATCAGCAAGTTTATATGCACTAGCTGTTAGGAGTTATTACATCATAGCCCATGTAAGAAGGCAAGTGGTATAACCACCCCTCACAAGGCATATGCATGTAGTATTAGACAGAGATAGTTGCAAGTTTAGTTGAGAGTTTGTTATGCCTGAAATAGGCATCTTATTTACTTCAATACCCATCATTTCATAATACAATCATCAAAGCATTGAGTTCTAATATGTGGTATCAGAGCAGGTAGAAGGAAGAAATAATTCTCCTTCTGATACTCCTCTAACTTCGACATAGAGAAGCCAAAGAGCACACTCTGTCTGAGAAAAGAATTTTTCAAGTTTGAGAAAAGAAGTTTCAAAGGTAATATTGCCGTGTATAAAATTGTTCAAAATAAACCTCAAAAAAGAGGAAGAACATCACCATGAAGCAAAATTCCATGGTAGATTTAAAATTTTCAGGGTGAAAAACCCCTGCCAAAGGCAAAAGCCTTCAAGCATCAAAAAGGGTTTCAATCCCTTCTAAGACCAATAAGGTCATAAGCCTGCAGGAAACAACCAGGCCAATTTCAGCAAGAAAGAAAAGGGATCATAAATTTCCCTAAAGAATTGTCATTTCAAAAGGCAAGAAAGGAAGCCATAGAGGCTCCTTC
The DNA here is from genome assembly GCA_028583015.1 of Wollemia nobilis. Taxonomy (NCBI): domain Eukaryota; kingdom Viridiplantae; phylum Streptophyta; class Pinopsida; order Araucariales; family Araucariaceae; genus Wollemia; species Wollemia nobilis. Next base: position 36,980,706 of record JAQPPZ010015824.1, on the reverse strand, counting down.
AAAAGAAGATAAAGAAGCCATTGAAGCTTCTTAGAAGATTACAGAAAGATAACCAGCAAAAAGGAAGCCATTAAAAGCTCCTTAAAATTATAAATTTTTTGAGTCTTGTACAAAAATTATAAGCTCAGAGAGCTCACAAAAAAAAAACAGCCAAATAGGCAAAGAAAAGTACAAAAGCCACAGCAATAGACGGGTATTGAAGGTGCCAATTGGAACAGCCAACTGAAGAAAGAACAAGAAACAAGTCTCAGAGGAAGCATCCAAAGCATTCTTCTCTCAAAGAAGAAAATACTATACAAACATTCCTAAAGGAACACAGAAAATCTCAGAAGCAAGGAAAAAGTGAAGTCAAACAACCAATGCAAGGAAAGTACCTAAAGCCATAGTTGCAACTAAAGATAATGGTAAAGAAACAGACATTTTGTCTATATCATGGCAAAGGACAGATGTTCTAATATTAGAACGAAGCAAGAATTGCATGAATTAAAGACCAAAGTGTAACCTTGCATGAAAGGATAAATTTAAGACAACAAAGTGCATATCCAGCAAGCATCAGTAACAGAATTTTGGCGGTACTCAAAAAAGGTAGCCTGTGTTTTTGAAAAAACCTGAAGAAGAGAACACGTCGGCAAACAAATTCTTGGTGTTCTTTAAACAGACAAGATTGAGGTGCCCGTGTGAATTGTAAAGAAAATTTATACTTGACAAACTACTACCAAGCGAGAGGCCTGTGCTATAGAGCAAGGGAGCATTCTATAAAAGGAGAAGCGAAAGAAAAAGCAAGGGCAAAGATTTTGAGAAGATACAAAGGACCAGCATATAGTTAGCAATCTGAGATGCAAGAGTTTGTGCTTTCTCACAAAAGCGCTTGAACCTTCCACAACTGCAAGTGTATTTAAAATTTATCTTGCAAAAGTGCACCATCGATTACACGGAAGATCCCTCCACAAAAGAATGCCTTGAGTGAGGCAATTCAGCATTTCGAAAAAGACGTATCGGCCCAAGAATGTGGACACACTGGCAACATTCCTCACTACCACCATCACGTTTACAATCTGAGATGAAATCATTGAAAGCACAATTCATAGACAATTAACAGGAGATAAAACCTCTAGGCCAAAGGCAAATAGCACAAAGGATGTCATCAAAGACGAATACCCGTTGTCAAAAATCACAAGTCAAGAATCATCTTCAAGAAACCGAAGAACCTTTGAATCTGAACAACCAGCAATCTCTAATAAAGGTTCAAAGCCCGCAGAAGAAATACGAAGCACGCAAGTTTTGACGTCAAGGGAACGTTCCAGAAACTTCAAGAGCATAGCTACAACAAAAATTCGATGTTGTTGAATTCCTTCAAGGAGCCCATGAAAAGAAAAAAAAAAAAGAGAAAGACTCACATTCAAAATGTCACCAAGAAGCATTGCATCAAGAAAGACAGCCAGCAACATTCGACGTTTAGGAAAGGTGCCACGTATAAATTTTCCGCCATTTATTTTGAAGGTTGAACGAAATCCAACTGGATAGCAGCACGTGGACAAAGGAGAATTGCACACATGGAGAAATTTCAAAACAAAGGGAAAAAATAAATAAATATAATATTTTAAAGAAGCATTCCCCCTACCTTTACGCAGCAAGACAATTATTTCTCGTGTTTTTGAAGCATCAATTGAAATCCAAGTATAAGCATATATATACTCGTCAGAAAGTATTTTTCAAGGCGGATTCAATAAAAAAAAGAATATCCAAATTTTGTAAAATTTTACTATGGCTAGTGGAGCACCGAAGTTTTTGTTGCCAAATTCCCAACTGTTGAGGGTAAACAATTATGTTGCCTGGAAAACCAGACTCAGAATGCAACTTGAGTTTGAAGAAGTATGGCAAGTAGTAGACAAGACCACTACCCATCCGGAAGAAGCAAATGAAGACCAAATAAAGTTCAACAAGGCAAACAAAAGGGCAAGACTAATCATCATGTTCGGAGTAGCAGATGAGGTCCAAGCATACATTTGGGATTCAGCCACGGCTAAGGAAGCATGGGAGAAGCTGAAGACAGTCTTTAAAGCAAAGAATCAAAATCAAATTCTATTCCTCCAAAGCCAACTCCATTGTTTGAAGATGAAAGGTGGAGAGAAACTAGAATCGTTCATGAGAAGAATAGTTGAGTTGCAAGCATCATTGCAAGCACTAGGAGAAAAGGTATCTGATGAAACTATAGTTCCAATTATTTTGAGATCTCTCCCATCAAAGTACAATGTTTTTGTGACAACATTAAATATCACTAAGCAAACACCAAGCTTTGAAAAGTTGGTGAACCTACTTTAGAAAGTAGAGGCCTCACATACAATAGATGAAGAAGAACAGTTACTACTTACAAGTCAATGAGGGAAGCAGCCATTCAGAAGAGGCCTGAGACCTCACAGCACTTCCAACAAAGAAACAAATTTCAAAGATATCAGAATCATAGAAATAATTTTCAAAGAAGACTTTTCACACAAAAAGGATGTGTGAACATTGTGGCAAAAAAAACAAACCACGAAGGAATGTTGGCATAATCCATTCGAAAATGGATCCCCTTCATGAGAGATGAACCAACAGCAAGAAAAGTCATCTTCAGAAAATCAAAATCAATCTTGGAGAAAGGCACATCAAAGTAATGTACCCGACGAGAATCAAGTTAAAGAAGAAAAAAAGAAAGTTCAAGAAAAATAACACGTGTTTGTTGCACAAGCAGAACTGAAACACAATAATGTTTTGCATAACTCCAAACAAACAACAGGTCAAGAAACTTGGATGCATTCAAATCATCCAAATTATTATACAAGAAAAGTTGCATCAATTGATCACTTCAAGCCAAGGAACCAATAGGAGGCAACACTACCTAGATACAAAGGGAACCATTACAAGCACAAGCCATGGGATACCTCTAAGGCCAAGAAGTTCATTACATTCTGGAATGAAGATGGTACGTTCAAAGTTAATTCCTTTTCTACTCATTTTCCCAAGTACAGAGAAAAGCATTTGCAAGATGAATGGCCTATTGTGAAGAAAGCTTTAAAGAAGCATGGGATAGCTTGCAAACTAGATCTTGTTGAAAGAAGATTATCTATTTTTGCAACTCGAACAAGAGATCCATACATCATTATCAAAGCACAGGATCTCATAAGACTCTTATCAAGGAGTGTACCAACACTACAAGCAATCAAGATACTAAATGATAAGATGTATTGTGATATCATCAAGATTGACAATCTAATTCTAGATAAAGGAAGACTTGTTAGACAACGACAACAATTGTTGGGCCCTAATGGTTCAACTCTAAAAACTATAGAGCACTTGATAGGTTGCTACATTCTAGTTCAAGGAAAAACTGTGGCAGCTATGGGATCATTCAAAGGACTGAAACAAGTATGCAAAATTGCTAAAGATTACATTCAAAATATACATCCCATTTATCATATCACAGAACTTATGATAAAAGGAAAACTTGCAAGGAATCTAGGACTTGATCACAATGAAAAGCAAAGAAAGGTCAAGCCATACACAACTTTTATTCCATCATATGCAAGCCAAAAATCAGCGGCCAACCAATTTAATAAGTGAAGTGACGTTGGATGCATGGTAACACATGCTTCACTTGAAGACATTGAAGAAAACACATAATTCATGCATAAGCATTGAATAAGTATTTTATAATAAATATGTTTTTGGAGTGCATGATCGGTGGAACCCGACACTCCTAAGTATCAAAATAGTAAGTCTAATTAAGGGGGGATGAATTTCTCTCCCAAATTCCAACATTACCCTAGATATTGTTCTTTAGTCATAAGCAACATAAATTTTTTGACTATGATGTAATAAGGGGGGTATGTTAGGAGTTATTACATCATAGCCCATGTGAGAAGGCAAGTGGTATAACCACCCCTCACAAGGCATATGCATGTAGTATAGGACAGAGATAGTTGCAAGTTTAGTTGTGCCTGAAATAGGCATCCTATGTACTAAAATACCCATCATTTCATAATACAATCATCGAAGCATTGTGTTCTAACACTAGAAGCTGAAGAGAACAGTAATGTACAATAGTACAAGAGGTATGGACATGTCAATTATTTGTAAGCTCTCAATAAATCTAATGTGATTTAAGGACAGATCCCTATTAAGTAGCAACATAATGCATGTGTCATCAAGAAGGCAAGCAAAGTTGATAGCCATTTGAAACATGTAAGGGATGGCGTGCACAAGGTATCTTTAATCAAGTATATGGTGATTTTGAGATTAAATGAACACACCCATAGTTTTTGGCACCAAAACGTTTTTGTTGCTGGTAGACAATTATTCAAGGAACATGTCGGTATACTTCCTAAAGTACAAGTCTGTATGCTTTTCATAATTCGTAGCATTTAAGACCCTAGTGAAGAAACAAATTGGTAAGAAGATCAAGACCTTCCGGTCTGATTATGGAAGTGAGTTTGCCTCGAAATACAAAATTTCTGCATGCAAGAAGGTATAGACAAACAATATACAACTCCATACACTCCACAATACACTGGAGTGATCGAATGGAGAAACAGGACAATCATAGAGATGTTGAGTTGCATGGGGCACGGCTGAAATGTGTCGTATCATTACTAGGAGGAAGCAATAAATACAGATGCCTACAATTCTCAATAGCTGCTCATGTAATGTTTTGCAGAATGTCACCCCTGAAAAGACTAGTTTGGAAAGAAACCATTAGTTAGTCATTTTTGTGCTTTTGGTTGTGTTGCTTTTGCATTAATTCCCAAGAATAAAAGAACTAAAGAAGTAAATTAGATGCAGAAAGCAAGTACATGTTTGCTGGCTACAATGAGCAATCTAAAGCACATAGATAACATAATGTCTCTACTAACAAGATTATTATTAGCAGAGATGTTATAGTTCATGATAAGACACCTTAATTCTCAGATGATGGTAAACCCGTTGCCATTTCTATATGGTTAAGAAATATTGATAGCGTTCGAACAAGTTCAGGCAGTAAAGTCAAACTTGAATCAGAAACTGATGAAAAAGTGTAACAGAGCCTCAACCACATTGGTGTATATCAAATCCACTTTTGGATGAACCTAAAGAACAAAGCAGGTCAGAGGTCCATCCAATTGAAGCAGGTCAACAACAAAGTGGCACAGGGTCCATCCATGTGAAGCAGATCAATGACCGAAATGGTATAAACAAACTATGAAAGATGTCGGAGAAGAAGAAAAAGCAATAGTTTGTTAGAATACAGTTTGCTATAAGTTTTAGCCTTTGAATAATCATGAAGGTGTCCAACTTCTAACCAGGTTGTAGACATAACGACTGACCCACCTGGTCGAGACAAATCTGTAAAATTTAGAGATAGTTCAAAATTGTATCAGGTTTAGTCATTAGCGGGGGTATTAGGAATAAAGCTATTCAAATAAAGTTTGTAAGAAGTTTTTAACATCTAACTTAACCTTAGAATAGTTCAAATCTTGAGGTGTCACATTTTAATATATTTTAGGAACTCTATTAGCATGATTTAGGATTCATGGTCATCATGAATTGTACTAATAGCATGTAAATTTTCTATTAATTGTTTTGAATACATATGATTTTATACTATAAACCATATCATTGAGAAGGCTTTAACTAGTTCTTCTAAAGTCTTTTATTGTTTCGTTGACTTAAGAAGGGCCATTGATGTAGTGGCCTGTCACACTTTCTATTCCAAACACTCAAAGACACGGGCATCTCCAACCTACTAATTATCACAACTACAAGTACCATCGGGCTCTATGGGACAGCGGCTGGCCAAATTCACGATGCCCATGTATTCAAAGATGTGGTCAGGAATACTATTGGATTTAAGCATGGATAAGACTAGAAGTAAAAGGATTTACTCAATCTACTAAATCTAATTTGAGATATTTTCAAAGATCTATATAGAAATTTAGCAATTTTGATTGTTCAAACCCTACATGGAGTGTTATAATCCAAATTGTATGGTTGTGTAAATATAAGGGTTAGTAAGGTACATGTACAGAGTGCTTGATGAGAACTTCAAGAGTGGGGTATGCAAGTATAAGGATGCAAATATACACGATGATATATAGGGTTCAAACCTCAAAAAATTATGTTGTGATGAAATTTTAACTTATTTTAAAATTTATAAGTTATTAAGTTAAAAAGATAAGGTGAATAGATTACTATTTATTATGTAGATGAGGAAGTAGATTAAATGTACCGTTGTAATTGTAACTTCTAAGTCTGTTTTAAATTTTAACCCAACGTATGACCACAAGGAAAGCGTATATAGGTGCTGAAATCAAGTGGAAGGAAAAAATACTCATTGCTCAGATAAGGACTAGCTCTCATAGGCTTAGATGTGAAACAGGGAGATGGACAACGCCCAAAGAACAATGGGAAGAAAGGATATGTACTCTATGCAGCACAGGGGCAGTAGAGACAGAGGAACACTTCATCTATAAATGCCCAAGTTTTTCAGATATCCGTGACAAATACAAAGAAACACTTGGGAACGAGTTTATGGCAGATTTATTTGAAGACAGTAAAATAAAAAAAGTTGGGGAATTGCTAACACAAATCAGCAGGAGAAGGATCAACCTTCTCAAAGATATTAAAGATCATATGATATGATTTGAGTAATTGTACTTCCATATTTGAGGTCTCATAGACCATATTTGGATCTCACGGACGTAATTAAAATCTTTCCTTTCATTTCAAAGTTAAAAAACATAGATTGAAGATTGAAGATTGCTTGCATGTTATGTAATTCTAAAAAATAATCATTAGATTAATTAATCTAAATTACATTGAAGCCTTAAAGATTATGAATTTATAACTATATATGTTTCACAGTTAAAAAACATAGATTGAAGATTGCTTGCATGTTATGTAATTCTAAAAAATAATCATTAGATTAATTAATCTAAATTACATTGAAGCCTTAAAGATTATGAATTTATAATTATATATGTTTCACAGTTAAAAAACATAGATTGAAGATTGCTTGCATGTTATGTAATTCTAAAAAATAATCATTAGATTAATTAATCTAAATTACATTGAAGCCTTAAAGATTATGAATTTATAACTATATATGTTTCAGATTATATTAAAAGTAATAATAAATGTTTGTTTTTTTATTCCGTCGTGAGCTGACTTTGAGTAATGAGTAATCACTGAGTCCAAAGTTAGTTTTTTTTTTTTTAAATATTATAAATATGTTTCAACGGTGGTTGTATCATAAAGTAACCTTCCTTGATAATTTAGATCCCAAATCTTTAACTAAACTGATTATATGTTTTCAATTTTGTAATTCATTTAATCTGCTGCTAAATTAAAATGGTTTTAGATATTGCTTTTATTATTTTTATTTGCTGGCTTAACCCTTAACTGTAGCTAAGGATTCTAAATGTAAATAGCTAAGGATGTATTGTTTTTTTTTAAACAAACGACCTAACTTTTCTAGGTTTAAGGCGTTATAATTCTAGTTAGACATGGGACATAACACAGATCAAAACATGGAAAAGGAGAAAGAAGAAAAAATTATTTACTTAGCACATTTCTGACAACGTCCATTTCAAGCTGCCAGTCATCGCCCATCATTGAGTAGAGAAACTCGACATGTCTTTCGTCCTGGTATTGCACTGAATGCATATTCCTGTTCAGTCCGCTCCCCACTTCCTCCACCTGAATTTCCTGCTTTTGCTTTGTGTCCTTTCTTTTGAGCGACTTGCTTTGACAGGGCATACCCCTTGAATACCCATTTCCAAGAACGCTTGATACGGTACCTGTACATACTGAAATCTTCTTGGGCCTCTTCGTCTTCTTGTTATAACTGCTTTTGGAAGCGTCCTTCTTCTCCTTCAGAAAATCATCCTTTTTATTTGGAAGCAACCTCAGAAATGCATTTGACTTCTCCCTCTCCTCAATAAGTGAAGATGAAGATGAAGATGGAGGAGTTGAAGAAGAAATGATGGTATCGGTGCTATTGGTGTCCACATGCACTTCCTGTTCCAGTAAGCTTGCAAGGATGTCCGCACTCTTGTGAGCATCGCAATTAGCACTGGAATAAGCGCATGCAATCTGCTCCAACGACAGTGTGGGAAATGCGTCCATCAACCACTCCAGGGCGCCCCTTTCCTCCTCTTCCTCCAGTTCCCCATTCTTCGTCATTGTATTTCTATCAGCTACCTTGCCCCCCATCATTATTATAATTATTATTACTTTAATTTTTTTTTTGCCTGCCAAACCATTCATAACTTATATGAGTCCCACCACACGCAATTGAATCAAATCTTTCAACGTATACAATTTCAAAATTCCAACTAGAAACAGCTATAATTGCCAGTACAACCCTCTGATTGACTATGTTTCGTTGTTTCCATTTTCCATAAAGACCTAATATTACAATCCATATATTATAATCCTGCACTCATACTCAATTCTTTTCACAAAATCAACTATTCCCCATCTTTCCTTCAAGGGTTTAAGTGCTCTTTCTATTCTCTTTTCCTTTTATATTTGCTAGCTCACCGAAATGTCCCTGTAAGAAGCAATTAAAGCAGTCCCCATTCAGTCTACAAACACAACTATTCCAATTCCAAGAACGCAAATTACCTGTAATGTTATGCCCAAAGTCTGCCTGCTTTCGTAAAGCAGTTAGGGCACTTAAATTTTCGGTACATGTATTCATTCAATCATTTTGTTTCTCTTCTCTTCTCTGGTCACGAAACTACGCTCTCCGATCGATCGATCACATGTTCACTTGAAGGCAGGCATGTTTAGGTGTTTTATAAAGAAAGAAATAATACCTTGGCGTCTTGTGGAAGCTAAGTTGAGAGTACGGGTAAAATTCGTTGGTACATGCGCGCTTAGAGCCTGTCATGTCATTTGCCTGTACGAAGAAGCGATAGAAGGCACTGTAGTCATTGGTACTCTGCTTTGCAAAGGGAATTCTGTAGTCATTGTTATTGTGCTTAGTACATTGCGCTGCTTATTTTTTCTGTCTTTCTTTAACTCCTAAAGGTGTTTAGAGTGCAAGAGCGATGAATGTTTTACATCCAGTGAAAAGATAACTTAAAATTTGAGAAGAAAGATTATATATTGATTATATTTTAGGGTGAGAGAAAAGTGTAAAGTTTATATCAAAAGAGCTTTACTTAATGGCATATTATCTACGTGGTTGTGAGGGTCTATTTTTCTTATGTTTGCTGGTACGAGTGTTGATATTTGTAAATATTTATAAACGATGTTCAATATTTATTTGTAAATATTTATAAACGATGTTCAATATTATATTGCAAGCAGGAAAAGACAATATTAGATTGCAAATTTTAATCCAAAGTATGACCACAAGGAAAAAGGGTATATATGCGTTGAAATCAAGTGGAAGGAAAAAATACTCATTGCTCAGATAAGGACTAGTTCTCATAGGCTTAGATGTGAAACAAGATTTGAAGAAAGAAGTTGGAATATAGCAAAAGGTCAAAATATTAATATATGGAACTCAACAATGGATTTTATATTAGAAAGTTTATATAATGAATTTTATACTTGAATTATTTGAAGAAAGAAGTTAGAATATAACAAAAGGCGAAAGTGTTAGTATGTGGAAAAGTGAGTCGTGCATCTTGTTATAATAAGGTTTAGGTTTCAAGTTCCATTCATAATACAAAGGTTTTTTATTTGATTAGGAAAATGTTTGAAGATTTGAGTAAGAGGGTTTAATTGTTTAAATTATTTTTATAATTTGAATAGGTTTAGGTTTTAGTATAAATAAATAAATAAATTTAAAACGAAATAGATTTGCACATTATGTTATGTGTTAATGGAAGAATGGTTGAATAAATATTTGATAAACAATATTTTCAGCTTATAGTTTTTGGTCTCGTATACAAAAAAGTATTTTACTTAAAAACAAATGATGACTAAACTTTGAGTTTATATATAAATTTGTTTTATTTTAAGGTAACATAATATAATGATAAAGAAGTATTTTTGCAAAAATTAAAAGCTTTTTACTCCAATCTATTATTGTAGACATGGAAAATTGACCCATCGGAACAAGTCAATTTTTCCTTAGATACTTAGCCAGCTATCCAAACTTGCCAAAGTGTAATTTTAAGACCCTTTTTCCCTTTTCGTTTGCCTTTTTTTCCTAACCTTAGCAAATTTGTATCTGATCCTTTTGGGGCACGAATTTGGCTTGCCATATTCGCACCCTATAAAGGCAAGGTGCAAATTTGGCATTCTAGGAGTTTTTCTCACTAAAATCCCTCCCCTCGTCAACCCGTCATGGTGTCGGATATTTTCATATCCTTCATCTAGAAATCTTTGATTCTAAATTGTTAACTCGCTCATTTGCTCATGCTAACAAGTGCCCTTCTACTGCAAGTTATTGTTATGTTGTTTTGTGTTCTAGTGTTGGTTACCCTTAGGGATCAAGTGGAGGAGTCTTAACGATTGGAGAGATCCATAATCTTGGAGTGTTTCTTCCACCTCTTCATTGCTTCTTGCTTTCTCCATTAGCTCATTAGGTTCTGTCTTTACATTTTTTGCTTTGCAAGTTTATTTTTTGTTGCTTTGCACTATGTTTTTCGCTATTTTGGGGCCGAAAAGGGCATCTGAATCAAATTCGCATCACACCTATACAGGGCGTAAATTTGGTAAGCCAAATTCGCCATCCCTATTTATACGACATGAATTTTGTAAATTAGGCTTGGGGGTAAGCTTTTACACCCCAAAACCTTGATTTGCACTTTGCATCTTAGCATTTTGTCATGTTTATCCTATTTGCATTTAATTTCATTATTATACATCTGTTTTACTCTATTTGTGTATGTTCCAAAGGTCAAATATCATTTTGCTTTTGAACAATCAACTAAAAATACCAAGGGGGCTTGATTGTTGCACCTCCAAACTCAGTCAAATAGAGGCCTAATGAGGCTCCCAAATGTTGATGAAAGTTTCTAGTATTTATGAAGCTATTTTGTAGGTTTGAAGTTGTTTGTATATTCAAGATGCAAGTTAAAGCTAGGATCAATCATCGGATCAAATAAGTACCCTGAGTAAAGCTTCTAGGTTGTTTGTTGTTAGCTTTTTTTGATTTTATTCAAAACATATATCATAAGTAAAAGGAAAATATTCGATTGAATTTCCAAAAATTTGAAAGAATAAAAGCATATAGTGTGCATCTAGGGTTTTAATCTTGTTTGTGTGTTCCCTTGAACCCTTGCTCAAAGTAAAATATCTCATTATTTTTCAAAACCTAGGGATAGATATCATCAAATCAAAGAATCATACTAGGGTTAGTTCTTGTCTTCTTACATCTTGTGTCTTGCATTGTTCTTCCATTCTCATAGCTTGGTTTAGAAAGGCCAAACAATAGGTGTTTGCTTAATTGCTACATTAAACATTTCCACCCCAAACTTAAAGCGAGTCCTAAAACCATTCCTGGTGAACCCCTTTTCCCACATTGAGTGTAGATATTATAACAACCATTACGATCACCTTAGCTCCCAACGGATCTAGACGAGAATCGTACGTGGTGCACAGTTTTTCTCCTCTCTACACCTTTGGTGGACACGATGTGAAAACACATCTTAGTGGCCAAATTAGGAAGTTTGTTCCTTTGTTTGCTTTTTCTTTTGAAAACTTTAAATAAGACCACTAAATCTATTTGCTTAGAATTAGAAAAACATTATAATCATCTTTAAAATATTTTTGTGTGTTTTTTGCTAGTTTTCTCCTCTATCCTTTCGCTTCTCCTAATGGCTCCATTCCTTATGTGTCAGCGAAGGCATCTAGAATTTGATCAAATTCCTCAAGAAAATAATCATATTTATAAGGAGAATCCTAATCTTCATGCAGAAGAGCAACAATATGATAATAAAGAACATGTAAAAACTGATACTAACTATGATCCCTATGAGGGGCCTAATGGTAGCTTCACTTTTACATCTTTTGATCATGTTTGGGGTTTTATGAAGCATCATAAGGAAACTTTGCTCAAGGCGGTGAGACTTCTCCTCCTCCAATCATGGTTGTGCAGACTGTTCATAACAACCCCTTGTTTAAATCTTCACATCATGCTCATAAGCCAACTTATATCACTACTACAACCACCAACATTGAAGGAATTCCATATGTTCCTCCAACCAGTAGTGTCACTCAAGGTTATGTTCATGTTCCACAAATTATCAGTTATCCTCTCCAACGGGATACCACATATCATAACCCACACCATAACAATGTCAATACCTCCAACATAGGCCAAGTTACCTTTCAACAACTTACCTATACCCCTCCCCTAGGGAACCTAGGGGTATTGCACAACAACAACCCCGATATGCAAAGTTTAAAAAATATGGTGAAACAATTGGTTTTGAGAGTGGATATGATTCAACCTCCTAGTTTCACCTACAACTATAGAGAAATGTGTAATCAACCCTTAGACCCTATCATTGCCTCTAGGCCCTACCCTAAGCATTTTTCAATGTTGGTTTTGCCTATCTACAAGGGAACGAAAGATCCAATTAAGCATTTGAGAATGTTTAGGATAATGTATCATGATATTATATATGATGACATGTTACTAAAGATGTTTCCTAAGAGCCTTGGTGGTATGACATTAGAGGGGTATTATTAGATGCCTAATCATTCTTTGAGAAAATTTGAAGAAATAGATGAATTGTTTGTTCAACAATTTTGAGCTTATGTTGAAAAGAATGTGACTATAAAATATGTTTATATATTGAAACAAGGTAAAGATGAAAGTTTTTCAAAAGTTTTGTCTCATTGGAGGAGTTTAGTTGGATGCTTGAGATATACCTTACCTCCTCAACACATGCTTGAGATATTCATTGGAAATTTACAAGAGCAACTATCTTATGAATTGGAAACAACAACCATCACATATTTTGATCAAGTGATAGATTTTGCAAGAAGGGTAGAGCAAGCCCTTATCACAAGAGGACAACTTAATAGAAAATATAGGACCATGAAAGCTCAATATAAGAACAAGCATGTAGTTGGTGATGGGGTAATGGATAGTAGACCTGTTAATAATATAATTAACAACCTACAAAATATGGTGCTCAGTAAACCTCAAAAACCTCCATCAAGGAATTTCACAAGACTCAACCAACATCTTTCGTCGGTTCTTAATCGAATTTTGGAAAATCACATGATTGAGTTGCCTCTTAGAAGGCAACCAGATACCACGACTGATTGGTATAAGCTTGGACAACATTGTGAATATCATAGAGTGGAGGGGCACATGACAAATGGATGTAAGAGGTTGAAACATGTGATTCAAGACCTCATTGATGTCGAACACCTTGTTATAGAAGGTTCTCAATCTAATCCTCCAACAAACTATCAACCTCCTACACAACAAACACCCACAACAAATTAAGACATGGGGATCTTCCAATATTTCCTACCTAAGCATGGTCATCAGGCAGCTAATCAAGTGTCATATCGAAATGTGACCCCTCCCTATGATAATATGATTGATATGATAACAACAACTACAAGGCAACAAGCACAGGTTCAACCAACTCAACATTCTCAGCAGGAGACGAGTTTCGCATCCAACTCATCTTCAAAACCTCCCTTAGTTTTGAAGACTACCCAAAAAAGGAGCACAATATTAGAAAACCCACCTTTAGTTTTGAAACCTCAACCTAAAGTCTCCTTCGACATTCGACAATAATTAGCTACTACCCCAACCAAGATCTCCCTCTTAGAACTTTTACAAACTTCTATTCATAGAGAAGCTTTGTTGGAGCTTCTAAGACAACAATTTGTTCCTTAAGAGATTTCCCTTAGTGTTATATTTAATGTTGTAGGTTATCTTGGGATACATCACATCACATTTTTGGATGATGATATTCCTTCCTCATAATTGCAAGGGGATTCATCCCTTTACATCACAATATTTATTGGGGGAAATTTTGTCAAGTGAATCTTGATTGATAATGGTTCTTCTCTCAATCTATGCACTTATCAATTCTTCCAAAATTTTGGATTAAAAGAGGAAGACTTAACTACATCCGATGTCATCATCAAAGCTTTCAACAATGAGTTCCAATAAGCTTGTGATATTATATCCCTCCCCCTTAATGTTGGACCCAAGATCTTAGATACCTTATTCTATGTGGTATCTTGTCCTGCATATTTTAATCTCCTTCTTGGGCATTTGTGGATTCATGCGATGAAGGTTGTATCTTCTACTTTTAATCAATGTTTGAAGTTCAAATTTAAGAATCAACTTATCACCATTTTGGGAGACTCTCACCCATTTGAATATTGTTCAATGGTTGAACAGGCTCAATCAAATATCAATGTGTGTCCTTCAGTTTCCTCATCTCACATAACAAAGTAGCTTGAAAATTTAAAAAAGAGTGAGGAACCTCTCATCAATGTTTCATAATGGGATCAAGTTAACATATTTCTTCGAGAGCCTCTTATGGATCTTGCCAAGCTACCACCTTCACCAAGGACTATAGGTTTACCTTGTAAGAAGGGTGAAGTTGTACACATTGGTACGTGTACCTTTCTATTTGCAGGTACGTTCCTCAAAGAAAATATTTGTGGTAGCAACCCTTGTCCTATTGAGCATTCTTTTACCCATTGTTATTTGTCCAATGATTATCCACTCCCTAAATAGATTCTATCTAGCATGGGATATGTAGGTAAAGGTTTGGGGCCATGACAAAAGGGTATTCAAGAGCCCTTGGATGTTGATATTTGGCCTGGGAGGTGTGGTATAGGCTACATTCCCAATAAAAACCAACCTTTACCCTTTGATGATGATCATCATCTTATTACTTATGCTAAATATTTAGATCATCAAGGCTTGGAGTGGAGTGATGAGGATGAGAGACCGCCTTATACCACTAATATGTTATTTTGCAATGTGGTAACTTTGATGCACCCTAAGTTGGTTCTCCTTTGGACGGTAAAGAACTTAAAGAACTAATTAACATAATGCATCTAAAAATATACTATGCATAACGTTGTGTTTACATTTTATAATAGTTTTCATATTGCATTTAGCTTAGCTTTCACATTGCGTTTGGTTTGCTTGTTCATACTGCATGATTGCTTATCATATCTTGCATGGTTTGCTTGACATACTTACATTTATGTTTATCATAATTGTATTTTTGCTTGCTCATATTTACATGACTACTTGATCATATAGATTTCAAGGATCCACGACAATGGTAAGTGATGAAACCTAGTTATGTCATAGCTCACATGCATTGCACTCTCACTAGGGTTCTTATGCCTAGAAAATATCCAACCTAAGGTCATTTCCCATGCTTTTTCTTTTACTTTTGCTTTTTTTTCTTGTATCCCTTGACCTTGTAAATTTTCATTGTTCCATCTCTCCAAGTCTTGGGATATGGTTCATCTTGTTGTCACTCACACTTTTCCTTCTTGATATTTCAATTATTAAGGGGTCCTCGTAGGATAGGGTAGATACCGTATGACCATCATTTATGGTGTTCCTACGACCATTGACTATCTTACTCACACCTCTTTAGTCAAAACTTCCTGAAGGACACACACTCACTCTTGCTTGTGCTTTGTTCTTTTTATTTTTATCATTTTTTTTACGTGCACACACTTCCGCTTCTTTTTTTTGCCTATTCACATTCGGTACACACCACACCCATATCGGGTAGTACTCGCTAAGTACATCAATATTTTATCTCACCTCCCTATATAGGATAAGCTTCATGGTTACAAGCGAGGGGCAGCTTCCATTCGACCATTTACAAGCAGACATCCTAGCAAGAATATCTTTGTCATATTTGTCCATATTAGTAAGCACTACACCCATAGCAGGTACAACTCCACCTTGTCCATATTTGCAAGCTTGCAATATTCATAGGATAACTGCATGGCCACACATGAGGGACAACCTCCATCTCAATCATTTGCGAGCATACATCCTCATAGGGTTTTGTTCCTTTCTTTTATTTTTCTTTTCTTTGGCCTCTGTGAAGCTTTATATCTTCCTCGTTGCTTTTATTTTTGCTTTCTTCATTTTCTTTTCTTTTTTATTTTGTTTGCTCATCCATGCATTTCATTTTGCATTTGTTGTATTTAGTTAGAATTATGTTTTGCATTAGTTAGATTTATTCTTGCATTTCATTTAGTTAAGTCCATCATGCATTGTAACCATTGTGTTTGTGTTCATCATGCATAGTTAATCAACACACACAAAAAAAGTAATCACACATAAGCACACACATTTTAATTGTACCATAGCACAAATAAATCATAGCTAGTATTACTCGATAGCACTAAGTGCATGCTCATTGGTCAATGTTTCACAAAAGAGAGCTTGATACACTCAATCATCCCTAGGGATGCAACCACAATTAAAATTGACATGTCATCCAGATCTCATCCCTGGTCATGCAAGCTTGTCTCCTCTACTTTGCTTGTTGGAGGTGGTGGAGTCATGTTCAAAGATCATGAACTAGATCATGCTTGCAACTATGAACAACTCTATGATTGTTGAGAGGATGGTTCTGAAACCCTTTGATCAGTTGGGATAGCATGGTAATAGGCTATCTAGTAATAGGCAGCTCTTCATACTATCGCCTTATATGACTCCCTCATCCTCTATAACTCCATCAACAATAGGTGGCCTCCATCGCTCTATTGGTTACTTTCCACGATAACCATCCTCTCTACCTAGGTTTGTTGGCCCATCTCCCCTCTAAGGCACTCTACCTCAACCCATGTCGTGTCTCTCTCCACTCGAGCCTAGTCCAACACACTACATATGGACTCCATATTTGTTTGCATCATTGCCATTGTGGCTTGTAGACCCTCTACCTCCCCTGGACCTGTCACCTCAAGTTTCACCTGTACCATGGTGGGGGTAACCTTTGTGGTTTCCCCTCCTCTTGAGATGGAGATCACGATGGCCACCCTCATGATTGTCACTATCTCCATTCAAACTTGTGCTCGACATGGTCTCAATGGGATTGTACCTCTTTGCTCCCTCTCAATGGCATGTTGAGTGGCCTCTCAAAGTGCCAACTACACTCATCAGCTTATCGCCTGACATCTCTACACTGGCATTAGTGGAGAGAACCTCAAGGGCATAATGCTTTTGTTCCATATCTTGTACCCGAGGGCCACCCTAACATTGTCCACCCTTAGATCCACGTATAGTGGGTGATCTATATCCTCCTCTATCCACCTCACCACATTAAGAGCCCTTTTGCATCCTGATGGGTTCCTCCTCATCCATATAAACCAATAGTCTCCCAGGTTCAAAATCTCTTGCAAAATATCAAACTAGCATTGTACTCAATCAAACTTGAACAACTTTCGCTTACCCTTCTAGATGATAATCCATCAAATCCTCCTCATCCAAGCCAACTCCTTTGTGTCCTCCCTCCAGTTTGGATGTAGATGTCATGGTCACCATATAATTTGGTTCTCTTGTAGCTCCTCTATCACTCGTCTCCCTAGTGGTAAGACACTAGTGTACGACCTATACCCACGCTCATAGTGTCAACTCCATTTGTATGTTGTTGGTCATTCCATATTAGGCAACATATTGGTAGTGCATTCGATATTTGAACTTATGTGCTTCTAGCACCACACCTAGAGCAATGTCATACAGATCAACCCTGTTTGCCATTTATACACAACATCATGTAGCATCCTGTATAAATTGGCCAAAATATATAGTGCCCAGGCGAATCTCCCTCCCTGATCCTATATGTTTGCCACTACTCCCACCAGTGCCCATGGTAGGTATCATCTACTAGTATGACACACCATAATCCCTGCCACCACTTTGCATAGTATGAACATCAGTGCCCCAACTCTATATAAACATGGAATCCACTTTATTGGATCACATGTTTTGGGTCTCCCGACATCATCTCTGATGTCACCATCGATACCTGTACCATGTAAATAGTCCTCCCCTAATGGGGATCCTCAATATGTGTCACACGTCCTCTAGTGTGATCGTCATCTCCCTGATCAATAGCCAAAATATGGATGATTATGGATACCATTGCTCTACTAGAGCCATTAGTAGGGCTCGGTCTGCCTTGCAGGGCATCTCTGCTAAGTGTAATAACCCCACGTTCTCTAGTATCTCCATCTCCTCCATTATGATATACTCTAGGGGAGTATCCAGTGAGGTCAATCGCAACTCTCTGCTCTCGAGTACATCTAGTTGCATAATAACATAAATTTATCATTAGTTCATCATTTAACACATAAAAATCATAAACAAAAAAATTAAAAAATATGTCTTTTTATGCAAAATTCACCAAATGTGTGCCCTACAATGATCAGGCATGAATTTGACAAAGAATTCTAACCAATTTCATGTCTGGTCCATACATGGCATGAATTTGGCTTGGAAAGACTGCCAAATTCACACTCCATGACCAAATTCACGGTTGACGAGGAATTTTGCCAAACATTGACTAAAAATTCAAAAATTCAAAAAAAAAACTCCTAAATTTTTTGTGTACAGGTGCAAAATCCAAAATGAGCAAGTGGGTCTTGATCTGTACCTTCATCCAATCAGCAACGATGCCCACTTTACCCCTCACCACGGTAGCTCGGTGATTTGATAGTGCCATTTCTTATTTTCTTTCCCCATAACTCTTTTCTCCTCCTTGCACAACGAAAATGAGCTCCCTTCCCCTCCTTTTCTTACCTCCTTTTCTTTTTTTCCTCCTTTTCTTCTCTCTCCTCCTTTTCTTTTTCTCTCTGTTTTTGTCTTTTCTCTTCTTTGTTTTCGCATGGTTGTCATTTTTTTGACCTTTTTCGAGTTTTTAATCAGAATTTTGCCTTCCCTTTAAAAAATTAAGAGGGCACTCTATCCTAAAAGGAATTAATGGTAGCAATACCTCATTTTGCATGTAAATTTGCGATGTTCAAGCTAACACCCCTTTTTGCACCGCCCCTTCATCCAAACTCGACCACCCATTTTTATGTTCGTTATTTTCGTTCATAGATGTCTACATATTTCTTTGACGTATTTATTTGGACATAAATGCATCAAAGAGGGGATAAAATATAGACATGGAAAATTGACCCATAAAAATGAGTCAATTCTTCCTTAGATCCCTAGCCAACCACCCAAACTTACCAAGTGCAAATTTGGGACCCTTTTCCCCTCTCCCTTTGCACTTTTTCCCTAGCCTTACCAAATCTATGTCTGATCCTTTTGGGGTGTGAATTTGGCTTACCATATTTGTTCTTTGTAAAGGCAAGATATAAATTTGGTGTTCTAGAGGTTTTCCTCACTAAAACCCCTCCCCTCGTTGACCTATCTTGGGGTCGACCCTTGCCCATGGTGAAATTTTAGATTTTCACCTATTGCCCTCCAAAACTCTTATAAATAAGGGTTTGGACTCCCTATTTCCATATCCCCCATCTAAAAATCCTTGATTCTAAATTGTTGACTTGCTCATTTGCTCATGCTAACAAGTGCCCTTATATTGCAAGTTGTCATTTTGTTATTTTGTGTTCTAGTGTTCGCTGCCCTTGAGGATCAAGTGAATGAGTCTTGACAATTGGAGAGATCCACCATATTGGAGTGTTTATTCCACCTCTTCATTATTCCTTGCTTTCTCCATTATCTCATCAGGTTTTGTGTTTACATTATTTGCTTTGCAAGTCTGTTTTTCATTGTTTTACACTCTATTTTTCATTGTTTTGGGGCCCAAAAAAGGCATTTGAATCAAATTCACACCTTGCCTATACAGGGTGTAAATTTGGTAAGTCAAATTTACACTCCCTATTTATAGGGCATGAATTTGGTAAATTAGGGCTTGGGGGTAAGCTTTTACACCCCAAAATCTTGATTTGCACTTTGCATCTTAGCATTCTGTTATGTTTATCCTATCTACATTAAATTATGTTGTTATACATTTGTTTTACTTTGTTTGCAAATGTTCCAAAGGTCAAAGATTATTTTACTTTTGAACAATCAGCTAAAAAGACCAAGGGAACTTGACTGTTGTGCCTCCAAGCTTAGTCAAATAATAACCTAAGCAAGCCCCCAAATGCTGATCAATTTTTCTAGTGTTTGTGAAGTTACTTTACAGGTTTGAAGTTATTTGGATATTATGGATGTAAGTTAAAGCTAGGATCAATCACCAGATCATATAAGTGCCATGAGTAAATATTTTAGACTATTTTTTGTTTGCTTTCTATCCAATTTTGTTTAAAACCTAGATCATAAGTAAAAGAAAAATATTCGGTTGAATTTCTAGGTATTTGAAAGAATAAAAGCATATAGTGGGCATATAGGGTTTTAATCTTGCTCGTGCATTCCATTGAACCCTTGCTCAAAGGAAAATATCTCATTATTTTGCAAAATCTAGGGATTGATATCATCGTATCAAAGAATCATGTTAGGGTTAGTTCTTACCTTCTTGCATCTTGTGTGTCTTGCATTGTTCTTCTATTCTCATAACTTATTTTAGAAAGGCTAAACAATAGGTGTTTACTTAATCGATACATAAAACATTTCCACCCTGAACTTGGAGTGAGTCCTAAAGCTAATCTTGGTGAACCCATTTTCCTGTACTGAGTGTAGATATTATAACAACCTCCACGGTCACCTCGGCTCCTAGTGGATCCAACTGAGAATCATACACAATGCGCATTTTTCCCCCTCTACAATTATTATAAGTACAAACCCAATAACCAAGTCATTTAAATGTGTAAAATTTAACATTAAAAAAAATAATAATTGTTTACAAAAGTTTAAACATGATTTTTTATTTTAAAATATTTTCAAACTTTAATTAGCATCCCAACCGAGACAACACAATGGTTAGGGCTTTGGGCTCTCTTTTGGGGGACTCAAGTTCAAACCACAATGTGTGTACTTCTATTACCACATGGTATTTGCTTTTCATAATGGGGAATTAACCCACAACAAAGTGTGTGTGAATTTGTTAAATAATAATAATAATTAATAAGTATAAATGTTATTTTAATTAGTTATATGGGATTGAAATGGTTCCACCTATAGTAAATCATGATTATATAGTAATATTCCAACACTTTTATAATTATGTATGTATCATTTTACAAGATTCAAACCTAAATCCTTAGTTATCTAATTCATTGAATTTTTAAGATAAAGTTAAAAATTCGTCGAATTTAAAACCCTAGCGAATAATTTTGGCAAATAAACCCTAAATTCAATAGAAAAATATTGGGCAAAAATAGGCGAATAATGCATTCATGAAGGGAAAAATGCATGTGGGGATTTTTTTGCATGTGTTTTCAACCCTAAATTCGGTAGGGAAAAAATTGGGAAGGAAACAAGCTAGGGAAACACATGCAGGAAGGGGAAAAAGCATATGGGAATTTTTTCGCATGTGTTTACCCCTTCCCGCCATGCTTGTTTCATGCCCCTCACCTCCCCTTGCACGCTATATATTTTATTTTCGGAAACATTTACAACATCCAAAAATCGAATTATATGTACACATGAAGGATATATGTACACATTTGGAAACTAATTTATTTACATAACATTGAAAGGATATATAATACATCAAATTTTATTCCAATTTTTTAAACATGTCGAATTTCTTTCAAATTTCAAGAGTGTCGAACTCAAACATGAACTCAAACTTGATAACTAAGTAACTAAATCTCTTCCTTCAAAGTTGAGGATATAATTCATTGAGCTAATGAAATTTGATGCAA
This sequence comes from Wollemia nobilis, assembly GCA_028583015.1. NCBI lineage: Eukaryota > Viridiplantae > Streptophyta > Pinopsida > Araucariales > Araucariaceae > Wollemia > Wollemia nobilis. The sequence goes on along the minus strand of JAQPPZ010015824.1, from coordinate 36,958,947 downwards.
GTATAAATACTTTTTCATGGATTTTTTTTTAATAAAAAATATTTATTTTTGTTAAGGTGTCTTGCTAATATTAATAAAGTTCTTTGTCCTAGGGGGGACAACGTAACGGTTCGGGCTTTGGCTCTTCTTCGAGATTTCCAAGGTTCAAACTATGGTGTCGACGAGTGTGTGATGGGGTGGGTGTGTGATGGTTGTGTGTTAAATTCCCTATTGATAAGCATAGCTCTCGACTTTAGGAGGGGTCATGGTTGGGAGGATACTACTTAGTCCTATGCGTTGGGTGTAGGGATGTATCACACTACCTGAATCAAATATGTATAGTTCTTTCCAATATCGGGTGCCTTCCTCCTAAGCTCATGTACAAGTATGCATTGTTTTTTTTAAGTTATATGTGGCGTCTATTGCAAGCCACCCCCATAAAAATACTAAAATTTTACATTTGTTGTTAGGTCAATTAAACTATATTTAGCATGTTTTTTTATCACAAATATTTTTCATTTATTTATTATCAAATATATTCTTCATCTTCCTCATAGTGCTATGTTTAATTGGTTATATGAGATTGAAATGGTCCCACCTATAGTACAACATGATCAATAATAATATTACAACACTTTGATAATTATGCATGTATTATTTGACAAGATCCAAACCTAAGTCTTCTCCTTCAAAGTTGAGGATATAATTCGTTGAGCTAATGGCATTTGAGGATATGCTTAAGTATAAATACTATTTTTCAATTGGTTATGCGGGATTGAAACAGTCACACCTATAGTACATCATGACCATATAGTAATATTACAACACTTTGATAATTATGCATGTATCATTTGACAAGATTAAAACCTAAGTCTCCTCCTTCAAAGTTGAGGATATAATCCATTAAGCTAATGATATTTGATGCAAGTATAAATACTTTTTCATGGAAACAATTTTTAATATTTTTTATGTTAATTTCTCTTGTTTCTCTTTGAGAGGTCCAAGGTTCAAACCCCACTCGGTATGAGGGGATCGATACCCCTTGCAAAAACTTGTGTAAACTCGTTGAAAAAGGTCATAGAAGAATTTTATCTTGGAATAACCTTATGAAAAGGGGTTTTCATGGCCCCTCTCAATATGTTCTTTATAAGAAGAAGGAGGACAGTATAGACCATATCTAGGGACATTGCTCAATAGTATGGAAACTATGGCAATGGATTCTTAATATGTTTGGTAAATGCATTGTGATGAATAGCATAATTGAATACTGGTTAAAGCAATGGTAGAGCACTTATAAAAGTGAGGCTTTACAGACAATATAGGATTTATCAAAAGATACAATACTTTGGATTGTATGGCTAGAAAGGAAAAGAAGAATATTTAAAGGAAAGGAAAGCAATTTAGAGGTAATGAAAATTAATATATTAGCCATAGAGTAGTCTAAACCAACCCTATCAACTCACTCAGTCCCTAATCTGGAAGTAGAGAGCCTTGATAGATGGAGCCGAGTCATTAAATGGAATTATGATGTTGGGTACAAGAGAAGCAAAAAGAAGACAAATAATATAAAGTGGAAACCACCACATGTGGAGTTGGTTGAGTTAAATTTTGATGGAGCATCTAAAGGAAATCTAGGACCAATAGGAGGAGGAATAATTATAAATAATCGAGGAGATGTTTTGTCTCATTATGCTTTCAATAGTGGATTTAAGACAAGTAATGAAGCTGAAGCTTAGGTGAATTTAGAAGGGTTTAATATATGCAAAAAAATTAAATGGAATAGAGTATGGATAGAAGGTGATTATCTCATAGTAATAAATGCAATTTTGAGAAAATCAAAGGCTCCATGGAACATACAAGATATAATTGTGGAAATTCAAGATCTTGCTAAAGAGTTTGAAGAAATTAGGTTTACACATACATTAAGGGAAGGAAACAAATGTGTATATAAGCTAGCCAATAGAGGGATTTTAATTGAGGATCGTGAAGTTAAATTCTCCTTTCCATGGTTAGAGTAAATAGTAAGTTTAGCTAAAACTGACAAAAAAATGTTGACTTCTTGAATTAGATAATGATTAAGATTTACTTTAATGTTTTCCATTGGTAATATCTACTTTATTTTATAACTATAATGTGTTTTCATATAAAAAATTTATTATAATTTTTGTGGTTGCACTTGTGTTTCAAGAAGGAAAGTGTTAGCTTTTGATGCTTAAAACTTAAAGCAAAATAACCACAAGATCTAAAATAAAGTTGCTATATGAAATATAAGATAATGGCAATATTCTAATCATATAAAACTCATAAATAACTTCTGCAACAACTCATAAAATTGCCATTAACAAATGCTCACAAAAATAGTATCTTGATATAGAATAAAGATCTCAAATACACCATACTTCCACACACTCACTCTACATTGTGTCTTCCAAACACACACACATAGACACATATATAATGGGATGTGACTCTTCATATGGAGTACTCTTGGCCTTCACTCTTCTTGAGACTCTTCACTTTCCTACTCTAAGGACACATGTGCACATGGACTAATATGCACATTTACATTATTAAATACTTTGCACACTCTAATAATACTTGTGCATTTATTACATTGCATAAAGTAAATACTCACACTCTATTCTAAGACACACTCCTAATCTAAAGATGTACCCAAGGTGGTACATTGGCATGTACCAAATAATGTAATATACTCTAACACCCCTTGTATTACATTATTTGGTTATTGAAGACTTTAGTCTTCAATATGGTCTTCGTCTTGGTTCTGGAACTTGTGCTCTTCTTTTCTGCTTTCTTCATTTTGCTCCCTATCTGTATCTTGATCAAGTAAATAATTAGTATCTTCATAAAATACTATCTTTTTTGAAAGTGCTTTAACTTCATGTTCTCCTACAGGTTCTTCCAGTTCTTGAATTTCTTGAATCTCTTGAACTAAGTGCCCCTTTTGATTTCCTTCTCTATATTGTAGTTGAGGTTGATTGTATTGATGCTGAAATTGTTGTTGATGTGGTCTATATTGATTTTGATATTGTCTTGGTTGAAATGACCTATTTGATTGGCTTCCAAAATTTGTTTGATTCCCTTGATATTGATTTCTTGGATTGAATCTACAATAATTTGTACTATGTCCTCTTTTCTTACATACTTGACAATATCTATTATTCCATTTTGATTTGTTCCTTGAGAATGAAGCAACATTTCCTTGTGGATTATCTTTTGAGACTAAGGCATTATTAGTCATTTCATCTTTGATTGAATTCTCTACCTCATACTCTTGTAGTATATTGACTAACTCATCAAATGATGTATCTTTACTTAGAATTTGTAAAGATGTGACTAGATGCTTGTAGCTTTCTAGAAGTGCTCTTAGAATCACTTGAACAAGAAACTTGTCTTCTACCTTTTCTCCTAAGGTTAATAATTTTCCTTTTATATCTGCCACTTTTCTTAGAAACAATTCTATACTTTCACCACTATTAACTTTTAGAGAATGCAATTGGGTTTGAAGATTCAAGATAGTGGCTTTATTCTTTCCTTCAAATATCTTGGCTAAAGTATTCCAGGCTTCTATAGAAGTTACTGTTGAACTAATGTATGGTTGTATATCATCTGTAATTGCAAATGTTATTATCATGAGTGCTTTTGCTTCATCTTCTTCATACTTTTGAATTTCTCTAGCATCTTCAGTAGGTTTAGTTTTCACTCCTTTAACAATATCCCAAAGCTTTTCTACTATCAATATTGACCTCACTTTGTTTTTCCATGAAGTGTAATTAGGACCTTTAAGAAGTTGGGATTTTGAAAGAAATAATTTGTTTGTTGTCATGATAACACTTGTAGACTACCTTATATCTCCCTAATATTTTAAATAACAATTTCAATATAATCTTCAACTTCTACTCTTTAAGATGAATACCTTGTATTTTCTAATGTTTGGATATATGATCAAACAATAGTTTTGACAAAGATTTCAATTCTTCAAAACTCTAGGTGGAATTCCTTTTATCTCCCAAATTTCAATAATATGGTTTCTAAATTTCAAAAACCTAATTTGATGTTGAATTCCTTATAACTCCAAAATTAGAAATTTAGAACTTTAGTAAAATGTATTTGCAAAAATATTATTCCTAATTTGATGTAGGAAACCTTATTTCTCCAAATCTCAAAATATTTGCAAATATTAAAAATGCTTCAATAATTCAATTACAAAACTTTATAAAATATTCTCAAAACTTGAAATGGATTCCCAAAATTTCTCAAAAATATTTCAAGGCTTCTCAAAACTTTCCAATAATAACTATTAAAGTCTCTAAGGTTTCAAATTTCACTTTTATGCCTTATCTCTCTAATAATTAAATTAATCTTATAAGAAACTAGATTAATTTTCCTTCAACCTTAGAAAAATAATAATATTACCCAACCTTATAACTCCTAACTTGGGTAAATAATCAAATTTTAAATAACTTGCTTTACCTCCCAACTTGAGGCACAAAATATTCGATCAAAGATGTTTGACCTGCCCTTGAATGGCGCTCTTCCATGAAATATCACTCCTCTACTACACGTATGGTGCTTCTCTCCACTCTACCACACTCAGACCTGATGCTCCATGAAGTCTTCAACTCCTTTGTTCTCCATAAGACTTCCTCCATGTGTGGGATTTAAAGCTTTCAACTTCCTCCATGTATGGGCTCTAAACCTTTTGGTTTCCTCCACAAATAACTTCTCCAGACTTAGAAATAACTTCAACTTCCTCACTCTCCATGTATGAGCTTCTCTATGCTCCAAAAAACACTCTCCTTTAGGCGCTCCACTCTTTAGACTTCCACTCAACGTATTTTCCTTCAATGCATTAAATGCAGTTTGTAAGGTGTTATTTCTTCCACCAATGGCCCTTGGAATTCCTCCTTCATCATGCCAAGTGATAAAAATATCTTCAACCACCTTCCAAATGGCTCTTTACCTCCTTTGCAATGCTCATTCTCTGGTAATGCTCAAATTGCACTTGAACTCCTACAAATCCTTTCAAAAAATAATGCTCGACCGATTGTGCGATTATTCTACCTCACCATGCACCAAATACCATGTGCTCTACAACATGTTGGTAGTTATGAAAGCCAATGTTTACCTCCTCTTTGATTGTTACAATGCCAAATGAATCGATTATCTTTTCCACTCCCTTTCAACATCCAATCGAAAGCTATTTGATTGCACACTTTCCAATGTACATAGGTGATGATTCCTCTACTCAAAATGGAGCTTCTAGTGGCTCCTCCAACCTTCTATGGCTAACTAAAATAATGCACCTCTTCCTCAACTCGTTTGGTGGCTTCTTCTTTGCTCGTCTGGTGGCTTTGCTTCTCTATGCGGTGGCTCCTCCTTTGCTCACTTGGTGGCTTTGCTCCTCTATGTGGTGGCTCCTCCTTTGCTCGCTTGGTGGCTTTGCTCTCAAGCTTGGAAACTCTTGGGTACTTTCCCCCCTATGCTATGACTGCAACTCTACCTTGTTGTCTTATCTTTCAACCAACTTGTTCTCCTCCTTCCTTGTTGCCTTATCTTCTCTACAACTTACTAGCTTTGTTCTTTATTCTTTCTTGCTCCTTCTCAAACTAACTTGTTATTATTTTATAGGTATAATGTTGGTTCTTTGGTGATAGCAAGCTCTTAAAATTTTTCCTTCAAAAGACAAAACTATATCTCCTCCTTTTGCTACCTTTTACTTGCTTATTTCCTTCACTATTTCGATGCACAAAACTTTCAAATGTGTTGTAATTTGTTTGCTTTAGTTGCTTCCCAAACTCTTATTTCTCCTCTCCTTCAACTTATTCTTCAAAAAAATTTCTCTCCTTTCAATTATGCTATCAAAAAACAACTTCTTATTTCTCCAAAATATGTTGTCCAAACTTTATGAAATTTGCAGCTTTCAATGCTGCCCAAAATGCTATCTTCTCGCTATCCAAAAATTTATAATTTTACAGCTCAAATACTTCTTCAAATTTTGTTCAAAATACAACTTTATCTCCTTCAATTTGCTTCCTTTTATTATCCATAAACTCTACCTCTATCTCTATCTTAATTGTTGTCAATTCCTTCTTCAAACAACTATCCAAAATCACTTCCAAATATGCCCAAAACTTCTCCAATTCACAACTCTTCTATCTCCTTCTAATGCTGCCCAAATTCACAATCATAAACTCTTCAAATGCTGCTCCAAAATTCTGACTTCTCCTCTATCTTGTTGTCCTGAAACTCTTCAAAGTCTACCCTAAAAATCTGCAATCTTCTTCTTCAAAAATCAGCCTTCAAAACTTTAATGGCTATCTCCAAAAATATCAATTTGTGGCCTCTTTCAATATTCTTTCTCCTCCTTAGCTTCCACTAAATTTTATCTTCAAATTTGGCCTCTTTGCTGGCCTCTTATTCAAGAATCTAAATGTCTTGAAGTATTCAAAAATACTTTCTCAAATTTGGCAAACTTCTTGCCAAAAATCTTCTCCTTGAATCAGTTTCACAAATCCTTTTGGGCTTGTTGTTGGATGATAACAATTTTTCCAATTTTGATGTGATTACCTCTTTTTAGGAGTTTCTTCTTCTTGCAATATTCTATCTCAAACTTTCTTCAAATCTTCTCCAATGACCACTTCTTCAATTTCTCAATAGGGCTTCTCTATTCTCCTTTTTTCTCCTTCCAAATTTTCTTGAAACCTCTTCTCTTGGGCTTTCAAATTCCTTAATCTTCTATCTTTCTCAAATCTACAATGGGGACCTCTTCTCTCGGGTCTCCTTCTTCTCAATCTTCAATAGGGCTTCTCTATCCTCTTTCTCTCTTCTTCCTTCAATCTATAGTCTTCAATATTCTATGGGACCTCTTTCTTGGGTCTCCTCAATCTTCAATCTTCTATCTTCTATGGGGACCTCCTTCTTGGGTCTTCCTCAATATTCAATATTCAATATTCAATGGGACCTCTTTCTTTGACCTCCTTAATCTTCAATGTCTACTCTTTTGTTGCAACTCAAAACTAATCCTTGCACAAGGAAAGCACATAGAATTTCAGGTAATCGAAGGTGAAATTCTTCTCTATCTATTGTAGAAAGCTTCTCAACTTCTGAGAACTAATTTTTTGCAACAAAAACTTAGATAGTAGCAACCAAATACATCCAAATCTCCAAAATTTTGAAATCAATAAACTTCACTAGTTATTCTTCAATCTAGTGGAAAGAAATCTATGTTGAGTCCTAGTCTTCACGAGTTTTCCTACAACCCTGTGGAAAGACTCTAGCCAAATAGCAACTTCTAAATTTTATAAAAGAAAATCTCCCTATCTCCTCTCAATCTCCCTTATGGCTCTCCCTATCTCCTATCAATCTCCCTTGTGGCTATGATACCATTGTTAGCTTTTGATGCTTAAAACTTAAAGCAAAATAACCACAAGATCTAAAATAAAGTTGTTATATGAAATATAAGATAATGGCAAACTTCTAATCATATAAAACTCATAAATAAATTTTGCAACAACTCATAAAATTGCCATTAAAAAATGCTCATAAAAATAGTATCTTGATATAGAATAAAGATCTCAAATACACCATACTTCCACACACTCTCACTATATATTGTGTCTACCAAACACACACACATAGACACACATATAATGGGATGTGAATCTTCATATGGATTACTCTTGGCCTTCACTCTTCTTGAGACTCTTCACTTTCCTACTCTAAGGACACATGTGCACATGGACTAATATGCACATTTACATTATTAAATACTTTGCACACTCTAATAATACTTGTGCATTTATTACATTGCATAAATTAAATACTCACACTCTATTCTAAGACACACTCCTAATCTAAATATGTACCCAAGGTGGTACATTGGCATGTACCAAATAATGTAATATACTCTAACAGAAACCAAAAATCCAAATTTGGTAAAGCAGACTATGATAGTGCGATGTTTTGGAAATATTACTCTACTAAGATGTAATGCATAGATAGTAGAGGTAAATTTTCGATATTATGAAAGTTGCTATAGAAAAATGTCAAGAAGGATTCTAAATTCTAGAATATTTGTATTCATACAAAAAATTGAAAAGATCCAAAAAATAAAAATCAAGAATTCAAACATTTTGTGTAAAGTGATGTAGGTTTCTAGCTATAGCATCTCAATTGAAATGAGAAGTGTATCTATTTGTAAACTCTCAAGCTCTAAAGAAGAGAGTTGTAACTTATCAAGGATGGGGGACCCGAGTACAACCCCTTATTATACAGTAAAAAAAAATGTCTCTTGCTAATATTAATAAAGTTCTTTCCAATATCAAGTTATTTTGTTAAGGAGGTCTCTTACTAATATTAATAAAGTTCTTTCCAATATCGAGCACCTTCCTGGTAAGCTCATGTACAAGTATAAATTATTTTATATATATAAGTTATATGTGGATTCTATTGAGAGCTACTCCCATCAAAATATCAAAATATTACATTTGTTGTTAGGTTAATTAAACCATATTCAACATGTTTTTTTTATCACAAATATTTTTCATTTCTTTTTTATTAAATATATTCTTCATCTTCCTCAAAGTGTTATGTTTCCACAATCAATATTATGTCATTATTTTCAACAAGAGATAAACCCCATTTGTCCAATTATCTTCTAGAATTTAAATTTCATGAATATGAAGATCAACATACCAATTAGCTAAATTATCTACTACCTTATTTAATTCTCTAGAGATACATTCATATTTCCAAGATATTGCCTCCAATATTTATTTTTTGTAAAAAAATAATCTTCTTCAATTAAATCCAAAAAATATTGCATCTCCTGCCATACCAGGCACAAAAAATTATGGCCCAGATTTTGACATCTGATATAAGAAATGGCTTTCTCAACTCTACTTTACTACAAAAACAATAAATCATGAAAACCAAAACAAATCGAAAGGACCTATATACTTCCATTGTTACTATCATCTAAGGAAATAATGAAAAAGATGTCTTCCTGAAATTTTAAGTCCACCAAATTTGAGGTTGACCATAACAAATAACCTCATCTCTATCCAAAGCCTAGTTTGCAAAAGTATTGGCCACCTTGTTGAGATGTCGAGGAACATGTCTAAACTCAACAAGGTCAATTTTTTGCTTAAGGAGCTATATTTTTCTAAAACCCTTACTATTCGTTAGTCTATAAAAATTGTATGATTTTGCTCTATCAAATGCTAAATCCAAATTCTAGAATCAAACTCTAGTTGGATCTTCGTCCAACCTAGTTTCCATGCCTCTTGAAGACCCCTCAAAATTGCATATCCTTTAGCTTGATTATTAGTTGTTATTCCTAACCTTTATAAAAAAAGGAAGGTTGTAGAACCATATGAAAATCTTCCAATACCACACATACAAGTAGGACTTGGATTTCCCCTAGAGACACCATACATGTTGATGTTTTCTATACCCTTAGTGGGGGATGCCAATTATCATTATTATTTTATCTTCTCGATTATGTATTTAAGGAATGAAAATAAGGCAATGGCATGTTTAATATTTGTAAAATTTGATCCCACATTTGAAAGGAAGCAGGGGGATGTTTCAATAGGTATTTAATAGATTCTCTTAAATTATTTAGTCCTTTGCCATATATAATAACTATATTTGTAATTTTGATTGAAAACCTTACTATTTATTTCTTTCCAAATATTCTAAAGTAAAAGAGAAACCCCTGCCCAAAGAATTTGATGAGAATATTTATCAAACTAAAAAATATGAGTCCACCCTCTAAAGGACTTCTCCAAATAAGTGATTCCCAACCACTAAATATCCATGAGAACAACCAAATTCTGCAATAGTTTGGTCATTGTAGGACAAGTTAAGAAAATATAAGAAATTGATTCTTCCTGCTCCTAGCAAAGCACTTATCTAAAGGGCCCATTAAAAACCTCTTTTTATCAATTGTTCCTTTGTAAGAACTTTTCTATGAAGCAATAACCAAATAAAAAACTCGACTTTAGGCCATTAATTCAGATTCCAAATCTACTTAAAAATATCTTTAAGAGGACTAGGCAATGGTTGGCAAAAATAAAGAGTCTCTCTAACCACTATATACTCTCCTTGTTATTATCCTCCCCAATCAAATGTATCCACATCATTTGAAAAGGATAAGGAACTCTTTTGAAGAATGTGACTCAACTAAATTTTTCTGGTCTTCATGCGTTAGAATAGGCCATTCCTTAGGAGGGGTCCATTAACGACACACCTCTCAAGCCCTAAAGCGAGTCCTACAATAGTTAGCCAACTTTATCCAATGAACCCTATGAAGCTCCTCCATCAAAATTTGGAAATTAGGGAATTGCTCAACTAAAGGAGGAAATCCATCCCAAGAATCTATCCAAAAATTTGCTCGTCGACTATTATTAATCACCCAAAAAATATTTTTTAAATAACTTATCATATTTTTAGGACAACTAAAATAGGAGATCCTCATGAAGGAAGAGAAAATCAAACAATCTGATCTGGTTCTTTATTATTTTCATATTTTTCTCTCAACACCTTAGCCCATGACTACATAGGGGTGTGTAAGAGTCTCCAATTAAAGCTTTATCACCATGGCTTTACCATTCTTCATAGTTGAACGAAACCCTAAACCTCCATAATATCTATGAAGGTATAATGTTTCCCATTTGACCAAAGTCCACTTCTTTTCATTTCTACCACCACTCCAAAAAAATATGTGGTTGATTTGATATAGCTCATTAAAAATAGCTCTAGGAATATTCATAATAGAGGAGAAGTAGATTGAAAGGGTTTGAAGAACCTCATGAATCAAAATGATTCTACCCCCCATGGAAAGCCACCTATGGGCCCACTTTGAAGCTTGTGTTTCACCTTATCAACTAACCAATCCCAATCCTTTAATCTACAATATTTTAAAGGGATAGATGATGAATAGCAACAATAATATTATTTTGTATTCAATTCCCACATCCATTTTTGTGATAGTATGAATGATACTTTGTGAATCCCCCTTAATTGAAATATATTTCCATAATTTTATGTTGTCTTGGTAAGAAGTACCCTAACCTTTGTATAGTTATTAGTTAAAGTTCCATACATTTATGAGTAAGTGAGGAGAATTTTGCCTTCATAATTAAAAAAAACACCACCTCCATCGTCTTGTACTAGATTTCCTTTAGAAGCACCATAAAAATTAATTCTAATAAACCTAATTTTTGGACATATCCATTTTATCCTAGATTGAATTAGATCCTTAGTTATAATGTCATATCCCAAATTACTCTCCCATGTATGTTCAAATCCTATATCAAAGTTATTACCACCTCTTTTTCTGCACTTGAGGCTTCCCATGATGAGCACCATATCTATAAATATTCTATAAGAGACTAAATAATATGATTCAAAATTTAGACATAATTTTGGGATTTTTATTTATTTTTTTTAATTCTATTATTCCTTTCATGCTATAACTTGGGCATAATAAAATTCTGAATGAGATCATAGTAGCTCATAAAGTAATGCATTCAATAGCTTCTAGAAAAGAGAAAGCAATTATCTTAAAACTTGATATGAATAAAGCCTATGATAGGGTTAAATGAGATTTTCTTTTTGTAGTATTAGAAAAGTTTGAATTTGGGAAGAAATGGGTTAGATGGATTAAAGCTTGTGTCTCTACAATATCATATTTAGTGTTGGTCAATGGGCTAGTAAAAAAATCATTTAAAGCCAAGAGGGGTCTTAGATAGGGAGATCCTCTATCACCATATCTATTCATTATTATGGCAAAGATATTGGGAAGGAACTTGAAGAAGGCATACAAATATGGGATAATAAGCAAACTTAAGGCTAGTAATAACATCAACAACATCACCCATCAATAGTTTGTAGATGACACAACCCTTTTTGGGAGGGCAAGAAAAAATGAGGCCAAAGATTTGAATAACTTATTAAAAGAATATGAAAGAGCATTGGGGTAGAAAGTTAATTGGAAAAAATACAAAATTTAATTTTTAAACACCCTGACTATAATTTTGAGCAAGGATATGCAAGTTACTTCAAATGGGGGAGGCAAATTTGCCAGCAACATATATAGGGATGCCCTTATTTGAGGGGAGAATGAGGGTAGAATTATGGAATCCAATTATAAGTAAAGTTTAGAATTAACTACTAGCATGGAAAGTTAGATGGTTATCATTAGTAGGAAAAGTTTAACTAATTAAATCAGTCTTACGAGTCATTCTAACATATTACATGCCCTTGTATTTTATTCTAAAATAGATAGAAAATTTTAATCTATACTATGTGGTCATTTTTGTGATCATAATTACATGATAAATGTAATTTTCCTTTCGTGAAATGAAGCAAGGTGAGTATGATAAAACTAGGGGAGGTTTTGATTTAAGAGTTCTTATGGATGTAAACTTAGCTCTAAAGAGAAAACTAATTTGGAGATTGTACAAAGAGAGTCAAAGACAATGGGAAAGAATTATTCTAAGTATGTTGATCCTAATTACACATGCTTAATCTTTATTATATTCTCACCACCAAATGGTTTTGTACTATGGAACAATTTAAAAAATCAAATGATCTAGTAATTAAAGGTTTAATATGGGTGGTGGGAACTGGAGAAAAAAAATCTATCTGGATGGATACTTTGTGTGATAAAAGACCATCAATCTAGATCCAATTTTGAAACCACGAATGAGATTACTTCAAGACAAGTATGGTAATAGAGATTCAAATATTATGTACAAGGATTAGAAAGAAAGATACAAATGGAAAGAAGTTTTTTTACAATTATTCTAGGCATTATTGTAAGGAGGCAGTTGAGAAGAAAGATAACAATAGTGATTATTCTGAGGAGAGCCAAGGATAAACTAATTTGGGAATTGACTAGATTATGAGAATACACAATAAGAAGTGGATATAATGTAAAACACCAACAAAATATAAATACTGTAAGAATATGGAGAGATATTTGGAATAGCCCTAGCATTCTAAAAGTCAAAATTTTTGTATGGCTAGTAGGTCATAGGAAAATTTTATCTTGGTATAACCTTATGAAAAGGGGTTTCATAACCCCTCATAACGTGTTCTATGTAAAAAGGAGGAGGAGAGTATAGACCATTTGTTGGGATACTGCATAATAGTCTAGGAACTATGGCAATGGATTTTTAATAAGTTTGGTAAATGCTTGATGATGAATGGCAGGATTGAAGAATGATTAAAGTGACAGAACAATTTTAAAAGTGAAGCATTACAAACAATCTTGGAAACATCAAAAGATGCAATACTTTGGACTATATGGATGGAAATGAACAAAAGAATATTTAAAGGAAAGAAAATAAATTTAGAGGTAATTGAAAAATATTTGTTTTTCCATAGAGGAGTCTAAACCAACCCTATCAACTCACCCAATCCCTAATCTTCAGGTAGAAAGCCTTGGTAGATGGAGTCAAATTATTAATAAGAATTATGATGGTATAGGAGAAACAAAAGGAAGGCAAAAAATATAAAGTGGAAACCATCGAAAGTAGAGTTGGTCAAGTTGAATTTTGATGGAGCATCTAAAGGAAATCCAAGACTAGTAGGAGGAGGAATAATGAGAAATAATAGGGGTAATATTTTGTCAAATTACACTTTCAGTAGTGGATTTAAGAAATATAATGAAGTTTAATCTTGGGTGGTTTTGGAAAGATTAAAAATATGTAGACAAATGAAATGGAACAGACTATGGATGGAAGGTGATTCATTAATAGTAATAAATGTAATTTTGAGGAAAGTAAAGACTCCATCAAATATATAAGAGATCATTGTGGAAATACAAGACCTTGCTATAGAGTTTAAAGAAATCACGTTTACACATATATTAAGGGAAGGGAACAAATGTGCAAATAGGCTAGCCAATAGAGGGGTTTTAAGAAAGGATCATGAAATTAAATTCTCTTGTCATGGTTAGAGGAAGCAGTAAGCTTAGCTGAAGCTAACACGAAAAATATAAAAGGAGCAAATTCAAAAGAATGTTCTAGAGGACTACAAAATGTTTCAAGGGACCCGTTTATAGATCAACACATTGGAGGATAATAACAATCCAGATTTGGTAAACTAGACTATAATTTCATGAAATGAGTGGAAGTTTTGTATGTTGAGTAGATGATGATATCAAATGGAATTCATGGTTGAATGGATTATTTGAGTTGTTGGTTGTTGATTGGATTATGAGATAGAGTATGGATTGGAACTTTCAACTTTTTGAGACTGCTAAGCTATCTATTAAAATAATATCATTACGATTTGTTAAAGTGTCACTATAATATGAATGAGATTTATTTTATAACTCATTAAAATGATAAAATATTTTTTAATTGGTTATTTGGGATTAAAATGTTTTCTAGTTGTATTATATAATGACCCATAGTTTAGTTATGATGCATATATCTTCTGATAAGATTTAAATGTTGGAAATATTAAGTATATTGGTTGTCATTGATGTCAAAGGCAAAATGGTTGAGATTTATCTTCAAGGTTGAAATAATAAAATGCAAGGCAAATATCTTCAAAGGTTTGAGTTTTCATTGGTTATCATTGATGACAAAGGTGCATAATAAGACAAAATTATTATCCAAGGATAATGAGGCAAAGCAAGGTGTCATGGAAAATATATTCCATGAATAGCAAGGCAAGATATAAAGGTAATAATATTTAAATGCCAAATTTAAATAATTATAAAGGACAAGGCTTAAAATATTTTATTGAAAAATATTTATAAGACCACCAAGGGCCAAAGGTTTAAGGTTTATAATATTTAAATATTTTTAGATTTAAATATTCCAAAAGAAAAAGAGGTTTGAGTGCCAAAATCGTGGAAGCTATTTGAAAAGAAATAAAAAATATATCAAAGGTTGAGCCTCGATGTCTTGGCAAGAGGAGGACAAAATGCATATATATTAAGGTTCAAAAAATAGCAAAGAGGTGTGGTGTGAAAATTTGATATATCCGCTCGTGCTTTTGAAATGATGAATCACAACAGAAGAGTAGGGGTATATTTTTTGTTGAAAGGCACAAAGAGAATAAGAAAAGAAGGTGCACGTTGAGGTTTCAACTTGCAGGCTAGCGCATCTGGTCGAAGGGGCAGTGTTAAGGCGTTGTAAGAAAGGTGGTCGCAGGTTCGAGTCACATAAATATTTTTTTGAGAAAGAAGCGTGGATTTCAACAAAAGGATAAGGATGAATTGATGCACATTTTGATCATAGCTAGCAGTCAAGCGCAACTGGTTGCAGGGGCAGTGCTAAGGTGCTATAATAGAGGTGTTCATTGGTTCAATTCCCACAAAGGGAACTTTTGATGGTAGAGACAAGGTTTTATTGACAACGATTAAGAAGAGGTTTAAAGTTTTAATTGTGTACTATCATTGCTACCTTCTAGGGTAGCCCAGTTGTATGCCTAGAAAGCGCTAAAGTACTATGGACTAGGAGGTCATAGGGTCAATTCCTATGAACGACTTTTGCAAGGCAACAAAGGAGGATAATTCGTGCACTCAAAAAAAGTATGAAATTTTTGATTAAAAATTGAGTGACTAAGGTTTTAGTTTGTTGTGCATGATTGAATAAAAGAGGGCAGAATAGTTTAAATTTAAAATTTAAATTTAGGATTAATAAGGTGTAACAAGGTTTTGATATTGTAAATTTTGCATAAAATAAAAGGATCTAGGAAATTTGAAGGTTGTGATATTACATTTTCATATAGGAGACATAAGGTGTTATTGTGGTTTAATTTTTTATTGTATTTGTGGTATGATGAAAAAGAAGATTTGAAAGGTTTTGATCATTGTTTGAAGCTTTATATTGTGAAGATAAAAAGAGAGCCTTAAAGTATTGTTTTCAGATTCTATTGTGCATAAGTTTTGAGAAGGAATTTAATGTGGATGATTTGAGAGAGATATCTACTAACCAGTTTTGAAGTGGCACTTTGAAAGGGAAATTCTTTTAAGACAGGATTTGAGGGTATATCTTCGTCAAAGCAAGTTAAAAGGTATGGTGATATCATTCCTTCCTTAAGGTGTTTGGTTGAGCAAATATTTCTGAATCATAAGGTGGAGAAATAAGGATTATGTATGTGCATTGTTGGAAATATATGTGCTTGGGTTTGAGAACAAGTTGTGCTTTATCTTTGAAAGAAATTGAAAACACTTGTGCTAGGGTTTGAGAACAAATTGAGCAGCATTGTTGAATGAATTTGTGAAGCATTTGAGCATTGATTTGAGTGACATTGAATGTGAATGGGCAAGTATTAGAGACCATTTTTGTGAAGCAAATTTGTGCATTATTGTGTTCGATCTTTGAGAGCAAATTTACAAGGAATATAAACCAGTTTTGTGAAGCAAAGTTATACACTAGTGTGATTTGATTTAAAAGGAATTTGTAAGAGGTAGAGATTTGATTTGTTGAATGTGAGACATGTGAAAGTGACATACTTAATGAATGTGTAGAACATATTGAACATTTTTCAAGTGCATATCATTCTCTATATGTTCAAGAGGTTAAACGAATTATGGGTAGAATATGTCTAAACTACTTTAGTGAAAGAAAGCACATTGAATATTAGATAAAACACTTGATGACACTATTATGCAAGATCTGGAAATAGATGAACATTATTTTGTATGCAAGATTTGGAGAGTTGAGAACAGGTTTTGATGAATAGTTGTGAGTTGTTTTGAGCAAGTCTTTTGAGAAGGCTTGTAGGTAGATTTGTGCAGGTTATATGAGCAAGTTTTGAGTATGTGTTATGAGCAAGTCTTGTGAGAAGACTTGAAGCATATTTGAGGCAGATTTGATCAAGTCTTTTGAGAAGACTTGAAGCAGGTTTGGGTATATTTGTGAGCAGATTTTGTTGTTGATTTGAGAAAGCCTTGTGAGTAGGCTTGGTGCAGATTTGGGCATATTTATGAGCAGATTTTGTTGCCGATTTGAGTAAGCCTTGTGAGTAGGCTTGGTGTAGATTGGAGAAGTAAGTTGAGCAAATTATATTGTATATTTGAGCAAGCCTTGTGTGAAGTCTTCGAGCAATTTTTGAGTAGAGTATTGAGCTGGCTTTGGAGCAGACTAGAGTTAAGAGGATAGAGTTTTCCTGTGGATAGATGTCTACAAACCAGAGTTTAGGGGATAGAGATCCATGAACCAGGGTTGAGGGGATATAGTTCTCCTATGGATAGAGGTCCATGAACCAGAGTTTAGAGGATAGAGTTCTCCTATGGATAAAGGTCCACGAATAAAAGTTGAGGGGATAAAGTTATCTTGTGGATAGAGATACATGAACCAGAGTTGAGGGGGTAGAGTTCTCATCTTGATAGAGGTCCATGAACCAGAGTTGATGGGATAGAGTTATCCTATGGATAGAGGTCCACGAACCAGATTTGAGGGGATAGAGTTCTCCTATGGATAGATATCCACAAACTTGAGCATAGGGTATTGGTGTCTCCTTTGGATAGAGGTCCATAAACATTTTAATAGGGATTTGGTTCCTAAGAGATTTATTGAGAAAATTTAGAAGAAATATTTTTTCATGGATGTAACCCACATTGGGTGAACCACGTTAAATTTATGTCTCTCTTGTGTGTGATGATATGTGCATTGCTTTGCTACTGCTATTGATGATATTGGTTAACACTACTTTGGAAAGATATTGCATATGATAACATTGGATAATATTAGTTTGGAAAGAAAAGCAAAAATTTATCTTATACTGTTCATGCTCCCCTCTCAGTATAAGCTTGTGTTCTTCATTAAACATGAACTTTCAACTTTTTAATACTGTTAGACTATTTATTATAGATCTTGTGGTTGCACGTATGCATAAAGAAGGAAACTACCAATCCAAAGCTGATAAAATGAACTATGATAACACAAAGTTTTGGAAATATTAATCTACTATGATGTAGAGCGTAGACAATAGAGGTGGAGTTTTGGTATTGCGAATTTTGTTGTAGGAAAATGTTAAGAAGAAGGATGTTTAATTCAGAATATTTGTACTCACAAAAAAATTGAAGAAGATCCAAATGTTGAAAATCAATAATTCAAACTTTTTATTAAAAAATATGTAGGTATCTAGCTATAGCAACTCAATTGAGATGAAAATTGAATTTGTTTGTAAAATTTTAAAGATCTAAAAGAGAGAATTTTGATTTATCAAGAACGGGAAACTTGAGTAGAACCCCTTTAGTTTGTAAAAGAGGTATGTCCGTCCCTACACCATATATAAGTCCATCTATGTAGGTGTACTAAGCATAATTGCAAATAATCTATCTCATCTTCATGATGAGCTAACTAATTACTTTTTTCTATAAAAAGTGTATGCCCATCCCTACACCATACATAAGTCTGTCTATATAGGTGTACTAAGCGTATGAAGAACACAAGCTTATACTGAGAGGGGGGGTGAACAATATAAAACCTCTTTTTAATTTTTCCTTTATACTTCAAAACAGTAAAGCAATATACCCAAAGCAATATCAAAGCAATGCACAATATCATCCACAAAGTGACACCAATTTTAACGTGGTTCACCCAAAATGGCTGAGCTACATCCACAAAACTTTTCTCTAAAAGTTATCTCAAAGTTCTTTGGGAATCCTTCCCAATTACAATGTTTATGAGCCTCGACCCAAAGGAGATACCTTCCCCCAATCAGAATTTATGAGCCTCTGCTCAAAGGAGATACCTTCCCCTCTGCTCTGGAAATGATCCCTCAGAAGATCAACTACCTCTACCTCTTGCCAGCACGTGGAACTCCTTTCCACCAAAGACCTCCTGTCCTCAATGCTTAGCCTAAGAGACCTTTGCCTTCTATGATCATGTCCACAATAGCTCAGCAACCTGTACCAAACATAGTCAGTCGGTCTAGTACAAGTATTCCTCTATCTGTCAGATCTATCCAATGCTTGAACAAATCAATCCTCTGCACACAAGCCTTCTCAAAGACTTGCTAAATCTGTCCTCAGGTTCTTCTCAAAGAACCAGTGCACCTCTGTCCTCAAGTTCTCTGATAGAACTATCAAACTTAGCTCACAAGTCCTCTGCTAGGACCTGTCCAAATATGATCACAATTCCCCATAAGAACCTGTCCAAAACTGCTCACAAGTCCCCATCGGAACCTATCCAAAACTCAGCAAGCTCACCAAGAAAAAAAATTTCTTAGTAGGAAATCACAAGGTGAATTGTTAGAGACCTAATGTGATTTGTCAAACTCATAGAAACATAAAGAGAATTGTTAGAGACTCAATAAGTTCTATACTCAACTCCCAATCTAAAAACTCAACTCAAATCAACTCAACTCAAACTCAATCTCAAATCTAAAAACTCAACTCAATATCTGAAATGGATAGGATAGAATGCTTTCTTTCAAGAACATGAAACCCCAACAATTGCCAACTATGCAAATAATCACATAACAATGATACTCATGTTATTTTCACCATCAATTAGGGCTTCAACAACAATGCTCATCAACCAAGGTTCAATCAACACCATTCAACTCAAAACACAACCTTGATCGACATAAAAAAAGGAAACAAGTAGAACTCCTTTTCTCTCCAATATTGTTTGAACAAAAAGCAACCACCAACTCAAATCACAATAGCACAAAACAACTTTTCAAATCATCAACAAAGGATTAAGCCCAACACTTTAACCAAGTAAAGAATAGCTTGATTATTACCAATTTAATGAAAGCAAATGTCAATCCCAAAGCTGCCCACTTAAGGTTTCACAACTTCACACAAGAAGCAATTTTAACCTTAAAACATCATGCTTTCATTTCCATAATCAACCAAAAGCACTCTCAACATTACAAGAAAAATTTATCCCTTATACACCTTATTTCTCCCTTATAGTCTTATCAAAAATAAAATTTATTTCTCATAAGAATGCAATAAGATATTTCAAACAACACCTTCAAAAGAATATTTTATCAAAATAAAACAAGCTTTAAACTCCTTATAACTCCTAAGTTGTTTTTCCCTCATCAACTTCCTCCATCCGCAAAATACACTTAGCAAAAATTAATTTCGAAAATACCTTGGCCAACATCAAAAATCATGCTATGGAGAAATTGCGCACAAATTCTAACACCACCCGTTGCGTCCACTTCACGATGAAAAACCCTTTTGCATTATTCGAATGTGGAACCTCCCATTCGGGTAGCGCGCCAATAGCCTAGCCATTATCGATGCGCCAAAGGCGCCTGATGAGGTTTAAACCTCACGCTATTAGCCTTGTTCCTTCTGCTCTAGGGATTAAATAAAACAACAGTGCCTCCCTTTCTTTTGATGCGAACACGAAGATGAAAACCTTACGGTGGATTTACGACAAACAACGAGTACAAAAAAATGAACAACGAATTCACGAAAACGGTGAAGACACAGTCGAACAGTAGATCACGAATTCACAACGAGCAACTCTTTTCCAAATGCGGATGGGATCATTCTTGATTTTCATCGAGGGAGATTTATATGCATTTTTACCATAAGCTCTTGACGTCGGCGAGGAGTTTAACACGTTGACGGAGGTCTTGGCTAGCACCCACAATCTTAAAACATAGCGCCATGGGTTAGGAGAACCCATTGCAAACAATAATTTAATATTTATTTAAAAATAATTAAAGGGAACCTTAACAAGGTTTTTAATTATTTAAATAAATACTTCCTCCTGGACCCAAATGCATTAAACTAATGCATCCACTTGTAATCTTTAAACCTGCCAACTTGGGGTTTACAAAAGACCTTTGAAACTGTCATGTCGTAACCTTCATCAAAACAAATTATTTGACATCAAATCAAATTCCTTCAAGAGCTTCTTGACATCAATGATAACTTATACACTTGAGCAAAGGCAATGTACCCAAAGTACCCAAAATTGCCAACAATCTCCCCCTTTGTCATTGATGGCAAACCTTTACTGAAAACACTTCTCAAGAGCCAAAACTAAAACCAACCGTGCTAACAACTGACCAACTGTGCCCACAATTGAGAATCTTCCTTTGAAGTTTTGCTCCCCCTGACTTGAAGCTCTCCTCTTCACTTTGAAGCTCTCCCCCTTACTCATATCTCTCCCCCTTTGTCATCAATGGCAAAGGGTCACCTTTGGGGATCGAGACTAAGAATGAGCCTCTTAGCTTAGTCCCTCCCCACCTCCTGATGAGGTGATTAATTTTGGGGTGGAAGTAAAACTCCCATTAGGCACTGATCATCATCAGCGTCTATAACTTCCTTGTCGGGCCTTCTCTTGAACTCTTTGTCCATATTTATGTTCTTGTCACTGTTATTGTTCTTGTTCTCATCCCTGTTCTTGTCCATGCCTTGATCCTTGGACCTGATCATGCCACTGTTCTTGTTCTTGTATTCTAGAATTTCAGCTCTACACTGTCTGATTATGTGACCTTCATTGTTGCACTTGAAACACTTGATGATGTTGTTTCTCTGAGGTAAACCTAATCTTTGAATCCACCAATTCTGACCAAACCTGTTCTGACCATACCTATTTTGACCAAAACTGTTCCTGTTATTTGCCTTGCAATAAACTGCCTTGTGCCCAAACTGTTGACAAGAGTAGCAATACCCTTGAAAGAAACTAGCACTTCTGAAATTGTCATTTACCTTCTTCACTTGAGCCATGCAATGTGAAGCCATGTGACCAAACCTGTGACAAGCAAAACATTTGCCTTGAAACTTTCCTTTATTTGACCTCTTAGGTTCTGAAAACTTCTTCTCATTCTAAATTCTGTTTTTTGTTTCTGTGCATCTATCATTCAAGGACTCCTTTTCTAAAGTACTTTCCTCATCAGAACTCTCTTCCTTTTGGAGTCTCTTACTAGACTCTCCAACTTGTTCCTTGTGTGGCTTAACAAAACCAAGGCCTGTTTTATTTGTTGTCTTTCTTTGACCTTTGATGAGTGACTTAACCTTTTTGGAGCTATCTTGAAACCTGTAAAGCTTATCCTTGTACTCTTTAGTTTCCTCTTTCAAAGAAGCCATTTTCTGTTCTAACTCACTATACTCAAGAACCTTAGACTCTAACTCATCCTTGAGTTCTTGTGTCTTAGCTATAGAGAAGTCAAGACTTTCTATAAGATCATCTCTCTCCATACAACATTCATCTAACTTATCCTTGAGTCTAGCATTCTTCTTTCTTTCCTTTTTCAAAGCACTAAGAGCACTAATAAGTTCAACTTCAAGATCTACTTCACCTTCCTCTATATCTTCCTCTATTTGTTTTATTTTTGAATCATCAAAGCCTTTTTAAGATTTCTTATCACTAGAGGTGCTACCCTTTTCAAAAACCATACATGCATCTTCCTTATAGTTTTCTGAAGCATCCTCATACATACTAGAAATTGAATCATTATTTGTGCAATCATCCTCAAGGTGACCAAAGTTTCCACATCTAAGACATTTCATGATAATGAATCTATGTTTCGGTTCTTCCTCTTTTTCTGATATGAACAACATATCATTTTCATTATCACTTGAAGAACTTTCACTATCACTACTAGAACACTTACTTGCTTTGTCTAGGTAGAAACTCTTCTTGTGCTTGTGAGAATACCTCTTTCCTTGATTGCTGTGCTCATCTTTGTTCTTCTTGTGATGCTTGTGCTTTTCGAATCCTTGCTCTTAGAATCCTGTTTATCTTCATCACTTTCATTCTTGGGAACAGTACAGTCAATAGCATAATGACCAAACTTTCCACAATTGAAACATCTTATATTTTTCATACTTTTGTGCTTTCTAGAGAACTTGCCTTTCTGTCTGTAATATGCCTCTTCATTACTAGAAGACTCATCACTATCTTGAAGTCTGTTTACCCTTGGATTTCTTGGTAGCCTCGAAAGCTGCCTCTTTCTTGACATCAACCTTCACTTGAGTTCTCAACTCAAATGCTACAAGTATACTATGGAGCTCATCCTTTTTCAACTTATCCAAATCTTTAGCTTCCTCAATAATAGAAATCTTTTCACTAAATCTATTAGGAAGATATCTTAAAATCTTATCACAAACATCATTTTCAGCAAGCTCAAGACCTAAGTCTTTCATGGAGTTAACAACCTCATCCATACAAAGCATGTAGTCACTCATATTTTCATCATTATTCATCTTGAGTTGTTCAAACATACCTTTGAAGTGTCTCAACTTGGCCTTTCTGAAATTTGTATCACCTGTATGAACCACCTTCAATTGTTTCCACATTTCACTAGCTGTCTTGCAGTGAATCACTTTGGTGAGATCTGCTTTCTGTAAGCCTTTCAGGATTGCATTCATTGCTTTTGAATTGTTGTGATGTAGGAGCCTTTCTTCTTTAGTATTAGGACCATGTACAGGAATAGTGTACTCATCTTCAATCACTTCCCAAACCTCATTCCCAAGTGCCATTAGATGAACCTTCATCCTTGCACTCCAAAGACCAAAATCTGACCCATCAAGAATAGGTGATGCATTGCCACTTGAATGATCCATTGTGTTCTTTACTAGCTTTTCCTTCAAGCTGTTAAACTTTTTGAAGGCACTAGCTATGATACCAATTGAAGAACACAAGCTTATACTGAGAGGGGGGGTGAACAGTATAAGACCTCTTTTTACTTTTTCCTTTATAATTCAAAATAGTAAAGAAATATACCCAAAACAATATCAAAGCAATGCACAATATCATCCACAAAGTGACACCAATTTTAATGTGGTTCACCCAAAATGGCTGGGCTACATCCACAAAACTTTTCTCTAAAAGTTATCTCAAAGTTCTTTGGGAATCCTTCCCAATTACAATGTTTATGAGCCTCGGCCCAAAGGATATACCTTCCCCCAATCAGAATTTATGAGCCTCTGCTCAAAGAAGATACCTTCCCCTCTGCTCTGGAAATGATCCCTCAGAAGATCAACTACCTCTACCTCTTGCCAGCACGTGGAACTCCTTTCCACCAAAGACCTCCTATCCTTAATGCTTAGCCTAAGAGACCTTTGCCTTCTATGATCATGTCCACAACAACTCAACAACATGTACCAAACATAGTCAGTCGATCTAGTACAAGTATTCCTCTATCTTTTAGATTTGTCCAACGCTTGAACAAATCAATCCTCTACACACAAGCCTTCTCAAAGACTTGCTAAATCTGTCCTCAGGTTCTTCTCAAAGAACCAGTGCACCTCTATCCTCAAGTTCTCTGATATAACTATCAAACTCAGCTCACAAGTCCTCTGCTAGGACCTATTCAAATCTGCTCACAAGTCCCCATCGAAACCTGTCCAAAACTGCTCATAAGTCCCCACCGAAACCTGTCCAAAACTCAGCAAGCTCACCAAGAAAAAAAATTTCTTAGTAGGAAATCACAAGGTGAATTGTTAGAGACCCAATGTGATTTGTCAAACTCATAGAAACATAAAGAGAATTGTTAGAGACTCAATATGTTCTATACTCAACTCCCAATCTCAAAACTCAACTCAAATCAACTCAGCTCAAACTCAATCTCAAATATGAAAACTCAACTCAATATCTGAAATGGATAGGATAGAATGCTTTCTTTCAAGAACATGAAACCCCAACAATTGCCAACTATGCAAAGAATCACATAACAATGATACTCATGTTCTTTTCACCATCAATTAGGGCTTCAACAACAATGCTCATCAACCAAGGTTCAATCAACACCATTCAACTCAAAACACAACCTTGATCGACATAAAAAAAGGAAACAAGTAGAACTCCTTTTCTCTCCAATATTGTTTGAACAAAAAGCATCCACCAAATCAAATCACAATAGCACAAAAAAACTTTTCAAATCATCAACAAAGGAGTAAGCCCAAAACTTTAACCAAGTAAAGAATAGCTTGATTATTACCAATTTAATGAAAGCAAATGTCAATCTCAAAGCTGCCCACTTAAGGTTTCACAACTTCACACAAGAAGCAATTTTAACCTTAAAACATCATGCTTTCATTTCCATAATCAACCAAAAGCACTCTCAACATTACAAGAAAAATTTATCCCTTATACACCTTATTTCTCCCTTATAGTCTTATCAAAAATAAAATTTATTTCTCATAAGAATGCAATAATATATTTCAAACAACACCTTCAAAAGAATCTTTTATCAAAATAAAACAAGCTTTAAACTCCTTATAACTCCTAAGCTGTTTTTCCCTCTAATAAACTTCCTCCATCCACAAAATACACTTAGCAAAAATTAATTTCGAAAATACCTTGGCCAACATGAAAAATCGCACTATGGAGAAATTGCGCACAAATTCTAACACCACCCGCTGCGTCCACTTCACGATGAAAAACCCTTTTGTGATATTTGAATGCAGAACCTCCCATTCGGGTAGCGCGCCAATAGCCTAGCCTCTATCAGTGCGCCAAAGGCGCCCGATGAGGTTTAAACCTCACGCAGTTAGCCTTGTTCCTTCTGCGCCAGGGATTAAATAAAACAACAGTGTCTCCATTTCTTCTGACGCGAACACGAAGACGAAAACCTTACGATGGATTTACGACAAACGACGAGTACCAAAAAATGAACAGCGGATTCACGAAAACAACGAAGACACAGTCGAACAGTAGATCACGAATTCACAGCGAGCAACTCTTTTCCAAATGTGGATGGGATCATTCTTGATTTTCATTGAGGGATATTTATATGCATTTTTACCATAAGTTCTTGACGTCGACGAGGAGTTTAACACGTCGACGAAGGTCTTGGCTAGCGCCCACAATCTTAAAACATAGTGCCATGGGTTAGGAGAACCCATTGCAAACAATAATTTAATATTTATTTAAAAATAATTAAAGGGAACCTTAACAAGGTTTTAAATTATTTAAATAAATACTTCCTCCTGGACCCAAATGCATTAAACTAATGCATCCACCTGTAATATTTAAACCTGCCAACTTGGGGTTTACAAAAGACCTTTGAAACTATCATGCCATAACCTTCATCAAAACAAATTATTTGACATCAAATCAAATTCCTTCAAGAGCTTCTTGACATCAATGACAACTTATACACTTGAGCAAAGGCAATGTACCTAAAGTACCCAAAATTGCCAACAACGTATTGCACATAGGCCATATAAGGTTTCCTTGCTTTCTTTACCTTACATAAGTCCATCTATGTAGGTAAGTTTTAGTTGTCCATCTCATCTAAATGATGAGCCAACCAAAGCATCTATCATTTCACGTGATAGTTCATTCGTTGACACCATAACCTGATTGTTGCCTTCCCAAAACTATCTAAGGTTAGGACATTAAGGAGAAGTTGTGAAACTAGGTTTACCCAAAGTTTCCTTCTCAAGGGACCCCATAATCCCTTATTTTTAACTCTCTCTAGCTTCTAATAGATAAAATCCCTTCTTGCTAACTAGTAGAAGATTCCAAGTATCACTAACTAGTAAAAACCATGTACATCTTAGTAGGATACTTCTAATCCATGATCATACATTGATAGATGTCCTTTCCAATCATCTATACTTTATTATATTATTCATAAAGTCCACCCGATATTTTTTTCTTAAATAGGGATGTAAATAAGTCTATCTATTTAATTAAGCATCAAATAACATCTACAACCTCATCAATAAGAAGTCACATAAAGATGTAATCCCTATTTAGTTCCATTATCCTAACATGATAATTTACTCAAATCATAACATCATAGATCTTTGTCAATAACAGGTAAAAGATATGCTCCATTCATCTAAGATTTATTAAATGCAAGATCAAAGGAAGAAGATATTAGAACACACATAACACATCATATATCTTGGGAAAAACCCTTATGGGAAAACCTAGCTTCAAACATCCCATTTATTGCATAAATTTAGTTGTCTCCAATACAACTATACAAAGGAATCCCATAATTCCTTTATCAACATCATTACCAGTATAAATGAATATGAACTATATAACTCTTGTATTTCTTAAAACATGAGTTGTTCTTTTAATCCACATTACATGAACAATGAGGGAACCTCATAATTCCCTCAAATGAATTCCACATTCATTCTCCTGAAGATGTTTTCTTCCTTCAAATCATAACATCATTTCTAAAGGTCTAATGTATCCATAACATCAATACCAAAATAAATACATAAGAATTATTTCATTTAATTAGTTAAAATACCACACTCCTATCCAATAAAATACTTATTAAACCACTTCATTTAATCAATTAAGATCCCATACTCTTAACCCATCAACTACTTATCAAAGTCATTTTATTTAATCAATTAAGAGTCCATATTCCTAACCAATCAAATACTTATCAAAACCACTTTCTTTAACCAATTAAGAGTCCATACTCCTAATCAATCAAATATTTATCAAAACTATTTTTTTCAATTAATTAAGAGTCCATACTACTAATCAATCAAATACTTATCAAAACCACTTTATTTAACCAATTAAGAGTCCATACTCCTAATTGATCAACTATTTATCAAAACCTTTTTCTTCAATAAATTAAGAGTCCATACTCTTAACCAATCAAATACTTATTAAAATTATTTTCTTCAATCTATTAAGAGTCCATACTCCTAACCAATCAAATACTTATCAAAACCACTTTCTTTAACCGATTAAGAGTCCATAATCCTAATCAATCAAATTGTAGACACCTAAAACGTGTCATTTTTAGGGGGAGCTACTCACATAGGCACATTCATAAGATCATAAGACATAACCTTGGACTTTCCAAGCATCAAAAGTGGTTTTCACCACCCATTTGGGGCATTCTGAGCCCATCCAAGCTTAGCCGCTCAAGACCAGAGCGGCCAGATCTTAGCCGCTCAAGCTCAGAGTGACCAGACCTTAGCCACTGCAGACGACAATGGCCAAATCTTAGTCACTACAGATGACAGTGACTAAGCCATAAAAAGCATTTTACCAAAAAACAGGCCTAATCAGAGGTGGAAGTGGCAGTCTACATGCAATAAAGGTGAGCGGGAGTAACTTTGCATTCCCCTTCACAACCAGTTCACATAGAAGACTTGAGTCTGAATTTAGACTTCGGTTAACTAGTCTTTAAACATAGAAAAGACAAAAATCTTCTCATGCTAACATTCACTACGCATGAGGGATTCAATCCTAGGGTTTTGAGCATAGACTTTAGGGTTTCACACACTTTAAAAGGTGCAAGCCTAAGAGCACCATAGGGACACATATGACAGATCAAAGAGAATCAATCAATCCAGAGATACAGGAACACATTAGATCATTGAGGAGAGCTTTCGAGACTTGGAGAGTTTCCCTTGGAGATCACATTTACGATGAAGCCCTAACAAATTGGAGAGCATAGCAACCACCATTCCAACATCGGATACAAGATTTGATCCATAGCTTTGGAGCAAAGAGAACGAGATTCACTTTAGCGGTCATTGTCATTGGAGAGTGGCCCGTAGGCCTAGCTTAGGGTTTTAGACATTAGTTTCATTATTCTATTTAGCATATCATTAGCATAGCATCATTTCATTCATTCACATTCATAGCATTAGTTTCATTTGCACTTGCTTTCATTTGAGTATATTCATTGCTAACAACCTCATCCGGGGAGGCAATCTCGGACATCTAAGCGTGTGTTGTTGTTTCATTGCTTACAGGGCCACAGGTTCATCGGACGAAAGCTACAACATACGAGAGCAAGAGGATCCCTCTAGCAATTAGACCTAGAGAAGGAGGCATCTGTAAGCCCTCATACATTTCTATGTGCAGAACCGGGAAGCTTGTGAAAGTGCACCACCCCTTGCTAGGGGACTTCTTCCTCACTTGTAATTCATTGTATCAAAATGGGTATCCCTAAGAGGGACCGACATGTAACCGAGTTTCAATACAAATAAAGAGATCCATCTTTGTTACTTCCGTGTTATATGCTTTTTCATGGTCTTTCATTTCATCTTGGGTATAATATTGCAAGTAGAGTAAAGCGGTGCGTGCGTCTCGGGGTCGCTACAGATGGCGATCACGGTGGGACTTCCACTGATTTTTCATTTTTTTGCCTAGAAACTGACTTAGCTTTGTATGCAGGTGTAGCCGCTATGACCTACAACGACCAAAAATCTATCGCTTTGATCTACAGTGGACAACAGTCAGCCGCTCTTGCTAACAGTGGCCATAAACCAGCTGCTCTGGTCGACAACGGCCAACACAGGAGTGCAGCAGAGGCCATAACCTTGGTTCTCTGAGTTGGATTAGAGGTTGGTATAGCTTTTCTGGTATTTCATGGTTTTTTTTCTTCTTCATTTTGTTTAAAATAGTGAACTTAAAACACATTTCTATTTGGAAAACTGAAAGAATGAAAGAAAAAGAACTTGCATCTTGCACATCTTAGAGTTCTTTTTAGATTTTCCACTAGGCGTTGCTAGGAACAATGACTTTTGCTTGTAAAGTTCACCCTAGAATCCAACGTGCTAGACATTGTATGTTGTTTGCTTGCTTTGAGGCCCTTCTAGAGGCCATAGCTACACGGAATAAAGTGTGTCCATACAAATCATGGTAGTTCATGCATTTTTCTGAAAATCAAAATGTCTCTTTGCATTTAGGCATATAGGAAAGATTCATTGTTGCTATATGATGCATGTTACTTTACGCAAGCTTAAAATGAACACCACACACATACACATCATTTAAACATTGGGGAGTTGGATTTCATCACCAACCCTCAATTCAGTCTAGTGACGTTGGAATTCATCTCCTTCCACTGGCTTGCCCCCTAGAGCTTCCTAGAAATAGATTGAGAAACTTACTTATAGTGGTACTAAGTTACTTGTGCTCAAACTGTCTCCCACTATTGGAACAATCATTGGTTCAGAGTGGAAGAGCTAGGCGAACCCCCCACTAGGACTTCAGTGGTGTACCCTAGCATCTTTTGGGAAAATCATGTTTGGCATGGGTGTACTTGATTATCACTATGGATGAGTCTTCTCATTCTTAATCCAAGAACAAAAGCAAGAAATCAAAGGAACAACAAATCATCAAAATACAACAAACAGTTTAGGACACACTTAAATTGATAATCAAGATAAACATTTGCTTGATATTGTTTGCGTACATTGAATTGCAACTCAAAAGACAAATTCCTAAAAGCAAAAATGGTCAAAACAAGAAGTAAACATCCTCGGTCTGATGCCGAAGGAGAGTCTAAAGCAGCCCATACCCATAGGCGAAGTCATAGTCATATTGGATGACCTACCCGCAAGACCGTGAGACATAGGTCCATGAGCCTAAGGGGTGATAACTCAACCCTTGGGGGTTCTCCTCGAGAAACCCCAAGTAGGGAACTACATCATGGAACAAAGTCACATAAACAAAGAGAGGCTTCAAAGCCATCCTCATCAAGGAGACATGAGGGGACCTCAAAGGCCTCCTCTAAACACACAGAAACTTCTCAAAGGCATGAAGAAGCTTCAAAGGCTTCCTCCTCACATAGACATAAAGAAGGTTCTAAAGCTCAATCTTCACATAAGGATGATGAGGTTGCTACATCTCCATTCTCATGGAGAGAGCATGTGACCACAAAGCCTTCTTCATCAAGAGGGCACACAAGAGTTACAACTTCTCAAGCTTCACAAGAAACATATGGAACAGGTCTACCTACTGAAGGGCAAGAAACTAGAGAAACATCGAGTCATAGGCATCAAATAGAAGATACCCTTCACACAAGAGGAAGGATTCCCATAGACTATGACCTTATTGGAGTGAATGGCACCCCATGGGATCAGCCATGGAAAACAAGACAACTGGATGAGTTGGATAAGTTTCATCAGAGGCCAACTCAAAGAACCATAGTTACTGAGAACTCTACATCTGGAAGTTCACGAACTATGACTTCTAAGCATACCTCTCAGTCTAGGGGTGCCTTAGAATGGCCCCATAGTAAACATACAAAATATGATCATGAAAACACTCAAACATACACTGAACAAGTTACATTAGCTAGCAAGAGCAGAGAAATAGCAGAAACCTCCTCGAGGAATCTATGCATCAGAACCACCAAAACTAGATCAGACAAGCATGAGTCCTCTATGACAGCACATGCTGATCGCATGTGATGGTTAGAGAATGCCTTGTGCAAAGAGCGAGAGCTTGTGGAAGCTCTTGAACATGAAAAACAAAGAGAAAAACTCTTGCGCCAACATGAGCAACATTTAAGAGAGCAAGTTGAGCAGCTAGCTCGCATCAACCATCAAACAAATGGTAATGATCATCAAAGAGATCAATGCATTGACTCACCAAGAGAAAGGTGCACTAGACAAGAAAGTGACCCACACCAAAATCACCCTCCAAATCATGAGTGGAATCCAACTAGGGGGTAAATGGAAGACTTAATAAATCAGGATCAGGCATATCCTGGATCCCCTCGTAGGAGGGAAGAAAATGGAACAACTCAAGTGGATAGGGGGTCACCTCCATTGCCACCATGAGGGGGCCTACAAGAAGAGGAACTCCTCACCTCAAAGGCATTTCAAGCTCTTGCTAAAAATATGAAGTCCTTTGAGAAACAAGAGATGGTTGGGAACCAACCAACATTGAGCAAAATACATAATCAACCATTGTGCCCATCAGTTCCTAGCCCTGCATATCCTAAGCACTTTGAGATGCCTAGGTTGGAAAATTTTAAGGGTGAAGAAGATGCACAAGAGCATGTCACCAATTTCATCAATGCATGTTTTCATCTTGAAGACAATGATGCTCTTATGCTAAGGACATTCATCATGACATTTTTGGGCGCTGCCACTCAATGGTTCAACCAATTGCCCAAGCATAGCATAACCAACTTTGAACAACTAGTAAATGCTTTTCTAAAGCATTTCTCCTTTGGTGCTAAGAGAAAAGTGAACCTTTCAGACCTGGCCAATTTGAAACATTATGATGATGAGCCAGTAATGGATTATGGGAATAGATGGAGAAAGATCATGGCAAAACTATCATTCTCCGTCCCCATAGAAGAGATTGTCCGCATGTTCACCAAAAGTTGTTCCAAACACATCTCCCTCTTGCTACAACTACAATAGTACCCCTCATTTGAGGAAGCTTTGGCATAGGCCAAACTCATTGAGGACATAAAAGTAGATGAGGGAACCATCAAACTCTGAAACAAGGAGTGGAACAAGAATGACAAAAATGGCAAAAATAAATAGAAGCAGGAAAACCCTGCCCTAGTTAATCAAGTAGTGTTGGTTGCGCCTAAGGATGGGGCTGCACAGCAACCCCAGAATTATCAAGCACATCCCCCACCAGCCAACTATGATCAAAAGAACTATCAGGGGAGAAACAAAGAATGAAAACCCCCTCGCTACTTTACACCATTAACAGAATCAATGCAATCAATCTTCAACCAATTGAGCGAGGTGGGAAAGATCAGATTCCCTGACATACCTCTTATAGATCCCAACCATCCTAAGCCAAAAGGATATAGGGAAGATCATTTTTGCCCTTATCATAGGATACCGGGGCATAACATTGAGGTTTGCAATGGTTTTAAGCACCAAGTTCAAAACATGATTGAGGCGGGAGAACTCAAAGTGGACAACCCACTGGCCCCTGACAATAGAGATATGGGCATCTACAGAAACCCACTACCAAATCATGAGGCCCCTAGAGAGCAAGGGGCCCAATTCAATCAGGTCCGAGTTGATATACCTACCCACGGATGTGTTGGGATGGTCAAAATTGTCAATATAGCAACCAGGAGTAGACGGTATGGTCAACCACAACCTCCTGCAGCTCCTATGAATGTCCCAACTACACCAAGGTAGAGGCAAGGGCAAAACAACCTTCCAGGTCCACCAACTCGACCTGTGGTAACTATCCGGAGTAGACTTGAGCAAAACTTACAAATGACTCTAGCTAAGCTATCCATTTATGAGCTCATACAATAGTCCCCAAAGCATAGGGAGACCTTGATGGAGATTTTAAGGTCAATTGAGATCCAACCACAAGATCCAAATGCCTTCACCCATTTTGTGGGACAAGTACAAGAATGCCAGGAACTTGTAATTCGATTCTATGATTATGAGATTAAGATAGTACCTACTACCTTACTAGACCCTCCACTGAACATTGTGGCATCAATCAATGATTTACCTTTCAAGAGGGTCTTGGTCGATACAGGTTCATCAATCAACATCATCACAACAACTACCATAGAACACCTAAAAATCCCCAAGTCACATATCATTTCGAGAGCCTACACATTAAGAGCTTTCAATGATGCTTTATGCAATACTGTGGGAATGATAGTCTTACCTATCAAGGTAGGGCATAAGACCATCCCCATGATGTGTCATGTCTTGGAAGGGGCCATGCAATACAACATCCTTTTAGGGTGACCTTGGATAAGGGACATGAAGTGTGTCCCTTCAATCTTACACCAATGTGTCAAGTATGTGCATGATAACAAAGTCTATATGGTGTTGGCCGATGATGAGCCATTCAAGTATGTCCATCAGGTGGATTTTCTAGGAGATTTTGTGATCCCTTCTACCCACCTGTATGTAGGGCCTTCATCTCCAATTACACAACTGAAGGACAAAGACAAAGGGGTACAAAAAGACCCATCCACATTAACACCTCAACATGCACCCAACATGACTAATACTTCTAAGAAACCATCAACGTCTAAGCCACAAGATAATCAGAAGCTAAAGGCACCCTTAGTCGAGGAAAGAAAGCCTAGGGAAGTGCTAACCATAGCCATTGAGGAAGGTCCAAGTCCCATGGATGAAGAAGATCTCCAAGAGCAAGTCAAAGATGATGATTACCATCCTACTTCACCAGTGTCATCCGTGGGGTCATCCACATCGCATGCAACCATACACTTGGCAAGCATAGGGATAGGAGAATACCTTGTGTAGAACATAACATTCACACCTATCATAGAATATGCACAAGACATGGGAAAACCAAAAGACTTGAGACCACCAGTGGGAATAGTGGTTCCGCTTGGAATCCCTCCCAACCAGACAAACTTTGTCTATGCTGGACTAGACTGCACCCATAAGTCTACTGAAGAGGAAGAGGACAATGATGAATTATTCACTGTTAATGTTCGTTACCTCTCTAATCCTGAGTTTTCTCTAAGCTACTTTGAACGTTGCCATTGGCATGGTTACGGTCTTGGTATATATGAGCAGGGGTATAGGCGGCCACTCGAGCCACAATACCAACTTCCTACTGATAGGTTTGGGGTAGGTTACCACATCAGATGTCGGGATGACTCTTTGGTAGTAACTTTAGATAGATTGAGCTTGGGGTTAGGAGAAGACATCGATTTTATTCCTTATCACCCACTAAGTTCAAGACTTATGTGCAATAGACAAGTGGCCGCAGTGAACATCCCGCCACTTGAGACATATCATCCAAGACTCACAACTGATGCCATCCCAATAGGATACAACTCATGGGATGATGAGCAAGAAGAAAATAGATATGTGGCAAGTGATGATGAAGCACAAGAGGGCTTGGCCTATCATGGGCCTCACTATTTACAAAGCTTTACTTGGTCCATCCACAATGAGAGTGGATACATATCAGATGAAAGTAGCTATGAGTCAGAGGACTCGATAGAAAGAGCCTACTTAGGACCAAGGCATTGGCCCCATGACATGGGGCAAGAAACTAATGCAAATGGCATCTTCATAAGTGATGAGGAGTATGAGGATGAGATAGAGATGGCCTACTTGAGGCCAAGATACATGCCCCATATCTTAGGGCCACACACTAATGCCAATGGATTCTTCATAAGTGATGAAGAATATGAAGATGAGATAGAGATGGCCTACCTGGGGCCAAGGCATGAGCCCCTTGTCTTAGGGCCACATACCAATGCTAATAGTTTCTGGATAAGCGATGATGACTTTGACTCCAAAACTGAGATGGCTTATCTTGGGCCTCACCACTTGCGGCAAGTTGACATGTTGGTAGAGAGAGAGGTGGCACTTCATGCCATAGACCCTCATCTATGATTTTTGGGGAGACCTGTTGACCTAGCTGCCATTCACCAAATGGTCAATCCCCCTCCACCTACATTCAGAGAGCGGTTAGAGCCCAATGATCCTATTATCCACCCTGCTCATGGGCTAGATCCAAAAATTCCCATTCCTCCAGAGCCTCATCATGAGTATGGAAGGGAAACCTCTGAGATAAGATTGCACCCATGTGGTCCTGGAGATTTCATTCCATCCATCAACACAATCTCCATTGATTTGACCACTCCACTTCATAATCTAGCCGATCCCACAAAACCTTTGTGTATTGATACAGAGGCAATTGATTGGGACCACGTTGATTCACCCATAGAGCCTAAAGATATTTTCCCTAATGAAGAGATGTTACAACCATTTCATTTTGCATCAGGCTGTGCATATGATGTATTTCATGCTAGTTTGGATCCTGAGTCAGTAGGACCTATAAATCCCATCGATGACATTCACTTGATACCCACACCTCATCAGCTGGAGGATGGGTCACATATGGTTGTAGAAGTGACTTTTGAGGTGGACATCAGTGATGATCCTACTCAACCAAAGAAAGTCAAGTTCGGAGAAAGTCTATCTCCAGAAGAACAAGCCATCATAATTCCTCTCCTGAAAGAGAGGCCAAATATTTTTGCTTGGACTTACAAAGACATGCCTGGGATAGATCCAAAGTTAGTTGTTCACAACCTTTCACTGGATCCCATGAAGAAACCAGTCAAGCAAAAGTTGAGGAAAATGCATCCAACCATCGCTTTGATGGTAAAGAATGAATTGCAAAAACTATTGGATGCAGTTTTCATAGTTCCTATCGACTACCCTGAGTGGGTGTCCAACATGGTGCCCATGGGGAAACCCGATGGAAGAGTTCGAATTTGCACAGACTTTAGAGACTTAAATAGGGCAACTCCAAAGGATTCATTCCCATTGCCAAACATAGATGCTCTTGTTGATGCCACCGCAGGTCATGAGATGCTTTCCCTAATGGATGGTTTTTTTGGATACAATCAAATCCGGATTAAACCCGAAGACCAACACAAGACTGCTTTCATTACTCCATGGGGAACATTCTATTACAAAGTGATGCCATTCAGGCTCAAGAATGCTGGTGCCACCTACCAGCGAGCCATGACATACATATTCCATGACTACATGCACAAGATCTTAGAGGACTACATGGATGACTTACTCGCTAAGTCTTTCCTGCGGCAAGAGCACGTTGAAGTCCTTAGACAAGTCTTTAACCACCTCATTGAGCACAATGTAAGATTGAATCCTAAGAAGTGCGTATTTGGCGTAACTTCTGGCAAGATTTTGGGATTCATCATTTCTAAGAGAGGCATCGAGGTCGATCCGACAAAAGTGAAGGCTATACTGGAAATGGCCGCCCCTACCAACATTAGGGAATTAAGAAGCCTTCAAGGCAAGATAGCATCCATCAAATGGTTCATTGCACAATTATCAGACAAATGTCGACCCATGAACCGGTTGCTATGCAAGGATGTCCCATTTCATTGGGATGAAGAGTGCCAACAAGCCTTTTCAGAGATCAAAACATACTTGGCCACACTACCAATGTTGGCTCCACCAAGGCCAGACATTCCATATTTGCTATACATATCGACTACTAATTTTGCTTTGGGCACCATGTTAGCCCAAAAGAATGTGCAAAATAAAGAGCAAGCCATATATTACATTAGTCGCACCTTGGTGAGTTATGAGCTGGGATATGCGTATGTCAAAAAGTTGTGTTTAGCAGTGGTCTTTGCAACTCAAAAGTTGTGACACTACATGTTGAGCCATACAACCTACGTTATATCCAAACAAAATCCTTTGCAGTACATGATGAACAAGACATATCACAATACTCATACTGCAAAGTGGATCATGCTACTGATAGAATTTGATCTAGAGTTCATAAGCCAAAAGTCCATCAAGGGACAAGTCATAGCAGATCAACTAGTAGAGGCGCCTCTTCAGGATAGCAAGCCTCTCACCATAGAGTTGCTTGATGATGCAGTCTTTGCGTTATCAGATCCACCTGAACTCGAAGAACCTGAGAAAGAAAGAGACATGTCATTGTTCTTCGATGGTTCAAAATGTGAGCAAGGGGGTGGAGCAGGGATAGTCTTTATCACACTACAGGGCATGCCATTGCCCTTATCATTCAAACTAGACTTCCCTTGCACAAACAACAACACAGAGTATGAGGCTTTGATCTTGGGACTCCAAACAGCCGTAGCAATGGGCATTAAAATATTGAACATCTTTGGTGACTCCTTGCTCATAGTAAATCAAGTTAAAGGCCTATTCCAATGTAGGTGCCCACTCCTGAAAGCTTACAAGGAACTTGTTGACACCTACCTAGCCCAGCTGGAATGGTATGACATCGAGGCAATCCCTCGTACATCAAATAGATTTGTAGACACCATGGCCTCTCTGGGATCCTTAATCCCTCAGAATCCATCCACTGATTTTACAACCGTTCATGTGAAAGTGCTCTCGCACTCAGCAATACAACGTGAGGCTTTGGACAATCAAGCATCAATCAACATGATCAACATCGAACCTAATCAGGATTGGTCCATCATAGCTAAAGACTTCTTGCAAACAACACCTTGGGCATCTTTGGTTTCTCAAGGACCTACAGAGTGTGGCACGACCATTCACCATAGAGTTGTTTCTCAATCTGTGTTCGCACATGTTGGATCGTAGGAGGAACATGTTGTTTTATCAATAGAAGTTGTGGCTTATCAGGATTGGCTTTCCCAATTGTGGGATTTCCTGAAGCTGGGAATGCTACCGCAAGACCTATCGCATGGTGAAAGATGAACATTTAAACAAAATGTGACTAGGTACATTTTTCTAGGAGAAGTCCTCTATAGGTGAGGTTATGATGGAGTACTCCTTCATTGTCTTGAGCCCCAAGAAGCATCCTGGGCAATTTTGCAAGCTCACGATGGTACGTGTGGTGGCCACTTCAGTGGCATGGCTATTGTTAAGCGTATCTTAAGGATGGGTTACTATTGGCCCACTATGGAAAAATATTGTTGTGAGTATGTCAAGAAATGCATTAAGTGCCAACATCATGCAAATCTCACCCATTTGCCATCACAAGCCTTGCAACCCATCCAGGAAGCATGGCCATTCTCGTAGTGGGGACTAGACTTGGTGGGGAAGATCTCACCCCCATCCTCGGGCCGACACACGTTCATCATAATGACCATTGAGTATTTTACTAAATGGGTCAAAGCGATCCCTTTAACATCGACAACTGGACCAAGGATTGCGGAGTTTATACTCCACAATATCATAAGTCATTTTGGGGTCCCTTCGAAGATAATATCGGATAATGGGCCATATTTCAAGAACAAAAATGTGCATGCTTTAATGAACAAATACCATATTCAACATAGTTTTTCAATGCCTTATTATCCACAAGCAAATGGGCAAGCAAAAGCCTCAAATAAAACAATCATCTCCATCTTGAGGAAGATGGTAAAAGAAAATCATAAGGACTGGCACTTGCAATTACCTCTTGCACTATGGGCATACAGGACTAGTGTGCGGACGCCCACTGGGGCAACACCATTTTCACTTGTATATGGCACTGAGGCCATCATGCCCTTAGAGTTGGAGATTCCAACCTTGCGAGTAGCCATGAAGGACTTCATAGATGATGACACCGCATGACAAGGCCACCTTGATCAGCTAACGCTTCTTGATGAACGTCGAGTCAATGCCTTGGAGCATCTCCACATTTATCAGAATCACCTTGCACGAGCTTACAATAGTAAAGTCCACTTGAGGGAATTCAAATTTGGGGATCTTGTGCTCAAATAAAACCAATAGAACTCAAATCTGCCACCGCACCTATGAGACAAATTTACGGTAAACTAGATAGGCCCCTACATGATTTCAGAAAGGGTTGGGCCTGGAGCATATCGCCTTACATCGTTGGATGGTGTTGAAGAGCCTGAACCTCTCAATATCATTCACTTGAAGGCATTTTATACATAAAATAAAAAACATTCAAATATGTCAAAAATAAAAAAAACATTCAAATATGTCAAAAATAAAAAAACATTCAAATATGTCAAAAATAAAAAAAATTCAAATATGTCAAAAATTGAAATACAAAAGCAATAAAAAATGCTCCAAGGGTATCTTCACACTGCTTGGTCACCTTCATCACAAAAATCTCCAAAGGCATCTTAAAGCCCTTTGGTCAAAATCAATAAAAAATGCTCCAAGGGTATCTTCACACCGCTTGGTCACCTTCATCACAAAATGCTCCAAAGGCATCTTAAAGCCCTTTGGTCAAAATCAATAAAAAATGCTCCAAGGGTATCTTCACACCGCTTGGTCACCTTCATCACAAAAATCTCCAAAGGCATCTTAAAGCCCTTTGGTCAAATCAAACAAAAAGCTCCAAAGGCATCTTAAAGCCCTTTGGTCAAATAACAAAATCAAAAACACAAAAACAATGCAAAAATAAAAAATACAAAAACATTTGCATTTCACACTTGCATTCACATAAGTTGCATTACATCCATTGCATTCGCATATGTTATGATCACATTCTAGCAAAAGATGCCACAGTTTGTATCACAACCCAAAAGCTCAAATCCACCTCCATCCATGCACTCATGTGTATAACTGTGTTTGTCAACACAACCATTTCATGTTGCTATACAAAATAGGCTAAGATTATCCTGTTATTCAAACATGTCTAGTGGTCTTATCAACTTTTGTAGAAAGCCACCTTGATTAGTAGAAGGTAAGGTCTAGCTGTGATAATACCTTGGATATTCAAGATCCCGTCACTAATTGAAACACTAAAATCCTAGCTGGTACAAGGAAAATATGAAAGTTACGAAGCGGTCTAGGTTACCTTAAGTGAAAAGGATCTTCCTTGCTTATCCCCCTGTGCGACCGGTTTAAAGGTGCTGAGAATTGGCAAAAGGACAAGCTTCACCCTATCCAAATCCCTTGCTTAAATCAAAATAAGCAAAAGCCCAAAACAAAGTACAAATTCAAAAATCCAAGCATACATTCCAGATTTCAAAGCAATGATCCGATACACAAATCAGAGATTCCAAGAAACCTCGCTCAAAGAAAAATCAATAAAAAATAAATAGTGATTTTCATCACTACATATGAGCAAAATAAATAGTGATTATCATCACTACAAGAATCCTCGCTCAAGAAAAAAATCAATAAAAAATAAATAGTGATTTTCATCACTACATATGAGCAAATATCCAAAGCCAAAAGGAAGAAAAGAAGGGAATGAAGCTTGAATCCCTGGAATTCTCAACATTGTACAAAACTGGAAGGAGAAATCCTTATGCATGATGATATGTCTACCACAATTGCTTCATGCATTTGTGTAGACCAATGTTTGAATGTGGATGAGCTAGCTTAGGTAACCCAATATTGCCTAGTGGTATAGTCCAACTAAGTCCAACTTAGGATGAGACGAACACTTGAGAATCCCTGATCTTAGCAATGGGCTGAAAGAATCCCACCTGACATCGGAGGAAATGCTTGAGTTCTATCTCAAAATATACAATCACTTGCACACACAGAGATCATGAATATCCAGGTCCATGGTAAAAGCCTTACTTTTCAAAAGTCTAGAGTGGTCAGTAGACAATTGTTGATAGGATAACTAGAGTGGTTGAGTTTCAGGAACAACCAAAAATAATTCCTACATAAGCAACAAATCATATCACCAATCACATCAACAACTTTCTTCATAAGCTTCTATAAATTAGGGGGTATTAATAAAATATATGAGATACCGATTATATGTCAGAAATGATATTTAGACGACCACTGATTATTTTATATTTCTTAAATTACAGAAGCTTATCCAGAAAATACATTCATCCCACACCATTACATTGCACACATGGATGGAGTAAATGATCAATTCTCATGATTAGAATGATTATTAAAACAAAATCCATGGTTGTTATACTTTCTGTGGTATCACCCATTAGATTGTCAAAATCATAGCATATGCATTCTTTGTGTTTTGAGTAATTAAAACATACAAGTTCATTCACATTAGATTACATATTACATTCACCATATACATAGCACATTGCACATTGCATTTACCATATCATAACATAAGTTAAGTGCACACACTGAAATCAAAATCAGACATGCATTTAACATACCAACATCGCATCCACAAAAACACAAGTCATTAATCATCCATCATCACATTATAAAACACATCATAAAACACATAAGCAATATCCATTTGCATACAATCATAAATCCATCATCAAATCACTACATAATACATCACATCATATCACAATAGGTAGATCATATCACATCTACATGAGCATCTATCCCAATATCCACATCACCACCAATATCATCTATCATCTATCATATATGTCAAATCATCATAATACCATCATCACATCTCATCATAAAACAAATAAAACAAAAACATGAGCAATAAATGATACACATAATGAGTCGTAAACATAAAGATATCATATAAATGTGTGTGTCAAATAGATGGGTATACAAAACTTCCCATAGGGCTACAGTCATATAGGTCAAGCTGACCTCAAAAATGATAAACTAAGAGCATCATCAATCAAATACAGGGCCTGAACCTCCTGCACCACCTCTCCCAGTGCCACCTCCCCTTGTGGCGGTGTCATGGGTCGAATGGTGTGAACCTGTCGGTCTCTCTGTCCGAGTCTTGGTCCTCTGGCTAGAATGGGTGGAAGACTACCCTGAGGTGGAGCGCCCATTGACCTGTGAACCACCTGCACCTGGTGCCTCCCTAGGGACAAGCCCATGCCTCTTGAGCTACATCTGGAGGGTGGTAATATGACCAACATGCCCATGGATCATCATCTCATACTCCTCTAATAGTGACCTTAGGTGTAGAACCTCTACCCTAGTCTATCCCTGTAGCACCCTATGGAGTAGAGGGAGGTACAACAAATTGCATCCTAGCAGTACCACCCTTGATAGTAGCCTACAAAGCCTAGATCTATAGTGTGAGCTACTCTATGGTGGCATCCCACTATGCAATAGTGGCATCTCGTTGCTCTACCTAGATCTTGGTCGATTAGAGCTTGACCTCGACCTCGTGCAGTTATGCTCTTAGAGGAGAATCTCTCTCCTCAGGCTCTAGCTCCTCCTCATCCTCTGTAGGAGCCTCCTGCTCCTCTACTACCACCTACTCTATTGGCTGGCCCCATACCTCAGTCCTAGCTTAGACTCTATGCCCTGCTGGATCTGTATCATCACCTCCACCATCATCCTCATGACCCAAGCTATCATCACCATGCCACATCCGATCCCCCCACCACTGAGTGTATGCCTCTATAACACCCCCAATGACTCCTGGGTCAACTTCTGGGGCATCCTCCTCAGCTGACAACTCTGTGATCCATGGTAGGGGGAGATCTCCCTCTGCTATGATGCACCTGTATACAAATGGAACCAGAGGCA
This sequence comes from Wollemia nobilis, assembly GCA_028583015.1. NCBI lineage: Eukaryota > Viridiplantae > Streptophyta > Pinopsida > Araucariales > Araucariaceae > Wollemia > Wollemia nobilis. The sequence continues at coordinate 36,916,430 of JAQPPZ010015824.1, read as the reverse complement.
CATCCTACTATAGCCCGTATTGATGAAGAACTCGGGAGTAGAAGAAATACTCTCGGATGCCAACCTTGCGATCGATGAGCCACCGCTCATGCCATGTCCTCACTGTGAAACTAGCAGGATCATCCCAAGCTGGGCACTCATGATATGGTCACCACATGACATCATCGGCCTTCAGCCTAGTAAAAGTAGCAGTGTAGTGGGGAAGCTCCCCTGCATGAGGGTGGCTCTTGCGTAGCTCGTGCTCTCGAGCCCATCTAGCAGCATAGCATTGCATCCACTCCTCCATAGCTATAATATTGGTAGGAAGCCCTCTGGGATGATCTACCTTGATGTGCTCCCATCCCCAGACTTGTAGAAGCAAGCTACAAGCAATGTCGATGTGACCTCATCGATGGATGTGGTACAACTCATCATAAAATTAAAACATTCTCTCCATGATTGATGATAGGATTTTTATTTTTAATTTTTTTTTTTTTTTTCTTTCTCCTTTTCCCATTTTTTTTTTTTTTTTTTCCTTGGGGGACCCCGGGGTGCTTGATTCCTTCAAAACCAAGTGAAAAATAGACTTGATCATTAGTGGTCGAAGAGACAATGGCCACTCCATCAAAGGGGATCCAAAATATCCTATACACATCTTCCGATGTGATGGTCATCTCACCGGTAGGAAAGTGGAAGGTATTGGTCCGAGGGTCCCATCGATGGACCAAAGCTATAAGGTAGGCATGATCTTCCATAATGGTGGGTAGTCTGGTGACATACTGAAGCCCATGGGCTTTGAGCCAAGCCCAATCATCGACATCCAAGAGGGGCAGAAGTGTATTCATGAGCTTCGGGTCCCGAGCTCGAGCAGTAAGAATCTAATAGCAAAAGAAAATGAATCATAACTACAATGCATCTAAGGCATAATTCACAATAAACATGAAAATGGTGCAAAATATGATAGGCTATTCTAAGTCTAAGCAAAGGGACAAAATTGCACCTAATCAAACAAATCAAAAATTCAAAAAAATCAATAAGTCAACCCAAAAAATGCACCAAAAATAAAAAATTTCACTAAGTGTTCTTGGTCGCTGTCGCCTACAATGGCTAAAAATCGATCGTCAAAGCTGATAGTGACCAAGCCCCAATGGTCAATTTTTTGATCGTTGGGATTCAAATCGGTCATTGCCAGTGACAACGGCCAAGTTGCAGGCCTTCCTGGCCGCTCTGATCGATAGCGGCCAATGGGTAGCGAGGCAGACGCGTCGACCCTAGGCCAGAAAATACCAAAAAAATGTAACAAAAGCAACAAAGACAAAATGGGGACAAGCCCACCACATAAAAACCTAAACTAAGCCTAGCTACGGGTTTTCATTCATTGCTAGCAAGCTTAATGGGGTTCAATTACCGATTACTTAATGTGGTTCAGTTTTACCCAAAATAAAAATAAACAAGCAGGGTTAAGGTTTGAGGGAGTACTCGAGAAGCTCTGGCTCCTCCACCCGAAGATGCTTCACCCCGTGCAACCATAATCTTCCAAATTGCAGAAACACTCCAAGTTGCAGAAGTCACTTTCACCTCAGAGCTCAAGAAAGTAGAATTGATAGTTGGCAAAGTGAAAAGACAAAACCCTAGGGTATCTTTTATATTGCCTTAGCCACTTCTGATGTCAGCAACCTGAATCTTGTGGCCGCCTAGGATGAGAGCGGCCATGGCCAGGCACTTGGTGGCCGCTGGACCTGACAATGATCGAGATCCTAAGCAAAAATAAGTTGTTTCCCTCCAAGAGAAGCAACCAAAAACATCAAATAAGCATATTTTGGTGGTTCATAATCACCATAATGATCAAAATAACAAAAAAAATTGCATAAAAACAAATTCTCAAGCAGACCTCGTATTCAGTTACCTACTCTATCAACTTGGCGATTGCAACGACTCACACTCCATGCAACTCGATAAGATGAGTAAGTTACCATAAGGCTACTTGGGGCAAAAACATTCATTTTGGAACCATGATGCATCATTTCAAACTCGAAGAAGACCAAAATGGTCGGACTGCTCCATGGGTGCGATAAAATCATCTTCGTTCCCTTATGAGATCAAAAACATTGAGCCAAAGTGATACAATATGAGCATAAATAGAATCACTCATCCTAACTCCCTAAGAAGGCTCTTGATAGCCGGACCGCTCCTCGGGATAAGGATGGATGATTATCATAAATAGTTGGAGTCACACTTGGATGGGGGTTCACCCATTGAAAGAACAAATGTTAGAAAGAAACCAAGTTAGTCATATTGGTCAAGCGACTTGTCACTTTATTCATCGCCTTTTCCTCACCAATTCACTATGTGAGGAGGTAGTTCAAATCTTCAAAATAATCATAGTCAAAATCAACAACAGATCACTCGATCATATCAAAATTGTGTTCATCCTACGAATCATTGCATACAACAATCACATAATTTCCCTTGTTTTTTGGGAATGTAAGCAGACATGACATCTCCAATTTGTAGCTATCCTTCCGATCGGATCTGATTGTAGCAGCTGAAGCTACCCGATTGAGTTTGAGGAATGAGTGCAAATTGAACGTGCATAAGCCACTTGGCTAAGTTAAGTCCTCCAAACGTTGAGGCAATGATTCAAAGGATGTGCACCATCTTGCATGATTGGGCCATCAGGCGTTGGTCAGACCATTGACCATCATACACCTTACAAGCAGATCAGTCTACATTTTTGCTCAACGTTGTGTTTTCCACACAAGCGCATCGCAAAAAGGGGCATCTGTAGACACCTAAAACGTGTCATGTTTAGGGGAGCTACTCACATAGGCACATTCATAAGATCATAAGACATAACCTTGGACTTTCCAAGCATCAAAAGTGGTTTTCACCACCCATTTGGGGCATTCTGAGCCCATCCAAGCTTAGCCGCTCAAGACCAGAGTGGCCAGATCTTAGCCGCTCAAGCTCAGAGTGGCCAGACCTTAGTTGCTACAGACGACAGCGGCCAAATCTTAGTCACTGCAGATGACAACGACTAAACCATAAAAAGCATTTTGCCGACAAACAGGCCTAATCAGAGGTGGAAGTGGTAGTCTGCATGCAATAAAGGTGAGCGGGAGTAACTTTGCATTCCCCTTCACAACCAGTTCACATAGAAGACTTGAGTCTGAATTTAGACTTCAGTTAACTAGTCTTTAAACATAGAAAAGACAAAAATCTTCTCATGCTAACATTCACTACGCATGAGGGATTCAATCCTAGGGTTTTGAGCATAGACTTTAGGGTTTCACACACTTTAAAAGGTGCAAGCCTAAGAGCACCAAAGAGATATGACAGATCAGAGAGAATCAATCAATCCAGAGATACAGGAACGCATTAGATCATTGAGGAGAGCTTTCGAGACTTGGAGAGTTTCCCTTGGAGATCACATTTACAGTGAAGCCCTGACAAATTGGAGAGCATAGCAACCACCATTTCAACATCGGATACAAGCTTTGATCCATAGCTTTGGAGCAAAGAGAACGAGATTCACTTTAGCGGCCGCTATCATTGGACAGTGGCCCGCAGGCCTAGCTTAGGGTTTTAGACATTAGTTTCATTATTCTGTTTAGCATATCATTAGCATAGCATCATTTCATTCATTCACATTCATAGCATTAGTTTCATTTGCACTTGCTTTCATTTGAGTATATTCATTGCTAACAACCTCATCCGAGGAGGCAATCTCGGACATCTAAGCGTGTGTTGTTGTTTCATTGCTTACAGGGCCACAGGTTCATCGGACGAAAGCTACAACATACGAGAGCAAGAGGATCCCTCTAGCAATCAGACCTAGAGAAGGAGGCATCTGTAAGCCCTCATACATTTCCGTGTGCGAAACCGGGAAGCTTGTGAAAGCGCACCACCCCTTGCTAGGGGACTTCTTCCTCACTTGTAATTCATTGTATCAAAATGGGTATCCCTAAGAGGGACCGACATGTAACCGAGTTTCAATACAAATAAAGAGATCCATCTTTGTTACTTCCATGTTATATGCTTTTTCATGGTCTTTCATTTCATCTTGGGTATAATATTGCAAGTAGAGTAAAGCGGTGCGTGCATCCCGGGGTCGCTACACAAATACTTATCAAAACCATTTTCTTCAATAAATTAAGAGTTCATACTCTTAACCAATAAAATACTTATCAAAACCATTTTCTTCAGTCAATTAGGAGTCCATACTCCTAACCAATCAAATACTTATCAAAACCACTTTCCTTTAATTTAAATGAAATGTCCTTCTTTCAATTTAAACTAAACAAAAGTCATTATTTTATTTGACTAAAATATATTCCTTCTCTCAAATTAATACAATAAATCTATCTTTCCCATTTCAATTCTCTTTCTTTTAATAGAACAAATCTACTCTTTAAGATATAAGTTTATCTTTCATATAAGTTTATCCACTAAACTTAATAAATTAAATCTAATCTTTCGACATATAAGTTTATCCACTAAACTTAATAAATTAAATCTAATATTTTCACATAAGTTTATCCACTAAACTTAATAAATTTAATCTAATCTTTCCACATATAAGTTTATCCACTAAACTTATTGAATCTAATCTTTCCACATATAAGTTTATCCACTAAACCTAGTAAATTAAATATAATCTTTCCACATATAAGTTTATCCACTAAACTTAGTAAATTAAATATAATATTTCCACATATAAGTTTATCCACTAAACTTAATAAATTAAATCTAATATTTCCACATATAAGTTTATCCACTAAGCTTAATTAATTAAATCCAATCTTTCCACACATAAGTCTTTCGACTAAACTTAATAAATTAAATCTAATATTTCAATGATAAACTTATAAATTAAATCTAATCTTTCCACATAAGTTTATCCACTAAACTTAATAAATTAAATCTAATCTTTCCACATATAATTTTATCCATTAAACTTATTAAATCTAATCTTTCCACATATATTTTTATCCACTAAACTTAGTAAATCAAATCTAATCTTTCCACATATAATTTTATCCACTAAACTTAATAAATTAAATCTAATATTTCCACATATAAGTTTATCCACTAAAATTAATAAATTGAATCTAATCATTCCATTTAAAAGGAGTTTAAATCCACGATAAACCAATCTTATTGGTCCAAGTTTTCGTAATAATAGTAGGCAAACATCAACCATCGGTCGAGGCAGATCAATAGTCAAACCACAACACAATCAGACCTCAGTGCCCAATAATTAGTGCTAAAGCCTTCGCTAGTGATGGATCTTTCGACCACCGCTTGATGGTCATTAGTATACGGGCTATCTCTCTTATAATAAGAACCAAGGCACTCCTAATAGGGAGTATGCGAGATTAATCTTAATTCCATGGCCAAATCCTAAAAATATTTACACTCACCCCACCAACCAGATGCATAGTCAAACATAGGTGAAACACCACCAACCACTCACAACACTCCACATGGTAGGAGGTAGACAATGAATCAACAAACATGGGTTACGATGAAATAGGCCACATATCAACATAGATAGCAAGTTGGTTAAATAATGAGGTCGACCATTTGTCATAAGTAAGTACCATTCAACCAATGTTGGGTGGCCCACCACGTGGGCGACCCCCTCGACCACATCCTGTGGTTGATGAACTAGGGGAGGATAACCCCTTTTAGGGTATGCTAGCCCTTGTGCACATTCTATGTGGGATAATTGTGCAGGGCGGCCAGAGCGGCCCTCCCTCCCCTATGCTTCCCTAAGCACAGGAACACTGTCCATGATGGTGTTAAGGTGATGGAGCACTTAAATAAAAGTGTTATCCTAAAGTTCAACCTTAGGGATACTTTTAAAACGGTAACGACAAATGAATATAAACCACCCTTCACCATTTTATCAAGCGATGACTACCAAAAATAGTATGTGGTATAGGGAGATTGCAGGTTTGCATAGTTGAGAAGAAATTGGATGATCTAAACCTTTATAAACCTAAAAATGGTGAGCATAACATGGAACGTAGTTAAATATCCTCTACAACTAGAGGATGACTATGCCTAAAATGTAGAACATGGTGAAGGATGGGAAGCTAGTTTTAACCATAGCTTGACAAGGTAGTAGAAGTCTATCACCAACTCAAGAATATATTCCCTAGTTAATTCCTCGTTGAAAAAATTTAAATAAAACATGGTTTAAACAAGTTTCACAAAGCAACAACGCAGGCCATATCTTCATAGGATGAAAGCAACAAAAAATACTTTAATAAAAATTGTGACAAAGGATTTTATAGGGCTAAGGTTTCATTTAGCAAAGCTGAGTCTTTACAACATAACAACACTCTATAAATTGTACAATGGATTCATACTAAGCTTTACCAAGAGCTGGGGTCACAGGTCTATGAAAGGAGGTCCAAAGTTTAAAACTATGGAACCGTTACACAGAGATATTACATTTCAAGATAAATTAAGGAGTCCACAACCTTTGCTCCCACGAGGTCATTCCCTCTTCTGAATTGCCTCCTCCTCCTCCCCAGTCCTTGACCTCCTTCCTCCAAGCATAGCCCTCCAACCCTTCACAAAAATACTTTATAATAATTTATTCTATCTTGTCGTCCCTCCAAAAGGTAAGAAGAATTTCATTCTTACCATTAAAATATTGAATCCAATCTACCAAAAAGCTAAAGTTCCCTTCAAATAAATGCACCAACCTCCAAAGTAGTTTTCCCAACTACTCAAGGCGACAAAGGAGATATAATAATGTATTTTTTTCAAAAATATCTCCTTTTTATAATTTGGTCCACAATATAGTAAATTCCAAATTATATTTCCACAATATAGAATATAAATTTGATTAATTAATTTCATCATAGGATATTATAATAATTAATTAATTCAAACAAAGGATATTATAATTCCTTTTTATTTGGTGCCTAGATATCGATGGTCGACCTCCTCGCCATCCTCAAGGGTACTTAGTCCCATACATAGTCCAATATGTAAAAAGTCTTGCCAAGGCAGGTCATGACACCAAGTGTTCACCATATTTTAATAGATTCTAAACCAATTCATCCTTTCGTGTAAAAATTGACAAATAAAACTCTTGAAGCATCTTTTAAATTTTATTTGCAATTTATTTTAGTTATTCTTCTTTAACCAAGTTACTAATAGAAATAAATTATTTGGAGTTTTTTCTCATATTAATATAGTCTTTGGCCTTTTGACATTTTGACCTTTACAAGCTAGGCATGTACAAGCCAATGGTTGTCATTTTGAGCTAGATATAAGAGGATATAGCTTCATTCGAACATGAAACCAAATTTTTTTATAATTCCCCTTGTTGACTAACCATCTAATATGTTTCTTTATCAATTACAAACTATCTAATATAAAGTTCTAAGTTGATTGTCCTTTTGGTAGGGTTCTTTTCCAAAATAGTTCCATCGCATCAAGAGAACCTATATCCATTTTAAATAACATTTTTTCCTAATTATTTCCTTAATCTATGAATAATATCCACCCAAGGTTTGCCCCTAAAGCCAAACTCATAAGTCTACAATTATACGAGCATGCTTCTCCAATATTCTTTCCTTTGTAAACCCTATCCCCTGTACAAAGATAAAACCTAAAGTTTTTCCCATATCCTTTCCAAACAAATTCTCTTTGAATTTTATCAATTTCTAATGCTATACCTACTGGTAATTTTGAAAGTGCATTCATATAAATAGGGATGGATTGTAATGTAGTCTTTATGAGTTGTAGCCTTCCTACCATGGTTAAGAACTTACTTTTCCAACATGTCAAACAAGATAATATTAAATCCAAATGAGAGACCCAAAGCTCTTTTTTATTTCCTTTATGAGACAAAGGAATAACCAAGTAGGTTGATGGAAATTTTTCAATTTCAAACCCTAAAACATTCATAATAATTTATTGTAAATCTAGGAAAGCGTTAATGAAAAAATTCTTATATTTTATAGCATTAACCAATTGTCTAATAGCCTTATCATAGCATGATAATGTTGATTTAAACTCCATGGCCAAACCAACTAAGGGATGGTCCAAATTTTTTTTATCATAAATAAATTGGAGATTATATTTGAAGGGACCATTTTTTTCAACCTTAATACCTTTGATTTTTCCTTTAGGAAGGCTCTCTCTAATGCCTATGTAAGAATAATGAATAGATAAGGAGATAGCGGATCACCTTAGAGAATTCCATAAGATGACTTAAAAATAACCAACAAGAGAACCATTGATCAAAATAAAATATTGCATAGTGTTATAACAACATTTAATCCAAAATATCTCCTCAAGCAAAGGGAATGGATCTAAAATATTGAATATAAAAACTTCTCCCTAACATATTATGGTTGTCAACGATATGGCCACCCAAAAAAGAGATGCCCAGTTATCCGATCATGCTCTGGTTCCTCCTTGGTGGAGAATAAGGCCTTGCATGCGAATGATTTGAAATCTTCAAATTTCACAGTTCAAAAGAAAGAAGCTCATCCTCTAGATGCACTAATTGTCCAATAAGAATCATGCAAGCAACAGAAGAATCAACCCTAAAAGGAGAATTTAAATCAGAACATTGATAAAAGCCAAATGGTTACTAAAGACCATCCAAACGGTTCCATGAAAAATATTAGCACCTCAGATGGTATTCTTGAAGCTAATTATGAAACAATTAATAACAACCGATTTTATAAAAATGAAGATCCTACAAAATATGTTACAACTTGATATTACCCCAGGAGATTGAAGTGCAAAAATGCATTCTCAAATCTTGCCACTCTACAAGAGGAAGAACCTCTGCTACAAAAGAAAAATAATCGAACTGATTTACTCTTTGATGGATGACTGTTATGTTTATTTTAATCTATCTATTAGAGTTATATGTCATTTAAGGGTTGTTCTTGTTGTTAGTTCCTTAAAAACAAAGTTGATTATGGAAACTTAGCAATTTGAGGAAGATGAAGAATATCTTTGATAGAAAGGCAAAGATGGGTATGCTTTAATTAACTTGTTAGAAATATAATGAGAGCAATGTAATATATATATTTTTTAATGGGAGTGGCCCCCAATAGAAGCCATACATAAATTATTAATATATATATATAATCTATTCACACCAACCGTAATCAAAACCAAACTTTTTAAGAATATCATGTAGAAAACTCAAAGAAACCCTATCATATGCTTTGTTCATATATAATCCATAAGCATACCTAGTTTTTTTATGGAATGAAGAAAAGGTATGGCCTCCTATGCAATGATTACACCATCAAGAATTTGTTTACCTTGAATAAAACCACCTAGAAAGCCTTTCAACTTGTTTGCCATAGTTATTGAAATGATCTTATATATCATATTACAAAGTCTTATTGGACAAAAAATATCAAAATATTTTGTCTTGCCTTTCTTGGGAACCAATGTAATAAAAGTGGTATTAATCACACTTATTGTAGCCTTTCTTTTTTGGGCCTCTTCAACCACAACCAACATATCACTCTTTAATAAGTCCCCCAAAAAATGAAATAAAGGTATAGGGAATCTATTAAGGCTAGATGCCTTATTAGGATGGAAAGAGAAAAACTACTTCATGTAGCTCCTCCATAGGTATCTTCTTCATCAATATTTCATTTTTCGCTGTGTGATGATGGAATATTTTGCAAAAGCTTATCTTGTGCCTCTTTATTGTGCCTAGTATCTAACAAAATATTTTTAAAAATAATTAATTTCTTCCTTCCTTATATCTTCTTCTTCCTCAATATTTCTTCTATCTAGATTTTTAAAAAAATGTGATGAAAATAAAATTTTGTTTTTGTTGTAGCATGATTTTTTTTCTATTTCCTTCCTTGGGACATTTATCCCTAGATTTTTTGAACCAATATGGCTCCTTTTTCAATGAATTATGATAATCATAAAGTAATTGTTTTTATTTCACATAAAAATCCTGATCTATTCATAAAACATTTCTTGGACTTCTACGTTGAAACTGTGATGTATCCTACCAATAATGAAGCCTCAAATATCTCAAGTAAAGTAATGTATCTTGTAAATTCAATAATATCTTATGTGGGTCAAACTAAACCTTTCGTAATTTGTAACTCTTTACTCACAACCTTTCTTAACTTAGAAACACACAATGGTTTGTCCTTTCAATTTTATGTTCTAAAAACATTGACTTTGGCATTATTGGCTCTATACCCTGGAACCACTACAGTCCTTGGTTAAACCACTATTATCTAGCACATGTGGGTTTCAAAGAATAAAATACTTATTATTGGAACGTTTACAAGTCATCGATGGTAAAACTATAAATATGATCATTACACAAGGTAGTAACAATCATTTTTAAGTAAATGGGTCATGGACCATTTGTTCTTTGTCTACGAAAACCTCAAACGAAAACCTTAGTTCAAAGGATAATATTCTCTTATTGAATTAAAAGAACAACAAAAAAATGGAGAAATATAATAGAAAATGACTCTTAACATTTTCATAAAATTTAGCCACAAGCCTCATAATGCATTTCATTTCTATTAGAAGTTTTGATTTAAAAAAGAAAATACCTTTTTTTCTTTTTTTTTGTTTTGTTCTAAGAAATACCTCAAGCTCTTCTCCCATTTCCTCCAATGTTATCCTCTCATGTTCAGTCTATTGTTGTTTCTTTTTGTTTTTCCCCATATTTCTTCTTCGTGGATCCCATTTTTTAGCCTTTTCCATTATAATGAAAAAACAATGGTTTATTTCCTAAAACTTCATATTGTTTGAGCTTTGTTATTGTTTTTTTTTTTTTTTTAAAGTGAAAAACCCCTTGCGGAGCCGCCTTGGTCTGAGAGACCACGAACAAGGGGTTCTACATCGTCAAAGTCACTCGGGAGTCGCACCCAACCTTGCCCGCACCAACATTATCAATTGGATTTTGGATACCCCATTCAGCTTTTTGCTAGAGTGGAGATTTGAACCTGGGACCTCCCTTGGAGGATTGCCCTCTCCTCCAAGGGAGGTCCCTTTCAAAAACCCCTTATTTTCACCCTAATAAAAAAATATAAATGCAAATTAATTTTACAAATTGAAATTTGATTGATTTGATTAGAATGTGTGGGATTTATAAGAAGATTGAATTTGAAATATCATTGTATGATTGCTTGATTAATTAATTGAAGAAATTTGATCATTGAATTGATTTCATGAAATTAAGATTTTGATTATTGAAGAATATTTATTGCTTCATTAAAAGATTGAAATTGAGTTTTGAATAAAACTTTGGATAAATAAGGATTTCTATTCCAAAGGAATTAGTTTTTGAAGAGTTTCAAAAATTTGAAAAATTATTGAAGAAATTATTGATTAAAAAATGGGGAGTCATAAGGTATGCAACATCAAAGTATTTTATTATGGAAGAAATAAGAAAAAATTCATTTTTAGAATATAGTGAAGAAATGTTAAAAAAACTAAAATTCTATACACAAAATCTGATGGATGTTTTTGATGGAAAAAAGGATATATTAGACAACTTGAAGAAAAAATTGTTTTCAATTTAAAAAAATGACAAATAAATAAAATTTACAACATTTATTAACTATCTTCATTAAAAAAGTTTTGGAGCATGGTGGAATTTCCAAAATTCTATTATATTGTCTACTGAAGAAGGGATAGTACTGCACAATGCATTAAATACTTTTGAGATTTATGAAGAAAAAATACAAGAAGGAAAAACTTAAATGAACGATGTCAATTTTGATACAACATATTTGAGTACATTGATAAATTTAGCATATGTTGACTTCAATGTGGAATTTTTAAATTCTAATATTCATAAGATGTATTATTGTGATGACTTGCTAACTCATTATCCAGAAGTCACACTAGTAGCCATACCAAAGATGAAGATGAAGACAAGAAGATCAAAGAAAAAGAGTAAAGCAAAAAACTAAATAAAGAAAAATAGAGGACATGAAGCAAAAGCTAAAGATAAAGAAGAATAAAGCAAAGGATTGAAAGTAATATATTGAATACTAAAGTCTTCAATAACCAAATAATGTAATATAGGAGGATGTTGGAGAATATTACATTATTTGGTATATATTAATGTACCCCCATGATACCATTGTATATTTGTAAATATTAGAATAGTGTGTGAGTTATTATTTTAGGGTGTGATTTATATTTCCCCTAAAGTTTGTGTCAACGTGTAGGATGAGTCCAAGTGTCATGTGACAATGTGTACAAGACTGTAATATGTAGGAGTGTACAAGTGTCATATAATAATGTGTTCAAGTCATGTGTAGCTTTCAAGTATATAAGTGACAAGATGTAAAGCCAAGAGACATGAGAGGTTTATCTTATGTGTGAAATATGAGAACAACAAAAGTTTGGTCATTGTAGGACAAGTTAAGAAAATATAAGAAATTGATTCTTCCTGCTCCTAGCAAAGCACTTATCTAAAGGGCACATTAAAAGCCTATTTTTATCAAATTTTCCCTTGTAAGAACTTTTCTATGAAGCAATAACCAAATAAAAAACTCGACTTTCGGCCATTAATTCAGATTCCAAATCTACTTCAAAATATCTTTAATAGGACTAGGCAATGGTTCGCCAAAAGAAAGAGAATCTCTAACCACTATATACTCTCCTTGTTGTTATCCTCCCCAATCAAATGTATCCACATCATTTGAAAAGGATAAGGATGTCTTCTGAAGAATGTGACTCAGCTAAATTTTTCTGGTCTTCATGCATTAGAATAGGCCATTCCTTAGGAGGGATACATTAGCGACACACCTCTCAAGCCCTAAAACGAGTCCTACAATAGTTAGCCAACTTTATCCAATGAACCCTATGAAGCTCCTCCATAAAAATTTGGAAATTAGGGAATTGCTCAACTAAAGGAGGAAATCCATCCCAAGAATCTATCCAAAAATTTGCTCGTCGACTATTATTAATCACCCAAAAAATATTTTTTAAATAACTTATCATATTTTTAGGACAACTAAAATAGGAGATCCTCATGAAGGAAGAGAAAATTTAACAATCTAACCTGGTTCTTTATTCTTTTCATATTTTTCTCTCAACACCTTAGCCCATGACTACATAGGGATGTGTAAGAGTCTCCAATTAAAGCTTTATCACCATGGATTTACCATTCTTCATAGTTGAGCGAAATCCTAAACATCCATAATATCTATGAAGGTATAATGTTTCCCATTTGACCAAAGTCCACTTCTTTTTATTTCTAACACCACTCCAAAGAAATATGTGGCTGATTTGATCTAGCTCATTAAAAATAGCTCTAGGAATATTCAAAATAGAGGAGAAGTAGATTGGAAGGTTTTGAAGAACCTCATGAATCAAAATTATTCTACCCCCCATGTAAAGCCACCTATGGGCCCACTTTGAAGCTTGTGTTTCACCTTATCAACTAACCAATCCCAATCCTTTAATCTACAATATTTTAAAGGGATAGATGATGAATAACAACAATAATATTATTTTGTATTCAATTCCCACATCCATTATTGTGATAGTATTAATGATACTTTATGAATCCCCCTTAATTGAAATATATTTCCATAATTTTCTATTGTCCTGGTAAGAAGTACCCTAACCTTTGCATAGTTATTAGTTAAAGTTCCATACATTTATGAGTAAGTGAGGAGAATTTTGCCTTCATAATTAAAAAAAAGCACCACCTCCATCGTCTTGTACTAGATTTCCTTTAGAAGCACCATAAAAATTAATTCTAATAAACCTAATTTTTGGACATATCCATTTTATCCTAGATTGAATTAGATCCTTGGTTATAATGTCATATCGCAAATGACTCTCCCATGTATGTTCAAATCCTATATCAAAGTTATTACCACCTCTTTTTCTGCACTTGAGGCTTCCCATGATGAGCACCATATCTATAAACATTCTACAAGAGACTAAATAATATGATTCAAAATTTAGACATAATTTTGGGATTTTTTTTTAATTCTATTATTCCTTTCATGCTATAACTTAGGCATAATACAATTCTGAATGAGATCATAGTAGCTCATAAATAATGCATTCAATAGCTTCTGGAATAGAGAAAGCAATTATCTTAAAACTTGATATGAATAAAGCCTATGATAGGGTTAAATGAGATTTTCTTTTTGCAGTATTAGAAAAGTTTGAATTTGGTAAGAAATGAGTTGAGTGGATTAAAGCTTGTGTCTCTAAAATATCATATTTAGTGTTGGTCAATGGGCTAGTAACAAAATAATTCAAAGCCAAGATGGGTCTTAGATAGGGAGATCCTCTATCACCATATCTATCCATTATTACAGACAAAGATATTGGGAAGGAACTTGAAGAAGGCATACAAATATGGGCTAATAAGCAAACTTAAGGCTAGTAATAACATCAACAACATCACCCATCAATAGTTTATAGATGATACAACCCTTTTTGGGAGGGCAAGAAAAAATGAGGCCAAAGCTTTGAATAACTTATTAAAATAATATGAAAGAGCATTGGGGTAGAAAGTTAATTGTACAAAATACAAAATTTAATTCTTAAACACCCCGACTATAATTTTGAGCAAGGATATGCAAGTTAATTCAAATGGGGGAGGCAAATTTACTAGCAACATATATAGGGATGCCCTTATTTGAGGGGAGAATGAGGGTAGAATTATGGAATCCAATTATAAGTAAAGTTTAGAATAAACTACTAGCATGGAAAGTTAGATGGTTATCATTAGTAGGAAAAGTTTAACTAATTAAATCAGTCTTACGAGTCATTCTAACATATTACATGTCCTTGTATTTTATTCTAAAATAGATAGAAAATTTTAATCTATACTATGCGGTCATTTTTATGATCAGAATTACATGATAAAAGGAAAATTTCTTTCGTGAAATGAAGCAAGGTGAGTATGATAAAACTAGGGGAGGTTTTGGTTTAAGAGTTCTTATGGATGCAAACTTAGCTCTAAAGAGAAAACTAATTTGGAGATTGTACAAAGAGAGTCAATGACAATGGGAAAGAATTATTCTAAGTATGTTGATCCCAATTACACATGCTTAATATTTACTGTATTCTCACCACCAAATGGTTTTCCACTATTGAACAATTTAAAAAATCAAATGATCTAGTAATTAAAGGTTTAAGATGGGTGGTGGGAACTAGAGAAAAAAATTCTATCTAGATGGATACTTTGTGTTATAAAATACCATCAATCTAGATTCAATTTTGAAACCATGGATGAGATTACTTCAAGACAAGTATGGTAATAGAGATTCAAATATTATGTACAAGGATTAGAAAGAAAGATACAAATGGAAAGAAGTTTTTTTACAATTATTCTAGGCATTATTGTGAGGAGGCAGTTGAGAAGAAAGATAACAATAGTGATTATTCTGAGGATAGCCAAGGATAAACTAATCTGGGAGTTGACTAGATTAGGAGAATACACAATAAGAAGTTGATATAATGTAAAACACCAACAAAATATAAATACTGTAAGAATTTGGAGAGATATTTGGAATAGCCCTAGCATTCTAAAATTCAATTTTTTTGTATGGCTAGTAGGTCATAGGAAAATTTTATCTTGGGATAACCTTATGAAAAGGGGTTTCCATAGCCCCTCATAATGTGTTCTATGTAAAAAGGAGGAGGAGAGTATAGACCATTTGTTGGGATACTACTTAATAGTCTAGGAACTATGGCAATGGATTTTTAATATGTTTGGTAAATGCATAATGATGAATGGTAGGATTGAAAAATGGTTAAAGTAATGAAAGAACAATTTTAAAAGTGAAGCATTACAAACAATCTTGGATACATAAAAAGATACAATACTTTGGACTATGTTGATGGAAATGAACAAAAGAATATTTAAAGGAAAGAAAATAAATTTAGAGGTAATTGAAAAATATTTGTTTTTCCATAGAGGAGTCTAAACCAACCCTATCAATTCACCCAATCCCTAATATTAAGGTAGAGAGCCTTGATAGATGGAGTCAAATTATTAATAAGAATTATGATGGTATAGGAGAAACAAAAGGAAGGCAAAAAATATAAAGTGGAAACCATCGAAAGAAGAGTTGGTCAAGTTGAATTTTGATGGAGCATATAAAGGAAATCCAAGACTAGGAGGAGGAATAAAGAGAAATAACAGGGGTAATATTTTGTCAAATTACACTTTCTGTAGTGGATTTAAGACATATAATGAAGTTGAATCTTGGGTGGTTTTGGAAAGATTAAAAATATGGAGACAAATGAAATAGAACAGACTATGGATGGAAGGTGATTCATTAATAGTAATAAATGTAATTTTTAGGAAAGTAAATACTCCATCAAATATATAAGAGATCATTGTGGAAATACAAGACCTTGCTATAGAGTTTGAAAAAATCGAGTTTACACATATATTAAGGGAAGGGAACAAATGTGCAAATAGGCTAGCCAATAGAGGGGTTTTAAGAAAGGATCATGAAATTAAATTCTCTTGTCATGGTTAGAGGAAGCAGTAAGCTTAGTTGAAGCTAACAAGAAAAATATAAAAGGAGCAAATTCAAAAGAATGTTCTAGAGGACTACAAAATGTTTCAAGGGACCTGTTTATATATCAACACATTGGAGGATAATAACAATCCAGATTTGGTAAAGTAGACTATAATTTCATGAAATGAGTGGAAGTTTTGTATGTTGAGTAGATGATGATATCAAATGGACTTCATGGTTGAATGGATTATGCGATATAGAATGGATTGGAACTTTCAACTTTTTGAAACTGCTAAGCTATCTATTAAAATAATATCATTACGATTTGTTAAAGTGTCACTATAATATGAATGAGATTTATTTTATAACTCATTAAAATGATAAAATATTTTTTAATTGGTTATTTGGGATTAAATAATTTCTAGTTGTATTATATAATGATCCATAGTTTAGTTATTATGCATATATCTTCTGATAAGATTTAAATGTTGGAAATATTAAGTATATTGGTTGTCATTGATGTCAAAGGCAAAATGGTTGAGATTTATCTTCAAGGTTGAAATAATAAAATGCAAGGCAAATATATTCAAAAGTTTGAGTTTTCATTGGTTATCATTGATGTCAAAGGTGCATAATAAGACAAAATTATTATCCAAGGATAATGAGGCAAAGCAAGGTGTCATGGAAAAAATATTCCATAGATAGCAAGGCAAGATATAAAGGTAATCATATTTAAATGCCAAATTTAAATAATTATAAAGGACAAGGCTTAAAAGATTTTATTGAAAAATATTTATAAGACCACCAAGGGCCAAAGGTTTAAGGTTTATAATATTTAAATCTAAAAAGATTTAAATATTCCAAAAATAAAAAGAGGTTTGAGCACAAAATCATGGAAGCTATTTGAAAAGAAATAAAAAATATATCAAAGGTTTAGCGTCGATGTCTTGGCAAGAGGAGGACAAAATGCATATATATTAAGGTTCAAAAAATAGCAAAGAGGTGGTGTGAAAATTTGATATATCCGCTCATGCTTTTGAAATGACGAATCACAACAGAAGAGTAGGGGTAATTTTTTGGTGAAATGCACAAAGAAAATAAGAAAAGAAGGTGCACATTGAGGTTTCAACTTGCAGGCTAGCACATCTGGTCGTAGGGGCAGTGCTAAGGATTTGTAAGAAAGGTGGTCGTAGGTTCGAGTCACGTTAATATTTTTTGAGAAAGAAGCATGGATTTCAACGAAAGGATAAGGATGAATTGCTACACATTTTGTTCACAGCTAGCAGGCAAGTGCAAATGGTTGCATGGGCAGTGCTAAGGCGCTATAATAGAGGTGGTCAATGGTTCGATTCCCACGAAGGGAACTTTTGATGGTAGAGACAAGGTTTTATTGACAATGATGAAGAAGATGTTTAAAGGTTTAATTGTGCACTATCATTGCTACCTGCTAGGGTAGCCTAGTTGGATGCCTACAAAGCGCTAAAGTGCTATGGACTGGGAGGTCACAGGGTCAATTCCTATGAACAACTTTTGCAAGGTAATAAAGGAGGGTAATTCGTGTGCTCGAAAAAAGATATGAAATTTTTGATTAAAAATTGAGTGACTAAGGTTTTAGTTTGTTGTGCATGATTGAATAAAAGGGGGCAGAATAGTTTAAATTTAAAATTTAAATTTAGGAGTAATAAGGTGTAACAAGGTTTTGATATTGTAAAGTTTGCATAAAATAAAAGGAACTAGGAAATTTGAAGGTTGTGATATTACATTTTCAGATAGGAGACATAAGGTGTTATTGTGGTTTAATTTTTTATTGTATTTGTGGTATGATGAAAAAGAATATTTGAAAGGTTTTGATAATTGTTTGAAGCTTTATATTGTGAAGATAAAAAGAGAGCCTTAAAGTATTATTTTTAGATTCTATTGTGCACAAGTTTTGAGAAGGAATTTAATGTGGATGATTTGAGAGAGAGATCTACTAACCAGTTTTGAAGTGGCACTTTGAAAGGGAAATTCTTTTAAGATAGGATTTGAGGGCATATCTTCATCAAATCAAGTTAAGAGGTATGGTGATATCATTCTTTCTTAAGGTGTTTGGTTGAGAAAATATTTCTGAATCATAAGATGGAGAAATAAGGATTATGTATGTGCATTTTTGGAAATATATGTGCTTGGGTTTGAGAACAAGTTGTGCTTTATCTTTGAAAGAAATTGAAAACACTTGTGCTAGGGTTTGAGAACAAATTGAGCAACATTGTTGAATGAATTTGTGAAGCATTTCAACATTTATTTGAGTGACATTGAATGTGAATGGGCAAGTATTAGAGACCATTTTTGTGAAGCAAATTTGTGCATTATTGTGTTCGATCTTTGAGAGCAAATTTGCAAGGAATATAAACCAGTTTTGTGAAGCAAAGTTATACACTAGAGGTCCACAAAATTGAGCATAGGGGATTGGTGTCTCCTTTGTATAGAGGTCCATAAACATTGTAATAGGGATTTGGTTCCTAAGAGATTTATTGAGAAAATTTAGAAGAAATATTTTTTCGTGGATGTAACCCATATTGGGTGAACCACTTTAAATCTGTGTCTCTCTTGTGTGTGATGATATGTGCATTGCTTTGCTACTGCTATTCATGATATTGGTTAACACTACTTTGGAAAGATATTGCATTTGATAACATTGGATAATATTAGTTTGGAAAGAAAAGCAAAATTTTATCTTATACTGTTCACGCTCCCCTCTCAGTATAAGTTTGTGTTCTTCATTAAACATGAACTTTCAACTTTTTAATACTGTTAGACTATTTATTATAGATCTTGTGGTTGCACTTATGCATCAATAAGGAAACTACCAATCCAAAGTTGATAAAATGAACTATGATAACACAAAGTTTTGGAAATATTAATCTACTATAATGTAGAGCATAGAAAATAGAGGTGGAGTTTTGGTATTGCAAATTTTATTGTAGGAAAATGTTAAGAAGAAGGATGTTGAATTCAGAATATTTGTACTCACAAAAAAATTGAAGATCCAAATATTGAAAATCAATAATTCAAAATTTTTATGAAAAAAGATGTAGGTATCTAGCTATAGCAACTCAATTGAGATGAAAATTGAATTTATTTGTAAACTTTTAAAGATCTAAAAAAGAGAATTTTGATTTATCAAGAATGGGAAACTTGAGTAGAACCCCTTTTTATCAAGCAAAAATATTTTTTTTAGCTAATATTGGTAGGACCAATTATCCACATAACACATAATACATAATACTTTAGCTTTAAAATAATTAATCCGACACAACTCTTAATGTGGATGGTTATACCTAGTATATTTTCATATTTTAGAAAAATTAACCCCAAATGGTGTGAGAAATGGGATAATGAAGTAAATACTTTGATGTTCTTAAATCCTTCTCACACAAGGCACATCTAAAAGGTCCATGATATCTTCTTCTTTATAGACCCTCTCCTATGAGAATCTTACTTTGAACTACTAACTAAAGAAATATTGAGACCTTGGGTAGAGCCTCTAGTGACCAAACAATCTTCCAAGGAAAATATCTGGGAGTAGGAAATTTTGACTAATTTAAATCCTCATATCTCAACTTGACCAAGTGTAACAACCCGAAAATACAACCAAATCGAGATAGAATTTTTTTTCACTCACTAGGGATATATATCACCCCACCTTACGTAAGTCATTCTATGAAGGTGCCTATTAACAATAAGCCTTATGATTAAGTTGTTCATCTCATCTCCACGATGAGCTAGCTTATCTATTTTTTTTGTAATAGGGGTATGCCCATCCCTACACCATATATAAGTCCATCTATGTAGGTGTACTAAGCATAATTGCAAATAATCTATCTATCTCATCTCCATGATGAGATAGCTAATTACTTTTAGTCTGTCAAAAGGGTATGCCCATCCCTACACCATACACAAGTTTGTCTATGTAGGTGTACTAAGCGTATTGCACATAGGCCATATAAGGTTTCCTTGCTTTCTTTACCTTACATAAGTCCATCTATGTAGGTAAGTTTCAGTTGTCCATTTCATCTAAATGATGAGCCAACCAAAGCATCTATCATTTCACGTGATAGTTCATTCGTTGACACTATAAACCGATTGTTGCCTTCCCACAACTATCTAAGGTTAGGATATTAAGGAGAAGTTGTGAAACTAGGTTTACCCAAAGTTTCCTTCTCAAGGGATCCCATAATACCTTATTTTTAACTCTCTCTAGCTTCTAATGAATAAAATTTCTTCTTGCTAACTAGTAAAATACTCCAAGTATCACTAACTAGTAAAAACCCTTTACATCTTAGTAGGATACTTCTAATCCATGAGCATACATTGATAGATGTCCTTTCCAATCATCTATAGTTTATTAGATTATTCATAAAGTCCACCCAATATTTCTTTCTTAAATAGGGATGCAAATAAGTATATCTATTTAATTAAGCATCAAAAAACATCTACAACCTCATCAATAATAAGTCACATAAAGATGTAATCCCTATTTAGTTCCATTATACTAACATGGTAATTTACTCAAATCATAACATCATAGATCTTTATGAATAACATGTAAAAGATATGCTCCATTCATCTAAGATTTATTAATTGCAAGATCAAAGGAAGAAGATATTAGAACACACATAACACATCATATATCTTGGGAAAAACCCTTATGGGAAAACCTAGCTTCAAACATCCCATTTATTGCATAAATTTAGTTGTCTCCAATACAACTATACAAAGGAATCCCATAATTCCTTTATCAACATCATTACCAGTATAAATGCATAAGAACTCCATAACTCTTATGTTTCTTAAAACATGAGTTGTTATTTTAATCCACATTACATGAACAATGAGGGAACCTCATAATTACCTCGAATGAATTCCACATTAATTCTCCTCAAGATGTTTTCTTCCTTCAAATCATAACATCATTTCTAAAGGTCTAATGTATCCATAACATCAGTACCAAAATAAATACATAAGAATTATTTCATTTAATTAGTTAAAATACCAAACTCCTAGCCAATAAAATACTTATAAAACCACTTCATTTAATCAATTAAGAGCCCATACTCCTAACCTATCAACTACTTATAAAAGTAATTTTATTTAATCAATTAAGAGTCCATACTCCTAACCAATCAAATACTTATCAAAACCACTTTCTTTAACCAATTAAGAGTCCATACTCCTAATAAATCAAATACTTATCAAAACTATTTTTTTCAATTAATTAAGAGTCCATACTCCTAACCAATCAAATACTTATCAAAACCACTTTATTTAACCAATTAAGAGTCCATACTTCTAATTGATCAACTATTTATCAAAACCTTTTTCTTCAATCAATTAAGAGTCCACACTCTTAACCAATCAAATACTTATCAAAACTATTTTCGTCAATCAATTAAGAGTCCATACTCCTAACCAATCAAATACTTATCAAAATCACTTTCTTTAACCAATTAAGAGTCCATACTCCTAATCAATCAAATTGTAGACACCTAAAACGTGTCATGTTTAGGGGAGCTACTCACATAGGCACATTCATAAGATCATAAGACATAACCTTGGACTTTCCAAGCATCAAAAGTGGTTTTCACCACCCATTTGGGGCATTCTGAGCCCATCCAAGCTTAGCCGCTCAAGACCAGAGTGGCCAGATCTTAGCCGCTCAAGCTCAGAGCGGCCAGACCTTAGCCACTGCAGATGACAACGGCCAAATCTTAGTCACTGCAGATGACAGCGGCTAAGCCATAAAAAGCATTTTGCCAACAAACAGGCCTAATCAGAGGTGGAAGTGGTAGTCTGCATGCAATAAAGGTGAGCGGGAGTAACTTTGCATTCCCCTTCACAACCAGTTCACATAGAAGACTTGAGTCTGAATTTAGACTTCAGTTAACTAGTCTTTAAACATAGAAAAGACAAAAAGCTTCTCATGCTAACATTCACTACGCATGAGGGATTCAATCCTAGGGTTTTGAGCATAGACTTTAGGGTTTCACACACTTTAAAAGGTGCAAGCCTAAGAGCACCAAAGGGATACATATGATAGATCAGAGAGAATCAATCAATCCAGAGATACATGAACGCATTAGATCATTGAGGAGAGCTTTCGAGACTTGGAGAGTTTCCCTTGGAGATCACATTTATGATGAAGCCCTAACAAATTGGAGAGCATAGCAACCACCATTTCAACATCGGATACAAGCTTTGATCCATAGCTTTGGAGCAAAGAGAACGAGATTCACTTTAGCGGCCATTGTCATTGGACAGTGGCCCGTAGGCCTAGCTTAGGGTTTTAGACATTAGTTTCATTATTCTATTTAGCATATCATTAGCATAGCATCATTTCATTCATTCACATTCATAGCATTAGTTTCATTTGCACTTGCTTTCATTTGAGTATATTCATTGCTAACAACCTCATCCGGGAGGCAATCTCGGACATCTAAGCGTGTGTTGTTGTTTCATTGCTTACAGGGCCACAGGTTCATCGGATGAAAGCTACAACATACGAGAGCAAGAGGATCCCTCTAGCAATCAGACCTAGAGAAGGAGGCATCTGTAAGCCCTCATACATTTCCATGTGTAGAACCGGGAAGCTTGTGAAAGTGCACCACCCCTTGCTAGGGGACTTCTTCCTCACTTGTAATTCATTGTATCAAAATGGGTATCCCTAAGAGGGACCGACATGTAACCGAGTTTCAATACAAATAAAGAGATCCATCTTTGTTACTTCCATGTTATATGCTTTTTCATGGTCTTTCATTTCATCTTGGGTATAATATTGCAAGTAGAGTAAAGCGGTGCGTGCATCCCGGGGTCGCTACAGATGGCGATCACGGTGGGACTTCCACTGATTTTTCATTTTTTTTCCTAGAAACTGACTTAGCTTTGTATGCAGGTGTAGCCGCTCTGAGCTACAATGGCCAAAAATCAGCCGCTCTAATCTACAATGGCCAACAGTCAGCCGCTCCTACTAACAGCGGCCATAAACCAGCCGCTCTGGTCGACAACGACCAACACAGGAGTGCAGCAGAGGCCAGAACCTTGGTTCTCTGAGCTGGATTAGAGGTTGGTATAGCTTTTCTGGTATTTCATGGTTTTTTGTCTGCTTCTGTTTGTTTAAAATAGTGAACTTAAAACACATTTCTATTTGGAAAACTGAAAGAATGAAAGAAAAAGAACTTGCATCTTGCACATCTTAGAGTTCCTTTTAGATTTTCCACTAGGCGTTGCTAGGAACAATGACTTTTGCTTGTAAAGTTCACCCTAGAATCCAATGTGCTAGACATTGTATGTTGTTTGCTTGCTTTGAGGCCCTGCTAGAGGCCATAGCTGCACGGAATAAAGTGCGTCCATACAAATCATGGTAGTTCATGCATTTTTCTGAAAATCAAAATGTCTCTTTGCATTTAGGCATATAGGAAAGATTCATTACTGCTATATGATGCATGTTACTTTACGCAAGCTTAAAATGAACACCACACACATACACATCATTTAAACATTGGGGAGTTGGATTTCATCACCAACCCTCAATTCAGTCTAGTGACGTTGGAATTCATCTCCTTCCATTGGCTTGCCCCCTAGAGCTTCCTAGAAATAGATTGAGAAACTTACTTATAGTGGTACTAAGTTACTTGTGCTCAAACTGTCTCCCACTATTGGAACAATCATTGGTTCAGAGTGGAAGAGCTAGGTGAACCCCCCACTAGGACTTCAGTGGTGTACCCTAGCATATTTTGGGAAAATCATGTTTGGCATGGGTGTACTTGATTATCACTATGGATGAGTCTTCTCATTCTTAATCCAAGAACAAAAGCAAGAAATCAAAGGAACAACAAATCATCAAAATACAACAAATAGTTTAGGACACACTTAAATTGATAATCAAGATAAACATTTGCTTGATATTGTTTGCGTACATTGAATTGCAACTCAAAAGACAAATTCCTAAAAGCAAAAATGGTCAAAACAAGAAGTAAACATCCTCGGTCTGATGCCGAAGGAGAGTCTGAAGCAGCCCATACCCATAGGCGAAGTCGTAGTCATATTGGATGACCTACCCGCAAGACCGTGAGACGTAGGTCCATGAGCCTAAGGGGTGATAACTCAACCCTTGGGGGTTCTCCTCGAGAAACCCCAAGTAGGGAACTACATCATGGAACAAAGTCACATAAACAAAGAGAGGCTTCAAAGCCATCCTCATCAAGGAGACATGAGGGGACCTCAAAGGCCTCCTCTAAACACACAAAAACTTCTCAAAGGCATGAAGAAGCTTCAAAGGCTTCCTCCTCACATAGACATAAAGAAGGTTCTAAAGCTCAATCTTCACATAAGGATGATGAGGTTGCTACATCTCCATTCTCATGGAGAGAGCATGTGACCACAAAGCCTTCTTCATCAAGAGGGCACACAAGAGTTACAACTACTCAAGCTTCACAAGAAACATATGGAATAGGTCTGCCTACTGAAGGGCAAGAAACTAGAGAAACATCGAGTCATAGGCATCAAATAGAAGATACCCTTCACACAAGAGGAAGGATTCCCATAGACTATGACCTTATTGGAGTGAATGGCACCCCACGGGATCAGCCATGGAAAACAAGACAACTGGATGAGTTGGATAAGTTTCATCAGAGGCCAACTCAAAGAACCATAGTTACTGAGAACTCTGCATCTGGAAGTTCATGAACTATGACTTCTAAGCATACCTCTCAGTTTGGGGGTGCCTCAGAATGGCCCCATAGTAAACATACAAAATATGATCATGAAAACACTCAAACATACACTGAACAAGTTACATTAGCTAGCAAGAGCAGAGAAATAGTAGAAACCTCCTCGAGGAATCTACGCGTCAGAACCACCAAAACTAGATCAGACAAGCATGAGTCCTCTATGACAATGCATGTTGACCGCATGCGATGGTTAGAGAATGCCTTGCACAAAGAGCGAGAGCTTGTGGAAGCTCTTGAACATGAAAAGCAAAGAGAAAAACTCTTGCGCCAACATGAGCAGTGTTTAAGAGAGCAAGTTGAGCAGCTAGCTCGCATCAACCATCAAACAAATGGTAATGATCATCAAAGAGATCAATGCACTGACTCACCAAGAGAAAGGTGCACTAGACAAGAAAGTGACCCACACCAAAATCACCCTCCAAATCATGAGTGGAATCCAACTAGGGGGGAATGGTAGACTTAATAAATCAGGATCAGGCGTATCCTGGATCCCCTCGTAGGAGGGAAGAAAATGGAACAACTCAAGTGGATAGGGGGTCACCTCCATTGCCACCATGAGGGGGCCTACAAGAAGAGGAACTCCTCACCTCAAAGGCATTTCAAGCTCTTGCTAAAAATATGAAGTCCTTTGAGAAACAAGAGATGGTTGGGAACCAACCAACATTGAGCAAAATACATAATCAACCATTGTGCCCATCGGTTCCTAGCCCTGCATATCCTAAGCACTTTGAGATGCCTAGGTTGGAAAATTTTAAGGGTGAAGAAGATGCACAAGAGCATGTCACCAATTTCATCAATGCATGTTTTCATCTTGAAGACAATGATGCTCTTATGCTAAGGACATTCATCATGACATTTTTGGGCACTGCCACTCAATGGTTCAACCAATTGCCCAAGCATAGCATAACCAACTTTGAACAACTAGTAAATGCTTTTCTAAAGCATTTCTCCTTTGGTGCTAAGAGAAAAGTGAACCTTTCAGACCTGGCCAATTTGAAACATTATGATGATGAGCCAGTAATGGATTATGGGAATAGATGGAGAAAGATCATGGCAAAACTATCATTCTCCGTCCCCATAGAAGAGATTGTCCGCATGTTCACCAAAAGTTGTTCCAAACACATCTCCCTCTTGCTACAACTACAATAGTACCCCTCATTTGAGGAAGCTTTGGCATAGGCCAAACTCATTGAGGACATAAAAGTAGATGAGGGAACCATCAAACTCCGAAACAAGGAGTGGAACAAGAATGACAAAAATGGCAAAAATAAATAGAAGCAGGCAAACCCTGCCCTAGTTAATCAAGTAGTGTTGGTTGCACCTAAGGATGGGGCTACACAGCAACCCCAAAATTATCAAGCACATCCCCCACCAGCCAACTATGATCAAAAGAACTATCAAGGGAGAAACAAAGAATGAAAACCCCCTCGCTACTTTACACCATTAATAGAATCAATGCAATCAATCTTCAACCAATTGAGCGAGGTAGGAAAGATCAGATTCCTTGACATACCTCTTATAGATCCCAACCATCCTAAGCCAAAAGGATATAGGGAAGATCAGTTTTGCCCTTATCATAGGATACCGGGGCATAACATTGAGGTTTGCAATGGTTTTAAGCACCAAGTTCAAAACATGATTGAGGTGGGAGAACTCAAAGTGGACAACCCACTGGCCCCTGACAATAGAGATATGGGCATCTACAAAAACCCACTACCAAATCATGAGGCCCCTAGAGAGCAAGGGGCCCAAGTCAATCAGGTCCGAGTTGATATACCTACCCACGGATGTGTTGGGATGGTCAAAATTGTCAATATAGCAACCAGGAGTAGACGGTATGGTCAACCACAACCTCCTACAACTCCTATGAATGTCCCAACTACACCAAGGTAGAGGCAGGGGCAAAACAACCTTCCAGGTCCACCAACTCGACTTGTGGTAACTATCCGGAGTAGACTTGAGCAAAACTTACAAATGACTCTGGCTAAGCTATCTATTTATGAGCTCATACAATAGTCCCCAAAGCACAGGGAGACCTTGATGGAGATTTTAAGGTCAATTGAGATCCAACCGCAAGATCCAAATGCCTTCACCCATTTTGTGGGACAAGTACAAGAATGCTAGGAACCTATAATTCGATTCTATGATTATGAGATTAAGATAGTACCTACTACCTTACCAGACCCTCCACTGAACATTGTGGCATCAATCAATGATTTACCTTTCAAGAGGGTCTTGGTCGATACAGGTTCATCAATCAACATCATCACAACAACTGCCATAGAACACCTAAAAATCCCCAAGTCACATATCATTCCGGGAGCCTACACATTAAGAGCTTTCAATGATGCTTTATGCAATACTGTGGGAATGATAGTCTTACCTATCAAGGTAGGGCATAAGACCATCCCCGTGATGTGTCATGTCTTGGAAGGGGCCATGCAATACAACATCCTTTTAGGGTGACCTTGGATAAGGGACATGAAGTGTGTCCCTTCAATCTTACACCAATGTGTCAAGTATGTGCATGATAACAAAGTCTATATGGTGTTGGCCGATGATGAGCCATTCAAGTATGTCCATCAGGTGGATTTTCTAGGAGATTTTGTGATCCCTTCTACCCACCTGTATGTAGGGCCTTCATCTCCAATTACGCAATTGAAGGACAAAGACAAAGGGGTACAAAAAGACCCATCCACATTAACACCTCAACATGCACCCAACATGACTAATACTTCTAAGAAACCATCAACGTCTAAGCCACAAGATAATCAGAAGCTAAAGGCACCCTTAGTCGAGGAAAGAAAGCCTAGGGAAGTGCTAACCATAGCCATTGAGGAAGGTCCAAGTCCCATGGATGAAGAAGATCTCCAAGAGCAAGTCGAAGATGATGATTACCATCCTGCTTCACCAGTGTCATCCGTGGGGTCATCCACATCGCATGCAACCATACACTTGGCAAGCATAGGGATAGGAGAATACCTTGTGTAGAACATAACATTCACACCTATCATAGAATCTACACAAGACATGGGAAAACCAAAAGACTTGAGACCACCAGTGGGAATAGTGGTTCCACTTGGAATCCCTCCCAACCAGACAAACTTTGTCTATGTTGGACTAGACTGTGCCCATAAGTCTACTAAAGAGGAAGAGGAAAATGATGAATTATTCACTATTAATGTTTATTACCTCTCTAATCCTGAGTTTTCTCTAAGCTACTTTGAACGTTGCCATTGGCATGGTTACGATCTTGGTATATATGAGCAGGGGCGTAGGCGGCCACTCGAGCCACAATACCAGCTTCCTACTGATAGGTTTGGGGTAGGTTACCACATCAGATGTCGGGATGACTCTTTGGTAGTAGCTTTAGATAGATTGAGCTTGGGGTTAGGAGAAGACATCAATTTTATTCCTTATCACCCACTAAGTTCAAGTCTTATGTGCAATAGACAAGTGGTCGTAGTGAACATCCCACCGCCTGAGACATATCATCCAAGACTCACAACTGATGCCATCCCAGTAGGATACAACTCATGGGATGATGAGCAAGAAGAAAATAGATATGTGGCAAGTGATGATGAAGCACAAGAGGGCTTGGCCTATCATGGGCCTCACTATTTACAAAGCTTTACTTGGTCCATCCATAATGAGAGTGGATACATATCAGATGAAAGTAGCTATGAGTCAGAGGACTCGATAGAGAGAGCCTACTTAGGACCAAGGCATTGGCCCCATGGCATGGGGCAAGAAACTAATGCAAATGGCATCTTCATAAGTGACGAGGAGTATGAGGATGAGACAGAGATGGCCTACTTGAGGCCAAGATACGTGCCCCATATCTTAGGGCCGCACACTAATGCCAATGGATTCTTCATAAGTGATGAAGAATATGAAGATGAGATAGAGATGGCCTACCTAGGGCCAAGGCATGAGCCCCTTGTCTTAGGGCCACATACCAATGCTAACAATTTTTGGATAAGCGATGATGACTTTGACTCCAAAACTGAGATGGCTTATCTTGGGCCTCACCACTTGCGGCAAGTTGACATGCTGGTAGAGAGAGAGGTGGCACTTCATGCCATAGACCCTCATCTATGATTTTTGGGGAGACCTGTTGACCTAGCTGCCATTCACCAAATGGTCAATCCCCCTCTGCCTACATTCAGAGAGCGGTTAGAGCCCAATGATCCTATTATCCACCCTGCTCATGGGCCAGATCCAGAAATTCCCATTCCTCCAGAGCCTCATCATGAGTATGGAAGGGAAACCTCTGAGATAATATTGCACCCATGTGGTCCTGGAGATTTCATTCCATCCATCAACACAATCTCCATTGATTTGACCACTCCACTTCATAATCTAGTCGATCCCACAAAACCTTTGTGTATTGATACAGAGGCAATTGATTGGGACCACACTGATTCACCCATAGAGCCTGAAGATATTTTCCCTAATGAAGAGATGTTACAACCATTTCATTTTGCATCAGGTTGTGCATATGACGTATTTCATGCTGGTTTGGATCCTGAGTCAGTAGGACCTATAAATCCCGTCGATGACATTCACTTGATACCCACACCTCATCAGCTAGAGGATGGGTCACATATGGCTGTAGAAGCGACTTTTGAGGTGGACATCAGTGATGATCCTACTCAACCAAAGAAAGTCAAGTTCGGAGAAAGTCTATCTCCAGAAGAACAAGCCATCATAATTCCTCTCCTGAAAGAGAGGCCAAATATTTTTGCTTGGACTTACAAAGACATGCCTGGGATAGATCCAAAGTTAGTTGTTCACAACCTTTCACTGGATCCCATGAAGAAACCAGTCAAGCAAAAGTTGAGAAAAATGCATCCCACCATCGCTTTGATGGTAAAGAATGAATTGCAAAAACTATTGGATGCAGTTTTCATAGTTCCTATCGACTACCCTGAGTGGGTGTCCAACATGGTGCCCATGGGGAAACCCGATGGAAGAGTTCGAATTTGCACAGACTTTAGAGACTTAAATAGGGCAACTCCAAAGGATTCATTCTCGTTGCCAAACATAGATGCTCTTGTTGATGCCACCGCAGGTCATGAGATGCTTTCCCTAATGGATGGTTTTTCTAGATACAATCAAATCTAGATTAAACCCGAAGACCAGCACAAGACTACTTTCATTACTCCATGGGGAACATTCTATTACAAAGTGATGCCATTCAGGCTCAAGAATGCTGGTGCCACCTACCAGCGAGCCATGACATACATATTCCATGACTACATGCACAAGATCTTAGAGGACTACATGGATGACTTACTCGCTAAGTCTTTCCTGCGGCAAGAGCACGTTGAAGTCCTTAGACAAGTCTTTAACCGCCTCATTGAGCACAATGTAAGATTGAATCCTAAGAAGTGTGTATTTGGCGTAACTTCTGGAAAGATTTTGGGATTCATCATTTCTAAGAGAGGCATCGAGGTCGATCCGACAAAAGTGAAGGCTATACTAGAAATGGCCACCCCTACCAACATTAGGGAATTAAGAAGCCTTCAAGGCAAGATAGCATCCATAAAATGGTTCATTGCACAATTATCAGACAAGTGTCGACCCATGAACCGGTTGCTATGCAAGGATGTCCCATTTCATTGGGATGAAGAGTGCCAACAAGCCTTTTCAGAGATCAAAACATACCTGGCCACACTGCCAGTGTTGGCTCCACCAAGGCCAGACATTCCATATTTGCTATACATATCGGCTACTAATTTTGCTTTGGGCACCATGTTAGCCCAAAAGAATGTGCAAAACAAAGAGCAAGCCGTATATTACATTAGTCACACCTTGGTGAGTTATGAGCTGGGATATGCGTATGTCAAAAATTTGTGTTTAGTAGTGGTCTTTGCAACTCAAAAGTTGTGACACTACATGTTGAGCCATACAACCTACGTTATATCCAAACAAAATCCTTTACAGTACATGATGAACAAGACATATCACAATACTCGTACTGCAAAGTGGATCATGCTACTGACAAAATTTGATCTAGAGTTCATAAGCCAAAAGTCCATCAAGGGACAAGTCATAGCAGATCAACTAGCAGAGGCTCCTCTTCAGGATAGCAAGCCTCTCACCATAGAGTTTCTTGATGATGCAGTCTTTGCATTATCAGATCCGCCTGAACTCGAAGAACCTGAGAAAGAAAGAGACATGTCATTGTTCTTTGATGGTTCAAAATGTGAGCAAGGGGGCGGAGTAGGGATAGTATTTATCACATCGTAGGGCACGTCGTTGCCCTTATCATTCAAACTAGACTTCCCTTGCACAAACAACAACATAGAGTATGAGGCTTTGATCTTGGGACTCCAAATAGCCATAGCAATGGGTATTAAAATATTGAACATCTTTGGTGACTCCTTGCTCATAGTAAATCAAGTTAAAGGCCTATTCCAATGCAGGTGCCCACTCCTAAAATCTTACAAGGAACTTGTTGACACCTACCTAGCCCAGTTGGAATGGTATGACATCGAGGCAATCCCTCGTACATCAAACAGATTTGCAGACACCATGGCCTCTCTGGGATCCTTAATCCCTCAGAATCCATCCACTGATTTTACAACCGTTCATGTGAAAGTGCTCTCGCACTCAACAATACAACGTGAGGCTTTGGACAATCAAGCATCAGTCAACATGATCAACATCGAACCTAATCAGGATTGGTCCGTCATAGCTAAAGACTTCTTGCAAACAACACCTTGGGCATCTTTGGTTTCTCAAGGACCTACAGAGTGTGGCACGACCATTCACCATAGAGTTGTTTCTCAATATGTGTTCGCACATGCTGGATCATAGGAGGAACATGTTGTTTTATCAATAGAAGTTGTGGCTTATCAGGATTGGCTTTCCCAATTATGGGATTTCCTGAAGCTGGGAATGCTACCGCAAGACCTATCGCATGGTGAAAGATGAACATTTAAACAAAAGGTGACTAGGTACATTTTTCTAGGAGAAGTCCTCTATAGGTGAGGTTATGATGGAGTACTCCTTCATTGTCTTGAGCCCCATGAAGCATCCTGGGAAATTTTGCAAGCTCATGATGGTACATGTGGTGGCCACTTTAGTGGCATGGCTATTGTTAAGCGTATCTTAAGGATGGGTTATTATTGGCCCACTATGGAAAAATATTGTTGTGAGTATGTCAAGAAATGCATTAAG
This sequence comes from Wollemia nobilis, assembly GCA_028583015.1. NCBI lineage: Eukaryota > Viridiplantae > Streptophyta > Pinopsida > Araucariales > Araucariaceae > Wollemia > Wollemia nobilis. Next base: position 36,884,005 of record JAQPPZ010015824.1, on the reverse strand, counting down.
TGCCAACATCATGCAAATCTCACCCATTTGCCATCACAAGCCTTGCAACCCATCCAAGCAGCATGGCCATTCTCATAGTGGGGACTAGACTTGGTGGGGAAGATCTCACCCCCATCCTTGGGCCGACACACATTCATCATAATGACCACTGAGTATTTTACTAAATGGGTCAAAGTGATCCCCTTAACATTGACAACTGGACCAAGGATTGCGGAGTTTATACTCCACAATATCATAAGTCGTTTTGGGGTCCCTTCAAAGATAATATCGGATAATGGGCCATCTTTCAAGAACAAAAATGTGTATGCTTTAATGAACAAATACCATATTCAACACAATTTTTCAATGCCTTATTATCCACAAGCAAATGGGCAAGCAGAAGCCTCAAATAAAACAATCATCTCCATCTTGAGGAAGATGGTAAAATAAAATCATAAGGATTGGCACTTGCAATTACCTCTTGCACTATGGGCATACAGGACTAGTGTGTGAACGCCCATTGGGGCAACACCATTTTCACTTGTATATGGCACTAAGGCCATCATGCCCTTAGAGTTGGAGATTCCAACCTTGCGAGTAGCCATGAAGGACTTCATAGATGATGACACCGCATGACAAGGCCGCCTTGATCAGCTAACACTTCTTGATGAACGTTGAGTCAATGCCTTGGAGCATTTTTGCATTTATCAGAATCGCCTTGCATGAGCTTACAACAGTAAAGTCCACTTGAGGGAATTCAAAGTTGGGGATCTTGTGCTCAAAGAAAACCAATAGAACTCAAATCTGCCATCGCACCTATGAGATAAATTTATGGCAAACTGGATAGGCCCCTACATGATTTTAGAAAGTGAAAGGACACTCGTACACCTTCCTCTCTTGCTTCTTCTGAATCCGAATAATGCAAATAAAGATACTATCGAATGGAAATAATTCTCAAAAATATAAAACAACAAATGAAGACTTAAATGAAATGCAATGCCACTCAAGGTGGGCACTCCCTCGTCGTGAAGGCAATAATGCAATTTGCAGATGATAAAAGAATAAAGAGATGATTCATTAAAATAAATCTATTCTATCCTAAATAGTGAGACTACTTAATTCACTTGGAACCTAACATAGTCGGCTATGTTAGGGTTGTAGCATGACTCCCCTACTCGGAAAGCTTTGTCCTCAAAGCTGGAAATGATTGGAAAATACTTTCAGACTCCCAGGTTGCATCTTCTTCAGGTAAATCCTGCCACTTGATGAGAAATTCTTGGATGTGACGAGATCTGAGTCTGCATGATCTGGTTTGTAGCACTTCTTTTGGTTGTAGATGGATACACCCTTCTTCATCCAACACTGGTAATTCTGACTGAGAGTGTACCTTCTGGCCCATCACCTTTTTGAGATAGGAGACATGAAATATTGGGTGTATGCGAGAGGCTTGGGGTAACTCGAGTTGGTATGCTACCTCGCCAATGTGATGCATAACTTTATAAGGACCATAGAATCGTGGTGACAACTTCTGACTGGATTTGAGCTTTAATGACAACTGCTTGTAGGGTTGAAGATGTAGGAACACCATATCACCAATATTGAATGTTTGTTCGAAACGCTGCTTGTCCTATTGCTGCTTCATACGATTTTGTGCTTGTACCAAATTATCCCTCAAGATAGTGAACATTACTTGTCGCTTTTGTAACCAATCGTCAACTTGAGCTACTTTGGAGGATCCTGGTACATAATCGACAATTTTTGGTGGCTTTGTTCCATATAATGCTTCAAAAGGAGACATCTTAGTGGAAGAATGATAAGAAGTATTGTACCACCATTCCGCTAATGACAACCATTGACTCCATTGATATTGTTTATCCTAAACAAAACATCTTAGGTAGGTACCCAAACATTTGTTAACTACCTCCGTTTGACCATCTGTTTGTGGATGGTATGTAGAAGACATACTTAATTTGGTACCACTAAGTCGAAATAATTCTTTCCAAAAATTGTTGGTAAATATGGGATCACGATCACTTACAATATTTTTGGGCATTCCATGTAATTTAAAAATTGAATCCATAAATACCTTGGCCACTTTGCTTGCTGAAAATGGATGTTGTAAAGCCTGAAAATGAGCATATTTGGAAAGGCGATCAACTACCATGAAAATTACTATTTTTCCTTTTGACTTAGGTAGTCCTTCAATAAAATCCATGGATATATGTTCCCACTGGCGATCTGGAATAGGTAGTGGTTGAAGTAACCCAGGTGACTTAATTATTTCCCCTTTATTGCGTTGACAAATTTCACATTCAGCTACCCACTGTTTGACCTCTGCTTTTAACCCTTTCCAACAAAAGGATTGTTTAATTCACATGTATGTTTTCAAAAACCCAGAATGGTCTGTTGATGGAGACGAGTGTGATTCTTCAAGAATCTGTGTTTTAAGTGGTGAATTGTGGGGAATGTAAATATGATTCTTCTTGCATAGTATTTTGTCGTCATAAGTGAAAATAGGGTACTTTGAAGATCCCTGAGATAACTCCTATATTATTTGAGTTGTTTCACTATTGGACACCCATTCTTCTTGTAACTGAGATACCCATTGTGCACATGGTCTGAAGATAGCATTGATGACTACTTCATCCTCGTATTTTCGTGATAATGCATCAGCCGCTACATTCTCTTTTCCTTTTTTATATTCAATCACAAAATCATATCCCAATAATTTAGTCAACCACTTATTTTGTTTTGGATAAGAAAACCTTTGTTCTAAAAAATGCTTGAGACTATTGTGATCGGTTTTAATAACAAAGTGGCTATTGATTAAGTAATGCCTCCATTTCTCTACTGCATGTAGAATAGCCAACATTTCTTTTTCATAGGTAGATTTACCCAAATTCTTTCCTGAAAGTTGTTTACTTTCAAATGCTAATGGATGACCCTCCTGCATTATTATTGCTCCAATACCTATTCTAGAAGCATCGCATTCAATGACAAATGGCTTTTGAAAATTAGGAGTAGCCAACACTAGAGTAGTACACATTGCTTTCTTGAGAGCCTTGAAGGCGTTGGTAGCTACTTCAGACCATTTAAAAGCATATTTCTTGGTGAGAGTTGTTAGAGGACCTACAATTTTACCATAGTTACGCATAAATTTGTGATAATATCCCGTGAGACCCAAAAAACCATGAAGTTTCTTGATGGTTTTAGGTAATGGCCAATCTTGTATTACCTTAATCTTATTAGGATCCACTTTAACACCTTCCTGAGATACTATATGACCTAAGTACTCAACTTCTTGAACACCAAAGGAGAATTTAGATCTTTTGACAAACAACTTTTCTTTGCGTAGGATATGGAGAACTCTGTCCACATGTACTAAATGATCTTTCCATGATTTGCTATAGATGAGTATGTCATCAAAGAAGACTAGAACAAATTTTTGTAGGAATGGGTGAAACACTTGGTTCATGAGACTTTGGAATGTAGATGGTGCATTAGTGAGACCAAAAGGCATGACCAAAAATTTGTAATGACCTTCATGCGTTCGAAAGGTGGTTTTGGGAATATCCTCATCCCTAACTCGGATTTGGTGGAACCCTAAATGTAAGTCCAATTTGGTGAAGAATTTGGCACCATGTAGCTCATCTAGTAAATCATCAATGACAGGAATAGGAAACTTATCTTTGATTGTGATTTTATTGAGAGGATGAAAATCGGGACACATACGCCAAGAGTTGTCTTTTCGATGAGCTAAGACGACAGGTGAGGAATAAGGACTAGTACTATGATGAATGACACCATGGTCTAAAAGTTCTTGGACAATCTTCTCAATTTCTATTTTTTGGGGTTGGGGATATCGATAAGGACGACCATTGGGTGGAAGACTACCAGGAATTAGATGTATGGCATGGTCATGAGATCTTTTGGGAGGTAGGCCTATGGGTTCCTGAAAAACATCCTCATAGTTAGACACAATGTGTTGGAGATCTTCCTCTTTGATTTCTGTCGTATTTTGATCTAACTTTTCAATGCAATTGATTCGGGCTATGAATCCCTCACCATATTTTCTTAACAACTTTTCCATGCTATGTGAGCTTACAACTTTTGATGGAGGCATGGGTAGTCCTTGAAGATGGATGATCCTCCCATTGGCTTGCCATTCCACAAAGCGATGTTTGTGATTAAAACCTACTGTGGTTTCTAACTGTTCCATCCATGCAACACCTAAAATAACCTCTGAATTTCCTAATTCCATAACAAAAAGAGGACCTTGCCAAGTATACATACCCATTTGTAGTGAAATAGAAGATGTCTTACCGAGACATTGAGAAACTTCCCTGCTTGCTGTTTTGACTTGAAATCGATCTTGACTAGAAGAGAAGACATGCAGACCCAAAGTTCTTGCAAGTCTTGCATCAATGAAGTTGTGAGTACTTTCGGAATCAATTAGTACCATCACCCACTGCTTTCGAATGAAACCTGCCACCTTGATTGTATGGTGAGAAGATAACCCCATAAGGGCATGTATTGAAATAGTCATGGTATCCTCCTCAGCAACCACTTCATCTTGTGCATTTTGATCCTCAACTGGGAAATCCTCAGGTGTGTCGTAGTCTTCTGGTTCTTCTTCTTCATGGTCTGTGTATTCCATCTGAAAGTTTTGGCATTGTGGACATGCTTGTTCCTTTGGATGATGAGTGCAACATTTGTAACAAAAGTATTTAGATGGTTGATCATTTCGACGAAAGGAGTTGTTATTGTTATGGAATTGTGGCCTTCCATATGAATCACGTCTGGTGGATGGGCCTCCTTGTACCTTTGTTTCTGCCAACTCGAAAATCCTTATACATTCATCCAATGTGGATGGGTTTTGTATGTTTACTTCAACTCGAATATGTGCTTTTAGTCCATTTTGAAAAGCTGCTACTACCATGTCTATTTTTATCTCATCTACGTAGTGAAGCATACTGGTAAATTCTGACACATAATCCTCTATGGACCTTATTTGCTTGAGTGCTAACAATCTTACGATGTAAGAACCTGAGGAACCTTTGTCGAATCTATGAAGAAAAGCTTGTTGGAAATGATCCCAAAGGTAAGCTTCATCAGGCCTCTCACGTTTGAGCCAAGTGAACCATTGATAAGCATCATTGCCTAATTTTGTTGTTGTAAAGGAGACTCTTTTGTCGTCTTGAATTTGGTAGACCTGTAAGATACCTTCCATTTTGGCTAGCCATCCACGTGGGTCATTACCTTCAAAGGTAGCCATGTCAATGCGAGGATAATTAGGAGGACCTCGTGGTTGATAGTTGTTTCTTTCATGCTCATTATAGTCCCTTTGGCGTTGGTTGTTATTTTGGTAGGTCCTGTTATTGTCCCTTGGTGGATTCCTCGTATTTGTGGTATACCATTCATCCTGATCACTGTGGTTGGGTGGTTGATTATTTTGGCCTGTTTGGTATGTATTGTGGTTGTGTTAAACCTCAGTGCTCCAGTGGTCATTACTAGGATGAGTGTATTGGGCCAAATTTTCTATTCGATGTGTTAGATTTTCAATGTTGGTTACTAGTTTTAGTAGTATATCATTATTGATTGGTGTGGAGTGACTATTCTCGTCTTGAGTGAGGTTCACTTGTGAGGAAGTTGGAGAGGTATTGGAAGCCATTGGATTAATTGCTCGGTGATTTGTATTGAAGCTACCAATTCTTAAAGGGGAAGGAGAACTTTTTGCACCTTGGCTTCGACGAGGTCTTCTTGTCTCTTGGGGAGACTCCCAACTTGATAGTCGACCGTCAGCTCCTTTATACCACTTTTTAACCATGCACTATCGAGAACCCTAAAAATTTGGTTTTTGCTTTATTTGTCATGCCCACTGTGACGCAGAATTTGTAGTTGATTTCACAATGGCTAGATCTCTCCTTATGACACAACACAAAGGAAGAACTGAAACCAAAATTGATGCGATACGAAGGAAGAACCACATCAAACATGAAATGAAGGAAGAACAACGATAGAAAACCTGACGCAACACTTAGGAGATAACGACAGAAGAAAATCCACAAATGAAAAAAGGAGAACAAAAAATGACAAACGAAAAGAGAAAGAACAGGAGGAAGCACCCACCTGACATGACAAGAAGGATAACAGAGACACTACAAGCCTAACGTGACATGTAAGAGATACAACACACAGAGGAAGAACCACACCTAAAGCCCCTAAACACCACTAATATTTGTGAAGGAAAGACTACTACGTGATCGCAGTCACGACCAAAAAGGAGTGACTAACAACAATTAAACCGTGCTTGGGCCAACACAAAAAGAATGTGGGATATTTGACAAAAGGAAAAAATATATATATATCGACGACGCAAATACGTGATGTCAACGCTAAATTAAATTAGCATTACCTTAGGTTAGGGCTTAATAAATGCATTTTTTGCACTCAGTTATTGGTTAGCAGCTTTGCTAAAACCAAGTGTTGTATTTCTACCGTTTCTTTATGAATTTGATAGTTGATCGTGTGGCTTCTATGACTAACTCCTCACCAGCCAAATAACACTCGAAGGACTGCGGTTCCTTGTGATTGTTTGTTACGGAGGCGCTTTCTGCCGCGTTCTGTTAATGCTTCTTTTGTAGCATGAATTTAAACGATTCACTACAGCTATTTCCCTTTTTTGCATGATGCATCGGCATAACGTCCACTGTTTGAAGATGCTTAAGCTCCTTCTCACCCGAATCGAAAACCCTGTTTGAAGACTCGACGATAGAAGAGTTCCCTCCTAAAATTGTAACACGACATTCGGGATTACAGAGTGCATTGACAACACTATCTCGGGATAGCGAACGTACTGTCTCGCTGCTATATCAAGAATCAAATATCCAAGAGAGTTATGCTAGTATTGTAGTTTGAATCTGATACCACTTAAAAGGACACCCGTACACCTTCCTCTTTTGCTTCTTTTGAATCCGAATAATACAAATAAAGATACTATCGAATGGAAATAATTCTCAAAAATATAAAACAATGAATGAATACTTAAATGAAATGCAATGCCACTCAAGGTGGGCACACCCTCGCCATGAAGGCAATAATGCAATTTGCAGATGATAAAAGAATAAAAGAGATGATTGCTTAAAATAAATCTATTCTATCCTAAATAGTGAGACTATTTAATTCAATTCGAACCTAACATAGTTGGCTATGTTAGGGTTGTAGCAGAAAGGGTTGGTATTGGAGCATATCACCTTGCATCATTGGATGGTATTGAAGAGCCTAAACCTCTCAATATCATTCACTTAAAGGTATTTTATACATTAAAAAAAAAATTCAAATATGTCAAAAATAAAAAAAACATTCAAATATGTCAAAAATAAAAAAACATTCAAATATGTCAAAAATCGAAATACAAAAGCAATCAAAATGCTCCAAGGGTATCTTCACACCGCTTGGTCACCTTCATCACAAAAATATCCAAAGGTATCTTAAAGCCCTTTGGTCAAAATCAATCAAAAATGCTCCAAGGGTATCTTCACATCGCTTGGTCACCTTCATCACAAAAGCTCCAAAGGCATCTTAAAGCCCTTTGGTCAAAATCAATAAAAAATGCTCCAAGGGTATCTTCACACCACTTGGTCACCTTCATCACAAAAAGCTCCAAAGGCATCTTAAAGCCCTTTGGTCAAATCAAACAAAAATCTCCAAAGGCATCTTAAAGCCCTTTGGTCAAATAACAAAATCAAAAAACACAAAAACAATACAAAAATATAAAATACAAAAACATTTGCATTTCACACTTGCATTCACATAAGTTGCATTACATCCATTGCATTTGCATATGTTATGATCACATTCTAGAAAAATATGCCACAGTTTGTACCACAACCCAAAATCTCAAATCCACCTCCATCCATGCACTCATGTATATAACTGTGTTTGTCAACACAACCATTTCATGTTGCTATGCAAAATAGGCTAAGATTATCCTGTTATTCAAACATGTCTAGTGGTCTTATCAGCTTTTGTAGAAAGCCACCTTGATTAGTAGAAGGTAAGGTCTAGTTGTGATAATGCCTTGGATATTCAAGATCCCGTCACTAATTGAAACACTAAAATCCTAGTTGGTACAAGGAAAAGATGAAAGTTGTGAAGCGGTCTAGGTTACCTTAAGTGAAAAGGATCTTCCTTGCTTATCCCCTTGTGCGATCGGTTTAAAGGTGCTGAGAATTGGCAAAAGGACAAGCTTCGCCCTATCCAAATCCCTTGCTTAAATCAAAATAAGCAAAAGCCCAAAGCAAAGTACAAATTCAAAAAGCCAAGCATACATTCCAGATTTCAAAGCAATGATCCGATACACAAATCAGAGATTCCAAGAATCCTCGCTCAAAGAAAAATCAATAAAAAATAAACAATGATTTTCATCACTACATATGAGCAAAATAAACAGTGATTATCATCACTACAAGAATCCTCACTCAAGAAAAAAATCAATAAAAAATAAACAATGATTTTCATCACTACATATGAGCAAATATCCAAAGCCAAAAGGAAGAAAAGAAGGGAATGAAGCTTGAATCCCTAGAATTCTCAGCATTGTACAAAACTAGAAGGAGAAATCCTTATGCATGACGATATGTCTACCACAATTGCTTCATGCATTTGTGTAGACCAATGTTTGAATGTGGATGAGCTAGCTTAGGTAACCCAATATTGCCTAGTGGTATAGTCCAACTAAGTCCAACTTAGGACGAGACGAACACTTGAGAATCCCTGATCTTAGCAATGGGCTGAAAGAATCCCACCTAACATCGGAGGAAATGCTTGAGTTCTATCTCAAAATATACAATCACTTGCACACACAGAGATCATGAATATCCAGGTCCATGGTAAAAGCCTTACTTTTCAAAAGTCTAGAGTGGTCAATAGACAACTTGTTGATAGGATAACTAGAGTGGTTGAGTTTTAGGAACAACCAAAAATAATTCCTACATAAGCAAAAAATCATATCACCAATCACACCAACAACTTTCTTCATAAGCTTCTATAAATTAGGGGGTATTAATAAAATATATGAGATACCGATTATATGTCAAAAATGATATTTAGATGACCACTGATTATTTTATATTTCTTAAATTACAGAAGCTTATCCAGAAAATACATTCATCCCACACCATTACATTGCACACATGGATGGAGTAAATGATCAATTCTCATGATTAGAATGATTATTAAAACAAAATCCATGGTTATTATACTTTTTGTGGTATCACACATTAGATTGTCAAAATCATAGCATATACATTCTTTGTGTTTTGAGTAATTAAAACATACAAGTTCATTCACATTAGATTACATATTACATTCACCATATACATAGCACATTGCACATTGCATTTACCATATCATAACATAAGTTAAGTGCGCACACTGAAATCAAAATCAAACATGCATTTAACATACCAACATCGCATCCACAAAAACACAAGTCATTAATCATCCATCATCACATTATAAAGCACATCATAAAACACATAAGCAATATCCATTTGCATACAATCATAAATCCATCATCAAATCACTGCATAATACATCACATCATATCACAATAGGTAGATCATATCACATCTACATGAGCATCTATCTCAATATCCACATCACCACCAATATCATCTATCATCTATCATATATCATATATGTCAAATCATCATAATACCATCATCACATCTCATCATAAAACAAATAAAACAAAAACATGAGCAATAAATGATACACATAATGAGTCATAAACATAAAGATATCATATAAATGTGTGTGTCAAATAGATGGGTATACAAAACTGCCCATAGGGCTATAGTCATATAGGTCAAGCCAACCTCAAAAATGATAAACTAAGAGCATCATCAATCAAATACAGGGCTTGAACCTCCTGCACCACCTCTCCCAGTGCCACCTCCCCCTATGGCGGTGTCACGGGTCAAATGGTGTGAACCTGTCGGTCTCTCTGTCCGAGTCCTGGTCCTCTGGCTAGAATGGGTGAAAGACTACCCTAAGATGGAGCACCCACTGACCTATGAACCGCCTACACCTGGTGCCTCCCTGGGGACAAGCCCATGCCTCTTGAGCTACATATGGAGGGTGGTAATATGACCAACATGCCCATGGATCATCGTCTCATACTCCTCTAATAGTGACCTCAGGTGTAGAACCTCTACCCCTGAGTCTATCCCTGTAGCACCCTATGGAGTAGAGGGAGGTACAACAAACTGCATCCTAGCAGCACCACCCTCGATAGTAGCCTGCAAAGCCTGGATCTATAGTGTGAGCTACTCTATGGTGGCATCCCATTGTGCAATAGTGGCATCTCACTACTCTACCTAGATCTTGGTCGACTGGAGCTCAACCTCGACCTCATGCAGTTGTGCTCTCAGAGGAGAATCTCTCTCCTCGAGCTCTAACTCCTCCTCATCCTCCGTAGGAGCCTCCTGCTCCTTCGCTACCACCTACTCTATTGGCTGGCCCCATACCTCAGTCCTAGCTTGGACTCTACGCCCTACTGGATCTGTATCATCACCTCCACCATCATCCTCGTGACCCAAGCTACCATCGCCACACCACATCCGATCCCCCCACCACTGAGTGTATGCCTCTATAACACCCCTAGTGACTCTTGGGTCAACTTCTAGGGCATCCTCCTCAGCTGACAACTCTATGATCCATGGTAGGGGAGATCTCCCTCTGCTATGATGCGCCTATATACAAATGGAACCAGAGGCACATCCTGTTGCAGCCCATACTGATGAAGAACTTAGGAGTAGAAGAAATACTCCTGGATGCCAACCTTGCGGTCGATGAGCCACCGCTCACGCCGCGTCCTCGCTATGAAACTAGCAGGATCATCCCAAGCTGGGCACTCATGATATGGTTGCCACATGACATCACTGGCCTTCAGCCCAGTAAAAGTAGTAGTGTAGTGGGGAAGCTCCCCCGCATGAGGGCGGCTCTTGCATAGCTCGTGCTCTCGAGCCCATCTAGCAGCATAGCACTGCATCCGCTCCTCCATAGTTGTAATCTCGGTAGGAAGCCCTCTGGGATGATCTACCTTGATGTGCTCCCATCCCCAGACCTGTAGAAGCAAGCTACAAGCAATGTCGATGCGACCTCATCGATGGATGTGGTACAACTCATCATAGCACTGAGCCAACAAAGATCTACCCCATGCATAGATGATAGGCTCCACACTATCCAAAAAATCTTGAACCATCACCAAAAGGTTCCACGAGAACCTCAAACCTGAGCAATCTGGAATCAAGATATTGTTGATGATTATCAACAACACTGCATGCCTCGCAGAGAAGACATCCACCTCATACCACTACGATATGGACACTCCCCCAAATTTGGTGTCCTTGAGAGCCTACGTAGAGCGCCCTCCGAACACCCGAGTGAAAACAATAGTCTGATCATTAGTGGCCGAAGAGACAATGGCCACTCCATCAAAGGGGATCTAGAATATCCTATACACATCTTTCGGCATGATGGTCATCTCACCGGTAGGAAAGTGGAAGGTATTGGTCCGAGGGTCCCATCGATGGACCAAAGTCATAAGGTAGGCATGATCTACCATAATGGTGGGCAGTCTGGTGACATACTGAAGCCCATGGGCTTTGAGCCAAGCCCAATCATCGACATCCAAGAGGGGCAGAAGTGTATTCATGAGCTTCGGGTCCCGAGCTCGAGCAGTAAGAATCTAACAGCAAAAGAAAATGAATCATAACTACAATGCATCTAAGGCATAATTCACAATAAACATGAAAATAATGCAAAATATGATAGGCTATTCTAAGTCTAAGCAAAGGGAAAAAATTGCACCTAATCAAACAAATCAAAAATAAAAAAAATCAATAAGTCAACCCAAAAAATGCACCAAAAATAAAAAATTTCACTAAGTGTTCTTGGCCGCTATCGCCTACAACGGCCAAAAATCGACCGTTGAAGCTGATAGTGGCCAAGCCCCAATGGTCAATTTTTTGATCGTTGGGATTCAAATCGGCCACTGCCAGCGACAACGGCCAAGTTGTAGGCCTTCCTGGCCGCTCTGATCGATAGCGGCCAATGGGTAGCGAGGCAGACGCATCGACCCTAGGCCAGAAAATACCAAAAAAATGTAACAAAAGCAACAAAGATAAAATGGGGACAAGCCCACCACATAAAAACCTAAACTAAGCCTAGCTACAGGTTTTCATTCATTGCCAGCAAGCTTAATGGGGTTCAATTACCGATTACTTAATGTGGTTCAGTTTTACCCAAAACAAAAATAAACAAGCAGGGTTAAGGTTTGAGGGAGTACTCGAGAAGCTCCGGCTCCTCCACCCGAAGACGCTTCACCCCGTGCAACCATAATCTTCCAAATTGTAGAAACACTCCAAGTTGCAGAAGTCACTTTCACCTCAGAGCTCAAGAAAGTAGAATTGACAGCTGGCAAAGTGAAAAGACAAAACCCTAGGGTATCTTTTATATTGCCTTAGCCGCTTTTGACATCAGCGACCCGAATCTTGTGGCCACCTAGGATGAGAGCGGCCACGGCCAGGCACTTGGTGGCCACTGGACCTGACAGCGATCGAGATCCTAAGCAAAAATAAGTTGTTTCCCTCCAAGAGAAGCAACCAAAAACATCAAATAAGCATATTTTGGTGGTTCATAATCACCATAATGATCAAAATAACAAAAAAAATTGCATAAAAACAAATTCTCAAGCAGACCTCGTATTCAGTTACCTACTCTATCAACTTGGCGATTGCAACGACTCACACTCCATGCAACTCGATAAGATGAGTAAGTTACCATAAGGCTACTTGGGGAAAAAACATTCATTTTGGAACCACGATGCATCATTTCAAACCCGAAGAAGACCAAAATGGTTGGACTACTCCACGGGTGTGATAAAATCATCTTCGTTCCCTTATGAGATCAAAAACATTGAGCCAAAGTGATACAATATGAGCATAAATAGAATCACTCATCCTAACTCCCTAAGAAGGCTCTTGATAGCCAGACCACTCCTCGGGATAAGGATGGATGATTATCATAAACAGTTGGAGTCACACTTGGATGGGGGTTCACCCATTGAAAGAACAAATGTTAGAAAGAAACCAAGTTAGTCATATTGGTCAAGCGACTTGTCGCTTTATTCATCGCCTTTTCCTCACCAATTCACTATGTGAGGAGGTAGTTCAAATCTTCAAAATAATCATAGTCAAAATCAACAATAGATCACTCGATCATATCAAAATTGTGTTTGTCCTATGAATCATTGCATACAACAATCACATAATTTCCCTTGTTTTTTGGGAACGTAAGTAGACATGACATCTCCAATTTGTAGCTATCCTTCCGATCGGATCTGATTGTAGCAGCTGAAGCTACCCGATTGAGTTTGAGGAATGAGTGCAAATTGAACATGCATAAGCCACTTGGCTAAGTTAAGTCCTTCGAATGTTGAGGCAATGATTCAAAGGATGTGCACCATCTTGCATGATTGGGCCATCAGGCATTGGTCAGACCATTGACCATCATACACCTTACAAGTAGATCAGTCTATGTTTTTGCTCAGCATTGTGTTTTCCACACAAGCGCATCGCAAAAAGGGGCATCTATAGACACCTAAAACGTGTCATGTTTAGGGGAGCTACTCACATAGGCACATTCATAAGATCATAAGACATAACCTTGGACTTTCCAAGCATCAAAAGTGGTTTTCACCACCCATTTGGGGCATTCTGAGCCCATCCAAGCTTAGCCGCTCAAGACCAGAGTGGCCAGATCTTAGCCGCTCAAGCTCAGAGCGGCCAAACCTTAGCCACTGCAGACGACAATGGCCAAATATTAGTCACTACAGACGACAACGGCTAAACCATAAAAATCATTTTGCCGACAAATATGCCTAATCAGAGGTGGAAGTGGCAGTATGCATGCAATAAAGGTGAGCGGGAGTAACTTTGCATTCCCCTTCACAACCAGTTCACATAGAAGACTTGAGTCTGAATTTAGACTTCAGTTAACTAGTCTTTAAACATAGAAAAGACAAAAATCTTCTCATGCTAACATTCACTATGCATGAGGGATTCAATCCTAGGGTTTTGAGCATAGAATTTAGGGTTTCACACACTTTAAAAGGTGCAAGCCTAAGAGCACTAGAGAGATATGACAGATCAGAGAGAATCAATCAATCCAGAGATACAAGAATGCATTAGATCATTGAGGAGAGCTTTCAAGACTTGGAGAGTTTCCCTTGGAGATCACATTTACGGTGAAGCCCTGACAAATTGGAGAGCATAGCAACCACCATTTCAACATCGGATACAAGCTTTGATCCATAGCTTTGGAGCAAAGAGAACGAGATTCACTTTAGCGGCCGTTGTCATTGGACAGTGGCCTGCAGGCCTAGCTTAGGGTTTTAGACATTAGTTTCATTATTCTATTTAGCATATCATTAGCATAGCATCATTTCATTCATTCGCATTCATAGCATTAGTTTCATTTGCACTTGCTTTCATTTGAGTATATTCATTGCTAACAACCTCATCCAGGGAGGCAATCTCGGACATCTAAGCATGTGTTGTTGTTTCATTGCTTACAGGGCCACAGGTTCATCGAACGAAAGCTACAACATACGAGAGCAAGAGGATCCCTCTAGCAATCAGACCTAGATAAGGAGGCATCTGTAAGCCCTCATACATTTCCGTGTGTGAAACCGGGAAGCTTGTGAAAGCGCACCACCCCTTGCTAGGGGACTTCTTCCTCACTTGTAATTCATTGTATCAAAATGGGTATCCCTAAGAGGGACCGACATGTAACCGAGTTTCAATACAAATAAAGAGATCCATCTTTGTTACTTCCATGTTATATGCTTTTTCATGGTCTTTCATTTCGTCTTGGGTATAATATTGCAAGTAGAGTAAAGTGGTGCGTGTGTCCCGGGGTTGCTACACAAATACTTATCAAAACCATTTTCTTCAATCAATTAAGAGTTCATACTCTTAATCAATCAAATACTTATCAAAACCATTTTCTTCAGTCAATTAGGAGTCCATACTCCTAACCAATCAAATACTTATCAAAACCACTTTCCTTTAATTTAAATGAAATGTCCTTCTTTCAATTTAAACTAAACAAAAGTCATTATTTTATTTGACTAAAATATATTACTTCTCTCAAATTAATACAAGAAATCTATCTTTCCCATTTCAATTGTCTTTCTTTTAATAGAACAAATCTACTCTTTAAAATATAAGTTTATCTTTCAAAACTTGCTAAAACAATTCTTCTACTCTTTTATATATAAGTTTATTCCTTTAAATTTAACAAATCAAATCTAATATTTCAGATATAAGTTCATCCACTAAACTTGACAAATTAAATCTAATCTTTAAGATATAAGTTTATCCACTAATTTTAATAAATTAAATCTAATATTTCCACATATAAGTTTATCCACTAAACTTAACAATTAAATTTAATATTTTCACATATAAGTTTATCCACTAAACTTAATAAATTAAAATTAATCTTTCCACATATAAGTTTATCCACAAAACTTAATAAATTAAATCTAATCTTTTCACATAAGTTTATCCACTAAACTTAATAAATTTAACCTAATATTTCCACATATAAGTTTGTCCACTAAACTTATTGAATCTAATCTTTCCACATATAAGTTTATCCACTAAACTTAGTAAATTAAATATAATCTTTCCACATATAAATTTATCCACTAAACTTAGTAAATTAAATATAATATTTCCACATAAGTTTATCCATTAAACTTAATAAATTAAATTTAATATTTCCACATATAAGTTTATCCACTAAACTTAATTAATTAAATCTAATCTTTCCACATATAAGTCTTTCCACTAAACTTAATAAATTAAATCTAATCTTTCAATGATAAAATTATAAATTAAATCTAATCTTTCCACATATAATTTTATCCACTAAACTTATTAAATCTAATCTTTCCACATATATGTTTATCCACTAAAACTTAGTAAATCAAATCTAATATTTCCACATATAAGTTTATCCACTAAACTTTAATAAATTAAATCTAATATTTCCACATATAAGTTTATCCACTAAACTTAATAAATTGAATCTAATCATTCCATTTAAAAGGAGTTTAAATCCACGATAAAAAAATCTTATCGATCCAAGTTGTCGCAATAATAGTAGGCAGACATCAACCATCGGTCAAGGCAGATCAATAGTAAAACCACAACACAATCAGACCTCAATGCCCAAAAATTAGTGCTAAAGCCTTCGCTAGTGATGGCTCTTTCGACCACCGCTTGATGGTTATTAGTATAGGGTTATCTCTCTTATAATAAGAACCAAGGCACTCCCAATAGGGAGTATGTGGGATTAATCTTAATTCCATGGCTAAATCCTAAAAATATTTACACTTGCCCCACCAACCAAATGCATAGTCAAACATAGGTGAAACACCACCAACCACTCACAACACTCCACATGGTAGAAGGTAGACAATGAATCAACAAACATGGGTTACGATGAAACATGCCACATATCAACATAGATAGCAATGTGGTTAAACAATGAGGTCGACCACGTGTCATAAGTAAGTACCATTCAACCAATGTTGGTGGCCCACCACATGAGCGACCCCCTCGACCACATCCTGTGGTTGATGAACTAGGGGAGGATAACCCCTTTTAGGGTATGCTAGCTCTTGTGCACATTCCATGTGGGATAATTATGCAGGGTGACTAGAGCGGTCCTCCCTCCCCCATGCTTCCCTAAGCACAGGAACACTGTCCACTATGGTGCTAATGCGATGGAGCACTTAAATAAAAGTGCTATCCTAAAGTTCAACCTTAGGGATACTTTTATAACAGTAATGAAAAATGAATATAAACCACCCTTCACGATTTTCTCAAGCGATGACTACCAAAAATAGGATGCGGTATAGGGAGATTGCAGGTTTGTATAGTTGAGAAGAAATTGGATGATCTAAACCTTTATAAACCTAAAAATGGTGAGCATAACATGGAACATAGTTAAATATCCTCTACAACTAGAGGATGACTATGCCTAAAATGTAGAACAGGGTGAAGGATGGGAAGCTAGTTTTAACCATATCTTGACAAGGTAGTAGAAGTCTATCACCAACTCAAGAATATATTCTCTAGTTAATTCCTCGTTGAAAAAAATATAAATAAAGCATGGTTTAAACAAGTTTCACAAAGCAACAACGCAGGCCACATCTTTACAGGATGAAAGCAACAAAAAACATTTTAATAAAAATTGTGACAAAGTATTTTATAGGGCTAAGGTTTCATTTAGCAAAGCTGAGTCTTTACAACATAACAACACTGTATAAATTGTACAATGGATTCATACTAAGCCTTACCAAGAGTTGCGATCACATGGCTATGAAAGGAGGTCCTTATAATTCCTTAACAAAAGTTTAAAACTACGGAACCGTTACACAGAGATATTATATTTCAAGATAAATTAAGGAGTCCCCAACCTATTGCTCCTGCGAGGTCATTCCCTCTTCTGAATTGCCTCCTCCTCCTCCCCAGTCCTTGACCTCCTTCCTCCAAGCATAGCCCTCCAACCCTTCACAAAAATACTTTATAATAATTTATTCTATCTTGTCGTCCCTCCAAAAGGTAAGAAGAATTTCATTCTTACCATTAAAATATTGAATCCAATCTACCAAAAAGCTAAAGTTCCCTTCAAATAAATGCACCAACCTCCAAAGTAATTTTCCCAACTACTCAAGGCGACAGAGGAGATATAATAATGTATTTTTTTCAAAAATATCTCATTTATATAATTTGGTCCACAATATAGTAAATTCCAAATTATATTTCCACAATATAGAATATAATTTTGATTAATTAATTTCATCATAGTATATTATAATAATTAATTAATTCAAACAAAGCATATTATAATTCCTTTTTATTTGGTGCCTAGATATCGATGGTCGACCTCATCGCCACCCTCGAGGGTACTTAGTCCAATATGTAAAAAGTCTTGCCAAGGCAGGTCATGCCACCAAGTGTTCACCATCATCCTTTCGTGTAAAAATTTACAAATAAAACTCTTGAAGCATATTTTAAATTTTATTTGCAATTTATTTTAGTTATTCTTCTTTAACCAAGTTACTAATAGAAATAAATGATTTGGAGTTTTTTCTCATATTAATATAGTCTTTCACCTTTTGACCTTTACAAGCTAGGCATGTCCAAGCCAATGGTTGTCATTTTGAGCTAGATATAAGAGTATATAACTTCAATCAAACATCAAACCAAGTTTTTTTATAATTCCCCTCGTTGACTAACCATTTAATATGTTTCTTTATCAATTACAAACTATCTAATATAAAGTTATAAGTTGATTGTCCTTTTGGTAGGGTTATTTTACTAAATAGTTCCATCGCATCAAGAGAACCTATATATTTTTTAAATAACATTTTTTCCTAATTATTTCCTTAATCTATGAATAATATCCACCCAAGGTTTGCCCCTAAAGCCAAACTCATAAGTCTACAATTATACGAGCATGCTTCTCCAATATTATTTCCTTTGTAAACCCTATCCCACGTACAAAGAAAAAACCTAAAGTTTTTCCCATATCCTTTCCAAAGAAATTCTCTTTGAAGTTTATCAATTTCTAATGCTATACCTAATGGTAATTTTGAAAGTGACATCAAATAAATATGGATGGATTGTAATGTAGTCTTTATGAGTTGTAGCCTTCCTACAAAGGTTAAGAACTTACTTTTCCAACCTGTCAAACAAGATAATATTAAATCCAAATGAGAGACCCAAAGCTCTTTTTTATTTCCTTTATGAGACAAAGGAATAACCAAGTAGGTTGATGGAAATTTTTCAATTTTAAACCCTAAAACATTCATAATAATTTGTTGTAAATCTAGAAAAGTGTTAATGAAAAATTCTTATATTTTATAGCATTAACCAATTGTCCAATAGCCTTATCATAGCATGATAATGTTGATTTAAACTCCATGGCCAAACCAACTAAGGGATGGCCCAAAATTTTTTTATCATAAATAAATTGGAGATGATATTTGAAGGGACCATTTTTTTCAACCTTAATACCTTTGATTTTTCCTTTAGGAAGGCTCTCTCTAATGCCTATGTAAGAATAATGAATAGATAAGGAGATAGTGGATCACCTTAGTGAATTCCATAAGACGACTTAAAAATAACCAACAAGAGAACCATTGATCAAAATAAAATATTGCATAGTGTTATAACAACATTTAATCCAAAATATCTCCTCAAGCAAAGGGAATGGATCTAAAATATTGAATATGAAAACTTCTCCCTAAAATGTTATGGTTGTCAACGATATGGCCACCCAAAAAAGAGATGCCTAGTTATTTGATCATGCTCTGGTTCCTCCTTGGTGGAGAATAAGGTCTTGCATGTGAATGATTTGAAATATTCAAATTTCATAGTTCAAAAGAAAGAATCTCATCCTTTAGATGCACTAATTGTCCAAGAAGAATCATGCAAGCAATAGAAGAATCAACCCTAAAATGAGAATTTAAATCAGAACATTGATAAAAGCCAAATGGTTACTAAAGACCATCCAAACGGTTCCATGAAAAATATTAGCACCTCAGATGGTATTCTTGAAGCTAATTATGAAACAATTGATGACAACCATTTTTATAAAAATGAATATCCTACAAAATATGTTACAACTTGATATTACCCCAGGAGCTTGAAGTGCAAAAATGAATTCTCAGATCTTGCCACTCTACAAGAGGAAGAACCTCTGCTACAAAATAAAAATAATCGAACTAATTTACTCTTTGATGGATGACTGTTATGTTTATTTTCTTCTATATATTGGAGTTATATGTCATGTAAGGGTTGTTCTTGTTGTTAGTTCCTTAAAAAAAAAAGTTGATTATGGAAACTTAGCAGTTTGAGGAAGATGAAGAATATCTTTGATAGAAAGGCAAATATGGGTATGCTTTAATTAACTTGTTAGAAATATAATGAGAGCAATGTAATATTTTGTTTTTTTAATGGGAGTGGCCCCCAATAGAAGCCACACAAATTATTAATATATATATAATCTATTCATACCAACCGTAATCAAAACCAAACTTTTTAAGAATATCATGTAGAAAACTCAAAGAAACCCTATCATATGCTTTATTCATATATAATCCATAAGCATACCTAGTTTTTTTATGGAATGAAGAAAAGGTATGGCCTCCTATGCAATGATTAAACCATCAAGAATTTGTTTACCTTGAATAAAACCACCTTGTTCCTATGAGATAACACAATCTAGAGCCTTTCAACTTGTTTGCCATAATTATTGAAATGATCTTATGTATCATATTACAAAGTCTTATTGGACAAAAATATCAAAATATGTTGTCTTGCCTTTCTTGGGAACCAATGTAATAAAAGTGGTATTAATCACACTTATTGTAGCCTTTCTTTTTTGGGCCTCTTCAACCACAACCAACATATCACTCTTTAATAAATCCCCCAAAAAATGAAATAAAGGTATAGGGAATCTATCAAGGCTAGATGCCTTATTAGGATGGAAAGAGAAAAACTACTTCATGTAGCTCCTCCATAGGTATCTTCTTCATCAATATTTCATTTTTCGCTGTGTGATGATGGAATATTTTGCAAAAGCTTATCTTGTGCCTCTTTATTGTGCCTAGTATCTAACAAAATATTTTTAAAAATAATTAATTTCTTCCTTCCTTATATCTTCTTCTTCCTCAATATTTCTTCTATCTAGATTTTTAAAAAAATATGATGAAAATAAAATTTTGTTTTTGTTGTAGCATGATTTTTTTCTATCTCCTTCCTTGGGACATTTATCCCTAGATTTTTTGAACCAATATGGCTCCTTTTTCAATGAATTATGATAATCATAAAGTAATTATTTTTATTTCACATAAAAATCCTGATCTATTCCTTTGATTTCTATTGTCTCTTGTAAAATTTTAAGATTGGATTCAAATTCTTTCTTTTCTTTATAATTGTTGCCCAAAGATTTGGAATTCCAAATCTTCATTTGCTCCTTTAAATGTTTTGTTTTTTAAACAAACCTATAAATATATGATCTTACAAAATTTGCTTCATCCCACCATAATATGACCATTTGGAAGAAATTAGGGTCTTGGAGACTCCTAGAATAGAAGAAAAATGGCTTTGGATGACCATTATTGGGTAAATCACAATCTTGTTGGATAAAATAGTTGCAATAAATTATATGAAGAGATTGTATACTCTGTTTACAACCATTTGTTGGATAACAAGAATCTATTCAATATTTTTGCTATATGAGTTTGCTCAATATGTTTATTATCCCATGTATATAGAAAACATGAAGGACTAACATCCTAAAGTCCATATGAATTTATAAATGAAGCAAAATATTACATTGGTTTAGACCATCCTATAGTACCACCCTTATTTTCCAAATGAGATAGAATTATGTTGAGATCACTCCCAAAAATCTATAGATCACAATTATGAATCATCATTGTGTTTGACATTAATATTCTAAGTCCCTTCCAACATCTTTCATAAGGAGTAAATATAGTTGAAGTATAAACATTTACAACCCCAAATTTTATGCTTCCCTCTTTCCTACAAATTATTCCAACAACCCAATTGCTTTTTCTTCTAACAATTGTCCATATCATTTGTGTTTGTCCCATATTGTTGCAATATCGCTTGAAGCTTCTATAGAAGAAACTACTAGACAATCATCCATATTCCAAATATTTTTAAAAATATTCTTACATTCTCCACAACTTTTATTTCTTATATTAAAATAAACTTAACACTATAACAACCTATTAATTCCTTAAAAACTATTTTTAGGGGCCTTATTCATACCCCTACTATTCCATGGTATCATTTTTATCATCATCACTTTCTATTTTTGTACAGCCAAGTCTCACTGTTCAAGGTGTTTCATTCATAATTCACCTGGGTATTGCCTCACTGCAACTCCTTCTAGGGTTTGGAATTTTATCTATACTCAAGGGTTCTAATGGAATTCTAGGTTCATGCCCTCAAACAAACTCCCTTTCAAACCCATAAAATATATCATTTAAAAAATAACATATTTCTTAATAAAGGAATAAATACTATATTAAAGCATCATAAATCATTACTAGAGATTAGATATTCAAATATTTGCACATCATAATCCTAACACCTTTATTTTTCTTAATGAAAGAACAAGATGTGATATAAGAAACACTTTAAATCATGAAAATGAATACAAATACATCATTCCATTTACAATTATAAATAACAATTTCATCACCTAATAAAAGGAAGGAACAATATTTAGTCTTTCATCACTTTGAAGATTTTTATAACCTTTATTTATAAACTCATACAATTTTTTATCTCAAGAATAATACATTACAATCATTTTAATACAAAATAAATCGTGTATTCCCCTTAGCTTCATAACCTTGTTGATCCTCTTCCCAATATAGGATGAAGGTGACATAAGGGATCAGGACAACTCAGAAGAATGCAAATGCAACTATCATGTATTAAGCAATAAATACTTCAATTGTGCAAACTATGCATTATACCATGCAATAAAATTTCAAGAGAATCTCATACTTCTCTCGAGAATGGATAACCCATCCATTCTTAAAAACTATGGAAAATGTATTTCTTTAATTGTACATAAAAATTAATACATTGTTCATTCCAATATTTAATTTCTCTATACAACAAAACTTGTTTTTTTATTACTAAACAACTAACATATTAATCCACCATCTAATGTTTCTTAAAGAAAATCAAGAACTCCTAAAATAATATGACCAATCTTAAATTATTTTGATAGGGCAAGTTCTAAGAGTCTTTTTCGAAAATGATATCAATATTTCTTTTTAATAATTATTTATAAAACTATTCCCAACTTCAATATTAAATCATTCATTTAATTTAGCTACTAAAACAATATTAAGGAGGAATCATTGCTTATTCCTTAATATGAATACAAATATGTTTTTCAATCTATGATTAAATATTTTTTGTTGCTTCCAAACAAAAACCATAGGCTTCTATTAAATATAAAGAGGATATGTTTTCATTCTATGGTTAAATAATTCTACTCTTTACAAAAAGAAACCATAGTATTCCATTAAACTATTTATTAAAATAATATTCCAACAAAATAGTGACTGAAAATTGTATGTTTCTTAAAGTTTTCAATGATGCTTAATCGCTCAGGGAGGATTACAAGCTTACTACAAATTAAGAGTCTTACCTACAATTATTATTGAAAGAAACTTTGGACAATCAAGCGTTCACACAGACTGGTTTGAAAGATGTTTTAGAACAGTCATAAAACAATTGCTAAGGACATACATATTTTGTTTTAAAACATTTCTTGGACTTCTGCGTTGAAACTGTGATGTATCCTACCAATAATGAAGCCTCAAATATCTCAAGTAAAGTAATGTATCTTGTAAATTCAATAATATCTTATGTGGGTCAAACTAAACCTTTTGTAATTTGTAACTCTTTACTCATAACATTTCTTAACTTAGAAACACACAATGGTTTGTCCTTTCAATTTTATGTTCTAAAAACACTGACTTTGGCATTATTGGCTCTATACCCTGGAACCGCTACAGTCCTTGGCTAAACCACTATTATATAGCACATGTGGGTTTCAAAGAATAAAATACTTATTATTGGAACGTTTACAAGTCATCGATGGTAAAACTATAAATATGATCATTACACAAGGTAGTAATAATCATTTTTAAGTAAATAGGTCATGGACCATTTGTTCTTTGTCTACGAAAACCTCGAACAAAAACCTTGGTTCAAAGGATAATATTCTCTTATTGAATTAAAATAACAACAAAAAAATGGAGAAATATAATAGAAAATGACTCTTAACGTTTTCATAAAATTTAGCCACAAGCCTCATAATGCATTTCATTTCTATTAGAAGTTTTGGTTTTAAAAAGAAAATACTTTTTTCGTTTTTTTTGTTTTGTTCTAAGAAATACCTCAATCTCTTCTCCCATTTACTCCAATGTTCTCCTCTCATGTTCAGTCTGTTGTTGTTTCTTTTTGTTTTTCCCCATATTTCTTCTTCGTGGATCCCATTTATTAGCCTTTTACATTATAATGAAAAGACAATGGTTTATTTCCTAAAACTTCATATTGTTTGAGCTTTGTTATTGTTTCTTTTAACATAAGCATTAAATAATAAATGGAATTCCTCCATTTTATTATTTTATAAGGTTTTTAAAACAAAAGTATCGAATGTTAATTTTACCACCATTCATAAACTTAGTTTTCATTTTTGCTTCAACTTTAATATTTTTCTAATGTATTTTTTTTTAATTTGGTTAGTGTGAGAAACCCCTATGATTGACGCTCAAGGTTGGGCATCCCCATCCCACCATGACCTCTCATAAAGGGGAGAGTTGAACTTATCAATAGGGAATTTAACACAACCATACACACACACCCCCTCACACACTCTCCCATGTCATGGTTTGAACCTTGGAGCTCCTAATGTAAATGTTATAACATAACATTAACAAAAATATAATAATTAAATTAATTAATTTGTTAATTATTTTAATTCAGATATAATGTTAACATTAACCATTAACAATGATATTATGCATGATATCAACAATACCCTCTATAATTATTGATATTCTCTGGATGAAACCATTTACTAAACATATTCAATGCATCAAACGCATGCAAAGTATGATAAAAACTCATCAATGAAATGCATCATAACATCCTTTTATTTTTCCTTAAGTAGGAGGTCTTACGATAACCATAACATTATCCCCACCTACTAAGGATGACTCTTGTGCTTAAGCAATCTCCTAGCCAATGATGCATTAAAACCAAACACACATATATGCAATGCATCTATATGAGGGTACTTTTACCCTTGAGATATCAATGAGAGTATCATCCATCATCCATCAATTTTCTTTTTATCTCTCAATTAAGGTGGTTGTCCCATACCAATCCACCCATGAGAGTACCTGGTCTTGCAACCACAAATTCCATCAACAGTTTCATATTCTAAATATAATAATAAACAAAGCATAGAATGCAGCTAAATAATATATCTTGATAATAAAATTAGATTATACATTTGATATCCACACATCAATATGCAAATCAACTATCAAGAATAAGTCCTGCCAAGAAGGACCTTTACAGGAAGCAAAGCATTTCTATTTTTTTCCCAGTAAGGGGTCTATGTGACTTCTTATCTTGTTCTGCTGCTATTCTTTGTAATTGCAGATTTTTGATGTCTTAGTTCCTTTTTTTTCTAATTTCTCATTGTTTGATTTAATGTAGAGGAGTGGTATTGTAAAAAAGGGTTGGGACCCTTTCAAAAACCCCTTCTTTTCACCCTAATAAAAAAAATATAAATGCAAATTAATTTTACAAATTGAAATTTGATTGATTTGATTAGAATTTGTGGGATTTATAAGAAGATTGAATTTGAAATATCATTGCATGATTGCTTGATTAATTAATTGAAGAAATTTGATCATTGAATTGATTTCATGAAATTAAGATTTTGATTATTGAAGAATTGAAGAAGATTGATTGCTTCATTAAAATATTGAAATTGATTTTTGAATAAAACTTTAGATAAATAAGGATTTCTACTCCAAAGGAATAAGTTTTTGAAGAGTTTCAAAAATTTGAAAAATTATTGAAGAAATTATTGATTAAAAAATGGGGAGTCATAAGGTATTCAACATCAAAGTATTTTATTATGGAAGAAATAATTAAAAATGCATTTTTAGAAGATAGTGAAGAAATGTTGAAAAAACTAAAATTCTATACACAAAATCTGATGGATGATTTTGATGGAAAAAAGGATATATTAGACAACTTGAAGAAAAAATTGTCTTCAATTCTAAAAAATGCCAAAGAAATAAAATTTACAACATTTATTAACTATCTTCATGAAAAACTTTTTGGAGCATGGTGGAATTTCCAAAATTCTATTATATTGTCTACTGAAGAGGGGATAGTAGTGTACAATGCATTAAATACTTTTGAGATTTATGAAGAAAAAATACAAGAAGGAAAAACTTAAATGAAAGATGTCAATTTTGATACAACATATTTGAGTATATTGATAAATTTAGCATATGTTGACTTCAATGTGGAATTTTTAAATTCTAATATTCATAAGATGTATTATTGTGATGACTTGCTAACTCATTATCCAAAAGTCACACTAGTAGCCATACCAAAGATGAAGATGAAGACAAGAAGATCAAAGAAAAAGAGTAAAGCAAAAAACTAAATAAAGAAAAATAGAGGACATGAAGCAAAAGCTAAAGATAAAGAAGAATAAAGCAAATAATTGAAAGTAATATATTGAATACTAAAGT
Organism: Wollemia nobilis; assembly: GCA_028583015.1. Taxonomy (NCBI): domain Eukaryota; kingdom Viridiplantae; phylum Streptophyta; class Pinopsida; order Araucariales; family Araucariaceae; genus Wollemia; species Wollemia nobilis. Next base: position 36,857,535 of record JAQPPZ010015824.1, on the reverse strand, counting down.
CTTCAATAACCAAATAATTTAATATAGGAAGATGTTGGAGAATATTACATTATTTGGTATATATTAATGTACCCCCATGATACCATTGTATATTTGTAAATATTAGAATAGTGTGTGAGTTATTAGTTTAGGGTGTGTGATTTATATTTCCCCTAAAGTATGTGTCAATGTGTGGGATGAGTCCAAGTGTCATATGACAATGTGTGCAAGATTGTAATATGTAGGAGTGTGCAAGTGTCATATAATAAAGTGTGCAAGTCATGTGTAGGTGTCAAGTATATAAGTGACAAGATGTAAAGCCAAGAGACATGAGAGGTTTATATTATGTGTGAAATATGAAAGGATGTATCTCTTGGATATGTGAGAAGAGCAATAGTCAAGTATTGAAGAGTCATATTCTAAGGTTATATTATGGATACAAAGCTCCATGTACTTTATCTGAAATGTATGAGAAAGTTGTATGAAGATTGTAACAGAGATCTTGTATATTTGATCAATATTATTATGAGTTTCTATATTGAAACATTGTTATTTTATGAATGTTATATTGATTAAAGATATTGTACGCATTAATATTTTTATTCATATTTGATCCTAGATATTGAAGAGCAAAAGACCCCAATAAACTAAATCTATAAAAAAGTAAATACATAATTAAAGAAAAAAGAAGATAACATATACACACATAACACAATATTTCACCTAGGAAATCCTTACGAGAAAAAATCCAACATAGTAATATCTCCTTATTATATAAACTTAATTGTTTCAATACAATAATATTCATATCTTGTCTCTCTTCAAACCTTGATGCAAGTGCAATTAAATAACAATAGCACAAGAACAATTTTTTACAATACCATACACGAAAAACCATGGATTCAAATATTTAACCCTAAATAGCCCATATGGATCTAAAAATAGCTTAAGAAACCCTACAACTTCTGCTAGGGGCTGCCACCCCCAAACCTTGCTTTTTAAGGGTTGCTGCCCTTGAACCCTGGTGAGAATACATAGAGTGTGTCCAATATATTTTAGAGTTAACCTTACCAGAATAACATGGAAAATATTCAACATATTTCCAACATTCTCCCACTTGTTGAATACTTTCCATAGGGGTCGAAAACTACTATTGTCAACTTTCAAGGGCAACCATGCCCATAGATATTCTACACCAAGAAAAAATTTGAGTAGGTACAACCTTTGTTAATGAATCAACAATATTATTATCTATATCAAGTTTCTCTAGCATCACCCAATATCTCTCAAAAAATGGTACTTAATATCAATAAGTTTTGACTAGTCATAAAAAATATGATTGTTGGCTAAAAGTATTACACTTTGATTGTCATTGTCAATTCTCATAGCCTTTTGCTTAAGACCAAATGTTGAACACAACCTCTATAGCCACACTGCTTCTTTATAGGTATGAGTTGTTGCAATGTACTCTATATCTATTGTGGACAAAGCAACCACTAATTTATTTTACTCATCCAACTTACTAACCCTCAAAATAGACACATAAGCACTCGTGGATATTCTCTTGTCCATATATCCCACCTAGTAAGCATCCATAAAACCTTGTAGATTTAAAATATTACTATCTCTAGATTTCCTTGATAAAAGATAGTGTAGTTTGAAGTTCCACGCAAGTCTTTGAAGATCCTGTTCACTATAGTCCAATGTTCCTTTTCTAGATTGGACTATATCTACTAACTACTCCCACTGCATGTGCAATATCAGATCTAGTATAGACCATTGCATACATTAGACTACCAACAATGCTAGCATAAGGAACATGATGCATTTCTTCAATTTTCTCATTTGTTTTAGGACACTATTTAGCAGATAACTTTTGACCAACAGGATATGGAGTACATACTAGTTTACAATCATGCATACTAAACCTCTGTAGTATAAAATAAACATATTTTCTTTGATTTATCCATAGCTTTCTATTTGCACGATCCCTTATTATTTCCATACCAAAAATAAATTTTGCAGCACCAAAATCCTTCATGTCAAATTCTAGAGATAATTGAGATTTTTGTAACTTTATCATCTCCTTATTATTACCAATTAACAACATGTTATCCATATACAAAACAATGATAACAAAATTTTCACATTCTTGTTTAAAATATACAGAGGGATCTACTTTGTTTTTTCCAAGCCCAAGTGTAAAAAAAAACTATCAAATTTTTTGTTCCACATTCTTGGAGATTGCTTCAAGCCATAAAGAGACTTTTTTAACTTGTATACCAAGTCCCCTTTACCTTTTATCCTAAAGCATTCTAGTTGTGACATATATATATCCTCATCAAGTTCACCATGTAGAAATGTTGTCTTTACATCCATCCGTTCTATTTCAAGATCAAAAGCAATAGAAATTACCAATAAAAATTTAATTGAAGTTAGTTTAGCCACAGGCAAAAAAATCTCACCAAAGTTAATTCTCTCAACTTGAGAAAATTCTTTTGCTACTAGGAAAGCCTTATACTTCTCCAATTTTCCTTCTACATTGTACTTCTTGAATACCCACTTACAACCAACCAGATTTCTTTCGAGGGGTAATTTCACCAAGTCCCACGTCTTATTTTTATCCAATGACTCAATTTCTTCCTCCATAGACATTTTCCAATAATTATTCTCACTTGACTGAAGTGCCTCCTTTACAATATTGGGTTCTTCATTAGTAATTGATATATTAAATACAAAATAAATATTTGAAGGGCTCTACCTTTCTATGAGTCTTCTCACTTGATTTGATCTTCTCAAACTTGGAGCTCCAAGTTTTGCACCTTTAGCTTCCTCCTCGCCTTCTTCCTTTGAATTTTCCTCTTCTGGATTCTATTTATTGTTCTTCTTCTGTAGCACCAAGTTCTACCACAAGTTCTTCCTCTTGTTCTAATTTTACTTGAACTATTTTAGGTTCTTTTCTTGGTTGCATTTCCTATTTTGAAACCCCTTTTGTTTCTCTAAAGATCACATTACGACTGTAACCAATAATCTGTGTTTCTGGATTCCACAACTTATATTATTTAACACCAATACTATAACCCATAAATATACATTTTTTAAATTTATAGTCTAGCTTATTCCTTTTCTCTTTTGGGACATACATATAAGCATCACAACCAAAAAATATTATATGACTAAGAGAGGGTTTCCTACAAGTCCACACTTCTTGTAGAGTCTTGTCCACCAAAGCTGAGGTAGGAGATCTATTGATGAGATAACAAGCAGTTAACACAACTTCTATACAAAATTTCTATTCTAACCCTGCACCACTTAGCATACTTCTGGCCTTATCCATCAATGTTTTGTTCATCCATTTTGCAACTCCATTCTATTGTAAAGTATACTGAGTTGTTTTCTACCTTTCTATTCCACAATCCTTGTAAAACTTCTCAAATTCATTAGAGCAATACTCACCACCATTGTCACTTCTCAAAACCTTTCAAGTTTTAATAGACTTCCTATGTGAAATCTCCTTACCAACACCAAGAATCCATGAACCATCTTGTAGCTATCCTTATTGAATACCATAGTCACACCCGCATAATTCATCTTACTCATGGATATCAAATTCCTTGCCAAACCTAAAATATGCAACACACCATGAAGGGTTTTAATTATTCCATCTTTTAACCTCAACTTGACTCTTCCTTCACCTATTATTTATATGTCAAATTGTCTCCCAAGAATACTTCACCTCTATTTATATTTTTATATTCATAGAACCCCTCCCTATGAGGAGTCATATTAAATAATACACCTGAGTCATTCAGCCATGAGTTATGTCATTCACTTGAGCATATTGTAGCTAATAATAAGTCCTTTGAATCTTCATTTGTGATATTAATTTCTATAGAAGTTTCTTCATCATATGATCTACTATTATCAGCCTTTTTAGATATGTAGTCTCTTTTATAATACCCTATTTTACCACACTTCCAACATTTCCTCTTTTTTGGAGCAACAAATTTACCCCTAGATCTCGATTTTCTTTCTCCTAATTTATTTTTTCTTCTTTCTTGAGAATGATCTCTCACAACCAAGGCATCCTTCTGATTATAATCCTTTAAAATATTTTCATATTATTTCCTAAGATAGCAATGTTCCTCCTATATTCTCTACTTTTAATGTAGAAGTAGTATTGGTGATAGCCATAACTAGGTTATCCTACAAATCAAGTAATGAACAAAGTAAAGTAATACAATATTCTTCTTTGACAGAGTTTAATTGACTTACCATAGTGTTAAAAGCATTCAAATGTTCAACCACAAAGTCACCATCATTCATTTAAAGTGAATACAACTTCTTCTAGAGAAAAAAATTATATACCAATGACTTTGTATGATACAAAGTTCCCAAATTATCCCATAATGAATTTGTCGTGCTCTCTGTTGATACACTCAACAATACCAAATCAAATAAGCACAATATAATATAACTCATTGCCTTCCTATCGATCTTTAGACAATCCTCATCTATCGTTGATGTTGGTTTTATTCCTAAGATCACAATCCATTGATCTCTATCAACCAAAAGATCCTCCATCTCAAGTTTCCATAACTCAAAATTTTATCTATTAATTTTTTCAATCTTCACCCATGTGCTTCCCATCATTTTCCTTCACCCAAATTCTTTTGTTTATGTATCCCACTCAAGAATTAAATCTATCTAGTGTTGAAACCCTTGCTCTTTGAACAAAGCTAAAACCTAGCTCTGATACCAAATGAAGAGCAAAAGGCCTCGATAAATTAAATTTGAAAAATAGTAAATATAGAATCAAAGAAAAAAGAAGATAACAAATACACACATAACACAATATTTCACCTAGGAAACCCTTACAGGAAAAAACCCAGCATAGTAATATCTTCTTATTGTATAAACTTAACCATCTCCAATACAATAATGTTCATCTCTCATCTCTCTTCAAACATTGATGCAAGTGCAATTAAATAACAACACAAGAACAAATTCTTACAATACCATGGGCAAAAAACCATGGGTTCAAATATTTAACCCTAAACAACCCATATGGGTCTAAAAATAGCTTAAGAATCCCTAAAAATTTCATCGAGGGCTGATACCCTTGAACCTCAATGAGGATACATGAAGTGTATCTAGTACCTCTTGGATTTAACCTTGCCAAAATAACATGGAAAATATTCAACATATTTCCAATAGACATTGAGACTTATAATTTAATCTCGATAAAAACCATCATTATTATTATTAATTTGCTTCATATTGACCACTATAATAGCTTTGGTTCTTTTTGATAGGTCATCTTATTCATATTTTCTTCCCCATTATTTTGATTTTGGTTATTCTAATTTTGATTGACACGGTCGTTCTTGATATTACGTCTTTTTTCAATTATATATATTCCATAATAAATATTAGGCTTGAGTGCATTTGGTCTTTAGGGTTTTGATTATTCAAATTATTATCCATCATAGGGTTCATATGGAATGCCTACATAACAATGCTAGATATGGAAATATACCTACTTAGAAAGAGTCATGGTTCACCTACTTAGATAGCTCTTGGAGGACAATAAATCTTGTAGGAAGAGGCAACACTACTAGTAGCCCAAATCAAGTAAAACTCCAAAGATTAATGTGAAAGTCTAAAAAATTAGATAGGATTTTGGAATATGAGTATCCCTAGGGGAATGATCTTGGTATGAAGGTAAGTATGGTAAATGCATAAATAAGAAAAAGACTCAATCTAACTAGTGAAAGTGATATATGTATATATATGTATGTATGTATATAGAGAGAGAATACTAACCTTGGAGGGCACTAACCTCTTAGGTGGATGTTGTTATTTGTGAAGATGTTATTCCTTGGTTATGTTATTTCTCTTTCAATATTTAGATGTGTTTAGTGCATGAGTGTCTTTTATAGTTCTAACCTTCTTTCTTGATGGGAAGCCCAACCATTGACCTTGAGATAAAGAGTACTTTATGTAAAATACCTAATATAAGGAAGAAGAAGAGCTAGATGGAGATGGTCTAAAGTAATTTATTGTTTTGGATATTTCCTACAAGTGCATTAATTAATGCTAGGAATAGTCAATGGCCAAAGTTCCTATGATGAAATTAGAAGTAAGTTATCCTCTATGGGATTCATGGAAATCATCTTCATGGCCAATTTCAAATAACTATCAACAATTATGATTACATCAATATGTAATTATCCAACATAGTATGGCAATGCATTATATTATATGGTTGCTATTTGAGAGGCATGAACACAAATTAGGTAACATAGTCATCAAAAGGGGATGAAAAAGTGAAATTGAATTTATTAAATTGTAAATAGGGCTATCCTAGAGTATTCCAATGGTTTGAAGAATGCTAGATAATCTAATGATGATCCTAGTCCTAGTTGATTATGTCAAGAAGCTGAGAACCTAAGGTGTATAAATTTGGTGAACCTCAAGATATTTCATCTCCTTACTCAATCATCAATCAACTAATGGGTTAAAACATTCTTACCTTTGTAATTTATATTTGAATGTTAGTTTGGTACTTTTCCCAGTATTCAAGATGTTACCACAGAATGGATCAAGGAGTTTCAAGAAGCTCTTGATGAACTTAATATAATATCACTTAAATTTCTTGCCCTTAAGACACTCATGTTGTATAGATGATTGATTATTTATACTTATGATATAGTATTTTTTTTAGGGGTATTTTTGGTATGAGAAGGTAATAATAGGTGCAATATACCATATATTATATTAGAAAAACTCTATTAGATATAAAGACTAGATATACCCCAAATGAGTGTGAACATGTTTTCATATATATTTTGGTCTTAAAACTAAAATATTATGTACTTTACAAAATAACTTATGCAATCATTATGTGTAATACCTTAATATATTATTTTCAAAATATATGTTTTGAGTAGAATTTCCATATGGATATGTCATCCATAGGATTAACGTGTTCTACATCTATCAAAGGATAAGCTATGGTTGATCAATTAGAAATTGTAACCTTGCCTAAATCTATTCCTCTCAATGAAGTATATCCTAATAACCAGATTTTTTTATATTAATGATATTAAGATAAATCTAGAATATGGAATCCAAAATTGTATGCCTTTTAATACTAAGCCTAAGGAAAAAATAATTAAGAGTGAGTTAGAGGAACCCTAAGAGGAAATCATTTTGCATCTTGATACATGAATCTCATTCTATTATAGGGATAAAAATAAAATTGGAGTGGGTTCAGGTAGCCCTACAATCCCTCAATGGATGCTTGATCTCCCTTACATTTAGAGTAAAATTTGATCATATGAATAAGGGTTATAAACATGAAGTCCTAATATTAGGAATTTTAGTGGCTAAAAACTAGGTGCAAAACATATACATGAAATTGGAGATCCATGATTAATAATCAAGCAAATCAAAGTTGAATATCAAGTTAAAAATGAGTGTCTCAAACAATAAGATAACATCTTACAAGATACTTTCCAATACTTTGGATATTTTCTATTAACCGTATGTATAGAGTAGAAAATAAATTTGTTAATTCTTTAGCTTCATCTACCACCTCATTTGACCCTCATACATACCAATATTTTTACCATTAAATTAAATCATGATTCCATTACCAATATTCCAAAAATTTAAAAGTATTTTGTTTCCATGATAGAATCCAAAATCATAGTCTAGTAAGTCCTTCATTTGGTACAAAAAAATAATTCGATATCTTGAGTCTCAAACATATTCTAAAGAAATTAGTTCCAAGGAAATAAATAGTGTTTATAGGAACACTCTTAAGATTTCCATCTTAGGATATACCTTATACTATGGGAATCATAATGGCACTTTACTTAAATGCTTACTTGAAGATGAAGTGACAATTACATTAATCTCATTCCAAAAATTGGAGGGACACTTTAGTGGACATTCTACTTCTCATAAGCTTCTCAATATGGGTATTATTTCCTATAATGGAGAAATTTTCTCATGATTTTTTGTTTAAATATGAACCTTGTTAATGAAATATTTATCTTGTACATGCTTCTACACAATCCCTTAATCCTATAGACGCAACTTGGCCATTTTCCATATGAGGGCTTGATATTGTTGGTAAAATAACCTAAATTCATCATTGCCATCATTGAATATTTCACCAAATGGATTCAAACAATGACTTTAGTTTCTACTATGTGAGTTACTATCTCTATATTCATTTTTTATCATATCATTCATGGATTTAACATTCCTTCTACTATCATTTCAAGTAATGATATTAAAGAATTATACAAGAAGTATTATATACAATATTGATTATCTTCACCATATTACCCACAATTTAATGGATAAATAGAATAATCCAATAAAATATTGCTCAAAATTTTATAAAATATTATAAAAGAAAATAAAAAATATTGACACCAATTTATATCCTACTTTGTGGGTGTATAACACAAGTTATAGAACTACCATTGCGGTAATCCCATTCTATCATGTATATGGTGCAGAAGACATATTATTTGTAGAAGTTGAAATCCCCTCTTTTCATGTGTCTTTGTGTGATATCATAACTGGAGAATATTTTAAAAAGGTAAGATTAGATTAAATTACCATTGCTGGATGAGAAAATATCATAAGATTTTGAACATAATAAAGCTTATAAATAAAGGATAGTAAGATCCTATAATAACAAAGTGAAATCAAGATAATTTCAAATTGGTGACTGGTTACTAAGATTAAATTATATCCATGATAAGAAAGGTAAGATTTATAATAAATGGAATGGTTTTTACATCATTTTGAAAGCACATCGATATAGAGCTTTTAAGATCCAAACTCTTAGTGGATAGTAGCTTGATGAGCCAATCAACTCCATGTATCTCAAGATATTTTTCCTAGACATACCCATTGAGATCATCCCAATTTCATCTTATAAATGATCAACTTAGAGAGAACCATATATATAATTGCATGCATATACATCATTGCATATTGACTCTCTTTAGATTAAATTTTTAATATTAAGTGTGAAGTAATCATAATTTTTTTAAAATTAACTATGTGGGATTGAAACGGGCCCTACCCTTATTACATCACCACCACATATTGGTATTACAACAAATCTTGGATATTATCCATGTATAGCTAGGCAAGATTCAAACCTTGGTCTCCTCCTTTGAATGTTAAGGAATCTAACCAGTTGAGCTAATGCCACTTGATAGTGAAGTATTCATAATTATGATAAATTTCTAAGTGGTATTTCCCTATCATTGTATCATAATATATTTTCCTCTTCCATATGCTATGTATCAAATAATTCATACATGGCATACTACTATCAAGTGTTATTAAGGTTAATATAAACTTATAAACATTTTCCTTTAGTTTTAAAAAGATATAATTTCTATATAGCAAAAGAATATCAAGGTGACAAGTCCTTCACAAGAAGAATAACAAGAAAAATAATAAAAGTAAAAATCTCAATATTTTATCAAAGAAAAAGGTCTTCCATTATAAATTCCAAAATAATTATCACATATCTCTAACAAATCATCATGTCATATTTTTTTATTATCTTAGTATATGTTTGTCTCTACATTGGTTGTCTCTTTCCTTTAAGAATTATGTATAAAAAAATATTATTACTATTATAAGGCCATATAATCTGAAGCAACTACATTTCCCCATAGAGGCTATAAAAATAGTCATTAGGGGTTGGCAGTGTAACTTATATAGGATCTTAAACCTTCAATATAATACATAAAAAGAAAAAATAACAATACTCGAAAAACAAAAAATAGTTTCATCAAAGTCAAAAGAAAAGACAAGATTTATGGCAAAATAAAAGAGGGACAAAACCCATGAGAGAAAGCAACATACGACTACTTGTATCCCTATAGAGGGAATTATGTCCCTTAGCATTTTTTTATATGTAACTCCTTAACATCAAAAATTTCATCTATATTATATACATCAAATGAAGATTGTGCATTCTTATATATGAGCATCCTATATGGATCATTTGAGCATCTATATTTGATCATATATTATATAACTTACATAGGGCATAATAAAAAACACTTTATATGCCTTATCAAGATAAATAAAAATCAAGAAAGCAAGGCTAAATAAGGGATACCTAAACCAAAGTTCTATTTTATTTTAGGCATGTCTTTTCATCCGCATTGATTTTATTTTCCTCCTTATGTTCATTTAACCATAGAACAATGCTTAAGTTTTCTTGGATTTATAAATATCTAGTCTTATGAACTTAGCAAACCTTAGGTTTTCGTTCATTTTTATCTCTCTTTTTCCTTTTTCATAGAATGGATCCAAGTTGTATAGTTCTTTGAAGGGTGTGTAATATTATTATTTACAAGACTAATTTTTATGTTGTTGAGTCTAAATCTTCATGAGATAATGCAAGTCACAAGCAAAGCACCAATCAATTATATATTCCATTCAAAGAAGTTCCAAGAGTGAGTAAAAAATACATTATAAAAATAAATAAAGAGATGCATAAAAAGTGTGTGAAAAGGAAGTGTGTGTGTGTCTATGTGTATGCACACACGCTCACAGAGAGATAAATATACTTCCTTAACTAGGACTTGGGACATTTGGCAACGTATCTATTTCATCCATTCATACCACCATTTTTTTTTTCATCATATAAATACCTTTGATTTTCCATATTTAATCTAATTTCATTAAGTTACCCATTACATGGAAAAGTTCCTTAGCCATTGTTTCCATATTTGTCTTATTAGTTTTATACTTTTGTGAATTTTAGTTTCTTCATCAAGGTATATGCTTCTTCTTCCTCATATTTTTATTTTATTAATTGTATTTTCATCCACCTACTCCACCTGTAGCCATTTCACACTCTAAATTTTTGGTTATCCACTTGACACCATTTATTCATATTTATCCTTTAACTATCAATAGTCATTTATGGTAGGGGTTGTTGGTGTGCAAGGTCTCCCACACAGTCATAAGGACATGGGTGTGGTATAACCAAGGAGATACAAGATTTTCCCATTTGATCATGAAGGTAAAGGACCTTAAAGGCAGCTCTACGGGTTTGGGAAAGCATAGCTACAAAGGTCTGGGAGTCTGTAGCTTCAAGGATCTAGAAATGCAAGTGCCTTTGGCTAAGGTCTTGGACTTACAACACAGTTTTTCTCTAAATATCATGGGATTCATGAATGTTTTTGTTCTATACTTGGCTATCACCAGTAAAATCTAGATCATGGCCACCAAGATCAAGAACCATGAGAAATCTACTAAATTAGAGGGAAATTCCATAAAATTGGAGGGACTTTTAGCAAAATTGAAAGGGGTTTTTATTTTCATCAAGAATCAGGTATGTATTAATTTGATTAAATGTTCTATTTTGGATTACAACGGCTTCACTTATTCACTTAGGTTTAGTTTGCAATTTATGCTTTTAGGAGAAGATAATGGGATTAGGGTTTGGTTGTTGAGACAACTAGTCAAGGGGAGGGTAAGAAAAAGTGGTTAGAAGAAGGTTTTGATGTCAGAAAAGAGAAAATAAGAGTCTTTATTTAATGACGATAAAAAAATATTTTTGGAGCAGGTCAATGTGTATTCATTTTTTTTGGAAAATAGGTGGAGTGCCAAGGATTTGGATTAGGATGACTTGCAAGCAAATTGTAGGAAAGAATTATAAATAGAAATTCCACACAATGAAGGTAGGAAAACAATCACAAATGTTGGAAATGAAGTGGTTAATAGAAATATTGCAAAAGGGGCCTTGAGTGACAAAGCCTATAAAAAGACGATTAATGGAGAAACCTTTAATAAGAACAATTTACTGGAGAAGTTAGATTACAATGATGCTCCAAGGTTGATTTTGAAGAAAGCTCTAAGCAATGGAGTAATAGAGAATGTGATGTTTGAAGGATGTAAGAATAATTTTAGGATCTATTATAGTGGAGGTAAGACTAATGCATTGCATGTTGTGTCTATGTGCCAAGGAAAATAATTTGTACAATATGTGGTGAATTATATGAATGGCGATCAATGTAATTGCGATGATATAATGGCAATACCAATATATTTCGAGTAGGAGATAGAGGTCATATCTGATGGAACCACAGAGATATGGTATGTTGTGGGAAAATATTTAGAAGGATGCTAAATATTTATATTTACAAATAAAATTGAAGATGATCCAAAAAATGAATATCAGGAATTCAAACTTTTTCCTATAAGAAAATGTAGGTATCTAGCTATAACATCTCAATTGAAATAATATATGAATATTCTTGTAAAATCTCAAGCTTTAAAGGAAAGAGTTGTGATTTTTCAAGGGTGGGGGACCTGAGTACAAATCCTTTTTCTCTAGAAAAAAAAGAAAATTTATTTTTTTGACTCAAAAACTTTATAAAATAATCTCCAATATTATCACCTCAATACAATCATATGAAAAAACAATTATTTATATGCTTTATATAGTTTACATGATTTAGTATAATTTATATATGATCATGGTGGCCATGGTATCCCCATTTGTAATTAGTCATTTCTTATTATTTCACTTTTATAATAAATATTGTCTTCTTTCACAAAGCACTCCATCTATATTTCATTTTATGATGACATGGGCATCTTGTGGAGACGATATATAGAACTTTTCAAAAGCTCAAATTCAATTTAAACCTTCAAATCAAGTAAATAGACTTTTTAGCCTTCTTGATCAATGGTTCTTAGGAAAGGGTGGATAGTATTTGAGGTAGAAAATCTTAGTTTATCCTTAATATTTCCTTTCTTTGACCAGCCCATAGGTTAGGAATATCATTTATTCATAAGAGACTTGCTAGAAAGCTCTAGGATCATTAGAAGACCCATAGGAATATCCCTGCATATTCAATTTCATTAGAATATTCCTTTTTGTTAAGTGCTCATGTATCTTAGCAAGTGTATTGTCTAAGTGTGCCTATTTTTAATAGGTGACACACTTGCTTCCAAAAACTAGCACAATATCATAAGTCACCTTTTGTCAAATGGACTCCAAATTTTGCATCCTTGTGTTTGTTTAGAACTATTCTTAGCCAACTGTGTTTTTTTAAATCTAGAATGGTAAGTGTGCTTGATGTTGATTGACATAGTTGTAATCTTAATTCTAAACATCAAATATAACTACCAAGTTATTCTAACCATTTTAATAAAAATTTTAAAAATAATTGATATAATGTAGGTAGAAGACTCATGATAGGTAAAATTTTATCTTCTGCTAAAATCCTATCCTAATCAATACGCATCTTTATATATCATCAAATATTCATCATAGGATACTAAAGGAGGCAATAGTGTAATGACTCCAATATAGTCATGTTGACTATATTTATTATTATTAGCTTGGGCCTTAGGTTAAGGTAGTCAACCTTTGAGCATTAAGGTTAGGGTGATTTAGTTTATAAATTGGAAGAGTTATGTTGTAGCAAGAATCATGTTGAAAATCCACATCTTAATCATCTTCATTACGCATATGAGACTTCACCCTCTCTATGTGGCTAGGATTTATTGACTTGGAATTTTGAACTTGTTACCTACATTTCTGATTTTTTGGCATTGAACTTGAATTTTTGTTTCTAGTGGATGTTTAATCTTACACATTATTGAATTGCAACTTCTATTACTATATTTTTGGAAGTTTTTTTATTACAAGTGGTACTAGATAATCTATATTGGCTTCTTATAACACTACAAAAATGTGATAGAAAGGCATTAAAACCATTCCAAAACCTCTGGTGAACAGTTCTACTAATTATCACCTGGTCATTTTTCATTATTTTTTTTGCTCAATCTTGTGGTATATTTTTCTTTTGTAATAATGTTAATTCATTAATGTTAATTCCTTTTCTAAACCTAGCTAAAAACAATTATCACATATGTTGGTAAATTTGTGGGAGACCTATCTCATTATAATTGTCTCTCTAAGCCAATCAAAATAAGGGGCATATCCAACAACACTATTCTAGGAATTAGGTGTGTCATAACCCTTGTGAGAGATCTATTTCATTGCAATCATATCTTTAACCTTATCAAAGTAAGGGGTATTTCTCAAAATATTTTTTAGAAGTGCTTCAATTTTTTTTTTTGATTTTACATTTTTCCATAGTGTATCAATGAACTTGTTGCTTCTATTGTTTGGTTGTGAATCAATAAACAATTACAATGCATTGGTCATTCTAAGGATGTGTGCATCAAAAAAAAAGAAGTTCCAATCCAAAAATATTGGTAAGCATCATAATATCCCTTCAAATATCAATAGTTTTGATTAGCATATTCTTTATTCTTTAAATGTATTAGCTTTGCCTCCTCCCTACACCATTTCTCTTGCATTTCCTCCTCACAATACACCTCCTCCTATAATTCTTGTTGCCCCTATAATTGGTAATGTTCTTCCCAATACAATTGACTCTTGCCCACATTCCTATCTTGAGAAACAAGAAGTGATGGTTAAATCAATCTTAGTCTCTCAAAATTAAATAAATAATGTCTGAGTAGTCATCCAAAGCTATCTTAGTTTTCCCCCTACTAAACATTCCCTTAACCAAGATTTTTAACAAGTTTATGGAAAATTTCTACCATGCATGCAATAGGCACCAAATCCAAAGGATATAAGCATCCACCAATAGTCATCATCTGATCATAGACCTTTAGTTTCCTATTGTAGTCGCATTGATCCCTATGCTACCATAGGTACTCTTCTAGGTATGGATGGTTATAGCTCAAGCTTTGCTTCTAATCTTGATCTCTCTAGAGGAGGTGCTTCTAATTTCCTTTACTAGCCTCATGATGTTCTTGTTCCACACATTACCATCCTAACTTTTAAGTGTGGGGATCCATATGGGTGACTATCCAAGATGATAACATCGTCCACCTAGACCATGTTTCTAAAGAATATCAAGTTAAATTAGTTGATACTAAGTTGGGAACCCGTACCCACTATTATGGGAGCTTTGCCAATAGGGGACCTCTCTTCTATGGTCTGATTTTAAAGCACAATTTCTTTGTAAGCTTGACAAGAGATCTTCCATGTTGTATGTGGTCTATTTGATACACACCAATCAAACAAGATCAAATAAGGATTATTACATATATTTTACAAGTCTACTCATTTACACCTATCAATTGAATCTAATAGTGGTGGTCTTATCCATTTTCCATGGTTTTAAGAATTAAATTCAATGTGAAGTTGACATGCTCAATCCCTATATCCTTAAGGATGTTGAATGTGTAGCTCTAGCAAAAAAGAAAAAGCTCTAAGTGTTCCATCCCCAACATCAATATGACTTCAACCTTTAGTGGACTTACTCCAATAACTAAAATAATTAGTGTCCCTAGGGATTTTTCTATTTCAAATGTCACTAACACCATCCCTAGGAGTAGGCATGTGAAGAAAATCATAGCTTTCAAGTGGAAGGAAAAGAATTTAGTGTTAGAAGATAAAGATCCACCATAGCAGAAGAAACTAGCTAAAGTAGCCAATTATGAGTAGGAGTAGGGGCAGAAGCAACCATGGCTCTTTTTGTTTTATCCCTTATGGGGCTCCATGTTCAACGTATCATCAAGGTCCAAGGATTATGTTAGATGATATTACATTATTTGATAAATTAGGATGAGAAGGATATTTACATGTGTCATGAAAGAAGGCTAAGTGGTTTCTATGCAAGTGGCAAGTTAAGAATTCAAAGGTCATATAGAAGGGAACAATCAAGAATGTGGAAAGTCATCTTGTAAAGCTATATCATGGAGACAAAGCTCCATAATCTATATCTTATTTGATTTTGCAATAAAGAAGAAAGTAATATTGTTTATTGTGAGTATTTGATATATTCTTATTATTTAAGGTGTATTTCATAATATCTTTACATTGACCTTTAATATTGTGGCTATTTTTTATTTTTTATGGAAAACATCCCAAATGGGATGCCACTTTTGGGTAAGTCCCAAGGAGGCATGGGTATGTATTCCTCCAAAAATACCTAGGGCTCCCCTCTTCAGCACACTCAAAGAGCATGCCTAAAACAACAAAAACAAAAACAAACAAACACAAAAATAGAAAAACAACCAAAATCAATAATAATAATAATAAAAAGACAACAAAAAAACACAAAAACATAAATACGGTAAAATACAACAAAAAACACAAAAACATAAAAAATAATAAACAACAACAAAAAAAACATGCACAAAAAAAATACAAAAACAACAAAACAACACACACACAAAAAGAACAAAAACAAAAAAAAAAATCAAAAACACAAAAAACACAGAAATAAATAGAACAAAAACAAAACAAAACAACACACACACCAAAAAACAAAAAAGGAGGAAAAAACAGAAAACAAGTTTGGCCTTTCTAGGCCCAAAAACTATTCATACAAGAATCAAAGAATGATCAGTCTAAGAAAGGGAACTAAAATACCATGATCGAACCAAAGAGAATCAAAAACAAAGAAAAAAGAAACTAGGTACCTCTAGTACTAAAGCCATCTAAAGAAGTGATAGAAAGAAGAGCTTCCCTTATTTGTGAATCCCACCATCTAGGAGGGTGGTCGTAGCAAGTAAGATCACCTTTGTCCAATGACCAATTAGCTAAAGTATCAGCACTCTTGTTATGTTCTCTAACCACATGATTGTATTCAAATTTCAAAAATCCCATCTGGATTAATTGAATTTTCTGAACAATTATTTTTATTCTCCAATAAACCTTACGATTCTTAGGAGTCTTCAACAAATTAATCATGACTTGAGAGGTAACCAACACATTTTTCCATCCGACCTTAATAGCCTCTCGAAGGCCTCTAAGGATACCATACCCCATCAGCAAGG
Source organism: Wollemia nobilis (assembly GCA_028583015.1). Taxonomy (NCBI): domain Eukaryota; kingdom Viridiplantae; phylum Streptophyta; class Pinopsida; order Araucariales; family Araucariaceae; genus Wollemia; species Wollemia nobilis. The sequence continues at coordinate 36,840,663 of JAQPPZ010015824.1, read as the reverse complement.
TTATTAGAAAGGATACCCAAATTCTCAACAAAAGTGAAAACCAAGGAACCATATGAAAATCTACCAATTTCTCCTGCACTAGCTTTTCCAGGGTTCCCCCTAGAGGCTCCATCGGTATTGGATTTTCCAAAATCCTTAGGAGGAGTTTTTCAATTCCTTGTTCTATCCATATTTTGATTACTCACATTTCCTTTAAGTTGGTTGCCCTTAAAAAAGTTAATCTTCAATATTTGCATCACTTGATCCCATTTTTTGTGGGAGTTTTGGGGGTGTTTAAGGAGTTGTTGTACTCCAACTTGTTGGCAATGGTATTTTTTTCAGGTATAGTGAATGTCTTTTCTTTCTTGATTGAAAATCTGGTTGTTTCTTTCTTTCCAAATATTCTAAGGTAGGATGGTAGAACCCATCCAAACTAGTTATCTAATAAAGTGATCAATACCCTCCTAATTAGGCCAATCCCTCCAAAGCTATTCAAAAGTAAAAAAATTGGACCACTGTAAGCCAAGTAATATGGTTATTCTCCTCCATAGCTCAGAGGCTAAGGTACACTCAATAAAAATATGGTTGAGAGTTTCCACATTCTCTCCACACATATTGCATCTAAACGTACCATGAAAACCATGTTTCATAAGTTGCTCACTAATAAGCACCCTACGATGCAATGAAACCATGTAAAGAACCTCATCTTAGGCTAGATATTTTGAGACCACAACCGATTAAAAATAACATATGATTGGTTGGGATTATTATGGCATAAGATCAAATAACCTTGAGCAACTTAATACTCACCCTTAGTAGTGTTGTTCCATCCAAAATAGTCTTTATCATGGGACCAAGAGAGATCTCATATGAAGGATGCTTTGAATATATTTTCTTGTCTTTATGGCATTTGAATAGGCCACTCCTCAACGGGGATCCAATATCTACCAACCTCTGAATTACTAGTATGGTACCGATAATAATTAGCAACCTTTATCCAGTTAGCTCGATGAAGCTCCTCCATCCAAGGCCTCCAATAAGGAAACTAAGTTATCAAAGGTTGGTGACCATCCCAAGAATCTATCCTAAAATTTTCTTATTGACCATTATGAATGATCCAAAAAATTTGCTTAATCAAATCCTCACCAGTCTTAAGAACCGCTAAAATGGGAGAATCTTTGGTAGGCAATTGATAGAAAACAAGGTCTTCGACACTTTTTTCTCAACATATTTAGCATGAAGATTCTTGGTCCAAAGAGCATTAGGGTTATGCAAAATCCTCCAATATAATTTAGCAGCTAAAGCCTTATTATTATTAATAGTAGACCAGAAACCTAACCCCCCTTCATTCTTGGGAAGGCATAAAGTATCCCATTTCACCAAGGCCCGTTTTATTTTCTCCTTAGTACCACTCTATAGGAACCGATGATTGATTTGATTTAATTCTCGAAGAAAAACCTTTGGGATATTCAACACAGTAAAAACATAAATAGGTATAGCTTGAAAGTTTGATTTTATCAAGGTAATTATGCCCCCAAATGAAAGCCACCTATTGGTCCACTTTCCAATTTTCTTCTTAACTCTATCCAATAACCAATTCCAGTATTTCTTTTTTGTCTTTGAATATTGAGAGGAATACCTAAATAAGTGATTGGAAGGGAGGTCTTATTATATCTTAATTTATCCAAGACCATGGATTCTTGTCTAGGAGAGCAGTGAAAGAAAATGACTTTAGATTTATCTTCATTGATCGGTTGCCCAATAGCATTAGAAAACTAGTTGATGATTTTATTAATTTTAGAAGCTTCCTTAATTGTAGCTTTACCTAACAAAGTAGATTCATTAACAAATTGAAGATAAGAAATATGCCCAACTCCACAAGTAATGGTAACTCCCTCAAGGGTTCTATTATCTCTATTTTTTTTATAGTCTTGACCAAGCATTCAACAAGAATGATGAATAAATAAGGGGAGAGGGGTTCACCTTGCCTAATACCTCTAGAAGTAGGGAACAACTGGAAGGCTTGTCATTGATAAGAACAGAGTAGGATATCAAAGAGATACATCCCATAATCCAATCCATCCAATCCTGAGATAAGCCAAATTGCCTAAAACTTTGACAAGGAAGTGCCAATCCACTCTGTCATAAGCTTTAGATAAGTCTAAACAAATAAACATAGATGGATATTTTTGTATTTCCATGGAATGGATGGCTTCCTAAGTAAGAACTATCTCATCCACTATTTGACATCCTTCCACATAACCCCCTTGTTTAGGGGAAATAATCTTATACAAAAGAGGCTTCAGTATTTCTAACATGATCTTTGTAATACTTTTGAGAACATTACATAAAGTTATAGGTCTAAAAGTTAAGATATGATTTGCCTCTTGAGATTTTGGGACGAGCTATATAAGTTTTATTGATAACCTTCAAAATTTATTTGGCTTTATTGTTTTCTTCCACCACCTCTAACAAATCAGCATGAAGGATATCCCAAAACTCTTGATAGAACTCAATAGGAAACCATCAGGACCTAGGATTTTTCCTTTTTGTATTTTAAAAAACACATGTTGAAGCTCATTTATAGTAATTGGAGCAGTAAAAATAGAGTTCTCCTTAGAAGTGATAAGAGTAGGGATGGCTTGAAGAATATTTTGTTGAGAAGCTGAGTCAAGAGGAGCAACAACAAACATATTGGAAAAGTAATTGACAACAATAGAGTTCATGCCATTCCAAGTGTAGACAACATCTCCAAAATCAGATTTCAAGGAAGAAATAAAGTTGTGAGATCTTCGAGCTAGAAGAGATTTGTGGAAGAAATTTGTGTTTCAATCTCCTTTGAGCCATTGGATCCTAGATTTTTGCTTCCATAAGAGTTCTCTTTTTTCCATTTCTCTAACTAAACAGTGAGTTTAATATCATCTGTACTTCTACTCTTAGTGAGGCCATCTAAACCGATTTTATTATTCAAATTTTCAAGCTGAGCAATAACTTCAAGTTTTTTTTTATGAACATATCCAAATTTCTTCCAATTCCAAATCTTGATTTTAGATTTAATGTATTGCAACCTTTTGGAAAAACAAAACATCTTAGTCCCATACATTGGTTTACCTTTCTTACACCATTGCTACACTCAAGACCTAAAGGAACTGTCTCTAAGCCACATTAACTAAAATTGAAAAGGTGAGAAACTCACATTGGTTTTCCAAATTTCCACCATGATTGGCCAATGATCCAAACCAGCATTATTAAGAGTCTTCACCTTAGGAATGTGACCATGGATTATGAAATTATCAGAGAACAAGAACCTTTCCAATCTCTCCATAATACAAGCTAAGCCTTGCCTTTTGTTAGACCAAGTCATAAGGCTATTATCTGGCTGGATGTCCACAATATGAAGGTTTACAATATATTCACTCTTGAGATTAGCGCTTTTATCCAAATTTCTATTTCCTCCCATTTTCTCATCCAAAGAGAGGATGGTATTGAAATCTCCTCCGATAAAGATCCAAGCTTCAAGAATATGAGAGAATATAAGTTATATCATTTCATTTTGCTTATCTTTTCCTCCAAAGTAGTCAAAGCATAAACAATTATACAAAGGATAATTTGATTAGAATGTCTACTTTGAATAGCTATAGCTAAAAGACCCCAACTACCAACCATATGGTGAATAACAACCTCTTTTGGGTCCCAAAGGCAAGAAATACCACCAAAAGTCCCCTGGGAACTAAGGAAAACAACTTTTCCAACTAGCCAAATTTTACTAGTAATTGAATTCATTTCCTCTATTGAAATCTTTTGTTTCCTGAAGGAAAACAAGATGTGGATGGTTTGTCTGAATCATTCTTCTAATTTCATTTTGTTTTTAAAGAATCTCTTTGAGTCCTCTAATATTCCAAGTGATGATCTTCATTAATACCAGGGCTAAAAAAATTAGTAAGGGCAGTAATCTTACCTTCCTCTACAAGCTTTTCACCTTATTTTACCATATTATGTTGATTGGTCTTGCGACCTGCCTTTTGGTTGGAATCTATTTTTAGTTTTTTTTCCTATTACTTGACTTACCCCAATTGAATCTGAGGTGGCTTCTAACCTCGAAGATTGCATGTATAAAACCTGTTGGGACTGAACAAAAGGCATTAAATTATTTACAAGTTATCTTACAATATACAAGCATCAAGCTTAGGAGGGAGATATGACACTTGTCATGAGCTCCACTCCAAGTGTCTTTCAGAAGACACCACTCCAACTCATACTGAAGACAGTGAAAAGTGATAGAAGACAAATGTCAACCTGTCAATTATAGGCATAGTGCACATTATAACAATAATATTCTAACATTCCCCCTTAATGTGCACTATCCTAAAAAGATAAATCAACATTAGATAACATTCCCCCTTAATGTTGACTTCTTTTACATAGGTATAGCAAATTGCTAAACTGAGAAAACTTGTCTTTCCCAAGTGACTTGGTGAAGATGCCTGCCACTTGATATTGAGTTGGTACATACTCCATGTGTATAATGTCTTCTTGGACCATTTTTCTGATGAAGTGATGATGGATCTCAATGTGCTTTGTTCTAGCATGGAAAACTGGATTCTTGGTCATCTTGATGGTACTTTGATTGTCACAATATATATATGTTGGACCATGTATGAATAGCCCTATATCCTAAATTAATTACCTCAACCATATTGCCTCCTTAGTTGCCTCAACTACTGCTCTATATTCTGCTTCGTGAAGATAGTGAAACTGTGTTCTGCTTCTTTGTGCTCCATGAAATAGAGGCTTTGCCTAATTGAAAGCAATAACCTGATGTAGATCTTCTAGTTTCAGGACAACTGGCTCAATTTGAATATGTGTATCCAATCAAGAAAAAATTATCACTTGATTTATACATAAGGCCATGATGAGGTGTGGCCTTTAGGAATCTCACAATCCTCTTAGCTGCTATCCAATGGCTCTTCTTAGGATCCTGCATGAATCTAGAAATAAGGCCAACCGAATAGCAAATATCTGGTCTAGTTGAAGTTAAGTAGATCAAACTTCCAACTAGTTTCCTATAAAGTGTACCATCAACCCTTTCTTCTTCATCATTATTTACCAATTTCAATCTAGTTTCCATGGGAGTTAAAGAGGGCTTACACTCCTCCATGTGAAACCTCTCCAAAATAGACTGAATGTACTTAGCCTGTGAGATAAAAATCTTACCAGGCTATTGCCATACCTCTATTCCTAAGCAATAGTGGAGGAGGCCTAAATATGTCATCTCAAAGTTCTTGCATAAGTCCTCCTTGAGCAACCTTATTCCTTCTATATCATCACCTATAATGAGAAGATCATCCACATACAATGTAACCAAAATGATGTGGTTCCTCCAATGTTTCACATAGAGAGTAGATTCTGTTGCAGATCTAGTGAAACCAAGGTTGAGAAAATAGGAGTCAATCTTTGCATACTAAGATCGGGGTGCTTGCTTCAACCCGTATAGAGCTTTCTTTAATCTGAGGACTTTTTTGTTTTGACCTTCAACTGTGTATCCTGGTGGTTGTTTCACATACACTTCCTCCTTCAAATGACCATTTAGAAATGCACTTTTGACATCCATTTGATATATTGGCCAATGTTTTTGATCTGCCATAGCAATAATTGTCCTGATTATAGTCATCTTAGCCACAGGAGCAAAGGTCTCCTCATAATCAATTCTCTCTTGTTGCTTATAGCCTTGAGCTACTAGGCGAGCCTTGTAGCGATCTAGTGAGCCATCTGCTTTATATTTTGCTTTGTATACCCATTTTGTGCCTATGGTATATTTTCCTTTGGGTAAATCAACTAACTCCCAAGTGTGATTCCTTTCAATGGAATCCAATTCTTGATCCATGGCATGAACCCATTTAGGATCACCAAGTGCTTCTTTGACATTAGAAGGTTCAGGTTGGCTAAGGACTTTGGCCATTAGGGCATAATTCACTTGGTGTCTTAGGGTTGAAGGCCTTTTACCTGTATAGGTGGGCAAATAATTTTGGGCTTCATCTATTGTGGCTTGAACCCACTTGGGTAAAGGATTGGATGATGTTACTTGATCATTAGGAGGAGGAGATGGAGGACATGGATCATTTGTAGGAAGTTCTTCTTGTGGATGAATTTCTTGATTTATGAGTGAAGGGGAAGGACTAGATGATATTGTATGCATGAATGGAGCAACTATTTCATTAGTTATTTCTAAAGTGGGGGCTTTAGGAGGATTAGATGGTGGATACTCATGAAAGGTAACATCCCTAGATAAAATGATTTTCTTGGCAATAGGCTCATATAATTTATATGCATTGGCACTATCACTATAGCCAACAAAGATGCATTTTTGGCTCTTATCATCAAACTTCTTCCTTTTCTTATGAGGAATATGAGCATAGGCATCACATCCAAATATTCTCAAATGGCCCACATAGGGCGTCCTTCCACTCCATGCTTCTTCGGTGTTCTTTCATGTAAGGCCTTTGTGTATGACCTATTAGTCAAGTATGCAGCAATAAGAACAGCTTCTCCCCAAAATGAGTTAGGTAATTTAGCAGTGTGTAACATTGATTTTGCCCTATTTGTGATTGTTTGATTCATCCTCTCTGCAACTCCATTTTGTTGCGGGGTATAAGGGGTTGTGAATTGCCTCCTTATCCCATGATACTTACAAAAATTAAAAAATTCATTGGAGACATATTCTCCCCCATTATCTGATCTTAAGGTGGAGATTTGATAGCCACTTTCTCTTTCAACAAGTGCGATGAATTCTTTGAACTTATCAAGGGCTTGCCACTTATATTGAATTAGGTAGATCCATACCTTTATGATGTAATCATCAATGAAAGTGATGTAGTATTTAGCCCTAGTATAAGATTGAACAAACATTGGCCCACAAATGTCTGAATGAATTAATTGCAAAGGTCTATTGGCTCTCCATGCCTTTCCTGTTTCAAATGGTTGCCTGTGGTGTTTGGCTATCACACATGGCTCACAAAAATATTTTGACTCCTTAAGATGTGGAAGTCCTTTAACTAATCCTTTTGTAGCCATCATTTGAAGATTATTAAAATTTAAATGTCCCAATCTTTCATGCCACATGTACTCCAAAGAGAAAGTAGTTGTATGCAAAGATGTTTGTGTTACAGATTTTGTAAGGAGGTAGTAAACACCATCCTTTTTCACTCCCATGGCCTTGACATTGCCATTGGGTTCCTTAATGTAGCATTTTTCTTTTTCAAAATAGACATTATAGCCCTTATCTCGTAAGTTGTCCAATACAAAGAAGACTCCTTTTAAGACCAGGCACATACAAAACATCCATTGCAGGAACATTATTACCATCATGCAAAGTAAGTGGTGCCTCCCCAACATCTTCAATGGGTAGAGCACTTTCATCACCAAAAGTAATGAATTTATTTGATGTGGGCTGAACCTTGGTCAACCAATCTTGCCTTCCTGTCATGTGCTTTGTTGCTCCATAATCAATATACCAACATTCTTTATCTTCAACATTAACTTGGTTGGTTGCATACAATGTGTTCATATTATTATTTTGTGGTTCTCCCTGTTCTCTTTGCCTTTTATAGCAATTAGCAATATTATGATTCCATTTTCCACAATATTCACACCCTTGTTGATTGTTGTTTTGACCCCCTTGAGGTCTTGTTTGCCATCTTTGCTGTTGTTGGTACTACTACTGGTACTGCTGTTGTTGTGGCTGCTGCTGGTATTGTTGCTGACGTGGTTGCTACTGGTATTGTTGATTTGGTTGTTGCTAGTACTATGTGTATCTCTGATGTTGTCTACCCCTTTGATTCTGATTATGCTAATTTTGACCCTTGTTTTGTTTAGGCTGTAAAGTTTCCTTGGTGGCAAAAGTTGCTGATGTGGCTTCAATTTCTTCATCTTTGATTAGGGCTTGCTCATGCTTCTTAAGTAGGATCTCAATATCCTCAAGTGTTGAATTCATTGTTTTACCACTCAAGTCTAACATGATAGCATAGGAGTGAAACTTTGAAGGCAGACCATGCAACATTATTGGAATTAATTCATTATCATCTAGGGTTTTACCAGTGGCTAAGAAATCATTCTTAATAGACTTCACTTCCATAAGATAATCGGTAAGTGAGCCTTTCATACATAGATTGTGCAATTTTTGTTTGAGACACAAAATATTATCTTGACTTGGACTATCAAACAATCTATTGAGAGCATCCCATGCTTGTTTAGGTGTTTTTGCAGCCCTTACAGTTTCTCTGCATTGAATTCCTGTAGCTAGCTTGATTAGACTTAAAGCTATATTGGAATTTTTCTCAAATTGTGATTTTTCTTTAGGGTCTATAGGTGCAGTGAGTGGGTCTTCGTTAGCCTGCCTATCTTTCACAAAGTCCCACATGTCATTCATCATTAATATTGATTCCATCTCATACTTCCAATTTGCAAAAGTCTGTGCTCTTTCAAGTTTCTTTGTAAGTCCACTTAATATATTTGTAGTAGCCATGATTTAGAAAAGGATCAAAAGAATAGGGAGCTTAACAAAGGATGAAGTAAGAACGACAAATGCCAAATTAGAGCCCTAAAAAAAAATAGGGTACACTGCTGAAGATCCAGAGGAGGGTTCGCCTAGTTTTTCCACTCTGAATCTTCGAGAGATTCCAACAGTGGGAGGGTTAAGTTGAACATAAGTGCCTTTTTCGATCCAAAGAGAGTAAGAATTAGAATTTTGCCAAACCTTTATACCAAACTTTCTCAATATACCTGCCCTTACGTGAGGGAGACTATAAGCATTTGAGCAGTTGATACATGGAACATAGGCAATTCTGAAAGGGAATAACTTCGCAGACCTTTATACCAAACTACTCAATATACCCGCCCTTATGTGAGGGAGACTATAAGTATTTGAGCAGTTGATACGTGGAACATAGGCGGTTATAAAAATGTGATGTTTTCTTTTTGTCGAATTGTTACAAATAGATGTGCCAATGTGTTATTGCTTTATAAGAATTTGCCTGTATGTGTTTGCTTGCTTGTATATGGCTTAGTGTCAAGTGTGTATGAAATGGAACTACACTTGATTATAATTATAAAACCCAAAGTCATGCAAGGGTAATAGCAAGCATAAAATGTAGACAAAGCCCAAATAGAAGATGCAAGCAACAAACACCTAGTGGCCAAGAGAGTGCCACAAAATGAATCCATCGACAAGGGACAAGGGGCCCTAAATCACCCCTTAAGTTGATGATTTGTATTTGGCTAAAAAAAATTAGCCCCAAATGTGCCTCCAAAATATGAGACAATATCAATGCCTCCTTTTACAAGATTGCCTTCAAACTTGCCAAATTCAATGAATGACTTGGCATAATGTCCCCCCTAAAGACTTAAAATTGAGATTCCCACAAGTTTGCCAAATATTTTGTCGAGTGTCGGATACTACCGAAAATGCACTCCAAATTACAATGTTAATTTCAAACTTCAATTTAGCATATTAAATGATTTCAAAACTGAAAATAAACTGCACCAATGGATTCCCCTCAAAAAACCCTTCCCAACGACTATATATAAGGCTATAGTCGGATACAATTTGATGTTTTCAGAAGGCAAAAAACAAAGACCCTCTACAAATGTGTGCAACTCCGGGACTTCCCAAGCGGTCACCCATCCGAGTGCTACTCTTGGATGAATTGCTTAACTTGGGAGTTTTATAAAAAATGCTGCCAGCAAAGTAGTCTTCAAAGATGGAATTAAAATATCAAATAAGATATTTTAAACATACAAATCCCTTTCTCAACTAACATGCCCCCTCCTTTACAAATTTGATCTTGGCGGCTACTGTCAAATTTGAATTTAAAAAATAAAAAATAAAATGAGCGTCTATTTCAAATTTGAAAATTTAGAAATTTTTTAAACTTTGAGAAAATAAATACGACTTGCCATTTTCTTTTCCCGTCTTCTAACAGAACTACAGACTCGGTTTCATTCAAACAATATCTCCTGGTTGCGCGCAGATCGTTGTCTGCCTCCGCCAATGATAATGATCCTGCCTGCAGCGAACTCAAACTCTAACTTCCACAACTTCAGATCTGCGCTCCACAACTGCCGCTCATTCTCCGTCTCTAAAGTCTTGACCGACTTCCATACACCGAAAGATTGCACCCTCTCCCATTGTTGCAAAGACCTCCATAAAGTCCACGAACACGATGCAATCTGTGGAACAGATCTCGCAACGGATCTCCCCTGAACAGTTCTACTAGCAGATCTCCCCTGGACAAATCTTGCAGTTGCTACCCTTCTTGCGGCTTCTTTAACAGCTGGAAACTGATTATTTAGCCTGACGAGGAGCTGAAAAACAGTGAGATTATGAATCGCGGTGTCTTCAATGGGATAGATAGCAGCCAGCCAAAAAATGGCAGCGTGAGTTTATCTCAGTACCTCGCTACCTAAGCACTAGCACTAAGGAGCCCGGAAAAAAAACATCAACTGCTCGAACACCGTGGATTTTGAAGTCGAAGCCTGAAATTTCTAAACTGCGATTCGAACATTTATCCACTTGGACCTCAAACTGAGCACTAAGGATTCTGGAAAAAACATCAACAACTTGAACACTGTGGATTCTGAAGCGGATGTGGGTGATTATAGAAATCTCTCAGTCTCCTTCGGACGACTGAGTGACGCAGGATACCTCCAACGATGTGATAGAATGGCCCGACTTTGCAGCAACTTCCATAATGGATGAGGGGATTCGTCTAAAAAATTTTACCAATATTTCAGAACGAAGGTTCAGAAATCTATAGATCGTGTAGTGAAAAAACTGACAGATATCGGTCGTTTGAGGGAGCACTGTCTTTTTGTGTTCAATACAGCAATCTTCCCGAAGGTCTCAGATCTCGTCGAAAAAAGTCGAAAAAATGTGGTACAAGCAGCAAGAATGGCGGAGCTGGTTCGAGAAACAATGTTGTATCTGGCTGGACATTTTTCCACGAATGCAGAGAGATGGGCAGAGACTAAAAAAAATCCAAAAAATACACAATAATTGTATATTTTTTGAGAAATAGTAAAACCAGACCCTCTTTTGAAAAAAATGCTCTTTCAACGACTCTTATATCTTATGGAACAAAAAAAAAATCTTTTTCATAAATCGATCCAGAAAATAGAAAGGAGGAAGAACAGGGGTAAAGAGATAAAAAGTCAAAAACTAGAAAGGAGGAAGGGAGTTTCTGGTTTCTGATCGAGCATACTCCCTGAATCCATACTAAAAAACCCCAAAAAAAACCACAGGCGGATCTCACCGCTCTGATACTAGATGTTGGGACTGAACAAAAGGCATTAAATTATTTACAAGTTATCTTACAATATATAAGCATCAAGCTTAGGATGGAGATATGACACTTGTCATGAGCTCCACTCCAAGTGTCTTTCAGAAGACACCACTCCAACTCAGACTGAAGACAGTGACAAGTGACAGAAGACAAATGTCAACCTGTCAATTATAGGCATAGTGTATATTATAACAATAATATTCTAACAAAACCAAAGTGTTAATAGAATGTTCAACATATTCTATCGTAGGACACGTATTATTTGAAATCTCAACATTTAAAAGATTATTTTTTTTGTGAAAATCTTTAATTTGTTGGTTTGTCCCTAAGTCTTTACCTGCATATTTAAATTGCGTTTCTAAGATTTTTGTCTTCATTATTTCCTCTTCCTCACCTAAGACATCATTTGTGGAAAGAATTTCAAACATATTAGTTGATAACTTCAATTGATCCTTCATAACTGGTTTTTTCTAAGTGTTCTTCTTAGGCATTTGGAAACCTGCTAAGTTTGTATCCTCTTTCTTTTGATCTAGAATTTTATTTGGGAAGATACTAGCCAAATGACCATATTCATGGCAAATTCAACAACGAAAAGGAATGTTCTCATAGTCCACCACTTGCTCCCAAGTGTCCTCCCCAAATTGTAATAAGATATTTTTAGGTAGGGGTTTGTCAAAATCCATTAAAACATAAATATGAGCATAAATAATATGTTCATTTTTTTTAGTACAATCAACAGTCATCATAATAGTTCCCAAAGAGTTTCCAATTGAAGAAAAAACAATCGAAATCTAGAATTCAATTGGGAGGCCAAAGAGTCTAACGCAGACAAGACCTGTAGAAGGCATATTTTCTTTGGCTTTAAATTTAGTATGCCAAGACTTCATGAAAAGCCTTGCCCTTCCAAAGAACCAGGGACCCCCTTGAAATGTTTTCTCTCTATCTTCATTATTAACAAATAAAACAATAAAATAACCATTTGGATAAATAGAGATTTGTAACTCACCTTTTGTTTTTCAGTTTTTTGTAGCCCAGAATTTGAAAGCAAATAGGCTTGAACAAAAACCCAAGAAATGACAAATTAGTCCTCCTTTTTCTAGATATTCTATGCTAGTCTGAATGATGCCCATATATAGCTCAACAATCAAGTTCCATCAGCTGCCCTAAGACATCTCGACTCAGTTTTCTTAGGATAAATCTTAGGCATTCTCAGAGGTTTACGAAAAACCCTAAGGTTAATGCTAGCATTAGGTTGAGGTTGTCCACCATGGAGGGCATCCCTAAATTTTTTTGTGTCGAGTCTTTGAAATCCTTACCCTTGAAAGGGAATTCCACATTGGATTTGTTTTGGGGGTGCTCCTTAGCACCAGATTCATTTGAGATCTGAACTATTTTTTGATCAACTTCTTGAAGCTTATTTCTAGATCTCTTTAATCCATGCCTTGGACGCTGAGAAGAGGCATGGTTTTTTATTTTGTTTTGTGCAAAAAATTAGAAGTCATTGTCAATAAAGTTCATCACATGAATATCTATTGAAACACATATTTCTAATCCATCTTGGATCCCCTACAACATATCCCGCTAAAATCTTGAGCAAAAACCACAAAAATGTTGGCCGCTAGGACCCAAAGACCCCAAAAAACAACCTCTAGAGCCGCTTGCACTCAACACAGATGAAACCCTTGCACAATTCACATTTTAGTTTTTCTATTGCAATTACAAATTGAAAACCAGCTATTTCATATTTTATCCTATGAAATATTCAGCTGTATTTTATCGTAGATAGGCTTAAAAGCCAATAGTGGTATCAAAGTTACCACCAAACTCTATTGAAGATTGAAAGAATCACTATTGAATATTGAAAGAGAGCCAACTTAGAATAAAGTTGGTAATTCTAAGATAAAGTCATATTGACATTGTTATTCTCTAAAATGAGAATATTTATTGATTGAAGAAGAATCGACTCAGAAGATAGTTGATCATCTAGGGACATTCAAAGTCACACTAGTAATATTTTGGATTCTCTAGTAAGGAGGAGAGTCATATTGGATTCTTAGGTATGACCTAAGACATTGAAGATTTTAGAAAATAAGATAAGCATTAGAGATTAAGATACATAATTTTAAGAAGCTTCCTACAACAGATAGATAAGAGTTTAAAAGTTTGAGAAGCTTCCTACAATAGATAGAGAAGAGTTGTAGCTTCTTAAGGCAAAACAAAGAAATAAGAAAGAAGTAGAAAAAGAATTAGGTCATAGAGATATTTGACCTTGACATATTTGCAAAGTAAGCAGTAGAAGAAGAATAAGGCCATAAAGATATTTGACCTTGACATATTTGTAGTAGAATTAGCATATTTTTTAAGAAGCAATCCTAATTTGAATATAAGAGAGTAAGAGAAGCCCACATTGAATATAAGAGGGCCATAGAAGCCTACATTGAATATAAAACGACCAAAGCAGCCCACAATGAATATAAGAAGGTTGAGGAGCCTTTATTCAAGCTTATTATAATGAATGAAGGAATAGTAAGAAAGAAGGAACAACATAGAAGATTTACAAGTATTGAGCAACACAGACAAATAGTAAGCTCCGAATTAGAATAGTAAAAGGAAAGAGTGGCCAAAAAAGGCCAATATAAAAGAGTTATTTTTAAAAAAGAAGTCAATATTGTAGTCAAACATGGCTCATTCTAGTGCAATGAAGCCTGCACATGAAAAATAAAGCAAAAGAAATACAAATTAGATAAGGTCTTCTACAAAAAGAGAGAAACAAAAATGCTTGATCTTATCCAAGTGTAATTTCAAGGAGAAAGAGTAGAGACATAGCACAAAGAGACCAACCTCATATATAGCACTATGATCAAGAGAGACCAATCTCATCTTGGCATCACTTGGTCTCATCCTAGCATTTCCTGAGCATAGACCACAAGTAATGCTACTCGAATTTCCATGCAAGCAAATATCAGAAGCAACATTACTTGGTTCCATCGAAGCAAAGCTGCTTAGAATTTCTTGGTAAATATCAGGAGAAATGTCACTTTAACATCCCAAGTGAAGATCAAGAGCAATGTCGCTTTGACATCCCAAGTGAAGATCAATATCATAGTCGTTTGAACTCCTCCAAGCGAAGACCAACAACTATGAATCCCTAGGAAATGACAAGTCGAATATCCGCTTGAGCTTCTACAAGTGAAGAGCAACTAACAAATGTATTAGCACAGAATCATAGCCATGGATGATCAAGGGAAAGAATTAGGTTTTCCATGTTATTCATACACGAAGAAAAACATTCGAAAAGCATCAATCATTTCCAACACCAATTCTGAAGACAAACGTTTGCAATGCATGCAGCAAGAATCTTGTAGTGAAAGGTAACATTCCTTAACATTACATAATATTTTCAACATTTGATTATTGGAGGAAAATAAAGAATATTTGATGTTTTTGAAAAACTAATAGGGAGTAATAAGGATTAAAATTGGATATTTAAAGTTTTTCAAAAATTAATTATTAGATTGGAGTGATAAGGTTAGAATAATTAATATTTTTGAAAATAATTTGGTTAGTTGGAGTTATAAGGATTTTATTAAATTTTTTGAAGAATTTTGAATTAGATCATTGGTAAAGTTTGTTTTTAAGATTAGGAATTTTTTTTTAAGAGTTAGAAATTTTGCAAATTAAATATTTTGGAGTTAAAAGGTTCTCTACGCCTGGAAAATTAAAATTTACAAAAAGGAGAAATCGCCTATAAGGAAATTCTTATGGATTATTGGTATATTGACTCCGGGGCAAGTACACATATGACAGGAAATAATTTTTTTATTAATAGGTTAATAAGGGGATTGAAATGGCCCCATCCCTTTTACATAAACTTTCTTACAAGAAGATCATAAAAGGTGAAGAAAACATGGTGCTAATTTTATTTGAACTATTAACAATCATAAAGAACCAACCTAAATCACCTGACAAGAAACATACACTCTACACTACCAATAACAAGAATAGCCAGACAATAGTTGACTTTACATACATAACAGTCTGCCACATATAGATTGGGACACCCATAACAGTTTACCCAAAGAGCTAAACCCCAAAATTTAGCTTCTTCCAACTAGAAAGTGAAAATAATTAGGCTGATTTGGCTTCTCCTTAGCCATAAATTCAATAAGTTGAAGTGGGAAATTATCTTCCCATATAATAATATCCTAAGCCTCCACCCCCATGTTTACCAATAAATCTGTAGCTCGATCCTCCCAATAAATATGCTTCAACTAAAGGTTGTGACAAGACTGCAAGATCTCTTTCGTCCCCACAACCATATCTACAATGCTCCAATCAGCTTCATGTCTTCCTTTTAGAATATTTATAAGGTTTAGGGATTCCCCCTCCATAATGATATTTTTATAATGGCCTTCTTTGATTAACTTAGCCCCTGTAAAAAATGCTTGAGCCTCAATAAAATGGTTGGATTGGATGGATATAAGCTCAAAAAAAGCTTGCACAATCATCCCCTAGAATCTCTAAAAACTCCACTCGCACCAACATACCCTAGGTTCCCTTTTGCAGTGCCATCCACATTCAGTTTGATACACCCATTTGGAGGGGGTTCCCACTTAACTTCTAACCTTATAGATCTCAACAAATTCACATAGATTAAAGGCTTTAAATTACAACAAACAACAATGGCTTCCTCGAGTCTACTTTTAGCTACTTCAAGAAAGGATAAGGTCTGAGAGTTCTCCACAGTAGCATTAAATATATTAAAAGCAACCATAGGGGTCTCTCTTTTCCTATTTTCAAAAGTCCTATTATTCCTCTCATTCCAAATTCCCCAAAGAAAATAGGGGAGAAAAACCTCTAGATAACTTTCAATATACCACTATTAAAAGGAGGATCCCACTACACACATAAATCTCCTATAGTGGCTAGGAAGACCCAAGGAACATCAAAGGGTTCCAAAACCTTCTCTAAAATTATTCTAGCAAAGGAACATTCAAGAAAAAGATGATGAACCAATTCCAAATTATGTTCACATAAATAATATCTATTTACAATAGGGATGCCTCTATTGTGTAAGCTATCAATAGTTAATAGTCTATTTTGAGCCACCAACCATAGGAAGAAAGTTATTTTAGGGATGACCCCTTTAATCCAGATTTTCCTCACTGGAAACCAGCTTCTACCTTTTGTCTCAAGCAAATGGTATCCAAACTTAACAAAGTATTTTCTATTATTTTCCTCCTTCCAAATGATTGAATCACTGAAATGGGAGGACAATAGAGGATACAAATGAAGCCATATTTTTAGATTTTTAATATGGCAAACCAATTTTGGGTCTAAATCTAGAGCAGATAAATATTTTCAGAAATTTTCACTATTTCTGGTTGTAATATAATAAAAAAAATTGATACCAAAATGGAGGGATAGAGCAGGTTCCAATGCACTTACCTCTGGGTACTTTGAGAGGGGAATGTTCTTCAGCCAATGATCTTTCCAAAATTTCACCTGATTGTCATCTCCAATATGTCAGCGAAACCCTTTACATAACAAATGTATAATGTCCACAAGACTTCCAAAAGGAAGATCCAACTCGCAAGTCATTGGAGTATAATTTTTTTTCCATTTTGTAAATACTTAGCTTTGAGGATCTTAACCCACTCAAGTTGATAATTTTTCAATAATTTCCATCCTATCTTTCCCATCAAGGCTTCATTCATCTGTTTTACCCTTCTAAAGCCCAACCCTCCTACATATTTAACAAAACATATTTGATCCTAGGCAACAAGGGCAAAGCATCTTCTGTCTTCTAATCAGGACCAAAGAAAGGATCTTTAAATTTACTCCATTTTAATCCTCATTTCAACTAAAATCTTGAAAAGAGACATAAAATAAATTGAAATACTTTGTAAAGAAGACTTCACAAGCTGAGCTTTACCTGCCTAGCTAAGAAGACTTCCTCTCCAACCTATTAACTTTTTTGCTAGTCTATCTAGACTATATTCCAAAGATGTGACTTCATCCTACCTTTGAACTAGGCATACCCATATACATAGAGGGGAGTTCTCCAATGTCACATCCAAATATCCTCACGAACTTTATTTTCCTTCCAACTGGGGTGTTGATAAAATAAACTTTACATTTTAAGTTCACTTTTTTACCAACAACTTCTTCATAAGACATTAATTTTTTTTTTAACTCCTTAGCTTGAGGGACAAAGTAGCAGGAGATCAAAAAAGTATCATCGACAAACTGTTGATGAGAAATAAGGTTTGATGTCGAGGTTGTTTTGTAACCATCTACTCACCCACTTTCTACAGCCTCTGAAATAGATCTTCTCAGTGCTTCAACAAGTATAAATAATATATGGTGATAACAGATCCCCTTGATGGAGACCATGCCCACTTTTAAAATAGCCATCAGGGACTCCATTTACCAAGACTGAAAACATAGCAGATGAAAAACACTTTTTTAACCAACCCCACCCATTTACTCTAAAAGCTAAATTTAAATAGGACTTTTGTCAAGAAGTCCCAAGAAACTCGATCACAAGATTTGTTCATATCTAACATTAGAAGCATACTAGCCCTCTTACTATTTTTCATAGAATGAATAGCATCATGAATGGTAATTAGCTATCCAAAATTTATCGATCTTTAACTAAACCACCTTACTAATATGCCACAATAAAAGGTAGATCCCTCTTTAACCTATTGGCAATAGTTTTGGATAAAATTTTATAGATTGTGTTGCACAAACTAATAGACCTAATTTTTTTAAGATGTCTTACTCCCTGCACTTTTGATATAAAATATAAAAAAGTGGAATTGACATCCTTAGATAGGTATTGGGTTTGTTGGATCTCCTTGATAACCTCAGTAACATCTGATACTACAATATTCTAGAATTTTTGAAAGAAAGCAACTAGGAAACCATTCAGCCTTGGGGTATTTTCCCCACCCAAACTAAATGTGGCCATTCTAATTTCCTCATCTATAAAGGGGGCCATAAGAGAAGAATTCATCTAATTAGTCACCAATTTTGAAATATTAGGAAGGAGTTTGCTTTCAGCTTCACCATTCACTACAACAAGTTCTCCTAGGAGACCTAAAAAATAACTGACAACTTCTGCCTTGATATCCTCTGGTTTCCATACCACTAAGCCATCATCCCTAACCGACTCCTTTATCTTTTGTTGCCTCTATGTATTAGGGTAGACACATGAAAGAATCCAATGTTTATATTACCTTATTTAATCCAAACTAGCCTTGATTTTTGTTTCCAAAACACTTCCTCACAAGCTAGAAGATTATGATAATCAACTAAGATCTAGCATTCAATACTTCTACGGTGATCATCTAGACCAACTTGGTTCACTTCCTTTTCAATATTTTCAAGCTTTAACTTTAGATTCTTCTTTTGGGTAAAAAGATGCTCAAAGACTCTTCTATTCCATTCTTTAAGATTGTTTTTAATCCACCTCAATTTACAAGCAATTTGAATTAGTTTAGGGCCCCTAAAAACCTTTTGCCACTAATATTCTATATTGGGTTTTAAATTTTCATGATTCATCCACATTAACTCAAATCAAAAGGGGCTCTTATGCAATTTTCTTCCACTCTCTATTTTCCAAATAATAGGATTATGGTCAGATACAATATTGGGAGGGTCATAAGAGTAGTGTCTCTAAAGACTGTTAGACCTTCTTGAGAAACTAAAAACTGATCTAGCATTATCTAAATCAATTGGTCACCCAATCTTCGATTACTCCATGTATACTTAAACTACCTAAGATCAATATTCGTTAACTCATTATCACTCAAAAATTTCCCAAAGTCTTCCATTCCCTCTGAAATAACTAGAGAGCCTCCCTTCTTATTAGATGGGTAAAGTGGTGTATTGAAATAACCTACCAAAACCCAAGGAATATCTTTGAATGCTTTCCTAAGACAATTCAGATCTCTCCACAAAGAGCATCTTCCACTCACCGAGTTAGGGGCATACACGTTCCTCAAAATCCAATTTTAGTTATATTCCAGACTATGACAAAACATAAAGATAAAATTTCTATTCTTTATAATAAGTTGGTCTTCAATATTCTCCTTATTCCATAAACACATAAGCCCTCTAGAGTCTCCATTGGATGGGCTAATTAGATAATCTGCTTCTCTCCATAAAAACTACTTTACACTTGGAGCCTTTTGTACATCCATTTGGTTTCATGAAGCCTTACCATATCTAATTATTTTTCCTTCCTTAGTGTCAAAATCTCCCGATGACCAAACTTCTTGCATACCAAGAATTTCCTAGCTATATTCTCATATTCTAAAGATTGGGTCCAGATCCTAAACTTAGACTCAATTTCAATTGACTTCGGAAGGTCCTTATCAAGCATAACATTAACATAAAATCTAGTGAACAAAAACCTAGATCTAGCAATGGTAATAGGATCTATCACCACCAACTCTCCTATTTCACTTGTGATTCTGGCTAGGATCTCCTCATGCCAAAGATATAAATGAAGGCCAGGAAGGTGAACCCACAAGGAGCTTGGTCAATGCATTGAGAATTAGGATTAAAATTGGGTGCCCACTTCCTTAGGAAAAAACCTCTATGCCCAAAGAACCATGGACCACTTTGAAGAATCCTATCATGGTCCTTCAAACCACTAACCCTAACCAATAAAAAACTCTTAGGTAATGCAAAAATCTCCAAAGAACCCTTAGGACACAATCTTAACTAAGCCCACCTTCTAATAGCATCTAGATCTGGACAAACCCCAATAAATTTCCTAACAAGAAAAAAATCCCCATGGGAAGCAACCATATATGCAAGAGGGTCTGGAACCACAAGTCTTCTTGAACAAGAAAGGAGATTTAACCCTAGGCTCATATATATTTGCTTTCCCTTAAGTAGACTAACCCAATATCAGGCCCCTAAGACAAAATGCTAATGAAATGGTATATGATCATTTTTTAATTGTCATCGTTCAACACAACTAGACTCATAATGCTTTCTTTATCCTAACCAAAACCACTCCCCATAGCCTAACTACCTTCACAAAAAGAACCCTTACCCCTAAAACTCCCTGTGCTCTAACCTTTATAGCTCTCCTCCCCATTCTCACCACCAATCTCCACACCCTGACCTCCATAGCTCCCTTCACCTTGACCTCCACTGCTTCCACCTTACCCACTAGTCAAAGCCTAAAAACCACCCTTGCCTTCCTGACTCGAGTTCTCAATTTTCTAACTTAGTTGTGGATTACAAACCCTCTAAATTCATTGCTATCGAACTTAGTTATAGATTATAAACCCTCTAGATCCATGGTTGTCTAACTTATATGTGAATTAAAAACCTCCAAAGTCATTTCCACCTAGCTTCAAACCCTCCAAAGCCACTGCTCTCTAACTTAGCTATGAATTAAAAGCCCTTCATAGCTACCACCACCTAGCTTCAAACCCTCCAAAGCCACCACCGCCTGACTCATCTATGAATTAAAAATCCTCTAAAGTCATCATTGCCTGGCTTTAAACCCTCTAAAGCCACTACTACCTGACTCAGCTATGAATTAAAAACCCTCCAAAGTCATCACCATTTGACTTCAAACCCTCCAAAGCCACCACCAGTTAACTAGGTTATGAATTAAAAATCCTCCAGAGTCATCATCGCTTGGCTTCAAACCCTCCAGATCCACCGTCGCTTGGCTTCAAATCCTCTAGAACCACCATCACCTGACTTAGCTATGAATTAAAAACCCTCCAGAGCCACCGTCTCCTAGCTTCAAACCCTTCCAACAGGAAATATTGGTTTAATACCCTTCAAGAGAAATATGAAAAACCAATTGTTATAGCAGATAGTATGACTTGTGAGGTTAAAGGAGTCAAAAATATCTTAATTAATCTATAAATGGAACAACAATATTTAAAGATGTCTTATATGTACCTGGAATGACCACTAATCTTCTTTCAGTATCTCATCTTATGGATCAAAATCTCATAGTTGAATTTCAAAACTATTAAAGACAAAAGATATTTTTTATTATCAAGCAAGGAAAAGTTATAGCCTCAAGTTTATAAAAGGATAGTTTATTCACTCTAGATATATTATCCAACAAGGCTCTATCAGTGAGGATTTCAAAAATCAAAGAACTTTGGCATAAAATACTAGGACATATAAGTGCATCTTCATTAAATAAAATGAGTAAACATAAAATGGTTAAAGAGTTGCCTAAAATTTCTTGGGAATCTATTGTATATCCAAAATGTCTAGAAAGAAAACAACATAGAATTCCTTTTGAAATCAGTCACCATAGAAATCAAGAATCATTGGAATTAGTATATACCAATCTATGTGGTCTAATGAGCACCAGAAATGCTCATATTTTGTACATATTTCTTGGATCAATATGCGGTTGTATAATAAGGATTGCGTACTTTTATAAATGATTATATAGATATTTGATATAATTATGCGTGTTATCTAATTTGTGTGCTTTTAGTATGTTTTGTGGAATTGCAGTTGATTTAGTTAGATTTGGAACAGTCGAGGTCCTTTCGATGGACCTGGCACTTTATTTCATCGAGAGTCAATGAAGAGAACATAGGCGCCTCCCTGCAACCGAAAGGCGCCAAGGGAACATAGCGCCTCCCTGCAGTCGAAAGGCGCCGAGTGAATACAAGCGCCTCCCTACGGTCGAAAGGCGCCGATTGAACATAGGCGCCTCCCTATAGTCGAAAGGTCCAAGTGAATACAAGCGCCTCCCTACAGTCGAAAGGCGCCGATTGAACATAGGCGCCTCCCTGCAGTCGAAAGGCGCCAAGTGAATACAAGCGCCTCCCTACAGTCGGAAGGCGTCGATTGAACATAGGCGCCTCCCTGCAGTCGGAAGGCATCGTCTGAATGCAAGCGCCTCCCTGCAACCGGAAGGCGCCAACCAAAGGCAAGCGCCTCTCCACAGCCGAAAGGTGCTAATAGAGGGTAAGCGCCTCCCTACAACCAGAAGGCGCTAATAGAGGCAGGCGCCTCCCTACAACCGGAAGGCGCCATTGATTCTTTGCCCGTTGACCAGAGTTGAACGACGTGGACGGCAGCGGTCGAGTGCAGTTCCAGCTCTGCGTCATGCAGAGCTAAATTGGAGATAGCACCTAACGTACCCAAACGTCTTACCGATGCCAGGCAAAGCACGAACCGAAATGAACATGCCGCCTTCAGAACAGAATGCCAGACGTCGATTGCATTCGCCAAACTATTCTAATTTAGTCTGGGAAGAATCGATTGTTGTAACCATTGTTGTAACAGAAGTTCTACGGGTGTGTTATATAAACACACGTAGATCATTCTAAAAATATATAGAGAGATATATAGAAATAATTAATAAAGAGCTATTTTGAATTACGAGAAGATAGATTGTAATACGTTGATAAATATATTCCAGTTCCAGAAGTTCTAAGCGCGTGTTCGATCGGGAGGAATCTGCTGGAGCACAGGCCCACTCCAAGCCAGTATTTCTTCCCCATTTCTTTTTGTTTATTTATCAGTTTATTGCTTTCATAGAACCGTTCATTAATTTACTAGTTCCCGTATTTTGCAGTAGGTTTATTTCCAGGACTGTATACATGATTTATTTTTGTAGATTTATTTATGTTCTTCTTACGTAATTTATTGAGGAGTGCGGGAATGATTGACAACCATCTCAAGAACACCCCCCAATGTAGGATTAGCAGATTCACCCTCCAGTGGTATTGTAGTAACCTAATTCCGACTCTTCGCAAGTTTATGAAGCTCCCTGGGTTGATAATTAAATGCACGGGCATGTGACAAAAATAGGAAACCATTCACCTTGTTTGGCCCGCAACATTTTGGCGCCGTTGTCGGGGAAGCGTCTTAATTAGATTACTTACAATACCCTGAAACCTTCATCTGACCTTGCATGAGTTCTTCGAGAAGAAGAGGACCTGACGGTCGCTTTATAAGAACTAATCCATCAGGACCTGAGTCGGTCGAGCATTTTGGATTTGAGTTAGACTCGCTCGAGCCTACCAGCAGGTCCATTGGAGTGAGGAACCGCACTTTGTGCAAAGTGCCGCCTCATCCCATCAACAAGGGGAAGAACGAATCATCACAAATCCCCTGTTTAATAGGACTCCTCTAGAGGAAGCCCTGTTGTGGAAGGCTGTGGAGGATCAGACGATCTCGCCAGACAACCTTAGAGCATTGACTCAGAAAGTTTTAAACGATCGGAAGGCCATAAACGCTGCATTAGAAACCACATTTCCCGAAAAAATGGTAGATAACGATGAAGTCTCATCTGGCTTTAGTTTCCCAATAGAGGAGGGAGTAGGAGATACCAAAATGAAAAACATATCCCCTGCTCACCTCCCGTCCTTCAGAGGACACCCGGCTGAGGACCCTGACCTATTTTTATTCAAGTTTGATGTTTTGTGCGGGTCTGTGGATTACAAATCAAATGCGCAGAAGTTGAAATTATTTCCTTCTACATTAGACGATGCGGCTCTGCGATGGTTCATCGGTGCAGGGAGACAAACACATCACCACCTGGGACCAGATGAAGACGCTCTTTTTAGAGCAATATCAAGATTTTGGGAGAGCAAGAGACTCCGGGGAGGAGGTCCTGAGCATGACACAAAGAGAAGATGAGTCTCTCGAGGAGTATTGGGAGAGATTCACCTTTAATCTTCAATGGTCCCCTCACTCGAAGCTATCTGATAAGTCCCTCAAAAGCATCTTCTTGAGGGGACTTACCAATGAGTCATTGGAGGCTCTCAACATGATCTCTGGAGGTGATGTCTATCAGCATGCTATGGACGACATCCGGCAATTATGCCGGAACTACTCGAGAAGGCGAGGCAAAATCACCGCCAGGACCATGAAGGCGACTGCTTCAGTCACCAAAACAGAGATAGGCAACATCCTTGGAGGATTTGAAGAGCGAAATGCTCTCATCTCTAGCACTGCGAGATGGATACGCTTCTTGTTAGAAAAGAAGAAACAAGAAAATGATGCAGCATTAGCCTATTTCTGCCCAAAATGGAGAGGAAGGCATGCAAAGAATGCATGCCCAGAAAACAAGGTCGGAGTATGCGTAGTTTGCGAGGTGAATCATAAAACTCGATTGTGCCCACAACGCCCGGTAACCGGGAAGCGGTGAGAGCACGGAGGCCTATTTCATAGGCAATAGGAAGAGTTGGCCACAGCCCCCCATGGGGAATATACCAACCGGAATGCCAACATATGGGGGAGGGTCATACATGCACCAAGGACCCCCTCAACCACCTAATATGGGGTGGTGGGGACCGTCACCCTGGACGAACGCACCCCCAGCAGCATTCCCGAATCAGCAGCCATGGATGCCATATCCATATCCTGGGCAGCAGTGGAGAGGCCACAATGCATGGAATCAGACTCCACAGAATGCGGCTCCTGCTCACATCCAACAGAACTTACCGGCATTGCCAGCGGCGAGACCTGCGTAGCTACCAGCACAACCGACAGCAAACCCGAACAACGAGTAAATCAGTCGGCATACAACATAGAAGGTGAGATGTACCATATGTACAATATTCGGCTTATATCAGGTAGGCAACTAGGAGTAGAGACTCTGCCTCTGGTAGAAGAGGAGGAAGAAATAGTAGAGATACCTCCATTGGTAGAAGAGGAGGCAAAAATAGAGGAGACACCTCTGGTAGAAGAAGGAAAAGCACTTGAGAGAGCGGAGGCTCCATTTCCTAGCCGGTTGCAGGAACAAAGAAAAACAACACAGCCAGAATTCGACATCTTGTCGAGCTTGAAGAATCTCACGGT
This sequence comes from Wollemia nobilis, assembly GCA_028583015.1. Lineage (NCBI taxonomy): Eukaryota > Viridiplantae > Streptophyta > Pinopsida > Araucariales > Araucariaceae > Wollemia > Wollemia nobilis. Next base: position 36,815,527 of record JAQPPZ010015824.1, on the reverse strand, counting down.
GACAATCCCATTATTTCAAGCAATTCGAGATGTCCCCATTTACACCAAGGCAATTAGAGAAATGTGTCTAAGGAGACCGGGATGAAAAGCTACCCAGACTATCAACGTCGTGGGTAAGCTGGCGGATCTAATGATGGGTAGAACACATCATCCGAAGTATGCGAGATCCAGGCAGCCCAGTGCTGACCGTAAAAATTGGAGGACATTCCCTGTCCAACACATTGGTTGACCTCGGGGCAGCCATCAACGTGATGCCTCAAGAGACCATGCGAGAGGCTGCGGCTCACGAACACTGAAGCCAACCATGACAGTGCTGTAGTTAGCCGATCGATCAACCGTGTCGTCGAAAGGAATGCTGGAAGATGTGATCGTAACATTCAGTGCATGGGAATATCCAGTCGATTTTCTAGTTTTGCAGACCAAGACTAGGCTGGGCGGTTACCCACTCATTTTAGGTAGGCCATGGTTGGCAACAGTCGATGCTTACATCAGCTATCGGGATGGGCTAATGACCATCTCCAATGGGCAAAATGTCAAAAGGCTGACCATTTCACCGCCAGCTCAGTCTATGGACTCGGCAGAAGAACCCAGGATCACCGAGCATGGAACTACGGAGTTGTCCATAATCTAGCCGGTGATGACCTTGGAGGAGGTGGCAGAAGAGGATGAGGATGGTGCTATCATGGAGTTTCTCCATGGAGAATCATCCACCCCCGCACCTGGATCGTCGTTAGCTGGCGCCCAAGATCGGCACATCCAACAAATACACGTTGGACCAGGAAGGACATTAAATGTCAATAGCAGGTTGACACCCACATAGCTGGAAATGTTAGAAGAACTCATGGTAAGACACTAGAAAGCATTTGCATGGGACTACGTAGATATGCACAACATCAGCCCAAAGATATGTACCCATTGGATTTACTTAGATGACCGAGGCAACTCCTAGTCGGCAGCCAGAGAGAAGGATGAACCCAGCAATGAAAGACATTGTCAGAGAAGAAGCGCACAAACTTCTAGCTGTCGAATTCATATATCCAATTTTTGACAGTGAATGGGTATCACCATTAGTGGTGGTCCCCAAAAAGAATGGGAAATGGTGGATCTGCGTGGACTACCGGGCGTTGAACAAGGCGACTAAGAAAGACCACTTCCCGCTCCCGTTCATCGATCAGGTCTTGGACACACTCTCGGGAAGAAAATACTTCTCCTTTCTGGATGGTTTCGGCGGTTACAACCAGATCCGGATAGGGGAAGAAGATCAAGATAAAACGACGTTCACCTGTCCATGGGGAACGTTTGCCTATAAGGTATTGCCTTTTGGACTGTGCAACGCATCGGCCACCTTTCAAAGGGCGGTGCTTAGCATATTCTCTGATATGATAGGAGACGGGGTGGAAGTATACATGGACGACTTCACCGCCTATGGAGAAACCTTCGAGGAGGCAATGACAAATCTGGAAAGAGTGCTCGACAGGAGCAAGGAAAACCATTTGTCCCTAAGTAATGAAAAATGTTTTATGATGATGCGGGAAGGCATCGTGTTGGGACACCACCTCTCTGTAGAAGGAATAAAAGTAGACAAGAGGAAGATCGAGGTCATCAGAGACCTACCTAGCCCCAGAACGCAGAAGGAGGTAAGAAGTTTCCTTGGATCAGTCGGGTACTACCGACGATTTATCGTCAAATTTAGTAAGATTGCCAAACCACTGCACACCCTACTTTCTAAGGACGTAGAGTTCAATTGGACGGGAGATTGCGAAGAAGCATTCCAATTGTTAAAAGAAAAATTGATATCTGCACCGGTCTTGAGAGGACCGAATTGGGCCATACCATTCCATATTTATTGCGATGCATCTAACGGTGCAATCGGAGCAGTCCTCGAGCAGAAAGACGACGAAGAATTCTACGCCATCTATTATGTCAGTAAAAACTTGGCGAGAGCAGAACTCAATTATATAGTGATAGAAAAAGAATTCCTCGTAGTTGTCCATGCAATAAACAAATTCCGTCACTATATAACGGGATACAAGGTCTTCGTCCATACGGACCACGCGGCTATCAGGTATCTGATGAGCAAGCCGGCCATTGGTGGCAGAATTATCAGATGGCTATTGCTATTGCAGGAATTCGACATCACTATAGTCGATAAACCGGGCAAGGACAACGTCGTGGTAGATTTTCTGTCCAGATTGATACCAGGAGATCATCAAGCAGTGGAAGATCGGTTTTCGGATGAACATCTGTTCGCTATTAGTGAACAAACTCCGTGGTATGCGGACATAGCCAATTACTTGGCCATCGGAAGGACCTCACCTGCTCTCTCCTACGAGAAAAGCAGGCGGTCATAGAGAAGAGCGCATCATTCCTTTGGATGGATGGTCTCCTATTTAAAATAGGATGGGACCAAATTATAAGAAGATGCATAGCGAGAACAGGAGTTTTCGAAGTGCTCAAGGCATGTCACGATGAGCCATGCGAAGGACACTTTGCGGGGAAATGAACTGCCTACAAAATCCTGTAGGCTGGGTATTTTTGGCCCACTCTGTTCAAGGACGCGGCAGCATATACCAGCAAGTGTGACGAGTGCCAGAGGATGGGTAGACCAACCCACCGAGATGAAATGCCCCTGCAGCCCCAGGTACATCTGGAACCTTTTGATAAATGGGGCATGGATTTCGTGGGACCATTTAATCCACCTTCGATGGGAAGGAGGTTTATTTTGGTTTGCACGGATTACGTCACCAAATGGGTGGAAGTGTAGGCATTAAGGGACTCAAAGGAAAGAACGGTCGCCGATTTCTTATTTGCCCATATTTTCACACGATTTGGGGTTCCTCGGGAGATAACAACAGACCAAGGGCCCCAATTCACCTCCAAATTGATTGAGGAGCTGATGGAGCAGTATAGAGTTCGGCACAATAAAACCATGCCCTACCATCCATAGGCGAACGGGCAAGTAGAAGTGACAAACGGGGAGATAGAAAACATCTGACCAAAACCGTGCAGCAACACAAGAAATATTGGGCCACACGGTTGTCGGAGGCGGTTTGGGCATACAACACCACGTGGAAATCCACCACGGGATGCACACCTTTCCAAGCTGGTCTATGGAAAAAATGCGATGATGCCCATCGAGTTCGAAATCAAAACTATGAGGACGGCTTCAGAATTAAATTTGAGCTTGGACGAAGCTCAAAAATAGAGGATTCGCCAGCTAGATCAGCTGGACAAAATCGATTGGATGCTTTGCGAGAGGACAGAGATTATACGGAAGCGAGAGAAAGAAGTGGCATGATAACCACATCAAGGTGAAGAAGTTCCAGGTAGGGGAATGGAGTGCTGTTGTACGATTCTCGGTTCCAGGAAAGGAAGGGCAAACTTATGCGAGAGGTGGATGGGGCCATATGAGGTGGAAAAACTCATTAGGAACGAGGTTGTGCACGTTAAGACAATTGACGGCAGCAACACCATGTTCATAGTCAATGGCCACCGACTACGCCCCTATAATACGTCCGAAACATTACGGGTGGAATCCAGAGTAGGCGTGGGGGAGACCCCATCTTGCTAGATCTGGACCGAACTCTCACGGGTGAAATGGTGGGCATGAAAGTGCTCACCCAATTTGGTTAGTTAGTTATAGTTTTTTTTAATGTGTGTTTTTTGCAGGGACGACGCCCGCATGCAAGCTGCAAACATCCTAATCCGGGGCCTCACAGGCACGGAACGCGTCTAACTGCCTTTATTTTCCTTTCTTTTTTGGTTTATTTTTGTAGGTGGGGGACTCGACGGCACGAGGGATAGGTATCCGGGAAACCGGGGCCTGATTCGGCTCGAGCATTCCGACACCGGCTCGTAGATAGAATCTGGGCAACGTGAAAAACTGGGAAGGTTTGATCACCATTTTTCCAGTCAATTCGCCGAGTCCAGAAGAAGGTGCCTTACTACAGTTAGAAGGCGCCCATACAGAAGAAGGCACCTTACTACAGTCAGAAGGCGCCCGTCTAGAAGAAGGTGCCTTACTGCGTCGAAGGCGCCAGTCCGAAAGAAGGCGCCTTACTGCGGTCGAAGGTGCCATCGGAAGAAGGTGCCTTACTACGGTCGAAGGCGCCCATCGGAAGAAGGCGCCTTATTGAGTCAGAAGGTGCCCATCCAGAAGAAGGCGCCTTATTGCATCTAAAAGGTTCCCATCAAAATATATATATATATATATAATAGCGCCTTCGATGGGGGAAGGCACAAAAAAAAAAACGTGAATATGCCTTCCAACATGGAAGGCATTCATATGAAAAGCCTTCCAACATAGGAAGGCACATTCATCAGAATACGCCTTCCAACATCAGGAAGGCGCATTCATCAAGACGAACGCCTTCCAACATCGGGAAGGCACGGACCAGAAGGAGGCGCCCCCACATTGGGAAGATGCATGCAGTCGAAAAGCGCCTCCCACCAATCAGAAGGCATCGAAAGGCGCATTCGTTCGAAGACGAGCACCGACAACGTTGGAAAGGCGCTACATGGACACCATCCACATGGGGAAGGTACCAAAGAATGCCTCCCACGTGCAACATTTACATCTATCGGATGCCTCGAGCGGAACAAAGCATCGCACGAATAAGCATCATCAAATACCACACCCCTCCCTCGTGTCACAAGTCAGCAAATCAGCGGCTACCATGACAACTGGAATGCCGAATCAGGTACGCGCATATTAAATCAAATCTTTTATATAATTATTTATAAATACGCAGTACCAAAAAATATAGCTGTCATAGAGATCGTACCCCCCATAGCCGAAAACGCGTGCCAATGAGAGGGCGCCTTCCATAACTGTTAGGGTTAGGCACCTTTTCTATAAGAAGGCGCCTTCCTGAAGAAGGAAGGACAAAAAAAATATAGCAGAAGGCGCCATGGGAGGAAGGTCTAAGAATCACGCGATCAAGAAGAATGAACCCAGTGACACAGATGGGATCGAGAGGGCGATAAAGACCCAATTCGAAGCCGAGGGGTGGCTCGAATACGCACCCTGGTCGGTCGGGGCCGGGACGTGGAGGCAGCTAGAGAATTCGCCACCTCTTTGAGGGGCGATGCGGCCCAAGTACGAGGGATGGAAATTCCAGTCACCCTTGAGTTCATCTCATAGGCGACTGGATTGCCTCTCACGGGGGAATGTATATACAAGGGCGGAGTGTTAAAAGTATACGTCGACATACTGCTGTCGGGAGGAAATGTGTAGGTAGACAGGGAGGGGTTACTCAAAAATAGCCTCCCCATGAATATGCGAAAGATGTTCGAGCAGATTGCTCGATTCTTCACATGCACAGGGAAGTATACCCATCTGCACCTTAATCATGTGCACTTCCTCAATCACCTAGTGCATGGGAGGAAATTGAATATACCTTTCTACCTAGCGAGTGCTTTGAAAGATGAAGCGGCTCGGTACCAGAAAGGGGCACCGTCCGCCTTAGCCCACCATGGGCTGATATCGGCATTGGTCCGCCATGCAGAAGCACAAGGACAGAACCACGATGCAGAGGGAGATGGCGGCCAAATAGGGCAACACAATGCGGTTGCCGAATTAGGGCAAGGCGAAGCATCCCCTACAGAGGAGATAGCAAACATTGGGCAATTGGCATTGCCCTATTTTCTAGGAGGAGCAGAGCAGTCACCGGTGCCCAGAGACATAGAGGATAGAGGGCATTCCCTAGTGCCCAAGTATGAGGAGGAAGGAGCGCCACTCGCTGGTGGTGAGGATGAACCAGTTCCTAGGAGGAAACATCTACGATGATTCCTCTCGATAGAGGAAGAACAGAGTGACACAGAGATAGACGTCGCCGCCCAAACCCTTCGAGAATTAACAAACCAGAGCCCACGGAATGAGGGAACTTCGGGAGCAATGACCAGATCAATGCGGCCTTGGAGGAGGCGCTCGACTGGAAAACTGATTCTTGGATGGCACAGCAGATTCTGGAAGATTGCCAGAACCAGCATCAAAAGGAATTGGAGGAAAAGGATAGACGAATCGCTCAGCTCGAGCAGCTGGTCCGACAGTTGCAGGAGGAAAATCAAATACTTCAGGACAGAAGAACAGCAAGACAGGAGGCATCCACGCAGACGGATTGGGCAGAAGCAATGCCAACGAACTCTCCCACATCCGTCGAACGAGTATTCTCTTCAGGGGAGATTCGATCGGACGCCCGACAGAGCAGCCCGGAGGCAGGGGAGGATTCCTCTATTTTTAGGGGTGAAAATGAAAGAAGTCCTACGATGCCCCCTGTCATTGTCCTGAGTGACACAGAGCGGGACGAAGGCCTCCAGCAGCAGATAAGACCAGAGGATACGGAGGACCTCCCCAGGCCTGAAGAGGGAGAAGAGCCTGAGGGGTCGACACCAGGAAGACAGGAGGATGAAGGATCACCCCTGGAGATAGCGGCACAGCCGATCCTTCGGAGTGAAGAGAAGTCCCCAAAGGAGAAAGAAGAGACCCCTGTCCGAGCCACCACATTTTTTGTAGAGGCCAAGGCAAAGAGGCCCAGGACGGCTCGACAGAAGGCGAAAGTGACCTTCGTCGAGTCAGAGGAGGATGAATGGGACATGCAGCCGTTCGTCGAAAGGACAAAAATATTTTGAGCGGCTGCGCAATGAAATGAAAGCAGCCAAGGCGGCCAGGAAGGCATCCTCGAGGATAAAAGGAGATTCTAGCATCTGCGTCAATCCGACGGAAGACAACCAGTTTTGGGACATCTATGGTTCATCCCGAGGGCGGCCTTCCATGATGAGGAGGTACTTGGAACGGTGGGGAGTATATGGCCCACAATTGGAGGCCGTTGCAATTGCAAAGGAGAATGCAGGGCTTACCCCTGAAGTGGCCGCATTATACAAGGCCCAAGTAGTGCCTTCTAGAGAGGATAACTCGGATATCCCTCTGGCAGTGGTCAAACCTCCAGATGACGACCTCTGGCAAGCTACCGAAGCTGCATTTCAATCGGCAGGAACAACGCTGGCTAGACCACCACCAGTAGCGGCCAGAACAAGAAGGGGACAATTAACAGCCATAGTTTCCCATAGGCAGAGGCGAACCACACCTTCACATGCCGGCACGAAAAGATAGACTCGGGCCGTAGGGGCAGCCGAATCCTCCAAGAGATGGCGACGATGAAAAGTTCGAGGGCTACCTACAGTTTGGATGCCACGAGGGCGTGGCATATGTTAGGCGTGGGGGGATGATGAGCACCAGAAATGCTCATATTTTGTACATATTTCTTGGATCAATATGCGGTTGTATAATAAGGATTGCGTACTTTTATAAATGATTATATAGATATTTGATATAATTATGCGTGTTATCTAATTTGTGTGCTTTTAGTATGTTTTGTGGAATTGTAGTTGATTTAGTTAGATTTGGAACAGTCGAGGTCCTTTTGATGGACTGGCACTTTATTTCATCGGGAGTCAATGAAGAGAACATAGGCGCCTCCCTGAAGGAAGGCGCCAATTGGGAACAGGTGCCTCCTAGTGAAGGCAGTGAATAAAGTGCCTCCTCGGTCGAAAGGTGCAATTGAACATAGGTGCCTCCCTACAGTCGAAAGGCGCCAAGTGAATACAAGCGCCTCCCTGTAGTCGAAAGGCACCGATTGAACATAGGCGCCTCCCTACAGTCGGAAGGCGCCAAGTGAATACAAGCGCCTCCCTACAGTCGGAAGGCACCGATTGAACATAGGCGCCTCCCTGCAGTCGGAAGGCATCGTCTGAATGCAAGCGCCTCCCTACAATCGGAAGGCGCCAACCAAAGGCAAGCGCCTCTCCACAGTCGAAAGGTGCTAATAGAGGGTAAGCGCCTCCCTACAATCGGAAGGCGCTAATAGAGGCAGGCGCCTCCCTACAATCGGAAGGCGCCACTGATTCTTTGCCCGTTGACCAGAGTTGAACGACGTGGATGGCAGCGGCTGGTGCAGTTCCAGCTCTGCATCATGCAGAGCTAAATTGGAGATAGCACCTAATGTACCCAAACGTCTTACCGATGCCAGGCAAAGCATGAACCGAACGAACACGTCGCCTTCAGAACAGAATGCCAGACGTCGATTGCATTCGCCAGACTGTTCTAATTTAGTCTGGGAAGAATCGACTGTTGTAACCATTGTTGTAACAGAAGTTCTGCGGGTGTGTTATATAAACACACGTAGATCATTCTAAAAATATATAGAGATATATATAGAAATAATTAATAAAGAGCTATTTTGAATTACAGAAGATAGATTGTAATACGTTGATAAATATATTCCAGTTCCAGAAGTTCTAAGCGCGTGTTCGATCGGGAGGAATCTGCTTGGAGCACAGGCCCACTCCAAGCCAGTATTTCTTCCCCATTTCTTTCTGTTTATTTAATTAGTTTATTGCTTTCATAGAACCGTTCATTAATTTACTAGTTCCCGTATTTTGCAGTAGGTTTATTTCCAGGACTGTATACATGATTTATTTCTGTAGATTTATTTTTGTTCTTCTTACGTAATTTATTGAGGAGTGCGGGAATGATTGACAACCATCTCAAGAACACCCCCCAACGTAGGATTAGCAGATTCACCCTCCGGTGGTATTGTAGTAACCTAATTTTGACTCTTCGCAAGTTTACGAAGCTCCCTGGGTTGATAATTAAATGCACGGGCATGTGACAAAAATAGGAAACCATTCACCTTGTTTGGCCCGCAACATGGTCCAATGAACATCACTAGTATTGAATGACATAGATACTTTCAACTATTTGTTGATGATTACTCCAAAAAAATTTGGGTGTATTTTATGAAATTCAAGTCCGAAGCATTCAATTGTTTCAAACAATTTAAATTGCTAGTTGAAAAGGAAACAAATAAAACAATCAAGAATATTTGATCAAATAAAGGAGAATTCTTATCAAAAGAATTTAATCTCTTTCTAGAAACCAATGGTATAAAAAGATAACTTACTACAACATATTCACCACGGTAAAATAGTATTGTAGAAAGAGGAATGGATCAATTATGGAAATGGTTTGCAGTAAGTTAAAAGAAACACATCTTGATCATCAATATTGGGTAGAAGCAGTTAAAACAAATGCTTATTTATAAAATAGATCACCTATAAGAATATTGAAAAATGTTACTCCTAGAGAAGAGAGTTGTGTGACTTGATGAGAGATGGCAGGAGCAGGAGCGGGAGCAGGCGCAAGAGCGGGAGTAGGAGCAGGAGCAGGAGCAGGTGCAAGATTAGGGGTAGGTTCAGTGCTTGGTGCAGGTCTCCGATCGGTATCGGGCTCGAGGTCGGGGTCAGGCATGTCAGGGCCCGGTCCTAGGCCTGCTGGATCCCCGACGGGCCCAGAGGATGGGTCTGCACTTGATCCGTTTGGGGGCCAGGGTGTCTTGGGCCCTGGCCCTCAGGCCAGCCTCAATGCGAGTGTAGGGTTGGGGAATACGTCCCCTGCTCCTGAGTGGGGCTTTGTCCCAGGTGAGCCTAAACCCTCCTATTAGCAGATCTTGACAGGCACCAGGGCCCCTTCCCGGGCCCTAGGGCTAGGTCTTTCCCTTGAGGGCACTCACATTTCTATCCAGGAGGAGGTCTACTCCTCCTTGGTAGCTGGTTCTTCTGCCTCCTTGGTAGGGAAATTCTTGGGAGGGCATCCTGACATGGAAACCATTCGTAGGTGGGCAGCTACCAAATGGAAGGTTTTCAGGAACATCCAGTTGGTTGCCCTGACCAAGGGTTTCTTCATCATCAAATTAAATAAAAGTGAGGATGCCAAAAAGATCCTATCAGGAGGGCTCTGGTTTTTGGGGTGTAAGAGCCTCTTCCTCAGGCAGTACGGAGCTGACTTCCACCCTAGCACCCAAAGCATCAACTTCGCTCCGGTCTGGGTTCGGCTTCTAGACCTTCCCTTCCATCTGTGCCACGAAGACATCCTCAAACTCATTGCTCAGTCGGTCGGGGACCTGGTGGCCTTTGACCCTGCTACCAAGGTAGGATCTCGAATGGTGCATGCCCAATTTTGCATCAATGCCAATCTTGAATATGTTCTCCCCTCCTCGGTGACCATCTCCTCTAGGTCCTACTTCTAGAGTTAGCCCCTGATCTACGAAAACAAACCCGCCTTCTGCCCCACCTATAGCACTCAGGGCCACCTCTCCCACCAATGCCAAATTTCCAGAAATGCGAAAGGCCCTCCCCCCAAACCCCCTTCTCAATCTGGTCGAACCTCGTCTCACGGGCCCCCCCATGATGGCCCTGGATCCTAGGCCTGGACCACCAAGGGGGCCCCCCCGGCCCCAAAGGATTCTCATTTGGACCTCGGTCTGGAGGGTGACCTCCCCCAGGTTTCCCCTTCTGCTTCTCCCTCCCCTAGGTCGTCTTTCATGGGCCCGATCCCAGGCTCTTCCGCCCACCTCGCTTTGACCCCCTTCTCACAGGGCCCGGCTTGCGCCCAGGCATGTGAGTCGCCCAGGCTCTCTTCTCTACCAGCTCCTTTGGATGGGGCCCCCTTCCCCCCCTTCTCTGCTCCTCCCTTGACCCCCTCTCGGCTCTCCCGATGATCCCTACTGGGCTTCCTCCCTTGGAGTGCGTATCTGAGAAGTCTGATGATGAGATCAAAGCTAGCTCTTCGTTCGGGCCTGACGAAGTCAGTCCTAAGCTGACCCGAAGCAGGTCTTTTGCCATAGACTTTGGCAAAAAACTCAAAAGAGGGCACCCCACCCTGGGTGATCAGCGCACTAGGTTCACTGAAGATGACATAGCCAATGGCTTCCAGGCAACGCTTTCTGACGTGGGGGCAAGCTTTTCCAAGACGGATGCCAATCAATCCAAACCCCTTGCTCATTCTGAGAAGGGGGGCAAGCAACCCCTCAAGGGTGTCAAATGAAGCTCATCACCTAGAATATTAGGGGCCTCAATGGGGCCCCCAAGAAAAGGATCCTCGGCCAACTCTATAGGGATCACCGTCTGTCCTTCCTCCTCCTCCAAGAGACCAAAATAGATGAAGCTGCTGCCCGACGTGTAGCCCAAGCTACCTGGCGCAACTGCGAATCCCTGTCCACCCCTATGGTTGGCTCAGCCGGGGGTCTGCTATGCATGTGGGACCCCCGATGCTTCGAAGGAATACTCTATCTCCGTCCTTCAGAATCATCAACATGCTGGTCCACTGCATAAAGTCAAGGCGCTCGTGGATTCTATCCAACATTTACGCTCCTAATAGTCCCACCGATAAATCGGCCTTATAGAGGGAAATCAGCTTGATGAGAGAAGCCTTCACCCCCTTGCCCTGGATCCTAGTCAGGGACTTCAACAACCCCCTATTCCTCTCTGATAAAAGCGGGGGCTCAACGGCTCAGGGTAAGAGCATGGAGGACTTTGGTGCCTTCACTGCCCTCAACGAGCTCATGGACGTCAGCCTAAAAGGATCCAATTTTACTTGGACCAACAGAAGAGTGGGAGCAAATCATATCCAAGTCATACTAGATAGAGTTTCCTTATCCAAAGAAGCCTTGCCTATGTTTGCTAATGCCACCCTGCTGGCCCTCCCCAAAATCGGGTCTGATCACAACCCCCTCCTCCTTGAAACGAATCGCAAGCCCTCCCCCAAGAGACCTTTTCGATTCGAGTCCATGTGGCTGCATCACCCTGACTTTCGGGCCCAGGTTGGGTGCTGGTGGGCTCCCCTGGTCCCTAGACGCCCCGCTGAGCAAATCTTCCATAATCTGAGATGCCTTAAGGACCATCTCAAGGCATGGAACAAGGAGGTGTTTGGCAATATCTTAAAAAACAAAGCTATTCTCAAAGAAAAACTTGAAGCCCTCGAGGGCAGATTTCAAGCTAGCTCCCAAGATCTGGGGCTCAGGGATGAGGAGTGCCTTGTTCTCAACAAGTATCATAACATCCTGGCTCGAGAGCAAATATTTTAGAGATAGAAGTCGAGAGCCTTGTGGCTCCAAGATGGTGATGCAAACACCAAGTTCTTCCATGCGTCGACTCTCAATAACAAGGGCTCCAACAGAATTGCTGAGTTGGTGGGCAGTGATGGCAGAACCATCAAGGACGAAGAGGACATCTGGGCTGAAACCACTCGCTTCTTCGAGGAGCTCCTGGGCGATAGCCCCCCCATGTCCCCAGATGTGGTTGACTCCCTTTTGGAGCACATTCCATCTTTTATCATGGCCATGGCAAATCAGATGTTGTTGCAGCCTCTGTCTGACTCTGAAATCCATGTTGCCACCTTTTCCATGAAGGCTGAAGCGGCCCCAGGCCCGAACGGTTTCCCCCCTCGATTCTTCTAATCGTTCTGGGAAATTGTCGAGCCGAAAGTGTGTGCTGCCATCCAAGACCTGCAGACTACCTGATCCATCCCCAGAGGTATCAACTCCACCTTCATAGCTCTGATCCCCAAGAACCAGGCAGCCCGTTCCCTATCGGATTTCTACCCCATTAGCTTGTGCAACGTCCTGTACAAAATCCTGACTAAATCCATGGCTTCCCGTCTCAAGGACATCCTCCCCCTGATTATTGCCCCTTATCAGGGCAGCTCGGTCAAAGGTAGATTTGTCATTGACGGGGTCATTATCATGCACGAGGCCATTCATTCGATTGCCCTATCTAAAAAGGCCTCCTTTCTACTCAAGCTGGATATGAACAAGGCCTTTGACAGAATTAACTAGGATTTCTTGTCCAAGGTTCTCCTCAAGTTTAGGTTCCACCCTTCCTGGGTCAGGCTCATTAGTAACTATGTGTCATCCCCATGGTTCTCTATCCTCGTCAACGGGTCTCCTACCAGTTTTTTCCCCAGCTTCAGATGCCTCTGCCAAGGTGAACCCCTGTCCTCGATTCTCTTCATCATCCTGGCTGAGGCCTTGGAGCATACCATCTCGGGTGTTGTGACCCATGATCTCATTTCAGGCATCAGGCCTACATTGGGCCTACCCCCTGTGTCCCACCAGCAGTTCGTGGATGATACCATCCTTGCCACCTCTGCCTCAATTCCCCAATCCAAAACTCTCAAGCACATTTTGACCCTTTACGAGGAGGCGACCGGCCAAAAAATCAACCTCCAAAAAAGCACAATTTTCTTCATCTACACCCCCTTGGCTAGACAGATCAGAATCGGGTAGATTTTGGGTTGCACCCCTGGTTCCCTCCCCTCCTCGTATCTCGAGCTCCCCCTATTCACAGGTGCGTCCTCAAGGGCCCTGTGGGGCGGGGTGATTGAGCGAATTCAGAGGAAGCTGGCCCCCTAGAAAGGTCACCTCCTTTCGCAAGCTGGTAGAGCCACCCTCTTGACGACAGTCTTGCAAAGCATCCCGATATACTTCATGTCGGTCTTCAGAATCTTGGCCTCCATTGCAGCTCACATCGAACAAATTCAAAAATGCTTTCTCTGGTCGGGAAGTGAAGACAAGAAGAGGATTCTCCTGGTCTCCTGGCCCCTAGTCTGCCACCCCAAAGCAGAGGGAGGGATAGGGCTCAAGTGGGTGGTTCCCATGAACAAGGCTCTCATGGCCAAGCATGCCTGAAAGGTGCACACCAACACCCCTGATGAGTGGGTTAGCATTGTGCGCAGAAAATACTGCCATAGCCACCCCTTCCTCAGTGATTCTCAGCCTCAATATGGATCAATTTTTTGGAAGTCCCTGATCTCCACCAAAGACATAATCCAGAAAGGGAGCATATGGATCCTCAGGGACGGAGCCAAGATCAATTTCTGGGATGACAGATGGATTCAGGATGAGGCCCTGTCTTTCGACGGAGAGCTCCTTGTTCTCAAACCAGGACTGGCAGATAGAGGTCCCAGGGTTGTGGCCTATCTCTCTCAGAACCTGGGGCATGCTACCTGGAAGCCCATCTTGGATCCCAGACACCCGCTTCAAGCTACCAGACTCCAAAGCCTCCTCAATGTGACTGTCATCCTGTCCTCCGAAGGAAACGATAGATGCATTTGGCATGGGACTCCCAGTGGAGTATTTTCTATCAAATATGCATACAATTTTCAGAGAGTCCCTGACGAGGCTCCCTTTCCAACCCGACAGGTGTGGGCCAAGAAGCTAATCCCCAAAATCAATTACTTCGTTTGGGCGGCCGTCCAAAATAAAATTTTGACGATCAAGAATCTAATCAAGAGGGGCTTCCAAATCCCAAATAGATGTTACCTTTGTTGTGATGCCTAGAAATCCACCAACCACCTCTTTCTCAACTGTCCCTTTTTGTATAAAGTCTTGGGCCTCGTCCTCTCCCAATTCTCCATCTAATGGGCGGGCCTGAATCCATATCTGACCTCCTGTTGCAATGGCCCAACCCCTTTGCCCATCCCTCCACCCGCTTCCTCTAGAGTTCTTGCCTTCCCCATATGCTTTGGTAACTCTGGCTTGAGCACAACAGCAGAGCCTTTTCCTCCCCGGCCCATTCCCTCATGTGGATTACGACCAAGGCTGTGACCTTTGCCCTTGAGAATTCCTGATCCATCCCCTTGACCGAGGCACCCCGACGGCTGGGTGAAGCCGCTCTCTTATCCTCTCTCGGCATTCAGCTCCCCCCCCGAACCCCCCCCCACTCCCTCCTGTCATTCTTTGACCAGGTGGACTGCCCCCCTGGATGGGTCAAACTCAACTTCGATGGCACGTCCAAAGGCAATCCCGAGCCCTCTGGAGCGGGTGGGGTCATCCGTGATTGCCACGGGGCCTTGATCATGGAATTTGCTACTCCACTCGACTTCTAGACTAACAACTTTGCTGAAGCAGTAGCTCTGCTAAGCAAACCGACCGCCCTTAGGGAGTCCCCCTCATGAGTCATCATTGAGGGCGACTCCCAAGTCATCATCAGAGTTGCCCATGGTCCAGGCAATTACTTTTGGCACATCCACAACTTCATCTAGGAGGCCCTCTCCGTCCTTCATGGATTCCCCGATCATAGCTTCTGACACATGTATAGGGAAGGGAACAAGGCGGCCGAATTCATGGCAAACCAAGCCATCTCTGCTGACGCCTTCACTACCTGGACCACAAACTTTCTCGAAGCTCTGGTTCACATTACCATGCAAGATCAGCCCAATAATGTGGAGGACCCTGGTGTCTAACTTGCCCCGTGTCGGGGCCCCATATTTCCACTAGCACGGTTTCCAGAGGATAGAATTCTTCCTCCCCTGTGGCACCCTGTCACCTGGTCCATGCCCGTCTCCTGCCAGCCTCGCAGTGGCATGTGTGCTCGACCATGCCAGAAGCTCGACTGTTTCCAACATGGACCTGCATTTCTCCGTTGGCACCTCTAACAGTCCTAAGATTGTCTCCTCGTCACCCCTCCTTGCTCTTTCTGCTTCGATCGCTTTGCAGATGGATCCCCATGCCGCGTTAGTCTGCAAGCGATATTATCCTGTGTTGTACCCTCAAGTTGCTCCCCCGATCAGGTTGCGCCACCTGGCGTGCTGGTAGTGGTCCTCCCCTTTGCCCCGCATGGCAACCTACAGTTGCGTCCCCTCAGCCCCTCTCCCCTCGTGTCGCTCTCGTCCTCGAGCGCCCATTCTCGATGGTGGTGGCTTCCCCCTTCTTCGGCCCCCTACATGGTTTTAATTGCATCGTGCACTAAGTCTTCCCGTTGTGTCTATTTCCCCCGTTCCCTACCCCCAAGCTGCTGGTCTGGTTTCCCCTCCCTCCCCTATCCCATGGCGGCCAAAAGTGTCTTCATCGAGCCTTCCACACTCACTTTGAGCGAGTCGACCAAGCTGTTTTCCAACGCCAAGCATTTCACTCCTTTCTTCAGCAAATTCATTGGAGTTGATGACGAGATCACCCAATGCTTCCTAGACTCGTGGAATGATGGTGAGGTTATGGTCAAGGGGCTTCATTTCAAAGTTAACAAGGATTTTTTAACAGAGGTTACAAGCCTCCACCATGAGGAAAAGGGGCAAGTAGTCAGGCGGGACAAGCATAATTGGGAGGAGGAGCTGTCTCGCTTCCTAGAGCAACAATGGGACAAGGCAAACCTGTTCCGCTCCAACCTCCCGACCCCCTTTGATGAGGCCATCATCCCGGTAATGCAATACATTACCTACGATGACCCAGATCAAAGGCTCTTCAGCTTCCACCTGAGCTACTTCAACCACCTTCGAGGGGCCACGGTGGTCAGCACTCCCTATTTTTTGTTGTATTCCCTGGGTCTTTTCATTGATCGTGCCCGCAAAAGCCATTCTCGGCCCTCTCACCAAGGCCTCATGGCGGTGCTATACAGGCACGCTCTGGCCAACCAGTCACAGCTCCATCGTATTCCCCCCTTATCTACTGTCCCCCCTCCCCCGTGGTGGCTAATTCCCCAGCTGGCTCCCCTGCTACTTCCATTTCTAAGGAGTCCCCCTCGCCTGAAGGCTCCCCTGCCCCGAAGCGACGCAGACCAACCCGAAAGTGCAGGACTCTGGACTAGGGTATAGGTGGGGCCCCGACATTTGGGGATGCCCACAAAGGCCCCTTCCCTGGCAGCATTAGGACTGCAGGCAGTGCCAAGAGGGCCAAGCAGGAAGACCCGAAGCTCACCGATGTTAGGTCTGAGCCAGGCAGCAGAATGCAAAATCTAGCTATCAGAGCCATCCTTGACGCGGCTATCGGCTCTTTGAATGCGGCTGCCCAAGTAGCCTCCTCCGCTGCCATTGCCCTGGCTGAGCTCCGATGCATGCTAGGAGACGACCCCGATAGGGAGTAGTATTGACCGGCATGGGGCCCCATCTTGGCCCAAGACGGCCGTTGGGCCCACCGATTTACTGGCGTCCAGCTTCTACGCGTTTGGCGATGGTGTTTTCTGGATTTGGTGGCTTCTAGCCAAGGTTTTGTTGTTGTTGGTTCTAGGCATTTTTGTAGGCATTAGGGCCCAGGGCTCCGGGCCCCGGATTACTGCCTTTAGGCGCAGCCCTATTTTTTATTAGTTTTTAGCCTAGGCTTATGATGTAACTAAGGTTTTGGGATCCTGTTTAAAAAACCCATTGTAAATATTATGTTACTTACCAAAAAAAAAAGTTACTCCTAAAGAAGTATGGATAGGACGAAAACCCATAGTAGAATATATAAGAAACTTTGGTTGTAAAGCATATCTGCATATTTCAAAGCAAAGAAGAACTAAACTAGATGACAAAACTATGTGCAAAATATTTCTCGCTTATGACAATAATTCAACAATTTACAAAATAATTTATCCAATAACAAAGAAAATCTACATAAGCATATATGTATTTGATGAAACAATCAAAAATATTATCAAAGAAAAAAAGCTAACTCATAAGCAATTCTAAGTTTTTCAAAATAAAACTCTTCAAGTGAAGATTTAGAATCAAATATACAGGATGAATGAAATGAAAACATAGAGACTACTACAATCCTACAAAGAAAAGAACCAATATGGCTTAGAGATACACTTAAGGATTCAAAACTAGAGCAAATGTCAGATCTTACTACTACAAGACCCCAAACATGCAATTTAATGAGAATGAATAGGGGATTGATAAGTTGTGTTGTAGAACCTACAACAACACTAAATGTTTGAAATCGTCCAAAATGGAAGGAATCTATGAAATCAGAATATGAAACTTTGATTAAAAATAAAACATGGAATCTAGTTGATTTACCTTTAGGAAAGAAAATCGTCAGATATAAATGGAATTACAATATCAAATACAAAGTAGATGGCTTGATTGATAAATACAAATCTCGACTAGTTACAAAATGATATACTCAAACATAAGGAATTGATTATGAAGAAAATTTTGCACCAACAACAATAATGACTACTATTCAAACAATTTGTGCTTTGGCAACACATCATGGATGGAAACTACATCAGATGGATGTAAAAAGTGCATTTCTTAATGGAGATCTTGAAGAAGTATATATGTCACAACCAAAAGGATATGTGATTAAAGGACAAGAACTTAAAGTTTGCAAACTAAATAAATATTTGTATGGTATGAAGCAAGCACCAATAGCATGGTATATAAATATTAATAATCATTTATTACAACATAATTTTAAAATAAGTTTGTCAGATCAAAATCTCTATACAAAGAAGGTTGGATGTGACATAATAATACTTGTGGTGTATGTTGATGATATAGTAATTACAGAAAGCTCAAAAAGTATGATAAATAAAGTCAAAAAATATCTAGAGAAGGATTTTGAGATGATATATTTGGGACTTCTTCATTACTGTCTTGGTTTAAAAATTCATCAAAAAGAAAATAATATCACAATAACACAAACAAATATGCAAAAACATTACTTGAAAATATAGGATGCAAACATGTAAATCCAAAGATACTCCTATGGAACAAGGGTTACAATTATCCAGATATGATGAGACACCTCTGGTCTCAACCACTATTTATTGTCAATTAATCGAAAGTCTTCTATACTTGACAAATACCAGACCATATATAGTTTTTGCTATAAATTATCTTTTGAGATTTATGCAAGAACCCATGGAAAGTCATTGGAAAGCTAAAAAAATAATGCTATAATATGTTAGAAAAACTACAAAATATGGACTTACATATAAACAAGATGATGGCAAATTCTGTTTACAGGGACATTTCGATTTTGATCATGCAGGACTTGCAGATGACAAAAAATCTACATCAAGATATGTATTCTATCTTGGGTCTAGACCTAATTCATGGGACAATAAAAAACATGCAATGGCACTCTCATCTATCGAAGAAGAATATCATGCAACAAAAGATGCAGTTTGTGAAGCACTATGGTTATAATATACTATCAGATATGGGCATCAAAAAAACTCCTATACAGATAAATTGTGATAATCAAGGAGTACTTAATTTGATCAAAAATCCAATTATTCATGAAAGAACAAAACATATTGAAGCTCAATGCCATTTTATCAAGGATCATGTTCAAAATCATCATATTAAATTAAAGCATATTTCTACTAAAGATCAGATTGTAAGTATTTTTACAAAAGCACTTTGTCAAAACAAAGTTTAAATATTTTAAAATATACTATGTATATCACGAAATATCAAATAATGTAATATGGTGGGATGTTAGATGATATTACATTATTTGATAAATTAGGATGAGCGGGATATTTACATGTGTCATGAAAGAAGGCTAAGTGGCTTCTATGCAAGTTGCAAGTTAAGTGGCTTCTATGCAAGTTGCAAGTTAAGAATTCCCATAGCATGGAAAGGAAATTGAAAAAATATAGTCATGGATTCTTCCCCTATATCAATTGTATGGAATTTCAATCTTCGAAGTTGCTTCTTCCAGCTCTTCCTTCAGACTTATAAAAGATTCTAAACCATTATGCAGATATCCTTGGTGAGCCCATGAGTCTTCCTCAAAAGTGCACAAATGATCATGTCATCTACCTAGTTCTATGAAGTCAACCTCATAATGTGCATCCTTTTTACTATTTGTAGCCTCAACAATTTAAAACTGAAAATTTGGTCAATAAAATATTGGAACAAAGAATCATTCGTCCAAGCATCAATCCTTATTCATCTTCGATGGTTTAAGTGGTTTACAAAGGTAATTCTTAGTGCATGTGTCCTAATTATTGACCTCTCAATAAGATCACCATTAAAGATAAGTTTGTTATCCCTATTATAGATTATTTGTTGAAAAAATGCATGGTGCTAAATACTTTACAAAACTGAACTTGCACTCTAGGTTTCAACAAATCACAATTAAAGAAGAGGATATCCCTAAAACTATTTTTTGCACACATGAGGGTCATTATGAGTTCTTAGTCATGTCTTTTCATCTCACTAATGCACCTTCCACTTTCCAAAGACTCGTGAATTTTTTCTTTTATCCTTTTCTTTCCAAGTTTGACGAAGTCTCCTTTGATGATATCTTAATTTAGAGCAAGTCTTGGGAAGCTCATCTAGTTCATGTGAACCAAGTTCAACTCTTATATAAGGAAAAGTTATTTGTCAAAAGACCTAAATATTTCTTTAGGGCCTATGAGGTAGAATACTTAGGACAAATAGTATCTTTGGAAGGAGTCAAGGTGGATCCTAACAAAGTCAAAGCCATGCAAGATTGGCCCTTACCTAAATCCCTTAAGTAGCTCCATCAATTTGTAGGTCTCAAGGTATTACAAGAAATGTGTTTACAACTATGGCAATATTGTCGCTCTTCTCAATGCCCTCACTAAGAAGGATTCCTTTGTTTAGTCCAAATTGGCTTCCCAAGTCTTCCATGCCCTCAATAACACTATGTACCATCCCTATTTTAGCCACCCTTGATTTCAACAAATCCTTTCATTAAGTGTGATCCTTTCGGCATAGTATTGGATTTGTTTTGATGCATGATGGACACACATTGGGCTTTGAAAGCAAGCAACTCTCTGGTAAGAATTTGGGACGATCCACTTGTGAGAAGGAAATGTTAGTTGTTTTGCATGTCATAGAGAAATAGCGACCTTATTTGTTAGGGCATCACTTCATCATCAAGAATGGTCATAGCAGCCTTAAGCATTTTCTAGAATATCGTCTCTCATACCCTAAGCAAAATAAATGGTTGAAAAAGTTCTTAGGGTATGACTTTGTCATTGAGTACAAGAAGAAAAAGGAGAAGATGATAGCTTATGTTCTATCTCACAAACATGAGGATGTTGTTGTTGCCAGCACCATCTCTAGTCCTCTTCCACAATGGCTTCTCTAGCTTTAGAATGATTGGCCGCATCATTCAAAAAGTGGATTTTAGCTCTTTGATGCCTTCATTTTTCTCATGTGTTGATGGGGTTTTTCACAAGAAGGATTAAATTTATCTTCCTCCATCCTCAATTGTTAATACTAGTGTTCTCCAAGAATTGCATGCATCTCCTTTTACTAGACATTCTAGATTCTTAGAAACATACTAGAAGGTGAAGTAATCCTTGTGTTGGAAAGGATTAAAAGTGGATGTCAAAACCTTTGTGGCCAAATGTAAGATACATCAGCACAACAAGGGGGAAACTATTAATCTCTTGGTTTGTGGCAACCCTTTCCTATTCTTGACAGCCAATGGGAGCACATTTCCATGAATTTCATTAAGGGCCTTACCAAATTTGAGGACAAAACAATGATCTTTATGGTAGTTTATCACATTTCCATGTATGCCCATTTTTGTGCATTGTAGCATCTCTTATCAAACAACAAGTTTTCCAAGGTATTTCTTGATTTTTCTTTTTAAATTGTATGGTATGTCAAAGTCCATTTTCAATGATCGTGACCTTGTCTTCACCAACAATTTTTGGAAGGAATTGTTCTTAGTGGTACTTAGTTGAAAATTCTCTCTTCTTATCACCCTCATCCTAATGGGAAGATAAAGATTGTAAACAAATGTTTGGGTACTTACCTTCATTATTTTTCCCATGACAAGCAATAACATTGGGCTCATTGGCTCTCTTTAGCTAAATAGTGGTACAATACTTAGTATTATTCCCTCAAGGTATCCCCATTTGAGGTATTATATGGTTAGAAACCTCCTTCAATGGTGGACTATGTTTCAAGATCCTCTAAGGTGGCTTAGGTGGATGATTTATTGTAGCAACAACAACTTGTGCTACATTCTTAAAGATAGTTTAACCCAATACCATAACCACATGAAGTAGCAACAATATTTGCATCATTTTGAACAATAATTTATCATGGAGGATATGGTCTTTTTGCACCTCCATCCCTATAAGAAATTATCATTGAAGACCAAGTCCAATAAGAAGTTGGATCCTCAAATTTATAACCCCTACAATGGGTTCATCACATTATTGAAGTGGAATACCAATTGGAGCTTCCACCATCTTCCCACATCCATTTTGTCTTTCATGTTTCTCGTCTCAAATAAGTTATTGACCAAAAGGTGCAACTAGACAGAGCTTCCAGTACTTGATGAAGGTCAATTCAGCCTCCATCCAAAAGCAGTGTCATAGTCCAAAGTTCATCTTCTACAGTCTCGCCAATTTTAATAGTTTCTCATCAAGTGGCAGGATTTTCCAGAAGAAGATGCAACATGGGATCCTAGGAGCATTTTTTAGTCTTTTCTAGTTGTGAGGACAAAGCTTTCTAAGGGGAGCCATGTAACAACTCTAATATAGCCACATTGATTATCTTTATTGTTTTTAGCTTTGTCCCTAGGTTAAGGGAGTTGACCCTTGAACAATAGGGTTAGGGTTTATATTGATTTAGTCTATAAATAAGAAGATTTATGTTATAGTGGAAATCATCTTGGATATTTGCATCTTAATCACCTCTATTGCACATATGAGACTTCACCCTCCCCAAGTGGCTAGGATTTGTATTGATTTGGAATCTGGAATCTATTACTTACATTTCTAATTTTCTAACAATGAATCTAAATTATTGTTTCCAATGGATGTTTACTCTTGCACATTAATTATTACTGTCATTACTATATTTTTTGGAAGTTGTTTCATTACAAATAACCAACCTATCACAATTATTTCTTGGACTATTGAAGGATAATTTAATCTCCTTCCAACCCTAGTTAGTATTCCTTCAAAAATATTACATACTTCAAGGTCATGATTGAGAACCATTAACCAAGAAGGGTCTAAAGTCATCAAGGGCAAAGATCATCAACGACTAGAAACTCAAGGATAAAAGTCAATGAAAGAAGTCATCAAGTCTTCGTCAAAATTCATAAATAAGTTAGTACAAGTTTCTCTCTTATCTTTGTTATTTTTTCTTTTAACTTTTCTTGGATATTGGATCAATTGCCTTGGTCAAATGCTTTCCATATAATACTAACATGGACTCTACAAGCTAGTGTGAGTGTGTGATTTAAGGCCATACCTATCACATATACCTTTAACATACTTAGTTCATCCCCCTAGGGGCATCCATATATCATATTTGAACTAGTTGCACCCATCTCCTACATTATTCCATGGGGTTTTATCTAGGTTTAAACTTGACCTTGTATTTCCTTCACTTATGTGGTGTAGTGTCTTCCTAGGCATGTCCAAACCGGGGTAAAACAGGTTTCTCAATTGTATTTGTATGTTATCTTTAGAAGGTGCCACAATTCAAAGATTTTGGTTATATGATGAAAGTTTATTTGATTCCAATTTTCCTTGAAATCCGAATGATTGCAACTATTAGCTTAAGATTTCCATTTAATTGCTTGGATCAATATTATATGCTATTTTATATTTAAATTATTCTTTTTGTAAATGATCAAAGTGCTAGTTCTTTAAAAGGCTATGATCATGCTAAGAAAAAAAACAAGAAAAAAAAAAGCTTAAAAAAACCAACATATGTTATAGGGTGTATTACATCAAAACAACAAAAAACCAAATTATAAGTTCTATTTCATTGATTTCATTTTATTTTTGTTTCTATTATTTAATTTTGCAATCACTTGCACAAATTGATCTTGTACAATATAACCCCATAAAAACCATAAAAACATGGTACAATATAAAGTTTCAATTAGCTTTACATGGTTTTCTGAACCCACTTACAATTTCTATTCAGCTTTGCCTTGAACTATTCATGCTTAGACTTATCTACAAATTTTAACCAAACTCAATTTCTATTCAGTTTTGCCTTTAGCTTTACATGGTATTCTGAACCCACTTACAATTTCTATTCAGCTTTGCCTTGAACTATTCATGCTTAGACTTATCTACAAATTTTAACCAAACTCAATTTCTATTCAGCTTTGCCTTGAACTATTCATGACTTATCTACAAATTTTAACCAAACTCTCCCTTTCCTTGTACTAAGTGAACTTATTGACAATAAACTTAATATTCATAGGAATATAATTTACAATAAAATCAATATCCATAAGAAAAGCGTGACTCTTTAATCACTCGTAAGAGTTGTATCTTTTATGCCTTGCTTATTCAAAAAAAAAACATAATATGATTTAAAAGGAATAGATAATATTAATGACCACAAATAAAGTTTTGATATATTTAAATAGTTTTTTTGGGCCAAGACTGGTACAGCTTGAACAATTTAATACAAATTACTCTAAATATGTTGGACATGTTGAGCAACAATATATATTCCCAACAGTTTTGTAAAATAAAAATCTGTAATAGAAAATCATAAATAAATTTGAGTAACATGATTTTAAATGTTATTTTTTTAAAGTAGCCGTAAATACATAGTAATATGAACCTCCTTTCTTATAATTTGAATTTAGGTTATAAAAATAAAATCTCAACAACATGCCGACAACATATTATTAAACTTAGATAATCCAATAGCAAAAATATTAACATGTTATTTTCATTATATATAAATATTTTCTTATCGCGTATAATTGTTAACCTTTCTGGAGCTTTTTAATTTTCTCGGCTTTTAGAACAGCTTTCCTGCCCATCATTTCATACTATATTTGAGACACCCTGAGTAGAAAGCATTATTATTTCCGGAAATATTTTTACTTTTCTTTTTAAAAATGTGTCTTTTGGGAGTGGTGGGACAAATGCCTTTTATAGCAAGTGGTTGGATGGAATAGTGAAAGTGAAGGGGAGCTTGAGTTGCAATGGAATAGTGAAAGTGAAGGGATGCTTGAGTTGAACGGCCAAGATTGTGGAGGGGTGGGATTTAAAGGAAGATGAACAGGAAAAACATAAGGTATAAATAAAAAGCAAAAGGTGTTTAGGTCCAGCCCACCCGGCCCACCAAAATGGCGTAGACCAAACTTTTCACTTTGTCTATAAATTGTACACCTTTTAATGGTAAACTAGGCATTGGCATTCCATTGAAACTGAGGCATAACCAAAATGAAGATCCATGGAACATAATTATCCTAATACTATCCCCGCAAGGACGCCACTTGTATTATTATGGGTGATGTGTATTACTCAAAAAAAATTATCCTAATACTATTTAATATACCCACATATACCCACATGTTGTGACCAATGGCATTGGCCAATATCATTAGAGGTCTCAGACGGAAAAAATTATCCTAATACTATTTAATATACCCACATGTTGTGACCAATGGCCAATATCATTAGAGGTCTCAGACGGTATGTTTGCTTATTGTTATCAAGTTGATGATTTACCGGGCGAGGGTTAGTTATGTGACAAACCAAAAAGTGGTAATGGGAGCATGGGCATAGTTCAGAAAGACCAGGAAAAAGTTGATGTCACAATCAGCATTAGAAAAAGCAAAAGGTCAAGTTAGCAAAGGCCGCGAATGAGATGTTATGGGAAAAGTGAATCACAATAATCTGATTAGAAGATATAATACAGTGGTAGCCTTCCAATAGGGGTGGATAGTATTAGAAAGCTTTACACACAACATGCAAGCAGCAGCACAAGAAGAATGAAAATAGAATGTCTGGATAGATAATTTTGCATTACAGTCCACTGTTTTGCCCCTAAAAAAAATGCCGTGATTGTCTACATTTCATGGTGATGCTGAAAATCTCATTTACATTGGTCAATCCTGAGGCAGTGTTATTGTAGGATGTTTGGGTCTAAAATGGACTGCCTATTGCCTCCAGGTCTGAAATTTTTTCTCTTCCTGGTGTCAACTCTGAAAGAAGGTATTCTCTTTTCTGCATTAATCCAGCTGTTTCCAAAGAATAAGCTGTATTTGTGAAACAGTAATTTTACTTCCACGTTGAACTGCTAATAACTTATATTTAAGACAATAACCAAGAATATAATGCGGTATGTTTCCCATACATGAGCAAAAAATATATGCTACAATTTTTTTACAAAAGAATACAACCAAATGGGCATCATATTGTCCAGCACACTAAATACTAATGGCATGAATCCAAAATTTCCCACCAGCTCCAACAGGAATTGCAAATATAACATGTCATGGGAGCATAGCTTTGAACATTCAACATGCCCATGGCATTAGCGGGGACCAGATAGTTCAATTGCTTCGACAAGCCAAGAAGAGTCATCAACCAATTCAGAATATGTTCTGGGCATATATTCCGCCGATTTATATCTAGGGGTTTCAACACTTTGAGATGCTTCCCAACGTTCTGCCAAGCCATCACCTTCCAACATTCTCACCACTTCACACATTTTGGGGCGATGTCCAGGTTGAAATTGAGTACATAACAATGCAACTTGAACCATCTCCTCTAGTTCAACTCTATCGAAATTGCCTCTGAGATCTTTGTCTACAATTAGGTTCAACTTCATTTCCTGTTGAAGTTTCTTCACCTGCCAAACAAGAACATAAACAAACAATAAAGCAATGGTAAGCTTTCTCACATGTTATTAACTTCAAATATACCATCAGATGGAATCTCTCGAGTTTCATTGCGTTGTACTAACCCAATCAAGCATCACAACTTTGTGGTTTGCAGCTCTGCCAAAATCTAAAGCCTTCTGTCCTGTGATGAGTTCCAATAGTAATATCCCAAAGCCAAATACATCAGTCTTCTCTGAAGACTGTCCTGTTGAAAGATATTCAGGAGCTATGTACCCTACTGTCCCTCGGACTGCAGTAGTGACATGGGAATCCCTGTGGTCCAAAAGCTTTGCTAACCCAAAGTCCCCAACAATAGCTTCAAAATAGTCATCCAATAATATATTTGCTGCTTTCACATCACGGTGAATAATCTTTGGATCACATTGCTCGTGCAAGTATAGCAGTCCCCGTGCAGCTCCAAGCGCTATCCTCTTGCGAGTAGGCCAGTCCAAGGCAGGCTTCCCATGAACAGTATCTGCACTCATCCATAAAGTAATTAACACCCTCATAGCTAATAAAATGCAAGAAAACTCACATCAGAAACTAGGATTAGCACAACAGATGCAAATTAAGAAAGCAGAGAGACTGACAGACCTTTAAGACGAGACGCCACACTTCCATTCGCCATGTAAGGATAGACCAGAAGCCTTTCTGTGGAGGTGATGCAATAACCACACAATCTTAACAAATTCCTATGCACAGCTAGACTGATCATTTCCACCTCTGTTTGAAATTGGGTTTCTCCCCCTGCTGCATTAGTATCTTTCAGCCTTTTTACAGCCACGAAGGTACCATCTAGTAGGCATCCTTTATAGACAACCCCATAGCCTCCTATGCCTAGGATATTTTTGCTATCAAAATAATTAGTAGCAGCACGGAGCTCTTTGAATGAAAATCTCTTCAGATGCCCTAAGCGAACTTCAGTGTCATCTTGCTCTGCAAACACATCACATGCATGAAATGGTAAGCCTGTCTAGATCTACAGTTCTGCACTCAAAGTTATCATTGGAATGACAATAAAATAGAAAAAAACAAATTGCACACAAACCATTGACATCAAGGAAAACTTGTTGATTATGTCTCTTGCACCACCAAAGGAGAACCCCAACAGAGAGTAGAAAAACAAGTCCAAGACTAGAACCCAAGGCGATAGCCACCTTTCGAGTTCTAGATTGTCCTGAAGAAGTCCTCACTGAAACCAAAGACCACCCCTTACATGACATTCAACTAAAATGTCATCAGCAGTAAATAAAAGGAAAGTGAAAGAATATGCATAGATCCAATTGACAGCATTACCCTCAGGTGTCTCCATAATGAATGGGATGGGCATGGGAGATTCTCCAAGGCAGTTATGTGTTGAATTGGATCCGCAAATCAAAGGATTGCCTATAATACTGATTAAGCCAACAAGATACATCATCACTAAACAATCTCCATCTAATACTGCATTACATAAATAATAATGTGAGGCTAGACATATAAAAATAAATAAGGCCATCTTTAGAAAAACAAAAATCTTACATAAACTTCCTGGCAGGAATTTTTGGCACAGAACCGCTCAGATTGTTGTAGGACAAATCCCTGAAATATTTATAATTGAGTACCAGTATTTAATGAGAACCATAGCTCTCATTGGTTTCAAGCAAATATAGAGCTCTAAAAACTATTCCAGACATATTAGCAATTCCTTTGTCCCCAATTGGAATATTCTCAAGTAAGAATTTCACTCACTTTACTATCCAAATTGTATTAATAGATAGGCAAAAAGGAGGGAAGTTTAGATAGTGTAGACACATACAGGAGAGTAAGCCCTGTGATGGTCGCCAGTGAATGAGGGCATGGTCCTGAAAGGCTATTGTTGTTGAGCCGCCTGCATTGGATCAAGGAAGAAAAAGAAGTATGTTGTAAGTTTGCTCTGTTCCAGACCCAATAACAGGCTAGCTACTTCTGTATCACATATTTTTATTCTATTTGGGGGAATTAGAAACAAATCAAATTATTTAACATTGCGAAGCCTTTACCAAACATGAAATTACCTTTTTTGTGGCTACACCCAATTCCGTTAAAAAAAAGAAAATGGATGATAAATATCCCCCAAAGCATGAAAGAATGACCATGAGAGCAGAAGAGAATGCGAACAAAAGCCATCAAAGGTAATGGAATACTTAAAAACACAAAAAAAAAAAAATGATAAAGATCCCCCAAAGCATGAAAGAATGACCATGAGAGCAGAAGAGAATGCGAACTAAAGCCATCAAAGGTAATGGAATACTTACAAGTAGTTAAGGTTCTTTAACTTGCCCAGTGAACTGGGTATCAAGCCAGAAAAATGATTGTTGGAGAGGTCAAGTGTTTGAAGCTTATCCAGCTTCCCCAATTCGGATGGAATTGGTCCTGATATGGCATTATTCTGCAGTAGCCTGTTGTTGGATACACAGTAGTCAGAAGGAATATTGCTTAAAATAGCATACAATTGACACAGTGACTGCATGCTACATCTAGCGGGTGTGTTTGGAGGCAGAAAGCTTGAATTTATTCTTCTAAGATCATTATATCAGATCTCTATTCTGCATTAGAAATTATTTCACTCACACAGACTGAAGATTGGTGAGGTTTTCAATGCTTGGAGATAGTCTACCGGACAAATTCTGACTGGGTATTCCTCTGTTACAAACATGAAAAGAATACAAATTAGCCTATTTACACACTGCGGACAAAAGCATTCAATCTGCAAAAACCTAAAGCAAGAAGAGGATAGAAGAGAATTGGGTCTGCTCACAGTGCAAGAACAAAGCCGTCAGATGAGCACGTGATCATCCTCCAGCCGCATGGGTCCACAGAGTTGCTATCCCAATTTTCCAAGACGTTGTATGGATCATTCAGCTCACCCTTTACTGCCATTAGAGCCACCACTGCAATAGAACATTTTAAATCTTTAATTGATGCTCGAATCTCCTCCGATTTTTCTTTTCATTTAATAAACACAAGAGGGGCACGGGCCCTGAATAGATAACAGTCTTTTATTTACGGCGGTAGGGCGTTCTCTTATTCAGCGCCAGTAAATGGGTATTTCTAAAACCTCTGTTGCAGAAAACTTCAATGCCTGAAATTTTGTAATGGGTATGCCCAAGCAGCACAACCTCTCTTTCGGATTGGATTCTAAGACGAAAGAGTTGCCCCCAGATTTCACTCCTTCGCAGTTAACTCCACTAATATTGTAATTCTATTTACAATATGTGGACATTTTAAATAATGCACGACCTAGAAATTGAGTACTCTACTACTGAGTAAACAATCCATGCACCCAAAATAAATTTTGAACCCAAAATCAGTATCATCCAAGTGGATACCATTGAATTTTGCAGATACATACACCTCTAATACACAATCCCACCAAAATGGTACACACAAAATCATGCACCGTTCTCATTAACTGTCCTCTTTTAACTTTTTTTCAGTCTAATGGAGGCCAGAAATAAGGAGAAAGTTTACTTCTTGTTTTTCAAGTTTTGACAAGGGACTGAAAGCTAGCAAGTGGATGAATGCAGAAAGAAAAGCGCATACCTTCAGAGTTAACACCAGAAGGAGATAATGTCGCACAACTGGAGGCGCAAAGCCATGCTAACGCTATAAGACAGGGACTCCACTTGAGCGCCCACATGTCATAAAAACAATCCATTTTGCCTCTGCATTGACCAATATAGCCAAGATTTTCACCATGAAATGCAGACAATCTCAACAACCAGCAGCCTAATGCAACATTCCTCTACTCTCATTTCTCCCTCTTTTAGCCATCATGTCCATTGTCATCTGTGGCAGCGTCCATGACCGTCTCTGTCTCTCTGCTAAAGATTTGGCTCATCTCTCTCTCACACACACAAAACTCACCCATTCACGCTTGCTCGGTACCACCCATCACACCACCAGACAGTAATGACCCCTCAATGCCATTGGCCACAACGTCTAGAGATACTACATACCTCAGATTATGATTATTGTGCTACGCAACTCTTACTACCCCTCTTTCTTTCACTCATTTTTATTCCTCAGGTAAGTATTTGTTCATTGTTTGCTTCAGCTAATTCCTCCTCTCTTTTTTAATCCATCCCCTTTCTTCGAGGATTCCCTTGCAGGCCCACGAGAAGTAAAGCATCCGTGCTAACACTCCCAAACACGCATTACCCGACAAAGGAAAAAGTAAAAAGACTGAGTGAAATGATAATGCTTCCAGCAAAAAGGACGCCTCGGGGATTTGGGGAGTAGAGCTCACCTAAGAGCCAATTATTTCGATAAAAAAAATAAGAACTCTGTAATTTAAAAAGGCTTATGGTACGTGCGGTGGCCCCAATGACCATGACAAAGTTTGCCCGCTTTTTTTTTGCATTAGAACTTATGATTACATGTTTCATACCCACACACCCAGATTTGATTTCGGGCCATTAACAGTACAGATTAAGTGCGTCCTTTTGGAACATCAACGTTAATGCTACAGCAAATCCAAAGAATTTTGGGAATGTTTGTGCCACTGTGGGAATTTGGACAGGTATATTTGCTTTCCCCCAAACATGAAATAAAAAGAGAATGTGTTGATTGAATGTATGAAGCCTTCAATATTTTTTATTGATCTAAACCATAATGCCCATGCCCATGCTTTATTTGCCTTCAAGGCTACACTTGTATGACCTATTATGGAAATTTTTTTTGTCTTTTTTTCAAAGTGAAGCATTCAAGTACCACTTTTAGAGCAGCACCTCACAACTCGATTAATGTGTGATGGGGGTCTTGTGCATAGATGGATCTTTCATAGTTAAGCCCTCGTCGTAATCACTAAGGGTTTAAAAGTATGATTATTATAATTGTATCATCACTCGCTCGCTTGCCACTTTAATTGGTTTGTTATTTTTTGAAATATTATATTATTTGGTATTTTTTTGTAATATTAGTTTGGTAGAAAAAAAGTGTACAGGTGTCTTGTAGTTAGGTGTGCATGTGCACAAGTGTTCATTATGTAGAGTGTATATGGGTCTTTAAAACAGAAAAGTGAAGAGCCACATACAAACTGGAATAAACATGAAAAATGAGCATTCCTTACAATATGCATTAGTAGAACTTTATACAAAAGTATTTCTAGTATTTTAGTAAACATTTGTTAATGGCAGTTCTCTCAGTATTTGCAGTAGTTATTCATGAGTTTTAAATGTTTAGAATATTGTTATTATCTTATATTTGATATTGCAGCTCGTTTTAGATCAGGTGATTGATTTTTTCTTTAAGTATTTAGCTTCAAAAGCTAACAGTTCCAAATATTTGAATCTCATCAAGATAAGGATGAACATTGAGAATGCAATGTAGTTTTTATGAGTGTAGTCTTTTAACTATAGCTAAAAACTTACTTTTCTAAAGTTTTTCTAACTTGTCAAACAAGATCTCATTCTATTTAAAATTGAGTCCCAAAATTCCTTCTTATTTCATCTATTAGACAAAGAAATATCCAAATATCTTGATGGAAATTTAAACCCTAAAATATCCATAGTAATCCATTGTAAATATAGAGCATTGATGAAAAAAATCCTAGATTTTATAGTATTATTCAACTCACCAATAGCCTTCTCATTACATAATAATATTAATTAAAATTCCATAACTTCAATGACTCGATGATGATTTAAAAGAAAAGTATTGAATTAATAATTTGGAGATGAGATTCAAAGGGACCATTTGTTACAACCTAAATATCTTTTTATTTTTCCTTATATTTTTATCTTTAAAGAATATTCAATAAATAAGTCAACGATGGGTCACCTTGGCAAAGTTGATGATTCAAAGTACCCAACAAGGAATCCATTGATCAAAACAAAATATTTTGGAATGTTATAACAACATATAACCAAAACTAATTTATTTGAAAATATCATGTCGAAAATTTTAGCAAACCCTATCATAAGCTTTGTTCATATCTAATTTCATAAGCTTACTTAGATTTTCCATGGAATGAAGAGAAAGTATGATCTCTTGTGCAATGATTACACCATAAGAATTTGTTTACCATGAACAAAATCACCTTATTCCTTTGAGAAAACACAATGTAGAATGATTTTCAATATGTTTTATATAACTTTGAAATGATCTTATAAATCACATTGCAAAGGCTTATTGAAAAAAAATTATTAAAACATTTTGTCTTATCTTTCTTGGGAACCAATACAATAAAGGTGGCATTGATCTCGTTTATTGTTGTCTTCTTTTTCATGGTCTCTTCAACTACAACTAGCATATAGCCCTTTAATAAATCCCAAAATTTTTGAAATAAAATTATAGAAAACACATTGGGGCTAAGTATCATGTTAGGGTAA
Organism: Wollemia nobilis; assembly: GCA_028583015.1. Taxonomy (NCBI): domain Eukaryota; kingdom Viridiplantae; phylum Streptophyta; class Pinopsida; order Araucariales; family Araucariaceae; genus Wollemia; species Wollemia nobilis. The sequence goes on along the minus strand of JAQPPZ010015824.1, from coordinate 36,782,985 downwards.
AAAACATAAAATTACCTCATCTAGGTCCTCTATAGAGTTATATCTTGTAATATTAGGGTAAAATACATAAAATTTTAGGGTAAAAAACATGTTAGGGTAAAACTTGTATCATGTTAGGGTAAAAAACATAAAATTTTGCCCCTGTTTAATAATATGGAATATTTTGTAAAATATTACCTTGAACCTTCTTATCTTGCCCAACATTTGAGATAATATCTTTGAAATAATTAATTGATTCCTTTATAATATTGTAGAGGGGGAAGATAACCAGTGTAGACAATTCTCAGCGAATCCGCTAGGAGCTGAGGTAACCGTGAGGTTATGATTCTCTATACTCGAGGACTTCGAGATCAAAGGGTTCACCAAGAGTTGTTTAAGGACTCACTCCAAGTTTGAGATGGAAGGTTTGATGTGTTTATTGAGTAAGCACCTAAGTTTGGTCTTGATTAAGATCTAAACTAGAAAGAATTAAAGAACAACAATGCAGGGCAAACAACAATGCAAGCAAACAAGGAGCTATTCCTAGAAATGATTTTTTATTTCAATGAAGACTATTTTCTAAATTTGCAAGAAAGTAAATCTTTTCTTTTAAACCAAATGTCCAAGGGAATGCACAAAACTAGCCTAAATGTAAACTATGTGTCTTTCTTCTTTGATGCCTAGGAATGAAACCAAATACCTTATTTTTCTTGTGATTTAAATCTTGAACAAAAAATGAACACAGACATACAACAAACAACCCAAAATATATGTTAGAGCACTTACATTATCCATTTATTGATCCTAGCCAAATGTGTGTCCTCAATTTTTTAGTCGTGAATATAAATTCGTGCCCCAAAAACACCAACCGTGAATTCAGTAAGACCTACAAAAAACTACAAAACCTTAGAAAATTTGATCAATGTTTGGGGGCTTGCTTAGGTCTTTGTGTGACTGAACTTGGAGGTGTAACAGTCAAGCCCCCTTGGTCCTTTTAGCTAACCGTTCAAAAATGAAAATGATTGTTGACCTTTGGAAACAAGTAAAACAAGATATAGCAGTCTGAAATAATGAAAATAGAGTGCAAACAAAATGGATGCAATGGAAAACAAGTATGCAAATGAGGGCCTAAGATTTTGGAAGCAAAAACTTACCCCCAAGCTACTATGACCAAATGTGTGCCCTGTAATTAGAGATCATAAATTCAAAAACAAAAGAGAATATGGTGAAACTAATGGTTTCGTCGAATTCGCACCTCGTAAGAGCGAGGTGCAAATTCGCACGATAGTGCTCAAAAATCATTTTAGAATGCAAAATGCAATTTAAGACTAAGAATTAATGATCTAAGAGCTAATAAATGCATAGGAAAAAAACCTGATAAGAATATAGAGGAAGCAAGAGTAGAGGTAGCAACCAAAGTGGAAGATATTTCCTCCTTAGAAGGCAAATGATGTACTCAATCTGTCATCAAAGCTTCTCCACTTTCTTATCCTCAATAGTAAATGATAGAAAACACACCAAAAGCAAAGCACGGGAGCATTCCAAAAGCATCAAATCTTGAGAGCATACGTTTGATGATCTAAAATTTTTTTTGCTAGGAGAAGAAGGGAATCCAACCCTTCTATTTATAGGAGGTTTGGAGGGATTTAGGTGGGAAAACGAAAAACAATCTTGGCCAAGAGCCGATGCCATAAAGGTCGACCCAAAACTTGGGATTTTCAAGAGAAAAAATCCTAATTTGTCGAATTTATGCCCCGTATTGGATGACCTCAAATTCGACAAGACCAAGAGAAAAAGCAAGCAAAAAGGGGAAAAAGAAGTTCAAACTTGCACTTAGCAACTTTGAGTGCCTTCTTAGGGATTCTAAGAAAAAAATGACTCATTTTGATGGGTCAATTTTCCATGTCTACAAATATCTTCTTCTTTCTTGATATTTCTTCCAAGTAGAACTAAAAATATTTTTTATGAGGCAAAAATAAAATTTTATTTTGGTTGTAGCATAAAGAATTTAGTATTTCTTTCTCCTTCCTTAAGCCATCTCTCCTTAGATTTTTGGTACTAGTATGACTTCTCCTTTTTCCATACGTTATGATAACCATAAAGTAATTATTTTTCTTGCACATTAGTATCCTAGTATATTTCATTGATTTCTATTATCTCTTATAAATTTTTGAGCTAGGATTCAATTTCCTCCTTTTCTTTAAATATGTTACTAAAAGATTTGACATTCCAAATCTTCATTTTTTCCTTTAGATAATTTATCTTTTAAACAAACCTATACATAGTTGATCCTTCAAACTTTGCTTCATCCCATCATAACTTAACTATCTAGAATAAATTAGGGTCTTGGAACCACATAAACTAAAACTGAAATGGCTTTGTATGAACACTATAGAGCAAATCACATCTCAAGAGGATATGTTTGTGGCATGATCCTCCTTACAATAAAATGTCTGAAGAGATTGTATGCTTTTTTTGTAACCCTATATTAATAAAAACTATCCAATATTTCTACTATATGAGTTTTACCAATGCATTTATTATCCCTTATATATTGAAAACTTGAAGGAATAATATTACAAAGGTCATTTAAAGTAACAAACAAAGCAAAATCCTACATTGATTTAGATCGTCTAAGAGTAGCACCCTTCTTTTTCAAAGGAGATAAAACTATGTTGAAGTCCTTATAACGACTTTCTTGAGGAGTAACTATAGTTGGAGCATATACATTTCTAATCTCAAATTGTGATATTTTTCCTCTTTCCTATTAATAGACACAACCTAATTACATTTTTCTTCTACCAATTGTCCATCTCATTTGCATTTTACCTACATTTTTGCAATACATTTAAAAGCTCCTATAGAAGAAATTGTTAGGTAATCCCCCATATTCTAAATCTTTTTTAATGCATTCTTACATTCCTGACTACTTTATTTTATTTTCTATACTAAAATAAACTCAAGCTTATAACAACCTATAATTCCTTAACTCTTTTATAGGGATCTTATTCATACCCTTAATATTCCATGATATCATTTTCATCGTTAATTTTTAATTTTTATTTATGGGCTTAGTCCAATTTCTTGTTAACTCCTATGAAATTTGTTTTTGGTTTTCTAAACTAGTATCCCTCTATGTTTCCTTTTCCCCGAGTTCTTACTTTGAGGGTATTCCTTTCATTATTCTATTCCCACAAACACTTTCATCTTCTTCAATCTCTTCTATTTTTTCATTGTTGTTCATAATGAGACTTATCTTCTAAAGGTATGTGTTGTCCTAGAGAATTAGAAGTGGAAGGAATAGCCTCACCAATACTTTCTTATTTATGTTGTCCCAAATACCCTAAAGTACAAGGATGATCCTCTATAGTAGTTATCTTCTTATGTTGCTTTGAAACCCTAAATGTTGCCCTAGAAACCCTAAAGTGAAAGGATAATCATTTATATGATGGCTTTTGAAGCCTTATACTACCACAAAATATCACAGGTTATATCACACATGATCGAATATAAATAGCCACAATATATAAAAATAAAAAAATAATGATATGAGTAGAATAATATGAGCAAATTAATATGTATATCAAGGCTTATAATAAATCATATAAAATTCAATAACATCTTGAAATATGAATGTAAATTGCCTGAATCATTCATGTACCATGCATGAAGAACAACTTACAATATTAATTGCTCAAAAGTATACAATCTTTATTACTCCTTTTCTTATTACAAACTAACCGAGAGATATGAATTGTATATGATATCCTTTGTTTATGGAGCATTGTCTCCATAATATAGCCATAGTAATATGACTATTTGGATACTTGACTATTACTCTCCATATGCCAAGTCTCATGACTCTTGGCTTATCTACTTGCCACTTGCATACTTTATGAACACTTGACTCTATAATACTTGCACACCTTTACATGACTCTTACACTTCTACAACTTGCACACCTAACCTAGGACACTTGTGCACATATTTACATTACATATTTATTCTCATACATACAAGACACTTGTGCATATTTACTCAACTCACACTTGCACACTAAAATGACACTTGTGCATTTCCTACACATTACAACTTTACATGACACTTGTGCATTTCTTGCACATTCACACTTACATAAAGAGGGAAATATAAATCACACTCTAAACTATAGATTCACTCCTAATCTATTATTTACAAATGTACCATGAAGGTACCATGGGGGTACATTAAGTATGTACCAAATAATGTAATATACTCCAACACTATAATAATTACTTTCTTATGTTGCCCTAGAAACCTAAATTTCCATGGATATCCTCCATAGTCATCTTTTTATTGTGTTTCTATTGAAACCCTAAAGTGCAAGGGGTATGCTCTAGACTAATTTTATTTATTGCAATAAGAGGATTTTATACAACTTGAGAATAATAAAGATGATTTTACTTAGATTATCCTTTATGTAATTTACCACCTTTTTTATTAAATTTACCTCCACATATTCCTTCACACCTTTAATTCCTTTATAAATTTATGTGTTATACTTCTTCATCCCTTGTATCCTTCATTTCTTGTAGTGGTTTATTTGAGTAAACCACAATAGCCTTTTCAATTTGATGATGCTGAGGGATTTCTTTATCAACTTTTGGGGAGAGGAAAATCCTTGATATGATCCAACTTCTACTATGGTATGATCATATTTTTTCATATTGAAGTTTGTCTCATGCCCATAAATGTTTTTCTTTCTTCGTTGTTTTTGTTTTCAATAGCTTGTTGTGTGTCAAGTTTTCTAATATTTGAGGCATCATATTGCAATGTTTTCATAACCCACTTGTTGATCCTATTCTCTTGAATCAAATTTTTAAATCTTAATAGAATGTGGTAAAGTTTTAAAATATCCATGGCAACACATATCCAAGTATATAAAGCATACCTTTGTTCCTTAATAGTCGGTCCCTCTTGAATGAATGCCCCTAGAGTATTGACAATATTCTTCAAAACCTCATTAGTTAGATGATATGGAGGTCCAAAAATCCTAACTTGCAATGAAATCCTTTTGAACTGATGGAAATCCGACAATGTTTGCAATTGATGGTTTAAAATGGGTACAAGAGAATCCCTTTTACAAAAGTGCCTTTGGAGACCACAAAATGGGGTTTTTGAAGGTGAAAGCTCATCTTCAATGAGTTTTTCAACAACACCCCAAAAGTATTCCAAGAGATTCTCAAAGGGGAGTGGGCTTATTGCTTGTGTGCCACTATCGATCTGACCTATCCTCAAGACCTGTAAAAAAGATTTAGAACATATGGGGGCCTATCTTGATCAGACCCCTCATGTTTAAAGATAAAAAGACTTAAAATGAAACTAATTCATTACAAAAGCTATAAAAACACTTATAAAACTAGTTTGGACAATGTTACTTACCTGTTGGGAGGGTTTTTTTATCCTTTTGGTATCTGAAATTGATCCTTAAAAATTTCACACCTTAAAGTGCAATCGTTTAAGATCGTAGGGTACCTTACAACCCTAACTATTATACCCTAGTAGAATTCTAGGTGGTACAAAATGGTCTTCAGTTGTTGTTGGAGCTCCTATCTTCACTAGGTCACCTTTAAAACCTGCAACACACCAATTTTGGGACACAAAAAGGATGCAAAAATATGTTTTATGTGGTGATTGATGGAGATTTATGGCAAAGTGGGTGATGGAATGTAGGGTAGCCTAGTTGTATTTTGGTAGAGTCTAGTTATGTAAATTGTGGATCCTTTGAAATGGAGGAAATGGACCTCTATTTATAGAATTTAGAGAGGCCAAGGGGGGTTAAGGTGTCCCATGATGTGTCCCCTGTGAGGTGTCCTCTATGAGGTATCCCTTGCAAGGTGTCCCTTGATGTGCATGCCTCATTAATATATTTGGGTGATAGAATCCCTCACCCACCTATATGTCATAAATGAGCTTGGGGATGTGGAGTGGATTTAGGGTTAAATCCTAACCATGGTAGGATTAATCCAGGGTTGAGAGTTGAATTGGGTGAGGTAGAAGATGACTCACCCTTGACCCATCCTTTGAAATCCAGAAGTCCTCAAATGTCATTTATGGACTTAAATGCACATGGGGATTTGAAATTGAGCAAGGGTTAACTATGACTAGGGTTAGGTTGACCCTAGGTTAGTTGTTGACTTTTGGGTGAGGTGGAGGGTGACTCACCATGTCTCCCATGCCTTGAGAGACAAAAGCATTCAAAATCCATTTAAGGTCTTAAATGCTCATGGGGAGATGTGTGGAGCAAGGGTTAATGTTAACCCTGATTAGGTTGACCCTAGGTTAGACTAAGGTCAAATGTATCAGGTGGAGCCTAGGCTAGTCAAAGAGTAGACTAAGTGAGGTGGCCATGGATAAGATTGACCATGGATAGAGTTTGACCATAAACTGGCTTTTGACCAAGGTTAAGCCATGATGGTGGTCACACGAGGACCCATAGTTAAGTGTAGAAAATGGATTAAGTAGCCTAAGGAGGATTATGAAGATGAATAGTGGTTTTGATAAGTGAATAGTGTTTTGAGGCTAATATGTGCAAAATTCATGGGTTTTGCAAATTGATCAATCATGATGATGGAAAGAGTGGCAATGTGCGACATTTGGGTGTCTATATTTGCTCCTTTTTGTACTAAGCTGTGTGAAAACATGATGTAGTGCAAAAACTTATAACACCAACTTGGTGTTTTTTTTTTTAATAAGATGAATTGATGATGGATGATTACAACTTTTGTAATGCCACAATGATTATTTTGAGAGAGAAAACATAATATCATCTTGCCTTCATGATCAATGTAAAATGCCCCAATTGTGGAAGGGACATATGTTTTTGAAACTTTGCCTTTGATGAATTGTTGAGTTTGATTTGATTTGATGAACCGTTCAGACCTTTGTGGATTTGTGTTAGGTGCTTCATTCATGAGTGGTATTACAACTACCACTACAATGAAGGGCATCCATGATTAACCTATAGGCTTAGGCATTGGGTCTATCAAATGTTTGTTTGAATTAGAATTTTATTGAGAAGAGAAATTTTGATTTTGTTTGTCCCAGTAAAGGAGGGCTTGAGATGATCTTTGGTAAAGGTTTTAGAATAAATGCAATTTCTATTGTTGAGTCTTTAATTATTGATCATGTGCAAGGCAAATTTTGTATGATGTCTACCCCCTCAAGTAATGAATCGATGGGAAGATAAAATATGAAGCACTAACGAAACCCTTGATAAAGTGGGTTATGGGGTGATAGAATATATCCAATCATATGATAACAAAATAAGAATGGATAATTTACATGAAAATAGGGTGATTGGCACCATTGTGGGCTAATTGGAAAAATTTGAAGCAGTCTAATTTCGATCACAAGGTAACTTGTGACCCAAAAAAAATTCATAGGGTACCCTACGACCATATGGTGCATGCCTATAAAAACTGAATCACAAGGCATGTGATTCATTTTACAATTTGCAAAGGGAGAGAGTTGGAAGGAGAGGAGAGAGTGATGGAGTTTTCAAAGTGAAGTGTTATCGAATTGGAGATCGAGATGGATGAGATGGCCATGGGTCTTGCGCAAGCAAGCGCTAGAGAGTGTGCAATACGGGTAAGTTGACCATCCTATTTTGTGAATTTTGAGGAATAAAAGGAACCATAGGACCCTTTTATAGTGAAATTAAACAGTAGCATAGGTAATGCTTGGGCAGTAGAACTAAAAGTGGGGTGGCATGTATGCATGTGTTTGCATGTGCACGTTTTGTTGTTTATTTGTTTTGGCATGATTTTTGAGGTGCATGTGTACCTAGTCGCACATGTTTTTGATGCAATTTTAGAATTTTTTTGATAAATTTGTGTAAATTAGGGAAATGGGTATTTTATTCTTCCCTTATTTGCACCCTACAATCGTACGATCATACAAAATTTTGTATGGATGTATGATTTTTTTTTTGTGGTTGATGAAGTTTTGATGTTGAATAGGTGGAGGACATAGAGTCGAGGCATTAGTTTCATCCCTTGCTGGTGGACTTGAAGAAGATATGGGGCACTAGAGAGAAGTAGTGGCTATGAGATGTGGGTTTTTATGGAGTGACCAAGATGGTGATAATGCATTACAACCACTCATATTTGGTTGCCTAATGCGAGCGATGGGATCCATATTAGAACACCTTTCATTTTTTTATAGGGGAAATGACTATTATGCTGGAGGATATATATCATATATATTGACTACCAATAGAGGGATTGAACATGATTACTGCAAGGAGAGGGAAGAGGTAAGCCATACTATAGTGGACCTTTGGATATAGATGGCAGGGATTGAGGGTGAGTAGTGGAGGTATTGCATAAGAGGAGTGTTGGAAGAACAAGAAGATATCATTGAGGCATTACCTAGAAATGGTCCTAATTTTGATCTACGTGTTACTCGATACTTTCAAATGTAGGTTCCCATGGAGGATGATGGGGATAGTATGCAATATGGTGGAGTAGGGGCATTGGTTCTCATGGGCACCAACACTATTCGCATAGATATATAGTGAGTTGCATGCACTATGTATGATGAACCAGAGAGGGCTAGGCAATAGTATGCTACTACAGATCTGGGGTTAGGAGCATATAAAGGTACTAAGGCCTAAGGGGCTACCATATAGGGCTCATGAGATGATGGGGACTAATTTGTCGTATGCATTGAGATGGTGGATGGATATGGAGGTGCATTTAAGAAGGTCACATGAGGGACAATCACTATTATAAAAGGGATTTTGATAGATTGAGATGACATGACATCATCTAGCACCTGTGGAGAGGGGTACCATTGTGGGGTAAGATAAAATTCAATCTTGGTAATGAGAGGTAGGGACGATGGTGATTGGGTAGGATGCAACATAGGTAGAATACTTTCCCTTCTCCTAGGTGCTAAGGTAGTTTGGGTTACTATAAGGTGTGCTTGATTTTCTAGTTGTTATCTAGAGGGTCAAGGGAGATAGTGGGAGGTAACCACAAGTGCTCTAATGGAAAACTAAGCATGTCAAGGGAGAAGTGTCCCATAGGGCATGCCAAAATGAACTAATGAAAAATTGGTGTTGTTTGCAATTAATGGTTTAAAAGGGATACAAGAGAATTCCTTTTACAAAAGTGCCTTTGGAGGCCACAAAACAAGGTTTTTGGAGTTGAAAGCCCCTCTTCAATGAGTTGTTCAACAACACCCTAAAAGTATTCCAAGAGATCCTCAAAGGGGAGTGGGCTTATTGCTTGTGTGCCACTATTGGCCTGACCTATCCTCAAGATATGTAAGACCTGCAAAATGGGGTTAGAACATTTGGGGGCCTGTCTTGATTAGACCCCTCGTATTTAAAGATAAAAAGACTCAAAATGAAACTAATTCATTACAAAATATATAAAAATACATACAAAACCAGTTTGGATAGTGTTACTTTCTTGTTGGGAGGGTTTTCTATTCTTTTGGTATCTAAAATTGACCCTTAAAAAGGGTTGCACCTTAAGGTGTGATCGTTTAAGGTCGTAGGGTACCTTGTGACCCTAACTGTTATACCCTAGTAGAATTCTAGGTGGTGTAAAATGATCTTCTACTATTGTTGGAGCTCCTATCTTAACTGAGTCACCTTCAAAAACTACAACACAGACTAATTTTGGGATACAAAAGGGTGCAAAAAGATGTTTGATGTTGTGATTGATGGAGATTAAAACAATATAAAAAATATTTAAGATTATTAATCTTAAAAAAATATATTTAATTTATTTATTTTTATAAAAAAAATTTATAGTTTATTATATAATAATATCTTGCTTTACTTATAAAGTTTATTTTATAATTGTTATATCGTGTATTTAAATAAAATATTAAAAACAAAACCCATACACTAAATAATAGGTAAATGATCTTAATATATATTGCAAAAGGATGTTTTTTTAAATATTCTCTAATTCAAAACTCAAGGATAAAATAATGGATGAAAACCCATGGTTTAAGAGAAGAGATTACTTGCAATTAAGACCATGAACTGGGAATGTTTTTACGGAGATAACAACTCTTAAAAGGCTTCTAGTTCGAGTCATTTTTTGGACTTAAAAATCAACTTATCAATAAGAAAGTGTTTGTAGAATATTGGTAATACTCTAGAGGAGTTCATCCAAGAGAGGTAAACTACTGAGGAGTGAAAACATGTTATGGATACCCAAATATGTGTTATTATAATTTTTTCAAAACCTTTACCAAAAATCATTAAGATTAGATTTGAATCAAGGAATAAGATCAACAAGTGCATTATACAGTCATATTTTGATATCACAAATATATGACACTAGACACATGGCAAGACATTACAAATTGAAAATAAGTAAGAAAAAGATAAACTTTTATGTCATGAGATAAACCCAAGGATGTAGATTTTTTATAGTGAGTGTTTCTCTAGGAGGTTGTCCCCTCAAAGTGGTGCAATGAACATTGCAATTAGAGCAAAACTGTAGATGGGGAAAAATTGCCCTATCGCATATGATTCTTGATTGGATCCATTGGGAGTCGAAGTGATCACGGGGGTGTGTTATATACTCTACACTTAGGGGCTAGGGGATCAAAAGGGTTAACTTGGAATGGTTTAAGGACTCATTCCAAGTTTGGTGTGGAAATGTTTGATGTGTTTATTTGACAAGCACCTATGTTTGGCCTTACTAATATCTAAGCTAAAAGGAATAAAAGAATGATGTAGGGCAAACAATGATGCAATCGAATAAGGAGCTAACCCTAGAATGATTTTTTGTTTCAATGAAATCTAACCCTAAATTGCATGAAATGAAATCCTTTTCTTTTAGCAAGGGTCCAAGAGAATGCACAAATAGATTAACCCTAGATGCAAACTATATGCCTTTACTCTTTTAGTGCCTAGAACAAGAATAAAATATTTTCTTTTTATTATAATCAAAATCTAAAATAAAAATGGATAAAAAACACTCAACAAATAGCCTAAAGATCTATTGGAGCACTTACTTAATCTGGTGGTTGATCCTAGCTTTAACTTGCATCCAAAATATTCAAACAACTTCAAGACCTGCAAAACAACTTCAAAACCCTAAAAAAATTGATTAGTGTTTGGGGGCCTGCTTAGGCCACTATATGACTGAGCTTGAAGGTTCAATAGTCAAGCCCCCTTGGTTCTTTTAGCCAATCATTCAAAAATGAAATGATATTTGACCTTTGGAACAAGCAAAAGTAAGATGAAATAGACATGCAATAGTGAAATGAAATGAAAACAAAATGCAGATGATATAAAGCTAAATTGCAAGCCACAAACTAGGGTTTTGGGAAGTAAAACTTTACCCCCAAGTCCTAATTGACCAAATTCATGGCTTGTAAGTAGGGGACACAATTATGGCTCACAAAATTCACACCCTATATGGACGATATGGTTTAGATGCACTTTTCGGATCCCAAAACACCAAAAATGCAATGCAAAACAACAAAAAACAATTCTAAAAGACTAATAATGTAATACAAAAACCTGATTAGTTTATGGATGAAGCAAGGAGCAATGAGAAAGTTAATATGGTGATCTAGAATGGTAGACCTCTCCTATCATCAAGGCTCCTCCACTTGTTCACCAAGAGCAACTAATCTATAACACAAAACAACAACATAACATTCCCACAATAGAAGAGCACTTATTAGCATTAAGACTGAGCAAAATGGCATTGAGATGTATCAAGATATCTAGATTTTAAGATGGCTAGAAAGAGGGGATAAAATCCTCTATTTATAAGAGGTTTGGAGGGCTAAAAGGTAAGAAAATTAAATTTCACCATGGGCAAGGGCCAATGCCAAAAAGGGCCAATGAGGAGAGGGGATTTTGAGATAAAAACCCCTAAAAAACCAAATTCATACCTCGTCCTTGTAGGTTGCAAATTTTGTAAGCCAAATTCATGCCCAATATGGATCGGGTGCAAATTTGGCAAGGCTAAGGAAAAAGGGTAAAAGAAGAGGGGAAAAGAGGCCCAAATTTGCACTTAGCAATTTTAGGTGGCTTCCTAAAGATCTAAGGAAAGATTGACTCATTTTGATGGGTCAATTTTCCATGTCTACATTTTCCCCCCTCTTTGATGCATTTATGGCCAAATAAATGCATCAAATAAATATGTAGACACCTATGAGTGAAAATGATGAACACAAAAAAGGGATGGCTAGGTTTGGATGGAGGGGTGATGCAAAAAGGGTGTCATCCTGAATACTGCAAATTTACATGTAAATCAAGATATAAATATCATTAATGCATTTGAGGCTAGGGTGCCCCTTTGAGATTTAGAAAGAATGCAAAATTCTTGAAGAAAACTTGAAAAAGGTTAACAAAGAAAGAAAAAAGAAAGAAAAGGTAAATAACTGAAAGAGAAAATAAAATAAGAGAGAAGAAAGGGAGGGAAAATATGGAGGCAAGAAAAAGAAGAAAAGGAGGGAAAAGGAGTTCATTTTCACCGTGTGAGGAGGAGAAAAGAGCTTTGGAGAAGAAAAAGGAGGATGGCACTCCCAACTCACCATGTTGTGATTGTGAGAGCCGATGTTGGCATTGTTGTAGACCAGGCGAAGGTGAGGATCAAAACCCATTTTGAGTTTAGGCTAGATTTAGGCTTCTCCTACAAAACATCATATTTTTAGCAATTTTTTGCATAAATTTGCCATGGGGCATGAATTTGGTTATATGGACATGCCAAATTCATGCCCAGTCATCTCAAGGCATGAATTTGATTATTTTGAAAAAAAATTATGTGTATTTGGGTCATGATGATATTGATTAAAAATTTGGTGAATGTATTAATGTTGATTTTGCATCTAGATGTACTTGAGATCAGGAAGTGGCAGCTAAGCATACTACAAATGGCCATGAGAGAGCTCATAGTGGTAGAGAGAGACACACTAGGGGAGGTGGGGCTACTACATATGGTAAAGATGCCCCACATCGAGGTTGATAGGGCACTATCGACAACATTGGTAAAGCGATGGTATCTGAAATCATCCACATTCTGGTTATCTATAGGGGAGATGATCATAAAATTAGAGGATGTGTGGTGCATCTTAAGGATACCCATTAGGGAGGGGACTATTTACAATTTTACATGGTACGGGTGCCACTGGTGGTGTTTGAGATGATGTCAGGGGACTCGACACATGTTATCCAATAGAGTGGATTTCATGTCAATGAGATGCCATAATGATATGGAGTTGGGGCACTAACGTCCATATTCTATAGGGTGGTGGCAAGTATGCTAGTGTGCCATAACATTAGGCGATACCTACCATGGGCATTGGCAGAAGTAGTGGCAAACATGAGAGACCAACATGTGAGGTTAACATCATGACGATATGTGCTAGTCTACTTATACAAAACACTCTACGATGTTGTGTATAAGTGACATATAGGATTAGTCTGTACAAATTTTCTCTAGGTGTGGTGTTGGGAGCACATAAAGATCTATAGGTTGAATACACTAACAAGGCCATTGCCTAACTTGGAGTGGCTAGCAGCATATAGATGGAGCTGACACTACAAGCGTATGCATAAGGTATACGCTAGTGTCTTGCCACTAGGGAAATAGGTGATAGATGAGCTTTAGGAGCACTAGATCATATGGAAACCATGGTGTCTACACTCTAGGTGGGTTGCGGATATGAAGGAGTTGGCTCAGGTATGGAGGATTTGATGGGTCATATTTGAGAAGGGTGAGTGGGAGCTATATCATTTTGACTGAGTATAGTGCCAATTCAGCATCCTATAGGAGATTCCAAACCTCAAGGACTACTGTTTTTAATGGGTGCAAAGGGATCCATCAGGATTCAAAAGTGCTCTTGAGGTGGATGAATGGACAAAGGAGAACTGAATGATTCACTATACATGGATCTAGGGGTGGATGACATTGGGGTTGCCCTCGGGTATAGGGGATGGTATAGGGGTATTATGCCCTTAAGGATCTCCCCACTAGTTTCAGTGTAGAGATGCTAGGTTATGAGTCAATGAGTGTAGTTGGTGCTACAAGATACCACTTGATGCACCATAGAGTGACAACAAAGGGGTATAGGCCCATTGAGAATGACATGGGCATAGGTTTAGGTGGAGATAGTGATAGCCATGAGGATAACTATTACGATATTTGGCTTAGGGAGAGGGGTAATAATAGGAGTTGCCCTCAAAATAACATAAGTAAGACCCAATGAGGTTTTAGGTATAAGATACCAAACAAGGAAGACGAAGGTGCTACGTGCTAGGGTAGGCATAGATGGACACCATTCATACAATGCTCGATCATACCTGAGTAAAGTGTGACACGACAAAGGTTGAGGCAAAGCACTTCAGAGGGGAGATGGGTTGGTTGAAGAGAGTGATAATAGGCCCATGCAAGGTGGATGGTTGTTGTTTTAGGCAACCAAAAGAATGAGGGAAGCCACCTACTGCTAACAGGGTTACAAAGGATGAGGGAGTCATACGAGATAGTAGAGTGGATGGAGGTCTACTACCAGATGGTATATTACTATATCATTCTAGCAGATCATAGGGTTCCACCATTACCATCTCTATGATCATAGAGTTGCTTGAAGTTGGGAGCACAATCTAGATCGTAATCTGTGAACATGACTCGACCAGGACCACCTCCAGTAGGTAGAGTAGAGGGGACTAGGTCACACAACTAAGGCAAGGATCAGGATGACATGTCAATTTTGGAGATGTGACATGCATACCTAGGGATGGTCAAGTGTGCCAAGCTCTCTACTATGGAATATCATTCTATTGGCACGCACTTCATGATTTTGAGTAATACATGTTGCTTTTACCTTTTGTTATGTTGTGTTTGTTTTGTGTATGTTGTTTAATGATGCATGGTGATTACATACATGATGAAGGCAATGCATGATTTAACTAAATGAAATGCATGAATGAATCTAACTAATGCAATACCTAAATGTAATCTAAAAATGAATGTAAAATAAAGTGCACAAATGAGTGGATGGAAAGAAAAAGGTGACGAAACAAAAGAAGGATAAAACAAACGATGACAGAAAGAAAAATAAGAAAGAAGAAAGCAACAAAGGAGCAAAGAAGCAAAGTGGCAAAAGAAGCAAAGAAACAAAGAAACAACAAAAGCAAAGAAGCAAAGCTCCAAAAAGAGGTCAAATAAAAAGGAAAGGAGCAGGACCCTATGGGGATGTATGCTTGCAAATGGCCGAATGTGGAGGCTGCCCCTCACTAGTGGCCATGAAGCTATCTTGTAAGGGTGTTATGCTCATAAATATGATCAATAGAGGAGCGATACTTGCTATGGATGTGATGCTCGCTAATGGCTATGGTTGGAGAAATACCTGCTAGGATGTTTGCTCACAAACAAAAAAATGGAGGCTACCCCTTGCTCGTGGTCATGAAGCTATCCTATATAGGGTGTAATGTTGTGATTGATTTGCCAAAAATGAGTATAACTTGATAGGGGTGTGGTGTGTGCATGAGATAAGTGATAAAAAAGCAAAGCATGAATATTTGTGTGTGCACATGCTAGAAAAAAAGAAATAAATATATATGACACTACACAAAAAGACACTTTTAAGGGTGGCTAAATTAAGGTAATTTTTTATGACGGTAAAAAACCATCCTAATAGATCCTAAGACAATAGTTTAAAACCATCCTCTTAGGGTAACCACCCTCTTAGAGTTATCCTAAGAGGGTGGTTTTAAATCTGCCCTCTTAGGGCTAAGAGGGCGGTTTGCCAAAACTTAATACATAAACGCCATATCTCTCTAGTTCTAGGGTAGCTGAACATCGATTGAGTAAGAACATTGTAAAGACCGAAGCATTAAAGGGTTGATCAGATTGGGGAAGATACCATCTGTTTCATCTCTAAAGTGAGAGCCGAGTCAAGATATCTTAAGTCACATTTAAAAAAAAATTAATAAACCCTAAGAGGGTGGTTCACATAAGCTTCCCGTTGCAGTATTTTACATTCTACTTCCTAGAGAAGGAGGTATTGTGACAGGTGCCAATATAGAGTAGAGGGAGGCATGTTGACAAGTGCCCATATAGAGAGGGGGAGCATCATAATCTAGATCAATTGGAGATGATATATCCACCTTATGACTTTCTAGAGCTTTTTAGTTTTTATAAATAAAAAGTAAGTTGTCTTTAGTCTCTATTTTTTAATAATTTATCACATGTCTAAGCTACATTTGAGTGTTTGCAAGAAAACTTGTGCTGCATTTGAGTGTCTTCAAGAAAAATTGTGTTGCATTTGAGTGTCTACAAGAAAACTCATGCTCTCGACAAGTAATTTAGGTTGGTTTTGATGCTTTGGAAGCAATTTTGCTCAATCTAAATGAGATATATGATCCATGCAGCCTAATTTTAGGGCAAATTTTGAGGATTTGTTGTATCTTTATTTTTAGGAGAGATCTTTGGTTAGGGTTTTATTTTTTTGAAATTTATTGACCTAAAATTTAGAGTATTTAGGTTTTAAAGGAAATATTTAAGTGTATGTTATTCTATTGTTATTATTTTAAAACTTAGGGTAATATTCTACATTTGAGTGTCTACAAGAAAACTTGTGCTT
The DNA here is from genome assembly GCA_028583015.1 of Wollemia nobilis. Taxonomy (NCBI): domain Eukaryota; kingdom Viridiplantae; phylum Streptophyta; class Pinopsida; order Araucariales; family Araucariaceae; genus Wollemia; species Wollemia nobilis. The sequence goes on along the minus strand of JAQPPZ010015824.1, from coordinate 36,766,395 downwards.
TTGACAAGCAATTTAGGTTAGGTTTGATGCTTTGGCAACGATTTTGCTCAATCTAAGCGATATATACGATCCATGCAACCTAATTTCAGGGTAAATTTGGAGGATTTGCCATATATTTATGTAGACACCAAAATCTAGCCACTTGTCATCCATTTGTATCCTCTAATCATATCATATATATATGTATGTATTTATTTAATATATACATAAATATTAATATTTTATATTTATATTTATATATATTTAATAAATATATATGTATTTATATGAGTAAATCCTAGCCATCCACCATGACTTAATATTAACCATCCATCCATCTCAATCCATGTCACTTTACCAAGCTTAATCTCCACCCTTATTCATGTTTTAATCTCGATCGCCCATTTTGTGTCATCGAAACCCTAACATGTTTAAGGGTAGATTATAAAAGTGATTTATTTTTACGAATCAAGGTCCATGAATGTTTTTAGAGGGTCCTAATTTTTGATATTACAATCGCCCTAACATTATGTCCACACATTAGCCCTAACCCTTTTGCTATAATCTTCTTCCCTCATTATCACCATCGCATTCACTGCCAAAACCCTCACAAACTAGATCTAGTTCTACCTCCCTTTCCTCAATCCCCAAACACCCTCTAGAGTTTGCATAATGCCTTTGGGTATTTATAGAACCCTTATGGGCATCCACAACCATCACTGAATGCCTTTGGGTATTTCTCGCAATAGAGTTGTAGTCCTACAACCCTCGGGCATCGTTTCAGCATTTGTGCAATTCTCGATCATAGAAGCAAAAACATAGACTAGCATTGAAAAGTTTAGAAATTGGCATTCATTCATATTTTTGTACTTTCTATTTACAGTTCAATATCATAGCATCTAGGGTTTATTTGTTTTATATTTCTGAGGACCTCACACAATGGAGCCCTCATAGGTGCTTCTAACCCGTTTATGTTGTTTTCTATTTACAGGTAAAGGAATCATCTTTTTGGAAGCTGTTGCAGCTAGGGTGGTCCTGTAGGGATACACAAGCCCATCCACACTCTTGTTTGGATCGAAGACAAGCCAGAAGACACCAATTATGTGTTGAACTAGGGTTTTGAAAACCCTAGATTTGTAATATTTGTATCGATAACAAATCATGTTGTAATATTGGAGATTATGCTCCATTTATATCAATAAAATATTCTCTCTTCATTGTGCAACATATTGTGTATTGGTTTTTATCTATTGCTTTGATGTTCATTTTTTATTTACAAAATGGCGATCACGGTGGGACCCGAAAGGGTTATTCATGTTAATTTATCTTGTCACTAGTTTTTGTTTATGTTTCCATCTTGCAGGTTCTAGAAGTTTTATTGTGCAAAAATTATAAAAATGAGGGTTTTTGGAGGTTTTAGAATTCGATGGGAGGTCTCACGGATGCCCTACAGTGTTTGAGGCATGCCCTACAGAGTTTAGGAGATGCCTCATAGCATTTCGAAGACTCTAGGTGACATTTAATAGAGTGGGGAAGAAATATGTAGGCTTCCTAGTGTAGCACCCTAAAATTGGTGCAATGAAATTGTAATAATTACATTCATCCCAGTAAATAATTTAAATTCAAAATTTTAACCTCCCAAACCGCCCGTTAACCGTCGGGTAATTCGTTTCCCCCTTTTCTACGCCATTTTTAGAGGTTGTTTTGACCGTTTGATGATATCGTCTCCGATCAGACGATATTAGATGGTAGCTCCTAAGAAAATATTAGCAGTTACTATAAATGTAGAAAACCAATTGGCAGCCATAGAAGTCAATTCTGTACTTAGTGTGCCTAAAACAGATAGAAATCAACTCTTGTGGGACGAACTTGATAGAAGACTTAGTGTCATCTCATCTAGGTCAACAGAACTTAAACAAATCAAGAGGCTAGTCCTAGATAGAATCCTGGATCCTCATCAACTAGTCTTTTATCATGAACTTCAGAGAGCCCGCCATAGATGGTTAGCTTATAGGAAAGCTCTTGTATCTTCGGAATTATTCACCTTCGAGGAATACCTCGAGAACGCAGCCATTGTACACCAGTTCCTAGGTCTTGTAGAAGACCAAGAGGTTGTTCTTACAGATAGGGAAATATGGAATAGAGTTCCTCGAGCTGTGTTATATCGAGAGTATTGCCACGAGCTTTACTTTTATCAACCAGCATCTGAGACAGATAATATCACTATAGCTCTTTTCATTAAATTTTTAAAAGAAAACTTTCAATTTGAAGAAGAACACTTCATGACTCCTGAAGAACTAGAGCCCATTAATGATATTTATAAATTGTTTATAGAAAACTAGATCATTTACTTTCAGTCTTACTATTTCTTGCATTTATTGTGTTATTTGTTGTCTTTACAATATTATTACAAAAACTAAAAAACTAAAAAACATAGCAAAAACCAAAAACATTTCATTTTAAATATTGTAGTAGGTATATAATTAATATATACCTCTTAAGCTTGTTGCATATATATATATATATATATATATATATATATATATATATATATATATATTTTTTTTTTTTTGCTGAAATCAAAATTAAAGCACCATGCCTAAACTTAGGAATGGTAAAGAAACTTTAGGAGAAGAAGAAGATTGGTTACAAGATACAACTAGAGACCCAAATGTCCTTCCTAGAGATCCAATTCCGGAAGGAGAAACTCTAGGTCAATCAGAACATGACCGAGGTGAAGATAATGAACAAGAAGGAAGTGTTAAAGAGGATGGATCCTCATCCCCTAGAGTAGCTCCAGATGGAACTATTGCCTTTGACAACGTAGATCATTTTCAAAAATTTCTCAATGATAACATCGACGCCCTTAATGTGGCAGTTCGTATTGATAAAGGGCAAATTAGTGACACTCAAGCAGCCATGGAATATATGTATAATATGCGCACTAATCCCTTGTCTTTCATTGATCAAGAAAGTGACAAGGCTGGACCATCCAATACAGATATGGTCACTATGGTTCAAAACATACAACAGGTTACCCAACCTCCTAAGGAACCTGTTATTCAACCTAAAATCATTCCCACACAAAAGAAAACTTCCTTCACTACTTTATTTCGCCAAACTATTGAGCAATATGCTTCAAGTAAACAAAAACCTAAAACGAAGCCAAACACCAATTTTCAACAATCTGGAATACAACATAATACAACTTCAAAATTCCTTCATAACACTTTTCCTACCAATAATTTACACAATAGTAACATGGCATCTAATCTTCATGTTCCTCCATCATATGCTCACAAAACCCATGTCAATGCCCTACCAAACCAATATCGGGGGCAAACTAGTAATCTGGAAGCCATGGTGAAATAGTTAGCTTCGCGTATGGACCAGATAGATCCCTACCGTCCCTCGTACAATTATCGGGAGATATGTAGTCAACCTTTGGATCCCATAGTTGTAGCTCAACCATATCCCAAGCATTTTCCCATGCCTATCTTGCCTATATATAAAGGAACCGAAGATCCCATAGAGCATCTTCGCATGTTTAGGATAGCATGTCATGATATATCACATGATGACTTGCTATTACTAAAAATGTTCCCAAAAAGTTTAGGTGGAATGGCATTAGAGTGGTACTATCAATTGCCCACTCATTCCTTGAGAAACTTTGAAGAAATAGCTGAATCATTTGTCCATCAATTTAGTGCCTACATCGAGAGGCATGTAACCATTAAAGATTTATACAACTTAAAACAAGACAAGGATGAATGTTTTGCCGATTTCTTGGCTAGATGGAGGCAATTGATAGGAAAACTGCACTTTGTGCTACCTTATAGGGAAATGTTGGACATTTTTATCAATAATTTACAAGAACAAATATCTTATGAACTATCAACCGCTACTTTAACTACCTTCGATCAAGCTATAGATTTAGCTCGAAGAGTAGAAGATGCCCTCATTAGGAGAGGCCAACTTAGGAAGAAGGATGATGAGAAAACATCCAAAAATCAATATAAAAACAAACAAGTTGTCGATGATGGAGTCACTGACAGCAAAAATGTTGCTAATATCAATGCAACGAAGACAACAGAAAAATTTATATTGAAACCTCCTGATAAGCCTCCTCGAGAATTTACTAGATTGAATCAACCCTTATCAACTATTTTACCTCAATTACTCGAAAGAGGTTTGATCCAATTACCAGCTATCCGGGAACCTGATCCAACTATACCCGGATACAGAGCTGACTTACATTGTGATTTCCATAGAGGACCTGGACACTCTACCAACGCTTGTAAAAGGTTGAAACATAAAATACAGGATTTGATTGATAATAATGAAATGGAGGTGCAAGCCTTCCAACCTAAACAAAACGCTCCTAATAATACTCAAAAGACCATTCCCCAAAATCAAAATCAAAATGCTAATCAAACATTAGACATATTTCAACACCCTTTACCAAGACATGGTAAAGAAGTGGCCAATCAAATCGAACATCATAATGTCCCTCCTCCTACCCGATATGTAGGAACCATTAGCGGAAAATTACCTGTTCAGGATCCTCAAATATTTGACACAACCTTATCCCTGGTTATGACCAGGCCCTTACATAATATTCCAACTTCTGATTCTAGTGATATAGAATCAGATAGTGAAAGTGAACTAGACATTACTTCAAACCAATCGAATAGTTCTGAAAATGAATCAGATCCTATTCAACCCGTCACAGATGCTATGGTTCCAGAAGAACCATTTCCTAGAAGAGTTACTACTCGACCCTCTTCTAATCAATTCCTCCCAAATGAACAAGCCATAAATGCTCAATCGAGACCAGTTCAACGTCTTCATTATAACATTGTAGGTACCATTGGAGTCGTTACCCGACAATAGGCTCAAAATTCTCAACAAGAACCAAATCAGAATGATGGATCGGCTCCATTCGTTTTGAAAAACCCCAATAAAGGGAATCATGCTCCTAATGTTCAACCTAAACCCCCTTACAATATTAATGAGCAATTATCCAATACTACAGCCTAGAATTTCCCTTTTGGATTTATTAAGATCCTCTCCCACCCATAGGGATGAGTTGATGCTTACATTAAGCCAAATGATGGTACCTCAAAACATTCAACCTGAAGCTATGGCCAATACTATCATCACTCGAGAGGTTGATTGTATTGACTTCCGGGATAAAGATATCCCACAACACAGTTTACATAAGGACAATCCCTTATATATTATTGCTCTAATTGGGGATGTAGTTGTCAAACGAGTCTTGATTGATAATGGCTCATCTCTAAACATTTGCACTTTTGACTTCTACCAACGATTTGGCTTTAGAAGTGATGAAATGAAGAAAACTGATATGATTATCAAAGCTTTCAATGACAAAACACAAGAAACGTGTGGAGTTATTACCATCCCTTTGCAAGTTGGTCCTAGAACCCTAGAAACAACCGTGTTTATTGTACATTGCCCAGCCTCGTACAATATACTTTTGGGTCGCCCTTGGATCAATGCGATGCGAGCGGTCCCATCGACTTTACACCAATGTGTTAAGTTTGAATTTAAAAATCAGTTGGTCACTATCCATGGTGACCCTAGACCCTTTGATATGTGTGCTTTGGCAGAACCTGTTGGAGTGCAATTTTGCCCCGCTCTGTCATCCACACATCCTAGTTCTTATTTTTCATCTAAACGTGTGAAACACACACCCATAACCTCACCTATTTCCCCTCCATTAATTTCATCCTCCTATATAGATCAACAATCTTCTAAACAAATCACTCTAGAACCTCAAAAAGATCTTAAATCTACAACCAATCCTTCATGTTCAATCCCTATAAATTCAAAACTTATAGATACATCTATCATCCCTTCCACATCTAAAGATATAGGGAATAATCCTTCTACATCTTATGCTCTTTCTGATGAACTTTTACCAGATTTATCCACAATCCTAATATCAGAAAAAACAAATGCTTTCATGCAAGATTCAATTCTTTTAAATAACTTACCGCCATCTCCTCGTACTTTGGGCCTCCCACAACCTATGGGAAGCACTTACCAAGTCGGGAGTTGTGCCTTCATTTATAAAGGATATGACTGGGGAAGAATCCCTCGAAACATTAAAACTCATCATGAGGGATATGCTCGGTGTTATTTTACCAATGATTATATTAAAGCTAAACCCATGATGCTTAAAATGGGATATAAAGGGAAAGGCTTGGGACCTTTCCAAAATGGCATGAAAGAACCTTTTGAGGTAGAACCGTGGCCTGCCCGCTGTGGTGTGGGCCTATTTCCTAGTAAGGGTCAACCCTTTCCTTTTGAAGATGATGATCATCTCATATGTTATCAAGATTATTTGGATAGGTGTGATGATTTACCTCTTAAAAATTAGTCATTTACATGTAACATGCTATCCATAGCTTACCCTGAAATGATTGCTGACTCCGATGAAGAGTTGGAAGGAGATATCTTCCACGACGTCTCCGTTGAAGAGATGTTACACAATGGATTTTATTTTGATGGTTCTATACCAACTATAGCCCAACTTGAGACCACTAATCCTCAAGATGAATTATCCAAATTAACCTTACAAGAATTACAAGAATTGGGCGTTTCACCCACCCCACCTAATTTTGAAAGAGATCTACACATGGAGGTAGAAAATGTCATTAAAATTAACATTGGAACTGAGGATAATCCTCACATAATCAATATTGGATCCGAATTGAGTCAAGAAAAACAAGAACAATACATTGCATTCCTTAAAGAGTATGAAGATGTCTTCGCTTGGACATACGAAGATATGCCAGGTCTAGACCCTTCTGTAGTCATGCATCATCTAGTGGTCCATCCGGATGCTAAACTCGTTAAACAAAAACTTAGAAAAATGCATCCCAAAGTGGCTCTGCTAGTCAAAGGGGAGTTAGAAAAACTCCTGAATGTTGTCTTTATACAAGCTATTGATTATGCTGAATGGATCTCAAATGTAGTTCCAGTCACCAAGAAAGAAGCTACCAAAGTTAGGGTTTGCACAGATTTTAGAGATATTAACGTTGCATGCCCTAAAGATGACTTTCCTCTTCCAAACATGGATCAAATCATTGACTTCACTGCCGAGAGTGGGATGATGTCCTTAATGGATGGATTCTCTAGTTATAATCAGATCAGGATAGCTCCTGAAGATCAGGCTAAAATAGCCTTTATTACCCCCTGGGGTACTTTTTGTTGGAAAGTGATGCCATTTGGCTTAAAGAACGCAGGTGCAACCTATCAACGAGCTATGACCTATATTTTTCATGATATGATGCATGATATCCTACATGATTATGTAGATGATATTATAGCTCGCTCTATTATTGAAGATAATCATTTAGATGATTTGAGAAAAGTTTTTAATCGATTACGAGAATATCTTATTCGATTAAATCCAGCAAAATGTATATTCGGAGTTAAGTCCGATAAACTATTAGGGGTTTTAGTTTCTTTACGTGGTATCGAAATCGACCCTCTCAAGATTGTGGCCATCACTGATATGCCCGCACCTACTAATATATCTGAATTACGAAGTTTACAAGGTAAGCTTCAAGCCATCCGTCGCTTCATCGATAAGTCGGCGGACAAAACTGGTCCCTTTCTTAAACTCCTTAAGAAGGATGTCCCTTTTAATTGGGACGACGAATGTAGAGAAGCTTTTGAACTTCTCAAGCAATACCTCCTTAATCCACCTATGCTTTCACCACCTAAACCTGATCGCCCATTCCTCCTATATATTTTAGCTTTAGATTCTGCCTTAGGAGCTATGTTAGCTCAGCTTGATGATGAAAAGAGAGAACGTGCTAATTATTACATTAGCCGAACCTTCATCAGTTATGAAACCCGCTACACAGCATTAGAAAAACTATGTCTAGTAGTCGTGTTTGCTACGCAAAAATTACGACATTATATGCTTAGTCAGAAAACTTATGTCATTGCCAAATACGATCCCTTAAGATATCTCATGAGTCGACCTTATTTATCGGGTCGCACAGCCAAGTGGGTTCTTGCTCTAAGCGAGTTTGATCTCACATTCATAGGACAGAAGTCTCGTTAAGGGTCAAATCATAGCAGATCAATTAGTTGCTGCACCCTTAGAGTCTACCCATCCCCTCATCATCGAGTTTCCCGATGAATGCCTTCAATTAGAGGCAGACCATATTGAACAATGGTCCTTATACTTTGATGGAGCCCGATGCATGAGTGGGGCTAGTGCGGGTATTATTTTAATATCCCCACAAAAACATCTTATTCCTCTATCCTTCAAATTGACATTTGCTTGCACCAACAATACTGCTGAGTATGAAGCTCTAATCCTTGGATTACGAGCTGCTTTAGCGCTAAAAATTAAACATCTGTTAGTTTTTGGTGATTCTCAACTGGTTATAAACCAAATTAATGAAGTTTATCAGACCAAAGATGATAAACTGCGCCCATATAAGGCCTATGTTTTACAATTAATGTCCCTATTTGATCAAGTTACCTTGGAAGCTATTCCTAGAACTTGCAACCGTGCAGCTGATGCTATGGCCGTAGCTGCATCTCTCCTGCCCTTGGAGTTAGATGACGAATATGCCACTATCATTATTCGTCGACTCCAGGAACCCGCTTCAAATAAGTCATGCTTAGAGCCTTTGGATGTGTTTCTAATCAATGAAACTACTCCGAAACCTTGGTATACAAATATATTTGATTTTCTCCAAAATGGGACTTTCCCTGCCAATTCTAATAGAAACCAGCATCGGTTATTACGTAGACGAGCAAGTCGATTTGTAATAATTGGCAATACTTTATATAGGAGATCTTTTGAAGGTATCCTATTAAGATGTTTGAACTTAGAAGAGTCCAAATCAGCCTTGAGTGAAGCTCACGATGGATCTTGTGGAGGACACTTCAATGGTAGTGTCATTGCTAAAAAGCTCCTTCGGATAGGATACTTTTGGCCTACCATGGAAAAGGATGCACATGATTATGTGCGCCATTGCGACAAGTGCCAAAAACATGCTGACCTTGTCCATGCGCCTACACAAGAGCTACAGGCTATTTCCTCTCCTTGGCCCTTTTCAAAATGGGGCTTAGATATTATTGGCAAAATCAATCCTGTGTCATCTGATGGACACAAATTCATCATAACCGCCACTGAGTATTTCACGAAGTGGGTTGAAGCTATGCCTTTAGCTTCCTGCATTGGCACACAAGTCTCTAAATTCATTTTTAATCAAATCATTTGTAGGTTCGAAATTCCTGCAAATCTCATCTCTGATAATGGAACTTGTTTCAAAAATAAAGATGTTAAAAAATTATGCCAAAAATATAAGATTCAACATCGCTGGTCCACTCCCTATTATCCTCAGGGTAATGGTCAAGCAAAAGCATCTAACAAAACCTTAATCAAAATCCTCAAAAGATTGGTCAATAAAACTAGCCGTGACTGGCATATTCAGTTATATCCAGCCTTGTGGGCTTATCGAACTAGTGTTCGAACCCCCACGGGAACTTCACCATTTGTTTTGGTCTATGGTGCTGAAGTCATTTTTCCCTTTGAATTAGAAGTTCCTTCTTTGGCTCTGCTACTTCAAGATACCGAAGTAGGAGATGAATATCGTGCTGGCAGACTCAGTCAGCTGGAACTCCTAGATGAAAAATGCATCAATGCTTTGGAACATCTCCGTGCCTACCAAAACAAGCTTAAAAGATCATATGCTAAAAAGTTCGTCATCGATCCTTTGAGATCGACGACCTTGTTTTAAAATAAAATCAAAAAAATACAAATGCAACTAAGGACCTTAAAGGTAAGTTTGAGCCCAACCGGCTAGGACCATACATTATTACTCGCTAAATTTGAATCAGGAGCATACAAATTATCTACCTTAGATGGTAAAGAACTTAAAGAACCCATGAATATTTTGCATCTTAAACGTTACTATGTATAAATTTGGTCATTTCATCCATGTATATATTTGTTCAAAATCACTATCTTGTATTTCTTTCAATTTATAAATTCAAAAACACCAAAAACATTCATAATCATCAAAATCTTCAAAACTATTTGTTGCATTTATTTATGGCACTTGTTAATTTTTTGTTCAAAAATAAAAATAAAAATGATAAAAATATAAGAACAACAATATTCTTGACTCTTTCGAAACCAAAACAAAATAAAGAAGAAAGAGAGAGTCAACATTCTCAAAACTTCTCCAAAAGTATTTATATATATTTTCTTACAATTATTGCAGTTATATGTTTCAAATTATTTTGGATAAATTAGCATTTCTTTGGAATCTCTCACTTGCACACTCAAAAAAATAAACAAAAATAAATATCTTGATTTTATCTGGCATGATTACTAATCTCTCTTATATCAAAGTCCACAAAATTCAATTAAATAAAGTTTGAGCATAGAGAATTGATCTTGTTATTTACTTAAACCAAGCACATCTTTTCACAATAAAATGATTATATTTGTAATTTCCATGTTTTGCTACATAGTAGAAGTGATTTCTTGAGCGAAAATTTTCCCTTGCTATCCTATCATGCACATGGTCTAGAATCTTTGAGAATTGGCAAAAGGACAAGCTCACCCCTACCCAGAATAAAAATCCCTTGCTCTACAGCTAATCTAAGCAAGTATCCCTAGCATAGAACAAAAAGAAAAAGCAAAGTTCAAGAAAAAGAGAAAAAGCAAAAAAAAAATGTTATTTTATATCATTACAGCAATGTTTCAAGCATTATCTCAATTATCAAAGCAAAAATACAAAAAGAAAAGAAAAAAAAAAGAAGCAAAAATTCAAAAAAAGAAAAGGCAAAAGCAATAAAATCCCTTTCCCTACCCTTTGAAAAGAAAAGAAGGGTTGATGAGCTTGAATCCCTGGAATTCTCAATTATTCGAAAACTGTGAGGTAAGCCCCATAACAGGTGGTTTGTGCCCAACCCGCTTGGCCTTGGGTAACTCCTAGCGTGGCGATATGTCTATCACATTAGCGACCTTCTTTTGTACAGACCTATGTCTGCTTATGGATTAGCTAGCTCTTGATAATCCGACCTACATAGTAGTCTAGTATGGTTATATGCATCTACATCATGGTTAATGAACACTTATTTGGTTTCTTCAAATCACTTGTATCATAGTATCTTGCTCAAAACTGGTAAATGCACAATGCAATTGCACACACATTTGTATTTGAGAGATTTTGTGTATCATTATGATAAATCAAGATTGGCAATGAATTCACATATGCACATGGGATTCCTTATAAATCTAACTTTTGTCTTCAAAATATTTTGAAATATTTTTTGCAAACTTGTTTGGAATAATTCATTTTCTTATTTCAAGTACAGTTGTTTAGCATAAAGACAACTATATAATAGAAAAATCAAAATTCCTTTCAAAACTATACAAGCAAAACATATATATCTGGTTGACTTTCGCGACGATGGTATAGTTCCAAAACCAAAAGTGGAATTTTATGCCTAGCGCAAGTCCTCATTTTCATATTTTCTGTTTATCAAAAATCAACCATGCAATAAAACTATCTTTTCTTTGGATTTTCGCGATGATGGTATAAGTCTATACCTACATATTCTATGCCTAGCGCAAACCATCGTAACAATTTTTATTCCCCATTTATTTAAAAATCATGAAAAACATATGACTTAAATCATTTTATTACACAAATTTTGCTTTTCAAAAGAATGCACATTTTCATTATTTCATGTCATTATGTCAACCTTCAATTTTGCAATGATGGTATAATTCCTAAGGAATTATCCAAAAAATTTATCACACTTAGGAATTTATGCCTAGCAAAAATCATTTTAACATTATTTCATGCATACTATTTTCATGAAAATCTGAAAAACAAACCATCATCATCATCATTTGCACCATTGCACCAAAGTCTTAAGACAGTCTCTTAAGCACTCTTTTACTTTTAACAATATTTCTATACTGGGATTAGCTTGACGACCGAGTGAGCAACGACTCCATGAAATGGTCTATAATAGTGACAATGTCCTTTGAAATTATTGTTAGAAGTCTCTTTTTATTTTTTATCACATTACATCACAAACAACCAATTTGTTACATCAGATTATTTCATTTAAATTTTACAAACATGACATTCAAAATTATAATACTTCCAACGACAGTAATTACATGAATCATCAAATTAATCAATCAAACATAAAAGCATCATAAAAATTCATAACACAAGTCATATGATCAAAAATATCTCATCTCATATATATATATCAACAGTATATATATACATCATATCAAAATTAGATTGGTATGCCACAATCTGGACCTCGGCATACTCAATCCTCTATCAACAAAAATAATAATAATAAATGCTCTATATATCAATCTGTACAATGTCGTGCAATGCTCTAGCCTCGAGAGCCCCTCGAGCTCTCAGCCTCATCTCCTCCCCCGCCCTGAGGTGGACGAGGTGGCCCCATCACAGTCTGTGTAGTACTGTGAGTCCTAGTCCTCGATCGAGACGAAGTCCTAGACGACCCAATCCTGATCGGCTCTACGATGTTAGCTGGCAGGGGTAGTCTATCCTCCTCTGGCACCAGTTGATAGTACAAAGTTTGGTAGAAAGTAATTTGGGCGATAGCCCGTGTCAGCTCCCCAGTGCTCGCCCCTCCGCCCCGTGCCCTGAGGCATGCAATCTCATCTCAAAGCTGTGTCACCTCAGCTCGATGTCGTGCAGCCTCCTCCTGTAATGTCTGCACCTATGCCTGGAGACGGATCATCTCCATTCGAAGAGTAGCTGTCTCGCTACTCTCCCCTATGTCGACACCCTTGCCCTTGTCGGGCGATGGTGGCCTCTCTCTCTGTGGAGAAGGGGGTCTCGCCTCCCTCCTCTCCTACTGCCGTGGCCTCTCCTGTGCCTGTGGCCTCCTCTGCTCTCTCCCGTTGTGACCCTGGGCCACCTCCATAGCTGCCTAGCGTCGCCTCCCTATCCGACGCACAACTGCGTGTATCGGACCCTGAGCCCTCATCATCCGAGGAGGGCGGATGCCTGCATACCAGGCATCGTAGCCATCGGCTACTCCTGTGTCGTCCCCATCCACTGGTTGAATGGGGGCATCGTCCGAGTCTTGGCTCTAGAAGCGCTGCATGTCTGGAGCCTCGCTAACTATGGTGTTATCCCGGACAGTCCGGGAAAACTCATAATCCTTGAGAGATGGGATCCCCTACTGTAGACCGAACTGCCTCAAAACTCGGTCGTAGCGGTGGAGCTCCACCTCTCCCCTCTCCATCCGAAGCCAACAGACTCGCCTGATGCGAGCTAACTCATGTCCGTCCTCGGCCCACCCTGGGTGCCCTCGCCATGGCCTCCAGGTGATCTGGTCTGGGACTAGGTCATCTAGCAGTCTCTGGGACATCGAAAGGTCGATCCGCCACTGTGACCCTCTCCGGAGCCACCAGTAGAAAACTCGGGGCCTCTCCCCGTCAATCCTTGTCAGAGGAAGCCCTACCGGCCTCCACACTGCAATGTGCTCCCAGCACCAAACCTGTAGGAGCGATGTCATCACCAGACATCGACCGCCCTTGTACACGACCCCATGCAGGATCCTGTACAACCGGCATAGTACAAAACTACCCCAAGAGAACCTATAGCCATGGTCTCGCATATCGTAGATCACATCTACGAGCATCCATGGCACCCTGCACCCGCTCTGGTGGCACAGCAGAAGTCCACCAACCACTCCAGCTAGAACCCATGTGAGTCTCGATGCCCCAGGCATCTGACGTAGTGCCTCGATGTTAACTCCGCCCTTCTCCAGGGCGAAGCTCGGGTCACCACACAACCATCCCATAGCATGGCCCTGATTGGCCGTAGGAGTGATCAACCGTCCTTGTATGGGGATTCTTAGAATCCTCCATACATCCTCCAATGTGGGAGTCATCTCCCCTGTCGGTAGCCAAAAATAGGAAGAACCCGGATACCATCTCTCTGCTAGGGTCGTCAGTAGCCCCATATCTGTAGACACTTGTGGCATCTTCGCCACATGCTGTAAGCCGGCCTGTGCCAGCTGATCCCGCTCTGCCTGTGTAAGAGCGGCCAAGTCATCTCTCAAACCTCCATACTTCCATTCCCTGCTCTTTAGCAAACCTCTCTGCAACATAAACAACAAAACAATAAAAAATCATTAATAACAATTCAAGTAATTAATAATGCAAGTTAAAGTTCAATTTTATGTAATTGATGATATCGTCCACTATTGGACGATATCGTCCCAAATTTGAGCATAATCGTTTTCGATTTCGTAGGCCGAAATCGTCCCTAATTTGACGAAATCGTCCCCCTTTCGTCGATTTCGTCCCGACGATGTCGACGGCCCAAAAACGGCCGCGATGCTCAAAATTCATCTAAAATTCATCTAAAAAGCATATAAAATCAAATTAAAGCATTCTAAGTTAAGTCTAGACTCTTACCCGTAGACCGCGTCGGACCTCTGTTGATCTGTGCGTCGTCTCCACCATTTTTGCTTCCAGAGCTCTAAAACCAAGAAAGTGAACAGTAAAAATGAATTAGGGTTTTACCCTATTTTTCTTAATTTTATTCAAAAATAATTCAAAAATAATTTTGCTTTTTCGCGTTTTTACCTCAAACGTTCGATTTGGGTAAAAACACGGAGGGGGCACCATAGTAAGCTGTCGTACGATTCGACCAAGAATCGTCGCCTAAAAATGGGAATAATTTTTGCTTTCTCGTAGATCGAGAAGAACTCATCTTTAACGCATTTTCTTCGAAAAATTCGCTAAAGAGGGGGCAAAATGTAGCACCCTAAAATTGGCGCAGTGAAATTGTAATAATTACATTCATCCTAGTAAATAATTTAAATTCAAAATTTTAACCTCCCAAACCGCCCGTTAACCGTCGGGTAATCCGTTTCCCCCTTTTTCGTGCCATTTTTAGAGGTTGTTTTGACCGTTTGACGATATCGTCTCCGATCAGACGATATCGCCCCAGATCTGACGATTTCGTCTGGGCTAGGACGTCCAGACGATCTTGTCGCAAAACTAATTTTGCACAATTAGCTTCTGTTCCAACGGGTCTCTAATCCGGGCAGAAGCGTGTCTGCGCCATTAGGGACCCTCCCCCATTGGAGATCTCCCAAATAGGGATGATCTCCAACCTCCTAACCACTCCCCTAAGCCTATTTAATCCTAAGCTATCCCCTTAGCACCCCCTTGGCTGAATTCCCTTGTAACTTGATTTTGCGAGCATTAGAATACCTAGAGCATCATTTTGCATTTGTTATTTTGAAGTTTTCTTGCAGGGACTTCATTGATTTTCAGCCGGAGCAAGCTCAGATCATCGCAGACGATCTCGTTCAAATCTCGGACGATCCTGTCACAATTCGAGATGATTTCATTGCTTCCAGATGATTTCGACTACAATCTGCATTAGGGGCAATCAGTGCCTAGAGTTTGCGCTTTCTCTTATACCTTTTTGCTATTTTATTCTGCATTTTAGTTAGTTTTATCCTTATTTCTTACTATTTTGCATTTGGAGTTCACCCATATAGCTTAAGTTGCATGATAAGATCATAATTTGTCATTAGAATATCATAATTTGTTTGAATTTCTATTCATAACTATTGTTTAGTATTCATATTGTTATTTTGTGTTGTTTCCCTCTGTTATCATAGTTGCATTCTCTGTATTTTGCATCTGTTTTTCTGTTTGCAGTCTCTGACGAATTCGTCAGATCTCAGACGATCTTGTCTGATCTCAGACGATTCTGTCGAATTCCAGATGATCCTGACTGCTCCAAACATCAGAATCTCCATCAGACATCCGGATCAGGTATTTTTCTTTAAAATTCTGTAATTTCTCTATTTTTCTGTCCTATTCTGCTTTTCTGTATTCATTAAATCTGCATTTTCATATAGATTAATTTAGATTCATTTGGCCAAACCTAGGATTTTGAATGTTTAAGGCTAAAACGAACACATAAAACACATTCCCAACCTAGGCGTGGAAACTGCCATTGAATGTTTCCTGGTGAACCCACCATCCATCGAAAAATCACCAATATACACCTCCCTTGAGAGGCGGGACCTTCGCAAGTCCTCTCAATCCGAGGTACCGCGACATCCTTTTCACATCCCCCTTCCGGGCACGGATCCTATAGCCTAAAGGTAAGGGTGTGAAAAATTTGGAGCGATACACCTAGTAAGCCTGGTTAAAACCTAACCCATTTTTGTTTTCATTTTCCTACATTTTATAGTAAAATTAACAAAAGAAAATCATTCATTTTTGTTTAAAGTAGTTGTATTTTATTTACATTTTAGGCATTTACATTCATCATACAAATTGCACATAGAGTAGAATTGCATTCATGCATTCACTGTAGATCACACTTTAGATTTATGTTGCTTTCTAGTGTATTCATTCACTATTTAATTCACTATTTATGTATGTTGTTTGCATTTGAAATTATAAAAGCATAAAATAGCTGCATAGTAGGGTTGAAAGCTTCCACTTTTACTTTTCTAAGTTGGAACAAGATCACAATACTTAAGTATACTCCTGTTGTTGGAATCACTTAATGATTTAGGGCAGAAGAACTGGGTGAACCCTCCATTGTTGGAATCACTTGATGATTCAAGGTGGGTCTTAAGTGGTGTACCCATTAGTTATTTTGAGGAGCTTAGTTTTTATGTTCTTGGGTTCTAGCTTAGACGAGTGAAATAGGTGTGTTTTCAACATTGATTGAACACAATAGAAAACATCAAATATTAAAATGAATCACACACTTTGCACATTTCACAATAGACAATAGTGATTTGGATTTCATCACCAACCATTATTCGAGATTGGCGATGGTGGGCTTCATCTCCATCCATCATATCTCACCCATAGAAGCCATAGTCACCCATGAATTTTTTTTGGATTTCATCACCAAGAAGAATCTCATTTGCCATCCAACCTTAGATTCCACCTTGCATAATAGTTTAGTTTAGCACATCTACAACACAAAAACTCCACATTAAAAAAATCAAAAAAATATGTTACAAAGCATAGGGTTAAATTGCTTGTTTGATTTTGTGTGTTCTCCATTTTCTTTCTACACATTCCACACACTTCACCATCCTCATATGACTCATTAGATTATGGTTTCAACCCAAATCGAAGCAAATATTCTAAGTCAAGTCCCCTGCTAGCCAAGCCACTTCATCTATGGAGTGTTCCACATATTTCCCTGCTACTTCTGTGGTTAACCCTATCAGTGTGATACAAACAAGCTATTTTGGTTTATCTGTGAGATCATCACACATTGTGTATACCTAAAACATTGATGTGTTACACAAAGCCACTAACATCCCTATTCCAGAAACTGAGCCATCATCTCTCACCAACCCTAACATCACCTACATAGATGTGGATAAAGTTGGAGCTTATTTTAGATCCACCAACAATGTTCTAGAGAAAATCAATAGTCCACATAGGTATATTCTATCTTCTCAGCAGGGACCTACCTACTCTCATACCCATAGCTTCAACCAGGTGTACACCAATATCATTTTTGAAGCATCATCCACACCTTCCCATCACATGTTCCCATTGGAACATAGTTAAGTCTCCTCCATCCCATATTCCCAAGTCACCATACCCATGCCCCTAGATTCATTACACCATAAACAACACATTCAATCTCATCCATTCACCCTATCTCGATACACTCAACAAATAAACCAGGAATTACAATCAGATTGTCAACACACTTTAATTCTGCAACAAATTTTAACTCGACTCACTAACATTGAGTTACAGTTGAGTCATCATCAATTCCATCATCATCCATTTTAGAAACGACAATAGTTGCAACATCCAGTTCCATAATCCACATCTCAAGTTACGATACCTATACCACAAATTCAACATCCAACATAATCGAACAAATGCACCAAGCATCCTGCAAAGCCCCCTTGCGACTACACGATGCTTTCAGAATCTTATGCAACCATTTTTCAAAGGCTTTATGAAGCACAAGAGATTCTACTTCCAAAAATCAAATCAAGAGATCCTAACAAGCCACATGGAAAATGTTATAAGAAGCACTTGTATTATCCCTATCATCAACAAGTGGGCCATAACATCAATAATTGCTATGCATTTAAAGATATTGTCCAAGATCTTATTGATAGGAAAGTCTTTCCCACAAATGGTCCATTCAACCCATCTGATTAGGACATTGGTACCAACTCAATCATCAAGCATATTGGGGATTCTTAGGATATCACATCCTCCCAGTCACTCACATCATCAATCATCAAGCATACTAGGGATTCTTAGGATATCACATCCTCCCAATCACTCACATCATCAATCATCAAGCATACTATGGATTTTCAGGATATCGCATCCTCCTAGTCACTCACATCATCAATCATCAAGCATACTTGGGATTCTCAGGATATCGCATCCTCCTAGTCACTCACATCATCAATCATCAAACATACTGGGGATTCTTAGGATATCACATCCTCCCAATCACTCACACCATCAATCATCAAGCAAATTGGGGATGCTTAAGGTATCGCACCTTCCCCATACAAAAAAAAAAGCTCCAAAGGAATCAAAATTCCTTTGGTCACATTTCAATTTAAAAAAAAAATCTCCAAAGGCACCTAACACCTTTGGTCACATCTCAATTTCAAAAATATCCAAAGGCACCTAACACCTTTGGTCACATTTCAATTTCAAAAGGCTCCAAAGGCACTTAACACCTTTGGTCACACGTCAACTCAAAAATCTCCAAAGGAATAAAAAACCCTTTTGGTAAAAAAAGAAGAAGAAAAACAAAAATATTTGCATTGCATTTGCATAATTTTGTCATTTGCATCTATATGTGTTGCTTGTTGCTATCCGAGTTCACAAGATTCAAGAAGCACATAAGCTTACCAGGCTAGGGGGAGTAGAAGAACCCAAGCCACTGAACATCATACACTTGAAAGCGTTCCATGCTTACTGTGATTTATATATATACATGGCTAATACACAAAAACAACATTTTATTTCACAACATTGCATTTCACACATTACATTTCACATATTGCATTTCACAACATTGCATTTCACATATTGCATTTCACAACATTGCATTTCACACATTGCATTTCAAAAATTACATTTCACAAATTGTATTTTACACATTACATTTACACCATCGTATTCATTCATTACATTTCATATTAGGGGGTCATTTACTCAATTCAGATAAAAATTGATCCAATAAATTTTTGTTACCTTAATCAGGGGCACCCTCAAATCATCATCCATTTCATTGCACCATTCCAAATTAGCATTTGCAAACCACATTTCCATAATCCCTAGGTGTTTTCGATCACTCAGCCACTCTTAGTGTTTCTAGCAACCTCTAATACATGTCGAGTTTTCTTTAGGACCAAGTCGCATTCTCACTAAGAAAATCTTGAGTTATGGAGAATTGACTCTAACACTCTTGAACCAAATACAATCACACATCTTAAAAACATCTTGTGTCAAAGAGAGATAACACCATAATTGGATTGAACCTCAAAGCAAAAAAGGTATTCCTTGCTTGTCCCATTATTCACATAGTCCAAAAATAAAAAATAATGGTTTTTGCCACTATCATAGTCATTTCCAAATACAAGAAAGAGTAGTAAGGATAGGGTACAATTATCATCACACTTCAGTTGAGAATCAAACTCCCCAAAGCTCTAAATATTTTACACATCACACATCATAGATCCTCAAGTTGTAAGGATAGAACTACATTTCTAGTCAGACGATTAGATAGTTCGAATCCCCAAAACTTTGAGATCATATTCATGGACTATGGAGGTAATATCCACCAGAGCTATAGATGTTTGACTGGTAGAAGAGTATGCTCATGGATGGTGAAACATCTCTTTTGAAGAGACTTTTGACTACACATAAGGACAAACTAGATTCTTGGTCTTCTCCATGATAGGTTTCATCTCAATTTACTCAAGATGGGTTAATGAACTCACTTGCACACACATTGGTTCTTGATTACCTTGAGTCATCACCATACTCATGATTCGGTAAATGAATTCACTGCACATACATTTGGTCTTAGAGAAATTAGACAACATTTAGTGAATTTTTTAGATATCACGAGTAGGTATGAGTCTCTGCAAAACAACCAGTTATCCATATCAACATCCATATCAGTCTTACATATATAAAAATCCATATCAACATCCATATCATTACACGAGTCTTCCATTTCACATGTCACCATTTTGGTACCCCTAATTAAACAACAATGCTATACATGGTCAAGTAAAATCTAAACTACGAATGATCATTAGAGCATTAATTCATTTGCATTCATACACATTATCATTGCATTATCATACATCACACATATACACATGCATTCACACAAAAAGAAGCAAACACCATGTGTATATATATATATATATATATATATATATATATATATATATATATATAATTTGCATATGCAAAGATCGCTAGAAAGTTTTATACAACAACACAACTTTGGGGTGTTCAAGGTATCACACCTTCCCCCAATAAAACAAACAAGCACACAACTTGGGGGTGTTCAAGGTATCACACCTTCCCCCAATCAAACAAACAAGCACACAACTTGGGGTATTCAAGGTATCACACCTTCCCCACCAATTCAACAAATAACTCAATCACTCAATCACATCACATCATCAACAAGTCAATTGCTAGGTTCAAAAGGTTGCATCCTTTTGTCAAAGGTTGATCCCTTTGCCTCGCATACACACATCAAATTCAAAAGGATCCAAAGGAACCAAACTCCTTTGGTCACATACACATCACATCATCAACAAGTCAATTGCTAGGTTCAAAATGTTGCATCCTTTTGTCAAAGGTTGAGCCTTTTTCCTCACATACACACATCAAATTCAAAAGGCTCCAAAGGAACCAAACTCCTTTGGTCACATACACATCACATCATCAACAAGTCAATTGCTAGGTTTAAAAGGTTACGTCCTTTTGTCAAAGGTTGAGCCCTTTGCCTTGCATACACACATCAAATTCAAAAGTCTCCAAAGGAACCAAACTCCTTTGGTCACAATCACATCACATCATCAACAAGTCAATTGCTAGGTTTAAAAGATTACATCCTTTTGTCAAAGGTTGAGCCCTTTGCCTCGCATACACACATAAAATTCAAAAGGTTCCAAAGGAACCAAACTCCTTTGGTCACAATCACATCACATCATCAACAAGTCAATTGCTAGGTTCAAAATGTTGCATCCTTTTACCAAAGGTTGAGCCCTTTGCCTTACATACACATCAAATTCAAAAGGCTCCAAAGGAACCAAACTCCTTTGGTCACATACATATTACATCATCAACAAGTCAATTGCTAGGTTTAAAAGGTTGTATCCTTTTGTCAAAGGTTGAGCCCTTTGCCTCACATACACACATCAAATTCAAAAGGATCCAAAGGAACCAAACTCCTTTGGTCACATACACATCACATCATCAACAAGTCAATTGCTAGGTTCAAAAGGTTACGTCCTTTTGTCAAAGGTTGAGCCCTTTGCCTCACATACACACATCAAAGTCAAAAGGCTCCAAAGGAAACAAACTCCTTTGGTCACAATCACATCACATCATCAACAAGTCAATTGTTAGATTCAAAAGGTTATGTATTTTTGTCAGAGGCTTAGCCCTTTACCTCACATACACACATCAAATTCAAAAGGCTCCAAAGAAACCAAACTCCTTTGGTCACATACACATCACATAATCAACAAGTCAATTGTTAGGTTCAAAAGGTTGTGTCCTTTTATCAAAGGTTGAGCCCTTTGCCTTACATACACACATCAAATTCAAAAGGCTCCAAAGGAACCAAAATCCTTTGGTCATAATCACATCACATCATCAACAAGTCAATTGCTAGGTTCAAAAGGTTGTGTCCTTTTATCAAAGGTTGAGCCCTTTGCCTTACATACACACATCAAAGTCAAAAGGCCCCAAAGGAACCAAAATCCTTTGGTCACATTTTAGTCCAAAAAAAAATCCAGAGGGCCTAACCCCTTTTGGTCAAGCAATCCTTGGTGAACAAAAATCATGTCTCAAAAAATAATCATTTCTCTTCCATAAATTATCAATCTGGTAAATTCATAAACTTACGAGTATCACGCACAGTATATGCCTGCAGTGTTGGGGAATGAATCTAGTTGTACCTTATTTAGTTTGGTAGGGGATGTTTGTGGATTTTCATTTCAACCAAACTAAATAAACTAAGTGCAAATAATTAAATAAATAAATAACAAGCTAAAACTAAAGTACTAAAATAAAGTACGAAAATAAAACGCACAGCTAAATTAATTAAAGTAGGCAAGAAAACAATAAATCTAATCTATAAAAAATAAATACAAAAATAAACAGGGGAGGACTACTACAGGGAGTGGGCCCAAGCTCCCATAGATAGTCCGCCCGGCTAGCTATGTAGAGCTTACTCGAATAAGAGGAGTTGCACTCTTAATCAATTAAACAAAGAAATGAAATGAAATAATATTTTGTGTAAATTAATCATTGATCTCCTCAGGGAAGACTTGTGCATTTATACAATGCACAACCTTCCTCTATTACAAATTTAGGCAAGCCTATTCCGGACTTGCGGTTACAATAGATATGCAATGAATATTGTAGTCGTTTAATTATAACAATAATATATTAATTAAAACAACCACGCACTAATTTTACCCCTTGCAAGATAAATCAGGTGTGTTCTGTTTTATCAGAACAAAATTATAATAAGGTTGGCAAAATCCATTTGCGTGGCTGCCCACATTGATCGCTAGAAAAATCATTGCTCTGGTTCGTCCATGAGCATGAGAGAATGACGCTCACGTTACAAAGGTATCCAACCAATCAAATAATAGAAGTGTTTATTCTATTTTAATAGTGCATAAAATAAAATATCTTCCTTTTTGTTTTTACGTGCAACCTCCTCCTTAGCCTTCTGGTCAACCGGTCAATCGGTTGATAATAGGTGTCTTATTCTATTTTAATAACAATGCATAATTAAAATATTCCTCCTTTGTCTTCACGTGCAACAACCTCCGTAGCTTACTGGTCAACTTGGTCAAAGTTGGCTTGGTCAGAGTAAGGCACCTCCCATGTATGGGAGTAAGGCGCCTACCTGATTAAGGCGCCTGCCTCAGTAAGGCGCCAGAGTAAGGCATCAGAGTAAGGCGCCAGAGTAAGGTGCCTGTTGACTTGTTGAAGCAGGAGCATGCCAGGTCCAAACGGGATGTAGACTGGAAACACCATATTAGTGGTAAAACCTGCATTTATACATAGTTTCCACTAAAAACACTCGTTAAGCATAATACCAAATTTTCTATCAATTATATGCATAAGTTAAATAAAAATATATTTCTAATGCTAATTAAACCAATAATGATGCCCCTTAACAATGTATATAAAATGAGCATTTCTTGTGCTCATCATCCCCCCATGCCTAAATATTGTCACGTCCTCGTGACAACAACCCCCAGAATAATAATAATAATCCTTTTGTTTTCAATGGCCTTCAACATCTCTGTTTCTCTTCATGGGCACTATTATTGAGCACTGCCATTTTTCTTTATGAAACATTACGACACTAGTGAAATCACACTTATGACAACAACGAAAGCACTACGACACGAGCAAAAATACTGCGACAACAGTGAAAGCACTGTGACACCAAGCATGATAGGAAGGTGCAACTAATGCTATAAGAAACTGACACAACCAACAGTCGGAAGCCATCCCAGAACTGCTCTATTTTTTTCATTAAGCACTGCGACACCCATGGAAGTCAGATACACTAAGCATATTTGTTTTATCATCCCTGTTTTATCTATCTTTAGCATCCATGTTTTCTTCATTAAGCAAACTGCATTGTGTTTTCCTTTATTAAACACTATAGCACCAACGAGAGCACATTGCACTAATTTTGATAAATGTTGCCATGTAATCCTTAAAACCAACAGATTGCACACCCGTTGAGGTCCAAGTGTGAAAGTCAGTCGCTTGAAATATTTTTCCATTCTGCTATTTTCTTTGGCACTCCAGCTAACGTATTTCTCAGAATGCAGCAATGCAATAGGGCCAATTATGTTCACGTGAATGCCATAGCCCCTTTTTTTTTTTTTTTAAACTCGCTTCCGCTCCCACGTATCTTCTCAGTTTCTCACCAAAGGGTAATGTGAGAGAATTATATGGCATTCTTTGAAATTCCATCAAATGCCATTCCACTCCCACAACTGTGTAAGAATTTTATGGATTTTCATTCCACTCAGGAATTGCAACATAAAGTGTTGCGGGATAAACTACAATTTCTCTGGATTGGAGTGGTCTTCTTTTGTTCCTCCATGAATCTGCTACCGGATTGGAACCAAACATTCTTATTCCACTCCGAAATACAGGCCTGAGTTAGGCAATGGTGAAAATTACCTCCATTTTTATTTAGCTTTGCAATTCACCATCAAGATTGCCTCTACACTCTGGATCAAATATTATGCTATCCCGTTGCGACTAGATTTTTTTATTTATATATTATATATATTTTTTTCATTCTGGGGTAATGAATTTTTTTATATCCGAGGCATGTCATGTGACTGATATCTACTGGGAGATTTCGACAGAAATATTTTATAAAGGGCATCTACTGAGTTTAGCATAGAAATTATCTTTAAAATAATCGTACACATAATTAATAGAAAACTCAGTACATACCTAGGTGAATTTTGCAGATTCTGATCTATACCATGCTGGTGGTGTAAAAACATTTCCATGTTACCTGTAACCAAGGTGTTCTAGAAAAGTGACGTTGGTGCTCTTGGAGAATTTATTATTATTTTTTTATTTTATTTTCTCTCTGGCTACCTTCATCATCCACACTGCTAAACATCTTCGTTCTTCCTCTAAGCGTTGAAAAATCATTGAGGTATTCTTCTATAAGTGTGGACTTTAACAAGTCCAGCTTTACAGCCACTCTTTTTTTTTTTTAACTTCAGCCTAAGCCCTCAGGATGCTTGCAGCTTGCATGCGGGAACTTTTCCTGCAACACACGAAAGCAACAAAAGAAATTTTATGCTGAGCGGGATAGATGATGTGCGAGTTTTTTTTTATAATGACGACACCCTTGATGCATGACATCAAGGTGATTTTCCCTTTTTTATTTTTTAATAGTCAATGCACTCTTGACATATGACATCAAGGTGCCATTTTTTTTCTTCCAACTGTGATCAAGTGCCTCCACTGATGGACATTGAGTGGTGCATCCCTCCGTTGATGGACATTGAGTAGCACATACTTCCACTGATGGAGCAAGGTGCCTGCTTGGTACCTACTGGATGCCTACTTCAGTAAGGCACTTACTAGGTGCCTACTTTAGTAAGGCGCCTAACTGAGTAAGGCGCCTACTTCAGTAAGGTGCCATGCCACCAGAGTAAGGTGTCGCACCACCATCGCGTCACTAGAGGAAGGCACCGTACCACCAGATTAAGGCGTCGTGCCACCACTGCATCACCAGAGTAAGGCACCATGCCACCACCGTGCCACCAGTGTAAGGTGCCACACCACCATCGTGCCACTAGAGTAAGGCACCTACTTGTAGATTAAGGCACTTCTAAAAACTATTGGTATGACATCTCCATACTTCATGTTGTCCTACAAAACATAAAAAAAACTAAAGCATAATAAAATTCTAACTATTTTTTTTTTCTTTTTTTTCATCTATTCTTCCATGACCAGAACAGGTCTTGGATTATCATTTTTTTTTCTTTTTCCATCATCTGCATCAGATAAGAGAATGTCAACTGCAACAATGTGAGCTAGGGATTTTAGGTGGCCAAGTTGGAGTTCTGTCAATTACCCCATCCTGGAAATTTTTCGTGATGTGTACCGGGACATCTTCTCCACCCAACTATTTGTGAGAATTTGCATTATGATAGTAGAGTTCATCCATGATTTCAAATCCTCACCATCTCTTTGCAAAGTTGGCGTTCTCCTCCACCATAGTGAGACTCTGTCTCCTCCATGTATTTTTTTCGCACATTTTTTTAACAGAATGTAATGTTGTCATAAAAAAAACTTTAACTTTGGCACTATGCACTAAATAGTGGAGGCTGCGTAGAAAAATTTGCATCTCGTATACACATATTAGAGGATTAATGGAAACCAATTGCCAAAAGCTCCAATTGTAAAACAACCAACTCATCATTAACAACACATAAAAAATATCTTAATCCAGATTCGAGGTATCTCAAGAGCGCTAACTCTTTGGATGTATTGCAGGGATTGCCATGATTAACAACTTTGTGCATCACTACTTCTCACCGTGTGCTCCTGAATATGTCACCCTTCTCTTTTTTTTTTTTTAATTGGGCAGCATTGACACACGTGCATCTGAATCAAACCGATTTCCCACTCTAAATTTTTTTCTTCGTAGGTAGAATTAGAGCAACACTATGATCCTCTACTTATGAGAGTGGGGATAAATCGATCCGTTCAACATCATCTACGGTGTGTGTCGGGTGTTCAGTTGTGATGCTTCCATGAGACACCTTGTTGAAATTTTATGTGCTATTTTTTTTTCTAGCCACTATGAGCTCTGTTCATATCTATATATATTTGACATTTGACATTTGATTTCTTCTAGGCTCCTCCTATAATTTTTTAGCTACAGGTTGGAGATTTCTCATTTCCCTTCTGGACCAAGCTGGTCCTCGGGAAAGAGGATACTCTCTTCCAATGGGTAGCAAAAAAAACTCTGTTTCAGCTCTGCATTTTAATTTGGAGCCTTTTCAGCAAAATATTTATTTATTTTTCATGAACACTACAACCAACGTTCATTGTGTTGTTGGCAATATTGATGAAGGTGGGGTCCCCCTATACCTACATCTGAACTAGTCTTCTCAAAATCATCTCCTTCCTGATCAACTAGTTTGATGCATTGTAGCATGAGAAGAGTATTTTCCTTCATGGCCTCACAACCAAACTCTTTCAACATTATAGCAAAATGTGTAGGCCGACAAATGAATATCTATGGGCTAGCACCTTGAAGAAAATAGGGCATAACAACCTTTTAAAAACATGTGCTTGTTTCTGATTCACTAGGTCGCCTTAAGCACAAGTGAAGAGCATACTCCATAACAACATGTTCTTTTAAATTCAACTCTATCATTTTCCCTACATCATTAAAAGAATTTTCCAATATGTTGCAAAGCGTTAAGCCTGTAAAAATCTTCAATCATTAAAACTAAGATTTTGGAGGTATAATTCTGTAATAGTTTCTATATAAAAACACATCCCTAAAAATTTTTAATCAGACCTGGGTTGTGTTATTTCTTTGATTTCTTGAAACCATTTAGAACATGATGGAAATTCTTCATCGCCTGATTTAAAAAAAAAAAATTCAACAGCATAATTTATTCCTACTTCTACACTTAATTATGGTACATCAGGTTCATTCCCGTATTTACCTAAGAAACTAGTAAATTTAAATGGTTGCCTATGGGATTTGGATGTGACTATTCTGGAAACTATTTTTGGTCTTATAAAAAAGGCCCTTGGTGGACTCACACTTCTTAGGTAAAATATTTACAGGTAATTTTAAATGGGCTTTTTATCTGACCTATAAATCAGAACACTACAATTTTGACACTCCCCGACAATGACGCCAAAATGGTGATCATAAATCATGTCTCAAAATCCTGTAAGTTCATAAACTTACGAGTGTCATGCATAGTATATGCCTGCAGTGTTGGGGAATGAATTTGGTTGTACCTTATTTAGTTTGGTGGGGATGTTTGTGCATTTTCATTTCAACCAAACTAAATAAACTAAGTGCAGAAAATTAAATAAATAAATAACAAGCTAAAATTAAAGTGCTGAAAATAAAGTACGAAAATAAAATACAAGAAAATAAAACACACAACTAAATTAATTAAAGTAGGCAAGAAAACAATAAATCTAATCTACAAAAAATAAATATAAAAATAAACAGGGGAGGACTACTATAGGGAGTGGGCCCAAGTTCCCACAGATAGTCCGCTCGGCTAGCTACGTAGAGCTTGCTCGAATAAGAGGAGTTGCACTCTTAATCAATTAAACAAAGAAATGAAATGAAATAATATTATGTGTAAATTAATCATTGATCTCCTCAAGGAAGACCTGTGCATTTATACAATGCACAACCTTCCTCTGTTACAAATTTAGGCAAGCCTATTCCAAACTTGCGGTTACAATAGATATGCAATGAATATTGTAGCATTTTAATTATAACAATAATATATTAATTAAAACAACCACACACTAATTTTACCCCTTGTAGGATAAATCAGGCGTGTTCTATTTATCTAAACACAATTATAATAAGGCTGGCAAAATCCATTTGCGTGGCTATCCATATTGATCGTTGGAAAAATCATTGCTCTGGTTCATCCGTGAGCGTGAGAGAATGACGCTCACGTTACAAAGGTATCCAGCCAATCAAATAATAGAAGTGTTTATTCTATTTTATTAGTGCATAAAATAAACCCAGGTGTTGTAGGTGAGTTGGAGAGGAGAGGGCAATCCTCTAAGGGAGGTCCCAGGTTCGAATCTCCACCCTACCAAAATGCTGAATTGGGTATCCAAAATCCAATTAATAATGTTGGTGCGGGTAGGGTCGGGTGCGACTCTCGGGTGACTTTGACGGTGTAGAACCCCCTGTTCGTGGTCTCTCAGACCAATGCGGCCCCACAAGGGGTTTTTCGCTAAAAAAAAAAATAGTGCATAAAATAAAATATCTTCCTTTTTGTTTTTACGTGCGACCTCCTCCTTAGCCTTCTGGTCAATTGGTCAATTGGTTGATAATAGGTGTCTTATTCTATTTTAATAACAATGCATAATTAAAATATTCCTCCTTTATCTTCACTTATAGAATGCACAACCTTCCTCTGTTACAAATTTAGGCAAGCCTATTCCAAACTTGCAGTTACAATAGATATGCAATGAATATTGTAGCCTTTTATTTATAACAATAATATATTAATTAAAACAACCACACACTACTTTTACCCCTTGCAGGATAAATCAAGCGTGTTCTATTTTATCATAACAAAATTATAATAAGGGTGGCAAAATCCATTTGCGTGGCTGCCCATATTGATCGCTGGAAAAATCATTGCTCTGGTTCATCCGTGAGCGTGAGAGAATGATGCTCACGTTACAAAGGTATCCAACCAATCAAATAATAGAAGTGTTTATTCTATTTTAATAGTGCATAAAATAAAATATCTTCCTTTTTGTTTTTATGTGCAACCTCCTCCTTAGCCTTCTGGTCAACCGGTCAATCGGTTGATAATAGGTGTCTTATTCTATTTTAATAACAATGCATAATTAAAATATTCCTCCTTTATCTTCACGTGCAACAACCTCCATAGCTTACTGGTCAACCTGGTCAAATCTGGCTTGGTTAGAGTAAGGCGCCTCAGTAAGGCACCTCCCATGTATGGGAGTAAGGCGCTTACCTGAGTAAGGTGCTTGCCTTAGTAAGGCACCTGCCTCAGTAAGGTGCCAAAGTAAGGCGCCGGAGTAAGGCGCCAGAGTAAGGCGCTGAAGTAAGGCACCTGTTGAATTGTTGAAGCAGAAGCATGCCAGGTCCAAACGAGATATAGACTGAAAACACCATATTAGTGGTAAAACTTGCATTTATACATAGTTTCCACTAAAAACACCCGTTAAGCATAATACCAGATTTTTTTATCAATTATATGCACAAGTTAAATAAAAATATATTTCTAATGCTAATTAAACCAGTGATGATGCCCCTTAACAGTGTATATAAAATGAGCATTTCTGGTGCTCATCAATCCTCAAAGTGAACCTTGTATTTAGTGGTTTATCCTAGTCACCTGGCGATTGCAATGATTGGTTATCCATGCAATTCGATAGGATGGGTAGATCACCATAAGGACACTTACATTTTCACAAACCCCTTTTCTATTGGGGCAAAAATAGAACCAATCATCTACATTTTTACAAAACCTATTTTTTGTTGGGGCAAAAACAAAATCAATTATACACATGTCAAAAACTCCATCTGTTGGGGCAAAAATAGACTCAATCACTTACATTTTCAAAAAATATTTTTTTTTGGGGCAAAAACTGAATCAATCATCTTACTTTTTTATAAACCCTTTTTTTGTTGGGACAAAAACATAATCAATCATTGCACTTTTCACGGTCATTGTATTTTCTTATGTCAAAAATACCTTTTCTGTTGGGGCAAAAACATAATCAATCATTGCACCATTCACTTTCATTGCATCTTTCCCAATCACAAACCCCTTTTTCTGTTGGGACAAAAACAAAATTAATCATTGCACTTTTCATAGTCATTGCATCTTCCTCAATCACAACCCCTTTTTTTGTTGGGACAAAAACAAAATCATTCCTTACATTTTTCATACATCCGCATTCAACATCATCAATTTCATTCATCATTACACCTTCATTCAATATTTTCCAAGTACATTTGCAAGTACAAGTGAACCTTGTATTTAGTGGTTTATCCTAGTCACCTGGCGATTGCAATGACTGGTTATCCATGTAATTCGATAGGATGGGTAGATCACCATAAGGACGCTTACTTTTTTACAAACCCCTTCATCTATTGGGGCAAAAACAGACTTAATCACTTGCATTTTCAAAAATTCATTTTCTATTAGGGCAAAAATATAGTCAATCATACACATATAAAAAACCCCTTCATCTGTTGGGACAAAAATAGACTCAATCATCTTACATTTTCACAAAACCCCATATCTGCTGGGGCAAAAACAGACTTAATCACTTGCATTTTCACAAACCCTTTTTTTTTACTGGGGTAAAAATAAAATTAATCATACACATGTCAAAAACCCCTTCTTTGTTGGGGTAAAAATAGACTCAATCACTTACATTTTCACAAACCCCTTCTCTATTGGGGCAAAAATAGACTCAATCACTTACATTTTCACAAACCCCTTCTTTGTTGGGGCAAAAACAAACTCAATCACTTGCATTTTCACAAACTCCTTTTCTATTGGGGCAAAAATAGAATCAGTCATTGCACTTTTCATAGTCATTGCATTTTCTCATGTCAAAAACTTCTTTTTTGTTGTGGCAAAAATAGAATCGATCATTTCACCATTCGCTTTCATTACATCTTCCTCAATCACAAACCCTTTTTTTTGTTAGGGAAAAAACAAAATTATTCCTTGCATTATCCATACATCAACATTCAACATCATCAATTTCATTCATCATTACACCTTCATTCAACATTTGCCAAGTACATTCGCAAGTACAAGTGAACCTTGTATTTAGTGGTTTATCCTAGTCACTTGGCGATTGCAGCGATTGGTTATCCATGCAATTCAATAGGATGGGTAGATAGCCATAAGGACACTTACATTTTCACAAAATTCTTCTTTGTTGAAGCAAAAATAAACTCAATCACTTTCATTTTTACAAACCCCTTTTTTGTTGGAGAAAAATCAGAATCAATCATTGCACTTTTCATAGTAATTGCATTTTATCATGTCAAAAATCCTTTTTTTGTTGGGGTAAAAACATAATCGATCATTGCACCATTCACTTTCATTGCATCTTCCCCAAAACCCTTTTCTATTGGGGAAAAACAAAATTAATCATTGCACTTTTCATAGTCATTGCATTTTCCCATTTCAAAAACCCCTTCATATGTTGAGGCAAAAACAAAATCATTCCTTGCATTATTCATAAATCCGCATTCAACATCATCAATTTCATTCATCATTACACCTTCATTCAACATTTTCCAAGTACATTTGCAAATACAAGTGAACCTTGTATCTAGCGGTTTACCCTATTTCCTTGGCGATTGCAGTGATTGGTTGTCCATGCAATTCGGTAAGATGAGTAAATCACCATAAGGAGACTTGGTCATCTTCATCATCCGATATCTCCTTGTTAAAAAAAAAATACTTTTGGTTCCTCATATTTTGAGTGAGACTATGCTAAGACAAATTTGCTCAACTATCATTAATACCCTTTTCCATGGGGTTCCCAACATGGATAACTTTCATCATTTCCTTTGCAATTACACTAGTCTCCCAGGCTGCAAGCCAATTAAAGTAATTGAGCAATCGTTTAGGAATTTCATGTGGGAATTAGCTGTAATCATGAGTGGCCCCGAGGATATACTATTTTCTCTTTTTTTTTGTATTTACATCTTTGCATTTCAATGACGTCAAAAGGCACTTTCCTCAACAACATGAATTCACCCCAAATTTGGGGTAAACAAATTTGATTTTGGTTTCCCACAGTGGGATACATCTTACATGATCATGGCATCTACACTTGGAAAAAAAACCCCTTTAATCCGTTGGGGCAAAAATGACATCAATTTACATCATTCATATCATCTGTATTTACATCATACACTTGCACTTGCACCATTCAACTCCATTTCACCCACAATCATGTAAATTGGCTCATGAGACTCATTTTTCACTCATTCACCAATTGAGGGGGTAAGCTACACATACAAATTATTTTTTCTTCAAAATCATATTTGTGTCCCAAGGAAAGAAAGTTGCTTCATTGTGCCAAACCAGGTGTCTCGTATTTTTGCACCACATTGTGTTTCACGCAACGCGATACAAAAATAGGCATTTGTAGACACCAAAATCTAGCCACTTGTCATCCATTCATATCCTCTAATCATAGTCGTTCATTATATATATATATATATATATGTATTTATTTTAATATATACATAAATATTAATATTATATATATTTAATAAATATATGTGTTTATATGAATAAATCCTAGCCATCTACCATGACTTAATCTTAGCCATCCATCAATCTCAATCCTGTCACTTTCCCAAGCTTAATCTCCACCCTTCTTCATGTTTTAATCTCGACTTCCCTTTTTGTATCATCGAAACCCTAACATGTTTAAGGATAAATTATAAAAGTGATTCATTTTTATGAATCAAGGTACACAAATATTTTTAGAGGGTCATAATTTTTGAGATTATAATCACCCTAACATTATGTCCACACATTAGCCCTAACCCTTTCACTATCATCTTCTTCCCACACCGTCGTCATCACATCCATCACCAAAACCCTCGCGAACCATATTTGGTTTTGCCTCCCTTCCCTCAACCCCCGAACGCCCTCCAAAGTTTGCAGAATACCTCAAGGTATTTCTGAAACCCTTTTGGGCATTCACAACCATCACAAAACACCTCTAGGTGTTTCCTGCAATAAAGTTGCACTCCTACAACCCTCGAGTACTGTTAGGGCATTCATGTGATTCTCGATCACATAAGTAAAAATAGAGACTAGAATTGACAAGGTAAGAAGTTATTGATATTCATTCATATTTCTATACTTTATGTTTATAGTTCAATATCATAGCATCTAGGGTTTATTTATTTTATCTTTTTGAGGGCCTCACACAGTGGAGCCCTCGCAAGTGCTTCTAACCCCTTTATGTTGTTTTCTATTTGAAGGTAAAGGAATCATATTTCTGGAAGCTGTTGCAGCTAGGGTGGTCCCGTAGGGATACACAAACCCACCCACACTCTTGTTTGGATCGAAGACAAGCCAAAAGACACCAACTATTTATTGAACTAGGGTTTTGAAACCTTAGATTTGTAACATTTGTATCAATACCAAATCATGTTGTAATATTGGAGATTAAGGCTCCATTTATATCAATAAAATATTGTCTCTCTTCATTGTGCAACATATTGTGTATTGGTTTTTATCTATTGCTTTGGTGTTGTTCATTTTTGGTTTACACTTTATTTTTGAGAGAGATCTCTCATTAGGGTTTTATTTTTTTGAAATTTATTGACCTAAGATTTAGAGTATTTAGGTTTTAAGAGAAATATTGAAGTGTCTGTTATTCTAATGTTGTGAAGCAAAAATATGAAACTAAAACAAATATAAGGGTAAAAAAATTTCAAAGACCAAGAGATTGCACAAAATATGATTTTATTCAATAAATGGGGGGAGCTGAGAAACTCCTTTGTTACAATTGATCCGTTCAAAGGAATTATTTTGATACAATAAATAAAGATGCTAGGGTTCTTCGAAACCCTAGCTACACAACAAGTAGTGTCTCCAATGTATCTTGCTTCCAACAGGGTGAGTGGGCTTTTGGTTATCCATAATCGGGCCACTCTAGCTTCAGTAGCTACTCAAAAATCCTTGGTTGATGCTACCTGGTCCTGTACATACAACAAACATAAAGTTGTTAGTAAAAAAAATGAGGGTTCCATAGTGTAAACCCTCAAAAATGCTAACTAAAATCATAGATATGAATAAACAAATAACAACAAATGAATGCACAAAAATACTTACTTTGATGTTTTGTTGCTCCGTTGCAGATTGATGGCAGGATGCCCTGACGACACTTGGTGATCTTATGCAACATATTCTAGTGTGTGGCTATGAGAACAACAGGTGTTGTGCTGCACCTGAAGAATGCGGTAAGCGCACGGCTACGCCTGTGGGATGAGGTAGGCGCTCGGCTGCCCTTGCAGATTAGGGCTAGATCTATAGAAGCAGGTTGGGGGAATGCGAAGGGCTTGATGGATGGACGACAATGGCGATGGTAGAAATGGGATGTGAAGGTAGCTGGAATCAAAAAATCCTAGGGTAAGCTAGGGTTTGGGGGAAGAATAAGCTAAGGCACAATCTACTCACAAGAAACAATCTCTCAACAAGGTTAGACCTCACAAGTAAATTAGAGCTCATACGTTCAAGGCTTCTAGGATTTAGGGATTGAACATTGAGAATGCTCCTTTTTATTATTACGCCTAGGGTTTTCTTAGGGTTTTAGCTTAACACTTTTGATCGTGTGGCTAATATTAAAGCGGATCCAAAGGCTAATATTAAACTTTAAGTGTGACACGGATTAAGGAAGATGGGCGACTGAGATTAATTTGGCTTATAAATATATATTTTATAATAAATATATTAAAATATAATATAAACTATTATATTTAAATATAAATAATATAAAATAAACATAAATAAGTCAAAGAGGGGTTGAAAAATGGTGAAAAAAGGCTAAAGTGGGCCATTGGATGGCGGGAAAGGGTGATGGTGGACAAGTGGGTGGTATAATGACCAGGATGAATTACAAGTGGCTAGGATTTGGTGTCTACAGATGTTATTATATTTAAAATTTTGGGTAATATTGGTTTAATATTCTACATGTGAGTGTTTGCAAGAAAACTTGTGCTCTCGAAAAACATTTTAGGTTAGGTTTTGTAACTAAGAAGTACACCATGCAAATAATAAAACACAAAATTTGTATTATATTGTATAAATTTTGTCTTTACAATGGGCCCACTAAGGGGTTTAATCTAGAGAATTTTAGACAAAATTTAACACAAGATTTTAGAATTTTAGATAAAATTAGACACAAGATCTTATGGTGTTTCCACTGCTTCTTCCTACCACAATCAAAGAAGGTGGGTTTTTGGTGATTAAAAAGCAACAAAAATCGTGCATCAATGTCTAATTGCGATAATATGAACAAATTGAAGCAAGTAATGATGTAACCATTGAAATAAGCAAAATGATAAAATGGGGTGCTCTTTTATTAATGAAATAAGTCTCGGTTACAAATAGGTCCCTCTTAGGGATACTCAATTTGATACAATATCACTTAGAATGTAACCCCCAAGGGGAAAGATGCACTCCATGAGATCCTTGCTTCTTCCTCAAATTGATTATAGAGGTATTACTTCAACACCTCTATTTCTAGGTCTAAGACATGGATCTTGATGATGAAAGGTCCTTGATCAACCTATCACTTGCACACAAAGAAACTTACAAAATATTAATAGCAATGAAAGCCTCTCAAAATGAGGCTCGTTTCTTGATAAGTGCAAGATATAAAGCATATGCATAAAATGATAAATAAATGCTTGAAAACAATGAAATAATGCTTGAAAGACTAAATGTAAAGAATGTAAACGCTACTACACTAGGTTAGAAATCCAATGAAGAGACTACTAATCTAATCTAAGGCTAAAAACAATGGAAAAAAGAAATCATACTATAGTCGTTGATGCTTAGAGCAGTTAGCTCTGTTAGCTATTGTCGATATTGATGGTGGTACCTACGGGCCGTTGTTGAAAACAATGACCACGAGATAGAGACTTTATTCTCTGTATCTTGGGCCTAGCATCAATAATTCTAATGTTATAGGGATTGATGTTCTTGGTGCATTCTCTCAGAATGACTTAGGGCGGGGATTGGTTCAATTTTGTGTTGAATTAAATGCTTGAACATGTAGTTTTTGTTCTCAAAATATGGCAGCCTCCATTGGTGGGTAAGCAGGTGTCATAGCACAATTTCGATAGCACTGTATTACTTGTGAGAGATTGTACTCTCTGGTTGCAAAGCGATAATACTTTATTACGCAAAAATCTTGTCAATTATTTTGAATTCTATTGTAAATTTGGAACCTTAAGTAGACTCCCAAATTCTCTCCTTAACTTGTGCAAGAAGCCAACAATCAAATGCAATTAGGCTGGGGTCATTGTAAGGAAGCTTATAGATGCTTCAATTTTGCCAACCATCCAAGAATCAGTTATATCCCAATGGAATTACTCGACTTGGTAGCCCGAGTTTGTTAAAGAGTTAGCTGCTATCGACAAGCATGACTATGGATATAACCACTATTGTTGTGAGCAACTAGCCTGACTACTTTGATCATCAACAATGATGGAGGCAGATGTTGATTTCATTAGTGGCTATGGTTGACTAGGACTAGACTACCCTAATTGAGTGGTTAGAACCACTGTTGGATCTTGGAAAGGTCCAATATCAATCATATGGCCTGAAAAGGTGTCCATATGAGTAGCCTCCTAAACATGATGTGTTTTAGGTATCTATAGTGACCACCAGGACAGGGGTTATGCACAACGGTGAATATTCACCATTTGGGCTAATATTTGCATTTTCAAAAACTCAAATTGGCAAGTTTGGGGGACCTAGAGGTCGGCCCTTTCACCCAAAATTTTTGGAATTTTTTTAAGGTGTTGGTTCATCGTCCGTTGATAATAGTATTATGGATTTTTATAAAATTTCACTATTAGTTTTTGCTAGAATGAGGACACTTTTCACCTAAAAATTTTAAAATTATCCTGCCAAGTTCGCTAAGTATACCACTATATATAACTAACACATCAATGATACTTTTCCACTTAAAACATTCAAACTATTATAGAATCGAGAATTCCACTGAACTTCGATCGTGTACAAAAATCGAATCTTGTTCTACACCAAATCGACATCTAGATTGTGTTCTGCTATAGACCAAACCCAATTTTGCAACAAATCGATATCCAAATCCAGTTCTGCAATAGACCAATATCTAGACCCTATTCTGCAATAGACCAGACCCAGTTCTACAACAAACTTGACCTAGTTCTACAACAGATCGGACCTTGTTCTATAACATTCTGGATCAAGTTCTACAAAAAAATGTTGCATCAAACCAGACCTAGTTTTGCACTAGGTGGATTTTTGGACTTCTGCACCAGGTCGAACACCAGAACTCGTTTTACACAAGGTCGAACATCGGATCCCATTATACACCAAGCCGAACACCGAAACCCATTTTGCACAAGGTCGAACATCGAACCCCGTTCTGCACCAGGCCAACATTGAACTCCGATTTGCATAAGGTCGACACTGGATCCCGATTTACATAAGGTTGACACCAGATCTCGATTTGCACAAGGTCTACATCAGACTCTAATTTGCATAAGGCCAATTTTTAGATCCTGTTCTGCACCAGGATTGACTGTTGGGTTGCATTCTACACCAGGTTCTCTATTTATCTTAAGACATTCTAAATATAAGTTGAAGCACTTATAGTAATAAGATTTTTTTTCTGTCAACTAATTATAGGTTTTTATTTATTTTTATTTTTCTATCATTTATTGAAAATATGTCAATGCTCTGTTTCCCATGTTTTTCTCTATTTTGCCCTATTCTGCATGTCTTCAGCACCAGATCTATATCCGGACCCTATTCTGCACCAAAATAGATTATCGGACCACGTTCTACACTAGGTTATCTATTTCTCTTAAGACATTATGAATATAAGTTGAAGTAGTTGTAGAAAATATGTCAATGCTCAATTTCAAATGTTTTTCTCTATTTTACCCTGTTCTGAATGTTGTCTTCTATTTTTTTGTCCTATGAAAACTCTTTGATTCTCTGTTTCTATTCAGATCTACTTTTTGTGATAAGATTATAAATAGGTAAATACTTTGGTAAATGCTTTTCTGTACTATAATATGATATTGTTCCATATATGTATCTCTAGTTATTTTTCACATAGAGAACTTATTTTATGAATTTAATTTGAATTTGTATATTGCATATTTTTGTGCTCTTATCAGTTACAAGTGTTATCACCAAAAATGCAGTAGTGGCATACACTAACAAAATCACAATAAAACATGGCAACAAATAGGTATTTATTTTCTAGCGACCGACCATCTGTTTATTCTAATTACAATATTATCTTGAGGCCTAAGAGAAGTAACATCTCTTTAATATTTTATTACTTTTCTAAAATGAAAAACACTTTCTTTACAAGTAAAATGTCACCCACCGACAATGGAAAGAAGGGGGTCAAATATTTTGTTGAAAATAGTATCCTCAAATATTTTAGCCATACGCCAAAAAAAAAAAGCCATCGACATCCGTACAAATTTGAGGTACAAATGATTTTTGACTTATAAACAGTTAGTTGTATATTTTGTAATTATTTTCAATACTGCTTTCTTCCTCAAATAGTTAGTTGTCAGTATGTGCTCAATGATATGAATTTTTTTTTGTCTATAAGTTAGTTTTTTAAAATCCAAAAATGGTAAAGAATATTATTGTATGCTACTATGCAAAATACCCTGTTGACCCTGATAAGCATTAACTTGAAAATATTCCTCACCGAGATATGCCTTCTAAAGAAAATTCTCTTACCAATGACATCCAACAATCACTTGAAGATATTCCTGACTAAAATATGCAAGTTGAAAATGAAAGCAATAAATCAAATACACTACAAACTTCTTATGAATCTTCAAGAAAAAATTCTAAAAAGAGGAAGACAAATTCTAACTGGATTATTGGAAGATCATTTAAGAATGAATGGGGAAAAATAATTCTCTGGATTGAGGCGATATTGACTGCAGACAACCAAGTCAATAAAAAATAATGAAGACGTAAAATTTGTAGTTGGAAACTAGGTAAGGATCACATGATGCAAACTAAGAAATATACAATAGAAAAACATGTTGGCAAAGTATATGTAAAAGTTATAGGAAGTGATGGTAAAATTACAAAAGATGTTAGGTGGAAGGATGCATTAGAATGTATGCATTTCAGATATGCAAAAAATTATAAGAATCACTTAAAGCAACAACAATCCCTTGTTGAGAAAGGTGGAACAATTGAAACCCAATTTCATAAAATGTAGAAGACCATTTTAACTTCAAAAAGTTTGCAGTTTGCTATTATATTTAGTATTCTAAAAAAGGGTAGATCCATGTTTGATTTTATTGATTATAAGCACCTTTATCAACTAGCTGATGTGCA
Organism: Wollemia nobilis; assembly: GCA_028583015.1. NCBI lineage: Eukaryota > Viridiplantae > Streptophyta > Pinopsida > Araucariales > Araucariaceae > Wollemia > Wollemia nobilis. The sequence goes on along the minus strand of JAQPPZ010015824.1, from coordinate 36,726,669 downwards.
AAACCTTCGTAGTTTCCATTGGTCAGATCGAAGTGGTTGGAAAATGGAAAAATGCCTATATTTAGTTGAGAAGGAGGACCTGAGGGAGAAAGTAAAACTTTTCAAATTCATCACTTTCTATTGATGAGGTGATGGCTGTAGACAAAACATCATGGATTTGTATGCATCTGTACACATTTCAAAATCATGTGAGACAACCTAGTTTTCTAGGATTACATAATATGGTGGAAAGTTCAAATGCAGAAAACATCTATAATATTGTTTTGACCAGTTTAAAAGAAATTGCAGGAATGAATGATATTGACATAACCACAAAGTTAATTTGCGTTGGAACTGATGTTGTTGCTATAATACAAGGGCACAAGAATGGCCTGTGTGTTCGACTCCAAACCTCAGTTGCCCCGTATATGATACCCATTCATTGCATGGCTCATAGAGTGAATCTTGCATATAAAATCGTGAGCACTTTTGAAAATATTTCTAGAGTGGAAGACCTCATTCGTGAAATACATTCTTATTTTTCTTGCAGTCCTAAAAGGTTTGCAGAGTTTCAATAATTTGCACTAGGAGTTACAGAAGGAAAAAAATTGTTGAAAGATGTGGATACAAGGTGGATTTCATTGTATCAACTTTGCACTCGAGTTTTTACAGAATATAAATCTTTAACAGGGTTTATGTACGCAAATAGTAGGGCAATTGATAAGGAAAATGATATGTTGATCCATTTGACTAACTTGGAAACTCTTTTAACATTATATGGTATTCTTCCAATGTTACAAGAAATGAACAAATTGACTAAACTTGCATAAGAGATATCCATCTATATCGTTGATTTCATGAGGATGAGAAAGCAAATATGTGTGATTATTGTTGGATGTGTCTCATCCTTTTCCGAGGAAGTATTGTACGATAGGTACGGAAGGGTAAGAGGAGCGGAGCTCCTAGAACGAGGGTGCAGGGGGGGTCGAGGGGAGGGGGGGTGATAGCCCCCCCGGTCAAGCTGAAGGCATCCAGCGCAACATGCCAATTTTTTTTTCTCTTTTTTCGGAGCGATTTCTGGGATTCCCATGGTTGGTGGGTGGTTGGTGGGTGTGGGTGGTTTAGCCCACGGTGTTGTGCCCATTGTATTCTAATACCACATAGTGATTTAGGGTTGTAAGAGTTTCCTTTATATTTTATTGTAATGTCCCATTTTTGGGCAAGAAAGAGAATAATAATATCAAGGAGGAGTGGCTCTTGTTTTGCTAGAGTAGCCCACATCGGGTGAACCGGGGTAAATCTCGTGTGTCATATGTGCATTGTGTGGTGTCATTTCTTCTAAGTTTTTTATTTTTGCTTTTTTTTAATAAGTTTTTTGTAGTTGTCTTCAATTATTGACAGGTTATATGTGTTTGAACCAGATTTTACAGATCCCTTATTTAAAAGTTGGAAAACATTGACAAACGTGAAATATACAAATAGTTTTGGTGGCCTCCGTAATGGTGATATTTCGATCTAGTGTCCTCAAAATCACCAGTTTGCTCGGCCTATGACTCCTATTGGTAGCATATTGTTTACTCCTTATTGTGGTTGCCCTACCCTACAATTATATGAAAAGAAAAATTTAAAAATGAAAATGTGCTAAAATATAAAATACTTTTTTATTGTCAAAGATGGACCGATTACCTTCAATTCCTCTGGTGTCAAGGCAATGGCTTGTAGTATTGCATGCACTATAGTAGGAACATGAGTATCTTACAAATTATGATTTTTTTAAAATAAAGTGCTAAAATGTAATTAACGAGTGCCCACAATGGGCTATGTGTTGCTAGTTTGCAATTGCACCGCATACAACTCGGTCCTGATGCGATCTACAATATAGGTGCACCAATCGAACCTCTCATGATGCTCACAACATATGATAGTGCCCAAAATAAAATTTTTGATCTTCCAAGCAGAATCAATCTTGCCTTGAAGAACCCAATCTTCAAAGTTGTATTCTTAACATCGATGATTGTTAACCCTCTTTTTGACTTGGCAACGAAAGCTACAAAAAGAAGTAGATAACAATTTACAAATTTGAAATTTTTAGCATTAATAGATTCTAAGACACAAGAATTATACCTGCCAAATATTTTGTGGTGAGTTGGTACATTTTCTTGAGGTAGCCTTTCTCTTCTATAGAGAGCAGTGTTATGCATAAGAGGTAAAACCCGAAAGGTACTTATAAAAAAATAGTGAAACTATTTCGAAACGACGATGAAATCTGTCGAACTGCATGTATGCTGGCATGGCAAATGATTTTAATTTTTCTCAAAAAATTGGCAACAAATAGCGAATTTTAAAGTTTTGCTGAACCAAGCCAAAAAAATACCGGCTATGTTTAAAATCTTGGCAAAATCTTGGACGTAAATTACGGTCTGGTCATGGAACGAATGCATAATATGATACGATTTCGGATCGAATGCATTATATGGTTCGGATCCAAAATGGATGCACAATATAGTCCGGCCTCGAACGTGTTGTAAAACATGAAACGGTCTCGAGTCGGTGCATAATAAGTACCGGTATCGGATTGGATGCATTTTTATGATTGACAACATTCAAAATTTGGGTATTCGAGTAAGAGATATGATATGGCATCTAGTAAAGATAAGGATTGTAGCCCGACACAACTTATTGCTATTGACGTTGTTAGGGGAAAAACACATGCAATATTGGCAAAGTTGATCCCACATAACTATCTATCCCACATAACTATCTATCCCACATAACTATTTATCCCACATGATTTAGTGTACTCTAATTTCAAAGCTTAAATAAGAAACTTCCTTCATAGTAAAGTAGGTGAAGATTCAAGACAAGAAGGGTGGCATGTTTCTGACGGGTGTAGTAGGCAAGAAATCAACTACACTCATCAGGAAGAAGACCAACATGTCTTGTTCTGGATCTTAGCCTTTTATGACCACGCACCGGATGCAACGGATGAATGCATTTAATGTCACGATGGTAACATGTTCCCAGACACCAAACGAGTGCATTTATGCATCCAAGAACAGGACAAATGCATTTATGAATTTGTGCACTAGACAGATGCATTTATGCATCCAGGCACCTAACGGTTGCATATTATGCAATCGGTTTAAAACGAAGCATATTATGCATCCATGTTCCAGACGGATGCATATTATGCTCCATTTTAAACTGGTTGCATAATATGCAACCGTCAGGTGCTCGGATGCATAAATACATCCGTTTATGCATCTGGGTTTTGGGCGGATGCAAACCATGCTCCGGTATTGAACCAGTTGCATAATATGCAACTGTCGGTACCCGAATGCATAATATACTCCAATGTTAAACCGGTTGCATATTATGCATCCGATCATTACCCAAAACATAAAATATGTTCGAGATAATGGCTTCTGTTTTACATTCGGGCGCTCTTTGGATACATAATATGTTCCAAGTAATGGTCGGATGCATATTATGTATCCGGTATATTATCGGGGCATATTATGCATCCGTCCATTAGACGGATGCATACTTTATTTCGAAAGCATTGTTTGGGCCGAACCAGTTACATAAAATTCTTCTGTCTCAAATCGATAGTACACTTTAGTCCAACCGCCACCGTACTGCCACGTGTCTAATAATGCATGTCTCATCCTGCATGTCTAATATATTGCAATGTCCCATTTTTGGGCAAGAAAGAGAATAATAATATCAAGGAGGAGTGGCTCTTGTTTTGCTAGAGTAGCCCACATCGGGTGAACCAGGGTAAATCTCGTGTGTCATATGTGCATTGTGTGGTGTCATTTCTTCCAAGTTTTTTATTTTTGCTTTTTTTTAATAAGTTTTTTGTAGTTGTCTTCAATTATTGACAGGTTATATGTGTTTGAACCAGATTTTACAGATCCCTTATTTAAAAGTTGGAAAACATTGACAAACGTGAAATATACAAATAGTTTTGGTGGCCTCTGTAATGGTGATATTTCTGATCTAGTGTCCTCAAAATCACCAGTTTGCTCTGGCCTATTACTCCTATTGGTAGCATATTGTTTACTCCTTATTGTGGTTGCCCTACCCTACAATTACATGAAAAGAAAAATTTAAAAATGAAAATGTGCTAAAATATAAAATACTTTTTTATTGTCAAAGATGGACTGATTACCTTCAATTCCTCTGGTGTCAAGGCTATGGCTTGTAGTATTGCATGCATTGTAGTAGGAACATGAGTATCTTACAAATTATGATTTTTTTTAAAATAAAGTGCTAAAATGTAATTAACAGTGCCCACAATGGGCTATGTGTTGCTAGTTTGCAATTGCACCGCATACAACTCGGTCCTGATGCGATCTACAATATAGGTGCACCAATCGAACCTCTCATGATGCTCACAACATATGATAGTGCCCAAAATAAAATTTTTGATCTTCCAAGCAGAATCAATCTTGCCTTGAAGAACCCAATCTTCAAAGTTGTATTCTTAACATCGATGATTGTTAACCCTCTTTTTGACTTGGCAACGAAAGCTACAAAAAGAAGTAGATAACAATTTACAAATTTGAAATTTTTAGCATTAATAGATTCTAAGACACAAGAATTATACCTGCCAAATATTTTGTGGTGAGTTGGTACATTTTCTTGAGGTAGCCTTTCTCTTCTATAGAGAAGCGAGGGTTATGCATAAGAGGTAGGACCCGAAAGGTACTTATAAAAAAATGGCGAAACTATTTCGAAACGACGACGAAATCTGTCGAACTGCATGTATGCTGGCATGGCGAATGATTTTAATTTTTCTCAAAAAATTGGCAAAAAAGGGCGAATTTTAAAGTTTTGCCGAACCAGGCCAAAAAGATACCGGCTACGTTTAAAATCTTGGCAAAATCTTGGACGCGAATTGCGGTCCGGTCATGGAACGGATGCATAATATGATCCGGTTTCGGATCGGATGCATTATATGGTCCGGATCCAAAATGGATGCACAATATAGTCCGGCCTCGAACGTGTTGCAAAACATGAAACGGTCTCGAGTCGGGTGCATAATAAGTACCGGTCTCGGATCGGATGCATTTTTATGATTGACAACGTTCAAAATTTGGGTATTCGAGTAAGAGATATGATATGGCATCTAGTAAAGATAAGGATTGTAGCACGACGCAACTTATCGCTATTGACGTTGTTAGGGGGAAAACACATGCAATATTGGCAAAGTTGATCCCACATAACTATCTATCCCACATAACTATTTATCCCACATGATTTAGTGTACTCTAATTTCAAAGCTTAAATAAGAAACTTCCTTCATAGTAAAGTAGGTGAAGATTCAAGACAAGAAGGGTGGCCTCTTTCTGACGGGTGTAGTAGGCAAGAAATCAACTACACCCGTCAGGAAGAAGACCAACGTGTCTTGTCCTGGATCTTGGCCTTTTACGACCATGGACCGGATGCAACGGATGGATGCATTTAATGTCACGATGGTAACATGTTCCCAGACACCGAACGAGTGCATTTATGCATCCAAGCACGGACGGATGCATTTATGCATTCGTGCATAGACGGATGCATTTATGCATCCGAGCACCAGACGGTTGCATATTATGCAACCGGTTTAAAATGGAGTATATTATGCATCCGGTTTCGGACGGATGCATATTATGTCGGGTTTTGGGCGGATGCAAACCATGCTCCGATGTTGAACCGGTTGCATAATATGCAACCGTCGGTACTCGGATGCATAATATGCTCCGATGTTAAACCGGTTGCATATTATGCATCCGATCGTTACCCAAAACATAAAATTCATTCGAGATAATGCTCGGCTTATGTTTTGCATCTGGGCACTCTCCAGATACATAATATGTTTCGAGTAATGGTCGGATGCATATTGTGTATCTGGTATATTGTCAGGGCATATTATGCATCCGTTTTGGAGGATGCATACTTTATTCTGGAAGCATTGTTTGGGCCGAACCGGTTGCATAAAACGCTCCTATCTCAAATCGGTAGCATACTTTAGTCCGACCGCCACCGTACTGCCACGTGTCTAATACTGCATGTCCCATCCTGCATGTCTAATACGATGTTGCCACGTGTCAAATATGTTTTAAGTCTATAAAAGGGCATCAACAGTCATTTTCCCATTTCATTTCTATGACAACTACAACCAGAGCTAACCTTTCTATCGACCTTTCAGTTTCCATTCCCAATCCTTTTTCTTCCACTTCCAACTACTTCCAATGGATACCCCTTCCATAATCCAACCAAAATTCAAGAATTTTACGTGCACTTTGATATCAGATCTCATGACAATGCCAGGGATGAACTTTCAGTGGTTGTATAACGTAGGTTTATCAACCCTCATTTCCATGCCACATTTTAGAATAGACAAAGTGCTCCTACAACATATTATCTCTGGTTATGACCATGACAGGGGTACTGTAAGCATTAATCTACGATCTAAAAATGTTGTTTTCAGCATCACCCCTGCAGATATTCACAGATTGATAGGTCTTCCATTTATTGGTTTTAATCAAGTGTCATCGAGGACACAACTTTCTCCAGATGACAAAGAACACCTCGATAACAATTACGGTCTTTCATCAGAAAATTTGGCAGGTATAAATCTTGTTAAATGTATTTTATTAATTTTCAATGTTTTAAATTTCTAAATTGACATCAAATTTTTTTATGCAACTTCTAATGCCAAAACAAAAAGAGGTTTAACGATTAACGATGTTAACCATAAAACTCTGAAGGCCATTATCGAGTTTTTCCAGGCCAGGCTTATTCTATTGGGAAGACCGAAAATTCTATTTTGGGCACTGTATTATATTGTTCAGTCTAAAAAAATCAAAAGTTTGATTGGTGTACCTATATTTCTGATCGAGTCAGGATTGAGTTGCACGCGGTCCAACTTGCAACCGCCAAGACTCAACCCCCAAGACTCAGCCCATTGTGGGCAGTGTAAATTATCTTTTAGCTTTATATTTTGAGTCTTTTCATAATTTGTCAACTGCTCCTGTACCAACTGTTATGCATTCAAAACTATTGTCTATTGCCATGACACCAGAGGAATTGAGGGTAATAACTACATCATTGTCTTTGACATACTATTTTATAGTTTACCATATTCCTTTTTTAATTTTTTTCATCTATATGCAGGCGAAGGCAAAAATTTCAAGGACTAAATAGATTGTTGCCAATAGGGGTCACAGGCCGGAGCAAACAGGTGATTCTGAAGATACGGGCTCTGAAGCAACACCTGTTACTATGCAGAGGTCACACAAACGTGCCAGGCAAGCAGCTACTCATGGGGTGTCTCGTACACCTAGGTTTGCACAAAATGTGCAAGCCGAATCTAGTGTGGCCAACCCCTCCCCCAATGCAGGATAATTGCATCACATTTCATCTGGTAAATCTATGATTCTATGTGTAGTTAATTAAAATTTAGATTTCTTTTTATTTTAAGCAGAATTGTAACAATTTTTTTTGACTATTTTTAGTTGATTCTCGTGATCAAGTAGTAACATCACAAGTTAGAGGGCATATGCCGCCACCACCTCCTCCACAAGCATCTCACTCACCGGTTACACGCAATCAACAACATGGACAGTCACAGCCTCAGCCTATGCGAGGGCAAGTCGTTGTTGGAAAATGTTTGTTTTCACAAGCCACTTCACGAAGTTCTGGGCATGGGATTTCACAACCACAGAGATCACAAAGACCAACAACAAGTTTGGCGGGAATTGGATTCTCTCAGTTTACATTTTCTACAAATTCACAGGCACCTGAATGTTCTGGATAGGGATTGGACAATATTCCACTTGATGATGATTACATGATGCAGGGCCAGATTGAAGGCTTCAGGGCAACAAATGTGCTTAAAGATAGAGCACGAGAAGAAGTCCCTACAGCTCAGCAGACATCAGAACCACCCACCCAAGGAGACAACCCTCATCCTCAAGGTCCTCAAACTGAGGATGATGTTGTCAATTTTAATGAAAATATTTCATTGGCAGCAAGTACCGAGTCAACAATTCAGGAGTTTGTTTTGAAGGATTTGCAGGAGTTGAAAGAATGGGAATATCGGGCAAAGGTCCTTATTAGGGAAATTAATGCCCGATATAAAAATTATGAAAAAAGAGATTCTATTTATTCTTTAGTCAAATATGAACCTGAAAAACTTGATGGCTTGCTAAAACAGACTACTTCAGGAATAGTTAAATCTGATTTTATTTATGAAGATGATGTCTTAAATGTTGTTGTTGGTAGATTGGAGAATGTTAATGTTGAAGCTCAAGCATTTTACAACTTATGGGCTTCTGATAAGGACAGGGTTGCAATTGTTGAGGCTACAAAAGAATTGGCTGAGGTAAAAAAGTTATATATATTCCAATTTTCTATTGCATTTAAATTTTTATATTTCTTGAAAATTTGTAATAATTTCAATATATCCCTTTTGAATTAAGTTTTCAATTTGTTTTGCAGTCAAACTTTGAAAACTTGAAAACACAGGTTAAGAGCATGGATGTCAATATTCTTACAACAAAATCATGTTTGATGAAATCAATGGAAATGAAAAAGAAAATGCAGTCAAAGATTTCAGAAAACAATCGTTTAAAAAAATACATCAGAGAGAAGTTGCATGAAGATCCGAAAAAGGTGCTTGATAAAATGATAGAAACGCTTCCAACAATACTTGAAGATCCAAACAAAGAAGAAGTTGCATGTGTGTCAAGTATTGTGAAAGTACGTGACAACCTTGTTAGAGTTGGAGCACTGCCAAAAGAAACAAAAGTTGATAAAGGAAAAGAAACGACAACTCCAAACACTAGTGAAGCATCCAAGCACCAATCAAAAGATTGAAATTTGAAAATGTTGACAATGTTTTTAAAAGACTGAAATATGTTATTTCTATTTGAAATTGGTATGTGATATTTGAGACTTGAGTTTGAAAATATTTTCAAAATACTGCAATATATTAATTTCTCTTTGAAAATTTTATGTTATATTTGAGTTTACAAATGTTTGAACGATGTAATTTCTGTTTGATAATGTTTTAAAAAGATTGGAATATTTATTTTCTGTTTGAAAATGTTATGTAGTAGAGTTAGAAAATGGTATGTAATATTTGGGTTTAAAGTGTTTGAAAGATGTAATATATGTCTTTTTGAAATAGTTAATTTGTAGTTATGATGCACAAAATTTGGGTTTGAAAATGTTATGTAATATTTGAGTTTGAAAATGTTATCTAATATTTGGGAATTTTTGTTTGAAATTGGTATGTAAAATTTGAGATATGAGTTGGAAAATGTTTAAAAAAAAATTGCAATATATTAATTTCTGTTTGAAAATGTTATGTTATATTTATGTTTACAAATGTTTGAATGATGTAATATGTTTCTTTTTGAACTAGTTGATATGAAACATTCTGTTTGAAAATGTAATGTAATTTATGTTTGATAATGTTTTAAAAAGATTGGAATATTTATTTTCGGTTTGAAAATGTTATGTAGTAGAGTTAGAAAATGGTATGTAATATTTGGGTTTAAAGTGTTTGAAAGATGTGATATATGTCTTTTTGAAATAGTTAATTTGTAGTTATGATGCACAAAATTTGGGTTTGAAAATGTTATGTAATATTTGAGTTTGAAAATGTTATCTAATATTTGGGAATTTCTGTTTGAAATTGGTATGTAAAATTTGAGATATGAGTTGGAAAATGTTTAAAAAAATATTGCAATATATTAATTTATGTTTGAGAATGTTATGTTATATTTATGTTTACAAATGTTTGAATGATGTAATATGTTTCTTTTTGAACTAGTTGATATGAAACATTCTGTTTGAAAATGTCATGTAATTTATGTTTGATAATGTTTTAAAAAGATTGTAATATCTAATTTTTGTTTGAAAGTGTAATGTATTTTTTGATTTTGAAAATATTTTGTAATATTTGGGTTTCAAAATGTTTGAACGATGTAATATAAATATTTTTGAACTAGTTAATTTGAAATTTTTTGTTTGAAAATGTTTTAAAAAGACTGCAATATCTAATGTCGGTTTGAAAAATATATGATGCACATAATTTGGGTTTGAAAAAGACTGCAATATCTAATATCTAATTTGTAGTTATGATGCAATATCTAGTTTTGTTTGAAAACATTTTAAAAAGACTGCAATAGCTTATTTCGGTTTGAAAAAGTTATGATGCACATGAAAGTTATGAAAAAAATAATTCATTTAAATAATATAAATCTGGAACAATATTCAAAAATCTGCTATCAAACCAATTTGTGTTTATCATTGTCAATGAAATGAGAGTTCAAAAACTAAGACCCAAACATAAAATTTTACAATCTACAAAAATGATTTAAGCCATGTAATTTTAAAGCAATAACGTGATTTAAAAAAATAATTCCTTGAAATAATATAAATCTGGAACAATATTCCAAAATCTGCTATCAAATCAATTCGTTATTATCATATTCCATGAAATGAGAGTTGAGACACTAAGACCCAAACATAAAATTTTACAATCTACAAAAAATGATTTAAGCCATGTAATTTTAAAACAATAATATGATTTAAAACAACAATTCATTGAAATCATATAAATCTGGAACAATATTGAGAAATTTGCTATCAAATCAGTTCGTGTCAATGAAATCATGGAAAATTATCACTATGGAAGCTGAAACATATCAGCTTGTCCAGAATCATTATGAAGCATAGCAAAAATCTGTGTCTCCACCATCTGATCACTGAAAGCATCATCATCGTCGTTATCAATCGTATTCAACGTTCCTCTTCTGTCTACCAAGGAACTCTAGTATTCCAACGCCCTGTCATACGAAAATGTATCCAACTGATATGAGGACACATAAATTCTTAAACAATTTTCTAAATTCTTGTCAAGTCTGTTGCGGATTTTAGATTTAACAAAAGCAAGTGCACTGAAAACTCTTTCATCTTCGACTGACCCCAAAATCATTGTTTCACATAATTCATATAAACGAAAGTATTCACTTATAGTATCTTTTAAGACTGTGCTTGGATACAATTTTTGCCACAAACGTGTAGTGGAACCAATCTCATGGATACTTGTCATATGTGATGTTTGCAAAACCATTGTTCTTCCAAAATGCGATGATTGTTCTTTCAAAAGTTCACTGTTGAGTAGACCATTAATTTCTACACCATTGACTTCCACACTCTTACTGAAATGGTCAATGAGATTACCCATATATTTAATAAACAACTCATTTGCAGAATCGTATTCAGTACAAGGCCCCCAAAACATGGGGTTAACCACACCCATGGACTCAAGCAACTCATCTCTCTGAAACCGTTCTCTTATCTCACCTATCAAAGTTTTTGCTATATTTGACAAATTACTCTTTGTTTTCTGTATTACAACATGAAATCTATTATGTGTTACAGGAACTTCTTCAAAATCTTCCACAACAATACTTGATTGCCTTTCAAAACAATAAACAGGTATCATATTTTCATGAACATTAATACAGAGATGATCATTGATGTCAAACTTCAAAAAGCTTTTTGGATTGTTCACGTTTATCAATGTATTCCAACTATCAAATACAGGTTCTGTAAAATCTGCATTAGACACATATAATGAATCAAGAAGCATGCATATTTGTTTTCTCATCCTCATAAAATCAACGATATAGATAGATCTCTCTTGTGCAAGATTAATTAATCTGTTCATTTCTTTTAACATTGGAAGAATACCACATAATGTCAAAAGTGTTTCCAAGTCAGTCAAACGGAACAACATATCTTTTGCCTTATCAACTATTATGCGATTTGCATGCATAAACCCTATCAGTGATTGATATTCTGCCAAAACTCTCTGAGCAGGTTGAAACAGTGAAATCCATCTTGTATCCACATATTTTAACAATTTTTTCCCTTCTGTAACTCCTAGTGCAAATTGCTGAAACTCTGCAAATATTTTCGGACTTAATGAGAAATAAGAATGAATATCACGAACAAGGTTTTCAACTTTAGCAACATTTGAAAATGTGCTCACAATTTTATATGCAAGATTTACTCTATGAGCCATACAGTGAATGGGGATCATATATGGTGCAACTATGGTTTGGAGTCGAACACATAGACCAGACTTGTGACCTTGCATAATAGCAGCTCCATCAGCTCCAACACAAATTAACTTTGTTGCAATGTCTATATCATTCATTCCCGCAATATTCTTTAAACTTTTAACAACAATTATAAATATTTTTTGCATTTGAACTTTCCAACATCTTATGTATTCCCAACAAAATAGGCCTTCTAACATGATTTTGAAATGTGTACACATGCATGCAAATCCAAGAAGTGTTATCCACAACTGTTACCTCATCAATAGAAAGTGAAATGAATTTGGCAAGTTTTACTTGCTGCCTTAGGTCTTCTTTCTCAACCAAAGATAAACATTTTGCCATTTCCCAACCACTTCGGTCTGACCAATGAGAACTAGGAAGGTTTTGCACATTAAAAAGGCATAATAGCTGCTTATAATCAATAAAATCGGACATTGGTCTACCTTTCTTGAGAATATTGTAAACAATGGCAAACTGCTTACTTTTTGAAGCTAAAATAGTCTTCTGTAATTTGTCAAATTGGGCTCCAATTGTTCCACCTTTCTCAACAAGAGATTGTTGTTGCTTTAAGTGATTGTCATATTCTATAGCATATCTTAAATGCATACATTCTGATGCATCCTTCCACTTAACTTCTTTACTAACTTCACCATTACTTTTTATAACTTTAACATAACATTTGCCAGCATGTTTTTCAATTGTATCAATCTTGTTTTGAAGCCTATGATCCTTACCAAGTCTCCAACTGCAAATTTTGCATCTACATTATTTTTCATCAATTTGGTTATCCTCAGTCATGACAGGCTCAAGCCAGGGAAATATTTCTGCCCATTCTTTCCTAAATCCCCTTCCAAGTATCCAGAGAGATGCTTTTCTTTTTTTGGAATTTTTGGTTGAAGATTCAATTGACGCTTGTAATGATTTTGATTTATCACTTTCATTTTCAATTGTGATGTCATTTTGCGTGTTGTCATCAGGTGTTTGTTGGATGTCATTTCTAAGGGGATTTTCAATGAAAGTCATCTCTTCTTGGGGAATATCTTCAAGTGGAGGCATATCAGGATCGATAGGGTATTCTGCATAGTAGGATACCATAATATTTTTTATCACTATTTGATGAAAAAATTTACAAAAAAATATACAAATCATCAATCAAGCACATACTAGGAAGTAAAAAATCATTTGTACCTTGAATTTGCATAGATGTCATTGGCTCATCGCATTTCAAAGTTTGGCTAAAATATTTGAGGATACTCTTTTCAGCAGAAGATTTGGTGCCCTTCTTTCCATCACTAGGTGACAATTTACTAGTGACAAAATAAAGTTAAAGAGGGTGTATTTTCTGGAGGACTTTAGATATTATTGTAAATAGAATAAACAATTGTTGGGTAGTAAATTATACATACTTTTTTCCAACCATTCTTTATTGTGAATTTATCAGTTTATGCCACTAGTTATTATTCTGGTGAAAGCACTCTAACAGAGAAAAAGAGCATCAATATGTCAATAGAGAACCAAAGCATTTACTTATGTATAATCTTAGCAATAAAAAAATATCTTAATTAAAACTAAGAATCAAAGCAAAATAGAGAAAACAAGGGAACAGACTCAACAGAGCAATGACAAAACAGAGAAAAAAAAGGAACACACTCAACAGAGCAATGACATTCAAAACGTGGAAAAATAACAAGCAGAACATGGCAATATAAAGAAAAGTAGAGAAGTGATAGAGAACCTGGTGCTAAAAGATATTATGTCCGTATGCAAAGATACTGGTTTCGATCGCACGTAGACAATGATCCTGGTAAACACAGTCCGTTCGGTTGCACGAAAGTGTCCGAATTCAGAAATGGTTCCGTCCGATTGCACATAAGTGTTCGGATTCAAAAATGGTTTCGTCTGGTTGCACGAAAGTGTGCGGGTTCTGAAATGGTTTCATCCGGCTGCATAAAATCCTGCCCGATTGCACGGTTGTATCCGAAAGCATAAAAAATCCGTTCGGTTGCACGGTAGTGGCCGAAAGCTGGGAAGGCATCGTTCGGCTGCATAGTAGGTTACGGATACAAAAGTGTCCGACCGGTTGCACAGTAGGTTCCATCCGACTGCAGAGCAAGACACAGTTTGGCCGGTTTCAGAATTAGTCCCGTCCGATTGCAGAGCAGGACACTATTTCGATCGGTTGCAGAATTAGTTTCGTCCGATAGCAGAACAGGACACTGTTCCGTTCGGTTGTTGAATATGTTGCGGTCGGTAGCAAAAAAGGTTTCGATGTTGTGACGAATTGTGTAGGTATTTTCCCTAGGGTGTTAATTATATATAGAGGTATACTTGGCGAGTTTGGCGGGATAATTTTGAAATTCTAAAATTTTAGGGCTAAAAGGGTACTTTATTTAGGCGGGATTACTTGCGAATTTTTTAAAATATTCGTGATACTCTCATCAAAGGACGGCTAACCGACACCGAAAATTTATTTTTTCCCAAAAATTTTGGCTACATGGCCGACGTCCGGGTCTCAAAAATTTTGCGAATTTGAATTTTCGAAAATGGGTTTTTTCGCCCCAATGGCGAAGTTTCACCGCTATGCATAACACTGACAGAGAGCTAACACTTCACTTGCACTGGAGGACAATCATCGAAAGGAAGATTTATCAATTTGTGAATGTCTGCAGCTGTGATGGTGAATGACAGATTTCTATTCTATATTTTTATTTTGAAAATGGCCTTGTCATGGTCAAAATCACCAATAATATGTTGCAAGAGGACTTTATCAGTTTTAAAATGTGGTATTGACACCAATGTTGTCAAACCTGCATCTTCTAACCACGATAAGTTCATACCTAGGGTTATTAGAAAATCTAAAATTAAAGTGCAAGAAGGGTTCTTAAAATTTGGAATAGGGGTGGAAGTGGTGGCCATTGCTAGAAGTTGGAAACTTGGAAATAGGATAAACGAGAGAAATTGGTTGCTCGATAATGGTTTGCTCTAGTTGGGTGCAGTCGTAGAAATAAACTCAAAAATGATACTTGATGCCCTTTTATAGATAAAATAGATGGAGTCAACATGTGGCAGAATTGTATTGGACATGCCGTATGGGTGACCGATTGTGTGACACATGGTAGGTGGTCAATGGTGGACCATTTTTTGCATGCAGACCTTATTTTGCATCAGGCAAGACACCAGACCATATTGTGTATCAATCCCGATACTAGACCATTTTTTGCATCAGGCCACTTCTTGGACCATATTATGCATCAAACTAGACCTTGAACCTTATTATGCATCAGACCTAACCCCCAGACATTATTATGCATCAAACCCAACCCTCGTATCTTATTATGCATTAGACCTAACCCTCGAACCTTATTGCGCATCAGACTGGACCCTTGGACCTTATTATGCATCAGATCAGACCCTCGAACCTTATTATGCATCAGGACAAATACCTAGACCTTATTATGCATCATACTAGACCCTAGACATTTTTATGTATCAGACCGAATCCCTGACCTTATTATGCATCAGACCTGACCCTTAGACCTTATTATGCATCAGACCTGACCCTTAGACCTTATTATGCATCAGATCTAACCCTTGAACCTTAGTATACATCAGACTGGGTTCAGACCTTAGTATGCATCAAACCAGATCCAAACCTTAGTATGCATCAGACTGAATCCAAATATGGTTATGCATTAGACCGTATTCGAATCATTTTTTCCACCCAGTCTAGCCAAAACTATCAAAGTCATAATATTTTCCCAATTATTTTTAGAAACCAAAGTAATTTACCATTTCCTTCGACGTGAGGTTGACCAAGATTCATTGCAATTTTGAAACGGATTCGCCTATTTTTTACAAGTACGTTTCAGATCCGACCCCTTATGCATAACCCTGCACTAGGATGAGTAAATATTCTAAGAGACCTACACACATTGAAAAATCAAAATCACCAATAACACCCACTTACTCATTTGAAAAAGAGATAAAATAGCTATTCTTTTTTTGAAATGAAGCTTTGTTGAGGCACTGTATCCTTGCATCCTAGAGACTCTTTATTTCTTTTTAACCCTTCATCACCTCCATCATTTTCATCTCTACCACAAACTATTCTAGTAGATAAATTTTGGATTATCCTGGATTCTAAAGTAATACCTTTATTAGATAATTTCCAATGACTACAAGCTCCCTTACATCCTCCTATGGAATCTTTGGCAATGTCTACCATAAAGAGTTGATCTTCAGATATCATAATATTATGTTTGAACTCTCGTCTCCTTGGTGTTTGATATCTACAATTTTTCACTATCTTATGTGCTACTCGTATCCAAACAAAAGGAAGCTCATTGCCAAAATGCCAAATTATTCTCCATATTTGAATCATTATCTGAATAATCTAATGAATGAGGACTAAAATTTCCTTGTTGCTTGTCAAATAATAAACAAAAAACCTTCACAATTCACCAAGTAAACTTCTCTTGATAGTTTATGATGAAGGTGAACATATTCAAAAATCAAATCATTAGAAATAATCATAAGGCAGTCATATGGCCAAATTGTAAAGAACCAACATATTCCACATGGTTTTACCATGTGCTTAGACCTTGATTTTTTAATCTACCACAAATTCATACACCTGAATCATTTATTGAGACAATTTTGGCAGCTTGCGTGATTCCTTTCTATATATATATAGTTTTCTTGAAAATTTTATCATCATGCCTTGGGAAATTTTCAACTATGATTGCAATATTTATTATTGTGTTTACTATTATGGTCTCTGTTCTTTTTATTTCAGTATCACATTGTGAATAATTTTCATGCAAATGTTTCAAAATATTTCAAAATCATGCTATCATTTTATTAATGGGCATATAGAGGTCATCTTATGCTATATATTAAGTCAAAAATTCCTCCGTAAGTGGAAGGGGAAAGCCTAAACTAGCCATAATGTTTGACTTGCAAATAATAAGACCAACCATAACCTAATTAAAGAAGCTTAATTTTTCTTCATAAGTGCATTGAATGCATCCTTGAACACTAGCAACTTATATTTTGTTACATAATGAAAGAGATAAGCTTACTTACAATAGAAGCTATGCATTTTCTAAAGCACTTGTTTATGTACTCCATTGTAAAAGAACTATGTCTGCCACAAAAATGCCATACACTTACACTTTGTAGAAAGAGGTTTTAGGGACTTTGTAAATCTGAGTGTTACAAAAAGTACATGGAATCAAAAGTGATCTTGGCTGATTGTTCTTACTTCTTACTACAAGATTCTATAATGAGCTCAATCAACAGATATCTACTAATTCTTAAGCATAGATGCATGGTAAACAAATTTTATCTGCCTTGTCTTTTTATCCAATGCATTATAATTTCAATGGGAAATATTCCCGATTTTGTATGATCCAACTCAATGCAACAATATAATATTTAAATTTAACATACAAGCACATAATCAAGGGGCTTAATCCAGAGAATTTCAAACAAAATTAAACACAAGATTTTAGAATTTTAGATAAAATTAGACACAAGATCTTATGGTGTTTCTATCTACTTCTTCCTACCATAATCAAAGGAGGTGGATTTTTGATGACCACCAGGATGAGTAAAGCTTCTAAGAGGTCTACACACATGCAAAAATCAAAATCATCAGTAGCACCTACACATGAGTAGAGCTTCTAAGAGACTTGCACACAAAGGCTATTTTGATTGTTTTTTGACTCATTTGTAATTCTTTTCTTTAAGGATAGATGATCACATGAAAAATTTGTTTTGCAGGTTTGAGGATGGACACAAATATATGAAGGGCTGACTCTTGTGACAATACAAAGGGTAGGACACGAAGTTCCTCTTCATCAGCCTCAGAGGGCTTTCATTCTCTTCAATTCATTTTTACAAGGAAAATAGATGCCAAGCTTGACATCATCTTCCTAAACAGAAGCTTCAAATGCATTTTAAGAAATATTTTGAATCTTGATATTTCTTAGCCTAAGGCTAATTTGTTGAAATTAGATTCCTTTCTTAAAGGATTATATTCTTATTTAACTGGTCATTTTTTCCATATTGTGAAGAGGTTATTCTTTCAATAGCATGTAATATATTCATACTGGCTAAAAATCTTGATTTTCTATTAGAATACCCATAAAAGGAAAAGGGGGTGAATACCTATCACACAAATTTCATTACCTTTTCACCATTCTTATGATTCAAGTTTGTAATACGATTGAATGTAATATGATTCATTGCATTTAACATATTCAATATATGTTTGTGTGTCTCAAACTACAGATACCATCAAGCCTGAAGACGTTGGGCTTGACGAGATAGAAATATTGAATATGTTAAGAATATTTATATATTTGCGTCACAAAATATTTTATGGGTCATTTTTTATATTTTTTGATTTTTTTATATATATTTTTAAAAAGTCACTCTAAGAGGGTAGTTTTAAACCACCTTTTTAGGGCTTTTTTTTTTTGCTTGATAATAAGGGGTTTTACTCGAGTCCCCCACCCTTGAAAAATAACTTCTCTTTTTTTAGAGCTTAAGAGTTTACAAATAGATACACTTCTTATCTCAATTGAGATGCTATAGCTAGAAACCTACATCATTTTACATACAATGTCTAAATTCTTGATTTTCAATTTTTGGATCTTTTAAAATCTTTGTATAAATACAATTACTCCAAAATTTAGTATCTTTCTTGACATTTTCCTATAGCAGCCTTCACAATGCCAAAATTTCACCTCTACTATATATGCCTTGCATCTTAGTAGAGTAATATTTCAAAGACATCGGAATATCATAGTCTGCTTTACCAAATTTGGATTGCTAGTTTCCTTCCTAAAACATAAGTGCAACCACAAAAATTATAATAAATAGTCTAAATAAAAACACATTATTGTTACAAAATAAAAAAAACATTACCAATGGAAAATATTAAAGTAAATCTTACTGACAATAGATTTAGACAATCAACATTTTTTGTCATCTTCAACTAAACTTTCTACTTCCTCTAACCATGGAAAGGAGAATTTAACTTCACGATCCTCAATCAAAACCCCTCTATTGGCTAGCTTATCTGCACATTTGTTTCCTTCCCTTAATATATGTGTAAACTTAATTTCTTCAAACTCTTTAGCAAGATCTTCTTGAATTTCCATGATTATCTCTTGTATGTTCCATGGAGCCTTTGCTTTCCTCAAAATTGCATTTATTACTATGAGAGAATCACCTTCCATCCATATTCTATTCCATTTCATTTATTTACACATTTTTAACCCTTCTAAAGATACCTAATCTTCAGCTTCATTATTTGTCTTAAATCCACTATTAAAAGCATAATGAGATAAAATCTCTCCTCTATTACTTCTAATTATTCCTCCTCTTGCTGGTCCTGGATTTCCTTTAGATGCTCCATAAAAATTCAATTTAACCCACTCTACATCTGGTGGTTTCCACTTTATATTCTTTGCCTTATTTTTGCTTCTCTTGTACCCAACATCATAATTCCATTTAATGACTCGAATCCATCTATCAAAACTCTCTGCTTCCAAATTAGGGATTGGGTGAGTTGATAGGGTTGGTTTAGACTCCTCTATGGTTAAACATATCTTGTTTTTTATTACCTCTAAACTAATTTCCTTTCATTTAAATATTCTTATATTCCTTTATAGCCATATAGTCCAAAGTATTGTATCTTTTTAATATCCCATATTGTTTGTAAAGCCTCACTTTTATAAGTGCTTTACCATTGCTTTAACCAATCTTCAATTCTACTATTCATCACCATGAATTTACCAAAAATATTAAGAATCCATTGCCATATATTCTAGACTATTGAGCAATGTCCCAAGAGATGGTCAATACTCTCCTCCTCCTTATTACAGAAAACATATTGAGAGGGGCCATGAAAATCCCTTTTCATAAGGTTATCCCAAGATAAAATGCTTTTATGACCTACTAGCCAAACAAACATTTTAACTTTAGGAATGCTTGGGCTATCCCAAATATCTCTCCATATTCTAGTGATATTATTATTATGTTGGTGTTGAAAATTATATCCACTTCTTGTTGTGTATTCTCTTGAGCTATTCAACTCCCAAATGAATTTATCCTTGGCACCCCTTAGAATAATCACAGTTGTTATCTTTCTAATCAATTGCCTCATAGCATCAATGTCTTGTATACTTGTAAAAAAATGTTCTTTCCATTTGTATCTTCCTTCTCGATCCTTGTAAAAAATATTTGAAACCCTATAACCATATTTGTCTTCAAGCAATATCATCCAAGGTTTCACAACTGGACCTAAATTGAGTGGTTTTTTATCACACCAAGTATCCATCTCTAGTTCCCACCACTAATCATAAGATCAATATATTTTTTTAAACCATTCCAAAGAGCAGAACCATTTGGAAGAGAGAATGTAGTAAATATTAAACTTGGGTCATTAGGATCACCATACTTAGAAGAATTCTTGCCCATTGTCTTTGACTCTCTTTGTACAACCTCCAGATGACTTTTCCCCTAAGAGCTAAGTTTGCATATGTAAGAGATCTTAAACCAAGACCTCCCCTCATTTTATCATCACACAACTTGCTCCATTTCACCAAAGAAAATTTCCTTTTATCATGTAAACCCGACCATAAAAAGTATTACATAATTTAGATTAAACTTTTTTCAACTGATTTTGGCATAGAATACAATGACATATAATATGTTGGAATGGCTTGTAAGACTGACTTAATTAACTACACTCTTCCTGCTAATGATAACCATCTACCTTTCTAATCTAGAAATTTATTTTAAACTTTACTAATAACTGGATTCCATAAATCTATCCTCATTCTTCCCTCAAATAAAGGCATCCCTAGATAAGTTGTTGGCAAATTTGCCTCCTCCATTTGAAGCAACCTGTAAATTCTTGCTTTGTTATTAGCAAGAGTGTTAAAGACGTAAATTTTAGATTTAGTCCTATTAATTTTTTGCCTTGAAGCTCTTTCGTACTCTTTAAAAAAGTTATTCAAAGCTCTGACCTCATTTATCCTTGCCCTTCCAAAAAGGGTTGTATCATCTACAAAAAGTTTATGGATGATGTTATCGATGTTATTACTAACCTTAAGTCCACTTATAATACCATATTTGTAAGCCTTCTTTAAGTTACTACTCAAAACATCTGCCATAATAATGAACAAATAAGGAGATAGAGGATCTCCTTGTATAAGGTCTCTCTTGGGTTTAAAAGATTCTGTCACTAATCCATTGACCAACACTAAATAAGAAACTATAGAGACACAATATTTAATCCATCTAACCCATTTCTTCCCAAAACCAAACTTATCTAAAACTACAAAAATAAAATCCCATTTAATCCTATCATAGACTTTACTCATACTAAGTTTTAAGATCATAGTTTTCTCTTTTCTTGAAGTTGTTGAATGTATAACTTTATGAGCTACTATGATCCCATCCAAAATTTGTCTCCCTTTCACAAATCCTCCTTGCTCTTCTGAAATGATTTTATCTAACAATAGCCTTAATATATTCGCCATCACTTTGGAAATAATCTTATAAGCCATATTACATAGGCTTATGGGTCTAAAAGAATCAAACAATTTAGCATCCTTATTTTTTGGAATTAGGGTAAGATAAGTTGCATTTATTTTATAAGTAATGTATTGTTTTACCCTAGATTGTTTCACTACCACCAATAAAGAATCCTTCACTATATCCCAATAATGTTGGTAAAAAGTTGAAGAGAGCCCATCTGGACCTAGGGATTTATCCTTAGTAAAAGAGAAAAGAGCTAAATTAACTTCTTCTAGAGTAATAGGCTCCATCAGTTTCCTATTGTTTTCATTTTTTATAACTGAAGGAACATCTTGAAGAAGTTTATCATTAATAACTTCGGTCTCCTCTGAACCTCGAATATTTTGATAAAACAACTTTACCTCTTTTATAATTTCACTATGATCTTCAATCCAAACCCCTTCTATTGATTTAATTCTACTAATTCTAGAATATGATATTTGTACTATAGCCATCCTATGAAAAAAATTGTATTTTTATCTCCTTTTAACCAAGTCTGTCTTGATTTTAATCTCTAGAATTTCTCTTCCTTACTCAAAATATTATGATAATCACTAAGAAAATATCTTTCCTCTGAGCTTGTATTATTTTCATCACCTTTTTGGAATTTTGAAAGTTTATCTTTTAGTTCTTCTTTCTTCTAAAAAATATTTCCAAAGGTGTTCTTGTTCCATTGTTTTAATCTAGATGTCAATATCATTACCTAAAGAATTCCATGTTTGAGCTATCATGTCAATAAATTGAGGATGGTCTTCCCACATCTGCTCATATTTAAAATATTGTCTTTTTTTGAATTCACTTACCATCATTTTAACTCTTATTGACTAGTGATCTGAACCAATCCTTGTTAAAGTATATATTTTAGCATAACTTCCTTCATCTAGCCAATGATCTGAGAGAATGCATCTATCTAATTTTTTTGTTATTAGGTTTTGGCCTCTCTTGTTTTTGGTCCACGTATAGTTGTCTTCTTCAAACTCAACTTCCCATAGATTGTTGTTTTGAATAAAATCTGAGAAATATTTCATACTTTGGGTTAATTTTCTAATTCCCCTAAATTTTTCATTCAACTTGGTTATGGTATTAAAATCTCCAATGATCATGAATCAAGTTTTTTGGTCTTTAATTATCATAAAGGCTTCAATCCCACTCTAAAATTATAATCTACCTGACTGAGTTGTAGGTTCATAGAAACTGATAAGGATAAAATAGATATCTGTAAAGTAGCAGATGACTAAAGAGGCTATCCAATGCCTAGTTTTATGAATGGTTACACAAGAGGCTCTAGAAGGATTCCAACAAGTTAGGATTCCCCCTACCACTCCTTCAGAATCCATAGCATCCCATTCACAACTTACCCAAATTGCTTTCATAGTTTTTGAAACTTCTTCTTTTGTCATTTTAGTTTCCTTGCTACATAGAATATCAGGTTTATTACTTAAACATAGGTTTGTAATACACATATGCTTTGAGGTCGCATTAGCACCCCATATTTTCCATGAGATTATAATCATGTCTCATTAGGGGCTTTTGGCCCCTATTGCGTATTACCAATATCAGTTTTTTGTTTGGTAAAGAGAAGTTCAACCAACTTAGTTTGTGTTCCTTTCTCTATGTTAGCTTTTGCTTCCTTGGATCTTGCTTGATAATTTGAGGGTTTTCCTCTTTTTGTATTACCTATATCAGGAGTAGGTCTTATTATTCTATTCCTCAATATTCTTTCACAATTTTGTTTTTCAACATATTTATCCTCTCCTAGCTCTATTATAGAAGCTTTTGACTTATCCTGCTCATTTTTTGGTATTTCCTTATTAATAGTAGAGGTATTAACTTCTAAAACTGAATTTTCTTTACCAATTATTTTCTCCTGAATGGTGCATGGTACTTCAAGAGAGTCTTCAAAATCTTATGAGACACATTCCTTAGGTTCATCGAGAATGTTCTTCCTTAAATTAGGATCATTTTGAATAGACGGTTCCTTGCTAATATGTTAAAATTGTTGTATTGTGTCCTCTAAGTTTTGATCTATTTTTTCTTCATTGGCTAAAGCCTCAAAAGAATTAGAATTTCTTCCAATATCCTTCCTTATTGGTCTCCACTGTTCATTTTCTTTTATTTTTTTAGATCTATTTTTTGGAAGTTGAAAACCATCTTTATCTATAACCATTGTAAATTTCTCTTACGATTTTCTAAAAATGATTTTGTTGGGCTCTTCTTAGGGCATGATCTCTCAAAATGCCCCACCTCATGAAATATTCTACATCTAAAATATATGTTTTCATAATCTAAAGTTTGGGTCCACATCTTATCCCAATACCTAAGAATGATTGATTCTGATAAAGCTTTACTTATATCAATCATGACCAATATTCGAGCATAAATAGCCAAAAATCCATCTTTTGTTGTATTCGAAATCTCAAGGAATTCTCCTAGAGAGTTGCCAATTGCCTTGAAGGTATCTAATTCGTAAAATTCAATGGGTAACCCAAACATCCTAACCTAGACTAATACTAGGGATAGATTTACATTTTCAGGTGAAAAGCCTTCATACCAGCGGGTAAGGAAGCCCTGCTCTTCCCATAAACCAAGGACTCCATTTTAGGATTCTTTCTCTTTCTTCCCTAGAAAAAAATGGCTAGGAAAAAACCTCTGGGAAGAAATTATAGAATCACTCCTGGAGACTTCCAACTCCTATCAATCCATTTTCTCAAGGCTGAAGCCCCTGGCCAATTCCCATTAAATTAACCAAAAATTGCCCTATCTTGGAGCGATGAGGATCTCTCTAAGGTGCGCTCACTAACCTCTACTACTAGGGATGATTCTAATTTTTTAACTATAAATCGATCCATGGAAAGGAAACTAAAACTCAAAATTTAATGAAATTTATCTGAAAGTCCTATAGTAAATATAATATTTGATAAAAAAACTTATTAAAATTTTCATGCACAATTTCTAAGATAAAGAAAGGGAAAAAATAACTTAGCTGAAAAATTCTTTGTCCAGATAGAATGTCTTGCCTTGCTGAAGTCCTAGATCTTCATTGCTTTTCCCATCATTCGAACCGTAGTTGGCAATATTTGCAATTTCATTTTTCATGACTTGAAAAATTGTCATTGTGTTTTGAATGGTTTACTTCACAAGGTCGTATCTCCCTCAATATTGCTTAAATGTTTGCATATGACCACTCATTTTAAATCTATTCAAATTCTACACAGGTTGGTCCAAGAATCAACTGAATCAAATAAATCTTTGCGAAGATATGGCTCCTAAAGGATGAGATATTTTTCAAGAAAAAACCCTAATCCTTCGCACTTTACAATTTTGTTTTTCGTAACTCAAAAAATTGTCAATGTCCTTGTTCTAAATTGTTGACTTCACAGGGTTGTATCTCCCTCAATATTTCTTAGATTTTTGCATATGACCACTCATTTTAAAGCTATTCAAATTTTGCACAAGTTGGCCCAAGAATCATTTGAATTCAATAACTCTTCGTAAATATATGGCTCCTAAAATATGAGACATTTTTTATGAAAAAACCCTAATCCTTCACAAATCTCTCTTAGGGATTTTTTATTTATTGGATTTTTTATATATTTTTTAAAAGTCACCCTAAGAGGGCGGTTTAAAACCACCCTCATAGTCCTAAGAGGGTGATTTAAAACTGCCCTCGGAGACCCTAAGAGGATGCTTTTTGAGGCGGTTTTTAGCTGTTGTTGTATGGGCACAAATTTTATATGATGCCCTCGTAGATAGTGGTTGAATAACCACCCTTAAAGGCATTTAAGTGCAGTTAAAAACCATCATTAAAGCCCTTTTTTGGTGTAGTGCGAAAGGAGAAAATGTGTGTTTGTGTTCTTTCTAAAATTTTGAGAAGTAAGAGATGTGCGTAAGATAATTAATGGTTGTATGAACACCATAAATGATTTTCATATGATATCTACCTCATCTCACGAGGACCCTTAATAATCAAAAGATCAAGAAACAAGAAGTGAGAGCAAATCAAGATTCACAAATAGAAAAAATAATGTATATCCTTTGTCTTAACAAAAAGGAGAAAGAAAACTTGCAAAGGACAAGGATATACAAAAATAACTATATAATAAAATACAAAAGAGGAATGAATGAGAAATGCAATTATATAAAAATGTAAAGAGATGTGCCCTAGGTTGGGGATTCAATAAGCATCAGAGCCCTAGTGTGAGTGCAATATATGTGAGCTAGAACCTAACTATGTTTCATCACTTGCTATCCTTGTGAAGTACCCAATATTATATATGATAAAGCAGTCATGCAAGTATGATTACGCAACAATGCAATTATATGACAAGCAAATATGCAGATGGAATAGAATGTTAGGTAACTAATGTAAGATATGATAGACAGTCATGCATTATGAGCAAGTAAACCAATTTTAATATGAAAAATGAAGATACAAACTCATGCATAATATCTTTTTAAGTGCATTGTGTTCATTAATTCTTTTAAATATTTATCATCTAACGATGCTAAATGATAGGATCCTATGCCAAACTTGGTCATTATGACAAAGGGGCCTACCCAATTGGGTTGAAACTTGCCTTTTAGATCTATGTGAGCATTCGTGTTCTTTTGGTTTTCTTTGAGGACAATATCTCCAAACTCAAAAGATTAACCGTGAACTCTATTGGAATAAGATCACTTGAGCCTATTTTGATAGGCTCGAAGATGCTCTAAGGCATGAATGCACTTTTCATATAAATGATATTCATCATTGACTGAAGCATATTGCAACAAGATACACAATGAAGGAACCTCTAACTCAAATGAAAAACAACCTTGGTCCCATAGACCAAGACATACAAAGAGGCATCTATAGGATTTCACACACTAGTACGATAGGTCCACAAGGTAGGATAAAGCTACATATGCCAGTCTTGATCAGTATTACTAACCAAATTCTTAAGGATCTTAACTAAATACTTATTAGATGCTTTGGATTTATCATTACCTTGAGGGTAATACGAAGTTGACCACTTGTGTTGAATCTTGTACTTAGCATAAAGCTTATGGACATCCTTGTTCTTGAAAGGAGTGCCATTGTTAGAAATAATTATTGAAGGAATATTGTATCTATAGAGGATCTAGTTGAAGATGAACTTGGAGACCTGATCTTGAGTCACCATAGCCAAGGGTATGACTTCAACCCATTTAGTGAAGTACTTTTTTGTCATAATGATAAACTTGTAACCATCAGATGATGTTGGGTTAATTTTCCCTATGATGTCCAATACCCACATGGAAAATGGCCAAGGAGAAGAAATAACCTGAAGATTTTAAGGAGCATGAACAATATTGTCATGGTGTTGACACTTGTCACACCATAAAACATAGTCACATGCATATTTCTCCATGGAAGGCCAATAATATCCCATCCAAAGAAGCTTCTTGGTAATGGCATTGCCACTAAAATAGCCTCCACATGATACTTCATGATCTTCACTAAGAGTTATTCGGGATTCATTAGAGTTAAGGCATCATAAGAGGATACCTTCAAAAGAGCATTAATATAAATTATTGGCAATTATAATGAATCAAAATGCTCTTTTACGTAAAATCTTATGTTGATTGTAGTCTAAACCATCAGGAACCGAACCACCCTTAAGGAAATTAAAGATGTCATTATACCATGGCTTATATGGGGAAGCTCTGATGGTTAGAACATCTAATGGAATAAGACTAGAAATAAGTGACATGGACTCTTGAAGTTGTCTAATAATAATCGACACTTGATCATCTTCCAACTCCAAGGGAAACAAGGATGTAGCAATGGCCATGGCATTCACATGGTAGTTGGAGGATCTAGGGATAGAATATATGGTTACTTGATCAAACATGGAAAAAATATTTGTGACAATATCTTTGTAAGGTTTTAGCTTATCATCATGAGTCTGATAAACATCATTGATCTGATTAATCATAAGTTGAGAGTCACCAAAAACTGAAATAACTCTAACCTTCAAGACTAAGGCTACTCTAAAACCTAGGATCAAGGCTTCATACTATGTAGTATTATTCAAGCAAGATAAATGAAGCTTGAATGAAAGGAGAATGAGCTATTTTTATGGGGTAGCTAGAATGATTCCAACACCAACATACTTTAAGCATCGGGCTCTATCAAAAACAAAGTCTAAGACTCTAGCTAATTGTCTTCTAAACTAAGGCATTAGTCAGTAAACTTGATGATTAAGGGATGGGTTGACTCTAAGGGAGTGGAGGCTAGATAGCCTTCTAACCTATAAAGGTTAAGTTAAACTTACTAAGGGCTAAAACCTACTTAGAAGCTTGACCTGAAAGAAGGGGCTTAGACATTAAGTAGCACAGAGGATCAAACTTTGCAACAACCAATATCTTATGGTTAAACATGTAGTGTCTTAACTTCTAAGAAGCAAAAACTATAAGGAGGTAAATCTTCTCTAAGAGGGTGTACCAGGTTTCATAGCTAACCAAGGTTCTACTGATATAGTAGATGGCTTGCTCTTTATTTTGATAATCATGTTGATCCAACATGGCTCCCAAAGCATGAGTTTTGGTTGTTATGTAAAACATCAAATGCTTATTTTATCTAAGGGGAACTAAGATAGGTTGGGAATTAAGATACCTTTTGAGTTCATCAAAAGAATATTGACACTCAAAATCCCACTAGAATACTACATATTTCTTAAGGAGCTTACAAAAGGGCTAATACTTATCGGTTAACTAAGATATGAATCGATGAATAGCTTGAAGTTTACCTTACAAGATATGCAACCCAGTTAGATTACAGGAAGGAGGTATGTTAATGATAACCACTATATTAGCTAGGTCTACTTCAATGCCTCACCTAGACACAATAAAACCTAACAACTTGCCAAATGTGAATCCAAACACACACTTGGAGGGTTTAAGATGAACCTTGTATTGTTGAATCCATTCAAAAGTTGTCTTAAATCTTGAAAATTATCCTCTCGATGTATAAAATGATCCAAAATATCATCCACATAGTCCTCAAAAATATCATTCATCATATCATGGAAAATATAAGTCACAGCCCTGTGATATGTGGCACCAGCCTTCTTCAAGCCAAAAGACATAACTTTATAATAGAAGATACCCCATGGAGTAATGAAAGCTATCTTGGCCTGGTCCTTAGGGGAAACCATGATATGATTGTATCCTGAAAATCATCCATGAGCAAAAGCATTTCAAATTTGGTAGTGAAATCTATGATCATATCTATGTTGGGGAGAGAAAAATTGTCGTTGGGACATGCTAAGTTAATGTCTCTAAAGTCAATACATATTCTGATTGTTCCTATATGTTTAGATACAAGAACGATATTGGAGATCCAATAAAAATAGTCAATGGCTTTGATAAAATCAACATCAAGGAGTTTTTGGAGATCCTCCTTGACAAAAATGGCAACCTTAGGATGCATCTTCCTAAGTTTCTACTAACAGGCTTCACACTAGGCTTAACTACCAAATGATGCATAACAAGGGAGGGATCAAGCCTTGGCATGTTGGCATATGATCAAGCAAAAATATGAAGAAATTTCTTCAACATATTGGTCAATTTCTCTTGCTTGTATATGGACAAGGTTTTGCCTAACTTAAGGATTCTAGGGCTCTCCTCAGAACTTATATTAATATCCATGGTCTCCTTGATGATAATATGAGACTTACTCTCATAAGGAGGTAGGGAAAGGATCACTCCTAGTTGCTCAAGGTCCTTAGGAGACATAGAGATGAAATCCCCTTAAGAACTATAAGAATAAATATGTGCAACACAAGGGACTGACCCATCACAAAAGTTATTTTAGAGGATATCCTCATGATCCATGTCACAAAGAGTGTCCCCTTCAGCATACTCCCTTGGGATCGTAACTAACTTAGGATGCACCAAAGTTATCACATTGCAAAACATAATTTCAAAGGGATAAGATGGTCCCTCATCCTCATCACTCCACTCCAAGCCTTGATGATCCAAATATTTAGCATAAGTAATGATGTGATCATCATCATAAAATGACAAAGGTTGGTTTTATTGGGTATGTAGCCTATGCCACATCTCCTAGGTCAAAAATTTACTTCCAAATATTCTTGAATACCTTTCTATTATGGCTCCAAAACTTTACCTACATATCCCATGCTAGACAGGATCAACTTAGGAAGCGAGTAATCATTCGATAGATAAGAATCGGTAAAATATTGCTTTACAAGAGGAGGGTTTCTACCATAAATATTTTCTTTGAGGGATATACCCGCATAGACAAAGATACACGTGTCAATGTGTATAACTTCACCCTTATTATGAGGTAAACCCATAGCCCAAGGTGAAGGTGGCAACTTGGCTAAATCTAGAAGAGGCTCTTAAAAATGATTGACCTGATCTTATGGTGAAACATTGATTAGTGGTTCCTCACTTATTTTTTAAATTTTGAAGTTGCTTGTTGATGTGAGATGAGGAAACTGATCGACATAAATTAGGACTAGATTGAACTTGCTCAACCATTGAACAATATTGGAATGGATGAGGGTTGTCCAGAATGGTGACAAGTTGATTTTTGAATTCAAAATTCAAATATTGATGAAGGGTAGAAGGGATAGCCCTCATCACATGAATCCAAGGGCATCCAAGAAGAAGATTAAAAGATGCAGGACAAGATACCACATAAAACAAGGTATCTAAGATCTTAGGTCCAACCCTAAGGGGGAGGGATACAATATCATAGACCTCTTGGGACTCATTGTTGAAAGCTTTGATGATGACATCATATTTAATTAAATCTCCCTCTTTTAATCTAAAATTTTGGAAATTTTGAAAAGTTCATAGATTGAGGGAGGAACCATTATCTATCAAAATTCGCTTGATAAAAGTTTCCCTAATATACATGATGATGTAGAGGGAAGAATCCCCTAAAAAATCTGAGGAAGGAATATCGTCATCTAAAAATATTATATGATGTATCCCAAAGGAACCTACAACACTAGCTATATCACTAGGGGAAATATCTTTAGGAACAAATTGTTGATATAGAAGCTTCAACAAGGCTTCCCCATAAATAGGAGAATTTTATTGAGATAATTGAATAAATTGAGCTTGAGCTTGTTGTCTTGTAGTTATCGCTATCATACCAATCATATTATTATAGGGAGGTGGCACATTTTGGTATAACACTATTAGTTACTTGTTACCCATGATTAGGTAGGAGATTTTGGAAAACCCCCATGTCTTGATTAGTTGTGGATTCTTTTTTTGTAGAAGGTTGATTTTTTGATGAAGGAGTAGGTTGAGAACCATCTATAACTCATATCCTACTAAGATCATTGAGTCAATTTATCTTGAGCTTGTTACCCTGTAGACATCGCTTGAGATATAGAACTCGTCTCATGCTGAGATCATTGAGTCAATTGAGCTTGAGCTTGTTGCCTTGTAGTTATCACTACCATACCAATCATATTGTTATAGGGAGGTGGCACATTTCGATATAACACTTGATCAGTTGATTTTTACCCATGATTAGGTGGAGGATTTTAGAAAACCCCCATGTGTTGATTAGTTGTGGGTGCTTGTTGTGTAGGAGATTGATTGTTTTTTGGAGGAGTAGGTTGAGAACCCTCTATAACAAGACAATCTGCATCAATTAAGTTAAGAACCATATGTTTCAACCTCTTACATAAATATATCATGTGCCCCTCCACTCTATGATACGATGTTGACCAACCTTATACTAATCCATCGTGGTATTAGGTTTTCTTATGGGAGGCAACTAAATCATATTAGCTTCCAAGAGTTGTTTTAGGATCAACAAAATAGGTTGGTTGAGTCTAGTAAAATTCTTTGGTGGGGGTTTTTGAGGTTTTCTAAGTACCATCTTTTACAAGGTATTAACAACATTGTTGACATATATACTATCCATTACGCCATCACCAACTACATGCTTATTCTTATATTGGGTTTTCGTGGTCCTATCTTATTTCCTTGGCTTAATTTGACCTCTTTGAATAAGGGATTGTTGTACCCTTCTTGCCAGATCTATTGCTTGTTTGAAAGAGATAATAGTTGTTGTTTCCAATTCATATGATATCTGCTCTTTTAAATTTCTAATAAATATCTCTAGCATGTCTTGAGGAGGTAAGGTGTATCTCAATCGTCCAACAAAACTTCTCTAAGAAGACAATAATTCTAAAAAACTTTCATCTTTACCTTGCTTCAATAGATAAAAATCTTTCATAGTCATATTAATCTCAACATAAGCTCCAAATTTTTGAACAAACAACTCTATTGTCTCCTCAAAATTCCTCAAAGAATGATTAGGAAGTTGATGATACCATTCCAATGCCATACCTCCAAGGCTCTTAGGTAACATATTTAGTAACAACATATCATATATAATATTGTGGCATGTTGCTTTAAACATCCTTAAATGTTCAATTGGGTCCTTTGTTCCCTTATAAATAGGAAAATTTGGCATTAGAAAATGCTTAGGGTAAGGCCTAGAGGCGATGATAGGGTCTAAGGGCTGATTGCACATTTCCTTATAATTTTTAGGTAAAACTTGGAGGTTGAATCATATCCATTCTTGAAGCCAATTGTTTCACCACATTTGTCAAGCTTTGCATATTGGAATTGTTGTTGTGCAGTACCCCTAGATTCCTTAGGGGAGGGTTATAGGTAGACTGTTGAAAGGGAACTTGGCTAATGTTAGAGGCATTAATATTGTTATGGTATGGGTTATGATATGTCATATATTGCTATGGAGGATAACTGACATTCGGTGGATCAAACGAATGAATGTTGAGATTAGCAAAATGAGGAGGAAATTAAGCATATTTTTAGATGCACTACTAGTTGGAGGAACTTGTGCAATTATTCCAATATTGGTGGTTACAGTAGTAGAATACATTGGTTTATAGAATGGATTAACATGATGCAAAGATTCAAACAAAGGATTGGTGTAAATATTTTTAGGAGAATTTTTTTGATGATGATATATCCCAACCTCTTTGAGTTGGGATTCTTCATCCATAGCCTTATTCAAGGCATCCCTATGGTTCTTTAAAAAATTCTAGATATGAGCAAATGATTTAAAGGTGAGGTGTCCATTAGACCTCTCAGTAGGATCAAGGTCATTACTAGTTTCCACATTTTATTCCTCTTCAAGATTAGGATTCTCCCTATCAATATGGTTATCTTCTTAAGGAATCTCACCAGATTCTAAAAGCCTTCGCTCACTCCTAAGGAAAGAATCTATAGGAGAAAGAGAAAGGATAGAGGAGAAAAGGAGGATAAAAACTAGCAAAAGACACAAAGTATTTTTTTTAATATTTTTAATATTTTCTAATTTTAAGAAAACAAAATTAATGGTCTTGCTTAAAGTTTTTAAAAGAAAAAACAAAAGAAAGATGCTTCTTTATTTGGCCACTAAATATGTGTTTTCAATTCAGGTTCACCAAATATGTCGAAGGGGAAAATTGCCTTGTCGCATATAATTCTCAGCTAGATCCATTAGGATCCGAGGTGACTTGGGGGTTTTTTATATCCTCTACACTCAGGGGCTAGGGGATCAAAAGGGTTCACCAAAAATGATTTAAGAACTTATTCCAAGTTTGGGGTTGTAACACTCCTCCTTGGTAAAGCTCATTTTGGATAGTAAGTTATGAGTTGATGTGTTTATATTATGGCATAGCTACAAATTTTGATGTCATTTGATAAGATAATTTTATTCTTTTAGCTTGGAATATGGTATTGCTGACGTATTGGTGGATGTAGGATCAGGTGCTCTCTTTGGTAGGACCTTAGGGGTGAACCACTCACAAAGAGAGATATTTAGGGAAATTATGATGATGACTTGTTCATCGACAACTCAGGGTAACATGGCTAAATAACCTTTCATGTAGATGTATTGTTGGATTGCTAATTAATCTATGTTCATACCATTAGATCGAGAAGTTACCTAAGCAATGAGTCTCCTTAATAGGTTGGTGATAGTATAGGACTATCTTAGAAGAGCCACCTACTTTAGGATTAAAAATGGTGTGAAACATCTTTGAATTTAAGCCTTGGTTGCTTTTGCCTTACCTTAAATGGATGTAAAGTATTAATTAGTTTATGACATTAATACATCTAATTAAAAATGGGCTTTGAGGTAAAGTGATGGTAGAATGCAAGGCTTAGGTTGGGACTTCTTTGCATCAAACTGTGTTAAGAACAATTGTAGGTACTTTTTATTTGTCTATTTTTCTCTTGGTGTGAATTGTTAAGGTATTTTTGATTTTATATAGTTTTCAATGGCCCCCATAGTCCCCAACCCTGGTGGGCCATCAAATAATGCTGGATAAATTGAGGGGAATATAAGCAAAAATGGAACCCACATAGCATCCCCATAAATTTTTACTACTGATTATTCACAAGTCAATTAGGGAGATTTTTCCTTCAACCAACGATCTTTTGTAGAAATAGTTAAGGATAATAGGAGAGAGGTCCACACAAAGGCATAAACTGGAAAATAAATTCAAGAATCTAACAAATAAAAAGATACAGAACCAGAGCAAACATGGATAAATGGGTGTTTTCCTCAAGCAGACTTAGTTCTTGTCCTTGAGATTGCATAAGAATTAATTGTAGAAGACATCATGTACAAATCCATCCATGATTTGATTTGTAAATTTGTGGGGTTGAGGCCATCCCATCGTTTCTTATACAATTTAGCAAGGAAACATTGGGATCCCTAAGGAGAAGTTGATATTTTACTTCTTTCAAATGGATACTTTGTAGTAGATTTTATATTGGTATCAGTTAGGATTTTGAAGGGGTACCATACAACATTGGATCAATAGTTGTATTCATGTAAACCTAATGACCTGCATTCGACCCTCGTGTGGAGCCATCGACCATCCCAATATGGCTAAAGCTCTTTGCTCTCCCACTTGAATTTTGGAGAGAGGATATCCTTGGGATGATTGGTAACCTCCTAGGCACATATATAGGAAGATCACAAGAATAGTAGAGGGGGGATCAACAACATATGCAAGGATATGTGTGGATATGGACCTAGAAAAGCCACTCCCGATAGAAATTGAATTGCGAGTGGGAAGATATACATGGAGATAACAAGTGGATTATGAATATATTTCTTTTAGATACAGAGCTTACCATGAGTATGAGAATCTAGGATAGAGGGGATGCATCAACCTAAAACTAATCCTAAACACCCTCCCCCAGAGAAAGAAAATGATGAAGGATTTCAAACAATAACAAGGAAAGTCTAAAGAAATAATTATCAAGCAAGAGGATAAACTCCAACTAAAGCAGGAAAAATGAACCAACACCCAGATTAGAGGGCATCTTCTAATAAATATTAAATCCTTAAATTAGATGATCCAATGGAAGGGCAAGAGGATTCAAAGGTGGAACCATTCAATGACAAGGGCCAACAATAATAAAGAGAACATATCCATCGAGAGTACACTCCCATCCCACAGGAGACAAACCCCTCCCAAATTATAATTGATCAAAATTTTAAAATTAGGGAGATTTAAGAAAATTAGAAGATTATGACACAAAAAGAATCAAAGACATCTAGGCCCCAAAAAATTGACTTGTTAGGGGCTTGGGAAGAACAACAAAAAACACCAAAGATATCTATGTTTTAAAAAAATGATATGGTAGGGGCAATGATAGTGCATGTACAAGATCAAAATCCATCAAAAGATATCATTATGGGAGTGGCAAAGAAAAATAGAGAGAAGCCAACACTAGGAATCAACCAGATAGAGAAGCAACCAAAGAATGCAAGTTCACAAAGGGTGGGAAGAAAAATAAATAAGGATAAAATACAACAACAAGAAGAACAAATGAGATAATTTGGATTGGTGAAGTCCATTGCCAACTTCTACAATACAAACCCTCAATGATTGTAAATACATGGAATGTAAGGGGTTTAAATAGCCACCCTAGACAATTGGTTGTTAAGAAAATGATTTTAGAAAACAACCTAGATGTGGTTTTGCTATAGGAAACTATAACTTTTTAGAAGCTATGGAAAATATTGCCAAGAAATGTTGGGGATAGGCAGATTTTATGGCCCAAGTCTCTCAAGGATTTTTAGGAGGAATAACCACTTTATGGAAGGCGGTACAATAGTTGAGGGAAAACCATCAAGAAGAATTTTGGATAGTGGGAGGGGATATCAATGCTAAAATGTTAGTGTAGGATCAAGAAGGAGGTTTGACCCAGCTCAATGAGAAGGATAGGATGTTGCTGGCTCAATCAGAGTACCTAGATTTGATTGACATAGTTCCACCAGGATGCAACTACACATGGACTAATAAGAGAAAAGGAGCATTCACAATCAAATCTAGATTTGATAGGTTTCTTATAGGGAATAAAGTCTCCACCCTTTGGCACTATAAATCACAAATTTTGAATCGGTTAGCATCTGACCATTTTCCAGCATCTATCTACATAGGAAAAAGGTCTTAGGTCAAGAATCATCCTTTTAGATTTGAGACTTTTTGGCTTCAAAATAATGACTTGCTAGAGCTAATGAAACAGTGGTGGAAAACCAAAACATGGGACAACACAATTTCAGCTTCACTCTAGATTAAATTTTATCAAAGGTAAATTAAAAAAAATAGAGTAAATTTCATGGAACAAATTTCCAACAATAGAGAGCGAATATTTCAGTTCGAGTGTAATAAATAGCAAAAAGGATCCGCTCAGAACCTATATCTGAAGAGCTTCTCCACAAAGAAAGTCTTTTTATGCAATAGGAAGAAGAGTTAGACAAGAAATAGGAAGCCTAATGGAGACGATGAGTGGAGATAATCTGGTTGCAAGAGGGAGACAGGAATACAAATTTTTTCATCACTCATCCACAACACGTAATCAATATAATAGGATTGATGCCTTATCCACAGGGGATGGAAACATGGAAACTACTACCCTAGGTATGCAAGAAACTGCAAATAAATACTTTTCAACTTTATTTACTGCAAATACACACCTTTCCACTCAGCAACAAGAGGAAATTTTAGAAAGCATACCAATGTTAATTTCATAGAAACAAAATGAGGAGCTCTTAAGAGATATTAGAGAGGAAGAAGTTAAAGAAATAGTTTTCGATATGCATATAGGGAAGGCCCCAAGTCTAGATGGATTTCCAGTAGAGTTCTATAGAGCTTATTGGGATATAATTGCAAAGGATGTAACCCAAGTAGTAGAAGAAGTCAGGACTAGTAGAAGAATCCTTAAAGCCTTGAATCACACATTTTTGGCTCTCATCCCGAAAGGTGGAGATATGGAAAATCTCACTAACTATAGACCAATTTCTCTATGCAATGTGGTTTATAAGATCATAAGCAAATTGATGGTAAATAGGTTGAAACAAATCTTACCATGGTTAATCTCTCCATAACAAGGGGGATTTGTGTAGGGTAAACAAATTCTGGATGGAGTTGTGATAGCACAAGAAACTATTTATGAGCTTTATCAAAAAGGAAACAAAGGTATGTTCCTCAAGCTAGATTTATCCAAAGCATATGACAGAGTAAGTTGGGAATTTTTAGCCCAAATACTATAGAAATTTGGATTTAGCGAAGAATGGATAAAATAGATTATGGAATACATCTCTACATTTTCTTTCTTAGTGCTCATCAATGGTAATCCATCCCAACTATTCAAAGCTTCTAGAGAATTCCATAAAAGGGATCCACTTTCACCATTTTTGTTCATCATTTTTGCAGAGGGCTTGGGAAGACTCATACAAAAGAGGAAAGCAAAGAATACCATTTCAGGGGTAAGGATAAGCAGGAACATAAATATTACTCATCTCCAATTTGTGGATGACATAGGAATGAGAGGAGAAGCAACAATAAGATAAGAAACCAATATCATAAAAATGTTGGAGTGCTACATAGCGGCTACTGGACAACTACTAAATGAAGAAAAATCAATAGTGGTTTTTTTAATGTGATAAAAAAATTAAGATAACGGATAACCCACATCCTTATATTCTCAGAGGCATCACTACCCTTAGAATATTTAGGTATCCCCTTAACAGAGAAGGGCCTCAAAAATAAATATTGGACATCAACAAGAGACAAAATCCACTCGAAAATTTTGCATTGGACCTATAGGTGGTTAAGTTTTTGAGGAAGAGTAACATTGCTTAAGTCATTTATACAAGAAATTTCAATGTATAAATTCTCCATTTTGGCTTCCCCAAAAAGCATCTTAAAATATTTGGACAAGATGATGAGACACTTTCTTTGGTCTAGAGTGCAGGGTAACCACACAAGGGCACTAGTTAGTTAGGATAAGGTTTGCAAGCCTAAGAAAGTTGGAGGTTTGGGAATTAGAACAACAATGACAAACCACTAAGCTCTAACAACCAAGTTGTATTGGAGATGACTAACTCATCCTAACCAAATCTGAAGCAAAGTATTGAAAATTAAATACCATCCCTCACAAAATACAAAATATCTTCCTCGTCTTCCAGTATCAGGAGAGGGATCAGAGACCTGGAAATCTCTAAAGAAAGGAGCATCACTTATCAAAGAAGGGTTATAATGGAAAATAGGAGATGGCAAAACTGCTAGACTATGGGAAGGTTTTTGGGAATATTTTCCCCCTTATAATTTATCAGTATTCCCACTTAATAGGTCTCAAGGAAAACTTTTAGAGAAAAGGATGGAATCTCATAAGCCACTATTTTAAAATGCCAGATCAATTGCAAGACAATATTAGTCAGTGGTAAGTCCTAGAGGGGTTGAGGGAAGAATGGGATAAGGAGAAAAGAGAACTGAAAGAAATCTTGGATAGACGAAAGTGGCTAAGGAGTAATGGACCTGATCAATTTGGTTGGGGACATACCCAATTAGGAATTTATACTGTCAAAGAAGGTTATAGAAAGATTATCCAGAACACTCAAATTGGTCCAAAGCCCCCTTGGTTGCAATTATGGCAACCCAATGGATGGCCAAAGATTAATTGATTTATGTGGTTGGTTGCACTCAACAGTATTATGACTCAATATAACATAAGGATACATGTATTTATTGGACCCAACTGGTGTTTAATGTGTCACCAAGAGGAGGAAACAATGGGCCACCTCCTTTTTTTGTGTTCATATGCCCAAACATTCTAGAGTTTGTGGTACAATATTTTTTGTCAATTAGAAAGATTCATTCTCACTGAGAACACCTTTTGGGACTATTGTAAGACCAATAGATTCAAATCAAAGACCTTAAAGATAGCTTGGGATTTGGGTTTGGGTTTCATCTGCTAGCAACTTTGGTTGGAACATAATAACAGGATTTTCAACAAGGAATTTAGACCAGAGGAAAGAATCTAGGGTACTCTAATTAGGAAACTTTTAGAGACAGTGCAGGCTAAAACCCAAGAGGACTCTCAGATGGTAGAGGATGAAGTAGATATATGAACACAACTCCAAAAATAACTACAATATGGGAACTAAGAAAGGAAGGATAAGAATAGAAAGAAGGCTTTATAGACTCAAGATGAAGTCTATGGATTTAAAATAAAAGGGTTAATGGAACACCTTTAAGGGTCATACAACAGGGACTAAAACTTCTAAAAGTTGGACAATCAAAAGAACAAAGTTGTGCCACATTTTGAGCCTTTCCAAGAAAGGTAGGTTATCACCTAGTAAATGTATAATTGGAGTTTTTTTCAATAAAAATTTTACCTTTTTCTCAAAAAAATACTTCTAATTAAAAATGTTGGATTTATTACATTAGTATATTGAAGTAATAATTTTTTTGTGATATTATTACTTGAAAACTAATGTTATCTTTTGAAAGCGGAATAAAGAATCAATAATCCTTAGGGTCCCTTTCATTTATGTTTGAATGTGATATTTGGGTAATTGATTCAAATTTTCCATCTATGGTCGTATTGGTCAGTGCTTTATGGTGAGGTGGCGAAGGCCTTGTAATATCTTCTTAGGCATTTCAAAGATGGTGCTCTCCTTTGGCACTTCCTTTGGTGGTTTTAAGGGTAAAGAAAAACAAAGGTTTGGGGGATGGGTTTTGGAGGAAGCAATAAGGGAACAAAGGCGAGGAAGGAAGTTTTATTTCAAGCAGTGACGTCTGATGGGGACGTAGGAAGAGCTACAATTCAAGTTTTATTCTCTATTGACTTTTATAGTATGCTTTTGGAAATCATTGATAATATTTCCTTTTATATGCGTATGTTCTCTTTGTTTTCTTTCTGATCTTTGGGTGGGCTCTATGGTCAAACCAATCTTGAACGGTCTTGAACTACGATGTGGGGGTTTTACCTTTGGATTCCAGCCTTACCTATTATTTTATATTGTTATGGAGAAAGGTTTCAATAGTGAGCATGCACCCTATTGTGCATCGTGTACTCATAGTTATACCTAAGATCGTAGCGCTTGGGATCTATGTTGTGTTGTTTTCCCAGGGTGGTGTGCACCATGAGGAAGATCCAAACCACTATCAAAGTCTCTATGGATTTTCTAGCTATCCGTTCGGGGGGCATCATTATTTCCTAAGTTTTTTCGTGTGCTCTAGCCTATTTATGGTTGCTTTACTCTTCTTGCATGGTTCTTTTTATTTATCATCATTTTATTTGGGTTCACGCCTAGTGTAGATTGCTTAGAGCATTGTACCTTTGTACCTGTAGCTAGAATTTTGTAAGTGCTCTTGATAAGTGGTGTGTTCCTCTTTTTCTATAACTTGTTGTATTCATTGGAGTGACCTTTGTTTTTTCTTAGATTATATGAAGTATAATCGAGCACTTTATCTTTTTGTTTGTTTAAGTGTTGGTTGGTATGATGTTTTGTTTTAAGTACTTGTTTTATATGTTGTTTAGTGCTTGGATTATTTGATGTAT
This sequence comes from Wollemia nobilis, assembly GCA_028583015.1. Taxonomy (NCBI): domain Eukaryota; kingdom Viridiplantae; phylum Streptophyta; class Pinopsida; order Araucariales; family Araucariaceae; genus Wollemia; species Wollemia nobilis. The sequence goes on along the minus strand of JAQPPZ010015824.1, from coordinate 36,686,065 downwards.
AATCTAGTGCATTGTCTCTTCGTTTTATGAAGGGCTCTATTGTTATTTTTATTTAAATCATTTTGATTTATATGGTTTAGTCTAGTGCTCGGACTATATGTTTGATTGCTTGATTTTTATTTGGTGTTTTATTAAGCACATTTTTTTATAAAGTATTTTGATTAATATTGTTTTAATAAAGTACCTTGGATTATAGCTAACCTTATTAAGTACTTTGATTATTATTGTGTTAATAAAGTACCTTGATTAAATTAAGTGCTTTAATATTTCTTAGTTGTGGTAAATAAAGTTAAAGTTAAAGAAAGCTTTATGTTAGATTAAGTGCTTTAACCTTTCTTAGTTGTGGTAAAGAAAGTTAAAATTAAAGAAAACTTTATGTTAGATTAAGTGCTTTAACCTTTCTTAGTTGTGGTAAATAAAGTTAAAGTTAAAAAAATATTTATTTGAGATTAAGTGCTTTAACCTTTATTAGTTGTGGTAAAGAAAGTTAAAGTTAAAAAAAGCTTTATGTTAGATCAAGTGCTTAACCTTTCTTAGTTATCGTAAAGAAAGTTAAAGTAAAATAAAACTTTATGTTAGATTAAGTGCTTTAACCTTTCTTAGTTGTGGTAAAGAAAGTAAAGTTAAAGAAAGCTTTATGTTAGATTAAGAACTTTAATCTTTCTTAGTTGTGGTAAAGGAAGTTAAAGTTAAAGAAAGCTTTATGTTAGATTAAGTGTTTAACCTTTCTTAGCTGTGGTAAATAAAGTCAAAGTTAAAGAAAGCTTTATGTTAGATTAAGCACTTTAATCCTTTCTTAGTTTTGGTAACAAAAGTTAAAGTTAAAGAAAGCTTTATGTTAGAATAAGTTGCTTTAATCCTTTATTTAGTTGTTGTATAGAAAGTTAAAGTTAAAGCATATTTTATGGTTTTGAAAGAGAAACTAATGTAATTATTTTCGAGACTCTTGTGAGTTAGGGAATCATTATTAAGAGAAGTATGGGATTATCTTGTATTGATTTTGTATATTTAATTTGGTTTTGAAAGAAAAACTATTGTAATAATTTCTAAGACTCATGTGAGTTAAGGGATTATTATAAAGAGGAGTATTGGGTTATCTTGTATTCTTTTTGTATGTTTAATTGGTTTTGAAAGAGAAACTATTGTAATAATTTTTGAGACTCTTGTGAGTTAGGGGATTATTATAAAGAGAAGTATGGATTCTCTTGTATTGATTTTGTATGTTTAATGTGGGTTTTGAAAGAGAAACTATTCTTTGATTCTTGAGACTTGTGGTAGTTAAGGAATCATGGATTAATGCATGTTGGTTTTGAAATAGAAACTATTATAATGATTCTTAAGATCTATGTAGTTAAGGTATTGTTATAAAGAGAAGTATGGAATTCTCTTGTATTGATGTTGAACGGTTGATGTTGGATTGAAAACAAAAATGATTATAATGATTCTTGATACTTTTGTGGGTTAAGGGATCATTATAAAAAAAAGAAAAATAAAAGAAAATAAATATTCTCTTCTTATATCTTGCTTATGTTATGTGTATGGTTGTTTGCATAGTATAGCATGGCATGTTTAAGTTGTATTACATGAAGAGTTGTTTAGATCCTGCATGTATAATAATTCTTGAGATCTATGTGAGTTAAGGAATTATTATAAGGAGAAGTATAGGATTCCTTGGTTGTTTTTTTTATGTTTAATGCATGGATGTTTGCATGATAGAGAAAGACATCTTTTAAGTTGCATTGCATGAAGAGTTGTGTTTATCCCTAAGTATACGTCATATATCTGTGGGTGGTTTCCCCAATACAAAGAGGTTTGTTGTCTTGCATTTGGTTCAAGGATAATTGGGAATGGCTTCATAGTACTTCAAATGTTTAGAAGTTATGGAAATTAAAGGCTTGAAATAATTGAGTTGATCAATAAGTTTTGTATACTTGAGTATTGTTCAAACTGGATGATTATGTTATTTAATGTTAACTTGGAGTTGCACTCCTGAGTAACTTCTTGAGATGGTTATTAATGTGTACCATTAACTATTTGAAATGCATGCTTATATTAGAGATATAGGTTATCTTGCTAATGCATAAATGTTTATGGAAAGCTTTTGAGATTCAAGTTTTGATAAGAGCATAGTTTGGTTTATGGTTAAGAGGAATCCATTTTTGTGCATTTCATTTGAGATGAATATTGCAATGTGCTTTTATGCTTAATGCTTTGGTTTAGCTTTATGGTAAATGATGATGTTGTTATCTATCCTTGGGGTGGGTATAATTTCCTCTTGTAAACCATGAAATCCAATCCTAGAAGGAGTTGTGTGAATGCAATAGCTAGGTAGTCGAGAGTCCTAGAAGGAGTTGTGAGAATGCAATAGCTAGGATCTCATGAACCTGGAAGGAGTTGTGTGTATACAATAGCCAAGGTACTTGTGAGTAGTCACATATTGATCAAGTAGGACCAAGAGTGTGGGAAAACCTATTTATAAGATAACAGTAGTGATTTCTTGATCTTGTAGGATCTGAAGATCATGTTAGTTATCATCGAAGTGGTAATAACCTTAGTTAGCCCATGAAGGTGTGGTAACTAAGCATCAAGGCTTTACATTGAATAAAATCCCTAGGAGTATCTAGAGTCATGTTAGGGAATTGACATCCCCCTTTAAGTGTTATGGGCCTTAAAGTGTAATCCCTACATAGTGGTCACATGGTCTAATACTGATAAGGGTATAGGAAAGGTGGGGGACCACTTAAGGAATCCTTCTAAACATGTAGGTTTGGTAAGGTGAACCCCAAAAGTTACAAGAGTTGACCTCTCCTTGTTAGATATAGAGTCTATTCCATAATTTGGGTTATGTAAATGTATCCTCCAAGATACATACTTAGATTGCTTTATGTACAAGTTATCTAGTTACTTCATGCAATGTAATAAATGCACAAGTGTCAATGTGCAAGTTGTCCCTTGTAAATATAAATAGAGTGTTGGCCAAGTATCCTATTTTACCTATATAAGGATGGCCTCTTAGATAGGTAGATATAGATTCGGGGGACATAGTTAGATAGTGTAGCTTAGTGGGTAGTATAGTTCTATGTGCCTCACCATTCATTGGTGATGGATACAATGTAGATCAGTAGCTTTATTAATGGAGTGTTCATTTCCTCCATAGCTACATTGTAATATTTTATATGATTTTTATTTACAGCATATTTCAGTCATCTAGCAGATTTGCTTTCTTTCATATTATTCTACATCTTGTAATTTACTTTCCACGATAGATCTAGTTTGTGTAGGTCAATAGGGAAACCACCATTATCATTTAGCCAGTGTTTTTTCAAACTGACGCATCGCTGGACCAGCCACTGTCAAAAGATCTCAGAAGAATCTAGGTGGTAGAATTAGGGAGAGTCACAAAGTTAAGGCTGAAAGAAATCTCAGTTTCAAAAAATACTGAGATCATTTTTGTCTAGAGTATTTTCCATAGAGTTATTTGGAAAACTCGTGAATACCAGGACTCAACATTCAATCCACTAGATTGATAAATCATCTAGTGAAGATCATCCAAGTTATTTGTAATTTGCTAACGAGTGCCTAAAGTTTCTTTTGTTACAAAAACATAATTCTTAGAGGATTGGGACTCCTCCTACAATAGAAAGTTGGGAGACTCCAACTTAGTTGCCCGAAGGTCGACGTGCCCTCATAGTGCAGATATTAGTTCATTGTGCAAGAGGAGAATACTGTGGAAGAATACTTCTAGTGAAGGATCATGGTGAAGATAGGAGACTAAAGATCTCCATTGCTGGATTGAAGAATCTCACAATTGAAGAATAGGCCATAGGAGCCTTGATACATAAAGGCCATAGAAGCCTTGAAGAAGAAGCCACAAAAGTCTTGATACTGAAAAGGCCATAGAAGCCTTGATACTAAAAAGGCCATAGAAGCCTTGATACTGAAAAAGCCATAGAAGCATTGGTACTGAAAAATGCCATAGAAGCCTTGATATTTAAAAAGACGACAGAAGCCTTGATATTGAAAAAGAATTTGAGAAGAATATCTAATTCAAAAGCAGACTAAAGATTTTAGTACTAATATCTTTGTTGCAGGAACATAAGATTCAATGAGTTGGGAAAATTCCTACAAGAAGGTTAGGAAGAGCATCTTCTTCATAATCAACTCAGCCCTGAAGCAAAAACAAAGAGATCAGAAGAAGATATCATTGAAGAACTTCCAGTATTGAAAGAAGAAGAATAAGAAGGACTAGGAGAGTCATGTTTGAAGCCAAAAGTAGCAGAATCAGAAGATCCAGGAGAAGATCTCACCACCAACACTTATAGGAGTAGAAGGTTGAAGAGAAGGTCTCAAGGAAGACCATCGAAAGCTGCTAGATCAAAGACCTTGTGAAGGTCTCATCGAGCATCCATAAAAGGCTAGGAGAGCCTTGCTAAAGATCAAGAGAGTTATTTGGAGAACTCATTGGAGAAATCCACTACCAAGGTGAAGTCCCTGATAGTGAAGGACTTGGAACAATTATCATCATCCGACAACAAGCCCAAGAGGAGAATTTGGCAAGGAGTACCAAATATGTGAAGGAGAATTTGGTAAGGAGTACCAAATATGTGAAGGAGAATTTTGCAAGGAGCGCCAATCCTTGAAGAAGAATTTGACAAGGAGTGCCAAATCCCAAAAGAAGATCTTGCTTGAAGTCAGAATTCAACAAGAAGACTTGAAGACGAAAGAAGCTCACCAAATCTTTGGAGATTTGAATTTTACCTCTCATAGCAAGAATGCACTACTTTAGAGACATTGACTTCTCCCAATCTATAGTAGGAGGAGAACAAGCCACCAAATCATAACCTCGTGAAAGAAAGTTTGAGACCATCATTTGGTGAAGAAGGAGCCTTTTAGGACATCCTACCTGAAGCAACAACTTGGCATTTTTAGACACCATGATCTACATCCTCTACAAAAGTGGGAGAAGAGCTATAGAAAAAGGTTAGCGACTTTGGATGCAAAAAGATTCATTAATTGGATTATTTATCAGATTTATTAGAGCACCTGAATTTGGATTAAAGTCGTAAGAAGAAAATTAGATTACAGTCTTCTAAAGTGCAAAAGGAAAAATAATATTTTTAAGGATTTATTTGCACATTTATTAAGAGTTGATTAGATTTCATATTAGATTCTATCAACTACCTATCATCTACTTTGAAAAAAAAAGAATACTAAGTCATACAACATTGATTGTAGTGAAATTGCAGAATAACTCTTAAAGATTCATTTTAGGTTATTCTTGATTAGTTGTAGTATATTATTAGTGCATGAATTTGAGAGTTGATTGGAGTGATAAGGTGTAATATTAGTGTATTAAAAGTGAAGGACTTGTACTATTATACTACTCTCAAAAAGAAATTAGTTTTTTGTTTCTTGAAGGGCACAAAATCTGATTTGTATCAAGTGTTTAAAGACACTATTGAAGCACAAAAATCTGCAAGTTGTAGTGGCCAAAAGAAGCCACCCAAAAAGGTTAGAATCTTCCAAAATCTGGAGAACTTAACTAACCAAAAACATAAATAGAAGCTTCAAATATTGATACTTGGTGAGTCTCAAATCCAAAAGCATTACAAGGTTAGATGCAAGGAAAGAAAGTGCAGAAAATTGCATCTATTGAAAAGCTTCTATCTACTGTTATTTAAAGCTTGGATTTGTTATCAAAGTATCCAAGCAAAAAGGGAAAGGTGTGTCTACTCTTAAAAGACAACCTCAAAAACCTTGTTTTGCAGGAATAATCTGCCTCAAAATCAGAATTTCAGATCTAGAAATAGAGTGCAAAATAAGGTATATTAAAATAAGCCTTATATACAATATTATAATACATTATATTGCACTACTCTAATCTAGTTTTTACAACAAAAGAGCAGATTTTGAAGTGCCACAATAGGGCACATTAACCACAGGGTAAATCAACCAAGGAAGGTCGGACGTCAACACTCTTCTTCCCAAGCTAAAAGGAGCCACTCAAGGTCTCATCTTGGATGTACGTACCTACATATTCAAAGCTCATATCAAATCATCTTCGAGCTACATTTACGTAGATAAGAGAGAGTGCACATCTATTTCTAAAAGATGTCGAAAATCTACAAAGGATTCAACACGATTGGAGGCATAAAAAAGAAGAAGCAAAGGTGTTACATTTGTGGTCTCTAACTTGGAGAAGACCATTCACCAAAGGAAGCTCCAAATCGTCGTCCAAGTTCTGCATCGTCAATCCACCTGTAGAAGAATAGCTTGCTTGCTACCCAAGCAACGTAGCAAAGCAAAGGAATGGTTACGAAAGGATTTGAGGAGTTATAATCTCCATATTTGAAGATGTTAGAGGATCGGACTCCATGCAGAAATACCACTTGGCATTATAGACATCATTCCTCTCTCAACGTTCAAGAAACTCCTACGCATGAGTTACAGCGAAGCAGTGACACTTGGTATTCTCCACCAGCTTCACACAACGCCCATACGTTTCAGACTACTTCAATAAGCGTTGAACAAAAAACTTGGATCGTTACAAAAATAAGGGAGCGTTCACTTGTAACGGATGTAACACATGTTATAGTCTATGATTAATTATCCTTAAAAGGCATTCGAAGTCCAAGTTCAATAAGGTGATCGAAGCATAGTAATTGAACTAATATCATTTGGTAGTACATTAACAATTATAATTTAGAAGATTAAATTTTAATTTTAATTGATTTTAATGACAACCCAAAAACCTACCATATAAGTGAAGTTTGCTAATTCTCTAAAACTGTGCTTGATTTAGTAGCAATGCATGGCCTACCGACAACCCTTGATAGCAAGAGTATAAGTTTTATGATGGCCCTTATTAACAACAGATGGCCTTAGATGGCCACTACAATCACTTAAACAACTTCTTTGAATGTATGACAACAACCATATGGACGTCCACTTCCCAACTTCGCTTGATGGAAACAGTTTTTTTAAGGGGTATCTCCCTTTTTAAGGGCACCTTCACTTGAAGAATTTGATACTTCAATATGAAAACTATAACGTTCAACACCACACAAATAGTTTCATGTTTTTCACATGAAGGTGCTCATTCAAACTTCACTAGAAGGCTTGAATTTTCCTCTTATCAACCAGTCTTTGACAACATGCAAACAATTATTAGCATTGCTTTTTTTTTTCTTCTGACAACTGACATAGACAACCTTGTCATCATATTCTTTATGACAAATGACCTTAATAAATTAAACTTGAAAAAACTCAAACGCTCCATCTCTTGCCTTTAGTAACAAACAAAGCTCTTGCTTTCTTGATTTTTGAAACTTTGTGGCAATTTGCATGTTCAAGTTTGCAAAACAAACATCAAACAAAAAATAAGATGGATATTGGATATCCTTTGAAATAAGATGGATATTGGATATCTTTTGGTTCTTTGCAATCAAAAATTATTTTTTATCACAAACCTAAACTTAAAAAATCCTCATTAGATTGTCAGGAAATCTTCTTAAACAATGAATAATCAACTACAATCTTCTACTCTACAACTCCAGTCTCACCTCTAGAACAACAAATTCTGATACCAAATGTATGCAAATTGGTTGTGATAATCTTTCATTGATGTAATCATGAAATATATACAAAAAGAATACACAAGAAGATAATGACAAAACCATTCTCAAACAGTTACAACCATGTCAAAAACCCTTAACTACCCAATATTTGTAACACTTTCAATCCTTAATATTTGACCCTAATGAATGAACACCCTAGTGTATTACCAATATTCTTTAAAACCTCCTTGTTGATTACTTGATATGTTAGTCCAAAAATCCTAACCTATATTAGAAGTTGCATCTCCATAGAAAAAAAATTTACTCCATGGCCTTAAATCCAAGTCATCTCCCTTTAAATTGTGCACCACCAACCATTATTTTATCCCTGATTTTTAAACTGAGAAAATGATGATAAAAATAAAATATTATCAAAAGAACAATCATTGAATCATTAAAACTTAATCCTCACTTCTATTTAATCCACTTTGAATATCCAAAATGCCCAACCATAATCAATTGGACTTGCATATTACCCCTCTACTTTAAAGAAGCATTATATCATATTCAATCACCTCATCCTTGATAATCTCTTTTGGCTTATCATCCACCACCTAGATAAGGAATACTACATATTCGTTCTCTTTTGGTTTATCATCTACCACCTAGATAAGGAATACTACAGATTTGTTCTTGTTTTTGTTTTGAAATGATAAAATGTTACTTCCTTTGATTAGTGCATCCTTACTTTAAGCTAAGGCTACTTTAAATGACATATCTTTATTACCACTTGATATTTCCTCATGAGAATCCTCTATTTTTTTAATTTCTCCAAAGATCTAGAACAAGAACTTTGAAAGTGAGGCTCACTCCTTATACTCAATATTGCAATGCATAATAAAATTTCATCAAGTATTAAAATTAAATTCTAAAAACTTATAAACATATTTTATGTAAAATTTTAAATTGAAAATAAAACAAATAATCAATGTTGTTTGTGCATATACATCACTTTGGGCTTACGCTTGCACCATGTGTTTTAGGTATATATTGCTACTTGAAAATGCACCCAATACACCAAGGTGCATTGAGTTCATTTTGGCAAATACATGGATGCTTTTGGCATGCATCCTAACCTATGTATGTCGTTGCAAGTTATGTACCCTCACATCTCAACTTTGGAGGCTCACATCGAGTGCTTTGTTAGAGGTATTACATTATTTGGTACCTTGAGTACCATTGTAAATATTTAGATTAGGTATGTGTTTAATTATTTATGTAAATAGTAGGTGTCATGTTGTGAAGATTTTATGTATCATGTAATCAAGTAGGAGTTATGAGTGAAAGGTGTCATATGTGCAAGAGTGATTTATGAGTGAAAGGTGTCGTATGTGCAAGTGTAAGTAATAAGTAAAAGGTATCACATGAGAAAGTGAGGAGTCATGTGTGATGTGTCAAGATTAGTAGGACGTTATGTAATCATGAGAGACTGTCATAATGTAAGGAATGTAAAAGGTAGCATCTCCTGTGAGGTTGAGGAGAGCAAAAACCAAAATTATTGAAGAGTCATGTGTAAAGTTATATATAGATGGCAAAGCTCTATGCTATATAATGGAGAGTTTATGTTATGTAATTTGATTATCAATAAAGCTTTTTACTTTGTGAGATATTAATGTTATTATGGTATGAGATTATGTGAATGTGATTATACGAACCTATGAGATTTTTAGAAATATTTACCAACATACTTGTGCCCCTACCTTGCATTCTTCCATATCCACACCAATATAAATTTGCAAATATTATAGAATATATGCATATAGTATATGGGTATTACATCATTGATCATATTACCACAATATATTAAAAAACCACATAGTGGCATTACAACACCCATAAGAAATTACTCGGGTAGGCTCTTTGTGAACCAAACATTCTAACCAATCTTACTTCAACACCATGGCCCAAATAAGTTAAGGTTCACCTATGGCATTGAAACCTAGACTAATAGTGTGAAGCTTTTGCTCTCCACCACTTGCCTCAAATCCATTAGACAAATGTTAATTTTCATCCATGGCATTGAAACCTTGGTTCACAATGTTAAATTCTTTACTTTCCATCACTTGTCTCAAACTCTTTGAACTAAATGTTAAGGTTCACCTATAATATGGAACCTTGGCTTAGAGTGCTAAACTCCTTATTTTCCACTTTTTACTCCAAATTCATTGTGCAAATGTTAAAGTTGACCCTTGGGATTGGAACCTTGGTTTACAATGAAAATCAATGCTTGCTATTGTGCTTAACTTGAACCTCTTTAATAAAATCTATTATATCAATATCTATTTTTTAAAATTGGTTATATAGGATTGCAATGGCAATCATATTAAATCGACACATAACCATGGTATTTCAACAAACCATATAGTAACATCAATACAATAATGCTTGGACAATTATACACATAGCTTGATAAAATTTAAACATGAATCTATGTTTTGAAATACCGCCTCTTAAAACTCGTACACTATTACAAGCTTACTGCATTGGTAAGGGCTTTGGCCTCTCCTTGAGAGGTCCAAAGTTCAAACCTCACTCAATATGAGGAGGAGACTATGACTCCTCATAAAAACTTGTGTAAACTCATTGAAATTTTAAGCTACAAGTTTATTGCAGTTGAAAGAGCTTTGGCCTCTTTTTGAGAAATCTAAAGTTCAAACCCTACTTAGTACGAAGGGATTAAGATCCCTCATAAAAACCTGTGTAAACTCGTTAAAAAAACTTATACACTATTTGATAATAATCTATTATATATTTAACATCCATTGTTTAATTTAAACTTAAATATTAATAATTTCAACTTCCAATTTTTATAGTCTATGCTTACAACTTCAAAGTACGTGAAAATTATGCTGCGTCAATAATACCTTGTCAAGAAAAGGGAGAGTAAAACTTTTCAACTTTTCCTTTGACCTCTTATGACTTCTTAGAAAGACGTTATCATTAAAATTTACTAAAAAATTTTATTGTTTAAATTTTTTTGTTGTTTAAAATAAGTTTGTTGTGATAAACAACCATCTAAGCTAGGGACGAAGAGTTACATAGGTGAAAGAATACATGGATGAAACAAAATCAGAAATGGATGAAACACTGGGAAATTAACATAAATAAATGCCCAAATGTCAACAAAGACAAAAAAAAATTATGTGAATGAAAAGTTCAGAAGTGAAATGTGGAAAAATGCAAGCAAGAAAAGAAAATATTATATTGCAAATTTTAACCCAACGTATGATCACAAGGAAAAAGCGTATATAGGCGCTGAAATCAAGTGGAAGGAAAAAATACTCATTGCTCAGATAAGGACTAGCTCTCATAGGCTTAGATGTGAAATAAAGAGATGGACAACGCCCAAAGAACAATGGGAAGAAAGGATATGTACTCTATGCAAAGACAGAGGCAGTAGAGACAAAGGAACACTCCATCTATAAATGCCCGAGTTTTTCAAATATCCATGACAAATACAAAGAAACACTTGGGAACGAGTTTATGGCAGATTTATTTGAAAACAGTAAAATAAAAAAAGTTGGGGAATTGCTAACACAAATCATTAGGAGAAGGAACAACCTTCTCAATGATATTAAAGATCATATGATATGATTTGAGTAATTGTACTTCCATATTTGAGGTCCCATGGACCATATTTTGATCTCGTGGACGTAATTAAAATCTTTCATTTCATTTCATTCCAAAATTATTTTGTAAGATGTAGTCCTTAATTTAATGTAGATAAATTATACACATTTTTAATGCTTATATTTTTTAAGAACTACATAATCGTATTATCACTTTTTTTTAAGTTCATGGTTCAAATCCGAACCCTTTCGGGTTTCCTTCAATCAAAATAAACATTCAAAAATTGGAAAGTTATACTTTTTAGATAGTTAAATTTTTAATTTTGCAACATATTTATCCAACCTAACTCTAATTAACTAAGTGTGATATACAAACCTATTCCATGGAATTGAACCTTAGCTCTCCTATATATAATGATATACAAATGTACCCATAAAATTGAACCTGGCATATATATGAAAACAAAAAACAAAAAACAAACAGATCTCAACGAATAAAATACGACTTATGAGCAAAACCTTGTAAAAAGAATAACATTCATAGACTTGGAAGTCATAATTATTATGAGACCATAGCAAACAACTTTGACGAATCGAGCGTACGGGCAAAATCCAAACTTTTATATGATTGCGCAAAGAACTTGGTGAAGGTTTGGTTGAACATTACACTTCATTTATTTAATTGAATCACGAGGTCTCATACATCAGAAACTGGCATAAAATTGCTTGAACCCTAAAATATCATTAAAATTATCCTTAACACCCAAGTCCAAACTTATTTACAAATAGCATTGAAATATTAAAGCGAACATCAAACATCTAAAAATTTCCATCCACAAATATTGTCCTGTAGCCAATTTAAACATGCTGGTAGTGTCCAATGATCAAATATATTTCAAGACTCATGGCTATTAAGTTACCTGCAAATTCAAGGGGAAAATACACACTACAATCCTATTGCGTTAAAACTGGATACCCTTTAAGCCACTTCCTCCATTGTCAACGCATCCAATCCTTATCCTTATATTTAAATAAAGCAGGCCGATGGTAAATTTGAGAACACGTAAATACGAAGGACCAGATGCTTCAGGATGCAAAAATCTTTTTAAGTCACCAACTTCTCAACTTCATAAATTCAGTCCGCAAAAATCTTATTTTTTCACCCCCTTGTTACACTTCCATAAATTCACCCTGCAAATACCTTAGACACCCATAACTATATTTGATATTTGCAATTTCACCTTTAACCTGGCGTTGTAATGTTTTATTATTAACAATTGCTTTAGGATATGCAGAGGATACATGAACCAAATACTCGTATTCCCAGATAAGATTATACTCTCACTGATGTGAAACACCTATGCTGCCACATGCTTTTCAAGAAACCAGAAAAACATATGTATCATGGTAATAAGTTGTCTTTTGTATAAAATCCTCTAGAAAAATACATTCAACCAACTTTTAGTAATCACCTACTTTCAGCGTCATCATCTTCTCATTAAAGCTCAAGAGTTACCTTAGATACACATAATGCTGCTTTGATATGACTCCTGAAAAAGTGACAGCTTGCAATAGTATCTTTTAAAAGAATTTCAGAAGGCAGCGAGTGGTTCCTAATGAAGTAGGCCAGGAATTGAGTCCATATAAATGTTGTCTGTGGGTGGCCACATCTTATAGGCAAACCAAAATATCATAACACTTACTAATGATAAAAACCTGACAAATTCCAATTGAAATTGCATTACACCATTCCCATATATCTATGCCGCTGCCTAATAAACAATTCATTTGAACCACCATACCACTTGGTGTCCATGCATTTCTATAAGGATGGAGGCATCCTCATTGTCTGTACAGTACATATAATTTTCTGTATAGAGACTTGTTCTATCCACAATAGGCACAATAATAAATTATATTTCAAATCCATGCGTGCGATAGAGAATAGAGAGAAAATTCAAAACATGAGCCTCAGAAAAATCATTACACATTTTCTACTCTTCGTTACTTGAGATGCAATCCATGCTCTTTTTATTTTTCCTGTTGTTACCCTACCCCACAATAACAAACAACAAAACAAGAGATTTTAAATTTCCTGCCTGCATCTTCTGTAAGCAAGTAAAATATTCTGCTACAGCTTCTAAAGCCCACAGTAAATTTATAGATTTTCTGTACATGCAAGAGAATATAACATACATAATTCAATGAGGGCAGAGAAATTTCATCCCTTGAAATGCAAACAATTTTCAAAGACTATAAGCCAACTAGAGCCTTCACTGCACATATCCTGATCTTGTTTGGAATAGATACATGAAATACTTGGCATCAGAAAACTCCCTCTCTACAATCCAAATGAGTTAATAACCAATGTTCAATTGAAAATAATATGTGCAAAGAATGTTGTGATGATTCAGAAGTATACTGCACCCTAGACAACCCTTCATCAAGGGAGTAAAAAGTTGCATGCATCTAGCACCAAGCCTAACATTGAAGCAAAGCTACTCAACAAAAAATAAACCCTGCAGTTCTAACATGAAAGCAACAAAACAATATATCAATAGTCTAAAACATATCCATAAACTACTAAAAAGCAACCATCCAGCAATGGCTAATGAATGCAAGATTAAAGAGCCCTACATTTCAAACATAAAAGCAACAAAGAAATATATCATATAATCACAGAAAATAGCATTCTGGAGAGTATACACCAAGTTTTCAGGTGGTTCAACTCATTAGGATAATCTTACAAAAGACAATTTTGTTCCTGCATTGTGAGATTCTATGCTATTTCTGCTGCAGAGAATGCCACCAAAGAAGCAAGTAACCAGGGTCGATCAATACAACTTAAACACTGGTCATTTACTTGAAACAAACAGAAAAGAGATCATGACCTACGGTCTAAATATAATACTATAATTAATAGCATTTCATCTCTCTTCCATTTGTGGCAGGGCTAAAAGCCAAGACTATTACTCAACTGTGGCCAAATAACTTCCAGACAAAACTAGAAAGTGCTGCTAAAGATGAGACAAATATAACCGAAAGATCTCTATCATTTCTTAATACAAGGTGGAATTCCCATAAGAAATAAAAGCACTGAAATGGAAGTTTTGTACCATAGGAGCAGAACCCATAAGATCTTCTGGCTGCAAGCTAGAATAATGTAAAAACCCACAAAAAAATTCAAGCATTTCTTTTGATACAAGATGGCAGAGCACCAATAAGCAATCACAGCAGTGAAATGGAAGTTTTATACCATTAGAATAAACATCCATATGATCTTCTGGCTGGCAGCTGGAATAAAGAAAACAGAAGGTTATTTCCAAACTTATCTTGGCCTCCCTCCCTAGAAGCCAAAACCACTTAAGTCCAGTACTGCCCATCCAAAATGCCCATGTTTCTAAATTAAGCAGATGGAGAAATGCAAATAGTCCATCATAGAAAATAAACCACTTAAAGGTTGAGGGATGGGCATTGCTTCCTTGCATGCTCTGGAATCAATTTCAGAAGAAGATCAGGTGTAGCACCCTTCAACTCTGCATATTAAAAATTAAAATGACTATTATTTGACACATTCCCATGATTCAGATAGAAGTTAAACAGCAAACGGACCATCACAGGTGAATTGAAGCTATTACAAGTCAACATCATCTCTTTTCACCTACAAAGAGCATTAGGTTAACATTACCCTGAGGTTTGAAATTGAACAATGGAGGCAATGGTCGTCCATTGGGTAGGCGGGTATTTGGATCCCGAAGTTCATCAAAGAAAGGATGCACGCAAGCCTCTAACTGCAGTAAATATTTTAGCATGTCTCAAATTAATTGGAAAAAAAAAATCAGAAATCATCAACTTCATCATCATTGTAAAATATTGTCAGAGTGCTCTCAAGAAAGTTACTCACAGCAGTGCACCGAAGATTTGGTGAGTACTGAAGCAGCCTAGAGACGAGATCTACAGCCTCTGGTGGCATGCGCTTGTGGAAAATCTGAGGGACTAAAAAATGTCAGCATTCTTAATAATTCAATAAAATTTAAAAATATTGGGTGCATACACTGACCTTGTGCCATGGGTGAGCCTTTATCTGCGGAAACTTGAATTCAGTATAATTAGGGTTCATGCATTTGATTTCCTCTCGTGTTGGGGTGCCAAGAACCTGCAAGCAATTAAGAAAGATGTTAATACTCGACAACTCAGTACCAGGAAAAAAATGTCTGGCAAACACCAAAAGACACTGCAATAAATTAAATAAAAATTAATTCACCTTAATGATCTCCACGAGTTGATCAACTCCACTCTCACCTGGGAAAAGTGGCTGGAGAAGGTATCAAACGCCAAAAAAAGTATAAATTAATTCACATATGGATAACAATTGCAATGCCAAGGGATTTAGAGAATGCTAAAATGTGTAACTACAAGCTATGATCAGTAAGTCCTAACAAATTAACATTACTTTGCTACCTGGCCAAGAAGTAACTCAGCTAGGACACAGCCCAATGACCATATGTCAATGGCAGTCGTGTATTCTGTTGCTCCAAAGATGAGCTCTGGAGCACGATAATAACGGGAACATATGTAGGATATATTTGGCTCTCCCTTTACCTGTTTTTGTGAGCATGAATTTATTAAGACTAAATGATAAATGACAGAAAAATACAACATCTAACCCACCATTTTATCACAGCAAAAGAAATATATAATAAGCCTAATTTTAACCACAAAGTATCAATCTCTAGACATACAGATCACATAACCTTATATGCAACAATGAAAATCTCCAAGCGCTGTAGCAAGCAAATAAGATAAAAATTTACTAACCAGAACTTTTGCACTTCCAAAGTCACACAGCTTTAGCTGATGAGTGTGAGGATTGACCTATTGAACAATGACTTCAATCAATGAAAATAATTAAAAATACACCACCCACATCATAAGAAATAGCAAGTTCTTACAACAGGATGCTGGGGCAACAAACCAGGAGATTTTGCGGCTTGATATCCCTATGACAAACTCCAATACCTCCATGAATGTAGGCCAGGGATCTACAAATCTGAAGCCCAACAACAAAATCAGGACAGATAAAGATAATACAAAAAATGAGAAAAGTTGGAACTATTCTGACATCAGAATTGGTGACAATCTCCAAACCTGATAAGTGTATAATTTTACATAAATCAGAGGCATCCTCTGGTTCATTCTACTATAATGCTTTGCTACACGGTAAACTGTCTCTGGTACATACTCCAGCACCAGATTAAGATAGAGTTCGTCCTTATCAGTGGTTGAAAAGAAACAGTGCTTAAGAGAGACAATATTTGGATGATCTAAAAGACGCATTGTCTGCAACTCCCGATTCTTATATCGCTTGTCTTGCAGGACCTTTTTAATTGCTACAGTTTCCCCAGTCTCTAAACATTTAGCCTGAGTAAGGAAGCAAATAAGCATTAACACTGTATATCTTTAATTGAGAACAGAATAAAATGCATCAAAAACATTGCTAATGAGTAGCCCATAAAAATAGCAGAAAATGCAAGAATTAAAAACCAGATAATATGCTCGTTCAAACCAAAAAAACAATACCTGAAACACAATTCCAAAAGATCCAGTTCCCACAACACGTTCTGCCATGTAACTTATGGTCTGTAAACAAAGACGGAAATAACAACCCAAAAGATATCATGAGATGGATATCAGTAAAATCCAAATAAAAGCATGCTACAACCTATCACATACTTACTTGCTTAGGTTGGCCATTTCTGCCACCAATTGTAGTTACAATTATATGGCCTGTCTCAGTACCATTTCCATCCACAACAGTAGCTTCCATTTCCTGTAAAAATGTGTTATTATCAATCAAGGGAAAAATTTGAACATAAACAGCTACCTAATTCAGATTTATTTAAGTGTAAAAACTGTGACCAACAAATTATTTAAAATAACAATTCTAAAAAAATAAAATCCCCTGCCCACACGATATAAGCATAGTTCACTCAATCAATAACCTTGACAGTTCTGGTTTCCACCTTGTCATCTCTGATCTTCATCTCATTCATCTCTTCTGGAAGTTTATCCGCACTAATAGTATTAACACACCCTGTATTTGCTGTTGCTGCAGGTGCCACACTTACAGAGGCCATATGCTATGCAGAAGCCTCCTCTATAAGTTCAGCTGTTTGCTTGGCGCTTTCAACCAATGTAATTACTATTGCTGCCTCACTTAGCTCCGATAGACTGGACATAAAACACAATTTTGATTAACTAAGAACCCAAATAGAAAAAATGAAACATGCCCCTCACTATTCAACAAATTAAGCTAATGCTGGTAAATTTTCATGAGATTCATGTACAGATGCCCAATGTATTTCATGAAGCATTTTCATCATCTTGCAAAGTGGATAACCAGCTACTTCATGGATCTACCTTCAGCACAAAATAAATTCAGAGTGCCCGATACTTCCCAAAAAAAGAAATAATTTTTCAGTCAGGATTATTAACATTTTTTTCCTGCAACAATTTGAAAGTAATAATAGGTGTAATTTAAAATGGACAAAATTATAGTTAGCTAACCAAATTTGTCCCTTAAACCTAAATAAATTTTCTTCAGAAGCAACTGTATAAAGATGCAATTAAATTTACACTGTTTTATATTAAAGTGGATAGGTAGCATTTGCTGAAAGCTCGATTAGTTAAAAAACAAAGGTCAGATCAAAGCATCCTCTGAAAGAACAAAACAATGCATCAGTGCAAAAGAGTGAGAAGACAAATATGAAATCGGGAGTTGCAAAGAAAACTAGCAGAATGCCAACAATTGCCGAAGCTCGATTAGTTAAAAAACAAAGGTCAGATCAAAGCATCCTCTGAAAGAGCAAAACAATGCATCAGTGCAAAAGAGTGAGAAGACAAATATAGAATCAGGAGTTGCAAAGAAAACTAGCTGAATACCAACAATTGCTGCATTTCACTTGATACACATCTTAATTTCAGTCATGTCAGTAAGCAACCCTATAACAAATTTCATGTTCCACACTTGTGCTGTTAACATCATGCCAATAGAACAACCATTTAAAGATCAAATCCTATTTATCCTACCAGCTGCAGAATTTTAGTACCGTGGAGATTTACAAGTGCCAATACATATAAAAGGCATGATTTGCTTACAAAAGAGCATGTTAAATACAATTCCCATGGGTGGTCAGTTGGCTTTAGACCACACAGCAAAGAGAGATTGATTTAATTCATTCAAAGGCTGCAAAATGTACACATGATAAATGCACAGAATTTATTAAAAAAAGAAAATACAAACATTAACTCCCAAACTGTAACAATATTGTTGTACACGAAACTCCAGTGTAAGAATACAATCTACTCCTAACCCAGTCTGTATAATACATGATTAATTGCCAAGCTATTGTAATGGGGCCGTTTCATCCATTTAACCAATTAAAAGAACAAATAAATAAATAACTGGTGACTTATAAAAAATAGCCCTTAATGTGGACCTGGCACTTTTGGCACTTCTTGATCAATGTGATGAACCCAGAAAACTCATCAAAATATCTCACACCATTGAAATCTTAAAACTTTTAACTGATGATTCCCCAAGTTCTTAGGCTTATAAAGTGAAGAAAGAATGCAAAACATGTAATTGCCTCTGGACAAGGAATTTTTTCATATATTACTCTGATGTGGTATTTTTTGGTTGAAATGAAGTTAATCTTCACTTGAAGCCACAGCCAATGTCATAATGTGGTTATTGTATTTGTGATTATGGGGTGATCCATGTATTATTATTGAAATCCAATAATAGGGCACCTTATCATACTCTGGGTTCATTGTTCTCTAATGCAATTGATTCTGTTCATTCCAGTTTATATCGCATAATTCTACATGGTATCAAAGCAGGTGTGAATTGCAACTACTTCATCCAAAATTTCTGGAGGAGTGGTTGTAAAGCAGATACTTCTTGGATCAACACGGTTTTTTAGGGATTTTCTAAAAACCTTAGGTTCTCTTTGAGCAGATTAGATATTTGGTTCTTTTTCATTTGAAATAATAGATTAAGGAAATGGTGTTTCTCTAAGAAGCAGCTGTGAAGCAAGATATTCGATCAAATTTTTTAGGATTTTTCAAAAAATTTAGTGTCTTTTAGAATTTTCCTAAACGTCTCATTTTTTTCACCCTTTTGGATTTTTTGTCACCAGGATACTACAGTTGAAAAGGCAAAGCGTTTGGCATCTGAATTTTTGAAGATGATATTGAAAATTAGCAGCCCATCCCCAAATGCTGACACATTTTTGGGTGGAATCCAGTGCACTATGGGGTACTCTAGGTTCGAAGTCCGAAGAGGAGTCACTTGCAGGTTCGCTCAACTCTTATGAAAGCTCAAACAAAGGGGAAGTGGTTGATGTTTGACTTTCCAGATAATAGTTTTGTAGGACCAACCATCAAGAACTGTGGAAAAATGACAGCAATTTTTAAATTTGCAAAAAAATTGTGAGTGGTTACAATTCAGCAGTTTGCTATATTTTGACATACAAGGGTTGTTTTTGGAGAATCAATTTTTCCATGCCTCATCTCCAAAGAGTCCAAAATTCAAATTTTGGTGGGAAGAGAGAATATGCCAAAAGAATATCCTTTTTGGTACCCCTCTTCCCCATTTCAACGTCTGTGGGAGGCAGGCTTGTTTGACGCTTTGGCACTTGGAGAACAGAGAAAGCGTGTTCTCAACAGACACCTTCCCTATGCTCAGCAGTTGTAGTGAGTCATGGACGACTTTGATTTGGCCTTGATTGTGAGTTCAAATCCCTTTTGGGCCTAGGCAAACATGCCATTTGAGTTGTCTAGGTTGCAAGGGTTATTCTTGTTGCTCCCTCGCCCCTATGGTTTTGAACAAGTGCTTGGGCGCCTAGTTTGTCTAGTCCAAGGCTCACATTCCCATGTGGTCAGGGGGTTGACACTTGTTATCCCCTCTTTGCTCCTCGTTGTTTGGAAGAGCTTTAGTGCTTTCTCTTCCCCAGTGAATGTCCTTTATGACTGGCGACATGGCACCAAGAAGGATAAATAAGATCAAACTTTTTCCTATGTATATATGCTTGTGGCAAATCTATGAAGCATTGGAGAATATTAAATTTTGTGATTTTTAGCCTCTTTTTTTTTATTCTCTTTTGAGTGTGTAAAAGAAGAGCCGTCCTTCGTAAGTCATATATCCCTCATACAGAAGTGAGTCCTTTTTTCAGACCGAAATATTTCAAGCTCTTTGCAACATCACCAGCCCTGCCTGCAGTCCTGTTTTGCTCTTTGGAAGAGCGATTTGTGCTAAAACCTGATGGAGCAACTATGGTCTATCTCCATCTTTAATGGAAGGAATTATCCTATATGGGCTATCAAAGTTTAAGCATATCTTCACAGTAAAGGGTTGTGATTGTGAATGTATCTGGACAAGAAAATTCCACCCTCTCCAGAAATTGATGAAAAGGAAATTATGCCACATAAAGAACAATGAAGCTTATGGTCTCATTCGGTTTATATGTGGATAATGATTTGCATACACATTTGTAAGATCTTAAGGATCATATTGCACTTTGGGACAAGTTCAAGGAGTTGTTTGATAAGGTCAACACCACATAGGTCCATCATTTGGAAGTCGAGCTTGCCACTTTAAAGATAGCCAACTTCAACAATGTTCAAAAATATATCAATCACTTCAAGGGAGTCCAAGGGCATATTAAAGTTGTTGGACAGAAACCGGATGAGAACATTAGCCATGTCAATATGCTTCTCAATAATGTTTCTCTCCATTATGAGCACTTTCTCACATTCTTCACCATGCTTCACATGAATTTCCCAAAGCAACCAACGCCAACTCTTGATGAGATTTTCTCTTTTCTTGTGCAGCATCAGGTGACTTTAAGGAATTTGAAAAAGCTTGCATCACAACCTCCTCAACCTCATCCAAAGGAGGTTCCCATGCATGAATTAAACAAGCCAAATCAGGAGGATAAAAGAATTTCCAGAAAAGACTCGAAGAAGCCAGTTTGTAAGTATTGTAAAAACGAAGGATATAAGACAAAATTCTGCATGATAAGAATAAAGAAAATTGAAAACCACCAAGAAGATGGATGTGATGCCATCCCTCCTCATTGTTCAAGGGGATAATGATAACAGTGAGACTCCTCGAGCACATGTAGCGGCTCATTCAGCATATTGGTCTTCCTCTCCTTCTTAGAAGTGGATTGCAGATTCTGAAGCCACAAGGAATATGACTAAGCATGTACAGTAACCAGCATAGCAAAGAGAGTTATCATTGGTGCTGATTCTTTCTTGTATGTCTCTGGTTGTGGAGATGTGACTATTGGTTCCTCCAATTTTGAAGATGTTCTTCATGTTGCGGGTGTTGATCCCAATCTCCTCTCTATTTATCGCATTACACTAGGATAAGCTCCTCTCTAATTATCAGGTGTTGACTTCAAAGTGGTTACTTCAGGATATTGTGATGAGACAGATCAAATGTATAAGCTTGGTAAGGCCCTCTTTCAATTAGAAAGGTCTTGTTGCCATGGTTGTTAAAAGCGATGACATCAATGAGGAGTGGCATTAAAGGTTAGGGCACACCAACAACTATGGATCCTTGAGACAGATGAGGCATCTTGGTATGGTTGATGGACTTCCACCGATTGATCCATCCAATGAAGCATGTGAGCATAGCATTTTGAAGAAACATCATAGATAGTCTTTTCCTAAAGGGGAAGCCTGTCATACCTCTCAGCCTTTTGAGCTTGTCCATTGTGACATTTGTGGACCTATGGCAGACTATTCTCTTTCCGGGAACAAGTACTTTCTCACCATCATTGGTGAATTTTCTAAGCTTTTGTGGGTTTGCACCATCAAACCCAAGTACCAAGCCTTTAAGAAGTTCAAGCAAATCAGAGCGTTGGCAAAGAATCAGAGTCGAAGAAAGATCAAATGCTTAAATACGATGATGGCAGAGAGTTTACTAGTAATGCCTTTTGAGGATTTTCTTGCATCTCATGCCATTACTTGGCAGCAAACCGTTCATTATTCTTCATAGCAGAATGAAATTATTGAGCAAAAGAATAGGGCCATCCTGGAAATGGCCTGTATAGTGCACATTCACATACAGCACAAGTTTTGGGGTGAAGTTGTGTATTGTGTGGCATATATCATAAACTAGTCACTAACCCATGCCGTCAAAGAGGGTGACTCCTTATGAGCGTTCGACAAAAAAAGAAAAAAGAAAAAAAACCTTTGGTTTCACACCCCAAGATCTTCAATTCAATGACATGATCTCACATTCCTAAGGAGAAATGGAACAACTTTAGCCAAAGAGTCATAGATGCATCCTTGTGGGGTATAAAGAACAGTTGAAGGCATATCACTTTTATGATCCAGCTAACAAGATGTTATCATTCAGCATGATGTGGATTTTGAGGAGATCCCATCTTCTAGACCTCTTCCACCACTTGTTTATCCTTCTCCAATTCTTTTGGCTCCTACTGATACTTGCACTCAGCCTCCAGGTTGTGACTTCTTTTAGCTAGGGGATTGTTCTTCCTTTTATCCTTGGATGGTGATAAATGTTGTTCCTCTTCTAGATAATTGGTTCTTTTTGCTTCTATGGCTAATCCTCCCACACCTAGCTCAACAATTGAGGAGATTGGTCCTCCTCCTTGTGCTATTGTGTTGGATATCTCTTCAAATTCTGATGATTCAGTGGTGTTTTTAGTACCTGATGCTGCTTCTCATGATGTATTCTCACCTCTTATCCCTCCTCCTACGGATCATCCTATGCCCAAGTGGACTCAAACTCTCCTTCAGAATGCAGAACCCATTTTGTAGCAGGCCCATCAACTAAATCCCCCCTTACCCCATGCTTCGTTGACTCAGGTGGATGATGCTCAAGATCTACCACTTACACTCAAGCCAAGGGAGGTCACAAATAGGAGAATGTTATATAGGCAGCATATGATACTCTCATGAAGAATCAAACTTGGAAGTTGGTTTCATTGCCCATAGGTAAGAACATCACTAGTTGTAAATGGGTCCATAAGACCAAATTTTGTGTTAATTGTCATATTGCGAAGCACAAGGCAAGCCTTGTTGCTAAGGGGTTTTTTTCAGAAGAGGTTGACTACACAAAGATTTTTGCCCTTGTGGCTTGCATGAACTGCACTCACACGATCCTGTTCATCGTTGCTTCACTATGATGGGAAGCTCATCAAATGGATGTTAAGAGTGCATTTCTCCATGGGGATCTTCAAAAGGAGATCTATATGTAGCAATCGCCTGGCTTTGTGCAAGATGGACCTACAACTCCGGTTTGTAGACTTTGGAAGTCTTTTTATGGACTTAAGCAAGCACCTTATGCATGGTATGAGAGGATTCGTTCTTTCTTTTTCAATTGTGACTTTCAACGATGCAAGGTAGAGCATTATATTTACAATAACACTATGATTGTCAGGTTCTCATTATTCTGTTGCATGTGGCAACCTACTCATCACTGGAAGTTTGACTTCTATAATTCAGAATATGAAGTTAGGGCTTGAGAACTCCTCTAAGGAGACCGATTTGTGCCTACTACATTATTTTTTGGGAATTGAAGGGTTTAATTTTCTTCATAGATCTCTTTCTCTGAGCCTCAACATTTTTTGGATCTCCTGCAACAATTTTGGATGGAGGATTTTAAGTCAGCTTACACCCCTTTTCCTCTAGGTTTAGGCTACAAGTTAATTGCCCCACTCATTTGTTTGACACTACCATCTACCAATCTTTGGTGGGGGGTCTTCTTTACCTCACTCCCACTCGTCCAAACCTAGCCTTTGTTGTCGGATTTTGTTCCACCTACATACAAGCACCTCACGAGTTACTTGAAGTTTGCCAAGAGAATTTGCACTAAATCAAAGATACTATCAAAATGGGCATTCACTGTTTTGGTAGAGCTCCTATTGTATTGCAAGGATACCTTGACGTAGATTGATCGGGTCAACAACCTTGATGTGCATAAGTCCACTACTAGTTTCTTGTTTTTCTCTTGGCTTGAGACCCATTTCATGATTTTCAAGGTGGCAAACTACCAATATTTGTCTTCTATGAAGGCAGAATATTGCAGTGCTTATCCAGCTACAAAGCATCTTCAGTGGATGTTGATGGTTCTGGAACAGTTACGTCTTTCCTCAAGAGGCCACACCACTCTATTTTGTTATAATCAATGTATTATTCAGCTGGTTCACAATCCAATGGAGCATCAGCATACCAAGCACATTTAGCCTGGGATACACTACAATTGTCATGACGATTGGTTGAGCTATTGTACGCACCTTCAACAAATCAGCTTGCAGATATCCTATCCAATACCATGTCTAAGGTGACTTTTACTAGACTGTGGGCTCAACTTGGTATAAGAGGGTTTCCCTTAAGGGGGATGTTCCATAAGGTTGTCACTCAGTGGACCCTGTTAAACTGAAGGTAGACCAAGTCCAAGTCACGGATTTGCCTTTCCCAGCATGCGTTTCTCCATTTTGATTTGCCCTATGGCCACACATTCACCTTACAAGGTGATCCTTGTATTATTATTGAGATCCAATTATAGATCAGTATGACTGTCACTGGGATCCATGTATCATCATGGCTGATGTTTATAGCCCACTCTGCCAAAATTTTACACATCGGTTGGAGATTCTTTTATTCATTAGTGAAAGATTATTGGTGCTTAAGGGCACTTTATCATACTTTGTGTTCACTGTTCTTCATGGGTGATATCTTTACTTTCTTTGCCAGGTAATGCGGATAATTCTGTTTGTTCTTGTTTATATTGCATAAATGTACATTTTTGTCAAAATTTAACAGTCTACTTATATCACTAATAACTAATTGTATCATAGAGAAATAAAATAATATTAAGCTTAGATGATATTAGCACACACATGTTAACAGTTAAAGAAATCCTAACAGAAGAACACATGACACTAGTGGCAGTTGGAAATGTTAAATATCATAGTTATAGACGTTACAATACATACCAATTTGCCCTCACTGACTACCGCAATGTTGCATTCCATTACAACGGGTTCACACTTGTGTATCCATATGTACTGCAGTCAGATCACCACCTAAGGTTAGCTGGTGAGACCATTCATGTTTTCACGGTCCAGTTCAACAGGGTCAACCAGTCTAGCTTTGGTATCCCTTTTTCTAGGACAGTCAAGGCCCTACTTCACTGAACAATCTAAAGGAAATTGCAAATCACGACCAGCTAGTTTATTCTCTGATAGCATTTCCCCCAGTGTGGTTATTTCTCTCTCTTTCCAACGGTTCCAACAGGAGAGATGAATAATATCTTGTACACTGTCTGTAAATCTCTAGCGTTTCAAGATAAGCCCATAATTATTTGCACTGCCTCCATAGCCATGAATAATTTAGCAAGCTGGTACTTTTAAAAGGACTACACTTACAGCAGAGTCAAGAAGACATCCTTAGAGATAATGCAGATGAGAGTAAAAAATTGCTTTCTTACACCCTGGGACTTAAGATGGTCAATTGGTTGACCTATTTGAGGAAAGGCGCAAGTTCTCAAATATACCCTCCAGGACCATTTTTCATCATGCTAGCTCAGCCCACTGCCATATTGCAGTCTAACTATATCTCCAGTTTTCCAACAAATCACAAAGCAGAGAATCAGAAACTTTGCTTCCAACCCTAGAATAAAGAACAGATAACAATTTCCCCAGCACTTCCAATTGCTAATAGCCACTATGATACACCATTAGTAAAGGGGTATCCAACAAAAAAACTCTTCCAGTTTGACCAGGAAAAGAATCTGAATCCAGTAGCTCTGCAAGGCAATAAAAGCCTTTATCCATAATATATTCTTGAGAAGGTGTCTTGTTCCCATCACAAAAAACATTTTAACGGTTCTTCAAATATGCTGCTTGAGAAACTTAATTCACTAGTTAGGAAGAGAGACACGAGTTGAATGTGCAATATTTCTAACCGTTCAAACTGTATAAGAAGTCTACCAAGTGTTTCAAAGATTCCAAAAGTCCCTGAAAGAGGATTTCGATCAACTGTTGGCCCAACTAGACTAGTGGACAAAGATGTCCAGGTCAAAGCAAGAGGCAAAAGATGTATATGGGAATATTAGTTATAAACAGGTTATTTAGTGTTTGAGCGGTAGGTTTCTTGCTTGTACAAAAGTTCATGGCAGTTTCCTTGTTGGCAATTTCCACACTGCCCTCTGATACTTTAGGCCTTGGTGTTAACACCTCCTTGAAAATATTTATTTCCTTCTTCTTTTATTTGGTTACTGTTCACATATTGACTATTTATTTAAGTTTTCCTCCTCGGCAACTGCAGCTTCCATACCGACATTTGATATTTAAGGTCTTAGTTGATGTTAATTCCCCTCAAAAATATGTATTCCCTTCCCATTTTATTTGGTAAATTCTCCTTTGTCGTTTACACATTGTTCAGTTATTTTTAATTTTTCTTAATCAGATTGTTCAATAGATAGTGGGAATTTGTTAATAGCAATTTGTGAAGAGCAGGCTAAATTTCCTTTCCAGTATTAATCACTCCTTTTTCAGCATGAATTAATCTAGTTGCCATTCCATATTATATTTTTTTTATAAGAACCTAATCAGTTGTCCTCATAACAGATTTTTTACGTTAATATGGCATTAAATCACGTTATATATTTTCAGATAACTTGGAAGATGATAACCAGCTATAAATTTCCTATCATATACTTCATTTTGAAGATGAAAAATAATAGAACATTAAATTATGGTTGAGTTATCCGAAACAAAATCATCCACAAAACCAGCAAATTCTCAAAATAAATGTTATCTTAAAAGGCCCACGGGGATCGGATGAAGTGATCAGTTGTGGTGCTTACTACCGTCTACCATCATACAAACCGAAACCTACGGAACTGGCCCGGACGCTCCCTTCAACACCATAAGGAAATGACCCAGAACAGACCACCTTTTAATTTCTGGCGCTTCAAGAAACAAATACAAATACACGAACCAACTTCTAAAATATTAGGCGTAATGGGATGGATATACATCTCTCTCCCATCCATCTTCAACAAGACGGGATGTTCTGTGCCAAATTTCCCAAAGATTCCCTCCACCCCCCATAACTAGTGACCCCCAAAACAAAACAGAAACAGCTAAGCAGGCAATACACAAAAAATATTTACAGTTGCGAGTTGATTCCCGGGTCAAGGCCTCAGAATGCACAGGCTCTCCTCACAAAAATAATAATATAAAAAAAACAAAATTGAATACAACTGGGGGATCTGATGCCTTTAACCTCCAAATTCCAAACAGAGAAATTAATACAACTCACCCGCAGAAGAGGGTTCTTTCTTTCTGTTTCTCTATCCTGAGCTCGCCTGGGACCTCGGATTTGAACAGTTTCTAGAATCTTCTAGAACCTCGATGATCTCAAACTCTCTACTATTCTCCTTGTTCTTCGTTCGCCGCTCTTGCTGTTGTTGATGCCACCGACACCCATTTTCTTCACATTACTCGGCTCTGCCAAAGGAAAGCAAAGAGGAGGGAGGGAGTTTCAGGCGTGTTTCGCCGTTGCTCACGCTCTACGACACCAAGCGCGTGTTTGCGATGGTCAAACCCCTAATTTTATTACTGTAACCAGTAAACTAATCCATTTATTTATTGGAATATACTCTGTCACCGTCGCCATTGACGTTTTCTACGTGCTCGGTTTTTAAAGTGATGTGTTGCGTGACCGACCAAACAACTTATTTAGTTTCACGTACCAACGCCGTCGCCGTAGCGGGGACTGCGAAAATTGGGGCCTGGGCCTCGACCTCGACCTGTACCTGCACCTGCTACAAAGTGCATTTGCAAATTCCTGATTAACAAGAAGATTATTATTATGATTAAGATTAATATTAAGAATAGCAGAAAGTAAAGTAGGTGACGGATTAAGTGCGGTGGCGACCCCTTCGGACAGCCTTCCGACACGTGGACATGGAAGCGCTCGTCGGATGGGGAAGTTGGGTTTAGTTTAGTTGAGCTCAGCACCTAATTTTGCCACGTGTTAATATTAAGTGTGAGGTGTCTAGGTCAAGCCCAATTTCAGCGAAAAGGTACGCCACGTAGGCAGCCATGGAATTTCAAGTTTATTTAATTTTAATTATATTTTCTACTTTAGATTTTGTCACGCATATAGTACTTGATGTTTTAAGAGAATATAAGCCCACCATATTTACTTATGACCTTTATCAATCAACTATTTTATACACGCTATATAATGAATAAAGGTATATTAAATAATAATAGTTAACAAAAATTAAATATGTTTAGTTCGTTATTATATTGTACTAATCTTAAAGGTCACAGGCTGTAAAAGGTTGAGACCGTCATCCTATTTCCCTTTTACAGGTGGGCTCTTTAGTAAATTCCATGCTTAGGCTTGGGTGGTGTTGTTTTTTTTATCAATGATAGTGGCGTCAGCGAACTTCCTATTACTTCCATTCAGTTAGGAATGAAATTCCGCGAGACTCGAATATGGTTTATGGAACCTCAAACCCAAATATGGTCTATGGAACCTCAAATATGGAAGTACAATTACTCAAATCATATCATATGATCTTTAATATCTTTGAGAAGGTTGTTCCTTCTCGTGCTAATTTGTGTTAGCAATTCCCCAATTTTTTTTATTTTACTCTTTTCAAATAAATCTGTCATAAACCCGTTCCCAAGTGTTTTTTTTGTATTTGTCACGGATATCTTAAAAACTCTGGCATTTATAGATGAAGTGTTCCTCTGTCTCTACTGCCCCTATGCTGCATAGAGTACATATCCTTTCTTCCCATTGTTCTTTGGGCGTTGTCCATCTCCCTGTTTCACATCTAAGCCTATGAGAGCTAGTCCTTATTTGAGCAACGAGGAATGGAGTAGAATAAAAATTAAAGGTTTTTAACACCTACAAGGTAGGATATGAACTTTAGAAAGAATTGTGGTTGAAAAAATTAAAATTTAATTTAATTATTTTTATGTAATATTGATATATATTTTTTACATTTAGTTAATGCGAGAAACCTCCACAGTCAATGCATAGGGTTGAGTAGTCTTCTCTCAACTATGCCCCCACGTAAAACCGAGAGCTATGCTTATCAATAAAGAACTTAACACACACCTCACACTCACCCCTCACACGCTCACCCACGTCGGGGTTTGGACCTTAGATCTCCCAAAGAAGAGCGAAAGACCCAACCACACACTCACCCCCTCACACGCTCGTCGGGGTTTGGGCCTTAGATCTCCCAAAGAAGAGCGAAAGACCCAACCACACACTCACCCTCTCACACGCTCACCCACGCCGCAATTTGGGCCTTGGACCTTCCGAAGAAGAGCAAAAGACCCAACACTTGCGTTGTCCCTTGGGACGTGTAATATTGATATTTTACTATTTAATTTTTTTATTTAGATATTTTACTATTAATTTTGATAATGATTTTTTTTTTCTTTAAGATCTTATTAAGTATAAGGGGTTACGGTTGGGAGTGGACTTCTTTAGTAGGAGTTTATCACACTACTACTCGAATAAAACAAAAAAAAACAAACAAAATCATTAAGTATCAATATAAATAACTCAAACATAACCAAAGTATAAATGGACCTAAGAGGGAAGTTGTAATGGTAAGTCCTTGGGTTTTCATGCAAGAGACCCAAGTTCAAACCTTAGTAAGAGGGGATTGGGATCCCTTATAAAACCCTGTGTAAACTCAAATGTTGCCTCCAAGGGCTAGATGGATTGGTAATTGTCTCTCTCGCCAAGCACTTACCAAGAAGAAACCTAGGTTCAAACCTTGGGGGCATGCATGTTGCAAAGGTAGTAGTATGTTCTAAATCCTAAGTGTGCACCAGAACGACAACGAGAATACGAACCCTAAGCTATCAGTGGTCCCACTCACATTGGGTCAACAATAATGAGGTGGTATAAGCTTGTTGAGAGCAACTCGGTCCCACTCACATCAGGTCAGCAATAATGAGGTGGTATAAGCTTGTTGAGAGCAGCCCTTGTGGTTTGAACCCTGCACTTGGCAGTTACGTATATGACTCGTGTTCTAAGATAAAATGTTTTTTTTCTTAATTGTTCATGATGTGCAAAAGGTCCATACCCTCTCCCTCATTCCTAATTTGATCTCTTTCATTTATATGTTTACAAAATTAGGCTTTTGCTTTTCATATGTTTGCCCCTATATAGGCCTTTTGGTGCTGATCTTATATAGGGTTAAATTTAGCAAGAGAATGTTCTTTTTTTTCCAACTTTTTCCACATAGTTGTTATGAATTTTTCCTTAACAAACGTCTATATAGGACTTTTGGTGGTGATCTTATATAGAATTAAATTTAGCAAGAAAAGTTGTATGTTTGGACAGGCAGTTAACAAGAAGAGACCTAGGTTCAAACCTTGAGGGCATGCTTGTTGCAAAGGTAGTAGTATGTTCTAAATCCTCAAAGTGTGCATCATACCTACAGTGACGATACGAATTTGAGCAACTGATGGTCCCCCTCAAGTCGGGTTAACAATAACGAGGTGGTATAGGATTCTTGGGAGCAGCCCTTGTGGTTTGAACCCTACACTTGGTATTTACTAAAAAGAGTGTGGATGTAACCAACTCCCTTATGTATCCAAAAAAAAACAAGAAGATTTTTTTCTTTCCAACTTTTTCCACATAATTGTTATGAATTTTTCCTTAACAAATGTCTTTGTCTTTGTTATTTTTTTTGTTACATAGGAGAGTTGGTCACAACCACACTATTTCTAGTAACTGACAAGTGCAGGGTTCAAACCACAAGGGTTGCTTCCACCAAACCTATTATGTTTTGTTATTGTTGATTTGGTGTGAAGGGGACCACCAACGCTCGGGATTCATACAGTCATCGTCGGATTGGCGCGCACTTAGAAGATTCAGATCAGACTACTACCTTTACAAACAGATTTCGCCCGAGGTTTGAACCTGGGTGTCTTCTTGGTAAATGTTTGGCCAAACAAGCACTTACCAATCCACCTAGCCCTCGGGGGCTTTATGTCTCTGTTATTACTTGGACATTCATACAAGTTGATATTTATTTGTTCTTCATTTGATCTTTTGCTTCATATATGTTTTTGTTTTTTGTCTAAATCCTCTTTTATTATAGTTTTTAGTCATCTATTTATATCCATCTATTTGATTCTTTCTAGATTTCCTAGAAGAACCATAGCAACTGCCTCAGGGAAGGTATATGTTTCTGCTAGAAAATCTCATATGGAATTGACACTTTGAGTTTGTTTGTAATCAAATGTTTCTGAATCACTCACGATTTGCTTACATTTTAAATTTGAAATGTTGTTAGTCCACACTACACACTCATGCAACATCATTGGTATCATTAGTAAGTCTAAATAAAACCCCATATAGTCTTCGAGTATTTAATTCGATCTCCCTACTTCTATTTTGTAATGCAAAAAGTGCTCTCTACCTTCTCAATGTTCTCTTCATTCTACATATTTCTTAATTGAGCCTATTATTAAAGTTTATCCCAATATATTTATCATTTTTTTTAAATTGGTTATGTGGAATTGAAAAGGCCCCCACTCGAAATACCTAATGACCACATTGTCATATTACAACTTGGTTAATTATGCATGTACATCTAGTAAGACTCAAACCTGGCTCTCTACCTTGATCTGGTTGAACTAATATCATTTGATCCTAAGATATGTATCATTGAAGTTATTCCAAGATATTTATATTTTATCACTTCATTCAAAAGACCCCCTTCAAAATAAAAATTTAATTGGTTTTTTTTTCTTTTGATTGGAGAAGATTATCATCTTGGTTTTGTTGGTATTTACATGCATGCTTACCTCCTTACAAAAGTGTTATGAGGCCTTTAAGTGCTCTCTCAAACCTTACGTTGACGTTGCAATCATAACGATATCATTTGTATACAAAATAAGTCTCACCACATATGTCCCTGGATGAACATTATCACCTCTCCTTATATTTAGAAATTATTCTAATTTTTTGATATATAAACCAAAAAAGGTAGAGGATAGTGCATATCCTTGTTTAAGACCTATATCATTTCTAAAGTATTCTAAAAGGCTTGCTTATATTCTGATCTTAGCTTGGACCTCCTTATAGAGTCTATGAACTATTGTTCTATATGTTTCCAGTATGCCTAAGTCTTTGGTTATACTTTACAGTTTACTTTTATGCATTGTGTTAAAAAATTTGTTGAAGTCCACAAAATGACAATCAGGTTCTTTTTCATTTCATATTTTTCAATGATAGTGTCTCAAAGTGATGACATGTTCTATTGTTGAGTGTGTTAGTTTGAAATCTTCTTGCCCTTCTGCCCTTTTTCTTTTTCTTTGACCACTTATTGATTCTACTCTCAATCATACTTTCAAACAACTTTGCAAAGAGGTGATTGACCATAATGGTTCAATAGTTTTAGGGGTTGTTCATTCCCTTTAAAAGCCATGTCGGATGTTGTTGTTGAACACCCTCTTAATACACGATGCTAAGTTGGATAAATAAATAAAACAAAAGCCAGGGCTTTTAACAAAACATGTCAAACATCTTTATGAAACTATATTGCTTAGAATTGACTATCTAACTTTTTTGATGAAAAAGCAAATTTATATTAAATTAAAATAAAAGTCCTTACAAAAAAAAAAAAGTGGGTGGGTTAACACATCCCATGGGGAATCAAACTAACCCTCAGTGACAAGGGTTAGGAAACAAGGCCGTCAACAAAACACAAGTTTACCAATCATGATCATTGATAATCATTACATCAAATAAAGCATATCATATGGAGTAATGTGCCCTTTTATGTTGTCTTGCATAAACTGCTAGTGATTATGGAATGGGAATCCACCCCTTTCTATTATGATTAAGGCCTTCAGTACCCGTGTCACTCCAACCAACAATCAGCCCAGGTGAAACTGGTTGAACATCATCCCACCCCCAACCTGGTGGTATGAACAAGCAATGTCAACATTAGACTGCATCTTGATTGGTAAGGATTGGGACCAGTGCCTATTTGCGGGAGCACTTCTTGCATATGACGGAGGCCGACAATGAGAAAGGGATCGAAAATGCTCTTGAGAAGAGCACTCTTGGGGGTATGATTGACTATACATAAAGCATTGGCCCAGTGCACCAGAAAAACTTGTAGATAATCCAACTTTATAGCAACTTTGTTGGCTTGAGTACATATCTGTAGCCACATTGCATTAAAAACTTCTAATTTATCGACATGAGTAAATGTGACAGAAGGTGTATACTGTTTAAAAATAATTTTGTTACGAGCCTTCCAAATATGAAAGAGTAGGCTAATCCTGAATACCTGCCACACTTCAAAGAGCGAGAGAGACAAAGTAAAAGAATCCCCAAGAAGAGCTTGGGGCCAAGAATTTGTTGCAACTGTAAATGGGAAAAAAAAGGAAGAACTCATTCCCAAGCTTACCTAGATATTTTACAATTCCAAAAGAGGTGAGTGCAAGACTCGGGTACACCACAAAAAAGGACATTTAGGATCAAGAATTCCAAGGTGCTTCAAACGTTCCAAGGTGATTATATAGGCATACGAGATGTCAAACTTACAAGATATGAAGATCCTTTGAACTACAACAAAGTGCTAACTCAGTGAAGATCAATTCTAGAGATAATTAACATGAGTTAATTATATGATCATGTGTTACACAATAATAATAAAAAGCATATAAAACTAAGGAAAGATCTATGCTATCCTTATCATTCCTCCCCACTTAAGAAGAATTATACTCCAATGCTTTAACAAGAAAGTGGAAGAGATCATGTGCAAGTGCCCAAAATGCAATCCTTGAACTTGAAGAAGAGAGACCCCTATGGAAAGCTTTGCTTGATAATAGAGAGCATACAATCATCTTGAAGCTTGAATGAATCACAAAGAGCATAT
The DNA here is from genome assembly GCA_028583015.1 of Wollemia nobilis. Classification (NCBI taxonomy): domain Eukaryota; kingdom Viridiplantae; phylum Streptophyta; class Pinopsida; order Araucariales; family Araucariaceae; genus Wollemia; species Wollemia nobilis. The sequence goes on along the minus strand of JAQPPZ010015824.1, from coordinate 36,651,893 downwards.
AATGGTTAGAGACTCTGCTCGATAGTAGACAATTACCCAAATGGAATGGATAAGGGACTACTACTCCTGCAAAGGGAGTACCCATAAGCAAACAAGGCTAAAAGGGCCATGGTAGTAAACGTCTTCAATTGTCTTCACAAAATATTGCTTGCTCCTCACATCATTCATGCTTAAAAACTAGAAGCATGCGCATTGAACCAATAGTTAATTCCCTTTCTTGTCATGTAGGCACCTCGAAAATGCAAATGAATCACTATGGGAAAATATGCAACAAAGAGAGGAAAAAGTGCACAAAGCCTTGCACTCCAGTATTTGGCATAAATCCTTATGACTAGGAATGACCAACGTCTCACCCACTAAGGTCGAGATACTCAAGGTCAAAGTCAACTATAGAAAGATAAGGTGAAGGATGTCACCAAGAATGAAGAATTCTTGTCAAGATACCCACCATGGATGTAACACTCAAAACTGAGGGTGAATTAATCATAGGGAGACAAGACAAATATACCAATGTGCAAGATGGAAGTGACTCATAAGGTTCACCTTCAAAAATTCACAAAGGTGACTTCAACTACTAAAGAGGGAGTATAAAAATACCCAATGTCATATAAGAGGACTCAAAGGATTGGATGGAGTGTCGGGTACCATCGAGCTTGCACTCCATATTACAAATCCATAAATGATAATACTTTCAAAGAAGTGTATAAAAAATATTGTCAAAACCCAAATGGGAGGAGTGAGAAGTCAACTCAAATCCTTAAAATTTCAAATGATCTAATAGATTGTATTACAAAATCCACAATGACAAGTGGATACAAATGCTTAAAAGCATACAATATTTTATGTAGGCACCTTAGTACAAGTTTTTGAAAAAGTTAACTATTGTAAAATAATAAATTTATAAGGCGCATGTAAATCAAATTAATTAATCTATTTGAACTGTATATCAATGATTGAAAAATATTCTTACCAGGATTGAAGAGCGATGGCGAGCATTTTCTCTCAGGTAAGTTTTGGCGCGAATGTATTGGGCACGGCAACGATGGGGAACTTCGAACCAGGTGAGATTCCCAGCTCTGCTATAGGGGAGGGCACTGATGAGTCAGATGCTGATGCTGAAACGGACATTTCCACTAGGCGGGAGAAAGACCCGAGGAAAGAACCCCCGAACAAGAATGAGGGCTATCCCAAAGTAGGTGGGACCGACGCTGCGCCCTCCGGGTCTGCATCTTATCTCGAAAAGGTCACAGGTACCAAACCGCAGAAATCTACCAAGGACCAAAGCCCTTTGACAGCGGTCGGAGAAGACTTAGTGATTCCAAAAACCCTAATGGCCAAATATCTTTCTTTAGAAGAACACTCTTTGATTGGGAAGTTCGTGGGTGGCAGACCGAACATGGAATCCATTCGACGGTGGGCCACTACCAGGTGGAAAGTTTTAGGGAATCTTGAGATTGTAGCTCTCCCTAGAGGGTTTTTTCAAATCCGCCTAAACAATCCCGAAGATGCAACCCGTATTCTAACAAGGGGGTCGTGGTTCTATGGGAAAAAGAGTTTGTTCATTCGCAGATGGGGGGAAGATTTTAACGTCGAAACTCAGAGCATAAATTTTGCTCCAGTGTGGGTTCGTCTTCCGGGACTCCCTAGCCAATTTTGGCATGAAGATATCCTGCAAGGAATAGGCAGATACATAGGGGAAATGGTGGCCATGGATTCAACCACCAAAGCTCGCACCAGGTTGACCCAAGCCAGAATATGCGTCAACGCAAATCTTGATTCCCAGCTCCCAACTCGAATCAATCTAGTCTATGGTTCTTTTCGTCACTGCCAGGCCATAGAGTACGAAAACAAACCGGCATTCTGCATCGAATGCCGAACTCAAGGACACCTCAAGTCCCACTACCCCTCGCTCAAACCTCAGAAGGAGGTAGATTCTGGCAACCAGTTGTACAGGAACCAAGGCTTTCGCTTCCCTGGGAAGCCCCCTATGCAAAAGACCAGGCAAATATACAACAAAAACCCTCTCCAACAAGCACCAGGGCACAACCCTATGGCAAACAAAGGGAAGCAAAAAGTGCAACCAAAACAATCAGAGGACCAGGCTCAGGTAAGCTCACTGTTCGCTCACCCCAATCGGTTTGATATTCCAGGAAATCTCACTCATTCTGATTTAGAAATAAATGAAGTTTTATTCACTCAACAAGAAAATGACATGTCAGACCTAAATGTCGACCTCCAAATCCCCACCATCGAAGAAGTTTTGCAGTATCCCCTTCCCACCAGCAGCCCTATTTTATCTCCAGTCAAACTAGGTTCCCCTGATCCCCCTCCTGAAAGTCTTTTTTCCCAAGAGGCTGTCGAGAAAACAAGAGCAGATTTCAGTCCCAAAAACACTCGAAGCTCCAAAAAATCCTGTGTGGATGTTGGAAATGATAAGAAAAGAGGAAGGCCTAATATCCAAGAGAAAATAAGAAGCCAAACCACTGAGGACATAGCCAATGGAGTCCAAACAACCCTTGTACCAAAAATGTTTACCCACCCGAAGGAAGATCCCAAATTATCCAAACCCCCTGTGCAGTAGTCAAAAGGGGGCAAGAAATCATCCAAAGTTTCCAGATGAGGATACTCTCATGGAATGTGAGGGGCCTCAACAACGCGGCCAAGCAGAGGTTGGTTAGCACTGTTAGAAAAGAAATCAAACCAACAATCCTCATTATCCAAGAGACCAAGTTAGATCAGTCAAAAGCATGCAAGGCGGGCAACACCATTTGGAAAAATAGTGGAAGCATTTTCAGTCCCAACCAAGGCCCATCTGGGGGTCTCTTGTGCCTTTGGGATCCAGAGAAAGTAGATGGTAGAGTAATCTCGTCCTCAGATAGAGTTATAAACATCATGTTTTTTTGCAAAGACAAAGATCAATCCTGGATCCTGTCTAATATCTATGCCCCAAACAATCCCCTCAGCAGGAGCTCCTTTTGGGACCAATTAAGTCAAATGAGGCAGGCTTTCAAAAACTTCCCTTGGATTTTGGTCGAGGATTTCAACTCCCCCCTTTACCCGTCAGATAAGGCAGGAGGAAATGACATTCCAATCAAAAGTATTCAGGACTTCCATGGTTTTGTCACTGAGAATAACCTAATGGATATCCAGATTCAGGGAGCTCAATTCACATGGAATAACAGAAGAATAGGGAACAATCTGATCCAGGTTAAGCTAGACAGATTCTTCCTATCTCAAGAAGCCATACCACTGTTTGGTGATGCTTCCCTCATCTCCCTGCCCAAAATCGGCTCGGATCACAACCCTCTCCTGTTCGAAGCTAACAAGCCTCCAGTTTTTAGGACCCCTTTCAGATTTGAGGCAATGTGGGTTCTTCACCCAGATTTACGTAATCAAATTGCAGGGTGGTGGCAACAACAGGTGGTCGGATCCCCCATCGCTCAAGTTACCCAAAAGCTCAAAATAATCAAAGACCACATCAAAATATGGAACAAGGAAGTGTTTGGTAACATTTTTGAAAATAAGGAGCAAATCATCAGCAAGCTCAAAGCTATAGAAGAGCAAATTCAGAAAGGGCAGATGAGCATACAAATCAGGAATGAAGAGAAAAAGCTCCTTGTCGATTACCACAACATTCTGGCCAAGGAAGAAATGTACTGGAGACAAAAGTCTAGAGCCCTGTGGCTCAAGGACGGGGACTCAAACACGAAATTTTTCCATGCTTCCACCCTTCGCCACAGAAGCTCCAACAAGATCAGGGAGTTAATAAACAGTGATGGCACAAGTGTGAGAGACATCCACCTCATCAAAAATGAAGCAGTCACTTTCTTTGAAAAAATGTTGGGGACAAATTCCACTATTTTCAAACAGGCTCAGGATCAACTTCTTCAGCATATTCCAAATCTGATATCCCCTGAAATGAACGACATGCTCATCAAGGACCTTACTAATGAAGAAATAAAATAGGCTCTTTTCTCCATGGCCCCTGATAAAGCTCCGGGGCCTGATGGCTTCTCCCCTAGGTTTTTCCAAACTTACTGGGATATCATAGGGGTTGACATATGCAAAGCCATTATTCACATGCAAAAATCCAAAGCCATCCCCAGAAGCACCAACTCCACTTTCATCGCCTTAATTCCTAAAGGCCCTGAGTGCAAATCCATGAATGACTACAGACCCATCAGTCTATGTAATGTTATATACAAGATTCTTGCCAAAGCCCTGACAACAAGACTCAAAGAAATCCTCCCGCTCATTATAGATCCTTGCCAGGGCAGCTCGGTCAAAGGAAGGTCCATTCATGATGGCATAATCACCCTGCATGAAGTCCTCCATTCAGCTTCCCAAAATAAGAAAGCAACCCTTTTTCTCAAATTAGATATCAGTAAGGCTTTTGACCGAGTAAACAGGGATTTCCTCCTGGTTGTTCTTTAGAAATTTGGTTTTCATAGGGAATGGATAAATGTAATCAGAGGCTGCATCTCCAACCCACATTTCTCAGTCTTGGTTAACGGATCACCCGCAGGTTATTTCCCTAGTGGCAGAGGCATCAGGCAGGGAGATCCCCTGTCACCCATCCTTTTTATCATACTCGTTGAATCTCTGGGAAGAGCACTTAAGAGTGTTGTCAATGAGAAAACTATCACAGGGATCAGGGCTGCCTCGAGTCTAAACCCGCTATCACACCAACAATTTGTGGATGACACAATACTCGCTACCTATGCTTCAGTAGTGGAGGCCAAGATGATCAAAAAAATCCTTGATTTATATGAGAAAGCGGTTGGGCAAGAAATCAACTATACCAAAAGTAAAAGCTTCTTCATCAATACCCCCCTTTCCAGGCAGATTAAAATCGGGTGTATTCTTCAATGTAGCATTGGTGAGTTCCCTACTCGCTATCTGGGGCTTCCTCTTTTTTACAGTCATCCCAAATTGTCCATGTGGAGTCATGTGGTGGAAAGGATAAACAAAAAGTTAGCTGGATGGAAAGGGGCTTTTCTAACCCAAGCAGGTAAAATCACCCTTACCGCAACATGCCTCCAAAGCATCCCAACCTATTTCCTCTCAGTCTTCAAAGCCCCTGTTTCAGTTTACGCCCAAATCGAACAAATACAAAAAATATTCCTGTGGGGCGGCACAGAGGAGAAACAAAAGATTCATTTGGTTGGATGGGAAAAGGTTTGTCGGCCAAAAAATCAAGGGGGACTGGGACTTAGAAGAATCAAGCATATGAACACTGCTCTGCTGGCTAAGCAAGCCTGGAAAATTCACACAAGTTTCAACGCAGAATGGGTGTCAATAATACAGAGGAAGTACCTTCAGCACAAAGAATTCACTGATGAAGATATCCCCAAAGAGGGATCAACTTTTTGGAAGTCAATTATTCAAGTCAGAGAAGTTCTCCAGAAAGGTTCAAGGTGGCAGCTGGGAACAGGTACTGCCATAAACTTTTGGATAGACAGGTGGGTCAGTGATCAGCCCCTAGTTGAAGATGATGAGTTATCTGTGCTAAAACCCATCCTTGATGGCACCATAGGCAGTAAAGTAGCAGACTTCATCCAAAACATCAATGGGTCTAAAAGCTGGAAAGACCTCAACATTAACTCAAATGATGGGCACATAACCAGGGCAGCGAGGGCTTTGGCTTTTATGTTGAATACTACAGTGATCCCGACAGATGGAAGAGAAGACCTTCTAATTTGGAAAGAAACGGACAGTGGATGTTTCTCTGTCAAATCTGCCTACCAACTTCTCCTCAATCCACAACAAGCTCCCTTTTCCCCTAGCCAAATCTGGATCAAGCACCTCATCCCTAAAGTGGCAGTTTTCTCCTGGCTGGCAATTCAAAACAAGATTCTATCCACTGATAATCTCATCAAGAGGGGGATGATGGTACCCAATAGATGCCACCTGTGCTATAAGGCTTGGGAATCCATCAACCATATTTTCACTAAATGTGATTTCTCATATGTTGTGATGAGTAACCTACTATCCAGTTTCCACATCAACTGGGTCCAACCCAACTCCCTGACAGAGTTTTTCACTCAGTGGCCCAATCCTTTCAAAAACCCTCGGCTGAAATCTTTGTGGAAAATGTGCACCCACCATTTCTTATGGCAGGTATGGCTAGAAAGAAACAGCAGGGTGTTCTCTAACACTCCCAAGGACCCTACCTCCATTGCTAGTAAAATCATCAACTTTGCCACAGAGAACTCCCGACTCATCCCTTGCACAGAACCCCCTGATGTGGGATTGGAGCTTTTTCTGTTCAACAGTCTTAATATCCCTAGGGAAGATAATCCTCGTGTCACTCATCCCCACCCAAGGCACACTTCTTCATGGAAACCCCCCGGTAGGATGGCTCAAGCTCAATTTCGATGGAGCTTCTAAAGGAAACCCAGGAATGGCAGGGGTAGGAGGACTGGTCAGAGATAGCAGCGGTAAGATTGTGGTCGCCTTTGCGGAGAACCTAGGCATTCAAACTAATCACGTAGCAGAAGCCCATGCCCTGTGGAGAGGTCTCACCATCATCCAAAAGCACAAAGGGAACTACGAAATAGAAGGGGACTCTCTAAACATCATAAATTATATCAACAACAACTCTAATCCTTCGTGGAAGGTCATGAATGCCATCAGGGAAGCCAAAAACATGATCAGAAGATAGGGCAGTGTGATATGCAGACATGTGTACAAGGAGGCAAACAGATCGGCTGACCTCTTAGCAAACATGGGAATCAGTCAGAATTCCTTGACTGTATGGGATAACAATCCGCCCTCAAACATTGTCAATGAAGCCAACCAAGAGTGGGCAAATCAACAACGAAGCACCGGAGCAGGAGATTCATCATCAGGTTGCCAACATCCTCATCAGTAGCCTTATTAGTACTCTTGACAACATTAGCGGGAAGCTGAAGCAGATCATAAAGACTGAGGAAAGCACTGCGAAGAAGAAGGTGGTTGACGCATGATGGAGGGCCATGGGTCTTTTTTTGTTTATGGTTCTCTGGGTCCTTACTGGGGTTTGTTTCATGAGGGTTATTTTAACTTTACATATATTATATGCATCAATGTTGTTTTGGGTGTCTGTTGTCCATATATTATCTGCATCAATCCTGTTTGGGGTGTTGTCCATATATTATCTGCGTCAATACTGTTTGGGGTGTTTGCTATTAGGCTTATCAACATTTAATCAATGTATAGTGAACAATGTTTATCCATGTACGAAAACACTTTTTTAAAGTTTAGTCTTCTAAGCTGCTAGCCTCCTTTGAGGGTTTTGTAACTACTGGTTTTGGGATCCAGGAAAAAACCCTTTAATATAAGCTACACTATTTACCAAAAAAAATAATTAATTAATCTATTTAAATTGATGTTTAATTGATTAAACCAACTTTTATTTAATTTTGAAAAAATTAAAATAATGAACCAACGGTCATAGCAATATGTTATGACTCAACAATCACTAGTGGGTAGTGGATACAAAACCAAGTCAATAATCAATTATTTTATGATCATGATCATTCTAGGTGTCACTTGATGGGCATTGATTCAGTTACTAATGGGATTCAAGCTACATGTCACATTTGCACATGGTGCATCAACATAATATTATCTAACCCCATGGGATGGCTTCCATTTGCATTTGGTTGTTGAGCTTTGCCAACATTAGTGATAGGTGGATGAGTAGGCATGTGCTTAAAAAATACCATCTCACAGATCGTAAAGATGACCCTAAAATCAGCTTTGCAAACCATAAATGGACCTCTGCTACTACATTTTTGGTAACTGAGAAATAAAATTATCTTCCCAAATGGGGAGATTGATGGTGCAAAGTTGCACAAAGGTGCCATTTGGATATCCCAAAAAAATGGTAAAACCACTCACTGAAGAGTAGATCTTCCTTTACAGCTTGTATTTTTGACTATTGATCTAGCTTCTCAATGTTCACCACAAGTGTCAATCTTCCTCTCTAGTCCTTCCATGACTCCACCATACCCCTATTTCTATGTGGAGCCTCTTCCTCGTCTCAACACATGGAGTGTTGAGGATACTTAGGCTTATCTATTTAAGCCTAAGTTTGTATTATTAATTTTTTTATTTTATTTCCTATTTCTTGCACTTTGTATTCACATGAGGCATAGTATGCCCATGTTGGAAATAGGTTGTTAAGTTGTTTGGATATTTAGTTAACTGTTAGGATGTGTCCTATCTTCTAGCAGTTAGCTGTCATCCTAGATTAGCAGATTGCTATTTTTTAGTTAAGTGGTTGGCCATGTTTAGCAACTTGTTACAACCACTTAACCATGTGAGATTCTATTGTATTTCTTATATATTGCATTGCATCAATAAATAAAGCAACTTCACGCTGAGTTCCTACATCATTAGTAATCAGAGCCATAGGATATTGTTTTTTGTAGGAAGGAGGACAAGCTTCCACTTTTTGCTAGGTGCCTAGTTAGATTTTTTTCTCTAGTGCATAAGATCCTAGGTAGGTGCTAGTGGAAATTGGCTTGAAGCCATCCACAACATCAGGTGAAGCTGAGGTAGCAAAGGGCAGAAATTACCCCTGCACTGAATACCCCTGGCAGAAACCAGAGGGTAACTAGATTGCGACAATAAAATTTTCTTGGTTGAATATATTAATGTCTGCCTTGAAGATCAGAAGAAAGGTAGATATTTGAAGAGCATTTTTAGTGTTCGAGGTCAATTTTGGCCAAGAAAGAGACATTGCACTCTTTGCTGAGAGTTTGCTAAAAAAATATTAGGAATCATGATTTTGCAGTCATATTAGACCAACCAGAAATTTGGAATCTTGATTTTACAGTCTATTAGGGCCAACCGTGAATTCATGAGAATGAGCATTGGAGGTTAGCTGAGCATGAGGAAGGAAAATTTGATTTTTTTTTATTCCATGCCTTATGTTTACGAGGCATGAAATCATGGTAGCTAGACCATGTGTAGGTTTTCTGCATTTTTGGGGACTAAATGATGTTAAAATATAGACAAACCTATATTTAATGGAAATCTCTTTTCAAGCCCGATCCAATGGTAGCAGTTTTGAGAAAATTGGATAATATTTGATAGGGGAAAATTTGGCTCAAAGATGACCTTACTTTTTGAAGCAATAAATGCTCAATTTTAGGTCTTTGAAAGGTGAATTTGGCTTGGTTGGTTAGAGGGTCAATGTATGAGGGTGAATTGATGAAAATTGATGAAAAGTGGGTCAATTTTTAATGGCTACACCCTCTCCAACTCTTTATTTATTTATCAAAATGTTGTGTAATCTAATATAGGGATTGTATAGTGATATGTGTGGTGCCTATAGGTGCCCCAAAATTTTTGTCTCTTCTCTCTTCATTCTTGTGTACTTTTTGTATAAGATTTGGGTGAACATTTTGTTTCTGTTTGTTTATAGAAAATATTATGTATTTCAACATGGTATCAGAGTGGGTATGGAGCTACCTCACTTGGTCATGTAATACAATTTGGTGCCTTTGATATTTCTGCCAAACCATTGGATACCGCTTCCCTTTGTGTCTCATAAGTTTTATTTGTAAAAGAGGCAAAGAATTTTTTTTCATACCCATTCTTTTGAAATACTTGAAGGAAAACGGTTTTGCTTCTTTGAAGACTTACTTTATATCTCTGGATTTCAGTCATAGAATGTGATATCTATAAGGTTGGACAATAATATGAAAAAATGATAAAAAAAGTTAAATTTGAATGCAAGCTTCGTTTGCATGCGTGGCCCGCTTTGGCTTGGTGCTATAAAGGGTGTGTGAATCCCTTCACCATGGGAAAGGGACACACCTCCATCCATGTGGTACAGACACCACTGTGGCTAGGGATCAATGTGTAAGCCACATGACAAGTAATGTGAGATGATTTTTATTTGCTATTTGCCCTTTTGTTTGATAAAAAGAGCCCTCAACTATGCATTTTGGGTCACCATGAGTCCAAAGCTCCCCTTCCTTGCTTGAGTATTGTAGCAACATGATGGTTCTAGTTGATGGTTAATGTTTGGAGGTCATTGGTTTGAAGTGAACCAACACCATTTTTTACTTTCATAGGAGGTTGGCAAGTCATTAATCCATGGAGGACTCTTGCTATCACATCTAACTACAATGACTCAATAGTTTTTGGGATAGTTCTATGTAAGCAAGGTCCCATGTTTAAACTATTAATTAGTTATCGTGTTTGCTCTTTATATTGGAGAGGAAGAATGGGAAGCAAGTTGTGGTTGCCCCTTTCCATACGTTATCTTGGCATGATGACTATTACATTGTGTTTGGTACAAGAGATACTAGGGTTTAATTCCTTTTGGCACATTTTGGACTTGGCAATGGGCATGAGGTTGACATGGACCCTATTGATGTCATGTCATACCACTTTTTTTATATCAATAGGGTCTCAACCAATATTTTAAATGCAACTGTTACATCCAAGTTGGTGAAGAACAACCAAAGTGGTAGAATATAAGTGGCATGCACTAGCAAACAAGAGCATGACACATGAGAATGAGAAAATTTTTAAAGGCCATATCTTTTGCATACAAAATCATTGCTTTCATAAGGCCATTGCTTTCATAAGGTTAAGGTTCATTTTTTGGGTCTATTAGGAGAAAATTTTTAAAGGCCATATCTTTTGCATACAAAATCATTTTGAGCCTATATTTTTTTAAATTGTATTATTTTTCAAGCTCCATGCATTGGTGGTATTAGTTCATCGACATGTTATGGTGTTAGGGGTCAAATTGTATATGATGGACCATAAAGACTTATTTACTTGTCTTAATGGGAAAAATTATAGTATTTGGTAAAATCAAAATCTTTTGCTTGATTTTTGGGGAGATATAGATGAGTTTCTGATAGTTGTAGTAGATTTTGAGTCTTTTGGAGGCTTTTAGAAAAAGGACTTTAGTCAATCCCTCTTCCTCATTTGGTCGATTGATTCAACTTATTTGTGAAGATATAATCTTACATGATCTCTCTATTCTTCTATTTCTTGTATAGGTACTCTTTAAATTTTGTTACAAGTCTTCTTTGAAGCAGGTTCATGTAAAGCCTATTTTGGTGACTAAAATCATGTGATCCAAGGGCAAGAGAAAGTCTTCAAAAAGGGTGATTTATATTGTAAGAGAAAATAATGTGTCTTCAAGACATACCTTATGTGACAATGGAAGATTGAAGGAGCTTATGTTTAAAGGTCATGATCTTGAATTCTCTATTTCATTTGAAGTCATAGTGGAAGTGTTTTTGGGATGTGCATGAGTGTCTAATAGTGGCAATAGTGACTATGATTCAATCTAAGGGGACTCTTGTGTAGGAAATATTTTTGTAGCAACAGATTGTAGATAATAGGGGGGTACAATTAAGTCTACCTCAAAATGTGGAGGCCCATTAAAGCATACATTATGGGGGGTGATATTATTTTTACTATTGTCTCCTCTCCTTGGTCCCTTAGTTTAGATTAAGGGGGTGTTGAAATTATAATCTAATACATGGACACAACCCACATTGTATGATGTATTGGAGAGGTCTAAGGTCATTTCATTGTATAATGTATTAATTATTTATAATATTTTATTATGTAAACCCTATGGGTTGTGGTTAACCTTGTTATGGTTAAACCTTCTTTATAAATTATAATTAACCTAAAGCCCTCTTCTTATGTTGGCTTATGTTAAAATTTATGATGTAAATGGGGTTTTGGTATTAATATAAATACCCCTTTCCACTCCTTATTTATTTATCGAAGTTTTGTGTATTCTAATCTATGCATTGTATAGTAATATTTATGTTGCCTACAATTGCTCCATAAATTTGTCTCTCTTCTCCTCTTTTCATTCTTTTTTTGTATAAGTTTTGGGTGAATGGTTTGCTTTTGTTCATTTATGTTAGCACCACTTTAGTGTAGTGCTTATATTGGTTTGATCAAAAAACCAAAACCCTCCATTTTCTTTTAGCATTTTAGTATTTTTACATCTATTATAGAAAAAAGGTTTGATTGAGTAAAATCCTTAAAACCCTTGATAACTTGTTGAGTTTGCATGTTTAGATAAATGTCTACACAAGACCTAGAAGCTAAGGAGTAAGATTCAAATATTCAACGACACTTGGATCAAACATGGGTTCTAGTATTTCAAACCCCTTTCCTTTAGATTCATAGTTTCCATTTTTTTTAGTTGCAATATTAGTTTTGTAGCATTGTTTGTTTTGTTTTGCATACCGCTTAGGGTAGATTTGTATTTGCAAGAAATTGAAAAGCATATAGACTAGGTTATCTTGTCTTATTTTTTGTTGTATCTTGTTGCTTATGAATTGACATTTGGATCAATCCATGTCTTGGTTAGTTTGCATCAACAAGGAACCAAAATTATATGTAGCCTAGGCTTTGTGTGTTGCATGATTTCCTAAATCCACTTACTTTAATTTTAGATTCATTATCCTAGTTGCATCATAGACTTTTTTTCTTTGTATTCATATGTTTGCAAGAAATGAAGAGGTACATATAGTCTAGGAAGCATGGTTGTTCATCTTGTCATTTTAGTTTGAAGATTCAAATCAATTATTACATCTTCAATAAAATTTTAATTATATGTTGAGTAGGATTATGTTTGTTGTATATACCCCCTTGAACCCTTGCTTGAAAGAAAAGAAAAAGAATATTTATTTCTATTTACATTAAAAGAATAAATCATTTAGCTTAAAAATCTCATTGGTCTACATTATTGTATGCTTGCATTATTAACTTATAAATAGTTAAGTTTTTAAGTATTTATTCTTAGATATTTCTAGGGAAGGTAGAAGTAGGTAAGGATCTTAGAAGGGAATTGTAGTTGTTTCTCAATCAACACATCAAATTTAAGATTTATCGCACATACCCCATATGCTCTTGAAGCAAGGAAGTGCTAGATAGGGAGAGGATTCAATCTCTCTCTCACTTCCTTTTCTCTCCCTATATTTTTGGATTGGCAAATTGGCATGGATTGTGTTATAAATATGAGAGGTGTGACAAGTGATATTACATGTGAAGATTATTTATCAACATAAAATGATCATTCAATCACAATCCAAGATGAAAATGAAAGTTGTTTATGATTTACTTCAACAACTTGAAAAGACCCTAACTAAATTATCCATTTTTTAACTCATTAAATCTTCTCCCACTTATTAGGATATCCTTATTAGAGTTTTGAGGGAACAAAAAATTCCTCAAAATTTAAACCCAATGAGTTTGATTCAATTTTTGGATCAATTAGGATGAACTATACCAATATCTCTTTCTATATGGATGATATTCCCCAATATTCTTTGATAAGAGACCCACCTTTGTACATCATAGGCCAAATAAATGACAATTTTGTTAAGTAGATTTTAGTTGATAATGGTTTTGGGTTAAATGTATGTAGTATAAAATTCATCAATCACTTTCACTTGTCTAATAATAATCTTGAGAAATATAACCTGGTGATTTGGACCTTTGATAATGAGGAATGTGAGGCTAGTGGTACACTAGTCTTATCCCTCAAAATGGGACCTCAAAATATAAATATTTTATTCTATGTACAATATTATTTTGGATAGACCCTAGATTCATGAAATGTGGCTCATCCCGTCCACCTAGCATCAATGTCTCAACTATTAATATAAGGGTAAGACCTAGAACATTATTTCAACCTTGAACATTCCTAAGTTTACAAAGTGATTGAGGTTTAAATTCATAAGGTTAGTATTTATCCCCATCTTATTAATATCAACCCTCTTTAAATAGATCTCTTAATTCTTCAATCCCATCTATTAATATTTAATCTGAGCATTCAATCATTTATGCATTGAAGTCATTCCATGTAGCCAAAAATATTAACAAACAAAATATAATGATAAATAATATTAAAGCAAGTGTAATCATCATTGATAATAATCAAAACTCAAATAATATTGAAGCCTTTATGGGCCTATCCAAACTTCCTCCTTCCTTGCAAACATTAGGATTACCACCTAGCAACAAAGGGAAAATATTGTGGATAGGGAGTTGCTTCTTTATTTGTGTTTGAATTTCTAATGATGAAAATATCATTAACAGTAATTACTATTTTATTGAGCGATAGTACACCTCACGATTCTTGTCAAATGCATATCCCATTCCAAAGTAAATATTGGTTAACATGGGATATCAAGATAAAGGCTTGGTTTCAAGAGCCTTGGAAAATCAAAGTTTGTCTAGGGTATTTTGGGATAGGATATGTCCCAATTCATAACAAGCCCTATCTCACATCTTTGTCTGACTAGAAGGAAGCATTTGAACATGAAGATAAGTATGATACAACTTCTAACCAACACTTGTGAATAGGATGGATTGAAGTGAAGATGATTGTGATGGTTCACATCGTGTTCATATAAACCCTCATGACCACCAATTTACCTTTTATATTAGGGAAATTATGTAACCCTAGAGTACCTCAAGTTGATCATTGATGAAGACTCTTGCAATTAAAACTATGTAGATTGTGATTTTTACTTAAATACTCAATCAAGTTACCAAAGCTATTTGAATTAGAATTAAGTTTATTTTGGGGAATCTTTTTTTCAAATTGCTAATATAATAGTTTCACAAAAACATGATAACATCAACCTACCATAGATCATGCAAATTTAGAAAACTTAGGTGTCCTTTTAGCCTCTCCTCAATTAGAAAATGAGACTTATATTCTAATTGAAAAAACCATAGATGTCGATATTGGGACACAAGATAACCTCACAGTCCATAAGTTAGACAAAATTTTGACCATGGAAGAATGAAAAGAGTACACCAAGATATTAAAGGAATTGAAAATATTTTTGCTTGGTGATATGTAGATATGCTTAGTCAATATCCTTCTTCAAAATTCCACCATTTAGTTGTCACTCCTCAAGAAAAACCTTGTAATGTAAAAGTTATGGAATATGAACCCTAAGGTTGCTTTGCTTATAAAGGAGATATCACACAAACTCCTCATTGTTGGCTTCATTAAATCTATAGACTACTTTGATTGAATTTCCAATATTATTTTAGCTGCCAGGAATGTTGGTGTTAGGTACCTAAGTATATTCTTGTGGGGATATAATATAATATTGTAGTATGACATGGGTCACATATAAAATTATAATAATATATAGTATTATGCCATATTATAATATTATACACCTTCTAACTCATGGAAGGTGAATCACCACATGGGTGATCTTTCAACTCATGGAAGGTGAACCATCACATTGTTGTACAAAGAAATATGTACCCCCAATTGTAAAAGGAAGTGAGATGAATTATTCTTTGTAAGAGTCTTGGCTTGGGGAGTTGGATATCTTGTGGAGTGATTCCTTTCTTAAGGAGTATTCTTGATGCTGCCCTACCTCAAAGGTAATATCTATCTCTATTTTATTGTGGAATTTATTATTGGTGCATGTTTGATATTCTCACACATTGGTGAATGATTAATTATTTATGACAAGAGAGGTCCATATTATCTAATCCTTTTGGTCACATATTATCTTGATCCCTCCTATTTTTTCCCCTTTCTTGGTGATGATCTCTCCTTTGTGATAGTTTCAAGGTCTTTCCCTATTTTGGTTTTGTTTGTAGGGTCTTCCCCTGCTTTGGTTCTATTCTCTATTCTTCTCCTTTTAGTTCTTGAGAGTCTACCTTGTAGAATCCTCTTAAGAGGTCTTCTCTTTTTGTAAAAGGTTTAGGGACCCTTTTAAAACCCCTTCCATCAATCAATAAAAAAATTTGGTATTGGAGCAATGACTTTGGCAAAGTGAGATTGTTTTTGTAGAAATAGGGCACATTTTTCCAAAAAAAATGTCACATCTTACAAGGGCTATATTTTTTCTAGCAGTCTTTTTTAGAATATTTTTATTCTAGCATGTGAATCATTTTAAGTGCTACAAAAAAAACTATTCATTTATTAAATTTTGATATGTATTGAGAAAGTTGTGGTTGTTTTAAGTTGGCTTATTTATGCTATTTTTTTGGATGCATAAATGTTTTTCAAAAGAAAAAAATTCATATCAATTTTTTTGGTAGTCCTTTTTAGAAAATTTTTGCACCATTGTGTAGATTGTTTTAAATAATACAAAATTATTGCCCATTTTTCAAATTCTGATAAGTATTGAAGGAGTTATAGTTGTTTAAAGTTGGGCTTTTGAGGCTATTTTTGGGCTATGCAGAAAATTCATGCAAAGGAAAAAAATTATCTCTTAATCTGTGTAAGCAAATCATTTGTCACTTATTTTGTTTTGAATAAAATTTATGGATTTAATTGTTTCCTAGAAGGAATAAATGGGATTTGAGAAATTGTATATTTGAGAGTTTTCGATTATTTAAAATCCTAATTGCTTCGAAAAAAATATTTTGGATCGAGGTCATGGAGTATTCACAAGAAAGGATGATAGTAATGCTTGGGAATGGTGGAAATTTTTTAAGTCTTTAAATTCTTCTAAAGTTTTATGGAGATGTGAGTTTTATGCTTATTTACAAGGGGAAGCTTTATCTTGGTTTATGGACTTTGATAGTGCCCATAATTTTTCATACACATGGAAAGAATTTGAAATTACATTTTTTAATAAATGGAGATTGGAGGAAAAGGTTAATAAGGTGTAAGCTAAGGAAACCACACCTTTTGTGTAAGACAATGGTAAAAAATATTTGTTTGAATTTAAAAATTCTATTTTGTGGGTTCATGGTTGCATTAAAAAAAAATATATATTTTTTCCATTAACCCTAGTGGAAAATATAATTTTATCAATATGTCTTTGGCTAAGAAGTTGCAAGTTCAAACTTAGAAAATCAAAGACACAAAGCTTGAGGATAAGAATGTTCAAATTTTTGAAGATTTTGAAATAATAATGGATAAATATGTTTTGCACTTAGATTTTTATGCTCTTGAGATGAATGATGTTGATATTTTTTTTGCTAAGTTAGGTTTATATACAAATTGGGTTTTATGATAATCCCAAAACCTTATAACAAAAAGGGTTGTAGAACCGAGATTTTAGGCAATGCCTTAGTACATGGAAATAAACATAAACCGAAAGAGAAGGAACAAAAAAACCCTTGATCCAGTAGAAAGACCAGATTCTAGTACCAACTAGTGAGACCCACTTCACCAAAACACCATCCTCCTATTGTTGTTAGTCTGGGATACTCCCGGGGGAGGATACAACGCACCTGCCCAAACCTGAGTAGGGAGAGCGGGAAGGCCAAGAATAGCCTGAAACCAGATATCCTGCTCGAAAACCAAAAGTAGAAAATTTTAGAAATTTGGAGAGGATCCTCATCTAGGGACGATCCGAGATGCACCCCAGGGAGTAGCAGGCAGTCATGTGAGCAAAGCAACAAGTAGCAACGAGATACAGTCCAAGGTGCAACAACGAGATAACCTAGGAAATGGTATCATGATCCTCAGAGAAAAACAATGGGAAGCCTCTGCTTAATCCTGTAAAGTGGAACAACACTACTAGGGATATCTACAGGCCAAGGTATCCCCATGCATGGTAAGGAGAATTATGAGGAATTTGCAAGGATCTAGTGATAGCAACAACAGGTGCAAATAAACGATCCCTAGAAGCCAAAATTGAAGGAGGAAGGAGAGACCACAACTACAAACACACTGATCTCCAACCCTAGACCAAAAAATATAGAAGAAAACCCCCACCACTCCAATAGAAAGGCCCAGGAACCCACCATCCTCACTCATAAACAGATCCAGGGAACCGAAACTAGGACTAGGAACAACTCAAGAACAGGAGGAGGCCCACCCCCAAGGCCAAGAACATGCTTTGAGAGTCCACTAAGAAGCAGGACTAGAAGGCAGAAGCCCCCGAATAGGAACTAAACAAAAAACCTGTGGATCCCAAGTGAAAGCGATAGTAGGCACAAATATGGGATCCTCGAAAGCCTAACCTGGGGGAGCCAGGGTCTGCATGCATTGATCATGGGTCCCCTCCCCAAGATCAAGATATGTAGCAAAAACCCTAAGAACCCTAGTAGAAAGGACCAGGAACCCCCCATCCTTGCTCACGAAAAGCTTTAAGGAACTAGAACTGGGGATGGGAACAACCAAAAACATAGGAAGAGGCCCACCCCCAAGGTCAAAAAATGCCCTAGGCATCCACCAAGTAGCATATCCAGCAAGAAGAAGCCTTCGAACAAGAAATCGAAAAGGGTCCTACCGAAAGGGATGGGACCAACAACAACCAAAGGCATTTTAGAGAGGAGTCATAGGCAAAAGAGGAAACTGGCTCTCCAGACCAACCCTGAAGCTGTGAGGACCTCACAGGATGCACTAGGAAGCAGTCAAAAACCCAACTTGATGAGGTTTAGTATTTTAGACTTTAGGATTATATATATATTTTTATTTTCCTAATATATTTGTATGCTGACAAATCTTACCGACAGGAGTTGCTGACATTGTATGCCGAAACCCCTTGTCGACATGACTTAGCCTATCCATTAGTGCTGACATGACATGGCTTATCTTCTGTTGTATTATTTTTATTTATATGATTGTAAATACAAGAAATATCAAATTTTGTTTTCTCATACCATATCATTTTGGTATCAGAGCTTTGATTTGATGGTGGTTTTGGGTTTTACCGACCTCATCTAATAATCCTGAGAAGCTCTAAGTAGCTAATGCATTGCTGTGTAATTGCCTTTTGCAATTTTTGTAGTTAAAATGCATTGAGACAAAAGCTCACCCTTGTATTGCATTTTATGTGTCGAGCCTGCTGTGAAGAAATTGCTAACTCGGGTTTTGCAATTTTGACTGTATCATCCTGTGACAGTGAGAAGAGGCCACCATCATTGTTGTTTTCTTGCGACAACAAGAGGAAATCACTGCGTCTAGTTTTTTGACGGCTAGTCTCCACCAAAATTCTCACGATCTCAATGATTTGCAACGACTACCTTTAGCTTGGAAGTCCATTTTTATTGCCATCGATGTTTGGCCCTGCCTTCCTTCGGCCCTGATTGTGGATCTGTTCGAAATCATTGCCTGCAAATCATATTTTTTTGTTTTTTAATCCCTAACGACGGCTCTTGCCTGTATATTTTCACAATCCTACGTGAATTAGAGATGGACACTTCTCGTGCAATTGTTCTGCTAAAACTGATGCTAGCTGACATCATTCGTTTCCCTCTAGCGACAACGAGAGGAGGTCGACGTCATTACTACCAGCTGCGTCTACGGAAGAAGGATGTCGCCCAGTTATTACCCTACTAATTCTTGGAGCCATCACAACACTACAAATAATATTATCTACATTTTCCAGATTAACGTGTTGACGCCTGGATCTCTCCAATCTCCTTAATTTCTTGTTTACTGTCGTTGCGAGCTGCAAGTCGAAGATGTATGCGTCAATTTGTCATGATCAATATTTTCCTTGTTTGGAACGAAGGGAGGCATGCGTTGTCACTGTTTGATAACACCTTCATTTACTACCATGTGTTGTTGATTAGCGCTTAGACGTGCCCGTTGACACGATAACTTGGGGTTTATCCCATATATTGTGGGTAACAACTACTATCAATTTTTAAACCGATTCACCACCCAAAGGAGATATCCAGAATGCGCTGGAAGTGTTATCCTGCTCATACACATGCCAAATGTAGCTAATTGTGGGTCTCGCCAAGCCACCGCCTGTCTCAATACATGGTTCGTCATCTCTCCAATCCGCTGCCTATATTAATTTGTACGTTGACTTCAAACGGGTTGGGTTGCTAGATTTCATAAGTCCAACCTTTTTATTTTTGAAAGTAATTTCTATTTACTTTCATATTTTATAAGGAGATAAGAAGAATTTTATTTAAGGGTTTTAATAAAGTATTTACACCATGTATTACCTTTTTTTTGTTTAAAAAGGTATTTGTAACTTTTATTTCCTTTTTGTAAGAAAAGTTAGAAAGAAAAGCCCCTATATTTGATCTTCTTACATTAAGAGAGTGCTCTAAATTGATTGGCATTGTCAAATTATTTTGCCTTTGTAAATATTGCATTTAGTGCAAATTTTAGAGCATTTAAAACCTTTTTGTAAGCTCTCCTGGTGCATACTCGGGGTCAAATGGCTACTGAATTGGTCGATAAAATGGCTCAACTCACCCAACTTGTGAGTGCTTTGGCCGATAAGGTCACCACTCAAGATATTCAACCGCATTGTGATGTTCCCATCTACGACGGTTCACGGGATCCTGAAGTTCTCAACAATTGGATCTTGGACATGGATAGTTGGTTTGAGTACACCAAATTGGAGAAGGCTCAAAAAGTTGCATTTGCAAAACTTAAATTGTCAGGCCTTGCCAAGATCCTTGTCACTGATCTTCAGAGGACACAAAATCCCATTGATACATGGGATGAATTGCAACGTGTTTTGAAGAGTAGTTTTTACCCTTCAAATTATGCCGAAGATCTTGAAATCAAATGGCTACATCTTCGACAAACTACTAATATGAGTGTTCATGAATATGTGTTGCAATTTAACAAGTTGCGAATTTTGAATTCAGTGCAGGATTTCGTTGGTCAACTTGTCACCAAATTCAAAAGTGGGTTGTAGGAACCACTTTATCGCAAGTTGAAATACAAGGTCATTGTAAGCATTGATATGGCTTTCAATCAAGCCATTCTTGCGGAGGAGGAATTGCGAGAGTCATCATGCGGGACTCGCTCTTCATCATCGAGAGGAAATCCGAAGGCTTCACAACAACAATCCAAGGTGGCTAAGTCTTCTTCTTATTCCCCCTCTTCTCCTTCTCCCACTTCTTCTTCTTCCTCTTCTTCTTCTCAAAAATCTTCCAAAACTTCTGTGGAATGTACTTATTGTAAGAAGAAGGGTCATCAAAAACATCAATGTTTTAAGTTGAAGAATTTGAAAAAGAAGTCCCTAGTTGTAAAGCCTTCAAATGAGGAACCTCAAGAAGGTCCCATTGAGGCTACAGGGGAAAGAAAGATATATAAGGAATTGGTTGGGTTGAACAAATTAACCCTCATGAACACTTCAAAAGGGGATCGTGAGAACTTGTTTGTGACCACGGTTCACCTCAATGATTCCTTTGTAGTTGATTGTATCATCGATAGTGGCTCGTAGAAGAATCTAATTGCGAGGTCCATTGTTGACAAACTAAAGCTGCCAATGAATCCCCATCCTCATCCATATCCTTTAGGGTGGAAGGATAATGAGACTTCATCAGACATCACACACACATGCACTATGAATTTTGCTTTCAGTCCCTCTTTTGTGGACACAGTTGTGTGTGATGTCACTCCAATGGACTGTTGTGGTTTATTGCTTGGGAGACCCTATCAATATGATAGGAGGTCTATTCATGATGGGTTTAAAAACACATATACCTTGCACAAATATGATAAGGCCTACATAATCAGAAGCACTCAACAAACTCCACAAAATTTGATGCTCAGTTGTAGACAAGCACGCAAGGTTGTAAATCAAGCAAGGGAACTAGCACTCATCTTTATCAGACCACAAAATGAACACAATCAAGCACCTAAGAAAAAACAACATATGCATGCTTCAGTTAGTTCTTTTCTACAATCATATTCAGGTGTGTTTCAAGAACCTACAAGTCTTCCACCTCAAAGAACAATTAATCATAACATTGAAATTGTTCCTGCTGCTTCACTTCCTAATGCTCCAATGTATAGACAATCAATAGTGCAAATGGAAGAAATTAAAAAACAAATTCATGATTTGTTAGAAAAAGGTTTCATCAAACCAAGCACTTCTCCTTGTGCTTCACCTATTCTTCTTGTATTGAAGAAATATGGCACTTGGAGACTATGCATTGATTTTAAAGCACTGAATAAGATCACCATCAAAAATCGATATCCACTTCCATGAATTGACGATCTCTTGGATCAGCTCCAAGGAGCTAAATTCTTTTCCAAGATCGATCTCAAAAGTGGGTATCATCAAGTTAGAATTGAGGCAGAGGATACTTGGAAGATTGCATTCAAGACTAAGATGGGGCTCTTTGAATGGCTTGTCATGCCCTTTGGTCTTACGAATGCTCCAGCCACATTCATGCGGCTAATGAATGAAGTGTTTCATGATTGTTTGGATAAATTTGTAATCATTTATTTAGATGACATCCTTGTGTTTTCCCCAACTTGGAAAAGTCATCTTGAGCACTTGGAATATGTTCTTCAAACTCTTCAGAGGAACCAATTGTATGCCAATCTTCCCAAGTGTTCTTTTGGGTAAACTTCCATTGCCTATTTGGGATTTGTAATCAGTGAAAAAGGAGTTCAAGTGGATCTTGCTAAGATCGAAGTCATTCTCCAATGGCCAACTCCTACTTCTGTCACGGAGTTGAGGAGTTTTCTTGGACTTGCTAATTTCTATCGCAAGTTCATTGTAGGATATTCCACCATTGCTGCTCCACTACACCATTTAACAAAGATTAAAATTCAGTTTTAGTGGACAAAGGAACAACATGAGGCCTTTGACACTTTGAAACAAAAATTATGTAGTGCACATGTCCTTGTGTTGCCAGATCTTGCCCAACCTTTTGAGATTGAGATAGATGCTTCACAGTATGCACTTGGAGTCGTGCTTAAATAGAATGGCCATCCAGTGGCCTATCATTCTGAAACTTTTTCTGAGGCCAAGAAAAATTATTCCACTTATGATAAGGAGTTGTATGCATTGGTGCAGGCCATCAAATATTGGAGACATTATCTTTTGGGCAAAGAGACAGTGGTTCACATAGACCATATGCCCCTTAAGTTTCTTCAATCTCAGTCTAAAATTGAAGAGGCTCGACATATGAAGTGGGCATCTTATTTGCAGCAGTTTCACTTAGTGATTAAGTACAGGAAAGGGCAGAACAATGTAGTGGTAGATTGTCTCAGTCGACCTCCATCAGCCCATGCCTTGACTATTGTAACTATGTCTCATATTTGCTTCCAATCATGGCCTTCACAATATCCATTGGATCCTGATTTTGCCAAAGTATTTCAACAACTTTCTCATCCTTCATCCACCAATTTGAGAGCCCTTCGTGACTTTCATATTCAGGATGGAATGTTGTATAAGTTGGATAAGCTTTGTGTTCCTCATGAGCATAGGGAGTCTCTCTTGAAGGAGGCTCATTCTACACTTTATGGAGGACACTTTGGCAAGCAGAAAACTCTACATCATCTTCAACGATTTTTCTTTTGGCCCCACATGCAGAGAGATGTCCTTCACTTCTTGCGACAATGTGCTGTCTGCAACTGTTCTAAATCCACAAACAGGAAATTGGGCATGAGTATGCCTTTGCCCATTCCTTCTCGTCCTTGGGAGAGCATTTCCATGGACCTATTGAGCGGTTTTCCAATGACAGTGAGGCAACATGATTGTGTCTTCGTCATTGTGGATAGATTCAACAATATGGCCAAATTCATTCCATGTCGTAAGATAAGTTCTGCTCAGGACTTGGCCCAAATTTTATTTGAAATAGTGTGGCGCTCTTTTGGTCTTCCCACCAACATTATATCCGATTGTGACTCACGTTTTGTGGGTCACTTTTGGCGATCCCTTTGGAAGATCTTAGGAGTTTCACTTAACTTCTCTACTGCTTATCATCCATAGTCCGATGGGCAGACAGAGGTGGTTAACCGTACGCTTGTGCAGAGTTTGAGGATTTACCATCATTCCACTCTAGCCAAGTGGGATTTAAGCCTCATTCACATTGAGCACGTGTATAACAGGGCCATTCACAGTTCTACTAGGCACTCTCCTTTTGAAGTTTGCTTCGAATTTCAGTCATTGGCTCCTTATGAGTTACCTTTGTCCTTGCCCTCACCAGCTACCATGCATATTCAGAAGGAGCAGGAAAAGGTAAAATATTTTGTACAACACCTGCAGAGCCTTCAGTCCAAAGTGGTTCAGATTCTTCAGAAGACTCAGCAGAAGCAATGACAACAAATGGATCGACATCGTACTCCTCATCATTTTTAGGTTGGTGACAAAGTATGGTTTTATCTCGATAGGCGATGTTTTGTGGATAAGGTACATAGCAAAATCAAGCCTCTCCGCTATGGACCTTATACCATTGTTCAAAAGATTTCAGAGAATACCTTTTGCTTGGATCTTCCGGCTCATCTTGGCATTCATGATGTCGTCAATGTTGATCTCCTCAAACCATACTATGATTCCACCTTGGAATCCATTCCAGCTATCAGTCATCCTGTTGATGTGGTTCTTGATGCACAAATTCTGCTTTTTGCTGATACACTCTTTGATATAAAGACTCAGACAAATCGCTAGGCTACTTCTACTTCATATCTTGTTACCCACCGTGGCCAATTTACACACCAGGCTCGCTGGATTTCTACTCATCATATGTCCCGAGATTTTCCCTCTTTGTTAAAGGTATTGAATTCCAATGCTTCTTTTGTTGGGATGAATGATGAGGTTTAGTATTTTAGACTTTAGGATTATATATATATTTATTTTCCTAATATTTTTGTATGTCGATAAATCTTGCCAATAGGAGCTGCCAACATTGTATGTCGACACCCCTTTCCGACATAACTTAACCTATCCATTAATGCTGACATGCCATGGCTTATCTTCTATTGTATTATTTTTATTTATATGCTTGTAAATACAGGAAATATCAGTTTTTTTTTTCTCATACCATATCACAACCTGCAACCATCGTCGACCAAGGAGGCCCTAAGAACCGGATCCAAGCAAAAAACCTACAAAAAAACCCTAGGGAAAAGCCTGAGGGATATTGAGGAAGGTATCTGGAAAATATGTAGACCCTAGAAGAACCCTGGGATGCGCCAGGTCAAGGACTCAAGTAGGGAAACCCTGAAACACTAGGAAAGGAGCAGAAAGTGGGGAAGGATATCCCCCAAGGAGATCATCTACTACAAAGCATTCCCAGAGTGGGATGACCCGGGATGAGCCAGGGACTAGGCAAGAACCAGGGGAGAGGGAGCAGGACCCTCCCCCTCTCCCCCCTGGATGATGTTGATATTGTTCTTGGTTATCATTGGTTGTATTATTTGGGTACTATTAATATTAGTGTGCAAAAAAGGTTTATGAAGTTATGGTACAAAAAAAATATAACACCGCAAGATTTCTTAGCTTAAGGAGTGTATACATAAAAAGTAACACCATTGCAATAAAAATGACACATTTTATTAAATTCGAAAAAGTCCCTTTTGATACACTTTGACCCTTTTAGGGTGCATTTTACAAAGAGATGTGCCAAAGGGGAATCCCTTTTACAGATCAAGGATGGTGTCTTCGTCTCTTCATGCTACAACAATGTGGAAGGTGGGTTTGTCGTGACCACCGTGATGAGCTTTGAGCTTGTTGAATTTGAACCTGCAATCTGCACACATGGAAATGGACAAGGGTTTAGTAGCACCTGTCACAATGATAATGATAAAATGTAAATGAAATGACTAATGTAAATGAATATGGATAGAAGATGAAAAATGAATGTGTAAAATGTGCTTACATGAGAAGAATCGGGCAGCATAACATTAGCATTTTCTCCTCCCTCTCTCTTTCTTGGTCATGTGATGGTGCCTTTATAGGCCTTTGAGGGTTTTGGAGGGAAGGATAGGTGGCAATCCAGGGCTGCCAAGTGGCAAGGACTGGGTAGCCACCTATCCTAGATAGTTGCAGTGAGTCACTAGAAGTGTCTCACTTAACTAGGGAGATGTGGCAAGTGGGTAGGTGCAAGTGGAGTGATGTGTGGAGTGAGGTGTGAGATGTGGCAAGTGGGTAGGTGCAAGTGGAGTGAAGTGTGGAGGGTTGCCCCATGTGAAGGGACAAAGGGGACAAGGGTGTATGAGAGGTGGCAAAGGAGTGATGGTGATGTGGCCAGGACACATGTCAAGTGAGGAGAGAGGGTATCCTAGGAGGATATTTCTCAGATTTAATAAAATCTAGAAAATATAATTATGTGCAGGATTTTATGCCTAAGTCAAAACTTAGGCACATAATGTTATGTAGAACTGAAATGTGCAATGTGAATGAATGATGTGTAGGAATTATATGCCTAAGTTTAGACTTAGGCATATATTATTATGCAGAATTGTGATGTGCAATGCGAATGAATAATGTGTAGGAATTATATGCCTAAGTTTAGACTTAGGCATATATTATTATGCAAAATTATGATGTGTAATGCAAATGCCTAGATTTTGGTGTCTACAGATGCCCCTTTTTGTACCGCGTTGTGTGAAATACAATGTGGTGCAAAAATAAAAGACACCTGGTTTTATTTGATGGAGGAATGGACTCAAATCTTCTCGATGCACAAGAATGAATGACTTTTTTGAAATTTTTGATTTGTTTGCTTACCCCCTCAATTGGTGAATGGGTAAAGGATGAAACCCATGAGCCAATTGACCAAATGTGGATGATGAAAGGAGGTGGTTGATTGAATGATGTGGATGTGATGCAAATGTATGTCATTTTGATCAACTTGATGCCCCAAGTTTGGGATTATTTGTGTTCTTACAAATTTACCTTTGGTTTCGTTGATGTGCAAAATATGTGGTAAAATATTTGACCATGTTTAGAGTTCTTGTTCCACTATGACTTTAGCAATTCCTTCCAAATGATGGGTTCAAGGAACCAGTCGTTCGGGAATTTGATACTCAAGTGATTTTTGATTATTACCAAATTGTGTTTGGTTGTTTTTCGCTTTTGACCCAACGAAAGGGGTTGAAGGATAACCTTGTGCAAATCTGTTTTGAACACATCTAAGCTCAAATATTTAGGGACCTAGCTGATTTAATGCCATAGTGATTTGATGTTGAATGTTTGAATGAGTTTCCTTATGGTGAGCTACCCATCCGATCGGATTGCATGGATTGCTAGTCGTCGCAACCGCTAGGTGTATAGGGTAATCCACTAGATACAAGGTTCACTAAATGATGTGATGATGATGATGATGATGATTTTTGTAAAAATGCATGATGTGATTGATATAAATATTGGAAATCAATATCAAGTTGGATGCCCCAAGTTTGGGGTGGACTTATGTTATCGTAAATTTGCCTTTTGGTTTGATTGACATGCAAGATGATGAGGTAAAGGAACCAATCACCCTAGGAGCTCGTTGTCCTAGTGACTATTAGCAATTCCTTAATGCAAAATGATGAAGTATAAGTTTTCCATGTTTTGTAACCCCATGGAGTAGGCATCAATGACAACCTTGGACAAATCTGCTTGAATGCAAGTCACTCAAAAATTGAAGGATCAACCTGATTTAATTTCAAACATGATGATGTGAAATGATTTTGAATAAGTGTCCTTATGGTAATTTATTCATCCTACCGGATTGCATGGACAACCAATCGCTGCAACCGCCAGGTGTCTAGAGTAAATCACTAGGTAGAAGGTTCACTTGAGATGATGATGATGTGAGATGATTATTTGGAGGGTTTTACAATATTTTTGTAGCCATTTGCATTTGAAGGGGAGTTGTGTAAGATGGTCACAAATAAAATTCAACTTGTGTTGCCCCAATCATGGAAAATATGCTCATTTTAATGAGCGTAATTTGCATGATTGAGTGTTTTGAGTGTTGACTTTGATTATGAAACTGAATTTGTTGATTTTGTCTTTCCCTTCAAGCGATGATTCGATGGAGAAGATATGAAATGATGAAAGCAATGAAACAAATGATAATGGTTGGAATGAAATAAATGTTTTTGTTTTTGTTTCAACTATGATTTTGACCTTTGTTGATAATTGTGCACTTCTATCCCTTGGAGCAATCCAGCCTTATGGCTTTCTTAGGGAATTGAGATGATAACAATTCAGTTTTTGCATGAGGTGAATCACTTTTCAAGGGCCTTATGGTAATTTATCCATCCTACCGGATTGCATGGATTGCTAGTCGCTGCAACCGCTAAGTATATAGGATAAGTTACTGTATACGAGGATCACTTTGAGGCTAAGTGGAAGAAGGAAAATGTACACCTCTATCCCTTGGAGCAGTCCAGCCTCATGGCCTTCTTAGGGAGTTGAGATGAGAACACTTCTATTCTTTCAAGAGCCTGTTGAATTTGTTTTTGACCAAAGGAATTGAGATATCTTTGGAGTTTTTCTTTGTTTTTTTTGTTTGTTCTTTTTTTTTTTTAGAATGCATGATTGTTTTGTGTGTGTGTGTGTTTTTTTTTGTAAGACAAAAGATGCATGGAAATATTTTTGATGTTTTATGTTTTTGTATGACAAAAGATGCATGGAAATTTTTTTGGTGTTTTATGTTTTTGTATGACAAAATATGCACGGTGTTTGAATTGAATGTGACCAAAGGGGTTGATTCCTTTGGAGTTTTTTGAATTGAATGTGACCAAAGGTGTTTGATTCCTTTGGAGTCTTTTTGAATTGAATGTGACCAAAGGAGTTTGATTCCTTTGGATATTTTTGAATTGAATGTGACCAAAGGAGTTTTGATTCCTTTGGAGCTTTTTGAATTTGATTATTTGAAATGTTAATGTTTAATGTGATTGTTGGGGTAGGTGTGAGACCTTGAATCCCCCCAAGTTGTTTGATTTATTGTTTGATGTGATTGATGGGGAAGGTGTGAGACCTTGAACTCCCCCAAGTTGTTTTGTTATTATTTATGCAAATGTGTAATGATTGATTGTTCAAATTGTTTTTTTGTACATGTTATGAAATGAATATGTTATGAATGAATGCAAATGAATGAAGGATGTTGCTTTATTAATCATTGTTCAAAGATATTTTTGAATCATTTGAATGAATGGTGTTGCTTTATTGATTGTTGTTCAAAGAGATTTTGAACTCATTTGAATGAATGGTGTTGCTTTATTGATCTTTGTTCAAAGAGATTTTGAACCATTTTAATGAATGGTGTTGCTTTTTATTGTTAAGATTTGAATTTTTTTTGTAGAGATTTTGAAATATTTGAATGAATGGTGTTGCTTTATTGATCGTTGTTCAAAGAGATTTTGAACTATTTGAATGAATGATGTTTCTTTATTGATCGTTGTTCTATTTTTCTTTGCTTTGTTTTTTTTTGTATTGTTTTTGTAAATGGAAATTTGAGACCATTATTGCGATTTTGTAAAATGGATTAAATGAAATGAGATGTGCAACGAATATAGGTGATGTTTTTATGAGACTCAAACATTCTAGCTATTTTGATCAATGTTTGTATACTGACTTTTCAAGACTTTTTGACAAGGTATGAATCTTGCTATGACGACCAAGGTACATCATATCCCTGTGTGTGCAAGTGAGTTCATTCTTGTGAGATGCATAAGGATACCGCTAGTGCCAAGCAGGCTCTCAACCAAACCTATATTGAGGATCACCAAATGAATGCCACCATCCTAGGTTTTGTACTAAGTATGACTAGACCACTAGGCAATCTAGGTTACCAAAGCTAGCTCGTCCACATGCAAACATTGGTCTGCACACACGCCGAAGCTAATGTGATAGACATATCGTCATGCGTAAGGATACCGCCAGTGCCAAGTAGGCTATCAACCAAACCTGTACTGAGGATCACCTTATGGTTTTCCAAATGCTGAGAGTTCTAGGGATTCAAGTTCGACTCCCTTCTTTTCTTCAATTTTATTGGGATACTTGCTCTCATATATAGTGATAAAAATCACTGTTTATTTATTTATTTATTTTTTTTAGTGACAATAATCACTGTTTATTTTGAGTTTTTTTTTTTCTTGAGCAAGGGATTTGAATTTTGAGTGATGGGGATCACTATTTCTTGTGCTTTTTGATGTGTGCACTTTGAGGGTTTTGATGTCGAACTTTGGAGTTTGTACTTTGACTTTTGCAATTTTTTGATGTTTGCAACTTTTTGAGAATTTGGGATTTCTGATAGTGGTGAAAACCACTATTTATTTTGGGGAATTGGGTAGGGAAGATGCTTGTCCTTTTGCCAACTCTCAGCATTCTTGAACCATTCGCATAGGGGGATGAGCAAGATGACCTTTTCGCTTAAGGTAACCTAGACCACTTCATGGAGTTTCATCTTTCCTTTTGCAAAACTTGGATTGTTAATGTTAAAATGTGTTTGGGATATGATGTACACAAGGCATAATCTAAGAAAGACTCTACCTCCTAAAAATCAAGATAGCTTTCTACGAAACCTGAAGAGAAGCTAGAAATGGTTGAGTGACCAAAACCCCTAATGACATTCTACAACAAATGATTAGGTGAAGCGGTGGACACAAATATGGAATGTAAAAAAATGTGGGTGGAAATGATAAGTATAACATTGAACTATGATTACTTTCACTACATTGATTTTGAACGGTAAGTGGTGTACCATCATGGTGCTAGACACGTATGAGCAACTCTAAAAATGTAAAGTGCTAATGATGAGTATGTCTAAATGCAAGCGATGATAGAATGCAATGGGATGCAATGTGATGTGATGCAATTTTTTTGGATTTTTGATATTTTGATAATGTTGATTTTTGAAATGCAATGTGATGCGATGTTTTTGTATTTTGATGTTTTGATGATTTTTGAAATGCAATGTGATGCAATGTTTTTGTATTTTTATATATGTATGTACATGTGACCAACGGGCTTATTTGGGGCCATTGGGGCATTTGGGGGGGACCAAAGGGCTTATGGATGCCTTTGGGGCTTTTTGGTTGACCTAGACAATTTTTGACCGCCTAGGAGCATTTTAGGTTGACCAAGCGGGATGTAGGCACCCTTGGAGCATTTTGAAATGAAATTTGACCAAAGGGGTTAGGTTCCTTTGGGGCCTTTTTGAATTGACCAAAGGGGTGTTTCCCTTGGAGCATTTTGAAATGAAATTTGACCAAAGGGGTTAAGTTCCTTTGGGGATTTTTTGATTGATTTGACCAAAGGGGTGTGGTTCTTTTGGAACCTCCTTTTTTTTTGTTGTTTTTTTTTTTGAGTGCATGATTATTTTGTGTTTTTTTTTTATGACAAAATATGCTTGGAAATGTTTTTGATGTTTTATGTTTTTGTATGAAAAAAAGATGCATGGAAATGTTTTTGATGTTTTATGTTTTTGTATGACAAAAGATTCATGGAAATGTTTTTGATTTTTAATGTTTTTTTATGACAAAAGATGCATGGAAATATTTTTGGTGTTTTTGTTTTTGTATGACAAAATATGCACAGTGTTTTTGATGAGTATGCCTAAATGCAAGCGATGATAAAATGCAATGGGATGCAATGTGATGTGATGTAATATTTTTGTATTTTTGATGTGATGATGTTGTTTTTGAAATTGAACGTGATGCAATTTTTTTTTTTGTATTTTTGATGTTTAGATGAATTTTTTGAATTTTTGATTGATATATATGTATGTTCATGTGACCAACGGGCTTATTTGGGGCCATTGGGGCATTTGGGGGGGACCAAAGGGCTTATGGATGCCTTTGGGGCTTTTTGGTTGACCTAGATGGTTTTTGACCGCCTAGGAGTGTTTTAGGTTGACCAAGCGGGATGTAGGCACCCTTGGAGCATTTTGAAATGAAATTTGACCAAAGGGGTTAGCTTCCTTTGGGGCCTTTTTGATTTATTTGACCAAAGGGGTGTCCCCTTTGGAGCTTTTTGATTGATTTGACCAAAGGGGTGTCCCCTTTGGAGCCTTTTTGATTGATTTGACCAAAGGGGTGTCCCCTCTTGGAGCTCTTTGAAATAAAATTTGACCAAAGGGGTTAAGTTCCTTTGGGGCTTTTATGATTGATTTGACCAAAGGGGTTTTGTTCCTTTGGAGCGTTTTGAATTGAATTGACCAAAGGGGTGTCCCCCCTTAGAGCATTTTGAAATGAAATTTGACCAAAGGGGTTAGGTTCCTTTGGGGCCTTTTTGATTGATTTGACCAAAGGGGTGTCCCCTTTGGAGCATTTTGAATTGTATTGACCAAAGGGTATCCCCCCTTGGAGCATTTTGATTGATTTGACCAAAGGGGTATCCCCTTTGGAGCCTTTTGATTTGAATTGACCAAAGGGGTTTTGTTCCTTTGGAGTT
Source organism: Wollemia nobilis (assembly GCA_028583015.1). Classification (NCBI taxonomy): domain Eukaryota; kingdom Viridiplantae; phylum Streptophyta; class Pinopsida; order Araucariales; family Araucariaceae; genus Wollemia; species Wollemia nobilis. The sequence continues at coordinate 36,619,869 of JAQPPZ010015824.1, read as the reverse complement.
TTTTTATTTGATTTGACCAAAGGGTTTGTTCCTTTGGAGCCTTTTGATTTGATTTGACCAAAGGGGTTTTGTTCCTTTGGAGCCTTTTGATTTGATTTTACCAAAGGGGTTTTGTTCCTTTGGAGCTTATTGATTTGATTTTTTTTTTTTTGCATTTTGAATTTTGATATGAATGTGGAAGGTGGTTCAGGTGAAATGAGGTGGTGAATGTGAAGGTATGTGTGTGAAAATGTGGTGGAAATATACATGAATAACACACAAATCAAATAAACAAACAATGTTTTCTAAGTTTTTTCAAATTTTGTTTTTGATGTTGGATTTTTTTTTGTTTTTGGATTTTTTTAGTTTTTGAGTTTTTGTTTTGAGTTTCAGTGTGTTTTGATGTTGTAATTTTGAAGAAGTTTTTTTTTTTGATTAGAATAAAGGAGCTCGATTAAGATGGTGATTAAGAACACTAGTGTCAAGCATGATTTCTCAAAAGAGTCTAGGGTACACCGCTTAAATCCTAGTGGGGGGTTCGCCTAGCTCTTCCACTCTGATTCAACAATCGTTCCAATAGTGGGAGATAACTTGTACACAAGTGACCTATACCAACTCAAGAGAGTGCCCTATTCTATCTAAGACATCTAGGGGGCAAGCCGGTGGAAGGAGATGAATTCCAATGTCATCGATCTGAATTTCGTTTATTGCCTATGAATACGAAAAATAAAAACATACAAGGGCAAACAATATTTACACAAGTAAGCAAAAATGTTGTGCAAAATTGAATTATTATTATTATTATTTTTTTGATAAGTAGCAATATATTTACAACGGGTTTTTTAAAGAAGGATCCCAAAACCTTAGTTACATAGAAAGCCGAGGCTAAAATTAAGATTAAAAATTGGGGTTGCGCCCTTGGGCAACGATCCGAGGCCCAAGGCCCTGGTGCCTACAAAAATCAGGCCAACTAAGAAACAAAACAAAAAAATTTGGCCTGTGGCCACCAAAACAAGGAAAAGTCGTAAAACGACAAACGCCAATATCGCAAAAACTACATGCCGTCACTCCGGGAGGCCCTACAGCCGGGCCTGGCCTGGACGGGGCCCAACCTGTCAGATCAGCTCCACTCCCTATCAGGGCCATCGCCTAGCTCGTGTCGGAGTTCGGCCAGGGCATTGGCCGCTGAGGAAGCCGCTTTGGCGAACGCGGTCAGGGAGCCAATCGTAGTGTCAAGAAGGGCCCTGATTGCCAAGTTCTACAACCTACTTTCGGAGTCAGAGCTGACTTCGATGGGCTTCGGGGCCTCCACCTTGGCCTTCTTGGTGCTGCCAGCAGCCCTACTGCTGCTTGGGGGCGGGCCTTTACGACTGGCACCAGGAGGCGGGGCCCTGCCTAGGCCCTGGGCCGAAGTTCTGCACTTCTGGGTGGGCCTACGCCGCTTCGGGGAAGGGGAGGCTTCGGGGGAGGGGGTCTCCTTGGATTTAGAAGCTACAAGAGAAGCATCGGGGGAGTTAGCCACTTTAGGGGGGACAGTGGACAAGGGAGGGATGTAGTGAAGCTACGACTGGTTAGCTAGGGCATGCCTATACAAGACAGCCATGAGGCCTTGGTGGGAGGGCTAGGAGTGGCTCCTGTGAGCTCGATCGATGGAAAGGCTCAAGGAGTATAGAAGGAACCGAGGGGTGCTGACCAGCATGGCTCCACGGAGGTGGTTGAAGTAGCTAAGGTGGAAACTATACAGTCGTTGGTCCGGATCGTCATAGGTGATGTACTACATCACCGGGACGATGGCCTCATCGAAGGGGGCCAGGAGGTTGGTGCAAAAAATATTGGCCTTATCCCACTGCTACTCCGGGAAGCGGGACAACTCCTCCTCCCAATTGTGCTTATCCCATCTGACGACTCTGCCTTTCTCCTCATGATGTAGGCCTGTAACCTCCGTCAAAAACTCTTTGGTCACTTTGAAGTGGAGACCCTTCACTTTGACCTCACCATCATTCTAGGTATCCAAAAAACTTTGGGTAATATCTTCGTCGGCCCCTACGAATTTGTTGAAGAAAGGGGTATATTTCTTGGCATTGGAAAATAGCTTGGCCGACTCGCTCAATTCAAGCGTGGAAGGCTCGAGGAAGACGACTTTGGCAGCCATGAGGAGCGAACTGACAGCCCAAGGGCAGGGGAAATAGGGGTGGCCTGACCAGAGACGCGGGGACAGGGGGAGGGGGAAGCAGACAAGAATGTGGGAGAACTCTGCGCACGACAGGTTTAAAAACTTGCAGGGGGGTGCGGAGGAGGGGAAGGGCCACCGACATCGGGAAGGAGCGCTAGGGGCAAGGGGCGACACGAGGTGGGAGGGGCTGAGGGGACGCGGCTGACGGCTGCCATGCGGGGCAGGGGAGAAGGGCCAATGCCAACGCTCCAGATGGCGTAATCTGAGTGGGGGATCAACTTGAGGGGACCTCACGGGATAGAGCCATGGGCGAACTGATGCAGCATGGGAATCTGACGATGCGACGTCCAAGGTAGGAAGGTCGAAATGGGCCATCGTGCACTCTAACTTGGACTTGCCAAAACTGCCAGCGGAGCTTCGTAAATCCAGGTCGGGATGAACCGATCATCTGACGTGGCCGATGACACTTGGCACCGTGAGGGGGATCTTGATGACCGGCTCACGAGCAAGAGGAGGACAAGGGCCAGTCGACATGGCGGAGTAGACAGGTGATTCCCCTGGCCATTGGGGGGCACGACAGTGAAACTTTAGGGCCCCAACTCTGGGCGGGCTAAGCACCAGGGCCCTCATAGTTGCTAGGATAGTCTTGCAAAGCTATTTGGACCAGAGCTTCAGGGAAGTTCGTGGTCCAGGTGGTGAAGTCTTCAGTTGAGATGGCTTGATTTGCCATGAAATCGATAGCCCTATTGCCTTCTCTGTACACATGTCGAAAGGCATGGTTGGGGAGTCCTTGGAGAATGGTGAGGACTTCCCAGATGGAGTTGTGAATGCGCCAAGAGTAGTTTCTCGGGCTATGGGCGGCTTTGATAATAACTTGGGAATCACCCTCAATGATGACTTTTGAGGAGGACTCCCTGAGGGCGGTCAGCCCGCTGAGGAGAGCTGCTGCTTCGGTGAAGTTGTTAGTCTGGATGCCAAGCGGTGCAGCGTACGCCATGATCAGGGCCCCGTGACAGTCTCTGATGACCCCGCCCGCTCTAGAGGGCCCGGGATTCCCTTTAGAAGCTCCGTCAAAGTTAAGTTTGACCCATCCGGGGGGCAGTCCACCTCGTCATAGATCGATGAGAGGGGGCGGGGGGGACCGGGGGAAGTTGAACTCCGAGGGAGGATAGGAGGGTGGCCTTGCCCAACCATCGGGGTGCCTCGATCAAGGGGATGGAGCGGGAATTCTCAAGGGTGAAGGACACCACCTTGGTCGCTATCCACTAGGGGGAATAGGCCGGGGAGGAGAAGGCTCTACTGTTGCGCTCAAGCCAGAGTTGCCAAAGCAGATGAGGAAGGCAGGAGCCCTAGAGGAAGCGGATGAAAGGATGGGCAAAGGGGTTGGGCCACTGAGATAGGAGGTCAGAGATGGAGTTGGGGGCCACCCATTGAATAGAGAATTGGGAAAGGATGAGGCCCAGGACTTTAGAAGAGAAGGGACATCTGATAAAGAGGTGATTAGTGGACTCCCAGGCAACACAACAGAGGAAGCATCTGTTCGGGATCTGAAAGCCCCTCCTGATCAGGTTCTCGATAGTCAGGATCTTGTTTTGGATGGCCGCCTAGACAAAGTGGCTGATTTTGGGGATCAGCTTCTTGGCCCACACCTGTCGGGCTGGAAAGGGGGCCTCGTCAGGGACTCTTTGAAGGTTGTAGGCAAATTTGATAGAAAAGACGCCATTGGGAGTGCCATGCCAAACGCATCTGTCATTTCCTCCAGAGGACAAAATAATAGTCACCTTGAGGAGGCGCTGAAGCCTAGAAGCTTGGAGCGGGTGCCTGGGGTTCAGGATGGGTTTCCAAGTAACCCGCCCCTGGTTCTGGGAAAGATAGGCCAAAACTATGGGCCCTCTGTCCGCCAACCCTGGTTTGAGGATGAGGAGATCTCTGTCAGCAGTCAGGGCCTCATCATGGATCCACCTGTCTTCCCAAAAGTCGATCTTGGCTCCGTCCCCGAGGATCCATCTGGTCCCTTTCTAAATAATGTCTTTGGTGGAGATCAAGGATTTCCAGAAGGTTGATCCATCTCGAGGCTGAGATTCACTGAGGAAGGGGTGATGATGGCAGTATTTCCTATGCACGATGTTGACCCACTCATCAGGGGCATTGGTGAACACCTTCCAGGCATGCTTGGACAAGAGGGCCTTGTTCATGAGGGTCACCCACCTGAGACCGATCCCTCCCTCACCTTTGGGGCGGTAGACCAGGGGCCAGGAGACCAGGGGAATCCTCTTCTTATCTTCGCTACCCGACCAGAGAAAGCATTTCTGAATTTGTTCGATGTGGGCTGCAATGGAGGCCGGGATTCTGAAGACCGACATGAAATATATCAAAATGCTTTGAAGGACTGCCGCCAAGAGGGTGGCTCTGCCAGCTTGAGAGAGGAGGTGACCTTTCCAGGGGGCCAACTTCCTCTGAATCCGCTCTATCATCCCGCCCCATAGGGCCTTGGAGGACGCACTTGTAAACAGGGGAAGCCCGAGGTAAGAGGAGGGAAGGGAACCAGGGGTACAACCCAGAATTCGCCCAATTCTGATTTGCCTAGCCAAGGGAGTATGGATGAAGAAAATCTTGCTTTTTGGAGGTTAATTTTTTACCCGATCGCCTCCTCGTATAGGGTCAAGATTTGCTTGAGGGCCTTGGCTTGAGGGATCAAGGCTGAGGTGGCAAGGATGGTGTCATCCATGAACTGCTGATGGGACACAGGGGGTAGGCCCGACGTAGGCCTGATGCCCGAAATGAGTCCACGGGAAACAACACTCGAGATGGTGCGTCCCAGGGCCTCAGCCAGGATAATGAAGAGGATCGGGGACAGGGGGTCGCCTTGTCGAAGGCCTCTAGAACTGGGGAAGAACCCGATAGGGGATCCGTTGATGAGGATAGAGAACCAGGGGGAGGACACATAGTTGTTGATGAGCCTGACCCAGGAGGGGTGGAACCCAAACTTAAGGAGGACCTTGGAAAGGAAATCCCAGTCGACTCTATCAAAGGCCTTGTTCATATCCATCTTGAGCAGAAAGGAGGCCTTTTTGGAAAGGAAGGCCGAGTGGATGGCCTCGTGCATGATTATAACTCCGTCTGTGATCAGTCTGCCTTTGACCGAGCTTCCCTGGCAGGGGGCAATGATCAGGGGAAGGATATCCTTGAGGCGGGAGGCCATGGATTTAGTCAGGATTTTGTACAGGACATTGCACAAGCTAATGGGGCGAAAATCCGAGAGGGATCTGGCTGCCTGGGACTTGGGGATCAAGGCAATGAAGGTGGAGTTAATACCTCTGGGGATGGAGCTGGTAGTCTGGAGGTCCCGGATGGTAGCACACACTTCTTGCCCAATGATGTCCCAAAAGGATTGGAAGAATCGGGGGAAACCCATCCGAGCCCGGGGCCACCTCAACCTTCATGGAAAAGGTGGCAACATGGATTTCAAAGTCAGACAGGGGCTGCACAAGCATCTCATTTGCCATGGCCGAGACTGAAGTAGGGATATGTTCTAGAAGGGAGTCTACCGCTTCTGAGGACATGGGGGGGCTATCGCCAAGGAGCTCCTGGAAGAAGTTGGTGGCTTCAGTCCGAATGTCCTCTTCTTCCTTGATAATTCTGTCGTCACTACCCACCAACTCAGCAATTCTGTTAGAGCCCCTGTTCTTGAGAGTCGACGTGTGGAAGAACTTCATGTTAGCATCGCCATCTTGGAGCCATAGGGCTCTCGACTTCTGCCTCCAAAATGTTTCTTCCCTGGCCAGGATGTTATGATACTCGTTGAGGGCTAGGCGTTCCTCTTCCCTGTTCCCCGGGTCTTGGGAGCCTGCCTAAAATCTGAGCTCAAGGTCTTCGAGTTTTTTCTTAACTGTCGCTTTGTTTTCAAATATGTTACCAAACACCTCTCTATTCCATACCTTGAGTTGCTCTTTGAGGCATCTCCACTTGTGGTAGACTTGTTCAGCGGGGCGCCCAGGGACTGGGGGAGCCCACCAGTGGCCTACTTGGGCCCTGAAGTTGGGATGATGCAGCCACATGGACTCGAATCGAAAGGGCCGCTTGGGGGAGGAGCGATGATCGATTTCGAGGAGGAGGGGGCTATGGTCAGACCTAATTTTAGGGAGGGCCAACAAGGTTGCGTCAGCAAATAGGGGAAGGGCTTCCTTGGACAGGAACACTCTATCCAACCTGACTTGGATATGGCTTGCTCCCGCTCTTCTGTTTGACCAGGTGAACCTGGCTCCTTTCAGGCTGACGTCCATGAGCTCGTTGAGGACGATGAAGGCTCCAAAGTCCCCCATGCTTTTGCTCGAAGCCGCTGAGCCCCCACTTTTGTCAAAAAGGAATAGGGGACTGTTGAAGTCCCCTACCAGGATCCAAGGGAGGGGGGCAAAGGCTTCTCTCATCGAGTTGATTTCCTTCCATAAGCCCGCTTTCTCAATAGGGTTGTTAGGGGCATAGACGTTGGACAGAATCCACGAGCGCCTTGACTTCACGCAATGGACCAGAATGTTGATTATTCTAGGAGAAGATGATATGAGCCTCCCCTCGTAAGACCGAGGATCCCACATGCATAGCAGACCCCCGGCTGAGCTAGCCGCAGGGGTAGACAGGGACTCGCAGTTGCACCAGGTAGCTTGGGCTACTCGTCGGGCAACAACGTCATCTATTTTGGTTTCCTGGAGAAGGAGGAAGGACGGGCGATGATCCCTACGGAGTTGGTCGAGGATCCTTTTCTTGGGGGCACCATTGAGCCCCCTAACATTCCAGGTGATGAGCTTCATTTGACACCCTTGTGGGGTCGCTTGCCCCCCTTCCCGGCCTGAGCGGGGGGTTTGGGTCGAAGGGCGTCCGTCTTGGAGAAGCTCGCGATAACATCGAAAAGAGTTGCTTGGGAGCCATTGGCTATGTCATCTTCAGTGATCCTTGTTCGCTGGTCACCCAGGGTGGGCCGACCTCTCTTGAGTTTGCTGCCAAAGTCTATGGTGAAAGTCCTGCTTCGGGTCATCTTGGGGCTGACTTCATCGGGCCCGGATGGAGAACTGCCTTCAACCTCTTCATCTGACCTCTCGAATCTACACTCCAAGGGGGGAAGCCCAGTAGAGACCACCGAGGGGGAGGGGGTCGAGGGGGGGATAGCGGGGGTGGGGGGGAAGGAGGGAACCCCGACAGAGGAAGACGGGAAGGTGGGAGCCGACGGGGAAAAGAGCCCGGGCGGCTCGCAGGCCTGGGGGGGCGCAAGCAGGGGCCTACGGGGGGGATTCGCATCGAGTGGGGAGGGAGAACCTGGGATCGGGGCCCCGAAAGATGACCCAGGGGAGGGAGCAGCGGAAGGGGAAACCTAGGGAAGACCGTCCTCCAGGCCAGGGCCCACTTGGGAATCCTTTGGGATAGAAGGGGAGGCCTCCTTGGTGGTCCAGGCCTGGGATCTATGGCCGTCATGAGGGGGCCCTCGGGATGGGGCCCGGCCTGATCGGGAAGGGAGTTTGGGGAGAGGGCCATCAACATTTTTGGATACAGGGCATTGGTGGGGGAGGTGACCCTGAGTGCAGCAGAGGGGGCAGAAAGCAGGTTTATTTTCGTAAATCAGGGATTGGCGCCAAAAGAAGGACCCAGAAGAGATGGTCACAGAAGAGGGAAGTTCGGATTTGAGATTTGCATTGACGCAAAATCTGGCATGAACCATTCGGGATCCTGCCTTGGTAGCGGGGTCGAAGGCCACCAGGTCCCCGATCGACTGAGCAATAAGTCTTAGGACGTCTTCGTGCCACAGGTGGAAGGGAAGGTCTAGGAGTCGGACCCAGACCGGGGCGAAGTTGATGCTTTGGGTGTTGGGGTGGAAGTCAGCTCCATATCGCCTGAGGAAGAGGCTTTTGCATCCCAGAAACCAGGGCCCGCCCGACAGGATCTTTTCGACGTCATCATTGTTATTTAGTTTGATGATGAAGAATCCCTTGGTAAGGGCAACCAACTGAATATGCCCGAAAACCTTCCATTTGGAAGCCGCCCATCTGCGGACGGTTTCCATGTCTGGTCGCCCTCCCAGGAATTTCCCAACCAGGGAGACAGAGGATCCAGCGACAAAGGAGGAGTAGACCTCCTCTTGAATAGAAATGTGAGTGCCCTCGAGGGAAAGCCCTAGACCCAGGGCCCGAGGATGGGCCCTGGTGCCAGCCAAGATCTGTTGATAGGAGGGTTTGGGCCCTCCCGGGACAGAACCCTGCCCAGGATCTGGAGGCTTTTTCCCTAGGCCTATGCTCGCATCGAGGCTGGGCTGAGGGCCCGGGCCCAAGATGCCATCCCCACCCTGGCCACCATTCTGCTCAGTATTTGAGCCCTCCTCTGGGCCCGTCGAGGGCCTTGGTTCAGGCCTTGACGTGCCCGATATCGATTTCGATCCCGCTCCCACCCAGAAACCTGCATCAGTCTCTGAACCTGTTCCCAGTATTGCTCCCGCTCTTGTTCCCACTCCCGCTCCCACCATCCAAACTTCGATATTCATTTATTATTATTTTTTTTAAGTTTGTGATTTTTTTTGTTTTAATTTGTTTTTAAGTGTGATTGATTTGTTTGAACAATTTTGTTTTATTGACAAGATAAAAACTAAAAAGGAAAATAAGTTGATTTTTTTTTTTTTTGTATAATGCAAAATGAACGCTAAAGATGCAAAGTGTCGTGCAAACGAATATGATGCCTAAAATATTTTCAAGATGAAAAATGCAATATAGTTGAAGTTGTGGATTTTTTTTTTTGGTTGTTTAAAATATTTTTCTAATGCATTTTTATTTTTTTGATTTTATAAAAAAAAGAAAATTTATTATTATTTTTTTTGTTTTTTTTTCAAATGTTTATAATAATTTATTTATTTATTTATTTTTAAAGTTTAAAATTTTTATTTTTTAATGTTTTTTTATATTTTATTAATGATTTAAAAAAAAATTGTGTGCAATTAACTGCAGTGGAGTTCTACACAATTAACTATGCAGTTAACTGCACAATCTGTGTAGTACCGCACAGTTAACTATGTAGTTTTGTGCAGTTAACTATAAAGTTAACTTCACATCTTGTGCGGTTATTGTACAGTACTGCACAGATTGTGTAGTTAATTGCACAACGCAGTTCTGCACAGTCAACTGTGCAGTTAACTGCACAATTGACTGTTAGGTGATTATGCTTAGCAAATTTTATCTAGAGTTTATTAGTCAATTTTTTTAAAGGTTAGGTGATTGTCAACCAATTAGTAGATGCACATTTGGAATAAAGCCAACATTTAGTGGTAGACTTTCTAGATGAGTCTATATTTCACATTAGCTCTAAAAAAGATTAAATAAACTCTTAGACCTTATACTTTGGCAGTGTAAGATGTATCAAATGTGTAGGGGTAGGAGTCATTTTAGTTACTCCTCAATAATATTTATTCCCTTGTCTTTTAAACTAGGGTTCTTATGTACAAACAATATAATAGAATACAAATCCCTTATTCTAGGACTTCAAGTTGCTAGAAGACTCAATGTTAAGGTCCTTTCTATCTTAAAATACTCCTAAATGATAGTTAACCAAGTCAATGGTGTGTATAAAACCAAAGATAAAAATTTGAAGCCATATAAAAACATTGTCGATAAGTTGATGTTGCTTTTGACAAAGTTACTATTGATGTTATCCCTAGGTTAGTAAATACCATTTAAATGCTATGTTTTCTACCACATTTCTTATTGCACTAGAACTTGATGATGAATAAACTACAATTTTCATTACGAATATTAGAGATCCCATGATTTTAGAAACCAATAAAATGCCTATAGAGGTATTTACCCTTGAAACTATCTCATCCTTTAGTCCTTGGTATAAGGACATCTATGAATAACACTGGAATTTTTTCTAAGGTTTAAATTGTAATGAATGCAAGAACCTTAAACGAAGGGCTTGTAGACATGCCATTATCAATGATATCTTGTGTCATTACACTCTCGATGATATCTTACTTAGATTCTTAGACCATATTAAAAATGTAATTTAAGAAGCCCATGATGGGTTTTGTAGTGAGCATTTTAGTTACATTAACATCACTAAGAAATTTATTTGAATGGGCTATTATTAGCCTTCCATGGAGAAGGATTCCTATGATTACATCAAAAGGTGTGATAAATATCAAAAACACAACTTTATTGATGCCCTAACTCAAGACTTGTAATCCATTACTTCACCTTGACCCTTTTCCATTTAAGGACTAGACATTATTGGGAAAGTCAATCCTACATCTTTTGATGGAAATAAATTTATTATCACTGCTATTGAATACTTCACTAAATAGGTCAAAGCTATGCCTTTAGCTTCTACAATGGGAGTATAGGTATTCAAATTCACCCACAATCAAATAATATTTTATTACATCCCTTCTATGATTATTTTAGACACTGCACACCTTCAAAAATAAGGATGTTGATAAAATTTGAATAAAGTGTCATGTACGACACAAATGTTATACACCTTATTACTCTCAAGGCAACGACCAAACTAAAGCCTCTAACAAAATGCTTATGAAACCCTCAAGAAACTAGTGTATAAAATTAAAATATTCTTAAGGTAGATCTCTTGTCTATATTGCACAAGAGAAGCCCTCAAAAACATTTATGTTGAGGAAAAATTATTTCTTATATGGTGTAACAAAAGTCCTTAAAGACATTTATCTTGAGGTAAGTCTATCACATATATAACAATAGAAGTCCTCATATATATTTTTTTAGGTAATTTTACCATCCTTGTTGCATGACAAAATTATTCTTGGGCAAGGCTACTTCCCTTAAGGCATGACAAGGCTTTTTTTGTATTATATCTTTTATCATAGCAATGTCATTTGGCATATATAAAGTCCTTGAAGGTTGTTAGAGTATATTACATTATTTGATATATAAGAAACTCAAGAGTCTCTTAGACAAGTGTCAAGATAAGAAGATCAAAGGTTATTTTGTAAGTTTCATTCTATTCATTATATTGAGTTAAATATGTTATGTCTATCTTGTATTTGATTTTGTGATAGTATTATACTATGAGATTTACATTGATAGTAAGGCTTAAAAATCCATCAGTGGTATCAACACATAGAGTGAAGCCATTGGGACAATCGTCACTATCCGACGACAAGCCCAATTTGAGTTGAAAGTGTATTGTGAATGAATAAGCTAAAGACTGGATATCCTTGAATTTACTGTGAGGATATTTTGGTGCATTAAGGAAGTGTAGAATATTTAGGAGATAAACTATTTGGACTTGTAGCAATAAAGGTAACACTTGTAAATTGTTCTGACTTATACTTAACATTTGTATGATAATTTTTGGACAATTTAAAAAAAAATGAATTATTGCTTAGACTTAAGGAGTTACAAGGGTTTACTAAATTTAAATATTGAAGGTAGACCTTGATAGAGAAATATTTAGGTCTTGAAGAAAAAAGCCTTTATAAAATTTTTTAGAGATAGAGAAGATTTCAGGTCCTATTGACCTTGACAATTGGTCCAAAAGAAAGAGGCCCTTTATTAGTGAAAAGAGAAGAGGCCATATCTGATATGAACAAACCCCATATTATATAAGAGAAATACAGCTTGAAATACATGTAGATTTCATAGAAACCAATAGAGAAAGTTTGTATTAAAGAAAAGTGAGTGCAATATTAAAGTACAATTTTACAATGTTGAAGATATAAGGTTCTTATTGCTTGAGGTCAGTTTCCTTTGCCCATATCAAAGCAATGCATTTGTTCATCACAAGAAGTAATAAGCAAAACAAGTTCATAATAGTATTCTACATAGCAATAAAGTATTCTATTTAAAATAATAGTATTCAAATGACCAAGTTAAAGGAATGTAGAACAACAACAAGAAATGTAGCGCTTGGATAAGCTATGCAATGCTCTAGTTTGAAGCACGGTTTCTATTGGACATTTTGAGCTCATTTAGTTGTCATTGATTTCAAGGTAAAAAGTTGTCATTGATGCTAAAGTGAACACATGAAGCTATCATTAATACCATGGAGTACACCATCATTAACATCAGGAAGCAATGCAAATATATGGAGAAAAGTTGTCCAAATATGATTTTATAAGGTTTTTTGTTAAAACCATGGTGGCAAATTAAGAGGTTTTTTATTAAAACCATAATGATAGTTCCCTAATATTGTGATGGCAGAATTAAGGTTTTTATTAAAACCAAGATGGCAAAATTATTTTTCATCAACGTAGTAAAGTGCAAATGACAATTTGATATTAACTCAAATAGGGCTTTAATTTTTTATTAAAGTATAAAGTTTATAAATTAAATTTATAATATTTTAATTCCTTTGAATTTAAATTAATTATAAATTATAATTTATACAAGCCAACGTCATCAAGTCGAATCATCCGTCGATGTTGTATGCAAAGTAAATGAAGGGTATTTAAACCCTAAGACAAACCTTAGGGAAGTGTGAATTCGAATTTGAACACGATGAAAAATTTGGAGCCTCCAAAAATAATGAAGTGAGGTATTGAAGAAGCAAGGCAGTACATCATGTTCGAGACAACACATCGTGTTCGAGCAAGGAACAAGTAAGAGGGAGTAGCACTCATGGTCTAGCTTGGCGCTAGGCGTAGGAGAAGGCCAAAGGCTTTGAAGCCTTTGTGAAAAAGGCTCTAGCAACCTTAGGGCTTAAGATAAGCACATGAAGCACTTAGCTCACATGGCTAGCTATTTGTAGCTAATGCGTTAGCCGAGGGAGAAGGCACAGGGTCGAAACTCCAAAAAATACAGAAGGGGGATTCACCAAATGTTTTTATGATTTAATTTTTATTTTTGCATAATACTAAGGTTTAGGAGGCATAAGGGAATATTTGTGATATTTGATCATTGTGCTAAGGTTTTAGGGGTGTTTGTGGGGTTAGGGAGTTATGAGGTGATATTAATTTATTTACCTAAGTGGTAAATAGGTGCTTTATTAAGGTAAATATTATTTTACCTTAGGAGATAGAAATTAAGTTGGAATATCAATTATGTGAAATTGAGAAATTGAAGGTGTGTTTTGAAAAGGAAATTTTTGTGAAGATATTATTGTCAAATATTGCTATTGAGAAGGAGATATAAGGTGTATCATGAAATTGAGCTATTCTTGCATTTTGTGAAGTATAACACTTGTTATCTAACCCTTGGCACTTGGAAAATAAGAAGGTATTCCCTAAAGGCAGTTTTTGAAGATCATTCTCCAATCAAGAAAAAGGTATGAGCACATTCTTCCATAGTTGAATTGATTGATTGGTTTTCTAGAAAATAAGTTTGGAGTGAAAAGGAATTGATTAGGGTTTCCTATTGAGTGTGTTGAGTGAATGCTTCAAGGTTCTGGAATAAAGAAGTGTTGTTAAAACCTTGTTTGATAAGCATTGTTGAAGCCATTGTTTGAGTGAAGAACTTGAACTAGGGTTTGAAAAGAACATGAGTATCATTGTTATGTGAGAGTTGTTTTATAAGCATTGTTGTTGAAGTGAGTTGTTGAGTAAAGAACTTGAACTAGGGTTTGAAAATAACATGGGTATCATTGTTATGTGAGAGTTATTTTATAAAAATTGTTGTTGAAGTGAGTTGTGTAAAGAACTTGAATTAGGGTTTGAAAAGAACATGGGTATCATTGTTATATGAGATTTGTTGTTGAGCATTGTTGGAAATATTTTGAGTGAGTGATCATATACTTGAACTAGGGTTTGTGAGCAGGGATTATTTCATTGAGTGATTGATTGAGTAGAGTTGGTTGAGCCTAGTCAAGTGGATGTGTGAAGTGATTGTTCAAGTTCCATAAAACAAAATATTCTATATTATGAATTGAGTTGAGAAAGTGATTGAGAATTGAGTTGAAATTGAAGCATATTGAGTCTCTAACAATTCTCCTTATGTTTCTAAGAGAGTGATTGAAAGTAATTGAGTAGATTTGAGGTAAGTCTTTGAGGAGACTTGTGGACTTGTTGAGAAGATTGGACAAGTTCTGTGTGGAATTATTGAGCATATTGGACAAGTTCTATGTGGACTTGTTGAGCATATTGGACAAGTTTTGTGTGGACTTGTTGAGCAAATTAGACAAGTTCTGTGTGGACTTGTTGAGCAGATTGGACAAGTTTTGTGTGGACTTGTTGAGCAGATTTAAGCAAGTTTTGTGTGGACTTGTTGAGCAGATTTAAGCAAGTTTTGTATGGACTTGTTAAGCAAATTTAAGCAAGTTTTGTGTGGACTTGTTGAGAATATTTGAGTAAGTTCTGTGTGGACTTGTTGAGCAGATTTAAGCAAGTTTTGTGTGGACTTGTTGAGAATATTTGAGCAAGTTTTGTGTGGACTTGTTGAGCAAATTTAAGCAAGTTCTATGTGGACTTGTTGAGCAGATTTAAGGATAAAGTTTGGTGCAGATTTGAGGATAAATTTGTGCTAGACCAGAGATAGAGATTGAGCAGATTTGTGCTAGATTGAAGGACCATGTTTAGTGCATATTTGAGACAAAGCTTTGGAGGTGACAAAGTAGAGAGGATAGTAGTCTCTAGTGGATATAGATCCATCAACCAGGGCAATGAGGATAGGTCTTCTGAGTGGGGACAAGAGTCTTCAACGGAGAGATATCCACAAGCTAGTGCGGTGGAGGCAGTAGTCTTCTAGAGGATCACCAGCCATAGTAGAGGAGAAAGAGCTCTCCCGTGGATAGAGATCCATGAACTTGATTTAGGAGATTAGTGTCTCCTTTGGACAGAGGTCCATCAATATTGTAATAGAGAAAGGATTTCCAAGAGATTGATTGAGAAAATTTTAGTGAAATATTTTCTTCGTGGAGTAGCCCACATTGGGTGAACCATGTAAATTGTGGTGTCTCTATTATGTGTGGTTATTTGTGCATTGCTTTGATTACTGCTATTGATATTGCTATCTTTACATTGCATAATATTTATTGGGAAATAAAAAGTAAAAAGTGGTCTTATACTGTTCACCCCCCCTCTCAGTATATGCTTGTGTTCTTTAGTTTCAATTTACAAGAAGTAAATAGGCTTAAAAAATAAGTATATCTTCTAATAAGATAGAGTTATAAGTGGAATGTAGATGATAGAGCTCATAATATAGTTCTCATGAGAACAGTGTTCAAGAACAATGCTCAAGACAGAGGCTTGAAGAATAGCATCCAAGATCGAAGCTTAAAGAATAACATTAAGGTTTAAGAAAAACTCAGACAACAACAACATTATGTAGTAAAGAAGGTAAATTGGAAGATAAGGGCAACATAATTCAAGTTTTAGAAAATTTGAGATACAGTGCTACACAAAAAAAAAGACAATGACAGTGTGATTTGGGTCTTAGTAAGCCAAGTTACAACATTACACAGATAGGAGTAGTGTAATTTATTTCTCGATGAGCCAAAGTTATAGAGCAATATAACTAGAAAGGCTATACACCAAGCAATACATCAAGATTGGGGTTTCAGAGAACTAAGTTATAGTGAGCCAAAGGCTACTACGTAGAGGGAAGGGAAAAGGTTGAAGTGAAACTAATGCAAACCAAGCTTCATGTAGGTGAAACATCAAGACAACAATAGGAAGTTGAAGAATAGCAATACGTGCTAAGGTAAGAGTTAGTCATTGGAGTTAGATAAGAGAAAATAGTAATGTCTCATTGGTAGTCAAGTCATTCTAATGCCATCACCTAGAGGAACGTGTCATTTATTTTTGCTCATTAAAGGGACTTCATAGGCAGTAGTGACGACATAGGAATTTTGTGTAAAATGCCAAAATATAGTGCTAAAGGAATGCTTAAAGATTAGAAAAGGATATAAGAGTAAAGCCAACAATAATTCTCCAGCCATAGTAACGTAAGGTAGAAAAATATAATACTTTCATCTAACATTTTCAAGAGCATAATGCTAAGTGCCAGGGTAGGAGAATACAATGTGTCTCTTTGACATCTCAAAGGGAAGAAATCCAAACATCTCGAGAAGACAAAATATGAAGTAAAATAATTCAAATTTGAAAGCATAGAGCACCTACAAAAATCATTCACATGAGTGGAAAGGTGGAATCTCAAAGCCATTCAAGTGCAGTTCGAGAGTGCAGGTGAAACATCCGAGCACATGCCTCTTGAAGGTAATTTTTAAATTTTAGGTTTTTTCAAAAGGCACATAAGGAGTGATAAGGTTTTGCATTTAATATTTGATATTTTATAAAGGTTAATTGTTAAGGTTAAGGAGAAATAAGGATTAATTGAGTTTGGAGCAATTAATCAAGTTTCTTTAAGTTGAAGCAATAAGTAGGTTTGATATTTAATTTCTTATCAAAATGGAGTAATAAAGTTTAGTTTGTTATTGTTAAATTTAAAATTTAATTATTTTATAAAAGATTTGCAAATTAATTAATTTGGAGTGAAAAGGAAGCCAACATCAAACTTAGGAAAAATCAAATTTGCAAAACATTTATTTCTTCATAGTTTCTAAATATTTGGGAGATATAGGGTTTTATTCTAAAAAGGTCATTATGGATTATTGGTACATAGATTCTGGAGCTAGTAGACGTATAATTGGAAAGAAACAATGGTTTAATACATTCCATGAAAAAAATAAAAAACCAGTTGCTATAGCAGATAGTAAGACTTATGAAGTTAAAGGAGTAGAGGATGTTTTAGTCAATCTAATAGATGAAAAAGGAATAATTAATAATGTGCTATATGTCCTAGGATTGACTACTAATATTATTTCAGTTTCACAGCTTATACATCAAGATATGGTAGTAGAATTTAAAGTTATCCATGGAGGAAAACAATATCATATTATCAAACAATAAAAATTATAGCTTTAGGATCTTACAAAGATAGCTTGTATACTCTAGATATAGTCACAAATTTAGCTCTTTCAGTAGGAATTTCTAAGACAAGTAAACTTTGGCATAAACGACTAGGACATACAAGTGCATCATCATTAAATTAAATGGTTAAATATCAAATGGTAGAAGGATTACCAAAACTCTCTTGGGAGTCTATAATATGTCCATAATGTTTAGCAGGAAAACAACATAGAATACCTTTTGAGCTTCGGCAACATCAAACTCAAAAACCATTGGAATTAGTATATACAGATTTATGTGGTCCCATGAATGCTACTAGTATTGGAGGACATAAATATTTTCAACTATTTGTTGATGATTATTCTAGAAAAATGTGGGTATACTTTATGAAATACAAATATAAAGTATTTAGTTGTTTTAAACAATTCAAACTTCTAGTTGAAAAAGAATCAGGAAAGACTATCAAAAATCTTTGCTCAGATAGAGGAGGTGAATTTTTGTCAAAAGAATTCAATATATACTTAGAAGAAAATGGAATAAAAAGGTAACTAACTACAACATATTCACCACAACAAAATGGTATTGCAAAAATAAGGAATAGATCTATCATGGAGATGGTTAGATGCATGTTAAAAGAAGCACATCTTGATCATCAGTATTGGGAATTAGTTAAAACACATGTATATTTGTAGAGTAGATTTCCTACAAGAATTCTAAAAAATATTACTCCAAAATAAGTACAGTTAGGGTGGAAACCAAGTGTTGAATTATTAATAGTATTTGGATATAAATCTTATATGTATATTCCAAAATAGAAGAGAACCAAATTAGACGACAAAACAATGTGTGGCATATTTTCTAGTTATGATGATGAATCTATAGGATATAGAATAATTGACCCAAAAACGAGAAAAATTTAAAGTAGAGATGTATTATTTGATGAAAATATTCAAGTTAGTATTAAATAATAGAAAATTGATTAAGATGTTCTTCTAAATTTTCTATAAGAAGACCCATCAGATGAAGATGTGAACAAAGCAAAAATTTTGAGATCCCTACAAATTTATAGATAAAAGGACCTATATGGCTTAGAAATACACTCAGAGACTCAAATCTAGAGCAAATGCTAGATCTTACTACTACAAGACCTCAAACTCACAGTCTTACTAGAATAAATAAGGGATTATTAAGCTCTATGGCAGAACCCACATCTACATTTCAAGCATTAAATCATCCAAAATGGAAGGAAACTATGGAATTAGAATATACATCATTGTTGAAAAATAAAACATGGAATTTAGTTGAGATACCTCTAGGAAAGAAAATAGTTGGTTGCAAATGGGTTTATAAATTCAAATATAAAGTAGATGGTTCACTTGACAAGTACAAGGCTTGGTTAGTAGCAAAGGGATATACTTAAACAAAAGGAATTGATTATGAAGAAACTTTTGCACTAACAACAAGAATGACTACTATCAAAATAATTTATGCTTTGGCAACACACCATGGATGGAAAATTCATCAAATGGATGTAAAGGGTGCATTTATTAATGGTGATATTGAAGAAGAAGTTTATATGTCACACCCAAAGGGATTTTTAATTAAGGGACAAGACACAAAGTTTGTAAATTGAAAAAATCCTTATATGTTCCAAAGAAAGCTCCGAGAGCATGGTATATAAAGATCAATAATCATTTACTACAACACAACTTTAAGAGAAGCTTGTTAGATCCAAATATCTACACAAAAAAGGTTGGAAATGATATAATAATACTTATTGTGTATGTTGATGATATAGTAATTATAGGAAGTTCAAAAGGCTTAATAAATGAAGTCAAAAGGGATCTTGAAAAAGACTTTGAAATGACTGATTTGGGGCTCATGCATTATTATCTTGGTTTAGAAATCAATCAAAATGAAGACAATATTACAATAACATAGACAAAGTATGAAAAATATTTACTTGAGAAATATAAGATGAACAATTGTAAGACCAAGGATACACCTATGGAACAAGGGCTACAACTATCCAGATATGATGAAACTTCCTTTGTTTCAGCAACAACCTATCATCAATTGATTGGAAGTCTTCTATATTTGACAAATACATGACCAGATATAGTTTTCATTGTAGATTATCTCTTGGGATTTATGCAAGAACCCAGATAAAGTCACTGGAAAGCTACAAAAAGAATATTGCAATATATCAACAAAACTACATATTATGGGCTTACATATAAAAGGGTGAGTAGAATTTTTGTCTATAAGGATATTCAGATTTTGATTATGTTCGATCTATATATGACAAAAAATCAACTTCAGGATATATATTTTTATCCTGGTTCAGGACCAATATCATGGTACAGTAAAAATCAGCATGCAGTAGCACTGTCATCTACTGAAGCAAATTATCATGCAACAAAGGATGCAACCTGTGAAGCATTATGGTTACAATACATATTGTAAGACATGGGAATAAAAAGAACTCCAACAATGATACATTGTGATAATAAAGGAGTATTAAACTTGATAAAAAATCCAGTCATACATGAACGAACCAAACATATTGAAGCTCAATGTCATTTTATCAAAGATAATTTTCAAATTCATCATATCAAATTACAACATATTTCTATAGAAGAACATATTACAAATATTTTCACAAAGGCTCTAGGTTGAAACAAGTTTTATATATTTAGAGATCATCTATGCAAATCAAGAGGAATTTACATCAAATAATGTAATATAGGGGGTGCTAGAGTATATTACATTATTTGATATATAAGAAACTCAAGAGTCTTTTAGAAAGGTGTCAAGATAAGAAGATCAAAGGTTATTTTGTAAAGCTATAAGATGGACCTCAAGCTCCATAACTTATTTGTATCATCCTTTACATGATTAATATATTATCAGTTTCTTATATCTCATTATTTTTGTAAGTTTCATTCTATTCATTATCTTGAGTTAACTATGTTATGACTATCTTATATTTGATTATGTGATAATGTATCCTATGAGATTTACCTTAATAGTAAGGCTTCAAAAACCATCAAGGGTATGCATATTTTATATCATATATTGTATCATAGGAAAACCTTATGGTATATCCGATTTCCACTTGGGCATGACTATTTTGTATCATATCTTGTATCACAACATTGTCTTATGGCCTATCCAAAGTCCCCTTGGGCATGACTATTTAAATCATATCATGTATCATAGTCACACCTTATGGCATATCTAAAGACCCCTAGGCATGACTATCTTGTATATATTTCTATATATTTGTATATATATGTACTATAGTAATACCACCAAGGACATCCAAAGTCAATCTAAGCATATATTTGCACATATAAGCTTTATATTAAAGTTGTCTTACTTGCATCATTTAAATGACATCATCATCATATGTCATCAACCATAACAACTATCACATAATCACATCAACCCATAATTATATCATAATTAAATAATTATCACTTAATCATAATCAAATCATTCTTATTATCATAATTATGTAATAACGTAATTAAATTAACACCCATAATTAAATCATAACGACATAATGAAAACTATATATATAACATCAACATCCATAAAATAATGAGCATGAAAAATTATATTCCAAAAGAGTATATATTTATATATACATCAATGTTTATCCATCAATCATCATAATACATCATGATACAATCCTCCATATGGTACAACAAATAAACACTTAGGGGGTAACCTAGGATTAGATTTAGAATACAATATCTATCACTCCATATCTTTGTGGTGACATCATCATTAAATACTAAAATTATTGAGTAATAGATTGTGAATGTGTCCACATCCTTGACAGTGTGTAGCTTGATGAAGGAAGATGTTAATCCATAAGAATGACAAGATGTTAGACTATGCAATACTAGGTCAACCATCAACCTCTCTTGTTAGCTCATCATGGAGATATATTGCCTTTGCTTGTACTCTTGCTAGCATAGTAGCATGATGCTACTACATGAAAACCATTTGGTCAACAATACTTGGAACATCTAACTATCACCATCATTGGTTAAGGTCATGAATCTCACCATGGATATATTTATCTCCATAGCCAATGACATGATAGTTGACTACATCTTGAAGATCTATCAAAAAAGGTAGTCTTACTCTTACATCTATGTTGTTTCCTCATCCAATGTTTCATCCTTCTCTATTGTCAAGGATGCCATGGTTACATATAAGCCGACCACTTGCTTGGTCAATGCATCTCACTCTTTCTCCATTCTCAACTAAAGGGACCTGCTCAATCTAGACTCTACCACCATGATCATGGGCATATCTTGTGATGTTATTGGTGTGGCTATCATTGTTGCTACTCTTTAACATCTCTTTTGGTATTTATACCATTTTTTCACTAATAGAACTATTGATTTCTATGCTCACTAAGGCTTCCTCCTTGACTACATCTGTTGACTAGTCTACAACCCTACCATTATCACTCACCATGGATTATTGATCTTATAATAACTCTATTAGTAGTCACTCTCTCTAGGTTCATCCACTCTTGGGTTTGTGATGATAAGGTCATCTACATACAACTTGGGATATGAGTTGAGATTGGGTTCTCCTCAAATCCTTTCTTTTAGGTGGACCAATTGTACCAAACTAGGTATATTAGGATATCTTGCTATACCTTAAATTGTTAGACCACATGCTCATAGTGGAAGAGATCACACTTTCCATGTGTTCCCACCATATATCAATGCCTTATCATCCTAATCATCAAATAAGAATTCTTTGCCTAGAACAGTTGGCCTATATAGGGATGTCATAAGATGTCCTCTTAGCATAAGTTATTTTCTAGATGTGCTCTCTTCAAGACTCCCTGATGTGGGTGAATCTAACCTACCTCAAATTGGTGAGCCTATCAATAGGATAATGACACCTTATTATCATCAACATGTCCTAGCAACCTTGGTGTATGCACCGCAACTATACGATCCTAGGCCCATCCCTTGAGGAGTGCAACATGAGAGGATCCTACTGCTTCTGTAGGCAAGATGGTGGAGGAAGCGATACAAGCACCTATGATGATAAACCCATGGGTAATGATGGTTTGATGCTCTAACATGTATTTTCCCATATCAATTATTCCCTAGTACATGACTTACCTATTGGTGTCAACCAACAAGACACCACTATAGTTGTTAACAATGTTGCTTATTGGTCTAATTGATCCCCATGTTTGCAACATTAATGTTAATGCTAGATTTTAAAAAGGGGAACCAAGTGTCATTAGTCATCTACTTGAAGCCATAACATTGCATGTGAATAAGATAAATAGGGGTAACCCTGATGGGTACCCTGATAATCCTTTACAATTCCTATAATAACATAGTCACCTCCCCACATGGCAATTGAAAGGTCTTTCTCTCAGCCAATGTAGTCAAAAGTGCCTAGTCAAAATAACCTTTGGCATGATGGGTACATGGTACAACCATACTATCAATATGAGCATGTAATACTCAAAGTATAGCAACATGAGGATTATCTCTAAAGCCATGGGTAATGCTTGTAGTACCTATTTATCTATAGCTTCACTGGCACAAACAACCATCAACTGTTAGTTAATCTGACACAAAAATATCTATAACATTCATCCTAAGCTAAGCTAATAAATAACACCACCTTTTAGCACAAATGCCATCAAGGTGAAGGTGCCATAAGTTTATAAAACTATTACTGATGCAAAGTGTGATCATAATGCAAAAGCACTACATAATAGCACTAGCACAAGAAGTAGCATTGTGTAATAGCAACAAATTTGCATAAATGTACAACCCTTTGTTTAGACAAAAAATTGAACAAAAAAATAAAAAAATTTAACAAGTTTCATAGCTCTTAACTTATGTTTGGTCTCCCTTACCTATTTTTGGTGGTATCACTCTATCACTATGGTGTCCTAGTCTGGATTATTGAGCCATGGAATATAAGGGTAATCACACTCATCCAAAGCTCCTATTTTAGGATTGAAAATAGATTTTATTCTTACCCCCTATCCATTTTACCATCCCCTCTAAAATATTCTTTATCCTCAATCACTTCTCATCACTTTGCTCATGTACATGTTAGTCAGGTCGCGTTTTCTTGTTCAAATTGAAAACTTGAAGGGGAACATAGGCACACAAAAGCATTTAATGTTGTCATAAAAATGAAATTTTCATCATAGATAATCAACTTATAAAATTCATCAATCATCTCGAGTATTGAATTTGAGTCATCATGTAAATAATTCATCATAAAACCATGTAAGCTAGTTTTTGTTACATTCATTATATGATGAATCCATAAAAAGAAAAAAATATAAACACCCAATTTTGAGCATATAATCATTTATACAATCAATGCAACATCTACCCTATCAATAATATCAAACATCATAAGCAATCACTTAGACTCAAAATTGGTTAGAGGTGCATTTAATGACCTAAATAAAAAGCTCTTTACTTTAATTAGTAGCACCAACAATGCTTTTCACACAAGGGTGATGTTATTGCCTAAAAAAAGAAGGATCTTTTCCAACCCAATTAACCCACCAATGATCATTTTACACATTAATATTGACAAACATTAGCACCATTGTACTTTTTATTCTAGAACTATTGCCTAATCATGAACCAAAAAAAGGCAACTAATTAATATTAGTTGTCTGTCAGTATGATCCCTTGTCTCCTCCCCCACATACGATTTGATGAGTGTCATTAATGTCATAATTTAATTTTAATATTGTCAAATCCAGGGCAGTGTCCAAGGCTATATATGATAGAGGAGGTTTGGGAGTTCTACAGTTCAAAAATTAGAGAACATGCTTATTCTATGGGAACAGAGGTTCATAAGGTTTGTGCAAGGATCAAACTAACACTAAATTATAGAATTGAAATCTATTTAGTTTGTAAAATTGAAACTGATCTAAATTGCATAATTGAAATATGTTGAAGGAAGAAATAAACTAGATTACTTTTGCTAAATAGAAATAACATGAAATGTAAATACTAAAATGAAATCAAATATATTACCAATTGCTGAAAATTACACTACTGTGAAGAAATTGCTAAAGCAAGAAAATGTTGCTAAAAACTGTAAATAAACTGTTGTAACTGAAATTGTAGGAATTGACATGAAAAATGTAGAAGTAAATAAAATTTAGCTAGCTAAAAACACACACACATCACACTTGAAATTAGAGAAAAATAGAGTAAGAATAAAGCAAATTATGATTGCAATACTCTAGTAAGAAATTGACAACATTTTAACAAAAAATGCACAAATACAAAAAACCTATAAAAGCTGTAACAACTCCTTCCATCAGCCTTGAGAGTGTTCCCTTGCTCCCTAGTCCAACAGAAGGTCTAACACATCAAAATCTAAGCTCTAACTATCCACTCAAACATCAACAAGACATATGGAAAAATACTACACTTTGTTGAATGGTTTTTGCTATTACAGAGCTACTACAAACTGTTCTCCTATTTGTCAATCCATTATCTAATTTTTCTAACCACTAATCAATAGGTGATTGGAATTATTTATACATGTTTTCCACCTCCCTATCCTACATTAGATAAGTGCAAAATAAACTATCCTACTATTCACTCTTGATTTACTACTCTATTGCAACTGACTTAGTCCAGAATTAGGATAAAATCCACTTTGCAGCCAACTATGCAGTTGTATTCACCTCCAACTTGGTGGTAAATTGGCTAGGAATAGATGGAATATCATTGGCCATATTTTTCCATGTGCTAGCTTGCTCATTCCTTGAATATTTGGTCAGAACCATGATTTTCTGTTGGTTCTATCTGTTGGAGCCAAATTTGAATCAACATCATATACCCCCAAATTTAAATTTTTGGTTTCAACGTTTTCACCTAAATTGTTGGTCTTTGTTGCATCCAAATTTCTGAGAAGTTGGTCTTCTAATTTTTGCCACATAATAATGATCAAGGATAGTCCATTCCAATTTTTGCTCCATGACAACTTTTATAATCCCTGTTTCAAATAATTGGAAGTTATCTTAATCACTAAAGAAGAAAATATTTGATGGTCAAAAGGTAAAACTTTCCCCAAGTAAAAAGGTTAAATCAGATTTAAGCCATAGCAAAAAATATTTATGTTGAATACCATTTTGGTCATTAAGTGAAGCCACTGTTGATATTTCCTCTATTATTAAAAGACTCATAAATTTGAGGAAATAAAATTTTCACTAAGAAGGTCCCTCTAGTCCTTTGGTCCCTAAGAAAAATTAAATAAAGCATTTGGTCCTAAGTGGAAAGAAAAATATTTGCTAAATCCTAAGGCCTAATAAAAATTAAATGGTCAAATGACGGTACATGCCTCCTTTGTGGTAAAACCCGTGCAACTCTTTTGATCTAGACGGATGCACATGGCCCCCAAAGATCTGGATGGATGCGCGCGGCCCCCAAGATCTGGATGGACATGCACGGCCCCCCAAGATCTGGATGGATGCTCATGACCCCCCAATATTTGGATGAACACGTGCTCATGAATGACTCACGAGTTAAAGTAATAATGTCATGGTATAAATATGCATAATATGAATTCTAAGGTGAATAAAATATAATAACCTTATAAAGAACCAAAGTGAGGGTCATGCACCTCTTTGGTTAAATACTGGGCATATCGCAAGATCTAGATGGCAATGCTCGACTCCTGATTAATCCAATGGAGCGCACCCGTTAAGCTGCCCAAACATTAAAAGCCAAAGTATAATACTGGTCATAACATAAAGTTTTCATGTAAATTAAAATGAAGGTATGTGCCCCTTTCAGCTAAACTACAAGCAAGTTTGGTCATCTTAACGACAACGCTTAATCCCATCCCAATCCGACGGTGAGTGCTCATCAAATTAATCAAAAGTAAATCACAAATTTCATTAAGAAAAAACCCAACTTTTACTATGATAATTCAATACTTATAAAAGTTTTAAGTCATCAACCACATGCTAAAAGACTTGCAACTTTTTTGATCTGGATGACAGCACGTGAATCCTCATTAATCCAACGATGCATGCTCCCAAACGTGTGAGGTATTTAAGAGGTCAAAATTTAAAGCTGGTCAACACCGATAAAAGCTTGATTACTCGTTTAATTAATGCGAATTTAAAGTTAATCTCATGATAAATCCTAAATATAAAAAGTGTACAACTTCTCAGATCTAAACGATAGCGCACAATTTGAATAAAATCTACCGGTGCACGCTACCTAAGGTAGCTGATCTTTAACGTTGAAAGTTTAATAGCGCCCAAGAATCAGATTTTAATTAATCCTCATTAGCTTTAAAATAAGCATGATTAACAAGGGTCTAAATGCATAATAAATAATTCCCCCTTGGAATAAAAATGCGTGACTTCTCATATCTTGACGGTAGCGCTCACTCACACCCTGATCTGATGGCATTGCACTTCCAAAGTACCTGAAGGTTAATACACAAGGTGTGATCAGATAATTAATCAAGGGTTTTATTAAGAATTAATCTTCATGCATAATCATGATTAATGAGGGTCTAATACGTTGATAATGACCCCCCTTATTTTCGGTTAACCCGTGTGCATATCTAAGGAATTCAATGGGTGCACACGTCCATTATTTGATCTAATGGTAAGCGTAGGAAGAGATAATAAAAATTTAAAATGTTTTAATCGAAAGCCATTAAAGGTTTTAAATCACCAATCAATTTTAATAAATCTGGATTATGTGTGGATTTAATACATTAACTAATAATGAGAATGCCAAGAGTTATAAAGTTTGGGCCTAAGTGTTTTTCAAATTTGTTGTTAACTTAAGGTCTTCGACCTAATGCTCAAGGTTAATCTAATTAATTGGGTGTTTATATGTATACCATTGGACTAACGACCATGCAAGTTTCAAAATCTTGACGGGCGCATACCTTCCCGAGCAGATCTAATGATGAGCAACCAAAGAGATGATAAAATTTTAATGGTTCACGTGATCTAACGAAAGCACTCACCTCAAAGAAAAATCTATGGATGCGCATGTTCAAAACTGCAAGGAAAATAAGAGTGTTATTTTAAGCGTATTTTCTGACGTCAAAATAATGTTGAATACATTTATTTGTTATACATCAAAAGTTTCATCCCCGACTAATCCTCCTACAGGTTTAAATGATCTAACAAAAGTGCTTCATCCAAAGTAAATCTGATGACATGTGCATCACAAGATGAACTATTTTTATCCTCACAAATACATAGTCAACAATGACATTGACACCAGATCAGACCAAAGTACAATCGAAAGCTCAGTAACAGTTGCAAATTCACACAGAAGCTGAGGAAAGATATGTTCAAACGATCAAACCGGATGCCATGGATTGTACCAAGATAAGTAAAAGCAAGCTGCTCTAGTAACAAATTTGATACCCGAGAACCAAATTAGATCTCTTCATATCTTCAGAACGTGATCACGTACTGGACAAAAATAAAATAAACCTGCTCAGAATGGAATTATACAAAAAAATTTCTTAACCCGAAGGATAAATACGGATCGAAGTAGGAAATAATTGTTGTTCATGAGAAATTTAACAATGGCAATAAAGTGTAGGGTGCAGATTCAAATATTCGAGAAGAAGTCTCGATGGTGCAACTAGTTCTTGTATTACACTCTTAGAAAACATAAGTGCAACAAGAGTGAGAATATGCTCAGCTCGAATAAAGTTATTCAAGCACTTCAACGAAATATAGTTACAAAGGGGCCACTTCGACAAAGTATAGTTATGGAAGTACATTTGATGTGCTTCTAGATCTCATTTTCTATTTTGTCCTTCTTCCTACCTATCGTTGCCCTCCTCTTTCTAGGTATTCTCTCTTGACCATTGTAACCATTCACCCCACAAAGCACTATCTCACCACCATCCCATGCACAAATCAACTCCCATTGTTCCCACCTACTTTATAACCATTTTCTAATCTATTCCATTTCGTTCTAATCTTTTCCATATCTCATTCCCTCTCCTCACCATCATGTCGGCTCCCCCTTTGTTTCATGTCAAGAATCCACTACAACAAACTAGACTGATCCCAAATGATAAAATTAGATGACTAGGATAAACAAGAAATAATAATATATATATGTATGTATATATAGGTTCACCATTTGTATGCACATAAGATAAAACATAAAAAATGCCTGGCCCACCATATTTTGATAGCTCCCTTCAAGTCAAGAGAAAATTGTGATAGGAAGCCCAATTTTGAGTTGTTCAAAATAGTTGGATAACACACAGAGAGATCAAGCCAGAGGATGACAACTATAAGGTCCAGATGAGACCAAAAATAATTGAATCAATAACTAGAGGCTATAAAAGAAGCAGCCACAATCAGAATCGACATCAAGTTTTAGAGATAGCAAATTCTTGCTAAGAGGTATACTTGAGTGCCCTTTAGTTGTGCTATTGTATTTCCTTTGTGTCTATATCCTTTTCATTCCTCATTCCTCCCCTTTACTTGTGCAGGTTTTGATAGAATAGTGCTCAAAAAGTTGAGATCATTTCCAAATCTATTGAGCCCGAAGTTTAGAGACTTTTCTGTTACCAGATTGGAACGAGAGAGTAGAAGAATTTTGTTACATTATTTGAATATAATTTCTTCATTGTATTGATACATTTTACAGAGTTAAATGACATTCTACCAACTCTACATGTAACTTTCTTGAAAATTAATACAATTCTAGATTTCATTTATGTCAATTCATTGTCTTCAGTTCTATGTGTAGCTTCATAATATATTACATTATTTGAATGTGTTATGAACGTTTATTTTGTTGGTTAACTATTAGGTTTCTTATTATATTTGAATGAATTTAATATCATCAATTTCTTCTTTTCTCCATTCTCTTTGTTCATTTTAAGGTGTTATTAAAATTTCTATAACAACCCAATGAATCTAGGAACTGGTCTAAATAAAGCATAATTAGAGTTGTTATCCTTGCTTGGTCAATTTTATAGAAGTAGTTTAAAACTAAAATTTGGAAGTGCATAAACTTGTAAAATATTTAAGTTTACCATAGGGGTTTCCTTACCCATTTTGGTCCATTTAAACCTAACAATAAATATTTTACCAAAATAAAGAGGCAGGTTGACCAGAGCCTATAATAGCTCGTTGGTTTCAAAAAAATTCTTGCAGCGTGATAGCCCAATCCTATGGATGCTAGAAATTGTTCCAACGATCTTTTGGCACCGTTGTCAGGGAGGAATTTCTAAATTTTAAATCTAGATTCAATAATATTTTTCTTATCAACCTGTTAAACTAAATCCAATAGTCTTTTGGCATCATTGCTGAGGAGGAATTTCTAAATTCTAAACCTGGATTCAATGATAATTTTCTTATCAACCCATAAAACTAATGCTAACAGTATTTTGGCACTGTTGCTAGGGAGGAATTTCTAAATTCTAAACCTGGATTCAATGACAATTTTCTTATCAACCTATCAAAGTAACGCCAACAATATTTTGGTGTCGTTGTTGGGGAGGAATTTCTAAATTCTAAACATGGATTCAATGACAACTTTCTTATCAACCCATCAAACTAACACCAACAGTATTTTGGTGTCATTGTTGAGAAATAATTTTTAAATTCTAAACTTGGATTCAATGACAATATTTTTAATCAACAAACGACCAATTGAAATAAATAACCTACAATTAAATTTTTGCATCTTTTATGTTCTTTGTTTCTTTTTGTTTGTGATTTCCAGTTGTCTTTTTGAAGTGTTCTTGATTTTCCAAAACTTTCTTAAAAAAATCCCCAAGAATCATCTCCTGAGAGGTTGAGAGTATAAATATCAAGCAATATTGATCCTACATTTTGTTCTTTCTACACTACATGTACTGGCGACTCTGTCTAATCAAAATCAAAAATAAAAAATCAAGAAAGAAGGAGCAGAATGTGCTGGCGCATGCGCATACGAGGAGAATCGATAAGGAGCTATTTCAAGAATTCAAGAACCTTGAGGTATTTACCCACAATCAAAAGATCCCAATTTTGAAAAGTACTTTGTATGAAAATAAGTCTTACTTTACTAGTAGAAAGTACATAAAGGAAAGTAAGAATCAAAATATTGTTGTTGCGAACATTACTATAAATGGTGTTCTAAATTTTGTTGTAGATAACACATCCAATTCTTCTTAGTCTCATAGCCCTATTATTAGTAATACTATGGTAGATAACTCAATAGATTATACTAAAGTTACCCAACCCACCATTCATGTAAGCAGTGCTACTATAAATCATAATTCTATTATCCCTACAGTCACAATGGCTCAGGTAAATATTAAAAATCAGAATAAGCAAAATCAACAAAATCAACAAAATAAAAATAATAAAAATGTTCAACTATGGAGAAATAATAGGTACAGACCTTTCATTTTACTTGTAAATATGAATGCCTTACCTAGTAAATCCCATAAGTATTTACCCAAATTTTAGGAAAATAATGCAATTATTGGTGAGGACCATATCAAGAGTTTTCTATATGCCATGGATAGTTTAGAAGTAGAGAATGAAGATGTAGTCCTGAGGTTATTCTTGCAAACATTGGAAAAATATGCCAGAGAATGGTTTAACACCCTCCCAGCCAATGATATTTCAAACTTTACAAAAATATAGACTGTATTCCTGAGAAAGTTTGGAGAAAGGAAAAATAAGCAATCCCTTTTAACTGAATTAGCTACCATGAAGAATAAAGAAAACAAAGCTGTCAGTGATTTCAATAGAAGGTTTTCTAAAAGGAACAAAATCCCTGCAAACCTCAGGCCTAATGACATCCAGTATATCTATTTCTATAAGGATGCTTTCCTAGGGGAGTTTAATTATGAGTTGAAGCAAGAACAAGCCACCAATATTGATGAATGTATGGATATAACAATATATATTGAAAGAAATATGTTAGATAGTGGGAAGATCAAGATGCACACTTGTCAAATTTCATCATGTGGAGGTGCTTCCAAATGCTTGGTGGGTCCTTCCTTGTTGCTTTGACACTCCTCAAATGGTTTCAACTCCTATTTTGGTGTTTGTCTTTGCTTTTCTATTATTTTGTAGGTGGTTGCCCATATCTTTTGGAGTTGCTCCTACGTATGCTGTGTCCAACTATCATGTGCCCTATTTCAGTTGTAACATGGCTATTTTATGCCACATCATCCTAAAATGTATTTGAGGCAAGAAAAAACTTTCAAAATCACTCAGCTAATCATATTTCAAAAGCCCTTATTTACTAGTTATTTTAGTATGCATTTTTGTTTCTAAAATCATGTAAAACGATGACAAAAAGTGCAAAAAATAGTCAAAAAAACATAATATTTATTAACATTTAATCATGCTAACTATTGAGATCCAAATTACCATCAAGAAAAATCTCAATACTATGACTGTTATCTTCCAATTCTCTTATTAGACATGCACCCGCTAATCACAATTCAGACTACAACATTGGATGGATTAAAGATTGCTCTAATCCAACCTCCAGAGTAGGTTGGTATTCCTTGTCAACTAATAAGGTGTTGACTCATTTAAGCTCAGTTAAATTTTTAAGAGATAGGGATAGAAATGAGTTAGGGTTAAGAAATAGTAATCAAACAGTGGACGGATAGAGCTAACAACATAGGCATATACAAGAAAAACCCATCTTACAAAACAATTTCCGATATCTCACACTTGAGATTAACAAAAATCGAAACAAGTGATCTTCATCATTATAGATAGAACAAAGATATACTTCAATAAATTTATTTCAATATCAAGATACTAATAATCCAAATTAGCAAAATAATATCAATATCAAGATTTAATAGAAAATAACTTCTTAAAAGCACAAATTCAATTATGAAAATATTTCAATTACTCTAAGCTAGCAATCCAATATCAGCAAAATAGACTAACCATAGTAGTAGTAGCAAAAAAACAATCCATAGCTTGAATCTCTCCAAAATTACAGAAGACACCAGTTTGATATAAACATCCAAGTAATGTTCCTTCTATTGGTTTACAGATAAGTATTACACAGCAAGGCAAGCAAACACTCTAAAGCCAACCCTTGAAAACGAGGGTTTGACCTCCTTTTATAGTCTTTACATGCTTGAAAATAAATTTAAAAAAATGAAACATTACAAGGAAAATGAAATGCCAGATCAACTAGATGCTGATGTGGTAGCCACTGATTTACATTTAAAAATAGGAGAAACAACATGATCTTGCGCTCCTTTGCAACTTGGCCCCTACAAATTGTTGGTTCTTCATGGCAGTTTGGCTCCAAGCTATCAAAATTATGATCCAGGTCATATTTCATTCTTGTAGACATTATCTATCTTAGATTTTCAACTGATTGATCTGCAGCTAGATTTTCTTGGTTCTTGACCTCGTTGATGCTTCGTTTGCTAGCTCTCTTGCTCAACCGATTCATGTCATAAAGGATCTGATTTTATGTATTTGAGATATCGTCAGAATGATCCAACCGTTGATTTGCTCGTTGATGGCCAAGATTAAATCTTGAAAGTCTTTGATAGCTCCGTGGCACAGAACATGTCATAGCCCACTCCTCTTAACAACTTATCACATCCTTTGACCACTTTGATTGCGGGCTAGATCACATGAGACTTTAGCATGAAAATAAACTTCAAGATGTGTGGGATGGAACATTGCGCTAGACTGTTGCTCATATTCTTCAACTTACTTTAGAGTTGTTTTGCATCCATGATGTAGAACCAAATATACATTGTGTTGTAGCTCGTGCCTTCAAGTTTGACTATGTCTGACCGCAGGGTAGAGCATTGCTTTGGCCCATATGAGATATAACATAAGACTTATGCCATAAAAAATCTTGCACTAGCCCATGACTTTATTATTCACTTTTGTAATGTTTGACCATTTTGACCATGGGCTGGAGCATGTGCGTTGTGCTGCTACAAAATACACTTGAAATCTCATGGGGTAGAACAATATTGAAATAGCCTTTAGCTTACAAGGGCTAGAACAATATGCACTGTTTCATAGTTCAAAAGTAGCCAAGTGCAAACTTTGATTGCTTTGACTGTATGCTGGAATCATATCGAATGTCGTGTGGACTAGAACATGCTGCAAACCTCTAAGCTTTTAGACTTAATCAAATATATGTTGTGATCCACAATTCCAAAAGAAGCAAAGCAAACTTTGACCACTTTGATCATGGGATAAGACATCCTATCCTAAGCCGTGGTAAAATACATTGGATCTCATGAGGGATGGAACATCCTTCTTTGCCTTAGAAAATATTTTGAAAAGTTTTCTAAGGATGTGGCCATTTTGGACCTACACTCTGGTGCCTCTTGGGGGATTTTTCTCGCAAAGCTTGAGAACTCAGAGTCTTACCCATTGGGCATCAAGAGTCAAAAATGATGAATTCCGTAGACTATGCTTCATAGAATAGCTTCTATGTGACTATTACTCTTTAGAATATTTATGAAGATACTCAAAGAGTAACGGTTCACATTGAAACCATGTTAGAAACAATATACTTCAAAAATCTCGCCATGGGCACTGCCTTAGTCTGGAAATATGGACTTATATCCCATTTTATAAACTCGGTCAGTTTGGACAAAATGCCTTCATGTATTTTTCATTTTTAGCCATAGACCTCATGCTTTTATTACTGTTTCTATGACAATATCAAAACCAAAATAAATACATAATATATACATGAATGCAAAATATTAAAGTATACTTCTGCCATAAGGTTGCTTATTCTTTTTCATTCTATTCTTGGTTCTGCTCCTGGAGCTGTTCATCCTGTACCTTCTATGTATCCTCAACATCCTTCTTTGATTGTTCTTCAGCCTGATCTTCCTCAAATTCTTCTTCTTGAGAAGTCTCATGATTATCTTTAGGGTTAAGATCTGTCCCAAACAATTGAACCATCATTTTTAGAGTTTTCAAAGCTTGATTCCAAACAATGTCAGTAGGGTTGGAGGTTTATTTAACCTCTTATGAACATATTCCAACTTGTAGCTCTCCTCATAAGTCGCAGAGTTACCTTTGTTTACTAGGTCTTCCATTAGATCCTTGAGCCTAGTTAAGTATTTTATCATTTTTTTTTTTTAAGCGAAAAACCCCTTGTGGGGCTGCCTTGGTCTGAGAGACCACCAAAAGGGGGTTCTATACCGTCAAAGTCACCCGGGAGTCACACCCAGCCTTGCTCACACCAACATTATCAATTGGATTTTGGGTATCCAATTAAGCTTTTTGGTAGGGTGGAGATTCGAACCTGGGACCTCCCTTGGAGGATTGCCCTCTCCTCTCCAACTCACCTACAACACCTGGGGTAAGTCTTTTATCATTTGAGAGACTTGCGCTTGATCAATTTGATCCTCCTAGTTGTCTATCTTAGATTCATATTGAATGATTGAGGTTATACTTTTTTTGATCTCTACTTCTAATAACAAGGTGTTGCTTTTGATCGATAGTCCCCCAAAACCGTACTGTGTCATTTCCTTATTGATATCCACAATATCTTGAATTGTTTCTTCAATCTTATCAGATAATAACCAGCCCTTCTGGAGCAATCTATTCTTCTCAACCACAACCCTAGCAGCTAATATGGAAAAGCTCCATGCATTATTGAGAACAGGCTTTGCAGCTTCACTAAATTTGCTCTCGGATAGCTTGTATATCTTCTCTGTTGGTATCACCATAGGTTGTAGTTCCTCCGTGAATTTGTTCAAGTCTTCCTTTGTATTTTGAAATAAATGGCTGACATTAGCCATGTAGTTGATCACAAGCTAGATTCCTGAATACTTCTCCAATATTTCAGACCATAGCTCCTTCCTAACCTTCTTTACTCCTTATGTTAAGAAGCTTGAGGTTTTGGCCTTCTCAAATCTAAAGTTGATGCTTCAAATCTTGTATTTCTTTAGCTTGGTCTTCATTCTCTTTCTTTTGCTCTTCAAATTATCCCTTAAGCTTAATAGCCTCCCGATACCTGTTCTATCGGATTTTAACTTCATTTCTTATGATATTTTCCACCTTCTTCTGATTTCTAATTATCTTCTCCAAATTTTTTATCTTTTCTTCCAGCTTTCCAACCTGCTTCTTACACATATCGATCTTGACATAGAAATTTTCAAGGTGAGCTTTTGCTATGACCAACTCATACTCCACCGATAATTACTCGATATCTTCTGTATACTCTTCCAAATAATATTGTATAGTCATATCTTCTTAAGGTTTGCTCACCATAGGGGTGATGTATTTGTTGGTCCTTTGCCTTGTCATTGGATCAACCGTCATTGTCTTCCTATTTGTAGCCATCTTCTTTGAAGGCTTAGAAAGTTTCTCAGCCCAAAAATATTGAATATTCTATGAAACCTCCTTTTATTTATGTAAAGAAGCTAATTTAGAATGACTTATAAGGGGAGGGAAGCTATAATATAAGGGAGGATAGACTTAGAAGCTGATGAGAATGGGGTAGTGGTGATGATAGTTGAATATGTACTAATTGCAGGAGTTGTAATTGGAAAAGATAAGTTGAAATTATGGAATGGGTTGGAAGGGATGAAATATTTTGTCCTTCTGATGTTACTGAAGGTAATAACGTTGGGGGCAAAGATGAAATGTTAGGGGAATATGTGATTGGGATTTCATATGAAGGTGGAGGTAGATTGGTTTGACCCTTTGTGGTAGCTAATGAATTAGGTGGTGATTCATGAGGGGGAGAGGGTACCTTTTGTTCCAAAATTTCTTGAGAATGGGAAGGGGATTCCTTTGGGGAAGGATAAGGAGAAGAAGGGATAGAAATAATACCTTTTCCTACAAAAGTAGGATGCTCAAGAATCTCCTCTACACTTTGGTGTTGTGCTTCTTGTACTGATAGCTTTGTAAATGTAACAGGGACTTGTTCAACACTTTGCCCCTGATCCATTTTTAGCTTCTTGTAGACCTCTTTTGGAGCTTCCTCTACTATATATTTTGCCTTTCTCTTGAAAAATTTAAACACTGCAGGATTATCACTCTCTGTATCCTCATATTGTTCTTTTTGCAATGCAGCTTCGACGATCGAAGTTGGCTTAGCTATAGTTGCAGTGGTGAAACTCACAAGAGTGAACACAAAACTATTATCTTTCTCTTTCTAATTTATCTCAGTCACAAAAGGTTCTCTACCCAGGGGTAGGCATTTAGGCCTATTTGCTGTCTGTATTATTTTCATATTTATTGTCTTATCGCCAGAATAATGCATTTTGCTCATAATATGGGTCACTACATAATACTTCTTTAATTGCTCTTGTGAAGGTTCAAATGCTTTTGGGGCTTCTTCAGTTGTTAATGGAGCATTGGTCTCTACTTCTTGAATTTCCTCCTAGGTAGCTAGGGAAAGAGAGTCTGATGCTACTTGAAATTTATTATTTTCTTTTGTTTCATCCCTCATGTAGCTTAATACCAAATTCTTGGTATATTTGGCCTTCCAGGTCTTCATATATTTTTCATACATCTCAAAAAAACCATTGCCAGCCTGTCAACCCACTCTAGCCTTGTCTATACCTATTTCCACTCTCATATTCCACTAATATACAATTTTACCTTCGTTCCAACCTTTTTTCCTCTCAACTTCCTTAATCTTAGACTCTTTCAGACATTGGTCTTTGTTCTTTGCAGGGTAAAAATCAACTATTTGTTCATAAAAGTCTCTCCATGGAGGCAGTTGTTCCATTTTAACAACATTCCATTCCAACAGAGAATTTTCTTTATTATTCCTTCCCTCTTTGAAATGAGGCCTTGAAGTCTTTTCAAACTTGAGAGCTTTTTCCTGGTTTAGGGCAATGTTACTCTTCGAGAACTTATCATCAGGGTCATATCTCCATATTTGTGGGATGTACAACATACCTAATATCTCCAAATTTTGGCTAATCTGTTCACCTTGACCCTTTATGGTTACTGTTATATCATCTACATTACAAGAGTAAGTCAACAAACTTTTCCTCCCTTTACCAAAGCTGAAATTTATGTTGATAAAGTCTGCTTGCCTTAAGTACTCCAGGGCCAATAGCCTACTAGTTACAAAATGAGGCAGCATAAAAGGTTTACCAGTAAAACCATAGAGTCTAATGACAGTGCCTTCTATAAGAATATACGAGTCCCCTTCTTCGGCGTCTTCTACTCGTAATAATTCTTTAGCCAAAGATGGTAACCTAAGGCATTTCCCATACATGATTTTCAAGGTCAGCCCTATAAATTCTAAGTTGAATCTATAGTAGGATTCTATGCTCCTCAGATGACTGGTCCAATAATAAATAGGGATAGGATCTCCTTTATCATTCTTGTCCTTTACTAGAATCCAGGGCATCATGTGCCTTATGATAGCATAAAACATCCATATCAAATTTGAACATTTCCAGAAGGAAGGGTTATCTGAATCTTTCTTCATCCTAATAAACTACGCATGCATTCGTTTGGAGAGAAAGGTAGACCAGTCAAAATAAATGAGTTTGATGCCTTCTTCTTCTACTTTGGTCTTGTACATATTCTCATTTGAAATGCAATACACAATGGCAATTTACCAGTCTCTCACATACCATTCAGAATCTAAACCCTCTAAGCAGTCCAACATGGAGAAAATATCAGGGTAAGCAAACTATTAAATAGCAATCGAGGCTTTGGGCAAGGGATCCTTGGTCTTAAACTTTTGAATTGATTGAAAAGCCACTTCCTAAACTAAGGTTCAGGCTCTTCATCTTGAGCATGTAATTGCGAGGAAGAATATCTGGTTTGCTATGCTATATCAAAGGATTTAGATTTTACAGAGGGTTCTATTCCAATAGCGAACAAATCATGATAGGCTTTAGTTGTGATACTGAATAGGGTTTTCCTCTTAGCTGTCTCAACTACTTTGGTCCCTAGGTCATAATATATTATAATTGCATAAACTAATTCTGGGTAATGATGAAATGAATCGCAGATGTAAAATTATAGGAGGGAATTTACAACAATCATACCTTGGAAAGAAATTGGCAACCCTTCAAGGTACCTATAGTTGATATTTCTTCTAAGCTTGGTCCTTCTTATCTATGTCATTATAGTATCCACTAATTCTCTTGTCTTGTTTATATAGCTTTCCAGATCAACTTTTTTTGACCGTACAACTTATTGAGCTATTTTGGAGGTCATTTTCTGTGAAAATTCACTGGGTGTTCGCTCTCTTCTATTCTTGCAAATTGTGCCTTACTTATTTGTTATGCTCTCCCTGGTAGGTGAATGTTGCTTGTAAAAATGGATAGCAACCGATATTTGAGCTTTAAATCCTCTCGCATGCATACCTTATGCCATTAATGTAAACATTGGATAACTACCCGTTGCACACTTCTCAAATCAAAAGATGGGTGACTTGGTGATAGGAGATATCATGTTGTTCATTGATTGGTCGCAGCCTAGAACATGCTTTTAATTTGGAACTTTTTTGTCCCTTTGAATTTTAAGAGCGGTGTGGAGCATAGGTTGTGGCCCGTGACCACTTTTAGAATATTGAACATGGCATGGAGCATATGTCATGGTCCACTACCACCCTTAGCTCTTTTTTACAATCTTGCCTTAGTCAACCGCTTAATGCGAACTATAAACTCCCTTGCAACTATTTTATTTATTTTATTTATTTATTTTTTTATCTCTTTACAAAAACTTTTTAGAACATAAAACAAAAATACAATACAAATATATACATATGTTAAAAGAAAAAATTATTCTTAATCGAAGTAGAGTTTGATATGGAACCCATTCACAAGGATCAACTGAATGTTTCCCTATAAATCTTCAAGTTGGAAAGAGTTGTTTATTTAACCTCAACTACTTTGAAAGGGCCATCCCATAAAGAGTCAAACTTTTGATGATATCTTGGCTTAGCTCTCTCCACATTACACTTCAAAATAGAGTTCCCTACTTTGAATATTTTGAATCCGAATTTCTTATCAAACCATCCCTTAATATCATATGAATGCTTCTAAAAATCCTCATATGCTTGAGTCCTCTTCTCTTCTAACTAGAGTAGATGTGTCAATCTAGTTTCAACTGGACCCTAATCAAATTCATCTTTTGAGTCTACCAGCTTGAGAGCCGGTATTTCCAAGTGAATAGGTAGGACTGCTTCTTTGCCATACACCAAAGCATAGGGAGAGGTTTTGATAGAATTCTTGATGGTGATCCTATCTGCCCATAGAGCCTTCTCTAACAATAGGTGCCAAATCCTTTTGTTATCCTCTAATGATTTCTTCATAATTCTTAGCATATTATTATTAGTTGAATTTGCTAATCCATTCCCTTGAGGATATTAATTGGAATAATTCTTTATGGTGATACCATACTCGCTAACAAACTCAATGTATTTAGCTCCTATGAAGGCTGGACAATTTTCACTTACTATAGCTTCGAGGATGCCAAATATTGCAATCAAGCTTTCCATGAAGTCAATTACCACTTCTTGATCTAATTTATTTATGGGGATGGCTTCTACCCATCTGGTAAGGTAATCTATGGTAGTCAAAATGTATTTATGTCCTACTGAGGAATTTGGGTTAATTTTCCCAATGAAATCCACCCCCCATTCTTGAAATGGCTCTTCTAATTGGATAGGCTTGAGGGGGAATGATGCATTTTTGGTTCTTCCCACATACCTCTGACATTCAACATAGGCTCTTGCTACTTTGAAGGTGTCAACAAAAATAGTAGGCCAATAATAGCCTACCCTAATGATTTTTAAAGTTGTGACCCTTCCTAAAAAGCATCCTCTAGATAATCCCCCATGGAATTATTTAATGACCTTTTGCTTATGATCGTCCTTCAAGCATCTTAGGAGGAATCCATCCAAATTTATCCTATATAGTCCTTCTGGTAGTAAGACATACGTTAAGGCTTGAAGCCTATATATCCTCCTTTGTGATGGGTTAAGGTCCTGAGAACAAATCCTTATCTGGAAATATCTGGTCATCTGATCAACCCAGTCTGAATCTCCTGATCGAGGATCTTCGGTCTAGTCTTTTGTTGTTGATTGACAAGTTGTCATTTGTTCTATGACCACCATTTTCGTCAACCCTTGACATAATGATCTGCCTCTGACCAGCTTGGTAGCATGGATTTCCACGTCATACTCCTAGATCTTGGTAATCCATCTTGCTCTTTTGTCTCCTAGCTCACCTTGTAAAATGGAACTTCTTACATATGGATGGACTATATACACCAGGGTTTTACTTTGAGCCAAGTAGTGCCTAAATTTATTCAATGACTTCATCATTGCAAAGACTTGTCTTTCAATTAAGTTGTATTTGATTTGGTACTCATGAATAGTTTGGCTCCAAAAAAATATGGGATGTTCTTCTCCATTATCATTTTTTCGAGTAAGAACAGAAGCATAGCTCTCTTCAGCACCATAAGCATACAAAATGAATTTTTTTCTGAAATTAGGATTGACTAGAACTAGAGCAGTAGCAATGGATTGTTTAATGATATCAAAGGTTCATTTTATTACTTCAGTCCACTTGAAATATATATAAGTTTCACCTTTTGAGCAAAATCTGAGATGAACTTCCTTACAAAATTAATCTGCCCGAAGAAGGATTGCAAAGCTTTCTTGTTCATGGGCAAGGGAAGGGCAAGAATAATTTAACTTTTTCTGGTTCAATATCCATTCCTTCTTTAGATACCACATGGCCCAAAAAATTTCCCTCATGAACTGCAAAGAATGACTTCTTTGGGTGAAGAGAGATACCAAATTCTTTGTATTTCTCAAATACTTGCTCCAAGTGTGTTAGGTGATCTTGTTTATTATGAGAGAATACAGTCATATCATCCAAGTAGATCATAATAATTTTTTTAATAAGCTCTCCAAAGGCATAATTCATAGCTCTCTAGAATGTGACCCTTGCATTGGACAAACCATAAGGTATCCTTTGATAAGCAAAATACCCCATTTGGTGGTAAATATTGTCTTGAATTGATCCTCATATTTCACCCATATTCGGTTATAACTGGAGAAGTCGTCTAACAGTGAGAACCTTTCTACTCCTATAGAATTTGGTCAATATGAGGGAGAGGATAGTGATCCTTCAATGATGCCTGGTTGAGATTACTAAAATCTACACATAGGTGGATGTCTCCATTATTATTCCTCATAGGAACCAAGTTACCTACCCATGTGAAGTGCTTAATTGGATATATAATTTTAGCCTTTAGTAGTTTGAGTAGCTCTTCTCTCATTATATATTCAATCATGGGATTCACATGCTTTTGCTTCTACCTAAAAGGCTTTGCATCTGTTTCTAGTTCAAATGTATGTTGGATCACCCTTTTGTCATATACCTTAAGATCTTCGTATGACCATGCCACAATGTCTTGGTATTTTAGGCACACGATTTTAATATCCTCTACCTCTTTTGGAGAATAGTGGATACAAAATTTGAGCTTCTTTTCCTTCTCAATCTCGATCTCCTTATAGATTTTTGCATTGATCTCCATAGCTTTGATTTTCTTCCTATCTTCGTTATCAAAGAGGCTTTCAAGTGTGACCAACCCTCTTGGGAAATGGTTGTTTTTTAGTTGGATAACATCATGTTGGTCAAATTCATCTAGAAATTCCTCTTGAATAGTGGATAAACAAGTTTCTCTTACCAGGAAGTCGATTATTTGTTCATCACTTTCAAAGACTTGCTTGAAAATCTGCCTATTTGGAATTGTAGGCCTGAAAACCATTTTTATCCTTGTATTTAGCAAATCCTATATTTGCATAAGGGTTAAAATTAGATCCCCTAACTGCTAAAGAGTTAGCCAACATGTTTTATCTTCTAGAAATAAAATGAATGTTGAGGGCATCAAAGGATTCCATCAAATCTTACACCCTGTTTCTATTTACCTTCAGGTAATGATGCTTACTGTTGCATATCTCTCTTACCTAATTTACTATTAGCTTAGAGTCGCCATATATATTCAATATCTTGATACCCATGCTATTAGCTTGCATCAGTCCTAAGCATAAAACTTCATACTCTACAACATTGTTGGTGCAGGACCATGTTAGTCTATATGCAAAACTCTTTACACCTTCTGATGGAGACTGCAAAATTACACCAACACCAACTCCATTTCTGTGTCTTGCACCATCAAAGTGCATGGTCCAAGTTTCTATTTCTCTCAAAGACTAATTATATATAGCTGAGATATTTTTCTCTGCTTCTAAGGAGATGTTGTATATGCCCATTTCTATTCCAAACTGGCTATAATCTTCTCTGAATGGCAACTCATCTTCAACCTCTAGTTCTTAAAAACTTTTTATTATTTAAAAATCATCTAGAGTTGTGAGGTTACACATGTATTCTTCAATATTCTCAATGTGATATGATATAGGCTTCTCGGGTGTGATCCTTATTCTCTTTCCTTTGAAGGGGATCACCATACTGGAGTAATCTAAGTACATACACCCTCCAAATTTGGCAGTGAAATCTCTGGAAAGGTATAGACCAAAATAGGGCTCTACTTCTATAACCACAATCTATTATACAATGGTCACCTCTGGGGCTCTATGCAATATCATTAGTACATATTTTATTATCCAAACTATCTTTACTGGTGTCTCGTCCAACTACAAAACTCCAGGATAGGTTCTGGTATACTCCATACTCATATCCTCGTAGACTGCCTTGGGCATAACCATGGTGGAGGCCCCTGAATCAATCATACAATTGTAAACTATCCAACCTCCATCCACAAATAAATATAGAATGGGGGGATTTATTATTTAAAGCAGTAGGAGACATTTTATCTTTTCTTGAAGACACGCTGAGGATGGTAGTAGCCTACTTTTCTTGAGGATTCTTAGTAAAATTATAAAAATTATATTCACCTTAGTAAATAATTTCAAATTCAAATTTAACCTCCCAAACCGCCCGTTAACCGTCGGGTATTCCATTTCCCCTTTTTCTGTGCCAATTTTAGAGGTTGTTTTGACCGTTTGATGATATCGTCGCCGATCAGACGATATCGCCCCATATTGGACGATTTCGTCTGGACTAGGACGTCCAGACGATCTTGTCGCAAAACTAAATTTGCAAAGTTGGAATCTGTTCCAACGGGTCTCCAATCTGGGCAGAAGCATGTCTGCGTCGTTGGGACCCTCCCCCCATTGGAGATCTCCCAAATTGGGATGATCTCCAACCTCCCAACAACTCCCCTAAGCCTATTTAATCTCTAGGATTTTCCCTCCCCAACCCCTGGCTGAAATTATCTATAAATTGACTCCCTCTGCGTTAAAACATCCTGATCTTGCATTTGCATTAGTCCCATACTAATTTTGTTGCAGGTACATCATTATTTTTCAACCGGAGCCAGCACCCATCGTCGTCGATGAACCTGTCCAGATCGGAGGTGATCCTGTCAAATTCGAGGCGATTTCATACTGATGCGAGATGATCTCGACTGCAGTCCACATCGAGGCAATCAGTGCCTGAAGTTTGCTTTTCTCATCTTTTTCCCTGTCATTTTATGCTACAAATTAGATCATTTATTCGGTTTTTATATTATTTTGCATTTGGAGTTCACCCATTTAGCCTAGATTGCATACTAAGATCATATTTTGCCATTAAAGTACAGTAATTTGCTTGAATTTATGTTCTTAAATATTGTTCAGTATTCGTACTACTATTTGGTATAATTTGCCTCTGTTTGCACAGTAGGACTTCTTGTATTTTGCATCTATTTTCTGTCTTGCAGGTCTCTGACGAATTCATTAGAATTCGTCAGATTTCAGACGATTCTGTCAGTATCAGACGATTCTGTCAGATTGCAGGCGATTCCGTTGAATTCCAGACGATCCAGACTGCTTCAAACGTCAAAATCTTCTTCAGACATCCGGATCAGGTATTCTTCATTTGCATCCTGTAAATTCTCTGTTTTCTGCTTTTAAATCTATTTTATGTATTCATTGAACTTGCATTTTCATATAGATTAATCTAGTTTCATTCGGCCAAACCTAGGATGAATGCTTAAGGTTAAAACGAACTCATCAAACACATTCCAAAACCTAGGCGTGGAAACTGCCGCTAAATGTTTCCTGGTGAACCCACCATCCGTCAAAAAATCATCAAAATGCACCTCCCTTGAGAGGCGGGACCTTCGCAAAGTCCTCTCAGTCCGAGGTACCGCACCATCCTTTTCCCATCCTCCTTTCGGGCACGGATCCTATAGCTTGAAGGTAGGGATGCAAAAAATTTGGAGCGATACATTTTGGTGAACCCGACGTGAATGCATTGTAAACCTTTTGAAAACAAAATACAAAAATTATATATATATATATATATATATATATATATATATATATATATATATATATATATATATGTA
The DNA here is from genome assembly GCA_028583015.1 of Wollemia nobilis. Lineage (NCBI taxonomy): Eukaryota > Viridiplantae > Streptophyta > Pinopsida > Araucariales > Araucariaceae > Wollemia > Wollemia nobilis. Next base: position 36,575,454 of record JAQPPZ010015824.1, on the reverse strand, counting down.
TACAAGAAAAACAAAAACAAAATCATCATTTCAAGTTTATATGTTTTAGATTCAATTCTAAATAGTAGATGCTAAATATTACTTTTAGAAGTACTAAAGAAACCATGAGTTTTTACTCAAATCAATATGAGCCCATTAGTAATGTTGGAAGAATTCAGCCAAATACATTTGTTGATTATGATCAACCTTATCCCTATTCAACATCACCTCCATCACACTCTTCTCATTTTTCATCCTTAACCCAACAAGACAATCCCTTTGCCAATCCTCTTCATAACGATATTATCTATTCTCCCATATATCCATATTATGTCTATCAATCCACATATAATCCTCCACCACCTTTTCAATACTCTTCTTTCAATACAACACATCCATTTCAACAAGAAAATACTTATTCTTCCAATTCTACCATGCACTCACCTCCTACATCGCAATCTTCCTATCATCATTCTACCCATAATAAAGAAAGTAGAGGTGAGAAACCATTAGGCCCTTTTATGATGAAATTCCTAAAGCATTTATCAAAAACCTCTCAAAAACCTTCATCACGTAAATTTACTAAGCTCAATCAACCAATGGATATAATTCTCAAGTATTTACTTGACACAAATAAGATTGAACTCCCTTCCGTAAGACAACTTGATACCACAACAGATTGGTTTAAACCTGAGCTACATTGTGAATATCATAGAGTAGATGGACATATGACACAAAATTGTAAAGATTTAAGATGTGCAATTCAAGATTTGATTGATAAGGGTCTTTTTAATATAAAGGAATTACAATCTACAACTGATTATAAATCTCCAGTAAACAATCAAACTCCTACACAACAAATACCAATAATCAATCAAGACATGGGGATCTCCCAAGAACCCCTATTCAATTATCAACAACAAGAAACCAATCAAATATTGCATGTTAATGTGTCCCATCATGATGATATTATTAATATTGTAACAAAAACTACAAATGAGCAACCTCAAGTTCAATCAACTCAATCCGATATTCAAGATATGGATTCCTCATTTGACCAACCTTCAAAACTATCTTTGGCTCTAGAGAATGATACAAAATGGAATGTAAGCATAGAAAGCTCATCTTTAGAATCAAAATCTCAATCTGAAATCCACTTTGATAACCAACAACAAGTGATTAATCCTCAAGCAAAGATATCCCTTTTAGAAGTATTACAAATTTATCACAAGGAAATTTTGTTCAAAATACCTAGCCAACAATTTGTTCCTCATCATATTTTCTCTAAGAACATAATTAATGGTGTAAACCCTCTTGAGGTTAACCATATTTCATTCTATGATGAGGATATTCCTTCCTCTACTCCACAAGAAGACTCCTATCTTTACATTACAGGATCTAGTAAAGAAACACTTGTTAAAACTATCATGGTAGATAATGACTCCTCTCTTAATTTATGCACTTATCAATTATTCCAAAAGCTCAAAACAAAGGAAGAAGATCTTAATGAATCAAATGTTCTTATAAAATCTTTTAACAATGAAATTCAAGTAGCTCAAGGTACTATAATTCTTCCCCTTAATATTGGATCCAAGATCCTGGATACTTTATTCTATGTAGGATATTGTCCTTCACCTTACAACCTACTTCTCCGAAGTCCTTGGATTCATACGATGAGGGTTGTCCCTTCCACTCTTCACCAATGTTTGAAGTTTGAAATTGCAAATAAAATTGTTACCATACATGGTGACCCAACACCATTTGAAGAATATTTAACGGTTGAAACATCAAGTTCTATACATTCTCTATTATCACAATTATCTTCTATCCATCACTTTTCTTCATCCATATATGATCATCCTTGTTTACCAAATAACATCCATGCATATCTTTCACATATACTTTCTCCATCTTATCAAAACTTGGAATATAATAATAAGAATGAAGAACTTTCTTATATTTCTGATATTTTATTTTGTAACATGATCAATTTTACACATATAAAAGTCAAATATTTTGCTACATTATTCTACATTATAACAAAGCTTTTGTTATCACTACCTTTTATTCATCATCTTCTGTTCTTACCTTCACCTCAACTAGATTATCCTTCAAAACCTCCTTTGATTTTGAAGCAACCTTAGACATGCTATACTCAAATAACCTTGTATAGTGTATATAGATCATCTTGTATATACCACCAATTTCAATTCATAAATTAAAATCAAAATACAAAAAAAATCAAAATCCTCAAAATCTTCAAAAAAATACAAATGCAACTAAGGACCTTAAAGGTAAGTTTGAGCCCAACTGGCTCGGACCATACATCATTACTGCTAAATTTGAATCAGGGGCATACAAATTGTCTACCTTAGATGGTAAAGAACTTAAAGAACCCATGAATATTTTACATCTTAAACGTTACTATGCATAAATGTGATTATTTCATTCTTGTACATACATATTTATTTAATATATTTCAAAACCACTATCTTGTTTTCTTTCAAATTTATAAAATATAAAAATCCAAAAACATCAAAAACATTCATAATCACCAAAATTTTCAAAACTATTTGTTGCATTTATTTATGGCACTTGTTAGCTTTTGTTTTTCACAAACAAAAATCAAAACAAAAATAATGATAAAAACAACAATATGCTTGACTCTTTCGAAACCCAAAACAAAATAATGAAGAAAGAGAGAGTCAAACATTCTCAAAAACTTCTCAAAAATTTCTTATATATTTTCTTACAATTATTGCAGTTATATGTTTCAAATTATTTCTGGATAAATTAGCATTTATTTGGAATCCCTCACTTGCACACTCACAAAAATAAATATCTTGATTTTATTTGGCATGATTACTAATCTCTCTTATATCAAAGTCCACAAAATTCAAATTAAATAAAGTTTGAGCATAGAGAATTGATCTTGTTATTTACTTAAACCAAGCACATCTTTCACAATAAAATGATTATATTTGTAATTTCCATGTTTTGCTACATAGTAGAAGTGATTTCTTGAGTGAAAAGTTTCCCCTGCTATCCTATCATGCACATGGTCTAGAATCTTTGAGAATTGGCAAAAGGACAAGCTCACCCCTACCCAGAATAAAAATCCCTTGCTCTACAGATAATCCGAGCAAGTATCCCTAGTATAGAACAAAAAAAAAACAAAAGCAAAGTTCAAGAAAAAGAGAAAAATAAAAATGTTATTTTGAATCATCACAGCAATATTTCAAGCATTATCTCAAAAATCAAGAAAAAAATACAAAAAGAAAAAGAAGCAAAGTTCAAAAGAAAAGCAAAAGAAAGCAGAAAGCAAAAGCAATAAAATCCCTTTCCCTACCCTTTGAAAAGAAAAGAAGGGTTGATGAGCTTGAATCCCTGGAATTCTCAATTATTCGAAAACTGTGAGGTAAGCCCCATAACAGGTGGTTTGTGCCCAATCTGCTTGGCCTTGGGTAACTCCTAGCGTGGCGATATGTCCGTCACATTAGCGACCTTCTTTTGTACGAGACCTATGTCCGCTTATGGATTAGCTAGCTCTTGATAATCCGACCTACATAGTAGTCTAATATGGTTATATGCATCTACATCATGGTTAATGAACACTTATTTGGTTTCTTCAAATCACTTGTATCATAGTATCTTGCTCAAATCTGGTAAATGAACATAGCAATTGCACACACATTTGTATTTGAGAGATTTTGTGTATCATTATGATAAATCAAGATCGGAACTGAATTCACATATGCACATGGGATTCCTTATAAATCTAACTTTTGTCTTTAAAATAATTTGAAATATTATTTTTGCAACTTGTTTGGAATAAATCAAGTACAGTTGTTTATCACAAAGACAACTATATAACAAAAAAAATCAAAAATTTCTTTCAAACTATACAATCAAAACATATACATATATATCTGATTGACTTTCGCGACGATGGTATAGTTTCAAAACCAAAATTGGAATTGAATGCCTAGCGCAAGCCCTCCTTTTCATATTTTACTGTTCATCAAAAATCAACCTTGCAATAAAACTATCTTTTTTTGGATTTTCGCGATGATGGTATAAGTCTATACCTACATATTCTATGCCTAGCGCAAACCATTGTAACAATTTTTATTCCCCATTTATCAAAAAATCATAAAAACCATATGACTTCATTTTATGTTACACAAATTATGCCTTTTCAAAAGCAAACCCATTTTTTTCACTATTTTCTGTCATTATGTCAACCTTCAACTTTGCAATGATGGTATAATTCCTAAGGAATTATTCAAAAATCTTATCACACTTAGGAATTTATGCCTAGTAAAAATCATTTTAAACATTATTTCATGCACAAATATTTTTCATGAAAATCTGAAAACAAACCAACCATCATCATCACCAGTTGCACTATTGCACCAAAGTCTTAAGACAGTCTCTTAAGCACTCTTTTACTTTTAACAATATTTCTATAAATGGGATTAGCTTGACGACCGAGTGAGCGGCGACTCCATGAAATGGTCTATAATAGCGACAATGTCCTTTGAAATTTTGTTAGAAGTCTCTTTTTATCTTTTATTTCATCTCATCACAAACAATCAATTTGTTACATCGGATTATTTCATTTAAAATTTTATAGCATGACATTCCAATTATAATATTTTTAACGACATAATTACATGAATTATCAAATCAATCAATCAAACATAAAAGCATCATAAACATACTCAAAACATAAGTCATATGATCAAAAATATCTCCTATATATATCACAAATATATGTACATCACATCAGCTAGGCTGGTATGCCACAATCTATATCTTGGCATACTCAATCAAATACCCTATGTGTAGTGTCTCGAGAGCCCCTCGAGCTCTCAGCCTCATCTCCTCCCCCCCTGAGGTGGAGGAGGTGGCCCCATCGCAGTCCGTGTGGTGCCGTGAGTCCGGGATGCAGATCATGATGATGTCCTAGATGACCCCATCATGACAGGCTCTGCAATGTGTGCTGGTAATGGCACCCTCTGCTCCGCTGGCACCGCCTGGTAGTATAGAGCCTGATAGAAAGTGATCTGGGCAATAGCACGTGCTAAATCTCGAGTGCTCGCTCCTCCACCTCGAGCTCTGAGTCGTGTAGCCTCCTCCTGTAGTGTCTGCACCTAAGCCCGCAAGCGGGCAACCTCAGCTCGGAGAGTCGCTGTCTCGCTGCTCTCCCTAGTGTCCACACCCTTGCCCTTATCGGGCGATGGTGGTCTCTCTCTATGGAGATGGGGGTCTCTCCTCCCTCCTCTCCCACTGTCACGGCCTCTCCTGTGCCTGTGGCCTCCTCTGCTCCCTCCCGCCGTGACCCTGGGCCGCCTCTATCGCTGCCTGGCACCGCCTCCCTATCCGATGCACAACCGCGTGGATCGGACCCTGTGCCCTCATCATTCGAGGAGGGCGGATGCCTATGTACCAGGCATCGTAGCCATCGGCTACCCCTACGTCGTCCCCATCCATTGGCTGGATGGAGGCATTGTCCGCGTCTTGGCTCCAGAACTGCTGCATGTCGAGATCCCTGCTAACCATAGTGTTATCCCGAAAAGTCTAGGAAAACTCGTAATCCCTCAGAGATGGGATCCCCTGCTGTAGACCGAACTGTCTCAAAACTCGGTCATAGCGGTGGAGCTCCACCTCTCCTCTCTCCATCCGTAGCTAGCAGACTCGCCTGATGCGAGCCAGCTCTTGTCCGTCCTCGGCCCACCCTAGGTGCCCTCTCCATGGTCTCCAGGTGATCTGGTCTAGGACCAAGTCATCCAGTAGCCTCCGGGACATCGGTAGGTCGATCCGTCATTGTGACCCTCTCCGGAGCCACCAATAGAAGACTCGAGGCCTCTCCCCATCAATCCCTGTCAATGGAAGCCCTACCGGCCTTCGCACTGCAATGTGCTCCCAGCACCAAACTTGTAGGAGCGATGTCATGACCAGACATCGGCCGCCCTTGTACACGACCCCATATAGGATCTTGTACAATCGATATAGCACATAGCTGCACCAGCAAAACCTGTACCCATGATCCCGCATATCGCAGATCACATCTACGAGCATCCATGGCACCCTACACCCGCTTTGGTGGCACAACAGAAGTCCACCAAATACTCCAGCTAGCACTCGTGTGAGTCTAGATGCCCCAGGCATCTAGCGCAGTGCCTCGATATTAACTCTGCCCTTCTCTAGGGTGAAGCTCGGGTCACCGCACAGCCGTCCCATAGCATGGCCCTGATTGGCCGTAGGAGTGATCATCTGCCCTTGTATGGGGATTCTCAGAATCCTCCATACATCCTCTAGTGTGGGAGTCATCTCCCTTGTCGATAATCGAAAACAGGAAGAACCCGAATACCATCTCTCTGCTAGGGCTGTTAGAAGCCCCATATCCGTAGACACTTGTGGCATCTCTGCCACATGCTGCAAGCCGGCCTATGCCATCAGATCTCGCTATGCCTGTGTCAGAGCGGCCAAGTCATCTCTTAATCCTCCATACTTCCATTCTCTGCTCTTTAGCAAACCTCTCTGCAACATAAACAATAAACAACAAACAATCATTAAATAACAATTCCAGTAATTAATAGTGCAACTTAAAGATCAATTTCATGTAATTGATGATATCACCCACTATTGGATGATATCGTCCCAAATTTGAGCATAATCGTCTCTGATTTCGCCTGCCGAAATCATCTCTAAATTGATGAAATTGTCCCCCTTTCACCGATTTCGCCCTTGGGCGAAATTGACGAAATTGAGATGATTTTGTCGAAATCGGGACGATTTCGTCTCGACGACGTCGATGGCCAAAAACGGTCGCGATGCTCAAAATTCACCTAAAAATCTACCTACAAAGCATGTAAATTCAAATTAAATCAGTCTAAGTTGAGTCTAGACCCTTACCCGTAGACCACGCCGGACCTCTGTCGATTTGTGCGTCGTCTCCACCATTTTTTTGCTTCAGAGCTCTAAAAACAGTAAAAATGAACAGTAACAATGAATTAGGGTTTTACCCTATTTTTCTTAATTTTATTCAAAATAATTCAAAAATAATTTTGCTTTTCCACGTTTTTACCTCAAATGTTCGATTTGGGTAAAAACACGGAGGGGGCACCATAGTAAGCTGTCGTACGATTTGACCAAGAATCGTCGCCTAAAAATGGGTATAATTTTTTGCTTTCTCGTAGATCGAGAAGAACTCATCTTTAACGCATTTTCTTCAAAAAATTCGCTAAAGAGGGGGCAAAATGTAGCACCCTAAAATTGGCGCGATAAAATTATAAAAATTATATTAACCTTAGTAAATAATTTCAAATTCAAATTTAACCTCCCAAACCGCTCGATTAACCGTTGGGTATTCCGTTTCCCCTTTTTTTGTGCCAATTTTAGAGGTTGTTTTGACCGTTTGACGATATCGTCGCCGATCGGACGATATCGCCCCATATTGGACGATTTCGATGCTGGACTAGGACGTCCAGGACGATCTTATCGCAAAACTGAATTTGCAAAGTTGGAATCTGTTCCAACGGGTCTCCAATATGGGTAGAAGTGTGTCTACGCCGTTGGGACCCTCCCCCCGTTGGAGATCTCCCAAATTGGGATGATCTCCAACCTCCCAACAACTCCCCTAAGCCTATTTAATCTCTAGGATTTTCCCTCCCCAACCCCTGGCTGAAATTATCTGTAAAATGACTCCCTCTGTGTTAAAACATCCTGATCTTGCATTTGCATTAGTCCCATACTAATTTTGTTGTAGGTACATCATTATTTTTCAACCGGAACTAGCACCCATCGTCGCCGACGAACCTGTCTAGATCGGAGGCAATCCTGTCAAATTCGAGGCGATTTCGTACTGATGCGAGACGATCTCGACTGCAGTCCACATCGAGGCAATCAGTGCCTGAAGTTTGCTTTTCTCATATTTTTCCCTGTCATTTTATGCTACAAATTAGATCATTTATTCGGTTTTTATATTATTTTGCATTTGGAGTTCACCCATTTAGCCTAGATTGCATACTAAGATCATATTTTGCCATTAAAGTACGATAATTTGCTTGAATTTCTGTTCTTAAATATTGTTCGATATTCGTACTACTATTTGGTATAATTTGCCTCTGTTTGCACAGTAGGACTTCTTGTATTTTGCATCTATTTTCTGTCTTGCAGGTCTCTGACGAATTCGTCTGACGAATTCGTCAGATTTCAGATGATTCTGTCAGATTGCAGACGATTTCGTCGAATTCCAGACGATCCAGACTGCTTCAAACGTCAGAATCTTCTTCAGACATCCGGATCAGGTATTCTTCATTTGCATCTTGTAAATTCTCTATTTTTTGCTTTTAAATTTGTTTTATGTATTCATTGAACTTGCATTTTCATATAGATTAATCTAGTTTCATTCGGCCAAACCTAGGATGAATGCTTAAGGTTAAAACGAACTCATCAAACACATTCCAAAACCTAGGCGTGGAAACTGTCGCTAAATGTTTCTTGGTGAACCCACCATCCATCGAAAAATCATCAAAATACACCTCCCTTGAGAGGCGGGACCTTCGCAAAGTCCTCTCAGTCCGAGGTACCGCACCATCCTTTTCCCATCCTCCTTCCGGGCACGGATCCTATAGCCTGAAGGTAGGGATGCAAAAAATTTGGAGCGATACACTTACTCAAAGAAGCTTTCAATAGATCTATTTGACCAGGAATAAAGAGGGTATCATAGAGGCTAGCCTTGGAGGGGATCCTTTTCATCTCTTATACAATGTTGTATTCTAATTTTGCAAAATTGAAATTCTCAAATTTTCTCTCTGGCTCATCATACTTCCTCTTGTATTGTTGTGTGGCTTCAATCCTGTCTCTTAGTTATAGAGGGGAATCAAAGCTTTTCTTGTGCTTCACTTTTGGATCTCATCCTTTCTTTGTTATTTTCTTTGTCAAACCTCCTAGGGAAATTGACCTCATTTTCTTGGCCTTTAGGTACCATGCCCCTCTTTTTAGTGGCTTGAGGGATAGAAAATTGGTCATTATTTTGGAGAGGATAATCTTTCTTCTTTTGAGAAGGGACTTGAAATTGCCCCATATTCTACGGATCAACCTGCAATGTCTTCTTTCCAGATCTTGTCATGGCAAAAATTGATCCCTCTTCATCAGGATCTTGCCCAACCATTATCTGGTCTAGTTGCCAGAGCATATTGAATCTCCCTTTCTAATTTCTATCCACCTTTTCTATGGCTTGCTACACATGATGTTGATACATACCACATGACTTTGAGTCATGTGGATCATTATACACAAGACACCATACATTCACAAGACTAGTTTCACAAGAATATTTTGGATCTTCTTGGATTGTATTAACTCTGATTCCAACACTATTGTTGGTACCAGGCTTCTGATCTCTATTGACATGGGGAAATCTTCTTTGTTGTGATCTCTCTCTATCTCTCTCTTCTCCATTGAATTCATCTTGTTACTGAGAGTTTTTAAAGCGTTTTGAATATCAAGAAGCATAGAAGATTCTTGAGGTGCTTGAGATAGAAGAGGAGGGAAAGAAACTGAAGCAAATGATGATTTAGGGAGGGGAATTACAGTCATATTGGGAGCTAGTTATGACAAAGGAGGAGGGTCCATGTAAGAGAATGCATTTTTATGACCTTGAATATTAGGAATTTTAGAGCAATAAGGCATCATAGTCTTTGGGGGTAACCTTCCCACATTGATAAGAATATTCTCAATATGGGTGACTACATTATAAACCTGAGGAAAGGTATATATCCTTTCCTATTGAGTTTGTAAACCCAATTTTGATCCAAGGTCTCTGATATAGTACATAAAAGCAAGGGTTGTAGTTGTCCTGGCTTCAGGTGGGATTCTCTTCTAGGTTATGCTAAATATTAGATTAAAGTTTGAAACTAATTTTTGCTGATGTTTTTGCATGGATGTAAACTTATTTAGAAGTGATAAGGGATCAACAAACTCATTGAATTCCTCTATAAAAGGTTCTGCTAACTCAGCCCTTGAAGTAATGCTATTGTCCTCTAAGGTCCTGAACTAGTGTAAGATTTTCCCTCTAAAGGATAGGGCTAGGATTCTGACAATGATATCTCCATTCTTTACACTATGAATTGCTGCAAGATTTAGAATATATTGGCAATGCTCATAAGAAGTTTTTCCTGATCCATCATAGGTAGGGATAGCTTTGGATACAACTTGGGAAGTATCATGCATATGAGCAAGCCTCAAGGGGCCAGTTGTATTCCAACTAGAATACTTATGCAAGGGAGGATTTGGGTCCACATTAGCATTATTAACTGTATTATTAGCCATATTTCTAGCCGTTGCTCTTGCTTTGGAGGTGGTCTTGGAGGCACCTCAAGTTGAATTTTTGGAGGAGTTTCGTTTGACTAGAAATCTGGGTTCAAATTTCTTAAGACAATATATCCTCTCAAAGGGAGCTCATAATAGATAAAAGACTCTGGGTTATTCTTTGCATATGACCTAGTATTCATGAAAACTATGAGCTATCAAAAAGGCTTTTATGGATTTTTGCATTAAGGGAGTTGCCAGGTGAATTTACTGATCACCGCTTAATATGGTCAAGACAATTCACCAAATCTTGATTCCTTTGGAAAAAGGTAAAGTTAGAAAGAGTGGATTAATTAGTGTTCTTGTTAACAGGTCCCACTGGGCATGCTAAAAATTATTGGGATCCAAATTTACATCAAGCAAAAGCTCGATACTACGACTGTTATCTTCCAATTCTTTGATTAGGCATGCACCTGCTAATCACAGTTCAGACCGTAATATTGAATGGATTAAAGATTGCTCTAATCCAAACTCTGGAGTAGGATGGTATTCCTTGTCAACTAATAAGGTGTTGACTCATATAAAATTGATTAAATGTTTAAGAGATATGGATAGAAATGAGTTAGGGTTAAGAAATAATGATTAAACAGTGGAAAGATAGAGCTAACAACATAGGCATCTACAAGAAAAACCCATCTTACAAAATAGTTTTCAATGTCTCACACTTGAGATTAACAACATTCGAAACAAGTGATCTTCATCATTACAGATAGAATAGATATATACTTCAAGAAAGCTATTTCTATATCAAGATACTAATAATCCAAATTAGAAGAATAAGATCAGTATCAAGATTTAACAAAAAATAACTTCTTGCAAGCACAGATTCAATTATGAAAATATTTCAATTACTCTAAGCTAGCAATCCAATATCAACATAATAGACTAACCATATCAGTAGTAGCAAAAAAACAATTCTTAGCTTGAATCTCTCCAAAATTATAGAAGACACAAGTCTGAGGCAAACATCCAAGTAATGTTCCTTCTATTGATTTACAGATAAGTATTACACAGTAGGGAAAGCAAACACTCTAGAGCCAACCCTTCAAAATGAGGTTTCAACCTCCTTTTATAGTTTTAACATGCTTGAAAAGAAATTGAAAAATAGAACATTACAAGGAAAATGAAATGCCAAATCAGCCAGATGTTGAGTCGGCAGCCTCTAATTTACATTGAGAATAGGTGAAACTGCACGATCTTGCGCTCCTTTACAACTCAACCCCTGCAACTTGTTGGTTCTTCATGGTAGTTTGAATCCAAGTTATCGAAATCGTGATCCATGCCATATTTCATTCTTGTAGACATTATCTACCATAGATATGTAATTGATTGATATACAATTGCATTTTCTTGGTTCTTGGCCTCGTTGATGCTTCATTTGCTAGCTCTCTTGCTCAACCAGTTCATGTTGCAAAGTCTCTACTTTTATGTGTTTGAGATATTGTCAGAATGATCCAGCCATTGATCTGTTCACTAAAAACCAAGATTAAAACTTGAAAGTCTTTGATAGCTCCACGACATGGAACATGTTGTAGCCCGCTCCTCTTAATAGCTTATCACATCCTTTGACCATTTTGACTGCAAGCTGGAGCACATGAGACTTTAGCGTGAAAATATACTTCGAGGTGCATGGGATGGAACATTGTGCTAGACTGCTGCTCCTATTCTTCAACTTACTTTAGAGTTGTTTCACATCTGCAATGTAGAACCAAATCTACAATGTGTTGTAGCTCGTGCCTTGAAACTCGTGCCTCTAAATTTGACTATGGTTGACCATGCGGTAGAGAATTTCTCTGGCCCGCATGGGATATAACATAAGAATTATGCCATAAAAAATCTTGCTTTGGTCCATGAATTTATTATTCACTTTTGCAATATTTGACCATTTTGACCGTGGGTTGGAGCATGTGCGCTATGACGCTATAAAATACAATTGAACTCTTGTGGGGTAGAACAAGATTGAAATAGCCGTTAACTTGCATGGGCTAGAACAATATGCATTGTGTTGTGGTTCGAAAGTATCCAAGTGAAAGCTTTGACTAATTTTATTGCGATCTAGAACCATATCGGATGTCATGCAGACTAGAGCATACTGCAAACCGCTAGGATTTTAGACTTAATCAAATATATACCGTGATCCATGATTTTGAAAGTGACAAAGTGAACTTTGACCACTTTTATCGTAGGATAGGACATCCTGTCCTACATCGCTGTAAAATACATTGGATCTCATGCAGGATAGAACATCCTTCTTTGCCTTAGAAAATATTTTAAAAAGTTTTCTAAGGATGTGGCCATTTTGGGCCTACACTAACATCAATAAAATAATACATTTTAATCACATATTTGGCAAATAACTATATTATTGATCAAAATATGGTAGTTTTTCATGTTCAAAATGATGAAATAATGAGGTATTTTTATGCTTCATCATTCCGCCCCAACTTAACCTGATGCATGTCCTCATGCATTTTGTTCTGCTAAATAAACATTAAGGTCTAATTCTCTGTACCAGTTTTCCCAAAAAATGTAGTCTCTGGATTGGTATCCCCTATTTTTATTTATTTTTGCCAGCCATTTCTAAAATTATCGTTCATGTTTAGGGTCAGAGTCAAAGTAGAAAGGCACAGTTGTAATGATAGTGGGTGGCCTGAACCATAGGCCTATCCACTAATTTCTTATTGTCAAAATAACATCTATCAATTCTGCTACCCTTCTACATGATCATAGCAGGTTTGTTAGTGAAATAGGCTCTCTATTTCTCAAAGAAATGGGTAGCTCATCCCACCTACTCTTGCATGTTGCCAATGAGCTATCAAAACTATTTTTGTAAAATTATTGGAAACAAGCCATACTTTCTTTGAGATGTTTAAGATAAGTAGCTTTGATATTTGGCTTGTTCATCAAGATAAAATATTGGTTGATTAGTGTTGTAGGATTGGGCTAGATATGTCTGAGCAAGAGACCAGGTCCCAAATCCTCACTCTTATGTTGCTTTCTTTCCTAATCCCAGCAGATCTGATTTTACAATGTGGAAAGGAAATCTCTAAGTTGTATGTCACTTATGTATATATGAGGTATAAACTGCACATCCTCTATTATTATAAATTTGTGCAAATAAAATTCACACAATAAATTATTTTTCTCTTTAGGACTCTGCTGGTATGCATCAATGAATTTCTAACCAGAAGACAAGTCATAAGATAGGCTAGAATAAATTCTCATTACCTTCCACCTGAGAAATATTTCCTTGAGAAATAAGCTATACAATCTAGCAGGTCTTCTACACTGCACTAAGTGTTCTACAATCAGACACAAGTCTTTTACCTTGGTCTGTAACTATATAATTTTTGCAGTCTACTTCCTATTCTACTCCTTTAATGGTTTCATTGCTAAAAAATGTATTTCCAACACATGGTAATGAGCTATCCAACCTGCTATAGCCTCATTATGTGCTACCAATGACACCATACTTGGCTGAGGCACTACCACTGGTGGGGGTTCAAAAATTAGAGGTATTCAACCTAAATTCCAATATTTACACTTTGAAATTTATTAACATATTCTATGAGAACCTATTTCTCTTCTTTCTTAGGTGACGTATTTATTTGCACAGGTCAGTTTGTACTCCTTGATCTTATTTTTTGATGTACCTTGATCATCTTGTTGTTCTAATTTTTTTTGTCTATTCTAGAGCCGCTTTCGTATGTTTCAAAGCTACTTCAAAATGTTCTAAAGTTGCTTCAAAATGTTCCAAAATTGCTTCTGAATATTCTAGAGTTGCTTCATAATATTCCAGAACTGCTTCTAAATATTCTGGATTTGCTTCCACTGCAAGTTGTTCTTGTAAAACCTATTGATGCTCAAGCTCTGTAACATTTTTGTCTTAGTGGGAGCTCTCTCCAATCTCCATTGGCTCTTCCCCAATCCTTCGTATAAATGCTACTCCTTTTGCCTATTGTTTTTTTGTTGAAGCAACAACCATGACAAAAAAAAAATGAGGTCCCTCCTCTAGAGAGGATTCCTCAATTCTATCAGGTATTATTATAGTATCTTCTTGTGATCCTTTATTTGAAATCTATCCTACCAAATTAAGCAAAATTTTAGCTGCTTCATCCCCTAAATTAGAGTTTACAGGAAGATTTGTCAATTGTTTCATATTATCCTTCAATTCAAACAACTGTTGCAATAATTTACAAATATATACATCTTTTTCTTTGATGGTTGCCTTTGATATTTCAATTCAAATTTTCTAGGTTTTGCTTATCACCCTAGCAGCTTTCATATGATCCTTTGGCTCATATTCTATATGTTCTTTAGACTCTGAAGAATATGTGGAAAAATCCATCACAGGTGAGGAATTTTGTTCCATAGGTCCCTCAGTCCCAAAATTTGTTTCTTCAACATAATCATCTTCATCCTCCTAAAAAATTAACTTCCTCCTTCTTGGTATAGGTGTTGTAGGAGGTGATGTTTCCTAAGCTGGAGCAGATTCCTACTGCTTCCTCCTTAGACTTCTTCTAAGAGAAGGGTGTGTAGGTGAATTTTGTTGTACCTCAACCTATTTCTCCCCCTATTCAACAAGTGCATCTATAACAACCCCCTTCATCTGTTTGGTGGACCTCCTAAGTGGTTGTGATCCTATTCTCTATGTTCCACCAGTATGCTCTATTTTTTTAGATTTTCTCTCTATAGACCTGTTTGCACAATTGACATCATCCTCCTTTGTAGATGATAAATTGATTATTTTAGCTTATTCCTTGATTATCTCAAAACTAGAAGGCTCTTGTTGTGTAAGTTCTTATACCTGAGCAAAATTTTTTGTGTCCCCTGTTTGAATGACCACCCTCCTAGTTCTATATTTTTCTACAAGGTTATTATTAGCCTTTTTTTCTTTGTGCCCTAGTTCTGGTAGATGGTTGAGCATAGGAGGATGATGGGGTTTCCTTAGGCTCAACAATAGTCTTGTTGTTGATATTTACCTTAGAGGTCCCTTCCCTATTGGTGGCTACCTCATCCCCTTGTTTAGACTCCTCTTCAACAATAATCTATTCATTCCAAGGTTCAAAGAACTTGCTAAAAGTTTGAAGATTTCCTCTAAAATTATGCTTACAAATCAATTTTATGAGGCCATGGTGTCTAATAGATCCCTGGCCCTCCTAGTATATTTTTGCCATGTTATGCAGTTCATGATGCAAATATAAAGAAATATTGACTCTAATATTTGGGCGTTGTGTGCCATGTCTGAGGTGATTAAGAAATCTCATATGATGGTAAGATAATACAACAAATTATCCTTCATAGGTTAAATACTTTATGAGAATCCTATGTTGAGAATCCTCTTCTACTTGAAAAGCCCTAAGTAATTTAGCGAGTGCTACTTTAAATATTTTAGCTATTTCTACTCCTTAAAGAAACAATTTAGTAATTTGACTTAGAAAAAGGGGAGTTACCTCAATTTGCATCCCGTTTATTGTAGCTCTACTATTGTGGAGAGTTTAGAAAAATTCTCGAACTAGTCCTTTGAAATAACCATCGAAATTTTGTAGAAACAATATCAACCTAGTCTGTTGAAAAACCTGCACAACTTTAGGGTAGCATTGTAATTCTTCTATGGTGTCAGGTTTAGCTTTGTGTTTTTGACCCATTGATACTTTGTAAGTTTTTCAACAATACACTCTACTACTTTGCTACAACCCTCTAAAACTCTGTTGTATTTTGTAATTCTATAGCACCATAGGTAATTCTCTATAAATGTTTCTCTTGCAATGCAACTTGGTCTGGTTTTGATTTCTGATTTACGCTTATTCTTCTTGTAAAATTTTGATGGTGCTTAACCCCTTCTAGTTTGATGATTACAACACCTATGCATTCATCATTGTAGAACACGACAATCAACTCCAAAAGATAGCACAACGTATGCTACAATATTTTATACATCAGTGGGACACATGGTGCTCCCTGATTTATTTCATTGCAAGAGTTCAACTTGAGGCACAAAGTAAAGGTGATAGTCTAAAAAATTTCTTGTTTATGTTGATCAACATCCTCCCTCATGCAAAAATTAAGAATGATTGAGTTTAAAATTTAACAGTCCGATTTGCACGATGGGAGTGTTGCCTTACAAAGTTCAGGCACCATCCTCCTCGACCCGTGTTACCATCTACTTTGAAACCTTACAATCACATGGCTATGGAATGGTGCATGATAACAACGTATAGTGGGGTGTGTCAAAACATGTTGGTGGTATAATTTCAATGGTTTCCATGTGTTTGTTTGTAATATTGTGTCTGAGTTAAAAAACTACCACAAAGTCAAATGATCGGTTGTAGTAGCTTACATTTAATTTTGTCAATCCGGGTTAATCCAGGCTAGATTTAAAGAGTAGAAACACAGTATATATTGTACCATAGTAATTAATACTAAGCTTAGTTCAGGTCTATTTCTGGTTTCATGTGTTGTAGAAATTAAAGTTTGTGAAAAATAAAATAAAATATGTAATTTATGAATTATTCTAATGTGGATCCACGTAATTAATGTATTATTTATCTATTATAATTTCTAATTATATTTTCATGTAAATTAATCTTTTAATCTAATTCTATCTACCATGTTAGTGGGGGAAGAGATTTAAGGACTAACCTTTTGGAGTGGGTCCTGCCTCTGAAAGGTTAGTGTCCCCTATTTTCTATTTTACTTTAAATTCAATAATCTACTCTCATTTAATTAATATAATTCTTAATTATTTCATAATTACAAGAGAATAAAAGAAATAAAAATTACCAAAGCAAGCAAAATATAAAATAATTATAAAACACAGTTACCATATCCTGAAGAAAATATTGTTGTTGCTTTATTATTGAAAATCAAATGTACATGGTTGCGCATCCAACTTCCAAAATTGCATACAAAAGATTACATTGGGAATAATCACAGATTACATATATTTCTCCATTAGCTCGCCATCCCTCTTCAAAGGTCCCGTATGCAAATATATATGGTCACTCAAATAATTTCGAACATAACTCCCTATATTTCTCCCATATGGTTTGGACTTGATACACAACAACTATGTTCTTAACAATATTAAAGCTAAATTAACACATCTCCTAAAATACTTGGACTCAATAAATATTCTAATTGGTCGAAGTGGCAACTAATTATAACATAATACTAACTTTGACTAGGTGGGATAGCTACGTAACAATACAACCCTTGATTTAGAATTTTTCTATAGCTTTTATCCTTTCTTTTAGGGAAGGATACATTTATTACAAATATTCATGTAACAACTTATATGCCCCAAATAAATGGTGAGTCACCCACATTTGATTCTTCTAACCACCCATGTGGAATTTGAAACCTTTCGTGCTTGATTCTTTCAGCTACCTATATGGTGTTTGACCAAGCCATAGCTTATGTGGCATTTATGTGAAACAGGTTCTTCCGTAGATTTTTCTAGGTTTTCATAGTGTCATTTCATAGCGCGCATCCACGTGTCTTCTCAATATTTGTTCATCTTTTCTTCAATATATAACCTGTATTTTGTTGTAATATTACCTGCCAACAATATACAAAAACTTTGTACAATTTGTGTAAAATATGATCATTTATCATTTTAACCTCATTCATCAAATTAACTGATAAATCACATAAATAAGGTAAAATAATCATTAAAACACATTTAATTTCATGATTTTGCAGATAGAAAACAGATAATCCTTGCATAAAATATGTGTCAATTTGACACTCATCATCAAATTTCAGTTGCATGAGGTGGCATTGCGAGTATCACTTCAAATATTAGTTTTTTATTTTTTTTCAGTATTTCAAACATGCACCCCACACAATTTTAAATTTTGTTGTGACCACCTTATAGAGCTCTAAAATTCTAAAGCTTTGACCTTTTAGAGCTCTGTCATTCTAGAGCTCTGAACCTCTTGGAGCTCTATAAATTACCATTTTCCATGCTACCAGACTAGAATTTTTGTGACCAAGGGTAGGATAGGGTGTTTCTTGACATGTTTAGCAAGATGTTTCATATTTTTACCAAATTTATAAGTAGTTTTTGCCAAATATCTAATTATCATACATCAAATGTTAATGCTAACTATGAGTAAAATGCAAGAAACACATACCTTACTGCTCTAAAAATTTATCATACACCTTGTAAGTCACTTTTGATGATTGTTAGCAAGCTACATAAAATCTAAAAATAAAAACATGACACATGTGCAGTAAGTGATATTTGTACAATGATGGATAAATCAAGAAGGCAAACAAGCCAAAAACTGGTTTTCATGTAAGCCTTAATTCAATAGCACCTTAAAAAGGTTTTCACTATTGAATTATTCATTTTTTAAATCTCCAATCTGTCTTGATTGTGCCCATGAAGGAATTTCACAACCTTCCTCTAGATTGTGCCCATGAAGGAATTTCACAATCAATATTATTCCTCTTTTTTTTTTTTCAAATTTTTGTAAATCATTCTGAATCTATAATGGGAGAGAGAGTCTCTTCCATCATATGTAAATCCAACTATGCAATTTATTCTACAAACTCCTCCTTAGTCAATGGTTTATGGTATACCCAAAGGTGATGTCCATTTACCACTAACTTCCTCCTCGAATCATCAATGGGAGAAATACGAACCACTCCATTCTTGAACACTTCTTCGATCTAGTATGGTCCAAGCCACCTAGTTTACAATTTTCCAAGAAAATATTCGTAACGAGAATCAAACAATAAAGCCCAATCTCCTTGCTCAAATTTTCTCTATTGAATGTGACTATCATGCCACATCTTCCATTGTTGTTGGATAACTTTCATTTGGTGAAGTGCCTCTAATCGAAGTTCATCCAATGCATTAAGTTGTAGAATTCTATCCATCTGTACCTACGATAATTCAATACCAATTTCCAAATATGTGCGAAGTGTTAGTAACTCAAATTCAATGGGAAAAAGAGGTTTCTTACCATAGACCAGTTTGTAAGGTGTGAAACCCGTGGTGGATTTCCATGTTGTATTGTATGCCCAAACGACTTTTGGTAATTTATTTAACCAATTTTTCCTATGTGAAGCTACTATTTTGGTTAAGATTCTTTCCAATTCCCTATTGGTGACTTCAACCTGACCATTCGCTTGAGGGTGATAAGGTGATGATTTTCTATGTTTGATTTCATATAGTTTAGTAAAAGCTTCTATGACTTTTGATGCAAATTGGGGTCCATGATCTATGGTAATAGATCATGGAGCTCCAAATATTTGAAAATTTTAGGAATACAGAAAGTCAATGACCTTCTCTTCATGAGCATGTTTGAAAGCATGCACCTCAACCCATTTGGTTACATAATCAGTACATACCAAGATATGTACCTTTCCTTGAGAAGGTGGGTCAATGGGTCCAACAAAATCTAACCCCCATTTTTCAAATGGTTCTAAAACCACTTGAGGTTGTAAAGGTATTTCATTTGTAGGTGTGGGTTTTCCCATTCTTTGACATGCATCGCAATGTCGTATGTACTTTTTCACATCCTTGTGAAGAGATGGCCAATAATAGCCAATTCCCAAAAATTTTCTAATAGTACTTTTAACTGAATAATGTCCTCTTGAAGGTTCATCATGACATGCATGGAGGATATCATACACTTCATATTTTTGAATACATCGACGTAATATGTGGTCAGGTCCACATCTGAATAGTAGACCATTGATCCATTTAAAGGATGAGCTTTGCTTTATCAATTGTTTCTTTTATTTTGAGGTAAAATGAGAGGGGATTTTCCCTATTGCTAAATAGTTAGTAGTATCAACAAACCAAGGTGATGTTACTGATATGGCAAATAATTTTTCATCAGGAAAAGTATCCTCTACCAATTCTTCTTCTCCTGTGTTGTTTAGTCTAGACAAGAAATCTGCTACTACATTAGCCTTTCCTGGTTTATTAACTATTGTGATATCAAACTCTTGCAATAGTAATAACCAATGAATTATTCTCGCACTAACCATAGGTTTGTTCATCAAGTATTTAATAGTTGAATGATCTGTATGGACAAATACTTGATAACCAGTGATGTAGTGATAAAATTTATTGATAGCATATACTACCACTAGAAATTCCTTTTCGGTGGTAGTATAGTTCTTTTCAGCTCTTGTGAGATTCTTGCTAATATAGTAAATGGCATAATGCTCCCCATTTTCCACCTGCCCTAATGCTACTCCAATTGCAGTATTGGATGCATCAGTTTGGATGTGAAATGGTAATTCCTAGTTTGGACCTCTCAACATAGGTGGAGTGATCAATTTTTCTTTTAAAGCATCAAAATAATTTTGGCACTTTTTGATCCATTTAAACTCAGAATATTTTGTTAGCAATGCAAACATAGGGTTTGCAATTGTACTAAAATTTTGAATGAAATATCGATAAAAGCCAATATGTCCCAAAAATCTCTTGACATCAGTTTGAGTCTATGGTGGAGGAAGGTTCTTAATGATTTCTACTTTCTTAGGATCTACCTTAATTCCTTCAAATGAGATATGATGGCCAAGGACAATTCCTTCTTCCATCATCATGAAGCATTTGTCAGGATTTAGGGCCAAATGATAAGTTTCACAATGGGTTAATACCTTGTCAAGATGTTCTAAGGTGATGTCAAAGGTTTCCCCACAAACTGTGAAGTCATCCATGTAGATTTCTACACATTCAGTAGTTAAATAGAAAAAATGGCTAGAACAACTCATTGGAAAGTTGTTGGGGCATTACAAAGGCCAAAAGGTAAGACTTTATAAGAAAAAGTTCCCCATGGACAAGTGAATGTTATTTTCTCTTGGTCTTCAGGTGCAACTTGTATTTGGTTATATCCACTAAATCCATCAAGAAAACAAAAATATTTCTTTCCTATGAGTGTGTCTAACACTTGATCAATAAAAGGTAATGGAAAATGGTCCTTATGTGTGACTTTATTTAATTCTTGGTAATCCACACACACTCTCATTTTTCCATTTTTCTTTGGCATGATAACCAATGGAGAAACCCATCGACTATCAAAAATTGGGTAAATGAATCCTACCTCTAAGAGTTTTTTAATTTCATCTTTGATGATATCTCGTAAAGTAGGATTCAATCACCTTTGTGGTTGTCACATAGGTTTTACATATTTTGTATATATTCTATGAGTACATACATCAGGATGAATCCCTATCATATCTTTGTATTCCCATGCAAAGGCATTGATATGTCATTTTAATACAATAAGCAATTTTGCTTCCTGTTCATTGGTCAACCAGTTGTTGATGTTCAAAAATTTCCTTGGTTGTACCTCAACTTGTTTTGTTCTTGGATGAATAAAATTAACTCCTTCAAATTTTCTTACTAAGGAGTTAAGAGGATAATGATGTGGTAGAAGAGAGTGAAATATTCATGTCTCCTTATCAATTGTAATTCTTGATGGAATCATATCTGATATGGGATAATGAAAGGATGATAGAAGATGATGATGCCATCCATGTGGTAATTTGAAGGGACTTTCTTGTAATGGAATGGGTGACATTTGTTCAGATGTTTGATCTTCATCATTCCATAACAGATGATGAATAGTGATTGGTTCATCTTCAAGTCTTGATTCATACATGGTATTAACCAAAATGGTTTCATCTTCAAAAGTATCTCTTTCATATGAATCTAACTCTTCTATATGCTCTTTCACTATTATAGTGGCTAGTGTTGAGATAGTTTCTTCATGTTCTTCATCAGAATCAGGAAACCATAAGTGACCTAAAAAGTTAACCAAAGGTTTCATAGGAGGATATAAAGAAATCTTCTTTGAATTGATCCCATTTGAAATGGTCATATCCCCTGACCTACAGTCAATGAAAGTAGTTATCATAGCAAGCCAAGGCCTTCCTAAGATTATTGGATAACCATTCATAGAATTGTGAGGTTGTAATACCAAGAAGTCGACTAGATATTCCCATGAGGAAACTATCATAGGAATATCTTCTATGATTCCTTCTAGTTTAGCAATAGATCTATCAACCATTTCTAATATAGTAGATGTAGGATTCAAGTTATTCAATTGTAATCTCTGCATCATATCTTTTGTCATAACATTAATGGCTACCCCAAGATCAATCAGAATATTGGATATCTGCATTGATCCTATGGTTATTGTGACTACTGGACTTCTTGGATCACCATATTTTGGTGGAATAAGTTTTCTAGAAAGAAGGTCAACCAACTTTCCATCTACTTGTATGGTTTTGGGAAAGGATTTCTTCTTCCTTCCTAATTTTTAATGCAAAGGTCTTGAATGGTTTTGTTGATTAATGGTATATCCTTAATAGCTTGTAATAAAGGAATTGAAATGTTTAAACATTTTAGTTCCTTTACTAAATTTAATTTTGAAGTGATTTTAGATTTTTCAAACCATTCAGGGTATGGTATCTTTTTGAAGAAGGTAAATTTTCTTGAGGAATGTTTTCTTCTTTTTCTTTTCCTTTATCCAAAGTTGATTTTGTGGTTCTAGGATAAAGGGTTCTTGTTTTTCTTCATTGATTTTCATTTCTTCAATGATAGGTGGAGTAGGCTTAGGAAGTGTCTTTCTTGAGTGTAATTGGATATTACTATAGTCAATTACATTTATCATGGTAGTCTCATCAGATTCAGCCACATAGATAGGGGTTGCCTATCTAGTATTATTAGGGTTGGCCATAGGTTGGGCCGAAAGTGGAGGTTGCTTCACTTGTTGTTGTTGTTGTTGTCTTCCTTGAGGAAAATTTTGAGTAGGACTAGGCAATAAATTTTGTGTTTGATTTTGGTATCTTTATTGTCCCTAGTATGGTTGGTATTATTATCCCCAATTTTTTCCATGAGATTGTGCTTGCATCCATGGTGGATTTTGTTGATTCCATTATGGATTCGTCCACCCATATTGTGACCAATCTTGAGAAGATGACCATGGAGGTTGACTCCAAGATTGTTGTGGTGGTTCTGAGTAACCCCATGGCATAGACCAAGGATTTTATCCCCAATTTGTGGGAAAATATGGGGCATTTTGATATTGTGAAAAATTTCTCCCTTGTCTTTGCCCAATAAAGTTGAGTTCTTCTGTTTGTGTTTCCAAGATATTTTTGAGTCCTGGAAGTAAATGACATTGGTCTGTGATATGTCCTTTTGAACAAATGCTACAAATAGCAGATATAGAGGTTTTGTTTAAAGGATAATCTTGAAGAGCATGCTTGTTTCTGCATCTTGGACAATAAATGGCTAGGGGTTTCATAGATTTAGTTTTTGCATTCATTTCCCCTAATGTAGTATTGAGATGCACAAGAATGTCAGTTTTCAAATTAGAAAATTCTTCCATTAGCTCTTTCATATCACTTCCATTATTACTCCTCTTTCATCTTCTTTGTCTTGTGTGGGAGTAATTTCTACATAATTCCAAAATCTCTTCAATGTCAAGGGTACTCACATCTCCCTTGCCCATTAAATCTAACACTTATCTAGAGTCATATTGTAATCCTCTTAAGAATATGGCCTTGCATATTTTTGGTTCAATAGGCCCACATATCTTTTGTACAAAAGCAAACCTATCCAAGTAATCCTCTAGATTTTCATCTTCTTGTTTGATTTTGAATAATTCATCCTTCCTATTTTTCACTTGATAGTATTCTTGGTACTTGTCCAAAAATACTTCCTCCATTTCTTCCTAGGTTTGGATTGATTCGGGTGCTAAACTCATAAACCAATGTAAAGTTGAGTCTTTGAGTGTGGAAGGAAATACTTTAAGTTTTTGGTTGTCATTTGTGTAATCATATGTTTGGCATACAACCTTGAATTCAAATAAGAATTGATTAGGATATTTGGATGCAACTCCCCTAAATTTTGGTAGCATTGAAGGTGAAATTATTTTTATTGGAGAGTTTTGTGTGGGATTTAATCTAATAGGATATTCAAAAGTCCTAGTAGGAGTAGGATTGTTCCCTTGATTGTGAACATTGTTACCCCTATCTGGGTTTCCTTGTAAATATACCATTATGTCTTCCCAACACCTGGTATAGATTCATTTAAACTACCTTGATGGTAAGGATATATTAGGGGTAGGTGAGGAGGTACTAGCAATTTTCTCCTCTTGTAATTCTCTCTTAAGAGATACTATACTTCCTGATGATGAGGATGGTGGTTCTCTTTCAATAATGTTAAGAATCTCAAATGTAGGTAATTCACCCCCTTGGCATGAATATCACCTTCCTATGGTAGGTAAAGGGTTTGTTTTAATAAATCATCCTTTTTCATCCCTTAACCTATTCATTCATTCTATGCTTGTGTCCTAATTGTCTAAAATGCAACTATCAGCTACACAACTATGTTTTATGCAAGTTGTTATTTCAAAAATTACTCTAAGGTTCATTTGTTACAACTTGACACAATGATAATTGTATGACTATTTTATCCTCTAACAACACCTATGTTATCCTCAACAATGATACCAAAAATGATGAGTGTCGTTAATATCATCATTTAATTTTAATATTTATCAAATCTAGGGTAGTGTCCAAGGCTATATATGATAGAGGAGGTTTGGGAGTTCTATAGTTTAGAAATTAGATCACATGCTTATTCTGTGGAACATAGGTTCATAAGGGTCTTTCAAGGATCACACTATCTCTAATTTGTAGAATTGAAACTATTTAATTGTAGAATTGAAATTGATCTAAGTTGTAGAATTGAAATATGTTGAAGGAAGAAAGAAACTAGATTACTTTTTCTAAATGGAAATAATATGAAATGTAAATTCTGAATTGAAATCAACTAAATTAATAATTGCTGAAAATGAAACTACTATAAAGAAATTGCTAAAGCAGGAAAATGTTGCTAAAAACTGTAAATAAATTATTGTAATTGAAATTATAGGAATTGAAATGATAAATGTAAAAGTAAATAAAGTTCAGCTAGATAAAAAACCACACTCACACATCACACTTGAAAATAGAGGAAAAATAGAGTAAAAATAGAGCAAATTCTAATTACAATATTTTAGCAAGAAATTGACAACATTTTGATAGAAAATGCACAAAAATAAAAAACCTGTAAAAATTATAAAAATTCCTTCCACCATCCTCGAGAGTGGTCCCTTGCTCCCTGGTCTATTAGAAGGTCTAATACACCAAAATATAAGTTCTAACTATTCACTCAATTATCAACATGACATCTAGAAAAATACTACACTTTTATTGAATAGTTTTTGTTTTTATAAATTGTTTGCAAATTGCTATCTCCTATTTGCAAATCTATTATCTAATTTTCTAACCACTAAAAAATAGGTGAGTGGAATTATTTATACATTTTTCCACATCCCTATCCTACGTTAGATAAATACAAAATAAACTATCTATTGTTAACTCTTGATTCATTGCTCTTGTTACAATTGACTTAGTCCTGATTTAGGATAGAATCCACTTTGTAGCCAGTTGTGCGCTTATATTCACCTCCAAATTGGTGGGAAATAGATAGGAATATATGGAGCATCATTGGCCACATCTATCCATGCACTAACTTGCTCATTCCTTGAATATTTGGTCAGAATTCTGATTTCTTGTTGATTCTATCGTTTTCTAGAGCAGCTCTGGAATATCAGGCTACACACCTGTCATATGTGGTTGGTTCTAATTCCATCATGTGGGGGCACTTCCAAATGCTTGGTGGGTCCCTCCTCATTTCTCTTGATGCTCCTCAACTGGTTTCAGCTCCTCTTTTGGTGTTTGCCTTTGTTTTCTTATTATTCTGCAGGTGGTTGCCCAGATCTTCTAGAGTTGCTCCTACATATGTTGTGTCCAGCTGTATTGTGCCCTGTTTCAGCTGCAACATGGATTTTTGATGCCACATCATCCTAGAAACTTATTTTAGGTGGGAAAACACTTCAAAATTTCTCAACCAATCAGATTTCATAAAACCTTTATTTACTAGTGATTTCTACTATGCTATTTTATTGCTAAAATCATGCAAAAAGATGACAAAAAGTGCAAAAAATAGTCAAAACAATAGCATAATATTTCTTAACATTTAATCATGCTAACATCAACAAAATAATGCATTTTAATCAAATATTTGGCATATAACTATATTATTTATTAAAATATGGTAGTTTTTCATGTCAAAAATGATGAAAAAATGAGGCATTATTTGGCCTCATCACGATTCTCCATTCAATTGAATTTGACTATCAATCATATCCTATAACTAGAAATCACAATAGTACATTATCCTCTAATTGCTCTTCAAATTCAATCAACTCATAAACTCTCAATCACATCTCATGTAACTCTTGAGAAAGCCTTAATCATATCTTGTTGAATCTTGGCATCTAATGCATCTTCTATAAACCTCTATAAAGTCCTACTTCTTCTTGGGGTGGGGTAATCAATAATCAACTAGCAAAGAATCCTACTAGAAGCTAGAGAATATTTGAAAAGTACATTGAATCCCTCCCAAAATTTCTATAGAAAGAAGCTTAAATATAAGGACCATTAAGACATATGATTGCTTATGTAGTAGGGAAGGATATTCAATCATGTCCACATGAACCACAATGGTAGCTAGTCTACTATCTCCAAGCCCCTTTGTGCTTGCATATAAACTCATTTCTCTTTATTGTTTTCGTAGGATTTATTTATTTAATTTTCTTAAACTTAAATGCTCATTTCATTAATCTTTTTTGGCATATCTAATTCATCTAGTTAGATTGATCTTGATTGTTCTTTTTTTGTTTTCTAAACACAAAAATAAATATAAACCTTCATGAATCTATTGAGAAAGGATGTGCTATTCAAATTGGATGATGAATGCCAAGAAACTTTTGATACCATAAATTCTTAATAATCTAGTCAATAAGACTAGAAAAGATTAGCATCCCCATTTATACCTAGACCATTGGGAATATCACATCAATGTCAAAACCTCCACATGCATGAAACATTTTGCTTTGGTATATGATATTAAATCTATATTTTCCTTTGAGTTTAAGGTCCCATTCTTATGAATTCTCTTGCAAGAAGATTTTGTAGAAGATGGGTATTGTCTTAACTACCTTAATCAACTTGCATTGCTTGATGAAAAGAGGATCCATGCACTAGAACACCTAGGGGTCTACCAACAAAGGCTCAAGTGATCCTATAGAAAGAAGGTAAGATCTTGATCCTTTGAAGTTTATGTTCTAGTTCTTAAGGAGAATCGAAACAACACCAATACCAAAATTGAGCCTAAGTAAAAGCTTGAGGCCAATTTTTTAGGTCCATACATCATCAATACCAATTATAGCTTGGGTGCATATGGCCTTGCCACACTTGATGGTAAAGAGTTTAAAACTCTTATGAAAATCATGCATCTAAAATTATATTTTGCCTAAAATCTTAAATTCTCTTTAAGTATTTGGCTTGAGATTGTCCGCTTTTATTACATGCCTATTCGTAGTGATTGCTTTTATTGTCCAATTTGAAGTATATTAGTAATGATAAATATTTTTTTTCATACTCGTTGGACCAATAATCAAGGATACACAAGGATATGCAAATGATGATCCTAGTTAGGTTACTTATTTTCCCTTACTAGATGTCTAATTAGAGTACATCCCTTATTGTTTTGTTGTTTGTGCTCTATATAAGGACATGCATATCATATGATATGAAAGTGAACATTTAATATTTCTTATAAATTGTATGTTTCTCCCATGAAGATATTTATCTTTGAGGCATGAGTGGATATCATCAACAACCCTTATCCCTTATCATCATATTATATTGTTTACATACTAGCAATTTAGACTACCATGTGTCTAAGTAAAGGACATAAGTTTTATTCCTTCCTTATGTATAAGGCATTTGAATTATCAAAGGTAAATTCATAATCTCACATTTGTCAATCCTCCCTTATTTGACAATTGGAAAAGAATATTGTAGTAGGGGCATAAATTTATGATTAGGACTCCATTTTGATCTAGTCAAGAAGCATTGGAAATCTTAGAGGAAGAATAACAATGTCAACATACAATCCTATCATAGATAGATTGCAAGCAACTGCATGAACAAACACTTTAGAGGTACTAAAAAATGTTAAACAAATATTTACTAAAAATCGTAATTTTATGTTAGATACAAATTACATCTCTAGCCATGTTGACACATTAGTAGAAAATAAAACATAAAAGGACAAGTTATATATATGCAATTTCTATTTAATATAAAATTTGCAACTCATAGAAGATGAACCACAACATTTTCATATATGTTACCTTCTAACTCATGGAAGGTAAAACACCACATTTTCATATGGATGACCTTCAATATTCAATATGATAGATTTCTAACACCAAATATTGTATAAATAAAGATGCACCCTTGACTGTAAAAAGCATGAGTAATGGATAAAATGTTATAGCCTCACATATCTTCTCAAAGATTGCTTGTATTGTACTCTATTTTCAAAGTAATAAATTCATTTTGTTATTTCACTTATATATATTATAATTTGTTATACTCTATTATTTTTAAATTGACCTCTTTCTTGATTATCCTTATCTCAATTTTCTAAGTTTTGAATAAATGGTATTATAGTAGTCTATCTTTTGAATGTATATCCATAAACATGATATCATGATATCAAAAGTTTGATTATCAGACATGAGATCCATTTATTATCTCTCTTATTATTCTGAATAATCTTAGATGGGAATAAGAATGGACATTACCAAGATAGTTGATCCTTTCAAGAAGATATCAAATGGACACCTCATAAAATAGAGGAATGAGATGATGGATTGATATGCTAAAATTATTCAATGACTCCCTACTACAAATTCTTTAACCTCCCCACACAATATTTCACTACCTTAGGACCATTCAATGCTCCCACACCATTTAGATGTAAGTAAAATATGATATTTATATTTTTAAAGGAAAAATTAATGCTAATGATCTAGAAAATTGCTTGGATCAATAATCTTCATACTTCTCTATAAATAAAATCATCGATAGTGAGAAGAACACTTTTGCACTCTTGAAAGCTTCATTACCTATTCAAAAGTAGTGGGAAGCATATTGTAATATGGTCAAGGATAAGAATGAAGATGAATAAATAGTGTTCACATGGGATCATTTCATATAGGTTTTCAAGGAAGACTATTATACTACAAGAGCCTATGAAGACCAATATATTTGATGACAATAATTGCATCAAGGTAAAGACTAGTTTGTTCAGATTATATTGATGATTTTCATGTAAAGGCAACAAAATTAGGTATTCAAGATATTAAAATGTATCAAATGCTTAGGTATCATAGTGGGGTAAAATGATACATTTGAGAGGACATGGATTTCTTTGAATTCAATACAAAGGGAGAGACATATAGACTTACTATCAAATTGGAGTAGAAACATTAAAATTAAAATAGAAAAAAAAGAAGAGAAAATAATAATTATTAGAATATTAAGTACTAGCCTAAGAAAGGTAAGAGTAACGTGCGAAAGAATCAACACAAATGGGTCAGTCCAAAAATCAGAATTAGAAGCATAAAAATGATTCTTAAGAAAAAAAATCCCCCAAGGCCAAGACTAGAAAATGATGCAATTATCATAAAGGAAACCAACATTTGAGGGAGGAGTTTCAATTAATTCAGTCATCGTTTGCTAAGTTGCAACCCTCTATATTGGATCCACCACTACCTCCACATCCATAAATTGAGAATAGAAGAAACTAGATCATGAAAGCTAAATCAAATGTGACCATTCCCATCACATATACTATACTAGAGTGGTCACAAGAAGATTCAAGAGAGGAGGAATTCCTATCTCAAGGGTAATCCGTTGCATTTTATTATTGAAGTAATTAAATATATATATCACACCACACCCACAACAATGGGGAGAGACATCTATGTCACTTAAAAATTTCTCCTCTCTTATACCATAAAATCCTTGAAAGATGAAATTTTATCTGATGTTGTACCATTGAATGTCCATGATGTGATTTTAGAAAAACCATTCATGTGGAAGAGGCATGGTGTGTATGATTCTAGAACCAAAAGTGTTATAATCACCATTAGATATCAAATATTTAGGATACTAGCGGTATCTCCTCCTCGCTTTATTTATATTATTAGTTTAAAAAATATAGGAAGATTATAGCCAAAACAATAAAATTTAATTTGTTGATTATTAAATTATAAAGTAGAAGGATGATTGTTGCAACATTGATTATAGGCTCTGCAAAGTAGAAGTAGATGGACTAGATTGTAGTAGAATATGATGACTTGTTTGTCAATGACTAGGGTTTAAATTCATTATGAGGTAAATCATGCCATTGATTTAGTTTTTTGTTCTACTTTATCTAATGCACCCATTTATAATATACCAATCCTTGAAAATGATAAAATCAAGAGGTATAATCAAGAATTGATTCATAAAGGGATAATTAGACTAGGTGCTTCACCACGTGGTAGTCTAATTATCTTGACTTCAAAGAAATATGTAACATAGAGAATCTATATTAGATTTGAATAAAATCATTGTGAATAACCATTATCCATTCCCTTTGGTAGATGAATTCTTGGGCCAACTCGATGGTGTAAAGTTATTTATCAAAATTGATCTCAAATCTAGCTATCATAAAATGCCCATAGACCCTATTGATGTATCAAATACTGCAATCAAATCCAAGGAGGGTTTATTTAAGTGGTTGGTTATGAATTTTGGATTGACCAATACACCTTCCATATTCACTAGGATAATGGATGACATCTTGTGTCCCTACACTAAATCAATTGTGGTTGTCTAATTAGATGATACTATCATCTATAGTAAAACATAGGAGAAACATCTATAACATATTTGATAATTATTTTAAACTTTTTAAGGATAAAATATATATGCTAATTTGGAAAACTTCTCATTTGACACAATACATATTTAGTATCTTGGATACATTTTTGATAAATGAGTCCATGTTAATCCTAAAAATATTTAGGTTATTAGAGATTGACCTATTCCAAAGAATTTGATAGAATTTAGCTTTTTAGGTCTTGTCAATTTCTATCAAAGATATATAATGGGGTTCTCACACATTACTTGGCCACTATACTAAGTGACCAAAGGAGGTACCAATTCCAAGTTCTATTTGGGAGATATACAATAGAGAGCATTTGAGAAGTTGGACTAACTATGTTTAGCTCCTATAATTTTTCTACCTGATCTAGAATGACATTTTGAGTTAATTACTCATGCATTAGGGTATTTTTTAGGAGTTGTTCTCAAACAACATGGGCATGTAGTTGCTTATCATAGTGAAACGATCTATCAAACAATTTAAAAATACCAATATTTGACAAAGAGCTCTATACCATTATCAAAACATGTATATAGTAGAAGCACTATATATTAGGGAAGGAAAGCATCATCCATATGGATCATAGACCTATAGAGTTCATTTAGATGTAGAGTAATATAAGAAATGAAGGACATAAAAAATGGACCACATACCTAGGATAGTTTTTTTTTCATCAAGAATAAGAAAGGATGTTCTAATTTAGTAGCAAATTGTTTTAGCCAACCACCAATCATAGCTCCATCCACCATTATTGAATCCTTGTGTGCATGGAACTTTCAATTAGTTGATCTTGTATGAAGTAGATTTTGGTTTTATAAATACATACCAAGCTCTTCGTGTGGGAAGCATATTCCTAATTTTATTTTTAAGATAAACTCCTTTGTTACATGGAACATATTTGTGTACCAACTAGTGAACATTTAAAGATGATTTAGGAAATGAACTTCACTAAAGTAGTAGGTCACTTTGGGATGAATAAATTATTGGCAATTGTTCAAAAGTATTCTAGTTGCCCAAAATGAGGATTTCCATTGAGAGCTACATCAAGTCTTGCACTCGTTGCATTGTTTCCAAACCAACCAATACAAAGTAAGGATTGTATACAACATTACCAGTGCCATCCAAGGCTTGTAAATCTATCTCCTTAGATTTCCTCTTGGATATACCATATCTAAGCATGGTAAGAATTGTGTTTTTATAGTAGCTGATCATTTTTTAAAAATGGTTATCATGATTCCTTATAAGAAATCCATTTCATCTAAGGAGACTACCAGGATCTATTTTAGTCGTGCATGGCCTCATTTTGGCATGTTAAATTCCATTATATCTGATAGGGATGGTAAATGTTTGAGCATTTTTTGGCCTACCTTTTGTGATGGAAATCAAGTTGACCATATTCACAATCTTCCATACTTAAAATTAATGGCCAAATAGAAGTTATGTGATTGATTATACATATTCTTCAAATGTATAACTCCAAATATCCACACACATGGGATGAGGACTCCCCTACTTTCAACATAGATGCAATCAATCTCTACACAACTTTACCAAACATAGCCTTTGCATGTGTGTTTTGGATTCCAACCCATGGAACCCACTGATGTAACTCTCCTTATGTGACCAATACTGTTCTCACCTCATGGATAAAACAAGCAAAAAAATGATACAATTTATGAAATAGGTTCACATGTCCAACAATAGGTCCATGACCTCTTGAAAATGATAAATAAAAAATAAGCAATACCATAGCAAGAAATGGGTCCCACATTAATTTGAGGTTAGATATTAGATGTGGTTATGTATTTAGAGATACTTAGAGGACCCTATAGGAAGATAAAATTTCTTTGCTATTATGAGAAGGTTTCCATGAACATCTCAACGAAACTATAGGAACTGAAATCCCTGCGGGGGTTGTCCTCACCTCAAGTTGGGTGATTATGGGATTTTGGGGGTTCACTAGGAGTGTTTTAAAGAATCAATCCAAGTATAGGGGGTTTTGATGTGTAAATTACACAATCACCTAGGATTTGACCTAAAAGTAAAGGAAAACTAGGAAAACTAATTGAAATACTAAGTTATGAGGTGTAGACCAATTGGTTCGACCAAACCTTGTAAGGGGGGCAGAGGTCCAAGGTTCAAATCTCAAGCCTCATTAGAATGAACGCTTATCCATTTCTTGGTGCTTTCAGTAGCATAAAAGGTTTAAAATGATTGTGTTATAGGGGTGAACCATGCAAAGAACTATGTGGCGGCTTCTGGGGCAGACAATGCAAAATATTGTAACAACCATAAAAACCAAACAACCTACACGGATTTGTGGTGTCTATCGATTCCACCATGTAAATTCAAAAAAATAATATTGAAATACTATAAAGATAAGAGAAGACAATAATGCAATAAAAAGGAGCTATCATAAAATGATTCTTTATTTGAATTATTACTAATCATAAAGTGCAAAAACAAAATTCTTTTCTCTTTTGAGCAGGGGGACAAGGAAAGTGTGCAAACAAGATAACCTAATGTCTAGGCGATAAAGCAAAATAGATTTATTAAATTATTTAATATTAAATTCCTAAGATTCCTTTTAAATTATAAAAATAAAAAATAAGATTACTTTAATTACTAAAATGAAACTAAAATTGATTTTCCTTTTATGAATAACAGAAAATAGAGGAAAAACAAAAATGCAAACAACACAAAATAAAATTCAACTACATTGCTTAAAAGATCAATGTTTAGGGCTTGCTCAAGCCATTGTGGATGCTAAGCTTGTAGGTGTGGTAGTCAAGCCCCCTTGGTTCTTTAGATGACTGTAAATGCACATAAAAGTATTTGACCTTTTTGGAAGTAAAACTAAAGATTGTTCCCAACAAGAGGTGAGGATGACATTAGGAGAGATGATGTAGAATAAAGAACAAAAACAAAAATATGTGCAAAAAATAAGAACATAAGAACATATAGCAAAAGAAAAACAAAAAGGAGAAGAACATCTTGCCTCCAAGTCATAGAACCAATTTCATGGTCCTTATGCAGAGGCCATGAATTCCCAACAACTAAAGGGGGGCTGAGAAGGACCAAGAAACACTATGAGAAATGTTCTTGCTAAATTCGTGCCTTGCAAGAGGCAATCGTGAATTCACAACAGAGGCAAAAACTATAATAACAAGTGAAGCAAAGGTAGGAAAGGGATTTTTCCAAATTCATGTCTCATAAGAGTGGACCACAAATTCACAACAAAAGCAAAGTTAAGACAAGAAGGCAAAATAAAGGAATATAAAAGCTATTCACAACCAAATTTAGACTTTAACAGATAAAACTAGAAAAAACTAAGTAAAATGCACTAATATGATAAAAGCAGAGATGCAAAACAAAAACTAAACCTAGAAATTTAGACAAAAAGTACTAAGATAATCAATAAGAAAATGTAATAGAAGACTAAACTACAAGATTAAGCATAATAAACTAGAATGATGAAAGCAAATGAGAAATGAAAAGAAGGAAACAACCCATAGTGGAATGATACCCTATGATGAGCCTGACTATCCCTCCTACAATCCTTCTATGCTAGTGAAGCAAACTTAAGAAGAAAAGGACCATGTGAGCACAAAATCCATCAAAAAGCAATTTCATTGCAAAATCTATTTGTTAGTTTGCACTTAGTTGCTAGTCACTAATTCACCTTTTCTGATGAGGACATCATTTGATAGGCATAGGTTTAAGTTCCTAGTCTTAATAAACTTTAGTTTAGGCTTAGGATTTTGGATTAGGACTTAGTCTTGTTTTTGGCATAATAAGCATATTACGCAAAATTGTAAAAATGTGAGTATTATTAGCTCATGTTGGATTTAGTATTTAGGACTTAGTTGTCCTAATATCTTCTATAGGGATATGGGAAGTTAGAAATATAAGGAGCAATCCCTCAAATAGTCCATTGGATAAATCTTATCTTCCCAATTGGCTGTTCAATCCAAGGGATTGGTTGCTCATTTTAAGGATAATTAGTTGTCAAATGGGCCTATTTAATCCCCTTAATTCAATGCAATTCTTAGTTTAATTAGATTCCATGTCAATGGTATCAAAGCATAGGGAATTGAATAGGTTTAGGGTGATTTTTGACCTCATGCTATTTGTTTGAATTTGGGTAATTTATGGCCAATAAGATCCTCATTTTGCATAATTTGAAGCTCTCTATTGCTATCAATATAAGATTGCATTTGTGAATTCCAATTCCCTTGGACTGGATTAGGAATTGCTAGTTGTGTGTCGACTAGATCTTGCTACTGCTTGCTACTTACTAGGACAAAATTTTGTGCTACCCTCTATTAATCAATTTTTGTTTCTTTTGATTTCATTTATTTTTCTTGATCAATTTGCTTGTAGGACAATAAATTTTTTTGCTTTAATTGAATTAGTTTTGTTAAAAAAAACTTCTTCAAAACTTTAAAAACAATCAAAGTTTAAAAAAAAGATTTTGAAATCTTTGATTAAAAAAATTGTAGTTTGATGACTACATAGTCGCCTATATAAGGTGACTATATTTTTTGTCACTTTAGGTGACTCTAATATCACCCAAGGTGACATTGCGTTTCCTTCAAGTGACATCATTGTTATCCACAATGACGTTGCATCACCTTCTGACGACTTCAGGTCGCTTCGAGCGACCTTGAATAGGCCAAAAGTGACCTATGACATGTGGTTTCTAGCTCGACATCTAATAGATAGTAGGAATAGACCTATAGTGGCCCAAAAAATTATGGAGGATACATAATTCCAAACACACCAACACATTTCCCAAAAACCATTGCAGTCCAACATAATCCTGTAGCACAAAACTCAAGGCTCAAAATTCAAAGCAAGCCTACCTCCTTGACGTGGAACTAGAAGCCAAAGTAGCACAAATATCAAAGTATTCTTTGGTTCCTAATCCCATTGGTCAAGAATATTCCTTGATGCAGATTCCAACTCACTCCTAATTAGTGCACAAATCTTGAGGTTTATAAATCTTGAACCTCATTGGTGGATCTCAACCAATTAGGTGCATCTATGGACAGTGAATCAAGAGGCAACATGTGGCAGGGTTTCTTTATCAAGATTTGGTAGTTGAGGAGGAGCCAAGTGGCACAATGGAGTGCTAAAATTTATTTTTGGTTTTGAATGCCTTCATCCCACATTCTTTGAAAAAAAGGCCTTGAGGCCCTTTAATTAGGGCACCTTCGCCCTAACGAGATAGCCAATGTATGCTGGCTAGCATGGTTTTCTGGTGGCCAATTTTTTAGACACACACATTGGCCACTCCCTACCATCATGTCACATGGATATTACCTGGTCAACCTAATTATTGATCATGCATTCTATTGACTAGCACTTAAAAAAGTGCAAAATAAATTTTTAAGGGTGGGAAATTTAATTTTAAAATTGCTTTATTTTTGCAAAAAGAACAAGGGGGTAATTTTTAAAAGATTTTTTTTATTAGATATAAAATAGGGGGTTTTGAAAGGGTCCCTAAAACTTTTACAAATACCATCAAAGGATAAACACCAAAATATCACTATATAATGAAGAAAAGATTAGATGGAATATACAACCAAATCCTGAAAGATCAACCTAGAAGGGATAAAAAAGAAATTGAGGATCAACCACACTCCTACATGCCTTAAAACACAACCTGTATGTATACTCCTATTAAAAGGAAACTTAGGTAAAGAAGGAAGCACTATCACAAATAAAAAATCAAAACCAAGCACAACATTGAAAGAGGCATAAAACTACAGAGTTACTCAATAGTCCCCAGAGATATTGTTGATAAATGAACTGGGACCAACAGGGGTCTAGTAGAAACTTATATAGATCCATAGAAAAAAATAAGTTGCAAAAATTATGAATCTTTTCTCTGCCTACCATAATCAGGGGCTTGAGGACTATAAACAACTTCATTAATTTCCAATATGTTTGTCACCATTTAAATTTAGGACCGCTTGGGATTCATTAGCAATTTATCTTCTGTGTCACATATTCTAGATATTTTATGGGAAGGCCTTCGTACCTTCCTATCAATTCCAACATCTATTTTCCCTTTAGATTGATTCCTCATTATAGGACTATGGGATATTAGAGAGATCCTTAATTTGCAGCTTCCATTAGAGGGAGAGCTTTGGATTCTTTTTGGAGCTAAGAATTTCTTCCTAGAGTCTAAATATAGAGAAGGTTAAAAAACCACTTCTTTTTCTATAGAACCAAATTTTTATAGGATTCTTTCAACAATTGGATCTTCCCTTGAGTCCAAGAACTCAAAAGGGTTTACC
The DNA here is from genome assembly GCA_028583015.1 of Wollemia nobilis. Taxonomy (NCBI): domain Eukaryota; kingdom Viridiplantae; phylum Streptophyta; class Pinopsida; order Araucariales; family Araucariaceae; genus Wollemia; species Wollemia nobilis. The sequence goes on along the minus strand of JAQPPZ010015824.1, from coordinate 36,537,918 downwards.
TAAAGGGGGTTCAAAGGGGGATAAACCTGAATCGTAAAGACTTTTAGGTTCTAGCACATTAGCAACCTTAGGGGATGGAACTGCCTGAGAAGCATCACTCTTAGGAACTAGGGGGTCCAAGACCTCCTTTTTTCCTAGCTTCTTGAAGGGAAACTAAGCTATCTTGTGCTCATAATTTTTACAGTCGAAGAAAAATGTTAGTCTATTTTCATATTCAACCTCCAAGAGAAGATCAATGGATTTAGGGAGATTGGCTTCTAGATCCACCATAACATACATCCTAGAAAAAATCATTTTAGATTTCACCCAAGTTGCAACATCAATCGTAACCAGATCTCCTAAAATTTTTGCAATGCTTCTTAGGACTGCCTCATGCCAAAAATGGAAAGGGAGGCCTAAAAGTTTTACCCAGATATGAGTTGTATTAATATTTTGAGTTTTTGGATCAAATTCGGTCCTCCATCTATGAAGAAATAGACTTCTCCTTCCAAAAAACCAAGGGCCTCTACCAAGAATGTGATTCATGTCTTCCACTTCAGACAATTTAATAATAAAAAAGCCCTTAGGAAGGGCTACTAACTCCATGACCCTTTTGAAGACCATTTTAGAAAGGCATAATTTTTTGAGTCAATATTAGACCAGACACCCAAGAACTTCTTTACCATATTGAATATACCTTCCTCTAGTGTTAACTTCAATAGATCCATCATGATAGAAAGTGACCTCTGGATTAGTTCAATATGAAAAGAGTAGACCTGAGAATTCACTTTCTTTACCTTCAAAACTACTATCGTAAAGGATTTACCACCCAAAATAATAAGCACCTAGACATCATGTTGTCCTAAAGAAAGGACTAAGACATGATACAAAGATAAAGAGTTGTCTTGGCTCCTATGTGGATACCCAAGAATTTGGGATTTAGAAATCCCATCAATCCTCTCTCCCAAGAGAGGGAAAAAGAATCCTCCCAACACTATCAAGCAAGGACCCATTAGATTAAAAACCATTATGGATATCAAGATTATTGTTGCCAATCACCTTCCCACTCGAGATAGAGTTTAAATTTTGAAATGAAAAATTCTCATCCAAACCTAAGAAAAAAGGAGGTTGTACCTGGTAGGACCTTTTGAGGCCAACCAAGATAGATCCTACTTTTTCTAGGGTCACAATTTTAGAGCCAAGCACATTATCATTGCCAAGAGAATTTCTGCTCACATTTGAATTTGAAATCTGAAGATAATCCTCACCCAAGACTTTACCCAAGGGGAGTTGTCTAGCATGGATTTCTTGAGATCCACTGAATAAAAAACTAAATTCTCCATCAAGGCAGTTCTAGGCATTACATCTAAATCACTATTAATTGAGCTCTTGCTCACCAATTAATTTGGAACCTAGAAATTTTCTCGGTCTAGACCACAACACGAGGAGGAATTTTCCTGCAAGGATATCTCTAGATCCATTATTTTTAGAACTACATTTGTACCAATAGAAATATCACAACCAATAGAACTCCCACTCACTTTTGGGTTTAAATTTTGAAAGAAAATCTCATGTAGGTACCAATGCTATCTCGAGTTTAGCTTGGAGTAGTCATCAATCTCCACAACCTCATGAAGATCTGCACCTACCTTTAAATAAGCAAAATCCTCATTCTCCTATTGTTTCTTCCAAACTTCATATTTAAAATGGGTATTAGGAATAGTTCGACCCCAATCTCTTTTCAAGGGGACACCTCTACCACTAGAAAAATTCCCCCTTCCTCTCCCCCTCAACCTTCCTCTCCCTCTCAAAGACCCTTGTCTAAACCCCCTCATCCCTCTACCTTCATGGTCCATAGAAATCAATGGAGTTTCTAGTGGTATTTTTCTTTAAAAGGAATTATTTAATTATGAAAATGGAGGAATATTTTTAAAAATATTTGATTTTTTTAATTAAATATTTCTAGTGCTTTTAAAATTTTTTCCTTTCTAAAGCAATTTGTAAAATTATAAAAAATAATTTTGTTTTTACAATTATTTGGACAAAAAGTATATTTGTGTAATACCTTTAGGCATCAAGTAAGTCCTTTTTGTAATTGTACCATTGGCTTACACAAGGTCACAAATGGCTTCCAATTTGGAAAAGCAAATGGCCACTATAGCAGTATTAGTAAGTCTTTTGATCGACAAGGTGAATACTATTGCAATCCCTAGTGGTCCTAGTGAAGTCAAAGCCCCTGAACTTCATCCACAAACAAAATGTGTGGTCAAAATTTATGATGGCTACCATGATACTAAAGTCCTAAATAGCTGGATCCTTGACATGGACATGTGGTTTACCTATAGAAAAATTCCAAAAGATGATCAAGTTCCATTTGCTAAATTGAAACTTTTTGGTGTAGCCAAAGTTTTGGTCATAGACTACCAAGGAAATTAGGATCCTATCGATACTTGGGATGATTTGGTGAAAGCATTTAAGGATAAATTTTATCCTTCAAATTATGCTAAGGACCTTACCTATAAATGGCTTCATTTGAGGTAAGAATACATGAGTATCCAAGAGTACATTTTCTAGGATCTTAACGAGAATACAAGACTCAGCTGAAGCACTAATCATCAAATTCAAGAGTGGATTGCAAGAAGCACTTTTTAGGAGGTTGTAATATACATCCATCATCACCTTGAATGCAATGATAAAGTACAACTTGTGGAGGAGAAACTTACTGCTCAATCAAGTGGATCTCAGTCTTCAAGCACATCGAAAGCACCCAATCAATAACAACATCACCATAAAATGAAGAAGACTTCTTTCTTTTCTCATTCTTTCCCTTCTTCTTCTTCCTCTTCTCTTTCTTATTTTAATAGTAAAAATTTTTGTAGTTATTATAAAAGAAGAAGACATGTTGAATCTAAGTGCTTTAGAGAGAGGGAGAATATTATTGTAAAATCTCAACCTAAGGAACCATAAGATGGTCCTATTGAGATTTTAGGATAAGCTAAAAAGTACAATGAGCTCAAAAATACTACCTTGATGACACATAACTTGTATGAAGGTGGTTGTGATAGTTTGTTTGTCAGAAAAACCCACCTAACTCATAAATTTTCTATGGATTGTATCATCAACAACGACTACCAAAAGAACTTGATTTCAAGAGTCATAGTTGATAGGTTGTGTCTTCATGTACAACCCCATACTCATCCATAATAATTTGTATGGAAGGATGAGGGTTCCTCCTCCATCATCATAGAAACTTGCACCATGTCCTTTGTATTTGGCCTACATTATGTAGACAAAGTCACTTGCAATGTGACTCCAATAGATTATTGTGGTCTAATTATTGGAAAGCCCCACCAGTATGACAAGAAGGATCAACATGAAAACACATACACATTGCATCACAAGTAAATACATTTCTCATTCATTGCAAAAATAATACCACGCTCTTGCTCTGCTCCACTCAACCATAAAATATTGCATTGATCATCAATAGGCCATGGGACACACCAACACCAACTGCATCAACTTTTCCATAAAAGGAGGCCATTCCTCCTTCTTCAATACCTCCTCCTGCTACTATAGCTATTCCTTTTACTACTTATTTGATTATTTAGTAGTCCTCCTATCAAAAACCTTCTTCAATTTGATAGGTTTTTATTTTGAAGTTGACTTCACAGATTCAAAAGTAGGTCATTGGTCTTCAACATCTTCCTAAAAATTCTTCTCGGGTTGACATTAAATTTATGATTAAGCATCATATTATAAATAAGGAATTTCTTGGAATTATTTACATCATTAGTACTCCTACCCATCCAACACCTGATTTGCAGCTTTTGCTTCATCTAATTCGAATTCTTCCAAATAAGCCCACTTCTATTGTAAAAGAATTGGAGTCCAATGCTTCTATTGTGGGGAGGTATGATAAGGACATCATTTGATAGGCATAGGTTTAAGTTCCTAGGCTTAATAAAATTTAGTTTAGGCTTAGTCTTTTAGATTATGACTTAGTCTTATTTTTTGCATAATAAACATTTTATGCAAAATTGTAAAAACATGGGCATTATTAGCTCATGTTGGATTTAGTCTTTAGGACTTAGTTGTCCCAATATCCTCTAGAGGGATATTGAAATTTAGGAATATAAGGGTCAATCCATAAAATAACCCATTGGATAAATCTTATCTTCCCAATTGGTTGCTCATTCCAAGGGAAATTAGCTGTAAAATAGGCCTAATTAAGCCCCTTCAATGCAATTCTTAGCTTCGTTAGATTCCACATAAGTTTGCTAGTTCATCTATCCAAAAAGGGAGCTCAATGCCCATATTTATAGGAGCTTTGAGGGTTAGTGTTTAAAAAGGGTAAGGTCAGCTCAAGGGTTAGGGTTTAAAAAGGGTAAGGTCAGCTCAAGGGGGCTTTGAGAGTAAAACCCTAAAATTATGATTTTGTGGTCAATCAAGGTCAACCATGAATTCATGGTTGGTCTAGGATGACCACAAATTTGGCAAGGCTAGAAAAAGACTCAAAACTGAGGGATGGGGAGCTCTAAAATTACCCTTAGCAACTTTTGAGAGGCTTCTTAGACATTTAAGTGAAAACTGACTCATTTGGATGGGTCAATTTTTTGGTGCCTATATTTTTCCTCCTCTTTAATGCATTTATGGTATAATAAATGCGTTAAAAAAATTTGCATACATTTTCGGGCTTGAAACAACAAAAACTAAAATGGATAGCAATTTTAGGTGGAGGGACAATGCAAATATGATGTAATTGTGAACACTTTAAAATTTTGCATGCTTTATGGGATAATGATGACATCAATGCCCTCAAGGCCGGGGTACCTCTTCAAGTTTTAGAAGGAAGGCAAACTTCTTGAAGAAACTCAAAATGGAAGAGGGAGAGGGATGAAGAAGAAAAGAATAAAGAAAGAAAAAAGATGAGAGAGAAAAAGAAAATTCATTTTCACCACATGAAGAAGGATAAAATGAGATTTGAAGAAAATAAGAGAAATGGCACAACTAGTTCACCGTTCAAAAATTCTGAGGGGGAAGGTTGACACAACAAAAAAGCGAGCACGTGTGAGCGTATAAAACTACCTACTAGACTAGGAATAAGGCTAGATTTAGGTTAATTTTTTTTTTTTAAATATTTTTAGAGGAATATCACAGTGTGAAGGGCCCCATGAAATTATGGGTTCCTCCATGAATTCGATAAAAACCAAATTCATGGTCTGGGGTCCACAAATTCATTGCAGATCACGTCAAGCGAATTCATGGCCAGTGAAAATTGGCCACAAATTCTTGATTTCATGCCTCAAAAATATAGGGCATAAAATCATAAAAGATTAAGAAAGACAATAGAGAAAGAAATAAAGGAAAGAGGAAAGAATAGATGCAAAACTTGATTAAGATGATTATATTATTTTGATTTTTGGATTTTTGTTATTATTATTTTGGATATTAATGAAATATTTTATTTAATTTGGTTTTATAGCTAGATGTGCTAGAGAGCAGAGAGTGGTGACTAGGGACACTAGAGGATTCTCTTAGGGAGATCATAGCAGGAAATATGTAGGTTCTATCGATGGTGGGGCTATTGCATTTAGAAAATATGTCCTAGGTGGAGTGTGATAGAGCACTCCTTACAAATTTGATCGAGAGGTGGTATCCAAAGTCCTATATATTTTGACTATTGATAAGAGAGATGATCGTCACACTAAAGACCTACTAAGCGATGTACTATCAGGTCATCCTGATGGATCAAAGAGTGCCTTCGCCATCCTCAAGATAATCCCAAAGAAAATGCTAGTCTTGAACATAGACCGTCTCACGGTCCATGAACATACCTCTACTGGGACCACCAACAACAGGCAGAGTAGGTGAGTTTGGTTCATAGAATTATCGAGAGGGTGGGATGACATGTCAATTTTGAGTGTGGCATGCATCCTAGGCTAGAGGATGGTTGAGTGTGCCAAACTTTTTATTGTGGCATACTGATCTAGTGGATGACATATACTCTATACCATCTTTTCAATAAAATCTAGTTGTTTTTTATGTTTATGTTTATATTTAAGATTGTTAATTTACATGTATGCTTTGATGAATGATAAAAATCATGAATTTAAATTATGTATGATGATTAGATGATTAGATTTAGATAAGAAAATTGATGGAATAAAAGTGAGAAAAAGATGAAAGAATGATGGAAGAAGAAGAAGAAGAAGAAGCTACCAAAGGTCAAAGAAAGAGAGGAGGTACTTAGATCATGCCATTTGAATTAGCGTAGATCGAGAGAGATCAATGTGACAAAAAATACATAAGTCCAAGCAAAATATTAGTGAACAAAGAATCAAAGGTGGAGTAATACTCAGGAAGGAAGTGTGTTCACAAATGACCAAGGGTGGAGCAATATCTGCTATGGGTGTGTGCTCACAAATGGTTGGAAAATGAAGTGATATCCTATAGGGGTGCAAGCTTGTAGATGGTAAAAATTATGGAGCAATACCTGCTATGGGTGTGTGCTCACTATTGACCAAGGATGGAATGATACCCACTATGGCTGTGTGATCCCTATTGAAAAAAGGTGGAGCAATACTAGTTAAGGATGTGCGACTGCAAATGACCAAGGGTGGAGCGATACCCACTATGGATGTGTGCTCACTAATGATCAAAAAATGGAGTGATATCCTATGAGGGTGTGGTGCTTGCAAATGATCAAAAGTGAAGCGATACCTAGTAGGGGTGTGGTGCTCACAAATGGTAAAAAGTGGAGCGATACTTAGTAGGGGTGTGGTGCTCACAAAAAGATAAGTGATTGAGCAAAGTCAGGGTGTATGTGTGTGCATGTGATAGATATAAGTAAAAGAGTAGAAGAAAGAAAGAAGAATGGGTGTATATTCTTTGACTTGGTGAAAAAGAAAAAAATGATTGAATACTTTCAAAGGAAAAAGGATATAAAAGAGATAAAAAGAATGAATATATCCTTTGACTTGGAAAAATTTAGATTAATTATTATACTTACAAGGTCAAGGAACATCTTAGATAGAAGAAAAGTAAAATTTGTGCCAACAAATGCAATTATATGGAAATGCATATAATAAGCTTCCCACTAGCATATTATTACCCACATATATAAACAAGAGAGGTAATCATTAGCATCCTGGTGGGTAAAGTAAAATATATGCCCTAGGTTGAGGATTTTCTAAGCGCCAGTGACCTAGTGCAAATGCAATGCATATGAGCTAATCCTGACTAGATATCATCATTACCTCGTTGCAAAGTCCTCGAGAATCTATATGAACAAGTAGTCATATGCAAGTATAAACAAGAAGCAAAGTAGCTATATATCAACTATAAGTGCAAAAAGGAGAAGTATGTCAAGCCAATTAATGCAAAGTATGTCAAGAAATAATGTAGTATGAACAAGAAGACCAATGCTAGTTGGCACAAAAAAAGCATAAGTGAGATAAGATGATTAAGAAGAAAGATGGAAGAATAGTCAATTGAGATATAATAAATATGAAACAAGAAGAGAAAAGAAGAAAAGAAAATGTTATGCATAATATCTTTTTAAGTGAATAATGTTCATTGGTTCTTTAAGATCTGTTCCCTCCAGGGTTTCTATATGATAGACTCCTAAGCTAAATTGGTTGCTATGACAAAGGGGCCTATCTAGTTAGGCTAAAATTTGCCCTTCAGATCTATTCAAATATTAGTGTTCTTTTGATTTTCCTTGAGGACATGGTCCCCTATTTCAAAAAAATGACTAAGAACTTTCTCAATGTAAGTTTTCTTGAGCTTATTCTAATACGCTCAAAGATGCTCTAGGGAATGGATGCACTTTTCATCCAACAAATCTAATTGGTTTAAATAGGCAAGGCGATACTTATCATTGACTAACACATCTTACAACAAGATGTGCAAGGATGAGATATCTAACTCAAAGGGGAAAACAACCTCGATGTCATAGACCAAGACATAATGGGTTGCGCCTATGGGTATTCATATGCTAGTATGATAAGCCCACAATGTAAGATAAAGTTGAATATGCCAGTCTTGACCGGTCTTATTAATCTGCTTTTTAAGGATCTTAACTAAGGATTTGCTAGAGGCTTTGGCATAACCATTACCTTGAGGGTACTAGGGGGTTGATCATTTGTGTTGAATCTTGTATTTAGCACAAATATTATGGACATCCTTGTTATGAAAAGCAATGCAATTGTTAGAGATGATAACATATGAGACTTTATACCAACAAAGGATTTGGTTAAGGGTAAATCTTGAAACTTGAAATCCAATGACCATGGATAGTGGTATGACTTCTACCCACTCAATGAAGTACTCAATAGCTATGATGGTAAAATTATAACCATTAGAAGAAGAGGGGTTAATCTTCCCAATAATGTCCAATCCCACATGGATATTGGCTAAGGGTAAGGTATGGTTTGAAGGTCTTATGAAGGTGCATGAATAAGGTTGTCATGACATTGACACTTGTCACAGTATCAAACATAGGCACATGCATCCTTCTCCATGGAAGGCAAATAATATCCTATTTAAAGGAGCTTCTTGAAAAGTTTATTGCTACTAAAATAGCCTCCATAGGATCCTCCATGGGCTTCACTAAAGGCTTGTCTTGCTTCATCAAATGTGAGGCATTGTAAGAGAATGCCTTCAAAAGAATGTTGATATAAAATATTGTTGGTTATCACAAATTGACATGCTCTTTTATGCAAAATATTTTTCCTATTACGATCTAAGCCTTCAAACATTGTGCCATTTTTAAGGAAATTAAAGATATCCATGTACCAAGGCTCAGAAGGAGAGGCTCTGATGGTCAAGATATCTAAGGGAATTTGGCTAGAACTAAGGGTTGTAGGCTCTCAGAGTTTTAAAATGGTAATGGTGGCTTGATCATTTTATAACTCCAAGGGGATAAGGGGTGCAACTAAAACCATGGCATATGCATGGTAGTTGGAGGATCTAGGAACAAATTCTATGGTTATATTCTCAAATATTGACCTAAGCTTGGTGATAATTTCCTTTTAGGGCTTCAACTTTTCATTTTTTGTTTGATAGACATGATTGACTTGATTGACTACAAGTTGAGTGTCACCAAAGGTGAAATGGTTCCTAACTTTTAAGGCTAGAGCTTCCCTAAGACCTAGGATTAAGGCTTCATACTTTAAAGTATTGTTAGTGTAGGAGAAGCACAACTTAAAATAAGGAATGATTAATTGTTTTTGTGGGGTGACTAGAATGATTTTAGCCCCTACCCCCTTTAAGCAATGAGCTCCATGAAAAAACAATGTCCAAGAATTGGGTTCTTCTATATCTAGGTTAAAGAATTCATTAGAGAACTCTACTTCTAAGGGATAAATATACTCTAAAAATGTTGTGGCTAACTAGTCAGCAATCACTTGACATTTTATAGCCTTTTGACTTATGAAGGTTAAAAAAACTCACTAAGGGCAAGAACCGACTTGGTGGCTCAACCTGAAAGGTAAGACGTTGACATTAAGTAGTGAAGGGGATCAAAACTTGCAACTACAAATGTTTTATGGCCAAGCATGTAATATCACAGCTTTTGAGAAGTAAATGCTACAATGAGGCAAAGCTTCTCTAAAGGGGTGTATTGAGTTTCATAACTAATAAGGGTTCTACTAATGTAATAAATTTCTCACTCTTTATTTTGATCATTGTGTTGATCTAGACTTGCGATGTGGCTGCTATATAGAGAAATAAATGCTTGGTTGGGTTATGTGGGATAAGGATAGGCGGGAAAGTGAGATACTTTTTGAGTTTGTCAAAAGCTCTTTGAAACTCATAATCCCACTTATACTCCACATCCTTTTTGAGGAGCTTAAGGAAAGGTTGACACATATTGGCTAACTAGGATATGAAACATCTAATGGATTGAAGAATCCCTTGTAAGCTACACAACTTCGTAAGGTTGCAGGAAGGAGGCATGTTAGTAATAGTCAAAATCTTGGTTGGATCTACTTTAATGCCTCGCCTGACACAATAACACCTAAAAGCTTACTGGATGTGACTCCAAAGATACGTTTAGAGGGCTTAAGGTGAAATTTACATTCTATCGATCATTCAAAGATACAACTTGATCTTGTGCATGGTTTTCTTAATGAATGGAACAACCGAGAAGATCATCCACATAGTCTTCTACAATGTCATGCATTAAGTCATGAAAGATATAAGTCATGGATCTTTGAAATGTGGCACCTACATTATTTAGGCCAAAATGCATAACTTGATAGTAGAAGGTGCCCCATTGAGTAATGAAAGTAGTCTTTTCTTGGTCTTCGGGAGCAATTTTGATTTGATTGTATCCCAAAAAACCATACACTAAAAAAATCATTCCACATCTAGTGGTGAAATATACAATCATGTCTATGTTGGGTAAGGGAAAGTCATATTTAGGATAGGTTAAGTTGATGTCCCAAAATTCGGTACATATTATGATGGTGCCTTCATTCTTAGTGATAGGAATGATATTTGATATCCAATAAAAATAGTCAATTGCATTAATAAAACCAAAATCAAGAAGCTTTTGAAGCTCTTTTTTTACTAATAAGGCAATATTGTGGTGCATTTTCCTAAGTTTTTGTTTGATAGGTTTAACATTTGGACAAACTATGAAATGGCTCATAACTAAAGAAGGGTCAAGCCCAGGCATGCCGACATATGTAAATTGGTCAATTATTCTTGCACATCCATAGAGAGGGATTGCCCTAATTAAGGATCTTAGGATTTTCTATGGTTTCTATGTTAATATCTATAGTTTATTAAATGAGTATGTGAGATTCATCCTCATAATGAAGACGGGCTAGGATGAATCCTAATTGCTCAAGGTATTCGGGAGATAGGAATTTGATCCTCTTGAGAATTGGAAGACTCAAAATGGGTGACACAAGGGACTAGCCCATTAAAGAAGCTATTGCAAAGGATATATTCACGAGAGTATCTCCTTTAGCATACTCCCCTAGGGTCATGATTAACTAGGATGGAATAGGGTAATTATGTTGCAAAACAAAATGGCGGATGAGGAAGGGGGTTCCTCATCCTAATCACTCCATTCCAAGCCATGATGATCTATAAATTCTATGAAAGTTATGACTTGATCATCATCAATGGGTAAGGGTTGGTTCTTGTTGGGGATGTAGCCTATGCCACACCTCCTAGAACAAATTTCAACTTCTAAATGTTCCTTAATACCTTGTTGTTTTGGCCCTAAATACTTACCTTGATATCCCATATTAGTTAGGATTTGCTTGGGTCCTGGGTAATTGCTAGAAAGGTAAAAAGTGGCAAATGGTTTTTCTACGATAAGGGGTTGATACCACATATATTTCTTCATGAGAAATCAACACGTAAGTAAAGGTACACATACCTATGTGTACTACTTCACCCTTATTATGGGGTAAACCCAAGGTTCATGGTGAAGGTGGTAGTGTGGCAATGTCTATAAGAGGATTTTGAACCAATTGATTAATTTGATCTTTAGAAGAATTGATGATTGGAGTCTCCTAAATATTTTTTTAAATTTTAAAATTCTTACTGATTTTAGGAGAGAAGAAGAAGAAGAAGAAGAAGAAGAAGAAAGAGGAAATTCATTGAGAGAAACTGTAGGACAAAAATCGACTTTGGCTTGGGCTTGGTCAACCATTTAACAATATTGAAATGAATGAGGATTATGTGGTATGGTTATGAGTTGATTCTGTTGAAATGCGAACTAGTATTTCATTCATGAAGCAGCATTTAAATAATACATTTGCAGCTTAAAATAAACCCGGAGGTTGTGGAACCACCCGAGGTAAAAATAGGGATTGTTATAGAAAATAACAATACGCCTAAAATAAAAACTAAATAATGAAATAAATAAGATATCACTAAGATATGCTAACATCCCCCCTTATTACATTATTTATGTAATTGAAGAACTACTAATATCCCCCATGATTACATCAGTTGGTAATACAAAGAGAGCTGCGAAACAATTCAAATTTGACACGTGCAAGTGCCTTAGTGAAAATGTCCGCAACTTGAGCATTGGTGGGAATGTCTTTGAAGCTGAATTCGGTGCCTTGGAACTTCGTCTCGAATGAAGTGACATTGTGTGTCAATGTGCTTGGTTCTTTCATGATGTATTGGATTCTTGACAAGATTCAAAACACCCATGTTGTCGCAGAACAAGTGTATTGGAGATTTTGATGGAAGACCCATACTTGTGAGGATGCGACGCAACCATATCACTTCGCACACGGCTTCACGTGCGGCGCGATATTCTGCCTCTGTTGATGAAATAGCAACCACCTGTTGCTTCTTGTTGTGCCAAGAGACGGGACCAGATCCAAGATGAAACAAATATCCTGAAGTTGATTTACGGTCATCATATGATCCGGCATAGTCGGAGTCCGTGTATCCCTGTAAGAAGAATTTGTTGTTCCTCTTATATTCTAGGCCATATTCCATTGTGCCATGGACATAGTGAAGAACGCGCTTTGCTGCTTTCCAGTGTGTAGTCTTAGGCTCCTGCATGAACCTCGAAAGATAGTTGACAGCAAATACGATATCTGGCCTAGTGTTGGTCAGATATATGAGACTCCCAATCAACTGGCGATAGAGAGTACCATCTACCTGAGGTGAATCATCATATCGTGATAACTGAATTCCTGTTTCCATCGGAGTAGACATTGGCTTGCAATCAGTCATGCGATATTTTTCCAATAGGGTCTTGGCATATTTTTTCTAAGACACTTTGATGGAGTGCTCCTTATGGCTGACTTCCAGACCAAGACAATAATGGAGAAGTCCGAGATCTGACATCTCAAAATATTGACACAAGTCTCTTTTGACAGTAGAAATCATTGTTTCTGAACTCCCTGTAATGAGCAGATCATCAACATAGAGTACAAGCAACACTATTTCAGAACCCTGTTTCTTAAAATAGAGGTTTGCATCTGACGGACATCTCTTAAAACCATGCTGCAAAAGGTGATGATCCATTTTTATATACCAAGCCCGAGGGGCTTGTTTCAAACCATATAAGGATTTTACCAATCTGCAAACTTTCTATTGTTGGCCTTCCACTTCAAATCCTTCCGGTTGAGTCATGTAGACTTCTTCTTGGAGATCACCATTTAGAAAAGCACTCTTGACATCCATTTGGTGTACTTTCCACCCATATTGCGCTGCCATAGCACAAAGAACTCGAATGGTTGTCATCCGAGCGGTAGGTGCAAAAGTTTCCTCATAGTCAATGCCTTCTCTTTGAGCATAGCCCTTTGCAACAAGTCGGGCCTTATGCTTATCTATTGTACCATCTGCCTTATACTTCACTTTATACACCCATTTGCAGCCTATGGGCTTCTTTTCGTATGGCAGATCGACAAGCTTCCAAGTTTTGTTTTTCATCAAAGACTTATACTCTGCATCCATAGCAACCTTCCACTGAGGCTCACCAAGAGCAACTTGCACTGATGCGGGTTCAAGATCGTCTATGGAAGACATAAATACCCTGTCACTATCAATATCCATATCTTCTGTATCTCTCTCTGGATCTACAGAAAGTTCCTCAAAATATTGACACAGCTCATCAACCCCAGTATTCTCTGTTGCAGCTTTCTCCTGTCGAGCCATGCTGCGAGTACGAGGCCTATCCAATGTCAAATCTGGTGGAGTGGATAGCTTAGAGTCTTTGATTGTATTTGTATACCACTTTGGATTCTTATTATGAGGTGTTGAAGAAGATGAAGATGGACCTCCAACTTTTGAGGAAGGAGATTTATCAACCTTAGGTTCCACAAGGTCTAGGTATACATCTGATGTGGGTTATGATGTGAAAGCCTCATCAAAAACTACATCTCTATTGATGTGTATCTTCTTGGTTAAGGGATCAATCAAACGATAACCCTTAGAGTGCTCATCATACCCAAGAAGAATACACTTCAGTGTCTTCTCATCTAGCTTCTTCCTTTTCTCTTTTGGTATGTGCATGAAAGCTTTACATCCAAAAATGCGTAGATGAGAAATGGAGGGTTTCCTACCACTCCATGCTTCCTGTGGAGTCATTCCTTGTAGAGCCTTTGTGGGTGCCCTATTCAATAGATATACTTGTTGTGGTGACAACTTCTGCCCAATATAGTTGCTCAATCCTAGCTCCTGTGAGCATGCAACGAACCATTTCCATGATGGAATGATTCCTCCTTTCAGCAACTCCATTTCTTTGAGGAGTATAAGCGATAGTTAAGCTGTCGTGTGATCCCATTTTCTTTCAAGAACTCAGAGAATTCTTTAGAGGTGAACTCCCCCCTCGATCTGAGCGGAGGGTCTTTATAGAAGTCCTTGACTCCTTTTCAACAGATTTCTTGAATTGTTGAAAGAAGCCAAATGCTTCAGATTTCAGTTGAAGAAAGAATACCCACATCTTTCGTGAGTAATCATCTATGAATAACTAAAAATACCTCTTACCCCCATAACTGTTGGGAGTGAAGGGACCGCACAGATCGGTGTGAATCAACTCCAGAGGTTTCTTTGCTCTTGTAGAGCTCCTTTCAAAAGGCACTCTATCTTGCTTTCCTGCCAAGCAATCGAGCAAACTGGTAAAGTGGTAGAAAGGGAAGGAAGACCTTTTACCATTTCATACTTACTTAACTCAAGTAAGTAACCAGAACTCAAATGTCCATATCTCTTGTGCCATAGGGAAGTTGCCTCCTTTGTAGAGGCTGTCATGGCAACATGTGGAGTAGAGATAGCATCTAAGGCAAATAAGCCATGCTTATATGAAGTAGTGGCAATGTTCTTACCCCTCCTGGTAATAGAACAACACTTCTTGCCTCCCTCAACACTAAAGTGCACAACCATATCTTTGTCCAGAATCTGTGTGACTGACAACAAATTGTTTGCCAATCCTGGAACATAGAGAACTTTGTCAATCTGACACTTGCCATCAGGAAGAGTGACTGAAATAGTACCTTCTCCCTGAACCTTGTAGGTTTTATCATCAACAATAGTGACAGGTTTGCCCTCTTTGGCCTCAAAAGACTCAAACCATGATTTGTCACCAGTCATGTGCTTACTGGCTCCAGAATCAACATACCAGATAGGATCCCTCTGCTTGGACACTTGTGGTAGTCATGAGAACTTTGTGGGCTCTCTCAGAATCCATGTCGGATTCTTCAACAACAACATTCACTTGTTGTTTGTTCTTTTGTGGTTTGTTTCGGCCTTTCTGTTTTGATTGTTTATTCTTATGCCAACATCTGTTTGTATCATGACCTTCTTTGTCACAGATCTTGCAATAGCGCTTTTTCTGTTGAGGTTGTTGAGTTTGTTTCCCTTTTGAATCCTTTTGTGAATTCCCTCCCTTCTGAAAATTACCCTTCTTCTGGTTCTGCCCTTTCCTGTTGATGTAGAGGGCAGTGTTAGAAGAATCATCTCGTTGTAGTTGGCGTGCCTCCTCCTCTTGAAGCATATTAACCAATTCTACAAAAGTAACTTTTCGTTGTGACACCTGAAGGGAAGTAATCAACACCCGATAAGAATCAGGTAAAGCTCTCAATACAATTGAGGTAAGGAGCTTATCTTCAACTGGTTCTCCTAAAGAATTCAACTTTGCTTTCAATTCTAACACTCTGCAAAGAAAAAATTCAACTGTCTCCCCCTGCTTCATGCTTAGACTGTGTAATTGAGATTGAAGAAATAGAATAGTGGAATCATTCTTTCCCTCATAGATAGTATTAAGGGCATCCCATGCCTCTTTACTATTTGCACAATCGACAATATGGGGTTGAACTTCATCAGCCACAGCAAGCAAAATGAGCACCTTTGCTTTGCTGTCTAGCTTGTCAAAGTCTCTTTGAGCGAGTAGATGGAGCTGTAGCACCAGCAACAGATGAAGGTCTTGTTGTTGCTCCAGATACAACATCCCATAAGTCATCCATGACTAGGATAGCCTTCATCTTGTTTTTCCATGGTGTGTAATTAGGACCTTTCAACAACTGATGAGAATCGGTCATTAATTTTGCAGACATGGTGAAGGTTCCTTATAACACCAATTGGTCCCCCTTTCGATATACCTTTTGCTAGGCCGATATACCGTACAAAATACCCGCCCTTACGTGAGGGAAACTATAGGTATTTAGAAAGATCAAAAAAAATCACCCGCCCTTACGTGAGGGAAACTATAGGTAATTTTTAGAGATCATACGATACGTGGAACTTAAGCGATGTCGAAAGGGAATAGTCTTGTTGATGGCACCTACCATAGAAAGTCCTCAATCCTCATGGGTGGGGCGAAAATCCCCCTAAACACTTTGGATATCAGAACTTTCGTCGGGATTTACGCCTAAACACAAGAACTATTAGGGAAGTGGATGGAGTAAAAAAATGCAAAATGGCAAACTTATCTCTCCCAGACGATTTATAGAGAACAAGCTCAGACGTCGTTTTGGCGGCTATATTAGGTGGCGGATACAGTAGCGCAATCACGACAGCTTTACCCGTAAGTGCTGGCCAGAGGTATCACAAATACCGAACAGCTGCGAGTGCAATAAATTGCACGGATGGGTTTTAATTATTCCGGGGACTTAGGAGTGAATTTCATTTTAACTTTTAATGTTATAGTGCAAAAAAATGAAATATGCAACATACAACATAAAAGTGCCCACAGAAATAACCCACTAGGTGTCGGGCGCAGCCGAAAATGCACCTTTACAATAATGCCAAAATTGCTTTTCAAAAAATTACTCACTTCCCCCCTGTGATTTTTGGAAAAAAAATACCCCCTAAAAAATATCTTAACAAAGCATTTTTTTTATAATTATTATATATTTTTAAAGTTAAAAAAAAATAATTTTAATTTATATAGTTTTAAAAACTATGAAAATATAAATTAAAATCAAATTTTAATTTATATAGTTTAAAAAACTATAGAAAAATAAATTAAAATTAAAATTTTAATTTAACTAAAAAAATAATAATTAAAAAAAAACTTTGAAATTTTTTTTTTTACCTTTTTTTCTCCAAGGGGGAGTCGGCGGGATTTGAACCCCCGACCTGCAGGCTCCCTGAGCCTTACCGCACAATCCACCACCAGGTGGACTAGCGGGCTGATCCGAAAGGATCAGGGACCCCCTCCTATTTGAGGAGGGTCCCCAGCCCTTTGCCCGTGCGCGGCCGCCGGCCGCAGCTCCCTCTGTGGCTGCCTCCGCCAGGTGGCCGCAGCTGCCCCCTCCTCTGCTGCTGGTCGTGGCGGCATCCGCAGTGCGCGGCTGCAGCAAGCGGCTCTGCGGCTGGACGACCCGCGATGCGACGAGCGGTCGACGGTTGGACAGCCCAGGCGGCTGCTGCTGCAGTTGGCCGCGACGGTCGTGGCCGTGCGTCACGCGCACGACGTAGGGAAAGGGGAGAGGGGGGGGCGACGCGCCGTGAAAAAATATCACGCGACGGCGGGGGGGGGGAGGCGTCGCGTGATAAAAATCACGCGACGGCGGGGGGGGGTAGTGATGGCGGGCGCGCGTGATTAAAATCACGTCGCGACGGGGGGAGGGGGAGGGACGCGAATTTTATTTTAAAAAATCACGCGCGAGGGGGGGTGATTTTAATAGGCGGGGGGGGCTCTGGGAAATTAGTGTTGGGAAAAAAAAATGCACAGGAGGTGCGTAGCACAGGGGGGTCTGTGTTTTTTTTTTTTAAATGCGTGCTCAGCAAAAACACGCACAGACCAGCGCTGGGAAATAAAAATTTTCCAGACCAGCGTTGGAAAAAAAACAGACCTGCAACCTTCCTTTCCAAAAAAAGCTTTTCTCCCGACAAGACCGAGCTTCCGCCTCCTCTCTCTCTCACCCTTATGGCTCTGATGCCATGTTGAAATGCGAACTGTATTTCATTATGGAAGCAGCATTTAAATAATACATTTGCAGCTTAAAATAAACCCGGAGGTTGTGGAACCACCCGAGGTAAAAATAGGGATTGTTATAGAAAATAACAATACGCCTAAAATGAAAACTAAATAATGAAATAAATAAGATATCACTAAGATATGCTAACAGATTCTAGAATTCATATTTAAGACATCAATGAAGAGTTGAAGGGACAACCTTCATGGCATGAATCCAAGGGCATCTAGGAATAATATTGAAAGAAGTTGGACAAGATACTACATAAAAGATATTGTTAAGGATTTTGGGTCCTACTTTAAGGGGATGGAAGATAATGCTATAGGAATATTAGGCTTCATTATTGAAGGATTTAATGATCACATCAAATTGTTTTAGGTCATCTTCCCTTAATCCAAATTTTTGGATGAATTAATAGGTACATATATTGAGGGATAACCATTGTATACCAACATTCTCTTGATAAAATTATCTCCAATATAGCCAGTGATATAAAGGAGGGAATCCCCTTGTAAGGTCATGGGAGGAAGATCATCTTCATAAAATAATATATGATGAACCCCAAGAGTACCAATGACATTAGTTAGGTTGTTAGGTGGGAGATCTTATGAGACAGAATGTTGGCTTAAAAGTTTGATTAAGGATTCTCTATGGATAGGGGAAGTCTGGAGAAGTTCTTAGAGGGAAATATTAGTTGGTGTACTAGGTAGTTAATGTTTAAGATCAAAGGAGGCTTTCGATTGAGGTTTTAAAACTAATGGTGGTCTATCAATACTTATACCCTTCGTTTGATTGTTTTTCAAAA
This sequence comes from Wollemia nobilis, assembly GCA_028583015.1. Lineage (NCBI taxonomy): Eukaryota > Viridiplantae > Streptophyta > Pinopsida > Araucariales > Araucariaceae > Wollemia > Wollemia nobilis. Next base: position 36,519,228 of record JAQPPZ010015824.1, on the reverse strand, counting down.
TCAAATGTGGTTTAGAGGGTTAACTAGAAGTTGGAGTTGCTTGTGTCTGAGCTTGGTGGGATTGTTGTGTTTGAGCTTGTTGTCTAGTTGTTATTGCTATCATGCCAACCATGTGATCATATGGAGGTGGTACAACATGATAGGAAACTTGGTTAGTTGCTTGTTGCTCATGGTTGGGTAGAGGATTTTGAAATATCCCCATATCTTGGTTAGTGGATGGAGCAAGTTGGGAATCACCTAAAACAAGGTGATTCTCATCTATTAAATCTTGGACTACATGCTTAAGTCTCTTACATCGATTAGTAAGATGTCCATATACTATATGGTTGTCACAATGTTGATCTGGTTTATACCACATAGTCATTGTATCTAGTTGCCTTATATTGGGTAACTCGATCATCTTGGCTTCTAAAAGTTTTTTGAGGATGGACAATAAAGGTTGGTTGAGTTTTGTGAAATTCCTTGGTAGAGGTCTTTGAGGTTTACTGAGAATCAATTTTTGCAAGGTACTTGCTATGTTTACATTGTTGGTTTGTCTATTGTTGGTGACTCCATCACCTACCACATGCTTGTTCTTATACTATGGTTTTGTTGTCCTTTCATCTTCTTTTCTAAGTTTTAATTATCTCCTTCTAATAAGGGCATTTTCTACTCTTCTAGCTAAGTCTACTACTTGGTCAAAAGACGTTACGATTGTAGTCTCTAACTCATAAGAAATTTGTTCCTATAAATTATTGATGAAAAGTTCTAATATATCCCTAGGAGGTGGGGTATATTGTAGTTATCCAACTAGTCCTCTCCATTGGGATAGGAAATCCGAAAAACTCTCATATTTAGTTGGGTTAAGAAGGTATAGATCTTGAAGAGTAACTCTCTAGTTTCCTCAAAATTCCTTAGAGAGTGGTGGGGTAGTTGATAGTACCACTTTAAAGCTACTCCTTCAAGAATATTAGGGAAATTTTTTAGTAACAACATGTCATCATAAGTAATGTCATGACAAGTTGTTCTAAACATCCTTATATGTTCAATTGGGTCTTTTGTTCCCTTATAAATTGGCAATATTGGTGCAGGAAAATTCTTGGGATGTGGCCTAGCTACCACTATAGGGTCTAAGGGTTGGTTGCATATTTCTCTATAAAAATAAGTAAATCTAGGTGCTTGTAATGTGTCCATTCTTAGAGCAAGTTGTTTTACTACAGATGTCAAATTTTAAATTTCAAAGTTGTGTAACGACGCAAAAGGTGGTGTTGTTGGTATGTTTACTCCAAAATTTCATAAAGGTGGGTTATATTTATTTGTCATAGGTTGTTGATATAGGACTTGGTTTAAGTTTGAGGTATTTACACTATTATGAGAAGGATTGTGAAAAGGGGGATGTTGTGTAGTATCTTATGGAGGAATATGATTAGTAGTCGATGGAATAGAAGAACAATTGTTGATGTTAGGAGGAAAAGAAACATTTGGATTAGAAGAAATATTTTTATTATAAGGGTTTGAAGGAAAATGATTGTGATTGTGAAGAATGCTGCTAGTCAGAGGTAGTTGAGAGATTCCTCAAATATCGGTTGTGGTAATAGTAGCATAAGATGGATTGTGGAATGGATTGATATTATGATTTCGAGAAGACTATTGAAAAAAAGGATTAAGATGGTAAAGAACTGGGATGAGAACTGTGTTGAGGATGGGGCAGTCCAACTTCGTTGAGGTGGATGTCCTTTTCTAAAATTGTAGACATGATTTATTTATTCTGCCTAAAGAAATTTATGATATGATCATGTGATTTAAAAGTGAGTTGGCCATGAGGCCCTTCCATTGGATCATAATTATCATTGGCTGATATGTCATCATCATGTTTTATATTGGGGTTTTCCCATCAAGTTGATCATCAACATTCCACAAGGTATTTTCACTTGGATCCAATATATTTCTCTTACTTCTAAGGGTAGGTTCCATGGTTAAAGGAAAGATGACTAGAAAACTATCTATTCTAGATGCAAAAAGATGCACATTATTAAATATTTAATTTAATGATCTAATCTACACACACAATTTTAAGTGGTTTTATTTAAGTTTTAAAAAAAACTTGAAAGGAAGGTTTTCTAATGGCCACTAAGGACGTGTTCATGTTGGGTTGACCAAAATGTGAGAAGGTTCCCATGAATATCTCAATGGATCTGTAGGGGCTAAAATCTCCACGAGGGTTGTCCTAACCTTAGGCTAGGTGATTATGGGGTTTTGGAGGTTCACCGAGAGTGTTTTAAAGACTCACTCCAAGTCTAGGGGTGGTTGATGTGTAAATTGCACAATCATATAAGGTTTAGTCTAAAATAAAAGGAAAACTAGGATAACTAATTGAAATACTATAAATATGCGAGAAGTAAATAATGTAGTAAACAAGAGCTATCCTAAAATGATTCTTTATTTGAATGATAACTAATCCTAAAGTACAAAAAATAAATTATTTTCTCTTTTGAGCAAGGGGCCAAGGAAAGTACACAAAAAAGCTAACCTAATGCACAACTATATGCATTTCAGTTTAAACCTAGGAGACAAAACAAAATAGATTTGTTAAATTATTTAATATTAAATGCTTAATATTCCTTTTAACTTATAAAATAAAAACTAATATTATTTCTTAATATCTTCATCAAAAGCCTTAATGACCAATTATCCTACCCCTTAGAAAAATCTAGAGTGTGTACCCTCCAAGGTGCAATTGACTTAGCCACACGTGTGGAGGTTGCCCTTAATAAGAGAGGGCAATTAGGGGTATGGAAAGACATAAATTTTTCTCCCCTTCAACAACAATACCATAACTTACCCTTGTCTAGGCATTTTCATGCAAGATTAGGCCTATCCCCTGCTTTAATTTTAACCAAGTTATTAGAAGCCAAAATGATTAATCTCCCATCTCCCAAACCTACTACATCTCAAAAACAATCTTCACACAAATATTGTGCTTTTCATCAAGGTCATGACCACTCAACTAATCAATGCAAAACACTTTGAAATCATATCCATGACCTTATGCAAAAGGGCCAACTTGTCCTTAATCATAAATATTTCTAAGATGCACCATCGCCCCCTAAATTGCAAAATTATCTTCCATTTCTAAATTCTTCACCAACACCCATTGTTAGTGGTCCAAATCCAATTAGCTAGAACATGCCTACTTAAAGGGGCTATGACCAAGTTCAAAAATCATCTTTAACAAATTCATCTACTTCATTCTCCATGTGTTTTCTCATCAAAACATGACCATATAGAGCTCTACATAGTTATCATTTTTTCTCATCAATCTATTTGGCGCTCTTACATGATCCCACATATTTGCTCGAGCTATGACCAAGTTCAACAATCATCTTTAACAGATTCATCTACTTCATTTTCCATGTGTTTTCTCATCAAAAATTGACCATATAGAGCTCTACATAGTTATCATTTTTTCTCATCAATCTATTTGGCGCTCTTAAATGAGCCCACATATTTGCTCATCTCTTTGTTTGGCGCTCTTAAATGAGCCCACATCTTTGCTCATATCTTTGTTTGGTGCTCTTAAATGAGCCCACCATTTTACAATCACAAGCTATCAAGGTTTTTTCATGCACTCTCACCAAAGGGGCATTCCACCTTGAAGCTTTTGCACACACTAAGCACAAATCATGCTTCTCTTCTATCTCATATATTCCTTGATCTTGAAAGCATAATAATTCATCCAAATTTTCTCCAAGTCAAGGGATATATTCTTTCTCCTCTTTCTCTTAATCTCCTGTATATCCTTTTATCCTTTGAAAGTTTTAAATCATTTTTCCTTTTTCACTAAGACAAAAGATTTACACTTATTCTTCTTTCATACTTTGCACATATCACCAGAAATACTTTCTTCTTATGATTTTACTATTTTCTTCTATTCTTTATCTATCTTGCTTGTATCTATCACATGCACACACACACTTTTGCTTTGCTCAACTACTTATATTTTTGTGAGCACCACACCCCTATTGGGTAATGCTTCACTTCTGACCACATACAAGCACCACATCCCTATCGGGTAACGCCTCACTTTTGACCATCTGTAAGCACCACACTCCTACAGGATAGCTCCATTTGCTCACCACTAGCAATCACACACCCATGGTGGGTATCGCTCCACCCTTAATCATTTACGAGCACACATCCTCGATGGATATCGCTCCACATTTGGTCACTAGCGAGCACACACCCACAACAGGTATCACTCCACCTTTGGTCACTAGCAAGAACACACCTATAGCGGATATCACTCCACCACTTTTGACCATCTACAAGCTTACATATATATATGATATCACTCCATTTTTTGACCATTTTCTAGCACACGGGTATCACTTCACCCATAGTCACTTGCGAGCACACATCCTTCCCAAGTATCACTCCATCTTTGTTCTTTGTTCATCAATATTTTGCTTGGACTTATGTCATTGTGATCACACCGATCTCTCTTAATCTACGCTGACTCAAATGGCATAGTCTAATCACCTCTTCATTTTGTAGCCTTCTTTCTTTCTTCTTTCATCTCTTTCTCCTCTCTTTTTCTCATTGTTTCTTCCATCATTTTCTTTACTTAAATATAATAATCTAATAATCATAAAACATCTCACATCTACCAATCTATTCATCAATCCCCAACTAGGGGCATCAATCATTTCTTTCATTTTTCATCTCTCCTTATCACTTCATCTTCCCTTTATTAATCCTTGGTCAATCTAATCATATCTAATCCTTCTCAATCTTCATCAAGTCTTTCTTCCTCAACCCCAACCTAATCAAGTTTCATCAATTCAAATAAGTTTTCCCTCCAAAACTCGAGGGCGTATCATAGTATGGGGGCATACATGCATACAATTTATGCATGAGCAATCATTTTTCACACCATCCCCTCTACATTGGCTTTTCAAGCAGCCAAAATCTCCCCACCATAAAAATTGGTACACAACTATTTTTTATGCATTCATTGTATAATGTATAAATAAAAAAGGGGGCAAAGTGTAGACACTAAAAATTGACCCACTTTTCATCAATTCACCCTCATACATAGACCATCTAATCAACCAAGCTAAATTCACCTTTCAAAGACCTAAATTTGAGCATTTATTGCTTCAAAAGTAAGGTCATCTTTGAGCCAGATTTTCCCCTATCAAATCTTCTTCGATTTTCTCAGAATTAGAAAAGAGCTTTTCGTTGAATATAGGTTTGCCTATATTCTGACATCATTTGGTCCCCCAAAATGCAAAAAACCTACACATGGATCTAGATACATAAATTTCATGCCCCATAAACATAGGGCGCGAAATCATAAAATTTCAAAATTTCTTTCCTCCCGCTCAGCTAACCTCTGTTAGTGTACCTAGGAATAGATATTTGGGGATATATTATTATATTGTATAAGGGTTGGCATGTGCCACACATAACCCAAGGTTTATTGTATTATAATATTATATTATATAATAATATTATATTATATTAGTAGTAGACTCCCCAAAGTAGAATTAGAAGATGGATTATAAAGAAGAGATATTTGTCATTGTAATCATCATGAAGGATCAATCTTAACTAATCATCTTTGCCCATGAAGTGGCTTATGGGACTTTGCCCTCCTTAAGTGGCACTCTCATCTTGGGAGATCTTGTGGAGTTATTCCTTAAGGAGTATTATTGGTGTTTCCCTACCTTAAGGGTATTATCTATCTCTCTCATTTGTGGATTGTTATTGTGGATAATTATTTGTGGATGAATGATTTGATATTTCTACATATTGGTGAATGATTTCTATTAATGAAAATAAAGTTTTGTAACAAGTGGAATTAGAGCAACGATTTTGGCAAAGTGGGGATTTTTGTTTTGTGGAATTGCAAAATTAGGGCAATTTTTTTTTTGAAAAATTATCTCATCTTTCAGGAGCCATATCTCTACAGTTTTTTATCCGATTCAAACGATCCTTGGATCATTTTGTGAGGAATTTGAAGAGCTTTAAAATGAGTGGTCATATGAAGGAATCCAAGCAATATTGAGGGAGATGCGACCTTTTGAAGTTAGTCATCTAGAATAAGGGTAGTGACGAATTTTTCAAATCACAAATTTTTTGGAAGATAAAATTTGTTAGTTCGAGTAAGCAAATCAGTGCAATTTATTTTGTTTGGAAGAAAAATTGCAGATCTAGTTGTTTATGGTAATTTTAGCTTTCATTGAGGCATGACATATATTCTCATAAAACCCTAGAGAGATATATTTTCATAAAACCCTAGTTTTCATTGAGGCATGATATATATTCTCATAAAACCCTAGGTTGCATTGGGACACCAACTATGGAACTACAAAAGTTTTCTAGGAGAAGAGATATTGATAATAGAGAATGGTGGAAACTATTTAAATCCTTGTATTCTAATAATTATTTTTGGAGCCTCATGCTTCCTTGTGATCTTGGAGGAGAAGCTCTCTCTTGGTTTTATAGTTTTAATAGTGCCCATAATTATAAATTCACTTGGGATGAAATGGAGCATGCATTCTTGAGTAAATGGGACCCATATAAAAAGATAGCTAGTTTGAAGGTCACCATTAAGGGATATGTAGAAGAAATAAACATGCTTCATAAAGAACAAAAGGAAATAAAATGAGACTATCCAATTTCAAAGAAATGGTAGAAGATTAAAAAGATATTAGTATGCAGACAGACGAAACCATACCTTTGGTAGCAGATAAGTTAAAAAGTGGACAAAGGGATTTGTTTGAATCTAAAAGGTCTATTTTACAGGTTCATGGATGCATTCAAAAGGAAAATGTTATTGTTTCCATTAACCCTAGCAACAAATATAATTTTATTAATATTGCTTTGGCTAAGAGGTTGCAGGTTCAAGCAACAAAAATACAGGACATACAACTTGAGGGTGAGAATGTTCAGATTTTTGAATATTTGAAGATCACCATGCAAAAATATGTTTTACATTCAAATTTTTATGCTATTGAGATGGATGATGTTGATATTGTCCTTGGTTATCCTTGGTTGGATTCTTTGGGTATGGTTAACATTAATGTGCAAAAGAAGTTTATGAAGTTATGGTACAAGAAAAAGAAGATAACATTGCAAGATATTTCTCAACTTAAGGAGCAAGGATCCAAGGAAGACCAAGAAGTGGTTACAGAGAAACAAATTGAAGAACCTGAAAATGAATCCAAGAAGGCAATAGCAGCAACAGATTCCATGAAATAAGCAGTAGCAATCAAGCCCATGGAAATAATAGTAGTAGAGTCCAAGGAAGCTTTGATAGAAGAGCACAAGGGCACACCAAACAAAGGGAACATGAAAGAACAATGTGTAGAAGAATTTACAATAATGGAGCCAAATGTTGAGTAGTCAAAGAAGGTAGAACATCGAGTTAAGGTTGCACCATATCGCCATCCACACCACCATGATCGACAACAATCTTGGAGGCATGGCTCAAGGCAACATCATTATGATTCTACATGGAATCAAGGAGGCACCAAGTATGGCAGTTTTTGGCAAAGAAAGCAGTGATCCAAGTTTTCAAAGTGGTGAATTAGTAGCAAGAAGCAAGTGGACCCATCATTCAAATTAGCAAAATACAGCAACAGAAGCGTGGAGCCAACGAAGCGGATTTGGATACTCAAGTGGCAAAAGGGCATACTAGCATCAACAACGACCACCACCAATCAATGTTTCACTAGGATGGATGAATGATCAAGATTGGTACCAGTTGCTAACATTACTTAGCAAATTATATTATCTTGTTTCTTCATATGTTTCGAGGACAAAACATTTGTGAGGGTGGCATGTTAGGGTACCTAGGAATAGATATTTGGGGATATATTATTATATTGTATAAGGGTTGGCATGGCCCACACATAACCCAAGGTTGATTGTATTATATTATAATATGATATTATATTAGTAGTAGGCTCCCCAAAGTAGAATTAAAAGATGGATATATAAAGAAGATATTTGTTACTGTAATCATCATGAAGGATCAATCTTATGTAATCGTCTTTGCGCACGAAGTGGCTTATGAGACTTTGCCTCCTTAAGTGGCACTCTCATCTTGGGAGATCTTGTGGAGTTATTCCTTCCTCAAGGAGTATTATTGGTGTTTCCCTACCTTAAGGGTATTATCTCTCTCTCTCTCTCATTTGTGGACTGTTATTGTGGATAATTATATGGATGAATGATTTAATATTTTTGCATATTGGTGAATGATTTTTTTTAATGAAAATAAAAATCCGTAACAACCTCCGACGCTTATTTTCACGAATTTGCAATTAGCCTTAGTCGATCTTGAAATCGAGATTCCAAATTTGCGATCGGTCTGAGACGATTGCGAAATTACAATTTTTTTAGGGTTTTTCTCTAAACCCTAACCCTCAAGCCGAACTTGCCCTTTTCAAACCCTAACCCTCAAGCCGAACTTGCCCTTTTCAAACCCTAACCCTAGTTTTGACAAAATATTTTCCCGCCTAGCCTTCAAAGCTCATATAAATAGAGGCATTGAGTTCCCTTTTTGACATAAGTGATATAATAACTAAGCAATAAATGATCTACGCATAAGTCATTCATGAGCTACGAATTCATGAACTAGAGAACAACAAATTACTACAACATTTTTAATAGTGAATTTGGTTGCTTTCTGATTGCGCTCAAGTGGTTCTTTGCTCCACCATATCAGGAGGCCTAAAGGAAAGAGGGCTCATCCTAGGGGACCACTCCCCTCTTGGTTGTTATCACTTCCCCTTTTGGCTTTTGCTTAGTTATTGTTCTATTTCCTTTTCCTATAGTTGTAGTTTCCTCTTTATTCTTTTAAGTTTATTCAAAATTAACCTTATAGTCTTAGTTTTTAGTTTCATTTCTTGTTTATCTACTTAGTGTACCTTGTTCTTCCTTTGTTAGCTTTAGTTTTATTGTTTGTAATTTGTATACTTCTCTCTCTGCTTTATAGCTTTTATTTTATGTTTTAGTATTTTGTTTTGTCACCTTAGTATATCTTGTTCATCTTTTCTAGCTTTGTCTTTGTTGTTTGCAATTTGTTATAGTGCCATCTTGGAGAACACTAATGATATTTAAAAACTTTATCTCCATTTGTTTTCTTGAGTAGAATCATAGAAAAACATTTTATTTTTGAATATGTACAAAACTCATCATTTATATTGCAGTTAGATATTGGATAGAAACAATTTTGTTGAATCATTACTAGTTTTGTTTGATGATATATGTGAATAATGGATTTCTAACAAATATTTTCTGTTAAGTCATGGGGACGATGAGTCTTTAAGCGGAAAAGTATGTCATATCCAAAAATTAGTAGGTTAAATGAAATTATTTATTTAATTTAAATTAATGATTAGTTAATTTTATTTTATGTCCATTATTAACAATGAAATGATATTGACTAACTTGAAAAAAAAAAATCAAGTGCTGACATGTCACCCTCTTGGAGGCAAAAGAGGGAAGATAGCATCTTGGAGGGGGCGACAAATCTAAGGCAACTAAATAGATCACAAAGACTTGAACACCACTTGCATGTGCATGGAAGCATTAGATGTTAACTAGATACATAAATTGTTTGTTTGTACATTTTTAATGAGGTTTGTTGGATAAAAAGAATATTTGTCAAAGTTCTAAGCCGACATTGGTTTGGATGCATTGAGTGGATTGTTTTATTTAAATGAATGAGCTTTATTCTTATTGTTTTAAGGAATGAATAGCATGGAAGACCCATCCTTGTGTTTGTTTGATAAAGAGTGGTTTATTTTTTCGTGGGAAGAGGGTATTTTTTTTTTGCCTTTTCCCTTATTATTAAAGGCTTCACGTTCACAACTTAAAAAAAAAAGGGTAAAAGAGTTCAATTATGTCATGTTTGCCCCGAAGAGAAGTCCTTTTATTTCAACTACCCTTAGGGCACAATATGTTTTCAAGAATGGCAACCCCTTGGAGGGAGAGTGGTCAGGTATTTTTAGGGTTTTAGGAAAAGAGATTTGTCATTGGTTTGGTGTGATGCTACTGGCTTTGTATCCATGCATTCTCTTGGTAACTAGTCCGATTCAGGAGGGTATTAAACAGGGTTCCACGGGGACATGTCCTCCCCCCTGGGGAACGCGTCCCCCCGTCCCCTGCGTCCCCAAGGACAGGGGACGGCATGGGGGACGTTTCCCCCCGTCCTCCTTTTGGGGGACGGTAGGGCAGCCGTCCTCAAGACTGTTGGCCGTCCCCGAGGACGCCCAACCGTCCCCCAAAAGGAATAAAAAAAAAAGATATAAACTTAAATTTAAAAAAAAAAAAAAAAAAGGCTGTCATATTTGAACAATTAGGAGTGACTGTCATTTCTTACATGGTGGGAACTGAACAATGGTGGTTGTCAATGTTTAAATATCACTTTAGTGATTGGACAGCAGTGCAGAATTGCTAGACTGAACAGTAAAGCTGTCTTGTTTTTATAATTTATATTGAGGGTTGTAAACTGATGACTGTCTTGATTGACCATTGATAGCTGAAAAAATAGATAACTATCTTGCCTGAACAGAGAAAAGTGAAAACCAATGACTATCTTGCTTGAACATTGATGGCCAAAAAGTAAAAACTGAGAACTGTCTTTGTTTGAACATTGGTGACTGAAAAAAAATAAAAAAATGGTCTTTGCTTGAACATTGGTGGCTTTAAAAATGATGATTGTTATTGTTTGAATGTTAAAAGCTGAACAGTGTGGCATTCATTACTTGAGCAATAGCAACTATTTTGGTTAACTATTAGAGATTGCACTTGATATCCTTGGCTGAACCTTCAAGTTACATTTGTTGAAATGGCTGCACTTAGTAATAGGCTAATATCTGAGTTTATTTCAGATTGAAAATTGTTTTAAGAACATGCATACTTTTTAGTATTTTTCATTTTTGTCGTGTGTAGAATTTGTAGATTATTCTAAAAAAAATTATAGTATTTAATCAGTCATCCCCCAACGATCCCCCAACCGTCCCCTAAAATCGGCCTGCCGTCCCCTGCCGTCCCCGAAACGCGTCCCCCCATCCCCCCGTCCCCCAGGCTCGTGGAACCTTGGTATTAAACCAATTTTACTATCTTCTACTTATTAAAAAAGAAAACCCTATTATGGATGGGGAGCAAGAATGAAAGGTTGGAATAAAGGAAAGCATGGAGCAAGTAGTATAAGGGCAAATTTGGTCACAAGTCAAGTTTCCATTCATGAGTAGAATTATTGAAAAAAATAAAAATAAATGTTCATAGGTTTTCATTATTATAGCAATTTGATTACCATGTCTTGGGAAAATGAAGAAGAAATTTTAAGGGTTCTATTTATTGCTTTCAATTGGTTTGTGAGTTTTGCATTTTCATTGTTGTAATGTAATGCATGAAGTCCTTGGACGGAATTTTCCCTTACTATATATTTTTGAACTGCATGTAGGATTATTTGCTAGTATAGAATCATTTCATGACTAAAATTTATCAAAACTAAGGAAAAACTTGTTTTGCCTGGTTATTTTCAACTTGGCATTTGATTTTGATAACCACAATTGTCCTAAGGGATTCAATGAGAGTTCCAACGCAAATCCTTGGTTGGTTTTATACTTATGCTTGGAGGAATGTGGTTGAAAACCAAGTTTGATGTTGATGCATTTGTTCAAACATTATTTAAACCTAGCTCTACTTTGGAGAAATCTTTTGGGTTTCACCGCTAAACCTAACCTATTTAAGTTGGCTGTTTCTGCTCGATTTTGGACATTGCCTTCTGGTTGCAAGAATTTTGTTATACATTTAATTAGGACTTCGAAAAATCCATAATGGTTGCACTTAGATTTATTATTTGTTTTATTTGACCTTATTCACATGAGAATACTACCCTGCGTATTACATCTACAGAAGAAGGAAAAATATTTTAGAAGGGTTTTGGACCAAGTTTTCTCCTGAGACTAACTATCCTGGAAATATTGTCAAAAGTATGTTGTATACTGTCATACCCTATTCTCCTGCAAAAAGCATAGGCTGCTAAATTTATAACTTTATCGAGTTCATGAAAGCTTTGAATGCTTTGTTCTAGATTGGCTCATGAAAATTTTAGGACTACTTTCAAAATGAATTTTTAAATATCTTGAAATAGAATGCATGAAAGTTAAGCTTAGTAACTGTAATCTTGACCGTTGCATGGATGAGAACTGTGGCTATAGTTATCGACTGTTCTGCTGGCATTGAAATTGTTCACTCTTGGGACTGGGGAATGTACTCCATTACAGTACTATCATAAATGACTAAAAAGATCATTTCAATCCTGTGATTATAAAATGTGTGAATGGTTTGCTTGACTGGAGGAATTTGTTTTGATGACTGGTTTACTTGGCTTTTCTTTTCTTTTTTAAAAAGCATTGACTGATCTGCTGGACTGCAGAATTTTTTTTTAAAAGATTGAATTATTGGGATGTAGCAAGGCTCCTTATTGTTTTAAGTGACTGTTTGCATGGATGGAAATTGCAAATACTTGTTGTAAATAAAAGGATTTCATAGGCCTAAGCAGTTAAGACTTCACCTATATGAACCAAGTTACTTGGTTGTACTTCTCAAAGCGAAATTGTGCGATGCTTTGCTTAATTTGGGGTATTTAAAGACTGGGGAAACTATTGAATACATTTCATATGATTGCATGAATTGACTGTTACACTTAAGACTATAAAATCAGTTGAAAATTTTATCCTAGATAGATAGAGAGAAATGGTTTAAGAAATAAACCAGTGCACCATGAATATCGGTATAATATGTTGTATTGTATTGGAGAACTAGGGTCGTACAATCATGGTTAAGGTGCATATATATCAGTTGCATCCCAGTAATGCAAGTTGATCTCTGAACTACATCTAGTATGAGTATATACTCATTGATATTCATGGAAGTATGCATGGTGAAAATTTTATCCAAGATAGATAGAGAGAAATGGTTTGGGAAACAAACCAGTGCACCATGAATATAGGTATAATATGTTGAATTGTATGGAAGAACTAGGGTCGTACAATCATGGTTAAGGTTATTATATATATGCACAGCAGTTGCATCCCAGTAATGCAAGATGATCTCTGAACTAATTCTAGTATAAGTATATACTCATTGATAGTCATGGAAATATGGATGGATACATTGCATATGTTGGTCTCTCTAGCTGGGTTGGTTCTACATATCTGCCCTTCCACGAACAGTCAGAACTTCACTATGTGAAGTTGAGATGGGGACATTTGGTCAAAAATCACTTGGTTGGGCAGTAAAGAGCTCAAATGATGTCGTCTCTCCTTTGAGCAGTGGCTCAAACAAAAACAGACATATGTATTGAAAGGAAAAGTTGTATTAAAATTGTTGTCTATGATTTGTAAAGGAAGGCAGGATGAATTTACATTCTTATATTTATTGTTTGATAAACAAACTATATGACTATAAATGTTGCTACTTGGTATGAAAGTAACTTTGTTGAGATCTTGTGATCATTCCTTTCCAGTTGGATAAATAGAATATCAGTGAATGTTATGTAATCAATTCAGGATGGAAAGACAACACTCTATTGATAGATAGATATTGTTGACATTCTTTGGTTGTAAAGTTTTATTTCATTTGTCTTAAAACTAGAAGCATGGAATATAATTATAAGCAAGTAAAAGCTTGACTGCCATTAAATCTGTTGTACATTAGTCAGTCACATTGTGAAGTAACGTGTACCTGATCTCTAGGAATTGAACCAAACTTTTCACTTATTGAAATTGCTAATCTTGATATAACTGTACTCCCTGGTCAAAACTGCACTAATTGTTGATCTTGATATGACTCTACTCACTGGTCAAAAACTGTAGTATTTGCTGAACTTGATATGACTGTACTCACTAGTCACAAACTGCAATATTGCAAAGGATCCACATGTTGATATAAAAACTTTCTTTTTAAATGAAATCTAAAGTAGTTGTACTTCCTAGATCTTTAAACTTGTGGGCTGCAGTTAAAGATAACAGGTACATAGAACAAAGTGACTATCTTTAACTATTCGGTAATGAACTTCAAAATCAGTTTGATGTTCTTTCAAAAAATGAGCCTAAATGTAGGTTAAAATCTTGTTTTATACATGGCTACATTGGCATGAAGTATTACTTTTTTGGATAAATACCCGACACTTAATAATGTATCATCCAAATATTCTTGATATGATACCTTCAGGGTCCAAGGATGGTTGTAGAGAATGGAGAAAGATTCACCAAGTCCAGAAAGAAAACAAATCTCTTGGATTGGTGACGAAAAGAATCCTGATATCATTTTTAAATTTTAGAATGATATGGACTTAAGGAAATCATCCAGCATGAAATAATTAGTTTAGAATGTTTGTTGAAACTTAATTAGAATGATTTAATATTTTGATAAATGGGAAAATTTAAAAAGAAAAATTTATGGTTATTTTTATGAAACTGTAATAAAGATTTTGTTACACATTTGATTGAACTTGGGTCTCCACTTTGAGAGGCCAAGTATTTTACCACTTTATCTCATGCCATTTTATCCCAAGGTTCACCCTTGGGATTTGCACCTTGGTCTATGGTGTGGAACGGCAAAATGTTAACACATGGAATTGAAACCTTGATCCAAGGTCTAAAACTCTTCATTCCCCACCACTTGCCCCAAACCCCATGGGTGAATGTTAAGGGTCATCCATGGGATTGATCTTGGCTTGCAATGTGAAATTATTTATCCCTATCACTTGCTCCAAACCAAATGGACAAAAAGTTAAGGTTCACCCTTGGGATTTGCACCTTGGTCTATGGTGTGAAATTTGTCGAGGGCAAAATGTTAACCCATGGAATTGAAACCTTGATCCAAGGTCTAAAACTCTTCTTTCCCCACCACTTGCCCCAAACCCCATGGGTGAATGTTAAGGGTCATCCATGGGATTGATCTTGGCTTGCAATGTGAAATTATTTATCCCTATCACTTGCTCCAAACCAAATGGACAAAATGTTAAGGTTCACCCATCTGATTTGAACCTCGATTTAAGGTGTGTGTTAGGATAAAATTTTCCATTCTTTGGGATATCAATAATATCCCTACGTATAGGCGAATTGTTATTTTGTTATAACAATCCGCCTATTCATTAGGGAGATTGTTTTTGGCTAATGTTAGCCAATCACTTATGTATTTATACTTTATTGTATAATTGAAATAATTAATGATTGGGTCCATACCAACATTGGTATCAGAGCGGGCGAAAATGGCCTCGCTCAATTTATTTGGCAAAATTGCAGCGATTGGCGATCAATGCGAATTTGGGAAATTCGTTTCTCTATTTCGAATCGATCAATTTTTTTATTTTGCTCATTTTGAGAATCGATGGGCATCTGACGAGATTTGTCTCACGCTGGACAATCAGACCAAGAAGTCGAGATCTGACACGACCTTCAACACAGGCGCAGCGGACCTTGATGCAACCTATTTCAAGATCTGACCTGTCATATTTTGATTGACGTGAGCTGACCTAGGTTTAACGAGACGGATCTATCTTGGAGGAGATCTAATAGTGGACGGGATCTGGCGATTGGACTCCGACCGATGCAACAAGATCCGACACTCAGTGGACCTTGACAGTTTCTGACACAGATCTGACAAAGATCAGTCTCGCAACACGGATCCCAACTCGACTGCGGACTGTGCGAGATCCAACGCGCTACCACGGACTGTGCGCGATTCAACGCGCTAACACCGAGGATGACACAGACAAACGTGACGGACTCTGTCTTGAACACCTGATTGGATTGCAATCTAGGCAGAAGTGATGGACTAGCTGACCAGATCTGATCGGACTCAGCCAAATCGGGATGCGGACGAACCGATCTGCACGTGGACAACTTACTGGTCGAGGAGACTGGACCGTGGTGATGCCGATGCATGGTGATGATTGGACCTGAGGTGGACGACAGTCTTGTGAGGACCGACCGAAGGGCGACCAACTGAATCCTACGACGGATCTAACATCACCAAGGGCGATCCAAGCGATCTGACAAACCTGATCTTGGGCACGTTTTTTGAGACCGCTCAAGTGGACTGAACTGGATCTGATAGCCTCGGATCTGGCTAACTCGATCTGATAGCCCCGATCCCGAAGACCTCGGACTGGCGCGGACACCCTGACCAAGATCTGATGGATACCTGATCAGATCTGACACATAGGACACATTTTTGTAGGCGGGGCGCTGAGTAGACAAATCTGCTGACGTGAACCAGCTGACTGGGCAAATCTGTTGATGTGGACCTGACCAGCTGACTGGGGAAATAAATTGACGTGGACCTGCGGATGGACACCTAGGCGGACACGCGGACAATACTGGTTTCCATACATGTGGCAAATTGCGATTGGGCAAAGCACGCAGGAGGAGCGATTGCCCGAAGGCAATCGAAATAGAAAGTGAGTTATTTTATTTTTAAAACCCCCAGAAGATCCCACAGCATGAATGTGGGATAAAGATCCCAATAATTTTTTATTTTCGTTCGGTGCTCTAGCTGGCTTGGTTTGCCTCCTGTTGGTAAATTTTGTGTGCGGGGGATCACAGGGTCGACTCCCGTCAGGAACATTTTGTTTTTTTCCCGACCTGCGCCCGACAACAGCTTGTAATACGTAGTTTTGGTCTTTCTGTTCACACCAAAGGCGCTAGCGCGGCTGGTTGCTGCCCCAACACTAAGATACTACGTTGTAGGCCTGCGGTTCAAATCCCACGCAGGCCACATCATTTTTTGCAAAACAAAAAACCAAAAAAAAAAATTGAACACCTTTTTGCAAGCACTAAAAAATTGGACAACTTTTTTGAAAACAAAATTGCATTACAAATTTATGCAATATTTATAATTGCTCCATTTTTGAGCGATTTTTGAAAATTGACTAAGAGGCAAATATTGTCACAGCTCTTTTTTGAGGCTTCAAAGCAGCCATTTTTTTGCTGCAGTGCTTGAAATACGGGGGGGGATAGTTATTTCTTCCATAAGAACATATTTTTACAAAAAGGCGGGACAAAACCTTGTAAAAATACTGTTTGGAACAAAGGGATCATTATTTCTTTCATCAAAGCAAATTTTGCAAAAAGGGGGGCTATATTGTAAAGGTGCATTTTTGGCAAAGACCGACACCTTAGACAATTTTTTTGTAAAATTCCTTTGTAAAAGGTGCATTTTCGGCAGAGACCGACACCTTAAAATATGGGCAAATCAAAGAAAAAGAATGCCCCAAAACAAACTGATGCATGTGCAAAATCAATTAAAGGTCCTTACTTTCCAGCAGGGATGGAATGAATGGATTTTTATGAGAATGGAAAATTTCTCACACTACGCAGTGGTGTAAGATTCATTCTTAGAGATTTTGAAGCTTTTGAAGACCTTAAATAAATGGTGCTCTAATCCCTATAGGCGTTGTAAGGGCAATATATATGTCATTGGTTTCACTTGACATTGCCCAACATAAAAAGAAAAGGGACATTAGTGAGGAATCAGACGTCATGCTCCTAATGGTCGATGTTTGTTGTGATACAAGTGACCTTAAGCCCATGGTGGTGAATGCTTGTAGTGACAAAAGTGACATTAAGCCCATGGTGGCGAATGCTTGTTGTGACACAAGCGACCTCATGCCTATAATGGCAGATATTAATTGTAACACAGGTGATCTCATCACAAGGGCAGATTTTGCTTGTGACACTAGTGACTTAAAAGCTGAACATCCTCAAAATGAGCTCCATGATCTCATCAATTGTGACAAATGCCATATTGTTAAAAGCATTGATGAAGATGAAGAACTTGGGTATTTTGAAAAACACACCAAAGGCATTGGATCCAAACTGATGAACAAAATGGGATTCAATGGTGAAAGATTAGGTAAACATGGACAAGGCATTAAAATTCCTATAATGCCAAATGTCAGGCCAAAGAATGAAGGCCTTGGCTATGATGGACAAGCAAGTACCAGTAAAACCATGTTTGTAAAACCTAAATCTCCTACAACTCCTACAAAGCATTGTTGCAATCATTGTGGTAGAACAGGACATGTAGCAGCTAGGTGTTGGAAACTACATCCTTGTGACTCATGTGGATGTACAAATCACTCTACAAATTGTTGGTACAAAGTGAAAATGGCCAAAAAGGTTCATATTGATTGTGGATGGACAGATCTCACACAATGGACCAAAATGAAAGAAATGTTGTATGGCTTCTACAGAAAACCTACAAGCAGATCCAGAGGCAATGGTCTAGAGGCAGATCCACAGGCAGACCCAGAGGTACTCATCCAGAGGTACACCTAGAGCTAGAGCCAGAGCCAGAGCCAAAGCCAGAGCCAGCACACGAGCATCTTTCATTTTTCTCTCCTTCACATTAAGGGGGGGTTATATATGTTATCCCAAATAATGTAATAAGAGCGGATGTTAGGATAAAATATTCCAATTCTTTGGGATATTAATAATATCCCTACGTATAGGCGAATTGTTATTTTGTTATAACAATCCGCCTATTTATTAGGGAGATTGTTTTTGGCTAATGTTAGCCAATCACTTATGTATTTATACTTTACTGTATAATTGAAATAATTATTGGGTCTATACCAACAGTGTGAAACTTCTCTCTCCCCACCCATTGCTTTAAACCTCATCAACTATGCCTATAACAATTGTTATTTTTTCTTTTTGCTTTTTTTTTTCTTTAATCTAAAATTTTGAATTGAAAATCAAGGTCGATATAAATGAATAAGACTCACATTCCGTTATAGGCAAAACACCTATATTATAATTTAAAGACATTTGATATTATGGAAGCTTCCTTACAGTTTGGTCTCCTTATCATATGACCTTTAGAAATTTAAATTTGCCCTGGCTTGGAGTTGCATTATAAACCTCCTTTCTATGTCTTTACTACACATTTTATTTCAATTATACACCTTTGGAATTGTCAATACTTTACTGTCAATGAATAGTCACCTTTACACAATTGCTATTTAACTCATTCATAATTGCTCAACTCATAGCTACTCATTGTAGTCTTAATTGGCATTGATCACCAAACAATCAATGCCACATTAGGATTGTAACGTTTGACATCAATTTTTTTTTCATAATCCTAAGCCATGGATCTACTCACTCTCTAGGCCTGCACAAAAACAAACTCATGGGTAAAAATACAAATCTGGCTTATGTATGGACCTCTCAATTCGATCATGTATTTGATTTTGTAAAGCCTCTAATAAGTATAAGAACATCAGTGTTGACCTTGCTCTAAAACTCCTGAATGGAACTCTTTGTGAAAAGCAAATTTACATTGCAAGTGTTATTAATTGCTGGTATAAGATCTCAAGAGAAGTGTTTAAGACCTCTGTTCCTTCCGAAACAATAATCGGTCGGGTGGATGAGCAACATATTGAAAAGCAAATATTATTTTAACTTGTGTAAGTCTAATGGACATGACAGAACATATGAAAGTTCTCATGATACAGGCATTGAAATATAGTGAATGGCCTTGCTAGATGAATAGTGTAGTCATAATCAGATGGGTGATTAGATATTAAATCTTATTGCCGTTATGCCTAGGCAAAATTCTACATTTCATTCAGCCTTCTCTTCTTGACTTTAAAAAAAAGCTAGATATATCGTGGGATTAACAAGATTTTTAATGTGCACCATGGAACAATGATATCAATTTGTCCATGTTTTGCATGAAACTCATTACTAGAAAAACAAAATATACATCTTCTAATGGATGAGGAACTAGACACGGGGTGTGAAAAAGATTAAAATTTTTAACAAACAAATTCTTTTCAGTATTTGGATACTTTGTTCCTTCACGAATTTTATTTAATCAAATGTTAAGAACACTAAATATTCCTTTTTATTAAAGTATATTCTAGTGATAATAACCAACACAACACGAGTTCCTGTTGTTAAGAAATTCACCAGGAATGTACTTCTGTTTAGACAATGACTTTGACTAAGCACAACCCAGGTGCATGAAACAGTTAAGTTTCCACAATTACAAACCTAGTTAAATTGTATAGATCATAACTTTCAAAAGCCTGAAACAGTTCATAGAGATGACAACCTGAATTTCCCAATAAATTCAAGAATGTGAAGGGAAATTTCCTCAGGTTTCTCTTGCTGGATAAAGTGATGGCCACCTTCAACAACTACTACTTTCTCAAGAAATGGAACAGTTTTCTTGTAGCCACCTCCATGAACATAGTTTTTGGTACCAGGGGTATTGTATACCAAGTCTTTATCTCCAACTATATACTTGGTTGGAACTGTGATGTTTCCCCCAGTCCAGGGGGCTAGAAGCTCCCAATTTCTGCACCAAAACAACCTAACTAATCAGTGGAAAATTCTCATACCTGAATAAAAGCTTATGCATATACATGCCCCTTTTAAGCCATTTCTATTTAATGAACAACAGAAGTGGAATCGCCTTTGCCTGACCCTCAGGTATTTGAAAGAATTCTCTGGTGTGAATATTTTTAATGTAAATGTTTGAAGGCAAAGTCTCGGAACATTTTCTATTGTCAATGACTGAGCAAGCAGTAATTTTACCTCTTTGAACTGCACTCATTCAATATCAGTTATTAAACCAAGACACTAGTGAAAATTCCCTTCACTAGAAACAACACTGCAAACCAACAACATTTAACACATAATTCCTCATCCAATTTTGTGGACTGATATCTGGAAGGTCAGTTAGATGTCAAATGGCACAATTGCTGATTTGCCAAGCAACCTGATATTCTTGGGAAAAAGACAAAACAGAAACGGAAGAAAGTGATAATATATTTTAGTAAATTGAACACATTATGAATTAGATACAACTCATCCTTGATTCAAAGCAAATTGGCTAATGTTCCACCTTGCTGTCTATAATCATGTTACGAGTTCCAGATGTCAGTGGGGAAATATTTCATCATTGTTAATTGGAATGCTTCTTGACCCCTGAGCCAATGCATAAAAAAAGAGTATCAAGAGATACATCTTGCACAGATAGAACCATAAAATGTATTCATTATGGAATGTAAATATTGGTAACAGAAACCCCACAACTACAATAAACCCAGATGTGAGCTACTAATCTATGATTAGCTGCAAAAACAACAGATAGGCCCTGGTGCCATAGCAAACAGGTTAAAAGAAACATGATTTCCCATTTTCTAATTTATCATTAAGTTTTGCTGCAGTGCTGCTCTTGTTTCAGCTTTGACCTGTCATTAAATAGTTGATTTACACTTACTAAATACCAGAGCTTCAGTGCAACTAGAAGCATCATATATGCCCACTTTAAAGCCTGGTTTTTTACAGGGTGACTAGTGTTATCCATTAGATTATACTACAAGTGTTCTGCTGCATGGACTGCATATCCAATGTCTATGACGGATGTAGTGGATTTTGATTAGCAAGCAGCAGCAAATTATGCAAATGGAATTTTGGACTATCTTTTATCTCTTTGACCTGCAGTCTGGACAGCGAAGTGATGTGTGATGAATTTCTTACAGGCTACTATGGGCATCTTTACCTGTCAAATAGCCAGGAAAGAGGGCTTGCCATAAAAAGCCACAGAAGATACAGAGCATTAAAATGTCAAAATCTAGGTTGACCCTCAAAAAGAAAATGAAGTAACATACATATCAGAAGGAACTGCCACCAAAGGGGGGATGTTTGTAAATTTTTGTTGTATTAACAGTCCATAGAGGTGCTGAACAGGAATACGTTTATGCTATAGTGTAAATGAGAGAACCGGTGGAAATTAAGCATTTATTCGGAACAATATGAACCATACTTTACTGTTACTTGAGCATCATATTTTGAAATTTGAAAAAAGGACAGCTTAATATATGTTCCATATAACAATGTAGTCATGATATTGGTCAAAATTCAACTAAAAAGGATGTCCAAGATAGATTAGACTTGTTCAAGATCAAAAGTTCAAAAATAACTACCAACAAAACAAATCCAGGCTAAATTTGACCCTATTCTATTATAATTGTAAAACTAAAGTATGCAAGGTAAAGTGGCATAACTCAGACATGGAAGAACTTAAGGACATTTAGTGTGCTTGCAAAATAGACTGCATCCCAAATATCATTGAAGAGAACGAAACCCATTGGATGAGCAGATGACATATGCATATAGTGGCTATTCCTCATGCACATTAATGGTAATCCCTCATCAATATTTGAGCTTTAGATGATTTCATGCAAGAGTTATGCTGTAATGCTGTGTCTGCAATCTTGTTATCAAATAGGACATATCTGGAAATCATTAAAGCATGAGAAGTCAACAGTTTCAGCTTCTATGAAATAAGCGGATTTTCTATTTTTAGCCAACTGCAAACCATATAACAAAGCTGAAGCATCTATGACAATAAATTTCTACCACCAAATTTATTGGAAAACTGCATAGCACAAATAGGCCACAGACAATCACAACATAAAATGGAACTTGTTTAACATAGGGGCATATTGTTGACATAAGTAATATGACTAAACACTGCAAGGCAGTCACCTAAGTGAGCAGTAGGATGTTCATATATGATCTTCCTGTGATAATCCTACTCCATTCATGATTTCACCTTCGAATGGAGACCTCTTTATAGACTTCTAAGGTCATCATATAACCACAACCTTCAAAGCAACCAACGACCAACTACATATCCATGACTAGTTCATTATACTTCATGTTACAATAATCACTAACCTGCACAGAACACTCTTGAGTTTAGAATTGAAAATAGAAAGAGCTATGTCACCTGATATTTTTTGTTTGTCGATTGCAAATTAAACATAATTAGGTCCAGGATAAATGTATATGATGAGATTAAATTAATATTCAGTGTTGGGAATGTATGCCATGGCAGGTGATAACCACATAGCTTTGGGGTCCACAGTGAACGACACTATAGAAGGTCCTACTCTGCCTTGATTTCTCACACAAACACTTTGACCATCCAAAACTCATAGGAAGACCAAACAAAAATTGAGTCCCATTTAAAATGACCATCAAATGGTTGGGAAGCAACTGTCAGCATCCAATGAATTCAACCAAACAAAGATTGCACAGCACTGATCACATTAATCCGCTTATGTTCATTATTAGTCTCTACTTACATCTGAAGTTACACATTGGGCCATCACGTCCTTTGGGATTAGATAGATTAATAACATTCAACAACCACATAGGCTACTTACATGTGGCAAGCATGTTGACATTTAATATTGAGCAAACATGTAGTCTGAAAAAATAGACTAGTTATTAATGTTTTCTAGACAAAAATGCATGGGAAACTGAGATAAATGTAGAATTTATAGAATTGTCCTGAATAAGCAATCTAGCATTTTCATCAGGATTGAAGGCCGATCAAATATGAAAGTTTCTATTTTCTAATTTGAAGAGAAATGGGAAAATGAAAGATCACTAGAGAAGAAGTTGAAGAGGAAAGGACATGACTTTTGGCCTTCCATGCCCAACTTTGATTCTCCCTTGTTGGAAAAGCATAGATAGGGAACATTGCTACATTTTCTAGCCATTGGCAAAGTAGGAACTTTTGGGAGTAATTTGGAGTTGTACGAGCTTTTGCATGCTCTTTTCTTTTCCTCTAGGAAAGACTTTGCTCAGCTCATGCATATTATACTCTCAATTGCATTTCAATAAAATAAGCTGCAGCAGCATGTTATTGTGTTTTTTCTTCCCCTAGAGGGGTTTTCCCACATAAATCATGGTGTCCTTGTTGTTTCATTGGGTTTGATTTCTTTAACAATGGTTGTTTTAATTCATTGTTCTTTTCCTATGCAATTTCCAGCCATGTTTTCCCTTGTTTTGATGCATTGATCAAATCTTTTTGTGTCGTCTCTCTATGAAGAGAGATCTCTGTGAGTCAATTGAGGGGCTTCCACGGATCATATGGTATCAGAGCAAGTTTTCCCGAGGCTTGTGTGAGGTTTGCTAGCCCTTTGGATTTTTTTTTTGTGCAAACAAGTTTGCATATCAAGTGTTTGACAAAAGTTTTGTGCACTTTGCTGAAACACGGGAAAATCTAGCAGTAAGCAGCAAAACCAACTCCAAGAGGGAAAAGGAAAGATTCAAGACTTGTTAGAGACCACCCAGCAGAAATTCCAAGAGATTGCCAAGCTGAGAGAAGAGAATGCAGAGTTGAAGTTGAACTCCAACAAGAAGAAGAGCTACTTGCTATGGTTGCAAACAATTTTCCCAAGATCAAGATCCAATGTGCTAAGATTGTTGGTATTGCTCATGACTCAACCCCACATGTGGAAAACAGATGTTTGCAAGCAATGGAGAAATTGTAAAAGGAGATAGATTCCAAAGAATTGCTGGCTCAATTCCAAGACAATTGTGAAGATATGGAGAAAGAGAAGAGTCTCTCATTGTTCTGCCAAAGAAGCTAGCACCATCACAGAGACAAATATGGTAAACAAATCTGATTTTGATTTTGTATCTTTGAAAAAATACAGTAATTCATTTTCCAATTTTGAGATGCATACTAAAGGAATAGGTTCCAATATTTTGAGTAAGATGGGCTATCAAGGTCAAGAACTTGGAAAGCATGGCCAAGGAATTAGGGATCCTATTGGGGTGTTCTTGCAGCCTCAACATATGGGTCTTGAATACTATCGAAAAGAGGAGTTTTTCATAAAGAATGTAGGCATGCATTTGAATGTGTAGGAGGAGAAGCCACCATTGCCCCACACTTTGCATAAAAAGTAAGTGAAACCATCAAACAAGAAGTGCAGCAAAGGTGTAATGCAAAGCTCTAGGCAAGGAAACCACAAGCAGGTATGCACCCATGAAAAGAGGTATAAACATCAACCTTCTAGTTTTCCATTTTGTTGTGATTGTTGTGGAAGAAAAGGGCATATATCTCACTTTTGTCGGGACCTTTGCCCCCGTGATTATTGTGGCAAAAAAATCATGACAAGAACATGTGTAGGAAGCTCTTGGTTTATAAATGCAAGAAAGAGCTCTCCAAAGGGAAAACAAAGGTTGAAGAAGATTCTCATAATTGCATTGCAAAGCCCATGAGGTTGGAATATGGTGGATTAGTTTGAGCAAATGGAATGTGATACATACAAGTTTCAAAACCATGTTTGCATTCAAATCCTCTGTAAGTAGTTTATGACAACACTCATGTTGTGGAGTTCTCATATATGAAGAAAAAAGTTTGTCATACATCAAATGGGGCTAGTCATTCATCATGTTTGTCTTAGCCAAGTATGTTGCTTTTCATTTTTTATATAATGCAATTGATGGTAGTTGCAAGTTTAATCAGTGTGAGCACATTGTTGGTGAAAGAAACGCCAATCTGTATTTGATGCATGGAACTATTTCAGCCAAATCATTTTGGCAACCAGATGGGGAGATGGTACTTAGGGGGAAGCCAATTGTACCTTTCAATGAGAAACCATTTGTGGACAATTCATTTGGAAAAGCCAGCTATTAACTTCATTGTTCAGAATTTCCACATACAGGTGGGAATGAGGTTGTGTTGATTGGAATCAAGATAGATCTTCATATTGGCACTTAGAGATAATTTTCTCATATTATTCTTGAAGGAGTTGAATGTGATAAAGCATGGGATCCAACACCACATTTGGACCAATGATGCTTGTCTGCTAACCTGTGGTATTCCTTCATAACCAGTAGGTTGTTCTTTTCAATTGGAAGGTTTTCTCTTTTATTTGCCAGGTAGAGAAAGAGGAGAAAACTAGGGGAATAGGAGTCCATTGGAAATCTGTTTGTAGATTTTTTTTTGACAGGTTGTCATGACCCATTTTGGAAAATAAGGTCATGCGTGTAAATATTGTAAATAATAATATTATATTTAAAGTGTGAAGAGAAATAAAATATCTTTTATTTTATTTCTTATTATTATAAGTGTGCAAAATATAAATAATTATTATTGTTTATATTATTGTGGTATTTTTAATAAAATGACTTAGGCAAATAATAGCTTAAGTAATGGGCTCCACATAATGAGAAAATATAACATGGAAATATAAAAGGTGGAACGCCCTCTATTCTCATTATGTTATGTTATGTTATGTGATGAAAACTCTTCTTTTCTCTGCCTTCGGGAGTTGCTCAAGGTTGATTGAAGAATTCCAATTCAGTGGAGTGAGAGGTGCTCATCTATTGAGTTGAGGAGTAAATCCAGTTAGGGTTTACCTGTGCACTACAGAGGGCTTCCAGTGTTTCCAGATTTATTCTTCTTCCGGATGGAATGTGAATTCCTTCCGAGGGTTTGGTAGCATTGTGGGAGTTTAGTGAAGGATTATCAGATTTGGGTCTGAGATTACATGTGTGTGGAGTGATTATATGGTATTTTGTGAATGTGTTGAGCCATTGTGTGTCCCTTAAGTGAACCGATCAGCATTGGGGATAATATTTGTGCATTTGTGCAGTTGTAAGTGTGAATTACAGTCAAGGAGGGCAGCGTCCATTCTTGGAGGTTTTCTACAGCCATTCTAAGGCAGTTCTCAGGTTGTGAAGGATACTTTTGCATTCAGCAGATAGACATTCCCTATTGGAGGTGATTTCCATCAGAATTCCGTGTGTTCTTGGGTAGTTTTGTCATCCAGCAGCCCACATCCCTTCTGTGTGTGCCAGTATAGCATATTTTGGGTGTTGAAAAAGGTTTCTCAAACCCTAGATTGGCAGCGTTCAGTCAGTGGTGTCCTCTGCAGCAAATTTGAGGTTTTCTTCTATGCAATTCTTGGTATCCAGATAATATTTATCATATTTCATTTGTGGGTATTTGAAGAAAATAATAAAAATTCCAAAAATTGTCTCATTCTCTCAATTATTTGCAAGATCTGTGTATTGGGTGTTTCCGTTTTTATTTTTGGCTCATTTCACAGGTTCATTTCAGAATTCTTCATAGAGTGGAGTTCTTTGTAGATTAAAGAAATGAGTTTTAGAAGAGGAGAATTGGTATCCACCTTCATGAGTTACTACCAAAGTGGAGCACAGTTGATTGTTCATTTGCAGGTTGTTAACATTTTCTTGTAAGCAGTATTTCAGTTAACAATGGAAAAACCAAACAAAATTTCTAGTTTGGAATAGATCTTGACATTTATATTCATGTAATCAAAGTGTACAGCAAAAGCCTTTTGCACTTGACATTCTCAGCTTTAATGCATCATAGCCACTCTATCATTTTACCAAACAAGGAGAAAAGATGGGATGCAATTTTCTATAAAGGATCAGATTATGTTGGTCATCCATTTCACCATGGTGGTTATCACCAATTTGTGTTTCAGCTTATGTGAGCTATTTTGGTACATAGAGTTTGGAAGGAAACTTCATAGTAGCTCATACTTGTGCTCTTGTTAAGGCATCTTCATGCTAAAAGACTTTTGATGAAGAGAAAAAATTTTATGGCACATTTGTGTTCTATTGTTTGCAGATTGGTACATTGTTCATTCTTGTTGGAAAAATCACCAAAAAATCACAATATCTTGGTTTCTTTCACACTATTTTGGCCCAGTGATTAAATTGTCCATTTTCTTGATGCCAAAAAATGGGCAATTTTTTGGCAAGAAATCGTGTAAAAAATTGTTAATTTCTCGCAATGTTCTTGCAAAAACTTGGCCAAGTAGGAGCAGAACTAAGAAAAACGGCTATAAATTAGCGAAATGGTTCATTTTTTGCATTTTCTTCTTTGCTCCTATTGTTTGGAGGAGGTAACCAGACATTCTCTAAGCATTTGGACAATTACTGGATATATTTATGACCTTTATTTTTGAAGATTTCACATCTTGGGACAAAATTTCAGAAGTAGGGTTTATGTATTATTAAGCACTTTTTTAGGGGTTTTTAAGGATTTTTTTTGCTTTGTTTTCTCTCTTCTTTAAGAGTCTTACACAACCTCATGGCATTAATGCCTCTAAGGCCATGTCTCAGCCTTTTAACACTTTGGAAGAAATAGATGACTTCTTTGGGTAATGGTCAAGGAACGGACAACAATGAGCCAAGTCACCGAATTTGGCAACACCGAATAAAAGAGACTTCGCCAACTCAGGTTATTTGCAAATATCGCAGAAAATGCAAGAGCAAAGGCATCAATCGTCTCAAATATCATCTTGCTAGGGTTACAACCTACAATGTAATGTTGTGCCCAGCAGTGAACAAAATACTTACAAATGAGGTCAAGGCTTGGCTGGTTGCAAAAGAGGAGAAGAGGGCAAAGCAACTAGAGCAAAGACTAGTTTAAAACTGCTTTACTATGTAATGCATAGGATGGAATTACTTTCTGTTGGAAAGACTTAGTCTTTAGGGATATGGTCTTGATGGTTATGTGGTTTTATGACTTTTTTTGTGCTGAGCTGTTTGGTTTTTGTTGTTGACCAGAACAAGCTCAGGTTTTGTACTCTTTTTATGAAAATCTAATAGCAAATCGGCTCCATGGCTCTCTAATTTCTATTTTAAATATTTATTTTTTTGTGAATTAAATTATTCTCTTCGATGTTTTTTCCCGAGTTTTTGCCTAGTCGCGATTTTTCCAACTATGTTGTCCTCTTTATTGTGAACATATCAGCTCTTTGGTTATGGCATATGCAGCCCAAACAAAGGGATGACATTTTGGTATTTGGAATTCTTGTCCATTGGAGGATGATAAAGTTTGGGCAAGTTTGATGGATTGAGACATGGGATTGGTTTTGGTTGTAGTTTTGCTATTTCATGGAAAGCATGTTGCATTTGAATGTGATTCCTGGCTCTTCAGTGTTGCCATGTACTTCTGCTCAGAGTTGACTGGAGAATAGTAATAAGAAAGCTTTGCTACATGCTCATAACTATTCCTACAATAAAAGACATTTTGGCACAGGCAACCCACATGTGTTTCAGATTCTTCCCAGCCATGGTTTCCTAATTGTTTTTGAGTCTTGCTCTGAATTATTTACTTGTTCTAGGGAGCATGTCAAGTTTCACAGCAGTGAGTTTGTGGATTTGACATAATTTAATTTCATTTGTGTTGTGATTGGCAAATTGGATTACATAGTGCTAGTTTGTGTGCCACAATTCAATTTGAAGGCCAATATAACATCACACACATATATCTTTGGGACTTTGTTCAGCTTATGCACATTGTACTCTCAATGGCATTTCAATAATATAAGCCACAACAGTCTGTTACTGTGGGTTTTCTTCCCCTAGAGGATTTTCTCCACATAAATCATAGTGTCCTTCTTGTTTCATTGGTTTTGATTTCCGTTCCAATGGTTGTTCTAATTCATTGCTCTTTTCCTATGCAATTTCCAGCTATGTTTGCCCTTGTTTTGATGTATTAATCAAATTTGCCTGTATTGTCTAACTTTGTATGAAAAGAGATCTGTGTGAGTGAGCCAATTGAGGGGCTGCCAAGATCACATTTATACGCTAGCTTCAAAATTATAATATGGTGCATTCTATTGCAATTGCAGTGAATCTCTGTCGAGTATGTTTTGCTGAAATATATATATATATATATATATATATATATATATATTCAGTGAAAAACCCCTTGCGGGGCCGCCTTGGTCTAAGAGACCACGAACAAGGGGTTCTACACCGTCAAAGTCACCCGGGGGTCGCACCCAGCCCTGCCCGCACCAACATTATCAATTGGATTTTGGGTACCCAATTCAGCTTTTTGGTAGGGTGGAGATTCGAACCTGGGACCTCCCTTGGAGGATTGCCCTCTCCTCTCCAACTCACCTACAACACCTGGGTTATATATATATATATATATAAGTAATGTATATTTGATCAAAGGTCTGATGACGGGGTAATGAAAATAGTGAATAGTGACAATATTAGAATTCAAATAGGTTTGGAATGTAAAAATTCAATAGACATGAGTATATGAAGGGCTATCACTTGTGCATTATAGTATCATTATACATTACAGTGAAAAAATATATTGCTCTGTACATTCTGTTTTAGTCTTCTACTTAATTGTCCATACATTATCTTTTCAAACAAGGTAGCAAAATGCATTTTTTCTGGTGGTGGTCAGGATTAGACAAAAACAAGGACAAGTGATGGATTTGTATTGGTATAAACAACATAATGAACAGCATATCAAATGCTGGCAAAATCATGAAGAAGATGCAATAACACAGAAGTTGTCACCACAAATTCATTTTGGACCATAACTAGTTGACTGGTAAATTCTATCTTTTATGCTGTTGGCTCATGTTCTATAATTTTATTTTAGCCTCCATAAATTTTGAGATTGTACCAAGAGGAGATAACACAAAAATGTGTGTTCTGCAGCACTTGAACTAAGAAACCTAAGAAATTCAAGTCTTATAGGCATCCTCATTATGCAGACAGAATATTGGCAATAGGACACGTTGACAAACCCATCATTGGCAAAATTATTAGAAAAAACATAGATTTTATTTCAGAGGTTAAAAACAAAATATCAAGATAAATTTAGGATCAGTTCCAATTTTAAAGGCTTTGTATAGATTGATGAATAGTTATGGTAATATTTTAGCAGTTTGGAGACTAATCATGTAAATTTTCCAGCCCTAGATAACTGCTGTCCTATGTTATTTTAAAATAAATCAGATCTGAGAATAATTTATTCAAACATGCAACAGTCACAGAGATGGCTGGAAAAATAAACAGCGTGAACAGCAGAAGTTAAATATATTTCTGAACCTGAAATATTACAAATAAAAGAGGCTACAGCTACAGCAGAACACTTCTGCTCTCTTGCTGCTTTTCTAGCCAGCAATCACTGTTCTTCTCCTCCTAAGCTTGTAGTTTTCCTTCTGCAATCTGTTCTCCTCCCATTCTTTTTTGTGTGTCTAAAACACTCTTGATCTTCTCCTTTTATCCTTGAAAAAGGTAACCCTAATCTTTCTAACCCTAAGATTAGATCTCATCTCATATTGAGATGTAAGGTTAAAAATAGAAAATCACTTAAGTGAATATCAAAATAGAATCACTTAAGTGAATTACAAAATAGAATCACTTAAGTGAACTTAAAAATAGAAAATCACTTAAGTGAATTTCAAAATAGAATTAGAAATGTCTCGAACCACTTCTAGCACGTTCATACCGAAGCCTGTGCAAGAAGTTCCTGTCCGAGCTACATTTCTCAACACTCCCTCTTAGCGAGGAAGGAATTCTGCACCAATCCAAGTTTGTCTTCGAATGCTTCAAACTTCCCTTTCACTAAGGGCTTGGTCGGAATATCAGCCTACCTGCTGATCTCGTGGAAATATATCTGGAGCTTTACGGCTCCCTTCCGAATCTCGTCTCGTATGAAGTGATATTTGATGTCTATGTGTTTGGACTTGTCATGAAATACTGGATTCTCAGAGAGTTTGATACAACTCTGATTATCACAAGTATATCACCGTGGGATCCAACTCCCGATCAATCAATATCGTAAGCAACTTGCGAAGCCAAATGGCCTCACAACTAGCAATACCGGCTGCCATGTATTCGGCCTCTGTTGAGCTAAGTGCCACATAAGTCTGCTTCTTGCTGAACCAGGATATCATGCCCGATCCCAAGCTAAAGCAAGCACCCTGAGGTGCTCTTCCCTGTCTGCTACATTGCCTCGCCCAATCTGAGTCTCGTATACCCTCGCAACCTCACTTCACCATCTCCAAGATATCTTAGACCATACTCCACTGTGCCCCTTAAGTATCCGAGCACATGTTTTGCTGCTACCCAATGCTCCTCGCCTTGGCTCCACCATGAACTGACTCAAGGTGTTCACTTCAAAACATATATGGTTGAGTGTTCACCAAATACATCAAGGATCCTATCAACTGCCTGTACAACGTAGGGTCCACCAATTCTGAATCTGAAGCTGTCACCTTCTTCGGATTAGTGATCATGGGTGTGGCCATAGGTTTGCAGTCCTCCATCCGAAACCTCTTCAGGATCTCAACCGCATACTTACCTTGCCCAAGGAATATCTCCCCTGGTCTTCGCCAAACCTCCAAACCCAAGAAGTAATGCATCATGCCAATGTCCTTCATCTCAAACTCAGCTGCCATATCTACTTTGCACCCTTCAATGAGCTTCTCTGCACTCGTAAGAAACAAGTCATCTACATATAGCACCAAAATGAGTAGATCAGTCCCAACAAATATGTAATATAGATTAGGATCTGCATCACTTTTGGCGAAGCCCACACTTCGCAAGTATCCATCTATCCTGGAATACCATGCTCTCGGTGCCTGTTTGAGTCCATATAAGGCTTTCTTCAGCCTACAAACATGGGACTCCTTCCCACTTACCTCAAAGCCCTGAGGCTGCTCTATGTACACTTCTTCCTCAATGATCCCATTAAGGAAAGTTGTCTTCACATCCATTTGATGAATCCGCCATCCCATAGATGAAGCTAAAGACATAACTGCTCTAATGGAAGTGTATCTGGCGACTGGAGCAAAAGTCTCCTCATAGTCCACTCCCTCTTTCTGGGAGAACCCTCTTGCCACAAACCTTGCCTTGAACTTCTCGATGCTGCCATCTACAACATGCTTAATTTTGTAGAGCCACTTGGAACTCACAACCGACTTCCCCTCCGGTCTTGGCACTATGTCCCAAACATCATTCTTCATGATGGAGGTGTACTCCTCCACCATGGCATCCCGCCAAACCTCGCTGGTCTCGTTGCCTCCCCGAAACTTGGTAGGCTCTGAATTTATGATGTTACTCATCAATGCCATGTAGCTTGAAAACTTCCTTGGAGGTCTGCTCTCCCTAATCATGTTGCTAGGAGCCTCAACATACTCCTCAACATCCCTCAATGTCTGTGTAAGCCATTGAGGTCTCCTAATAGAACTGGAAGGGGCTAATGTCTCCACCTCCTCACCTGAAGGTTGTTGTTCTGAATTGGAAACCACCGGTGTCTTTGGTGACCCTGGCTCAACCTTCGGAGCTTCTTGCTCCTCATTATCTATCACTGAAATAGGCTCATGGGACTTCCCGGATGCAACGTCCTCCTCAAACTTTACATCCCTGCTCACTACTGTCTTCCTCTTCTCTGGAATATAAACCCTGTAAGCTTTTGAAGTCTCACCGTATCCTACAAATAAACCCTTCCTACTGGAGGGCTCCAACTTGGTCCTCTTCTCTACCGGAACATGGATATAAACTGGACATCCAAAGATGCGGAAATGACTCACCTCTGGTTTCACACCAATGAATGCCTCCTCCGGTGTCTTGTCCTCCAAGATCCTGTGAGGACACCTGTTCTGGATGTAGACTGCTGTGTTGCATGCTTCTGCCCAAAGAAACATCGGCAAGCCCTGATCATGAATCATGGCCCTAGCAGCCCCTATGATGGATCGATTATTTCTCTCCGCAACCCCATTCCGTTGTGGGTTGTATGGAACAATCAGCTCCCTCTTGATTCCTCGCCCGCTTGCAGAAAACATCGAACTCCTTGGAGGTATATTCACCCCCATTGTCCGATCTCAAGACCTTGATCTTCTTCTCTGTCCGGTTCTCAACTAGAGCTTTGAACTCCTGAAACCTCGCTAAAGACTTCATCCTTGGTCTTTAAAAAGTAGATCCATGTCTTGCGAGAGAAATCATCAATAAAGGAAACATAGTACATGCTACCTGAAATTGATGCTACTGACATCGGTCCACAAACATCCGAATGTACTAGATCTAGTATCTTCTTAGACCTATGCTCGCTGTTTGGGAAAACAGCCTTGGCATGCTTGCCAAGCGTGCACCCTCTGCATACTCCTTGTTGCTCAATGCTGAACTCTGGAAGACCTGTGACTATCTCCCTCATAATAGGCAACGCTCTATGATGCAAGTGCCCCATCCTCTTGTGCCACAAATCACACAAGTTGTTACTGCTGTGAACTAGGGCTCGAACAGGTTCACCCCGCAACCTCGTATAGATCGCCTTCTCTAACCCCTATTACTTGTGTTGTTTCGGGCTAGATTCTTTTGGTCTAATAAGGACATGCTGGTTCTTGAACTCCACTGCATAACCCTTATCCTCCATAACCGAAACTGAAAGCAAGTTCTTCCTGAGACCCGGAACAAACAAAACATCATCAAAGTCTAAAGATTTCCCTGACCGGAGTCGAAAAGGAATGGTACCAATTCCTACAACCTGGATATTTGGTATCATCACCAAGCTCAACTTGAACCCCCGAGTCCTGCTCTTGTAGACTGGTAAAACATTGTCGGGCTGATGTCATGTGCCGAGATGCCCCACTATCCACATACCAAGCATTCCTTGGAACCGTGCTGGTAGAAAGGCAAGAGACCAATGAGAAATCCTTCTCGAATTTGGCAGCAAACTCACTCATCTGAGTTTCTGCAGAGGTTGCTACCTGCATCTGTCGTTGCTTCCCTTTGCCCTTCTTGTCCGGACACTGTGATGCATAATGGCCGTGCTTATGACAAATGAAGCACTTGATCTTGCTCAAGTCCTTCTTCCC
The DNA here is from genome assembly GCA_028583015.1 of Wollemia nobilis. Taxonomy (NCBI): domain Eukaryota; kingdom Viridiplantae; phylum Streptophyta; class Pinopsida; order Araucariales; family Araucariaceae; genus Wollemia; species Wollemia nobilis. The sequence goes on along the minus strand of JAQPPZ010015824.1, from coordinate 36,484,727 downwards.
TGACTGTGAGGTTGACTCCTCATTCTTTACCTTACCCTTGTTGGGTCCTTTACCTTTGCCCTTCTTGGTTTGCCCAAAAAGAGCTAGGTTATCGTCACCACCTTTCTTGTTGGCCTTTGACTCCATCCGAGTCTCCTCCCGGATGAAATCATCCCACAGTTTCTCAAATTTGGGAAGGTTCTCACGAGCACAAATGCCTTTGACAAATGGTTCCCATGAAGCCGAGAAACCATTAAGTGCCACGTTCACCAACTCTGTCTTCAACCTTCTCCCCTATCGCTGCCGACTGATCACGAATCTGCGTGATCTTCATCAAGTAATCGGTAACGGTGTCAAATCTGGTCATCTCCATAGATCTGAGTTTGTTCCGCAATATCATCTTCCTGTTTATGTTCTCGCTTTGGTAGAGGCTAACCAGGGCATCGAACATCTCCTTTGCCTTAGTCTTCTCGGATATGTGAGGAATCAGGTGATCCTTCACTGCATCCAAGATCATCCGCTTGGCCTTCACTTCCTTCTTTTTGTGAGCTGCCAATTCCTGCGGATCTGTAGGCAAAGTCACATCATCCTTGACAATATCCCATAGATCATTCTCTTCCAATAAGAACATTACCCTAACTTTCCAGGGCAAAAAATTTGAGGCACCTTCCAATCTATCCTCAAATCTGAGGCTAGCTGCTGCCATCTTTGAGATCTGCTGAAATATTAATGACTAAAAAAAAAAGTCCTGCAAATAAGCTTAGTCCTTCAAGCCAAAAAAAAAATATGAAACCCTAACTGCTGTTTTTTTTTATTTGCTTGAAACCCTAACTGCTGAAATATTAATGACTCAAAAAAAACAGTCCTGCAAATAAGCTTAGTCCTTCAAGCCAAAAAAAATGAAACCCTAACTGCTGTTTTTTTTTCTTAATATCCAGCAGTGATCTACTGTTGTAAACCCTTGAGGATCTCAATCACAGAACCTAGCTCTGATACCATGTAAATTTTCCAGCCCTAGATAACTGCTGTCCTATGTTATTTTAAAATAAATCAGATCTGAGAATAATTTATTCAAACATGCAACAGTCACACAGATGGCTGGAAAAATAAACAGCGTGAACAGCAGAAGTTAAATATATTTCTGAACCTGAAATATTACAAATAAAAGAGGCTACAACTACAACAGAACACTTCTGCTCTCTTGCTGCTTTTCTAGCCAGCAATCACTGTTCTTCTCCTCCTAAGCTTGTAGTTTTCCTTCAACAATCTGTTCTCCTCCCATTCTTTTCTGTGTCTAAAACACTCTTGATCTTCTCCTTTTATCCTTGAAAAAGGTAACCCTAATCTCTCTAACCCTAAGATTAGATCTCATCTCATATTGAGATGTAAGGTTAAAAATAGAAAATCACTTAAGTGAATATCAAAATAGAATCACTTAAGTGAACTTAAAAATAAAAATCACTTAAGTGAACTTAAAAATAGAAAATCACTTAAGTGAATTTCAAAATAGAATTAGAAATGTCTCGAACCACTTCTAGCACGTTCATACTGAAGCCTGTGCAAGAAGTTCCTGTCCGAGCTACATTTCTCAACAATTATTTGGTTTCATAGATTGTATACTAGTTTGGCTTTCATGGCAAAGAATTCTATGTGGCATCCAAGGCTTGCCCCACTTTGCCTGTTGATGAACGATTTGCTCCTGCTGAGCTAATTGCACCCGCTTTGGTAAGCGCTTCACTCCTGTTGCTCCAATCACACCTCAAGACCTAATTTTGCAAAACTGGCTTCTAGGAGGCACCAATTAGACAATTTCATAGTTTTGCAAGTCTTCAAAATGCCAAGGACCCCAAGGTAGTAACTATTAGGAGGTGAAGTCAATATCCAAATCTCTAATTTTCTTCAGCAGCGAGGTGTATGGTGGTGCATTTTAGTGATCCATACCCACACACGCTAAGGGAGGTCGCAGGGGAAAACCGGCCAGGTTCCCCCCTACCCGGGGGTTCGGAGGCGGAGCCCTTGACCCGAAATTTTTGGCCATCCGTACAACCATACGTTGTGAGAGGCAGCGAACAGTTTTCTGGAGTCTTCTTTTGGGAGAGGAAGCAAACAGTTTTTTGGAGTCTTCCTTTTTCGGAAAGGAAACGAACAGTTTTTTGTTTTTCTATAAAAGGGGAATGACCCCTTGCATGTAAAAGTTGATTGAATGTAAAAGTTTGCCGAAATCAATAAAATAACGAAGCTGCCATTGCCCCGTGGTTTTTCCTACACACTGTAGGTTTTCCAAGTAATATTTTGTGTTATTGTTTTTTCCTACGTTATTGTGTTTTCTGCTTGCACGTAATTTGATATTTTTCTAACAGTAACCGAGTAACTACATTAACCATGAAAATGTTGTCCATAAGGAAGGTATAGACAATGCGGCGAAGATTACGTCCCCTCGAACTTGCATGGTGCATGCCCCTTGACCTTGCCAAGGGGCTTCCACTCTTTTGGCCACCAATATATAGGGCGATGGGTGGTGCTTGTCAGATTTGCGATGAGCCCAATTGTGCACAATGAATCAAGAAATTGGAGAACAAGATTGTGCTAGCAGACATTTGAAAATTCCAATTTTGTAGAAGACATACAAAACAAGAACAAGCAAAAGAAGCACAACAAGTCTTGGAAGTAACATAATTAGTGGCTCTACCCCACATGTTTTTAGCTGGTCTCCGCAAACAACTCTAAAGAAGGCGATAGATGTAGGCAGATAAGTTGGTTTGCATGAGCACATAAGCATTTGAGCGACATCAATGATGAGTCATGTGTATGAGTCAACAATTAGTGTGTGATAATTCATCTATATAATGTATTGTGCATAGTGTGTTGTATGATCTTTTTTTTTTAAACAATGCAATGATGTAATAAATAGTATGTAATGTATTACGGGGAACTTCTTATTGTTTCATGTATATAGGTAATGGGTAGTTAGGTAGTGGTAAAGCATGTATGGTAGTTGTAAACCACCTATTGTTTCTTGTGATACATATACGTGTACCCATCTACCATGGTCTAGATACATGGAGATGTGTTGTTTATAATTGCATGGAGCAAGTAGTTGGTTGTTAGATGATGGTCATGGGATTTTTATCATATGTATGTTGTATGCTTGACCAGACCATGATATATTAAAGATGACTAGAAATGTGAAGGATAAATGTTAGATGCTATGTATTTACATATACCTGTGAGTTTTTTCCATTATCGTTATTTAAACAATGGAATTGTATTTCAGCATGTTGCATTGTATTAATAATTTAATTGTATGACTACAATACTCTCACAAGCCATACTTACTCCACAATTACTATTCTTAGAAAGCTCAAATGATTGATTTAGGAGTAAAGACTTTATAGTGTTACAATGGGAACAAAAATAGTGATAACTAAATATCTTGAAAAAGTTATATACTCAAGACTTGAGGTTCCAACAGAAACTTGGAACAAGTTTGAGGATATTTTTGGAAAGACTAACATCATTTGAGCACATTAGGTGGAGAATTGGCTTGTCAATTTGCATATGCAAATTTCTCCACCATTGAGGACTACAATTCACAATTCAAGCTCCTCAAACTTTAGTTGAAGAACTTTAGGATTAAGAAGGAAGACGACTAGGTGATTGTTGTCACATTTTGCACGGGGTGCAATGTTTTCAGTTTTTGTAAGAGAGCTGCTCTTCCTTCTCCCCCTTTCTCTCTCTTCCCTACATTCTCATTCTTCTCAAAGTTGACAGCAGTTGCCCTGAAAAGTGGCTAAGTGTCAGGGCATGCTGAGGTGTTCGGGATTTTGCGGGCCATAAACAGGGGCGATAAAATGGACAAAATGAGCCCTAGATATTTTATTATTGCAGATCTTCTCGCAAGCTTTCCAACGATATATTATAATAGGCGATCGGTTCAGCGGATCAAAAGTTATGGCCCCGGGAAGCTGAACCAGGAAACCCAGTTTTTTGTGCGAAGTGCGCACTTCGCCCAGTTTTGGTGCGAAGTCCGACTTCGCCCCTCTTTCTGGGCGCACCTTGTAACTGGCAGGCTGGCAGGCTGGTAGGAAAAATGACTAAGTGCTGGGGCGAAGTCCGACTTCGCAGCGAAGTCGGACTGCTCCCCCTTTCCAAGGCGAAGTCCGAACAGCAGTGAGAATCAGCAAGTGCCGGTGCGCAACCCGACTTCGCAGCGAAGTCGGACTGCGCCCTTTGACCGGTGCGCAGTAGGGAAATAGGTCAACCCGATCGCGCTGTTTTTCACCCGTGCTACCCGATTGCGCTCTAATCCCGGGCGAAGTTGGATAGATCGCCTTTTAAGGCAGACACGTGTCAAGCAGCATCATCCGACAAGTGTCCAGCTTTGGGATCTGAGCCAATACATGCCGAGAAAAAGGACAAGCATGGGCCACACTACTTATGCCAGCTGCCTCATTTAAGACTGACGTGAGTTTTCACCTACCTCAGCTACCCGCATTCCTGTCAATATAAAGTTCTACCCAACGCGCCGCCACGTGGTCGTTCAACCTTCGGGGAGACCATGCCGAGAGTACAGTCCAGCCCGAGCAAGTCAGCATCGGCGAGCTCCGCGGCCGCTTTTGTCGGCTAATGTTTGACTGGGACTTTGTGCCCATTAATGTAACGGGGGGAACTTTGGGCTATAAATAGCCACCACGTTTTCATTGTAAGGGTGGAAAGGGGAATGTCTGTTAGGGAACTACTGTGCTTATTGTAACCGTGCTTCTGTTTATGAATATAATCTATATGCCTGGTTCTGTTCTGCTGTCTTTATTATTTTATGCTGTCTTTCATTATATGCCTTAGGCTAACCTGTCACGGCTTGTTGATTCATTTCAGCATTTGGTGAGCAGGTCCCTCTAGCATTGCTTGTTTAAAGCACCCTCTGTATTTCATTGATTTAAAGCATATATAGAATAGATATGGTAGCAGTTCCATCAGTTATGTGTTTTGTTGCTGGTCCGTATCTGGTGACTGATGCGATCCCGTACTGTTAGTTCCTTGTAGGGAATGTCTGTTAGGGAGCCATTGGAGCTGTGCGGTTAAATTCTCTACATAAACACATATACCGGTTCGATATCTCTAAGTCTCGCTTTCTACTCATGTTATCGTGCGTATCTGGTAAACCGGTGCATTGCCATGTCGTTAGTTCCTTGTAGGGAATGTTTTCTAGGGGATCATTGGAGCTGTGCATACACTGCATGAGTATCGGAAGTACACATAGTTTTTGCAGTTCCTGGCATGCTCTATGTTTATAATGCAGTAAGTAGCGGTAATTGGTATGTTCCCGTACTGTTAGTTCCCCCCACCAACATCTGGACATATTTGTAATTTCTTTCTGTACATTTGTCCCTTTCTGTACATTTATTTCTTTCCTGTACTCTCATCTTACTAAGCCCCCCAAAAGGAGCCGGCCTTCTCCGGAGATTGGCTCGGAAGGCATCTCTTCCTTCCGGCCTTTCAATGTTGGTTCGCGGGTCCAGGGCGCAATAGCAGCAAATCCTTTCCTCGTGGCGGATTCGTGACCAACAGTGATCATTGTAGCTTTGGCCAAGTTGGGCAGACCTTTCTCAATTATTATCTCAATTTTTTATCCACTATGGAATTTGTGCAATACTAAAAGATGTCCTCTTGTAGTTCTTATTTTGAGTAACTTTCACAAGAGCATGATAAGCTTATTCAAATGGGTGTACTTAGCTTTAATAGCTCCAAGAACCAACCACTTGTAAGGTTTAAAAGCAGACAAGGTAACATTTCAAAGTTTCAAAGATTCAGAAAAATGGATCTCAAGGCCAAGATACTCCTCCTATGCCCAAGAAGAAATCAAAAGGAAAAAAGGAGTTCAGTCTTGTGGATTTTGTGGAAAAGAAGGCCGCTTGGAATCACATCATTTCAAGAACCATTAAGTGAGACAATGAAGTAGAATAAATTTAAAATTAATCCTTTTACAAAAGTTGTTCGAGCACTCTACAGTTGCATGTAGATTAGTTATGGAACCTCCACCTAAATCAAAGTGGATTATTGACTCAACAGCATTGCATCACATGGTCAAGAATGAGTTCATGTCTGATTTATTAGAGAAATGTCAAGTTAAGAAAATATTTAGTCCTCTTGAAGTGCAAGGTTCAGGTGCAATTGAAGTAGAAGACAGGCAATTTAATGAAGTATATTATGTTCAAGAAAATTCTAAAAATTTATTGTCCATCTCTCAAATTATATATTCAAGATAAGGCAAAATAATTGAAGTTTTGCCCAGCTCAGATTTGATTAGGGGGTTGAAAGGCAAATCATAAAATACCGATATTGGAATTTGGAAAGCTTGACCATGCTGCAAAGTTGTACAAGATTGATAAATTTGAGCAAAGTCACCTTCTCACCAAATTGAGTAAATCATGGCATGAATAGTTTGGTCATTGGAACTCTCATCACTCGCAACAATTATGTAAGCAAGAGATGGGCATTGCCCTTATGCTGGCTGATTCAAAGATTGTCTATGCCATGGTTGCATCCTAAGAAAGCATCATCACGACAAGCTTGAGAAAGGCCACTCTTGAGGAGCTATTATCACTACAGCTTGTCATAGTGACATCTTTGGTCCCTTTTGCACACAACCATTTTCAAGGGCTAAGTATATGATTACCTTCATTGATGACTTTTCCAAAAAAACTTGGAGATATATTGTCTCAAGTATAAAAGTGAACCATTCAGCAATTTTCTTGACTTCAAGGGTTTGTTGAGAAGCACTTCAGTAGTCAAATTCAGCAGTGGAGAATAGATAATGGCAGTGAGTAGATAAACCCGGAGTAGCCTTTTGTGCAAAGCATGGAATTCAAATACAACGTACTGTCTCTTATACACCACAACAAATGGTGTTACTGAAAGAAAGAACCACATTCTCATGGATATGGGCGACTATATGCTTGAAACGGAATTTTGGCACAATAGTGTTGGATTGAAGCCATCAATTGTTGCAACTACATTCAAAATAGAATCCTCCCTCAATCAGTTCAAAACTGACTCCTAAAGAGGCTTGGTGCAAGAAGCAGCCCAAGTTTGTCCATTTTAGTATATAGGAGTGTAAAGCTTGTGCTTACATTTTTGTTCCACTTTAATACCTAGTTCTTCTAAGGCAATGCATTGCCACAGTGAACCTTGCACTTTTGTTAGTTATTCACAGGTTTTAAAGGCTGTCACCTTAGTTTGATAAGGGCCCATAAGCTTATCATTCAAAGCAGTGTTAGATTTGACGACCGTTCCTTGGTCAACATGACATCTTCCATGCAACTTCTTTCTCTTCTTCCTTTGAGAAGCCATTGCAAACTTACCTTCATTTCATAAAGATAGTGATATAATAAGATAAGATGAGATTTACTGTTTTCTGATAAAATATCAAGATAGATATCTTTCTTTTTAAGCTTAACCTAGAAAACCCATTCTCATCGGTTGTGACATAAGCATGGATGAGTTGTGACATAAGTTAGAAATCAAACCCATTCTATCACATATTTTGTAATTTATATAAGCACATACACAATGCTAAAACGATCAACATGGAATAGAGTAATCTTACAACCTTCTATATGCGTCGTCTTTGTTAAAATCTATACTGTTATGTTTATTTTCCTGCATGAGGTTTTGTGAGCAGAATTATAATCCTGGAGTATATGCATTTCTACATATTTAGCTTCATTGAAGTTTTCATTTGATGCTTCCACGTGCCAAAATTCTCAGCACCCATAAGCTTCTCAGATAATAAGCTACTAGAATTTTCCTTTAAAAAAGAAAGTAAAAAGCACCAAAAAGAAAAGGGGAAAGCAACATGCATTCAAAAATTTGAAATATATGGCCAAGAAGATGAATCAACTTCCGAGTATTTTTTTGGAGGTTTTTGATAGCACCATATTTTGTTGGGAAGTATTCCCTAAAATCAATGCTGCTCAACGTCATTACACTATATGATACAATTTTGCTCAACAATCAATTAGTGGAAAGCAGCAATTAAGAGCGACGATATGTGTGGTTTCTTCAGAAGGCAGTAAATTTTCACTTTATGGCTCTTCAACACCAATAAATTTTTATCAAACAGAGCTCCATAGTACAAACCAACGACAACAACAGCTAAAAAAATCTTCTGAAAATAGCAGATTTTTCTCTTGACAACATACTAACAAGGTTCAAAAATGTGGATTTATTCAAGACACCAAACATATTCAATAACGGAAAATCCAGATATGGTTTAGAAAATAAAAACACACAGACAAAATATAAAAATAAAAATTCCAACATAAATATATATATATATTATAAAATAATATACAAATAAATGGAAATATGATAATTTGTGACCCGAACTTTGCACTTAACAAAATATATCATCTATTGTATATAATATATTAATATACTAAATATTATATGTCATAAAGAGCAATGCTAAAATAAAAAAATCATATCAAATGGGATTAGCTCAACCGGTTATGTAACTCAACTTCCAAGGAGGAGACCTAGGTTCAAATCTTGCCAAGAGATATATGCATAATTGTCAAACTGCTATAATACCACTATGTGGTCATGATATAATACGGCTGGGGCATGTTTCAATTCCATATAACCAACTTAAAAATTAAAAATAACAAATACCATAAAAGTGATTAAGCTTTTTGCAGGTGAACCTAGTTTGTTTGCACATAGCTAATTGCAAGCAGCCTTCTGTGGTGTTGAGGGAAATGTATTGAAAATGGCAATTCTCTCTCTCCAAGAAGAATTGTGAAACTACAATCTGCAAATAGTGATGGTAAGTAGATGCCACACAAATGAAAACAAATTGTCCCATGTTGATGCATGTTGCATGGTCTATAGGGCTTTTTTCCTTGTGCCTCTAATTATTTTTTTAAAGTTTTTTTTTAATTATTTTAGATTTGAAAAGGCCTGGATCAAACCAATCTGGATGCTCCAGAAAATCTGATTCAAACCAGATTTGGTCCAAATGTGACAAGAATTTCTTACAATTCCTTTAGAGACAAATTCGATGAGACAACCATTGATTACATCATTCATAAATTCTGTTTTAATAAATTCTTGGTACATTTTTTAGATAATATACACCAATAACACATCACTTCCTCTCATAGAAATCCACAGGAAGACAATGTGGTCCTGAAGATTTTCCACACACTGTTATTTTCATAGCTGCTTCAACTCAATTGTGGATCCCTATATAAATGTACCCTCTCACAGGCCACTTCCAAACTCTCAAAGGCCACTTGCATAACATGTTCCAAGGATGTATGCAATACTAGTCGGTGCCAAATGAAGCAAAGAAAATTTGGAAATGCTGCTAAAAAATATTTCAAATTTGAAGCTCGTCCTCACTTAGATTTTCACTAGATCTGGAAGTGCTAAACTTCATGTTGATTTATGTTTCCTTCTTAAAAACTGGAAATAGAATTTAACAAGTGGAAAAATTAGAAAAGCACAAAAAACAAATTTTAGCTTTAGTAAGTTGAATCCAAAATATAGAAAAATCAATATGAACAATATGCTTGCAAACCTTCAATCACAACACCAGAACTTGAGTTTTCAAACCTTTTACGTTGTAAATTAAATATAGCAGAATTCATTGCACCAATACAAAGCTAATGTTTAACAAAGATAAAATCAAAGGGAAAGTGCATCAACCCTATCAACCCGACTGCTGTTTTGCTTACCTAACTTCTTGATAAGTTTAAGAACACTCCTCATATAAATTAGCATTAAGATAAACCAGCAATAAGATGGAAACTTTAAATTGAAAAGATACAAGCAGAAGAATATAGCATTTGTTTTCTTAAGGAATCTAAGTGCAAGATCAGAATTGAGTGGAGAACATACAAATCAAGAGCCCGATAATAGTTTAAACCACCAGTAAAACCAGTTTTCTCAAATTGTTTTGCAAAATATTGGATTTCTTCCTCTGTAATCCATGAAGGGAGAGTTGCTGGAGCCTCAAGAACATCAACTATTCCTTCATTGGAAGGAGCAGCAAACAGACCTGACTTGGTCATCAATAAAAACCTTTTTATAATTTCAGTAGAATCATAACGTGCAAATTCTTCTTCTGCTCTTCCAGGTTCCTGTGCCATTTCCAAAACCAAGTTGCATTCAGTTCGGGGAAGGAAAGAAAACAGCAACCTAGTAAAAATCATAAAGTTCAGAGACATATTAAAGAGGTCTACAAGACAGGAAAACGAAAATCCTCCAAAGATGAATAAGATTTTCCTCTACAAACACGTCAAATGGGTTGTTAAGCAATTGAGCATAGCTTTTATATTATCCAAAGACTCCATTGATATGGTGAGGTGGTCTTTTGTGCCAACAAAATTTCTCAGGTCTAAAGGAAACTGCTTGAAACGTAAACTATTTATGAGACAACAAACATGATGATATTCCTCCCACCTGCCTAACCCTAAGGTTTTGTCTTGTAATCCTATCAATTATCATTCATGTGAAGATAACAATGCCCTTGTCTGGCAGGCATTATAGTCCTATTGGTTCCATGTGTGTTTGATAATAAGAATGTATACTTAGATCACAAAACATACAAAAACTTCCATTAGTGATGGATCCGAGCCTAGACTAGTTGTTAGGATTCGCAACTCGAGGTGAAGGTCCTTATATAACCATTAAGGTTTATGAATCAAAAAAGCTATGGTTTGTCAAAAGCAACTGATTATATAAAGCCAATATTATGTTGTTATATATTTCTTGCTTACAGGCTTATTGCCCCACATCTACCTTTCCCATAACAAAATAATATCCACAATTTTGAGCAGGCATACCTGTGTGATATCATATGTGCTTAAGCAAATTAACAATAAATATTAGTTACCATCAAAAATATGTCTTTCAGGGTCACGCAAGTATTTTTGCTGCCTCATGTCTGAACATTATCCACACTTTGAAAAGCTGCAACTCCATTAAGCATGGGGCTCTAGAACTCATGTTCATAGAGATCACTGGTTTTGATTTTAATATCAAATTGCATATTTCCCCCCCTGTTGGGAAAGTCGTTCTATTTTGTCCAAAGTCAATATTATTTTATGACATGAATGTTTTATGAGCAATCTATTAAATGACCCCCAACTATCCTCCTTTCAATTGTTGCAAGGTTTATTGCAGTGACAAAATCTTTACAAGCTATGTACTCTTCATTTCTAATGTCAATATTTGAAACTTTTATATATAGTAGAATAGCAAATATTAAATTAGAATGAAAATTTTACATTCATGCAACTTGGTGAAGCCACACATCACCAGGAAATTGACAACACATAAGACTCGGTATTTTTCATAATTTGACAAAATCATCTTAATGAAATGCATGGTACACTTTCAGAACTTCTACAAACAATCCTCTAATGTTCTATGCATTTGACAAAGAATGTCATCATTCAAATAAAAAAGGTTAAAAAAAAAATCAATGTCCCACACCTCATCAGTTTACAGTTGCCTTTGTCCACACAAATATTTTTACCAGTAAAAATTTGGGACCCAGATATCCAACTTCTCCACAAGTGCACAATTTTTATCCCTTAGCCTAACTCACTGCTCATTGCAACAAGTACCTTTCAAAGCACACAACCACTATGATCAGATTGTTTACAGAATCTCAATAATGTCCCATGTCTGTGACAACCTCAACACATCTTTATACATCATCAGCCCTCCCAAAGCACCTCCTAGTCATTTTCTATGTCAACGAGTTCAATATGACTTGGAATTTGTGATTGTATGCCAATATGTGTAAGTCATCCATATAGTTAAAATTACTAGATGTAAATATCCAGCACCCAAATGAGTATTAAAACATATGATTCCTATGAACAATTTAAAGCTCTAGTCACACAAAGCCTTGGAAATATTCAAGAACCTTTATAGGCAGCATTTGTGATGTGACACCATCTCAAGCACCAATGCAACCACGAGTTTTCGTTATGTACATAGAGTTGTCATACGTATTTTGTTGTATGTATGTGTTGGCATCATATAGTAGACATCATATAGGTGTTGTCAAATGTGCATAAGAGTGATGACATGACATGCTTTTGTAATAAGTATGTTGAATATAATATAAGCAATTTTAATTTTTTTCTATGTAGATGGGTATCAAGTACTTAGGTAATTGAGCAGTTGCCAATCACCTACCAATAACCCCCTTTCCTATGTATTCACCCCATTCCAGTCTCTTCAAGTATGATGTTCGTGTATGGTATGATCAAGTGTGTTGTGTTATGTTGTCATAGTGTCTATGTGTACAAGACTGGATCATGGGTGTAGCTTCTTTCAGAGATAATGATATACTTTTTTGATACTATTGACTCATTGAGTTATATTATTTTTGTTGATATATTTCTTTTACATTGCATATATTCTTCTATTCCATTATCCTTCGAATGTGTGATTGAATACTCCAAAACCTACAATACATTTTGGCACCATTGCCAATACAGAATTGGGTCAACACAAGTGAATGAGTGAAAATCCATAGTGTTTGAGAACAAAGATAGTGAGGATAGTGGGGAGAGCTCATTTGAAGGTCTAAGTGGACTGAGCAACAAACATGGTAGTGATGATGATGCACGTGATGAAGTCCAAGTGAACCATGAGATCTCCTTCCCTAGCCAAAAGTTTAGAAGGTAGACCACCTAGAGAGCCCCTAACATTGAGGGAAAAGAGGGTATATGACCACCTTTGCTCGTTCTATTGAAACAAAGACAAGTCGAGATAAGCAACGACACTATCTCACAACTAGGCTAGTAAAATGATTTTTGTCACCAATATCCAGTGCATGTGGCCCCTTGAGGAGAAAAGATGCCCTCACTTGAAAGACATTATTTGATGAAAAAAGTGCATTTTGTATGGACATAGCTTGTTGGAGACCTTATTGCTAATAGTGGAAGAACAAGACATCAAATTGGAGCATGATGACATCATGTGACGAAATTGTGTGACAACCAAGTGCAAGAAACATTTGTCTATGACCATGCAGCATGTGACGAAGATATGCATAACAAAGTCACAAGAGACCAAGGTGTGAGACAAATGACTACTATTCCAATGCATAGGTGAGTGTTTGGTGTTGCATTGAGTAGCAGTAATTGACTGACATGGATCCTTAGTCCCAATATTTGGATAACATGAAGCAAACAAAGGGTGCACAATAGTAACCCTAAGGATTCAAGAAAGATTGGAAAACAATATTTAGCATTGGTCGCCCCGATCAAACACAAGGAACTACCAAATTTAAGGAATCCAAACTTGTGGAATCATAATTTGGGCAAACCAACCAATTTAAATGTTGAATGAGTTCAATAGATTATAGTTATCAATTATTAAAGGAGGCAAGTAAAATTGTTTTAAGTTTTTAAAGGTTGCAAAGAGGTCCTAGTCCACCATTCTAGAATGCATGTCACTATTTGGCAAGCAAATGCTCAGGACAACAATGCATAATGGATGTGCACATTCCCTATGATGCCAAGGGGTGTGGCAATCGATTAGTTAATGGAACTGTTGATGCCATACACCACTTGTGCAAAGATTAAGGACACATTCTAAAAGAAGTTTCGTCTCCTACGAGACCACAACAAATTTATCATTGAGATCTACAATATCAAACAAAGCAAGACAAAACACATGAAGTCTAACATTCATCATCTCAAGGAACTGCTCGGTAAGTTGTAGAAAGAACCGGCAAATGATCTAAAGAAGTGATGGTTTATGGAGTGACTTCCCTTGTGATTCCAAAAGAAGATGCGCATGAAAAGAAGATGGGTGTGGCACCACCCACAATGTACCAAGAGGTTAATGACAAATCCTTGACCTTGGAAAGTGAATAAAGAAGATTGTTGGTAGTGACAATCAAAATCAAACGGTAAGCAACTACGACAACGACAATAATAGCAAAGAAGCATCACTTGAAGCACTAAGGAATGATGTTATAAGAATATTTAGAGAGATTAAAGTAGAGGACCTACTAGTGCAAAGTGTCCAAAATGTGCCTACTACAATATTTGTGTAGTGCATGGACATTCGCTATCAAAATGTCTATTCAACATCAAGAGTAAGAAGCACCAGACATTGGGAGTTAGAAGGAGGAGGACAAGAAATCAAGCACCTCCAATGGAGTAGATGCCACTAGTGAATACTACAAAAATAACCTCTAAGACAAAATGGGAACCAAGAAAGTGGAAATGTTGGGAATCAAATTTGAATTTTATACAACATGAGTGGGAGATTTGTTGTACAATGTTACATGTGCCAAGAGTGAGGGTACTTTGCACGTGACTACACAAACACTATTAGTCTAAATGTGCCAACCATATACACAAGGTGCAGATTTAGAACCCACAAATGGGACTGTTGTTCTAGATAGCGAGGGCAAAACCCTAGTTCAATCAATTTGATAGAGACTGAAGAGCAAGTGATTGAACTAGAAATGGGAACTAAGCATTTTCTAGTCATCACAAGGGCCCAAGCAAGAAAAACATAAAGCACCACAACCCAGCCATCAAGCAAGAGCAATGGCGAAGGCTTGGGCAAAAAAGCGCCATGACAGAGAAACATGACAAAAGGCAAGGCCAATCAAGCATGCAAAATAAACCCACTAGTGACTGTTGGTCACGAATCCGCCATGAGGAAAGGATTTTGTCGTTATTGCGCCCTGGACCCGCGAACCAACATTGAAAGGCCGGAAAGAAGGGATGCCTTCCGGGCCAATCTTCGGAGAAGGCCGGCTCCTTGCGGGGATTAGTAAGATGAGAGTGCAAGAAAGAGATAAAGGAACGGAAAGAATTTACAAATGAAATTGGAGTTGGGTGGGGGGAACTAACAGTACGGCAACACATCAATCACCATTACTTACTGCATCATAAATACAAAGCATGACCAGGAACTGCAAAACCTAAGTATACTTTCTGTATTAAGCGGTGTACGCACAGCTACAATGGTCCCCTAGCAAACATTCTCCCTACAAGGAGAACTAACAGCACGACAATGCATCAATCACCACTACGGACAACAACATAAACAGAAAGTAACCAAGAGATGTCAGAGCCAGGTATATGTGTTATGCAGAGAATTTATACGCACAGCTACAATGGTCCCCTAGCAAACATTCTCCCTACAAGGAGAACTAACAGCACGGCAACGCATCAATCACCACTACGGACAACAACGTAACACACAACTGATGGAACTGCTACCACATCTATTCTATGTATCCTCTAATCTATGAAGTTCAAAAGTACTTGGCCACCAAATGCCGAAATGAATCAACAAGCCATGACACAAGCAATGCTTTAGGCCCCTGATCACCAAATGCTGAAACGAATCAACGAGCCGTGACACGAGAAAACGTAAAGCAGAAATATAAAGGAAAGGCAAGCATAAAAAATAAAAGCGATGAGAACGAGAACCAGGCATACAATTTATATTTATAAGCAGAAGCACGGTTACAATGGTTCCCTAACAGACATTCCCCTTCCACCACCTTACAATGAAAATGTGGTGGGTATTTATAGCCCGAGTCCCTCTCGTTACATTAATGGGCACAAAGTCCCAGTCAAACATTAGCTGACAAAAGCAGCCGCGGAACTGTTGATGTTGACATCTATCGGGCTGGACTGTACTCTCGGCATGGTCTCCCTGAAGGTTGAATAGCCACGTGGCAGCGCGTTGGGTAGAACTTTATATCGACAGGAATGCGGGTAGCTGAGGTAGGTGGAAACTCACATTAGCATTAAATGAGGCAGCTGGCATAAGTAGTGCTGCCCATGCTTGTCCCTTTGCTCGGCACGTCTTGGCTCGGATCCCAAAGTTGGACACTTGTCGGATGATAATGCTTGACACGTGTCTGCCTTGAAAGGCAGTCTATCCAACTTCGCCCGAGATTAAATCGGGTAGCACAGGTGAAAAACAGCGTAGTCGGGTAGCACTATTTCCCTATTGCGCACCGGTCAACAGGCGCAGTCCGACTTCGCTGCGAAGTCGGGTTACGCACCGGCACTTGCTGATTCTCACCGCCGTTCGGACTTCACACAGACAAGGGAGCGCAGTCCGACTTCGCTGCGAAGTCGGGTTGCGCTCCAACACTTAGTCAATTTTCCTGCCAGCCTGCCAGCCTGCTACAAGGTGCGCCCAGAAAGAAGGGCGAAGTCGAACTTCGCACCAAAACTGGGCAAAGTCGGACCGACTTCGCACAAAAAACTGGGTTTCCTAGTTCAGCTTCCCGGGGCCATAACTTTTGATCCGCTGACCCGATCGCCTATTATAATATATCGTTGGAAAGCTTGCGAGAAGATCTGCAATAATAAAATATCCAGGGCTCATTTTGTCCATTTTATCGCCCCCGTTTAAGGCCTGCGAAAACCCGAACACCTCAGCATGCTCTTTGCCGCTTGAAAGCTCCATACTTAGGCCAAAATTTATCAAAAGTTTTAATGTGGCAAAATTGCCAATAGTGACAAGGTAGCAATGTCATGAAGTATAGCATATCAACTATGTAATCAAGCATCCTAGTGAAGGTGGCTACACTAATGAAGGTGATTCTTGACTTGCATGAGGTCATCAAGGAGATGGTGCACTCAACCATGTATGGTGATTGTGATCGCAAGGCATCATTGTCTACTATGCAAACTACAATTAAAGGTAAGCAAAGGTTGTTTGACCGGTACATAAACCAAGCAATACATATAACTGATGTTGGGAATGTTGAGCAAGGTGCAGCGACAGTATTGTCATTGTTGTCAACACAGTCAGATAGATCGGTTGATGCAGTGGACAGGAGTTCAGAGGTTATTTAGAGTATGTACACTGATGTTAAATGCTTATGAGGATGTTTTTGATGTTTGGGTGAAGTTGTTACGAGGTTGTTTGTGCAAATTTGCAAAAGTTGAAAAAATCGTCGAGAAAGTTGTCAAAGCGACAAAATAGTCAAAAAGTTGCAAAAGTCACCACGGGAACGGTTGGACAGGATGGATTAGTTTGGAACATGCCAGCATGTCAGGAAATAGTCCAGAATAGCATTTGAGATGTCAGCACAGTGTTTGGAGTGATCGGTGGTGTTTCTGGTATCTTGGTGAATGATTTGGCAAGTGGTTGTATAGGCTGAAAAAGTGTAGGTTTTGTCAGAAGCATTGCGAACAAACCGTAAGGAGTTATGTAGCAAAATTTGAACTGGAGGTGGTCGTTATCCTCAAGAACATGTGTTCCAAATTTCAATGAAAACGGAGAAACGAGGCGAATTTTACAAGCGTTGCAAGACTGTCACAAAAACGCTCTTTTTTGAAAAAGTGTGTCAGTAGCAGTTTTTGTGGAAGTGGTACAGGCGAACCGTAAGGAGTTAGGCAGTGAGTTTTGGTTTGGACATAGTCAGTGTTGCAAAGATTCTACGTTTCAAATTTCAGAGAAAACCGAGTTACGAGGTGAGAGTTATGATTTTTGCAAAAACGTTACAGGTCTCTTTTATGTCAATTTGTGCCACTTGGGCAAAATCTTTTAGTTGGCCGTTTCGACCTTGAAGAGTCGCCAGAGTTTCAATTTCAGTGTTGTTACACCTTCAAGGCATCAAATAGATCATATTTTGTTTTTGGTTTGAGTTGTCACGTGGCTCCGAAGTATGAGAACGAGTAAGGTGTCAATTCTTTGCATGTGATGTGTTTGACGAAATGCCTTCTCAATATAAAAAAAGGGAGTTATATTATTTTAAGCAGTTTCATTAAATAAAGATCTTTGGAGAAAGTGAAAAGTGAAAAGGAATATAAGTGTGTGCATTTAAGTTAGAAGAGTGTGATTTTATTTTGTGCGGAGAGAAGAGTGTGTGGAGAAAAATAAAGAGTGAAAATCCGTGTTTTTGGGAAAAAGGTGAAAAACATCACTTTAGTATTTTGGGCATAACTTTCTCATACGATATCAGTTTTGGCTGAAATTTTGAGAGGAGGTCATAGACAAAGTTCTGCACAATACCAAGAAAGTGTTTAGCAATTGACGAACGAGCTAAGAGAACGGTCAATTTTTATGTGAGAAGAGAAGATTCATATATGTCATTTTATTATCAATATCAAAATCAAGTGGGTGCTTGGTAGAGGGGTTGGTGCTCCTTTCTGTTGGTGCGGATAAATCGGGGGTTGGTGCTCCTTTATGTTGATGCAGATAAATCGGGGGTTGGTGCTCCTTCCGGTGGGTGTTGGTAAATTGATTGTAAAGTTGGTGCTTTGCAAAGGCTGGATTTGGATGGGAGTCCAAACAATCATTTTGAGGATGTAGCCAAATCGGTGAACCTCGGTACATCTTGTGTTGTGTGATGTTCTCTTGTTATACTTGCTTTATTTGGTTTCAAGTTTTCATTGTTTGGCTTTAAGAGTTGAAGATTTAAGTTTTAAAAAAGCTACACTGATTCACCCCCCCTCTCAGTGTCATTGTGAGACTAACAGGGAAGCAACTAACACTCTGAATACAAAATTAATAAAACACACAACTCATATCCTCGTCAACAAGGGGTCATGTGTAAACATACTCCTTAAAAGACATGAAGAGAGTTGGGTTTCTTAATCCTATGGCCACCCATTTTTAGATTCCTGGCAATAAACCAAGGTTCCACGAGCCTGGGGGACGGGGGGACGAGGGGACGGGTTTCGGGGGACGAAGGGGGACGGTAGGACAATTTTAGGGGACGGCTCGGGGACGGCTGGGGGGGACGGGTTGGTATAATACTATGAAAATTGAATTTTTTTAGAAATTTAGAATAATATACACATTCAGAATTCTACACACAACAAAAATGATATTCGGATATTCATATTGATATTAGTTAATAAGTGCAACCATTTAATTGTTTCAACAAATATAACTTGAAGGTTCAGCCAAGGATATCAAGTGCAATCTTCCAAGCTCTAATAGTTAACCAAATTAGTTGCTATTCCTCAAGTAATGAATGCCACATTATTCAGCTTTTACAAGTCATCATTTTCAACAATGTACTAAAGAACATAAAGAATAAATTAAATCAAAAGTTACAGTATCCTATGAAGATTAAAACAAAAGTTACAGTATTCTAAAATTACAGTGTTCTAAAATAAGCGGATTTGTCTTTGAAGTCAATGTCCTAAAGCAAAAGTTACAATTTTCTCATTGAAGTCAATGTCCTAACCTCAATGGGATTTGTCTCTTTGTAAGAATAAGACAAGTTAATGCCAAGCATTCCTCATCTATATTTTCTCAATGGAAGTGTATGCAAAGCAAACAATTTAGGCCACTTTGCAGCAAATCTTTATAGCAACAAAGGAACACACATAAAATCAAAATAGTGAACATGAATCTAATTGGATGGTATCTGTTTTACAAAATCTTCAATCTTGAACATTAGATAAATGAATAAACTAGTTTGGCATCAAAATGGAGTGTTGATAGAACAAATGCTCACCATTGTCGAACAAACCTTTGTCCTAGAGTTTGTAGTGATTACCTTGTAGAAGGCAGCTTACAATGCCCTACTAGGTCAGCTGCCTTAAGGATGGCTAAGGTAGATCAAAGTCATGACAAGGATCATTTGACATTTAAGAAAGGTGCTACAAATATATTATCAACTTGAAGACCCAATCAGTGAGTGAGGATATTGCGTCCTCAAATAAATTAAGACTTTTCTAATTCCGA
Source organism: Wollemia nobilis (assembly GCA_028583015.1). Classification (NCBI taxonomy): domain Eukaryota; kingdom Viridiplantae; phylum Streptophyta; class Pinopsida; order Araucariales; family Araucariaceae; genus Wollemia; species Wollemia nobilis. The sequence goes on along the minus strand of JAQPPZ010015824.1, from coordinate 36,465,029 downwards.
CGGCGAGGCCCATACAATACTTGACATGGAACCAAGTGACAATGGCATCTAGAAGTTAGAAGAACATTTGGAGGACGAACATTACTCTGATAGGGGCATTCTTTATTACCAAATGGAGGACTATGAGGTAATCCATCCAAGATTCCTTTGCTTCGACAAAGAAGATGACAGTATATATCAAAAGGGAAGTTGATACCGATTGATAAATTTGAAATCAAAGAGTTGAACAATGTTGCAAGCATGAGACGTCAACCTAATGGTGCAAATGCACTAGAGGTTTCCCCCAAACTTTGCAAAAGATATTTATGACAATGCACAAGTTCATGGCTAACCAGCGTATTAGTTTGATATGCATAAAGTGGTTGAGGAACCTAAAACTATCCAATATGAAGCACCTCCAATGGTTCAGGACCTTCAATACAATGGACGAAGAGAGCTTCATCAATGATGGCAATGATTGGGATCCAATATTAAAGGCAACAACATTTAATTCATGGAATAGAAGGTCTTCACATGGACATATGGAGACCTCAAAGGAATTCCATTGTGTGTACTAAATACCTCTAGTTCCAAGGGCACAACCAGTATGATGCAAGCTATACCTCATGAATCCCAAATACACAAAACTTGTCAATGCAAAGATCAAGAAGAGGTTAGATACATGCATCATCTTTAAGATTGCGTTCACCGATTGGATGTTGCCTATCATGATCAATATCAAGGAGACCACAGATCTAAATGTGTGTGGACTTTTGGAGTTCGAATATAATAACAGTAAAGGATCCCTTTCCAATTCCATTCACTGAATCCATTCCAAAAAAGGCCACTAGACACAAGATATTCATGGATGGATTCTTGGCCTATTATCAAATTGGTATAGTAGAGAAAGACAAGTTGAAGACAACATTTGTTGTGGAGAATTCCAAATACGCATACAATCAGATGCCTTTTTGGTTGTGCAATGCACCAACAACATTTTAAAGGACAATTCTCTACATATTTGAGTAGATATCAATTAGGAAATTCAAGGTATTCCTTAATGTGTTGCATAACTTTTATTATTAAACATAAACCATTCACCATTATGCAGAAATATCAAATCATTCATCCACAATAACAATCCACAAATGAGAGAGAGATAGATAATACCCTTAAGGTAGGGAAACACCAATAATACTCCTTAAGGAAGGAATCACTCCACAAGTTCTCCCAAGATGAGAGGCCACTCAAGGAGGGCAAAGTCCCATAAGCCACTTCGTGGGCACGACGATTACATAAGATTCTTCTTCAATGATGATTACAATGACAAATATCTCTTCTTTATATACCCATATTCTTATTCTACTTTGGGGAGCCTACTACTAATATAATATTATATTATAATATAATATAATATTATAATACAATCAACCTTGGGTTGTGGATGGCCCATGCCAACCCTTATACAATATAATAATATATCCCCAAATATCTATTCCTAGGTACCCTACCATAATGAATGGCCATTGTACAAGCAAAGCGAGAATCATCATGCAATTGTGCATGAATGCTTGTCTCAACCCCAGGAAGTGCAAACTTCTAATCCCCTACAAGAAGTTGGAGCATGTCATTTGTAATATTGGGTTGAAGTCAAATCCTAACAAGATCTGCATAATGGTTCAAATGCAAGAAACTTACAACATTAGCTACCTTACGTTCTTCCTATGGCATATGGGTTACAACCACAAGTTCATTGAGAACTTTGTGTAGTTATCGCATCCCCTTGATATTTTGACATGGAAAAGAGTTCCTTTTGAGTGGACGAAAACACACCACAGGCCTTTAAGGAGATAAAGGTCAAAATCAATAGTGCATCCATTTTTGTTTTTCTCAATTGGGACAAGCAATTCCATGTCCATCTACTTTACAATCAGGTGCAACTTGGCACACCATTTGTTTTGTAAGTCAATGTTTGGAGCGAGGAAGAACTGTAGCACAATAGAAGAAGAGGTATTAAAGTGGAATGAAATTCCAACATAGAAATTCCAATAGAGCATAAGACATTCGGAATGGTTTATGTTGTGCAAAACCTATGGCATTATTTTTGGAATTATTGGTGCCTCTGGATACTATTGGCATGAACATAGTGTCACTTATGATGTCACTAGTGCCACCCAAATGACGTTGGTACAATATCGATGCTATTTGCTTATGCCTGTGTTCTTTTTTTTTCTAAACTTGATTGTGCTTGGCGTTACTTTCATTCCTTAATGCCACTTTTACTTTGTAGCATTGTTACATTCTATTTTTTTACATGTGTCATTAGGTTTCTTTTTCGTTTGGTTTAACAATTCATAGGTTGCATTGAAATGGTCTACATTGCATGGAATTTTTATACAATCATAGTGGAATCCATACATCTCTTCTTAATATTAACACCACTTTTCCTTCTGACAAAAAAAACAATAGAAATTTATGATAAGACTATCAAGACACTATGGATATCCACGTAACCATTGAATCCTAAACCTTGTAGAAGTGAATGTGTAATCTATTCATTTCATTTCCAGTGAACTTCTATACAATGTGCAAAGATAACACATTGATTGTTCAGATCATGGTGATAAACACCAAAATGTGGAATGTTTCCAGATTTTTGTTTAACATTGGATTCATCACCCTTCCAATGGTAGGCCATCTTTGATGTCTGACACAAATATCTTCCTATCCTATCTGTTTCATATTTTGGCATGCTGGAAATGCAATGTGGGAAGGTACTATGCAATTGCAGTCCCTCGATATTGAAATTTAAGGTGCCAAGATGTCAACCAAGAAGTCTTTTCTTGTACAAGGCATCAATGTATTGCTGCAATATTGTATTGAAATTCACTCATTAGCCTGTTCAAGACCTTCTAATTCTTAATCCTATTATTTTCAAAGAATTATTGGAGAGTTTTACAATCGTTGGCCTTCTTCCTTCGTCCTTGTCATCTCTCTAGCACTCACCTTGGCATGATTGGTGCCAACCCTTGGCAATGGCACAACTTGTTGAAATTGGCACCATCTCCCTTTGGTGGCACTCCTTGCCATTGGCATCATCTTTAGCATTGGCATTGACATCATCTTTAGCATTGGCATCATCTTGTATTTTTGGATCCATCCTAGGCACAAGTGCCATATCTTAACTGGTGATGTTGATGCCATCTCTAGTTCAGCATGGAATCCACCTAGAACATTCCTAATGTTAGCACCTTTTCCAGGTTGTGTTGTTTCCGCTGGCATCATCCACAAGTGGTGTATAGCCATGTAGATGCTAACTTTGAACATATCTTGTTACTCCACTTAGAGAGGGCAAAGTCTCATAAGCCACTTTGTGGGCAAAGATGATTACAAGAAATACTCCATATGATTGATCTCCATGATGATTACAATGATAATATCCCTTCTTTATATACCCATCTTCTAATTCTACTTTAGGGAGTCAACTACTAAACCCTCATCCCACTCATTATTATAATATAATATAATAATATAATCAACCTTGGGTTATGTGTGGCCCATGCCAACCTTTATACAATATAATATTATATTCCCATATTCCTATCCCTAGGTTCCTTACATAACTAGACATCAAATCATTTTCTTATAAGGATCAGCTTCGAGTAGGTGCTACCTGGCAACATTATCTTTTTTCCTTTTCAATTGGTTATATGGGATTGTAACAGGCCCCACTCGTATTACACCATCACCACATAGTGGTATTACAACAAGGCTTGGATACTATCCATGTATTGCTTGGCAAGATTCAAACTTGAGTCTCCTCCCTGAATGTTGAGAAATCTAACCAGTTGAGCTCATGCCATTTGATACCTAGTGCCATTAACTTTACACCCAAGCATTAATTTTATTTATTTTTTTCGTCCCACTTTTCTTTTCTTTTTTTGTCCCACTTATTTATTTTTTAATTTCCATATCCATTTATGTTGGTAAGATCATCCACCTAAACCAAACTCCTCCATAACTCACATTTTTTAATTCAGCACACTTGGTAGCAAAAATCTTCCCTCTTCTTGATCATGAAGCCAAAAAATAAATTGTTTCAAATCTTGTATGCCTTGTTAGTGTAGTTCTCTACTTCAGCAATAAATGGTGAGGGAATGAAAACACCAGCTTCAACAACACCTCTGTTACACACAAAATCTTCTCCAGGAAAGGCCTTGTATTCCTTTCCTTTACATTGCCCAAAATGATAAATGGGACACCTTCAAAAAAAATTGCATGTGCTTGGATGGATTAGCAAAATGATGGTCCAAACATATCTTCTAAGTTTTGTACGTAATCCATACATTTATCTAAAATCCTTCCTCTGTCCCTTGCACTTTTAACATTGATGTTGTTGGCATCTTTCCAACATACAGATACCTTGAACATTATTTCTTTTCCCTGTGGTGTTCCACCAAAATGTTGGCATATTTTTGGCCCCTCTTCTCGCATCGTTGATGCTATTGAATGTGGATACTTTTAGATTGATGGAAGGACCTAGGGATATAAGTTGCATGCTCATCCATTTTATTCAAATCATGGGCATCTGTATCTAAGCATTGAAGTTTATCAAAGAGGAGATCATGGCAAGTGAATTGCAAAGTGCATCAACAATTGGGTTTGATGCTTTTCCATATGTATATGATCAAAACAGGAGTACTTGTTGGGTTAATATTTTTCTTTTTCTCTTTACATGTCCTGGAATATGCAGGAAGTCCATATATTAAGCAATGTTAGTACATTTTCAATAAATTTTAAGCAACACCTTTTTCACACTATAAAATGAATTGAATATATATGAAAATGAGGCATTTAGAATGTCAAAATGGGTGTTTATACTGATGAAAGATCTATTGCTACCAATGTTCTTTCTTGAAGAGACCAAACAAAATTTTCTGCATAATTATCGCAATCACTCCAAGGCTTAAAATACCATTAGTTTTTCAGATTTAACCTTGGCATTCTGCTTAATACTTAAAGCGAGTATCATGTCCCAACAATTGGATGAAGATTTGAAGTATTAATTGATATCGATAAGATCAAATCCTCGACTCGTTTCTTCAGTGATGTTTGGATGTTTTACTATAATGAAAGCACATTGTTCTTCTCAAGTCACTTTTGAAAATCATCAAATAATTCAGAGTTATAAAGTCAACTTTGAACGACCATATATTCATCATAAGGATAAATGCAACCTGTCATTTTTGTACCACTCGAACCGAGTAATCCAATGGTGCAAGAATCTGCTAGAGGTAATAGGTTTGTGAACGTTATATCCTCTAAAAAACAGTGACCTTTTTTACGACACCTATTGGTGTCAATATGCATAGCAGCATCAAAAATATCAAACGATATCAAGATTTGTGCTGCACAAGCTTCAACATAGCTTTCAAGGACCAGCATTGAAATTTTTTATCCAAACAAATGCTCCTCCTTCACATTTAATTTTGGGGCATCCTTTTCTTCACTACTACTGTCACCCCAACCGAAGAAAAGAAGCCACCTTCCCTATTCACGCACAAACACAAAACCAATTTCCTAGCTAGTATAATATTGGTTCTTGAGACACGTGAGATGTTGGACAGTGCTAGCCTAATGACACCCATCCTTTAACATAGCAGCATCAAAAATATCAAACGATATCAAGATTTGTGTTGCACAATCTTCAACATAGGTTTCAAGGACCAGCATTGAAATTTTTTATCCAAACAAATGCTCTTTACATTTAATTTTGGGCCATCCTCTTCTTCATTAGTACTTCCACCCCAACCGAAGAACAAAAGCCACTTTCCCTATTCACACACAAATACATAACCAATTTCTCAGCTAGTGAAATGTTGGTTCTCGAGACGTGAGATGTTGGACAGTGGTACATTGCCTAATGACACCCATCCTTCAATGCCATCTGCCCATTGTATACCGTACCATTGCACATGCCTGAGTATTGATTCTTAATTATCTCTCACATGAGATCTAGAGATATGTCGCCAAATGATAAGTTAATAGTCATCTTCATGAAGAGTGTCGTCGATCAGACGAGCTGGTAGAGGCTAAGAGTCATCAATCCCAACCCCTCGACGATTGGCTTCATGCTCAAACAAAAACTAAAGTCCGATTGTGGGCTGAGACAAAGCAAAGTAGAGCTAAGGTCTAAGGGCTGAGAAGCGCAGAGTTGTGGATCACAAACAAACTATCACTACGCATGTGTAGCTTATCTCAAAGTTGGAGTCTTAGCTGCATTCAAAGGATGCAACTATCCATGAGGCAAAGAAACAATGGTCTAGGAGTTATTTCCACAAGTGAACACATGCTTTAGCATTATATGGAGGCCTACCAGTGCATTCAACAGCTCAAAGTTGGCCAGGCAAGACCTTCTACACAAACACCTGCTCCTGCCACTTTTGTCTCCTTCAACCGGGCTAGTGACTATGTTGGTCTGTCAACAAGGATGCCAACAAGTCTACAAGAGGGGGAAGATGTAGGTGGCCAAGTTGGTCTGTCTCATGAGTCTGATCATGAGTGATATTAGATGCGTGTCTCACTCTACTATGTGTTGTGCATAGTGTATGGGGTGTTATACTTCGACATAATTAAATAGTATGTAATCTATTATGGGGTACTTTTAATGTTTTATGTGTCTCCAAGGAGTGAGGTAATTGAGTAGGTACAATGATTGTCATCCATCAACCTTCATGCATGATACCTCTGTACCCTTCATCAACAGTGGATGGAGCATAGGTATCAGACTGGCATGGATGTCATTGTGTGTATGCTAGACCGAGTTATTCTATATGTTTGCAAAGTATAAGAGTAATTAGACATGTTGATATTTTTGCCATATTCCATTTATAATTGTGAGTTAATTATATTGTTCTCTTTTATTGCATAGATAATTCTATTAATGTCCATAGATGGCTGAAATAGGTCAATTGGACTCAAACAAAGAGTTGTTTACAATGCACTATAGTAACCAAGAACTACTACAAAAATAAGCTAAACTAGAATAAAGAATCTAGTGTAAACTACACTGAAGTGAAACAACAATATGGCATAAAACTGCATCCTCGAGGGTAAACCAAAATGGATAAACACAAACCTAAACAAGTCGCTCTAAAAATTCCGTTTAGAACACAACGAAGGATGCTTTACTTTGCTTACTGTGGCAAACAAATCTGTTTGCATGTTAGTCCACATCTATGAGTTGTACATAGTCAAGCATATGTTTATAATATTCTGTTGTTATGTTGCATATAACTGTCTTCAGGGGTACATTTCAGTTTTGTTAGCATGTAAGCACTCAGGCCGGTATGACAGTTGCACATCGTCTCCATCCACCCATGGGACGATATGTACAACTTATCATTTGGTCTTGAGCATCATCGAGGCACACTTAATCATTGGGGAATCAATTAGTTATCAGTGCATGCTCAGCCAGGACATTTTCAAAGATAGTATTGAAGTCTTGTTGGGAATAACAATGATTCATGCCTTGATCTTAGTAATTGTATTGGAGATTTGTTGGGAATTATAATGATTCATTCCTTGATTTATATTGGTGTTGGGAAAAACTTCATATCACAATTTTTCAGCCGCCCGATTTATTTCCCAGTAGCCAATTTTTTCAACAAAAAGCGATAAAAAATCATGAATTTTGTTGATTTTCTCCTAATTAGTTGCCGATCTAATTTTTCCCAGACCTCACCGATAAATTACCGATCACAATTTTTTCAACTTTGATTTATATTGAATGTGTATTACATACTTGTGTATGTAAGTGATCTTCTATTTTTGTCTCCATTTCCATTGCAGAATATATTATTCCAAATTACTTTACTGCATTACTGCATTGTGTGATATGATGTGTTGTGTGACTTGAATCCTTGCCATACCACCCTTACTAGGATTGAAAGATACGATTATTTTCCCTTTCTTTTTGAAAAATCATGATAAAAGAAAACATCATTGCAATATTCCTAGATGACTAACTTCACCAGCTCATAGATCCCTTAATATTGCTTAGATGTTTTCATATGTCCACTCATTGTGTAGATTCTGTAGTGATGAAAAGATGGTGTGAAAAACATTTAAATCTAAGTTCTTTAAGCAAATATATGACCTCTGAAAGATTTAAGTGTTTTCCAGGAAAACAGTTGCAAAAATAAAAAGAAGAAAAAATAAGATCTGTAAAGAAAATTCTCCTACTTGGCTCAAATTGCTCCTTTGATACCACTTCTCATAACAATTAATACCCATTAACAAAAATCACTATTTAAATATGCAGAAATAACAAATAAGTTGCCACCATGCACTAGATTCACACAATAGACAAATATTGAAAATAACCTCAAGGTAAGGCAACATCAATTGATACTTCTTAAGGAACATATCACTCCACAATATCTTCCGATATAAGAGTGCCATATTCAAAGGGATAGCATCCAAACATGATTCCAATGACAATACTTGATATCTCTCAACTCATTCCTTAGTACTTACAATACAATGACATCCATGTTTATATAATAATCTCCTCTAATAATCTTAAGAAAGGGTAAAAACATACACCAAGTATTACCAATACAATGGACTTCAGGTTACATGTAGCCCAGGCCAGCTACTCCACAACCTCAACATATAATACAATACTATATCCCAAGTTACTTGTCAGTACACATGCAGAAGCCAGATTCATTGTTGTGAATCAACAAGGGCTGCTTTTAATAAAATCTTACATTACTGAAATGAACCTTATACAAGAAGTACTGCTTTAGATAACTAGCAGATCTTGCAGATGTTTATGTGGAAAGTTTAGTAGATGATAACTCTATAGGACCTGTGGGCTATGGAACTAAGAATGATAGTTAAAATATAAAAGATAATCTAAAACAAGTTGTCAAAGATGTAAAAGCTGTGAAGTTGAACAAAGTAAGCTATAGAACTAAGATGGTAGTTAAAATATCAAAGATAATCTACAAGTTCTCAAAGAAGTAAAAGCTTTGAAGTCGAACAAAGTAAGCAAGAAAAAATTGATGACTGGATCAGAGTTGCAAATATTAACACTGCAGATAAAGCAAAAATTTATTGAGAGGAGTAAGTCATGAGGCAGTTCAATATAGCGAGTTCAAGCAATGCCTCATTCATATGAGCTAAAGTAATAAAAATGAACAATGTTATAAAGATCCCTATTAAAATTGTGAAGATGATAATGTAATGATGAACTAGGTTCTAGTAGTTTAAAAATGTTGGAGATAAAAATAAGTTTCAATCAAAGCTCTGAACAGCCAACATGAGAAGAGTCAGAGCCAAAGATGAAAAGCCAAAACAAATTGCAGCAAAGCTACGAGATCTAGAGAGGAAGATAGATAATTTTTATTGCTGGAAAATCAATGAAAGATTAAGGGGGAAGACATTGGGTTGATTTTTATTTAAAATTCTCGACAGATTAGGGGCTTGATGAGCATGAAAGCAGATTTGCAGGTGAATGAAGAAAGACACCAGCAACTTTTGGACTTGTCCTCAAAATGTGGAGCAGAACCAACCCAAATGTGAGTGGAAGCAGCAGCACAGTGACACAAGCAAAATGGAAGCAAAAGTAATTACTTTTGGTGAACAACAAAAGGGAATCAAATGCTTGAAGACATACAAGGCATTCAATCTTTTCAAACATTCGAGTCAAATTTCCAATACAGTATGCAGTTGCAGAGCTGCAATAAAATTTATGACGATTTACTGGCCTGCCATTTATTATTTAAGTGATTTGGCAACTGACTACTTAAACCATGTCATGTATTAAGGAGCTAATCATGTTATGGAATAAAGAACACAATCTTGACACAACAAAAGGAAGCAAAGTCATATTTGAAGAGAGGGCAAGACTGGAAGATACAGGCAAAAGGAAGAGAAAGTGGAGAAGATCTGAGATGACAACTGTTTGATAAAATTTAGGAATGCCAGTTCATTGTGAGTCCTCTGTCTGCATCCATGGCTTCCATGGAGTCTCAACAAGCCTCTGGACAAGAGAATTACGTTCCTCAATATCTGTTGGAGGTACTGCAAGGTCATTGTCCGCTAGAGAAAATGTGCCATTTTGAACTGGAAAGTGTTCATCTCAGCAAGCAAATCCAGAAAGTTGTTGTCTCAAGTGCAGGAGGCACTTTAAGAAAAATTATTCAGGTCGAGCACAAACAGGTGCACACAGATGTTTAATGGCTGCTTAAACACCAAGACCAAGGTCAAACAGCATAATTGCTGCAATGGAGCTTATCGCCAGTGGGATGAGCAGCCAGGTTGGGAACATGGATCAGTTCATCTAGATCAGTTCAACTAGCAATAAATCAAGTCCTAGACGAGAAGAATTGTTGCTTAAGATAAACAAAAACTTATGGTAGAATGCATTCATCGTAGTCTTTCCAGTTAGGCATATGGCTACAAAGGTCCTCTGATGTCACACTCATTATAAGGATGCACTAATGATAAACTTTTCACCTGCAAGCATGATCACAAAGGTCCCTGATGTTAGGTTCATTATGGGTAGATTCTTCTTTCTTTGGCTCTAGATATTGCTTTTAGTTTTTAATGTATGAATTTTAAGGCCAATACTTTAATTATATTTTAAGTACAAATTATGTGTTTGTAGTCTTTTGTTTTGTCTGGTTTAGCATGGGCCACCATCCCAAGTTTTTGACAGCACTCTGATATGTGTTGGATATGCTGTTTTTTAACACAATCTTTTATTCACCCAACACACACACATGCACTAGAGTTGTGAAGTCAAAATCATGTTGGAATAAAAGTAACCTAAGAGAGAAAAATATGTGGTCAATAAACCTAATGCCTAAGGTATGATGTGTAGAAATAAATTAATGTCAGGTGAGAACGAACCTGTAAGATTAAGTTAGGATAATGCCCAAGCGGAACTGAAAGTTATAATAGCAATAGAATCTTATCAATCTTGCATGAGAACCAGTAAGAAGGAACATGAACAAATTAGACATGTATTTATGCATGAGACATGTACATGAAGGTCTGAATATGAAGGGGCAAACAAGAGTCTTTCTTTCTATTGAATAAGTGTAATCAATGGGTACCCTTCTAGTGCAAAGTATGAATGTGGTGATAAGTGGATAGTTGTCTTTCACTGCCGCTTTCAGAGAGCTCTAAACTAACTCAAAATCAAGTGAAGTTGGTGCAATTTGATCTATAATACATTATAGAGGAAGGAAGAATTACTTGATGTAAATATGTCATTAGAATTTGTTTACTAATCCCTTCAAGGGAATTCCTATAATGTCCCCTTCTAATCAGCTAGTGGGAGCACATAGAGACTAGCCTATACACGGGTTCCCGTAGGCTATGTCATATGGATGAGAGCCTTTGGAGATATTTGAGACAGCTTTTGGATTCTTAGAGCTCAGTTTTGGTGGTCGTTCGGGGTCAAACGGAGCTAGGATGTTGGAATTGCTATTTTTAGCAGTGTCGGGTTTTAGGGTTTCTTGCCGAGCGGACAGGGGGATGTTGTTCTACAACGAAATGGGTATCCAGAACAGGTTTCAGTTGGTCAATCGGAGTTTCATAAGGCAGAGTTTTTAAAGCGCAAAGCTTGGCTTTATTAAGTGAATTATTAAATTCATTTTATAAAGTTAAAACTTTATATTATAATTAAAGGGAAATAAATATGTTTATCCCACATTGAGCGCGCAAAAAGAGTTTGCCAAGGAGGAGCCTATTTATTCGGTGGCTTGGTCTCATTTTAGACATTCTGGTTTATGTTATTTCTTCTCTTGGAGATTAAGGCCGGCGGCTGATATTTCTTCATCGAAAGGGACGCAAACCCCAATCGATAACCCGACGGACGAAACCCCGAAGGGCAGATCGGTTCCATTTCAGGGATCGACAGTGTGCAGATTGTTGAAGTTCTGAGGACGGAAACCCTCAGTATTGGAGAAGGGAGCTGGACGAAAACCCAGTTCTTGGCTGGTGAATTCACTCAGGATTCACGCTTATGTGATTCAATCAAAGATTCAGAGGTTTATAGTCCATCAGTTGGAGATAATAGCAAATTGGTATGTTTATAATGATATTCTGAAGACATTTATCCATCTGGAATTTCTAAACATTGTTGTTAATTTGCTGATATGAATTAATAAGCTATTTTGATTATGGGTTCTGCATAAAAATCGATTATTCAGTGTTAAATCCATCTGGGTATCATTGCATGCTGTTGTTATTGGCTTCTTTCATTTGGGTATTATTGCATGTTCAAATTAATCCATAGTTATTGCAAAAACACCAAACACAAAACAGGGCAGCACATTACAGTGGTATCAGAGCTGGTTTTTCCTGCCAGCCTGTTCAGGGTTTCATTGCGAATTTTGTGAAGTCTTCTATCGAAGACAAAATTCTCAGGTTTGATTTGGTGGAAATAATTCTTTGTCTGAAATTATATTGCTTGAAAATTTGCGGAGTATAGAAGATTAGCAGAAGTTAGGGTTTGGTTGCCGTTTTCAAATCTAGGGTTTCCAGTTTATGGGTATTGGTGATTTGAATACCCATTTGGTTGATTTGGGCTTTAAGAGTTCTGGGTATTGTTAATTCAGAGCTCAGGCTATTCTGCCAGCCTGTGGAAGCCTAATTAAATTTCAGATTCATGGAGTCTTATAATGATTGGTCTAGGAGACAACGTGATTGGGATAGGACTCAGAGTGAGATACAAAAATCCATCAGTCAATTAACTGCAATGATGCAAATTTCTCTACCTTCAGTTTTTCCTCAGGATAAGGTTGATTTTTCATTCATAAAGTTGCCGAAGAAAGTTGGAGTTGAACAAAATACTTTACAAGATCCTAAAATTGCAGCTAATATTGCGGCTAATAAAGTTGAGCTCGCTGTCCCAGAAAAGTTGGAAAAGCAGTTGACAGTAGCTATGTCACCTAAGTCAGCACCTATGGTTCCCTCTAAGGCTAAGGTTGAGCATCACACATCCAATAACAGAAAACAGATTCAATCTGCAGAACATTTCAGTAAAAGAATGGATGTAAGTTGTAAGCTCTATGCTTTGGGGAAACAACTTGAGTCCCAGAAATTGTCAAAAGATGTTCTTCTTGAGAGTCTAAAGGAAATGGATACATGTCTAGTTGAACTAGATCAATCTGATCGTGAGGTTTTGAATTGGGCAGCGAAAGTACCTATAGTTGCATTAGGCCAGCATTGGATTATGAGACATGCAGACAGGGACGTGAGACTTGCGAGTCACCTCTTGTCTCGGTGAGATCATAAGGATTACAGCTTCGGAGGCACCCTACAATGACGACATCATGAAGGAGGGATTACAGCTGATGGTTGAGAGTTTTCATGGTTTGAATAACATTAGGGACCGATCCTATGGTAAGAAGGTTAGAATTTTGGAAGTGATGGCAAAAATTAGAATATATGTCTTTTTGCTTGATTTAGATTGTGCTGATCTTAGTCTCCAGATGTTTCGACATTTTATGGCTTCTATCAGTGAAGATCATGAAGACATTATATCCTCTTACATGCAAACCATCATGGTACGCATCATTGAGGAAAGTGATGACTTTACCCAGCCCATCTTGCCCAAGTTGATGGCTGTTTTGAGGCAAGGACAGATTACCTCTTCAGCTGCACGTAAATTAGTTGACAATGTTTCCAAGCAGTGTGAGAAGAAGCTGAAACCTCTCTTGGTACAGGAGGAACAGGGAGAAGGAAAAGAGACCGAGTGACTTACAGATGCCAGGACTACCTCTCAAAAGCAAGAATCAGTTGAGAAGAGAACAGCGTTGCTTCACTTGCCAAGAAGAGTGGTCACTTGGACATATATGTGGGCCCATAACCCACAAGTCCCAGGACAACTATAGTACCGAGGGTAATGACAGGACAACAGTTGTGGAATTGCTTCCAGAGCAATCCAGTGAGGTCTGTGAGACCTTGGACATAAGGTATGATGAGCCTTGCATTTTTCCTGGCAACAGTTCATTGTTGCATGGTGTTTTTTTTCATGGTGAAGACTCCAAATTTGATGAGGAGATCGATGTCGATGAAGATGTCTCCTGGTTAAAGTTAGAAACAGAACAGACCAGCAAGTGGTTGGATGGTGGCTTTCCTGATGAGTTGGAGAGTTATGCTGATGAAGTAAATGAGAAGATTGATAGAGACAAATTTCCTTTTGATCAGGGTGCTGACCTGAACATTCAGACTGCTGAAATTCAAAATATAAACATGCCACCTCTTCAAGAAACTTGTGTGGAAGTACAGGAGGGCAAAATTGATGAAGATGAAGTTAATTCATCTTGTGGATCTCATTTTGGTGAGGGGCATAATGAATTTCGTGATAGTGGTGAGATCATAGAGCATGCTGATTTTGACATTGTTAAATCAGCAGCTGGTGAGGATGTGCATGCAGTTGATAATTCTTGGGTTGAGCATGAGTCAGTCCTAACTTCAGTGCACGAAGTTGGAGAGTGTAGTGTCAAAAGGAATGCTGATTCTGATCATTATGCCAAAGATGGTAAATCAGAAACTTTATTGTGTGCTGCTGATCACAATCCAGAACTTGATACAATGCAAAGTTGGAAGGATAAGTTGCAGGTTACAGAAGAGAAGATTGTCCAAACATTAACCCATTTGGATAGCACACACAACTTTGTTGAATATCTTCTGTGGACAGCTCAGCTCAAAGATAGGCAGATAGGGTTGATTGATGTCTCCTCTGTTGAAAGCGTGCAAACTATTAAGGTAGAAACTATCAAGCATGCTTTGGAGAAAATAAAATCTGATTACTTGCAATTGTTATCTGATAGGGATTTGGCTATCCAAACTGCAGAAAAGATGTACCAAGAACTCACCAAAAAGGAGAAGATAATTAACAAACTTAACCTTGAGTTAAGTTTTGTTCACAAAGAAGAAAATTGGTCAACTGTTACAACCACTCAGAAGGAACAGCCCGAGTATGATGCTGATGCAGGTTCATTTCCTTGTGTTATGATTGGCGAAACATCTCCTGACTTCTGTGTGCAGAATGTTGAGAGTTGTAGCACAGGTGATTGTATAGACCCTTCCATGGAACCAGTTGGTGAAGTTCAGATGGACTGTATAGTGAGGTATGCTCATAGTTTTTCTTTCAGTCCACATGTTGATGATTTGACCATGTCATATATGAATGGGAAGAAGGGTTGGTATAAGGAGTTATATGTATCACCTTGGCATGAGGTGCTCTTCCCTATAGTGGTAGAATCAGTTTCTTGTTGGGTTCCTCGTTTGTCAGTCCAGAATGGGTACTCCGTTGAGCTGCAGAATAATTCAGTTGTAGTCAGAGTGGCACAACAAAAATTATTAAATTTCGGGAATGACAAAATCCCTATTTGGCTATGGGATCTAGGAATTCCTCCGAGGGATGGATTGTTTTATAGAGTGGCAGAGCTCGACGAGTTACCGGGGCCGGTTGTATCGGTTTGGTGACAGAGCTTGACAGTGTTTTCAGTTTCTGGGATGACAGTTCAGGGCAATGTCTTCATCATGAGACATTCTTCAGATTTATTTGGGATCCTGGCATACAGATCATATTGCTTGAGGACAAGCAATATTTGGGAAGGGCGGACTGTAATGTCCCCTTCTAATCAGCTAGTGGGAGCACATAGAGACTAGCCTATACACGGGTTCCCGTAGGCTATGTCATATGGATGAGAGCCTTTGGAGATATTTGAGACAGCTTTTGGATTCTTAGAGCTCAGTTTTGGTGGTCGTTCGGGGTCAAACGGAGCTAGGATGCTGGAATTGCTATTTTTAGCGAGTGTCGGGTTTTAGGGTTTCTTGCCGAGCGGACGGGGGGATGTTGTTCTACAACGAAATGGGTATCCGAGAACAGGTTTCGGTTGGTCAATCGGAGTTTCATAAGGCAGAGTTTTTAAAGCGCAAAGCTTGGCTTTATTAAGTGAATTATTAAATTCATTTTATAAAGTTAAAACTTTATATTATAATTAAAGGGAAATAAATATGTTTATCCCACATTGAGCGCGCAAAAAGAGTTTGCCAAGGAGGAGCCTATTTATTCGGTGGCTTGGTCTCATTTTAGACATTCTGGTTAATGTTATTTCTTCTCTTGGAGATTAAGGCCAATGGCTGATATTATTGCTCTTCATATGACTCACAAAAAACTTGGTCATATTTTCATAATTTATTGCTCTCTTGATCAGCTATGCATGCATGTACATAAATTGATATATGTGCATATAACACTATCGGAAGCATAAACACTAAAGACAAAATTCATGCTATGAGAAAGTTTCTTAATTTAAAAATAGCGGGATACACAGAATATTACCTGGAATCTGCATATATAGTAGCCTTCTCCAAAATAAGATCTCATTTTCTCAATTGGCTTTTTGTTAGGATCGCGTGGTTGAAATGGAACACTAATGTTTACAAGTGCTATCACTTTGTCTGGTCGAAAAAGACAAAGGTATGAAGCAATGAGAGAACCCCAATCATGGCCAACCACAAAGGCCTGCTCAACATTACCAGAATACAATAGTAAAAATTTGACCAATGTCTCCTCCCAACAAGAATTTCACTTAAAGGTAATAGAAGATCAAAAGGCCAACAAATTAAAATGTTGTCATGGATTATATCTTTTAACATACTAGGTCATGAAATGCACAAAAAATATCAGATCAAAAATATTCCCTGCAGTAACAAGGCACAAATGCCAATTCAGAAACTTTGGCATCTTGTGCATAGTGGCATTAAATGTCTATTGTAGGTTGTCAAAGAAAATTAATCTCTTATGAATGCATCTGACACAATTAGTGGACTGCTTCACATGGTTTGGTGGAGAATACTGTAGCCTGCAAACACCAAGAATAAAGCTCTTACTACTGCACAGGACACGGTAGTAGACAGTTTCATGTGGTGTTATGTAAAATACTGCAGCCTAAGAACATCAAGAATTCTTTCCAAGGATGGCTGAAAATTATTCATCATTTTTATCCCTATAAAAATACTTCAATAAATAAAGCAACTAATGACAGCCAAGTTGTATTGGAAGGGTGACCATAACTATGGGATACTTAAGAAGTTGCATATTCATTTAATTAACATAATATAGTGGTCCTATTTATTGCTTATATTGTATCTAATTTTATTACCTTATCAATATCCTATTAAAAGTAGTAAGGGGTCAGTGGGAGTCATGATTCTCTAAGTCATACCTCTTGGATTATATAGATCCATCTACCATTTGGTGGAGAAGGCATCCATTTGTCTCTTTGTATTGAATCCTTCATTGATTTCACATAAAGAGAGCTTCTGGTCCCTTTCAAGTGGTATTACAGCCATATCAAAACAATTTTTAGATTGCATGATTTCATTTTTTTTAATTTAAATTTTTACTTTTTGGGCTTGAAGTGGCTATTTCCATAATGTATTTGTTGGAATCCATCTTACTCTTAAATCTCTGTTGTCAAAGACATGGGAAAATCTAGGAGAAAGGGACAGTTTAAGCTCCAAGAAGAGAAAGCTAAGGCCTAAGGAATGGTAGTGGAAACTCAACAGCAATCTCAAAAGACTGCCAAGTCAAGGAAGAAGAATGAAGAGTTATAGCTGAAGCTCCAGGAAAAAGAAGAATTGATTGCTAGGTGGTAGAGACGGTTGTAGAGATAAATAACCATGGTGCTCAATTTATCAACCTCACTTGTGCATCAGTTGATAATTCTACTAATATCCAAAGGCCAATGAGACTCGTTGAAAAGAGCTGTTACAAATTACAAAGCACTATAGTAACCAAAAAGTGCTATGAAAATAATCTAAGCAATGCAGAGGTTCCTGTTGTCACATTTTGCACGGGGTGCAATGTCTTCAGTGTTGTAACAGTGCTGCTCTTCTTTTTCCCTCTTCCCCTATTTTCCTTCCTTCTCCTCTCCCTTTCCTTTTCTTTCCCGCATTCTCTTTCTTTCCCCCCTTTCTTGGAGTCCCCAGTTGATTTTTCAACTTTCCAGCAAGTTACCTGAAAAATGGCTAAGTGTTGGTGCGAAGTTCGCACTTCGCCCAGTCTGGGTGCGAAGTTCGCACTTCGCCCAGTTTTGGTGCGAAGTGCGCACTTCGCCCAGTTTTGGTGCGAAGTCTGACTTCGCCCCACTTTCTGGGCGCACCTTGCAACTGGCAGATTGACAGGCTGGCAGGCTGACAGAAGATGATAAAATGCCGGAGCAAAGTCCGTACGGCGGCAGACACCAGTTTCCACCTGTGCGCAGCCCGACTTCGCGAGCGAAGTCGGAGTGCGCCCTTGACAGGTGTGCAGTAGGGGAACAAACCCGGAATTTGACCAAGGCATGAAGGCCTTCCCGACTGCACTGTTTTCTGCCCGCGCAACCCGAGACGCTCTGATCCCAAGCGAAGTTGGACGGACTGCCTTCCAAGGCAGACACGTGTCACACAGCATCATCCATCATCTGACAAGTGTCCAGCTTCGGGATTAGAGCCGAAACGTGTCGAGCAAAAGGACAAGCATGGGCTGCACTGCCTACGCCAGTAGCCTCATTTAAAGCTGATCTGAGGTTTCACCTGCTCCAGCTACCCGCATCACTGCCAGAAGGAGATTCTGCCCAACACACCGCCATGTAGCTGTCCAGCTTCCAGGAGGACCATGCTGCGGGTACAGTCCGGTCCGACAAAAGGTCAGCATTTGCAGCTCTTTCGCCGCTTTTGTCAGCTTATGTTTGATCGGGACCTTGTGCCCATTAATGTAACGGGAGGGACTCGGGCTATAAAAGCCCACCGTGAATTCATTGTAAAGGGTGGAAGGGGAATGTCACGTTAGGGAACCACTTGTGCCCATTGTAACCGTGCTTACGCTTATAAATATAATCTGTATGCTTGGTTACGTTCTTGCCGTACGTTTTTTATGCTTGCCTTTCTTTATATTCATGCCTTAGGCTAACCTGTGTCATGGCTCGTTGATTCATTTCAGCATTTGATGATCAGGTGCCTCTAGCATTGCTTGTTTAAAGCACCCCCTGTACTTCATGAATTAAAAGGATACATAGAATAGATGTAGTAGCAGTTCCATCAGTTGTGTGTTTTGTTGCTGGTCCGTATCTGGTGATTGGTGCGCTGCCGTACTGTTAGTTCCTTGTAGGGAATGTCTGTTAGGGAGCCATTGAAGCTGTGCGGTTAAATTCTCTACATAAACACATATACCTGGCTCTGATATCTCTATGATTGCTTTCTACCCATGTTAGTGTCCGTAGGTGGTGATTGACGTGTTGCCGTATTGTTAGTTCCTTGTAGGGAATGTCTGTTAGGGAGCCGTTGTAGCCGTGCGTACACTGCTTGGGTATCGGAAGTATACGTTAGTTTTTGCAGTTCCTAGTCATGCTTTGTGTTTATAATGCAGTAAGTAGCGGTAATTGGTGTGTTCCCGTACTGTTAGTTCCCCCCACCAACCTTTGAATATATTTGTAAATCTCTTTCTGTACATTTATTTCTTTCCTGTACTCTTAGCTTAAATCAGAAAACCCCCCCAAAAGGAGCCGGCCTTCTCCGGAGATTGGCTCGGAAGGCATCTCTTCCTTCCGGCCTTTCATGCTGGTGGGCGAATGCGGGCGCATTAACCCAAAATCCTTTCCTCATGGCAGATTCGTAACCAACGGTTTCTACAGCACGCCGGTGGGACCCCGGTCCCACATTTGAAGAGAGATTTTCTGATCAGTCTCCACCTGGCGCTGACGGTGGTCCTGAGCTCTCGGTGAGACAAGGAAGTTTCTCACCCCCGACAGAATTGAAGCACCGGTGTTCGCTTCATTGCTGTTCCAAATCTGAACACCTGGCGACTCTGCACGAACAAATCCTCTGAGTCTAGAAGACCAGTCCCGTCACCTTCATGCACACGAGAAGGTGGCAAGCAAGGGATCCGAGAAGCCCGCCTGAGTTCTACGAACTGGACATCAACGCTCGAGGCGAGATCCCCAGGCTGGCTGATCCGCGAGCTCGTTTCGACGAAGCCGAGGCTGAGATACAAGAAGAAGCCGAAGCCGAAGTCGGAGGAGCCGAGTACGAAATAGAAGAGGCCGAGGAAGAAGAAGATCCTGCATCCTCGGAAAGTACCGACACTGAGTACACAACCGACGGCGGAGAAGAAGAAGAAGAAGAAGAAATGGCTGCCCAACAGCCGAATGATGATGATCTCTTCCCGGCTGTGGACTCTACGGGGCCCTTGGCCCTGGTCGGACAGCAAGCTGTGCCCCCTGCTGCTTTAAAGTCTATTCCCACATACGACGGCTACGGTAAGACGGCGTACGAGCACATCCAGGACATCCTTGCCCTGGCCGCATTGCATACTATCACCGATGAAAGTGTGAAGACCCGTCTGCTGGCCCTTTCCCTGAGGGGAAAGCTTCTCTACTGGTGGAGATCGCCGCCAGAGGGATCCATCACAGGGTGGCCCCAACTTGCCAGAAGGCTCGTAAAAGGATGCAACGAGTCCGCTGACCCTACTTCTCTATTGCATCAGTTCCAAGCTATCCAGAGACATCCTCAAGAGGAGGTGTCTGATTTTAACATTAGGTTTGCGAGATCCTGGAAACGGGTACCTCGCGAACTTCGGCCTTCAGCCGGCATGGCTGCTCACTACTATCTGAGATCCTTCAACTCAGACATATGCCTGCTGCTGAAGATCGCCAGAATTGATGAGTTCCCTGCGTTGTACGAGGCTGCCCAGCAAGCTGAAGCTGACATTATCTCCATCGGCAGGCTCCCGTCCAGAGTGCAGGAGCCCATCCATCCCGACTTCCCCAGATCTCAGTATCCTTCTGCCTCTGGTGGTTCGCCGTCCACATCAGGACAGCAACCCCAGCAACAGTGGAATCCGGCGCCGGTCGTAACTCCTTACGGCCCGCCTCAATTGCATTACCCTCACCCGCCTCCTCCCGCTCCGCATTTTCCAGCACTTCCCGCTCCTCCACAGTACGCATCTTATTCTAACCCTCCTCCATTGGCCGCATTGCCTCCACCGGCACAGTTGCCGCCTCCCGACAGCAGCATCCAGAACACGATTCTACAAGAAGTGCGGGCTTTGGCCTCCGGATACCATGCCATGTCCAATGACATGACCGCTATGAAGAAGAAGCAGGCCCAGATGGACCTCGCTCCTAGGAGGCCATATGCGCCCCCGGCGCTAACAAAAGACAAAGCGCCAGAAAACCAGCCGCAGAGGCGTCCGCCTCCGAGAAATGCTGCTATAGAAGACCCGCCTGGTCCTCCCGACCAGGTTAACTGGTGCACTACGTGCAATGACCCGCATTCGGAGGAAGACTGCACTTTGCACCAGCACTACATTCAGACCTTGGCCGGCAGCGCTATAGAAGACGATGAGCTGTACATGATCTTGGACGGCGAGGCCAACTTTGCCCTCCCCGAAGAGAATCTAGCGTCACCCGCCAAGGAAGAAAAGAAGGCCGCAGATGCGGCCAAGCCTTTGCAAGTCTACGCAAGAAGAGAAAAACCGCAGCCGGCGGGCTGCCACCATACAAGCGGCTGTGGCCCTACACAGCCCAGGAGAAGGCATCCAAAGATAAAGCTCCAGTCAAGCCTTCTCCGGCAAAGGCTGCCGCTGTTCCAGCCAAACCTCCAGCAAAGGCCCCAACTCCGGCTAAGGCTCCTGTACTTCAGCCTCCAGCTGAAACCAAAGAACAAGCCCAGGAGAAGCTGAAGTACCCGTCTCTGACCAAGAGACAGCGAGTTGAGGCCACCCAACAGTACCGGACAAAGTATGAGCCGGCTAAACCAGCAGAAGGAGCTAGTACCTCGGGCTACAGCATTGTAGACGAGTTGAAAAGAACACCTGCTAGAATCAGCATGTACGATGCTCTTCTGCTCCCAGGCCAGGTAGATCTGCTGCAAGAATCACTGAAGAACATGAAGAACGGCAGACAGATGCAGCCCGCTGTCCTGGTTCAACCTTTGACAGTCTCCGCCACTGGGAAGAACAGACCGCCACCCTTTTATCTGTCTTTACGGATGCAAGGGCACATAGTTCACAACTGCATGGTGGACTCTGGTGCTTCCTCGACCGTGATGCCGAAGGCCGTCTGCGATGAGATCGGGATGGAATACACACGGAGCAGCCAAGGCGTGCTGCAATTAGACGGCACCCCTGTCAAGACAGTTGGTGTCATAAAGGACATCCCTATCCGACTGCACAAAGCTCTCGACATCGTAGTCATCCAAGAGGTCGTGATTGTTGACCTGGAGCCTTACTTCGGCATGTGTCTCTCTCGGGAGTTCACTGCGAAGTTGGGCGGGTACCTGTCTCTAGACTACTCACACATGGAAGTGCCCTTCAAAGGAAGGAGACTGAAAATTTTTAATGAGAAGCCTTCCCCCTTCCTAGTAGACAAGATACCCGGAGGAGAGATGGACTGCATGGTCCAGTTGTCAGAGGAAGAGCTGGTGACAGTGGAGCTGACTGAGCAAGCCCTCGAAGTGCTACAGCTCGAAGATGAGTTCTCGTTGCGGGACTTCAATGCCGTAATCGGGACAGAGCAAGGTTGTTACTCCATTGTACAGCCCGAGAGGCTTGACGTGTCGGCTGCGAAAGAAGTAGGACCTGCACCCGAGGAGTTGTGGAAGCTCTTCTTTGACGGCGCGCGATGCAAGAATGGCGCCGGTGCAGGGGTACTGCTGGTTTCTCCAACCGGAATCCAGAAGGACTATGCCTACAGGTTGGCCTGGAGCTGCACTAACAACTCGGCGGAATACGAAGCCCTGTGCTTGGGTTTGCGAAAGGCGGAGAGGCTCGGAATCAAGCACCTCCAGATTTTCGGAGATTCAGAGCTGGTGTGTCACCAAGTTACGGAGAAGTGCGCATCCAAACAACACTATCTTAGAGCGTACCGCAATCGGGTGTGGGACCTGATGGAGTCATTCGACTCATTGAATGTCAAAGCGATATCGCGTGAGAAAAACAAGCACGCTGATATTCTGGCGTCTGTTGGAGCCAGGTACGTTCCGGCTGAAGACGTTGTCCAGAAACCGAAGCCGGTTCATACTGTCTACAGGCCTTCTGTGCCTGATAAGGACACCCATTGGCAGGTGTTCAGTTGTGACGAGGAGATCGTCACATTCCTGGTTAACGAAGTGTGTGTAATCGAAGGTAGAGACCACGATGACGAGCAATATGAGGGGTTGATACAGTTATGGAATAATCACGTCCCAAAAGGACTGATTACATTAGAAAGTCTCTTTGATCAGAATGACAGAGCAATATCCCACAGGATCAAAGTAGACCCGAGGCAGTATGCTGACCTAGAACTTGAACCTGGTAAAACCATCAAGGTCGGAACAGACTGCACGTCGGAGGAACTGGAGCAGATCAGATCACTGTGCCAGGAGTTCCCCGACATCGTGGCCTGGTGCTACGAGGATTTGAGGGGGTATGACAAAGCGTCATCCAGCATACCATTGAGCTAGAGGATGGCGCCAAGCCATTCCGACAGAAGCAGAGGCCGTGAATCCAAAGATTGAGGCCATGATGAAGACCGAGCTCTTGAAGATCTTTGGAGGCCAAGATCATCTACCCCATCAAACATTCATCCTGGGTCGCGAATTTGGTGCCCGTGAGGAAAAAGAATGGCGACATTCGTCTTGTGTCGACTTCAAAAACCTAAATCAGGCTTCCCTCCGGGACCACTATCCGCTTCCCCAAATCGACCAGATCCTACATATCGTTCTTTGGAGCCCGAGAGATTTTCACTTTTAGATGGATTTTTCGGCTACAACCGATTTGGGTCAAAAACGAAGACCAGCATAAGACGGCGTTTACCACCAAGTGGGGGACGTTCGCCTATCAGCGCATGCCATTTGGCTTATCTAATGCTGGTGCCACGTTCCAAAGGGCCATGGACCTGGCCTTCGAGAGCTGCTCAATAAGATTATCGTCATCTACCTTGATGACATGGTGTTTTCTCTCACCAACGAGGAGATCATGTTTCGCACCTACGGCAAATATTTGAGAGTTGTCGAGAATTCGGCATTTCTATAAACCCGAAGAAGTCTGTCTTCGCGGTAAAGGAAGGAAAGTTGCTGGGACATGTCATCTCCGAGGAAGGCCTCGCCATTGACCCTGACAGAGCAGAGGCCCTCGTTCGCTTGCCAGCCCCCATCGACAAAAAAGGGCTGCAGTCCTTCTTCGGTCAGATTAACTTTGTGCGGAAGTTCATCCCGGACTTCGCACAGGTGATCAAGCCTATGGCCGAACTGCTTAAGAAAGATACACGTTACGAATGGACTGATGAGAGAGAGCAAGCCTTCGAGGAAATCAAGGCCCGAATTGCACAAGCTCCGGTGTTGACAAACCCGGACTACTCCAGAGACTTCATCCTGTATGCAGTGGGAGAACCCGAAAGTTACGCTGCAGTCCTAACTCAGAAGGGAGACGATGGTGAGGAGCGCCCCATAGCATTCCTCAGCCAAGTGATTCTGCCGCATGAAGAAAAGTACAATTTTATAGAGCGGCAGGTTCATGCTGTCATGAAGTCCCTTCGAAAGTTCAGGCATTTTGTCTCCCAGAGCAAGACTACTGTCTTTGTGATTCACCCGGACGTTCGAAGCTTCATCTTGCAAGGAGAACCGGGTCACAAGAGAGCGGGATGGATTGCAAAAATCCAGGAGTTTGACATTGAAGTGCGGCCCACCAAGCTTATCAGAGGCCGAGCCTTGTGTCAGGAATTGGCCCGAAGCGCTGTAGCCGGCATCTCCGTTTGTAAGTGGGAGGACACAGCGACACGCATCTACCTAGCCAACTCCTTATCGGAGGGGAGTGATTGGACAGATGAACTGGTGAGATACTTCTGCACCGGAAGATGTCCCGATCACCTGAACGCCTCACAACGAAGGAGATTTCGGCTAGGTGCACTCAAGTACACTCTTCGCCCCGAGGGGCTTTACTTCAGAAACATCGACGGCATCCTGTTGCGGTGCGTCTTAAAATCTGACCAGCCTAGGGTCCTCGGAGAATTTCATTCCGGGATGCACGGGGGTCACCATTCTTCAAGGCCAACGGCCTTAAAAATAATAAGGGCTGGGTACTATTGGCCCACTTTGTTCGCAGACGCGCATGCGGTCTGCTCTAAATGTGATCAATGCCAGAGGTTTGCTGGCCGAAGCGAAAAGCACCCCTGCCCCTTCAACCGATTCAGGCCGAGACTCCGTTCCAGCAATGGGGTTTAGACTTTATTGGGGTGATTTCTCCTAACTCCTCTGCCGGCCACAAGTTTATTCTTACGGCTACCGACTATTTCACGCGGTGGACAGAGGCGATCCCGACCAAGAACGCAGACCACTCGAGTCGATTGTGACAGACAACGGTCCGAGATTTGTAGGCGCTGTACTCACGGAGTACACTGGCAGACTTGGCATCTATCACAAGATGTCTTCTAACTACTACCCGCAGGGGAATGGCCTTGCCGAGTCCACTAACAAGAACCTCCTGAAAATCATCCGGAGGACCATTGACAGAAATAAGCGGACTTGGCACTTGCTCCTGGACCGGGCGCTGTGGGCGGACAGAGTTGCGTTCAAGAAATCCCTCAGAACGTCCCCCTATGCGCTCGTCTATGGCAAAGAGGCTGTCATGCCATCACACATTGAGATCCCTGCCCTGTGGATGATCGACGAAGACAGATGCAGCTGAGACCCGGTGGATGCTCTTGCCTATCCCTGTTAACGGGTTCCACTTGAAGCTTTACCGCTGCTGAAGGTGCCCGAGTGGCCCTTCTTTGTAAAAATTTCCTTGTGCTTTTTCATTTCCCGCATGTTTTCTTCTTTTAATTGTTTTTTCTTTTTGACTTACTGGATGGGAGAGAAAGACGACTTCGCGGAGTCTGTCGTCGCCCTCAGGAGGGGCGAAGTTCGGCTGTGCAGAGAAAAGAAAAGAAGAAAAAAAAAAAAGAGGGCAAAAAATCGGCTAAGTGTTGGCCGAAGTCCGACTTCGCGGCGAGGTCGGGCTTTGGGCCAGCCAAATGCGAAGCTCATCCAAAGAAAGAAGACTGCAATACAAAGGAGGACGGACTGCGCCCGACCTTGGGCTAAGTCCGACTTCGCACGCGAAGTCCGACTTCGGCCGGCTGGCGTGCGAAGTCCGAACTGCGCGCGACTTCCGCGCGAAGTGCAAACTTCGCGCGAAGTTCGCACTTCGCCCGAACTTCGGGCGAAGTCCGACTCATTTCAATGCTAAAGTTGCGCAGTTCGAGCAGTCAAAGGAAACGGAGCAGTTCAACGCGCACTTCGCGCGAAGTTCGAACTTCGCTCGAAATTCGGGCGAAGTCGGGTCGCGCCCAACTTTGGGCGAAGCCCGACTGCGCCTCGTTTTTTGGGCCAGTTTGGGGCAACGTTTTAAAAAATGAATAAAATATTCAAAAAAGGTCCCAAGCTGGGCCCAAGGCGCGTTGCGGCCGTTCCAAAGTGGGTTTCCGCACCAATGATTCTTTCTTGAGCAGTGTGCCCGCGCTCCGGCAGTGACGTCAGCCATGGCACAGCGTCCAAGACAGAATTGATGATTGCACGTTCCTCAACGAAAGTGCAAGCAAAAGAGCATGGCACGTCTGCCGGAGCGCGCTTTTTCCAAACATTCTCCTGCGCAGCCACCAAAGAGCCTTAACTCAGCCGACCTACCTCCTCCTGCGCGGCATTAATGGCGCTGTCTTTATCTAGAAAAGGGGGTCAGATGTTTTTAAACATTCCAGACTATGCAGATTATTCCTCGGACAGTGCAAATTATTCCTGTGACAGCGAAATCTGCTGCAGACGCCTTGAACTTGCAATTATTGCTGATTCGGAGAGATGGACAGAGGAAAGATGCCAGTGTCAGCGCAGTCCAGCGAAAGTGGCGAACCAAAGGATTTACCGCGGCCGGGCGTTTTCAGAAGTGAAACCCCGCCAGAGAGAAAGTCAAAGTCCCGGACTAAAAAAGTACAGCGTGGGCAAGCCCCACCACCTCCGGTGAATTATTTGTCGGGATACAAGGACGGCTCTTTTTCTATGAGCCTAACGAAGCTGCGGGCAAATGTGGAGAGTTGGGCGACAAAGTTTCGCCCTCCCACCATTTCGGAGCGGCGTACAAATCCAATCTGTTCAGATTCTTGTGCCCTCCTGTCCACCAATGCCCGGAGCTGGTAGACCTAATTGTCAGACACTACAGACCAGCTACCCGGCAAATTTGCAGCTCCAGCGGTAAACCCTTGTTCACACTGCGCAGGGAGACTGTCCAGCCGGCTTTCGCCCCAGGGTTGGAGTATGACTCCAGCGCCATTCTCAGAAAGATAAATTTGGGCGAGCAGGCGGGACGTTTCACGCCAACAAAACGGATGAGGGATTTCCTCAATTCAGAGCTGAACGCCCCGCTTGCAGCTGGACAGTGGCCAACCGGCCCCATGCCCTTGGCACAATTCCAGAACAAGTACTTGTACATCATTTTGGCATCTATTCTTGGCTGCGATTCTGATGAGCTGGTACAGCCGTACCAGCTAGCGCTGGCAGAATGTCTCCTATGTGGAGAATCCTACGAACCGGCAGCACAGAGAAGTGGGAAGCGTCCCATCTCTTTCGACTGGGCAGACTGGCTGGCTTACGCCGTTCATTCCAGCCTGGTGAAAATCCAGAAGAGGCAGTCTGCCGATTTTCGTTTCAGTTCTGTCCTAGCCTGGCTTTGTTTGTACCATTTGCACCCCCTGATGCCGATCCTGAACCTGAAGAAGGTCAACGAGAGGGGAGAGCCACAGCCCGTCTATAACTGGACGGATGACTTATACCGGAAAGGGTCCTACTACAAGTTCAACTTCAACTTTCTGGGATTCGTCATGTCAGTCTTCAGTGAAAGCGAAATTCCCCGTCCCCCGAGAGAAATGACGAGCGCTTTGATAAATCAGAAGCTCGGGGACGTTTTCAGACTGACGCAGGGAATTGTGGTCAGAATCTACGGATTCAAGGGCAAACCCCATTTGCTGCCCTACTGGTGCTCGGAGCATCTGTTCGGGATGGAGGTTGCCCGACAAATGGACTATGTTGAAGAGGAGTTCGGCCTAGGAAAGAAGAGAGGACAGATTTTTCAATATCCTCTTTCCTGGGCAAATGTTGAGATTTTTGAGGTAGGACAGCATTTCTACCTTGAGCAAGAGTTTTCCCGGATTGGCCTGGTTTTGTTGCCGCAGCGTTGGAAGTATGACCCATATGGAATAAGGGGAAAGTTCACACATCTCTGCCCCCGGGCGAGATATAACCGAAGATAGATGCGATGTGGTCCATGTGGATCTTGACTGGGAAATCGAATTGATGGAAGCTTCTCCTCCCTGGCAGGATTTCTCTTGCGAGGAGGTGACATATGACCCCAAGCGAAACCCGGACCACCGGTTCTCATCTCCAGGGTTCAAAAAATTTCTATCCAAGATAGCGAGGCCTTAAGCTGGTCTAAAGAAAAGATTCTCGAATCTTTGGAAGATGAGATGCCGCACGCAACACGACAAATCAACAAGGAGAAACCTGGCCGTAGATGACGACTTTTCGGTTCTCTATGACCAGCATCATGACAGCTGGCGGCCGTTCGCATATCAAGGTTACGTTCCCCGAGGTCCCTTTGAAGACTATAAAGGAGGGTCTCCCTCCCAACAGTTGTACACTTCGGCAACTACCAGCGTGGGCCCGACAGACTTCCAGGTCGATCCAATGCAGCCCGTGGCTTCCAAGACGGCGCCTGAGAAGGCGAAAGAGTTAGTCAAGGCAACGCCCGAGGCAATCCCTCAGGCACGAAAGGCGCCAGCGCCGCCAGAGAGCAGACCGGTTGCGGCAGACCTTCTGCAAGTCAAACCCCGGTACAAGTTTACCGTGGGAGCATCAGCGCCTGCTGCACCTGCTTCATCTCCTTCCCCTGATCCGACCATTATTCCAGAAGAGAAGAAGCGGAAGAGAGTTGAGAAAATCAGGCGACCTAGCCTGATAGTGCAGCAGCCAGTTGCAGAGCCGCAGCCGCGTCCTGCCGCCGCAGAGACAGTGTCTCTGGGCAGTCCCAAGCCAGCCGCCGAAATCA
This sequence comes from Wollemia nobilis, assembly GCA_028583015.1. Lineage (NCBI taxonomy): Eukaryota > Viridiplantae > Streptophyta > Pinopsida > Araucariales > Araucariaceae > Wollemia > Wollemia nobilis. The sequence continues at coordinate 36,435,922 of JAQPPZ010015824.1, read as the reverse complement.
GAAGCACAGACATCCATCCGGCATCGGCTCAGGCGGAGCCCGCAGGTACGTTCGCTGCCCCTGTCTCTTTGGTCTCACCCAGTCCCACTCCCACTCCGTCTCCCGCTCAATCCGAGCAAGTCATGGCCGCATCCCCCTCCCCGTCTCCACGCCCTTCTAGCGGCCCCCATTCTTTTGATCAGTTTGCTCAGAACCCTAACGTTTCTCTTTCTCTGAGCACAACTCCAAACCCTTCGCCTGAGGTTAGTGCTGAGGCCGTCCGTTCACCGTCACATCCACCATCTCAGCCGCTTCAAACCCTTGCAGTGTCAGCCGCTCCCATCTCCATTTCCCGGTCGCCCCCACAAGCGGCCGATTCTTCCAAGGTCCGTCCGGTTCCTCCTGGTCCCATCCCCGCAGGAGAGACGTCTCAGCAGAACCCTAGGCTGGGGGAACCAGATTTTATGGACGACCTCCAGAATACAGACGACTTGCCCCTGGCAACGAGGGCTGTAGAGTATTCTGTCTCTTTCCTCCAGGACCTGAAGCGGAGGAGACATGAAGAGATAGCCGCCCCGGCAAAACGCGCAAAGTACGATTTCGGGAGGAGAGTGATTACAACAGAGAAAATAATCCCAAAAGTAAAGAAACCTCTCCGGGAAATGACCGGGGGCGGACTACGAGCTCCAGGACAAAGGAGAAGAGCTTTGACGACATTAACAAGCAATATGAGATTCGAGTCAATCATGCGCAAAGTCGATAATCTCTTTGTCAAAAGTCCGGAGGAGCGGGGAAGAACTTTTCGGGTTGCGAGGATAAAACAAGGCAGCTTGAAGAGGACTCGTCTAGGTCCAGCGAGCAAGCTGAGCGGCGCGGCAAGAAATAGATGAACTCAAAGCCCGGCTGGCCGCTTCTCGGCAACGAGCCGCAACCGAAAAGCAAGCGGCCTTGGAGCAGATTTCTCGGCTCCAAGAGTCTTTGAAGCGAGCACGATCGCAACTTGCGGAGAGAGCATCTCAAGCGACGGTCTTTTCAAAGACAAAGGTTAAGGAGATGCGGGCTGGTTTGCTGCGGGAATGCAAGCCCCACACCTATAAGGCGATGGCAGTTCTGGATTTCGCATCCAGAATTCAAGAAGTTTCTGCCAGGGAAAGCCTGTGGTAGAGGAGGCCGAACGTCAGGCGAAGCAATGGCTGGACCTGGCGGTAAATCTTCAGGAGCGCGAGCGCAACGGCCTCCAATTTTCTCCCGTGTCCTCATTCTCTGCAGAATGGGCAGGTGCAAGGGTGACCTTGCACAAATATTTCAAAAAAGTTGAAGAGGTGAGAGTTGCCAGACGAATGCTAGATGCATTCGGACATGAAAGAGATATCTGTCTGGCCCCCTTTCACGCTCTTTCCGAACTAGGGTGCCCAGGTTTTGTTGAAAATGGCGAGCTTCTCACCCTAGATCGGGTGAAAAGGAATTGGCAGTCCTTCGAAGCAGATACGGCTGAAATTGATAGGCTGGATTGAGCCAATTCAAGACAATCAGGTCACTCAGATGGTGTCCAAATATTGCAAGATCAGCTCCTACTTCTCGGAGTTAGAAAAGAGATACCTCACCATCGACACTGCACGCGGTCGTTGCTTTCCACGCAGCATTAGAAGATGTAGCCGACCGCCGGCCATTTGAAGCAGAAGCTTGGCGCCTGGCCAAGGCCGCATACGATCGCATTTGCGAAGCGAAGCGAGGAGATGGAGAGCTTTCGGAAGGTGATTACGAGGAGGCAAGCGACAAAGATGAATCGAAGAACGGTTGCCACAAGGAGCGACGAGTTAGAGCAGCAAAAGGCAGGGGAGGCAAGTTCCTCTGCACCCAAAGGATGAAGGCATGGATTCTTTGCGCCGAGGCGAGCTCGACACCCCGCGAGCCGCCAGAAATGTTGTCACATTTTGCACGGGGTGCAATGTCTTCAGTGTTGTAACAGTGCTGCTCTTCTTTTTCCCTCTTCCCCTATTTTCCTTCCTTCTCCTCTCCCTTTCCTTTTCTTTCCCGCATTCTCTTTCTTTCCCCCCTTTCTTGGAGTCCCCCAGTTGATTTTTCAACTTTCCAGCAAGTTACCTGAAAAATGGCTAAGTGTTGGTGCGAAGTTCGCACTTCGCCCAGTCTGGGTGCGAAGTTCGCACTTCGCCCAGTTTTGGTGCGAAGTCTGACTTCGCCCCACTTTCTGGGCGCACCTTGCAACTGGCAGATTGACAGGCTGGCAGGCTGACAGAAGATGATAAAAGGCCGGAGCAGAGTCCGTACGGCGCGGACACCGGTTTCCACTAGTGCGCAGCCCGACTTCGCGATGAAGTCGGAGTGCGCCCTTGACGAGTGCGCGATGGGGAACAAACCCAGAATTTGACCAAGGCATGAAGGCCTTCCCGACTGCATTGTTTTCTGCCCACGCAACCCGAGACGCTCTGATCCCAAGCGAAGTTGGACGGACTGCCTTCCAAGGCAGACACGTGTCACACAGCATCATCCATCATCTGACAAGTGTCCAGCTTCGGGATTAGAGCCGAAACGTGCCGAGCAAAAGGACAAGCATGGGCTGCATTGCCTGCGCCAGTAGCCTCATTTAAAGCTGATCTGAGGTTTTACCTGCTCCAGCTACCCGCATCACTGCCAGAGGGAGATTCTGCCCAACACACCGCCATGTAGCTGTCCAGCTTCCAGGAAGACCATGCTGCGGGTACAGTCCGGTCCGACAAAAGGTCAGCATTTGCAGCTCTTTCGCCGCTTTTGTCAGCTTATGTTTGACTGGGACCTTGTGCCCATTAATGTAACGGGAGGGACTCGGGCTATAAAAGCCCACCGTGAATTCATTGTAAAGGGTGGAAGGGGAATGTCTGTTAGGGAACCACTGTGCCCATTGTAACCGTGCTTCTGCTTATAAATATAATCTGTATGCTTGGTTCTGTTCTGCTGCTTCTGTTTTTTATGCTGCCTTTCTTTATATTCATGCCTTAGGCTAACCTGTGTCATGGCTCGTTGATTCATTTCAGCATTTGATGATCAGGTGCCTCTAGCATTGCTTGTTTAAAGCACCCCCTGTACTTCATGAATTAAAAGGATACATAGAATAGATGTGGTAGCAGTTCCATCAGTTGTGTGTTTTGTTGCTGGTCCGTATCTGGTGATTGGTGCGCTGCCGTACTGTTAGTTCCTTGTAGGGAATGTCTGTTAGGGGGCCATTGAAGTTGTGCGGTTAAATTCTCTACATAAACACATATACCTGGCTCTGATATCTCTATGATTGCTTTCTACCCATGTTAGTGTCCGTAGGTGGTGATTGACGTGTTGCCGTACTGTTAGTTCCTTGTAGGGAATGTCCGTTAGGGAGCCGTTGTAGCCGTGCGTACACTTTGCTTGGGTATCGGAAGTATACGTTAGATTTTGCGGTTCTTTGTCATGCTTTGTGTTTATATGCAGTAAGTAGCGGTGATTGGTGTGTTCCCGTACTGTTAGTTCCCCCCACCAACCTCTGAATATATTTGTAAATCTCTTTCTGTACATTTATTTCTTTCCTGTACTCTTAGCTTAAATCAGAAAACCCCCCAAAAGGAGCCGGCCTTCTCCGGAGATTGGCTCGGAAGGCATCTCTTCCTTCCGGCCTTTCATGCTGGTGGGCGAATCTGGGCGCATTAACCCAAAATCCTTTCCTCATGGCAGATTCGTAACCAACAGTTCCAATAAGAAATAGTGCCTAACGAAGAATCGTTGGCAAGCTCCAAGCCAATTGTGAAGAACTCCTAGAGGAAAATTAGTCCAAATTTTGCAATAAGATGTTGAGATCATGACTGATGAAAGCATGATAAGCATATCAAGTTCCATTCCTATTGCATTCGAGCAGAATGAAGATCCATTTAGTAGTTTTGAACAACACATCAAAGGAATAGTGTCTAAATGGAAGAAAAATGGATTAAAATGGCAAAGGGCTAGGAAAGAAAGGCCAATGTAACAAACATCCCATAAAACTAGAAGTAAGGTCTTGGTATATTAGTCTTGGATAACTTGAAGAGGGAGAAAGCTCCAAAAAGAAAGAAAAAATTATTTCCAAAGGCAAAAAAGTGCATACGCATGATGCCCAAGTAAATGGAATTGCCAAAACAATTGGCAATATCTTCAAAGCTTGTTTTCATTGTAGAAAATGACACTCATCATGAAATTGTTAGGAATTCCCATGTTGTGGGAAGAAGAATCAAAGTTCCACACTATGTTGTAAACAAGATGCCACCAAGCATGTGATTAACACTTCCAATGTGAGTGCATGTTAGATGAAACCAAAACTAGGATCCATTGTAGAACCAGTGGAATCTAGAGTATGGCTGGTTACCACCTCAACAGTGGGTTATGGTTGGCAAAAAATTAAAGAAGTTATATGCTCAAGTATTTTCAAGAGAAATAGAGGTTGAGGTACTGGAACTAAAGCTAAAAGAAAGGGAAAAAAGAAGTGTCGTATCATAAATGTTAAATCAAATTTTAGAAGTGAATCATGGAGAAATATGCCACATATGGTATTCCTTATAGTTTGACATGAGGTAAAGCCAAGATGCTAAAGCATGCAAAGACCAATTCATGTTGGTAATATGGAAGGATTTCATTTGGGCAAAGGCAAACCTCATAGGTCAAGAAGATCCAAAAGATCCAATAGAGGAAGACATGACCAATGTCGAAGCTTACCTGATTGTATGCTTCAAAATCCTTTGAGAAAGTGAAGGGGAATGTATCAAGCTTGAACTGCTTGTCTACAAGCACATTATGCAGTTGTGAACATAGAGAACTTGAATATTTTTGAACCATCCATGCCTTCTTCCATGCAGGAATGAAGAAAGACACCATCGTAAGGAAGAAAATAAGACTTTGACATTAAGGACAGATACTGGTTGGTTTGTCCTAAGAGACATACTTCAACAACGCAAGCTCTGTCATGTATGGAAGAATTCCAGTCATGCACAAAGAGATACAATGTTACACACTATAATATAATTTCATTAGATATAGATAACAAAACACAATGAGAGGAACTTACAAATACATGTAAATAAAAAGCACACAATATGTATTCTTCAATTGATACAATGTAACACACTATAATAAAATTTCATTAGATATAGATAACAAAACACAATGCGAAGAACTTCCAAATACATGTAAATAAAAAAGCACGCTATGTATTCTGTACTATATCATAGTTTGATAGAACCACATAGATGACACATCTTTATATCAACTAATACACAAAACGAACATAGACGATCAACACACCTCAACCGCCATCATACTTGAACTAAGGTAGATGGTGTACATGGACAATCACAAGAACCAATAAGGAGTTGGCAACTACCCAACTACAACCTAACTGTATTCTGTAATAAATCATAGTTTGATGGAACCACATAGATGACACATCTTTATATCAACTAACACACAAAATAGATGACACATCTTTATATCAACTAACACACAAAACGAACATAGACGATCAACACACCTCAACCGCCATCATACTTGGACTAAGGTAGATGGTGTACATGTAGAATCACAGGAACCGATAGGGAGTTGGCAACTACCCAACTACAACCAAACTACCCATCTACATAAAACAATAAAAATATACCTATAACACATTACATGATATATCTTATAAACATAGGTAGTCACGACTCACAACTACACATGCGATAAGACTATATTATGACAAAACACATTCAACACACCATACACTCTGTCATATGGTTTAACTTTATTTGATACGCTCGTGATACTCATAATGTGGTCAACACTTATGCTTTTGTGGACAATCATACCTTCATGTGCCAACTCATTTATGTCCCAACTCGTTTGTCCACATGTACCACCTCCTTTGGTTTGTCATCCTCCTTGACAACAGACCAAGTGATCAAAAAGGGTAGAGCCATTGATCTCACTACGTGAACACTTGTTGAGCTCCTTCTACTTCTTATTCCATATGCCTTCTACAAAATGGAATCCATGATTCTCAAGTAGGGCACTAGTATTCTTCAAGCGCTTGTTGTGCTTTGTTGTGTACAAGTGGCCACATTGCAAGTCCAACAAGCAACACCTATCCTGCCTATGTATAGAGTTAAGGGGCAACACCATTTGCATGCTCCCTAGCTGTCAAAATGTTCTCTGGGTTGTGTGAATTTTTCATGTAGCTGGCATTTTAACTACTGATAGTGACGGCATTCTCAAAATAGTTTCCTAGTTTGCCTATTTGCAAACATTTTTCCCTTCTTGTCACTCTATGTGACAAATGTCAACCTAGTCTTATGTACTTCTTTTTATGTTCCTCCTTTCACAAGGATGACTCTTTCAACCATGGTGACAACATTTTTGATTGCAAGAATGAGGACAACATCCACTAAGGCGAAAGTGATGACAGGTGTGGTGGTAGCTCCTCCTCCCCACATAGATAGGTTGACCTCCCTACTCTATGACAACATATGCCACACCCCATGCTAAGGACAACATGATTCCAGTAGAGGATGACATGGTAGGAGTCGACTTGTAGAAGGTTGACATCTAAAGGGCGTGTTGATGTTGAGATGGTTCCTAAGGGGATGACAACTCCCCACTCCATGGTGCCAACAATGTTAAAAACGTTAAGAAAAATAGGAACAACCTTGACTTAATGAGAGCCGCCTTTGGTTAGTTCATGCAATTGAATCCATGAACTCGGCACTTCAATCCATTTGTCCTTGTTAATATATTTACCCCAAATGGTAACCTTCAAAATGCAAGTCCTCAACATACCTTGTGCGTCTTATCAAATTGATCATCAATTGGGGTATATGGAGGTATGGCCTGCATGGTGTGATGCTTCCTTGACCTCATTTGGAATCATTTCTTAGTTCAAGTTTGTCTTCATTGTATAAAACAATTTTATGCTTATTCCATGCCATCTTACACAACCCTAGGCACTGAGTTATTCTTGTCAATCCCTTTCCTTGTTTTTTTTCCCTTTTCTCCGAACATTATTAAAAGAATGTAACACCAGATACACTATTTGCATTTTTGATGTCCAATTTATAAAGATTTACAATCTAGTTATTAGTGTAAATTTTCCAGCCCTAGATAACTGCTGTTCTATGTTATTTTAAAATAAATCAGATCTGAGAATAATTTATTCAAACATGCAACAGTCACACAGATGGCTAAAAAAATAAACAGCGTGAACAACAGAAGTTAAATATATTTCTGAACCTGAAATATTACAAATAAAAGAGACTACAGCTACAGCAGAACACTTCTGCTCTCTTGCTGCTTTTCTAGCCAGCAATCACTGTTCTTCTCCTCCTAAGCTTGTAGTTTTCCTTCTGCAATTTGTTCTCCTCCCATTCTTTTCTGTGTGTGTAAAACACTCTTGATCTTCTCCTTTTATCCTTGAAAAAGGTAACCCTAATCTTTCTAACCCTAAGATTAGATCTTATCTCATCTTGAGATGTAAGGTTAAAAATAAAAAATCACTTAAGTGAATTTCAAAATAGAATCACTTAAGTGAATTACAAAATAGAATCACTTAAGTGAACTTAAAAATAGAAAATCACTTTCAAAATAGAATTAGAAATGTCTCGAACCACTTCTAGCACGTTCATACTAAAGCCTGTGCAAGAATTCCTGTCCGAGCTACATTTCTCAACACTCCCTCTTAGCGAGGAAGGAATTCTGCACTAATCCAACTTTGTCTATGAATGCTTCAAACTTCCCTTTCACTAAGGGCTTGGTCGAATATCGACTACCCGCTGATCCCGTGGGAATATATTGGAGCTTTACAGCTCCCTTCCGAATCCTGTCTCGTATGAAGTGATATTTGATGTCTATGTGTTTGGACTTGTCATGAAATACTGGATTCTAAGAGAGTTTGATACAACTCTGATTATCACAATATATCACCGTGGGATCCAACTCCTGATCAATCAATACTATAAGCAACTTGCAAAGCCAAATGGCCTCACAACTAGCAATATTGGCTGCCATGTATTCGGCCGTTGTTGAGCTAAGTGCCACAAAAGTCTGCTTCCTGCTGAACCAGGATATAATGCCTGATCCCAAGCTAAAGCAACACCCTGAGGTGCTCTTCCTGTCTGCTACATTGTCTGCCCAATCTGAGTCTGTATACCCCTGCAACCTCACTTCACCATCTCCAAGATATCTTAGACCATACTCCACCGTGCCCCTTAAGTATTTGAGCATATGTTTTGCTACTACCCAATGCTCTTCCCTTGGCTCCACCATGAACTGACTCAAGGTGTTCACTTCAAAACATATATGGTCGAGTGTTGACCAAATACATCAAGGATCCTATCAGCTGCCTGTACAACGTAGGGTCCACCAATTCTAAATCTGAAGTTGTCACCTTCTTCAGATTAGTGATCATGGGTGTGGCCATAGGTTTGCAGTCCTCCATCCGAAACCTCTTCAGGATCTCAACTGCATACTTACCTTGCCCAAGGAATATCTCCCCTGGTCTCTACCAAACCTCCAAACCCAAGAAGTAATGCATCATGCCAATGTCCTTCATCTCAAAATCAACTGCCATATCTGCTTTGCACCCTGCAATGAGCTTCTTTGCACCTGTAAGAAACAAGTCATCTACATATAGCACCAAAATGAGTAGATCAGTCCCAACAAATATGTAATATAGATTAGGATCTGCATCACTTTTGGCGAAGCCCACACTCTACAAGTATCCATCTATCTTGGAATACCATGCTCTCGATGCCTGTTTGAGTCCATATAAGGCTTTCTTCAGCCTACAAACATGGGACTCCTTCCCTTTTACCTCAAAGCCCTGAGGCTGCTCTATGTACACTTCTTCCTCAATGATCCCATTAAGGAAAGTTGTCTTCACATCCATTTGATGAATCCGCCATCCCATAGATGAAGCTAAAGACATAACCGCTCTAATGGAAGTGTATCTGGCGACTAGAGCAAAAGTCTCCTCATAGTCCACTCCCTCTTTCTGGGAGAACCCTCTCGCCACAAACCTTGCCTTGAACTTCTCGATGCTGCCATTTGCAGCATGCTTAATTTTGTAGAGCCACTTGGAACTCACAATTGACTTCCCCTCCGGTCTTGGCACTATGTCCCAAACATCATTCTTCATGATGGAGGTGTACACCATGGCATCCCGCCAAACCTGCTGGTCTGTTTCCTCCTGAAAACTGGTAGGCTCTGAATTTATGATGTTACTCATCAATGCCACGTAGCTTGAAAACTTCCTTGGAGGTCTGCTCTCCCTAATCATGTTGCTAGGAGCCTCAACATACTCCTCAGCATCCCTCAATGTCTGTGTAAGCCATTGAGGTCTCATGATAGAACTGGAAGGGGCTAATGTCTCCACCTCCTCACCTGAAGGTTGTTGTTCTGAAATGGAAACCACTGGTGTCTTTGGTGACCCTGGCTCAACCTTCGGAGCTTCTTGCTCCTCATTCTCTATCATTGGAATAGGCTCATGGGACTTCCTGGATGCAACGTCCTCCCCAAACTTTACATCCCTGCTCACTACTGTCTTCCTCTTCTCTAGAGTATAAACCCTGTAAGCTTTTGAAGTCTCACTGTATCCTAAAAATAAACCCTTCCTACTGGAGGGCTCCAACTTGGTCCTCTTCTCTACCGGAACATGGATGTAAACTAGACATTCAAAGATGCGAAAATGACTCACCTCTGGTTTCACACCAGTGAATGCCTCCTCTGGTGTCTTGTCCTCCAAGATCCTCTGAGGACACCTGTTTTGGATGTGCCCAAAGAAACATCGGCAAGCCCTGGTCATGAATCATGGCCCTAGCAGCCCCTATGATGGATCGATTCTTTCGCTCTACAACCCCATTCTGTTGTGGGTTGTATGGAACAGTCAGCTCCCTCTTGATTCCTGCCTGCTTGCAAAAACCATCGAACTCCTTGGAGGTATATTCACCCCCATTGTCTGATATCAAGATCTTGATCTTCTTCTCTCGTATGGTTCTCAACTAGAGCTTTGAACTCCCGAAACCTACTAAAGACTTCATCCTTGGTCTTTAAAAAGTAGATCCATGTCTTGCGAGAGAAATCATCAATAAAGGAAACATAGTACATGCTACCTGAAATTGATGCTACTGACATCGGTCCACAAACATCCGAATGTACTAGATCTAGTATCTTCTTAGACCTATGCTCGTTGTTTGGAAAAACAGCCTTGGCATGCTTGCCAAGCGTGCACCCTCTGCATACTCCCTGTTGCTCAATGTTGAACTCGGAAGACCCGTGACTATCTCCCTCGGAATAGGCAACGCTCTATGATGCAGGTGCCCCATCCTCTTGTGCCACAAATCGAACTAGGGCTCGAACAGGTTCACCTTGCAACCTGTATAGACTGCCTTCTCTAACCCCTATTACTTGCGCTGTTTTCGGGTTAGATTCTTTTGGTCTAATAAGGACATGCTGGTTCTTGAACTCCACTGCATATCCCTTATCCTCCATAACAGAAACTGAAAGCAAGTTCTTCCTGAGACCTGGAACAAACAAAACATCATCAAAGTCTAAAGATTTCTCTGACTGGAGTCGAAAAGGAATGATACCAATTCCTACAACTAGATATTTGGTATCATCACCAAGCTCAACCTGAACCCCTGAGTCCTGCTCTTGTAGACTGGTAAAACATTGTCGGGTTGATGTCATGTGCCGAGATGCCCCACTATCCACATACCAAGCATTCCTTGGAACCGTGCTGGTAGAAAGGCAAGAGACCAATGATAAATCCTTCTCGAATTTGGCAGCAAACTCACTCATCTGAGTTTCTGCAGAGGCTACTACCTGCATCTGTTGTTGCTTCCCTTTGCCCTTCTTGTCTGGACACTGTGATGCATAATGGTCATGCTTATGACAAACGAAGCACTTGATCTTGCTCAAGTCCTTATTCCCTGACTGTGAGGTTGACTCCTCATTCTTTACCTTACCCTTGTTGGGTCCTTTACCTTTGCCCTTCTTGGTTTGCCCAAAAAGAGCTAGGTTATCGTCACCACCTTTCTTGCTGGCCTTTGACTCCATTCGAGTCTCCTCCTAGATGAAATCATCCCACAGTTTCTCAAATTTGGGAAGGTTCTCACGAGCACAAATGCCTTTGACAAATGGTTCCCATGAAGCTGAGAAACCATTAAGTGCCACGTTCACCATCTTTGTGTCTTCAACCGTCTCCCCAACTGCTGCCAGTTGATCACGAATCTGCGTGATCTTCATCAAGTAACTGGTAACGGTGTCAGATCTGGTCATCTCCATAGATTTGAGTTTGTTCCGCAATATCATCTTCCTGTTTATGTTCTCGCTCTGGTAGAGGCTAACCAGGGCATCGAACATCTCCTTTGCCTTAGTCTTCTCGGATATGTGAGGAATCAGGTGATCCTTCACTGCATCCAAGATCATCCGCTTGGCCTTCACTTCCTTCTTTTTGTGAGCTGCCAATTCCTGCGGATCTGTAGGCAAAGTCACATCAGCCTTGACAATATCCCAGAGATCATTCTCTTCCAATAAGAACATTAACCTAACTTTCCAGGGCAAAAAATTGGAGGCACCTTTCAATCTATCCTCAAATTTGAGGCTAGCTGCTGCCATTTCTGAGATCTGAAATATTAATGACTGAAATAAAACAGTCCTGCAAATAAGCTTAGTCCTTCAAGCCAAAAAAAATATGAAACCCTAACTGCTGTTTTTTTTTTTATTTGCTTGAAACCCTAACTGCTGAAATATTAATGACTCAAAAAAACAGTCCTGCAAATAAGCTTAGTCCTTCAAGCCAAAAAAAATGAAACCCTAACTGCTGTTTTTTTTTTCGCTTGAAACCCTAACTGCTGTTTTTTTTTTCGCTTGAAACCCTAATTGCTGTTTTTTTTTTTTTGCTTGAAACCCTAACTGCTGTTTTTTTTCTTTAATATCCAGCAGTGATCTACTGTTGTAAACCCTTGAGTATCTCAATCACTGAACCTAGCTCTGATACCATGTAAATTTTCCAGCCCTAGATAACTGTTGTCCTATGTTATTTTAAAGTAAATCAGATCTGAGAATAATTTATTCAAACATGCAACAGTCACACAGATGGCTGGAAAAATAGACAGCGTGAACAGCAGAAGTTAAATATATTTCTGAACCTGAAATATTACAAATAAAAGGGGATACAGCTACAGCAGAACACTTCTGCTCTCTTGCTACTTTTCTAGCCAGCAATCATCGTTCTTCTCCTCCTAAGCTTGTAGTTTCCTTCTGCAATCTGTTCTCCTCCCATTCTTTTCTGTGTGTGTAAAACACTCTTGATCTTCTCCTTTTATCCTTGAAAAAGGTAACCCTAATCTCTCTAACCCTAAGATTAGATCTTATCTCATCTTGAGATGTAAGGTTAAAATAGAAAATCACTTAAGTGAATTTCAAAATAGAATCACTTAAGTGAATTACAAAATAAAATCACTTAAGTGAACTTAAAAATAGAAAATCACTTTCAAAATAGAATTGTCTCGAACCACTTCGAGCACGTTCATACTGAAGCCTGTGCAAGAAGTTCCTGTCCGAGCTACATTTCTCAACAATTAGTTGGTGCTGATAAAACTAGATCCTAAAAATTCTAACAAGTTATCCCTATAAATCCTAACTTATCCCTAAAAATCTCAACTTATCCCTACAAATCTCAACAACTTATCCCTACAAATCTTAACAAGTTATCCCTAAAAAGTTGTTGTATCAAACAATACAATAGTATAAATCCCTATCATACCTATTTATTCTAACACCCCTCCCTTAATAACTAACCCGGATACAATTCCAAGCTTATCCCTAAATTTTATAAATTTTTCTCTACCTAAGGGTTTAGTCATTACATCAGCAATTTGTTCAAAAGTTGGATAATGATTTAGGCAAATTTCTTCATGTTCCACCAACTGCCGGATATACTGATGAACTTCAATATGGGTTGATATACCGGATTCTTCACCAACTTGAGCACACTTAAATTCTCACAATGAAATGATGTTGATATTATTTGATCTATCTGAAGATCATACAATATGCATTGCAACCAAACAACTTCACAACCTACACTGCAAGCTGCCTTATATTCTACTTCAATTGATGACAAAGCAATTGTATGCTGAAGTTTGCTCTGTGAAGAAATAGCCGCTAATACAAGAGCAAACATATAGCCAGTGCTGTTCGATCATCAATTGTTCATGCCCAATCTCAATGTATCCAACCAATTGAAAATCATTAGATTGTTGGTACAATATACCAAAGTCAAGGGTACCTTTGATATATCTAAGAATATGTTGTGCAGCTTGTCAATGCTCTCTTTGGGAATTTGACATGAAACAAGACAAATAACTCACTGCAAAACATAAATCTGATCGAGTGGTCGTAATATAAACCAGGCTGCCCACCAACTAACAATATACTTACTCATTGACCAGAGATGAATCAGAGAAGGCTAACAATTTCAGCCCAACTTCTATAGGTGTAGATACAATCTGTCATTTGAAATCTTTCCAAAAGTGTTTTGGCATACTTGCTTTGTGATATAAATATAGTATAATCACGTTGGCAAAATTCCACACCTAGGCAATAATGAAGGAGGGAGCCCTCAATCTATCATATCAAAAACTGAAAACAAATTAGATTTTACTTGTTGAATCAGGTGGGCACCACTACCAGTAATAAGAATGTCATCAAACATAAACAATGAGAATGACAATGTCATTACTTGTAGTTTTGATATAGAGATTAGGACCAGAGAAGCTCCAGTGGAATCATAAATCTCTAAGATGTTGATCAATTTTGAAATAACAAGCTCCGGGAGCCTGCTTAAGTCTGCATAGGGACTTAATAAATGTGTGAACTAGATGTTCTCTTCCTGGTACCTAAAACCCTTGTGGCTACACCATATAGACCTCCTCTATTTAATCTTCATTCAGGAAGGCACTCTTAACATCCATTTGATATACTTTCCAACCAAACTGTGGTGCAATAGAGAGAACTAATTGAAAAACCACCATCATTGCAGTTGGAGCAAACAGCTCCCCATAATCTATACCTTCCTATTGTGCATACCCTTTACCAACAAGACGAGCTTCCAATTAGTCAATTGAACCACTTGTTTTACATTTTACCTTGTAAACCCATTTACAACCAATGGATTTCTTTCCATGGGGTAATTCACACAACCAATGGATTTGTTCCCATGTTTTATTCCTCATCAATAGTTCGAATTCTGCCTCCATGGCAGCTTCCCAATCTAGTTTACATTTGGCCTCTTCATATCTGTTGGATTCAAAAACTATGAAATTAAAGCAAAATTTGCCTACTCATTCATTTGTCTAGGATCTTTTCCAACTCGCCTAGATTGCACGATTATCACTTTCTCATCCTCCTTGACATTTTTCATTGTCTGTGTATACCATTTTGGTTGTTGATGTGGCTCTTATTGTTGGCGAACTTCACTTGGGTTTACGTCTGTCAAGCTCTATTCTCCAAGGTCATCCCAAAGTAGATTTTCAACACCCCAATGTGACCGAGTATTCACATTTTTCTTTACATCATCAGTCTCTGATGTATCTAAATCCAAGGGAACTTCACTCCTTGTAGTACCATCAATAGTTCTAATACAGATAGAAATATCAATAGGTTTACTATCATCTACAAAGAAAGGAGTCTTCTCATGTACAATGATATCTCTACTAATTACAATCTTGTTAGTAGAGATATCAAGCAATTTGTATGCCTTGAATTGTTTTGTAAACGATAGTTCTAACTTGCCAACTCAGCAAAAGAAATAAAAGGAGTGTGTTGGAAGCCAAGTATGCACACGACAAAGTTTTGATATATTTGGATATAGTTGATAATGTTGTAATATTTCATTAAAATAATGTAATGATGAGTAGTTAGTTGTTATGTAGTTATCTTGTAGTTAGGAGATGAAATGAAATACAAGAGAAATGTAGTGAAGAAAGGTGAGGTGTTGGGGTTGGTAGTTGTCAATAACTACCTTCCAACACTTCCTCATTCATTTGAGGGGGTACATACGTGCCAGAGAGAGCACATTGTACAAACGAGAGATATTGTACACAGTGCATTGGATATACAAAGGGTATATGTACATGCTAAGGATAGATAGGGCATTAGTTGTAATTTGTATGTGTTGTAGAGAGTATGTTAATGCAAGAAGTCATACGGTGTGCATCCATACAGGCTCATATGTAATGTTGTATCTTGTTATTAGTCGTTGTTTTGTGTATATTTTTTGCATGTATTTATATTTAATGTTAGTGTTGTAGATATATATTCCAAAACATTTTTGTTTATATTCTAGTTGTCATACTCTATCCATACAAGGTTGTCTAGGTTAGTGCCAGGTCGTCCCATGCAAGTCTGGGTCATCTGACCTAGAGGCAAGCCATCTGACTAACGTGCCAGGTTGTTTGGACCTCAGACTAGGCCATCTAACTTGGTGTTGTGCAGGGCCATTGGGAGAGAGGTGATGCAAGTCATTTGGGTTGCATCTAACTGTCGTTCCTAATTGTTCCTCCAAGTGGGGAATACCACCATTGTGCTACACGTTTACTATAGCCTGCAAACATGAATATTTTGGTTTTTTTCATCTAGCATAGTTCTCTTCTCCTTAGAAATTCATGCAAAAGAAACACAACAAAAAATACAAAAATGACTAACCGAAGGTTTTCTTCCATACCAAGCTTATTCTCGAGTAACGTACTATAGAGCTTTAGATGGACAACTATTGCCCAGTAACGTTATGGTACATTTCAGCTATGCACCATGCATCTAGCTATCTCCATGATTGTCCTATTCCTCCTCTTTACTACCCCACATTGTTGTGGAGTGTAAGGGTATATTGCCTTTGTATACCCTCATCCCTACAGAAATCTTGAAACTATTTTGAGGTAAACTAACCTCTGTTATCTCACCTTTAGACCCCAATTTGCTTTCTAGATCGTTTCTCTACAAGGACCTCAAAAGTTTGAAAGTATGAAAAACATTCAAACTTATACTTGAGGAAGTATACCTACATCTTCCTTGAATAATCATCAACCATCAACAAAAAATATTTTACACCATAAACTGAAGGTGTATTCATTGGACCACACAAATCAATATGCACTAAATCCAAAACACCTTGTGCACGCGAAGACTTTCCCGTCTCAAATGATTGACGACTCTGTTTTCCAAGTTGACATCCTGCACATGAATGCTACTACTCCTAAATGGATGGAAATCCATGAACCATGTTAGTATTATGGACCACACAAATCAATATGCATTAAATCCAAAACACTTTGTGCAAGCCAAGACTTACAAGTCTCAAAAGGTTGAGACTCTTTCCATGTTGACATCCTACACAAGAATGCTACTGCTCTTGAATGGATGGCAATCCATGAACAATGTTAGTATTGATAAATAGTAAATACTAATAACTGAGGTGACCAAACCTCTCATGCCAAGGAACAAAACTATTGTCTTCAATTGCCAAGGTAAATGAATGGGCAAACTTGGCGTCAACTAACTTGTATAGCCCCTTCTCACCTATACCAAGAGCAATGAGCTTCTTTTTACCCACATGCATCACCTCGCATTTGTTTTTATGAAAATGAACAAGTTGAGAATTCCTGGTGATTTCACTAATGGACAAAAGAATTTTGTTCATATCAGGAACAGACCAAACATTCTTTAAGGCGTACATAACATTGTTGTTCAATGTTACAATAACATCAAACACCCTTTAATAAAGTACAAGGTTACTGGGTACAAGTGCGGTGGGAATCGCAAGTGTAGATGCGGGTGCGATGGGAATCGCAGGTGTGGATGCAGGTGCGGCCCTCGCAAAAAACAAGGTTCGCCAAGTGCAGGTGTGGGTATGGCTATTTTTAATATATATATTAAATCGAAAAAAATTAAATAAATGAAATAAATCATACACATTGTGGACTCCGATTCACGTTACAACGAATTGAATTCCACTTTATTGATTACAAAAAAGTTTAAACTTAAAAAAAATGTTTTTTTTTTGGCCCTTTTGGGCTGGGTGCAGCCGGCTGAACCCCGTGGCCCACTTTATTTAAAAAAAAAATTAAAAACGTGTTTATTTTTCAAATTTTTTCACCCTTTTGGGCTGGGTGCAGCCGGCTGAACCCAGCGGCCCACTTTATTATAAAAAAAAAAAATTAAAACGTGTTTAAAAAAAAAATCACCCTTTTGCACTGGGTGTGGCCGGCCGAACCCCACGGCCCATCAGGGTTGCCCCTACACCCGTTTACCCAAGGTGGGTGCAGGTACGGATTTGGTAATCTTGATAAAGTATGATCTACCATCACCAAGTGAAACAGACTCATTCTTACTTACATCTTCAATGAAATTAACATACCAACCTTTCAAACATGTATAATGTTTGGATGCTTCTAAGTCAAAGTGCCACTCAGTAGATTGACCAAATGAACTTGGAGTTGTTACAAAAGCAAACTTCTCTTCTTGATCTTCTATCTCGGCAATATTTACTTGTTTCTTCCCTTCCTGATTTTATTTATTCTCCAATAAACTGCAATCCTATTTGAAATGACGAGGTTTCCTGCAGTAAAAACAAATTACTTGGGACTGCTTTATATTAGAAGTTTTACCTTGCTTGTGAGAAAATGATGACAGTTTGGCATTATGTTTTCCTTTGTGTTTTGCTTTAGTAGTAAATGCATTCTTTGTACTTCCTGAGGTGAATACTCCTACATGTGAATACTCCCTGAGGTAAAAGTAAAGAAGACATCTTTTCCAAAAAAAGAGTTTGAGTTTTAGCAAGCAAATGCAGAGACTCAACAAAAGATTCATAAGATGAATGTTGACCGTGTCCTCGTCATCAACTATCTTTTGAATACCAGTCAATTGATCTCTTAGATCCTTCAAATGCATAAGTTACTTAGAAACAGACACTCCTTCCTTCAACCGGGAAGGGTAGTGAAGACTCTTCAAAAACAAAGCACATCCTACTTTAGATGTCTAATACTTATTTTGGAACCTTGTCCATAGTGTTGCAACATTATCTTCATTAAACTCTAGGAATTAAATCATCTGCAATAGACAATTTGAGAAGCATCAAAGCTTCTGTATGTCGGTTTCTTTCTTGAGAACTATATTTGCCAAACCTCGATGCTCACAAATCGTAAGTATCTTTTGGCTCTACATGCTATAATTTATACCACTCAGTTGCTGTGAATCTAGAAGAATTGGAGTCTAAATATTTGTCATTCTTCCACTATTGACAAGCCCAAACAGCACATGTTGAATGCTAAACAGGCCTTGAACACCAAACTCAAAGCAACAAATGCCAAACACTGCAATCTGCTCCACCCAAGCTCAAAACTTGGTCAAACTACAAGCTGCATTTTACCCAAGCTGGAGACACATGCAACCTCCAACCAGCACTTTGCCCAAGTTGAAAACGTGGGCAAATTCCAAGCTGCACTTTACCACAGCCTAGCAGAACTCCAAACATCGCAATAACTTTATCAAGTGAGGAGAAAACCACCAAGTGCCAAATATAAAAACACCAAATGCCATATGTCAGATCGAATAGATCTAAACACAATGCAGGAGAAAACCTCCGTTGACAACTCAACAACAACAAGACTGACTGCAAAGTAACAATTTGCACTGGCACTGATTACCTAAGACAAAAATCAAATTTGCTGAAACGAAAAATGTGAGACAAACTCCTCCTTTCTCCTTTCAGTGGCTCTGATACCGTAAAAGAATGTAACACAAAATACATTATTTGCATTTCTGAGCTCCAATTTATAATAATTTACAATCTGGAGACATGCTACAATGTATCACTAAAATTATTAATAATTTAATGTGTCATCGCTCATTAATTTCATTCCACCTTTCCTCCATATGTTGTCATATTAACTCTCCAAGATCTTTAATAAGGTTTCATCGTTTTTGTCAAAGCTTGTTCAGCCTACAATGTAATTGCTCACTTTTATGCCATAATCACTTAATCTCAATGACTGTGATGGGGCCACCAAGTACATCACTAGTTACAGCTTCATTTACACTTGTTTTGTTGTTGCCCAAACTATGGTTATCCTACATGTGATAACCTTCATTCTAAATACAGCAGACTTCCTTACACAAATGACATCCTTTAACCTTCTAAATCCTTTTACCTCATCTAGATGGCATCCTCCATCATTCGGATAGTCTTTGCCTTCAATTAGGCAGTTCGCATCCTCAATCTGACAATGTTGCTTGTCCAAATGGCATAGTTGGAAAACTCGCAGATTTTCCAACTCGTGAGAAAATCCAAGATGCGATTTTTTTTCAAAACTTGTAGCTGAGAAAATCACCGACTCTCGCTGATTTTTAGTCCAATTTGTCATCAATTTTTCGCTGAAAAGTCGGCAAAAATCTGCTACTACAGTAGAAAATAGAAACTCATAGTCATGATTTTAAAAGGGGTTTTTGTAATGTCCCCTTTTCACTGAGTCAGCAAGCGTGGGACCCTCGAGCCCATGTCTTTACTTCTTGGTGGGTGAGGGGTGATTGCTAGATAAGTATATACTAGTGAGGATAGGTTTCATTTATTTGTCCCTGGTATTCTTATGAGTTTTGGAGCATTTTCTATATTTTAGGAGCAATTCCTAAATTTTAGGAGGTTGCTTGGAGGCGAGACCCTCACCATTAGTTTCCTCATGGGAGATTTACCCCAAGGGGACCTTCTGCCTATTGACATTGTTCATGCCCTTGGATATTTTTAAGTGTACATGTTCATTATAAGTGCCCTGGGAAAACTTATTCCTATTTCTTAGGGGTTTTTGGAAGGATTCTAGGTAAAGAACCATGTCATGCAACCTATTGTTGGATTTGGTGTGAGTCAGCTGTTCATAATGCTTTATTTCAGGCCTTTCGAGCAAGTGGTTCTCTTGCTATGACTGATTTGCTGATGAGGGGTCAAGGTTTATTGGCTACTTAGGCAATTTAATGTTATTACACTAGTGCCATGTTACATGGTACTTGATTATTAACATTAATATGACATGTCCTAAGTGATATTAGTGTCGTATCAAGTTAAATAATCTCAATTCATTTCTATTGACACTTGAGCTAGGCGCCTTGTAGCACAGTGGTAAGTATTCCAAGAATGGAGGACAAGACAGATTAGAGGCCAAACAAGACTATATTCTATACTAGAATGGCATCAACACTTGACTAGTACGGCAATATGACTTTAAGGTACTTCCACTAGAATGGCATGCACTGGAATGGCAAAGTGTTGGAACAACACTTGTTAGAACAACAAGGTCAACTCTACTAGAACGACAAGTGCTTGAACAACCACTCGCATTAGAACGGCCATATTCAACCTACTAGAATGATGTGCTCAACACTACTAGAACGACAACCTTAGCAATTCCACTTGTCCAACGTTCTGGACTACAACTCCCCTGTTCCATGCTCGGACTACAACAATGATGCCTGCACACAGAATCCAACACACAACTACCAACTGCCAATGGCAATCATATTGTCCACAAATTATATACACATCATGGATAGAAGATAGGTCAATAAAATTACTCAATGGTATGGCATTATAGGGTCTTGTACAATATACACAGTCTATCTCCTAATACATCCACACATTTGCACACATGCTACACTACCTGCACATACAATGATGACCTCTCGATCCTAGCATAGATGTCCTAGATTGATGTAGTCTCTACATGGGTGATTGTCTCGAATGAAGGAGAGGGGTATATTTATGCTTGTGTCTTGGTTGTTGCCAACAACGACTTCCAGGACACCTCACCACCCAATTGTCTCCCCATTTGGACATTCACATAGCACCCTTAATGCATACTATAGTCTATTGCAATTTATCAAACTCATGATTAAATTGCATTACATTGACATTTCATTTACATTTGCATTTCATTTCATATGCATTTGACTCACATTTGCATTTCATTACAATTTATTTACACTTAGTGCATTTTGCACTTATTCCTACTTTGTTCACTACTTTTTCTTCTTGTGAGGTCTAGAACCAATGCCTACATCTGCCCTCCCCTTTACTTTGGTCGACGTCCTCATCGACATCTGAGTCTATTGAGGACTCGGCTACTGTTGTTGAGGTGTTAGAACAATTATTCCCATCTCCATGATCTGCAGCTTGAATGCCTCCTCATCCTTCAGTATCTTGGCATAATTATGGTATCTAGCTCCTTCTATACCATAATGATTGGCCCTTTGTTCCATCTTATCTAGTTTTGCCAAGAGTTCTTTCTCCCTCTTTGCAAAGGCATCTTTGGCTTCTTTCTGCACTTTCTCAACTGCTTTTGCAAGCTGCTCATCTCGTTTTGCAATCAACTGCTCTTTGTGCTTCAATTCCTTATTCTTTGCTTCCACCATTTGTTCCTGGATTAAACACTTGGATTTCAGTTGTGCAATTAGTATACTTTGTTCCTCCTAAGTCTTCGTCTTCTCCTCAACCTCTTGCTTCAAAGCAACCAATTCTGCCTCAGCTTCCTTTTTTGCCTTCTTCACTTCCTCGTATTAGTTAGCTTGTCCTTCTTGTAACTAGTGGATCTTCTGCAATCTTGTAGCTAACCACTCAATCCAGTATGCCAAGAAATTAATTCTTGCATACATCTTAACCAACTCAGGTGCGATCTTCCTATACTCCACACCTGCTCCATCTTTCGGACAAGGCATCAAGTTTGTTGCATCCATATATATTCTATATATTGTTATCGTTCTTGCTCGCAATTCTTTTATTCCAACCATCCTTTGTATATTACCAGCTTCCATTTCCCATGGCTGCTTTTGATGGATTTCAATGAGCTTCTTTGTCCTTTCTTCATCTTGAACCCATTGTATTAATTTATCTAACTCCTCATATACCATCAACTGCCACTTCTTCCATTGTCCAAAGCAACCAACCCGGAATTCTACTCTCATTCTATCCAAAAATTTGGTCGTCTTCTCAAAAAATACATCAACCTTTTCATCCACCTAGTCTCCTAAGGTCGTTGATTGTCTGAAATTTGGCACTTCAATCATGAAATGCTCACTTGTCTCCTGAAGTATTTCGACCTCAGTTTTTTTCTCGATGAGGATCTCCTCTCTATCTCCTTCACCGTCACCTCTTAGATTGATGTTCTTCTTTGCTACCTTGCCTCCCAATATTGGTTGTTCTACAGTATCAACCAACTGTTTCATTCTTTGGCTATTACCTCCTCTCCTTATCATTTTGAACTTTCCTACAAGCTACCTTTCTTTCTCCATTACTTCTGCTAGCACTGTCTCTTCCCTTGCTAGCCATTTCCCCTTCGTCGTAACTTCTACTAGCATTGTTTCTTCCCTTGCCAACTCCTTTGTTGTGGATGTGATCTCAAACAGTAACTCCTCTCGCAACAAAGGTGATGCACATGGATCTATTTGTTGCTGAAACTCTGCAAAAATATCAGGTGACTCCATTTGCATTTCTCCCACTGTTTCAACCTGAACTGCATCCTGTACCTCTCTATCCATATCCACAACTCCTAATTTCTGCGCCTGCTGCAGTCTTTTCCATAGACTATTGTTCCCTCTTTGCAACGTCTTCTTGGGTCTCCTAATGTACCAACCTTTTGCGCCTCTTTTCTTGTTGTACCGACTATTGTTCCCCGAAATTTGAATCCTCACTTGCTTCATTGTTTGGCAAGTCCTTCCTCTTCAATATTTTCTTTGTTCTTACTGGAGTATTTGCCATTGTATGTGGCATACCATTGATCCACCCCAAGATTGTTGGCTCCTATTCCGCTATGTCCCTTGGAGGATTCAGTCCAAGAAATTACAACTTTTCCTGTGCCACAACATTCATTAACAATGCAATAGCCACATAAAAAAATTCTTAATGCGTTGTGATAGATACGATGGCCAATCATACACAACTCCCTCCATGATTCCTTGCACATATGGTATGAGCCAGGTGGTCATCTTCGATAACATTGAAGGACATTACATGGCAACATCCGACAGGAGAATTTTGCCGCAACTGGTGGAAAGCAAGTGCAATAGATCACCCGCTAAGAGCAGCATTCAAGAATGCAGACGTGAATTGCATAATGCAGATCCCAAATTTCAAGAAAAAATTCTTCAAGAGTTATTTTTTATAGATGTAGGCACTCGTTTTGGACCTCACAAGAAGAAAAAGTAGTGAACAAAGTAGGAATAAGTGCAAAAGGCACTAAGTGTAAATAAATTGTAATGAAATGCAAATGTGAGTCAAATGCATATGAAATGAATGAAAATGTAAATGAGATGTCAATGTATTGCAATTTAATTATGAGCTTAAGAAATTGCAATAGACTATAGTATGCATTAAGGGTGTTACGTGAACGTTCGAATGGGGAGATGGTTGGGTGGTGAGGTGTCCTTGAAGGCGTTGTTGGCAACGGCCAGGATACAAGCATAAATAGACACCCCTCCATCCAGTTTCACCAATGCCGCTAGCCTCTCCTCTAGGCTCTCCTGGTCACCCAAGCAATTCTACACAGCCACTCAGACTTGGTACTAGGAACTCTACCAACACAACAACTCCCCGCCTTTACATCAACTGGAAGGGAGAAAGAACTCCTTATATTAAAAGGAAAATCTCCAACCACATGCCCTTTCACTTCACAAATGTTGCAGTAGGCGTTCTCCGGACAAGTAGTGTTTGTATGTCCCTCTGTTTTACAATCAAAACACCAAATATCTTGTCTCTCCTTTTCTTCCTTTGCGTCTTGATCCATCCTTTCCAATTCCTTCCTCATGACTTAGATTGCCACGTGTAGATCATTTGATCACTATCTAAATCTGATTCTTTGTAGTGACTTAGGCTTGTTGCCGTTTGCTTGGCCTCTCTTTCCAATGTGATTTCTCTGTTACACGCCTCTTTGTAGGTAGTTGTTGGGGCTACTTTCATCTTGTATTTTGACAGCAATTTGTCTAGGAACCATCGTCTTTGCAGTCCATTTGCTGGCACAACCTCCATCTTATCAATGACTTCCTTCTATCTTCGGTTATAGGATTTGATATCCTCATCCTCCTTTTGTTTCGTGGTATAGATTTTTTCGATGATCTCAAAGTAATCTCAGAGTCTTTTAAATTCTTAGATGAATGCTTTCATCAATGCTTCCCATGTTGCAAAGGCTTGGTCTTTCGTCTTTTTTAGGTGCTAGTCCACTAAGATTCCACGCAATGTCACTGGAAATAATCTTAACCATGATTGCTCATCTTCAACTCCATTTTGCTTGCCATATGGTTACACATGTTCCAATATGGCATTCTGGGTCTTCCTTCCCATCACCCAAAAATAGTGGGCACTTCTGCTTGCCCATAGTTGCTGCAACTTGTGCCAAATTTGCCATAGGTGGTTGTTCTTGTTAGAAAACAAATATTACGAGCAAGCAAAACAATAACATAGAAAAAATAGTAACACTGAGATTTAAGTGGAAACCTTGCAGTGTGCAGGTAAAACCACTGGGCAATGGCAGCTTCGTTATTTTATTGATTTTGGCAAACTTTACATTCACTAACTTTTACATGCAAGGGATCGTTCCCCTTTTATAGAAAAACAAAGGAAGACCCCAAAAATTGGTCGTTTCCTCTCTCGAAGTACGATTGTATGGATGGCCAAATTTCTTGCGACCCCCTACGGCACGTGGAGAAGGATCACTATAAGCTACACCACCATCCACCTCTCTACTGAAGAACATTGGAGATCTGGATATTAACTTCACCTCCTAACAATCTCCCACTTGAAGTCGATATACGGAATTCTTTGCCTATGTTTTCCATCCAAGTGCCAATTTGCCCAATGCTGCCCTTATCGCTTTGTAGAACGGAGATAAACTTTTCAACCAATGGATTTTCCCAAGGGATTTATTCTATGAAATGTTTGGTGGATATCTTATAACTCTATGGAAATTTCTCAACTTCCCAAAATTCAATATTGAGAAAACTATGCTTTCAAAAGAACCTAGACCCAATAAAAATCTCTTTCCTACTCCAAAACCCAAATGGAGTGTACATTGATTAAAAGAGCGTAACAGTTTCCTATGCAACAAAGAGCACAAGATCTGCTTAATCAGATATAATGATATGCCACTTTCTTTAAGATTTGCACCTGAAAATTGGAAATTCATAAAATTAACTCTGAATGGCCATAACTCTAGCGAGACTAATCAGATTTCTTAATGTGATCCCTCATTTTTGTAGAGCTTAAAGCAAGGAAGATAAAATAATAACAAAATCACTCTTAATTAATTCCCTAACTCACTCCAAAAGTTTAGATTACAAAATGGTATTCAAATATCCAATATCAACATCAATAGCAATGAACCAAACTTGTAAATAAGCATATCTATATCATCATATCAGCCATCCATAGCCCATCATCAAGAGCAAAGAAAACATGACGAAAGCGAGAAGACACTAAGACTTGATTGACATGGGAAAATCTTCAATATGAGGTAAAAACCCATGGGCGATAAGTCTTACCAAGGAACAAGGTACACAAACCAAAGATAGATATTAATGTGTACAAAGTGATTTGTAGATCTTAGCAATGTCCTCTACAAATGCAAACTTGCGAATCACAACTCTATGATTATATACAATGTGATAGAGCATGATACAATGTAATGCTCAATGGATTTTGGCCTTGCTTATTTACACGTATTAGTAGGACCCTAAACTCTCCCCTTGACATATTGTTGATCTACGCAATAACTCGTGTGCCAGGGTTATTGTAAACTCTAACTTTAGGGCCTGGTGATTTAATAAAATTTTACCAGAATAAAAGACCTTTAAGTTACATTAAAATTTTATATTATTAAATACGTTGATGCCACCCCTTTGACTTGGGGAATCAATAGCAAGACTACATATTCCAACAGTATTAACATGTCTATATGTTGTTGATTTTGGATCATTTGATATAGGAAATCTCTATTTGTTGCATGAAACAGGATTGTAAATTTTCAGATACTTGAGAACACATATTATATGTCGCTTTGTGTTGTCATGCTTTTGTGTTAGACATCAAAGTTTATAAGCACAAGATATCCATCAAGTTTGACTTTATCCTTTTTGTTTCTTTTTATTTTGTTATGTTTATATTCCTATGTAGAGTTTTAAAATTGGAATTTTTCCCTCATGAAGAATAAAGCACAGAGCACAAAAAACTTGCATGATGGCAGTTCTTGTCCTTTCCATAATCCTCCATGTACTTGTAGTGGATTTCATTGGTTTTAATCAACAAGGAGCCTTGGGCGCAAGACTCTTGGAGAAACATAATTTTACACAATATACAGCCTAGAGTATGGAAGTCTTAGACAAGCACAAAAGTCTCTTCTCACTTCCATATTTCAATGTTATAGTAGAGTTGGGTATCTTTCAACTCCTTCCAATACTTAACTCGTTATGATGTTGGTGCAATGAGGGTAGGAACTATTGTGCAACAGATGCATGCATATATGGTGCAACACCTGCCGCTTTTACACAACATCGGAGAATGAGCCAACCACTGCTAGTTTTTTCTTAGTTAGCCTTCTCTTGCTTACAAAATCAATAGCCTATTTTTTACTCTTGCATGTAAGAGGGCATCACTTCATGTTCTATGCTTTGCATGTATAGGTGTGTATCTGTACAGTGCTAATTGGAAAATCTTGTAACTGTTAATGTTCAGAAATGCATAACATTCACTCAAGTACACCAAGCATAGTACTTACAATGGTGTGCCATGTCAAATCTGTATCATCAGCTTTTGGGTCACCAAAGAAAAAAAAAACACAATGTCCATTGTTGCTTTTTGCTGCAATGGGAAAACCCACTCTTCAATTCTTTTAGAGAAAATTATTGTCCTTTAGAGGAAATTTGCCTTACCTTCACCACCCTGAATAATGAACTACCTCTATCCTACTTTATCTAACTTGTGAATCCACAAATGTGTCCTCTGTAATAAGAACTTGTGGATCCAACTGAATTTTGCAGGAGCTTTGCAGATGTTCAGTTCTTGGGAAGGTGTCTTCTTAACTTATGTACTGTCTAGGACTGTTACAGTAATCCACTATTCTAAGTCTAGACATTTAGATGGTTCTGTTTGTAGATTCAAAAAAATAGAAATTGAATTAAAACATTTGAAGACAAGCGTATATAAAGGAACCAAATGAACAAAGATCTTGTTGATTTACATATGCAAAATACATCTGCTTGTATAGACACATTTGAACATCATACGGTTGGAAGTGTTCTACTTGAACACAATTACCTCTTAGTTATGGCTTCAACCACTCCACCTACACATTTGGCTCATGACTTTGTTGACACTATAGCAGAGAAATAAACATTATCTTTTCTAACATCGCCCATAATGTTTATTTCGGAATAATCAACTGCTTCTATATGGATCCCAGCAATTTCTAGCCTGATCAGGTATCCATTTAAACCATGAATACCTTTTCAGGACTTATAGCAACAATGCATCCTTCTTAAGTGTCCCTATGGTCATCATTCCATCTCACCAGACTGCATGGGTAATGAGCCTCTAGAACAGCCGAGATTGATCAGGTATCCATTTACACCATGAATACCTTTTCAGGACTTATAGCAACAATGCATCTTTCTTAAGTGTCCCTATGGTCGTCATTCCATCTCACCAGACTGCATGGGTAATGAGCCTCTAGAACAGCCGATATTAGTAGGTAATGATCCTAGATACAGGGTTCAATTCTATACCTTTGGAAAATAGCTTCACTAATTCATCTTATAGGTCTCATTTTTAACAACATTTTAGGTACCTATTTACAATCTTTGCGACAACAATCTTTCACAACAAGAAGTATTTTCAACGTGATTTTCAACCTTTGATCTCTTTTTTCAAAAACCACATTCATGGTTTTTAATCAATCCTTCAAACCCAAATCTTTAAATAATTGATGATGGACTTTAAACTCACTTAGAGTCATGGCTAGACTCCATCAACAACAATAACAATAAATCTTTATTTGACATTATAAAAACATGACTCTATAGAACCACCACATATGACAATACTTCAATTTCTCCTAAGGCTCTCTTGAGGTTATCACATAAATGACAAAGATATTTAACTTCATTGGAGATGTACATGATCACCCATAATTATGGCATGAGGCGCTTATGGTACTTTTGCATTCATACAATGCCACACTTTTATGATGGCACAACCTAAGGACATAAATGACCTTGGTGAGAGCGATCATTCTCTTTCGACAATACATTCACCAAATGCATCATCAATTAAATTTCTCAAGGAATCTACACTCTTTCTTACACGTCAACATTTAAGGGTTGGATAACCATGCATGTACCTTTGTCCTTTTATGGAGTGACAATTTGATGTCATACACCTTGACACAAAGAGACACAATTTTCAACTCAATGCCATATATTTCTTACCATAATGCATTCAAAATGAATTTACGGTTGTTCACGTTATCGCTCCTCAAAACTAGTTTTCTGGCTTTGCATCCGCACCATGTGCACAATTGCATCTACCATGCGCTTGTAATTGCGTCTCTCCCTCACTA
Source organism: Wollemia nobilis (assembly GCA_028583015.1). NCBI lineage: Eukaryota > Viridiplantae > Streptophyta > Pinopsida > Araucariales > Araucariaceae > Wollemia > Wollemia nobilis. Next base: position 36,407,279 of record JAQPPZ010015824.1, on the reverse strand, counting down.
GCAGATATACATCCATCTGCATTCTCACCATTGCCACATCTATAGGGTTACCAATGGCAGTGCACACACCTGCAGCTGCCACAGCATCCTTACCAACACAACCGAGAAAAGTGTCAGAGGACTGAATCTCCGTCTCTACCACACAGAGTAACATGATGATTGGCCCCACATGAGCCTTGGTAGTCATCACCCTAACATTAACAATGGCAATTCTAGGGCTCAGGTTAGGGTTTGCACCTTCTTCTCTCCTTGAAGTTGCATGCGCACTTGTATCAGATCTAGTGGATGCTTCATACACTTGCCCACCACCAATGCAACTTTTGCACTTTTGCTTTATACAATTCTCTGCTCTTCTATTTTCATCCTGCTTTCTACAGGCCACCACAGTTTTTTTCATTTATTTGGCCTTGGGCAAGATCAATGGCCTTCAAGTGGCCTTGTCGCAGTTGCACAATGTCCAGTTCCCATCACCATAGCTTCTCTTCGCTCTTGTGCAGCTTGTCCATAGCAAGCATTATTCCGTCATGCTCTCTGTTGTCATTGGTCCAGCATCAAACATCTCTACACAGACTCTTTGTTTTTTTATTCCTTGTAGTCTTGCCTTTTGCAGGCACTCCAAGGCTTTATGGCTATTCAAGTAACCTCAAAATAATTGCAGCCTTTAACCACCACCACACCCAGACTCTTCTATTCTTGTGAAGACACATAGATCTTATGCAGATCTTATCATCAACAGCCTCTCATGTTTGAATGAGAGTAGTAATGGCTCTCTTTCAAGCCCATTACAAAAAACTACAGACAAGAGCAGCTATATGCTCTTCTTCTTCCTCTGCATCATCAGACTTTTGCAGATGACAACATGGAGTACTATCTTTTGCATACCATTCTCCTGATTTAAGATATGTCCTCAGCCTGGCAACTGATAGAATTGAATTGAACATTTAAGCACAGGTGGATCTAGAGGGACACAAACGAACAAGGATCTTGTTGATCTTGTTGATTTACATATGCAGAATACATCTTACATAAACGTGTTTGAACATCATACAGCTACCTCATAGTTATGGCTTCCACCATTTCACCTGTATATGTTTGGCTCATTACTCTGTAGACGCTACAATGGACAAATAACCATTAATTCTTCTAACACTGTCCAGGACTGTTACGGCAATCAGCTATTCTAAGTCTAGACATTTAGATGGTTCTGTTTGCATTTTCAGACAAAGAAAGGAAAAGGAGTTAGTACTAAAAATAAATAAAAATCTATTTTCAACTGTCCTCCATTAATTTCTAGAGTTACAAATTCCAGCTTTTAGAGTAATGATTAGATTCTACGCGAATTCTAGGTTTAGATTCATATCCAGAATCTTGTTAACCTTTAAAACTTTGCTACATAACATAGACCAGATTGAAGCAGGAAAGTGGCCTTTAGTTGATGAAGGTTTCAAAGAAGTGAAATAAATCCCTTGTGATTTATTTTGATCCTATTCAATAGCAATTTTATGTGAATAAGAGAAGCAAGGGCAATCTTCCTTCCGGGAGGGAGGTAAAAACCTCAGAAGCACAAACAATTCAGGCACAACCTAAAGGCCAGGTCCTTATCACTGATCATGTTTCAACATATTACCCCCTTCGCTTAAGGCAGATTGCCCTTTTTTTGTTATTAGATAGAGTTCAGCTTTCAACTTCACCAAGAAGTTGAGATGTATTCTCCGGGGAGAGGGAGGGAGTCATCATCATGGTAATTTATATCCCAATTGTATGGTTACCGTCAACCCTTGCTCTTTGCAATCTTAAATCTCGAGACTAGTTTTTTAATAATATTAGACCTGTTGGGACGGATTTTATCTTCCTGTTTCTGCCCATCAAATTTAATTTTTTTCAGTTATGAGGCCTATGACTTAGAGCATGGTGCCAAGGAGTTGCTCCGCTGGGAACTTTTCGCAGGTGTCTGCTAAAACAATTTAGGAAGCCTTTTGCAGTAAATCTGGTTCCATCGCTTTTTCCTAACAGGTCACACTCAGAAAATTTAGGAAATATTTTCACATTTTCATCAATTTAGGAGAGATTGAAAGAAAAATTGTTCATCCGTTAACACCGGTAGTAACTGGTTCTTTATAATACTTATTTTCTTATACAAATTATTGTTTTTGAGTAACATATTCCTATAATAAAATTTTGTTCCACTTTAATGCCAGCTTTCACTAACTGATTCTTTATAATACTTATTTTCTTATACAAATTATTATTTTTAAGTAACATATTCCTATAATAAAATTTTGTTCACTTTAATGCCTTCTCTTGCTACAATGGACAAAAAATTTATATGCGGGTACTGCAAACTTCCAACCCCCTTCTCACAATCAGCTAAAAAATTATTTCCAAAGTAGGAGCCATTCCGCATTTCCTGCAAAGATTCTAAAACATGTAGATGCAGGATCAAGTCATGGGTCCACCCTCTTATTCATGTTTTGGTTGGGATATGTGACAACTAATATCCATGCATATCATGCCATAATTTCATTATCAAAAAGAGCGAGCAGTATCTGAAATGAGAATGGGACCTTGTGGTGACCAAGGGCATCGAGGAGGCCAATCAAGTCGCCAACAATATGGAAATAAGTGTAATGATGGAAATCGGGGGGAGCGTCGGTATCTCCGTAGCCTCGCATATCAGGAGCCACCACGTGGTATCCGGCTTCTGCCAACGCACCAATCTGATGCCTCCATGAATACCACAGTTCCGGGAAACCGTGTATCAGCAATACCAGAGGACCTGCAATTATGTCAGCACAAGCTTCACATGCTATCCCAAAAAAATTGATTAAACATGTAGCAAACGTTAGCAGGTTTTTGGGTAGCTATTAAATTTTAAATTGCGATTGTTTAAAATATTATTGTTCATATATCTAAATTGTTATTTTTACCATCTTTCTATGCAAATTATAATTTAGACAGTTATAATTAAAAAAATTCAAATTTTGTTTAGAAAACATCTACCAAAAACCTGGCTGGAAAGGTATCATCTACTACAAGAATAAACTACTCCCTACACCATATTGCGAAGAAGATGCATGCCAAATAATGAATAGTAAATAATCGGTGCCTGATCCTTGTTCTGCGATGTGCATGTTGATGCCATTGGTCTCGATCATTCGGTGCGTTATGGCGCCTCCACTTCCTGCCATCCTTCAAATGACGTCCTGCTCTCAAACTTGCACTCGCACTGCCAATTGCCAATTGCAAATTGCAAAGAGAGGCCTTGGCTTTAAGACGCACGGGAAATATCTCGGAAAGGACATTCCAAAGAATAGCTTTCGTTGTTTTCTCCACTTTTTCCATAGAAACGGAATCTTAGCTTTAGCTGGAATTTTACTCTCTTCTTCCGACCCCTTGTAGAATCCGCCCTGATCCATCCAAAAGGCCAAATGGTCTTGACTAGAAATCCCAATTAAAAAATATATATTTTTTAGAAGATAAAACAGTTAGTTAAAATCAAAATTTAAACCACATAGATTATTCATCCTTCAATTAAAATATCGAAAGAACATAATTGAAAGGACTCGGACCCAAGCCTAGAATTTACACCAATTTTGCTTTTTTGCATTTATTTTATTGTTAAAAAATATATGATTCTTCGTTTACATTGAAGTCTTAATGTAAACGATGATCGCGCCACCTTTTCTCTTCGGCCACGATGATGCAACTTGTCGCGATATCGCGCCATCTTTTCTCTTCGGCCACGATGATGCAACTTGTCGCGATATCGCGCCACCTTTTCTCTTCGGCCACGATGATGCAACTTGTCGCGATATCGCGCCACCTTTTCTCTTCGGCCACGATGATGCAACTTGTCGCGATATCGCGCCACCTTTTTCTTCTTTGGCCGCGGCAATGCATCATGTCGCGATTTCGCGACATTTTTTATCCCTTTGTCGAGACGATGCAACATGTCGCGATTTCGCGACACTTTCTCTCCTTTGGCCACGAGTCTTTGCAACATGTCGCGATATCGCGACATTTTTTCTCCTTAGGCCACGATGATACAACTTGTCGCGATATCGCGACACCTTTTCTCTTATGGCAGTGGCAGTGCAACATGTCGCGATATCGCGACACCTTTTCTCTTATGGCCGCGTCAATGCAACATGTCGCGATATCGCGACACTTTTTCTCTTGTGGCAGCGGCAGTGCAACATGTCGCGATTTCGCTACACTTTTTTTCCTTTGGCCGCAACAATGCAACATGTCACGATATCGTGACATATTTTCTTCTTTGGCCTCGACGAGGCAACTTGTCACAATATCGCGACACCTTTCCTCCTCTGGCTGCGACGACGCAAATTGTCGCGATATCGCGACACTTCTCTTCTGGCAGCGACGTTGCAACATGTCGCGATATCGCGACACTTTCTCTCATTCGGCCGCGATGTTGTTTCTTGTCGCGATATCGCGACATCTCTTCCTCCTTTGGCCGCGACGGTGCAACATGTCGCGATATCGCGACACCTTTTCCTCCTTGCTTTTTCCCTATGCTTTGGACCGCAAAAATGCAACTTGTCGCGATATCGCAACACCTTTCTTCTTGTGGTGTTTTGCTTTTTCTTTGATCTTTAGCTCTTGGGCCTCTTCGGTTGATTTGGAAAACATGAAAAAAATTCTTGTACAAGGTTCAGGGACCTTTCAACACCCTTTCAACCAATCAAAAAAAAAAAAATCCTAATTAGTAAATGTTTATTTAGGGAAGGTTCAAATTTTAGGATAGGTAGTAGTTTGATCTGAATTTTTAAGTGTGTTAAGTGTATTGTTAAAAGTTTATTTGGTCAGGCATTTATCAAGAAGAAACCAACGTTCAAACGTTTGGCACAATAGTTTGAGATGAATCCTCTGAGTGCGTACCAAACCAACGATGATGGTATGACTAGTGACCCATGATCTTCACGCAATTTCAACAGTAATAAAGCAGAATAGATTTAATGGAAACAGCCCTTGTTTTTTAAACCTTACACTTATAAATTATTAAAAATAGTGTGGCTGTGACCAATTCTCTTATCTAACTCAAAACAAAATAATTATTTTACCATTATTAATAGTTTATTACACATGTCAATCTCAAAAAAAATTATTTCACCATCAAATTTATTAATTTAAGCATGTCAATTCGAAATAAAATAATTATTATTTCACCAACAAATTTATTAATAGTTTATTAAGCATGTCAATCCGTCTTATGTCAATTCCAAATAAAATAATTATTATTTCACCAACAAATTTATTAATAGTTTATTAAGTATGTGAATCCGTCTTATATACAATTCAACATGCGAATGGAGGTTTGCGATAAATCATTGTAAATATGCAATAGATAGTGATTTTTTAATGTGTTGTTTTTGGAAAAAATGTGATTATATTATATAGATCATTAAATTATATTAAATTTTTGGTCTTTATAAGTTATTAGGTTTTTAATTTAGAGTTTTGTGGTATTTTTTTCCTATAAGAGGGATTTTGGTTTTTAATATAATAATTGAGATAAATAAAATTAATTTATCTAATATTAAAATATGATAAATCATTGTAAATATGTAATACATAGTGATTTTTTAGTGTGTTGATTTGGAAAATGTGTTGTTTTGGAAAAAGAGTGATTATATTTTACAGATCATCAAATCATTATAAATATTTTGTCTTTTCAAGTTATCAGCAATAGATAGTGATTTTTTTAATGTGTTGTTTTGGAAAAAGAGTGATCATATTATACAAATCATTATAAATCTTGTCTTTTCAAATTGTCAGGTCTTTAATTCATGTTTTGGTATTGGATAAATTAATTTTATTTATCTTAATTATAGTATTAAAAACCAAAATCCCTCTTAATAAAAATGTGCCACAAAACACTTAATTTTTATACATCACTAAGAATTTTATTATCAATATATTGAATATGCATAAGCTCTTCTTTTATTTCATGTATCCACCACTTAGGAGGGTAGCAAATGAGGTCTCCCTTGTCCAAAGCCTAGTTTGTCATACCATCAACTACTTTATTCTACTCTCTTGGTACATGGGTGTATATAACCTCTACAAAATTGCTTTGTATTCGTCTAATTTTCTCTACAACTCTTTGAATTCATTAATTGGCATTCTTGATTCTCAATGGGGATTTAAGGTAGTTGATCAATAACTGAGAGTCCAAATCCACTATCACTCTATTCCATCTAGGTTGAGAGCCTCTCAAAATGTCATATCCCTCAACAGTGTTGTTGGAAAGTGTGTCTAAGTTTGTTGCAAATGTGATTGTCGGGATATTGTCTAGTAGTCTACATATTCCCCCTACATTGGCCCTACTCGAGTTACCCCTTGATGCCCTGTATGTATTTACCTTTCCAAGATCCAATGGTGATCTTTGTCATTTTTGAGTTCTATCCATCTTTTTTTCCTATGGTTTGACTCTTTTGGATTTGTCTAAGGACTAATGTTGAGTCATTCCACTATTTTCTCTTATAGTTGATGTGATTTTTGTGGTTGCTTCAACAAGAATTGGATAGTCGTTATATTGGATATGATCTTCACCCACATACAATGGATATCTCTAATCTCTTGTTTTAAGATCCTTTTATTTTGCTTATTCCAGATGTTCCAAGGTAGGATCATCATCTCCATCCACACTATATGTACCACAACCATCTACTCGTTGATTTGTCCATCCTCTCCAAATCTCTTCTATAGACTGATTTTTGATCCAATGTAGACTTAGCAAAGATGTCAGTATTTTCCACAATTTCTCTGTTGTGGGGCATTCTATAAAAATATGGTTGAAAGTTTCATTCTCTTCCATACATAATGTACATCTGAAAAGTCCATAGACTCCCCTCTTCATTAACTTGTACCCTACGAGTACCCTTTTATGGAGTAATCAGTTGAAGAACCTAACCTTTGGCCATAAATTTACATCTAGAGTTGTGTGAATAGATATTGATTCAGATGAGCAATGCTAGAGCATAATGCTTTGTATCCCTACAATATTGTATACACCCCTTTAGTCCTATTATTCCATCCAAATCGATCCTCCTCATAGGACCATGATAATGATCTCATTTGTATGATTCATTCAATCTCTTTTACTAGTCTCTTTGGAAGTTAGATTGGCCATTCTTCCAATGGAATCCAATATCTTCCAACTTTGGTCCTCGTGTTTGGTCCTTGAAGTATTTTCTTCTTTTATCCATTATTTTCTATGTAGCTCTCCATCATTAGGGTCGACTCTAGATATTGTGTCACCAAAGGTTGATGTCCATTCCACGAGTCTAACCATAAATTTGTGTATTTTCCATTCTTAATTATTCAAAACAACCTTTCTTTCATCATTTTCTCTCCTATTTTTAGAACTGCTAAATTAGGGGAACCTTTGTTATACGACTGATATCGAACAATCTATGTTGGGATCTTGTTCTCTGCATACATTTCTTGTAGATTTCTAGCCCATAATGCATTAGGACTATTCATCATTCTCCAACGCCTTGTTATTTTTTATTGCAAATCTGAATCCTAGTCTCCCTTCCTGTTTTTGCAAACATAGAGTTTCCCACTTTACCAAGGTCCATTTCCTTTTCTCTTTGGCACCCATCTAGAGGAATCTATGACTTATGTGATCAAGATCTCGAAGTGTCGCCTTCAAGATATCCATAACTGATGATACATGGAGGAATTAAAAGTAGATCAAAGTCTTCAAATTATAGAGGATTTAATCACAACTTTAATTTAAAATTTAGTAAATTATATAAATAACAATATACATGCATCTATCAAGTGGCATTAGCTCAACTGGTTAGATTCCTCAACATTTCAAGGAGGAGATCCAGGTTTGAATCTTGCCAAACAATACATGGATAATATCCAAGCTTTGTTGTAATACCACTATGTGGTGATGATGTAATACGAGTGGGGCTTGTTTCAATCCCATATAACCCATTGAAAAAACAATATGCATGCATATAACATAAAAAATTTAAAAAATAAAATAAAATAACATTGAAAATAGACAAACCACAATATTGACACCGAGATTACATGTAAAACCTTGTGAAGGGAAAAACCACAACCAAAATAGTAGCTCCAATATTTTATTGTCTCAAGTCAACAATGTACAACTCAAGTGCTATAGCATGCAACCACTAGTAAACTATGCATCAAGAATTTCACCATTAACCTCCAACATTGGAATAACCTCAAATATATAATTTGGGTTTTCCATCCATTGGAAAATAGCCATGGAGAAAATCCTCCACTATGTGGAGTGCATGAGATAAGTGTCTCATGCACCTCCACTAACATGCCATCACAATGCATAAGTCCACATGTTTTCATGCAAGCCAATGTGTGTGCCACCACACTCAACCATGTGCCACCACTCCTATGCCACATGCCATGATGTGTCCCTCACATGCCAACACACTCAAGTCTCATGCCAAGTCACTTTTGACTTCTTGTTGACTCAAGTTAGAATATATTAGGTATTTATTTAATTTAGGATAAATATAGGATTAAATAAACTAAGGTGTATGATAAAATAAATATAGGTATATATTTATTTAATCATATACCTTAGTATATAATATTTAACCTAGGTAATATTATTTAATATAATTTAAGTACCTATTTAATTTATTTATCCTAAAGCCTAGATACCTAGATACCTAATATTTTATTCACCTTTATACTTAGGTGAGTTTACAATAATAATCCTAAAATTGGATTATATGTTCCAACAACACATAAATGTGGATCGATTGTAACATTGACTTGATTAAGATAATACACCCTCTTGATGATAGCCACATGTTTGTCATTTGTAAATTGTATCCTTGTTTTTATCTATCAACCATACCCAATCCTCCTTTTGTTTGCCAATTTTGTTTGGGACCCCAAAATAGATAACTGGGAGCGAGGTTTTCCAAAAACCAAGTCTATCTAATACCAAGGTCTCCTATCGAGGTGAACACTGGAAGAATATTACTTTGGATTTATCATTATTCATCATCTGACATGTTGCCTTGGTAAAGCAATTCAGGATTTGCTTTATTCTAGTTGTTTCTTTAATTTTTTCTTTTTCTAACAATGTGGAATCATCAACGAATTGTAAATGGATGATTGGGCTAGCTCCATTAGCAACTGAAACTCCCTCCAGTCTCTTATTATCTTTGTTCCTAGCCAATGTTCTCCTCAGACATTCAACTAGACTAATGAATAAGTACGGGGAGAGGGGGTCTCGTTGCCTAATATCTTTTGATATTGGGAATAACTTTCTAGGGCATTCAATGATGATAATTGAGTATGAGACTAATGATATGTAGCCTTTGATCCAGTTTGTCCACTCCTCGGAGAACCCAAATTTTCTCATAACCCACATTAATAAGTGTCAATCCAATCTATTATAGGCTTTAGTTAGGTCTAGTCGAATAAACATAGTGGGAGATTTATGTGCTTCCATAAAATGTATTGCTTCTTGGGCAAGCACTATCTCATCCACTATTTGTCTACCCTCTATGAATCCACCTTATTCAGGGGATATTATTTTGTGCAAAAGTGGTTTTAGCCTCTCATCCATGACCTTGGTGATAATCTTCAATAAAACATTACATAATGCTATTGGTTGGTATCCACTTATATTTTCTACTTCCCTTGCCTTTGGTATTAGTGCTATGTAAGTTTTGTTGAATTTTCTTCAATATTTCCTTGGCTTTTCTCACCTCTTCTACCACCTCCAAAAGGTATTCTTGCACAATGTCCCGAAATTATTGGTAGAATTCAATAGGGAACCCATCCAGACCTAGAGTTTTCTCTTTTTATATTTTGAAAACTACCTCCTATAATTCTTACATTGTTATTGGTGCACCTAGTATATGTAATGAGTATGGGTATCTCCTATAGCATTTATTGTCGAGCTTTTGGATCTAGGGTCTTAACCATTTAAATATTTGCAAAATAGTTAATTTTTATCAAGTTCATGCCCTCCCATGTGTGAATCGTATCCCCTTCTTCAATTTTCATAAAAGAGATGAAGTTATATGTCCTCCGGGATAAAAGGGACTTGTGGAAGAATCTTGTGTTTTTGTATTCGTCTCTTAGCCACTTGATTATAGATTTTTGTTTCCATAATCGCTCCTCCTTCTCCATTCTTCCTTTTGGTTTGTGAGATCTAGTTCTATTCTAACCCTTGTTTGTGTGAGCCCCTCCTTTCTTATCTGATCATTCAACTCCACCAATCATTCAATAATTTATTTTTTCTTTTTTCGACATCTCTAAATTCCTCATAATTCTAGCTCTTAGTATTATTTTTGATATATTGTAATCGTTTGACAAAATAGAACATTTGTGTACCATGTCTCGGTTTACCTTCCTATCACCATTGTTGCATTCATGGTCTGAATGATTTATCTTTAAGTCACATGAGTTGGAACTAGAAGGACACTTGTTTTGGATTAGTTTTATAGACTTCTATCTTTATAGACCAATTATCTGACCCTGCATTATTTAAGATTTTGACCTTTGGGATATATCCTTGTATCAAGAGGTTTTTTTATACCAAGAACCTGTCTAGTCTTTCCAAAATGCATGTTGGGTCCAGTTTCCTATTGGACCAAGTCATAAAATCATTATTAGGTTCGATATCTACAAGGTGTAGATGTCCCATATACTCACTCATGATATTCGTACCTCCATATAGACCCTAGTTTCCTCCCACCTCTTCTGAAGAGAGAATGGTGTTAAAATACCCCCCAAAAATATCCATGCTCTAAAAAATTGTGAAGAGATATAGTCTATGTCCCTCCATAGCTTCCTATTTTCTTCAATGGCGCTTAGAACATATACATTCAAATAGAGAATTTGTTGGCCATATTGTATATTTTTTGCTACCACACCAATTACTCCTTTGTTGCCAATTGTGTAGTGCACAACTAGTTCTTTGGGGTTCTTTGGGGTCCTTTGGCACTCAAGCTCCAAAAGCATGTAACTCCCCCCTAAAGCTCCTTTGGCACTCAAGGATACTGCTTTACTGGGTTGTCATGTCCTTCTTTTTATTATATCCATTGCCTCAAAAGATACCTTCATCTTTGGAGGAAAACCATTTGTGGTTGGTTTATCTAAATCATTCTTTTTATCTCATTTTGTTTAGAGGGACTTCCTTTCAGTCCTCTAATATTCCATGTAATGACTTTCATCAATAAAAAGGGTTAAATAGGGGTAAGTGCCATAACCTTACCTTCCTTAATAATTTTTGATCTTCCTTTGCCACGTGATGCTAGTTGGACTTTCTTCCCACCTTCTAATCCATGTCCACCTTCATCATTTTACCAGATTCTTGGTTCACCCTCGTAGCTTTTGATGTTTGTGTATAGGGTACCAATGCATTATTGGTGGTTTCATATAATGAAGTACTTTTTCCATTTATTTTGTTTTCTTATTTATTCTTTCTTTGATAGCTCATTGCCATCTAGTTTAGTTCTCCCTTGTTACTACTTTGTCCCAACAATGTTTTCTCCATTGATCTTTTAACTTCTTGCATATTTGTTTCTCCTCGTACTTTTTCAAATTGTGTTTCTAAAATCTATGTTTAAGTTCCATCTTCTTCTTCATCTGAAATATCATCCATGGCTAGGATTCCAAACATGTTTGTTGAAAGCACTTCCTTCTCCTTAGTTACATGTTTTCTTTGTGTGTTTTTTGGTAGTTGGAACCCCACATTTTCCTTATCTTCTTTCTTTTACTCCTGAAATCTATGTGGGCAATCCTTAGCCAAATGACCTTAGTCATGGAAATTTTTGCATCTAAAGGGGGCATTCTCATAGTCCACCTGGTGTTCCCATGTATCCTCCCCCAATTTTTGTGACCTTTATTAGGAGGGGTTTGTCAAAACCTATCAACACATAGATTCATGCACAAATAAAATGTTCAAACTTATGGGTACTATCATATATCATCATGAAAGTACATAGGGTGTTATTAATTGCATCTTAGTTTGTACAAGTTCCAAAATTTTATGGGAATACCAAACATTTTGATCCAAACGGGTCCAGTTGGAGGTATTTCCTCCTCTACATTAAATTTGGTATGTTAGGGCTTCATGAAGAGCCCCAATTTACCAAAGAACCATGGCCCTCCTTGAAATATGTCTTCTCTATCCTCTTCTATAGCAAATTTAACTAAAAAATACCCATTGGGATAGTAAAAAATTTAAAACTCACATTTGGTTCTTTACTATTTGGCAAACCATAACTTGAAAGTCGATAGGATCGAATGAAAACCCATAAATTGATAAATTAGACCCCCTTTCCATGTCATCTATGTCATCCTGGATATCGTCTAGTTCCAATTTTACAATTGGGGACCCATCTATTGCTCTCATGCATCCTGCTTCTATTTTCCTTGGATCCACCTTTGGCATCCTTAATGTTCTTCTTGGTATTCTTGGATTTTTAATACCTCTTGCCTAGACTTGGCCCCCTCAAAGAACATTTTTGAAGCTCATTTTTTGGGGTATCTCCCCATTATATTTCTCTTTCATAGGTGTTACTATGGTTGATCCTTTTAGGTGAGCTTGGATATTAGATTTAGAGAGATTTGCTTCCATTTGGATTTTTTGTACAATCTCCTTTTTCCTTTGATTTGCTCCCTGGATTTGGATTCCTGGTCTCTTATGCTCTTGGGGCTATTTCTTAATTGGTTGGGACTTTTCCCCATTGATTTGTGCTATAAACTGAAAATTATTGTGATCCTCAATACATAAGTGGTCCTGTTGGTTTGTAATCACGTTCCCTAGATACTAATGATCTAATTGCATAAGATTGGCATTATTTCCATCCTCTTTTGTTTGTGTATGAAATTGCCCAGCGACAAGGGTTTCCATGTCAGCTTCTACTCTCATCATCTTACCATTATCCTATGGTTTTCCCATGTTTTGATTCCTCCACAAAGCCACAAGCCCTTGTTGATTTCTCCTACCCATCGCATGTATATCTTGTGCACTCTAGTATTAGATAGTGATTATTAAGGTATATTAATGCATTGCAATTATTAGATACAATCATGTAATTTTTTAATATCTAATCACTTTTTTTATTTTGATAATCATTATTATTGGAAAGTCAATATAGAATTTTGAGTTGATAGCAAAAGTCTATAACAAATTCCACTCTTTATTAAACCACCCCTTCCCAAGACTACAAGTAGGAGTAAGTGATATATTAATTAAGATGTTGGAATTTTATTTTTCAATATTTAATTTTTTTTATGAATGTTGTGTTTCTTGTTTATTATTTGTTTAAATGGTTCTTGATGTATAAGAGAAAAAATATTAAAGTTAAAATTAGAAATTATTTTTATTGAAAATATAAATAATTGATGATTTTACTAAAAGTATATTATAGAAAAATAACTAATGGTTTTATATATTAATTAAGAGTTTAACATAAAATTAGGAAGGAAGATATGAATAGAAAAAATATTTTTTTATAAGTATATTGGACATTCTTGCTAGGAGGTAGTTGTACAAAAAAAAACAACAATGATTCTTTCAAGGAGAGTTGAAGATAAGCTAATTTGAGAGTTGAGTAGCTCATGAGAACACACGACAAAAAGTGGATATAATGTAAAGCACCAACAAAATAGGAATATTGTAAGAATATGAAGAAATATTTGGGACCCAAGCATTCCAAAAGTCAAAATGTTTATATGGTTAGTAGGTCATAGGAAAATTTTATCTAGAGGTAGTTGAGTAGAAAGATAACAAAAACGATTATTTCGAGGGAAGCCAATGATAAATTGATTTAGGAGTTGAATAGCTTAGGAGAATACACAACAAGAAGTGGATATAATGTAAAGCACCAACAAAATAGAAATATCGCAAGAATATGGAGGGATATTTGGGATAGCCCAAGAATTCCTAAATTTAAAATGTCCGATTGACTAGTAGGTCATAGAAAAATCTTATCTTGAGATAACCTTATGAAAAGGGGTTTTCATGGCCCCTCACAATGTGTTCTTTTGTAAAAAGGAGTATGAGAGTATATACTATCTTTTGGGACATTGCTCAATAGTCTGGAAACTATGGCAATGGATTCTTAATATGTTTGGTAAATACATGGTGATGAATGACAGAATTGAAGAATGGTTAAAGCAATAGGAGAGAAATTTTAAAACTGGCTTTATAGACAACTTAGGGTATATCAAAAGATATAATACTTTCGACTATATGTTTAGAAATGAGTAGAGGAATATTTAAAGGAAAGGAAAATAATTTAGAGATAATGAAAAGGAAGATATGTTTAGCCATAGAGGAGTCTAATCCAACCCTATCAACTCACCCAATCCCTGATTTGGAAGCAAAGAGCCTTGATAGATGGAGTCAAGTCATCAAATCAAATTATGATGTTGGGTATAGGAGAAACAAAAAGAAGGTAAAGAATATAAAGTGGAAACCACCAAATGTGGAGTTGGTCAAATTGAATTTTGATGGAGCATCTAAAGGAAATATAGGACTAGGAGGAGGAGGAGGAATAATTAGGAATAATAGAGGATAAATTTTGTCTCATTCAACTTTTAATAGTGGACTTAAGACAAATATTGAAGTTGAAGCTTGGGCAGCTTTAGAAGGTTTAAAGATATGTAGAAAAATGAAATGGAACAATGGAAGGTGATTCTCTCATAGTAATTAATGTAATTTTAACGAAAACAAAGGCTCCATGGAACATATAAGAGATTATTGTGGAAATTCAAGATCTTGCTAAAGAGTTTAAAGAAATCAGGTTTACACATACATGAAGGGAAGGAAACAAATATGCAGATAGGCTAGCCAATAGAGGTTTTTTAATTGATGACTGTGAAGTTAAACTCTCTTTTTCATGGTTAGAGGAAGTATTAAGTTTAAGTGAAACTGACAAAAAAATGTTGACTACCTGAATCAATAATTATTAAGATTTACTTTAATGTTTTCCATTGATACTATTTGCTTTATTTTATAAAATTAATGTATTTTCATATTAACTATTTATTAAAATTTTGGTGGTTGCACTTGTGCTTCAGGAAGGAAACTAGCAATCGAGATTTGGTAAAGTGGACTATGATAGTGTAATGTTTTCGAAATTTTACTCTACTAAGATGCAATGCATATATAATAGAGGTGAAGTTTTGATATTGTGAAGGCTGCTATAAGAAAAATGTCAAGAAAGATGTTGAATTCTGGAATATTTGTATTCACACATAAAATTGAAAAAAAAATCAAAAAATGAAATTCAAGAATTCAGACATTTTATATAAAATGATTTAGGTTTATAGTTATAGCATCTCAATTGTGAATAAAGAAGAGAGTTGTGATTTGTCAAGGGTGGGGGACCCGAGTACAACCTCTTGTTCTCCAACAAAAAAAAAAGGACAATTTTATCCTAGGATAACCTAATGAAAAGTAGTTTTCATGGCCCCTCACTATGTATTCTATATAAAAAGGAGGAGAATATAGACCATCTCTTGGGACACTAGTTAAAAGTATAAGAATTATGGCAATGGATTCTTGATATATTTGGTAAATGAATGATGATGAATGATAAAATTGAAGAATGGTTAAAACAATGACATGGCACTTCTAAAATTGAGGTGTTCCAAACAATCTAGCATACATCAAAAGATACAATATTTTAGACTATATGTATGGAAATAAATAGTTAAAGGAAAGGAAAATAATTTAGAGGTAATGAAAAAGAAGATTTTTTTATCCATAGAGGATTCTAAAGCAACCCTATCAACTCACCCAATCCCTAATCATGAAGCAGAGAGCCTTGATAGATGGAGTTAAGTCATCGTTTATAATTATGATGTTGGATATAGGAAAAACAAAAGGAAGGCAAACAAATATTAAGTGAAAACCATCAAAAGTAGAGTTGGTCAAATTGAATTTTAATGGAGCTTCTAAAGAAAATCAAGGACTAGTTGGAGGAGGAGGAGGAATAATTAAAAATAATAGGGGTGAGATTTTATCACATTATGCTTTCAATAGTGGATTTAAGACAAATAATGAAGTTGAAGCTTGGCACCTTTTAAAGGATTAAAAATATATAGACAAATGAAATGGAATAGAGTATGGATGGAAGAAAAATAATGAAGTTGAAGCTTGGCACTTTTTAAAGGATTAAAAATATATAGACAAATGAAATGGAATAGAGTATGGATGGAAGACAATTTACTAATAGTAATAAATGCAATCTTGAGGAAAGTAAAGGCTCCATGGAACATACAAGAGATCGTTGTGGAAATATAAAACCTTGCAAAAGAGTTTGAAGAATTAAGGTTTATACATACGTTAAGGGAAGGGAACAAATGTGCAGATAGGCTAGCCAATAGTGGGGTTTTAATAGATAAATGAAGTTAAATTCTGTTTTGCATGGTTAAAAGAAGCAATAAGTTTAGCTAAAGTTAACAAGAAAAATTTAAAAGGAACAAATTCAAAATAATGTTCCAAAGGATTACAAAATTTTTAGGGAATCCATTTATAGATCAATGCATTAGAGGAAACTAACAACCTAGATTTGTTAAAACGAACTATGATTTTGTGAAGCAAGTAGAAGGTTTGTATGCTAAAGTACAATAAGATAATATCATATGGACTTCATGGCTGAATGGATTATTTGAGTTGTTGTTTGGATTATGGGACAAAGTATGGATTAGAATATTCAATTCTTTTTTAAATAGGTTATTTGGGGTTTCTATTGGGGGCCACTCCCATCAAAATACCAAAATATTACATTTGTTGTAGCATACATTTTTATCTCAATTTTATCATTTCTTTTTCTCTTAAATATATTCTTCAACGTCCTCGAAGTGCTATGTTTCAACAATCACCTCCTTGACATCATTTTGATTAAGACAAAATCTCACTTGGCTAGTTGCCTTCTAAAATTTGAATTTCACCGAGATAAAGATCAACACCATAATTTGCTAATTTATCTGCTACTCAATTTCCTTCTCTATAAATATGCTCACACTTGCCAAGAGATTACCTCTAGTAATAGATGATGAACATAAACAATAATATTATTTTTTATCCAGTATTCACATCCATTTTTGTTAATAGCATTGATGATAATTTGTGAGCCCCCCTCAATTGAAATATATTTCCAACCTATTTTTGCTACAATTTTAATCCCTATAAGAAGCGCCCTAGCTTTTGCATATTTGTTAGTTGAAGTTCCATATGATTTTGAATAAGTGAGGATAATTGTTCCTTTACTATTTCTAAAAACACCACCTCCACTAACTTTTCTTGGATTTCCTTTAGAAACACCATCAAAACTAATTTTGATATTTCCATTTTACCATAGATTGAAGTAGATCCTCTGTTTTAATTACGTTGTCGCAGATGACTCTTCCATGTATGTTCAAATCTTGTAGCCAACTTATTAGCACCTCTTTTTTGCAATTGAGACTTCCCATGATGAGCATCATATTTGTAGATATTCTACAAGAGAGGCACTAATATGGTTCGAAAATTGGGCATGATTTTGATATTTATTTTAAAAAAATTTGTAATTCCTTTCAAGCCATAAATGTTAGGGTCCTATCCTAACATTAATTAATAATAATAATAGTAATAATGTATTTCATATCCTATAGTTATAATAATAAAATAATATAATAATTAATATAATTAATTATTATATTATTATTATAAGATTAGGGTTAGGAAGCATTGCAACCTTTCACCTATAACCCTAGAGTGGGTATAAAACCCTATACACTTCTATCATTTGAAATATCCATGAATATGAAATATAATACAATTTATTGAAGGGACTTCCCGACAATACAAAAGGCGATTCTTTTAGTTTTAGGTCTATTTATTATTTATTTATCAATTTATGTGCTAGGAACCCTAGGTTCCTACCATCTGGTATTAGAGCCTTATGGATCCAACCATATTGGTCAAGGAAATGAAAAATGACATTGCATAAATTAGAAGAATGATTGAACAAAAACAAAAAAAACAAATGGAACGTTCTGATCGTATTATACAATATTTAATTGAAATGTGAGAGGAGACCCTAGCCATGGAATATCAGGAAGAAGAGGAGCCCATAGCCATGGAATATGAGGAGGAGGAAGAGCCCATGGATAGGAAATCTCATAGGGTACTCATTGCACTCCCCAGGAAAGAAATAAATCAAAACCCTAGAAATTTTTTTAATGAAAACCTTAAAAATTTAAATTTAAAAGAGGCAAATATTTCCAAGGAAACAAATTGCAGGGTTTATCCAACAGTGGATAAGTTTGATGATCCTCTCTATTATCTCCCAATGCACTTTGACGTGAAAAATATGGAATTAAATATAAAATTAAGAAAAATATACTCCATCACATAAAAATAAACAATAATATACTGCTCTCAACAACACTGCCAGCAAAAGAGGAGTTTGACTATCCGGATATGATGGATAGTATACTGCCCTCAGCAACACTGCCAACAATACCTGATGTCACCAACTGTACACATCTATTTTCTATGAGGCCTCCACCTTGGCCACCACCATTGTTCAAAGAAGATATCAAGATATGCCCTTCCCAATAGCTAGTACACCTGTAATTTTTATTATTTAATCTCCATAAGATACTGAGATATTGAATCTAGGTTCCTACCATCTTCCTATAATTTTTGGCTGAATCTAGGTTCCTACCATGTACTGTCACGTCTCTTGTTGAATGGTTGTACCTAGTTACATGTGAACTGATGTAGAAGTAATCATAGATTCCCAGAAATCAAAAGCCTCCACAAATAAGTAGCAACTCGAAGAATGATGACAGAAATTGGTTTTGTCAAAGGCAATTCTGAAGTGTAGACTTATGAACATCAGGCTATGTGACAATATTTATGATCCTAATGGCAGGCTTTTTTCCCAACTTCACCAAACCTGATATCATATGACACTATTTCTGAACAAAAACCTTAGCGTATTCATGCTGATGAAACAGGATATTTTAAACGAATTGCTAAAGAATTTTAAATACTTCCCAGCTGGAAGATAATTTTGTTATTTTTCCATTCGTAAGCACAATAAGAGAATGGCAAATAACATGAGTTTAGAACATAGTTTACAGGGGATCAACCAGATATTATTATTATTTTAATACAAGGCACATAAAAAATTGTGCACTCCAACAATGTGAGACTTGTCTCCAACATACTTATTTGAGATACTAGGATGCTTGGAAAGGAAAGGGTTGCACGTATCCAGAATCTGCATTGACAAATATAGTTCGTGAAACTATTTTTGCTTTCTTCATACAAAAAATAAAAAAATAAAATTGCGGTCTGTTAAAGGGCAAGAAGTATCCCTTACCAGAAAAATTTCAACATCACAGTGTTGTCGGTGCACAAATTATAGTTCATGGGCATGGTCTCCTCGTCATTTGAACTCTTTACTTTAAGCTTCAGAAGATATCATAACACAGAGAATTTTCTCGTTGGTAAAGCTAAATTCTCTCAATGGTGATTACTCTTTGATACTGAGTACATTTTACTGCAATGGTGTAATGTAATTACAGTTTATTAGAGTTATATCAAGAATTGAAGAGAGACATCAAGCACAAATTAGATCATATTGAACAAAATATTGTTGATATTGTTGATGGATTGTATTGGCAGTCTTCCAAAGCATAAGGATTTGATGCATCTATCAGCAGGTTACTAGCCTTCAAGTGTGTGTTTTAAACCAAGTTTCTTCAGTACTTAAAGCAAATCTTTGACATGAGAAAATTTGGAGACAGATACTCTTTAGCCCCTAATGATATTCCTTCAAATAAGAAAATAAATAAATGAAAATTATTAATTCATGTGAGACAAAATGAAAGGACCAGTTCGTTTCGATGCTGAGCAGAATTGGCAATGGTAGCCCAGCAATGGGGCTTTTCCAAATTCAAATAATTCTTATACATATACATATCTGTCATGGGGATTGAACCTGGGTCACCTGACCAATAATGTAAGTGGTTGGCTTACCAGATGGCTTTTCCAAATTATTAATCACGGAATCTCCATTGATCTCATCCAACGCCTGCTGGTCATGGGTAGAGAGTTTTTCGAACTTCCACAAGAGGAAAAGGAGGCCTACGCCAGCAACGCAACAACGAGAGTCATGGAGGGTTATGACACCAAGTTGGATCACCAGATTGACGAAAAGCTAGAGTGGATTGATTACTATTTCTATATGCTATGGCCTCCTTTCTCTAGATATTTGAACAGCTGGCTCAAACACCCTGCCTCTTACCTAGAAGTGAACGATGAATATGCACGAGCACTTATGGGGGTAGTGAATACGCTTTTATCGGCTCTTTCTATAAATTTGGGGTTGGCAGAGTTGGCGATGAAGGAAGCACTCGGCAACAAAGATATGGAAATGGAAATGAAAATAAATTACTACCCGCCTTATCCACAGTCGGAGCTCGCTCTCAGGGTGGAAGCCCACATCGACATGAGCGCTTTGACTCTTCTGGTACCCAAAAAAGTGCCAGGACTCCAAGTTTTCAAGGATGGTTGTTGGGTTTCTATCGATTACGTTGCAAACGCCATCATCGTCTAGAGACCAGCTTGAGATATTGAGTAACAGCAAGTACAAGAGCGTTCTACACCGGAGTTTGGTGAGCAAGGACAAAGTGAGAATGTCATGGCCGGTATTCTGCACTTCCCCTGCAGATAAAGTCATCGGTCTCATGAAAGGAATGGTGAATGAAGAGAATCCTTTCCGCTTCAATGCCAAAACATATGTGGAGTTCAAACATCGCAAGATTAATAAGCTTCCCAAGGAGGTGGAATATTTGAAGAGCATATACTTACACACTACAATTCCAAGCTTTGAGGACAAATCTTGTTTTAAGGAGGGTGGAATGTTAGGGTCCTATCCTAACATTAATTAATAATAATAATAGTAATAATGTATTTCATATCCTATAGTTATAATAATAAAATAATATAATAATTAATATAATTAATTATTATATTATTATTATAAGATTAGGGTTAGGAAGCATTGCAACCTTTCACCTATAACCCTAGAGTGGGTATAAAACCCTATACACTTCTATCATTTGAAATATCCATGAATATGAAATATAATACAATTTATTGAAGGGACTTCCCGACAATACAAAAGGCGATTATTTTAGTTTTAGGTCTATTTATTATTTATTTATCAATTTATGTGCTAGGAACCCTAGGTTCAAATCCTGTAGCCAACTTATTAGCACATCTTTTTTGCAATTGAGACTTCCCATGATGAGCATCATATTTGTAGATATTCTACAAGAGAGGCACTAATATGGTTCCAAAATTGGGCATGATTTTGATATTTATTTTTAAAAAAATTGTTATTTCTTTCAAGCCATAAATTACAACAACTAATGGCAAGGCCGATCCTCCAAAGAATACATAATGCTTTAGATTTAAAATAAGTTATCCAACATTTTATAAACTCTTTCAATGTTGATGGATCTACCCAATGTAATTTCATATTAAAAAAAATAACCCCAAATAGTGTGAGAAAACGAACAATGAAAAGTAAATGGTCTAACATTTCTTAATCCTTCTCACACAAGGCACATCTAAAGGGTCCATAATATCATCTTCTTTGTAGATTATCTCCCCTAAGAATATTACTTTGAACTGCTAACCAAATAAATATTGAGGCCTTAGGAAAATCCTCTAATGACCAAACGTTGTTCCAAGGAAAATATTTGGGAGAAGGAAATTTTGATTGTTCTAAATCCTCATATCCCAACTCGATCAAGTATCAATTGCAAACTCTCTAATATGAAGTTCCATGTTCATGATCCTTTAGGTAGAGTTCTTTTCCTAGATAATTTCATTGCATCAAGAGAACCTATATATTTTTGAAGTAATATTTTTACCTAATTCTTTCCTTGATCTTTGAATAATCTCCACCCAAGCTTTGCTCCTAATGCCAAATTCATAAGCCTGCAATTTCACAAGTTTGCTCCTCCAATATTATTTCCTTTGCAAACCCTATCCCACTTGCAAAGAGAAAACTTAAATTTTTCCTCACAACCTTTCCATAGAAAGTCTCTTTGAATTTTATCAACTTCTAATGCAATACCTATTGGAAGTATTGAAAGTGACATCATATAAATAGGAATGGATTGTAAAGTAGTCTTTATGAGTTGTAGTCTTCTTGCCATGGTTAAGAAATTACCTTTGCAACCTGCCAAGCAAGCTTTCATTCTATCTAAAAAAGATATCCAAAGCTCCTTTTTATTTCCTTTATCAGACAAAGGAAAACACAAGTAGGTTGATGAATTTTTTTTTAAATATTCACAATAATTTGTTGTAAATCTAGGGCAATATTAATGAAAATATCCTATATTTTGAAGTATTTACCAACTTTCCAATAGCTTTCTTATAACAAGATAAAGGCCTCACTGACTGAGGGATGACCCAAAAGAAAAGTATCATCAAAAAATTAGATATGAAATTCAAAGGGACCATTTTTTGCAACTTGAATACCCTTGATTTTCCTTCCACTTTTACCTTTGAAAAGCCTCTCCCTAATGCTTCCACCAAAATAATGAATAGATAAGGAGAAAGAGGATCACCTTGATGGAGTCTACAAGATGACTTAAAGTACCCAACAAAAGAACCATTGATCAAAATAGAAAATTTTGCAGTGTTATAACAACATTTAATCCACTCACACCAACTATAATCAAAGCCAAACTTTCTAAGAATAGCATGTAGAAAATTCCAGGAAACTCTATCATATGCTTTGTTCATTTTTAATTTAAAAACAAACCTGATTTTTCATGGAATGAAGAGAATGTATGGCCTCTGGTGCAATAATTATACCATACATAATTTGTTTACCATGAACAAAGCCACCTTGTTCCTCTAAGATAAGACACCCTAGAGTTCCCTTCAACCTGTTTGCCATAATTTTTGAAATGATCTTTTAAATCATATTACAAAGGCTTATTGGACGAAAATTATCAAAATATTTTGTCACCTTTCTTGGGAACCAAGGTAATAAAAGTAGCATTGATCTCACTTATTATAGCCTTCCTTTTTCAGGCCTCTTCAATCACATCTAACATATCACTCTTTAATAAATCCCAAAATTTTTGAAAGCAATCAAGGCCAGGTGCCTTGTTAGGATGGAAAGAGAAAACTAGTTCATGGAGCTCCTCCATAGATATCTTCTTCATAAAGCTTTAATTTTTCCCCATTTGTAGAATTTTTTGTTGTGCCTCCTTATCTTGCCTAGAATATGATAAAATATTTTTGAAATAATTAATTGCTTCCTTTATTATATCTTATTTATCCTCAATATTTCTTCCATCTAGAGTTATAATATTTTTATATGACAAAGATAATTTTTTTTTTTTTGTATTTCTATCTTCTTGAGACATTTCTCTCTAGGTTTTTGAAACCAATATGACTCATTTTTCAATGCATTATGATAATAAAAAAGTAATTATTTTTCTTTCACATAAGAATCTTGATCCATTCCATTAATTTCTACTATCTCTTGTAAATTTTTTATATTGGATTCAATTTATTTTTTCCTTTAAAATGTTACCAAAATATTAGGCATTCCATATCTTCATTTGCTTCTTTAAATATTTCAACTTTTGAACAAACTT
Organism: Wollemia nobilis; assembly: GCA_028583015.1. Lineage (NCBI taxonomy): Eukaryota > Viridiplantae > Streptophyta > Pinopsida > Araucariales > Araucariaceae > Wollemia > Wollemia nobilis. Next base: position 36,383,588 of record JAQPPZ010015824.1, on the reverse strand, counting down.
GTACATATATGATCCTTCAAATTTTGATTCATCCCACCATAACATAACCATCTGGAAAAAAATAGGGTCTTGGAGCCACATAGACTGGAATCGAAATGGATTTGGATGACCATTATTAGGTAACTCGTAAGTCAAAAGAATGGACCTGTGATCTAATCCTGCTCATAATAAAATATATGAAGAGATTGTATACTTTGTTTGCAACCATTTTTTGGATAACAAAAATCTATCCAGTCTTTCTACAATATGATTTTTCCAAACGCATCTATTATCCCATGTATATTGAAATATTGAAGGACTAACATCCCAAAGGTCATTTGAATTAACCATGCTATTCCATTGTTATCTGGTAGTGCACCGTCTAAAATCAGACCGTACAGGTATCCTCATGCTCTTAAATCATAAATTGAGAAGTTAGTGCAAGAATTGTTAAAATTTGATATTATTTAGTCAACAGTTCTTACTCTTATCCAGTATTATTGGTATGCAAGAAATATGGGTCCTAGCGATTATGTATTGATTATTGGGAGCTCAATAAACTCATCATCAAGGATAAGTTTCCTATTTCGATGGTGGATGAATTACTGGATGAGGTGCATGGGACTGTGTACTTCTCTAAATTAGATCTTTACTTTGGGTACCATCAGATTAGACTCAAGGATGAAGATATTTCCAATACTGCTTTTCATACTCATGAAGGTCATTATGAGTTTTTGGTGATGTCATTTGGCTTGACTGATGCTCCTTCCACATTTCAAATCCTCATGAACAACATCTTTCACCCACTCCTTTGAAAATTCATCCTAGTTTTCTTTGATGACATTTTGGTTTATAGTTGCTCATGTGAAGAGCACCTCATCCATGTGGATCAGAATCTACAACTATTGGCACAACATTAACTTTATGCTAAGTGGTCCAAGTGTTCCTTTGAGTTGATAGAAGTGGAGTATTTGGGACACATTATCACCAAATATGGCATCAAAGTTGACCCTAAGAATATCTAGGTGGTTTTGAAATGGCCAAAACCTTGCAAACTAAAATGTCTTTGAGGATTTTTAGGGCTTACAGGTTATTACCACAAATTTATTCGTAATTATGGTAAATTTGTAGCTTCCCTCACTTCCATGTTAAAGAAGGACTCTTTTACTTGAATGGGACTTGCTAAATAGGCTTTCCTAGAGTTGAAGCATGTTGTAACCACCACGCTAATCTTAGCCATGCCATATTTTTCCAAGCATTTTATTCTGAAAGCAATGCTTCTGGTCGTGGTAATGGCATAGTGTTGATGCAAGAAGGATGACCCTTAGCTTTTACTAGTAAAGCACTCTAGTAATCTAGGAAAATACACTTATACTATGAAAATGCTAGCAATTATGCATGCGGTAACCCATTGGCAATCGTATCTTATTGGGCATTATTTATCCATTAAATTTGACCAATAAAGTCTCAAATACTTTCTAGAGCAATGGGTTGCCACCCCCGAACAACAAAAATGGGTTTCTAAGCTCATGGGCTACGATTTTGATATCACTTATAAGAAGGGCAAGGAGAACATTGTGATCAATGCTCTCTATTGCTAATTTGAGGCTCATAGTATGCTATGTACCATTTCATCACCCATTCCATAGTGGATCGATTCCTTACAATAAGAGGTACATCACGATTTAGGCTTGTAAACTTTGGTTGTCTCCCTACGTGCCAACTCTACTTCATGCCTTAGCTACACTTGGAATGGCCATGATTTGCATTACCACCAATGCCTTGTTGTTTCCCACACGACTCTTCCTTGGGAACTTCTCATTAAGGAACTACATGTTGCCCCATCTGCAGGCCATTCAGGATTTCTCAAAACATATGAATGGCTTAAGCACATTTTTTCTAAAAGGGCATGAAAAAGGATGTTCATAATTTTATGGTGGCTCGTGATACCTATCAATAGATGAAAAAAAATGGTGCATTTTATAAGCACTCTCCAATCCTTGTCCATTCTTGACTAGGTTTGAAACAATATTTCCATGAATTTTATTAAAGGGTTACCTAATTCTAGAGGCAAATCCATTATTTTTGTGGTAATGGATTATCTTTCGAAGTGTGCTCACTTTTATTCCCTTTTCCATCCTTACACAACCTCCATCGTTGTCCAAATTTTTCTCAATTTTATCTTTTGCCTTCATGGTATGTGTATCGCTCCAAATTTTTTGCATCCTTACCTTCAGGCTATAGGATCCACGCCCGGAAGGGGGATGTGAAAAGGATGGGACAATACCTCGGACTGAGAGGCCCTTTGAAGGTCCCGCCTCTCGGGGGAGGGGTATAAGGGTGAATTTTTGACGGATGGTGGGTTCACCAAGAAACTTTTGAATGGCAGTTTCCATGCCTAGGTTGACAGTGAGTTTGATGTGTTCATTTTTATACTCGATCATTCAACTCCTAGGTTTGGCCAAGATGAATCTAAACTATTCTATATGCCAATGCTGATTTAAATGAATACAAAAAATAGGAATGAATGCTAATAACAGAGAATATGCTAACTAGAATGTATCATACCTGATTCTGGATGTCTGATGAAGATTCTGAGTCTTGTAGCAGTTCAGATCACCTCAATTCGTACGTAATCGTCTGATATTTCATAGGATCGTCTCAAATCAAGGAAGGTCCTCTAAGATCAGACAAAATCGTCTACAATCTGACGAATTCGTCAGAAACCTGCAATCACAGAAACAGATACAAAATACCAAATATGCAACTACAGAAGCAAAGGATAATGATAGAAATAACTATAAATTTGCCTAAATAATAGATCCAAAGTAATTAAAGAGGAAAAGCAGTAAGATTTAATAATTTATTTTAATTTTATCATGCAATTATACTAAATGAGGTGAACTCCAAGATGCATAAGTATAATAATTAAAGAGAATGCAGAAGTACAATAAAAAATTACAGAAAAGCTAAGGAAAGACAAACTCTGGGTTCGATTACCCCCAATCTGGACTACAGTCAGGATCACCTCCAATCGTACGAGATCATCTGCGCTCCTCGACAAAATCATCCGTAATCATCCGAGATCGTTTACGACGATCCGAGCTAGCTTCGACTAAAAAATAGTAGAGTTCCTACAAGAAAATGCAAAATACAGAATACGAGACGATAGTACGAGGGAATAAGGAACTAAATCTACAGGGAAATCCGTCAGCTAAGGGGTTTAGGGGGTTCAGGCGGTTTGGGGTTGAAATTCAAATTTTTATCTTTTATCTTTTTACTAAGGTTTTAACCGTGCCAATTTTAGGGTGCTACATTTTGCCCCCTCTTTAGCGAATTTTTCGAAGAAAATGCGTTAAAGACGAGTTTTTCCCGTTTTACGAGAAAGCAAAAATATACTCAATTTTTTAGACGACGATTCTTGGTCGAATCGTACAAATGCTGACTATGGTGCCCCCTCCGTGTTTTTACCCAAATCGAACGTTTGAGGTAAAAACGCGAAAAAGCAAAATTAAAAAAAAAATGATGTACATATTTTGTTGATATATATATATGGTCTTTTGATGATATGACTTGTTCATATGTTTTTATGATGCTTTAATGTTTGAATTGTTTGCTTGTTTGATTGATGATTCATGTAATTATGTCGTTTGGAAATATTATAATTTGATGTCATGCTATAAAATTTTAAATGAAATAATCTGATGTAAACAATTGGTTGTTGTGGTGTGATTTGATGAAAAATAAAAAGAGACTTCTAACAATAATTTCAAAGGACATTGTCGCTATTATAGACCATTTCATGGAGTCGCCGCTCGCTAGGTCGTCAAGCTAATCCCAGTATAGAAATATTGCTAAAAGTAAAAGAGTGCTTAAGAGACTGTCTTAAGACTTTGTGTTGTGATGATGGAGATAATGATGGTTTGATGATTTGTTTTCAGATTTTCATAAAAAATAGTATGCATGAGATACTAAAAGAAATATGATTTTGCTAGGCATAAATTCCTAAGTGTGATAAAATTTTGAACAATTCCTTAGAAATTATACCATGGTTGCAAAATTGAATGTTGACATAATGACATGAAATAGAATAAGTGTTCGTTCGTTTGTAAAGCATAATTGTGTAACATAATGATGCAAGTCATATGTTTTTATGAATTTGTTTTTAAAATAAATGGAAAATAAAATTAGAACAATGGTTTGCGCTAGGCATAGAATTATAGGTATAGACTTATACCATCATCGCGAAATCCAAAGAAGAAAATAGATATTTTGGTTTTATTGCAAGATGAATTTTTGACTTTTGATAAACAAAAAAATAATAATATGAACATGTTGTTTGAAATCATTTTTGTGATTTTGTGAGAAAATGTATATAATTGCTTTTATACAAAACAAAAATTCTGAAATAAAAGGATAAAATTATTCCAAAAAGAATTACAGAAATATTTTAAATTATCTCAAAGACAAATGTAGATTTATAAGGGATCCTCATGTGCAAATGTGAGTTCATTACCGATCTTGATTTATCATAATGATACAAAATCTCTCAAATACAAATGTGTGTGCAATTGTATTGTTCATTCACCAATTTTGAGCAAGATAATTTGATACAAGTAATTTGCCTTAACCAAATGAATGTTCGTTGACCATGATTTATATGCATGTAACCGTACTAGACTACTATGTAAGTTAGGTTATCAAGAGCTAGCTAATCCATAAGCCGACATAGGTCTGTACAAAAGAAGGTCGCTAATGTGACAGACATATCACCACGCTAGGAATTACCCAAGGCCAAGCGGGTTGGGCACAAACCACCTGTTATGGGGCTTACCTCACAGTTTTCGAATAATTGAGAATTCCAGGGATTCAAGCTCATTCACCCTTCTTTTCTTTTCAAGGGGTAGGGAAAGGATTTTATTGCATTTTGCTTTTGCTTTTCTCTTTTGCTCTTTTTTTTTTTTTGTACTTTTGTATTTTTGCTTGATATTTGAGATAATGCTGAAATATTGCTGTGATGATACAAAATAACATTTTTTTTTTCTCTTTTTCTTGAACTTTTCTTTTTCTTCCTATGCTAGGGATACTTGCTCGGATTAGCTGTAGAGCAAGGGATTTTTATTCTGGGTAGGGGTGAGCTTGTCCTTTTGTCAATTCTCAAAGATTCTAGACCATGTGCATGATAGGATAGCAGGGGAAACTTTTCGCTCAAGAAACCACTTCTACTATGTAGCATCATATTGAATTTGCAATGAAATCATTTTAATGTGAAAAGATATACTTGGTTCAAGTAAATAACAAGATCAGTTCTCTATGCTCAAAACTTTATTTAATGCCAATGTGGACTTTGATATAAGAGAGATTAATAATCATACCAAATAAAATCAAGATATTTATTCATGTGAGTGTGAAAGTGCGGGATTCCAAATAAATGCTAATTTATCCAAAATAATTGAAAATATAACCGCAATACTTCAAGAATTGACAGGTATGAAAATAAAAGATGTTTTTGAAGATTTTGATGATTTTGATTTTTTTATATTTTGATTTTGATTTATGAATTGAATTGGTGGTATATACAAGATGATCTATATACACTATACAAGGTTATTTGAGTATAGCATGTCTAAGGTTGCTTCAAAATCAAAGGAGGTTTTGAAGGATAATTTGGTTGTGGTGAAGGTAAGAACAAAAGGTGATGAATAAAAGGTAGCGATAACAAAAGCTTTGTTATAATGTAGAATAATGTAGCAAAAGATTTGACTTTTATATGTGTAAAATTGATCATGTTACAAAATAAAATGTCGGAAGGATAAGAAGGTTCTTCATTCTTATCACTATCTTCCAAGTCTTGATAAGATGGAGGGAGCATATGTGAAAGATATGCATGGGTGTTATTTGGTAAACAAGGATGATCATATATGGATGAAGAAAAGTGATGGATAGAAGATAATTGTGACAATAGAGAATGTATAGAACTTGATGTTTCAACCATTAAATATTCTTCAAATGGTGTTGGGTCACCATGTATGGTAACAATTTTATTTGCAAGTTCAAACTTCAAACATTGGTGAAGAGTGGAAGGGACAACCCTCATCGTATGAATCCAAGGACTTTCGAGAAGTAGGTTGTAAGGTGAAGGGCAATATGCTACATAAAACAAAGTATCCAGGATCTTGGATCCAATATTAAGGGGAAGAATTATAGTACCTTGAGCTTCTTGAATTTCATTGTTAAAAGATTTTATAATAACATTTGATTCATTAAGATCTTCTTCCTTTAATTTGAGTTTTTGGAATAATTGATAAGTGCATAAATTAAGAGAGGAGCCATTATCTACCATGATAGTTTTAACAGGTGTTTCTTTACTAGATCCTGTAATGTAAAGATAGGAGTCTTCTTGTGGAGTAGAGGAAGGAATCTCCTCATCATAGAATGAAATATGGTTAACCTCAAGAGGGTTTACACCATTAATTATGTTCTTAGAGAAAATATGATGAGGAACAAATTGTTGGCTAGGTATCTTGAACAAAGTTTCCTTATGAGAACTTTGTAATACTTCTAAAAGGGATATCTTTGCTTGAGGATTAATCACTTGTTGTTGGCTATCAAAGTGGATTTCAGATTGAGATTTTGATTCTAAATATGAGCTTTCTATGCTTACATTCCATTTTGGATCATTCTCTAGAGCCAAAGATAGTTTTGAAGGTTGGTCAAATGAGGAATCCATCTCTTGAATATCAGATTGAGTTGATTGAACTTGAGGTTGCTCATTTGTAGTTTCTGTTACAATATTAGTAATATCATCATGATGGGACACATTAACATGCAATATTTGATTGGTTTCCTGTTGTTGATAATTGAATAGGGGTTCTTGGGAGATCCCCATGTCTTGATTGATTATTGGTATTTGTTGTGTAGGAGTTTGATTGTTTACTGGAGATTTATAATCAGTTGTAGATTGTAATTCCTTTATATTAAAAAGACCCTCATCAATCAAATCTTGAATTGCACATCTTAAATCTTTACAATTTTGTGTCATATGTCCATCTACTCTATGATATTCACAATGTAGCTCGGGTTTAAACCAATCTGTTGTGGTATCAAGTTGTCTTATGGAAGGGAGTTCAATCTTATTTGTATCAAGTAAATGCTTGAGAATTATATCCATTGGTTGATTGAGCTTTGTAAATGTACGTGATGAAGGTTTTTGAGAGGTTTTTGATATGTGCCTTAGGAGTTCAGTCATAAAAGGACCTAATGGTTTCTTACCTCTCTTTTCTTTGTTATGGGTAGAATGATGATAGGAAGATTGTGAAGTATGATGTGAGTGCATGGTAGGATTGGAAGAATAAGTATTTTCTTGTTGAAATGGATGTGTTGTATTGAAAGAAGAATATTGAAAGGGTGGAGGAGGATTGTATGTGGATTGATAGACATAATATGGATATATGGGAGAATAGATAATATCGTTATGAAGAGGATTGGAAAAGGGATTGTCCTGTTGGGTTATGGATGAAAAATGAGAAAAGTGTGATGGAGGTGATGTTGAATAGGGATGAGGTTGGTCATAATCAACAAATGTATTTGGCTGAATTCTTCCAACATTACCGATGGGCTCATATTGATTTGAGTAAAAACTCATGGTTTCTTTAGTACTTCTAAAAGTAATATTTAGTATCTACTATTTAGAATTGAATCTAAAACATACAAACTTGAAATGATGATTTTGTTATTATTATTTTTTTGCATACATACATATATATATATATATATATATATATATATATATATATATATATATATATATATATATTTGTTTTCAAAAGGTTTTTAGTTTCACGTCGGGTTCACCAAAATGTATCGCTCCAAATTTTTCGCATCCTTACCTTCAGGCTATAGGATCCGCGCCCGGAAGGGGGATGCGAAAAGGATGGGACAATACCTCGGACTGAGAGGCCCTTTGAAGGTCCCGCCTCTCGGGGGAGGGGTATAAGGGTGAATTTTTGATGGATGGTGGGTTCACCAGGAAACTTTTGAGTGGCAGTTTCCATGCCTAGGTTGAGAATGGGTTTGATGTGTTCATTTTTATACTCAATCATTCAACTCCTAGGTTTGGCCAAGATGAATCTAAACTATTCTATATGCCAATGCTGATTTAAATGAATACAAAAAATATGAATGAATGCTAATAACAGAGAATATGCTAGCTAGAATGTATCATACCTAATTCTGGATGTCTGATGAAGATTCTGAGTCTTGTAGCAGTTCAGATCACCTCAATTCAGTACGTAATCATCCGATATTTCACAGGATCATCCCAAATCACAAAAGGTCGTCCGAGATCAGACAGAATCGTCTACAATCTGACGAATTCGTCAAAAACCTACAATCACAAAAATAGATACAAAATACCAAATATGCAACTACAAAGCAAGGGAAATGATAGAAATAACAATAAACTTGCCTAAATAATGGATCCAAAATTAAATAAGGAAATGCATTAGATTTAATGATTTATTTTAACTTTATCATGCATTTATATTAAATGAGGTGAACTCCAAGATGCATAAATACAATAACTTAAGATAATGCAGAAATACAATAGGAAAATGTAGAGAAAGCTAAGGAAATGCAAACTCTGGGCTCTAATTGCCCCCAATCTGGACTACAGTCAGGATCGCCTCCAATCGTACGAGATCATCTACGCTCCTCGACAAAATCATCCGTAATCGTCCGAGATCATCTGCGACGATCCGAGCTAGCTTCGACTAAAAAACAGTAGAGTTCTTGCAAGAAAATGCAAAATACAGAATACAGATAGTAGTGCAAGGGAATAAGGAACTAAATTTGCAAGGAAATCCGTCAGCTAAGGGGTTTAGGGGGTTCAGGCGGTTTAACGGGTAGTTTGGGGTTGAAATTCAAATTTTTATCTTTTATCTTTTACTAAGGTTTTAACCGTGCCAATTTTAGGGTGCTACATTTTGCCCCCTCTTTAGCGAATTTTTCGAAGAAAATGCGTTAAAGACGAGTTTTTCCCGTTTTACGAGAAAGCAAAAATATACTCAATTTTTTAGACGACGATTCTTGGTCGAATCGTACGAATGCTGACTATGGTGCCCCCTCCGTGTTTTTACCCAAATCGAACGTTTGAGGAAAAAATGAGAAAAAATAAAATTAAAAAAAAAATGTACATATTTTGTTGATATATATATGGTCTTTTGATGATATGACTTGTTCATATGTTTTTATGATGCTTTAATGTTTGAATTGTTTGCTTGTTTGATTGATGATTCATGTAATTATGTCGTTTGGAAATATTATAATTTGATGTCATGCTATAAAATTTTAAATGAAATAATCTGATGTAAACAATTGGTTGTTGTGGTGTGATTTGATGAAAAATAAAAAGAGACTTCTAACAATAATTTCAAAGGACATTGTCGTTGTTATAGACCATTTCATGGAGTCGCCGCTCGCTCGGTCGTCAAGCTAATCCTGGTATAGAAATATTGCTAAAAGTAAAAGAGTGCTTAAGAGACTGTCTTAAGACTTTGTGTTGTGATGATGGAGATAATGATGGTTTGATGATTTGTTTTCAGATTTTCATAAAAATAGTATGCATGAGATACTAAAAAAATATGATTTTGCTAGGCATAAATTCCTAAGTGTGATAAAATTTTGAACAATTCCTTAGAAATTATACCATGGTTGCAAAATTGAATGTTGACATAATGACATGAAATAGAATAAGTGTTCGTTCGTTTGTAAAGCACAATTGTGTAACATAATGATGCAAGTCATATGTTTTTATGCATTTGTTTTTAAAATAAATGGAAAATAAAATTAGAACAATGGTTTGTGCTAGGCATAGAATTTATAGGTATAGACTTATACCATCATCGCGAAATCCAAAGAAGAAAATAGATATTTTGGTTTTATTGCAAGATGAATTTTTGACTTTTGATAAACAGAAAAATAATAATATGAACATGTTGTTTGAAATCATTTTTGTGATTTTGTGAGAAAATGTATATAATTGCTTTTATACAAAACAAAAATTCTGAAATAAAAGGATAAAATTATTCCGAAAGAATTACAGAAATATTTTAAATTATCTCAAAGACAAATGTAGATTTATAAGGGATCCTCATGTGCAAATGTGAGTTCATTACCGATCTTGATTTATCATAATGATACAAAATCTCTCAAATACAAATGTGTGTGCAATTGTATTGTTCATTCACCAATTTTGAGCAAGATAATTTGATACAAGTAATTTGCCTTAACCAAATGAATGTTCGTTGACCATGATTTATATGCATGTAACCGTACCAGACTACTATGTAAGTTAGGTTATCAAGAGCTAGCTAATCCATAAGCTGACATAGGTCCAGTACAAAAGAAGGTCGCTAATGTGACAGACATATCACCACGCTAGGAATTACCCAAGGCCAAGTGGGTTGGGCACAAACCACCTGTTATGGGGCTTACCTCACGGTTTTTGAATAATTGAGAATTCCAGGGATTCAAGCTCATTCACCCTTCTTTTCTTTTCAAGGGGTAGGGAAAGGATTTTATTGCATTTTGCTTTTGCGTTTCTCTTTTGCTTCTTTTTTTCTTTTTTTGTATTTTGTATTTTTGCTTGATATTTGAGATAATGCTGAAATATTGTTGTGATGATACAAAATAACATTTTTTTTTTCTCTTTTTCTTGAACTTTTCTTTTCTTCCTATGCTAGGGATACTTGCTCGGATTAGTTGTAGAGCAAGGGATTTTTATTCTGGGTAGGGGTGAGCTTGTCCTTTTGTCAATTCTCAAAGATTCTAGACCATGTGCATGATAGGATAGCAGGGGAAACTTTTCGCTCAAGAAACCACTTCTACTATGTAGCATCATATTGAATTTGCAATGAAATCATTTTAATGTGAAAAGATATACTTGGTTCAAGTAAATAACAAGATCAGTTCTCTATGCTCAAAACTTTATTTAATGCCAATGTGGACTTTGATATAAGAGAGATTAATAATCATACCAAATAAAATCAAGATATTTATTCATGTGAGTGTGAAAGTGCGGGATTCCAAATAAATGCTAATTTATCCAAAATAATTGAAAATATAACTGCAATACTTCAAGAATTGACAGGTACGAAAATAAAAGATGTTTTTGAAGATTTTGATGATTTTGATGTTTTTATATTTTGATTTTAATTGATGAATTGAATTGGTGGTATATACAAGATGATCTATATACACTATACAAGGTTATTTGAGTATAGCATGTCTAAGGTTGCTTCAAAATCAAAGGAGGTTTTGAAGGATAATTTGGTTGTGGTGAAGGTAAGAACAAAAGGTGATGAATAAAAGGTAGCGATAACAAAAGCTTTGTTATAATGTAGAATAATGTAGCAAAAGATTTGACTTTTATATGTGTAAAATTGATCATGTTACAAAATAAAATGTCGAGAAGGATAAGAAGGTTCTTCATTCTTATCACTATCTTCCAAGTCTTGATAAGATGGAGGGAGCATATGTGAAAGATATGCATGGGTGTTATTTGGTAAACAAGGATGATCATATATGGATGAAGAAAAGTGATGGATAGAAGATAATTGTGATAATAGAGAATGTATAGAACTTGATGTTTCAACCATTAAATATTCTTCAAATGGTGTTGGGTCACCATGTATGGTAACAATTTTATTTGCAAGTTCAAACTTCAAACATTGGTGAAGAGTGGAAGGGACAACCCTCATCGTATGAATCCAAGGACTTCTGAGAAGTAGGTTGTAAGGTGAAGGGCAATATGCTACATAAAACAAAGTATCCAGGATCTTGGATCCAATATTAAGGGGAAGAATTATAGTACCTTGAGCTTCTTGAATTTCATTGTTAAAAGATTTTATAATAACATTTGATTCATTAAGATCTTCTTCCTTTAATTTGAGTTTTTGGAATAATTGATAAGTGCATAAATTAAGAGAGGAGCCATTATCTACCATGATAGTTTTAACAGGTGTTTCTTTACTAGATCCTGTAATGTAAAGATAGGAGTCTTCTTGTGGAGTAGAGGAAGGAATCTCCTCATCATAGAATGAAATATGGTTAACCTCAAGAGGGCTTACACCATTAATTATGTTCTTAGAGAAAATATGATGAGGAACAAATTGTTGGCTAGGTATCTTGAACAAAGTTTCCTTATGAGAACTTTGTAATACTTCTAAAAGGGATATCTTTGCTTGAGGATTAATCACTTGTTGTTGGCTATCAAAGTGGATTTCAGATTGAGATTTTGATTCTAAAGATGAGCTTTCTATGCTTACATTCCATTTTGGATCATTCTCTAGAGCCAAAGATAGTTTTGAAGGTTGGTCAAATGAGGAATCCATCTCTTGAATATCGGATTGAGTTGATTGAACTTGAGGTTGCTCATTTGTAGTTTCTGTTACAATATTAGTAATATCATCATGATGGGACACATTAACATGCAATATTTGATTGGTTTCCTGTTGTTGATAATTGAATAGGGGTTCTTGGGAGATCCCCATGTCTTGATTGATTATTGGTATTTGTTGTGTAGGAGTTTGATTGTTTACTGGAGATTTATAATCAGTTGTAGATTGTAATTCCTTTATATTAAAAAGACCCTCATCAATCAAATCTTGAATTGCACATCTTAAATCTTTACAATTTTGTGTCATATGTCCATCTACTCTATGATATTCACAATGTAGCTCGGGTTTAAACCAATCTGCTGTGGTATCAAGTTGTCTTATGGAAGGGAGTTCAATCTTATTTGTATCAAGTAAATGCTTGAGAATTATATCCATTGGTTGATTGAGCTTTGTAAATGTACGTGATGAAGGTTTTCGAGAGGTTTTTGATATGTGCCTTAGGAGTTCAGTCATAAAAGGACCTAATGGTTTCTTACCTCTCTTTTCTTTGTTATGGGTAGAATGATGATAGGAAGATTGTGAAGTATGATGTGAGTGCATGGTAGGATTGGAAGAATAAGTATTTTCTTGTTGAAATGGATGTGTTGTATTGAAAGAAGAATATTGAAAGGGTGGAGGAGGATTGTATGTGGATTGATAGACATAATATGGATATATGGGAGAATAGATAATATCGTTATGAAGAGGATTGGAAAAGGGATTGTCCTGTTGGGTTATGGATGAAAAATGAGAAAAGTGTGATGGAGGTGATGTTGAATAGGGATGAGGTTGGTCATAATCAACAAATGTATTTGGCTGAATTCTTCCAACATTACTGATGGGCTCATATTGATTTGAGTAAAAACTCATGGTTTCTTTAGTACTTCTAAAAGTAATATTTAGTATCTACTATTTAGAATTGAATCTAAAACATACAAACTTGAAATGATGATTTTGTTATTGTTTTTTTTGTATACATATATATATATATATATATATATATATATATATTATATATATATATATATATATATATTTTTGTTTTCAAAAGGTTTTTAGTTTCACGTCGGGTTCACCAAAATGTATCGCTCCAAATTTTTTGCATCCTTACCTTCAGGCTATAGGATCCATGCCCGAAAGGGGGATGTGAAAAGGATGGGACAATACCTCGGACTGAGAGGCCCTTTGAAGGTCCCGCCTCTCGGGGGAGGGGTATAAGGGTGAATTTTCGATGGATGGTGGGTTCACCGAGGAAACTTTTGAGTGGCAGTTTCCATGCCTAGGTTGAGAGTGGGTTTGATGTGTTCATTTTTATACTCGATCATTCAACTCCTAGGTTTGGCCAAGATGAATCTAAACTATTCTATATGCCAATGCTGATTTAAATGAATACAAAAAACAGGAATGAATGCTAATAATAGAGAATATGCTAGCTAGAAATGTATCATACCTGATTTCGGATGTCTGATGAAGATTCTGAGTCTTGTAGCGATTCGAGATCGCCTCAATTCATACGTAATCGTCTGATATTTCATAGGATCATCCCAAATCATAGAAGGTCATCTGAGATCAGACAGAATCATCTACAATCTGACGAATTCGTCAGAAACCTGCAATCACAGAAATAGATACAAAATACCCAATATGCAACTACAGAAGCAAAGGGAAATGATAGAAATAACTATAAACTTGCCTAAATGATGGATCCAAATAATTAAAGAGGAAAAGCATCAACTTAATGATTTATTTTAACTTTATCATGCATTTATGCTAAATGAGGTGAACTCCAAGATGCATAAATATAATAATTCAAGAGAATGCAGAAGTACAATATGAAAAATGCAAAGAAAGCTAAGGAAATGCAAACTATGGGTTCTGATTGCCCCCAATCTGGACTACAGTCAGGATCACCTCCAATCGTACGAGATCGTCTGCGCTCCTCGACAAAATCATCCGTAATCGTCCGAGATCATCCGCGATGATCCGAGCTAGCTTCGACTGAAAAATAGTAGAGTTCCTGCAAGAAAATGCAAAATACAGAATACATATAGTAGTGCGAGGGAATAAGAAACTAAATCTACAGAGAAATTCGTCAGCTAAGGGGTTTAGGGGGTTCAGGCGGTTTAACGGGCAGTTTGGGGTTGAAATTCAAATTTTTATCTTTTATCTTTTACTAAAGTTTTAACCGTGCCAATTTTAGGGTGCTACAATATGTCCACCTCCATCGTGTCTGACCGTGACCCAACCTTTACTAGTCATTTCTACTAATAATTGTTTAAGTTGCATGGAACTCAACTCAAAATGAGTTTATCTTATCATCTACAAAGGGATGGCCAGATAGAAATTGTCAACAAATTTTTAGAGACCTACCTTCATTGCTTTACCTTTGATCATCCTAATCAATGGGTGAAGTGGCGTCCTTTGGTCGAGTGGTGGTACAACACTTCCTGTCACACAAAAACCAAGGTTACTCCTTTCGATGTAATTTATGGGAACCCTCCACTAATAACTTTCTCTTACATTTTGGGTAGCTCCAGGGTCCATGCAATCGACACTACTCTCAATCAACATGCCGATGTCCTCCACCAACTAAAAATGAAATGCAACCCAAAACTGGATGTGCCAATAAGCTAACCAACACCATACCAACTATAGCTTTTATGTGGGTGATATTATTTTCCTTCACATGCAGTCGTACATACAGTTGTTCCTACATCTTTGCAGGTGCCAGATTCTTACTACAAAATACTATAGGACCTACCAAGTTTTACAGCAGATTGGTACCACAGCTTACAAATTGGCTTTCCCACCTACACCCAAGCTCCATCCTATTTTTTATGTCTCCTCTCTCAAGAATGTTGTGGGCACTCAGGTATAGGTTCAATCGACACTCCAAAATTAGATGAAGAAGGTTCTATCTTGCTTGAGCCTAAATAGTTGTTGGACCATCAGACTTGTAATCTCTGCAATCACATCATTATTGAGGTTCTTGTTCAGTGGCGTGGACTCCAGCCAGAAGATGCTATTTGGGAGTCTCTCCACCAACTCTAGCACCAATTTCCTCATATTCAACTGGACAAAGCTTTTCAAAGGGGAAGGACATGTTAGGATCCCATCCTAACATTATTTTTTAATTCTCATTTGCTTATGTAATGACCCACTTCCAACATGGGGGATTCCATCTATAATATTATTTTGTAATATTTTGTAATGTATGTGGTAAGTAAGGCACCTAGCCAAGTGGGGCCATTTCATGTAATCGTTATCAATATTGTAACCGATGTTTGGTAGAATATTCTAGCTCGAGTGGCATTTTATATGTAAGCCAACTCTTGAGCCTTAGGGTAGGGTTGCATGAAGTTTCTCTTTAAAAGACATGGATTCATGTATGAATGTATCTTTTTGCAAGTTAATGAAATATTGAAGGAGGTTGCCTCCTCAAAGAGGCCTACGATTTTGAGTTATTTGTGAGATTGTTTCAATTCTACAATTACTTTCTACATAGTGTTATTTTTTATTTGATGTATTTCAGCTATTTTACAATATTTTGAGTGAGTGAGCTTTATTTTAATAATAGGTTCTTAACAGGGTAACAATGTTCATACTCAAGGGAACAATCCTACTCCTGCCAGGACCTTTGAATATCCTATTCGATTAAATCCCACACAAAACTCCCCAATGAATATAATTTCATCTTTAATGTTGCCAACATTTAGGGGATTTGCATCCAAAGATATTGAAAAATTATTATTTGAATTCAAGATTGAATGCCAAACATATAATTACACAAATGACACCCATAAACTTAAAGTATTCTCTTCCACACTCAAAGACTCAACTTTATATTAGTTTATGAGTTTAGCACCCGAATCAATTCAAACCTAGGAAGAAATGGAGCAAGTAATTTTGGACAATTACCAAGAATACTGTTGGGTGAAAGTAGGAAGGATGAATTATTCAGAATCAAACATGAAGAAGATGAAAATATGGAGGATTACTCGGATAGGTTTGCTTTTATGCAAAAGAGATGTGGGCCTATTGAACTAGAAATATGCAAGGCCATATTTTTAAGAGGATTATAAGATGACTCCAAAGAAGTGTTAGATTTAATGGACAAAGGAGATGTGAGTACCCTTGACATTGATGATATTTTGGAATTGTGTAGAAATTACTCCTGCACAAGACAAAGAATATGAAAGAAGAGTAATAATGGTAGTGATTTGAAAGAGCTAATGGAAGAATTTGCCAATTTAAAAATTGACATCCTTGTGCATCTCAATACTATGTTAGGGGAAATGAATGCAAAAACCAAATCTATAGAACCCCTAGCCATTTATTGCCCAAGATGCAAAAATAAGCATGCTCTTCAAGACTGTCCTTTAAACAAAACCTCTATAACTGCTATTTATAGAATTTGTTCAAAAGTACATATCATAGACCAATGTCATTTACTTCTAGGACTTAAACAACTCGTAGAGATGGAGATCAAATTGCACGATAGTACCAAAACTGAACACCATGTTGAAAAATTTGAACGAGGTCGACGAACACCAAATGACAATCACTCTGATCGGGATTCAACCTTCAAAATGCCTAAATTATACTTACCTAAGTTCAGTGGAAAGGATGTCGATGGGTGATTATGTCGGGTTGATCAATTATTCCGACTCCATAATATCCCTGTCTATCATCGGGTTTAGATGGCTTCCTTAAACCTAGAATTTGAGGCCTTACATTGGTTCCAATGGCTACGGGTTGCTAACCCTGATCTATCTTGGGAGGACTTTGAATCCCAACTACTCACCTGATTTGGCCCTAATGATTATGATGACTTTACAAGTACACTGACAAAACTGAAACAAACCACCTCAGTTCGTGATTACCATAACCAATTTGAGAAATTTGCCAATAAAACTAAGGGTTTGTATGAGGATTTTTTTATGAGTTGTTTTGTTAGTGGGTTACGAGATGATCTCCAGGTTGAAGTCAAGATGTTCAAACCCCACACCATGATGGAGGCTATCAGTTTAGCCTGATTGGCCGAATATAAACTCTCAGCTCAAAGGCGAACACCGTGATTTTCGCATAACCGACCTTATTCCCTCATCGAATCTAAAATAATACTGCTAATAAACCTCCTGCTCCCAAGCGGTTGACTACAAAGGAAATGGATGTGTGTCGTGCCCAAGGGTTATGTTATAATTGTGATGAAAAGTTTATGAAGGGGCATAGATGTGCAAATAAGATATTGTTTTTAATAGATGTGGAGGAACCAGAAAACAGTGACCATAGTGATGAGGAGAATGATACAACTAAGGCACCAAATCCACAGGAAGAGGAACCATCAGAAACACTGGCTGAAATTCTAGTCCATGCTCTTGTTGGGATTACCACCCCACAAACCGTGAAAGTTGTGGGTTATTTCAAAGGCCAACCTCTCACAATTCTTATTGATTCAGGCAGTACGCACAACTTTATTGATCCTTAGGTGGCCAAACGGACCAACTGCTATATACACTCATGCAATTCTTTTGAAGTCATGGTGGTCAATGGAGGTACCTTACCTTGTAAAGGTAAATGTCGAAATGTCAAAATTTAGATATGGGATTATGAACTCAAGCAAGATATGTTCGCCCTCCAATTGGGAGGATGTGACATTGTGTTAGGATCCCAATGGATGAGCACCTTGGGAAATTTCTCCTGTAACCTTGTTGAACTTTGGCTGCAATTTTCACAAAATGGACAAACATATACCCTCAAGGGTATCAAGGCTAGCCCTACACAAATTATTAGTTCCAATCACATGGAGAAGTTGTTGAAAAATTCCTCCCATGGGGTCATTGCACAAATATTTTCAATTCAGCCACCCACTTCTACAACAGATTTAATTCCAATAGATTTACAACTTGTTCTAACCAAGCACAATGATGTCTTTTTAGAACCAACGACACTGTCACCTCGTCTCTCTCATGACCATGCTATTCCACTACTTTCGAGTAGTGCACCACCGAACATCAGACCGTACCGGTATCCTCATGCTCTCAAGTCAAAAATCGAGAAGATGGTACAAGAATTTCTCAAGGCAGGTGTCATTCGACCCAGTACCAGTCCCTATTCTTCTCTAGTTTTGCTAGTTCGTAAGAAAGATGGCTCGTGGCAATTGTGCATAGACTATCGTGAGCTCAATAAGATCACCATCAAGGATAAATTTCCCATTTTGGTAGTGGATGAATTGCTAGATGAATTACATGGAGCTATGTACTTCTCCAAGTTGGACCTTCGTTCAGGGTACCATCAAATCAGGCTCAAGAACGAGGATATTCTAAAAAATACTTTTTGTACTCATGAAGGTCATTATGAGTTCTTGGTAATGCCATTTGGTTTGACAAATACACCATCCACATTTCAAAGCCTTATGAACAACATCTTTCGTCCCTTCATGCGGAAGTTCATCCTGGTTTTCTTTGATGATATATTGGTTTATAGCCGCTCGTGGGAAGAACACCTTACCCATGTGGATCAGACATTACAGTTATTGGCCCAACATCAATTTTTTTCTAAGCGGTCTAAGTGTTCCTTTGGTCTTACTGAAGTGGAGTATTTAGGACACATTTTTTCCAAAGATGGTGTCAAGGTCGACCCTAAGAAGATTCAGGCAGTTCGAGACTGGGCAAAACCCTGCACTCTCAAAGGACTTCGGGGATTCTTAGGACTTACAAGATATTATAGGAAATTTGTTCATAATTATAGGAAGATAGCAGCTCCCCTCACATCTATGTTAAATAAGGACTCTTTCACTTGGACATGACCTGCTAATCAAGCCTTTCTGGAATTAAAGCATGCCATGACCACCACACCTGTTCTAGCCATGCCAGATTTCTCTAAACCATTTGTCATTGAAAGTGACGCTTCTGATCACGATATTGGGGCAGTATTGATCTAAGAAGGGAGATCCTTGGCCTTCACCAGTAAGGCACTCTCTGAGCATAATTTGGGAAAATCTACATATGCAAGGAGATGTTGGCCATCTTACATGCTATCACACATTGGAGACCATATCTCATTGGGTGCCATTTCTCCATTAAAATAGACCATCAGAGTCTCAAATATTTCTTAGAACAAAGGGTTGCTACCCCAGAACAACAAAAACAGGTTTCTAAACTCATGGGCTATGATTATGATATCACCTATAAGAAGGACAAAGAAAATCTTGTGGTTGATGCTCTCTCTCACCAATTTGAGGCCCTCAGTATGCTATGTGCTATCTCCGCACCTGTCCCTCAATGGATAGATTCCTTATGATAAGAGGTACTTCAAGATGCAGACCTACAAGCTTTGATGGCTTCACTTCAAGCAACTTCATACCTAGGCTACAATTGGGATGGCTAGGATTTGCGTTATCGCCAATGCCTTGTTATTCCCTGTGCCTCGCCACTCCGCGACCTCTTCATGAAGGAACTACACATTGCTCCCTCTGCAGGTCATTCTGGATTTCTCAAAATATATGAACGCCTCAAGCGCACATTCTTCTAGAAAGGGATGAAATAGGATATTCGTGACTTCGTGGCAGCTTATGATACCTGCCAATGGATGAAAGGTGAAACAGTTCATTCTCTGGGTACTCTTCAACCATTGCCCATTCTAGATCAGGTTTGGATTGATATTTCTATGGATTTTATCGAAAGGTTACCTAAATCAAGCTGTAAGTCTGTTATCTCGTGGTAGTGGATCACCTTTCGAAGTATGCTCATTTTTGTCCCCTTGCCCATCCTTACACAACCTCCACCATTGCCCAAATCTTCCTTGATTCTATTTTTTGCCTTCATGGTATGCCCACATCCATTGTGTCCGATCGAGACCCAACCTTCACTAGTCATTTCTGGCAAGAGTTGTTTAAGTTGCAGGGAATGAAGCTCAAAATGAGTTCAGCTTATCATCCGCAAACGGATGGTCAAACTGAGATTGTCAACAAATTTTTGGAGATCTATCTTCGTTGCTTTGCATAAAATCATTCTTCTCGATGGGCAAAGTGGCTTCCTCTGATAGAATGGTGGTACAACACATCCTATCATACAAATACCAAACTCACTCCCTTTAAGGCTATTTATGGGCACCCTCCACCCACGCCTTATTCATCTATTCCAGGTGGCTCCAGGGTCCAGGCAATCGACATCACTCTTCACCAGCAAACCGATGTCCTTCACCAGCTGAAGCATAATTTGGACATGGCCCAGAATCGGATGCGACAACAGGCCGACCATCATCGATCCGAGCATAGCTTTGATATGGGTGATATGGTTTTCCTTTGCTTGCAGTCGTACAAATAGTCATCCCTCCAACTCCATCGATGCCAAAAACTTGCTATAAAATTCTATGGCCCTACCAAGTTCTACAGCGAATTGGTTCCACTGCTTACAAATTGGCTCTTCCGCCCACCTCTAATCTCCATCCTGTTTTCCATGTTTTGTCTCTCAAGAAAGTTATGGGCACATAGGTACAAGTTCAATCAACATTACCAGAATTGGATGAGGAAGGGTCCATCTTACTTGAACTATAACAGTTGCTGGATCGCCACACCCGCACTCTCCGCAATCGTACCATCACAGATGTCCTTGTCCAGTGGCGTGGGCTTCAGCTAGAAGATGCTACATGGGAGCCTCTCCATCAACTCCAACACCAGTTTCCTCAATTTTAGATTTGAGGATAAAGCTTTTCGAAGTGGAAGGACATGTTAGGATCCTATCCTAACACCATGTTGTAATTCTCATTTACCTATGTAATAACCCACTTCCAACGTGGGGATCCTATTTTAATGTTATGATGCAATACTTAGTAATGTAGGTGGCAATAAAGGTACCTCGCCAAGTGGTACCATCTCATGTAACCATTTATATCAATATTGTAACCGATGTAGTAAGATACCTCACCAAGTGGTACCATTTCATGTAACCATTTTTATCAAGGTTGTAACCACCATTTAGTGGGAGATTCTAGCTCGAGTGGCATTTTGCATGTAAGCCACCTCTTGAGCATTTAGGTAGGGTTGCATGTAGTTTTACTTTAAAAAGATATGAAGACATGTACGAGATTATCCTTTTGCAAGATAATTAAGTATTGAAGGAGGTTGCCCCCTCGAAGAGGCCCACAATTCAGTGTTACTGTGAGATTGTTTCATTTTTGTAATTGATTTTTGCATAGTGATATTGAGTTATTTGATGTATGTGAGTTATTTTTCAGTATTTTGTGTGAGTGTGCTTTATTTTAATAGTAGGTTTCTAACACTACAAGATTGATAGGCATAAAAGGTTGAAAATAGTGCAAACCCATTGGCATAAGATTCCTAGAAAAAAAAGAATAGAACTAATCCTAACTAGAAACATCCCCTCCTAGTGAGTTGAGATGAGAGAATAGTGTTAAAAATAAGGATATATTTTGATTTATATGGTTGTGATCCTAGCACCTTACAATTAAGGAAAAGAACAATAGATTTTGTATCTTTTACTTCGATACAAGGTGATTAGGATAACCATCCCTTAAAATCTAAAAGGTGGGTAGTAAAATTCATTTAGATGAGGAAAATAGATTTTGTGGATAGAAAGATGATGAGTGGTCATGCATGTGATTTATACACATTCTCTATAAGAAAGGAATGAAGCTTCATATTTACTTGAAGGAATGATGACTTGAAGAAGAAGGAAAAAAATTGATACTAATCAATTGGCATTAGATTCATAGTGAAAAGTAAAAATAAACTTATTCCTAACTACAAACATTATTCCTCAATTGTTAGATGAGAGAAGAATGACAAATGTAGGATTACAAGTTTACCTTCTAGTAATTTAGATGCCTTTTATATAAGGAAGGAAAAAACTTGTGTTCTTTACTTAGATACAAGGGATAAGGGATAAGGTATGTTAATTATACCCACTCATACCTTAAAGCCACATATCCTCATGGGAGGAACGCAAAATTTGCAATTAATATTATATTTTCTCTCAACTAACATATTATATGCATGTCCTTGCAAATAGCATAGAGAATAAAATAGGGAGGGATTTGCTCACATCAGACACCTAGTAAAGGAAACCAATGAACCTAACTATGATCATTATTTGCATATCCTTGTAGGTCCCTAATTATTAGTTCAATAATTACAACTAAATATAAGAGGATATAGGAAATAGGCATAACAAATAAAATAACTATCATTACTAATGTGATTTGACTTTGATAAAATAAGCAATCACTATAAATAGATATGTAACACAATCAAACAAATTCAAGCCAAATAGTGAAAGAGAATTTAAGCTTTTAGGTACATGATATTCATAGGAACTTTAAGCTCTTTATCATCAAGCGTGGCAAGGTAGTATGCACTTGATCTATACTTGGTGGTGATGATAAATGGACCTAGCCAATTGGGCTCAAACTTCCTCTTAAGCTTAGTTTTGACATTGTTGTTCTTTTGGTTCTCTTAGAGGACTAGATTATCAATGTCAAAGGATCAAAACATTACCTTTTTGCTATAGGCTTGCTTGAGACTATATTGGTATAAATGCAAGTGTTCTAGGGTATGAATATATTTTTCATTAAGTATTTCCTATTGATTAATATCAACAAGATGGTATTCGTGTTAGGATCCCATCCTAACGTTATTTTGTAATTCTCATTTGCTTATGTAATGACCCACTTCCAACGTGGGGGATTCCATTATAATGTTATTTTGTAATACTTTGTAATGTATGTGGCAAGTAAGGCACCTAGCCAAGTGGTGCCATCTCATGTAACCGTTATCAAGATTGTAACCGATGTTTGGTAGAAGATTCTAGCTCGAGTGGCATTTTGCATGTAAGCCAACTCTTGAGCCTTTAGGTAGGGTTGCATGAAGCTTTCTCTTTAAAAGACATGGAGCCATATACGAATGTATCTTTTTGCAAGTTAATGAAATATTGAAGGAGGTTGCCCCCTCGAAGAGGCCTACGATTCTGAGTTATTTGTGAGATTGTTTCAATTCTGCAATTACTTTCTGCATAGTGTTATTCTGTTATTTGATGTATTTCAGTTATTTTTTAGTATTTTGTGTGAGTGAGCTTTATTTTAATAGTAGGTTCCTAACAAGTGGTATCAGAGCGCTTTCTAGGGCTGAGTTCTTCTATGATTGCGATAATTCTTGCTCAACCATTTCCACCTGTTAGGTATAATTTTCCTATGTTTTTTATTTTTTTTTTCCTTTATTTAAAAAAAAACAAAAATAATAAAAAACTAGAAAAAAGCCAAAAAATACAATCTTTTTTTCAGTAGTTGAGTAGGCTAGAAACCCTGTGTTGAGGGTTTTAAAATATCATGAAGGAGTTATCATTATTGGCTAAGCTAGATAGCCCATAAAG
Organism: Wollemia nobilis; assembly: GCA_028583015.1. Taxonomy (NCBI): domain Eukaryota; kingdom Viridiplantae; phylum Streptophyta; class Pinopsida; order Araucariales; family Araucariaceae; genus Wollemia; species Wollemia nobilis. Next base: position 36,359,785 of record JAQPPZ010015824.1, on the reverse strand, counting down.
CATCTAGTGAAGTGAGGGGTGATCAGGCTCCAATACCCAGGCCTCAAAAAACACTTGCACATAATTGAGCTCCCACACATCTTCGGGTGTATCAAGAGACCATTCTAGGCTTAAACAAAATTTTATCTAGTAGGAAGCTTTTTGGCCTTGTATCATCCATAGTCCATGGGACACAACATCTCGAATGATTACCCTCTCGTACTGTTAGAGAGGTAGATAGTGTGCTCAAGGGTATGTGTGGAATCCTCCTTGGGTAGTGGCCTAAAATATTGGTCCAAGCACTATTGTTCATCATTACAGTATAACAAAGGGCCTATGGGTGTTACATACTCCTCTGCCTAGCGTACCTTGGTTCTGTTAAAAACTTCAACCTATAAAAAACATCTTCCTATTCTGTTAAACCTGCATTCATGACCCCAAAAAGTGAGCATACGAAGGACTTCCCTATCACTGAAGAACAAACTTGCATGCACCAAATAGTTAGGATAGAGTCTGCAAGTGTCTATAATAGTCTAAAATATTCTAGTACCATCTGGGTCAGTGGTAGTAATAGTCAGGATAATAATAGTAATAATCAGGTCAGTAATAGTAACAATTAGGTCGATAGTGATAGTGATAGTCATCTGTAATAGTTAAAAATTATAGGTGGTCAGGATCAGAAACAAAATTGTCAGTGTTAGTAACTACATAGTATAGAGGATCCTTGGGTTAGTGATGTGAATAGTGTTAGTAATTATAGTATAGGTGATAGGGATAGATATAGGATAATGACAAGGTGGTCAGTCGATAGAATGCATAGGTCAGAGATAGTTGATCTAGTACCCAACTTTTGAACCGTATCTCTAAATCAAAAATTGACCACACTAGTAGACTCATCAAAATAGAGGATAAAAAAAGTCTGGGGTATCCAAAATCTGTGTTGTGGGATATAGCTCATTGTGACCATCTTTTCAAGCTGATCATTTTGATATATAACACCCAAGCACTTTTTTGGACTCCTTACTAAAAATAGTAACTCCTAAAACCACACTTCTATTTTTAGTAATTCAGTAAAAGAGGTTCAAGACTATCCAAAATGGTTGGTGGCACTCGTGGACATCAAAAAGAGATAGATCAAATCACCTCATTGTTGGAAACCCTACAAAGCACCATTGATAGCATGCAAATCTCAAATCAAAACATGATGGTAGAGCTTCAAAATTTTAGAGATGATTACGCTACCTCTAGAACCCGCATAGAAGAACAACTTGCAGATGTTGAGTCCAAATTGCAAGGTGGTCCAAGCAAGTCTGAGTACTGTACTGAACACTCACATTCTGATAGAGGTAAAGGAAGGGCAACAGATGACTCTCACCCTCACTATGATCGTGATCCTACCTTTAAGATGCCTAAATTAGACTTTCCTAAGTTTAATGGGAAGGATGTGGATGGGTGGTTATGTCATGTTGCTCAATTTTTTAGACTCCATGATGTCCCTATATATTATCGAGTTCAAATGGCTTCCTTCAACTTGGAATCTGAAGCTTTACAGTGGTACCAATGGTTGCAGAACACTACCCCTAATCCTTCTTGGGAAGACTTTGAGTCTCAATTACTCACTCGCTTTGGCCCTAGTGAGTATGATGATTTTATAGGACAATTGACAAAGTTGAAACAAACTTCGATAGTTCGAGATTACCAAATACAATTTGAGAAATTGGCCAACAAAACTAAGGGACTGAATGAAGGGTTCTTTATGAGTTGTTTTGTTAGCGGTTTGAGGGAAGATCTCCAAGCTGAGGTCACGATGTTTAAACCACAATCCATGATGCAGGCTATCAAGTTGGCTCATTTGGCCAAATCCAAATTTTTAGCTCAAAGGTGGATATCTAAATTTCCATAGGCTAGACCCTCTTTTCCTCCTAGATTCTAAAATTAGAATGAACAAAAAATTATTGCACCCACTGTTGCACCCAAATGTCTAACCACTACCAAAATGGATGTGCGACATGCACCCAAGGGTTGTGCTACAATTGTGATGAAAAGTTTTCTCACGGGCATAGGTGCACCCAAAATAAGTTGTTCCTCATAGATGTTGATGAGCCTGACACTAGTGACCATAGTGATGATGACACAAAATCAGTAGAGGAACCACCCAAACCGAAGGAAGAAAACCAAGATGAACCATAGGCTGAGATTTTTGTTCATGCTCTTGCTAGCATTACTACTCCCCAAACCATGAAAGTTATGGGTTATTTCAAAGGCCTACGTCTTACCATCCTGATTGATTCTGGTAGTACACATAACTTTATTGATCCTTGCATTGCCAAGCAAGCAAATTGTTACGTACATACATGTAATTCCTTTGAGGTTATGGTAGCCAATGGTGGGACCTTACCTTGCAAAGGTAAATATCATAATGTTAAGGTAAAAATTGGGGACTATGAGCTCAAACAAGATATGTTTATGCTTCAACTAGGGGGATGTGATATCGTGTTGGGAGCTCAATGGTTGGGCACATTGGGAACCATCTCATGGAACTTTGTCGAGCTCTGGATGCAATTTTCATAGAATGGATAGTCCCACACTCTCCATGGCTCAAAAGTAGGGCCTCCACAGATTATCAGTTCAAGCTGGATGGAGAAGTTGTTAAAAAAATCATCTCGGGGTGTCATAGCTCAGATATTTGTGATCCAACCTCACACTTTTGAGGTGGAGTTCGTTCCCATCGATTTGCAACTTATTTTGGCCAAACATGATTCTATTTTTATTGAACCTTTAGAATTTCCACCTCATCACTCACATGACCATGCTATTCCATTGTTACCTAGCGGTGCACCACCCAACATCAGATCGTACCGGTATCCTCATGCTCTTAAGTCAAAAATCGAGAAGTTAGTACAGGAATTATTGAAAGTCGGTGTCATTCGACCAAGTAACAGTCCTTACTCTTCTCTAGTCTTACTGGTACAAAAGAAATATGGCTCTTGGCGATTGTGTATAGACTACCGAGAGCTCAATAAGCTCACCATCAAGGATAAGTTTCCTATTCCGGTGGTGGATGAATTACTGGATGAGCTACATGGAACTATGTACTTCTCCAAATTAGACCTTCGCTCTGGGTATCATCAGATCAGGCTCAAGGATGAAGATATTCCCAAGACTACTTTTCGTACTCATGAAGGTCACTATGAGTTCTTGGTGATGCCATTTGGCTTGACTAATGCTCCTTCCACATTTCAAAGCCTTATGAACAACATCTTTCACCCATTTCTCCAAAAATTCATCTTGGTTTTCTTTGATGATATTTTGGTTTATAGTCATTCATGGGAAGAGCACCTCGACCATGTGGATCAAACTTTATAGTTGTTGGCACAACATCAACTTTTTGCTAAGCGGTCCAAGTGTTCCTTTGGTTTGATGAAAGTGGAGTATTTAGGACACATTATCACCAAATATGGCATCAAAGTTGACCCCAAGAAGATCTAGGCGGTCCAAGACTGGCCAAAACCCCGCACTCTCAAAGGACTCTAAGGATTTTTAGGGCTTACAGGATACTACCACAAATTTATTCGTAATTATGGTAAAATTGTAGCTCCCCTCACTTCCATGTTAAAGAAGAACTCTTTTACTTGGTCGGGACCTACTGAACATGCTTTCCTAGAATTGAAGCATGCTATGACCACCACTCCCATCCTAGCCATGCCAAATTTTTCCAAATATTTTATCATTGAAAGTGATGCTTCTGGTCATGGTATTGGTGCAGTGTTGATGCAAGAAGGGCGGCCCTTGGCTTTCACTAGTAAAGCTCTCTCCAACCATAATTTGGGAAAATCCACTTATGCCAAGGAGATGATGGCAATTCTACATGTGGTAACCCATTGGTGATCGTATCTCATTGGGCATCATTTCTCCATTAAAACTGACCATCAGAGTCTCAAATACTTTTTGGAGCAATGGGTTGCCACCCCGAACAACAAAAATGGATCTCTAAACTCATGGGCTATGATTATGATATCACCTATAAGAAGGGCAAGGAGAATATCATGGTTGATGCTCTCTCTCACCAATTTGAGGCTCTCAGTATGTTGTGTGCCATTTCATCACCTATTCCCCAATGGATCGATTCCTTATGCTAGGAGGTACTTCAGGATTCTGAGTTGCAAACTTTGGTTGCCTCCCTACACACTGAGCCTACTTCATGCCCGGGCTACACTTGGGATGGCCATGATTTGCGTTACCACCAATACCTTGTTGTTCCCCACACTTCTCCACTTCGGGAACTTCTCATGAAAGAATTGCATGCCGCCCCATCTGCAGGCCATTCAAGATTTCTCAAAACATATGAACGACTTAAGCACACTTTTTTCTAGAAGGGTATGAAAAAGGACATTCAAGATTTTATGGTGGCTTGTGATACCTATCAATGGATGAAAGGTGAAACGGTGCATTCTCCAGGCACTCTTCAACCCTTGCCCATTCTTGACCAGGTTTGGATTGATATTTCCATGGATTTTATTGAAGGGTTACCTAAGTTTAGAGGCAAATCTGTTATCTTCATGGTAGTGGATCATCTTTCAAAGTATGCTCACTTTTGTTCCCTCTCCCATCCTTACACAACCTCCACCATTGCCCAAATTTTCCTTGATTCTATCTTCCACCTTCATGGTATGCCTACCTCCATCGTGTCCGATCGTGACCCAACCTTTACTAGTCATTTTTGGCAAGAATTGTTTAAGTTGCAGGGAACTCAACTCAAAATGAGTTCAGCCTATCATCCACAAATGGATGGCTAGACTGAGATTGTCAACAAATGTTTGGAGACCTACCTTCGCTGCTTTGCATCTGATCATCCTACTCAATGGGCGAAGTGGCTTCCTTTGGCCGAATGGTGGTACAACACTTCCTATCACACAACAACCAAGGTTACCCCTTTCGAGGTAGTTTATGGGTGCCCTCCACTCACACCTTCCTCTTACATTCTGAGCAGCTCCAAGGTCCATGCAGTCGACACTACTCTCAATCAACGCACCGATGTCCTCCACCAACTGAAGCTAAATTTGGATGCAACCAAAAATTGGTTTTACCAACACCGTTTTGAGCGTAGCTTTGATGTGGGTGACATGGTTTTCCTTCGCTTGCAGTCGTACAAATAGTCATCCCTCCAACTTTGCAGGTGCCAGAAACTTGCTACGAAATACTATGGGCCCTACCAGGTTTTACAACGGATTGGTGCCACAACTTACAAATTGGCCCTCCCACCTACCTCCAAGCTCCATCCTATTTTTCATGTCTCCTCTCTCAAAAAGGTTGTGGGCACTCAGGTACAGGTTCAATCTGCACTCCCAAAATTGGATGAAGAAGGTTCTATCTTGCTCGAGCCCAAATAGTTGTTGGATCATCGGACTCGCACTCTCTCAACCGTACACCATTACTGAGGTCCTTGTTCAGTGGCGTGGACTTCAGCTAGAAGATGCTACATGGGAGTCTCTCCACCAGCTCCAGCACTAGTTTCCTCATCTTCAGCTTTGAGGACAAAGCTTTTTGAAGGGGAAGGACATGTTAGGATCCCATCCTAACGTTATTTTGTAATTCTCATTTGCTTATGTAATGACCCACTTCCAACGTGGGGGATTCCATTATAATGTTATTTTGTAATACTTTGTAATGTATGTGGCAAGTAAGGCACCTAGCCAAGTGGTGCCATCTCATGTAACCGTTATCAAGATTGTAACCGATGTTTGGTAGAAGATTCTAGCTCGAGTGGCATTTTGCATGTAAGCCAACTCTTGAGCCTTTAGGTAGGGTTGCATGAAGCTTTCTCTTTAAAAGACATGGAGCCATATACGAATGTATCTTTTTGCAAGTTAATGAAATATTGAAGGAGGTTGCCCCCTCGAAGAGGCCTGTGATTCTGAGTTATTTGTGAGATTGTTTCAATTTTGCAATTACTTTTTGCATAGTGTTATTCTGTTATTTGATGTATTTCAGTTATTTTTCAGTATTTTGTGTGAGTGAGCTTTATTTTAATAGTAGGTTCCTAACAATTTGTCTCCTACAAAAGCATCCTGTAAGAGAATTTGTAGATATGGGAACTCAATCTCAAAGGGAGAGATAGCTTCAATACCATAGACCAAAGCATCAAGTGTCATATTAGTGGGGACTTTGACATCGGTGTAGTATGCCTAAAGGGTTGGGTATAATTGGAGATGTCAATTTCTTTCAATTTTATACACTAGTTTCTTGAGATTTTTCATAAGCATTTTGTTAGAGGCTTTAGTTTGGTCGTTGCCTTGAGAGTAATAAGGTGTATAGCATTTGTGTCATACATGACACTTTGTACAAATTTTATGGGCGTCCTTATTTTTGAAGGTGTGCACTATCTAAAATAATGATAGAAGGGATGTTGTAATATATTATTTGACTAAGGGTGAATTTGAATACCTAGACTCCCATTGTAGAAGTTAAAAGCATAGATTTGACCTATTTAGTGAAGTATTCAATAGCGGTGATAATAAATTCATGTCCATCAAAAAATGTAGGATTGAATTTCCCAATAATGTCTAATCCTCAAATGGAAAAGGGCCAAGGTTAAATAATGGATTACAAGGCTTGAGTTTGGGCATCAATAAAGTTGTGTTCTTTACATTTATCACACATTTTGATGTAATCATAAGAATCCTTCTCCATTAAAGGCTAATAATAGCCCATTCAAATAATTTTCTTAGTGATATTAATGTCACTAAAGTGCTCACTACAAGACCCATCATGGGCTTCTTAAATTACCTTTTTCATATGGTCTAAGAATCTAAGTAAGATATCATCAAGAGTGTAACAATACAATATATCATTGATAATGACATATCTACAAGCTCTTCGCTTAAGGTTCTTGTATTCATTACAATTCAAACCTTTAGCAAAAATACCAATGTTATTTATAGATGTCCTTATACCAAGGATTGAAGGATGAGATAATTTCAAGGGTAAATACCTCTATAGGTATTTGATTGATTTCTAAAATCATGGGATATCTAATATGCATAAGAAAAATTATAGTTTATTCATCATAAAGTTCTAGTGGAATAAGAAATGTGGTAGAAGCCATAGCATTTGCATGGTAGTTACTAGACCTAGGGATAACATCAATAGTAACTTTGTCAAAAGTAACCATCTCTTTATCGATAGTGTTTTTATATGGTTTCAAATTTTCATCTTTGGTTTTATACACACCATTGACATGGTTAACTATCAGTTGGGAGTATTTTAAGATAGAAAGAACCTTAACATCGAGTCTTCTAGCTACATGAAGTCCTAGAATAAGGGATTTGTATTCTACTATATTGTTTGTACATAAGAACCCTAGTTTAAAAGATAATGGAAAAATATTATTGAGTAACTAAAATAACTCCTACCCCTACAAATTTGACACATCTTACACTGCCAAATTATAAGGTCTAAGAGTTTATTTAATCTTCTTTAGAGCTAATGTGAAATATGGACTCATCTAGAAATTCTACCACTAAAGGTTGGCTTGATTCCAAATGTGCATCTACTAATTGGTTGACAATCACCTAACCTTTTAAAAAAATTGACTAATAAACTCTAGATCAAATTTTCTAAGCATAATGAGCCACTTAGTGGTTGTTCCTGAGAGGTGAGATTTTGACATGATATAACATAATGGTTCTACCTTTGGAATGACAAAAGTTCCATGGATGAGCATATAATGTCTATATTTTTTAGAGGAAAAAACTACACCTAAACAAGGCCTCTCTAAAGGTGTATACTTGACCTCGTAATTGAATAGAGTCTAATTAATATTAAAAATACCCTTTTTTATGTAGGTCATCATATTGGGCCAACAAATACACTAAGGCATCGTCAGTTGTAGCTATGTATAACAATAAGAGTTTATTAGGATTAAGTAGGAAAATCATTGAAGGTGACATAAGATAGGATTTAATGGCATCAAATGCAACTTGATATTTGTCATCCCATTTGAATATCACATCCTTTCTTAATAGCTTGGTGAAGGGTTGGCATTTGTCAATAAGTTGGAAAATAAAACCCACTAATGGCCTATATTTCTCCTTGGAGGCTATGAAGTTGAGTCAATGTTTTAGGGTGTGGCATATTGACATTGGATGATATTTTGTTAGGATCTACTTCTATGATGTTTTGAGATACAATAAATTCTAAGAGGTTTCCCGATGTCACCCCAAAGATACACTTTCAAGGCTTTATTCATAACTTGTACCCTCTTAGCCTTTAAAAAACATGCCTAAGATCTAGAATGTGATCTTCACATTTGAGTGATTGACCAAGAAGGTCATCTGCATTATATTCCACAATGTCATACATTAAATCATGAAAGATATATGGCATCACTTGTTGATAGGTGGCTCTTATATTTTTTATCCTAAAAGAAATGATTTGATAGTCAAAGGTTCCTAAGGGGGTAGTAAAAGTTGTTTTATGTTAGTTCTCAAGAGCTATTTTGATTTGATTGTATCCTAAGAAGTCATCAATTGACGATAGCATTTTACACCCTATTATAAAATCAACAATCATGTTGGTATAGAGGAAAGGAAATTCATATTTGGGATAAGCCTTATTGATGTCTCAAAAATTATACATACTTTGATGCTTCCAACTATTATGAACCTCTCTTCTCATAAACAATAAATGATTCACCAATATGCAAACATATCAAACATACACCCACAATAAAAATCCATACAATAAAATAGAGATAGATAATACCCTTGAGGTAGGGAAACACCAAGAATAATCCTTAAGGAATGAATCACTTCACAATATCTCTAGCTCCCCAATCCAAAACTCTTAGAAAAAATACTTTATGTCACTTCCTTTTACAATTAGGGGTACATCTTTCTTTATACAAGAATATGATGGTTCACCTTCCATGAGTTACAAAGTGTATAATATTATAATATGGCACTATGTTATATATTATTGTAATTTTATATTTAACACATGCCATGATACAATATTATGTTATATCCCCACAAGCATATACTTAGGTACCCAACATTCCATCCCCCTTACAAAAAATTTCGTCCTCAAAACATAAGAAGAAACTAAATAATATGATTTTCTAAGCAATGTTGTCAATTGGTACAAATTTTGATTATCCTTCCATCCAAGTGAAATTTTGATCAATAGTAATTTGTGAAGATGCCAATCCGCCCTTGTGGCATTTTAATACCCATATTTCTTTTGATTTCCTTGGATCCACCTTTGGCATCCTTAATGTTCTTCTTGGTATTCTTGGATTATTAATACCTCTTGCCTAGGTTTGGCCTCCTCAAAGGGTTTCTTTGAAGCTCATTTTTTGGGGTATCTTCCCATTATCTTTCTCTTTAATAGGTGTTACTATGGTTGGTCCTTTTAGGTGAGCTTGAATATTAGGTTTGGAGAGATTTGCTTCCATTTGGATTTTTTGTACAATCTCTTTTTTCCTTTGATTTGCTCCATGGATTTGGATCCTTGGTCTCTTTTGCTCTTGGGGCTATTTCTTTGTTGGTTAGGAATTTTTCCCACTGATTTGTGCTATAAAATGAAATTTATTGTGATCCTCTATACATAAGTGGTCATGTTGGTTTGTAATCACTTTTCCTAGACAATAATGATCTAATTGCATAAGATTGAAATTATTTCCATCCTCTTTTATTTGTGTATGAAACTACCCAGTGACAAGGGTTTCCATTCCAGTTTCTCCTTTCATCATCTCGTTGTTATCCTATGGTTTTCCCATGTTTTGATTTCTCCACGGGGCCACAAGCCCTTGTTGATTTCTCCTATCCATCATATATATATCCTGTGCACTCTAGTATTAGATAGTTATTATTAAGGTATATTAATGCATTGTAATTATTAGATACAATCATGTAATTTTTTAATATCTAGTAACTTTTTTTATTTTGATAATCATTATTATTGGAAAGTCAATATAAAATTTTAAGTTGATAACAAAAGTCAATTACAAATTCCACACTTGATTGAACCACCTCTCCCCAAGACTACAAGTAGGAGTAAGTGATATATTAATTAAGATATTGGAATTTAATTTTTCAATATTTAGTTTTTTTTATGAATGTTGTGTTTCTTGTTTATTATTTGTTTAAATGTTTCTTGGTGTATAAGAGAAACAAAATATTAAATTAAGATTAGAAATTATTTTATTGAAAATAGAAATAATTGATGATTTTACTAAAAGTATTTTATAGAAAAATAACTAATGGTTTTGTATATTAATTAAGAGTTTAACATAAAATTAGGAAGGAAGATATAAATAGAAAGAATATTTTTTTATAAGTATATTCGACATTCTTGCTAGGAGGTAGTTGTACAGAAAGAAAACAACAATGATTATTTCAAGGAGAGTTGAGGATAAGCTAATTTGAGAGTTGAGTAGCTCATGAGAATACACGACAAAAAGTGGATATAATGTAAAGCACCAACAAAATAAGAATATTGTAAGGATATGGAGAAATATTTGGGACCCAAGCATTCCAAAAGTCAAAATGTTTATATGGCTAGTAGGTCATAGGAATATTTTATCTAGAGGCAGTTGAGTAGAAAGATAACAACAACGATTATTTCAAGGGAAGCCAAGGATAAATTGATTTAGGAGTTGAATAACTCAAGAGAATACATGAAAAGAAGTGGATATAATGTAAAACACCAACAAAATAGGAATATCACAAGAATATAGAGAGATATTTGGGATAGCCCAAGCATTCCTAAAGTCAAAATATTTGTTTGGCTAGTAGGTCATAAAAGAATTTTATCTTGGGATAACCTTATGAAAAGGGGTTTTCATGCCCCCTCACAATGTGTTCTTTTGTAAAAAGGAGGAGGAGAGTATAGACCATCTCTTGGGACATTGCTCAATAGTCTGGAAACTATGGTAATGGATTCTTAATATGTTTGGTAAATGCATAGTGATGAATGGTAGAATTGAATAATGGTTAAAGCACTAGCAGAGCAATTTTAAAAGTGGATTTATAGACAACTTAGGGTATATCACAAGATATAATACTTCTGACTATATGGTTATAAAGGAATAGAAGAATATTTAAAGGAAAGGAAAGTTGTTTAGAGGTAATGAAAAGAAAGATATGTTTAGCCATAGAGGAGTCTAATCCAACCCTATCAACTCACCCAATCCCTAATTTGGAAGCAAAAAGCCTTGATAGATGGAGTGAAGTCATCAAATGGAATTATCATGTTGGGTACAGGAGAAACAAAAAGAAGTTAAATAATATAAAGTGGAAACCACCAGATGTGGAGTTGGTCAAATTGAATTTTGATGGAGCATCTAAATGAAATCTAGGATCATGAGGAGGAGGAGGAATGATTAGGAATAATAAAGGAGAGATTTTGTATCATTATACTTTTAATAGTGGACTTAAGAAAAATAATGAAGTTGAAAGTTGGGCAAATTTAGAAGGCTTAAAGATATGTAAACAAATGAAATGGAACAAAGTATGGATGGAAGGTGATTCTCTCATAGTAATAAATGTAATTTTGAGGAAAGCAAAGGCTCCATGGAACATACAAGAGATAATTGTGGAAATTCAAGATCTTGCTAAAAGGTTTGAAGAAACCATGTTTAACATACATTAAGGGAAGGAAACAAATGTGTAGATAGGCTAGCCAATAAAGGCTTTTTAATTATGAACCGTGAAGTTAAATTCTCTTTTTCATGGTTAGAGGAAGTAGTAATTTAGCTACAACTAACAAGAAAATGTTGACTGACTGAATCAATGATTATTAAGATTTACTTTAGTATTTTTCATTGGTAATATTTGCAATATTTTATAACATTAATGTGTTTTCATATAAATTATTTATTATAATTTTGGTGGTTGCACTTGTGCTTCAGGAGGAAACTAGCAATCGAGATTTGGTAAAGTGGACTATGATAGTGCAATGTTTTGGAAATATTACTCTACTAAGATGCAATGCATAGATAATAGAGGTGAAATTTTGATATTGTGAAGGCTGCTATAGGAAAATTTTTAAGAAGGATGTTGAATTATGGAATATTTGTATTCACACATAAATTGAAAAAAATTAGAAAATGAAAATAAAGAATTCATACATTTTATATAAAATGATGTAGGTTTCTAGCTATAGCATCTCAACTGAGATGAGAAGTGAATAAAGAAAAGAGTTGTGATTTTTCAAGGGTGGGTAACCTGAGTAAAACCTCTTGTTCTCCAACAAAAAAAAGAAAGGAAAATTTTATCCTGGGATAACCTAATGAAAATGAGTTTTAATGGCCCCTCACAATATGTTCTATATAAAAAGGAGGAGAGTATAAACCATCTCTTGGGACACTGGTTAATAGTATAATAATTATGGTAATGATTTCTTAATATGTTTGGTAAATGCATGATGATGAATGACAAAATTGAAGAATGGTTAAAGCAATGACAGAGCACTTTTAAAAGTGAGGTATTACAAACAATCTAGGATACATCAAAAGATACAATATTTTGGACTATATGACTGGAAATAAATAGAATAATATTTAAAGGAAATGAAGGTAATTTAGAGGTAATGAAAAGGAAGATATTTTTAGCCATAGAGGAGTCTAAACCAACTCTATCAACTCACCCAATCCCTAATCTTGAAGCAAAGAGCCTTGATAGATGGATTCAAGTCATTAATTTGAATTGCGATGGTGGATATAGGAGAAACAAAAGGAAGGCAAACAAATATTAAGTGAAAACCATCAAAAGTAGAGTTGGTCAAATTGAATTTTAATGGAGCTTCTAAAGAAAATCAAGGACTAGTTGGAGAAGGAGGAAAAATTAAAAATAATAGGGATGAGATTTTATCACATTACACTTTCAATAGTGGATTTAAGACAAATAATGAAGTTGAAGCTTGGCAAATTTTAAGTATTAAAAATATATAGACAAATGAAATGGAATAGAGTATGGATGGAAGACAATTTACTAATAGTAATAAATGCAATTTTGAGGAAAGCAAAGGCTCCATGGAGCATACAAGAGATTGTTGTGGAAATATAAAACCTTGCAAAAGAGTTTGAAGAATTTAGGTTTACACATACATTAAGGGAAGGGAACAAATGTGCAGATATGCTAGCCAATAGAGGGTTTTTAATAGAGAAATGAAGTTAAATTCTCTTTTCCATGGTTAAAAGAAGCAATAAGTTCAGCTAAAGCTAACTAGATAAATCTAAAAGGAGCAAATTCAAAATAATGTTGCAAAGGATTACAAAATGTTTTAAGGAATCCATTTATAGATCAATGCATTAGAGGAAACTAACAATCCAAATTTGGTAAAGCGAACTATGATTTTGTGAAGCAAGTAGAAGTTTTGTATGCTAAAGCAAAAGAAGATAATATTAGATGGACTTCATGGTTGAATGGATTATTTGAGTTGTTGGTTGGATTATGGGACAAAATATGGATTAAAACATTCAAATTTTTCTTTTAAATAGGTTATATGGGGCTTCTATTGGGAGCCATTCCCATCAAAATACCAAAATATTATATTTGTTGTAGCATACATTTTTATCACAATTTCATTTCTCTTATCTCTTAAATATATTCTTCAATGTCCTCGCAGTGCTATGTTTTCATAGTCATCTCCTTGACATCATTTTGATTAAGACATAAAATCTCACTTGGCCAATTGCCTTCTATAATTTGAATTTCACCAAGATGAAGATCAACACCATAATTCACTAATTAATCTGCTACTCGATTTCCTTCTCTATAAATATACTCACACTGCTAAGAGATTGCCTCTAGTAATAGATGATGAACATCAATAATAATATTATTTTTTATCCAGTCTCCACATCCATTTTTGTTAATAGAATTGATGATAATTTGTGAGTCCCCCTCAATTAAAATATATTTCCAACCCTTTTTTTTTGCAATTTTAATCCCTATAAGAAGTGCCCTAGCTTATGCATAGTTGTTGGTTGAAGTTCCATATGATTCTGAATAAGTAAGGAGAATTTTTCCTGAAGAACACCACCTCCACCAACATTTCCTAGATTTCCTTTAGAAACACCATCAAAATTAATTTTGATAAATCCAAATTTTGGACATTTCCATTTTACCATAGATTGAAGTAGATCCTTTGTTTTAATTACATTATCGCAGATGACTCTTCCATGTATGTTCAAATCATGTAGCCAAGTTATTAGCACCTATTTTTTACAATTGAGACTTCCCATGATGAGCACCATATTTGTAGACATTCTGCAAGAGAGGCACTAATACAGTTCCAAACTTGGGCATGATTTTGATATTTATTTTTTAAAATTTTGTTTCCTTTCAAGCCATAAATTTCAACAACTAATGGCATGGCCAATCCTCCAAAGAGTGCATAATGATTTAATTTTAAAATAAGTTATCTAATATTTTATCAACTCTTTCAATGTTGATGGAGCTATCCAATATAATTTCATATTTTTTTAAAAATAACCCCAAATAGTGTGAGAAAATGGACAATGAAGGAGTAAATGGTCTAAAATTTCTAAATCCTTCTCACATAAGGCACATCTGAAGGGTCCATAATATCCTCTTCTTTGTAGATTCTCTCCCGTAAGAATCTTACTTCGAACTATTAACCAAAGAAATATTGAGGCCTTAGGGAGAGCCTCTAATGACCAAGCGTTCTTCCAAGGAAAATCTTTGAGAGAAGAAAATTTTGATTGTTCTAAATCCTCATATCCCAACTTGATCAAGTATCCACCATCCTTTGATAAATTATAAACCAAATCATCCTTTCATGTAAAAATTGGCAAATAAAACTCTCAAAGCATCTTTTGAAGTCTGTCTCCAGTTGGTTTGAGTTCCTCTCCTTTAACTAGGTTACTAAAAGAAATCCATGATCTAGAATTTTTGCTCATAATAATATAATCTTTGATATTTGGACCTTTACATGCTAGGCATGCTTGAACCAATGGTTTCCATTTTGAGTTAGAGATCAGAGGATAAGGCTTCAACCAAGCATAAAATAAAAAAATTGCATAACTCCCCTCATTGACTGACCATCTATATGTTTCTTTATCAATTGCAAACTCTCTCATATGAAGTTCCATGTTGGTGATCCTTTGGATAGAGTTATTTTCTTAAACAATTTTATTGCATCAAGAGAACCTATATATTTTTGAAGTAATATTTTTGCCCAATTCTTTTCTTGATCTTTTAATATTATCCATCCAAGCTTTGCTCCTAATGCTAAATTCATAAGTCTGCAATTTCACAAGCCTGCTCCTCCAATATTCTTTCCTTTGCAAACCCTATCCCACTTACAAAGAGGAAACCTAATTTTTTCCTCACAACCTTTCCATAGAAAGTCTCTTTGAATTTTATCAATTTTTGATGCAATACCTATTGGCAATCTTGAAAGTGACATCATATAAATAGGAATGGATTGTAAAGTAGTCTTTATGAGTTGTAGCCTTCTTGCCATGGTTAAGAAATTACCTTTCCAAACTTCCAAGCAAGCTTTCATTATATCTAAAAAAGAGATCCAAAGCTCTTTTTTATTTCCTTTATCAGAAAAAGGAATACCCAAGTAGGTTGATGGAAAATTTTCAATTTTAAACCCTAAATTTTTCACAATAATTTATTGTAAATCTAGGGTAGTATTAATGAAAAATCATGGATTTTGAAGTTTTTACCAACTGTACAATAGCTTTCTCATAGCATGATAATATTGATTTAAACTCCAAGGCCTCACTAACCGAGGGATGACCCAAAAGAAAAGTATCATCAACAAATTGGAGATGAGATTCAAAGGGACCATTTTTTGCAACTTGAATATTCTTGATTTTTCCTTCCACTTTTACCTTTGAAAAGCCTATCCCTAATGCTTCCACCAAAATAATGAATAGATAAGGAGAAAGAGGTTCACCTTGACGAAGTCTACAAGATGACTTAAAGTACCCAATAGAAGAACTATTGATCAAAATAGAAAATTTTGTAATGCTATAACAACATTTAATCCACTCACACCAACTATAATCAAAGCTAAACTTTCTAAGAATAACATGTAAAAAATTCCAGAAAACCTTATCATATGCTTTGTTCATTTCTAATTTCAAACGCATACTTGGATTTTTCATGGAATTAAGAGAATGTATGGCCTCTTGTGCAATAATTATACCATCAATAATTTGTTTAGTATGAACAAAGCCACCTTGTTCCTCTGAGATAAGACACCCTAGAGTTCCTTTCAACCTGTTTGCCATAATTTATGAAATGATCTTATAAATCATATTACAAAGGCTTATTGGACAAAAATTATCAAAATAATTTATGTCACCTTTCTTGGGAACCAAGGTAATAAAAGTAGCATTGTTCTCACTTATTACAACCTTCCTTTTTCGAGACCTTCAACTGCATCTAACATACCACTCTTCAATAGATTCCAATATTTTTGAAAGAAAATTGTAAGAAATCCATCAAGGCCAGGTGCCTTGTTAGGATGGAAAGAGAAAACTACTTCATGGAGTTCCTCCATAAATATCTTCATCAAGCTTTCATTTTATCCCTAAGTTATAATTGATGGAATATTTTGCAGAATTTTTTCTTGTGCCTCCTTATCTTACCTAGAATCTAACAAAATATTTTTGAAATAATTAATTGCTTCCTTTATTATATCTTCTTTGTCCTCAATATTTCTTCCATTTGGAGTTATAATATTTTTGATATGACAAATAAAAAAATTGTTTTTGCTATAACATGAATTTTTTTGTATTTCTATCTCCTTCCTTGAGCCATTTCTTTCTAGATTTTTGGAACCTATATGACTCCTCCTTTTTCAATGCTTTATGATAATCAAAAAGTAATTGTTTTTCTTTCACATAATAATCTTGATCCAATCCATTAATTTCTACTATCTCTTGTAATTTTTTGAGCTTGGATTCAATTTTTTTCTTTAAAAATGATACCAAAGATTTGGCATTCCATATCTTCATTTGATCCTTTAAATATTTCAACTTTTGAACAAACCTGTACATACATGATCTTTCAAATTTTGATTCATCCCACCATAACATAAGCATCTGGAAAAAATTAGCATCTTGGAGCCACATAGACTGGAAGCGAAATGGCTTTGGATGACCATTATTAGGTAACTCATAAGTCAAAATAATGGGTTTGTGATCTAATCCTGCTCGTAATAAAATATCTGAAGAGATTGTATACTTTTTTTACAACCAAATTTTGGATAACAAAATTCTATCCAGTATTTCTACTATATGATTTTTTCCAATGCATCTAATCCCATGTATATTGAAATTTTGAAGGACTAACATCCCAAAGGTCATTTGAATTGACAAATGAAGAAAAATATTGCATTGATTTAGACCATCCTGGAATGTCATACTTCTTTTTCAAAAGAGATAGAACAATATTAAAATCACTCCCAAAAACCCATAGATCACAATGAATCATTATTGTATTTGACAAAAATATAATAAGGTCCTTCCAACAAATTTCACGAGGAGTAACTATAGTTGGAGCATATACATTTATAACCTCAACTTTGATGTTTTCCTCTTTACTACAGAATAATCCAGCAACCTGATTACTTTTTGCTTCTAATAGTTGTCCATCCCATTTGCATTTATCCCATATTATTGCAATATCGCTTGAAGCTCCTGTAGAAGAAATTGTTAAACAATCACCTATCTTCCAAATCTTTTTAAAAGCATCCCTACATTCCACACTCCTTAATTTTGTTTCTTGTATTAAAATAAACTCAAGGATATAACAACATATTAATTCATTAATAACTATTTTTAGGGGTTTTATTCATACCCTTAATACTCCATGATATCATTTTCATCATCAACACTTTTTATTTTATTAGTGGTCTTAGCTCCACTTCTTGTTAACACTTGTGATATATTTTTTGGCGTCCTAGATCAATATCCTTTTGAGTTTCTTTTTCTCATTGTTCTTGCTTTCATGGCCTTCTTCTCATTCTTCCATTCCCACCAACACTCTCATCTTCATCGATCTCTTCCATTTTTTCATATTGTTCAAAATGAGACTTATCTTCTAAATATTTATGTTTCTCTAAAGAGTTGAAAGTGCAAGGAATAGCCTCGTTAGCATTTTCTTCTTTATGTTGTCCTAAAAAATCTAAACTACATAAATGATCCTCCAAAATCATCACTTTCTTATGTTCACCTTAAAACCTTAAATTTCCTTGGATATCCTCCATAAGATTTTCTTTACTATACTGCTCTTGAAATCCTAGATTAAGCTTGACCTCCTTCACTTATTTTCTTTAAAACTTGTCTCCCCATATTCCTTTGTTTTAAAATTTGCCTTCCTCTCTTCCTTCGCACCTTTAGATCCTTGTACATTTGAACTTATGCGTTGTACTTCCTCATCCCCCATATCATTTTTGGCTTCTAATGGCTGATTCATGTGAACTGTAATGGCCTTTTCCATCTGATGATGTAGAGAGATTTTTCTAGACACTTTCTTAGGAGTAGAAAATCCTTGATTTGACTTAGCTTCTCCTATGATATGGTCTCCTTGTTTCAAATTGAAGCTACCCTCATGTCCAAAAAAATTCCATCTCTTCCTTCATTTTCTTTGCAATCTCTTACCATGTGCCTAGTTTCATGACATTTGTGACATCAAAATGCAATATTTTCATAATCCATTTGTTGATACCATTCTCTTTATTTAGATTTGTATATTAAAGATACAACGCCAAACAAAAATAAAGAAATCACAATAAAGGAATGCAGAACAATTGTACAAAATGAATGATTTTTATTAATCAGTGGAGTTTAGAAACTCCTTTTAAGTACAACAGGGCCTGTAACCCTTTTCGTGATACAAAGTTAAAATTTGTGCTAGGGTTCTTCGAAACCCTAGCTGGCACAATGTGGTGGCATCTCCAAAGAATGTATCCTTAACCTCAACAGAATGAGTGGGTTTTGTTGTATCCTTTGGCTCGGACCACTCCAGCTTAAGCAGCTGCTATCAACAAATCAGATCTACCACTAGAATCCTGCACACATTAAAATTATCAAAGAGTTAGAAACTAATAAGAGGGCTCCACTATGTGAGCCCTCAGAAACAGTCTAAAACCCTAGATTTATGAAATAAAAATAAACAGAATGCAGAATTCAATAGCAGATTAATACATAAAGAAATATTACTTGCTTTAGACGAATCTATACCTTTTCCTATTAACACGACGAGACCAGGCGACGGCGATGGATGCGGCGAAAGGGTTTAGTTCAGACTTAGGGCCGTAGAAGACTCAAAAGACTCAGGATTAATAGCAATAGCCAACTCCAGACTTAGATAGGGAAGATAAGTAGGTTTAGCCGAAGAGATAGATAGGGTTTGAGCCATCAAGGTGACTCAATTTATAATCTACTCTTAGGGCACACTTTAGGGTTTTAACGACACTTTGAACGTGTGGCTAAGATTAAAGTGGATCCAAGGGTAGAGAATAAATCTAGGTTGTGAAACGGATTAAGATGGATGGACGGATGAGATTAAATGAAGGATGGACGGCTCAGATTAAATCACTTAAACTTTATTTATATATATATTAAAATATATTAAAATATTAAAAAATATATATAAATATTAATTTAAATAAATTTGGGGATGAAAAATGGCGGGAAAAGTGAAATTGGGACAAATAATGGTGGGAAAGTGTGGATTTGGGCCAAATAATGGCGGGAAGGATGGATGACTGACACGTGGCTGGCAGGAAGGTATAAGTGGCTGGATTTTGGTGTCTACAAGATTTAATCTTAATCAAATGCGATAAAGGTTTAAAAATATCCATGGAATATTTTTCATATCATTTGGAGCAACACAGATCCTAGCACATCCCTATGTGTGAACGAGATATTTGGCAAGTGGCTATGCGAGGGTTTCATCTGGGTTGAGTGCAAGCAGCTCCAGAGGTTGGTTTTTAGGGCCTTCGGGCCCTAGCGACCAATATTTTTGTGGTTTATGCTCAATATTTTAGCAGGAAATGTTGCAGGGGATCCAAGATGGGTTAGAAATTTGTCTTTCAATAGATCATACTGTGAACTTGAGTGACAACGACTTCCAATTTGCTGCACAAAGAAAAGTGAAAACCATACCTTTCCACGACATCTAGGGCAAGGATTAAAGAGATCACGAAACAAGTTTCAAGCGAGTTGATCAAAAAATGGCTCATATCTCAAGTGAATCTGGTGCTAAGGTGCACCCACAAAATAATTCTACTATGAAAACCCCTATCAAGGGTAAGAATTTCGAAGACTCAGCCCCAAAAATGAATTTTAGGGATGCCCTCCGTGGTGGACAGCCTCAGACCAATGCTAATATCAATCTTAGGGCTTCCCATAAACCTCTAAGAATGCCTAAGATTGATCCCAGGAAAATGGAGTCAGGATGTCTTAAAGCAAGTGATGGAACTCCTATTGTTAAGCTTGATATGGGTAACATTCAGTTCGGCATTGAAGATTTGGAAAAAAGAGGACTAATTTGTCGGTTCATGGGTTTTCATCCGAGTCTATCTGCTTTCAAAGTTTGGGCTACAAAAAGCTGGAAAACTAAAGGTGAGTTACAAATCTCTATTTATCCAAATGGTTATTTTCTTGTTTTATTTGCTAATAATGAAGATAGAGAGAAAAATTTTCAAGGGGGTCCTTGGTTTTTTGGAAGGGCGGGGCTTTTCATGAAGCCCTGGCATACTAAATTTAAAGTCGAAGAAGAGATGCCTTCTATAGCTCCCGTGTGGGTTAGACTCTTTGGCCTCCCTATTGAATTTTGGAATCCTACTATTTTTTCTTCAATTGGAAACTCTTTAGGAACTTTTATGATGATTGTTGATTGTACTCAAAATTTTGAACATATTATTTATGCTCGAATTTGTGTTTTAATGGATTTTGACAAACCCCTACCTAAAAATATCACATTACAATTTGGGGAAGACACTTGGGAGCAAGTAGTGGACTATGAGAACATTCCTTTTCGTTGTAGAATTTGCCATGAATATGGTCATTTGGCCAGTGCTTGCCCAAATAAAATTCTTGATCAAAAGAAAGAAGATATAAACTCAACAGGTTTCCAAATACCTAAGAAGAAGAACACTAAGAAAAAACCAGTTATGAAGGATCAATCAAAGTCATCTGCTAATATGTTTGAAATCCTTTCCACAAATGATGTCCCAAGTGAGGAAGAGGAAATAATGGAAACTGAAATCTTAGAAACACAATTTAAATATGAAGGGAAGAACTCAGAGACAAACCAACAAATCAAAGGTTTTCAACAGAAAAAAGGGAGAAAATTTACACAAGAAAAACAATCTTTCAAATGTCAAAACTTCAAATAATGCGAGGTCCCAATATAGACTCCGTTGAACCATCTAGTAAAATTTTGGTTGTGTACGAGCATTCTTCAAGGTTAGAAGCCATCTCAGATTCAATTGGAATAAGTCAAGAAACAGGGAAAAAAAATTTGAAGATGGATTCTAATCAAAAAGCAGGTCGCAAGACCAATCAATATCATATGGTAAAAGAAGGTGAAAAGCTTGTAGAGGAAGGTAAGATTAATGCCCTTCCCAACTTTTTTAGCCCTAGTATTAATGAAGATCATCACTTGGAATATTAGAGGACTCAAAGGGAGTCTTTCAAAACAAAATGAAATTAGAAGAATGATTCGGATAAATCATCCACATCTTGTTTTCCTTCAAGAAACAAAGATGTCAATGGAGGATATGGACTCAATTGCCAGTAAAATTTGGCGAGTTGGAAAAGTGGTTTCCCTCAGTTCCCAAGGGACTTCGGGTGGCATTGCTTGTCTTTGGGACCCAAAAGAGGTAGTTATTCACCATATGGTTGGCAGTTGGGGTTTGTTGGCTATAGCTATTCAAAGTAGACATTCCAACCAAATTATGCTCTGCATTACTTGTTTATGCTCCGACTTCTTTGGAGGAAAAAAGAAGACAGTGGAAGGATATTACTCATATTATCTCTCATTTTCCTGAAGCTTGGATCTTGATCGGAGGAGATTTCAATACCATCCTCTCTCTGGATGAGAAAATGGGGGAAAATAGAAATTTGGACAAAAGCAACTGACCTCATGAGCGAATATATTGCAAACCTCCATCTTGTGGATATCCAACCAGATAATGGCCTTATGACTTGGTCTAACAGAAGGCAAGGCTTAGCTTGTATAATGGAGAGATTGGATAGGTTTTTGCTCTCTAAAAATTTCTTAATCCATGGTCACATTCCTAAAGTGAAGACTCTTAATAATGTTGGTTCGGATCATTGGCCGATCATGGTGGAAATGTGGAAAACCAATGTGAGTTTCTCTCCTTTTCATTTTCAATTAATGTGGCTTAGAGACATTTCCTTCAGACCTCGTGTGCAACAATGGTGGAAGGAAGGTAAACCTAGGCATGGGACTAAGATGTTCTGTTTTGCCAAAATATTGCAATACATTAAATCCAAAATCAAGACTTGGAACTGGAAAGAGTTTGGGGATGTTCATAAAAAAAAACATGAAGTTATTGCTCATCTTGAAAATTTGAATAAGAAAATCCATTTAGATGGCCTCACAGGAGAAGAGAAGTGCAGATGAAATTAAACTCACAACTCGGTTAGAGGAATGGGAAAAAAGAGAAGAAATCTTATGGAAGCAAAAATCTAGAATTCAATGGCTCAAAGAAGGAGATCGAAACACAAATTTCTTCCACAAATCTCTTCTAGCTCGAAGATCTCACAACTTTATTTCTTCCTTAAAATCAGATTTTGGAGATGTTGTTTATACTTGGGATGGCATGAACTCTATTGTTGTTGATTACTTTTCCAATATTTTTGTTGCTACTCCTCTTGACTCAGCTTCACAACAAAATGTTCTTCAAGCAATCCCTTCTCTTATCACTTCTGAGGAGAACTCTATTTTGACTTGCTCCTGTTACTATCAATGAGCTTCAACAAGTAGTTTTTAAAATGCAAAAAGGGAAAACCCCAGGTCTTGATGGTTTTCCCATTGAGTTCTACCAAGAGTTCTGGGATATCCTTCATGTTGATTTATTAGAGGTGGTGGAAGAAGCCAGGAAAGCCAAAGAAATTTTGAAGGTTATCAATAAAACTTATATTACTCTTGTTCCAAAAGCTCAAGAGGTTGATCATATCTCAACTTTTAGACCTATTGCTTTATGTAATGTTCTTCTCAAAATCATTACTAAAATCATGGGAGAAAGGTTGAAGCCTCTTTTGCATAAGATTATTTCCCCAGAGCAAGGGGGTTATGTGGAAGGACGTCAAATAGTAGATGAGATAGTTCTTGCTCAGGAAGCCATCCATTCCATGGATATGCAAAAATCTCCTTCCATGTTCATTCGGTTAGACTTATCCAAAGCTTATGACAAAGTGGATTGGCACTTCCTTATCAAAGTTTTGAGGCAATTTGGTTTCTCTAAGGATTGGATGGATTGGATTATGGGATGTATCTCTTCAGTTTCCTACTTAGTTCTTATCAATGGCAGGCCTTCTCGGTCATTCCCGGCTTCCAGAGGTATTAGGCAAGGTGACCCGCTATCCCCTTATTTATTCATCATTCTTGTTGAATGCTTGGGTAGGACTATAACCAAAAAGAGGGAAAACAAAACCCTTGAGGGAGTTACCATTGCTCATGGAGCTAGACCTATCTCTCATCTTCAATTTGTGGATGACTCTACTCTTTTAGGTAAAGCTACGGTTAAGGAAGCTTCTAATATTAAGCAAATCATTAGCTATTTTTCTAAGGCTACTTGGGCAGTTGATCAATGAAGACAAATCTAAAGTTATTTTCTTTCATCGCGTTCTGCTAGACAGGAATCCATGGTCTTGGATAAATTAAGATATAAGAAGACCTCCCTTCCAATCACTTATTTAGGTATTCCCATAAATATTCAAAGGCAAAAAAATAAATATTGGAATTGGTTGTTGGACAAAGTCAAGAAGAAAATTGGAAAGTGGACCAACAGGTGGCTTTCTTATAGGGGTAGAATCACCTTGGTAAAATCAGTCCTTCAAGCTATTCCTATTTATGTTTCTTCCGTTTTGAATATCCCAAAGGTTGTTCTTCGAGAATTGGATCAAATCGGTCATCGTTTCCTTTGGAGTGGTACTAAGGAGAAAAGAAAATGGGCCTTGGTGAAATGGGATACTTTATGTCTTCCTAAGAGTGAAGGGGGTTAGGATTCCGGTCTTCTATTAATAACAACAAAGCTTTAGCTGCTAAATTATATTGGAGGATGTTGCATAACCCCAATGCTCTTTGGGCCAATAATCTCCGTGCTAAATATGTTGAGAACAAAAGTCCTGAAGACCTTGTTCGCTATCAACTTCCTACCAAAGGTTCTTCCCCCTTTTAGCAGTTCTTACGGTGAGGGTTTGATAAAGAAAAAATTATTTTGGATCATTCATAATGGTCAACAGGCAAATTTTTGGATAGATTCTTGGGATGGTCACAAGCCTTTGATAACTCGGTTTCCCGATTGGAGGCCTTGGATGGAGGAGCTTCACCGAGCTAATTGGATAAAGGTGGCTAATTACTGTCGGTACCATACTGGTAATTCAAAGGTTGGTAGATATTGGATCCCTATTGAGGACTGGCCTATTCAAATCCCAGAAAGGCAAAGACAAGATATCCAAGGCATCCTTCATATGAGATCCCTCTCTTGGTCCCATGAAAAAGATTGTTTTGGATGGAACAACACTACTAAGGGTGAGTATTCAGTTGCTCAAGGTTATTTGACCTTATGCCATAATAATCCCAACCATTCTTCTGACATATTTTCTCGATTGTGGGCTCAAAAGTTCTAGGCTAAGGTGAGGTTCTTTAATTGGCTTTTATTGCATCGTAGGGTGCTTACTGGTGAGCAACTTATGAAGCATGGTTTTCATGGCCCTTTTAGATGTGAAATGTGTGAAGAGAATGTAGAAACTCTCAACCATATTTTTATTGAGTGTACTTTAGCCTCTGAGCTATGGAGGAGAATGGCCACTTTACTTGGCTTACAGTGGTCCAATTTTTTTACTTTTGAACAGCTTTGGAGGGATTGGCCTAATCAAGAGGGTGTTGATCATTTTATTAGGCGGTTAGTTTGGATGGGTTCTACCATTCTTCTTTGGAATATTTGGAATGAAAGGAACAACCGAATTTTTAATCAAGATAGGAAGGATATTCACTATATTTGGCAAAAGACCATAGCCAACTTAGTTGAATCGAGTCCATCAACTCCTTAATCACCCCCAAAACTCCCACCAAAGATGGGATCAAGTGATGCAAATATTGAAGATTAAATCTTCTAAGGGCAACCAACTTAAAGGGAATGTGAGTATTAGTAAGATGGATAGGACAAGAAATTGGCAACCTCCTCCTAAGGATTTTGGAAAAGTCAATACTGATGGAGCCTCTAGAGGGAACCCTGGAAAAGCCAATGTGGGAGGAATTGGTAGACTTTCGAGATGGCTCCCTGGTTTTTACTTTTGCTGAGAATTTGGGTATTCTTTCCAATAACCTTGCTTGAGGGGTATGGTATCCTCGAGAGGCCTTCGAGGAGGCTACTAAGGTTGGATGGGAAAAGGTGTTAGTTGAGTCCGACTCTCAACTTATGATTAATCTCTTGAAGACTCCTTCTAAGAATCATAAGGTGGATTGGAGAATAAAAAGAATTATTGAGAAGATTCAATTAATCCGGATGGGATTTTTGAAAGTTGATTACAATCATGTGGTCAGAGAGATCAAAACAAGAGTGTTGATGCTTTAGCTAATTGGGCTTTGGACAAAGGTGATCTTACTTGTTATGGCCACCCTCCTAGATGGTGGGCTTCTCAAATTAGGGAAGCTCTTCTTTCTATCATTTCTTTGGATGGCTCCAGTTCTGAAGGTACCTAGTTTCTTCTTGTTTTTTTTTTTTTGCTTCTCTTTGGTTCATTCAGTTTTTTTTAGTTCCCTAGCTCATTCTATTCTTTATTTTGTTTCCTCTGTTGATTCTTGCCTTAATAGTCTTCTGGTCTAGATAGGTCATTGTTATGTTCAATTTTTTTTTCTTTTTTCTTTTTTTTTTTTAGTTTTTTAAGGTGGGTGGGTTCTTTTGTTTTGTTTTGTTTTTGTGTTCTTTGTGTTGTTTTTTGTTGTTCTTGTTTTTTGTTGTTTTGTTTTTTATGTTTTTTGTTATTGTTCTTGTGTTTTTTTCGTTCTTGTTCTTGGGTTTCTCTTTGTTTGTGTTAATTCGTGTTTTTATGTGTGAGTGTTTTCTATGTTTTTTGTTTTTGTTTATTGTCTGTTGTTGGTTGTTTTTTATTTTTATTTTTATTTTATTTTTTAAATTTTTAGGTTTTGGTTGTGTTTATTTTTCATGTTTTTTTTGGGTTATGTCTTTGTAGTGTTCTGTTGTTTTTGTCTTGTTTGTGTTTTGTTATGTGGTTCTTGTGTTTTTCTATGTGGTTCGTGTTGTGGTTTCTTTTATCTTATTGTGCGTGTTTGGTTGTGCTTTTGTTTTTGACACACTCAAGGAGCATGTTTTTTAATTTATTTTATTATTTTTGTTGTTATTTACTTATTTATTTACTTTTTTTAAATTGGTTTTGTGTGTTTGTTTGCTCCTTGAGTATGTCAAAGGTGGTAGGCCAGGTCCGAGTCTTGGGCATTTTTGGCGGAATGGATACCCCTGCCTCCTTGGGTCTTACCCGAAAGTGGCATCCCTTTTGGGATGTTTTCCACAAATAAAAAAATAAATCCATGGAAACATGTATTCGAGTGTATACAACATGCCTTCTTTTCTTAGTAGTTGGTCCCTCCTGGATGAATTCACCTAGAGTACTACCAATATTCTTCAAAACCTTCTTATTGATAGATTGATAAGGAAGTCCAAAAAGACTAATCCATATAGAAGCATTTTAACAGTCTTTGTGTCCATAAAAAATTCTCAATCCAAGGTCTTAAATATAATGCATCTTTACCCCTAAACCACCGGCCTCCATCCATTATTTTATCCCTTATTTTTGAACTGGAGAAAATAATGAGGAAAAATCCTTTTGGAATAAAATTCATGGAGTAATTTGAATTCAATCCCCACTTCCACTTAATCATATTTTGAATCTCAAAAAAACATGATCAATATCCATGAAACTTACATATTAATCTATTGGTTTTAAGAATCATTATATCATGCTCAATCATCTCATCCTTGATAATCACTTTTGGTGTAGAATCTACTACTTGAACTGGGTTTGCCATAAATTCTTTTTCCTCTTATTGTTAGCTAGGGAATTCAAACTTCCAAATTGGCCATTCATACTTTCAGTAAGGACTTTCACAAATGACTTTATTTGCATGTTAGATTTTATTCAAATGAATCCTATAAATTCTCCTAATATCTGAAACAAGAAGTGACACTTGTTCCTTGATCACTTATTGCTTTCTGCTTTCTACTTTCCTGCTCACACTTTCTCCTAACTTCCAGCTCGTGCTCACACTCACTTTTGACTACACTCACTCTCGACTCATGCTCTCACTCGCTTCCAGCTACACTCACTCCTGGATTGCACTCGCACTCTCGCTTATGGCTACACTCACTCTCGACTTGTGCTCGCACTCACTTTTGGCTGCACTCACTCTCGTC
This sequence comes from Wollemia nobilis, assembly GCA_028583015.1. NCBI lineage: Eukaryota > Viridiplantae > Streptophyta > Pinopsida > Araucariales > Araucariaceae > Wollemia > Wollemia nobilis. The sequence continues at coordinate 36,332,125 of JAQPPZ010015824.1, read as the reverse complement.
TTGTGCTCACACTTGCGTTCAATTGCATTCACTCCTAGCTATGCTTGCACTCGCTCCAACTGCTTATGTTATAATATTCAACTTTTTTATATTGCTAAACTATTTATTAAAATAATACCATTTTTTTAAAGATAAAAACCCCTTACGAGGCTGCATTGGTTTGAGAGACCATGACCTGGGGGTTCACCATCAAAGTCACTTGAGATTCACGCTTGGATCTGCTCGTACCAACATTATCAATTGGATTTTGGATACCCAATTCAACTTTTTGGTAGGGTGGAGATTCAAACCTGGGAGCTCCCTTGGAGTGTTGCCCTCTCCTGTTCAACTCACCTACAACACTTGGGTAAAATAATACTATTATGATTTGTTAAAATATTACTAAAATATGAATGAGATTTATTTTATAACTCATTGAAATATAAAATATTTTTTAATTATTTGTTTGGGATTAAATGAGGGTTCCATATTTTGGAGCTTATGAATGTAATGAGATTGGATTTTGTGGTTGTGCTAGAGTATATTGCATGCTTATTATGCCAAAATAAACCGAAGATTTGATGCAACAAATGTAACAAAGTTTTGGTAGTTTTGATGTAGTTGTAATAAAAGGAATAATAGTAGTGGGATGTTGTTCTAAGAATGTATTTGAAGATTTTGGTATGTATTAAAGTTTTTGGGAAGAGGAAATTGGAATGTAAGAATGGATAAACTAGTTTACGCTTGTAAAAAGGTTCGGGTTCAAAAACCATCTTTTACCAATTTAAAAAAATAAATTCCTATTGCATCATATAATGAGCCATATTTTATTTATTATGTTAAATTCCTTGATAAGATATAATCATGAACTTTCAACTTTTTGAGACTACTAAACTATTTATTATAGTTCTTGTGGAAGCATAAAGAAGCTAATAGTTTAGAGCTGGTAAAGCAGACTATGATAACACAAAAGTTTTGAAAATATTACTCTACTAAGATGTAGTGTGTAGATAATAGAGGTGAAGTTTTGGTATTGTGAAGGCTACTATAGGAACATGTCAAGAAGATAGATGTTGGATTCTAGAATATTTGTATTTACAAAGAAAATTAAAAAAATCCAAAAAATTAAAATCAAGAATTCAAAATTTTTATGAAAAACGATGTAGCTATCTAGGTATAGCAACTTAATTGAGATTTGTAAACTCTGAAGCTCTAAATGAGAGAGTTGTGATTTTTCAAGGGTGGGAAACCTGAGTATAACCCATTTTCTCAAAAAAAAAAAGGAAAAAAAAAAGAGTTTAGCATTAAGAAATTATTTGATAAATATAATTGATAAAAGTATAAAAGTAAATGTGATTAATACACAATTAAATTACATTTGGAAGTGATGATTTTTTAAGTCACAAAAAACAAAATTGCAAATATTTTCTAGCTAGGATTCGAACGATGGGAAGAGTAAAGAAGGGCTAGGACTTCAGCGAGGTAAGACATTCTATATGGAATTTATGGTGGTTAAGATTCTCTTGAGGTGAATCTTCCTCATCAATTAACAACTCATGTCCCATAGGTCATGAAGTGTGAAGGATTAGGGTTTTTTCCTAAAAAACATCTCATATTTTAGGAGTCATATCATTGTGAAGAGTTATCCGATTTAGCTAATACTTGGACCAACTTGTGCAATATTTGAATAGCTTTAAAATGAGTGGTTGTATGCAAAACTCTGAGCAATATTGAGGGAGATACAACCCTGTGAAGTCAACCATTCAAAAACAAGGGCAGTGATGATTTTTCAAGTCATAAAAATGAAATTGTAAATATGTGCTAGCTAGGGTTTGAACGATGGGAAGAGCAGTGAAGGGCTAGGACTTCAACGAGGCAATAAATTCTATCCAAACAAAGAATTTTTAGCTAAGTTTTTTTTCCCTTTCTTTATCTTAGAAATTGTGCATGATAATTTTATAAAGTTTTTATCAAATATTATATTTTCTATAGGACATTCAAATAAATTTCAATAGATTTTGAGTTTTAGTTTCCTTTCCAAGAACCGATTTATAGTTAAATCCTTAGACTCATCTCTAGTGGTAGAGGTTAGTGAGCACACCTCAAAGAGATCCTTGTTGCTCCAAGATATGGTACTTTTTGGTAAATTTAATGGGTATTGGCTAGGGGCTTCAACCTTGAAAAAATGGATTGATAAGAGTTGGAAGTGTCTAGGAGTGATTCTTTCATTTCTTCCCAAAGGTTTCTTCCTAGCCATTTTTTGTTCTAGAGAATAAAGAGAAAGAATCCTAAAAGGGGATCCTTACCTGTTGGTATGAAGGCTTTTCCTTGAAAATGTAAATCTTTCCCTATTACCAGTCTGGGTTAGTATGTTTGGGTTACCCATTGAATTTTGTAAAATAGATACCTTCAAGGAAATAGGCAAAAATCTAGGAAAATTCCTTGAGATTTTAGATACTATAAAAGATGGATTTTTGGCTATTTATGATTGAATATTGGTCATGATTGATATAAGTAAAGCTTTACTAGAACCAATCATTCTTAAGTATGGGGATAAGATGTGGATCCAAACTATAGATTATGGAAACATATCTTTTATATGTAGAAGATGTCATGAGGTGGAATATATTGAGATATAATGTCATAAGAAGAGCCCAATAGAATAATTTGTAGAAAATCACAAGAGAAACTTACAAATGGTTATGGATGAAGATGGTTTTTAACTTCCAAAAATTAGATCTAAATAAATAAATAAACAATGGATACCAATAAGGACAGATTTTGGAAGAAATACCAACTATTTTGAGGTTTTATCCTATGAAGAAATAGTAGATCAAAAATTAGAGGATTCGGTACAACAATTTCATCATATTAGCAAGGTACCATCTATTCAGAATGATCATAATTTAAGGAAGAACATTCTTGATGAACCTAAGGAATGTGTCTCATCAAATTTTGAAGACTCTCTTGAAGTACCATGTACCATTCATGAGAAAATAATTGGTAAAGAAAATTAAGTTTTATGGAATGTACACCCCGATCTGACGAACAGATTGCACACTGGTCTGATCTGATTTTTATTTTTATTTTTAAGAGTTTAATGTTGGTTTTGCTCGTGGTTTAATATTGAGGGTTTATAAAGATAAATGGACTAAAAATAAAAGGTAAATACACAAAAAATCAAATAATACTGATAGAAAACTGGTTTCTTATTTATTCTGACCTGAAATCAGCAAATTACAAAATTCGTTCGTGGCTCTGGGTGTGCCCGAATGATAAGCTAAAATAGTGAATCACTGATATCTTCACTGCCTGGTGTCCGAATCACGTGTCATCTGATGCTAATTGCTATTGGAGGATAGGTGCACCTTTTCCAACTGATAAACTACATGTTGAACTCCCAACAAGTTTGGCATACTTCTCGATGCACTGCCTGATTTGCAAATCTTAGAAACCCTTAAGATCTATGAAATCTGAATCCTGCCCAAGTGGAATATGGCCAAAATATGAAGACCTAGATGCTCCATTTATTGACCCATAAAAATTCAATTTTTGGCAAACCCTTGTCTACCTCATGAATGCTTAGATGAACTCTTTGATGCGAAAGCTCCAATCCCAATCAGCTAGAGGTGATCTCTCACACATGAAACTAACAAATTCCTATTGAGATAGCTCCCAAAAAGCCCTGTGATCTTCTGATGAAAATCCCTGTGAAAACTCCACAAAAAACAATATCTTTCATGCCAAAATGACCCTCAACATGAGAATATGAGGGGAGGTCGATTAGGGTTTCCAGGGCTCCATTTTGAATTTCTTTTAATTTTTAATTTATGTCTTTTAACTCATAAAAAGTGACCACCATGTCCTAGTCGAATCACTTTATGTTTTTAAATTATAACTCAAAATTAAAATATAACACTTAAAAGTGTCCCCCTTTTCTTAACGACCATCGACCTTGGTCAACACTTACAACTTGATAAAATAAGCTTTTCGAATGATGCAAATGCCCGAAAAAAGGTAATTCTGACTCACTGGATCACATCTGAATCTCTGTCGTGGAGTTCTGCACATAAAATCCTCATCAACTGAGTCCCTAACCACACTGACTAGCCTAGGGGACCCTCTATCTAGGCTAACAGACCTTTGCACCGAGCTAGTGCTGAGTTGGGGACATTACATTTTAGAAGTTAATACCTCTACCATTAATAAGGAAATACCAGAATATGAGCAGGACAAGTCAAAAGATTCTATATTAAATCTAGGAGAGGATAAATATGATAAAAAAAATTGTGAAAGAATATTGAGGAATAGAATAATAAGACCTACTCCTGGGGTTTCATGAACCTATGTTTCCAGCTACAAGAGGATGATGCCTTGTTGCTAAGGACCTTCTTGATTACCCTCTTGGGCCTAGCCTTAGAGTGGTATAATCACTTACCTAGGCATAACATCTACAACTTTGAGTAGCTGGAAAATGCTTTCTTAGAACGCTTCTCATTCAACATCAAGAAGAAGGCTAATTTGACTAACTTGTCTAACCTGAGACAATTCGATGATGAGCTAGTCACCGATTACGATAACAAATGGAGGAAGGTAATGTCTAAATTACCCTTCACTTTACCTATATCCGAACTAACTCGAATGTTTATGAGAAGTTGTTCAAAACAAATATCTCTTCTCCTACAATTATAGTAGTATCAAACATTCGAAGAGGCTTTGGTGCAAGCCAAAGTCATAGAGGACATAAAGGTCCAAGAGGGGGATATCAAACTCTAAAATGAGTGGAATAAAAACCCTAGAGGCAACCAAACATAGCAAAAATCGACTTCGGTTAATCAGGTTGTCCTTAGTGTCCCTCAACCTAAAAAGTAAGTAGCACCACAACAACCTAACTATCAGGCACAACCCCCTCCCACACAATACAATACTCAAAACCAGTGCAATCAGGCATAAAATCAGCAACATCGCACGCCTCGCACTTATATGCCATTGCTTAAGCTTATGGCAACCCTCTTCAATCGATTATGCGAGGCAAAGACCATTACCTTACCAGAGATTCACAACCCTAACCCTAATAAACCAAAACCTAAAGGGTATAGAGAGGATCAATACTATGCATATCATCGACAAAAGGGTCATGATATCCAAGTGTGCTACACATTCAAAAATCTAGTACAAGATATGTTGGATAAAAATAAATTACAAATTGACAATCCTCTCACCCCTAACAATCAATAGATGGGTATTTTCAAGGATCCCTTGCCCACCCATGAGGTCAAGGATGATCAAATTAGGCAAGTGAATGAAGTCCATACGACCCCACCCGATTAGGGTTTCATCGGAATGGTCAACATTGTGATGAGAAATCATAGATATGAGCAAGTTGCACCACCTACAATTCTCATTAACACTCCCTCTACGTCACAACCCTTGTCATCCCAAAACTTGGTTCAAGGTCCACCACCTCAGCTAGTGGTGACAATTAGAAGTAGGCTTACTCAAAGCTTACGCATGGTATCTAGCAAAATGTCCATTTACGAGCTCATATAGCAATCGTCGAGACATCGCAAAGCTCTAATGGAAATTTTAAAATCAATTGAGCTACAACCCTAAGATGCAAATGCTTTCACCAACTTTATGAGGCATATCCAAACATCCAACAATATTGTCATAACTTTCCAAGATCATGAGATCAAACCCATACCTACCAATATATCGGATCCTCCCCTACACATCATTGCATGCATTAACAATATTTCTTACAAATAGGTATTGATCGACACAGGCTCATCAATAAATATCATTACCACAATCACCCTTAATCATCTCCATCTCTTGGAGTCACACATCATTGCATCCACCTTTACCTTGAGAGCATTCAATGATGCTCTTTGCTCCATAGTTGGCACCATAGTCCTCCCTGATCCAGGTTGGACTAAAAATAATCTCAGTCTTGTGCCATGTCATACAAGGTGTGATGCAATATAATATATTGCTAGGGTGACCTTGGATCTAGGATATGAGATGTGTTCCATCAATACTGCACTGGTGTATTAAGTATGTCCATGAGGGATAGGTTCACGTAGTTCCTTCAAACTTTGAACCATTTAAATATGTCAACTTGGTCAGTAATCTACAAGACTTAGTCTTGCCTTCCACACACCTGGATATTCAGCCTAATGGCCCTACCAAAAATCTAGGAACTTCATCAAAATCATCACCTTCATCCCTTGATCCATCCACATCATCATCACCGCCATCTCAACCCTCACCATTGGCTTCATCTGACATCCCTTCTTCATCATCGGGTCCACCGAGTGAGAAGGAATTGGAAGTGCCAAGTGAGGAAGCTCAACCATCCATCCCCACTATCTCCGTAGTAGAGATTCCAACCCCCATGGAGGAGGATGGATTATCTACTATGATAGATGAACCACTTCATGCCACACCTCTTTCACCTCCATCTTCTCCATTACCTTCACCACAAGTCACAATCCACTTGGCCAACCCTAGTCTTGGTGAGTACTTGGTGTAAAATGTTACATTTATGCCACTCATCGAGACCACTTAGGACATGGGTAGATCTCATGTCCCATATTTACCCATTGGTACCATTGTACCCTTGGGGGTCCCCCAAATCAAATGAATTTTATTTATGGGGGCTTTGATGATCCTATAGAGCAATTTCCCATGAGAAGTCATGATGATGAACCATTCTTGGGAAATATAGGATATATGTCCAATCTAGAGTTTGCCTTGAGGTACTTCTATCATTGCCATTGGCATGGCAATGGTTTAGGCCTATATGAACAAGGTCTTCACACACCCTTCCTATCACAGTACCAACTCCCAATGGATAAGTTTGGCCTAGGGTACTCAATATGTATGCTAGACGAGCTCCTCACCTACTCCTTACAATGTCTGAGCATAGGATTTGGAAAAGATATTGATGAGAATGAGTACATCAATCCATACTATTCTCATTTATTGGGAAATCATTTTCCCATAATGATGGTTGATATCAAGCCTCTCGATTCTATTAGTGAAGAATCATACAAGCCTAACCAACACCAAGAGTCTAAGCTAGGAAATGATCCTAGAAGTGAATGGATTAAATAATAGGATGAATATAAGGATGAAATAAAATTAGCATATCTAGGTCCTCACTACCTTTGTCACCTTAACAACTATAGAGGATATGTTGATCCTATTAGGCCCCTTGTAAACCTAGATGATATTCATCATAGGTTTTTTTCCTGAAGGTAGCTCTTACTGCTAGAGGACCCCATCATCTTGGCTCCCCATAGGTCTGATCCGGTTATCCCATTTCCACCTGAGCCACACCCAAAATATTCAACACCACACATCATCGACACATCCCTCCCATCCATGAATGGAGATTATCCATCCATCCACATGGTCTCCATTGATTTGACCGCACCACTTCACAATCCTAGAGACCCTTCAAAACCTTTGCACCTCAACCCTGAGGCCATCGATTTTGATCGCGCCGCATCACCCCCATCGCCAAAGGAGTTCTTCCCTTGTGAGGAAATGCTACAACCATTTCATTTCTCGCAAGGGTCATCCGAAGATGTCTATCAAGTTGAGGTTGAACCAGATATGATCGACTATCCAAACCTAGTTGACGACATCCATTTGATCCCTACGCCTCATCAACTTGAGGAGGGATCTCATATGTCAATAGAAGAGACCTTTGATGTTAATATTGGTGATGATCCTGAGGCTCCCAAAAATGTGAAATTGGGGGAAAGCTTATCCCTAGAAGAGTGAGCCATTATTACATCTCTATTGATAGAGAAGAAATAAATTTTTGCTTGGTCATACAAGGACATGTTGGGTCTTGACCCAAAGTTGGTTACGCACAATCTTACACTAGACCCTAACATAAAGTCGGTCAAGCAAAAACTTTGCAAGATGCATCCAACAATCGCCTTGATGGTAAAGGATGAATTGCAAAAATTGTTGGATGCAAAATTCATCCAACCCATAGATTATCCCCCATGGGTATCCAACATGGTACCCATGAGCAAACTAGATGGGAGAATTCGCATATGTACAAACTTCAGAGATCTCAACAAAGTGACTCCCAAGGATGAATTTCCCCTTCCTAGCATCGATGCATGCTAGTTGATGCCACCATAGGTCATGAGATGTTGTCCCTCATGGATGGTTTTTCAGGCTATAATCAAATCTGGGTCAAACCCGAGGATCAACCAAAAATAACCTTTACCACTCCTTAGGGAACATTCTGCTACAAGGTAATGCCATTTGGCCTTAAAAATGCTGGTGCAACCTATCAGCGGGCCATGACTTACATATTTCATGACTATATGCATAAAATCCTAGAGGATTACATAGATGATTTGCTAGCCAAATATCTATTGCATCACGAGCATGTTAACGTGCTTAGGAAAGTCTTTGATCACCTCATCGAGCACAATGTCAGACTAAACCCCAAAAAGTGTGTCTTCGAAGTTACATCTAGAAAACTTTTGGGCTTCATAGTCTCCAAGCGAGGGATCGAGGTTGATCCCGCAAAGGTCAAAGCTATACTCGACATGCTCCCTCCCACCAACCTTAAGTAGCTTTGTAGCTTACAAGGTAAAGTAGCATCTATCCGATGCTTCATAGCGCAATTATCGGATAAATGTCGACCCATGAATCAACTGCTATAAAAAGGGGTCCCATTTCATTGGGACGAGGAGTGCCAAAAGGCCTTTGATGAGATAAAGTAATACTTGGCATCATCGCCAGTCCTAGCCCCACCTAGACCAGGTGTGTCATTTCTATTATATATTTTAGCCATCGACTTTGCCTTAGGGACCATGTTGGCCCAAAAGAATGAGGTAAATAAGGAACAGGCTATATACTACATTAGTCACACCTTGGTGAGCTACGAGCTCAAATATGCATACGTCGAGAAGCTTTTCCTAGCAGTGGTATTCACCACCAAGAAGCTTTGACATTATATGTTAAATCATATGATGTATGTCATTTCTAAAGAAAATCCTTTACGGTACATGATGAGTCACACTTATCATAACACTCGTACTGCAAAATGGATTATGTTGTTGACTGAATTTGACCTTGAGTTTATAAGTCAAAAATCTATCAAAGGTCAAGTTATCGTAGATCAGCTAGCAGAGGCTCCTCTCTAGGATGACAAGCCTCTCACCATCGAGTTGCTTGATGATGTAGTCTTTGCATTATCCAACTCGCCAAAACTCGAAGAGCCTAAAAATAAAGCTGACATGACTTTGTTCTTTGATGGTTCTAAATGCGAGCAAGGGGGTGGTGTCAAAGTCATGTTTTTCACACTGCAAGGAGCTCCTATGCCCCTGTCATTCAAACTTGACTTCCCATGCACCAATAACAATGTTGAATATGAGGCTCTCCTTTTGGATCTCCAAACAACCATCGTCATGAAGATCAAAAGACTCAATATCTTTGGTGACTCCTTGCTCATAGTCAACCAAGTAAAGGAAATATATCAATGTCGATGTCCAATCTTGAAATCATACAAGGAGCTTGTGGATAAGCTATTGACCAAATTGGAATGGTACAACATCGAGGCAATCCCTCACTCATCAAATCATTTCATGGACACAATGGCCTCTTTAGGGTCTTTAATCTTGTAGAACCCGTCTGACGATATTACAACCATCCAAGTCAAAATGCTTTCACAATCAATGATTTCATGTGAAGCTTCAACTAATGAAGAAGTTGTCCACATGATCCAAATTGAACCAAACCAAGAATGGTTCTATCAGGTACACAACTTTCTAAAACAAGCATCCTGGGGTCCTTAATCCCATAGGGTCCTTCTGATAATGGCACGACCATTCATCTTAAGGTTATCTCCCAATATCACATTTATGCATGATGAATCACAACAGGAGCAAGTTGTTCATTCAATCAAAACTCAAGCTTATCAAGATTGGCTTACCCAACTAAAAGATTTCTTGAAACTTGGAAGTATCTCCTCGAGATTATTGCATGTTACAAAATGAATATTTAAGCAAAAAGTGACCAAATATGTCTTGTTAGGAGATATCCTTTATCGTCGAAGCTACGATGGTCTTCTCCTTCATTGCCTAGAGCCCTAAGAATCTTCTTGGGCAATCTCGCAAGCTCACGATGGTACCTATGGTGGCCATTTTAGTGGTATGGTTATCATCAAGTGCATCCTTCGAATGGGTTATTATTGGCCCACTATGGAGAAGGATTGTTGTGCATATGTCAAGAAGTGCGTAAAATATTAACATCATGCTAATCTCTCACACTTGCCTTCTCAGGCCTTACAATCGATTCAATCGACATGGCCTTTCTCTCAATGGGGGTTTGATTTAATAGGGAAAATCTCACCCCCATCTTCAAGCCATCACACGTTCATCTTAACGACTACTGAATACTTTACCAAATGGGTGGAAGCAATCCCTTTAACCACTATGATTGGAGCTCGTATCATGGAGTTTATACTCCATAACATCATATGTCATTTTGGTATTCCATCCAAAATCATTTTGGATAATGGGCCTCCATTCAAAAACAAATATGTGCATGCTTTAACTTCAAAGTACAACATTCAACACAACTTTGCTACACCCTATTATCCATAGGAAAATGGACAAGCAGAGGCATCCAATAAAATTGTAGTTGCCATCCTTAAGAAAACCATCAAGGAAAACCATAAATATTGGCATCTTCAATTACCTCTAGCATTATGGGCTTATCGCACTAGCATTCCCCCCGGGCACCTATTTTTCTAGTCTATGGTGTTGAGGCCATTATACCCCTAGAGTTGGAAATCCCTTCATTGTGCATTGCATTGCAAGAGTTCATCGATGATGACACCGTGCGATAAGCTCACCTTGACCAATTGACCCTTCTTGATGAACGATGAGTTAATGCTCTCGAGCACCTTCACGTTTATCAAGATCACCTTAAATGAGCTTACAATATGAAGGTCCACCTAAGGGAGTTCAAAGTTGGAGACCTTGTGCTAAAGGAAAATCAACAAAACTCCAATTTACCACCGCACTTGCAAGACAAATTCATGGTAAACTGGTTAGGCCCATTTATCATCACACAGAAGATAGGGCCAAGGACTTACCATCTCACCTCTCTTGAAGGTGTTGAGGAACCTGAACCCCTTAACATTCTTCATTTATAGGCATTTCATGCATGACACAAAATGCATAAAAAAAATCATAAAACAATCAAAATTACAAAAACAACAAAAATTATCAAAAAATTTCAAACAATATAAAACTTAAAAAATACAAAAAAAATATGTATATCATGCACCTTGTTGCATTATATTAATTAATTGCATTAGGCATATTCATCCATTGCACTTGCATTAGGACAAGTTGTGTTTACATTCTTATGAATGACACCATGTTTGTATGCCAATCATGAATCTCAAATCAACCTTATCCATCATCAACATTCACAATTTTCCTTATGAGCTTTTGCTTATTAAGAGGTCCTCATAAGATAGGTTAGATACCGGATAAATATCAACAATGATATTTAGACGGCCACTGACTATTTTATGCACACCTTTTAGTTTGCAAAATCTTGTAGGGAAAACCCTTACATCCCACATATCATTATCATCCACATTCCCCTTTGTGAGTAACTATGTTTTTCAACATAATTAATAAGTTGCTATAGGGTGTTCACTAGGGTTTTCGATCATTCAGCCATCCCTAGTTATATTTTCAGATTTTGTAGAAAGTTATCTTGGATTTAGAAGGTAAGGTCTTGCTTTGATAGTACCTTGCATATCTCAAAATCCCAACACAATTTTACACATTAAAATCCAAGTTTGAACAAGGAAGGATGACACTACAAAGTGGTCCTTGTCACCTTAAGTGAAAGGTTTCCCTTACTCATCCTATTATGCACATGGTCTAGGATGCTGAGAATTGACAAAAGGACAAGCTCCCCCTTACCCAAGCAATCCCTTGCTCTTATCACAAAATGAGCAAGTTCCCAAAACAAAACAAAAGAAATAATGATTTTCATCACTAATAAAATCCCTTGCTCCTAAAAGAGTGGTTTTCACCACTACAAAAAAAAGGTGGTTTTCACCACTATAAATGAGCAAGTATCCCAAGCAATCAAAAGAAAAGAAGGGGGTAAAGAGCTTGAATCCCTGGAATCCTTAGTTATTCACAAGCCATGGGGCAATCTCCATTACAACAATGGGTTGAATGAAACCCACCTGGCAATGGAGTAGCCTTACGCATGGTGATATGTCTATCACATTAGCAACCTTCTTTTGTACAGACCAATGTCGGCTTATGGTTGAGCTAGCTTTTGGGTGGCTTGTATTGCCTAGTAGTCTAGTCCAACTACGTCCAAACTCAGGATAAGATGACCATAGGGTGATCCTCATTACAACAATGGGTTGCATGAAACCTACCTAGCAATGAGGTAGTCTTATGCATCATCTAAATACATTCACTGTGCACACATAGGGATATTGAATATCTAGGTCTTCTTAATAGACTTATATCTTTCAGAAGTCTTGTGTAGTCAGTATACAACTTTTGATCAATCAACTAGGGTGTTTGAGTCTCACGAAAAACCTCAAAATCCCCTCATAGCACCTAATCATCTCATCATCATTCACAATTTTCCTTATGAGCTTTTGCTTATTAAGGGGTCCTCATAAGATAGGATAGATACTAGATGAATATCAACAATGATATTTAGATGACCATTGACTATTTTATGCACACCTTTTAGTTTGCAAAAGCTTATGGGGAAAACCCCTACATCTCACATATTTCATTTCACACATTCACATACAAATGTATAACTTTTGTGATAAGGTTAACATTTTAATTCATGATTTTTATACATTCTATGGTGTATACCATTAGTTTGTTAAACACAATTAGAATTCATTTATTATGTTTTAAGAAATTAAAATATACATTCATAATTTGCATTAGAACATCCATATAAAATTAATGCATCTCATACACATTAGATTTGTTATATCCATAACATAAATTAAATTCATAATCAAATAAACAAATCTAAATCATCTATCCAACATTGAGCATGGCATCCAATCATACATCTAGGCATACATCTCTGCATCTATACTAAGCATACATAATTGCATCCATACATAAAATCAAACCATAACATAATATAAAACCACATGATGAGGCATAAGGCATGATATCATATATATATCATAAATAAAGTTGGGTACATAATGATACAAAATGTTCCCATAGACTACAATCATGTAGGTCCTCAGACCTTACACCCAAAAAGAAATTAACACATAAAATAAATCATGCAAGGCTTGCACCCCTAGAGTCACCTCCACCCTCAGCCTCATCTCTGCGATGCTACTTGGATCCACTAGCCCATGGTATCTCTAGCCTAGATGATGACCTATGACTGGGCTGCACTGGTAACTACCTAGACTCGTTGCACCAGCTCCTCTGAGACCCTCCTACTGTAGACCGCTCAAGTAGACTACCACCAAGTATCTTGATCCGACGCTCCAACTATACTATGTAAGCTGCATCAAATCGATGTTGGGCCAGATACTCCTCTAGTAGGCTCTGTATTCTATAAATATTAGCCTCTCCACTATATTTTGTCTACCCTTGAGTCACAGTCACAATAGCCTAATCTACGTCTATCTCTAATTGTTAACCAACCACATCCACTGTAGTTTAAGCCGCCTGAGTCATTGTTGTAGCCTGCCCTTGTCCTACAATCACAACTTCCAAATGAACTTGTAGAGCATCCCGCTCTACCATCCTAGCATCTCTCTTTTCAATCCTAGTTTTCATCTGTGTATGAAGAGTATCTCACTCTACGATCACCTTAAGAATATCTACTTAGGCAGAGTCCACTTGGGTCTTAAGGAGATCCCTCTCCTTAGAGGAACCCCTCCACTACTGTTATCCCATGTTAAGTTGACTCTGTACTATTGCAATGGTAGTATCCCACTCTAATAATCACCCCTGTAAATTCTACACTTGTGCTCTCAGTTGAGCCATCTCATCGGTAGGATTCTCCTCATCATCGACCTTCTCTTGTGGCTCCTCTACCCCCTCTATGGGTTGACCCTACTCTTTCTCCATCTAACGATGCACTTGTCACCCTCCATCATCTAAATCATACCTTGAGGCCTCACCTACCGCATCTGCCTCTATTGTAACCTCAACTAGCTTACCCATAGGTCCACCTCCCTGCCACAGTTGCATCATCCACCAAGTGTCATACTCCAAAGTAGTGCTTGGGTCCTCCAAACCTAGCTCAAATATCACCACATCCTCCTCATGATAACATTATTCTAAACGTGTCTCTGTCTCTCGACGATGGTAGATAATAGGTTCCTTAGGAATATCTTGATAGATTCCAAACTAGCGAGTAACGTTAGATTACTGGAAGTACTCTTTCTCTATGTCATGTCACACAATAAGCCATCGTTCATGCCTCATGTGCCCTAGATATGCCACTACATTTGTCCAAAATAGGTAATCCATGTACAGCCTCTAAACCTCCTGAGATGGCCTTAATACCTCTAGGTATCCTATGTAATAAGATAATCCCCCTGCCTACATATGGCTCCATCCTATCTTCTAAGATCACCTCCATTGAGTCGTATATCCAATAACATCATCAACCATGTCTTCTCGTGACATGGGTAATCCCGCTGGTCGATCTACTCATATGTTCTCCCATAACCAAATCTATAGGAGGAGACTACAACCCAATCCACATCGACCTTGATGCTAAATATCATATAACTCATCATATATATGAGCCAGTAAGATGCTTCTCCATGCCACAATGATAGGCTCCTGAGTGTCGCACTCGATCAAGTCCTACACCATATTGAGGAAGTTCCATGGGAACCTCACTCCTGAAGATTCAAGCAATAGGATGTTTGATATGATGCACATCAGAATGACATACCTCTAATTGAACACCCTAGCAATATATCATACCTCGATGATAACTCCTTTGCTATCCATATTCTGCCCAACAATAGCAGCCTCTACCCCAAATACTCTATAATACTCTCTCCTACTGCAATAGGGGAGTAGAGGTAATCAGACGTTCCTCAATAGGAATGTGAAATATTTGATATACATCCTCTAGTGTAACTGTCATCTCACTAGTAGGGATATGGAAGGTGTTCATTCGACTCTCCCATCGATCAACCAATGCTATCAAGTAGGCCTGATCTAACCTCACAATCGGAATACAAATTACCTGCTTGAGGCCGATCACCTCAAACCACTTCCACTCCTCTTCAATGAGAAAATCTTGTACTTCCTTAGAGGGTTGGAACTCGATGGTGGGCCTTCAATAGTTGAAGCCCAAAAAACACAAAATTCAACAAACATTCAATTTTTTTTTGTAAAAACTTCAAAAAATTTAATAAAATTTACCTTCAAAATGTAGTCATCTCAGCCTAAGATGGTTTGCAGGCAAGACCGTCCTACCCCAGGATGGTTGTCCCACCTCAGGATGGCCCCCAAGTGGCCAAATGGGAACTATTCCTACCCAGAAAGACCTCGCAATGGCACCCAAACAGGGATCCCAAACCATGCAAATTTAAAAAAAACAACAAAATATACACCTAAACTAGTCTAATCTACCTTCCTAATCTAAGGTGAATTTCATTACCAACTATGTAGTGAGGTTCATTTACCGCATTACTTAATAAGATTCATTTTAAGTGCAAATAAACAAAGAGAAAAATTTGAGTACATACCTACCTAGCTCTGGCTCCTCCACTATTTGAAGCCTTAGGCTAATCCATGGTCAAAGTAGGTAGAAAATTTGGTAGCATTCTATGTCATAATTTGCTCTCCTCCTTACCTCTCATTTTTCCAATTGCCAGTAATGCAAATGATGTCAAAAATTTGGAAAATTTGCTTTTATATTTTTCAAATTCTAAGATCGTCCCTGAGTGGGGCGATCACATTTTGGTGAGACCGTCCTACCTTGAGATGACCCTAGAATTTGCAAAAAGAAACCATCCTACCCTAGGATGACCTCAAAATGGAAATAAATGCAAGCATAATTAACATTAATTGGGACATTTAACAACATTTAATGGTCCATTTTCTTCAAAAATTTCCAAAATACCTAAAAATCAATAAAAGCAAAAATCTCAAGTGATCCTCGTACCTAGTGATTTACCCTATACACCTGGCGATTGCAACGACTAATTATCCATGCAATCCGATAAGATGGGTAGGTTACCATAAGGTCACTTGAACCAAAAATAGTTCCAACTATCATTGAAATGGTATTATATTAACTCCCTAAGAAAGCCATGCGGTTGGACTACTCCATGGGATAGAGATATACATTTCATTCTCCCATTCATTTTCAAGAGATCATCGAACATAGTGATTCACCTTTGGAACAAATCGAATTGTTATCACCTCAATTCCCTAAGAAAGCCATGTGGCTGGACTGCTCCAAGGGATAGAGGTGTACAATTACCAATAATGGTTGAACTCACAACTGTAATAAGATTTTTCCCTTCCACATTTGCAAAAGCCTTGCGAACCCAAAATAAGTCATCTTGGTCAAGCGACTCGTCATTTTCATCACTTGCCATCTCCTCATCGACTCGTCGCTTGAGGGTGTAGTCATACATTATAGAATTCATAATAAAAATAAAAAATCAAACACTCAATTATGCAAACTACATTCATTCAAGAAGCATTGCTAACAACTATCACACACTTCCCTCTTTACTGGGGCAAAAGGCAAAAATGTCAAACCAAAACTTAGTCATGTAGTAAAACAAAACTACATGAATACCTTCATATTACTAAGTGTAGACACAAAATTGCAGCTAGTAATCCTCCATCCTAACCATCCCACCACCCACTTGTCCACCATACACATTTCCCGCAAATTATTTGGCCCAATTCCACCTTTCCTGTCATTTCCTAACCCAATTGGGATTATTTTAATATTATTTTATATTTAATATAATATTTTATATTATATTATAATATATTTATTATAAAATATATATTTATAAACTCAATTAACCATATTCGTCCGATCCAATCTAATCTCCACCGTCCATCTTCATCAATCCATGCCACATCTAAAAATTAATCTCAACCTTAGGATCTAATTTAATCTTAGCCACACGATTAAAAGTGTAAGGCTAAAACCCTAAGAAAACCCTAGTTTGGATTATAAATAAGGGCATTTAAAAATTCTCAAACACTAGAACCCTAATATTAGAATTTGCATCCTGAAGAGATCATTGGCGAAGCCCTAGCAAAGTAGAAAGAGATAGAGCCCTGAAAATCCAAAGCCCTAGCTAGCCAATAGGACTTCTATTGTTCCAGCCATCCCTCATATCCATCCTTTCCACCTCAGCATCCTCCATTGTTGTCATCGTCACTTCTACCCATCTGCTGCATTCATCTCATCCCCCCATGATCTGCTTCTATAGATCCATCCTTATCTGTAGGCGCCCTCCCGAGCTTGCGAAGCTCATTGTAAAAGCTTGCCAAACACCCACTAGAGTCTGCCATTCAACAGGTAGACACCAGATCCTACCAAGTGCACACCAAAGCCTGTGAAGCTCACGCCAGAGCCTGCCAAGTTCATGCTTGAGCCTGTTGCATCATGCCATCTACTGTTAGAACTACAATAATGAAATAAGGCATCATCACAAGCAAGGTATATCATTATTTTTTATTTTGTCATATGATCTGTATATCTAGCATGTTGATCTATTTTTGGTTAGGGTTTATTGATATCTGAGGGTCTCACACTATGGAGCCCTCATAGGTGTTATTAACCCCTTTCTTTGTTTGGATGCATGCAGATCTGTAGATCTCATTTATTGCTGAACGGTTGTTGAAGCTGGAGTGATACAACATTGGATACCTGAAGCCCACTCATTTCGTTGGAAGCGAGGATACACTATTTGAAGACACTTCATTGTTGTAGCTAGGGTTTTGGAGAACCCTAGCGTATTGTAAATATTTGTATCAAAGTCTCACTGAGCATGAATTGTATCAAAAGGAGTTTATTAGCTCCCCCCTCGTTTATTGAATAAATTTATCTATTTGTGCAATCTTGTGTTTCCTTGGGTTATTTGATTTCTTTATTATTTAAGTGTCGTATTCTTGTCTTCACAAATGGCGATCACGGTGGGACCCCACAAGGGTTTCATTATTTAATAGATCTACCTTGCTAACTTAATTTTACTTCTGTCTATCGCAAAATTTTTAGAAGTGCAAAAGTCATCGATTTCGTTGCTAGGGTTTCTAAAGCAGTCTGCAACACTTTTAGAGATTACGTAGGCATTCAAAAACATCTACAGACAATCACAAGCGCTCTACTGTGCCTGCACAAGCACTTTGCTCTGCCTACATAAGTGCCCAGCCGTGCCTAGCATTGATTTGGAGTAGAGGTAAGGCTTCCAAGTAAGTCCCATAACCCCAGTTGTCATTTAGTGATTTATGTATTCTGCATTCTGCTGTTGTTTTTCGTTGTTTCTAGGTTTAACACTAAGTAATCTGGGAAAGAATCCTTATCAAATTACATTTAGGGTTTGTGTCTGTTTAATTACACAAAATTTATTTCTTGTTCTAAAGTTGTAGATCTAGGTGATTGTTTGCATTTGGAGTGCATATGAAACAAAAAAGCATCCTAGATTTTGCATTTTAGGGTTAAATATCACTTTAATTTTGCATATCTAAATAGGAACAACATCTTGATGCATAAAGTAATCCTGCCCTAGGCTGGCCCCTTTTGTAGAGAGGTTGACAAACACTCCGGTTGCTCTTGTGATTTTAATCACTTGTAGGCAAGGGGTTTTGAGCGGTGTACTCCACTCTCTTTAGGTGAATTTTACGTCTTTGTGTTGGCTTCTGATTTAGATTAGTGAAGTTAGTAATATTTAATATTATTTGCACACCATAGAGAATGAGAAATCTAATAAAATTAATCACACACACTTGCACGGTTCACATTTTTAACAGTAGTGGTCTGGATTTCATCACCAGCCATTGCTTGAGATCTGGTGACGATGGCGGTGATTTCCATCCACCAATATCTACCCTAGAAACCATAGGACTACCCCCGAGCAAACTTGTTGGAGGTCATTACAAACAAGAATCTCGTTGCCCTGGCCAGCCTTAGTTTTTACCTTAGTTTTTTAAACAATATTAAGTTACATCAAAACACACAAGCCAACAATTCTAAAAATAATCTCATATTAACGAAAGAAAATAATTAATGAATAAGGTAAGCCACACATAGTGAAACCTAGGACTGATTGTTTTCTTTACTTTAAATTCTAAAAATGTTTTTAGTTTGTGTGATTTAGATTAAACTTTGAATATTTGGTTTAATTACTTTATGGTACTAACGAGACAACAAAAGAAAATAATAAACCAAAGTAGTTTAATGGAAAATATTTCCCATGCTCTTGCTACTTCGGTAGCCCCATCCAACATGGTTTAGACTACTTTGTCTGAATCATCGCATCCATCTCTATCTCAAGTAGGAACTTCTTCACACAATGTGGAGATAACCACCACCTACATAGACATGGATAAAGCAAGGGTCATCTACAAGTCTTCCAACTATGTATTAGAGCCCCTTAGTCAAGAGGGTTTTGAAGAATCTGAATTGGCTACCTTCTACCATGCCCAAGGATATCATAATTTGGGTTATGAATATGGTATACCTTCTTCCATGAGACAACTACAACAAAGCCCAAGTGTTCCAAACACTTACCTCACATTCACCTATTCCAACCCATTGTACGAGGAGTATGTCAATGTTGCCTCACATGTACCTAACCACCAAGTTGTCACATCAAATACAGCTTGCTCCATGACCATGTCCTATCATCCATCATAATTCATACCTCCATCATCTCACTTAGCCACCATAACCATGTCTTATCATCCATAATCATCCACCTTCCCATCATCTCATCCAACCACAACCCCATCCTTTGATACATAGTCAAATCAGGAACTTACAGACACATTAGGGCTCATAAATAGGTTTCTCTCACAACGAACAAAAGGAAAACAATCCGTTAACACCGACCCTATGACCCAAGTAGTTCCAAACCAACCTCCACTCACCAATCATCCAGCATGGGTTCCCCAACCCTCCATAGTGTCCATCCCTAATCCACCACCGATCCACACATCAACCACACCAATTACCATTGCTGCCAACCAACCACATAACTCATTCTTCCATCAAAATCCTCATAAAGCATTACCATACTTGAACCATCAATCTTCACCACACACCCATCCCAACTCATTTCACAATACCATGTTGGTCACACCCCAAAATATACCATCCAACCCATCAACCAACCACCACATAATCCAGGGTCCTCACATTCAAGTAGAAGATCTTAGATTCCAGGCAATGCAAAAAAAATTGACGAGTTAATGCAAAAATCACCAAGAATAACAAGCTAAAATCTCACATTAAACCAACTAATCCATCAACCAATCCACCCTTCGGTACCATCACCGCCATATTCGAAAGATTTTACGATACCAAAATTCAACAAGTTCAGGGGAATTGAGGATCCTAAGGAGCATGTGAGTTCATTTGTCCACGTATATTTTCGGATTAGCGATGATAATGCTCTTATGCTCTGAATGTTTCCTCAAACACTAGGAAGAGATGCCATTGAATGGTACAATAAATTGCCCACACATAGTATTTATACTTTTGATCAATTGATAGATCTATTAGAATATTATTTTTGTTATAATGTGCACTATGCCTATAATTGACAGGTTGACATTTGTCTTCTGCCACTTGTCCCTGTCTTCAGTTTGAGTTGGAGTGGTGTCTTCTGAAAGACACTTGGAGTGGAGCTTATGACACTTGTCATATCTCCCTCCTAAGCTTGATGCTTATATATTGTAAGATAACTTGTAAATAATGAGTGCCTTTTGTTCAGTCCCAACATTTGGTATCAGAGCGGTGAGATCCGCCTATGGAATATGGAGTCAGGGAGTATGCTCTCCACTCGTTGAGTGGATCAGAAACCAGAAGCTCTCTATTTATTTTATATATTTGTTTAGTTTCCCTAATTTAGAGGACAATCCTCGCCATCCGAGGACAAGCCTCAACATAGATTAAGCCGAAGATAGATTTCATTCACCATCGAGCAGAAATCACTATTTGAACATCGGTCGCCATGTCGTCTTCATATGTTATATGGTTGGGTACCATGCAGTAGATCCAGCAGTGAGGTGGTCTCGTATGTTCCGGTGTGTTTTTTGGTGATCGAACGTGCTAGAGTCATTATCGCGATCGAGAAAATATGTCTACCGTGTGAACTCTTGATGCAGTTTGTGATTATTTTATTTTTTGCGATCGAGAACCCCTGTTCGTATTGTTCGAGCATTGAATGAATCTGTTATTAAACTGGTCAAGAAGTTTTTTTATTCAAACAAGCCCATTGCTACTACTTGTCCTAGGCAATTGATTCTTGCAGGTTGCGATTGCCATCGTGTTAATGTTATTAACTGTTGAAGCTCCATTAGCCTGCAGTGAAGGAGCCACAGTGCGAAGAAGTTTTATATTTAAAAAATGGCTACTGAAGCGACTACTGTTTAGGATCCAATGACGTCTTTTGTTGTATTTTAGCAGGCTGTATTCTCATAAGTGCAGCTTGACTCATGTGCAGCAAGTGACAAAGCCTCTCCGTGGTCGCGATTTTTTCCAGCAGTGAAAAGAATGCCTCCACGTCAGTGCTTCCTTCCTCTCTGCAATTTTTTTCCTGCATTTTTGCATTTGGCCTTCTAAACCTCTCCTCTTGTCACTTCCCTGCGTTTTGTAGTTTTTACTATATTTTTTCTGTGAGAGGAAGTCATTTTTTTTGTAAAAGTCCAATAGCCCAGATATTGTTGCCCGCATTGTATACGATCGCGCGGCTGTAATTTTTTGCAAAGGTTCGCACCCTATTTCTGTAGCCTATCCTGGCAACGTTGACGGCCCTGGGGTACACTACTGAAAAACCAGAAAATGCAAGCGACAATGATAGTCTGTTTCATCCAAAAGTATCTGGCGCTTCGCGGTAGTTTTTTCACCGGAAGATAAGAGTGTGAAGGCGACACACCATTTGCAAAAGTGTTGAAGAAACGAAAGAGGGGTTGCCCATTCGTAAAACCAAAGCAACACAGTGCCATTTTTGAAGGACATGGAGATCATGATTTTGCCGTAACAACAGAGGGAAAACTGTGTTTGTTGCTGCCATTTGGCATGAAGGACTACGCCATTGCTGTTGCCACATATACCGATAAGAGCCACTATTTTCATGGAGCTGAGAGCTTAGACGTAGTGATCGACGTGTTCCAACGGCTAGTGAAATCACTTCTGTTTCTACGTGAAATGAACACCTAGAGCGATCTCTCGACGTGTTTGGAGAAGATTTGAAAGGTAATATTTTTCAATTGGTGGATGCATTTTATTGAAACAGGTGTCGGGTTGGAGCTTGCATTCATGTGAAGTATCATGGCATGTAGAGATCACCTTTGTTGTACTCGAAGTCTCGTCAGGTGGAGAGATAATTATCTTTTTTTATGTCCATAATAGCCCAGCATATTCTTTCTTACTAATCAGCAAATACGGGTAGTATAAAAGTTGCACTGATATACTTAATGAAGGGGCAATTCCTTTTTATTAAAGGATCATAGCATTAAAGGGTGTATTATTTAAAGTGGAAGGGACTTTAGTTTTTCAAATTGTTTATGTTGATTCTATGGCAGCAAATTTTATTAAAACTTCAAATTCAAGCATAAATTTTTAGAATAGCACTCGGATGGGTGACCACTTGGGAATGTCCCGGAGCTGCACACATTTAGAAGGTCTTTGTTTATTACCTTCTTAAAGCATCAAATTATACCCAACTATAGGCTTATTTATAGTCGTTGGAAAGAGAATTTTGAGGGGGATCCATTGGTGAAATTAGTTTTCAGTTTTGAGATCATTTACTCAGTTGAATTTTGACTTGAAGTTGAGATTGTAAAACAGAGTGCATTTTCGGTTGCATCCGACACTCTTGGGTGAAAATTTGCAAACTTGTGAGGGGCTCAAATTTTAAGTCTATAGGGGGACTTTAGGCCAAGTTATTCATTCACTTTGGCAAGATTAGGGGTAATTTTATCCTTGAAGGCATTGAACTTGTATCATTTTTTAGGCACATTTGGGGCTAATTTGTTCTTAGCCAAGTTTTCAATACAAATCATCAACTTAAGGGGTGATTTAGGACCCCTTGTCCCTTGTCAGTGGATTCATTTTGTGGCACTCTCTTGGCCACTAGGTGTTTGTTGCTTGCATCTTCTATTTGGGCTTTGTATACATTTTATGCTTGCTATCACCCTTGCATGACTTTGGGTTTTATAATTGTAATCAAGTGTAGTTCCAATTCATACACACTTGACACTAAGCCATATACAAGCAAGCAAACACATACAGGCATTTTCAGCAATAATACATTGGCACATTGATTGTAATAATTCTACAAAAAGCAAGCATCACACTTTTATAACCGCCTATGTTCCACGTATCAACTTCTCAAAATACTTATAGTCTCCCTCACGTAAGGGCGGGTATATTGAGTAGTTTGGTATAAAGGTCTGGCAGGTTATTCCCTTTCAGAATCGCCTATGTTCCACGTATCAACTGCTCAAATACTTACAGTCTCCCTCACGTAAGGGCGGGTATATTGAGAAGTTTGGTATAAAGGTCTGGAAAATTTCTAATTCTTACTCTCTTTGGATAGAAAAAGGCACTTATGTTCAACTTAACCCTCCCATTGTTGGAATCTCTTGAAGATTCAGAGTGGAAAAACTAGGCGAACCCTCCTCTGGATCTTCAGCGGTGTACCCTAGATTTTTTTGAGGGCTCTAATTTGGCATTTGTCGTACTTACTTCATCCTTTGTTGAGCTCCCTTTTCTTTTGATCCTTTTCTAAATCATGGCTACTACAAATCTATTAAGTGGACTTACAAAGAAACTTGAAGGAGCACAGACTTTTGCAAATTGGAAGTATGAGATGGAGTCAATATTGATGATGAATGACATGTGGGACTTTGTGAGAGATAGGCAGACTAATGAAGACCCACTTACTGCACCTACAGACCCTAAAGAAAAAGCACAATTTGAGAAGAATTCCAACATAGCTTTAAGTTTAATCAAGCTAGCTACAGGAATTCAATGCAGAGAAACTGTAAGGGCTGCAAAAACACCTAAACAAGCATGGGATGCTCTCAATAGATTGTTTGATAGGCCAAGTCAAGATAATATTTTGTATCTCAAACAAAAATTGCACAATCTATGTATGAAAGGCTCACTTACCGATTATCTTATGGAAGTGAAGTCTATTAAAAATGATTTCTTAGTCACTGGTAAAACCCTAGATGATAATGAATTAATTCCAATAATGTTGCATGGTCTTCCTTCAAAGTTTCACTCCTATGCTACCATGTTAGACTTGAGTGGTAAAACAATGAATTCAACACTTGAGGATATTGAGATCCTACTTAAGAAGCATGAGCAAGCCCTAATCAAAGATGAAGAAATTGAAGCCACATCAGCAGCTTTTGCCACCAAGGCAACTTTACAGCCTAAACAAAACAAGGGTCAAAATCAACATAATCAGAATCAAAGGGGTAGACAACACCAGAGATACACACAGTACCAACAGTAGCCAAATCAACAGTACCATCAGCAACCACGTCAGCAACAGTACCAACAGCAGCCACAATAGCAGCACTACCAGCAACAGCAAAGATGGACAACAAGACCTCAAGGGGGTCAAAACAACAATCAACAAGGGTGTGAATATTGTGGAAAATGGAATCATAATATTGCTAATTGCTATCAAAGGCAAAGAGAACAGGGAGAACCACAAAATAATAATATGAACACATTGTATGCAGCCAACCAAGTTAATGTTGAAGATAAAGAATGTTGGTATATTGATTCTGGAGCAGCAAAGCACATGACAGGAAGGCAAGATTGGTTGACCAAGGTTCAGACCACATCAAATCAATTCATTACTTTTGGTGATGAAAGTGCTCTACCCATTGAAGGTGTTGGGGAGGCACCACTTACTTTGCATGATGGTAATAATGTTCCTGCAATAGATGTTTTGTATGTGCCTGGTCTTAAAAGGAGTCTTCTTTCTATTGGACAACTTACGGATAAGGGCTATAATGTCTATTTTGAAAAATAAAAATGCTACATTAAGGAACCCAATGGCAATGTCAAGGCCATGGGAGTGAAAAAGGATGGTGTTTACTACCTCCTTACAAAATCTGTAACACAAACATCTTTGCATACAACAACTACTTTCTCTTTGGAGTACATGTGGCATGAAATATTGGGACATTTAAATTTTAATAATCTTCAAATGATGGCTACAAAAGGATTAGTTAAAGGACTCCCACATCTTAAGGAGTCAAAATGTTTTTGTGAGCCATGTGTAATAGCCAAACACCATAGGCAACCATTTGAAACAGGAAAGGCATGGAGAGCTAATAGACCTTTGCAATTGATTCATTCAGACATTTGTGGGCCAATGTCTGTTCAATCTTATACTTGGGCAAAATACTACATCACTTTCATTGATGATTACAGCAGAAAGGTATGGATCTACCTAATTCAATATAAGTGGCAAGCCCTTGATAAGTTCAAAGAATTCATCGCACTTGTTGAAAGAGAAAGTGGCTATCAAATCTCCACCTTAAGATCGGATAATGGTGGAGAATATGTCTCCAATGAATTCTTTAATTTTTGTAAGTATCATGGGATAAGGAGGCAATTCACAACCCCTTATACCCCGCAACAAAATGGAGTTGCTGAGAGGATGAATCAAACAATCACAAATAGGGCAAAATCAATGTTACATGCTGCTATATTACCTAACTCATTTTGGGGAGAAGTTGTTCTTACTGCTGCATACTTGACTAATAGGTCATACACAAAGGCCTTACATGAAAGAACACCTGAAGAAGCATGGAGTGGAAGAACACCCTATGTGGGCCATTTGAGAATATTTGGATGTGATGCCTATGCTCATATTCCTCATAAGAAAAGGAAGAAGTTTGATGATAAGAGCCAAAAATGCATCTTTGTTGGCTATAGTGATAGTGCCAATGCATATAAATTATATGAGCCTATTTCCAAGAAAATCATTTTATCTAGGGATGTTACCTTTCATGAGTATCCTCCATCTAATCCTCCTAAAACCCCCACCTTAGAAATAACTAATGAAATAGTTGCTCCATTCATGCATACAATATCATCTAGTTCTTCCCCTTCACTCATAAATCAAGAAATTCATCCACAAGAAGAACTTCCTACAAATGATCCATGTCCTCCATCTCCTCCTCCTAATGATCAAGTAACATCATCCAATCCTTTACCCAAGTGGGTTCAAGCCACAATAGATGAAGCCCAAAATCATTTGCCCACCTATACAGGTAAAAGGCCTTCAGCCCTAAGACACCAAGTGAATTATGCCCTAATGGCCAAAGTCCTTAGCCAACCCGAACCTTCTAATGTCAAAGAAGCACTTGGTGATCCTAAATGGGTTCATGCCATGGATCAAGAATTGGATTCCATTGAAAGGAATCACACTTGGGAGTTAGTTGATTTACCCAAAGGAAAATATACCATAGGCACAAAATGGGTATACAAAGCAAAATATAAAGCAGATGGCTCACTAGATCGCTACAAGGCTCGCCTAGTAGCTCAAGGCTATAAGCAACAAGAGGGAATTGATTATGAGGAGACCTTTGCTCCTGTGGCTAAGATGACTACAATCAGGACAGTTATTGCTATGGCAGCTCAAAAACATTGGCCAATATATCAAATGGATGTCAAAAGTGCATTTCTAAATGGTCATTTGAAGGAGGAAGTGTATGTGAAACAACCACCAGGATACACAGTTGAAGGCCAAAACAACAAAGTCCTCAGATTAAAGAAAGCTCTATATGGGTTGAAGCAAGCACCCCGAGCTTGGTATGCAAAGATTGACTCCTATTTTCTCAACCTTGGTTTCACTAGATCTGCAGCAGAATCTACTCTCTATGTGAAACATTGGAGGAACCGCATCATTTTGGTTACATTGTATGTGGATGATCTTCTCATTACAGGTGATGATATAGAAGGAATAAGGTTGCTCAAGGAGGACTTATGCAAGAACTTTGAGATGACAGATTTAGGCCTCCTCCACTATTGCTTAGGAATAGAGGTATGGCAACAACCTGGTAAGATTTTTATCTCACAGGCTAAGTACATTCAGTCTATTTTGGAGAGGTTTCGCATGGAGGAGTGTAAGCCCTCTCTAACTCCCATGGAAACTAGATTGAAATTGCTAAATAATGATGAAGAAGAAAGGGTTGATGGTACACTTTACAGGCAACTAGTTGGAAGTTTGATCTACTTAACTTCAACTAGACCAGATATTTGCTATTCAATTGGCCTTATTTCCAGATTCATGCAGGATCCTAAGAAGAGCCATTGGATAGCAGCTAAGAGGATTGTGAGATTCCTAAAGGCCACACCTCATCATGGCCTTATGTATAAATCAAGTGATAATTTTTCTTTGATTGGATACACAGATTCAGATTGGGCCAGTTGTCCTGAAACCAGAAGATCTACATCAGGTTATTGCTTTCAATTAGGCCAAGGCTCTATTTCATGGAGCACAAAGAAGCAACACACAGTTTCACTATCTTCAGCAGAAGCAGAATATAGAGCAGCAATTGAGGCAACTAAGGAGGCAATATGGTTGAGGCAATTAATTCAGGATATTGGGCTATTCATACATGGTCCAACATATATATATTGTGACAATCAAAGTACCATCAAGATGACCAAGAATCCAATTTTCCATGCTAGAACAAAGCACATTGAGATCCATCATCACTTCATTAGAGAAATGGTCCAAGAAGATATTATACACATGAAGTATGTACCAACTCAATATCAAGTAGCAGACATCTTCACCAAGTCACTTGGGAAAGACAAGTTTTCTCAGTTTAGCAATTTGCTATATCTATGTAAAAGAAGTCAACATTAAGGGGGAATGTTATCTAATGTTGACTTATTTTTTAGGATAGTGCACATTAAGGGGGAATGTTAGAATATTATTATTGTTATAATGTGCACTATGCCTATAATTGACAGGTTGACATTTGTCTTCTGCCACTTGTCCCTGTCTTCACTTTGAGTTGGAGTGGTGTCTTCTGAAAGACACTTGGAGTGGAGCTTATGACACTTGTCATATCTCCCTCCTAAGCTTGATGCTTATATATTGTAAGATAACTTGTAAATAATGAGTGCCTTTTGTTCAGTCCCAACAAGATCTATTCTTGGAACACTTCACCCTCAACATTAAGAAGAAGGTGTCCTTATCAGGTATATATTACTTGAAACAATGGGATGAGGAACCTATCTATGATTTTAGAAACCGTTGGAGGGCAGTCATAACAAAGTTGCCATTCTACCTCCCAATGGAAGAAATTATCAAACTTTTTACCAAGAGTTTCTTAAAACCCATCTCTTGGATGCTACAACTCAATACTTATAGAACATTTGAGGAGGCTGTAGCATAGGTTAGTTTCATTGAGGAGATAAAAATCCAAGAGGGTGTCATTAAGCCTAAGAATAAAGAATGGCAAAATAAGGGCCAATATCAAAATAATCAAACTGGACAAACCAAATCAACACAAGCCTCAACGACTAACACAACTAATCAAGTAAATCAAGTGGTCATGAGCCAGCCCGTAATGGCTCAAAAACCAATGCAACAACAAATTACCTATCATGCAGTCCCATTAGTAACCCAAGCACCAACAGTACAAAACACATCACCAACTGTGGAACAACCTACCCGTTGCCAATTCAATCAGCCCCAACGTCAATACACTCCTTTAGCGGAATCATATTCATCAATATTTCAAAGGTTGTATGAGACCAATAAATTAGCCTTACTGGACATTAGGCCCGATGATCCCACCAAAAGGCCTAAAACTTATAAAGAGCACTTGTTTGCCCATACCATCGACAAAATGGACATGATATCAATTCCTGCCATATGTTCAAAAACATAGTGCAAGACCTTATAGACCTAGGGGCCATTAATGTGGATAACCCCTTAGCTCTACAAAATCAAAATTTGGGCATATATCAGACACCTCTACCTAACCATGGGGAGGTCCAACATAATGTAGGAGGTAACAATCAACAAGCACCTCCTAATCAAGTAAATCATGTCCAACAATACCAAAACTTTGTAGTAGTCCATGTGGTCACTAGAGGGCAAAGGCAAAATCAAAAAAGTCCTCAACAACCTTTGAACCCACCTCCCATCCAAACATCACCAAATCCATATTCACCAATAAATCTATCGAATCCATCCAATCAACCCATCCTTCGTCCAATAATGCCAGCGATAAATTTAACCAGTCGATTAACCACTAGTTTGAAAATGGCATCAACCAAAATTTCTATGTATGAGCTTATCCAACAATCCCCTGAGCATAGATAAACTTTAATGGAAATACTCAAGTCAATTGAGTTAGAATCCCAAGACTCTAATGCCTTCAACAACTTTGTAGGGAGTGTTAGGACGTGCATGGAACCATCAATTACCTTTTATGACTTTGAGGTAAAATCGATGAGTTCAGAATCAGTAGACCCTCCATTGCACATAATGGCCCTAATAGACATAAATTCATTCAAAAGAGTCCTCATTGATACCGGCTCATCAATCAGTATCATTACTATCGATGCCCTTATCCACCTCAAGTTACCTCCATACCACATTTCCAAATCATCATTCATCCTTAAAGCATTTAATGATGCTTTGTGTACCATATTTGGCACTATTGTTTTACCTATAGAAGTAGGGGCCAAAACATTGCACATCATGTTTCACATCTTGGAAGGAGCCATGGCATATAATATACTCCTTGGTAGACCTTGGATGAGGGAAATGAAATGTGTTCCTTTAATTCTCCACCAATGCTTGAAATATGTTCATGATGGATAGGTCCATTGCATCCCTGCAAATGTCAAACCTTTTAAGTATTGTAATTTCATTTCAAATCCTTATGAATCCATGTTACCTTCCACCCATTTATTCTTGGCACCATCATCAAATTCATCCACATCATCTCTTAATCTGTCTTCTTCCAATCTATCTACATCTTCTAAAGCTCTCATTTTAGAGGAGTTATCCATTACATCACCTCCTCAAACATCCATTTCTTCTTGTACACATGGTCACAGTCAGTCTACTATCAACACATCGTACATCACATCTACCCCTTCTTCTACAACCACTTCTTCTATTTCATTATCATCCCATCCTCCATCTTCTAATTCCACACTACCATCCAATCCCACTCAATCGGTCGATGTTTCACAAGTCGAACTCTCAAATTGTGAAATATTTAATTCACCACCGTCCACACCCAATCTAGATCCACTTGAGCCTTCACCATCCACCTCATCAACCCAAGTCGTAGTCCACATCACTAATCTGGGCATTGGTGAGTACGTGGTCCAAGATGTCACCATCACACCCCTAGCCATTCCAATAGCCAAAGATTTTTGACATCCTCAAGGCCGTTCTTTATCCATAGGCACTATTTACAACATAAGTGCAACTCCAAAAAACATTAAATTTGTTTATGGAGGGTTGGATTTCTCAACTGGGCAAACCCACCTGAATAATCACAAGAGCCTAGGCATGTCAACATACCTAACATAGAGGATTTTCCTGTTCGCTACTTTAACATGTTCAATTGGTAAGGTCAAGGTCTAGGTTCCCATGAGCAAGGGATGCATGATATTTTAGAGGTCCCATATAGAGGCACCCATGATCGTTTCGGTTTAGGCTATACCCCATTGTCTTCCATCGCTTCTCTTGAGAAAGCCTTTAAAAATCTTAGCCTCAATGATGAAGACCACCCCATCCATCCATTACCCTCAACATCTTCTCTCGAACAAGCCCTTCAAGAACTTTGTATGGAAGAAGTAGACAAAGATGATCCCATCAACTTCACCTATCCTGCCTTTGATTATGACGATGAAAGTTATGAAGAATTTGAAGTCATGTCAAATGATTATGACGATTCTGAAGAGGAATCACATCCCATTGTCCCCATCACTCAACATAAAGAGTTTTACCCAAATTTTCCCCATCCATCATACCATCTTCCATTTTCTTCTTCCACAAGAGCAAGCGGACCTGCCAGGAAATCCATCTTGAGCCCCATACATAAGCCAAGACATGTAACATATGTACATATTTAAAACAAAAAACAAAAAAAGCAAAAAAATAAAAAAAGGAAAAATAAATGCTTTGCTCATTTTAATGCCATGTCTATTACAAGGATAACACCATTTGACATCGATTTAGCTCCAATCATTCCATCCATTCATCCATCCAAGCCGCCCTTCCTTCCACTAAGTCAAATATGAATCCTATTGACTTATTCACCCCACTCTGTAATCCATACGATCTGGCTAGGCCAATTCCAATTGATATTAGCCTTATTGACTTGGACCGAATTTCCTTCCCACCCTCTTGTTCGGAGCTCACCCTATCCGAGGAACTGCTAAGGGCTTCGGCTAGATATATTCCTCCTTCAGCGCCACATTCTCTGATGTGACCTTCCACTAGAGATCCCAAGGTCTTTCAAGAAGAGTTAGGCAACGATGAGCAGGAAAAGTTGGATGACATCTTAGATGACATAAATATGATCCCAAAACCACATCAACTTGAGGAAGGCTCACACATGTCCATTGAAGATACTATCGATGTGAACCTTAGTTCAGATCCCAACAATCCCAAGATTGTCAAGCTTGGAAAAATTTTAACATCCAACAAACAAAAGAGTAATTCATTGCTCTCCTCAAGAAAAAGAATGAAGTGTTTGCATGGTCCTACAAGGATATGCATGGCCTTGATCCTAACCTTGTTGTCCATAATATCACATTGCATCTTGACGCCAAGCCGATCAAACAAAAACTTAGAAGAATGCATCCTATCGTGGCTGTCATAGTCAAAGAGGAAATACAAAAGGTATTGGATGTACATTTTATTGTTCCCATTGACTATCCTGAGTGGTTGTCAAACATGCTACCCGTTCGCAAGCCCAACGAGACGATACGCATGTGTAATGACTTTTGAGATCTAAATAAAGCGTGTCCTAAGGATGACTTCCCCCTTCCAAAAATTGACTCTTGTCGAAACCTGCACAAGCCACGAAATGATTTCCCTCATGGATTATTTTTTAGGATACAACCAAATTCGAATAAATCTTGATGACCAACACAAAACGACATTCACAACACCTTGGGGAACATTTTGTTTTAGGGTTATGTTATTTTGTATCAAAAATGCAGGAGCTACTTACCAACTAACCATGACTTATATTTTTCATGATTAACTAAATAAAATCATCGAATATTATGTCGATGATCTCTTGGATAAATCTAAAACTCGACAAGAACATATTGATGTCTTGGAAAAGATTTTTGATTGACTTCTAGAGTACAAGGTGAGGTTAAGTCCTAAAAGTGTGTCTTTGGTGTTACCTCTAGTAAAATTTTAGGATTTATTGTCTCCAAAAGAGGCATTGAAGTGGACCCAAACAAGGTCAAGACCATCATGGAAATAACACCCCCAATGAACATTAAGGAATTGTGTAGCTTGCAAGGCAAAATTCAATCAAGCAAATGTTTCATTGCGCAAATTTTCGATAAGTGTAGACCATTTAACCACTTACTACAAAAGGGGGTGTCATTCATATGGATAGAATAATGTCAAAAAGTATTTGAGGACATCAAGCGATACCTAACTTCTCTGCCAGTCTTAACTCCTCCTAGGTCGGGGGTCCCTTTTCATCTATATGTCTCATCCACAGAGGCTGCTTTAGGGACGATGCTTGCACAAAAAAATGAAAAACAATCGAGAGCAAGCAATCTATTACATTAGTCGAACATTGGTAAGTTATGAACAAGATACGCTTATGTAGAAAAGCTATGCCTAGCAGTGGTCTTGGCCACTAAGAATCTATGTCATTATATGCTAAGTCAAACAGCCTATGTCATAGCTAGAGAAAATTCTCTGCGCTCTATGATGTCTCACACTTATAACAACACCCATACCGCTAAATGGATTATGCTACTCATAGAATTTGATCAAATTTATTAGCCAAAAATACATTAAAGGTTAGGTTATCGTCGATCAACTTACGGAATCTCCACTACCTAGTGATCATCTTTTGATTATTGAGCTCCCAAATGATTCGGTATTTTCAGTAACTGAAGTAGAAAGCGATGTCATTCCTGAGGAAGAGATCAATATCACATTATTATTTTATGGATCTAAGTGCAAGAAATTTCAAGGTGCGAGAGTTGTCTTTCATACACCACAGGGGATTCCTATCCCCTTATAGTTCAAGTTAGACTTCTCATGTACAAACAACACAACAAAGTACGAAGCCTTAATCTTAGGTCTTAAATCAACTATAGCTATCGGTATTAAGCATATTAGAATATTTGGGGATTCTCAACTTGTAGTAAAATAGATCACAGGAGAATACAAATGCAAAGAACCTACCATTAAACTTTATCATGAAGTAGCAATGAGATTGATCTCAACATTTGAATGGTATGAAATTAATAACTTACCTTGTTCATCTAATAGATTTGTAGATGCAATGGCCTCTCTTGGATCCTTGATTCCAAATAATGACTGAGGAGAGGTACAACCCCTAATAATCTCAACAATCTCTAAAGCAGCCATTGCGCGTGCTGACCCAAAATATGAACAAGACGTTTGCTTTATCCATGCAGAATCAGGTGAGTCTTGTTCAAGCCCAATAGTAGCCTTCTTAAAATTTGGAACACTCCTAGCAGACATGTCTCGGTCTTCCAAATGCGCTTTCAAGCAAAGAGCAACTTGTTTCGTTCTCTTGGGTGGTGTGTTGTATAAACGGGGTTATGATGGAATCCTGTTTTGTTGTATCGAACACGGGGAGGCCCAAAGGGCCATACAAGAAGCCCATGATGGTACTTGTGGTGGCCATTTTAGTGGAATGGCCATTGCAAAGCATCTTCTATGCATGGGTTATTATTGGCCCACCATGGAAAACGACTGTTGCACATATGTCAAAAATTGCAAACAATGTCAAACACATGCCAATTTAACTCACGTACCATCACAAGATTTACAACCAATAAAAATTATTTGGCCCTTTTCACAATGGGGTCTAGACCTAATTGGTAATTGAACCTCACTCGTACACACATTTGGTCCTAAAGAAAGATAGATAATTTAGTGAGTTTGGTTGATGACACTAGTGTGTTTGAGTCTTTGAAAACCTTTCAATATTTCATATCAACATCCATGTCTTCTTCCATATATGCTTCCATATCAACATCCATATCTGCTTCCATGTCAACACCCATGTCTTCATTAAAAGTCAAGTTACAAAAATGCCAATAAATTCGGCACCCCTGATTGCCAAACAATGGACAACAAAAATGGCCAATATAATTTTTGAATTATAAAAAGACCATTCGAACACCATGCATTCCTCTCATATAGTTTAGATTCATTATACATTTACTTGCATTAATCATCCATAACACATGTCATTTAGCTTGCATGAAACATCCATATAAAGCATTATGTATTTACATCATTATTAGTTGGCATTCATAAAGCATTCCATGTCATTTCACATGCATTAATCATCCATATAAGCATTATGCATACACATCATGATTAGCCTACATTACGCATCCATAAAACATTAAACACAAATTGCATAAAACATAAAAGCATTCACATAAAAGGTGACACAAATATATAAAATGCCATGTATATATATAAAAATGGCATATACAATAAATGCCAAAAGGCTACAGGGGAGCACCAAGGCTCATATACAAAAAAAGTGCATCTAAGCACTAAGCTAATGTCCATGAGAGGACCCCTGAGACCTAGTAGGAGCCCTCAATCTAGTACTCTGCCTAGACTTAATATGCCTAGATGACTTAGCTATAGAAGAGGAAGGAATATCTGATAATGTAATATGGTTTTGCAAACACACATCCTCCAAGGAATGTGCATATGCCTCACTGGCCTGCAAACATTGTAAGTCCATCTAATGCCAACGCTCCTTCACCAACATCTCTGCCTGAAGCCGCGTGACCGTCTCCTAATCATTAGCCCTCACCACATCCAACCTAGCTACACCCTCCAGGCCCACCTTCCCCAACAACTCCCAGTCATCAATCGTCAGCTTCTTCCTCATCCCAGGAATGAGAGGAGAAAACCGATGTCGAGGCTCTATGTCCCTCAACTGTAGCAACAAAAAATTCCATTAATACTATTACAAAAAAAAAAACAACAAAAAAATGCACAAGAGATAAAGTGTTTTTAAACATTATCGGGGAAAATGGTGCCTCAGCTCCACCAGTAGCATTCGATCCCTCCGCCACCATAGTTTTCGTGTAAATTCTCACTAGCCTCACCAAACTCACAAATCCTCTCCACCCTTCAGACGTAGCTTCTCAAAGTCCAAAGCACAAAATTGAGCCTCACGATTCAATTAAAAAACTATTTATAGTTGTCCTTAGCACATTCAGGCATAGACCTACACTTACAAATTGCATGTGCAGTCATGCGCCTACAAGCGCACCCAAGCGCACACGAGCGTCTGTACAATATGCTAGGCGCAACCACGCGCTTGGCGAAAAAAGAGCATGAAGATAAAAAGCCCTCAAAATAGTAGCTCCCCTCACCCAATTGGCACAAAAATTCATACCCACATCATATACATCATAAAATTCAATTTTGTGAAAACATAAATGGTTTTGCATGCATATTTTACGAGAACAAGCCAAATTATTCAAATACACATATTATATTACAAAACATGTCAATCAAGGTTGAATTTTCACAAAATTGACATTCCACAATTCTCCATCATATGCTTCATCACCCCATCAAATTTTGTACAATTTGGAGTTGATTTGACCACTGAACAATTCATTTCTGCCATAAAGCACAACACATATCAACAAAACGTAAAATCACAAATCAATCAACTCCACAATCAACAAAATCACTGCATGACTACATCAAACATTCTTCCATAATTATCCTTCATGAATCATGAATCATACAACACATTTCATCTTGTTAAGTCACTGATAAGTGAACCTTGTACCTAGTGGGTTATCCTATCAACTTGGCGATTGCAACGATAGTAATCCATGCAATTCGGTAAGATGAATAGCCTACAATAAGGACACTTGACAATGATCATCATCCATTATCACATCATCAAAGATCATAATCACATTTGGTACCTCACATTTTAAGAACAACTTTGCCAAGAACAATTTTCTCAAAGGCGATCATTGATGCCCTTTTTTGTGGGGCACGAAAGCACGGCTAATCAAAATCACAAACACTCATTCATTTGACAACAATCACTATACAAGACACATCGATAAGTTGATTGGTTCCATAATGGAATTGGCAAAAAAATTTCCACAGTCGCTACCCCAACCCTACGTTGACTCAATCATCATGCATCTTCATACATTGCATACTCAATGACGCCATTGTGACATCTTATTCAAAAACATCGAATCATAACAAATTTTGGGGCAACCACAATTTGATTATGATTTTCCATGATGGGATACATCTTACAATCACATGGTATTATACACCAACCCCTTTCCCACCGTTGGGGCATAAATGGTATCACATTTTACATCATTCATATCGTCCACAATCACATGGTATTATACACCAACCCCTTTCCCACCATTGGGGCATAAATGGTATCATATTTTACATCATTCATATCGTCAACAATCACATGGTATTATACACCAACCCCATTTCCCACCGTTGGGGCATAAACAGTATCACATTTTACATCATTCATATTGTCAACAATCACATGGTATTATACACCAATCTCTTTCCCACCGTTGGGGCATAAACGGTATCACATTTTACATCATTCATATCGTCAACAATCACATGGTATCATCCACCAACCCCTTTCCCACCATTGGGGCATAGACGGTATCACATTTTACATCATTCATATCATCCATAATCACATGGTATTATACACCAACCCCTTTCCCATCGTTGGGGCATAAACGATATCATATTTTATGTCATTCATATCATCCACAATCACATTGCATTTCACACCATTCATGCATCAATGGCACAAATTCACCACATCATTCATTATTAGCACAAAAAAAAATATTTTTCAATTGGCTTGTGAGATACATTCGTAACTCATTCGCCAATTAAGGGGGTAAGCTAAAAAAATTCCAAAAATTATTTATTCTTTTGTCTTCAACATCAGTGCTCAAATCCAACGACAGAGAGAAGCTGCTTCTATGCCCATAGCCCAAGCAGGTGTCTCATATTTTTACACCATATTATGTTTCATGCAACATGGTACAAAAAGGGGCATTTGTAGACACCAAATTACAGCCATTAATCCTCCATCCTAACCATCCCACCATCCACTTGTCCACCATTCACCTTTCCCACCAATTATTTGGCCCAATTCCACCTTTCCCACCATTTCCTAACCCAATTGGGATTATTTTAATATTATTTTATATTTAATATAATATTTTATATTATATTATAATATATTTATTATAAAATATATATTTATAAACTCAATTAACCACAGTCGTCCGATCCAATCTAATCTCCATCGTCCATCTTCATTAATCCATGCCACATCTAAAAAGTAATCTCAACCTTAGGATCTAATTTAATCTTAGCCACACGATTAAAAGTGTAAGGCTAAAACCCTAAGAAAACCCTAGGTTGGATTATAAATAAGAGCATTTACAAATGCTCAAACATTGGAACCCTTATATTAGAATTTTCATCCTAAAGAGATCATTGGTGAAGCCCTAACGAAGAAAAAAGAGATAGATCCCTGAAAATCCAAATCCCTAGCTAGCCAATAGGACTTCTACTGTTCTAGTCATTCCTCATATCCATCCTTTCCACCTTGCCCTCCTCTATTTTCATCATCGTCACTTCTGCCCATCCGCTGCATTCGTCACATCCCCCCATGATCTACTTTTGTAGATCCATCCTTATCCGTAGGTGCCCTCCCGAGCTTGTGAAGCTTGCTACAGAAGCTTGTCAGGTATCCACCAGAGCCTACCATTCAACAAGTGCACACCAGAGTCTGTGAAGCTCACACTAGAGCCTACCAAGTGCACACTAGAGTCCATGAAGCTGGCACCAGAGCCTTCCAAGTGCGCGCCCGAGCCTGCTGCATC
The DNA here is from genome assembly GCA_028583015.1 of Wollemia nobilis. Lineage (NCBI taxonomy): Eukaryota > Viridiplantae > Streptophyta > Pinopsida > Araucariales > Araucariaceae > Wollemia > Wollemia nobilis. Next base: position 36,293,701 of record JAQPPZ010015824.1, on the reverse strand, counting down.
ATGCCATCTGCTGTTATAACTACAACAATGAAATAAGGCATCATCACAAGCAAGGTATATCATTATTTTTTTTATTATGTTATATGATATGTATATCTAGCATGTCATTTGATCTATTTTTGGTTAGGGTTTATTGATATCTGAGGGTCTCACACTGTGGAGCCCTCACAAGTGTTATTAACCCCTTTCTTTGTTTGTGTGCACGCAGGTCTGTAGATCTTATTTATTGTTGAATGACTGTTGAAGCTGGAGTGGTCTGGCATTGGATATCTGAAGCCCACTCATTCCATTGGAAGCGAGGATACACTATTTGAAGACACTTCATTATTGTAGCTAGGGTTTCGAAGAACCCTAGAATATTATAAATCTTTGTATCAAAGGCTCACTGAGCACATATTATATCAAAAGGAGTTTATTAGCTCCCCCCGTTTATTGAATAAATTTATCTATTTGTGTAATCTTGTGTTTCCTTGGGTTATTTGATTTCTTTATTATTTAAGTGTTGCATTCTTGTCTTCACACTAAGTTTTTCCCCAAATTAAGTATACCAACAAGTTGGAAGCAATGATTCAAAGATGCATGCTCTTTCCATGATTGGGATATTTAGTATTTATTAGACCAATGAACACCATCAACCCTCAATTTGAATTTAGTTTATCCATTTTTGCTCCAAATTGTGCTTTCACACAACTCATCCCAAAAAGGGGCATCTATAGATATCTAAAGTACGTCATTTTAAGAAGACTACTTATATGGACACCTTTCCAAGCCATATGACCCACCTTGGGTAGCTTTAGGGCTTAACAGTGGTTCTCACCACTCAAACAGGGGTAAATTGTCTTTTGTGGCCTAGACTGTCCTACCCAAAGACGACCTCTAGATATCATCCTACCTTGAGACAGTCAGCAGTCATGACCACCCTACCCTAGTATGGTCATGCTTGTAGTAACAAAAAGTTGAGCACCAAGCAATAATTCAAGCAATTATAAACACCAAATGTAAGCAACGATACAATGGTTATCAAGTAGTTACGTTTCTTGGTTTCCAAATGCTTATTGGCTTCTCAAGGAAGCCTTAGAATCCCATTGGGAAGTTTATATAAGGGTATATAACCTTTTGTTGGGGGAAATTCTTGCATCCTTAATAGATTTGTCACATTGCAAGACTTCCCTAATCTAATCAACACTGTGGATTTTGATGGATCCACCTCTTTAACTTGGGAAAAGATTAAATTAAGACTATAGAAAGACTGAGTAGGGTAAGGAAACCCTGGAGGTGAGCCTGAAATATTTCTTATATACTCATGTTCATCTAGATTTGCAAAAAAAAAAAAACTGCAACATAAAATTTGACCAAGTTCAAAAGTAACTCCTAGCTAGTGCCTAGTGCTTCAATCTATAGACAAGTGCCTTATCCATTGGGCAATTGTAGCCAGACTTAAAATATGATGAAGATAGAATGGGGAGAAGATAAAACTAAGTCAATCACATCCATTCAAATAATGTAACAAAAATGATTCAACATGCCAATGAAAGAAGACACCATTTACAAATTCAAATTATGTAACATGTATATGGAAGAACACACAAAATTGTATATAGAACTGCTAAAAGAAGGAAATAGGATTACATTAAACAATTGATCATTATAATGGAAGTCTGAGTAGAATAACCAGATCTCACTTAACCAGTACAAACAAATTATTCATTCAAATGATGCAATAGAGAATTGCAACTCTTTGTTCAAATGATGTAACAAAGAGCCTCTTAGATTCTAGCCTGAGCCACTAGAAATGATCTCTGTAAAATAGGCACCTCCTTAGAAAAAACTGCACAATAATGAGAAAGAAAAAAGGGTGACTAGACAAGACACACAAAGGAAAATACAACCGACAAGGATGGGCACACTGGTATACCTTTTTGCAAAATTACTGTGCAAAAACTTGATGATTTTTTTTGTTGCAGCAACTCTCTTATATATCCTGCAAATTGGTTCTCATTCAAAATTTGATGATGATCCATAATTATGAAAATTGCAACTATTTCGATGATAGCCCATAACTGCAATTGTCTTCATGGTGGCCCATATTATTAATTGTGCTTGTAGTGGTTCTTATTTTTAGTATGGTAGTGGTCTCAGTTGGTCAAAAATATCTATTACATATAGCTTGATAATAATAATATTTTATAACTGCAATTATAATAGTTGAATTATGGCCTTCCACTATCTCTTAATTGGATCTCGAAAATGGCCCATAATAGCCTATCTTTCGAGGGCATAACTTTTGATTTGATCGTTGGATCAGCTTGAAATTTTATGTGGAGCTATATAAATAGGAGGATAATATCATGGCAAGGTTTCTTTGGAAGCCTTGAATATTTTCAATGTATTATCGGGCCTTAATTCCTTCATCTAGTGCCCCAAAAATAGGATTTAGTGTTTTTTTAGAAAAATTGAAAGAAAGAAAATTTGGAATTTAATGACTTTTTAGACATGGATAGGTGTTGATATTTTCTAGGAGGCCTAATATGGAAAATTCAATAATGTGTGTTAATTTAGGGGGCTATCCAGGATTTTTTGGTGACTTACTAAAAATAGGGTAGCTTTTGGCCAAAAATAACAAATTGTCTAAAATAGTAATTTTTTAAAAAAAGAGGGGGGCAAACTCAAGTTGGATTTTGAGGATCCAACACAGGCTCTGACTAGGATAGTTGATGAAAAAACTGTTGATAATGAATCACCTGGGAATTCCATAATCTTCCGTAGACCACAAAAACTAAAAAACTTGTCTAATCACCTAAAAAAGACACCTTAATCACCTAAAAATTGAAAACTTAATCACCTAAAAAGGACTCCTTAATCACCTAAAAACTGAAACCTTAATCACCTAAAAATAATAATATTAAAACACACTTTAAAAACTGAAACCTTAATCACCTAAAAAGAACAAGACTGAAACATACTTTAAAAATTGAAACCTTAATCACCTAAAAAGAACAAGACTAAAACAATGTTTTTTTCTTTTGTGGATTCTCAAGCCCTCAGAGTTGAATGATACAATTTCAAATGTTGGCCATTAATAGAAATTGAAAATTTTGCACCATCTAGAGTTTGCAATTTGTAAGTATGTTGGCCTACATTCTGGAGGATTTGATAGGGGCCAAGCCATTTAGGCTCCCATTTCTCTTTTTCACCATGCTTGTCATTTTTGGGGTCCCAATACAACACTATATCTCCTCTCTAAAAAGGTTTAGCTTTGGATTTCTTAGTGAATAACTGCACTGTTTTGTGAGCTTGTTCAGTCATCTTTATTAATGCATCCTTTCTATCTTCCTGTAACTTTGCAATTTGATCAAGTCTTCTCTACAAGACATTTGGATTTTCATGATCCTGAAGAAGTAAATATAAAGCATGAATTTCCACCTGAGGGGGTAGTAGAGCATTCTCACCATATACTAGTTCATAGGGAGACTTTCCTATGCTTCTTTTGATAGATATTTTGTCAGCCCATAAAGCATATTTCAGCTCACTATCCCAACTTCTTTTATTTCTGCCTAATGCTCTTATGGTTCTTGTGGTCAAATTCTTATTTGAGGATTTTGCTAAACCATTCCCTTAAGTATAGCAATTTGTAGAATGTGAAAGCTCTATGTTGTACCTGGCACAAAATTTAATGATCTCAAAAGAAGTGAAGTAGTTACCATTATCTATGACTATCTGTAAAATGTTCAACAACACGCAGCAGAAAATAAATTAATTTAAAACTTTATTGCATTATTCTCCAACAACTTCAACATTACAAATTCTAATGTATATATAAGTAAGGGATAGGGAGAAAGTCGGCAGAGAGAGAGATAAGGGGAAAATGGAGGGATAAGGAGGGATAAGGAAGTTGGAGGGATAAGGGGAAAGAAGGGATAACGGAGGGATAAGGAGGAAATGGAGGGATAAGGAGGGAATATAGGAGAAAAAATAGGGGAGGAGAATAGGATAGAAAAATTGCCGACAAAGGGTGCCGACAAAAAACTTGCCGACAAACATAGGGATGTTTTCACACTTAGGGCTAGAAAAGTGTTTTTTTCTAAGCCACTTTAGGTGAAACCCTATTCACACTTGCAACATTCTCCCCCTTAAAGTTGAGAGGACTGACTACACAGTCTCTCAGCTTTACAAATTGAGCTTTAGTCATCGCCTTGGTGAAGATGTCTGCGACGTTCTCCAAAGTGTGACAATATTGAAGCTCAACAATTTCATGTTCCACCATATCTCTGATGAAGTGGTACTTCATATCAAAATGCTTCGTTCTGCTATGGTGGACAGGATTATATGCCAAGCCGAATGGCACTGATGTTGTCGCACATGATTATGGTCGGACCACTTTGCTATTCTCCAATCTCTTCTAGTACTTTCCTTAGCCACAAGGCTTGAGTACTTGCATAAGTAACCGCTATATACTCGCTTCGTTGAAGATAGCGCTACTACTATCTCGCTTTTTGAACTCCAAGTTATTAGTCCTGATCCAAGACTAAAACAGTTGCCCGATGTTGACTTTCTGTCATCAATATTGCTACCCCAATCACTATCACTGAAGCCTACAAGCTTGATAGTGTCACATTTATGGTACTGGATTCCAAAATCCAGTGTACCCTTTACATATCTCAAAATTCTTTTAGCGGCTCTGCAAATGCAGTCTCGAGATGGGTTAGACATAAATCTAGAAACAAGAGATACAACATATCTGAATATCCGGTCCAGTGTTGGCGAGAAACATCAAACTCCCAACCATGCTTCGAAAGTGGTCACATCAACTTTTGGTGCTCCATCATCTTTGCTTAATTGGATCCCATGTCCAATCGGAGTTGCAACTCGGTTTGCAATGCTCCATAGCAAACTTCTTGATCATATCCTCGAGCATACTTATGTTGAGAGATGAAGATCCCTGTATCTGACTGATGAACCTCCATTCCAAGATAGTAGTGCATTAAGCCAAGATCCTTCATCTCAAATTGCGTCATCATGGAGTGTTTGAACTCCATATTCATTTTTTCATTACTACCCATAAAAATAAGATCATCCACATACAAGCAAACTATGAGGATGTCTTTACCTTGCTTTAGGTAGTAGAGTGTGGGTTCATTTTTGCTCCTGGTGAACCCATAATCTTTGAAGTACCCATCAATGCGTGAGTACCAAGCTCTTGGTGCCTGTTTAAGACCATAGAGTGCCTTCTTCAATCTGTAAACAAGGTGTTCCTTACCTTGCACTTCAAATCCCCGTGGTTGCTCAACATACACTTCTTCTGTCAAGTAACCATTGAGAAATGCACTCTTGACATCCATGTGTTGGACTTTCCATCCTTTGTGTGCAGCTAAGGCAAGAACTGTTCTGATTGTCTCCTGTCTGGCTACAGGAGCAAAAGTCTCTTCATAATCTATTCCATATTTCTGAGTAAAACCCTTTGCCACTAATCTTGCCTTATGCTTCTCAATGCTTCCATCAACATTAAACTTGGTCTTGAAGATCCATTTACAGCCAACACATTTCTTTCCTTTAGGAAGCTTCACGAGCTCCCAAGTGTCGTTGTTTTTTATAGAGGTTATCTCCTCTTTCATGGCATCTTGCCAAATCTTCTGAGTACATGCCTTCTCATAACTAGAAGGTTCAAGCTGTGCACTAGTTAACAAAGCATAGTTAACTTGATCTCCCCTAGGTTCTTTCTGGGATTCATCATCACCATACAAGTGCATACTTTCTAATCTGTGTAAAGCAGATTCCATTTCACTAGCTTGACTCCTAGTATATCTTCTTGAAAAATTTTTATCCAACATCTGAGAGGATGGATGATACTGTAAAGTTCTCTTACCTTTGGATGGAACATCAATATCCATTGGTGAGGAACTTGCCGGTCTCTATGGAGAAGGACTTGGTGAGGAAGATGAACTAGAAGAACTTGGGCTTGAAGGTGGAGATTTCTTGCCTTTCTGTGGTATCCGTTGCTACTACATTTGTTGAGAACTTGAATCATGTGACTCAACATCATCGTATATTTGGGGCTTACCCCACTCTCCCCCTTCATCAAAAATCACATCCCTTGAAACCACTATCTTTCGAGTCGTAGGATTGTAGAGTCTATAACCCTTTGTGTTTTCACAGTATCCTACAAAAATGCATGCCCGACTCTTTGGATCTAGCTTCTTTCTCAGCTCATCGGGAATGTGAGCATATGCCAATGAACCAAATACTCGAAATACTTCACATTTGGTTTCTTACCATATCGGGCTTGGTAAGGTGTCTTCCCTTTCAAACTTGAAGTAGGACTTCTGTTCAAGATGTGAACACTAGTCCTTGTTGCATCTCCCCAATATGAATTACTCAAATGCTTTGTCTCAAGCATTGATCTTGCCATCTCCACAATGGTGCGATTCTTCCTTTCTGCTACACCATTTTGTTGTGGAGTGTAGGCGATTGTGAACCGCCTCTTGATGCCATGATGTTTACAAAAATTCAAAACTGATTAGAGGAGTATTCTCCTCCTCTATCTGATCTAAGACATTTTACAGAATATCCACTCTCACTTTCAACTTTTGCTTTAAAATCAACAAAGCATGCAAATGCTTCATCCTTATGCTTCAAAAAATATATCCAACACATTCTTGTGCAATCATCAATGAAAAGTAGGAAGTAAGAGTGATTACCTAGACTCTTGGTCTGCATCGGACCACAGATGTCTGAATGCACTAACTGAAGAGGATAGCTGGCCCTCCATGCTTGTCCATGAGGAAATTTCGATCTGGCATGCTTGCCCAAGGCACACCCTTCACAGACTTCCTTACTATCTTGAATTTTGGGAAGTCCAGTCACCATTGCTTGTGAAGTTAGCATTTTCAAACTTGCTGAATTCAAATGACCATATCTCAAGTGCCATAGGACACTTGGATTGGTAATTGCAACATTTGCTAACTTATTTCCTCCTGGTTGGCCAAACTTCAAAGGGAATAATCTATTCTTTGACATTGGCACTTGTGTAATGATTCTATTACTATTGTTCTTGTCAAAAATGGTGCATTTACCCTCATCAAAAATCAACTTATAATTCTTTTCTAGCATTTGACCAACACTTAAAAGATTGTGTTGAAGATGAGGTGTGTAATAGATATCACTTACTTGCTTGATGCCTTCTTTCGTTGGAACCTCCATGGCTCCAATGCCTTCAATTGCCAATGACTTGTCATCTCCCAACCGGATGCTGGATTTGTATGAGGAGTCTAAAGTAGCAAAGAGTTCTTCTTTGCCACTCATGTGATTTGAACACCCCGTGTCCAAAATCCATGTATCATTCATATTTTGCTCTGTCTGGCCATAAGAAAGAAAGAGATTTGAGGACTCTTCCTCTTCTCCAAAATTCCCAAACTGACTGCTCTGGTTGTCGCTGCTTCCTTGCGAAGTCTTTGACCAACAATCTCGAGCATAATGGCCGGGTTTGCCACAATTGTAGCAAACTTGTTTTGATTTATCTCCTCCTTTTCCTTTGCTCGATTGTTTCCCTCTATATTGCTTCTGTCCTCCTCTATTCTGATTTCCGCCTCTCGTTGGATGATCCTCCTCTCGTTAGGAGTTCCCCCTCTTTGATTATTCCCGCCTCTGCCTCTTTGTTGACCTCTTCCACGGCCTCTACCTCTTCCTTCATGTGTGGCAAAAGCTTTGTCATCTCCTCCATAATCGGTGGTAGGAGTTTCCCGTAACCTCTCTTCATGTGAGAGAAGTGAACCAGCTTAATGCATCAAAAGACAATGTGGTTAAGTCTTTGGATTCTTCAATAATTATTGCAACAAAATTCCATTTAGGAAGAAGTGTTCTCAACACTTTCTTCACCATCATCTCTGGCTTAATATCCTCCCCTAGTGTGACCATCTTGTCGACTACGGCTTTCACTCGCACGCAGTAATCTCCGACTCTTTCATTCTCTTGCATCTTGAGATTCTCAAAATCTCGTTTCAAAGTTTGCGCTTTACCTGCTTCACTTGGTCACTACCTCTATAGCTTTCTTTTAGGGCATTCCAGGCATCTTGTGCAATTACATAAGATGCAACCCTAGGGAAGATACTTTTATCTAAGGCAACATGTATGTGATAAAGGGCGAAAGCATTATTCTTTTGTGCTTCTTTTCTAGCCTTTTTATCAGCATTAGAGAAAGCTGCCCATTCAGTAGCAGTTGGTTCAGTATAGCCTTCTTCGACTACATCCCAAAGACCTTTTCCTATCAAAAGGGTTTTCATTTTAATAGACCAATATTCATAGTCTCCTCCATTGAACTCAGGGATCGGAAGACTAGTATTGGATGCCATTACAGAATAAAAACAAACTTTATTCGAAGCAAACAAGTACTATAAAGCAGTACAAAGAGATTAATTATTCAAATCAAATCTCGCCTTTTTAGTACATTCAAGTTCTGCTTCGAAACTGCTGCTGATGATGATGATCTCAGGTTCCACTTCCTCTGGATCTTCTTCTGCTGCTTCTTCTTTGTCTTCTTCTTCTTCTTCTTCCTCTTCTTCCTCTTCCTCTTCTTCCTCTTCTGCTTCCTCTTCTTCTTCTGGTTCAGGTTCAGGAGAGCGTGGAGTATAGCTCTCACTCGATTCAGCTACCGGTACACCTGGTGTGTAACTGGCACTTGATCGTACATCCGAAACAAATTGCTCAGTCTCGGACTCTTCAATCCTCTTTTCGAAGATATTGTCTTCTAAATCTGCCTCGTACCCTGAATCCGGCTTCCTCAGGTGATCAATCACCTGATTTTCCAGCTGACAAAACACTGTACGGAGACTTGTTCGTCGAACCCTTTCATCAAAGGATTTCGGTGTCTCTCGTCTCAAAATCGAGAGCAGTGCATTATAGCACCCCTCAGACCGGAACATCTAACATTTCACGGGCAGATTAATTCTTTTTTCAAAAAAGGCTCTTCAAACAAGGCTTTAAAATTTTTCTAAAGTTTTAAAAAAAATTTAATAAATTTTTATATTTTATTTAAATTATCTTTTAAATTAATTATTAAAAAGATAATGTTAAATAAATATATAATTTAAATTTATTAAATAATTTTAAAACTTTAAATAAAAAATTAAAACCTTAAAAAAAATTTAATTTTTTTTTTACCTTTTTGTCACGCGGGTGATTCGACCCCGTGACCTCCTCGAGCACGGCGGCGAGCTTTGCCGCTACACCACGGCAGATGGCTGAAAAAAGACAGGGCTTCTGCCCTTTTAACTTCCTCGACGACAAAAATTTTAATTTTTTTTTTTTTTTTCTTGCGCGTAGATCTGGCGGGATTCGACCCGCGTCCGCCTCCCTGCTAGCGGACAGGCGTGGCCGTTGGGCTACGTCCCTTGGATGGCTCAAGTGTGAGACGCGGCAATTTAAAGACGGGGGGGCGGATTTAAAAAAAAAAAACTTTCGATGTTTTTATCCCACATGCGCCCGGAGATGGGCGCGATAAGGGTTTTTAACCCTTAACTCGCACAATTGACTTCGACTGCCTTCGGGCAGTCGATCCTCAACCACTCTTGTTTTACCGCCACTTTGACCAATGCCGAATCGCCACGTGGCAAAATTTTGTCCAATCACCTGCTGCCACGTGTCCTCGCCAGCCCCTCTGCCAGCTCAGCTGCCATGTTAGTCGCCTCGATCCGTGTGCTGCCCAGTCAGCACCTAGCCGTTGCCACGTCTGCTCTTCTATCGCCACGTGTCGTGTCCAGTCACCTCAGGATCCGAGCCGATCCTGCTCGTGATCCTCGTCCTCTACGCCTGCCTCGAAGACCGTGCCCGCCTCGGGAACCATGCCTTGCAGGTCAGACCTAGACTGTCGTGTGCCTCGGGATCCATGCCCGAACTGGCACAACAATGGCTCTGATACCAGATATGTAAAATGTTCAACAACACGCAGCAGAAAATAAATTAATTTAAAACTTTATTGCATTATTCTCCAACAACATCAACATTACAAATTCTAATGTATATATAAGTAAGGGATAGGGAGAAAGTCGGCAGAGAGAGATAAGGGGAAAATGGAGGGATAAGGAAGGATAAGGAAGTTGGAGGGATAAGGGGAAAGAAGGGATAACGGAGGGATAAGGAGGAAATGGAGGAGGGAATATAGGAGAGGAGTTAGGGAAAATGGCCGACAGAAATTGCCGACAAAAATTGCCGACAAATGTAGGGAGTTTTCACACTTAGGCTTAGAAAAGAGATTTTTCTAAGCCACTTTCGAAGCAACCCTATTCACACTTGCAACACTATCTTCCTAGGAATCTCAAATCTTGTCAATATGTGCTCTTCTAAAAACTTGATGACCACTTTTGTAGTGGATTTATTGAGAGGTGTTGCTTCTACCTACTTGGTAAAATAGTCTTTTGCTATAATGATTCACCAATAACCTCCAGAAGAATTGGGGTTAATCTCATCAATGAGATCTATTCTCCATTGAGTAAAAGGAGCTTCCACAATCACTAGCTTCAAGGACATGGCTAGAAAATTCTTATTTCCTACAAAAATATGATATTTATGACAACTTCTAACAAACTGGTAAACATCGTTAAATATGGAGGGCCAATAATAACCAACTCTCATGATTTTATGAGCAGTAACCTTTGGAGAAAAGTGGCCTCCATAAAAACTAGAATGATATTCTTTTAGCACTTGAGGGACTTATTTCTCAAAAAAATAGAGAAGCAACACACCCTATAGATGCCTCCAATACAATCTACCTTCCTGAATGTAGTATTTTTGAGTTAATTGCTTATGGATCTTCTTTTGTTTTTGGATATATCTTCTGGAAATGACAAGTTTTGAAGGTAAAACACAATGCTATCATACCACTAGCAATCAAAATAATTTTTTTAGCTTCTTGTTATTTATCTACTACAATAGTGTTATTCATAACATCCACTTCTTTGTTAGCTATATACTTTGCCAATACTTGTACTCTCACCATCTACACTACTTTGAATCCCACATCATACTATAGTAATTTAGCCATCCACCTTGCAAAATTGCCTAAAGGTTCAGTCTGAGTGAAAACATCTTTAACAACAATGTAAGACATACATGCTATTACCTTCTTGGATCCAAAAATGCACTTGAAATGATCTAAAGTTTTGATTAATGCATAAGGTTGTTTTCCTAGCAAGGAAAAATTCAGTTGAGCACCCTTCAATCCTGTGCTCACAAAGGCTATAGGCCTTTCATTTTTCTCTTCATCTTGTTGAGCTAGAACTGCAACAACAGTGTGTTCTGAAGTAAATGAGTAGATTTTGAAATCTTTGGAGTAATCAGGGTGGTTCAATATTGTATCCTTAGTAATTGCATCTTTAATCTTTTGAAAAGTTGTATTTTCCTCTGTCCACCTTATTTCTTCATTTTTCTTGATCATGTCATTTGTTGGCTTGGAAATCTAAGCAAAATCGGGGACAAACATCCTAATAAAGTTAATATTTCCAAATAATGATCTAATTCCATTAAGATTCTTAGGAGGGGGAATTTTAGTAATGGCTTCTACTCTTTGTGGATCAATGCTAATCCCATCTTTTGAAATAATATGCCCAAGCAGTTTACTTTGTGTGGCCCCAAACACACATTTTCTAGGATTCAAAGATAATCTAAACTCCTTGCACCTATCAAACACTTGAGTTAGGTGTGCAAAATGATCTTCAAGATTTTTGAAAAAACTATAATGTCATCAAGATATACTACCACTATCTTGAACATCATTCCTTTAAATGCAACATCCATTGCTCTCTGAAATGTTGCCCCTACATTCATCAATCCAAAGGGCATCCTAAGATATTCAAATTTTCCCAATGGTGTAGTGAAAGTTGTTTTGTGTCTATATTCTAGATTCACTACAACCTGATTATAACCTAAAAAGCCATCCAATAAAGATATTCTTGATGATCCAACCACTACTTGAAGCAACTACTCCATATTTGGGAGTGGATAGTTGTCTTTAAGAGAGCTTTATTCAAATTTCTTGAAATCTACGCAAAGCCTGATCTCATCTTTCTTCTCTCTAATTGGAACAAGATTTGTCAACCAAGAATAAAATCTCACCTTCTTGATTATCTTGGTATCCAATAACTTCTACACTTATTTTTGCATAATTGGATGCAAAGTGGGATTGAAATTTCTTTGTTTTTGCCTAAAAGGCTTGGTATCCTTCTGAAGGGGTATTATATGAGTCATTACCTTTGTATTGAAGGTCTTCGGATCTTCATAACTCCAAGCAAAAGTATCCATGTTCTTTTTAAATAATTTGATATATTGTTTCTTCTCTTTTCCTAACAGAGCTTTATTGATCCTAACAATCTTGGGCTCTTCTTCTATTCTAATATTAACTTCATATACTTTAGATTCTTGGACCAGAGGTTTATATGCTCGATCAAAGTCATCAAACAAGCTCTCTAAAGATACCAACCCCATAGGAATCCTATTGGTCTTTAGTTGTATGACTTTTTTGGGCTCTCCATTAACATCCTTCAGTTTTTCTTCATCATAAATAATATCAGAAAATTCATTTTGCATAGTCATAAAATCATTAATGTCTATATCATCATGAAAAACTTGTAAATATACCACATTATCAGGGATAAATGGCTTATAAATAGATATGACCTTTCCATAAACCAAGTGTCTATCTCCAAGTTTTCTGCTCCAGAAGCATTAATGGCCAAAAGATTAACATTGTGATTATGTGCTCTAGGAATAAATTGCATATCAAAAGCCCAAGAATCTATCTATTTCATCCAAAACTGCTTGCTTATATTGCTTTAATCTAGGGTGCTTTGTTTTATATTTTCCTTTGATTTGTTGAATTATCAGCTCAACATCCCCACTAACTTTATGGTAATTAATACCCAATTCCTTAGTTTTTCTTAGCCCTAGTAATAAAGCTTCATACTCTACAACATTATTTGTACAAGGAAATTCTAACCTGTATGGTTTGCCAAGATAGCTACCATTGATGTCTGTCAATAGTACTCCAGATCCTACTCCTGCTTTAGATTTTGCCCCATCAAAGGTCATAGTCCATAACTCAAAAGTTAGAATTGCATCAGTTTTTGCATCTGCTTCATCCTTCAGTTTTGGATTCATATTCTCAGCATCAGGTACTTCCAACAAGAAAGGAGAATGCCAAATAGAATAAATCCCCATGTATTTTTCCTCAACAGAATTCATGACATTAACCATATTATCATTAGGATATATGAATTCAACTAAATACCTATTGAAGGATTCTTTTTTCAATATCACTTTTTCTTTACCCTACATTAGAGTAGTGGCATATGACCAATCTAACTGAATAGTACCACCTAGTTGCTCTGCCCAATGCCTAGAGAGTAAGATATAAAATAAAGGGCCCACATATACAACTACAACATCCATCACCACTCCTTTCTTAGGATATTGTTCAAGATGGACAAGAATCCCAGTGATGATACCTACACAAGGTACTCTCTTGTTATCCATTATAGAAATAGGGGGATGCTCTTTCTGACAAATCAAGCCTAACTGATTAGCTACTTTTGATATTACATTCATGGAAGCACCACTATCAAGCATGCAATTATGAATACTATGTTGGTCCCCATAGCCTGATGTATACCTTAGTGAGATGTAAAATGACTTAGCTAAAGATGGGGCTCTGACTGCATTATTCATAAGGCCTATGGGGTTTTGAGGATTTCCTCCTGTCTGATTAGTTAATTCGAAGGCTCTACATACCTGATCATGATACTTTAGAATAGTCATTAATTTCCCAAAAGTGATGTTAACATTTTTCTTGGCAACCTCTATACCAAGATCAAACCGATATTTCTTATCATCAATTCCTTTTCTAGTTTTCTGATTAACCAAGTCATTTTGCTGCTTTTGGATAATTTCCTCTACATCAGACTCTTAAGGACTCATTTGTAACTTCATTTGATTCATCCTTTTTTGTGAAATAACTCTTGTATATTTCTCCTTTTGTGTAGACCCCTCATCAACTTTGTCCTCCACTATTCTATTTCTGAGATTGATAGCATGTATTCGTTCTAAAGACTCAACCTCTTCTATTGTAGGTATAAGCTTTCCTTGCTTCACTCTATCAAATCCGATATTAGAAGGCTCACTTGAGGTTGATATCTCTCCAAAGACTAAGGCTCTTTACTCAAGATTACTAGCACATATGTCCATGTCCCTTTCAAATTCCCTGCTCTTTGATTTCATCCTCCTGAGTCCAACATTCATTAATTCTAATATTCATCTTTAGATTCAACATTTAAATTAACATTAGAATGTATACTTAGATAAATACCACAATCAACAAGGTTATGTGGTGCATCACAAGTAAATCAATAAAAGGGATGATCTGGTGCTATATTATTTTATGGCATGGGGTTTGGAACAAAATCTAGATCTCTCTCTACTTCTTTCTTTTTCCAATTTCCATTTTGATTCAGGTTTCCCTATTCATTTCCATTGTTATTCCAGTTTCTATTAAAATTCATTTTGAAATGAGATTTTTTATCTTCCTATTGTCTATTATTACCTTGTGAATTTTATGTACTATTGTATTTGCCTTTTTCAAGTCTAGCCAACCTGTTATTCAAAGTAGTAAACATCTCACTCAACTGATTAGATATTTTGTTCATAGGATCCTGATTTGTTTTCTTAGGGATAGAGAACTCAACCTTATTGGGCTTCCTTTCAGGTTGATTAGGCTCTAAATAGTGTATTTTCATCTCACATTATCAATCATATGTCTCTCTATTTCAATAGCCATTTTCATACATATATTAATGGTAGCTACTGCTTGTTGTCTCAGCTCATAACTAAAATCTCCAGGAAAACCATTTTTGTAGAAATAAATGGATTGATCATCATTTGGCCTTAATGCTATTGGAATCTTATTTTTGTTCTTAAAGAATATTCTATTAAAATCTTCCACTGATTCATTTTCTTACTTTTTCATGGTAGCAAATTATATCAATAAGGACTATTCATTCTTCCTCCCTCCATATTTTCTAAGGAAAGTGTGCTCTAGCTCTTGAAAATTATTGATAGTACCAGCTCCAAGGCTGTTGAACCATTCTTGAGCATCCTTCTCTAAAGTTTGAAAGAAAAATATAAGGACATCTTCATCATCCGCCTCAAGACTATCCATGACATATAGAAAATCCCTAACATGATATTCACCAATGATAATATTGTTCCCTTGAAATTTAGGTAAGTACTTATGATCTTTACCAAGGAGAGGATTTAAATTTGCAAGTAAAATAAAAGCTCTATATCTATTGGTCCTCCACTGATTAACATTAGCATTGGCATTTTGATTAACATTTTTATTTACATTGACATTTTGATTTGCATTAGGATCTGCCATACTCACTACAATTTGATTCACTATAGGTACTTGGTTTACAGTAGGAGAAGACTAATTGAAACCAAGATTCAGGATAGAAACAAAAATAGTATGAATTGGAATTGAATATTTTCTATGAAACTTGAAGAATACCTCAGGATTTTTCACTCCAGCAAGCACTTCTTTACCACTTCTTATGAACGCTGGATCCAACTCCTCATTTGATTTTTAAAATTTTGATTTCATTCAGAGTTGACAGTACAAATGTACAAAGAAAGAGCAAGATCTTCAACAATACTTGGGCCAAGATTGCTCAACCTGATATTCACTCAACTCTCACAAATTTCACTCTAGGAGAGATTGAGAAATACAAAACACACAATAATACTAAGCCACCAAAAACTATTGGCTGACTGCTGCCACACAAAAAGTTATAGAATCGTCCCCAACAACGGTGCCAAAAATTGTTGAGGGAAATTGTTGCACCCTTAATAGATTTGTCATGTTGCAAGACTTCCTTGATCCAATCAACATTGTGGATTCTGGTGGATCCACCTCTTTAACTTAGGAAAATATTATCCTAAGACTCTAGATAGACCTAGCAAGGTAAGGAAACCCCAGAGGTGAACTTACAATATTTTTTATATGCTCATGCTCATCCAAATTTGTAAAAATGAAATAAAATTACAACATAAAATTTGACCAATTTTGAAAGTAACTCCTATCTAGTACTTCAATTTGTAGACCGATGCCTTATCCATTGGGAAATTGTAGCCAAAATTAAAATATGATGAAGATAGAAGGGGGAGAAGATAAAACTGAGCCAATCACATCCATTCAAATAATGTAACAAAAATGATTCAACATGTCAGCAAAAGAAGACACCATTTACACATTCAAATGATGTAACATGTAAATGGGAGAAAACACAAAATTGTACATAGAACTACTGAAAGGGGAAATATAATTGCATTAAACAATAGATCGTTACAATGGGAGTCTGATCAGAATAACTAGATCTCACTGAACCAGTACAAACAAATTCTCCATTCAAATGATGCAATAGAGAACTGCAATTATTTTTTCAAATGATGTAATAAAGAGCCTCCTAACTTCCAGTCTCAGCCACTGGAAATGATCTCTGTAAACTGGGTACCCCCTCAGCAAAACTTGCACAATAATGGGGATGGAAAAAGGGTGACTAGACAAGACACACATTGGAAAATACAACCGACAAGGATGGGCACACTGGTATAGCTCTTGCAAAATTACTGTGTAAAAAATTAATGATTTTTTTTGTTGCAACAACTCTCATATAGCCTGCAAATTGGTTCTCATTCAAATCTCGATAATGGTCCATAATTATGAAAACTGCAACTGTTTCTATGATAGCCTATAACTGCAACTGTCTTCATGATGATCCATATTATTAATTGTGCTTATAGTGGTTCTTATTTGTAGTGTGGTAGTGGTCTTAGTTGGTCAAAAATACCTATTATATAAAGCTTGATAATAATAATCTTTTATAACTACAATTACCAAAGTTGAATGATGGCCTCCCACTATCTCTTAATTGGATCTTGAAAATGGTCCATAATAGCCTATCTTTCGGATGGCATAATTTTTGATCCGACTGTTGGATCAGCTTGAAATTTTACGTGGGGCTAGATAAAGAGGAGTACAATGTCGTGGTAAGTTTTCTTTGTAAGTCTTGAATATTTTACAATGTGTTATCAAGCCCTAATTTCTTTATCTAGTGCCCTAAAAATGGGATTTAGTGTTTTTTAGAAAAACTGAAAGAAAGAAAGTTTGGAATTTAACAAATTTTTAGACATGAATAGGTGTTGATATTTTCTAAGAGGCCTAATATGGTAAATGCAATAATGTATGTTAATTTTTGGGGCTATCCGGGATTTTTTGGTGTCTTACTAAAAATAGGGTAGCTTTTGGCCAAAAATAGCAAATTTCCCAAAATAGTATTTTTTTTTTTAAAGAGGAGGGTGCAAAGTCAAGTTGGATCTTGAGGATCCAACACCTTCATTAATCTATCTAGCCATTTTTACATAACAAAGTGCTATTATATTGGATATCGAAGAGCTCACAACCTTCAAAGCAACAAAGTGTTGTTAGATTTTCACCACAAAGTTTTAAAGCCTCGTTTGCATCTTTTCTCTATGGAAAGCATGTCAATGGATTCCCTTGGAGTTTGAAGATCACATTCACATCCTTTGTGCCATCCAACAACCTTGTTTCAGTGATAATTATCATAATTAAGTTGTTCTTCATGAGCGCACCCTTGGACATCAATTCCCTAGATCAACCTTGGCATTGCCCTGCATTGGTTACAAAGAATTTGCTCACAGTTCAGCGACCGTCTTGCCCTAAGATGGCCCACAGGTGCCACCATCCTACTCAGGGATGACCAGTAGGCCAGACCGCTCTACATAAGGATAGTCTCTTGAAAATATCTATTTTACCTATTTTTTGTTTGCAGTAGATTTAACAGTATTTCAATTACTAGCTAGCATAGTTAGATTTCAATTTTATGCATATGTTTACTGTATTTCAACTTTATTTATAATTTCTTTATTATGGGTAATGGACCTTATCTTGAAAGGCTCTTCAAATACTATTAATATATTTTGAGTTTCTTTATGTGCTGAATACAGGTTCTTCCAAGGAAATTACAACATAAAGATTCGTCTATTGCTATCATACATTGCAGAGGTCATAAGAAACTCCTCTCCAAATCAATTTGTAGGATTGAAGAAGATTTTGCATATTACATCCAAAGGATCATTATTATAATCATTGTATCATGAAAGGTAGCACATCCCTAAGAGGGATTTTATTGTAATCTTATGAAAAAGAATGGATATAATTGTTAATAAAAGGACACCATCTTTCATATTATACATACCTTGTTCTTGATCTTGTGATTTCATTGTTATTGCTATCTTTCATGTTTATGTGCTTGGATGTACTATTTTGGTGACTTACTAAAAATAGGGTAGCTTTTGGCCAAAAATAACAAATTGCCCAAAATAGTATTTTTTTTTTAAAGAGGGGGGTGCAAACTCAAGTTGGATTTTGAGGATCCAACACCTTTATTAATATATCTAGCCAATTTTACATAACAAAGTGCTATTAGATTGGATATTGAAGAGCTCACAACATTCAAAGCAACAAAGTGCTGCTAGATTTTCACCACAAAATTTCAAAGCCTCATTTGCATATTTTCTCTATGGAAATCATGCCAATGGATTCCCTTCAAGTTTGAGGATCACATTCACATCCTTTATGCCATCTAACAACCTTGTTTCAGTGATAATTATCGTAATTAAGTTGTTCTTCATGAGCGCACCCTTGGACATCAATTCTCTAGATCAACATTGGCGTTGCCCTGCATGGGTTACAAAGAATTTGCTCACAGTTCAGCGATCGTCTTGCCCTAAGATGGCCCATAGGTGCCACCATCCTACTCAGGGATGACCAATAGGCCAGACCGCTCTACACAAGGACAATCTCTTGAAAATATCTATTTTCCCTATTTTTTGTTTGCAGTAGATTTAACAGTATTTCAATTACTAGCTAACATAGTTAGATTTCAATTTTATGCATATGTTTACTGTATTTCAACTTTATTTATAATTTCTTTATCATGGGTAATGGACCTTATCTTGAAAGGCTCTTCAAATACTATTAATATCTTTTGAGTTTATTTATGTGTTGAATACATGTTCTTCCAAGGAAATTACAACATAAAGATTCATCTATTGCTATCATACATTGCAGAGGTCACAAGAAACTCCTCTCCAAATCAATTTGTGGGATTGAAGAAGATTCTACATATTACATCCAAAGGATCATTATTGTAATCATTGTATCAAGAAGGGTAGCACATCCCTAAGAGGGATTTTATTGTAATATTATGAAAAAGAATGGATATCATTGTTAATAAAAGGATACCATCTTTCATATTATACATACCTTGTTCTTGATATTGTGATTTCATTGTTATTGTTATCTTTCATGTTTATCTGCTTGGATGTACTATTTTGGTGACTTACTAAAAATAGGGTAGCTTTTGGCCAAAAATAACAAATTTCCCAAAATAGTATTTTTTTTAAAGAGGGGGGTGCAAACTCAAGTTGGATTTTGAGGATCCAACACCTTCATTAATCTATCTAGCCAATTTTACATAACGAAGTGCTATTAGATTGGATATCAAAGAGCTCACAACCTTCAAAGCAACAAAGTGCTGCTAGATTTTCACCACAAAGTTTCAAAGCCTCATTTGCATATTTTCTCTATGGAAAGCATGCCAAGGGATTCCCTTGGATTTTGAAGATCACATTCACATCCTTTATGCCATCTAACAACCTTGTTTCAGTGATAATTATCGTAATTAAGTTGTTCTTCATGAGCGCACCCTTGGACATCAATTCCCTAGATCAACCTTGGCGTTGCCTCGCATTGGTTACAAAGAATTTGCTCCTAATTCAGCGATCGTCTTGCCCTAAGATGGCCCACAGGTGCCACAATCCTACTCAGGGACAACCAATAGGCCAAACCGCTCTACACAAGGTCAGTCTCTCAAAAATATCTATTTTTCCTATTTTTTGTTTGCAATAGATTTAACAGTATTTCAATTACTAGCTAGCATAGTTAGATTTCAATTTTATGCATATGTTTATTGTATTTCAACTTTCTTTATAATTTCTTTATCATGGGTAATGGGACTTATCTTGAAAGGCTCTTCAAATACTATTAATATCTTTTGAGTTTCTTTATGTGCATAATACAGGTTCTTGCAAGGAAATTACAACATAAAGATTCATCTATTGCTATCATACATTGCAGAGGTCACAAGAAACTCCTCTCCAAATCAGTTTGTGGGATTGAAGAAGATTCTACATATTACATCCAAAGTATCATTATTGTAATCATTGTATCATGAAGGGTAGCACATCCCTACGAGGGATTTTATTGTAATCTTATGAAAAAGAATGGATATCATTGTTAATAAAAGGACACCATCTTTCATATTATACATACCTTGTTCTTGATCTTGTGATTTCATTGTTATTGCTATCTTTCATGATTATGTGCTTAGATGTACTATTTTGGTGACATACTAAAAATAGGGTAGCTTTTGGCCAAAAATAATAAATTACCCAAAATAGTATTTTTTTTAAAAGAGGGGGTGCAAACTCAAGTTGGATTTTGAGGATCCAACACCTTCATTCTATCTAGCCAATTTTACATAAGGAAGTGCTATTACATTGGAGATCGAAGAGCTCACAGTCTTCAAAGCAACAAAGTGCTGCTAGATTTTCACCACAAAGTTTCAAAGCCTCATTTGCATCTTTTCTCTATGGAAAGCATGTCAATGGATTCCCTTGGAGTTTGAAGATCACATTCACATCCTTTGTGCCATCCAACAACCTTGTTTCAGTGATAATTATCGTAATTAAGTTGTTCTTCACGAGCGCACCCTTGGACATCAATTCCCTAGATCAACCTTGGCGTTGTCCCGCATCGGTTACAAAGAATTTGCTCATAATTCAGTGATCGTCTTGCCCTAAGATGGCCCATAGGTGCCACCATCCTACTTAGGGACGACCAATAGGCCAGACTGCTCTACATAAGGACAATCTCTTGAAAATATCTACTTTCCCTATTTTTTGTTTGCAGTAGATTTAACAGTATTTCAATTACTAGCTAGCATAGTTAGATTTCAATTTTATGCATATGTTTACTGTATTTTAGCTTTCTTTATCATTTCTTTATCATGGATAATGGGCCTTATCTTGAAAGGCTCTTCAAATGCTATTAATATATTTTGAGTTTCTTTATGTGCATAATACAGGTTCTTGCAAGGAAATTACAACATAAAGATTCATCTATTGCTATCATACATTGCAGAGGTCACAAGAAACTCCTCTCTAAATCAGTTTGTGGGATTGAAGAAGATTTTGCATATTACATCCAAAGGATCATTATTGTAATCATTGTATCAAGAAGGGTAGCACATCCCTAAGAGGGATTTTATTATAATCTCATGAAAAATAATGGATATCATTGTTAATAAAAGGACACCATCTTTCATATTATACATACCTTGTTCTTGATCTTGTGATTTCATTGTTATTGCTATCTTTCATGTTTATGTGCTTGGATGTACGATCTTTTTCATATCTACACTTATCCTTGAGCAACTACTTTCCTCATTCATATAGTTGAGCAATCCCTTACTTTAGAGCAAAACTCCAATCTTGATTTTCCAATTGGCATAATTTGATCAATTCAATAGGGACACATGTTGATGCATTATATCCCTACCAAAATATAGTCTTCTACATGTAGTTACAACTAAAAATACTGCTTCTAATGAAAACAACTCAAAAAAATTTATGATTTGAAAAAATAAACTCAAAATCCTTTCATCTGCAAAAGTTATTACCCTAAAAGTTTGGCCAAACAATTGGACAAAATACAACCAAAAACTTTTTAAAAATCAAGAAATTTAATTATACCTTCAACAAATAAGAGGCTATGACATGTCATTGAATGGGTGATTAAGGGGATACCAACTAAACACTAACTACTCTACCACTAGGGTAGTGTAATAATAATTCAACTATAACCGATTGTTGTTAAACTATGTAAGGGGGTGCCACTAGGATGCTGACTATGTAGGCCACTAGATAGGATATCAATGAATCACAATATACCATGTGTCAGTTTCTCAAGCTAAGATCAATTAATATTTCATCATGTCTACCATTGATTATGCGAGGAATAAAATAGTGTTTTTATAAGCTATTGATTTTTAATTAGTTGATTGGCGAAATCAGAATGCAGAGGCTTACGACTAGTTACAACGAAGGTTGTGGCTAGCTAGGGTGAATGTAAAGCTCAATGAGCAAAGATCAATATTAATAAGGGTGGGCTTGTAGAGGCTGCAACCAGCTAGGACGAAAGTAGGATGCGAAGGCTACGACCATCTACAACAAACATGGAGGCTATGTCCAGTTAGGGCGAACACAAAGGTTATGGCAAGCACAACAATGGACATGGGCAGTATGTGGTGAGCTACAACTAATGCAAAGGTTATGACAAGTACAATAATGGATATGAGAAGCATACGACGAGCTATAGTGAATGCATAGACTACGGTAGCAAGCACAACAATGGACATGGGTAAGAAGGCTCCTACAGAGATGCGAAGGCAAGCAAGGGTGAAGTTCACAGGAAACCAAAAGATTATAAGAAGCACCAGCAGTCGTAATACGGGTTGGATGAACCATCCATTGTGTGTAAACCCTAACTCTTCAGTAAGAATAAATATATCTAAAGGATCTTTGGGTTCTCAAGTGGATGAAACTCTACCCTCTATCAAGATTTTGGAGGATGAATTTGGGTTGGATCTGATTGATTATGAAGCCCGAACAATTATCTACAAACTTAAGGGCAAAAGACCAATAATATATCATTGCACCATATTAATATATATTATTAAAAAATATAGGAAGTAAAAGGGGATGCATATTCTTGTTTTTTTGACTTCAATAAGACATTTAACATAGCATAGAGTAGGATGCAAAACCAGGCATACAAAAAAACTAGTATAGTAGTCCATAGCCCATATAAAGAGGTTTGGGCCAAAACTAGGATATAAGAAGGTCTCTCAAAATGTCTATAAGTAATAGAGTAAAACAAGTATGTTTGCTGTCTAACTTTATATATGTCAATAAGTTAGAACAATGGCTAAATATGTGCAAAGAATAAGCTTTCTAGCTAGGCAATTATATGGTAAAGTTGATTTTCTATTTAGACAATCTCACTTTGATGACAAGGGCAACACGAGGATTAAAAAAACATTTAAATACCTTAAAACACTTTTGTGAGAAGTTGGCAAGTAAGTACTAACAAAATAAAGATAATATTTTTTACCAATGAAAAGAAAAGAAAACAATTAATCATCTAATTTGAAAGGTGTATTATAAAAGAAGTAACAAAATATAAGTATCTTGATGTAGATTTCAATGATAAACTTAATTAGACAACAAGCAGATTGAAAAGAATATTGAGAGGCTAGAGAGCACTCTTTGCATTGTAAAACAAATGTAGGGATTAAAATTGTGGAATTAGAAGACCATTCAAAATTTATTTAAATTGTCGATAATTCTAATTCTACTTTATGGGAGTGAAAGGAAAGAAAAGATTTTAATTACATTCGCGAGACCCAAACATGGCCTATGAGACCCCAAATATGGAAGCACAAGTTATTCAAATCATATGACCATTAATATCCTTGAGAAGGTTGTTCAATCTGCTGTTGATTTGGGTTAGCAACTCCCCAATTCAAAATAACTCTATCATAGACCCTTTTCCAAACATTTATTTGTATTTGCTACGAATGTCAATTTTCGAAAAACTTGGGCATTCATTTATGAAATGTTCCTCTGTCTCTATTGCCCCTATGTTGCATAGAGTACATATCCTTTCTTCCCATTGTTCTTTGGGCGTTGTCCATCTCCTTGTTTCACATCTAAGCCTATGAGAGCTAGTCCTTATTTGAGCAATGAGTATATTTTCCCTCCACTTGATTTCAACGCTTATATATATTTTTTCCTTGTGGTCATATGTTGGGTTAAACTTTGCAATATAATATTGTCTTTTCTTGCTTGCATTTTTCTACATTCCACTTCTAAACTTTTCATTCACATTGTTTTTTATCTTTATTGAAATTTAGGCATTCATTTATGTTGATTTCCCAACGTTTCATCCATTTCCAATTTTGTTTCATCCATGTTTTCTTCCGCCTATGCAACTCTTCGTCCTTAACTACCCTAAGCCATTTGTTGTTTTTCATGTTTTTTGTTTTTTTTTCAAGTAACATAACAACTTGGTCATAGCAATTGCCTCTAAAAGGAACATTCCAGTTTCAGCTAGAATAATTTCATAAGGGACTATGGCCTTAATTCTAAGAAAATTTGTAATTAGACATTTTTGAATCGTTTTTCATGTTTTTTTATTTTTTTTCAAGTAACATAACAACTTGGTCATAGCACTTGCCTCTAAAGGGAACATTTTAGTTTTAGCTAGAATAATTTCATAAGGGACTATGGCCTTAATTCTAAGAAAATTTGTAATTAGATGTTTTTGAATCCTTTCTATTTGCCTCCATTTTGTATTTGTCGTGCCACTAGCCCACACCTCGTAGCCATACAACACAATCGGTGTGACAAGTAGACCAAATAAGACCTTGGTGGTCTTCCAGCCCCACAACTCGGTATTCCTACACCAATTTTGAAATGCATATAGCGCTCTCCAGCCACTTAGAGTTCTTTTCATTGTACATGTATTCCAATTGAGCTTGTCATGAAAGTCTATGCCTAGGTATTTGTATTCTACCACTACCTCAAGAGGTTCTCCTGCAAACAAAAATTCAACATATTGCTTCTTATTTTTTGCTGAAAAAATCATGATTTTTGTTTTTCTCATGTTCACCTGCATCCCAACTTCCTTACAAAAGAGTTATAGAGCCTAAAGGTGATCTTCTAGATCTTTAGTTGTTTCAGCAGCAAGAATTACATCATCTGCATACATGAGGAGTTTTACCACATATTTGGCTAAGTGCACACCCTCTCCCCCAAATTTATTTATCCATTATTCTAACTTGTCAATGTACAATCCAAATAATGTTGGAGATAGAGAGCAACCTTGTTTGACGCCTATGTCACTCCTAAAACATTCAGATAATCCTTCCTGCATTCTGATTCTAGCCTATACATGCTCATATAATTAGTGAACTCTGTCGTGTAGTGAATTGGAACCTCTAGCTCTTCCATTTTGCTCCATAATTTTTTCCTTGGTATTATGTCAAATACCTTTTTGAAATCTACAAAATAGCATTAAGCCTCATCTTTTTTGAAGTATGGGCTAATAATAAATCAAATTTGAAATAGAGGCAAATAAAAAAATCTAAAAATATATTAATTACCAAAATATTCACAAATAAAAGCTTTAATTTCACAAAATATTCATGGTAAAAATAATACTTTTTCTATAAAAGTAGTCTCAATAAATTATTTTTAAGATATGTGAAAAAGATTGAACAGATGAATCACCTCTTGTTGTACTTGATATTTGAATTTGAATTTGTATTAATGTCCATAGGTGACCAAAAGAGGTCAATAGGACTGTAAAATAGGACATATACAAAGCAACGGGAAGGCACTCCAGAGAAAATAAAGTAAAAAAAACAGTAAACAGGATGACATATGATATACAAGATTTGTGGATCAAGGATTACTCCCAACATTCGAGGCTGAAGAGAAGTGAGTGATGTAAGAGTTGGAGGTCGTCGTAGATGTTCTTTGTTGGAGTCGATGATGAGTTGATCTTGTTGTATATTTGTGATCACCCTGGCGCTTCCTGGTCGCAACCTTTGGAGGTTGGAAGAATGAAGTGATAAGTCTGGATCCTGTTATCTTTTACAAATTGTTCTAACTAGTTCTTTCTTGAAATTGAATAATTCTTGGATGAAAAGGGCAATGCATCTCTGATCTTCATAATTAATCCAAGATTTTAGTGTATGGGTGTCTTTGAATAAGCAATAATATCTACCTCGTATCTCGTAGTAGACAGGACAAGTGAAAATGAAATGCTCCTCGGATTCCACATCAAGACTGCATAATCTGCAAATACGCTGATCTCTGGGGAGGTGATGATCTGTCTCAATATGCAGTTGGTGGGAGCAAACTCGTAGCTGAGCTAGAGGAAACTTGAGGTTGTGTGACATCTGTATCAAGTTATATTTTGGAGTAGTGATCAATCCATTATCTAGTTGGAGATAAAAGTGAGAGTAATGGAGCAGTTTTGGTGAAAGAGGTTCCTTTGGATCAGTCCAAGTAGTTTTTATATATGCTAAGTAAATCTCATATTGAATATCCTTATTGGAGTATGGTGCATTGATTGATGCTTTAGTAGGAGGAGGTCTCATGATGTCTAGGCCAAGAGATTGAAGTAGAGTAGTAGTCTGAGCATACCAGCAATTTCTGACCCCTTGATTTGCCAACTGTATTGAGGATTGTAGTGCTAAATATGGATATTTTCTCATGTCCGACATATAATGAAGTCTACATAATAAAGAGACAACAAGAAATATTGCTGGTATAATAAATGAAATAAAAATTCACCTAAAAATAGGCTATGAATGTATCGTAGTAAACCCCGTGTTCAAGGTCTAGAATATATAAATATTTTAAAGATTATTAAAAAAATTGGTAACGTTAAGAATGGGCTGTCTCTATAGATTATTAGAAAAATTGGTAACGTCATGAATGGGTTATTTCTGTAGATCATTAGAAAAATCCATGAATGGGCTGCCTTTACAAACCATAAGCCCACTGGGTAAAAGCATAATCAATTAGACCTCGACCTTCTAGGGCATCGAACTCGGGTAGCTAACCTTTACAAATTGTAAGCCCACTGGGTAAAAATCGGTAACGTCATGAATGGGTTTCCATGAATGAGCTGCCTTTACAAACTGTAAGCGCACTAGGTAAAGCACAGTCAATTGGACCTCGACCTTCTAGGGCATTGAACTCAGGTAGCCAACCTCTACAAATCGTAAACCCATTGGGTAAAAATCGGTAACTTGATGAATGAGTTGCCTTTATAGATTATTAAAAAAATCCATGAATGAGCTGCCTTTACAATCCATAAGCCCATTGGGTAAAGCACAATCAATTGGACCTCGACCTTCTAGGGCATCGAACTCGGGTAGCCAACCTCTACAAACCGTAAGCCCACTGGGTAAAGCATAGTCAATGGGACCCCGACCTTCCAGGGCATCAAACTCGGGTAGCCAACGACAAACATTCCTAACCCTCCAGGGCATCGAACTTGGGTAGACATTCCCAACCCTCCAAGACATCGGACTAGGGTGGCCAACAGGCAGACATTCAGCTGCTATATCTAGCCTATCCCCTTATAAATAATAAGTAATTTGAACCTTGAACCTCTCCAAAAAAAAATCAAAAACCCTAACTATTATACCATCTATCTATCCCAACTCAAAAGAATATGTTATTACACCCTAAACATGAGGATCGTGGAAACAAAAATTAAAAGTGCAGCTTCCTCCGACGGCGAAACGTGCTGTGCAGGGTGTTTTCTACATAAGTGGTTGATTCGCAATCTTTGGATCCGTTCTCCAGCTCCAGCGCAGATTAGGCTGGTCGTTCGTCAATTGTCCAAGCACAAGGTTTTTCTCTGGAAGGGAAATCAGTGAGGGGAAGCTGGGTCGCTCTTATTTCCGTTTGCGAAAGTAGCGACTCTTGTATTTTTTTAGAATATCAGGTTTATATCCTCTGGATTTATCGATCCTGGCTATCTTCTGTATTAACTCCAAAAATTTTGATTGTGAAAAGCAGTGCACTTACGTTTGAGCGTGCCGGTCATGGGAGGGGCGGTCATCAGGGCGGGGGGTTTCATTCGGCTGAGCAGCTTATTATTCATCTGGATCCTATGCTCCCCTGCTCGTTCTCCTCAGCGCCTCTTCGCATTGGCACGGGATCTACGGTTCGACTCCGAGAAAACAACGCTCGTTGCACAAGATTTCAAGGATTTAGCGTTTCTCTATTCCTCATTTGGATCCGGATCCAGATCCAGATCCACTGCAGAAAAACCCTCTAAGCCGTCGCCTCTGCAAGCGCCTTTTTCTGCACCTGCGCCTGCGCCTGCACCCATGACCCTAATTTCTCATAAAAAACGGCATCTTCCACGCAGTCCCAACGGGATTAAGACGACAAATATCAAGAGCACGTCCGGAAAGTATAAGCTAAAATGTGCAAAGACGGTGGGATATTTCTTCGCCGGCATAGCGATTTTGCTTCAGGTAGCGGTGATTGTCTTCCTCCTGATAAAGAGGAAACAGATGATCGGGGTTGTTATCAAGTATGATGATGCTCCTCTGCCTCCTCCTCCCCTGCCCCCGCCGCCGCCACTGTCAGGTTCTCAAGGCCGCCGGAATGGACATTATGCCCCTACTTGACATCCTTATACTTATGCTATGTCTAAGGTTGGATTTTGCATCCTGCTGGTGACGGAGTTTAGTTTTATTGGACTGACTGAGTATACGGATCTGAGGCCCTGCCGCTGTCTTGTCCATTTCTCCCCTGTCGTTGTTGTTGTAATATACGGAGGTTTTATACCTGGGGGAGATGTATGTATTGTAGGCTTTGATTTAATGGGGGTTTGTACAGCTAAAGTGGTTTGTTCAGGGCGATGGTAGTTGAATTTTCCAATTTGGAATTAGGCGCTCAAATTTAATGCCAAATGTGATGGGATCAAGGACCTCAACTGCTTTTGGCATGCGGCTTTTAATAAATATTTATTTAGCTAATGGCAATGCCAAACGCAGTGTTTTCTGCTTGCGCTTGCGATTGCCTGCAGTCGATTGGAAAAGCAAGGCTTCAATCACCTCTCACCTCTCAATTGGTGCAGCTCGTGTTCTTGGCCTACATCAGGCCATAGATATTCAGTAGGAGGAACAATTTTGTGTCTGAAGATTAGAATGGACGTCCATTGCAAGGCATTGCTTAATGATGACAACTTTTTATATACCGCCTCAGCAATGGGTGAAACGAAGTGCATATATTTCCTTGGGCAGAGTTATTAGATTACTATGGAGCAGCAACATCATCAAGCATAAAGGGGAAGTGGGTGATCTTCATCGAAGGCTCTATAGTAAATTGGTTAGTAACTGATTTGCTTCAAGGCCAAGTACTTTGGATGTCGCCGAGGTAATGACATTAAGATCTTACCAGAAATGTGTGCCAGCAACATCACCAGGCTACATGTTTCATCTCTGTTGCAAATTATAAAGAAGAGGAGAGGATGGTCTTTGGGATTTAAACAAGGATCATTTGTGAAGCAAGTACTTCATCCTGCCACTGACACTGCCACCAGATAAATAGCTTCACGGAGGTAAATATCTGAAAAGTCTAAGGCTGTTTGCTTATTGATTGCTTATTTAACATTGCTTTGATATTTACACCTCTTGGGGCAGGATGTATCAATATTTTGACAGTGTGCTTTGTCTAGTTTGTTCAATAATATGTTTATTACGATTGAATCCATTTGGACCTGAGAATGTATGTTTCCACAAGCTTACTTTGGTAATTAATAATGTCCCTGCAATCTTGGGCATTGCTCTATAACCTTTAGAATTTCTCATCTTTTGCATAAAATGATGTGTTTTGTTGTTAACCTGAATTCTGCCATAGTTACCAGCGGATTCCTGTGTACCTATCTATCTTGAAGTTGAAAATGGCATCCATCTCTCTCTGACTCTGAACCCATCTTCATGCCTCCTGGTGACTGTCTTGAACACAGCACTATCTGAATCTTTTTCAATTTGCTGGAAGAAACTTAAAAAAATATTACTATTTCTGGTTTTTGTATAGTTGTACTCCATTCATGGGAATGCATTTCTAAGTTGTAATTATCATATTGCATTTAGCTTATTCTTTAATTAATTTCTTTATGCTAGTAGGGTATTGGGGAAATATGGCAAGCTGATAGCGGGTAAGGTAGAAATTCCCTTTTTTATGCAGCAGTGATGATATATTACTTCTGTGGCTTCAAAAGAATCCTTGAGATAAGGACCCCTATTTCGTTAGAGCTTATGGAGAAATCATACTTCAATGCTTGAAATTTGACAACGAGCATAACATAACATATGGGAATTGTGAAAAAAGCTAAACATGGTTTTCTGTTTTAATGACCTGAACAGCGACAGCATTCATCCATGTTATTGCAGCTAAATGTGTGATGGATTAAGAATCATGGCACAAAATCTAAAACGATTGTTAAATGAGAATGAGTTAGGAACAATTATTTGAACAGGCATGGAAATAGCAAACAATCAAGAAAGCTGTGACAGTTTGGTAGTGTTTGTGACATTATAGTGGACAATTAAAGGAAACTGATGATGGCCATGCATTGAACTCTAATAAAGGAAGAGAAAGATTTAGTTTCTATCTTGTAAATTAGTTTGGTGTTGGCCATGCATTGAATACTAACATAGGAGAAAGATCATTAACAAAAGCTTTTTAGTCTTCATCTTATGGATTAGTTCAGAAGTTGCAGCAGGTTGATGCAATGGGTAGATTAACAGGGGGAGTATTTTGACTATCGAGAACAACAGTTTTGCTTGCTTTAGGTTTGGTAACATGGAAACAAAGCTTCTATTGGATCATGAAGACTATGTTTGATGAAGTCTCTTGAACATGGATAGCCTTGGGATGGTTCGGATTTGGCTTTATTTTTGGGATGGCAAGGGTCAACACATAAATATATACTTAAAAAAATATACGATATACAAATAAAACAATATTTTTTTGAAAGATGAAAATAAAGCATTACTCAATAAAAATGACCATCAAATTTCATGTAATGCAACATATACCAAAAACTTCACAAGTCCACTAATCCATAAGTCCACTTTATATTCAAAATAAAAAAAATAAAATCAGAATTTTTAATGAGCCATGTTATAAAAATTAAATATTAGCATTAAACATCTAAGTTATCCCAAGTTACTTGTCTTGGTATAGAGCGCCCCTGGAACTATTTTACAGAGATTGAATATTTAGATATAGAGTAAAGCTTCCATATACAAATTCTCATAATGAAAATCTCTTAAGGATTTTCCATTCTCAGCCTCCAAAAATTTAGTTTGAAGGGCCATCTCTTGTAGACTACGAAAAGTTGGGAAGGGATATCAATTTCCTTTAGGAAGAATCTGTATGGGGATGCTTTAAAAAAAGAATTACAAGCAATTACTTTTGGATATGAGGATGAAGAGAAAGAAGACATGTTTTGTGGTAAACAGTAACTTTTGATTATGTTCTTTATCTATAACAGAATTTAGTGGATAAAGATTGAAGGGCTCTAGTTTTTTATAACAGACTTCTTTCTTCTTTTTGTAACAAATAAATTTAAAATTTACATATCATTTTTTTAATAATATTTATAAATAATTTATAATTATTTTTATTTGTTAAGTGTGAGAAACCTATAGATTTACGTTCTGGACATCCTCATCTCACCATGATTTCTCATAAAGGGAGAGATGAGCTTATTGATAGGGGCCAAACACACAACCATACACACAACCACCTCCTCACATTGGCCCACATCGTAGTTTAAACCTTGAACCTCTAAAAAAAAAAAAAAAAAATCCGGATCCCTGCCCCATGGGAACATAATTTATACATGTTAAGACTTGAGTCTGTTAAGATTAAAAACATGAGATTAGGTTTAGACTTGTAATATGGTTATAATCAAACCTGGTTCATGAAATGTTTTAGGTTTTTTCTTTACCTTATAGTGTTATTATAGCTCTACAAGGTATTTACTTGTAATATTAAAACCTTAAATTATAATATTGGGTCAATTTGAGTAGGTTTATAAAAATTATTTGGAGGTTCAGGTCTTTTCTTTAAGTGTTATTTTTGCTCTACAAGGTATTTACTTGTAATTTTAAAACCTTAAATTATAATATTGGGTCAATTGTGATAGGCTTAGTGATAAAAATTATTTAACTCGGGTTCAATCCTTATGGTAGATGTGTACAATGGTAGATGTGTACAAGAAGTATTATAAAAAAAAAAATTATTTGGAGGTTTGAAGTTTGAGTCCAAAGTTCGGCTGAATGAACATATATTAGATAAATATATTGGACAAGTGACATCTTCTATACACTTGTTTGGTTCAAAAGTAAAAGTTCGAATCCCTGGCCCATTGGGACATAATTTATACATGTTATTAAATTTTAAAGTTTAACTGAAACCTTGAACCTTTAAAAAAAAATGAAAGTCCCATCTGGACATAATTTATACATGTTATTAAATTTTAAAGCTAACTTATTAAAAACATGAGACTAGGTTTAGACTTGTAATATGGTTATGATCAAACTTAATTCATGTATTGTTTTTAAGTGTTATAATAGCTCTACAAGGTATTTACTTGTAATATTAAATCCTTAAATTATAATATTGGGTGAATTTGAGTAGGCTTAGGTATAAAAAAAATATTTGGAGGTTTAGGTTTTTGCATTATGTTATTGTAGCTCTAATATTAAAACTTTAAATTATAATATTGGGTCAATTTTAGTAGGCTTAGTAGTAAAATTTATTTATAAGATTATAAGTTTGAGTTCAAAGTTTGGCTGAATAAACATATATTATATAAATAACATCTTATATAAAATTATTATTTTACCTTTATTTTTTTAACTTCATATAAAACTTCTTAATCATATCATTTATCTCAAAATCAAAATGTCACACCCATAAACCAAAATGGTTATATGTTTTAAAAATTATAAAATAAATGTAATTTAAACTTAAAATCTTCTAATAATTAATATATTAAAAAAATATTTAATGTTAAGAACCAAAAACAAAACAACTTAGCGTTCAAGCACCAAATACACATATACGTTAAAACTTTAAGATAACCTTTTTATGTAAGATGATCTATCTCAAAGATAACTGTTTCTATGTAAGATGATTTTATTTCAACTGTCTAAGATTAATTCAAAATTTACATGTTATAGCTAGTTAGATGTGAGCATGAATATGTGGATTACTTAAATGTTACAGCTAGCTAGATGTGAGCATAAATATGTGGATTACTTATTTTATATAAATTAAAATAATTAATATAAATATATAATAAAAGTAATTGAAATATAAATTAATTAAATTAAATTTTTAATTTTTAATTTTATAATGAATTAAGCATAATATTAAAAAAAATAGTAATAAATAAGGTAATTAGTTATGGGTTTACTTTTTATAATTGTGTTTTAATAAATATTCAAATAATAAAAATATATCAAGCTAATCATTTTTATTTAGAAGAACAATTTTAAAAAATATAATAAAAAAAATGTGTTTAATGTTATTTAAAATAAGTTTTAATTGGGCGATACGATGGCAGAGGTAGAGGGTAGCAACAACGATGGCAGAAGCGGTATATGGAAGACCTAGACCAGGTAAGGAGGATGCTTCTGGTGGTGAAGCGGGTTCTCCTGGGAAGCCCCCCGAGGGCCCTCGGGATAAGGAACCTCTCGACAAAAGGCCTATCGAGGGCCCCATCCCCAATAAGGACCCTGGTCCTGGGAGCCCTGGTGGGCCTTCATACGCCCAGGTCATCTCCAATGGGCCGATCATTCCAAAAACCTCAGATATCCACCTAACTCCTGTCGGAACGAATATCGTCATCCCAGAAGAGGTTTTCTCCAACTACGTTTCAATGGAATCATATTCCCTAATCGACAAGTTCGTTGGGGGACGACCAGATATGGAGACAATAAGGCATTGGGCCTTCTCCAAATGGAAAACCTTAGGAAGCATGGAGATTGTAGCACTTTCCAGAGGATTTTTTGCCATAAGGCTATGCAACCATGATGATGCAAGCCAAATCTTAACGGGGGACCTTGGTTCCTAGGCAGGAGGAGCTTGTTCCTTAGGAGGTGGGCTGCGGATTTCAATCCCAACACCCAGAGTATTAACTTTGCACCCATTTGGGTCCGCATCCTAGATCTGCCTTTCCACCTATGGCACGAGGACATCCTGAGAGCTATTGCCAAAACTATTGGTGACCTGGTGGCTATTGATTCTGCAACCAAAGCATGCTCTAGAATGGTCCACGCCCACATTTGTGTGAACGCCAATCTCGATTCCGAGCTACCCACGTTCGTAAATCTGATATTGGGATCCTTCATATGGCGTCAACCTCTAGAATATGAAAACAAGACAACGTTGCATCCAGTGCCACATGCAAGGCCACCTCAGAAACCAGTGCCCTCTTCTCAAAGCTAAACCCCCAAAGGAAACCAAGGATGTTGACACATTCTTTCCGAGGGCTCCTCCCAGATCCCAGAATCGGTTCCATCCCCAACCACCAAGGAATCATCATCTCAAGAATACCCAAAATTTTCCCAAAAAGAACAGCTCATCTTCGTAGGCAAACCAGGTCTCAAGCTATCAGAGGAGGGACGGTTCCTCGGATGACAAAGGGAAAAAAATTGTTGATTCTCCTCCGACTCCGGAGATAGACCAGGTATGTCTCTCACTCGAATCTAACCCTATTTTCTTTGAGGGTAAAATGGACCCCCCAACGGCTGATCCCCCACCCCCTATCCAGTTTGACCCTCTCCAAGCCGATCCGATCGAGATTGTACCCTTCGAGTCCCCATCAAAATTTGGTCCATCCCACCCCCCTCTGGAAGATTTCGGACCAGCATCCATTCA
The DNA here is from genome assembly GCA_028583015.1 of Wollemia nobilis. Classification (NCBI taxonomy): domain Eukaryota; kingdom Viridiplantae; phylum Streptophyta; class Pinopsida; order Araucariales; family Araucariaceae; genus Wollemia; species Wollemia nobilis. The sequence continues at coordinate 36,258,964 of JAQPPZ010015824.1, read as the reverse complement.
TTCTGAAGATGAAGATGAAGGAAGTCCTGTCCCATCCCAGTCCATCCCGGAGAACTTCAGTCCCAAGTAGACCCGGAGCAAAAAATCCCTCATCGACTATGGAAGTGATAAAAATAGAGGAAGGTCATCTGTTACTGAGCAAAGAAGGAAAGATATTGAAGAGGATATAGCAAATGGCTTCCAAGCCACCTTGCTTTCTGACTCTCTCAACCTGATAAGAGATGAACCCAAAAAATCCAAACCTCCCCCTCAACAGTCGAAGGGAGGCAAAAAATCCCTCAAAAAGTTTTAAATGAAGATTCTCACTTGGAATGTGAGAGGGCTTAATGGTGCCCCAAGAAACGTCTAGTTGCAAATCTAAGAAAATATTACAACCCTACAATTTTCATCATGCAAGAAACAAAAGTAGATGAGATCTCTTCCCCCAAAGTTGCCAAAGCAATATGGAATAAAAGTGAATTCGTCTTCACTCCCGCCCAAGGAACGTCCGGAGGGCTGATATGCATGTGGGATCCGACTAAAGTTGAAGGAAGATTGATCTCCTCCTCAAACAGGATCATAAACATGCTTTTTCACTGCAAAACCAACAACAACACATGGATCCTTACCAATGTCTATGCTCCTAATAACCCTCTCGAAAGAGCCTTGTTGTGGAACTCCATAAGTCAAATGAGAAACTCTTTCAATACCATCCCCTGGATCCTCGTAGGAGATTTCAACAACCCCCTGTTCCCATCTGATAAGAAAGGAGGCAACATCTCGCTTACCAGAAGCATGGAGGAATTTGGGGAGTTCATAGACGCAAACGAACTCATGGATGTCCAACTGAAGGGAGCAAAGTTCACTTGGAGTAATAGAAGGGTTGGAAATAATCTCATCCAGGTCAAATTGGATAGGGTCCTACTTTCAAGAGAGGCTATTCCTATTTTTGGGGATGCCACCCTCAAATCCCTCCCCAAAATTGGCTCTGATCACAACCCCCTTCTGTTTGAAGCCATCAAAGCTCCCTCTTTCAAGATCCCTTTCCGCTTCGAGGCGATGTGGTTCCACCACCCAGATTTTAGGAACCAAGTCTCTCAGTGGTGGCAGTAGCCCTTCAAGGGGTCCCCTTCTGGGCAATTATACCAAAAACTTAGATTCATTAAAGAAAATCTCAGGACTTGGAATAGAGAAATCTTTGGAAACATTTTTGAAAGCAAGCGGATAGTCAAAGAGAAACTAGAAATCATAGAACAACAAATCCAAGAAGGCAACCAAGATAGCAACATCAGAGCCAAAGAAAGCAAGCTCCTAGCCGAGTTTCACAACATCTTGGCTAGGGAAGAAATGTACTGGAGGCAGAAATCGAGATCCCTTTGGCTCCGGGATGGTGACTCGAATACCAAATTCTTTCATGTGTCTACCCTGAGAAACAAAAGCTCCAACAAAATATCAGAGCTCACCTGCAGCGATGGAAGGATCACAAGGGAAATCTCTGACATCAGGAATGAATCTATCAATTTCTTCCAGTCCCTTATGGGCACCTCCTCTCCTGGTTCCCCTCAAGCCAAAGAAGCCCTCTTGGGCAATATCCCCCAATCCATCTCCTCATCCACTAATGAAATGCTCATCAACCCTCTCTCCCATGAAGAGATCAAAGGAGCTCTATTCTCTATGCAGCCTGACAAGGCTCTCGGACCAGATGGGTTTCCTCCATGCTTCTTCCAAGCGTTTTGGGATTTGATTGGCCCTGAAGTTTGTGCAGCAGTCAGAGACCTCCAATCCTCCAAGGCCATACCCCGAGGGATCAACTCCACCTTCATTGCCTTGGTTCCCAAAGTGTCGGCCTGCAAAGCTCTATCTGACTTTCGCCCCATCAACCTCTGCAATGTTCTATACAAGATCCTAACCAAAGCCTTGGCTAGCAGGCTTAAGGAGATCCTCCCCCTTATCATTGATCCCTTCCAGGGCAGCTCTGTTAAAGGGAGGATCATAACTGATGGAGTGATCACCATTCATGAGGCCCTGCACTCTGCCACCTTGGCCAAGAAACCAACTTTCCTCCTGAAGCGGGACATGAACAAGGCCTTTGATAGGGTTAGCTGGGAGTTTCTCATTGATGTCCTCCTCAAATTTGGCTTCCACCCGGCTTGGGTTGACCTCATCAAAAGATGCATATCCTCTCCTTGGTTCTCTGTCTTAGTCAATGGGTCCCCTGCTAGTTTCTTCCCAAGCTCTAGAGGTCTGAGACAAGGAGATCCACTATCCCCAATCCTGTTCATCATCCTGGCTGAGGCGTTAGGGAGGTCCATTGCAAGTGCCAGTAGGAGAGGTCTTATTTTTGGGATCAAAACTGCTACTGGTCTTAACCCTGTTACCCACCAGCAGTTTGTCGATGATACCATTTTGTCCACTTCCGCTTCAGTTTCTCAAGCCAAGGCCATTAAACACATCCTCCACCTTTATGAGAATGCTGTAGGTCAGAAGATCAACCTCCTCAAAAGCAAAATATTTTTCATCAACACACCCCATATCCGACAAATCAAAATAGCATGGATCCTTGGGTGCTCCCCGGAGGCTCTCCCCACTTCTTACCTCGGGCTTCCCCTGTTCTCAGGCAACCCCATTGCTCCCATGTGGAATAATGTCATTGAAAGAATTCAGAAAAAAGTTGGCCTCTTGGAAAGGTCACCTTCTCTCTCAGGCAGCCAAAGCCACCCTTACTTCGGCCTGTCTTTAGAGCATCTCGATTTACTTCCTATCTGTCTTCAGGATCCCAGCCTCTGTGAGTTCTAAGATCGAACAAATCCAAAAGATATTCCTCTGGTCTAGGAGTGAAGACAAGAAGAGAATCCCCCTGGTGGCTTGGGACTTGGTCTGCCGTAACAGAAACCAAGGGGGCATTGGGCTCAGGAAAGTCACCCAAATGAATCTTGCTCTCCTAGCCAAGCATGCGTGGAAGATTTACACCAACAACAATGCAGATTGGGTTGAGATAGTCAAGAAGAAATATATGCAGAATCACCAGTTCTTGAATGATTAGGGGCCCCAAAATGGATCAGCTTTCTGGAAGTCCATCACCTAGACCAGAAGCCTCATCCAAAAAGGTAGTAGATGGATTTTGGGCAACGAGAACACCATCAAATTTTGGCATGACAGGTGGCTTCAAGAGGAACCTCTGAGTGAAAACAGAGCACTGGTGGTCCTAAAACCTTCCACTGATACCATCATGGGGAGCAAGGTCGCTAACTTCATCAACAATCACAATGGAGACCCTAAATGGAGAACCATTGATGTGGCCAACCTCCCTAATCAAGTTGCTGCCCTATCCAGTTTGCTCAATGCAGTCACCCTTCCGAACGGGAGAAGCTGAAGATAGGCCCATCTGGGGAGGAACTGATGAAGGGTCCTTCTCTGTAAAGTCAGCCTACACCCTCCAAGAGAAGGCCCAGGTTTCAACTATTCCTTTCAACCTTGTCTGGAAGAAGAAACTCATCCCTAAAATAAGCTTCTTTTCTTGGATTGCTATCCAAAATAAGATCCTCACGATCAAAAATCTGGCCAAAAGAGGGTTCATGATCCCCAACCGTTGCTACCTGTGCCTTTCTGGCTGGGAATCCACGAACCACATTTTCACCAACTGCGCTTTCTCCTCCGCTGCCCTTGGCCACCTGCTCAATTCCTTCCACATCCAGTGGGTCCAACCCAATTCAATCATTGACCTCTTCTCCCAGTGGCCAAATCCCTTTAGCAATCCTAAGCTTCGCTCCCTCTAGTCCTTCTGCCTCCATCACTTCATTTGGAAAATCTGGCTAGAGTGCAACAACAGGGCCTTTTCATCCTCCTCCAGGGACCCCCTGTCTGTGGCTTCCAAATCCATTGCCTATGCTATTGAAAACATTCGGCTCATCCCTTGCTCCATGGCCCCTTCCCAGGCTCTTGAATGCGCCCTCTTCAAATCTCTTGGCATACCTGAGGAGGATCCTCGAGGTCAGCCAAGGCCTAATCCCAGAGCCAATATCAAGTGGATGCCTCCTTCGGAGGGGTGGATCAAGCTGAAATTTCGATGGGGCTTCCAAAGGAAATCCTGGCAATGCTGGGGCAGGAGGGGTCATCAGAGATCACAATGGCAACCTGATCCTCGTGTTTGTTGAGTACCTCGGGCCTCAAACCAACAACTTTGCGAAAGCCAAGGCTCTATGGAGGGGGCTTGTCCTGCTCCAAGAGGATCCCAAGAAGGCAATCATAGAGGGCGATTCCTTGAATATAATCAGCTATATGAAGAATGACAAGATTCCATCCTAGAAAGTCTTCAACACCATCCAAGAATCCAGGAAGATTCTTCGGAGTCATCCGTAGACGACCATCCACCATAATTACAGGGAAGCCAATCATGTTGTTGATCTCATGGCCAACCTGGCAGCCTCCTCCAATAGTCTCAAAGTATGGAGAGATAACTTCCCCCAGGACATCACCAATGCAACAATCCGTGAAAAGGCTAATATTCAAAATGACAAGTCCCAATGAGCAGAATTTTGAAACTAAGCTCATCACAGGGGCTCTCCTTACCAATGCTAGAGTTCTCAGATTTTCCTCCCTGAATGCGGGCAATTATCACGAGTGGATCAGGACTTTCATCAAGTTTGAGCTCATGGGTTGCAAGACGTGGGAAAATCTTAATACTCACCACATGTTTGAATTATGGTGGCATCCAAACTTCAAGGCCAGTGGCACGCGCGCCAACAAAGCCACCATGTTCCAAGTCATCAGAGCCCTGCATCACACTGCTTTTTGGTACGTGGTCGATCACAAGAAGCTGGGAAGGCGTATCAATCTCCGCCTCGTTAATCATGCCGAGAATCTCCGCCATTTTCTTCCATCCCAAGCTATCAATTGCCCTTCCCAATACCCCTCGCTCCTCCCCACAGTGTTTTTTCTGGTCTCATCCCAGTCTTTTCGCTCGTGTTCCAATCATGCAAATCTTAGGCGTTTTGGTGCCGATCTTTCCACGCATTGGTATGATATCCTGCTCCTTCCCAATTACTCCCAAGGCCCAAACCGTACCTTGTTCCAACGCATTATCGCTCAGCCCGATTCCGTCGTTTTCGGTCCTCTCCGCTCGATCCACTCCTTTTTAACTTGCAAAGGCTCTAACCCCTTAGGTCACGCCCTCTCAGTTGTCACCCCTACCTCGGCTCTGTAGAACCTTGGCCTCGACTCCCTCCACCTCTCGTTTCTTTGCCTTTGCCCCTGTCCCCCTGCTAAGAGCATGGCTTTCGTCGAACCAGCTCAGCTGAACCTGAACCCCACGACCCAAATTTTCATGGACGCCAAAGGATTCACTCCTTTCCTGCAAAAGTTCTCTGGGGCCGAGGACCAGATCACCAAGGACTTCATCACCTCTTGGAACCAGGGTGAGGTCACCATTCAGGGAGTTCACTTCAAAGTGATGATTGAAATGTTAGCAGAAATCACCGACCTCCCGCTAACAGGTCGCTTCATCCACCGTGACAAGCACAACTAGGAGGAAGAGATGGACCAATTCCTCGACAAAGGTAAAAGCTTGGGTTGGGATAAATCTACCCTTCATGTTTCTTCCCTCCCGACTCCCTGGAATATTGCAATTGTCCCCATTATGCAGTATGTAACCTGCGATGACTCGGAGAAGCCCCTGAGGAGCTTCCACCTCGCCTTCGTCAACCACCTCCGGGATGGCAAGGTAGTCTGTGTCCCCGATTATCTCTTGTACTCCCTCACTCTGACCCTCGAGAAATGTCAGAAGTCAAATGGGAAGCCACTTCACCAAGGCCTCTTGCCTATCATCTTCAAGCATGCCCTAGCCAACAGGCCCCCTGTCCACAATGTCAAGCCTGTGTCTGTCAGTCCTCCCGACGAGCTTCCCCCTTCTCCCAGTCGTGGCCCCATCCCTGATGACTCCCTTGTTGGCCCTGGTCCAGTCGGGGGTCATTCCAAGCCTTCCCCCCTCAGGAGTGCTAGGCGAAGCGATCAGAGGAAGCACACGACTGCTTCGAACACTCCTCCGGCGGCGAGATCCTCGGCCAGGCTCAAAAAGCCAAAGGTGGAGCACTCATCTTCCTCTACTCACGTCATCTCTAAATCCGAGAGCGACAAAGAGGACCCGTGCTCCCAAATGTTGTTGGAGCTTGTGGTCACGACCATAAATGCAACTATCAAGTCTCTGGAGGAGGCTTCCAAGATCCTGTCTCGATATGCTACAAGGAAGAAAGATGACAACAAAAAATGATAGGCATGGGACCCTCCCTTTGGGCCTTTGGCATGCAGGAATGCTTTGGTTTCTCATTGGTGGATCTAGGTTATCAGTTCTTTTTTGTGTCCGACAGTGTTCTGGTGGGGCTTTCGAAGCTGAAACAACTGTTTTTTGGTTTGGTGCTTTTGTCTGGTTAGGAACTGTTTATTCTAATTTCTGTTTCAAGTGGTTTTCCTTCCGGGTCTAAGAGGTTTTTGTTATGGTCGTTAGTACCTCTGTGGAAATTTTGTTTCTGCGTATGGCTGTAAAGCCCCTACTATAATAAGGTTTTGGGTTCCTTTCAAAACCCGTAATGTAAATACAATACAAATTATAAAAAAAAAATAAGTTTTAATTTACTAAAATCTATTTCTATTTGTATTTTACTCCATCCAATTTTAATAAAATATACCATGCTAATCATTTTTATTTAGAAGAATAAATTTAAAAATATAATAAAAAGCAAATGTGCTTAATGCCATCCAAAATAATTTTCAATTTATTAAAATCTATTTTCTATTTGTATCTTACTCCATCCAAATCTATAATAAATGAAATTAAAAGACAAATAGTATAAGTATTTATATAGTTAATAAAGTGTTTTTTTATAAAATTTATTGATATCATGCTTATTAGTTTTTTTCAATGACTTTATACAGGTTTTTAATAAGGGGTCTTGGTACCTTCATACTAAGTGGGGTTTGAACCTTGGACCTATCAAAGAGAAGCCAAAGCCCCTATAATATCATGCTTATTAGTTATATTTAATATTGACTTTGCATTTTTTATAGTTATTTTGTGGCTTCAAATTATAAAACTCTTAAAATTCAAAATTTCATTCTCTTTAGTTTTTCATTTCATAGTTTTTTTTATTGCTTTTAATATAATGTATTGAATGTGTTAGGCTCTTATGGGTAAAATTTTAAATTATTCTTCAAATGAAAAGTTGACCAAGGAAGATTTCTAAAGTGTAAAATAGTACTTGAAGAATTATGAAGGTTGTAGTTTTTGATGCCTAATAGGACTTATATAATGGGGCCTCAAGTAAGAGGTTTATACAATAGGATTTTAAAAAATCTTTTTTATCTTGCAATCTTATGCTCAATTATTAAGATTGGCAACTACTACGACACTGTAGTTGCGGCTATTTTTTGTGGGTAGTTGTTCACAAGGTAAAAATTAGGGTTTCCAAGATAACATAAAATAATAATATATTTTAGGGTTTCTTGGGGAAAATCATCTTTATATACTTTAGGGTTGTTTGGGGCAACTATCCAGTGCTCATGCATGTAATTATTGTATTGAAGGAAATACAATCTTTCTTTGTGGCCTACAATCTATGTGTTAAATATTTTTGTTCATGCATGTTTTGATTTTCTTCTGTAATGTTATTTTCTCTTCAGTGCAATACATTTTTAAGTTCTGCATTATTCAATTTATTTTATTTCTTCTACGCTTATCTTCTCTGCCAACAAGGGGGTCTCCGCCAACAAGTGGTATCAGAGCGTGAAGGACAAGGGTTGTTCTTCGATGAGGAAACTCAAGCGTAGTTCTGGCCTGTGGAGTCTAGGGCAGAATTGAGAGCGGCTACAATAGTCACAGGAGTATCGTAGAAGACAAAATGGAGAGGTCAACCATTGAGAAGTTCAATGGGCAGAACTTCAATATGTGGAAATGGAATATGGAGTATCTTCTGGTGGAGAGAGACTTGAAGGAAGCAATCATGCATGATACAAAGCCAGGTGCAGTGTCCCAGGAGGATTGGGACAAGAAAAATGAAAAAGCCATTGCATTGATAGGGTTGAATCTGGATGATTCAGTTCTCTCAAATATCATCGGAGCCATGAAAGCCAAGGAGATGTGGGACAAGTTGGCACAGTTGTACGAGTCCAAATCTCTGATGAACTTGATCTTGTTGAGGAAAAAGTTGTATGGGCTACGGATGGTTGATGGCGGAAGCGTGGCAGAGCACTTGAACACCTTCAATACCTTGATCAATCAGTTGAGGTCAGCTAGAGATCAAGTCAAATATGAAGAGCAATGTATCTGCTTATTGTGCAGTCTCCTAGACTCTTGGGATAATTTGATCATTGCGATCAGTGGGAGCACAAAGGTGACTGATCTAAAGATGGATGTCATTGTGGGACAACTCCTGCAAGAGGAGACGAGGAGAAAGACCATAGAACCCACAAAGAGTGTTGAGGCCTTGACTGTGAGAGGCAGGAATAGAGAAAGGAAATATTATGAGAAGGCAGGAGGAAAAGGGCATAGATCAAAATCAAGAAAGCGATTTCCAAGCAAAGGCAGGAAGCAAGATTTGGTGTGCTGGAAGTGCAATAAGAAAGGGCACATCAAAAGTGAGTGCAGAGCTGATTCTCAGGGAGAGAAGGCAGAATCTACAACAACATCTACCTTAGAAGGAGTTGTAGGTCTTGTTGTATGCTTGGCAAATAATGCCCAGGAGGAATCATGGTTGATTGATTCTGGTGCATCATTTCATATGACACCCCACAGAGAGTGGTTTGAGGAGTACCACGAGGGTCACTATGGGAGAGTATTTCTTGGGGATAACTATCATTATGACATGATAGGAAAAGGTAGAGTGAGAGTAAAGCTTAGAGATGGACGAGAAAAGTACATCAATAATGTGAGACATGTTCTTGGACTGACAAGAAATTTGCTCTTAGTGAGCCAATTTTTTGATGCTAGTTTGGAGATTGTTTTTGACAGAAATGGTTGCAAATTGGTAAAGGGAGCCATGGTAATGATAAGAGGAGTAAGGCAGGGATATTTGTACAAGTTGGATGCAGAACCTGTCAGTATTACCGGTTCATACCTAAGTGCAGCAGCAAGCAATAGTCCATCAAAAATTATGTTGTGGCACAAGCGGATGTCACACATCGGTGAAAAGAGTCTATGGGAGATGTATAGCAAACAACTGGTACGAGGCTTGGAAGGTAAGAAGTTTGATTCCTTTGATTTTTGTGAAGCTTGTGTCATGGGGAAGCAGAAGAGAATTTCCTTCTGTTCTAGTGAGTATAGGAGTAATGATGTTTTGGAGTTAGTGCACTCAGACATCTGTGGACCCATGGAGGAGCAATCCATGATAGGGTCCAAATATTTTATCAGCTTCATTGATGATTTCTCTAGGAAATCTTGGGTGTTCTTCATGAAGCAGAAGAGTGAAGCACTGGAGAAATTCAAAAACTTTGTTGTCGAAGCAGAGAGGTAGACCGACAAGAAGGTTAAAGTGTTGAGGATAGATAATGGAGGTGAGTTTTGCTTTGGAGAGTTTGATGCCTTCTGCAAATTGCATGGGATTGCAAGGTAGAAAACCACACCTTACACTCCACAACAGAATGGTGTGGCAGAGAGGATGAATAGGACTCTCATGGAGAAGGCACAAAGCATAAGAGTAGATGTAGGTCTAGACAAGAGGTTTTGGGCTGAGGCAGTTCACACTGCCAATTATGTTAATAATTTGTCCCCGAGTTCAATCTTGGGAGGAATTACTCCACAGGAGAAGTGGAGTGGAAAGAAACCCATTGTAGAGCATTTGAGGGTGTTTGGATGCGAAGCTTACATGCATGTTCCAAAGGAGAAAAGGAGCAAGTTGGACAATAAATCTGTAAAATGCATTTTTGTGGGTTATCTTGATGGTGTGAAAGGCTACAAATTATGGATACCATCAGAGAGGCATCATACTGTGAGTTGTGATGTGATATTTAAGGAAAATGTGGCTGGTGGAAGGAAGGAAGGTCAAGAAAATGAAATTCAGGTGAAAAAGAATGATCAACAACCTCCTATAGATCATTATCAACCTTTTGTAGTTGGTCGTAGCAATCAACAAGAGCTTTCCAATACACAACAACATTCCATAGTTGGTCAACAACCTTTTGTAGGTGACAACAACAACCAAAATCAACCTGCCATAGCAGGCCCTAGTGATCAACCACAAGCTATCGATAGTCAAATTGGCAGCAATAATGGTGAGACATCTGCTAATGATGAAATTAGAGAGGAGACCCAACCAGAAAATGAAGTGCAGACCAAAAATGTTGCAGAGGCTGAGGAGTATAGCCAATCACTTCGAAGGAGTCAATGCCAAAAGAGAGCACCAGAAAGGTATGGTTATGATCCTAGTGATTTTAGTTATTCTGCACTAACTGCACTTTGTGAAGAGCCCAAGAATGTGAAGGAGGCTCTGAATTGCATTGAAGCTAGGCAATGGAGAATGGCAATGGAGGAAGAGATGAAGTCTCTTAGTGATAATCAGACTTGGGATTTGCAACCAATGCCAAAAGGGAGACAATTGGTTGGCTGCAAATGGATCTTCAAGAAGAAATATAACCCAGATGGCTCAGTGGAGCGGTATAAGGCAAGGCTGGTTGCAAAGGGTTATACTCAGGTTGAAGGCATTGATTACACTGAGACATTTTCACCGGTAGCCAAGATAGCTTCAATTCGATTGTTGTTGGCAATGGCAGCAGCAAATGATTGGGAGATTGAGTAGATGGACATGAAGACAACGTTTCTTCATGGAGAATTAAAGGAGGAAATCTACATGCAACAACTTGAGGGGTTTGAAACCAGTGGGAGCAATCTGGTTTGTAGATTGAAGAAATCATTGTATGGCCTAAAGCAATCACCGAGAGAATGGTATAAATGATTTGACCATTATGTGATTGAACATGGATTTGTCAGGAGCAATGCAGATCACTGCATTTACTACTTGAAAGATTCAAGTGGGTTTGTTATACTTGCATTGTATGTTGATGACATACTGCTGCTAAGTAATTCACAACATGCAGTTCAGAAAGTAAAGGTAAAGTTGTCAAAGGCATTCGACATGAAGGATTTGGGAGCCCTTCATTACTTTTTGGGAATCGAGGTTAGGAGGAACCGCTCGATGAAGAAGTTGTGGATCAACCAAAAGAAGTATGTGGCTGATATCTTGAAACAGTTTGGGATGGAGGCATGCAAACCAGTAAGCACTCCATTCCTGATGGGTGCTACATTGTCCAATGAACAAAGCCTAAAGACTAAAGCATAAAAGAATGAAATGGCAAAGGTGCCATATGCAAGTGCAGTCGGAAAGCTGATGTACGCAATGGTGTGGACAAGACCTGACTTGGCTCATGCAGTGGGAATTGTGAGCAAATTTATGTCAAATCCAGGAAAGCAACACTGGACAGCTTTGAAGAGGATACTTAGGTATCTACAACATACAAAAAATGCTGCAATTTGTTATCAGGCTACGGGAGATAGCCAGTTGAAGGCATATGTAGATGTTGATTTTGTAGGTGATGTGGATGGAGGAAAATCCACAAGTGCATATGTATTTGAATTATCTGGGGGAGCCATTAGCTGGAGAAGCAAGAGGTTGTTGCACAATCAACAACAGAGGCTGAATATATTGCAACAGCAGAGTCTTGCAAGGAAGTGGTATGGCTGAAATTGCTATGTGCAGATGTTGGTGTGCAACAGGGCTCAATTCCATTGTGGTGTGACAACAAAAGTGCTATAGACCTTGCTATCAATCCAAAATTCCACAACAGGACAAAGCACATCAGGGTAAAGTTTCACTTCATCAGAGAAATGATTGAAGAAGGTGAAGTAAATCTGCAGAAGGTGAAGACCGATGTGAACATAGTTGATGCCTTGACAAAGGCAGTGAGTACTAAAAAATTCAATTGGTGCCGAGACCAAAGTGGGATAAGCACTTGGCCGCAGTAGTCGCCAAGTGGGAGATTGTTAAGATTGGCAACTACTACGACATTGTAGTTGCGGCTGTTTTTTGTGGGTAGTTGTTCACAAGGTAAAAATTAGGGTTTCCAAGATAACATAAAATAATAATATATTTTAGGGTTTCTTGGGGAAGATCATCTTTATATACTTTAGGGTTGTTTGAGGCAACTATCCAATGCTCATGCATGTAATTATTGTATTGAAGGAAATACAATTTTTTCTCTGTGGCCTACGATCTGTGTTAAATATTTAATACAATTTTTTCTCTATGGCCTACAATCTGTGTTAAATATTTTTGTTCATGCATGTTTTGATTTCCTTCTGTAATGTTATTTTCTCTTCAGTGCAATACATTTTTAAGTTCTGCATTATTCAGTTTATTTTATTTCTTCTACGCTTATCTTCTCTGCCAACGATAGGGCCTCCACCAAAATCAATATTCCCTTATGATGTTGGACTTTCTTAGGTGTTCTATGATGCTATGGACTTATGCACCTTGCATTATAAATAACTTCTTTGTTTTTTCTTTTTTCTTTTTAAAGCTTGTATATTCTTTTTGATAAAGCTATTATGTATATATATACAATATATAATGTGTAGCCATGATATGAGTTATTTTGATATAAAACTTATATTTATGATACTTATGTGAGGAATGGGGTGGCCCAAATGATGTCATTTCAACTCGCCAAAATATACTAAATGATTAGGTTATTGTTGTGTTGTATGTTGTCTAATATTTATCAAATTGCATTAAATGCCTTTTAAAATTATTTTTTAAGAAAGCTATCAACATATGCAAAATACAATTATTTTGACACATGTATTCCTAGTAGTTGTGCACTTTACATGAGAAGATGTATATCTCTACAAAGGTGCTATATTGACACCCTAAAACAAATTTGTCCTTAGAGTGTACACAACTAACATAACTTTTTTATTTAATTTGTTATTCTTTTATACGATGGTTGATAAATATTTTAAGATTGGCATAGTGATGTTAGGTGAAACCCACTCTTCATTAATGCCATGGGTAAAATACCACCAGGGTCTTGGGTTCAAGTTTGACTATAGTTACAAAGGATCCACCATTCATTATATATATAGGGTTGAAACGAGCCTTGCCTATATTGCATCATGACCACATAATGGTATTAAAATAAATTGACAATTATATATGTATCATTTAGCAAGATTCAAATCTAGGTATTTTTCTTGAAAGTCGAGGAATTTCAATGGTTGAGCTAATGCCATTTTATCAATAAAATATGTTTCTTTTTTATTAGGGTATTAGGGATTTTAGGGTCCCCAAACCCGTACATTAGGTTGTAAACAAATTTTCAATAGACCCAACAACCTATTCAAAAGGAAACAAAAAAACATCAACTGAACCATAAGATTCTGCAAGACAAAACTAAGACAACACACTAACGACCAATTGAAATTAAAACACTACCACAAAACCAAACCAACCAAAGATAGAAACACCATAAACATAGAATTACTGCACACAATCTAGGTACTACAAAAATTCCAGTGCCTTCTTGGACCCAATGAAGTACAACTTACTACGAGTGTCTTCAAGGAGAGTCCGTACTTCTTGAGCCAGGGTGTTGAGACACACACATGTATTGTTTATGGTGTGCATCAACCCATTGAACATTAGGTAGTTGGTTTTCAGGCCTTCAAAGATGGGAGTGGCCATAGTCAAAACAATCGGGGTCACTTTTGACTTGAAACCTTCCTCTGAAGGATCATCCTTTGACTACGAGCCATCCTCACCCATACATTTCACCTTTGAGATGGTTTGCTCATCCTCTAAAGAGTCTTCTTCTACCTTTTATGAGACCATGAGCTCCTCAAATTCCCTCAAGGGTTTCAGGCGAGAGGACCTCTGCGTGAACTTAGCTAGCTATGTTATTATGACAGATGATTTAGAGTGGACCATCTAACCTGTTCTCATCCTGCCGCTTTAATAGACATTTTTCCTTCATTTTCTTTTTATCCAATTCCAAGAGAGCTGGAGGAAAGTCAATTTGCCATTCCTGTAATCCTTGGAGCCCCACTCCCAAGTTTGCCATCTAGTCTGCAACTTGATTGCCTTCTCGGTAAATATGCTTGATCTTGACCTGTTCAAGCTTCTCCAGGTTTGATCTACTATCCATGATCAGTTTCGCAATTGTCCAACTTGCTTCGTGCTCCTATTTAATTACCTTGATGATGTTTAGGGAGTCCCATTATATTATCGCCTTTATAGCTCCTAATTGAAGTACATATTTAGTTCCCAACATTAAGGCCCTAACCTCTACAAAATGGTTTTATTGCTTGCTCAGAGGCTCAACAAAGGCTAGCAAAATGACACTCGTCAATTCACAAAGAATATCTCCAGCCGCAACCACTCCAGAATTGCCCTTAGTGGCTCCATCAAAATTTAGTTTAATCCAATCTATTGGGGGGATTTCAACGAGCCTCCGTCTTGGATGGTTTCTCACAAAGAGGAGGAGCATCATCTATGTCCTAGGCTTTAAAAATTTCTTATTCTTGAGCAAAAACCGATTCTTGGTGGTTTTTAAAGATTTTCCAATTCTCCACTAGTGCACTCTCAATGCACGTACCAATTGATCTTGCATCCCTTTTCTTGTCTTTGAAAATTCGATTATTGCGCTCATGCCATATCCCCAAAGGAAGTGAGGGAGGCATAGTTGCCAAAGAAGATTGAGTTGTTTAGATTTAAATGGGGAGGACCATTGAAGGCATACATCTGCCATGTTTTTCGGGAGGGCCCAAGAGATTCTAAACCTAGAAAGAAGAAAACTTAAAACTTCATGAGCAAAATTACAACCAAGAAAAAAGTGCTACCCAGATTCCACTTCCTTTTCACATAGGACACATCTTTTGATGAGATTGAAACCTCTTTTAACTAAATTGTCTTATGGTCAGAATTTTATTCTGCACCACAAGCTAGAAGAAAATGGTTATTTTGGGAATTAGGTTCTTGATCCATATCTTATTCACACCCAAAATCTCTTTATCAATCAATGAGTACCTAGTCTTAACAATGTAGAGGCCCTTGCTATCCTTACTCCATATCAAAGAATCATTGCCTCCAACAAGGTTAATAGGAAATATCCTCATCAAGTTTGCCAATGCCTTTTGGGCTTAAGCTTGTGCTTTTGAGAGACCTAGTAGAATTAGACTTTTCCAATGCCATATACCATCTCTGAAGACAAGAAAGTCTTTGACCTTGCTTCCGATAACTGTTGTTTAAGAGAGAGCAATTAAGAATCACATTCAAGAGGGAAACTAGTTAGCCAAGCATCTTTCCAAAAATCTATTTTTTCACCATTTTCTATACACCATCTAATCCCTTTTCTCAATAGGGATTTGCAGTTCAACAAGTTGTTTCAGAAAGAAGAGCCCTTAGGGTGGATATTCGAGTTGAGGTCTTGATTATCATGCATATACTTAGCCTTAATAATTTTAACCCAACATAATTGGTCATTCTTTAGCAACTTCTATTCCATCTTACCAATTTGAGCCTTGTTCATCATTTTAAATGCTTGAATCCTAGACCCCCAAACTCCTTTCTAGCAAAAAATTGGTCCCAGGCCACTTGTGACAACCTCTTCTTGTCCTCGAATCTAAACCATAGGAAGGACCTTTGGTTTGTTCCAATCTATTCCTGATCTTAGTTGGGAGTTTAAAAACTAACATGAAGTATATATGAATACTTTGAAGGGTGGATTGAGCCAATTGGGCTTCACATATCAGCCTGCATTTGTCCCTTGAAAAGTGGCATTCCTAGATAAGAAGTTGGAAGGTCCCCTATTGCACAACTAAAAATTTGTGAGATGCTTCGTTGCCTGACCTCGGGAGTATTGATAAAGTAAATTTTGCTCTTAGCAAAATTAACTTTCTACCCTTCTTCCTCTTCATATTTATTCAGAATGAGTTTGATTTCATGTACTTAAGGAATAGAATATTTGGAGACAATTATTGTGTCATCAACAAATTATTGATGAGACACTAAGTCAACAATTGAGGCAGGCTTAAAATCCCCTAAATGACCATTGGACATTATTGAAGAGATGCTCCGATCAAGTGCTTCTACTAATATTATGAACAAATAGGGTGACAAAGGGTCACTTTGTCTCAAGCTCCTCTTACATCCAAAGTAGCTTGCTGTTGCACCATTAACCAACACAAAGAAACTGGTTATGGAGATGCACCAAGTAAGCAGAGCCTCCGTTATTGATTTAACCAGAGCCATCTCTTTTAACAAGTTCTCTAATCTTGCTGCAGCTTTGGTGATGGAGGGTAGAGATATGAAATAACTTTGTTCCGGACCCCCTCCTTCGACCATATGATTCTAGATTTCTAACACCAATATGTTTCCTCATACGCCAGGATATTGTGGTACTTTGGGATCAATTCCCTCTCTTTCATTATGATTTCCTTTGCCATAGATCCTTTTGTAATTTTCTGTTCAATGTCATGAATCTCAACTTATAATTCCTCTTTCCTTTTGGATAGGTTACCAAAAGTGGTCTTATTCTAGGCCTTTAGGTTTTGGTTTATATGTCTCAATTTGCTGGCATTTTGGCTCAATTTGGGACCTTTAAAGGATTTTGACCAATCTTTGAAGATAAATCTTCATGTTTGAACCACATCAATTCAAACCTGAATGGACTATTATATTTTCTTGTCTTTAAATACCTTCCAAACAATTGGGCTGTGATCAGAGCTGATTTTAGGCAAGGCCGTGAGCAAGGAATCTCCAAATATTGTGAAGCCCTCTTGGGAGACTATAAATTTATCAAGCCATATTTGGATCAAGTAGTCTCCCAACCACCAATTACTCCATGTATAGTGAAATATTCTTAGGTCAATATCCATGAGATCATTGGAATTAAGAAATGATTGAAAGTCCTGCATACTCTTTGAAGGGATAGGAGATCCCCCTTTCTTGTCAAAAGGATTAAGAGGGGTGTTGAAATCCCCTACTAAAATCCATGGAATTCCTCTGAATATGGATCTCATTTGGCTCAGGTTATCCGAAATTTACCTTCTCCCAACCATGTGTTTGTAGCATAAACATTCATTAGAAACCAATTTTCCTTCAACTACTTGTGGCAAAACAAGGTGATGAACCATCTATAACTGTTGACTAATCTTTCTTCTATAGAGCTATTGTTCCAAAGACAAAGAAGATCCCTAGACGAACCCTCCACTACACTAAAAAGTACTTCTGCATCTCTCCAGATGAGATTTTTAATTCTTTCTACCTTATTATCATCAACCTTAGTTTTCTAAAGAAGAAGCATGTCCAAGTTATGGTACCTTCTTAAAGTGTAAACTAATCGATGCTAAGAGGGGGATTTAAGGCCACTTATGTTCCAAGAGATGATTTTCATATTTTATGTTTGGCCCTTGGACCTTTCACCCAAAATTTAGAACAACTTGTCCCCCATTGGCCACTTCACTAGCAGTCTCTTTCTACAAAACTATTGTTGTAGAAGGCTTGCCAGGTTTACCCCCCAAACCAACATCTACTAAAGTTTTGTAATGACTATGAGTGATAATTTTTGGCACCTCGACACCCTTACCTGTGGGTTATTATTTCTTGCTAGGGTTGGCTTCTACCAAACCCAAAGACTCTGAATGGGGAACCCCACGGTAAGACCCTCTTCCCCCAAGTTTTTTTTGACAGTAAAGTTGAAGATTGAGACGAATTGTGTAGATGCTCCAAATTTTCTATGATTAGATTCAGACAAGAAATGGAATTTGAAAGAGGAATCACACCTTAATAGGGTTTGACCTTGGGAATTTGCCTTCATGGTGCCATGGTGCCTGGGATGAGTTTGCCTTCGTATCCCTCTTCCATAGGCTGTAGGATTGGTTCTTACCCCTTACTAGTCCCTTCTGCAAATTCGATATTTCCTTCTTTCCTTAGTTGAGGATTTATATGATTCTGGCGCTATACCCATATTTCGTTGTTCTAGGGGGCATTCGTATGAGTAGTACAATGATAACTTTGATGCCCCATATTGTTACAAAGACCACATTTCACAATCATATTTTTGTATTCAAACCTCTAGGTCCAGGACCCATAATTGGAAGTCATATTAATCGACTTGGGGAGCTCTAGACTTAAATCCGCATACACGTAGAAGCATGCATGTAACATGTGAGTTCGGTTCAACATAGTAGGGTCGATCACCACCAGTTGACCTATATTCCTAGCAATCCCAAAGAGGATTTCCTCATGCCAAAAGTGAATCGGGAGCCTTGGGAGGTGCACCCAAATGGGTGCCAAATTGATACCTTGAGTGTAAGGATCAAAATCTAGGCTCCATCTCTTTAGGAAGAGGCCTCTATGGCCAAAGAACTATGGTCCTTGTAAAATCCGTTTGTTGTTTGTCGGGCAACTGAGTTTAGCCCAAAAAAAGCTCTTCGATAAAGCGAAAATCTCCAAATACCCAATGTGCCCCCATTTCTCCCATATGCCCATTTTCAGATGGCATCAAGGTCTAGCCTCAGACCAATAAATTTTCCAACTAGAGACATCATACCCTGCCAGGACGTCTGGAATCACCAATTTACCATTTGTCGGTTGCAAGTTGAAACATCCCTCATGTAGATTCTATTTTCCTTTGAGAATATTGACCTTGGAATGGGCTCTTGGGTCAAAAGGGTGAGGAGCTCCTTTGTCTATTTCTTTCACCTAGGACGCTTCGATTGTCACGTCTCAATTGCCACCATGACTTCCAGCCAAACCTTGCAAACTGCCCTTGCCTTTGTGACCCAAGTTCACCATTTTTACCTTTTATTATTATTTTTGGATTTGGATTGTGTGAGAAACCCCTACGACCAATGCTCAGGGCTGAGCATGCCCATCCCAACCATGATCCCTCACAAGGATGAGAGCTAAGCTTATCAATAGGGGATTCACACACTCACACACACATAGTAGTTTGAACCTTAGACCTCACAAAGAAGAGCCAAAGCCCGAACCATTGTGTTGTCCCCCTCGAGACTAAAATCTTGGGTAGAGAGAAACCTCTAGAGACGCTCTTAGGTGGCCGAAAATGCTGTCCCATTCGGGTATACCACTATCTAGAGGGAAGCCACATGAGATTTTTTGATACCCACTTGGATGTCACATCTGTATAGGAATTCTAACTCGAGATCTCTCAAATGAAGGGATTTGTTTCCAATCACCAATGTGCCACCCTTGCGAGTATCAATAAAATATGTTTTACTATGCTTGAATAGTTCAAAGTTTGATTTGCAAGTGCCTTGATTGTCTCATCTAATTGAGTCTTTTTTATTGCGTACATGTTTTTTTTTAATTATGGTAAATGAAGTTTTGATTGGGTCCTAAAACTAGTTACAAAATCTTGTATATTGAGTACCTTACTAACCCCTACAATATGTAGAAATACAAACCATTACTTGTATCATAGACAAAAAAAGCTTCAAGGAGCTAAACTTTTCTTTCAAATTATTATACTGTTGATTTTACTTTATCCAACTCCCAAACCACCTTTAATGACGTGGCAATCTCTTCGCCCTCCCTCCAAATCTAGTTCTCTTGTTCAAAAATTCCTTTATATGCTAATATGTTTGCCAGAGAATTCCCTTCATGGAAGGTATGTTGAATCCTGGTATCCTTGAACCCACTTAGTAGAGTTAGAATCTCTTCTATCATATCCATCATATATCAATTGGATTTATTCTTGTCATTGAGCCAATTCACTAGCACTTGTGAATCACACTCCACTTCTAACTTGCTTATACCCATTTTCCTTGCCAACTTAACTTTGACAAACAATGCCTTGGATTTTGCCATAGTATTGGTAGTCTTGTTAAAGTTATTTGCAAATATTGCTCTTATTTTGCTTGTATCATCTCATCACTTCCCCTTCTATCTTATTTTTCCTATATTATCTCCCATCGCTCCCCCTCCTACTAGGCTAGGTTTCCCTTTGAAAGCCCCATTGATATTCAGTTTATGCCACCTTTTTCTTGGCCAGTTCAATGTTATCTTTGGTTTGTCTACTTTATGTTGTCCACTCATTGCGGTAGAAGGTACATGAATGCACCATATTTCCAGGGTATCGTACTTCTAGGTACATGTTTTGTCCACATGCACTTTGGTAATTTGTTATGTCATTGAGGATTTGATTTGATTATAGACTCTAATCACATCCATTTTCATGTTTTGAAAGGTATGTCGGTTGCATTCCAACCAAATATTCCAAAGGAATATTACGGGTGCCATGTTCCAGAGTTGACTTCTCGTTTTTCAAGGAACTTCTTCGTTGGACTAACCAATCCTTGACCCCTTTCGATCAAACCCACCAACAAAGAAGTCCCTTTCAATATTTTCTTAGATCTCTCCAATAAACTTGCACTTCATAAATATATGGTGACATGTCTCTTCTTCCTCACATAAATTGCATCAGGAAGGCCTATGAAAGCCCCCTCTTTCAAAGATTATCCATCGTTAACATTCCATTATGAGAAACTAGCGAACAAAAAACCTTAATCTTTTGGATTGCTGCATTTCAACATATTTTTGTCCAAATCTTCACTTGTACCTTCCTCAATTATTTTTCATAACCACTTTTGATTGAGTATTTTCCATTTAGGCTTGCTAACTAGTAATGAGTGTTTGTACCCTTTAGAGAAATATAGGTAGAACAAAGTCTATAGAATAATTCAAACTTGTCCATTTTGTTGGTTCTCTTCTTCTGCCCAATCCTCGAGGACATACCTAATGTTGCCCCCTCCCTATCCCTATGGAAGTAATTGCTTACTTTGTTTCCATAGTTGTAACGCATTCCAATTCTCATTGTGTTGTAGAGGATTCCCCCCAAACCAAATATTGTCCCAGAAGTCAATTCGCTCCTTAGTTCCAACCTTCCATTTCACTACCTTTCTCACAATGTCCTTGCTTTGAGCCTCTGCAATGCTCTTTCTCGATGAGGGTTCTCTCAAGATCCTCACCTTCTAGGTATCTATATCAGAGAATCCTAGACCAAAGGTTGTCTAGTTCTCTCATTAATCTCTAGGCCATTTTCCTTTTCAGGATTGCACACATCAAACCGATTCTCCTTGAACCCACACCTTCCTTTTTCTTAGGTTGGCAAACTATTTCCCATTTCAAGAGAGGCAATCTTATCTTTTTCTCTGTTCCTATCCAAAGGAAATTTTTCTAAAGAGAGTCTAACTTAGTTGCCACCACCCTTGGACTTTTTAGTAGAGACATGACATAGGTGGGGAGGGTTTGAAGGGTTACCTACAATAGTTGGATCATCTCAACCTAGCTCAACCATTTTCCCTTCCACCCCATCAGTTTCTTTTAGAATTGATAAAAAATAGGGTTCCAGTATTCTTTCTTCTCTAGACCCATGAAAAGAGGTATTTCCAAGTATAGCGAGGTCATGAAGCCTAGTTTATAACCCAAATTTCCTTTACCTTACCTTATGTCCTTGTTGGGGTATTGATGAAATACAACTGAATTTTCTCCTTATTAACTCTTTGACTTGCAGCCTTCTTGTGTTAGCATAATGTTTTGCATAGGTTATATTACATCATGTGGCATATATTTAAAATAGCACTGTCATAGCGCTCTTCAAATTCGTGGGGTGGTTAACCAACCAATTCAGGTGGTTCAACCAACCAAACCACTTTTATCTTGTATATAACCAACACATGAATCAATGAGAAGTGCTTCGTATTTCACGATATTGCAACTGTATTATTTTCAATATGGTACCAGAGATAGGTGGAGACTAGGCAAAACGAGGCCCGAAGACCCTGGAGGCTGCACAGCAGAAGCGTGGAGACTAGGCAGAACGAGGCCCGAGGATTCTGGTTAGAAGATTGGAGCATGCGGCCCGAGCAGGCCCGCACGAAGCCCAAGACCCTAGTTACTAGCTTGGCACCAGATCAGAGGACACAAAATGCAGACACTAGACTGCCGACTGGATCGATGACTTGGCAGATAGAGCAGATGCGTAGACCGAAGCAAGTGACACGCATACTAGACAGAGCAACCTTGACGAGTGACACATGGCAGACATGTAAACCGAGGGAGACAACACATGGACCAAACAAGAGCAATGTTGACTAGACATCTAACTTCGCAGAAGAGGTGACGTGACACAAGGTGGTTGGGTGTCACAGAGGCAAAAGGGCAAGGCTTGATTTCCCGAAGGCAATCGAAAGCTAATGCGAGTGCCTTAGTATTTCAACACCTTATGTTTGTTTTTCGCTTGCATGTGGGATAATTTTTATTTTTAACTGTTATTCTCGCAGCGCTCGTCAAGCCAAATAGCAGTGGTTGTCTTTCCTCTCTCACAGCGTGCTATAGACCAGCTAGCACCTGTGACTGTTGTAATATTTTTCACCACACACATATCCTAGGTTCGATTCTCAGATGGTTGTAAGGGTTAATTTGTTTTTTCTCGCGCTCTCGCCTGCATATGATAATAGGCACAATGTGCATTTCTTGTTTCAACCTAGGCAGAATGAGGCCCAAGGATTTTGGTTAGGAAACTAGAGCACGCGGCCCGAGCAGGCCTGCACGAAGCCCGAGACCCTAGTTACTAGCTTGGCACCAGATCAGAGGACACAGAATGCAGACACTGGACTGCCGACTGGATCGATGACTTGGTAGATAGAGTAGATGCGTAGACCGAAGCAAGTGACACGCAGACCAGACAGAGCAACCTTGACGAGCGACACGTGATAGACATGTAGATCGAGGGAGACGACACGTTGACCAAACAAGAGCAATGTTGACTAGACATCTGACTTCATAGAAGAGGTGACATGACACAAGGTGGTTGGGTGTCATGGAGGCAAAAGGGCAAGGCTTGATTTCCCGAAGGCAATCAAAAGCTAATGCGAGTGCCTTAGTATTTCAACACCTTTTGTTTGTTTTTCGCTTGCATGTGGGATAATTTTTATTTTTAACTGTTCTTCTCGCAGCGCTCGTCAAGCCAAATAGCAGTGGTTGTCTTTCCTCTCTCACAGTGTGTTGTAGACCAGCTGGCACCTGTGACTATTGTAATATTTTTCGCCTCGCACATATCCTAGGTTCGATTCTCAGTAGCGACAGTTGTAAGGGTTATTTTTTTTTCTTGTGCTCTCGCCTGCATATGATAATAGGCACAACGTTGCGCCTATAAATAAAGGGAGACAAATTGGTGATATAAGGAAACCTTAATAATGGTCAATGTTCACAAGTATCTCTCAGATTCACAATTGCTGAAAGGTCCTAACTTTGTTCCATGGAAGACAAAGATGAGAGCTATTCTTCAGGTGGAAGATTTATGGGATGTAGTGACTGGCACTACAGAACGCCCTCAAACAACAGGAACAAGTCAAGAAGCTTAGGATAATAAGGACAAAAGAGGTCTCATGTTTTTCCTGCTTGCTATTATAGATGAGGTCCAACCTCATATCTGTGATGCCAAAACCAATAAGGAAGCTTGGGATGCTTTGATTACTGTGTATGAAGGGAAGAATCAGTCCACTATTCTACACCTTCAAACTCAACTACAGACCCTTAGTATGAATTATGGGGAGACAGTTGATCTATTCCTTTGTAGAGTGGCTGATGTGAAATCCAAATTGAATGCTATGGGAAAACCAATGGATGATGATATCTTGAATTCTGTCATCTTGAGAGCATTGCCAAATTCCTACAAGATGTTGATCACTTCCTTCAACGTTTCTGGTAGACAAGTAAAATTTGTAGAGCTGGTAAATTTGCTTCAAAATGAGGAGGCAAATCAGGTTTAGAAAGATGAGGTGCCAAATAATGACCTTTCCACCCAACAAAAGGGTAAGAAACAAGGTCAGTTTGAAAAAGGGGGTTCTTCTTCCAAGGGAAAAGGGAATCAAAATTAGCAAAAGGATAAACAATATTGCAAGATTTGTGATATGAATAACCATGACACCAACAAGTGTTGGCTCAAAAACAAGCAAAAAAACGACCAACCTCCTAATAAGAAAGGCAAAGAGAAGCAGAAATATAAAAAGAAACATAAGCAACCTAAGGAGCATGTTGCTTATGCTGACTCCAACTCGAACTCAGATTCTCCTAGGTCCGATTCAGATTTCGACTCTGAAAGAGCACACAAGGTGCTCATGACCCATACTTCATCTTCCCCGATAGATGCTGTATGGTATATTGATTCCGGTGCGAGTAAGCACATGACTGGGGACAAATCATGGTTTGACACTTTTGAGGAGAAAGAAGGTAAGACAGTCACAATTGCTGACAATCAAGTATACCAAGTGAAGGGTGAAGGAGATATTTTTGTCTCTTCCATATGGTAAATGTCAGATAGAGAAGGTCATCTATGTCCCTGGATTAGCCAATAATATGTTGTCTGTTCCACAAATGTTGGATAGAAATATGGATGTTGTGTTCCGAGTTGTGAAAGGCAAGAAGAGATGTTTTATAACCCACAAAGGTAAACATGTCGCAATCGGATCCTACAAGCATGGCTTGTTCATTCTAGATGCTCTTTCAATGCCTCATGTTGCTCTGGCTGCAACTACAAAAGAGATCACTTCTCTCTGGTATAGATGTTATGGGCATCTCAATTCAGGATATTTTCTTGAGCTACGCAAATATGATATGGTGAGAGGACTTCCTCACCTCTCTTATGTCTTACCAGTTTTCTCGGATTGCTTAGCAGGGAAGCAACACCAAGTACCTTTTGAAGCTAGCTCTTCCAGAGCTAAGAAACCTTTGGAATTAGTACACACCGATCTGTGTGGTCCTATGCCAACCATCTATGGTGGAAAGAAGTATTTTCAATTGTTTATTGATGATTACTCACGGAAGATGTGGGTTTTCTTCCTTTAGTTGAAATCATAGGCTTTTTTCGTACTTTCAAAAACTCAAGAAACTTGTTGATAAGGAGTTGGGATGTTTCATCAAAACCCTCCACTCAGATCGAGGGGGGAATACACCTCTGAAGAATTTTCATCATTTTTGAAAGAACATGGGATTAAGAGACAACTGAATACAACCTATACACCTCAGCAAAATGGAGTTGCAGAGAGGAGAAATCGTTCCATTGTGGAAATGGTTTGATGTATGCTAAAGGGAGCACATCTTGAGGATCAGTATTGGGCAGAAGTAGTAAACACAACATCATACCTCCTAAATAGAGCACCCACCAGAGCTCTACAAGGAAAAACACCACAAGAAGCTTGGAGTGGTAAGAAATCCTCCATTTCTCATATAAGGGTTTTCGGATGTAAGGCATTCATGCACATCCTAAAAAATAAAAGGAAGAAGTTAGATGAGAAGACCCTACAATGTATTTTTCTTGGTTATGATGAGTTTTCAAAGGGATATTGCTTGATAGATCCTATAACCAAGAAAACACATATAAGTAGAGATGTAGTATTTGATGAAGCTTCCACATCAGATATCACATCTACAAATGTATACCTTGAAGAAGAAGAAGAACCTAAGAAAGAAAGCTCATCTCCAAAGAAGAAGGTTCCAAAATGGTATACTAGTACATTGAGAGATTCTAAATTGAATACACTTCTAGATCTAACTCAAGATCGATCGTGCACTCGGAGTATGACACAACAGAGAAGAGCAGATGCATCATATTCAGAGGTTGATGAGCTTTGCCAACAGTTTGATGATCTATCTGTGGATGCAGAGGAAGACAAAGACACAAATATGGATAATGAACAGGTTTATATGACAACATTGGATGAAAATGAGCTTGTAACAGTTCAAGATGCACTTAGTGAGCCTCGGTGGAAGGTTGCTATGGAAGCATAACACATATCTCTCATGAAAAATAATACATAGAAGGTAGTCAATCTGCCTACAGGAAAGAAGCCCATTGGCTGCAAATGGGTGTTCAAAGTAAAGTATAAAGCAAATGGTACTATTGACAAGCATAAGGCCCGTCTTGTTGCAAAGGGATATGCTTAGAAAGAAGGCATAGACTATGAAGAGACTTTTGCCCCTACTGCAAAGATGACCACCATTTGAGTACTTTGTGCCATGGCAACACAATTTGGATGGAAGTTACATCATATGGATGTGAAAAGTGCCTTCTTGAATGGTGAATTACAAGAAGAAGTATACATGACCCAACCAGAAGGATTTTTAGTTGAAGGGCAAGAACAAAAAGTTTGCAAATTGATCAAATCCTTGTATGGGCTCAAACAAGCTCCTCGAGCTTGGTATATCAAGATAGATAGTCACCTAGTGCAACATGGGTTCAAAAGAAGTCCTTCAGATGTGAATCTTTATATTAAGAACAAAGGTTCTGATATAGTGATTCTGGTGTTATATGTAGATGATCTGATCATAACAGGAAGTTCAGAGAAAATGATTGATGCAGTAAAAGATGATTTGAAACAATCTTTTGAAACGACAGATCTAGGACTTCTTCACTATTGTTTTTGTTTGGAAGTGACTCAGAAAAAGCACCATATCAGAGTTACAAAAAAAAATATACCAAGACATTAATCGAAAAATATCGGATGAATGAAAGTCTAAAACAACTCCAATGGAACAAGGACTTAAGTTATCACGATATGATGAATTGCCTCAAGTAGATGGTACTATCTATCGCTAGTTGATTGAGAGTATCCTATATCTAACCAACACTAGGCCTGATGTTAATTTTGTTGTGGGTTATCTTTCACGGTTCATGCAGGAACCCAAGGTAAGTCATTGGAAAGCAGCAAAAAGAGTTTTACATTATGTCCATGGTACAATAGATTTTGACTTGGAATACAAAAAGAATAACTAGTTCTATCTACAAGGATACACGGACTCCGACTATGTTGGATCCATTGATGATCGAAAGTCAACTTCCGAATACATCTTTCATATTGGGTCTGGTTGCTATCTCTTCTACAGAGGCAGAATATTGCGCAACTAGTGGAGCAGTCTGCGAGATTATATGGTTACGTTGTATTCTTACAAATATGAGTCTTCCAAAGAATATTCCACTTCATTTGTTTTGCAACAATCAAGGTGTTTTGAATATTGTCAAGAATCCAATCTTCCATGATCGCACCAAACACATTGACACTCACTGTCATTTTATTCGTGATGAAGTTCCAAAGCACAAAATTCAGCTCCACTACATTCCCACTGATGCGCAAGTTGCAAATATTTTCACCAAGGCACTTACACGTGTCAAATTTGAATTATTTCGCAATACCCTTGGTATTTGCCAATAATGTAATAAGGGGGGATGTTAGCATAATGTTTTGCATAGGTTATATTACATCATGTGGCATATATTTAAAATAGCATTGTCATAGTGCTCTCCAAATTTGTGGGGTGGTTAACCAACCAATTCGGGTGGTTCAACCAACCGAACCACTTTTATCTTGTATATAACCAACACATGAATCAATGAGAAGTGATTCGTATTTCACGATATTACAACTATATTATTTTTAATATCTTGTATCTCTCCAACACTTTCTTTGACTTCAATAACACTTGCCAATCCTATAAGGATTGTATCATCCATAAAAAGTTTATGGGAAACTACCTCCAAGGTGTTTTCCACCTTCGGACCTTGGATTTTCTTTAGTCTAAGCTATTCTAGCAAGGTTTGGGTTATAGCTTCTACAAGTAGGATAAACAATAAGGGGGATGATGGTTTAACTTACCTTAAAACACGAGAGCTAGGGCAAAAACCAGTTGGTGCTTCATTCACTAAGATAGAGTATCTTGAAGTCCTTAGACAACTCATAACTAGATATGTCCAGGTCTTCTCAAACCCTAACTTCCTATGCATATTTTGAAGAAATTTCCAAGAGATCGTATCATATGCCATATTCATGTCCAACTTAACTAGCATCCCCCTCTTACTTTTAACCAAGGAATGGAGAGCCTTGTGAACCACTACAATCCTATCTAGAATATGATAACCTTGACAAATCCTTCTTGGTTTTTTAAAATCAAGCATAGGAGAAAGGTTTTTAGTCTCAGAGAGATCACCTTCATTAGGATTTTATAAACTATGTTACATAGACTTATCGATCTGAAGTCAATGAAGGATTCTGTCTTGGCATTCTTGCGAACAAGGGCGATGAATGTATTATTCCATTCCTTTAATTTCTTCCTCTTTTTTGAGCTTCCCTTATAATTGCCATGACATTTTTTTTACTATCTACCAAAAATTTGGAGGAACCCTTCCTGGAACTAGTTTGGCCCTTGGGCTTTCTCCTTCCTCATAGAGAACATTGCCTCTTCAATTTCTTCTTTTGTGAAGGGTTTATCCAACAACTTGTTATCTTTTGTTGTGATCACTTGAGGAATATTTTTCAGGTCATTGGAGGCCTCCTCCTACCCCTTCCTTTGTTCTATTAGGAGGTTATGAAAGAAATAAATAACTTCCATTTCAATCCTCTCCTCTTTATCTATAACCCCCCCTTTATCTAACCTCCCCTTGATCTAGAGTGATTACCTTGGATTACCTTGGATTAGGAGACATCAAAATCTATCTAATCTTAGATGGATTACCTTGGTCCTTCATCCTTTTGTTATTCCAAGTGTAGCCGCCCCCTCCAAATGCAAGTCTATCAGGCTTGTCTTTGTCAAAAACTTTGCTTGATATCTCATGGCTTGTGTGTAACCATGAACCCCTATTTTCTTTTCATTCAGAGTTAGCAAGGTATTGAAATTCTTAGCTACCATCCATTTATGATTTTCTAAGTTTTGACTTTCTTCAAGTAAATTCCAAAGAATTTTTTATGCCCGATGAAATTCGATGCATCAATAATTATGATGAAACCTACTTTATCTATGAGCCTATGCTTAAAGCGGATTGATAGGTGATGCTGATTTTGATCAACCGACTCTCAGTCAAAAATCTTTGGATTCTAAAGAGATAGCAAACCTTCCGAACCCCCCTATGTTGGAGCTCCCAAGAAGTTGTTTCTACTTGAGATCCTCTTACCTATTTTCCTAACTCATTTTCCCCTAATTCCATCTTCTAAAATAAAACTATATTGATATATAGTCTGCCAATAAACGATTCTAGCAATCTATGTTTGGATGAGGCATTTAGACCCCCCATATTCCAATATAATAATTTTATTTTTACCCTTGACCAGAGTTTGGATCCCCTATAAAGGCATTAACAAGACTATTATGTTTGCCATCTATCACTTTGTTTTTTGCTTCCTTGGTTCATAAAGTATTTCCTAAGGGCCACCCCTTTCCTCATCTAGAGACCCTTTTGTTAGCTTATCTATAAGTGCTCCTTCCCCCTCCCTAAGAAGGTTGATCCTCCTCTCCCTTGCATTCCACATCGTCTCCTTTTTGTTTTCTAGACCCATGAAAAGAGGTATTTCCAAGTATAGCGAGGGTATGAAGCTTAGTTTATAACCCAAAATTCCTTTATCTTCCCTTGGGTCCTTGTTGAGGTATTTATGAAATACAATTGACTTTTCTCCTTATTAACTCTTTGACTTGCAACCTTCTTGTAGCTCTCCAACACTTTCTTCCATTATTTGGATTCAATAACAGTTGCCAGTCCTATAAGGATTGTATCATCCATGAAAAGTCAATGAGAAATTGCCTTTAAGGTGATTTCTACCTTTAGGCCTTGGATTTTCTTTAGTCTAAGCTATTCTAGCAAGGTTTATCGTATTGCTTTTGCAAGTAGGATAAACAATAAGGGGGATGATGGGTTGCCTTGCCTTAGAACCCGAGAGCTGGTGCAAAAACCAGTTGGTGCTCCATTCACTAAGATAGAGTATCTCAAAGTCCTTAGACAACTCATAAGTAGATATGTCCAGGCCTCCTCAAACCCTAACTTCTTATGCATATTTTGAAGAAAGTTCCAAGAGACCCTATCATATGCCATATTCATGTCCAACTTAACTAGCATCCCCATCTTACTTTTAACCAAGGAATGTAGAGCCTTGTGAACTATTACAATCATGTCTAGAATATGATAACCCTTGAAAAATCCTTCATGGTTTTCTAAAATCAAGCATAGGAGAAATGTTTTTAGTCTCAGAGAGATCACATTCATTAGGATTTTATAAACTATGTTACAGTCTTATTAGTCTGAAGTCAATAAAGAATTATGTCTTGGTGTTCTTGGGGACAAGGGCGATAAATGTATTATTCCATTCCTTTAATTTTTCCCTCTTTTATGAGCTTCCCTTATTTTTACTATCTACCAAAATATTTGGAAGAACCCTTCCTGGAACCAGTTTGGCACTTGGGCTTTCTCCTTCCTCGTAGAGAATATTGCCTCTTCAATTTCTTCTTTGGTGAAGGGTTTATCCAGAAACTTGTTATCTTTTTTGTGATCACTTGAGGAATAATTTTCAGGTCATTGGAGGCCTCCTCCTACTCCATCCTCTCTTCTATTATGAGGTTATGAAAGAAATTAATAACTTCCATTTCAATCCTCTCCTCTTTATTTATAACCTCCCCTTGATCCAGAGCGATTCTATTGATCCTGTTCTTGGTGTGGTGGATTAGGGTGGTGACATGAAATAATTTGGTGTTTCTGTCTACTTCTTGAAGCCATAAGGCTTGATGCTTCTACATCTAGTGGGTTTTTTAGCTGCTAAAATGTTATGGTGTTCACAAAGATTCATATTTTACTACTAAATAAAATCCTCAGTGTTCCCCTCCATCTCCATCCTTTGCTCAATACTCTTTAAAGTATTATCCAATTTGACCTTCCTTTTAAAATTGTTTTCAAAAATTTCATAATTCTAGATTTTTAGCTCACGCTTAATTATTCTTATCTTTGGAGAAAGTTGGAATATGCAACTTCCTATTACAAATGTACCCCACCATTGCCTATTTTTTCCTTCCAGTTCAGGTGTGTTGTCCACATTATTTTGAAATGGAAAGGGTAGTTTTTCTTGGTCCCATCTCTCCCCATTTCGAAAATCAAAGAAGTCGGGTTGGATCCAAAATATTTCCAAGTCTTGGTTGGAAACCCTTCATATACCATTAAAAAAACATCAAAATTCTATCTAATCTTAGATGGATTACCTTGGTCCTTCGTCCTTTTGTTATTCCAAGTGGAGCTGCCCCCTCCAAATGCAAGTCTATTAGGCTTGTCTTTGTTAAAAACTTTGCTTGATCTCTTATGGCTTGTGTGTAACCATGAACCTCTTTTATTTTCATTTAGAGTTAGCAAGGTATTGAAATTCTTAGCTACCATCCATTTATGATTTTCTAAGTATTGAATTTCTTCAAGTAGATTCCAAAGAATGTTTTATGCCTGATGAAATTTGATGCATCAACAATTATGATGATGCCTACTTTATCTATGAGTCTATGCTTAAAGTGGATTGATAGGTGATGTTGGTTTTGATCAACCGACTCTCTGTCAAAGATATTTGGATTTTAAAGGGATAGCAAACCTTTCAAATTCCCCTATGTTGGAGCTCCCAAGAAGTTGTTTCTACTCGAGATCCTGATTCCAATTTTCCTAACTCGTTTTCCCCTAATTTCATCTTTTGAAATAAAACTATTGATACATAGTCTGCCAATACATGATTCTAGCAGTCTATGTTTGGATGGGGCATTTAGACCCCTCATATTCCAAGATAATAATTTTTTTTTACCCTTGACCAAGGGTTTGGATCCCCAAAAAGGCATTAACAAGACAATTCTGTTTGCCATCTATCACTTTGTCTTTTGCTTCCTTGGTTCATAAAGTATTTCCTAAGGGCCGCCTCCTTCCTTGTCTAGAGGCCCTTGTGTTAGCTTGTCTATGAGTGCTCATTTCTCCTCTCTGAGAAGGTTGATCCTCCTCTCTCTTGCATTCCACACCGTCCCATTTTTATTCTCATTCCTTAGATTTTTTGGGGGAAGTTTCTTGGGCCTCTTCTATGATTTATTCTTGTTTAGTTGTTTTTTATCTTCTACATTATTTTTTCTTCTTCTAGAACCTCCTTGGGATCTTGTGTTTGGAACTATTTCGTCTTGTTATGTTGTTTCCAAAACCACTCATTCTGGTTTTGGTGTTGTCTATTGCATTTGCTTTTGCAGGTTCCACTCTGGAAAATGAGTCCTACTATGACTTCCCCTTCATTAGTCCCTGAGGGTCATATTTTAATGGTTTTTTTTCGTTGGACAAAAGCTTGATAAGTGCCCACATGCATGGCAAAGATGACATCAAAAGGGTATGTTTTCATAGTCAACCTCCCGATGATGATTACTTAGACATAAAACCAAATATTTAGTTTTAATAATGGGTTTTTGGAGGTCTATCCTCTAATTCAAGCAAAAATAACCTAGGCTTTGTTCGTAGTTGTAGGGCCACCAAGATGAATTCCTCCAAAGCATTTTTGATATTTTTAAAGACCTTTGCCTAGAATTCCAAGGGCAAGTTGAACAATCATACCCATATTGAGGCTTTTGTAACAACTTCTATATGAGGTTAAACCCTCACAACCAACAATAAATGTATCGATCAACACTACCAAAAAACTAGGGCCCTCCTATGTAAACCTGATCGTAGTCTTCCTCTTGGGCAAAGTTTACAAAGAAGAAACCCTTTGAAATCAAAGTGATCGAAGCTTCTTTCAAATCCCAAAATTTGATCTAGCTCTTCAAAGTTGCTAGACTCGACCGCACTACCATGAATTTACAGATTAGGCTGATTTGCAAATCCAACATCTTACCTCTTATAATAGTATCATTAAGTGGAATGGAGGGAACCCCATCCTTTTCTAGAAAGGTTTTTATTGATCAATTCTCATATCATGATGGCCATTCAATGCGATTGTTGGATGCATTCGATGCTTACGCCTTGTGAAGAGCGCACAATTCAAAAGTTTGGGGAGCATAGGATGTGGTTTTGAGGATGAACTTCGAGGTTTTTATCAAGGCCAACTCCTTGTTTTGATATGATCTTTGACGCTTGCTTCCTAAACTAGGAAGAGGGATAGAGGAAAAGTAACAACCAAAAATAAAGAAAACATGAAAGTAAAAGACTATTATAAGGGAGGTGATGTGCCAAAGTCCTAAAACTCTTCCAAGTGACAGTGAGAGTAATGAACACATTCATTATTATCAATAGTGCATAGGGAACATAGTTCCGTCAAACACAAAGTACTACAAATATGCATACATAAGAATGAGGACATTAATAAGTAGTCACAACTTCTTATTTATTACATAGCCAAATTACATCTATGCTTATGAAAGAGACTCAAAACTTATTGACAAAACAACTCAATGCTCTTGCCAAAATGATACATAGGAGAGAGGCGAAAGAAAAACGACATACAAGGCCAGATACTAGGCATGGACATTTCAATGCTTTACAATGGAGAAGGAATGGTTATTTATAAGAGAAGATGGGGAAAATTTTCCCTCAAAATTTATGCAGGAAATTCAAAATATCTAGTTTAAAATATTTGCTCAGGCCTTTTGGACGATCCCGAGGTCTTTGGATTTATAGTCATAAATGTTGTAGGCGGGTTGGTTTGATGGGATGTAAGCTCCTCTTGCAACCTTGTCGATTGCCCATGTTGAAGATCTGTTATGATTAGACCCCCGATATTTCTCTATTAATGACCTTAGGCTTGATGTTGCTCCTTAGGTTGCACCCATGCTGCTGCCTTAAATGCATCATCTACCGCTTTGGGCATCATGCTCGGTTTTTGAGGATGGCAAGACCAGAGTTGGACTATAATTATTTTTGTGTCCAGTTGCCTAGCCGTATGCCTGATTTTTCAATGGGGTCTAGCGGTCTACCTTCTTGGTGGCCTGATTGACTCCTTTAGTGAGGCTCTTACTTGCATGTCAACCGGGGTTTTGGTTTACACCTTTTTAGGTATTCTCCAGTTTGAAGGGGCTCCCTTTGCCATTGGCTCGCTTATTGTTCTTTTTCAAAGTTTCGGTGATGATCGGGACTACTAGACATTTTGCTATGATAGGTGCACCTAAATTGTTCTTCTCTTCTGGTTTTAGATAATTGGCTTTCTTTGGCTCCTTTGCCACAAATATTCGAGGTGACCTTCATAGGGACCAACAAACTTGATTGGTCTATGGAGGTTTCACAACTTGAAATCTCCAAGATGATGAATTTCATAGATTGTTAAGTGTTAAGCTCCTCTTGAGGGAGGAGTAGGAGCTTTCCTTGTTGGTTTCTGATCTGGTTACCTTGCATCCCTCATCTTGTAAAATACGGAACAGTATTTTATTATTGCAGCAGCGTTTAAATAATGTTTACATCTGCCGGGAATAGTCACCGGCGCAACAGAAGAACAGAAACACTGTTACGAAGTTGTAACAGTCTGTCTAATAAACAAATACAGACAAAGGTAAGTACGCTAACATCCCCCTTTATTACATTATTTGGGTAATGTAATAACTAATAGCTATACTAAACTACTAACATCCCCTTACATTATTTTGCAATACAAAGTGAGCTGCGAAACAATTCAAATTTGACACGTCCAAGTGCCTTAGTGAAAATGTCCGCAACTTGAGCATCGGTGGGAATGTGCTGAAGCTGAATTCGGTGCTTTGGAACTTCCTCTCGAATGAAATGACATTGTGTGTCAATGTGCTTTGTTTTTTCATGATGGACTGGATTCTTGACGAGGTTCAGAACACCTTGATTGTCGCAGAACAAGTGTATTGGAGATTTTGATGGATGGCCCATACTTGTCAGAATGCGACGTAACCATATCACTTCGCACACAGCTTCACGTGCGGCGCGATATTCTGCCTCTGTTGAAGAAATAGCAACTACCTGTTGCTTCTTGCTGTGCCAAGAGACGGGACCGGATCCCGGATGAAAAATGTATCCGAAGTTGACTTGCGATCATCAAATGATCCGGCATAGTCGGAGTCCGTGTATCCTTGCAAGAAGAATTTGTTGTTCCTCTTGTATTCTAGGCCATATTCTATAGTACCACGGACATAGTGAAGAACACGTTTTGCTGCTTTCCAATGAGTAATCTTAGGCTCCTGCATGAACCTCGAAAGATAGTTTACAGCAAATACGAGATCTGGCCTAGTATTGGTCAGATATATGAGACTCCCAATCAACTGTCGATAGAGAGTGCCATCTACCTGAGGTGAGTCATCATATCGCGATAACTGAAGTCCATTCTCCATTGGAGTTGCCATTGGCTTGCAGTCAGTCATGCGATATTTATCGAGCAATGTCTTGGCATACTTTTTATGAGACACTTTGATGGAGTGCTCCTTCTGGCTGAATTCCAGACCAAGACAGTAATGGAGAAGTCCGAGATCTGTCATCTCAAAAGATTTGCACAAGTTTCTTTTGACAGTAGAGATCATATCTTCTGAACTCCCTGTAATGAGCGAGATCATCCACATAGAGTACAAGCAACACTATCTCAGAACCCTGTTTCTTGAAATAGAGGTTTGCATCTGACGGACATCTCTTAAATCCATGCTGCATTAGGTGATTGTCCATTTTTATATAC
This sequence comes from Wollemia nobilis, assembly GCA_028583015.1. Taxonomy (NCBI): domain Eukaryota; kingdom Viridiplantae; phylum Streptophyta; class Pinopsida; order Araucariales; family Araucariaceae; genus Wollemia; species Wollemia nobilis. The sequence continues at coordinate 36,223,491 of JAQPPZ010015824.1, read as the reverse complement.
CAAGCTCGAGGAGCTTGTTTCAGACCATACAAGGATTTGACCAATTTGCAAACTTTCTGCTGTTGGCCTTCCACTTCAAATCCTTCAGGCTGAGTCATATAGACTTCTTCTTGGAGATCACCATTAAGAAAGGCACTTTTGACATCCATTTGGTGAACTTTCCACCCATATTGTGCTGCCATAGCACACATAACCCGAATTGTGGTCATTCGAGCAGTAGGTGCAAAAGTTTCTTCATAGTCGATGCCTTCCTTTTGAGCATAGCCCTTTGCAACAAGACGGGCCTTATGCTTATCAATTGTTCCATCTGCCTTGTACTTGACTTTGTATACCCATTTGCAGCCAATAGGTTTCTTTCCATGCGGCAGATCAACAAGCTTCCAAGTTTTATTTTTCATCAGAGACTCATACTCTGTATCCATGGTGGCCTTCCATTGAGGCTCACTAAGAGCATCTTGCACTGATGCAGGTTCAATACTATCTATGGTAGACATGAATGCCCTGTCATCATCAATATCCATATCCTCAACTTCTCTACTTGGAGTCACAGAAAGTTCCTCAAAAGATTGACAAAGATCATCAACCTCACCGGTTTCTCTGGCTTCTCTTTCCTTTTGAGCCATACTGCGTGTACGAGGTCTATCTAAATTCAAATTGGGAGGAGTGGATAAATTTGCATCTCTGATTGTATTTGTACACCATTTAGGATTCTGCTTCGGTGGTGGTGAAGAAGATGTAGAAGGACCTCCTGTCTGTGTTGACGAAGGAATATCCTCTTCCTTAGGTTCCACAATATCCTGGTGTACTGTAGATGTGCTCTGTGATGTGAAAGCTTCATCAAAGACAACATCTCTGCTGATATGAATTTTCTTGGTCAAAGGATCTATCAACCGATATCCTTTAGAGTGCTCAGAATATCCAAGAAAAATACATCTCAGTGTTTTCTCATCTAGCTTCTTCCTTTTCTCTTTCGATATGTGCATGAAAGCTTAACACCCGAAAATACGTAGATGAGATATGGAGGGTTTTCGACCACTTCATGCTTCCTGTGGAGTCATTCCTTTTAGGGCCTTTGTGGGTGCCCTATTCAAAAGATACACTGCAGTGGTGACAGCTTTTGCCCAATATTGTTGCCCAAGAGTTGCACTCGTGAGCATACAACGAACCATTTCCATTATAGAACGGTTCCTTCTCTCAGCAACTCCATTTTTCTGAGGAGTATAGGCAGTTGTTAAGCTGTCTCTTGATCCCATGCTTATCTAGGAATGCAAAAAATTCATTAGAGGTAAACTCTCCCCCTCGATCTGAGCGGAGGGTTTTGATAGAAGCCCCTGACTCCTTCTCAACGAATTTCTTGAACTGCTGGAAGAATGCAAAAGCTTCAGATTTTAGTTTGAGAAAGAAAACCCACATCTTTCGTGAGTAGTCATCTACGAATAATCGAAAGTACCTCTTCCCTCCAACACCTGTTGGGTGTGAAAGGACCGCATAGATCGGTGTGAATTAGCTCCAGAGGTTTTCTTGCTCTTGTAGAGCTCTTCTCAAATGGTACTCTATGCTGCTTTCCTGCCAAGTAGTCAGAGCACATTGGCAATGTGGCAGAAAGGCTCAATCAGTGTTGCCTTGAGGTGCGGGGAGCTCACTTTCAGCTTTTTATGGAGGTCCTTCCTTGGCGGTAATCTTGATGGTCCTTTGGCATCGAATGCTTGCTAGATGATAGAGGTCTCGGGTCCCTACATTTTGCTATTCTTCAATTAGCTCTAAGTAGTAGCTTTCTCAAAATTGTCTTCTTGACAGGATTTGCTTAGTTTAGTGATTTTTCATTATTAGCTTTGCAACAAGGAACCCAAAGATGTGGGACTTATCTATTGGGCACGAAGTCTAAGGGGGCAAATCTTGGTGCTTTCTATAGCTTAGGCATATGAGAGAAGGTTATACTTTTGGAGGGTAGTTTTTCTCAGGATTTCTTAGAAACTTTAGGGGGAAGATGCCCTTTTTATAGACCCTTTCACTAAGAGAGTTGTCAAAATTTATTCCCCTCTATTTATCCTTTTGTTGATCTTATCTTCTAAAGAGGACTCCTTCCTTCGTGCCTAGGCAGCGAAGACGTCATCATTCATTACGTCATCCTTCATTTTCTCTTGTTCTTGATTGTTGTGGTTGCCTTTTCACTAATTGTTCTTGGTGGTGAATTATGAGGAGACTACTATTTTGATGCACTTGGAATCACTTGATTTGTGTGTATGTCATACCTTGCATGAGCTATTATTTAGGCATGCTATTGATATTATCCCTTGTTGTGAGTCTGAACTCATTCGTGTCCTATGAAAATTAGATAAACATGTTAGAAAAAAATTATTTTTTATACAAAGGCCTAGGAAGGGTTGATAATTCAATCCTTCACCCGGGCACTATCCCATTTCTATGGGCTCAAAGGTTTTGCTAGGACTAAAATCCCAAACTTCGATGATCCAACATTTTTTTTGGTTCACCAGATGCATCTCAATCAGAGACTCAGACTTGAGTCGCCCATCCTCTTCCTTGAAACCTTATTTTGTGTTTGGTTCCTCGAGCAAATGCTTTATGTGGTACCCTCAAAGAGGTTCTACTGGAATATTGATCCTAGTCTCAATTTTGGTCCTTAGGACCATTCGTGTCTAGTTCACCCATGTGTAGCCTCCTAGTTCAGTGGTGAAGTCCCTTGAAAGAAAAATGTTAAACTATGTCAAGACATCAATCACCATGATATCTTGGGGAATAGTGAGGTAGGAACAGGCGTATAATGTAAGTTCAAGGCCCCGTGCTATCCAATGAACTTGGGCCGAACTCCTGTCCAACTATACCACCTTTCAGTTGATCAATTGAAAGTTAACTCGACCATGTTCGCCATTGCCTTTGGCAGAGGTGGTTTCAGAGTCAAGTATGTAATTGTGAACCAATTTATCCCTACAGGTCAGAATCAGGTAGAAAGGTTTTAACCTGACTCACCTCATCACTGTACCAAGAGTTAATTTGGTTTTCAGTTACTTCAGTTGTGCCAGGGTTTGCTTTAGATTTCCCTATGTTGGTTGTGATTTGGACCTATCCTCGACTGAACGAGGGACCTTGGGGGGTCCAAGGTGTCGTACCTGATAGTTATTGAAAACTTTCGATAGGTTCAAACTTGGTTTGGTCATTTCAGGGATATCCCTTTCTGGTCTTGTTGACCCTATCTTGATATAACATTCATAGTTATTTTCTTGGGACTCCTTGGTTACCTCTATTTCGATTAGCGCCTCATAGTCTGATTGGGCGTGGCACTTGTTGAGTGCTGGTAGAATTATCCAATTGGCCACTGCATACACTTCTTCCTTCTAGGTGACTAGAACTTGATCCATATGAGCAACAACTAGATTTTGGGGGATTGGGTAGTGGAGTGGTTGGCTCGGTACTGTTGCCTCTACCTGTAGAGGTAGGACAAATGCCCAAAATAGTGTCTTATCTATAGATCACTGGAATCTCACTTTTAGATAGGCACTCTAAGTGCAAGAATTTAGATGTGGGCTATACCATACGGGGGATTCCTCTACGTACTTATTTTGCATGGGGGAAATATCTCTGTTGTGGTTTGAAAGGGCTTGCTTGTAGTGGGGTGGGGACAAGCACTATCTTCCAATTCTACTCCTGGGTTGGGTTAGCATGCTTGTAGGTCTAGAAATGGGGTTACTGATACCCATTAAGAGGGGGCCCATAGCCTCGGTCGTTTTGTTGATACAAAGGTTTTAGGTAGTTCTGTAGTTGAAACCTCTGGACGTATTGTTGGCTCCATAGAGCTAGTATCTCTTTTGAGAACACTTGAATCTTCATTTTCATTTCATTCATCTTGGTTGTAGGTTGGGGATTTGGGACTAGATGATTGAGGGTGGGGAATGGAAATTGGACCTTGATTGAATTTATGACCAGATCAGGCTAAACCATGGTGGGCGACTAATATGGGGGTTGGATGCTTGGGAATAGGGGCATTGGGGGCTTGAGAGGTAGCCTTCCTATCTGGATGAGATCATTTTATTGTTGGATGGCTATCTTGTATGCTGCTAGAAAGTTCTCTTCCCTTGAATTAATTATCATGGAAATATCTGAGATAAAAGACTTAAGGTAGTATATGAACGCCATAACTGGGGGGGTCGGATATCTAGGATTCTACACCAAGTTTTGTGAAATCGGGTATTAAAATTGTCAGTTGCTTGAGCAAAGACACTCCATATTTCTTCTTTCCAAATCTTGTCACTAGTTAGTTAGCTAACTAGTCCCAACTACCAATCGAATGTAGGGGAGGGTTATGTACCATTCTTATGCTTTGCCCTTGAAAGATGTCGTCAATAGTCTCAATGCCATGTTTTGCTCGTTAATATTGTGTACTATGCATAGGCTCACCATGTGATGTAGATGCTCTATTGGTGTTATTGCATCTTCTCCATTGTAGTTGGGCAACGAATTTAGGGATGAGGTTGGAATTAGGTCCCAAACAATAGGGGGATGGGGGGTTTAGGGGACCTTTGTCATTCAATCTTGAAATTTTCCTTATTGGTGGGTTCTAATAGATAACCATATTCTAATTTTGGGCTTTCTTCCTTGTTTTTCTTAAATATTTGTAGTTGGCCCTATGCTAGTGGGGTTCTAGGTCTTTTTGGTCTCAGGGGAGTTTCCAAGTGAATGGTGGTGCTACTTAGATCAAGATTGAGACCTTCACCAAGATCCCAATATATGACTGGATTATATGGTTGGTTCTAAGATCACCCCCAATCGAGTCGTTGAACTTTTGAGTTCTTCATCCAGTGGAGTGGCCAGGTGAATATTTGTAGTTCTTTGATAAGCGATGAACCAAGGCCTTCACTAGAGTCTCAACTTAAGCTCTTTTGATGTGTTTGGGTCCCATTAGGTGTGCTAGTAAAACTATTGGTGAACACTCAAAGCACAATGACCATCTGATGTGATTATGTGTCGGGTGCTCGTGCCTCACGATAGTCGAAAAGTTTGGAAAGCATGGGACGTGGCTTCAGGATGATCTTTGAGGTTTTTAACAAGGCCATATTCTTGTTCTGCTATGATATTTGATACTTGCTTCCTAAACTAGCCTAGTCTACTGGATTGTCTAAGGAAAAAGGATAGAGGAAAAGCAACAACCAAAAAAAAAACTTGAAAGTAAAAACCAATTCCAAAGGAGGCGATGCACCAAGGTCTTGAAACTCTTCCAAGTGATAGTGGGAGTAATGAACACATGCATTGTTACCAACATCTCATAGGGAACATAATTTCATTAAACACAAAGTATTGCGAATATGCATACATAAGAACTTATACATAAAAGAAATAGTCACAACTTCATATATATTACATAACTGGATTACATCTATACATGTGAAAGAGGCTCAAAGCTTACCATTAGAATGACTCAAGGCTAGTACCTATTTTTTTGTACTCGATACTTCCCATGAGCACCTTTGATGTTTATTCGAATCCTATAATGAAGAGGCTAGTACCTCTTTTTTTGCACTCAATACTTCCCATTGTTGGGTCTAAACCCTATTCAAATATGACATAACCATAACTGGACAAAACACAAACTCAGGAGGCAAATAACATGAAAACAACTTGAATAGAATAAACTCAAACCTAAAGAAACGTAATGTATTACAATGATTTTATAGCAAAGGAGAAAGCTAAAGGTTGGTGACACATTTCACCATATAAAAAACCACATGACATATGTCAAGGAAAAAGAAGGGGTAAAGTGCACATTAATAATATATTTAACACTCCCCCTTAATGTGTACTTTTCTAAAAAAATATGTCAACATTAGATACATTCCCCCTTAATGTTGACTTCCATTACAACATACATAGAACATTTTGCTAAACTTGGAGAATTTGTCAAGTCCAAGTGACTTGGTGAAGATGTTGGCCACTTGATCTTGAGTAGGTACATACTCCAAATGTATGATGTTCTCTTGGACCATTTCTCTCATGAAGTGATGATGGATCTCAATGTGCTTTGTTCGGGCATGGAAGACTGAATTATTTGTCATCTTGGTGTTGGACCATCTCTGAATAGCCTAATATCATTAAGTAGCTGCCTCAACCAAATTGCTTCCTTGGTTGCCTCATCTGCTGCCTTATACTCTGCTTCTATTGAAGACAAGGAAAATGTAAGCTATTTCTTGGTGCTCAATGATATGGTACCCTAATCCAACTGAAAACAATAACTAGTAGTTGATCTTCTAGTTTCAAGACAACTAGCCCAATCTGAATCTGTGTACCCAATCAATGAAAATTCATTACATGTTGTGTGCATAAGACCATGACGAGGGGTCCCCTTGAGGAATATCAAAATCCTATTTGTTGCCATCCAATGACTGTTCTTGGGATCATGTATGAACCTGGAAACAAGGCCCACTGAATAGGTGATATCTGGTCTAGTTGAAGTTAAGTAGATCAAACTTCCAACTAGTTGCATGTAAAGGGTGTCATCAACCCTTTCTTCATCATCACTATTAATCAATTTCAATTGGGTTTCCATGGGAGTGGGTGATGGTTTACACTCCCACATGCAAAACCTCTCCAATAGAGACTGAATATACTTATCCTAGGAGATGAAGATCTTGCCAGGCTGTTGCCACACTTCTATGCCTAAGATGTAGTGAAGGAGACCCAAATCAGTTATTTCATTTTTTTTGCATAAGTCCTTTTTAAGAAACCTTATTCCATTTGTGTCATCACTTGTAATGAGAAGATCATACACATACAATATCACCAAAACGATGTGGTTCCTCCAATGTTTCACATAGAGAGTAGATTCTAGTTCGAATCTAGTGAAACTATTGTTGATGAAATAAGAATCAATTTTGGCATACCAAACTCTTGGTGCTTGCTTCAACCCATACAAAGATTTCTTCAATCTAAGGACTTTGTTTTCTTGACATTTGATTGTGTACCCTAGTGGTTGATGAACATATAATTCTTCTTTCAACTCACCATTGAGGAAGGTACTTTTTGTATCCATTTGATATATATGCCAATGTTTATGAGCGGCTAAAGCAATAACAATACAAATTGTAGTCATTTTTGCCACAGGAGCAAAGGTCTCCTCATAATCAATCCCTTATTGTTGCTTATAGCCCTTAGCTACCAGGCAAGCCTTGTAGTGATCTAATGAGCCATATAATTTGTACTTTGCCTTGTACACCCACTTTGTGCCAATGGTGGATTTTCTTGGGGGTAAATCCACTAACGCCCATGTGTAATTTCGTTCAATGGAATCTAATTCTTGCTCTAACGTAAGAGTCCATTTAGGATCACCAAGTGCTTCTTTGACATTAGAATGTTTTTGTTGGCTCAATACTTTGGCCACGAGGGGATAATTTTCTTGGTGTCTTAGGGCAAAAGACCTTTTACCTATATAAGTGGGCAAGTGGCTTTGGGATACATCTATGGTAGATTGAACCCACTTAGGTAAAGGATTTGATGATGTGGAAATATTATTAGATGGAGGTAAAGTAGGAGGGGAAGAAGGACAAGGATCATGAGTGGGGAGGTCCTCATGTTGAGGAAGGCTTTGACTTGTGATGGAAGAGGAAGGATTAGGTGAGGGAGTGGATGCCAAGGGAGCAACTATTTCCTTATTTGGTTGAAAATAAGGGGCCATAGGAGAAGGATTTGGTGGGAAATACTCATTGAAGGTAACATCCCTAGAAAAAAAATCCTCTTGGTGATAGGCTCATAGAACTTATAGGCTTTGTCACTCTTACTATAGCCAAAAAGATGCATTTTTGACTCTTGTCATTAAATTTATTTCTTTTTTGATAAGGTATGTGGGCATAAGCATCACATCCAAATACTCTTAAATGGATCACATAGGGCGTCTTTCCACTCCATAATTCCTTTAGTGTTATATCATGCAAAGCCTTAGTATAGGACCTATTAGTCAAATATGCAACAATAAGAACAACTTCTCCCCAAAATTTGTTTGATAATGCAACAACAAGTAGCATAGATTTGGCCCTGCTTGTGATGGTCTGAGTCATCCTCTCAGCTATTCCATTTTGCTGAGGTGTATAAGGAGTTGTGAAATGCCTCCTTATCCCATTATTCTTACAAAGACTAAAAAATATTTGGAGATGTATTCTCCACCATTATATGTCCTCAAGGTGGATATTTTATAGCCACTTTCTCTTTCAACAAGTGCCATGAATTCCTTGAATGTATTAAGGGTTTGCCATTTATATTGAATGAGATAGATCCAAATTATCATGCTGTAATCATTAATGAAATTGATGTAATATCTAGACCCAGTATGAGGTGGAAAAAACAATGGCCACAATGCCTGAATGTACTAGTTGTAGTGGCCTATTGGCTCTCCAAGACTTTCCTGACTCAAAAGGTTGTCTATGGTGTTTGGCAATAGTACATGGTTCACAAAAGCATTTAGAATCCTTTAAGTGAGAAAGTCCTTTAACCAAACCCACTATTTCCAACATTTGAAGATTATGAAAGTTTAAGTGACCCATCCTTTCATGCCACATATACTCCAAAGAGAAAGTAGTAGTTGTATGCAAAGATTGTTGAGTTATAGATTGGGTAAGAAGGTAATAGACACCATCCTTCTTGACTTCCATGACTTTGACAAAGCCATCTGGTTCTTGAATGTAGCACTTATCTTTATCAAAAAAGATAGTATAACTCTTATCTGTAAGTTGGCAATAGAAAGAAGACTCTGAAGAACACAAGCTTATACTGAGAGGGGGGTGAATAGTATAAGATAAAACTTTTCTCTTTTCTTTCCAAAGCAATAACTTCAAATAATATCAATGCAATAATGAAACAATGCACAAATCACCACACACATAAGAGACAAATATTTAACGTGGAAACATCCTCTTGGGAGAAAACCATGACAAAAATATTGCTTATATATTTCTTCAATAAATTTCGTGGGCACCAACCCACAGGAGACACCAATCCCCTATTACAATGTTCATGGACACCAATCCATAGGAGACACCAATCTACTCTCATAAGTTCATGGGCATATACCCATAGGAGACACCAATCCCCTTGCTCAAGTTCATGGACACCAATCCACAGGAGACACCAATCCCCTCTCAATGGTTCGTGGACACCAATCCACAGGAGACACCAATCCCCTCTGCTCTGGTTCGTGGACACCAATCCACAGGAGACACCAATCCCTTTGCTCTGGTTCATGGACACCAATCCATAGGAGACACCAATCCCCTCTGCTCTGGTTCGTGGAAAAAAATCCATGAGAGACACCAATCCCCTCTGCTCAAGTCTACTCCAAAGCTTGCTCTCAAATCTGCTCCAAAACCTGCTCACAACACTACTCAAATATGCTCTCAAACCTTCTCAAACCTGCTCCCAAATCTTCTCAAATATGCTCTCAAATATGCTCTCCAACACTGCACAAATATGCTCTTAACCTTGTGTGTTGAATTGGAGATGCTAATACCTTTCTTTTCTTCCTCTTGTAGATAGCTGAAAAGTCCTTCCTTTCAATTTGATGCTTGGGTGAAGATGTGCATTAATCCCTTCACTCTATCCTTGCACTATATGACACTTCCAAATCTACCTCAACAAAAATGTTGACCTTTCTTTTGTATGTGCAATCCAAATCTATCTTAACAAAATGATGTACTCCAAATCTATCTTCAACAATAATGATGCACCTCAAATCTATCTCAACAAAGATGATGCACTTCAATTTATCTCAAAAATGATACACTCCAAATCTATCTTATAATTTTCTTTTTGTTTCAATTTCAAATCAAACACTCTTATCACTCCAATAATAAAACTTACAAAATATAACTTTTATTAAAAATTGACTCCTTATATCTCCAACTTTTAAAGACAACAATATTTGCTTCAAAATATAAAACTCAAAACAACAAACCCTTTTCTAACTCATTCCATTGTAATGCATCTAATAATACCTTGTATTCCCTTTTCAAAATTGATTCCTTATCTCTTCACACTTTTATAAAATTAAACAATAATTTGTACCTCTTATGGCATGCACAAAACAACCTTTCAAGAGCAAGCAATCATGTGGTGATGGGCCTTTATAGAGATGTATCTTTTCTGCTTCATGTTTTCCTTTGTAACACTCCCTATCACAAAACCATCAACAACCACACAACACACCATGCGCTCTTTGACTATTGTTGATCTCTTTCACGTTTTCCTAGGCATTCATTTCAGCTGACGTGAACGTTTGTGATGTCGTTTGTTCACTCACAAGATGAATTGAAGTTTCCCTACCATGAAATCTACCCTAAAATTTCTCTGATGCTCTCATTGTGTCGTCGTGGAAAGCATATCAGTTCTGCGTTATTGTGTAGTCACCGTTTACACTAGCAAACCCAGGTCTTCTCTCTTCATTGTGCAATTAGGAAAAATAATTGTTCTTTTGCCAAACGTTCTCGGATAAGCCAACGAAAATCATAGGCAAATGTTGTCCTCACCAATAGATATATCTGTTAAACATTTAGCAATTTTGAAATATTTTATTTAAATAAATCACCATACCATTGTGCTTAATGCAATTGCTTTAGACGATGTCCTTTCTCTTCTTTGATTTGGATCTCGATTCTTGTTGTTTCAAAAACTTCTTTTTGCCGCAATCTACCACACTGCCTTTCACAACGCTCTTTTCTTTCTGCCGCAAGCTACCAAGTTGTCTTCCACAACACCGTCGTCCACAAGAGCTATGTTCTCTGCATCTTTGTCTCATGAGCTCCCACATGAGCTACATTCGCTACGCCTTTGTCTCACGAGCTCCCACATGAGCTACGTTCACTGTGCCTTTGTCTCACGAGCTCCCACATGAGCTACGTTCGCTGTGCCTTTGTCTCACGAGCTCCTACATGAGCTTCTTTCTGCACCTTAGTCTCACGAGCTCCTTTAGCAGGTCTTCATTTGCTGCCCCTTTGTTCTCACAAGCTCCAATTGCAAATATTCTATCACTACCCCTTTTTTCTCACAAGCTCCAACTACAAATCTTCTATCACTACCCCTTTGTTTTACAATAACTGCAAGTCTTCTATCACAGTCCTTCTTTGTTTCATCGATTGTAGTCTTCTATATGTTGCCCTTATTTTTGATTTTCTAGTCACAAGTCTTCTATATCCACGCTCTCCTTTAGTTTCGCTGGCCATAAGTCTTCTATATCCACGCTCTCCTTTAGTTTTGTTGGCCACGAGTCTTCTATATCCATGCTCAAGATTTTTTGATTCAAAACCTCATTAAAATGAGTTTTGGCCTCTTATATATATGCAAACGTTTCACTTTCCTTTTGACACCCAAAGTTGGCCCTCTTACTTTTCAATAATATTATGCAAATGTTTCACTTTCCTTTTGGCACTCAAAAGTCGGCCTTCTTGCTTTTCAATAATATTTTCAATAATATTTAAATATTTTTTATTTAAATATAACAAACCTTTATAATACTTTAATATTTAAATATTTAATTTAAATATTAAAGCATACACCATCATTAATAATAAAGTATACTCCACTACTAATATTTTCTCAAGCACACCATGGTTTGCCAATCACCAAGTCTACCTTTGACATCAATGACAACTCAAACAACTCAATAATTCTAACAATCTCCCCCTTTGTCATTGATGGCAACCCTGCAAAGAATCTGTCCTTTACTGCAACATGATCACAAACTGCTCCCCCTGACTAGCTTCTCCCCCTTACTAAAAACTCTCCCCTTTGACATCAATGGCAAAGGCTCCTTGGGGATGTAAGATAAGACACTTGACAATGCCCCCTTCCTCCCTGCTCTTACTTGAGACTTCAATTATGAGATGGGAGTGAAACTCCCAAATTACTATGTTCCTCTTCTTGTTTTATTTTCTTTCTCCAAACTTTGGAGGTCATACCCTTTTGAACATTTTGACCATTCTCCTTTTTGCTTGACTTCGGAAATTCAGGGAACACTGTTCTACACCATTTAGCTCTATGCCCAAAATTGTTGCAATTGTAACAAATGATGTTGTAGTCCATGAAAGGTGCAAATGAATTGAAATTTCTTCTACAATTTATAGCTTTATGACCAAATTTGTGACATGAAAAACAATGACCTTGGAAGGAATATTGAAACCTGTCTGATTGCCTTGGAGGATATTGCTGCATGGTTCTCTCATTGCTTTTTTTGTGATGGTCCCTGTTCCTTGATGGTGCTTTGTTTTCTTCCTCATTGATGCTTCCACTTCTCAACACATCAGCATAGGTTTTAAGCTCTTCTTCAATTACTTTCTTTGATGCTTCTATTTCTTTTGAGCTTGACTCCCCCTTTTGTTTCTCTTGACCTTCTTCAAAACCAAGTCCAGTATTTATAAATGGAGATCTCTGTACTTTGATAATATCATCCAATATTTTTGAGCTTTTCCTAAACTGATATATCTTATCATTAAATTTTTCAAGTCCCTTCCTTAGAGAGACAACTTCATGTTCTAGTCTTTCACATTCCAACTCTTTTGCCTTTAACTGCTCAACCATACCTTCTTCAATTCGTTTTGCCTCTTCAACTTTCACCTTCAAGTTGGTTAGATCTTGTAGAAGCTTTTCTTTTGTTTCCTTATCCTCTTGTACTTGGGCCTTCAATATTGAGTTCTTCTTTCTAACCCTCTTCAATTCTTTAAGAGCAACAACAAGTTCCTCTTCTATATCAACCATGGCTTCCTCTTCATTTTTTGAAATTTTCTCTTCTTCTTGGTCTTCAACAACAGGATCATCTTCTTTCTCTTCTATGGCCAAAAATAGGATTTCTTCTTTTTCACTATCAGAGAGACTTTCATCATTGCTGCTGGAGGAATTGCTTGCTTCTTCAACATAAAAACTCTTCTTATGTCTTTGAAAGATCTTTTTCTCATGCTTGCTTTGACCGTGCCTGTTTTTCTTTTCATGATAAAATTTTCTTTCTTTCTCTTTATTATATTCCTTTTCTTCTTCACTGCTACTACTTCTAGCTTGTGGGCAATTAGATGCATAGTGACCAAAGTTACCACAATTAAAACATTTCACAGTATGCATACCTTTGTGTTTTCTTGGACCCTTCTTATTTCTTCTCACAAAGTTAGCTTCTTCTCCACTACTTGATTCTTCACTTGATTCTGGTTCCTTATTCTTTGTCTTCTTTGAAGCTTTGAATGTGGCCTCCCTTTTTGATGTTTGATCTTTCTCAGTCCTCATATCATAGGCTGTGAGAATTCCATGTAGCTCATCCATGCTCAAAGTTTTGAGATCCTTCATTTCTTCAATTGTTGAAACCTTTGCATCAAACCTCATGGGAAGTGACCTCAAGATTTTTTGAACAATCTTAGAGTCTTCAATACTTTCTCCAAGTCCATGAATGGTGTTGACAACCTCATCAACATGAAGCAAATACCTAGCAATATCTTCCTCATCTTTCATCTTCAAGTCTTCAAACTTCCTCCTGTGGGTTTGAAGTTTTGCCATTTTAACCTTGTCATCTCCTTCATATGTTCTCTGTAACTTGTCCCATATTTCTTTTGTTGAAGTGCATTGCATGACTTTCACAAAATCTTATTCACATAACCCACTTAAGATTGCATTCATTGCCCTGGCATTATTTTCATATGGTTTCTTACCATTTGCATCCATGGGAGGAGTTGTAGGTGGTGTGAACCCATTCTCAATGGATTGCCATATATCATATCCATGTGCCATCAAATAAGTTTGCATCCTCACACTCCAGAAAGCATAGTTAGTCCCATCAAACAATGAGGTCCTATTTGATGAAAACCCTTCCTGATGTGCCATGTGTGTTCCTGTAAGATCTTCCTTCAAGCTGTTAGGCTTTCATGAAGGAACTTGGCTCTGATACTAATTGAAGAACACAAGCTTATATTGAGAGGGGGTGGAAAAGTATAAGATAAAACTTTTCTCTTTTCTTTCCAAAGCAATAACTTCAAATAATATCAATGCAATAATGAAATAATGCACAAATCACCACACACATAAGAGACAAATATTTTACGTGGAAACACCCTCTCGGGAGAAAACCATGACAAAATATTGCTTATATATTTCTTCAATAAATTTCATGGGCACCAACCCACAGGAGACACCAATCCCCTATACAAGTTCATGGACACCAATCCATAGGAGACACCAATCCCCTATATAAGTTCATGGACACCAATCCATAGGAGACACCAATCCCCTTGCTCAAGTTCATGGACACCAATCCACAGGAGACACCAATCCCCTCTGCTGGTTCATGGACACCAATCCATAGGAGACACCAATCCCCTCTGCTCTAGTTCATGGACACCAATCCATAGGAGACACCAATCCCCTCTACTCTAGTTCATGGACACCAATCCATAGGAGATACCAATCCCATCTGCTTTGGTTTGTGGAAACTAATCCACAGGATACACCAATCCTCTTTGCTTAAGTCTGCTCCAAATCCTGCTCTCAAATCTTCTCCAAAACCTACTCACAACACTGCTCAAATCTACTCTTAAATCTCCTCAAACCTGCTCCTAAATCTGCTCAAACCTGCTCCTAAATTTGCTCTCCAACACTGCACAAATATGCTCTTAACCTTGTGTGTTGAATTGGAGACGCTAATACCTTTATTTTCTTCCTCTTGTAGATAGCTGAAAAGTCCTTCCTTTCAATTTGATGCTTGGGTGAAGATGTGCATTAATCCCTTCACTCTATCCTTGCACTATATGACACTTCCAAATCTGCCTCAACAAAAATGTTGACCTTTCTTTTGTATGTGCAATCCAAATCTATCTTAACAAAATGATGTACTCCAAATCTATCTTCAACAATAATGATGCACCTCAAATCTATCTCAACAAAGATGATGCACTTCAATTTATCTCAAAAATGATACACTCCAAATCTATCTTATAATTTTCTTTTTGTTTCAATTTCAAATCAAACACTCTTATCACTCCAATAATAAAACTTACAAAATATAACTTTTATTAAAAATTGACTCCTTATATCTCCAAATTTTAAAGACAACAATATTTGCTTCAAAATATAAAACTCAAAACAACAAACCCTTTTCTAACTCATTCCATTGTAATGCATCTAATAATACCTTGTATTCCCTTTTCAAAAATGATTCCTTATCTCTTCACACTTTTATAAAATTAAACAATAATTTGTACCTCTTATGGCGTGCGCAAAACAACCTTTCAAGAGCAAGCAATCATGTGGTGATGGGCCTTTATAGAGATGTATCTTTTATGCTTCACATTTTCCTTTGTAACACTCCCTGTCACAAAACCATCAACAACCGCACAACACACCATGCGCTCTTTGACTGCCGCTGATCTCTTTCACATTTTCCTAATTCATTTTAGCTAACGTGAATGTCTGTGACGTCGTTTGTTCACTCACAAGATGAATTGAAGTTTCCCTATCGTGAACTCTACCCTAAAATTTCTCTGATGCTCTCATTGTGTCATCGTAGAAAGCATATCAGTTCTGCATTATTGTGTAGTCATCGTTTACACTAGCAAACCCAGGTCTTCTCTCTTCATTGTGCAATCAGGAAAAATAATTGTTCTTTTGCCAAACATTCTCGGATAAGCCAACAAAAATTATAGGTAAATATTGTCCTCACCAATAGATATATCTATTAAACATTTAGAAATTTTGAAGGATTTTATTTAAATAAATCACCATACCATTGTGCTTAATGCAATTGCTTTAGATGACGTCCTTTCTCTTCTTTGATTTGGATCTCGATTCTTGTTGTTTCAAAAACTTCTTTTTGCCGCAATCTACCACACTACCTTTCACAATGCTCTTTTCTTTCTACTGCAAGCTACCAAGTTATCTTCCACAACACCATCATCCACAAGAGCTATGTTCTCTGCATCTTTGTCTCATGAGCTCCCACACAAGCTACGTTCACTATTACTTTGTCTCACGAGCTATGTTTACTGCGCCTTTGTCTCATGAGCTCCCACACGAGCTACGTTCGTTGCACCTTTGTCTCACGAGCTCCCACACGAGCTACGTTCGTTGCGCCTTTGTCTCATGAGCTTCTTTAGCAGGTCTTCATTCGCTGCACGTTTGTTCTCAGAAGCTCCAATTGTAAATATTCTATCGTCGCTCCTTTGTTCTCACAAGCTCTAATTTGTAAATCTTCTATCACTGTCCCTTTGTTCCCATAATCTTTGATTTCAGATCTTTGTTCGCTGCACCCTTATTTTTGATTTGCTGGTCACAAGTCTTCTACAATGACACTCATTCTTTTGTTTCACTGGTAACATGTCTTCTATTACAACGCTCTCCTTTAGTTTTGCTGGCCATGAGTCTTCTATATCCGCACTCAAGATTTTTCAATTCAAACCTCATTAAAATGAGTTCTGGCCTCTTATATATATGCAAACGTTTCACTTTCCTTTTGGCACCCAAATTCGGCCCTCTTACTTTTCAATAATATTTTCAATAATATTATGCAAACGTTTCACTTTCCTTTTGGCACTCAAAATTCGGCCTTCTTGCTTTTCAATAATATTTTTAACAATATTTTAAAATTTTTTATTTAAATATAACAAACCTTTATAATACTTTAATATTTATATTAAAGCATACACCATCATTAATAATAAATTATACTCCACTACTAATATTTGCTCAAGCACACCATGGTTTGCCAATCACCAAGTCTACCTTTGACATCAATGACAAATCAAACAACTCAATAATTCTAACAGACTCCTTTCGAGGCTAGGTACATACAACACATCTGTGGCAGAGACATTATTCCTATTGTGTAGAGCAAGTGGTGCTTCTCCTAAACCGTCAATGAGAAGAGCATGTTCATCTCCAAAAGTAATGAACTGGTTATGGTTAGGTTGAATCTTAGTCAACCAATCTTACCTTCCTGTCATATGTTTTGCTGCCCCTGAGTTTATTTACCAATAATCATTATCTTTTACATTGACTTGATTTACTGCATACATTGTATTAAGATTGTGGTCTTGTTGATCCATTTGGTTTCTTTGTCTATTTCTTTGATAACAATCAGTTGTAGAATGATCCCATTTTCCACAATAGTCACCCTTGTTGGTTGCTGGGTTGATTTGTTGTTGTTGAAGCCTATAATTTCAAGGTATTCTATTTTGATGACCCCCTTGGGGAGGTCTTGATTGCCATCTTTGTTGTTTATGTGGCTACTGATGGTACTGTTGTGGCTGTTGTTGATGTTGTTGACGTGGTTGTTTATGGTATTTCTATGTTTTTTGTTGATGTTGTTGACATGTCTACTAATCTTGTTGATGTGGTTGAGACCTCTGTTTGCCTCTATGATGCTGCTGATGTGGACCCCTATTGGGTATATGCTGAAAAGTTACCTTGGTGGCAAAGGTTGCTGCTGTAGAATCAATCTCTTCATCTTTGATGAGTGCTTGCTCATGTTGCTTAAGGAGAACTTCAATATCCTCAAATGGAGCACTCAATGTTTTACCAATTAAATTTAACATGGTAGCATATGCATGAAATTTGGAAGGGAGGCCACGTAGCATGATAGGAACCAACTCACTATCAAGAAGAGTTGAACCAACAAATAAGAAATCATTTCTAATAGACTTCACTTCCATGAGGTAATTGGTAAGTGAGCCTTTCATCGAAAGATTATGCAACTTATGTTTTAAGTATAAGATTTTAACTTGACTAGGCCTATCAAATAGTTTCATTAATGCATCCTAAACTTCTTTTTGTGTAGTGGCAGCCCTTACTGTTTCTCTACATGGAATTCTAGTAGATAACTTGATTAAGCTTAATGAAATAGTATAATTCTTTTCAAATAGTGCTCTAAATGCAACATCTATAGGTGGAGTTAATAGTGGTTCATTTTCTTGTCTTTCTCACATAATCCCACAACCTATTTATCATTAAAATTGATTCTATTTCAAATTTCCAATTTGCAAATGAATCAACTCCCTCAAGTTTTTGTGTGAGGCCATTAAGGAGATTTTTTGTTGCCATGAAAGAGGAGTTTTTGTGCTAAGAAAGAGATACTAAAAAGAGTCTAAGGTTCACCACTTAAGATCCACAATGTGTGGAGGGTTCACTTAGCTCTTCCATTCTAAATCAACAAGTGTTTCCAATAGTGGGAGGAATCTTGAGCACATGACCTATTGCAACCTCAGAGAGAAGAAGCGGTGAAAGAAGAGGGGGTTGAAATTTTGTTGATACAAGAGTGTTTGATTGCTTTCTTAAGAAGGAAATATCACAATATTATGTGCCAAAAAGAAATTCAAGTGTGTATATACAAATGAAAACTACACTTGAGTACAATGCGAAATAAATTCCAAAGGCAAGTGGGGGTATAGCAAGCATAGACTTAAAATGAAAGCCAAGCACAAGTAAGGAAATGCAAGCACAATGTGGCCAAGAAAATGCCACAATAAAGAGCCTCCACAAACAAGAGGTAAGGGGCCCTAAAACATCTCTTGAGATGATGATTTTATTGAGGAGATGGCTAAAAAATAACCTCCAAATGGTGCCTCCAAGAGTTGTACAATTTCAATGACAAAAAATACCTCCAAGTTAGCCAAGAACAATGAATAAATTGACCTCATAATCCCAATAACTTAAAAATATAACTTCTCTCAAGTTTGCCAAATGTTTTGTTTAGGAGTGTCGGATACTACCAAAAATGCACTCCATTTTACAAGGTCAATTTTGAGCCACAATTAATCATAGCAAATGGACACAAAACTGAAAAAAACTACACCAATGGATTTGACTCAGAAAACCCTTTCCAGCAAGTATATAAGCCTACACTTGAAAAAAAATAAAGTCTAAAAAAGAGAGAAAAACAACAAAGGAGTCTATAACAGTAAAAATAGAAGGGAAATAGAGTTCCCTTCTACAATTTTGAAAAATAAAATTTTCACTGGAATATTCTATATAATTTGGTATATTATTTTTTTTTTCAAGCGCACAAAGGTCAACAACATTGTAGGTCAACGTACAACGGATCAAGCGCCAATGCCAGTCCCTTGGCTATTAAGGCCTGAGCGCAAAGGTCCTTCTAAAGAGCGTTATTGTCACTACCCAAAAAATTCCAACATCTTTTTTTTAAAAGCTTCCACTTAGATTCATGTTCTATTTAGGCTTACCCATCTCTATATCCTACATATATCGGACTATGTAAGAATACTAGTTGCATTTTTTTCTATGCCATGCTATCCTTCTCATTGTATTGAATAAGCTAGCTTTGGCTTCTCCCTCTTAACCTGCCAAAAGGGCATGCTAACTCCATGTAAAGGGATTCGAGTATTCATCCCATTTTCTTTGAATGAGCTAGTCACCCCACTAACAAGCCTCTTCCTAATTAAGTTTGTGTAAACCACGTACTAATACACTACACCCTATTTTAGGGATCACTCTTATAAATTAGTTGTTTTGCTATAAAAACAAGCTTTTAGATTTAACCATGAAGGTACTATATCCTTTAGGGTGATGTTTCCCAAATAGTTATACATTATTAGAGCAAGTGAAAGACTTCATACCAACCACGTTCCCTTCATGACATTAATGAGTGAGTTCTACATCCACCATGTTGACCAAGACATTTCGGTTTCCTTAACGTATGGAGATCAATCATAGAAATATTAAATAAAGTTTCCTACTAGTGCTGATTCACATACACATACACCGACACAGTCGGCTATGAAGTTCTCAATCAAGTCTACATAACACAATAAAAATATAACAACGTTTCTCAAATTAATCAAAATATATTCACATTACAACATTTAAACCCAGGAGCATAGACTTTTTTTCTCCTTTAATTACAAGATTCTAACTTGAGATTTGTCTACATCAGATCAGTCACACAAGTCCGCTCAAGATTCAATAATATCACAAATTCTATTAGTTAACTACCCTCCATAGAGGATTCGATGATGATGTCGGTTACAAAATCACCACAGGTGTCCCATTTGTAGAACAAATTTTCTACGATCATTAATCACTGCTGTTCCATCCTGCTTCCATATCCAATCTCACCTTCTATTGATTCCTGCAAATCCGTTGCATGAGGTTTCTTTTTCTCTTTTTTGCAAATGGTGGTTCTATTTTCATAAATATGTTTCATTGTCTCTTTAATAACAACTAGAAACTAAACTCCCTTTTTAAAAAAAATTAGCCACTACATTAAGATTACCAAACTTAACTCTTAATTAGCAATAACTCTGGCGTCAGACAAGGAAATCATACTTACACTCAATAATTGATACCACATATCAAAACTCTTCATCTTTTTTTGGAAGGCAACATTATTCTCAAGTTGCAAATATAAATAATGAATATTGCACATCATACATAAAGCATTCATAACATCTTTAAAATAATATTAAGACAAGTTATTTCATTCCGTAGGAAAAGAATCCATACAAGTTTTCCCCATTCATCATGTTTGTGGAACAAAATATAAACATCATTAGCAAAAAAGCTCGAACTAATTACTATTATCCGCATTTATCATTCATTCACATAGTTCATATTTAGCTATTCTGACTGTTGCACGTTCAAATGTTAATGACCCAACATTATTATAATTTAGCATACTACTCATACCTACTTCCAATGACTTAACATCACTCATTAAAGGTGATTGCCGGAATCAATAAAAAAATCTCTTTATGTTTAAAAATCTGGGTCCAACATTATTGTTTGTCTTGATCGGTGTTCCTACTGGTTATCTCAAGGTAAATGTAGACAATCTCTACCCAGTCAATCAACCAACTCATTTTATCGCAACGACTTTAGGAAAAGATATACAATTTTCAAAACCTGTATTGGACATTGCTTTCTTATACAACACATAACCACCACACAAAGGTAAAAGATGCATGACAACGCTACTAACCTAAAATATTTCATCTAACTGGACTTCGTGCTCTAAGGCTCACGACAGTCATCGTTTACCACGTAGTAAGTTATCTAGATATATGAATAATTCTATGCACCCATTATGCTTCCTGATAATGAAATTCAACTTGACACAAAGATAACTTCAATAAAGTAATGGATACCGAGATTAACACATAAAATATTCCCTTCTCACACGAGCTAAGTCTGGTTTTAATATGTGTTTTCCTATATCAACTAGAGTTAAAAATTGAAGACATCTAACTAAAAAAAGTTTAAATGGTTTAATTTATCACACACAATAAAAATGGAGTGACTCTCATCCTGAATCACACTAAATTCTTCAAACCACATCAATACAAGCTTACATATTAAGCAAAGAAACCTCAGTAACAAATTACCTAGTACACGATGAACTCCACAACCTTTATTGCCTGCAACTCTCTTGTCATCTGTATTTCGTATTTGCTCTTTGACTCTCGTTCTCCAAAATCCTTTTTCCTCTTTTCTTTCACTTTACCACTTACTCCTCCATTCGACCTCCCCTCAATCCTTGTCTCACCACTTCCCGAAGCATTCATCGAGGAGCAAGTGCAATTACACCCAAGTTCACACGTCCCCCTCCATCTGTGTGCATTGGCGAACAACAACCATCAACCAAGGTATCCGATGGCTTACAACTAGATACCATCATAACCAAGTGTTTCTATCCACACCAGTTTCAACTTAACAACAATCTCCATCTATGTTAATCATCTCTTTTTATACTCAAGGTACTAGTCGTTTTAGTTCGTTTAAAACAACAAGCATCATAGGGAAATGACCATATATTTATTTATATTAGTATAAATACATTTTCTATGCTAGTTGAAACATATCATCTTTTCAATGGAAATATATCCCTTATAATGATCTTTGAACGACCAAGATATTGGTCTTCCTCCTTTAAGCTTTGATCATAAAGTTGAAGAGGTGTTTGTTGTTTTTTTTAATAAAACAAAACAAACAATTTTTATACTTTATACATAAATACATATAACATCAATTTCTTCTCTAATGGAACTCTTTTAAACCAAAGAGATCTTTACCTAAAATGGTTGTATCAAATGAAATTATATTAAGGAAAATATTGTCTATTAAAACAAGTTCTCACCCAACGTAATACATTTTCCCATAAAGCATACATTGTAAATTAAACCAATTATGATAAAATCATTTATTCTATGAAAAATCATAAATTTGTCCAAATAAAAATCTGCCAAGGGAGTGTCATGACATCCTCCCCCCATAGGCTCAACATAGTCCTCTGTGTTTTAACTAGTTCTAGCAGTAAATATATAAAAATTACATATTGTATTCAAACAAAATGGGAAATGTTTCTGCTTGTATGCCACTTTCTCCCAAGTAGCATTTCTCTCAGAGTAGCAGTCCCACTAAACTTTGCATTGCTCCAGAATTTCTTTCCTCATCGATTTGGAATGAAACTCAAGGATTTTTACTTTTCGAACCTCTATAGCCTCTGAATCCGCCATATATAGTTTAGAAATTCCCACACATGATCAAGATTAGCTATATATTTTCTAAGCAAAGAAATGTGAAAGGGTGTCGTGAATCTTTGATAGAATGGATGGTCAAGCAAACTGATATGCACAAGATTGATATTTTCTACAATTTCAAAGGGCCCAACGAAGCGAGGGTCCAGTTTTGTGGACTTTATGGTACTCTTCTTTGGTATCACTCTTAGAAACACTCTATCTCCCACTAAAAACTCTCTTGACGATCTCTTAAGATCGGCATAAATTTTTTGATGATCCACGACTTCTTTAAGCATTTCTCTGATCGTCCTTAGTTGCTACTCCATTTCCTTGACCATATCAGGTCCAAGCACAACTCTATCCTCTAGATTATTCTAAGATAATGGTGTCCTAAACCTCCTTCCATATAGAGCCTCAAATGGAGCCATACATAAAGTCGAAAGGTAACCATTATTGTAGGCAAATTCTACCAAGTGTAGGAAATTTTCCCATTGGGTCTTTTGATCTATACAATACATGCGAAGCATGTCTTCTAATACTTGGTTCACCCTTTTGGTTTGTCCGTCAGTCTCTGGGTGATATGTAAAATTGATATTTAACCTAGTGCCAATGACATGATGTAAAGCTTGCAAAAATTTGGATGTAAATCTTGAGTCCCTATCTGAAATGATCACTTCCAAAAAATCATATAGTCTGAATATATCTTTGGCAAATCTGTTAGCCACAATTACGAAATCATCCTTGGTGTTTTCTTGTATAAAATGCACAACCTTGGTTAGTCTGTCGGCCACAACCAGGGTTATGCATAGGGGTTCATAAATTACCGTGAATATTTGGATTTTCACAATTTTAATTTTGCAAATTTTTAAACCTTAGAGGTCGGTCTATTCGCTCGAAAATTTCAGGAACAATTTTTTTCTAGGGTAAATTCGCCCCACTATCATATGGTTTACCACCTAATTTTCATCTTCAAATTATTAAAAAAAATTTATCCCACCAAATTTACCTCTTGTACCCCATTATATATAGCTAACATGACAACAACACTCATATAATTAAAATATTAATTTTCTTCGATAGTGAGCGATACAAAGAAGGCGACTGACACAACGCAACTGACAAAATGTGATTGGAACAAGGCAATTGGCAGAAGGCGACTCACATCAAGCGACTTGCACAAGGCGAGTGGCATAAGATGACTAGCATAAGGTGACTAGCAGAAGGTGATTAGCAAAAGGCAACTGACATAAGATGACTGATAGAAGGCGACTAGCAGAAGGTGACTATCAAAAGGCGAGTGGCAGAAGGTGACTAACATACAACGATAACCATTTATCGGTAAGTTTCTTTTACGATTAATTTTCATTTTTTAAATATTTTGTTTATGGAAACTCAACAAGGAGTTTTTCCTATTATTTGGGCACCAATCTCAAGCCTACTTGGGTCAAACATCTTGTTGTCTTGAACAATAGTTCTCTTTTACCAGTTATTTTCATTTTTTAAAATTATGTTCATGTTACTCTTCTATCTATACAGGTAAAATGTCACCTGCTGGCAGTGGAAATAAGGGAGGTTAGTCTTCTGATAAAAGGACTATCCTCAAATACTCGAAATACAGTTACCCATCAACATCTACACAAATTGGAGGTATGAACGCCTTTACTTACTAACAATTAATTTTTGTACAATGTTAATTTTATATATAATGTATTCATTCATTAAGAAGGGTGCTTTTGGGTTGATGGTTTTATCCATTATTTATCTATATTTTTAACAGAAGGTATGCTTTTAAATGCAATAATGATATGCGAAAAATTTCTCTATAGAAAACACTATTGACCCTGGTATGCCTCCACTTCCACATATCCACGATAATGAAAAGTCCACAGATGAAAATTTTCATAATAAAATGAAACAACAACATGAAGAGATTCTTGAAACTAACATGCCAAATGGAAAAGAAAATAGTAGTTTTTATATAGTCCCTACTTTCGTAGAACCTTCTTCTAAAAAATATAAACGTGTAAGGTTATCTAGGTGGACAATCAACAGATCATTTCAGCATGATTGGGTATCAAAATTTCCATTTATTGATCTAGTGTTGCCAAAGAATAGTAGTGAGGAAATAACAGAATTGAGATGCGTAATTTGCAGTTGAAAACATAGAAAGGATCATAGATTGCAAGTTAAGAAAGATACAATAGAAAAACATTGTGGAAAGGTTTATATAAAAACAAAAAAAGTGATGGACCAATATAGAAAAATTATAGGTGGAAGGATGCATCAGAGTGCGCACATATGAGATATGCACAAGAATATAAAAATCAAACTTTGGTTGAGAAAGGTGCAACGATTCAAGCCCAATTTTAAAAAATGAATAAGTTCACTTTAGCTTCAAAATTTTTGTAGTTTGCTGTTGTACTCACTATTCTTAAAAAGGGTAGACCTATATCTAAGTTCATTGATTATAAATCTCTATTTCAACTAACTGATGTGCATAACTTACCCAATGCCCATTTGTCAGATTGAAGTGGTTAAGAAATGGTAAAATATCTCTCATTGGTTGAGCAAGATGACCTCAAAGAGAGTAAAAAAACCAAATTCATTTCACTTTCTATTGATGAGGTGATTGTTGTTGACAACACATCTTGGATTTGCATGCATGTTTACACATTTGAAAATCATTAAAGGTAACCTCATTTACTTGGAGAATGCAAGATGGTGAAAAATTGCAATGTAAAAAACATCTACAATGTTATTGTAACTAATTTAAAGGAAATAGCAAGATTGAATGAAATGGAAATAGCCACTAAGTTAATATTTGTCAGAGCTGATGGTGTTGTTATAATGCAAGGACACATAAATGGTCTTTGTGTTCGACTACAAACATTTGTTGCCCCATATTTGATCTCTATTCATTGCATAGCTCATAGAATGAATCTTGCATACAAAATTGTGGATACATTTACAAATGTAGCGAGTGGAAGAGTGTGTTTGTGAAATTCATTATTATTTTTTGTGTTGTCCAAAAATATTTTTAGAGTTTCAACAGTTTGCACTAGGAATCACTAAAGGTAAAAAACTCTTAAAAGATGTAGATACTAGATGGATTTCGATGTATCAACTGACATATAGAGTTTTCAAAAAATATCAATCCTTGGCAAGGTTTATGTATGCAAATTGTAGGACAGTTGATAAGGCTAAAGATTTACTATTTCGAACGAGTGATTTTAAAACACTTCTCACATTGTGTGGTATTCTTCCAATGTTGGAAGAAATGAATACTTTGATTAAAATTGCACAAGAAAGATCGATTTATATTGTGGATTTCATCAGGGTGAGAAAACAAATTTGCATACATATTGATACAATGTACGCATCTAGTCAAAGTTTTATGGATCCTATGTTTGAGAGTTGGAGAGCATTAACAAACGTGAATGATCCTCATAAATTTTTGAAGTTCAACATTAACAATCATCTATGTATTAATATCCACAGAAAGGAAATATATTTATATTATTTTGGTTAGCGAATGGATATAACTACAAATGAAGTCGAACAAATACTTATAACATACAACAGGTTTCATGTAGTTGTACATGATACAAAAATTAAATTGAAACAAATGGCAGAATCATTGAAAAAAGAAATAAGAGACCATTTTCAAAGAGATGAATTGCTTGAGGCTATGGGTGTGGTTAATCCGATGTTTTGAGATCCTTGTAATGAATACCAGACTATAAATGGTTTGTTTCTCAAATACATGGCACTCTTGCTAGCCATTTCAGTAAACATGTGGTAGTCAATGGTATTGAAATCAATGGCATTCTTAACAAAGATCTTTTGACAAAACAATCAAACTGTTTTGGAACAACAATGTCTACTCAAGTTTCACAACTCACTAACTTCATGAAACAGGTTGTATTTCACGTTTGTAGAAAATATTACATCCCAGTAGTATCTTACAACATACTATGAGTGAATATTTTCATTTAATGAATTATGTCAAAGGATGATTTTAGGATCTGTGGAAGATGAAAGGGTATTTAGTGCATTATCATATGTAAAATCTAAAGTTCAAAATAGGTTGGACAAAAATTTGGAATTTTTTTTGAGAGTATATGTGTCGACCTATGAGGTGGAGAAGTTTCCTTATGAAAGAGCTTTGGCATATTGGAAATTTACTCAGGATGATGAGGATAATGGTAACACTAATCAAACTGTGATGATAGAAATTTTGGGTGAGTACAGAAGATTTTGTACAATCTGAAAAGAGTTTGTTCCAGCTTCCAACATTATGATGCAAGGATGTTTTCATTTGATTTGATTTCACATATTATGTTATCAATTTTCAATAAAATATTGAGATTTGATTATAACTTGAGATATGTATTTTTTGATATCATTAATAATCTAATATGAGATTAGACGTGCTATTGGATATTCTGTATATTATAGCCCTCTGATTTGATTATGTATATTTGGATGAAATTGGATTATTTGATTACAAATATGTTGATTATGGAACACTGGATTATTTTTGTATATCATGTTATTTAAACCTTGTTATTGGATTATTAGTCTATGATATTCAAACTATTTAGTATATTTGTATTGTATAAATCATTTATGGCACAATAAATATCTGTGCTACATTTCAGTCATTTCAAATTATTTCATAAAACATAAAAGAAAATTTTATTGCATCCACATAATTCAAAATTTTTTATTGCATCCACACAACTAATCAAAACATCACAATATTTAAAACAAAATTTCAAAGAGATAATACTTTTTTTTTTTGGAAATTGTCTCTTTTATTGCTTTCAAAAAGATACCATTCTTTTAAAATTTACAAAAAGCTATGCAACATGTTTGGTTTCTCCTCAAATGAAAAAGCAATAGTCTTCTACTTTTCTTTCTCCACGGTGCCTGAAGTTTCAGCTACATCTTGCTCAATATCCTTTGCTTCCAATGCACTAGCCCTTACCAGAATTTCAGCTGTAGTGTTTATCCTCGATAGCAATAAACATTCTTCCTTCGCTGGATCTTATCTAAAAGGTGCATTCAGTTCTTTCTTCTTTTCTTTAATACGACCTCCACATCCAGGCCCTTATCTTTGATATACTTCTTTAGCCAAATATTTTCTTTAATAGTGTATTGTAATATTTTCTTCACTTCAATACCATTGGTCACACTAATTTTTGCAAATTTTAATCAATATTTTCATGGCACTGACTTGCTACTTTAAGTGTTAATAATTAGATTGCAAAATAGAAGAGAAAAAGGTTAATATTTATAAACAAAATATTAAAAAATGTTTTCCAGTTATATGTAAAATTTACATCAGCAGTAAGTCTTGAAGTTTTTGCAACTGCTACTTTTTTCTTATCTAGTGGCCATTCATTGAAATTGAGGTTTTCTAATTGATCCAGCATAATGGCTAGAACTTCATGACTATATGTAATCAGATTCAACTTTACATAACAAATTATCGAGCTTTTGTGGCTCATTCTTCACCTTTGAAAACAACTCCTTTCTATTTGAAAAATTCTTGTATCGGGCATTTATTGCTTTTATCAAAACCTTGGCTCGATATTCCCAATATTTTAATCTATCAATATCTACAAGTAGACTATTATTAACTGTAGCTTTACATCTATTGGCTAATAAAAAAGTTTGTGGAAAATTAACTTTATCATCATCATTTAGATGATGATGGGTGGTGACTTGCTGGGGGGAAGAGGAAACACCAACAACATCTGCCTCAACATTCTCTTCTGGTTCATCATGGCTTTGTAGACCTTGAAGCACATCACTTGCCTTTAATGGAAAATTTTCAGGATTCATATCATGATAAAGAAAATCATCATCACTATTCCCAAAGGGCATTTGAGACGCGCTCTCTACATTTGAGAAATTATCAAGGGTTAAAATTGGGAACACTAAAACATTAGACTGAGACACATTGTGTGTTTGGGAAATATTTTTGGTTCGTAGAGACGGTGTGAGGAACTATTTCCCACGCATGTAAGATTGGTTCCTCACCGATGGTACCTTCTATGGACAGACTTGGTGTGGAACTTGTTGTTGGTGCGTTTCCAAGTGTGCAGATGGTGAAGACATATTTTTCTTCAGTATTTTAAATGTAGCCAGTGCATCTGCAAAATTTCACATGAAAATATAAATTAAAACTAGTGGAAAAAACAATGTCATAAAAATAAATTAATTTAAACCAAACATACCAGACTCAGACTCTGCACCTGTTGATGATGCAACCATTTGCCCTTGATCTGAAAACATTTAAAAAATTTAATCAAACTAAAAATAATTTTAAATCATCAAAGTAAATCATTTAAAATAGTACTTTTGAATAATAAGGTTACCTTATGAGCTGGAGGTTACTTCTTCAATGTCGATGACAACGTATCCAGAAGTAACAGAAGCTGTACGTATAATTGTATGCTAATCACCAGGAGACCTCACATGTTTAGAGGGAGTTACTGGTGATGATTGTGACTGTGTGTCAGAATCGGCAAACACTTCTTGAATCTTAAAGGTGACATCCCTTTTACTGGAAGATTGAGTTGCTTTTTTTTGCTTTCAAAAGAAAATTATAAAATAACAATATTGACTGAAAAGAAAGAAAACAAAGATTGTTCCAAAAAATAATTTTGCCTGTATTTCATTCTCTGTCATACGGATAGCCATCAAGCTTGGGTCCAATGCGGTTGGAGGAGGGCTATTTCGAAGAATGAAATATGCTTCATGAAAAAAGAGAATAAAGTTGCTGGTTGTTATTGCATAAGAAGATTGAATTTTCTGGGCACTCAAAAGATCCTGTTTAAGGCGATTGAAAATGTGCATGGATGAATCAAATTTTTTGCCATCAATACATCAAATTAATAAGGACAATGCTCAAAACGACATTTTTGTAGGTTATCCCTACAAAATAAGTCTTGTCTGGAAACATTCAATGCAAGCATGAAGAAATTTATTGCCAACATTGGAAATGTTTAAACCCCTTTTCGACTTAGAAGAATTAACTGAAAAAGGGAGAACATTATTAGAAAACAAAAATTACAACTACAATACATCAAAATTGAAGAAAAATAAAAATTAAATTTTAAAAATATACCTTTCAAATTGTTTGAATGGACATTGAACTTGGATGCTAGCACCCATTTGTCATATTTGATCAAGGTGTATTGGTTGTTCACCAGGTGACCATCCGTAAATGGTAGCCTTGTTAGTCGCTGCACATGGGAGGGTTTCACAGAAAAATAATATCCTTGTTATCCACTTTGATCTGAACAATGGAGTTGTCATGGTTGTAGCAACTAATTATCTTGTGCATTAGGGAGACTTCAACGTTAAACTATGGCATCTTGATTACTCTTGCAACTCCAGAGGTGTAAATCCATTTCGAATATCTTCCTAAAGTGCCACAAATTTTCTTAATATTTGGGCAAAAGTAGTTTTTGAATGACACTTTCAAAGGTAGATGAGAGGAAGAGCTAGCTATTTTTGTGAATCTACACTAAAAACGGTCTAAAAAATGCTTTGGAAACACCCTAGAAAATGCTCTAAAACCGTTTGAAAATGCTTTGAAAACCCTCTAAAAATCCTCAGAAAAACGTCTAAAAATGCACTAAAACTGCAGTGGAAAATGCTTTGAAAAA
Source organism: Wollemia nobilis (assembly GCA_028583015.1). Taxonomy (NCBI): domain Eukaryota; kingdom Viridiplantae; phylum Streptophyta; class Pinopsida; order Araucariales; family Araucariaceae; genus Wollemia; species Wollemia nobilis. Next base: position 36,193,322 of record JAQPPZ010015824.1, on the reverse strand, counting down.
CGCTCCGAGAAAGGTGAAAAATGACCCTGCATTTCTATTTATAGAAGTCTATATGGTTGAAGTCTATAGATGCACAACACATGGCAGAGGAGAGGGCACGTGGCAGCATCTTATTGATGACCTTTGGTGGTCGCCATTTGTTAGTTGCCATAAACCAATCACCATATGCTAGTCGCCTTCTGCCAGTCACATTCTACCACTTACCACTTGCCAATCGCCTTCTGCCAGTCATCTTATACCACTTAACTTGTGCCACTTGCCATCTACTAATCGCCATCTGCTAGTCGCCTTGTGCCAATCACCTTGTGCCAGTTGCCTTGTACCAGTTGCCTTGTGCTTGTCGCCATATACCAATCGCTATCTTCCAATCACCTTGTGCTAGTCGCCATCTGCTAGTCACCTTTTACCAGTCACCTTTTTCCACTCACCATCTACCAGTCGTCTTGTGTCAGTCACCGTCTACCACTTGTTTTATGCCAGTTGCCATCTGCCACTCGCCTTCTGCTAGTCACCTTGTGCCAGTCGCCATCTGGAAGTCACCTTATGCCAATTGCCTTGTGCCAGTCATCTTGTGCCAGTCACCTTCTGCCACTCACCTTTTTCCACTCACCTTCTACCACTCGCAATTTAAAAATTTTGATAATTTTTGTGCAAAATTTTCAAAAACTTACCATACTTTGATAAATTCTATGCAAATTTTTTTAAATTCGCCCTGAAGTTTATACACGATTTGCCTTGATTTACCCCAATTTTATAATTAATTTTTTGTTTTTACCCCTTATGCAAAACCCTGACCACAACTAGGATTGTGTCATGCTGATATCGGGTCTTTGGCAAACCTACAATAAAATCCATTGATATCATCTACCATTTCTGTGCAGGTACATCATGAGGGTACAATAGTCCTACGGAGCGTTTGTGTTATGCCTTAACTTTCTGACATTCGAGACATTGAGCTACATATTAAGTTATGTCATTTTTCATTCCTAACCAGTTGAAGGTTTTCTTCATATTCTCCCTCATTTTTGCCCCTCCCGAGTGAGCAGAATGTGGAGATCTATGTACCTCATTCATGATCATTTTCTTCAATCACCGACCTCAGGAATTTCTACCTTGTCCTTAAAGCACAAGAAATCATCCTTGATGTTGAATCCTTATTTTCATTGGGTTTCTTTCTCATACTTTCCCGAATTTTATTGCAAAATACATCTTGAATTTGCAATTCCTTAACCTATTCCATCAAGTCTATATGGATGCGAGATAATACAACTATATGTCTTCTCCTATTGAGCACATCAACAACTTTATTTTCCTTTCCTTTGATGTATTCAATTTCAAAATCATATTCGACGAGAAATTCCATCCACCTTCTCTGTCTGACGTTTAGCAAAGGTTGAGTAAATATGTACTTCACACTATGATGGTTTATTTTCAACTCAGAAGGTCTTCCTACCAAGTTATATCGTCAACTTTTGAGAACAAAAACTATCACTGCTAATTCTCGATCATGGGTTGCATAATTAACCTCATGTCGTTTTAGTTTCCTTGATCCATAAGCTAGCACTACATCCTCTTGTGAGAGCACTCCTCCCAAAACTTCCAATGATGCATTTATACAAACATAAAAATGACCTTGAGGATCTGGTATCTTTAATATGGGAGCTATAGTGAGTTTTTGTTTGAGCACATCAAAATATGCCTCACATTTATTTGTCGACTTAAACTCTTTTCCTTTCCTCTAAAGGTTAGTTATTGGAGCAGTTATCTTGACGTAGTTCTTCACAAAACACCTATAATGTCCTGTTAAACCCATGAAACTTCAAACTTCTGTCACATTTGTGGGCGGTGACTAGTTCAATATAGCTTCTATTTTCTTAGGATCCACCACGATCCCTTCTGCTAATACACTATGCCCTAAATATTGCACTCTCGACACATAAAATTCACACTTTGATAGATTCCCATACAAATGATTCTTCCTTAGTAGCTCTAGAACGATCTTAAGGTGATTGTCGTGCTCTGACTTATTTCAAAAATATATCAAAATATCATCCAAGAACACAAGAACAAATTGGTCCAAAAGCTTCCTAAAAATGCTATTCATCAAGTTCATGAATGCTGCTGGAGCATTCGATAGTCCAAAAGGTAAGACAGTAAACTCATAATGTCCATATCGAGTTTTGAAGGTTGTCTTATGAGTATCCTCTTCGCGGATGCTCAGTTGTTGATATCCAGATTTTAGATCGATCTTTGAGAAAATAGTGACATCTTTGAGCTGATCAAAGAGATCTTCTATTCTGGGTAGAGGATATATATTCTTGATAGTTACCTTGTTAAGCAACCTGTAATTTATACACAAGCGTAGAGAACCATATTTTTTCTTGACAAATAGGACCAGTGCACCCCATGGTGACACACTTGGTCTAATTAATCCTTTCTCTAGCAATCCTTGTAACTACACTTTCAAATCTTGCATCTCAATCAGATTCATTTTGTAAGGAGCTTTATGAATAGGGTCTATTATGGGTTGAAGTTCAATTGTGAAATCAAATTCACGTTTAGGTGGTAATCCAGGTAGATCCTCTGGAAACACATCTCAGAACTCTTGAAGAATTGGGTGTTTCTCATACACATCTTCCTTCTTTCTATCTTCCATCTCATTTAACCTCACTAAACTATTCCTCCTTTATTTATTGCTTTTCTAAGATGCATTGCGAAGACGATTTGGGGTCAAAAATCTCCTTGCAAGCTATACACCCTTTGTGCTTTCCTGCCATCTTCTAAATATTCAATCCATATGTCTTGGAAATTGATTATGGCCTTATGTGATTGTAATCAATCCATTCCTAGGACTATATCGAAATCATGTAGCGGTGCTATATAAAGGCAACCTACATTTGAACCACTTGGTAGGATAATTTCAGCCATAGGATAACATTGATCTACAGAGTAGGTTTATCCTAAATCATACTCGACCGTCCACCCATGTGCCAAGATTCCTGGCCTTTCTGGTATATCTTTAACTAAGCTAGTGGAAACAAAACTATATGTAACACAATTATCAATTAGAATTTTAATAAAATACCAAATATCTTACCTTTTATTAGTAGTGGAGTGGCTTGCCCTTCCATATTTTGACTTTTTATCGCTGCATAAATCTTGTGTGCAGGTTCCTTGTATGCAGAATCCTTGTAGATGGGTTCCTTTCCCTTCAAATTCTACCTTGTTTTGTATGGACACTTATTGGCATAATGTGGTCCACCACACTCAAAACATCCATCCTTAGGTCCTGGATGAGTTTTTTGCTTTTGTCCTTCTATTTTTACTACTAATGAAGGTTTGTCCTGATACTACGGTGGTGATCTGTTACCTCTATTGCTGCGATTACTAGGATTACGGTTCTTCCCTTTGAACCTTTTCCTTAAATTCCCTTGTTTCTGGTCATTCCTTCTATATTGTCTAGGGGAACTCTTGTCTGCTTGTTCACTTTTCCATTTCATGAACCCTGCACTATTTCTTTTTCTCAATGTCTCCCTGTCCTACTCAAATGCCCCTTCATAGTCAAAGTAGGGCTTGAGATAAGTTTCAACTTTTTGGGCTAGGTCAAATGCCTTATGAAGGGTATTAGGTTCTTGCATGTTCACCCCATCCCCTATTCTAGGATTTGCTCGTAGTATAAACTTATGTATTTTCATCTTCTCATTGTATGTAGATACATATTTCAATAGCTTGATAAATTTCTGGTAATATACCTCCACTATCTTAATCCCTTGTCTAAGTTTGGTAAATTCCTCAAATTTATTGGTGTAGAAGTGTTCGGTGAGGAATATTTATTTGAAAGCTATCACAAAGTTCTACCATTTCAAATCAACTGCAACCTCAATTCCTTGTTCCCCACTAAATGTTTCCCACCAATCCAAGCCAACTCCCTATAAGTGTAGAGTGGCATAAGACATCCGGGTGTTAGTGGAATAGTTCTTCATGTTACAAAAAGTCTCTATCTCCTTCAACCAAGCTTTGGCTTTATCACCATCTTCCTCTCCATTGAACTTGGAGGATTTTAGGTGTTTCATATCCTTACCTAATTCTGCCTCTAGATGAATTCTAGCCTGATGTGCCTCTATAAGGGTTTCATTCGTTTGTCCCCCTCTAGAATCCCCAAATTGTAAATCTTGATTCACCGTAGCCTCTAATAATTTTTTTTGTTTTTTAATTTGTTCTCTCAATAGAGTAAATGTTGCCGAGAGTCTCTCTCATTACTAGGATTGTTCGCACCTACATCAGGGATCTCGAATTTTACATTGTTTTGTTGTGTCTGTCTCGTTGATGGGACAACACTTCCTCTCCTTCTCTTTGGTGACATTGTCCCTAGCCACACATAGGAGAGATAGTAGGAATCAGTTCACAATTACATCTTTGAATTGTTTCTCCTACTAGCAACTATATTCCTAGTTATTCTAACTAGTCAATCGAGATGTATTGTTAACACATACACTTCCCTTATAGGTATAGTCCTTTACTCGGTGCACTATCCTAATGTACTCATCTATTTTTATGCAAGGAAACTTGTATCCCTACGAACCAAGTGCTCTGATATCAAATGTCATTAAACCAAAATTCCAACCTTTTTTTTTAAATCTTCCACTTAGATTCCTATTCTCTTGAGGCTCACCCACCTCTATATCCTACATATATCTAGCTATGTAAGAATACTAGCTGCATTTTTTTCTATGCCATGCTATTCTTCTCATTTTATCGAATGAGCTAGCTTTGTCTTCTCCCTTTCAACCTACCGAAAGGGCACGTTAACTCCACGTTCTACATAGGTCCTATGTAAACATTGTATGCATGTAAAGGGATTCGACTATTTGTCCCATTTTCTTTGAATGAGCTAGTCACCCCACTAACAAGCCTCTTCCTTATTTAAGTTTGTGGAAACCACATACTGATACACTACACCCTATTTTAGGGATCACTCTTATAAATTAGTCATTTCGCTATAAAATAAGCTTTCAAATTTAACCATGAAGGTACTATATCCTTTAGGGTGATGTTTCCAAAACAATTATACACTATTAGAGCAAGTGAAAGACTTCATACCGACCACATTCCCTTCATGATATTAATGAGTGAGTTCTACATCCACCATGTTGACCAAGACATTTTGGTTTCCTTAATGTATGGAGATTAATCACATAACTATTAAATAAAGTTTCCTTCTAGAGTAAACTAATTCACATACACATACACTGACGTAGTTGACTATGAAGTTCTCAATCAAGTCTATATAACACAATAAAAATATAACAACGTTTCTCAAATCAATCAAAAGACATTCGCATTACAACGTTTAAACCCAAGAGCATAGACTATTTTTCTCCTTTTAATTAGAATATTCTAACTTGAGATTTGTCTACATCAGATCAGTCACACAAATTCGCTCAAGATTCAATAATATCATAAATTCTTTCAATTAACTACCCTCTATAGAGGATTCGACGATGATGTCAGTTACAAAATCACCATAGGTGTCTTATTCGTTAGAACAAATCTTCTGCGATGAAAGACAACTTCTGGAGATTCATCACTGCTATTCTAGCCTGCTTCCATCTCCAGTATCACCTTCTATTGATTCCTGCAAATTTGTTGCATTAGGTTTATTTTTCTCTTTTTTTTGCAAATGGTGGTTTTGTTATCATAAATACGTTTCATTATCTCTTTAATAACAACAAGAAACTAAACTCTATTTTTGAAAGAAATTAGCCATTGCATTAAGATTACCAAACTTAACTCTTAACAAGCAATAACTCTGGCGTCAGACAAGGAAATCATAATTACACTTAGCAACTGATACCACATCTCAAAGAAGCTCTTCATATTTTTTTGGAAGACAATATTATTCTCAATTTGCGAATATAAATAATGAATACTACACATCATACATATAGCATTCATAGCATCTTTAAAATAACATTAAGACAAGCTATTTCATTCTGTAAGAAAAGAATCCGTACAAGTTTTCCCCATTCATCATGTTTGTGGGACATAATATAAACATCATTTGAAAACAAGCTCAAGCTAAATACTATTGTCCACATTTATCATTCATTCACATAGTTCTTTTATCTATTTTGGTTGTTACACGTTCAAATGCTAACGACCCAACAATATTAAAATTTAGCTATATTGCTCATACCCACTTCCGACAACTTAGCATCACTCACTAAAGGTGCTTGCCAGAATCAATAACATACTCTCTTTTATCTTTAAAAATCTAGGTCCAGCATCATTGTTTGTATTGACCAGTGTTCCTACTGGTTATCTCAAGGTAAACGTAGATAATCTCTACCAAATCAGTCAACCAACTTGTTTTATCGTAACAACTTCAGGAAAAGACACATGCAATTTATGAAACCTAGATTGGACATTGCTTTCTTATACAACACATAACCACCACACAAAGGTAAAAGACACATGACAACGCTACTAACCTAAAATATTTCATCTAACTGGACTTCGTACTCTAAGGCTCACGCTAGTCATCGTTTACCACACAAGTTATCCAAATATACGAACAATCTTATGCACCCATTAAGCTTCCTAATAATGAAATTCAACTTGACACAAAGATAAATTCAATAAAGCAATGGATACATAGATTAACACAATAGATATTCTCTTCTCACACGAGCTAAGTCTGGTTTTAATATGTGTTTTCCTATATCAACTAGAGTTAAAAATTGAAGACATCTAACAAATATAAGTTTACTTGAAATGGTTTTATTTGTCACACACAACAAAATTTGAGTAATTCTCACCCTGAATCACACTAAGTTCTTCAAATGTCATCAATACAAGCTTACATCTTAAGCAAAGAAACATCAGTAACGAATTACCTAGTAAATGATGAGCTCCACAACGTTTGTCGCCTGCAACTCTCCTATCATATGTCTTTCGTCTTTGCTCATCGACTCTCGTTCTCCAGAATCGTTTTTCCTATTTTCTCCCACTTTACCACTTACTCCTCCGTTCGACCTCCCCTCAATCCTTGTTTCACCACTTCCCAGAGCGTTCGCCAAGGAGCAAGTGCAATTACACCCATGTTCGCACGTCCCCCTCCATCTGGAGTGCAGTTGGCTAACAACCATCAAACAAGGTAATCGATGGCTTATGACTAAATACCATCATAACCAAGTGTTTCTATCCACACCAATTTCAACTTAACAAAAGTCTTCGTCTATGTTAATCATTTATTTTTATACTCAAGGTACTAGTCGTTTTAATTCATTTAAAGCAACAAGTATCATAGGGAAATGATCATATATTTATCTATATTAGTATAAATACATTTTTCATAGTAGTTAAAACATAGCATCCTTTTAATGGAAATCCTTCCCTTATACTGATCTTTGAACGACTAAGATATTGGTCTTCTTCCTTTAAGCTTTTATCATAAAATTAAAGAGAAGGTGTAATAAAAAAAAGAGGTGTTTATTTATTTTTTTAATAAAACAAGATAAATAATATTTATACTTTATGCATAAATACATATAACATCAATTTCTTTTCTAATAAAACTCTTTTAAATCAAAGAGATCTCTATGTGAAATGGTTATATCAAATGAAATTATATTAAAGGAAAAATTGTTTATTAAACAAGTTCTCATATACTTTTTTCATAAAGCGTACATGTATATAAAACTAATTATGAAAAAATTATTTATTCTTTGAAACAAAATCATAGCAAATCATAAATTTGTCCAAACAAAAGTCTACCAAAGGAAAGTCATGACCGTGATGGCCAACCCACAACACATGTGAGATAATGTTTATAATGCACTCCTTCTCGTGTCCTTCGCATGCCACAAAAGACAATGATGCCTACGTGGATTCCATGCAACATGACAATTGGTAACGGTATTGGTTGTCTAGTGACGTGGCAGAAAAATAGGGATTCAAGGCACAACACAACTCGAGGAAGGAGAATGAATGAATGAAAGATTTTAATTACGTCCGCGAGACCCAAATATGGTCTATGGGACCTCAAATATGGAAGTACAATTACTCAAATCATATCATATGATCTTTAATATCTTTGAGAAGGTTGTTCCTTCTCCTGCTGATTTGTGTTAGCAATTCTCCAACTTTTTTATTTTCCTGTCTTCAAATAAATCTGTAATAAACTCGTTTCCAAGTGTTTCTTTGTATTTGTCACGGATATCTGAAAAACTCGGGCATTTATAGATGAAGTGTTCCTCTGTCTCTACTGCCTCTGTGCTGCATAGAGTACATATTCTTTCTTCCCATTGTTCTTTGGGCGTTGTCCATCTCCCTGTTTCACATCTAAGCCTATGAGAGCTAGTCCTTATCTGAGCAATGAATATTTTTTCCTTCCACTTGATTTCGGCGCCTATATACGCTTTTTCCTTGTGGTCATACGTTGGGTTAAAATTTGCAATATAATATTGTCTTTTCCTCGCTTGCATTTTTTCACATTCCACTTCGAACTTTTCATTCACATAATTTTTAATGTCTTTGTTGACATTTGGGCATTCATTTATGTTGATTTCCCAACGTTTCATCCATTTCTGATTTTGTTTCATCCACGTATTCTTTCGCCTATGTAACTCTTCGTCCCTAACTACTCTAGGCCATCTATCATTTGTCATGTTTTCTGTTTTTTTCAAGTAACATAACAGCTTGGTCATAGCAATTGCTTCTAAAGGGAACATTCAAGTTTCAGCTAGAATAATTTCATAAGGGGTTGTGGCCTTAATTTTGAGAAAGTTTGTGATTAGATATTTTTGAATCCTTTCTATTTGCCTCCATTTTGCATTTGTTGTGCCACTAGCCCACACCTCGCAACCATACAACAAACCGGTGTAACAAGTAGGCCAAATAAGACCTTGGTGGTCTTCCAGTCCCACAACTCGGCATTCCTACACTTGTTTTGAAGTGCATATAGTGCTCTCCAACCACTTTGAGTTCTTTTCATCCTACATGTATTCCAATTAAGTTTGTCATGAAAGTCTATGCCCAGGTATTTGTATTCTACTACTACATCAAGCGGTTCTCCTGCAAACTGAAATTTGAGTTGTTGCTTCTTCTTTTTTGCTGAAAAAATCATAATTTTTGTTTTGCTCGTGTTCACCTGCATCCCAACTTCTTTACAAAAGAGTTCTAGAGCTTGAAGGTGATCTTCTAGATCTTTGGCTGTTTTGGCAACAATAATTACATCATCTGCATACATGAGGAGTTTTACCACATATTTGGCTAAATGCACACCCTCTCCCCCAAATTTGTTTATCCATTCTTCTAACTTGTCAATGTACAGCCCAAATAAGGTTGGAGATAGAGGGCAACCTTGTTTGACACCTATGTCACTACCAAAACATTCAGATAACCCTTCCTGTGTTCTGATTCTAGCTTTTACATGCTCATATAGTCTGTGAACTGCTGCCCTGTAGTGAAACGAGGGCGGAGAGCGCGAAAACTAGGAGGCAGTTTGACGTAGACAAGGTTGCATATGTGGGGGACGTGGAAACTGTAAAAAAAACTTTGCAACGTTGTACCCAATATCAAGTCCGACAAAAACAACATGGGCTTAGTTTCAATTCTCCGGTGGACTAGGGACGATGATTGTCAAATGCAGTACAAGAAAAAGAAAAAACACATGAGGGTTCGTGGCCTGCATGGTGCATGCTGCTCCAGCGGTGCTTCAGAAGGAAGGTGATTTTTTTTGCGTGCAGGTTTTGCCCGCGAGTGGCAGGAGAGGCGCTGCGATGGAAGTGGGCAGCGTCGGTGATGCCGCGTCAGGGGATCATGGCGCTGTGAGACGAGCTGGAAACATGGAGGCGCTTCAGGAAGGCCGAATCTCTCGACCAGAAGTCCCTCAAGAAGAAGGACCAGGGGACTTTGGTCGTCCACGTCACTAAATCGATTTGATTTTAAGTGACTTCGCGATTTGAAGCTGAACTTACAACGACAGGGGTGGTGCGCTTTCTCATGCTCTGCCGAGAGGAAGGCACAGTTTTTACAGAAGCATTCGCTGTTACAGCCACTGCATGCACTCCTCCGGATGTCGTCAGCACAACAAAATACAGGCCCAACTAGTAGGTTATACTGAAAATGTCATGCTTTGTGTTGAGGATGCCAAATGGCGTCGGGGAGTTCTGTTAATTTTACAACTGAAAATGTTGCTTCGTGATGCTTCAACCAATCAGGAGCTCTCTCTAGCCGCTTGCTGTCGTCAAAACATAACAATTGTCCTCTGATTCTAATGTCACATCTGAAGAGCTCACAAAGTTTTTACCTTCGAACGTCACAGACACGGGATAGTATGGACAGATTTTGCTTATGGCTAAAAATGACCGAGATAAACATAGGTGTGTTGCTTGTAATGATAAAGGAGGGCTGTTTGGGATCGTGCAGAGGAAGCGGTAATGCTATTTCGCCATTGAAGCTGCAGATTCCCACACGACCTTGCAGGTGCTTCCTACGCCGCCCAATACAAACTAAAACACGAAAAATAATACAAACAATAATATTGCAGCTCCTTAGATATAAGGAAATGGAAATAGGCCCTTTGTATTAATCCAAACAAACCAGACAAGGATGAAAAAGAGGACGCGCACAGCTAAATAGGCTAGAAACAGAGGCCTTCAAGCGAGAATTATTTTTTTCTTTTCTCATTCATAAGATCAACTTTGAAGAGGATAGATACTAGGGAAACAAAATTTAATGCTAAAACTAGATTTCACAGGGCCAATCTCACCGCCCGATACCAAACGTTGAGATTAACCTCTATCTTAACTTGACACAACCAAAATAGATCAAGGAGGAAGAACATGCAATAGCCTTAATAGAATAAACTCAAAACCTCAAAAGGATTTCACGGATTACAATGTTTGTTTTTTTTTTTTTAAATAAACTCAAAATCTCAAAAGGATTTTATAATATATATAGAGGAATCAACAACAATAGGTCACAGGGTTAAAGTCGCATTGATCGTAGTGTCAAATTATTTGTTACCATTATAACCTTTATCTCGCTTCGGTAAACATGACTCGGACTGAAGGAGACCCTAGTGGCTCGGGGTTGGTACCGTCGTCATCAAGTTGGCGCACAATTAGCAAACTCAAGTCAGACTACTACCCTTATAACAAAAGAAAAAATAAAGGTTGGTGACACATATCATCATACAAATGACATTGAAAATAAAACACATGTAAGTACAAAAAGAAGTAAAGTACACATTAATAATATTTTTAACACCCATGATGAGCACCATGTCTTTAAACATTCTAAAAGAAAGGCAATACTATGATTTCAAACCTATGCATAATTTTGAGATTTGTTTCTATAATTCTATTATTATTTTTAAGCCACACATTTTAGCGAATCATAGTGAGAACAATCCTCCACGTAATACATAATGCTTTATTTGAAATAGTTTATCTATTATTTCATCAACTTTTCAATATTGATAATACTACCTAATATATTTTCATGTTTAAAAAAACAACTTTAGATGGTTTAAGCAAAGATACAATAAAGAAGTAAATGATATGATATTTCTAGATCCTTCTCACTTAAAGCACACGTGAAAGGTCCATGATATATGATATCCTCTTCTTTACATGCTTTCTCTTATAAAAATCTTACTTTGGATTTTTAACCAAAGGAATTTTAAGGTTTTAAGGAGGGCATCTAGTGGCCAAACATTCTTTTAGGGAAAATCATTGGGAGGAGAAAATTTTGATTGCTTTAAATCCTTATGTTCCATCTTGACTAGGTGTCCACCATATTTTGAGATATACTAAACCAACTCATCAATTAACACAAAAATAGATAAAATAACTCTTCAAGTATCTTTTAAAGCCTATCCACTATTTGTTTGAGTTCCTCTCTTTTAACCAAGTTATTAATATAAATACATGATCTAGACTTGTTACTTAAACTAATATAATGTTTCACCTTTGGACTTTTACAAGTTAGATATGCCTAAGCCAATGGTTGATATTTTGGATTATAAATAATAGGATAACGACTCAACCAAGCATTAGACCATTTTTTTAAGAATTTCCCATATTAACTAACCATATAGTATGTTTCTTGATTAATTAGAATCTATCTAATATGTAGTTCCATTTTGGCAATTCTCTAGGTAGGGTTGATTTCCTAAACAATTTCATTGCATCAAGGGAACCTTGTATTTTAGAAGTAACATTTTGCCCAACCATTTCCTTGGCCTTTAAATAATATCCATCCAAGTTTTCCTTTAATGTCAAAATTTCTTATACCATCATTATAGAAAGTTTTTCATTTTGTTTTCTATAATTTTTATAATGATATTTTTGATTATGGTGAAAATAAGGGGTTTTGGCTTCCTAGGCTTGCCCTTGGGTGGTTGGAGGTATCTATTTCACTTGATGAGAAGTCTGTTCCTTTGAAATCTATTCTCTGCATATCTATGAGATCTTGAGGGGGACCTGGTGCTTCCACGTTGTAGAGGGGGATTCTGGGTTTGGCTTCCTGGTCAGGTGTTTGGAGGGGCCCCAATGGGTGGTGGAGGTGTGCTGGTGGTTCGCATATTTTCAAGACATCCTTTACAACCAGTCCTTTTTTCAGCTTCTCTAGTTTAGCTTGCTCATGAAGGTTTCTTGGGTGGGAAACCTCTTTTCAAATTTTAGAGCTACTGGTGTAGGTTTCGCTGGGTAGGAAACCTCTTTTCAAATTTTTGATTGATTGGTGCAGTTCCTTTGGTCCAACTTGCTGGCGAAGGTTTCCTTGGGCGGGAAACCTATTTTCAAGTTTTGAACTGTAGGTGAAGGTTTCCCCGGATAGGAAACCTCATTTATTTTTCTAAACTGCAGGTGAAGGTTTTCTTGGATAGGAAACCTCTTTTCATTTTTTGAACCGCAGCTGAAGGTTTCCTTAGGCGGGAAACCTCTTTTAAAATTTTAATGCTTTTTGTTGTTCATTGGTTTTCCCAGTTTAAGGAGGAAACCATTTTCAAATTTCAGATCTCTTTTGTAGTTGGTCCTACGAAGGTTGTCTCCCTGTTTTAGCAGTTCTTTGTTTATCTCTTGGAGATAGTCTTTAGGAGATTGTCTCCTTTGTTGTGATCCTTTTGTAAAAGGTTCGGGGATCCTTTCAAAACCCTTTCTTTCTACAAAAAAACGATGTTTTTGAAAAGGATCTAACCCTTTTTTACAATACCACTCCTCTACATTAAATCAAACAATGAGGAATTAGAAAAAACAGAAAGGAACTAAGACATCAACATTTTGCAATTACTAGCAGTAGAACAAGACAAGAAGTCACATAGATGCCTTACAGGAAAAAAAAATGCTTCACTTCCTATGACTATTGTTGTAGGTGAGTTGGAGAGGAGAGGGCAGTCCTCCAAGGGAGGTCCCAGGTTCAAATCTCCACCTTACTAAAAAGCTGAATTGGGTATCCAAAATCCAATTGATAATGTTGGTGCGGGCAGGGTCGGGTGCGACTCCTGGGTGACTTTGACGGTGTAGAACCCCTTGTTCGTGGTCTCTCAAACCAAGGCGGCCCCGCAAGGGATTTTTCGCTTAAAAAAAAAAGAGGTGAATAAAACTTGCAACCATTGATTAATAATTTAACCATAATCATATTTATCATAAGCTTGCAATCCCTACCAACTACACTCCTCAACTCACTAGGGAAATCATCCCTTCATATATATTTTTCAAGACTATCTACACCTTTATTGTCCAACCAATTCGTCGCTTGGTTGCCCTCTTGATAGATATGCACTATATAAACACCTCCAAGATTGCAATGATCTCTCTTGCATCTGATATAATGTTTGATATATTTCAACTATCTTCATTCTTACCCCTTAAGTAATTAATTATATTTAAAGAGTCACCTTCAATAATAACCCTCTTTATATTCAACTACTTCATTAATCTCATGCATATGAATAGTGTTGGACATTTTGAGTTACTATTTCAAAGTTGTCATTGATGTCACCAGATGAAGTCAACATTAATACCAAAGATTTCAACAGGAAATAAAGGGGACAAAGATGGTTATTTGATATCTATAAAGAAGGCCAAAGATCAAGTGAAACAATGCAAAAGACAAAAGTTAAAAAGGAGTTGTAATATTTATTTTATAAATTATTTAAATTTAGTATTAATTTAAATTTTATAAATAAATATTAAAGGTACATTATCGAAGGTTAATATTATAATAATGGTTATTATAATATTAAAATGTGCCATGGTGTAAACCCAATTAAAACATTTATAATTTTTATTATAATGTTTTAAAATGCAAAAGTGGGTTTTATAAAGTCAAAATATATTTTAATAAACCCAAAGGTTGGGTTTAATACCAAAGGCCTTGATAATCCTCGCCGACGTCATGAGGGTTAATTACGTTTTGAAGCGCCGACATTCTAAGCAAAGGAGGAAAAATTAGTATTTAAACCTATGCCAAAAGGACATTAAAATCATTCTTGCTCAATTGGAAAAAGTATAGCATACGAATTAATGCAGAGCTCATGAAATGAATGTGCGAATTTCGTGTTTGTCTTGACGACGAAAGGAAACAAAATAAAAAGTGTTGATTAGTTGGAAGCCAACAAGGCACCTTGGCCTAGTGGCAAGTGGGCTGTAAGCTTACGTTTTGTGTGCAAGAGGACAACGTTTGATTCTCGGCATAAGCGCTTTGGTGGGTGTGTTGAAAGCGCCAAACGTAAGGCACACATTTTTTCAAGGCAAGGAAGGCATAACGTTTTGAAGCACGTGGTGCTTCTTCCTCTCCAACGAGCGTGTAGCTCGTGTGGTGGTTTGCACCGTGGGAAAGACGTTTGTGTGGGTTGCTTTGAGAGTTCAAAACTCTCCAAAGGCAAAGGTAACATTTTTATATTTTATTTTATTGAATACCTAAGTTGGAGGTATAAGGTATTTGGTGGTGGAAACTTGGAAAGGTTGCTTTGTAATAAAGTGTGGTAATTGAGAATTACCTTTAGGAGTTATAAGGAGAATTATGTTTTTATTTCTTTAAAGTATTAAAATTGAAATTGTAGAATATTGAAAGGTTAAGGCTTTGTGAATGGTATGTTATTTTGAATTAAGGGGTTTTTTGTGAATATTGTGAGGATATTGATTATTATTCAATTTGGAGTGATAAGGTGTAATTTTGATATTATTTTTGTGATATGTTTTGTTGAAGCATATTATCCTCTAACCATTATTGAGATTGGAAAAGAGAAATTTGTGAGTGTGGCAGATTTGTGAGATCAACTCCTCTTCAATAAAAGGTATGGGCAAAATTCTTCTTTATTGAGTTGGTTGATTGGATTTATTGAAAATTAATTTTGGAGTGAAAAGGATTTGATTAGGGTTTCCTTTTCAAAAGTTTTTGAGTTTATGATTCAAGGTTTTCTGAATTGAGAGTTGTGATTAAACCTTGTTTGATAAGCATTGTTGTTGAGACCATTGGTTGAGTGAAGTGTTTGAGTTAATGCTTCAAGGTTTTATAGAACTAAGTGTTGTGATTAAAACCTTGTTTTATTAGCATTGTTTTTGAAGCCATTGGATTGTGTGAGGAACTTGAGTTAGTTTTGAAAAGAACATGAGTATCATTGTTATGTGAAGATTGTTTTATGAGCATTGTTGTTGAAGTGAGTTGTTGTGCAAAGAACTTGAGTTATGGTTTGAAAAGATCATGAGTATCATTGTTATATGAGATTTGTTGTTGAGCATTGTTGGAAACATTTTGAGTTGGATGATACATGCTTGGACTAGGGTTTGTGAGCAAGAGTTGTTTTTTGAAGTAATTGGTTGAGTAGAGTTGATTGAGCCTAGTCAAGTGGATGTATGAAGTGGTTGTTCAAGTTCTATAAAATAAATTATTTTATATTATGATTTTAGTTGAGATTGATATGAGTTGAGATTGATTTTTGAGAATAGAACATACCGAGTCTCTAACAATTCTCTTTATGCTTCTATGATATTGAGTTGAGAAAGTGATTGAGCATTGAGTATAAAACATATTGAGTCTCTAACAATTCTCTTTATGCTTCTATGATATTGAGTTGATAAAGTGATTGAGCATTGAGTATAGAACATATTGAGTCTCTAACAATTCTCTTTATGCTTCTATGAGATTGAGTTGAGAAAGTGATTGAGTATTGAGTATAGAACATATTGATTCTCTAACAATTCTCTTTATATTTCTATGAGATTGGACAATTTCTATGTGGACTTGTTAAGAAGATTTGAGGCAAGTCTGTGAGAAGACTTATGGACTGATTTTGTGTGAGCTTTTTTAGAATATTACAATACAAATTTGAGCAAGACCTAGAGAGGACTTATTGAGCATATTTGAGCAAGTCCTAGAGAAGACTTATTGAGCAGATTTGGACAAGTTTTGTGTGAGCTTGTTGAGAAGATTTGGACAAGTTCTGTGTGAACTTGTTGAGCAGATTTGGGCAAGTTCTATGTGAACTTGTTGAGCATATTTGGACAGGTTTTGAGTGGACCTATTAAGAAAATTTGGACAGGTTCTGTGTGGACCTGTTGAGCAGATTTGAGTAGGTTCTGAGTGGACCTATTAAGCAAATTTGTGCTAGAACAAATGAACTGTGTTTAGTGCAAGAGATTTAGCAGAGTTGTGCTAGACCGAATGAACTATGTTTAGTGCAAGATATTGAGCAGATTTGTGCTAGACCGAATATACTGTGTTTAGTGCAAGAGATTGAGCAAAGCTGTGCTAGATCGACTGGACTGTGTTTAGTACAGTATTGAGACAGAGCTTTGGAGGTGATAGAGTAGAGAGGACAAAGTCTCCAGTGGATAGAGATCCATCATCCAGGACATTGAGGACATGTCTTCTAAGTGAGGACAAGAGTCTTCAAGTGGAGAGAGATCCACAGTCAGTGCAATGGAGGCAGTGTCTTCTAGAGGATCACCAACCAGAGCAGAGGAGGATTTCTCCTATGGATAGAGATCCACAAACCAGATTTAGGGGATCAACATCTCATTTGGACAGAGGTCCATAAAAACTGTAATTGGGAAGGATTCCCAAGAAATTATTTGAGAAATATTTAGAAGAAATATTTTCTCTATGGAGGTAGTCATATTTGGGTGAACCATGTTAAATTTGTGTCTCTATTGTGTGTGATGATTTGTGTATTGCTTTGGTTATTTCTATTGATATTTCCATTGATTATATTGATTAATACTGTTTGAAAAAGAAAAGTAAAAAGTGATCTTATACTGTTCACCCCCTTCTCAGTATAAGCTTGTGTTCTTCAAATAGGACATTTGTTAATGGTCAAATTGAATGCCATGATATTCCACAAATACTACTATGATCTTCCCACTTAGGTTTCTAAGCATTCCCCCTCCTCCCATCCTACCTGGGTTTCCCTTAGCTACCACATCAAAATTCACTTTAATCCAACCAAGTTGAGGTGATTTCTAGATTGTATTCCATCTAGCCAATCTTTTAGGGTCAATATAATGATTGTGGCTTGTAGGAAAGCCCCATTTTAAAGCAATTATGGATTCCACTACCCTTCATCATTATGATGAGGTATAAGAGAAATATTATTATCTACAACCAAAATTCTATTGAAGATTGAGATTTCATTCATATACATTTTCTTAAAGATTTTTTCATTCATTTCCTTCCAAATGCCCAAAAAAAAGTGAGGCAGAGATAGCTTCCAAGCTTGAGATAACCCTAAAATGGAAAATGAAGTTTTCCATTCTTCTAATAAATTTGTAACATCCTTTGGCTTCACCCACTAAATTTAAAATTCCTTCATCATCAATTTAAAAACCTTTGAAGAGAAGGGGTACTCCATAAACATATGCATGACAGATTATTCACTTTTAAGACATAACACATATATGTTGGGGAGAGAAAATATCCTCATTAAATTGTCTAATGTTAAAATATTATTTTGTACGACCAACCACCAGAAGAAGGCAATCTTTGGAATTAAAAAATTGCTCCAAATGTTATTTGCATCAAAGCTACCTAGGGAGGGAGATATCTAGGATTCATATCCTGATTTAACTTAATAGCTACCAAAGGGATTGGGAGCCCAAATAAGAGTATATTTTTCCTTATTTTGACTTAAATGATATCCTTTTAGCAATTGGTTTATCTTCATAATTGCTTTTTGAATGTCCCTTGAACTAGAATGCCTATCAATATTTTTTCATTACTTGCCATCAATTCCTTTATTTATAAAATCTTTGAATTTTGTTTCGAAGGAATCAACCAAAATGTTTCTAGCAAGATTCAACTCATCAATCAACCCTAAAGGAGTATTCTTGAGCCACTAGCCTTCCCAAAAATCAATTTGGAAGCTATATCCAACCTTCCACCGAATCCTTTTCCAAAGAAGCAGTCTCTTCTTAACCATATTATTCCAATAAGAGGAACTCGAAGGAGGGTTTGCACATCTTAGGAAAGAGTTATTATTCTATAGATATTTAGCTTTGATTATATTTATCCATAAGGCCTCATTATCTTGAATCAACCTCCATCCAATTTTGCTAGTCAAGGCTTTATTAAACCCTTTCATTTTTCTTAATCCCAATATTTCTTCCTTTTTAGGATTACAAACCCTATCCCAAGCTACCATGTATATTCTATGTTTTTGCTCTATAATAGTCCATAAGAATATCCTTTGAATTTGTTCCAACCTATTTGCGACTTGAGCGAGAATTTTTAATAAAGACATGTAGTAAATAGGTAAGCTTTCAGAGTGGTATTCACCAACCGAAGCTTCCCAACTTGGCTTAAAAACACCCCTTTCCACCCTGCTAGTTTTTTTTGAAATTTATCTAAAATAGGATTCCATAATTCTTCCTTCATTCTACATTTAAATATGGGCATCCCTAAGTACAAGGAGAGCAACTCCTTTACTCCACAAATGAGAAGTCTAGAAATTCTTTGTTGCTTCATTATCAAAGTATTAATGAAGAAATTCTTTTAATTATATTATAAAGGCTTTTGACTTGTCTTTATTTAGAACCAATGCAATAAATATGACATTGATATAACTTATTATATCATTTTTTATTGGAATTTTCAACTATAGCCAACATATCATGCTTCAAGTAAAAAAATTGAAAGAAATTTTAGAGAACCCATGAGGGTTAGGTGTTTTGTGCTGAAATTGTAATTTGATTCGTGACCAAGGTTGATATTGTATGATTTAGTGGATAGGCCTAAGGGCAACTTATTAGACAATGTATTAATTTATTGTAATATTTTATTATGTAATCCCTATGGGTATGGTTAACCTTGTTATGGTTAAACCCACTTTATAACTTGTAATTAACCTTAAGCCCTCTTGTTATGTTGTCTTAGGTTAAAATTTATTATGTAATTGGGTGATAATGGTATAAATAACCCCTCCCACTCCTCTTTTCATCACTGGAGTGTTGTGTATTTTTTTATTAGGGTAAAAACAGGATTTTGAAAGGGCCCGAACCCTTTTACAACACAAATTCATCCCATAAATTACATAGCTACCAAGATAAAATAGCTAGAGATACCCTAGACGCAATACACATAGTATCCATCCTAGACTACAATTAGTTATAGTCCTTAGTTATGAATTTTTCTAAGTCCTCATGGACCACCCTAGGCGGGATCCATCTTGTATCTTCTTTAATGACACCAAAGTTTGCCAGCTAGTCTATTGGTTTGTTACCTTCTCTATAGACATCAACAAAATCAACTTCTTCAAAATGAATCTCTCTAATATCTTGCACAATGTAATCAATTTACCAATTAGCTTCTCCCTCCTTTTTCAAAATATTGATAATATTCAAGGAGTATCCTTCAAAGATAACTTTTTTAGCACCTATATCCTTAGCTAGCTTTGCACCCAAATATAAAGTATTAACTTTAGCTTTATGACTAGTAGTAATTCCCAAAAACTTGCAAGTTGCCCCCACCAATATACCCTAATTGTCCCTCAAAATTGCTCCTGCTTCGGCCTTACCTGGGTTACCTTTGGATGCCCCATAAAAATTTAACTTCAACCAATCATCTCGAGGTGGTTGCCATTTTACATTACTTCTAACCTGAACATTTGCCTCTCCACCACTAATAGGTTCCAAATTCCATGCCTCAACTATCATAGTCTCTTCAATATTCTTTGGCTTGATAGGATACTTGATAGATTTAACATTCTCCTCTAAAAAGTGGGTGATACTTCCAAAACTTCTCATTGCAGACATTTTTTCCCAACTTCTCATTGTAGACCTTTTTTCCCCTCTAAACATTTGCCTATTCCTCTCTAACCAAACTCCCCATACAAAATGAAATAGAATCAGGTTCCAGATTACATTAAGACGAGGACTAAAAGAGGGGTTCTCCCATTATTGTTTCCAAAGAACCATATTAGAAGGCATCACCCAAGATATGCCCATCCTGTTGATGAGGATCTAGAAAATATTTAGAGCATAGAGACATTCCAAGAAGATGTGTTCCACTGATTCTTTTGCCTTTTCACATAAACTACATCTATTAGGAAACTAAAAACCTCTCTTCTTAAGATTATCCACTGTTAGGATCTTATTCTGGACTACTTCCCAAAGAAAAATCTCTAGTTTAGGAATAGTTTTATTACCCCAAAATCTATTCCAAGGGAAACCATTATCTACAGCAGAATCCAAAAGATCATAGGTTGTCTTCACGTTGAATTCCCCATTCTTAGTTCTGCTCCAAACCATGGAGTTTCTATACCTGACAACACCTAAGTAATAAGCCTTTAGTTTAAATTTAAGGAGGTTTAAAGCCTCCAAATTCTCAAGGTCTGCCTCTAAATATTTCTAGCTCAACTAGTTATCCAATAAAATCATGTAATCACAAACCTTTTTACCATATCTATCTTCTAGATCCTCTTTCATATTAGAGAAAATATCATTGTTGGCTAAAGGGTTGTCATATAACCAGACATCTTCCCCAAAACTTATATAGGCCCCATCTCCAACACACCATTTCACACCCTTCTACAAGGCCTCCCTAGCCTCCACCAAGTGGTTCCATAAAGAAGAGCCACGACAAAGGTCCTAAATTATGAGAAATTTGGTATCCTCTTGGCTGTCAAGATATATTTTTTTAAGAAGCCTTACCCAAAGAGTTTGACCATTCCTTAGAACTCTCCATACGACCTTGGCTGCCATAACACTATTAAATAGGTCGAGTCTCCTCAGACCAAGGCCACCATGCTTCTTTTGATGGCATATTTTTCCCAATCTACAAGATGAATTCTCCTCCTCTCTTTAGATCCTGACCATAAGAACTGTTTTTGAATTGCTTCTATGATTTTTGAAACTTTAGGAAGGATCTTGAAAATGGAGAGAAGATAAATGGGGATAGCCTGCAAAACACTCTTAACCAACAACACTTTACCTGCTTGAGACAAGAGATTAACTTTCCATCCTACAAGTTTGGATTGAAACATGTCAACCAAACCATTCCAAAGAAGTGCCTTACAAGTTCCCATGAACATAGGCATACCAAGGTAAGAAGAAGGTAGGGTTGACACATGACACCCTATCACTCTAGCCACCCTTCTCTAGAGAGCTACTTTAGTGTTAATGAAGAAGATATTGCTCTTGTCCAAATTGATCTTTTAGTGAGAGGCACGTTCATAGAGGTCTAATATTCTTTTAAATTCAATTACATTTGCCATAGTAGGATTACCAAGTAAAATGGTATCATACACAAACTGTAAATGAGTAATACCCTCAATATTATGAGCTGGTTTAAGGCCCCCTATCCAATTATAAGCCTTGGTAGTATGGAGGTATCTTATGAGCATTTAAGCCATAATAGTGAAAATATAAGGAGAGAGGGGGTCACCTTGTCTCAGACCTCTACTACTATTAAAAAAACCTGCTAGTTTATTATGGATCAGAATAGAGTACCTTGCAGTATTATAACAACTTCCAACCCATCTTCTCCACTGTCTACAAAAACCAAAGGTAGCCAAAAATTTATCCAAAAAACTCCATGAAACTCTATCATACGCCTTGCTCATGTCTAGCTTCAGGAACATACCTTTTCTTTCACCAATCTTGATAGAATGCATGGATTCATGAAGGTATATAATCCCATCCAAAATCTGTTTATCCTTAAAAAAGCCCCCTTGCTCATCGGAGATAATGGATGCGAGGAAGATATTCAATATGAGGGCTAGCACATTAGAGATAATCTTGTAAATAGTGTTGCAAAGACTTAAAGGTCTGAAATATTTGAAGGTTTATAACCCTTTCTTCTTAGGAACTAGAACAAGGAAGGTATTGTTAAACTCCTTTGTAATTTTATCAATGGCTACAGTGATTATTTATGGTGCATATTGGTGCCTAGCATATCTCTTTTTTTTTTTTTCTTTTCAATTTCTATATATGATTTGAGTTGGTGGATCGTTTCTGTTAATTTTTGGAAAATATTGTGAAGTCCAACATGGTATTAGAATGGATATGGACCAGTATTGCTTGATCATATAGAAAGTCTTATCGGTATCTCCAATTTTTCTTTTGAAGTTCAGGGTAAATCTTCTATAAAAAATTCATAAGCTCTTTCCACATAATAGGTTTTCTTTTCCAATTATTTCCTTCCTTAATTTATATTATTATGAGGGATTCATAGCTTCTCATTTCCTATTGCTGCTCTTCAAATTTTTTTCTCAGGAGTACATCAATTTTTTTGTGCTAACTACGAAAAAGATGAGTTTTTTAAGTTTAAAAAGTTAAAAAAGGCCATGCATGTATCGTAGAATGTTTTGAGTGCTTTTGTGAATAAAAAATGAAGAACAAAATACCCATTCCAATATACAAGAAGCATCAGGCTCATCAACCTCGTGTGCATAAAGGCATGTAAATGGAGGAGTCTTGGATTTGAGTTAGAGGGGCCTATCTTTTTCTTGAAATGTGCAATGAAAATTAATGATCCGATATTACTTTTGATAGACTAGCATGCTTGGTGTAAAGGGTAAACCAAATTTTGATTGGTGTGTGAGTAGGGGAGGTGCAAGTTCAAACCCTATACTTGTATCATTTTGCATCCACCATGACGGTCACAGGTAGATGGTGTACTTGGAGGATGCACTCGCACTAAAAAACATAAGCATCTTGCTATTAAATTGGATAGTTAAAATATACTAGAAATGGGACATCACATGTTCAAATCCCATCATTGAATTTTAGTTGTTGATCATCTCATCTTGAGATAACAAAATTTTGTGCTATGGCTCCACATCTTAATGGAGAAGGTGACATCTTGACTACTATGAAGAATATTCCTTTTGGTTGACCTAGGATTGAATCCCTCTTTTGTGAAAGCTAAAAAAAAATGACAAACATTAAGCTAATGTCGCAACCTTGGCTAACTAGGTAGCCAATATGGCATTATTTTTCAATGAGTTTACACAAGTTTTTATGAGGGGTATCGGTACCCTCATATTGAGTGGGGTTTGAACCTTAGACATCTCAAAGAGAGGTCAAGGCCCTTACCACTGCAGTAAGCTTGCATATTCAATGTGGTACTATTGTAGGCCACTAATTGCCATTTTTTTACTATTTGAATACTCTTCTCTAATAAAAAAATCTAAGTGTCATAGTCATTAGAAGAGCTGATATAACAAGCAATAAGTGGAAAATAATAGCAAATCATGGATCGCCAAGTGGTAGTAGGCATTCAGATATCCTTTTTCTAAGGTTTGGATCTTTGAATTTTAATTTCTTGAGGGCTATTAGGGCAAAAATTTTAGAGGCCATAACTTTTGCATGCAAAAGTGTATTCATCATTTTTTTCAAATCACATCAATATTTGAGCTTTACACATTGGTGACATCATTTTATAGACACATTCCTATTTTTGGGGTTGAATTGCATGGAATAGTCCTCAATTCCTAATTAGAATATTTGGACTAATTTTGGGAGATATAGATGTATTTGTGACAATTGTAGTAGATTTTGAGGAATTGAGAGGCTTGTAGTAGATTTTGGAGGCTTGAGGCTTGATTCCTTCCTAATATCTTCTTCTTCCCCAATATTTATTCCTTTTGGAGTTGAAATATTTTTTGTGTGATACAAAGACATATATTTTGTCTATAACATAAAAAATTGGTACTTCTATCTCCTTAATCTATCTCTCCCTAAATTTTTGGGACCAATATGATCCCTCCATTTTCAAAATACTATAATAATTAGAAGGTAATTAGTTTTTTTACACATAAGTATCTTGATCCATTCAATTGATTTATATTATCTCTTACAAATATTTGAGATCTGATTCAATTTTTTCATTTCATTTAAATAGATTTTTTTGATTAGATATAGAAGGGGTTTTGAAATGGTCCCTGAACCTTTTACAATAGGAGAATACCTACAAAACTTGGCCTAAGACAAAAAATACAAAGGACAAGAACAACTATAAAGCACTACAACTAAAAATCCATCACCAAGTGAACTGACTACAACTTGATACAAGAAACACAATTAGAACATTGTTGGTGAGCCCCTAGCCAACCAACACTCCCATACGATTGTGCCACAAAACCTTTCTTCATAAACAATAAAAGCTTACAAAGAATCAAGAAGTATGCATGGCTAAATCCAATTGAAGAAGGCCTTCGGGAAAATTGTCTCTCCAAACATATAGACCATTGAGACCTATACCCAAGTTTACCATAAAGTCAGCATGGTAGTTTCCTTCTTTGAAGAAATGCTTTATCTTCCTATTCTCTCTAGCTTTAAGAATCCATCTAGATTCCATAATCACAACCTCAATGTTCCAATCGAGGATTGAATCACCTTGGACCAAGTTTATAATATTAAGAAAGTATCCTTCATTACAAAATTTTTGGTACCCCATCTTCTCCACAAGTAGGAGACCTTGGTAAAGGGATTTGGCCACCGCAACATGGCAAGTCTGGATATCTAAGAATTCAACATACGCTAGCAGAATCCCACCTCTGTCATCCCTAAGCACCCCACCAATGCCAACATTATCGAGATTACTCTTTGAAGCTCCATCAAAGTTCAGTTTATCCCAGCCCAGAGAAGGAGGTTCCCACCTCACAAGGGCTCGAGGATTAGGACCAAGAAGACCAACAACCCTATTGCTCTGTTGAAAGTCAATTTTCCTTTTGAGATCATCCTCCTCAAATTTATGCTCCTCCAAAGCCAGAGAGAACACATTCTCTAGGGTGGAAGACAAGGCTCTAGCACAAACACAGGCAATATCTCTTTTGAAGTTTTTAAAAATTCTATTATTCATCTCCTTCCACACTCGCTAGAAAAGATGCAAAAAATAGAAGTTCTAAAAATATTTCAGCCTTGGAGAGTAAAAAGGAGATGACCATTGAGCGCAAACATAAAGTGAACTCGACACCACCCAAATCAATCCCAAAAATTAAAAATAGAGTTAAGAACTTCCACAGAGAATGAACATTGAAAGAATAGGTGACTTGTTTTTTCCTCATTAGCATCATAGAGGCAACATATGTTCAATATCAACCAACCTCTTTTTTAAAGATTTTCAATGATCAAAATCTTATTTTGAGTTGCCAACTAGAAAAAGATATTCACCTTTGGTGTTAGACCCTTAAGCCATATTTTGAAATGTGGGACCCACGGAGGAGTCCTAACAACCAACAGATTGTAGGGGGACTTGAATGAAAAGGATCCGTTTTTTTCCCTACCCAGAAGATCACATCCTTTTCATTTCTCTATTTAACGACCTCAAACTTCAACTTATTAGCAATTAGAATCCAAGCTTCAAGTTCAGCATTGTTGAGAATAGACTGGTCTAATTATTTCTAAACCTTCAACCCATTGACCACCTATAACAACCCAAAAACTAACTACTCTAAGGCAATTTTTTTTTAAACATATGCTCAATATAGATATACATATCCCCATCCAATATGTGTCATTCTACGAGTCTATCTAAAAATAAATCCAAAATTATGTTGTCTCTCTCATAACCATAATGAGCCAAATTATTCCCTTCCTTAATCTATCAATGGATACACTCATCCCTATACCATACATAAGTATTTTTGTGTAGGCATACTAAGTATATTGCAATAAGCTATCAATC
Organism: Wollemia nobilis; assembly: GCA_028583015.1. Classification (NCBI taxonomy): domain Eukaryota; kingdom Viridiplantae; phylum Streptophyta; class Pinopsida; order Araucariales; family Araucariaceae; genus Wollemia; species Wollemia nobilis. The sequence continues at coordinate 36,167,189 of JAQPPZ010015824.1, read as the reverse complement.
TCATCCCATGAATGAGTTAACTTATCCCCTTAGGCCAGTTAAGGAGGTATGCTCATCACTACACCATACGTAAGTCCATTTATGTATGTGCACTAATTATAGTGCAAATAATCCATCAGTCTCATCTCCGTGATGAGCTAACTTATCCCATCCCTCACTCCTAGTGATAATTGAATTTATTTATCTAAATATAATTAATGTTTTCATGCATCTAGTTAATTTAGTTTAAGAAGGTCCTTTGAAAAATGATATTATTTAAAGATTCTCCCTAAGGGATCCCATAATCCCTTCGGTTTCTTTTTCTACTTCTAACACATAAGCATAGTCATTCCTAGATACTATTTTAAATCATCTAATCTACATTAACCCATTAAGATATTCTAATATTTATTTTACTCAAAAGGATATGATTAAGTCTACTCACTTATCTAACATAAGATAACATTAAAGAAGATGCATAAATAAGATGTCATTATTTATCTAAAACACTAACTAAACATAATAGTCTATGAAATCATAGATCCTTTATAAAACAAGCAAGAGATATATCTTCAATTCATAATTTATTCATTACATAATCCAAGTATGGTAAAAGTACTCCCACACTTTAAAATAATAAGGTATTACAACATTATCCAACTAGGAGATTGCTCAACTGGAGTCTACTCCATAATGTGGGTTTCATAACAAGTCTTCATTATAACATATATATCGAAGGTCAATGTATCGGATCTAGGTGGCCTCCTTGGTATTTTTTGCTTTTTCTATTGCTCAATTGATGGTGGTAAGGGATCAGGACAACTCATGGATCTTATGGAACATGCAACTAAATGCTTCTATTAAATAACTTATGAAACAGGTGCATTTATAACTTGGATGCCAAATTGCAACTATACAACTACTCAATGCATCTATTCATAAATCATTCACTCAATTCATCAAAGGAAACTCCATACATCCATTCTTTATCCCATCATAAAAGGAGAGTCATTTTATCCTTTAGGAATGAAAGTTATTTGTCATTTATCAAGCATGGAGCAATTTAAAAACCCTCCCATTAATCAATTAAAGGTCCATGATTTTAATCATGAAAAACCATTTCTAAAATCAACTAAGAGCCCATACTCTTAAATATCCATACAATACCATTTCTTTAATCAATTAAGAGTCCATACTCTTAACTGATCAAATACTTATACAAACCATCTCTTTAATTAATTAAGGTCTCATACCCTTAACTAATTAAATACATACACAAAACCATCTCTTTAATCAATTAAGAACTGATACCCTTAACTAATTAAATACTTACACAAAACCATATATTTAATCAATTAAGGTCCCATACCCTTAACTAATTAAATACTTACACAAAACCATTTCTTTAATCAATTAAGGTCCCATACCCTTAACTAATTAAATACTTACACAAAACTATTTACAATAAACCCTTTCCTAATTTAAATAAATCAAATATCCTTTCTTTAATTTAAATAAATTAAATATCATTTTCTTGTTAGGAGGGAAAACTGAAGGAGATATATTTTATTGATAAATAGTTACAATATATAGGCATAAGCCTATATGATGAACATGACACTTGTCAATGAAACTGACAAGTGTCAAACTGGCATAGTGCACATTACATTAACTCTAACATTCCCCATTAATGTGCACTATCCTAACTAAAGAAAAAAACAATTTAACATTAGGTAACATTCCCCATTAATGTTGACTTCTCTAAAACAACTTATCATCCTCGCTTATTGCTGATTTGGTCTAACAAGTGTCAAAATAGAGGCATAGTGCACTTTAACTCTAACATTCCCCCTTAAAGTGCACTATCCTAACTAAAGAAGAAACAAAAAGAAGTCAACATTAGGTAACATTCCCCCTTAATGTTGACTTCTGTAAAACAACCTATCATCCTCTCTTTTTTTGGTTTAGGCTCGTGCTCTTTGCACTTGGCTCTCCAACTATGAATAATGCTAGATCCACTGTGTATACATCTCGGTCTGTTGCCTCAGGGTCAGCCACTTCAACGGGTCTGTTGCCACTGGGTCAGCCATCTAAGTGCCTCGGGGTCATCATGGGTGCCTTAGGGTCAGCCACTTCTGGGTCTGTTGCCTCTGCAGGTCATCCTCAGAGGATGTTGCCTCTCGTAGGTCACTGAATAGATTCACCATGAGTATGAAATCCCTCCTTATGGTGAACTCAATATAGAAGGTGTCGGTCTCTGCCGAAAATGCACCTAATGAAAGGAAAAACGAGCCATATAAGAGTGTCGGTCTCTGCCGAAAATGCACTCAATACAATAAAATGAGCCATAGATCCAAATAGGAGGAGAGAAGAAGAAAAGAAGAGAATATTCTGAAGTGTCTTCGTCTGTAGTCTTCAGAAGTAGATCCGGAAAAACCTCGGATAGATTCTAGGGTGTCTTTGTCTGTAGTCCCTAGTATAAGTGTCCTTATGGTGACCATGTCATCTCACCGAAATGCATGGGTAACCAGCCGCTGCATTCGCCAAGTGTATAGAAAAGATCACTAGTTACAAGGATCACATATGAAAGTACCTTGGGAGTGTCGGGTTCAACCGAGATTGCACTCCAAGGGAGAAAAAACTTCGAGGCTAAAAAAAGTCAATGAAACAGCCTCAAAATTACAATTTGACACTACCATTGTGTCCGTCGTGGAAAAACGTTTCCAACGACTATAAATACCCCTATACTTGGGTTTGAATGGGGCCTTCAACTTGCTGAAAAATCAACAGCATGCCTATCTAGGCATCAATTAAACCTCAGAAATAGAAGATTCCTGGCATCGCACTGTGGCGGACTTAAAAAAAATAGACTACAATTTTCAAGTTTTCCACGCAGGGAAATTTTCAAATGAAAGATTACAATAAGAAGCCATGTGGGCCTTCCACTTCCACTTTCTAACATGCTTTTAATAAACAACAATTAAGTGATAGTACTGTCCAGTTGATCGTGCATCAACCATCACATTGCCAATTATGCCAGAAGTGCAGAAGTTTCGCCATATTACGCGGATCCTTTTCTCAGGGCTCCATATGACCGCGATTTGGCACGAGGGGCTCCGCATGACCGTGAGCCGGCTATAGCCATGAGAGGGGGTGTTAGCGCCGAAATCCCTTGGACTTTTATTGAGCACTGTGTTAATCCTAAGCAGGAATACCCGTACGTGCTGAGACATGGGGTGATTACCTCTGTCAGATGCGGTTTTTTCTCTCTGGCTCCAATACCGGGGATTGAGAGATCGGATTAGGGGGAGCAGCATGAGAACAAGGACGTGCTGTCGAGGTTTTGACTGGCATCTACCGGTGGTCTGGAACAGTCCGCTCTCCTCTTTCCAACATCCAACATCACCAACAATAAAAAAATCAATAGTAATAAAATCAGCAATCATATCGAATTCTTTGACCTCTCCGCCTGAGAATAAAAGGATGTCTGTCATTTAGTTTTCACTGCACCATTCATCAACAGCAAAAAAAACTAGAATGTTCTAGCTATGACAACACGTCGCCGAGCCTTCACAATGGGTGGCAACATTAGGATCGAGTAGTTATTGGAGGCATATTTCCATAGATCTTCTCATGAAATTTAGGCTGCTTGCACTCAACAGATAGGAGCGTGCAATCAGGAAAGAAAGAACATCCTCTCCACAACTGAAATAGATGAAATATTGATTCAATATTACCACTCCCACTATGCTTCTCTGCTTAGATTCGGTGCCCAGTGCGCCCTCCGCCACCAGCACGCGGCGGCACCCGTCCGTCTCAGCCAAAACAGAACAAAAGCCCACCAGGGGTTCTCTGCACATCTAAAAATCTTGCATGTTCCCAAACAAATTCATACGACTTTTCGCCACAGCTTCACCCGCTACCATCACGGATGAATCTCCGGGGGACTGGAGGGAGGACTCAGAAGCTCGCCTACAGTTTTCAATGCAGCAGCTATTGCTCGAACCTTCAAAAAACTAAAAAAAATTCAAAAAAATTTCCCAATGGACGGAGATTTTAGTATGTGCGTGACGCGGAAGCCCTGTTCCTCCATCACCACCAGCACTGACGCCGGTGGCGCCGCCCCCGCAGTCATCACGTGGACGCCGCTCAACATGCTTCCTGCACCCTCAAATCTCCTCCAATACTATTCTTCCTCGAGCGGATCCGCAATCACCCGCTTTCGAAGCCCGCTAGTGTCGCCTGCCCGCGTTTTCCCCGCTTTGTACTATAGAATTTCCAGGTCCTTATAAATCCTCCGAAATAATTTTTATTCTCCCAGACCCTCAAAACTAATTTATTAGGGCCTTGATCTCCGCAGCAGCACCGAGGCCAATCCTGACGCCTTCTTCGACGTACAAAACATGGCGGATGAACTGAGCTGCCCCAAGGGAGTTTCCCTCACATAGCTCAACCTGGCGGCCTCCACGCAACACATTTCCTTCTCACTAAACTTGTTGATTGACATGGTGAAAAGCGCAGGCATCGAAGCTGATTTAGGATGACACTCAGAGGGAAATCAATCTGCTAAGACGATTAGATCTATTTTTTTTTATCAGATCTATTCACCAATTATATTTTAGAAAAATCCTGCATCATTCAGAATGTACAACAACCATTCCAGTCCTGTCCGCCTGCGCATTGCCGTTGTTGAACATGCAGAGAATTCAAACCCCCATCGTAACCTTCAAATCTTGGATTGCACCGATCGCCAAACAGCCAGCAGATCCATCCACGGATGGAGAGTACGATCGCTGGCTCATGGGATTTTACAGCCTTCCAGATGCTTTCATGAAAACAGAAACCCTAGTAGTTTCCCGGTAGTTTGTCGGCTGGCTGGCGAACATGCTTTGAAAAAAACTTCCAAATTTTACCATCTGGTTTTTGATCCATCAAATGATGGAGAGCATACTCCCTCGGTAAAAAATTTAAGAGAATAAGGAAAACAGAAGAAAAGAGGGGGAGGGAGGATTTCCATGAGGGAAATCCCCCCTCAAGCTCACAAGGCCAGAGAAAGCCTGGAGCTCTGATACCAAATGTTAGGAGGGAAAACTGAAGGAGATATATTTTATTGATAAATAGTTACAATATATAGGCATAAGCCTATATGATGAACATGACACTTGTCAGTGAAACTGACACTTACTAGCATAGTGCACATTACATTAACTCTAACATTTCTAACCACCATTTATTTTGTTAAAGCAAAAAGGGGGTTTTTACATAGCTACGACCACAATTCAACCGATCCACAACAACAAACAAACCTTAGCATCTACGTGGCAATTTGACAATACCAAGCAAGATCCAGAGTCAAACACAACAACAAAACACCATGCAACAACACACAAACAATCGAATAAGCAGGTGTCAGTGAAGGGTAAGTCCACATGGCACAAAACTAGAGGCATCGTCAACTAGCGTAGGGGCATCCATTAAGTGGAGCATCCCCCTCTTGACCATAACCTATGGTCAATGGCCTAAGTAAGGTTGGCTCCCTTTGAGGTGCTTAACGCGCCTAGGTGTATTCCATGTGGGTATTGCCCAAGGGAAGCCTGTCGGGCCTCCCATTGGTTGCACCTAATGACCTATGAATCATCGCTCAATGATGTCATGATGGTGGTGGTTAGATAAAATAATATGCCCCTCCCTAAGGTTATACCTTAGGGAGGACTTACCATGCGATCACAGGTTTGATTGTCACCACCATGGGTGTCGCGAACAATAACTCTACTCGTTTATAAATAAGAACATGGCAATTTCACCATGCAGTATAAAGGACCCAACACAACAATCCTTGGGATCCAAGCATTCCATGAAATTTTGAGAGGTGAACCCCCCACTACATGCTGAAGAGGTGACATAAGTTGTAGGCTACTCGATGTTAGAACAGGGTAGCCATCACACAGGGATATACATAGCAAATACAAAGTTTAGAATAACCCGATAAGGATAGGTTAAGGATCCAATTTGAACACATTCGACTACCCCCTAACAAATTGCTCTAGAAGAAGTGGATAAGGTTTAAGACCATTCGGTTTATGGGGATGAAGCTACCTAGGCTAAATAATGCTAAAGAGGTATGGTTTAGAAAAGAAAACCCGAAACCGACCCAAGCAGGTAGACATCTCAAGAAATCGTAAATATCAAATAACAAGCTTAAATAATATTGTAATTCGAGGAGATTCTATGTACGTAAGTACTAAATCTTTAATAAGCTTTTAATGTCATAAACACGTGTTCAATCAAAGATATAACAAGGCAAGGTTGTATAAATCTCCCAACCTGAACACTTGCTAAGGATGGAATCCTCCTTCAAATGGTTTCTTCCTTTGTCTTGGTCTCATAGCCTCCTTCCTCATAGAATCACCTTCCTCCCAAAAGAATGAATCCCCTTCTTTCTAAAACTCTTGACCCTCTTAACAAGGACAACCCATCTACCCTCAACCTTCAAAGTCCAATTGACATAAATGCCATCCACCAGAAGTAATGCAAGGCGGCGACGGAGAGATTCAAATTTAAAATAGTTCTTCTCTTCTTCTAAAATATATTGTCTCAATTTATATATTTATTTCTTTCTCTAATTCATGAAAGACAAAGTTATTCATTTCTTTATTTAATTAATACAAGATAAAGCTATTCATGTCTTTATTAATTAAAAGGTAAAGAGAGGATCAAAATAGAATTTAATATTTGTAATATCAAATTCAATTCAATTCAAACCATTAAAGTCATTGATCATTCCCTATTTGATTAACTTACGTAAAATACCTATACCAATATTAAACATATGTATGGTATTCAAATGACCTAGGGTGAATAGAGCCTCTATGTCTGTTAATTTCTTTCGAAGGGGATTCTACGCCAAGCCCACTTACACAAAGACACATGTGACAACAAAAATAAGCAATCAAATGCATAAAACAAGGTGGATAACTTATTGGAAACCCAAATCGCCTATCCTAGTTGAAGACTCACGGTAACTTCTAGGTTACCAACTTTGAGCTAAGGATGGTTGGATTGTTGACAATCACCCTAAAGCAAGAATGCATGCCTATATGAGGGTAGTTGTTCATATTACCCTGAGCTATATTAATCATCATCTTCATTTTCAAGTAGCCCGTTCTCAATGGTCGATTCTACCTCTTCCTCCCATGGATGTACCTAGTCTTGCAAATCACACACATCAACATTACCATATTCCTTATAGATAAATCAATATAAATATTGCATAACCATTGAAATACATGAAAACTAGACATCAAGTTATCATTCATCAACACATATCCTATCACGCAAAAGTCCTGCCAAGGTAGGGTTATGACACCACCTCGATAAAGTTATCCACCTTAGATCCAAAGACCCATATGGTCCTAGGCTCCAAACATGCTAGATTTGAAATATCTTTCCAAAAATCAATCTTGAGTCCATCACACAAAATCCACCTACAACCTTTGGAGACTAGCACCCTTGATTTTTGCAAACTCAACCAAAAGGTTGAACCAAAAGTTGGTAGAGGATCAACAAGCAAAAAATTCTCCTGTCCCAAGCATTTGGTCAACACATTGTTGACCCAACTAGTTTCAATTTGATTTGCCAACTTCCATCCCTGTTTTGCAACTAGATCCCTATTCATCTACCTGATGTTACGAAGACCTAAGCCACCATCCTTTTTAGGTCTGTAGACTTCCTCCCAACCAACTAAGTGAATTTTTTTCTTCTCATCAAACCCAAACAAAAGAAATGACTTTTGAATATGCTCAATCTTCAATAAAATCTTGTTAGGAATTCTGAACATATATAAGAAGGTTGGAATGCTCTAAAGAGTAGAATTTACCAAGGTAGCATTTTTGGCTTGATTGAGAAGGGATCCTTTCCACCTGCCTAACTTCCTCTGCAATATTTCCACTACAAGTTTCCAAAGCGAATCCCAGATCTTACCTTTAAATGAAGGTATTCCAAGGTAAAGATATAGGAGTGCAACCACCTCACAACCCAATATGCGAGCAATTATCCTCTGCCTTGCTAAGGGGTATTCTGAAAGAATATTTTACTTTTTATATAATTTATATTTTTCCCAGCTGTAATTTCAAATACCTTCAAGATTCCTTTTAGCACCTTTACTTGAGGAATTGAATCAAGGAGAGAGAGCATAACATCATCTGCAAATTGGTGATAAGAAATAGGATCCATCGATAAAGTAGGCTTGATACCTTCCACAAAGGGTTTTAACTTGATAGCCCTACCTAGAGCTTCCACCACTAAGATATAGAGGTAAGGGGACAAGTGGTCCCCTTGGTAAATGCCTCTCAGACTTAAATAACCTATTGGGGACCCATTTATTAAGATTGAAAACTTGGCAGAAGAGATACAAGCATGGACAAGTTTTATCCAACTTTGGAAAAAACTAATATTTTCGAAAATATTTAACAAAAACTCCCATGAAACCCTGTCATAAGCCTTGTTCATGTCTAATTTGAGGAGGAGATCAACTTTACCACTTTTATTAGTTGAATGAAGGATTTCATGGACAACTATGATACTGTCCAGGATCTGTCTCCTTGACATGAATCCACTTTGGGATGAATCAATCAAGATTGGAAGAAAAGGTTTTAATATGTTAACAAGGGCCTTTGTCAAAATTTTATAAACAATGTTACATAAGCTGATGGGTCTAAACGCACCAAAGTCCTTTGCACCAATAATATTGGGGATTAGAGTTAAAAAAGTAGAATTCACTCCAACCAGAGCCATATTCAATGTTGATGGAGCTATTAAATATATTTTGATATTTTTAAAAAGTGGCCCCAAATGATATAATCAAAGGGACAAGAAAGAAGTAAATGATCCAATGTTTCTAGATCCTTATCACAAAAGGTACACTTGAAAATTCCATGGTATCCTCTTCTTTATCATATCTCACCTGTAAGAATATTACTTTGTACAACTAACCAAAGGATTATTTAGGCCTTAGGGATGGCCTTGAGTGACAAAAAATTCTTCTAAGAGAAATCTTTAGGACTACGAAATTTTAATTTCTCTAAATCCTTAAATCCTAATTTGATCGAGTATGTGACATATTTTGATAGATTCAAAACCAACTTATCCTTCCAAAAATAAGAGAATAAGGCTTTTTTTTATTAGTTAAAGAAGGGGTTTTGAAAGGATCCCTGAACCTTTTACAATTTTACAAAGAGAAAACTGCTACAACCAGAAGATAATAAGGCTTCGACCAAGCATAAGACCAAATATTTATAGATGCCCCCTAATTGAATGATCATTTATTATGTTTCTTAATCAATTCTAAACTATTTGATATGAAATTCAATGTATTGAACCTCTAGGTAGATTCGTTTCTTGGACAATTTTAACATATTAATACGTTATATAAACAAAAACATGATATCAATATTTTAAAATTTTATTAAATATATGAATAAAGTAAAGTAATTTTTAACCTATACAAGGCCATAGACCATATGGAACAATGTGGTTATCCATGTGTCTATCCACCCATACCAAAGTATGCTTTATGACCATACCCCCTTTCATATTTGAACCTTGGGCCTTCTATTCAGAGTTCCAAATACTTAACCATTAGGTCCACTCAAGTTGTATGGTGAGGCTTAATTCTATTAGAAACATTAACTTTGGTTTCACTAAATGCATATGCTTTTATCACACAAACATATAAAATAAACTATAAATTAAACAACAAATTAATAAAAATACAATCTGTATTATTACACTTGTAAAAGAACACAACACTAGTTTAAAATAAAGGTAATATTGTTTCAAGTAAATATTTTACTGTATATATATCTAATAACTCAAGCAATTAAATGAATATGAAAAAAAGGTTTTATACCTTATTCAAACCAATCAACTAAATAAATTATAAAGCTATATAATAAAATTAATTATTATTTTTATAATATATATAAATATAAGTTTTTATTGTAGCAAATATGCATACTTTTGATATTATCAAATACATGCTTATAAAATAACTATTCTATCTTAAAAATATAAGTTATAAAATATCTTACTAATTAGAATCATCCAAAATCATATACTAGTATCCAACCTCATGCAATACATAAAAAATATTCCAAAGGAAATTTAAGACTAGAAGGAGGAGGAATAATTAGAAGTAATAGGGGTGAGATTTTGTCACATTACACTTTTAGTAGTGGATTTAAGACAATAATGAAGTTGAAGCTTGGGCGAATTTAAAAGGATTAAAAACATGTAGACAAATTAAAGGGAATAGAGTATAGATGGAAAACAATTCACTAATAGTAATAAATGCAATTTTGAGGAAAGCAAAGGCTCCATGGAACATACAAGAGATCATTGTGGAAATACAATATCTTGCTACAACTTTTGAAGAAATCAACTTTACCCATATATTAAGGGAATGGAACAAATGTGCAAATATGCTAGCCAATAGAGGGGTTTTAATAGAGGATTGTGAAGTTAAATTCTCTTTTCTATGGTTAGAGGAAGTAGTAAGTTTAGTTGAAGTTGACAAGAAAAATTTGAAAGGAGCAAATTCAAAATAATGTTCTAGAGGATTACAAAATGTTTCAGGGGATCCATTTATAGATCAATGCATTGGAGGAAACTAACAATCTAAATTTGGTAAAGTAGACTATGATTTCATGAAGCAAGTAGAAGTTTTGTATGCTAAAGTAGAAGAAGATGATATCAAATTGATTTAATAGTTGAATGGATTATTTGAGTTGTTGGTTATTGGTTGGATTATGTGACAGAGTATGGATTGGAACTTTCAACTTTTGAGACAACTAAACTATTTATTAAAATAATGCCATTATGATTTGTTAAAAATTATTTTTAATATGAACAAGATTCATTTTATAACTCATTAAAATTATAAAGTGCTTTTTTAATTGGTTATTTGGGATTAAAATGAATTCCACTTTATTATATAATGACCTATAGTTTAGTTACTATGCATATATTTGTTGATAAGATTTAATCATGAACTTTTAACATTTTGGGACTGCTAAACTATTTGTTATAGTTCTTGTAGTTGCACTTATGCTTCAATAAAAAAACTGTAGAGGGGGAAAACTACCCTACCACATAAAATTCTTGGTTGGATTCGTTGGGAGCTGAGGTGACCACGGGGGTATGTTATAACTCTACACTGGGTGGGCAAAGGGAAAGGGTTCACCGAAAATATTTTTAGGACTCGCTCCATGTTTGGGGTGGAATGTGTTTGAATGTGTCAATTAAGCATGCATCTATGTTTGGCCTTTCTAAAAATATACTATGAAAAGGGAAAGAACAATGCAAGATACACAAGATGCAGGAAGGCAAGAGCTAACCCTAGAATGACTCTTGCTTGAATGATCACTAACCCTAGGATCGCAAAATAGATCCTTTGAGCAAGGGTCCAAGAGAAAAGCATAAACAAAATTAAAAACCCTAAGTGCACATTATATGCTTTTATTCTTTAAAATGCCTAGAAATTTGATTAAATGCTTTTCTTTACTTGTGATCTAGGTTTTGAATAGAAATAAATAGAAAGCAAACACCAGACAACTTAAATATTTATTAGGACACTTATCCGATTCGTTGGTTGTTCCAAGATTTATCTTGCATCCTATAATGTCCCACAACTTAAATACTGCAAAATAACTTCAAAAAACCCTTAAAAAATATGATCAATGTTAGAGGGCTTGCTTAGGCCCCTATAATAGTGCTTGGAGGTGCAACAATCAAACCCCCTAGGTCCTTTTAGTTAACCTTTAGAGTACAAAAGCAAAAGTTAACCTTTCTAGAAAATGAAAAAACAAAATATAATGCAATAGAACAATATGATGAATAGAGTGAAAAATATGTAATTATACTCTAAACACAACATGAAATTCAAATCTAGGGTTTTGAGGTGAAATTCTGTCCCCAAGCTTGACATAATTGAAATCACGCCTTGTGGGGGGCAACCATGATTTCATTTTTGATGAAATCATGCCCTGTAATTATGGGGTGCAATTTCACAACAAAAAGCAAAAGCAATAGATTAATGCATACGACCAATAAAAGATGCAAAATTAACAGTATATAATTGCAAATGAGCAAAAAGAACTTGGTGGTAGAAAAAAAGCAGACAAAATTATGAAGACCTTTAAGATAGTAGACTCCTCCTTATGGATCCAACACTTATCCACCAAGGGCAGTAACACCCAATCAATGCAGTAGAAGAGAACTCCATTAAGATTAAACAACTTCAACCTATTACTTGGCACTTTTACAATTGGATATTTCTTACTTGTATTATAACTCTTTTAGAATTTCTCTTAAAACTTGTTCTTGGATTTTGGTGGTTCTGGGTTGGGTGGAAAAGAAGGCTTAAAACCCTTTATTTATAATGGATTTGAAATTTATCTTGGATCAGTATGAGCAGGCTACGGGTCAACAAGTTAACTATAATAAGAGCAAAAATTATTTTTTGAACACTCCTAGCCCTAGACAGGTTAAGTTAGCTAGTATTTTTGGCTATAGCATTGGAGACCTTCCAGCCACCTATCTAGGAATGCCACTATTTAAAGGAAGAATGAAGGTAGATCTATGGAACCCAGTGGTGGAGCGTTTAACAAATTTTTTTTTAGGTTGGAGGGGTTCCTTACTTAGCCCGGTTGGTAAAGCTCAATTGGTCAAGTCTTCACTTCAAAACATACCCATTACTTCATGTCTCTATTTAAAATGCCAACCAAAATTTGTGAGAGAATAGAGCAAATTTAGAGAAACAACATGAGGTCTGGAGCGGAGGATAAAAAAAAGAATAGCCTTAGTGTCTTGGGATAAGGTGTGTTCTAGAAAATAAGTGGGTGGACTGGGTTTTAGAAATCCGAGGAAAATGAATTTGGCCCTAATGGGTAAGTTAGGATGGAAACTGGAAACTAATGTAAATCCTAATTGGGCTCACATCCTCAAGGTAAAATATTTGAGATCTATCTCAAATTTCTTAGAGGTAGATAATCTATAAAAAAGGGTCATACCTTTCGAATAATCTTCAAACAACCAAGCCACTTTTACAACAAGGAAAATACTAGCATATTGGGGATAGATCCCAAGTACACTTCTAGAATGATAAATGGATTAAAAGTATTCCTCTTAGTGAGGATCTAGATTTTGCAGAGTTAAAGCTTTCTGTTGAGGCTGTTTATGGGGACCTAGTCAAATACTATATAATCACTAAGGAAAATAGTAAGAAATGGAAACATTTATAGGTGGATAATCTTGATGATAGAAATCAACAAAAACTAAGGAAGCTAAATATTCTTCTATAGGTCTATTTCTTGAACAATACTAGATCTTGAGACTCTCTTATTTGGATGAGCCAAAAGGAAGAAACATACTCAGTCAAATTAGGTTATTATCTCCTTGAAGGGAGGGATTAGGATGGGTGCCAGTAGCTAAGATTTGGATCAAAGACCTCATTCCTAAGATAACATACTTCTATTGGCTAGAAGTCCAAAATAAGGTCTTGACCGTAGATAATTTGTGTAAAAGAGGCTTCACATTTCCAAATAGGTGTGTTCTCTGCAAAATGAGTGAGGAAGATATTAGTAATATCTTCTATACCTGCCATTTTATAGTTGAGCTTCTAAATAAGATTTTGAAGAACTTCTATATAGAGTGGGTTCTCCCCAAGTCTCTCTTTGATGTCTATCTCCAATGGGAGTTCCCCTTTAAAAGTAAAATATTGCAAATGTTATGGAGTTTAAGTCTTCCACATGTTCTGTGGAGGGTATGGAAAGAAAGGAACCATCGTATATTCAAAGACAAGAAGAGAAACTGCACATTAGTGGCAAATAGAATTTTAAGTGTAGTGTTGGAAAATTTAGGTATCATGAAGTTCAACAATGATTTTGAACCAGACCCAGATAAAGAAATTGCTAGATTTTGGGGGCTAGCTTCCAATTATTAGAATTCTTGCTCATCCTTAGTTCATACACTAACCAATTAAAAATGGAAAAGACCTCCAAGTGGATGGATAAAATTGAACTTTTATGGAGTGGCAAAAGGAAATTTTGGGAGTGATGGAGCTGGAGGCATCTTTCGAGATCATTGGGGTAGACCACTCTTGGCCTATGCAGAGCCTCTAGGAGATCAAACAAGCCATGTTGTTAAAGCTAGAGCAACCTTTATGGGTGTGTCACTTCTTGGTAAGCTAAATATAAGAAAATTAATAATAGGAGATTCACAAAACATCATTAATATTTTGAATGGAAACACCCTCTAGGATGGAATATAGCAGCTATGATAAATGAGATTAACACTAAAATAGAGTTGCTTGAAGAAGTGCATATTGACCATGTCTACAGAGAGGCTAATGGGGCAACTGAGTGTCTGGTAAACATGGGTATACCTTTGGATGAATTGCAGTGTTGGGAGTTAATCTTCCCTCATAGTGTTCAAAAAATAATTAATAGTGAAGCCAAGGATGATGAACAAAATGGGATTAGAGATTAAAATTGCTAGGAAGATTCTAAAGATTTTATGCATAAATATTTACTGTTCATCTAGAGGGAGGAGTTTGAACATACCTGACTGCTACAAGTATAAGATTAGGGATGAAGGAAAGAAAAAAATACTTGATAGTGAGTCTCCAACAATGGTGGATCTTTTATTTTGGAAATGAATCGTGTGTTTTTGAGCGAACAAGATTATGCCTCTAGCAAACTCCACTTTCTGGTTTGGTCTACTCTACTCTTGGTTTTTTTACTAATCATTATTTTGTGAGCTATAGGTTGCATCTTGTTTCTCAATGGGACTAGAGTTGGTATGTGGGGCTTCTCTAAGTCCTAATACTCATGTTTTTGAGTCCACCTATAAAAACATCAGTCATTATTTGTACCAACAACTAATGCATCACAAGGAAATATGACATAATTGATCCTACTGAGTAATTTGTTTCCACGAGAGTCTCAGTGACTAGAGCCATGAATAAGGGACTAAAACTGCATACTGAAATACCTGCACTTTAAATTGCTTTCTTAAAGACCTGCATTCTAAACTGCTTTCTTGGAGGACCTAAAAAGGAGGATCTTGAGGTTCAAGGCCCAACAAAAAGTTTAAGATTTGCATGGGTTTGTTGATTGTTCATTATCCGTTCCATATTTTGTAATATTAAGTCAAAAACATAGATAGTATTTAGGTTGTTTGATCTTCTTGTTTAAGGTTTGAAACCTTATTTTTGGAACCATATTTGGAGTGTAAATCTTATTATTTGATGTTTATTGTAAAAGGTTTGGGGTCCATTTCAAAACCCCTTCTTCTACCTTAATAAAAAAATAATAATGGATTTGAAATAAGGATGGGCAAGAAAACCAAAGGGGGACCGACATAAAAGAGATAGGATTTTCTAAGAGAACCCTAGCTAGGCGAAATCATGCCCCATAAGGGTTTATCGCAATTTCATCGAAACTAAAAGTAAAGCGAGAGTAGAATGCAAAAAATGAAATACAATGGATGAGTGGGGCGATGAGACACAAAGAGGTAAAGTGAACACAATGGAAGAGAAAGCAGAAGCGAAGAAACAAAACTCCAAAGAGGCCAAAGAAGAAGAAAATACCAAGGATGAAAAACCAACGAGGATGTATGCTCGTAAATGATCGTTATGGAGGTTTCTCCTTGCGTGTGGCTATGAATCTATCTTGTAGGAGTTGCAAAGATGGACAAGGGTGGAGCTATACCTATTATAGGTGTAGTGCTCACTACAATGGATAAAAGAGAAAGAGATACCCGTTAACATGTATGCTCACAAATGACCTAGATGGAGGCTACCCCTCGCATGTGGTCATGAAGCTATCTTGTATGGGATATGCTATGTGAGTGATAAATTAGTGAGTACTACCCGATAGGGGTGTGATGTGTGCAGAATGTGTATGGACAAGGCCAATGGAATAAAACAAGAACCGTATCCCTTAACTTGGAAAGATATAAGCAATGAAAAATTTCAAGGTCAAGGAATATGGAAAAGATGAGATGGATAGTGAAATGATGGAAATGCATGAAGGTGGGCCCTAGGTTGGGGATTTTATAGGCATCAAAGCCCTAGTGAGAGTGCAATTCTTGTGATCTACGACCTAACTAGGTGTCATCACTTGCCATTGGCACAAAGTCTCCAAGAATCTATATTAACAAGCAATCATGCAAATATGAGCAAGTAGAAGTGCAATTTATGATAAGCAGAAATGCAAATGGAACATAATATCAAAAACCATGCAAAATATTATATGCAACCATGCAAAATGATCAAGCAAACAAAATGCAATGTGAAACTATACTAAATGCAATGTACAATGTAAATTATTGATCATGCATAATATCTTTTGATATGCATTATGTTTATTGGTTATTTAAGTTCTTCACCATCTAAAGAAGCTAAACGATAGGCACCTGAGCCAAAATTGGTTGTTATGACAAAGGACCCTAACCAATTAACCTGGAAATTGCCTTTAAGATCAGAAGAAGCATTGGTGTTCTTCTGGTTTTCCTTGAGGACAAGATCCCCAACCTCAAAATAATGATTGTAAACTTTCTTAGAGTAAGATTGCTTGAGCCTATTATGATAGGCTTGCAAATGCTGTAAGGCATAAATGCACTTTTCATTCAATAGCTCCAATTGGTGCAAACAATCTGAACAATACTTATCACTGATCGAGACATCTTGCAATAATATGTACAATGAGGTAACCTTGATCTCGAAATGAAACATCACCTCAGATCCATATACCAAGACATAGGGTGAGGCACCTATGGGAGTACACACACTAGTATGATAGGTCCACAAGGTAGGATACAAGCTGGATATGCCAATCATGACTGGTCTTACAAACCAACTTCTTCAAGATCTTGATCGAAGACTTACTGGATGCTTCTTGAACATTACCTTGAGGGTAATATGGAGTTGACCACCTGTGCTGAATCTTGTATTTAGCACAAAGGTTATGGACATCATTGTTATTGAAAGGAGTGTCATTATCAAAAACTATCATCAAAGGAATCTCGAACCTATAAAGGATCTGGTTGAAGATGAACTTGGAAACCTGAGTTCCAATAACCGTAGCCAGGGATATGGCTTCAAGCCATTTAGTGAAGTACTCTATCATTGCTATGATAAATTTATGACCAACAGACAACACAGGGTTAATCTTTCCTATAATATCCAATCCCCACATGGAAAATGGCCAAGAGGAAAAAATAATCTAGAGGTTTTGAGGTGTATGGATAAGATTGTCATGGCATTGACACTTGTTGCAACATCGAACATGGTCACATGCATATTTCTACATGGAAGGCCAATAGTACCCCATCCAAAGGAGCTTCTTGGCAATAAAATTGCTGCAAAAATGGCCTTCACATGATCCTTCGTGAGCCTCACTAAGAGCAATTCAGGTTTCATAAGAGTTAAGACATCACAAGAGGATTCCTTCAAAAGAATGTTGATATAAGGTATTGCCAATTATAACGAATCAACATGCTCTTTTGCATAAAATATTATATTGATTACGATCTAAACCATTAGGCATCAAACCATCCTTAATAAAATTAAATATGTCGATGTACCATGGTTCAGATGGGGCAGATTTTATGGTCAAAACATCTAATGGGACAAGACAAGAACCAATAACGAGCTTCTGTAGTTGTTTGATGATAATTGATGTTTGATCATCTTCTAACTCCAAAGGAAACATGGATGCAACAACAACCATGGCATCCACATGGCGGTTGGAGGATCTAGGGACAGACTCTATGGTTACTGAATTGAACAAGGACAACTTAGTGACAATATCCTTGTAAGAATTTAGTTTATCATTCTGATTTTGATAAATATTGTTAATCTGATTGACCACAAATTGAAAGTCACTAAAGATCGAAATGACTCTAACCTGCAAGGTTAAAGCTGCTCTAAGACCAAGGATCAAAGCTTCATATTCTACAGTATTGTTCATGCAAGAGAAATAAACTTGAAAGAAAGGGGAATGAGTTGTTTTTGTGGGGTAACTAGAATGAATCCAACACCAACGCCCTTCATGCATTGGGCTCCATCAAAAAATAAAGTCCAAGACTTTGGCTCTTCAACTTTGATGTTGAAACACTCATATAAAAACTCAACAACCAAAGTATGGGCATCTTCTAGGAGAGCGTAGGTTAACTGATCAATGATCACCTGAACCTTGATAGCCTTCTGACCTATGAAGGTTAGGTCAAACTCACTAAGGACCAACACCCATTTAGTGGCTTGAATTGAAAGGTTGGGTTTAGATATTAAGTAGCGTAAAGGATAAAATTCACCACTACCAATGTCTTATGGGTGAGCATGTAGTGCCTTAGCTTTTCGGAAGTGAACACTATGACAAGGTAAAGCTTCTCTAAGGGAGTATACCATGTTTTATAGCTGACCAAAGTTCTACTAATATAGTAGATAGCTCACTCTTTGTTTTTATCATCATTTTGGACCAATAAGGCTCCCAAAGTGTGAGTTGTGGTTGCTATGTAAAGCATCAGATGCTTACCAAGCACGGGAGGAACTAAGATAGGTGGGGAAGTGAGATACATTTTGAGGTCATCAAAAGCTTTTTAACACTCAAAATCCCACTAGAAGACAACATCTTTCTTAAGAAGCTTAAGAAAGGGATGACACTTATCAGCTAACTGGGCCATAAACCAACGAATAACCTAATTAATCTTGCCTTGTAGGCTACATAACTTAGTTATGGTGTGAGGAGGAATGCCAGTAATAGTCGCTATTTTAGCAGGGTCTACTTAAATACCTCGCCTAGAAATAATGAAACCTAACAAATTGCCAGATGTGACTCTAAACACACATTTAATAGGCTTAAGATGAACCTTGAAATATCGAAGCCTTTAAAAAAATTACCTTAGATTATAAACATGATCCTATCGATGTCTGAAGTGACCTAAAAGATCGTCCACATAGTCCTAGAGAATATCATTCATCATGTCATGAAAAATATAAGTCATAGCCCATTGATAGGTGGCACCCACATTTTTCAAGCCAAAAGGTATGAATTTGCAATAGAAGGTACCTCATAGAGTGATGAAAGTCATCTTGGCGTGATCCTCAAGGGTAATCATAATATGATTATATACAAAGAAGTCATCCATGAGAGATAAAATCCCATATTTGGTAGTGAAATATATGATCTGATCTGTTGGGTAGGAGAAAATCATCCTTGGGACATGATAAGTTGATGTCCCTAAAGTCGGCACATATTGTGATTGTTACTTCCTTCTTAGCTATAGGAAATATGTTGGACATCCAATCAGAATAGTCGATGGATTTTATAAAAATGATATCAAGGATTTTTTGGAGCTCCTCCTCAACCAAAAGGGCGATCTTAGGATGCATATTCCAAAGTTTCTACTTAACAAGCTTACTACTAGGATTCACTACCAAATGATGCATAACGAGGGAAGGATCAAGCCCTGGCATGTCAGCATATGACCAAGCAAAAATATTATGAATTATCTTAACAAATTGGTCAACTACTTCTGTTCATCCATGGATAAGTATTTACCTAGCTTAAGGATTCTAGGGGTCTCCTTAGAACCTATGTTAACATCTATAGTCTTATCAATGAGAATGAGTGACTCATACTCAAGACGAGGTAGGGCAATGATCACTCCTAGTTTCTCAAGGTCCTCGGGAGACATAGAACCAAAGTCCTATTGAGAACTGTAAGACTCAATCTACGTAGCACAAGGGATTGACCCATCAACGAAGATGCCACTATAAAAGAGATCCTCATGAGCTATGTCACAAAGATCGTCGCCTTTAACATATGGATTTGGGGTCATGACTAACAGAGAGGGAGAGGTCAGTCCCTCATCCTTAGCACTCCACTCCAAACCTTGATGAGATATCCTCAGAAGAGGCTTTGGATGAGAAGGATTGACTTGATTATGTGATGAGATATTGATTAATATTTCCTCTTTCACTTTTATATTTTCAAATCATTTAGTTATGTGAGATGAGGAACTTGAGAAATGCAAATCGAATTGATCTTGCTCAATAAGTGAACAATATTTAAATGGGTGAGGATCACCCAAATGGTGATAAATTGGTTCTTAAATTCGAACTTCAAACATTGGTGAAAGGTAGAAGGGACCTCCCTCATCGCATGGATCCAAGGACGTCTGAGAAGAAAATTAAAATATGTAGGGCAATACACCACATAGAAAAAGGTATCTAAGATCTTGGTTCCAACCCTAAGGGGGAGAGATATTACACCACAAACTTCTTGGAACTCATTGTTGAAGGTCTTGATGATGTCATCAGATTTAGTTAAGTCTTCCTCTTTTAATCTAAAATTTTGGAAAAATTGATATGTGCATAAATTCATAGAAGAACCATTATCAATCAGATTCCTCTTGATAAAAGTTTCTCCAATAAATGTTGTCATATAGAGGGAAGAATCCCCCCGTAAGTTGGAGGAAGAAATATCATCATTCGAGAATGTGATATGATGTACCACAAGAGAACTTACAACATTAGCCATAACACTAGGGGAAATATCTTGAGGAACATATTGTTGTCTTAGTAGTTTCAATAAGGCTTCCCCATGAATAAGAGAAGTTTGCAAAAGCTCTAAGAGGGAGATCTTAGTCAGGGTACTTAGCTAAATGTTATTGAATGTCAAAGAAGACTTTAGGTTGATTCTACGCTTGTTACCTTGTATTTGCTACTATCATACCAACTATATTATCATAGGGAGGTGGAACATTATTATAGGACACTTGATTTGTTGCCAATTGACCATGCTTAGGGAGAGGATCTTGAAAAATTTCCATATCTTTATTTATTATGGGTTTTTGTTGTGTAGGAGGTTGATTGTTTGTTGGAGGGTTGGGTTGAGAACCTTCTAGAACAAGGTGTTCCGCATCAATTAGGTCTTGAACCACATATTTCAACCTTTTACAAGAGTTTGTCTAGTGCCCCTCCACTCTATGATACTCACGGTGTTGATCAACCTTATACCAATTAGTTGTGGTATCAGGTTACCTTATGGGAGGAAACTCAATTATATTAGCTTCCAAAATTTTCTTTAGGACCATTTTCATAGGTATGTTGAGTCTTTTGAAATTCCTTTGTGGAGGTTTTGGAGGTTGGCTAAGCACCATCTTTTGTAGGTTGTTAACAATAATATTATGAGACCTACTATCTATGACTCCATCACCTAACACATGCTTGTTCTTATACTGAGTTTTAGTGGTCCATATTCTTTCACTTTAAGATGCCCTCTTCTTATAAGAGCTTGTACAATCTTTCTTGCTAGGTCAATTGCTTGATCAAAATATGTGATAGTCATAGTTTCCAATGCATAAGATAATTGCTCTTGCAAATTTCCAATAAATATTTCAAGCATGTCTTGAGGAGGTAAGGTATATCTTAAGCGTCCAACTAGACTCCTCCAACGAGATACAATTTTTGAAAAACTTTCCTCTTTACCTTGTTTTAACATGTAAACATATTTCATGCTCACATGCTTTTCAACATAAGCACCAAACTATTGAACAAATAATTCAATTGTATCTTCAGAATTCCTCAAAGAGTGGTTGGGCAACTGATAATACCACTCTAATGCCATACCACCAAGACTCTTAGGGAGCATATTTAGTAGCATGTTATCATATATGATATCATGGTAAGTTGTTCTAAATATTCTTAAATGCTCAATTGGATCTTTCGTTCCCTTATAGATAGGCAAAAACGGTATGGAAAAATGCTTAGGATAGGGTCTAGCGACGACGATGGGATCTAAGGGCTAATTACACATTTCTTTATAGTTGTAGGTGAAACTAGGAGGTTGAATCATATCCACTCTTGAAACCAATTGTTTCACCATATTAGTTAAACTTTGCACCTTGGGATTGTTGTTGTGCAATACCCCTAGATTCCCTAAGGGAGGGGTATAGGTAGGCTATTGAAAGGGTACTTGGCCCATGTTGGAGGTATTGATACTGTTATAGTATGGGTTATGATATGTGGTATCTTGCTAGAGAGGATAACTAACAGTTTGTGGAATAGAAGCAAAAATGTTGAGATTAGTTGAATGAGGAGGAAATTGAACATAATCTTGAGATGCACTACTAGTTGGAGGAATTTGTAGAACCCTTCCAATGTTGGTGGTCATAGTACTAGCATATGTTGGGTTATGAACAAGATTACCATGATGCAAATATTCAGTCAAGGAGTTGTTATGAACATCTTGAGGGAAAAATAATTTGATAATGAGATGTTCCAAATTCCTTAAGTCAGGCTTCCTCTTCCATAGCTTTATCCAAGGCATCCATATGATGCTTGTAGAAATTCCAAACATGTTCAAGTGATTTAAAAACAAGTTTCTCATTGGGTCCCTTAATAGGATCAAGATCATTCTCAATATCTTCATTTTCCTCCTCTTCTATATTATGATTTTCTCTATCAATTTGATCATCTTCTTGGAAAATCTCATCAAAATCTAAAAGCCTTTGCCCACTCCTAAGGTTGGGAGCCATTAGGAGAGAGAGAAGGTATAGATTAAAGAAAGAGGAGAACTAAAAACTAGCAAAAGCACACGAAATATTTTTAAGATGATTTTTAAATGTTTTCTAATCTAAACAAACAAAATTAGTGGTCTTGATTATATTTTCAAAAGAGCAAAGGAAGAGGCTTCCTATTTTGGCCATTAAGGCATGTCTTTCACGTCGGGTTCACCAAAGATGTAGAGGGGAAAATTGCCCTACCGCATACAATTCTTGGTTGGATTCATTGGGAGCCGAGGTGACTCCATTGGTATGTTATAACTCTACACTCGGTGGGAAAAGGGGAAAGGTTCACCAAAATAGTTTTAGGAATCACTCCAAGTATGGGGTGGAATGTGTTTGAATGTGTCAATTAAGCATGCACCTATGTTTGGCCTTTCTAAAACTAAACTATGAAAAGGGAAAGAACAATGCAAGATACACAAGATGCAGGAAGGCAAGAGCTAACCCTAGAATGACTCTTGCTTGAATGATCACTAACCCTAGGATTGCAAAATAGAGCCTTTAAGCAAGGGTCCAAGAAAAATGCATAAAAAAGATTAAAAACCCTATGCGCACACTATATGCTTTTATTCTTTCAAATGCCTAGAAATTTGATTAAATACTTTTCTTTACTTGTGATCTAGGTTTTGAACAAAAATGAATGCAAACACCAAACAACTTAGATATTTATTAAGGCACTTATCCGATTTGGTGGTTGTTCCAAGCTTTATCTTGCATCCAACAATGTCCCACAACTTCAATATTGCAAAATAACTTCACAAAATCCTCAAAAAATATGATCAATGTTAGGGGGCCTGCTTAGGCCACTATATAACTATGCTTGGAGGCACAACAATCAAGCCCCTTAAATCCTTTTAGCTAACCTTTAGAATATAAAAGCAAAAGTTTACCTTTTTGGAGAATGAATAAACATAATATAATGCAACAAAACAGTATGATGAACAAAGTGCAAATTATGCTATTATGTTATAAACACAACATGAAATGCAGATCTAGGGTTTTGAGACAAACTTCTACCCCCAAGCTTGACACAAACAAAATCGTGTTTTGCGTGGGGTAGCCGCAATTTAACTACTGATGAAATCATACCCTATAATTATGGGACATGATTTCACAACAGAAAGTAAAAGTAGCAGATTAATGCAGATAAACCAATAAAAATTAATAGTATATGAATGCAAATGAGCGAAAACAACCTGGTGGTAGTGAAAAAGCAGACAAAAAGATGAAGATCTCCAAGATGGTAGACTCCTCCTTAGGGCTCCAACACTTATCCACCAAGGGCAACAACAACCAATCAATGTAGTAGAAGAGAACTCGACTAATATTAAACAACTTTAAAAAATCACTTGACACTTTTGCAATTGGGCACTTCTTGTTTGTATTATAACTCTTTTAGAATTTCTCTTAAAACTTGTTCTTGGCTTTTGGTGGTTCTGGATCAGGGGGAAAAGAAGGCTTCAAACCCTTTATTTATAAGGGATTTGAAACAAGGATGGGCAAGAAAACCAAATGGGAACCGACATCAAAGAGGTCAATTTAAAAAATAGGATTTTCTAAGAGAAAACCCTAGCTAGGCAAAATCGCGTCCCATAAGGGCTGACAGCGATTTCATCGAAACTAGGAAAAAAGGAGGGAAAAGAAGGGGGAAAGGGGCCCAAACTTGCTTTGGGAAAGTTGGTAGGTCTCTCTAAGGATCTAGGGAAAATGACTCACTTGAGTGGGTCAATTTTTTGTTTCTATAAAAACTAATAGTCCAGAGCTGGTAAAGTGGGCTATGATAACATAAAGTTTTAGAAATATCACTTTACTAAGATGAAGTGCATAAACAATAAAGGTAGAGTTTTGGTATTGTGAAGGTTGTTGCATGAAAATATCAATAAGATGGATGCTAAATTCTAGAATATTTGTACTTACAAAGGAAATTGAAGATAAAAAAATGAAAATCAAGAATTTAGACTTTTAATGAAAAAGATGTAAGTATCTAGCTATAGCAATGAGAATTAAATCTGTTGTAAACTCTCAAGCTCTAAAGGAGAGAGTTGTGATTTATCAAGGGTGGGGGATCCGAGTACAACCCCTTTTTCTCAAGCAAAAAAAAATACATCAAAATTCTTCTTTAATAAAATAAAATTAAACTTTAATAGTAATAACACTTAAAAGTGTTTGGAAACATTAGCTCAACTAGTGAAATTTCTCAACTTTTAAGAAGAAGACCTAGGTTTGAATCTTACTTGGCCATATATACATAATTTTTAAGGTAGTGTAAAACCACTATGTTGTTATGATGGAGTAGGATTTGTTTCAATACCATGTAACCAATTAAAAATATATGAAAAATAATACTTAAAAGTATCATAGGATAACTGGTGTGAGATGAAAAGTTTCACATCATAAACCAAGGTTTTGATTTCATGGATAAACCTTTAAAAAATCTATATAATTGACATCATAAATGAAGGGTTATCCTGGTAAGGTTTATTCAGTAGATCAAGGATAAACCTTACCAGGATAAACTGGTTCTTGATCTGTTGGTTCTGGTAAGGTTTATGAAGGTTTGAATCCTATGGATAAACATTACCATTTATTCAAGGAGTTTGGACCAAGATACGGAAATCAAGAAATTTGACATCATAAATCAAGGTTCCAATCCCATAAGCTAACCTTTAAAACACAACAAATTAAAGTTCCAACGAGGGTGGGGTCATAACAATTTATCAAATCACATGAACTTATATTCCAATCCTACTAAATCATACATAATTGTTAAAAATATTATTATAATACTATTATTTATCCAAAGTATTAGCTCAACCAATTTCTCAACTTTGAAAAAAGAAATTTGTTGCCAAAGATACATACTTAAAATAGCCAACTTATTAAAATACCACCTTATGATGATTATACATTAAAATTATATATAATAATAATAATAATAATAATAATATATTAATAAAACAAAATAAAATAAATTTCATTATCACATGCATAACGTTTGGATACTAACATAAACCAATTGACGCCTAATTTCAAAGTGCTTCTATTGGATAGTTTGCAATTGTAAAAGGCTTTTTACAAAATAATGTTTATTAAAAAATAGAAATAAAAGTTGACAACCTACCTTATTCGTCCTTGGTGCCATTTATACCGTTCTGCATCGTCTTTGTCCGTTCTTAAGCTAACTTTTTTCAAATTCATTTATTTACACTTTTGATATATTACAACTTAAATAAACAAAAGGAAGACCGACAACAAAATGAGAAGGGAAGAGCTACTTTTAAAAGTAACCACGTATATGACGTAAGGGAATAACTTTCATAGATTTAATTAGTATTTCTTTATTTAAAATACACACCTGAAAGTAAAATAACTAAAATTTAAATGCAGCCATGTCGAAAATATTATTATGATGATGTTACAAACATTGTGGTCAATATTTTTAATAAATGCGAGTCTAAAAAGCAACATAAAGCAACATAGGCGGTAAAAGGTATTCAAAGAGTAAACCACTAACCTTCAATTTTATTATTTGAATCATAATTTTAATTTTTAAGAATTAGTTTTAGTTTTACTTTTAATTTTATTTGAATTATAATTTTAATTTTTAAATACTAATTAATCTAACTAATATATCTTATATATTCTAACTAATCAACCATATTCCTATATTAAAATTTAGTTCTACTTTATTATTTCTTCTATAATATTTAATCTAATTAATCTATCTAACCCATTAAATTACCCTTAGCTAGCTAATCTAACTGATCTATCTAACCCATTAAATTACCCTCAGCTAGCTAATCTAACTAATCTATCTAACCCATTAAATTACCGTCAGCTAGCTAATCTAACTAATCTATCTAACCCATTAAATTACCCTCAGCTAGATAATCTAACTGACCTCCTAGTTATCTATTCTAGATTCTAGTTAATCTAGCTAACCCAACCGAAGTTCAAAGTTGGAAATATGGTAAAATACTTAGAAATAAAAGAAACCCCAAAATTAGAGATTTAGACAAATGAAGTCCCATGTCCACAAGAAAACAGCAAATTTATTGTAGAATAATTTAAGGATGATTTTAAGACTACAAACTCTATCCTTTCCATTGCCCAAGAAATGTATAGGCATCTAAGGACATAGAAACGATAGGAAGGCCAGCTACATTGGCCGAAAAGATTCCACTCCAATAGCAACAGCCGTCTACATCGCACAGCTTTGAAAAACATGCACATTTTTATTATATACCCCGACAAATTGATTCTAGCAAAGGAGAAAATACAAAATACAAAATACTCCAGCACACAAGTGAGATGGGCCCTGCAACATCCTACACTAAACACAAGAATGATGAATGATGAATTAAAGTGTCAATTCATTTTACGACAGTTTTTCCTAATCTCTCCTCGAGAGCCTGTGAGAGGAGTGATGTTGCCCATCTTGATCATGGATTTAGCGAATTGGTCGAAAAATGCTTTGGTATGGTGGGCATAGAACTTGACCAGGGCGGATGTCTGACTTGTTTTAGTAGTATACAGAATTTCGTCGGTGATCAGCAGGCCCTTTCCTACCTCCAAATTTTGGAAGTAGTGCGTGTCGAACTTGGTAGGAGTGACGAGATCCAGTGCTGTTGTCTGGTTATCGTCAGTTCCCGTCTGAGGGCACAATGTCCTCAGCTGGCTCAAATACCCGCTCTCCAATGTCGAATCTGGCTTTCCGTTTCCAGTCAGATTGTAGAGCCGTTGCTTGAAACTTGTGCATCGTGATAATCCTATCGTGTGGCCGCCTGCAAATGCAACCCAATACTTACAAGTTACTATCATCATACTACAACTTGTTTATTCCAAGGGAAGAATAGCAAATAGTTAGCTTACCAGAAAGAGCAACGAGGTCGACGACATTGAGTCCTTTGAGCTTGAATTTAGTCTCAAGAGTCTGATGGGTTGAGTTGGGTGCAGGAATGTTTTGGTTTGCTCCACTTTTGCTTGCATCTCTCGCATCTCTCCTCCCTGTGGGAACAGTCCAGAATGGTCCTCCTCTCTGCCCAATAATCATGTATTATGTGTTATGTATTATGCATGGATGGACTCTCAAAGATGGAAAGATCCAATGAAAAAGTGAAACAGAGAAGGCAATAACACTTACGAGGACTGTCGAATCCCTAGCTGCCACAGCAAGAATGTCTGCACACGACACAACTCCAGGACATGCTTTCTCCACGGCACTCTTGATCTTATCCACCACATCGAACCCTCGAGCAGAATTCCTGTTTGGATTGGCTGTCTTTTCTCCTGTGAAGTTGGCGGTGTCGTCTAGCAGAATGGAACCATCACAGCCCTGCATTGCAACGTTTAGGTCTCAGTAATATAGTTTCAGTTTTGATGTTAGGTCATCCGTAATATTTTTTCATTTTTAATAGTTAGACGTAGGGTTTCTGCTTTCCTCAAATCACTCAAGGGATTCAGATTATTATCTTTGTCTTTATTAAATATGCCCTAAAATTTGAATCTAGATCTCTTCTTAATAAGTACCTAAAATCTTAGTAATCCAAGCGAAGCTAGAGCCAAGCGAAGCTAGAGCCAAGCTTTACTATTAGGCCAAAACCAAACCAAAACCAAACCTGCATCCTACATTTTTAAGGTTCTTAGCGATACCGGTAAATAAATGATAAAGCCAGAATCATAACATATTCGTACGAAGAAGCAACAACGATTTTGAGATGAATGTTCACCTTAACAAAGCAGTCATGAAAATGGAGACGAAGCAGGGAAGCGGCCATTCTCACTTCCTTTTTCACGGCCTCTTCTACGACGGATTTAATGATGGCCTCAGCCTTGGGACAGGATTTGGCATAAAAGCCTGGACACAAACCATCAGATTGTGCATTTAGTGGCTGACTCCAAAGCGACAGCGCCAATGCTGCCGCCGCTACTATCATAGCACGAAACTGCAACCTCTGGCCAGTCGCATTCCCCCATTGCACCATCCTGACAAAGAAATCACTCAAACCTTCTTGCTTGTTGATGTTGTTGCTGCAAATGAGAACAAAGCCTTGGCATTAAAGATGGATTATCAGAAGCTTTATATAATGAAAGCTTCCTGTTTCTTATTAGTGGTAAATCTTATTTTAAAGTAACGAAAGAGCGGGACCAAGTCTTTCACCGGAAGCTAATTTTGTGCTCAGTCAAGCTGGGTAGGACTGGCAGATCGAAATAAATGACAAGGTATTGAAAGAGATGGTTGAACAACTCACGGACTTACAAACAAACAAATCTTTATACGAATTGATGGCGACATAAAGCATAAATTATACAAAGAATCTGAACGTGGTAAAGGTGACGGAAAGCGATAGCTCAATTAAAAGGAACCTCAACGCGCTTCAATGAATTTAATAATATCCCAATTACAGCGCATCCGAAAATGGAGCAGGTGAACATGATTCGAAAGCTTTTGTTTTTTTCTTATTTTTTTAATTCTGAAAGCAGAGCCATGCGAAGCTCATGCGCGGCAACGGCTACATTTCACCTGTTCACAACAAATTGAAGTCTACATAATTATGATAATATTTTTAAGTGTCTTAATCAATTTGGTTGCCTCAATCAGCCTAGATTATATTTTTGTGTCGCTTATAGGAAGAAATGGGATTCATCCATTGGCTGCCTCAAAGCATATTCGTCCATACAGAATCTAGTGCTATCAAGGAAACAAACTCCTATAATCTAGGCGTCCCCATGTGCTTAGGCCAGAAACTTCGCTGCTCTGGCCGTGCTTGGGAATGCAAATTTAAAAAGAAAAGAAAATGAAACAAGATAAGGTTGTCAGTAGTAAAATATTTAATTGGTCAACAATTAATGATAATAGGTGTGCAATCATCACGGGTGCCATCATAATGTTTAAGTGTTAAAATACACGACAAGGCCCCCATGTCGGGCAGGTTATGTTCGGAGGATGTTTGAGAGTCCTACGTCAAAGACAGTAGAGTTGCGAGTATCGATATTTAAAGGTTCGAATTTCCTTAAAGATAAATAATTTTTTTCCCTTCTAGATTTTAGATTTTTATATATATATTATTTTTAAAAATATAATTAAATAATTATTATTTATACTTTTATAAAATATATTTTTTTCCTTTTGCCATGCCGACATTTTACTTTTTATGAAATATCCTTTTTCTTATGCCTATAACAAGCCAAATTTGAATGCCAGCATGCAATACCTATAAAGGTTTATAAATAATTCCATGCTTTCTTTTTTTTATAAAGCTTCTTTTTTTAGGTTGAGTGTTTGCCAATGGACAGTTTTGGTTTGATTTTTTAGATGGGTTGGTTGGTATATTGTCTAGAAAGGAATAGTTGGTTGGTATTGGCTGAGTGCTTGCTTGCCAGATGGGTTATTTTGGTTTGATACCTTGAAGGATTGGGATGCATTGACTTGTCTTTATCCAATGTACTAGAGATTACAGAGGTTTCCTACTAAAAAAAACTGTCTTTTATTTGTTTATCAAAAATTATAAATAATTAATTACTATTAAGTAACATTTTGAAAATATATGTTCTTTTTCATTTTAAAAAATCAATATCCTATTTCAACATAAATTAATATTTAAATTTGAATGTTGCAACATAAATTAATATTTACTCTAACTAGTAAAGTATTTAAAAGTTTTGAGTATTTAATTTTTATTTTATTAAAAGAAGTATTGAAATTCTCATTTTTCATGTTTCATAAATTACATCTTATTTTACTTAATTTAATGCATATGGTATACTCGAAGGTAAATTTTTTATCAAAATATCTAAAGTTCCTAAACAAAGCTTAGTCTTATCATAATATTTTATTCTATTCATTTTTTAAAATCCTCTTTCACAAGCTATAGTGCTTGCTTGAATAACAAGGACTAGCTTGCAATACTCGCATTTAGTTAAGATATGCATAAATTCACTTCAACTCTTAACTACTTTATTCTCATTTTTAGGTTCATACTTTTTAGTCTTTGCAATGTTTGATGCACCTTAAACATCAAATTACTTACATAATCAAGTGATCCACCTATTTTTTAAACTTCTATTTCATATTTTTATTCATAATAATCACTAAGAGTTGAAAGTTTTATTATATTAAATATTGGAAAATTCATAAATCTTTCATTAAGATTGTTTAGTGTTCTTTTAGTAAATGGTCTTCCCAATGCAATGCAATGATTCAACTCTAAGTACGTGCATATAAAGTGCACCTATATCATCCACAAATTCAATAATATCTTCACTTGACTTGCTTAGAAAGGAATGTGTTGAGCACCTATATCAAAAGGTTCTCTCAAGAATTTTCTTCGTATGATGTCAATAACCACATTTATGCGAGTGCAAATAAAGGTTATATCAATATTATCTTCTTGAATTGTTAATTTAGTTTTTTTCAACTCAACTAACTCATCTACAAGTAGATGAGTACGAAATTGAACTTGAACAATAGTTGTCACAACATAAGTATGGGTTTTGAAGTTGTCATTCCTTCAATAATGTTGATATAATTCTCACTATTCTTTTCAACCCTTCTCGTCTAGATAGCCAACATGTATGATGTGTTTGAAGAGTCTCTAATTATATTTTATCAAATGCTTCCATTAATCCTGTAACAGGTGATGCAGAGCTTATTATACAACAAATCAAAGGTAAATATCAAACCAAGCATCTAAGGCTTAAGCAGTAGAAAAATGCAGTATTGGAGGAGATTGAAAAATTCTTAGCTTTCAATATCTCATTTATTTCGAGAGAACAAAATCATGTTGCAGATCTTTTAGCTGTGAATGCCTCAAGTCTAGATCACCCAGAGATAACTCTAGAATATATGGACAGATTCCCAACTATTTTAGTCTATAAGCCTTATGTGCCAGATAACATAGTTTACCTATAGATATTTCAAGATGACAGATATAAAAGATTTTATGACTCTGCAAAATCAATATGCAGACATAATATGCGATGAAAATGATGAAGATAAGCTAAAAGACCAAATATGAGAACCAATAGAAGTAATCCAGTTGAAAACAAAGAAGATACCTAAAGGATTGGTTTATCTGGAAAGTCTATTTGATTATTTTGACAAAGCTTACAAGCCTTTAAGCAGAGAAGTGTTGGCATTTTTGCCACACTACAGTTAGGAGTCCAAAAAAGGGGTAAACGTCATTAAAAGTTTTTTTTTAATGTCGGGCGAAGACGTTTCGAAAAATATATTTCAGCAATGTTTGAGTTTAGGCAAAGGTGTTTTTCTTCGTTGCCCCACTTGGGAGGCGAATGGTATTTTTAAAAAAGCTCAGTTGGTTTATTTTTTTCCCGGATGCAAAATTATGAGAGCATATGACGAATTAAAATATGTGGATTTGGTCATTAATTACCGTCATCTTGGGCAATATTTAAAATGTGAATTCCAATCAAGGATATGCCTAGATAAGGGCCGCAATTTAATATTGGTGGCGAAGTGGAGGATTTTTTGTCATTTTCAAGAATGCCTTCTCGGTGATTTTACTCCCTCTCCAAAGCAAATTCAATACGGAGTAAATTAATGAAGCTCATGTTCGATTTTCGAGAGGATGGAGGTGGCCCAAATTTAATGCCCTTGTGCCCGAATGCCTTGTCATCCATAACCATTTTTAGACCATAATTATCAGTAGGATATTTCCAAGAAATAATGATCCACCATGTCTCTGATTTATGGACATTGGGTCCTTTCATGTATTTAATGAAAGAGGCACAAACCTCTATAAATACTAAGCAAATTTCATTGTAAAGGGTTAGACTATTTTGCAAGAACACTCCCCTAAGTTCTGCACTAATAGAAGAGATCTTCACCTTGGATTTGTGAGCTATTTTTCATGTATGGTTTCATTCTGATTTGACGTACTTCTGCTAACGCTTGTGTTTCTTGCCTGCTGTTACACTTGAATTCTGAAGTCTGAGTTTGGGTCCTGCTAGCGAGGAACAAAGTACTAGAGTATCACCCTGGAGGTTGCCATCGTGGAGGTTGCAAATGAAATTTTGCTGCTTGATTCTCTTTGCAGTGCTGCTAAGCTTGGAGGGTGCGACTGCTACTGAGTTTATCCATCATCCTGCACTTCGGCCTGTGGCCATATTTCCCTTTCTTTCCACATTTTCCATTTCTTTCCCGCACCCTTATCTTCAAACAAGTGTAGGATTAGTCAAGGAGCCAACCTTCTCTAGATATTGGCCCGAAGGACATCTCTTTCCTTCGGCCTTTCAATGCTGGTCATATCTAGGGCGCACAAACGTATGAAGTTTGTTTACTAGGCAGATATTTGACCAACAATTTTTGGCATGCTCGGTGGGACTAAAGGTTTCTGTCTTAGTTAAGTTCTTTGATCTAACTAGGAATAGTGTTCAAAAAGCTCCACTTAGCGCATCATAAGCAATAGTAAGGCCCTGGTGTTCGCCTTGCTATTGTCATGTTAGAACATCTGGCGACTCAGCTCGACCCAGAGGTCTCCGAATGATAACAAGATCACAGGCCAAAGATCCAAAAAATCCAGTTGAGTTCTATGAACTTGACACAAAAATATTGGGTGAACATCCTAGGTTGGTTTCCCCAACACACCCATCAGTTGCTACGTCTTCACAAGTAGCTAGAATTTTTTCTTCTCCATCAAATCCGACTAGTACAACCACTAGTTTTCCTCCACCTCCACAACATAATCCTTCGGTTTCATCAAGTACCCCTATGCAAATGGCTCAAAACAACATCAACAACAACAACAACAACAACCACAACAAAATCCACCAAGGTTGTTTGCAGCATGGAACAACATAGGAGCACTTAACCTACAAGCACAACATCTGGTACCGCAAGCAACGCTAAAATTTTTGCCTACATATGATGGGACTGGTAAGACTGCATATGAACATGTGCAAGATGTGGCCTCTTTGGCTTCAATTCATGGGATCATGGAGGAAGATGTGATGGTGAAATTACTGGTGTTGTCACTTCGTGGGAAGTTATTGTATTGGTACATATCATTACCCCAAGCAACGATTACATCATGGGATCAACTGGCAGAATTGTTGATAAAAGGTTTTCATGAATCTACAAATCTATTTTCTCTGTTACATCAATTCACATCCATCCAGAGACATCCGCAAGAGGAGATCACGGATTTTAATGTCAGATTTTCTAGAACTTGGTAGAGAGTACCTGATGGGCTTAGACCATCCGATCAGAAGGCTGCATGGTACTACTTGAAGGCTTTCAATTATGATATCGGTTGGTCGATCCAGCAATGAAATATCAGTACGTTCCCTGAACTATACGAAGCATCTCAAAAAGCTAAAACTAATTTAATTGCATC
Source organism: Wollemia nobilis (assembly GCA_028583015.1). Classification (NCBI taxonomy): domain Eukaryota; kingdom Viridiplantae; phylum Streptophyta; class Pinopsida; order Araucariales; family Araucariaceae; genus Wollemia; species Wollemia nobilis. The sequence goes on along the minus strand of JAQPPZ010015824.1, from coordinate 36,133,227 downwards.
GGGTAAGCTTCCCCCGAAGATGCCTATGCCTATTTTCCCTGATCTCCCATAATATGCATATTCTACTTCATATTCGCAACCTATGTCATCCATGTATCCTGTACCTTCCTGGAGTACAAGTACATCTCAAGCCACTACTGTGCCATTTCCTCAATTGCTAGCCCTAGTAGTACCTCAATTGCCAGCTCCACCTATCCCACAACTACCGACTCTGCCCATTCCGCAACTTCTAGCTCCTTATCAACCCCCTGCTTTGCCTACTCTGCAAGTGCCCTTGCCTTTGCCCGCACCTCCTATCACTGCAAACATAGATCCCCAAATGAAGATCTTACAGGAGATGCAATCTCTGAACAAGGTGGTAACAAATATGTCAAATGATATGTTGGTAATGAAGAAGAAACAAGCTGAGAGTGAGTTTTGCTCAAGGAGATTTCACATACCACCCATGACCAGAGATCAAACTGCACCAGCAGGTAGGGGCCCTGAAAGAGGTACAACTACATAGATCAATGAAGAAGCAGGGATATCTGAGTGGGATTACTGGTGTTCCACATGCAATGATCCTCACGAAGAAGTTGTATGCGTGGTTCACCAAAATTATGTCCAAAATCTGGGAGACAACTCCGCAACTGGAAGGGTAAGTATGATTACAAAGATAGATCATAATTTCATGGTCTCTTCTTCAGAACAAGTCTCAGTTTTGACCAGAGCTAGGAAGAAGCCTGTTACTATGGATCCTATGGAGCTGCAACCATTGAAGGTACTGACTGAACAAAAGGATTCTAATGACAAAATGCAACCTCAAAGGAAGGCACCCGAAGTGGTCTCAAAGGAGCAAGATTCTGTACTATTGAAATATATTTTGCCGAAGAAAGCTCCGGAGAGGTCGTAAGGTAAGGCATCCACTTCTCAACCCGTAGCTGCTCAACATCAAGCTAAAACTAAAGAGCAGGCTAAAGAGCATTTGAGGTACCCATCCTTGACCAAGCATCAGAGAATTGAAGCCACTCAGCAATATCGAGAGAAGTACGAACCTGCTGCCAAGGGAAAGGAATCGGTTGTGGTTGACTACAATATTATGGAGGAAATGAAGAGGATACCAGCAAAAGTGAGTCTATATGATGCCCTGCAACTCCCTGGACAAGTGGATCTCTTGCAAGAGTCACTCAAATCCATCAAGGATAAAAATAAGAGCAATACGTAGATAGTTCTAGCTCAACAACTTCCTATTTTTGCTACTGGGAAAAATAGACCGCCCCCTTTCTATCTGTCACTCAGAATGGAAGGCTGGATTGTCCATAATTGCATGGTTGATTCAGGTGCATCCACCACTGTCATGCCAAAGGTAGTGTGTGAGTTCATGGGAATGGAGTACACCAAAAGTAGTCCGGGTGTGTTGCAATTGGATGGAACTCCTGTGAAGACCGTTGGCATGATCAAAGATATACCAATTGTGCTCCATAGCGTGCCATAGATCACTGTGATCCAGGAGGTAGTGGTGGTTGATCTGGAGCCATACTTCAGTATGTGTCTCTCAAGGGAGTTCACTGCGAAGCTTGGCGGATATCTATCTTTGGACTACACTCACATGGAGATTCCTTTTAAAGGAAAGAGGATCAAAATCTACAATGAAAAGCCCTACTCTTTTCATGTAGAGAATATCGAAGATGAAGATGAAGTTGCATCCTCTGTCAACATGATGACAGAAGAGTTAGAAGATTTGGATCTGATGGAGGAAGCTTTGGGAGGACTCAAGCTTGAAGATGAGTTCTCCATGATGGATTTTAATGCCATGATGGACACTAAAATTGGGTGTTACACTATGAAAAAACCCGAGAAAGAAGAAGAACCAAGCACCTCTGAATTCTAGGACTCTATTACTGATGAGCTTTGGAAGTTGTATTTTGATGGTGCCAGATGCAAAAATGGTGCAGGAGCAGGAGTTGTGTTGATCTCTCCCTCGGGTATACAAAAAATGTACTCATATCGGTTGACCTGGTCATGTACTAACAATATCGTTGAGTACGAAGCCTTGTGCCTCGGACTCAAGAAAGCTGAAAAACTTGGAATCAGACAGCTGCAAATATTTGGCGATTCTGAGCTGATAGTGAATCAGACTATGAACAAGTGCGTAGCAAAGCAGCATTATCTGAAGTCCTACCGCAACAAGGTGTGGGACCTGTTCGAGTCTTTCATGACGTTGAATGTTCAAGCAATTTCATGCGAACAAAATAAACATGTCGATATATTGGCAACTCTCAGAGTAAACTTTTCCCTAGTGGAACAAGTAGTAAGAAGGCCCAAGATAGTAAGGGTTATTTTTAGGCCTTCAGTCCCAGATAAGAATGCTTACTGGCAGGTGTTCGATAATGATGAACAAATCGTTAACTTTCTCCTCAATGAAGCAGGTGCAATTGAAAATAGAGAGCTTTTGGAGGAAGAAATAGAGGGGATGATTCAATTGAAGAATAATCATATTCCCCAGGGGCTAATTTCATTGGAGAGTTTGTTCGATTCCAATGACAAAGCTGACAAGCACCGCATCAAGGTGGATGAAAAAGAATATACGGAGCTGCAGCTCGAACCTGGAAAGGTAATCAAGGTTGGTACAAATTGTACTAGAGAAGAACTTGAAGAAATCAAAAATTTGTGTTCAAAATTTCCAGACACTGTTGCCTAGAGTTACCATGATCTCAGGGGATATGATAAAAATATTATCCAGCACATGATTGAATTGCAAGAGGGGGTGAAGCCCTTTCATCAAAAGCAGAGGCCCGTTAATCCAAATATTGAAATGTTGATGAAGGTGGAGCTGCTGAAGATGCTGGAGGCTAAGATCATATACCCAATTAAGCACTCTACATGGGTCGTGAACCTGGTCCCTATGCGGAAAAAGAATGGAGATATACGCCTCTGTGTGGACTTCAAAAATTTGAACCAAGCATCGCTTAAGGATCACTACCCTTTACCCCAAATTGATCAGATCTTACATGTTGTGGCTGGTGCCCAGAGATTTTTGTTGTTGGATGGATTCTCTAGCTATAATCAGATATGGGTGAAGGATGAAGACCAACACAAAATGGCATTCACAAAACGGTAAGTTTGGATTCGGGGTATATCACCTTGCTATATTGGAGGGCATTGTTGAAATTGAGCCCATTAACATTCTTCATATTCAAGCATTTTATGCCTAAGAGCAGGCATTGCAGCTCATTACTACTTGTACATATACTTATGATCAAGAACAAAAACAAAAACACAAAAATAACTACAATACCATTTTTGGCATTATGCAAAATTAGATCATATCGCATTTAAATTCAAATATGCTCCTCCCACATTTTCTTTTTTTCTTCCTTCTCTCATTTCTTTTGTAATGAATGTTGTATGGTCATGCTTCGAGTGGCTACATACCTTTCATCCCCCTTCTTCCCTTTATTTTCATCTTTTTTGTTCTTTCTTTTCTTATTGTTACTTATCAATGTTGTATGGTCATGCTTCGAGCGGCTACATACCATTGATTGGTTTCTTTTCTTCTCTTCCTCTGCTTATTTATTTTCTTCCCCTTATTTTATCTCATTATTTTTTTTTTCCTTCCTCATCATCTCCAACTTCACTTCATCGTCCCATTTCATTGCACATAATATTGGGGAAACCTTGTACATAAATGCCCACTTTCATTCATTTGCAACATCACATAATTTACTTCATGCTTTGTTTTACCTCCATACATTTTGGTATACTCAAAAATTGCATTCATACATGCATCTGTACATAATCATTGCGAATACCCTGCTTGGAGAATTAAACATGTACATGCTAGCATAATAGTTTTGGTGTCCAATCCCATTTTAGGAGATAGGATTATTGAAATGTTCCGAGTGCTTCATCCATATACAGTTATATAATCAACCACCATCTAAGTTTGCACACTTCAAAAGCATTTCTAGACTTTCCTTAGTTACCTTGCTCTCATTCATAAATTAAATTGCACGTCCTACATACTAAGCAAATTTTAAAAATAGGATTGGCTACACTGTATGCATATTGATCGCCTAGCGAAAATCACCTTGCTCATCATATAATTTACATGATTTATCTCAAACTTGAAGATTTACAAAAGTACAAGCTATAAAGAAAAAGCAAAAACAAAAGGGTAGAAAACAAAAGCCAATGCTCACAAAAAAAAGAAACAAAAGAAAGATAATACAGGGGTAGAAAACAAAAGGAAAATCATTGAAAGTACTATAAAAATATTGAATCCTTGTGTTCCTTAGGTTCCTATTGATGAGCTAGCTTACAGGCTAAGTTACCATGCAACTAAAAACCACCCTTTTTCAAAATGGTTAAATGAACATCACTTTACACACACTAATCCATGATTGAGGTCTTGTTTACCAAGATAGCTTAAATATGTTCTTGAAGTTTTGCTCAGTTATTCAATGGGTTTGATTACTTAAAACTATGATGTTTAAATCTCTTTAAAATGATCTTCATATCCGACTTCCTAAAAAAAAAATGAAATGGATTACACCATCTGATCTCTGCAAAGATGCAAAAATGCTTTCTCCAAACAATATTATCCTACTCTTACATTTTCACCACACATATATTCACTTTTTATAATTTCATACATAATGTCCTATATCTATGCATTCACACATTCCATGTATATACACAACCATACTCTACCACAACGAATACATCATTCATACTCATACATCATCATAAGCAGAAGCAAACATACACATAAATGCAATTAGACACAAATATCATAAAATATCATGTATATATATGTATATATCTCAAAAAGAGTGCCATCAGGCTATAATAAAGTGTGTGTGCCCTTACACATGCATCACCACATGACCATATCATGTCTATATATCTATTTATAAAAAATGCCATACAACTACAATGAGTTGTGTACCCATACTACTACACAACTACCAAAAACAACTCATCATGTCTACATCCATCAACACGCAAAATGGCAGGCCAAGCCTACAACGGTACCATAATAGCTCCCTCATATCTACTGCCCTGCTAGAGTCTCTCCACTCCCCTCATTTGTCAAAACCTGCTCTGTCATCACCTACGCTGACTATGCATACCCATATCCATTATCGTTGGTACCTCTACTCGCATCGGTAGTGCTAACCCTACTCCAATGTGACTACGTTAGCGACAATAAAACATAACCAGAATACAAAGGAATATGTACCTCATGCATCACAACTCCCCCTTGCACCTCTACCTCTTTGTAGCCTCCCTCATGTTGGCTACTAACAATCCTGTGTTTGCTTGCTGCAAATGCCCTACCTTTGCTCGTTTGCTTCAACTACGATACTATCATCGCCAATCCCTCAATATCATTCTCCATCCACTCCTTCATAGCCATCATATCATGCATACACTACTCTAACTTCACAATCATCTCGTCTCTCTCAAACCTTACATAATATCGCTAACCTCTGATCGCATATAGCTCCATCCTCAGCGCATCCCTCTCCTTCATTACCTTCTTTAAACGAACCTTGAACTCATCCCTACCCTCCAAAGTGATCCTAAGATCTACCTCCACCTCCTTCCTCTACTCCTCCAATGTTGAGCGATCTGTCACCCAATCCATATAAGTGTCTAGAAGCTTATCCCTAAGCCTCTTCACCTCCCCCTACAGCTGTTGCACCTCATCCTCAATCGCCTTAGCATCCTCTAGCTCTACAACAAAGTCAAAATCATCTAACTCTATTGTTGTATCCCCACCAATACCTCCCTCCATCATTGGTGACTCATCTGATGAATCGTCGATGATGTCCACCACGGGGATATCCTCCATCACCGCTGCATCCTATACTTGACCCACACCCTCCTCCATCGCTGGCCATGTGCCACTATCACTCACCAAGTGATCCCGCTCATCGCAATGAGGCCTAACTCACCTAATAAATTGGTCCAACTCTACCTCCTCCTACCAGGCTCAGGTGATCCATCCTTCCTACGATTGCTCACATGTCCTGGTGACACTGCCCCCGCCCCACCTAGAAATCCCCTCATAGGCAACACTCTTGTCACCTTAGCCCATCCATACACTACCCCAAGCACTGGCTCCCATCATTATCTGGATCACCATACATCATAATCTAGTGTGGTCCCTGTGTTGTCTATATTAGGGACACCCAATGGCTCATTAGATGTCAAGTCAAGTGGTGGTACCACTGGCTCTGGCATTATATCCCCTACCACTTTGAAAATCACTACAGGTGGATCTAGTCGCCCCTATCGCAACCCAAACTATCGTAGCACCCGTGAAAATATAAAATACTCTATCTGTGATAGATATTTCTCCACCACCCATCGATACCACCTGATGTGCATCAACTACTCTACATCCTCAGTCTAATCAGGTGTTCCTCGCCATAGCCTCCATCGTACCTGATCCATCCTCAAATTTCCAAGTTCCTCTTAGTGATACATCAGATCACTCTCACGTACTATCTTCCTCCTCCTCTTGATATCTACCCTCCACCTCATCGCATAGGGCACATCGTGCCTGTCTATAGTATGTCCCTCATGTGGTAAATCTACTAGCCATAAAATCAGGATATGCTCCCAAGCCCACACTTGTAGTAGTGGACTAACACTGATCCCTATACGCTCTGTCCTCACTATCCTGTGGAGCTCTTTGTACACTTATGCCAGTAACGTGGGTGCCTATTCATACACTATGCTTTGCTCCACCATATTGTACACTATCCCCATCATATTCCAAGGGAATTTCATCGCTAAAGTATCTGGCAAAGCATGGCTCGCTATCATCAGCATTGCCATCGCATGGTGATTAGAAATGAACTTATTCTACCAATACTTCATGTAATCAACCCCGCACTTCGTATCCACCTTCTTCCATCGATGCCTGAAGACCCTCTCTAAGATGCCATCTTGTGCATCCTTCTCTGTCGCCATAACTGTAATCCTCTCTATCAGCAACTGATAGATCTGGTATATGTCCTCTAGGGTCACTATCATCTCCTCCATGGGTAGGTGAAAGATGTTCCTGTCAAGATCCCACTTCTCACATAATACGAAAATATACGCATGGTTCACATGAATCTTGCGTATCTCCCACACACCATACAACCCTACTATGCACAACCACTCCCCATTCTTTGCACACCACACATCCTGCAAGGCCTTTCTAAACTTTCACAGTTGATGATGTGCAAATATCTTCTTCACCTACCATAAATCACACATCACATGTCAAAAATCATTCACGATTTTTCAAAAACAACACTGTAAATAACAAAATTCATGCATTTTATGCTTTTAAATCACATAGTTAGATTTCATTTTATACATATATTTTTATACCACATTGTAATTAAATCCATTGCATGCATTACATATTTTCAGTTACACATGAAAACAAAAAAAACAACTCAAAAAAACATGCGTTCACATGCACGCCCCCTTGCGAACCACTCAGTTCGTACGACCTCGTGCGAACTGCCATTTTTACAAATGTTTTCGCATGCGCAAATTCGCCGATCATCCCACATTCCACGCATACATTTCACACATGTGAAAAACAACAAAATCATTTTCAAAAATCCAATCATGGACACAATAAATGCCTAAGAATTTTTTTGCTGAAGATTATCTCAAGTCCTCATGATAGGACATACAAAAAGTGAAATTTCTCTTCTTAATCAAAACTCCAATCCAAAACAAATCAATGTTTGATAAAATCTCAACACGCCTCTGATTGTAGACACCTCATGGAATCCAATATTCATAGTGGCAATCGTAAGACCACTTGTGAATGAAGCTCCTGAAAGTTCTACCCCATGACTCTAAATGTTTGTCAAATATTGTCAAAAGAGCTCATCAATCAATCAAAAGCAAATATTGGCAAAGTCATTTATTTCGTCCACAATTGAAACATCTCAAGTTGATCACAATGCAAGGCAATTTTATGCCTTCCCCCAAAAGCAATCAATTACAAACCACTTTTTTTATGTCAATGTGTCTCTCTCGCAATCTTTTACAAGTCATCAATTGCAAATTCCTTGCCTTCCAAATCATTCCATCAATTCACATCATTAGTTTTTGTACTAATATGTGTTTCACACAATCCAGTACAAAAAGGAGCAAAATGTAGACACCCAAAAGTCGTACATTGTCCCTCTCCTCATCTTCGCGGTCAATCAATTTGCAAAACCCTCAAAAATTGCATAAATTGAATAAAAATACTATTCATTTATCAAATACACTATTCATCATCCTTAGCCCCTTTGGCCTAGCTAAGCCCCTTCCTATGCCTAACCCTAGGTCCTCATGTGACCTCATTCACAACTCAACCAAGGTTGAATTCTCCACCATGGTCAAAAAGCACTTAATGGTCAAAAAGTCAACATTTTGATCAAAATATGCTTTATGACTAATCACATGCTTAATTAAATCTAATCCTTATTTGATTTAAGCCTTCCACCTCACCTAGTCTACTTTGAATAGCCTAGCCTTCCACCTCACCTAGTCTAGCCTATCCTAGCCTTGCCACCTCTCATACAGATATTTCTCCACCTCACACTCCCCTGGGTCATAAATGAAATATGGAGACTTTTGCACACAAAAGACAATTTTTAATTTAGAGATATTTCCAAAAAGGTGTTCATAAATGCCAAATGGATATTTTTAGCAAAGTCATCATGATTTGTGGATGGATGAGGGATTCTCTCACCCAACCTCATTTATGAACTAGGACACCTCAAGGGACACCTCTTAGGTGGACACCTCATCCCATCCCCCTCACCTTGGCCAAGTCTATAAGTAGAAGGCCATTTCCACCATTTTAGAGACCACCACTTTTAGCTTACAGAAACTCTGTAAAAATTACTCCAGACACTCATCCATCACATAGCCATCATACATCCATCGTATTCACTTTGCCATAATAGTTTATGTTGCTTTCATAACATTCCTTGTGATTGAGACAAACTATCTACATCAAAAAGGACATTTTTTGAAGGTGACCCATCAAAAAGGTGAAGAAGCAACAGTGCCAGAACAATCCAAAAATCGATCTTGCAGATTCTGTTGCAACAACATCAACAATCAAATATCTTGCTTGTTGATGTTGTTGCTTCAAAGGAAAACAAAGCCTTGGCATTAAAGATGGATTATAAGAAGCTTTATATAATGAAAGCTTCCTGTTTCTTATTAGTCTAAATCTTATTTTAAAGTAACGAAAGAGCGGGACCAAGTCTTTCACCGAAAGCTAATTTTGTGCTCAGTCAAGCTGGGTAGGACTGGCAGATCGAAATAAATAACTCACCACCAAAATATTTATACGAATTGATGGCTACATAAAACACAAATTAGACAAAGTCTGAACGTGATAAAGGTGACGGAAGGCCATAGCTCAATAATAATATCCCGATTACAGCGCAGCCGAATGGAGCAGGTGAACATGATTCGAAAGCTTTTGTTTTTTTCCTTGTTTTTTAATTTCTGCATATTAGTTTGTAAATAGACATGGCAATGAGACCCCAAGGCCAGAAACTTGCTGCTCTGGCCTTGCTTGGGAATGCAAATTTAAAAAGAAAAGAAAATGAAACAAGATAAGGTTGTCAGTAGTAAAATATTGCAATTGGTCAACAATTAATGACAATAGGTGTGCAATCATCACGGGTGCCATCATAATGTTTAAGTGTTAAAATACACGACAAGGCCCCCATGTCAGGCAGGTTATGTACGGAGGATGTCTGAGAGTCCTACGTCAAAGAGGTCCTGTAGATTAGAGTTGTGAGTATGGATGTTTAAAGATTCGAGTCTCCTTAAATTTAAATAATTTTTTTCTTTTTATTTTAGATTTTTATATATATAATATTTTTAAAAATATAATTAAATAATTATTAATATACTTTTAAAAAAACAAAAATTTTGCCATGCCGAAATTTTACTTTCTATGAAATATCTTTTTTATTATGCTTATAAGAAGCCAAATTTGAATGCCCCATGCAAAACTTATGAAGGTTTATAAATAATTCCATGTTTTCTCAAGAAAAAATAGGTTGGTTGGTATCAAGTGAGTGTTTATTGATGGGTTGTTTTGGCTTGATTCCTTAGATAGGTTGGTTGGTATCAACTCGGTGTTTGTCAATGAGTTGTTTTGGTTTGATTTTTTAGATGGGTTGGTTGGTGTCAACTGAGTGTTTGCCAATGAGTTGTTTTGGTTTGATTATTTGGAAGATTGAATTCAAAATTTCTTTTTAATTGTTTAGAAAGGAATAGGTTGGTTGGTATCGGCTGAGTGCTTATTTGCCCATGGGTTGTTTTGATTTGATACCTTGAAGGATTGGGATGCATTGACTTGTCTTTATCCAATGGACTAGAGATTATAAAGGTTTCCTATTAATTTTTTTTTTTATCTTTTATTTGTCTATCAAGAATTATAAATAATTAATTACTTTTAAGTAACATTTTGAAAATATATATTGTTTTTTATTTTAAAAAATTAATATCCTATTTCAAAATAAATTAATATTTAAATTTGAATGTTGCAACATAAATTAAAATTTACTCTAAATAATAGTATTTAAAAGTTTTGATAATTTAATTTTTATTTCAATAAAAGAAGTATTCAAATTCTCATTTTTTCATGTTTCATAGATTACATATTATTTAACTAAATTTAATGCATATGGTATACTCAAAGGTAAAATGTTTATCAAAATATCTAAAGTTCCTAAATAAAACTTAGTCTTATCATAATTTTTTATTCTATTCATTTTTTAAAATCCTCTTTCACAAGCTACAATGCTTGCTTGAATAACAATGATTAGCTTGCAATACTCACAATTAGTTTGGATATGCATAAATTCACTTCAACTTTTAACTACTCTATTCTCATTTTTAGGTTCATACTTTTTAATCTTTGCAATGTTTGATGCACCCTAAACATCAAATTACTTACATAAGCATGTGATCCACCTCTTTTCTAAACTTCTATTTCATATTTTTATTCATAATAATCACTAAGAGTTGAAAGTTTTATTGTATTAAATATGGGAAAATTCATAAATCTCTCATTCATATTGTTTATTTTTCTTTTAGTAAATGGTCTTCCCAAGGCAATGCAATGATTCAACTCTAAGTACATGCATATAAAGTGTACCTATATCATCCACAAATTCAATAATATCTTCACTTGACTTTCTTAGAAAAGAATGTGTGTTGAGCACCTATATCAAAAGGCTCTCTCAAGAATTTTCTTCGTATGATGTCAATAACCACATTTATGTGAGTGCAAATAAAGGTTATATCAATATTATCTTCTTGAATTTTTAATTTAGTTTTTCAACTCAACTAACTCATCTACAAGTAGATGAGTACGAAATTGAACTTGAACAATAGTTGTCATAGCATAAGTATAGGTTTTGAAGTTGTCATTCCTTCAATAACGTTGACATAATTCTCACTATTCTTTTCAACTCTTCTTGTCTAGATAACCAACATGTATAATGTGTTTGAAGAGCCTCTAATTAAATTTTATCAAATGCTTCCATTAATCCTCTAAACTCATTATTCATCTTTGTTGATTTTATAAGCCCTAGATGTCTTATTGGTAGGTTATTCAACAAAGTTAATTTAAAAAATGATTAGTGCCTCTCATAGTTGGTAAAATCTCTCTATGTGCCACACAATAAACTGTTATCAAATGTGGTATATCACAACATAGTTTTATGAAAACCCCTCTCGAGCAAATCTCATCCATGTTGCTCCATCTGAACCAAAACTAATTATCTTGAACTTTGGCAGGTTTATCTTTGTTCAAAAGTTTGATACTCTTTCATATATAAATTTTGATGTGTCACATTTTAACTTAATAATATGCACAAACTTTGTTATAGCCCGTTCTTTTCCCTTATTTAAAATTTTTGTGGCTTTCAAGAATTCTTTTCTAGATGTAACATTTATATAGGAATAATATTTACTTGTGAAAGATATATTGAGAGTACATTTACATCTATATATATCACATTAGTTGTTGTAATACTCTACTTACAAATTATTTTTTTGATTTTTTACAAGAAGGGGTTTTGAAAGGGTCCCCAAACCTTTTACAAAAATAAGAACACTAGAAACTTAGCCCAAGGCCAATTTTACAAAATCTAAAACAACAAGATTAATCAAATTGCTGGAAAATCAACAACCAAAAAACCTGCACCCACTACAACAAAGAAGGTAGATAAAAGAACGAAAAGAACAAGATCAAAGGCCAGTCAAAACAAAGAGGTCTGCCATAGGTTAGAGAGAACAACCGTATGAAGCAAACCCTACAAATAGCCAAAGGGAACATAGGAAGAATAAGAGACCTTGCACCTCTAGGGATTCAACATCCTTCTCTATAGTAGTCATTTGGTTTCACAACTGCATGAACTTAATGTCTTCCAAACAAGCAATAACAATGTTTAAAGTGCCTATAAGGGAGTACTGGTAATTTATTACTAAACTAAGAATAGTGTTTAGCGAGGTAGAGTCCAACTAGTAATTGAAAGCACAATTATCCCTATACCTCGATAATCCGAAAAATGGCCTCACTTTTTTCTTTTGGTGAAAAGGTTCCTCTTTAGGGACCTTAATAAACACATGCACCTTTCAACTTTGATGGATTTGGCAAACTACATTTTAGACCTTCTTGCTTTCTCCTCCCTTCCACGTGATTGTAAATTAGCATCAACTCCCTCAGGGCTTTCCTTTACTTTTTTACCCATAGTAGTAGTGTTGGGCACAATCTCCTCTTCTAGATTCAAATTAAATTGACCAGAGTGGCCCTCATATGATGAATCAATTAGATTCAACAAATTATATTGGGGGAGAACCGGGTTGGGGGTCACCCTCTCTAACCCACCCTTGGCATCACCACATGTTAATAGATACGAAAAATTAATCCTTGGTGAAGCAGGTCCATGATTTAACCTTCTTTGCCTTATTCTACAGATCTGGCCAATGAGTTGAACAAGAAATCATGGATATTCATCACCTTGTTATATTGCAGATGGTTCAATAACATGACATGATAGCTTCACAAAATGATCCTTGGTCCCATCCAACATAAAATAGTCCAGAATTACCTTCACCACCTTGTCCCATGGGTCTTTAAGCACCTTTCTTTTATACCTATTCTGAATCTTGGGAAGCTTTTCTCCATCACCTAGGAAGTGCCTTAGCTCTCTTGCAAGAGAGTGTTTTTATTTGTTGTGACTGAAGCCATCCATTGATAGACACATCACCTCTATGACCAAGAGGATATTGATTTCAAACTCAATCCCTCCTACATTAACCATTCATTATTTCCAGGAGTGCACCACCTATCGAGAGATATCTACCTTAAAGCCATAAAATTTTAACACACACTTCAAAATCCCTTCGTTTTCCAAAATATCTCTCACATTTTCCTCAACATGCAAACAACTAGGTTCTAGAATGGCACCTTCCATTCTCCTCAACAAAATATAGAGGAAAAACTTGGATAAAGAGTACTAAGGATCACCAACCACTCTATTGAGGAAAGGTTGAGAAACGAACTCAAAACAATAATTCAAGGATTTTTGAAAACTCAAAATCCAACTTTATTTCTAGTCCACACCTAAACTAGCCTTGGGAACATCCAACAATTGAAAATCCCTCTTTCCAACCCCTAGAAGAATAAATACCACTATCTTAGCAAAGGATGTCCTAGAATCTAGGTCCTTCTCATTGTGCCACCTTTCAAACTGGACACCTAAAGGAGTGGTACAAATAATGAGAAGCATGGAAAACCATAAAATAATTAAAAATATTATTTTAGGGAAGGTCACACCCTCTACTGTAGGGATTTTAGGAATGATTTGATGTCGGTTTAGATGTTCTAAGGAAACACCACATCCAGAAATGATAACCAACCAACCAATACTAGATCCATCGCTTCAAAGTTCGCATGCATAAAATATCAAAGCAAAAATTAAACTCAAATATCCAATTTCTCCAATGATTTGCAACTGATGTGCCAACTAACAAAAGGACCAAACATCTCACCAAAACAACCGTGATCACCTCAAAAAAAACACAAACCATCTTGTTGATTCTTGGGTCTAAGGCATGACCAATCCAACTCAAGAAACATGTGAACCACAACATAGTCCACATCACACTAAATCCCACTACATCATTACTAGAGCTAGCATGGCTGAGGAAAGTAAAAAAGATGCCAAGAGACAGGTCACAAAAATTTAAAAGAAACTCCTTCAACCAAAGGAATAACAAATCTGCTACCCAAGCTGATCCTCTTAGCCAACCTATGACCCCAGCCAACAGGGCTTTGGTTCTATGTTTCAAATGAAGAAAAATATTGTTATACATTAAGTAGTAAGGAACACACACTCCAACTGAAGAAGACCTTAGGAAAATTCATCTCTCTAGACTGTTAGGCCAAAATTATTTATACCTAGGTTGGCCATGAAGTTAGTGCGGCCATTACCTTCTTTGAAAATATGCTTTATTTCCACTTCTTCCCTAGACATAATGGTCCTTCTAGATTTCACTATCATATCCTCAATGTTCCAGCTGTGTGAAGCACCACCTTTAATAATATTAACAATATTAAGAGAGTCACCTTCAATACAAACCTTATTGCACCCCAAATTTTCAATCAACAATAATCCTTGGTAAAGGACCTTAACTTTCACAAAATGAAAGGATTTGATGTCTAAATTTTTGAAAAACACCAACATAAAGTTGCACCTCTCATTCCTAATAACACCACCAACAACATTACCGAGTTTACCTTTAAACGTCCCATCGAATTTTAGCTTTATGCAACTAGTGGGTGGGGGTTATCACCTGGTTAGTGCTCTTAAGTTGGGCACCAAAGAAACAACACTCCTATTGCTAGGGATGAAGTTGAGTTATCTCTCTAACTCAACATCATCAAACCTATGTTCCTCTAGATTCAAAGAAGAAATATTTTCTAGAGTATTATCAAAACTCTAGTGCATATTGAATCAAAGACTCTCTTCTTGCTCTTAAAAGCTCTATTATTTTACTCCTTCCACAAACACCAGAAGAGGTGAGGTAAATAAAAATTTCAAAAGTACTTTAGTATTAGAGAGAAGAAATAGGAACACCATTTAGTGCAAATATCTAAAAGTAGGTTTGAGTTCACCCAACTCACCCCCAAAGATTTAAGAAAATTGAGAACATCCATGGATAACAAGAATTGAAAAAAAAGGCAGTTTGAATGCTCCTCACCAGCACAATAAAGGTAGCATCTATTCAAAATTAACATACCCATTTTAAGGTTTTCAAGGGTCAATATATTATTCTAAGCTGATGGCCAGAAGAAAATGTTAACCTTTTGATTTAGGCCCCTAAACCATATTTTGAAAGGTGGGACCCATGGTTGAGGTCATTCAACAAGCATTTTATAGGTCGATTTTATAGATAATACCCCATCATTCTCACTCAACCAATAGATCAAGTCCTCCTCATTTCTTTGTTTTATGATCCAGAGTTTAGTTTATTAGCAATAAAATTTCAAGCTTCCTTTTCATCAGAATTGAGGTCATAGTGATTCAACGATTTCTATTTCTTGATTAATGACTTCTATGAAGTTAACTACTTTTGACCCGAAATTAACTCTTGTTTTAGGTTCCAAACATGCAAGGATTAGGAATTTGGAGAGGGGTCTATCCAACAACCAAAAAAAGGCCAAAAATCAATCATATTCTCCTTACCCAACCTCCACATGCACCCTTTAGAGATAATGGATCTAGAGTTTTGCAGACTCAGCCAAAAGAGACTGCATTCAAAAAGCTTTCCTATCTCATATATTGAGCTGAAATGATACAAACCCAGTTTACATCCACTTGCTTGGCCACATTCCAGTATTTTTTAGCCACTAGGGTTTTGTTCATTTAATGGATATCTCGAAGCCCTAAACCTCCTTCCTCTTTTCTTATGTAGATTTGGTCCTAAGCCACCAAATGAAATTTCTTCTTTTATTCTGATATGGACCAGAGGAAATACTTTTAGATATGTTTAATTTTTAATAAAACCTTATTAGGGATTCTAAATAAGGATAAGAAAAAAAGTTGAAATATTTTGAAGGATAGATTTCACCAGAGTGGTCTTCCTAGCTTGGCTCAAGAAATAACCCTTCCACCTAGTGAGCTTCCTCTAGAGCCTTTCCACTATTGGATCCCAAAGTGAGCCATGAACTCGACCTTTAAAAAGGAATATTCCAAGATATAGGGATGGAAGAGCAACAACTTCACAACCCAAAATGCAGGGAATAACCCTCTGTCTAGATAAGGGGGTATTTAAATAGTAGATTTTGCTTTTAAGGTAGTTTATTTTTTGTCCAAAAACTATTTCAGAGGAGCTCAAGATTTTTTTTAATAATTTAAGCTATGATATCGAAGCAAAAATGGAAAGGAAGATACCATTCACAAACTTGTGGTGAGAAATAGGATCTAGAGGCAATGCAAGCCCAACACCTTTCACAAAAGCTTTCACTTTAATGGATCTTCCAAGAGCTTCAACCACTAAGATGAAGAGGTAAGGGGATAAAGGATCCCCTTGGTGAGTACCTCTTAAACTCAATAAATAACCAACAAGGGACCTATTTATCAAAATAGAATTTTTTGCAGAGGAAATACAAGCTTTAACAAGACTTATCCAGCTTTGGCAAAAACTAAATTTCTCTAAAATCTTAACAAGAAACTGCCATGAGACCCTGTCATATGCCTTGTTCATATCAAGCTTGAGAAGAAGTCTAGCTCTACCACTTTTATCAACTGAGTGAATTAACTTGTGGATTGCTATAATTTCATCCAAAATCTGCCTCCTTGCCATAACGTCACTTTGAGTCGAATCAATTAAAGCACAAAGAAAAGGTTTTAATATATTGATAAGAACGTTTGTTAGAATTTTATATAAGGTGTTACACAGACTAATGGGTCTGAAAGCACCAAAGAATTTTGGGATAAGTGTTAAGAAGATAGAGTTCACTCCAAAATGAATGAACTTGGAAACTTGGACCTCTCGAAGTACTTCAACAATGTTCTTGCCAAGAATGTGTTAGTATTTCTAGAAAAAGAGAGGGGGAAACCCATATAGACCTAGGGCTTTTAGGCCCTCCATTACAAAGACTACATCCTTGACTTCCTCATATTTGAATGCATCAATATGAGGAATATCCATATGTACAGTAAAAAAGGGTTGGAATATTACAAATTAACTTAGTATTAGTTTCCTCAACTCTAGCATCTTTTACCCTAAGGGGATAACTGAAGAAGTCCATTGCTTTAGCCCTTATATCTTGGATTTGAGTTAATTTGGCACCATTCAATTTCAAAATTTCTTTGATTCTATTGGTACTTTTGTGTCTTAAGGCGATAATATGGAAGAAATTAGTATTTCTTTAACCATATTTAAGCCAAAGTACCCTTGAATTTTGTTTCCACAATTCCTCCTTGGCTAAGGTATTGTGAAAATCACACAAAACCATATTTTCCCTACATCTGATATCAATAGCTTTAATTTGACACTTTAAATCCTCCTTTTGAAAAATATGCCCAAAGACCCTCTTATTCCAATATTTTAGACCACTTTTAACAAATATGAGCTTCACAACCACTGTAGCTAATCCTAAGCCATGGGCATTCATCAACCACCACTCATTTGTTTTCCTCTAGGTCAAGATACAGGCACCACATAACTTCAAAACTAAATGGTCTAGGGAATCTTGCCTCACCTTGTGCTACATTAGGATACAAAAAGTTATGATCTAATCAAAATTTGGGTAGAAAGGAGAGGGAGAAATCCCCAAATATTGGAAGACAATATTTAGATACTAACACCTTTTTAAGCCTAATTTGGATAAGCTAGTTTCCCACTCTCCTATTATTCCAAGTGAGCCATAAACCTTTCAACTCCATATCCATATGTTCATTTTTATTCACAAAATCTGTAAACTCTTTCATTCCTCTAGAAACCATAGTGTTTCTTCCTTTTAATAAGATATATACAATGACGTATTGAAGTCCCCCGCTAAACACCACACTTCTTGCCTAAAGGTATTCCTCATGGAGGTTAGAGAGTCCCACAATAATCTCTTGCTTGGACCAAAATTTGGGGCATAGATATTAGATATAACCCATCTTTTATTGTTTTCTTAGATTAAAAAATAATATTAATAACCTTGTTCAATGAAGAAATAACATATCCTTCCAACTTGCCAACATTCTAGAGGCAAAGGAGACCTCTAGAGGAGCCTGAATCTGGGATAGCAGCAAAATGGGCTTCTTTCGAGATCATTTTTCTAACATCTAAAATTTGACCATCAATATTGGTTTCTTGAAGGAATAAGATATCCGATAAAACTTCCTTTTGGAGGGAGGCAACTACCATTTGTTTAGAGATCCCATTCAAGCCCATTATATTCTAGGAAAGGCACTTCATTTACGATTTTTGGGGTCAGGCTTCTTACCCCCAAAGATCTCTTGATTTTTTGGTAAAAGGACTCCAACTTTAATTACCTTACACCTAGGTCCTTACCTTCCTCAATATTTAGCAGTGCTTAAGACCCATTGGTAATCTTAGAATCTATTTCTCTCTTCCTTAGAGTTTTGTTTAGGGGATTTCCCATATTTTGCTTGATTTCCACATCTACACATCCCTTTCTTTACTTACAAATTATTGATAGCCATAAAGTACGTGGATTTTATAACAAATATAACCATATCCTTTTGTGTAACTAGCATGGTATCTACATGATTTGTAATAAACAAATTATTTGGATCCTTTACTATTTTTCCATTATTGTATTATATGTTTATAATGCTTTAAATTTGTATGGCAATTTAATATTATTAGTTAGATTATACTGCTTCTACTTTTTTAAATGGAGTTTTTTTTTATTGAATTTTGAACATTGTTCACATTTGATTCGTAAATCCACAAAAACACTTGTAATAGGATAAGTTTGTTTATGTCTCATATTCCATTCAAAATTCCACAACCTTTTAAAACTTGCAATTTTAGTTTTTTTTTTTTTTTAAGTAAAGAGCCTTCATGAATAGCTTGGTTATTAACATCTTCATTAATTTCTACTTCCTCATGTGTATTATTGCCAGTCTTAAAAACAGATGGTTGTGCAATTTATAATTTTCTTTGAAATGTTTCTATAATTTTTAATTGTTTGTTTCTTCTTTTGGTCAATTATGCAATTTATGATTTTCCTTGATATGCCTCTTCAATGTTTAATTATTTTCCATCTTCTTTTGGTGGACGCAATCGAGACATTAGGCTTTAAAATTTTCTACTAGTAGCAAAATAGTATAACTTAGGCTAAAATTTTTGATTAAACATAAAATTAAGAATACATTTTGAAACTACAAATTAAAATGTATATTTCAATAAACTAAAGTGATTGTCTTGACAAATGTGTTGTAGATAGAATCATGAAATATAGAATGAAAAATATTGAAATTGCATACAATGTTCCAAGCTTGAAACAAAAGCTTGTATGCATAGATATAATATATTGACACTCATTTTTCACTTTGAATGCAATAAAAATTCAACAATATCTTAGTAGTTTTTCAATAATTGAATTTATTTCATTTTCTAAAACAAATTATGGACAAAATATATTATTGGTCAAACTAAATGACTCAAATTCCATCCCAATAGGACTCATAGGATATTCCTTATTAAAGAAAATTCTATACACTCAATTTCTACAAAGATGATTCTATACATATTAGGAATATATGAGAAATATTTAGATATAGTATATACTCTTTGATGTTGGCTTATTAATTTCCTTCATATGTAATATATGATATATTTTTATGCATTAGTTTCACACATGAATTTGATAATGAGGAAAAGTATTGTTACTTTATCTTTTAACTTGTCCAAAGTGTAAAATCACGATATTATGGCACAATTTTAGTTTATTTATGTTATTAGTTTCTTGAAAATGAAGTATGCTCAACTTAACAAGAAATAAGTGTTACTTTGGTTGAGAATTAGAGGAAGGTATAAATTGACAAAAAAATTGTAAGTATAGAATAGGAATAAAATTTTTGTTTTTAAAAAATAGTAGATATATTAAATTATGTATTTTAGTAGAGGTTGTACTTATTTTTTAAATTTTTTTATAAGGACAAGCTAAGTGCGATCCATAAATAATTGCACATAACATGAGTATTTAAATAAAATATTATGTGAATATGTCTTCTATAAAGCAAGATATGTTTTTCGTAATTTTGTTGTTAATACTTTGATTATTATTCATTTTCAACTCAAGGAATATAAATTTTTAGATAAACATTATTAAATTTTTATATAGAATGAAAATAGATACAAATATCTAGAGCAAGGATATGATTTATATTTTTTTTTGTGTTTTTTTTTTGTATTAGCCTAAAATTAAACTTTATTTTTGCTTTTAGATGTACCTTTAATAATCAATAAATAAAAAACATTGACTGTAATAAAAACCATAAAAAAATTATATTTTTATAATCTATGTTTTAATATCTATTTACACATCAATTTTAATGTAAAGTGATATGTGGCTCTCCTACCATTTTTTCAATCTCGTCGTGGTATTCACCAAGGGGATCCTCTTTCCCCATTCCTTTTCATAATCATGGTGGAAGCCCTAGGAAGGTCCCTAGCTTTGAACCCGACAATAGAAGGTCTAACTCCTGGTTTATCTTGTAGATAATTTTCCATCTTTTTTTTTAGACGATACCCTGCTTTCCAGTTTTACCTGTGTGCTCAGGGTGAGAGAAATTAAAGATTTTTTGGTGTGATATGAGAGAACTGCGGGCTAGAAAATCAATTTTATTAAGATTAAATTATATTTTTTAATACTTCGATTGATTGCCAAAAAAAATAGCTAATATCTTGGGCTACTGTATTTCCTCCTTTTTTGTAGTCTACCTTGACCTTTCACTGTTTACAGGTAGGGTTTGGAATTCTCTTTAGTCTTCAGTCATCGAAATACTGCAATGAAAGTTGGAAAGGAGCATTGCCAAGTCAGGTTGGGAAATTTGTTCTTGTGTAGAGCACTCTCTAAAGCATCTCGATTTATTTCATGTCACTCTTTAGCCTTCCTAGAAAGATCATTGCCAAATTTAAAAGTATCTTCAAATCCTTCTTATGGGCTGGTTCGGAGATGAAATGTAAGTTCCATTTAGCTTCATGGGAGTAGGTTTATCACCAAAAGTACATTGGTCTAGGTTTAAAAAGAGTCAAGCAGATGAATAAGGCCTTAGTTGCTAAGTTGGGGTGGAAAGTCACGTCTAATGAAGCGGTGGAGTGGGTGAAGATACTCAAGGCGAAATACAATTTTGTTAATTTTCTCTTAGATCCACTTCTTGAAGGAGGTTATCCGTTCTAGAAAATCCTTGTAAAATCTAGTCTTCCTTTGTAGTAGTAGCAGGTGGATTATTGGTAATGAAAATTCTGTGGAATTTTGAAACGATCCATGGTTGGGAGAAAAGCCCCTTTCTTCTGACTAGATATTTCGTATTCTCGAGCCAGTCACCCATGTCTTGGGCTGTGTTAAAGTTGTTAATTTTTTTATTCATGTGAATGGTCATAAATCTTGGTTTCAACTCCCAACAACAATTGGATATTTGGATATCCAATAGGCTTGGTCTCTTGTTGCTAAGGAATTATAGTTTCAGGTTCTTCAATCTGAAGATGTCAAAGACAAGATCATTTGGGTTGGTGATAATGAGGGAGGCTACACTATCAAAGCGATGTATAATTTGCTTGATCCTGATGCTCCGTGTTTGTTTATGGTAAGGAGAATGTGGTTTAAAGGACTAACTCCTAAAATCAATAGTTTTTTGGTTAACCAGCTTTAATAATATTCTTTCCATTGAGAATCTGTTTAAGAGAGGTATGCAAATTGTTAATATATGCTACTTGTGTAAAGTTGATTGGGAGTCATCTACTTGTTTGTTTCTCTTATGTCCCTTATTTCATGATGTTTTTGTTTACATTTTGGATAAGTTGGGGGTGAAATGGGTGTTGCCTAATTCCTTGGAAAAATTTATTTTGCAATGGACCTCCCCTTTAATGCCCCTCGTCTCAAGTGCCTGTGGATCTTCCTCCTACTACATATTTTTTGGGGTGTTTGGAAAGAACAAAATGCTAGGGCTTTTAAAAACTACAAAAGAGATACCCTTAGAATAGGTCTCAAAATTTTATGAAGTTCAATTGAAAATATTACCAATGCATTTATTGATCTGAGGAGAAATTACCTAAAGAGTTATCCTATTGAAGTTCTATTGGAAGCTAAGCTAGGATTTTTGAGGTTTTATGCTGGATCTCCTATGACGAATACAAGGAATAACATGATATGGTCGCTCTCCCATTGGTTGGATCAAATTGAACTTTGATGGGGCATCAAAAGGAAATCCTGGGATTGTTGGGGTGGGTGGCATCATTAGGAACATGTGCAAAGTTATTGCAACATATTGTGAGCATTTATCATCCTTAACTTCCCACTTCACAGAGGCTCGAGATGATTTCCAAGGCATTAAAATCTTGGTTGATTTGAGATATCCAAATGCTGAGATTGAAGGGGACTTGAAGAATGTGATTAATATTCTTAATTCCACTGTTGATCTGAGCTAGAAATTCATAAATATGATGTGGGAGTTAAGAAGGTACCTCCAAGGTCTAAATCAATTTGGTGTATCACATATTCTGAGGGAGGGTAACTCGCTTGCTGATTGTTTGGCCAATATTGAAACCAACCTTCTTGGATTTAAAGTGTGGAGAAATAACTTCACAATGGATATCCTAAATCTTCTTAATGTAGAACTCTCTTAAAGTCTGTCAGGAATCCAATCAATAACATTTCATTATGTTACATTACCTTTATTTTGAAAGTGTTGGTACTTATGGTAATTCAAATTGTTAGAATATCACACCCTATGATTACGATGTTCATCTTGTCCTCTACTTTTACTGTTTTGTTTGTGGATCCACCTTCTTATTTTTTGTGCTAGCAATATTTCCATGTGGGATTTATGTTTATCTTTTGTGTCCTTTCCTCTAAGCTACGGTGGTTGTTTTGCACAACTTTTTTTATGGTCTATCTCCCATGGGGGAGTTGATGTAAAAGGTTTAGAGATTCCTTTCAAACCATCCTTTCCTAATAATACCAAAAAAAATGTTAAGTGATATGATTTAGTTAATACGAGATCTCCAAAGTATTGTTAGTAACATTATCAACACAAAAGTTGATATATATATATATATATATATATATATATATATATATATATAAATTTTATAAGTTTACAGGTTTACATTTTAAACCAAGTAACAAAACTTATCTATTGATGATAGAGTAATTTTTTGAGCTACATCAATAGGTACAAAAGAAACCCTTAAATAATTAAAGCAAGAACTAAAGCGTAATATATAGATCTCAATATTTTGTTTACAAATAAAAATTTACTCCATTTAAAGAAAAAAGGTTCAATTATTGATTTCTTCTCGATATGCAAGCTATTTGAATTCAAGCTAATAAATATGATATGTTTCTTGATCACAATCAAGTGCATGTAGTGAGAAGTCACTATCTTGGAAAAATTACAATTTTGGAAGGTTATAAAATAGTGGAATTAGTCAATCAATACCTTCCAGAACCCCTTAAATTTTGCTAATTCAAGGGCAAGGACCAATTTAATTTACAAAGGATGATTTATTTCAGAAGTAATCTACTAACAAGATGATGTAATTAGTTTTTAGTAGTAAAGCACTAGAAAAACATTGGCAACATGCTAGAAAAATGAAAAAATTTAATCATCTCATAGAGCAAATCACTCATGAATCAATGGAGGGGTAAAAAGATAAGGATGGATCCCAAGAAAGATATTTGGAAAGCAACATTTTGGCATGTAGTAGCACCATAACTAATTTTAGAAGCCTTCTAAGATCTTTAAGGGCATAATTAGAGGTATGTAACATTTGGAGGTACATCATTGTAGTAGAGATACCCCAAAATCTTTACTTTTACTAGAGTAATATTTTCTCATCCAAGGTAACTTAGAGGTAAAATTTTCGATAAATATAAGCCATGGGATCTATTGTAGTCATAATTTTTTCTTGTGATAAGGACCACTTATGATGTAATAGTTAGGTTAGGCTTAATTTATTTTCTTAGGCTTAATTCATTTCTTTTCCTATATAACATGAAGCTTCTACAACTCACAATTAGCTCTAGTTTGTTGGGGTGCTTCTATATATTAGACCGTTAACATCTAAGTGTAGTTTATTAGTTTGTTATGATGCTAGCTAGCTATCTTATCAGCTTATCCAAATTTAGCTAGTTTGTTAGTGTTTGTTGTGCATGTTTATTTAAGCACTTCAATAAATACAAATTGTAGTTTTGGGATTGATTCTACATCACCAAGAGAAATTTAAAGCTACACTTTGTGAGACCCATATCGTGCTCTTCTAATTCATGAGATTTATAATAAATTAATGTCTTTTGCTATTTATTAGTGGTATTTCCATCTTGGACTATGGAATGCATGGTGATTATGACACAAAACTTTTATTGATCTTATTATTCCTCTCATAATCTCAACTCATATGAATGGGAATACATTATTGTTATTCATATTTATCATTTGTTGATTTATCACACACTCTCATTTCTATGGTTTTACCACATTTACTTTCAATCCCTCACACCCTACATAATTTTCTTTCATGTATTTTAATTTTTGCATTTACTTCCCACATTTAATTTCATGCAATTAGATTAGATTAGTATAGAATTTAGAAAGGGCAATGGGGAGCTAGCTTAAATTTTAAGGTTAGGCCCTAAAACCTTCCATACAACTTTGTTTACATCAAAATTATGGGTCTGTAAGAAGTCACACATTTCCACAATTTAAAAGGGATTTAAAATTAAATTTAAATTTGTTGATATGGTTATATTAAAATAGACTTGAAATAAATCAAAATTATTAAGTGAAAGGACTATATATTCTTAGTACTATTTAAACATAACGTATAAGAATAAAAATGTATATTTAGTGGATGTTTAAGTACCTGCAAAAGAATATGGAGATATGCCTTTATTAGGACTAAATAAATTCCTCTGCTAGGAAAACTTACTGCCTATCATTTTCATCCTTTCACCATAGGGAAATGACAATCATGATTATTTCACTAGGTTACATTATATATAATGAATTTTAAAATCTTTAATTTATAAATTTGAGTACAAAATTCACATAAGATGTCTATGTAAGCATAATCTATTATAGTTTATATGTACTCATTTGATATGACTAAAATGATAAGGAAATTAAAACATATGGAGGGAGACATTATCAATTTGGTATTGTAGACACCCAAATTTGAGAACATTATCAAATATTTAAAACTTACCAATATCTACTTCATCTAGCCAATCAAACATCTTAATCAAATCAAGCATCTAAAGACCAAACTTAGGGGTATTTATTGCTCCAAAGCAAATCATCATACCTAAGGTTAGCATCAATGATGCTACTAACTACCTAGTAGCACTTTTGCTAAAATATCAAAATTTATATTTTCCCACCCAATTAGCTAGACAAGGATCAATTTATCATTAGTGTTGGCATTCTTAGCATTCCAATGCTCATGAGGCCAACACTATTGATTGTCAAAATATGAAAAAAGAAATGCAGGTAGTTTATAGGTGTCATCTACCTGCAAAATTTATACCTAACTATCCTAATTATGTCTACCATATTATAGCACCTTGATTGGTAATCAAATCCATAATATTTCACTTTTGCCTCCCATATAATCCTTCATCCCTCCTTGTGTGTCAACTTTCCCTCAATCAGCCTGATCATCTCCATGTAAGGTTGTTGCCTCTATAACTTACCATTTTTAGTAGATCTTCTAGAGTATCCTCCAAGGAAGCCATATATTTCTATAAAGTGATCCCTTAGGGGAGCCTAATCCATTATCTCTTACAATAGTAAAACTCTATCAAATCTAAAAATAAATATTATCATATAGCCCTATCAAGTCAATATCATTTTTTAAAGCAATTAAACTATGTTCAATTCTATACTCATATTTTTTGCACAAAAAGATGTCACTCCTTCCACTCTTCACATGCACATGTGCATCTCATTAAATTTCTATTGTCATCTATATGAAAGGTGGAGGTCATATACAACGAGGCCTAGATTTAACACAAGCTACCTACCCATGACTATTATGTTGTGATATTCAACCCCTTTGATTTTGTATCTAATCATTAGCTTTATTTTATGTTTTATCATAATCTTATTTTCATCTATGTAGTCAACTAGTTTTTGCACATAAATTCATGTCTTTTGTAATCAAAATAACGAGTAGTTTGTCTTTATCAAGTCCCTATACCTTATCAATGAGGGATTTTCATTGGTTGTTAGATCATCATGGTTTATTTATCTTAAAAACCCACTTGGCTATGTCTAAAGGTAAAAACATCATATAACTATAGTCCTCATAGTACTACCACACTCAAGTTTTGTCATAGTAGATATTGTAATCCTTATAATCAATATTATGCCCATAAATAGCAAAAGCACTACCCATGGTCAAAAGCACCACTAAAATTACTGCTTGGCAGTGGTGCTTCTATTTTCTATGTAGATAACCGATATATTTAGATTGTAATTTTACTCCACTTGATCTTTGTATATAGGGATTTCATGTTAGGAAAGGGAGTAATAACTCTCCACCAAATTAGGTAGACCCCTTTGTATTTAATATTGTCATTTTCTATTTATTTTGTAGTTTTTCTATTGAAGTAGGGAGTGTTAGAAAACCAAATGGTAAGTGCAAATTATCAAACCATAATCATTACAATTAACATTAGAAAATAGGACTTATATAGGTTACATTGGGAATAATATCCTACTATTATCTCTAACCTACGCGCTATCAAAGATAAGCGTAAATTCCAACTAACCTAGGATATTTAGGTATTAAACTAAGTAACCATTAGATATTTGAAACAATAAATATCTACATGGTAAGTGGTAAAAATTAAATGTAATAATCTAGCTAGTATAATGCAGTATACTACTATTTTACCTAGTGGAGTAAAAGGGTAAATATCCAAAAGAATGGAATATTACTCTAAAATCCCCCCTTATTACATTATTTTGGTAATGTGTATAACTGCCCCAATATAGTGAAAAAGATGCTGAATTGCTGGTTTGGTTCTTGCTCTGTCACAGTGCTTTGGCTGCTCCTAAGAAAAAAGTGGGTCATTCCTCACTTTGTCTTCACATCAATGAATGTCCTTATTGTAATCTTGTCATCCAACCGAATTGCATGGGTAACCAACCGCTGCAATCGCTAGGTGTAGTAGAGTAGATCACTTCATACGAGGTTCATTCGGTTACAATATGAGTTTTACAAATTTTTTTGATAAGGTAGCTAAGGTGTCGGTCGTTGCCAAAAATGCACCCTTATAAGTTCCCCCCCCTTGTTGCAAAAAACATGTAATAATTTTTTTGAAAGAAGTGTGACTAAGGTGTCAGTCGCTGCCGAAAATGCACCCTTATAAGTCTTATTTCCTTTTTATAAAAAAATTATGTAAATTAAGAAAATAAATGTTTATCCCCCCTTAATTGCAAAATATGTGCAATCTTTTGAAGCATTGTGAAGGTTTTTACAAAGATTACCTCCTAGGAAAATTTTACACCAGAAAATTCCCTCATTTTGTTACAAGTACTTCAAACAATGAGAGTTTTCTATTTATGAAGCCTAAAAGAGATACAATCAACCCCTTTATTTATAGTACTTCAAACAAAAACTTATGATATTTATGAAGCCTTAAAAAAGAGAGAGAGGAAATGGTGCTTTCTGAAGGTGACCAATTTTCTTTCCCTCTACAATACTGTCTTAGCCAAGAGTCCTCTATGTGCTTTTTTGAAACCAAAATTAGAATCGAACTAGACACTTCACTAGCAATATTGCCTTTGTTTTGCTTCTATGATGTGCCTTTGCCTTTATTGTTTTGCTTGTTTTTAAACCAACATCGATTGGTTTCATGGTTATCCTTTTTACAATGCGAGCAAAACCTCTTTTGAGTTTTCTTTCCCTTACCTTTTGAAGATGATCCTCCATTTTGAAAGTTTCCTTTCTTCTTATCACCCTGATTGTTTGAGTAAAGTGCATTTTTGACACTTCATTGCTTTGTAGTTGATTTTCTTCCTCTATTTGAAGCAAATTGACTAACTCCACAAAGGTGACTGATATTTGTGATACATTAAGGGATGTAATCAACATTTTGTAGGATTCAGGAAGAGCCCTCAAAATTATTGAAGTCATAATAGTATCTTCTACTTTGGCTCCTAAAGCATTGAGCTTAGACTTCAGTTCGAACACTCTATAGAGGAAGAGTTCTACTAATTCACCTGACTTCATATGGAGTGTATGAAGTTGTGTTTGAAGGTTTAGAATAGTTGATTGATTCTAACATTCAAAAATGGTACAAAGAGCATTCCATGCCTCTTTACCAGTTTTAGCTTCACTTATGTGAGGCTAGATCTCATCAGCAGTAGCTAGGAGGATCAACATAAGAAGACGATTGTTATTTTTATCCCATGATTTTTGATCTACTCCTGGTGATGCGGGTCTTGATTTAGTGCCATCAACTAAATCCCACATTTCCTCTACAGTCAGGATGGCTTTCATCTTAGTTTTCCATGCTAAATAGTTAGGACCTTTAAGCAATTGTGTATCATTTAAGTATTTGTTGATAGTTGCCATGATGAAGGTCCTAGTATTTGTACTAAGATGATCTTTCTTTCACTCTTAAGTGATATTTAATGGCACCTGCCTGAAAATCCTCTTGAAGAGGAATAATCAGTTTGAGGAAATTAAGCCAAACAAATAAGAGTAAATTAGGGGTCTTTTTTTTTAGGAGAGAATATCAAGTGAAATTGGCTTTAAACCTGTTCAATGGTTGACACAAGTTATTATGAAGTTTTGGGGTTTGAGTGTTCTTGATTTATGACTTATAATTGCAAAAAGAAATAATGCAATAATCAAACAAGAATGCCCATAAAATTCTTATCACATAGGTGTCAGATGCAACCGAAAATGCATATAATTTACCAATGAAGGTGTCGAGTAAAATCGAAAATGCACCTTTTAATTTTTACAACAAAATATAAATGTGTGTTGTGCAAAAAATTGATATTTTTTTTGTCTCCTCCTTGTCTTACAATTTTGCAAATAATGTGACAATAAATAATTGCCTATATTTTATGATTTTGCAAAATAAACAAGTTTGATTTGTTTTAAGTGCTCCTCACTTTTGTGTTACAATTTTGCAAAGAAGATCAATTTATTGTCTTCCCCCCTTGATTTGCAAAATTAACAAAACTAGCACTCCTTCCAAGACAAGTCGACACATGACCCGCATTTGAAAGGCTTCCAAAACCAGTCGATACATGACTTGGTTGTGATGGACCCAAAGTCTTCAAATTCTTCTCAATTTTGCAAAAAAATAATGTGCAATTTTATGTATTATATCCCCCCTTGGAGAAAACAAATGCACACTTTACCTTTGAATTTTACAAAATTTTCAGTCTCCTTGTTTTCCAATTTTGCAATAAAGAATCAAATGTGTTTGATTTTGTCCCCTTTCATGTTTGCAAAATTAACAAGTTTGAGAAGAATATAGGGATTTCTTAATTTGCAATATAAAATTAGGTACTCTTGTATGTATTATATTCCCATTTGGAGAAAACAAAATCTCCTTCTTAATTTGAAAATTGCAAAAAAAAAAAAACTTTTTTTTTTTAATTTGCAAAATTTAAAAATAAAGTTTAATGAAAAATATTTTAATGAATAATAAAAATATAATTGTTTGTTTAAAAATCAATTTAAATAAAAAATTGATTAAAAAACTTTAATTATATTCAAATTATTTAAAAAAAATATTAATAAAAAAACTTTAATTAAAAAAATGCATAATAAAAAAAATAACCTTGGCCTTGATTGCTCCTTGGAGCAAAAAAAGAATGCCCCTGATGAAGGTCGAACTCCCAAAATGACCAGTCGGGCTATCCAGCCTGACGTGTTTCAAAAGGGTAAGCCTTCTATTAGAAGACTTTATCTGCCCTTGGCACGCTTTGAGTGCACGTCCTTGTGCACTCAACTGCACAAGAGAAAAGCCTTTAAAGGCTTTTGTGGGATTAATCCCACATGTGCTGTGAAGCGCATTAAGAAGGATATACAAATAAGAATCCTCCACCCTTCAAGTGATTGCATTTGGGAAATCACATGACTACTTTTGCCGCTCAACCCGATGAATGAGAATGTGCCATGCAGAAAGTTCACCTCCCATGTTTGTTCCAGTGAAATATTGCCATGTCAGCAGTTTAACACATCACGCACAGCTCGGATCACCTCATGCTATGTGTTGCCATGTTAGTATATCCAGTCAACCATGTACCGCATGTCACCACGTTAGCAAATCTAGTCAGCATCGTGCTGCATGTCACCTCATCTCTGGCTATGTATTACCATGTCAACAAATCCTATTCCTTAGGATTCGTGCTATCCAGATCAGCTACCTCAGATCAGATTTTCAAGATGATGTCAATAGATTACCTCGGTCTACAGGTCTCACTCTTCAGGATCCGTGCCTCTGTAGGCTGCTTCGAAAATATGTTGATGTCAACCTTGATCTATAGGTCTTGCTTCTCAAGATCCAAGCGCCTTAGGATGCGTGCAGAGGTAGGAGTGCAATGCCTTAAGATGCGTGCTGGTTCAGTTACGAGGTTCCTCGTGCGGTACTTTTAGCTCTAATACCAATGTTAGAAAATGAAACGGTAAGTGCAAATTATCAAACCATAATCATTGCAATTAACATTAGAAAATAAGACTTATATAGATTACATTGAGAATAATATCCCACTATTCTCTCTAACCTACACGCTATCAAAGATAAGCACAAATGCCAACTAACCTAGGATATTTAGGTATTAACCTAGGTAACCATTAGATATTTGAAACAGTAAATATCTACATGGTAAGTGGTAAAAAGTAAATGTAATAATATAGCTAGTATAATGCAATATACTACTATTTTACCTAGTGGAGTAAAAGGGCAAATATCCCAAAGAATGGAATATTACTCTAATAGGGAGGTATGAACAAAAGTACCACCAACCATCAAAAGCATTGGCAATTCTTTTGCAATAGGTAACACTTCTACATTTGAGGTAGACTAGGTTATAATATCCCTTTCTATAGATCTTATCAGTATTAGACTCAATTTGGTTGGTATTTATTATTTGTACTATTGTTTGATTAATCTATTTTCTATTTTCTTACATTTCATTAAGGAAAATAAAAGGAATAGGAGGTCTAATCATATCATCTTAAAGGACCATTCATTTTAGATTCTATCATTATCATAACCTAGTCCATAGACTAATCATTGCATTATCATTCAAAATTAAATTACATTTAGAAAATTATACTTCTTTTCTTGCATTTTTTCTTATACCTATGCTTCTAACATATATAAAAAAACATCTTCATTTATCATCAAAAATCTAAAATAATATAGTCATAGGCTTATTTATTGCATTTTATTTGGTTGTATTTATAGCTAGATAGTGTCGTATTGAGGTTTGAGAGTCATAAGAATATATTAGGAAAAATATAGAATTTTCAAATTTAATCAACAAAATATTAGACTAGGTTTAAAACTTCATGCATTCCTGAAGTGAGACACCATGGATCTAATAGCCTATGAAGATAAGGGAGCCAACACACCTAGTCCCACTGATCAATCATAGGCCCTCCTTGATTTCCTTGTCTCACATTTTAGTGGACCTGATATGAGCACCACACTGGATCAGAAGATTTTGCTTTGACCAATCCAAATTTTAATCAAACATAAAAATCTAGTAAACTTTAATTAAGACCATTAATATTATCCTCTTAATTAGATCACATTGATCATATATAATAAAACATAATAGATTTCTAGTCATACAAGGATCTTCTCAATCCTCTGATTAACCATAGTATGAAATGTTAGGTTATATTGGGTATATAGTGAGCTTAGTTGCCAATTGCCCACATAGAGTCTCATGCATACTTACACTTAGTAGGGAGTATATTGTAGCGGGCTAGTGGGCATCATAAGGAGGATAATTTTTACCCCTCACGTACTATCTTATCCACATATCCAAGCAATCACTTCCATATATTATTGGATTTCTAGGTATCAAAATTATCTCATGAACCAATGAGTATATAAAGAGGGCTTAGGTATATCAAAGGGAGGCCTCTGAAGTATATTACTCAAACTATGTATGTCAAGGGAAGGAAATATGACATAAAACATATTATATTTCTTCTCTTAAACAATGTTATAAACCATTAAAATATTAAATAACCCTCTCTTCTATCCTAATACAAAACCCATGGATGAGAAATGCTACATGACCTATAGTATTACTCATTAGCTAACTAGTAATCCTAACCCCCCCATGAAGGGCCAATATAAATATCTTAGCCTTGGGAACTCTACATTTAACCAAGAAGAGAAATCCCCATCACCTTGAGGTTCCTTAAGCCCAACCTAAAGGAGGATGAAATATTGGTCTACAACCTACATCCAATATGTCTCACTTCTTACAAAAGTATAAGGGAGACATAGAGACCTTTCTAAAAGAGGGTAATGAAATCCAATGAATATCTATAGGGAATGATTCATTATTTGATAACCCTTAACAACCTAACTTTAACACTTTGTAGTTAAATCAATTGGACCCATTATTTGGGTCCATTAATATGAATCTTAATGGTCAACCTTGTATTTTATTGATTCAAACCCACCTTTCCTCACAACATTGATGAATTATAGGGGATAAGCTATTCCACCTATATTGGTGCATCGTGCATATTTATCTACCATTGATGAATAATTATAGGATAGTGCTAACTACCCTACATCTCAATAATTAGGTACAAGATGCACTCTCAATCTAAGTATTCCTCCAAATGTATAGATCTTAAATCCTAATCCCAATCTATCCTATGTATCCCATTCTAATCCCATAAGTATTGGACTAGGGCTAAGGTATAACTCTAACCCAATAATCTCTCATCCTTAATCTACCAACCAAGTCAACTCTCTAACTCAAGAATCTTGGGGATAAACTATATGATGCCAACTTTGACATCATATTTCCAATTGTACCAACTTCTATCATACTTCAATTATCAACAAGTCTCTTTTATCTCTCAACATATACCTCTCATTCTATCATCATTGTCCAAATCTCGTTCTCTTGAATTTCAAGCTCTAAATACCTAATTAGAGCAATTGAAACAACACATAATTGTTATCCAAGGGTCATATTCTAGTCAAAAGTACTTTTATTATGACTTATGCAACTAACCCTTAAATCCCTTTGTAGCTATCCATATCTCTCCTCCCATCTTTAAAACCACTAAATTTCAAATATACAAGGGGAAAGAGGATCCCATAAACCATATTAGGTTGTTTCAAACTACCTACAGTGATATTTCATATAACAAAATGTTGTTATCAAAGATATTCCATAAGAGCCTATAATGACCCCAAAAATCTAACTAGATAATTTTTTTTATACAAACATATACTTTATAGGGATTTACATATCCCTAACCAGTATATACCATTCTTAGAGGTTATCTAATACCTAATATAATGTTTTAAGTTGTCCATATCATACCTATCATGAGTCAACTTATTCTCTTTCTTAATCTATCAAAAGGATACACCCATCCCTATACCATACATAAGCCTGTTTGTGTAGGTATACTAAGCGTATTGCAAATAAGCTATTAGTCTCATACCACAGATAAGATAACTTATCTATTTTTTCTTATCAAAAGAGTACACCCATCACTCCACCATATATAAGGTTGTCTATGTAGGTGCACTAAGCATAACACAAAGTAAGCTATCAGTCTCATCCCTAAAATGAGCTAAATTTCTCCTTTCACCACTCCTAGTGATAACCAAGTTTGTTTAAATCTACTTGATGCTTTGCAAATATATCTAGTTTAGGTTTTAGAAGAAATATTTAAATCAAGGTTATCCAATTTTTCTTCCTAAGGGATACCATAATCCCTTAGGTTTATTTCTCTACTTCTAACACATAAGCATGATCATATTTAGATATCAATTCTAATCATCTAACTACCTCAAATCATTAATATCTTCTAATATTTCTTTCCTTAGAAGAATATGATTAACTCTACCTACTTAAATAGGCATTGGATAACATCTATGATAACATTAAAGAAGGTACATAAATAAGATGTCATTATCTATTTAAAAAATTAACAAAATAGTACTAACAAAATAGTACAATTTATGAAACTACGACCTCATAGATTCTTTATAAATACAAGTAAGGGATACATATTTTCTTTATATATTAAATCATTACATAACCCAAGTATCGTAGAAGTACTTATACACTTTAAAAGAATAAAGCCTTACAACATTATTCAACTAGGAGATTGCTCAACGAGAGTCTACTCCATAATATGTTTTTCCATAACAAGTTTTCACAACATATATCAAAGGTAAATGTCTCAGATCTAAGTTTCCTGCTTGGTCCTTCTTGCTTTTCCATCTCTTAATTGATGGTGGTAGGGGATCAAGATGGCTCATGGATATTATGAAGCATGCAATTGAATGCATCTACTAAATGACTTATGGAAATAGTTGCATTTATAATTTGGATGCCAAATTACAACTATACAAACTACTCAATGCATTTATCATAAATTATTCACTCAAACAATTAGAGGAAAACTCCATAATTTCCCACATCCATTCTTTATCTCATTATAAAAGGAGAGTCACTTTATCCTTTAGGAATGAAAGTCATTGGTTATTTATTAAGCATAGAGTAATTCAAAAAACCTCCCTTTAATCAATCAAAGGTCCATGCCTGGGTAGGATCTTGTGGCCTGTGGAGGTCGTCAGACTTGCTGATCCATTTTCTAGGATCTGTGCGGGACGCTGCTTCCTGGAATGCCTTCCCGGGCCATCCTTGGGTGGGATCCTACTTTTTTTTTTTAGCTGTTCCCACTTTCCTGTAGCAGTTTTTGGTTTTCTTGGGTGGGATTCTAGTTTTTTCTATTTTCTAGTGTTAGTCCCAACCCTACTTGGGTGGGATGACCCATCCCAGTTTGAATGGCAATTTTCTTTAATCCATCTACCTCTCGCGGGATATATTTTATTTCCAGGTGGCTTTGACTTCCGATTTCTCCTTGATGAGGTTTTGGTTTCTGATTTTCCCCTTAGGCAGGATTTAATTTTTTTTTTTTTCTTGCTTGAGTGGGATTTTTTAAATCTCCTGCTTTGGGCAGGATTTTTAAATTTTTTTTCCCTAGGCAGGTTTTTTAGATTTCCTACTTTGGGTAGGATTTTAATGTTTCTTTAAAAAATACCTGCCCTTTGGCCTTCTGATTGGTCTATTGACCTTGTGTAAAAAGGTTTTGGGGCCCCTTTCAAAATTCACTTTTAATGAATTTTTACCAATAAGAAAAAATCAAAGGTCCATGCTTTTTAACATACAAAACCATTTTTTAATCAATTAAGGTCCCATACCCTTAACCAATTAAGTACTTATACAACAATCATTTCTTTAATCAATTAAGGTCCCATACCCTTAACCAATTAAATACTCATACACCAATCATTTCTTTAGTCAATGAAGGTCCCATACCTTGCAACCAATTAAATACTCATACAACAATAATTTTTTTAATAAATTAATGTCCCATACCCATAACCAATTAAATACTTGTATAACAATCATTTATTTAGTCACTTAAGGTCCCTTACCCCTAACCAATTAAATACTCATACAACAATCATTTCTTTAATCAAATTAAGGTCCCATATCCCTAACCAATTAAATACTCATACAATAATCATTTCTTTAGTCAATTAAGGTCCCATATCCTTAACCAATTAAATACTCATACAACAATCATTTCTTTAATCAATTAAGGTCCCATACCCCTAACTAATTAAATACTCATATAATAATCATTTCTTTAATCAATTAAGGTTTTATACCCTTAATCAATGAAATACTTATAAACAATTATTTCCTTTAATCCCAATGAAATATCATTTTTCATTTAATATAATTTAATAATTATTTTTTCAATTTAAATAAACTAAACATCCTTCCTTATTTTAATTAAACTAAACACCCTTATTTAAATTTAAATAAAGTAAACTTCATTCTTTTCATCGACTAAAATAAACTTCCTTATTCAAAGGGTCTATCTAAAGTTGACGAAACAAAAGGGGGTTTTAAACATAATTCAACTGGATCATTGATCCATAGAATCAGCTGAACCCAGTACCAATCAATAACAATAGTTAAACCAGATGATCAACAACATACAAGTCTACAATAGCCCTAAACAACAGTGACAAATCAACTAGCTACATTGAAAACTAGCATAACAACCCCCACCAAACAATGGCGTACATGACCATTTCTTGGTGGTCATAAGCATAAGGGGGATTTTTACCTTAAGAAATGCAACGACTCCTCCATACAAGTCATGTGGGATTAATTGAAAAACCACCAAAAAAAGAGTTTAAAACCCCTAAATAGTCGATGCTTAGATGGTAGATGAGAGCAATCCTATCCGTCCACATGGTGACAAAAGGCAATGGGGGGTCGGTGGTCCTAGCAATAGTCAACTCAACTAGGTATCACTGAAACATAGAGCCAATCAACCAATGCTTAGGAAACCCCGCTCGGTGGCACCCTAGACCATTGAGTGGTGGTCATCAAACCTAGGGGGTGTTCATCTTGCTAAGGTTAAAAATACCCCCACATCCATGATGTGGGATTAATATTAAGAAGACTATAATGACCTTACTTTACCATGCTACATCAAGCGGGGATTCATCGTGCCTCGACACCATGAAACAATATTGGGTGGTAAAATTATAAGGATCCCAAAGTATAACTTTAGGAGAGATAGGAGGATAGCAATGGTAAGTTTATTCATATGACACTGCCTGGTTTTGGCCTTAAAGCGATAGTTAAATACTTTCACATGCTTATTTGAAGCTTACCTTTCCATGAAAAATCTTCATATGAGATCAACAGAACAACCATTGCTAAGCATCCCTTGCAACCTGAAGTACGTCAACACTAGCATGAAGGATAGAGCAGAGAAGGAAAATTAGGTTTAAGTTTTCTAACAAAAAGGTAAGGTATGAAACACTTTATTTGGGGTGTCAATTCTTCCAACAAAACCTTTGATGAAAAGGGGTAAAGCTCCATAAAATCAACTCAAAACAGAGCAAGGAGCGGTAGACTCAAGGCAGATAAAACAAATATTTAAATTTTTCTCTAGGCATAAGTTTAATAAATAAAATGGTCACTAATACACAAGCCTCTAAGAATTGAGAGTGCAAGTCAACCAACATAGGTAATTATTGGAACAACTATGAAAGGTAAGCTTAAACTACAGGCCATCACGGTTGAACACATTACACAACAAAAGCATAAGCAATAAGATGCTTCTAAGAATCAATAAAATAGAGGTATTTAAAATAAATTTATGAGGGTAATTCCAACCTGAGTTTCCTCTATGGATCCCTCTTCAATTTATTTTACAAATTCTTTAAGCTTTTTCCTAATTTTTCCACCAAGTCCTCTTTTCTTTGTTCTTATAGTTCCAAAAAACAATCCCACTTCCTCCATGACTTCGTACCCTTAACATGAAGAACTTATCTACCTAAGTCCCAAAGTCCCCAATTTGACATAAATGCCATCTACCAGAAGTTATACCATGCTTACCCAAGGTGGTCCCAAAAAGAGATATTTGAATTTTAAAATGGTTCTTCCATTTTCTCCAAATATCTTACCTTAAATGAAAATCCCTTTGTTTATTTATTTCAATTGTAAATTCATTCTTTTCTTTCTCAAATTTATAAAATATAAAGTTATTCATTTCTTTATTCATTTTATGAAAGAATAAAGTTATTCATTTCTTTATCTATTCAAAAAGGTAAAAGGGGGAAATTAAATAGAACTTCAAGACATTAATATTTATAATATTGCATTCAATTTAATTCAACCCATAAAAGCCATTAATCATTCCTTATTTTGATTAATTTAAATAAAATACCTATACTAATATTAAACATTAGTATGGTATTTAAGTGGTCCAGGGTGAATAGAACCACTATATCTATTAATCCCTTTCGAAGGGGATTCTACACCCAGTCCACTTTCATAGAAGCACACATGTAAAAAAAAGTGATCAAGTAGTCAAATATATCAAACAAGAGTGGGTGAAGTCATTATAATGCAATTGCCAATCCTAGCCAAGGACTTATGGTAACTGCTAGGTTATCAGCTTCGGTCTAAGGATGGTTGGGTTGTCGATGATTACCCTAAAAGCAAGAATGCATTCCTATATGAGGGTAGTCATTCAAGTTACCTAGAGCTACCATATTCATCATTTCTATTTTCAAGTATCCTGTTCATCGATGGTTGATTCTACCTCTCCCACCCATGAGTGTACCTAGTCCTGCACATCGACAATACATTAGTAGTACCATATTCCTCAAATATAAATCAATATAAACATTGCATAATCATCCAAACACATCACAACTAGGCATCAAATAGTCATTCATCAATACATACTATATTAGTAAAAAAGTCCTACCAAGGTTGGTCATTATAGAACCTTAGTGGTCATACCTTGGAATGGTACTATCAAAGTCCAAGGTACTCCTTAAGAAGTTTTAGGGATCTCATAGAAATGTTCATCAAGTAGTTCTCAGTCTACATTGAGAAAAATATCATCATTAATGACTTATACCAACTCAAGTAATCTAAATACAAGAATGTTGTCAACTTATTAGTAAGGTGATGAGCCCTATTAGGAATACTACAATGTGTTTCCCCTCCTAGACATTTGTTTGACATCTTTATAGGTAACCTTAATGAGCAATCGACCTTTGATTTAGAGACAACTAATGTGTATTATTTCAAATATTCCATTGACATGGCTAAGAGAGCAGATACTACTCTTGTTAAACATGGAAAATTAAAATCCAACCCTAATAAAGAGGAAGATAAGTCTTCCTCAAAATAAAAGAGGTAATATAAAAATAAACTTATTTTTGGTGATGGAGTCATGAAATATTACCATGCCAACAATTTTAACACTAATGAGAACCTTCAAAAACTTATCCTAGGGAAGTCCACTCAACAAAATCCTAAAACAAGGTACTCCTAAATAGATGAACCCCTTCCATCCATATTAGACCAGCTCCTTAGATTTAATATGATAGATATTCCTCCTATCAAGATTTTCAAGCTTTAAAGGAAAAAACCTCTTGGTCAATGCTTATGCAACTAATATATTCATATGTAACAACCCCAAAATCTAACCAACTCAAGAGAGTTTTTGTTTTGATACACTCGTTAGGGATCTACATATGCCCACCCTACATAATTCATTCTATGAAGTTGTCTATTGACTTAATACCTTAATATTAAGTTGTCCATCTCATATCTGTGATGAATCAACTTAACCCTTTTAATCTATTGGTGTGCCCATCCTTGCACCATACATAAGAATGTCTATGTAAGTGCACTACGAGTAATGCAAATAATTTATTCATATCATCACCATGATGAGCTAAATTTTCCCTTTCAATCTATCAAAAGGGTGTGCCCATCCTTGCACCATACATAAGTTTGTTTATGTAGGTGCACTAAGCATAATGAAAATAAGCTATCTGTCTCATCTCCATGATAAGCTAACTTTTCCATCAATCATTGTAATGCAAATAAGCTATGTGTATCATCTCCATGATGAGCTAATTTTTCCATCAATCATTGTAATGCAAATAAGCTATCCATATCATCTCCATGATGAGCTATTATCCATATTTCAGTCCTAGTGATAGATGATTCATTGGCTCAAAATCCAATTGTTTCCTTCGTACATCTACCTAAGTTTAGGTCTTAGAAGAATGATTTGATACAAGGCTACTCAAAATTTCCTCCAAAAAATATCCTATAATCCCTTAGATTACTCTCTCTCTCTCTATATATATATATATATATCTAAGCTTCTAATCCATGAACATAAACATTAATAGATGTCATTTTATAATCATCTAAGATTCATCATAGTAAGGACTATTCAAGAATATAAAATGCATATATTGTTTCCTTCTCATAACTAGATAACTTCTTCCTTTCTTTTGATTTAACAATTACAATTATCATGAGTATTACTATTTTTAATTCAATGAAACTCCTACCAAAATCTTATCCATTATCTACGAATTATAATAAACCTACCATTTTATTAAAGAGCAAATATAACCTCAATAACAACATCTAGAAAGTAGTAAATGCAAGATCAAAGGATGGAGATATTCGACACACACATAACATATCATATATCTTGGGAAACCCTTATGGTAAAAACTCAGCTTCAAAACATCCTTTTTATTACATAAGTTTAGTTGTCTCCAATACAACAATATAAAGGAATCCTATAATCATTTTTTCCCAAAATATCAATACCAATATAAATACATAAGAACCCCATAATTCTTATGTTCCAAAAAACATGAATTGTTCTTTTAATTAACATTACAAAATAAATAAGGGAACCCCATAATCCCCTCAAATGAATTCTACATTTATTCTTCTAAAGATGATTTCTTTCTTTTAATAACATTTAAAGGAATTCCTTCTTTTTAAAGGGCTAATGCATCCATCTACTATAAAATAACACACACCAAGAATAATAGAGAGGACCCTATAATCCTCTCGAAAAGAGTTCCATTAGCAACTTTATAATTAATATATATGATCATCTCTACTTTCCAATCATATTTCAATATAAAATAAATAATAAGATCCTTTATACATTTCAAATCTAATTTATCCCAAAATGAAATATATTATCTTTTATACATATCAAACATAATTTAACCCAAGATAAATTTTATTAACCTTATTACATTTCAACCATACTTTATACCAAGAAGAAATATATTATCCTTTATACATATCAAACATAAAATGAAAGTCATTCATCATTCCATCAAACATCAAATAATCCAAATCTCAATCATTCAATTAATCAAAAGCCCATATTTTCAATTAATCAAAATACCCAATAATTCTTTCTTTTAATTAATCAAAAGCTCATACTTTCAATTAATCAAAATCCCATACTTTCAATTAATCAAAATACCCAATAATTCGTTAATAAAAAAGCCCATACTTTCAATTAATCAAAATACCCAATAATTCATTATTTTAATTAATCAAAAGCCCATACTTTTAATTAATCAAAATACCCAATAATTTACTAATAAAAATTCCATACTTTCAATTAATCAAAATACCCAATAATTCATTAATCAAAATCCCATACTTTTATTTAATCAAAATACCTAATAATTCATTCTTTTAATTAATCAAAATCCCATACTTTCAATCAATCAAAATACCCAATAATTCATTAATCAAAAGCCCAAACTCTCAATTAATCAAAATACCCAATAATTCATTATTCAAAATCCCATACTTTCAATTAATCAAAATACCCAATAATTCATTAATCAAAAGCCCATACTTTCAATTAATCAAAATTCCCAATAATTCATTAAACAAAAGCCCATTATTTTACTTAAATAAAAAACCCTAAGTTGATTTAATCAAAATTTAATAGTCGGTACGGTTTTCCATAGTCAGTCTAAACAACACCACCATCAATAGGTGGCTTCATGCAGGAACCACCCAATGCCTCCAACTAGTACCAAAGGGCGGCTCGTGTGGAGCTACCCTGACCACTCAACATGGTCACTAACCTAAGGGAGATAATTCCCTTTTATGGTGCATTGGTGCCTTCCACAGGAACAATGTAGGATTAATGCTGAACAAGGCTTTAAATAAAAATATCCACCCCTACAGAGCACATAAAGCCACATGGTAGCCAAAGATAGGGTTCTAGTAATGGACAACAAGGTTCAAATTAAGCCACAAGTCAAAGGTAGGGTAGTCAACAACCCAGTCAAGCACGATTACAACACTACCAACTAG
Organism: Wollemia nobilis; assembly: GCA_028583015.1. Lineage (NCBI taxonomy): Eukaryota > Viridiplantae > Streptophyta > Pinopsida > Araucariales > Araucariaceae > Wollemia > Wollemia nobilis. The sequence goes on along the minus strand of JAQPPZ010015824.1, from coordinate 36,090,976 downwards.
CGCTTTGGATGACCCACCAAGTGGAGCAGTCTCGACCACCACTTGATGGTTGAAGCTTATGGGGGCCTAATGACTATTAAGGTATTCTTAGGACTCCTGCATATCTCGTGTGAGATATTTGAAGGGAAATATCTAAGCAACCTTCCCCTTGATCATGCCCATCCAAGTGCAGAGACATCACATGACAACTACGCTATAGTGGTAGGGCTTTAATAATTAAAAACTACCCTAATTTTAAATCTTAATGGGGGCTTTATTAAATGATGATGATGAAAAGAAGAAAACCAATCAAATTCTAACAATGGCACCCATGAAATGAGGTGATGCAACACCACAAAAAAGGAATTAATGGAGCTTCTTAGGGTCTATTTTTGAAGTAAATTTCTATAATCAAACACCTCCAAGATTCATAGGCAGAAAGAACTAGTCCCATTCTAACAAGAGGTAGAAACAATTACAATAGTAAACACAAAATATCATTATAGGACACATTGGAGCATTAAGGTTTCTTCAACAATCAAATTAACTCTAAATTTAAAACAGTGGGATCCCTATGTATTGACTCAAAATGTAGGCAATGATTGTGCACAGGTGTGAAATCGACCATCTTAGGTATATTGTTGATCAATAGGTACAAGGGAGGAAGATTAGATAAATCAAGCCTCTGGTATGATTTATTAAAACTTAACTAGGTACATCTCTCTTGAAATAGTTAACTAAGGAGGCATAGCCATGGTGCAACAACACAAGGATTCAAATCAGTTTTAAAATATAAAAGAGGGATACTTAGCTATTGCTACTCAAGGCGTTAAATAAAAATACATTGACATAGCCATTGAAACTCCCAAACAAGTACTGCAACTAAAACAAAGTATTCAAATTTTCAAAATAAAATAAAGGAGTTTAAAACTAGATCCAACCTAGATGTTCCTCCTCGATTTGACATCCAAGGGTCTTAAGAATTTTCTCCTCGTTCCTTCCAAGTACCTTTCAATTTCTTCACAACTAGCCTCCCTAAAAGCGTCCCCTCCTTTTTTGTCTCCTTACAATCCCCGTAGCCTTCTTGTCTTTTATTTTTTTAACCTACCTCACTATGTGCCATACCTAAGAACATAATTCCTTACTTGTTTTCCTTCCAATTTGGTAAGGGGAGCATTCTTTTCATTAAGACCTACCTCCTTCCTTAGACATCCCTAGCATGAAGGCTTTTAATTCCCCATTTTGAATTTCCAACTTTTATATTTTTTATTGCTAGCTTTATTTGAAAGTCAACATGTATTTTTATATAATAAAAGCATTACCAAATCCATGATGCTAGTTACTTTAATTAAATAATGCATGCATGGAACAATATTAATAATATCTAAAATTAATTAATTTAAATGCAAATATTAAAACTAATACTAAATTATTAGCTTGATATTGTCCACCTAGGTATTAGTAAAGCCTTTATTTTTTTACTAATACCCTCCTAGGGGGATTCGTTTTTGGTTGTCGATATTTTCTTCCATATATAAGCATAATTAATTTTGCATAAGTTACATATAATCAATAGTACCACGTTCATATGACATAACCAATGTTACAAATATTTTTGCATATCCATAATACAAACCATACTAGGCATTGAAACAATAAATTCAATAAATTATCATTTCATAGAGTCCTACAAATACGAGTTGTGACATACTACCCCCATTGGACTAAACACAATCCTCTATATTTTTCTTGCATCACCATTTACTTTCTTTCAAATAAAAAAAGAAAATGACTTTTCATATCATCAACTTTTCCAAAGTGGTATTCTTCTCAGAATATTGGTCGCATTGGACCTTACATTGTTCTAGAGTTCACTTCCTCATTGTTTTGTAATGAAACTCTAGAATATTTATCGACCTCACTTCAATGACCTTGGGGTCTATCATCTGCAATTTAGAAAAATTCCACACATGATCAGGATTAGCAATGTACTTCTTAGTCAGGGATACATGGAAAGTGTCATGGATATTTGATAGGTTTGGCAACAAAGCGAATCTATACACTACTGGACTAATCTTCTTTGTGATATTAAATGGACCAAAAAAATGAGGATTCACTTTTATGGACTTTATAGTACTCTTCATGGTTCTAACCCTCAAGAACACTCTGTCTCCCATAGAGAATTCTCTTAGTGATCTTTTCAAATCTACATAGCTCTTGACAATCGACGACTTCCTTAAACCTTAGTATGATCATCTTAAGTTTTTATTCCATATCTCTAAGTATGACTAGTTTGAGTACAATCCAATCCTTTGGATTATCCTGATATAAAGACGTTCTACATCTCCTACCATACAAGGCTTCAAATGGGGCCATACTCAAAGAAGAATGATGGCCATTATTGTAAGTAAATTATACAAGATGTAAATAGTCTTCACATCGAGACTTTTGGTCCATACATGCAAAGCATATCTTCCAAGACTTGGTTTACCCTCTCCGTTTGACCATCAATTTTTGGATGGTATGCAAAAATTATGTTTAGTTTTGTGCTCACTACACGATGAAGAGCTTGCCAAAACTCAGATGTAAACCTAAAATTCCTATAAAAAATAATCATTTTAGGAATCCATGTAACTTTAATATCTTCTTGTAAAATCTATTAGAAACAATCAATGCATCATCCTTTGTTGTTCCCTGGTATAAAATATGTAACTTTAGTCAATTTGTTGATCACAACAAGGATCGTGTCATGTTGGTACCTAGTTTAAGGTAAACCAACTATGAAATCCATAAATAACTTATTATTTTTGCATGGGTATATCATGTGGATACAACTATATTACGGGATGTCTATACTTAGATTTCACTTTTTGGCATTCAAGACGTTGAGCAACAAAATCGATGATATCCCTCTTCATACCCGACCAATAAAAGGTCTTCTTCATGTTTTCTCTCATATTTGCTCCTTCAAGGTGAGCAAGGTGTTAGAAATAAACTATTACATCATTTGGATAATGTAAATGTACCTTTCTTGGTACATACTTAGGACATTATATTACTTTAGGGGGAAGTTATATTGTTACTACATGCAATGTAATAAATGCACAAGTGTCAAAGTGTAAGTTATACATGTGTAAGCTATTCATTGCACATCTAGGTAGAGTGTTGGGCAAGGAAATTATTTCCTATATAAGGGGCAATAGGTGTAGAATAGATAAGTCATATGTCATATCTCATAAGTCATAAGTTATAAGTCATATGGACTAGAGTGGCATGATGTAGTGTGATGGGGTGTAATATGCTCAATGTGTATTCTTGAGCTATAGCTATATTCATGGAGTGTTCATTTCCTCCACAGATACTTTTGTAAACATCCCCATAATTTCTATTTATAGTATTTTTTAGTCATCTCGTAGATTTATTTTATTTTATATTATTTTGCATCTTGTGTTTCCTATCTCCCATTACATGCTACATCAAAATCTAATAGTGGTATTAGAGCCACATTAGGTCAATAGGAAAACCACCATTATTATTGACTCTGAGTTTTTTGAGAACCTAACGTGCTATTGGACTAGTCATTGTCAAAAATACTCAGAAGAGTCTTAGTGGTAGAATTAAGGAGAGGCACAAGTAAGGATTGAATGAAATCTCAGATTTTGGAATACTGAGATTGCATATGGCTAGAGTCTTTCCATAGAGTTTCAAGGGAAAACTTGTGAAGACTAGGACTCAACACTTGATACACTAGGTTGATAAATCAACTAGTGAATCCCATCTAAGATATCTAGAGGAACTAACTTGAAGGTTCTTATATTGTAAGAAATTAATACTCATGATTTGGATACCTCCTATAATAGAAATCTAGGAGATTTCAACTTCGTTGCTTGAAGGTCAAAGTGCCTTCATAGTGCAAATATTAGTTGTTGCAAGAGAAGATCACTACAAAAGAGACTTCTGGAGTAGAATTGCAGTAAAGTTTGGAGATAGGATATATCCATTGATAGATTAGAAATTTCACAAGAAGGAAAGGCCACAAAATCCTTGATCTAGAAGAAAAGACCAGAGAAGCCTTGATCTAGAAGAAAATGCCACATAAGACTTGATCCAGAGGGAAATACCACAAAAGCCTTGAAGAGAAGACCATAGAATCCTTGAGGAAAAGGCCACAAAATCCTTGGTACTGAAGATAAGACCACAAAAACATTGATCCTAAAAAAACTCTAGGAGGGAGTATCTGATTCAGAAGCAAATTTTAGTACTAATACTTTGTTGTAGGAACTAGTAGATTTAGTGAGTTGGGAAAGCTTCCTACAAAAAGGTTAGGAATAGTGTCTTCTTCAGAATTAATCCAACACCTGAAGCAAAAGAGATTAGGAGAAGATCTCATTTATGAATAAGGACTAGGAGAGTCTTGCTTGAATACAGAGGCAGTAAAATCAGAGATCTAGATGATCTCACCACCAACACTTCTAGGAGTAGAAGGTTCAAGATAAGGTCTACAAGAAGACCAAAAGGATCTGCAAGGCCTTTAGAGAGACCTCTATGAGAATCTAGTAAAAATCTTGGAGAGCCTTACTGAAAAAATCATCAAAGAAGTTCCAAGGAGAACTCATTGGAGAAATTCACTATTGGAGATAGTGAAAGATTTGGGATAATTATCACCATACAACTACAATACCAAGAAGAAGAAGACATTCAAAATCTTGAGAAGAAGATCCTGTTTGAAGTCAAAATTAAACAAGAAGCTTGAAGGAATATTCAAACAGAAGAAACCGACCAAATCTAAGAGAATTGGAGATTGCCTCTCACAGTAAGAAGGCACCACTTCAAAATCAAATATCTCTTATAATATACAATAAAAAGGAGGAGACTACAAGAGGAGAACAAGCCACCAAAAAATAGGCTCATGAAAGAGAGTTGGAGACCATATTTTGGTGAAGACAAAGTTGTTCAAGGTAACCTACAGAGAGCTGCAAGATCTTACTCAAGATAACAACTTGGTGATATTAGACACCAATATCTACATCCTCTCCAAATGTTATGAAAAGGAATTTCAAGAAAAAGGTAAGCAACTATTGGTGCAAGTAAATTCATTAAGTGGATTACTTTTCAGATTTGTTTAAGCACCTTGATTGGAATAAATTTGCAAAAAGGAGAGTTGAATTAAGAGTCTTCAAATGTGCAAAAAGAAAGGATTCTTTAAGGTTCATTTGCACTTTAGGGGTTGATTAGATTTGAATCTTAAATTATCTATCAACTACCTATCATCTACTTTGGAAATAAAATGAAGACTAACTCCTATTATCTTGCTTATAAAGAAATTCAGAATAATTCTTGAAGATTCATTTTAAATTATTTTTGATTAGTTGCAGGTAAATTATTTAAGTGCATTAATTTTAAGAGTTTATTGGAGGGATACGGTGAAATTGTTAGTGCAATATTATTATATTTATTTTGCACTATTATATTGCTCTCAAAGATTATTGTTTGTGTTTCATTATAAGGGCACAAAAATAGGATTTGTCAAATTGTCTATAGACACTATTAATACATTGTGATATGCAACTTTGAAGTGGCCTAAGAAAGCCACAAAATCAGCTCAATCCTCCAAGTAGTGGAGAAGAATGTAACCATCATAAGAGCATCAAAAGAAGCCTCGAACGAGACTTGGTGAGTCTCAAGTTAAAAGTACAAGGAAAAAGTGCATAAAAATAGCTTCTATCATATGGTTACAAGCTTGGATTCATCTATAAAATATCCAAGCTAATAGAAGAAGGTGTCTAATCCAATGACAACCTCAAAACCCCTATATTGCACTCAATATTTGGCCTAAAAAAATAGAATTTATGATCAATAAAGAGGAGTGCAAAAGAAAGTGCAATAAGGTCATCTTGTATTAAAACTATTGTACATGATAGTGCACTATTTCTAATCTAGTTATATAGGGAAATAAGATAGATTCAAAGGTGCCTAAAAGGCACTAATCTTGTTGGAAAAACCAATCGAAAGTAGTTGTACATGAGCAGTCATCCAAGCCTAGCTCGAGAGCCATACAAAGGGCTCATACTCCTCACATTCAAGAGCACCAAACCTGTAAGATACATGTACAAAATCATGGAAGCACAACGTTATTAAAGAGCAAGAGAGTCTACGTAAGGAGGGCAAAAATCAAGTACAAAGCAAAAGAAATTTGAAGCACTATTTGGAAAACCACTTACTACATGTACATTTGTTGAAAGTGGTGCTCAAGGCCTCCATACTCCTCCATATCCCTATGAAAGACTTTGCAGATGAACAAAGACAAAGAATGAGGATTGCAAGGTCAAATAGGTCTCAAAGGATCCATTTAAACTAGCAATAGGGTTTACGTCCATGAAGAGAAAAAAGTGACACTTATTACTCAAGGGAAATCCTAACGCTCGATTCAAGAGAGTGCTCATATTCAAGGAGGTGTTACATGAACAGCCTGATGCATTTGGTGCATTGAGTACACTTATTAAGAAGTAAGACCAAGTGTTTCACTAAAGAACATAACATTATTACATTACAAGAAGGGAGACAAAGTGTTGTTGACACCAAAATATCAAGTGCTCAAATGTAATGGTCGTGCCACTTGGCACATAAAATATGGATCATCCCATTTTAAGGATGTCAACAACCAAAGTCAAGGAGAATTCTTCGACATCAAAATTACTCTCACATTATTTGAGCAGAAAAGAGCTGAGTTGCAGTAGTCAAGAAGGTGTTTGAGCATTTAATGCCAAGGCAACTGAAGTCAAGGGAAGAGACTAGAAGACACTAGATTTAGAATGCATTAAACATAGGGCACTTCTATTAGAGGATATGTCCAAAGCATCCACGACGTCTACGTAGAACAGTAGTCCAAGCTTCTTAGAAATCAGTACCGAACAATACTTAAAGAAAGGCAAAATCATTTCCATTAATATGTGCTTTATTTGCTTGGAATTATAAGGGTTAAATCAAAGGAATCTATTTACATTGGAAGCCATATATCAAGGAAAATATTTTATCAAATCAAATCATAAATTTGCAATATAAAACCTAGGAGTAATAATATTTTCTACTTGGATAAATATTGAATATTTACAAATATTAATTGTGATCTAATTTGTCCAAATATTAGGGAGTCATAAGGGCTACTACATCAATTCAATGAATTGAAAAATTAGATACACATAACCTAATTTTCAAATAATTATTCACAAAGAGAGTTTTCTCATAGGTTGGATAGTCATAATATTATTGTATCATTCCTTTCAAAAGGAGACAAAAGATCCAACATTATAATCTCTTTAAAATTTGGGAACAATACTTATTTCAATAGGAGTAATAAGGGATACCTTACAAAATTAATCAATATTGAACTATAATTCTACAAAAGCACTATATCATATCCATAGCATACTAGGGAGTCATAAGGCATTCTACAAAATCTGAGGATTAACATTAGGGTTTTCAAATGACTTTAAACAAATTCTTCCTAGTAGAATCTCAATTACTCAAGGATCCTAATTATTTTTCTTGGAAGAATAAAATGAAAGCTATCTTGGTATATGAAAACCTATGGGATATCATCGAAGGGAAAACATAAATACCTACCATAGATGATATTGAAATCCAAAAGTTCATAGAAAATGATTCAAAGGCACTTATGATAATAATATTTGCAGTCACTGATGAAATTCAACCCTATATCAGTTCAACAAAAATATCATCAGATGCATGGACAAGCCTAGAGAAAATATTTGAAGGAAATAATAAGACTACCATTTTCCATCTTCAGACTCAACTTCATTCATTGAAAATGAATAATGGAGAAATCATAGAACTATTCCTAAGGAAGGTAGCATAGATCAATGGAAAATTATTTACCTTTGGAGAAATAGAACTATTCCTAAGGAAGGTAGCATAGATCAATGGAAAATTATTTACCTTTGGAGAAATAGTCAAGGATGAACTTCTTACCCAAATAACTATGAGAGCACTTCCAGACAACTATTTTCAGCATATCATATTTCAAGGCTTTGCATGTTTATATTTTTAGCATTCTGGTCCATTTCGAGATTTTATTTATTTTTTCTAACCCTTATCTTTTGTAGATTATTTTAAAACCTTGACGATTAAAAAAAAATTAAAAAAAATATAAATACATGGGTGTGAAGAATGAGCTTCAATATTTCATTCGAAACAATTTTGATCCCATTCTGAAGCCATTTCAAATTTATAAAAATTATTTAAAGATGTTATATGAGAGTTTTATAATTTCGAATTTTACATAATTTTGCATTGCGAAGGCAAAGCAGATTTCAAGGTTTTGCATATTATTTTAAAACTTTGGTGATTAAAATTAAAATAAAATTAAAATTAAATACCAAAAATAAATACATGGGTGTGAAGAATGAGCTTCAATATTTCATTAGAAACAATTTCGATTCCATTTCGAAGTCATTTTGAATTTATAAAAATTATTTAAAGTTGTTATATGAGAGTTTTATAATTTTGAATTTTACATAATTTCGGATTTCGAAGGTAAATCAGATTTCAAGGCTTTGCATGTTTTTATTTTCACCATTCTGGTCCATTTTCAGATTTTATTTTTATTTTTCTAATCCTTCCCTTTTGAAGATTATTTTAAAACTTTGGCGATTAAAATAAAAATAAAAAAATTAAAATGGCAAAAATAAATACATGGGTGTGAAGAATGAACTTCAATATTTCATTCAAAATAATTTTGATCCCATTCCGAAGTCATTTCGAATTTATAAAAATTATTTAAAGTTGTTGTTTTATGAGAGTTTTATGATTTCGAATTTTACATAATTTCATACTTTGAAGGTAAATCAGATTTCAAGGCTTTGCATGTTTATATTTTCAAAATTCTAGTCCATTTCCAGGTTTTATTTTTATTTTTCTACCCTTTTCTTTTGCATATTATTTTAAAACTTTGATAGTTTAAAAAAAATAAAAAAATAAAAATACAAAAAATAAATACATGGATGTGAAGAATGAGATTCAATTTTTCATTCGAAATTTTTTTGATCCCATTCCGAAGCCATTTTGAATTTATAAAAATTATTGAAAGTTGTTATATGAGAGTTTTATAATTTTGAATTTTACATAATTTCACATTTCGAAGGCAAATCATATTTCAAGGCTTTGCATGTTTATATTTTCAACATTCTGGTCCATTTCCAGATTTTTTTTCCTAATTCTTCTCTTTTTGTAGATTATTTTAAAACTTTGACGATAAAAAAAAATAAATAAAAAATTACATAAAATTCCATAGCTTGCCTAGTGATAAAGTATGCCTATGATGATAAAGTTTTTATCTTAGAGGGAGATTTAGATAATTGGGGGCCTCTTCCTCCAAGCCATGGTAGTTGTTTTATTCCTTCTATGGATGTAACACAAAAGTCCCCTTTTATGAACATGAGTTTGATTGCACTTCAGAAGGACATTATACAAAGGATATTTTAAATTTTGTTTAAAATTCAAAATACATTAAAATGATAAAAAGATACATTAAATACATGAAGGTGAATTTAAAATGAAGGGTCTATCTATGAAGGTGAATTTAAAATGATGAAAAGATCCATTAAATTTAGCTTTTATCATGAAGATAAAGAAAGCCTTTGATGTAATTGATAAATTGTTTCTCTTTGATGAAATTAGTTTTCATAAAGAGACACCAATTTATTGCTTGAAAATAATAGCCTCATAATGTCATGATAAATTATCCCTCTCTAATGAAATTAATTTTCATCAAGAAGAAATAATTTCATGCTTTTAAACCAAGATCCTTGATGTAATGATAAATTACCCCTCTTCAATGAAATCAAAATTTTCATGAAGAAAGGTGCATTTATTGCTTCGAAAATGATAGCTTATGAAATGCCATAGAATAAACTCCCCTTTAATGAAATTGAAATTTTCATAAAGGAAAGGTCATCTTATACTTGCAAATAAAGTATGAAGCTAAAAAATCCGATTTGGCTTCAAAATGAAAAAAATATGAATTTTCAAAATTATAAAAACCCTTAAAAACAATAGTTTTCAAAAATAATTATAAAATTGAAAATAAAATAAAATAAAATAAATAAATACATGGGTGTGAAGAATGAGGTTCAATATTTCATTCAAAATAATTTTGATCATATTTTGAAGTAATTTTGAAATTATAAAAATTATTTAAAGTTGTTCTATAAGATTTTTATAATTTTGGATTTTACATAATTTCGTATGTCGAAGGTAAATCAGGTTTCAAGGCTTTACATGTTTATATTTTTAGCATTCTGATCAATTTCCAAATTATATTTTTATTTTTCTAACCAATCTCTTTTGCAGATTATTTTAAAACTTCGACGATTAAAATAAAAATTAAAAAAATTAAAATACCAAAAATAAATACATGGGTGTAAAAAATGAGCTTCAATATTTCTTTCGAAATAATTTCTATCCCATTTCGAATTTATAAAAAATATTTAAAGTTGTTATCTGAGAGTTTTATAATTTGAGATTTTATGTAATTTCGCATTTTGAAGACAAATCAGATATCAAGGCTTTGCATGTTTATATTTTCAACGTTCTGGTCAATTTCTAGATTTTATTTATATTTTTCTAACCCTTCTCTTTTGCAGATTATTTTAAAACTTCGACGATTAAAATAAAAATAAAAAAAATAAAATGCCAAAAATAAATACATGGGTGTGAAGAATGAGCTTCAATATTTCATTCAAAATAATTTTGATCCCATTCCGAAGTCATTTTGAATTTATTAAAAATATTAAAAGTTGATGTTATATAAGAGTTTTATAAATTCAAATTTTACATAATTTCGTATTTCGAAGGTAAATCAGATTTCAAGGCTTTGCATGTTTATATTTTCAACATTCTGGTCAATTTCCAGATTTTATTTTTATTTTTTTAACCCTTCTCTTTTGCAGATTATTTTAAAACTTCGATGATTAAAATAAAAATTAAAAAATAAAATGCCAAAAACAAATGCATGGGTGTGAAGAATGAGCTTCAATATTTCATTCAAAAGAATTTTGATCCCATTCCGAAGTCATTTCGAATTTATAAAAATATTTAAAGCTGATGTTATATAAGAGTTTTATAATTTCATTGTATGTTTATATTTTCAGCATTCTGATCAATTTCTAGATTTTATTTTTATTTTTCTAACCCTTCTCTTTTGTAGATTATTTTAAAACTTCAATGATTAAAAAAAAAATAAAAAAAAATAAAAATGCCAAAAATAAATACATGGATGTGAAGAATGAGTTTCAATATTTTATTCGATCCCATTTCGAATGTATAAAATTGTTTAAAGTAGTTATATGAGAGTTTTATAATTTTAAATTTTACATAATTTTGCAGTTCAAAGGTAAATCAGATTCCAAGGCATCCAGGTGTTGTAGGTGAGTTGAAGAGGAGAGGGCAATCCTCCAAGGGAGGCCCTAGGTTCGAATCTCCACCCTACCAAAAAGTTGAATTGGGTACCCAAAATTCAATTGATAATGTTGGTGCGAGCAGGGCCGGACGTGACTCTCGGGTGACTTTAACGGTGTAGAACCCCTTGGTCGTGGTCTCTCAGACCAAGGCGACCTCGTAAGGGGTATATATATATTTCAAGGCTTTGCATTTTTATATTTTTAGTATTCTAGTCCATTTCCAGGTTTTGTTTTTATTTTTCTAACCCTTCTCTTTTACAAATTATTTTAAAAATTTGACGATTAAAATAAAAAAAAATTAAAATGTCAAAATAAATACTTGGGTGTGAAAAATGAGGTTCAATATTTCATTCGAAACAATTTTTATCCCATTTCGAAGCCATATAAAAATTATAAAAATTATTTAAAGTTACTGTTATATGAGAGTTTTATAATTTTGAATTTTACATAATTTTGTATTTCGAAGACAAATAAGATTTTAAGGCTTTGTATGTTTATATTTTTAACATTATGGTCCATTTTAAAATTTTATTTTTATTTTTCTAACCCTTCTCTTTTGTAGATTATTTTAAAACTTCGACGATTAAAATAAAAATTAAAAAAATTAAAATACCAAAAATAAATACATAGGTGTGAAGAATGAGCTTCAATATTTGATTCAAAACAATTTCGATCTCATTTCGAATTTATAATTTTTTTTTAAAGTTGTTATATGAGAGTTTTATAATTACGAATTTTACATAATTTCGCATTTCAAAGGCAAATCAGATTTCAAGGCTTTGCATGTTTATATTTTCAGCATTCAAGTCCATTTCTAGATTTTATTTTTATTTTTATAACCCTTCTACTTTACAGATTATTTTAAAACTTAGGCGAGTAAAATAAAAAAAAAATTAAAATTAAAATGCCAAGAATCAATACATTGGTCTGAAGAATGAGCTTCAATATTAATTCAAAATAATTTTGATTCCATTTCGAAGCCATTCTGAATTTATAAAAATTATTAAAGTTATTGTTATATGAGAGTTTTATAATTTTGAATTTTACATAATTTTGCATTTCGAAGGTAAATTAAATTTCAAGGATTTGCATGTTTATATTTTCAACATTTTGGTCTATTTTCAAATTTTATTTTTATTTTTCTAATCCTTCTCTTTTGCAGATTATTTTAAAACTTCGACAATTAAAATAAAAAAAAATTAAAATGCCAAAAATAAATACATAGATGTGAAGAATGAGTTTCAATATTTCATTCGAAATAATTTTGATCCCATTCTAAAACCATTTTGAATTTATAAAAAGTATTTAAAGTTGTTATATGAGAGTTTTATAATTTTGAATTTTACATAATTTCATATTTCAAAGGCAAATCAGATTTCAAGGCTTTGTATGTTTATATTTTCAGAATTTTGATCCATTTTTAGATTATATTTTTATTTTTATTTTTTTTGAAAAATTTGAAAAAACTTGTATTAAAACAAAGATCAATTACAAATTGGGAAGGGAATTTTCCCATTCGACATCAAAGAGAACACCAGCTTACAAAAGGAAGGAATATTTGCAATGGGGCCAAATATCCTAAACCATTAACTAGCAACCAGGGGGGTCAGATTGGTTTGTAGATGCCACTTGTTGCGAAATCGCGACACACTTGCCCTCTTCTCCTTTGGCCGCGAAAATGCAACATGCCTCGATATCGCGACACTTTTTTCCTTTGGGTGCGACAATGCAACATGTCGTGAAATCGCGACACTTTTTCCTCTTCTGTCCGTGACATTGCAACATGTCGCGATATCGCGACACTTTTTCGTCCTTTGGCCACGACAAAGCGACATGTCGCAATATCGCGACACTTTTTCTCCTTGGGCAGCAGCGTTGCAACATGTCGCGAAATCGTGACACCTTTTCCTCCTTTTACCGTGACGAAGCAACATGTCGTGATATCGCGACACTTTTTATTTCTTGGTCGCAACGAAGCAACCTGTCGCGATATCGTGAAACTTTTTCTTTCTCTGCCACGACAAAGCAACATGTCGCGATATGGCGACACTTTCTCTTTTGGCTGCAATGAAGCAACATGTCGCAATATGGTGACACTTTTTCTTTCTCTGTCACGACAAAGCAACATGTTGCGATATCGCGACACTTCTTCTCTTTCGGCCGCAACGAAGCAACATGTCACGATATCGCAACACTTTTTCTCTTTCGGCTGCAACAAAGCAACATGTCGCAATATCACGACACTTTTTCTCTTTCGATCGCAACGAAGCAACATGTCACGATATCACGACACCTTTTACATGTCACGATATCGCGACACTTTTTACATGTCGCGATATCGTGACACTTTTTCTTTCTCGACAGTGATGAAGCAACATGTCGCAATATTGTGACACTTTTTATTTCTCTGCCGCAACAAAGCAACATGTCGTGATATCGCGACACTTTTTCTCTTTCGGTTGTGACGAAGCAACATGTCGCGATATCGTGACACTTTTTCTTTCTCGACCGCAACGAAGCAAACATGTCACGATATCGCGACACTTTCTCTCTTTCAACCATGACCAAGCAACATGTCACGAAATCGCCACATCTTTCCTCCGTTGACTGCGACCAAGCAACAAGTCACGAAATCATGACATCTTTCCTCCCTTGGCCACGACCAAGCAACATGTCGCGATATCACGATGCCTTTCCTTCCTTGGCCGCGACCAAGCAACATGTCATGATATCGCGACACCCTTCCTCCCTTGGCCGCGACCAAGCACCAAGTCGCAAAATCGCGACAACTATCCTTTCCTCCCATGGCCGCGACCAAGCAACATGTCACAAAATCGCGACAACTATCCTCCTTTGGCTGCAACAAAACAAAAAATTGCAAAATCGTGACACCTTTCCTCTAGTGATATTGCGACAACTAACCTCCCTTAGCCACGACGAAACAAAATGTCACGATATCACGACAACTTTCCTCCCTTGGCCGCGATGCAGCAGCATGTCACAAAATCGTGACACCATTCCACCCTTTGCTTTTTCCTTGATCATTAGCTTAGGGACCTTTCAAGACCTTGCCTAATCGCCTCATCCTCAGTAGCCATGTCACTGTGCAACTAAACCCCAACCTCCTTCTCAGCACCAATCTTAGCCAGGAAGTCAACCGCTTTGTTTAAATCTCTACTCACGTAGACTGGAACCACATCATCTAATTGTATCCATAGTTCCTTAATTTGATTGACAAGAATTCTCAACCTCCAAGCTTTCAAGGCAAAGTTCCTCATGCAATCTAGAGCTTCGACCATTATTTGAGAATCTGATTCGAGTATTATCCTCCTATGGCCCTGTTTAACTACCAAAATAGAAGCATATTTGATAGCTATGGCTTCTTCTTCATTGTTTGTAGCTCTTCCCAAGCCTTGCAGTTCCCAATAGAGCACTACTCCAACATGATTACGACAAACCACTCCAATTCTAGCTCTACCCGGGTTGCCTTTTGTAGCACCATCAGTATTAATTTTAATCCAACCTGCTAAGGGTGGTTTCCAACTAGCTCTGATCTGTTCCTCTTGCACTTCAAGTCCTTCCATTACCCCGACAGCCACCTGAGTTTCCTCTTTAGAATAGACGGTCACAGTTTAGGTGACTTTGCTCCAAATGACCTGCCAAACTCCATCTAACAAAGAAAAAGTTTCTCTAAAGATTCTAGCATTTCTCTCCAACCACACTTGCCACCAAATGAAGTTTAATCCAAGCTCCCAACCAAGATGAAGAGCTTTAGATTTAAATCTACCCCTCTTCCATATTTCCCAGATATTAATTTGGTTCAAGTCACTATTTACTTGAGTTTTAAAACATGAAAACCATCTCTTCCAGATCTGGCACATGAAAGAGCACTCAAACATCAAGTGGTCAGCTATTTCCTCGCTCTTGTAGCATAAAACACATTGGGAAGGGCCGATGATTCCTTTACATCTGAGATTATCAAAAGTGAGAATTCCATTGTGCATGAACTGCCAGGCAAAAAAGTTAACTTTCAGCCACCCTTTGGAATGCCAAATCTTTCTCCAATCCTCAACCAGAAAAGTATGTGAGGGAGGCTCTAGAAGGATCTTGTCATATCCGTCCTTCATCGTGTAGACACCAAGGCTCCCATAGCCCCAAGCTAATTCATCCTCCTCGTCTCTACCTGTGAGGAATATTTCTGTCAAGATTTTAGTCATGATGGATGCCAAATCCGAAGGGATTGAGATTGGCCACTCATCCAACTTCTTAAACTGCTTAAACTTGTAATCCCCCAGATGACTAGTGGTGAAATAAATTTCAATTTGAACCCATCACTTGGTTTCAATGGTTGCTTTTAAAGGTTGCAATTTAGGAAATTCGACAATGATAGGTGGGTATTGATCCCAAGAATCTGACCAAAAACGTGCCTTCTCCCCTCTCTCCACTTTCCAAAATAATCGATCTTTTACAACCTGAGATCCTAACTTGAGAGCCTGCCACACTAAGGATCCAGTACCCTCCAAAGGGAAACAACCCACCTCATTTGGGTTAACATGTCCCAAATATTTACTGGTAAGGATTCTGTTGAATAAGGAAGTTGGCTGGGAAATCCACCTCCAGTAGAGCTTTCCAGCCAAAGCTTTATTATTTATCTTAGATCTTCTCAGACCCAAACCTCCTTTTATCTTGGGCTGGGTCAGTTTGTCCCAACCAACTAAGGCCCATTTCCTCTCGCCTTTTTCTCCTTCCCATAAAATTTTTTTGGCCATCTTGTCCAACTCTTTCTATATAAAATGCGAGGCAGCTAGGATAGAGAATTTATAAATTGTCATGGCATGAATTACTGACTGTAGAAAAGTTAATCTACCCCCATAGCTTAACAATTTGTGAGACCAATGATTGATTCTATCCTTGATACAATCCAAAATATTCCTCTAGATCTCTATTTTTAGTTTTTTGAAGTGCAAAGGGACCCCCAAGTAAACCACTAGGAGAGAAGTCTTTGTGAATCCCAAGATTTCTAAAATTCTGCCCTGAAGCCTCTGATCAAGATTGAAAAAGACCACTTTGGATTTTTTATCATTGATGACTTGGTTTGTAGCTCTAAGGTAGACATTAAGAGAATCTATGATCATTCTAGCTTCCCTGAAGCTGGCAACTCCCACCAATCCAGTATCATCCACAAACTATAGGTGAGTCAAAACTTCCTCACCCACCTTGATACCTATTAGCAAACCTTGCTGTCTTCTTCTCAAGAAAATTCTACCTAGTCCTTCAACCAATATGAGAAACAAATAGGGAGAGCATGGATCCCATTGACGAAGGCCACGAGTGGCTCCAAATGGTTGCGAGGGGAGGCCCTTGATTAACATTGAGTATGTCGAAGTAGAGACACAGCTCATGACCCATTCTATCCAATCTTGAGAGAAACCAAAGGCTGCCATCATCTTTGCCAAGAAGCTCCACTCCACCCTATCATAGGCCTTTGACATATCTAATTTTATGAACATTCCTTTATTACCAAAAGTTTGCATTGAATGGATTGCCTCCTGAGCTAGAACCACCCCATCTAGGATCTGTCTACCCTCAACAAAACCCCCTTGCTCTGAGGAGATAATGTTATGTAAAAGAGGTTTTAGACACTCAGCCATTACCTTTGTGATTATTTTATATATCACATTGCATAAGGCAATAGGTCTATAATCTAAAATATGAACCCCCTTCTCTCTTTTGGAATTAAGGTGATGAAAGTATGATTTAATGCTTTAAGCATTCTTTTATTACCTCTGGACTCCTCTATAACAGCCAGTACATCCTCCTCCAAGTTATCCCAAAAGGACTGAAAAAACTCAATTGGAAAGCCATCTGGACCTGGAGTTTTTCTGGTGCTCATTCCAAAGACCACATCCTTCAATTCCTCTCTTTCAATGGGTTTGAGAAGGGACTGATTTTCTTCTTCAGAGATAACATAAGGTATGGCATCAAGAACATCATTTTGAGCCTCTTCATCTTGCACCATACTTTCCTTAAAAAGTTTAGAAAAATAATCCATTGCATGGGACTGCATACCTAGAAGAGTATCAAAGGAGTGTCCATTCACATCTTGAAGGGCTTCCATGTTATTCATCTGTCTCCTAACACATGCTGTCCGATGGAAAAATTTGGCATTTCTATCACCTTCTAATAACCAAGTGGTTCTTGCTCTCTATTTTCAGAAGGTCTCCTCTTGGTTGTCAATGTCCTCAACCGCTTTAAGTAAGGGATCATCCTCGGCTTTGAGCTTCTCAGTAATTGTTCCTTCCCTAAATTGTCTTTGAACCTCATCCCATCTGGCCACCAAAGGAGCTTTTTGGACCTGGAAGTTTGTTTTGTTAGCTTGCCTCCACAGTTTTAGTTGAGATTTGACATGATGAAATTGTTTGTGGAATCTAAACATTGCTGTCCCATAGGTTGGGCGGCCCTCTTCCCACAACTGAGGAATTTTTTTTCGAAGTTCCTCTTTTTGTAACCAAAAATTCTCAAATTTAAATGGTTTGTGATGCTGCCCTGTCTTAGTCCCTCCCAAAAAAATGGGAAAATGATATGAAACAGGACCCTCCAAAATCTAAAAAATTGTATTCCATTTTACAAATGCCTCCTTTGAAACCAAAAAATGGTCTAACTTTACCTTCCTGATATGTGGCTCCCTCCTGTTATTAGTCCAAGTATAGTTGATACCAGGGCCTTTGATATCCACTAAGTGTAAAGCCTGGACTTAAGCAATCATATGTCCATCCCCTGGGTCCAAAATTGGGGTTCCCCATTCCTGATCTCTAGAGGATAATTTAGCATTAAAGTCCCCAGCAATAATCCAGTCTAAATATTCCCTTGAGATTCTCATGTTATGCACAACTTTCCATTGAAGCTGCTAACCATCAAGGTTTTGAGCCCCATAAATTTTTTTGATTAAAACATGTTCAGTTGTGACATTATTCCTAAAATGTGATGTGAGAACACCCCTCCAAGCTAGATGTTCTATTGCAGTCCAATCAAGAGAGTTATAGAGAGTAACAATCCCCCCTCAGGCCCCTTGGGTAGCCACATCCATATGACCAACACCCCTCCAAATTCTGTTAACTATTTTACACATAAGATCTAACGACATTTTTGTCTCCTGAATAAGCAAAAAGTATGTTCTATAGTTTTCTAAGAGTCTTCAAACAACAGATTGATGGGTTCTACTGTTTAAACCCCTAACATTCTATGATTGTATAATCATTAGTTACCTTGAGAGCAATAAGAATCTATTGGCCTCACCGATCCTCTAGTGATCAGTTTGTCTCCTTGAGCTGCTAGCAATTCCTTATTTGATTTTCTACCCACTCCTTGAGAGTTGCCATTCTTTGACCTCTTTTCCACCTGAGTTATCCCTAAAGTTGGCCTTTCTCTAATCTTTTCTGCTATTCCCATGCTGACATCCTTGATCATTGGCTGCTCTTGGTTATGAACTATCAATGCCCCAACACTCTCAGACTGCAGTAACCCACTGTGGTCAATTACCTGCTCTATGACGAGAGGAGAAGAAAGAGGAGCATGAACGTGAATGTTATTATTTTTACTATTACCATCCACGCCTTCCATGAAATGTTCCTCTTGGTCCACTAGTGTCTTAAATATTTCATACCTATTGGCGGGTTTGAGGTGAGTTTGCTCCTTGCCATATTTTTTCTTTTGCCTTTTCCTTCTTTTAGGCTATTCAAAACCATCTCTCTGAGCTTCATTGACCTGAGAAGTATTGGCTTGTTCTTTGTTTATTATTGCCTTACCCTCCTTAGGAAGATTCGACATTCCTAGAGGAGCCTCCATTTTTGTGGTACTATTATTTGGGCAAAATCGGGCCAAATGCCCGTGTTTGTGGCAAACTCTGCATCTAAAGGGTAGAGCCTCATAATCCAGTTGTTGAATCCATGATAGTCCTGCAAGTTCAAGTTCCACCTTTGCCGGGAGAGGCTGGCTAAGATCCAGTTCCACACATATTCTTGCGTAAACAGTTGTGTTCTCTTCTATTGTGTCTTTGGAGACACCCAAATGTCTTCCAAGGGAATTATTGATCATCTCCAAAACATGCTCACTCCAAAAATCCATTGGAAGTGCATACAGATGGATCCAGACCAGGACAACAGTGGGTTCAATTCGGGGATCAAATCCCACTCTTTAGGGTTGAACAAATAAACCTGCCGGACCATAACTCCTCTTCTTTGATTCGAAAGCCTTATTTCTATCTGCCAGAGAGGAAAAACTAACAATAAAATACCCATTGCTAATAAACCACAAAGAGTACTCACCATGAGGCTCCCAGTTTTTCCTGACCCAAGAGTGCAAAAAATTCAGGGTAGGGCGAATACCCATGAATTTGCAGATCAGATCGTGATTGGCTCTGTATAAGACTTTTTCTTCGACCATCCTTGGCTTAATGACAATCTTGGACCGTGAATCAAACTATGACAGACATCCATTGACTCGATGCGCTGTTGATCTGTTTCCCGTGGCCGTAAAGAGCATTTTAAAGGTAGATCTTTGAGCTTCGTCCGTCTTGGATGGAGATTTATCTTTTAGCATATCTGCATAAGAGCTATTCCTCTCTAGGAGAGGATCCGGAGAAGTCCCCATTGGACCCTCCTAGAGCAGCAATCTTGCCTTTAGATCCACAGTAACCAGAGATCTCTTCGAAAACCCAACCGATGCCCTAGATTTTCCTTAGCTTCAAAAACCCTAGTTCATCGCTTCTCGCCTCAGAGCTCAAATTTCACTCATTCTTTTAAAACCTATCTCTTTTGCAGATTATTTTAAAACTTTGACAATTAAATTAAAAATAAAAATAAAAATAAAAATAAAATTAAAATACCAAAAAACAATATATGGGTGTGAAGAATGAGATTCAATCTTTTATTAGAATGAGCTTCAATATTTCATTCAAAACAATTTCGAACCCATTTTGAAACTATTTTGAATTTATAAAAATTATTTAAAGTTGTTATATGAGAGTTTGATAATTTTGGATTTTATATGATTTCGCATTTCAAAGGTAAATTAGATTTCAAGGCTTTGCATGTTTATATTTTCAACATTCTGGTCCATTTTCAAATTTTATTTTTATTTTTCTAACCCTTTTTTTTGTATATTATTTTAAAACTTCGACGATTAAAAAAAATTAAAATGCCAAAAATGAATGCATGGGTGTGAAGAAAGAGCTTCAATATTTCATTCGAAACAATTTTTATCTCATTCTAAAGCCATTTCGAATTTATAAAAATTATTTAAAGTTCTTATATAAGATTTTTATAATTTTAGATTTTACATAATTTTGCAGTTCGAAGGTAAATTAGATTTGAAGGCTTTGCATGTTTATATTTTTAGCATTCTGGTCTAATTTTAGATTTTATTTTTATTTTTCTAACCCTTCTCTTTTGCAGATTTTTTAAAAACTTTGATGATTAAAAAAAATTAAAATGCCAAAAATAAATGCATGGTGTGAAGAATGAGATTCAATATTTCATTCTAAACAATTTTGATCCCATTCCAAAGCCATTTTAAATTTATAAAAATTATTTAAAGTTGATGTTATATGAGAGTTTTATAATTTTGGATTTTACATATTTCGCATTTTGAAAGAAAATCAGATTTCAAGGGTTTACATGTTTATATTTTCAACATTCTAGTCCATTTCTAGATTTTTTTTTTCTAACTCTTCTCTTTTGTAGATAATTTTAAAACTTCGGTGATTAAAATAAAAATAAAAAAATTAAAATGACAAAAATAAATATATGGGTGTGAAGAATGAGTTTCAATATTTCATTCGTAACAATTTCAATATCATTTTGAAGGCATTTAGAATTTATAAAAATTATTTAAAGTTGTTATATGAGAATTTTATAATTTTAAATTTTACATAATTTCACATTTCGAAGGTAAATTAGATTTCAAGGCTTTGCATGTCTATATTTTCAGCATTCTAGTCCATTTCCAGATTTTGTTTTTATTTTTCTAACCCTTCTCTTTTGCAGATTATTTTAAAACTTCGACAATTAAAAAAAATAAAATGCCAAAAATAAATACATGGGTGTGAAGAATGAGCTTCAATATTTCATTTGAAACAATTTTGATCCCATTTTGAAGCCATTTCAAAATTATAAAAATTATAAAAATTTGTTATATGAGAGTTTTATAATTTTGAATTTTACATAATTTCGCATTTCGAAGGCAAATTAGCTTTCAAAGATTTGCATGTTTATATTTTCAACCTTCTGATCCATTTCAAGATTTTATTTTATTTTTCTATCCCTTTTCTTTTGCAATTTATTTTAAAACTTCGACGATTAAAAAAAAAAATTAAAAAAAAATTAAAATACCAAAATAAATGCATGGGTGTGAAGAATGAGCTTCAATATTTCATTCAAAATAATTTTAATCCCATTCCCAAGCCATTTCAAATTTATAAAAAAATATTTAAAGTTATTATATAAGAGTTTTATAATTTTGAATTGTACTTAATTTTGTATTTCGAAGGCAAATCAGATTTCAAGGCACCTAGGTGTTGTAGGTGAGTTAAAGAGGAGAGGGTAATCTTACAAGGGGGATCCCAAGTTCGAATCTCCACCCTACCAAAAATTTGAATTGGGTACCCAAAATTCAAATGATAATGTTGGTGCGGGTACGGTTGGGCGCCACTCTCGAATGATTTTTACGGTGTAGAACCCCCTGATCGTGGTATTTAAGACCAAGGCAGCCCCACAAGTGTTTTTTGCTTTATTTATATATATATATATATATATATATATATATATATATATATATATATATATATATATATATATATATATATATATATTCCAAGGTTTTGCATGTTTTTATTTTCAGCATTCTGGTCTATTTTCAGATTTTATTTTTATTTTTTTAATAATTCTCTTTTGCAGATTATTTTAAAACTTCAACGATTAAAATAAAAATTAAAAAAAATAAAAATGCCAAAAATAAATACATGGATGTGAAGAATGAGTTTCAATATTTTATTCGATACAATTTCGATTCCATTTCAAAGTCATTTCAAATGTATAAAAATTATTTAAAGTAGTTGTTATATGAGAGTTTTATAATTTCGAATTTTATATAATTTTACATTTCGAAGGTAAATCATATTCCAAGGCATCTAGGTGTTGTAAGTGAGTTGAAGAGGAGAGGG
This sequence comes from Wollemia nobilis, assembly GCA_028583015.1. Classification (NCBI taxonomy): domain Eukaryota; kingdom Viridiplantae; phylum Streptophyta; class Pinopsida; order Araucariales; family Araucariaceae; genus Wollemia; species Wollemia nobilis. The sequence goes on along the minus strand of JAQPPZ010015824.1, from coordinate 36,068,302 downwards.
CAATCCTCCAAGGGAGGTCCCAGGTTCGAATCTCCACCCTACCAAAAAGTTGAATTGGATACCCAAAATTTAATTGATAATGTTGGTGCGAGCAGGGCCAGACGTGACTCTCGGGTGACTTTGACGGTGTAGAACTCCCTAGTCATGGTCTCTTAAACCAAGGCAACCTCACAAGGGGTATATATATATTTCAAAGCTTTGCATTTTTATATTTTTAGCATTCTGGTCCATTTCCAAATTTTGTTTTTATTTTTCTAACCCTTCTCTTTTACAGATTATTTTAAAACTTTGACGATTAAAAAAAAATAAAAAATTAAAATATCAAAATAAATACTTTGGTGTGAAAAATGAGTTTCAATATTTCATTCGAAACAATTTCGATCCCATTCCGAAGTCATTTCAAAATTATTTAAAGTTGTTATATGAGAGTTTTATAATTTCAAATTTTACATAATTTCGTATTTCGAAGACAAATAAGATTTCAAGGCTTTGTATGTTTATATTTTCAGCATCCTAGTCCATTTCCAAATTTTATTTTTCTTATTCTAACTCTTCTCTTTTGTAGATTATTTTAAAACTTCGATGATTAAAATAAAAATAAAAAAAAATAAAATGCCAAAAATAAATACATGGGTGTGAAGAATGAGCTTCAATATTTGATTCAAAACAATTTCAAACTTATTTCAAATTTATAAAAATTATTTAAAGTTGTTATATGAGAGTTTTATAATTTCAAATTTTACATAATTTTACATTTCGAAGGTAAATCAGATTTCAAGGCTTTGCATGTTTATATTTTCAGCATTCAAATCCATTTCTAGATTTTATTTTTATTTTTCTAACCCTTATATTTTGCAGATTATTTTAAAACTTAGGTGAGTAAAATAAAAAATAAATTAAAATTAAAATGCCAAGAATCAATACATTGGTCTAAAGAATGAGCTTCAATCTTAATTTGAAACAATTTCGATCCCATTTCGAAGACATTCCGAATTTATAAAAATTATTTAAATTTATTGTTATATGAGAGTTTTATAATTTTGAATTTTACATAATTTCGTATTTCGAAGGTAAATCAAATTTCAAGGATTTTCATATTTATATTTTCAACATTCTGATCTATTTTCAAATTTTATTTTTATTTTTCTAATCCTTCTCTTTTGGATATTATTTTAAAACTTCGAAGATTAAAATAAAAAAAAAATTAAAATGTCAAAAAAAAATACATGGGTGTGAAGAATGAGTTTCAATCTTTCATTTGAAACAATTTCGATCCCATTCTGAAACCATTTTGAATTTATAAACAATATTTAAAGTTGTTATATGAGAGTTTTATAATTTTGAATTTTACATAATTTCATATTTCAAAGGCAAATAGATTTCAAGGCTTTGTTTATATTTTCAGAATTCTGATCCATTTTTAGATTATATTTTTATTTTCTAACCTATCTCTTTTGCAGATTATTTTAAAACTTCGACGATTAAAATAAAAATAAAATTAAAATACAAAAAAAAAAATATATGGGTGTGAAGAATGAGATTCAATCTTTCATTAGAATGAGCTTCAATATTTCATTCAAAACAATTTCGAACCCATTCCGAAACCATTTCGAATTTATAAAAATTATTTAAAGTTGTTATATGAGAGTTTTATAATTTTAGATTTTATATGATTTCGTATTTCGAAGGTAAATTAGATTTCAAGGCTTTGCATGGTTATATTTTCAACATTCTAGTCAATTTTCAGATTTTATTTTTATTTTTCTAACCCTTTTTTTTTTCATATTATTTTAAAACTTTGACGATTGAAAAAAATTAAAATGCCAAAAATGAATGCATAGGTGTGAAGAATGAGCTTCAATATTTCATTTGAAACAATTTTGATCCCATTTCGAAGCCATTTCAAATTTATAAAAATTATTTAAAGTTCTTATATAAGATTTTTATAATTTTAGATTTTACATAATTTCATAGTTCAAAGGTAAATTAGATTTGAAGGCTTTGCATGTTTATATTTTTAGCATTCAGGTTTATTTCTAGATTTTATTTTTATTTTTCTAACCCTTCTCTTTTGTAGATTATTTTAAAACTTTGATGATTGAAAAAAATTAAAATGCCAAAAATAAATGCATGGTGTGAAGAATGAGATTCAATATTTTATTCGGAATAATTTCAAACCCATTCTGAATCCATTTTAAATTTATAAAAATTATTTAAAATTGCTGTTATATGAGAGTTTTATAATTTTGAATTTTACATATTTTCGCATTTCGAAAGAAAATCAGATTTCAAGGGTTTACATGATTATATTTTCAACATTCTAGTCCATTTCTAGATTTTATTTTTCTTTTTCTAACTCTTCTCTTTTGCAGATAATTTTAAAACTTCGGTGATTAAAAAAAAAAAATGACAAGAATAAATATATGGGTGTGAAGAATGAACTCAATATTACATTCGAAACAATTTCAATTTCATTTCGAAGCCATTAGAATTTATAAAAATTATTTAAAGTTGTTATATGAGAGTTTTATAATTTTGAATTTCATATAATTTCACATTTTGAAGGCAAATCAGATTTCAAGGCTTTGCATGTCTATATTTTCAACATTCTAGTCCATTTTCAGATTTTTTATTTATTTTTCTAATCCTTCTCTTTTGTAGATTATTTTAAAACTTCGACAATAAAAAAAAATTAAAATACCAAAAATAAATACTTGGGTGTGAAGAATGAGCTTCAATATTTCATTTGAAACAATTTCGATCCCATTTCGAAGTATTTTCAAAATTGTAAAAATTATTTAAATTTGTTATATGAAAGTTTTATAATTTTGAATTTTACATAATTTCACATTTCGAAGGTAAATCAAATTTCAAGGGTTTGCATGTTTATATTTTCAACATTTTGGTGCATTTCAAGATTTTATTTTATTTTTCTAACCCTTTTTCTTATGCAAATTATTTTAAAATTTCGACGATTAAAATAAAAATAAAATTAAAAAAATTAAAATGCCAAAAATAAATGCATGGGTGTGAAGAATGAGCTTCAATATTTCATTTGAAACAATTTTGATCCCATTCCGAAACCATTTCAAATTTATAAAAAAATATTTAAAGTTGTTATTATATAAGAGTTTTATAATTTTGAATTGTACATAATTTTGTATTTCGAAGACAAATTAGATTTCAAGGCACCTAGGTGTTGTAGGTGAGTTAAAGAGGAGACGGTAATCCTACAAGGGGGATCCCAGGTTCGAATCTCCACCCTACCAAAAAGTTAAATTGGGTACCTAAAATTCAAATGATAATGTTGGTGCGGATACGGCTAGGCGCCACTCTTGAATGAATTTTACGGTGTAGAACCCCCTGGTCGTGGTATTTAAGACCAAGGCAGCCCCACAAGTGGTTTTTTGCTTTATATATATATATATATATTCTCCAAGGCTTTGCATGTTTTTATTTTCAGCATTCTGGTCTATTTTCAGATTTTATTTTTATTTTTTTAATACTTCTCTTTTGTAGATTATTTTAAAACTTTGGTGATTAAATTAAAAATAAAAAAATTAAAATACAAAAAATAAATACATGGGTGTGAAGAATGAGCTTCAATATTTTATTCGAAACAATTTTGATTCTATTTTGAAGATATTTCAAATTTATAAAAATTATTTAAAGTTCCTAGTTTATGAGAGTTTTATAATTTCAAATTTTACATAATTTCATATTTCGAAGGTAAATAAGATTTCAAGGCTTTGCATGTTTATATTTTGAAAATTCTAGTCAATTTCTAGATTTTATTTTTATTTTTCTACCATTCTCTTTTGCAGATTATTTTAAAACTTTGACAGTTAAAAAATTAAAATACAAAAAAAAAATACATGGGTGTGAAGAATGAGCTTCAATATTTCATTCAAAAAAAATTCGATCCCATTTTGAAGCCATTTTGAATTTATTAAAATTATTTAAAGTTGTTATATGAGAGTTTTATAATTTCGAATTTTACATAATTTTGCACTTCAAAGGCAAATCAGATTTCAAGGCTTTACATGTTTATATTTTCAACATTCTTGTCCATTTTTGATTTTGATTTTGATTTTTCTAATTCTTCTCTTTTGCGGATTATTTTTAAACTTTTGCGATTAAAAAAAAAAAAAATTAAAATACCAAAAATAAATACATGGGTGTGAAGAATGAGGTTCAATCATTCATTCAAAACAATTTCGATTCTATTTCGAAGTAATTTTAAATTTATAAAAATTATTTAAAGTTTTTTATATGAGAGTTTTATAATTTTGGATTTTACATAATTTTGTATTTCGAAGGCAAATCAGATTTCAAGGCTTTACATGTTTATATTTTTAGCATTATGATCAATTTTCAAATTATATTTTTATTTTTCTAACCAATATCTTTTGCAGATTATTTTAAAATTTCGATGATTAAAATAAAAATAAAAATACCAAAAATAAATACATTGGTGTAAAGAATGAGCTTCAATATTTCATTAGAATGAGCTTCAATATTTCATTTGAAATAATTTCAATCCCATTCTGAAGCCATTTCGAATTTATATAAATTATTTAAATTTGTTATATGAGAGTTTTATAATTTTAGATTTAACATAATTTACCATTTCGAAGACAAATCAAATTTCAAGGCTTTACATGTTTATGTTTTCAACGTTCTAGTCCATTTCTAGATTTTATTTTTATTTTTTTAACCCTTCTCTTTTGCAAATTATTTTAAAACTTCAATGATTAAAATAAAAATAACAAAAATTAAAAAGCGAAAAATAAATGCATGGTGTGAAGAATGAGCTTCAATATTTCATTCGAAACAATTTTTATCCCATTCCGAAGTCATTTCGAATTTATAAAAAATATTTAAAGTTTATGTTATATAAGAGTTTTATAATTTCAGATTTTATATAATTTTGCATTTCGAAGGTAAATTAATTTTCAAGGCTTTGCATTATATATTTTTCAGCATTCTGATCCATTTCTAGATTTTATTTTTATTTTTATTTTTCTAACCCTTCTCTTTTCCAAATTATTTTAAAACTTGGACGGTTAAAATAATAAAAAAAAAAAACCAAAAATAAATACATGAGTGTGAAGAATGAGCTTTAATATTTTATTTGATACAATTTCAATCATATTCTGAAGCCATTTCAAATATATAAAAATTATTTAAAGTTGTTATATGAGAGTTTTATAATTTCAAATTTTATATAATTTCACATTTCGAAGATAAATCAGATTCCAAGGCATCCAGGTGTTGTAGATGGGTTGAAAAGGAGAGGGCAATCCTCCAAGGGAGATCCTAGGTTTGAATCTCCACCCTACCAAAATGTTGAATTGGGTACCCAAAATTCAATTGATAATGTTGGTGCGAGTAGGGTCGGACATGACTCCCTGGTGACTTTGACGGTGTAGAACCCCTTGGTCGTGGTCTCTCAGACCAAGGCAACCTTGCAAGGGGTTTTTTACTTTATATATATATATATATATATATATATATATATATATATATATATATATATATATATATATATATTTCAAGGCTTTGCATGTTTGTATTTTTAGCATTCTAATCCATTTCTAGATTTTGTTTTTATTTTTCTAACTCTTCTATTTTGCAGATTATTTTAAACCTTTGATGATTAAAATAAAATAATAAAAAAATAAAATGCCAAAAATAAATACATGGGTGTGAAGTATGAGCTTCAATATTTCATTCGAAACAATTTCAATTCCATTTCAAAATTATAAAAATAATTTAAAGTTGTTATATGAGAGTTTTAAAATTTAAAATTTTACATATTTCACATTTCGAAGACAAATCAGATTTCAAGGCTTTGCATGTTTATATTTTCAGCATTCTGGTCAATTTCCAGATTTTATTTTTATTTTTTCTAACCTATCTCTTTTGTAGATTATTTTAAAACCTCGATGATTAAAATAAATAAATAAAAAATTAAATGCCAAAAATAAATACATGTGTGTGAAGAATGAGCTTCAATATTTTATTCGAAATAATTTCGATCCCATTCTGAAGATATTTTAAATTTATACAAATTATTTAAAGTTGTTATATAAGAGTTTTATAATTTCAAATTTTACATAATTTCGCATTTGGAAGGTAAATTAGATTTCAAGGCTTTGTATGTTTATATTTTCAGTATTCTAGTCAATTTTTAGATTTTATTTTTCTTTTTATAACCCTTATTTTTTGTAGATTATTTTAAAACTTCGACAATAAAAATAAAAATAAAAATAAAAATGACAAAAATAAATACATGGGTGTGAAGAATGAGCTTTAATATTTCATTTGAAACCATTTCAATCTCATTTCGAAGCCATTTCAAATTTATAAAAAATATTTAAAGTTGTTACATAAGAGTTTTATAATTTCAAATTTTACATTTCAAAAGTAAATCAGATTTCGAGGCTTTACATTTTATATTTTCAGCATTTTGATCTATTTTTAGATTTTATTTTTAATTTTCTAACCCTTCTCTTTTGCAGATTATTTTAAAAATTTGATAATTAAAATAAATATAAAAAATAAATTAAAGTGTCAAAAATAAATACTTGGATGTGAAGAATGAGCATCAATCTTTCATTCGAATCAATTTTAATCTCATTCTGAAGCTATTTAGAATTTATAAAAATTATTTGTAGTTTTTATATAAGAGTTTTATAATTTTGGATTTTACATAATTTTATATTTTGAAGGTAAATCAGATTTCAAGGCTTTGCATATTTATATTTTCAGCATTCTAGTCCATTTTCAAAATTTGTTTTTGTTTTCCTAACCCTTATATTTTACAGATTATTTTAAAACTTTGACGATTAAAATAAAAATTAAAAAAATATTAAAATGCCTTAATTAAATGCATTGTGTGAAGAATGAGCTTCAATATTTCATTTGAAACAATTTTGATCCCATTTCGAAATTATAAAAATTATTTAAAGTTGTTATATGAGAGTTTTATAATTTTGAATTGTACATAATTTTGCATTTTGAAGGTAAATCAGATTTCAAAACTTTGCATGTTTATATTTTTAACATTCTAATCCATTTTTAGATTTTATTTTTATTTTTATAAGCCTTCTATTTTGCAAATTATTTTAAAACTTCAATGATTAAAATAAAAAAAAATGCCAAAAATAAATACATGGGTGTGAAGAATGAGCTTCAATATTTCATTCGAAACAATTTTGATCCCATTTCGAAGCCATATCGAATTTATAAAATTTATTTAAAGATACTGTTATATTAGAGTTTTATAATTTTAGATTTTATATAATTTTGCATTTCGAAGGTAAATCATATTTCAAGGCTTTGCATGTTTATATTTTTAGTATTCTGATCAATTTTTAGATTTTATTTTTATTTTTATAACCCTTCTCTTTTGCAGATTATTTTAAAACTTTGGCGATTAAAAAAAAAATAAAAAAAATTAAGATACCAAAAATAAATGCATGGGTGTGAAGAATGAGCTTCAATATTTCGTTCGAAATAATTTTGATCCCATTCCGAAGCCATTTCGAATTATTAAAAATTATTTAAATTTGTTGTTATATGAGAGTTTTATAATTTTGGGTTTTACATAATTTCATATTTCAAAGGGAAAACAAATTTCAAGGCTTTGCATATTTATATTTTTAGTATTTTGGTCCATTTTTAGATTTTATTTTTATTTTTCTAACCCTTCTCTTTTGTAGATTATTTTAAAACCTCGAAGATTTTTTTTGTAAGCAAAAAACCCCTTACGGGGTCACCTTGATCTGAGAGACCACGACTAGCGGGTTCTACATCGTCAAAGTCACCCAGGAGTCATTTTCGACCCTTCCCGCACCAACATTATCAATTGGATTTTGGATACCCAATTCAAATTTTTGGTAGGGTGGAGATTCGAACTTGAGACCTTCATTGGAGGATTGTCGTCTCCTCTCTAACTCACCTACAACACCTGGGTATACTTTGGTGATTAAAAAAAATTAAAATGCTAAAATTAAATACATGGGTGTGAAGAATGAGCATCAATATTTCATGCAAACATGCAAAGCCTTGAAAAATAAAAATATGCAAAGCCTTGAAATATATATAAGCTTTAGAATGGGATCAAAATTATTTCAAATGAAATTTTGAAGCTCATTCTTCACATCCAAGTATTTATTTTTGGTATTTTATTTTATTTTAATCATCGAAGTTTTAAAATAATCCATAAAAGAGAAAGGTTAGAAAAATAAAAACAAAATCTAAAAATGGACTAGAATGCTGAAAATATAAGCATGCAAAGCCTTGAAGTTTGATTTACCTTCGAAATGTGAAATTATGTAAAATCTTAATTTATAAAACTCTCATATAACAAATTTAAATAATTTTTATAAATTTTGGATGGCTTTGAAATGGGATTGAAATTGTTTCCAATGAAAAATTGAAGCTCATTCTTCACACCTATATATTTATTTTTGGCATTAATTTTTTTTTTTAATAATTCTTTTTTAAATTATCTGCAAAAGAGAAGAGTTAGAAAAAGAAAAATAATATCTGGAAATGGACCAAAATATTGAAAATATAAACATGCAAAGCCTTGAAATTTTATTTACTTTCGAAATGCGAAATTATGTAAAATCCGAAATTATAAAACTCTCATTTAACATCAACTTTAAATAATTTTTATAAATTTGAAATGGCATGAAATGAGATCGAAATTGTTTCGAATGAAATATTGAAGCTCATTCTTCACACAATGCATTTACTTTTGGCATTTTATTTTATTTTTTAAGTTTTATTTTAATCGTCGAAGTTTTAAAATAATCTACAAAATAAAAGGGTTAGTAAAAGAAAAATAAAATATAGAAATGGACCTGAATACTAAAAATATAAACATACAAAGCCTTGAAATCTGATTTGCCTTCAAAATATGAAATTATGTAAAATTCAAAATTATAAAACTCTTATATAACAACTTTAAATAATTTTTATAAATTCGAAATGGTTTCAGAATGAGATCAAAATTGTTTCAAATTAGATATTGAAGCTCATTTTTCACACCCATGTATTTATTTTTGGCATTTAATTTTTTTTTTTTAAATTTATTTCTTTTAATCAACAAAATTTTAAAATAATTTGTAAAAGAGATAGGTTAGAAAAAAAAAATCTGAAAATGGACCAAAATGCTAAAAATATAAACATGCAAAACCCTGAAATCCGATTTGCTTCGTAATGCAAAATTATGTAAAATTTGAAATTATAAAACTCTCATATAACAACTTTAAATAATTTTTATAAATTCAAAATGAGATCGAAATTGTTTCGAATCAAATATTGAAGCTTATTCTTCACACCTCTGTATTTATTTTTGGTATTTTAATTTTTCTTATTTTTATTTTAATCATCGAAATTTTTAATAATCTGCAAAATAGAAGGATTAGAAAAATAAAAATAAAATCTAGAAATTTACCAAAATGTTGAAAATATAAACATGCAAAGCCTTGAAATCTGATTTACCTTCGAAATGCAAAATTATATATAATCCAAAATTATAAAACTCTCATATAACAAATTTAAATAATTTTTATAATTTTGAAATGGCTTCGAAATGGGATCGAAATTATTTCAAATGAAATATTGAAGCTCATTTTTTACACCCAAGTATTTATTTTTGATAATTTAATTTTAATTTTAATCGTCAAAGTTTTAATATAATCTGTAAAAGAGAAGGGTTAGAAAAATAAAAAATAAATCTTAAAATGGACTAGAATACTGAAAATATAAGAATGCAAAGCCTTGAAATAAATAAATAAATAAATAAATAATATATATATATATATATATATATATATATATATATATATATATATATATATATATATATATATATATATATATAAGCAAAAAATCCCTTGCAAGGCCACCTTGGTATGAGAAACCATGACCAGGGGGTTCTACACCATCAAAGTCACTCGAGAGTCGTGCTCGATCTCGGTCGCACCAACATTATCAATTGAATTTTAGGTACGCAATTCAACTTTTTGGTAGGGTGGAGATTCAAACTTGGGACCTCCCTTAGAGGATTGTCCTCTCCTCTTCAACTCACCTACAACACCTGGGTGCCTTGGAATCTGATTTACCTTCGAAATGTAAGATTATGTAAAATTTAACACTAGAAAACTCTCATATAACAACTTTAAATAATTTTATACATTTGAAATGACTTTGGAATGAAATTGAAATTGTATTAAATAAAATATTGAAGTTCATTCTTCACAACCATGTATTTATTTTTAACATTTTAATTTTAATTTTAATCGTCGAAGTTTTAAAAAAATTTGCAAAAGAGAAGGGTTAGAAAAATAAAAATAAAATTTAGAAATTGATCAGAATGCTAAAAATATAAATATGCAAAGCCTTGAAATCTGATTTACCTTCGAAATACGAAATTATGTAAAATCTGAAATTATAAAACTTTTATATAACATCAACTTTAAATATTTTTAATAAATTTGAAATGACTTCGAAATGGGATTAAAATTATTTTGAATGAAATATTGAAGCTCATTATTCACACCCATACATTTATTTTTGGCATTTTTTTTTTAATCGTCAAAGTTTTAAAATAATCTTCAAAAGAGAAGGGTTAGAAAAATAAAAATAAAATCTAAAAATGGACCAGAATGCTGAAAATATAAATATGCAAAGCCTTGAAATCTGATTTACCTTTGAAATGCAAAATTATGTAAAATCCAAAATTATAAAACTCTTATATAACAACTTTAAATAATTTTTATAAATTTGAAATGGCTTCGAAATGGGATCAAAATTATTTCGAATAAAATATTGAAGCTCATTCTAATAAAAGATTGAAGTTCATTCTTCACACCTATGTATTTATTTTTGATATATATATATTTTTTTAAATTTTTATTTTAATTGTCGAATTTTTAAAATAATCTACAAAAGAGATTGGTTAGAAAAATAAAAATATAATCTAAAAATGAATCAGAATGCTAAAAATATAAACATGTAAAGCTTTGAAATCTGATTTGCCTTTGAAATATGAAATTATGTAAAATCTAAAATTATAAAACTCTCATATAACAACTTATATTTTTTTATAATTCAAAATTTATTCGAAATAGGGTTGAAATTGTTTTGAATGAAAGATTGAACCTCATTCTTCACACCCATGTATTTATTTTTGGGATTTTAATTTTTATTTTAATCACCAAAGTTTTAAAATAATCTATAAAAGAGAATAATTAAAAAAATAAAAATAAAATTTGGAAATGGACCAGAATGTTAAAAATATAAACATGCAAAGCTTTGAAATCTGATATACCTTCGAAATGCAAAATTATGAAAAATTCAAAATTATAAAACTCTCATTTAACAACTTTAAATAGCTTTTATTAATTTTAAATGGCTTCGAAATGGGATCAAAATTGTTTCAAATTAAATATTGAAGCTCATTCTTCACACAATGCATTTATTTTTGGTATTTTATTTTTTATTTTTATTTTAATCATTGAAGTTTTAAAATAATCGACAAAAGAGAAGGTAAGAAAAAGAAAAATAAAATCTGAAAATGGACTAGAATGTTGAAAATATAAATATACAAAGCCTTGAAATCTGATTTGCCTTCGAAATGTGAAATTATGTGAAATATGAAATTATAAAACTCCCATCTAACAACTTTAAATAATTTTTATAATTTTGAAATGGCTTTGGAATGAGATCGAAATTATTTCGAATGAAATATTGAAGCTCATTTTCACACCTAAGTATTTATTTTTGACATTTTATTTTTATTTTAATCGTCGAAGTTTTAAAATAATCTATAAAAAAGAAGGGTTAAAAAAATAAAAACAAAATCTAGAAATGGACTAGAATGTTGAAAAAATAAACATGCAAAGCCTTCAAATATATATATATATATATATATATATATATATATATATATATATATATATATATAAGCGAAAAACCCCTTACAAGGCCACCTTGGTCTAAGAGACCACAACTAGGGGGTTCTACACTGTCAAAATCACCCAAGAGTCGTGCCCGACCCTGCCCACACCAACATTTATCAATTGAATTTTGGGTACCCAATTCAACTTTTTTGTAGGGTGGAGATTCGAACCTGGGACCTCCCTTGGACTTGGAGGATTGCCCTCTCCTCTCCAACTCACCTACAACACCTGGGTGCCTTGGAATCTGATTTGCCTTTGAAATGTGAAATTATGTAAAATTTAAAATTATAAAACTCTCATATACCAACTTTAAATAATTTTTATACATTCGAAATAGCTTCGAAATGGGATCGAAATTGTATTGAATAAAATATTGAAGCTCATTCTTTACACCCATGTATTTATTTTTGGCATTTTAATTTTATTTTAATCGTCAAATTTTTAAAATTATTTGCAAAAAAAAATGGTTAAAAAATAAAAATAAAATCTAGAAATGGATCAAAATGCTAAAAATATAAATATGCAAAGCCTTAAAATTTAGTTTACCTTCAAAATGCGAAATTATGTAAAATCTGAAATTATAACTCTTATATAGCATCAACTTTAAATATTTTTTATAAAATCCAAATGACTTCGGAATGGGATCAAAATTGTTTCGAATGAAAGATTGAAGCTTATTCTTCACACCCATGCATTTATTTTTGGCATTTTTTATTTATTTTAATCGTTGAAGTTTTAAAATAATTTGCAAAAGAGAAGGGTTAGAAAAATAAAAATAAAATCTAGAAATGGACCATAATGCTAAAAATATAAACATGCAAAGCCTTGAAATCTGATTTGCCTTCGAAATGCAAAATTATGTAAAATCCAAAATTATAAAACTCTCATATAACAAATTTAAATAATTTTTATAAATTCTAAATGGCTTCGAAATAAGATCAAAATTATTTCGAATGAAATATTGAAGCTCATTCTAATGAAATATAGAAGCTCATTCTTCACACCCATGTATTTATCTTTGGTATTTTATTTTTTTAATTTTTATTTTAATCATCGAATTTTTAAAATAATCTGCAAAAGAGATTGGTTAGAAAATTAAAAATATAATCTGTAAATAGATTAGAATGCTAAAATTATAAACATGTAAAGCCTTAAAATCTGATTTGTCTTCGAAATACAAAATTATGTAAAATCTAAAATTATAAATCTCTCATATAACAACAAATTTAAATAACTTTTATAAATTTAAAATGGCTTCAGAATGGGATCCAAATTGTTTTGAATGAAATATTGAAGCTCATTCTTCACACAATGCATTTATTTTTGGCATTTTGTTTTTTTTTAATTTTTATTTTAATCATCGAAGTTTTAAAATAATCTACAAAAGAAAAAGGTTAGAAAAAAATAAATAAAATCTGGAAATAAACCAGATGATGTAAAACGAACAATAATTAGATTAGGAAAATAATCAATCCAAACATTAGGAAATTCAATTAACGTAAAAGTATAAATAGGTTACAAAATAGACTATTTAACAACTTATCTGTAGAAGCGCTAACGTCGTTCAATAATAGAATAGGCTAATAAACTAACTAAATATCATAAGATATTTAGGTATTAACCATAGTAACTAGAAAGTAATTCGTAGCATAGTAACTATCTTCTATGGTAGAAAAGTAAATGTAATAACCTATGTAGTATAATGCAATATACTACCTATTTTACCTAGTGGAGTAAAGGGTAAATATCCCAAAGAATTGAATATTACTCTAACATCCCCCCTTATTACATTATTTGGGTAATGTATATAACTATCCCAATACAATGAAAAAAATGTCTATTTGTTGGTTCTTGCTCTGTCACAATGCTCTGGCTGCTCCTAAGGAAAAAAATGGGTCATTCCTCACTTTGTCTTCACATTAAGGAATGTCCTTATTGTAATCTTGTCATCTAACTAAATTGCATGGGTAACCAGTTGCTGCAATCGCTAGGTGTCATAGAATAGATCACTTCATATGAGGTTCATTCATTTACAATATGAGTTTGTAAAAGATAAGGTAGCTAAGGTGTCGGTCATTGCCAAAAATGCACCCTTATAAGTTCTCCCCTTCTTGTTGCAAAATATGTTGTAATTAATTTATGAAAGAAGCATGACTAAGGTGTCAGACGCTATCGAAAATGCACACTTTTAAGTTTTCTTCTCTTTTTACAAAAAATTGTGAAGAAAAGAAAAGTATATCCTCCCTTAATTGCAAAATAAGATGTGCAACTCAAGAGTGTTGTGAAGGATTTTAAAAATATTGCCTCTTAGGCAATTTTACATCACAAAAATTCCCTCCTTTTGTTACAAGTACTTCAAACATTGAGAGTTTGCTATTTATGAAGCCTAAAAGAGGTACAATCACCTCTTATTGTAAGTACTTCAAACAAAAAATTATGCTATTTATGAAGCCTAAAAAAGAGAGGAAATTTTTTTTTGCTCAAGGTGACAAATGTGTTTTCCCTCTACAATACTGTCTTAGCAATAAACACTCTGTGTGCTTTTCTGAACCAAAATCAAAATCGAAACTAGACACTTCACTAACAATATGGCCTTTTTTTTCTTTTGTGTTGTGCCTTTGTCTTTCTTGTTTTGCTTGTTTTTGAACCAACATCGATTGGTGTCATGGTTGTCCTTTTTAAAATACGAGCAAAACATCTTTTGAGATTTCTTTCCCTTACCTTTTGAGGATGATCCTCCATTTTTAAAGTTTCCCTTCTCTTTATTACCTTTATAGTTTGAATAAAGTGCATTGTTTGACACTTCATCATTTTGGAGTTGATTTGCTTCCTCAATTTGAAGAAAATTAACTAACTCCACAAATGTGACAACTCTTTATGAAACATTAAGGGATGTAATCAATATTTTGTAGGATTCGGGTAGAGCTCTCAAAATCACTGAAGTCAAAATAATGTCTTCTACTTTGGCCCCTAAAGCATTAAGCTTAGAATTTAGATCTACCACTCTACAAAGGAATAGTTCTACTGATTCACTTGACTTCATATGGAGTGTTTGAAGTTGTGTTTGAAGGTTTAGAATAGTTGATTGATTCTTACCTTCAAAAATGGTACTAAGAGCATTCCATGCCTCTTTACCAGTTTTAGCTTCACTTATGTGAGGATTGATCTCATTAGTAGTTGTAAGAAGTATCAACATGAGCAAACGATTATTATTTTTGTCCCATGTTTTTTGATCTACTCTTGGTGATGCAAGTCTTGTTTCAGTGCCATCAACTAAATCCCACATGTCCTCTATAGTCAAGATGGCTTTCATCTTAGTTTTCCATGTTGAATAGTTAGGACCCTTTAGCAATTGTGTATCACTTAAGTATTTATTGATAGTTGCCATGATGAAGGTCCTACAATTTGTACTAAGATGATATTTATTTCACTCTCAAGTGGTATTTAATGGCACTTGCCTAAAGACTCTCTTGAAAAAAGATAATCAATTGGCAGAAATTAAGCCAAACAAATAAGAGATGAAAGATAATTCACTCAAACAAATATTTAATGGCACCTGCCTGAAAATCCTCTTAAAAAAAGATAATCAATTTGAGGAAATTAAGCCAAACAAATAAGAGTGAATTAGGGGTTTTGGTTTTAGGAGAGAATATCAAGTGAAAATGGCTTTAAATCTATGTAAGGATTTACAAAAATTTGTGAAATTTTGAGGTATGGAGTGATATTGATTCTATGACTTCTAATTGCAAAAATAAATAATGCTATAATCAAACAAGAATGCCCTCAAAATTATTATCACTTAGGTGTCGGATGCAACCAAAAATGCACCTAATTTTCCAATGAAGGTGTCGAGTAAAATCGAAAATGCACCTTTTAATTTTTGCAACAAAATATGGATTTGTGTTGTGCAAAAAATTGATATGTTTTATGTCTCCTTTCTTGAAGGAGAGAACAAAAGCAAAGTTTTGAAGTTTTGTGAAAAATGAGATAACCTTTATGCTTCTTCAGAATTGTTGAGTTTATATGTCTTATATCTCCAAAAATGAATGAAGAAAACTATAGAACTTTTGTGGAGGTTATTTACAAAAAAAATATTGAAGCAGGTTTTTAAAATTTGCGAAAAAGAGGTTCCTATGTTTCTTTTGTCTCCAGATGAGAGAAAACACAATTTGATTTTTGGAAAATTTAAGGCAAAATTTTTGTTTGGATTTCAAGTTCTCTAAGTTTGATAAAGCAAAAAAATATGTACTTAAGATGAAATTTCTATAATTTATGAAAAAATTGAAAAAAAAATGGTCCAATTTGATTAAAAATTGATTATTTTAAGCCAATTTGAAAATAAATTATAAAAAAAAAACTCAAAAAAAATATTTTTAATGCTTAAAAACTTTAGAAAATTTAAAATTTTAGAAATAGATTAAAA
Source organism: Wollemia nobilis (assembly GCA_028583015.1). Lineage (NCBI taxonomy): Eukaryota > Viridiplantae > Streptophyta > Pinopsida > Araucariales > Araucariaceae > Wollemia > Wollemia nobilis. The sequence continues at coordinate 36,051,898 of JAQPPZ010015824.1, read as the reverse complement.
ACCTTTGTATTTGGAGGATATGGAAATCGATATGGTGCCTCCGTTGTGCAAGGCGGCCGTGCTAGCCAACTGAGCCACCAACCGATTTGAAAATGCTTCGACACAACTGCTATTTAAGGTGGCCATGAAAAAGCATAGCCTTTGTGGGATTTATCCCACATGCATCCCAAAATGGGATGCAGAGGCTTTATAAGCCGTGGCATGCCCCATATACATTGATTGCCTATGGGCAATCGACGAGTCTCGCCCACCCTTTTGGATGTCGCCATGTGGCACCAGGGGTGGGCTTAGTCGAGTCCAAGTCACATCTTGTCATCTAGTGGCTGTCTACAACATGTCTAGTCTGAGTCAGTCGTTTCGTCTAGTGGTTGTCTGCCACACATTGAGTCTGAGTCAGTCATCTAGGTCATGCCTCGAGGTGCATGCAATCTAGAGATCATTAGATCTCACCACTTATTGCATCACGATTGGTCAGTTTGAGGGATCGAAGGGCCTCCTTCCCTCTTAGATCTTGAGGTTGTTAGGTATTGGAGGGTTGCTTGCCCTATCGAATCCTGAAGTGATCAAGGATCGGAGGGCACTCTTGCCCTCTCAGATCTTGATTGGGTTTAGATCATCACATCTAGCTAGGAGGGAAGGGATCGCCTGCCCTCTCGGCTCTCCCAGCATACGGGGGCCCACGTCCATGTGGGATCAGGAGGGCGCTCCTGCCTTCCTGACGATCTTGCATGCGACTATGGGAGATAGCAAAGATCAAGCCCATGTGTGGTCTGCCAAAGGCTGCTCAAGCTGATCCTATGGGTGGTCTGCAGGCGATTGGTTAGCACTGTCCTAATTGGCCAAAAAATGGCCATGGTATCACGATTGATAGGCTTCAACCTGTCATGTGGGCAATTTGATCATGGTCACCTCGATTATCGCATCGATTGATCGACCCCACAGTGGCTAGGCCCTGGTAGGTCAAATTGACCTATCCAGCAGTCTGGCCATTGGGCTCGCCTATTGAGGTGGGTTCGGTGGCTACCAAATGGCACCAACTCGTCCTTTGAGCGAAGCCAAAAAAATGGCTTTGATACCAATGATGTAAAACAAACAATAATTAGATTAGAAAAATAATCAATCTAAACATTGGGAAATTCAATTAACGTTAAAGTGTAAATAGGTTACAAAATAGACTATTTAACAACTTAGTTGTAGAAGCGCTAACGTCATTCAATAATAGAATATGCTAACAAACTAACTAAATATCATAAGATATTTAGGTATTTTTTTTTTTGGTAATTATTATAATAGATTAACAGTGGGTTTTTATAGAGGATCCCAAAACCTTATATAAAAAATCAGCCTTGCTAAATAGTGCTTCATGCCTCTTGGCTGGAAGAATAAACCTGTATGCAAAAAAAAACAAAAAGCTGCTAATTGCCCGAGGGCTACAAGGCATTTTTGCCTGATTATCCTAGAAACCATGGCCATTAAACTGGGAAAACAAAAACTAGCGGAAGAAGCTGGACCATCGAAAAGCAGAAGAAGACAGCCAAGAAAACTACAAAAAATTCTCCCATACCTGGGAAATAACTTTCCACATTTTTGCTTTCCCGGAGGCAGAATTCGAAGCATACATGTTGGATAGGATCCAAGAAAAATTACTGGACTGAAACAAACCGTAGAAAATCCTACTGGAAAATTTTGCCCTAGCCCAAATGGCCACTCCGTTTAGTCTTCTCGCATCTAGGATTTCATCCGTACGGTTTGAGGTTCTTCTTACTTCCCTTTCCTTGTTGGAAGGGAGGTTTTGGGATAAGCGCGTCACCCATCAGAGAATCAGAGTCATCCTGAAACAGCAACCGTTGGGTTCCATTTGCAACATCAGTCATAGTTTCTGTCTCTCTTTTCCTTGTTGGGGGGACGGCCATGCTTCCTTTCACTACCAAAATCCACCCCTCGCTTTTGACTCCTCATAATTCGAGGGCTAATATTACCAGGCTAGTAACCTCTTCTTCCCAGCAGGTAGTCTTCCAATAAATTTTGTGCCTCGAGAGAGTTCCGGTCATAAATTTTGGGTGAATCTGCCTGTGTGGTGATAAGGGGGGGGCCTGTTCCTTTTCCTCCTATGGTCCTAGTTGGGGGCGCCCACCACACTGCTCGGAGTTTGGATGGGTGGTGATTTCCTCTTCTGGTAAGGAGGATTCGAGATGGTCCCTGGATGGACCTGGATATTCATGGCCTTTCGTAAAAGGGTGCTTCGTCTGACCTTCACCTTGCTCCAAAGGGTTGCAGGGATCTCGCTCCTTCTTCCTCGGCTTTTGGAGAGGACAATTGGACTGAAGATGCCCTTGAGAACTACACTAAGGGCAGAAAGCTGGCCTATTCTCATAAACAATAGCTTGCTTGTGTAGAAAAGTACCCCCAGATCACAGAGTAATGGAGGATGGGAGGTCCGTATCCAAGTCCGCCAAAACACAGAACCGGGCTTGGAAAAATCTAGTTCGAGCTCTGGTGGGAGGGTCTAAAGTGATCAGCTCCCCAATGGACCGAGAAATACCTCTGATTACATTTTCATGCCAACAAAAAATAGGAAAACTCGGGAGCCTAACTCATATTGGAGCAATGTTGATATTCTGGGTATCGGGGTTAAAGTCCAAACCCCACTTCCTTAGAAAGAGACTCCTACGGCCCAAGAACCAAGGCCCTCCAGCCAGGATTTTATAGTAGTCCTCCTTGTTGCTCAGCCTAATCACGAAAAAACCTCAGGTTAGGGCAGCCAGCTCTAAGTGACCAAAGGTCTGCCATTTGCCAGATGCCCACTTGTGAATGGTCTCCATGTCGAGATGACCACCAATAAACTTATCGATGAGGGTAAATTTTTTGAAATCCACAAAGCTTGAGAGAATTTTCGTCGAGATGTCCAACTTGTCCCCGGATGGAAATAACTCCTTGGAGAAGAGTCCGCTTAGGGTTTCAGAGGTCGTTGCCAAAGCATATGACTTTCGAGGTCCATCTCCCCGTTTGTCTGGCGGATCCTTGTCGTGACTTGGCAAGGACTCCTCGGCATCCCCAGACTCTGTTTGCCCTCCCTCCACCCTGTCGAGCCCCTGGTTCGACCTACCGATGCTCCCATGCTCTCCCAGAACAGCCTTCCCGCCAACCGTCATCCCCACCCTCCCAAGAAACCCTCAAAATATATTCAAAGATATTTAGGTATTAACCATAGTAACTAGAAAGTAATTCGTAGCATAGTAACTATCTCCTATGGTAGAAAAGTAAATGTAATAACCTATGTAGTATAATGCAATATACTACCTATTTTACCTAGGGGAGTAAAGGGTAAATATCCCAAAGAATGGAATATTACTCTAACACCAGAATGCTGAAAATATAAACATACAAAGCCTTGAAATCTAATTTGCCTTTGAAATATGAAATTATGTAAAATCTAAAATTATAATACTCTCATAAAACAACTTTAAATAATTTTTATAAATTTGAAATGGCTTCAGAATGGGATCGAAATTGTTTCAAATGAAATATTGAAGCTCATTCTTCACACCCAAATATTTATTTTTGATATTTTATTTTTATTTTAATCGTCAAAATTTTAAAATAATCTGCAAAAGAGAAGGGTTAGAAAAATAAAAATAAAATCTAGAAATGGACTAGAATGTTGAAAATATAAACATGCAAAGCCTTGAAATCTGATTTACCTTCAAAATGTGAAATTATGTAAAATATGAAATTATAAAACTCTCATATAACAACTTTAAATAATTTTTATAAATTTGAAATGGCTTTAGAATGGGATCAAAATTGTTTTGAATGAAAGATTGAATCTCATTCTTCATACCCATACATTTATTTTTGGCATTTTAATTTTTTTTAATCATCAAAGTTTTAAAATAATATGCAAAAGAGAAGGGTTAGAAAAATAAAAATAAAATATAGAAATAGACCAAAATGCTGCAAATATAAACATGCAAAGCCTTCAAATCTGATTTGCCTTCGAACTACAAAATTATGTAATATCCGAAATTATAAAACTCTTATATAACAACTTTAAATAATTTTTATAAATTCAAAATGGTTTCAAAAAGGGATCAAAATTATTTCGAATGAAATATTGAAGCTCATTCTTCACTATCATATCTTTAAAGCATAAAAAGTCATCTTTGATGTTGAAATCCTTATTATTTTTAGGATTTCCTTCTACCTTGGTCCAAATTTCACTACAATACTTATCCTAAGATTGCATTTTCTTGACTTAGTCCATTAAGTTAATGTGACTACAAATCAAATCAACTATAATCTTTTTTCAAGGTCTTAAAATTGAGCAGGTTTATCCTATTCAAATATGAGGATATGTTCCTAGGATGGATTTATGTATCTTTAATTGCTTAAAATCCTAATACTTGGGTACATATCTTAACAATTTAGAGAGAGGATCCCATACTCCTCTCAAGAATAGTTTTTCAATCTATTATTTTCACTAAGTATGATCAAACCTTAACTAAGTATAGACCTTTATTCCTTTCTATTAAGTATGACAAAAATTAAACTAAGAATAGATTCTCCATCTATTTCTTCTTATTAAGTATGATCAACTTAACCAAGAATAGATTTTCCCATTTATTCTTTATCCTTAAACAAAGAGCACCATTTAATATTTTGAGTACCACTAGATATATTTATCCCTACTCCAAGATACACCGCTTAGGACTTTCCCAAAGCCTACTTGATTTTTGGAATCATCTTGCTTATGGTTACAATGAACATTAAAATCTCTTCTCAAATTATGACCCTAAAAAATGATCTACTCATGAATATAAAAATATATTACATTAGAGAAGTCTATCTTCAAAACTAGCTATGTATTGAATAAAACCATTCTACTGAAGTTTTATTACTTGATTATTCTTGCTAGTTTTGAAATCACTCCACCATTCAATAGTTGCATCATGCACATGAAGGGTAACCCTTACTATTTGGGTTACTAAAGAACAATTCATCAAAGAAAATATACATTTCCAAATCATACAACCCTATCTCGGCTAATTTTACCAATTTATTTGGATACTCTAATATTCTTCAAGTCTTTGGCTAGCTAGTCTATCAATATTTGGGCTTTACCTTCATGATATTTTATAGCAATATCCTCTTCCTATATATGCTCAAAATTTTAGTTTAGGAATATTGGTTAATAATAGTTTCCAACAATTGCCTATACAGGTCATTTGTTCCCTCTATTATTCAATTTATTCTTGTAGTAATTAAACTACAATAATGAGGTTTTCTACCTTTTTATTGATATTCCCTAAAATTTTCCTTCAAGGTCTAGCTTCAAATTCATCTTTCCTAGCTAACCTTGGATTTTTGAGAAGATCCTCTTCTTCTTTTCAAATTAGGTGTCATTTCACCATGCCATACAAAGGAGATGGATAAGTTATAATTTCTTCCAATTATACTTCCAATGGTTAGTTACATCTTCCCATGAACTAACTTAAATCATAATGGTCATCACCACACTTGTATCCCCACAAGGTGCTACTTTGGCTCTAACCATTATCATTTTTCTAATAATGATATTTATCACACTTGGATTATTGCAAGGTCCCCTTCTCCCTAATCATAAAGGAGTTGAGTTAGGTTACAATTTCCTCCAAAATTGTATTTCCAAATGGGGTATTTTCTTCATCTTGATTATTTATCAACAATTATTATCATACATTGATAATATCAATGTCACACTACTTTGTGTAATGTATCATTCCTAAAATATCACCATCCACTAATAATATCAATGTTCACATTCACTCCATGTTAGTTTCATTCCAAAATTATCACCATCCATTGATAATAGCAATGGTTACACTTACTCAATGTAAGGAACCATCCCTAAAATCTTGTAAATTGGGTATTCACTAAACAATTTTTCCTTTACCAGTATAGTAAATCTATCTATCTTGGAAATTAATTAGGGCTCCATGAGTCTTTAACTAGTTCATTCCCTAGATGATGTCAAAGGCATGTGGTGATGCTGCATATAAATTCCAAATGGTAGAGTCGTTGGATAGGGTGATCTTGGCTATAGGAAAATATTGATCCATGAAGTAGGCATGTCCATACCCTTACTCAACTTTACACCCTTATGCCAAAAATCTTGATCTTTTGGCATATCCTTGACTATACTACTAGAAATAAAAATATTTGTAGTTCCACAATCTATAAAAAACTTCTTTGAAAAAACATTTTACCTTTCAAGAGCAATGGTGTGGCTTGCTCGTCCAAGTTTTGATTTCCTATGGTTGCATAGATCTCGTTGTTTCAAGTAATGCTTTCAAGTAATGCTTTCAAGTAATGCTTTACATATCTAGTTTCCTATTTTCAATATTATATTTCAATATTTCAACATGGTACCAAAGTGAAGGTAGATTGTGCATGCATTCTAGTCTTTCATTGATATGGTTCATATTATCCTCTTTTGGATAGTTCTTTGACTGACCCAACTTACTTAGAAGTTATAGAACATTCATTTTTTCAACCTATTATCTTTGTGCTCCACTCACTTATTTTAATCAGAATAGATTTGTTTTTAAGTTTTTTTCCTCTGAGTAATGCTTGTGCTTATGGAGAACTTAAATACTAGTAGTGTGTTAGACCTGCAGTCATTTTTCTATCCACAATATACTGGTAGAGGAAAACTCATGATTATAAAGATCAAGGAGTGCTTCTTTTTGCTTTGTTGGTCCATTTTTTTATATAACATTATCATATGATGCCTTTGACCAGCAACCTGGAGGTTCATGTGTAGGCCCTTAATGATGCTCTCAATTTGCAATAGTCCTTTGGTGGCTTTTTCAATCTACATCTTGGGAAGACAATTTTTAAAAATAATGTTCACCGTATATCTAGACATGGATTTGGCCAACATTCTTGATTTGTGCCCTATGAAGGTGCTTCCTCTTTTTTGAACAGTATTCATAGCCTATCAAGGCATGAAAGGGAAGGCACGATTTTTTTACCAAGTTTGTCATCTATCTAGACACAACGTTGGCTAGCACTCTTGATCTGCACCATGCAAAGGTGCTTCCTCTTTTGAATAGTGTTCGTAGCCTATCAAGGCACAAAAGGGAAGGTGCTCTCTTTTTTACCAAGTGTGAGCATATCTCCTATCATAAGGATGTGATAGTGCGCCTGTATAAAATCATTCAGTGCACATGGTAATGAAGGTGTAACAAAATAACACAAACTATTTATCAACTTCGCTAGCTTTGAAGCATGCTATCTTCATCAAACGACTACTCTTCTACCTTTGTGATGTCGTATCTCTCCTTGGCACAAAATTAATATTGCACGATATTCTAGTGATACATTCTCATACCTCAACGACTTCCTCCATTGGTGCTTGATCTCATTTTGATTCTTTTTTTCAAAATTATTATGCTCCTTCTATTTAAACCTCACCTTCTTTCCTTTTCAAGGCACCTCAGTCTTTGAAATCCTTGGCTTCGAGAGAGATAAACTGTTGGTTGCCATGTATTTTGGAAAGTGTTGCGAGTCCTTCTTGCATAGTGCACCTAAGGTATATATACTCATTTAATTTTTTTCTTTTATGTCATTAGTGAAAGATTTGCTCGAAGATGACAACACCTCATGCATACATAGCTTCCCATCATATCGATCTACTGAGCAATGGTGATTTAAGGGAGAAGATTTCCTTGGAGCGAAGGTCATTCAAAGGAAAAGCCCGCCTATTTTTTTTGTTTTTGTAAAGCTAGTCTTGGATGCATGAAAGCGAAAGAGGTCAACCTGCACTTATGAAAGATGTGGTCCTTGAAAGGCATGGAAACATTGATGTTAATACTATAGTCAAAGCTTAAAGTTGAATATTATTGTTTTCGATGTTGTGGAAGGCCCTTGTTCGATGGTGTAGTCATGTTGGAGGACGGATGTTGACCAAGTTGGAAGCTTCATCTAAAGCTTAGATTTTCTTTGTAAGACTGCAAATATTCAAAATGATTTACTGATATATTCTAGCACATATTGTGTATTATTTTTATCATATTCTATTTTAAATCCTCTCTCACTTTTATATGTTGTATGCTTATCAAATAAAGGCTTTATATAGTGAGAAGCTTTCTTGTAAACATCAATATAATTTTTTTTTTGGTGGGGAGGCTTTGGTGCTATTTTTGTTGCACCTCATTACTGCTTTGATTCCAAGGGGGACTCTTTGCATACTTGTTCTTATCCTACTACTGAAGAGTTTATTTTGCTTTGTATTATGAAACCTCTACATACAATTGATCCACACACTCCCCACAACTACCATACCTGGAAACCAATATTATTAAATCTCATAGCTCAAAAAGGTCTCACACATTTATTAGAAGAAAAGCAGCCTGAATTTGAAAAAGAATATGATTTTTTTTCATACAAAAAAAATGTATGAGGCAATGGGCATTATAAGTATACATGTAAGTGAAAGCTTATGGTTCCACATATCTGATTATAAAACTCCATTTGAGAGTTGGGAAAAGTTAAAAAAACTATTTGGTAAGGTGGATCAAATAAGATCAATGCAGCTTGAAGCAGAATTAACAATAGTATCACTTGAAGACTTCAACACAATTGTGGATTTTATCATAAAATTTAAGGAAATTCTCACTTAACTAAAAGGAAGTGGCAAAAATAAAATAAAATAAGAATGCATCTTATTCTAGCCAAAATAAATGGAGCATTTCAGATATTTGCATCAACCTTTTTGTCTACAATGGATGCCTTGGAACAAGTTTTAAAATACCTACACTAGAAGAATTTTATGATAGACTCACTAGAGAAGAAATTAAGCTCTCTAAAATAGAGTCCTCACCCTCATCCTCAAAGGATTTGATGGCCTCAAATTCCAACACAAAAAAATATAATAAAAAATATAAATCCACTTTAACATGTACTCATTGCAAAAAAGATGGTCATACTGTAAACAGATGTTGGAAAAGGTTACAACAATTAGAAGCAACAATGATAATTAAAATAAAATTAAAAAGCAAATTGGAAAGGCATTAAATGTTAAAGGGAAATCAATAAAGACTTCATCAAATTATTGGGTTCTAGATTCAGGGGCTACTCATCATATGACTTCCTCACATAAGTCATTTGAATCTATTACATGAAGCTCCACTTGTAGCATTGAAATTTGTGATTATTCCTTCATTATAGTAAAGGGAAAAGGTAAAATACTCTTAGATGGTGATCATATAAATGATGTTCTTTATGTTCCAAGTATTTCTACAAACCTCCTTTATATCTATCAAATATGTGCATATGGTAAAGGGAAAACAATCCAGTTTTCAACTAAAGGAGTTGAAATAAAATAATTACAAGAACCATATTCACTTATAGCTAAAGAGGACATTGACCATAGAGAAATACTATTTTATTTTAAAAGATTTGAGGATTATAATACATCATCATGCTTTGTTGCTCATGGGGATCATGAAAGCAAAATTTGGCATGAAAGGTTTGGTCATCTCAGTTATTGCTACTTAAAAGAGTTGAGTACTAATTATATGGTACTTGGATTACCAAATATCTCCTCTATTGATGGTGTATTCCTTGGTTGTGCTCTAGGAAAACAACACCAAGATCCTTTTTTCCAAGTAGTTCCAAAACATCCTCTCTTTTGTAACTAATCCATAGTGATTTAAAGTTATTTTCTCATCCCTCTTTTAAAGGAGCCAAGTAACTTTTATTGATGATTTATCTCATCATACTTAGGTATAATTTCTCAAATACAAAAGTGATGTCCTCTCTCACTTCAAAAAATTTAAAACCTTAGTTGAAAATCAAGCATCTTGTAAAATCAAAAAGCTAAGGATAGATAATGGGGGGAGTACTTCAGTAATGAGTTTTCTTAGTTCCTTTCAACTCATGGGATTATTCATCAACATTCAGTATCTCATAATCCTCAGAAAAAAGGAAAAATAGATCATTAAAATAAATGGCTAATTGTATGATTCATTCAAGGGATCTTTCACCAAGTTTTTAGGCTAAAGCAGTCAACTATGCAAACTTCATTCAAAACCACACTCCCCACAAGGCTCTTAGCTATATAACTCCATAAGAATCCTGGTATGGCTCCAAAACTGATGTTTCCTTATTCCAAATCTTTGGAAGTACTACTTGGGCCCACATTCCAAAGAAAAAGAGGAAATCTTTAGATAAAAAAATCAAACAACTTATTTTTATTGGCTATTGTGAGGCTATGAAAGCCTACAGGTTACTTGATCCTACTACTCATGAAGTATTTTTCATAGAAATGTTCAATTTGAAGAGAGCCATCCAAGTAATGATTCTCATTCACCTTCCATAATACATGTGAACTCCACTAAATATTCCTCATTTCTTGAAGCATTATTTGATGAAGAAAAACTCAATGAAGAGTCCTCACAAAATAATCTCACAAATGAAGAGTCCTCTCAAAATGAACTCATAAATGAATATTCTTCATAACATGAGCTCATTTACAATAATCAAGAATCTACTATATTTTCTACTCCAACAATACCAAAATGGGTTTGCACAACTGTAAGTGAAGCAACACCTTACATTCAAGATCTTCCATCTTCTAGGCATGCTCACTCTTTAGGTACAAGTCTTGTTTGTCAATAAATTTCAAATTATGCTTAATTCTTCTTGCATGCTAATGGGATAAAAGAATGGGATAATACCATGGAAGAAGAATATTCTTCCTTGATAAAAAATCAAACTTGGGATCTAATCCCTCTTCTTAAAGGAAGAAAATTGGTTTGTTGTAAATGGGTTTACCGAACCAAATATATAGCAGATGGAACCATTGACAAATACAAAGCTCGACTGGTAGCTAAAGGTTTTTCACAAATTGAAGGTATTTATTACTCAGAAACCTTTGTCCTTGTTGAAAAGATGGATTTTGTTAGGCTTGTACTAGCACTTGCTACCTCCCAAAATTGGCCTATATTTTAGATGGATGCAAAAAGTGCTTTCTTGCATGGTGTATTAAAAGAGGAGATATATGGAGCAACCCACTGGATTTATTCAAGACTCTTCTCTAGTTTGCACACTAAAAAAGTCTCTCTATGGTCTCAATCAAGCTCCCTCGAGCTTGGTATGAGAAGATGGAATATTTCCTTCTCACCACCAGATTTTCTCACTATGAGTCTGATGCTACAGTATATATTTAGAGGGAACAAAATGACATCACCATTCTTGTCCTCTATGTTGATGATTTACTTCTCACTGGTAGTTCCACTTCCCATATTTAGACTATAAAATACTCCATTTTTGAGAAATTCAAGATGGCTGATCTGGGATTGGCTCATTAGTTTCTTGGATTTTAGATCACTCAAACAGATTTGAGGATTTCATTATATCAGCAAAAATATACACTAGATATTCTTCAATGGTTTCAGATGGATGATTGTAAGCCTTCTCCAATGCCTTTTCAGTCAGGAGTCACTTTAACTTCTTCTTGCACTTCACCTCTATGTGATGCTACTTTGTATACACAACTCATAGGGAGTCTACTGTACTTGACTTATACTTACCCTGACATTTCATATGTTGGCTTAATATCTTAGTTTTCTCAAACCCCTCATTTTAGCCATTGGTAGGCAACAAAGTGAATTCTTTGCTATCTACAAGGTACTACACATTTTGGGTTGTTCTATGGTAGAGGATCTACATCGATTGTAGGATACACTGATTCAAATTGGGTAGGTTCAGTTGAAGACAGATGTTCCACCTCTGACTATATTTTTTCTAGGTTCTTCACCTATATCTTGGTCATGCAAAAAACAATAGGCCATTGCATTATCATCTACAAAGGCAAAGTACAAAGCAACAATTTTGGCCAGTCAAGAGGCTCTTTGGCTTTGTCAAATATTGAGAGAGTTTGGTTTTTCCATGATCAGCCTATTGTACTTTGGTGTGACAACCAAAGTACAATTCATATCTCTTGAAATCCCGTAGAGCATCAACGCACCAAGAACATTGATATTCACATGCATTTCATTCAACAACACATTTAGGATGGGGATATTTACTTGCAATATATTCCAATAGAGCATCAAATTGCAAACATCTTCACCAAATCCTTTGCTTCTCCATGCTACCTTCATTTGCATGAGAAACTTGGGGTAAGGAAGATATTATAAGGGGGGTGTTGATGAGGACATCTTCCTCTCCTTCCTCCTTCATCATCATCATCATCATCATCATCATCTTCTTCTTCTTCTACTATTTTGGTAGATGGTTTTTTCCATGAGGTTTTTTTATCATCTATATAAAAGAAGTTCTGCTATATATTGTACATGAGTACCTCATCAGGACTTGTTGTCGAGACTCATTTTAGTAGATGTGCCACTTTTTTTATTGTTTTCAGTATATTGTACATGGGTACCTAATCAGGCCTTGTTGCGAGGACTCATTTCATGTTGTTCCACTTACCCCTAGTATCACTAAAGGGGGGTGTTAGAATAAATATTAAGTCCTACTAGGATATTCTGATTGGAGTTATCACTCTTGCATGAGGTAGGTAAACTCCCAATTAAGATTAGCTCAGATCTATTGGGTTGTTGTAATCCAACAACTCACAGTGATCAACTTTGCTATTTATACAAATTTGATCCCATGGAATAAATCAATCAGTTCTTGATATTTTTAAGTAATGCTTTGCATATCTAGTTTCCTATTTTCAATATTGTCTTTTAATATTTCAACACTACTTTTATCAAGTTTTTCTGCTACTTCATTGGTAAATTTCGATCCTCACATTCATATGCATCCATACCCTTCTCTCTGGTTTTTCATTGCTTTACCTACAAAGCTTTCTCCTACATCCGAATGCATCTATATAATTTTCCCATAAACATGTGATTCTACTTCTATTCTAGACCTTGAATTATCCTACAAATATTTTTATTTCTCTTGCATCTTCATTCACCGCTAGTAGTTTAGCTTTTGATTGTCCAAGTATGCCATCGTCTTGATTGGGCACAATATTTCTTAGGGTTAATATTCCACATGTATAGACATCAATCGAATATGGATTCAATCTAGGATTTTGATCTTATCCACGTATTCTTGTGAGTTGCTAACACAACTTTCGGTCCTCTTACTCACCTTTTTGTCCTGCCAACGAGGCTCGACTACCATGCTTTCAACCTCTGCTATCATGGAAACTTCCTCTAATTTTTGAATGATGGCTCATATATATTTTAGACATTCAATCAATCACTGTGTCCTCAAAGTGGCCCCATATTGTATTCTGTCTTTTTCAACCCAATAATGCTTCCTTAGTGCACTTGATATTGTTATCTTCGTAGGTAACTGGCAGTAAATATTTTCTCTATTTGGCTTTGGTGATTGTTATAATATAAAACCTGGACAACTAAGGAATAAATAAACCACTACTCAACCTCGAAACCATATGCTCTTTTATATTGAAGATATTCACTCACTTTCGATAGCCATCACCATTGGTCAAATAAAGTTTTTTTAGCCAACTAGTCTTCCTTGCTACGAAGGCTCTTCATTTTACATGTTAGAAATAAACTCTTCTACTCCCTTTGCCTCTCATGCCAATTCCACCTCTGCATGCATCTACTTTGAATATCCTTAGATTCACCATTTGCACTATATGACACCTTGGAATCACATATTTATCGATAACGTTCGAGCAACAACAATAATTTGAAAATGAACTATGATCCTTTATTTATATGTACATTTTACCTTTTTGCTTTGGCACCCAAGAAGTCAGCTTACACAAACTAATTATATTATATTTTAAATTTGAAACCTTCACTTTATAATCACTTATAACGGTCGGTCCCTTTTAATATAAATATTTAAATCTTTAATTTAAATATTTCAAACTTTATATTAAATCATCCTTAAAAAATATTTGCCTTGTATAATTTTCCTACCGTTTGCTAGCAACCAAGTCAGTCTTTGAAATCAATGAAAACAACTCAATAGTGAATAATTCTAACAATCTTCCCCTTTATCATTTATGGCACTCCTACAAAGAAATTATCCTCTACTTGCAACAGGATCACAAACTGCTTCCCCTGACAAGATGCTCCCCCTTACTGAAATTCCAAACTACTCCCTCTTACTAAAATTCTCAACTACTCCCCTTTACTGAAATTCTCCCCCTTTGAAATCAATGGCAAAGGCTTCTTGGGCTAAAATATAAGGCACTTGACAACACCCCCTTTATCAATGATCTAACTAAGATGTTCAATGATGATATGGGAGTAAATCTACTCCCAACTTATAATGCTCCTTTTCTTGTTCCATTTTATTTTTAAAAACTTTGGAGGACATATCCTTTTGAACAGTTTGACCGTCCTCCTTCTTACTTGATTTTGGAAGTTTAGGGAACACCGTTCTACGCCATTTAGCTCTATGTCCAAAATTATTACATTTGTAACAAATGGTATTGTAGTCCATGAGAGGTACAAATAAATTGAAATTCCTCTTAGTGAAGCCAAAATCATTCCAAGCATGGAGCCTACAATTTATAGCTTTATGATCAAATTGGTGACATGAAAAACAATAACCATGGAATAAATATTGAAACATATCTGATTGTCTTGGAGGATATGGCTGCATGTTTCTCTCATTGCTATTTCTGTGATGGACCTTGGTCCATGATGATGCTTTATTTTATTCCTTATTGATGCTTCCACTTCTCAAAACGTTAGCACAGGTCTCAAACTCTTCTTTAATTATTTTATTTGATACCTCTGTTCCTTTTGATCTTGACTCCACCTTTTGTTTCTTGTGACCTTTTTTAAAACCAAGTTCATTTTTTATAATCGAAGATCTTTGTGCATTAATAATATCATCCAAGATTTTTGTGCTTTTATCAAACCTAGTATTTTGTTGTAGCTTATCATTATATTTTTCCACTTTCTTCCTTAGATAGACAATATCATATTCCATTTTTTCACATTTTAATTCTTTTGTCTTTAACTGCTCAGTCATAACTTCTTCAATTCACTTTGCCTCTTCAATTTTAACTTTTAATTCTATGAGATCTTTCGAAAACTTTGTCTTTGTCTTCTCATCCTCTTGTAGTTCTTCTTTCTAAGCCTTTTCGCCTCTTCAATAGCAAAAATAAGTTCCTCTTCTATGTTAACTATGAATTCCTATTCAAATAGGTTCACATCCTCACACTCAAAAAATCATAGTTAGTCCATCAAACAATGGAGCCCTACTTGATGAAAAACCTTCCTGTAAGCCATATGTGTTCTTATAAGATCTTCCTTCAAGCGGTTAGGCTTTCACGAAGGAACCTACTCTGATACCAATTGATGAAACACACGCTTATACTAAGAGGGGGGGTGAACAATATAAGATAAAACTTTTCTTTCCAAAAAATAACTATAATAATATGAATGCAATAACAATGAATGCATAAAGTTCCAAACGCACAAGAGATAAGGATTTACGTGGAAACACCATTTGGGGAGAAAACCACAACAAAATATTACTTTTATTTCTTCAAAATTTTTATGGGCACCAACCCACAGGAGACACCAATCTCCTTATATAAACGCATAGGCACCAACCTATGGGAGACACTAATCTCCTTTTAAAATAACCTAGGTACCAACCTACGAGAGACACCAATCTCATTTTACAATAAAGTAGGCGTCAATATCATTTTACAACAAAGTAGGAACCAACCTATGAGAGAAACCAATCTCCTTGAGGCACCAACCTCAAGTCTGAAGGCCCTTCTGCTCATAAATCTGATCAAGAACTTTGTTGAGTTTTACTAGATTCACTAAGTATAATTCTATGGAAGCTCGATGTAGACTTCGAATGTAAACCCTTGCTAGATTACCTCCAGTATAAATCAATACTTTGTGTCATATCTGATCTCCAATGGTTAGTTGTTGTGCACAATATTCCCATCCATTCATAAAATATCTTCTTTTCAATAGTTACCTTGCTACATCAAATGTTTTCAATGTGTTTATACAATAGAGCTAGGCTTTTGAATTTATCCACGTGTTCTTGTGACCCGCTAGCACCACGAATTCTAATCCTATTACTCTCACATGCAGTACCACCTCTACATCCTACCATCGGGGCTCGGCTACCACACTTTCAACCTCTGCTACCATGTAAACTTCCTCTAATGTTTGAATGATGGATCATATATACCCTCTATTTTCCACCTAGGTATTAGTAAAGCCCTTATTTTTTTACTAATACCCTCCTAGGTGGATTCATTTTTGGTGGTCGATATTTTCTTCCACATATAAGCATAATTAAATTTCTAAAAGTCACATATAATCAATAGTACCGTGTTCATACAACATAACCAATGTTACAAATATTTTTGCATATCCATAATACAAACTATACTAGGAATTGAAACAATAAATTCAATAAATTATAATTTCATAAAGAGTCCTACGAAGACGAGTCATGATATACTACCCCCATTGGAATAAACACAATCCTCTATGTTTTTCCTGCATCACCATTTACTTTCATTCAAACAAAAAATAAAATAACTTTTCATATCGTCCACTTTTCCCAAGTGGTATTCTTCTATGAATATTCGTCCCATTGGACCTTACATTGTTCTAGAGTTCACTTCCTCATTATTTTGGAATGAAACTCTAGAATATTTATCGACTTCACTTCAATAACCTTGGGGTCTGCCTTCTGCAATTTAGAAAAATTCCACACATGATTAGAATTAGCAATGTACTTCTTAGTCAGGGATACATGGAAAGTGTCATGGATCTTTTATTGGTTGGGAAACAAAGTGATACACTACTGGACTAATATTGTTTGTGATCTTAAATGGCCCAACAAAATGAGGATTCAATTTTGTGGACTTTATAGTACTCTTCATGGTTATAACCCTCAAGAACACTCTATCTCCCATAGAGAATTATATTAGTGATCTTTTCAAATCTACATAGCTCTTGATGATCAATGACTTCCTTAAACCTTAATCTAATAATCTTAAGTTTTTCTTCCATCTCTCTAACTATGACTAGTTTGAGTACAATCCAATCCTTTGGATTATGCTGTGATAAAGACATTCTACATATCCTACCATACAAGGCTTCAAATGGGGTCATACCCGAAGAAGAATGATGGCCATTATTGTAAGTAAATTCTACAAGATGCAAATAGTGTTCACATCGAGACTTTTGGTCCATACATGCAAAGCATATATTCCAAGACTTGGTTTACCCTCTCTATTTGACCATCAATTTTTGGATGGTATGCTAAACTTATTTTTAGTTTTGCGCCCTCTACACGATGAAGATATTGCTAAAACTCAGATGTAAACCTAGAATTCCTATAAAAAATAATTATTTTAGGAATTCATGTAACCCGAATATCTTCTTGTCAAATATGTTAGCCATAATTAATGCATTATCCTTGGTGTTCCCTAGTATAAAATATGTAACCTTAGTCAATTTGTTGATCACAACAAGGATCATGTCATGTTGGTACCTAGTTTAAGGTAAACCAACTATGAAATCCATAAATAACTTGTAATTTTTGCATGGGTATATCATGTGGATACAACTATCCTACGAGATGTCTATGCTTATATTTAACTTTCTGGAATTCAAGGCATTGAGCAACAAAATTGGTGATATCCCTCTTCATACCCGACCAATAAAATATCTTCTTCATTTTCTCTCTCTTATTTTCTCCTTCAAGGTGAGCAAGGTGTTAGAAATAAACTATTACATCATTTGGATAATGCAAACTTACCTTTCTTAGTACATACTTAGGACATTATATTAGTTTAGGGGGAAGTTATATTGTTACTACATGCAATGTAATAAATGTACAAGTGTCAAAGTGCAAGTTGTACATGTGCAAGCTATATCTTGCACATCTAGTTAGAGTGTTGGCCAATGAACTTATTTCCTATATAAAAGATGATAGATATAGAACAGATAAGTCATTGTCATATGCCATAAGTCATAAGTCATAAGTCATACGTCATAAGTCATAAGTCAAATAGACCAGAGTGGCATGATGTAGTAGTATGATGTAGTGTGATGGGGTGTAATATGCTCAATGCATATTATTGAGCTATAGCTGTATTCATGGAGTGTTCATTTACTCCACAACTACTTTTGAAAACATCTCCATCATTTCTATTATAGTATATTTTTAGTCATATCATAGATTTACTTTATTTCATATTATTATGCATCTTATGTTTGCTATCTCCCATTACATGCTACATCAAAAGCTAACAGTGGTATCAGAGCTATGGTAGGTCAATAGGAAAACCACCATTATTATTTACTCTAAGTTTTTTGAGAACCTAATGTGCCATTGGACTAGTCATTGTAAAAAATACTCAAAAGAGTCTTAGTGGTAGAATTAAAGAGATCCACAAGTAAGTACTGAATGAAATATCAAATTCTGGAATACTGAGATTGCATATGGCTAGAGTATTTTCATAAAGTTTCAAGGGAAAACTTGTGAAGACTAGGACTTTGCAATTGATACACTAGGTTGATGAATCAACTAGTGAATCCCATCTAAAATATCTGGAGGAACTAACCTGAAGGTTATTTTATTGTAAGGAATTAATACTCAGATGATTAGGACACCTCCTATAACATAAATCTAGGATATTTCAACTTTGTTTCTCGAAGGTCAAAGTGCCTTCATATTGCAAATATTAGTTGTTGCAATAGGATATCACTACAAAGAGACTTCTAGATTAGAATTACATTGAAGTTTGGAGACATGATATATCCATTGATAGATTGGAAATTTCATAAGAAGGAAAGGCCACAGAAGCCTTGATCTAGAAGAAAAGACTAGAGAAGCCTTAATCCAGAATAAAAGGCTACATAAGCCTTGATCTAGAGGGAAAGGCCATAAAAGCCTTGAAGAGAAGGCCATAGAAGCCTTGAAGAAAAGTCCACAAAGCCTTGGTACTGAAGAGAAGATCACAGAAGCCTTGATCCTAAAAAAACTCTAGGAGGGATTATAAGATTCAAAATCAGATTTTAGTACTAATACTTTAGGAACTAGTAGATTCAGTGAGTTGGGAAAGCATCCTATAAAAAGGTTAGGAAGAGTGTCTTATTTAGAATCAATCTAACACTTGAAGCAAAATAGATTAGGAGATCTCATTTATGAAGAAGAATAGGAGAGTCCTACTCGAATACAAAGGTAGCAAAATCAGAGATCTAGGAGAAGATCTCACCACCAACACTTCCAAAAATAGAAGGTTGAATATAAGGTCTCAAATAATACCAAAAGGAGTTGCAAGATCTTGGAGAGGCCTCTAAAAGCATCCAGTAAAAGGCTTGGAGAGCCTTACTAAAGAAATCATCAAAGGAGTTCCAAGGAGAACTCATTGGATAAATTCACTATTAGAGATAGTGAAATATTTAGGACAATTGTCACCATCCGACTACAAGCCCAAGAAGAAGAATTTGGCAAGGAGTGCAAAATATTAGAAGACCTCAAGAAATTCAAAATTTTGAGAAGAAGATCATGTTTGAAGTCAAAATTAGACAAAAATATTGAAGGAAGATTCAAACAAAAGAAGTTGACCAAATCTAGGAGAATTGGAGATTACCTCTCACAACAAGAAGTCACCACTTCAGAATAGAAGATCTCTTATAATCTACAACAAAAATGAGACTACAAGAGGAGAACAATCCACTAAAAAAATAGGCTCATGAAAGAGATTTGGAGACCATATTTTGGTGAAGAAAAAGCTGTTCAATGTAGCCTACAAAGAGCTGCAAGATATTACTCAAGATAGCAACTTGGTGATCTTAGACACCAAGATCTACATCCTCTACAGAAGTGGTAAAAAGGTATTTCAAGAAAAAGGTAAGGAACTATTGGTGCAAGTAAATTCATTAAATGGATTACTTTTTAGATCTGTTTAAGCACCCTGATTGAAGTAAATTTGTAAAAAGGAGAGTTGAATTAAGAGTATTCAAATGTGCAAAAATAAAATATTCTTTAAGGTTCATTTTCACTTTAGGGGTTGATTAGATTTTAGAAGCTTAAACTATCTATCAACTATCTATCATATATTTTAGAAAGAAAATGAAGGCTAACTTCTATTACCTTGCTTATAAAAAAATTCAGAATAATTCTTGAAGATTCATTTCAAATTATTTTTGATTAGTTGCACATAAATTATTTAAGTGCATTACTTTTGAGAGTTGATTGGAGTGATAAGGTGAAATTGTTAGTGCAATATTATTAGATTTATTTTGCACTATTATATTGCTCTCAAAGATTATTATTTGTGTTTCATTATAAGGGCACAAAAATAGAATTTGTCAAAGTATCTATAAACACTATTAATGCATTGTAATATGCAACTTTGAAGTGGCCTAAGGAAGCCACAAAATTAGCTCAATCCTCCAAGTAGTGGAGGAGAACGTAATAATCATAAGAGCATAAAAAAAAGCCTCGAACAAGACTTGGTGAGTCTCAAGTTCAAATTACAAGGAAAAAGTGCATAAAAATAGCTTCTATCATATGGTTACAAACTTGGATTCATTTATAAAATATCCAAGCTAACAAGGAAAGGTGTCTAATCTAGTGACAACCTCAAAACCCCTATATTGTACTCAATATTCTGCCTAAAAAAAATAGAATTTATGATCAACAGAGAGGAGTAGAAAATAAAGTGCAACAAGGTCATCTTGTATTAAAACTATTGTACATGATAGTGCACTATTTCTAATCTATTTATATAGGGAAATAAGGTAGATTCAGAGGTGCCTAAAAGACACTACTCTTGTTGGAAAAACTAGTCGAAAGTAGTCATACGTAAGTAGTCATCCAAGCCTAGCTTGAGAGCCATACAAAGGGCTCATACTCCTCACATTCAAGAGCATTGAACTTGCAAGATACACGTATAAAATCATGGAAGCATAGCATTATTAAAGAGCAAGAGAGTCTATGTAAGAATGGTAAAAATCAAGTACAAAGCAAAATAAAGTTGAAGCACTATTTGGAGTACTACTTATTCCATGTACATTTGTTGAAAGCGGTGCTCAAGGCCTCCATACTCCTCCATATCCCTGCAAAAGACTTTGTAGATGAATGAAGGTAAAGGAGGAGGATTGAAAGGTTAAAAAGGTCTCAAAGGATCTATTCAAACTAGCAATAGGGTTTATGTCCATGTAGAGAATAAAGTGAAACTTATTACTCAAGGGAAATCCTAACGTTCGATTCAAGAGAGAGGCCATATTCAAGGAATTACATGAACAACCTGATGTATTTGGTGCATTGAGTACACTTGTTAAGAAGGAATACCAAGCGTTTCACTAAATAACGTAATGTTCTTATGTTACAAGAAGGGAGACAAAACGTTGTTGACACCAAACTCTCCTCAAGTGCTCAAAGGTAATGGTCGTGCCACTTGGCACATAAGAGATGGATCATCCCCATTTTAAGGACGTAAATAACCAAAGTCAAGGAACATTCTTCGACATCAAAATTACTCTCACATTATTTGCAAATATTAATTGTGATCTAATTTGTCCAAATATTAGGGAGTCATAAGGGCTATTACATAAAATCCGTTAATTGAAAAATTAGATACACATAACCTAATTCCCAAATGTTTATTCATAAAGAAATTTTTCTCATAGGTTGGATATTCATAATATTATTGTCTCATTCATTTCAAAAGGAGATAAAAGATCCAACATTATAATCTCTTTAAAATTTGGGAACAATGCTTAGTTCAATAGGAGTAATAAGGGATACCTTACAAAATTAATCAATATTGAACTATAATTCTACAAAAGCACTATAGAATATCCATAGCACACTAGGGAGTCATAAGGCATTCTACAAATTATGAGGATTAACATTAGGGTTTTCAAATGGCTTCAAACAAATTATTCCTAGCAGAATCTCAATTACACAAGGATCCTAATTATTTTTCTTGGAAGAATAAAATGAAACCTATCTTGGTATATGAAAAATTATGGGATATCCTCGAAGGGAAAACACAAATACCTACCACAGATAATATTGAAATCTAATTTTTCATATAAAATGATTCAAAGGTACTTATGATAAAAACATTACAATCACTGATGAAATTCAACCCTATATCATTTCAGTAAAAACATCTTTAGATGCATGGACAAGCCTAGAGAAAATATTTGAAGGAAAGAATAAGGCTACCATTCTCCATCTTCAGACTCAACTTCATTCATTAAAAATAAATAATGAAGAAAACATAGAACTATTCCTAAGGAAGGTAGTAGAGATCAAAGGAAAATTATTTACCTTAGGAGAAACAGTCAAGGATAAACTTCTTACTCAAATAACTATGAGAGCACTTCCAAACAACTATTTTCAGTATATTAGATTTTAAGGCTTTGCATGTTTATATTTTCAGCATTCTGGTCCATTTCGAGATTTTATTTTTATTTTTCTAACCCTTATATTTTGTAGATTATTTTAAAACTTCGATGATTAAAAAAATTAAAAAAAAAATACCAAAAATAAATACATGGGTGTGAAGAATGAGCTTCAATATTTCATTCGAAACAATTTCGATCCCATTCCAAAGCCATTTCGAAATTATAAAATTTATTTAAAGTTGTTATTATATGAGAGTTTTATAATTTTAAATTTTACATAATTTCATATTTCGAAGGTAAATTAGATTTCAAGGCTTTGTATGTTTATATTTTAACATTCTGGTCTATTTCCATATTTTGTTTTTATTTTTCTAACCCTTCTCTTTTGCAGATTATTTTAAAACTTCGACGATTAAAATTAAAATAAAATTAAAATTAAAATGCCAAAAATAAGTACATGGGTGTGAGAAATGAGCTTCAATATTTCATTCAAAACAATTTCGATTCTATTTTGAAGAAATTTTGAATTTATAAAAATTATTTAATATGAGAGTTTTATAATTTTGAATTTTACATAATTTCGTATTTCGAAGGTAAATCAGATTTCAAGGCTTTGCATTTTTATATTTTTAGCATTCTGATCCATTTCAAAATTTTATTTTTATTTTTCTAATCCTTCTCTTTTGCAGATTATTTTAAAACTTCAATGATTAAAATAAAAATTAAGATGCAAAAAATAAATACATGGTGTGAAAAATGAGCTTCAATATTTCTTTCAAAATCATTTCAATCTCATTCCTAAGCCATTTTGAATTTATAAAAATTATTTAAAGTTGTTATATGAGAGTTTTATAATTTTAGATTTTACATAATTTCACATTTCAAAGGTAAATCAATTTTCAAGGCTTTGCATGTTTATATTTTTGACATTCTCATTAATTTCCATATATTATTTTTATTTTTATAACCCTTTTCTTTTGTAGATTATTTTAAAACTTTGACGATTAAAATAAAAATGAAAAATAAATGCCAAAAATAAATACATGGGTATGAAGAATGAGCTTCGATCTTTCATTCGAAACAATTTTGATCCCATTTGAAAATATTGATTTATTTTTGGTATTTTATTTTAGTTTTAAAATAATATGTAAAAGAGAAGGGTTAGAAAAATAAAAATAAAATATGGAAATGAAACAAAATGCTAAAAATATAAATATGCAAAGCCTTGAAATCTGATTTACATTCAAAATGCGAAATTATGTAAAATCCAAATTATAAAACTCTTATATAATAACAACTTTAAATATTTTATATAAATTTGAAATGGCTTTGGAATGAGATTGAAATTGTTTCAAATGAAAGATTGAAGCTCATTCTTCACACCCATGTATTTATTTTTTGTATTTTTATTTTAATTGTTGAAGTTTTAAAATAATCTACAAAAGAGAAGGGTTAGAAAAATAAAAATAAAATCTAGAAATGGATTAGAATGCTGTAAATATAAACATGCAAAGCCTTGAAATCTGATTTATCTTTGAAATGCAAAATTATATAAAATCTGAAATTATAAAACTTCCATACAACAACTCTAAATAAATTTTATAAATTCAAAGTAGCTTCGGAATGGGATCAAAGTTATTTCGAATGAAATATTGAAACTCATTCTTCACACCCATGCATTTATTTTTGGTATTTTATTTATTTTTATTCTTATTTTAATCGTCGAAGTCTTAAAATAATCTACAAAAGAGAAGGGTTAGAAAAATAAAAAAAAAATCTAGAAATGGACTAGAATGCTGAAAATATAAACATTCAAAGCCTTCAAATTTGATTTACCTTCAAAATACAAAATTATGTAAAATCTAAAATCATAAAACTCTCATATAAAAAATTTAAATAATTTTTAAAAATTCAAATTGGCTTCGGAATGAGATCGAAATTGTTTCGAATGAAATATTGAAGTTCATTCTTCACACTCATGTATTTATTTTTAGCATTTTAATTTTTAATTTTAATTTTATTTTAATTGCTAAAGTTTACCCAAGTGTTGTAGGTGAGTTGGAGAGGAGATGATAATCCTCCAAGGAAGGTCTTAGGTTCGAATCTCCACCCTACCAAAAAGTTGAATTGGGTACCCAAAATCCAATTGATAATGTAGGTACGGGAAGGATCAGGCACGACTCTTGAGTGACTTTGATGATGTAGAACCCCTTGGTTGTGGTCTCTCAGATCAAGGTGACCTGCAAGGGGTTTTTCGCTTACAAAAAAAAATGTCGAAGTTTTAATATAATCTGCAAATGAGAATGGTTAGAAAAATAAAAATAAAATGTGAAAATGGACCAGAATGCTGAAAATACAAACACGCAAAGCTTTGAAATCTGAATTGCCTTTGAAATAAGAAATTATGTAAAATCCAAAATTATAAAACTCTCATATAACAACTTTAAATAATTTTTATAAATTTGAAATGGCTTCGAAATGGAATTGAAATTGTTTTGAATGAAATATTGAAGCTCATTCTTCACACCCATGTATTTATTTTTGGTATATTTTTTTTTAAATTTTTATTTTAATCATCAAAGTTTTAAAATAATCTACAAAATAAAAATAAAAATAAAATCTGAAAATGGTTGAGAATGCTGAAAATATAAGCATGCAAAACTTTGGAATCTAATTTACCTTCGAAATGTAAAATTATGTAAAATCCAAAATTATAAAACTCTCATATAACAATAACTTTAAATAATTTTTATAAATTTGATGTTGCTTCGGAATGGGATCAAAATTATTTTGAATGAAACATTGAAGCTCATTCTTTACACCTAGGTATTTATTATTGACATTTTAATTTTATTTTAATTTTTATTTTAGTCGTCGAAGTCTTAAAATAATCGGCAAAAGAGAAGGGTTAGAAAAATAAAAACAAAATCTAGAAATGGATTAGAATGCTGAAAATATAAACACGCAAAGCTTTGAAATCTGATTTACCTTCAAAATGTGAAATTATGTAAAATTCGAAATTATAACTCTTATATAACAACTTTAATTAATTTTTATAAATTCAAAATAGCTTCAAAATGGGATCAAAATTGTTTCGAATGAAATATTGAAGCTTATTCTTCACACACATGTATTTATTTTAGGCATTTTATTTGTTTTTTAATCGTCGAAGTTTTAAAATAATTTATAAAAGAGAAGGGTTAGAAAAGTAAAAATAATATCTAAAAATGGGCCAGAATGCTGAAAATATAAATATGCAAAGCCTTGAAATATGATTTATCTTCGAAATGTGAAATTATGTAAAATCTGAAATAATAAAACTCTCATATAACAACTTTAAATAATTTTTATAAATTCGAAATGGTTTCGGAATGAGATTGAAATTATTTCGAATAAAATATTGAAGATCATTCTTCACACCCATATATTTATTTTTGGCTTTTTAATTTTAATTTTAATTTTTATTTTAATCGCTGAAGTTTTAAAATTTTCTACAAAAGAGAAGGGTTAGAAAAATAAAAATAAAAATCTAAAAATGAACCAAAATGCTGAAAATATAAATATGCAAAACCTTTAAATTTGACTTGCCTTCGAAATACGAAATTATTTAAAATATGAAATTATAAAACTCTCATATAACAACAACATTAAATAATTTTTTATAAATTCAAAATGACTTAAGAATGAAATCGAAATTATTTTGAATAAAAGATTGAAGTTCATTCTTCACACCTATGCATTTATTTTTGACATTTTAATTTTTATTATAATTATCAAAGTTTTAAAATAAACTGCAAAAGAGAAGGGTTAGAAAAATAAAAATAAAATTTGACAATGAACGAGAATGCTGAAAATATAAACATGCAAAGCCTTGAAATATGATTTACCTTTGAAATACAAAATTATGTAACATCTAAAATTATAAAACTCTCGTATAACAACTTTAAATAATTTTTATAAATTTGAAATGGCTTCGAAATGTGATCGAAATTGGTTTGAATGAAATATTGAAGCTCATTCTATAAAATATTGAAGCTCATTCTTCACATCCATGTATTTATTTTTGACATTTTAATTTTTATTTTAATTGTCAAAGTTTTAAATAATATGCAAAAGAGATAGGTTAGAAAAATAAAAATAAAATCTAGAAATGAACCAGAATGCTGAAAATATAAATATGCAAATCTTTGAAATCTAATTTACCTTTGAAATATGAAATTATATAAAATCCAAAATTATAAAACTCTCATATAATAACAACTTTAAATAATTTTTATAAATTTGAAATGACTTCGAAATATGATTGAAATTGTTTTGAATAAAATATTGAAGCTCATTTTTCACACCCATGTATTTGTTTTTTGCATTTTATTTTATTTATTTTTATTTTAATCATCAAAGTTTTAAAATAATATGCAAAATAAAAGGGTTAGAAAAATAAAAATAAAATTTCGAAATGGACCAAAATGCTGAAAATATGAGCATGCAAAGCCTTGAAATCTGATTTACCTTCGAAATGCGAAATTATGTAAAATTCAAAATTATAAAACTCTCATATAACAACTTTAAATAATTTTTATAAATTCAAAATGACTTTGGAATGGGATCAAAATTGTTTTGAATGAAATATTAAAGCTCATTCTTCACACCCATGCATTTATTTTTGGTATTTTAATTTTTTTAATCATCGAAGTTTTAAAATAATCTACTAAAAAGAAGGGTTAGAAAAATTAAAATAAACTATGAAAATGAACCAGAATGCTGAAAATATAAACATGCAAAGCCTTAAATTTGATTTACCTTCAAAATGTGAAATTATGTAAAATTTGAAATTATAAAACTCTTATATAACAAATTTAAATAATTTTAATAAATTCGAAATGACTTTAGAATGAGATCAAAATTGTTTCGAATGAAATATTGAAGCTCATTTTCACGCCCATGTATTTATTTTTGGCATTTGAATTTTTTTAATCGTTGAAGTTTTAAAATAATGTGTAAAAGAGAAGGGTTAGAAAAATATAAATAAAATTTTGAAATGGATTATTTTTTTTATTTTTTATTTTTTGTCCACCTCACGGTAGATGCTCATGCTTACTCTTTTTGAGGAAGATTTTTTTCCCGGGAGGAACAAATTTTCAGGTCTAGATTTGCATACCACTGAAAACTAATTGATGGGGATTCTGAATCGAAGTGTATGAGCAGCTGCGGAAGGTCATGGTGTCCAATATTGCACGCGCCGTGCATAAACTTTGAACCTGAATAATGTCAAGAGGTTCGAAACAGGGTCAAGGTTCAATGACGATTCTGATGGAGGGAGCAAAGATGGAGGATCATAAATTCCAGAGTGGAGCTTAAATCAACTTAAGAGGGCTTTTGTGGGCATTGGATGGTGAGAGGGAAAACTCAGATGAAGCGGTCTGCTCAAGAATTGGACTGCTAAAGAAATCCTACGAGCCCTCCTTCCTCTGGGATGCTCAAGTTGGGTAACATAAAATCCACCAGTGCCAGGTTGTTTATCTCCAATTTTTTTGAGATTTCCCACTCTTTTAAAGAAAGCCTAAGAACTCTCCATCCTCTACGACCCTCAAGTTAGGCTCCATAATTCTGCCAGTGCTAGGCAACCGTATTTCTCGGAAATAATCTTGTGGAAAGATGTGGTATTGCGAGGCTTGCAGGACAAGTGTTTGATAGAATGCTTAAAAGAACTAGGGACGTCGTCCCTTCCTTCACACTATGTTTAGTTTGAGAGAATTAGGGTCGTCATCCCTTCCTTCATGCCCAGCACTATTCTATGGCCATTTCCACTACTGCTCGCACCCGGCCTGGACCACCATTCCATTGAGGGATTGCATATCCATTCTCGTTTCCTGAGGGTTTGCTACCCAGAATCGTTGTTGGCTCACAATTAGGATATCCAGTTGCCCTCGCTTAGAACACAGACATATTTCTCAGTTGCCTACCTATTTTCGTCGTGGATGATTGCAATATTCAATTTAGAAATCTACCAACATATCCTGAAGTCTAAGTCTTTTTTTTCTCCCATATCATTTTTCATTTCGATTTACAGGCGTTTGTCTTTCTGGACAAAATGTGGACAAGTGTTTGACAGAATACCTGATAGAAAGGTGTTTTCAATGGGTAAAGATGAAATGATATGTGGATTAACAAGATGAGGCTCTTGAGCAAGGTAGGTCCATGTTCATTTTATCAAGGCAGGATTGATGTCTGATTCTTGGGGAGTGGGAGCCCAGTTATTACCTTGTGAGAAATAGTCGACAAAAGTCTCTCTTGGAAATAAACTTGTGGATAAGTCTATGAATTGTGGTGAGGTGGAGTATGCAGGACAAGTGTTTGATAGAAATCCTGAAAGAAATGTGGGAGCAGATGAGACAATGTCTTGTAAATTCCAAAAGCATCGAGGAGATGAGACAATGTCATGTCAATTCCAAAAGCACTGAGGATGCTCGTCAGAGATTTGGATGTGAAATCTTAGGTGGAGGTTTCTATGGTCCATGAACAATTAATTAAAAGTGGAGCTTGGTTGGAT
This sequence comes from Wollemia nobilis, assembly GCA_028583015.1. NCBI lineage: Eukaryota > Viridiplantae > Streptophyta > Pinopsida > Araucariales > Araucariaceae > Wollemia > Wollemia nobilis. The sequence continues at coordinate 36,022,942 of JAQPPZ010015824.1, read as the reverse complement.
ACACTTTTTGGGAAATCATCTTACAACAATGTCTCACAAGCAGGGTTCTCCAACAAAATACAGGGTTCTCAACACAATACAGTGTAGAATTTAGAGTTGGGTATGATTGTGTTCTTGTCCCCCCTTCAGCTAATAATGAGAGTAGAACTGTTACAGTACACTCATGGAGCAGCTCATCCTATGGTTGTACACTTGATGCAGCTATCAACCTAGGCAATAGTGGGGGGTCTACAATCATGGATGACAAGTTTGTTGGTGTTACTTTTCAGTAAGTTGAACATGCAATAGTGGATTTTTTTTGTAGTTATGGATGAACAGAATGGGATGAGAGAGGGGTATGATAAAAATTGGATTTGAATCCAAAGTAGTAGAATTTTTTCAACAGATACTAATATAGCCAGCAAAATCCAAACTGACTGCCAGCTCAAGTGGCATTCCAGACTGTGCATGTTAGTATCCACTGAGAAGGGGACAAAAGATTTCGTTATCTGATATTTTTTTTCTTAGACTCCTTTGTAGATTTTTTGTTTGAATCAGACCCCATTTTTACAGAGTCGGGGTTGAGGAGATCTAACAGGTGCTAAGGATTTAAAATTAGAAATCCTGCATTTTGGTTTAAAAAAGCTTCAGATGCGTAGATTCAGGTGAGGGGAAGTAGCAAAAACAACAGGGATTAACTGGAGGAAATACCAAGCCCAGGAACTGTTAAGGATTACAAGGATCGGGAGTGATTGAGGGTAGGGTTAGCATGATGGAGGATATGGCAGAATTGGTGGACTATTCCCCAGATCCAATGAAAGACGTACCTATTTTCCCTGCAGAAGATTTTTTGATAGCTAAGTGGAAGTCACAGAGGGAGAATGGCCATTTAATTGAATCTAACTTTAGTCAGGGATCAAAAAGTAACTCAAATGAGGACCGTTTTCTAGATGGGACAGAGAACCTCTCTCAGCTGTACGATGGTGATTCAGGCTTTATGGCAGTCCGATCTTGGGAGGTCTCCTCGAAGAAAAGCTCCCAGGACATAGGTGATGGTAAGTTCGACCCTTTTCTAGATATCGGCCTCTTGGAAGGGATCATGGCAGGAAAAAAATGTCCAGGTAGGGAAAATGAGGAGGAACCACTAATTACAAACAAATTAAACAATACCAATAAAAGGCAAAAAAAGTGTGTTAAGACTAAAAAGGAGAAAGTAAATTTGGTTCTAGGCGAGGATATACTGTTGGACCGGGTTCTGGAAATGGAAGGAAAAACTCTAACAGGACGATTCTATGGAAGATTATACTCGAAAAAAACTCTAGCTCAGTGGGTAGAAAGGGAATGGAGTCCAACAATAGGATACTCTCCAAGTTTCTATATTATGGTAAGAGGATGGTTAGCTTTTTCATTCAGATCAAAAGAGGATGCAGATAAAATATTGCAGAGAAGATGGTTTTGGGACTCATATGCTCTATCTTTAAAACGGTGGTCCCCTTGTTTTGACCCAAGAAGTGAGTCCAAATCAATTCAGCCTATATGGGTCAAGTTACCAGGTTTACCATTGGAGTTGTGGACATGTAGGATATTGAAGGAAATAGGTAATCAGCTAGGATCATGTGTGGACATTGATCAAGGGTGCCTGAGTGGCTCCTCTCGAACTATTGCAAGGATACTAGTGGAGCTGGACCTTCGGGAAGGTCTCCCGGAGACAATTGAGATCAGAATTGGGAAGTGGCATTATGACCAAATTCTTGATTATGTGAAGATACCTTTACGTTGTGCTAGATGTCATGTCTATGGTCATTTAGTAGCAGAATGTGGACTAAAATTCATAGAAAGGGAGGGGGGGAAGAGTTTTAAAGAAAATCACAACCCTGGAGGGAGAGTGGATGGTTTAGACATTCACTTGGAGGGATTCAATAGTAGACATTTAGGTCGGATTCAAACTCCTGTAGATGAAAATGGTGGTCAGGAGAATGGTATAAGCAATGTTGAAGATGATCCCCATCTCTCCAATGCTCAGAACAAAGGAGATAGAAGAGACTCAATCTTAGATCAGAGGGAGGAAACACATGTTCAGGCAAACACAAGGGAGGCAAATACCTCATTGAGACCACAGGTGGCAACCCAATTACACAGCAGTTCTCCCAGTTTTATAAATTATAACTCTGAGTTAAGAACAAACCTTGTTGAAGAGCTATTACCCCCCTTCCAGGACAGGTCTACGGGGTCTGATAAACAAAAGGTTTCTGCAAAGAGAAGTGGTATCTGGAAAGAAGATATGAATATCCAACATCCTAGTAATAAGGGGCCTCTCAACATTCCAATATTTTCTTCATTAACAAAGTCCACATCTCTACTTTCATCTTCTTCTGAAGGCAGAGAGTCTTTAAAGGGGTCTCACAATTATTTTCTCAGATCACACAAATCAGCAACTTTCTTTGAGAAGGGAGAAATTGCAGGAGGACTTAGCTTGGATGTGGTTAACTCACAAGCCTTAGGGAGGAAATCAAACATTCAACTGGAAAAGGATCAAGCTTTGAGGGAAGTAAAGACAGGGAAACAAAAATCAATAATAGGGGCACTTAGAGCAGGCAAAACCCCAGAACCAGTTAAATAATGTTAATCCTCTCTCAAAATATGCGGGGTCTAGGCAACGCCTCAAAAAAGACTGCACTAAGGAGGTTAATGCAACTTCATCTTCCAGATATTCTATTTCTTCAAGAGACTATGGGAGTGGGTGTGAAAGTGGAAAGCATTCTCCACACCCTTATAAAGGACTGGGAATTCCTCTCTTTGGACTCCGAGGGCAGATCAGGTGGCCTTGTTCTGGGGTGGAAGAAGAGGAATTTCAGGTTTATAAAATCTGCTTTTCTTACATCAGGAATAGGAGTGGAGCTCTTCTCTATGGAATTGGGGAAATATTTTGTGTTGGTAAACATTTATGGCCCTTATGAAAATAAAATTCATTACTGGGATACCCTATTTGCCAATAACTTTCTGCAGCATGGGAATCTTATCCTAGGGGGTGATCTAAATTTCACTCTGAATAGAGCTGAGATATGGGGGACAACAACAAGAAGTGACCCACAAGCTGGGTTTTTTAAACATAAATTTGAAATGGCAGACTTGGTTGATGTAGAACCAATCAAAATTACTCCTACATGGAGCAACAATAGAGCAGGTGAGGATTATGTGGCAAAAATATTGGATCGATTCTATGTCTCCGATTCCCTGTTGATGGATGGGGAGAAAATCAGAACCTGGGTGGACCCCTGTGGCATCTCAGACCATTTCCCTATTTTGCTCCAAATAGGCAACCCGGATAGGAAACCTCCAAGCCCTTTCAAATTCAATTCAACTTGGCTACAGGACAAAGATTTTCAGAATCCGGTTAAAGAAGAATGGAACTCTTATGATGAAAACTTGGGAAGTTTAGCCTGCTCTCAAATGACAAAAATCTTGAAGAAAGTTAAAATGGTTGTTTCTAAATGGGCTCATAACAAGTATAGGCAGCAAATGCAGGAACTCCTTCTATTAGAACAACAGATTGCTATTTTTTATGAGAGAGTGAATGAGGTCGGTCTTTCAGAGGATTCCAAATCGGCCATCAGAGCATTGGAAGGAAAAAAGAGTAATATCTTGCTTGCTCAAGAAGCCCAATGGAGGCTTAAGAGTAGAGCTCTTTGGCTGGAATTAGGGGACGAAAACACCAAATTCTTTCAAAATTATGCAAATCACAGGAAAAATATTAACACCATCTGGGAATTGCCCAATGGAGAGGGGTCAAAAGCTAGGTCCTTCAAAGACCTCGCAGCTCTTGGCATAAAACATTTCAAGTCCTTGTTTAAAGATCCCAAAAGAGTAAACTTGGCTGAGATCTTAAAACATACAACCTTCTTTCCAAGTTTTGTTGATGAGGCTACTAATGAAATGATTCTTGAGAAAGTGTCATTGGAGGAATTAAAAGAAGTGCTTTCATCCTTTCAGAAGGACAAAATTCCTGGGCCTGATGGTTGGGGGGTTGAATTCTTCTTGGGTTTCTTTGACTTAATTGGGGAGGACCTGATTAGAGTTATTGAAGAAACTAAAGCTTCAGGGAAGATCCCATTGGATTTCAACTCAACCTTCATCGCTTTGATTCCAAAGAAGGACTCTCCAACTTCTTTCGATGACTTCAGACCTATTTCCTTGTGCAACTGCCTCTATAAAATTATTGCCAAAATTATTGCCTTGAGGTTAAAAAGAGTTTTTTTCGATTCCATCTCCAGCGAGCAATTCGGGTTTCTAAATGGGAGGCAAATCCACGATGTTGTAGGAGTGGCCCAAGAAGGGCTGCATACTATAAAAACAAAAAGACTTCCTGCTATAGTCATAAAACTGGATCTTTCCAAAGCTTTTGACAGGGTTAATTGGTTGTATCTGAGGATCATGCTTCTTCACATTGGGTTCAACCTCCGAGTTGTTAATTGGATCATGGGATGTGTGACCTCTGTCTCCTTCGTTGTACTTATAAATGGTTCTGCTTCTAATTTCTTTTCCTCAGAGCGTGGCATTAGGCAAGGTTGTCCCTTATCTCCCTTTTTATTTCTTTTGGTGGCTGAAGGTTTGAGCAGGGCAATCAAAGAAGCTAAGAGAACAGGGCAGTTTAAAGGAATTCAAATGAGTACATCATTCTCTCTAACACATCTCTTATTTTTTGATGATATTATTTTGTTTAGTGTTGGTTCTTTTAGGGACATAAGCAAGCTTAATGATATTCTAAGGAGCTATTGCCTTGCCACTGGTATGGAAATCAATATGGGAAAGTCTACAATGTCGTGTTTTGGCCTGGAGGAAGAGGAGGAAATTTTTTTCAGAGAATTCTTTCTTTTCCCAAGACTCGATTTCCAATCGGGAATAAAATATCTCGGGATTTTGTTTGAAGCCAAATAACTATGGCATAAGAGATTGGGATTGGCTGGTGGGAAAGATAGACAAAAGGATTTCTATGTGGTGTAATAGGTGGTTATCAATAGGAGGCAGATTAACTCTTGTAAAATCAGTCCTGGAGGCAATCCCGTCTCATTGGTATGGCATGGCTTTCATCCCAGTAGGGGTTCTTGAAAAAATCAAAAAAAGGTGCTTCAAATTTCTGTGGAATGGAAAAAGGGACAAAGCAGCCATTGTTTTAGCCAAATGGAAATCAATAGCAAAGCCAAAGGACGAAGGAGGTTGGGGTATTAAAAATATCCATCTTTTTGGTAAAGCACTGGCTGCAAAAAGCTTATGGAGGCTGCTTACTCAAGAAAACCTATGGAGCAAAGTCATCAAGGCAAAATATATCGAACCTCTTTCTATGGAAGAGTGGATAAGGAAACCTGACAAGTCCATCAGAAAGGTGTCCAACTTTTGGAAAGCTGCTATTCAGGCCTTTCCACTTCGGGAAATTGGTTGGCTTGGAATATTGGAAATGGTGAAAAAGTGAGAATTGGGGAAGATCCTTGGGTTGGTTGTGGCAATGAGCATAGACTTACTGAGGACCTCTTACTTTCTCTCCACAATGCAGGTTTTTATACTCTTTCTCAGGTGGCAGACCAAGACACTACTACCATATGGCAAGCAAGGTTGGATGAGTGTGCAACATCTGGGTCTTGAAGGCAGGAAGGCTGAGTCATGGAAAGCTTATGTGAAGGCACTTCTCATCAGTCATACTAGGATCAGACCAACAGTGGATGATGAGCTGGTTTGGACAAAAAATACTAAGAGGGGTGTTTATACTGCTAGGATGGGATATAAGGACTTGTTTGCTCATGATAGGCAGGGGGACAATATTTGGTGGTGGAAAGCGATTTGGAAGGTTAAGACGCCTTTAAAAACCAAAATTTTCTTATGGTCGGCCCTCAATAACAGAATTTTAACTTGGGATGTTTTAATGAAGAGGGGGTTTCAAGGTCCTGGAAGGTGTACACTCTGTCATAAGGAGCTTGAAACTATCAACCATTTATTGGTTGGCTGTGTTTTCACAAAGTATGTATGGAAGGAGATTGAGGTGATTACTGGGAGCACAGGTACTTGGCAAGGAGACACATTGGAACATTGTTTGCAGCAGTGGTTTGATTCTAAAGATCTGAAGTCCTACAGGGCCCTCCCTTTCGTGGTGGCATGGGGAGTTTGGCTTGCAAGAAACTCAGATATTTTCCAAGCCTCCTCTCAACCTGCCTTTCAAATTGCTACCCAGATCCGTTCTCTCATTGCTGATATTGTGAAACCTACTGTGCAAAAAGGCCCAAGAAAAATGAAAGTTGCCAATGTCAACAAAACAGCTCCCTGGGGTTTTTTTGATGGTGCTTGTCAAGGCACCCCTCTTATGTGTGGGGCAGGGGGAATCCTCTTTCTTAAGGATTCTCATTTCATTCAGTTTAAGGTTGGCCTAGGAGGGGGCACAAATAATTATGCCGAATTAATTGCTTTGAAGCTACTCTTGAAAATTGCTCTGGACCACCATGTTCAACAGCTCCAAGTTTTAGGAGACTCCTTGTTGGTCATCAATTGGATGAAGAAAATGTTCAAAATGGAGAACTTAACTTTGCAGCCAATTTTTCAACAGGTAAACATTTTGGCAGATGTCGTAAACCCCATATCCTATACTCATATCTACAGAGAACTCAACTCTGGTGCGGATGCTTTGTCAAAGGAAGGTCTGCAGCTGGCGCAAGGAAGATGGGAGCTGGTGGAAATAAAGGATGGTGTGACTATCCAAGAGACAGTGATTTCTTTGCTCGATAATTAAAAAAAAAAAAATCCGGGAGGTTGTTTCTCGAACGCTTTTCCTTTCCTTTCTGGTTTTCTCTTGTAGACAAAGTAGCTGAGCATTATAGACACCTTTGTGTAGAGGTCTTATGGGAAATTTTTAACTCTTAGCCCTTCCTTGATGGTACGAAGAAAATTTAGGTGGGGACAACCTGTGTGTTCCTGCCTGGTTATTCCAGCTTGCCTTGGGCAACTTCACAATGTAATTTTCTTTTTCTAGTGAAATAGAAATTATGATTTTTTTTTCGAGGAATTTTTTTTTTTAGAAATGGACCAGAATGCTAAAAATATAAACATGCAAAGCCTTGAAATCCGATTTACCTTCGAAATGCAAAATTATGTAAAATTCAAAATTATAAAAATCTCATAGAATAGTAACTTTAAATAATTTTTATAAATTCGATATGACTTCGAAATGTGATCAAAATTGTTTTGAATGAAATGTTGAAGCTTATTCTTCACACCCATGTATTTATTTTTGGTATTTTAATTTCTTTTAATTTTTATTTTAATCGTCGATGTTTTAAAATAATTTACAAAATAGAAGGGTTAAAAAAGTAAAAATAAAATATGGAAATGAACCAGAATACTAAAAATATAAACATGCAAAGCCTTGAAATTTTTTTTTTTTTCAAAATGCGAAATTATGTAAAATCTAAAATTATAAAACTCTCATATAACAACTTTAAATATTTTTTATAATTTCGAAATGGCTTCAGAATGGGATCAAAATTATTTCGAATGAAATATTGAAGCTCATTTTTCACACCCAAATATTTATTGTTGATATTTTAACTTTTTTTTGGACAAAAAGATGGGTAAATTTTTTATTAAAATTAGAAAACATACAAGAGTCAAGAATCATATTACAACGAAACTGCCTCATTTAGGCATATCAGATTTCAATAAATTAGTAAGAGTTTGAGAGCACACTAAAGGAAGCTGATGCCAATCCCTAACACTCCAACCTTATTGAAATTAAGAGGCCCATTTATCCAAACAGTCAGCAATACCATTCCACTCTGTTGGAATATGAGGAAAAATGATGAACTTCATATGACAATGAAAACGAAGAAGTTGCCTAACCACCCATGCCAGCCTCCAATTAACATTGGTAAGATTACAAATATTCAACAAATTAATGATAATTTGAGAATATGATTCACAAATTATCCTGCACCAACCCAAAGTATATCCTTTCTCTAATGCATAAAGAATAGCAAGGGCTTCCATATAATTATTGGTATGCCTTCCTTTAAAACATGAGAAAAAAAAACATACCACACCACTTCAATTACGTCCCACTCCACCAATACCAGCATTTCCAAGATTACCTCTTGAAGACACATCAGTATTAATATTAAGAACCCCCCTAGGAGGGGGCTGCCATATGCCATCTCTCTGCACTATGTTATTGAATCCCCTCATGCTAAAATAAAAAGTAGCACATGGACCAAACACTGTCAAACCCAAAACATGCATAATATGGACCTCCACTATGTTCATAGGAATATTGGTATGCCTACCTTTAAAACACGAGAAAAAGAAACATACCACACCACTGCAATCACATCCCACTCCACCAATATCAGTATTTCTAGGATTACCTCTTGAAGACCCATCAATATTAATCTTAAGAACCCCCTAGGAGGGACTGCCATCTGCCATCTCTCTGGACTCTGTTATTGAATCCCCTCATACTAAAAGAAATAGTAGCACATGGACAAAAAACTGTCAAACCCAAACCATACATAATTTTGACCTCCACTATGTTCACAGTAATATTAATATGACATTTAGTAGACACAGTTTCTTGGATCATTCTCAAAATTCTTTGCCAGACTTGAAAAATAGAGAGCTTTCTCCCTTGAAAAATTCTTCGATTCCTTTCAAGCTAGATTTGCCAGAAGATGCAGGAGGGACCAATATGCCAAGAAACTTGTAAAAAGAAGACCTTAGTCGAAGGCCTTCCCAAACTCCTACAAAAATCCAAAAGAGAAGAAGAATGAACACAAGATTATTTCCACACACCCCACCAAAAATGCTAAAGCTGATGCACAAAGCCACATTGAAAAATCACATGACCAACAGATTCCTCACTATTCTCACATATGAAACAAAAGGAAGGGCCATGAAGACCTCTCTTCTAAAGGTTATCCCAAGTGAGACATCGATTACGAGTGGCAACCCACAAGTAAAAACTACACTTAGGCCACGCAAATTTATTTCACACTTGCTTCCATTAAAGAATTTCCTCAGTACCATAACGCTGGTGATCTAATTCATGATATCCAGAGGCAACTGATAAAATCCCTCTATTTTCCTGACCCCAAGCCAATGCATCATCATCTTACAAAGAAGAGCATTCTTTAGAATCCAGAATGAGTGACAACTCCTCTCTATCCTTCATAGAGCCTCATTCTTCACACCCATGTATTTACTTTTGACATATTTTTTTTTAATCGCCAAAGTTTTAAAATAATCTACAAATAGAAAGGTTAGAAAAATAAAAATAAAATCTAGAAATGGACCAAAATGCTGAAAATATAAACATGCAAAGCCTTGAATCTGATTGAACTTCGAAATACAAAATTATATAAAATCTAAAATTATAAAACTCTCATATAACAACTTTAAATAATTTTTATAAATTCTAAATGGCTTCATAATGAGATTGAAATTGTTTCGAATGAAATATTGAAGATCATTCTTCACACCCATATATTTATTTTTGGCATTTTAATTAATTTTTTTTAATCACCGAAGTTTTAAAATAATCTACAAAAGAGAAGAGTTAGAAAAATAAAAATAAAATATGGAAATAGACCAGAATGTTGAAAATATAAACATGCAAAGCCTTGAAATTTGATTTACCTTCGAAATGTGAAATTATGTAAAATCTAAAATTATAAAACTCTCATATAACAACTTTAAATAATTTTTATAAATTCGAAATAGCTTCGAAATGGGATCGAAATTATTTCAAATGAAATATTGAAGCTTATTCTTCATACCTATGCATTTATTTTTGGTATTTTATTTTTTTTTAAATTTTTATTTTAATCGTCAAAATTTTAAAATAATCTACAAAATAGAAGGGTTAGAAAAATAAAAATAAAATCTAAAAATGGACCAGAATGCTGAAAATATAAACATGCAAAGCCTTGAAATCTGATTTACTTTCGAAATGCAAAATTATGTAAAATCTAAAATTATAAAACTCTTATATAATAACTTTAAATAATTTTTATAAATTCGAAATGGCTTTGAAATGAGATCGAAATTGTTTCGAATGAAATATTGAAGCTCATTCTTCACAACCATGCATTTATTTTTGGCATTTTATTTATTTTTAAACTGGATAAATATTTATTATGTTGTCACGATATAACCGTTATATAGCATATTCACAACATGTGAGGGGAGAGATTTGAACCTGGGTCTCTCGATTTCAATTGGAGAGTTTTAATTTCATTAATTTTTATTTTAATCGTTGAAGTTTTAAAATAATCTAAAAAAGAGAAGGGTTAGAAAAATAGAATAAAATCTGGAAATGGACCAAACTGCTGGAAATAAAGCCCTAAAATATGATTTTCCTTCGAAATGCGAAACTATGTAAAATCTAAAATTATAAAACTCTCATATAACAACTTTAAATAATTTTTATAATTTCAAAATAGCTTCGGAATGAGATCAATTTTTTTTTGAATGAAATATTGAAGCTCATTTTTCACATCCAAGTATTTATTTTTGGCAATTTATTTATTTTTTTAATTGTAGAAGTTCTAAAATAATTTGCAAAAGAGAAAGGTTAGAAAAATAAAAACAAAATCTAGAAATGAACTAAAATGCTGAAAATATAAACATGCAAAGCCTTAAAATCAGATTTACCTTCGAAATGTGAAATTATGTAAAATCTAAAATTATAAAACTCTCATATAACAACTTTAAATATTTTTTATAAATTAAGAATGGCTTTGAAATAGAATCAAAATTGTTTCGAAAGAAAGATTGAAGCTCATTATTTACACCCATGTATTTATTTTTGGCATTTTAATTTTTTTAATCGTCAAAGTTTTAAAATAATATGCAAAAGAGAAGGGTTAGAAAAATTAAAATAAAATCTAGAAATGGACCAGAATGTTGAAAATATAAACATGTAAAGCTTTGAAATCTGATTTACCTTTGAAATATGAATTATGTAAAATCTAAAATTATAAAAATATCATATAACAACTTTAAATAATTTTTATAAATTCGAAATGGCTTCGAAATGAGATTGAAATTGTTTCGAATGAAATATTGATGCTCATTTCTCACACCTAAGTATTTATTTTTGGCATTTTATTTTATTTTTATTTTTTTATCGCTAGAATTTTAAAATAATCTACAAAAAAGAAGGGTTAGAAAAATAAAAATAAAATTTGAAAATGAATGAAAATGCTAAAAATATAAATGTGCAAAGCCTTGAAATTTGATTTACCTTCAAAATACAAAATTATGTAAAATTCAAAATTATAAAACTCTCATATAACAACTTTAAATAATTTTTATAAATTCAAAATGGCTTCGGAATGGGATTGAAATTATTTCAAATAAAATATTGAAGCTCATTCTTCACACCCATATATTTATTTTTGGCATTTTAATTTTAATTTTAATTTTTATTTTAATCACCAAAGTTTTGAAATTATCTACAAAAGAGAATAGTTATAAAAGGAAAAATAAAATATGGAAATAGACCAGAATGTTGAAATTATAAACATGCAAAGCCTTAAAATATGATTTTCCTTCGAAATGTGAAATTATATAAAATTTGAAATTATAAAGCTCTCACATAACAACAACTTTAAATAATTTTTATAAATTCAAAATGGCTTTGAAATGGGATCAAAATTATTTTGAATGAAATATTGAAGCTTATTTTTCACACAATGCATTTATTTTTGGCATTTTATTTTTTATTTTAATCGTCGAAGTTTTAAAATAATCTACAAAAGAGAAGGGTTAGAAAAAGAAAAAGAAAATCTGGAAATGGATGAGAATGCTGAAAATATAAACATACAGAGCCTTGAAATCTGATTTACCTTCAAAATACGAAATTATGTAAAATATGATATTATAAAACTCTTATATAACAACTTTAAAAAAATTTATAAATTTGAAATGGCTTCGGAATAAGATCAAAATTGTTTCGAATGAAATATTGAAGCTCATTCTAATAAAATATTAAAACTCATTTTTTACACGATGTATTTATTTTTGGTATTTTAATTTTTTTTATTTTAATTGTCGTAGTTTTAAAATAATTTGCAAAAGAGAGATTAGAAAAATAAAAATAAAATTTGGAAATGGATGAGAATGTTGAAAATTTAAACATGCAAAGCCTTGAAATCTGATTTACCTTCGAATACGAAATTATATAAAATTTGAAATTATAAAACTCTCATATAAGAACTTTATATAATTTTTATAAAATCGAAATAGGATTGAAATTGTTTCGAATCAAATAATGAAGCTCATTCTAATGAAATATTGAAGCTCATGAGAAAGTAGAGAGGGGAGGGCTCTGGTCCCTCCCCTGCTCCCCCTTCCATGGCTCCTGGTTCTTGCCCAGTTCCTGGTTCAACCCAGGTCATCCCTCCCGGGGAGTGGTTGTTTGCAGATTATCTCCTGGGGGAGATCCTTCTCCACTATCTGTGCCCCTCCCGGTCGGCTAGGGTTTCCTTGGTTTTTTTTTTTGGACTGGTGCTTCCCAGGGATCCCTGTTTGGTTGGGGATCCCTTCCCTTTTTCCCTCAGGCTTCCCCCTAGGGTTTTTTGCAGGTTATTCGCATGGATCTGGTCCCCTGCGTTTCTCGGTGCGGTGGAGGTGATGGTTTAGGGTTTGGACAACTTCCCATTTTTCTTGTGAATCCTCGGTGGGCTCTGTGCTTGGACGAGATTCTTGGTCCCTGCTGCTGGGATCCTCTTCTGTTTTCTCGAGGCGGGTTCTTTGTGGTGCAACTCTTTGGTCACTTCCTGATGGGCTGGATCCTCTCTGTGCTGGCTGTCGGCTTCCTGCAGGATGGCTCTCGCTGAACGGAATGTTTTCCCGGTGGGCAGGATGGTTTCTCCACAGGGCGGGATCCGCCAAATCCGCCGGTTTTCCCACGAGGCGGTATCCTTTATTTTCTGCTGGTTTCTCGGATGGCGGGATTTCCCTGTTGCTTCCCGCTAGGCGGGACTGTTTGTGGTGGTTTTTACTGCTTCCCGCGAGGCGGGATTTTATTGTAACGATTTTTCTTTGCTTCCTGCTGGGCGGGATCTTCTCGATGGTGGTTTTTGGCTACTCCCCGCTGGGCGGGATCTCCAAAACTACTTCCTTTCTTATTTGTCTATTTCCCACTGACAGGGATTGTTTCATGCTTACTTGTTACCAGTGGGCGGGATTTGCATTTTGGTGTTCGGTTTCAAGGGATTGATGCCCTAGGCCCATTGCTTATGTAATCGAGGTTTTTTTTGGGGGTTACGTTTTTACGTAATAGGCTTATACACAAAGCCAGGAGGCATGATGCAAGGCTGATTTTGTACATAAGGTTTTGGGATCCTCTATAAAAACCCTTTTTTAATCTACTATAATAATTACCAAAAAAAAATATTGAAGCTCATTCTTCACACCCATGCATTTCTTTTTGGTATTTTAATTTAATTTATTTTTATTTTAATCGTTGAAGTTTAAAAATAATCTACAAAAGAGATAGGCTAGAAAAATAAAAATATAATCTGAAAATGTATCAAAATGCTAAAAATATAAATATGTAAAGCGTTGAAATCTTATTTACCTTCAAAATACGAAATTATGTAAAATAAAAAATTATAAAACTCTCGTATAACAACTTTAAATAATTTTTATAAATTCATAATGGTTTTGAAATGGGATCAAAATTATTTCGAATGAAATATTGAACCTCATTCTTCACACCCATGTTTTGGCATTTTAATTTTTTTTATTTATTTTTATTTTAATCGTCAAAGTTTTAAAATAATCTGCAAAAGAGAAGAATTAGAAAAATAAAAATAAAATTTGGAAATGGACTAGAATGTTAAAAATATAAACATACAAAGCCTTGAAATTTAATTTGCCTTCTAAATGCAAAATTATGTAAAATTCAAAATTATAAAACTCTCATATAACAACTTTAAATAATTTTTATAAATTCGAAATGACTTCGAAATGGGATCGAAATTGTTTCGAATGAAATATTGAAGCTCATTCTTCACACCTATGTATTTATTTTTTGTATTTTATTTTTTTTAATCGTCGAAGTTTTAAAATAATCTACAAAAGAGAAGGGTTAGAAAAATAAAAATAAAATCTAAAAATGGACCAAATGCTAAAAATATAAACATGCAAAGCCTTGAAATCTGATTTGCCTTTGAAATATAAAATTATGTAAAATTTGAAATTATAAAAATCTCATTAAACAACTTCAAATATTTTTGATAAATTTGAAATGGCTTCGAAATGGGATCAAAATTGTTTCGAATGAAATATTGAAGCTCATTCTTCACACCCATGTATTTATTTTTGGCATTTTTTAATTTTTAATTTTTTTATCATCAAAGTTTTAAAATAATCTGCAAAAGAGAAGGGTTAGAAAAATAAAAATAAAATCTGAAAATGGATTAGAATGCTGAAAATTTAAATATGCAAAGCCTTGAAATCTGATTTGCCTTCAAAATGTGAATTATGTAAAATCCAAAATTATAAAACTCTCATATAACAACTTTAAATAATTTTTATAAATTTGAAATGGCTTCAGAATGGGTTCAAAATTGTTTTGAATAAAATATTGAATCTCATTCTTCACACCCATGCATTTATTTTGACATTTTATTTTTTTTTAATCATCGAAGTTTTAAAATAATTTGTAAAACAGAAGGGTTAGAAAAAAAAAATCTATAAATGTACCAAAATGCTAAAAATATAAATATGCAAAGCCTTAAAATTTGATTTGCCTTCAAAATGCGAAATTATGTAAAATTCAAAATTATAAAACTCTTATATAACAACTTTAAATAGTTTTTATAAATTTGAAATGGCTTTAGAATGGGATCAAAATTATTTTGAATGAAATATTGAAGCTCATTTTTCACACAAATGCATTTATTTTTGGCATTTTAATTTTTTTAATTTTTATTTTAATTGTCGAAGTTTTAAAATAATCTACAAAAGAGAAGGGTTAGAAAAATAAAAATAAAATCTAGAAATGAATCAGAATGCTAAAAATATGAACATGCAAAGCCTTGAAATCTAATTTGCCTTCGAAATGCAAAATTATTTAAATCCAAAATTATAAAACTCTCATATAACAACTTTAAATAATTTTTATAAATTTTAAATGGCTTCAAAATGGGATCAAAATTATTTCGAATGAAATATTGAAGCTCATTCAAATTAAATATCGAAGCTCATTCTTCACACCCATGTATTTATTTTTGGTATTTTAATTTTTTTTGTAATTTTTATTTTAATCATTAAAGTTTTAAAATAATCTACAAAAGATATAGGTTAGAAAAATAAAAATATAATCTTAAAATGGATTAGAATGCTGAAAATATAAACATGCAAAGCCTTGAAATTTGATTTGTCTTTGAAATATGAAATTATGTAAAATCCAAAATTATAGAACTCTCATACAACAACTTTAAATAAATTTTTTAAATTCAAAATGGCTTTGAAATGGGATCAAAATTATTTCGAATGAAAGATTGAAGCTCATTCTTCATACCCATATATTTATTTTTGTTATTTTAATTTTTTTTTTTTTAATCATTGAAGTTTTAAAATAATCTACAAAAAAGAAGGATTAGAAAAATAAAAATAAAATTTGGAAATGGATCAGAATGCTAAAAATATAAACATGCAAAACATTGAAATTTGATTTACCTTCGAAATGCAAAATTATGTAAAATCTAAAATTATAAAACTCTCATATAACAACTTTAAATAATTTTTATAAATTGAAAATGGCTTCAAAATGGGATCTAAATTGTTTTGAATGAAATATTGAAGCTCATTCTTCACACCCATGTATTGATTTTTGGCATTTTAATTTTTTTTTTATTATTATTTTAATCGTCGAATTTTTAAAATAATTTACAAAAGAGAAGGGTTAGAAAAATAAAAACAAAAACTGAAAATGGACCAGAATGGTGAAAATATAAACATGCAAAGTCTTGAAATCTGATTTACTTTTGAAATTTTAAATTATGTAAAATCTAAAATTATAAAACAATTTTAAATAATTTTTATAAATCTGATTTACTCTTATATAACAACTTTAAATAATTTTTATAAATTCAAAATGACTTCGAAATGTGATCAAAATTGTTTCAAATGAAATATTGAAGCTCATTCTAATGAAATATTGAAGCTCATTCTTCACACCCATGTATTTATTTTTGGTATTTTTTTTTTTAAATTTTAATCATCGAAGTTTTAAAATAATTTGCAAAAGAGATATGTTAGAAAAATTAAAATATAATCTGGAAATTGATCAGAACGTTGAAAATATAAACAAACAAAGCCTTGAAATTTGATTTGCCTTCGAAATATGAAATTATGTAAAATCTAAAATTATAAAACTCTCATATAACAACTTTAAATAATTTTTATAAATTCAAAGTGACTTCGGAATGGGATCAAAATTGTTTTAAATGAAATATTGAAGCTCATTCTTCACACCCATGTATTTATTTTTGGCGTTTTAAATTTTATTAATTTTTATTTTAATCGTTGAACTTTTAAAAAAAATTGCAAAAGAGAAGGATTAGAAAAATAAAAATTAAATTTTAAAATAGACAAAAATGCTGAAAATATAAACATGCAAAGCCTTGAAATCTGATTTGCCTTGGAAATGTGAAATTATGTAAAATCCAAAATTATAAAAATCTCATATAACAACTTTAAATATTTTTTTAAATTCAAAATGGCTTCAGAATGGGATCGAAATTATTTCGAATGAAATATTGAAGCTCATCTTTCACACCCATGTATTTATTTTTAGCAATTTATTTTTTTTAATTTTTATTTTAATTGCTGAAGTTTTAAAATAATCTACAAAAGAGAAGGGTTATCAAAATAAAAATAAAATCTAAAAATGGACCAGAATGTTCAAAATATAAACATACAAAACCTTGATATCTTATTTACCTTCGACATGCGAAATTATGTAAAATTCAAAATTATAAAACTCTCAAATAACAACTTTAAATAATTTTTATAAATTTGAAATGGCTTTTGAATGGGATCAAAATTGTTTTGAATGAAATATTCATTCTTCACACCCATGTATTTATTTTTTGTATTTATTTTTAATCGTTGAAGCTTTAAAATAATCTACAAAAGAGAAGGGTTAGAGAAATAAAAATAAAATCTCAAAATAGACCAGAATGCTGAAAATATAAACATACAAAGCCTTGAAATATGATTTTAAAAAAATCTCGCATGATCAGTCTCCTTAGATCACCTAATACAACTATCCTATCCTTAAAGCATAAAAAACCATCTTTGATGCTGAAATCCTTATTATTTTCAGGATTTCCTTCTACCTTGGTCGAAATTTCACTACAATACTCATCTTGAGATTATATTTTCTTTACTTAGTCCATTAAGTTAATGTGACTATAGATCAAATCAGCTATAAGCTTAATTCAAGGTCTTAAACTTGAGCAAGTTTATCTTATTCAAATATGAGGATATGTTCCTAGGATGGATTTATGTACCTTTAATTGCTTTAAATCCTAATACTTGGGTACATATTTTAAAAATTTAAAGGGAGGATCCCATACTCCTCTCAATAAATAATTTTCCCATCTATTATTTTCACTAAATATGATCAAACCTTTACTAAGAATAGAGTTTCTACCTTTATTCCTTTATATTAAGTATGACCAAAACTAAACTAAGAATAGATTCTCCATCTATTCCTTCTCATTAAGTATGATCAACTTAACCAAGAATAAATTTTCCTATCTATTCTTTATCCTTAAAAAAAGAGCACCATTTAATGTTTTGAGTACCACTATATGTATTTATGCCTACTCCAAGCTACACCGCTTAGGACTTTCCCAAAGCCTACTTGATTTTTGGAATCATCTTGCTTATGGTTACAATGAACATTAAAATATCTTCTCAAATTATGATCCTAAAAAATGATTTACTCATGAATATAAAAAAAATTATATTACATTAGAGAAGTCTATCTTCAAAACCAAGTATGTCTTGAACAAAACCATTCTACTGAAGTTTCATTACTTGATTATTCATGCTAGTTTTGAAATCACTCCACCATTCAATTGTTGCATCATGCACATGAAGAGTAACCCTTACTATTTGGGTTACTAAAGAACAATTTATCAAAGAAAATATACATTTTCAAATAATACAACCCTATCTCGGCTAATTTTACCAATTTATTTGGATACTCTAATATTCTTCAAGTATTTGACTAACTAGTCTATCAATATTTGTGCTTTATCTTCATGATATTCTATAACAAGATCCTCTTCCTATATATGCTCAAAATTTTAGTTTAGGAAACTTAGTTTATAATAGTTTCAAACAATTGCCTATACAAGTTCATTTTTTCCCTCTATTATTCAATTTATTATTGTAGTAATTAAACTACAATGATGAGGTTTTCTACCTTTTTATTGATATCCCCCAAAATTTTCCTTCAAGATCTAGCTTCAAATTCATCTTGTCTAGCTAACCTTGGATTTTTGAGAAGATCCTCTTCTTTTCAACTTAGGTGTCATTTCACCATGCCATACAAAGGAGTTGGATAAGTTATAATTTCTTCCAATTATACTTCCAATGGTTAGTTACATCTTCCCATGAACTAACTTAAATCATTAATGGTCATCACCACACTTGTATCTCCACAAGGTGCTACCTTGGCTATGACCATTATCATTTTTCTAATAATGATATTTGTTACATTTGTCTTACTGCAAGGTCCCCTTCTCCCTAATCATAAAGGAGTTGAGTTAGGTTACAATTTCCTCCAAAATTATATTTCCAAATGGGGTTATTTTCTTCATCTTGATGATTTATCAACAATATTATCATCCCTTGATAATATCAATGTCACACTACTTTGTGTAATGTACATTCCTAAAATATCACCATCCACTGATAATATCAATGGTCACATTCACTTCATGTTAGATGTCATTCCAAATTATCACTATCCATTGATAATAGCAATGGTTACACTTACTCCATGTAAGGAACCATCCCTAAACTCTTGTAAATTGGGTATTCACTAAAGTTTTTTTCCTTTACCAGTATAGTAAATCAATCTATCTTGGAAATTAATTAGGGCTCCACGAGTCTTTAACTAGTCCATTCCCTAGATGATTTCAAAGGCATGTGGCGATGCTACATATAAATTCTAAATGGTAGAGTCGTTGGGTAGGGTGATCTTGGCTATAGGAAAACATTGATCCATGAAGTAGGCATGTCCATACCATTACTCAATTTTATACCCTTATGCAAAAAATATTGATCTTTTTGGCATATCCTTGACTATACAACTAGAAATAAAACTATATGTAGCTCCATAATCTATCAAAAACTTATTTGATAAAAAAACATTTTACCTTTCAAGAGCAATGGTGTGGCTTGCCCATCCAAGTTTTTATTTCCTATGGTTGTGGAGATCTCATTGTTTGATCCTTCTGTCCTCTTACTTGGTCCTACCAAATTTAGACATCAAATTGCATAATGTGGACCCCCACACTTGTAGCAACCACCCTTGGGACCTGGGTTTCTTTTTTGAATCTATTTCCTAGTTTATTTTTCTTGTGATGGTTTTGGCTACCTCTAAGGTTGAGGATTATTGTTATTTCTTGCTTGGAATTTCTTCTTGGAATTCATCTAATTTCCTTTTTTATTTATTTCAAACTCTGAGTTACCTCTACTTTCCTTGTTCTGCTTATGTTCTCATTTCATAAGGCCAACACTTTTTCTCTTTTTTAGCGACTATCGATATTCCCCTAACAAGTTTGTAAAATTAAGGTAGGTATTATTTGATTGTTTGTGTTGATTCATTTGTTCCCTTTGTTGTTTTATTAGTTTCTTCTACTATTCTAGTTGTTCTTGTAATAAAGAGATAACAACAATGAGATTCTCCACCTCTTTGTTTAAATTCTTTGAACTTTCTCCTATGGATCTAGCTTTAGCACTATATTGCCCAACTTGCCTCAAATCTTGTGAAGTTTCGCTTCTTCCTATCCTCAACTTACATATCATTTTTATTTTCACAAAATATGATTTTATATACTTATAGCTAGTTCTTTATCCTTATAAACTAACTCAATTCATTATCATTCATTCAATAATGGATATGGTTATTCTTGCTCCATGCAGGATACTATTCCTAGGCATGCTTATATATTATCAATCACTTGATAATTATGATGGTCATACTTGCTTTGTGTAAGATGCCATACCAAAATAAAAGCTACCTATTCTAAGAATAATTCTATGTATTACAAGCAATCCTTAGCTTATCCATGGAAGCTTCTAGTCCTATGATCATGAGCTTTGATACCAAATGTAACAACCCAAAAATTTAACTACCTCGAGAGATAATTTTTTTTGATACACTTGTTAGGGATCTACATATCTCCACCCTACATAAGCCATTTTATGAAGTTGTCTATTAAATTAATGCCTTAATATTAATTTTTCCATGTCATCTTCACAATGAGCCAACTTAACCTTTTTAATCTATCAAAAGGGTGTGCCCATCCCTACACCATACATAAGTTTGTCTATGTAGGTGCACTAAACATAATGCAAATAATATATCCATCTCATCTACATGATGAGTTAACTTTACATTTTTAATTTGTTAAAAGGATGTGCCCATCCTTGCACCATACATAAGTTCATCTATGTAGATGCATTAAGCGTAATGTAGATAAACTATCTGTCTCATCTCCATGATGAGCTAACTTTTTATCAATCATTGTAATGCAAATAAGATATCTTTCTCATCTTCATGATGAGCTAAAATTTTCATCAATCATTATAATTCAAATAACCTATATGTTTCATCTCCATAATGAGCCAACTTATCCATCATTCATTCCTAGTGATAGATGATTCATTGAATCAGAATCCAATTATTGCCTTTGTGCATATACCTAAGTTTATGTCTTAGAATAATGATTTGATACAAGGCTACTCAAATTTTCCTCCAAAAGTGATCCCATAATCCCTTAGATTACTCTCTCTCTCTCTCTCTCTCTCTCTCTCTCTCTAAGCTTCTAATCCATGAACACAAACATTAATAGAATTCAATCTCGAATCATCTATGACTCATCATAGTAAGGACTATTCAAGAATATAAAATACATATATTGTTTCCTTCTCATAATTAGATAACTTCTTCCGTTATTTTGATTTAACAATTACAATAGCACTATTTTTAATTCAATGAAACTCCTACCAAAATCTTATCCATGATCTATGAATTACAATAAACCTACCATTTTATTGAAGAGCAACCATAACCTCAATAAAAACATCTAGAAAGCAGTAAATGCAAGATCAAAGGATGGAGATATTTGATACACACAACACATCATATATCCTGGGAATGAGGGAAAAACCCAACTTTGAAACATCCTTTTTATTGCATAAGTTTAGTTGTCTCTTATACAACGATATAAAGGAATCCCATAATACCTTTTTTCAAAACAACCAATATAAATATATAAGAACCCCATAATTTTTATGTTCCAAAAAACATGAATTGTTCTTTTAATTCACATTACAAAATCAACGAGGAAACCCCATAATTCCCTTGAATGAATTCCACATTCATTCTTCTAAAGATGATTTCTTCCTTCTAATAACATTTAAAGGAATAAATTCTTTCTAAAGGTCTAATGTATCCATCTACTATAAAATAACACACAACAAGAATAATAGAGAGGACCCTATAATCCTCTCAAAAAAAGTTCCATTAGTAACTTTCCAATTAATATATATTATCATCTACACTTTCCAAACATATTTCAATACAAAATAAAATATAAGATTCTTTATACATTTCAAACCTAATTTTTTCCAAAATGAAATATATTATCTTTTATACATATCAAACATACTTATATCCCAAGAAGAAATGTATTATCCTTCATACATCTCAAACATAAAATGAAATTTATTCATCATTCCATCAAATATCGAATAATACAATATTCATTCCTTCTATTAATCAAAATCTCATACTTTCAATTAATAAAAATACCCAATAATATTTTTTTAATTAATCAAAGCCCATACTTTTAATTAATCAAAATATCCAATAATTCATTCTTTTAATAAATCAAAAGTCCATTCTTTCAATTAATAAAAATACCCAATAATTCATTCTTTTAATTAATCAAAAGTCCAGGGGTTCAAATCTGGACCATCCGGGTGAATTGGCGAGAAATTTTCTGAGCAGGCGATAGGCGATGTTCTATGGTTTGTGGAGTGAAGGAAAAT
This sequence comes from Wollemia nobilis, assembly GCA_028583015.1. NCBI lineage: Eukaryota > Viridiplantae > Streptophyta > Pinopsida > Araucariales > Araucariaceae > Wollemia > Wollemia nobilis. The sequence goes on along the minus strand of JAQPPZ010015824.1, from coordinate 36,000,619 downwards.
CCAGGGCATCATGTGGGTTGCCGTAGTGTTTTACTGGTTACTGTGGATCTGAAGGAACGTCTTCTGCCCCAAGAGGGCCCAATGGGGTCTCCTCCAGACCCTCTCTCTGGGAGAAAGAGCTCTTACGCTGAATTGCTAAAAGAAAATTCTTCGTCTTCTAATGACGAAGCTCAGAGAAATACTCTTCATACGCTCTTCAAGAATGCTGGCAAGAGTTCAATAGCACATCGAGTTAATGGATGCATCCCACAATCCACCTCAAGAGCCAAGATTTTCATCAAACCAAAGATGGTCGAAGACACAATCATATACAGAGCTAACCATGATCTGATCTGTAAATTCATGGGTATCAGACCTACCCTAAATTTCTTGCATACCTGGGTCAGAAAAAATTGGGAGCCTCATGGTGAGTACTCCTTATGGTTTATTAGTAACGGGTATTTCATTGTTAGTTTTTCTTCTCTAGCCGATAGAAACAGGGCGTTTGAGTCAGAAAAGAGGAACCACAGTCTGACAGGGTTTTTTGTTCAACCCTAGAGAGTGGGTTTCGATCCTCGTATTGAACCCATGGTTGTCCCAGTTTGGATCTGATTGTACTCTCTCCCAATGGAGTTTTGGGGTGAGCAGGTTTTGAAAATGATCGATAACTCCCTTGGTAGACACCTGGGCATCTCCAAGGACACCATAGAAGGTAACACAACTGTATTTGCAAGAATTTGCATGGAAATGGATATTAGCCAGCCTCTACCGATAGAGGTGGAACTTGAACTGGTAGGAATATCTTGGATCCAACAGCTAGATTATGAGGCTCTGCCCTTTAGATGCAAAGTTTGCCACAAACATGGGCATTTGGCCTAGTTTTGTCCAAATATTTTGAACACAAAAATGGAGGCCCCGCTTGGAATGCCAAATCACCCCAGAGAGGGTAAGTCTACTCTTACCAAAGAACCATCCAATACTCCTCAGAGTAATGATGTTCAGAAAGATGGCTTTGAACAGCCCAAAATAAGGAGAAAGCAAAAGAAAAATGGTAAGGAGCAATCACAACTCAAGCTAGCCAATAGATATGAAATTTTTAAGATACTAGTGGATCAAGAGGATCAAGTCATGGAAGGAGTGGATGGGAATATTGAGGACAATAACATCCACACTCAAGCTTCTCCTTCATCTCCCCCTGTCTTAGAACAGGTGATTGAGTCCATTGAGTTACCGCAGCTAGAGAATGCAGGGGCACTGATAGTGCACTCCCAAGCGTAGCCAGTAATTAAGGATGTTAGCATGGGAATTGAAGAAAAGAACAAAGAAAGGCCAGCCCTAGGGATAACTCAGGTGGAAAAGAGATCCAAAAATAGCAACTCTCAAGGAGCGGGCATAAAATAAAATAAGGACATGATAGCAGTTCAAGGAGACAAGCTGATCAATGGAGGATCGGTGAGGACAATTGATTCTTATTGCTCTCAAGGTTTTCAATGATTATTCAATCTTGGAATGTTAGGGGTTTAAACAGTAGAACCCATCAATCTGCTATTCAAAGACTCTTAGGAAAATGTAAAACAAACTTTTTGCTTATCCAGGAGACAAAAATGTCTTTAGATCTTATGTGTAAAACAATTTATAGAATCTGGAAGGGCGCTGGTCATATGGATGTGGCTGCCCAAGGTGCCTCAGGGGGGATTGTTACTATTTGGAACCCTCTGGAATGGATTGCCATAGAACATATAGCTTGGAGGGGTGTTCTCACATCCCATTTTAGGAATAATGTCACAGCTGAACATGTCTTAATCACAAATTTTTATGGGGCCCAAAACCTTGATGGCCAGAGGCTCCAATGGAAAGCTGTACATAACATGAGGTCCTCCAGGGAAGATTTAGACTGGATTATTGCAGGGGATTTTAATGCTAAATTATCTACTAGAGATCAGGAAGGTGGAACCCTAATTTTGGATCCAGGGGATCGGCTTATGATTGCCCAAGTCCAGGCTTTTCACTTAGTGGATATTAAAGGCCCTAGAACCTACTTTACTTGGACTAACAAGAGGAGGGAGCCACATAGTAGGAAGGTAAAGCTAGACCATTTTCTGGTCTCAAAGGAGGCATTTGTAAAGTGGAACACTAAATTCTATATTTTGGAGGGCCCAGTTTCAGATCACTTTCCTATTTTGTTGGAGGGAGGGACTATGACAGGGCAGCATCACAAACCTTTTAAATTTGAGAATTTTTGGTTACAAAAGGAGGATCTTCGAAAGAAAATTCCGCAGTGGTGGGAAGAATGCCATCTACCTTTTGGGACAACAATGTTTAGATTCCACAAACAACTTCATTTTGTTAAAGTTCAATTGAAACAATGGAGGCAAGCTAATAAGTCAGATTTTTAGCTCCAAAGAGCCCCCTTGGTGGCCAGATGGTATGAGGTTCAAAAACTCTTTAGGGAAGGAACAATTACTAAGTAGATCAAAACAGAGGATGATGCCTTGCACAAAGTGGTTGAGGACATTGATAACCAAGAGGAGATTTATTGGAAACAGAGAGCAAGAAACACTTGGTTATTAGAAGGTGATAGAAATACCAAATTTTTCCATCGATCAGCTTGTGCTAGGATACAGATGAATAACATGGAAGCCCTTCAAGATGAGAATAGACACTCCTTTGATACTCTTCCTAGTATGCATTCCCACTCAATGGATTATTTTTCTAAACTTTTTAAGGGAAGTATGGAGCAAGATGTTGAGGCTTAGAATGAAGTTATTGATGTCATACCATCTATTATTTCTGAAGAAGAAAATCAGACCCTTCTTAGACCCATTGATAGAGATGAACTGAAGAATGTGGTCTTTGGAATGAGCACTGGCAAATCTCCAGGTCCAGATGGCTTTCCTATTGAGTTTTTTTAGGCCTTTTGGGATATTCTAGAGGAGGATGTTTTGGCTATCACAGAGGAGTCTAGAACTAATAAAAGAATGCTTAAGGCAATAAATCATACCTTCATCACTTTAATTCCAAAAGGGGAGGAGGGGGCTCATATCTCTGATTTCAGACCTATTGCCTTATGCAACATGATTTATAAAATAATCACAAAGATAATGGCTGAACGGCTAAAACCTCTCCTTCATAACATCATCTTCTTAGAGCAAGGGGGTTTTGTAGAGGGTAGACAAATCTTGGATGGGGTGGTTCTCACTCAGGAGGCAATCCATATAATGCAAAAATTTGGTAATAAAGGAATGTTCGTTAAACTGGATATGTCCAAGGCTTATGATAGGGTGGAGTGGAATTTCTTGTCAAAGATGATGGCAGCCTTTGGGTTCTGTCAGGACTGGATAGATTGGGTCATGAGTTGTGTTTCTACGCCCTCTTATTTTGTTCTAATCAAGGGTCTTCCCTCGCAACCTTTTGGAGCCACACGTGGTCTTCGTCAAGAAGACCCTTGCTCTCCCTATATTTTCCTCATTTTTGCTGAAGGATTAGGTAGAATTTTCTTGAGGAGAAGACATCAAGGCCTGCTGACAGGTATCAAGGTGGGGGAGGAAATTTTGACTCACTTACAATTTGTGGACGATACAGGATTGGTTGGAGTGGCCAGCTTTAGGGAAGCTAGAGGAATCAGAGATACTCTTAATGTCTACCTTAGGGCTTCAAACTAGGTCATCAATGATAAAAAATCCAAAGTGGTCTTTTTCAATCTTGACCAAAGGCTACAGGACAGAGTTATAGAGATATTGGGATTCACAAGGACTTCTCTTCTAGTAGTTTACTTGGGAGTTCCTTTGCATTTCAAAAAATTAAAAATAGATATCTGGAAGGATCTCTTGGATGGTATCAAAGATAGAATGAATCATTGGTCTCATAAATGGTTAAGCTATGGGGGTAGATTAAATTTTTTACAGTCAGTTATTCAGGCCATGCCAATTTATAAATTCTCTATCCTGGCTGCCCCACATACTATATGGAAAGAGCTAGACAAAATGGCTAGAATATTTTTATGGGAAGGAGCAAAATGGGAGAGGAAATGGGCCTTGGTTGGTTGGGATAAAGTTACCCAGCACAAGGAAAAAGGAGGGCTGGGACTAAGAAGCTCCAAGCTTAATAACAAGGCTTTGGCTGGAAAACTGTACTGGAGGTGGATTTCCCAACCAACCTCCTTATTCAGTAGAATCCTAACTAGTAAATATCTAGGTCATGTTCACCCCAATGAGGTGGGCTGTTTCCCTCTGGATGGTACAGGATCCTTAGTGTGGCAGGCGCTCAAGCTTGGATCTCAGGTTATTAAAGGCCAATTGTTTTGGAAAGTGGGGAGAGGAGAGAAGGCACGTTTCTGGACTAATTCATGGGACCAGTACCCACCCATCATTGTTGTGTTCCCAGAATTACAACCAATTAAATCTGCCATAGAAGCCAAGGGCTGGATCCAAATTGAAAGTTATTTCAACACTAGCCAAATGGGGGAGTATAAGTTTAAGAAGTTTAAGAGGTTGGAGGAGTGGCCAATTACAATCCCTATGGAGCTGGCACCCATCTTGACCAAAATCTTGACAGAAAGGTTTCTCACAGGGAGAGACGAGGAGGATGAATTAGCTTAGGGCTATGGGAACCTTGGTGTATATACAGTGAAGGACGAATATGACAAGATCCTCCCAGAGCCTCCCCCACATTCATTTTTGGTTCAGGATTGGAGAAATATTTGGCATTCCAAGGGCTGGTCGAAAGTAAATTTCTTTGCCTGGCAGTTTATGCACAATGGAATTCTCACTTTTGACAATCTCAGAAGTAGAGGAATCATCGGTCCATCTTAGTGTGTATTATGTCACAAGAATGAGGAAATAGCTGATCACATGATGTTTGAGTGCCCTTTCACGTGTCAGATTTGGAAGCGTTGGTTCTCTTACTATAAACTCCAGGCTAATGGTGATTTGAATTGGACCAATATTTGAGAAAAATGGAAGGGGGGTAGATTTAAATCTAAAGCTTTTCGAATAGGTTGGGAGCTTGTCTTACTTTTCATCTGGTGGCAAGTGTGGTTGGAGAGAAATTCCCGTATTTTTAGAGAAACTTTCTCCTCGCTAGATGGAGTTTGGCAGGTCATCTGGAGCAAAGTCATAGAAACTGTTGCCATTTATGCTGAAGAGGAAAATCAGGTTGGTCCTGGGCCACTGGAAGAGGGATCTGAAGAGCAAGAGAGATAGGATAGAGCTAGCTGGAAACCACCCCCAAAAGGTTGGATCAAAATCAATACTAATGGAGCTACAAAAGGCAATTCAAGCAGTGCTGGAATTGGTGTAGTTTGCCAAGATCATATTGGTTCAATGCTCTATTAGGAACTGCAAGGCTTGGGAAGAGCCACAAACAATGAGCAGAAGCCATTGCTATCAAATATGCTTCCATATAGGCAGTTACTCAGGGCCACAGGAGGATAATTCTTGAATCTGATTCTCAAATTATGGTTGGCACTCTAGACTACATGAGGAACTTTGCTTTGAAAGCATGGAGGTTGCGAATTTTTGTCTCTCAAATCAAGGAACTATAGAGGGAATTAGATGATGTGATCCTCGTTTATGTGAGTAGAGATTTAAATAAAGCGACCGATTTCCTTGCGAAGATGGGTGCTCAGAAAGAGGTAGGGATGCAGCTGCACAGTGACATGCCTTTGGAGGATGAAGTGATTAGGCAGGGTCTTGAAAGATCCTTGAGACAATGAGCAAAGAAAATGATAAGGGTGGTTTTTGTCACGATATCATGACCTGTTGTGCCGTCATGGCCTTTGGAGGGAAGCTATCATGATATCGCGACATGTTGCGCTGTTGCGGCATTTGGAGGGAAGCTATCACGATTTCATGACATGTTACGCTGTCGCAGACTTTGGAGGGAAACTATCATGCCATCATGGACTTTGGAGGGAAGCTGTCATGATTTTGCGACATGGTGCACCATCGCGGACTTTGGAGGGAAGCTGTCGTGATATCATGACATGTTGCGTTGTCGCGGCCTTTGGAGGGAAGCTATCATGATATCATGACCTGTTGCGCCGTCGCAGCCTTTGGTTGGAAGCTATCGCGATATCGCAGCATGTTGCGCCGTCATGACCTTTGGTGGAAAGTTGTCACGATATAACGACATGTTATGCCATTGCGGCATTTGGAGGAAAGCTATCATGATTTTGTGACATGTTGCGTCGTCACGGATTTTGGTGTGAAGCTGTCACGATTTCATGACATGTTGCACCGTCACGATTTCTAGAGGAAAGTTGTCGTGATTTCGTGACATGTTGCGTCGTCGTGGCCTTGGGAGGGAAGTTATCACAATTTCGTGACGTGTTGTGTTGTCACGGCCAATGGAGGAGAGTTGTCATGATTTCACGACATGTTGCTCTGTCACGACCAAGGAAGGATTATTGTCACGATATTACGACATGTTGCTTTGTCATGGCTAGGGATGGATAGTTGTCGCGATATTGCGACATGTTGTCATGATATCGCGACATGTTGCTTTGTTGCGGCTAGGGATGGATAGTTGTCGCGATATCATGACATGTCACGATTTCATGACTTGTCGCCTTGTCACGGCCAAGGATGGTTAGCTGTCGCGAAATCGTGACATGTCGCTTCGTCGCGATCATGGTTGGTTTGTTGCCGCGATAGCGTGACCTGTCGCGATTTTGTGACTTGTTGAATTTTTTCGGTCAAAGGTGGTTTGTGTCATGTTTTCGTGCATTGTAATTTGTGGGAAGGGTCTTCTCCCTTATGTAACTGATCTTTGTTTTAATACAAGTTTTTTCAATTTTTTCAAAAAATTAATCAAAAGTCCATACTTTCAATTAATAAAAATACCCAATAATTCATTAATCAAAAGCCCATTCTTTAAATTAATCAAAATACCCAATAATTTATTAATCAAAAGCATATACTTTCGATTAATGAAAATACCCAATAGTTCATTCTTTTAATTATTCAAAAGCCCATACTTTAAATTAATCAAAATACCCAATATTTCATTATTTTAATTAATCAAAGCCTATACTTTCAATTAATCAAAATACCCAATAATTCATTATTTTAATTAATAAAAAGCTCATACTTTCAATTAATCAAAATACCTAATAATTCATTAATAAAAATTCCATTATTTTACTTAAATAAAAAACCCTAAGTTGGTTTAATCAAAATTTAATAGTCGGTATGATTTTCCATAGTCAATCAGGTTAGCACAAATTTCCACAGTAAGCCTAAACAACAACACCACCATCAATATGTGGATCCACATGGGAATCACTCAGCACCTCCAACTGGTGTCAAAGGGCAACCCGCATGAAGTTGACTTGACCACTCAACATGATCACTAACCTAAGGGAGATAACTCCATTTTGCAGCACATTAGCACCTCCCACATGAATAGTGTGGGATTAATGCTAAATAGGGTTTTAAATAAAAATATCCACCCCAACATGCAAATCCACATGTAAGTCAAAGACAGAGTTCCAACAATGGACAACAAAGTTCAAATTAAGATATGAGTCAAAGGTAGGGCAATCAACAACCTGATCAAGTAGGGTTAAAATACTGCTAAGTAGCACTTTGGGAAATACAACAAGTGGAGTGACCCTGACCACCACTTGGTGGTTGAAATTTTATGGGGGTCTAGTACCTATTAAGGTGCTCTCAGTCCTGCCCATCATAAAGAATTTTATCAACGATCTGTAACCTTTCTAAAAAAATACTTCCACATTATACTTTACACAAATGAAAGAATACCCAATAAGTTTATCTTCCTTATGTTTCCCTTCTCTTTGTAACAAAGGGGCACTAGTACTCTCAATATAATGCCATAACATGCATCCTCAAGCCTACATTAAACTAAAACCCCCAATGTACTAATCCATAGAGCGATACCACAATAATGACCTGGGTTCAAGTCACACTAGATATGCTTCTCATCCTTTTCAAAGAGCTCTATTGCTTTGGTCTCCCTACTTTGATCAAGTTTTTCTGCTACTTCATTGTTAGATTTTGATCCTCAAATTCATATGCATCCATACCTTTCTCTTTGGTTTTTTATTGCTTCACCTACAAATATTTTTCCTGCATTCGAATGAATTGATATAATTTTCCTATAAACTTGCGATTCTACTTTTGTTCTGGGCCTTGAATTCTCCTACAAATATTTTTATTTCTCTTGTGTCTTCATTCACCACTAGCGGTTTTGCTTCTGATTTTCCAAGTATGCCATCATCTTTATTGGGCACAATATTTCTTAAGGTTAGTGTTCCACATGTAGAGACATAAATCAGAGATGGATCCAAGCTAGAATTTCAATTTTATCCATGTGTTCTTGTGAGACACTAGCACCATGACTTTTGGTTCTCTTACTCTTACATGCAACGCCGCCTCTGTGTCCTACCAACGGGGCTTGAATACCATGCTTTCAACCTCTTCTACCATGGAAACATCCTCTAATGTTTGAACGATGGCTCATATATATTTTAGATGTTCGATCAATAATTGTGTCCTCAATATGGCCCCACCTTGTGTTCTTTATCTTTTCAACCTAACAATGCTTCCTTAGTGCACTTGATATTGTTATCTTCTCAAGCAACTGGTAGTAAATATTTTCTCTGTACGACTTAAGTGATTGTTATAATAGAAAACCTAGAAAAATAAGGAATAACTGAACCAATACTCAACCTCTACGCCATATGCTCTTTTATATTGAATATATTTACTCGCTTTCGATTGCCATCACAATTGGTAAAATAAATATTTTTTATCCAGCTAGTCTTTCTTGCTATGAAGGTTCTTAATTTTGTGTGTTAGAAATAAAATATTCTACTCCCTCCACCTCTCATGCCAAGAACACCTCTACACGCGTCTGCTTTGAATATCCTCAGATCTACCATTTGCACTATATGACACCTTGGAATCACATATTTATCGATAACATTCGAGCAACAACAATAATACAAAAATGAACTATGATCCTTTATTTATATGCAAATTTTACCTTTTTTCTTTGGCACCTAGGAAGTCAACTTACTCAAACTAATTATATTCTATGTTAAATTTGAAACCTTTACTTTATAATCACTTATAACGGTCGACCCCTTTTAACATAAATATTAAAATATTTAATTTAAATATTTAAATATTTATATTAAATCATCCTTAAAAATATTTGCCTTGAATAATTTACTCATCGTTTGCTCACATTATTTCAAACTTCGAGTTACCTCTACTTTCATTGTTTTGCTTATGTTCACATTTCATAAGGCCAACACTTCTTCTCTTTTTTAGGGACTATCAATCTTCCCCTAACAAGTTTGTAAAATTAAAGTAGGTATTATTTGATTGCTTGTGTTGATTCATTTGTTACCTTTGTTGGTTTATTAGTTCCTTCTACTATTCTATTTGTTCTTGTAATAAAGAGAGAACAACAATGAGATTCTCCACCTCTTTGTTTAAATTCCCTGAACTTTCTCCTATGGGTCTAGCTTCAACACTATATTACCCAGCTTGCCTCAAATCTTGTGAAGTTTTGCTTCTTCCTATCCTCAACTTACATGCCATTTTTATGTTCACAAAATATGAGTTTATATACTTGTATCTAGTTATTTACACTTATAAACTAATTCAATTCATTATCATTCATTCAATAATGGATATGGATATTCTTGCTCCATGCAAGATACTATTCCTAGGTATGCTTACATATTATCAATCACTTGATAATAATGATGGTCATACTTGCTTTGTGCAAGATGTCATACCAAAACAAAAGCTACATATTCTAATAATAATTCTATGTATTATAAACAATCCTTAGCTTATCCATGGAAGCTTCTAGTCCTATGATCATGAGCTCTGATACCAAATGTAACAACCCAAAAATTTAACTAGCTTGAGAGAGAGAATTTTTTTGATACACTTGTTACGGATCTACATATCCCCACCCTATATAAGCCATTTTATGAAGTCGTCTATTGAATTAATGCCTTAAGATTAATTTTTCCATTTCATCTTCATGATGAGCCAACTTAACCTTTTTAATATATAAAAAGGGTGTGCCCATCCCTACACCATACATAAGTTTATCTATGTAGGTGCACTAAACATAATGTAAACAATCTATCCATTTCATATACATGATGAGCTAACTTTACCTTTTTAATTTGTTAAAAGGATGTGCACATCCTTTTAACACATCCTTGCATTATACATAGGTTCATCTATTTAGGTGAACTAAGCATAATGTAAATAAGTTATTTGTCCCATATCCATGATGAACTAACATTTTCATCAATCATTGTATTGGAAATAAGCTATTTGTCTCATCTCCATGATGAGCTAACTTTTCCATCAACCATTGTAATGCAAATAAGCTATATGTTTCATCTCCATGATGAGCCAACTTATCCTTCATTCATTCCTGGTGATAGATGATTCATTGAATCAAAATTCAATTGTTGCCTTTGTGCATCTACCTAAGTTTAGGTCTTAGAAGAATGATTTGATACAAGGTTACTCGAAGTTTCCTCCAAAAGGGATCCCATAATCCCTTAGATTACTCTCTCTCTCTCTCTCTCTAAGCTTCTAATCCATGAAAATAAACATTAATAGATATCAATTTCTAATCATCTATGACTCATCATAGTAAGGACTATTCAAGAATATAAAATGCATATATTGTTTCATTCTCATAATTAGATAACTCATTCCTTTATTTTGATTTAACTATTACAATTATCATGAATATCACTATTTTTAATTCAATAAAACTCTTACCAAAATCTTATCCATGATCTATGAATTACAATAAACCTCCCATTTTATTGAAGAGCAAACATAACCTCAATAATAAAATCTAGAAAATAGTAAATGCAATATCAAAGGATGGAGATATTTGATACACATACAACACATCATATATCTTGGGAATAATGGAAAAACCCAAATTTGAAACATCCTTTTTATTGCATAAGTTTAGTTATCTCCAATACAACTATATAAAGGAATCCCATAATTTCTTTTTCCAAAACAACCAATATAAATACATAAGAACCCCATAATTCTTATGTCCCCAAAAACATGAATTGTTATTTTAATTCACATTACAAAATCAATGAGGAAACCCCATAATTATCTTGAATGAATTCCACATTCATTCTTCTAAAGATGATTTCTTCCTTCTAATAACATTTAAAGGAATAACTTATTTCTAAAGGTCTATAAAGTATCCATCTACTATAAAATAACACACAACAAGAATAATAGTGAGGGCCCTATAATCCTATTGAAAAGAGTTCCATTAGCAACTTTCCGATTAATATATATGATCATCTATACTTTCCAGACATATTTCCATACAAAATAAAATATAATATTCTTTATACATTTCAAACCTAATTTGTCCCAAAATGAAATATATTATCTTTTATACATCTCAAACATACTTATATCCCACGAAGAAATGTATTATCCTTCATACATCTCAAACATAAAATGAAAGTTATTCATCATTCCATCAAATATCAAATAATCTAATATTCATTCCTTCTATTAATCAAAAGCCCATACTTTCAATTAATCAAAATACCCAATAATATTTTTTTAATTAATCAAAGCCCTACTTTTAATTAATCAAAATATTCAGTAATTCATTCTTTTAATAAATAAAAAGTCCATTCTTTCAATTAATCAAAATACCCAATAATTCATTCTTTTAATTAATCAAAAGTCCATGCTTTCAATTAATCAAAATACCCAATAATTCATTATCAAAAGCCCATTCTTTAAATTAATAAAAATACCCAATAATTCATTAATCAAAAGCCTTTACTTTCAATTAATGAAAATACCCAATAGTTCATTCTTTTAATTACTTAAAATCCCATACTTTAAATTAATCAAAATACCCAATATTTCATTCTTTTAATTAATCAAAGCCCTTACTTTCAATTAATCAAAATACCCAATAATTCATTCTTTTAATTAATCAAAAGCCCTTACTTTCAATTAATCAAAATACCTAATAATTCATTAATCAAATTACTTAAATAAAAAACCCTAAGTTGGTTTAATAAAAATTCAATAGTCGGTATGGTTTTCCATAGTCAGTCGGGTTAGCACAAATTTCCACAGTAAGCCTAAACAACAACACCACCATCAATAGGTGGCTCCACATGCGAATCACCTAGCACCTCCAATTGGTGCCAAAGTGCAACCCACATTAAGTTAACTTTACCACTCAACATGGTCACTAACCTAAGGGAGATAACTCCATTTTGTAGCACATTAGCATCTCCCACAGGAATAGTGGGGTGTTAATGCTAAATATGGTTTTAAATAAAAAAATCTACCCCAACATGCAAAGCCACATGGAAGTTAAAGATAGGGTTACAACAATGGACAACAAGGTTCTAGTTAAGCTACGATTCAAAGGTAGGGTGATCAACAAACCAATAAAGTAGGGTTACAATATCGCCAAGTAGCACTTTGGGAAATCCAACAAGTGAAGAGGCCTTGACCACCACTTGGTGGTTGAAATTTTATGGGGTCTAGTACCTATTAAGGTGTTCTCAGGCTTGTCCATCATAAAGAATATGACCAATGATCTATAAAATTTCCGAACAAAGACTTCCACACTATACTCTGCACAAATGAAATAATTCCTAGTAATCTTATCTCCCTTTTGTTTCCCTTCTCTTTATGAAAAATGAGTACTAGTACTATCAATCTCATGCCATAACCTTCATCCTCAAGCCTATATTCAACTAAAACCTCCAATGTACTAATCCCATAGAGCGATACCATAATAATGACCCAGGTTCAAGTCTCATTGGATATGCTTCTCATCCTTTTCAAAGAGCTCTACTGCTTTGGTCTCCCTACTTTGATCAAGTTTTTTGGCTACTTCTTTGTTAGCTTTCGTTCCTCACATTCATATGCATCCATACCTTTCTCTTTGGTTTTTCATTGCTTCATGTACAAAGCTTTCTCCTGCATCTAAATGCATTGATATAATTTTCCCATCAACATGTGATTCTACTTCTGTTCTGGGCCTTGAATTCTCCTACACATATTTTTATTTCTCTTGCGTCTTCATTCACTGCTAGCAGTTTAGCTTCTAATTTTCCAAGTAGACCATCATATTTATTGGGCATAATATTTCTTAGGGTTAGAGTTCCACATGCAGAGACATCAATTGAATATGGGTCCAAGCTAGGGTTAGTGTTCCACTAGCACCATGACTTTCGGTTCTCTTACTCTTACATGCAGTGCCGCCTCTGTGTCCTACCAACGGGGATTGACTACCATGATTTCAACCTTTGCTACCATGGAAACTTCCTTTAATATTTGAATGATGGCTCATATATATTTTAGACATTTGATTAATCACTGTGTCCTCAATGTGGCCCTACCTTGTATTCTTTGTCTTTTTCAACCTAAAAATGCTTCCTTAGTGCACTTGACATTGTTATCTTCTCAAGAAATTGGTAGTAAATATTTTTTCTATGATGGGGTTATGCATAGTGGTAAATAGTTACAAATTGGGTGAATATGGATTTCCAAAATTTAAAATTGGCAAATATGAGGACCCTCGACGTTGGTCCATTCGCCTAAAATTTTTGGGACCAATTTTTTATTAAGGTCAATTTACCACAATATATATTCAAACATAGGCATATTTGTACTCATTGGAAAGCTATTTTTGAGCTTGATCTAATGGTGGTGTTTTTATGAAGTTATAAGATCATTTAATAGGTCAAAATTTTTACCAAAGATGAATATATATTTTAGGGATTCAAATACCCCAAATTTTGGTGTGAAGATGATTCACCTTGATTTTGATTAGGATTTTCCATGATTCACCTTGATTTTGATTAGGATTTGCCATGATTCACCTTGATTTTTATTAGGATTTGTCATTTTTTTAAAAGTACATTTTGAGTCCAACCCCTTATTCATAAACCTGCTCTATGCGGCTTTGGTGATTGTTATAACAGAAAACCTAGACAACTAAGGGAAAATTCAACCAATACTCAACCTCTATGCCATCTACTCTTTTATATTGAAGATATTTGCTTGCTTTTGATCGCCATCACCATTGGTCAAATAAAGTGTTTTTAGCCAACCAATCTTCCTTGCTACGAAGGCTCTTCATTTTATGTGTTAGAAATAAACTCTTCTACTCCCTTCACCTCTTGTTCCAAGTCCACATCTACACGTGTCTACTTTGAATATTGTCAGATCTGCCATTTGCTCTATATGACACCTTGGAGTCACATATTTATTGATAACATTCAAGCAACAAAAATAATCCAAAAATGAACTATGATCCTTTATTTATATCCAAATTTTACCTTTTTGCTTTGGCACCCAAGAAGTCGGCTTACTCAAACTAATTATATTTTATTTTAAATTTGATTCCTTCACTTTATAATCACTTATAATGGTCAACCCCTTTTAACATAAATATTTAAATATTTAATTTAAATAGTTCAAACTTTATATTAAATCATCCTTAAAAAGTATTTGCCTTGAATAATTTGCCCACCATTTGCTAGCAACCAAGTCAGTCTTTAACATCAATGACAACAACTCAATAGTGAATAATTCTAACATTCTTTCCCTTTGTCATTTATGGTAATCCTACAAAGAAACTATCCTCTACTTGCAACAGGATCATAAACTGCTCCCCCTTACTAAAATTCCAAACTACTCCTTCTTACTAAAATTCTCAACTACTCCCCCTTACTGAAATTCTCCCCCTTTTACGTCAATGGAAAAGGCTTCTTGGGCTAAAATATAAGGCACTTTACAACGCCCCCTTTCTCACCGCTCTAACTGATATGTTCAATGATGAGATGGGAGTGAAACTACTTCCAAATTACAATGCTCCTTTTCTTTTTCCATTTTATTTTTCCAAACTTTGGAGGACATATCCTTTTGATCAGTTTGACCATCCTCCTTACTTGATTTTGGAAATTATGGAAACATTGTTATACACCATTTAGATCTATGCCCAAAATTATTACATTTGTAACAAATGGTATTGTAGTCCATTAGAGGTGCAAATGAATTAAAATTCCTCTTGGTGAAGCCAAAATAATTCTTAGCATGAAGCCTACAATTTACAGCTTTATGACCAAATTGGTGACATGAAAAGCAATAACCATGGAAGAAATATTGAAACTTGTCTGATTGTCTTGGAGGATATTGCTGCATGTTTCTCTCATTGCTATTTCTGTGATGGACCTTGGTCCATGATGATGCTTTATTTTCTTCCTTCTTATGCTTCCACTTCTCAACACATTAGCATAGGTCTTAGGCTCTTATTTAATTATTTTCTTTGATGCCTTTGTTCCTTTTGATATTGACTCCACCTTTTATTTCTTTTGATATTTTTCAAAACCAAGTCTAGTTTTTATAATCGAAGATCTTTGTGCATTAATAATATCATCCAAGATTTATGTGTTTTTCTCAAACCTAATATTTTGATGTAGCTTATCATTAGATTTTTCCACTTTCTTCCTTAGATAGACAATATCATGTTCCAGTTTTTCACATTCCAATTATTTTACCTTTAACTGCTCAATCATAACTTCTTCAATTCACTTTGCCTCTTCAATTTTAACTTTTAAGTCTATGAGATCTTGCGAAAACTTTACCTTTGTCTTCTCATCCTCTTGTAGTTCTTATTTATAAGCCTCTTCACCTCTTCAAGAGCAAAAATAAGTTCCTCTTCTATTTCAACTATGGATTCCTCTTCAAATAGGTTTACATACTCATGCTCCATAAAGCATAGTTAGTCCCATAAAACAATGGAGCCTTACTTGATGAAAATACTTCCTGGTAAGCCATGTGTGTTCTTATAAGATCTTCCTTCAATTAGTTAGTCTTTCACGAAGGAAACTGCTATGATACCAATTGATGAAACACACGCTTATACTAAGAATGGAGATGAACAGTATAAGATAAAACTTTTCTTTCCAAACAATAACTGCAATAATATGAATGCAATAATAATCAATGCACAAAATTCCACACACACAAGAGATAAGGATTTACGTGGAAACACCCTTTCGAGAGAAAACCACGACAAAATATTGCTTTTATTTCTTCAAAACATTTATGGACACCAAACCACATGAGACACCAATCCCCTTATATAAATATGTAGGTACCAAACTACGGGAGACA
The DNA here is from genome assembly GCA_028583015.1 of Wollemia nobilis. Lineage (NCBI taxonomy): Eukaryota > Viridiplantae > Streptophyta > Pinopsida > Araucariales > Araucariaceae > Wollemia > Wollemia nobilis. Next base: position 35,984,435 of record JAQPPZ010015824.1, on the reverse strand, counting down.
CTAATATCCTTTTACAATAATGTAGGCACCAAATTATGAGAGACACCAATATATTTTTACAACAAAGTAGGCACCAAGCTACGAGAGACACCAATCTCCTTGAGGCACCAACCTCAAGTCTGAAGGCACCAACCTTTTGCTCACAAATTTGATCAAGAACTTTGTTGAATTTTACAATATTCATTGAGTGTACTTCTATGGAAGCTTGATGTAGACTTCCAATTTGCACTCTTGCTAGATTACCTACAATATGAATCAATAATATGTTGTATCTTCTCTTCAACGGTTAGCTATTGCACACAATATTCCCATCTGTTTGTCAAATGTCTTCTTTCCAATAGTTAGCTTGCTACATAAAATATCTTCAATGGTTAGTTTGATAACTTTTATGCTTTATCTTCCACTACAATGAAATAAAAAATTTAGATGATTCTAGCTACCAATGAGATGCGAAGAAATTTGATTTATAAAAATTTAAGAAGCTCTAGAAATTCAGTCCAATCGCATCGCCGCTCGAAGTCTTTAATCCCTTATGTGAGAACTCGATTCGTGAAAAAAAATGGAGGTGTTAATACGTTGAAGCATAGAATATTTCCTTTTCTCCATGGTGGCTTGCCCATCATAAACCATCTGGTCAATGATCTGTAACCTTTTCGAACAAAGAATTCCACACTATACTCTTCACAAATGAAAGAATGCCCAATAATTTTATCTCCTTTATGTTTCCCTTCTCTTTATGATAAAGCAGTACTTTCAATTTCATTCTATAACCTGCATCCTCAAGCCTGTATTCAACTAAAATCTCTAATGTACTAATCTCGTAGAGTGATGCCACAATAATGACCTAGGTTCAAGTCGCACTAGATATGCTTCTCATCCTTTTCAAAGAACTCTACTACTTCAGTCTCCCTACTCCAGTCAAGTTTTTTTGCTACTTTGTTGTAAGCTTTCAATCATCATGTTCATATGCATCCATACCTTTATATTTGGTTTTTTGTTGCTTCACCTACATATCTTTCTCTTGCATCCGAATGGACCGATATAATTTTCCCATAAACATGCAATTTTGCTTCTATTATGGGCCTTAAATTCTCCTACAAATATTTTTATTTCTCTTGCATCTTCATTCACCACTGGAGGTTTAGATTCTAATTGTCCAAGTATGTCATCGTCTTGATTGGATGCAATATTTCTTAGGGTTAGCATTCCACATGTAGATATGTCAATGAGAGATGGATCCAAGCTAGGCTTTCAAGTTTATCCATGTGTTATTATGACCCACTAGCACCATGGCTTTTGGTCCTATTACTCTTACATGCAGCATCGCCTCTGCATCCTACCATTGGGGCTCAGCTACCATGCCTTCAACCTTTGCTACCATGGAAAATTCCTCTAATTTTTGAACTATGGATCATATATATTTTAGATGTTTGATCAATCATTGTGTTCCCAACATGGCCCGACCTTGTATTATTTGTCTTTTTAATCCAACAATTCTTCCTTAATGCACTTGACGTTGTTATCTTCTCAAGAAAATGGTAGTCAATATTTTCTCTGTGTGACTTTAGTGATTGTTATAATAGAAAACCTAGATAACTAAGGAAGAAGTAAACCAATACTAAACCTTTGTATCATATGATATTTTATATTGAATACATTTGCTCACTTTCGGTCACCATCACCATTGGTAAAATATATATTTTTCATCCAGTCAATCTACCATGCTATGGAGGTTCTTCATTTTACGTGTTACAAATGAACTCTTTTACTCCCTTCGCCTCTCACGCCAAGTCCACCTCTGCATGCATCTGCTTTGAATATCCTCAGATCCACTATTTGCACTATATGATTCTTTGGAATCGCATGTTTATCAATAACATTTGAGCAACAATGATAATCCAAAAATGAAATATGATCCTTTATTTATATGTAAACTTTACCTTTTTGCTTCAACACTCGAGAAGTCAGCTTACTCAAACTAATTATATTTTATTTTAAATTTGAAACCTTCACTTTATAATCACTCATAACAGTTGACCCATTTTAACATAAATATTTAAATCTTTAATTTAAATATTTTCAACTTGATATTAAATCATCCTTAAAAATATTTGCCTCGAATAATTTGCCCACCATTTTCTAGCAATCAAGGCCTCCTTTGACATCAATGACAACAACTCAATAGTGAATAATTCTAACAAAAAATACCATTACAAGGCACACAGGGAGAGCATTAAGGTTTCTCAGCAATCAATTAACTCTAAATTTAAAATAATGGGATCCCTTTGTCTTAACTCAGAACACATGTGACAACTATGCATAGGCATGAAATCAATCACCTTAGGTACATCATTGATCAATGATGTGATTTATCAATGCAGTAGTTAACTAAGGAGTGATAGCCATGGTACAAAAATATGACAAGGATTCAAATTAGTTTCAAAAGATAAAATAGGGATGCTTAACTACTACTACTCAAGGCGTTAAAGAAAAATACATCAACATAGCCATTGAAACTCCCAAACAAGTACTGTGACTGAAACAGAGCATTCAAGTTTTCAAAATAAAATAAAGGAGTTTAAGACTAGATCCAACTTGGATTTTTCTCCTCAATTTGGCCTCCAAGGGTCACAAGAATCACCTCCTCGTGCCTTCCCAAGTACCTTTCAATTTCTTTGCAACTAGCCTCCCTAAAATTTTCTCTCCCTTTGCTATCTCCTTCTAGTTACTATAGTATTCTTCTCTTTTATTTTTTTAATCCGACCTCATAATGTGCCATACCCAAGAACATAATTGCTTAGTTGTTCCCTTTCCAAGTTGGAAATGGGAGCGTTATTTTCATTTAGACTCGCCTCCTTTCCTAGACCTCCCTAACATGAAGGCTTTTAATTCTCCATTTTGAATTTCCAACTTTTATATTTTTTATTGTTTTCTTTATTTGAAAGTCAACATGGATTTTTACATAATAAACACATTAAAAAATCCATGATGTTAGTTACTTTAATTAAATAATGAATACATGGAATAATATTAATGATCTCTAAAATTAATTAATTAAAACACAAATATCAAAACTAATACTAAATTATTAGCTTGATATTGTCCACCTAGGTATTAGTAAAACCTCTATTTTTACTAATACCCTCCTAGGTGGATCCGTTCTTAGTGGTCAATATTTTCTTCCACCTACAAGCATAATTAATCCTACAAAAATCACATATAATCAATAGTACCATGTTCATACAACATAACCAATGTTACAAACATTTTTGCATATCCATAATACAAACTATACTAGGCATTGAAATAATAAATTCAATACATTATCATTTCATAAAGAGTCCTACCAAGGTGGGTCGTGACATCATAGATCTCAATAATAAATTCAAATATCTTATTGATAATGTCTAAACTATTCTCAATGGATCTAATTCTCATCCTTCTTCTAATCAAGATCTAGGAATTTTCTAGAATTCACTACCCAATCATAATGAAAACCAAAACAAAATGAATAACATTAGCTATAAAAATATACCACATCTAAACTAAGGGATGGTGAATACACTCAATCCTTATCTTTGTATTCATCATTTATCTTATATTTGTGTTGTCGTAAAGCAACAACACAAAAATCAATCATTTGAGAAACCTTTGAGAATTCAACCAATACGATCTCCTTTGTCTTTCTTTTGAAAAAACTCCACCCAAAGGACCCCATTTAATAATCAAATATGGGACCAAGAACAAGGGTGCTTTTGATTTGCTAAGGCATCTTGAGAACACCCTAACTAAGATCTTCCTTCTTAAACTTCTTAAGTCTTCTCAGTTCATGAAGACATCCTAATTAAAGTCTTAAGCAAGAAAATATTCCTTAATACCTAAACCATGATGATTTTACTTCCATAGTGGAATCAATTGGGGTTAATCACACAATAATATCATTTTATGAGGATGATATTCCTTAATCACATTTTTATATAGATTTTCCACTACATTATAGACCATGTTGATGATAAATTAATTAAAAGAATTTTAGTCAATAATGGATTTGATCTAAATATCTATAGCTTGAAGTTCATCAATCATTTTGGGCTATCCAAATAATGTTTAGAGAAATATAATCTTTTTATTAGGAATTTTAACAATGGAGAATGTGAGACCACTAGCACAATAGTCTTACCCCTCAAAGTTAAGCACTATACCCTCAATGTATTATTATGTGTCTTGTCTTACAATATTCTTTTTAGAAGGCCATGAATTCATGAGATGTGGGTTGTCCCTTCGACCTTACATTAGTTCCTCAAATATAAGATAAAGGATTATTGTAGCACAGGGGGACCCAGAAGGGGATGTGAAATGGGAGGTTTTGGGATGAATTCCAAGGTTTTGTAATTGTTTTGGTCCAAATCATACAGTTGTACAATTTGCAACTGTACAATTTACAAAACTCACAAAAAAAGATTGTACGATTCTAAATTGTACAATTGTATGATTATAACCATACAACACCCTGAACTATACAATTTACCACTTGTGTAATATGCCAAAAGTGAGTTTACATGTGAAAAATTGGTAGTTTTGTAATCGTTCATTCCAAAACCCTTATTTTCCACCTTGGACAAGTTCAACTATGCAATTGTGAATACAAAATAAGGTAATTGATCAACTGTATAGTTTAGTGAGGCTAATTGTACGATTGTAGAAAACCCTTGCTACAATTTATTAGTCTTATATTTGTAAAGTTATATACAAGAATTGATCACAGCAAAGAGTGATTGACCCTAATGCTAAAATTACCACTATAGTATTCCAACATGCACATCTAGAATCACCATTCTTAGTTTGTACAAAACATTACACTTATTCATTTCTAAAAATCATACAATGGTATGCAAACATATCAATCACCATTTTTAGAGATATTTACCTGTCAATATTCACATCCACAATCATCATACATGGTTGGGAATCAATTATCGATTCAATTCCATTGTAGAATCACCCAATTACACTATCATTTTGGCTATACTTGCACAAAACATATCATTCATGTTCAATGGCAATAATCATCAGTAATATGTATAATCATCAATGAACAATTCTTCATTATGCATAGGCAACTATCAACAATAATCAATAACCCTCAATGAATTATATGTAGGCATGAACTAGACTTTATAACAATAACAACGATCAACATACCGTAAGCATGAAAAACCATGATCTTCCACAATGAACCACCATAAAAAATTAAATGAGGAGCTTTATAATGCTTGCCCAAGTTGTTCCAAAGTGGTTCCTAAGACAACACATTATTCACAATTGCCTTCCCGCAATATCTTAAAACAATAAATGCACTAAGGTTTAACTAAGTCTCAATTTGATTGCATCAAATTACCTTTCATGTGCATTTTACTTTATTTCATTTAACTTCTAATTGTACCTTTATGACCAATTGTACAATTACACAATTGCACATTTACAACCCTACATTGTACAATTAGATAAAATTAAATATTTTAAAAAATAATGCAAATCCAAGTGTTATCATTTCTTCTTTTGGGAGGTGGATTTGTTGCCTAAATTTTCCATCCCCCTTAAATCATGTGGCATCCTCACTAAATTTTTTATATTTCCCTTGGTTGATTGGTCTTGTTGAATATCCTAAAGTTGTACTCAAATAATAGCATAATCATTCTGTAACTTGGTTGCATAGTTACTGAGTTCTACAACCTTTAAGCCATACCTGTTGGTTATCTCTTCGATAGTAGCAAAAATCTATAGTAACTCCTACTCAGATGCACCCTTATGAAGCTTTCCTTTTAGTTTTGTATAGTCCAAGCTATTATGGCAATCTCCTCATCCTTCTCTACAATGACGTGATCTTTTTACTGTAATTTAGCCTTATGGGATAGCTGAAGCTCTTTGTTAACCTAAAGCATTGCCTAATGATCCATAATTATTTTATCATAGCGTTTAGCATCCTTAGCCATTTTCTCAATCTTGTAGCCATTTAGCTATAGTTTTTCTTTGGATGTCTTCAAATATTCCTCATTATTTTCCATCTACTTTTTCTAGACCACCAATTTTTCTTCTTGTTTCTTGAGCTAGTGGTTATTCAAGATCAACTCCTCCTCCTATTGTTTTATTTGTGCAACATATCATTGTAGTAGCTCATATTTTTACTCCAATCACTTCTTTTGATCTACGGTTTGTTGGACCATAAGCTATTTCTCTTCCTCTTATGTTCATAGCTTCTCATCATATGGTTACTTTATGTCCTTCATTTCAGCTTCCACCTTATTAAGCTTCTCCTCAACCTTGTTCTTGTGGTGTTCTAATTCCTCCTCAATTTAATCCATCTCTATCCAAGTGGTTTCTACTTCTTCCTATTGTACTTATTTGACATGATAGATCTGTTCAAGACCCACACTCAACCACTTAATACAGTGTGTTAGGAAATTGAATTTTTGAAATATGAAATTCAATTTTAGGGATGCCCTTTGATATTCTATATTTTATGTGTTTAGTAAACATATCTAAATCTTATCTAGATCCAGGTACACCTATGGGTATGATCTATATTTTGTCTTCATTCCTTTCAACAAATCATTAATTCATAACATGCTTGTTATTTCGCCTCTAGAAAACTTCCATGGGTGTTGTGCATGAATATGGGTTATCCTTCTCGTGTGGTCCACATTGCACACCTACTCCATAACCTCCATTTCAATGAAGGTTTTCTCCCTCCATTGCTTTAGTTATCCAATACAACATATTCAAAACTACAACTGGGTACTAGCAAACATATCATAGATCTACTTCAAAAAATGGTCCACATATTCATCTGTGTTGTCTCTCTCTCAATCTGAGACACCAAACTATAGGACTTCCAATAAAAAACTGATCTAAAGGCTTATATCCATATCCTACGATGGGATCCTTTCCTTCTCTTCCTCCTATGGACATGAACTTTCCCCAAACTCTTTATGACCCACTAAAATCTCCTCCTATAACATAATTTGGGTTAAAATGTTACCTTCCTCTCTTCTTATGATCTGATCTCCTTAGCATTGATGATTTCTTGAGTTGATTATTGTCCTTCCATAGATACCTAAACTTCCTCTTGTTTCTTTGGCAACTCTTCCTACTATAGTGTAGACAACCCGTCCTCTTGCAATTTTGACTACTCTTGTACCACTACTATGAATATAAGAATTGGATTAGATCGTTCTTGTGTTTACATCATGATATCCTCTCCCAACTGACTATTACTACCTCTCATCATAATCCTTATTTGAGGATTCTTCTTCTCCTTCATATCCTCTAGTGGGATTGTCAATACTTATTTTAATTTTGTCCTTAGTGGTGATACTGCTCTATCTATCCAATGTTTAGATATCTCCAATAGTTCGAACTCATTGACCTCGAGCAATGTAGGAGATCCCATCACTGCTCCTAAATAGTCTACCCCTACTAGCACACTGATGCCTATAAAGTCTAATTCCTCCAGATCCAAGTACATATTAGTTGGATTGGTAAGCATTGATTGTAATTTCTCACTCTACATAGGAGAGTTTTCATGTGTTTACCTCTCCTGTTTCTTGTGTGTTCAAATTCACACTAGACCGGTTGTTGGTACCACTATCTCCTCCTTTATGTGATATAGTGATTTATCCTGTAATCGTTGTGTATATGCTTGTTGTTCTAACTTAGAATCCAAGTGCAACTATCATTGTCTCTTCCTATGAGGGTGGACTTCTTCGTCTAACAAAGTCCCCTTTTATCAACCAAAGGAGATTATGGTTTCCTGGTATTTTTTCTTTTCTTAGCTTCTCCAAGATAGATTTCTAAAGTAGCACTATTTTCACCCATCATAGTATGGTAGGTTAATCCCTCGATAGATCATGAAGTTTTTTTAGCCCATGGAATGTAATGCCAACCTGAGATATGACTTTCAACATTACAATGATTGCATAGAATGTCATTGAGAAGTTCTTCCTAGTCCTCTACAATAACTGTTGTATCCTTTGAGCCAAATATGTTCCCCAGTCATCCTACATCTCTTGTGTGACATCTTCTACATATTGTTCCATCAAAATTGGCATCTCAAAATATCGTGATTCACCTAATAGTCGAGACATCACCACATTCATGGCATACATAAGATCCTTTATTTTCAACATGATTTATTTGATTCCATGATCACCTAGACCAAAAGCCTTAGTAGCTACTAAGAATTGAAGTTTTTTTAACATGGTTATTAAGCATTGGGTCTCTATGGTATCTACCACTTTTATCTTAATTGAAAACCCTTCCTTTGATAACATAAATGTTTGATAAATGGTTGCAATCGAGATTCCACCTTGAGATGATGGTTCTTGATCTGTACAAAGGTGTAATTCTTGCTAATAAAGTCATACGACTATACCATCTACAACAAGTATTCATGAAATAATACCTTATCCTATGGTGGTATATGTTCCAATATACTCACTCTGGCCTGATTCCATATTATCTTCATTGGGTGAGTGTCCTCATGGTCATTCCATAATTTTTGGCATAATTCATCTACTAGCTATGTAATCCTCATCATTGGGCGAGTGTCCTCATGGTCATTCCATAATTTTTGGCATAATTTATCTACTAGATGTGTAAATGTTATATCCTTCAATTCTACTTGCCCTCCTTCATCCCCACTAGGTAGATTTGTTTGTTCATCCAAGGTAGTCTCTCTATGCACCTCACTGTGAAGCTCCCTTTGATGTGCCTTGGGTGGTTCCATCTATGGCTCTAGATGAGAATGTGGTTGTGCTATTCCTCTACCACCATGTCAAATCCTATATTCTCTCCATAACCTATAACCTATTTCCCTCCAAGGATGGTAGCCACATCCTCCTCATGGCTAAAACCCTTGTCCTTGATTTTGTCTAGGGTAATTTTGGTCACCATGTCTAGGCCATGAATTCCTCTGATGTATTAGTCCAAGTGAGTTTTCCATCCTTGTTGTCGTAATCCATCGTAAATGAGCCTAAAATTCCTCCTCGATGCTCATTCTTCACAATTCCTCATCTTGGAACCACTATTCACCAATCTTATTCAATTTGGTAAATGTAGGACAAGTGCATAAAAATCATACAACTTACCCTAAGTTTTTACAATTACACCAAAAAATATATGGTTTATTATAAAAATTATATAACTGCTCCTCACAATCGTACAGGTGTTTTTTGAAATTGTACAACTACCTTCAAAATTGTATAGTTGTTCCTAAAATCTTACAACGACACTCCAATTTTGTACAATTCACCAAAATTGTACAATTGACACCCCAAATCATACAATTTCATCTTAAAATTGTACAATAGATCCCAAATCATATAATTGCACATCAATTCCATACAATTGCACCTAAAATTGTATGATTACACTTTAAATCATAAATTTTCACTAAAATTGCACCATTCGAGCTCCAAATCATATAATTGCCCTGAAATAATACAACTGTCCTCAAATCATACAATATCCTTCCAAAATCATACAATTTTCTATTCACACTTGTACTTTCTCTAAAATCCATGTTTTTGTCAAATTTGTATGATTTGTTTGCACCCTTTTGCCATCATTGTGCAATTCCTGATTTCGATGTAAATTCCAATTCATTTGTGTAATTTCCCTTCTGATTGTGCAAATATTTAGAGGTATTATTTACTATGATAATTTGTGCAATGTTAATGTACAACCTTCTCTTTATAATTTTCACATGCAATGGCTAAAACGTTTTCTCCTTAACTAGCAAATTGCTTCATGCGAATTAGGGTTCCAAAATTGACTTCATCTTAAATTTTTTGAAAACAAAAGCTCCAACCTGAGAATCATCCCACCACTTTGTGAAACATTATCTCAAACCCTATATTTTTAGAAAATCTTCATCATTGAGAGTTTTTTTTCCAAGGAATTCCCACAATCTTCACTTTTTTTGAAAAAACCACCCTTCTTTTCCAAGATAAAACCCTAGCTTTTTTCATTGGAACTCCCACTACTTGATTTTTCAAAATAAATGAGTTCCACTTGGTTAAAATTCTCAAATGGGTTAGAAAAAATAGTGTACTTGTATTATTTGTATTTCCATATAGTGAAAAATTTGTTTATTGCATGTTCATTTGTCCTGAAATCACCTATTTACTTGTAATTCGTACAATCTGGTGAAAATATATGCATGATGCCTTCTTTTTATAATCAAAACATCATGGTGTGTGAAAATATACCACCTTAGCCTCTTTGCATGTGTTTTTGGCTTTTTGTATGAGTGATTACCAACTCATCCTTTTTGCATGTAATTTTTGTCCCTTTTTATTTTTTTGAATATTTTATTATAACTTGTAGGGGGGAAAAAACGTGCACCGATGTATGATTCTCAAAGTTGGATCCTAGGGAAGCCTTGAGGTGACCATTGTGGCTATTATAAATTTACACTCAGTATGGGGGGGAAGGGTTAACCAAGAATTGTTTTAGGACTCGCTCCAAGTCCAAATATGGAATTTATTTAATGTGTTCAATTTAAAACAATCACCTGGGTTTTGGTCTTTCTATAGCTAAGATATGAAATGAAAGAACCATGCAAGAAGAAATATGTAAGAAGACAAGAACTAACCCTAGAATTATTCTATATTTGAATGATATCTAACCCTATAATTGCAAAATGAAATATTTTAAGCATGGGTTCAAGGGGAAATGCACAAATAATATTAAACCCTAAATGCACACTATATGTTGTTTGTTTTTTCAAATGCTTAGAAAATAATAATATATATTTTTTATATCAGATTTAAGGTTTTAAAAAAAATAGAAATCACCCAACAAACAACATAAAAGATTTATTAGGGCACTTATCTCATCTGATGGTTGATCCAAGATTTATCTTTCATCCAATAATATCCCATAATTCTTATTCCTGCAATATAGCTTCATCAACACTTGAATAATATAATTAGTGTTAGGGGGATTGCTTAGGCCACTGTATGGTTGTACTTGGAGGTAAAATATTAAAGCCCCCTAGGTCATTTTAGCTGACCTTTGAAATACAAAAGTGAAATTTGACTTTTGGAAGACAAATAATTACAATAAAATGCAGTAGAACAGTGTGATAAGCAGAATGGAGAATGTGCGGTTATGGTTATAAAGCAACATAAAATGTAAACATAGGGTTTGAAGATAGTAGATTGCCTCCAATAATAGCTTATGTAAAATCATGCTCTGTATGAAGCAACCACAATTTTGCAGAATAATGAAATTTCACCCCAAAATTTCTAGGCATGATTTCGCACCAAAGAGAAAAATCCTAGAAAAAAGTAGATGAATGATGTGCAATAAAATTTTAACTAATATGCAAAATGTAGATGAGCGAAAAAACCTGGTGGTAGCAAAAGAGCAAACCAAAGGATGGAAACCTCCAAGTAGTATATTCCTTCTTAGGGCTTCAACACTTGTCCACCAAGAGCAGCAACACAATCAAATGCAACGAAATATCATTCCAAAATAGAGCTTCAACAAACTATATTAACACTTTCACAATGAGTACTATCAGCCTTGTTTCACTTTCAAATTTATGAGTTAGCTTGCTTGCCTTTGAAAGATTGCTTAGGAGCATTTTTTTTGGAACTTGTCACTATCTGGGAGGAATAATTCAAACCCTCTATTTATAAGGAGTTTGAAATAAAAAATGGGCAGGAAAACCAAGAAAAGTCAACCCTAGGGGGGATCAACTTAAAAATTAGGGTTTTCATAGGGGAAAACCCTAGCTATGCGAAATTGCACCTTGAAAGAGCCAACCATAATTTTACATAAAGAGGAAAAAAGAAGAAAAAATGGGGAAAGGGAGGCTCGAACTTATTTAGAGCAAGTTGGAGGGTCTCCCTAAGGATCTAGGGAAAATGACTCACCCAAGTGGTCAATTTTATGTGTCTATATTTTGCCCTATCTTTGATGCATTTATGGCCCAATAAATGTGTTAAAGAAAGGTATAGATGCCTTTGGGTGAAGAATGACAAGCGAAAAATAAGTGATTGGGTTAGAAGAAAGGTGTGGTGCAAAAATGGTGTCATTCCGAACACTTTCTTGTTTTGCAAGAAAATCGAGGCATTAGGGACATTAATGCCTTTTAAGCTAGGGTGCCCCCTCGAGTTTGATAAGGATTGTTAAATTTCTAATGAAACTCAAAATGGTAGACTCAAAAGAAAGAGGAGAATCAGAAGAAAGGAAGGAGAGAGAAAAATAATAAAAATAAGCACAAAATGGGTGAAAACCTTATTCATTTTTACCGCACAGAAGATAAGAAAGGGAGCTCTAGTGAATACACAAAAATTACACTTCTTGTACACTGTTCAACTGTGATGAGGGGTGAGGCTGACATCACAATAGATCAAGCACATGTAAGGGCTAAAATACACATTTTAGATTAGGATTAGGGTAGATTTTTTTTGAGTTTTTCATTTTATTTTTGAGTTTTTCTCCATTTCTACCGAAATCATCATGTACTACCTAGGTGTGATTTCAATGCCCGATCATGATTTCACCCTGGATTGTAGTAGCGAGAAAAATTGTGCCCTAAAAACATGGGGTATGATTTTATGAAATTACACTCTACAAATATTGGGCATGATTTTGAAAAAAGAGGGAAAATATGAAATTGCTTTCGGTGCTAAATGAGCCTGATGTCATAAAAAAAAAGAGAAGCAAGTAAACAAAGAAAAGAAAATAATTTTTATTTAATTTTAATTATTTAATGAACTCAAGAGACTATTTAAAATTTATATTATGTTTGTGGATACAACATGATGTACTAGCGAGTTATGAGTGGAGACCATCCTCCCTAGAGGTGGAGCTACGAGAACTCACTCAAGCCAAGAGAGACACCCTAGGGGTAGTGAGGCTACACCACCTAGTAGAGATACCTCGAGTTGAGGTAGATAAATTGCTCCTAATAGCATTGGTAGAGATATGATACCCGAAGTCATTAAATTTTTGACTACCTATAAGAGAGATGATGATCACACTAGAGGTCATGTGGTGGATCCTACGCATCCCCATCAGGGGAGTGTAGTTTATAGAGCACATGGGTGGTCAACCACCTTATAGAGGTTATCAGGAGGGTGGACCCACCAAGTCCAAGAGAGTGTCATGTCAGTCGATGAGATGGTGGGATGCTATAGGATCGATATCTTGATGATCCTACTTAATGGGTTTGTGGTGGGCTTGCTAATGTACCATACTTGTAGGTGATATCTACCATGGGTGATGGTAGGTGTAGTAGCATACATGCAATATCAATAGGTATGATTCACATGGGGTCCATATGTGTTGGCCTATTTGTAAAAGATATTGTATAATGTTGTGTACAAATAGCATACAGGGATAGTGTGTATAATATTGCTCCAAGTGTGGTGCTGGAAGCACATAGTGATCTGGAGACCTTATACACTTCCAGGACCATTACCCAACCTAAAGTGACCACCAACATACAAGTGGGCTAGATCACACAAGCGGGTCTAGAGGACATGTGCTAGGATCCTGCCACTAGGAAGGTGGATGATAGATGAGCTAAAGGAGGAGAAGATCATATAGTGAACCTAGTGTCTACACCCTGGATGGGAAAAGGATGTGGTGGAACTAACTTAGGTATGAAGGATCATATGGCTATCTACAAATAAGGGGGATATAGACCTATATAGGTTTGATAGGATCCAATGGTAGTTCAAGATCTTGAAAGGGATCCCAAACTTAGGTAAATATAGGTACAAGAGAGTGTATCAAGATCCATCAAGAGTCGAAGGATATCCTAATATAGTGAGGTGGGTAGAGGAGGACCTGGATGATTCATACTATGTTGATCCTAGGGTGGATGAAATCGTAGTGACCTTCAAATACCGAAGATGGTACAAGGGTGTCATGCCCTAGAGGATCTTCCCTCCAGTGTTGATATAGAGGTGCAAGGTGATGAGCCATTGCATGTAGTAAGCTTTTTGAGAGGTCACTCGATAGGCCATAGAGTAAGAGTGGTAGGGCTATGTGGGCCCATGATAGATATAAACTTAGATATGATTGGAGATAGTGATAACTGTAACTATCTTGACTAGGATCGAGGAGGTAGGGACAACTAAAGTTGTCCCAACAAGTGGCCAGTACACTACTGAGTGGAGGGATGGAAGAGGTGCTACAGGCACAAGTAGCATCTTTATGGAGGGATATGAACCTAATATATGAGGATAGGTCCAAGAGGATAGAGGGGTTGAGGAGTTCCATGGGCACTATAGAGGTAGAGAGGGATGCAACATGAGTTAAGGCCAACCAATTTCTAAGAGAGGCGAGTCGGCTAGACGAGGAGCATTAGCAAGGTCGAGTAGAGAGGATGGCTATGGTCAATAACATCCAATCAAGTGACAAGATCCACCTACTCTAGACATTATTACAAAGGGTAGGGGAGATGTTGGAGGTGGTCATGTAGAGGGTAACCTTCTACCAAATGATGTACTAGTATGTGGTTTCATAGGGGTAGCTAGTACCACCTCCTTCCTCCCTATAGATATCAAGATAGACTCGATATAGGTCATGAACGGTTTCATGATTCATGAACATACCTCCACCAGGACTACCTTCGATAGATAGGATCGAGGAGATAGGCTCTTAGAAGTTGGGATCTAACTGTAGTTTGATATCTTGTAGGGGATCCCAAACTTAGGTGACTACTGGTATAAGAGAGTGTACCAAGATCCATCAAGAGTTAGAGGAGATATCAAAATAGGAAGGTGGGTAGATGAGGACCTAGATGAACCATCCTATGTGGATCCTAGAGTGGATGACATCGAAGTGACCTTCGAATACCAAAGGTGGTACAAGGGTGTCATGCCCTAGAGGATCTTCCCTCCAGTGTTAATAGAGAGGTGCAAGGTGATGAGCCATGCAATGTAGAAAGCTTTCTAAGAGGTCACTCAATAGGCCATAGAGCAAGAGTGGTAGGGATAGGTGGCCCCAGGATAGAGACAATATTAGATATGAGTGGAGATAGTGATAATTACCACTATCTTAGCTAGGATTGAGGAGGTAGGGACAATTAGAGTTGCCTCCATAGTGGCTAAGACACTACCAGGTGGAGGGACATGAGAGGTGCTACAGGCACAAGTAGCATCTCTATGGAGGAATATGGACCTGATCTAGGAGGATAGGGTCGAGGACAAAGGGGTTTATGAGTTTCTTGGAAACTACAGAGGTAGAGAGGGACGTAGCACAAGTTGAGGTCGACCAGCTTTGAGGAGAGGTGAGTCAACTAGACGAGGAGTATTTTTAGGGTTGATCAAAGGGGATGGCTATGGTCAACAACACCCAATCGAGTGACGGGATCCACCTACTCTAGGTAGAATTATAGAGGGCATATAAGAGGTTGGAGGTGGTCATGTAGAGGGTAACGTTATACCAAACGATGTACTATAGGTGGTTTCAAAGGGGTAGCCAGTACCACCTCCTTTGTCCTTATAGATATCAAGCTAGACTTGGTCTATATCATGAATTATTTCACGATCCATGAACATACCTCCACTAGGACTACCTTCGACAGATGGGACCAAGGAGATATTCTCTTAAACTAGGAGGAGATCGGGGTGATATGACAATTTTGTATTGTTGCATGCATCCCTAGGGATGGTTGAGTGTATCGGGACTGGATTGTGGTACACCTATTAGGAGGACCTATGTATCTCTCTTCTATATCGAGTAATACCATGTTGCTTTTATTAGTGCAATGTGTGTGCTTGTGTATTTATGTGATTACTTTATTTTTATGATGATTTTATTATGCTTTTATGATGATGATGCATGCAATGAATCTAACATGAACTTACTATGAATGCACTAACTAACCTACTACACAAAAATGAGGTGGAAATGAGGCGTATGCAAAACACAAAGAAGCACATAAATAGGAAGAACATAGGAAGAAAATAAGAGAAAGAAAAAAGAAACAAAAAGGAAAAATAAAGAGAAATAAAAGATAACTCTAAGCGAAATTGCACCCCATAACTTAGGACCGCGATAATGCTACAAAGCGAAATTGCAACCCAAAAATATGAGGTATGATTTCAAAAATAGAATAATAAAAAAAAATAATTAAGAAGAAGAATAAGAAGGAATAAAAGGAAGAAGAACCAAAGACCAACAAAAGTAGGAGGCTTGAAACTCTATGTTTGAGTCAATGTAGATCATACTAGATCAATGTGACCAAACAACTAGAATCAAACACAAATATGGATAGGTAGAGCTATACCCTCTATGGATGTAGTACTCATTAAGATGAACAAAAAGGATGGAGCGAGACTTGCTATGGGTGCAATGCCTACTAAGATGGATAGACGATCAAGAGATACCCACTATAATGTATGCTCACAAATGACTAATATGGAGGTTACCCATCACATGTGGCCATGAAGCTATCCCATGTGGGGTGTGTTATATGTGAATGATAGATTAGCGAGTACTACCCTCGATAGGCGTGTGATGTGTGCAACATGTGAGTGAATAGAGCAAGTTGAGCAAAGAAACATGTGAGTGTGTGCAGGTGCTAGAAGAAAGAGAGAAAAAGGTAAGGAGAAAGAAAAGTGTGTGTGCAATGTAGTGAATAAGATAAAGAAAACAAAAGAATGTATATCCTTGTCTAGGCAAAAAGGTAAAAGAAAAACAAATTGATAAAAGGACAAGGATATACCAAAATAAATTTGCACTTCTTGACCTAAAGCAAGTTTATGGTCACTTTTAAAACTTTCAATATCAAGGAAGATGGGAGAATGAAAGGAGAAGAAGAAATAGAAGAGACGAATGTAGAAAAGGAAGAAAAGAAAAGAAGGAAAGCACCCTAGGTTGAGGATTTTGCTAGGCATAAAAACCCTAGTGAATATGCAATGCATGTGATCTACGACCTAACTAGGTATCAACACATATCATTCTCATAAAATCCTCAAGAATCTATATGAACAAGCAGTCATGAGTGAACAAAAATACAATTATGACAAGAAAAATGTAAGTGGAACAAAATGTCAAGCAAATCATGAAAAGTATGATAGGTAATCATGCAATATGAGAAAGCAGACAAATGCAATGGAATGATAATGCAAATGCATACCTAATTATTGATTAATTTTATTTTGTTAATGCAAGAGGGCAGAACGATAGTTGACACATATTATTATTGTACCTCATATCTTACCAAAAATAATAGGCATACAAGGGATTGATCCATCAAAGATAACCCTAGAAGGTGGACCTTCTTGATGATCAAAATTATGAAGAGGCTCCTTCATAGTGTTATATCCGATAGCCTTTGCACAAATATCTACATACTATCGAACAAAACCTCTTTTCTTAACAAAATGACGGGTGATACCTAATTCATAAGATCCCTATAGGAAAGAAAAGTAGCATCCCCTTTATAAGCAAAAAACTTACCTTCAGAGCACATAAAACCTATTACATTACAAAAAAATATGTTAGAAGAAAAAGGGAGGTTTTTATCCTCATCACACTGCTCCGAATTATGATGATCTAGATATTCAACATAAGTCATAAGATGATTCTCATCATCAAATAGTAAATATTGGTTTTTGTTAGGGATGTAGCCTACACTACACCTCCCAGGACAAATATCAACATTCAAGGGCTTCCAAATACCCTTCTGCTATGGTCCCAAATCTTTAATGACATATCCCATGTTAGATAGGATCTATTTAGGGAGTGGGTAATCATTGGATAAGTAGCAATGAGCAAAAAAATGCTCAACGAGAGAAGGGTTGCTTCCATAAAATTTATCTTCAAAGGTTGTTCCCATGAAGACAAAGGTACACATGTCAATGTTTACAACTTCACCATTCGTATGGGGTATACCCATAGTTTGAGGTGAATAAGGTGGCTTGGCTAGATCCAGAAGAGGTTCTTGAAGAAACTGATTATCTTGATCCCATGATGAAACATTGATTTAAAGTTCCTCACTCAATTTTAGAGTTTAAAGTTTCTCAGATATTTGAGATGAATAATATGGAGAGAAAATTGATGAGACTAAAGGATGAGCATTAAGGTTAGATTAAGCTTGCTCAATCATAAAAAAATATTTAAATGGTTAAGGGTCGCTTAAGATGGTGATACCGTGACCTTTATACTCAAACTTCAAACACTGATGAAAATTAGAAGGGACCACCCGCATTGCATGAATTCAAGGGCGGCCAAGGAGAAGATTAAAATATGTAGGGCAAGACACCACATAGAATAATATATCTAAGATCTTGGGTCCAACCTTAAGAGGAAGGGATATAACACCATAGGATTCTTGGGACTCATTGTTGAAAGCTTTGATGATGATATTAGATTTAGTTAAGTCTCTCTTCTAATCCAAAATTATAATAGAATTGATAAGTACATAAATTTAGAGAATAACCATTGTCAATCAAGATGCATTTGACAAAATTTTCCCCAGTAAACATTGTGATGTAAAGGGAAGAATCCCCTCGCAGGTATGAGGAAGGCTTATAATTATCTGAGAATGAGATAAGATGTATCCCAAAAGAACATACAACATAACCATGACACTAGGATAAATGTCTGGAGGGATAGATTGTTGTATTAGAAGTTCTAACAAAGCTCCCTATGATTAGGAGAAGTTTGCAAGAGTTCTAAGATATAAATCTTGGTCAAAGTACTAGCTAACGGTTGGTGAAGGTCAAAAGAAACTTGAGGTCTTAACACTAAGTGTTAATTCCCTGCTCCTATACTCTTTCTTTGACTATTCGTTAAAACCAAGATGGGCTACAGTGAAGAAATATTCTCCTACTGAGGGTGTTGTGTTGATTGAGCTTGAGCATGTTTCCTTGTAGTTGTTCCAACCATGCCGACTATATTACCCGATTATAGCGAAGCCAAATGGAGCAGGTGAACATGATTCGAAAGCTTTTGTTTTTTCCTTATTTTTTAATTTTTGGATATTAGTTTTTAAATAGACATGGCAATGAGACCCCCAAGGCCAAAAAATTGATGCTCTGGCCTTGCTTGGGAATGCAAATTTAAAAAGAAAAGAAAATGAAACAAGATAAGGTTATCAGTAGTGAAATATTGAAATTGGTCAACACTTAATGATAATAGGTGTGCAATCATCATGGGTGCCATCATAACATGATGTGTAAGTGTTAAAATACATGACAAGGCCCCCATGTCGGGCAGGTTATGTACGGAGGATGTCTGAGAGTCCTACATTAAAGAGGTCCTCTACAGTAGAGTTGTGAGTATCGATGTTTAAAGGTTCGAGTCTCCTTAAATTTAAATGATTTTTTTCTTTTCATTTTAGATTTATATATATATATTTATATATATATATAATTTTTAAAAATGTAATTAAATAATTATTAATATACTTTTAAAAAAACAAAAGTATTGCCATGCTGAAATTTTACTTTCTATGAAATATCTTTTTTACTATGCCTATAAGAAGCCAAATTTGAATGCCCCCATGCAAAACTTGTAAAGGTTTATAAATAATTGAATGTTTTCTCTTTTTACAAAATTTCAAAGAAGGAATAGGTTGGTTGGTATCAAGTGAGTGTTTATCAATGGGTTGTTTTGGCTTGATTCCTTAGATGGGTTGGTTGGTATCAACTCAGTGTTTGTCAATGAGTTATTTTGGATTGATTTTTTAGATGGGTTGGTTGGTGTCAATTGAGTGTTTGTCAATGGGTTTTTTTGGTTTGATTCTTTGGAAAATTGAGTTCAAAATTTCTTTTTAATTTTTTAGAAAGGAATAGGTCGGTTGGTATCGTCTGATTTCTTGCTTGTCGATGGGTTGTTTTGGTTTGATACCTTGAAGAATTGGGATGCATTGAATTGTGTTTATCCAATGGACTAGAGATTATAAAGGTTTTATATTATTATTTTTTTATCTTTTATTTGTCTATCAAGAATTATAAATAATTAATTAATTTTAAGTAACATTTTGAAAATATATATTGTTTTTCATTTTAAAAAATTAATATCCTATTTCAACATAAATTAATATTTAAATTTGAATTTTGCAGCATAAATTAAATTTTACTCTAAATAATAGTACTTAAAAGTTTTGATAATTTAATTTTTATTTCAATAAAAGAAGTATTCAAATTCTCATTTTTTTCATGTTTCATAGATTACATCTTATTTTACTTAATTTGATGCATATGGTATACTCAAAGGTAAAATGTTTATCAAAATATCTAAAGTTCCTACATAAAGCTTAGTCTTATCATAATCTTTTATTCTATTCATTTTTTAAAATCCTCTTTCACAAGCTACAATGCTTGCTTGAATAACAATGATTAGCTTTCAATACTCGCAATTAGTTTGGATATGCATAAATTCACTTCAACTTTTAACTACTCTATTCTTATTTTTAGGTACTTTTTAGTCTTTGCAATGTTTGATGCACCCTAAACATCAAATTACTTACATAAGCAAGTGATCCACCTCTTTTCTAAACTTCTATCTCATATTTTTATTCATAATAATCACTAAGAGTTGAAAGTCTTATTGCATTAAATATGGGAAAATTCATAAATCTCTCATTCAGATTATTTATTTTTCTTTTAGTAAATGGTATTCCCAATGCAATGCAATGATTCAACTCTAAGTATATGCATATAAAGTATACCTATATCATCCACAAATTCAATAATATCTTCACCTGACTTGCTTAGAAAGGAATGTGTGTTGAGCACCTATATCGAAAGGCTCTCTCAAGAATTTTCTTTGTATGATGTAAATAACCACATTTATGTGAGTGCAAATAAAAGTTATATCAATATTATCTTCTTGAATTTTTAATTTAGTTTTTCAACTCAACTAAATCACCTACAAGTAGATGAGTATGAAATTGAACTTGAACAATAGTTGTCATAGCATAAGTATGGGTTTTGAAGTTGTCATTCCTTCAATAACGTTGACATAATTCTCATTATTCTTTCCAACCCTTCTTGTCTAGAAAACCAACATGTATAATGTGTTTGAAAAGCCTCTAATTAACTTTATCAAATGCTTCCATTAATTATCTAAACTCAATATTCATATTTGTTGATTTTCTAAGCCCTAGATGTCTTATTGGTAGGTTTTTCAAAAAAGTTAATTTAAAAAATGATTAGTGACTCTCATAGTTGTTAAAACCTCTCTATGTGCCACACAATAAACTGTTATCAAATGTGGTATATCACAACATAATTTCATGAAAACCCCTCTCGAGCAAATATCATCCATGTTGCTCCATCTGAACCAAAACTAATCATCTTGAACTTTGGCAGCTTCATCTATGTTCAAAAGTTTGATACTCTTTCATATATAAATTTTGATGTGTCACATTTTAACTTAATAAGATGCACAAACTTTGTTATAGCCCGTTATTTTCCCTTATTTAAAATTTTTGTGGCTTTCAAGAATTCTTTTCTAGTTGTAACATTTATATAGGAATAATATTTACTTGTGAAAGACATATTGAGAGTACATTTACATCTATATATATCAAATTAGTTGTTGTAATACTCTACTTGCAAATTTTTTTTTTTGATTTTTTACAAGAAGGGGTTTTGAAAGGGTCCCCAAAACTTTTACAAAAATAAGAACACTAGAAACTTAGCCCAATGTCAATTTTACAAAATCCAAAACAAGAAGATTAATCAAATTGCTGGAAAATCAACAACCAACAAACCTGCACCCACTACAACAAAGGAGGTAGAGAGAAAAATGAAAAGAAAAATATCAAAGACCAGTCAAAACAAAGAGGTCTACCATAGGCTAGAAAACACAACCAAATGAAGCAAACCCTACAAATAGCCAAAGGGAACATAGGAAGAATAAGAGATCTTACACCTCTAGGGACTCAACATATTTCTCGATAGTAGGCATTTGGTTTCACAACTAAATGACCTTAATGTCTTCCACAAGCAATAACAACATTTAAAGTGCTTATAAGGGAGTACTGGTAATCTATTACTAAACTAAGAATAGTGTTCAGCGAGGTAGAGTCCAACTAGTCATTGAAAGCTCAATTATCCCTATACCTCGATAATCCTAAAAATGGCCTCACTTTTTCCTTTTGGTGAAAAGGTTCCTCTTTAGGGAAACACATGCACCTTCTCAAATTTGATGGATTTAGAAAACCACATTTTAGACCTTCTTGCTTTCTCCTCCCTTCCATGTGATTGCAAATTAGCATAAAATCCCTTAGGGATTTCCTTTACTTTTTTACCCATAGTAGCAGGGTTGGGCACAATCTCCTCTGCTAGCTTCAAATTAAATTGACAAGAGTGGCCTTCATCTTATGAATCAACCAGATTCAACGAATTACATTGGGGGATAACCAGGTTTGGGGTCACCATCTCCGACCCACCCTTGGCATCACCACATGTTCATAGATAATAAAAATTAATCCTTGGTGAAGTAGGTCCATGATTTAACCTTATTTGACTTATTCTACAGATCTGGTCAAGGAGTTGAACAAGAAATCATGGATATCCATAACCTTGTTATACTGCAGATGGTTCAAAAACATGACATGATAGCTTCACAGAATGATCCTTGATCTCATCCAACATAAAATAGTCCATAATTACCTTCACCACCTTGTCCCATGGGTCTTTAAGTACCTTTATTTTATACCTGTTCTGAATCTTGGGAAGCTTTTCCCCATCACCTAGGAAGTTCCTTAGCTCTCTTGCAAGAGAGTTTTTTTCTTTGTTGTGACTGAAGCCATCCATCGATAGACCCATCACCTCTATGACCAAGAGGATATTGATTTCAAACTCAATCCCTCATACATTAACCACCCATTGTTTCCAGGAGTGCACCACCTAACAAGAGATATCTACCTTAAAGCCATAGAATTTTAACACACACTTCAAAAGCCCTTCATTTTCCAAAATATTTCTCACATTTTCCTCAACATGCAAACAACTAGGTTCTAGAATGGCACCTTCCATTCTCCTCAACAAAAAATAGAAGAATAACTTGGATAAATAGGACCAAGTATCACCAACCACTTTGTTGAGGAAAGGTTGAGAAGTGAACTCAAAATAATAATCCAGGGTTTTTTGAAAACTCAAAATCTAACTTCATTTCTAGTCCACACCTAAACTAGCCTTGGGAACACCCAACAATTGAAAATCCCTCTTTCCAACCCCTAGACGAATCAATACCACCATATGAGCAAAGGATATCCTAGACTCTAGGTCCTTCTCATTGTGCCAGCTTTCAAAATGACCTGGACACCTAGAGGAGTGGTACAAATAATGAGAAGCATGGAAAACCATAAAATAATTAAAAATATTATTTAAAAGAAGGTCACACCCTCTACTGTAGGTATTTTAGGAATGATTTGATGTCAGCTTAGATGTTATAAGTAAAAACCACATCCAAAAATTATAACCAACAAACCAATGCCAGATCCATTGCTTCAAAGTTCACATGCATAAAATATCAAAGAAAAAATTGAACTCAAATCCAATTTATCCAATTATTTGCAACTGATGTACCAACTAACAAAAGGCCCAAACATCTCACCCTAAAAACTGTGATCACCTAAAAAAAACACAAAACATCTTGTTGACTCTTGGGGCTAAGGCATGACCAGTCCAACTTGAGAAACATGTGAACCACAACATAGTCCACATCACACTAAATACCACTACATCATTACTAGAGCTAGCATGGTTGAGGAAAGTAAAAAATATGCCAAGAGCTAGGTCACAAAAATTTAAAAGAAACTCCTTCAACCAAAGGAATAACAAACCTGCTACCCAAGTTTATCCTCTTATCCAACCTACGACCCCAGCCAACAGGGCTTTGATTCCATGTTTCAAATGAAGAAAAATCTTGTTATACATTAAGAAGTAAGGAATGCACACTCCAGCTGAAGAAGACCTTGGGAAAAGTCATCTCTCTAGACTGTTAGGCAAAAAATATTTATACCCAGGTTGGCCATTAAGTTAGTGTGGCCATTACCTTCTTTGAAAATATGCTTTATTTCCACTTCTTCCCTAGACATAATGGTCCTTCTAGATTTCGCTATCATATCCTCAATGTTCCAGATTTGTGAAGCACCACCTTTAATAATATTAACAATATTAAGAGAGTCACCTTCAATACAAACCTTATTGCACCCCAAATTTTCAATCAACAATAATCCTTGGTAAAGGGCCTTAGCTTTCACAAAATGATAGGATTTGATGTCTAAATTATTGAAAAACACCAACATAAAGTTGCACCTCTCATTCCTAATAACACCACCAACAACGTTACCGAGTTTACCTTAAAATTCCCCATAGAATTTTAGCTTAATGCAACTAGTGGAAGGGGGTTCTCACCTAGTTAGTGCTCTTAAGTTGGGCACCAAATAAAAAACACTCCTATTGCTAGGGAGGAATTTGAGCTATATCTCTAAATCAACATCATCAAACCTACATTCCTCTAGATTCAAAGAAGAAATATTTTCTAGAGTATTATCAAAACTCTAGTGCATATTGAAGCAAAGACTCTCTTCATGCTCTTAAAAGCTCTATTATTTTACTCCTTCCATAGACACCAGAAGAAGTGAGGTAAACAAAAATTTCAAAAGTACTTTAGTCTTAGAGAGAAGAAAGAGGAACACCATTGAGTGTAGATATCTAAAAGTAGGTTTGAGTTCACCATGCTCACCCCCAAAGATTTAAGAAAATTGAGAACATCCATGGATAACGAGAATTTAAAAAATAGGTGGTTTGAATGCTCCTCAATAGCACAATAAAGGTAGAATTTTTTCAACATTAACATACCCCTTTTAGGGTTTTCAAGGGTCAATATCTTATTCTAAGATGTTGGCCAAAATAAAATGTTAACCTTTTGATTTAGGCCCCTAAACCATATTTTGAAATGTGGGACCCATGGTTGAGGTCCTTCAACAAGCATTTTATAGGTCGATTTTACAGAGAATACCCCATCATTCTCACTTAACCAATAGATCAAGTCCTCTTCATTTCTTTGTTTGATGATCCAGAGCTTTAGTTTATTAGCAATAAAATTTCAAGCTTCCTTGTCAACAAAATTGAGGTCATAGTGATTCAACGATTTCCATTTCTTGATTAATGACTTCTATTAAGTTAATTGCTTTTGACCCAAAATTAACTCTTGTTTTATGTTCCAAACATACAAGGCTTAGGAATTGGGAGAGGGGCCTATCCGAAAACCAAGGATCATGCTAAAAATAAATCATATTCCCCTTATCCAACCTCCACATGCACCCTTTAGAGATAATCGATATCGATTTTTGTAGACTCAACCAAAGGACCGATCCTAAAGCCAAAAGATATTGCATGCAAAAATCTTTCCTATATCATATATTTAGTTGAAATTATACAAACTGAGTTTACATCCAATTGCTTGACCACATTCTAGTCTTGTTTAGTTGCTAGGATTTTGTTCATTTAATGGATGTCTTGAAGCCCTAAACCTCCTTCCTATTTTCTTTTGTAGACTTGGTCCTAAGCCACTAAATGAAATTTCTTCTTTTATTCTGATCTGGACCAGAGGAAAGACTTTTAGATATGTTCAATTTTTAATAAAACCTTATTAGGGATTCTAAATAAGGATAAGAAAAAAAGTTGAAATGTTTTGAAGGGTAGATTTCACTAGAGTGGTCTTCCTAGCTTGGCTCAAGAAATAACCCTTCCACCTAGTGAGCTTCCTCTAGAGCCTTTCCACTATTGGATCCCAAAGTGAGCCATGAACTCGACCTTTGAAAAGGGACATTCCAAGGTATAGGGATGGAAGAGAAATAACTTCACAACCCAAAATTTAGGGAACAACCCTCTGTCTAGATAAGGGGGTATTTAAATAGTAGATTTTGCTTTTAAGGTAGTTTATTTTTTTTCCAAAAACTATTTCAAAGGAGCTCAAGATTTCTTTTAAGAATTTAAGCTATGAGATCAAAGCAAAAAGAGAAAGGAGGATACCATTCACAAACTTGTGGTGAGAAATAGGATCTAGAGGCAATGGAAGCATGACACCTTTCAAAAAAGCTTTCACTTTAATGGATATTCCAAGAGCTTCAACCACTAAGATGAAGAGGTAAGGGGATAAATAATCCCCTTGGTGAATACCTATTAAAATTAAAAAATAACCAACAAGGGACCTGCTTATCAAAATAGAGATTTTGGTAGAGGAAATACAAGCTTTAACAAGACTTATCCAGCTTTAGCAAAAACCAAATTTCTCTAAAATCTTAACAAGAAACTGCCATGAGACCCTGTCATATGCCTTGTTCATATCAATCTTGAGAAGAAGTCTAGCTCTACCACTTTTATCAACTAAGTGAATTAACTTGTGGACTGCTATAATTTCATCCAAAATCTGCCTCCTTGCCATAACGTCACTTTGAGTCGAATCAATTAAAGCACAAAGAAAAGGTTTTAATATATTGATAAGAACTTTTGTTAGAATTTTATATAAGGTGTTACATAAACTAATGGGTCTGAAAGCACCAAAGTCCTTAGAACCAACCAATTTTGGGATAAGTGTTAAGAAGATAGAGTTCACTCCAAAATGAATGACCTTGTAAACTTGGACCTCTCGCAACACTTCAATAATGTTCTTGCCAAGAATGTGCTAGTATTTCTAGAAAAAGAGAGGGGTGAACCCATCTAGACCTGGAGCTTTTAGTCCCTCCATTACAAAGACTGCATCCTTGAATTCCTCATATTTGAATGCATCAATATGAGGAATATTCATATGGACAGTAAAAAAGGGTTGGAATATTACAAATGAACTTAGTATTAGTTTCCTCGACTCTAGCATCTTTTAACCTAAGGGGATAATTGAAGAAGTCCATTGCTTTAGCCCTTATATCTTGGATTTGATTTAATTTTGCACCATCCACTTTCAAAATTTCTTTGATTCTATTGGTACTTTGTGTCTTAAGGCAATAATATGGAAGAAATTAGTATTTCTTTCACCATCCTTAAGCCAAAGTACCCTTGAATTTTGTTTCCACAATTCCTCCTTGGCTAAGGTATTGTGAAAATCACACAAAACCATATTTTCCCTACATATGATATCAATAGCTTTAATTTGACACTTTAAATCCTCCTTTTGAAAAATATGCCCAAAGACCCTCTTATTCCAATCTTTTAGACCACTTTTAACAAACCTGAGCTTCACAACCACTTTAGCCAATCCTAATCCATGGGCATTCATCAACCACCACTCATTTGTTTTCCTCTAGGTCAAGATAAAGGCACCACATAACTTCAAAACTAAATGGTCTAGGGAATCTTGCCTCACCTTGTGCTACATCAAGATACAAGTTATTATCTAATCAAATTTTGGGTAGAAAGGAGAGCGAGAAATCCCCAAAGAGTGGAAGACAATATTTAGATACTAACACCTTTTTAAGCCTAATTTGGATGAGATAGTTTCCCACTCTCCTATTATTCCAAGTGAGGCATGAACCTTTCAACTCCATATCCATATGTTCATTTTTATTCACAAAATCTGCAAACTCTTTCATTCCTCTAGAAACCACAGTGTTTCTCCCTTTTAATCAGATATATACAATAACGTATTGAAGTCCCCCACTAAACACAACACTTATTGCCTAAAGGTATTCCTCATGAAGCTTAGAGATTCCCATAATAATCTCCTACTTGGACCAAAATTTGAGGCATAGATATTAGACATAATCCATCTTTTATTATTTTCTTAGATTAAAAATAATATTAATAACCTTGTTCAATGAAGAAATAACATATCCTTCCAACTTGCCAAAATTCTAGAGGCAAAGGAGACCTCTAGAGGAGCCTGAAGCTGGGCTAGCAGTAAACATGGCTTCTTTCTAGATCATTTTTCTAACATCTAAATTTTGACCATCAATCTTGGTTTCTTGAAGGAATAAGTTATCCGAAAAAACTTCCTTTTGGAGGGAGGCAACTACCCTTTGTTTAGAGAGCCCATTCAGGCCCCTTATATTCTAGGAAAGATACTTCATTTATGATTTTTGGGGTTGGGCTTCTTACCCCCAGAGATCTCTTGATTTTTTTGGCAAAAGGACTCCAACTTTAATTACCTCACACCTAGGTCCTTACCTTCCTCAATATTTAGCAGTTCTTGAGACCTCTTGGTAATATCAGAATCTATTTCTCTCTTCCTCAGAGTTTTGTTTAGGGGATTCCCCATATTTTTCTTGATTTCCACATCCACACATCCCTTTCTTTACTTACAAATTATTTATAGCCATAAAGTACATGGATTTTATAACAAATATAACCATATCCTTTTGTGTAACTAGCATGGTCTCTACATGATTTGTAATAAAAAAAATATTTGGATCCTTTACTATTTTTCCATTATTGTATTATATGTTTATAATGCTTTAAATTTGTATGGCAATTTAATATTATTAGTTAGATTATACTGCTTCTACTTTTTTAAATGGAGTTTTTTTATTGAATTTTGAACATTGTTCACATTTGATTCGCAACTACACAAAAACACTTGTAATAGGATATGTTTGTTTATGTCTCATCTTCCATTAAAAATTCCACAACCTTTTAAAACTTGAAATTTTATGTTTTTTTCAGTAAAAAGTTTTCACGAATAGCTTGGTTATTAACATCTTCATTAATTTCTACTTCCTCATGTGTTTTATTGCCAGTCTTAAAAACAAATGGTTGTGCAATTTATAATTTTATTTGAAATGTTTCTATAATTTTTAATTGTTTGTTTCTTCTTTTGGTCAATTATGCAATTTACGATTTTCCTTGATATGCCTATTCAATGTTCAATTATTTTCCATCTTCTTTTGGTGGACCCAATCGAGACATTAGGATTTAAAATTTTCTACAAGTAGCAAAATAGTATAACTTAGGCTAAATGTTTTGATTAAACATGAAATTAAAAATACATTTTGAAACTAAAAATTAAAATGTATATTTCGATAAACTAAAGTGATTGTCTTGACAAATGTGTTGTAGATAGAATCATGAAATATAGAATGAAACATATTGAAATTGCATACAATGTTCCAAGCTTGAAACAAAAGTTTGTATGCATAGATATAATATATTGACACTCATTTTTCACTTTGAATGCAATAAAAATTCAATGATAACTTAGCAGTTTTTCAATAATTGAATTTATTTCAATTTCTAAAACAAATTATGGACAAAAATATATTGTTGGTCAAACTAAATGACTCAAATTCCATCCCAATAGGACTCATAGGATATTCCTTATTAAAGAAATTTTTATACACTCAAATTCTACAAAGATGATTCTATACATATTAGGAATATGTGAGAAATATTTAGATATAATATATACTCTTTGATGTTGGCTTATTAATTTCCTTCATATGTAATATATGATATATTTTTATGCATTAGTTTCACACACCAATTTGATAATGGGGAAAAGTATTGTTACTTTATCTTTTAACTTGTCCAAAGTGTAAAATCATGATATTATGGCACAATTTTAGTTTATTTATGTTATTAGTTTCTTGAAAATGAAGTATGCTCAACTTCAACAAGAAATAAGTGTTACTTTGGTTGAGAATTAGAGGAAGGTATAAATTGACAAAAAATTGTAAGTATAGAATAGGTATAAAATTTTTGTTTTCAAAAAACGGTAGATATATTAGATTATGTATTTTAGTAGAGGTTGTACTTATTTTTTAAAAAGTTTTATAAGGAAAAACTAAGTGTGATCCATAAATAATTGCACATAACATGAGTATTTTAATAAAACATTATGTGAATATGTCTTCTATAAAGCAAGATATATTTTTCGTAATTTTTTTTTTTTTTTGTAAAAGAGGGTAAAAATTTATTAACTCAAAGAAAACATTCATGATACAAAGAAAAACCAGAAGCTATTCAGACATATCAGCTCTCAATAAAGAAGAGAGAGATTGAGAGCAATCAGAAGAAAGTTGAGACCAATTTTGAACATCCCAACCATCTTGAAACTTAGAAGCCCATTTAGCTAACAAATCCGCTACCCTATTCCACTCCCGAGGAATATGCACAAAAGAAATGAAGTCCAAGTGAGCAGAGATATTAAGAATTTTCCAAGCAACCCAACTCAACCGCCAACAACCATGAAGACTATCTCCAGAATTTAACAAATTTATAACAATCTGAGAATCAGATTCACAAACAATCCGACGCCAACCCAAAGCATACCCTTGCTCCAAAGCATATAAAATTGCGAGTGCTTCCATGAAGTTATTAGAATGATGTCCCTTAAAGCAAGAGAAAAAAAATTGGATAGTATCACTACTATCCCGCCCCACACCACCAATACCAGCATTACCCGGATTACCCCGGGAAGATCCATCCGTATTAATTTTCAGCACTCCCGGAGGAGGCGGATTCCATTTTCCAGCCCTCCGCACCCGATTATTCTGACCCATCCGTCTACAAGAGACATTAGGACCAGGACCATTAACCATCAAGCCTAATCTTTCCATGATCTGACATTCCGTCCACGGGAGAAATAATCTGACATTTTGCAGACACAGTTTCCTGGATCATTCGCAAAATCCTCTGCCAGACCTGGGAAGTAGTTAACTCCTTACCTTGGAAAATTCGATGGTTCCGTTCAAGACAAATCTGCCAAAAAATGCATGAAGGACCAATACTCCATCCAACTTGTAAAAAGAAAGCCGCTGCAGGAGGCCGCCCCATACTCCTCCAAAAATCAACTATTGATGAAGCATGCGAACAAGGGTGATTCCATACTCCCCACCAATAATGCCAGACTTGTCGAGCAAAGTCACATTGGAGAAGTAAATGCCCACCAGATTCTTCACCTTCCCACGGCTTATAGCATAAAGAGGGGCCAACAAACCCATGCTTTTGAAAATTATCCCAAGTGAGACAACGATTATGAGTAGCCTGCCACCCATAAAAACTACACTTCGGCCAAATAAACTTATTCCAAACTTGCTTCCACCACGGAACCTCCTCCTCACCAAACCACTGCCGATCCAAAACACAATAACCAGCAGCAACCGAAAATATCCCTCTATTATCTCTTCCCCATGCTAGCACATCATCCCCAGGTAGAGAAGAGCAGGGACGACTAGCGAGAATACGGGCCAGCTCTGCCCTCGCATCCATAGTGCCACCAGCAGGCCATTCTCGAGGATCCTTCCACTGGAGACTAACCATCTGACCAAAGGACTTAACAGTTTTGAAATCTGCCACCTTCAACCATCCAGCATCCCAAAAGCATTGAGCAAGATCTTGAAGATGTGGAAACTCGCTAAGAAGAGGAGCAAAGCCATCCCAAGAATCCTACCAAAAAAGAGCCCGAGACCCAGTATAACAAATCCAGAATAACCCCTGCTTAACCAACTCTGCTCCCTTTTTCAAAGTATTCCAAACAAATGATCCTCGACCAGTCAAGCTGTATCGAGGAATCTCTGAACCTTCCACTCCCCTAAGATACTTGTGGGAGATAATATTGGCCCAAGTTTGCTCCTGATTACTACACCAATGCCAATATAGCTTAGCAGCCAAAGCAGTCCCAGAAAGAGAGCTTAGACGAAGACCCAACCCCCCAGCTTGCCTTGGTCGACAAATAGTCTCCCATTTAACAAGACTCCATTTTGAGGAACCAAGATTGCCAGCCCATAGGAATTGCCTAGAAAGAGAATCCAGTTCATGAAGAAAACTTGCTGGAGCAATCTGAATAAGGCATCTATACACCGGTAAAGCCTGAACAAGCGACTTCAAAAGTAAAACCTGACCAACAAAAGTTAACCATCTATGAGTCCAATGACTAACTCGACTACGAAATTTGTCAAGTATGTTAGTCCAAACCGCCCTAGGTAGAGGACCAACAGAAATGGGAATCCCCAAGTATGTAAGAGGAAGAGTTCCAACCTGAAACACGAGAATCCGAACAATTCTAGCTTGAACCACGGGATCTGTATTGAAAAATAAAATAATAGACTTGTGCTCATTAATCTCCTGACCAGAGACAGCCAAATACAAGTCCAAAGCATGTCTAAAGTTGGTTGCTTCACAAATAGAAGCTACACCCAAGAGAGCAGTGCCATCAACAAACTAAATATGGGAAATGGCTGGCCTAATACTTTGATTATTATTCATTTTCAACTCAAGGAATAACCCAGGTGTTGTAGGTGAGTTGGAGAGGAGAGGGCAATTCTCCAAGGGAGGTCCCAGGTTCAAATCTCCACCCTACCAAAAAGCTGAATTGGGTATCCAAAATCCAATTGATAATGTTGGTGTGGGCAGGGTCGGGTGCGACCCCCGGTGACTTTGACGGTGTAGAACCCCATGTTCGTGGTCTCTCAGACCAAGGCAGCCCTGCAAGGGTTTTTTTGCTTAAAAAAAAAAAAATCAAGGAATATAAATTTTTAGATAAACATTATTAAGTTTTTATATAGAATGAAAATAGATACAAATATCTAGAGCAAGGATATGATTTATATTTTTTTTTGTGTTTTTTTTGTATTAGCCTAAAATTAAAGTTTATTTTTGCTTTCAGATGTACCTTTAATAATCAATAAATAAAAAACATTAAATGTAATAAAAACCATAAAAAAAATATATTTTTATAATCTATGTTTTAATATCTATTTACACATAAATTCTAATGTAAAGTGATATGTGGCTCTCCTACCATTTTTTTCAATCTCGTTGTGGTATTCACCAAGGGGATCCTCTTTCCCCATTCCTTTTTATAATCATGGTGGAAGCCCTAGGAAGGTCCCTAGTTTTGAACCCGATAATAAAAGGTCTAACTCCTGCTTTATCTTGTAGACAATTTCCCATCAATAGTTTATAGATGATACCCTACTTTCCTGTTTTACCTTTGTGCTCGAGGTGAGAGAAATTAAAGATATTTTGGTGTGCTATGAGAGAACTTCAGGCTAGAAAATCAATTTTATTAAGAGTAGCTTATATTTTTTGAATACTCCAATTGATTGCCAACCAAAAATAGCTAATATCTTGGGCTACCATATTTCCTCCTTTCCTATAGTCTACCTTGACCTCTCACTATTTACAGGTAGGGTTTGGGATTCTATTTAGTCTCCAATCATCTAAAGACTGCAATGAAAATTAGCAACTTGGAAAGGAGCATTTCCAAGTCAGGCTGGGAAAGTTGTTATTGTGTATAACACTCTCCAAAGCATATATATTTATTTCATGTCTCTCTTTAGGCTTCCTAGAAATATCATTTCCAAATTTGAAAGTATCTTCAAATCCTTCTTATGGGTTGGTTCGGAGATGAAAGGTAAGTTCCATTTAGCTTCATGGGAGTAGGTCTATCACCAGAAATACATTGATCTAGGTTTAAAATATTCAAGAAGATGAATAAGGCCTTAGTTGCTAAGTTGGGGTGGAAAGTCACATCTAATGAAGTGGTGGAGTGGGTGAATATCCTCAATACAAAATACAATTTTGTCAATTTTCTCTTAGACCCACTTCTTGAAGGAGGTTCTCCATTATGGAAAATCCTTTTAAAATCTAGTCTTCCTTCGTAGTAGTAGCAGGTGGATTATTGGTAATGAAAATTCTGTGGACTTTTGGAATGATCCATGGTTGGGAGAAAAGCCCCTTTCTTCTGAACAAATATTTCATATTCTTGAGCTAGTCACCCGTGCCTTGGGCTATGTTAAAGTTTTTGATTTTTTTATTTATGAGAATGGTCATAAATCTTGGTTTCAACTCCCAATGATAATTGGATATTTGGATATCCAACAGACCTGGTCTCTTGTTGCTAAGGAATTACAGTTTCAGGTTGTTTGATCTTAAGATGTCAAAAACAAGATCATTTGGGCTGGTGATAATGAGCGAGGCTACATTGTCAAAGCGATGTATAATTTTCTTGATCCTGATACTCCGTGCTTGTTTACAGTAAGTATAATGTGGTCGAAAGGACTAAATCCTAAAATCAATATTTTTTTGGTTACCAACTTTAATAAGATTCTTTCCATTGAGAATATGCTTAAGAGAGGTATGCAAATTGTTAATATATGCTATTTGTGTGAAGTTGATTGGGAGTCATCTACTCATTTGTTGCTCTTATGTACCTTCTTTTGTGATGTTTTTTTTTACATTTTGGATAAGTTGGGGGTGCAATGGGTGTTGCCTAATTCCTTGGAAAAATTTATTTTGCAATGGACCTCCCCTTTAATACCCCTCGTCTTAAGTTCCTATGGAGCTTCCTCTTGCCACATATTTTTTGGGGTGTTTGGAAAGAACAAAATTCTAAGGCTTCTAAAAATTGTAAAATATATGCTCTTAGAATAGGTCTCAAAATCTTGTGGAAGCTAAGCTAGGATTTTCAAGGTTTTATGCTGGATTTGCTATGTTGAATCCAAGGAATACTGTGAGATGGTCACTCTCCCATTGTTTGGATCAAATTAAACTTTTATGAGGCATAAAAAGGAAATCCTAAGATTTTTGGGGTGGGTGGCACCATTAGGAACAACATGTACGAAGTTATTGCAACATATTGTGCATATTTATCATCCCAAACTTCCCACTTCATAGAGGCTCGAGTTGCTTTCCAAGGAATTAAACTCTTGGTTGATTTGAGATATCCAAATGTTGATATTGAAGGGGACTCAAAGAATGTGATTAATATTCTTAATTCCACTGTTGATCTGAGCTAGAAATTCATAAATATGATGTGGGAGTTGATAAGGTACCTCCAAGGTTTAAATCAATTTAGGGTATCACATATTCTAAGGGAGGGTAACTCGCTTGTTGATTGTTTAGCCAATATTGAAACCAGCCTTCCTAAATTTATAGTGTGGAGAAATAACTTCACAATAGATATCCTAAATATTATTAATGTAGAACTCTCTTAAATTCTTTCAGGAATCCAATCAAAGGAATTTCATTATGTTACATTGCCTTTATTTCAAAAGTGCTGGCACTTATGGTAATTTAAATTGTTAGAATATCATGCCCTATGATTATGATGTTCATCTTGTCCTCTGCTTTTACTGTTTGGTTTGTGGATCCACCTTATTATTTTTTGGTGCTAGCAATGTTTCCATGTGGTGTTTATATTTGTATCTTGTGTCATTTCTTCTGAGCTAAGGTGGTTGTTTTGCACAGCTATATTTTATGGTCTATCTCCCATTGGGGAGTTGATGTAAAAGGTTGAGGGATTCCTTTCAAACCCTACTTTTGTTATAATACAAAAAACAATGTAAAGTGATATGATTTAGTTAATACGAGGTCTCCAAAGTAGTGTTAGTAATATTATCAACACAAAAGTTGATATATATCTTAAATTATGATGATATATCATTAGTTTATTCTTTTGGAATATCTAAGCAAGTATCATTTTATAGTATAATTAATTTTATAAGTTTAAAGGTTTACATTTTAAACCAAGTAACAAAACTTATCTATTGATGACGAAGTAATTATTTGAGCCACATCAATAGGTACAAAAGAAACCCTCAAATAATTAAAGCAAGAACTAAAGTGTAATATATAGATCTCAATATTCTGTTTACAAACAAAAATTTACTCCATTTAAATAAAAAAGGTTCAATTATTGATTTCCTCTCGATATGCAAGCTATTTGAATTCAAGATAATAAATATAAGATCTTTCTTGACCACAATCAAGGGCATGTACTGAGAAATCACTATCTTGGAAAATTTACAATTTTGGAAGGTTATAAAATAGTGGAATTAGTCAATCAATACCTTCCAAAACCTCTTAAATTTTGCTAAGTCAAGGGCAAGGACCAATTTAATTTACAAAGGATGATTTAATTCACAAGTAATCTACTAACAAGATGATGTAATTAGTTTGTAGTAGTAAAGCACTAGAAAAACATTGGCAACATGCTAGAAAAATGAAAAAAATTAATCATCTCATAAAGCAAATCACTCATGAATCAATGGAGGGGTAAAAAGATAAGGATGTATCCCAAGGAAGATATTTGGAAAGCAAAATTTTTGCATTTAGTAGCACCATAACTAATTTTAGAAGTCTTATAAGTTCTTTAAGGGTATAATTAGAGACATGTAACATTTGGAGGTACATCATTGTAGTAGAGATACCCCAAAATATTTACTTTTACTACAGTAATATTTTATCATTCAAGGTAACTTAGAGGTAAATTTTTTTATAAATATAAGCCATGGGATATATTGTAGTCATCATTTGTTCTTGTAATAAGGACCACTTATGATGTAATATTTAGGTTAGGCTTAATTTATTTTCTTAGGCTTAATTCATTTATTTTCCTATATAACATGAAGCTTCTACAACTCACAATTAGCTCTAGTTTGTTGGGGTGCTTCTAGATATTAGACCGTTAACATCTAAGTGTAGTTTATTAGTTTGTTATGATGCTAGCTAGCTATCTTATCTGCTTATCCAAATTTAGCTAGTTTGTTAGTGCTTGTTGTGCATGTTTATTTAAGCACTTCAATAAATACAAATTGTAGCTTTGGGATTGATTCTACATCACCATGAGAAATTCAAAGCTAAACTTTGTGAGACCCATTTGTGCTCTTCTAATTCATGATATTTATGATAAATT
The DNA here is from genome assembly GCA_028583015.1 of Wollemia nobilis. Lineage (NCBI taxonomy): Eukaryota > Viridiplantae > Streptophyta > Pinopsida > Araucariales > Araucariaceae > Wollemia > Wollemia nobilis. Next base: position 35,947,811 of record JAQPPZ010015824.1, on the reverse strand, counting down.
AACATCTTTTGCTCTTCATAAGTGGCATTTCCATCTTGGACTATGGAATGCATGGTTATTATGACACAAAATTTTTATTGATCTTATTATTCCTCTCATAATATCAACTCATATGAATGCGAACACATTTTTGTTATTCATATTTATAATTTGTTGATTGATCACACACGCTCATTTCTATGGTTTTACCATATTTACTTTCAATCCCTCACACCCTACATAATTTTCTTTCATGTATTTAATTTTTTTCATTTACTTCCCACATTTAATTTCTTGCAATTATATTATATTAGTATAGAATTTAGCAAGTACAATGGGGAGCTAGCTTAAATTTGAATGTTAGGCCCTAAAACCTTCCATACAACTTTGTTTAAATCAAAATAATGGGTATGTAAGAAGTCACACATTTCCACAATTTAAAAGGGATTTAAATTTAAATTTAAATTTGTTGATATGGTTATATTAAAATAGACTTAAAAGAAATCAAAATTATTGAGTGAAAGGACTATATCTTCTTAGTACTATTTAAAAATTAATTATAAGAATAAAAATGTATATTTAGTGGATGGTTAAGTACTTGCAAAAGAATATGGAGATATGCCTTTATTGGGACTAAATAAATTCCTCTGGTAGGAAAACTTACTGCCTATCATTTTCGTCATTTCACCATAGGGAAATGACAATCATGATTCTTTCACTAGGTTACATTATATATAATGAATTTTAAAATATTTAATTTATAAATTTGAGTACAAAATCCACATAGGCTCTCTATGTAAGCATAATCTATTCTAGTTTATATGTACTCATTTGATATGACTAAAATGATAAGGAAATTAAAACATATGGAGGGAGACATTATTAATTTGGTATTGTAGACACCCAAATTTGAGAACATTATCAAATATCTAAAACTTACCAATATCTACTTCATCTATCCAATAAAACATATTAATCAAATAAAGCATCTAAAGACCAAACTTAGGGGTATTTATTGCTCCAAAGCAAAGCATCATGCCTAAGGTGATAGCATCAATGATGCTACTAACTACCTAGTAGCACTTTTTCTAAAATATCAAAATTTATATTTTTTCCACCCAATTAGACAGACAAGGATCAATTTATCATTAGTGTTGGCATCCTTAGCATTTCCAATGCTCATGGGCCAACACTATTGATTGTCAAAATATGAAAAAAGAAATGTAGGTAGTTGATAGGTGTCATCTACCTGCCAAATTTATATCTAACTATCCTAATTATGTCTACCATACTATAACACCTTGATTGGTAATAAAATCCATAATACTTCACTTTTGCCTCCCATATAATCCTTCATCCCTCCTTGTGTGTCAAATTTCCCTCAATAAACCTGATTATCTCCATGTAAAGTTGTTGCCTCTATTACTTACCATTTTTGGTAGATATTATAGAGTATCCTCCAAGGAAGCCATAGATTTCTATAAAGTGATCCCTTAGGGCAGCCTAATCCATTATCTCTTACAATAGTAAAACCCTATCAAATCTAAAAATGAATATTATCATATAGCAAAGCCCTATCAAGTCAATATCATTTTTTAAAGAAACTAAACTATGTTCAATTCTATACTCATCGTTTTTGCACAACAAGGTGTCACGCCTTCCACTCTTCACATGCACATGTGTATTTCATATAAGTTCTGTTGTCATATATATGAAAGGTTGAGGTCATATACAATGAGTCTCTAGATTTACGACAAGCTACCTACCCATGGCTATTACGTTGTGATATTCAACCCCTTTGCTTTTGTATCTAATCATTAGCTTTACTTTATGTTTTGTCATAATATTATTTTCATCTATGTAGTCAACTATATTTTGCACTTAAATTCATGTCTTTTGTAATCAAAATAATGAGTAGTTTGTCTTTATCAAGTCCCTATACCTTATCAATGAGGGATTTGATATTCTCACAATGACACTTGGAGGGGGGGGTGAATTAGTGTAGCTATTTAAATTCAAATCTACAACTCTTAAAGCTGAAGCAAAGAGAACTTATAAGCAGGTAAAAAAATTATCACAAGAGAGCACACCACAACACACAATGTAATGAGGTTCACCAATTTGGCTACTCCTCAAGAATGACTGCTTGGACTACGGTCCAAATCCAGCCTTTGCAAAACACCAATTTTACAATCCGTTTACCAGCACCCACTAGAAGGAGCACCAACCCCTGATTTATCTGCACCAACAGAAAGGAGCACCAACCCCTATCCAAGCACCAACTTGGATCACAGTTTTGAAAGCTATATCAATGAAATAAAAATGTCTTCACTTTTCCAAGACCCTGATTGGTCTATAATTTATCAAAACATAGTAAACACTTACTGCTCTGCTTGTCACTCTCTTACAACACTCTTCTAACCCTCTTTCAGTAGCACTTTCACACATTCAGTGGCAACTTAATTCTTCACGCAGACCTCCTTTTATAACAGGCTTTTCTCTCTATTTTTAACTTTCGTATTTACTCATGCAGACTATCAATAGCCACTTCTGTGAGTAACTCCTTTTTGGCACAGTATTTTTGCATGCAACCTATTAATAGTTTTGTCTCTTGATTCGGACTGACAGTGTAACGGCTGCTCGATGGTTTCACTGTGTCACATGCCCTATAACTACCGTTCTTCCTTTAATGCACTGTTCTTATTTTAGCTTGCATGATTTCTATCTATAACTGCCCCTGCAACTATCACACTAACTTCAGTTGACTCTTCTTATATTGGCTGCATGATTTTCCTCTACAACTGCCTCTGTAACTGTCGTTCTACTTCAGTTAACTATCCGTAATCATGTTGTTGTGACCTATCGCGAAATCATGACACTTCTATCTCTTTGTACTCTTCTTCACCTTTTACCCACAAAAACATGACATGTCATGATATCATGACATTTTTTGCCTCCTTGTCCTTTTCTCAGCTTGCACCTGCGAAAATAGAACATGTCACGAAATCGCGACACTTTCACTGCCTTGAGCTCTTCTTTGCTTGCACTAGTGAAAACATGACATGTCATGAAATCGTGACACCTTTCACTTTCGTACACTCTTCTCTGCAAGCACTAGCAAAAACATGACATGTCACGAAATCGTGACACCTTTCGCTTCCATACACTCTTCTCTACAAGCACTAGCGAAAACATGACATGTCACAAAATCGTGACACCTTTCACTTTCGTACACTCTACTTGGCTTGCACTAGCAAAAATAGAACATGTCACGAAATCGCGACACTTTTGCTGCCTTATGCCTTTTCTGTCTTTGGCCTGCGAAAACACATGTTGCAAAATTGTGACACTCTCGCTGCCTTGACCTCGCAAAAATAGAACATGTCATGAAATCGTGACACTTTCACCTCCTTACTCTATCTCTCCTCTTCGGGTCGCGAAAACCATACATGTCGCGAAATCGTGACACTTTTCTTTGCGAGCTCCTTCTCTCAAACTTGTCACAAAATCGTGACACATTTTCATCCGTACTGCCTCTCTTACAAATTGTCACGAAATCACGACACTTTTTCTTGCAAGCTCTTTCTCTCAAACATGTCATGAAATCATGACACATTTTCATTCGTATTGCCTCTCTTGCAGATTGTCACGAAATTGCGACACATTTTCATTCGTACTGCCTCTTTTACAGATTGTCGTGAAATCGTGACACTTTTCCTTGCAAGATCTTTCTCTCAAACATGTCGTGAAATCGCGACACATTTTTGTCCATACTGCCTCTCTTGCAGATTGTCGTGAAATCATGACACTTTTCTTTGCAAGCTCCTTCTCCCCAAACATGTCACGAAATCATGATAGTTTTCTTTGCTTGCACCTTCTTTTCGAACATGTCACGAAATCGTGACAGTTTTCCTTGCGCTTTCTCTCTCTTCGAACATGTCACGAAATCATGACAGTTTTCCTTGCACTTTCTCTTTCATCCAACATGTCATGAAATCATGATAGTTTTCCTTGCGCTTTCTCTCTCTTTGTTATGTCATGAAATCATGACAGTTTTGCTAGTATTTTCTCTCTCCTCCGATATGTCGTGAAATCGTGATAGTTTTGCCAAAATTTTCTCTCTCCTCCTTTATGTCACGAAATCATGACAGTTTTGCCAACATTTTCTCTCTCCTCCTTTATGTCGTGAAATCGTGATAGTTTTGCCAACATTTTCTCTCCTCCGATATGTCACGAAATCACGATAGTTTTCTTACTTGTCTTTTTCTTTGATCTTTTGAATGTTGGCCACTTCTGTTTTCTTGGATATTCACTGTACATGCTCTAACTAACCTCTAAACTCATGTCCACTGCATCAACTGATCTATCTGTCTGTGTTGACAACAATGACAATATTGTTTCTACACCTTGCTCAACAATCTCCCCCTTTGGAATTGTTGGCAACACATGTGCAATTTCCTATAATTCTTCTCCCCCTTTGACAATAATACCAAAGGGCTACTGCAGACTCCCCCTGAGTCTATGCACATCATTCTTAGGCAAAAACTGTTACAGTTAGTAAAAATCAAGAATATGAGCAAAGATATAAACACATACATGAATGCTCCCCCTGAGAATGTGGTCCTGATATCTAGTCAATTTTTGGGAAACGTGACCACGCCCAACTTACTCCGAAGGTACTCAAAAAATTCTTTGGGCAATAGTTTTGTGAAGATATCCGCTACTTGCTCTGTAGTTGGAACAAAGTCCAATTTAACCTCACCTTCCGCAACTTTATCCTTCAAAAAGTGATATCGGATTGTAATATGTTTGGTTCGAGAATGCATAACCGGATTCTTTGAGATGTTAATAGCACTGGTGTTATCACATTTAACTAAAATTGGCTCTTTGAAGTGAATACCAAGATCTTTCAGGGTTTGTCTCATCCATAATATCTGTGTACAACACATTGTTGCTGCAATGTATTCTACCTCTGCTATGGATAGAGAGACTAATTCTTGTTTCTTGTTGTGCCATGCTACCAACCTGTCTCCAAGATAAAATGCTCCTCCACTGGTACTCTTTCTATCATCTATACATCCTACCCAATCTACATCTGAATATGCAATAAGAGTGAAGTCCTTACCTTTTGGATACCATAATCCATACTCCATAGTACCCTTGAGATATCTAAGAATCCTCTTCACAGCTGTCACATGAGTCTCTTTGGGACTAGCTTGAAATCTTGCTACCATGCAAACTGCCTGCAAGATATCTGGTCTGGTGGCTATTAAATACAGTAGGCTCCCAATCATAGATCTGTACATGGTTTGATCAACATCTGGAGATTTGTCATCCTTGCTCAACTTGCAACCTGTCGTCATGGGAGTGCTAACAGGTTTACTATCCTCCATTGTGAACTTTTTTAGCATTTCTTTCACATATTTAACTTGAGAGATAAAAATGCCCTTTTCATTTTGATTGACTTGCAATCCGAGGAAATAAGAAAGTTCACCAATCATAGACATCTCAAATTCTTTCTTCATTTTATTTGCTATGTCTCTACAAAACTTATCATTGTCTGTCGCCAAAAATGATATCATCTACATAAAAAACTAGGACAATAAGATGGCCATTCTCTGTTTTGACATACAGATTGTTGTCCACCATACCTTTCTTGAACCCCTGTTGAATAAGATAGTTATCCAGCCTTGCATACCATGCTTTGGGTGCCTGTTTCAAGTCGTACAAAGCTTTCTTCAACTTGCAAACAAAGTTGGGATTATCATCGAGTTGGAAACCATCTGGTTGCTCAATATAAACTTCTTCAAGTTTTCCATTTAGAAATGCTGATTTCACATCCATCTGATAAACTTTAAAATTCTTGTGTACAGCTAAAGCCAGAAACATTCTGATTGCCTTGAGTCTAACCACTGGTGCAAAGGTTTCTTCAAAATCAATACCTTCAACTTGAGCATAGCCTTTACAGACCAATCTTGCCTTATTTTTGACAACCTGTCCGTCTTCGTTCAATTTGTTTTGAAAAATCCATTTAGTATCGATTATGTTTTTATTTGCAGGCCTTGGTACTAACTCCCAGGTTTTATTTTTCTCAATCTGATCTAGTTCTTCATTTATTGCCTTCATCCAACTTTCATCTATGCTTGCTTCAGCAACATTTTTGGGCTCAATGCTGGATAATAGAGAGTAGTTCCTTACTACTGTTCTCCTTGTCTGAATACCAACTATGGGGTCCCCAATAATTTGCTCTCTGGGATGATTTTTTTGCCAGCTACCTATTTTGAATTTCTTGTTTTCTTCTACTTCTAGATCAATACTTAAATCATCTGGGTCAATTTCCTTATTCTCTTCTGTTTCTTTTTCTTCATCTCCTTCAATAACTTCTTCATAAATAGGGTAGTTTTCTTCATAGCTAATTTCTCGTTCCCTACCTTCATCAACCTTAACATCGACACTCTCCACAATTTTCTTCAGCCTTTTGTTATAGCATGTGTAGGCTTTGCTTTTTGTCGAATAGCCAAGAAAAATTCCTTCATCAGCTCTATCTTCAAACTTACCAATATTATCTTTAGTTCTTTTGATGTAGCACTTGCTGCTAAAGACTTTGAAGTATCTTGTTGTTGCATTTTTGCCGAACCATAGCTCATAAGGAGTTTTGCTTTCATGTGTCCTCAACATGCACCTATTTTGGATGTAAACCGTAGTATGAACTGCCTCTTTTCAGAATCTTTCTGCTATTTTTTTCTCTGTCAACATTGTCCGTGCCATTTCCTGCACTGTCCTATTTTTTCTTTCAACAACACCATTCTACTGAGGTGTCCTTGCTGCTGAAAGCTATCTTCTGATCCCATATTTTTGACAGTACTCTAAAAAATCCTCTGAGATAAACTCTCCTCCTCTATCTGATCTTAAGCTTTTAATTCTTTTTCTTGTTTGATTCTCAACTTGGTGTTTGAAAGTCTTGACCATTTCAAAGACATCTGATTTAAGCTTTAAAAATAATACCCATGTCATCCTAGAATAGTCATCTATGCACAACATAAAGTATTTGTCACCATTTATGCTTTGTGTTCTCATGGGTCCACATAAGTCAGTATGAATTAGCTCTAAAGGTTTGCTGGTGAAGTATTCCTTTGATTTAAATGTGGATCTAGTTTGCTTCCCCTTTTGGCATGAAGCACAAATGCTATTTAATGGTTTGCCAATGGTGGGTATATCTCTTACTGCCCTTTTTGAACTTATTTTTACCAGATTTTCAAAGCTAATATGACCAAGCCTCTTGTTACAAAACCAATTTTCATCTTCCTGTCCAATCAAACATGCTCCTTCTGAAGTCTCTAAGAGAGTATATAGATTTCTAGAAGTCCTCGATCCAGTAGCTATCAGCTTCCCACTATGTGCTTTTCTAACTTCATAGCCCTGCTTCTTAAATATGACTTCATGACCTCTCATCACGGATTTGACTTACGCTCAGTAAGTTGTGCTTCAAACCAATCACAAACAAAACTTCTTTGGAATTGATCTTTCCATCACTTATCTTGACTGACCCTTTGCCAACTATCTTGGCTCCATCATTATTTCCAAACTTTACAGAGCCCCCTTCATATTTCTATAACTTTTCAAATTTTTGTTTATCTCCTGTCATGTGACTGGAGCATCCACTATCCAATATCCATGGTGCAAATTTGTTCTGTGCTTTGAATGTTGTCTGTACAATCAAGGATTCCTTTTCTTCCTTGGTTCGCTCCTTTTCTTTCCACTCTAGTTTGACTACAGTTTTGGTCACTTGTTTAGACTTTTCTTTGTCAGTAGCCTGTGCATGTTTTTCTAGGAATTTTTTGTTTTGCCTTAAACTATTTGGTTGAGATATTCTTCCCTGATATTTATTTGTTGCATATGTGCTTCTACAGTTTCTTGCAATGTGTCCAAAGTTATGAAAGTTATAGCATTCTACTGCATAATCCATCAAGGGTGAAAAGACATTTCTACTGGTGAATTTCTTTGTCCTATATTATAAATGTAGTCTGAAATCTTATGATCGTAAGCATTGCATTTAAAATAATAACCAAAAAAAAATTGATTGAACCTGGGAGTTGGTCTTTGCCATTTTGTAGTAGGAGCCACAAATTTTCTTCTCCTTTGATGTGTGAAGTTTGTGAATCCCTCATTGTCAACACTCTTCTCGTGCCTGGCATTGTTGATTTCTTTTGCATGATTTGTTTTTCCTTGACCAACCTTGATCTTATCTTCTTTCTTTACTAGATCTACAGTTATGGCCTTTGATCCACTTGATGATTCTCCTTCGACAAAGCCCAAGCCAAATTTGATGCCTGTAGTCCTCTGACTATTTATAATATTTTCAAGATTCATAGAACTTCCTTCAAGTTTGTGATAGCAACTCAATTTTTGATTCTTTTCTTCTAGCCGCATTCTTAAGACAACAATATCTTCTTCCAGTTTGCTGCACTCATCTATTTTCATGGTTAATTGTACTTCGAGTTCTTCAGACATTTTCTTAAATTCTTGTCTATACTTTCAAACTGTTTATTATGTCATTCACATCCTCAAGCTTTCTTGAGACCTTTTTATTCTTTTTCCTTTCTATACTCAACTCTTTAAGTGCAGCAACCAACTCTCCTTCCAGATATACTTCAGCCTCATCCTTAATGTTTTTATCACCTTCCTATTTTTCTTCTATTTTTTCTTCTTCAAATGCCATGAACAGAGCTTCACCTGTTTCTTCTTCGAATCCTCACCTGAGCTATCTTCAGAAGAGCTGACATTCTTGGATATGAAAATTTTCTTTTTGAAGTTGTTTTTTCTAAAATTTGGTTTCTTCTTCCGGTCACTTCTTTCTTGGTGTGACCCTTCATCACTTTTGGTTTTCTCATTCATTGGACACTTAGCTACAAAGTGACCGACGCCTCCATAATTGAAGCACTTAAATGGTAACTTTCCTCTATATTTTCCTTTTCCCTTTATAAGTTTCTAAACAAAGTTAGCTTTCGTTTCATCCGATGTCTCTTCATCCTCAGATTCTTGTTCAGCTTTTATATTTTTGTGTGCTTTAAAAGCAACTTCTCTGTCTATGGGCTTAGTTTGTCCTATTCTCATTTCGTATGCAGTCAAAGAACCATGCATTTCATCCATGCTAAAATTATTTAGATCTTTAGCTTCTTCTATTGCAGAAACTTTAGAATTAAATCTTTTATGAAGAGTTCTAAGTACCTTTTTCACGATGACCGCATCTTCGATTTCTTCGTTGAGTCCTCTGATCGTATTAATGATTCCATTGAATCTTAGCATATAGGCCTCTATGTTATCATTGTCATTCATTTTTAATGCTTCGAACTGAGCTCGATGCATTTGTAGCTTGGCTTCCTTGATCTTGTTGTCTCCTTCATGAATGCTCTTCAATTTGTCCCACATGTCTTTTGTCGTTTTACAGCTCATGATCCTTATCAGTTCACTATCTACTAGCCCACACATTATGGCATTCTTTGCTTTGGAGTTATTCTCAATTTTTTTCTTCTCTGTAGTATCTTTTGGAGGAGCAGTGGGTATTATGTATCCACTTTCTACTGACTCCCAAATATTGTATCCCAACACACACAGATATGTCTGCATCCTGAGTCTCTAGAATGAGTAATTAGTTTTGTCGAACAAAGGAGCTTTGTTTGATGAGAATCCTTCACCACCTGCCATTGTGTTTCTTCCAAGATCACCTTAGTTGATTAATCTTGTTCAGGAACCTTGCTCTGATACCAATTGATATTCTCACAATGACACTAAGAGGGGGGGTGAATCAATGTAGATATTTAAATTTAAATTTACAACTCTTAAAGCTGAAGCAAAGAGAACTTATAAGTAGGTAAAAAAATTATCAAAGAGAGCACACCACAACACACAATGTAACGAGGTTCACCAATTTGGCTACTCCTCAAGAATGATTGCTTGGACTACGGTCCAAATCTAGCCTTTGCAAAACATCAATTTTACAATCCGTTTACCAGCACCCACTGGAAGGAGCACCAACCCCTGATTTATCTGCATCAACAGAAAGGAGCACCAAACCCTATCCAAGCACCAACTTGGATCATAGTTTTGAAAGCTATATCAATGACATAAAAATGCCTTCACTTTTACAAGACCCTGACTGGTCTATAATTTATCAAAACACAGTAAACACTTACTGCTCTACTTGTCACTCTCTTACAACACTCTTCTAACCCTCTTTCGATAGCACTTTCACACATTCAACGACAACTGAATTCTTCACGCAGACCTCCTTTTATAACAGACTTTTCTTTCTATTTTTAACTTTTGTATTTACTCATGCAGACTATCAATAGCCACTTTTGTAACTCCTTTTTGGCATAGTATTTCTGCATGCAACCTATTAATAGTTTTGTCTCTTGATTCGGACTGACAGTGTAATGACTGCTCGATGGTTTCACTATGTCACATGCCCTGTAACTATCGTTCTTCCTTTAATGCACTGTTCTTATTTTAGCTTGCATGATTTCTATCTGTAAATGCCCCTACAACTGTCACACTAACTTCAGTTGACTCTTCTTATATTGGCTGCATGATTTTCCTCTACAACTGCCTCTGTAACTGTCGTTCTACTTCAGTTAACTATCCGTAATCGTGTTGTTGCGACCTATCATGAAATCATGACACTTCTGTCTCTTTTTACTCTTCTTCACATTTTACCCGTGAAAACATGACATGTCACGATATCGTGACATTTTTTGCCTCCTTGTCCTTTTCTCAGCTTGCGCCTACAAAAATAGAACATGTCATGAAATCGTGACACTTTCGCTGCCTTGAGCTCTTCTCTACTTGCACTAGCAAAAACATGACATGTCACAAAATCATGACACCTTTCACTTTTGTACACTCTTCTCTACAAGCACTAGCGAAAACATGACATGTCGTAAAATCGTGACACATTTCGCTTTTGTACACTCTTCTCTGCAATCACTAGCGAAAACATGACATGTCACAAAATCATGACACCTTTCACTTCTGTACACTCTACTTGGCTTGCACTAGCAAAAATAGAACATGTCGCAAAATCGTGACACTTTCGCTGCCTTGTGCCTTTTCTGTCTTTGGCCCACGAAAACACATGTCACAAAATCGCGACACTCTCGCTGCCTTGTCTCTTTTCTTGCCTTGACCCCGCAAAAATAGAACATGTCACAAAATCATGACACTTTCACCTCCTTACTCTATCTCTCCTCTTCGGGTCGCAAAAACCATACATGTCACGAAATCGTGACACTTTTCTTTGCAAGCTCCTTCTCTCGAACTTGTCACGAAATCATGACACATTTTCGTCCGTACTGCCTCTCTTGCAAATTTTTGCAAAATCGTGACACTTTTCCTTGCAAGCTCTTTCTCTCAAACATGTCACGAAATCGTGACACATTTTCATCCGTACTGCCTCTCTTGCAGATTGTCGTAAAATCGTGACACTTTTCCTTGCAAGCTTTTTCTCTCAAACATGTCGTGAAATCGCAACACATTTTCATCCATACTACCTCTCTTGCAGATTGTCATGAAATCGTGACACTTTTCCTTGCAAGCTCTTTCTCTCAAACATGTCACGAAATCGTGACACATTTTTGTCCGTACTGCCTCTCTTGCAGATTGTCACGAAATCATGACACTTTTCTTTGCAAGCTCCTTCTCCCCAAACATGTCACGAAATCGTGACAGTTTTCTTTGCTTGCACCTTCTTTCCGAACATGTCACAAAATCATGACAATTTTCCTTGCGCTTTCTCTCTCTTCGAACATGTCACAAAATCATGATAGTTTTCCTTGCGCTTTCTCTTTCGTCCAACATGTCATGAAATCATGACAGTTTTCCTTGTGCTTTCTCTCTCCTCCGATATGTCACGAAATCATGACAGTTTTGCCAGCATTTTCTCTCCTTCGATATGTCGTGAAATCACGACAGTTTTGCCAGCATTTTCTCTCTCCTCTATTATGTCACGAAATCATGACAGTTTTGCTAGCATTTTCTCTCTCCTCCGTTATGTCACAAAATCGTGATAGTTTTGCCAGCATTTTCTCTTGTCTTTTTCTTTGATCTTTTGAATGTTGGCCACTTCTATCTTCTTGGATATTCACTGTACATGCTCTGACTGACCTTTGAACTCCTGTTCACTGCATCAACTGATCTATTTGTCTGTGTTGACAACAATGACAATACTGTTTCTGCACCTTGCTCAACAAGATTTTCATTGGTTATTAGATCATCATGGTTTATTTGTCTTAAAAACCCACTTGGCTATGCCTAAAGGTAAAAACATCATACAACTATAGTCCTCATAGTACTACCACACTCAAGTTTTGTCACAGTAGATATTGTAATCCTTATAGTCAATATTATGCCCATAAATAGCAAAAGCACTACCCATGGTCAAAAGCACCAATAACATTATTGCTTGACAGTGGTGCTTCTATTTTATATGTAGGTAACTGATATATTTAGATTATAATTTTATTCCACTTGATAATTGTAAATAGGGATTTCATGTTAGGCAAGGGAGTAATAACTCTCCACTAACTTAGGTAGACCCCTTTGTATTTAATATTTTCTTTTTCTATTTATTTTGTAGGTTTTCTATTGAAGCAGGGAGGTATGAACAAAAGCACCACCAACCATCATAAGCATTGGAAATGCTTTTGCAATAGGTAACACTTCTGCCTTTGAGGTAGACTAGTTTATAATATCCCTTTCTATAGATATTATCAATATTAGACTCAATTTGGTTGGTATTTATTGTTTGTACTATTGTTTGATTAATCTATTTTATCTTTTCTTACATTTCATTAAGAAAAAGAAAAGGAATAGGAGGTCTAATCATATCATATTAAAGGACCATTCATTTTATATTATATCATTATTAAAACCTAGTCTATAGACTAATCATTGCATTATCATTCAAAATTAAATTATATTTATTTTTTTGCATGTTTTCTTATACCTATGCTTCTAAAATATATAAAAAAACATCTTCATTTATCATAAAAAGCTAAAAAAATATAGTCATAGGCTTATTTATTGCATTTTATTTGGTTGTATTTATAGCTAGATAGTGCCATGTTAAGGTTTGAGTGTCATAAGAATATATTAGGAAAAATATAGAAATTTTAAATTTAATCAACAAAATATTAGACTAGGTTTAAAACTTCATGCATTCTTGAAGTGAGACACCATGGATATAATACCATATGAAGACAAGAGAGCCAAAACACCTGGTCCCACTGATCAATCATAGGCCCTCATTGATTTCCTTGTCTCACATTTTAGTGGACCTGATATGAGCACCACACTGGATCAGAAGATTTTGCTTTGACAAATCCAAATTTTAATCAAACATAAAAATCTATTAAACTTTAATTAAGACCATTAATATTATCCTCTTAATTAGATCACATTGATCATAGATAATAAAACATAATACGTTACTAGTCATACAAGGATCTTCTCAATCCTCTGATTAACCATAGTATGAAATGTTAGGCTAAATACTTGTATAACAATAATTTCTTTAGTCACTTAAGGTCCCATACCCCTAACCAATTAAATACTCATAAAACAATAATTTCTTTAATCAAATTAAGGTCCCATATCCCTAACCAATTAAATACTCATACAATAATCATTTCTTTAGTCAATTAATGTCCCATATCCCTAACCAATTAAATACTCTTACAACAATCATTTCTTTAATCAATTAAGGTCCCATACCCCTAACTAATTAAATACTCATATAACAATCATTTATTTAATAAATTAAGGTCTCATACCCTTAATCAATGAATACTTATAAACAATTATTTCCTTTAATTCCAATGAAATATCATTTTTTCATTTAAGATAAATTAATCATTCTTTTTTCAATTTAAATAAACTAAAAATCCTTCCTTAATTTAATTAAACTAAACACCCTTCTTTAAATTAAATAAAGTAAACTTCATTCTTTTCATAGACTAAAATAAACTTCCTTCTTCAAAGGGTCTATCTAAAGTAACAATCCCCACCAAACAATGGTCTACATGACCATTGCTTGGTGGTCATAAGCATAAGGGGGATTTTTCGTTAAGAAATGCAATGACTCCTCCATACAAGTCATGTGGGATTAATTGAACAACCACGAAAAAAAGAGTTTAATACCCTTAAATAGTCGATGCTTAGATTATAAAAGAGAGCAATCCTATCCATACACATGGTGAAAAAATGCAATGGGGGGTCGGTGGTCCTAGAAATAGTCAACTCAACTAGGTATCACTGAAACATAGTTCCAATCAACCAATACTTAGGAAACCCCACTCGGTGGTACCCTAGACCATCGAGTGGTGGTCATCAAACCTAGGAGGTTTTCATCTTGTTAAAGGGTAAAAATACCCCTACATCCATGATGTGGGATTAATATTAAGGAAGACTAAAATGACCTTCCTTTACCATGCTACATCAAGCATGGATTCATCGTGTCTCAACACCGTGAAGCAATATTTGGTGGTAAACTTATAAGGATCCCAAAGTATAACTTTAGGATAGATAGGAGGATAGAAATAGTAAGCTTCTTCATATGACACTACCTGGTTTTGGCCTTAGAGCGATAGTTAAATACTTTCACATGCTTATTCGAAGCTTACCCTTCCATGAAAAATCTTCATATGATATCAACAAAACAACCATTGCTAAGCATCCCTTGCAACCTGAAGGACATGAATGCTAGCATGAAGGATAGAGCGAAGGACAAAAATTAGGTTTAAGTTTTCTAACAAAAAGGTAAGGTATGAAACACTTGATTTGGGATGTCAATCCTTCCAATAAATCCTTCGATGAACAAGGGGTAAAACTCCATAAAACTAGATCAAAACAGAGCAAGAAGCGGTAGAATCAAGGCAGATAAAACAAATATTCAAATTTTTCTCTAGGCATAAGTTTAATAAATAAAATGGTCACTAATACACAATCCTCTAAGAATTGAGAGCGCAAGTCGACCAACATAGGTAATTTTTGGAACAACTATGAAAGGTAAGCTTAAACTATAGGTCATCACGGTTGAACACATTACACAACAAAAGCGTAAGGAATTAGATGCTTCTAAGAATCAATAAAATAGAGGTATTTAAAATAAATTTATGAGGGTAATTCCAACCTGAGTTTCCTCGATGGATATCTCTTCAATTTCTTTTACAAATTCTTTAAGCTTCTTCCTAATTTTTCCACCAAGTCCTCTTTTCTTTATTATTATAGTTCCAAAAAACAATCCCACTTCCTCCATGACTTCATCCCCTTAACATGAAGAACTTATCTACCTAAGTCCCAAAGTCCCCAATTTGACATAAATGCCATCTGCCAAAAGTTATACCATGCTTACCCAAGGTGGTCCCAAAAAGAGATATTTGAATTTTAAAATGGTTCTTCCCTTTTCTCCAAATATCTTACCTTAAATGAAAATCCATTTGTTTATTTATTTCAATTATAAAGCTATTCTTTTCTTTCTCAAATTTATAAAATATAAAGTTATTCATTTATTTATTCAATTTATGAAAGAATAAAGCTATTCATTTCTTTATCTATTCAAAAAATGGGAAAATTAAATAGAACATGAAGACATTAATATTTATAATATTGCAATCAATTTAATTCAACCCAGAAAAGCCATTAATAATTCCTTATTTTGATTAATTTAAATAAATTCCTATACTAATATTAAACATTAGTATGGTATTTAATTGATCCAGGGTAAATAGAACCACTATATCTATTATCGAAGGGGATTCTACACCCAGTCCACTTTCATAGAAACACACATGTAAACAAAAGTGAGTACTCAAGTAGTCAAATGTATCAAACAAGAGTGGGTGAAGTCATTGCAATGTAATTGCCAATCCTAGCCAAGGACTTATGGTAACTTCTAGGTTACCAACTTTGGGCTAAGGATGGTTGGGTCGTCGATGATTACCCTAAAATCAAGAATGCATTCTTGTATGGTCATTCAAGTTACCCCGAGCTACCATATTCATCATTTCTCTTTTCAAGTATCCCGTTCATCGATGGTTGATTCTACCTCTCCCACCCATGAGTGTACCTAGTCCTGCACATCGACAATACATTAGTAGTACCATATTCCTCAAAGATAAATCAATATAAACATTGCATAATCATCCAAACACATCACAACTAGGCATAAAATAGTCATTCATCAATACATAATCTATTACTAAAAAAGTCCTACCAAGGTGGGTCATTATAGAGCATTAGTGGTCCTACCTTGGAATGGTACTACCAAAGTCCAAGGTACTCCTTAAGAAGCTTTAGGGATCTCATAAAAATATTCATAAAGTAGTTCTCAGTCTACATTGAGGAAAATATCATCATTAATGACTTATACCAACTCAAGTAATCTAAAGATAAGAATATTGTCAACTTATTAGTGAGGTGATGAGCCATATTAGGAATACTACAATGTGTTTCCCCTCCTAGATATTTGTTTGACATCTTTATAGGTAACCTTAATGAGCAATCAACCTTTGATTTAGAGATAACTAATGTGTATTCATTCAAATATTCCATTGACATGACTAAGAGAGCAAATACTACTCTTGTTAAACATGGAAAATTAAAATCCAAGCCTAATAAATAGGAAGATAAGTCTTCCTCAAAATCAAAGAGGTAATATAAAAATAAACTTATTATTGGTGATGGAGTCATGGAATCTTCCATGCCAACAATTTTAACACTAATGAGAACCTTCAAAAACTTATACTAGGGAAGTCCAATCAACAAAATTCTAAAACAAGGTACTCCTAACTAGATGAACCCCTTCCATCCATATTAGACCAGCTCCTTAGATTGAATATGATAAATATTCCTCCTATCAATATTTTCAAGCTTGGAAGGAAAAACCTCTTGGTCAATGCTTATGCAACTAATATATTCATATGTAACAACCCAAAAATCTAACCAACTCGAGAGAGATTTATTTTGATACACTCGTTAGGGATCTACATATCCCCACCCTACATAAGCCATTCTATGAAGTTGTTTATTGACTTAATACCTTATGATTAAGTTGTCCATCTCATATCTGCGATGAGCCAACTTAACACTTTTAATCTATTGGTGCACCCATCCTTGCACCATACATAATTATATCTATGTAAGTGCGCTAAGCGTAATGCAAATAATTTATTCATCTCATCTCCATGATGAGCTAAATTTTCCCTTTCAATCTATCAAAAGGGTGTGCCCATCCCTGCATCATACATAAGTCTGTTTATGTAGGTGCAATAAGCATAATAAAAATAAGCTATCTATCTCGTATCCATGATAAGTTAACTTTTCCATCAATCATTGTAATGCAAATAAGCTATCCGTATCACCTCCATGATGAGCTAATTTTTCCATCAATCATTGTAATGCAAATAAGATATTCATATCATCTCCATGATGAGCTATTATCCATCATTCAGTCCTAGTGATAGACGATTCATTGAATCAAAATCCAATTGTTTCCTTCGTGCATCTACCTAAGTTTAGGTCTTAGAAGAACAATTTGATACAAGGCTACTCAAATTTTCCTCCAAAAAGGATCCTATAATCCCTTAGATTACTCTCTCTCTATCTCTAAGCTTCTAATACATGAACATAAACATTAATAGATGTCATTTTCTAATCATCTAAGATTCATCATAGTAAGGACTATTCAAGAATATAAAATGCATATATTATTTCCTTCTCATAACTAGATAACTTCTTCCTTTATTTTGATTTAACAATTACAATTATCATGAATATTACTATTTTTAATTCAATGAAACTCCTACCAAAATATTATCCATGATCTATGAATTATAATAAACCTACCATTTTATTAAAGAACAAATATAACCTCAATAACAACATCTAGAAAGCAGTAAATGCAAGATCAAAGGATGGAGATATTCAACACACACATAACATATCATATATCTTGGGAAACCCTTACGGAAAAAACTTAGCTTCGAAACATATTTTTTATTACATAAGTTTAGTTGTCTTCAATAAAATAATACAAAGGAATCCCATATTTATTTTTTCCAAAATATCAATACTAATATAAATACATAAGAACTCCATAATTCTTATGTTCCAAAAAACATGAATTCTTCTTTTAATTCACATTACAAAATCAATAAGGGAACCCCATAATCCCCTCAAATTAATTCCACATTCATTCTTCTAAAGATGATTTCTTTCTTCTAATAACATTTAAAGGAATAACTTCTTTCTAAAGGTCTAATGTATCCATCTACTATAAAATAGCACACAACAAGAATAATAGAGAGGACCCGATAATCCTCTCGAAAAGAGTTCCATTAGCAACTTTCTAATTAATATATATGATCATCTATACTTTCCAATCATATTTCAATATAAAATAAAAGATAAGATCCTTTATACATTTCAAATCTAATTTATCCCAAAATGAAATATATTATCTTTTATACATCTTAAACATAATTTAACCCAAGATAAAATCTATTAACCTGATTACATTTCAACCATACTTTATACCAAGAAGAAATATATTATCCTTTATACATATCAAACATAAAATAAAAGTCATTCATCATTCCATCAAAAATCAAATAATCCAATACTCAATCCTTCATTTAATCAAAATCCCATATTTTTAATTAATCAAAATACCCAATAATTCATTCTTTTAATTAATCAAAAGTTCATACTTTCAACTAATAAAAATCCAATACTTTCAATTAATCAAAATACCCAATAATTCGTTAATAAAAAATCCCATACTTTCAATTAATAAAAATACCCAATAATTCATTCTTTTAATTAATCAAAATCCCATACTTTTAATTAATCAGAATACCCAATAATTCATTAATCAAAAGCCCATACTTTCATTTAATCAAAATACCTAATAATTCATTCTTTTAATTAATAAAAATACCATACTTTCAATCAATCAAAATACCCAATAATTCTTTAATCAGAAGCCCATACTTTCAATTAATCAAAATACTCAATAATTCATTAATCAAAAGCCCATACTTTCAATTAATCAAAATTCCCAATAATTCATTAATCAAAAGCCCATTCTTTCATTTAAATAAAAAACCCTAAGTTGATTTAATCAAAATTTAATAGTCAATACGGTTTTCCACATTCAGTCTAAAAAACACCACCATCAATAGGTGGCTTTATGTAGGAACCACTCAACGCCTCCAACTAGTACCAAAGGGCGGATCATGTGGAGCTACTTTGACCACTCAGCGTGGACACTAACATAAGGGAGATAATTCTATTTTGCGATGCAATGGTGCCTTCCACAAGAATAATGTGGGATTAATGCTGAACAAGGTTTTAAACAAAAATATCCACCCTTACAAATCACATAGATCCACATGGTAGCCAAATATAGGGTTCTAGTAATGGACAACGAGGTTCAAATTAAGCCACAAGTCAAAGGTAAGGCAGTCAAAAACCCAGTCAAGCAGGGTTACAACACTACCAACTAGCACTTTGGATGACCCATCAAGTGGAGTAGTCTCGACCACCACTTGATGGTTGAAGCTTATGGGGTCCTAGTGCCTATTAAGGCATTCTCAAGACTCCTACATATCTCATGTGGGATATTTGAAGGGAAATATCTAAGCAACCTTCCCCTTGATCATGCCCATCCAAGTGCAAAGACATCACATGGCAACTACACTATAGTGGTAGGGCTTTAACAATTTAAAATTACCCTAATTTTAAATATTAGTGGGGACTTTATTAAATGATAATGATGACAAGAAGAAAATCAATCAGATTCTAACGATGGCACCCAAGAAATAGAGGTGATGCAACATGCCAAAAAATAAATTAATGGAGCTTCTTAGGGTCTATTTCTGAAGTAGCTTTCTATAATCAAACACCTCCAAGATTCATAGGCAAAAAGAACTAGTCCCATTCTAGCAGGAGATAGAAACAATTACAATAAACACAAAATATCATTATAGGACACACAAGGGAGCATTAAGGTTTCCTCAACAATCAAATTAACTCTAAATTTAAAATAGTGGGCTCCCTATGTCTCAAATCAGAGTGTAGGCAATGATCGTGCACAAGTGTGAAATTGACCATCTTAGGTACATTGTTGATCAATAGATACAAGGGTGGAAGATTAGATAAATCAAGCCTCTGGTATGATTTATTAAAACTTAGCGACGTACATCACTCTTGCAATAGTTAACTAAGGAGGAATAGCCATGGTGCAACAACACAAGGATTCAAATCAGTTTCAAAAGATAAAAGAGGGACACTTAGCTACTGCTACTTAAGGAGTTAAATAAAAATACATTGACATAGCCATTGAAACTCCTAAACAAGTACTGCAACTAAAATAAAGTATTCAAGTTTTCAAAATAAAATAAAGGCATTTAAAACTAGATCCAACCTGGATGTTCCTCATCGATTTGACATCCAAGGGTCTTAAGAATTTCCTCGTGCATTCCAAGTACCTTTCAATTTCTTCACAACTAGCCTCCCTAAAAGCTTCTCCCCCCCCTCTATTGTCTCCTTCCAATCCCCGTAGTCTTCTTGTATTTTATTTTTTTAACCTACCTCACTATATACCATACCTAAGAACATAATTGCTTCTTTGTTTTCCTTCCAATTTGGCAAGGGAAGCATTCTTTTCATTAAGACCTACCTCCTTCCTTAGACCTCCTTAACATGAAGGCTTTTAATTCCCCATTTTGAATTTCCAACTTTTATATTTTTTATTGCTAGATTTATTTGAAATTCAACATGTATTTTTATATAATAAAAGCATTACCAAATCCATGATTCTAGTTAAATAATGCATGCATGGAACAATATTTTTATTTTTTTTATTTTTTATTTATTTGTGGAAAACGTCCCAAAAGGGATGCCACTTTCGAGTAAGACCCAAGGAGGTATGGGTATCCATTCCACCAAAAATGCCCAGGACTCGGACCTGGCCTACCACCTTTGACATACTCAAGGAGCAAACAAACACACAAAACCAATTTAAAAATAAGTAAATAACAACAAAAATAATAAAATAAAATAAAAAACATGCTCCTTGAGTGTGTCAAAAATAAAAGCACAACCAAACACACACACAATAAGATAAAAGAAACCACAACACGAACCACATAGAAAAACACAAGAACCACATAAAAAAACACAAACAAGACAAAAACAACAGAACACTACAAAGACATAACCCAAAAAAACCATGAAAAATAAACACAACCAAAACCTAAAATATTAGAAAATAAAATAAAAATAAAAAACAACCAACAACAGACAAAAAACATAGAAAACACTCACACAAAAAATACGAATTAACACAAACAAAGAGAAACACAAGAACAATAATGACAAAAACACAAGAATAATAACAAAAAACATAAAAAAACAAAAATAAAAGAACAACAAAAAACAACACAAAGAACACAAAAACAAAACAAAACATAAGAACACACACACCTTAAAAAACTTAAAAAAAAAAAAAAAATTGAACATACTAATGCCCTGTTTAGACTAGAAGACTATTAAGGCAAGAAACAACAAAGTAAACAAAAAAAATAAAAGAGTGATCTAATGAACTAAAAAAACCTGAATGAACCAAAGAGAAGCAAAAAAAAGCAAGAAGAAACTAGGTACCTTCAGAACCGGAGCCATCCAAAGAAATGATAGAAAGAAGAGCTTCCCCTAATTTACGAAGCCCACTATCTAGGAGGGTGGCCATAACAAGTAAGATCACCTTTGTCCAAAGCCCAATTAGCTAAAGCATCAACACTCTTGTTTTGATCTCTGACCACATGATTGTAATCAACTTTCAAAAATCCCATCTGGATTAATTGAATCTTCTCAATAATTATTTTTATTCTCCAATCAACCTTATGATTCTTGGAAGGAGTCTTCAAAAGATTAATCATAAGTTGAGAGTCAAACTCAACTAACACCTTTTCCCATCCAACCTTAGTAGCCTCCTGAAGGCCTCTAAGGATACCATACCCCTCAACAAGGTTATTGGAAAGAATACCCAAATTATCAGCAAAAGTAAAAACTAGGGAGCCATATGAAAGTCTACCAATTCCTCCCACACTAGATTTTCCAAGGTTCCCTCTAGAGGCTCCATCAGTATTGACTTTTCCAAAATCCTTAGGAGGAGGTTGCCAATTTCTTGTCCTATCCATATTACTAATACTCACATTCCCTTTAAGTTGGTTGCCCTTAGAAGATTTAATATTCAATATTTGCATCACTTGATCCCATATTTGGTGGGAGTTTTGGGGGTGATTAAGGAGTTGATGGACTGATTCAACTAAATTGGCTATGGTATTTTTCCAAATATAGTGAATATCCTTCCTATCTTGATTAAAAATTTGGTTGTTCCTTTCAATCCAAATATTCCAAAGAAGAATGGTAGAACCCATCCAAACTAACTGCCTAATAAAATAATCAACACCCTCTTGATTAGGCCAATCCCTCCAGAGTTGCTCAAAAGTAAAAAAATTGGACCATTGTAAGCCAAGTAAAGTGGCCATTCTCCTCCATAGCTCAAAGGCTAAAGTACACTCAATAAAAATATGGTTGAGAGTTTCTACATTCTCTTCACACATCTCACATCTAAAAGGGCCATGAAAACCATGCTTCATAAGTTGCTCACTAGTAAGCACCCTACGATGCAATAAAAGCCAATTAAATAACCTCACCTTAGGCCAGAGATTTTGAGCCCACAATTAAGAAAATATGTCAAAATAATGGTTGGGATTATTATGGCATAAGGTCAAATAACCTTGAGCAATTGAATACTCACCCTTAGTAGTGTTGTTCCATCCAAAATAATATTTTTCATGGGACCAAGAGAGAGATCTCATATGAAGGATGCCTTGGATATCTTGTCTTTACCTTTATGGGATTTGAATAGGCTAGTCCTCAATAGGGATCCAATATCTACCAACCTTTGAATTACAAGTATGGTACCGATAGTAATTAGCCACCTTTATCCAGTTAGCTTGGTGAAGCTCCTCCATCCAAGGACTCCAATCGAGAAACTGAGTTATCAAAGGCTTGTGACCATCCCAAGAATCTGTACAAAGATTTATCTATTGACCATTATGAATGATCCAAAATAATTTTTTATTTATCAAATCCTCACCAATCTTAAGAACTGCTAAAATGGGAGAACCTTTGGTAGGAAGTTGATAGCGAACAAGGTCTTCAGGACTTTTGTTCTCAGTATATTTAGCATGAAGATTATTGGCCCAAAGAGCATTGGGGTTATGCAACATCCTCCAATATAATTTAGCAGCTAAAGCTTTTTTTTTATTAATAGAAGATCGAAATCCTAACCCCCTTTATTCTTAGGAAGACATAAAGTGTCCCATTTCACCAAGGCCCATTTTATTTTCTCCTTAGTACCACTCCAAAGGAAACGATGACTGATTTGATCCAGTTTTTGAAGAACAACCTTTGGGATATTCAACAAGGAAGATACATAAATAGGAATAGCTTGAAGGACTGATTTTACCAAGGTGATTCTACCCTCATAAGAAAGCCACTTGTTGGTCCACATTCCAATTTTCTTCTTGACTTTGTCCAACAACCAATTCCAATATTTATTTTTTTCCTTTTAATATTTATGGGAATACCTAAATAAGTGATTGGAAGGGAGGTCTTCTTATATCTTAATTTATCCAAGACCATGGATTCTTGTCTAGCAGAGCAACGAAAGAAAATAACTTTAGATTTGTCTTCATTGATCAAGCGCCCGATAGCCTTAGAAAAATAGCTAATGATTTGCTTAATATTAGAAGCTTCCTTAACTATAGCTTTACCTAAAAGAGTAGAGTCATCCACAAATTGAATATGAGAGATAGGTCTAGCTCCATGAGCAATGGTAACTCCCTCAAGGGTTTTTTTTCCCTCTTTTTGGTTATAGTCCTACCCAAGCATTCAATAAGAATGATGAATAAATAAGGGGATAGTGGGTCACCTTGCCTAATACCTCTAGAAGCTAGGAAAGACTGAGAAGGCATGCCATTGATAAGAAATAAGTATGAAACTGAAGAGATACATCTCATAATCCAATCCATCCAATCCTTAGAGAAACCAAATTACCTCAAAACTTTGATAAGGAAGTGCCAATCCACTCTGTCATAAGCTTTGGATAAGTCTAATTGAATGAACATGGAAGGAGATTTTTGCATATCCATGGAATGGATGGCTTCCTGAGCAAGAACTATCTCATATACTATTTGACATCCTTCCACATAACCCCCTTGCTCTAGGGAAATAATATTATGCAAAAGAGGCTTCAACCTTTATGCCATGATTTTAGTAATGATTTTGAGAAGAACATTACATAAAGCAATAGGTCTAAAAGCTGAGATATGATCAACCTCTTGAGCTTTTGGAACAAGAGTAATATAAGTTTTATTGATAACCTTCAAAATTTCTTTGGCTTTCTTGGCTTCTTCCACCACCTCTAATAAATCAACATGAAGGATATCCCAGAACTCTTGGTAGAACTCAATGGGAAAACCATCAAGACCTGGGGTTTTCCATTTTTGCATTTTAAAAACTACCTATTGAAGCTCATTGATAGTAATAGTAGGATTCAAAATAGAGTTCTCCTAAGAAATGACAAGAGAAGATATAGCTTGAAGAAAATTTTGTTGAGAAGCTGAGTCAAGAGGAGTAGCAACAAAAATATTGGAAAAGTAATCAACAACAATAGAGTTCATGCCATCCCAAGTATAAACAACATCTCCAGAATCTGATTTTAGGGAAGAAATAAAGTTGTGAGATCTTCGAGCTAGAAGAGATTTGTGGAAGAAATTTGTGTTTCAATCTCCTTCTTTGAGCCATTGAATTCTAGATTTTTGCTTCCATAAGATTTCTTCTCTTTTTTCCCATTCCTCTAATTGAGTTGTGAGTTTAATTTCATCTGCACTTCTCTTCTCTGTGACGTCATCTAAACGGATTTTCTTATTCAAATTTTCAAAATGAGCAATAACTTCATGTTTTTTTATGAACATCCCCAAACTCTTTCCAGTTCCAAGTCTTGATTTTAGATTTAATGTATTGTAGTCTTTTGGAAAAACAAAACATCTTAGCCCCATGCCTAGGTTTACCTTCCTTCCACCATTTTTGCACAAAATGTCTAAAGGTAATGTATCTAAGTCACATTAATTCAAAAAAAAAAAGGAGAGAAACTCACATTAGTTTTCTACATTTCCACCATGACTGGCCAATGATCTAAACCAGTATTATTAAGAGTCTTCACTTTAGGAATGTGACCATGGATTAAGAAATTTTCAAAGAGCAAAAACATATCCAATATCTCCATTATACAAGCTAAGCCTTGCCTTCTATTAGACCAAGTCATAAGGCCATTATCTGGTTGGATGTCCACAAGATGGAGGTTTGCAATATATTCGCTCATGAGGTCAGTGCTTTTGTCCAAATTTCTATTTCCCCCCTTTTCTCATCTAGAGAGAGGATGGTATTGAAATCTCCTTCGATCAAGAT
This sequence comes from Wollemia nobilis, assembly GCA_028583015.1. NCBI lineage: Eukaryota > Viridiplantae > Streptophyta > Pinopsida > Araucariales > Araucariaceae > Wollemia > Wollemia nobilis. The sequence goes on along the minus strand of JAQPPZ010015824.1, from coordinate 35,922,236 downwards.
CCAAGCTTTAGAAAAATGAGAGATAATATGAGTTATATCCTTCCACTGTCTTCTTTTTCCTCCAAAGTAGTCGGAGCATAAATAGTAATACATAGCATAATTTGGTTGGAATGTCTACTTTGAATAGCTATAGCCAACATACCCCAAATTCCAACCATATGGTGAATAACTACCTCTTTTGGGTCCCAAAGACAAGCAATGACACCAAAAGTCCCCTGGGAACTGAGGAAAACCACTTTTCCAGCTGGCCAAATTTTAATGGCAATTGAGTCCATATCCTCCATGGACATCTTTGTTTCTTGAAGGAAAACAAGATGTGGATGATTTATCTGAATCATTCTTCTAATTTCATTTTGTTTTGAAAGACTCCCTTTGAGTCCTCTAATATTCCAAGTGATGATCTTCATTAATACTAGGGCTAAAAAAGTTGGGAAGGGCATTAATCTTACCTTCCTCTACAAGCTTTTCACCTTCTTTCACCATATGATATTGATTGGTCTTGCGACCTGCTTTTTTATTAGAATCCATCTTCAGTTTTTTTTCCTATTTCTTGACTTATTCCAATTGAATATGAGATGGCTTCTAACCTTGAAGAATGCTCGTACACAACCAAAATTTTACTAGAGGGTTCAACGGAGTCTATATTGGGACCTGTATTATTTGAAGTTTTGACATTTAAAATATTGTTTTTCTTGTGTAAATTTTCTCCATTTTTTTCTATTGAAAACCTTTGATTTGTTGGTTTGTCTCTCAGTTCTTCCCTTCATATTTAAATTGTGTTTCTAAGATTTCTGTTTCCATTATTTCCTCTTCCTCACTTGGGACATCATTTGTGGAAAGGATTTCAAACATATTAGCGAGATGACTTTGATTGATCCTTCATAACTAGTTTTTTTGAGTGTTCTTCTTCTTAGGCATTTGGAAACCTATTGAGTTTGTATCTTCTTTCTTTTGATCAAGAATTTTATTTGGGCAAGCACTGGCCAAATGACCATATTCATGGCAAATTCTACAACAAAAAAGAATGTTCTCATAGTCCACTACTTGCTCCCAAGTGTCTTCCCCAAATTGTAATGTGATATTTTTAGGTAGGGCTTTGTCAAAATCCATTAAAACACAAATTCGAGCATAAATAATATGTTCAAAATTTTGAGTACAATCAACAATCATCATAAAAGTTCCTAAAGAGTTTCCAATTGAAGAAAAAATAGTAGGATTCCAAAATTCAATAGGGAGGCCAAAGAGTCTAACCCACACGGGAGCTATAGAAGGCATCTCTTATTCAACTTTAAATTTAGTATGCCAGGGCTTCATGAAAAGCCCTGCCCTTCCAAAAAACCAAGGACCCCCTTGAAAATTTTTCTCTCTATCTTCATTATTAGCAAATAAAACAAGAAAATAACCATTTGGATAAATAGATATTTGTAACTCACCTTTAGTTTTCCAGATTTTTGCAGCCTAGACTTTGAAAGTAGATAGGCTCGAACGAAAACCCACGAACCGACAAATTAGTCATCTTTTTTCCAAATCTTCAATGCCAGTCTGAATGTTACCCATGTCAAGCTTAACAATAGGAGTTCCATCAACTGCTTTAAGACATCATGACTTCATTTTCATGAGATCAATATTAGGCATTCTTAGAGGTTTATGGGAAGCCCTAATATTGATATTAGCATTGGGTTGAGGCTGTCCACCATAGAGGGCATCCCTAAAATTCATTTTTGGGGCTGAGTTTTCAAAATTCTTACCCTTGAAAAGGGTTTTCATAGTAGAATTATTTTGTGGGTGCACCTTAGCACTAGATTCACTTGAGATATGAGCCATTTTTTGATCAACTACTTGAAACTTGTTTCGTGATCTCTTTAATCCTTGCCCTAGATGCCATGGAAAGGTATGGTTTTCACTTTTATTTTGTGCAGCAAATTGGAAGTCGTTGTCACTCAAGTTCACAGTATGATCTATTGAAAGATAAATTTCTAACCCATATTGGATCCCCTACAATATTTCTTACTAAAATATTGAGCATAAAACATAAAAATATTGGCCTCTAGGGCTTGAAGGCCCTAAAAACCAACCTTTGGAGCTACTTGCACTCAACCCAGATGAAACCCTCGCATAGCCGCTTGCCAAAAATATTGTTCACACATAGGGATGTGCTAGGATTTTTGTTGATCCAAATGATATGAAAATTAGTGGAGATGTTCTAGGGGTTTTCAAGTATCTACCCTCAAAATTTTAGCTCAATCTAAGTCTGGATGAGTGAGATATGGCCGAAACAAGTTCGATAATTTGGGTAGTCCTTAATCGAAAAGAAAATAGTCGTTGCAATTATTCGGGGATTCTAGAGGCTAGCAAGATAACTGAGAATACCCACAAGTAAGCGCTTGGTGAGAATCAAACTCGTGATCTCCTATTTTATAGAAAGCAGATGATGTTTCTAAACATGATGATGGGACAATTTACAAGCCTTGGAATTGCTAAAATACACATGGGGCATGGCTAAAATAATCAAGGGGATGGTCCAATGAGCAGCTGAAGGTGCTTTAACTTCTTCCTATTGTTCGATTGTGTAAAAATACTCCTCATGCACGAAAAAATATTAATAATCTCTAAAAATAATTAATTTAAATGCAAATATTAAAACTAATACTAAATTATTAGCTTGATATTGTCCACCTAGGTATTAGTAAAGCCTTTATTTTTTTACTAATACCATCCTAGGTGGATTCATTTTTGGTGGCCAATATTTTATTCCATATATGAGCATAATTAATTCTGCAAAAGTCACATATAATCAATAGTACCATGTTCATACAACATAACCAATGTTACAAATATTTTTGCATATCCATAATACAAACTATACTAGGTATTGAAACAATAAATTCAATAAATTATCATTTCATAAAGAGTCCTACGAAGACGAGTCATGACATACTACCCCCCTTGGACTAAACACAATCCTCTATGTTTTTCCTGCATCACCATTTACTTTCTTTCAAATAAAAAATGAAAATGATTTTTCATATAGTCCACTTTTCCCAAGTGGTATTCTCCTCAGAATATTGGTCCCATTGGACCTTACATTTTTGTAGAGTTCACTTCCTCATTTTTTTGGAATTAAACTCTAGAATATTTATCGACCTCACTTCAATGACCTTGGGGTCTGTCATCTACAATTTAGAAAAATTCCACACATGATCAAGATTAGCAATGTGCTTCTTAGTCAGGGATACATGGAAAGTGTCATGGATATTTGACAGGTTGGGCGACACAGCGAATCTATACACTACTGGACTAATATTATTTGTGATCTTAAATGGCCCAACAAAATGAGGATTCAATTTTGTGGACTTTATAGTACTCTTCATGGTTCTAACCCTTAAGAACACTCTATCTCCCATAGAGAATTATCTTGGTGATATTTTCGAATCTACATAGCTCTTGACGATCAATGACTTCCTTAAGCCTTAGTATGATCATCTTAAGTTTTTCTTCCATATCTCTAACTATGACTAGTTCGAGTACAATCCAATCCTTTGGATTATCTTGAGATAAAGACATTATACATCCCTAGCATACAAGGCTTCAAATGGGGCCATACTCAAAGAAGAATGATGGCCATTATTGTAAGTAAATTATACAATATGCAAATAGTCTTCACATCGAGACTTTTGGTCCATACATGCAAACATATATTCCAAGACTTGGTTTACCCTCTCTGTTTGACCATCAATTTTTGGATGGTATGTAAAAATTATGTTTAGTTTTGTGCCCACTGCATGATGAAGAGCTTGCCAAAACTCAAATGTAAACCTAGAATTCCTATAAAAATAATCATTTTAGGAATCCATGTAACTTGAATATCTTCTTGTCAAATCTATTAACCATAATAAATGCATCATCCTTGGTGTTACTTGGTATAAAATATGTAACCTTAGCCAATATGTTGATCACAACAAGGATCATGTCATGTTGGTACCTAGTTTAAGGTAAACCAACTATGAAATCCATAAAAAACTTATTATTTTTGCATGGGTATATCATGTGGATACAACTATCCTACGGGATGTCTATGTTTAGATTTCACTTTCTAGTATTCAAGACATTGAGCAAAAAAATTGATGATATCCCTCTTCATACCCGATCAATAATAGATCTTCTTCATGTTCTCTCTCATATTTTCTCCTTCAGGGTGAACAAGGTGTTAGAAATAAACTATTACATCATTTGGATAATGTAAATGTACCTTTCTTAGTACATACTTAGGACATTATATTACTTTAGGTGGAAGTTATATTGTTACTACATGCAATGCAATAAATGCACAAGTGTCAAAGTGTAAGTTGTACATGTGTAAGCTATCCCTTGCACATCTAGGTAGAGTGTTGGCCAAAGAACTTATTTCCTATATAAAGGGTGATAGGTATAGAATAGATAAGTCATATGTCATGTCATAATTCATAAGTCATATGGACCAGAGTGGCATGATGTAGTGTGATGGGGTGTAATATGCTCAATGCGTATTCTTGAGCTGTAGCTATATTCATGGAGTGTTCATTTCCTCCACAACTACTTTTGTAAACATCTCTGTCATTTCTATTTATAGCATATTTTCAATCATCTTGTAGATTTACTTTATTTCATATTATTTTGCATCTTGTGTTTGCTATCTCCCATTACATGCTACATCAAAATCTAATAGTGGTATTAGAGCCATAGTAGATCAATAGGAAAACAACCATTATTATTGACTCTAAGTTTTTTGTGAACCTAATATGCCATTGGACTAGTCACTATCAAAAATACTCATAAGAGCCTTAGCGGTAGAATTAAGGAGATCCACAAGTAAGGATTGAATGAAATATCAAATTTTGGAATACTGAGATTGCATATGGCTAGAGTCTTTCTACAGAGTTTCAAAGGAAATTTTATGAAGACTAGGACTCAACACTTGATACACTAGGTTGATGAATCAACTAGTGAAGCCCATCTAAGATATCTAAAGGAACTAACCTGAAGGTTTTTTTATTGTAAGGAATTAATACTCAGATGATTGGGATACCTCCTATAACAAAAATCTAGGAGATTTCAACTTTGTTGCTCAAAGGTCAAAGTGCCTTCATAGTGCAAATATTAGTTGTTGCAAGAGATCACTATAGAAGAGACTTCTAGAATAGAATTGCAGTGAAGTTTGGAGACAAGATATATCCATTGATATATTAGAAATTTCATAAGAAGGAAAGGCCACAAAAGCCTTGATCTAGAAGAAAATACTAGAGAAGCCTTGATCAAGAAGAAAATACCATAGAAGCCTTGATCCAGAGGGAAAGGCCACAAAATAATTGAAGAGAAGGCCATAGAAGCATTGAATAAAAGGCTACAAAAGCCTTGGTACTGAAGAGAAGACCACAAAAACCTTGATCCTAAAAAAATCTAGGAGGGAGTATCTGATTCAAAAGTAGATTTTAGTACTAATACTTTGTTGTAGGAACTAGTAGATTCAGTGAGTTGGGAAAGCTTCCTATAAAAAGGTTAGGAAGAGTGCCTTATTCAGACTCAATCCAAAACCTAAAGAAAAAGAGATTAGGAGAATATCTCATTGATGAAGAAGGACTAGGAGAGTCTTGCTTGAATACAAAGGCAAAAAAATCAGAGATCTGGGAGAATATCTCACCACCAACACTTCTAGGAGTAGAAGGTTGAAGATAAGGTCTCAAAGAAGACCAGAAGGAGCTAAAAGGCCTTAGAGAGACCTGTATGAGCATCTAGTAAAATTTTTGGAGAGCCTTACTAAAGAAATCATCAAAGAAGTTCCAAGGAGAACTCATTGGAGAAATTCACTATTGGAGATAGTGAAAGATTTGGGAAAATTATCACCATCCAACTACAATACCAAGAAGAAGAATTTGATAAGGAGTGCCAAATCTTAGAAGACCTCAAGACATTCAAAATATTGAGAAGAAAATCCTATTTGAAGTCAAAATTAGACAAGAATCTTGAAGGAAGATTCAAATAGAAGAAGCCGACCAAATCCAGGAGAATTGGAGATTTTCTCTCATAGTAAGAAGGCACCACTTCAAAATCGAAGATCTCTTCTAATCTACAAAAAAAAAGGAGACTACAAGAGGATAACAAGACACCAAAAAAATAGGCTCATGAAAGAGAGTTGGAGACCATATATTGGTGAAGACAAAGCTGTTCAAGGCAGCCTACAAAGAGCTACAAGATCTTACTCAAGATAACAACTTGGTGATCTTAGACACCAAGATCTACATCCTCTACAAAAGTTGTGAAAAGGAATTTCAAGAAAAATATAATCAACTATTGGTGCAAGTAAATTCATTAAGTGGATTACTTTTTAGATCTGTTTAAGCACCCTGATTAGAGTAAAGTTGCAAAAATGAGAGTTGAATTAAGAGTCTTCAAATGTGCAAAAATAAAGGATTATTTAAAGTTCATTTGCACTTTAGGGGTTGATTAGATTTTAGAATCTTAAAATATCTATCAACTACCTATCATCTACTTTGGAAAGAAAATTAAGACTAACTCCTATTACCTTAGTTATAAAGAAATTCAAAATAATTCTTGAAGATTCATTTTAGATTATTTTTTATTAGTTGCAGGTAAATTATTTAAGTGCATTACTTTTGAGAGTTGATTGGAGTGATAAGGTGAAATTGTTAGTGCAGTATTATTAGATTCATTTTGCACTATTATATTGCTCTCATAGATTATTGTTTATGTTTCATTATAAGGGCATAAAAATAAAATTTGTCAAAGTGTTTATAGACACTATTAATGCACTGTGATATGCAAATTTTAAGTGGCCTAATAAAGCCACAAAATCAGCTCAATACTCCAAGTAGTGGAGAAGAATGTAACCATCATAAGAGCATCAAAAGAACCCTCAAACGAGACTTGGTGAGTCTTAAGTTCAAAGTACAAGGAAAAAGTGCATAAAAATAACTTCTATCATATGGTTATAAGCTTGGATTCGTCTATAAAATATCCAAGCTAATAGGGGAAGGTGTCTAATTCAACGACAACCTCAAAACCCCTATATTGCACTCAATATTCTGCCTAAAAAAAATTGAATTTATGATCAATAAAGAGGAGTGCAAAAGAAATGCAACAAGGGCATATTGTATTAAAACTATTGTACATGATAGCGCACTATTTCTAATCTGGTTATATAGGGAAATAAGATAGATTCAAAGGTGCCTAAAAGACACTCTCTTGTTGGAAAAACCAGTCGAAAGTAGTTGTACATAAGCAGTCATCCAAGCCTAGCTCGAGAGCCATACAAAGGGTTCCTACTCCTCACATTCAAGAGCACCAAAATTGTAAGATACATGCACAAAATCATGGAAGCACAACGTTATTAAAGAGCAAGAGAGTCTACTTAAGGAGGGCAAAAATCAAGTACAAAGCAAAAGAAAGTTGAAGCACTATTTGGAAAACTACTAACTACATGTACATTTGTTGAAAGTGGTGCTTAAGGCCTCCATACTCCTGCATATCCCTACGAAAGAATTTGCAGATGAATGAAGGCAAAGAATGAGGATTGCAAGGTCAAATAGGTCTCAAAGGATCCATTTAAACCAACAATAGGGTTTACGTCCATGCAGAGAAGAAAGTGACACTTATTACTCAAGGGAAATCCTAATGCTTGATTCAAGAGAGTGCTCATATTCAAGGAGGTGTTACATGAACAACCTGATGCATTTGGTGCATTGAGTACACTTGTTAAGAAGGAAGACCAAGCGTTTCACTAAAGAACATAACATTATTACATTACAAGAAGGGAGACAAAGTGTTGTTGACACCAAAATATCAAGTGCTCAAAGGTAATGATCATGCCACTTGGCACATAAAATATGGATCATCCCCTTTTAAGGATATCAACAACCAAAGTCAAGGAGTATTCTTCGATATCAAAATTACTCTCACATTATTTGAGCAAAAAAGAGCTAAGTTGTAGTAGTCAAGAAGGTTTTCAAGCCTTTAATACCAAGGGAACCGAAGTCAAGGGAAGAGACTAGAAGATGCTAGATTTAGAATGCATTAAACACATAGCACTTCTATTGGAGGATATGTCCAAAGCATCCACAATGTCTACATAGAACAGTAGTTCAAGCTTGTCATAAATCAGTGTCAAATAGTGCTTAAAGAAAGGCAAAATCATTTCCATTAATATGTGCTTTATTTGCTTGGAGTTATAAGGGTTAAATCAAAGGAATCTATTTACATTGGAAGCCATATATCGAGGAAAATATTTTATCAAATCAAATCAAATATTCGCAATATAAAACCTAGGAGTAATAAGGTTTTCTACTTGGATAAATATTGAATATTTAAAAATATTAATTGTGATCTAATTTGTCCAAATATTAGGGAGTCATAAGGGCTACTACATAAAATTAGTTAATTGAAAAATTAGATACACATAACCTAATTTTCAAAAGATTATTCACAAAAAGAGTTTTCTCATAGGTTGGATAGTCACAATATTATTGTCTCATTCCTTTCAGAAGGAGACAAAAGATCCAACATTATAATCTCTTTAAAATTTGGGAACAATGCTTATTTCAATAGGAGTAATAAGGGATACCTTACAAAATCAATCAATATTGAACTATAATTCTACAAAAGCACTATATCATATCCATAGCATACTAGGGAGTCATAAGGCATTCTACAAAATCTAAGGATTAAAATTAGGGTTTTCAAATAGATTTAAACAAATTATTCCTAGTAGAATCTCAATTACTTAAGGATCCTAATTATTTTTCTTGGAAGAATAAAATGAAAACTATCTTGGTATATGAAAACTTGTGGGATATTGTCGAAGGGAAAACACAAATAACTACCATATATGATATTGAAATCCAAAAGTTCATAGAAAATGATTCAGAGGCACTTATGATAATAACATTTGCAATCATTGATGAAATTCAACCCTATATCAGTTTAGCAAAAACATCTTCAGATGCATGGACAAGCTTAGAGAAAATATTTGAAGGAAAGAATAAGGCTGCCATTCTCCATCTTCAGACTCAACTTCATTCATTGAAAATGAATAATGGAGAAAGCATAGAACTATTCCTAAGGAAGGTAGCAGAGATAAAAGGAAAAATATTTACCTTCGGAGAAATAGTCAAGGATGAACTTCTTACCCAAATAACTATGAGAGCACTTCTAGATAGCTATTTTCAACATATCAGATTTCAAGGCTTTGCATGTTTATATTTTCAACATTCTGGTCCATTTCGAGATTTTATTTATTTTTTTCTAACCCTTATCTTTTTGCAGATTATTTTAAAACTTTGATGATTAAAAAAAATTAAAATACCAAAAATAAATACATGGATGTGAAGAATGAACTTCAATATTTCATTCGAAACAATTTTGATCCCATTCTGAAGCAATTTCAAATTTATAAAAATTAGTTAAAGTTGTTATATGAGAGTTTTATAATTTTGAATTTTACATAATTTCGCATTGCGAAGGCAAATCAAATTTCAAGGCTTTGCATATTATTTTAAATTTCGGTGATTAAAATAAAAATAAAATTAAAATTAAAATGCCAAAAATAAATACATGGGTATGAAGAATGAGCTTCAATATTTCATTCGAAACAATTTCGATTCCATTCCACAACCATTTTGAATTTATAAAAAATATTTAAAGTTTCTGTTATATGAGAGTTTTATAATTTTGAATTTTACATAATTTTGCATTTTGAAGGTAAATCAGATTTCAAGGCTTTGCATATTTTTATTTTTAGCATTCTGGTCCATTTTTAGATTTTATTTTTATTTTTCTAATCCTTATTTTTTGAATATTATTTTAAAACTTTGGCGATTAAAAAAAAAAAAAAAAATTAAAATGTCAAAAATAAATACATGGGTGTGAAGAATGATCTTCAATATTTCATTCGAAACAATTTTGATCCCATTTCGAAGCCATTTTAAATTTATAAAAAATATTTAAAGTTGCTGTTTTATGAGAGTTTTATGATTTCAGATTTTACATAATTTCATATTTCAAAGGTAAATTAGATTTCAAAGCTTTGCATGTTTATATTTTTAAAATTCTAGTCCATTTCCAGATTTTATTTTTATTTTTCTACCCTTCTCTTTTGTAGATTATTTTAAAACATTGACAGTTTAAAAATAAAAATAAAAATAAAATACAAAAAATAAATACATGGACGTGAAGAATGAGCTTCCATTTTTCATTCAAAAAATTTTTGATCCCATTTCGAAGCCATTTTAAATTTATAAAAAATATTCAAAGTTGTTATATGAGAGTTTGATAATTTTGGATTTTACATAATTTCACATTTCAAAGGCAAATCAGATTTCAAGGCTTTGCATGTTTATATTTTCAACATTCTGGTCCGTTTCTAGATTTTATTTTTATTTTTCTAATTCTTCTCTTTTGCAGATTATTTTAAAACTTTGGCGATTAAAAAAAAAATTAAAATGCCAAAAATAAATACATGGGTGTAAAGAATGAGGTTCAATATATTTTTTTTGGTAAATAAAAGTCTTCATTAATTACCGGGTTTTGCAGGTTAACCCAAAACCTATTACAATATCCAACCTTCTGCTGAGATTGTAGATCCTAGTCATCCTCAAAACTTTCTTACCAAAAATTGTGTTGAAATCCCCTACAACACCTTACTAACAAAGCACACTCATACCTAAACATAACTGTAAACATTACTTACATTGACAGGAATTGAAGTTTGGAACTTTGCACTTGTGAAACCTGTTGCTTGCCCATTTCCTATTCTCTGTCAAAATCTTCCAAGGCTTACACCTTGTTACCTTCATTTCCAATTTGGTATGATTTAGAGGGAAACCCCATAGTTATTACTAGCTCCATGGAGAAAAAACACCCATTCATCTTTCTCCTTAACAAGCAGGTTTCTTTTCATGACTAATAATTTTTTCCACTTCATGTGGCACACCTTGTGTCCATGTCACCAAAATACCAACATCAACACCTATGTTGGCTAATTTGTCAGCTGACCTGTTGGCATCATGGTACACGTGATGAGCCCTCCTGTTCTATCTTGCCATAAAAAGGATCCTCACTTCATGGATGACTCCCTCGATTCTCCATGGAGGTTTTTTTCCATTGGTTAACAGGTTGATGATGTTCATAGAATCACCTTCAATCATCAAGTTACCTTGAGTTGCTTGGGCTACTTGCAACCCTCTCCAAAGGGCTCTAGCTTCTGCTTCGTTATTAGTTTTGATTCCCAATGGTTCAGCGAAGGCCTTGAACAGATTTCCTTGATGATCCCTGATTATTCCTCCAGCTCCAGCTCTTCCCGGGTTCTCCTTGGATGCACCATCAAAATTTAGTTTAAACCAACCCTAGGGGGGTGGCTCCCAAGAAATCCCATTTTTGGGATTGGGCAAAGGAATGGAAGGTTTGTCCTCAATACCTAAGGCCCAAGCTAATTGTTTTTCTTGGGGAAGAATTGAGTGGTTCTCATCCACTAAGGTGCTAAGGTTTTCTTTCGCAAAGACAATAATCCTGTTGAAGATGGTTTTTGGGTTGTGAATGGTATCCTTAAAGGCTCTATGGTTCCTTTCTAGCCAAATATTCCAGAGAAAATGATGCCAAATTTTTTTCCATAGGTACTTAAGTTTTAGGCTAACAAAGGGTTGAGGCCATTGATGGAACACTTCGGATATAAGAGCAAGCTTAACCCACGAGATCCTAAAGGCTTGGAAAAGTTCATCCAGGATGGATTCCGCTACTAGACACTCCAGAAATAAGTGTTGGGTTGTCTCCCATCCTGCCCTGCACATGTAGCAACGGTTAGCAATAACCATACCTTTGGATAACATATTGTTCATAGTGATGATTTTTCCTTGAATCACCAGCCATGAAAAAAAGGATATTTTAGGAATTAAGCCTTTGATCCAAACCAAACTCGGTTGAAATTATTGACCTTCCACATTGAGAAGCAAATTATAGGTAGACTTAACTATGAAGTCACCACTTTTAGTCTTAGCCCAAACAATGTGATCTTCATCCTCTCCAGAGGGAATAATTTGTTGAGTTAAAATGTTATAAAGCTCTTCAAACTCTACTTCAAAACCCTGTACTCTGATGTGTTTCCACCTATTGATATTTATATCCTACCACATATAATTTGCAACCTTCTTCTCAATATGCTACTCCATATGCTCTTGAATCCTAGCCAAACGAGGATTCTGGGATAACTCCTCAGCTCTCACCCATCGATCTTTCCAAAAGTCTATTGTTTGCCCATTTCCTAGAATCCATCTAAGATATTTCTTGACAAGATCCCTACTCATGAGGATTGCCTTCCAAAAAGTAGACCCCCTGCTTGCTAAGTTGTCATTAAGGAAGTTCACACCTTGGAGGTATTTCCTCCTAACTATGGTAGTCCATTCATTATCGACCTTAGTCAATAACCACCACGCTTGTTTGGCTAACAAAGCTGTATTGAGATGAGCAACTCTCCTCAATCCTAACCCCCCATCAGCTTTCGGTTTGCAAACCTTGTTACAACCTACTAAATGGATCCTTTTATTATCCTGAGTCCCTGACCAGAGAATTTTTTTTGAAGTCTGCTCAATTTTGTGATACACCTTGTCTGGGAGCTCGAAGACCGATAGGAAGTAAACGGGTATACTTTGAATTGAAGCCATAGTTAAAACCGCTTTGCCTGCTTGAGATAACAGATGTCCTTTCCAACTTGCTAGCTTTTTTTGGATCCTCTCCAGAACTATGTTCCGCATTGATCCTTCAGGTTTCCCCGTAAACATGGGAAGACCTAAATGGGAGGCGGGAAGGGATGCAATATGACATTCCATGATCCTTGCTATTCTGTTTTGCCTAGGAATGGGGGTATTGATGAAATAAAGTTTGCTCTTATCAAAATTCACTTTCTGTCCAATCGCTTCTTCATACATTATGATAATATTTTTAATCTTTCTTGCCTCAACCACAGAAGCCAAAGTCAGTAGCAAAGTATCATCAACAAATTGCTGATGTGTCACTGGGGTAGTTAGCGATGTGGCCTTGATACCTGATATGAGTCCAGCAACCACTGCTGCCTTAATGGTTCTTCCCAAGGCCTCAGCTACAAAGATGAACAACATAGGACTTATGGGATCTCCTTGTATTAGACCACATTTGCTTTGAAAAAAACTTGCAGTAGACCCATTAACCAAAACTAAAAAATAAGGCTTAGAAATACACTCTCTTATTAACTTGACCCATTTCATGTTGAAAACAAATTTTAATAAAACTGCCTCTAGGAATTCCCAATTTATCCTGTCATAAGCTTTGTTCATGTCTAACTTTAAAGCCATGACTGATTTTTTGGTCTGAGCGACTGTATGAAGAGCCTCATGAACAATAATAACTCCATATAATATTGATCTTCCTTATACAAAACTTCCTTGACTTGGATTAATGATAACCGGTAGAACTTTCTTCAAACGGTTGGCTAAAACTTTGGACAGAATTTTATAGGATATATTACATAGGCTAACCGGCCTAAAGTCAGCCATAGTCTTGGGGTTGGGGCCTTTAGGGATCAAAGCAATGAAAGTTGAATTGAAACCCCTTGGAATATGATTTGAACTTTGGAACTCCTTGATTGCAACAATAACTTCTGCTCCAACAATATCCCATTTTCATTTGAAACAATTTTGATCCTACTTTGAAGTAATTTTGAATTTATAAAAATATTTAAAGTTGTTATATGAGAGTTTTATAATTTTGGATTTTACATAATTTCATATGTCGAAGGTAAATCAGATTTCAAGGCTTTACATGCTTATATTTTTAGCATTCTGATCCATTTTCAAATTATATTTATATTTTTCTAACCAATCTCTTTTGTAGATTATTTTAAAACTTTGACGATTAAAATAAAATTAAAAAAAATTAAAATACCAAAAATAAATACATGGGTGTAAAGAATGAGCTTCAATATTTCATTCGAAATAATTTTGATCTCATTTCGAAGCCATTTTGAATTTATAAAAATTATTTAAAGTTGTTATATGATTTTTATAATTTTAGATTTTAAGTAATTTCACATTTTGAAGACAAATCCGATTTCAAGGCTTTGCATATTTATATTTTTAAAATTTTTCGTCCATTTTTAGGTTTTATTTTTATTTTTCTAACCTTTCTCTTTTGCAAATTATTTTAAAACTTCAATGATTAAAATAAAAATTAAAAAAAATAAAAATTCAAAAAATAAATACATGGATGTGAAGAATGAGTTTCAATATTTTATTCTATACAATTTTGATTTCATTTCGAAGCCATTTCAAATGTATAAAAATTATTTAAAATTGTTGTTATATGAGAGTTTTATAATTTTGAATTTTACATAATTTCACAATTCGAAGGCAAATCAGATTCCAAGGCATCAAGGTGTTGTAGGTGAGTTGAAGAGGAGAGGGCAATCCTCCAAGGGAGGTCCTAGGTTCGAATATCCACCCTACCAAAAAGTTGAATTGGGTACCCAAAATTCAATTGATAATGTTGGTGCAAGCAGGGCCGGACGTGACTCCCGGGTGACTTTGACAGTGTACAACCCCTTGATCGTGGTCTCTCAGACCAAGGCAACCTCGCAAGGGATTTATTGCTTATATATATATATATATATATATATATATATATATTTCAAGGCTTTGCATGTTTATATTTTTAGCATTCTAGTCCATTTTCAGATTTTATTTTTATTTTTCTAACCCTTCTATTTTGTAGATTATTTTAAAACTTTGACGATTAAAATAAAAATAAAAAAATTTAAAATGTCAAAATAAATACGGGTGTGAAAAATGAGCTTCAATATTTCATTCGAAACAATTCCGATCCCATTTCAAAGCCATTTCAAAATTATAAAAATTATTTAAAGTTATTATATGAGAGTTTTATAATTTCGAATTTTACATAATTTTGTATTTCGAAGACAAATCAGATTTCAAGGCTTTGTATGTTTATATTTTGAGCATTTTGGTCCATTTCTAGATTTTATTTTTATTTTTCTAACCTTTCTCTTTTGTAGATTATTTTAAACTTTGGTAATTAAAATTAAAAAAATTAAAATTAAAATGTCAAGAATCAATACATTGGTCTGAAGAATGAGCTTCAATATTTCATTCGAATCAATTTTGATCCCATTTCAAAGCCATTTTGAATTTATAAAATTTATTTAATTTTTTTTTTTTTTGGCAAAAAACCCTTTACGGGGCCGCCTTGGTCTGAGAGACCACGAACAGGGGGTTCTACACTGTCAAAGTCACCCGAGGGTCGCACCCAGCCCTGCCCGCACCAACATTATCAATTGGATTTTGGGTACCCAATTCAGCTTTTTGGTAGGGTGGAGATTCGAACCTGGGACCTCCCTTGGAGGATTGTCCTCTCCTCTCCAACTCACCTACAACACCTGGGTATTTATTTAAAGTTTTTGTTATATGAGAGTTTTATAATTTTAGATTTTACATAATTTCACATTTCGAAGGTAAATCAAATTTCAAGGCTTTGCATGTTTATATTTTCAACATTCTGGTCCATTTCCAAATTTTATTTTTATTTTTCTAACCCTTCTCTTTTGCATATTATTTTAAAACTTCGACGATTAAAATAAAAATAAAAAATTAAAATGCCAAAAATAAATACATGGGTGTGAAGAATGAGTTTCAATATTTCATTCGAAATAATTTCGATCCCATTTCAAAACCATTTTGAATTTATAAAAAATATTTAAAGTTGTTATATGAGAGTTTTATAATTTTGGATTTTACATAATTTCATATTTCAAAGGTAAATCAGATTTCAAGGCTTTGTATGTTTATATTTTTAGCATTCTAATCCATTTTTAGATTATATTTTTATTTTTCTAACCTATCTCTTTTTCCATATTATTTTAAAACTTCGATGATTAAAATAAAAATAGAAATAAAATTAAAATACCAAAAATAAATATATGGGTGTGAAGAATAAGATTCACTCTTTCATTAGTCTGTTTTGAAATCAAACCCCATTTGCATAGAGTGTGATTTTTATAGAGCCAAAATCATGGTCACCCCTTAGAGGGCATGATTTCAATCCGAGCAAGTTTTGGGGTAAAGAATTGTTCCCAAACCCTTGAATTAAATTTGCATGTTTCATCTAGATCATAATACTATTGTTTACGAAGGAGCTACAAGATGAAAAAAAAATTAGTCGAAATTGATTAGACTTTTTTCACAGGACTGCCCAAACTACCGAACTTGTTTCGGCCATATCTCACTCATCCAAAATCGGATTGAGCTAAAATTTTGAGGGTAGATGCCTAAAAAATCTTAGAATGTCTCCACCAATTTTCATATCATTTGGAGTAACACATATCCTAGCACATCCCTATGTGTGAACAAGATATTTGGCAAGCGGCTATGCGAGGGTTTCATCTGGGTTGAGTGCAAGTAGCTCCAAAGGTTGGTTTTTAGGGCCTTCGGGCCCTAGAGACCAATATTTTTGTGGTTTATGCTCAATATTTTAGCAGAAAATGTTGTAGGGGATACAATATGGGTTAGAAATTTGTCTTTCAACAGATCATACTGTGAACTTGAGTGACAACGGCTTCCAATTTGCTGCACAAAAGAAAAGTGAAAACCATACCTTTCCACGGTGTCTAGGGCAAGGATTAAAGAGATCACGAAACAAGTTTCAAGTAGTTTATCAAAAAATGGCTCATATCTCAAGTGAATCTAGTGCTAAGGTGCACCCACAAAATAATTCTACTGTGAAAATCCTTATCAAGGGTAAGAATTTCGAAGACTCAGTCCTAAAAATGAATTTTAGGGTTGCCCTTCGTGGTGGACAGCCTCAGCCCAATGCTAATATCAATATTAGGGCTTCCCATAAACCAATAAGAATGCCTAAGATTGATCCTAGGAAAACAGAGTCAGGATGTCTTAAAGCAGTTGATGGAACTCCTATTGTTAAGCTTGATATGGGTAACATTCATACTGGCATTGAAGATTTAGAAAAAAGAGGACTAATTTATCGGTTCAGGGTTTTCGTCCGAGGCTATTTGCTTTCAAAGTTTGGGCTATAAAAATCTGGAAAACTAAAGGTGAGTTACAAATTTCTATTTATCCAAATGGTTATTTTCTTGTTTTATTTGCTAATAATGAAGATAGAGAGAAAACTTTTCAAGGGGGTCCTTGGTTTTTCGAAAGGGTAGGGCCTTTCATGAAGCCCTAACATACTAATTTTAAAGCCGAAGAAGAGATGCCTTCTATAGCTCCCGTGTGGGTTAGACTCTTTGGCCTTCCTATTAAATTTTGGAATCCTATTTTTTTTCTTCAATTGAAAACTCTTTAGGAACTTTTATGATGATTGTTGATTGTACTCAAAATTTTGAACATATTATTTATGCTCAAATTTGTGTTTTAATGGATTTTGAAAAACCCCTACCTAAAAATATCACATTACAATTTGGGGAAGACACTTGGGAGCAAGTAGTGGACTATGAGAACATTCCTTTTCGTTGTAGAATTTGCCATGAATATGGTCATTTAGCCAGTGCTTTCCCAAATAAAATTCCTGATCAAAATAAAGAAGATATAAACTCAACAGGTTTCCAAATACCTAAGAAGAAGAACACTATAAAAAAACCAGTTATGAAAATCAAAGTCATCTGCTAATATGTTTGAAATCCTTTCCACAAATGATGTCCCAAGTGAGGAAGAGGAAATAATGGAAACATAAATCTTAGAAACATAATTTAAATATGAAGAGAAGAACTCAAAGACAAACCAACAATTCAAAGGTTTTCAACAGAAAAAAAAGGAGAAAATTTACAAATGAAAAATAATATTTCAAATGTCCAAACTTCAAATAATGCAGGTCCCAATATAGACTCCGTTGAACCATCTAGTAAAATTTTGGCTGTGTACGAGCATTCTTTAAGGTTAGAAGCCATCTCAGATTCAATTGGAATAAGTCAAGAAGTAGGAAAAAAAATTGAAGATGGATTCTAATCAAAAAGTAGGTCGCAAGACCAATCAATATCATATGGTAAAAGAAAGTGAAAAGCTTGTAGAGGAAGGTAAGATTAATGCCCTTCCCAACTTTTTTAGCCCTGGTATTAATGAATATCATCACTTGGAATATTAGAGGACTCAAAGGGAGTCTTTCAAAACAAAATGAAATTAGAAGAATGATTTAGATAAATCATCCACATCTTGTTTTCCTTCAAGAAATAAAGATTTCAATGGAGGATATGGACTTAATTGCCAGTAAAATTTGGCCATCTAGGAAAGTGGTTTCCCTCAGTTCCCAAGGGACTTCGGGTGGCATTGTTTGTCTTTGGGACCCAAAAGAGGTAGTTATTCACCATATGGTTGGCAGTTGGGGTTTGTTGGCTATAGCTATTCAAAGTAGATATTCCAACCAGATTATGCTCTGCATTACTGTTTATACTCCGACTTCTTTGGAGGAAAAAAGAAGATAGTGGAAGGATATTACTCATATTATCTCTCATTTTCCTAAAGCTTGGATCTTGATTAGAAGATATTTCAATACCATCCTCTCTCTGGATGAGAAAAGGGAGGGAAATAGAAATTTAGACAAAAGCACTGACCTCATGAGCGAATATATTGCAAACCTCCATCTTGTGGATATCCAACCAGATAATGTCCTTATGACTTTGTCTAACAGAAGGTAAGGCTTAGCTTGTATAATGGAGATATTGGATAGGTTTTTGCTCTTTGAAAATTTCTTACTCCATGGTCACATTCTTAAAGTGAAGACTCTTAATAATGTTGGTTCGGATCATTGGCCAGTCATGGTGGAAATGTGGAAAACCAATGTGAGTTTCTCTCCTTTTTGTTTTTAATTAATGTGGCTTAGAGACATTTCCTTCAAATCTCGTGTGCAACAATGGTGGAAGGAAGGTAAACCTAGGCATGAGACTATGTTCTGTTTTGCCAAAAGACTGCAATACATTAAATCCAAAATCAAGACTTGGAACTGGAAATAGTTTGGGGATGTTCATAAAAAAACATGAAGTTATTGCTCATATTGAAAATTTGAATAAGAAAATCCGTTTATATGGCCTCACGAGAGAAGAGAAGTGCAGATGAAATTAAACTCACAACTCAGTTAGAGGAATGGGAAAAAAGAGAAGAAATCTTATGGAAGCAAAAATTTAGAATTCAATGGCTCAAAGAAGGAGATCAAAACACAAATTTCTTCCACAAATCTCTTCTAGCTCGAATATCTCACAACTTTATTTCTTCCTTAAAATCAGATTCTGGAGATGTTGTTTATACTTGGGATGGCATGAACTCTATTGTTGTTGATTACTTTTCCAATCTTTTTGTTGCTACTCCTCTTGACTCAACTTCACAACAAAATGTTCTTCAAGAAATCCCTTCTCTTATCACTTCTAAGGATAACTCTATTTTGACTACTCCTATTACTATCAATGAGCTTCAAAAAGTAGTTTTTAAAATGCAAAAGGGAAAACCACAGGTCCTGATGGTTTTCCCATTGAGTTCTACCAAGAGTTCTAGGATATCCTTCATGTTGATTTATTAGAGGTGGTGGAAGAAGCAAGGAAATCCAAATAAATTTTGAAGGTTATCAATAAAACTTATATTACTCTTGTTCCAAAATCTCAAGAGGTTTATCATATCTCAGCTTTTAGACCTATTGCTTTATGTAATGTTCTTATCAAAATCATAACTAAAATCATGGCAGAAAGGTTGAAGCCTCTTTTGCATAAGATTATTTCCCTAGAGCAAGGGAGTTATGTGGAAGGACATTAAATAGTAGATGAGATAGTTCTTACTTAGGAAGCCATCCATTACATGGATATGCAAACTTCTCCTTCCATGTTCATTCGGTTAGACTTATCCAAAGCTTATGATAGAGTGGATTGGCACTTCCTTATCAAAGTTTTGAGGCAATTTGGTTTTTCTTAGGATTGGATGGATTGGATTATGGGATGTATCTCTTCAGTTTCCTACTTAGTTCTTATCAATGGCAGGCCTTCTCAATATTTCCCAGCTTCTAGAGGTATTAGGCAATGTGACCCGTTATCCCCTTATTTATTCATCATTCTTGTTGAATGCTTGGATAGGACTATAACCAAAAAGAGGGAAAATCAAACACTTGAGGGAGTTACCATTGCTCATGGAGCTAGACCTATCTCTCATCTTCAATTTATGGATGACTCTACTCTTTTAGGTAAAGCTACAATTAAGGAAGATTCTAATATTAAGCAAATCATTAGCTATTTTTCTAAGGCTACTGGGCAGTTGATCAATGAAGACAAATCTAAAGTTATTTTTTTCACTGCTCTGCTAGATAGGAATCCATGGTCTTGGATAAATTAAGATATAAGAATACCTCTCTTCCAATCACTTATTTAGGTATTCCCATAAATATTTAAAGGCAAAAAAATAAATATTGGAATTAGTTGTTGGACAAAGTCAAGAAGAAAATTGGAAAGTGGACCAACAAGTGGCTTTCTTTTGGGGGTAGAATCACCTTGGTAAAATCAGTCCTTCAAGCTATTCCTATTTATGTTTAATCCATTTTGAATATCCCAAAGGTTGTTCTTCAAAAATTGGATCAAATCAGTCATCGTTTCCTTTGGAGTGGTACTAAGGAGAAAAGAAAATGGGCCTTGGTGAAATGGGATACTTTATGTCTTCCTAAGAGTGAAGGGGGGTTAGGATTCTGGTCTTCAATTAATAATAACAAAGCTTTAGCAATAGGTATAAAAGCTGAGATATGATCAACCTCCTTAGTAATGATTTTGAGAAGAACATTACATAAAGAAATAGGGTGCTTACTGGCCTAAGGTGATGTTCTTTAATTGGCTTTTATTGCATCGTAGGGTGCTTATTGGTGAGAAACTTATGAAGCATGGTTTTTATGGCCCTTTTAGATGTGAAATGTGTGAAGAGAATGTAGAAAATATCAACCATATTTTTATTGAGTGCACTTTAGCCTTTGAGCTATGGAGGAGAATGGCCACTTTACTTGGCTTACAGTGGTCCAATTTTTTTACTTTTGAAAAGCTTTGGAGGGATTGGCCTAATCAAGAGGGTGTTGATCATTTTATTACGCAGTTAGTTTGGATGGGTTCTACCATTCTTCTTTGCAATATTTGGAATGAAAGGAACAACCAAATTTTTAATCAATATAGGAAGGATATTAACTATATTTGGCAAAAGACCATAGCCAACTTAGTTGAATCAGTCCATCAACTCCTTAATCACCCCCAAAACTCCCACCAAAGATGGGATCAAGTGATGCAAATATTGAAGATTAAATCTTATAAGGGCAACCAACTTAAAGGGAATATGAGTATTAGTAAGATGGATAGGACTAAAAATTGGCAACCTCCTCCTAAGGATTTTGGAAAAGCCAATACTGATGGAGCCTCTAAAGGGAACCCTGGAAAAGCCAATGTGGGAGAAATTGGTAGACTTTCAGATGGCTCCCTAGTTTTTACTTTTGCTGAGAATTTGGGTATTCTTTCCAATACCTTGCTGAGGGGTATGGTATCCTCAGAGGCCTTTAGGAGGCTACTACGGTTGGATGGGAAAAGGTGTTAGTTGAGTCTGACTCTCGACTTATGATTAATCTCTTGAAGACTCCTTCTAAGAATCATAAGGTGGATTAAAGAATAAAAAGAATTATTGAGAAGATTTAGTTAATCCAGATGGGATTTTTGAAAGTTGATTACAATCATGTAGTCAAAGATCAAAACAAGAGTGGTGATGCTTTAGCTAATTGGAATTTGGACAAAACTGATCTTACTTGTTATGGCCACCCTCCTATATGGTGGGCTTCTCAAATTAGGGAAGCTCTTCTTTCTATCATTTTTTTGGATGGCTCCAGTTCTGAAGGTACCTAGTTTCTTCTTGTTTTTTTTTTTCTGCTTCTCTTTGGTTCATTCAATTTTTTTAAGTTCCCTAGATCATTCTTTTCTTTATTTTGTTTCCTCTGTTGATTCTTGCCTTAATAGTCTTCTGGTCTAGATAGGTCATTGTTTTGTTCAATTTTTTTTTCTTTTTTCTTTTTTTTTTGTTTAGTTTTTTAAGGTGGGTGGGTTCTTTAGTTTTGTTTTGTTTTTGGGTTCTTTGTGTTGTTTTTTGTTGTTCTTGTGTTTTTGTTGTTTTGTTTTGTTTTGTTTTTTTGTTTTTTTGTTTTTTTATGTTTTTTGTTATTGTTCTTGTGTTTTTTTCGTTCTTGTTCTTGGGTTTCTCTTTGTTTGTGTTATTTCGTGTTTTTATATGTGAGTGTTTTCTATGTTTTTTATTTTTTATTTTTATTTTTATTTTATTTTTTTTAATTTTTTAGGTTTTGGTTGTGTTTATTTTTTATGTTTTTTTTGGTTGTCTTTGTAGTGTTTTGTTGTTTTTGTCTTGTTTGTGTTTTGTTATGTGGTTCTTGTGTTTTTATATGTGGTTTGTGTTGTGGTTTCTTTTATCTTATTGTGAATGTTTGGTTGTGCTTTTATTTTTGACACACTCAAAGAACATGTTTTTTATTTTATTTTATTATTTTTGTTGTTATTTACTTATTTTTAAATTGGTTTTGTGTGTTTATTTGCTCCTTGAGTATGTCAAAGGTGGTAGGCCAGGTCCGAGTCCTAGGTGTTTTTGGTGGAATGGATACCCCTACCTCCTTGGGTCTTATCCGAAAGTGGCATCCCTTTTGCGATGTTTTCCATAAAAAAAAAAATCTTTCATTAGAATGAGCTTCAATATTTCATTCAAAATAATTTCGAACCCATTCCGAAACCATTTTGAATTTATAAAATTATTTAATGTTGTTATATAAGAAGTTTATAATTTCATATTTTACATGATTTTGTATTTTGAAAGCAAATCAGATTTCAAGGCTTTGCATGTTTATATTTTCAGCATTTTGATCAATTTCTAGATTTTATTTTTATTTTTCTAACCCTTCTCTTTTGCATATTATTTTAAAACTTTGACGATTAAAAAAATTAAAATGCCAAAAATGAATGCATGGATGTGAAGAATGAGCTTCAATATTTCATTCAAAACAATTTTGATCCCATTTCGAAGCCATTTCAAATTTATAAAAATGAATTAAAGTTGTTATATAATATTTTTATAATTTTAGATTTTACATAATTTTGTAGTTTGAAGGTACATCATATTTGAAGGCTTTGCATATTTATATTTTTAGCATTTTGGTCTATTTCTAGATTTTATTTTTATTTTTTTAACCCTTTTCTTTTGTAGATTATTTTAAAACTTTGATGATTAAAAAAAATTAAAATGCAAAAAATAAATGCATAGTGTGAAGAATGAGATTCAATCTTTCATTTGAAACAATTTCGATCTCATTCCAAAGCCATTTAAAATTTATAAAAATTATTTAAAGTTGATGCTATATGAGAGTTTTATAATTTTGGATTTTATATAATTTTGCATTTTGAAAAAAAATCATATTTCAAGGCTTTGCATGTTTATATTTTCAACATTCTGGTACATTTCCATATTTTATTTTATTTTTTCGTAACTCTTCTCTTTTGTAGATAATTTTAAAACTTTAGTGATTAAAATAAAAATAAAAAAATTAAAATGACAAAAATAAATATATAGGTTTGAAGAATGAGCTTCAATCTTTTATTCAAATAAATTTCAATCCTATTCCGAAGCCATTTAGAATTTATAAAAATTATTTAAAGTTGTTATATGAGAGTTTTATAATTTTAGATTTTACATAATTTCACATTTCGAAGACAAATCAGATTTCAAGGCTTTGCATATTTATATTTTCTACATTCTAGTCAATTTCCAGATTTTATTTTTATTTTTCTTACCCTTCTTTTTTGCAGATTATTTTAAAACTTCAATGACTAAAAAAAATTAAAATACCTAAAATAAATACTTGGGTGTGAAGAAATAGCTTCAATATTTCATTCGAAACAATTTCGATCCCATTATGAAGCCATTTTAAAATTATAAAAAATATTTAAATTTGTTATATAAAAGTTTTATAATTTTAAGTTTTACATAATTTCGCATTTCGAAAGCAAATCAGATTCCAAGGCTTTGCATGTTTATATTTTCAACATTCTGGTCCATTTCAAGATTTTACTCCCGAATGACTAACAATGTAGAACCTCTTGGTTGTGATCTCTTAGACCAAGGTAACCTCGCAAGTGGTTTTTCACTTTATATATATATATATATATATATAAGGCTTTGCATGTTTTTATTTTTAGCATTCTAGTCTATTTTCAGATTTTGTTTTTATTTTTTTGACCCTTCTCTTTTGCAGATTATTTTAAAACTTCGACGATTAAAATTAAAAAATAAAATACCAAAAATAAATACTTGGGTGTGAAGAATGAACTTCAATATTTCATTTGAAAAAATTTTGGTCTTATTTCGAAGCCATTTCAAAATTATAAAAATGATTTAAAGTTGTTATATGAGAGTTTTAAAATTTTGGATTTTACATATTTCACATTTTGAAGGCAAATCATATTTCAAGGCTTTGCATGTTTATATTTTCAGCATTCTGGTCCATTTTTAGATTTTATTTTTATTTTTCTAACACTTCTATTTTTCATATTATTTTGAAACTTTGATGATTAAAATAAAAATAAAAATTGCCAAAAACAAACACATGGGTGTGAAGAATGAGTTTCAATATTTTATTCGAATGCGATCCCATTTTGAAGCCATTTCGAATTTATAAAAAATATTTAAAGTTGTTATATGAGAGTTATAATTTCATATTTTACATAATTTTGCATTTCGAAGGTAAATTAGATTTCAAGACTTTGCATTTTTATATTTTTCAATATTTTGATCCATTTCTTGATTTTATTTTTATTTTTCTAACCTATCTCTTTTGTATATTATTTTAAAACTTCAATGATTAAAATAAATAAATAAAATAAAATGCCAAAAATAAATACATGGATGTGAAGAATGAGCTTCAATATTTTATTAAAATGAGCTTCAATATTTCATTCGAAACAATTTTGATTCCATTCCGAAGCCATTTTGAATTTATAAAAATTATTTAAAGTTGTTATATGAGAGTTTTATAATTTTGGATTTTACATAATTTCACATTTCAAAGGTAAATCAGATTTCAAAGCTTTGCATATTTATATTTTTAGCATTATGGTCCATTTTTAGATTTTATTTTTATTTTTCTAACACTTTTATTTTGCAGATTATTTTAAAACTTCAATGATTAAAATAAAAATTAAAAAAATTTAAATTGCCAAAAATAAACACATGGGTGTGAAGAATGAGCTTTAATATTTCATTTGAAATAATTTTGATCTCATTCCGAAGCCATTTCGAATTTATAAAAATTATTTGAAGTTATTGTTATATGAGAGTTTTATAATTCTAGATTTTACATAATTTCACATTTTAAAAGTTAATCAGATTTCAAGGCTTCACATATTTATATTTTTAGCATCCTGGTCCATTTTCATATTTTAGTTTTATTTTTTTAACTCTTCTCTTTTGTAGATTATTTTTAAAATTCGGTGATTAAATTAAAAATTAAAATTAAAATGCCAAATATAAATATATGGGTGTGAAGAATGATCTTCAATCTTTCATTCGAAATAAAATTATTTAAAGTTATATGAGAGTTATAATTTCGGATTTTATATAATTTTGTATTTCGAAGCTAATTTCAAGGCTTTGCATGTTTATATTTTCAGCATTATGGTCTATTTCCATATTTTATTTTTATTTTTCTAACCTTTTTCTTTTACAAATTATTTTAAAACTTCGACAATTAAAAAAAATAAAATGCCAAAAATAAATACATGGGTGTGAAGAATGAGCTTCAATATTTCATTTGAAACAATTTCAATCTCATTTCAAAGCCATTTCAAATTTATAAAAATTATTTAAAGTTATTATATGAGATTTTTATAATTTCAAATTTTACATAATTTTATATTTTGAAGTAAATCAGATTTCGAGGCTTTATATTTTATATTTTCAGCATTCTGATCTATTTTTAGATTTTATTTTTATTTTTCTAACCCTTCTTTTTTGCAAATTATTTTAAAAATTCGATGATTAAAATAAAAATAATAAAAAAAAATTAAAATGCCAAAAATAAATACCTGGGTGTGAAGAATGAGCATCAATATTTCATTCAAAACAATTTTAATCTCATTTCGAAGCCATTTTAAAATTATAAAAATTATTTAAAGTTGTTATATGAGAGTTTTATTATTTTAAATTTTATATAATTTTATATTTTGAAGGTAAATCAGATTTCAAGGCTTTGCATGTTTATATTTTTAGCATTCTCATCCATTTTTAGATTTTATTTTTGTTTTTCTAACCCTTATCTTTTGCAAATTATTTTAAAACTTTGACAATTAAAATAAAAATAAAAATAAATATTAAAATACCAACAATAAATACTTAGGTGTGAAGAATGAGCTTCAATATTTTATTCCAAATAATTTTGATCCCATAAGCCATTTTGAAATTATAAAAATTATTTAAATTTACTATTATATGAGAGTTTTATAATTTTGAATTTTACTTAATTTCGTATTTTGAAGATAAATCGGATTTCAAGGCTTTGCATATTTATATTTTCAGGATTCTGGTCCATTTTTAAATTTTATTTTTATTTTTATAACCCTTCTATTTTGCAAATCATTTTTTTTTAAGCAAAAAACCCCTTGTGGGGCCGCATTGGTCTGATAGACCATGAATAGGGGGTTCTACACCGTCAAAGTCACCTAGGAGTCATACCTAGCCCTGCCCGCACCAACATTATCAATTGGATTTTGGATACCCAATTCAGCTTTTTTGGTAGGGTGGAGATTTGAACCTAGGACTTCCCTTGGAGGATTGCCGTCTCCTCTCCAACTCACCTACAACACCTGAATTTTTTCCAAATCATTTTAAAACTTCAATGATTAAAAAAAAAAAAAAAAATATGCCAAAAATAAATACATGGGTGTGAAGAATGAGCTTCAATATTTCATTCGAAACAATTTTGATCCCATTTTGAAGCCATTTCGAATTTATAAAAATTATTGAAAGTTGTTATATGAGAGTTATAATTTCGTATTTTACATTATTTTGCATTTCAAAGGTAAATCATATTTTAAGACTTTGTATTTTTATATTTTTCAATATTTTGATCCATTTCCAGATTTTATTTTTATTTTTGTAACCTATCTCTTTTGCAGATTATTTTAAAACTTCAACGATTAAAATAAATAAATAAATAAATAAATAAATAAAATAAAATCCCAAAAATAAATACATGGATGTGAAGAATGAACTTCAATATTTTATTAAAACGAGCTTCAATATTTCATTTGAAATAATTTTGATTTCATTTTGAAGCCATTTTGAATTTATAAAAATTATTTAAAGTTATATGAGAGTTTTATAATTTTGAATTTAACATAATTTCACATTTCAAAAGCAAATTAGATTTCAAATATTTCCATGTTTATATTTTTAGCATTATGGTCCATTTTTAGATTTTATTTTTATTTTTCTAACACTTTTATTTTGCAGATTATTTTAAAATTTTAACAATTAAAATAAAAATAAAAAAAATTAAATTGCCAAAAATAAACACATGGGTGTGAAGAATGAGATTTAATATTTCATTTGAAATAATTTTGATCCCATTTCGAAGCCATTTCAAATTTATAAAATTTATTTAAACTTGTTATATGAGAGTTTTATAATTTTGGATTTTACATAATTTTGCATTTCGAAGGCTAATCAGATTTCAAGGCTAATCAGATTTCAAGGCTTTGTATATTTATTTTTTTAGTATTCTAGTCCATTTTCATATTTTATTTTTATTTTTCTAACTCTTCTCTTTTGTATATTATTTTAAAAATTCGATGATTAAAATAAAAATAAAAATTAAAATGCCAAATATAAATATATGGGTGTGAAGAATGATCTTCAATCTTTCATTCAAAATAAAGTTATCTAAAGTTGTTATATTAGAGTTATAATTTCGAATTTTACATAATTTTGTATTTGGAAGGTAATTTCAAGGTTTTGCATGTTTATATTTTTAGCATTTTGGTCCATTTTTCAGATTTTATTTTTATTTTTCTAACATTTAACAATTAAAAAAATTAAAATGCCAAAAAGAAATATATGGGTGTGAAGAATGAACTCCAGTCTTTCATTCGAAACAATTTCAATCTCATTCCGAAGCCATTTCAAATTTATAAAATTTATTTAAAGTTGTTATATGAGAGTTTTATAATTTTATATTTTACATAATTTTACATTTTGAAGGTAAATCAGATTTTGAGGCTTTACATTTTATATTTTCAGCATTCTAATTTATTTTTAGATTTTATTTTTATTTTTATAATCCTTCTCTTTTATAGATTATTTTAAAAATTCAATGATTAAAATATAAAAAAATAAATAAATTAAAATGCCAAAAATAAATACTTGGGTGTGAAGAATGAGCATTAATATTTTATTTGAAATAATTTTAATTTCATTTCGAAGCTATTTTAAAATTATAAAATCATTTAAAGTTGTTATATGAGAGTTTTATAATTTTAGATTTTACATAATTTTATATTTTGAAGGTAAATCAGATTTCAAGGCTTTGCATGTTTATATTTTCAGCATTCTCATCCATTTTCAGATTTTTTTTTTTGTTTTTCTAACCCTTATATTTTGTAGATTATTTTAAAACTTTGACGATTAAAATAAAAATTAAAAAAAATATTAAAATGCCAACAATAAATACTTGGGTGTGAAGAATGAGCTTCAATATTTTATTTCAAACAATTTTGATCCCATTTCGAAGCCATTTTGAATTTATAAAAATTATTTAAATTTGTTGTTATATGAGAGTTTTATAATTTCAAATTTTATATAATTTCGTATTTTGAAGGTAAATCAGATTTCAAGGCTTTGCATGCTTATATTTTCAGCATTCTGGTCCATTTTCAAATTTTATTTTTATTTTTATAATCCTTCTATTTTGTAAATCATTTTAAAACTTCAATGATTAAAATAAAATAAAAATGCCAAAAATAAATACATGGGTGTGAAGAATGAGCTTCAATATTTCATTTGAAATAATTTTGATCCCATTTTGAAGCCACATCGAATTTATAAAAATTATTCAAAGATACTATTATATAAGAGTTTTATAATTTTGGATTTTATATAATTTTGCATTTTGAAGGTAAATCAAATTTCAGGGCTTCGTATGTTTATATTTTCAGTATTTGGATCAATTTTGAGATTTTATTTTTATTTTTCTAACACTTCTCTTTTGTATATTATTTACTTTGGTGATTAAAATAAAAATTAAAATACCAAAAATAAATGATTGTGTGTGAAGAATAAGCTTCAATATTTCATTCAAAATAATTTCGATCCCATTCTGAAACCATTTCAAATTTTTTAAAATTATTTAAAGTTGTTATATGAGAGTTTTATGATTTAAGATTTTATATAATTTCGAATTTCGAAGGTAAAAAAAATTTCAAAGCTTTGCATGTTTATATTTTTAGTATTTTGGTCCATTTTCAAATTTTATTTTAATTTTTCTAACCCTTCTCTTTTACAGATTATTTTAAAACTTTGACAATTTTTTTTGTAAGCAAAAAATCTCTTGCGTGGTCACCTTGATCTGAGAAACCATGACCAGATGGTTCTACACCATCAAAGTCACCTAGGAGTCGCGCCCGATCCTTCCTGCACCAACATTATCAATTGGATTTTGGATACCCAATACAACTTTTTGGTAGGGTGGAGATTCAAACCTAAGACCTTCTTTGGAGGATTGTCCTCTCCTCTCCAATTCACCTACAATACCTGGGTATACTTTTGTGATTAAAAAAAATTAAAATGCTAAAAATAAATACATAGGTGTGAAGAATGAGCTTCAATATTTTATTCAAAATAATTTCGATCCTATTCCGAAGCCATTTTGAATTTATAAAAATTATTTAAAGTTATTATTATATGAGAGTTTTATAATTTTATATTTTACATAATTTCGCATTTTGAAAGTAAATCAAATTTGAAGACTTTGCATGTTTATATTTTCAATATTCTAGTCCATTTCTAGATTTTTTTTCTAACCCTTCTCTTTTGTAGATTATTTTAAAACTTCAACAATAAAAATAAAAATAAAATAAAATAAAATAAAATATCAAAAATAAATACGTGGGTGTGAAGAATGAGCATCAATATTTTATTCAAAATAATTTTGATCCTATTTTGAAGCCATTTCGAATTTATAAAAATTATTTAAAGTTGTTATATGAGAGTTTTATAATTTTAAATTTTACATAATTTTGCATTTCAAAGGTAAATCAGATTTCAAGGCTTTGCATATTTATATTTTCAACATTCTGGTATATTTTCATATTTTGTTTTTATTTTTCTAACCCTTCTCTTTTGCAGATTATTTTAAAATTTCAACGATTTAAATAAAAATAAAAATGCAAAAAATAAATACATGGGTGTGAAGAATGAGCTTCAATATTTCATTCAAAATAATTTCAATCTCATTCCAAAGCCATTTTGAATTTACAAAAAATATTTAAAGTTGTTATGTGAGAGTTTTATAATTTTGAATTTTACATAATTTCGCATTTCGAAGGCAAATCAGATTTCAAAGCTTTGTATGTTTATATTTTCATAATTCTGGTTCATTTCTATATTTTATTTTTATTTTTCTAACCCCTCTTTTAAGATTATTTTAAAACTTTGGTAATTAAAATAAAAATAAAAAATTAAAATGCTAAAAATAAATACATGGGTGTAAAGAATGAGCTTCAATCATTCATTCGAAACAATTTTGATCACATTTCGAAGTCATTTCGAATTTTTAAAATTTATTTAAAGTTGCAAGGCTTTAGAATGAGATCAAAATTGTTTCGAATGAAATATTGAAGCTCATTCTTCACACCCATGTATTTATTTTTGGTATTTTAATTTTTAATTTTTATTTTATTCACCAAAGTTTTAAAATAATCTACAAAAGAAAAGGGTTAGAAAAATAAAAATAATATATAAAAATAGATGAGAATACTAAAAATATAAACATGCAAAGCCTTGAAATCTGATTTACCTTCGAAATGCGAAATTATGTAAAATCTAAAATTATAAAACTCTCATATAATAACTTTAAATAATTTTTATAAATTCAAAATGGCTTCAAATTGGGATTGAAATTATTTCGAATGAAATATTGAAGCTCATTATTCACACCCATGTATTTATTTTTGGCATTTTTATTTTTAATTTTAATTTTTATTTTTGAAGTTTTAAAATAATCTTCAAAAGAGGGGTTAGAAAAATAAAAATAAAATATGGAAATGAACCAAAATTATGAAAATATAAACATGCAAAGCCTTGAAATCTGATTTGCCTTCGACATGTGAAATTATTGCAAATCTAAAATTATAAAACTGTCATATAACAACTTTAGATAATTTTTATAAATTTAAAATGGCTTTGATCCTTTGAAATGGGATACAAATTATTTCGAATGAAATATTGAAGCTCATTCTTCACACCCATATATTTATTTTTAGTATTTTAAGTTTTTTTTTATATTTTAAATTATCAAAATTTTAAAATAATCTGCAAAAGAGAAGGGTTAGAAAAATAATTTTTTTTTTTGAAAATAGATTAGAATGTTGAAAATATAAATATGCAAAGCCTTGAAATTTGATTTACCTTTGAAATACGAAATCATATAAAATCCAAAATTATAAAACTCTTATATAACAACTTTAAATAATTTTTATAAATTCGAAATGTCTTCTAAATGGGATCAAAATTGTTTCGAATGAAATATTAAAGCTCATTCTAATAAACTATTTAAGGTCATTCTTCACACCCATGTATTTATTTTTGATATTTTAATTTTGTTTTTTAATTTTTATTTTAATTGTCAAAGTTTTAAAATAATTTGAAAAAGGAGGATATCATGGATTAATAAATTTTAATATGAATGTAATAACCTGAATCATGGCAACTCGGATAGATGAGCGACTAGCGAACTAGGGTTTCTTGAGCTAAGGAAAAACTAGGGCATCAGTTGGGTAGCCGAAGAGATTTTTGGTTACTATGGATTTGAAGACAAGATTGCTGCCCCAGGAGGGTCCAATGGGGATGCCTCTAGATCCTCTTCTAGAGAGACATAGTTCTTATGCAGATCTATTAAAGGATAAATCTCCATCAACGACGGAAGAGGCATAAAAAACTGCATTAAAAATGCTCTTTACGGCTGCTGGAAATAGATCAACATCTCAACGAGTTAATGGATGCTTGCCACAGTCAGAATCAAGGCCAAAGATTGTCATTGAGCAAAGGATGGTTGAAAAAATAGTTTTATACAGAGCCAATCATAATTTGATTTATAAATTCATGGGTATTTGCCCTACCCTGAGTTTTTTGCATTCCTGGATCTGGAAAAATTGGGAGCCTCTTGGTGAGTACTCTTTATGGTTTATTAGCAATGAATATTTTATTGTTAGTTTTTATTCACTAGCTGATAGAAATAGGGCTTTCAAATCAAAAAAGAGGAATCATGGTCTGACAGGATTATTTGTTCAGCCCTGGAGAGTGGGATTTGATCCTCAAATTAAACCCATTGCTATCATAGTTTGGATCCGGTTGTATGCACTTCCAATGGAGTTTTGGAGTGAGCAGGTTTTGGAAATTATCGATAATTCCCTTGGAAGATATTTGGGTGTTTCCAAAGACACAATAGAAGGAAACACAGCTGTTTATGCAAGATTATATGTGGAGATGGATCTTAGCCAACCTCTATCGACAGAGGTGGAACTTGAACTTACAGGACTATCTTGGATTCAATAGCTAGATTATGAGGCATTGCCCTTTAGATGCAGAGTTTGCCAAAAATATGGGCATTTGGCCCGATCTTGCCCAAATAATATGAATACAAAAATGAAGGCTCCTCTAGGAATGTCAAATATTCCTAAGGAGGGTAAGTCAACAATAAATAAAAAACCAACCAATATTTCTCAAGGTAAAGAAGCACAAAGAGATGGTTTTGAACAACCCAAAAGAAGGAGAAGACAAAAGAAAAAATATGGTAAAGAGAAAACCCAAATCAAGCCCTCCAATAGGTATGAGATATTTAAGACACTAATGGACCAAGAAGAACAATTCATGGAAGGAGTAGATGAGAATAATGAAAATAATAACATCCATGTTCAAGCTCCTCTTTTATCTCCCCCCGTCATAGAGCGAGTAATTGAGTACGGTGAGTTACCGCAATCGAGAGTGCAGGGGCATTGATAGTGCATAACCAAGAGCAACCAATAATTAAGGATGTCGGCATGGGAATAGCAGAAAAAAATAGAGAAAGGCTAACTTTAGGGATAACTCAGGCAGAAAAGAGATAAAAAAATAACAACTCTCAAGGAGTGGGTAGAAAATCAAATAAGGAATTGCTAGCAGTTCAAGGAGACAAACTGATCACTTGAGGATCGGTGAGGACAATAGATTCTTACTGCTCTCAAGGTAACCAATGATTATACAATCATGGAATGTTAGGGGTTTAAACAGTAGAACCATCAATCTGTTGTTCGAAGACTCTTAGAAAATTGTAAAACAAATTTTTTGCTTATCTAGGAGACAAAAATGTTGTTAGATCTTATATGTAAAACAGTTAACAGAGTTTGGAGGGGTGCTGGTCATATGGAAGTGGCTGCCCAAGGTGCCTCAAGGGGGATAGCTACTCTTTGGAACTCTCTTGAATGGACTGCAATAGAACATATAGCTTGGAGGGGTGTTCTCACATCACATTTTAGAAATAATGTCACAATTGAACATATTTTAATCACCAATTTTTATGGGGATCAAAACCTAGATGGTCAGATGCATCAATGGAAAGCTATGCATAACATGAGGGTCTCAAATGAAGATTTAGACTGGATTATTGTTGGGCATTTTAATGCTAAATTATCCTCTAGAGATCAGGAAGGGGGAACCCCAATTTTGGATCCAGGGGATCGACTTATGATTGCCCAAGTCCAGGCATTACACTTGGTGGATATTAAATACCCTGGAACCAACTTTACTTGGACTAATAAGAGGAGGGAGGCACATACCAAGAATGTGAAGTTAGACCATTTTTTGGTTTCAAAGGAGGCATTTGTAAAATGGAATATAAAATTTCAGATTTTTGAGGGTCCAGTTTCAGATCACTTTCCCATTTTGTTGGAAGGAGGGATCAAGACAATGCAACAGCACAAACAATTTAAATTTGAAAACTTTTGGTTACAAAAAGAGGAACTTCGAAAGAAAATTCCACAGTGGTGGGAAGGTCGCCCAACATATGGGACGACAATGTTTAGATTCCACAAACAACTTCATTATGTCAAAGATCAACTGAAACAATGGAGGCGAGCTAACAATACAGACTTCCAGGTCCATAGAGCTCCATTGGTGGCCAGATGGGATGAGGTTCAAAAACACTTTAGGGAAGGAACAATTACAAAGCAGCTCAAAGAAGAGGATAATGCTTTGTGTAAAGCGGTTGACGACATTAACAACCAAGAGGAGACATACTGGAAACAGAGAGCAAGAACCACTTGGTTATTAGAAGGTGATAAAAATACCAATTTTTTCCATCGACTGCTTGTGCTAGGAGACAGATGAACAACATGGAAGCTCTTCAAGATGAGAATGAACACTCCTTTGATACACTTCTAGGTATGCATTTACATTCAATGGAGTATTTCTCTAAACTATTTAAAGAAAGTATGGTGTAAGATGAAAAGGCTCAAAAAGATGTTATTGATGTCATACCCTCTGTTATCTCGAAAGAAGAAAATCAAACCCTACTTAAACCCATTGATGGAGAGGAACTGAAGAATGTAGTATTTGAAATGAGCACCAAAAAAACCCTAGGTCCAGATGGCTTTCCAATTGATTTTTTTAGGTTTTTTGGCATAACTTGGAGGAGGATGTAATGGCTATTATAGAGAAGTCCAAAGGTAGTAAAATAATGCTTAAAGCATTAAATCATACTTTCATTACCTTAATTCCAAAAGGGGAGGAGGGGGTACATATTTTAGATTATAGACCTATTGCCTTATGCAATGTCATATATAAAATAATCACAAAGGTAATGGTTGAGCGGTTAAAACCTCTTCTACATAAAATTATCTCTTCAAAGCAAGGGGGTTTTGTAGAGGGTAGGCAGATCTTGGATGGTGTGGTTCTAGCTCAGGACGCAATCCATTCAATGCAAACATCTGGTAATAAAGGAATGTTCATAAAATTAGATATGTCAAAGGCTTATGATAGGGTGGAGTGGAGCTTCTTTTCAAAGATGATGGCAGCCTTTGGTTTCTCTCGAGATTGGATAGAATGGGTCATGAGTTGTGTTTCTACTCTGACATACTCATTGTTAATCAAGGGTCTTCCCTCGCAATCATTTGGAGCCACTCGAGGCCTTCGTCAAGGAGATCGTTGCTCTCCCTATATTTTTCTCATATTGGCTGAAGGATTGGGTAGACTTATCTTGAGGAGAAGACAACAAGGTTTGCTAACAGGTATCAAGGTGGGTGAGGAAGTTTTGACTCACCTACAGTTTGTGGATGACACAGGATTGGTGGGAGTGGCCAGCTTTAGGGAAGCAAGAATTATTAGAGATACACTTAATGTCTACCTTAGGGCTACAAACCAAGTCATCAATGATAAAAAATCCAAAGTGGTATTTTTCAATCTTGATCAAAGGCTTCAGGATAGAATTTTAGAGATCTTGGGATTCACAAGGACTTATCTCCCAGTGGTATACTTGGGGGTCCCTTTGCATTTTAAAAAACTAAAAATAGATATCTAGAGAAATATTTTGTATTGTATCAAGAAAATAATTAATCATTGGTCTCACAAATGGTTAAGCTATGGGGGTAGATTAACCTTTTTACAGTCATTCATTCAGGCCATGCCAATTTATAAATTTTCTATCCTTGTTGCCCCACATACCATATGGAAAGAGTTGGACAAGATGGCTAGAAAATTTTTATGGGAAGGAGTAACATGAGAGAGAAAATGGGCCTTAGTAGGTTGGGATAAAGTAAGCCAACCCAAGGTAAAAGGAGGTTTGGGACTGAGAATATCAAAGTTAAATAATAAAGCTTTGGCTGGAAAGCTTTACTGGAGGTTGATTTCCCAACCAACTTCCTTATTCAGTAGAATACTAACTAGTAAATATTTGGGACATGTTAAACCAAATGAGGTGGGTTGTTTCCCTTTGGATGGTAATGGATCCTTAGTGTGGCAGGCTCTCAAGTTAGGATCTTAGGTAGTAAAAGATCGATTATTTTGAAAAGTTGGGAGAGAGGAGAAGGCACGATTTTGGACAGATTCATGGGATCAATACCCACCTATCATTATTGAATTTATTGAATTACAACCAATAAAAATATCCATAGAAACCAAGGGATGGGTCCAAATTGAAAGTTATTTCACCACTATTCAGTTGGGGGATTATAATTTTAAGCAGTTTAAGAAGTTGGATGAGTGGCCAATTTCAATCCCTCCGAATTTGGCACCCATCATGACTAAAATATTGATTGAAAGATTTATCACAAGTAGAGACGAGGAGGATGAATTAGCTTAGGGCTATGGGAGCCTTGGTGTCTACACAGTGAAGGACGGATATGATAAGATCCTTCTAGAGCTTCCCCCTCATACATATCAAGTTGAGGATTGGAGAAAGATTTGGTAGTCCAAGGGTTGGTCGAAAGTAAACTTTTTTTCCTGGTAGTTCATGCATAATGGAATTCTCACTTTTGATAATCTCAGATGTAAAGGAATCATCGATCCATATCAATGTGTCTTATGCTACAAGAGTGAGGAAATAGCTGATCACTTGATGTTTGAGTGCCCATTCATGCGCCAGATTTGGGAGAGTTTTATATTATAAAATTCAAGTTAATGGTGACTTGAATCGGATTAATATCTAGGAAATATGGAAGAGGGTTAGATTTAAATCTAAATATCTTTGTATTGGTTGGGAGCTTGGATTAAACTTTATTTGGTGGCAAGTGTGGTTGGAGAGAAATGCTAAAATTTTTAGAAAATTTTTTTCTTCCTTAGATGGAGTTTGGCAGGTCATTTTGAGCAAATTCACAGAAACTATGGTCGTCTATGCTAAAGAGGAAACTCAGGTTGTTATTGGGGCAATGGAAGAGGAAGTTGAAGTGCAAGAGGGACAGGACAGAGCTAGTTGGAAACTATCGGATAATTGACTAGTGAACATTGTATTAAGGAATGTATAAATAATACACTGTAGGCTTAGATTAGCCCATAACAGATGGAGCTAATAATATGACTTAGGTAGATGTTACAACAACCTAACAACTAACCTAATAATGGAATAACAACTATAATGTAATATACACTAACATCCTCCCTTATTACATTATTTGTGTAATTGAATAACTACTAGCTATGCTAACATCCCTCCATACAACAATATTTGGGTAAAGTATATAACTGCCCCAATACAGTGAAAAAAGAAGAAGAGAAATGAAAGAATGATGGCTCATGCTTTGTCTTCGACTCTGGCTCTAGCTCATGGCTCTGGCTCTGGCTCTAAGCATACCTCTAGAATTGTACCTCTGGGTCTATCTCGGGATCTTCCTATGAAACTACCTCTGGATCATTGCCTCTGGATCTGCCTATAGATCTACCTCTAGAACTTTGTCTCTGGGTCTATCTTTAGGTCTGTCTCTGGGTCATTATCTCTAGGACTGCCACTAGGTCTATCACTGGATTTGCCTTGGGGTCTACCATAGGTTTTACCTTTTTGGTAGAAGCCATACAACATTTCTTTCATCATGGTCCATTGTGTGAAATTTGTCCATCCATAATCTATATGAACCTTGTTGGCCATTTTCACTTTGTACCAACATTTTGAAGAAGAATGATTCGTACATCCACATGAATCACAAGGATGTAATCTCCAACACTTAGCTGCAACATGTCCTGTCTTTCCATAGTGACTGCAACAATGCTTTTTAGGAGATGTAGGAGATTTAGGTTTTACAAACATGGAATTACTGGTACTTGCTTGTCCAGTATAGCCAAGGCCTTCATTCTTTGCCCTGACATCTGGCATTATTGGAGTTTTAATGCCTTGCTCATGTTTACCTAATCTCTCACCATTGAATCCCATTTTATTCATCATTTTAAAACCAAATCCTTTGGTGTGTTTTTCAAAACACCCAATTTCAACATCTTCATCAATGCTTTTAACAATATTGCATTTGTCATTATTGATGAGATTATGGAGCTCTTTTTGAGGAGGTTTAGTTTTTAAGTCACTAGTGTCACAAGCAAAATTTGCTACTAAAATGAGATCACTTGTGCTACAACTGATATCTACCATAGAAGGTATGAGGTCGCTTGTATCACAACAAGCATTGGCCATCATGGGCTCAAGGTCACATGTATCACAACAAGCATTCACCACCATGGGTTGAAGATCACTTGTGTCACTACAAGCATCGACCATTAGGGGTTTGACCTCTGATTCTTCACTAATTTCCCTTTTATGTTATGCTTTGTCAAGAGCATAAAATGACATGAATATGCCCATTATAGTACCAATAGGGATTAGAACATTTTTCTGCATGTCTCCACAAGACGCAGAATCATTGATTATGGCATTTACACCACTCCTTAGTGTACGAAATGTGCCATCTTCATAATAATATATCCCTTCCAGGTGTGGGGAAAAATATGGGCCTTTAACTGATTTAACAACATCATCAGTTGGTTTTGGGATAGTTTTCTTCTTTGATCTACCCATTCTTAAGGTGTCGGTCTCTACCGAAAATGCACCTTTTACAATGAATTTTGCAAAAATAATCTGACTAAGGTGTCGAACTCTGTCGAAAATGCACCCTTATAAGTCTTCCCCCTTTGGTTTTGCAAAATTATATCTCCCCTTAGTGCAAGATAGGAGATGGTGGAGAAAAAAAAATTATCCCCCCCTTTTAGTGCAAAAAAAAAATGCAACTATGAAGCCTCAAAAGGCTCTTACAAAGCTTGCCTCGTAGGCATATTAGCACAATGTGTCACCAAAAAAAAAATCCCCCTTGTGTGAAGTACTTCAAACAAACAAGTTGCTATTTATGAAGCCTAAAAAAAAATAGGTTTGGAGGTTTGATGAGTTTCATGCCTTATTGATAGCTTTGACCATGTGAGCAAAAAAATGTGCAATTTCCTGTCTTATAGTCCCCCTTGGAGAAAACAAATGCACTATTTTCTATTTTTAATGCATAAATTTAATTAATTTCAGTATAATTTTATCAATAATAAAATAAGTTTTGTAAAATCACTTTTATAAAAAAAAATGATTTTCAACAAAAACAATATTAAATTATGAAAAAAAACACTAAAAACTAATTAAAAAAATACAAAAAAAATAAAAAATAAAAAATAAAGTTACCTTTAAATTGGAAATAGTAACAATCCCCGCTGGGATTTGATCCCTCATCCACACAGGAGTCAAGCCTTAGCTCGACGCGATCAACCAGTTGGGCTAGGCTTTTTGTCAGGATAGAAGACAAAGGGCCTTCTATTTCATGCTACCCTTTGCTTTGGCAGAGAAAAAAAATGGTTTTGACGTCGTGCCTTGTAAAAGGTATGCCTTTGACGTCGTCGGGAATCGAACTCTCGACCCGCGACAGTAAGCCTTATGACTGGCGCTCCTGCCAATCGGGCTACGCCGCCCGACAGGAAGGGAAGGGAAGATCCTTCCCTTTGTTTCCTTTCGCAACGTGATATGCCAAAAAAAAATTCTTTGGGAATTAATCCCACATCGTCACGACGGGCGATGATGAAGCAGAATAAAAGGGCTAAGAAGCCCTTTTAGCTTCGATTTCCTGCGGGAAATCGAACATCTCATAGTTCTTTTACTGCATCGAGTGGCGCATGGCTTGTCTGCCACACGTCACATCTAGGTGGCGCATGGCCAGTCCACCACGTGTCACTGCATTGTCGATCCAGGTGGAACATGGCCAGTCCACCATGTGTCATCATGTCATCAACCTTGGGTTCTGTGCTCGAGGTCCAGTCAGGTCTAGTCGAGTTAGCCTCAGGTTCCATGCCCGGGGTCTAGTCAGGTCCAGTTAGCCATGTCAATCTGCCTCGAGATTCATGCTCGGGGTTTAGTCTAGTCAGTCAGTCTCATCTCAGGATCTATGCCTGGGTCAAACTATGTCCAGTCTGAGTCACCTCAGGAAATGTGTCGAGGTGCTCACAGGTCAGGTGTTCCTCGAGAAACATGCCCAACAAGAATCGAGTCTCCCTGTCTTCGCCCGTCCCGCTCTGATACCATGTTGGATAATTGACTAGTGAACATTGTATTAAGGAATGTATAAATAATACACTGTAGGCTTAGATTAGCCCGTAATAGATGGAGCTAATAATACGACTTAGGTAGATGTTACAACAACCTAACAACTAACCTAATAATGAAATAACAACTATAATGTAATATACACTAACAAAAACCACCCCTAGAAGGTTGGATTAAAATTAATACTGATGGAGCTGCAAAAAACATTTCGAATAGAGCCAGAATTGGAGTGGTTTTTCGGAATCATGTTGGAACAATGCTCTATTGGGAACTGCAAAGCTTGGGAAGAGCCACAAACAATGAAGCAAAAGCCATAGCTATCAAATATGCTTCTATTTGGGCAGTAAAACAGGGCCACAGGAGGATAATAGTTGAATCAGATTCTTAAATAATGGTTGGAGCTCTAGATTGCATGAGAAACTTTGCTTTGAAAGCATGGAGGTTGAGGATTCTTGTCACTCAAATTAAGGAATTATGGAGGAAATTAGATGATGTGATTCCAGTTTATGTGAGTAGAGATTTAAATAAAGTGGCTGACTTCCTGGCTAAGATGGGTGCTGAGAAGGAGGTAGGGGTTCAGTTGCACAGTGACATGGCTATTGAGGATGAGGTGATTAGACAGGGTCTTGAAATGTCCTTAAGCTAATGATCAAAGAAAAAATAAAGGGAGGAAAGGTGTCACGATATTGCGACATGTTGCTTCATCACGGCCAAGGGAGGAAAGGTGTCGTGATTTCACGACATGTTGCACTGTCACAGCCATAAGAGGCCAAGGTTGGAAAGGTGTCACGATATCGTGACATGTTGCTTCGTTGCAGCCAAAGTTGGAAAGGTGTTGCGATATCACGACATGTTGCTTTATCGTGGCCATGGTTGGAAAGGTGTCATGATATTACGACATATTGCTTCGTCGCGACCAAGGTTGGAAAGGTGTCGTGACATTGCGACATGTTGCTTCGTCACGGCCAAGGTTGGAAAGGTGTCGCGACATCGCGACATGTTGCTTCGTCACGGCCAAGGTTGGAAATCGTGGCCAAGGTTAGAAAGGTGTTACGATATCGCGACATGTTGCTTCGTTGCGGCCAAGGGAGGAAAGGTGTCACGATATCGTGACATGTTGCATTGTTGTGGCCAAAG
Source organism: Wollemia nobilis (assembly GCA_028583015.1). Lineage (NCBI taxonomy): Eukaryota > Viridiplantae > Streptophyta > Pinopsida > Araucariales > Araucariaceae > Wollemia > Wollemia nobilis. The sequence continues at coordinate 35,880,656 of JAQPPZ010015824.1, read as the reverse complement.
GAGAAAAAGTGTCGCGATATCGTGACATGTTGCATTGTTGCGGCCAAAGGAGAAAATTGTCGTGATATCACGACATATTGCATCATCAAGGCCAAGAGAGAAAAAGTGTCGCGATATCGTGACATGTTGCATCGTCACGGCCAAAGGAGAAAAAGTGTCATGATATCGTGACATGTTGCATTATTGCGGCCAAAGGAGAAAAAGTGTCACGATATCGCGACATGTTGCATCGTCATGGCCAAAGGAGAAAAAGTATCGTGATTTCGCGAAATGTTGCATCATCATGGCCAAAGGATAAAAAGTGTCGCGATATCGCGACATGTTGCATCGTTGCGGTCGAAAGAGAAAAAGTGTCACGATATCGCGACATGTTGCTTCGTCATGGCCAAAGAAGAAAAAGGTGTCACGATATCATGACATGTTGCAACATCACGATCGAAAGAGAAAAAGTCTCGTGATATCGCGACATGTTTCTTCGTCATGGCCAAAGGAGGAAAAGGTGTCACGATATCGTGACATGTTGCAACGCCGTGGCCCAAGGAGAAAAAGTGTCGCGATATCCGTTGCAGCCAAAGGAGAAAATAATGTCGTGATATCGCGACATGTTGCAACGTCACAGCCATAAGAGGAAAAAGTGTCGCAATATCATGACATGTTGCATTTTCGCGACCAAAGGAGAAAAGTGTCATGATATGGCGACATGTTACATTTTTGTGATGAAAAGAGAAGGAAAAAGTGTCACGATATCGTGACAAGTTGCATCAACAGTCCAAACCGATCCCCCTGGCAACATCTCACATTATGTGAACATTGAATCCTGTTGGATTGTGCCTTATGCCATTGGGGAAGGAGTTTCTCCACTCTTGAATGTCAGATTCGTCGTCTCCCCTGTTAGCTAGTTAATGGTTTAAGAGACTTGGCTCCATTGCAAATCTTCTTTTACTGTTGTAAGCATGTGTTCTCTTTGACTATGGCTGGGAAAAGTCTCTTCCCATCTTGTAAATGATCTTTGTTTTAATACAAGTTTTTTCAATTTTTTTCAAAAAAAAAAAATTTGAAAAAGAGATAGGTTAGAAAAATAAAAAATATAATATGGAAATGGATCAGAATGCTAAAAATATAAACATGCAAAGCCTTAATTTTTTTTTTTTATTGGTAGAAAGGGTGTTGAAAGGTCTCTGAACCTTGTATAAGAGAGATTACAAGAAATCCATATTGACCGAGGTGGTCCAAGAAGAAAGGAATAGAGAGCTGGCAAACCTCCACACTAGGGAAGGTGTCGCAAAATCGTGACCAAAATGGTGATGTCACGAAATCGCGACAAGTTGCGCCATTGAAGCCAAAGGAAGAAAGGAGGTCACGAAATCGTGACAAGAAGCGCCATCGGAGCCGAAGAAGGGAAGAAGTCACGATATGTTGCAAAGTGTTGCGATATCACGACAAGTTGCTAGGTTGGAGCCGGACGAGAAGAAGAGTCGCGAAATCGCGACATGAAAGAAGACCGTGCCCAAGCAAAAAAGGAGTCATGAAATCGCTACAAGAAGTAAGAACGCTGCCGAAGAGAAAGGGTGTCACGAAATTGCGACAAGAATGAATACCGTAGCCGAAATAGAAGATGAGTCGTGAAATCGCGACGAAAGTGGAAGCCTGCTACCAAGAAGAAAATGTGTCGCGATATCGCGACAAAAAGGAAGACCACCGTTGGAGAGAAAAAATGTCGTGATATCACGACAAAATGGAAGACCGCTGTTGGAGGGAAAAAATGTCGTGATATCACGACAGAAAGGAAGACCGCCATTGGAGAGAAAAAATGTCGCGATATCGCGACAAAATGGAAGATCACCGTTGGAGAGAAAAAAGGTCGCGATATTGCGACAGAATGGAAGACCGCCGTTGGAGAGAGAAAAAGTGTCACGATATCGCGACAAAAAGGAAGACCGCCGTTGGAGAGAAAAAATGTCGTGATATCGCGACATGAAACAAGAAAGCGCCTGAAGGCCAAAAGTGTCGCGATATCGCGACAAGTTTGCAAAAAAGCACCCGGAGAGAAAAAGTGTCACGATATCGCGACAGAATGGAAGACCGCCGTTGGAGAGAAAAAATGTCACGATATCGCGACAGAATGGAAGACCGCCGTTGGAGAGAGAAAAAATGTCGCGATATCGTGACAAAAAGGAAGACCACCATTGGAGAGAAAAAGTGTCGCGATATCGCGACAAGTTTGCAAAAAAGCACCCGAAGAGAAAAAGTGTCGCGATATCGCGACAAGTTTGCAAAAAAGCCCCCGGAGAGAAAAAGTGTCACGATATCGCGACAAGTTGGAAGACCACACCAGAAGGAGAGAAAAGTGTCACGATATCGTGACAAGAAGCAACCTCGCGGCCTGAGCAAAAAGGAAATTTCGTGATAACGCAACAAGCTGAGATTTTGCAACCAACTGTGAAAAGTGACGTGAAAACGCTCTAAGATGCCAAAACGCAGCCAAAGGGGAAAAACCCGGAGCCCAGTAACCCACTCACATTGTGCAAACATTGGAACTTGAAGAAGCATTCCTTAGGCCAATTGGGAAGGAATCTCTCCAAACCTGAATGTCTGTTGCGTCAACTCCCTTATTAGCAAGCCGATCCGTAGCCTTTGTTTCCTTCCCGGTATTGATGTTGAATGATTAATTCTGGGTAAATGCCAATTAGTGTCTTGCATTCTTTGAAGATGGAAACAAGGGCCCAGGGAGGCACAGAGGTTCCTTTGAGCCAGTTGATGCAATGCAATGAGTCTCCTTCTATGATGAGTTTATTGATAGTCAAGCCTTCCAATAGAATCAAGCTTTGGAGTAAGGCCCGAGCCTCGGCCATATTGTTAGACTGAATTCCTAAGTTCTGAGCAAAGGCCAAAAATATTTCTCCTTTGTGATTTTTGAGAATTCCACCTCCGCCAACCGCTCCAGGGTTGCCTTTGGCCGCACCATCGAAGTTAAGCTTGTGCCACCCAGAAGGAGGTAAGACCCACTTGATTACAGACCTATCAACAGAAGTGCGAGGTGTTGCAAAAAAATTGAAAAGATTGAAATGATTTGTTAGATCCAATTCAAGTCCAAGAGGGGGGGTTTGGATGATAAGACAAGAGAGGCATTCTCCGCAGCAAGGGCCAAGATTTTGGCAACAACAATCTTCTTATCCGTGGCAAGGTTTTGGAAAATTTTGGCATTTCTCTCGAGCCAAATCTGCCATAGGAAAATGTGAAGGCAAGCTTGCCACATGAATTTGAGTTGACTGCTCTTGAAAGGTCGAGGCCATTGTTGAAAAAGAAGGGGAATGGAATGAGGGAGGGCTACGGAGATGGCAAAAGTGTTGAAAACCTGGTTGAGCACTGCAAGGGAGAAGGGACATTCCAGAAAAACATGCGCAGTAGACTCACAGGCGTTTTTACACAAGATGCACCAATTGGGGATGAGAAGCCCTCTGGTTATCAGATTTTCAATGGTGAGGATTTTGTTTTGGATGGCCAACCAATAGAAGAATTTGACCTTGGGAATGATCTTTGGAACCCAGACCAGATTAGAGAAGTCACTGCCATCACTGGGAGCTTCTTGGCTATAGTAGGTAGATTTAATAGTAAACTACCCTGAATCTTCAAGGTTCCAAACCATGGAGTCTTCTTTATGAGAGCTAGGGATTATGCAGCTCCTCAGTAAGTTTTGTAACCGCCTAAGCGCCTCGGTGATATGTATAGGCCCATTTAGATCCAGGTGTTTCCATTTGGGTCTTGTAATACTTGGGTTAATGAAATGACACACCTTATCTCCAAAGGTGGCTTCGGTCACCGTCTTGAGCACAACAAGATGAGGATCTTGGCTGAGAGGTTTGTCACGGATCCAAGGGTCGTCCTAGAAATGAATGGTCAATCCATTTCCAAGACACCACCTTAAGCCTTCCATGATGATCTTCCTTGTTTTAGTGACACCATTCCAGAAATGAGATCTTCTAGGAAGGTTGTGATCTTCAATAAAGGGAACCTGATGAAGGTACTTAGCTTTGATGATGTCAATCCAAGTGGCTTTTTCATTGATGGTAAGTCTCCAGGATTGCTTGGAAATGAGAGCCATGTTCATCCGCTTGATGTACCTGAAGCCGAGACCTCCATCCTTTTTCTTGGAACAAACCTTGTCCCAGGCAACAAGGGAAAATTTGTTCTTGTTTTCATTTCTCGCCCAAAGGAATCTACGTTGAATTTTCTCAATTCTTTGGCAGATGGAAGCTGGAGCTTTGAAGATAGAAGAAAAAAATAGGAATACTTTGTAGGCAAGCCTGGACCAGAGTGGCTTTGGCTGCCTGACTAAGCAATAAACTTTTCCAGCCTGCAAGTTTCTTGTTGAGACGATCTAGAACAGGGTTCCACATAGCCGAGACCGATTTGCCATGGAAAAGCAGTAATCCAAGATAAGTAGTTGGAAGGCTCCCAATGATACACCCAAGGATCTCAGCAATCCTGTTTTGCTTGTGGATGGGAGTATTGAGGAAGTATAGCTTGCTTTTGTGGTAATTGACTTTCTGGCCAGCCGCCTCTTCATAAGAGTCAAGGATGTTATTAATGATTTTTGCTTTGGGGACAGAAGCATGAGAGGAAAGAATAGTATCATCCACAAACTGTTGATGGGAAATGACATTGGTTGTTGAGGCAGGTTTGATCCCAGAGACGAGTCCACTGTTGCAGGTAGCAGTGAGGGTTCTTCCAAGGGTTTCAGCCAAAATGATGAAGAGGAAGGGTGATAGAGGGTCCCCTTGGTGAATGCCTTTAAAACTTAGAAAAAATCTAGCAGGTGAACCATTGATAAGAACATAGAACCAAGCAGTAGAGATATATTCACGAACCATCTTAACCCATTCTTTGTGAAACCCAAACTTCTCAAGGACCTCAAACAGGAATTTCCATGAAACCCGATCAAAAGCCTTGTTCATGTCGATCTTAAGGAACATACTGGGTTTTTTGTTTTTAGATGCTAAATGAGCCAACTCGTGGACGGTTATCACTCCATCAGCAATGAATCTGCCTTTGACCGAGATGCCTTGGCACTGGTCGATGATGGAGGGAAGGATGTCTTTCAGCCTGTTTGCCATAACTTTGGTGATAATTTTGTAGATGACACTACAGAGACTTATAGGTCTGAAGTCGGAGAGGGAAGCACGATCATTAGACTTGGGAATTAAAACAATGAAGGTGGAATTGGCTTCTCTCGACATATTTTTGGCTCTCTGGAAGAATTTAACCGCAGCAACAACATCAGGGCCCACAATATCCCAAAAGTGTTGAAAAAACCGGGGTGGAAAGCCATCAGGTCCAGGGGCCTTGTCGGGTTCCATTGCAAACAGAGCATCTTTGATCTCCTCTTCAGTGTAGGATTGAAGCAATTTCTCATTATCATCGTTAGACACCATCATTGAAGCAATTTCTCATTTATAAAAATTATTTAATGTTGTTGTTTTATAAGAGTTTTATAATTTCAAATTTTACATAATTTCATATTTTGAAGGTAAATCAAATTTTAAGGCCTTCCCCCGCACAACAAGTTCTCTGCTGCAAAGCCTTAAAATTTGATTTACCTTCAAAATATGAAATTATGTAAAATTTGAAATCATAAAACTCTTATAAAACAACAACATTAAATAATTTTTATAAATTCAAAATGGCTTCAAAATGGGATCGAAATTATTTTGAATGAAATATTGAAGCTCATTCCTCACACCCATGTATTTATTTTTGGCATTTTAATTTTTTAATTTTTTTTTTTTTGATTGGTAGAAAGGGTTTTGAAAGGTCCCTGAACCTTGTACAAGAGAGATTACAATAAATTCAGCATGACCGAGGTGGTCCAAGAAGAAAGGAAAAGAAATTTGGCAAACCTCCACCCTAGGGAAGGTGTCGCGAAATCGCGACCAAAATGGTGATGTCGCGAAATCGCGACAAGAAGCACCGTAGAAGCCGAAGGAAGAAAAGAAGTCGCGAAATCGTGACAAGAATCGCCATCGGAGCCGAAGAAGGGAAAGAGTCGCGATATCGTGACATGTTGCAAAGAGTCGCGATATCGCAAGCAAATTTTTATTTTTATCGCCAAAGTTTTAAAATAATATTGAAAAATGAAAGATTAGAAAAATAAAAATAAAATCTGAAAATGGAACAGAATGCTGAAAATAAAACCACTTGCGGGGTTTCCTTGGTCTGAGAGACCATGACCAGGGGGTTCTACACCATCAAAGTCATTCAAGAGTCGTGCCCGACCCTACCTGCACCAACATTATCATTTGGATTTTGGGTACCCAATTCAACTTTTTGGTAGGGTAGAGATTCAAACCTGGGACCTCCCTTGTAGGATTGCTCTCTTCTCTTTAACTCACCTATAACACCTAGGTGCCTTGAAATCTGATTTGCTTTTGAAATGTGAAATTATGTAAAATTTGAAATTATAAAACTCTTATATAACAACTTTAAATAATTTTTATAAATTTAAAATGGCTTCGAAATGGAATCAAAATTGTTTCAAATGAAGGATTGAAGATAATTCTTCAAACCCATGCATTTATTTTTGGTATTTTATTTATTTATTTATTTTTTATTTTGATTGTTGAAATTTTAAATTAATCTACAAAAAAGAAGGGTTAGAAAAATAAAATAAAGTCTTGAAATGGACCAAAATGTTGAAAATATAAACATGCAAAGCCTTGAAATTTGATTTACCTTCGAAATGCAAAATTATGTAAAATCCAAAATTATAAAACTCTCATATAACAACTTTAAATAATTTTTATAATTTTGAAATGGCTTTGAAATGGGATCAAAATTGTTTCGAATGAAATTTTGAAGCTCATTCTTCACACCCAACTATTTATTTTTGGTATTTGAATTTTTTTTTAAATTGCCGAAGTTTTAAAATAATTTGCAAAAGAGAAGGGTTAAAAAAATAAAAATAAAATCTGAAAATGGACCAGAATGCTGAAAATATAAACATGCAAAGCCTTGAAATCTGATTTACCTTCAAAATGTGAAATTATGTAAAATTTTAAATTATATAACTCTCATATAAAAAATTTAAATAAATTTTAAAATTTTTGAATGGCTTCGAAATGGGATTGAAATTGTTTCGAATGAAATATTGAAGCTCATTCTTCACACCTATATATTTATTTTTGGCATTTTAATTTTTTTTAATTTTTATTTTAATCATCGAAGTTTTAAAATTATCTGCAAAAGAGAAGAGTTAAAAAAAGAAAAATAATACCTGAAAATGGACCAAAATATTGAAAATATAAATATGCAGCCTTAAAATCTGATTTACTTTCAAAGTGCGAAATTATGTAAAATCCAAAATTATAAAACTCTTATTTAACAACTTTAAATAATTTTTATAAATTTGAAATGGCTTCGGAATGAGATCAAAATTGTTTCGAATGAAATATTGAAGCTCATTCTTCACACAATGCATTTACTTTTGGCATTTTAATTTTTATTTTAATCGTCGAAGTTTTAAAATAATTTACAAAATAGAAGGGTTAGTAAAAGAAAAATAATATCTAGAAATGAACCAGAATATTGAAAATATAAACATACAAAGTCTTGAAATTTGATTTGTTTTCAAAATGTAAAATTATTTAAAATTCAAAATTATAGAACTCTTATATAACTTTAAATAATTTTTATAAATTCAAAATGGTTTCATAATGGGATCGAAATTGTTTTGAATTAAATATTGAAGCCCATTCAAATAAAATATTGAAACTCATTATTCACACCCATGTATTTATTTTTGACATTTATTTATTTTAATCGACAAAATTTTAAAATAATTTGTAAAAGAGATATGTTAGAAAAATAAAAATAAAATCTGGAAATGAAGCAAAATGCTAAAAATATAAACATGCAAAACCTTGAAATCCGATTTGCCTTTGAAATGTGAAATTATGTAATATTCAAAATTATAAAACTCTCATATAAAAATTTTAAATAATTTTTATAAATTCAAAATGGGATTAAAATTATTTTGAATGAAATATTGAAGCTCATTCTTCACACCCATGTATTTATTTTTGACATTTTATATTTTCTTATTTTTATTTTAATCATCAAAGTTTTAAAATATCTATAAAATAGAAGGGTTAGAAAAATAAAAATAAAATTTGGAAATTTACCAGAATGTTGAAAATATAAACATGCAAAGCCTTGAAATCTAATTTACCTTCAAAATACGAAATTATGTAAAATCTAAAATTATAAAACTCTCATATAACAACTTTAAATAATTTTTATAAATTTGAAATGGCTTCGGAATGGGATCGAAATTGTTTCAAATGAAATATTGAAGCTCATTTTCACATTCAAATATTTATTTTTGACATTTTAATTTTAATTTTAATTTTTATTTTAATTGTCGAAGTTTTAAAATAATCTATAAAAGAGAAATGTTAGAAAAAAAATCTAAAAATAGACCAAAATGCTGAAAATATAAACATGCAAAGCCTTGAAATATATATATATATATATATATATATATATATATATATATATATATAAATAAAAAATCCCTTGTGAGGTCGTCTTGGTCTGAGAAACCACGACCAGGGGGTTCTACACCGTCAAAGTCACCCGAGAGTCGCGCTCGACCATGCCCGCACCAACATTATCAATTGAATTTTAGGTACCCAATCCAACTTTTTGGTTGGGTGGAGATTCGAACTTGGGACATCCTTTGGAGGATTTCCCTCTCCTCTTCAACTCACCTACATCAAGTTTAAATATTTTTAATAAATTTGAAATGACTTTGGAATGAGATCAAAATTATTTTGAATGAAATATTGAAGCTCATTATTCACATCCATGCATTTGTTTTTGGAATTTTTTTTTATAATCGTCGAAGTTTTAAAATAATCTTTAAAAGAGAAGGGTTAGAAAAATAAAAATAAAATCTGAAAATGGACCAGAATGCTAAAAATATAAACATGCAAAGCCTTCAAATCTGATTTACCTTTAAAATGCAAAATTACGTAAAATCCAAAATTATAAAACTCTCATATAACAACTTTAAATAGTTTTTATAAATTTGAAATGGCTTCGAAATGGGATCGAAATTATTTCAAATGAAATATTGAAGCTCATTCTTCACACGCATGTATTTATTTTTGATATTTTAATTTTTATTTTAACTATCGAAGTTTTAAATAATCTACAAAAGAGATTCATTAGAAAAATAAAAATATAATCTAAAAATGAATCAGAATGCTAAAAATATAAACATGTAAAGCTTTGAAATCTGATTTGCCTTCGAAATACGAAATTATGTAAAATCCAAAATTATAAAACTCTCATATAACAACTTTAAATAATTTTTATAAATTCAAAATTGCTTCGAAATAGGGTTGAGAAATTGTTTCGAATGAAAGATTGAATCTCATTCTTCACACCCATGTATTTATTTTTGACATTTTATTTTACTTTATTTTTTTATTTTAATCACTGAAGTTTTAAAATAATCTATAAAAGAGAAGAATTAGAAAAATAAAAATAAAAATTGGAAATGGACCAGAATGTTGAAAATATAAACATGCAAAGCCTTGAAATCTGATTTGCCTTCGAAATGCAAAATTATGAAAAATTCAAAATTATAAAACTCTCATATAACAACTTTAAATAACTTTTATCAATTTGAAATGGCTTCGAAATGGGATCAAAATTATTTTGAATGAAATATTGAATCTCATTCTTCACACAATGCATTTATTTTTGGCATTTTATTTTATTTTTTTAATTTTTATTTTAATCATCGACGTTTTAAAATAATCTATAAACAAAAAGGTTAGAAAAAAAAAAAATCTAAAAATTGACTATAATGCTGAAAATATAACATACAAAGCCTTGAAATCAAATTTACCTTCGAAATGTGAAATTATGTAAAACATGAAATTATAAAACTCCCATATAACAACAAATTTAAATAATTTTTATAATTTTGAAATGGTTTCAAAATGGAATCAAAATTATTTTGAATAAAATATTGAAGCTCATTTTCACATCCAAGTATTTATTTTTGACATTTTATTTTTTATTTTTATTTTTATTTTAATCATCAAAGTTTTAAAATAATCTACAAAAGAGAAGAGTTAGAAAAATAAAAACAAAATCTAGAAATGGACTAGAATACTGAAAATATAAACATGCAAAGCCTTGAAATATATATATATAATATATATATATTATATATATATATATATATATATATATATATATATATATATATATATATATATATATATACCTTTGCGAGGTCGCCTTGGTCTGGGACTCCATGACCAAGGGGATCTACACTGTCAAAATCATCAGGAGTTGCACCCAGCCCTACCCGCACCAATATTTATCAATTAAATTTTGGGTACCCAATTCAACTTTTTGGTAGGGTGGAGATTCAAACCTGGGCCCTCCCTTGGACTTGGAGGATTGTCCTCTCCTCTTCAACTCATCTACAACACCTGGGTGCCTTGGAATTTGATTTACCTTTGAAATGTGAAATTATGTAAAATTTAAAATTATAAAACTCTCGTATACCAACTTTAAATAATTTTTATACATTCGAAATAGCTTTAGAATGGAATCGAAATTGTATCGAATAAAATATTGAAGCCCATTCTTCACACCCATGTATTTATTTTTGGCATTTTAATTTTTATTTTAATCGTCGAATTTTTATAATTATCTACAAAAGAGAATGGTTAGAAAAATAAAAATAAAATCTAGAAATGGATCAAAATGCTAAAAATATAAATATGCAAAGCCTTGAAATCTAGTTTACCTTTGAAATGCAAAATTATGTAAAGTCTGAAATTATAAAACTCTGATATAACATCAAATTTAAATATTTTTTATAAATTCAAAATGACTTCGGAATGGGATCAGAATTGTTTTGAATGAAATATTGAAGCTCTTTCTTCACACCCATGCATTTATTTTTGGCATTTATTTTTATTTTAATCGCTGAAGTTTTAAAATAATCTACAAAATAGAAAGGTTAGAAAAATAAAAATAAAATCTAGAAATGGACCATAATGCTGAAAATATAAACATGCAAAGCCTTGAAATATGATTTGCTTTTGAAATGCAAAATTATAAAACTCTCATATAACAACTTTAAATAATTTTTATAAATTCGAAATGACTTCGAAATGAGATCGAAATTATTTCGAATGAAATATTGAAGCTCATTCTAATGAAAGATTGAAGCTCATTCTTCACGCCCATGTATTTATTTTTGGTATTTTATTTTTTTTAATTTTTATTTTAATCGTCGAAGTTTTAAAATAATTTGCAAAAGAGATTGATTAGAAAAATAAAAATATAATCTAGAAATGGATCAAAATGCTAAAAATATAAACATGTAAAGCCTTCAAATCTGATTTGCCTTCAAAATACGAAATTATGTAAAATCTAAAATTATAAAACTCTCATATAACAATAACTTTAAATAACTTTTATAAATTTGAAATGGCTTCGAAATGGGATTAAAATTGTTTCAAATGAAAAATAGAATCCCATTCTTCACACAATGCATTTATTTTTGGAATTTTAATTTTTAATTTTTAATTTTTTTTTTAATCATCAAAGTTTTAAAATAATATCCAAAAGAGAAGGGTTAGAAAAAAAATCAAAAAATGGACTAAAATGCTAAAAATATAAACATACAAAGCCTTGAAATTTGATTTGCCTTCGAAATGTGAAATCATGTAAAATTTGAAATTATAAGACTCATAAAACAACTTTAAATAAATTTTATAAATTCGAAATGGCTTTGGAATGGGATCGAAATTGTTCCAAATGAAATATTGAAGCTCATTATTCACACCCAAGTATTTATTTTTGGCATTTTAATTTTATTTTAATCGTCAAAGTTTTAAAATAATTTGCAAAAGAGAAGGGTTAGAAAAATAAAAACAAAATCTAGAAATAGACTAGAATGTTGAAAATATAAACATAGAAAGTCTTGAAATCTGATTTACCTTTGAAATGTGAAATTATGTAAAATCCAAAATTATAAAACTCTCATATAACAACTTTAAATAATTTTTATAAATTTGAAATGACTTCGGAATGGGATCGAAATTGTTTCGAATGAAAGATTGAATCTCATTCTTCACACACATGCATTTATTTTCGGCCTTTTTTTTTAATCATCGAATTTTAAAATAATCTACAAAAGAGAAGGGTTAGAAAAATAAAATAAATTATAGAAATAAACCAGAATGCTGAAAATATAAATATGCAAAGGCTTCAAATCTGATTTGCCTTCGAGTTGTGAAATTATGTAAAATCCAAAATTATAAAACTCTTATATAACAACTTTAAATAATTTTTATAAATTCAAAATGGCTTAGAATGGGATAAAAATTGTTTTGAATGAAATATTGAAGCTCATTCTTCACTATCATATCCTTAAAGTATAAAAAGCCATCTTTGATGTTGAAAGCCTTATTATTTTTAGGATTTCCTTCTACCTTGGTCCAAATTTCACTACAAGATTGCATTTTCTTGACTTAGTCCATTAAGTTAATGTGACTACAGATCAAATCAACTATAAGCTTTTTCAAGGTCTTAAAATTGAGCAGGTTTATCCTATTCAAATATGAGGATATGTTCCTAGGATGGATTTATGTACCTTTAATTGCTTAAAATCCTAATACTTGGGTACATATTTTAACAATTTAGAGAGAGTGTCCCATAATCCTCTCAATAAATAGTTTTCTCATATATTCTTTTCACTAAGTATGATCAAACCTTAAATAAGAATATAGTTTACACCTTTATTCCTTTCTATTAAGTATGACCAAAACTAAACTAAGAATATATTCTCCATCTATTCCTTCTCATTAAGTATGATCAACTTAACCAAGAATAGATTTTCCCATCTATTCTTTATCCTTAAACAAAGAGCGCCATTTAATATTTTGAGTACCACTAGATGTATTTATCCCTACTCCAAGATACACCGCTTAGGACTTTTCCAAAGCCTACTTGCTTTTTAGAATCATCTTGATTATGGTTACAATGAACATTAATAATAGCTAACTAGTCTATCAAAATTTGGGCTTTACCTTATTGATATTTTATAGCAAGATCCTCTTCCTATATATGCTCAAAATTTTAGTTTAGGAAACTTGGTTAATAATAGTTTCCAACAATTGTCTATACAGGGTCATTTGTTCCCTCTATTATTCAATTTATTCTTGTAGTAATTAAACTACAATGATGAGGTTTTCTACCTTTTTATTGATATTACCCAAAATTTTCCTTCAAGGTCTAGCTTCAAATTCATCTTGCCTAGCTAACCTTGGATTTTTGAGAAGATCATCTTCTTCTCTTCAACTTAGGTATCATTTCACCATGCCATACAAAGGAGTTGGATAAGTTATAATTTCTTCTAGTTATACTTCTAATGGTTAGTTACATCTTCTCATGAACTAAATTAAATCATAATGGTCATCACCACACTTGTATACCCACAAGGTGCTACCTTGGCTATGACCATTATCATTTTTCTAATAATGATCTTTGTCACACTTGGCTTACTACAAGGTCCCCTTTTCCCTACTCATAAAGGAGTTGAGTTAGGTTACAATTTCCTCCAAAATTGTATTTCCAAATGGGGTATTTTCTTCATCTCGATTATTTATCAACAATTATTATCATCCCTTGATAATATCAATGTCATACTACTTTGTGTAATGTACCATTCATAAAATATCACCATCCACTAATAATATCAATGTTCACATTCACTCCATGTTAGTGTCATTCCAAAATTATCACCATCCATTGATAATAGCAATGGTTACACTTACTCCATGTAAGGAACCATCCCTAAACTCTTGTAAATTAGGTATTCACTAAACAATTTTTTCTTTACCAGTATAGTAAATTCATTTATCTTGGAAATTAATTAGGTCTCTATGAGTCTTTAACTAGTTCATTTCCTAGATGATGTTAAAGGTATGTGGCGACGCTACATATAAATTCCAAATGGTAGAGTTGTTCGGTAGGGTGATCTTAGCTATAGGAAAATATTGATCCATGAAGTAGGCCTATCCATACCCTTACTCAACTTTACACCCTTATGCCAAAAATCTTGATCTTTTTGAGATATCCTTGACTATACTACTAAAAATAAAAATATTTGTAGCTCCACAATCTATCAAAAACTTCTTTGATAAAAAATTTTATCTTTCAAGAGCAATGGTGTGGCTTGCTCATCCAAGTTTTGATTTCCTATGGTTGCGTAGATCTTGTTCTTTCAAGTAATGCTTTCAAGTAATGCTTTGCATATCTAGTTTCCTATTTTCAATATTGTCTTTCAATATTTCAACATGGTACTAGAGTGAAGGTAGATTTTACATGCATTCTAGTATTTTCATTGATATGGTTCATATTATCCTCTTTTGGATAGTTCTTTGACTGACCCAACTTATTTAGAAGTTATAGAACATTCATTTTTTTCGATCTATTATCTTTGTGCTCCACTCACTTGTTTTCATCAAAATAGGTCTATTTTTAGTTTTTTTTCCTCTGAGTAATGCTTGTGCTTGTGCTTGTGGAGAACTTAAATACTAGTAGTGTGTTATACCTACAATCATTTTTATTTCCACAATATATTGGTATAGGACAAAACATGATTATAAAGATCAAGAGTGATTCTTTTTGCTTTGTTGGTCCATTTTTTTATATAACACTATCATCTGATGCCTTTGAATAGCAACCTGGAGGTTCATGTGTAGGCCCCCAATGAAACTCTCGATTTGCAATAGTCCCCTGGTGGATTTTTCAATCTGCATCTTGGGAAGGCAATTTTTAAAGACAATGTTCATTATCTATCTAGACATGGAGTTGGCCAACATTCTTGATTTGTGCCCTGTGAAGGTGCTTCCTCTTTTTTGAATAGTATTCATAGCCTATCAAGGCACCAAAGGGAATGCACCCTTTTTTTACCAATTTTATCATCTATCTAGACACAAAGTTGGCTAGCACTCTTGATTTGCACCCTACGAAAGTGCTTAATCTTTTGAATAGTGTTTGTAGCCTATCAAGGCACAAAAGGAAAGGTGCTCTCTTTTTTACTAGGTGTGAGCATATCTTCTATCGTAGAGGTGTGATAGTGCACCTATACGAAGTTAGTCAGTGCACATGGTAACAAAGGTATAACAAAAGAATATGAGTTGTCTATCAGCTCTACTAGCCTTGAAGCATGCTATCTTCATCAAATGAGTACTCTTCTACATTTGTGACATCATATCTCTCCTTGGCACGAAATTAATATTGCACGACATTGTAGTGACATATTCTCATACCTCAACGACTTCCTCCATTAGTGCTTGATCTTATTTTGATTATTTTTTTAAATTATTGTGCTCCTTCTATTTAAACCTCACTTTATTTCCTTATCAAGGCACCTCAGTATCTGAAATCCTTGGCTTCGAGAGAGATAGAGTGTTGGCTACCATGTATTTTGGAAAGCGTTGTGAGTCCTTGCATAGTGCACCCAAGGTATATATGCTCATTTATTTTTTTTTCTTTTATGTCATTAGCGAAAGCTTTGCTCGAAGACGACAACACCTCGTACATATGTATCTTCCCATCATATCGATCTGTTGAGCTACGATGATTCAAGGGAGAAGATTGACTTTGAGAAAAGGTCATTCAAAGGAGAAGCCCACTTATTTTTTTTATTTTTGTAAAGCTAGTTGTGGATGCACGAAAGCGAAATAGGTTAGCCTGTACTTATGAAAGACGTGGTCCTCGAAAGGTGTGGAAACATTGGTGTTAATACTATAGTCAAAGCTTAAAGTTGAAGCTTATTTTTTTTGATGTCGTGGAAGGCCCTTGTTCAATGGTGTAGTCATGTTGGAGGACCGATGTTGACCAAGGTGGAAGATTCATCTAAAGCTTAGATTTTCTTTGTAAGACTAGATATATTTGGAATGATTTACTGATATATTCTAGCACAGATTATGTATTATTTTTATCATATTCTGTTTTAAAGCCTCTCTCACTTTTATATGTTGTATGCTTATCAAATAAAGGATTTCTATAGTGAGAATATTTCTTGTAAACATTAATATAATTTTTTTTGGTGGGGGGGCTTTGGTGCTATTTTTGTTGCACCTTATTATTGCTTTGATTCTAAGGGGGCTCTTTGCATATTGGTTCTTCTCCTATTACTAAAGAGTTTTTTTTGCTTTGCATTATGAAACCTCTACATACAGTTGATCCACTCACTCCCCACAACTACCATACCTGGAAACAAATATTATTAAATCTCATAGCTCAAAAATGTCTCACACATCTATTAAAATAAAAGTAACCTAAATTTGAAAAATAATATGAAATGTTTGTTCATAAAGGAAAAATGCATGAGGCAATGGGAAATATAAGTATGCATGTAAGTGAAAGCTTATGGTTTCACATATCTGATTGTAAAACTCCATTTGAGAGATGGGAAAAGTTAAAAAAACTATTTGGTAAGGTGGATCAAATAAGATCAATGGAGCTTGAAGCAGAATTAACAACAGTATCACCTAAAGACTTCAGCACAATTGTGGATTTTATCACAAAATTTGAGGAAATTATCACTCAACTAAAAGGTAGTGGCAAAAATAAAATAAAATAAGAATGCATCTATCTTATTCTAGAAAAATTAAATGGAGCATTTTAGATATTTGCATCAACCTTTTTGTCTACAATGCATGCCCTTGGAACAAGTTTTAAAATGCCTACACTAGAAGAATTTTGTGATATACTCACTAGAGAAGAAATGAAACTCTCAAAATAGAGTCCTCACCCTCATCCTCAAAGGCTTTGATGGCCTCAAATTCCAACAAAGAAAAATACAAGAAAAAATATAAATCCACTTTAACATGTACTCATTGCAAAAAATATGGTCATATAGTAAACAAATTTTGGAAAAGGTTACAACAATTAGAAGCAACAATGATCATTAAAATAACATTAAAAATCAAATTATAAAGACATTAAATGTTAAAGGGAAATCAATAAAGACTTCATCAAATTATTGGGTTCTAGATTCAAGGGCTACTCATCATATGAATTCCTCATATGTCATTTCAATCTATTACATCAAACTCCACTTGTAGCATTGGAATTGGTGATTCTTCCTTCATTCCATTCAAGGGAAAAGGTAACAGACTCTTAGGTGGTGATCATATAAATGATGTTCTTTATGTTCCAAATATTTCTACAAACCTCCTTTCTATCTATCAAATATGTACATCTGGTAAAGGGAAAACAATCCAGTTTTCACCTAAAGGAGTTGAAATAAAATAATTACAAGAACCATATTCACTTATAGTTAAAGGGGACATTGACCATAGAGTAAGACTATTTTATTTTAAAGGATTTGAGGATTCTAATACATCATCATGCTTTGTTGCTCATGGGGATCTTGAAAGCAAAATTTAACATGAAATGTTTGGTCATCTCAGTTATTTCTACTTAAAAGATTTGAGTACTAATGATATGGTACTTGGGTTACCAAAGATCTCCTCTATTGATGGTGTATGCCTTGGTTGTGCTCTAAGAAAACAACACCAAGATCCTTTTTTCCAAGTAGTTCCAAAACATCCTCTCTTTTGGAACTAATCCATAGTGATTTAATGGTATTTCCTCATCCCTCTTTTAAAGGAGCCAAGTAAATTTTATTGATGATTTATCTCATTGTACTTAGGTATACTTTATCAAATACAAATGTGGTATCCTCTCTTACTTCAAAAAATTTAAAACCTTAGTTGAAAATCAAGCATATTGCAAAATCAAAAAGCTAAGGATAGATAATGGGGAGGAGTACTTCAATAATGAGTTTTCTTAGTTCCTTTCAACTCATGGGATTATTCATCAACATTCAGTATCTCATAAACATAATGTTGAATTGGGTATCCAAAATTCAATTGATAATGTTGGTGCGAGCAAGGTCGGACGTGACTCTCGGGTGACTTTGACAGTGTACAACCCCTTGATCGTGGTCTCTCAGACCAAGACAACCTTACAAGGGATTTATTGCTTATATATATCAAGGCTTTGCATGTTTTTATTTTCAGCATTCTGGTCTATTTTCATATTTTATTTTTATTTTTTTAACCCTTCTCTTTTGTAGATTATTTTAAAACTTCGACAATTAAAATTAAAAAATAAAATACCAAAAATAAATACATGGGTGTGAAGAATGAACTTCAATATTTCATTTGAAACAATTTTGATCTCATTCTGAAGCCATTTCAAAATTCTAAAAATGATTTAAAGTTGTTATATGAGAGTTTTAAAATTTTGGATTTTACACATTTCACATTTTGAAGGCAAATCAGATTTCAAGGCTTTGCATGTTTATATTTTCAGCATTCTGGTCTATTTTTAAATTTTATTTTTATTTTTCTAACAATTCTATTTTGCATATTATTTTAAAACTTTGATGATTAAAATAAAAATTAAAAAAATTAAAATTGCCAAAAATAAACACATGGGTGTGAAGAATGAGCTTCAATATTTCAATCGAAACAATTTCGATTCCATTCCAAAGCCATTTCAAATTTATAAAAATTATTTAAAGTTTTTATATGAGAGTTTTATTATTCTAGATTTTACATAATTTTGCATTTCAAAGGTAAATAAAATTTTAAGGCTTTGCATTTTTATATTTTTCAACATTCTGATCCATTTCCAAATTTTATTTTTATTTTTCTAACTTATCTCTTTTGTAGATTATTTTAAAACTTCTATGATTAAAATAAAAAGATAAAATAAAATTCCAAAAATAAATACATGGGTGTGAAGAATGAGCTCCAATATTTTAATAAAATGAGATTCAATATTTCATTCGAAACAATTTCGATTCCATTTCGAAGCCATTTTTAATTTATAAAAATTATTTAAAGTTGTTATATGAGAGTTTTATAATTTTAGATTTTACATAATTTCGTATTTCAGAAGTAAATCAGATTTCAAAGCTTTGCATGTTTATATTTTCAGCATTCTAGTCCATTTTCAGATTTTATTTTTATTTTTCTAACACTTCTATTTTGCAGATTATTTTAAAACTTCAATGATTAATATAAAAATTTAAAAAATTTAAATTACCAAAAATAAACACATGGGGGTGAAGAACGAGCTTTAATATTTCATTCGAAACAATTTCAATCCCATTCCGAAGCCATTTCGAATTTACAAAAATTATTTAAAGTTGTTATATGAGAGTTTTATAATTTTGAATTTTACATAATTTCACATTTTGAAGGCAAATCAGATTTCAAGGCTTCGCATATTTATATTTCAGCATTCTGGTCCATTTCCATATTTTATTTTTATTTTTCTAACTCCTCTTTTACAAATTATATTAAAAATTCGATGATTAAAATAAAAATTAAAATTAAAATGCCAAATATAAATATATGGGTGTGAAGAATGATCTTCAATATTTCATTCGAAATAAAATTATTTAAAGCTGTTATATGAGAGTTATAATTTCATATTTTACATAATTTTATATTTTGAAGGTAATTTAAAGGCTTTGCATGTTTATAATTTCAGTATTTTGGTCCATTTTCAGATTTTATTTTTATTTTCTAACTTTTTTTTATAGATTATTTTAAAACTTTGGCGATTAAAAAAATTAAAATACCAAAAATAAATACATGGGTGTGAAGAATAAACTTTAATATTTCATTCAAAATAATTTCAATCTCATTTCGAAGCCATTTTGAATTTATAAAAATTATTTAAATTTGTTATATGAGAGTTTTATAATTTCAAATTTTACATAATTTTATATTTCAAATGTAAATCAGATTTTGAGGCTTTACATTTTATATTTTCAGTATTCTGGTCTATTTTTAGATTTTATTTTTATTTTTTTAACCCTTCTCTTTTACAGATTATTTTAAAAAATTGACGATTAAAATAGAAATAAAAATTAAAATTAAAATCCCAAAAATTAATATTTGGGGTGTGAAGAATGAGCATCGATCTTTCATTCAAAACAATTTTAATTCCATTTCGAAGCCATTTTAAAATTATAAAAATTATTTAAAGTTGTTATATAAGAGTTTTATAATTTTGAATTTTACATAATTTCATATTTCAAAGGTAAATTAGATTTCAAGGCTTTGGATGTTTATATTTTCAGCATTCTAATCAATTTTTAGATTTTGTTTTTATTTTTCTAACCCTTATCTTTTGCAGATTATTTTAAAACTTTGACAATAAAAATAAAAATTAAAAAATATTAAAATGTCAAAAATAAATGCATTGTGTGAAGAATGAGCTTCAATATTTCATTTGAAACAATTTTGATCCCATTTCAAAGCCATTTTTTTTTTTTTTTGTAAGTAAGAGAATATTATAATTAACACCGGGTTTTAACTGGTTGACCCAAAACCATTTTACAAAATAGGGTCCACTGACCAACTGGACAAAGGCCAAGCCCTAAAAGTTTAAACTGACAACAAAAATGGCCAAGACCTACTCTTCCATTAGAATACAACCAAACTAAACTATGGAAGCCTAATATTATGGCCATCGGAAAAGAAAGACGCAAAAAAGAACTAACAAAGACAAAAACTAATCATGCAAGCACCATGCGAGGTAGCTTGTGCCCATATAAAATAATAGAATATGGTCAAAAAAAAAAAAAAAACATCCCATAGAATGGACAGCCAAGAGGCCAAGCAGTCTTCCTTGTAGTCCTCATCTAACTTCTTATCATCGTTCTTGCCATCATATTTAGATTTTGCCTTTGACTCCTTGTGCCCCTGGAACTGCCGGCTATAAAACAGAAGATTTAAGGAATCACACAAATCAACACCGTGACCGATGAGGCCGGACGGACTCTTCAACTGGTTGATTCTCGTTGGAGGCTGATGAAATTGTCATCTTCTCCAAGACTATTATGGTGGGGTCTGGTGCCTCATTGTCAGGGATCTCCAACACTTTGTTATTTCTTGCTAGGGCCTTTTTGCGACATCGAATCCAAACACACCTTGGGAAATACTTGAGGCCAAAGCAGATTTTTCCCATGCATGATTTTTCAAAGCCATTTTGAAATCATAAAAATTATTTAAATTTGTTATATAAGAGTTTTATAATTTTGGATTTTACATAATTTTGCATTTTGAAGGTAAATCATATTTCAAGGCTTTGCATGTTTATATTTTAAGCATTCTGATCAATTTTTAGATTTTATTTTTATTTTTATAACCCTTCTATTTTGCAAATCATTTTAAAACTTCAATGATCAAAATAAAAAAAAAAAATGCCAAAAATAAATACATGGGTGTGAAGAATGAGCTTCAATATTTCATTCAAACAATTTCAATCCCATTCTGAAGCCACATCGAATTTATAAAAATTATTTAAATATATGTTATATGAGAGTTTTATAATTTTTGATTTTATATAATTTTGCATTTTGAAGGTAAATCAGATTTCAAGGCTTTGTATTTTTATATTTTTAGTATTCTGATCCATTTTTTTACTTTATTTTTATTTTTGTAATACTTCTCTTTTGCAGATTATTTTAAAACTTTGGCAATTAAAATAAAAATAAAAAAATTAAAATACTAAAAATAAATACATGGGTGTGAAAAATGAGTATCAATATTTCATTCAAAACAATTTTGATCCCAATCCAAAGTCATTTTGAATTTATAAAAATTATTTAAAGTTGTTATATGAGAGTTTTATAATTTTGGATTTTACATAATTTCGCATTTTGAAAGTAAATCAGATTTCAAGACTTTGCATATTTATATTTTCAACATTCTATTCCATTTCTAGATTTTATTTTTATTTTTTCTAACCTTTCGATTTTGTAGATTATTTTAAAACTTCGATAATTAAAATAAAAATAAAAAATGAAAATACAAAAAATAAATACATGGGTGTGAAGAATGAGCTTTAATATTTCATTTGAAATAATTTTGATCTCATTCTGAAGTCATTTCAAATTTATAAATATTATTTAAAGTTACAAAGCTTCAGAATGGGATCAAAATTATTTCGAATGAAAAATTAAGCTCATTCTTCACACCCATGTATTTATTTTTGGTATTTTAATTTTTTATTTTTATTTTAATCGCCAAAGTTTTAAAATAATCTACAAAAAATAAGGGTTAGAAAAATAAAAATAATATATAAAAATGGATGAGAATACTAAAAATATAAACATGCAAAGACTTAAAATCTGATTTACCTTCGAAATGCGAAATTATGTAAAATCCAAAATTATAAAACTCTCATATAACAAATTTAAATAATTTTTACAATTTCAAAATGGCTTCGAATTGGGATTGAAATTATTTCAAATGAAATATTGAAGCTCATTCTTCACACCCATGTATTTATTTTTGGTATTTTAATTTTTTATTTTTATTTTAATTACCAAAGTTTTAAAATAATCTCCAAAAGAGGGGTTAGAAAAATATAAAAAAATATGGAAATGAATCAAAATTATGAAAATATAAGTATGCAAAGCCTTGAAATTTTATTTACCTTCAAAATTCAAAATTATTGAAAATCTAAAATTATAAAACTTTCATATAACAACTTTAAATATTTTTTATAAATTCAAAATGGCTTCAAAATGAGATCAAAATTATTTCGAATAAAATATTGAAACTCATTCTTCACACCCATGTATTTATTTTTGGTATTATATTTTTATTTTTTATTTAAAT
This sequence comes from Wollemia nobilis, assembly GCA_028583015.1. Taxonomy (NCBI): domain Eukaryota; kingdom Viridiplantae; phylum Streptophyta; class Pinopsida; order Araucariales; family Araucariaceae; genus Wollemia; species Wollemia nobilis. The sequence goes on along the minus strand of JAQPPZ010015824.1, from coordinate 35,857,899 downwards.
CACCGAAGTTTTAAAATAATTTATAAAAGAGAAGAATTTTAAAAATAAAAACAAAATCTAAAAATAGACTAGAATGTTGAAAATATAAATTTGTAAAGCCTTGAAATCTTATTTACCTTTGAAATGCAAAATTATATAAAATCTAAAGTTATAAAACTCTCATATAACAACTTTAAATAATTTTTATAAATTCGGAATGGCTTCAGAATGAGATAGAAATTGTTTTGAATGAAATATTGAAGCTCATTCTAATGAAATATTGAAGCTCATTCTTCACACCAATGTATTTATTTTTGGTATTTTAATTTTTGTTTTTTAATTTTTATTTTAATTGCCGAAGTTTTAAAATAATCTACAAAAGAGATAAGTTAGAAAAATAAAAATATAATATGGAAATGGATCAAAATGCTGAAAATATAAACATACAAAGCCTTGAAATCTGATTTACCTTCGAAATATGAAATTATGTAAAATCTGAAATCATAAAATTATCATAAAACAACAACATTAAATAATCTTTATAAATTCAAAATGGCTTTGGAATGGGATAAAAATTGTTTCAAATGAAATATTGAAGCTCATTCCTCACACCCATGTATTATTTTTGGCATTTTAATTTTTTTTTATTTTTATTTTAATCACCAAAGTTTTAAAATAATATTCAAAAGGGAAATATTAGAAAAATAAAATAAAATCTTGAAATGGACCAGAATGTTGAAAATATAAACATGCCAAGCCTTGAAATTTGATTTACCTTCGAAATACAAAATTATGTAAAATCCAAAATTATAAAACTCTCATATAACAACTTTAAATAATTTTTATAATTTTGAAATAGCTTTCGAATGGGATCAAAATTATTTCGAATGAAATTTTGAAGCTCATTCTTCACACCCAAGTATTTATTTTTGGTATTTTAATTTTTTTTAATCGCCGAAGTTTTAAAATAATATGCAAAAGAGAAGGGTTACAAAAATAAAAACAAAATCTAAAAATGGGCTAGAATGCTGAAAATATAAGCATGAAAAGCCTCGAAATCTGATTTGCCTTTGAATTATGAAATTATGTAAAATCTAAAATTATAAAACACTCATATAAAAAATTTAAATAATTTTTATAAATTTTGAATGGCTTCAAAATGGGATTGAAATTGTTTCGAATGAAATATTGAAGCTCATTCTTCACATCTATATATTTATTTTTGGCATTTTAATTTTTATTTTAATCATCGAAGTTTTAAAATTATATGCAAAAGAGAAGAGTTAAAAAAAGAAAAATAATATCTAAAAATGGACCAAAATGTTGAAAATATAAACATGCAAAGCCTTGAAATATGATTTACCTCCGAAATGCGAAATTATGTAAAATTTGAAATTATTAAACTCTCATATAACAACTTTAAATATTTTTTATAAATTTGAAATGACATCAGAATGGGATCGAAATTATTTCGAATGAAATATTGAAGCTCATTTTTTTTTTTTTAATTTGGCATTTTAATTTTTATTTTAATCATCAATGTTTTAAAATAATCTACAAAAAAAAAGGGATCTGATTTACGTTGAAATATAAACATACAAAGCCTTGAGATCTGATTTACCTTCAAAATATTAAATTATGTAAAATTTAAAATTATAAAACTCTTACATAACAACTTTAAATAATTTTTATAAATTCAAAATGGTTTCAAAATGGGATTGAAATTGTTTTGAACTAAATATTGAAGCTCATTCAAATAAAATATTGAAGCTCAGTCTTCACACCCATGTATTTATTTTTGGCATTTATTTTTTTAATTTATTTATTTTAATCGACAAAATTTTAAAATAATTTGTAAAAGAGATAGGTAAGAAAAATAAAAATAAAATCTAGAAATGGACCAAAATTTTGAAAATATAAACATGAAAAATCTTGAAATTTGATTTACCTTCGAAATGCAAAATTATGTAAAATTCAAAATTATAAAATTCTCATATAACAACTTTAAATAGTTTTTATAAATTCAAAATGTGATCAAAATTGTTTCGAATCAAATATTGAAGCTCGTTCTTCACACCCATGTATTTATTTTTGGCATTTTAATTTTTCTTATTTTTATTTTAATCATTGAATTTTTAAAATAATCTGCAAAATAAAAGGGTTAGAAAAATAAAAATAAAATCTAGAAATTTACCAGAATTTTGAAAATATAAACATGCAAAGCTTTGAAATCTGATTTACCTTCGAAATACGAAAATATATAAAATCCAAAATTATAAAAATCTTATAAAACAACTTTAAATAATTTTTATAATTTTGAAATGGCTTCGGAATGGGATCGAAATTGTTTCAAATGAAATATTGAAGCTCATTTTTCATATCCAAGTAATTATTTTTGACATTTTTATTTTTATTTTAATCATTGAAGTTTTAAAATAATCTGTAAAAAAAAAGGGTTAGAAAAAAAAAAAATCTGGAAATGAACCAGAATGCTAAAAATATAAACATGCAAAGCCTTGAAATATATATATATATATATATATATATATATATATATATATATATATATATATATATATTCGCAAAAAATCCCTTATGAGGCTGCCTTGGTCTGAGAAACCACAACCTGGGGGTTCTACATCGTTAAAGTCACCCGGGAGTAGCGTCCGGACTCGTCCGCACCAACATTATCAACTGAATTTTAGGTACCCAATTTAACTTTTTGGTAGGGTGGAGATTCAAACCTTGGACCTCCCTTGGAGGATTGCCCTCTCCTCTTCAAATCACCTACAACACCTGGGTGCCTTGGAATCTGATTTGCCTTCGAAATGCAAAATTATGTAAAATTTAAAATTATAAAACTCTCATATAACAACTTTAAATAATTTTTATACATTCAAAATGCCTTCGAAATGAGATCGAAATTGTATCAAATAAAAGATTGAAGTTCATTCTTCATACCCATGTATTTATTTTTGACATTTTAATTTTTATTTTAATCATCAAAGTTTTAAAATAATCTGTAAAAGAGAAGGGTTAGAAAAATAAAAATAAAATTTAAAAATTGATTAGAATGCTAAAAATATAAACATGAAAAGCCTTCAAATCTGATTTACCTTCGAAATGGGAAATTATGTAAAATTTGAAATTATAAAACTTTTACATAACATCAACTTTAAATAGTTTTAATAAATTTAAAATGACTTTGGAATTTGATTAAAATTATTGTAAATGAAATATTGAAGCTCATTATTCACACCCATGCATTTATTTTTGGCATTTTTTTTTAATCGTCGAAGTTTTAAAATAATATTCAAAAGAGAAGGGCTAGAAAAATAAAAATGAAATCTAAAAATGGACCAGAATGCTGAAAATATAAGCATGCAAAGCCTTGAAATATGATTTACCTTTGAAATGTGAAATTACGTAAAATCCAAAATTATAAAACTTTCATATAACAACTTTAAATAATTTTTATAAATTTAAAATGGCTTCGAAATGGAATCGAAATTATTTCGAACAAAATATTGAAGCTCATTCTAATGAAATATTGAAGTTCATTCTTCACACCCATGTATTTTTTTTCTTTAATCGTTGAAGTTTTAAAATAATCTGCAAAAGAGATTGGTTAGAAAAATAAAACTATAATCTAAAAATGAATCAGAATGCTAAAAAATATAAACATGTAAAGCTTTGAAATATGATTTGCCTTTGAAATACGAAATTATGTAAAATTTAAAATTATAAAACTCTCATATAACAACTTTAAATATTTTTTATAAATTCAAAATTACTTCGAAATAGGGTTGAAATTGTTTCAAATGAAATATTGAACCTTATTCTTCACACCCATGTATTTATTTTTGGCATTTTATTTTTTACTTTTTTAAGTTTTTTATTTAATCACCGAAGTTTTAAAATAATCTGTAAAAGAGAATAATTAGAAAAATAAAAATAAAATCTGGAAATGGACTAGAATGTTGAAAATATAAACATGTAAAGCCTTGAAATCTGATATACCTTTGAAATGCAAAATTATGAAAAATTCAAAATTATAAAACTCTCATATAATTTTAAATAACTTTTATTAATTTGAAATGACTTCAAAATGAGATCAAAATTGTTTCAAATGAAATATTGAAGCTCATTCTTCACACAATGCATTTATTTTTGGCAATTTATTTTTTATTTATTTTAATCATCGAAGTTTTAAAATAATCTACAAAAGAGAAGGTTAGAAAAAGAAAAATAAAATTTGAAAATGGACTAGAATGCTGAAAATATAAACATACAAAGCCTTGAAATTTGCTTTGCCTTCGAAATGTGAAATTATGTAAAATATGAAATTATAAAACTCCCATATAACAAATTTAAATAATTTTTATAATTTTCAAATGGTTTCAGAATATGATCAAAATTATTTCGAATGAAATATTGAAGCTCATTTTCACATCCAAGTATTTATTTTTGACAATTTATTTTTATTTTAATCGTCAAAGTTTTAAAATAATCTACAAAAGATAAGGGTTAGAAAAATAAAAATAAAATCTGAAAATGGACTAGAATGTTGAAAATATAAACATGCAAAGCCTTGAAAAAAAAAAAAAAAATATATATATATATATATATATATATATATAAGCAAAAAAATCCCTTGCGAGGCTACTTTTATCTAAAAGACCATGACTAGGGGGTTCTACACCGTCAAAATCACCCGGGAGTCACGCCTAGCCTGCCCACACCAACATTTATCAATTGAATTTTGGGTAACCAATTCAAATTTTTGGTAGGGCGAATATTTGAACCTGGGATCTCCCTTGGACTTGGAGATTGCCCTCTCCTCTTCAAATCACCTACAACACCTGGGTGCCTTGGAATTTGATTTACCTTTGAAATCCAAAATTATGTAAAATTTAAAATTATAAAACTCTCATATACCAACTTTAAATAATTTATATACATTTGAAATAACTTCAGAATAGGATCAAAATTGTATTGAATAAAATATTGAAGCTCATTTTTTACACCCATGCATTTATTTTTGGCATTTTAATTATTTTTTTAATTTTTATTTTAATCGTTGAATTTTTAAAATTATCTACAAAAGAGAATGGTTAAAAAATAAAAATAAAATCTAGAAATGGATCAAAATATTGAAAATATAAACATGCAAAGCCTTAAAATCTAGTTTACCTTCAAAATGCAAAATTATATAAAATCTGAAATTATAACTCTTATATAACATCAACTTTAAATATTTTTTATAAAATCCAAATGACTTTAGAATGGGATCAAAATTGTTTCGAATGAAATATTGAAGCTCATTCTTCACACCCATGCATTTATTTTTGATATTTTTTTATTTTTAATCGTCGATGTTTTAAAATAATCTGCAAAAGAGAAGGGTTAGAAAAATAAAAATAAAATTTAAAAATTGATCATAATGCTAAAAATATAAACATGCAAAGCCTTGAAATTTGATTTGCTTTCGAAATGCAAAATTATGTAAAATCCAAAATTATAAAACTCTTATATAACAAATTTAAATAATTTTTATAAATTCAAAATGGCTTCGGAATAAGATCGAAATTATTTCGAATGAAATATTGAAGCTCATTCTAATGAAAGATTGAAGCTCATTCTTCACACCTATGTATTTATTTTTGGTATTTTATTTATTTTTAATTTTTATTTCAATCATCAAAGTTTTAAAATAATCTGCAAAAGAGACTAGTTAGAAAAATAAAAATATAATCTGGAAATAGATCAAAATGCTAAAAATATAAACATGAAAAGCCTTGAAATCTGATTTGCCTTTGAAATATAAAATTATGTAAAATCTAAAATTATAAAACTCTCATATAAAAACTTTAAATAACTTTTATAAATTTGAAATGGCTTCGGAATGGGATCGAAATTGTTTCGAACGAAAGATTGAAGCTCATTCTTCACACAATGCATTTATTTTTGGTATTTTAATTTTTTTTATTTTATTTTTTTTTAATCATTGAAGTTTTAAAATAATCTACAAAAGAGAAGGGTTAGAAATAAATAAATAAAATCTAGAAATGGACCAAAATACTAAAAATATAAACATATAAAACCTTCAAATCTAATTTACCTTCGAAATGTGAAATTATGTAAAATATGAAATTATAAAACTCTCATAAAACAATAACTTTAAATAATTTTTATAAATTCAAAATGGCTTCGAAATGGGATCGAAATTGTTTCGAATGAAATATTGAAGCTCATTCTTCACACCCAAGTATTTATTTTTAGTATTTTAATTTTATTTTAATCTTCAAAGTTTTAAAATAATCTGCAAAAAAGAAGGGTTAGAAAAATAAAAACAAAATGTAGAAATAGACTAGAGTGTTGAAAATATAAACATGCAAAGCCTTGAAATCTGATTTACCTTTGAAATGTGAAATTATGTAAAATATGAAATTATAAAACTCTCATATAACAACTTTAAATAATTTTTATAAATTTGAAATGGTTTCGGAATGGGATCAAAATTATTTCGAATGAAATATTGAATCTCATTCTTCACACCCATACATTTATTTTTGGCATTTTAATTTTTTTTAATCATCAAAGTTTTAAAATAATCTATAAAAGAGAAGGGTTAGAAAAATAAAAATTAAAATATAGAAATAGACCAGAATGTTAAAAATATAAATATGCAAAGCCTTCAAATCTGATTTACCTTTTTTTTTGAAAAATAATTTGAAAAAACTTGTATTAAAACAAAGATCATTGACAAGTTGGGATGAGACTTTTACCAACCTTAAACAGAGAGAACACATTTAACAATAAAAGAAGATTTGCATTGGAGCCAAATCTCTTAAACCATATTTCTACAATGATTGTTCACTTGTTTACAACTATAAAAGAAGATCTACATTGAAACATAAATCTCCTAAACAGTATTTTTGGAATGGTTATCCAAATTAGCTAAGCATTGGATTTGCTCACCAACCTGCCTAATCATCTCATCCTCAATAGCCATGTCATTGTGCCACTGAACCCCTACCTCCTCGGTACCCATCTTAGCCAGGAAGTCTGCCACTTTATTTATATCTCTACTCACATAAACTGGAATCACATCATCTAATTCCCTCCATAATTCTTTAATTTGAGTGACAAGAATCCTCAACCTCAATGTTTTCAAAGAAAATTTCCTCATGCAATCTAGAGCTCTAACCATTATTTGAGAATCTGATTCTAGGATTATCCTCCTATGACCTTGTTTTACTACCCAAATAGAAGCATTTTTGATAGCTAAGGCTTCTACTTCAATGTTTGTGGCTCTTCCCAAGCCTTACAGTTCCCAATAGAGCACCGTTCCAACATGATTTCGACAAACCACTCCAATTTTAGCTCTACCTAGATTGCCTTTTGCAACTCCATCAGTATTAATTTTAATCCAACCTTATGGGGGTGGTTTCCAACTAGCTCAGTCCTGTCCCTCTTGCACTTCAACTTCCTTCTCCATTGCCCCAATAACAACCTGAGTTTCCTCTTTAGCATAGACTGCCACCGTTTCTGTGACTTTGCTCCAAATGACCTGCCAAACTCCATCTAAAGAAGAAAAAGTTTCTCTAAAAATTTTAGCATTTCTCTCCAACCACACTTGCCACCAAATAAAATTTAATCCAAGCTCCCAACCAATACAAAGAGATTTAGATTTAAATATACCCCTCTTCCATCTTTCCCAAATATTAATCCGATTCAAATCACCATTAACTTGAATTTTATAATATAAAAACCATCTCTCCCAAATCTGGTGCGTGAATGGGAACTCAAACATCAAGTGATCAGTTGTTTCCTCACTCTTGTAGCATAAAACACATTGAGATGGACCAATGATTCCCTTGCATCTAAGATTATCAAAAGTAAGAATTCCATTATGCATGAACTGCCAGGCAAAAAAGTTTACTTTCGACCAACCCTTGGATTGCCAAATATTTCTCCAATCCTCAACCTAATATGTATGAGGAGGAGGCTCTGGAAGGATCTTATCATATTTGTCCTTCACTGTGTAGAAACCAAGGCTCCCATAGCCCCAAGCTAATTCGTCCTCGTCTCTACCTGTGAGAAATCTCTCTGCCAAGATTTTAGTCATGATGGGTGTCAAATCCGGAGGGATTGAAATTGGCCACTCATCCAACTTCTTAAACTGCTTAAACTTATAATCCCACAGCTGACTAGTGTTGAAATAAATTTCAATTTGGACCCATACCTTGGTTTCTATGGATATTTTTATTGGTTGTAATTCAAGAAATTCAACAATGATAGGTGGGTATTGATCCCATGAATCTGTCCAAAATCATGCCTTCTCCCCTCTCCTCACTTTCCAAAATAATCTATCTTTTACTAGCTAAGATCCTAAATTGAGATTCTGCCACACTAAGGATCCATTACCATCCAAATGGAAACGACCCACCTCATTTGGGTTTACATGTCCCAAATATTTACTAGTTAAGATTCTACTGAATAAAGAAGTTGGTTGGGAAATCCACCTCCAATAAAGCTTTTCCAGCCAAAGCTTTTTTATTTAACTTTGATCTTCTCAGTCCCAAACCTCCTTTTACCTTGGGTTGGCTTACTTTATCCCAACCTACTAAGGCCCATTTCCTCTCTCATGTTACTCCTTCCCATAAAAATTTTCTAGCTATCTTGTCCAAATCTTTCCATATGGTATGTGGGGCAACAGGGATAGAAAATTTATAAATTGGCATGGCCTAAATGAATGACTATAAAAAGGTTAATCTACCCCCATAGCTTAACCATTTGTGAGACCAATGATTAATTCTGTCCTTGATACAATCCAAAAGATTCCTCTAGATATCTATTTTTAGTTTTTTAAAATGCAAAGGGACCCCTAAGTATACCACTCGGAGATAAGTCCTTATGAATCCCAAGATCTCTAAAATTCTATCCTGAAGCCTTTGATCAAGATTGAAAAAGACCACTTTGGATTTTTTATCATTGATGACTTGGTTTGTAGCCCTAAGGTAGACATTAAGTGTATCTCTAATCATTCTTGCTTCCTTGAAGCTGGCCACTCCCACCAATCCTATGTCATCCACAAACTATAGGTGAGTCAAAACTTCCTCACCCACCTTGATACCTGTTAGCAAACCTTGTTGTCTTCTCCTCAAGATGAGTCTACCCAATCCTTCAACCAATATGAGAAAAATATAGGGAGAGCAAGGATATCCTTGACGAAGGCCTCGAGTAGCTCCAAACGGTTGTGAGGGAAGACCCTTGATTAACACTGAGTATGTCGGAGTAGAAACACAACTCATGACCCATTCTATCCAATCTTGATAGAAACCAAAGGCTATAATCATATTTGAAAATAAGCCCCACTCCACCCTATCATAAGCCTTTGACATATCTAATTTTATGAACATTCCTCTATTACCAGATGTTTACATTGAATGGATTGCCTCCTAAGCTAGAACCACACCATCCAAGATCTGCCTACCCTCTACAAAACCCTCTTGCTCTAAGGAGATAATATTATGTAGAAGAGGTTTTAGCCGCTCAGCCATTACCTTTGTGATTATTTTATATATGACATTGCATAAGGCAATAGGTCTATAATCTGAAATATGTACACCCTCATCCCCTTTTGGAATTAAGGTAATGAAAGTATGATTTAATGCTTTAAGCATTCTTTTACTACCTTTGGACTCCTCTATAACAAGAATTATATCCTCCTTCAAGTTATCCCAAAAGGCCTAAAAAAACTCAATTGGAAAGCCATCTGGACCTGGTGTTTTTTTTATGCTTATTCCAAAGACTACATTCTTCAGTTCCTCTTTATAAATGGGTTTAAGTAGGGTCTGATTTTTTTCTTCATAGATAACAGAGGGTATGACATCAATAACTTCTTTTTGAGCCTCTTCATCTTGCACCATACTTTCATTAAATAGTTTAGAAAAATAATCCATTGAATGGAAATGCATACCTAGAATTGTATCAAAGGAGTGTCTGTTCTCATCTTGAAGAGCTTCCATGTTGTTCATCTGTCTCCTAGCACAAGCAGTCCAATGGAAAAATTTGGTATTTTTATCACCTTCTAATAACCAAGTGGTTCTTGCTCTCTATTTCCAGTAGGTCTCCTCTTGGTTGTCAATGTCCTCAACCGCTTTATGCAATGCATCATCCGCTTCTTTGAGCTGCTTTGTAACTGTTCCTTCCCTAAAGTGTTTTTGAACCTCATCCCATCTAGCCACCAATGGAGCTCTTTGGACCTGAAAGTCTTTCTTGTTAGCTCGCCTCCATTGTTTCAATTGATCTTTGACATAATGAAGTTGTTTGTGGAATCTAAACATTGTTGTCCCATATGTTGGGCGACCTTCCCACCATTGTGGAATTTTCTTTCGAATTTCCTCTTTTTGTAACCAAAATTTTTCAAATTTAAATGGTTTGTGATGCTGCACTGTCTTGATCCCTCCTTCCAACAAAATGGGAAAGTGATCTAAAATTGGACCCTCCAAAATTTAAAATTTTATATTCCATTTTACAAATGCCTCCTCTGAAACCAAAAAATGGTCTAACTTCACCTTCCTGCTATGTGGCTCCCTCCTCTTATTAGTCCAAGTATAGTTGGTTCCAGGGCATTTAATATCCACCAAGTGTAATGCCTGGACTTGGGCAATCATAAGTCGATCCCTTGGGTCCAAAATTGGGGTTCCCCCTTCCTGATATCTAGAGGATAATTTAGCATTAAAATCCCCAATAATAATCCAGTCTAAATCTTCCCTTGAGACTCTCATGTTATGCACAACTTTCCATTAATGCATCTAACCATCTAGGTTTTGAGCCCCATAAAAATTTGTGATTAAAACATGTTCAACTGTGACATTATTTCTAAAATGTTATGTGAGAACACCCCTCCAAGTTATATGTTCTATTGTAGTCCATTCAAGAGAGTTCCAAAGAGTAACTATCCCCCCTGAGGCACCTTGGGCAGCCACTTCCATATGACCAACACCCCTCCAAATTTTGTTAACTGTTTTACACATAAGATCTAACGACATTTTTGTCTCCTAGATAAGCAAAAAAATTGTTTTATATTTTTCTAAGAGTCTTCGAACAACATATTGATGGGTTCTACTATTTAAACCCCTAACATTCCATGATTGTATAATCATTGGTTACCTTGAGAGCAGTAATATTCTATTGGCCTCACTGATCCTCCAGTGATCAATTTGTCTCCTTGAACTGCTATCAAATTTTTAATTGATTTTCTATCCACTCCTTGAGAGTTGCTATTTTTTGATCTCTTTTCCACCTGAGTTATCCCTAAATTTGGTCTTTCTTTTTTCTTTTTTGCTATGCCCATGCTAACATCCTTAATTATTGGTTGCTCTTGGTTATGCACTATCAATGCCCCTACACTCTCTGACTACGATAACTCACTGTACTCAATTACCTGCTCTATGATGGGGGGAGATGAAAGAGGAGCTTGAACATGGATGTTATTATTTTTATTATTCCCATATACTTCTTCCATGAATTGTTCTTCTTGGTCCATTAGTGTCTTAAATATCCCATACCTATTGGAGGGCTTGAGTTGGGTTTGCTCTTTACGATATTTTTTCTTTTGCCTTCTCCTTCTTTTGGGTTGTTCAAAACCATCTCCATGTGCTTCTTTACCCTGAGAAATATTCGTTGGTTCTTTGTTGATTGTTGACTTACTCTCCTTAGGAATATTTGACATTCCTAGAGGAGCCTCCATTTTTATGTTCATATTATTTGGGCAAGATCGGGCCAAATGTCCATATTTATGGCAAACTCTGCATCTAAAGGGCAATGCCTCATAATCTAGTTGTTGGATCCAAGATAGTCCTGTAAGTTCAAGTTCCACCTCTGTCGATAGAGGCTAGCTAAGATCCATTTCCACACATAATCTTGCATAAAAACCTATGTTTCCTTCTATTGTGTCTTTGGAAACACCCAAATGTCTTCCAAGGGAATTATCGATAATTTTCAATACCTGCTCACTCCAAAACTCCATTGGAAGTGCATACAAACGGATCCAAACCGGGACAGTAGTGGGTTCAATTCGAGGATCAAATCCCACTCTCTAGGGTTGAACAAATAATCCTGTCGGACCATGATTCCTCTTTTCTGATTTGAAAGCCCTATTTTTATCGGCAAGTGAAGAAAAACTAACAATAAAATATCCATTGCTAATAAACCATAAAGAATACTCACCAAGAGGCTCCCAGTTTTGTCGGACCCTAGAATGCAAAAAAATAAGGGTAGGGTGAATACCCATGAATTTATAGATCAAATCATGATTGGCTCTATATAAAACTATTTTTTCAACCATCCTTTGCTCAATGACAATCTTTGGCCTTGATTCCGACTGTGGCAAGCATCCATTAACTCGTTGAGATGTTGATCTATTTCCAGCAGTTGTAAAGAGCATTTTTAATGTAGTTTTTTGTGCTTGTTCAGTCTTTGATGGAGATTTATATTTTAACAAATCTGCAAAAGAACTATGTCTCTCTAGAAGAGGATCTGGAGGTGTCCCCATTAGACCCTCCTGGGGCAGCAATCTTGTCTACAAATCCACAGTAACCAAAAATCTCTTCAGCTACCCAACTGATGCCCTAGTTTTTCGGAGCATTAAATAATGTAAAATTATGTAAAATCCAAAGTTATAAAACTCTTATATAACAACTTTAAATATTTTTTATAAATTTGAAATGGATTCACAAAGAGATCAAAATTTTTTCGAATGAAATATTGAAGCTCATTCTTCACTATCATATCCTTAAAGTATAAAAAGCCATCTTTGATGTTGAAATCCTTATTCTTTTTAATATTTCCTTCTATCTTGGTCCAAATTTCACTACAATATTCATCCTAAGATTGCATTTTCTTGACTTAGTCCATTAAGTTAATGTGACTGCAAATCAAATCAACTATGAGCTTTTTCCAAGGTCTTAAACTTGAGCAGGTTTATCCTATTCAAATATGAGGATATCTTCCTAGGATGGATTTATGTACCTTTAATTGCTTAAAATCCTAATACTTGGGTACATATCTTAACAATTTAGAGAGAGGATCCCATACTCCTCTCAAGAAATAGTTTTCCCATCTATTCTTTTCACTAAGTATGATCAAACCTTAACTAAGAATAGAGTTTCCACCTTTATTCCTTTCTATTAAGTATGGCCAAAACTAAACTAAGAATAGATTCTCCATCTATTCCTTCTCATTAAGTATGATCAACTTAACCAAGAATATATTTTCCCATATATTCTTTATCCTTAAACAAAGAGCGCCATTTAATATTTTGAGTACCACTAGATGTATTTATCCCTACTCCAAGATACACCGCTTAGGACTTTCCAAGCCTACTTGATTTTTGGAATCATCTTGCTTATGGTTACAATGAACATTAAAATCTCTTCTCAAATTTGATCCTAAAAAATTATCTACTAATTAATATAAAAAAATTATATTACATTAGAGAAGTCTATCTTCAAAACCAACTATGTCTTGAAAAATCCATTCTACTGTTTCATTACTTGATTATTATTGCTAGTTTTGAAATCACTCCACCATTCAATAGTTGCATCATGCACATGAAGGGTAACCGTTACTATTTGGGTTACTAAATAACAATTCATCAAAGAAAATATACATTTCCAAATCATACAACCCTATCTCGGCTAATTTTACCAATTTATTTGGATACTCTAATATTCTTCAAGTCTTTGGCTAGCTAGTCTATCAATATTTGGGCTTTACCTTCATGATATTTTATAGCAAGATCCTCTTCATATATATGCTCAAAATTTTAGTTTAGAAAACTTGGTTAATAATATAGGTCATTTGCTCCCTCTATTATTCAATTTATTCTTGTAGTAATTAAACTACAATAATGAGGTTTTCTATCTTTTTATTGATATTTTCCAAACTTTTCCTTCAAGGTCTAGCTTCAAATTCATCTTGCCTAGATAACCTTGGATTTTTGAGAAGATCCTCTTCTTATTTTCAACTTGTGTCATTTCACCATGCCATACAAAGGAGTTGGATAAGTTATAATGTCTTCCAATTATACTTCCAATGGTTAGTTACATCTTACCATGAACTAACTTAAATCATAATGGTCATCACCACACTTGTATCCCCAAAAGGTGCTACCTTGGCTATGATCATTATCATTTTTCTAATAATGATCTTTATCACACTTGGCTTACTACAAGGTCCCCTTCTCCCTAATCATAAAGGAGTTGAGTTAGGTTACAATTTCCTCCAAAATTGTATTTCCAAATGGGGTTATTTTCTTCATCTCGATGATTTATCAACAATTATTATCATCCCTTGATAATATCAATGTCACACTACTTTGTGTAATGTATCATTCCTAAAATATCACCATCCACTAATAATATCAATGTTCACATTCACTCCATGTTAGTGTCATTCCAAAATTATCACCATCCATTGATAATAGCAATGGTTACACTTACTCCATGTAAGGAACCATCCCTAAACTCTTGTAAATTGGGTATTCACTAAACGATTTTTCCTTTACCAGTATAGTAAATCCATCTATCTTGGAAATTAATTAGGGCTCCATGAGTCTTTAACTAGTTCATTCCCTAGATGATGTCAAAGGCATGTGGCGATGCTACATATAAATTCCAAATGGTAGAGTCATTGGATAGGATGATCTTGGCTATAGGAAAATATTGATCCATGAAGTAGGCTTGTCCATACCCTTAATCAACTTTACACCCTTATGCTAAAAATCTTGATCTTTTTGGAATATCCTTGACTATACTACTAGAAAAAAAAAAATTTGTAGCTCCACAATCTATCAAAAACTTCTTTGAAAAAAACATTTTACCTTTCAAGAGCAATGTTGTGGCTTGCTTGTCCAAGTTTTTATTTCCTATGGTTGCATAGATCTCATTGTTTCAAGTAATGCTTTCAAGTAATGCTTTACATATCTAGTTTCCTATTTTCAATATTGTCTTTCAATATTTCAACATGGTACCAGAGCAAAGGTAGATTGTGCATGCATTCTAGTCTTTTCATTGATATGGTTCATATTATCCTCTTTTGGATAGTTCTTTGACTGACCCAACTTATTTAGAAGTTATAGAACATTCATTTTTTTTTATCTATTATCTTTGTGCTCCACTCACTTGTTTTCATCATAATAGATCTATTTTTTTTTTCCCTCTGAGTAATGCTTATGCTTGTGGAGAACTTAAATACTAGTAGTGTGTTAGACCTATAGTCATTTTTCTGTCCACAATCTACTGGCAGAGGAAAACTCATGATTATAAAGATCAAGGAGTGCTTCTTTTTGCTCTGTTGGTCCATTTTTTTATATAACACTATCATATTATGTCTTTGACCAACAACCTAGAGGTTCATGTGTAGGCCCCCAACGATACTCTCAATTTGCAATAGTCTTCTAGCAACTTTTTTGATCTACATCTTGGGAAGGTAATTTTTAAAAACAATGTTCATCGTCTATCTAGACATGGAGTTGGACAACATTCTTGATTTGTGCCCTGTGAAGGTGCTTCCTCTTTTTTGAACAGTATTCATAGCCTATCAAGGTACGAAAGGGAAGGCACCCTTTTCTTACCAAGTTTGTCATCTATCTAGACACAACGTTGGCTAGTACTCTTGATCTGCACCCTACGAAGGCACTTCCTCTTTTGAATAGTTTTCATAGCCTATCAAGGCACAAAAGGGAAGGTGCTCTCTTTTTTACCAGGTGTGAGCATATCTCCTATCGTAGAGGTGTGACAGTGCGCCTGTACGAAGTCAGTCAGTGCACATGGTAATGAAGGTGTAATAAAAGAACACAAGCTATCTATCAACTTTGCTAGCCTTGAAGTATGATATCTTCATCAAACGACTACTCTTCTACCTTTGTGATGTTGTATATCTCCTTGGCATAGAATTAATATTGCACGACATTCTAGTGACATGTTCTCATACCTCAACGATTTTCTCCATTGGCACTTGATCTCATTTTGATTTTTTTTTTTTGAAATTATTGTGATGCTTCTTTTATTTAAACCTCACCTTCTTTCTTTTTCAAGGCACCTCAATATTTGAAATCCTTGGCTTCGAGATAGATAGATTGTTGGTTGCCATGTATTTTGGAAATTATTGCGAGTCCTTATTGCACAGTGCACCCAAGGTATATATGCTCATTTAATTTTTTTTCTTTTATGTCATTAGAAAAATCTTTGCTCGAAGAGGACAACACCTCGTGCATATGTAGCTTCCCATCATCTCGATATGTTGAGAAATGGTGATTCAAGGGATAATATTTCCTTGGAGTGAAGGTCATTCAAAGGAGAAGCTCACCAATTTTTTTTATTTTCATAAAGCTAGTTGTGGACGCATGAAAGCGAAAGATATCAGCCTGCACTTATGAAAGACATGGTCCTTAGAAGGCATGGAAACATTGATGTTAATACTACAGTCAAAGCTTAAAGTTGAAGCTTATTATTTTGATGTCATGGAAGGCCCTTGTTTGATGGTGTAGTCATGTTGGAGGACCGATGTTGACCAAGGTGGAAGCTTCATCTAAAGCTTATATTTTCTTTGTAATACTGGAAATATTTAGAATGATTTACTGATATATTGTAGCGTAGATTGCGTATTATTTTTATCATATTCTATTTTAAAGCCTCTCTCACTTTTATATGTTGTATGCTTATCAAATTAAGGCTTACTATAGTGAGAAGCTTTCTTGTAAACATAAATATATATTTTTTTTTGTGGGGGGGATTTGGTACTATTTTTGTTGCACCTCATTACTGCTTTGATTCCAGGGAGGCCTCTTTGCATGCTGGTTCTTCTCCTACTGTTGAGTTTATTTTTATTTGCATTATGAACATACAATTGATCCACTCACTCCCCACAACTACCATACCTAGAAACCAATATTATTATATCTCATAGCTCAAAAATGTCTCACACATCTATTAGAAGAAAAGCAGCCTGAATTTGAAAAAGAATATGAATTTTCTTTTCATAAAGAAAAAATGTATGAGGCAATGGGAAATATAAGTATGCATTTAAGTGAAAGCTTATGGTTTCACATATCTTATTATAAAACTCCATTTTAGAGTTGGGAAAAGTGAAAATAACTATTTGGTAAGGTGGATCAAATAAGATCAATGCAGCTTGAAGCAGAATTAACAACAGTATCACTTGAAGACTTCAGCACGATTGTGGATTTTATCATAAAATTTAAGAAAATTCTCACTCAACTAAAAGGTAGTGGAAAAAATAAAATAAAATAAGAATGCATCTATCTTATTCTAGCCAAAATAAATGGAGCATTTCAGATATTTGCATCAACCTTTTTGTCTACGATGGATGCCCTTGGAACAAGATTTAAAATGCCTACACTAGAAGAATGTTGTGATAGAATCACTAGAGAAGAAATGAAGCTCTCTAAAATAGAGTCCTCACCCTCACCCTCAAAGGCTTTGATGGCCTCAAATTCCAACAAAGAAAAATTCAAGAAAAAATATAAATCCACTTTAACATGTACTCATTGCAAAAAATATGGTCATACAGTAAACAGATTTTGGAAAAGGTTACAACAATTAGAAGCAAAAATTATTATTAAAATAACATTACAAAGCAAATTTGAAAGGCATTAAATGTTAAAGGGAAATCAATAAATACTTCATCAAATTATTGGGTTCTAGATTCAAGGGCTACTCATCATATGACTTCCTCACATAAGTCATTTGCCTCTATTACCTCAAGCTCCACTTGCAGCATTGAAATTGGTGATTCTTCCTTCATTCCAGTCAAGGGAAAAGGTAACATACTCTTATATGGTGATCATATAAATTATGTTCTTTATGTTCCAAATATTTCTACAAACCTCCTTTCTATCTATCAAATATGTACATATGGTAAAGGGAAAACAATCCAGTTTTCACCTAAAGGAGTTGAAATAAAAGAATTACAAGAACCATATTCACTTATAGCTAAAGGAGACATTGACCATAGAGAAATACTATTTTATTTTATAGGATTTGAGGATTCTAATACATCATCATGCTTTGTTGCTCATGGGGATCTTGAAAGCAAAATTTGACATGAAAGGTTTGGTCATCTCAGTTATTTCTACTTAAAAGAGTTGAGTACTAATGATATGGTACTTGGGTTACCAAATATCTCCTCTATTGATGGTGTATGCCCTGGTTGTGCTCTAGGAAAACAACACCAAGATCCTTTTTTCCAAGTAGTTCCAAAACATCCTCTCTTTTGGAACTAATCCATAGTGATTTAATGGTATTTCCTCATCCCTCTTTTAAAGGAGCCAAGTAACTTTTATTGATGATTTCTCTCATCGTACTTGGGTATACTTTCTCAAATACAAAAGTGATGTCCTCTCTCACTTCAAAATATTTAAAACCTTAGTTGAAAATCAAGCATCTTGCAAAATAAAAAATCTAAGGATAGATAATGGGGGGGAATACTTCAGTAATGAGTTTTCTCAGTTCCTTTCAACTCATAGGATTATTCATCAACATTCAGTATCTCATAATCCTTAGAAAAAAGGAAAAATAGATCATTAAAAGAAATGGCTAATTGTATGATTCACTCAAGGGATCTTTCACCAAGTTTTTTGGCTGAAATAATCAAATGTGCAAACTTCATTCAAAACCACACTCTCCACAAGGCTCTTAGCATTATGAATCCAGAAGAATCCTAGTATGGCTCCAAACCTGATGTCTCCTTCTTCCAAATCTTTGGAAGTACTACTTGGGCCCACATTCCAAATAAAAAGAGGAAAGCTTTAGACAAGAAAAGCAAACAACTTATTTTTATTGGCTATTGTGAGGATATGAAAGCCTACAGGTTACTTGATCCTACTACTCATGAAGTATTTTTTCACAAAAATGTTCAATTTGATGAGAGCCATCCAAGTAATGATCCTCATTCATCTTCTACAATACATATGAACTCCACTAAATCTTCCTCATTTCTTGAAGCATAATTTGATGAAGAAAAACACAATGAAGAGTCCTCACAAAATAAGCTCACAAATGAAGAGTCCTCTCAAAATGAACTCATAAATTAATATTCTTCACAACAAGAGCTCATCTACAATGATCCATAATCTCCTATCTTTTCTACTCCAACAACGCCAAAATGGGCTTGCACAACTGTAAGTGAAGAAACACCTTACATTCAAGATCTTCCGTCTTCTAGGCATGCTCACTCTTTGGTTACAAGTCTTGTTTGTCAATCAATTTCAAATGATCCTCAATTCTTCTTGCATGCTAATGGGATAAAATAATGGGATAATACCATGGAAGAAGAATATTATTCCTTGATAAAAAATCAAAATTGGGATCTAATCCCTCTTTCTAAAGGAAGAAAGCTGGTTCGTTGTAAATGGATTTACCAAAACAAATATGCAATAGATGGAACCATTGACAAATACAAAGCTCGACTGGTAGCTAAAGGTTTTTTACAAATTGAAGGTATTGATTACTCAGAAACATTTGCCCTTGTTGCAAAGATGGATTTTGTTAGGCTTGTACTAGCACTTGCTGCCTCCCAAAATTAGCCTATATTTTAGATGGATGTAAAAAGTGCTTTCTGGCATGGTGTCTTAAAAGAGGAGATATATATGGAGCAACCTAGTGGATTTATTCAAGACTCTTCTCTAGTTTACAGGCTAAGAAAGTCTCTCTATGGTCTCAAAAAAGCTCCTCGAGATTGGTATGAGAAGATGGATTATTTCCTTCTCACCATTGGATTTTCTCACTATGAGTCTGATGCTACAATCTATATTTGGAGGGAACAAAATGACATCACCATTCTTGTCCTCTATGTTAATGATCTACTTCTCACTCGTAGTTCCACTTCCCACATTTAGATTATAAAACACTCCATTTTGAGAAATTTGATATGGTTGATCTAGGTTTGGCTCATTACTTCCTTGGATTTCAGATCACTCAAACAGATTCAGGGATTTCATTATGTCAGTAGAAATATACACTAGATCTTATTCAGTGATTTTAGATGGATGATTGTAAGCCTTCTCCAATGCCTTTTTAGTTAGGAGTCACTTTAACTTCTTCCTGCACTTCACCTCTATGTGATGCTACTCTATAGAGATAGCTCGTAGGGAGTCTATTGTACGTGACTCATACTCGCCCTAACATTTCATATGTTGTTAGCTTAATATCTTAGTTTTTTCAAACCCCTCATTTAAGCCATTGGTAGGCAAAAAATTCAATTCTTCACTATCTATAGGGTACTACTATGGACCAAAATATTGAAAATATAAACATACAGAGCCTTGAAATCTGATTTACCTTCGAAATGCAAAATTATGTAAAATCTAAAATTATAAAACTCTCATATAACAACTTTAAATAATTTTTATAAATTCGAAATGGCTTCGGAATGGGATTGAAATTGTTTTGAATGAAATATTGAAGCTCATTCTAATGAAATATTGAAGCTCATTCTTCACACCCATGTATTTATTTTTGGAACTTTAATTTTGTTTTAAATTTTTATTTCAATCATCGAAGTTTTAAAATAATCTGCAAAAGAGATAGGGTAGAAAAATAAAAATATAATCTAAAAATGGTTCAGAATGCTAAAAATATAAACATGCAAAGCCTTGAAATCTGATTTGCCTTCGAAATACGAAATATGTGAAATCCAAAATTATAAAATCTCATATAACAGTAATTTTAAATAATTTTTATAATTTTGAAATGGCTTTCGAATGGAATCAAGATTATTTCGAATGAAATATTGAAGCTCATTCTTCACACCCATTTATTAATTTTTGGTATTTTATTTTTTATTTTTTATCGTCGAAGTTTTAAAATAATCTACAAAAGAGAAGGGTTAGAAAAATAAAAATAAAATTTGAAAATAGACCAGAATGCTAAAAATATAAACATGCAAAGCCTTGAAATATGATTTGCGTTCGAAATGTAAAATTATGTAAAATTCAAAATTATAAAACTCTTATATAACAATAACTTTAAATAATTTTTATAAATTTGATATGACTTCGGAATGTGATCAAAATTATTTTGAATGAAATATTGAAACTTATTCTTCACACCCATGTATTTATTTTTGGCATTTTATTTTTTTTTTATTTTTTTTTTAATCGTCAATGTTTTAAAATAATTTGCAAAATAGAAGGGTTAAAAAAGTAAAAATAAAATCTGGAAATGGACCAGTATGCTAAAAATATAAACATGCAAAGTCTTGAAATTTTATTTTATTTCAAAATACAAAATTATGTAAAATCTGAAATTATAAAACTCTCATATAACATCAACTTTAAGTATTTTTTATAATTTCGAAATGTTTCAGAATGTGATCGAAATTATTTCGAATGAAATATTGAAGCTCATTCTTCACATCCAAATATTTATTTTTGACATTTTAATTTTTTTTTGGATAAAAAAAGGGGTAAATTTTTTATTGAAATTAGAAAAACATACAAGAGTTAAGAATCATATTACAACAAAACTACCTCATCTAGGCATATCAACTTTCAATAAACTAGTAAGATTTTGAGAGCACACTGAAGGAAGTTGATGCCACTCCCTAACACTCCAACCTTCTTGAAATTTAGAGGCCTATTTAGGCAAACAGTCACCAATACCATTCCACTCCTTTGTAATATGAGTAAAAACAATGAACTCCATATGATAATGAAAATGAAGAATTTGCCTAACCACCCCTGCCATCCTTCAATTAACATTGGTAATATTACAAGTATTCAATAAATTAATGACAATTTGAGAATTTGATTCACAAATTATCCTGCACCAACCCAAAGCATATCCTTGCTCCAACGCATAAATAATAGCAAGGGCTTCCATATAATTATTGGTATGCCTTCCTTTAAAACATGAGAAAAAGAAACATACCACACCATTGCAATCATGTCCCACTCCACCAATACCAGTATTTCCAATATTACCACTTGAAGACCCATCAGTATTAATCTTAAGAACCCCCCTAGGAGGGGATTGCCTTCTGCCATCTCTCTACACTCCGTTATTGAATCCCCTCATGTTAAAAGCAATAGTAGCACATGGACCAAACATTATCAAACCCAAACCATGCATAATCTGGACCTCCACTATGTTTAGAGGAATATTGGTATGCCTTCCTTTAATACATGAGAAAAAGAAACATACCACACCACTGCAATCACGTCTCACTCCACCAATACCAATATTTCTAGGATTACCTCTTGAAGACCCATCAATATTAATCTTAAGAACCCCCCTAGGAGGAGCTACCATATGCCATCTCTCTGCACTCTATTTTTGAATCCCCTCATACTAAAATAAATAGTAGCACATGGACCAAAAACTGTCAAACCCAAACCATGCATAATATGGACCTCCACTATGTTCATAGTAATATTAATATGACATTTAGTAGACACAATTTCTTGGATCATTCTCAAAATTCTTTGCCAGACTTGAAAAACAAAGAGCTTTCTCCCTTGAAAAATTCTCTAATTTCTTTCAAGCTAAATTTTCCAGAAGATGCAGGAGGGACCAATATGCCAAGCAACTTCTAAAAATAAGACCTTAGTCGAAGGCCTTCCCAAACTCCTTTAGAATTTCAAAAGATAAGAAGAATGAACACAAGATTATTTCCACACACCCCCACCACAAATGCCAAAATTGATGCACAAAACCACATTGAAAAAGCACATGACCAACATATTCCTCACTATTCTCACATATGAAACAAAATGAAGGGCCATAAAAACCTCTCTTCTGAAGGTTATCCCAAGTGAGACATTGATTACGAGTGGTAACCCACAAGTAAAAATTACACTTAGGCCATGCAAATTTATTCCACACTTGCTTCCACCAAGGAACTTCCTTAGTAGCATAACGTTGGCGATCCAATTCATGATATTTGGAGGCAACTGATAAAATCCCTCTATTGTCCTGACCCCAAGCCAACGCATCATCATATTGCGAAGAAGAGCATTCTCTAGAATCCAGAATGCGTGAGAACTCCTCTCTATCCTCCATAGAAGCTCATTCTTCACACCCATGTATTTATTTTTGGCATTTTAATTTTTTTTAATCATCGAAGTTTTAAAATAATCTACAAAAGAGAAAGGTTAGAAAAATAAAAATAAAATCTAGAAATGGACCAAAATGTTGAAAATATAAACATGCAAAGCCTTGAAATCTGATTTACCTTCGAAATATAAAATTATGTAAAATTTGAAATTATAAAACTCTCATATAACAACTTTAAATAATTTTTATAAATTCGAAATGGCTTTGGAATGGGATCAAAATTATTTCGAATGAAATATTGAAGCTCATTCTTCACACCCATGTATTTATTTTTGGCATTTTAATTTTTTATTTTTTTTAATCACCGAAGTTTTAAAATAATCTACAAAAGAGAAGGGTTAGAAAAATAAAAATAAAATCTAGAAATGGACCAGAATGTTGAAAATATAAACATGCAAAGCCTTGAAATCTGATTTACCTTTGAAATGTGAAATTATGTAAAATCTAAAATTATAAAACTCTCATATAACAACTTTAAATAATTTTTATAAATTCGAAATGGCTTTGGAATGGGATCAAAATTATTTCGAATGAAATATTGAAGCTCATTCTTCACACCCATGTATTTATTTTTGGCATTTTATATTTTTTTTTATTTTAATCATCGAAGTTTTAAAATAATCTACAAAAGAAAAGGGTTAGAAAAATAAAAATAAAATCTGAAAATGGACCAGAATGCTGAAAATATAAACATGCAAAGCCTTGAAATCTGATTTACCTTTGAAATATGAAATTATGTAAAATCTAAAATTATAAAACTCTCATATAACAAATTTAAATAATTTTTATAAATTTAAAATGGCTTTGAAATGGGATCAAAATTATTTCGAATGAAATATTGAAGCTCATTCTTCACACCCATGTATTTATTTTTGGTATTTTAATTTTTTTTTAATTTTTTTAAATAAAAATTTTAATTTTTATTTTTATTTTAATCATCAAAGTTTTAAAATAATCTGTAAAAGAGAAGGGTTAGAAAAATAAAATAAAATCTGGAAATGGACTAGAATACTAAAAATAAAAGCCTTGAAATCTGATTTACCTTCGAAATGTGAAATTATGTAAAATCTAAAATTATAAAACTCTCATATAACAACATTAAATAATTTTTATAAATTTAAAATGGCTTTGGAATGAGATCGAAATTGTTTTGAATGAAATATTGAAGCTCATTCTTCACACCTATGTATTTATTTTTGGTAATTTATTTATTTTTTAATCATCAAAGTTTTAAAATAATCTACAAAAGAGAAGGGTTAGAAAAATAAAAATAAAATCTAGAAATGGACTAGAATGCTAAAAATATAAACATGCAAAGCCTTGAAATCTGATTTACCTTCGAAATGCAAAATTATGTAAAATCTAAAATTATAAAACTCTCATATAACAACTTTAAATAATTTTTATAAATTCAAAATGGCTTTGGAATGGGATCAAAATTATTTCGAATGAAAGATTGAAGCTCATTCTTCACACCCATGTATTTATTTTTGGCATTTTAATTTTTTTAATCATCAAAGTTTTAAAATAATCTACAAAAGAGAAGGGTTAGAAAAATAAAAATAAAATCTAGAAATAGACTAGAATGCTAAAAATATAAACATGCAAAGCCTTGAAATCTGATTTACCTTCGAAATATGAAATTATGTAAAATTTAAAATTATAAAACTCTCATATAATAACTTTAAATAATTTTTATAAATTCAAAATGGCTTTGGAATGGGATCAAAATTATTTCGAATGAAATATTGAAGCTCATTCTTCACACCCATGTATTTATTTTTGGCATTTTAATTTTTTTATTTTTATTTTAATCACTAAGTTTTAAAATAATCTACAAAAGAGAAGGGTTAGAAAAATAAAAATAAAATCTAGAAATGGACCAGAATGTTGAAAATATAAACATGCAAAGCCTTGAAATCTGATTTACCTTCAAAATACAAAATTATGTAAAATCTAAAATTATAAAACTCTCATATAACAACTTTAAATAATTTTTATAAATTCAAAATGGCTTCGGAATGAGATCAAAATTATTTCGAATGAAATATTGAAGCTCATTCTTCACACCCATGTATTTATTTTTGGCATTTTAATTTTTTTTAATTTTTATTTTAATCATAAAGTTTTAAAATAATCTACAAAAGAGAAGGGTTAGAAAAATAAAAATAAAATCTAGAAATGGACTAGAATGCTGAAAATATAAACATGCAAAGCCTTGAAATCTGATTTACCTTTGAAATATGAAATTATGTAAAATCTAAAATTATAAAACTCTCATATAATAACAACTTTAAATAATTTTTATAAATTTAAAATGGCTTTGAAATGGGATCAAAATTATTTTGAATGAAATATTGAAGCTCATTCTTCACACCCATGTATTTATTTTTGGTATTTTAATTTTAATTTTAATTTTTATTTTAATCATCGAAGTTTTAAAATAATCTACAAAAGAGAAGGGTTAGAAAAATAAAAATAAAATCTAGAAATAGACTAGAATGCTGAAAATATAAACATGCAAAGCCTTGAAATCTGATTTACCTTCAAAATATGAAATTATGTAAAATCTAAAATTATAAAACTCTCATATAACAACTTTAAATAATTTTTATAAATTCGAAATGGCTTCAGAATGGGATCAAAATTATTTCGAATGAAAGATTGAAGCTCATTCTTCACACCCATGTATTTATTTTTGGCATTTTAATTTTTTATTTAATTGTCAAAGTTTTAAAATAATCTACAAAAGAGAAGGGTTAGAAAAATAAAAATAAAATCTAGAAATGGACCAGAATGCTGAAAATATAAACATGCAAAGCCTTGAAATCTGATTTACCTTCGAAATATGAAATTATGTAAAATCTAAAATTATAAAACTCTCATATAACAACTTTAAATAATTTTTATAAATTTGAAATGGCTTCGAATGGGATTGAAATTGTTTTGAATGAAATATTGAAGCTCATTCTTCACACCCATGTATTTATTTTTGGTATTTTAATTTTTATTTTTTTTAATCATCAAAGTTTTAAAATAATCTACAAAAGAGAAGGTTAGAAAAATAAAAATAAAATCTGGAAATGGACCAGAATGCTGAAAATATAAACATGCAAAGCCTTGAAATCTGATTTACCTTCGAAATATGAAATTATGTAAAATCTAAAATTATAAAACTCTCATATAACAACTTTAAATATTTTTTATAAATTCGAAATGGCTTCGAAATGGGATCAAAATTATTTTGAATGAAATATTGAAGCTCATTCTTCACACCCATGTATTTATTTTTGCATTTTAATTTTTTTTATTTTTATTTTAATCATCGAAGTTTTAAAATAATCTACAAAAGAGAAGGGTTAGAAAAATAAAAATAAAATCTAGAAATGGACTAGAATGCTGAAAATATAAACATGCAAAGCCTTGAAATCTAATTTACCTTCGAAATATGAAATTATGTAAAATCTAAAATTATAAAACTCTCATATAACAACTTTAAATAATTTTTATAAATTCGAAATGGCTTCGGAATGGGATCAAAATTATTTCGAATGAAAGATTGAAGCTCATTCTTCACACCCATGTATTTATTTTTGATATTTTAATTTTTTATTTTTATTTTAATCATCAAAGTTTTAAAATAATCTACAAAAGAGAAGGGTTAGAAAAATAAAAATAAAATCTAGAAATAGACCAGAATGTTGAAAATATAAACATACAAAGCCTTGAAATCTGATTTACCTTCGAAATATGAAATTATATAAAATCTAAAATTATAAAACTCTCATATAACAACTTTAAATAATTTTTATAAATTCAAAATGGCTTTGAAATGGGATCAAAATTATTTTGAATGAAATATTGAAGCTCATTCTTCACACCTATGTATTTATTTTTGGCATTTTAATTATTTTTTTTATTTTAATCATCGAAGTTTTAAAATAATCTACAAAAGAGAAGGGTTAGAAAAATAAAAAATAAAATCTAGAAAATGCTGAAAATATAAACATGCAAAGCCTTGAAATCTGATTTACCTTCAAAATATGAAATTATGTAAAATCCAAAATTATAAAACTCTCATATAACAACTTTAAATAATTTTTATAAATTCGAAATGGCTTCGAAATGGGATCAAAATTATTTCGAATGAAATATTGAAGCTCATTCTTCACACCCATGTATTTATTTTTGTATTTTAATTTTTATTTTAATCATCAAAGTTTTAAAATAATCTGCAAAAGAGAAGGGTTAGAAAAATAAAAATAAAATCTAGAAATAGACCAGAATGCTAAAAATATAAACATGCAAAGCCTTGAAATCTGATTTACCTTCGAAATATGAAATTATGTAAAATCTAAAATTATAAAACTCTCATATAACAACTTTAAATAATTTTTATAAATTTGAAATGGCTTTGGAATGGGATCGAAATTATTTTGAATGAAATATTGAAGCTCATTCTTCACACCCATGTATTTATTTTTGGCATTTTAATTTTTTTAATTTTTATTTTAATTGTCGAAGTTTTAAAATAATCTACAAAAGAGAAGGGTTAGAAAAATAAAAATAAAATCTGGAAATGGACTAGAATGTTGAAAATATAAACATGCAAAGCCTTGAAATCTGATTTACCTTTGAAATATGAAATTATGTAAAATTTAAAATTATAAAACTCTCATATAACAACTTTAAATAATTTTTATAAATTTGAAATGGCTTTAGAATGGGATCAAAATTGTTTCGAATGAAATATTGAAGCTCATTCTTCACACCCATGTATTTATTTTTGGTATTTTAATTTTTTTTAATTTTTATTTTAATCATCAAAGTTTTAAAATAATCTACAAAAGAGAAGGGTTAGAAAAATAAAAATAAAATCTGGAAATGGACCAGAATGCTAAAAATATAAATATGCAAAGCCTTGAAATCTGATTTACCTTCGAAATATAAAATTATGTAAAATCTAAAATTATAAAACTCTCATATAACAACTTTAAATAATTTTTATAAATTCGAAATGGCTTCGAAATGGGATCAAAATTATTTTGAATGAAATATTGAAGCTCATTCTTCACACCCATGTATTTATTTTTGGCATTTTAATTTTTTTTTTTAATCACCAAAGTTTTAAAATAATCTACAAAAGAGAAGGGTTAGAAAAATAAAAATAAAATCTAGAAATAGACCAGAATGCTGAAAATATAAACATGCAAAGCCTTGAAATCTGATTTACCTTCAAAATGTGAAATTATGTAAAATTTAAAATTATAAAACTCTCATATAACAACAACTTTAAATAATTTTTATAAATTCAAAATGGCTTCAGAATGGGATCAAAATTATTTCGAATGAAATATTGAAGCTCATTCTTCACACCCATGTATTTATTTTTTGCATTTTAATTTTTTTATTTTTATTTTAATCATCAAAGTTTTAAAATAATCTGCAAAAGAGAAGGGTTAGAAAAATAAAAATAAAATCTGGAAATGGACCAGAATGCTAAAAATATAAACATGCAAAGCCTTGAAATCTGATTTACCTTCGAAATGTGAAATTATGTAAAATCTAAAATTATAAAACTCTCATATAATAACAACTTTAAATAATTTTTATAAATTTAAAATGGCTTCGAAATGGGATCAAAATTATTTCAAATGAAATATTGAAGCTCATTCTTCACACCCATGTATTTATTTTTGGTATTTTAATTTTAATTTTTTTTATTTTAATCATCAAAGTTTTAAAATAATCTGCAAAAGAGAAGGGTTAGAAAAATAAAAATAAAATCTAGAAATTGACCAGAATGCTGAAAATATAAACATGCAAAGCCTTGAAATCTGATTTACCTTTGAAATACGAAATTATGTAAAATCTAAAATTATAAAACTCTCATATAATAACAACTTTAAATAATTTTTATAAATTTGAAATGGCTTCGGAATGGGATCAAAATTGTTTCGAATGAAATATTGAAGCTCATTCTTCACACCCATGTATTTATTTTTGGCATTTTAATTTTTTATTTTTATTTTAATCACCAAAGTTTTAAAATAATCTACAAAAGAGAAGGGTTAGAAAAATAAAAATAAAATCTGGAAATGGACCAAAATGCTGAAAATATAAACATGCAAAGCCTTGAAATCTGATTTACCTTCGAAATGCGAAATTATGTAAAATTTAAAATTATAAAACTCTCATATAACAACAACTTTAAATAATTTTTATAAATTCAAAATGGCTTCAGAATGGGATCAAAATTATTTCAAATAAAATATTGAAGCTCATTCTTCACACCCATGTATTTATTTTTGGCATTTTAATTATTTTTAATTTTTATTTTAATCATCAAAGTTTTAAAATAATTTGCAAAAAAGAAGGGTTAGAAAAATAAAAATAAAATCTAAAAATGGACTAGAATGCTGAAAATATAAACATGCAAAGCCTTGAAATCTGATTTACCTTCGAAATGTGAAATTATGTAAAATCCGAAATTATAAAACTCTCATATAACAACTTTAAATATTTTTTATAAATTCGAAATGGCTTTGAAATGGGATCAAAATTATTTCGAATGAAATATTGAAGCTCATTCTTCACACCCAGGTATTTAATTTGGGTATTTTAATTTTTTTTTTATTTTTAATTTAATTGCCAAATTTTTAAAATAATCTATAAAAGATAAGAGTTAGAAATGATGATATGATGTTTGTAATTGAAATGATGTGGGTTCAATTGTATTCATGCTTAAAGAAGGGATGAGGAGTAGTGGAGGAAGCGGAGGAGGAGCAAAAACGGCAGGTAGGAATTTTGAACCACCAGAAGGAGAAGATCCAGAGGCAGGGTAGAATGTTGTAGCTGGAAAGGAAAAGGATTCCCTGTCAGCTCAGTTTGAAAAGGCTAAAGGTACAGATCCTCCAAATAAACCCTTAGACAAAGGGTCCCACTGGGGTTTGGGAGTTGGCAACAAGGGCCCAACCTTTTTGGAAATGCTGAAAGGGAAAAAGAAGGAGCCAGTCAATGAACTACCACCCCTAATACCAAACAATAACAGGTTAACTACGCCAGTGGAGATTATGGAAAGATTCTTGGATATGGAGGCATCATCCTTAGTTGGCAAGTTTTTGGGAGGAAGGCCGGACATTGAGACTATTCGCTCATGGGTCACGACAAAGTGGAAAACTTCAGGAATCTTAGAAATCGTAGCCATTTCAAGAGGTTTTTTTATGATAAGACTCAACAACAAAGATGATGCAGAGCGCATCTTGACAAGAGGACCCTGGTTTCTAGGAATGCGCAGCCTCTTTTTGAGGAAGTGGGGGGAGGATTTCAACCCTAAGAAGCAAAATATTAATATAGCACCCATTTGGGTCCGCTTACCAAACCTCCCATCCCAGTTTGTTAATGAGTACTTGCTTAGTGGCATAGCAAAGATGATAGGAGAGCTCGTGGCAATAGACCATTCAACCCGGGCAAGGACTAGACTGACGCATGCCAGGATCTATGTAAATGCAAACTTGGATTCTGATCTACCTTCTCAGGTGGAACTAGCATATGGAGAGTTTCTAAGGATTTAGCCTATGGAGTATGAGAACAAGCCGACATTTTGTAGCATGTGCAAAACCCAGGGCCACCTTCAAGCCCAATGTCTGACAATAACTGCAAACAAGGAAGCCACGAGCAAAGGTTTTCTATGGAAAGCTAATGGGAGAGGGATCCCAAAGTTTCAAGGACCACGTATTAACTTGGAAGGATACAGACAAGTTAAGAATAACCAGGCTGACCAAGCCAACACAAAACTGGCAAAAATCCAGGAGAAAGGAAAGCAACATAATGAGGGAGGCAAAAATCATAAGGTATGTAATAAAGATCCCAGCTTGAACATGTTTGATATCCTAGCAAATATAGAAGTTGAAAAATAAAATAGTAAGGATGATACCATCAGTGTCAATTTTCCTAAAACCCTAGACTCCCCATCCAAATCGGGACCATCCATAGTTATGACAAAAAGCCCCAAAAGCTATGCTCAAAATGAAGAAAAATTGCCAGGTCATTTCAGTTTAAACATGGAAAAAATAGAGTCAAGAGTCGAAGTTGTGGAAACAAGAGGCAGGAATGTAGCTCCTAATCCGGTAGTGGAGCAAATTATCCCTTATCAGACGATCCCAACGGTAAAAGGTTTCTTGAAGGAAAGCCGCTTGCTTAGGAACCAGATAGGATAGGTGAACCAAAACAAGGCTGAGGATGAAGAGGGAATTGAAAACCCCCAAAATAAGGAAGAAGGTTCAAGCCCTAGACTATCATAGTATATGCCCCCTCATTTTAGTCCAAAATAGACTAGAAGCACTACCAAGCCTCCGATAGATTATGGAAGTGAAAGAAAGAAAAGGAGAATATCTACAGTAGAGCACTATAGAATGAGAATCAATGAAGAAATTGCAAACGAAAAGCAAAGAACATTGTTACAACAAGCTATTCCTGGCTAGGATAATAGCAAAATTGACAAACCCCCTTTGGCTCAAGGAAGGGGGCGGGGAAAAAATATCAAAAATTCTAAATGAAGGTTCTCTCATGGAATGTGAGAGGCCTAAAAGACCCACCAAAACAAAATATGGTGAAGTCTATAAGGAATGATTGGAATCCTACTATCATTTTTCTTCAAGAAACCAAAATAGATGAGGCACAATCAACACTTATAGCTAGAAGGATTTGGAAGCAAGGGGAAGTGGCCTTTCAACAGGCGAGAGGAGCGTCTGGGGGCCTCATGATATTATGGGATCCTATTAAAATAGAAGGAAGTATTAATCAAGAAAATGAAAGAGTCTTAAACATATTATTTCATGATTTTGATACTAATAAGAATTAGATTATGTCAAATGTTTATGCCCCCACCTCTATCCAAGGGCGGTCTAAATTGTGGGAGTTTTTGGGGCATTTAAGCCAAGCTTTTAAAGACATTCCTTGGGTGATTGGGGGAGATTTCAATACCCCCATTTACCGATATGATAAGAAGGGAGGATCTGGGTTACCCTCAAGGAGCATGGAGGACTTCAATGAATTCATTAACACAAATGAATTGATGGATGTAAGACTAAAAGGAGGCAAATTTACATGGAGTAACAAGAGGATAGGAAGTCAGCTGATTTGAGAAAGGCTGGACATGTTTTTTTTATCCAAGGAAGCTACAACAATGTTTGGTGATTCAACGTTACAAGCCCTTCCTAAATGCGCTTCAGACCATAATCTTATTCTATGGGAGGTATTTCAGGCTAACTCCTTTAAAAAGCCATTCGGATTTCTATCAATGTGGGTTAAACATCCGGACTTCAAGAAATGAATAGAGGAATGGTGGCAGCAACCTATCCAGGGAAGTGCTTCCTTCAAACTATCTCAAAAACTTAAGATGGTGAAAAATAGCCTTAGAATTTGGAATAAAGAAGTCTTTGGAAATATTTTTGAGAATAAGAGAGCAGTGGGGGAAAATTGAGAATAATAGAAAGAAAAATCCAAAATGGAACCTATGATGAGGCGATAAGGACTAAAGAGAAGGAAACCCTTTGTGAGTTTTATAATATTTTAGCTTGTGAGGAGATGTATTGGAGGCAGAAATCAAGGGCATTATGGCTAAAGGAAGGGGACTCTAATTCAAATTTTTTCCATGTTACCACATTGAGCAATAGAAGCAACAATAATATTAGAAATTTAACTAAGGTGGATGGATCCTCAACTCAAAACATTTAGGAGATCAAGGATGAGGCTGTTAATTTTTTTAGTTCATTATTTGGTGAAGAACGGGCTTGTAATGCCCAAGCAAAGGACTTTATCCTTCAATTCATTCCACAACTCATTGATGAAATGATTAACGAGTCTCTTACAATAACTTTTTTAGATGAAGAGATCAAGGAGGCTTTGTTTAACATGGATCCTAACAAAGCTCCTGGGCTGGATGGGTTTTCATCACAGTTTTTCCAAGTTTGTTGGGATATTGTTGGAGCAAAAGTTATTGTTGCAATCAAGGAGTTCCAAATTTCAAATCATATTCCAAGGGGTTTCAATTCAACTTTCATTGCTTTGATCCCTAAAGGCCCCAACCCCAAGACTATGGCTGACTTTAGGTCGGTTAGCCTATGTAATATATCCTATAAAATTATGTCCAAAGTTTTAGCCAACCGTTTGAAGAAAGTTCTACTAGTTATCATTGATCCAAGTCAAGGAAGTTCTATACAAGGAAGATCAATCTTAGATGGAGTTATTACTATTCATGAGGCTCTTCATACAACCGCTCAGACCAAAAAAGTAGTCATGGCTTTAAATTTAGACATGAACAAAGCTTATGACAGGATAAATTAGGAATTCCTAGAGGCAGTTTTATTAAAATTTGGCTTCAACATGAAATGGGTCAAGTTAATAAGAGAGTGTATTTCTAAGCCTTGTTTTTCATTTTTGGTTAATGGGTCTACTACAAGTTTTTTTCAAAGCAAATGTGGTCTAAGACAAGGAGATCCCATAAGTCCTATGTTGTTCATCATTGTTCGTCGAGGCCTTGGGAAGAACCATTAAGGCAACAGCGGTAGCTGGACTCATATCAGGTATCAAGGCCACGTCACTAACTACCCCTATGACACATCAAAAATTTGTTGATGATACATTGCTACTAAATTTGGCTTCTGTGGTTGAGGCAAGAAGGATTAAAAATATTCTCATAATGTATGAAGAAGCGGCTGGATAGAAAGTGAATTTTGATAAGAGCAAACTTTATTTCATCAATACCCCCATTCCTAGGAAAAACAACATAGCAAGGATCATGGAATTTTAGATTGCATCCCTTCCCACCTCCTATTTAGGTCTTCCCCTGTTTACAGGGAAACCTAAAGGATCAATGTGGAACATAGTTCTGGAGAGGATCCAAAAAAATCTAGCAAGTTGGAAAGGACATCTGTTATCTCAAGTAGACAAAGCAGTTTTAACTATGGCTTCACTTCAAAGTATACCCGTTTGCTTCCTATCAATATTCAAAGCTCCCAGCAAGGTGTATCATAAAATTGAGCAGCTTCAAAAAAAAATTCTCGGTCAGGGACTAAGGATAAGAAAATGATCCATTTAGTAGGTTGGAACAAGGTTTGCAAACCTAAAGTTGATGGGGGGTTAGGATTGAGGAGAGTTGCTCATCTCAATACAACTTTGTTAGCCAAACAAGCATGGCGATTATTGACTAAGGTCGATAATGAATGGACTGCCATAGTTAGGAGGAAATACCTCAAAGGTGTGAACTTCCTTAATGACAACTTAGCAAGCAAGGGGTCTACTTTTTGGAAGGCAATCCTCATGACCATTGATCTTGTCAAGAAAGGTCTTAGATAGATTCTAGGAAATGGGCAAACAATAGACTTTTGGAAGGATCGATGGGTGAGAGCTGAGGAGTTATCATAGAATCCTCGTTTGGCTAGGATTCAAGAGCATATGGAGCAACATATTGGGAAGAAGGTTGCAAATTATATGTGGTAGGATATAAATATCAATAGGTGGAAACACATCAGAGTATAGGGTTTTGAAGTGGAGTCTAAAGAGCTTTATAACATTTTAACTCAAATTATTCCCTCTGGAGAGGATGAAGATCACATTGTTTGGGCTGAGACTGAAAGTGGCGACTTCACAGTTAAGTCTACCTATAATTTGCTTTTCAATGTGGAAGGTCAACAATTTCAACCGAGTTTGGTTTGGATCAAAGGCTTAATTCCTAAAATATCCTTTTTTTCATGGCCGGTGATTCAAGGAAAAATCCTCACTATGGACAATATGTTATCCAAATGTATGGTTATTGCTAACCGTTGCTACATGTACAGGGCAGGGTGGGAGACAACCCAACACTTATTTCTAGAGTGTCCGATAGCGGAGTCCATCCTGGATGAACTTTTCCAAGCCTTTAGGATCTCATGGGTTAAGCCTGCTCTTATATCTAAAGTTTTCCATCAATGGCCTCAACCCTTTGTTAGCCTAAAACTTAAGTACCTATGGAAAATCTTTTGGCATCATTTTCTCTGGCAGATTTGGCTAGAAAGGAACCATAGAGCCTTTAAGGATACCATTCACAACCCAAAAACCATCCTCAACAGGATTATTGTCTTTGTGAAAGAAAACCTTAGCACCTTAGTGGATGAGAACCACTCAATTCCTCCCCAAGAAAAACAATTAGCTCGGGCCTTAGGTATTGAGGACAAACCTTCCATTCCTTTGCCCAATCCCAGAAATGGGATTTCTTGGGAGCCACCCCCCAAGGTTGGTTTAAACTAAATTTTGATGGTGCAGCCAAGGAGAACCCAGGAAGAGCTAGAGCTAGAGGAATAATCAGGGATCATCAAGGAAATCTAGTCAAGGCCTTCGTTGAACCATTGGGAATCAGAACTAATAATGAAGCAAAAGCTAGAGCCCTTTGGAGAGGGTTGCAAGTAGCCCAAGCAACTCAAGGTAATTTGATGATTGAAGGTGATTCTATGAACATCATCAACTTGTTAACCAATGGCAAAAAACCTCCATGGAGAATCGAGGGAGTCATCCATGAAGTGAGGATCCTTTTTGTGGCAAGACAGAACAGGAGGGCTCGTCACGTGTACCGTGAGGCCAACAGGTCAGTTGAAAAATTAGCCAACATAGGTGTTGATGTTGGTAGTTTGGTGACATGGACACAAGGTGTGCCACGTGAAGTGGAAAATATTATTAGTCATGAAAAGAAACCTACCCGTTAAGGAGAAATATGAATGGGTGTTCTTTCCCCATGGAGCTAGTAATAACTATGGGGTTTCCCTCTAAATCATACCAAATTGGAAATGAAGGTAACAGGGTGTAAGCCTTGGAAGATTTCGACAGAGAATAGGAAATGGACAAGCAATAGGTTTCACAAGTGCAAAGTTCCAAACTTCAATTTCCTGTCAATGTAAGTAATGTTTACAATTATGTTTAGGTATGGGTGTGCCTTGTTAGTAAGGTGTTGTAGGGGATTCAATACAAGTTCTAGTAAGAAAGTTTCAAGGATGACTAGGATCTATAATC
Organism: Wollemia nobilis; assembly: GCA_028583015.1. Classification (NCBI taxonomy): domain Eukaryota; kingdom Viridiplantae; phylum Streptophyta; class Pinopsida; order Araucariales; family Araucariaceae; genus Wollemia; species Wollemia nobilis. Next base: position 35,821,729 of record JAQPPZ010015824.1, on the reverse strand, counting down.
TCAGCAAAAGGTTGGATATTGTAATAGGTTTTGGGTTAATCTGCAAAACCCGGTAATTAATGAAGACTTTTATTTACCAAAAAAAAAAATCTGCAAAAGAGAAGGGTTAGAGAAATAAAAATAAAAACAAAATCTCAAATTAGACTAGAATGCTGAAAATATAAACATGCAAAGCCTTAAAATCTGATTTGAAAAAAAATTTGCATGATCAGTCTCCTTAGATCACCTATTTTGGATACAACTATCCTATCCTTAAAGCATAAAAAACCATCTTTGATGCTGAAATCCTTATTATTTTCAATATTTCCTTCTACCTTGGTCGAAATTTCACTACAATACTCATGTCAAGATTGCATTTTCTTGACTTAGTCCATTAAGTTAATGTGACTACAAATCAAATCAGCTATAAGCGTGATTCAAGGTCTTAAAATTGAGCAAGTTTATCTTATTCAAATATGAGAATATGTTCCTAGGATGGATTTATGTACCTTTAATTGCTTTAAATCCTAATACTTGGGTACATATTTTAACAATTTAAAGAGAGGATCCCATACTCCTCTCACAAAATAGTTTTTCCATCTATTATTTTCACTAAGTATGATCAAACCTTAACTAAGAATAGATTTTCTACCTTTATTCCTTTCTATTAAGTATGACCAAAACTAAACTAAGAATATATTCTCTATCTATTCCTTCTCATTAAGTATGATCAACTTAACTAGGAATAGATTTTCCCATATATTCTTTATCCTTAAACAAAGAGCACCATTTAATGTTTTGAGTACCACTAGATGTATTTATCCCTACTCCAAGCTACACCGCTTAGGACTTTACCAAATCCTACTTGCTTTTTGGAATCATCTTGCTTATGGTTACAATGAACATTAAAATATCTTCTCAAATTATGATCCTAAAAAATGATTTACTCATGAATATAAAAAATATATATTACATTAGAGAAGTCTATCTTCAAAACCAACTATGTCTTGAACAAAACCATTCTACTGAAGTTTCATTACTTGATTTTTCTTGCTAGTTTTGAAATCACTCCACCATTCAATAGTTGCATCATGCACATGAAGGTTAACCCTTACTATTTGGGTTACTAAAGAACAATTCATCAAAGAAAAGATACATTTCCAAATAATACAGCCCTATCTCGACTAATTTTACCAATTTATTTGGATACTCTAATATTCTTCAAGTCTTTGGCTAACTAGTCTATCAATATTTGGGATTTACCTTCATGATATTCTATAGCAAGATCCTCTTCCTATATATTCTCAAAATTTTAGTTTAGGAAACTTGGTTAATAATAGTTTCCAACAATTACCTATACAGGTTCATCTGTTTCCTCTATTATTCAATTTATTCTTGTAGTAATTAAATTGCAATGATGAGTTTATCTACATTTTAATTGATATTCCCCAAACTTTTCCTTCAAGGTCTAGCTTCAAATTCATCTTGTCTAGCTAACCTTGGATTTTTGAGAAGATCCTCTTCTTTTCAACTTAGGTGTCATTTCACCATGCCATACAAAGGAGTAGGATAAGTTATAATTTCTTCCAATTATACTTCCAATGGTTAGTTACATCTTCTCATGAACTAACTTAAATCATTAATGGTCATCACCATACTTGTATCCCCACAAGGTGCTACCTTGGCTATGACCATTATCATTTTTCTATTAATGATCTTTGTTACACTTGGCTTATTGCAAGGTCCCCTTCTCCCTAATCATAAAGAAATTGAGTTAGGTTACAATTTCCTCCAAAATTATATTTCCAAATGGGGTTAGTTTCTTCATCTCGATGATTTATCAATAATATTATCATCCCTTGATAATATCAATGTCACACTACTTTGTGTAATGTAAATTCCTAAAATATCACCATCCATTGATAATATCAATGGTCACATTCACTCCATGTTAGATGGAATTCCAAAATTATCACCATCCATTGATAATAGCAATGGTTACACTTACTCCATGTAAGGAACCATCCCTAAACTCTTGTAAATTGGCTATTCACTAAACAATTTTTCCTTTACCAATATAGTAAATCCATCTATCTTGGAAATTAATTAGGTCTCCACGAGTCTTTAACTAGTCCATTCCCTAGATGATGTCAAAGGCATATGGTGATGCTACATATAAATTCTAAATGTTAGAGTCATTGGGTAGAGTGATCTTGGCTATAGGAAAAAATTGATCCATGAAGTAGGCATGTCCATAACCTTACTCAACTTTACACCCTTATGCCAAAAATATTGATATTTTTGGAATATCTTTGACTATACTACTAGAAATAAAACTATATGTATCTCCATAATATATCAAAAACTTATTTCCAATTTTTTACCTTTCAAGAGCAATGGTGTGGCTTGCCCGTCCAAGTTTTGATTTCCTATGGTTATGTAGATCTCATGGTTCGATCCTTCTATCCTCTTACTTGGTCCTACCTAATTTAGACATCATATTGCATAATGTGGACCCCCACACTCGTAGAAACCATCCTTGGGACCTGGGTGTCTTTTTTGAATATATTTCCTAGTTGATTTTTCTTGTGATGGTTTTGGCTACCTCTAAGGTTGAGTATTATTGTTATTTCTTGGTTGGAATTTCTTCTTGGAATTCATCGAATTTTCTTTGTTCTTTCTTTCAAACTCTGAGCTACCTCTACTTTCCTTGTTCTGCTTATGTTCCCATTTCATAAGGCCAACACTTTTTCTCTTTTTTAGGGACTATCGATATTCCCCTAACAAGTTTGTAAAATTAAAGTAGGTATTATTTGATTGTTTGTGTTGATTCATTTGTTCTTGTAATATAGAGATAACAACAATGAGATTCTCCACCTCTTTTTTTAAATTCCCTGAACTTTCTCCTATAGGTCTAGCTTCAGCACTATATTGCCCAGCTTGCCTCAAATCTTGTGAAGTTTTTCTTCTTCCTATCCTCAACTTACATGTCATTTTATTTTCACAAAATATGAGTTCATATACTTATAGCAAGTTCTTTATCCTTATAAACTAACTCAATTCATTATCATTCATTCAATAATGGATATGGTTATTCTTGCTCCATGCAAGATACTATTCCTAGGCATGCTTATATATTATCAATCACTTGATAATTATGATGGTCATACTTGCTTTATGTAAGAGGCCATACCAAAATAAAAGCTACATATTCTAAGAATAATTCTATGTATTACAAGAAATCCTTAGCTTATCCATGGAATTTTCTAGTACTATTATCATGAGCTCTGAAACCAAATGTAACAACCCAAAAATTTAACTAGCTCGAGAGAATATTTTTTGATACACTTGTTAGGGATATACATATCCCCACCCTACATAAGCCATTTTATGAAGTTGTCTATTGAATTAATGCCTTATGATTAATTTTTCCATCTCATCTTCACAATGAGCCAACTTATCCTTTTTAATCTATCAAAAGGGTGTGCCCATCCCTACACCATACATAAGTTTGTCTATGTAGGTGCACTAAACATAATATAAACAATCTATCCATCTAATCTACATGATGAGCTAACTTTACCTTTTTAATTTGTTAAAATGACGTGCACATCCTTGCACCATACATAGGTTCATTTATTTAGGTGCACTAAGTATAATGTAAATAAGTTATCTGTCTCATCTCCATGATGAGCTAACTTTTTTATCAATCATTGTATTGCAAATAAGTTATTTGTCTCATCTCCATGATGAGCTAACTTTTCCATCAATCATTGTAATGCAAATAATCTATATGTTTCATCTCCACGATGACCCAACTTATCCTTCATTAATTCATGGTGATAGATGATTTATTGAATCAAAATCCAATTGTTGCCTTTGTGCATCTACCTAAGTTTAGGTCTTCTAATAATGATTTGATATAAGACTACTCGAATTTTCCTCTAAAAGTTATCCCATAATCCCTTAGATTACTCTCTCTCTATATATATATATATATCTATCTAAGCTTCTAATCCATGAACATAAACATTAATAGATATCAATTTCTAATCATCTATAACTCATCATAGTAAGGACTATTCAAGAATATAAAATGCATATATTGTTTCATTCTCATAATTAGATAACTCCTTTTATTTTTATTTAACAATTACAATTATCATGAATAGCACTATTTTTAATTCAATAAAACTCTTACCAAAATATTATCCATGATCTATGAATTACAATAAACCTCCCATTTTATTGAAGAGCAAACATAACCTCAATAACTAAATCTAGAAAGTAGTAAATGCAAGATCAAAATATGAAGATATTTGATACACATACAACACATCATATATCCTAGTAATAAGAGAAAAACCCAACTTCGAAACATCCTTTTTATTGCATAAGTTTAGTTATCTCCAATACAACGATATAAAGGAATCCCATAATTTATTTTTCCAAAACAACTAATATAAATACATAAGAACCCCATAATTCTTATGTCCCCAAAACATGAATTGTTCTTTTAATTCACATTACAAAATCAATGAGGAAACCCCATAATTCCCTCGAATGAATTCCACATTCATTCTTCTAAATATGATTTCTTCCTTCTAATAACATTTAAAGGAATAACTTCTTTCTAAAGTTCTATAAAGTATCCATCTACTATAAAATAACACACAACAAGAATAATAGAGAGGGCCCTATAATCCTCTTGAAAAGAGTTCCATTAACAACTTTCCAATTAATATATATGATCATCTATACTTTCCAAACATATTTCAATACAAAATAAAATATAATATCCTTTATACATTTCAAACCTAATTTATCCCAAAATGAAATATATTATATTTTATACATCTCAAACATACTTATATCCCAAGAAGAAATGTATTATCCTTCATACATATCAAACATAAAATGAAATTTATTCATCATTCCATCAAATATCGAATAATCCAATATTCATTCCTTCTATTAATCAAAAGCTCATGCTTTCAATTAATCAAAATACCCAATAATATTTTTTTAATTAATCAAAGCCCGTACTTTTAATTAATCAAAATATCCAGTAATTCATTCTTTTAATAAATCAAAAGTCCATTCTTTCAATTAATCAAAATACCCAATAATTCATTATTTTAATTAATCAAAAGCCCATACTTTCAATTAATCAAAATACCCAATAATTCATTAATAAAAAGTCGATTCTTTCAATTAATAAAAATACCCAATAATTCATTAATCAAAAGCCTATACTTTCAATTAATGAAAATACCCAATAGTTCATTCTTTTAATTAGTCAAAATCCCATACTTTAAATTAATAAAAATACCCAATATTTCATTCTTCTAATTAATCAAAGCCCTTAATTTCAATTAATCAAAATATCCAATAATTCATTATTTTAATTAATCAAAAGCCCATACTTTCAATTAATAAAAATACCTAATAATTCATTAATCAAAAGTCCATTCTTTTACTTAAATAAAAATCCCTAAGTTGGTTTATTCAAGATTTAATAGTTGATACGGTTTTCCACAGTCAGTTGGGTTAGCACAAATTTCCACAGTAAGCCTAAACAACAACACCACCATAAATAGGTGGCTCCATGTGGGAATCACCCAGCACCTCCAACTAGTGCCAAAGGGCAACCCGCATCAAGCTAACTTGACCACTCAGCATGGTCACTAACCTAAGGGAGATAACTCCATTTTGCAACACATTAGCACCTCCCACGGGAATAGTTTGGTATTAATGCTAAATAGGGTTTTAAATAAAAACATCTACCCCAGCATGCAAAGCCACATGGAAGTTAAATATAGGGTTCTAGCAATGGACAACAAGGTTTGAATTAAGCTACGAGTCAAAGGTAGGGTGATCAACAACTCGATCAAGTAGGGTTACAATACCACCAAGTAGCAATTTGGGCAATCCAACAAGTGAGCAGCCCTGACCACCACTTGGTGGTTGAAATTTTATGGGGTCTTGTACCTATTAAGGTGCTCTCATGCTTGCCCATCATAAATAATTTGACCAATGATCTGTAACTTTTCCAAACAAAGACTTCCACACTATGCTTTGCATAAATTAAAGAATTCCCAATAATCTTATCTCCCTTTTGTTTCCCTTTTCTTTGTGACAAAGGAGCACTAGTACTATAAATATCATGTCGTAACCTTCATCCTCAAGCCTACATTCAACTAAAACTCCCAACATACTAATCCCATAGAGCGATACCACAATAATGACCCAGGTTCAAGTCGCACTGGATATGCTTCTCATCCTTTTCAAATAGCTCTACTACTTTGGTCTCCCTACTTTGATCAAGTTTTTCTCTTATTTGTTAGCTTTCAATCCTCGCATTCATATGCATCCATACCTTTCTCTTTGGTTTTTTATTGCTTCACCTACAAATCTTTCTCCTGCATCTGAATGCATTGATATAATTTTCCCATCAACATGTGATTCTACTTCTATTCTAGACCTTGAATTCTCCTACAAATATTTGTATTTCTCTTACTTCTTCATTCACCGCTAGTGGTTTATATTCTAATTGTTAAATTATGCCATCATCTTGATTGGGCACAATATTTCTTATGGTTAGCGTTCCACATGTAGAGACATCAATCGAAGATTGATCTAATCTAGGTTTAGTGTTCCACTAGCACCATGACTTTTGGTTCTATTACTCTTACATGCAACGTCGCCTCTGCGTCCTACCAACGGGGATTGACTACCATGATTTCAAACTTTGCTACCATGGAAACTTTCTCTAATGTTTGAATTATGGCTCATATATATTTTAGACGTTTAATTAATCATTGTGTCCTCAACGCGGCCCTACCATGTATTCTTTGTCTTTTTCAACCTAAAAATGCTTCCTTAGTGCACTTGACATTGTTATCTTCTCAGGAAATTGGCAGTAAATATTTTCTCTATGATGGGGTTATGCATAGTGGTAAATATTTACAAATCGGACGAATATGGATTTCCAAAATTTGAAATTGGCAAATATGAGGACCCTCGACGTCAATCCATTCACCTAAAATTTTAAAGACCAATTTTTATTAGGCTCAATTTACCATAATATATATTTAAACATAGGCATATTTGTACTCATTGGAAAGCTCTTTTTGAGCTTGATCTAATGGTGGTGTTTTTATGAAGTTATAAGATCATTTAATAGGTCAAAAATTTTCCCAAATATGAATATATATTTTAGGGATTCAAATACCCCAAATTTCGGTGTGAAAATAATTTATTTGATTTGCTTTGGATTTGCCATGATTCACCTTAATTTTGATTAGGATTTGCCATGATTCACCTTGATTTCGATTAGGGTTTGCCATTTTTTTAAAAGTACATTTTGAGTCCAACCCCTTATGCATAAACCTGCTATGTACGGATTTTGTGATTGTTATAATAGAAAAACTTAACAACTAAGGGAACATTGAACCGATACTCAACCTCTACGTCATCTACTCTTTTATATTGAAGACATTCACTCGCTTTCGATAACCATCACCATTTGTCAAATAAAGCTTTTTCATCCATTCAATCTTTCGTGCTATGGAGGCTCTTCGTTTTACATGTTAGAAATAAAATCTTCTACTACATTCACCTCTTGTTCCAAGTCCACATCTACACGTGTCTACTTTGAATATTATCAGATTTGGCATTTGTACTATATGACACCTTGGAATCACATATTTATTGATAACATTTGAGCAACAAAATTAATCCAAAAATGAACTATGATCCTTTATTTATATTCAAATTTTACATTTTTTCTTTGGCACCCAAGAAGTCGGCTTACTCAAACTAATTATATTTTATTTTAAATTTGAAACCTTCACTTTATAATCACTTATAACAGTCGACCGCTTTTAACATAAATATTTAAATATTTCAAACTTTATATTAAATCATCCTTAAAAAATATTTACCTTGAATAATTTGCCCATCGTTTGCTAGCAACAAAGTTAGTCTTTAATATCAATGACAACAACTCAATATTGAATAATTCTAATAATCTTCCCCTTTGTCATTGATGGTAATCCTACAAAGAAACTATCCTCTACTTGCAACAGAATCACAAACTGCTCCCCCTTACTGAAATTCCAAACTACTCCCTCTTACTAAAATTCTCAACTACTCCCCATTACTGAAATTCTCCCCCTTTTACATCAATGGCAAAGGCTTCTTGGGCTAAAATATAAGGCACTTGACAACGCCCCCTTTCTCACTCCTCTAACTGAGATGTTCAATGATGAGATGGGAGTGAAACTACTCCCAACTTACAATGCTCCTTTTCTTGTTCCATTTTATTTTTCCAAACTTTGGAGGACATATCCTTTTAATCAGTTTGACCATCCTCCTTCTTACTTGATTTTGGAAATTTTGGGAACACCATTCTACACCATTTAGCTCTATGCCCAAAATTATTACATTTGTAACAAATGGTATTGTAGTCCATTAGAGGTGCAAATGAATTAAAATTCCTCTTGGTGAAGCCAAAATAATTCTTAGCAAGGAGCCTACATTTTACAGCTTTATGACCAACTTGGTGACATGAAAAGCAATAACCATGGAAGAAATATTGAAACTTGTCTGATTGTCTTGGAGGATATTGTTGCATGTTTCTCTCATTGCTATTTCTGTGAGGGACCTTGGTCCATGATGGTGCTTTATTTTATTCCTTTTTATGCTTCCACTTCTCAACACATTAGCATATGTCTTAGGCTCTTCTTTAATTATTTTCTTTGATGCCTCTATTCCTTTTGATCTTGACTCCCCATTTTATTTCTTTTGATATTTTTCAAAACCAAGTCCAGTTTTTATAACCAAAGATCCTTGTGCATTAATAATATCATCCAAGATTTATGTGCTTTTCTCAAACCTAATATTTTGATGTAGCTTATCATTAGATTTTTCCACTTTCTTCCTCAGAGAGACAATCTCATGTTCCAGTTTTTCACATTCCAATTATTTCACCTTTAACTGCTCAATCATAACTTATTCAATTCAATTTGCCTCTCAAATTTAACTTTTAAATCTATGAGATCTTGCGAAAACTTTGCATTTGTCTTCTCATCCTCTTGTAGTTCTTCTTTCTAAGCTTCTTCGCCTCTTCAAGAGCAAAAATAATTTCCTCTTCTATGTCAACTATGGATTCCTCTTCAAATAGGTTCACATCCTCATGCTCCATAAATTATAGTTAGTCCCATAAAACAATGGCGCCTTCCTTGATGAAAAACCTTCCCGGTAAGCCATGTGTGTTCTTATAAGATCTTCCTTCAAGTAGTTAGGCTTTCATGAAGGAACCTGCTCTTATACCAATTGATGAAACACATGCTTATACTAAGAAGGGGGGTGAACAATATAAGATAAAAAAAAAATTCCAAACAATAAATACAATAATATGATTGCAATAATAATCAATGCACAAAGTTCAACACACACAAGAGATAAATATTTACATGGAAACAACCTTTCTAGAGAAAACCATGACAAAATATTGCTTTTATTTTTTCAAAATGTTTATGGAAACCAACCCACATGAGACACCAATCCCCTTATACAAATACGTAGGCACCAACCTACGGGAGACACCAATATCCTTTTACAATAACGTAGGCACCAACCTATGAGAGACACCAATATCCTTTTACAACAAAGTAGGCACTAAGCTATGAGAGACACCAATCTCCTTGAGGCACCAACCTCAAGTTTGAAGGCACCAACCTTCTGCTCATAAATATAATCAAGAACTTTGTTGAGTTTTACTAGATTTACTGAGTATACTTCTATGGAAGCTCAATGTATACTTCCAATGTGCACTCTTGTTGGATTACCTCCAGTATGAATCAATACTATGTATCCCATTTTCTCTCCAACGGTTATCTATTACGCACAATATTCCCATCGGTTTGTCAAATTTCTTATTTCCAATAGTTAGCTTCCTACATCAAATATATTCAACAGTTAGTTTGATAATTTTTTTGCTTTATCTTCCATAATAATGAAACAAAAAATTTAGATGATTCTAGCTACCAATGAGATGTGAAGAAATTTTATTTATAAAAAGCAAAGAAGCTCTATAAATTTAGTCCAATTGCATCGCCGCCCAAAGTCATTAATCCTTTCTATGATAAATCGATTCATGAAAAAAAAATGGAGGTGTTCATACATTGAAACATAGCATATTCCTTTTTCCCCATGGTGGCTTGCCCATCATAAACCATTTGACCAACAATCTGTAACCTTTTTGAACAAATACTTACACACTTTACTCTGGATAAATGAAAGAATTCCCAATAATTTTATCTCCCTTATGTTTCCCTTCTCTCTATGATAAAGAAGCACCAGTACTCTCAATTTCATTCCATAACCTGCATCCTCAAGCCTGTATTCAACTAAAACCTCTAATGTACTAATCTCATAGAGTGATGCCACAATAATGACCCAGGTTCAAGTCGCACTGGATATACTTCTCATCCTTTTCAAAGAGATCTACTGCTTTAGTCTCCCTACTCCAATCAAGTTTTTTTGCTACTTTGTTGTAAGCTTTCAATCCTTATGTTAATATGCATCCATACCTTTATATTTGGTTTTTTGTTGCTTCACCTACATATCTTTCTCTCGTATCTGAATGCATCGATATAATTTTCCCATCAACATGCAATTTTGCTTCTATTATGGGCCTTAAATTCTCCTACAAATATTTTTATTTCTCTTGCATCTTCATTCACCACTGGAGGTTCAGATTCTAATTGTCCAAGTATGCCATCATCTTGATTGGACGTAATATTTCTTAGGTTTAGCTTTCCACATGTAGATATTTCAATCAAATATGGATCCAAGCTAGGATTTCAAGTTTATCCATGTGTTCTTGTGACCCACTAGCACCATGGCTTCTGGTCCTCTTTCTCTTAAATTCATCATCACCTCTGCATCCTACCAGCGAGGCTTGGCTACCACGCTTTCAACCTTCGCTACCATGGAAACTTCCTCTAATGTTTGAATGATGGATCATATATATTTTAGATGTTTGATCAATCATTGTGTTCCCAAAGTGGCCCCACCTTGTATTCCTTGTCTTTTTAACCCAAAAATACTTCCTTAGTGCACTTGACGTTGTTATCTTCTCAATAAAATGGTAGTCAATCTTTTATCTATGCGAATTTGGTGATTTTTATAATAGAAAACCTAGAAAACTAAGGAAGAACTAAACCAATACTAAACCATTGTATCATCTGCTCTTTTATATTGAATACATTCGCTCACTTTTGATCACCATCACCATTGGTCAAATAAATATTTTTGAGCCATCCAATCTACCCTGCTATGGAGGATCTTTGTTTTACATGTTAGAAATGAACTCCTTTACTCTATTCGCCTCTTACTCCAAGTCCACCTCTACCCGCATCTACTTTTAATATCCTTAGATCCACCATTTGCACTATATGACGCTTTGGAATCGCATATTTATTTATAACATTCAAGCAAAAACAATAATCCAAAAATGAACTATGATCCTTTATTTATATGCAAACTTTACCTTTTTGCTTTGGCACTCGAGAAGTTGGCTTACTCAAACTAATTATATTTTATTTTAAATTTGAAACCTTCACTTTATAATCACTCATAACAGTTGAACCATTTTAATATAAATATTTAAATCTTTAATTTAAATATTTCAAACTTGATATTAAATCATCCTTAAAAATATTTGCCTTGAATAATTTACCCACCGTTTGCTAGCAACCAAGGCGACCTTATACATCAATGACAACAACTCAGTGAATAATTCTAGCAAAAAATACCATTACAGGGCACACAGGGGGAGTATTAAGGTTTCCTCAACAATCAATTAACTCTAAATTTAAAACAATGGGCTCTCTTTGTCTTAACTAAGAACACAGATGATAACTATTCATAGGAATGAAATCGATGACCTTAGGTACATCATTAATCAATGATGCGACTTAGATGAAAAATGGGTCATAAATATAGGGAGGAAGAATAGATAAATTAAGCCTCTACTATGATTTATTAAAACTTAGTGATGTACGTTACCCTTGCAGTACTTAACTAAGGAGGGATAGCAATGGTATAAAAATACGACAAGGATTCAAATTAGTTTTAAAAGCTAAAATAGGGATGTTTAACTACTACTTAAATAAAAATACATCAACATAGCCATTGAAACTCCCAAACAAGTATTGTGATTGAAACAAAGCATTCAAGTTTTCAAAATAAAATAAAGGAGTTTAAAACTAGATCCAAGTTGGATGTTCCTCCTCGATTTGACCTCCAAGTGTCACAAGAATCACCTCCTCGTGCCTTCCCAAGTACATTTTAATTTCTTTGCAACTAGCCTCCCTAAAAGTTTCTCTCCCTTTGCTATCTCCTTCTAGTTCCTATAGTGTTCTTCTCTTTTATTTTTTAATCTGGCCTCATAATGTGCCATACCCAAGAACATAATTTATTACCTATTCCCTTTCCAAGTTGTAAATGGGAGTGTTCTTTTAATTTAGACTCACCTCCTTTCCCAGGCCTCCCTAACATGAAGGATTTTAATTTCCCATTTTGAATTTCCAACTTTTATATTTTTTATTGCTTACTTTATTTGAAAGTCAACATGGATTTTTACATAATAAACGCATTAACAAATCCATGATGTTAGTTACTTTAATTAAATAATGCATACATGGAATAATATTAATAATATCCAAAATTAATTAATTCAAATGCAAATATCAAAACTAATACTAAATTATTAGCTTGATATTGTCCACCTAGGTATTAGTAAAACCTCTATTTTTACTAATACCCTCCTAGGTGGATCTGTTCTTGGTGGTTGATATTTTCTTCCAGATGCTAGCATAATTAATCCTACAAAAATCACATATAATCAATAGTACCATTTTCATACACCATAACCAATATTACAAACATTTTTGCATATCCATAATACAAACTATACTAGGCATTGAAACAATAAATTCAATACATTATCATTTCATAAAGAGTCCTGCCAAGGTGGGTCGTGACATCATAGGACTCAATAATACATTCCAAGATCTTATTGATAATGGCTAAACTATTCTCAATGGATCTAATTCTCATCCGTCTTCTAATCAAGATCTAGGAATTTTCTAGAATTCACTACCCAATCATAATCAAAACCATAACAAAATGAATAACATTAGCTATAAAAATATACCACATCTAAACTAAGGGATGGTGAATACACTCAATCCTTCTCTTTGTATTCATAATTTATCTTATATTTGTGTTGTCGTAAGGCAACAACACAAAAATCAATCATTTGAGCAACCTTTGAGAATTCAACCAATACGATCTCCTCTATCTTTCTTTTGAAAAAATTCCACCCAAAGGACCCCATTTAATCATCAAATATGGGACCAATAACAAGGGTTCTTTTGATTTGCTAAGGCATCTTGAGAACACCCTAACTAAGATCTTCCTTCTTAAACTTCTTAAGTCTTCTCAGTTCATCAAGACATCCTAATTAATGTCTTAAGCAAGAAAATATTCCTCAAGAACTAAACCATGATGATTTTACTTCCATAGTGGAATCAATTGGGGTTAATCACATAATCATATCATTTCATGAGGATGATATTCCTTAATCATATTTTTATATAGATTTTCCACTACATTATAGGTCATGTTGATGATAAAATCATTAAAAGGATTTTAGTCAATAATGGATTTGATCTAAATATCTATAGCTTGAATTTCATCAATCATTTTGGGCTATCCAAATAATGTTTAGAGAAATATAATTCTGTTATTAGGAATTTTAAAAATGGAGAATGTGAGGCCACTAGCACAATAGTCTTACCCCTCAAATTTAATCACTATACCCTCAACATCTTATTATGTGTCTTGTCTTACAACATTCTTCTTAGAAGGCCATGAATTCATGAGATGTGGGTTGTCCCTTCGCCCTTACATCAGTGCCTCAAATATAATATAAAGGATTATTGTAGCCCAAGGGGAGTATTCCCAGAAGGGGATGTCAAATGGGAGGTTTTGGAATGAATTCCAAGGTTTTGTAATTGTTTTGGTCCAAATCATACAGTTGTACAATTTGAAACTATGCAATTTACAAAACTCACAAAAAAGGATTGTACGATTCTAAATTGTACAATTGTATGATTATAACCATACAACACCCTAAAATGTACAATTTACCACTTGTGTAATATGCCAAAAGTGAGTTTACATGTGAAAACTTGGCAGTTTTGTAATCGTTCATTCCAAAACCCTTATTTTCCACCTTGGACAAGTTCAACTATGCAATTATGAATACAAAATAAGGTAATTTATCAACTATACACTTTAGTGAGGTTGACTGTACAATTGTAGAAAACCCTTGCTACAATTTCTTAGTCTTATATTTGCAAAGTTATATGCAAGAATTGATCACAACAAAGAGTGATTGACCCTAATGCTGAAATTACCACTATAGTAGTCCAACATGCACATATAGAATCACCATTCTTAGTTTGTATAAAGCATTGCCTTATGATCCATAATTATTTTACCATAGCGTTTAGCATCCTTAGCCATTTTCTCAATCTTGTAGTCCTTTAGCTATAGTTTTTCTTTGGATGTATTCAAATATTCCTCATTATTTTCCAGCTACTCTTTCCAGACTACCAGTTGTTCTTCTTGTTTCTTGAGCTAGTGTTCATTCAATATCAACTACTCCTCCTACTGTTTTATTTGCACAACATATAATTGTAGTAGCTCATATTTTTCATCCAATCACTTCTTTTTATCCACATTTTGTTGGATCATAAGTTATTTTTCTTCCTCTTATGTTCATAGCTTCTCATCATATGCTTACTTCATGTCCTTCATTTCAGCTTCCACCTTCTTAAGCTTCTCCTCAACCTTGTTCTTGTGGTGTTAAATTCCTCCTCAATTTAAGCCATATCTATCCAAGTGGTTTATAATTCTTCCTATTTTACTTCTTTGACATGATAGATCTGTTCAAGACCCACACTCAACCACTTAATCCAGTGTGTTAGGAAATTAAATTTTTGAAAGATGAAAGTCAATTTTGGGGATGCCCTCTAATATTCTATATTTTATGTGTTTAGTGAACATATCTAACTCTTATCTAGATCCAGGTACACATATGGGTTTTCTCTATAGTTGGTCTTCATTCCTTTTAGCAAATCATTAATTCCTAACATGCTTGTTATGTCACCTCTAGAAAACTTCCATGGGTGTTGTGCATGAATATGGGTTATCTTTCTCGTGTGGTCCACACTACACACCTACTCTATAACCTCCATTTCAATGAAGGTTTTCTCCCTCCATTACTTTAATTATCCAATACAAAATTTTCAAAACTACAACTGGGTACTAGCAAACATATCATAGATCTACTTCAAAAAATGGTCCACATATTCATCTATTTTGTCTCTCTCTCAATCTGAGACACCAAACTATGGGACTTTCAATAAAAATCTTATCTAAAGGCTTCTATCCATATCCTATGATGGTATCCTTTCCTTCTCTTCCTCCTATGGACATGAACTTTCCCCAAACTCTTTATGACCCACTACAATCTCCTCCTATAGCATAATTGGGGCTACAATTTTACCTTCCTCTTCTTATGATGTGATCTCCTCAACATTGATGATTTCTTGAGTCAATTTTTTTCCTTCCATAGATACCTAAACTTCCTCTTGTTGATTTGGCAACTCTTCCTACTACAGTGTAGAAAACCCTTCCTCTTGCAATTTTGACTACTCTTGTACCACTACTATGAATACAAGAATTGGATCAAATTGTTTTTGTGTTTACATCATGTTATCCTCCCCCAGATACTATTACTACCTCTCATCACAATCCTTATTTGAGGCTTCTTCTTCTCCTTCATATCCTATAGTGGGATTGTCAACACTTCTTTTTCTTTTATCCTTAGTGGTGATACTGCTCTATCTAGCCAATGTTTAGATATCTCCAATAGTTCAAACTCATTGACCTCAAGCAATGTAGGAGATCCCACCACCGCTCCTAACTAGCCTACCCCTACTAGCATACTGATGCCTATAAAGTCTAATTCCTCCATCTCCAAGTGCATATTAGTTTGATCGATAAGCATTGATTGTAAGTGCTCACTTTACATAGGAGAGTTTTCATGTGTTTACCTCTCCTATTGCTTGTGTGTTCAAATTTAAACTATATTGGTTGTTGGTACTACTATCTTCTCCTTTATGTGAGATAGTGATTGCTCCTACAATCGTTGTGTAGATGCTTGTTGTTCTCACTCAGAATCCAAGTGCAACTATTTTTGTCTCTTCCTATGAGGGTGGACTTCTTCGTCTAACAAAGTCCCCTTTCATCAACCAAAGGAGATTATGGTTTCTTGGTATTTTTTCCTATCTTAGCTTATCCAAGATGGCTTTCTAAAGTAGCACTATTTTTACCCATCATAGTATGGTAGGTTAATCCCTCAATAGATCATGAAGTTTTGTTAGCCCATGGAATGTAATGCTAACCTAAGATATCACTTTCAACATTACAATGATTGCATAGAATGTCATAGAGAAGTTCTTCCTGGTCCTCTACAATAACTGTTGTATCATTTGACCCAAATATGTTCCCTAGTCATACTACACCTCTTGCATGATATCTTCTACATACTGTTCCATCCAAATTAGCATCTCGAAAGATCGTGATTCACCTAATAGTCAAGACATCACCACATTCATGGCATACATAAGATCCTTTATTTTCAACATGATTTATTTGATTCCATGATCACCTAGACCAAAAGCCTTAGTAGCTAATGAGAATTGATGCTTTGTTAACATGGTGATTAAGCATTGGGTATCTATGGTATCTACCACTTTTCTATTAATTGGGAACCCTTCCTTTGGCAACACAAATGTTTGATAAAAAGTTACAATTGAGAATTCCACCTTGATATGACGGTGATCCATATAAAGATGTAATTCTTGCTAATCGAGTCATACGACTATACCATCTACAAAAAGTATTCATGAAATAATACCTTATCATGTGGTGGTATATGTTCCAATATATTCACTCTGGCTTGATTCCATGTTATCTTCATTGGTTGAGTGTCCTCATGGTAATTCCATTATTTTTTGGTATAATTCATCTACTAGCTATGTAATCCTTCAATTCTACTTGCCCTCCTTCATCCTTACTGGGTAGATTTGTTTGTTCATCTAGGGTAGCCTCTCTATGCACCTCACTGTGAAGCTCCCTTTGATGTGCCCTGGGTGGTTCCATCTATGGCTCTGGATGATAAGGTGGTTCTGCTCTTCCTCTACCACCATATCAAATCCTATGTTCTCTCCATAACCTATAACCTATTTCCATCCAAGGATGGTAGCCACATCCTCCATGTGGCTGAAATCCTTGTCCTTGATTTTGTGTAGGGTAATTTTTATCACCGTGTCTAGGCCATGAATTCCTTTGATGTAGTAGTCCTAGTGAGTTTCCCTCCTTGTTATAATAATCCATTGTAAATGAGCCTACAATTCATCCTTGATGCGCATTCTTCACAATTCCTCATCTTGGAACCACTCTTCACCAATCTTATTCAATTTGGTAAATGTAGGACAAGTGCATAAAAATCGTACAACTTACCCTAATTCCATACAATTACACCAAAAAATATGTAGTTTCTTCTAAAAATTATATAATTGCTCCTCACAATCGTATAGGTATTTTTTGAAATCGTACAACTACCTTCAAAATTGTATAGTTGTTCCTAAAATCGTACGACACTCCAAATCTGTACAATTGACACCCCAAATCATACAATCTCATCTTAAAATTGTATAATAGGTCCCAAATCATACAATTGCACATCAATTCCATACAATTGCACCTAAAATTGTACGATTGCACTTTAAATCATAAATTTACACTAGAATTACACTATTAGAGCTCCAAATCATATAATTCCCCTAAAATCATAAAATTGTCCTAAAATCATAAAATTTTCTATTCACACTTGTACTTACCCTAAAATCCATGTTTTTGTTAAATTTGTACGATTTTTTTTTCACCCTTTTGCCATCATTGTGCAATTCTTGTTTTCAATGTAAATTCCAATTCATTTGTGTAATTTCCCTTTTGATTGTGCAAATATTTAGAGGTATGATTTGATATGGTAATTTGTGCAATTTTCATGTACAACCTTCTCTTTATAATTTTCCCATGCAATGGCTAAAATATTTTCTCCTTAACAGGAAAATTGCTTCATGCAAATTAGGGTTCCAAAATTGACTTCATCTCAGCTTTTTTGAAAACAAAAGCTCCAACCTAAGAAGAATCCCACCACTTTGCAAAAAATTATCTCAAACCCTAGATTTTTAGAAAAACTTCATGATTGAGAGTTTTTTTTCCAAGGAATTCCGACAATCTTCACTTTTTCTAAAAAAACACCCTTCTTTTCCAAAATAAAACCCTAGATTTTTTCATTGGCACTCCCATTGCTTGCTTTTTCAAAATCAAGGAGTTCCACTTAGTGCAAATTCTCAAATGGGTTATAAAAATAAGTGTACTTGTATTATTTACATTTCCATATAGTGAAAAAATTGTTTATTGCATGTTCATTTGTCCTGAAGTCACCTATTTTTACCTACAATTCATACAATCTGGTGAAAATATATGCATGATGCCTTATTTTTATAATCAAAACATCATGGTGCATGAAAATCTACCACCTTAGCCTCTTTGCATGTGTTTTTGGCTTTTTGTATGAGTGATTACCAACTCATCCTTTTGCATGTAATTTTTGTCCTTTTTTTCTTGTTTTTTTGAATATTTTATTATAACTTGTAGAGGGGAAAAATCGTGCACTGACGTATGATTATCAAAGTTGGATCTCAGGGAAGCCTTTATGTGACCATTGTGGCTATTATAAATTTACACTCAGTATGTGGGGGAAGGTTTCACCAAGAATGGTTTTAGGACTCGCTCCAAGTCCAAAGATGTAATTTATTTAATGTGTTCAATTTAAAACAATCACCTAGGTTTGGTCTTTCTATAGCTAAGCTATGAAATGAAAGAACAATGCAAGAAGCAAGATGCAAGAAGACAAGAGCTAACCCTAGAATGATTCTTTATTTGAATGATATCTAACCCTAGAATTGCAAAATAAAATCTTTTAAGCAAGGGTTCAAGAGAAAATGCACAAACAATATTAAACCCTAAATGCACACTATATGTTGTTTGATTTTTCAAATGCCTAGAAAATAATAAATATTTTTCTTTTATATCAGATTTAAGGTTTTAACAGAAATAAAAATCACCCAGCAAACAACTTAAAATATTTATTAGGGCACTTATCTCTTTTTATGGTTGATCCAAGATTTATCTTTCGTCCAACAATATCCCACAATTCTTATTCCTGCAAGATAGCTTCATCAACACTTGAATAATATGATCGGTGTTAGGGGGATTTCTTAGGCCATTGTATGGTTGTACTTTGAGGTACAATAGTCAATCCCCCTAGGTCCTTTTAGCTAAACTTTGAAATACAAAAGTGAAAGTTGACCTTTGGAATACAAACAATTAGAATAAAATGCAGTAGAATGGTGTGATAAGTAGAATGGAGAATGTGTGGTTATGGTTAAAAAGAAATATAAAATATAAACCTAGGATTTGAATAGAGTAGATTGCCTCCAATCATAGCTTATGTAAAATCATGCTCCGTACGAAGCAACCACAATTTTTCAAAATGATGAAATTGCACCCCAAAAGTTCTAGGCATGATTTCACACCAAAGAGAAAAATCCTAGAAAAAAGTAGACGAATGATGCGCAATAAAATTTTAACTAATATGCAAAATATATATGAGCGAAAACAATCTGATGGTAGAAAAAAAGTATACCAAAGGATAGAAACCTCCAAGTAGTATATTCCTTCTTAGGGCTTCAACACTTGTCCACCAAGAGTAGCAACACAATCAAATGCAATGAAATATCATTCCAAAATAGAGCTTCAACAAACTATATTAACACTTGCACAATGAGTACTCTCAGCCTTGGTTCACTTGCAAATTTACGATTTAGCTTGCTTGCATTTGAAATTTTTCTTAGGAGCATTTTTTTGGAACTTGTCACTATCTGGGAGGAAGACAAAACCCTCTATTTATAAGGAGTTTAAAATAAAAAACGGGCAGAAAAACCAAGAAAAGTCGACCCTAGGAGGGATCAACTTAAAAATTAGGGTTTTCATAGGGGAAAATCCTAGCTATGCAAAATTTCACCCTACAAGAGTCAACCATGATTTTCCATAAAGAGGAAAAAAGAAGAAAAAAGGGGAAAGGGAGGCCCAAACTTATTTAGGGCAAGTTGGAGGGTCTCCCTAAGGATCTAGGGAAAATGACTCACCCAAGTGTTCAATTTTCTGTGTCTATATTTTTCCCTATCTTTGATGCATTTATGGCCCAATAAATATGTTAAATAAAGGTGTATATGCCTTTGGTCAAAGGATGACAAGCAAAAAAAGAGTGGTTGGGTTAGAAGAAAGGTGTGGTGCAAAAATGGTGTCATTTCGAACACTTTCTTGTTTTGCAAGAAAATCGAGGCATTAGGGACATTAATTCCTCTTAAGCTAGGGTGCCCCCTCGAGTTTTATAAGGATTTTTAAATTCCTAATGAAACTCAAAATGGTAGACTCAAAAGAAATAGGAGAACCAGAAGAGAGATAGCAACAAAAACAAGCACAAAATGGGTGAAAACCTTATTTATTTTTACTGCACAGAAGAGAAGAAAGGGAGCTCTAGTGAATACACAAAAATGACACTTTTTGTACATTATTCAACTGTGATGAGGGTTGAGGTTGACATCACAGCAAAGCGAGCACAGGTAAGGGATAAAATCCATATTTTATATTAGGATTAGGGTAGATTTTTTTGAATTTTTCATTTTATTTTTTATTTTTTCTCCATTGCTATCGAAATCATCGTGTACTACCTAGGTGTGATTTCATGGCTCGATCGTGATTTCACCCTGGTTTGTAGCAGCGGGTAAAATTGTGCCCTAAAAACATGGGGTGTGATTTTATGAAATCACACTCTACAAATATGGGGCATGATTTTGCAAAAAGATGGAAAATATGAAATCGCTTCTGATGCCAAATGAGCGTGATTTCATAAAAAAATAAGAGAAGCAAGCAAACAAATAAAAGAAAAACATTTTTATGTAATTTTAAATATTTAATGAACTCAAGAGACTATTTAAAATTTATATTATGTTTGTGGATGCAACATGATGTACTAGTGAGTTGTGAGTGGAGACCATCCTCCCTAGAGGTGGAGCTACGAGAACTCACTCAAGCCAAGAGAGACACCCTAGGGGTAGTGAGGCTACACCACCTGGTAGAGATACCTCGAGTTGAGGTAGATAAATTGCTACTAATAGCATTGGCAGAGATATGATACCCAAAGTCATTAACTTTTTGAATACCTACAAGAGAGATGATGATCACACTAGAGGACATGTGGTGGATCCTACACATCCCCATCAAGGGAAGAGTAGTTTATAGAGCACATGGGTGATCAACCACCTTATAGACGTTATCAGGAGGATGGATCCACTAAGTCCAAGACAGCATCATGTCAGTCGATGAGATGGTGGGATCCTATACGATTGATCTCTTGATGACCCTACTTAATGGGGTTGTGGTGGGCTTGCTGATGTGCCATACTTGTAGGCGATATCTACCATGGGTTATGGCAGGTGTAGTAGCATACATGCAATATCAACAGGTATGATTCACATGGGGCCCATATGTGTTGGCCTATTTCTACAATATATTGTATAATATTGTGTATAAATAGCATACAGGGATAGTGTGCATAATATTGCTCCAAGTGTGGTGTTGGAAGCACATAGCGATCTGGAGACCTTATACACTTCCAGTACCATTACCTAATTCGAAGCGACCACCAACATACAAGTTGGCTAGATCACACGAGCGAGTCCAGAGGACATATTCTAGGATGCTGCCACTAGGAAGGTGGATGATAGATGAGCTAAAGGAGAAGAAGATCATATAGTGAACCTAATGTCTACACCCTATATGGGCTAAGGATGCGGTGGAACTAACTTAGGTATGAAGGATCATATGGTTCTCTACAAATAAGGGGGAGCTAGACCTATACAGGTTTGATAGGATCCAATGGTATTTTGAGATCTTGCAAGGGGTCCCAAACTTAGGTAACTATTGGTACAAGAGAGTGTATCAGGATTCATCAAGAGTCAAAGGATATCCCAATATAGTGAGGTGGGTAGAGGAGGACCTAGATGATTCATCCTATGTGGATCCTAGGGTGTATGAAATTATAGTGACCTTTGAATACTGAAGATGGTACAAGGGTGTCATGCCCTAGAGGATCTTCCCTCTAGTGTTGATATAGAGGTGCAATGTGATGATCCATTGCATGTAGCAAGCTTTCTGAGAGGTCACTTGATAGACCATAAAGAAAGAGTGGTAAGGCTAGGTGGCCCCATTATAGAGATAAACTTAGATCTGAGTGGAGATATGATAACTACAACTATCTTGACTAGTATCGAGGAGATATGGGTAACTAGAGTTGTCCTAACAAGTGGCCAGTACACTACCAAGTGGAGGGATGGGAGAGGTGCTACAAGCACAAGTAGCATCTTTGTGGAGGGAGATGGACCTAATCTAGGAGGATAGGTCCAAGAGGAAAGAGGGGTTGAGGTGTTCCATTAGCACTATAGAGGTATAGAAGGATGCAACATGAGTTGAAGCCAACCAATTTCTAGGAGATGCGAGTCTGCTAGATGAGGAGCATTAGCAAGGTCGAGCATAGGGGATGGCTATGGTCAACAACATCCAATCAGGTGACAAGATCCACCTACTCTAGGCATAATTACAGAGGGTATGGGAGAGATTGAAGGTGGTCATGTAGAGGGTAACCTTCTACCAAACGATTTACTAGTATGTGGTTTCAGAGGGGTAGCCAGTACCACCTCCTTCGTCCCTATAGATATCAAGCTAGAATTGATATAGATCATGAATGATTTCATGATTCATGAACATACCTCCACCAAGACTACCTTCTATAGATAGGATCGAGGAGATAGGCTCTTAGAATATGGGATCCAACCGTATTTTGAGATCTTGTAGGGGATCCTAAACTTAGGTGACTACTAGTACAAGAGAGTGTATCAGGATCCATAGGGAGTTAGAGGAGATCTCAATATAGCAAGGTGGGCAGAGGAGAACCTAGATGACCCATCCTATGTGGATACTAGAGTGTATGACATCGAAGTGATCTTCGAATACCAAATGTGGTACAAGGATTTCATGCCCTAGAGGATCTTCCCTCCAATGTTAATATAGAGGTGCAAGGTGATGAGCCATGCAATGTAGTAAGCTTTATAAGAGGTCACTCAATAGGCCATAGAGTGAGAGTCATAGGGATAGGTGGCCCCATGATAGAGATAATCTTAAATATGAGTGGAGATAGTGATAATTACCATTATCTTAGCTAATATTGAGAAGGTAGAGGAAATTAGAGTTACCCCATAGTGGCCAAGATACTATCAGGTGGAGGGACATGAGAGGTGATACAAGTATAAGTAGCATATCTATGGAGGAATATGGACCTGATCTAGGAGGATAGGGTCAAGAGGACAAAGGGGTTGAGGAGTTCCTTGGGCACTATAGAGGTAGAGAGGGATGTAGCACAAGTTAAGGTCGACTAGCTTTGAGGAGAGGTGAGCCAACTAGTCGAGGAGCATTTGCAGGGTCGAGCAAAGGGTATGGCTATGGTCAACAACACCCAACTACGTGATGGGATCCATCTACTCTAGGTAAAATTATAGAGGGCACATGAGAGGTTGGAGGTGGTCGTGTAGAGGGTAACCTTATACCAAATGATGTACTAGTAGGTGGTTTCAAAGTGGTAGCCAGTACCACCTCATTTTTCCCTGTAGATACTGAGCTAGACTTGGTCTATGTCATGAATGATTTCATGTTCTGTGAACATACCTCCATTGGGACTACCTTTGACAGATAGGACCAAGGAGATAATATCTTAAACTATGAGGGGATCGGGGTGATATGGCAATTTTGTATTATGGCATGCATCCCTAGGGATGGTCAAGTGTATCGAGACTGGATTGTGGTACACCTTTTAGAGGGACCTATGTATCTCTATTCTATCTCGAGTAATACCATGTTGTTTTTATTAGTGCAATGTGTGTGCTTGTGTATTGTGATTATTTTATTTTTATGATGATTTTATTATACTTTTATGATGATGATGCATGCAATTAATCTAACATGAACTTACTATGAATGCACTAACTAAACTAATACAAACAAATGAGGTGGAAATGAGGCAGATGCAAAACACAAAGAAACACATAAATAGGAAGAACATAGGAAGAAAATAAGAGGAAGAAAAAAGAATCAAAAATAAAAAATAAAGAGAAAGAAAATATAACTCTAAGTGAAATGGCACCCCGTAACTTAGGACCGCGATAATGTTATAGAGCAAAATTGCAGCCCAAAAATAGGTACGATTTAAAAAATAGAAGAATAAAAAGAAATAAGGAAGAAGAAAAATAAGAGGAAGGAAGAAGAACCAAAGACCAACAAAAGTAGAAGGAGGCTTGAAACCCTATTTTTGAGTCAATATAGATCATACTAGATCAATGTGACCAAACAACTGGAAGAGCTATACCCTTTATGGGCGTAGTACTCGTTAAGATGAAAAAAAGGATGGAGTGAGACCCACTATGGGTGCAATGCCTACTAATATGGATAGATGATCAAGAGATACCCACTATAATGTATGCTCACAAATGACTAATATGGAGGTTACCCCTCGCATGTGGCCATGAAGCTATCCCATGTGGGGTGTGTTATATGTGCATGATATATTAGCGAGTACTACCCTCGATAGGGGTGTGATGTGTACAACATGTGAGTGAATATAGCAAGTTGAGAAAAGTAACATGTGAGTGTGTGTAGGTGCTAGAATAAAGAAAAAAAAAATTAAGGAGAAAGAAAAGTGTGTGTGCAATGTAGTGAAGAAGATAAAGAAAACAAAAGAATGTATATCCTTGTCTAGGCAAAAAGTTAAAAGAAAAATAAATTGACAAAAGGACAAGGATATACCAAAATAAAGATGCACTTCTTGACCTAAAGCAAGTTTATTGTCACTTTTAAAACTTTCAAGATCAAGGAAGACAAGATAATGAAAGGAGAAGAAGAAATAGAAGAGACGAATGTAGAAAGGAAGAAAAGAAAAAAGGAAAGCACCCTAGGTTGGGGATTTTACTAGGCATAAAAACCCTAGTGAAAGTGCAATGCATGTGAGCTACGACCTAACTAGGTATTATCACATGCCATTCTCGTAAAATCCTCAAGAATTTATATGAGCAAGCAGTCCTGAGTGAACAAAAATACAATAATGACAATAAAAATGTAAGTGGAACAAAATGTCAAGCAAATCATGCAAAGTATGATAGGTAATCATGCAATATGAGAAAGCAGGTAGATGCAATGGAATGATAATGCAAATGCATACCTAATTATTGATTAATTTTATTTTGTTAATGCAAGAGGGCAAAACAATAGTTGACACATTCTTATTGTGCCTCATATCTTAACAAAAATTATAGGCGTACAAGGGATTGATCCATCAAAGATAACCCTAGAAGGTGGACCTTCTTGATGATCAAAATTATGAAGAGGCTCCTTCATAACGTTATCTTCGATAGCCTTTGCACAAAAATCTACATACTATCGAACAAAACCACTTTTCTTAACAAAAGGACAGGTGATCCCTAATTTCACAAGATCCCTATAGGAAAGAAAAGCAGGATCCCCTTTAGAAGCAAAAAACTTACCTTCGTAGCACACAAAACCTATCACATTACAAAAAAATAAGTCAGAAGAAAAAGGGAGGTTTTTATACTCATCACACCACTCTGAATTATGATGATCTAGATATTCAACATAAGTCATAAAATGATTCTCATAATCAAATAGTAAAGGTTGGTTTTTATTAGGAATGTAGCCTACGCTACACCTCCCAGGACAAATCTCAACATCCAAGGGCTTCCAAATACCCTTCTACTGTGGTCCCAAATCTTTACCGACATTTCCCATGTTAGATAGGATTTGTTTAGAGAGTGGGTAATCATTGGATAAGTAGCAATGAGCAAAAGAACGCTCAATGAGAGAAGGGTTGCTTCCATAAAATTTATCTTCAAAGGTTGTTCCCATGAAGACAAAGGTACACATGTCAATGTGTACAACTTCACCATTCTTATGGGGTATACCCATAGTTCGAGGTGAAGGTGGTGGCTTGGCTAGATCCAGAAGAGGTTCTTGAAGAAACTGATTATCTTGATCCCATGATGAAATATTGATTTAGGGTTCCTCACTCACATTCAAAATTTCAAGTTGCTCAGATATTTGAGATGAAGAATGTGGAGAGAAAATTTATGATACTTAAGGATGAAAATTAAGGTTATATTAAGCTTGCTCCATCATTGAACAATATTTGAATGGTCAAGGGTCACTCAAGATGGTGATAACTTGACCTTTATACTCAAACTTCAAACACTGATGAAAAATAAAAGGGACTGCCCTCATTGCATGAATTCAAGGGTGGCCAAGGAGAAGATTAAAATATGTAGGGCAAACATCACATAGAACAAGGTATCTAAGCTCTTGGGTCCAAACTTAAGAAGAATGGATATAACACCACAGGCTTATTAGGACTCATTGTTGAAAGCTTTGATGATGATATTAGATTTATTTAAGTCTCTCTTTTAATCCAAAATTTTAAAATAATTGACAAGTGCATAAATTTAGATAAGAACCATTGTCAATCAAGATGCATTTGACAAAATTTTCCCCAATAAATGTTGTGATGTAAATGGAAGAATCCCCTCACAGGTATAAGGAAGGCTTATCACCATTTGAGAATGAGATATGATGTATTCCAAAAGAACCTACAACATAACCATGGCACTAGGAGAAATGTCTGGAGGGATAGATTATTGTCTTAGAAGTTCTAACAAAGCTTCCCTATGATTAGGAGAAGTTTGCAAGAGTTCTAAGATATAAATCTTGGTCAAAGTACTAGCTAATGGTTGGTGAAGGTCAAAATAAACTTGAGGTATTAACACTAAGGGCAAATTCCCTGCTCCTATACTCTTTCATTGATTATTCCTTAAAATCAATATGGGCTGCAATGAAGAACTCTTCTCCTACTGAGGGTGTTTTCTTGACTGATCTTGAGCCTGTTTCCTTGTAGTTGTTCCAACCACAATGACTATATTACCCGATTACAGCGCAACCGAATGGAGCAGGTGAACATGATTCGAAAGATTTTGTTTTTTCCTTGTTTTATAATACGAGGATATTATTTTTTAAATAGAAATGACAATGAGACACCAAGGCTAGAAACTTGATGCTTTGTCCTTGCTTGGGAATGCAAATTTAAAAAGAAAAGAAAATGAAACAAGATAAGGTTGTCAGTAGTAAACTATTGAAATTGGTCAACACTTAATGATAATAGGTGTGCAATCATCACCGGTGCCATCATAACTTGACGTATAAGTGTTAAAATACATGACAAAGCCCCCATGTCGGGCAAGTTATATACGGAGGATGTTTGAGAGTCCTACGTCAAAGAGATCCTCTAGAGTAGAGTTGTGAGTATCGATGTTTAAAGGTTCGAGTCTCCTTAAATTTAAATAATTTTTTTCTTTTCATTTAAGATTTTTATATATATAACATTTTTTAAAATGTAATTAAATAATTATTAATATACTTTTAAAAAAACAAAAGTTTTGCCATGCCGATATTTTACTTTCTATGAATATCTTTTTTATTATGCCTATAAGAAGCCAAATTTGAATGCCTCCATGCAAAAATTATAAAGGTTTATAAATAATTCCATGTTTTCTCTTTTTACAAAATTTCAAAGAAGGAATAGGTTGGTTGGTATCAAGTGAGTGTTTATCAATGGGTTGTTTTGGCTTGATTCCTTAGATGGGTTGGTTGGTATCAACTCAGTGTTTGTCAATGCATTGTTTTGGTTTGATTTTTTAGATGGGTTGGTTGGTGTCAATTGAGTGTTTGTCAATGGGTTGTTTTGGTTTGATTCTTTGGAATATTGAGTTAAAAATTTCTTTTTAATTGTTTATAAAGGAATAGGTCGATTGGTATCGGCTGAGTGCTTGCTTGGCGATGGGTTGTTTTGGTTTGATACCTTGAAGGATTGGGATGCATTGACTTGTATTTATCCAATGGACTAGAGATTATAGAGGTTTCCTATTAATTTTTTTTTTATCTTTTATTTGTCTATCAAGAATTATAAATAATTAATTACTTTTAAGTAACATTTTGAAAATATATATTGTTTTTCATTTTAAAAAATTAATATCCTATTTCAACATAAATTAATATTTAAATTTTAATGTTGCAACATAAATTAACTCTAAATAATAGTGTTTAAAAGTTTTTATTATTTAATTTTTATTTCAATAAAAGAAGTATTCAAATTCTCATTTTTTTCATGTTTCAGAGATTACATCTTATTTTACTAAATTTAATGCATATGGTATACTCAAAGGTAAAATATTTATCAAAATATCTAAAGTTCCTAAATAAATCTTAGTCTTATCATAATCTTTTATTCCATTCATTTTTTAAAATCCTCTTTCACAAGCTACAATGCTTGCTTGAATAACAATGATTAGCTTGCAATACTCACAATTAGTTTGGATATGCATAAATTCACTTCAACTTTTAACTACTCTATCATTTTTAGGTTCATACTTTTTAGTCTTTGCAATGTTTTATGCAACCTAAACATCAAATTACTTACATAAACAAGTGATCCACATATTTTCTAAACTTCTATTTCATATTTTTATTCATAATAATCACTAAGAGTTGAAAGTTTTATTGCATTAAATATGGGAAAATTCATAAATCTCTCATTCAAATTGTTTATTTTTCTTTTAGTAAATGGTATTCCCAATGCAATGTAAT
The DNA here is from genome assembly GCA_028583015.1 of Wollemia nobilis. Lineage (NCBI taxonomy): Eukaryota > Viridiplantae > Streptophyta > Pinopsida > Araucariales > Araucariaceae > Wollemia > Wollemia nobilis. The sequence continues at coordinate 35,792,659 of JAQPPZ010015824.1, read as the reverse complement.
GATTCAACTCTAAGTACATGCATATAAAGTGTACCTATATCATCCATAAATTCAATAATATCTTCACTTGACTTGCTTAGAAAGGAATGTGTGTTGAGCACCTATATCAAAAGGCTTCAAGAATTTTCTTCGTATGATGTCAATAACCACATTTATGTGAGTGAAAATAAAGGTTATATCAATATTATCTTCTTGAATTGTTAATTTAGTTTTTTCAACTCAACTAACTCATCTACAAGTAGATGAGTGCGAAATTGAACTTGAAAAATAGTTGTCATAGCATAAGTATGGATTTTGAAGTTGTCATTCCTTCAATAACGTCGACATAATTCTCACTATTATTTCCAACCCTTCTTGTCTAGATAACCAACATGTATAATGTGTTTGAAGAGCATCTAATTATATTTTATCAAATGCTTCCATTAATCCTCTAAACTCAATATTCATCTTTGTTGATTTTCTAAGCCCTAGATGTCTTATTGGTAGGTTTTTCAACAAAGTTAATTTAAAAAATGATTAGTGGCTCTCATAGTTGTTTAAACCCCTCTATGTGCCACACAATAAACTGTTATCAAATGTGGTATATCAGAACATAGTTTTATGAAAACCCCTCTCGAGAAAATCTCATCCATGTTGCTCCATCTGAACCAAAATTAATCATCTTGAACTTTGGCAGGTTCATCTCTGTTCAAAAGTTTGATACTTTTTCATATATAAATTTTTATGTGTCACATTTTAACTTAATAAGATGCACAAACTTTGTTATAGCCCTTTAGTTTCCCTTATTTAAATTTTTTGTGGCTTTCAAGAATTCTTTTCTAGATGTAACATTTATATAGGAATAATATTTGATTGTGAAAGACATATTGAGAGTACATTTACATCTATATATCACATTAGTTGTTGTAATACTCTACTTAAAAATTATTTTTTTGATTTTTTACAAGAAGGGGTTTTGAAAGGGTCCCCAAACCTTTTACAAAAAGAAGAACACTAGAAACTTAGCCCAAGGCCAATTTTACAAAATCCAAAACAACAAGATTAATCAAATTGCTATAAAATCAACAACCAACAAACCTGCACCCACTACAACAAAGGAGGCAGAGAAAAGAACAAAAAGAACAATATCAAAGACTAGTCAAAACAAAGAGGTCTACCACAGGCTAGAGAGCACAACCAGATGAAGAAAACCCTACAAATAGCCAAAGGGAACATAGGAATAATAAGAGACCTTACACCTCTAGGGATTCAACATCCTTCTTGATAGTAGTCATTTGGTTTCACAGCTGCATGACCTTAATGTCTTCCACACAAGCAATAACAACGTTTAAAGTACTTATAAGAGAGTATTGGTAATCTATTACTAAACTAAGAATAGTTTTCAGTGAGTTAGAGTCCAACTAGTCATTAAAAGCACAATTATCCCTATACCTCGATAATATTGAAAATGGCCTCACTTTTTCCTTTTGGTGAAAAGGTTCCTCTTTAGGGACCTTAATAAACACATGCACCTTCTCAAATTTGATGGATTTGGCAAACCAACTTTTAGACCTTCTTGCTTTCTCCTCCCTTCCACGTGATTGTAAATTAGCATCAACTCCCTCAGGGCTTTCCTTTAATTTTTTACCCATAGTAGCAGGGTTGGGCACAATCTCCTCTGCTATCTTAAAATTAAATTGACCATAGTGGCACTCATCTGATGAATCAATCAAATTCAATGAATTAGATTGGGGGAGAACCAGGTTGGGGGTCATCCTATCTAACCCACCCTTGACATCACTACATGTTCATAGATAATAAAAATTAATCCTTGGTGAAGGAGGTCCATGATTTAACCTTATTTGACTTATTCTATAGATCTGGTCAAGGAGTTGAACAATAAATCATGGATATTCATAACCTTGTTATACTGTATATGGTTCAAAAACATGACATGATAGGTTCACAGAATGATCCTTGGTCCCATCCAACATAAAATATTCCATAATTACCTTCACCACCTTGTCTCATGGGTCTTTAAGCACATTTCTTTTATACCTATTCTTATTCTTGGGAAGCTTTTTCCCATCACCTAGGAAGTGCCTTAGCTCTCTTGCAAGAGAGTGTTTTTCTTTGTTGTGACTGAATCCATCCGTCAATAGACCAATAACCTCTATGACCAATAGGATATTGATTTTAAACTCAATCCCTCCTACATTAACCACATATTGTTTCTAGGAGTGCACCACCTAGCAGGAGATATCTACCTTAAAGCCATAAAATTTTAACACACACTTCAAAAGCCCTTCATTTTCCAAAATATTTCTCACATTTTCTTCAACATGCAAACAAATAGGTTCTAAAATAACACCTTTCATTCTCCTCAACAAAAAATAGAAGAATAACTTGGATAAAGAGGACCAAGGATCACCAACCACTCTATTGAGGAAAGGTTGAGAAGCGAACTCAAAATAATAATCCAGGGTTTTTTGAAAACTCAAAATCCAACTTCATTTCTAGTCGACACCTAAACTAGCCTTAGGAACATCCAACAATTTAAAATCCCTATTTCCAACCCCTAGAAGAATCAATAACACCATCTACGCAAAGAATGTCCTAGACACTAGATCCTTCTCATTGTGCCACCTTTCAAAATGACCTGGAAACCTAGAGGAGTGGTACAAATAATGAGAAGTATGGAAAATGATCTTTGCTGTGATGCAAAGCTCGAAAACACATAGACGAATTCCAACAAATTTTCATTAAATAGAGGTCTTCCTCCGAATACACAACGATCCTATTCAAAAATGGCCAAGAGTCCCTTTACAATGTATGTGCCGCCTTTTTATCCTCGACTGCCACCTCCTTTTCACATCATTACACTAAGTGCAGGCCTTCTCTAACCACCCGCACAAATTTTTTGCTACACCTGCGAGATGCTGCCAGGAGCCCCGTGTTATCATGGTCTAGGGTGGCGGAGTGCGCTACGGTCTCCTGTCAATCCATCCGCCATATCATCATTCATAGGAGTGCGCCAAGTCGCTTGTAATTTTATGCCACGTGTCCCCTTTCCAGAGTCCCTGTAACCGCTCCATACTCTTGGGCCACCTGTAACTTCACGCCACGTGTCCCTCTGCACTGGTCTCTACAATCGTCGGCTGGTCAACGTCGTGAGCGCTCTGGTCGTGATATAGTGACATTTTTGCTCCAATACTTTCTCTCTCCTCTTTGGTCGCGATATCGCAATGTTTTCGGTGTTAGGCTTCTCTCTCCTCCTTGGGGCCACGATTTCGTGACACGTCATGAAATCATGACGTCTAGGCCTTTCTTACTCGCTTTCCTCCTTTGGGCCGCGAAATTGTGACACGTCGCAATTTCGCAACATCTTTGTATTCCATACTCGCTGCTTCGTTTCGGGCCGTGAAACCGCGACATGTCACGATTTCGCGACCATTTCATGCCCTTGAGTCTTTGGCTCGAAAGTGTCACGATTTCGCGACCACCTTGCGCTGTTGATTCTTCGCACCGAAAGCGTCACGATTTTGCGACCACTTTGCGTTTTGGAACCTTGCCTCCGGATATGTTGCAATTTCGTGACGTCTTTGAGCCTTGTCCTCGAAGGTGTCGCAATTTCGCAACGTCCTTGAACCTAGTCTTCGAAGGTGTCACGATTTTGCGATGTCCTTGAACCTTGTCTTTGAAGATGTCACGATTTCGCGATGTCCTTGAACCTTGTCTTCGAAGGTGTCGCGATTTTGCGACCATTTGGCACTCAAGTGACTTTGCCTCAGAGTTGTCATGATTTTGCGACCAATTGGCACCCAAGCTACTCTTCCCCGAAAATGTCACAATTTCGTGACCATTTGGTGCCCGAGCGGCTTTGCTTCAAAAATGCTGCGATTTCGTGACCATTTTGCGTTAAGGCTGCTTTGCTTTGGAAACGTCGCGATTTCGCGACCATTTGGCACTGAAGTTGCTTTTCTCCGAAACTGTCATGATTTCATGACCGTTTGGCGCCTTGACCTCTCTGACCTAAAAATGTCATGATTTCGTGACCATTTCGCGTCACGGTTGCGTTGCCTCAAAAATGTCACGATTTCATGACAATTTTGCACCTTGGCCCTTTTTATCAAAAAGCATCGCGATATCGCGACAGTTTGGCCTGCTGGCGCCCTTCTTCAAAAAGCATCGCGATATCGCGACAGTTTTAGTACTTAAAGAAAAAAATACATTTTGGGTGATGCAAGATTGTAGCTTCGCCATCGGATGCTCCTACATCAGACACCCGGGGTGAGTTTGAGAAGTGACCTCACTTCTGATCTTTTCGAGGTAGACCCAGGCGATCAACCTCAGCCTTTGATAACCAAGTCGCATCTTCAATGGGTCTGCCCTTCCATTTGACCAAGTACTTCGAGTAACTCCTGTTTCGAGTACTTCGGCCCTCACGCATATCCAGAACTTCTTCTATCTCGTACGCAACTGGGATGGCTGTTGGAATGCTCCACAGATCTGGACTGGGTATCTCACTGCTTTCTCCTTCATGATACTCGACCAAATCTGAGATGTTAAACACGGGGGAGATGTTAAGTTTGTTTGGTAACTCCACCTCGTAGGCATTACCCGAATCTCGTTTGCCAATGATCTTGCATGGCCCAAATTTCTTCATTTTTAGCATAGGTCTTGGCAGGAAACCGCTCCTTCCTCAGGTGGACCATGACATAATCTCCTACTTTGAACTCTTTAGCTCTACATTTTTGATCCGCCCTTGTCTTGTACTGAGCATTCATCTTGGCAATGTGTTTTGTCACTTCCTCATGCACTCCCTTTAGATGTTCGGCAAAATCTTCTGCCTCAGCACTGCATTTCTCCCTCGTATCTATCCTTCTCAACTCTGAGGCGTTTCTTGGGCTGCTCCCATAGATGATCTGGAATGGTGACTTATTGGTACTCTGATTGACCGAGTACGTTATATGCAAATTCTGCTTGTGGTAGAACTAGATCCCATCCCTTGGGCTTGTCCCCTACTAAGCATCGTAGTAGGTTGCCCAAACTCCTATTAACCACCTCTGTCTGCCCATCTGTTTGAGGGTGGTATGCAGAACTAAACTTTAACTCCATCTTCAGTTTCTTCCATAGGGTCTTCCAAAAATATCCTACAAACTTGGTATCCCTGTCCGACACAATGCTTCTTGGTAGCCCATGCAGGCGTACCACTTCTTTAAAGAACAAACCAGCTACATGGACCACATCGCTAGTCTTCTGGCATGGGATAAAATGTGCCATTTTCAAAAATCTATCCACTACCACAAATATGGAGTCATGCCCCCTCTACGTCCTAGGCAAACCAAGCACAAAATCCATACTGATATCTTCCCATGGTCTTTCAGGTATAGGTAGCGGTTGATACAAACCAGTAGGCTGCCTCACACCTTTTGCCATCTGGCATATCCTGCAACTCTGCACAAACTTTGCCACATCCTGCTGCAATTGCGGCTAGTAGTAGTTTTCACTAACCAGTGAGATGGTCTTGTCACGACCAAAGTGTCTAGCTAAACCCCCACTGTGCTTTTATTTAATGAGGTTCTCTCTCATTGAGCTCCTCGGAATGCACAATTGGTTCCCCCTAAAAAACATTCCATCTTGAATTAGGTAATCCAACCATTTAGTCCTATCCAATGCAACAGGCGCAGTGCAGGCTTTCCAAGCTTCTGCGAAATCGGGGTCTGCAGGGTATAAGTTCTTGAGTTCAGCAAACCCTACAACCTCCACTTTCATTTCTATCATCAGACATTGCCTCCTACTCAGTGCATCTGCCACCCTATTGGATCTTCCACTTCGATGCTTCAGCACAAAGGTATAGCTCTGCAGGAACTCTACCCATTTCAGGTGCCTCTAATTCAATTTTCCTTGGATGTTAATATACTGCAGCGCTTGATGATCGGTATAGAGAACAAACTCTTTCGACAAAAGATAGTGCCTCCATTTCTTTAGTGCTTGAACTATGGCGTAGAACTCTTGATCATATATCGAATACTTTCTCCTGGCATCATTGAGCTTCTCGCTGAAATAAGCTACAGGCCTACCTTCTTGGCTCAATACGGCTCCTATTGCATTGCCACTCGCATCGCAGTCCACCTGAAACACCTTATTGAAATTTGGAAGTGCTAAGATGGGTTGCTCAGTGACCTTCTTCTTCAGCATATCAAAGCTTTTGTCTGCTCCAACTATCCACTGTAATTCCTTCTTGTTCCCCTTCATTGTCTCTGTAAGAGATGCACAAATACTGCTGAAGTTTCTAATAAATTTTCTATAGAAACTGGCCAGACCATGAAATGATCTAACCTCGGTCACACTTCTTGGGACAGGCCATTCTAAGATAGCCCTCACTTTTTTGGGGTCCATTTTGAGACCACTTGCTGATATAATAAATCCCAGGTATACCAGCTCCCTCTTCACGAAGTTGCACTTCTTCAGATTGATCAGTAACTGCTACTCCCGCAGTTTCTCAAAAACCTTCCTGATGTGCATCAGGTGCTCATCCAATGTTCTGCTAAAAATCAGTATATCATCTAAGTAAACAATAACAAATTTTCCCAGAAATTCCTTCAGAACTTCATTCATTAACCTCATAAAGGTACTAGGTGCATTGGTTAATCCAAATGGTATAACCAACCACTCATATAGCCCCTATCTGGTTTTAAAGGTTGTCTTCCACTCATCCCCTTATCTAATGCGGATCTGATGGTACCCACTTTTCAAGTCAATTTTTGTGAAGTACTTAGCTCCACTCAAGCAGTCCATGATATCATCCATCCTTGGCAGTGGGAACTCGTATTTAATGGTGATCTTTTTGATTGCCCGAGAGTCTGTGCACATTCTCCATTCTCCATCCTTCTTGGGTGCTAGTACTGTTGGTACTGCACATGGACTAAGACTCTCCCTAATCAGGACTTTCTTCAACAGATCCTAAACTTGCCGATTCAACTCTTCAGTTTCCACAGGCGTCATTCGATGTGCGGCCTTGTTTGGCAAGCTCGATCCAGGCACCAAATCTATGTGGTGACTGATCTTCCTAACAGGTGGTAAACCTTCAGGAACATTGTCAAAAATGATATCAGGGAATTCCTCTAATAGTTCCATGACTTCCACTGGAATTTCCTTGCATCCTTCTTCCCTAGCCCTAGGGATTATTGCATAGCACATATGATATTGTTTCAGACCATCTAAAAATCTTCTGCCATCCACTAGACAGACTCGTGCACTTCTGCATACTTTCTCATCCGCCTCCTTTAGGGGTTTTAACTTGTGGCGAACTCCATTCTTTGACAAAGAATAGGTGTTGGCTCGACCATCATGGACAGCACTTCGGTCAAGCGCCATGGTCTCCCAAGCGACGAGGTGACATGCATCCATAGGCAAGATGTCACATAAAACCTCATCTCGGTAAGTTCCAATATTGAACTTCACCAGGCATTGTTCACTTACTAACACCCAATGGTCCTTTTGCAACCATGCAATTCGAATGGGCGCGGGTGTTTTCTCCTCTCCAACTACAGCTTGGAAACCATTTCCTCAGAAACCAAATTGTCAGTGCTTCCATTATCAATGATGATGTTACAGAACTTGCCTGCGCACTTGCATCTTGTTCGAAATAGGCTGTTCCTCTGGTATGTCTTTTCTTCTTCATTTAACAAGACTCTTCTGATGACCATTGCTTCTCTTTCTGCCTCCTTTGAGTGCTCAGACTCTACACCTTCGTCTGCTATAGCAGCTCGGGCCTGACCCTCAGGTCTTCGATTTGGCCTCTCTTGATGCTGCGGGAAGTTGTATGCCCTGTGTCCTTCCTCTCCGCAGTTGAAGCAGGTTCCTCTAAAGACACCTCTTCCAAACCCTCGCCCAGACCTACCTCTTTCTCTTGGGTAGTTGTTGCTCTGATTGTGTGGGCGTTGGTCATTCTCATCTTTCACTTCTTTCTATTTTTGGCTACCGCTAGCTTCATCAGTTTTCCCAAAATCTTTGTATCTTCCACCACTACCTCTTCCACCAGCTCTTCCACCCCTGTCCTTCCCTCTCTACTTACCATCAAACCTCCTATTCAGTTTCTCCTCCACTTTTAATGCAAATTGATATGCATCCTCTACTGTGCTCATTCTAACCAGCCCCAACTCTTCTTGAATGCTGGTTCGCAATCCATTGATGTAACGAGCGACCTCCTTATTCGCCTCCAAATGGCTGGTTCTGATCGAGATTTGGTAGAACTATTCAGTATATTCCTTGACAGTCCTACTAGCCTGTCGAAGACCCTACATTTTTTTTAACAAATCCAACTCATAATCTGTAGGGATGAACTGCCTCTTTAGTTTCTCTACCATCCTATCCCACCTGGTGATCCTTTCCTTTCCCCTCCAGTTCCTTTCCAACTGCACTCCTTTCCACCAGATGTTGGCATGTCCCTTCAGCTTGGTTTTCATGAAATTGATCTGATTTGGATCTGATATCTCTTCGTACTCAAAATACTCCATGTTGTTAATCCAGTCTATCAACTCCTCAGGGTTGAGGTTCCCAAAATAAGTGGAGACATCAAATTTTGGCTTCTTCCCGATCTGGGAGATGGCCCTATATATCCTAGCCTCAATTGGATCCAAGGCCTCTTTCGCATCGAATGGAACCTCTTCTTCCCACACTTCATCTTCGCTGGGTTCCTCCCTTCTCGGCTCGACTCCTCTTCTAATTTACTCTTGCAGGGCCTCAACTTGCCTCTACAGGGCTCTTAGATCGACCTCCTCCCTTCTTTCTCACCTGTGCCTCACACCACCATGATATCTATGCGAAGGCATCCTGCTTCTTCTTCGCAACCCACAACCACAGTCCTGGTGCAAACTGCCTCACTGTCGGCGTTCGGTCTACACACTCAGAACCAACCTGCTCTGATACCACTTGATATAGAGCTAAGACAACACACAACAAAGATCAATGCAAAGCTCAGAAACACACAGACAAATTCTAGAAAATTTGCATTAAATAGAGGTCTTCCTCCGAATACACAGCGATCCTATTCAAAAATGGCCAAGAGTCCCTTTACAATGTATGTGCCGCATTTTTATCCTCGGTCGCCACCTCCTTTTCACATCATTACACTAAGTGCGGGCCTTCTCTAACCACCCGCACGAATTTTTTGCTGCACCTACGAGATGCTGCCAGGAGCCCCGTGTTATCATGGTCTGGGGTGGCGGAGTGCGCTGCGGCCACCTGTCAATCCATCCGCCATATCATCATTCATAGGAGTGCGCCAAGTCGCTTGTAATTTGATGCCACGTGTCCCCTTGCCAGAGTCCCTGTAACCGCTCCATACTCTCGGGCCACCTATAACTTCATGCCATGTGTCCCTCTGCACTGGTCTCTGCAATCGCTGGTTGGTCAACGTCGTGAGCGCTCTGGTCGCGATATCGTGATGTTTTTGCTCCAATAATTTCTCTCTCCTCTTTGGTCGCGATATCGCAACGTTTTCGATGTTAGGCTTCTCTCTCCTCCTTGGGGCTGTGATTTCGTGACACATCACGAAATCGTGACGTCTAGGCCTTTCTTACTCGCTTTCCTCCTTTGGGCCACAAAATCGTGACACGTCACGATTTTGTGACATCTTTGTATTCCGTACTCGCTTCTTCATTTCGGGCCGTGAAATCGTGACATGTCACGATTTCGCGACCATTTCATGCCCTTGAGTCTTTGGCTCGGAAGTGTCGCGATTTCGCGACCACCTTGCACTGTTGAGTCTTCGTGCCGAAAGCGTCGCGATTTTGTGACCACTTTGCGTTTTGGAACCTTGCCTCCGGATATGTCATGATTTCGCAACGTCTTTGAGCCTTGTCCTCGAAGGTGTCACGATTTCACGACGTCCTTGAACCTAGTCTTCGAAGGTGTCACGATTTCGCGACATCCTTGAACCTTGTCTTTGAAGGTGTCACGATTTCGCGACATCCTTGAACCTTGTCTTTGAAGGTGTCACGATTTCACGATGTCCTTGAACCTTGTCTTTGAAGGTGTCACGATTTCGTGACCATTTGGCACTCAAGTGACTTTGCCTCGGAGTTGTCGCGATTTCGCGACCAATTGGTGCCCAAGCTGCTCTTCCCCAGAAATGTCACGATTTTGCGACCATTTGGTGCCCGAGCGGCTTTGCTTCAAAAATGTCGCGATTTCGCGACCATTTTGTGTTAAGGCTGCTTTGCTTCGAAAACGTCGCGATTTCACGACCATTTGGCGCTGAAGTTGCTTTTCTCCGAAACTGTCATGATTTTGCGACCGTTTGGCGCCTTGACCTCTCCGACCTGGAAATGTCACGATTTCGCGACCATTTCGCGTCATGGCTGCGTTGCCTCAAAAATTTCACGATTTCACGACAGTTTTGCACCTTGGCCCTTTTTATCAAAAAGCATCGCGATATCGCGAAAGTTTGGCCCGCTGGCGCCCTTCTTCAAAAAGCGTCGCGATATCGCGACAATTTTAGTACTTAAAGAAAAAAATACATTTTGGGTGATGCAAGATTGCAACTTCGCCATCGGATGCTCCTGCATCAGAAAACCATCAAATAATTAAAAATATTATTTTAGGGAAGGTCACACCCTCTACTGTAGGTATTTTAGGAATTATTTGATGTCGGATTATATGTTTTAAGGAAACACCACATCCAAAAATTATAACCAACCAACCAATGCCAGATCCATCACTTCAAAGTTCACATGCATAAAATATAAAAGAAAAAATTAAACTCAAATATCCAATTTCTCCAATGATTTACAACTGATGTACCAACTAACAAAAGGCCCAAAAATCTTACCCTAAAAACCGTGATCACCTCAAAAAAAACACAAACCATCTTGTTGAGTCTTTGGGCTAAGGCATGACGAGTCCAACTCGAGAAACATGTGAACCACAACGTAGTCCACATAACACTAAATCCCACTACATCATTACTAGAGCTAGTATGGCTGAGGAAAGTAAAAGATATGCCAAGATCCAGGTCACAAAAATTTAAAAGAAACTCCTTCAACCAAAGGAATAACAAACATGCTACCCAAGTTGATCCTCTTAGCCAACCTATGACCCCAACCAATAGGGCTTTGGTTCCATGTTTTAAATGAAGAAAAATCTTGTTATACATTAAGTAGTAAGGAACGCACACTCCAACTGAAGAAGACCTTGGGAAAAGTCATCTCTCTAGAATTTTAGGCCAAAAATATTTATACCCAGGTTGGCTATGAAGTTAGTGCGGCCATTACATTATTTTAAAATATGCTTTATTTCCACTTATTCCCTAGACATAATGGTCCTTCTAGATTTTGCCATCATATCCTTGATTTTCCAGCTTTGTGAAGCACCACCTTTAATAATATTAACAATATTAAGAGAGTAACCTAATACAAACCTGTTTGCACCCCAAATTTTCAATCAATAATAATCCTTGGTAAAGGGCCTTAGATTTCACAAAATGATAGGATTTGATGTCTAAATTCTTGAAAAACACCAAAATAAAGTTGCACCTCTCATTCCTAATAACACCACCAACAACGTTACCAAGTTTACCTTTAAATGCCCCATCGAATTTTAGCTTAATGCAACTAGTGGTTGGGGGTTATCACTTGGTTAGTGCTCTTAAGGTGGGCACCAAATAAACAACACTCCTATTTCTAGGGAGGAAGTTGAGCTATCTCTCTAACTCAACATCATCAAACCTACATTCCTCTAGATTCAAAGAAGAAATATTTTCTAGAGCATTATCAAAACTCTAGTGCATATTGAAGCAAAGACTCTCTTCGTGCTCTTAAAAGCTCAATTATTTTACTCCTTCCATAGACACTAGAAGAGGTGAGGTAAACAAAAATTTCAAAAGTACTTTAGTCTTAGAGAGAAGAAAGAGGAACACCATTGAGTGCAGATATCTAAAATTAGTTTTGAGTTCACCTAGCTCACCCCCAAAGATTTAAGAAAATTGAGAACATCCATGGATAACGAGAATTGAAAAAAGAGGTGGTTTGAATGCTCGTCACTAGCACAATAAAGATAGCATATGTTCAAAATTAACATACCCCTTTTAGGGTTTTCAAGGGTCAATATCTTATTCTAAGCTATTGGCTAGAAGAAAATGTTAACCTTTTGATTTAGGCCCCTAAACCATATTTTGAAAGGTGGGACCCATGGTTGAGGTCCTTCAAAAAGCATTTTATAGGTCGATTTTATAGAGAATACCCCATCATTCTCACTCAATAAATAGATCAAGTCCTCTTAATTTCTTTATTTGATGATCTAGAGCTTTAGTTTATTAGCAATAAAAGTTCAAGCTTCCTTGTCAACAGAATTGAGGTCATAGTGATTCAATGATTTATATTTCTTGATTAATGACTTCTATGAAGTTAACTACTTTCGACCCAAAATCAACTCTTGTTTTAGGTTCCAAACATACAAGGCTTAGGAATTGGAAGAGGGGCCTATACAGAAACCAAGGATCATGCCAAAAATCAATCATATTTCCCTTACCCAACCTCCACATGCACCCTTTAGAGATAATGGATCTTGATTTTTGTAGACTCAGCCAAAATACCGATCCTAAAGCCAAAAGAGACTACATGCAAAAATATTTCCTATCTCATATATTTAGCTGAAATGATACAAACCCAGTTTACATCCACTTGCTTGGCCACATTCCAGTCTTGTTTAGCCACTAGCATTTTGTTCATTTAATGGATGTCTCGAAGCCCTAAACCTTTTTCCTATTTTCTTCTGTAGACTTGATCCTAAGCCACCAAATGAAATTTCTTCTTTTATTCTGATTTGGACCAGAGGAAATATTTTTAGATATGTTTAATTTTTAATAAAACCTTATTAGGGATTCTAAATAAGGATAAGAAAAAAAGTTGAAATGTTTTGAAGGGTAGATTTCACTAGAGTGGTCTTCCTAGCTTGGCTCAAGAAAGAACCCTTCCACCTAGTGAGCTTCCTTTAGAGCCTTTCCACTATTTGATCCCAAAGTGAGTCATGAACTTGAACTTTGAAAAGGGACATTCCAAGATATAGGGATGGAAGAGCAACAACTTCACAACCTAAAATGCAGGGAATAACCCTCTATCTAGATAATGGGGTATTTAAATAGTAGATTTTGCTTTTAAGGTAGTTTATTTTTTTCCCAAAAACTATTTCAAAGGAGTTCAATATTTATTTTAAGAATTTAAGCTATGAGATCGAAGCAAAAATGGAAAGGAGGATACCATTCACAAACTTGTGGTGAGAAATAGGATCTAGAGGTAATGCAAGCCTGACACCTTTCACAAAAAATTTCACTTTAATGGATATTCCAAGAGCTTCAACCACTAAGATGAAGAGGTAAGGGTATAATTAATCCCCTTGGTGAATACCTATTAAAATAAAAAAATAACCAACAAAGGACCTGTTTATCAAAATGGAGATTTTGATAGAGGAAATACAAGCTTTAACAAGACTTATCCAGCTTTGGAAAAAACCAAATTTCTCTAAAATCTTAACAAGAAACTACCATGAGACCCTATCATATGCCTTGTTCATATCAATCTTGAGAAGAAGTCTAGCTCTACCACTTTTATCAAATGAGTGAATTAACTTGTGGACTGCTATAATTTCATCCAAAATTTGCCTCCTTGCCATAACGTCACTTTGAGTTGAATTAATTAAAGCACAAATAAAAAGGTTTTTATATATTGATAAAAACTTTTGTTAGAATTTTATATAAGGTGTTACACAGACTAATGGGTCTGAAAGCACCAAAGTCCTTAGCACCAACCAATTTTGGGATAAGTGTTAAGAAGATAGAGTTCACTCCAAAAGGAATGAACTTGGAAACTTGGACCTCTCGAAGCACTTCAACAATGTTCTTGCCAAGAATGTGCTAGTATTTCTAGAAAAAAAGAGGGGGGAACCCACCTAGACCTAGGGCTTTTAGGCCCTCCATTACAAATACTGCATCCTTGACTTCCTCATATTTGAATGCATCAATATGAGTAATATTCATATGGACAGTAAAAAAGGGTTGGAATATTACAAATGAACTTAGTATTAGTTTCCTCGACTCTAGCAGCTTTTACCCTAAGGGGATAACTAAAGAAGTCCATTGCTTTAGCTCTTATATCTTAGATTTGAGTTAATTTGGCACCATCCACTTTAAAAATTTCTTTGATTCTATTGGTACTTTTGTGTCTTAAGGTGATAATATGGAAGAAATTAGTATTTCTTTCACCATCCTTAAGCCAAAGCACCCTTGAATTTTGTTTCCACAATTCCTCCTTAGCTAAGGTATTGTGAAAATCACACAAAACCATATTTTCTCTACATTTGATATCAATAGATTTAATTTGACACTTTAAATCCTCCTTTTGAAAAATATGGCCAAAGACCTTCTTATTCCAACATTTTAGACCACTTTTAACAAACTTGAGCTTCACAACCACTTTAGGAAATCCTAAGCCATGGGCATTCATCAACCACCACTCATTTTTTTCCCTCTTGGTCAAGATACAGGCACCGCATAAATTCAAAACTAAATGGTCAAGGGAATCTTGCCTCACCTTGTGCTACATCAAGATACAACAAGTTATGATCTAATAAAATTTTGGGTAGAGAGGAGAGGGAGAAATCCCCAAAGAGTGGAAGACAATCTTTAGATACTAACACCTTTTTAAGCCTCATTTGGATGAGCTAGTTTCCCACTCTCCTATTATTCCAAGTGAGCCATGAACATTTCAACTCCATATTCAAATGTTCATTTTTATTCACAAAATCTGTAAACTCTTTCATTCCTCTAGAAACCATAGTGTTTCTCCCTTTTAATCAGATATATACAATGACGTATTGAAGTCCCCCGCTAAACACCAAACTTCTTGCCTAAAGGTATTCCTCATGGAGGCTAGAGAGTCCCACAATAATCTCTTGCTTGGACCAAAATTTGGGGCATAGATACTAGACATAACCCATATTTTATTGTTTTCTTAGATTAAAAAATAATATTAATAACCTTGTTCATTGAAGAAATAACATATCCTTCCAACTTGCCAACATTATAGAGGCAAAGGAGACCTCTAGACTAGCCTGAAGCTGGGCTAGCAGCAAAATGGGCTTCTTTCTAGATCATTTTTCTAACATCTAAATTTTGACCATCAATCTTGGTTTCTTGAAGGAATAAGTTATCCGAAAAAACTTCCTTTTGGAGGGAGGCAACTACCCTTTGTTTAGATATCCCATTCAAGTCCATTATATTCTAGGAAAGGCACTTCATTTACGATTTTTGGGGTTGGGCTTCTTACCCCCAAAGATCTCTTTATTTTTTTGGCAAAAGGACTCCAACTTTAATTACCTTACACCTAGGTCCTTACCTTCCTCAATATTTAGCAGTGCTTGAGACCCATTGGTAATCTCATAATCTATTTCTCTTAATCAGAGTTTTTTTTAGGGGATTCCCCATATTTTTCTTGATTTCCACATCCACAAATTATTTATAGCCGTAAAGTACGTGGATTTTATAACAAATATAACCATATCCTTTTGTGTAACTAGCATGGTCTCTACATGATTTGTAATAAACAAATGATTTGGATCCTTTACTATTTTTTCATTATTGTATTATATGTTTATAATGCTTTAAATTTGTATGGCAATTTAATATTATTAATTAGATTATATTGCTTCTACTTTTTTAAATGGAGTTTTTTTATTGAATTTTGAACATTGTTCACATTTGATTCGCAACTCCACAAAAACACTTGTAATAGGATATGTTTGTTTATGTCTCATCTTCCATTCAAAATTCCACAACCTTTTAAAACTTGAAATTTTAGGTTTTTTTTTTAGTAAAGAGCCTTCACGAATAGCTTGGTTATTAACATCTTCATTATTTTCTACTTCCTCATGTGTATTATTGCCAGTCTTAAAAACAAATGGTTGTGCAATTTATAATTTTCTTTGAAATGTTCCTATAATTTTTAATTGTTTGTTTCTTCTTTTGGTCAATTATGCAATTTATGATTTTCCTTGATATGCCTCTTCAATGTTTAATTATTTTCCATCTTCTTTTGTTGGATCCAATCGAGACATTAGGCTTTAAAATTTTCTACAAGTAGCAAAATAGTATAACTTAGGCTAAATTTTTTTATTAAACATGAAATTAAAAATACATTTTGAAACTACAAATTAAAATGTATATTTCGATAAACTAAAGTGATTATCTTGACAAATGTGTTGTAGATAGAATCATGAAATATAGAATGAAAAATATTGAAATTGCATACAATGTTCTAAGCTTGAAACAAAAGCTTGTATGCATAGATATAATATATTGACACTCATTTTTCACTTTGAATGCAATAAAAATTCAAAAATAACTTAGTAGATTTTCAATAATTGAACTTATTTCAATTTCTAAAACAAATTATGGACAAAAATATATTATTGGTCAAACTAAATGACTCAAATTCCATCCCAATAGGACTCATAGGATATCCCTTATTAAAGAAAAATTTATACACCAAATTTCTACAAAGATGATTCTATACATATTAGGAATATGTGAGAAATATTTAGATATAATATATACTCTTTGATGTTGGCTTATTAATTTGATAATATACACTCAATTTATATCATATGTAATATATGATATATTTTTATGCATTAGTTTCACACACCAATTTGATAATGGGGAAAAGTATTGTTACTTTGTCTTTTAACTTGTCCAAAGTGTAAAATCATGATATTATGGGACAATTTTAGTTTATTTATGTTATTAGTTTCTTGAAAATGAAGTATGCTCAACTACAACAAGAAATAATTGTTACTTTGGTTGAGAATTAGAGGAAGGTATAAATTAACAAAAAAATTGTAATAGAATAGGTATAATATTTTTGTTTTAAAAAAATAGTAGATATATTAGATTATGTATTTTAGTAGAGGTTGTACTTATTTTTTAAAAAGTTATATAAGTACAGACTAAGTGTGATCCATAAATAATTGCACATAACATGAGTATTTTAATAAAACATTATGTGAATATGTCTTCTATAAAGCAAGATATATTTTTCATAATTTTGTTGTTAATACTTTGATTATTATTCATTTTCAACTCAAGAAATATAATTTTTTAGATAAACATTATTAAATTTTTATATAGAATGAAAATAGATACAAATATCTAGAGCAAGGATATGATTTATAATTTTTTTTGTGTTTTTTTTGTATTAGCCTAAAATTAAAGTTTATTTTTGCTTTAAGATGTACCTTTAATAATCAATAAATAAAAAACATTGACTGTAATAAAAACCATTAAAAATTTATATTTTTATAATCTATGTTTTAATATCTATTTACACATAAATTCTAATGTAAAGTGATATGTGGCTCTCCTACCATTTTTTTCAATCTCGTCGTGGTATTCACCAAGGGGATCCTCTTTCCCCATTCCTTTTCATAATCATGGTGGAAGCCCTAGGAAGGTCCCTGGCTTTGAACCTGACAATAGAAGGTTTAACTCATGCTTTATCTTTTAGAAAATTTCCCATCAATAGTTTGTAGACGATACCCTACTTTCCTATTTTACCTCTGTGCTCGAGGTGAGAGAAATTAAAGATCTTTTGGTGTGCTATGAGAGAATTGCGAGCTAGAAAATCAATTTGATTAAGAGTAGCTTATATTTTTTGAATACTCTGATTGATCACCAACCAAAAATAGCTAATATATTGGGCTACCGTATTTCCTCCTTTTTTGTAGTCTAGCTTGACCTCTCACTGTTTATAGGAAGGGTTTGGGATTTTCTTTAGTCTCCAGTCATCGAAATACTGCAATGAAAATTAGCAACTTGGAAAGGAGCATTTCCAAGTTAGGCTAGGAAAGTTGTTCTTGTGTAGAGCACTCTCCAAAGCATCTCTGTTTATTTCATGTCTCTCTTTAGGCTTCCTATAAAGACCATTTCCAAATTTGAAAGTATCTTCAAATCCTTCTTATGGGTTGGTTCAAAGATGAAAAGTAAGTTCCATTTAGCTTCATGGGAGTAGGTATATCACCAGAAGTACATTTGATCTAGGTTTTAAAAGAGTCAAGAAGATGAATAAGGCCTTAGTTGCTAAGTTGGGGTGGAAAGTCATGTCTAATGAAGCAATGGAGTGGGTGAAGATCCTCAAGGAAAAATACAATTTTATCAATTTTCTCTTAGAACCACTTACTGAAGGAGGTTATCTGTTCTAGAAAATTCTTGTAAAATATAGTCTTCCTTCGTAGTAGTAGCAGGTGGATTATTGGTAATGAAAATTTTGTGGACTTTTGGAACAATCCATGCTTGGGAGAAAAGCCCCTTTCTTCTGACCAGAGAGTTCGTATTATCAAGCCAACCACCCGTGCCTTGGGTTGTGTTAAAGTTGATTATTTTATTCATGAGAATGATCATAAATCTTAGTTTCAACTCCCAAATACAATTGGATATTTGGATATCCAATAGACTTGGTCTCTTGTTGCTAAGGAATTATAGTTTTAGGTTGTTCGATCTGAAGATGTCAAAAACAAGATCATTTGAGCTGGTGATAATGAGCGAGGCTACATTGTCAAAGCAATGTATAATTTTCTTGATATTGATGCTCCATGCTTGTTTATGGTAAGGAGAATGTGGTCGAAAGGACTAAATCATAAAATCAATCATTTTCTAGTTAACTAGCTTTAATAATATTCTTTCCATTGAGAATCTAGTTGAGAGAGGTATGCAAATTGTTAATATATGCTACTTGTGTGAAGTTGATTGGAAGTCATCTACTCATTTTTTGCTCTTATGTTTCTTTCGTGATGTTTTTTTTTTACATTTTGGATAATTTGGGGGTGCAATGGGTGTTGCCTAATTCCTTGGAAAACTTTATTTTGCAATGGACCTCCCCTTTAATGCCCCTCGTCTTAAGTGCCTATGGAGCTTCCTCCTGCCACATATTTTTTGGGGTGTTTGGAAAGAAAAAAATTATAGGGATTCTAAAAATTGTAAAAGAGATGCTCTTAGAATAGGTCTCAAAATCTTGTGGAGTTCAATTGAGAATGTTACAAATGCATTTCTTGATCTAGGGAGAAATTGCCTAAAGAGTTCTCCTGCTAAAGTTCTATTGGAAGCTAAGCTAGGATTTTTGAGGTTTTATGATGGATCTCCTATGTTGAATCTAAGGAATAATGTGAGATGGTCTCTCTCCCTTTATTTGGATCAAATTGAACTTTGATGGGGCATCAAAAGGAAATCCTAAGATTTTTGGGGTGGGTGGCATCATTAGGAACAACATGTGCGAAGTTATTACAACATATTGTGATCATTTATCATCCCAAACTTCCCACTTCACGGAGGCTCGAGCTTCCTTCCAAGGCATTAAACTTTTGGTTTATTTGAGATATCCAAATGCTGAGATTGAAGGGGACTCAAGGACTGTGATTAATATTCTAAATTCCACTGTTGATCTGAGCTAGATAGTCATAAATATGATGTGGGAGTTGAGAAGGTACCTCCAAGGTCTAAATGAATTTTGGGTATCACATATTCTGAGGGAGGGTAACTCGCTTGTTGATTGTTTGGCCAATATTGAAACCAACCTTCTTGGATTTATAGTGTGGAGAAATAACTTCACAATAGATATCCTAAATCTTCTTAAGGTAGAAATCTCTTAAAGTCTATTAGGAATCCAATCAAAGGCATTTCATTATGTTACATTGCCTTTATTTTGAAATTTCTGGCACTTATGGTAATTTGAATTGTTAGAATATCGCACCCTATGATTACGATGTTCATCTTGTCCTATGATTTTACTGTTTTGTTTGTGGATCCACCTTCTTATTTTTGGTGCTAGCAATGTTTCCATGTGGTGTTTATGTTTGTCTTTTGTGTCCTTTCTTCTGAGCTAGGGTGGTTGTTTTGCACAACTATATTTTATGGTCTATCTCCCATGGGGGAGTTGATGTAAAATATTGAGGGATTCCTTTCAAACCCTACTTTTATAATAATACCAAAAAAAATGCAAAGTGATATGATTTAGTTAATACGAGGTATCCAAAGTAGTGTTATTAATATTATCAACACAAAATTTGATATATATATATCTTAAATTATGATGATATATAATTATTTTATTCTATTGGAATATCTAAGCAAGTATCATTTTATAGTATAATTAATTTTATAAGTTTAAAGGTTTACATATTAAACCAAGTAGCAAAACTTATCTATTGATGATGGAGTAGTTATTTGAGCTACATCAATAGGTACAAAAGAAACCCTCAAATAATTAAAGCAAGAACTAAAGCGTAATATATAGATCTCAATATTCTATTTACAAACAAAAATTTACTCCATTTAAATAAAAAATGTTCAATTATTGATTTCTTCTTGATATGCAAGCTATTTGAATTCAAGCTAATAAATATGAGATATTTCTTGATCACAATCAAGGGCATGTATTGAGAAGTCACTATCTTGGAAAATTAAAATTTTGGAATGTTATAAAATAGTGGAATTGGTCAATCAATACCTTTCAAAACCCCTTAAATTTTGTTAAGTCAAGGGCAAGGACCAATTTAATTTACAAAGGATGATTTATTTTAGAAGTAATATACTAAAAAGATGATGTAATTAGTTTGCAGTAGTATAGCACTAGAAAAAAATTGGCAACATGCTAGCAAAATGGAAAAAATTAATCATCTCATAGAGCAAATCACTCATGAATCAATGGAGGGGTAAAAAGATAAGGATGGATCCCAAGGAAGATATTTGGAAAGCAACATTTTGGCATGCAGTAGCACCATAACTAATTTTAGCAGCATTCTAAGATCTTTAAGGGCATAATTAGAGGCATGTAATGTTTGGAGGTACATCATTGTAGTAGAGATACTCCAAAATATTTACTTTAACTAGAGTAATATTTTCTCATCCAAGGTAACTTAGAGGTAAAATTTTGTATAAATATAAGCCATGGGATCTATTGTAGTCATCATTTGTTCTTGTGATAAGGACCACTTATGATGTAATAGTTAGGTTAGGCTTAATTTATTTTCTTAGGCTTAATTCATTTATTTTCCTATATAACATGAAGCTTCTACAACTCACAATTAGCTCTAGTTTGTTGGGGTACTTCTAGAGATTAGACCGTTAACATCTAAGTGTATTTTATTAGTTTGTTATTATTCTAGCTAGTTATATTATATGCTTATCCAAATTTAGCTAGTTTGTTAGTTTTTGTTGTGCATGTTTATTTAAGCACTTCAATAAATACAAATTGTAGCTTTGGGATTGATTCTACATCACCATGAGAAATTTAAAGCTACACTTTGTGAGATCCATATTGTGCTCTTCTAATTCATGATATTTGTAAGAAATTAATGTCTTTTGCTCTTCATAAGTGGCATTTCCATCTTGGACTATGGAATGCATGGTTATTATGACACAAAAGTTTTATTGATCTTATTATTCCTCTCATAATCTCAGCTCATATGAATGGGAATACATTTTTTTTGTTCATACTTATCATTTTTTGATTGATCACACACTCTCATTTCTATGGTTTTACCATATTTACTTTCAATCCCTCACACCCTACATAATTTTCTTTCATGTATTTTATTTTTTGCATTTACTTCCCACATTTAATTTCATGCAATTAGATTACATTAGTATAGAATTTAGCAAGGACAATGGGGAGCTAGCTTAAATTTGAATGTTAGGCCCTAAACACTTCCATACAACTTTGTTTAAATCAAAATAATGGGTATGTAAGAAGTCACACATTCCACAATTTAAAATTATTTAAATTTAAATTTAAATTTGTTGATATGGTTATATTAAAATAGACTTAAAAGAAATTAAAATTATTGAGTGAAAGTACTATATCTTCTTAGTACTATTTAAAAATAAATTATAAGAATAAAGATGTATAATTAGTGGATGGGTAAGTACCTACAAAAGAATATGGAGATATGCCTTTATTAGGACTAAATAAATTCCTCTGCTAGGAAAACTTACTGCCTATCATTTTTGTCATTTCACCATAAGGAAATGACAATCATGATTATTTCACTAGGTTACATTATATATAATAAATTTTAAAATATTTAAATTATAAATTTGAGTACAAAATACACATAAGCTCTCTATGTAAGCATAATCTATTATAGTTTATATGTACTCATTTGATATGACTAAAATGGTAAGGAAATTAAAACATATGGAGGGAGACATTATCTATTTGGTATTGTAGATACCCAAATTGAGAACATTATAAAATATTTAAAACTTACCAATATCTACTTCATCTAGCCAATCAAACATCTTAATAAAATCAAGCATCTAAAGACCAAACTTAGGGGCATTATTGCTCCAAAGCAAAGCATCATACCTAAGGTGGTAGTATCAATGATGCTACTAACTACCTAGTAGCACTTTTTCTAAAATATAAAAATTTATATTTTCCCACCCAATTAGCCAGACAAGGATCAATTTATCATTAGTGTTGGTATCTTTAGCATTTACAATGCTCATGATTCCAACACTATTGATTGTCAATATATGAAAAAAGAAATGCAGGTAGTTGATAGGTGTCATATACCTGCCAAATTTATATCTAACTATCCTGATTATGTCTACCATATTATAGCACCTTGATTGGTAATCAAATCCATAATATTTCACTTTTTCCTCCCATATAATCCTTCATCCCTCCTTGTGTGTCAACTTTCCCTCAATCAACCTGATCATCTCCATGTAAGGTTGTTTCCTCTATAACTTACCATTTTTGATAGATCTTCTAGAGTATCCTCCAAGTAAGTCATAGATTTCTATAAAGTGATACCTTAGGGGAGCCTAATCCATTATATATTACAATAGTAAAACCCTATCAAATCTAAAAATGAATATTATCATATAGCAAAGCCCTATCAAGTCAATATCATTTTTTAAAGCAACTAAACTATGTTCAATTCTATACTCATATTTTTTGCACAACAAGGTGTCACTCCTTCCACTCTTCACATGCACATGTGCATTTCATAAAAGTTCTATTGTCATAAATATGAAATGTGGAGGTCATATACAAGGAGTCTCTATATTTAAGACAAGCTACCTACCCATGGCTATTACATTGTGATATTCAACCCCTTTTCTTTTGTATCTAATCATTAGCTTTATTTTATGTTTTATCATAATCTTATTTTTATCTATGTATTCAACTAGCATTTGTACTTAAATTCATGTATTTTGTAATAAAAATAATGAGTAGTTTGTCTTTATCAAGTCCCTATACCTTATCAATGAGGTATTTTCATTGGTAATTATATCATCATGGTTTATTTATCTTAAAAACCCACTTGGCTATGTATAAAGGTAAAAAAATCATACAACTATAGTCCTCATAGTACTACCACACTCAAGTTTTGTCATAGTAGATATTGTAATCCTTATAGTCAATATTATGTCCATAAATACCAAAAGCACTACCCATGGCAAAAGCACCACTAAGCATTACTGCTTGGCAGTGGTGCTTCTATTTTCTATGTAGATAACCTATATATTTAGATTGTAATTTTATTCCACATGATCTTTGTAAATAGGGGTTTCATGTTAGGCAAGGGATTAATAACTCTCCAGTAACTTAGGTAGACCCCTTCGTATTTAATATTGTCTTTTTATATTCATTTTGTAGGTTTTCTATTGAAGTAGGGGGGTATGAACAAAAGCACCACCAACCATCAGAAGCATTGGCAATGCTTTTGAAATAGGTAACACTTATGCATTTGAGGTATACTAGTTTATAATATCCCTTTCTATAGATCTTATCAGCATTAGACTCAATTTGGTTGGTATTTATTGTTTGTACTATTGTTTGATTAATCTATTTTCTCTTTTCTTACATTTGATTAAGGAAAAGAAAAGGAATAGGAGGTCTAATCATATCATCTTAAATGACCATTCATTTTAGATTCTATCATTATCATAACATATTCTATATACTAATCATTGCATTATCATTCAAAATTAAATTACATTTAAAAAATTATATTTCTTTTCTTGCATTTTTTCTTATACCTATGCTTCTAAAATATATATAAAAACATCTTCATTTATAATCAAAAAGCTAAAATAATATATTCATAGGATTATTTATTTCATTTTATTTGGTTTTATTTATAGCTAGATAGTGCCATATTAAGGTTTGAGAGTCATAAGAATATATTAGGAAAAATATAGAATTTTCAAATTTAATCAACAAAATATTAGACTAGGTTTAAAACTTCATGCATTCTTGAAGTGAGACACCATGGATATAATACCCTACGAAGACAAGGGAGCCAACAAACTTGGTCCCACTGATCAATCATAGGCCCTCCTTGATTTCCTTGTATCACATTTTAGTGGACCTGATATGAGCTCCACACTAGATCAGAAGATTTTGCTTTGACCAATCCAAATTTTAATCAAACATAAAAATCTATTAAACTTTAATTAAGACCATTAATATTATCCTCGTAATTAGATCACATTGATCATAGATAATAAAACATAATAGATTACTAGTCATACAAGGATCTTCTCAATACTCTAATTAACCATAGTATGAAATGTTAGGCTATATTGGGTATATAGTGAGATCAGTTTCCAGTTGCCCACATAGAGTCTCATGCATATTTACACTTAGTAAGTAGTATATTGTAGCAGGCTAGTGGGCATCATAAGGAGGATAATTTTTACCTCTCACGTACTATCTTATCCACATATCCAATCAATCACTTCCATATGTTATTGGATTTCTAGGTATCAACATTCTCTCATGAACCAATGAGTATATAAAGAGGGCTTAGGTATATCAAAGGGAGGCCTTTGAGGTATATTACTCAAACTATGTATATCAAGGGAAGTAAATATGACATAAAACATATTATATTTCTTCTCTTAAACAATGTTATAAACCATTAAAATCTTAAATAACCTTCTCTTCTATCCTAATCCAAAACCCATGGATGAGAAATGCTACATGACCTATAGTATAACTCATTAGCTGACTAGTAATCCTAACCCTCCCATGAAGGGCCAATATAAATACCTTAGCCTTGAGAAATCTATATATAACCAATAAGAGAAATCTCCATCACCTTGAGGTTCCTTAAGCCCAACCTAGAGGAGGATGAAATATTGGTCTTACAACCTACACCCATTATGTCTCACTTCTTACAAAAGTGTAAGGGAGACATAGAGACCTTACTAAAAGAGGGTAATGAAATACAAGGAATATCTATAGGGAATGATTCATTATTGGATAACTCTTAACAAGCTAACTTTAATGCTTTGTAGTTAAATCAATTGGATCCATTCTTTGGGTCCATTAATATGAATCTTAATGGTCAATCTTGTATTTCATTGATTCAAATCCACCTTCCCTCACAACATTGATGAATTATAGGAGATAAGCTATTCCACCTATATTGGTGCATCATGTATCTTTATCTACCATTGAAGAATAATTATAGGATAGTGCTAACTACCCTACATCTCAATAAGTAGGTACAAGATGCACTCTCAATCTAAGTGTTCCTCCAACTATATAGATCTCAAATACTAATCCCAATCTATCATATGTATCACATTATAATCCTATAAGTATTGGGCTAGGGCTAAGGTAGAGCTCTAACCCAATCATATCTCATCCTTAATATACCAACCAAGTCAACTCTCTAACTCAATAATCTTGGGATAAACTATATTATGCCAACTTTGACATCATATTTACAATTGTCCCAACTTATATCATACTTCAATTATAAACAAGTCTCTTTTATCTCTCAACATATACCGCTCATTCTATCATCATTGTCCAAATATTGTTCTCTTGAATTTCAAGCTCTAAATACCTAATTAGAGCAATTGAAACAAAAAATAATTGTTATCCAAGGGTCATATTCTAGTAAAAAGTACTCTTATGATTACTTATGCAACTAACCCTTAAATCCCTTTGTAGCTATCCATATCTCTCCTCCCAACTTTGAAACCACTAAATTTCAAATATACAAGGAGAAATAGGATCCCATAAACCACATTAGGTTGTTTCAAACTGCCTACAGTGATATTTCATATAACAAAATGTTGCTATCAAAGATATTCCATAAGAGAATATAACGACCCCAAAAATCTAACTAGATAATTTTTTTTATACAAACATATACTCGATAGGGATTTACATATCCCTAACCAGTGTATGTCATTCTAAGAAGTTATCTAATACCTAATATAATATTTTAAGTTATCCATATCATACCTATGATGAGTCAACTTATTCCCTTTCTTAATCTATCAAAAGGATACACCCATCCCTATACCATACATAAGCCTGTTTGTGTAGGTATACTAAGTGTATTGCAAATAAGCTATTAGTCTCATCCCGCAGATAAGCTAACTTATCCATATTTTCTTATCAAAAGAGTACACCCATCACTACACCATACATAAGCTTGTCTATGTAGGTGCACTAAGCGTAATGTAAATTAAGCTATCAGTCTCATCCCTACAATGATCTAAATTTCTCCTTTCACCATTCCTAGTGATAACCAAGTTTGTTTAAATCTACTTGATGCTTTGCAAATCTATCTAGTTTATGTTTTATAAGAAATATTTAAATCAAGGTTATCCAATTTTTTTTCCTAAGGGATACCATAATCCCTTAGGTTTCTTTCTCTGCTTCTAACACATAAACATGATCATATTTAGATATCAATTCTAACCATCTAACTACCTCAAATCATTAATATCTTCTAATATTTCTTTCCTTAGAAGAATATGATTAAATCTACCAACTTAAATAGGCATTGGATAACATCTATGATAACATTAAAGAAGGTACTTAAATAAGATGTCATTATATATTTAAAAAATTAATAAAATAGTACAGTTTATGAAACTACGACATCATAGATTCTTTATAAATACAAGGGATACATATTTTATTTATATATTAAATCATTACATAACCCAAGTATGGTAAAAGTACTTCCACACTTTTAAAATAATAAAGCATTACAACATTATCCAACTAGGAGATTGCTCAACTAGAGTATACTCCATAATATGTTTTTCCATAACAAGTTTTCACAACATATATCAAAGGTAAATGTCTCAGATCTAAGTTTCCTCCTTGGTCCTTCTTGCTTTTCCATTGCTTAATTGATGGTGGTAAGGGATAAATATGGCTCATGGATCTTATGAAGAATGCAATTGAATGCATCTACTAAATGACTCATGGAAATAGTTGCATTTATAATTTGGATGCCAAATTACAACTATACAAACTACTCAATGCATTTATCATAAATTATTCACTCAAAAAATTAGAGGAAAACCCCATAATTTCCCATATCCATTCTTTATCTCATCATAAAAGGAGATTCATTTTATCCTTTAGGAATGAAAGTCATTTGTCATTTATTAAGCATAGAGTAATTCAACAAACCTCCCTTTAATCAATCAAAGGTCCATGCTTGAGCGGGATATTATGGCCTGTGGAGGTCCTCAGACTTGCTAATCCATTTTACAAGCTCTGTGTGGGACGCTGCTTCCTGGAATGCCTTCCCAGGCCATCCCTAGGTGGGATCCTAGTTTTGTTTTTCAGTTGTTCCCACTTTCCTGTAGAGGTTTCTGATTTTCTTGTGTGGGATTCTAGTTTTTTCTATTTTCTAGTGTTAGTCCCAGCCCTTCTTGGGTGGGATGACCCATCCCAATTTGAATGGTGGTTTTATTTAATCCATCTACCTCTCAAGGGGTATATTTTCTTTCCAGGTGGCTTTGAATTTTGGTTTCTCTTTGGCAGGGTTTTGGTTTCCGATTTTCCCCTTGGACAGGATTTTTAAATTATTCTTTTCTTGCATGAGTGGGATTTTTTAAATCTCCTAATTTGGGTGGGATTTTTAAATTTTTTTGCCCTGGGCAAGATTTTTTTGGTTTCCTTAGCTTTGGGTGGGATTTTATGTTTCTTTAAAAAATACCTGCTCTTTGGCCTTCTGATTGGTCTGTTGACCTTGTGTAAAAAGGTTTTGGGACCCTTTCAAAATCCACTTTTAATGAAGTTCTACCAATAAAAAAAATCAAAGGTCCATGCTTTTAAACATACAAAACCATTTTTTAATCAATTAAGGTCTCAAACCCTTAACCAATTAAGTACTCATACAATAATCATTTCTTTAATAAATTAAGGTCCTATACCCTTAACCAATTAAATACTCATATACCAATCATTTCTTTAATCAATGAAGATCCCATACCTTGTAACCAATTAAATACTCATATAACAATAATTTCTTTAGTCAATTAAGGTCCCATACCCCTAACAAATTAAATACTTGTATAACAATCATTTCTTTAGTCACTTAAGGTCCCATACCCCTAACCTATTAAATACTCATACAATAATCATTTCTTTAATAAAATTAAGGTCTCATATTAAAGGTTCTATCTAAGGTTGATGAAACAAAAGGGGGTTTTAAATATAATTCAACTGGATCATTGATCCATAGAATTAGTTGAACCCAATACCAATCGATAATAATAGTTAAACTAAACGATCAATAACATACAAGTCTACAATAGCCCTAAACAACAGTGACATATCAATTATCTAAATTGATGACTAGCATAACAACCCCCACCAAAAAATGGCCTACATGACCATTGCTTGGTGGTCATAAGCATATGGGGGATTTTTCCCTTAAGAAATATAATGACTCCTCCATACAATTCATGTGGTATTAATTGAACAACCACCAAAAAATGATTTTAACACCCCTAAATATTCAATGATTAGATGGTAGAAGAGAGAAATCCTATCCATCCACATGGTGAAAAATACAATGGGGGGGTCAGGGTTCCTAGCAATAGTCAACTCAACTAGGTATCATTGAAACATAGTGCCAGTCAACCAATGCTTAGGAAACCTTG
The DNA here is from genome assembly GCA_028583015.1 of Wollemia nobilis. Lineage (NCBI taxonomy): Eukaryota > Viridiplantae > Streptophyta > Pinopsida > Araucariales > Araucariaceae > Wollemia > Wollemia nobilis. The sequence continues at coordinate 35,763,687 of JAQPPZ010015824.1, read as the reverse complement.
CTCGGTGGCACCCTAGACCATTGAGTAGTGGTCATCAAACCTAGGGGTTGTTCATCTTGTTAAAGGGCAAAAATACGCTCACATCCATGATGTGGGATTAATCTTAAGGAAGACTAAAATGACCTTCCTTTACCATGCTACATCAAGCATGGATTCATCGTGCCTCGACATCGTGAAACAATATTGGGTGGTAAAATTATAAGGATACCAAAGTATAACTTTAGGAGATATAGGAGGATAGAAATGGTAAGTTTATTCATATGAAACTACCTGGTTTTGGTCTTAGAGCGATAGTTAAATACTTTCACATGCTTATTCTAAGCTTACCCTTCCATGAAAAACCTTTATATGAGATCAACAGAACAACCATTGCTAAGCATTCCTTGCAACCTGAAGGACGTCAACGCTAGCATGAAGGATAGAGTGGAGGAGGAAAATTAGGTTTAATTTTTCTAATAAAAAGGTAAGGTATGAAACACTTGATTTGGGATGTCAATCCTTCCAAAAAAACCTTCGATGAACAAGGGGTAAAACTCCATAAAACTAGCTCAAAACAGAGCAAGGAGCTATACACTCAAGGCAGATAAAACAAATATTCAAAATTTTCTCTAGGCATAAGTTTAATAAATAAAATGGTCACTAATACACAAGCCTCTAAGAATTGAGAGCACAAGTCGACCAACATAGGTAATTATTAGAACAACTATGAAAGTTAAGCTTAAACTATAGGCCATCACGATTGAACACATTACACAAAAAAAGCATAAGCAATTAGACGCTTCTAAGAGTAAAGAAAATAGAGGTATTTAAAATAAATTCATGAGGGTAATTCCAACCTGAGTTTCCTTGATGGATCCCTCTTCAATTTATTTTACAAATTCTTTAAGCTTCTTCCTAATTTTTCCACCAAGTCCTCATTTCTTTGTTCTTATAGTTCCAAAAAACAATCCCACTTCCTCCATGACTTTGTCCCCTTAACATAAAGAAATTATCTACCTAAGTCCCAAAGTCCCCAATTTGACATAAATGCCATCTACCAGAAGTTATACCATGCTTACCCAAGGTGGCCCCAAAAAGAGATATTTGAATTTTAAAATGGTTCTTCCCTTTTCTCCAAATATCTTACCTTAAATGAAAATCCATTTGTTTATTTATTTAAATTAAAAAGTTATTCTTTTCTCTCTCAAATTTTTAAAATATAAAGTTATTCATTTATTTATTAAATTTATGAAAGAATAAAGTTATTCATTTCTTTATCTATTCAAAAAGGTAAAAAGGGGAAATTAAATAGAACTTCAAGACATTAATATTTATAATATCGCATTCAATTTAATTCAACCCATAAAAGCTATTAATAATTTTTTATTTTGATTAATTTAAATAAATTCCTATACTAATATTAAACATTAGTATCGTATTTAAGTGATCTAGGGTAAACATAACCACTATATCTATTAATACCTTTCAGAGGAGATTCTACACCTAGTCCACTTTCATAGAAGCACACATGTAAAAAAAAGTGAGCACTCAAGTAGTCAAATGTAACAAACAAGAGTGGGTGAAGTCATTGCAATGCAATTGCCAATCCTAGCCAAGGACTTATGGTAACTTCTACGTTACTAGCTTAGGGCTAAGGATGGTTGGGTCATCGATGATTACCCTAAAAGCAAGAATGCATTCCTATATGAAGGTAGTCATTCAAGTTACCCTGAGCTACTATATTCATCATTTATATTTTCAAGTATCTCGTTCATCGATGGTTGATTCTACCTCTCCCACCCATGAGTGTACCTAGTCCTGCACATCGACAATACATTAGTAGTACCATATTACTCAAAGATAAATCAATATAAACATTGCATAATCATCTAAACACATCACAACTAGGCATCAAATAGTCATTATCAATACATAGTCTATTAGTGAAAAAGTCCTACCAAGGTGGGGCATTATAGAGCCTTATTGGTTCTACCTTGGAGTGGTACTACCAAAGTACAAGGTACTCCTTAATAAGCTTTAGGAATCTCATAGAAATGTTCATAAAGTAGTTCTCAGTCTACATTGAGGAAAATATCATCATTAATGACTTATACCAACTCAAGTAATCTAAAGATAAGAATGTTGTCAACTTATTAGTAAGGTGATGAGCCCTATTAGGAATACTACAATGTGTTTCCCCTCCTAGATATTTGTTTGACATATTTATGGGTAACCTTAATGAGCAATTGACCTTCGATTTAGAGACAACTAATGTGTATTCATTCAAATATTCCATTGAAATGACTAAGAGAGCATATACTACTCTTGTTAAACATGGAAAATTAAAATCCAAGCCTAATAAAGAGGAAGATAAGTCTTCCTCAAAATCAAAGAGGTAATATAAAAATAAACTTATTGTTGGTGATGGAGTCATGGAATATTGCCATGCCAACAATTTTAACACTAATGAAAACCTTCAAAAACTTATCCTAGGGAAGTCCAATCAACAAAATCCTAAAATAAGGTACTCCTAACTAGATGAACCCCTTCCATCCATCTTAGACCAGATCGTTAGATTGAATATGATAGATATTCCTCCTATCAATATTTTCAAGCTTGTAAGGAAAAAACCTCTTGGTCAATGCTTATACAACTAGTATATTCATATGTAACAACACAAAAATCTAACCAACTTGATAGAATTTTTGTTTTGATACGCTCGTTAGGGATCTATATATCCCCACCCTACATAATCCATTCTATAAAGTTGTCTATTGAATTAATACCTTAAGATTAAGTTGTCCATCTCATCTATGCGATGAGCCAAATTAACCCTTTTAATCTAATGGTGCGCCCATCCTTGCACCATATATAAGAATGTTTATGTAAGTGCACTACGCATAATGCAAATAATTTATGCATCTCATATCCATGATGAGCTAAATTTTCCCTTTAAATCTCAAAAGTGTGTGCCCATCCCTACACCATACATAAGTCTGTTTATGTAGGTGCACTAAGCATAATAAAAATAAGCTATTTGTATCATCTCCATGATAAGCTAACTTTTCCATCAATCATTGTAGTGCAAATAACATATATGTATCATCTCCATGATGAGCTAATTTTTCCATCAATCATTGTAATGCAAATAAGCTATCCATATCATCTCCATGATGAGCTATTATCCATCATTCAGTCCTAGTGATAGATGATTCATTGACTCAAAATCCAATTGTTTCCTTCGTGCATCTACCTAAGTTTAGGTCTTAGAAGAATGATTTGATACAAGGCTACTCAAATTTTCCTCCAAAAAAAATCCTATAATCCCTTAGATTACTCTCTCTCTATCTCTAAGCTTCAAATACATGAACATAAACATTAATAGATGTCATTTTCTAATCATCTAAGATTCATCATAGTAAGGACTATTCAAGAATATAAAATGCATATATTGTTTCCTTCTCATAACTAGATAACTTCTTCCTTTATTTTGATTTAAAAATTACAATTATCACGAATATTACTATTTTTAATTCAATGAAACTCCTACCAAAATCTTATCCTTGATCTATGAATTATAATAAACCTACCATTTTATTAAAGAGCAAATATAACCTCAATAACAACATCTAGAAAGCAGTAAATGCAAGATAATAGGATGGATATATTTGACACACACATAACATATCATATATCTTGGGAAACCCTTATGGTAAAAACTCAGCTTCAAAACATCCTTTTTATTACATAAGTTTAGTTGTCTCCAATACAAAAATATAAAGGAATCCCATAATATTTTTTCCAAAATATCAATACCAATATAAATACATAAGAACCCCATAATTTTTATGTCCCAAAAAACATGAATTGTTCTTTTAATTCACATTACAAAATCAATGAGGGAACCCCATAATCCCCTCAAATGAATTCCACATTCATTCTTCTAAAGATGATTTCTTTCTTCTAATAACATTTAAATGAATAACTTCTTTGTAAAGGGCTAATGTATCCATCTCCTATAAAATAATACACAATAAGAATAATAGAGAGGACCCGATAATCCTCTCGAAAAGAGTTCCATTAGCAACTTTCTAGTTAATATATATGATCATCTATACTTTTCAATCATATCTAAATATAAAATAAAATATAATATTCTTTATACATTTCAAATCTAATTTATCCCAAAATGAAATATATTATCTTTTATACATCTCAAACATAATTTAACTCAATATAAAATCTATTAACCTTATTACATTTCAACCATACTTTATACCAAGAAGAAATATATTATCCTTTAAACATATCAAACATAAAATGAAAGTCATTCATCATTCCATCAAACATCAAATAATCCAATACTCAATCCTTCAATTAATCAAAAGCCCATATTTTCAATTAATCAAAATACCAAATAATTCATTCTTTTAATTAACCAAAAGTTTATACTTTCAATTAATCAAAATCCAATACTTTCAATTAATCAAAATACCCAATAATTTGTTAATAAAAAAGCCCATACTTTCAATTAATAAAAATACCCAATAATTCATTCTTTTAATTAATCAAAAGCCCATACTTTTAATTAATCAAAATACCCAATAATTCATTAATCAAAAGCCCATACTTTCAATTAATCAAAATACCCAATAATTCATTAATCAAAAGCCCATACTTTCATTTAATAAAAATACCTAATAATTCATTCTTTTAATTAATAAAAATCCCATACTTTCAATAAATCAAAATAACCAATAATTCATTAATCAAAAGCCCATACTTTCAATTAATCAAAATACCCAATAATTCATTAATCAAAAGCCCATACTTTCAATTAATAAAAATTCCCAATAATTCATTAATAAAAAGCCCATACTTTCAATTAATCAAAATTCCCAATAATTCATTAATCAAAAGCCCATTCTTTCACTTAAATAAAAAACCCTAAGTTGATTTAATCAAAATTTAATAGTCGATACGATTTTCCACAGTCATTCTAAATAACACCACCATCAATAGGTGGCTTCATGTATGAACCACCCAACGCATCCCACTAGTACCAAAGGGCGGCTCATGTGGAGCTACCCTAACCACTCAGCGTGGTCACTAACCTAAGGGAGATAATTCCCTTTTGTTGTGCATTGGTGCCTTCCACAGGAACAATGTGGGATTAATGTTGAACAAGATTTTAAATAAAAATATCCACCCCTACAAAGCACATAGAGCCACATGGTAGCTGGAGATAGGGTTTCAGTAATGGATAACGAGGTTTAAATTAAGCCACAAGTCAAAGGTAAGGCAGTCAACAACCTATTCAAGTAGGGTTACAACACTGCAAACTAGCACTTTGGATGACCCACCAAGTGGAGCAATCTTGACCACCACTTGATGGTTGAAGCTTATGGGGGCCTAGTGCCTATTAAGGCATTCTTAGGACTCCTGCATATCCCGTGTGGGATATTTGAAGGGAAATATATAAGCAACCTTTTCCTTGATCATGCCCATACAAGTGCAGAGACATCACATGACAACTACGCTATAGTGGTAGGGCTTTAATAATTAAAAATTACCCTAATTTTAAATCTTAGTTGGGACTTCATTAAATGATGATGATGAAAAGAACAAAACCAATCAGATTCTAACGATGTCACCCAGGAAACAGAGGTGATGCAACACGACAAAAAATGAATAAATGGAGCTTCTTAGGGTCTATTTCTAAAGTAACTTTCTATAATAAAATACCTCCAAGATTCATAGGTAGAAAGAACTAGTCCCATTCTAGTAGGTGGTAGAAACAATTACAATAAACACAAAATATTATTATAGGGCACACAAGGGAGCATTAAGGTTTCCTCAAAAATCAAATTAACTCCAAATTTAAAACAGTGGGCTCCATATGTCTTAACTCATAATGTAGGCAATGATCATGCACATGTGTAAAATTGATCGTCTTAGGTACATTGTTAATCAATATATACAAGGGAGGAAGATTATATAAATTAAGCCTCTGGTATGATTTATTAAAACTTAGCGACGTACATTGCTCTTGCAATAGTTAACTAAGGAGGCATGGCCATGGTGCAACAACACAAGGATTCAAATTAGCTTCAAAAGATAAAAGAGGGACACTTAGCTACTGCTACTTAAGGCGTTAAATAAAAATACATTGACATAGCCATTGAAACTCCCAAACAAAAATTGCAACTAAAACAAAGTATTCAAGTTTTCAAAATAAAATAAAGGCATTTAAAACTAGATCCAACTTGGATGTTCCTCCTCAATTTGACATCCAAGGGTCTTAAGAATTTTCTCCTTGTGCCTTCCAAGTACCTTTCAATTTCTTCACAACTAGCCTCCCTAAAAGCTTCTCCCCCTTTGTTGTCTCCTTCCAATCCCCATAGCCTTCTTGTCTTTTATTTTTTAACCTACCTCACTATGTGCCATACCTAAGAACATAATTTCTTACTAGTTTCCCTTCCAATTTGGTAAGGGGAGCGTTATTTTCATTAATACCTGCCTCCTTCCTCAGACCTCCCTAACATGAAGGCTTTTAATTCCCCATTTTGAATTTCCAACTTTTATATTTTTTATTGCTAGATTTATTTGAAATTCAACATGTATTTTTATATAATAAAAGCATTACCAAATCCATGATGCTAGTTACTTTAATTAAATAATGCATGCATGGAACAATATTTTTATTTTTTTATTTTTTTTATTTGTGGAAAACATCCCAAAAGGGATGCCACTTTCGGGTAAGACCCAAGGAGGCAGGGGTATCCATTCCACCAAAAATGCCCAGGACTCGGACCTGGCCTACCACCTTTGACATACTCAAGGAGCAAACAAACACACAAAACCAATTTAAAAATAAGTAAATAACAACAAAAATAATAAAATAAAATAAAAAAAATGCTCCTTGAGTGTGTCAAAAACAAAAGCACAACCAAACACACACACAATAAGATAAAAGAAACCACAACACGAACCACATAGAAAAACACAAGAACCACATAACAAAACACAAACAAGACAAAAACAACAGAACACTACAAAGACATAACCCAAAAAAAAATGAAAAATAAACACAACCAAAACCTAAAATATTAAAAAAATAAAATAAAAATAAAAAACAACCAACAATAGACAATAAACAAAAACAAAAAACATAGAAAACACTCACACAAAAAAACACGAATTAACACAAACAAAGAGAAACACAAGAACAAGAACGACAAAAACACAAGAACAATAACAAAAAACATAAAAAAACACAAAACAACAAAAACACAAGAACAAAAAACAACACAAAGAACACAAAAACAAAACAAAACAAAAGAACACACACACCTTAAAAAACTAAACAAAAAAACAAAAAATAAAAAAGAAAAAAATTGAACATAACAATGACCTATCTAGACTAGAAGACTATTAAGGCAAGAAACAACAAAGGAAACAAAAGAAAGAATAGAGTGAGCTAGGGAACTAAAAAAACCTGAATGAACCAAAGAGAAGCAAAAAAAATAAGAAGAAACTAGGTACCTTCAAATCTGGAGCCATCCAAAGAAATGATAGAAAGAAGAGCTTCCCTAATTTGTGAAGCCCACCATCTAGGAGGGTGGCCATAACAAGTAAGATCACCTTTGTCCAAAGCCCAATTAGCTAAAGCATCAACACTCTTGTTTTGATCTCTGACCACATGATTGTAATCAACTTTCAAAAATCCCATCTGGATTAATTGAATCTTCTCAATAATTCTTTTTATTCTCCAATCAACCTTATGATTCTTGGAAGGAGTCTTCAAAATATTAATCATAAGTTGAGAGTCGGACTCAACTAACACCTTTTCCCATCCAACCTTAGTAGCCTCTTGAAGGCCTCTGAGGATACCATACCCCTCAACAAGGTTATTGGAAAGAATACCCAAATTCTCAAGCAAAAGTAAAAACCAGGGAGCCATCTGAAAGTCTACCAATTCCTCCCACACTGGCTTTTCTAGGGTTCCCTCTAGAGGCTCCATCAGTATTGACTTTTCCAAAATCCTTAGGAGGAGGTTGCCAATTTCTTGTCCTATCCATATTACTAATACTCACATTCCCTTTAAGTTGGTTGCCCTTAGAATATTTAATCTTCAATATTTGCATCACTTGATCCCATCTTTGGTGGGAGTTTTGGGGGTGATTAAGGAGTTGATGGACTGATTCAACTAAGTTGGCTATGGTATTTTTCCAAATATAGTGAATATCCTTCCTATCTTGATTAAAAATTTGGCTGTTCCTTTCAATCCAAATATTCCAAAGAAGAATGGTAGAACCCATCCAAACTAATTGCCTAATAAAATGATCAACACCCTCTTGATTAGGCCAATCCCTCCAAAGTTGTTCAAAAGTAAAAAAATTGGACCACTGTAAGCCAAGTAAAGTGGCCATTCTCCTCCATAGCTCAGAGGCTAAAGTACACTCAATAAAAATATGGTTGAGATTTTCTACATTCTCTTCACACATCTCACATCTAAAAGGGCCATGAAAACCATGCTTCATAAGTTGCTCACCAGTAAGCACCCTACGATGCAATAAAAGCCAATTAAAGAACCTCACCTTAGGCCAAAGATTTTGAGCCCACAATTGAGAAAATATGTCAGAAGAATGGTTGGGATTATTATGGCATAAGGTCAAATAACCTTGAGCAACTGAATACTCACCCTTAGTAGTGTTGTTCCATCCAAAACAATCTTTTTCATGGGACCAAGAGAGAGATCTCATATGAAGGATGCCTTGGATATCTTGTCTTTGCCTTTCTGGGATTTGAATAGGCTAGTCCTCAATAGGGATCCAATATCTACCAACCTTTGAATTACCAGTATGGTATCGACAGTAATTAGCCACCTTTATCCAGTTAGCTCGGTGAAGCTCCTCCATCCAAGGCCTCCAATCGAGAAACTGAGTTATCAAAGGCTTGTGACCATCCCAAGAATCTATCCAAAAATTTACCTATTGACCATTATGAATGATCCAAAATAAATTTTTCTTTATCAAATCCTCACCAGTCTTAAGAACTGCTAAAATGGGAGAACCTTTGGTAGGAAGTTGATAGCGAACAAGGTCTTCAGGACTTTTGTTCTCAACATATTTAGCATGAAGATTATTGGCCCAAAGAGCATTGGGGTTATGCAACATCCTCCAATATAATTTAGTAGCTAAAGCTTTGTTGTTATTAATAGAAGACCAGAATCCTAACCCCCTTCATTCTTAGGAAGACATAAAGTGTCCCATTTCACCAAGGCCCATTTTCTTTTCTCCTTAGTACCACTCCAAAGGAAACGATGACTGATTTGATCCAGTTCTCGAAGAACAGCCTTTGGAATATTCAACATGGAAGATACATAAATAGGAATAGCTTGAAGGACTGATTTTACCAAGGTGATTCTACCCCTAGAAGAAAGCCACCTGTTGGTCCACTTTCCAATTTTCTTCTTGACTTTGTCCAACAACCAATTCCAATATTTATTTTTCTGCCTTTGAATATTTATGGGAATACCTAAATAAGTGATTGGAAGGGAGGTCTTCTTATATCTTAATTTATCCAAGACCATGGATTCTTGTCTAGTAGAGCAGTGAAAGAAAATAACTTTAGATTTGTCTTCATTGATCAACTTCCCAGTAGCCTTAGAAAAATAGCTAATGATTTGCTTAATATTAGAAGCTTCCTTAACTGTAGCTTTACCTAAAAGAGTAGAGTCATCCACAAATTGAAGATGAGAGATAGGTCTAGCTCCATGAGCAATGGTAACTCCCTCAAGGGTTTTGTTTTCCCTCTTTTTGGTTATAGTCCTACCCAAGCATTCAGCAAGAATGATGAATAAATAAGGGGATAGCGGGTCACCTTGCCTAATACCTCTAGAAGTTGGGAATGATTGAGAAGGCCTGCCATTGATAAGAACTAAGTAGGAAACTGAAGAGATACATCCCATAATCCAATCCATCCAATCCTTAGAGAAACCAAATTGCCTCAAAACTTTGATAAGGAAGTGCCAATCCACTCTGTCATAAGCTTTGGATAAGTCTAACCGAATGAACATGGAAGGAGATTTTTGCATATCCATGGAATGGATGGCTTCCTGAGCAAGAACTATCTCATCTACTATTTGACGCCCTTCCACATAACCCCCTTGCTCTGGGGAAATAATCTTATGCAAAAGAGGCTTCAACCTTTCTGCCATGATTTTAGTAATGATTTTGAGAAGAACATTACATAAAGCAATAGGTCTAAAAGCTGAGATATGATCAACCTCTTGAGCTTTTGGAACAAGAGTAATATAAGTTTTATTGATAACCTTCAAAATTTCTTTGGCTTTCCTGGCTTCTTCCACCACCTCTAATAAATCAACATGAAGGATATCCTAGAACTCTTGGTAGAACTCAATGGGAAAACCATCAGGACCTGGGGTTTTCCCTTTTTGCATTTTAAAAACTACTTGTTGAAGCTCATTGATAGTAACAGGAGCAGTCAAAATAGAGTTCTCCTCAGAAGTGATAAGAGAAGGGATTGCTTGAAGAACATTTTGTTGAGAAGCTGATTCAAGAGGAGTAGCAACAAAAATATTGGAAAAGTAATCAACAACAATAGAGTTCATGCCATCCCAAGTATAAACAACATCTCCAGAATCTGATTTTAGGGAAGAAATAAAGTTGTGAGATCTTCGAGCTAGAAGAGATTTGTGGAAGAAATTTGTGTTTCGATCTCCTTCTTTGAGCCATTGAATTCTAGATTTTTGCTTCCATAAGATTTCTTCTCTTTTTCCCATTCCTCTAACCGAGTTGTGAGTTTAATTTCATCTGCACTTCTCTTCTCTGTGAGGCCATCTAAATGGATTTTCTTATTCAAATTTTCAATATGAGCAATAACTTCATGTTTTTTTATGAACATCCCCAAACTCTTTCCAGTTCCAAGTCTTGATTTTGGATTTAATGTATTGCAGTATTTTGGCAAAACAGAACATCTTAGTCCCATGCCTAGGTTTACCTTCCTTCCACCATTTTTGCACATGAGGTCTAAAGGAAATGTCTCTAAGCCACATTAATTGAAAACGAAAAGGAGAGAAACTCACATTGGTTTTCCACATTTCCACCATGACTGGCCAATGATCCGAACCAACATTATTAAGAGTCTTCACTTTAGGAATGTGACCATGGATTAAGAAATTTTTAGAGAGCAAAAACCTATCCAATCTCTCCATTATACAAGCTAAGCCTTGCCTTCTATTAGACCAAGTCATAAGGCCATTATCTAGTTGGATGTCCACAAGATGGAGGTTTGCAATATATTCACTCATGAGGTCAGTGCTTTTGTCCAAATTTCTATTTCCCCCCTTTTCTCATCCAGAGAGGAGATGGTATTGAAATCTCCTCCGATCAAGATCCAAGCTTCAAGAAAATGAGAGATAATATGAGTTATATCCTTCCACTATCTTCTTTTTTCCTCCAAAGTAGTCGGAGCATAAATAGTAATGTAGAGCATAATTTGGTTGGAATGTCTACTTTGAATAGCTATAGCCAACAGACCCCAACTGCCAACCATATGGTGAATAACTACCTCTTTTGGGTCCCAAAGACAAGCAATGCCACCAGAAGTCCCTTGGGAACTGAGGGAAACCACTTTTCCAGCTGGCCAAATTTTACTGGCAATTGAGTCCATATCCTCCATTGACATCTTTGTTTCTTGAAGGAAAACAAGATGTGGATGATTTATCTGAATCATTCTTCTAATTTCATTTTGTTTTGAAAGACTCCCTTTGAGTCCTCTAATATTCCAAGTGATGATATTCATTAATACCAGGGCTAAAAAATTTGGGAAGGGCATTAATCTTACCTTCCTCTACAAGCTTTTCACCTTCTTTTACCATATGATATTGATTGGTCTTGCGACCTACTTTTTTATTAGAATCCATCTTCAATTTTTTTCCCTGTTTCTTGACTTATTCCAATTGAATCTGAGATGGCTTCTAACCTTGAAGAATGCTCATACACAACCAAAATTTTACTAGAGGGTTCAACGAAGTCTATATTGGGACCTGTATTATTTGAAGTTTTGACATTTAAAAGATTGTTTTTCTTGTGTAAATTTTCTCCCTTTTTTTGTTGAAAACCTTTGATTTGTTGGTTTGTCTCTGAGTTCTTCCCTTCATATTTAAATTGTGTTTCTAAGATTTATGTTTCCATTATTTCCTCTTCCTCACTTGGGACATCATTTGTGGAAAGGATTTCAAACATATTAGCAGATGACTTTGATTGATCCTTCATAACTGGTTTTTCTTAGTGTTCTTCTTCTTAGGCATTTGGAAACCTACTGAGTTTATATCTTCTTTCTTTTGATCAGGAATTTTATTTGGGCAAGCATTGGCCAAATGACCATATTCATGGCAAATTCTACAATGAAAAGGAATGTTCTCATAGTCCACTACTTGCTCCCAAGTGTCTTCCCCAAATTGTAATGTGATATTTTTAGGTAGGGGTTTGTCAAAATCCATTAAAACACAAATTCAAGCATAAATAATATGTTCAAAATTTTGAGTACAATCAAAAATCATCATAAAAGTTCCTAAAGAGTTTCCAATTGAAGAAAAAATAGTAGGATTCCAAAATTCAATAGGGAGGCCAAAGAGTCTAACCCACATGGGAGCTATAGAAGGCATCTCTTCTTTGGCTTTAAATTTAGTATGCCAGGGCTTCATGAAAAGCCCTACCCTTCCAAAAAACCAAGGACCCCCTTGAAAATTTTTCTCTCTATCTTCATTATTAGCAAATAAAACAAGAAAATAACCATTTGGATAAATAGAGATTTGTAACTCACCTTTAGTTTTCCAGATTTTTGCAGCCCAGACTTTGAAAGCAGATAGGCTCGAACGAAAAACCCACGAACCGACAAATTAGTCCTCTTTTTTCCAAATCTTCAATGCCAATCTGAATGTTACCCATATCAAGCTTAACAATAGGAGTTCCATCAGCTGCTTTAAGACATCCTGACTCCATTTTCTTGGGATCAATCTTAGGCATTCTTAGAGGTTTATGGGAAGCCCTAAGATTGATATTAGCATTGGGCTGAGGCTGTCCACCATGGAGGGCATCCCTAAAATTCATTTTTGGGGCTGAGTTTTCGAAATTCTTACCCTTGACAGGGGTTTTCATAGTAGAATTATTTTGTGGGTGCACCTTAGCACCAGATTCACTTGAGATATGAGCCATTTTGGATCAACTGCTTGAAACTTGTTTCGTGATCTCTTTAATCCTTGCCCTAGACGTCGTGGAAAGGTATGGTTTTCACTTTTCTTTTGTGCAGCAAATTGGAAGTCGTTGTCACTCAAGTTCATAGTATGATCTGTTGAAAGATAAATTTCTAACCCATATTGGATCCCCTGCAACATTTCCTGCTAAAATATTGAGCATAAACCACAAAAATATTGGCCGCTAGGGCCCGAAGGCCCTAAAAACCAACCTCTGGAGCTGCTTGCACTCAACCCAGATGAAACCCTCGCATAGCCGCTTGCCAAAAATATCGTTCACACATAGGGATGCGCTAGGATCTGTGTTGCTCCAAATGATATGAAAATTGGTGGAGACGTTCTAGGGTTTTTCAGGCATCTACCCTCAAAATTTTAGCTCAATCCGAGTCCGGATGAGTGAGATATGGCCAAAACAAGTTTGATAGTTTGGGCAGTCCTTAATCAGAAGGAAAATGGCCACTGCAATTAGTCGGGGGTTCTAGAGGCTAGAAATATAAGTGAGAATACCCGCAAGTAAGCGCTCAATGAGAATCAAACTCCTGACCTTTGATTTCATAGTAATCAAAAGATGTTTCTAAACATTATTGTGGGATGATTTACAAGCATTGGAATTGCTAAAATACACATGGGCCATGGCTAAAATAATCAAGGGGATGGTTCGACGAGCAGTCGAAGGTGCTTTGAATTCTTCCTATTATTCGGTTGTGTAAAAATACTCCTCATGCATGAAACAATATTAATAATATCTAAAATTAATTAATTTAAATGTAAATATTAAAACTAATACTAAATTATTAGCTTGATATTGTCCACCTAGGTATTAGTAAAGCCTTTATTTTTTTACTAATACCCTCCTAGGTGGATTCGTTTTTGGTGGTTGATCTTTTCTTCCACATATGAGCATAATTAATTTTGCAAAAGTCACATATAATCAATAGTACCATGTTCATACAACATAACCAATGTTACAAATATTTTGCATATCCATAATACAAACTATACGAGGCATTGAAATAATAAATTCAATAAATTATCATTTCATAAAGAGTCATACGAAGACGAATCGTGACATACTACCCCCCTTGGACTAAAAACAATCCTCTATGTTTTTCTTGCATCACCATTTACTTTATTTCAAATAAAAAATAAAAATGACTTCATATCGTCCAATTTTTCCAAGTGGTATTCTTCTCAGAATATTGGTACCATTGGACCTTACATTATTTTAGAGTTCACTTCCTCATTGTTTTAAAATGAAACTCTAGAATATTTATCGACCGAACTTCAATGACCTTGGGGTTTTTCATCTACAATTTAGAAAAGTTTCACACATTATCAGGATTAGCAATGTGCTTCTTAGTCAAGGATACATGGAAAGTGTCATGGATATTTTACAGGTTGGGTGACAAAGTGAATCTATACACTACTGGACTAATCTTCTTTGTGATCGTAAATGGCTCAAAAAAGTGAGGATTCAATTTTGTGGACTTTATAGTACTCTTCATGGTTTTAACCCTCAAGAACACTTTATCTCCCATAGAGAATTCTCTTGGTGATATTTTCAAATATACATAGTTCTTGACGATCGACGACTTCCTTAATCCTTAGTATGATCATCTTAAGTTTTTCTTCCATATCTCTAACTATGACTAGTTCGAGTACAATCCAATCCTTTGGATTATCTTGAGATACATAAATTCTACATATCCTACCATACAAGGCTTCAAATGGGGCCATACTCGAAGAAGAATTATGGCCATTATTGTAAGTAAATTATACAAGATGCAAATAGTCTTCACATCGAGAATTATGGTCCATACATGCAAAGCATATCTTCCAAGACTTGGTTTACCCTTTCTGTTTGATGATCAATTTTTGGATGGTATGCAAAAATTATGTTTTGTTTTGTGCCCACTGCATGATGAAGAGCTTGCCAAAACTCAGATGTAAACCTAGAATTCCCATAAAAAATAATCGTTTTAGGAATCCATGTAAATTGAATATCTTCTTGTCAAATCTGTTAGACACAATCAATGCATCATCCTTGGTGTTCCCTAGTATAAAATATGTAACCTTAGTCAATCTGTTGATCACAACAAGGATCGTGTCATATTGGTACCTAGTTTAAGGTAAACCAACTATGAAATCCATAAATAACTTGTTATTTTTGCATGGGTATATCATGTGGATACAACTATCCTATGGGATTTCTATGCTTAGATTTCACTTTCTGGCATTCAAGACATTGAGCAACAAAACCGATGATATCCCTCTTCATACCCGACCAATAAAAGGTCTTCTTCATGGTCTCTCTCATATTTTCTCCTTCAAGGTGAGCAAGGTGTTAGAAATAAACTATTACATCATTTGGATAATGTAAATGTACCTTTCTTAGTACATACTTTGGACATTATATTACTTTAGATGGAAGTTATATTGTTACTACATGCAATGTAATATATGCACAAGTGTCAAAGTGTAAGTTGTACATGTGCAAGCTATCCCTTGCACATCTAGGTAGAGTGTTGGCCAAGGAACTTATTTCCTATATAAAAAGCGATAGGTATAGAATAGATAAGTCATATGTCATAAGTCATAAGTCATATGGACCAGAGTGGCATGATGTAGTGTGATGGGGTGTAATATGCTCAATGTGTATTCTTGAGTTGTAGCTATATTCATGGAGTGTTCATTTCCTCCATAGCTACTTTTTTAAACATCTCCATCATTTTTATTTATAGTATATTTTTAGTCATCTTGTAGATTTACTTTATTTCATATTATTATGCATCTTGTATTTTCTATCTTCCATTCCATGCTACATCAAAATCTAATAGTGGTATCAGATCCATAGTAGGTCAATAGGAAAACCACCATTATTATTGACTCTAATTTTTTTGAGAACCTAACATGCCATTGGACTAGTCACTATCAAAACTACTCAAAAGATTCTTAGTGGTAGAATTAAGGAGAGAAAAAAGTAAGGACTGAATGAAATCTCATATTTTGGAATACTAAGATTGCATATGGCTAGAGTATTTCCACAGAGTTTCAAGGGAAAACTTGTGAAGACTAGGACTCAACACTTGATACACCAGATTGATGAATCAACTAGTGAAGCTCATCTAAGATCTCACCACCAACACTTCTAAGAGTAGAAGGGTGAAGATAAGATCTCAAAGAAGACCAAAAGGAGCTACACGGCCTTAGAGAGACCTCTATGAGAATCTAGTAAAAAATTTGGAGAGCCTTCTTGAAGAAATCATCAAAGAAGTTCCAAGGAGAACTCATTGGAGAAATTCACTATTGGAGATAGTGAAATATTTGGGACAATTATCACCATCCAACTATAATACCAAGAAGAAGAATTTGGCAAGGAGTGCAAAATATTAGAAGACCTCAAGACATTCAAAATCTTGAGAAGAAGATCATGTTTGAAGTCAAAATTAGATAAGAAGCTTGAAGGAAGATTCAAACAGAAGAAGTCGACCAAATCCAAGAGAATTGGAGATTACCTCTCATAGTAAGAAGGCATCACTTTAGAATTGAAGATCTCTTCTAATCTACAAAAAAAAGGAGACTACAAGAGGAGAACAAAACACCAAAAAAATAGGCTCATGAAAGAGAGTTGGAGACCATATATTGGTGAAGACAAAGTTGTTCAAGGCAGCCTACAGAGAGCTGCAAGATCTTACTCAAGATAACAAATTGGTGATCTTAGACACCAAGATCTACATCCTCTACAAAAGTTGTGGAAAGGAATTTAAAAAAAAAAAGTAAGCAACTATTGGTGCAAGTAAATTCATTAAGTGGATTACTTTTCAGATCTGTTTAAGCACCCTGATTAGAGTAAAGTTGCAAAAAGGAGAGTTGAATTAAGAGTCTTCAAATATGTAAAAAGAAAGGATTATTTAAGGTTCATTTGCACTTTAGGGTTGATTAGATTTCAGAATCTTAAACTATCTATCAAATACCTATCATATACTTTGGAAATAAAATTAAGACTAACTCCTATTACCTTGCTTATAAAGAAATTCAGAATAATTCTTGAAGATTCATTTTAGATTATTTTTTATTAGTTGCAGGTAAATTATTTAAGTGCATTACTTTTGAGATTTGATTGGAGTGATAAGGTGAAATTGTTAGTGCAGTATTATTAGATTCATTTTGAACAATTATATTGCTCTCAAATATTATTGTTTGTGTTTCTTTATACGGACATAAAAATAGAAATTGTCAAATTATCTATAGACACTGTTAATGCACTGTGATATGCAACTTTGAAGTGGCCTAAGAAAGCCACAAAATCAGTCAATCCTCCAAGTAGTGGAGAAGAATGTAACCATCATAAGAGCATCAAAAGAAGCCTCGAACGAGACTTGGTGAGTCTCAAGTTCAAAGTACAAGGAAAAAATGCATAAAAATAAATTCTATCATATGGTTACAAGCTTGGATTCGTCTATAAAATATCCAAGCTAACATGGGAAGGTGTCTAATCCAGTGACAACCTCAAAACCCCTATATTGCACTCAATATTCTCCCTAAAAAAAACTGAATTTATGATCAATAAAAAGGAGTGCAAAAGAAATGCAACAAGGTCATATTGTATTAAAACTATTGTACATGATAGTGCACTATTTCTAATCTGGTTATATAGGGAAAGAAGGTAGATTCAAAGGTGCCTAAAAGGCACTCTCTTGTTGGAAAAACCAGTCGAAAGTAGTCGTACGTAAGCAGTCATCCAAGCCTAGATTGAGAGCCATACAAAGGGCTCATACTCCTCACATTCAAGAGCACCAAAATTGCAAGATATATGCATAAAATCATGGAAGTACAATGTTATTAAATAGCAAGCGAGTCTATGTAAGGAGGGCAAAAATCAAGTACAAAGAAAAATAAATTTGAAGCACTATTTGGAAAACTACTTACTCCATGTACATTTGTTGAAAGTTGTGCTCAAGGCCTCCATACTGCTCCATATCCCTACGAAAGACTTTGTAGATGAACGAAGGAAAAGGAGGAGGATTGCAAGGTCAAATAGGTCTCAAAGGATCCGTTCAAACCAACAATAGGGTTTACATCCATGCAGATAATAAAGTGACACTTATTACTCAAAGGAAATCCTAATACTTGATTCAAGAGAGTGCTCATATTCAAGGAGGTGTTACATGAACAACCTAATGCATTTGGTGCATTGAGTACACTTGTTAAGAAGGAAGACCAAGTTTTTCACTAAAGAACATAACGTTCTTACGTTACAAGAAGGGAGACAAAGTGTTGTTGACACCAAACTCTTAAGTTCTCAAAGGTAATGGTCGTGCCACTTGGCACATAAGAGATGGATCATCCCCTTTTAAGGATGTCAACAACCAAATTCAAGGAGTAGTATTCGATATCAAAATTACTCTCACATTATTTGACCATAAAAGAGTTGAGTTGTAGTAGTTAAGAAGGTATTCGAGCCTTTAATACCAAGGCAACCAAAGTCAAGGGAAGAGACTAGAAGATGCTATATTTAGAATGCATTAAGCACATAGCACTTCTATTGGAGGATATGTCCAAAGCATCCATGATATCTACGTAGAACAGTAGTCCAAGCTTCTCATAAATCAGTGTCGAACAGTGCTTAAAGAAATGCAAAATCATTTCCATTAACATGTACTTTTTTGGTTGGAGTTATAAGGGTTAAATCAAAGGAATCTATTTACATTGGAAGCCATATATCAAGGAAAATATTTTATCAAATCAAATCAAATATTTGCAATATAAAACCTAGGAGTAATAAGGTTTTCTACTTGGATAAATATTGAATATTTACAAATATTAATTGTGATCTAATTTGTCCAGATATTAGGAAGTCATAAGGGCTACTACATCAAATCAATTAATTGAAAAATTAGATACACATAACCTAATTTTCAAATGATTATTCACAAAGAGAGTTTTCTCATAGGTTGGATAGTCATAATATTATTGTCTCATTCCTTTTAAAAGGAGAAAAAAGATCCAACATTGTAATCTCTTTAAAATTTGGGAACAATGCTTATTTAAATAGGAGTAATAAAGGATACCTTACAAAATCAATCAATATTGAGCTAAAATTCTACAAAAGCACTATATCATATCCATAGCATACTAGGGAGTCATAAGGCATTCTACAAAATCTGAGGATTAACATTAGGGTTTTCAAATGGCTTTAAAAAAATTATTCCTAGCAGAATCTCAATTACTCAAGGATCCTAATTATTTTCTTGGAAGAATAAAATGAAATCTATCTTGGTATATGAAAACCTTTGGGATGTCATCGAAGAGAAAACACAAATACCTACCATAGATGATATTGAAATCCAAAAGTTCATAGAAAATGATTCAAAGGCACTTATGATAATAACATTGGCAATCACTGATGAAATTCAACCCTATATCAGTTCAACAAAAACATCTTCAGATGCATGGACAAGCCTAAAGAAAATATTTGAAGGAAAGAATAAGGCTACCATTCTCCATCTTCATACTCAACTTCATTCATTGAAAATGAATAATGGAGAAAGCATAGAACTATTCCTAAGAAAGGTAGCAGAGATCAAAGGAAAATTATTTACCTTTGGAGAAATAGTCAAGGATGAACTTCTTACCCAAATAACTATGAGAGCACTTCCAAATAGCTATTTTCAACATATCAGATTTCAAGGCTTTGCATGTTTATATTTTCAGCATTCTGGTCCATTTCAAGATTTTATTTATTTTTTTCTAACCCTTATCTTTTGCAGATTATTTTGAAACCTTGATGATTAAAAAAAAATTAAAAAAAAATTAAAATACCAAAAATAAATACATGGATGTGAAGAATGAGCTTCAATATTTCATTCAAAATAATTTTGATCTCACTCTAAAGCCATTTCAAATTTATAAAAATTAGTTAAAGTTGTTATATGAGAGTTCTATACTTTTAAATTTTACATAATTTCGCATTGTGAAGGCAAATTAGATTTCAAGGCTTTGCATATTATTTTAAAACTTCGGTGATTAAAATAAAAATAAATTTAAAATTAAAATGCCAAAAATAAATACATGGGTATGAAGAATGAGCTTCAATCTTTCATTCAAAATAATTTCGATTCCATTCCAAAGCCATTTTGAATTTATAAAAATTATTTAAAGTTTCTATTATATGAGAGTTTTATAATTTTGAATTTTACATAATTTCGTATTTCGAAGGTAAACCAAATTTTAAGGCTTTGCATGTTTTTATTTTTAGCATTTTGGTCCATCTTCATATTTTATTTTTATTTTTCTAATATTTATTTTTTGAAGATTATTTTAAAACTTTGGCGATTAAAATAAAAATAAAAAAAATTAAAATGCCAAAAATAAATACATTGGTGTGAAGAATGAGCCTAAATATTTCATTTGAAACAATTTCAATCCCATTCTGAAGCCATTTCAAATTTATAAAAATTATTTAAAGTTGTTGTTTTATGAGAGTTTTATAATTTCAGATTTTACATAATTTCATATTTCGAAGGTAAATTAGATTTCAAGGCTTTACATGTTTATATTTTCAAAATTCAAGTTCATTTCCAAATTTTATTTTTATTTTTCTACCCTTCTCTTTTGCAAATTATTTTAAAAATTTGACAGTTTAAAAAAATAAAAAATAAAATTTAAATACATGGATGTGAAGAATGAGCTTCAATTTTTCATTCAATTTTTTTTTTATCCCATTTCAAAGCCATTTTAAGTTTATAAAAAATATTCAAAGTTGTTATATGAGAGTTTTATAATTTTGTATTATACATAATTTCACATTTCGAAGGTAAATCAGATTTCAAGGCTTTGCATATTTATATTTTCAATATTATGGTTCGTTTCCATATTTTATTTTTATTTTTCTAATTCTTCTCTTTTGTAGATTATTTTAAAACTTCGGCGATTAAAAAAAAAAAAAATGCCAAAAATAAATACATGGGTGTGAAGAATGAGGTTCAATATTTCATTTGAAACAATTTTGATCCTATTTTGAAGTAATTTTGAATTTATAAAAATTATTTAAAGTTGTTATATGAAAGTTTTATAATTTTAGATTTTACATAATTTCGTATTTCGAAAGAAAATTAGATTTCAAGGCTTTGCATGTTTATATTTTTAGCATTCTGGTCCATTTCCATATTTTATTTTTATTTTTCTAACCCTTCTCTTTTGTAGATTATTTTAAAACTTCGATGATTAAAATAAAAGTTTATATATATATATATATATATATATATATATATATATATATATATATATAATTTCATTTGAAATAATTTTGATCTCATTCGAAGCCATTTTGAATTTGTAAAAATTATTTAAAGTTTTTGTTATATGAGAGTTTTTTAATTTTGGATTTTACATAATTACATATTTCAAAGGTAAATCAGATTTCAAGGCTTTACATGTTTATATTTTTAGTATTCTGATCCATTTCCAAATTTTATTTTTATTTTTCTAACCAATCTCTTGTGCAGATTATTTTAAAACTTCGACGATTAAAATAAAAGTTTTAATATATATATATATATATATATATATATATATATATATATATATATATATATATATATGTGTGTGTGTGTGTGTGTGTGTGTGTGTGTGAAGAATGAGCTTCAATATTTCATTTGAAATAATTTTGATCTCATTCCGAAGCCATTTTGAATTTATAAAAATTATTTAAAGTTGTTATTATATGAGAGTTTTATAATTTTGGATTTTATGTAATTTCACATTTTGAAGATAAATAAGATTTCAAGGCTTTTCATATTTATATTTTCAAAATTCTGGTCCATTTTCAGATTTTATTTTTATTTTTCTAATCCTTCTCTTTTACAAATTATTTTAAAACTTCGATGATTAAAAAATTAAAATTAAAATGTCAAAAATAAATGCATGGGTGTGAAGAATGAGCTTCAATATTTCATTCAAAATAATTTTGATCCCATTCCGAAGTCATTTCAAATTTATAAAAAATATTTAAAGTTGATATTATATTAAAGTTTTATAATTTTAGATTTTACATAATTTTGTATTTTTAAGGTAAATCAAATTTCAAGGCTTTGCATGTTTATATATTCAGCATTCTGATCAATTTCCAAATTTTATTTTTATTTTTCTAATCCTTCTCTTATGTAGATTATTTTAAAACTTCAATGATTAAAATAAAAATTAAATAATTAAAATGCCAAAAATAAATACATGGGTGTGAAGAATGAACTTCAATATTTCATTCAAAATAATTTTGATCCCATTTTGAAGCTATTTCAAATTTATAAAAATTATTTAAAGTTCCTATTATATGAGAGTTTTATAATTTCAAATTTTACATTATTTTATATTTCAAAGGTAAATAAGATTTCAAGGATTTGCATGTTTATATTTTCAAAATTCTAGTTTATTTCCATATTTTATTTTTATTTTTCTACCCTTCTCTTTTGTAGATTATTTTAAAACTTTGATAATTAAAAAGAAAAATTAAAATACAAAAAATAAATACATGGGTATGAAGAATGAACTTCAATATTTCATTCAAAAAACTTTTGATTTCATTTCAAAGCCATTTTGAATTTTTAAAAAATATTTAAAGTTGTTATATGAGAGTTTTATAATCTTGAATTTTACATAATTTTGCACTTCGAAGGTAAATAAGATTTTAAGGCTTTGCATGTTTATATTTTTAACATTTTGGTCCATTTTTAGATTTTATTTTTATTTTTCTAATTCTTCTCTTTTGTGGATTATTTTAAAACTTTGGCGATAAAAAAAAAATTAAAATGTCAAAAATAAATACATGGGTGTGAAGAATGATGTTCAATCGTTCATTCGAAACAATTTCAATCATATTTCGAAGCATTTTTAAATTTATAAAAATTATTTAATGTTGTTATATAAGAGTTTTATAATTTTGAATTTTACATAATTTGTATTTCAAAGGTAAATCAGATTTCAAGATTTTACATATTTATATTTTTAGCATTCTGATCCATTTCTAAATTATATTTTTATTTTTCTAACCATTCTCTTTTGCATATTATTTTAAAACTTCAACGATTAAAATAAAAATTAAAATACCAAAAATAAATACATGGGTGTAAAGAATGAGCTTCAATATTTCATTAAAATGAGCTTCAATATTTTATTTAAAATAATTTCAATCCCATTCTAAAGCCATTTCAAATTTATAAAAATTATTTAAAGTTGTTATATGAGAGTTTTATAATTTTAGATTTTACGTAATTTCGCATTTCAAAGATAAATCAGATTTCAAGGCTTTGCATGTTTATGTTTTTAACATTCTAGTCTATTTCTAGATTTTATTTTTATTTTTCTAACCCTACTCTTTTGTAGATTATTTTAAAACTTCAATGATTGAAATAAAAATAAAAATAAATTAAAATGTGAAAAATAAATGCATGGTGTGAAGAATGAGCTTCAATATTTTATTCGAAACAATTTTGATTCCATTTCGAAGTCATTTCAAATTTATAAAAAATATTTAAATTTGATGTTATATAAGAGTTTTATAATTTCATATTTTACATAATTTCGCATTTCAAAGGTAAGTTAGTTTTTAAGGCTTTGCATGTTTATATTTTTCAGCATTCTTATCCATTTCTAGATTTTATTTTTATTTTTCTAACCCTTCTCTTTTGCAGATTATTTTAAAACTTTGACGATTAAATTTAAAAAAAAAAAAAATTAAAATATCAAAAATAAATACATGGGTGTGAAGAATGAGCTTCAATATTTTATTCGATACAATTTCGATCTCATTCCAAAGTTATTTCGAAAGGATACAAATTATTTAAAGTTGTTATATGAGAGCTTTATAATTTTGAATTTTACATAATTTCATATTTTGAAGGTAAATCATATTTTAAGGCATCCAGGTGTTGTAGGTGAGTTGAAGAGGAGACGACAATCCTCCAAGGGAGGTCCTAGGTTTGAATCTCCACCCTACCAAAAATTTGAATTGGGTACCCAAAATTCAATTGATAATGTTGGTGCCAGCAAGGTCGGATGCGACTCCCGGGTGACTTTGACGATGTAGAACCCCCTGGTCGTGGTCTCTTAGACCAAGGCGACCTCGCAAGGGGTTTTTTGCTTTATATATATATATATATATATATATATATATATATATATATTATTTCAAGGCTTTGCATGTTTATATTTTCAACATTCTAGTCTATTTTTAGATTTTGTTTTTATTTTTCTATCATTTCTCTTTTGTAGATTATTTTAAAAATTTAACGATTAAAATAAAATAATAAAAAATAAAAATGCCAAAAATAAATACATGTGTGTGAAGAATGAACTTCAATCTTTCATTCGAAACAATTTCAATCTCATTTCGAATTTATATAAATTATTTATAGTCATTATATGAGAGTTTTATAATTTCGAATTTTACATAATTTTGCATTTCAAAGGTAAATCAGATTTGAAGGCTTTGCATGTTTATATTTTTAACATTCTGGTTCATTTCTAGATTTTATTTTTATTTTCTCTAACCTATCTCTTTTGTAGATTATTTTAAAACTTTGATGATTAAAATAAATTTAAAAAAAATAAATTCCAAAAATAAATACATGGGTGTGAAGAATGAGCTTCAATCTTTTATTATAATGAGCTTCAATATTTCATTCGAAACAATTTCAATCTCATTTCGAAGCCACTTCAAATTTATAAAAATTATTTAAAGTTAAATAAGAGTTTTATAATTTTGGATTTTACATAATTTTGCATTTTGAAGGTGAATTAAATTTCAAGGCTTTGCATGTTTATATTTTCAGTATTCTAGTCCATTTCCAGATTTTATTTTTCTTTTTTTAACCCTTCTTTTTTGTAGATTATTTTAAAACTTCAATAATTAAAAAAAAAATTAAAAAAAAAAAAAATGCCAAAAATAAATGCATTGTGTGAAGAATTAGCTTTAATCTTTCATTCGAAACAATTTCGATCTCATTCTAAAGTCATTTCAAATTTATAAAAATTATTTAAAGTTGTTATATGAGAGTTTTATAATTTCATATTTTACATAATTTTGCATTTCAAATGTAAATCAAACTTTAAGGCTTTGCATGTTTATATTTTCAACATTCTGGTCAATTTCTAGATTTTCTTTTTATTTTTCCAACTCTTTTTTTTTGTAGATTATTTTAAAACTTTGGTGATTAAAATTAAAATTAAAATGCCAAAAATAAATATATGGGTGTGAAGAATGAGCTTCAATATTTCATTTGAAACAATTTCAATCCCATTTCGAAGTCATTTAGAAATTATAAAAATTATTTAAAGTTGTTATATGAGTTTTATAATTTTAAATTTTACATAATTTTGTATTTTTATGGCAAATCAAATTTCAAGGCTTTGCATATTTATATTTTCAACATTCTAGTCTATTTCTAGATTTTATTTTATTTTTCTAACCCTTCTCTTTTGCATATTATTTTAAAACTTTAGTGATTAAAATAAAAATAAAAAAATTTAAAATACCAAAAACAAATGCATGGGTGTGAAGAATGAGCTTCAATATTTTATTCAAAAGAATTTTGATCTCATTCCGAAGCCATTTCAAATTTATAAAAATTATTTAAAGTTGTTATATAAGAGTTTTATAATTTCAAATTTAACATAATTTTTCATTTCAAAGGTAAATCATATTTCAAGGCACCGAGGTGTTGTATGTGAGTTAAAAAGTGGAGAGGGCAATCCTATTAGGAAGGTCCCAGGTTCGAATCTCCACTCTATCAACAAGTTGAATTGGGTACCGAAAATCTAAATAATAATGCTAGTGCATGTAGGGCTGGGCGTGACTCTCGAATGACTTTGACAATGTAGAACCTCCTAGTCTTGGTATCTTAGACCAAGGCAACCTCGCAAGTGGTTTTTCGCTTTATATATATATATATATATATATTTCAAGGCTTTGCATGTTTTTATTTTCAACATTCTAATCTATTTTCAAATTTTGTTTTTATTTTTCTGACCCTTCTTTTTTGTAGATTAGTTTATAACTTCGGCGATTAAAATTAAAAAATAAAATACCAAAAATAAATACTTGGGTGTGAATAATGAACTTCAATATTTCATTTGAAACAATTTTGATCTCATTCCAAAGCCATTTCAAAATTATAAAAATTATTTATATTTCAAGGCTTTGCATGTTTTTATTTTGAAGCGGAGTCTGAAGAGCTTTATAACATTTTAACTCAACAAATTATTCCCTCTGGAGAGGATGAAGATCATATTGTTTAGGTTGAGACTAAAAGTGGTGACTTCACAGTTAAGTCTACCTATAATTTGCTTCTCAATGTGGAAGGTCAACAATTTCAACCGAGTTTGGTTTGGATCGAAGGCTTAATTCCTAAAATATCATTTTTTTCGTGGCTGGTGATTCAAAGAAAAATCCTCACTATGGACAATATGTTATCCAAAGGTATGGTTATTGCTAACCATTGCTACATGTGTAGGGCAGGATGGGAGACAACCCAACACTTGTTTCTGGAGTGTCCGGTAGCGGAGTCCATCCTAGATGAACTTTTCCAAGCCTTTAGGATCTCATGGGTTAAGCCTGCTCTTATATCCGAAGTGTTTCATCAATGGCCTCAACCCTTGTTAGCCTAAAACTTAAGTACCTATGGAAAATCTATTGGCATCATTTTCTTTGGCAAATTTGGCTAGAAAGGAACCATAGAGCCTTTAAGGATACCATTCACAACCCAAAAATCATCCTCAATAGGATTATTGTCTTTGCGAAAGAAAACCTTAGCACCTCAGTGGATGAGAACCACTCAATTCCTCCTCAAGAAAGACAATTAGCTCGGGCCTTAGGTATCGAGAACAAACCTTCCATTCCTTTGCCCAATCCCAAAAATGGGATTTCTTGGGAGCCACCCCCCCAGGGTTGGTTTAAACTAAATTTTTATGGTGCAGCCAAGGAGAACCCAAGAAGAGCTGGAGCTAAAGGAATAATTAGGGATCATCAAGGAAATCTAGTCAAGGCCTTCATTGAACCATTAGGAATCAGAACTAATAACGAAGCAGAAGCTAGAGCCCTTTGGAGAGGGTTGCAAGTATCCCAAGCAACTTAAGGTAACTTGATGATTGAAGATGATTTGATGAACATCATCAACCTGTTAACTAATGGCAAAAAACCTCCATGGAGAATCGAGGGAGTCATCCATGAAGTGAGGATTTTTTTTATGGCAAGACAGAACAGAAGGGCTCGTCATGTGTACCGAGAGGCCAATAGGTCAGTTGATAAATTAGCCAACATAGGTGTTGATTTTGGTAGCTTGGTGACATGGACACAAGGTGTGCCATGTGAAGTGGAAAACATTATTAATCATGAAAAGAAACCTACCCGTTAAGGAGAAATATGAATGGGTGTTCCTTCCCCATGGAGCTGGTAATAACTATGGTTTTCCTCTAAATCATACCAAATTGGAAATGAAGGTAACAGGGTGTAAGCCTTGGAGGATTCCGACAAAGAATAGGAAATGGACAAGCAACTGGTTTCATAAGTGCAAAGTTCCAAACTTCAATTTTCTGTCAATGTAAGTAATGTTTATAGTTATGTTTAGGTATGGGTGTGCCTTGTTATTAAGCTGTTGTAGGGGATTCAACACAAGTTCTAGTAAGAAAGTTTTAAGGATGACTAGGATCTACAATCTCATCATAAGGTTGGATATTGTAATAGGTTTTGGGTTAACCTACAAAACTCGGTAATTAATGAAGACTTTATTTATCAAAAAAAAAAAATTGTTTTTATTTTTCTGACCCTTTTCTTTTGCAAATTAGTTTAAAACTTAGGCAATTAAAATTAAAAAATAAAATACCAACAATAAATACTTGGGTGTGAAGAATGAACTTCAATATTTCATTTGAAATAATTTTGATCTCATTCCAAAGCCATTTCAAAATTATAAAAATTATTTAAAGTTGTTATATGAGAGTTTTAAAATTTTAGATTTTACACATTTCACATTTCGAAGGCAAATCAGATTTCAAGGCTTTGTATGTTTATATTTTTAGCATTCTGGTCCATTTTTAGATTTTATTTTTATTTTTCTAACACTTCTATTTTGCATATTATTTTAAAACTTCGATGATTAAAATAAAAATTAAAAAAAAATAAAATTGTCAAAAACAAACACATGGGTGTGAAGAATGAGCTTCAATATTTCATTCGAAACAATTCCAATCCCATTTCGAAGCCATTTGAAATTTATAAAAAATATTTAATGTTGTTATATGAGAGTTATAATTTTAGATTTTACATAATTTTGCATTTCGAAGGTATATCAGATTTCAAGACTTTGCATTTTTATATTTTTCAACATTCTGATCCATTTCGAGATTTTATTTTTATTTTTCTAACCTATCTCTTTTGCAGATTATTTTAAAACTTCAATGATTAAAATAAATAAATAAAATAAAATGCCAAAAATAAATACATGGATGTGAAGAATGAGATTCAATATTTTATTAAAATGAGCTTCAATATTTCATTCGAAACAATTTCTATTCCATTCTGAAGCCATTTTTAATTTATAAAAATTATTTAAAGTTGTTATATGAGAGTTTTATAATTTTGTATTTTACATAATTTTGCATTTCAAAGGTAAATCAGATTTCAAAGCTTTGCATGTTTATAATTTCAGCATTATGGTCCATTTTCATATTCTATTTTTATTTTTCTAACACTTCTATTTTGTAGATTATTTTAAAACTTCAACGATTAAAATAAAAATTAAAAAAAAAATAAATTGCTAAAAATAAACACATGGATGTGAAGAATGAGATTTAATATTTCATTCGAAATAATTTCAATCCCATTCTGAAGCAATTTCGAATTTATAAAAATTATTTAAAGTTGTTATATGAGAGTTTTATAATTTTGGATTTTACATAATTTCACATTTCGAAAGCTAATCAGATTTCAAAGCTTCGCATATTTATATTTTCAACATTCTGGTCTATTTCCATATTTTATTTTTATTTTTCTAACTCTTCTCTTTTGAATATTATTTTAAAAATTTGGTGATTAAATTAAAAATTAAAATTAAAATGCCAAATATAAATATGAGTGTGAAGAATGATCTTCAATATTTCATTCGAAATACCCAGGGGTTGTAGGTGAGTTGGAGAGGATATGGCAATCCTCCAAGGGAGGTCCCAGGTTCAAATCTCCACCCTACCAAAAAGTTGTATTGGGTATCCAAAATCTAATTGATAATGTTGATGCGAACAAGGTCAGGTGCGACTCTCGGGTGAATTTGACGGTGTAGAACCCCCTGTTCGTGGTCTCTCAGACCAAGGCGGCCCCACAAGGGGTTTTTCATTTAAAAAAAATATATATATATATATATATATTTCATTCGAAATAAAATTATTTAAATTTGTTGTTATATGAGACTTATAATTTTGGATTTTACATAATTTTATATTTTGAAGGTAATTTCAAGGCTTTGCATGTTTATATTTTCAGTATTCTAGTTTATTTCTAGATTTTATTTTTATTTTTCTAACCTTTTTTTTATAGATTATTTTAAAACTTCGACGATTAAAAAAATTAAAATGCCAAAAATAAATACATGGGTGTGAAGAATGAGCTTCAATATTTCATTCGAAACAATTTTAATCTCATTTCGAAGCCATTTTAAATTTTTAAAACCATCCTCAACGGGATTATTGTCTTTACGAAATAAAACCTTAACACCTTAGTGGATGAGAACCACTCAATTCCTCCCTAAGAAAACAATTAGCTCGGACCTTAGGTATTGAGGACAAACCTTCCATTCCTTTGCCTTGAAAGCACGAGATTCTGGGCAAAGGAAACACTAACTATGCAATGTAAGACTAAATGTAACACTTTAACCTTTTGCACCAAAACAAAGGAAAGAGACAATTTAAAAAGGAGAGAAAAGATGTAAAGAAATCACAACCCTCTTTATTCAAATATCTTATCCTCGGTTACATAGACGTCTCCTCCATTTTTAGGGGCTAGGAGCGTTAAATTTGTCTTTGTTACAACGTGTGACTTAGTCTTCCTCCTTCCACATGCCCACGATTGCAATGGGCGGGCCAAGATGATGCCGTCGCTGATGTCGATGAGTTCTTAACCTCCGCTGTTTCTCCTGTGAACAAAGAAACAACCAAGATGTCAGTAGCATCTACCGCAAATGAAAAGTGTTTGTTCTCTAAAACTAACGAAATATGCATGTAAACATTTGCTTGAAACAGTGAATACAGTGAGTCCAAATGGCTTCAAAACTTGACAGAAGATAGGAAAAGTTACCAGAAGGCCACCTGCCACTGAGACAGCTGGCCAATTTACCTTTAACTGGAATTTGTCCCTGGGCAGGACTAATTCTGACTGCAATCGTCCCTGGGTGGGACGAATTCTTCTGTGTTGAGGAAATCGATCTGCTGCTGCTCCAATGTCAGATCTCGAGACCTGCAAAACACTTGCAAACAGGGGGGTTATGTAATTGGGTCCATTTTGGGACGACCCAGATGGTCGGATTCTCCCAATTTGGCCTCCACCCTCGGGAATTTGACCTCGACACCTGTAAGTCAGCGAAACAACAAAGTGACACAAAACATACTAGAATCTGACCAAAAGTTACAAAATTACAGCTATGGGTTAATCAAACCTAATAACACAAAATGCAACCTAAAAAAGTAATCTAAAATGCTCTAAAACTTAAAATAGGACTTGGGAAGTGCGGGGGTGCCCAAGTGGGCCTCCCACCGTTGGCACTTGATTTTGGAGCCAATCCACTAGGGATGAGCCCAAAACCTCTTAGGATTGGGGGGTCGGCGAATTGGTTGGTTCAGGTGTCCATATGTTGGATTTGGGTCAGGTTCGAGCTTCCAAAGGCCACCCAACAACCTCCCTTGCAAAAGAGATTGGTGGATGTGGGAAGGTGAACCAAAAGGGATGCAAGTGGGTCTTCAACTCGGCAGCACTTCGTTGCTTGAAAACTCCTTCAACATGTCTATATTGGGTGAGAAAAGTCCCACCTTTTATAGACCCATGGGGTATCTTTTGGGAGGGAAGCACAAATGCCATGTGTTGGTCATAGGCGCCATGTGGCAGTCTTGTCTTCCCATGAGGGAGGGGAGTCCTCCGTTGACTTGGGCTTTGATAAATGCCTTTTGTGACAATCTTCTAACGGCCCCTCTGTCCACCTACACACGCGTGCAAGGCAGGAGTCATTAACTGACTATTCTGGGCTGCCACTTGGCGCCATTTGTCTTTTTGCCCGTTAAGCTTAGAATTCGTCCCACCTAGGGACGGATTCAGAATTCGTCCTAGGGTGGGACGGATTCTATTTTGAATTCGTCCCTGGGTGAGACGAATACTGGGCAAAGTGTCTAAGTGTGCCAAATTGCTTCTTGACCTCACAAAATTGCTATGAAAGTGGTTAAGACTACTGTTTAACCTCTGAGGGCTACCCTGGGGGCTGTGTTTGTCAAAGCGATCAGTGTTTGCAGTCACATAATCGGATTGGCACTGTTTTGGTGTCTACGAGATGCCCCTTTTTTGGGAAGCGCTGCGGGTGACGCAGATGCTTGAGCAAAAATAGATAACCAAAGCACTAATGATTAGGGTTTCTTGGTAACCTAACCAACTTTTGATGCCCCAAATATGGAAAGGGCATGCATTCTTGAATCCTTGCTTTCTGACAAGCTAAGGAATTTGATTTCAAGTATTAACCTATTTTGTTGAGGTGTGACTTGAACTTAGACATTGATTAGTCATGAACAAGCAAAGGGCATTTTTATCTTTAGGGGGAACCTTGTGTTCATGATTCACGAAATGCCAAGCATTTGATTGATTTGATTGTTGCTTGTTTACTGCCCCAAGCAGGAGCGTGATTGTCTTTGTCAATGATTCTTTGAATGCATGTCATTTTCCTTAATTGGGTGTGTGATTGTTGGTTGGTGACTAAGTGTGACTACCCCCTCAAGCGACGAATCGATGAGGGAATGACCTTCGTGAGAGAAGCGACGAGTCGCTTGACCCAAGATGACTTATGCAGGTGTGCCTTAAAGGGTTTACCGTTAAGCTTGTGCAATTTTTCCAACATTTGGACCTGTTTTTGGTGGGTGTTAACCCTTTTGGTGATGTCGTAAAGAGGTGAAATCATTGAAAATCTAACTTCCCGTGGAGCGGTCCGGCTATTGTAGCCTTCTTGGGGAAATAGGAGAGCGATAATTTGGACCTCGACATCGATTTTATTTGCCTAGAGGTTAAGTGCAATAGCACTTATGTCTGACGATGTTTTTGCTGTGTTTTTGTTGAATTTTGTACTATTTTTGAGTGGGCTTTGACCCTTTTGGTGATGCTGTAATGAGGTGAAATCATCAAAATCTAACTTCCCGTGGAGCGGTCCGGCTATTGTAGCCTTCTTAGGGAGTATGAGAGCGATAATTTGGACCTCGACATCGATTTTATTTGCCTAGAGGTTAAGTGCAAGAGCACTTATGTCCGGCAATGTTTTTGCTGTGTTTTTGTTGAATTTTGTACTATTTTTGAGTGGGCTTTGACCCTTTTGTGATGTCGTTTGGGGATGAAATTGTCTAAAATTCGTCTTCCTGTGGAGTAGTCCGGCTATGGTAGCCTTCTTAGGGAGTATGATAGTGACAATTTGTGACTCCAATGTTGATTTTGTATGCCCTTGTTGTCAGGTGCAGTAGCAATCCTGTCGGGCAATTTTATTGTCTATTTTTAGTGCATTTTTAGTCATTTTTGTTGATTTTTTTTGTGCTGGCCTGAATTCATCCCTGGGTGGGATGAATTCCAGCTGGAGAATTCTTCCCTGGGTGGGACGAGCGCTGATCAGAGCGCTCATCCCAGTCAAGGACGAATTCCAGTGCAAAAGGCCTATTTAATGGCCAAAACTTGATTTTGGGCTCATTTGTGTCATTTTTTTTTCTTGCGATTTTGGAGCTTCGGGAGGAGGAGGTAATTCTGCGAACGAAGCGGCTCGCTGGAATTCTCTCTCGCCATCATGAGTGCACAAACTGGTTCGAGCGGCGGAGCCGAGGCGAGACCTGTAAGTGACCCTAGGGTTTATTTTGCTTTAATTTAATGCATTGTTTTTGTGTTGACGCTTTTCAAATTTTAAGATTTTTTTTTTTTTTTTTGTGATGTTTTTGTTTAACAGTTAAGGTTAGAAACCCTAGAATTGAAAATTTGATCTCATATATATATATATATATATATATATATATATATATATATATATATATATATATATATATATATATATATATATATATATATATATATATATATATATATATATATATATATATATTTTGTGCTTGCAGGTTGTTAGGAGCCGTTACCGTGTACCCGCTGCATTTACTGAGGCACGGTTGGCATTGACCGATGATGATTGGGAATGGCTTGATGCCCTTGGGCTCAAGCGAGTGGCTCGACTGGAGCCTGTGGTTTCGTATCAGGCCTATCTGACAGCCCTGATCAAGCTTTGGGATCCGCAGATCAATACTTTCCATATCCCGACAAGGGAGATGACTGTGACTCTTGAGGACGTCTATCGGTTGCTTCGGATTTTGATAGATGGTCTGCCTATTAGGACATCATCGTTTGACCAGCGGATTGCTATACTTACGAGATGTTTTTGGCATGGGGGGGAGCTGGGTGTAGCGGACCCAATGGAGACAGCCGAGGCGGATTGCCAGGCTGGCGAGATTTTGGTTAGCTGGTGGAAGGAGAGGGGGGTGTTAGGAGTGAGGCACGCATTCTTCATGGGTCTCATTTCTAACATTCTTCTTCCTGATTCGTCAGGTGTGAGGTTCCCGTGGAACCTGCTAGATTTGGTGTGGCAGTTGGTAGAGTGCCCGATAGAGGCACCGTTGATTCTGAGATGGGGACAGACTTTGTTGGCACAGCTTTACGGGGAGCTGTACGGGGTCCACTGTCGACAGCGAAAGGGTGTCAATTGTAGTTTTTTGTTGCAATGCTGGGGTTGGCAGCACATAGCTATTGAGAGGCCTACCGAGTTACTGTAGATGACTCGGGCGGTGATGGAGGATGAGGAGATTGGTTATGCAACTTTGTGGCGACGGTCTGCGAAGTAGGGGCAGAGTCGGCGATGGGCAGGTGTTGTTGAGCACTACATTGATGCCTTTTCTCGGCTCACTCTAGGGGAGGTGTTTTGGTGTCCCTATCGGGACTGTCCAGCCTGGCCTAAGGCTGGAGAGTGGCTCCGACGGGTACAGAGGGAGCGATGGTTGACTGGGTGGCATAGGACGGAGCATGAGTTCTTTTCGTACCATCAGGTTACACGACAGTTTGGGGTGCGTTAGGGGTTGCCTGGTGAGCCCGTAGGCTATCGACATCGGGGAGACGAGAGGGATCTGGAGCCACCGGTCACCGTGCCATTGGGCGAGGAGTCGGATGCGGTGATTGAGGTCCCGAATGTGGATGACGTCGGTACTACCACTGAGTATGACTCGTGGTGGGTATTGCGGCACTGGAGAGGAGAGGGGCCACTTGGAGGCACGAAGGCGGTAGTGGAGGATGCTGAGGCAGCAGGGGGTGATTGGGGGGGGCCGTTGGATGATGCAGATATGGTGGATGTGGGAGATGAGGATGTGGGCCTGGGTGTTCCGGAGCGGTCGGACATGCAGGATGTGGAGGCGCAGTGGGAGACTGAGCAGGCTACTGTCCTCGCGAGTCCTATGCGTCCGACAGATACAGAGGAGGTGGGGTCGGATGTAGGCATTGAGGTTGCGTGACTTACAGAGCTACTGCGGATGCAGGATCTAGAGAGGGATCTTCTGCGGGCTCAGTTGGCAGAGCGGGATAGAGTTTTGGAGAGGTGTCTGTACCGGATAGACTTGGAGAGGGAGGTCATCCGCCTTGGCGGGCGACTTCCTGAGCCCTCGATCAGTAGATCTTCTCGATGAACGAGGGATAGTTTGACTGAGCAGTCAGCATCATCTCGTCGCAGGCGGTTAGATGAGGGAGGTGGTAGTAGGCATGATGCGGGGGCTAGCAGTAGCCGCCCTGCAGGGTCCCGTAGGACCCACACCACGGGGGTAGTTCCCGTCGCATCAATCCTGCGTGATCATGGTGGTCGACGCCTTAGGTTGGGTTTTTGGATATGCTTGCGGGGTCTGAGGACCGGTTTTGTAGCCTGCGGGTATATTTTTGATGATATATATATATATATATATATATATATATATATATATATATATATATATATATATATATATATATATATCCGGTTTTATTTTTGGTTTTGTACATGTGATGATGTGATTTTTTTGTTATGCATGTTTATTTATTTTGATGAATGCAGATGTTATGATAAATGTATATGTTTTTGATGTCTATGTGGTATGCGAGGTGAAATGGATGAATGACATTTGTGATGATTGTACTATTACTGTTTAAGAAGCTCTTTATTTACATTGTTTTTTTTTTTTTGTATTTTTTGATGGTATCATAATTATGATAAGTAGCGCAAATGGTTTTGGAATGAATGTAAGGTTTTCTGAGATTCAGACAGTTTTAACTATTATCCATGACTATACTTTATCTTACAAGACTTTTTGACCAAGGTATGAATCAGACTTGTTTTTGACCCAGTTATTTTTCACATCCCTGTGTGTGCAATTGAGTTTATTTAGTGGAATTTGTTAGGATACCGCCAGTGCCAGATGGGCTTTCAACCGAACCTATACTGAGGATCACCTAATTAGCTCCATGAATTCCTTTGTTGTATGTACTATGATTAATTTGCGGTGTAATCCAGGATGCCATAAGCTATCTCATCCACATGCAAACATTGATCTGCATGCAATTTAATGTGACAGATATATCGTCATGCGGGAGGTTTACTTCTGTTACCGATAGGATATCAACCAAATTGGTACTGAAGCTTGCCTTATGACCTATAGAATGCTGAGAGCTCCAGGGATTCAAGGTCAACTCCCTTCTTTTTTTTCAATTGTATTGGGATACTTGCTCATTGTAGTGATGAAATCACTGTTTATTTTGATTTATTTTTCTTTCAAGCAAGGGATTGGGGATATGGAGTGACGAAAATCACTGTTGTTTGTGCCTTTTGATGTTTGCACTGTAGTTTGTCAAATTTAGAGTTTTGACATTTTGCAACTTTTTGTGTTTTGCAATTATTGAGAACTTTAGGGATTCTTAGGGAATTGGGTAGGGAGGATGCTTGTCCTTTTGCCAACTCTCAGCATTCTAGGGGTCATTCGCACAGGGGGATGAGCAAGATAACCATTTCACTTGTGGTGACCTAGATTATTTTGCAGGTTTCGTCTTTCGTTCACACAATTTGAGAATTTTAGTGTTTTGATTTGTGTTGGGATGTTATGTAACAAGGTGTATTTCAAGTATGACTCTACCTTCGTAAAATCTGTTCGACTTGATACACTACATGGCTAAAGAGGAAAATGATGACTGAATCATCGAAACTCTTTGTACATTCCCGAACACTCGATCGTAGTGTGGTAAAAGTTATGCTTGGTGTTTTTGTTGTTTTTGTAACATGAGACAATGCGGAACAAGGTGGACTATCGAGCTATTGCGACTTATGGTGCCTTTGACCTGTATGACTACAAATATGCAATGTATGGATGCAATGCTTAATGCAACTATATATTTTTGTATTTTTGATGGATTGTTTTTGGTGAAGGTGAAGATGAGGTGCGAGAATATTAATTTTTTTTTTTTTTTGATGAATTTGAGTATGCCTAGAATTGAGATGCAAATGTCTGTTGTTTTTGATGATTTTTGTTGTTTTGTTTTTTGAATTTCTTGATTTTTTTTTTTGACCAAGCGATTGTGATAATCGTTGGAGCTTTTTGGGTTGACCAAGAGATTGCGATAATCCTTGGAGCTTTTTGTATTGACCAAGAGATTGCGATAATCCTTGGAGCTTTTTGGTGACCAAGAGATTACGATAATCCTTGGAGCTTTTTGGGTTGACCAAGAGATTGTGTTAATCCTTGGAGCTTTTTGGTGACCAAGAGATTGCGATAATCCTTGGAGATTTTTTGGGGACCAAGAAATTGTGATAATCCTTGGAGCTTTTTGGGTTGACCAAGAGATTGCGTTAATCCTTGGAGCTTTTTTTGGGGACCAAGAAATTGTGATAATATTTGGAGCTTTTTGGGTGACCAAGAGATTGCGATAATCCTTGGAGCTTTTTGGGTTGACCAAGAGATTGCGATAATTCTTGGAGCTTTTTGGGTGACCAAGAGATTGCGATAATCCTTGGAGTGTTTTTTTTTTTTTTGGTATATTGCTTTCTTAGATATGAAATGGTCGCAAATGACTGATATTCAAAGGTTCTGTTTCCTTGATACCGTCAAGAGAAGCTAGCCTATACATTCCCGGTCCTATTTTGCTATCAATGACATAAGGACCTAACCAATTTGCCGTGAATTTGTCTCTCATATGGGACGACAAATTAGAGTTTTGTTGGTTTTCCTTCAAAACCAAATCACCAACCCGAAAGTCTCTTAGGTGAACTTTCATGTTGTAAGCTCTCTTAAGCCGCTCTTGATAGATATGTAAGTGCTCGAGAGCATTAACGCGTCGTTCGTCAAGCAACATAAGCTGGTCTAATCGGGCCTGCCGCGCAGTGTTATCATCGATGAACTCCTGCATTGATATGCGCAGGGAAGGAATTTCCAACTCTAGAGGCATTACTGCCTCTGAACCATACACTAGTGAAAACGGAGTTTCCCTAGTGGGCGTCCGAATACTAGTGCGATAAGCCCAAAGGGCAAGTGGGATTTGTATGTGCCAATCCTTATGACTGTCTACGACGGTCTTTTTAAGGATGGCGCCTAGCGTTTTGTTTGACGCCTCTGCTTGCCCATTTGCTTACGGATAATAGGGTGTTGAAAAGCTGTGCTGAATTTTGTACTTTATGGTTAAAGCACGCACGTCTTTGTTCTTGAATGATGGCCCATTATCCAAGATTATTTTGGATGGAATACCAAAATGACATATGATGTAATACAAAATGAACTCCGCAATGCGGGGTCCTGTCGTAGAGGTTAACGGAATTGCTTCCACCCATTTGGTAAAATATTCTATGGTCGTTATGATAAACGTGTGACGGCCTGACGATGCAGGGGAGATCTTTTAGATTAGATTGAGGCCCCACTACGAAAATGGCCAAGCAGAATAGACTGTCTGTAGGGCCTGGGAAGGTGCATACATCAAATTGGCATGATGTTGACACTTTACGCACCTCTTGACATACGCGCAGCAATCTCGCTCTAAAGATGGCCAATAATAATCCATGTGAAGAATGCGCTTTGCAATGGCCATACCACTGAAGTGGCCGCCACATGTACCGTCATGCGCTTGGGTGACTACCCAAGTGGACTCTTGCTGGTCCAAGCAACGAAGAAGAATTCCGTCGTAGCTACGACGATACAAAATGTCTCCTATCAAGACATATTTTGCCACTTTCTGTTTGAATGTTCGTTTTGCGGCGTGCGTCAATCCAAAGGGTAGATTACCTAATTTGAGGTAGTCTCTTATGGGTAAATACCGATCCCGTTGATCGGATACCTCGATAGTTTGAACAGCCCAATCCCTTTTGGAGTTCTTCCCTAACAAATGCTGATTGGGATAGAACTTGTAAGAATAGCATTGTGTTGCTATTAATGGGAGTGGGGGAAAATAAAGACCCCCAGTTGGCATGTTTCAAATAGTTTCGGATTCGAAAGAACTTATTCGTACATGGTTCGATCTGGATCATGTGGACTCCTGGCGTCAAGTCTGAGCTTGCAAGCTCCATCGTGGGTTGCGATAAGGTTTTGACCTGAATGGTTGTTATATCACCAGAAAGGTCTTGCGAGATTAGTGACCCCAAGGAGGCCATTGTGTTCGCAAAATGATTCGATGATCGAGGGAGTGCCTCGATGTCATACCACTCAAGTTTTGCCAATAATTTATCCACGAGGGCTTTATAGGCCTTTAGAACTGGGCATTTGCATTGATATATCCCTTTGACTTGATTGACGATTAACAGAAAATCGCCAAAGATGTTCAGTCTTTTGATGTTCATGGCGATTGCTATTTGAAGACGTAGGAGCAAGGCTTCATATTCTGCATTGTTGTTGGTGCACTGAAAATTTAATTTAAATGACAGGGGCATTGGAGCGCCCTGCGGTGTGAAGAATACAATTCCTGCACCACCACCTTGCTCGCATTTAGAACCATCAAAAAATAAGGTTATGTCGGCCTGAGACTTAGGCTCATCGAATCTGGTGATTCTGAGACATGGAAGACCCCATCATTGGGTAGTTCTATGACCAGAGGCTGATTGTATTCAAGAGGAGCCTCTGCTAGTTGATCGGCTATGACTTGTCCTTTTATAGATTTTTGCCCAATAAACTCAATGTCAAATTCCGTCAACAACATGATCCATTTCGCCGTGCGACTACTATGATAAGTATGACTCATCATGTATCGCAATGGATTCTCCTTAGACACAACATATGTAGTGTTGCTCAGCATGTAGTGGCGTAGCCTTTTGGTAGCAAACACCACTACCAAGCAGAGTTTTTCAACGTATGCATAGTTAAGTTCGTAACTGACCAGGGTGTGGCTAAGATAGTAAGTAGCCTGTTCTTTGTGAAGTTTATTCTTCTGGGCTAGCATTGCACCCAGTGCCACCTCAGTAGCTGAGATGTATAAGTAGAACGGCACACCTGGTCTAGGTGGTGCCAATACTGGTGGTGAAGCCAAGTATTGTTTGATTTCGTCAAAGGCTGACTGGCACTCGTCATCCCAATGAAATGTGACCCCCTTGTGCAATAGTTTGTTCATTGGTCGACATTTGTCAGATAATTGCGCTATGAAGCGTTTAATCGACGCGACCTTTCCTTGCAGACTTCTTAGCTGCTTGATATTGGTTGGGGGAGCCATTTCAAGGATTGCCTTGACTTTGTTTGGGTCCACTTCGATGCCTCTCTTTGAGACTATAAAACCCAAGAGTTTTCCGGATGTGACGCCGAACACGCACTTCTTAGGATTCGATCTGACCTTATGCTCTATGAGGCGATCGAGAATCTTGCTTAAGTCACCGAGATGATCTGAGCACAAGAGAGACTTGGCTAACAAATCATCCATGTAATCTTCCAAAGTTTTGTGCATGTAATCATGGAAGATATACGTCATAGCACGTTGGTATGTAATGCCAGCATTTTTAAGGCCAAAAGGCATGACCTTATAGCAAAATGTCCCCCAAGGCATTGTGAATGCCGTTTTGAGTTGGTCTTCAGGATTAATACGAATTTGATTGTATCCTGAGAAATCGTCCATTAGGGAGAGCATCTCATGACCTACTGTAGCATCTACCAATGCGTCGATGCTTGGCAAGGGGAAATCATCCTTTGGACTCGCTTTGTTTAGGTCTCGAAAGTCTGTGCATATGCGAATCCTCCCATCGGGCTTCTTGACGGGAACCATGTTGGAAAACCATGGCGGATAATCCACGCAGATGACAAATTGTGCATCCAATAGATTTTGCAATTCGTCTTTGACCATCAAGGCCACTGTTGGGTGCATCTTTCTTAGTTTTTGCTTTACAGGCTTGATTTTCGGATCAAGCGTTAAGTTGTGCATGACTAGCTATGGGTCTAGTCCTGGCATATCTTTGTACGACCATGCAAAAACTTCCTTCTTCTCTTTGAGAAGGGCAATATATTCGGCTTGCTCTTCGGGGGAAAGGCTTACCCCCAGCTTGAGAATCTATGGATTCATTGGATCTGTGCCGATGTCTACGTTAGTCATCTCTTCGACTGACATGTGAGATCCGTCCTCCAACTGATGTGGAGTTGGGATTAAATGAATATCATCAGCTGAGTTAAGATCTGCGTTTGGAACCTCGGGTCCCTCTTCAGCTTGAAAGATATCCTGAGTTGTTTTTTGGGTAAAATGAAGCATTTCACCAAAAGGCCGATGACTACGATGGTGACAATGGTGAATTGACGCGATCCCAGTCGATGGCATCCATGTCTAGATGCAATGACCGTGATGGATCGGTCGAATTGTGGATGGGTGCGGTCAAATCAATGGAGATCGTGTGGATGGAATGAATTTGGTCTCTAGAACCGTGGGTGTGATGACTTGATTCTTTTAGATGTTCCCTATACTCTGGATCTGGCTCTATGGGAACAGGCACGAATGGATCCTCTCTAGGTGCAAATTCATCTCTATGTGTGAAAAGGAAGGCGGGGTCTTTCCTTGGCACTGCTGTCATGATGGGATCTCGAGGTGGACGATGCTCATCTTAAATTTGGAGCCATAGGCCTAACACTTGGTCCCACCTCGCTGGGTCTACGTGCCATTCATGTCCTAACCATATATCCATTTGTCCCATTAGATCTTCATGAGTTAGAGCGCGGTGATGTCGTCGCGCATGTCTGAGATAGTCCATTTCAGTTTCGTCTTCTGAATCGCTTTCATAGATCCAAAATTGTTTATCCTCTTCAGCATCTGTTGCTTGCGATGTTGAGGAATCTTCCTGTTCCAATGAATTAATCTGGTCCCATTGCGGTTGTTCCACTCTTAGTGGAGGGACCTGATTCTTTTGAGACTGTGTTATTTCGTCTGGAACCTCTAAGGGGAACAGCTTTAGAAAAATGTCTGGAAGCCATTGTTGTTCTCTTTGAGGATTGCTCTCTGAACTTTCACCTCTCTCTAGCAAAGGAGAGGGATTATTGCTATTTCCAGGGGTGTTTTTAGACCATGGGAGATAATCCCCCTAATGTGTATTCTCGTGTTTGGATTGGCGTACGGGTCTTGTGCCAATCCCCCCTTGTTGCCTATTTCTAGGCCTTGCATATTTTCAACCAAGATGTCTAATGACAGGGGATGGTTGAACCCTACCCCTGACTTGTCATATGGCATCTGATATCTTGGTTGGCAAAGGATCCGCATCCCTTGCTCATATCTGCCTAGCCCATACCCATGCCAATTGCATTGTTCGAGATATTTTAGGGCAAATTTTGGGTTCGACAGATAATTGATGTTTTCGACAAAAGGCTCTTCATATGTTTTCTTTTGTTCTCATGGTTCAGAACCATGATCAAGGCCCCCATACACAAAATTTGTCTGGTTGGGAGGGTAGCCTAGTGGAACAATTGTCCCTATGGGAAGGCGAGGTCTTCCCATGTCCTGCACTGACTCCAATGTGGGAGTTTCCACAATGTTTTGCACTAAGTACTCCCCCAGGCCCGTACTGGCCATCTCAACAGTGATTATTGATGATTGGGTAGGAGGAAACGGTAGTCCTTCCTGAGTCCTTTCTATGTTTGGTTGTTCAGGAGTCTTGGTTTGTGTTGTGTTGGGTGTTTCCTCTGTTGATATCATTGAAATCGTGGGCAACCCCTCTTCTAGAGGCTTAACCTCTTTCATGATTTGCTTTCCCTTGTCCTTCTATTGGGCCGTGGTAGGTGGCGTTGATGATGAAGGAGTAGGTGATGAAGTCTCACCTGGCTGGGATTTTGCCTTGTTGGCCACCAGTGGTGCTTGCGGTATTGGACCCTGTTTGGATGGATTTAATTGAAAATCCAAATGCGTTGAAGGGAGGGTCGATTGAGGTATGAATTGTACCGCATTGCAATACTTGAAGGGCTCTAAGTCCATTGGGACTACATGTATTTGCCCTTCATAGGCATACTTTAAGCACTGGTGTGCGATCGAGGGGACACACTTCATGTCCCTGATCCAAGGCCGCCCTAGCAGTATATTATAAGCCATTTCGCCTTCCAGCACATGGCACAGTGTGGGTATTGACTTTTGTCCTACCTGGATAGGTAGAACAACCGTGCCGACTGTTGAGCAAATTGCATCATTAAAAGCTCACAGTGTGTATGTGGAAGCGGTGATGTGAGAGGCTGGCAGTTTTAAATGTTTTAACACTGCAGTGGTTATTATGTTACTGGACGAGCCAGTATCTATCAGCACTCTCTTGTACGGAATCCCGTTGACCCGTGCGATAACGTGCAGGGGTGGATCCGGCATGTCATTTGATATCGTTTTGACCTCGTCTTCTCTGAATGTGATGACAGGCTTCGTACATTGTTTCACATGTCCCACGAAGGCATTGAAAGAATTTGCTTCGTGGGGTTGTACTTCAATGGCTTTTAAAATGTCCATAAGAGATTCTCTATGGGGAGCTGATTGTTGAATAAGCTCGTAGATGGACAGCCTAGCCGACGTGGTCCGCAAACTTTGCGTGAGTTTGGTTCGTATCGTGACCTCAGGTCTAGGCGGAGGTAACTGCGTTGGGCGTTGTTGAGGCTGCGATGTCGACAGAACTTCCCTCGCAGCTACCTCGGGGGCAACTGCTGGGCATTTTTTGTTCTTTGTTACAATGCTAATCATTCCCACAAATCCTTGCACGGGAAGATCTTGTCGCACCTCATTAATCTGGAGTGGTTTTGTCTGTGCCTCGTGGGCAGGCAAGGGGTCCTTGAATACCCCCATTTGTTGGTTGTTTGGTGCGATGGGGTTGTCCACGACCAATGTTCTATTATCGATCAAATCCTGGACTAGTTCTTTGAATTTCTAGCACCCATTTAGGTCATGTCCTCTGCGCCTATGGAATCTACAATACAATTCCTCCCTATACCCCCTAGGCTTGGGAATGTTAGGGTCAAAAATTTGGATCTCTGGCAGAGTAACTAAATTTGCCGCTGACAAGCAGTTAAATAAGGAGTCCCTAGACTCCGCGTATGGGGTGAATTGTCGCCTAGGGTGACGCTGCTGATACTTCTCCTGTCTTCTGTTATCTCTTTCGTAGGCAGGAGGCACTGCCTGGTAGTTAGCCTTTTGAGGCTGCGTTTCTTGCACAGGCGTGGGAACATTTATCGTAACTTGGTTGACTGCAGCGTGTTGTGGTTGTGTTGTCCTAGTTTTAGTGGTTTTATTCCACTCTTTCTTCTTAGGCTTGGCAATTGCGTCTTTGCCTA
Source organism: Wollemia nobilis (assembly GCA_028583015.1). Classification (NCBI taxonomy): domain Eukaryota; kingdom Viridiplantae; phylum Streptophyta; class Pinopsida; order Araucariales; family Araucariaceae; genus Wollemia; species Wollemia nobilis. Next base: position 35,719,370 of record JAQPPZ010015824.1, on the reverse strand, counting down.
TCTTAATCTCTTCTATGACTCTGGCTTGCGCCAAAGCTTCTTCTAAGCTGTCGTATTGTCGCAGTAACAATAGACCAAAGATTGATTTTAAGCAACTTTTTGTGAACATTTGCGTGAGGTCCGACATGGGAGGACGGTAGGGTAACTTAGAAAGCAAAGCTCTCCATCGGTTCCCGTACGCTGCCATTGTTTCCTCCTCAAATTTTTTAAGGCTAGCAAGATAACTAAGTGATGCCTTCGTCCTTGTGTTGAAGGCAAAACGTTCAAGAAACGCATCTACTAGCTGATCTAAGCTGCTTATGCTGTGTTTGGGCAGTTGTGTGAACCAATTCGAGGCAGGGCCTCGTGAATGTGGTTATGAATGTTCTAAGCAATAATGCGTCATTATCTTGGATGCCGAAGCATTGGCTTAGAAATCGTGTAACGTGTTCCTGTGCGTCCTCTTCACCTTTAAAAACTGTCAATTAAGGCAACTTGAAGTGTTCGGGGTAAAGAGGTGTAGGCACTGAGGGATGCACCGGATTATTGCGGAGTAGACGTAATGTGGGTTTTTGATGCCTAGTATATTTTGTCTCCATAGACTCCAAACGCTCCAATAACGCTTGGTATGCATCGGAAGATTTTATTTCTTCCTCTCTTGTTCGCTCTTATTGCAAGTTACGGTAAACTGGAGGCCTATGGAGGGGTGGCCGAATGGCATCCTTCCCCGCCTTGATGGGGAGTTTCAACATATTCCTCTTCCGGTTCATACTCCTCGTAAAATTCTTGAGGAGTCTCTCGGGCGAAACCTATGACCCCGATCAAGCTCTTGCTCGAAGGTACCCATCATTGTTTTGGGGAGTTGCCTCCCTCTCGAATCTATAAGGTCTTGGAGGCAGAGCTTGACGAGGTCGTGGAGACCTGTTCTGCACCAACGGATTATGCCTCTCATACTGTTCAGCTCTTTGGATGCGAGGGGTTGGCCCCCTCTCAGGTATTTCATAACATAACTCATCCACTTCGCGTTGCATACGTTCTTTATCCAAGCGGTATTGATACTCTATCTCTTGCTGACTTTGTTTAAGCCGCATGATTTGGGCTTGATGGGCGGTATATCTGGCAATAGCTAGGTCAATTTGATCTACACTATTTTGTTCAGAAGGTTCAAATGTTCCTCCTATGGGTTTATCTCAGTTTTGATGCTCTAAAATCTCAAGGGGTCGCTTCCCTCTGTCGAGGTAGGCGGTATGTGCTCGAGGTTCTGGCCTCAAGGGGTGATCATGATATCCTACTGGTGTGGAAATGCAAGGTTCCCACGTTGTTTGTTGCCCTCGATGAATGCGATGGCTTTCCTCATACTCCCTTTCACGGGTGTAAATGGGTTGGGCAGAGTTAGGTCGCCCTATGTAAGGAGCTCTGTGCTCCGGATTTGGTCTCTCTATTCTGATGATAGGTAAAGAAGGGACGCCATATCCACGTTGCCCCTCCAAATGGATGGTGTGCCTGTTTAGCACTTCATCGCGCGGTGGCCACTCATGCCTAACTTCAAGAGGTGATTCTCTATTTATGTCAAGGTCTACATGTAAGGCATCTTCCCGAAAGGGGTTACTTTGAATAGGCATACCCCATTGAGGATTCTGAATTGGATTCTTTTATAGGTTAGACCTATAAGGCGGTATGACCAAATCCTCAGGACTGAAGTGAAGGCGACTTGTGCCTGCTTTTTGTGTACCTTTTGGAGCTTCTGCCCTTGATTGGGCTTGACTGCGGGTGTACACCATTGCGGTGCTTCTATGCTATTTAAATAAGTTTTTATCTTGTTTACGATTCTTTTTTTTTTTGTCTACACTAAGCAGAATTAAGCACACACATTCACAAAATCGTGATTATCTCTTTTAAGGATTAAATGGTGTGTCCTAAACTGGTTTAGTGCATTTTGATGTTTTGTTTTGTTTTTGTAGGTTTTGAAGATCGTTTAAATGCATTATGACGGCTCATATAACTCCCAAAACGGTAGCCCCTTCAATATACCAACCAGGCCAATATACCAACCTCTCTATATACCCGCCCTTACGAGAGGGAGACTATAGGTACGTGAGAGCAGAAGGTACATGGTACATAGGCGATACGGAAGGGGGATTGTCCTGTTAATGGCACCTACCATAGAATACTTATCCTCGTGCGCATGGGAATCACCCCAGTGACACTCGGTCTGTCTTCGTCAGGATTTACGCCTAAAAACAGTTGACAATCGAGAAATGGATGCAAATCAAGCCAAGGTGGTGATGAAATCCACCAATGGTCTTGATCAAGGGCTGGGGTCTTATGACCAGCTCCTTGGTTTAAAATTGTTTCGTGATGTGTGTGGGATTCGTTTTATTCAACAAAAATGAAACAAGCATACATGACTTTTCTTATGCAATGCAGGGACAAGATGAAAACAATCAAAGGAACGAAACAGAAACAAAAAATATAACGAGAGATCATGAAAATCCCTACCTCTTCTCTCGCCTGCTCTCGTTGTCTCCGAATTTCTACTCGGAAATCTGCAGGCAGAATTCGTCCCTCCTGGGAGATGAATTGCGGAACGAATTCGTCCCTCCCAGAGATGAATTTGAATTCGTCCCAGGGTCAGACGAATTGCAGAAAAGAATTCGTCCCTGTCAGAGACGAATAGTAGTCTGCAACAAAAAAAAAAAAAATGTACCTGTCAAGCACAAACACAAAACTTTGATCAGTTTCTATGATTTTAAAAACCAGGTAACAGAGTCCCATTGTGATCGCCACTGAAAGCACGAGATTCCGGGCAAAGGAAACACTAATTATGCAATGTAAGACTAAATGTAACGCTTTAACCTTTTGCACCAAAACAAAGGAAAGAGACAATTTAAAAAAGAGAGAAAAGATGTAAAGAAATCACAACCCTCTTTATTCAAATATCTTATCCTCGGTTACATAGACGTCTCCTCCCTTTTTAGGGGCTAGGAGCGTTAAATTTGTCTTTGTTACAACGTGTGACTTAGTCTTCCTCCTTCCGCGTGCCCACGATTGCAATGGGCGGGCCAAGATGATGTCGTCGCTGATGTCGATGAGTTCTTAACCTCCGCTGTTTCTCTTACGAACAAAGAAACAACCAAGATGTCAGTAGCATCTGCCGCAAATGAAAAGTGTTTGTTCTCTAAAACTAACGAAATATGCATGTAAACATTTGCTTGAAACAGTGAATACAGTGAGTCCAAATGGCTTCAAAACTTGACAGAAGATAGGAAAAGTTACCAGAATGCCACTGCCACTGAGACAGTTGGCCAATCTACCTTTAACTAGAATTTTTCCCTGGGCAGGACGAATTCTGACTGTAATTCATCCCTGGGTGGGACGAATTCTTCTGTGTTGAGGAAACCGATCTGCTGCTGCTCCAATGTCGGATCCCGAGACCTGCAAAACGCCTACAAATAGGGGGGTTATGTAATTGGGTCCATTTTGGGACGACCCAGATGGTCGGATTCTCCCAATTTGGCCTCCACCCTCGGGAATTTGACCTCGACACCTGCAAGTCAGCGAAACAACAAAGCGACACAAAACATACTAGAATCTGACCAAAAGTTACAAAATTGCAGCTATGGGTTAATCAAACCTAATAACACAAAATGTAACCTAAAAAAGTAATCTAAAATGCTCTAAAACATAAAATAGGACTTGGGAAGTGCGGGGGTGCCCAAGTGGGCCTCCCACCATTGGCACTTGATTTTGGAGCCAATCCACTAGGGATGGGCCCAAAACCTCTTAGGATTGGGGGGTCGGCGAATTGGTTGGTTCAGGTGTCCATATGTTGGATTTGGGTCAGGTTCGAGCTTCCAAAGGCCACCCAACAACCTCCCTTGCAAAAGAGATTGGTGGATGTGGGAAGGGGAACCAAAAGGGATGCAAGTGGGTCTTCAACTCGGTAGCACTTCGTTGCTTTAAAACTCCTTCAACCTGTCTATATTGGGTGAGAAAAGTCCCACCTTTTATAGACCCATGGGGTCTCTTTTGGGAGGGAAGCACAAATGCCATGTGTTTGTCATTGGCGCCATGTGGCAGTCTTGTCTTCCCATGAGGGAGGGGAGTCCTCCGTTGACTTGGGCTTTGATAAATGCCTTTTGTGACGATCTTCTAACGGCCCCTCTCGTCCACCTACACACGCGTGCAAGGCAGGAGTCATTAATCGATCGTTCGGGCTGCCACTTGGCGCCATTTGTCTTTTTGCCCGGTAAGCTTAGAATTTGTCCCACCCAGAGACGGATTTAGAATTCGTCCTAGGGTGGGACAGATTCTATTTTGAATTCGTCCCTGGGTGAGACGAATACTGGGCAAAGTGTCTAAGTGTGCCAAATTGCTTCTTGACCTCACAAAATTGCTATGAAAGTGGTTAAGACCATTGTTTGACCTCTGAGGGCTGCCCTGGGGGCTATGTTTGTCAAAGCGATCAGTGTTTGCAGTCACATAATCGGATTGGCACTGTTTTGGTGTCTACATGCCCAATCTCAGAAATGGGATTTCTTGGGAGCCACCCCCGAGGGTTGATTTAAGCTAAATTTTGATGGTGTAGCTAAGGAGAACCCAAGAAGAGCTGAAGCTGGAGGAATAATCAGGGATCATCAAGGAAATATGGTCAAGGCCTTCGTTGAACCATTGGGAATCAAAACTAATAACGAAGTAGAAGCTAGAGCTCTTTAGAGAGGGTTGCAAGTAGCCCAAGCAACTCAAGGTAACTTGATGATTGAAGGTGATTCGATGAACATCATCAACTTGTTAACCAATGGCAAAAAACCTCCATGGAGAATCGAGGGAGTCATCCATGAAGTGAGGATCTTTTTTGTGGTAAGACATAATAGGAGGGCTCGTCACGTATACCATGAGGCCAATAGGTCGGTTGATAAATTAGCCAACATAGGTGTTAATATTGGTAGTTTGGTGACATGGATACAAGGTGTGCCACATGAAGTGGAAAACATTATTAGTCATAAAAAGAAACCTACTCGTTAAGGAGAAAGATGAATGGGTGTTCTTTCCCCATGGAGCTGGTAATAACTATGGGGTTTCCCTCTAAATCATACCAAATTGAAAATAAAGGTAACAGGGTGTAAGCCTTGGAGGATTCCGATAGAGAATAGGAAATGGGCAAGCAGCAGGTTTCACAAGTGCAAAGTTCCAAACTTCAATTTCTTGTCAATGTAAGTAATGTTTACAGTTATGTTTAGGTATGGGTGTGCTTTGTTAGTAAGGTGTTGTAGGGGATTCAACACAAGTTCTGGTAAGAAAGTTTCAAGGATGACTAAGATTTACAATCTCAACAGAAGGTTGGATATTGTAATAGGTTTTGGGTTAACCTGCAAAACCCGGTAATTAATGAATACTTTTATTTACCAAAAAAAAAATTATAAAAATTATTTAAAGTTGTTATATGAGAGTTTTATAATTTCAAATTTTAGGTAAATCAGATTTCGAGGCTTTACATTTTATATTTTCAGCATTCTAGTTTATTTTTAGATTTTATTTTTATTTTTCTAACCCTTCTTTTTTGTAGATTATTTTAAAAAATCGATGATTAAAATAAAATTAATAAAAATAAATAAAATGCCAAAAATAAATACCTGGTGTGAAGAATGAGCATCAATATTTCATTCAAAATAATTTTAATCTCATTTTGAAGTCATTTTAAAATTATAAAAATTATTTAAAGTTGTTATATGAGAGTTTTATAATTTTAGATTTTACATAATTTTATATTTCGAAGGTAAATCAGATTTCAAGGCTTTGCATGTTTATATTTTTAGCATTCTTGTCCATTTCAAAATTTTGTTTTTGTTTTTCTAACCCTTATATTTTGCAAATTATTTTAAAATTGTGATGATTAAAATAAAAATTAAAATGTCAATAATAAATACATGGGTGTAAAGAATGAGCTTCAATAATTCATTCCAAACAATTTTAATCCCATTTCGAAGCCATTTCGAAATTATAAAAATTATTTAAAGTTGTTATATGAAAGATTTATAATTTTAGATTTTACATAATTTCGTATTTTAAAGGTAAATCAGATTTCAAGGCTTTGCATGTTTATATTTTCAGCATTCTGGTCTATTTCCAAATTTTATTTTTATTTTTATAACTCTTCTATTTTGCAAATCATTTTAAAACTTCAATGATTTAAAAAAAAAATGACAAAAATAAATACATGGGTGTGAAAAATGAGCTTCAATATTTCATTCAAAAAAATTTCGATCCCATTTTGAAGCCACATCAAATTTATAAAAATTATTTAAAGATGTTATTTGAGAGTTTTATAATTTTGAATTTTATATAATTTTCTATTTTGAAGGTAAATCAGATTTCAAGGCATTGCATGTTTATGTTTTCAGTATTCTGATCCTTTTTTAGATTTTATTTTTATTTTTCTAACCCTTCTCTTTTATAGATTATTTACTTTGGTGATTAAAATAAAAATTAAAAAAATTAAAATACCAAAAATAAATGCATGAGTGTGAAGAATGAGCTTCAATATTTCATTCGAAACAATTTTGATCTCATTCTGAAGCCATTTTGAATTTTTAAAAATTATTTAAAGTTGTTATATGAGATTTTTATAATTTCATATTTTACACCATCAAAGTCACCCAAGAGTTGCACCCGATCCTTCCTACACACATGGGTATACTTTGGTGATTAAAAAAAAATTAAAATGTTAAAAATAAACACATGGGTATAAAGAATGAGCTTCAATATTTCATTTGAAATAATTTCAATCTCATTTCGAAGCCATTTTGAATTTATAAAAAATATTTAAAGTTGTTATTATATGAGAGTTTTATAATTTTGGATTTTACATAATTTCACTTTTCGAAGGTAAATCAAATGGTAAGAAAGTTTCAAGGATGACTAGGATCTACAATCTCAGCAGAAGGATGGATATTGTAATAGGTTTTGGGTTAACTTGCAAAACCTGGTATTTAATGAAGACTTTTATTTACAAAAAAAAAAAAAATTAATACTTTGCATGTTTACATTTTCAACATTCTAGTCCATTTTTAGATTTTATTTTTATTTTTTCTAACCCTTCTCTTTTGTTAATTATTTTAAAACTTCGACCATTAAAAAATAAATAAATAAATAAAATGTCAAAAATAAATGCATGGGTGTGAAGAATGAGCATCAATATTTCATTCAAAACAATTTTGATCATATTTTGAAGCCATTTCGAATTTATAAAAATTATTTAAAGTTGTTATATGAGAGTTTTATAATTTTGAATTTTACATAATTTTGCATTTCAAAGGCAAATTAGATTTCAAGGCTTTGCATGTTTATATTTTCAACATTCTGATGTATTTCCAGATTTTGTTTTTATTTTTCTAACCCTTCTCTTTTGTAGATTATTTTAAAACTTCGACGATTTAAATAAAAATAAAAATGCGAAAAATAAATACATGGGTGTGAATAATGAGCTTCAATATTTCATTCAAAATAATTTCAATCTCATTCGAAAGCTATTTCAAATTTACAAAAAATATTTAAAATTGTAGTTATGTGAGAGTTTTATAATTTTAAATTTTATATAATTTTGCATTTCGAAGGTAAATCAGATTTTAAGGCTTTGCATGTTTATATTTTCATAATTCTATTTCATTTCCATTTTTTATTTTTATTTTTCTAACCCCTCTTTTGGAGATTATTTTAAAACTTTGGTAATTAAAATAAAAATTAAAATGCCAAAAAACATGGGTGTAAAGAATGAGCTTCAATATTTCATTCAAAATAATTTTGATCACATTTCGAAGTCATTTCAAATTTATAAAAATTATTTAAAGTTGTAAGGCTTCGAAATGAGATTAAAATTATTTTAAATGAAATATTGAAGCTCATTTTTCACACCCATGTATTTAGTTTTAGTATTTTAATTTTTTATTTTTATTTTGATCGCCAAAGTTTTAAAATAATCTACAAAAGAGAAGGGTTAGAAAAAAAAAATATATATGGAAATGGACGATAATACTAAAAATATAAACATGCAAAGCCTTGAAATCTGATTTACTTTCAAATACGAAATTATGTAAAATCTAAAATTATAAAACTCTCATATAACAAATTTAAATAATTTTTATAAATTCAAAATGGCTTCGGATTAGGATTGAAATTATTTTGAATGAAATATTGAAGCTCATTCTTCACACCCATGTATTTATTTTTGAAATTTTAATTTTTTATTTTCAATGTTTTAAAATACTATTCAAAAGAGGGATTAGAAATCTCGCTCATTCATTTTCCTTATAAAATTTGAATTTTGTAGGAATGGAGCAAAGCGGGAGCGGAGGCAGGTGCAATTTCTGCAAACATGATTCTCATTCTGCTGGAGGTGGGAAACAGGGTTTCCAAACCCCTGGAAGTTGTGAGGCTCAAGGAGGGAACAAGCAAGGTTCTCAAACAGCGAGGAAGAGCAGGTGGACGAGTGACAAGGACACTGAGGGTTTTAAAAAATTAGAGGGACACGAACCCCCTGATATTATTTTTGATAAGAAGGCCCACATCAAGAATTCTGAGGGCAATAAGTCTTTTGCACAGGCCCTTAAATGTGGCAATAGGGTTTCCTTACATTCCTTACCACCTCTCACTCCCAATGGGCAGAAGGTATCCGTGCCTGAAAGCGTAATGGCAGACTTTATATCGATGGAAAATTTTTCTCTGGTAGGCAAATTCATAGGGGGCAGGCCGGATATTGAAACGATTCGACGATGGGCATCTTTGAAGTGGAAGACTTCCGGACACATGGAGATTATTGCATTATCAAGGGGGTTTTTGTGGTATGCCTTAACAATAGTGAAGATGCTAGTCGTATTTTAACGAGAGGACCTTGGTTCTTGGGCCGAAGAAGTCTTTTTCTTAGGATATGGGATGAGGATTTTGACCCAGAAAAGCAGAGCATAAACTTTGCCCCCATTTGGGTCCGTCTCCCAAATCTCCCGTTTCATTGGTGGCATGAGTATTTTCTTTAGGGTATTGCCAAGACCATAGGGGATTTGGTGGCCATTGACAATCCAACCCTTGCACGCACCAGAATGACGCATGCTAGGATTTGTGTAAATGCAAACCTAGAATCTGAGCTTCCTACTCATGTGGAGTTAGAATATGGAAATAAAACAAGATTACAGGTCATCGAATATGAAAATAGACCGGCATTTTGCTCTGACTATAATATTCAAGGCCATCTCAAAGGATAATGTTCTTTTTTGAGAAGCCAACAAACCCTTCCTAGGAATAATGATTCCAAGCGGCAGTCTTTCAGAAATAATGGCAAATACACAGGGATGTACAGGGTTAAAGATCCAAATGTTGAAAAGGCAAAGGCCTCTGGTTTGGGGCAAATGGAGAATGAGGCTGAGCTTCACATGGACAATGGTAAGGACAAGCAAATTGCTACATCACAAACCGACCAACAAAAGGTATGCTCTCCTTTCGAAAATCTAAATAAATTTAACATTTTGGCTGAAAACCAAATAATTACGAGAGGAAAATCAGAATGAAGGGTCTAATGTTGAGGATATAATTCTTGGTCTCCCCGCTTACCTTGACTCCCCAACCAAATCTGGACCTTCCAATCCTCCTCCCGTTGGTCATAAAGAATGCCCTAATGATGAGTCTTTTTACGCCCCGTAAAGAGAAAAAGTGCTTTCAGAGTTAATCAACCCTTCCAAGCGACATTTTTCACCTTTTTCTTTGTCCCAATCCAGAGAAGGGGTTTCCAGCACTGTTATCCAACAGGTTACCCAAACCAAATTTAGCCCGAAACAGACTAGAAGCTCAATGAAGTCCCCCTTGATTGACTGTGGAGGTGAGAAAAAAAAGGGAAGAAAGTCAAATGCCCAGCAATGGAAAGAAGAGGTCCAAGATGAGATAGCTAATGGAATTCAAACTACTCTGTTTCCATCAATTGGAAATCTTCCCTTTGAAGAGAACAAAATTCTTAAGCCCCCTCAAGTCCAAGGCAAGGGAAGAGGAAAAAACTTTAAAAGTTCCAAATGAAGATCATATCCTGGAATGTAAGGGGGCTCAATGGCCTTCCTAAACAGCGGTTAGTCAAATATTTAAGAAGAGATTTTGATCCCACTATTCTTATTTTGCAAGAAACTAAAGTCGATGAAGTTTTGTCCGGAAAAATTGCCCTCAATATCCTGGAAAAAGGGAGAAGCAATTTTTTGCAAAGCCAATGGAACTTCAGGTGGTCTTCTTTGTATCTGGAATCTAGGGAAGGTGGAAGGCAAGGTTATTCAATTAGGGGAAAGGGTAATGAGCATTATTTTTAAGGATAAGGTTAGTGACCTTTCTTGGATATTAACAAATGTGTACGCCCCTAATTCTATATCTGGGAGAGCTGATCTATGGAATTTACTTAGTCATTTCAAGGAAGCTTTTCAAGATATCCCATGGATAGTGGCAGGGGACTTTAATACCCCTCTTTACCCCTCTGATAAAAAAGGGGGAGTAGGAATTCCAGCAAGAAGTATGGAGGACTTTCAAGATTTCATCAACAACAACAATTTATTGGATGTCAAATTAAAAAATTCTAAATTTACTTGGAGCAATAGGAGGTCTGGAAATCAACTTATAATGGAAAATCTTGATAGGTTTTTTTTGTCACAGGAAGCAATACAATCGTTTAGGGATGCAAATCTGTTTTCCTTGCCTCGCATTGGGTCTGATCACAACTCGATTTTACTTGAAATTGAAGAGACTCCAAAATTCAAAAGGCCTTTTAGGTTTGAATCTATGTGGATGCACCACCCTGATCTCAGAGACAGAATTTCTCAGTGGTGGCAGCATTCTTGTCAGGGCATGCCTTCATTCAGATTAGCACAGAAACTTAAAGCGGTGAAAGAAAATCTAAGGATCTGGAATAAAAAAAATTTTGGAAACATTTTTGAAAACAAGAAAGTCATCTCTGAAAGGTTATCAACCGTTGAGAAAAAACTTGAAGAGGGATTGCCAGACCCTTCCCTACAGGCAGATGAAAAGAAAGCCCTTGTTGAGTACCATAATGTTTTAGCTCGCGAGGAGACTTTTTGGCGGCAAAAGTCTAGAGCTACCCGGCTAAAAGAAGGTGATGCCAACACAAGATTTTTTCATGCATCTACCTTAAGGAACGAAGCCACAATAGAATTAAAGAACTTGTTAGAGATGATGGATCATCCCTTTCTAGTCCTAATGAGATCAGAAATGAAGCGGTTTCCTATTTTCGGAATCTTTTAGGAAAGAACATTTCAGTTCTGCCTTAGCTTCAGAATCAATGCTTTACCATATTCCTCATTTAATTTTTGATGACTTGAATGGGGAGTTAATTAAGACTTTCACAGATGAAGAAATCAAAGAGGCCCTCTTCTCAATGAACCCTGATAAAGCTCCAGGTCCAGACGGGTTTTCACCTCGTTTTTTTTAAGCTTTTTGGGATATTGTAGGTTTTGATGTATGTGCTACTATCAAGGAATTTCAGTCCACAAAGCATATTCCGAGAAGTTTTAACTCCACTTTTATTGCTTTAATCCCAAAGATTCCTACTCCTAGATCTATGATGGACTTTAGACCTATTAGCCTTTGTAATGTTGTTTATAAAATTTTGACCAAGGCGATTGCAAATAGAATGAGGAAGATCCTTCCTATGTTTATTGATGTTTGTCAAGGCAGTTCAGTCCCTGGAAGGTCCATCCTTGATGGTGTCATAACAGTTCATGAAGCCCTCCATTCGGTAGTCCAGACTAAAAACCTGCTTTTGCTCTCAAGTTGGATATGAACAAGGCTTATGACCGCATAAACTGGAGTTTTGTTTCTGCCATTCTTCAAAAATTTGGTTTTCATCATGAATGGATCAAGCTTTTGGAAGGATGTTTTATGAAACCTTAGTTTTCAGTCCTTGTTAATGGTGCTCCTGCTGGATACTTTCAAAGTAAAAGGGGCCTAAGGCAAGGTGACCCTATCTCTTCCATGTTGTTTATCATTGTGGTGAAGCCCTTGGGAGGACAATCAAAGCTGCCTGTAATATTGGTCTTATTTCAGGAATTAAAGCATCATCACAAACACAGGCAATTACACATGAACAGTTTGTGGATGATACTTTGTTGTTAACTCTTGCATCAGTTTTTGAGGCTAAGGTCATAAAACATATTCTAGAGCTATATGAGGATGCTGTGGGGCAAAAGGTAAATTTTTCAAAGAGTAAAATTTATTTCTTTAACACTCCCATTTAGAGGCAGATTAAGATTGCTAGGATTCTTGGATGCTTAGTGTCTACTCTTCCATCCACATACTTAGGCCTTCCTTTATTTACAGGCAGAGCTACTGATTCCATGTGGACTAATGTAATTGAAAGAATTCAGAGGAAGCTTGCTGGATGGAAAGGGAATTTGTTATCTCAAGCTGGCAAGGCAGTTCTCACCAGGTTTTCCATTCAAAGCATCCTTGTCTACTTTCTCTCTATTTTTAAAGCTCCTACAAGTGTCTACACTAAAATTGAACGAGATCCAGAAGAGGTTCCTATGGACTGGTTCTGAATCTAAGCAGCACTTTAACTTGGTGTCCTGGGATAGGGTTTGCAAACCAAGGGAGTTTGGAGGTATTGGGCTAAGGAGAATACAACATTTAAACATGGCCCTCCTGGCCAAACAAGCATGGCGTCTTCTGACAAATGCAAATGCAGAATGGATTACTATAATCAGAAGAAAGTATTTGCAAGAAACTGAATTTTTAAGTTATTCCTTTCCTCCCAGGGGATCAACTTTTTGGAAATCAATCCTTCAAACTAAAAACTTGCTAAGCAAAGGGCTACGTTGGAAACCGGGAAATGGAAGAAACATTGATTTTTGGGACCACAAATGGTTAAAGGACTATCCCCTCTCTGCAGACCCCATCCTTTCAACCCTTAGAACTTGGACAATTGAAGTTTTTGGTACCAAAGTTGCAGATTTTATTACTTTGTCAAACAATAGAAGGGTTTGGAAGCCAATAATGAACAATGATCTACCAGGGGCATCAATAATTCTGGAGAATGAATTAAGACAGTCTTTACTCCCTTCTGGCATTCTTGAGGACCAGCTTATCTGGGAAGCTTCAGACAATGGGGAATTTCCTGTCAAGACTGCTTATCTGATGCTTATTGATAATGATGAACCTACTTTCCCTCATTTGGAAGTTTGGCCCAAAAGCATTGTTCCAAAGGTTGGGTTTTTTGCATGGCTGGCCATCCAAAATAAGATCCTCACCATGGATAACTTAATAAAAAGAGGTGTGACTATTGTTAATAGGTGTTATCTTTGTATGTCTGAGTGGGAGTCTGTTGATCATTTGTTTTTGTATTGTAATTTTTCTGTCTCAATATTGTTAGGTCTATTACAAGTGTTTCATATTTATTGGGTCCATCCTCAGTCCATCTTTGACTTATTTGTCCAGTGGCCTTCTCCCTTTTTGAATAGGCATCTTAGGTATATGTGGAAGATCTGCCTTCATCACTACTTGTGGCAGATATGGTTGGAAAGGAATCGTCGGGCCTTCTTGGATAAGGTTTCTCAGTCATCCTCTGTCTCGTCAAAAATTTTAGTATATGCTAATGAGAATGCTTGTTTAGTGCCCGCAGCATCTAGACCTCCAAATCCTTTTGAAGCTTCATTAGGCCGGTCATTAAACTTACCTCTTACTCGATGGCCTCAATCATCCTCAAGTCTGTCCTAGAACCATGATCTCATGGACCCCACCCCCCCTAGGGTGGATTAAGTTAAATTTTGATGGGGCATCTAGGGGCAACCCGGTGAAGTCGGAGTGGTGGCTTACTTAGAGACCACAAGGGTGAGGTGCTTGTAGCTTTTGTTGAACATCTTGGAGCTCAAACTAACAATGTGGCTGAAGCGAGGGTAGTTTGGAGGAGCCTCAAGGTGGCAAAGAATTATCCAGGGAAACTGTTGGTGGAAGGTGATTCTCTTATTATTATAAATCTTCTAAAGAACACTAAGAGAGCTCCTTGGAGATTTGATGACTACATCCACGAAGCAAGGGCTCTAATTCATGATCGACTTGAGGCCATAATTTTGCATACCTTTCGGGAAGCAAACATGGCAGCTGATAGGCTGGCAAATGAAGGCATTGTAGCAACAAATTTGATCACGTGGACTGAAAATCTTCCTCATGCAGTCTCAATGGTGATAGATAATGAAAAATTTTAGATTGGAAGGCTCAAAGTGGATTTTGTCTTTGTTAGTTCTATTTTGCGTCTTTCTTTTCTGATGGCCATAATATTAGGCTTCCATAGTTTAGTTTGGCTGTATTCTGTTGGAAGAGTAGGTCTTGGCCCTTTTTGTTGTCAGTTTAAAATTTCAGGGCTTGGCCTTTGTCCAGTTGGTCAGTGGACCCTATTTTGTAAAATGGTTTTGGGTCAACCAGTTAAAACCCGGTGTTAATCATAAATATTCTCTTACTTACCAAAAAAAAAAAAAGAGGGATTAGAAAAATAAAAATAAAATATGAAAATGAACCAGAATTATGAAAATATAAACATGCAACCATAGCCAACTTAGTTGAATCAGTCCATTAACTCCTTACTCACCCCTAAAACTCCCACCAAAGATGGGATCAAGTGATGCAAAGATTGAAGATTAAATCTTCTAAGGGCAACCAACTTAAAGGGAATGTGAGTATTAGTAATATGGATAGGACTAGAAATTGGCAACCTCCTCCTAAGGATTTTGGAAAATTCAATACTGATGGAGCCTCTAGAGGGAACCTTGGAAAAGCCAATGTGGGAGGAATTTTTAGACTTTTAGATGGCTCCCTGGTTTTTACTTTTGCTAAGAATTTGGGTATTCTTTTCAATAACCTTGCTGAGGGGTATGGTATCTTTAGAGGCCTTTATGAGGCTACTAAGGTTGGATGGGAAAATGTGTTAGTTGAGTCTGACTCTCAACTTATGATTAATCTCTTGAAGACTCCTAAGAATCATAAGGTGGATTGGAGAATAAAAAGAATTATTGAGAAGATTCAATTAATCTAGATGGAATTTTTAAAAGTTGATTACAATCATGTGGTCAGAGATCAAAATAAGAGTGCTGATGCTTTAGCTAATTGGACTTTGGACAAAGGTGATCTTACTTGTTATGGCCACCCTCCTATATGGTGGGATTTTCAAATTAGGGAAGCTCTTCTTTCTATCATTTTTTTTTATGGCTCTAGTTCTAAAGGTGCCTAGTTTTTTCTTGTTTTTTTTTTTGCTTCTCTTTAATTCATTTAGTTTTTTTTAGTTCCCTAACTCATTCTATTCTTTATTTTGTTTCCTCTGTTGATTCTTGCCTTAATAGTATTTTGGTCTACATAGGTCATTGTTATGTTTATTTTTTTTTTCTTTTTTTTTCTTTTTTTTTTTTGTTTAGTTTTTAAATGTGGGTGGGTTCTTTTGGTTTGTTTTGTTTTTGTGTTCTCTATGTTGTTTTTTGTTGTTCATGTGTTTTTATTGTTTTATGTTTTTTTTATATTTTTTGTTATTGTTTTTGTGTTTTTTTCGTTCTTATTCTTGGGTTTCTCTTTGTTTGTGTTATTTCGTGTTTTTATGTGTGAGTGTTTTCTATGTTTTATGTTTTTATTTATTGTTTGTTGTTGGTTGTTTTTTATTTTTATTTTTATTTTTTAGGTTTTGGTTTTGTTTATTTTTCATTTTTTTTTTGTTATGTCTTTGTAGTGTTCTGTTATTTTTGTCTTGTTTATGTTTTGTTATGTGGTTCTTGTGTTTTTCTATGTGGTTTGTGTTTTGATTTCTTTTATCTTATTATGCATGTTTGGTTGTGCTTTTTTTTTTGACACACTCAAGGAGCATCTTTTTATTTTATTTTATTATTTTTATTGTTATTTATTTATTTTTAAATTGGTTTTGTGTGTTTTTTTGCTCCTTGAGTATGTCAAAGGTGGTAGGCCATGTCCGAGTCCTGGATGTTTTTAGTGGAATGGATACCCCTGCCTCATTGGGTCTTACCCGAAAGTGACATCCCTTTTGGGATGTTTTTCACAAATATATATATATATATATATAAACATGCAAAGCCTTGAAATCTAATTTACCTTCGAAATATGAAATTATTGCAAGTCTAAAATTATAATTTTTATAAATTCAAAATGGCTTTGGTCCTTTGGAATGGGATTAAAATTATTTTGAATGAAATATTGAAACTCATTATTCACACCCATGTATTTATTTTTGGTATTTTAATTTTTTTTAATTTAAATCATCGAAGTTTTAAAATAATCTGCAAAAGAGAAGGGTTAGAAAAATAAAAAATAAAAATTTGAAAATAGATTAGAATGTTTAAAATATAAGTATGCAAAGCCTTGAAATCTGATTTACCTTTGAAATGTGAAATTATATAAAATCCAAAATTATAAAACTCTCATATAACAACTTTAAATAATTTTTATAAATTCGAAATGGCTTCGAAATGGGATCGAAATTATTTCAAATGAAATATTGAATCTCATTCTAATGAACTATTGAAGCTCATTCTGATGAAATATTGAAGCTTATTCTTCACATCCATGTATTTATTTTTGGTATTTTAATTTTATTTTTAAATTTTATTTTTAATCGTCGAAGTTTTAAAATAATCTACAAAAGAGAGGTTAGAAAAATAAAAATAAAATATGGAAATGGATCAAAATGCTAAAAATATAAACATGCAAAGCCTTGAAATCTGATTTACCTTTGAAATATGAAATTATGTAAAATTTGAAATTATAAAACTCTCATAAAACAACAACTTTAAATAATTTTTATAAATTCGAAATGGCTTTAGAATGGGATTGAAATTGTTTTAAATGAAATATTGAATCTCATTTCTCACACCCATGTATTTATTTTTGGCATTTTAATTTTTTATTTTTATTTTAATTGCCAAAGTTTTAAAATAATCTTCAAAAGGGAAGGATTAGAAAAATAAAAACATACAAAGGCTTGAAATATATATATAATATATATATATATATATATATATATATATAAAGTGAAAAACCTCTTACAAGGCTATCTTGGTCTGAGAGACCACGGCTAGGGGATTCTACACCGTCAAAGTCATTCGAGAGTTGTGCCCGACCCTACCCACACCAACATTATCATTTGGATTTTGGTACTCAATTCAACTTTTTGGTAGGGTACAGATTCAAACCTAAGACCTCCCTTGTAGGATTTCCCTCTCCTCTTTAACTCACCTATAACACCTGGGTGCCTTGAAATCTGATTTGCTTTCGAAATGTGAAATTATGTAAAATTTAAAATTATAAAACTCGTATATAACAACTTTAAATAATTTTTATAAATTTGAAATGGCTTCGGAATGAAATCAAAATTATTTCTAATGAAATATTGAAGCTCATTCTTCACACCCATGCATTTATTTTTGGCATTTTTTTTTTTTTCATTTTTATTTTAATTGTCAAAGTTTTAAAATAATATGCAAAAAAGAAGGGTTAGAAAAATAAAATAAAATCTTGAATTGGATCAGAATGTTGAAAATATAAACATGCAAAGCCTTGAAATGTGATTTACCTTTGAAATGCAAAATTATGTAAAATCCAAAATTATAAAACTATCATATAACAACTTTAAATAATTTTTATAATTTTGAAATGGCTTTGGAATGGGATCAAAATTGTTTTGAATGAAATTTTGAAGTTCATTCTTCACATCCAAATATTTATTTTTGGTATTTTAATTTTTTTTTAATCGTTGAAGTTTTAAAATAATTTGCAAAAGAGAAGGGTTAGAAAAATAAAAACAAAATCTTGAAATGAACTAGAATGCTGAAAATATAAACTTGCAAAGCCTTGAAATCTGATTTACCTTCAAAATGTGAAATTATGTAAAATCTAAAATTATAAAACTCTCATATAACAAATTTAAATAATTTTTATAAATTTTAAATTGCTTCGGAATGAGATTGAAATTATTTCAAATGAAAGACTGAAGCTCATTCTTCACACCCATATATTTATTTTTGGCATTTTAATTTTTATTTTAATCATCGAAGTTTTAAAATTATTAGTAAAAAAGAAGAGTTAGAAAAAGAAAAATAATATCTGGAAATGGACCAAAATGTTGAAAATATAAATATGCAAAGCCTTGAAATCTGATTTACCTTCAAAATGCAAAATTATGTAAAATTTGAAATTATAAAACTCTCATATAACAACTTTAAATAATTTTTATAAATTTGAAATAGCTTCGGAATGGGATCAAAATTGTTTCAAATGAAATATTGAAGTTTATTCTTCACACAATGCATTTACTTTTAGCATTTTAATTTTTATTTTAATCATCAAAGTTTTAAAATAATCTACAAAAGAGAAGGGTTAGTAAAAGAAAAATAAAATCTAAAAATGAACCAAACTACTAAAAATATAAACATACAAAGCCTTGAAGTCTGATTTGCCTTTGAAATACAAAATTATGTAAAATTCAAACTTAAACTCTTATATAACAACTTTAAATAATTTTTATAAATTCAAAATGGTTTCAGAATGGGATCGAAATTGTTTCGAATTAAATATTGAAGCTTATTCTTCACACCCATGTATTTATTTTTGGCATTTAATTTTTTTTTAATTTATTTATTTTAATCAATGAAATTTTAAAATAATTTGTAAAAGAAATGTGTTAGAAAAATAAAAATAAAATCTGAAAATGGACCAAAATGCTGAAAATATAAACATACAAACCTTGAAATCCGATTTGCCTTCAAAATAAGAAATTATGTAAAATTTGAAATTATAAAACTCTCATATAACAACTTTAAATATTTTTTATAATTTTAAAATGAGATCGAAATTGTTTCGAATCAAATATTGAAACTCATTCTTCACACCCATGTATTTGTTTTTTGCATTTTAATTTTTCTTATTTTTATTTTAATCGTCGAAGTTTTAAAATAATATGCAAAATAGAAGGGTTAGAAAAATAAAAATAAAATTTGAAAATTTACCAGAAATACTGAAAATATAAACATGCAAAGCCTTGAATATATATATATATATATATATATATATATATATATATATATATATATATATATATATATATATATATATATAAAGCAAAAAATTCCTTGTTAGGTCGCCTTGGTTTGAGAAACCATGACCAGGGGGTTCTACACCATCAAAGTCACCCGGGAGTCACGCTCAACCTTGCCCGCACCAACATTATCAATTTAATTTTAGGTACCCAATTCAACTTTTTGGTAGGGTGGAGATTCAAACTTGGGACCTCCCTTGGAGGATTGCCCTATCCTCTTGAACTCACCTACAACACCTGGGTTCCTTGGAATCTGATTTACCTTCGAAATGCAAAATTATGTAAAATTCAAAATAATATAACTCTCTTATAACAACTTTAAATAATTGTTATACATTCGAAATGGCTTCGGAATGGGATCGAAATTGTATCAGATAAAAAATTGAAGCTCATTCTTCACACCAATGTATTTATTTTTGACATTTTAATTTTTATTTTAATCAACGAAGTTTTAAAATAATCTACAAAAGAGAAGGGTTAGAAAAATAAAAATAAAATCTAGAAATTGATCAGAATGCTAAAAATATAAACATGGAAAGCCTTGAAATCTGATTTGCCTTTGAAATGCGAAAATTATGTAAAATCTAAAATTCTAAAACTTTTATATAACATCAACTTTAAATATTTTTAATAAATTTGAAATGACTTCGAAATGGGATCCAAAATATTTTGAATGGAAGATAAAAGCTCATTATTCACACCCATGCATTTATTTTTGGTTTTTTTTTTAATCGCTTAAGTATTAAAATAATATTCAAAAGAGAAGGGTTAAAAAAATAAAATAAAATCTGGAAATGGACCAGAATGCTTAAAATATAAACATGCAAATCCTTGAAATCTGATTTGTCTTTGAAATGCGAAATTACGTAAAATCCAAAATTATAAAACTCTCATATAACAACTTTAAAAAAAAAATTATAAACTTAAAATGGCTTTGAAATGGGATCGAAATTATTTTGAGTGAAATATTGAAGCTCATTCTAATGAAAGACTGAAGCTCATTCTTCACACCCACGTATTTATTTTTGGTATTTTAATTTTTTTTAATTTTTATTTTAATTGTCGAAGTTTTAAATAATCTGTAAAAGATATTCGTTAGAAAAATAAAAATATAATCTAAAAATGAATCAGAATGCTAAAATATAAACATATAAAGCTTTCAAATCTGATTTGCCTTCGAAATACAAAATTATGTAAAATCTAAAATTATAAAACTCTTATATAACAACTTTAAATAATTTTTATAAATTCAAAATTGCTTCGAAATAGGGTTGAAATTGTTTCAAATGAAATATTGAACCTCATTCTTCACACCCATGTATTTATTTTTGGCATTTTATTATTATTTTTTTATTTTAATCACTAAAGTTTTTAAATAATCTGCAAAAGAGAAGAATTAGAAAAATAAAAATAAAATCTAAAAATGGACCAAAATGTTGAAAATATAAACATGCAAAGCCTTGAAATCTGATTTACCTTTGAAATGCAAAATTATGAAAAAATCAAAATTATAAAACTCTCATATAACAACAACTTTAAATAAACTTTATCAATTTGAAATCACTTCGAAATGGGATACAAATTATTTTGAATGAAATATTGAAGCTCATTCTTCACACAATGCATTTATTTTTGGCATTTTATTTTTATTTTTTATTTTAATCATCGAAGTTTTAAAATAATCTAAAAAAAAAAGGTTAGAAAAAGAAAAATAAAATCTAGAAATGGACTAGAATGTTCAAATATAAACATACAAAGCCTTGAAATCTGATTTACCTTCGCAATGTGAAATTATGTAAAATATGAAATTATGTAAAATATGAAATTATAAAACTCCCCTATAACAACTTTAAATAATTTTTATAATTTTGAAATGGTTTCGGAATGGGATCAAAATTATTTCGAATGAAATATTGAAGCTCATTTTCACACCCAAGTATTTATTTATTTTATTTTATTTTAATCGTCGAAGTTTTAAAATAATCTACAAAAGAAAAGGGTTAGAAAAATAAAAACAAAATTTGAAAATGTACTAGAATGCTGAATATATATATATATATATATATATATAACCCCTTATGAGGCCGCCTTGGTCTGAGAGACCATGACCAAGGGGTTCTACACTATCAAAATCATCGAGAGTCGCGTCCGGCCCTACCCACACCAACATTTATCAATTGAATTTTGGGTACCCAATTCAACTTTTTGGTAGGGTGGAGATTCGAACTTGGGACCTCCCTTGGACTTGGAGGATTGCCCCCTCTTCTTCAACTCACCTACAACACCTGGGTGCCTTGAAATCTGATTTGCCTTCGAAACGTGAAATTGTGTAAAATTTAAAATTATAAAACTCTCATATACCAACTTTAAATAATTTTTATATATTCGAAATAGCTTTGGAATGGGATCGAAATTGTATCGAATAAAATATTGAAGCTCATTCTTCACACCCATGTATTTATATTTGGCATTTTAATTTTTATTTTAATTGTCGAATTTTTAAAATTATCTGCGAAAGAGAATGGTTAAAAAAATAAAAATAAAATCTAGAAATTGATCAAAATGCTGAAAATATAAACATGCAAAGCCTTGAAATCTGGTTTGCCTTCGAAATGTGAAATTATGTAAAATCTAAAATTATAAAACTCTTATATAACATCAACTTTAAATATTTTTTATAAATTCGAAATTACTTCGGAATGGAATCAAAATTATTTCGAATGAAATATTGAAGCTCATTCTTCACACCCATGCATTTATTTTTGGCATTTTTTTATTTTAATCATCAAAGTTTTAAAATAATCTACAAAAGAGAAGGGTTAGAAAAAGAAAAATAAAATCTAGAAATGGACCATAATGTTGAAAATATAAACATGCAAAGCCTTGAATTCTGATTTACCTTCGAAATGCGAAATTACGTAAAATCCAAAATTATAAAACTCTCATATAACAACTTTAAATAATTTTTATAAATTCAAAATGGCTTCAGAATGAGATCAAAATTATTTCGAATGAAATATTGAAGCTCATTCTAATGAAATATTGAAGCTTATTTTTCACACCCATATATTTATTTTTGGTATTTTATTTTTTTTTATTTTTATTTTAATCGTCGAAGTTTTAAAATAATCTACAAAAGAGATTGATTACAAAAATAAAAATATAATCTGGAAATTGATCAGAATAACAACTCAAATGAAAGACTGAAGCTCATCACCACACTTGTATACCCACAAGGTGCTACCTTGGCTATGACCATTATCATTTTTCTAATAATGATCTTTGTCACACTTGGCTTACTACAAGGTCCCCTTTTCCCTACTCATAAAGGAGTTGAGTTAGGTTACAATTTCCTCCAAAATTGTATTTCCAAATGGGGTATTTTCTTCATCTCGATTATTTATCAACAATTATTATCATCCCTTGATAATATCAATGTCATACTACTTTGTGTAATGTACCATTCATAAAATATCACCATCCACTAATAATATCAATGTTCACATTCACTCCATGATAGTGTCATTCCAAAATTATCACCATCCATTGATAATAGCAATGGTTACACTTACTCCATGTAAGGAACCATCCCTAAACTCTTGTAAATTGGGTATTCACTAAACAATTTTTTCTTTACCAATATAGTAAATCCATCTATCTTGGAAATTAATTAGGGTTCCATGATTCTTTAACTAGTTAATTCCCTAGATGATGTCAAAAGAATGTGGCGATTCTACATATAAATTCCAAATGGTAGAGTCATTGGGTAGGGTGATCTTGGCTATAGGAAAATATTGATCCATGAAGTAGGCTTGTCCATACCCTTACTCAACTTTACACCCTTATGCCAAAGATCTTGATCTTTTTAGCATATCCTTGACTACACTACTAGAAATATAAATATTTGTAGCTCCACAATCTATCAAAAACTTCTTTGATAAAAAAAAGTTACCTTTCAAGAGCAATGGTGTGGCTTGCTCGTCCAAGTTTTGATTTCCTATGGTTGCGTAGATCTCGTTGTTTCAAGTAATGCTTTCAAGTAATACTTTGCATATCTAGTTTCCTATTTTCAATAATAACTTTCAATATTTAAACATGATACCAGAGTGAATGTAGATTTTGCATGCATTCTAGTCTTTTCATTGATATGGTTCATATTATCCTCTTTTGGATAGTTATTTGACTAACCCAAATTATTTAGAAGTTATAGAACATTCATTTTTTTCGATCTATTATCTTTGTGCTCCACTCACTTGTTTTCATCAGAATAGATCTATTTTTTTTTTTCCTCTGAGTAATGCTTGTGCTTGTGGAGAACTTAAATACTAGTAGTGTGTTAGACCTGCAGTCATTTTTCTATCCATAATCTACTGGTAGAGGAAAACTCATGATGGTAAAGATCAAGGAGTGCTTCTTTTTGCTCTGTTGGTCCATTTTTTTATATAACACTATCATTTGATGTCTTTTACCGACAACCTGGAGGTTCATGTGTAGGCCCCCAATGATGCTCTTGATTTGCAATAGTCCCCTGATGACTTTTTCAATTTTCATCTTTGGAAGGCAGTTTTTAAAAACAATGTTCATCATCTATCTAGACATGGAGTTGGCCAGCATTCTTGATTTGTGCCCTGTGAAGGTCTTTCCTCTTTTTTGAATAGCATTCATAGCCTATCAAGGTACGAAAGGGAAGGCACCCTATTTTACTAATTTTTTCATCTATCTAGACACAACTTTGACTAGCACTCTTAATTTGCACCCTGCGAAGGTGCTTCCTATTTTGAATAGTGTTTGTAGCCTATCAAGTCATAAAATGGAAGGTGCTCTCTTTTTTACTAGGTGTGAGTGTATCTCCTATCGTAGAGATGTGATAGTGCACCTCAGTCTTTGAAATCCTTGGATTCAAGAGAGATAGAGTGTTTGCTGCCATGTATTTTGGAAAGCATTACGAGTCCTTCTTGCACAGTGCACCCAAGGTATATATGCTCATTTAATTTTTTTTCTTTTATGTCATTAGTGAAAGCTTTTCTCGAAGACGATAGCACCTCGTGCATACGTATCTTCCCATCATATTGATCTATTGAGCAACGGTGATTCAAGGAAGAAGATTGCCTTGGAGCAAAGGTCATTCAAAGGAGAAGCCCACCTATTTTTTTTGTTTTCGCAAAGCTAGTCGTGGATGCACGAAAGCAAAATAGGTCAGCCTGCACTTATGAAATACATGGTCCTCAGAAGGCGTGGAAACATTGATGTTAATACTACAGTCAAAGCTTAAAGTTGAAGCTTATTTTTTTTTATGTCGTGGAAGGCCCTTGTTTGATGGTGTAGTCATGTTGGAGGACCGATGTTGACCAAGGTGGAAGCTTCATCTAAAGCTTAGATTTTCTTTGTAAGACTGGATATATTTAGAATGATTTACTGATATATTCCAGCACAGATTGTTTATTATTTTTATCATATTCTATTTTAAAGCCTCTCTCACTTTTATATGTTGTATGCTTATCAAATAAAGGCTTTCTATAGTGATAAGATTTCTTATAAACATCAATAATTTTTTTGTGGGGGGGATTAGGTGCTATTTTTTTTGCACCTCATTTCTGCTTTGATTCTAAGGGGGCCTCTTTGCATACTGGTTCTTCTCCTACTGCTTAAGAGTTTATTTTGCTTTGCATTATGAAACCTCTACATAAAATTGATCCACTCACTCCCCACAACTACCATACCTAGAAACCAATATTATTAAATCTCATAGCTCAAAAAGGTCTCACATATCTATTAGAAGAAAAGCATCCTAAATTTGAAAAATAATATGAAATTTTTGTTCATAAAGGAAAAATGTATGAGGAAATGGGCATTATAAGTATACATGTATGTGAAAGCTTATGGTTTCACATATTTGATTGTAAAACTCCATTTGATAGTTGGGAAAAGTTAAAAAAACTATTTGGTAAGGAAGATAAAATAAGATCAATGGAGCTTGAAGCATAATTAATAGTAGTATCACCTGAAGACTTCAGCACAATTGTGGATTTTCTCATAAAATTTAAGGAAATTCTCACTCAACTAAAATGCAGTGGCAAAAATAAAACAAAATAAGAGTGCATCTATCTTATTCTAGCCAAATTAAATGGAGCATTTCAGATATTTGCATCAACCTTTTTGTCTACAATGGATGCCCTTGGTACAAGTTTTAAAATGCCTACACTAGAAGATTTTTGTGATAGACTCACTAGAGAAGAAATTAAACTCTTAAAATAGAGTCCTCACCCTCATCCTCAAAGGCTTTTATGGCCTCAAATTCCAACAAATAAAAAAACAAGAAAAAATATAAATCCACTTTAACATGTACTCATTGCAAAAAATATGGTCATATAGTAAACATATGTTGGAAAAGGTTACAACAATTAGAAACAACAATGATCATTAAAATAACATTAAAAAGCAAATTGGAAAGGCATTAAATTTAAAGGAAAATCAATAAAGACTTCATAAAATTATTGGGTTCTAGATTCAGGGGCTATTCATCATATGACTTCCTCACATAAGTCATTTGAATCTATTACATCAAACTCCCCTTGTAGTATTGAAATTGGTTATTTTTCTTTCATTCCAGTCAAGGGAAAAGGTAACATACTCTTAGATGGTTATCATATAAATGATGTTCTTTATGTTCCAAATATTTCTACAAACCTCCTTTCTATCTATCAAATATGTACATTTGGTAAAGGAAAAACAATCCAGTTTTCACCTAAAGGAGTTGAAATAAAAGAATTACAAGAACCATATTCACTTATAGCTAAAGGGGAAATTGACCATAGAGAAATACTATTTTATTTTAAAGGATTTGAGGATTCTAATACATCATCATGCTTTGTTGCTCATGGGGATCTTGAAAGCAAACTTTGGCATGAAAGGTTTGGTCATCTCAGTTATTGCTACTTGAAAGAGTTGAGTACTAATGATATGGTACTTGGGTTACCAAAGATCTCCTCTATTGATGGTGTATGCCCTGGTTGTGCTCTAGGAAAACAACACCAAGATCCTTTTTTCCAAGTAGTTCCAAAACATCCTCTCTTTTGGAACTAATCCATAGTGATTTAATGGTATTTCCTCATTCCTCTTTTAAAGGAGCCAAGTAAATCTTATTGATGATTTCTCTCATCATACTTAGGTATACTTTCTCAAATACAAAAGTGATGTCCTCTCTCACTTCAAAAAATTTAAAACCTTAGTTGAAAATCAAGCATCTTGCAAAATCAAAAAGCTAAGGATAGAAAATGGGGGGGAGTACTTTAGTAATGAATTTTCTTAGTTCCTTTCAATTCATGGGATTATTCATCAACATAAAGTAAAAGTATATCATTAAAAGAAATTTCTAATTGTATGATTCACTCAAGGGATCTTTCACCAAGTTTTTAGGCTGAAGCAATCAACTGTGCCAACTTCATTCAAAATCGCACTCCCCACAAGGCTCGTAGCCATATGACTCCAGAAGAAGCCTAGTATGGCTCCAAACCTAATATCTCCTTCTTCCAAATATTTGGAAGTACTACTTGGGCCCACATTCCAAAGAAAAAGAGGAAAGCCTTAGACAAGAAAAGCAAACAACTTATTTTTGTTGGCTATTGTGAGGATATCAAACCCTATAGGTTACTTGATCCTGCTACTCATGAATTATTTTTTCACATAAATGTTCAATTTGAAGAGAGCCACCCAAGTAATGATTCTCATTCACCTTCCACAATACATGTGAACTCCACTTAATCTTCCTCAATTCTTGAAGCATTATTTAATGACGAAAAACTCAATTAAGAGTCCTCACAAAATAAGCTCACAAATGAAGAGTCCTCTCAAAATGAACTCATAAATGAAGATTCTTCACAACATAAGCTCATTTACAATGATCCAGAATCTCCTATATTTGCTACTCCAACAATACCAAAATGGGCTCACACAACTGTAAGTGAAGCAACACCTTACATTCAAGATCTTCCATCTTCTAGACATGCTCACTCTTTGGGTACAAGTCTTGTTTGTTAATCAATTTCAAATGATCCTCAATTATTCTTGCATGCTAATGGGATAAAATAATGGGATAATGTCATGGAAGAAGAATATTCTTACTATATAAAACATCAAACTTGGGATCTAATACCTCTTCCTAAAGGAAGAAAATTGGTTCGTTGTAAATGGTTTTACCAAACCAAATATGCAGCAGATGAAACCATTGACAAATACAAAGCTCGACTGGTAGCTAAAGTTTTTTCACAAATTGAAGGTATTGATTACTCAGAAACCTTTGCCCTTGTTGCAAAGATGGATTTTGTTAGGCTTGTACTAGAAATTATTGCCTCTTAAAATTGGCCTATATTTTAGATGGATGTAAAAACTGCTCTCTTGAATGGTGACTTAAAAGAGGAGATATATATTGAGAAACCTACTGGATTTATTCAAGACTCTTCTCTAGTTTGCAGGCTAAGAAAGTTTCTCTATGGTGTTAAAAAAGTTCCTCGAGCTTGGTATGAGAATATGGATTCTTTCCTTCTCACCATCAGATTTTCTCACTATGATTCTAATGCTACAATCTATATTTGGAGGGAACAAAATGACATCACCATTCTTGTCCTCTATGTTGATAATCTACTTCTCACTGGTAGTTCCACTTCCCACATTTAGACTATAAAACACTCCCTTTTTGAGAAATTCGAGATGGTTGATCTAGGTTTGGCTCATTACTTCCTTGGATTTCATATCACTCAAATAGATTCAAGGATTTCATTATATCAGTAGAAGTATACACTAGATCTTCTTCAACGGTTTCATATGGATGATTGTAAGCCTTCTCCAACACCTTTTTAGTCAGGAGTCACTTTAACTTCTTCTTGCACTTTACCTCTATGTGATATTACTCTGTAGAGATAGCTCGTAGGGAGTCTATTGTACCTGACTCATACTCGCCCTAACATTTCATGTGTTGTTGGCTTAATATCTCAGTTTTTTCAAACCCCTCATTTCAGCCATTGGCAGGCATCAAAGCGATTCGCAATCTATAAGGTACTACAATGGACCAAAATGTTGAAAATATAAACATGCAAAGCCTTGAAATCTGATTTACCTTCGAAATGTGAAATTATGTAAAATCTGAAATTATAAAACTCTCATATAACAACTTTAAATAATTTTTATAAATTCGAAATGGCTTCGGAATGGGATCAAAATTGTTTTGAATGAAATATTGAAGCTCATTTTAATGAAATATTAAAGCTCATTCTTCACACCCATGTATTTATTTTTGGTCTTTAATTTTAATTTTAATTTTTATTTCAATCATCGAAGTTTTAAAATAATATGCAAAAGAGATAGGGTAGAAAAATTAAATTATAATCTTAAAATGGATCAGAATGCTGAAAATATAAGCATGCAAAGCCTTGAAATCTGATTTTCCTTCGAAATATGAAATTATGTAAAATCCAAAATTATAAAACTCTCATTTAACAACTTTAAATAATCATAATGGGGGCGGAGGTCCAAGGTTCAAAACTCGGGCCTCGTCGGACTGAACGCTTGTCCCTTTCCTGGTGCTTTCAGCGACATAAAAGGTTTAAAATGATTATGGCATGGTGGTTATAGGGGCGGACTGTGCGAAGATCTATGTGGCGGCTTCTAGGGCGGACAGCACAAAATACTATGGCGGCCATAAAAGCTGGACAGCCTGCCCATATTCATGGTGGCTACCGATTCCACCATGTAAATTCAAAAAAAAAAAAAACAACTTTAAATAATTTTTATAAATTTAAAATGGTTTCAAAATGAGATTGAAATTGTTTCAAATGAAATATTGAAGCTCATTCTTCACACCCATGTATTTATTTTTGGCATTTTAATTATTTTTATTTTTATTTTAATCGTCGAAGTTTTAAAATAATCTACAAAAGAGAAAGGTTAGAAAAATAAAAATAAAATTTAGAAATAGACCAGAACGCTAAAAATATAAACATGTAAAGCCTTGAAATCTGATTTACCTTGAAAATGCAAAATTATGTAAAATCCAAAATTATAAAACTCTCATATAACAACAACTTTAAATAATTTTTATAAATTCAAAATGGCTTCGGAATGGGATCGAAATTGTTTTGAATGAAATATTGAAGCTCATTCTTCACACCCATGTATTTATTTTTGGCATTTTATTTTATTTTAATTACCGAAGTTTTAAAAAAATCTGCAAAAGAGAAGGGTTAGAAAAATAAAAACAAAATCTAAAAATGGACTAGAATGTTGAAAATATAAATATGCAAAGCCTTGAAATCTGATTTACCTTCGAAACACGAAAATATGTAAAGTCCGAAATTATAAAACTCTCATATAACAACTTTAAATAATTTTTATAAATTCGAAATGACTTCGGAATGGGATCGAAATTGTTTCGAATGAAATATTGAAGCTCATTCTTCACACCCATGTATTTATTTTTTGTATTTTATTTTTATTTTTTTAATCGTCGAAGTCTTAAAATAATCTATAAAGGAGAAGGTTTAGAAAAATAAAAATAAAATCTTGAAATGGACCAGAATGCTTAAAATATAAACATGCAAAGCCTTGAAATTTGATTTGAAGAAAATATCGTATGATCAGTCTCCTTAGATCACCTATTTTGGATACAACTATCATATCCTTAAAGCATAAAAAGTCATCTTTGATGTTGAAATCCTTATTCTTTTTAGGATTTCCTTCTACCTTGTTCCAAATTTCACTACAATACTCATCCTAAGATTGCATTTTCTTGACTTAGTCCATTAAGTTAATGTGACTACAAATCAAATCAACTATAATATTTTTTCAAGGTCTTAAACCTGAGCAGGTTTATCATATTCAAATATGAGGATATGTTCCTAGGATGGATTTATGTACCTTTAATTTCTTACAATCCTAATACTTGGGTACATATTTTAACAATTTAGAGAGAGGATCCCATACTCCTCTCAAGAAATAGTTTTCTCATCTATTATTTTCACTAAGTATGATCA
Source organism: Wollemia nobilis (assembly GCA_028583015.1). Taxonomy (NCBI): domain Eukaryota; kingdom Viridiplantae; phylum Streptophyta; class Pinopsida; order Araucariales; family Araucariaceae; genus Wollemia; species Wollemia nobilis. The sequence goes on along the minus strand of JAQPPZ010015824.1, from coordinate 35,689,250 downwards.
AACCTTCACTAAGAATAGAGTTTCCAAATTTATTCCTTTCTATTAAGTATGACCAAAACTAAACTAAGAATATATTCTCCATCTATTCCTTCTCATTAAGTATGATCAACTTAACCAAGAATAGATTTTCCCATCTATTCTTTATCCTTAAACAAAGAGAACCATTTAATGTTTTTAGTACCACTAGATGTATTTATCCCTACTCCAAGCTACACTGCTTAGGACTTTCCCAAAGCCTACTTGCTTTTTGGAATCATCTTGCTTATGGTTACAATGACCATTAAAATCTCTTCTCATATTATGATCCTAAAAAATGATCTACTCATGAATATAAAAAAAATTATATTACATTAGAGAAGTCTATCTTCAAAACCAACTATATCTTGAACAAAACCATTCTATTGAAGTTTCATTACTTGATTATTCTTGCCATTTTTGAAATCACTCCACCATTCAATAGTTGCATCATGCACATGAAGGGTAACCCTTACTATTTGGGTTACTAAAGAATAATTCATCAAAGAAAAGATACATTTCCAAATCATACAGCCCTATCTTGGCTAATTTTACCAATTTATTTGGATACTCTAATATTCTTCAAGTCTTTGGCTAGCTAGTCTATCAACATTTGGGCTTTACCTTCATGATATTCTATAGCAAGATCCTCTTCCTATATATGCTCAAAATTTTAGTTTAGTGAACTTGGATAATAATAGTTTCCAACAATTGCCTATACAGGTTCATTTGTTCCCTCTATTATTCAATTTATTCTTGTAGTAATTAAACTACAATGATGAGGTTTTCTACCTTTTTATTGATATTCCCCAAACTTTTCCTTCAAGGTTTAGCTTCAAATTCATCTTGCCTAGCTAACCTTGGATTTTTTAGAGGATCTTCTTCTTCTTTCAACTTAGGTGTCATTTCACCATGCCATAAAAAGGAGTTGGATAAGTTATATTTTCTTCTAATTATACTTCCAATGGTTAGTTACATCTTCCCATGAACTAACTTTAATCATTAATGGTCATCACCACACTTGTATCCCCACAAGGTGTTACCTTGGCTATGACCATTAATATTTTTCTAATAATGATCTTTGTCACACTTGGCTTACTGCAAGGTCCCCTTCTCCCTAATCATAAAGGAGTTGAGTTAGGTTACAATTTCCTCCAAAATTGTATTTCCAAATGGGGTTAGTTTCTTCATCCCCATGATTTATCAACAATATTATCATCCCTTGATAATATCAATATCACACTACTTTGTGTAATGTACCATTCCTAAAATATCACCATCCACTAATAATATCAATGGTCACATTCATTCCATGTTAGATGTCATTCCAAAATTATCATCATCCATTGATAATAGCAATGGTTACACTTACTCCATGTAAGGAACCATCCCTAAACTCTTGTAAATTGGGTATTCACTAAACAATTTTTCCTTTACCATTATGGTAAATCCATCTATATTGGAAATTAATTAGGGTTCCATGAGTCTTTAACTATTCCATTCCCTATATGATGTCAAATGCATGTGGCGAAACTACATATAAATTCCAAATGGTAGAGTCATTGGGTAGGGTGATCTTGGCTATAGTAAAACATTGATCCATGAAGTAGGTCTGTCCATACCCTTACTCAACTTTACATCCTTATGCCAAAAATATTGATCTTTTTGGCATATCCTTGACTATACTACTAGAAATAAAACTATTTGTAGCTCCACAATCTATCAAAAACTTCTTTGATAAAAAATATTTTACCTTTCAAGAGCAATGGTGTGGCTTGCCCGTACAAGTTTTGATTTCCTATGGTTGCGTAGATCTCATGGTTCGATCCTTCTATCCTCTTAATTGATCCTACCAAAATTAGATATAAAATTGCATAATGTGGACCCCCACACTCATAGCAACCACCCTTGGGACCTAGGTGTCTTTTTTGAATCTATTTCCTAGTTGATTTTTCTTGTGATGGTTCTGGCTACCTCTAAGTTTGAGGATTATTGTTATTTATTGGTTGGAATTTCTTCTTGGAAGTCATCTAATTTCCTTTGTTATTTCTTTCAAACTTTGAGTTACCTCTACTTTCCTTGTTCTGATTATGTTCCCATTTCATAAGGCCCACACTTTTTCTCTTTTTTAGGGACTATTGATCTTCCCCTAACAAGTTTGTAAAATTAAAGTAGGTATTATTTGATTGCTTGTGTTGATTCATTTGTTCCCTTTGTTGGTTTATTAGTCCCTTCTACTATTCTATTTGTTCTTGTAATAAATATATAACAACAATGATATTCTCCACATCTTTATTTAAATTCCTTGAACTTTCTCCTATGGGTCTAACTTCAGCACTATATTGCCCAGCTTGCCTCAAATATTGTGAAGTTCCACTTATTCCTATCCTCAACTTACGTGCCATTTTTATGTTCACAAAATATGATTTTATATACTTATAGCTAGTTCTTTATCCTTATAAACTAACTCAATTAATTATCATTCATTCAATAATGGATATGGTTATTCTTGCTCCATGCAAGATACTATTCCTAGGCATGCTTACATATTATCAATCAATTGATAATGATGACGGTCATACTTGCTTTGTGCAAGATGCCATACCAAAACAAAATCTACCTATTCTAAGAATAATTCTATGTATTACAAGCAATCCTTAGCTTATCCATGGAAGCTTCTAGTCCTATGATCATGAGCTCTGATACCAAATGTAACAACCTAGAAATTTAACTAGCTCAAGAGAGAATTTTTTTGTATACACTTGTTAGGGATCTACATATCCCCACACTACATAAGCCATTTTATGAATTTTTCTATTGAATTAATGCCTTAAGATTAAGTTTTCCATCTCATCTTCGTGATGATCTAACTTAACCTTTTTAATATATAAAAAGAGTGTGCCCATCCCTACACCATACATAAGTTTATCTATGTAGGTGCACTAAACATAATGCAAATAATATATCCATCTCATCTATATGATGAGCTAACTTTACCCTTTTAATTTATTAAAAGGATGTGCCCATCCTTGTACCATACATAAGTTCATCTATGTAGGTGCACTAAGCGTAATGCAAATAAGTTATTTGTCTCATCTCCATGATGAGCTAACTTTTTCATCAATCATTGTAATGAAAATAAGCTATCTATATCATCTCCATGATGAGCTAACTTTTCCATCAACCATTGTAATTCAAATAAGCTATATATTTCATCTCCATGATGAGCCAACTTATCCAGCATTCATTCTTGGTGATAGATGATTTATTGACTCAAAATCCAATTGTTGTCTTTGTGCATCTACCTAAGTTTAGGTCTTAGAAGAATTATTTGATACAAGGCTACTCGAATTTTCCTCCAAAAGTGATCCCATAATCCCTTAGATTACTCTATCTCTCTCTAAGCTTCTAATCCATGAACACAAACATTAATAGATGTCAATTTCGAATCATCTATGACTCGTCATAGTAAGGACTATTCAAGAATATAAAATACATATATTGTTTCCTTCTCATAACTAGATAACTTATTCCTTTATTTTGATTTAACAATTACAATTATCATGAATAACACTATTTTTAATTCAATAAAACTCTTACCAAAATCTTATCCATGATCTATGAATTACAATAAACCTCCCATTTTATTGAAGAGCAAACATAACCTCAATAACTAAATCTAGAAAGCAGTAAATGCAAGATCAAAAGATGAAGATATTTGATACACACACAACACATCATATATCCTGGGAATAAGGAAAAAACCCAACTTCAAAACATCCTCATTATTGCATAAGTTTAGTTGTCTCCAATACAATGATATAAAGGAATCCCATAATTCCTTTTTCCAAAACAACCAGTATAAATACATAAGAACCTTATAATTTTTATGTACCAAAAAATATGAATTGTTATTTTAATTCACATTACAAAATCAATGAGGGAACCCCATAATTCCCTCGAATGAATTCCACATTCATTCTTCTAAATATGATTTCTTCCTTCTAATAACAGTTAAAGGAATAACTTATTTCTAAAGGTCTATAAAGTATCCATCTACAATAAAATAACACACAACAAGAATAATAGAGAGGACCCTATAATCCTCTTGAAAAGAGTTCCATTAGCAACTTCCTAAATAATATATATGATCATATATACTTTCCAAATATATTTCAATACAAAATAAAATATAAGATCCTTTATACATTTCAAACCTAATTTATCCCAAAATGAAATATATTATCTTTTATACATCTCAAACATACTTATATCCCAAGAAGAAATATATTATCCTTTGTACATCTCAAACATAAAATGAAAGTTATTCATCATTCCATCAAATATCGAATAATACAATATTCATTCCTTCTATTAATAAAAGGCTCATACTTTCAATTAATCAAAATACCCAATAATATTTTTTTAATTAATCAAAGCCCATACTTTCAATTAATCAAAATATCCAATAATTCATTCTTTTAATCAATCAAAATTCCATTCTTTCAATTAATCAAAATACCCAATAATTCATTCTTTTAATTAATAAAAAGTCCATACTTTCAATTAATCAAAATACCCAATAATTCATTAATCAAAAGCCCATTCTTTCAATTAATAAAAATACCCAATAATTCATTAATAAAAAGCCTATACTTTCAATTAATGAAAAGACCCAATAGTTCATTCTTTTAATTATTCAAAATCCCATACTTTAAATTAATCAAAATACCCAATATTTCATTCTTTTAATTAATCAAAGCCCATACTTTCATTTAATCAAAATACCTAATAATTCATTATTTTAATTAATCAAAAGCCCATATTTTTAATTAATAAAAATACCCAATAATTCATTAATCAAAATTCCATTCTTTTACTTAAATAAAAAACCCTAAGTTTGTTTAATCAAAATTTAATAGTTGGTATGGGTTTCCACAGTCATTCGGGTTAGCACAAATTTCCACAGTAAGCCTAAACAACAACACCACCATCAATAGGTGGCTCCACGTGGGAATCACCCAGCACCTCCAATTGGTTCCAAAAGCAACCCGCATGAAGCTAACTTGACCACTCAGCATGGTCACTAACCTAAGGGAGATAACTCCATTTTGTAGAGCACTAGCACCTCCCACAAGAATAGTGTGGGATTAATGCTAAATAGGGTTTTAAATAAAAACATACATCCCAGCATGCAAAGCCACATGGAAGTCAAATATAGGGCTACAAAAATGGACAAGGTTCAAATTAAGCTACGATTCAAAGGTAGGGTGGTCAACAACCCAATCAAGTAGGGTTACAATACCGCCAAGTAGCACTTTGGGCAGCCCAACAAGTGGAGCAGTCCTGACCACCACTTGGTGGTTGAAATTTTATGGGGTCTAGTACCTATTAAGGTGCTCTCAGGCCTGCCCATCATAAAGAATTTGACCAACAATCTGTAACCTTTCTGAATAAAGACTTCCACACTGTACTCTGTATAAATGAAAGAATGCCCAGTAATATTATCTCCCTTTTATTTCCCTTCTCTCTGTGACAAAGGAGCACTAGTACTCTCAATATCATGCCATAACCTACATCCTCAAGCCTAAATTCAACTAAACCCCCAATGTGCTAATCTCGTAGAGTGATACCACAATAATAACTCGGGTTCAAGTCACACTGGATATGCTTCTCATCCTTTTCAAAGATCTCTATTGCTTTGGTCTTCGTAGTTGTTAGAATAAATCTTAAGTCCTACTAGGATATTTTGATTGGAGTTATCACTCTTGCATGAGGTAGGTAAACTCCCAGTTAATATTAGCTCAAATATATTGGGTTGTTGTAATACAACAACTCATAGTGATCAACTTTGCTATTTATACAAAGTTGATCCCATGGAATAAATCAATCAATTTTTTATCTTTTCAAGTAATGCTTTGCATATCTAGTTTCTTGTTTTTAATATTGTCTTTCAATATTTCAACATGGTACCAGAGTGAGGGTAGAGTTTGCATGCATTCTAGTATTTTTATTTATTTGGTTCATCTTATCCTCTTTTGGATAGTTCTTTGACTGGCCCAACTTATTTAGAAGTTATAGAACAGTTATTTTTTATGATCTATTATCTGTGTGCTCCACTCACTTGTTTTCATCAGAATAAATCTATTTTTAATTTTTTTTCCTCTAGTAATGCTTGTGCTTGTGGAGAACTTAAATACTAGCAGTGTCTTAAACTACAGTTATTTTTTTATCCACAATCTATTGGCAGAGGAAAACTCATGATTGTAAAGATCAAGGAGTGCTTTTTCCTCTGTTGGTTCATTTTTTATATAACATTGTCATCTGATGCCTTTGACCAGCAACCTAGAGGTTCATGTGTAGGCCCCAATGATGCTCTCGATTTGCAATAGTCCCTTGGTGGATTTTTCGATCTACGTATTGAGAAGATGGTTTTTAAAAATAGTGTTCATCGTCTATCTAGACACGGAGTTGGCCAGCATTCTTGATCTACGTCCTACGAAGGTGCTTCCTCTTTTTTTAAAAGTATTCGTAGCCTATAAAGGCATGAAAGGGAAGGAACCATTTTTTTACCAATTTTGTTATCAATCTAGACATGATGTTGGCCAACACTCTTGATTTACGCCATGTGAAGGTGCTTCCTATTTTGAATAGTATTCATAGTCTATCAAGGCATGAAATGGAAGGTGCTCTTTTTTTACTAGGTGTGAGCATATCTCATGTTGTAGATGTGTGACAGTGCACCTGTACGAACTCTGTGTAGCTATGAAAGGTGTGAGTGTGAACACGAGCAATGACCATTGATATTGAAGTTAGTTAGTGCATGTGGTAACGAAGGTGTAATAGAAGAACACAAGTTGTCTATCAGCTTCACTATCCTCGGAGCATGTTATCTTTATCAAACGGCTACTCTTCTACCTTTGTGATATCGTATCTCTCCTTGATGTGAAATTAATATTGCATGACATTCTCGTGACACGTTCTCATCCCTCAACGGCTTCCTCCATTGGTGCTTGATCTCATTTTGATTATTTTTTTCAAAATTATCATGTTCCTTCTTCTATTTTAACCTCGCCTTCTTTCCTTTTCAAAGCACCTCAGTCTCTGAAATCCTTAGCTTCGAGAGAGATAGAGTGTTGGTTGCCATGTATTTTGGAAAGCATCACGAGTCCTCTTGCACAATGCACCCAAGGTATATATGCTCATTTAATTTTTTTTCTTTTGTGTCATTAGTGAAAGCTTTACTCGAAGACGATAGCACCTTGTGCATACGTAGCTTCCCATCATCTCCATCTACTGAGCAACGATGATTCAAGGGATAATATTTCCTTGGAGTTAAGGTCATTCAAAGGAGAATCCCGCCTATTTTTTTTCGTAAAGCCTATCTTGGGTGCATGGAAGAGGAAGAGGTCAGTCTGCACTTATGAAAAATGTGGTCCTCGGAAGGCATGGAAACATTGTTGTTAATACTGTAGTAAAAGCTTAAAGTTGAAGCTTATTTTTTTGATATCGTGGAAGGCCCTTGTTGGATGGTGCAATCATGTTGGAGAGCTGAGGTTGATCAAGGCGGAAGCTTCATCTAAAGCTTATATTTTATTTGTAAGACTGGATATATTCATAATGATTTACTGATATATTCCAGCACAGATTGTGTATTATTTTTATCATACTCTATTTTAAAATCTCTCTCACTTTTATATGTTGTATTTCTATCAAATAAAGGCTTTCTACAGTGAGAATATTTCCTGTAAACATCAATATAAAAAAAAATTTGGTGGGGGATTTGGTGCTATTTTTGCTACACCTCATTGTTGCTTTGATTCTAGGGGGGTCTCTTTGCATACTGGTTCTTCTCCTAATCCTAAAGAGTTTTTTTTGCTTTGCATTATGAATCCTCTGCATACAATTGACGCACTCACTCCCCACAACTACCATACTTGGAAACCAATATTACTAAATATCATAGCTCAAAAAGGTCTCACACATCTATTAGAAGAAAAGCAGCCTAAATTTGAAAAAGAATATGAAATTTTTGTTCATAAAGGAAAAATATATGAGTAAATAGGTATTATAAGTATGCATGTAAGTTAAAGCTTATGGTTTCACATCTCTGATTGTAAAAATCCATTTGAGAGTTGGGAAAAGTTAAAAAAACTATTTGGTAAGGTGGATCAAATAAGATCAATGCAGTTTGAAGCATAATTAACAACAGTATCACCTGAAGACTTCAACACAATTGTGGATTTTCTCATAAAATTTAAGGAAATTCTCACTCAACTAAAAGGCAATGGCAAAAATAAAATATAATAATAATACATCTATCTTATTCTAGCCAAATTAAATGGAGCATTTCAGATATTTACATCAACCTTTTTTTGTCTACAATGGATGCCCTTGGAACAAGTTTTAAAATGCCTACACTAGAAAAATTTTGTGATAGACTCGCTAGAGAAGAAATGAAGCTCTCTAAAATAGAATCCTCGCCCTCATCCTCAAAAGCTTTGATGGCCTCAAATTCCAATAAATAAAAATACAAGAAAAAAAAAGATAAATCCACTTTAACATGTACTCATTGCAAAAAAGATGGTCATACAATAAACAAATGTTGGAAAAGGTTACAAAAATTAGAAGAAGCAATGAAGGATCATAAAAATGACATTAAAAAGAAAATTGGAAAGGCATTAAATGTTAAAGGGAAATCAATAAATACTTCATCAAATTATTGGGTTCTAGATTCAAGGGCTACTCATCATATGACTTCCTCACATAAGTCATTTGAATCTATTACCTCAAGCTCCACTTGCAACATTGAAATTGGTGATTCTTCATTCATTCCATTCATGGGCAAAGGTAACATATTATTAGATGGTGGTCATATAAATGATGTTATTTATATTCCAAATATTTCTACAAACCTCCTTTCTAACTATCAAATATGTACATCTGTTAAATGGAAAATAGTCCAGTTTTCACCTAAAGGAGTTGAAATAAAAGAATTTAAAAGAACCATATTCACATATAGCTAAAGGGGACATTGACCATAGAGCAAGACTATTTAATTTTAAAGTATTTGAGGATTCTAATACAATATCATGCTTTGTTGCTCATGGGGATCTTGAAAGCAAAATTTGGCATGAAAGGTTTAGTCATATCAGTTATTGCTACTTAACAGAGTTGAGTACTAATGATATGGTACTTGGGTTACCAAATATCTCCTATATTAATTGTGTATGCCCTGGTTGTGCTCTAGGAAAACAACACCAAGATCCTTTTTTCCCAATTAGTTCCAAAACATCCTCTCTTTTGGAACTAATCCATAGTGATTTAATGGTATTTCCTTATCCCTCTTTTAAAGGAGCCAAGTATGCTTTGACTTTTATTGATGATTTCTCTCATAGTACTTGGGTATAATTTCTCAAATACAAAAGTAATGTCCTATCTTAATTCAAAAAATTTAAAACCTTAGTTGAAAATCAAGCATCTTGCAAAATCAAAAAGCTAAGGACAGATAATGGGGGGTGTACTTCAGTAATGAGTTTTCTCAGTTCCTTTCAACTCATGGTATTATTCATCAACATTCAGTATATCATAATCCTCAGCAAAATGGTGTAGCAGAAAGGGAAAAAAATCATTAAAATAAATGGCTAATTGTATGATTCACTCAAGGGATCTTTCACCAAGTTTTTGGGCTGAAGCAATCAACTGTGCCAACTTCATTCAAAATTGCACTCTCCACAAGGATCTTAGCCATACGACTCTAGAAGAAGCCTGATCTGGCTCCAAACCTGATGTCTCCTTCTTTTGAATATTTGGAGGTATTGCTTGGGCCCACATTTCAAATAAAAGAGGAAATCTTTAGACAAGAAAAACAAACAACTTATTTTTTTTGGCTATTGTGAGGATATAAAAGCCTACAGGTTACTTTTTTAAATAAAGGGGTAAAAATTTATTGATAAAAATTCTAGATTACAGAGTACAACTGAGCTTCGAACCAGGACTCAAATAAATAGCCAAACAAGCTAAAACCACTAGACTAGAATGACACCCAGAAAAGACAAGAATAAACCATATTAAGTTTGTACATCCTTGTGGATCAACTCCCACAGGTGTTGAGAGTCCCCAGATGGGAGACTCTCCCAATTATCGATACTTCAAGGATCCAGCAGCTCAGAAGCCCTTTTGGCTAGGTAATCATCAACCACATTCCATTCCCTTGGAATGTGCACAAAGGATATAAATTTGAATTCTTCACTCATTCTGAGAATATGAATGGCTACAGAGGCCAACTGCCAATTAACTTCTTCCACCCTTTTACTATTTAAAATATTAACCATAATTTGAGAGTCAGACTCGTAGATAATTCTATGCCAGCCAAGAGAAAACCCCCTCTGCAAGGCCTTAAGAATTGCAAGATCTTCCATAAAATTGTTGGAGTGAACACCTTTATAAATGGAAAAGAAAAAATTGACACCACCAGTAGAATCTCTCCCAACACCACCAATGCCAACATGTCCAGGATTACACCTAGACGATCCATCAGTATTAATTTTTAAAACTCCTCTAGAGGGTGGCCTCCACCTACCATCTCTCCTAACCTTCTTGTTGAGATGAGGAACCCTACTAGGGCTAGAAGAGTTCACACCATCCCCAAAGAGACCAAGGGCTTGTTGTACCTTCTTCTCCCTAGAATCCAAAAGAGGGTCCACATCGCATTTGCTATGGGTGGTTTCCTAAACCATATACAGGATCCTTTTCTAGATCTATTGAACAGCCAAATAACTACCTTGAAATATGCATCAGTTTCGTTTGAGCTAAATTTTCTAGATGATGCAAGGAGGGCTCAAATTCCAAGACACCCGAATGAAGGGGGCCTTGGTCGGAGGTCTTCCTAGACTACTCTAAAACTCCACCAAGAACAACACATAAAAACATGGATGGTTCCAAGTTCTCCACCAACGGTGCCAAATATCTTTGGCAAAGGAGCATTGGAAAAATAAATGAGAAGAGTCATCCTCATTCTTATTGTAAAGGACACAAAAATAGGGACCCTGAAATCCCCTCTTCCTCACATTATCCCAAGTGAGGCATTTATTACGAGCTACCAACTAGAGAAAGAAGTTACATTTTGGCTAGGCAAATTTGTTCCACACCTTTTTCCACCAAGTGATAGGAAGACTCCCATACTTTTGCTTATCAAGAACCTAATAACCATAGGCTACTGAGTAGGTTCCCTTAGGATCAAGGTTCCAAGCCAGAATATCTTTACCCCTCAATGAAGAACAAGGCCTCCCCATAAGAATAAGAGTAAGCACCTCTCTGTCCTTGGCCAGTCCCCCCTGGGGCCATTCTTACGGATCTTTCCACCTGTACATCTCCATATTTACAAAATACTATATTTTTTTAAGTCCTCCACATGAGAACAGCCTGCTTCCAAGAAAAAAATGCTTAGGGAATGTAACCTAGGATATTGATTCAATATAGGAGGGTGGCCATCCCAAGAATCCTCCAAAAAAAGAGCATTTGATCCCCGATTGCAAATCCAAAACAAAACCTGCTTGATTAAATTAGCTCCTCTTTTCAGAGTGTCCTAGATAACTAAACCTTTCCCAACCAAAATGACTCTAGGGATTTCAGCCTCAAAAATACCTCTCAAGTATTTACAAGATAATATTTTAGCCCAAATCTAATCTTGAGAGGTACACCATCTCCAATAAATTTTTGTAGCCAAAGCCTGCCCAAAAAGAGTTGTCTGTCATAACCCAAGGCCTCCCTCTTGCACCGACCTACATATAGAATCCCACCTAACCAAACTCTATTTAGATTGATCAAGTTTTCCATACCATAAAAACTATCTTGACAAAGCATCCATATCCTTGATGAAGTGAGAGGGAGCTATTTGTACAAAACATCTATAAATGGGTAAAGCTTGAACAACAGATTTTAAAAGCAACACTCTACCTATAGTGGATAGCCATATGAAAGTCCAGTGATTCACCTTCCTTCTAAACTTATCAAGCATAGACTGCCAAGAAGATCTAGGTAGAGGGTGAGATGAAATTGGAATACCAAGATAAATGAAGGGGGAGTCCCAACCTGAAATCTTAGAATAAGAGAAATCCTGGCTTGAATAAGAGGAGGGGTATTGAAGAAGAAAATAGAAGACTTGTCCTCATTAATCAACTGTCCAGAAGAACCAAGATATATGTCAAGATACTGTCTAATATTGCCAGCTTCCCTGATAGTGGTAACTCCCAACAAAGAAGTATCATCAACAAATTGAAGGTGGGAAAGAGGTGGCAAACTACTATCCCACTTCCACCCTTGAATGAGACCCTACATGACTTGAGATTTGAGAAATCTTCCCAACCCTTCTGCTATAAGATAAAAAAATAAGGAGATAAAGGATCTCCTTGCCTCAATCCCCTTGAGGCCTTAAATAGCTCTGATAGCTCATTATTAACAAGAATAGAGAATGAGGAAGAAGAAACACAACTCATCACCCATCTAATCCATTCCTCCTCAAATCCAAAAGCAACAAGAAATTTATGAAGAAAGTACCATCTGACCCGATCATAGGCTTTAACCATGTTCAACTTAATGAACATAGTTTTCCCCTTAGAAATTTCCATCGAGTGAATAGATTATGTAGCAATAACAACCCCATCCAATATTTGTTGGCTAGCAAAAAACCCTCCTTGCTCCTCAAATATGATTTTTCTCAACCATATCTTTAGCCTCTCAACAATAATTTTTGTAATGATCTTATACACAACATTGTAGAGAGCAATAGGCCTAAACATATCCAAGGAATTTGCTCCTTATTTTTTGGGTATAAGCACCACAAAGGTAGCATTTAGGATCCTTAGCATCTGTTTGTTCTTTTGGGACTCATGGACCACCTCCAAAAGATAAAATTTGATTAAATCCCAAAATTCTTGATAAAACTCAATTGAGAATCCATCCGGGCCTAGGGCTTTTCCTTTTTCATCTTGAATACAACATTTTCCAACTCCTCAAGGGAAATTGGACCCATAAAGTGCTCATTCATATCTCTAGAAATAATCATTGGAATACATTTTAGAATAATCTTTTCATTCTCATCATCTGATAGGGATTCCTCCTTGAAGAGAGAGGAAAAATACCTCTTAGTCTCTTCTGAAATATCCTTGAAAGAAGAGAGTAGGGCACCCCGAGAATTCACAAGAGAGGTAATCAGGTTACCATTATGGTGAGCCTTAACTAAGTTATAAAAGAAGGTTGTGTTCCTATCCCCTTCCTGAAGCCATCTACTCGAGCTTTTTGTTTTCAAAAAATTTCTTCCCTCAGTTCCCATTCAGCAAGGTCTTTCGTAGCCTCAGATTCCTCAACAAGAAGCTCCTTCATGAATCCCTGATATCTAATCTTCCTTGAAGCTTCTTCCATCCTCCTAAGAGCTTCTAGCTTAGCCAAGGAAAGGTTCCCAAAATTCAATCTATTCCATCTCTTCAATTTATGTTTTACAAATTGTAGTCACTTCATAAAGGAATACATAGCGGTGCCATGAGGAGGTTTGCCAGTGGTCCACCAACCTCGCATGAAATCATGAATCTTAGGATCATGAAGCCACATAAGTTGAAACTTAAAGGAGGGATTCTTTTTTAGCCCTAACTCCAAAGAAGAGAGTTTAATAGGCCAATGATCAGATCCCCTACCCTCTAGAATCACAGAACTAGCACCTCTGTTATTACCCATCCAATAACTAGATATCAAAAACCTATCCAGTCTCTCTGAGATGGAAGCTTCCCCACACCTTCTATTATGCCAAGTAAAGATCCCATTATCTATCTTGATGTCAACCAAGTTTAGGGCCTAGATATGAGCATTGAAGGTAGAAGAAAAAGGCTCAAGACGGTCCACCCCACCACATTTCTCCTCTAGACAAGTGATAGAGTTTAAGTCTCTAGCCAAAATATATGGGTATAGGGGAACCAAACTTCTCACAAAGCAAATGTGCTTCCACAAATTCACTTTACCATTATAATCAATAGGAGCATACACATTTGTAAGTAGGATGATTTCACAAGATTCATTATCATGCCCGACCATTGAAATAGACCATCTGTTGGAAATCCAAGTAAGAGGGGATATCTTAATCGAATCCCATAAACTAGTGATGCCACCAGCATATCCACATGCACCAATTTACTTGCATTACCCCTTCTACACAACTTGAGAGCAATATTGAACATACTATCAATAGCCAATTTAGTCTCCTGAATAAACACCACATCCATAGAATGCACACGAACCAAATCATGAACATCTTTTTGTTTGGGGATGTTGTTCAACCCCCTTACATTCCATGAGAGGATAATAATTTTTGGGGGTTATAAAAATGGGAGTCCAATGTTCTCACCAAGCCTGACTCCACCAAAGTCTCCCCCATTAACTTAATTTTATCCTAGTCCTTCTTTCGACCCACCTTCATATTCTTATTCGAAAAAAAAAATCAATTATTTTTTGTTGCAATCCCAATACCATAGGAGTTTTGCAGTCCAAGGATGACTACATCAGTGCCTGATTAGGAGAGGGCATAACTAAATTTGTACCACTTTATAAAATAGTTTCCCTTATAGGGCTTGACCCAACCATTTCCCCTATACTCATATCCAAAACCCTTTATTCTTCATTTAAACCCCCTAGATCTGATTCCTTAAGTTCCCCCTCAAGAAGAGACATATGATTCGGCCTTGTTATATTTGCATCAGATAGCGACGTTTAAGGTATCTCCATGCACTGATCAAGATCATATAATATTTCAAAATGGTTGAGTAGAGCATCTGGCTGGATTGGGCCCACATGTCTCCTTCTTTCGAATATTTGGAAGTACTTCTTGGGCCCACATTTCAAAAAAAAGAAGAAATATTTAGACAAGAAAAGCAAACAACTTATTTTTTTTGGCTATTGTGAGGATATAAAAACCTACAGGTTACTTGATCCTGCTACTCATGAAGTATTTTTTCATATAAATGTTCAATTTGAAGAGAGCCACCCAAGTAATGATTCTCATTCACCTTGCACAATACATGTGAACTCCATTGAATCTTCCTCATGTCCTAAAGCATTATCTGATGAAGAAAAACTCAATGAAGAATCCTCACAAAATAAGCTCACAAATGAAGAGTCCTCTCAAAATGAACTCATAAATGAATATTCTTCACAACATGAGCTCATATACAGTGATCCAGAATCTCCTATATTTGCTACTCCAAAAATACCAAAATGGGCTCGCACAACTGTAAGTGAAGCAACACTTTACATTCAAGATCTTCCATCTTCTAGGTATGCTCACTCTTTGGGTACAAGCCTTGTTTGTCAATCAATTTCAAATGATCCTCAATCCTTCTTGCATGCTAATGGGATAAAATAATGGGATAATTCCATGGAATAAGAATATTCTTCCTTGATAAAAAATCAAACTTGGGATTTAGTCCCTCTTCCTAAAGGAAGAAAATTGGTTCGTTGTAAATGGGTTTATCGAACCAAAAATGCAACAGATGGAACCATTGAAAAATAAAAATATTGACTAGTAGCTAAAGGTTTTTCACAAATTGAAGGTATTGATTACTTAGAAACCTTTGCCCCTATTGCAAAGATGGATTTTGTTAGGCTTGTACTAGCACTTGTTGCCTCCCAAAATTGGCCCATATTTTAGACGGATGTAAAAAGTGCTTTCTTGAATGGTGCCTTAAAAGAGGATATATATATGGAGCAACCCACTGGATTTATTCAAGACTCTTCTCTATTTTATAGATTAAGAAAGTATCTCTATGGTCTCAAGCAATCTCCTCGAGCTTGGTATGAGAAGATGGACTCTTTCCTTCTCACCATCGGATTTTCTCACTATGAGTCTGATGCTACAGTCTATATTTGGAGGGAACAAAATGACATCACCATTCTTGTCCTCTATGTTGATGATCTACTTCTCACTGGTAGTTCCACTTCCTACATTCAGAATGTAAAACACTCCCTTTTTGAGAAATTTGAGATGGTTGATCTGGGTTTGGCTCATTACTTCCTTGGATTTCAGATCACTCAAACAGATTCGAGGATTTCATTATGTCAGCAAAAATATACACTAGATCTTCTTCAGTAGTTTTATATGGATGATTGTAAGCCTTCTCCAATGCCTTTTTAGTTAGGAGTCACTTCAACTTATTCTTGCACTTCACCTCTATGTGATGCTACTCTGTATACACAGCTCGTAGGGAGTCTATTATACCTGACTCATACTTGCCTTGATATTTTATATGTTGTTGGCTTAATATCTCAGTTTTCTCAAACCCCTCATTTCAGTCATTAGTAGGCAGCAAAGTGAATTTTTTGCTATCTACAGGGTACTACACATTTTGGGTTGTTCTATGGTAGAGGATCTATAGATATTGTAGGATACACCGATTCAAATTGGGCAGGTTTAGTTGAATACAGATGTTCCACCTCTGACTATGTTTTTTTTCTAGGTTCTTCATCTATATCTTGGTCATGCAAAAAACAATAGTTTTTTGCATTATCATCTACAGAGGTAGAGTACAGAGCAACAATTTTGGTTAGTCAAGAGGCTCTTTGGCTTTGTCAAATATTAAGAGAGTTTAGTTTTTTCATGATTAGCCTATCATAATTTGGTGTGACAACCAAAGTATAATTCGTATCTCTCGAAATCCTATAGAGCATCAGCACACCAAGCACATTGAGAATGACATGCACTTCATTCGACAACACATTCAAGATGGGGATCTTTGCCTGCAATATATTTCAATAGAGCATCAAATTGCAGACATCTTCACCAAACCCTTTGCTTCTCCATGCTTCCTTCATTTGCATGAGAAACTTGGAGTAAGGAAGATATTCTAAATGGGGATGTTGATGAGGACATCTTCCTCTCCCTCCTCCTTCTTCATCATCATCATCATCATCTTCTTCTTCTTCTTCTTCTTCTTCTTCTATCTCTTTTGGCAGATGGTTTTTCCCATGAGGTTTTTTTATCATCTAAAAGAAGTTCTGCTATATATTGTACATAAGTACCTCATCAGTCCTTGTTGTTAGGACTCATTTCATTGGATGTACCCCTTCTTTGCTATTATTTCAATATATTGTACATGGGTACCTAATCATACCTTGTTTTCGGGACTCATTTCATGTTGTTTCACTTACCCCTAATATCACTAAAGGGAGGTGTTAGAATAAATCTTAAGTCCTACTAGGATATCCTAATTGGAGTTATCACTGTTGCATGAGGTAGGAAAGCTCCCAGTTAATATTAGCTCATATCTATTTGGCTATTGTAATCCAACAGCTCACAGTGATCAAATTTGCTATTTATACAAATTTGATCCCATGGACTAAATCAATTAGTTCTTGATCTTTTCAAGTAATGCTTTGCATATCTAGTTTCCTATTTTCAATATGTCAACACTACTTTGATCAAGTTTTTCTGCTACTTCATTGTTAACTTTTGATCCTCACGTTCATATGCATCCATACCTTTCTATCTGGTTTTTCATTGCTTCACTTACAAAGCTTTCTCCTGCATTCGAATGCATCGATATAATTTTCCCATCAACATGTGATTCTACTTCTATTTTGGACCTTGAATTCTCCTACGAATATTTTTATTTCTCTTGCATCTTCATTTAATGCTAGCAGTTTGGCTTCTGATTTTCCAAGTATGTCATCGTCTTGATTGGGCACAATATTTCTTAGGGTTAACGTTCCACATGTGGATACGTCAATCAAATATGGATCCAAGCTAGGCTTTTGAGTTTATCCATGTATTCTTGTGAGCCGCTAGCACCACAACTTTTACTCCTATTACTCGCCTTTGTGTCCTACCAACAGGGCTTGACTACCATGCTTTCAACCTCCGCTATCATGGAAACTTACTCTAATTTTTGAATGGTGGCTCATATATATTTTAGATGTTCAATAAATCACTGTGTCCTCAACGTGGTCCCATCTTGTATTCTTTGTCTTTTTCAACCCAACAATGCTTCCTTAGTGCACTTGACATTGTTATCTTCTCAGGAAAATGGTAGTAAATATTTTCTCTATGTGGCTTTGGTGATTTTTATAATATAAAACCTGGACAACTAAGGAAGAACTAAACTAATACTCAACCTCAAAACCATCTGCTCTTTTATATTAAAGACATTCACTCACTTTCGATAGCCATCATCATTGGTCAAATAAAGCTTTTTTAGCCATCTAGTATTCCTCGCTACGGAGGCTCTTTGTTTTATGTGTTAGAAATAAACTCTTCTACTCCCTCCACCTCTCATGCCAATTCCACCTCTACACACATCTACTTTGAATATCCTCAGATCTACCATTTGCACTATTTGACACCTTGGAATCACATATTTATTGATAACGTTCGAGCAACAACTATAATTTGAAATGAACTATGATCCTTTATTTATATGTAAATTTTACCTTTTTTCTTTGGCACCCAAGAATTCGGCTTACACAAACTAATTATATTTTATTTTAAATTTGAAACCTTCACTTTACAATCACTTATAACGGTCAGCCCCTTTTAACATAAATATTTAAATATTTAATTTAAATATTTCAAACTTTATATTAAATCATCCTTAAAAAATGTTTGCCTTGAATAATCTTCCCACTATTTCCTAGCAACCAACTCAGTATTTGAAATCAATGACAACAACTCAATAGTTAATAATTCTAACAATCTTCCCCTTTATCATTTATGGCAATCCTACAAAGAAATTATCCTCTACTTGCAACAGGATCACAAACTACTCCCCTTGACAAGCTGCTCCCCCTTACTAAAATTCCAAACTACTCCCTCTTACTAAAATTCTCAACTACTCCCCCTTACTAAAATTCTCCCCCTTTTACATCAATGGCAAAGGCTTCTTGGGCTAAAATATAAGGCACTTGACAACACCTCCTTTATCACTGCTCTAACTGAGATGTTCAATGATGAGATGGGAGTGAATATACTCCCAGCTTACAATGCTCATTTTCATGTTCCATTTTATTTTTACAAACTTTGGAGGACA
Source organism: Wollemia nobilis (assembly GCA_028583015.1). Lineage (NCBI taxonomy): Eukaryota > Viridiplantae > Streptophyta > Pinopsida > Araucariales > Araucariaceae > Wollemia > Wollemia nobilis. The sequence goes on along the minus strand of JAQPPZ010015824.1, from coordinate 35,670,171 downwards.
TATCCTTTTGAGTAGTTTGACCATCCTCCTTCTTACTTTATTTTAGAAGTTCAGGGAACACCGTTCTACACCATTTAGCTCTATGTCCAGATTTATTACATTTGTAACAAATGGTATTGTAGTCCATGAGAGGTGCAAATGAATTGAAATTCCTCTTGGTGAAGGCAAAATCATTCCAAGCATGGAGCCTACAATTTACAACTTTATGACCAAATTGGTGACATGAAAAGCAATAACCGTGGAAGAAATATTGAAACATGTCTGATTGTCTTGGAGGATATGGTTGCATGTTTCTCTCATTGCTATTTCTGTGATGGACCTTGGTCCATGATGATGCTTTATTTTCTTCCTTCTTGATGTTTCCACTTCTCAACACATTAGCATAAGTCTCAAGATTTTCTTTAATTTTTTTCTTTGATGCCTCTATTCTTTTTTATCTTGACTCCACCTTTTGTTTCTTGTGACCTTTTTCAAAACCAAGTCAAATTTTTATAATCGAAGATCTTTGTGCATTAATAATATCATCCAATATTTTTGTGCTTTTCTCAAACCTAATATTTTGTTGTAGCTTATCATTAGATTTTTCCACTTTATTCCTCAAAGAGACAATCTCGTATTCCAATTTTTCACATTCTAATTCTTTTGTCTTTAACTGCTCAGTAACAACTTCTTCAATTCACTTTGCCTCTTCAATTTTAACTTTTAATTCTATGAGATCTTGCAAAAATTTTATCTTTGTCTTCTCACCCTCTTTTAGTTCTTCTTTCTAAGCCTCTTCGCCTCTTCAAGAGAAAAATAAGTTCCTCTTCCATGTCAACTATGGATTCCTCTTCAAATAAGTTCACATCCTCATGCTCCAGAAAGCATAGTTAGTCCCATAAAACAATGGATCCCTACATGATACAAAACCTTCATGTAATCCATGTTGTTCTTATAAGATCTTCCTTCAAGTGGTTAGGCTTTCACGAAGGAACCTGCTCTGATACCAATTGATGAAACACACGCTTATACTCAAAAGGGGGTGAACATTATAAGTTAAAAATTATCTTTCCAAACAATAACTACAATAATATGAATGCAATAATAATCAATGCATAAAGTTCCACATGCATAAGAGATAAGGATTTACGTGGAAACGCCATTTTGGGAGAAAACCACAATAAAATATTACTTTTATTTCTTCAAAATGTTCATGGGCACCAACCCATAGGAGACACCAATCCCCTTATATAAATGTGTAGGCACCAACCTATGGGAGACAATAATTTCCTTTTACAATAACGTAGGCACCAACCTATGAGAGACACCAATCTCCTTTTACAACAAAGTAGGCACCAACCTTCTACTCATAAATTTGATCAAGAACTTTGTTGAGTTTTACTAGATTCACTGAGTATACTTCTATAGAAGCTCGATGTAGACTTCCAATGTGCACTCTTGTTGGATTACCTCTAGTATAAATAAATACTATGTGTCCTATCTTCTCTCCAATGGTTAGTTGTTGTGCACAATATTCCCATCCATTCTTCAAATGTCTTCTTTCCAATAGTTAGCTTGCTACATCAAATATTTTCAACATGTTTATCCAATAGAGTTAGGCTTTCAATTTTATCCACATGTTCCTGTGACCCGCTAGGACCACGACTTATGGTCCTCTTACTCTTACATGCAGCACCGCCTCTACATCCTGCCACCAAGGCTCAACTACCATGATTTCAACCTTCGCTACCATGGACACTTCCTCTAATGTTTGAATGGTGGATCATATATATTTTAGATGTTTGATCAATCACTGTGTTCCCAATGTGGACCCACCTTGTATTCTTTGTCTTTTTAACCCAACAATACTTCCTTAGTGTACTTGACATTGTTATCTTCTTAGGCAACTAGTATTCAATATTTTCTCTGTGTGACTTTGGTGATTGTTATAAAAGAAAACCTGGAAATCTAAGAAAGAACTAAACAAATACTCAACCTCTACGTCATCTACTCTTTTATATTAATGACATTCACTCACTTTTGATCACCATCATCGTTGGTCAAATAAAGCTTTTTCAACCAGCCAGTCTTTCCTGCTAAGGCTCTTAATTTTGCGTGTTATAAATGAACTCTTCTACTCCATTCACCTCTCACACCAAGTCCACCTCTGCACACATCTTCTTTGAATATTCTTATATCCATCGTTTGTACTATATGATGCTTTGGAATCGCATATTTATCGATAATGTATGAGCAAAAACAATAATCCAAAAATGAACTTTGATCCTTTATTTATATGTAAACTTTACCTTTTTGCTTTTGCACTTGAGAAGTCAACTTACTCAAACTAATTATATATATATATATATATATATATATTGGTAGATAAAATACTATAGCATTAATACCGAGTTTTACAGGTTGACCCAAAACCTTTTACAAAAATCAGCCCAGGGCTGTTGATGAACATATCCTTACTAAGGATCCTATATATGTAAAATCTACATGACGCAAAAGCCATTACATCCGGTAAGGCACATATCCTGTTATCAAAAAGAAACTTCCCATACAACATTTTGGGTATACCCCGAGAAAACACACATGCATCATAATTACAATTTTAAATTTGAAACCTTCAATTTATAATCACTTATAATGATTGATCCCTTTTGACATAAACATTTAAATATTTCAAATTTGATATTAAATCATCCTTAAAAAAAAATTCCTTGAATAATTTGCCCATCATTTGCTAGCAACCAAGGCGACCTTTGACATCAATGACAACAACTCAATAGTGAATAATTCTAACAAAAAATACCATTACAAGGCACACAGTGGGAGCATTAAGGTTTCCTCAGCAATCAATTAACTCTAAATTTAAAACAATGGGATCCCTCTATCTTAACTTAGAACATAGGTGACAACTATGCATAGGCATGAAATCGATCACCTTAGGTACATCATTGATCAATGATGTGACTTAGGTGGAAAAATGGGTCATAAATACAGGGAGGAAGAATAGATAAATTAAGCCTCTACTATTATTTATTAAAACTTAGCAATGTACATTAACCTTGTAGTAGTTAACTAAGGAGGAATGGCCATGGTACAAAACTACGACAAGGATTCAAATTAGTTCCAAAAGATAAAATATAGATTCTTAACTACTACTACTCAATGCGTTGAAGAAAAATACATCAACATAGCCATTGAAACTCCCAAACAAGTATTGTGACTGAAACAGAGCATTCAAGTTTTCAAAATAAAATAAAGGTGTTTAAAATTAGATCCAACTTGGATGTTCCTCCTTGATTTTACCTCCAAGGGTCACAAGAATCACCTCCTCGTGCCTCCCCAAGTACCTTTCAATTTTTTTTCAACTATCTTCCCTAAAATTTTATCTCTCTTTGCTATATCCTTCCAATTCCTATAGTCTTCTTCTATTTTATTTTTAATCCAGCCTCATAATGTGCCATACCCAAGAACATAATTTCTTACTTGTTCCCTTTCCAAGTTGGCAAGGGAGCGTTCTTTTCATTTAGACCGACCTCCTTTCCCAGATCTCCCTACCATGAAGGCTTTTAATTCCTCATTTTGAATTTCCAGATTTTATATTTTTTTATTGCTTGCTTTATTTGAAAGTCAACATGGATTTTTACATAATAAAAGCATTAAAAAATCCATGATGTTAGTTACTTTAATTAAATAATTAATGCATGGAAAAATATTAATAATCTCAAAAATTAATTAATTTAAATACAAATATCAAAACTAATACTAAATTATTAGCTTGATATTGTCCACCTAGGTATTAGTAAAGCCTCTATTTTTCTACTAATACCCTACTAGGTGGATTTGATCTTGTTGGTTGATCTTTTCTTCCACCTACAAGCATAATTAATCCTACAAAAAGCACGTATAATCTATAGTACCATGTTCATACAACATAACCAATGTTATAAGCATTTTTGCATATCCATAATACAAAATATACTAGGCATTGAAACAATAAATTCAATACATTGTCATTTCATAAATATTCCTACCAAGGCGGGTCGTGACATCATAGACCTTAATAATACAGTCCAATATCTTATTGATAATGGCTAAATTATTCTTAATGGATCTAATTCTCATCCATCTTCTAATCAAGATCTAGGAATTTTCTAGAATTCACTACCCAATCATAATCAAAACCAAAACAAAATGAATAACATCAACTATAAAAATATACCGCATCTAAAATAAGGTATGGTGAATACACTCAATCCTTATCTTTGTATTCATCATTTATCTTATATTTGTGTTGTCATAAGGCAACAACACAAAAATCAATCATTTGAGCAACCTTTGAGAATTCAACAAATACTATCTCCTTTGTCTTTTTTTTTAAACAAACTCCACCCAAAGGAACCCATTTAATAATCAAATCTAGGACCAAGAACAAGGGTGATTTTGATTTGCTAAGGCATCTTGAGAACACCCTAACTAATATTTTCCTTCTTAAACTTTTTAAGTCTTCTCAGTTCATCAAGACATCCTAATTAAAGTCTTAAGCAAGAAAATATTCCTCAAGACCTAAACCATGATGATTTTACTTCCATAGTGGAATCAATTAGGGTTAATCACACAATCATATCATTTCATGAGGATGATATTCCTTAATCATATTTTTATATATTTTTTCCACTACATTATAGGCCATGTTGATGATAAATTCATTAAAAGAATTTTAGTCAATAATGGATTTGATCTAAATATCTATATCTTGAAGTTCATCAATATTTTGGGCTATCCAAATAATGTTTAGAGAAATATAGTCTTGTTATTAGGAATTTTGACAATGGGGAATGTGAGGCCACTGGCACAATAGTCTTACCCCTCAAATTCAAACACTATACCCTCAACATCTTTTTTGTGTCTTGTCTTACAACATTCTTCTTAGAAGGCCATGAATTCATGAGGTGTGGTTTGTCCCTTCGATATTATATCAGTGCCTCAAATATAAGAGAAATAATTATTGTAGCACAAGGGGATTATTCCCGTAATGGGATGTGAAATAGGAGGTTTTGGGATGAATTCCAAGGTTTTGTAATTATTTTGGTCCAAATCATATAGTTGTACAATTTGCAACTGTACAATTTACAAAACTCACAAAAAAGGATTGTACAGTTCTAAATTGTATAATTGTATGATTATAACCATACAACACCCTGAACTATACAATTTACCACTTGTGTAATATACCAAAAGTTAGTTTACAGGTCGAAACTTGGTAGTTTTGCAATCGTTCATTCTAAAACCCTTATTTTCCACCTTGGACAAGTTCAACTATGCAATTGTGAATACAAAATAAGATAATTGATCAACTGTATGGTTTAGGGAGTCTTACAGTATGATTGTAGCAAACCCTTGCTACAATTTCTTAGTCCTATATTTGCAAAGTTATATGCAATAATTGATCACAACAAAGAGTGATTGACCCTAGTGCTGAAATTACCACTATAGTAGTCCAACATGCACATCTAGAATCTCCATTCTTAGTATGTACCAAGCATTACACTTCCTTATTCATTTCTAAAAATCATACAATGGTATGCAAATGTATCAATCACCATTTTTAAATAGAGTTACATGTCAATATTCACATCCACAATCATCATACGTGGTTGGGAATCAATTATCACTTCAATTCCATTGTAGAATCACCCAATTACACTATTATTTTGGCCATGCTTGCACAAAACATATCATTCATGTTCAATGGCAATAATCATCAGTAATATGTACAATCATCAATGAACAATTCTTCATTATACGTAGGTAACTATCAACAACAATCAACAATAATCAATAACCCTCAATGAATCATATGTAAGCATGAACTAGACTTTATAACAATAACAACCATCAACATCTCATAAGCATGAACAAACATGATCTTCCACAATGAACCACCATAAAAAATTAAATGAGCTTTATAATGCTTGCCCAAGTCATTCCAAAGCGGTTCCTAAAACAACGTATTATTCACAACTGCCTTCCCGCAATATATTAAAACATTAAATACACTAAGTTTTAACTAAGTCCTAGTTTTATTTCATCAAATTACCTTTCATGTGCATTTTACTTTATTTCATTTGAATTCTAATTATACATTTATGACCAATTGTACAATTACACAATTGCACATTTACAATCCTACATTGTACAATTAGATAAAATTGAACATTTTATAAAATTATGCAAATCCAAGTGTTATCATTTCTTCTTTTTGGAGGTGAATTTGTTACCTAAATATGTCCTTCCCTTTAAATCAAGCAGCATCTTGACTGACTCGTTTATCTTGCCCTTGGTTGATTGGTCTTTTTTAAGATCCTAAAGTTGTACTCAAAGAATAGCATAATCATTCTGTAACTTGGTTGCATAGTTACTGAGTTCTAAATCCTTTAAGCTATGTTTGTTGGTTGTCTCTTTGATAGTAGCCAAAATTTGTAGTAACTCCTCCTACTCATATGCACCTTTATGTAGTTTTTCTTTCAATTTTATCTTAGTCCAAGTTGCTATTGCAATCTCCTCATACTTATCTACAATGACATGATCTCATTGTTGCAATTTAGCCTTATGGGCTAGCTGAAGCTCTTCCTTAACCTGAAGTGTTGCCTTATGATCCATTTATTTTATCATAGTGTTTAGCATCCTTATCCATTTTCTCAATATTGTGGTCCTTAGTTGTAGTTGTTATTTGTATGTATTCAACTATTCCTCATTCTTTTCCATCTACTCTTTCTAGACTACAAGTTGTTCTTATTGTTGCTTGAGCTACTGGTTATTCAAGCTCAAATGCTCCTCCTACTATTTTATTTGCGCAACATATCATTGTAGTAGATCATCTTGTTCCTCCAATCACTTCTTGTAATCTATGGTTTGTTGGATCATAAGTTATTTCTCTTCCTCTTATGTTCAAACTTCATAGCTTCTCATCATATGCTTACTTCATGTCCTTCATTTCAGCTTTCACCTTCTTAATATTATCCTCAACTTTGTTCTTGTGGTGTTCTAATTCCTCGTCAATGTAAGCCATATCTATCCAAGTGGCTTCTACTTCTTCCTATTTTACTTATTTGACCTAATAGATTTGTTCAAGACCCACACTCAGCCACTTAATCCAATGTGTTAGGAAATTGAATTTTTGAAATATGAAAGTCAATTCTGGGGATGCCCTATGATATTCTATATTTTGTGTTTAGTGAACATCTCTAACTCTTATCTAGATCTAGATACACATGTGGTTATGCTCTATAGTTGGTATTCATCCCTTTCAATAGATTATTAATTCCTAACATGCTTATTATGTTGCCTCTAGAAAACTTCCATGGGTGTGCATGAATATGGGCTATCCTTCTCGTGTGGTTCACACTGCACACCTAATCCATAACCTCGATTTCAATGAAGGATTTAACCCTCCATTGCTTTAGTTATACAATACAACCTATTCGAAACTACAACCAGGTACTAGCAAACATATCATAGATCTACTTCAAAAAATGGTCCATATACTCATTTGTGTTGTCTCCCTCTCAATCTGAGACACCAAACTATGGGACTTCTAGTAAAAAACTTTTTTGAAGGCTTTTAACCATATCTTGTGATGGGATACTTTCCTTCTCTTCCTTCCTATGGACATGAACTTTCCCCAACCTCTTTATGACCCACTACAATCTCCACCTATAGCATAATTTGGGCTACAATTTTACCTTCCTCTTCTTATGATCCGATCTCCTCAGCATTGATGATTTCTTGAGTTGATTTTTGTCCTTCCATAGATACCTGAACTTCCTCTTGTAGCTTTGGCAACTCTTCCTACTATAGTGTATAAAACCTTTCTTCTTGCAAGTTTGACTACTCTTGTACCACTACTATAAATACAAGAATTGGATCAATTCGTTCTTGTGTTTACATCATGTTATCTTCCCCCAACTTACTATTACTACCTCTCATCACAATCCTTATTTGAGGCTTCTTCTTCTCCTTCATATTCTCTAGTGGGATTGTCAACACTTCTTTTGCTTTTATCCTTTGTGGTGATACTACTCTATCTAGCCAATATTTAGATATCTCCAATAGTTCAAACTCATCAACCTCAAGCAATGTAGGAGATCCCACCACTGCTCCTAACTGGTCTACCCCTACTAGCACATTGATGTTTATAAAAGTATATTTCCTCCAGATCCAACTGCATATTAGTTGGATCGGTGAGCATTGATTGTAAGTGCTCACTCTACATAGGAGATTTTTCATGTGTTTACCTCTCTTGTTTCTTGTGTGTTCAAATTCACACTAGACTAGTTGATGGTACTACTATCTCCTTCTTTATGTGAGATAGTAATTGCTTCTGCAATCATTGTGTAGATGCTTGTTGTTCTAACTCAGAATCCAAGTGCAACTATTGTTGTCTCTTCCTATGAAGGTGGACTTCTTCATCTAACAAAGTCCCCTTTTATCAACCAAAGGATATTTTGGTTTCTTGATATCTTTTCCTATCGTAGATTCTCCAAGATGGATTTCTAAAGTAACACTATATTCACCCATCATAGTATGGTAGGTTAATACCTCGATAGATCATGAAGTCTTATTATCCCATGGAATGTAATGTCAATCTAAGAGATCGCATTCAACATTACAATTATTGCATAGAATGTCATCGATAAGTTCTTCCTGGTCCTATACAATAATTGTTGTATCCTTTGATCCAAATATGTTCCCCAGTCATACTACACCTCTTTTGTGACACCTTCTACATATGTGCCATTCAAATTGGCATCTTGAAAGATCATGATTCACCTAACAGTCAAGACATCACCACATTCATGGCACACATAAGATCCTTTTTTTTCAACATGATTTGTTTGATTTCATGATCGCCTAGACCAAATGCCTTAGTAGCTAATGAGAATTGAAGCTTTGTTAACATGGTGATTAAGCGGTGGTTCTCTATGGCATATACCACTTTTATCTTAATTGGAAGCCCTCCTTTGGCAACCCAAATGTTTGATAAAAATTTACAATCGATAATTCCACCTTGAGATGACGGTTCTTGATTTGTACAAAGGTGCAATTCTTGCTAATCGAGTCATACAACTATACCATATACAACAAGTATTCATGAAATAATACCTTATCCTATGGTGGTATCTATTCCAATATATTCACTCTGGATTGATTCCAGGTTATATTCATTGGGTAAGTGTCCTCATGGTAATTCCATCATTTTTGGCATAATTTATCTACTAGATGTGTAAAGGTGATATCCTTAAATTCTACTTGCCCTCCTTCATCATCACTGGGTAGGTTTATTTGTTCATCCAGGGTAGACTCTCTATGCACCTTAATGTGAAGCTCCCTTCGATGTGCCCTGGGTGGTTCCATCTCTGGCTCTGGATGAGAATGTGGTTGTGCTCTTCCTCTACCACCATGTCAACTCCTATGTTCTCTTCATAACCTATAACCTATTCCCCTCAAAGGATCATAAATGAGTCTCTAATTCTCGCTCAATGATCATTCTTCAAAATTCCTCATCTTGGAACTACTCTTCACCAATCTTATTCAATTTGGTAAATGTAGGACAAGTGCATCAAAATCATACAACTTACCCTAATTTCGTACAACTACACCAAAAAATATATATTTGCTTCTAAAAATCATACAACTGCTCCTCACAATCGTATAGGTGTTTTTTGAAATCGTACAACTACCTTCAAAATTGTATAGTTGTTCCTAAAATTGTACAACTGCACTCTAATTTTGTACAATTCACCCAAATTGTATAATCGACACCCAAATCATACAATTTCATCTTAAAATTTTACAATAGATCCCAAATCATACAATTTCACATCAATTCCATACAATTGCACCTAAAATTGTATGATTGCACTTTAAATCGTACATTTGCACTAAAATTGCACTATTCGAGATCCAATTCATATAATTTCCCTAAAATCATACAACTGTCCTCAAATCATATAATATCCTTCTAAAATCATGCAATTTTCTATTCACACCTGTACTTTCCCTAAAATCCATGTTTTGTCAAATTTGTACAATTTGTTTTGCACCATTTTGCCATCATTGTGTAATTCCTATTTTCAATGTAAATTCCAGTTCATTTGTGCAATTTCCCTTCTGATTGTGCAAATATTCAGAGGAATTATTTACTATGGTAATTTGTGCAATGTTCATGTACAACATTCTATTTATAATTTTCCCATGCAATGGCTAAAATATTTTCTCCTTTACTGGCAAATTGCTTCATGTGAATTAGGGTTCCAAAATTGACTTCATCTCAGCTTTTTTGAAACCAAAAGCTCCAACCTGAGAAACGTCCCACAAATTTGTAAAAAAATATCTCAAACCCTAGATTTTTAGAAAAAAATCATCATTGAGAGGTTTTTTCCAAGGATTTCCCACAATCTTCACTTTTTCTAAAAAAACACCCTTCTTTTCCAAGATAAAACCCTAGCTTTTTTCACTAGCACTCCCACTGCTTGCTTTTTCAAAATCAACAAGTTAAAATTAGTGCAAATTCTCAAATGGGTTAGAAAAATTAGTGTAATTGTATTATTTGCATTCCCATATAGTGAGAAATATATTTATTGCATGTTCATTTATCCTGAAATAACCTATTTTTACCCCCAATTCATACAATCTAGTGAAAATATATGCATGATGCCTTATTTTTATAATTAAAACATCATGGTGTGTGAAAATATACCACATTAGAATATTTGTATATGTTTTTGGCTTTTTGTATGATTTATTACCAATTCATCCCTTTTTGCATGTAATTTTTATCCTTTTTTCTTGTTTTTTTGAATATTTTATTATAACTTGTAGAGGGGGAAAATCGTGTACCAATGTATGATTCTCAAATTTGGATTTTTTGGGAAGCCTTGAGGTGACCGTTGTGGCTATTATAACTTTACACTCAGTGTGGGGGAGGAAGGGTTCACAAAGAAAGGTTTTAGGACTCGCTCCAAGTCCAAAAATGAAATTTATTTAATGTGTTCAATTTAAAACAATCACCTAGGTTATAGTATTTCTATAGCTAAGATATAAAATGAAAGAACCATGCAAGAAGCAAGATGTAATAATACAAGAGCTAACCTTAGAATTATTCTTTATTTGAATGATCTCTAACCCTAGGATTGCAAAATGAAATCTTTTAAGCAAGGGTTCAAGAGGAAATGCACAAACAATATTAAACCCTAAATGCACACTATATGTTGTTTGTTCTTTCAAATGCCTAGAAAATTAATTAAATATTTTCCTTTTATATTAGATCTAGGATTTTAACAGAAATAGAAATCACCCAAAAAACAACCTAAAAGATTTATTAGGGCACTTATCTCATTTTATGGTTGATCCAAGCTTTATCTTTCATCCAACAATATCCCACAATTCCTATTCCTACAATATAGCTTCATCAACACTTGAATAATATGATCAATGTTAGGGGGATTTCTTAGGCAACTGTATGGCTATACTTGGAGGCACAATAGTCAATCCCCCTAGGTCCTTTTAGCTAACCTTTGAAATACAAAAGTGAAAGTTGACCTTTGGAAGATGAACAAGTAGAATAAAATGCAATAGAACAGTGCGATAAGCATAATGGAGAATGTGTGGTTATGGTCAGAAAGCAACATAAAATGCAAGCCTAGGGTTTGGAGATAGTATATTGCCCCCAATCCTAGCTTATGTAAAATCATTCTTCGTACAAAGCGACCATAATTTTGTAGAACGATGAAATCGCATCCCAAAATTTCTAGGCATGATTTCACAACAAAGGGAAAAATCCCAGTAAAAAGTAGATGAAATGATGCGCAGTAAAATTTTAACTAATATGCAAAATGTAGATGAGCAAAAACAACCTAGTGGTAGCGAAAAAATAGACCAAATGATGGAAACATCCAAGTATTATATTCCTTCTTAGGGCTTCAACACTTTTCTACCAAGAGCAGCAACACAATCAAATGCAATGAAATATCATTCCAAAATAGAGTTTCAAAAAACTATATTAACACTTGCACAATGAGTACTATCAGCCTTGGTTCACTTGTAAATTTATGAGTTAGCTTGCTTGCCTTTGAGAGATTTCTTAGGAGATTTTTTTTGAACTTATCACTATCTGGGAGGAAGACTTCAAAGCCTCTATTTATAAGGAGTTTGAAATTAAAAACAGGTAGGAAATCCAAGAAAAGTCGACCCTAGGACGGATCAACTTAAAAATTAGGGTTTTCATAGGGGAAAATCCAAGCTATGCAAAATTGCACCTTGTAAGAGCCAACCGTGATTTCGCATAAAGAGGAAAAAAGAAGAAAAAATGGGAAAGGGAGGTCCAAACTTATTTAGGGCAAGTTGGAGGGTCTCCCTAAGGATCTAGGGAAAATGACTCACTCAAGTGGGTCAATTTTTTGTGTCTATATTTTACCCCCTCTTTGATTCATTTATGGTCTAATAAATACATTAAATAAAGGTGTAGATGCCTTTGGGCAAAGGATGATAAGCAAAAAATGAGTGGTTGGGTTAGAAGAAAGATGTGGTGCAAAAATGGTGTCATTCTGAACACTTTCTTATTTTGCAAGCAAATCGAGGCATTAGGGACAATAATGCCTATTAAGCTAGGGTGCCCCCTCGAGTTTTAGAAGGATTGTTAAATTCCTAATGAAAATAAAAATGGCAGACTCAAAAGAAAGAGGAGGATAACCATAAGAAAGGAAGGAGAGAGAAAAGCAACAAAAACAAACACAAAATGGGTGAAAACCCTATTCATTTTCACCACATAGAAGAGAAGAAAGGATCTCTAGAGAATACATGAAAATGACACTTCTTGTACACTGTTCAACTGTGATGAGGGGTGAGGCTGACATCACAACAGAGCAAGCACAGGTAAGGGCTAAAATCCACATTTTATATTAGGATTAGGGTAGATTTTTTTGAGTTTTTCATTTTATTTTTTATTTTTTCTCCATTGCTATCAAAATCATCATGCACTACCTAGGTGCGATTTCATGACCCGATTGTGATTTCACCCTGGTTTGTGGCAGCGGGTAAAATTATGCCTTGAAAACATGGGGCATGATTTTGTGAAATCGTACCCTACAAATATTGTGTATGATTTTGCAAAAAGAGGGAAAATATGAAATCGCATTTGGTGCCAAACGAGCATGATTTCATAAAAAATAAGAGAAGCAAGCAAAAAAGAAAAGCAAAAAAAAATTCTAATTTTAAATATTTAATAAACTCGAGACAAATTAAAATTTATATTATGTTTGTGGATGCAACATGATGTACTAGCGAGCTGTAAGTGGAGACCATCCTCCCTAGAGGTGGAGCTATGAGAACTCGCTCAGGCCAAGAGAGACACCCTAGGGGCAGTGGGGCTACACCACCTGGTAGATATACTCGGAGTTAAGGTAGATAAAGTGCTACTAATAGTGTTGGCAAATAGATGGTACTCAAAGTCATTCATTTTTTGACTACCTACAAGAGAGATGATGATCACACTAGAGGACATTTGGTGGATCCTACACATCCCCATCAGAGGGAGGATAGTTTATAGAGCATGTGGGTGGTCAACCACCTTATAGAGGTTATCAGGAGGGTGGAACCACCAAGTTTGAGAGAGCATCATGTCAGTCGATGAGATGGTGGGATGCTAAGGGATCGATCTCTTGATGACCCTACTCAATGGGATTGTGGCAGGCTTGTTGATATGCCATAATTGTAAGCGATATCTACCATGGGTGATGGCAAGTGTAATAGCAAACATGCAATATCAACAGGTATGATTTGCATGGGACCCATATATGTTAGTCTATTAGTACAAGATATTATATAATGTTGTGTAAAAATAGCATACAGGGATAGTGTGTATGACTTTGCTCCAAGTGTGGTGTTGGGAGCACATAGCGATATGGAGACCTTCTACACTTCCAGGACCATTACCCAACCTGAAGCAACCAACAACATACAAGTGGGCTAGATCACACGAGCGAATCCAAAGGACATATGCCACGATCCTGCCACTAGGGAGGGGGGTGATAGATGATCTAAGGGAGGAGAAGATCATATAGTGATCTTGGTATCTACACTCTGGATGGGCTAAGGATTCAATGGAACTAAATTAGGTATGAAGTATCATATGGATCTCTATAGAGAAGGGGGAGCTAGACCTATACATATTTGATGGGATCCCAAACTTCGATGACTAATGGTACAAGAGAGTGTACCAAGATCCATCAAGAGTTAAAGAAGATCCCAATATAGCGACGTGGGCAGAGGAGGACCTGTATGATCCATCCTATGTGGATCCTAGTGTGGATGACATCGAAGTGATCTTCAAATATCAAAAGTGGTATAAGGGTTTCATGCCCTAGAGGATTTTCCATCTAGTATTGATAGGACACTCGATCACTCGATAGGACACAGAGTGAGAGTGGTAGCACTAGGTGGCCCCATGATAGAGATAAGATTAGATCTAAGTGGAGATAGTGATAACTACCACTATCTCAGTTGGTACGAAGGAGGTAGAGGAAACTAGAGTTGCTCCCACAGTGGCTAGGACACTACCGAGTGGAGGGATCCCTAATTTCATGAAAATCTACATACTCTCAAATAAAACCACTTTTCTTAACAAAATGTGGGGCGATCCCTAATTTCATAAGATCCCTATATGAAAGCAAAGCATGGTCCCCTTTAGAAGTAGAGAACTTACCTTTGGAGCACACAAAACCTATCATATTACAAAAAAAAAAGATGTTAGAAGAAAAAGGGAGGTCTTTATCCTCATCACACCACTATGATTTATGATGATCTAGATATTCAACATAAGTCATAAGATTATGATCATCATCAAATAGTAAAGGTTGGTTTTTTTTGGGTATGTAGCCTAGGCCACACCTCCCAGGGTAAATCTCAACATCTAAGGGCTCTCGAATACCCTTTTGTTGTGGTCCCAAACCTTTATCGACATATCCCATGATAGATAGAATTTGTTTATGGAGTGGGTAATCATTAGATAAGTAGCAATAAGCAAAAGAATGCTCAACGAGAGAGGGGTTGCTTCCATGGACTTTATCTTCAAATGTTTTTCTCACGAAGACAAAGGTACATGTGCCAAGAAAATCTCAACATCCAAGGGCTCTCGAATATCCTTTTGTTGTGGTCCCAAACCTTTATCGACATATTACATGTTAGATAGGATCTTTTTAGGGAGTGGGTAATCATTGGATAAGTAGCAATGAGCAAAAGTATGCTCAACAAGATAGGGGTTTCTTCCATGGACTTTATCTTCAAAGGTTGTTCCCATGAAGACAAAGGTACATGTGCCAATGTGTACTTCACCCTTCTTACAGGGTATACCCATAGTTCTAGGTGAAGGTGGTAGCTTGGCTAGATGCAGAAGAGGTTCATGAAGAAACTGATTATCTTGATCCCATGATGAAACATTGATTTAGAGTTCCTCACTCGCTTTTAGACTTTAAAGTTGCTCATATATTTGAGATGAGGAACGTGGAGAGAAAAATGATGAAATTGAAGGACAAACATTAAGGCTATATCAAGATTACTCAATCATCAAACAATATTTAAATTGTCAAGGGTCGCTCAGGATGGTGAAAATTTGATCTTTATACTCAAACTTCAAACACTAATGAAAAGTAGAAGCGACTGCCCTCACTGCATGAATCCAAGGTGGCCAAGGAGAAGATTAAAATATGTAGGGCAAGACACCACATAGAACAAGGTATCTAAGATATTGGGTCCAACCTTACGAGGAAGGGATATAACACCACAGGCTTCTTGGGACTCATTGTTGAAATCTTTGATGATGATATTAGTTAAATATTTCTCTTTTAATCCAAAATTTTTAAAAATTGATAAGTGTATAAATTAAAAGAAGAACCATTGTCAATCAAGATGCATTTGACAAGAGTTTCCCCAGTAAACGTTATGATGTAAAGGGAAGAATCCCATCGCAATTCTGAGGAAGGCTTATCATCATCCGAGAATGAGATATGATGTATCCCAAAAGAACCTAATACATTAACCACAACACTGGGAGAAATGTCTGGAGGGATAGATTGTTGTCTTAGAAGTTATAGTAAAGCTTCCCTATGATTAGGAGAAATTTGTAAGAGTTCTAAGATATAAATATTGTTCAAAGTACTAGGTAACTGTTGGTGAAGGTCAAAAGAAACTTGAGGTCTTAACACTAAGGGCGAATTTCTTGCTCCTGTACTCTTTCTTTGATTATTCCTTAAAATCAAGATGGGTTACAACAAAGAACTCTTCTCCTACTAAGGGTGTTGTGTTGACTGAGTTTGAGCTTGTGTACTTGTATTTGTTCCAACCATGTCGACCATATTACTATGGGAAGGTGGCTCATTTTGATAAGATACCTGATTAGCTACCTGCTATCCGTGCTTAGATAATGGATTTTTGAAGATATCCATATCTTGATTAGTCGTGGTTCATTTTTGAGTAACAGGTTGGTTATTTGATGATTGAGAGCTATATATAACAAGCCATCCTACATTGATCAAATCTTAAACCACATGTTTTAATCTAAATATTTTTCCAAGGTCCTTCCACTTTGTGATAAGCACAATGCGGACATTTCCAAGACTACAAAATCCATCCTTTACATTGCAAGACTAGAAAGGGACATAGAAACGATATATAGACAAGCTACATGGGCCGAAACGACTCGACTCCAAGAGCAAGAGTCGTCTACATCGCACAGCTTTGAAAACATGCACATTTTTATTTATTCTGGCGAAGGAGAAAATACAAAATACTCCAACACAAGTGAGATGGGCCATGAATGATGAATGATGAATTGTAGTGTCAATTCATTTTATGACAATTTTTCCTAATCTCTCTGCGATTGCCCGTGAGAGGAGTGACGTTGCCATATTGATCATGGATTTAGTGAATTGGTCAAAAAATGCTTTGGTATTGCGGGCATAGAACTTGATCAGGGTGGATGTCTAACTTGTTTTGGTAGTATAGAGAATTTCGTCCGTGATCAGCAGGTCCTTTTCTGCCTCCAAGTTTTAGAATTAGTTTGTGTCAAACTTGGTAGGAGTGACGAGATCCAATGTTGTCTAGTTATAGTCAGTTCCTGTTTGAGGGCACAATGTCTACAACTGGCTGAAATACCAGCTCTCCAATGTTAAATTTGGCTTTCCATTTCTAGTCAGATTGTATAGTCATTGCTTGAAACTTGTGCATCATGATAATCCTATCATGTGGCTGCCTACAAATACAACCCAATGCTTACAAGTTACTATCATCATACTACAACTTGTTTATTCCAATGGGTTGAGTTGGGTGTAGGAATGTTGTTGTTTTCTCCACTTTTGCATCTCTCCTCCCTGTAAAAATAGTCTATAATGGTCCTCCTCTCTGCCCAATAAACATTTATTATTCATGGACTCTCAAAGATGAAAAGATCCAATGAAAAGTGAAACAGATGTTGGAGTTTAATTGATTTCTATTATTAGTGTGTTTTTCTATTTTCATGGGGCAATATTCCCTGTGAATATCTCCAGTTGTAATAGGTAATATTTAGGTGGTTTGGTGTGATGTTGAGAACATTTGATTCTCATATATTTGTTTTCTTTACCCACTTGGAATATTTGTTTTGCCTTTTACTAACTTGGGAGATTCTTCAGTTACATTCCCAAGCTATATATTGTAATGAATTATCATGAATAAATCAGTTCAGACTAATTATGGCTCACATGTGGTATCAGATTCAGGTTTGAGAGAAACCTTACTAATTTTTTTGTGTTGTTTCAGGACGACATGAGCGAGGGTATTTGCAAGCTCGTGGAGCCAAATTCGGTGCCCGAACCGTCCTCGCTCGCTTTCCTATGGGAGAATTTGAAGAGTGAGGAGGCACTCTCCTGGAGGAAGGGGCGTGAGGAGGCACTCTCTCGGCACCTATCACTAGATGAGGAAGGGGCACATTCGTAGCCACTGCTGAATAACCAGTGGAGGTAGCAGTCCTTTAGGGATAGCGTTGGACACGTGGCCTCGAAGACGTATCTGGTCACAGCTTCAAATTGCTCAAATTCCAAAGTTGGGCATTCCTCCACTTTCGAGTCGTATGGTGTGAAGTATGCCAGGGCGACTTCTTCAATGATTCATTTCTTACATTGTTATTGTTTACTCCGGCCCAAGCTGGCAGAGGGGTAGGTATAATATCACCGTGGAGAACAGACAGGTAGAGGACTTGACCATTTAAAACCACTTTATGGTAACAAGGATTGTGTTGGACTTGATTGCGAAAACGTGAAAAATGCATGTACTTAGGTTGTCAGATTTTATTTTCTTTAGGATGCGGAGTATAAACTAACAAAAATTTAAGGACATATGAACTTCGTTTAAAAAAAAAAAGAAAAAAAAATTGATGTTCTTTTTCACATTAGTTTAAGCATCAAGTATTGATTTAGTAGATATGGATATTATTTTTGGAATTTGTAACACTTGGTAACATCAACTTTAGAATATAGTGGAAGTAATTATTTTGTTTTCAAAAAAAAAAAAAATTGATGTGCACATTAGCACGTGCTTCTATGATCATTGGAATTCAGCGTTGTCTGTTGCATTTGAAGAACAATCATTGGGATTGAAAGTCCACCAACGAGTAAGGAAGGAGCTACACCATTGATTTGTAAAAATGGCAAATGGCAACATTAATGTCCCAGTCCCAGAATTTAGAGGAGCCAACTATGACTACTGGTCAATCAAGATGAAGCACTTGCTCATTAGCAAAGGTGCTTGGGAGATTGTGGAGGATGGCTACACAGAGCCAACCGATTGGAGTATTGTTCCAGCTGTCGATAGACAAGCAACAAGAGAGGCACAAAAGAAGAATAGTCTTGCAATATTCTACTTGCAAACAACCTTGGATGAGAGCATTTTCCCAAGGATTGCAAGTTGTGCATCAACCAAAGATGCATGGCAAGCTCTAAAAGAGAGCTATGAAGGCAACACTCAAGTCAAGCAAGTGAGATTGCAAACTCTAAAAATGGAGTTTGAAAATCTCAGGATGAAGGAAAATGAAAAGGTTGGAGACTATTGCATGAGATCCAAAGCATGTGTTGACAAAATGAAGACTCTTGGTGAAGAAGTGAATAATGAAGTCATTGTAAAGAAAGTGTTGAGGACACTTTTACCCAAATGGAACCAAGTATCCATTGTAATTGAGGAGAGTAAGGACTTGACTACTCTCACATATGATCAGCTCATGGGTTCCTTAATGTCCCATGAGGAGAGATTTTCTTCAACTCCAAATGTTGGGGGAATCGAAGAAAAAGCATTTTCATCCAAAGAAGGTGAATCTAGTTCAAGAGGAAGAGGCCAAGGAAGAGGCCAATGGAGAGGAAGAGGTAGATCTTCTTCAAGAGGTAGAGGTAGTTTTTCTCCAAGAGGAGGAAGAGGTGGCTTCCAAGAAAGAGGAAGAGGTGGCTTCCAAGAAAGAGGAAGAGGTGGCTCTCACGAAAGAGGAAGAAGTATCTATCAAGGAAGAAGTAACAAGCAATGTTACTATTGTAACAAGTATGGGCACTTTGAAAAATATTGTAGATTGAAAGCATCACATGACGGAAGAAGCAATAATGCACACTATGGTGAGGAGGAGGACTCATCAATTTTGTTTTTGTCATATGGCAAATCTAATCAAAATATGAATGAGACATGGATTCTTGATACCGAATGTTCCAATCACATGACCGGCAAGGAGGAGTTGCTATCTACAATTGATAATTCCTACAAGTCCAAGATCAAGCTTGGAGATGATAAAGCATTGCAAGTTGAAGGCAAAGGAACCATGGAAGTACACACTAATGAAGGTAAGAAGAAAGTGACTGATATTTACTACACTCCAAATTTAAAACATAATTTGTTGAGTGTTGGGCAAATCATGGAAAATAATTTTAAGCTTGTGTTTGAAAACAATAAGTGTGAGATTTTTGATAAGAATCATGGGCATAGGCACGTCACTACTATTTCCATGACCAAGAATAGATTGTTTCCTCTAAAATTTGGAGAAGAAAAGAATGATTTTGCATGTGCAGCCATTGATAGCAAAAGTTGGCTATGGCACTTAAGATTTGGCCATGTAAATTTTCCTAGTTTGAGGAAAATGGTTTCTCAAGAGATGGTATATGGGCTACCTAAAATTGATGATCAAAAAGGTGTGTGTGAAGGATGTGCTTTGGGCAAGCACTCAAGGATGAATTTTCCAAAAGGCAAAGCATGGAGAGCCACTTATCCCCTTCAATTGGTGCATTCTGATATTTGTGGGCCAATGCAAACTCAAAGTATTGGTAAGAATTCATACTTTCTCACCTTCATAGATGATTTTTCAAGAATGTGTTGGGTTTATCTTTTGAAGACAAAGGATGAGGCATTTGGTTGTTTTAAAGATTTTAAAAATCTTGTTGAAAATCAAAGTGGGCACTATGTAAAATGTTTAAGGACTGATAGGGGAGGAGAATTTTGTTCAAATGAATTTCTTCAATTTTGTAAATATTGTGGTGTTAGAAGGCAACTCACAATCGCTTACACACCACAACAAAATGGTGTGGTTGAGCATAAAAATAGAACAAGTGGTAAATATGGCAAGAAGCATGCTACAAACAAAGAGGTTAACTAATATGTATTGGGCTGATGCGGTAAGGACTTCCATTTATATTTTGAATAGGAGTCCTACTTCTAGCTTGGATGACATCACTCCATATGAGGCATGGTATGGAAGGAAACCAACTGTAAGTCATTTCAGAGTTTTTGGTTGCTTGGCTTATGCACATGTTCCTGATGAAAAAAGGAAGAAGTTAGATCCCAAAAGTGAAGCATGCATATTCCTTGGGTATTGTGAAAATACCAAAGCATATAGGCTCTTTAATCCAAAGACACACAAGGTTGTCGTGTCTCGAGATGTGATTTTTGATGAAGGGGGAGTTTATGGTCATCAAAAAGGCCATATTGAGAAGTCAAAATCTGTTTTGACTAGTGGTATTATTGATGATGATGAGCAGCCCACTAATGTTTTAGTTCCAAGTGCTACTAATCCACCAAGCAGCCCCTCATCTAGCTCTCCAAAAAGAAGCCCTTCATCTAGTTCTCCACCAAGCATCCCCTCATCTAGTTCTTCAGTTTCAAGTGCAAGTTCAAGTCCACCAAGGAAGGTAAGAAGCTTAAGTGACATTTATCGAAGGAGTACTATTCAAACAAATGAAGATTTCACACTATTGAGTGAAGATTCTCCAAGTAATGTGTTGAAAAGTAAAAAGCTCCAACAAAACCATCCATCCTCTCAAATGTTAGATACAAATTTTCAAAGAAGAGTTACAAGAAGTCAAGCACAAGAGGTAGATCAAGTGGTGAAAAGACTTGAAAACTTGCATATGTATGGTGATGAAAATGATGGTAAGCCCAAAGGTGATGTTGTGAATTATGCCTTAATGTCTCTTGTTGATTTAGAACCATCTTGTTATGAACAAGCATGTACTAATGATGTATGGATGAAGGCAATGAAAGAAGAAATGAACTCCATCAAGAAGAATGATACTTGGGAGCTAGTTGAGCTTCCAAAAGGCAAGAAAGTTGTGGGCTCTAAATGGGTCTACAAAACAAAATATAATTCTGATGGAAGTGTGGAGAGACACAAAGCAAGACTTGTGGCCAAGGGGTTCACACAAAGGTATGGCATTGATTATGAGGAGACTTTTGCTCCAGTTGCAAGACAAGAAACAGTGAGGATGGTTCTTTCTATTGTTGCTCATAAAAGTTGGAATGTACATCACTTGGATGTAAAAAGTGTTTTTTTGAATGGATTCTTGGATGAGGAGGTTTATGTGCAACAACCTCAAGGATTTGTAGTTCAAGGTAAGGAGAATCTTGTGTACAGGTTGAAGAAGGCCTTGTATGGTCTTAAACAAGCTCCAAGAGCTTGGTATTCAAGAATTGATGGGTACTTCCATCAATATGGTTTTGTGAGAAGCAAGAGTGAGCCAACCTTATACTATAAGAAACAAGGTAATGACATTCTCCTTGTTTGTTTATATGTGGATGACTTGATTTACTTAGGTAGTAATCCTAAGTTGAATGATGACTTCAAGAATGCCATGATGCATGAATTTGAGATGAAAGATCTAGGCTTGATGCACTATTTTCTTGGTATGGAGGTGTATCAAAGTGATAGTGAAATTTTCATTTGTCAAAACAAATATGCCAATGATATGTTAAAAAAATTGGGATGGAAAATTGTAAACCTGTTGCAACACCAATAGCTCATGGTGAGTTGTTGAGTAAGGATGATGGAACCGAAAAAGTTGATGTGACCACATATAGAAGTATGGTTGGGAGTTTGATGTTTCTCACCAACACTAGACTAGACATTGCATGTGATGTATCACTTGTATCAAGGTATATGAGTGACCCTTCTGAATTACACATGAAAGCTGCAAAAAGAATACTGAGATATGTAAAAGGTACAATGGATTTTGGCATCCATTATTGTAAAAATGAAGATGTAAAATTGTTTGGTTTTAGTGATTCAGATTGGGGGAGTAATATAGATGACAAGAAGTCTACATCAGGTAATTGTTTCAGCCTTGGGTCTGGTTTAATCACTTGGAGCTCAAAGAAACAAACTACAGTTGCTCTCTCTTCCACCGAAGCAGAATACATTGCAATCACAAGTGCTAGTGCTCAAGCATTGTGGTTGAGGAAAGTCCTTGAAGAAATTGGAGAACAACAATATGGTCCTACTACATTGTATTGTGATAACATGAGTGCTATTCAACTAGCATATAATCCAGTTCATCACAACAGGTCAAAGCATTTTGATATGAAGTATCACTTCATCCGAGACATGGTCGAGAAGAAGGTGATTGAATTGCATCATTGCAACATTGAAGACAACATTGCAGATTTGTTCACCAAGGGAGTTGTCAAAGCTCAATTTTTGAAGTTGAGGAACTTCCTTGTCAATCCCCTCAACTTCAAGGGAGAGTATGTTGGAGTTTAATTGATTTCTATTATTAGTGTGTTTTTCTATTTTCATGAGGCAATATTCCCTATGAATATCTCCAGTTGTAATAGGTAATATTTAGGTGGTTTGGTGTGATGTTGAGAACATTTGATTCTCATATATTTGTTTTCTTTACCCACTTGGAAGATTCGTTCTGTCTTTTACTAACTTGGGAGATTCTTCAGTTACATTCCCAAGCTATATATTGTAATGAATTATCATGAATAAATCATTTACCCACTTGGAAGATTCGTTCTCTCTTTTACTAACTTGGAAGATTCTTCAGTTACATTCTCAAGCTATATATTGTAATAAATTATCATAAATAAATCAGTTCAGACTAATTCTTGCTCACAACAGATGGGCAGTAATAATTACGAGGACTATCGAATCCCTAGCTGCTACAGCAAGAATATCTGCACACGACACAACTCCAGGACATGCTTTCTCCAAGGCATTCTTGATTTTATCCACCACATCGAACCCTCGAGCGGAATTCCTGTTTGGATTGGCTGTCTTTTCTCCTGTGAAGTTGGCGGTGTCGTCTAGCAGAATGGAACCATCACAGCCCTGCATTGCAAAGTTCAGGTCTCAGTAATATATAGCTATGAGACCAAGCGTTAGTATTAGGCCAAAACCAAACCTTAGTCATGAAAATGGAGACGAAGCAGGGAAGCGGCCATTCTCGTTTTCTTTTTCACGGCCTCTTCTACGACGGATTTAATGATGGCCTCCGCCTTGGGACAGGATTTGGCATAAAAGCCTGGGAACAAACCACCAGATTGTGCATTTAATGGCTGACTCCACAGCGACAGCACTGCCGCCGTAACTATCATAGCATGAAACTGCAACCTCTGGCCAGTCGCATTCCCCATCCTGACAAAGAAATCCCTCAAATCTCTTGCTTGTTGATGTTGTTGCTTCAAAGGAAAACCAAGCCTTGGCATTAAAGATGGATTATAAGAAGCTTTATATAATGAAAGCTTCCTGTTTCTTATTAGTGGTAAATCTTATTTTAAAGTAAAGAAATAAATAACTCACAGACTCACCAACAAATCTTTATACGAATTGATGGCAACATAAAACACAAATTAGGCAAAGCATCTGAGAATGGGTTGCTTTGGTTTGATTTTTTTTCGAAGATTGGGTTTAAAATTTTTCTTTAATCGTCTATAAAGGAATAGGTTGGTTGGTATCGGTTGAGTGTTTGCTTGTGGATGGATTGTTTTGGTTTGATACCTTGAAAGATTGGGATGCATTGACTTGTCTTTATCCAATGGACTAGATATTATAGAGGTTTCATATTAAAAAAATTTATCTTTTATTTTCACGTTAATACCTATATATCTATCAAGAATTATAAATAATTAATTACTTTTAAGTAACATTTTGAAAATATATGTTGTTTTTTCATTTAAAAAAATTAATATCCTATTTCAATATAAATTAATATTTAAATTTGAATGTTGCAATATAAATTAATATTTACTCTAAATAATAAAAAAGTATTTAAAAGTTTTGATTATCTAATTTTTATTTCAATAAAAAAAGTATTCAGATTCTATTTTTTCATGTTTCATAAATTACATCTTATTTTTACTTAATTAAATGCATATGGTATACTCAAAGGTAAAATGTTTATCAAAAAATCTAAAGTTCTTAACCAAAACTTAGTCTTATCATAATCTTTTATTCTATTCATTTTTTAAAATCCTCTTTCACAAGCTATAGTGCTTGCTTGAATAACAAGGACTAGCTTGCAATACTCGCATTTAATTTGGATATGCATAAATTCACTTCAACTCTTAACTACTTTATTCTTATTTTTAGGTTCATACTTTTTAGTCTTTGCAATGTTTGATGCATCCTAAACATCAAATTATCTACATAAGCAAGTGATCCACCTCTTTTAGTCTTTGCACTAAATATGGAAAAATTCATAAATCCCTCATTGATATTGTTTATTGTTCTTTTAGTAAATGGTCTTCCCAATGCAATGCAATGATTCAACTCTAAGTACATGCATATAAAGTGCACCTATATCATCCACAAATTCAAGAATATCTTCACTTGACTTGCTTAGAAAGGAATGTGTGTTGAGCACCTATATCAAACGGCTCTCTCAAGAATTTTCTTCGTATGATGTCAATAACTACATTTATGCGAGTGCAAATAAAGGTTATATCAATATTATCTTCTTGAATTGTTAATTTAGTTTTTTCAACTCAACTAACTAATCTACAAGTAGATGAGTACGTAATTGAACTTGAACAATAGTTATCATAGCATAAGTATGGATTTTGATGTTGTCATTCCTTCAGTAATGTTGACATAATTCTCACTATTCTTTCCAACCTTTCTCGTCTAGATAGCCAACATGTATGATTTGTTTGAAGAGCCTCTAGTTGTCTTTTATCAAATGCTTCCATTAATCCTCTAAACTCAACATTCCTATTTGCTGATTTTCTAAGTCCTAGATGTCTTATTGGTAAGTTATTCAACAAAGTTAATTTAGAAAATGATTAGTAGCTCTCATAATTGTTAAAACTTCTCTATATGCCACACAATGAACTGTTATAAAATATGGTATATCACAACATAGTTTGATTAAAACCCCTCTCAAGAAAATCTCATACATGTAGCTCCATCTGAACCAAAACTAATCATCTTGAACTTTGGCAGGTTCATCTCTGTTCAAAAGTTTGATACTCTATCATATATAAATTTTGATGTGTCACCTTTTAACTTAATAAGATGCACAAAATTTTTTATAGCCCGTTCTTTTTCCTTATTTAAAATTTGTGTGGCTTTCAAGAATTTTTTTCTAGATGTAACATTTATATAGGAAGAATATTTACTTGTGAAAGACATATTGAGAGTACATTTATATCTATATATATCACATTTTTTGTTGTAATACTCTACTTACAAATTATTATTTTTGATTGTTTACAAGAAGGGGTTTTGAAAGGGTCCCCAAACCTTTTACTTAAATAAGAACTCTGGAAACATAGCACAAGACCAATTTTACAAAATCCAAAACAACAAGATTAACCAAATTGTTGGAAAATCAACAACCAACAAACCTGCACCCATACAACAAAGGAGGCAAATAAAATAACAAGATCAAAGACTAGTCAAAACAAACAGGTCTACCATAGGCTAGAGAGCACAACCAGATGAAGCAAACCCTACAAATAGCTAAAGGGAACATAGAAAGAATAAGAGACCTTACACCTATGGGGATCCAACATCCTTCTTGATAGTAGTCATTTGGTTTCACAGTTGCATGACCTTAATGTCTTCCACACAAGCAATAACAACATTTAAAGTGCCTATAAATGAGGACTGGTAATCTATTACTAAACTGATAATAGTGTTTAGTAAGGTAGAGTTCAACTAGTCATTGAAAACACAATTATCCCTACGCCTCGATAATTCTAAAAATAGCCTCATTTTTTCCTTTTGGTGAAAAGGTTCCTCTTTAGGGACCTCAATAAACACATACGCCTTCTCAACTTTGAGGAAT
Organism: Wollemia nobilis; assembly: GCA_028583015.1. Taxonomy (NCBI): domain Eukaryota; kingdom Viridiplantae; phylum Streptophyta; class Pinopsida; order Araucariales; family Araucariaceae; genus Wollemia; species Wollemia nobilis. The sequence continues at coordinate 35,643,553 of JAQPPZ010015824.1, read as the reverse complement.
TTGGCAAACCACCATTTAGAACTTCTTTCTTTCTCATCCCTTCCATGTGATGGTAAATTAGCAACAACTCCCTTAGGGATTTCTTTTACTTTTTTAACCATAGTAAAAGGGTTGGGCACAATCTCCTCTACTAGCTTCAAATTAAATTGACCAAAGTGGCCCGCATCTGATGAATCAATAAGATTCAAAGAATTATATTGGGGGGAAATCGGATTGGGGATCACCCTCTCTGATCTACCCTTGGCATCACCACATGTTCATAGATAAGCAAAATTAATCTTTGGTGAAGCATATCCATGATTTAACCTTCTTTGACTTGCTCTATAGATCTAGTCAAGGAGTTGAACAAGAAAGCATAGATATGCATAACCTTGTTATCCTGCAAATGGTTCAAAAACATGACATGGTAGCTTCATAGAATGATCCTTGGTCCTATCCAAAATAAAATAGTCCATAATTACCTTCACCACCTTGTCCCATGGGTCTTTAAGCACCTTTATTTTATACATGTTTTGAATCTTGGGAAACATTTCCCCATCATCTAGGAAGTACCTTAGCTCTCTTGTAAGAAAGTGTTTTCTCTGTTGTGACTAAAGCCATCCATCAATAGATCCATCACCTTTGCGACCAAGGGGATATTGATTTCAAACTCAGTATCTCCTACATTAACCACCCATTATTTCCAAGAGTGCACCACCTACTGGGATTTATCTACCTTGAAGCCATAAAATTTTAATCGACACTTCAAAAGACCTTCATTTTCCAAAATATTTCTCACATTTTCCTCAACATGCAAACAACTAGGTTCTAGAATGGCACCTTCCATTCTCCTCAACAAAAAATAGAGGAAGGACTTGGATAAAGCGGACCAAGGATCACCAACCACTCTATTGAGGAAAGGCTAGGAAGCGGGCTCAACAAAATAATCCATGGATTTTTGAAAACTCAAAATCCAACTATATTTCAAGTCCACACCTAAACTAGCCTTGGGAACATCCAAAAATTGAAAATACCTCTTTTCAACCCCTAGAAGAATCAATACCACTATCTGAGCAAAGTATATCCTAGACTCTAGGTCCTCTTTGTGCCACCTTTCAAAATGACCTGGACACCTAGAGGAGTGGTACATATAATGAGAAACATGGGAAACCATTAAATAATTAAAAATATTATTTTAGGGAAGGTCACACCCTATATTGTAGGGATTTTAGAAACAATTTGATGTTAGCTTGGATGTTATAAGGAAATGCCACATCTAGAAATGATAACCAACCAACCAATGCTAGATCCATCGCTTCAAAATTTACATGCATAAAATATCAAAGCAAAAATTGAATTCAATTATCCAATTTCTCTAATGATTTACAACTGATGTGCCAACTAACAAAAGGCCCAAAAATCTCACCCTAACAACCATGATCACCTCAAAAAAAGCACAAACAATATTGTCAACTCTTGAGGCTAAGGCATGACCAATCCAACAAGAGAAACATGCGAACCACAACATAGTCCACATCACACTAAAGCCTACTACATCATTACTAGAGCTAGCACGACTAAGAAAAGTAAAAAATATGCCAAGAGCCAAGTCACAAAAATTTAAAATAAACTCCTTCAACCAAAGGACTAACCAACCTGCTACCCAAGATGAGCTTCTTAGCTAAATTACAACCACAATTAACAGGTCTTCGGTTCCATGTTTCAAATGAAGAAAAATCATGTTATACATTACAACTGAAGAAGACTTTGGGGAAAGTTATATCTCTGGACTGTTAGGCAAAAAATATTTATACCCAGGTTGGCCATAAAGTCAATGCAACCATTACCTTTAAAAATATGCATTATTTCCACTTCTTCCCTATACATAATGGTCCTTCCAAATTTAGCTATCATATCCTCGATGTTCCAGTTGTGTGAAGTGCCACCTTTAATAATATTAACAATATTAAGAGAGTCACCTTCAATACAAACCTTATTGCACCCCAAATTTTCAATCAACAATAATCCTTGGTAAAGGGCCTTGGCTTTCGCAAAATGATAGGATTGGATGTCTAAATTCTTGAAAAACACCAAAATAAAGTTGCACCTCTCATTCCTAATAACACCAACAACAATAACTTTACCGAGGTTACCTTTGGATGCCCCATTGAAATTTAGCTTAACACAACTAGTGGGTGGGGGTTCTCACCTGGTTAGTGCTCTTAAGTTGGGCACCAAAGAAACAACACTTCTATTGCTAGGGAGGAAGTTGAGCTTTTGCTTTAACTTAACATCATCAAACCTACCTTCCTCTAGATTCAAATAAGAAACTTTTTCCAAAGTATTATCAAAACTCTAGTGCATACTGAAGCAAAGTCTCTCTTCATGCTCTTAAAAGTTCTATTCTTTTACTCCTTCCACAAGCACCAGAAGATGTGAGGTATTTTTTTTTTTAAATTACTTTAGTCTTAGAGAGAAGAAAGGGGACCACCATTGAGTGCAAATATCTAAAAGCAAGTTTGTGTTCACCCAAATCACCCCCAAACATTTAAGAAAATTGAGAACATCCATGGATAATGAGCATTGAAAAAAGAGATAGTTTGAATGCTCCTCACTAGCACAATAAAGGTAGCATCTGTTCAACATTAAAATATCCCTTTTTAAGGTTTTGAAGGGTCAATATCTTATTCTAAGTTGCTGGCTAGAATAAAATGTTAACCTTTTGATTTAGGCCCTTGAACCATAATTTGAAAGGTGGGTCCCATGGTTGAGGTCCTTCAAAAAGCATTTTATAGGTCAATTTTACAAAGAATACCTCATCATTCTCACTCGACCAACATATCAAGTCCTCTTCATTTCTTTGTTTGATGACCGAAATATTTAGTTTATTGGCAATAAAAGTCCAAGCTTTCTTCTCAACAGGATTGAGGTCATAGTGATTCAACATTTTCCATTTATTGAGACCATTAATGGTTTCTATGAAGTTAAATACTTTTGACCTGAAAGCAACTCTTGTTTTAGGTTCCAAACATACAAGGCTTGGGAATTGTGAGAGGGTCCTATCCAGAAACCAAGGATCATGCCAAAAATCAATCATATTACCCTTACCCAACCAACACCTGCACCCTTTAGAGATAATGGATCTATATTTTTGCAAACTTAGCCAAAAGGCCGATCCTAAAGCTGAAAGAGACTACATGTAAACAGTTTTTCTATCTCATATATTTAGCTGAAATGATACAAACCCAGTTTACATCCACTTTCTTGGCCACATTCCTATATTTTTTAACCACTAGGGTTTTATTCATTTAAGGATGTCTTGAATCCCTAAACCTCCTTCCTCTTTTCTTTTGTAGACTTGGTTCTAAGCCACCAGATGAAATTTCTTCTTTTATTCTGATTTGGACTAGAGGAAAGACTTATGGATATGTTTAATTTTTAATAAAATATTATTAGAAATTATAAATAAGGATAAGAAAAAAGTTGAAATGTTCTGAAGGGTAGATTTCACTATATTTGTCTTCCTAGCTTGGCTTAGGAGAGAACCATTCCACCTACTGAGCTTCCCCTGTAGCCTTTCCACTACTGGATTCCAAAGTGAGTCATGAACTCGAGCTTTGAAAAGTGACATTCCAAGATAAACGGATGGAAGAGCAACAACTTCACAACCCAAAATGCATGGAATAACCCTCTATCTAGATAAGGGGGTATTGAAAAAGTATATTTTGCTTTTAAGGTAGTTTATTTTTTACCCAAAAACTATTTCAAAGGAGCTCAAAATTTCTTTGAAGAATTTAACCTGTGATATCAAAGCAATAAGGAAAATGAGGATACCATTCATAAATTGGTGGTGAGAAATAGGATCTAGGGGCAATGCAGACCTAACACCTATCACAAAAGCTCTCACTTTAATGGATCTTCCAAGCACTTCAACCACTAATATGAAGAGGTAAGGGGATAAAGGATCCCCTTGGTGAATACATATTAAACTCAAAAAATAATAAAAAAATGACCCATTTATCAAAATAGAGAATTTGGCAGAGGAAATACAATCTTTAACAAGACTTATCCAAATTTGGCAAAAACCAAAATTCTCTAAAATATTAACAAGAAAATCCCATGAGACCCTGTCATATGCCTTGTTCATAACAAACTTGAGGATAATTCTAGCTCTACCACTTTTATCAATTGAGTGAATTAACTTGTGGGCTGCTATAATTTCGTCCAAAATCTGCCCCCTTACCACAAAGCCACTTTGAACCGAATTAATTAAAGCACAAAGAAAAAGGTTTTAATCTATTGATAAGAACTTTTTCCAGAATTTTATATAATGTGTTACATAGACTAATGGTTTTGAAAGCGCCAAAGTCCTTAGCACCAATCGATTTTGGGATAAGTGTTAAGAATATAGAGTTCACTCCAAAAGTAGTGAACTTGGAAACTTAGATCTTTCAAAGTACTTCAACAATATTCTTGCCAAGAATGTGCTAGTATTTCTAGAAAAAGAGAGGAGGGAACCCATCTAGACCTAGGGCTTTTAGGCCCTCCATTACAAAGACCACATCCTTGACTTCCTCATCTTTGAGTGCATCAATATGAGCAATATTCATATTGGCAATAACAAGGGTGGGAATATTACAAATAAGCTTATTTTAGTTTCCTCGACTCTAGAATATTTTACCCTAAGGGAAGAACTGAATAAGTTCATTGCTTTAGCCCTTATATCTTGGATTTGAGTTAATTTTTCACCATCCACTTTTGAAATTTCTTTGATTCTATTGGCACTTTTGTGTCTTAGTGTGATAATATGGAAGAAATTAGTATTTCTTTCATCATACTTAAGCCAAAGCACCCTCAAATTTTCTTTCCACAACTCCTCATTGACTAAGGTATTGCCAAAATCAGACAAAATCATATTTTCCTTACATATGATATCAATAGCTTTAATTTGACACTTTAAATCCTCCTTTTGAAAATGTGCCCAAAGACCCTCTTATTCCAATCTTTTAGACCACTTTTAACAAACCTGAGCTTCACAACCACTTTAACCAATCCTAAGCCATGGGCATTCATCGACCACCACTCAATTTTTTGCCTCTAGGTCAATATGGAGGCACCACATAACTTCAAACCTAAATGGTCTAGGTAATCTTGCCTCACCTTGTGCTACATTAGGATACAAGTTATGATCTAATAAATTTTTGGGTATAGAGGAGAGGGAGAAATCCCCAAAGAGTGGAAGACAATATTTAGAGACTAACACCTTGTTAAGCCTAATTTGGATGAGCTAGTTTCCCACTCTCTTATTACTCCAAGTGAACCTTGAACCTTTCAACTCCATATCCATATGTTTGTTTTGATTCACAAAATCCACAAACTCTTCCATTCCTCTAGAAACCACAATGTTTCTCCTTTTCATCAGATATATATAATAACGTATTGAAGTCCCCCACTAAACACCACACTTCTTGACTGAAGGTATTCCTCATGGAGCTTAGAGATTCCCACAATAATCTCCTACTTGGACCAAAATTCAGGGCATAGATATTAGACATAACCCATATTTTATTATTTTCTTAGCTAAAAATAATAATGTTAATAACCCTTTTTAAGGAAGAAATAGCATATACTTCCAACTTGTTAGCATTCCAGAGGCAAAGGAGACATATAGAGGATCCAGAAGCTAGGCTAGCAACAAAATGGGATTTTTTCTAGATCATTTTTCTAACATCTAAATTTTGACCATCAATCTTGGTTTCTTGAAGGAATAAGATATATGACAAAACTTTCTTTTGGAGGGAGGCAACTACCCTTTTTTTAGAGAGCCCATTCAATCCCATGATATTCTAGGAAAAGCACTTCATTTATGATTTTTGGGGTTGGGATTCTTACCCCCAAAGATCTCTTGATTTTTTTGGCAAAATGACTCCAACTTTAATTACCTTACACCTAGGTCCTTACCTTCCTCAATCTTTAGCAGTGCTTGAGACCCATTGGTAATCTCAAAATCTATTTCTCTCTTCCTCAAATTTTTTTTTAAGGGATTCCCAACATCTTGCTTGATTCCCATATCCACACATCTCTTTCTCTACTTACAAATTATTGATAGCCATAAAGTACGTGGATTTTATAATAAATATCCTTTTGTGTAACTAGCATGGTTTCTACATGATTTGTAATAAATAAATTATTTGGATCCTTTAGTGTTTTCCATTATTGTATTATATGTTTATAAGGATTTAAATTTGTATGAAAAGTCAATATTATTAGTTAGATTATACTGCTTCTACTTTTTTAAATGGAGTTTTTTTTATTGAATTTTGAACATTGTTCACATTTGATTCACAACTCCACAAATACACTTGTAATAGGATATGTTCGTTTATGTCTCATCTTCCATTCAATTTCCACAACCTTTAGAAACTTAAAATTTTAGGTTTCTCAGTAAAGAGCGTTCACAAATAGCTTGGTTATTAACATCTTCATTAATTTCTACTTCCTCATGTGTATTATTGTTAGTCTTAAAAATAGATGGTTGTGCAATTTATGATTTTCTTTGAAATGTTTCTATAATTTTTAATTGTTTGTTTCTTCTTTTGGTCATTTATGCAATTTACAATTTTCCTTGATATGCCTCTTCAATGTTTAATTATTTTCCATCTTCTTTTGGTGGACCCAATTGAGACAGTAGGCTTTAACATTTTCTAAAAAGTAGCAAAATAGTATAACTTAGACTAAAATGTTTGATTAAACATGAAATTAAGAATACATTTTGAAACTACAAATTAAAATGTATATTTCGATAAACTAAAGTGATTGTCTTGACAAATGTGTTGTAGATAGAATCATGAAATATAGAATGTAAAATATTAAAATTGCATACAATGTTCCAAGCTTGAAACAATAGCTTGTATGCATAGACACAATATAATGACACTCATTTTTCACTTTGAATGCAATAAAAATTCAACAATAACTTAGTAGTTTTTCAATAATTGAATTTATTTCAATTTCTAAAACAAATTGTGGACAAAAATATATTATTGGTCAAACTAAGTGACTCAAATTCCATCCCAATAGGACTCATAGGATTATTCCTTATTAAAGAAAATTGTATACACTCAATTTCTACAAAGAAGATTCTACACATATTAGGAATATGTGAGAAATATTTATATATAATATATACTATTTTATGTTGGCTTATTAATTTCCTTCATATGTAATATATGATATATTTTTATGCATTAGTTTCACACACCAATTTGATAATGGGGAAAAGTATTGTTACTTTGTCTTTTAACTTGTCCAAAGTGTAAAATCATGATATTATGGCACAATTTTAGTTTATTTAATTTATTAGTTTCTTGAAAATGAAGTATGCTCAACTTCAACAGGAAATAAGTGTTACTTTGGTTGAGAATTAGAGGAAGGTATAAATTGACAAAAAAATTGTAAGTATAGAATAGGAATATAATTTTTGTTTTCAAAAAATAGTAGATATATTAGATTATGTATTTTAGTAGAGGTTGTACTTATTTTTTAAAAGTTTTATAAGGATAAACTAAGTGTGATCCATAAATAATTGCACATAACATGAGTATTTTAATAAAACATTATGTGAATATGTCTTCTATAAAGCAAGATATATTTTTCGTAATTTTGTTGTTAATACTTTGATTATGATTCATTGTCAACTCAAGGAATATAATTTTTTAGATAAACAATATTAAATTTTATATAGAATGAAAATAGATACAAATATCTAGAGCAAGGATATGATTTATTTATTTTTTTGTGTTTTTTTTGTGTTAGCCTAAAATTAAAGTTTATTTTGCTTTCAAATGTACCTTTAATAATCAATAAATAACAAACATTGACTATAATAAAAACCATAAAAAATTTATATTTTTATAATCTATGTTTTAGTATCTATTTACACATAAATTCTAATGTAAAGTGTTGTGTGGCTCTCCTACCATTTTTTTCAACCTCATTGTGGTATTCACCAAGGGGATCCTCTTTCCCCATTCCTTTTAATAATCATGGTGGAAGCCCTAGGAAGGTCCCTATATTTGAACCCGACAATAGAAGATCTAACCCCTGCTTTATCTTCTAGACCAATTTCCCATCAATAGTTCTTATATGATACCCTATTTTTCTATTTTACCTCTGTGCTTGAGGTGAGAGAAATTAAAGATCTTTTGGTGTGCTATGAGAGAGTTGTGGGTCAGCAAATCAATTTTATTAAGAGTAGCTTATATTTTTTGAATACTTTGGTTGAATGCCAACAAAAAATAGCTAATATCTTGGGCTATCGTATTTTCTTCTTTCCTATAGTCTACCTTGACTTCTTGTTATTTATAGGTAGGGTTTGGTATTCTCTTTAGTATCCAGTCATTGAAAGACTACAATGAAAATTAGTGACTTGGAAAGGAGCATTGTTGAGTCAGGCTGGGCAAGTTGTTCTTGTGCAGAGCACTCTCCAAATCATAATGATTTATTTCATGTCTCTCTTCAGGCTTCCTGGAAAGACTATTGCCAAATTTGAAAGTATATTCAAATCCTTCTTATGGGCTAGTTCAAAGATGAAAGGTAAGTTCCATTTAGCTTAATGGAAGTAGGTATATCACAAGAAGTACATTGGTCTAGGTTCAAAAAGATTCAAGCAGATGAATAAGGCCTTAGTTGCTAAGTTGGGGTGGAAAGCATGCCTAATGAAGCTATGGATTGGGTGAAGATCCTTAAGGCAAAATACATTTTTTTCAATTTTCTCTTGGACCCACTTCTTGAAGGAGGTTCTATGTTCTAGAAAATCCTTGTAAAATCTAGATTCTTTCTTTGTAGTAGTAGCAAGTCGATTATTGGTAGCAAAAATTTTTGTGGACTTTTGGAATGATCCATGGTTGGGAGAAAACCCCTTTCTTCTAACCAAATATTTCATATTATCGAGCCAGTCACCCGTGTCTTGGGCTGTGTTAAAGTTGATTTGTTTATTCATTAGAATGGTCATAAATATTGGTTTCAAATCCCAACGATGATTGGATATTTGGATATCCAACAGTCTTGGTCTCTTGTTGCTAAGGAATTACAATTTTGGGTTCTGATGATATCAAAGAAAAGATCATTTGGATTGGTGATAACGAGCGAGGCTACACTATCAAAGCGGTGTATAATTTACTTGATCATGATACTCCATGTTTGTTTTTGATAAAGAGAATCTGGTTGAAAGGACTAACTCCTAAAATAAACCTAATTCTGGTTAACCAGCTTTAATAAGATTCTTTCCTTTGAGATATGCTTAAGAGAGGTATGCAAATTGTTAATAGATGCTACTTGTGTGAAGCTGATTGGGAGTCATCTACTCATTTGTTGCTCTTATGTCCCTTCTTTCATGATGTTTTTGTTTGCATTCTGGATAAGTTGGGGGTGCAGTGGGTGTTGCCTAATTTCTTGGAAAATTTTATTTTGTAATGGACCTCCCCTTTAATGCCCCTCATCTTAAGTGCTTGTGGAGCTTCCTCCTACCACATATTTTTTGGGGTGTTTGAAAAGAACAAAATGCTAAGGCTTCTAAAAATTGCAAAAGAGATGCTCTTAGAATAGGTCTCAAAATCTTATGGAGTTCAATTGAGAATGTTACCAATGTGTTTCCTGATCTGGGGAGAAATTGCCTAAATAGTTCTCTTGCTGAAGTTCTATTGGAAGCTAAGCTAGGATTTTTGAGGTTTTACCCTAGACCTATGCTAAATCCAAGGAATAATGTGATATGGTCGTTGCACCATTGGTTGGATCAAATTGAACTTTGATGGGGCATCAAAAAAAATCTTGGGATTGTTGGGGTGGGTGGCATCATTAGGAACATGGGTAAAGTTATTGCAACATATTGTGAGCATTTATCATCCCAAACTTCCCACTTTATGGAGGCTCAAGATACTTTCCAAGGCATTGAACTCCTGGTTGATTTGAGATATCCAAATACTGATATTGAATGGGACTCAAAGAATGTGATTAATATTCTTAATTCCACTGTTGATCCAAGCTAGAAAGTCATAAATATGATGTGGGAGTTGAGAAGGTACCTCTAAGGTTTAAATCAATTTGGGGTATCACACATTCTGAGGGAGAGTAAATTGCTTGCTGATTGTTTGGCCAATCTTGAAACCAACCTTCTTGGATTTACAATGTGGAGAAATAACTTCATGATGGATATCCTAAATCTTCTTAATGTAGAAATCCCTTAAAGTCTCTTAGGAATCCAATCAATGGCATTTCATTATGTTACACCGCATTTATTTCAAAAGTGCTGGCACTTATGGTAATTCAAATTGTTAGAATACCGCATCCTATGATTACAATATTCATCTTGTCCTCTGATTTTACTATTTGGTTTGTGGATCCACCTTCTTTTTTTAGTTCTAGCAATGTTTCCATGTGGTGTTTATGTTTGTCTTTTGTGTCCTCTCTTCTAAGTTAAGGTGGTTGTTTTACACAACTGTGTTTTATGGTATGTCTCCCATGGCAAAGTTGATGTAAAAGGTTGAGGGATTCCTTTCAAACCCTACTTTTATAATAATACCAAAAAAAAAGTAAAGTTATATGATTTAGTTAATACGAGGTCTCCAAAGTAGTGTTAGTAAAATTATCAACACAAAATTTGATATATATATATATATATATATCTTAAATTATAATGATATATCATTAGTTTATTCTATTGGAATATCTAATCAAGTATCATTTTATAGTATAATTAATTTTATATGTTTAAAGGTTTACATTTTAAAGCAAGTAACAAAAATTATCTATTGATGATGGAGTAATTACTTGAGCTACATCAATATGTACAAAATAAACCCTCAAATAATTAAAGCAAGAACTAAAGCGTAATATATAGATCTCAATATTTTGTTTACAAATAAAAAATTACTCCATTTAAAGAAAGAGGTTCAATGATTGATTTCTTCTCAATATGTAAGCTATTTGAATTCAAGCTAATAAATATGAGCTCTTTCTTAACCACAATCAAGGGCATGTAGTGAGAATTCACTATCTTGGAAAATTTACAAATTTGGAAGGTTATAAAATAGTGGAATTAGTCAATCAATACCTTCCAAAACCCCTTAAATTTTGCTAAGCCAAGGGCAAGGACCAATTTACTTTACAAAGGATGATTTATTTCAGAAGTAATCTACTAACAAGATGATGTAATTAGTTTGTAGTAGTAAAGCACTAGCAAAACATTGGCAACATTCTAGCAAAATAGAAACATTTAATCACCTCATAGGGCAAATCACTCATGAATAAATGGAGGGGTAAAAAGATAAGGATGTATCCCAAGGAAGATATTTGGAAAGCAACATTTTGGCATGTAGTAGCACCATAACTAATTTTAGAAGCCTTCTAATATCTTTAAGGGCATAATTATAGGTATGTAACATTTGGAGATACATCATTGTAGTAGAGATACTCCAAAATATTTACTTTTACTTGAGTAATATTTTCTCATCCAAGGTAACTTAGAGGTAAAATTTTATATAATTATAAGCTATGATATCCATTATAGTCATCATTTGTTCTTGTGATAAGGACCGCTTATGATGTAATAGTTAGGTTAGGCTTAATTTATTTTCTTAGGCTTAATTCATTTCTTTTCCTATATAACACGAAGCTTCTACAACTCACAGTTAGCTCTAGTTTGTTGGGTTGCTTCTAGAGATTAGAATGTTAAAATCTAAATGTAGTTTATTAGTTTGTTATTATTCTAGCTAGTTATATTATAAGCTTATCCAAATTTAGCTAGTTTTTTAGTGTTTGTTGTGCATGTTTATTTAAGAACTTCAATAAATACAAATTGAAAGAGAAATTCAAAGCTACACTTTGTGAGACCCATACTGTGTGCTTCTAATTAATGATATTTGTAAGAAATTGATGTCTTTTGCTCTTCATCAGTGGCATTTCCAACTTGGACTATGGAATGCATGGTGATTATGACAAAACTTTTATTGATCTTATTATTCCTCTCATAATATCAACTCATATGAATGGGAATACATTGTTGTTATTCATATTTCTCATGTTTTGTTTGATCACACACTCTCATTTCTATGGTTTTACCACATTTACTTTCAATCCCTCACACCCTACATAATTTTCTTTCATGTATTTTACTTTTTTCATTTACTTCCCACATTTAATTTCATGCAATTAGATTAGATTAGCATAGAATTTAGCAAGGACAATGGGAGCTAGCTTAAATCTTAAGGCTAGGCCCTAAACCCTTCCATACAAGTTTGTTTATATCAAAATTGTGGGTATGTAAGAAGTCACACATTTCAGCAATTTAAAAGGGATTTAAATTTAAATTTAAATTTGTTGATATGGTTATATTAAAATAGACTTAAAATAAATCAAAATTATTGAGTGAAAGGGCTATATCTTCTTAGCCCTATTTAAAAATAAAGTATAATAATAAAAATATATATTTAGTGGATGGTTAAGTACCTGCAAAAGAATATGGAGATATGCCTTTATTGGGACTAAATACATTCGTCTACTAGGAAAACTTACTGCCTATCATTTTCATCTTTTCACCATAGGGAAATGACAATCATGATTATTTCACTAGGTTACATTATATATAATGAATTTTAAAATATTTAATTTATAAATTTGAGTACAAAATCCACATAAGCTCTCTATGTAAGCATAATCTATTATAGTTCATATGTACTCATTTGATATGACTAAAATGATAAGGAAATTAAAATATATAGAGGGAGACATTCTCAATTTGGTATTGTAGACACCAAAAGTTGAGAATATTATCAAATTTTTAAAACTTACCAACATATACTTCATCTAGCCAATCAAACATCTTAATCAAATCAAGCATATAAAGACCAAACTTAGGGGTGTTTATTGCTCCAAAGCAAAGCATCATACCTAAAGTGATAACACCAATGATGCTACTAACTACCTAGTAGCACTTTTGCTAAAATATCAAAATTTATATTTTCCCACCCAATAAACCATACAAGGATCAATTTATCATTAGTGTTGGCATCCTTAGAATTTCCAATGCTCATGAGGCCAACACTATTGATTGTCAAAATATGGAAAAAAAATTGCAGGTAGTTGATAGGTGTCATCTACCTACCAACTTTATATCTAACTATCCTAATTATGTCTACCATATTATAGCACCTTGATTGGTAATCAAATCCATAAGATTTCACTTTTGCCTCCCATATAATCCTTTATCCCTCCTTGTGTGTCAACTTTACCTCAATCATCCTGATCCTCTCCATGTAAGGTTACCACCTCTATAACTTACCATTTTTAGTAGATCTTCTAGAGTATCCTCCAAGGAAGCCAAATATTTCTATAAAGTGATCCCTTAGGGGAGCCTAATCCATTATCTCTTACAGTAGTAAAACCCTATCAAATCTAAAAATGAATATTATCATATAGCAAAGCCCTATCAAGTCAATATCATTTTTTAAAGAAACTAAACTATGTTCTATTCTATACTCATCTTTTTTGCACAACAAGGTGTCACTCCTTCCACTCTTCACATGCACATGTGCATTTCATCAAAGTTCTATTGTAATCTATGTGAAATGTGGAGGTCATATACAATGAGGATCTAGAGTTAAGATAAGCTACCTACCCATGGCTATTAGGTTGTGATATTCAACCCCTTTGCTTTCGTATCTAATCATTAGCTTTATTTTATGTTTTGTCATAATATTATTTTCATCTATTTAGTTGACTAGATTTTGCACTTAAATTTATGTCTTTTGTAATAAAAATAATGAGTAGTTTATCTTTATCAAGTCCCTATACCTTATCAATGAGGTCTTTTCATTTGTTATTAGATCATCATTGTTTATTTATCTTTAAAACCCACTTGGCTATGTCTAAATACAAAAAAATCATACAACTATAGTCCTCATAGTACTACCATACTCAATTTTTGTCAAAGTAGATATTGTAAGCCTTATAGTCAATATTATGCCCATAAATTGCAAAAACACTACCCATGGTCAAAATCACCACTAGTATTACTACTTGGAAGTGGTGTTTCTATCTTCTATGTAGATAACCGATATATTTATATTGTAATTTTATTTCACTTGATATTTGTAAATAAGGGTTTCATGTTAGGCAAGGGAGTAATAACTCTCCACTAACTTAGGTAGATCTCTTTGTATTTAATATTGTCTATTTCTATTTATTTTATAGTTTTTCTATTGAAGCGGGGAGGTACGAACAAAGGCACCACCAACCATAAGAAGTATTGGCAATGCTTTTACAATAGGTAACACTTCTGCATTTGAGGTACACTAGGTTATAATATCCCTTTCTATAGATCTTATCAGTATTAGACTCAATTTGGTTGGCATTTATTGTTTGTATTATTGTTTGATTAATCTATATTCTCTTTTATTACATTTTAGTAAGGAAAATAAAATGAATAGGTATAATCATATCATATTAAAGGACATTTCATTTTAGATTCTATCATTATCATAACCTAGTCTATAGACTAATCATTGTATTATCATTCAAAACTAAATTACATATAGAAAAATATACTTCTTTTCTTGCATTTTTTCTTATACCTATGCTTCTAAAATAAATAAATAAATCTTCATTTATCATAAAAAAATCTAAAATAATATAGTCATAGGCTTATTTATTGCATTTTATTTGGATGTATTTATATCTAGATAGTTCCATATTAAGGTTTGACAATTATAGGAATATATTAGGAAAAATATAGAATTTTCAAATTTAATCAACAAAATATGAGACTAGGTTTAAAACTTCATGCATTCTTGAAGTAATACAACATGGATCTAATACCTTTTGAAGACAAGGGAACCAAAATACCTAGTCCCACTGATAAATCATAGGCCCTCCTTGATTTCCTTTTCTCACATTTTAGTGGACCTAATATGAGCACCACATTGGATTAGAAGACTTTGCTTTGACTAATCCAGATTTTAATCAAACATAAAAATCTATTAAACTTTAATTAAGACCATTAGTATTATTTGCTTAATTATTTCACATTGATCATAGATAATAAAACATAATAGATTACTAGTCATACAAGAATCTTCTCAATCCTCTAATTAACCATAGTATAAAATGTTAGGCTAATTGGGTATATAGTGAGCTTAGTTGCCAGTTGCCCACATAGAGTCTCATGCATACTTACACTTAGTATGGAGTATATTTTAGCGGGCTAGTGGGCATCATAAGAAAGACAATTTTTACCCCTCATGTACTATCTTGTCCACATATCCAAGCAATCATTTCCATATATTATTGGATTTCTAGGTATCAACTTTCTCTCATGAACCAATGAGTATATAGAGAGGGCTTAGGTATATAAAAGGGAGGACTCTGAGGTATATTGCTCAGACTATGTATATCAAGGGAAGGAAATATGACATAAAATATATTATCTTTCTTCTCTTAAACAATGTTATAAACCATTAAAATCTTAAATAACCCTCTCTTCTATCATAATCTAAAACCCATGGATGAGAAGTGCTACATGACCTATAGTATTACTCATTAGCTAACTAGTAATCCTAACCCTCCCATGAAGGGCCAATATAAATACCTTAGCCTTGAGAACTCTACATTTAACCAAGAAGAGAAATCCCCATCACCTTGAGGTTCCTTAAGCAAAACCTAGAGAAGGATGAAATATTGATCTTACAACCTACATCCCATATGTCTCACTTCTTACAAAAGTATAAGGGAGACATAGAGACCTTCCTAAAAGAGGTTAATGAAACCCAAGGAATATCTATAGGTAATAATTCATTATTGTATAACCCTTAACAAACTAACCTTAACAATATGTAGTTAAATCAATTGGATTCATTCTTTGGGTCCATTAATATGAATCTTAATGGTCAACCTTGTATTTCATTGATTCAAACCCACCTTCCCTCACAACATTGATGAATTATAGGAGATAAGATATTCGACCTATATTGGTTCATCATGCATATTTATATACCATTGGAGAATAATTATAGGATAGTTCTAACTACTCTACATCTCAATAAGTAGGTACAAGATGCACTCTCAATATAAGTGTTCCTCCAAACGTATAGATCTCAAATCCTAATCTAAATCTATCATATGTATCCCATTCTAATCCCATAAGTATTGGGCTAGGGCTAAGGTAGACCTCTAATCCAATCATCTCTCATCCTTAATATACCAACCAAGTCAAGTCTCTAACTCAGGTATCTTTGGGATAAACTATATGATGCTAGCTTTGACATAATATTCCCAAGCATCCCAACTTCTATCATACTTAAATTATCAACAAGTCTCTTTTATCTCTCAACATATACCTCTTATTCTATCATCATTGTCAAACTCTAGTTCTCTTGAATTTCAAGATCTAAATACCTAATTATTTCAATTGAAACAATAAATAATTGTTATCCAAGGGTCATATTCTAGTCAAAAGTACTCTTATGATGACTTGTGCAACTAACCCTTAAATCCCTTTGTAGTTATCCATATCTCTCCTCCCAACTTTGAAACCGCTAAATTTCAAATATACAAGAGGAAAGAGGATCCCATCAACCACCTTAGGTTGTTTCAAACTGCCTATAGTGATATTTCATATAACAAAATTTTGTTATCAAAGATATTCCATAAGAGCCTATAACGACCCCAAAAATATAACTAGATGATTGTTTTTATATACAAACATATACTCGATAGAGATTTACATATCCCTAACCACTGTATGCCATTCTTAGAATTTATCTAATACCTAATATAATGTTTTAAGTTGTCCATATCATACCTATGATGAGCCAACTTATTCCCTTCCTTAATCTATCAAAAGGATACACCCATCCCTATACCATACATAAGCCTATTTTTTTAAGTATACTAAGCGTATTTCAAATAAGCTATAAGTCTCATCCCACAAATGAGCTAACTTATCCATTTTTTCTTATCAAAAGAGTACACCCAACACTACACCATACATAATTTTGTCTATGTAGGTGCACTAAGTGTAACGTAAAGTAATCTATCAGTCTCATCCCTATGATGAGCTAACTTTCTCCTTTCACCACTCCTAGTGATAATCAAGTTTGTATAAATCTACTTGATGCTTTGCAAATCTATCTAGTTTAGGTTTTAAAAGAAATATTTAAATCAAGGTTAGCCAAAATATTTTCCTAAGGGATACCATAATCCCTTAGGTTTCTTTCTCTGCTTCTAACACATAAGCATGATCATATTTAGATATCAATTATAATCATCTAACTACCTCAAATCATTAATATCTTCTAATATTTCTTTCCTTATAAGAATATGATTAACTCTACCTACTTAAATAGGCATTGGATAACATCTATGATAACATTAAAGACGGTACTTAAATAAGATGTCATTATCTATTTAAAACATTGACAAAATTTTACAATTTATGAAACTACGATATCATAGATTTTTTATAAATACAAGGGATACATATTTTATTTATATATTAAATCATTACATAACCCAAGCATGGTAAAAATGCTTCTACACTTTTAAAATAATAAAGCCTTACAACATTATCTGACTAGGATATTGCTCAACTAGAGTCTACTCCATAATATATTTTTCCATAACAAGTTTTCACTACAACATATATCAAATGTAAATGACTCAGATCTAAGTTTCCTCCTTGGTCCTTCTTGCTTTTCCATCGCTCAATTGATCGAGGTAAGGGATCAAGATGGCTCATAGATCTTATGAATCATGCAATTGAATGCATCTACTAAATGACTTATGGAAATAGGTGCATTTAAAATTTGGATGCCAAATTACAACTATAAAAACTACTCAACACATTTATTAATAAATTATTCACTCAAAACATTAGAGGAAACCCCCATAATTTTCCACATCCATTCTTTATCTCATCATTAAAGGAGAATCATTTTATCCTTTAGGAATGAAAGACATCTATCATTTATTAAGCATAGATTAATTCAACAAACCTACTTTTAATCAATCAAAGGTCTATACTTGGGTGGGATATTTTGGCCTGTGGAGGTCCTCATACTTGCTGATCCATTTTCTAGGCTCTGTGCGGGATGCTTCTTCCTCAAATACCTTCTTGGGCCATGCTTGGGTGGGATCCTAGTTTTGTTTTTCAGATGTTCCCACTTTCTTGTAGCGGTTTCTAGTTTTCTTAGGTGGGATTCTAGTTTTTTCTATTTTCTAATGTTAGTCCCGGCCCTGCTTGGACGGGATGACCCATCCCAGTTTGAATGATGGTTTTCTTTGGTCCATCTGCCTCTCACGGGGTGGATTTTTTTTCTAGGTGGATTTGACTTTCGATTTCTCCTTGGAGGGGTTTTGGTTTCCAGTTTTCCCCTTGGGAAGATTTTTAAATTGTTTTTTTCTTGCCTGAGTGGGATTTTTTAAATCTCCTACTTTGGGCAGGATTTTTTAAATTTTTTGCCCTGAGTAGGATTTTTTAGATTTCCTGCTTTGGGTGGGATTTTAATGTTTCTTTCAAAAAGGCTTGCCCTTTGGCCTTCTGATTGGTCTGTTGACCTTGTGTAAAAAGGTTTTGGGGCCCCTTTCAAAACCCACTTTTAATGAATTTTTACCAATAAAAAAATCAAATGTCCATGCTTTTTAACATACTAAACCATTTTTTAATAAATTAAGATCCCATACCCTTAACCAATTAAGTTCTCATACAACAATCATTTATTTAATCAATTAAGGTCCCATACCCTTAACCAATTAAATACTTATACAACAATTATTTATTTAATCAATGAAGGTCCCATACCTTGTAACCAATTAAATACTCATACAACAACAATTTCTTTAATCAATTAAGGTCCCATACCCCTAACCAATTAAATACTTGTACAACAATCATTTCTTTAGTCACTTAATTATTTTCATTAATCAAGTGGAGTGAGTTCCACTTGGTGCAAATTCTCAAATGGGTTAGAAAAAATAGTGTACTTGTATATTTCATTCCAATATAGTGAGAAATTTGTTTATTGCATGTTCATTTATCCTGAAATCACCTATTTTTACTTGCAATTCATACAATCTGGTGAAAATATATGCATGATGTCTTCATTTTATAATCAAAACATCATGATGCGTGAAAATCTACCACCTTAGCCTCTTTGCATGTGTTTTTAGATTTTTGTATGAGTGATTACCAACTCATCTCTTTTTGCATGTAATTTTTGTCCTTTTTCTTATTTTTTTGAATATTTTACTATAACTTGTAGAGGGGGAAATGTTAGTCTTACAATGGCACTGAGAGGGGGGGTGAATTAGTGTGGCTCTTTAATCATGAATTAACAGCTCTTAAAACAGTAGCAATTAAAACTTATAAACAGATGCAGCAAGTACAGCAAGAGAGCATCACACAACACAAGATTTAACAAGGTTCACCAATGTGGCTACTCCTCAAAAAATGACTGCTTGGACTACCATCCAAATCTAGCCTTTGCAAAGCAACAACTTTTAAAAACAGTTTACCAGCACCCACTGGAAGGACCACCAACCCCTGATTTATCTGTACCAATAGAAACAAGCACCAACCCCTAATTCACCAGCACCAACTGGAAGGAGCACCAACCCCTTATGCCAAGCACCAACTTGGACTTCAATTCTGAAACTAGAAGTATGATAGTAAGATACCTTTGCTTTTACAAGACCCTGACTGGTCTGCTTCACTTTTTCATCCTCTACACAATCTGCTCTCTCTGCGTTATCACTTTGCACAATCTGCTACTTAACTGTTGAATGATCGTCTTCTCCCATTTGCACACTCTGCTTCCTTTGTGATCTTCACACTTAGAATTATTTGATGACTTGCACACTGCACACTACAACTGAACTTTGCACTTTTTGCACTACGACCAAACTTTGCACTCTGTGCACTGTCTACAAACTTTGCACTTCTCAAAAATCAACTCTTCAAACAGCCTTCCTTTTATAACAATATTTTCAAGATCAAAATCCTAATCTTAGTCGACTGTAAACCCTGATCTTAGTCGACTGCAACCCTAATCTTAGTCGGCTGCAAACCCTAATCTTTGTTGGCTTACATCAGTCTTCGTCGGCTTCAACTGCCCCTGTAACTCTTCTATTGTTGTTGCCGCGAAACCACAACATGTCACGATATCATGACACTTTCGCCTCTATACGCTTTCTCTTAGCTTTGGCCTGTGATAATACAACATGTAGCGATATCGCTACACTTTTTCCTTCGTACGCTTTCTCTTAACTTTGGCCTGCGAGAATACAACATGTAGCGATATCGCTACACTTCTTCCTTTGCTTTGTTTCTTAGCTTTGGCCCCACGAAAACATAACATGTGATATCGCGACACTTTTTCTCCTTAGTGCTTTAACTTGCATTTGGGTCGTGAAAATGCGACATGTCACGCTATCGTGACACTTTTTCTCCTTAGCGCTTTATCTTGCCTTTGGGTCACGAAAACGCGACATGTCACGATATCGTGACACTTTTTCTCCTTAGCGCTTTTCTTGCCTTTGGATCGCAAAAATGCGACATGTCGTAATATCGTGACCCTTTTTCTCCTTAGCATTTTCTCTTGCAATATTTCATGAAATCGCGACACTTTTTTTCATTTGTACAACCTTCCTTGCAATATGTCGCAAAATCGCAACACTTTTTCGTCTGTACAACCTTCCTTGCAATATGTCAAGAAATCGTGACACTTTTTCGACCATACAACCTTCCTTGCAATATGTCGCAAAATCGTGACACTTTTTCGTCTTGCCTTTTTCTCTTCCAACATGTCACGAAATCGCGACACTTTTTCTACTTGTTTTTTTTCTCTTTCAACATGTCGCGAAATCGTGACAGTTTTTCTTGCTTGCGCTTTCTCTTCGAACATGTCATGAAATCACGATAGTTTTTCTTTCTTCTCAACATGTCGCGATATCGCGACATGTTTTCTTTCTTCTTCTCTCTCTTCCAACATGTGATATCACGACAGTTTTTCTTTTTTCTTAACATGTCGCGATATCGCGACAATTTTTCTTTCTTCTTCTCTCTCCTCCAACATGTCACGAAATCATGATAGTTTTTCTTTCTTCTCAACATGTCACGATATTGCGATAGTTTTTCTTTCTTCTTCTCTCTCTTCCAACATGTTGCGAAATCACGACAATTTTTCTTTCTTTTTCTCTCTCTTCCAACATGTCACGAAATCACGACAGTTTTTCTTGCCTGTTGAATATGTCGCGATATCGCAACACTTTTCTTACTTGTCTTTTTATTTGATCTTTTGCAAATGGGCTACTTAGGTCTTCTTGGAAACTCACTGTCCATACTCTGAATAACCTTTGAACTCCTGTCTTCTGCACCTGACTAGCTTTTGAACTTCCTGTCCACTGAAACACCAGATCTATCTGACTGTGTTGACAACAATGACAATACTGTTGTTGCACCTTGCTCAACAATCTCCCCCTTTGGAATTGTTGGCAACACATGTGAAATTTTCTATAACTCTTCTCCCCCTTTGTCAATAATACCAAAGGGCTACTACAGACTCCCCCTGAGTCCATGCACAACATTCTCAGGCATAATTTGTTACACTCAGTACAAATTATGAACATAAGAAAAAAAATAATCAAATACTTAAATGCTCCCCCTAAGAATGTGATCCCTATAGCTAGTCAATTCTTGGGAAGTGTGACCACTCCCAATTTGTTTCAAAGGTACTCAAACACTTCCTTGGGCAATGGTTTTGTGAAGATATCTGCTACTTGTTCTGTGGTTGGAACAAAATCCAATTTAACCTCACCTTCTGCAACTTTCTTCTTCAAAAAGTGATACCT
Source organism: Wollemia nobilis (assembly GCA_028583015.1). NCBI lineage: Eukaryota > Viridiplantae > Streptophyta > Pinopsida > Araucariales > Araucariaceae > Wollemia > Wollemia nobilis. The sequence goes on along the minus strand of JAQPPZ010015824.1, from coordinate 35,621,677 downwards.
GATGGCAATGTGCTTTGTGCGTGAATGCATAACCAGATTCTTGGAGATGTTAATGGCACTGGTGTTATCACACTTAACTAATATTGGCTCACTAATACCAAGATATTTTAAGGTTTGTTTCATCCATAATACCTGTGTACAACATGTTTTCGCTGCAATGTATTTTGCCTCTACTGTCGATAAAGAAACTGACTCTTGTTTCTTACTGTGCCACGCGACTAATCTGTCTCCAAGATAGAATGCACCTCCATCGGTACTCTTTCTGTCATCTACACATCCTGCCCAATCGACATCTGAATACGAAATAAGGGTGAAGTCTTTACCTTTCAGATACCATAATACATATTCCATAGTACCCTTGAGATATCGAAGAATCCTTTTCACCGCTATTACATGAGTCTCCTTAGGATTAGCTTGAAATCATGCTACCATGCAAACTGCCTATAAAATATTTGGTCTGGTAGCTGTCAGGTACAGTAAACTTCCAATCATGGATCTCGTACATGGTTTGATCAACAGGTGGAGATTTGTCATCCTTGCTCAACTTACGACTGTCGTCATGGGAGTGTTAACTGGCTTACTAGTCCTCCATTGTGAACCTTTTTAGCATCTCTTTTACATATTTGACTTGAGAAATAAATATGCCCTTCTTACTTTGATTAACTTGCAATCCAAGGAAATATGACAGTTCTCCAATCATTGACATTTCAAATTCTTTCTGCATCTTATCTTCTAAGTCCTTGCACGACTCATCTTTGCTGCTGCCAAATATGATATCATCTACATAGACAACAAGAACAATAAGATACCCATTTTTTGTTTTGACATACAGATTACTATCCACAATACATTTCTTGAACCTTTGTTGAGTGAGATAGTTGTTTAGCCTTGCATACCATGCTCGAGGTGCCTATTTTAAGCCATATCAAGCTTTCTTCAACCTGCAAACAAGGTTGGGATCATCACCAAGTTGGAAACCATCTGGTTGCTCGATATAAAATTCTTCAAGTTTCCCATTCAAAAATGTTGATTTCACATCCATTTGATAAACTTTGAAATTCTTGTAGACTGCTAAAGCTAGAAACATTCTAATTGCCTCTAGTCTCGCTACTGGTGCAAAAGTTTCCTCAAAATCAATGCCTTCAACTTGTGCATAACCCTTGCAAACTAATATTGCTTTATTTCTGACTACCTATCCGTCTTCATTCAGTTTGTTTCAAAAAATCCATTTAGTTTCGATGATATTTTTATTTGCAGGTCTAGGTACTAGTTCCCAAGTGTCATTTTTCTCTATCTGATCTAATTCTTCATTTATTGCCTTCATCTAGATTTCATATTTGCTTGCATCATCAATATTTTTAGGTTCAATGCTGGATAGTAGAGAGTAGTTACTTACTACTCTTCTTCTTGTCTGAACTCCAACTTTGGGATCTTCGATGATTTGCTCTCTAGGATGATTTCTCTGCCAGCTACCTATTTTGAATTTCTTATTTTCTTCCATTTTCGCATCATCATTTGAGTCAATTTTTTGTATCTTTTCAATTTCATTTTCCTCATCTCTTTCAATAACCTCTTCATAAATTGGGTAGTTCGTTTCATAGCTAATTACTCGTTCTCTACCTTCATCAAATTTAACATTGGCACTGTCCACAATTTTCTTTAGCTTCTTATTGTAGCATTTGTAAGCTTTGCTTTTTGATAAATAACCAACAAAAATACCTTCATCCGCTCTATCTTCAAACTTACCAAGATTATCCTCAGTTCTTTTGATGTAGCACTTACTGCCAAACACTTTGAGGTATTTTGTTGTTGCCCTTTTTTCGAACCATAACTCATAAGGAGTTTTGCTTTCATGTGTTTTTAGCATGTACCTGTTTTGGATATACACTGCAGTATGGACTACTTCTTTCCAAAATCTGTCTGCTAGACTACTTTCATCCAGCATAGTCCGTGCCATTTCTTGCACTGTCTTGTTCTTTATTTCTACCACTCCATTCTGCTGAGGTGTCCTAGCTACTAAAAACTGTCTCCTAATACCATATTTTTCATAGTATTCTGTAAACTCCTCTGAGATGAATTCTCCTCCTCTATCTGATCTTAAACATTTGATCCTCTTACCTGTTTCATTCTCAACCTGGTTTTTGAAAATCTTGAACATACCAAAAGCTTCTAATTTATGCTTTAAGAAAAATATCCATGTCATTCTGGAATAGTCATCAATGCACAACATAAAATATTTGTCACCATTTATGCTTTGTGTTCTCATGGGTCCACATAAATCGGTGTGTATTAGTTCTAGCGGTTTGCTTGTGTAGTATTCTTTAGTTTTGAATGAGACTCTAGTTTGCTTCCCCCTTTGGCATGAAGCACAAATGTTGTTTGCATGTTTGTTGATGGTGGGAATATCTCTTATAGCCCTTTTTGAGGTGATTTTTACTAGATTATCAAAACTGATATGACCAAGTCTCTTGTGCCACAACCAATTCTCTTCTTCCTATCCAATAAAGCAAGCTCCTTTTGAAGTCTCCGAGAGCGTGTACAGGTTACCGAGATGTTCTTGACCCTGTTGCTATCAATTTTCCACTTGTTTGCTTTTCCGACTTCACGACCCTACTTCATAAAGACTACTTCATGACCTTTATCACAAATTCGACTTACACTCAATAAATTATGTTTCAACCCATCCAAAAATAAGACTTCTTCTGATTTAATCCTTCCATCACTAATTTTGACTAAGCCTTTGCCGACTATTTTGGCTCCATCATTATTTCCAAATTTTACTGATCCTCCTTCATATTTCTGTAACTTTTCAAATTTTTATTTGTCACTTGTCATATGACTAGAGCATCCACTATCTAGTATCCATGGTACATATTTATTCTGTGCTTTGAATGCAGTTTGAATGATTAAGGATTCATTTTCTTCCTTCAATCGTTCTTTTCCTTTCCACATTGTTTTGATAGTAGTTTTGGGCTCTTGTTTTGCCTTTCCCTTATCAGTAGTTTGAGCAGTTTTCCGAAAAGCTTTCTATTTTGACTCATCCTGTATGGTTGAAATTTTCTTCCTTGAAACTGATTTGATGTAAATGTATTTCTACAGTTTCTTGCAATGTGTCCAAAATTAGGACAGTTATAACATTCTACTGGATAATTCATCAGAGGAGAAAAAACGTTTCTACTGGTGAAATTCCTTGGTCTTACATTATATTTGTAGTTTGTGATTTTATGCCCATAGCCATTGCATTTAAAATAGAAACTAGAGAAAGGATAATTGAACCTGGGTAATGGTCTTTGCCATGTTGTCGTAGGAGCCATAGGTCTTCTTCTTCTTTGATGTGTGATATTGGTGAATCCATCATTGTCAGTTTTCCTTTCGTGCCTGGCATTAATGCTTTCTTTTGCATGAGACGTTTTTCCTTGATCAACCAGTCTCTTAGCTTCATTCTTTGTGGATTATGTATTTTTGGCCTTTGATCCACTTGATGATTCTCCTTCGATGAAACCCAGACCAAATTTGATGCCTGCAGGTCTTTGGTCATTTATGATCTTATCCAGCTTCATAGAACTTTCTTCACGTTTGTGATAACAACTGATTTTCTTATTCATCTCTTCTAGTTGCATTCTTAAACCAACAATCTCTTCTTCTAACTTGCTACAATAATATATTTGCATAGTTAATTGTCATTCGAGATCTTCGAAGATTTTCTTAGATTCTTCTATCTGTACTTTTAAGCTGGTTATGATTCCATTTGTATCCTCAAGCTTTCTTGATAGTTTCTTATTATTTTTCTTTTCTATCTCCCACTCTTCAAGTGTAGATATCAACTCACCTTCTAAGTCTACTTCAGCCTCGAGATTTTCACCACAAAATTTAGAGGTCACTCCTTTTTCTGATTTAACTTCTTCAAATGCCATAAAAAGAGCTTCATCTCTTTCTTCTTCAGACTCTTCACCGGAGCTATTTTTTGATGCACTAACATTCTTGGAAATGAAACTTTTCTTTTTGAAGTTGCATTTTCTAAAATTTGTTTTCATCTTCCAGTAACTTCTTTCTTAGTGGGATCCTTCATTATTTTTGTTCTTCTCTTTCAGTAGACATTTAGTCGCAAAATGCCCAATGCCTCCATAGTTGAAACATTTAAATGGAAGCTTCCCTCTGCATTTTCCTTTCCCTTTTTTTAGTTTTCTAACAAAGTTTGCTTCCATTTCATCTGATGTCTCTTCTTCCTCGGACTCTTGTTTTGTGTTTTTATTTTTAAGGGCTTTGAAAGCTGCTTCTTTGTCAATGGGTTTAGATCTTCCTATCCTCATCTCATATGCAGTTAAGGAACCATACATTTCATCTATATTGAAATAATTTAGATTTTTAGCTTCTTCTATCGCTGAGACTTTGGAATCAAACCTTTGAGGAATAGATCTTAATACCTTTTTCATGAAATTAGAGTCATCGATATCCTCGTCGAGTCCTTTGATCGTATTGATGATTCCATTAACTCTCAACATGAATGCCTCAATGTTTTCATCATCATTCATTTTCAATGCTTCAAACTGAGCTCGATGTGTCTGTAACTTGGCTTCTTTGATCTTATCATCTCCTTCATGAACACTCTTCAATTTGTCCCATATTTCTTTTGCCGATTTACCGTTCATGACCTTTACTAGTTCACTGTCTGCTAATCCACACAAGATGGCATTCGTTGCTTTCGAATTATTCTCAAACAATTTTTTTTCGTCTGCTTCTTTTGGAGGAGTGGTGGGAATTATGTATCCACTAACTACTAAATCCCAGATGTCATATTCCAAAGCACAGAGATATGTCTACATCTTGACTTTCCAAAACACATAATTAGATCTGTCAAACAATGGTGCTTTGTTTGATGAGAAGCCTTCACCACCTGCCATTGTGTTATTTCCAAGATCACCCTAGATGGTTAAGCTTGTACAGGAACCTTACTCTGATACCAATTGTTAGTATTATAATGGCACTGAGAGGGGGGTGAATCAGTGTGGCTCTTTAATCATGAATTAATAGCTCTTAATATAGCAGTAATTAAAACTTATAAACAGATGTAGCAAGTATAGCAAGAGAGCATCACACAACACAAGATTTAATGAGGTTCACCAATGTGGCTACTCCTCAAAAAATGACGGCTTGGACTACCATCCAAATCCAGCCTTTGCAAAGCAATAATTTTTACAAATAGTTTACCAGCACCCACTGGAAGGAGCACCAACCCCTAATTTATCTGTACCAACAGAAAGGAGCACCAACCCTTGATTTGCCAACACCAACTGGAAGGAGCACCAACCCCTTATGCCAAGCACCAACTTGGACTTCAATTCTAAAACTAGAAGTATGATAGTAAGATACCTTTGCTTTTACAAGACCCTGACTGGTCTGCTTCACTTTTTCATCCTCTACATAATCTGCTCTCTCTGCGCTATCACTTCGCATAATCTGCTACTTAACTGTCGAACGATCATCTTCTCCCCTTTGTGCACTCTACTTCCTTTGTAATCTTCACACTTAGAATGATTCGACGACTTGCACACTGCACACTACGACCGAACTTTGCACTCTGCACACTATGACCGAACTTTGCACTCTGGGCACTGTCTACAAACTTCGCACTTCTCAAAAATCAACTCTTCAAACAACCTTCCTTTTATAAAAATATTTTCAAGATCAAAATCCTAATCTTAGTTGATTTTAAACCTTGATCTTAGTCAGTTGCAACCCTAATCTTAGTCGGTTGCAAACCCTAATCTTTGTCGACTTACATCGGTCTTCGTCAGCTTCAACTGCCCCTATAACTCTTATGTTGTTGTTGCTGCAAAACCATAACATGTCATGATATCACGACACTTTCGCCTCCGTACGCTTTCTCTTAGCTTTGGCCTATGAGAATACAACATGTAGCGATATCGCTACACTTTTTTCTCCGTACACTTTCTCTTAACTTTGGCCCGTGAGAATACAACATGTAGCGATATCGCTACACTTTTTCCTTTGCTCTGTTTCTTAGCTTTGGCCCCGCAAAAACATAACATGTCGCGATATCACGACACTTTTTCTCCTTAGCGCTTTAACTTGCCTTTGGGTCACGAAAATGCGACATGTCGTGATATCGTGACACTTTTTCTCCTTAGTGCTTTATCTTGCCTTTGGGTCACGAAAATGCGACATGTCGCGATATCGCGACACTTTTTCTCCTTAGCGCTTTTACTTGCCTTTGGGTCGCGAAAATGCGACATGTCGCGATATCGTGACCCTTTTTCTCCTTAGTGTTTTCTCTTGCAATATGTCACGAAATCGCGACACTTTTTTTTTTCTATACGACCTTGCAATATGTCATGAAATCGTGACACTTTTTCGTCCGTATGACCTTCCTTGCAATATGTCATGAAATCGCGACACTTTTTTGACCGTACAACCTTCCTTGCAATATGTCACGAAATCGTGACACTTTTTCATCTTGCCTTTTTCTCTTCCAACATGTCACAAAATCGTGACACTTTTTCTACTTGCTTTTTTTCTCTTTCAACATGTCACGAAATCGTGATAGTTTTTCTTGCTTGTGCTTTCTCTTTGAACATGTCACGAAATCACGACAATTTTTCTTTCTTCTCAACATGTCACGATATCACGATCATTTTTCTTTCTTCTTCTCTCTCTTCCAACATGTCACAAAATCACAACAGTTTTTCTTTCTTCTCAACATGTCGTGATATCACGACAGTTTTTCTTTCTTCTTCTCTCTCCTCCAACATGTCACGATAGTGTTTCTTTCTTCTCAACATGTCGCAATATCGCGATAGTTTTTCTTTCTTTTTCTCTCTCTTCCAACATGTTGCGAAATCGTGACAATTTTTCTTTTTTTTTCTCTCTCTTCCAACATTTCTCAAAATCATGACAGTTTTTCTTGTCTGCTGAATATGTCGCGATATCGCAACACTTTTCTTACTTGTCTTTTTCTTTGATCTTTTGCAAATGGGCTACTTAGGTCTTCTTAGAAACTCACTGTCCATACTCTGAATAACCTTTGAACTCCTGTCTTCTGCACCTGACTAGCTTTTGAACTTCCTGTCCACTGAAACACCAGATCTATCTGATTGTGTTGACAATAATGACAATACTGTTGCTGCACCTTGCTCAACAGGAAAATCGTGTACCAATGTATGATTCTCAAATTTAGATCCATAGGAAATCCTTGAGGTGAATTTTGTGGCTATTATAACTTTAAACTCAGTGTGGAGGAGGAAGGGTTCACCAAGAACGGTTTTAGATCTCACTCCAAGTCCAAATATGGAATTTATTTAATGTGTTCAATTTAAAACAATCACTTGGGTTTTGGTCTTTCTATAGCTAAGATATGAAATGAAAGAACCATGCAAGAATAAAGATGCAAGAAGACAAGAGATGACCCTAGAATGATTCTTTATTTGAATGATCTCTAACCCTAGGATTACAAAATGAAAACTTTTAAGCATGGGTTCAAGGGGAAATGCACAACCAATATTAAACCCTAAATGCACACTATATGTTGTTTGTTCTTTCAAATGCCTAAAAAATAGTTAAAATTTTTCCTTTTATATCAGATCTAAGGTTTTAACATAAATATAAATCACCCAAAAAACAACTTAAAATATTTATTAGGGTACTTATCTCATCTGATGGTTGATCCAAGGTTTATCTTTCGTCCAACAATATCCCATAATTCATATTCCTGCAAGATAGCTTCATCAACACTTGAATAATATGATCAATGTTAGGGAGATTTCTTAGGTCATTATATAGTTGTACTTGGAGGTACAATAGTCAAGCCCCCTAGGTCCTTTTAACTGGCCTTTGAAATACAAAAGTGAAAGTTGACCTTTGGAAGATGAAAAATTAGAGTAAAATGTAGCAGAAAAGTGCGATAAGCAAAATGGAGAATGTGTAGTTATGGTCAGAAAGCAACATAAAATGAAAGCCTAGGGTTTGGATATAGTAGATTTCCCCCAATCATAGCTTCTATAAAATCACGCTTCGTACGAAGCAACCACAATTTTATAAAATGATGAAATTGCACCCCAAAATTTCTAGGCATGATTTCGCAACAAAGGGAAACATCCCAGCAAAAATCAGATGAAATGATGCACACTAAAATTTTAACTAATATGCAAAATGTAAATGATTGAAAACAACCTCGTGGTAGCGAAAAATCATACCAAATGATGGAAACCTCCAAGTAGTATATTCTATCTTAGGGCTTCAACACTTGTCCACCAAGAGCAGCAACACAATCAAATGCAATGAAATATCATTCTAAAATAGAGCTTCAAAATAACCCTTGAGGATTTTGGCGTTTTGGCGGGAAACTCTCTGCGCAGGCTTCTGGTGATGTTCTTGGATCGGTGGGGTGAAGGTTAATCCAGGACTTCTGGTAGATTCCTGCTCTATTTTTTCTTAGCGGATCTGACGGATCGCGTACAGTTCCAGGAGGGCCCAATGGGGTCCCCTCTAATCCCTCTCTCTGGGAGAAAGGGCTCTTATGCAGAAATGCTCAAAGACACTCCCTCGTCTTCTAATGGTGAAGCTCAGAGAAACAACCTGAATATGCTGCTCAAGAATGCTGGCAGGGGCTCCACAGCACATCGTGTCAACGGATGTCTCCCTCAATCCGCTTCAAGGCCGAAGATTGTTATCGAACCACAGATGGTTGAAGATACAATTCTATACAAAGCCGATCATGATTTGATTTGCAAGTTTATGGGCATCCGACCCACCCTGAATTTCTTGCACACTTGGGTCCGACAGAACTGGGAGCCCCACGGTGAGTACTCCCTGTGGTTTATTAGCAATGGGTATTTTATCGTTAGCTTTTCCTCTTTAGCTGATAGAAACAGAGCGTTTGAGTCTGAAAAGAGAAACCACGGTCCGACAGGGTTATTTGTTCAACCCTGGAGAGTGGGTTTTGATCCCCGCATTGAACCCACGGCTGTCCCGGTCTGGATTCGGCTGTACGCTCTCCCAATGGAGTTTTGGGGGGAGCAGGTCTTGGAAATGATAGGTAACTCTCTGGGTAGATACCTGGGTGTCTCCAAGGATACTATAGAAGGTAACTCGGGTGTCTATGCTAGAATCTGTGTGGAAATGGATATCAGCCAGCCTCTACCAGCAGAGGTGGAACTGGAATTGGCGGGAGTATCCTGGATCCAACAGTTAGACTATGAGGCTCTGCCTTTCCGATGCAGAGTTTGTCACAAACATGGGCATTTGGCCCGGTTCTGCCCAACTCTCCTGAACTCCAAAACGGAAGCCCAGCATGGTATGCCAAACCGCTCCAAAGAGAGTAAGCCCAGCTCTGCCAAAGAAACATCCAATTCTCCTCAAGCTAATGAGGGCCAGAAAGATGGCTTTGAACAAGTCAAGAGAAGGAGAAAGCAGAAGAAAACTGGTAAAGAGCAACCTCAATCCAAGTCAGCCAACAGATATGAAATTTTTAAGTCTTTAGTAGATCAGGAGGACCAGGATATGGAAGGTGTGGATGGGAATATTGAGACCCATTACCCTCAAACTCTTGTTTCTCCTTCAACTTCTCCTGTCTTAGAACAGGTGCTTGAGCCAACTGAGGTATTGCCACCAGAAATTGCAGGAGCACTGACAGTGCACTCCCCAGAGCCGCCAGTAATTAAAGATGTTAGTATGGGAATTGTTGAAAAAAATCGAGAAAGGCCAGCCCTGGGAATTTCTCAGGTAGAAAAGAGATCCAAAAATAGCAACACTCAAGGAGCGGGCAGAAAATCAAACAAGGACCTGATTGCAGCTCAAGGAGATAAACTGATCAATGGAGGATCGGTGAGGACTATTGATTCTTACTGCTCTCAAGGTTTTTAATGATCATTCAATCTTGGAATATTAGGGGTTTAAACAGTAGAACCCATCAATCTGTTGTTCAAAGACTCTTAGAAAAACATAAAACAGACTTTTTGCTTATTCAGGAGACTAAAATGTCTTTAGATATTATGAGTAAAATAGTTAATAGAATTTGGCGGGGTGCTGGGCATATGGCTGTGGCTGCCCAAGGTGCTTCAGGGGGGATAGTTACTCTTTGGAACCCTCTGGATTGGACTGCCTTAGAACATATAGCTTGGAGAGGTGTTCTCACATCTCATTTCAAAAATAACTTCACAGCAGAACATGTTTTAATCACTAACTTTTATGGGGCCCAAGACCTTGATGGCCAGCGGCTCCAATGGAAAGCTGTTCAAAACATGAGGTCATCCAGGGAATGTTTTGACTGGATTATTGCAGGGGATTTTAATGCAAAATTATCTGCTCGTGACCAGGAAGGTGGCAACCCAATTTTGGACCCAGGGGATCGGCTTTTGATTGCCCAAGTCCAGGCCTTTCAATTAGTGGACATTCAAGGCCCTGGAACCTTTTTTACTTGGACAAACAAGAGGAAGGAGCCACACAGCAGGAAGGTTAAGTTAGATCGCTTTCTGGTCTCGGAGGAGGCTTTTGTAAAATGGACTACTAAGTTCCAGATTTTGGAGGGCCCTGTTTCTGACCATTTTCCCATTTTGCTGGAGGGAGGGACTTCGGTAGGGCAGCATCATAGGCCTTTTAAATTTGAGAACTTTTGGTTACAAAAGGAGGATCTTCGACAGAAAATTCCACAATGGTGGGCAGCAGGTCGTCCACCTTTTGGGACAGCAATGTTCAAATTCCATAAACAGCTTCACTTTGTCAAACTTCAACTGAAACAATGGAGGAAAGAAAATAAGTCGGATTTCCAGTCTCAAAGGGCCCCCTTGGTGGCTAGATGGGAGGAGGTTCAGAAACTCTTCAGAGAAGGAGCAATTACTGAGCAACTCAAATCTGAAGATGATACACTGCGTAAAGCGGTTGAGGCCATTGACAACCAAGAGGAGATATACTGGAAACAGAGGGCAAGAAACACTTGGTTATTAGAAGGGGACAGAAATACCAAATTTTTTCATCGGTCAGCTTGCGCCAGGAGACAGATGAATAACATGGAAGCCCTCAAAGATGAGAACGGACATGTCTTCGATACTCTTCCTGGTATGCACTCTCACTCAATTGATTACTTCTCTAAACTTTTCAAGGAAAGTATGGAGCAGGATGCTGAAGCTCAGAATGAAGTTCTTAATGTTATTCCTTCTCTTATCTCTGAAGAAGACAATCAGGCCCTGCTTAGACCCATTGAAAGGGATGAATTGAGAAATGTGGTCTTTGGTATGAGTACTGGAAAATCTCCTGGTCCAGATGGCTTTCCTATTGAGTTTTTTCAGGCATTTTGGGACACTTTGGGGGAGGATGTTTTGGCTGTCACAGAGGAATCCAGATCCAATAGAAGAATGCTCAGGGCGATCAATCACACCTTCATCTCTTTAATTCCAAAAGGAGAGGAGGGGACTCATATCTCTGATTTCAGGCCTATCGCTTTATGCAATGTGATTTATAAAATAATCACTAAGATAATGGCTGAGCGGCTTAAACCCCTTCTTCATAATATCATTTCTTCTGAACAAGGGGGCTTTGTTGAGGGAAGACAAATCTTGGATGGGGTGGTTCTTGCTCAGGAGGCTATTCATTCAATGCAAACATCGGGCAATAAAGGAATGTTCATTAAACTGGATATGTCCAAGGCTTATGACCGGGTGGAGTGGAGTTTCTTGTCGAAAATGATGGCAGCTTTTGGCTTCTCCCAGGTTTGGATTGATTGGGTTATGAGCTGTGTTTCTACACCCTCTTATTCGGTTCTCATTAAGGGTCTTCCCTCGCATCCTTTTGGTGCCACTCATGGTCTTCGCCAAGGCGACCCTTGCTCTCCCTATCTTTTCCTCATTTTAGCTGAGGGATTGGGTAGACTGTTCCTGAGGAGAAGACAACAAGGCCTGCTAACTGGTATCAAGGTTGGGGAGGAAACTTTAACTCACTTGCAGTTTGTGGACGATACCGGACTGGTTGGTGTGGCCAGTCTTAGGGAAGCTAGAGGAATCAGAGATACTCTGAATGTCTACCTTAGGGCTTCCAATCAGGTCCTCAATGACAGGAAGTCCAAAGTAGTCTTTTTCAATCTTGATCAACGGCTGCAGGAGAGGGTTATCGAGATCCTGGGTTTCACTAGAACTTCTCTTCCGATAGTTTACCTGGGAGTTCCCCTGCACTTCAAAAAATTAAAAATAGATATCTGGAAGAACCTGCTGGAAGGCATCAAAGACCGAATGAACCACTGGTCACATAAATGGTTAAGCTATGGGGGTAGATTAACCTTCCTGCAGTCTGTTATTCAGGCTCTGCCAATCTATAAATTCTCTATCCTGGCTGCCCCTCACACCATCTGGAAAGAATTAGACAAAATGGCTAGAATATTTCTATGGGAAGGTGCAAAAGGGAAGAAAAAATGGGCTCTGGTTGGGTGGGATAAAGTTACCCAGCCCAAGGACAACGGAGGGCTGGGCCTGAGAAGTTCCAAGCTTAATAACAGAGCCTTGGCTGGAAAACTGTACTGGCGATGGATTTCCCAGCCAACCTCCCTCTTCAGCAGAATCCTTTCTAGTAAATATTTGGGGCATGTTCATCCCAATGAGGTGGGCCGCTTTCCCCTGGAAGGCACTGGTTCCTTAGTGTGGCAGACTCTTAAGCTTGGATCTCAGATTGTCAAAGACCAGTTATTTTGGAAAGTGGGGAGAGGGGACAAGGCACGTTTTTGGACTGATTCCTGGGACCAGCATCCACCCATCATTGACACGTTCCCTGAGCTTCAACCAATCAAGGCTGCCTTAGAAGCCCAGGGTTGGATACATATAGATAATTATTTTCATACCAGCCAATTGGGGGAGTTTAAATTCAAAAAGTTTAAGAGGTGGCAAGAGTGGCCAATTACTCTCCCTCCGGAGTTGGAGCCCATCTTGCATAAAATTTTGTCAGAAAGGTTCCTCACAGGGAGGGATGAGGATGATGAATTAGCTTGGGGCTGTGGGAGCCTTGGGGTCTATTCAGTTAAGGCTGGGTATGAACAGATCCTCCCTGAGCCTCCCCCGCACTCATTTCTGGTTCAGGATTGGAGAAGGATTTGGCATTCTAAGGGCTGGCCGAAAGTGAATTTCTTTGCCTGGCAGCTTATGCACAAGGGAGTTCTCACCTTTGACAATCTAAGAAGTAGGGGATTCAGTGGCCCCTCTCAATGTGCATTATGCCAAAAACATGAGGAAACTGCTGATCACCTGATGTTTGAGTGTCCTTTTACTCATCAGATTTGGGAGCGCTTTTTCTCCCAATTTAAATCCCAGGCTAATGGTGTTTTAAATCGTGCCAATATTTTGAAAAAATGGAAAAGGGGCAGATTCAAATCTACAGCTCTCCGAATAGGCTGGGAGTTAGGCTTTCTCTTCATTTGGTGGCAAGTTTGGCTGGAGAGAAATGCCCGGATCTTCAGAGATACTTTCTCCTCGATAGACGGTGTTTGGCAGGTCATTTGGAGTAAAGTCTCTGAAACTGTTGCCATTAATGTTAAAGAAGAGAATCAGGCTGATCTTGGGCAGCTAGAAGAGGGGGTTGAGGGACAAGAGGGGCGTGGCAGAGTATGCTGGTTACCTCCCCCAATTGGCTGGATAAAGATCAATACTGATGGAGCTGCAAAAGGCAACCCGAGCAGTGCGGGTATTGGTGTTGTCTGTCATGATCATTCTGGTACGGTGCTGTACTGGGAGCTGCAGGGCTTGGGCCGAGCCACAAATAATGATGCTGAGGCCATAGCCATCAAATCAGCTTCTATATGGGCTATTAAGCAGGGATACCGGAGGGTTATTATCGAATCAGATTCTCAAGTCTTGATCGGTGCTCTTGACTGCTTGCAGAATTTCTCTTTGAAAGCTTGGAGACTGCGGATCTTGATATCCCAAATCAAGGAGTTATGGAAGGAATTAGATGATGTTATCCCTGTTTATGTGAGCAGAAATCTGAATACGGTTGCTGACTTCCTTGCGAAGATGGGGGCTGAGAAAGAGGCAGGGGTACTGCTGCACAGTGATATGCCTCTGATAGATGAAGAGATTCGGCGTGGTCTGGAACGATCCCTGCATCAATGAGCACAAAAATGGCTAAGGATGGCTTTTGTCGCGATATCGTGACTTGTTGCGCCGTCGCGACCTTGACTGATAAGCTGTCACGATTTCGCGACTTGTTGCTCCGTCGCGACCTTCCCTGGATTGTTGCAGCGATTTCGCTACCTGTTTCGTCCCCGCGGCCTTTGGAGGAAAACTGTCATGATTTCATGACCTATTGTGCCGTTGCGGTCCCTGATGAGAAGATGTCACGATTTCGTGACTTGTTTTGCTGCTGCAGTCGTTGGATGAAAGCCGTAGCGATTTCGCGACGCTTTTGGAAAAAGTGCGTTAAGGGGAAAAATCGTCACGATATCGCTACGTTTTTGGTGAAAAGTTGCCCAAGGGAAAATACGTCACGATTTCGTGACATTTCTGCTGATTGGGCTCTCGGGGGAGAAACCGTCGCGATTTCGCGACATTTTTGCAGAAATGGCACTAAGAGGAAAAGTCGTCGCGATATCGCGACACCTTTGAAGTTCGGGCATCACGGTGAAAATCTGTCGCGATTTCGCGACCCTTTTGAGGAAAGGATGCCCAAGGATAGAACCTGTCGCGATATCGCGACATTTTTGGTGAAAAAGAGCCCGAGGGAAAACTCGTCGCGATTTCGTGATAATTGGTCGCGATTTCGCGACATTTTTGAGGAAAGGAGGCTCAAAGGAAAATTTGTCACGATTTCACGACAGTTTTGGAGAACAAGCCTCAGGAGGGAAAATCGTCGCGATATCGCGACTCGTTTGAGGAAAGGGCGCCGCGGGGAGAACACGTCGCGATTTCGCGACAACTTTGTTGAAGGGCCGCCCAAAGGACATTTCGTCGCGAAATCGCGACACTTCCGACCAACTGGAGCCATGAGGAAAAGACGTCGCGATATCGCGACACCTTTGCGATGTTGGCGTCACAGGAAGAATTCGTCGCGATTTCATGACAATTCTGGAGATCAGGTGCCTTCTGGCTTTCTCGTCGCGATTTCGCGACGCTTTTGGCGTTTGGGTGCTTTGGTGTGGTGCCGTCGTGATTTCGTGACTCTTTTTGGGTTTGGCGGCCTAGGCGTGGTTTTGCCGCGATTATGCGACATGTCACGATTTCGCGACTTGTTGCCGAGGCGCGGCCGTTGTTAGGTTTGGTGTCGCGATTTCGCGACATGTCGCGTTTTCGCGGTCGGTTGTCTTCTGGCTTCTTTGCTCTCGGTTGGGATGCCTTCTCTCCCAGTTGTAACTGTTATTTGTTTTAATACAAGTTCTTTTCATTTTTTTCAAAAAAAAAAATAGAGCTTCAAAAAACTATATTAACACGTGCACAATGAGTACTATCAACCTTGGTTCACTTGTAAATTTACGAGTTAGCTTGCTTGCCTTTGAGATATTGCTTAGGAGCTTTTTTTTGGAACTTGTCACTATTTGGGAGGAAGACTTCAAACCCTCTATTTATAAGGATTTTGAAATAAAAAGTAGGCTAAAAAATCAAGAAAAGTCGACCCTAGTAGGAATCAACTTAAAAATTAGGGTTTTCATAGGGGAAAATCCTAGCTATGTGAAATTGCACCCTGCAAGAGCCAACGGTGATTTCCCATAAAGAGGAAAAAAATAAGAAGGGGGAAATGGAGGCCCAAACTTATTTAGGGCAAGTTGGAGGGTCTCCCCAAGGATCTAGGGAAAATGACTCACTCAAGTGGTCAATATTCGGTGTCTATATTTTACCCACTCTTTGATGCATTTATGGCCTAATAAATGCATTAAATAAAGGTGTAGATGAAGTTGGGCGAATGATGACAAGTGAAAAATGAGTGGTTAGGTTAGAAGAAAGGTGTGGTGCAAAAATGGTGTCATTCCAAACACTTTCTTGTTTTGAAAGTAAATCGAGGCATTAGGGACATTAATGCCTCTTAAGCTAGGGTGCCCCCTTGAGTTTTAGAAGGATTGTTAAATTCCTAATGAAACTCAAAATGGCAGACTCAAAAGAAAGAGGAGGAGAACCATAAGAAAGGAAGGAGAGAGAAAAGCAACAAAAACAAGCACAAAATGGGTGAAAACCCTATTCATTTTCACTGCACAGAAGAGAAGAAAGGGAGCTCTAGAGAATACATGAAAATGATACTTCTTTTACACTGTTCAACTATGATGAGGGGTGAGGTTAACATCATAGTAGAGCGAGCATAGGTAAGGGCTAAAATCCACATTTTATATTAGGATTAGGGTAGTTTTTTTCTAAGTTTTTCATTTTATTTTTTATTTTTTCTCCATTACTATCAAAATCATCATGCACTACCTAGGTGTGATTTCATGGCCTGATCGTGATTTCACCCTGGTTTGTGGTAGCAGGAAAAATACTACCCTGAAAACATGGGGCGTGATTTTCTGAAATCACACCCTACAATTATTGGACATGATTTTGCAAAAAGAGGGAAAATATGAAATTGCGTCTGGTGCCAAACAAGCGTGATTTCATAAAAAATAAGAGAAGCAAGCAAAAAAAAAAAGCAAAGCATTTTTATTTTTAAATATTTAATGAACTCAAGAGACTAATTAAAATTTATATTATGTTTGTAGATGCAACATGATGTACTAGCGAGCTACGAGTGGAGACCATCCTCCCTAGAGGTGGAGCTACGATAACTCACTCAGGCCAAGAGAGATACCCTAGGGGTAGTGGGGCTACACCACATGGTAGAGATGCCCCGAGTTGAGGTAGATAAAGTGCTACTAATAGCGTTGGTAGAGAGATGGTACCCGAAGTCATTGAATTTTTGACTACCTACAAGAGAGATGATGATCACACTAGAGGACATGTGGTGGATCCTACACATCCCCATCAGGGGGAGGGTAGTTTATAGAGAACGTGGGTGGTCAACCACCTTATAGAGGTTATCAGGAGGGTGGACCCACCAAGTCTAAGAGAGTGTCATGTCAGTTGATGAGATGGTGGAATGTTATGGGATCGATCTCTTGATGACCCTACTCAATGGGGTTGTCGCGGGCTTGCTGATATTCCATAATTGTAGGCGATATCTACCATGGGTGATGGAAGGTGTAGTAGTAGACATGCAATATCAATAAGTATGATTCTCATGGGGCCCATATGTGTTAGTCTATTTGTACGAGATATTGTATAATATTGTGTACAAATAGCATACAGGGATAGTGTGCATGGCTTTTCTCCAAGTGTGGTGTTGGGAGCACATATCAATATGGAGACCTACACTTCCAGGACCATTACCCAAACCAAATCAACCAGTAGCATACAAGTGGGCTAGATCACATGAACATATCCAGAGGACATATGCCAGGATTCTGACACTAGAGAGAGGGGTGATATATGAGCTGGGGGAGGAGAATATTATCTAGTGATATTGGTGTCTACACTCTATATAGTCTAAGGATGCAATGGAACTAACTTAGATATGAAGTATCAAATGGCTCTCTACGGAGAAGGGGGAGCTGGACCTATACAGGTTTGATATGATCCAATGGTAGTTTGAGATCTTGCATGGGATCTCAAACTTAGGTGACTACTAGTACAAGAGAGTGTACTAGGATCCATCGAGAGTCAAAGGATATCCCAATATAGAAAGGTGGGCAGAGGAGGACTTGGATGATCCATCTTATGGGGATCCTAGGGTGGATGACATCGAAGTGATCTTCGAATATGAAAGTGGTATAAGGTTTTCATGCCCTAGAGGATATTTCCTCCAATTTTGATACAAAGGTGCAAGATGATGAGCCATGGAATATAGTAAGCTTTCTAAGAGATCAATCGATAGGCCATAGAGCAAAATTTGTAGGGCTAGGTGGCCCCATGATAGATATAAGATTAGATTTGAGTGGAGATAGTGATAACTACCACTATCTCGATTGGGACTGAGGAGGTAGGGGCAACTAGAGTTTCTCCCATAGTGGCTAGGACACTATCAAGCGGAGGGATAGGAGAGATGCTATAGGCACAAGTAGCATCTCTGTTGAGGAATATGGACCTAATCTGGGAGGATAGGGCCAATAGGATAAAGGGGTTGAGGAGTTCTCTAGGCACTATAGAGGTAGAGAGGGATGCAACATGAGTTGAAGCTGACTAGCTTTGAGGAGAGGTGAGCCCACTAGACGAGAAGCATTAGCAGGGTCAAGCAAAAGGGATGGCTATGGTCAAAAACACCCAATCAAGTGATGGGATCCACATACTATAGGTAAAATTATAGAGGGCAAGGGAGAGGTTGGAGGTGGTCGTGTAGAGGGTAACCTTCTACCAAACGATGTACTAGTAGGTGGTTTTAGAGGGTTAGCTAGTACCACCTCCTTCGTCCTTGTAGATACTGAGCTAGACTCGATCTAGGTCATGAATGATTTCACGATCTATGAATATACCTCCACCAAGGCTACCTTCTATAGATAGGACCGAGGAGATAGGCTCTTAGAGCTAGGAGAGGATCAGGATGATATGGTAATTTTGTATTGTTGCATGCATCCCTAGGGATGGTCAAGTGTACCGGGGCTAAATTGTGGTATACCTATTATGGGGACCTATGTATCTCTCTTTTATCTCAAGTAATACCATGTTGCTTTTATTAGTGCAAATGTTTGTGATTGTGTATTGTGATTATTTTATTTTTATGATGATTTTATTATGCTTTTATGATGATGATGCATGCAATCAATCTAACATGAATTTACTATGGATGCACTAGCTAACCTAAGGCAAACAACTAAGGTGAAAATGAGGCAGATGAAAAATACAAAGAAGCACATAAATAGGAAGAACAAAGGAAGAAAATAAGAGGAAGAAAAAAGAAACAAAAAGGAAAAATAAAGAGAAAGAAAAGACAACTCTAAGCGAAATTGCATCCCGTAACTTAGGACCGCGATAACGCTACAAAGTGAAATTGTAGCCCAAAAATATGAGGTACAATTTCAAAAACAAAAGAATAAAAAGAAATAAGGAAGAAGAAGAATAATAAGAAGAATAAGGAAGAAGAACCAGAGACCAACAAAAGAATAAGGAGGCCTAAAAACCCTATGCTTGAGTCAATGTAGATCATACTAGATCAATGTGATCAAACAACCAGATTCAAACACGAAGATGGATAGACAAAGCTATACCATTTATGGGCATATTACTCATTAATATGGACAAAAAGAATGGAGCGAGACCCTCTATGGGTGCAATGCTCACTAATATGGACAAATTATCAAGAGATACCCACTACAATGTATTCTCACAAATGACCAAGATGGAGGTCACCCCTGGCATGTGGCCATGAAGCTATCCCATGTGGGTGTGTTATATGTGCATGATAGATTAGCGAGTACTATCCCCGATAGGGGTGTGATGTGTGCAACATGTGAGTGTACAAAGCAAGTTGAGCAAAGCAACATGTGAGTGTGTGCAGGTGCTAGAAGAAAGAGAGGAAAAGGTAAGGAGAAATAAAAGTGTGTGTGTGCAATGTAGTGAATAAGATAAAGAAAACAAAAGAATGTATATCCTTGTATTGGAAATAAGGTAAAAGAAAAATAAACTAACAAAAGGACAAGGATATACCAAAATTTTATTGCACTTCTTGACCTAGAGGAATTTTATGATCACTTTTAAAATTTTCAAGGTCAAGGAAGACAGGAGAATGAAAGGAGAAAAAGAAATAGAAGAAAAGAAGGTAGAAAATGGAGAAAATAAAAGAAAATAAGAAAAACACCCTAGGTTGGGGATTTTTCTAGGCATCAAAATCCTAGTGAAAGTGCAATGCATGTGAGCTACGACATAACTAGGTATCATCACATGCCATTCTCATAAAATACCCAAGAATCTATATGAGCAAGCAGTCATGAGCAAACAAAAATACAATTATGACAATAAAAATGTAAGTGGAACAAAATGTCAAGCAAATCATGCAAAGTATGATAGGTAATCATGCAATATGAGCAAGAAGGCAAATGCAATGAAATGATAATGCAAATGCATACCTAATTATTGATTAATTTTATTTTGTTAATGCAAGTGAGCAGAATGATAGTTGACACATTCTTATTGTGTCTCATATCTTAACAAAAATAATAGGCATACAATGGGTTGATCCATCAAAGATAACCCTATAAGGTGGACCTTCTTGATGATCAAAATCATGAAGAGGCTCCTTCATAGTGTTGTCTTCGGTATCCTTTGCACAAAAATCTACATACTATCGAACAAAATCACTTTTATCAACAAAAGGAGGGGCAATTCCTAATTTCATAAGATTCCTATAGGAAAGCAAAATAGGATCCCTTTTAGAAGTACAAAACTTACCTTTGGAGCGCACAAAACCTATCACATTACAAAAAAATATGTTAAAAGAAAAAGGGTTTATCCTCATCACACCGTTTCGATTTATGATGATCTATATATTCAACATAAGTCATAAGATTATCATCATCATCAAATAGTAAAGGATGGTTTTTTGGTGGGATGTAGCCTACGCCACACCTCCCAGGGCAAATCTCAACATCCAAGGGCTCCTGAATACCCTTCTGTTGTGGTCCCAAATATTTATCAACATATCCCATGTTAGATAGGACATTTTTAGGGAGTGGGTAATCATTGGATAAGTAGCAATGAGTAAAATAACGCTCAACGAGAGAGGGATTTCTTCCATGAACTTTATCTTCAAAAGTTGTTCCCATAAAGACAAAAGTACACGTGCCAATGTGTACAAATTCACCTTTTTTATGGGGTATACCCATAGTTCGAGGTGAAGGTGGTAGCTTGGCTAGATCCAGAAGAGGTTCATGAAGAAATTGATTATCTTGATTCCATGATGAAACATTGATTTAGAGTTCCTCACTCACTTTTAGAATTTCAATTTGCTTAGATATTTGAGATGAGGAACGTGGAGAGAAAAATGACAAAACTGAAGGACAAACATTAAGGTTAGATTAAGCTTGCTCAATCATCAAATAATATTTAAATGGTCAAGGGTCACTCAGGATGGTGAAAACTTGATATTTATACTCAAACTTCAAACATTGATGAAAAGTAGAAGCAACTGCATTGCATGAATCCAAGGTGGCCAAGGAGAAGATTAAAAGATGTGAACCAGAGTTTCATAAAAAAAACACATACAATCCACTGAAAACTAGAAATGCTAAAAGGAGCCAAAGCTTTCCATTACCTTCCTGCTAAAAATGAGGATCCCAAAAGAAGAGCCCTTTTACAATTTCGAAAATTCCCACTTATGCGCTATTTTCCCATTTTTTCCCACCTAAAACTTGAAATTTCAAATTTGAAATTTGGGGCAACTTGCGGAGGTCATAACTTCGCGCTCGTTGACCCAATTGACCATTACAGCATATTTTTGGAAACAACATGAAATGAGCTAAGCGAGGCTCGCATCTAGCCAAAAATCCTCAAATTCGACATCTAAGACCTTTAAAAATCTCCTGCAAGAAAAACTAGTTTTACTAGTTTTTACAAAATTAAACAATTACAATATTTTTTTGGGTGATGCAAGATCACTTTTACACCATTGGATGCTCCTGCATCAGACACCTAGGGTAAATTGAGAAGTGACCTTCAATTCTTTGTTTTTGGAAGAAAACCAAGGCGTTCAACCTCAGCCTTCGACAACCAAGATGAATCTTCAACAGGCCTGCCCTTCCACTTAACCAGATATTCTGCATACTGCCTGTTTCTTGTGCTTTTTCCTACACGGGTATCTAGGACCTCTTCTATCTCTTCTATCTCTAGAGTAGATGTGGGAATACTCCACAATTCTGTGACTGGTCCACCATTATTGTCACCTTCATGATATTCTGCCAAATCTGAAATGTTGAACACAAGTGATATATTCAGCCCACTTGGCAATTCTACCTCATAGGCATTCCCTGAATCTCGTTTCCCTATGACCCTGCATGGTCCAAACTTCTTCATTTTTAACTTGTTGTATGTTTTAGCAGGAAATATTTCCTTTCTCAAGTGAACCATAACTTGATCTCCCACTTGGAACTCCTTAGTCATCATTTCTGGTCTGCTCTTGTCTTATACTGAGTGTTCATCTTGTTGATATGTTGCCTCACTTCATCATGCAGGCTCTTCAGGTGCTCTGCAAAGTCCTCAGCCTCAACACTGCTCTTTTACCCTCTGTCCATCTTTCTCAACTCGAAAACATTCCTTGGGCTTCTCTCATACACAATATGGAATGGGGATTTATTAGTACTCCTATTGACAGAATTATTGTATGCAAATTCTGCTAGTGGCAAAACCAAATCCCATACCTTGGGCTTATCTCCTACCAAGCACCTCAGTAGATTGCCCAAACTTCTGTTCACCACCTTTGTCTGTCTGTTAGTCTGTGGGTGGTATGTAGAATTGAATTTTAGGTCTATCTTCAATTTCTTCCATATTGGTCCTCCATAAATACCCAATAAACTTGGTATCCCTGTCGAAAATGATACTCTTTGGTAGACCATGTAGGCATACCACCTCTTTGAAAAACAACCCTGCAACATGAATTGGATCATTAGTTTTTTGACAGGGAATAAAATGTGTCATCTTCGAAAACCTGTCAACCACCATAAATATGGAGTCATTCCTCTTCTGTGTCCTTCGTAAGCCAAGAACAAAATCTATGTTGATGTCTTCCCATGGCCTATCTAGTACAGGTAACGACTGATATAATACAGTGTTCTGTCTCACACCCTTGGCCATCTGGCATACTCTGTAACTATGTACAAACTTCTTCACATCTTGTTGCAACTATGGCCAATAGTAGTTCTCACTAACGAGGGCAATGGTCTTATCTCGACCAAAGTGTCCAACCAACCCTCCATTGTGCTTCTCCTTGACCATATTCTCCCTCATTGAACTCCTTGGAATGCATAATTGATTTCTTCTGAACAACATCCCATCTTGGATTAGAAAATCAAACCACTTAGTCCTGTCTAAAGTAACAGGTGCTAAGCAAACCCTCTAAGCCTCTACAAAATCAGGATCTTCAGGGCACAAACCCTTAAGTTCATCAAACCCTACAACTTCCACCTTCATTTTTGTCAACAAACATTGCCTTCTACTTAATGCATCTGCAACTTTGTTTGACTTCCCACTCCTATGCTTCAACACAAAGGTATAACTCTGTAGAAACTCAACCCACTTTAAGTGCCTCTAATTTAGCTTCCCTTGGCTATTAATATACTGTACAACCTGATGATCAGTATATAGAAAAAAACTCTTTTGGCAACAAATAATGCCTCCACTTCTTTAGAGCCTGAACTATAGCATTAAACTCTTGATCATATACAAAATACTTCTTCCTAGCATCATTGAGTTTCTCACTAAAATAAGCAATAGGTTTACTTTCTTCACTCAACACGACTCCTATGGCACTACCACTAGCATCACAGTCTACCTGAAATACCTTATTGAAATCTGGAAGTGCTAAAATAGGTTGTTTTGTGACCTTTTTCAACATATCAAAGCTCTTATCTACTCCTAAGGTCCACTTAAATTCTTTTTTATCCCCTCTCATTATTTTTGTTAGGGGTGCACAAATACTACTGACATTTCTAATAAATTTATTGTAAAAACTTGCTAGACCATGAAATGATCTTACCTCAGTTATGCTCCTTGGAGTAGGCCATTCAATGATAGCCCTCACATTTTCTGGGTCCATTTTTAGACCTTCAGCTGAGATAACAAATCCTAGATATATTAACTCCTTCACAAAACTACACTTCTTCAAATTAATCAACAATTGCTCCTCCTTCAACTTCTCAAAAACTCTTCTAATATGCATCAGGTGCTCTTCTAGGGTCTTACTAAATATTAAAATGCCATCCAAATAGCCAATGACAAATTTTCTTAAAAACTCCTTCAATACCTCATTCATTAGCTGCATGAATGTGCTTGGTGCATTGGTTAGCCCAAATGGCATGATAAACCACTCATACAAACCCTCTCTGGTCTTGAAGGTTGTCTTCCACTCATCCTCTTCTTTGACACGAATTTGATGGTACCCACTCTTCAGGTCAATCTTTGTGAAGTACTTGGCTCCACTCAAATAGTCCATAATGTCATCCATCCTTGGCAATGGGAACCTATATTTTATGGTGATCTTATTAATAGCTCGGAGTCTGTACACATTCTCCACTCTCCATCTTTCTTTGGTGCTAGTACTGAAGGTACATCACACAGACTCAGGCTCTCCCGAATGAGTCTCTTTTTTTGCAACTCTTGGACTTGTCTGTTTAGCTCCTCTCTTTCTACAAGAGTCATTCTATGGGCTGCCTTATTGGGTAAACTAGATCCTGGTACCAAATCTATATGGTGACTGATCTTCCTTACTGGTGGCAAACCCTCTGGTACATTATCTGATATAATATTTGGAAATTCTTCTAACATGCCTGAGACTTCTATTGGGGTATCTTTACATTCTTCTTCCCTAACTTTAGGAATTAATGCATAGCACATATGCTCATATTTCAAACCATCCAAAAACCTTCTACCTTCAACTAAACAGATTCTGGCACTACTACATACCTTTTCGTCCACCTCCTTTAGGGGCTTCAACTTATGGCGCACTCCATTCTTTGTCAGGGAGTAAGTGTTGGCATGCCCATCATGCATTACACACTGACCAAACTGCCATGGCCTTCCCAATAACAAATGGCAAGCATCCATAGGTAGGATGTCACATAGGACCTCATCACAGAATTCCCAATATTAAATTTTATCAAGCACTACTCACTGACCAAAGCCCTATGGTCCTTTTGCAACCACGTAATCTGATATGGATGCGAGTGTCTCTTCCTCTCTAACTGTATTTTGGTAACCATTCCTTCTGCAACTAGGTTATCCGTGCTACCATTATCTATGATAACATTACAGACCTTACCCGCACATTTACACCTTATGCAAAATAAGCTCTTCCTCTGATCTGGATCTTTCTCCTCATTCAGCAAGGCTCTCCTTATTATCAGTACTTCTCCTCTTTTTGCTTCTTTAGAGTGCTCAGATTCAACACCATCAACAATAGCAGCTCGAGCATTACCTTCAGGCCTCCTATTTGTTCCTCCTTGGTGTTGTGGACACTCGTATGCTCGATGTCCTTCTCCAAAGTAGAAACAGGTTCCACGAAATCCTCCTTCCAAACCCTTGTTTAGACCTTCCTCTTCCTCTATGGTAACCATTATTTTGGTAGTTATTATTCTGCTCACAGGGGCGGTAAGCATTTTCTCCCTTCTATTCTTGATTGTTGCTTGTATCCCCAGTTTTCTTTTTGTCCTCATTCCATCCTTCATTTTTTCTCCCACCAGTTTTTCCACCACGACCTCTTCCTCTCTGTTTGCTTTCAAACCTCTTGTTCAACTTCTCTTCTACCTTCAAGGCAAACTGGTAAGCATCTTCAATGGTGGTCATCCTGACCAGACTGAACTCTTCTTGAATACTTGCTCTTAACCCATTAATATAATGAGCTACCTTCTCCTTGTTGGCCTCAGAATGGCATGTTCTAATCAGGATCTTATAGAACTCCTTTGTATATTCTTTGACAGACTTACTCGATTGTCTCAAACCCTGCATTTTCTTGAGCAAATCCAACTCATAATTAGTTGGAATAAATTCTCTTCAACTTCTCCACCATCCGCTCCCACCTTGTTATCCTTTCTTTTCCTCTTTTTTTCTATCTACTTGCACTCCCTTCCACCATATGCTAGCATGACCCTTCAGCTTGGTCTTAGCAAACTTGACCCTCTTGGGATCTTCTACCTCCTCATACTCGAAGTATTCCTCCATGTCATTGATCTAGTCGATCAACTCGTCTGGGTTGAGATTTTTAGAATACGTGGAGACATCAAACTTCGATCTCTTTCCAATATGTGATATGGCCTTATACAATCTAGCTTGTGCAGGATCTACTGCCTCTTCTTCTTCTTCTTCGAACTGGGCCTCTTCTTCTTCAGCTTCATCTTCACTCTCTTCTTCTCTCCTTGGCTCAAACCCTCTACGCAGCTCCTCTTGCAGAGCTTGAACTTGCCTCTGCAAAGATCTAAAATCTTCTTCTGGCACCATATTTCTCCCACCACCACGGTTTCTTTGTGGAGGCATTCTGCTCACTTCTCCCACAAACCCTAACCAAATATCTTGGTGTAAAGTGCCTCACGCTCGACGCTCTATTTACACACCGAGGAACTCTCGCTCTGATACCACTTGAAGCAGAGTTACATAAAAAAAACACATACAATCCACTGAAAACCAAAAATGCTAAAAGGAGCCAAAGCTTTCCATTACCTTCCTGCTAAAAATGAGGATCTCAAAAGAAGAGCCCTTTTACAATTTTGAAAATTCCCACTTATGCCTTATTTTCCCCTTTTTTCCCACCTAAAACTTGAAATTTCAAATTTGAAATTTGGGGCAACTTACGGAGGTCATAACTTCGCGCTTGTTGACCTGATTGACTATTACAACATATTTTCGGAAATGGCATGAAACGAGCTAAGCGGGGTGATCCTTGACTCTACGCGTCAAGGCTCACGTCTAGCTAAAAATCCTCAAATTCGACCTTTAAGACCTTTAAAAATCTCCTGTAAGAAAAACTAGTTTTTACAAAATTAAACAATTACAATCTTTTTTTGGGTGATGCAAGATCACTTTTATACCATTGGATACTCCTACATCAAGATGTAGGACAAGACACCACATAGAACAAGTTATCTAGAATTTGAGAATTTTTAGCTAGATGTGAGCACAATGCACATAGAACAAGTTATTGTGAATTTGGACTATGTGATAAGCACAATGCTGACATTTCCAAGACTACAAACTCCATCCTTTCCATTGTAAGACTAGAAAGGGACATAGAAACGATAGATAGGCAAGATACATGGGCCGAGACGACTCGACTCCAAGAACAAGAGCGGTCTACATCACACAAGAGCAGTCTACATCGCACAGCTTTGAAAACATGCACATTTTTATTTAGGGAGGTAGCGTGGTAGAGTATACCCCGACAAATTTATTCTGGCAAAGGAGAAAATACAAATTACTCCAGCACACAAGTGAGGTGGGCCCTGCAACATCCTACAGTAAACACAAGAATGATGAATGATGAATTGCAGTGTCAATTCATTTTACGACAGTTTTTCCTAATCTCTCCGCGAGAGCCCGTGAGAGGAAGGACGTTGCCCATCTTGATCATGGATTTAGCGAATTGGTCGAAAAATGCTTTGGTATTGCTGGCATAGAACTTGACCAGGGCGGCCGTCTGACTTGTTTTGGTAGTATAGAGAATTTCGTCAGTTATCAGCAGGCCCTTTCCTGCCACCAAGTTTTGGAAATAGTGCGTGTCGAACGTGGTAGGAGTGACGAGATCCAGTGCTGTTGTCTGGTTATCGTCAGTTCCCGTCTGAGGGCACAATGTCCGCAGCTGGCTGAAATACCCGCTCTCCAATGTCGAATCTGGCTTTCCGTTTCCAGTCAGATTGTAGAGCCGTTGCTTGAAACTTGTGCATCGTGATAATCCTATCGTGTGGCTGCCTGCAAATGCAACCCAATACTTACAAGTTACTATCATCATACTACAACTTGTTTATTCCAATGGAAGAACAACAAATAGTTAGCTTACCAGAAAGAGCAACAAGGTCGACGACATTGAGTCCTTTGAGCTTGAATTTAGTCTCAAGAGTCTGATGGGTTGAGTTGGGTATAGGAATGTTTTGGTTTGCTCCACTTTTGCTTGCATCTCTCGCATCTCTCCTCCCTGTGGGAACAGTCCAGAATGGTCCTCCTCTCTGCCCAATAATCATGTATTATGTATTATGTATTATGTATTATGTATTATGCATGGATGGACTCTCAAAGATGGAGAGATCCAATGAAAAAGTGAAACAGAGAAGGCAATAACACTTACGAGGACTGTCGAATCCCTAGCTGCCACAGCAAGAATGTCTGCACACGACACAACTCCAGGACATGCTTTCTCCACGGCACTCTTGATCTTATCCACCACATCGAATCCTCGAGCAGAATTCCTGTTTGGATTGGCTGTCTTTTCTCCTGTGAAGTTGGCGGTGTCGTCTAGCAGAATGGAACCATCACAGCCCTGCATTGCAACGTTCAGGTCTCAGTAATATATTACTATGAAACTGGAGCCAAGCGTTAGTATTAGGCCAAAACCAAACCTTAACAATTTTGAGATGAATGTTCACCTTAACAAAGCAGTCATGAAAATGGAGACGAAGCAGGGAAGCGGCCATTCTCGTTTCCTTTTTCACGGCCTCTTCTACGACGGATTTAATGATGGCCTCCGCCTTGGGACAGGATTTGGCATAAAAGCCTGGGAACAAACCATCAGATTGTGCATTTAGTGGCTGACTCCAAAGCGACAGCACCAATGCTGCAGCCGCAAGTATCATAGCACGAAACTGCAACCTCTGGCCAGTCGCATTCCCCATCCTGACAAAGAAAGCCCTCAAATCTCTTGCTTGTTGATGTTGTTGCTTCAAATGAGAACAAAGCCTTGCCATTAAAGATGGATTATAAGAAGCTTTATATAATGAAAGAGCGGGACCAAGTCTTTCACCGGAAGCTAATTTTGTGCTCAGTCAAGCTGGGTAGGACTGGCAGATCGAAATAAATAACTGACAGACTCACCACCAACAAATCTTTATACGTATTAAACAACTCACCAACAAGTCTTTATACGAATTGATGGCGACACAAAACACAAATTAGACAAAGAATCTGAACGTGATAAAGGTGACGGAAGGCCACAGCTCAATAAAAGGATACTCAACGCGAAACAATGAATTCAATAATATCCCGATTACAGCGTAGCCCAGTGGAGCAGGTGAACTTATTCGAAAGCTTTTGTTTTTTTCCTTGTTTTTAATTTCTGGATATTAGTTTTCAAAAAGAATTGGCGATGAGACCCCATGGCCAGAAACTTCGCTGCTCTGGCTTCAAATTTAAAAAGAAAAGAAAATGAAACAAGATAAGGTTGTCAGTAGTAAAATATTGAAATTGGTCAACACTTAATGGTAATAGGTGTGCAATCATCACGGGTGCCATCATAACGTGACGTGTTAGTGTTAAAATACACGACAAGGCCCCCATGTCGGGCAGGTTATGTACGGAGGATGTCTGAGAGTCCTAAGTCAAAGAGGTCCTGTAGCGTAGGGTTGTGAGTATTAATATTTAAAAAGTCTTTTTAAAAGTTCTATAATTTATTTTTCTTCTCATTTTAGATTTTTATATGTATAATATTTTTTAAAAATATAATTAAATTTGCTTGTATTGTCGATGATGTGACCCGGGATCAATTCCCACGACGGATATATATATATATATATATATATATATATATATATATATAATATATAACACAATAAAAAAATATAATTAAATAATTATTACCTATATTTTTAAAAATATATATATATTTTTTGCCATGGACATTTTACTTCTATATCCTTTTTATTATGCCTATAAATTTGAATGCCAGCATGCAAAACCTATAAAGGTTTATAAATAATTCCATTCTTTTTCTTTTTACAAAATTTCTCTTCTATAAGGAAGGAATAGGTTGGTTGGTACTAATGAGTGTTTGTCAATGAGTTGTTTTGGTTCGATTCTTTAGATGGTTGGTTGGTATCAAGTGAGTGTTTGTCAATGTGTTGTTTTGGTTTGATTACTTGGAAGATTGAGTTCAAAATTTCTCTTTAATTATCTAGAAAAGAATAGGTTGATTGGTATCGATTGAGTGCTTGCTTGCTGATAGGTTGTTTTGGTTTGATACCTTGAAGGATTGGGATGCATTGACTTGTCTTTATCCAATGGACTAGAGATTATAGAGGTTTCCTATTAAAAAAAAATTGCTTTTTATTTGTCTATCAAAAATTATAAATAATTAATTACTTTTAAGTAACATTTTGAAAATATATGTTGTTTTTCATTTTAAAAATTAATATCCTATTTCAACATAAATTAATATTTAAATTTGAATGTTGTAACATAAATTAATATTTACTCTAAAAAATAAAGTATTTAAAAATTTTGATCTCCACATGAGGTTGGAGGTCGAGGGGAGGAGGGGGAGAGGCTTGCCCCCCCTCCCATGGTTTTTGTCCAATTCCTGACTCATCCTGGGTCATTTCACTTTGGGAATGGTTTTGTAGTAGATGATCTCCTTGGGGGGAGATCCTTGCCCACTTTCTGCTTTTTTCCCAGTAGTTTCGGAGTTTCTCTGCTTGAGTCTTTGGCCTAGTGCATCCCAGGGTTCTTCTTGGATTTTTTGCATGTTTTTGGGATCCTTTCCCCAATCTACCTCAGGATTTCCCTAGGGATTTTTTTCGCAGGTTTTTCTTCTTGGAGCCGGTTCCCAGGCCTTTCTCTATCTATGGTGGTTGCAGGTTGGGTTTTCGACTACTTCCCTATGCATCCTGAGAGGTCCTCACTTCATCTTTGTTGGTCTGGGGGACCATCATTGCCAGCGACTCTTCTCTGGGATGCTTTTGGTTGTTGGCGGTCCCGTTCCTTTGGGTGGGGCCCTTTTCGGTTTCCTGTTCAGAGGCTTCTTCTTATTGGATCTGTTGTTTGGTGGATGCTCAAAGCATTTTCATGGCCTTGGGGGTGGGTCTCTTCCTATTCTTGAGTTGTTCGCAATCCTAGTCCTAGTTCCCTAAAGTTGTTCATGAGCAAGGATGGGGGATTCCTGGTCCTTTCTGATGGGGTGCCTAGGATAATCTGCTACATTTTTTGATCTTGGGGAGGGGACCTATGATCAATGCATGCAGATGTGGCCACCCTTGGCTCCCTCAGATTAGGCTTTTGAAGATTCCATCTTTGTTCCTGTTGTTGTTTTTCGCTTGGGCTTCACAGTTTTTTATTTCGGTTCCTATTTGAGGGCTTCTGCTTGCTGGTCTTACTTCTCGATGGACACTTAGAGCATGTTCAGGGCCTTGGGGTTAGGCCTCATCCTGTTCCTGAGTTGTTCCCAGTCCCAGTTCCAGATCCCTAAAACTGTTCGTGAGCAAGGATGGTGGGGTCCTGGTCCTATCTATTGGGGTGCTTGGGGTTATCTTATGTATTATCTGGTCTTAGGGTGGGGACCAATGCTCTTTGCTTGAAGTTGTGGTCACTTCTATGTCCTTCATATTTGGCCTCTAGGGATCCTTTCCTTGCGCCTATTGTTGTTGTCCCTGGCCCCTTTCAGCTTCCTCGTAGTTCAAATTGGTTTGCATGGGGATATCTTGGCCCTCAGAGATCCCCAGTAGTGTTGATCCACTTCACAGGCTCAAGCGAAGGCTTCCCATTGTTGTTTTTTTGAGGGTCCTGATGCCATTTCCTAGGTTGTCTTGCTATTACGCTCTGGACTATATTTTTTTGTTGCTTTGCTCGTGCGACTACTTGCTACTCTGCTATGCCCTAGGGTGCATCCTGGGCCGTCCTTGGACGGGAATCCTCTTCAAATTTTAGAATTCAAAATTTCTTGCTTCTAGTTTTCGGGCAAGATATCTGGTTTCAGGCTATTTTTGGACTTCCCGCTCTCCCTACTTGGTTCTGGGTGGGAATACTTTTTTGACTTTTCTCGTTGCGTGTTGAGTGGGACTCAACCTTTCATAAGGCTTGCTCACGTGTAGTTGTGGTCTGATGGGGAGGCCTTGTTTTGTAATTTATCCATGTGCAGTGGCCTGACATGGAGGCCTTTTAAAACATGGAAAAAAAAATTGGCTCTTGTGTGGGATCTCAATTTTTCCTAAACAGGCAGGATTTTAAATTTTTAAATTTTTAACCTTTTTCTTTGGTCCTAGGTCCCATCCGAGCTGTGATCCTTATTTGGTTTTCTATTTGGCTAGTCCAATTTTTTTCATTAGAGGTTGTGTTCCTCCTTGATCCTCTACTGCCTGACAACTCTTGTACTAAGGTTTTGGGGTCACTTTTAAAACCCCGTTATTAATGTTAACATTCACTTATAAAAAAAAATATTTAAAAGTTTTTATTATTTAAATTTTACTTCAATAAAAGAAGTATTTAAATTCTCATTTTTCTCATGTTTCATAAATTACATCGTATTTTACTTAATTTAATGCATATGGTATACTCAAAGGTAAATTTTTTATCAAAATATCTAAAGTTCCTAAACAAAGCTTAGTCTTATCATAATATTTTATTCTATTAATTTTTTGAAATCCTCTTTCACAAGCTATAGAGCTTGCTTTAATAAAGAGGACTAGCTTGCAATACTCGCATTTAGTTTGGATATGCATAAATTTACTTCAACTCTTAACTACTTTATTCTCATTTTTAGGTTCATAATTTTTAGTATTTGCAATGTTTGATGCACTCTAAACCTCAAATTACTTACATAAGCAAGTGATCCACCTCTTTTCTAAACTTCTATTTCATATTTTTATTCATAATAATCATTAAGAGTTAAAGTTTTATTGCATTAAATATGGAAAAATTCATAAATCTCTCATTGAGATTGTTTATTGTTCTTTTAGTAAATGGTCTTCCAATGCAATGCAATGATTCAACTCTAAGTACATGCATATAAAGTGCACCTATATCATTCACAAATTCAAGAATATCTTCACTTGATTATAAAGGAATATGTGTTGAGCACCTATATCAAAAGGCTCTCTAAAGAATTTTCTTCATATGATATCAATAATCACATTTATGCGAGTGCAAATAAAGTTTATATCAATATTATCTTCTTGAATTGTTAATTTAGTTTTTTCAACTTAACTAACTCATCTACAAGTAGATGAGTACATAATTGAACTTGAACAATAGTTGTCATAGCATAAGTATGGATTTTGAAGTTGTCATTCCTTCAATAATGTTGACATAATTCTTACTATTCTTTCCAACCCTTCTTGTCTAGATAGCCAACATGTATGATGTGTTTTAAGAGCCTATAGTTGTATTTTATCAAATGCTTCCATTAATACTCTAAACTCAGCATTCCTCTTTGCTTATTTTCTAAGTCTAGATGTCTTATTGGTAAGTTATTCAACAAAGTTAATTTAGAAAATGATTAGTAGCTCTCATAGTTGTTAAAACTTCTCTATGTGCCACACAATGAACTGTTATCAAATGTGGTATATCACAACATATTTTTATGAAAACCCCTCTTGAGCAAATATCATACATGTTGCTCCATCTGAACCAAAACTAATCATCTTGAACTATGGCAAGTTCATATTTGTTCAAAAGTTTGATACTCTATCATATATAAATTTTGATGTGTCACCTTTTAACTTCATAAGATGCACAAACTTTGTTATAGCCCGTTATTTTTCCTTATTTAAAATTTTTGTGGCTTTCAAGAAAATTTTTCTAGATGTAACATTTATATAGGAAGAATATTTACTTGTGAAAGACATATTGAGAGTACATTTATATCTATATATATCACATTAGTTGTTGTA
The DNA here is from genome assembly GCA_028583015.1 of Wollemia nobilis. Lineage (NCBI taxonomy): Eukaryota > Viridiplantae > Streptophyta > Pinopsida > Araucariales > Araucariaceae > Wollemia > Wollemia nobilis. The sequence goes on along the minus strand of JAQPPZ010015824.1, from coordinate 35,588,172 downwards.
ATACTCTACTTACAAATTACTATTTTTTGATTGTTCATAAGAAGGGGTTTTGAAAGGGTCCTCAAACCTTTTACTTAAAGAAGAACACTGGAAACATAGCCCAAGGCCAATTTTACAAAATCCAAAACAACAAGACTAACAAAATTGTTGGAAAATCAACAACCAACAAACCTGCACCCACTACAACAAAGGAGGCAAATAAAAGAACAAAAAGAACAAGATCAAAGACTAGTCAAAACAAAAAGGTCTACCACAGGCTAGAGAGAACAACTAGACGAAGCAAACCCTACAAATAGCCAAAGGGAACATAGAAATAATAAGAGACCTTACACCTATGGGGATCCAACATCCTTCTCGATAGTAGTCATTTGGTTTCACAACTACATGACCTTAATGTCTTCCACACAAGAAATAACAATGTTTAAAGTACCTATAAGGGAGGACTGGTAATCTATTACTAAACTGAGAATAGTGTTTAGTGAGGTAGAGTTCAACTAGTCACTAAAAGCACAATTATCCCTACGCCTCGATAATTCCAAAAATGACCTCATTTTTTCCTATTGGTGAAAAGGTTCCTCTTTAGGGACCTCAATAAACACATGCACCTTCTCAAATTTGAGGAATTTGGCAAACCACCTTTTACACCTTTTTTTCTCATCCCTTCCACATAATGATAAATTAGCATCAACTCCTTTAGGATTTTATTTTACCTTTTTACCCATAGTAAAAGGGTTGGGCACAATCTCCTCTGCTAGCTTCAAATTAAATTGACTAGAGTGACCCGCATCTGATGAATCAATAAAACTCAAAGAATTATATTGGGGGAAAATCGGGTTGGGGGTCACCCTCTTTGATCCACCCTTGGCATCACCACATGTTCATATATAAGCAAAATTAATCTTTGGTGAAGCAGATCCATGATTTAACCTTCTTTGACTTGCTCTACAGATCTAGTCAAGGAGTTGAACAAGAAATCATAGATATTCATCACCTTGTTAGGTTGCATATGGTTCAAAAACATGACATGGTAGCTTCATAGAATGATCCTTGGTCCCATACAACATAAAATAGTCTATAATTACTTTCACCACCTTGTCCCATGGGTCTTTAAGCACCTTTATTTTATACCTGTTTTGAATATTGGGAAGCTTTTTACCATCCCTAGTAAGTGTCTTAGCTCTCTTGTAAGAAAGCATTTTCTCTATTGTGACTAAAGCCATCCATCAAAAAACCCATCACCTCTACGACCAGGTGGATATTAATTTCAAAATCAGTCCCTCCTATATTAACCACCCATTTTTTCTAGGAGTGCACCACCTACCGGGATATATCTACCTTGAAGCCATAAAATATTAATGGACACTTCAAAAGCCCTTCATTTTCCAAAATCTTTCTCACATTTTCCTCAACATGCGAACAACTAGATTTTAGAATTGCACCTTCCATTCTCCTCAACAAAAAGTAGAGGAAGGACTTGGATAAAGGGGACCAAGGATCACCAACCACTCTATTGAGGAAAGGCTAAGAAGCGGGCTCAACAAAAAAATTCATGGATTTTTGAAAACTCAAAATCCAACTTTATTTCAAGTCTACACCTAAACTAGCCTTGGGAACATCCAACAATTGAAAATCCTTCTTTCCAACCCCTAGAAGAATCAATACCACTATTTGAGCAAAGGATATCCTAGACTCTAGGTCCTCATTATGCCACCTTTAAAAATGATCTAGACACCTAGAGGAGTGGTACAGATAATGAGAAGTGTGGGAAACCATTAAATAATTAAAAATATTATTTTAGGGAAGGTCACACCCTCTATTGTAGGGATTTTAGAAATAATTTAATGTCAAATTAGATATTCTAAGGAAACACCACATCTAGAAATGATAACCAACCAACCAATGCTAGATCCATCACTTCAAAATTTGCATGCATAAAATATCGAAGCAAAATTGAATTCAATTATCCAATTTCTCTAATGATTTACAACTGATACGCCAACTAACAAAAGGCCCAAACATATCAACCTAACAACCGTGATCACCTCAAAAAAATAACAAACAATATTGTTGATTCTTAGGGCTAAGGCATGACCAATCCAACTCGATAAACATGTGAACCACAACATAGTCCACATCACACTAAAGCCTACTACACCATTACTAGAGCTAGCATGAGTAAGGAAAGTGAAAAAGATGCCAAGAGCCAGGTCACAAAAATTTAAAAGAAACTCCTTCAACCAAAGGACTAACCAACCTGCTACCCAAGCTGAGCTTCTTAGCCAACTTACGACCACAACCAATAGGGCTTCGGTTCCATGTTTCAAATGAAGAAAATTCTTGTTATACATTACAACTAAAGAAGACCTTGGGGAAAGTTATATCTTTAGACTGTTAGGCAAAAAATATTTATACCCAGGTTGGCCATGAAGTAAGTGCAACCATTACCTTCTTTGAAAATATGCTTTATTTCCAATTCCCTAGACATAATGGTCCTTCCATATTTCGCTATCATATCCTTGATGTTCCAGCTGGGCGAAGCACCACCTTTAATAATATTAACAATATTAAGAGATTCAACTTCAATACAAACCTTATTACACCCCAAATTTTCAATCAACAATAATCCTTGGTAAAGGGCCTTGGATTTCGCAAAATGACAGGATTGGATGTCTAAATTCTTGAAAAAACCAAAATACAGTTGCACCTCTCATTTCTAATAAGATCAACAATAATAACTTTACCAAGGTTGCCTTTAGATGCCCCTTCAAAATTTGGCTTAACACAACTAGTGGGTGGGGTTCTCACCTGGTTAGTGTTTTTAAGTTGGGAACCAAAGAAACAACACTCCTATTTCTAGGGAGGAAGTTGAGATTTCACTCTAAATTAACATCATCAAACCTACCTTCCTCTAGATTCAAAGAAGAAACATTTTCCAGAGTATTATCAAAACTCTAGTGCATACTGAAGCAAAGTCTCTCCCCATGCTCTTAGAAGCTCTATTATTTTACTCCTTCCATAGATACAAAAATATGTGTTTTAGTCTTAGAGAGAAGAAAAGAGACCACTATTAAGTGCAAATATCTGAAAGCAGGTTTGTGTTCACCCAGCTCACCCCCAAAGATTTAAGAAAATTGAGAATATCCATGGATAACGAGCATTGAAAAAAGAGGTAGTTTGAATGCTCCTCACTAGCACAATAAAGGTAGCATATGTTTAACATTAACATATCCCTTTTTAAGGTTTTCAAGGGTTAATATCTTATTATAAGATTTTGTCTAGAAGAAAATTTTAACCTTTTGATTTAGGCCCTTGAACCATATTTTGAAAGGTGGGACCCCTGGTTGAGGTCCTTCAACAAGCATTTTATAGGTCGATTTTATAGAGAATACCTCATCATTCTCACTCGACCAATAGATCAATTCCTCTTTATTTATTTTTTTGATAACCCAAAGCTTTTATTTATTGGCAATAAAAGTCCAAGCTTCCTTCTCAATAGGATTGAGGTCATAGTGATTCAACGATTTCCATTTCTTGATACCATTAATGATTTCTATGAAGTTAACGACTTTTGACCTAAAAGCAACTCTTGTTTTAGGTTCCAAACATACAAGGCTTGGGAATTGGGAGAGGGGCATATCCAGAAACTAAGGATCATGCCAAAACTCAATCATGTTCTCTTTACCCAACCTCCACCTACACCCTTTAGAGATAATAGATCTAGATTTTTGCAAACTTAGCCAAAAGGCCGATCCTAAAGCTGAAAGAGACTACATGCAAAAAGTTTTTCTATCTCATATATTTAGATGAAATGATACAAACCCAGTTTACATCTGCTTGCTTGGCCACATTCCAGTGTTGTTTAGCCACTAGGGTGCTTTTCATTTAATGGATGTCTTGAATCCCTAAACCTCCTTCCTCTTTTCTTCTACAGAATTGGTCCTAAGCCACCAGATGAAATTTCTTCTTTTATTCTAATATGGACTAGAGGAAAGACTTTTGGATATGTTTAATTTTTAATAAAATATTATTAGGAATTCTAAATAAGGATAGTAAAAAAATTGGAATGTTTTGAAGGGTAGATTTCACTAGAGTGGTCTTCCTAGCTTGGCTTAGGAGAGAACCATTCCACCTACTGAGCTTCCTCTATAGCATTTCCACTACTAGATCCCAAAGTGAGTCATGAACTCAAACTTTAAAAAGGGACATTACAAGATAAAGGGATGGAAAAGCAACAACTTCACAACCCAAAATGCATGGAATAACCCTTTGTCTAGATAAGGGGGTATTTAAAAAATAGATTTTGCTTTTAATATAGTTTATTTTTTGCCCAACAACTATTTCAAAGGAGCTCAAGATTTCTTTTAAGAATTTAACTCGTGAGATCAAAGCTAGAATGGAAATGAGGATACTATTCAAAAATTAGTGGTGAGAAATAGGATCTAGGGACAATGCAGGCCTACCACCTTTCACAAAAGCTCTCGCTTAAATGGATATTCTAAGCTCTTCAACCACTAAGATGAAGAGGTAAGGGGATAAAGGATCCCCTTGGTGAATACATCTTAAGCTCAAAAAATAATAAAAAAGGGATCCATTTATCAAAATAGATAATTTGACAGAGGAAATACAATCTTTAACAAGACTTATCCAACTTTGGCAAAAACCATATTTCTCCAAAATCTTAACAAGAAACTCCCATGAGACCTTGTCATATGCCTTGTTCATATCAAGCTTGAGGAGAACTCTAGCTCTACCACTTTTATCAGCTGAGTGAATTAACTTGTGGACTACTATAATTTCATCCAAAATCTACCTCCTTACCACAAAGCCATTTTGAATCGAATCAATTAAAGCACAAAGAAAAAGGTTTTAATGTATTGACAAGAACTTTTGCTAGAATTTTATATAAGGTGTTACATAGACTAATGGGTCTAAAAGCACCAAAGTCCTTAACACAAACCAATTTTGGGATAAGTGTTAAGAAGATAGAGTTCACTCCAAAAGGAGTGAACTTGGAAACTTGGACCTCCCGAAGCACTTCAACAATGTTCTTTCCAAGAATGTGATGTGCTAGTATTTCTAGAAAAAGAGAGGGGGGAACCCATCTAGAACTAGGGCTTTTAGGCCCTCCATTAGAAAGACCACATCATTGACTTCCTCATATTTGAATGCATCAATATGAGCAATATTCATATCAAAAGTAACAAGGGTGGGAATATTACAAATAAGCTTATTTTAGTTTCCTCGACTCTAGCATATTTTACCCTAAGGGGAGAACTAAAGAAGTTCATTGCTTCAACCCTTATATCTTGTATTTGAGTTAATTTGGCACCATCCACTTTTGAAACTTATTTGATTCTATTGGCACTTCTATGTCTTAGGGCAATAATATGGAAGAAATTAGTATTTATTTCACCATCCTTAAGCCAAAGCACCCTCGAATTTTGTTTCCACAACTCCTCCTTGGCTAAGGTATTGTGAAAATCAAACAAAACCATATTTCCCTACTTTTGATATCAATAGCTTTAAGTTGATACTTTAAGTCCTCCTTTTGAAAATGTGCCCAAAGACCCTCTTATTCCAATATTTTAGACCACTTTTAACAAACCTGAGCTTCACAACCACTTTAGCCAATCCTAAGCCATGGGCATTCATTTACCACCACTCAATTTTTTACCTCTATGTCAAGATGGAGGTACCACATAACTTCAAACCTAAATGGTCTAGGTTGCCTCACCTTGTGCTATATTAGGATACAAGTTATGATCTAATTAAATTTTGGGTACAGAGGAGAGGGAGAAATCCCCAAAGAGTGGAATACAATCTTTAGAGACTAACACCTTGTTAAGCATAATTTGGATGAGCTAGTTTCCCACTCTCTTATTAATCCAAGTGAACCTTGAACCTTTCAACTCCATATCCATATGTTCATTTTGATTCACAAAATCCACAAACTCTTCCTTTACTCTAGAAACCACAATGTTTCTCCATTTTCATCATATATATAATAACGTATTTAAGTCCCCCGCTAAACACCACACTTCCTTCCGAAAGGTATTCCTCATGGAGCTTAGAGAGTCCCATAATAATCTCCTGCTTGGACCAAAATTCAGGGCATAGATATTAGACATAACCCATATTTTATTGTTTTCTTAGCTAAAAATAATAATGTTAATAACCCTGTTTAAGGAAGAAATAACATATCCTTCCTACTTGTTAGCATTCCATAGTCAAAGGAGACCTATGGAGGATCCAGAAGCTGGGCTAGCAACAAATTGGGTTTTTTTCTAGATTAATTTTCTAACATATAAATTTTGACCATCAATCTTGGTTTCTTGAAGGAATACGAAATCTGACAAAACTTCCTTTTGAAGGGAGACAACTACCCTTTGTTTAGAGAACCCATTCAAGCCCATGATATTCTAGGAAAGGCACTTCATTTACGATTTTTGGGGTTGGGATTCATACCACCAGAGATCTCTTGATTTTTTTGGCAAAAGGACTCAAACTTTAATTACCTTACACCTAGGTCCTTACCTTCCTCAATCTTTAGCAGTGCTTGAGACCCATTGGTAATATCATAATCTATTTCTCTCTTCCTCAACGTTTTGTTTAGGGGATTCCCAACATCTTGCTTGATTCCCACATCCACACATCCCTTTCTCTACTTACAAATTATTGATAGCCATAAAGTACATGGATTTTATAATAAATATCCTTTTGTGTAACTAGCATGGTTTCTACATGATTTATAATAAAGAAATTATTTGGATCCTTTAGTGTTTTCCATTATTGTATTATATGTTTATAAGGCTTTAAATTTGTATGGAAATTTAATATTATTAGTTAGATTATACTGCTTCTACTTTTTTAAATAGATTGTTTTTATTGAATTTTGAACATTGTTCACATTTGATTCGCAAATCCACAAAAACACTTGTAATAAGATATGTTTGTTTATGTCTCATCTTCCATTCAAATTTCCACAATATTTTGAAACTTGAAATTTTAGGTTTCTTAGTAAAGAACCTTCACGAATAGCTTGGTTATTAATATCTTAATTAATTTCTACTTCCTCATGTGTATTATTGTCAGTATTAAAAACAGATGGTTGTGCAATTTATCATTTTCTTTGAAATGTTTCTATAATTTTTAATTGTTTGTTTCTTATTTTGGTCAATTATGCAATTTATGATTTTCCTTGATATGCCTCTTCAATGTTTAATTATTTCCCATATTCTTTTGGTGGACCCAATCGAGACATTAGGCTTTAAAATTTTCTAAAAAGTAGCAAAATAGTTTAACTTAGGCTAAAATGTCTGATTAAACATGAAATTAAGAATTATTTTGAAACTACAAATTAAAATGTATATTTCGATAAACTAAAGTGATTGTCTTGACAAATGTGTTGTAGATAGAATCATGAAACATAGAATGAAAAATATTGAAATTGCATACAATGTTCCAAGCTTGAAACAATAGGTTGTATGCATAGACACAATATATTGACACTCATTTTTCACTTTGAATGCAATAAAAATTCAACAATAACTTAGTATTTTTTCAATAATTAAATTTATTTCAATTTCTAACACAAATTGTGGACAAAAATATATTATTGGTCAAACTAAGTGACTCAAATTCCATCCCAATAGGACTCGTAGGATTATTTCTTATTAAAGAAAATTTTATACACTCAATTTCTACAAAGAAGATTCTATACATATTAGGAATATGTGAGAAATATTTATATATAATATATACTCTTTGATGTTGGCTTATTAATTTCCTTCATATGTAATATATGATATATTTTTATGCATTAGTTTCACACACCAATTTTATAATGGGGAAAAGTATTGTTACTTTATCTTTTAACTTGTCCAAAGTGTAAAATCATGATATTATGGCACAATTTTAGTTTATTTATGTTATTAGTTTCTTGAAAATGAAGTATGCTCAACTTCAACAAGAAATAAGTGTTACTTTGGTTGAGAATTAGAGAAAAGTGTAAATTAAAAAAAAACTATAAATGAAGTATAGAATAGGATTATAATTTGTTTTTTCAAAAAATAGTAGATATATTAGATTATGTATTTTAGTAGGGGTTGTACTTATTTTTTAAAAAGTTTTTATAAGGTCAAACTAAGTGTGATCTATAAATAATTGCACATAACATGAGTATTTTAATAAAACATTATGTGAATATGTCTTCTATAAAGCAAGATATATTTTTTGTAATTTTGTTGTTAATACTTTGATTATTATTCATTTTCAACTCAAGGAATATAATTTTTTAGATAAACATTATTAAATTTTTATATAGAATGAAAATAGATACAAATATCTAGAGCAAGGATATGATTTATATTTTTTTGTGTTAGCCTAAAATTAAATTTTATTTTTGCTTTCAGATGTACCTTTAATAATCAATAAATAAAAAACATTGACTATAATAAAAACCATAAAAATTTTATATATTTATAATCTATGTTTAATGTCCATTTACACAGGAGGCCCGTTGGTTGCATGAAAAAAGAAAAAGATAGACTTTGGAGCTCTTCTAGGTTTTGATGAGGAAAAACTACTCTGCTAGGGTTTGATGAAGAAAAACTACTCTGCGGGGATGGCAACAACTTTCGGAGGAGGTTTGAAAAATTTGAGGAATGTCGTGATGGCATCGGGTCCAGCACAGAGAGTGCATGCTTGTGATATTTTTTCATCTGAAAATGACTGGAAGGAACAAGATTTTCCAGTGCATGTCGATAACCACTTGTTAAAGAACAATGGATGTTTGGAACGATGTGAAGCTAGGCCAGTTCTAGTGGTTCAACCAGACTCGGTGGTGGAAGATGTGGAGTATCTAACCAAACATGCCCTTATTGGAAAATTTTTGGGCATCCAAATTTCTTTCCCCTTTATGGAGGCTTGGGTCAAGAAGACTTGGAATCTTGAAGGCGATGTGGAGGTGATGCTAAGTGCGAACAACTATTTTATGGTGGTTTTCTCTTGTATTGCAGATCGTAACAAAACATTTGAAGGGGGTCCTTATTTCTATAACCAAGTGGGATTATTTCTTAAACCCTAGCATGTGGGTTTCAACCCATCAGAGGAGCGGCCGTCATGGGTTCTAGTATGGGTGCGGCTTCCATGGCCCTCGTTGGAATTATGGAGAACTACTATCTTGAATAAGATTGCCCTTCTACTTGGGAAGTCATTTGGATCGTCACAACATACAAAGGATAAAAAGGTAATCTATGTTGCTCGTATTTGTGTTGAAATTGACTTAAATAATCCTATTCCAGATTCTATTGAAATACAATTTGGATCAACTACATGGGTTCAAAAACTTGACTATGAAGCTCTTCCATTTCGTTGTCGAAATTACCTTGAATATGGCCACCTGCAAAGAAAATGCCCTAATTTTGTCTTGCCTATGGCTTCAAATCCTGGGCCCTCTTAGTCTGGACAAATTTTGGATAAAGGAAAAACCTCGATAAAGGAAGGGGAACGGGATAAGGAAGGTTTTGTTTCGATAAAAACCCAAAAAAGAGGATGAAGGGCAAACAAAGACCTGAAGGATAGCCAGCCAGATGCTCTACTCAACCTTTTTGAAAAATTAGATGATTTTGATCAGTGCATGGAGATAACTCAAATATTGATACCTGATGCAAATATAACAAGGTCGAATCAGATGTCTCTTATTGAGGGGGAACTTAAGGAATCATATTTATGGGGTTTAAATGAAGAAAAAAGGGCTTTGGATCTGAGTATAGGGGACATGGTTGGGTCAAGCCCTATAACGAAAACTATTTTAGAAAGTGGTACAGATTTAGTTATGCCCTCTCCTACTCAGGCACTGATGCACTCATCCTTGTACTACAAAACTCCTATGATGTTGGGATTGCAGCAAAAAATAACTAATTTTTTTTTTTCATATAAGAATATGAATGTGGGTCGAAAGAAGGACCAAGATAAAATTAAGTTAATGGGGGAGACTTTGGTGGAGTTAGGATTGGTGAGAAAATTGGACTCCCATTTTTATAACCCCCAATAATGATTATCCTCTCATGGAATGTAAGGGGGTTGAATAGCATCCCCACACAAAAAGTTGTTCATGATTTGGTTCGTGTGCATTCTCCGGATGTGGTGTTTATTTAGGAGACTAAATTGGCTATTGATAGTATGTTCAATATTTCTCCCAATTTGTGGAGAAGGGGGCAATGCCAGTGTATTGGTGCATGTGGATATGCTGGTGGTATCGCTTGTTTATGGAATCCAGTTAAGATATCCCGTCTTACTTAGATTTCTAGTAGATGGTCTATTTCTATGGTCGGGCATGATAATGAATATGGTGAAATCATCCTACTTACAAATGTGTATTCTCCTATTGATTACAATGGTAAAGTGAATTTGTGGAATCACATTTACTTTGTGAGAAGTTTGGTTCCCCTGTACCCATGGATTTTGGCTAGAGACTTCAACTCTATCACTTGTCTAGAGGATAAACGTGGTGGGGTGGACTGTCTCGAGCCTTTTTCTTCGATCTTCAGTGCTCATATCCAGGCCCTAAACTTGGTTGACATCAAACCAGATAATGAGATATTTACTTGGTACAATAGAAGGTGTGGGGAAGCTTCCATCTTAGAGAGACTGGATAGGTTTTTGATATCCAGTTATTGGATGGGTAATAACATAGGTGCTAGCTATGTGATTCTGGAGGGTAGGAGATCTGATCATTGGCCTATCAAAATATCTGCTTTGGAGTAAGGGCTAAAAAAGAATCCCTCCTTTAAGTTTCAACTTATGTGGCTTCGTGATCCTAAGCTTCATAATTTCATGCAATGCTGGTGGACCACTAGCAAACCTCCTCATGGCACCACTATGTATTCCTTTATGAAGCTACTACAATTTGTAAAACATAAATTGAAGAGATGGAATAGACTAAATTTTGGGAACCTTTCCTTGGCTAATATGGTAGCTCTTAGGAGGATGGAAGAAGCTTCAAGGAATATTAGAGATAAGGTATTCACGAAGGAGCTTCTTGTTGAGGAATCTGAGGTTGCAAAAGACCTTGCTAAATGGGAACTGAGGGAGTAATTTTTTGGAAACAAAAAGCTCGAGTAAATTGGCTTCAGGAAGGGGATAGGAACACAACCTTATTTTATAACTCAGTTAAGGCTCACCATAATGGTAACCCGATTACCTCTCTTGTCAATTCTCAGGGTGCCCTGATCTCTTCTTTCAAGGATATTTTAGAAGAGACTAAGAGGTATTTTTCCTCTCTCTTCAAGGAGGACTCCCTATCAGATGATGACAATGAAAAGATTATTCTAAACTATATTCCAATGATTGTTTCTAGAGATATGAATGAGAACTTGATGGGTCCAATTTCCCTTGAGGAGTTGGAAAATGTTGTATTCAAGATGAAAAAAAAGAAAATCCCCAGGACTAGATGGATTCTTGATTGAGTTTTATCATGAGTTTTGGGATTTAATCAAATTTGATCTTTTGGAGGTGGTCCATGAGTCCCAAAAGAACAAATAGATGCTAAGGACCTTAAATGCTACCTTTGTGGTGCTTATACCCAAAAAAGAAGGAGCAAATTCCTTGGATATGGTCAGGCCTATTGCTCTTTGCAATGTTGTGTATAAGATCATCACAAAAATTATTGTTGAGAGGCTGAAGATATGATTGAGAAAAATCATCTCTAAGGAGCAAGGAGGGTTTGTTGCTGGCCAACAAATATTGGATGGGGTTGTTATTGCTACAGAAGCTATTCACTCGATGGAAAATTCTAAGGAGAAAACTATGTTCATTAAGTTGGACATGGCCAAAGCCTATGATTGGGTCAGATGGTCCTTTCTTCAGAAAGTTATTACTTTTGTATTTGAGGAGGAATGGATTAGAAGGGTGATGATTTGTGTTTCTTATTCCTCATTCTCTATTCTTGTTAATAATGAGCCATCAGAGTTGTTTGAAGCCTCAAGGGGATTGAGGCAAGGAGATCCTTTATCTCATTATTTGTTTATTATTATGGTAGAAGGGTTGGGAAGATTGCTCAAGTCTCAAGCCATGCAAGGTCTCATTTAGGGGTGGAAGTGGGATGGTAGTTTGCCACCTCTTTACCAAATTCAATTTGTTGATGATACTGCTTTGTTGGGAGTTGCCACTATCATGGAAGCTGTTAATATTAGACAGTCTCTTGACATATATCTTGGTGCTTCTGGACGGTTGATTAATGAGGACAAGTCTTCTATTTTCTTCTTCAATACCCCTCCTCTTATTCAAGCCAAGATTGCTCACATTCTAATATTCTAGGTTGGGACTCTTCCATTCATTTATATTGGTGTTCCAATTTCATCTCACCCTCTATCTAGATCTTCTTGGCAGTATATGCTTGATAAGTTTAGAAGGTGACTCACTAGACTTTCAGATGGTTATCCACTGCAGGTAGAGTGTTGCTTTTAAAATTTGTTGTTCAAGATTTACCCATTTATAGATGTTTTGTACAAATAGCTCCCTCTCACTTCATCAAGGACATGGATTATTTGTCAAGATAGTTTTTATGGTCTGGAAAACTTGATCAATCTAAATGGAGTTTGGTTAGGTGGAATTCTATATGTAGGCTAGTGCAAGAGGGAGGCCTTGGATTGTGATAGACAACTCTTTTTGGGTAGGCTTTGGCTACAAAAAATTATTGGAGATGGTGTACCTCTCAAGATTAGATTTGGGCTAAAATATTATCTTGTAAATACTTGAGAGGTATTTCTGAGGCTGAAATCCCTTGGTTGGGAAAGGTTCAGTTATCTGGGACACTCTGAAAAGAGGATCTAATTTAATCAAGCAGGTTTTGTTATGGATTTGAAATCAAGGATCAAATACTCTTTTTTGGGAGGATTCTTGGGATGGCCACCCTCCTATCTTGAATCAATATCCTAGGTTACATTCCCTACGTATTTTTTTCTTAGAAGCATGCTGGTCTCTTGTGGAGGACTTTAAAAAAATCTAGTCTTTTGGAAATATGGAGATGTACAGGTGGAAAGATCCACAAGAATGGCCCCAGGGAGGATTGGCCAAGGACAAAGAGGTGCTTGCTCTTATTATTATGGGGAGGCCTTGTTCTTCATTGAGGGGTAAAGATATTCTGGCTTGGAACCCTGATCCTAAGGGAAGCTACTCAGTAGCCTATTGTTATTAGGTTCTTGATAAGCAAAAGTATGGGAGTCTTCTTGTCACTTTGTGGAAAAATGTGTGGAACAAATTTGCCTGGCCAAAATGTAACTTCTTTCTCTGGTTGATAGCTCATAATAAATGCCTCACTTGGGATAATGTGAGGAAGAAGGGATTTTAGGGTCCCTCTTTTTGTGTCCTTTGCGATAAGAATGAGGATGACTCTTCTCATTTATTTTTCCAATGCTCCTTTTCCAGAGACATTTGGCACCGTTGGTGGAGTTCCTGGAACCATCCATGTTTTCATGTGCTATCCCTAGTGGAGTTTTGGAGTAGTCTAGGCAGACCTCCGGCCAAGGCCCCCTTCCTTCGGGTGGCTTGGAATTTAGGCCCTTATTGCATCATCTGGTAAATTTGGCTCGAACAAAACCAATGCATATTTTAGGGCAGTTATTTGGCTATTCAACAAATCTGGCAAAGGATCCTGTATATGGTTCAAAAAACCATCCATAGCAAATGTGATGTGGACCCTCTTTTGGATTCTAGGGAGGAGAAGGTACATCAAGCCCTTGGTCTCTTTGGGGATGGTGTGAAATCTTCTAGCCCTAGTAGGGTTCCTCAACTTAGCAATAAGGTTAGGAGAGATGGTAGGTGGAGGCCACCCCCTAGAGGAGTTTTAAAAATTAATACTAATGGATCGTCTAGGGGTAATACTGGACATGCTGGCATTGGCGGTGTTGGGAGAGATTCTACTAGTGGTGTCAGTTTTTTCTTTTCCATTTATAAAGGTGTTCACTCCAACAATTTTATGGAAGATCTTGCAATTCTTGAGGCCTTGCAGAGGGGGTTTTAGCTTGGCTGGCATAGGATTATCTGTGAGTCTGAATCTCAAATTGTGGTTAATATTTTAAACAGTAAAAGGGTGGAGGAAGTTAATTGGCAGTTGGACTCTATAGCTATTCAGATTCTCAAAAAGAGTGAAGAGTTCGAATTTGTATCCTTTGTGCACATTCTAATGGAATGAAATGTGGTTGTTGATTACCTGGCCAAAAGGGCTTTTGAGCTGCTGGATCCTTGGAGTATCGATAATTTGGAGAGTCTCCCATCTAGGAACTCTCAATGCTTGTGGGAGTCGATCCACAAGGATGTACATAATTAATGTGGTTTTTTCTTGTTGTCTTTTTTGGGTGTCATTCTAGTCTAGTGGTTTTAGCTTGTTTGGCTATTTATTTGAGTCTTGGTTGGAAGCTTAGTTGTACTCTATAATCTAGACTTTTTATCAATAAATTTTTACCCCTTTATTTAAAAAAATATATATATATATATATATATATATATATATTTACACATAAATTCTAATGTAAAGTGATATGTGGCTCTCCTACCATTTTTTTAACCTTGTTGTGGTATTCGAGAAATTAAAGATCTTTTGGTGTGCTATGAGAGAGTTGTGGGCTAGCAAATCAATTTTATTAAGAGTAGCTTATATTTTTTGAATACTTTGGTTGAGCACCAACAAAAAATAGCTAATATCTTGGGTTACCACATTTCCTCCTTTCCTGTAGTCTACCTTGAATTCTCGTTGTTTATAGGCAGGGTTTGGAATTCTCTTTAGTCTCTAGTCATCGAAAAACTGCAACAAAAATTAGCGATTTGGAAAGAAGCAATTCTAAGTCAGGCTAGGAAAATTGTTCTTGTGCAGAGCACTCTCCAAAGCATCCCGATTTATTTCATGTCTCTCTTCAGCCTTCCTGGAAAGATCATTGCCAAATTTGAAAGTATCTTCAAATCCTTCTTATGGGCTAGTTTGGAGATGAAAGGTAAGTTCTATTTAGCTTCATGGGAGTAGGTCTATCACAAGAAGTACAGTGGTCTAGGTTTAAAAAGAGTCAAGCAGATGAATAAGGCCTTAGTTGCTAAGTTGGGGTGGAAAGTCACGTCTAATGAAGCAATGGAGTGGGTGAATATCCTCAAGGTGAAATATAATTTTATCAATTTTCTCTTAGACCCACTTCTTGAAGGAGGTTCTCCATTCTAGAAAATCCTTGTAAAATATAGAGTCTTCCTTCGTAGTAGTAGCAAGTGGATTATTGGTAACAAAAATTTCATGGAATTTTGGAATGATCCATGGTTGGGAGAAAAACCCCTTTCTTCTAACCAAAGATTTCATATTCTTGAGCCAGTCACCCGTGCCTTGGGTCGTGTTAAAGTTGTTGATTTCATTATTCATGAGAATGGTCATAAATCTTGGTTTCAACTCCCAATGATGATTGGATATTTGGATATCCAATAGGATTGGTCTCTTGTTGCTAAGGAATTACAGTTTTAGGTTCTTCGATCTAAAGATGTCAAAGACAAGATCATTTGGGCTGATGATAATGAGCGAGGCTACACTGTAAAAGCAGTATATAATTTACTTGATCATGATGCTCTGTGTTTGTTTTAGGTAAGGAGAATATGGTCAAAAGGACTAACTTCTAAAATAAATATTTTTCTGGTTAACCAGCTTTAATAATATTCTTTCCATTGAGAATCTGCTTAAGAGAGGTATGCAAATTGTTAATAGATGCTACTTGTGTAAAGCTGATTGGGAGTTATCTACTCATTTTTTGCTCTTATGTTCCTTCTTTCATGATGTTTTTGTCTAAATTTTGGATAAGTTGGGGGTGTAGTGGGTGTTGCCTAATTCCTTGGAAAATTTTATTTTGTAATGGACCTCCCCTTTAAAGCCCCTCATCTTAAGTGCTTGTGGAGCTTCCTCCTGCCACATATTTTTTAAGGTTTTTGGAAAGAACAAAATGATAAGGCTTCTAAAAATTGCAAAAGAGATGCTCTTAGAATAGGTCTCAAAATATTATGGAGTTCAATTGAGAATGTTACCAATGCGTTTTCTGATCTGGGGAGAAATTGCCTGAAGAGTTCTCCTACTAAAGTTCTATTGGAAGCTAAGCTAGGCCTTTCAAGGTTTTACCCTGGACCTCCTATGCTGAATCCAAGGAATAATGTGAGATGGTTGCTCCCCCATTGGCTGGATCAAATTGAACTTTTATGGGGCATGAAAAAAAATCCTGGGATTGCTGGGGTGGGTGGCATCATTAGAAACATTATGGGTAAAGTTATTACAACATATTGTGAGCATTTATCATCCTAAACTTCCCACTTCACGGAGGCTCAAGCTGCTTTCCAAGGCATTAAACTCCTGGTTGATTTGAGATATCCAAATGTTGAGATTGAAGGGGACTCAAAGAACATGATTAATATTCTTAATTCCATTGTTGATACGAGCTAGAAAGTCATAAATATGATGTGGGAGTTGAGAAGGTACCTCCAAGGTTTAAATAAATTTGGGGTATCACATATTCTGAGGGAGAGTAACTCGCTTATTGATTGTTTGGACAATCTTGAAACTAGCCTTCTTGGATTTACAGTGTGGAGAAAACTTCACAATGGATATCCTAAATCTTAATGTAAAACTCTCTTAAAGTCTCTCAGGAATCCAATCAATGACATTTCATTATGTTACACCGCATTTATTTCAAAAGTGTTGGCACTTATGGTAATTCAAATTATTAGAATGTCGCACCCTATGATTACAATGTTCATCTTGTTCTCTGCTTTGATTGTTTGGTTTGTGGATCCACCTTTTTTTTTTGTGCTAGCAATGTTTCTATGTGGTTTTTATGTTTGTCTTTTGTGTCCTCTCTTTTGAGCTAAGGTGGTTGTTTTGCACAACTGTGTTTTATGGTTTGTCTTCCATGGGGGAGTTGATGTAAAAGGTTGAGGGATTCCTTTCAAACCCTACTTTTATAATAATACAAAAAAAAATTTAAAGTGATATGATTTAGTTAATACAAGGTCTCAAAAGTAGTTTTAGTAAAATTATAAACACAAAAGTTGATATATATATCTCTTAAATTATAATGATATATCATTAGTTTATTCTATTGGAATATCTGAGCAAGTATCATTTTATAGTATAATTAATTTTATAAGTTTAAATGTTTACATTTTTAAACCAAGTAACAAAACTTATCTATTGATGATGGAGTAATTACTTGAGATACATAAATAGGTACAAAAGAAACCCTCAAATAATTAAAGCAAGAACTAAAGCGTAATATATAGATCTAAATATTTTGTATACAAATAAAAATTTACTCCATTTAAAGAAAAAATTTTCAATGATTAATTTCTTCTCGATATGTAAGCTATTTGAATTCAAGCTAATAAATATGAGCTCTTTCTTGACCACAATCAAGGGCATGTAGTAATAAGTCACTATCTTGGAAAATTTACAAATTTGGAAGGTTATAAAATAGTGGAATTAGTCAATCAATACCTTCCAAAACCCCTTAAATTTTGCTAAGTCAAGGGTAGGGACCAATTTATTACAAAGGATGATTTATTTTAGACGTAATATACTAACAAGATAATGTAATTAGTTTGCATTAGTATAGCACTAGAAAAACATTGGCAACATGCTAGCAAAATGGAAAAAATTAATCATCTCATAGATCAAATCACTCATGAATCAATGGAGGGGTAAAAAGATAAGGATGGATCCCAAGGAAGATATTTGGAAAGCAATATTTTGGCATGTAGTAGCACCATAACTAATTTTAGAAGCCTTCTAATATCTTTAAGGGCATAATTAGAGGTATGTAACATTTGGAGATACATCATTGTAGTAGAGGTACCCCAAAAATATTTACTTTTACTTAAGTAATATTTTCTCATCCAAGGTAACTTAGAGGTAGAATTTTCTATAAATATAAGCCATGGGATCCATTTTAGTCATCATTTGTTCTTGTGATAAGGACCGCTTATGATGTAATAGTTAGGTTAGCCTTAATTTATTTTCTTAGGCTTAATTCATTTATTTTCCTATATAACATGAATCTTCTACAACTCACAATTAGCTCTAGTTTGTTGGGTTGCTTCTAGAGATTAGACTGTTAACATCTAAATGTAGTTTATTAGTTTGTTATGATTCTAGCTAGCTATCTTATATGCTTATCCAAATTTAACTAGTTTGTTAGTGTTTGTTGTGCATGTTTATTTAAGCACTTCAATAAATACAAATTGCAACTTTGGGATTGCTTCTACATCACCATGAGAAATTCAAAGCTACACACTGTGAGATCCATATTGTGCTCTTATAATTCATGAGATTTGTAAGAAATTTATGTCTTTTTCTCTTCATCAGTGGAATTTTTATCTTGGACTATGGAATTGCATGGTGATTATGACATAAATTTTTTATTGATCTTATTATTCCTCTCATAATATCAACTCATATGAATGGGAATACATTTTTTTTATTCATATTTCTCATGTGTTTATTGATCACACACTCTCATTTCTATGGTTTACCATATTTACTTTCAATCCCTCACACCCTACATAATTTTATTTCATGTCTTTTAATTTTTGCATTTACTTCCCACATTTAATTTCATGCAATTAGATTAGATTAGTATAGAATTTAGCAAGGAAAATGGGAGCTAGCTTGAATTTGAATGCTAGGCCCTAAACCCTTCCATACAACTTTGTTTAAATCAAAATTATGGGTATGTAAGAATTCACACATTTCCACAATTTAAAAGGGATTTAAATTTAAATTTAAATTTGTTGACATGGTTATATTAAAATAGACTTAAAATAAATTAAAATTATTAAGTGAAAGGGCTATATATTCTTAGTCTATTTAAAAATAAAGTATAAGAATAAAAATATATATTTAGTGGATGGTTAAGTACCTGCAAAAGAATATGGAGATATTCCTTTATTGGGACTAAATAAATTCCTCTACTAGGAAAACTTACTGCCTATCATTTTCATCCTTTCACCATAGGGAAATGACAATCATGATTCTTTCACTAGGTTACATTATATATAATGAATTTTAATTTCTTTAATTTATAAATTTGAGTAAAAAATCCACATAAGCTCTCTATGTAAGCATAATCTATTATAGTTCATATGTACTCATTTGATATGACTAAAATGATAAGGAAATTAAAAGATATGGATGGAGACATTCTCAATTTGGTATTGTAGACAACCAAATTTGAGAATATTATCAAAATTTTAAAACTTACCAACATCTACTTCATCTAGCCAATCAAACATATTAATCAAATCAAGCATCTAAAGATCAAACTTAGGGGTGTTTATTGCTCCAAAGCAAAGCATCATACCTAAGGTGATAACACCAATGATGCTACTAACTACCTAGTAGCACTTTTGCTAAAATATCAAAATTTATATTTTCCCACCCAATAAATCATACAAGGATCAATTTATCATTAGTGTTGGCATCATTAGCATTTCCAATGCTCATGAGGCCAACACTATTTATTGTCAAAATATGAAAAAAGAAATGTAGGTAGTTGATAGGTGTCATCTACCTACCAAATTTATATCTAACTATCCTAATTATGTCTACCATATTATAGCACATTGATTGGTAATCAAATCCATAAACTTTCACTTTTGCCTCCCATCTAATCCTTCATCCCTCCTTATGTGTCAAATTTCCCTCAATCATCCCAATCCTCTCCATGTAAGGTTACCACCTCTATAACTTACCATTTTTGGTAGATCTTATAGAGTATCCTCCAAGGAAGCCATGGATTTCTATAAAGTGATCCCATAGGGAAGCCTAATCCATTATCTCTTACAGTAGTAAAACCCTATCAAATCAAAAAATGAATATTATCATATAGCAAAGCCCTATCAAGTCAATATCATTTTTTAAAGCAACTAAACTATGTTCAATTCTATAATCATATTTTTTGCACAAAAAGGTGTCACTCCTTCCAATATTCACATGCACATGTGCATTTCATCAAAGTTCTATTGTCATCTATGTGAAATGTGGAGGTCATATACAATGAGGCTCTAGAGTTAAGACAAGCTACCTACCCATGGCTATTAGGTTGTGATATTCAACCCCTTTGCTTTTGTATCTAATCATTAGCTTTATTTTATGTTTTGTCATAATATTATTTTCATCTATGTAGTTGAATAGATTTTGCACTTAAATTTATGTATTTTTTAATAAAAAGAATGAGTAGTTTATCTTTATCAAGTCCCTATACCTTATAAATGATGGCTTTTCATTGGTTATTAGATCATCATGGTTTATTTATCTTAAAAACCCACTTGGCTATGTCTAAATGCAAAAACATCATACAACTATAGTCCTCATAGTACTACCACACTCAAGTTTTGTCAAATTAGATATTGTAAGCCTTATAGTCAATATTATGCCCATAAATTGCAAAAGCACTACCCGTGGTCAAAAGCACCACTAGCATTACTGCTTGGTAGTGGTGCTTCTATTTTCTATGTAGATAACCGATATATTTAGATTGTAATTTTATTTCACTTGATCTTTGTAAATAGGGGTTTCATGTTAGGCGAGGGAGTAATAAATATCCACTAACTTAGGTATGCCCATTTGTATTTAATATTGTATTTTTCTATTTATTTTGTAGGTTTTCTATTGAAGTAGGGAGGTACAAACAAAAGCACCACCAACCATCAAAAGTATTGGCAATGCTTTTGCAATAGGTAACACTTATGCCTATGATGTAGGTTATAATATCCTTTTCTATAGATCTTATCAGTATTAGACTCAATTTGGTTGGTATTTATTGTTTGTAATATTGTTTTATTAATCTATTTTATCTTTTCTTACATTTTAGTAAGGAAAAGAAAAGGATTAGGTCTAATCATATCATATTAAAAGACCTTTCATTTTATATTCTATCATTATCATAACCTAGTTTATATACTAATCATTGCATTATAATTCAAAACTAAATTACATATAGAAAATTATACTTCTTTTATTGCATTTTTTCTTATACCTATGCTTCTAAAATAAAAAATCATCTTCATTTATCATCAAAAATCTAAAATAATATAGTCATAGGCTTATTTATTGCATTTTATTTGGTTGTATTTATAGCTAGATAGTTCCATATTAAGGTTTGACAATCAAGAATATATTAGGAAAAATATATAATTTTCAAATTTAATCAATAAAATACTAGACAAAGTTTAAAACTTCATGCATTCTTTAAGTGAGACACCATGGATCTAATACCCTATACTTACCAACATCTACTTCATCTAGCCAATCAAACATATTAATCAAATCAAGCATCTAAAGATCAAACTTAGGGGTGTTTATTGCTCCAAAGCAAAGCATCATACCTAAGGTGATAACACCAATGATGCTACTAACTACCTAGTAGCACTTTTGCTAAAATATCAAAATTTATATTTTCCCACCCAATAAACCATACAAGGATCAATTTATCATTAGTGTTGGCATCATTAGCATTTCCAATGCTCATGAGGCCAACACTATTTATTGTCAAAATATGAAAAAAGAAATGTAGGTAGTTGATAGGTGTCATCTACCTACCAACTTTATATCTAACTAAATTAATTATGTCTACCATATTATAGCACCTTGATGGGTAATCAAATCCATAAGCTTTCACTTTTGCCTCCCATCTAATCCTTCATCCCTCCTTATGTGTCAAATTTCCCTCAATCATCTTGATCCTCTCCATGTAAGGTTACCACCTCTATAACTTACCATTTTTGGTAGATCTTATAGAGTATTCTCCAAGGAAGCCATGGATTTCTATAAAGTGATCCCATAGGGGAGCCTAATCCATTATCTCTTACAGTAGTAAAACCCTATCAAATCAAAAAATGAATATTATCATATAGCAAAGCCCTATCAAGTCAATATCATTTTTTAAAGCAACTAAACTATGTTCAATTCTATACTCATATTTTTTGCACAACAAGGTGTCACTCCTTCCAATCTTCACATGCACATGTGCATTTCATCAAATTTCTATTGTCATCTATGTGAAAGGTGGAGGTCATATACAATGAGGCTCTAGAGTTAAGACAAGCTACCTACCCATGGCTATTAGGTTGTGATATTCAACCCCTTTGCTTTTGTACCTAATCATTAGCTTTATTTTATGTTTTGTCATAATATTATTTTCATCTATGTAGTTGAATAGATTTTGCACTTGAATTTATGTCTTTTGTAATAAAAATAATGAGTAGTTTATCTTTATCAAGTCCCTATACCTTATAAATGAGGGCTTTTCATTGGTTATTAGATCATCATGGTTTATTGATCTTAAAAACCCACTTGGCTATGTCTACATGCAAAAAAATCATACAACTATAGTCCTCATAGTACTACCACACTCAAGTTTTGTCAAATTAGATATTGTAAGCCTTATAGTCAATATTATGCCCATAAATTGCAAAAGCACTACCCATGGTCAAAAGCACCACTAGCATTACTGCTTGGTAGTGGTGCTTCTATTTTCTATGTAGATAACCGATATATTTAGATTGTAATTTTATTTCACTTGATCTTTGTAAATAGGGGTTTCATGTTAGGCAAGGGAGTAATAAATATCCACTAACTTAGGTATGCCCCTTTGTATTTAATATTGTCTTTTTCTATTTATTTTGTAGGTTTTCTATTGAAGCAGGGAGGTACAAACAAAAGCAGAACCAACCATCAGAAGTATTGGCAATGCTTTTGTAATAGGTAACACTTATGCCTATGATGTAGAATAGGTTATAATATCCCTTTCTATAGATTTTATCAGTATTAGACTCAATTTGGTTGGTATTTATTGTTTGTAATATTGTTTTATTAATCTATTTTATATTTTCTTACATTTCAGTAAGGAAAAGAAAAGGATTAGGTCTAATCATATCATCTTAAAAGATCTTTCATTTTATATTCTATCATTATCATAACCTAGTCTATATACTAATCATTGCATTATCATTCAAAACTAAATTACATATAGAAAATTATACTTCTTTTATTGCATTTTTTCTTATACCTATGCTTCTAAAATAAAAAATCATCTTCATTTATCATCAAAAATCTAAAATAATATAGTCATAGGCTTATTTATTGCATTTTATTTGGTTGTATTTCTAGCCAGATAGTTCCAGATTAAGGTTTGACAGTCAAGAATATATTAGGAAAAATATATAATTTTCAAATTTAATCAATAAAATACTAGACAAGGTTTAAAACTTCATGCATTCTTTAAGTGAGACACCATGGATCTAATAACCTATGAAGACAAGGGAACCAACACACCTGGTCCCAATGATCAATCATAGGCCCTCCTTTATTTCCTTGTCTCAAATTTTAGTGGACCTGATATGAGCACCACACCGGATTAGAAGATTTTTCTTTGACCAATACAAATTTTAATCAAACATAAAAATCTATTAAAATTTAATTAAGACCATAAATATTATCTTCTTAATTAGATCACATTGATAATAGATAATAAAATATTATAGATTAATAGTCATACAAGGATCTTCTCAATCCTATAATTAACCATAGTATGAAATGTTAGGCTATATTGGGTATATAGTGAGCTTAGTTGCCAGTTGCCCACATAGAATCTCATGCATACTTAAAATTAGTAGGGAGTATATTGTAGTGGGCTAGTGGGCATCATAAGGAGGATAATTTTTACCCCTCATGTACTATATTTTCCACATATCCAAGCAATAAATTCCATATATTATTGGATTTATAGGTATTAACATTCTCTCATGAACCAATGAGTATATAGAGATGGCTTAGGTATATCAAGGGGAGGCCTCTAAGGTATATTTCTCAAACTATGTATATCAAGGGAAGGAAATATAACATAAAACATATTATCTTTATTCTCTTAAACAATGTTATAAACCATTAAAATCTTAAATAACCCTCTATTCTATCCTAATACAAACCCATGGATGAGAAGTGCTACATGACCTATAGTATTACTCATTAGCTAACTAGTAATCCTAACCCTCCCATGAAGGCCCAATATAAATACCTTAGCCTTTATAACTCTACATTTAACCAAGAAGAGAAATCCCCATCACCTTGATGTTCCTTAAGCCCAACCTAGAGGAGGATGAAAGATTTATCTTACAACCTACATTCCATATGCCTCACTTCTTACAAAAGTATAAGGGAGACATAGAGACCTTCCTAAAAGAGGGTAATGAAACCCAAGGAATATCTATAGGGAATGATTCATTATTGGATAACCCTTAACAACCTAACTTTAACACTTTGTAGTCATTAATATGAATCTTAATGGTCAACCTCGTATTTAATTGATTCAAATCCACCTTCCCTCACAACATTGATAAATTATAGGAGATAAGCTATTCCACCTATATTGGTGCATCATGCATCTTTACCTACCATTGAAGAATAATTATAGGATAGTTATAACTACTCTACATATCAATAAGTAGGTACAAGATGCACTCTCAATCTAAGTGTTCCTCCAAATGTAAAGATCTCAAATCCTATTCCAAATATATCCTATGTATCCCATTCTAATCCCATAAATATTGGGCTAGGGTTAAGGTAAAACTCTAACCTAATCATCTCTCATCCTTAATATACCAACCAAGTCAACTCTCTAACTCAAGGATCTTTGGGATAAACTATATGATGCCAACTTTGACATCATATTACCAAGTGTCCCAACTTCTATCATACTTAAATTATCAACAAGTATCTTTTATCTCTCAACATATACCTCTCATTCTATTATCATTGTCCAAATTTAGTTCTCTTGAAATTCAAGCTCTAAATACCTAATTAGAGCAATTGAAACAAAAAATAATTGTTATCCAAGGGTCATATTCTAGTCAAAAGTACTCTTATGATGACTTGTGAAACTAACCCTTAAATCTCTTTGTAGCTATCCATATCTCTCCCAAATTTGAAACCGCTAAATTTCAAATATACAAGGGGAAAGAGGATCCCATCAACCACCTTAGATTGTTTCAAACTGCCTATAGTGTTATTTCATATAACAAAATGTTGTTATCAAAGATATTCCATAAGAGCCTGTAATGACCCCAAAAATATAATTAGATAATTATTTTATATACAAAGATATACTTGATAGAGATATGCATATCCATAACCACTGTATACCATTCTTAGAAGTTATATAATACCTAATATAATATTTTAAGTTGTCCATATCATACCTATGATGAGTCAACTTATTTCATTCCTTAATTTATCAAAAGGATACACCCATACCTATACCATACATAGCCTATTTGTGTAGGTATACTAAGCGTATTGTAAATGAGCTATCAATATCATCCCACAAATGAGCTAACTTATCCATTTTTTCTTATCAAAAGAGTACACCCATCACTACACCATACATACAATTTTCTATGTAGGTGCATTAAGTGTAACACAAAGTAATCTATTAGTATCATCCTTACGATGAGCTAACTTTCTCCTTTCACCACTCCTAGTGATAACCAAGTTTGTTTAAATCTACTTGATGCTTTGCAAATCTATCTAGTTTAGGTTTTAGAAGAAATATTTAAATCAAGGTTATTCAAAATTTTTTCTAAGGGATACCATAATACTTTAGGTTTCTTTCTCTGCTTCTAACACATAAGCATGATCATATTTAGATATCAATTCTAATCATCTAACTACCTTAAATCATTAATATCTTCTAATATTTCTTTCCTTAGAAGAATATGATTAAGTCTACCTACTTAAATAGGCATTGGATAACATCTATGATAACATTAAAGAAGGTACTTAAATAAGATGTCATTATCTATTTAAAACATTAACAAAATAGTATAGTTTATGAAACTATGACATCATATATTATTTATAAATTAAAGGAAGGGATACATATTTTATTTATATATTAAATGATTACATAACTCAAGTATGGTAAAAGTACTTCTACACCTTTAAAATAATAAAGCCTTACAAAATTATATGACTAGGAGATTGCTCAACTAGAGTCTACTCCATAATATGTTTTTCCATAACAAGTTTTCACTACAACATATATCAAAGGTAAATGTCTCGGATATAAGTTTCCTCCTTGGTCCTTCTTGCTTTTCCATCGCTCAATTGATGGTGGTAAGGGATCAAGATAGCTCATGGATATTATGAAGCATGCAATTAAATGCATCTACTAAATGACTTATGGAAATAGGTGCATTTATAATTTGGATGCCAAATTACAACTATACAAACTACTCAATGCATTTATTCATAAATTATTCACTCAAAATATTAGAAGAAAACCCCATAATTTCCCACATCCATTCTTTATCTCATCATAAAAGGAGAGTCATTTTATCCTTTAGGAATGAAAGTCATTTATCATTTATTAAGCATGGAGTAATTCAATAAACCTCCCTTTAATCAATCAAAGGTCCATGCCTGGGTGGGATATTGTGGCCTGTGGAAGTCCTCAGACTTGCTGATCCATTTTATAGGCTTTGTGCGGAATGCTGCTTCTTGGAATACCTTCTTGGGCCATCCCTAGGTGGGATCCTAGTTTTGTTTTTCAATTGTTCCCACTTTACTAGGTGGTATTCTAATTTTTTCTATTTTCTAGTGTTAGTCCCAGCCTTGCTTGGGCGAGATGACCCATCCCAGTTTGAATTATAATTTTCTCTGGTCCATCTGCATCTCGCGGAGTGGTTTTTATTTCTAGGTGGATTTGACTTTTGGTTTCTCCTTGGAGGGGTTTTGGTTTCTGGTTTTCCTCTTGGGTAGGATTTTTAAGTTGTTTTTTTCTTGCTTGAGCAGGATTTTTTAAATATTCTACTTTGGGCAAGATTTTTTAAATTTTCTGCCCTGGGTAGAATTTTTTAGATTTCTTGCTTTGGGCGGGATTTTAATTTTTCTTTCAAAAACACCTACCCTTTGGCATTTTTATTGGTCTGTTGACCTTGTGTAAAAAGGTTTTGGGGTCCCTTTCAAAACCCACTATTAATGGATTTTTACCATTAAAAAAAATCAAAAGTCCTTGCTTTTTAACATACAAAACTATTTTTTAATCAATTAAGATCCGATACCCTTAACCAATTAAGTTCTCATATAACAATCATTTCTTTAATCAATTATGGTCCCATACCCTTAACCAATTAAATACTCATACAACAATCATTTCTTTAATCAATGAAGGTCCCATACCTTGTAACCAATTAAATACTCATACAACAGTAATTTCTTTAATCGATTAAGGTCCCATACCTCTAACCAATTAAATACTCGTACAATAATCATTTATTTAGTCACTTAAGGTCCCATACCCCTAACCAATTATATCTCATACAAAAATCATTTCTTTAATCAAATTAAGGTCCCATACCCCTAACCAATTAAATACTCATACAATAATCATTTATTTAGTCAATTAAGGTCTCATACCCCTAACCAATTAAATACTCATACAACAATCATTTCTAAGGTCCCATACCCCTAACCAATTAAATACTCATACAATAATAATTTTTTTAGTCAATTAAGGTCCCATACCCCTAACCAATTAAATACTCATACAACAATCTTTTATTTAATCAATTAAGGTCCCATACCCCTAACTAATTAAATACTCATATAACAATCATTTCTTTAATCAATTAAGGTCTCATACCCTTAATCAATGAAATACTTATAAAACAATCATTTTATTTAATCCCAATGAAATATAATTCTTTAATTTAAGATAAATTAATCATTCTTTTTTCAATTTAAATAAAATAAACATCCTTCCTTAATTTAATTAAACTAAACATCCTTCTTTAAATTTAAATAAAGTAAACTTCATTCTTTTCATTGACTAAAATAAATTTCCTTATTCAAAGGGTCTATCTAAAGTTGACGAAATAAAATGGGGTTTTAAACGTAATTCAACTAGATCATTGATCCATAGAATCAGCTGAAAAAGTACCAATCGACAACAATAGTCAAACCAAATGATCAACAACATACAAGTCTAAAATAGCCCTAAAAAATAGTGACATGTCGACTATCTACATTGACAACTAGCATAACAAGCCCCACCAAACGATGACCTACATGACCATTGCTTGGTGGTCATAAGCATTATGGGGCATTTTCTTAAGAAGTGCAATGATTCCTCCATAAGAGTCATGTGAGATAATCGAACAACCACCAAAAAAGAGTTTAACACACTTAAATAGTCGATGCTTAGATGGTACAAGAGAGCAATCCTATTTGTCCATATGGTGACAAAATATAAGGGGGGTTGATGGTCCTAGAAATAGTCAAATCAACTAAGTATCACTGAAATATAGTGCCAATAAACTAATGCTTAGGAAATTCTGCTCAGTGGCACCCTAGACCATCGAGTGGTGGTCATCAGACCTAGGGGGTGTTCATCTTGTTAAAGGGAAAAAATTCCCCCACATCCCTAATGTGGGATTAATCTTAAGGAAGACCAAAATGAAATTCCTTTACCATGCTACATCAAGCGTGGATTCATCGTGCCTCAATACTATGAAGCATTTGGGGTGGTAAACTTACAAGGATCCCAAAGTATAACTTTTGGAGAGATAGGAGGATAGCAACGGTGAGTTTCTTCATACCACCAATGCAAAAAAGGTGACACTGCCTGGTTTTGGCCTTAGAGCGATAGTTAAAGACTTTCACATGCTTATTCGAAGCTTACCTTTCCATGAAAAAATATTTAGATGAGATCAACGGAACAACCATTGCTAAGCATCCCTTGCAACCTTAAGGATGTCAATGCTAGCATGAAAGATAGAGTGGAGGAGGAAAATTAGGTTTAAGTTTTCTAAAAAAAAGGTAAGGTATGAAACACTTGATTTGGGGTGTCAATCATTTCAATAAAACCTTCTATGAACAAGGGATAAAGCTCCATAAAACCAACTCAAAATAGAGCAAGGAGTGGTAGAATTAGGGCAGATAAAATAAATATTCAAAGGTTTCTCTAGGCATAAGTTTAAGAAATAAAATGATCAATAATACACAGGCCTCTAAGCATTGAGAGCCTAGGTCGACCAACATAGGTAATTAGTGGAACAACTATGAAAGGTAAGCTTAAAATATACGCCATCACGATTGAACACATTACACAACAAAAGCAAAAACAATTAGATGCTTCTAAGAATCAATAAAATAGAGGTATTTAAAATAAATTTATGAGGGTAATTCCAACTTGATTTTCCTCGATGGATCTCTCTTCAATTTATTTTGCAAATTATTTAAGCTTCTTCCTAATTTCTCTACAAAGTCCTCTTTTCTTTGTTCTTATAGTTCCAAAAAATAATCCCACTTCGTCCATGACTTCGTCCCCTTAACATGAAGAACTTATCTACCTAAGTCCCAAAGTCCACAATTTGACATAAATGCCATCTACCAGAATTTATACCATGCTTACCCAAGGTGGTCCCAAAAAGAGATATTTGAATTTTAAAATGGTTCTTCCATTTTTTCCAAATATATTACCTTAAATTAAAGTCCATTTGTTTATTTATTTTATTTATTTTTAAGTGAAAAACCCCTTGTGGGGCCGCCTTGGTCTGAGAGATCACGAATAGGGGGTTCTGCACCGTCAAAGTCACCCGAGAGTCGCACCCGACCCTGCCCGCACCAACATTATCAATTGGATTTTGGATACCCAATTCAACTTTTTGGTAGGGTGGATATTTGAACCTGGGACCTCTCTTGGAGGATTTCCCTCTCCTCTCCAACTCACCTACAACACCTGGGTTTTTGTTTATTTATTTTAATTATAAAGTTATTATTTTCTTTGTAAAATTTATAAAATATAAAGTTATTCATTTCTTTATTCAATTTATAAAAGAATAAAGCTATTCATTTCTTTATCTATTCAAAAATGTAAAAGGGGGAAATTAAATAGAACTTCAAGACATTAATATTTATAATATTGCATTCAATTTAATTCAACCCATAAAAGCCATTAATAATTACTTATTTTGATTAATTTAATAAATACCTATACTAATATTAAACATTACTATGGTATTTAAATTATCCAGGATAAATAGAACCACTATGTCTATTAATCCCTTTCAAAGGGGATTCTACACCCAGTACACTTTCATAGAAGCACATATGTAAACAAGAGCGAGTACTCAAGTAGTCAAATGTATCAAACAAGAGTGGGTGAAGTCATTGCAATGCAATTATCAATCCTAGCCAAGGACTTATAGTAACTTCTAGGTTACCAAATTTGGGCTAAGGATGGTTGGGTCATCGATAATTACCCTAAAAGAAATAATGGATTCCTATATGAGGGTAGTCATTCAAGTTACCCCAAGCTACCATATTCATCATTTATCTTTTCAAGTACCCCGTTCTCAATGGTTGATTCTATCTCTCCCAACCATGAGTGTACCTAGTCCTATACATCAAAAATACATTAGAAGTACCATATTCCTCAAAGATAAATCAACATAAACATTGCAAAATCATCCAAATGCATCACAACTAGGAATCAAATAGTCATTCATCAATACATAGTCTATTAGAAAAAAAAGTCCTACCAAGGTGGGTCATTATAGAGCCTTAGTGGTCCTACCTTAGAATGGTACTACCAAAGTCCAAGGTACTCCTTAAGGAGCTTTAGGGATCTCATAGAAATGTTCATCAAGTAGTTCTCAGTCTACATTGAGGAAAATATCATCATTAATGACTTATACCAACTCAAGTAGTCTAAATACAAGAATGTTGTCAACTTATTAGTAAGGTGATGAGCCCTATTAGAAATACTACAATGTGTTTCCCCTCCTAGGGATTTGTTTGACATATTTATAGGTAACCTTAATGAGAAATCGACCTTCGATTTAGAGACAACTAATGTGTATTCATTCAAATATTCCATTGACATGTCTAAGAGAGCAAATACTACTCTTGTTAAACATGGAAAATAAAAATCCAAGACTAATAAAGAGGAAGATAAGTCTTCCTCAAAATAAAAGAGGTAATATAAAAATAAACTGTTGGTGATGGAGTCATGGAATCTTGCCATGCCAACAATTTTAACACTAATGAGAACCTTCAAAAAATTATCCTAGGGAAGTCCAATAAACAAAATACCAAAATAAGGTACTCCTGACTAGATGAACCCCTTCCATCCATCTTAGACCAGCTCCTTAGATTGAATATGATAGATATTCCTCCTATCAAGATTTTCAGGCTTGGAAGGAAAAAAACCTCTTGGTCAATGCTTATGCAACTAATATATTTATATGTAACAACCCAAAAATCTAACCAACTCAAGAGAGTTTTTTTTTTGATACACTCGTTAGGGATATACATATCCCCACCATACATAAGCCATTCTATGAAGTTATCTATTGACTTAATATCTTATGATTAAGTTGTCTATCTCATATCTGCGATGAGCCAACTTAACCGTTTTAATCTATTGGTACGCCCATCCTTGCACCATACATAAGAATTTCTATGTAAGTGCCCTAAGCGTAATGCAAATAATTTATTCATCTCATCTCCATGATGAGCTAACTTTTCCATTTAAATCTATCAAAAGGGTGTGCCCATCCCTACACTATACATAAGTCTATTTATGTAGGTACACTAAGCATAATAAAAATAAGCTATATGTCTCGTCTCCATGATAATATAACTTTCCTATAAATCATTGTAATGCAAATAAACTATCCGTATCATCTCCATGATGAGCTAATTTTTCCATCAATCATTGTAATGCAAATAAGCTATCTATATCATCTCTATGATGAGCTAACTTATCCATAATTCAGTACTAGTGATAGATGATTCATTGACTCAAAATACAATTGTTTTTTTCGTGCATCTACCTAAGTTTAGGTCTTAGAAGAATGATTTGATACAAGGCTACTCAAGTTTTCCTCCAAAAAAGATCCTATAATCCCTTAGATTACTCTCTATATCTATCTCTAAAATTCTAATCCATAAACATAAACATTAATAGATGTCATTTTCTAATCATCTATGATTCATCATAGTAAGGACTATTCAAAAATATCAAATGCATATATTGTTTCCTTCTCATAACTAGATAACTTCTTCCTTTCTTTTGATTTAACAATTGCAATTATCATGAATATTACTATTTTTAATTCAATGGAACTCCTACCAAAATATTATATATGAATTATAATAAACCTACCATTTAATTAAAGAGCAAATATAACCTCAATAACAACATATAGAAAGCAATAAATGCAATGTCAAAGGATGGAGATATTCGACACACACATAACATATCATATATCTTGGGAAACCCTTACGGGAAAAACCCAGCTTCAAAACATCCTTTTTATTGCATAAGTTTAGTTGTCTCCAATACAACAATATAAAGGAATCCCATAATTCCTTTTTCCAAAACATCAATACCAATATAAATACATAAGAACCCCATAATTCTTATGTCCCAAAAAACATGAATTATTCTTTTAATTCACATTACAAAATCAATGAGGGAACCCCATAATTCCCTCAAATGAATTCCACATTCATTCTTCTAAAGATGATTTCTTTCTTCTAATAACATTTAAAGGAATAACTTCTTTCTAAAGGTCTAATGTATCCATCTACTATAAAATAGCACACAACAAGAATAATAGAGAGGACCCCATAATCCTCTCGAAAAGAGTTCCATTAGCAACTTTCCAATTAATATATATGATCATCTATAATTTCCAATCATATTTCAATATAAAATAAATTATAAGATCCTTTATATATTTCAAATCTAATTTATCACAAAATGAAATATATTATTTTTTTTACATCTCAAACATAATTTAACCCAAAATAAAATTTATTAACCTTATTACATTTCAACCATACTTTATACCAAGAAGAAATATATTATCCTTTATACATTTCAAACATAAAATAAAAGTCATTCATCATTCCATCAAACATAAAATAATCCAATACTCAATCCTTCAATTAATCAAAAACCCATACTTTCAATTAATCAAAATACCCAATAATTCATTCTTTTAATTAATCAAAAGCTCATACTTTCAATTAATCAAAATCCCATACTTTCAATTAATCAAAATACCCAATAATTCATTAATAAAAAAGCCCATACTTTCAATTAATTAAAATACCCAATAATTCATTCTTTTAATTAATTAAAAGCCCATACTTTTAATTAATAAATATACCCTATAATTCATTAATCAAAAGCCCATACTTTCAATTAATAAAAATATCCAATAATTCATTAATCAAAAGCCCATACTCTCATTTAATTAAAATACCTAATAATTCATTCTTTTAATTAATCAAAATACCCAATAATTCATTAATCAAAAGCCCATACTTTCAATTAATCAAAATACCCAATAATTCATTAATAAAAGCCCATACTTTCAATTAATAAAATTTCCCAATAATTCATTAATCAAAAGCCCATTCTTTCACTTAAATAAAAAACCCTAAGTTGATTTAATAAAAATTTAATAGTTGGTACGATTTTCCATAGTCAGTCTAAACAACACCACCATCAATAGGTGGCTTCATGTAGGAACCACCCAATACCTCCAACTAGTACCAAAGGGCAGCTCATGTGGAGTTGCCTTGAACCACTCAGTGTGGTCAATAACCTAAGGGAGATAATTCTCTTTTGCGGTGCATTAGTGCCTTCCACAAGAAAAGTGTGGGATTAATGGTAAACAAGGTTTTAAATAAAACCATCCATCCCTAATGAGCACATGGAGCCACATGGTAGCCGAAGATAGGGTTCTAGTTGTTAGAATAAATAATTATTCTCTTAAGTTCTACTAGGATAAACTTACTTGAGTTACCACTCTTCCATAAGTCAGGTGAACTCTTAGTTTAGACTAGTGAGTTGTTGTAATCCAATGGCTCTCAATGATCAACTTTTCTATTTATACAAAGTTGATCCATGGAATAAATCAATCAGTTCTATTTGTCTCTTCAAATATTGTAATGCTTTGTAGTTCTATTCTTGGGAAATTCTAACATGATACCAAAGCAAGATAGATTCTGCTAGGGATTCTCTCTTGAAGGCAGTTTCACAAACTGGTTCTTATCTTTTATCTTTTTTTAAAAATGAGTTTTTTTTTTCATATCTATTGTAGATTGCTCATATTTCATCTACAATTTTTTTTGTGAATAATCTATTTATGGCTCTATATAATATTGTTTTACAAGTTTATTTTACCATAATAGATTCTCCTTTAATTTTAGAAGATATTAATATTTGCCTCACTATAGGAACAAGTATTTGAATTTTTTTTTGCCAAATTTCAAATGCAATATAGGCATATCATTTTTCAATTTGTTCCTGCCATTTTTTTCTTGTTCTCCACATATCACAGTACAAGAACATACTGCTCCACCTCTCTTGAAAATGATTTTGCCTTGGCTCCTCCTTCACAATCATTGCATCGTCTTCATGAAAAGTAAATTCGTGGGCATACCTTTTTTTTCATGGAGATCGTTCAGTTTCATGGCCTCTTTTTATCTCACGAATATTTGTATTTTAATTAAAATCCAAAGTATATTTTCGTGAGATATTTTAATATTTATAAAAGCACAATTTTCGCATCTCATATCAAGAGACGTTGGGTCATTAATTTTAAAGACCATAGTGCTTATACTTAATATTAAAACATGGCAAGTTATCTCCAACATTGCCAACATCTATATCTTGGAGCGCGATGTTATTTCTTCTTGTATTTCTCAATGAGAATTTCCAAAGGATCTTAGAACTCAGCGAAAGCTAAATCTTAAATGATTTTCCCTCTTCACTTTACTCTAAGCTTCACCTATTATCCATTCTCTAGCGCTATAAGAAACATATTCAAATATTATAAATCCGAATGTGATGATTATTGCTCTCCCATCCTAGCTTTCAATCAACATCGTTATTTTTTTGAATGTGTATGGCTCTGTTATATTGTGTGCTGCTTAACTTCTCTGATACAATGGGTAATGTAGCCTTCCCTCTATGGTAATTTTGCAGATCAACGAATGCTTGAAAAACACCTTCGCATTCGTTATCTTCTCTTCATACTCCATGATGTTTTTTAATCACTTGACGAGCACCTTCCCTGGCATCTTCTGCATCACATTTTTAGGAAAGAGTAAAAAAAGTATTATTAAATTTTTAATATTATTTGACATATTAATATCCTCTCGAAAATGCAATGTAATCACAGGTAAACATTGATGTCCTTTTGGAGTGCATCCTCGAAAGTGCAGTGAACCTTCTCTCACTATTCGTTGATGAAGTGGAGTGAAACACGAGAGTCATGCTATTTCGATCCTTTTGAAGACCCTTATCTTGCTGTTTGTTGACAAAGTGTAGTGAAAAATGAGAGTCATGCTATTTCGAGCCTTTCGAAGACTCTTCTCTCGTTGTTCGAAGACCCATATATTTTTTTTGGATGATCGTCCAATCTATGTCAGGTAATATTGTATTTTTTTATTATTTTTCTAATCCTTGAAAGTACAGTAAATATCGTAGGTAATATAGCATCTTCATAGTACAATGAAGAACGAGAGTCATGCTCTTTCGAGCCCTTTGAAGACCCTTCTCTCGCTGTTCATTGACGTCTCTTGTGGGGTTTGAGTCACCTATTAAAAATTTAGTGGGTTCTGTCAAAGCCCTAGAAGTGCTCTCTGAAGCCTTTTCATCCATTAAGAGGGTTAATTAATCAAATATTCTATTTAAACCTGTTTTATTTTTATTTTTATAATAAGCAATACTAAAATAAAGATTTGCTTTTTGTATTTAAATATAACACCCTCTCATCAATTTGCTATCATTTTTTACTTCTTTAGTGTCTTTTTTTTTTGGCCACTAAAAGAAAAAAAGTGACAAGTTTGTAACCTCATAAATAATAATTTTTTTTGGGGGGCGGGGTTTAAAGGTGCCATCACTTGCACCTTTTTTCTAAGTCTTCAAGGGGGGTTGTTGTTATTATTGGTCATTGCTTCTTTCTCTTTTGTATCATTGAATTTGTTCTAATACCTTTATTAAAATTTCATTACTCATAACAACAATGAGAGATATTTTTTTATGTGAAACTAAATGTGGCTTTTCCTTTTAGCCACTTGGTCATATGCTTTCATATCATTTCAGCTCTTTTAAAAAAGAAATAATTTTTATACAATATATGCTCCTCTTTTTTTCAAATCATATAAAACTTAAAATAAAGCAAAATTAATACAATGAATACAATTGATCCACTCACCCCTCATAACTATTCATACATGGAAACCCAAAATATTAAATCTCATTTCTCAAAAAGGTCTCACACACCTACTAGAAGAGAAGCAACCTAAATTTGAAAAGGAATATGAAATATTTGTTCATAAAGGGAAAATGTATGAAACAATGGGTATTATAAGCACTAATGTAAATGAAAGTTATGGTTTCACATTATGAATTGTAAAAATCCATATGAAAGTTGGCAGAAACTAAAGAACTTGTTTGGAAAAGTAGATCAAATAAGGTCAATGCAGCTAGAGGTAAAATTAACAACATTATCTCCTAAAGACTTTAGCAATATTGTTGACTTTCTCAAAAAATTTAAAGAAGTCCTCACTCAATACAAAGTTAGTGGCAAGAATAAAATATAAGAAGAATACATCTAATTCTTTCTAAATTAAATGGTGTATTTCAAAATTTTGCAACCACCTTTCTATCTACAAAAGATGCTCTTGGTGTAAGTTTTAAAATGCCCTCCTTAGAGGAATTATGTGATAGACTAACTAGAGAAGAAACAAAACTTGCAAAGTATGAGATATCTTCCTCTTCCTCAAAAGCCTTAGTAGAATCCACCTCTACTAAATAAAAATTCAAAAAGAATGAAAGGAGTCCTGCAAAAATATTCGTCATTCTATGGCAAAATGTTGGAAAAGGCTACAACAACTAGAGGCAGCAATGAAGGATCAAAATATAGACACTAATAATCAGATAGGAAAATCCTTAAATGTTCAAGGCAAGATTATAAATACTTCATCAAAATATTGGGTTCTAGATTCAGGAGCAACTCATCACAAGACTTCCTCATACGAGTCATTCACTTCAATCTCCTCAAGTTCAACATGTAGCATAGAAGTTTGTGACTCATCCTTTATCCCAGTCAAAGGAAAATGTGACATATCCATTGATGGTGGTTATATCAATAATGTTCTCTATGTACCAAACATTGCAACAAATCTCCTCTCCATCTATCAAATTTGTACTTTTGGAAAAGGTAAAACAGTTCTATTCTCACCAACAGGAGTTGAGATAAGAAACTTTCAAGACCCAAACTCTCTCACAACAAAAGGAGATATTGATCACAACACTCACCTATTTCACTTCAAAGGATTCAAAAATTCATAAGGGGCCTCCTATTTTGTTGCACATGGTGATCTTAAAAGCAAAATTTAGCATGAAAAGTTTGGACATCTCAGTTATAACTACCTAAAGGAA
The DNA here is from genome assembly GCA_028583015.1 of Wollemia nobilis. Taxonomy (NCBI): domain Eukaryota; kingdom Viridiplantae; phylum Streptophyta; class Pinopsida; order Araucariales; family Araucariaceae; genus Wollemia; species Wollemia nobilis. Next base: position 35,550,634 of record JAQPPZ010015824.1, on the reverse strand, counting down.
TTGAACACCCATGAAATGGTAACATGATTACCTCAAGTCTCTTCTATTTATGGAGTATGTCCTGGATGTGCTCTTGGAAAGCAACATCAATATCATTTCCATTGGAAAGCAACATCAATATCATTTCCACCCAAGTGGTTCTCTAAAGGCCTCATCCCCTCTAGAGTTAATCCATAGTGACTTGATGGTCTTCCCAGAGCCTTCCTTCAAAGGAGTAAAATATGCTTTAACCTTCATTGATGATTTTTCCAGAAGAACTTGGGTCTACTTTGTAAAATACAAAAGTGATGTTCTATCCCACTTTAAAATCTTCAAAGCCTTAGTTGAAAATCAGGCCTCTTGCAAAATCAAACAAATTCGTACAGATAATAGGGAGGAATACTTCAGTAATGAGTTCTCAATTTTTCTATTAGGTCATGGCATAATTCATCAACATTCTGTCTTCCATAATCCATAGCAAAATGGCATTGCAGAGAGAAAAAATATAACTTTAAAGGAAATGACAAACTGTATGCTCCACTCAAGAGATCTTCCAAAAGTTTTTTGGGCAGAAGCAATTAAATGTGCAAATTATATTCAAAACTGCACACCTCATAAAGCTCTTGACCATTTGAATCTCGAGGAAGCATGGATTGGTTCAAAACTTGATGTCTCTTTCTTTAAGATTTTTGGGTGTACTTCTTGGATGCATATCCCAAAGAAGAAAAGGAAAGCTCTAGAGAAGAAAATCAAAAAACTCATCTTTGTTGGTTATTGTGAGGAAATGAAAGCATACAAGATACTTGATCTTGCAACTCATGAGGTATTTTTCATAGGAATTTTCAATTTGATGAAACATTTCCTCATAAATATCCTCAACCATACTGTTCCACCATTGATTCTCTTTAGCCATCTCCAATATTAGAGCCCCAATATAATAAAGAACCCACTTTAAATATTAATGATAAAAATGACCAAGACGAGGATCCTATACTCCAAATTCCAATTCAAAGTCCTACCACTCCAATTACTCCTTCCACAATGCCTAAATGGACCTCCATCATTGTTGAAGAAACAACTCCATACATCCAAAATATTCCATCATCCAGATTAAGCAACTCCATAAGCTATGGTCTTATCCATCAATCCATTTCCACAGATCCTCAATCCTTCAAAGAAGAAACTGGTATTAAAGAATGGGATGATGCCATGGAAAATGAATTTTCTTCCTTATTAAAAAACAAAAGTTAGGATTTATTTCCTCTACCTAAAGGAAGGAAGTTAGTTCACTGTAAATGAATTTACAAAACAAAATATGGACCTAATGGAGAAATTGACAAACACAAAGCTTGCCTGGTAGCCAAAGGTTTATCTCAAATTGAAGGGATTGATTATTCTGAAACTTTTGTACTAGTTGCCAAAATAGATTCTATTAGACTGGTAATTGCTCTAGCTGCTTCTAAAAAGTGGCATGTTTTTCAAATGGATGTAAAAAATGCTTTCTTACATGTGGACTTAAAAGAGGAAATATTCATGGAATAACCTGCTGGATTCACTCAAGACTCCTCCCTTGTTTGTAGACTATGAAAATCTCTCTATGGCCTCAAAAAAGCTCCTAGAGCTTGGTATGAAAAAATGGACTCCTTCCTTCTTTCCTCAGGTTTTTCTCATTATGAGTCTAATGCCATAGTCTACATTTGGAGAGATGAAGAGAATATCACCTTACTTGTTCTCTATGTTGATGATCTACTACTCATTGGTAATGACATTTCTCACATTCATATTATCAAAGACTCTCTTTATAAAAAATTGAAATGGTTGATCTGGGTTTAGCTCATTACTTTATTGGGATTCAAATAAATCAAACAGATGCAAGAATTTCATCATGTCAACAAAAATACACTCTAGAACTTCTTCAATGATTTAAGATGACTAATTGTAAGCCCTCTTCTACACCTTTTCAGTATGGAGTCAGTCTAAGCACTTCCTGCACATACCCTCTATGTGATGCTACTTTGTAGCGACAACTAGTAGGGAGTATGTTATACCTCACTCATAATCACCCAGATATTTCATATGTTGTTGGATTGATATCTAGATTCTCACATCAACCTCATTTCAGCCATTGGCAAGCAACAAAAATAATCCTATGCTACTTGCAAGGAACTACTCAATTTGGGCTCTTATATGAAGGAAAATCTATGGATATGGTTACACAAATTTTGATTAGATAGGTTCAGTAGAAGATAAATATTCAACTTTTGGCTATGTATTTTGTCTTGGTTCTTCACGAATTGCTTGGTCATGCAAAAAACAAGCAGTAGCACTATCATCTATAGAGGCATAATACATGACAAAATTTTTAGCAAGCCAGGAAGCTCTTTGGCTTCATCAGATGCTAAGAGAATTTGGTTTTTTCCATGACAAACATATTACTATTTGGTGTGATAATTAGACCATAATTCATATTGCCTTCAATCTAGTTGAGCATCAGCATACCAAGCACATTGAAATTCACATGCACTTCATTCGACAGTATATTCAGAGAGGGGAAATATACTTGGAATATATTCCCATAGAAAATCAAATTGCAGACATATTCACCAAATACTTTCCTTCTCCACGTTACATTCAGTTACGAGAGAAACTTGGGGTAAGGCAGATGCATTAGAAGGTATAAAAGAGATTTTCACCTCTTATTTCTTCTTATTGTTTCTTTTTCTTTGGAATATGGTTTTTTCCCATGTGTTTTTTTTACCATATCTCCTATATGTAATAACATTATACATGAGTACCTCATCAGGCCCAGTTGTCGGGACTCATTTATTTTTTTCAATGAGGACAATCTTCGCCATCCAAAGACATGCCTCTTCATTTTTCTTTTTGATAGATGTTTTTTTCCCATGTGGTTTTTTTTACCATCTCTCCTATATGTAATAGCATTGTACATGAGTACCTCATCAGGCCCAGTTGTCGAGACTCATTTATTTTTTCAATGAGGATAATCTTCACCATACGAAGACATGCCTCTTCATTTTTATTTTTGATAGATGGTTTTTTCCCATGTGGTTTTTTTACCATCTCTTCAATAAGAATCATTGTAAATGAGTACCTCATCAGGCATTGTTGTCGGGACTCATTTGTAAATTCACCCCTAGTATCACTTAAGGGGGGGTGTTAGAATAAACAATTATTCTCTTAAGTTATACTAGGATAAAATTACTTGAATTACCACTCTTCCATGAGTTAGGTGAACTCTCAGTTTAGACTAATGAGTTTTTGTAATACAATGACTCTCAATGATCAAATTTGCTATTTATACAAAGTTGATCCATATAATAAATCAATTAGTTCTATTTGTCTCTTCAAATATTGTAATGCTTTGTAGTTCTACTCTTGGGAAATTCTAACACCAGTAATGGAAAAAAAGGTTTAAATTAAGCCACAAGTCAAAGGTAAGGCAGTCAACAACCCAGTTAAGCAGGGTGCCAACTAGCGCTTTGGATGGCCCACCAAGTGGAGCAGTATTGACCGCCACTTGATGGTTGAAGCTTATGGGACCCTAGTTCCTATTAAGACATTCTCAGGACTCTTGCATATCCCATGTGGGATATTTGAAGGGAAATATCTAAGCAACCTTCCCCTTGCTCATGCCCATCCAAGTGCAGAGACATCGCATGACAATGACGCTAAAATGGTAGGGCTTTAATAATTAAAAATTAACCTAATTTTAAATCTTAGTGGGGGATTTATTAAATGATGATGATGACAAAAATAAAACCAATTAGATTCTAACAATGGCACCCAGGAAACAAAGGTGATGCAACACCACAAAAAAAAGGAATTAATGGAGCTTCTTAGGGTCTATTTATAAAGTAAATTTCTATAATCAAACACCTCCAAGATTCATATGTAGAAAGAACTAGTACCATTCTAACAAGAGGTAGAAATGATTACAATAGTAAACATAAAATATCATTATAGGGCACACAGGGGGAGCATTAAGGTTTCCTCAACAATCAAATTAACTTTAAATTTAAAACAGTGGACTCCCTATGTCTTAACTCATAATATAGGCAACGATCATGCACGTGTGAAATCAATCATCTTAGGTACATTGTTGATCAATAGATACAAGGGAGGAATATTAGATAAATCAAGCCTCTGGTATGATTTATTAAAATTAGCAACGTACATCGCTCTTACAATAGTTAACTAAGGAGGCATAGCCATGGTGCAACAACATAAGGATTCAAATTAGTTTCAAAATATAAAAGAGGGACACTTAGATTTCGCTACTCAAGGCATTAAATAAAAAAATATTGACATAGCCGTTGAAACTCCCAAACAAGTACTACAACTAAAACAAAGTATTCAAGTTTTTAAAATAAAATAAAGGAGTTTAAAACTAGATCCAAATTGGATGTTCCTCCTCAATTTGACCTCCAAGGGTCATAAGAATTTCCTTCTCGTGCCTTCCAAGCACCTTTCAATTTCTTCGCAACTAGCCTCCTTAAAAGCTTCTCCCCCTCTATTGTCTCCTTCCAATCCCTGTAGCCTTCTTCTCTTTTATTTTTTAACCTACCTCACCATGTGCCATACCCAATAACATAATTGCTTACTTGTTTCCCTTACAATTTGGCAAGGGGAGCATTCTTTTAATTAAAATCTACCTCCTTCCTCAGACCTCCCTGACATGAAGGCTTTTAATTCCCCATTTTGAATTTCCAAATTTTAAATTTTTTATTGCTAGCTTTATCTGAAAGTCAACATGGATTTTTATATAATAAAAGCATTACCAAATCCATCATGCTAGTTAATTTAATTAAATAATGCATGCATGGAACAATATTAATAATCTCCAAAATTAATTAATTCAAATGCAAATATCAAAACTAATACTAAATTATTAGCTTGATATTGTCCACCTAGGTATTAGTATAACCTCTGTTTTACTAATACCCTCCTAGGTGGATCCGTTTTTGGTGGTTGATATTTTCTTCCACATACGAGCATAATTAATTATGCAAAAATCACATATAATCAATAGTACCATGTTCATACAACATAACCAATGTTATAAATATTTTTGTATATCCATAATATAAACTATACTAGGCATTGAAATACTAAATTCAATAAATTATCATTTCATAAAGAGTCCTATGAAGATGAGTTGTGACATACTACCCCCCTTGGACTAAACACAATCCTCTATTTTTTTCTTGCATCACCATTTAATTTCATTCAAACAAAAAAAGAAAATGACTTTTCATATCATCTACTTTTCCAAAGTGGTATTCTTCTCAAAATATTGGTCCCATTGAACCTTACATTGTTATAGAGTTCACTGCCTCATTGTTTTGGAATGAAACTCTATAATATTTATTGATCTCACTTCAATGACCTTGGGATCTACCATCCGCAATTTAAAAAAATTCCACACATGATCAGGATTAGCAATGTACTTAGTCAAGGATACATGGAAAGTATCATGGATCTTTGATAGGTTTGGAAACAAAATAAATCTATACACTACTATACTAATCTTCTTTGTGATCTTAAATGGACCAGAAAAATGAGGATTCAATTTTGTGGACATTTTAGTACTCTTCATGGTTATAATCCTCAAGAACACTTTGTCTCCCATAGATAATTCTCTTGGTGATCTCTTCAAATATACATAGTTCTTGATGATCGACTTACTTAAGCCATAGTCTGACCATATTAAGTTTTTCTTCCATGTCTCTAACCATGACTAGTTTGAGTACAGTCCAATCCTTTGGATTATCTTGAGATAAAGACGCTCTATATCTCCAACCATACAAGGCTTCAAATGGGGCCATACCCGAAGAAGAATGATGGCCATTATTGTAAGTAAATTCTACAAGATGCAAATAGTCTTCACATCGAGACTTTTGGTCCATACATGCAAAGCATATCTTACAAGATTTAGTTTACCCTCTCCATTTGACCATTAATTTTTGGATGGTTTGAAAAACTTATTTTTAGTTTTGTGCCCACTGCACGATGAAGAGCTTGCCAAAACTTAGATGTAAACCTAGAATTCTTATAAAAAAATGATCATTTTAGGAATCCATGTAACCTAAATATCTTCTTGTCAAATCTATTAACCACAATCAATGCATCATCCTTGGTGTTCCCTAGTATAAAATATGTAACCTTAGTCAATCTGTTAATCACAACAATGATCGTGTCATGTTGGTACCTAGTTTTAGGTAAACCAACTATGAAATCCATAAATAACTTATCATTTTTGCATGGGTATATCATGTGGATACAACTATCCTATGAGATGTTTATGCTTAGATTTCACTTTTTGGCATTTAAGACATTGAGCAACAAAATCGATGATATCCCTATTCATACCCGACCAATAAAAGGTATTCTTCATGTTCTCTCTCATATTTGCTCCTTCAAGGTGAGTAAGGTGTTAGAAATAAACTAAAACATCATTTGGATAATGTAAATGTATCTTTCTTGGTACATACTTAGGACATTATATTACTTTAGGGATAAGTTATATTGTTACTACATGCAATGTAATAAATGCAAAAGTGTCAAAGTGCAAGCTTATTGAGAGCAAAAAAAGATTAATTATTTCATTAAGAAAATATTGTATAAATAATACATAAAGTCAAAAAAATATACCCAAGATTAATATCCCTTAATATATTCTAACCACTAACAAATAATAAAGCTGAATATGCCGACATAGGAATTTCGGTAAAGCTAACAACTAACCTTGTTAAAGTAAACAACCTAATTAACTAGGGGTATTACCAAATAAGGTAATAACTCTAATATCCCCCCTTATTATATTATTTGGGTAATACATATATATCTCCCCATACAAAAATATTTGGGTAAAGTATATAACTTCCCCAATACAGTAAAGAAGATAAATGAAATAATGTTGGCTCGTGCTTTGTCTTTGGTTCTGGCTCTGGCTCAGGCTCTAAGCGTACCTCTAGATGTGTACCTCTGGGTCTATCTCAAGATCTACCTTTGGATCATTGCCTCTGGTTCTGCCTATAGATCTACCTCTAGAACTTTGTCTCTGGGTCTATCTTTAGGTCTGTATCTGGGTCATTGTCTCTGGGACTGCCACTCAGTATGTCACTAGATTTGCCTCTAGGTCTACCATAGGTTTTAATTTTTGGTAGAATCCATACAACATTTCTTTCATCATGGTCCATTGTGTGTGATATGTCCATCCACAATCTATATGAACCTTGTTGGCCATTTTCACTTTGTACCAACAACTTGAAGAAGAGTGATTCGTACATCCACATGAATCACAAGGATGTAATTTCCAACATCTAGCTGCAACATGCCCTGTCTTTCCACAATGACTGCAAAAATGCTTTTTAGGAGTTGAAGGAGATTTAACTTTTACAAACATGGTATTACTAGTACTTGCATGTCCAGTATAGCTAAGGTCTTCATTATTTGCCCTGACATCTAGCATTATTGGAGTTTTAATGCCTTTTTCATGTTTACCTAATATCTTACCATTGAATCCCATTTTATTCATCAATTTGGAGCTAAATCCTTTGGTGTATTGTTCAAAACACCCAATTTTATCATCATCAATTCTTTTAACAAAATTGCATTTATCGCTATTGATGAGATTATGAAGCTCTGTTTGAGGAGTTTTAGTTTTTAAGTCACTAGTATCGCAAACAAAGTCTGCTTTTGAAATGAGATCACCTGTGCTACAAATGATATCTACCATTTAAGGTATGAGGTCGCCTGTATCACAACAAGCATTGGCCATCATGGGTTTTATGTCACTTGTGTCACAACAAGCATTCGCCACCATGGGATGAAGGTCACTTGTGTCACTACAAACATCGACCATTAGGGGTTTGACCTCTGTTTCCTTATTTATTTCCAATTTTACTTTACATTTGACATGATTAAGGGCAAAAAATAATAGATATATGCCCCTTATAACGCCAATAGTGAGTCAAGCACCATTTTCCATAAGGTCTTTACAAGACTCAGAATCATCGAGTAGGGCTACTAAACCATTATTTAGTGTAAGAAATGTGCCCTCCTCATAAAAATCCAGCCCATCCATCTCTAGTGGAAAGTATGGATCTTTAACTGATTTAGCAACATCAGTTTGTTTTGGGGCTAAATTTTTCTTTTATTTGTCCATTTTTAAGGTGTTGGTCACTGCTAAAAATGCACCTTTTACAATGAAATTTTGCAAAAATAAATATCTAAGGTGTCGGTTGCTATCGAAAATGCACCTTTACAAGGTTATCCCCCCTTGTTTTTGCAAAATTATATCCCCCTGTTTGCAAAATAGAAGATGGTGGAGAAAAAATTATCCCCTCCTTAAGGCAAAAAATTTTGGTATGGAGAAAAGGGTTATCCCCCTACTTAGTGCCGAAAATCCCCCCTTAGTGCAAAAATTGTGATTATGAAGCCTCTAAGGCTTTTACAAAATCTTGCCTCGTAGGCAAATGTGCAAATTTATCATCAAATAATTCACCAAAAGAAAATCGCCTTTGTTTTGCACAAGATGCTAGGATGGAAAAAAATCATAATAATCCTCCTCTTGAATTGGCAAAATAAACTTTGATGAAAGATATTGATCAATTTCAAGTTTGAAAAAATATAATTTCTAATGTTAAAAAAAAACTTAAGTGTAATTAAATATAAGTTTTGTTTAAAAAATATTTTGTGAAAAAATAATTTAAACAAAAACAAATTTAATTAAACTAAAATTTTAAAACATTAAAAGAATTTTTAATCAAATGAAAAAGGAAAAAATAGTTATACCTGTGGAGAGTCCAAGGAGTATGAACCCTTGACTCTTTGGCTAATAACCTTAGCATTCGAATCTTCAACCATTTCGGCTCCAACCACCTGCGTGTAGTAAAGAGCAACTCGTGCTATTTCTAATGCTTGTCCTTCGATGTGACGAAACAAACAGGTGACGCCTCCTCCAATCGAACGGTGGACTCACGGTGACGACGATATGGTGGCTCAGCTCTGTTTGTAAGTCGCGAATAGATGTTCGGGGCCTATGACAGGCATGCCATCAATAATCTACAATAGCTACCATTGGGAAAAATACATCCCTCTGTGATCAGTTGGTGGCTTCGTGGGATGGGTTTTGCGTTAATCCTCCACATCCTCTGAGCAACAGGCACAATTGATTTCAAGGTGCAAAAACCTTAGAAAAACAAATATTACATCGGACAAGGATCGTGAAATATGATCATCTTCTCCATAGTGAGCTTTTGAGAAAATCCAAGTGTCATGTGGCTCCTGCTCACATTGCAAAATAATGAAACATCGCACGATTTTACAAAACTTAGATATCCTCATAAAAATAGATAAAAACATGTTTTCACTGGTTGTAACTTTAACCTATATATCATCATCTGCTGCTACGACTGATTAAGGAGACTAAATTGCTTCATCCCATGGCTTCCCAATCACGATGCTCTTCACGTAGGGTATGCCTTATGTGCTGTAATCTTGGCATTTGCAGAGCTTTTCGAGCCATGAAACTCTCTAAGGTGTTGATGGCAATTAGAAGGTGCTGCAACTATGGGTCTTTAAGTCCTTCGATGCTTGTTCAACCTGTAATTTTGCTCGTAATAAATTTGTCAACTAATAGGCCAATAAAGGGCCTTCTATTACAAACAAATGTGATGATATCTTCTGAATCCATCGGGATGCGCTGGTCTTCTCTGCACAAAAATGGTCCACCTCACACCTCAAGTCCAAACAACTCGGTCCCAATATCACTTGCAAGTGCAAAATTTATTGGCACCTACATGCTATGCGCATCTTCAAACTTCCATCAACTACAATCACGACTGTAAAACATTACGACTGCAATGATCTATAATTAGGCTAGTATGAAGGCTCTTTTTTGCCACCTCAAAAAATATCTTGCTACCTATGGCATGTCCCTTTAGTGCTGCGTTGAGCCACAGTTTCACGACCTCCGTTCTGTACCTCAAAAAGTTACCCGTCGAACCTGTAAAGAAACAGATTATATATGCAAATCAGTGAAAGAAGATGCTTCATATGCGGTTGTGATCGATGATGTATACTAAATTACATATGTGATCAAATTTTAGGGCTATACCATATTAGGATGTCTCCACACGCTTGTGGATTTCAGCTTCACGTTGTATGTGCATCACCTGCCACATTGCGATCTGTAAAAAATTGATCATCCATCGATCCTCATGTTGGCTTTAGTAGGTGAAAAATCATCGTCGGGTTGTTTGCTGAGAGCACCTACAAAATACATCAATCGGTAATGGGCTGACTTCTCCCTTTATTCCTCATCGGTAAGGGAAGCACTCGTCTGCTATACACTTCGATCGCATGGGACTGCGATATGCGCAAGCTTAATTTTTTAAAAAAACTCACGTTTTAATCCCACATGGGATGAGCAAAGAACTGTAAAATCACTCATAGGTTACTTTGACTACCTTCGGATAGTCTATATCACCTGCAGGTCTCCTGCATCACGCGTCGTTTGTTGATTGTGTAAGGTTTTGTTCGGTATCACCTGCATCACCCGAGCTCTACATGTCTTAGGTCCCCCACAATCTCCTCCAGTAGGGTTATAGGTCCCCTACGTCTCGGTCATCAACTAAATCACATCATTTCGGCGTGTCCAAGTCATAAAGTGATCAACATGGTCAATGCACTAGGTGCTCTTAGGCTACGTCGAGTCGATCCATAATTCATATCTGGTAGAGTTCGATCTAGTTGTACATCACCTCTCATACAGTGATCAACATGGTCAATGCACTAGGTGCTCTTAGGCTATGTCGAGTCGATCCATAATTCATAAATGGTAGAGTTCGATCTAGTTGTACATCACCTCTCAGTCTATGATTAAGTCAAGAGTATTAGGCTGTTCTGATACCATATTGAGAGCAGAAAAGATTAATTATCCATAATTCACACTAGGTGCTCTTAGGCTACGTCGAGTCGATCCATAATTCATATATGGTAGAGTTCGATCTAGTTGTACATCACCTCTCAGTCTATGATTGAGTCAAGAGTATTAGGAGGTTCTGATACCATATTGAGAGCAGAAAAGATTAATTATCCATAATTCATATCTGGTAGAGTTCGATCTAGTTGTACATCACCTCTCATACAGTGATCAACATGGTCAATGCACTAGGTGCTCTTAGGCTACGTCGAGTCGATCCATAATTCATATCTGGTAGAGTTCGATCTAGTTGTACATCACCTCTCAGTCTATGATTGAGTCAAGAGTATTAGGCGGTTCTGATACCATATTGAGAGCAGAAAAGATTAATTATTTCATTAAGAAAAGATTGTATAAATAATACATAAAGTCGACAAAAGATAGCCAAGACTAATATCCCTTAATCTATGCTAACCACTAACAAATAATAAAGCTGAAGATGTCGACATAGGAATACTGGTAAAGCTAACAACTAACCTACGTAAAGTAAACAACCTAATTAACTAGGGGTATTACCAAATAAGGTAATATAGTCTAACAAAGTTGTACATATGCAAGCTATCCCTTGCACATCTAGGTAGAGTGTTGGCCAAGGAACTTATTTCCTATATAAATGGTGATAGGTATAGAACAGATAAGTCATATATCATATGTCATAAGTCATATGGACCAGAGTGGCATGATGTAGTAGTGTGATGTAGTGTTATGGGGTGTAATATGCTCAATGCGTATTATTGAGTCGTAGTTGTATTCATGGAGTGTTCATTTACTCTGCAACTAATTTTGTAAACATCTCCATCATATTTATAGTATATTTTTAGTCATCTCATAGATTTAATTTATTTCATATTATTCTACATCTTGTGTTTGCTATGTCCCATTACATGCTACATCAAAAGCTAACAGTGGTATCAAAGCCATGGTAGGTCAATAGGAAAACCACCATTATTATTGACTCTAGTTTTTTGAGAACCTAACTTGCCATTGGACTAGTCACTATAAAAAATAATCAAGAGTCTTAGTGGTAGAATTAAGGACAACCACAAGTAAGGACTGAATGAAATATCAAATTCTAGAATATTGAGATTGCATATGGCTAGAGTCTTTCCACACATTTTCAAGGGAAAACTTTTGAAGACTAGGAATCAACACTTGATACACTAGGTTGATGAATCAACTAGTGAAGCCCATCTAAGAGATATGGAGGAACTAACTAGAAGGTTCTTTTATTGTAAGGAATTAATACTCATATGATTAGGACACCTCCTATAACAAAAATCTAAGAGATTTCAACTTCGTTTCCTAAAGGTCGGAGTGCCTTCATAGTGCAAATATTAGTTGTTGCAAGAGAAGATCACTACAGAAGATACTTCTGGAGCATAATTGTACTGAATTTTAGAGACATGATATATCCATTGATAGATTAGAAATTTCATAAGAAGAAAAGACCATAGAAGCCTTGATCTAGAATAAAAGACCAAAGAAGCCTTGATCTAGAAGAAAAGGCCACAAAAGCCTTGATCTAGATGGAAAGGCCACAAAAGTCTTGAAGAGAAGACCATAGAAGCCTTGAAGAAAAGGCCACAAAATCCTTGGTACTAAAGAGAATACCACAGAAGCCTTGATCCTAAAAAAACTATAGGAGGGAGTATCTTATTCAAAAGTAGATTTTAGTTCTAATACTTTGTTGTAGGAACATATAGGTTTAAAGAGTTGGGAAAGCTTCCTACAAAAAGGTTATGAAGAGTGTCTTATTCAGAATAAATCCAACACCTAAAGCAAAAGATATTAGGAGAAGATATCATTGATGAAGGACTAGGAGAGTTTTCTTCGAATACAGAGGTAGCAAAATCAGATATCTAGGAGAAGATCTCACCACCAACACTTCCAAGAGCAGAAGGTTGAATATAAGATCTCAAAGAAGACCAAAAGGAGCTGCAAGATCTTAGAGAGGTCTCTATGAGCATCTAATAAAAGTCTTGGAGAGCCTTACTGAAGAAATTATCAAAGGAGTTCCAAGGAGAACTCATTGGAGAAATTCACTATTGGAGATAGTGAAATATTTGGGATATTTGTCACCATTTGACTATAAGACAAAGAATAAGAATTTGGAAAGAAGTGCCAAATATTAGAAGACCTCAAGACATTTAAAATATTGAGAAGAATATCCTCTTTGAAGTCAAAATTAGACAAGAAGAATGAGTGAAGATTCAAACGAAAGAAGCCAACCAAATATAGGAGAATTAGAGATTGCCTCCCACAACAAGAAGGCACCACTTCAGAATCAAAGATATCTTTTAATCTACAACAAAAAGGAGGATAATACAAGAGGAGAACAAGCCACAAAAAAAATAGGCTCATGAAAGAGAGTTGGAGACCATATTTTGGTGAAGATAAAGCTGTTCAAGGTAGCCTATAGAGAGCTGCAAGATATTACTCAAGATAGCAACTTGGTGATCTTAGACACCAAGATCTACATCCTCTACAGAAGTGGAAAAAAGGGCTTTCAAGAAAAAGGTAAGAAACTATTGATGCAAGTAAATTCATTAAGTGGATTACTTTTCAGATCTGTTTAAGCACCTTGATTGGAGTAAAGTTGCAAAAATGAGAGTTGAATTAAGAGTCTTCAAATGTGCAAAAAGAAAGGATTATTTAAGGTTCATTTGCACTTTAAAGGTTGATTAGATTTTAGAATCTTAAACTATCTATCAATTACCTATCATCTACTTTTGAAAGAAAATTAAGACTAACTCATATTACCTTATAAAGAAATTCAGAATAATTCTTGAAAATTCATTTCAGATTATTTTTTATTAGTTGCAGGTAAATTATTTAAGTGTATTACTTTTGAGAGTTGATTGGAGTGATAAGGTGAAATTTTTAGTGCAGTATTATTAGATTCATTTTGCACTATTATATTGCTCTCAAATATTATTGTTTGTGTTTCATTATAAGAGCACAAAAATAGAATTTTTCAAAGTGTCTATAGACACTGTTAATGCACTGTGATATGCAACTTTGAAGTGGCCTAAGGAAGCCACACAATCAACTCAATCCTCCAAGCATTGGAGAAGAATGTAACCATCATAAGAGCATCAAAAGAAGCGTCAAACAAGACTTGGTGAGTCTCAAGTTCAAAGTATAAGGAAAAGTGCATAAAAATAGCTTCTATCATATGGTTACAAGATTGGATTCATTTATAAAATATCTAAGCTAACAGGGGAAGGTGTCTAATCCAGTGACAACCTCAAAAACTCTATATTGCACTCAATATTCTGCCTAAAAAAACCAAAATTTATGATCAACAAAGAGGAGTGCAAAAGAAAGTGCAACAAGGTCATATTGTATTAAAACTATTGTACATGATAGTGCACTATTTCTAATATAGGGAAAGAAGGTAGATTTAAAGGTGCCTAAAAGACACTACTCTTGTTGGAAAAACCAATCGAAAGTAGTCATACATAAGTAGTCATCCAAGCCTAGCTCGAGATCCATACAAAGGGCTCATACTCCTCACATTCAAGATCATCGAACTTGGAAGATACACATACAAAATCATGGAAGCACAACGTTATTAAAGAGCAAGAGAGTATACGTAAGGGGGAAAAAAATAAAGTACAAAGCAAAAGAAAGTTGAAGCACCATCTGGAGTACTACTTACTCCATGTAAGTTTGTTGAAAGTGGTGCTCAAGGCCTCCATACTCCTCCATATCCCTACAAAAGACTTTCAGACGAAAGAAGGCAAATGAGGATTGCAAGGTTAAAAAGGTCTTGAAGGATCCATTCAAACCAACAATAGGGTTTATGTTCATGTAGGGAAGAAAGTGACACTTGTTACTCAAGGAAAATCCTAACGCTCGATTCAAGAGAGCGCTCATCTTCAAGGAGTTATATGAACAACCTGATGTATTTGGTGCATTGAGTACACTTTTTAAGAAGGAAGACCAAGCATTTCACTAAAGAATGTAACGTTCTTACGTTACAAGAAGGGAGACAAAGTGTTGTTGATACAAAAATCTCCTCAAGTTATCAAGGTAATGGTCATGTCACTTGGCACATAAGAGATGGATCATCCCCTTTTAAGGACATCAATAACCAAATTCAAGGAGCATTCTTTGAAATCAAAATTACTCTCACATTGTTTGAGCGGAAAAGAGTCGAGTTGCAGCAGTCAAGAAGGTGTTCGAGCCTTTAATACCAAGGTAACCGAAGTCAAGGGAAGAGACTAGAAGATGCCATATTTAGAATGCATTAAACACAGAGAACTTCTATTGGAGGATATATCCAAAGCATCCATGACGTCTACGTAGAACATCAGTCCAAGCTTCTCAAAAATTAGTGCCGAACAATGCTTAAAGAAAGGTAAAATAATTTACATTAATATGTGCTTTATTTTGTTGGAGTTATAATGGTTAAATCAAAGGAATCTATTTACATTGGAAGCCATATATCAAGGGAAATATTTTATCAAATCAAATCAAATATTTACAATATAAAACCTAAGAGTAATAAGGTTTTCTACTTGGATAAATATTGAATATTTTAAAATATTAATTGTAATCTAATTTGTCCAAATATTAGGGAGTCATAAGGGCTACTACATCAAATCATTAAATTGAAAAATTAGATACACATAACCTAATTCCCAAAGGATTATTCATAAAGAGAGTTTTTCATAGGTTGGATATTCATCATATTATTGTCTCATTCCTTTCAAAAGGAGACAAGATCCAACATTATATTCTCTTTAAAATTTGGAAACAGTGCTTAGTTCAATAGGAGTAATAAGGGATACCTTACAAAATCAATCAATATTTAACTATAATGCTACAAAAGCACTATATCATATCCATAGCATACTAGGGAGTCATAAGGCATTCTACAAAATCTAAGGATTAACATTAGGGTTTTCAAATGGCTTCAAATGAATTCTTCCTAACAAAATATCAATTACTCAAGGATCCTAATTATTTTTCTTGGAAGAATAAAATGAAGGCTATCTTCGTATATGAAAAGTCGGATATCATCAAAGGAAAAACACAAATACATCCCATAGATGATATTGAAATCCTAGTTCATAGAAAATGATTCAAAGGCACTTATGATAATAACATTTGCAATCACTGATGAAATTCAACCCTATATCAGTTCAACAAAAACATATTTAGATGCATGGACAAGCCTAGAGAAAATATTTGAAGGAAAGAATAAGGCTACCATTCTCTACCTTTAGACTCAACTTCATTCATTAAAAATGAATAATGGAGAAAACATAAAACTATTCCTAAGGAAGGTAGTGGATATAAAAAAAAATTATTTACCTTAGAAGAAACAGTCAAGGATGAAATTCTTACTCAAATAACTATGAGAGCACTTTTAGAAAACTATTTTAGCATATCAGATTTCAAGACTTTACATGTTTATATTTTCAGCATTATGATTCATTTCCAATTTTTATTTTATTTTTCTAACCCTCATCTTTTGTAGATTATTTTAAAACTTCTGTGATTAAAAAAAATAAAAAAAATAAAATAAAATACCAAAAATAAATACATGGGTGTGAAGAATGAGCTTCAATATTTCATTTGAAACAATTTTGATCCCATTCCAAAGCCATTTCAAATTTATAAAAAATATTTAAAGTTGTTATATAAGAGTTTTATAATTTCAGATTTTATGTAATTTTGCATTTCGAAGGTAAATCAAATTTCAAGGCTTTGCATGTTTATATTTTCAACATTCTGGTCCATTTTCATATTTTGTTTTTATTTTTCTAATGCTTCTCTTTTACAGATTATTTTAAAACTTCGACGATTAGAATATAAATTAAGGTAAAATTAAAATGCCAAAAATAAATACATGGGTGTGAAGAATGAGCTTTAATATTTCATTTGAAACAATTTTGATCCCATTTTGAAGCCATTTTAAATTTATAAAAATTATTTAAAGTTGTTATATGAAAGTTTTATAATTTTGGATTTTACATAATTTCGTATTTCGAAAGAAAATCAGATTTTAAGGCTTTGCATGTTTATATTTTTAGCATTCTGGTCCATTTCCAGATTTTATTTTTATTTTTCTAACCCTTATCTTTTGTAGATTATTTTAAAATTTTGGTGATTAAAATAAAAAATAAAAAAAACCCAAAAAAAATACATGGGTGTGAAGTATGAGCTCCAATATTTCATTCAAAACAATTTCGATTCCATTCCGAAGCCATTTTGAATTTATAAAAAATATTTAAAGTTGTTATATGAGAGTTTTATAATTTTAGATTTTACATAATTTCGTATTTCGAAGGCAAATTAGATTTCAAAGCTTTGCATGTTTACATTTTCAACATTCTGATCTATTTCCATATTATATTTTTATTTTTCTAACCTATCTCTTTTGCAAATTATTTAAAACTTCGACGATTAAAATAATAATTATAATACCAAAAATAAATACATGGGTGTGTAAAATGAGCTTTAATATTTCATTCGAAACAATTTCGATCCCATTTTGAAGTCATTTCGACTTTATACAAATTATTTAAAGTTGTTATATGAGAGTTTTATAATTTTAGATTTTACATAATTTCACATTTTGAAGGCAAATTATATTTCAATGCTTTGCATATTTATGTTTTCAATATTTTTATCCATTTTCAGATTTTGTTTTTATTTTTCTAACCCTTCTCTTTTACAAATTATTTTAAAACTTCGATGATTAAAATAAAAATAAAATAAAAAATTAAAATACAAAAATAAATAAATAGGTGTGAAGAATGAGTTTCAATATTTCATTCCAAACAATTTCAATCTCATTCTGAAGTCATTTTGAATTTATAAAAATTATTTAAAGTTGCTATTAAATGAAAGTTTTATAATTTTGAATTTGACATAATTTCACATTTCGAAGGTAAATCCGATTTCAAGGCTTTGTATGTTTATATTTTCAACATTCTCATCCATTTTCATATTATATTATTATTTTTTTAACCCTTATTTTTTGTAGATTGTTTTAAATCTTCGGTGATTAAAATAAAAAAATAAAATGCCAAAAATAAATACATGGGTGTGAAGAATGAGCTTCAATATTTCATTCAAAATAATTTTGATCCCATTCCAAAGCCTTGTTGGAATGGGATCGAAATTGTTTCAATGAAATATTGAAGCTCATTCTTCACACCCATGTATTTATTTTTGGTATTTTAATTTTTGAAGTTTTAAAATAATCTGCAAAAGAGAAGGGTTAGAAAAATAAAAATAAAATATGGAAATGAACCAGAATGCTCAAAGTATAAACATGCAAAGCCTTAAAATTTGATTTACCTTCGAAATACGAAATTATGTAAAATCCAAAATTATAAAACTCTCATATAACATCAACTTTAAATATTTTTTGTAAATTCGAAATGGCTTTGGAATGAGATTGAAATTTTTTTGAATGAAATATTGAAGCTCATTCTTCACACCCCATGTATTTATTTTTCATATTTTAATTTTAATTTTAATTTTAATTATCAAAGTTTTAAAATAATCTGCAAAATAATTTGAATTTAAATTTGAATTTGTTTAATGTCCATCAGTGAGCAAAAGAGGTCAATAGGACTATAAAGTAAGACATATACAAAGCAACGGAGTGCCTAATGCAGCTCCAAAGAAAATAAAGTAAGAAAAACAATAAATAGAATGACATGATATACAAGATCTATGGATCAACGATTGCTCCCAACATTCAAGGCTGAAGAGAAGTGAGTGATATAAGAGTTGGATGTCGTCGTAGATATTCTTTGTTGGATTCAATGATGAGTTGATCTTGTTGTATCTCTGTGATCACCTTGGCGCTTCTTGAAGGCTGGAAGAATGAAGTGATAATTCAAGATCCTATTATCTTTTGCAAACTGTTACTAAGTAGTTCTTTTCTAAGATTGAATAATTTTTTTATGAAAAGGGTAATGTATCTCTGATCTTCATAATTAATCCAAGATTTTAGTGTATGGGTGTCTCTGAATAAGCAATAATATCTACCTCGTATCTCATAGTAGACAAGACATGTGAAAATGAAATGCTCATCGGATTCCACATCAAGACTACACAATCTACAAATACGCTGATCTCTAGGGAGGTGATGATCTGTCTTAATGCACAGCTGGTGGAAGTAAACTCATAGCTAAGCTAGAGGAAACTTGAGGCTGTGTGACATCTGTATCAAGTTATATTTTGTAGTGATCAATCAATTCTCTAGTTGGAGATAAAAGAGAAGGGTTAAAAAAATAAAAATAAAATCTAAAAATGGACCATAATGCTAAAAATATAAACATGTAAAGCCTTGAAATATTATTTGCCTTTGAAATATGAAATTATTTAAACCCGAAATTATAAAACTCTCATATAACAACTTTAATTAATTTTTATAAATTCAAAATGGCTTCGAAATAGGATCAAAATTATTTCAAATAAAATATTGAATCTCATTCTTCACACCCATGCATTTATTTTTGGCATTTTAATTTTTTTATTTTTATTTTAATCATTGAAGTTTTAAAATAATCTGCAAAAGAGGGGTTAGAAAAATAAAAATAAAATCTAAAAATGAACTAGAATGCTAAAAATATAAATATGCAAAGCCTTGAAATCTGATTTACCTTCGAAATGCTAAATTATGTAAAATCCAAAATTATAAAACTATCATATAACAACTTAATTTTTTTTTATAAGTTCAAAATGGCTTTGGAATGAGATCGAAATTGTTTCAAATGAAAGATTAAAGCTCATTCTTCACACCCATGTATTTATTTTTCGTATTTTATTTTATTATTTTATTTTTGTTTTAATCGCCAAAGTTTACCCAAGTGTTGTAGGTGAGTTGGAGAGGAGAGGGCAATCCTCCAAGGACGGTCTCAAGTTTGAATCTGGACCCTACCAAAAAGTTGAATTGGGTACCCAAAATCTAATTGATAATGCGATGCGGGAAGGGTTGGGCATGACTCTCGGGTAACTTTGATGATGTAGAACCCCCTGGTCGTGGTCTCTCACACCAAGGTGGCCTCGCAAGGGGATTTTCATTTTAAAAAAAATGTTGAAGTTTTAAAATAATCTGCAAAAGAGAAGGGTTAGAAAAATAAAAATAAAATCTAAAAATAAACTAGAATGCTGAAAATATAAACATGCAAAGCCTTGAAATTTGATTTGCCTTCGAAATGTGAAATTACATAAAATTTGAAATTATAAAACTTTCCCATAATAACAACTTTACATAATTTTTATAAATTCAAAATGGGATCAAAATTGTTTCAAATGAAATATTGAAGCTCATTCTTCACACCTATGCATTTATTTTTAGTATTTTAATTTTTAATTTTTTTAATCACCAAAAGTTTTAAAATAATTTGCAAAAAAGAAGGGTTAGAAAAATAAAACTAAAATATGAAAATGGACCAAAATGCTGAAAATATAAACATGTAAAGCCTTGAAATCTAATTTATCTTCAAAATGTGAAATTATGTAAAATCTAAAATTATAAAACTCTCATATAACAGTAACTTTAAATTATTTTTATAAATTCGATGTGGCCTTGGAATGGGATCGAAATTGTTTCGAATGAAATATTGAAGCTCATTCTTCACACCCATGTATTTATTTTTGGTATTTTATTTTTATTAATTTTTATTTTAATCATCGATGTTTTAAAATAATTTGCAAAATAAAAAGGTTAAAAAAATAAAAATAAAATCTGAAAATGGACTAGAATGCTGAAAATATAAACATGCAAAGCCTTAAGATCTGATTTACCTTCAAAATATGAAATTATGTAAAATCCAAAATTATAAAACTCTCATATAACAACTTTAAATAATTTTTATAATTTTAAAATGGTTTCGAAATGGGATCGAAATTGTTTCGAATGAAATATTGAAGCTCATTCTTCACACCCAAGTAATTATTGTTGGCATTTTATTTTTCATTTTTATTTTAATCGTCGAAGTTTTAAAATAATTAGAAAAATAAAAAACAAAATCTGGAAATGAACTAGAATGTTGAAAATATAAACATGCAAAGCGTTGAACCCTGATTTGACTTTGAAATATGAAATTATAAAACTCTCATATAACAACAAGTTTGAATTATTTTTATAAATTCAAAATGGCTTCAGAATAGAATCAAAATTGTTTCGAATGAAATATTGAAGCTCATTTTTCACACATTATTTATTTTTGGCATTTAATTTTTTTTAATCGTCAAAGTTTTAAAATAAACTACAAAAAATAAGGGTTAGAAAAATAAAAATAAAATCTAAAAATAGACCAGAATGTTGAAAATATAAACATGCAAAGCCTTGAAATCTGATTTACCTTTGAAATATGAAATTATATAAAATCTAAAATTATAAAACTCTCATATAATAACAACTTTAAATAATTTTTATAAATTCAAAATGGCTACAGAATAGGATCGAATTATTTCGAATGAAATATTGAAGCTCATTCTTCACACCCATGTATTTATTTTTGACATTTTAATTGTTTTATTTTAATTTTAATCACTAAAGTTTTAAAATAATCTACAAAAGAGAAAGATTAGAAAAAATAAAATAAAATATGGAAATGAACCAGAATGCTCAAAATATAAACATGCAAAGCCTTGAATTTTATTTGACTTCGAAATATGAAATTATGTAAAATCTAAAATTATAAAACTCTCATATAACATCAACTTTAAATATTTTTTATAAATTTGAAATGACTTTGGAATGAGATTGAAATTATTTCGAATGAAATATTAAAGGTCATTATTCACACCCATGTATTTATTTTTCGCATTTTAATTTTAATTTTAATTTTAATTTTCAAAGTTTTAAAATAATCTACAAAAGAAAGGGGTTAAAAAAATAAAAATAAAATCTAAAAATAGACCAGAATGATGAAAATATAAACATGCAAAGCCTTGAAATATTATTTGCCTTTGAAATACGAAATTATTTAAATCTAAAATAATAAAACTCTCATATAACAACTTTAAATAATTTTTATAAATTCAAAATGGATTCAAAATGGGATAAAAATTATTTCGAATGAAATATTGAAGCTCATTCTTCACACCCATGCATTTATTTTTGACATTTTATTTTTTTTAATTTTTATTTTAATCATCAAAGTTCTAAAATAATCTGCAAAAGAGAAAGGTTAGAAAAAATAAAAATAAAATCTAAAAATGGACTAGAATGTTGAAAATATAAACATGCAAAGCCTTGAAATCTGATTTACCTTCAAAATGTGAAATTATGTAAAATCCAAAATTATAAAACTATCATATAACAACTTTTTTTTTTTTTTATAAGTTCGAAATGGCTTTGGAATGAGATCAAAATTGTTTAAAATGAAAGATTGAAGCTCATTCTTCACACCCATGTATTTATTTTGGATATATATTTTTTTTTTAATTTTTATTTTAAACGCCAAAGTTTACCTAGGTGTTGTAGGTAAGTTGGAGAGGAGAGGGCAATCCTCCAAGGAAGGTCTCAAGTTCAAATCTCCAACCTACCAAAAAGTTGAATTGGGTACCCAAAATTCAATTGATAATGTTGATGTGAGAAGGGTCGGGGATGACTCCTAGGTGACATTGATGGTGTAGAACCCCTTGGTTGTGGTCTCTCACACCAAGGTGGCCCTGCAAGGAGTTTTTTGCTTAAAAAAATTATTGAAGTTTTAAAATAATCTGCAAAAGAGAAGGGTTAGAAAAAAAAAAAAAAAATCCAAAAATAGACCAGAATGCTGAAAATATAAATATGCAAAGCTTTGAAATCTGATTTACCTTCAAAATGTGAAATTATGTAAAATCTAAAATTATAAAACTCTCACATAATAACAACTTTAAATAATTTTTATAAATTCGAAATGAGACCGAAATTATTTTGAATGAAAGATTGAAGCTCATTATTTACACCTATGCATTTATTTTTGGTATTTTAATTTTAATTTTTTTAAAATTTTAATTGCCATAGTTTTAAAATAATCTACAAAAGAGAAGGGTTAGAAAAATAAAAATAAAATATGAAAATGGACCAGAATGCTGAAAATATAAACATGTAAAGCCTTGAAATTTGATTTACCTTCGGAATGCGAAATTATGTAAAATCCAAAATTATAAAACTCTCATATAACAGTAAATTTAAATAATTTTTATAAATTCGATGTGGATTTGGAATGCGATCGAAATTGTTTCGAATGAAATATTGAAGTTCATTATTCACATCCATGAATTTATTTTTGGTATTTTAATTTTAATTTTAATCATCGAAGTTTTAAAATAATTTGTAAAATAGAAGTATTTGTTTCAATTTCATTCGATAGGGGATTGACAAGCTGGACGATTTTCGTAGGACTGCCCAAACTACCGAACTCGTTTCGGCCATATCTCACTCATCCGAACTCGGATTGAGCTAAAATTTTGAGGGTAGATGCCTGAAAAACCCTAGAACGTCTCCACCAATTTTCATATCATTTGGAGCAACACATATCCTAGCGCATCCCTATGTGTGAACGATATATTTGGCAAGCGACTATGCGAGGGTTTCATCTGGGTTGAGTGCAAGCAGCTCCAGAGGTTGGTTTTTAGGGCCTTCGGGCCCTAGCGGCCAATATTTTTGTGGTTTATGCTCAATATTTTAGCAGGAAATGTTGCAGGGGATACAAGATGGGTTAGAAATTTGTCTTTCAATAGATCATACTGTGAACTTGAGTGACAACGGCTTCCAATTTGCTGCTCAAAAGAAAAGTGAAAACCATACCTTTCCACGGCGTCTAGGGCAAGGATTAAAGAGATCTCGAAACAAGTTTCAAGCAGTTGATCAAAAAATGGCTCATATCTCAAATGAATCTGGTGCTAAGGTGCACCCACAAAATAATTCTACTGTGAAAACCCCTGTCAAGGGTAAGAATTTTGAAGACTCAATCCCAAAAATGAATTTTAGGGATGCCCTTCATGGTGGACAGCCTCAATGCTAATATCAATATTAGGGCTTCCCATAAACCTCTAAGAATGCCTAAGATTGATCCCAGGAAAACAGAGTCAGGATGTCTTAAAGCAGCTGATGGAACTCCTATTGTTAAGCTTGATATGGGGAACATTCAGACTGGCATTGAAGATTTGGAAAAAAGAGGACTAATTTGTCGGTTCGTGGGTTTTCGTCCGAGTCTATCTGCTTTCAAAGTCCGGGCTGCAAAAAGCTGGAAAACTAAAGGTGAGTTACAAATCTCTATTTATCCAAATGGTTATTTTCTTGTTTTATTTGCTAATAATGAAGATAGAGAGAAAACTTTTCAAGGGGGTCCTTGGTTTTTTGGAAGGGCAGGGCTTTTCATGAAGCCCCGGCATACTAAATTTAAAGCCGAAGAAGAGATGCCTTCTATAGCTCCCGTGTGGGTTAGACTCTTTGGCCTCCCTATTGAATTTTGGAATCCTACTATTTTTTCTTCAATTGGAAACTCTTTAGGAACTTTTATGATGACTCGCTGATTGTACTCAAAATTTTGAACATATTATTTATGCTCGAATTTGTGTTTTAATGGATTTTGACAAACCCCTTCCTAAAAATATCACATTACAATTTGGGGAAGACACTTGGGAGCAAGTAGTGGACTATGAGAACATTCCTTTTCGTTGTAGAATTTGCCATGAATATGGTCATTTGGCCAGTGCTTGCCCAAATAAAATTCCTGATCAAAAGAAAGAAGATATAAACTCAACAGGTTTCCAAATACCTAAGAAGAAGAACACTCAGAAAAAAATAGTTATGAAGGATCAATCAAAGTCATTTGCTAATATGTTTGAAATACTTTCCACAAATGATGTCCCAAGTGAGGAAGAGGAAATAATGGAAACTGAAATCTTAGAAACACAATTTAAATATGAAGGGAAGAACTCAGAGACAAACCAACAAATCAAAGGTTTTCAAAAAAAAAAAAGGAGAAAATTTACACAAGAAAAACAATATTTCAAATGTCAAAACTTCAAATAATGCAGGTCCCAATATAGACTCCATTGAACCATCTAGTAAAATTTTGGCAGTGTATGAGCATTCTTCAAGGTTAGAAGCCATCTCAGATTCAATTGGAATAAGTCAAGAAATAGGGAAAAAAATTTGAAGATGGATTCCAATCAAAAAATAGGTCGCAAGACCAATCAATATCATATGGTAAAAGAAGGTGAAAAGCTTGTAGAGGAAGGTAAGATTAATGCCCTTCCCAACTTTTTTAGCCCTGGTATTAATGAAGATCATCACTTGGAATATTAGAGGACTCAAAGGGAGTCTTTCAAAACAAAATGAAATTAGAAGAATGATTCAAATAAATCATCCACATCTTGTTTTCCTTCAAGAAACAAAGATGTCAATGGAGGATATGGACTTAATTGCCGTAAAATTTGGCCACCTGAAAAGTGGTTTCCCTCGGGTCCCAAGGGACTTCGGGTGGCATTGCTTGTCTTTGGGACCCAAAAGAGGTAGTTATTCACCATATGGTTGGCAGTTGGGGTTTGTTGGCTATAGCTATTCAAAGTAGACATTCCAACCAGATTATGCTCTGCATTACTGTTTATGCCCCGACTTCTTTAGAGGAAAAAAGAAGACAGTGGAAGGATATTACTCATATTATCTCTCATTTTCCTAAAGCTTGGATCTTGATCGGAGGAGATTTCAATACCATCCTCTCTCTGGATGAGAAAAGGGGGGAAATAGAAATTTGGACAAAAGCACCGACCTCATGAGCGAATATATTGCAAACCTCCATCTTGTGGATATCCAACCGGATAATGGCCTTATGACTTGGTCTAACAGAAGGCAAGGCTTAGCTTGTATAATGGAGAGATTGGATAGGTTTTTGCTCTCTAAAAATTTCTTAATCCATGGTCACATTCCTAAAGTGAAGACTCTTAATAATGTTGGTTCGGATCATTGGCCACCATGGTGGAAATGTGGAAAACCAATGTGAGTTTCTCTCCTTTTCGTTTTTAATTAATGTGGATTTAGAGACATTTCCTTCAGACCTCGTGTGCAACAATGGTGGAAGGAAGGTAAACCTAGGCATGGGACTAAGATGTTCTGTTTTGCCAAAAGACTGCAATACATTAAATCCAAAATCAAGACTTGGAACTGGAAAGAGTTTGGGGATGTTCATAAAAAAAACATGAAGTTATTGCTCATCTTGAAAATTTGAATAAGAAAATCCGTTTAGATGGCCTCACAGAGAAGAGAAGTGCAGATGAAATTAAACTCACAACTCGGTTAGAGGAATGGGAAAAAAGAGAAGAAATCTTATGGAAGCAAAAATCTAGAATTCAATGGCTCAAAGAAGGAGATCGAAACACAAATTTCTTTCACAAATCTCTTCTAGCTCGAAGATCTCACAACTTTATTTCTTCCTTAACTTCAGATATTGGAGATGTTGTTTATACTTGGGATGGCATGAACTCTATTGTTGTTGATTACTTTTCCAATATTTTTGCCGCTACTCCTCTTGACTCAGCTTCTCAACAAAATGTTCTTCAAGCAATCCCTTCTCTTATCACTTCTGAGGAGAACTCTATTTTGACTGCTCCTGTTACTATCAATGAGCTTCAACAAGTAGTTTTTAAAATGCAAAAAGGGAAAACCTCGTGTCCTGATGGTTTTCCTATTGAGTTCTACCAAGAGTTCTGGGATATCCTTCATGTTGATTTATTAGAGGTGGTGGAAGAAGCCAGGAAAGCCAAAGAAATTTTGAAGGTTATCAATAAAACTTATATTACTCTTGTTCCAAAAGCTCAAGAGGTTGATCATATCTCAGCTTTTAGACCTATTGCTTTATGTAATGTTCTTCTCAAAATCATTACTAAAATCATGGCAGAAAGGTTGAAGCCTCTTTTGCATAAGATTATTTCCCCAGAGCAAGGGGGATATGTGGAAGGACGTCAAATAGTAGATGAGATAGTTCTTGCTTAAGAAGCCATCCATTCCATGGATATGCAAAATTCTCCTTCTATGTTCATTCGGTTAGACTTATCCAAAGCTTATGACAGAGTGGATTGGCACTTCCTTATCAAAGTTTTGAGGCAATTTGGTTTCTCTAAGGATTGGATGGATTGGATTATGGGATGTATCTCTTCAGTTTCCTACTTAGTTCTTATCAATGGCAGGCCTTCTCGACTTTTCCCAGCTTCCAGAGGTATTAGGCAAGGTGACCCGCTATCCCCTTATTTATTCATCATTCTTGTTGAATGCTTGGGTAGGACTATAACCAAAAAGAGGGAAAACAAAACCCTTGAGGGAGTTACCATTGCTCATGGAGCTAGACCTATCTCTCATCTTCAATTTGTGGATGACTCTACTCTTTTAGGTAAAGCTACAGTTAAGGAAGCTTCTAATATTAAGCAAATAATTAGCTGTTTTTCTAAGGCTACTCGGGCAGTGATCAATGAAAAAAAATCTAAAGTTATTTTATTTCACTCGCTCTGCTAGACAGGAATCCATGGTCTTGGATAAATTAAGATATAAGAAGACCTCTCTTCCAATCACTTATTTAGGTATTCCCATAAATATTCAAAGGCAGAAAAATAAAGATTGGAATTGGTTGTTGGACAAAGTCAAGAAGAAAATTGGAAAGTGGACCAACAAGTGGCTTTCTTCCGGGGGTAGAATCACCTTGGTAAAATCAGTCCTTCAAGCTATTCCTATTTATGTTTCTTCCATTTTGAATATCCCAAAGGTTGTTCTTCGAGAATTGGATCAAATCACTCATCGTTTCCTTTGGAGTGGTACTAAGGAGAAAAGAAAATGGGCCTTGGTGAAATGGGATACTTTATGTCTTCCTAAGAGTGAAGGGGGTTAGGATTCCGGTCTTCAATTAATAACAACAAAGCTTTAGCTGCTAAATTATATTGGAGGATGTTGCATAACCCCAATGCTCTTTGGGCCAATAATCTCCGTGCTAAATATGCTCGAGAACAAAAGTCCCGAAGACCTTGTTCGCTATCAACTTCCTACCAAAGGTTCTCCCATTTTAGCAGTTCTTAAGACTCGGTGAGGATTTGATAAAGAAAAAATTATTTTGGATCATTCATAATGGTCAACATGCAAATTTTTGGACAGATTCTTGGGATGGTCACAAGCCTTTAATAACTCGGCTTCCCGATTGGAGGCCTTTGATGGAGGAGCTTCACCGAGCTAATTGGATAAAGGTGGCTAATTATTGTCGGTACCATACTGGTAATTCAAAGGTTGGTAGATATTGGATCCCTATTGAGGACCGGCCTATTCAAATCCCAGAAAGGCAAAGACAAGATATCCAAGGCATCCTTCATATGAGATCCCTCTCTTGGTCCCATGAAAAATATTGTTTTGGATGGAACAACACTACTAAGGGTGAGTATTCCGTTGCTCAAGGTTATTTGACCTTATGCCATAATAATCCCAACCATTCTTCTGACATATTTTCTCAATTGTGGGCTCAAAAGCTTTGGCCTAAGGTGAGGTTCTTTAATTGGCTTTTATTGCATCGTAGGGTGCTTATCGGTGAGCAACTTATGAAGCGTGGTTTTCATGGCCCTTTTAGATGTGAAATGTGTGAAGAGAATGTAGAAAATATCAACCATATTTTTATTGAGTGTACTTTAGCCTCCGAGCTATGGAGGAGAATGGCCACTTTACTTGGCTTACAAGTGGTCCAATTTTTTTACTTTTGAACAACTTTGGAGGGATTGGCCTAATCAAGAGGGTGTTGATCATTTTATTAGGCAGTTAGTTTGGATGGGTTCTACCATTCTTCTTTGGAATATTTGGAATGAAAGGAACAACCAAATTTTTAATCAAGATAGGAAGGATATTCACTATATTTGGCAAAAGACCATAGCCAACTTAGTTGAATCAGTCCATCAACTCCTTAATCACCCTCAAAACTCCCACCAAAGATGGGATCAAGTGATGCAAAGATTGAAGATTAAACCTTCTAAGGGCAACCAACTTAAAGGGAATGTGAGTATTAGTAAGATGGATAGGACTAGAAATTGGCAACCTCCTCCTAAGGATTTTGGAAAAGTCAATACCGATGGAGCCTCTAGAGGGAACCCTGGAAAAGCCAAGTGTGGGAGGAATTGGTAGACTTTCAGATGGCTCCCTGGTTTTTACTTTTGCCGAGAATTTGGGTATTCTTTCCAATAACCTTGCTCGAGGGGTATGGTATCCTCGGAGGCCTTCAGGAGGCTACTAAGGTTGGATGGGAAAAGGTGTTAGTTGAGTCCGACTCTCAACTTATGATTAATCTCTTGAAGACTCCTTCTAAGAATCATAAGGTGGATTGGAGAATAAAAAGAATTATTGAGAAGATTCAGCTTAATCCAGATGGGATTTTTGAAAGTTGATTACAATCATGTGGTCGAGATCAAAACAAGAGTGCTGATGCTTTAGCTAATTGGGCTTTGGACAAAGGTGATCTTACTTGTTATGGCCACCCTCCTATATGGTGGGCTTCTCAAATTAGGGAAGCTCTTCTTTCTATCATTTCTTTGGATGGCTCCAGCTTCAAGGTACCTAGTTTCTTCTTGTTTTTTTTTTTTGCTTCTCTTTGGTTCATTCAGTTTTTTTAGTTCCCTAGCTCATTCTATTCTTTATTTTGTTTCCTCTGTTGATTCTTGCCTTAATAGTCTTCTGGTCTAGATAGGTCATTGTTTTGTTCTTGTTTTTTTTTTTTTTTCTTTTTTTTTTTTTGTTTAGTTTTTTAAGGTGGGTGGGTTCTTTTGTTTTGTTTTGTTTTTGTGTTCTTTGTGTTGTTTTTCGTTGTTCTTGTGTTTTTGTTGTTTTGTTTTTTTTTATGTTTTTTGTTATTGTTCTTGTGTTTTTTTCGTTCTTGTTCTTGGGTTTCTCTTTGTTTGTGTTATTTCGTGTTTTTATGTGTGAGTGTCTTCTATGTCTTTTGTTTTTGTTTATTGTCTGTTGTTGGTTGTTTTTTATTTTTATTTTTATTTTATTTTATTTTTTAGGTTTTGGTTGTGTTTATTTTTCATGTTTTTTTTGGGTTATGTCTTTGTAGTGTTTCGTTGTTTTTGTCTTGTTTGTGTTTTGTTATGTGGTTCTTGTGTTTTTCTATGTGGTTTGTGTTGTGGTTTCTTTTTTCTTATTGTGCGTGTTTGGTTGTGCTTTTGTTTTTGACACACTCAAGGAGCATGTTTTTTATTTTATTTTATTATTTTTGTTGTTATTTACTTATTTTTAAATTGGTTTTGTGTGTTTGTTTGCTCCTTGAGTATGTCAAAGGTGGTAGGCCAGGTCCGAGTCCTAGGCATTTTTGGCGGAATGGATACCCCTGCCTCCTTGGGTCTTACCCGAAAGTGGCATCCCTTTTGGGATGTTTTCCACAAATAAAAAAAAAAATTGCAAAATAGAAGGGTTAAAAAAATAAAAATAAAATTTGAAAATTATAAAACTTTAAATCTGATTTACCTTCAAAATGTGAAATAACATGCAAACCCTTGAAATCTGATTTACCTTCAAAATGTGAAATTATGTAAAATTCAAAATTATAAAAATTTCATATAACAATTTTAAATAATTTTTATAATTTCAAAATGGCTTCGAAATGGGATCGAAATTGTTTCAAATGAAATATTGAAGCTCATTATTCACACCCAAGTACTTATTGTTGGCATTTTATTTTTTATTTTTATTTTTATTTTAATCATCAAAGTTTTAAAATAAATAGGATCAAAATTGTTTTGAATGAAATCTTGATGCTCATTCTTCACACCCAAGTATTTATTTTTGGTATTTTATTTATTTATTATTATTTTTATTTTAATCGTCAAAGTTTTAAAATAATCAGCAAAAGAGAAGAGTTAGAAAAATAAAAATAAAATTTGAAAATGGACCAGAATGCTGAAAATATAAATATGCAAAGCCTTGAAATCGGATTTTCCATAAAAATACAAAATTATGTAAAACCTGAATGTAGACACCAAAACAACACCAATCTGATTATGTGACTGCAAACACTGATCGCTTTGACAAACACAGCCCCTAGGGCAGCCCTCAGAGGTCAAACAGTGGTCCTAACCACTTTCATAGCAATTTTGTAAGGTCAAGAGGCAATTTGGCACATTTAGACACTTTGCTCGACATTCGCCTCACCCAGGGACGAATACTAACCGGGATTCGTCTCACCCAGGGATGAATTCTGAAATCGTCTCACCCAGGGACGAATTCCAAGTTTAACGGGCAAAAAGAAGAATGGTGCCAAGTGGCAGCCCAGACAGTCAGTTGATGACTCCCGCCTCGCACACGTGTGTGGGTGGATAGATAGGCCGTTAGAAGACTGTCACAAGGGCGCTTATGAGAGCCCAAGTCAATGGAGGACTCCCCTCCCTCATGGGAAGACATGACTGCCACATGGCACCTATGACCAACACATGGCATTTGTGCTTCCCTCTCAAAAGAGACCCCATGGGTCTATAAAAGGTGGGACTTTTCTCACCCAAATGGACATATTGAAGGAGATTTCAAGCAACGAAGTGCTGCCGAGTTGAACACCCACTTGCATCCCCTTTGATTCACCTTCTCACATCCACCAATCTCTTTTGCAAGGGAGGTTGTTGGGTGGCTTTTGGAAGCTTGAATCTGACCCAAATCCAACATATGGACACCTGAATCAACCAATTTTCCGACCCCCCAATCCTAAGAAGTTTTGGGGCCCATCCCTAGTGGATTGGCTCCAAAATCAAGTGCCAACGGTGGGAGGCCCACTTGGGCACCCCCGCACTTTCTAAGTTTTATTCTGAAGCATTCTAGATTACTTTTTCATGTTGCATTTTATGTTATTCTATTTGGTGAATTCATAGCTTCAATTTCATAACATTCTGATCAGATTTTATCATGCTTTGTGTCGCTTTGTTGTTTCACTAACTTGCAGGTGGCGATATCGAATTCCCGAGGATAGAGGCCAAATTGGGAGAATCCGACCATCTGGGTCATCCCAAAATGGCCCCAATTACATAACCCCTCTGTTTGCAGGTGTTTTGGAGGTCTCGGGATTCGACATTGGAGCAGCATCAGGTCGGCTTTTCCAACACAGAAGAATTCGTCCCACCCAGGGACGAATAGCAGTCAAAATTCGTCCTGCCCAGGGACGAATTCCAGTTGAAGGTAGATTGGCCGACTGTCTCAATGGCAGTGGCCTTCTGGTGATGTTTTCTGTCCTCTGTCAGTTTTCGTGTCATTTAGAGTCATTTTACTCGATCGATTTGGCATAAATGTTTACATGCATCTTTTGGCGATTTTAGAGAACAAACGCTTACTATTTGCAACAGGTGCTACTGACATCTTCGTTGTTTCTTTGTTCGCAGGAGGAGCAGCAGAGGTCAAAGACTCATCGACATCAGTGACGACATCATCTTGGCCCGCCCATTTCAAGTGTGGGCACGCGAAAAGAGGAACCTTAAGTCTCGATTGTAGTCAAATTCTTTTAACGCTCCTAGCCCCTGAAAAGGGAGGAGGCGTATTTGTAACAGAGATCAAGAAAGTTTAATGAAAGGGCTGTGTTTTCTCCATTTTCTTGTGTCTCTTCCAATGCGTCTCTTTCGTTTCATGCAATTTACATTTCTAGGACTTAAGCGTATTTGATTTTGAATGCATCGCAATTAGTGTTTCCTTCGCTCGAAATCTCGTGCTTTCAGTGGCGATCACGGTGGGACTCTGTTCCCTGGTTTTTAAGATCACAAAAATTGATCAAATTTTTGTGTTTTGTGTTTGACAAGTACCTTTTTGGTTTCTGACTGTTATTCGTCCTTGGCTGTGGCGATTGCTTTACTAAAATTTGTCTGACCCTGAGACGAATTCAAATTCGTCTCCGGGAGGGACGAATTCTGTTCTGTAATTCGTCTCACCGAGGGACGAATTTCTGTCTACAACTTTTCAGAGCAAAAATTTAGAAGCAACCGGTCCAGGCAGAGAAGAGGTAGGGATTTTCATAATCTCTGTTAAATTTTCTATTTCTATTTTTGTTTCTTTAATTGTTTTCATTTAATCCTGCATTGCATAGGGAAAGTCATTTATGCTTGTTTCATTTTCGTTAAATAAAATGAATCCCACACACTTCACGCAATAATTTTAAACCAAGGAGCTGGTCGTAAGACCCCAGCCCTTGAGCAAGACCAACGGTGGGTTCATCACCACCTTGGCTTAGCTTTGCATCCATTTCCCGATTGTCAACTGTTGTTAGGCGTAAATCCTGATGAAAGCTGATCGAGTGTCGCTGGGGTGATTCCCATGCGCGCGAGGATAAGTCTTCTATGGTAGGTGCCATTAACAGGACAATCCCCCTTCCGTACCACCTACGTACCACGTACCTTCTGCTCTCACGTACCTATAGTCTCCCTCTCGTAAGGGCGGGTATATAGAGAGGTTGGTATATCGGCCTGGTTGGTATATTGAAGGGGCTACCATTTTGGGAGTTATATGAGCCGTCATAATGCATTTAAACGTTCTTCAAAACCTACAAAAACAAAACAAAACATCAAAATGCACTAAACCACTTTAGGGCACACCAATAATCCTTAAAAGAGATAATCACGGTTTGCGCATGTGTGTGTTTATTTCTGCTTAGTGTAGACAAAAAGAAAAATCATCATAAACGAGATAAAAATCTACTTAGATAGTATAGAAGCAACGCAATGGTGTACACCCGTAGCCAAGCCCAATCAAGGGTAGAAGCTCCGAAAGGTACACAAGAAGCATGCACAAGTCGCCTTCGCTTCGACTCCCGAGGACTTGGTCATACCGCCTTATCGGTCTGGCCTACAAAAGAATCCGATTCAAAATCCTCGGTGGGGTATGCCCATTCAAAGCAGCCCCTTTCGGGAAGACGCCCTACATGTAGACCTTGATGTAAATAGAGAATCACCTTCTGAGGTTAGACATGAGTGGCCACAGCACGATGGAGCGCTAGAGAGGCACACTATCCATTTGGAGGGACAACGTGGATATGGCGTCCCTTCTTTACCTCCCATCAGGACGAAAAGACAAAATCCGGAGCGCAGGGCTCCTTACATAGGGCGAGCTAACTCCGCCCGCCCCGTCCAAACCCGTGAAAGAGAGTACGAGGAAAGCCATCGCATTCCTCGAGGACAACAAACAACGTGGGAACCTTGCGTTTCCGCACTTGCTAGGTATCATGATCATACATCAAGGCCAGAGCC
Organism: Wollemia nobilis; assembly: GCA_028583015.1. Taxonomy (NCBI): domain Eukaryota; kingdom Viridiplantae; phylum Streptophyta; class Pinopsida; order Araucariales; family Araucariaceae; genus Wollemia; species Wollemia nobilis. Next base: position 35,516,445 of record JAQPPZ010015824.1, on the reverse strand, counting down.
TCGAGTACATGTCGCCCACCTCGACAGAGGGAAGCGACCCATTGAAACTTTAGATCAGCAAACTCGAGGCAAACACATAGGAGAAACATTCGAACCTCCTGAGCAAAATAGGGTAGACCAAATTGACCCGATAGTTGCTAGACAGGCCACCCATCAAGCCCAAATCATGCGGCTTAAACAAAGTCATCAGGAGATAGAGTATCGACACCGCTTGGATAGAGAGCGCATGCAACGCGAAGCGGATGAGTTACGCTATGAACTACCTGAGAGGGAGCCAACCCCTCGCATCCAAAGGGCCAAACAATATGAGAGGCACAATTCATTGGTGCAGGACAGGTCTCCACGACCTCGTCAAGCTTTGCCTCCGAGATCTTACAGACCCGAGAGGGAGGCCACTCCCCGAAACAATGATGGGTACCTTCAGCGAGGACTCGATCAAGGTCATAGGTCTCGCCCAGAGACTCCTCAAGAACTTTATGAGGAGTACGAACCAAAAATAGAATATGCTGAAACTCCCCATCAAGGCAGGAGGATTGCCATTCGGCCACCCCTCCATAGGCCCCCAGATTACCATAACTTACAACGGGAGCGAACAAGAGAGGAAGAAATAAAATCTTTCGATGCATACCAAGCGCTATTAGAGCGTTTGGAGTCTATGGAGACAAAAGTCTGCTGGGCATCAAAAACCCACATTACGTCAACTCCGCAGTAATCCGGTGCATCCCTCAGTGCCTACACCTCTTTACCCCGAGCACTTCAAGTTGCCTCAATTGGCAATCTTTAAAGGTGAAGAGGACGCACAAGAACACGTTACAAGATTTCTAAGCCAATGCTTCGGCATCCAAGATAATGACGCATTGTTGCTTAGAACATTCATAACCACATTCGCAGGCCCTACCTCGGATTGGTTCACACAACTACCCAAACACAGCATAAGCAACTTAGATCAATTAGTAGATGCGTTTCTTGAACGCTTTGCCTTCAACACAAGGAAGAAGGCATCACTGAGTGATCTGGCGAGCCTCAGGCAATTTGAGGAGGAAACAATGGCAGCATATGGGAATCGATGGAGAGCTTTGCTTTCTAAGTTACCCTACCGTCCCCCTATGTCTGATCTCACATAGATGTTCGCAAAAAGTTGCTTAAAATCAATCTCTGGTCTATTGTTGCTGCGATAATACGACAACTTAGAAGAAGCTTTGGCGCAAGCCAGAGTTATAGAAGAGATTAAAATAGGCGAAGGCGCAATCGCCAAGCCTAAAAAGAAAGAGTGGAATAAAACCACCAAAATCGGGACAACGCAACCACAACATGCTGCGGTTAACCAAGTTGCGATAAATGTTCCCGCGCCTATGCAAGAAATGCAGCCCCAAAAGGCTAATTACCAGGCAGTGCCTCCTGCTTATGAAAGAGATAATAGAAGACAGGAGCAGAATCAGCAGCGTCGCCCTAGGCGACAATTCACCCCTTACACGGAGTCCAGGGACTCCCTATTTGACCGCTTGTCAATGGCAAATTTAGTCACTCTGCCAGAAATTCAAAATATAGACCCTAATGCTCCTAAGCCTAGGGGATACAGAGAGGAATTGTATTGTAGATTCCATAGGCGCAGAGGACACGACTTAAATGGATGCTGGAAGTTCAAAGAACTAATCCAAGATTTGATCGACAATAGAACATTGGCCGTGGACAACCCCATAGCGCCAAACAACCAACAAATGGGGGTATTCAAGGACCCTTTGCCTCGCCCACGAGGCACAGGCAAAACCACTCCGCATTAACAAGGTGCGACAGAATATTCCCATGCAAGGATTTGTGGGAATGATTAGCATAGTGACAAGGAACATAAGGTACCCAAGCAGCTTGCCCCCGAGGTAGCTACGAGGGAAGTTTCGACAACATCGCAGCCTCAACAACGCCCAACGCAGTTGCCTCCGCCTAGACCCGAAATCACGATACGGACCAAACTCACGCAGAGTTTGCGGACCACATCGGCTAGGCTGTCCATTTACGAGCTTATTCAACAGTCAGCACCCCATAGGGAAGCTCTTATGGACATTTTAAAAGCCATCGAATTACAACCTCACGAAGCAAATTCTTTCAACAACTTCGTGGGACATGTGAAACAATGTACGGAGCCGGTCATCACATTCAGAGAAGACGAGGTAAAAACGATATCGAATGACATGGCAGATCCACCCCTGCACGTTATCGCGTGGGTCAACGGGATTCCGTACAAGAGAGTGTTGATAGATACTGGCTCGTCCAGTAACATCATTACCACTACAGCCTTAAAACATTTGAAGTCGCCACCTCTCACATCACAGCCTCCACGTATACACTGCGAGCTTTTAACGATGCAATATGCTCGACAGTCGAGCACAGCTTGTTCTGCCTATCCGGTAGGACAAAATTCAATACCTACACCGTGCCATGTGTTAGAAGGCGAGATGGCTTATAATATACTGCTAGGGCGGCCTTGGATCAAGGACATGAAGTGTGTCCCTTCGATCGCCCACCAGTGCTTAAAGTATGCTTATGAAGGAGAAATACATGTAGTCCCAATGGACTTAGAGCCCTTTAAGTATTGCAATGCGGTACAATTCATGCCTCAATCGACCCTCCCTTCAACACATTTGGATTTCCAGTTAAATCCATCTAAACAGGGTCCAATACCGCAGGCACCACTGGTGACCAACAAGGCAAAATCCCAGCCAGGTGAGACTTCATCACCTGCTCCTTCATCATCAATGCCACCTATCATGGCCCAACAGAAGGACAAGGGAAAACAGATCATGGAAGAGGTTAAACCCTTAGAAGAAAGGTTGCCCACAATCTCAACGGTATCAACGGAGGAAACACCAAGCACAACAGAAACTAAGACTCCTGAACCACCAAACATGGAATGGACTCAGGAAGGACTACCGTTTCCTCCCACCCAATCATCAACAATCACTGTTGAAATGGCCAATACGGGCCTCGGGGGAATATTTAGTGCAAAATGTTGTGGCGACGCAAGCATTGGAGTCAGTACAAGACATGGGAAGACCTCGCCTTCCCATAGGGACAGTTGTTCCTCTAGGCTACCCTCCAAACCAGACGAATTTCATGTATGGGGGCCTTGATCATGGTCTTGAACCATGCCAACAAAAGGAAGCAGACGAAGAGCCTTTTGTTGAAAACATCAACTATCTATCAAACCCAAATTTTGCCCTAAAATATCTCGGCCAATGCAATTGGCATGGATACGGGCTAGGCAGATATGAGCAAGGGATGCGGGTCCTTTGCCAATCAAGATATCAGATGCCATATGACAAGTCAGGAGTAGGGTTCAACCACCCCCTGCCCTTAGACATCTTGGTTGAAAATATGCAAGGCCTAGAAATAGGCAACAAGGGGGGATTGGCACAAGATCCGTATGCCAATCCAAATACATAATACACATTGGGAGACTACCTCCCATGGTCAACAAACACCCCTGGAAACAACAGTAATCCCTCTCCTTTGCTAGAGAGAGGTGAAAGTTCGAAGATTAATCCTCAAAGAGAACATCAACGACTTCCGGACATCTTTCTGAAGCTGTTCCCCTTAGAGGTTCCAGATGAAACAATACAGTGTCAAGGGAATCAGGTCCCTCCACCAAGAGTGGAACAACCACAATGGGACCAGATTAACTTACTGGAACAAGGAGGGTCCTCAACGTCGCAAGCAACAGTTGCTGAAGAGAATGAACATTTTTGGGTCTCCGAAAGTGATTCAGAAGATGAGACTGAGATGGACTATCTCAGACATGCGCGATGACATCACCGCCCTTTAACTCATGAAGATCTAATGGGACAGATGGGCATACTGATTAGGGCATGAATGGTGGGTAGACCCAGCAAGGTGGGACCAAGTATTGGATCCATGGCTCCAAATTCAAGATGAGCATCGTCCACCTCGAGATCCCATCATGACATCAGTGCCGAGAAAAGACCCCGCCATCCTTTTTGCAAATAGGGACGAATTCGCACCTAGGGAAGATCCATTCGTGCCCGTTCCCGTAGAGCCAGATCCAGAGTATAGGGAGCATCTAAAAGAATCGAGTTATCACACCCGCGGTTCTGGAGACCAAATTCATTCCATCCACATGATCTCCATTGATTTGACCGCACCCATCCGCAATCCGGCCGATCCATCACAATCATTGCACCTAGACATAGATGCCATCGATTGGGATCGCGTCAATTCACCTTTATCACCATCAGAGTATCGGCCTTTCGGTGAAATGCTTCATTCCACCCCAAGGACAACTCAGGATATTTTTCAGGCTGAAGAGGGACCCGAGGTTCCAAACGCAGATCTAAACTCAGCTAATGATATCCATTTGATCCCAACTCCACATCAGTTGGAGGACGGATCCCACATGTCAGTCGAGGAAATGACTGACGTAGACATCGGCTTAGACCCAACGAATCCACAGATTATCAAGTTGGGGGTAAGTCTTTCCCTCGAAGAGCAAGCCGAATACATCGCCCTTCTCAAAGCGAAGAAGGAAGTTTTTGCATGGTCATACAAAGACATGCCGGGACTAGACCCGCAGCTAGTCACGCATAATTTAACGCTTGATCCGACAATCAAGCCCGTAAAGCAAAAACTACGAAAGATGCACCCAACAGTGGCCTTGATGGTCAAAGATGAATTACAAAAGCTGTTGGATGCATAGTTTGTCATCTGCATGGATTATCCGCCATGGCTGTCCAACATGGTTCCCGTCAAGAAGCCCGACGGGAGGATTCGCATATGCACCGATTTTTGAGACCTAAACAAAGCGAGTCCTAAGGATGATTTCCCCTTGCCAAGCATCGACGCGCTAGTAGACGCTACAACAGGTCATGAAATGCTCTCCCTAATGGATGGCTTCTCAGGATACAACCAAATTCGTATCAATCCTGAAGACCAACTTAAAACGGCGTTCACAACGCCTTGGGGGACATTTTGTTATAAGGTCATGCCTTTTGGCCTTAAAAATGCTGGCGCTACCTACCAACGTGCCATGACATATATCTTCCACGATTACATGCACAAAACTATGGAAGATTACATGGATGATTTGTTAGCCAAGTCTCTTTTGCGCTCAGATCATCTCGATGACTTAAGCAAGATCCTCGATCGCCTCATAGAGCATAAGGTCAGACTAAATCCCAAGAAGTGCGTATTTGGCGTCACATCTGGAAAACTCTTGGGTTTTATAGTCTCAAAATGAGGCATCGAAGTGGACCCAAAGAAAGTCAAGGCAATCCTTGAAATGGCTCCCCCAACTACCATCAAGCAACTCAGAAGTCTGCAAGGAAAGGTCACGTCGATTAAACGCTTCATAGCGCAATTATCTGACAAATGCCGACCCATGAACAAATTATTGCACAAGGGAGTTACATTTCACTGGGATGACGAGTGCCAGTCAGCCTTTGACGAAATCAAACAATACTTGGCTTCACCGCCGTATTGGCACCACCTAGACTAGGAGTGCCGTTCTACTTATACATCTCAGCTATCGAGGTGGCACTCGGGCGCCATGCTAGCCCAAAAGAATGAACTTCACAAAGAACAGAGCTACTTACTATCTTAGCCGCACCTCGGTCGGGCTACTGAACTTAACTATGCATATGTTGAGAAACTCTGCTTGGCAGTGGTGTTTGCTACCAAAAAGCTATGCCACTACATGTCGAGCAACACTACGTATGTTGTGTCTAAGGAGAATCCATTGCGATACATGATGAGTCGTACTTATCATAGTAGTCGCACGGCGAAATGGATCATGTTGTTGATGAAATTTGACATTGAGTTCATTGGGCAAAAATCTATCAAAGGACAAGTCATAGCCGATCAACTAGCAGAGGCTCCTCTTGAAGACGATCAGCCTCTGGTCATAGAACTACCCGATGATGGGGTCTTCCATGTCTCGTAATCGCCATATTCTGATGAGCCTGAGTCACGAGCCGACATAACCCTATTCTTCGATGGTTCTAAATGCGAGCAAGGTGGTGGCACGGGAATTGTATTCTTCACATCGCAGGTGCTCCAATGCCCCTGTCATTTAAATTAAACTTCCAATGCACCAACAATAATGCAGAATATGAAGCCTTGCTCCTAGGTCTTCGGACAACAATCGCCATGAACATCAAACGATTGAATATCTTTGGTGATTCGCTGTTAATAGTCAATCAAGTCAAAGGGGTATATCAATGCAAATGCCCAGCTTCGAAGGCCTATAAAGCCCTCGTGGACAAATTCCTGGAAAAACTTGAGTGGTACGACATCGAGGCACTCCCTCGATCATCGAATCGTTTTGTGGACACAATGGCCTCCTTGGGGTCACTAATCCCGCAAGACCTTTCCGGTGATATGACAACTATTCAAGTCAAAACCTTATCGCAATCCGCGATAGAGCGCGCAAGCTCAGACTTGACGCCAGGAATCCACATGATCCAGATTGAACCATCCTCGGATAAGTTCTTTCGAATCCGAGATCGTCTGAAACGTGCCAACTGGGGGTCCTTGTTTTCCCCCACTCCCACTAATAGCAACACAACGCTATTCTTACAAGTTCTATCCCATTCAGCATTTGTTAGGGAAGAACTTCGAAAGGGATTGGTTGTTCATACTGTCGAGGTTTTCGATCAACAGGACTGGTATTTACCCATAAGAGACTACCTCAAGTTAGGTAATCTTCCCTTTGGATTGACGCACGCCGCAAAACGAACATTCAAGCAGAAAGCGGCTAAGTATGTCTTGATAGGAGACATTTTGTATCGTCGTAGCTTATGACGGAATTCTTCTTCGTTGTTTGGACCAGCAAGAGTCCACTTGGGCAGTCGCCCAAGCGCACGACGGTACATGTGGTGGTCACTTTAGTGGTATGGCCATCGCAAAGCGCATTCTCCGCATGGGCTATTATTGGCCATCTTTAGAGCGAGATTGTTGCGAATATGTCAAGAAGTGCATGAAATGTCAACATCATGCCAATTTGATGCACGTACCTTCCCAGGCCCTACAGCATATCCAGTCTGCTTGGCCATTTTCGTAGTGGGGCCTCGATCTAATCGAAAAGATCTCCCCTACATCGTCAGGCCGTCACACGTTTATCATAACGGCCACAGAGTATTTTACCAAATGGGTGGAAGCAATTCCGTTAACCTCAACGAAAGGACCCCGCATTGTGGAGTTCATCTTGCATAACATCATATGTCGTTTTGGTATTCCATCCAAAATAATATCGGATAATGGGCCATCATTCAAGAACAAAGACGTGCGTGCTTTGACCACAAAGTACAAAATTCAACACAGCTTTTCAACGCCCTATTATCCGCAAGCAAACGGGCAAGCAGAGGCATCAAACAAAACACTAGTGGCCATCCTTAAAAAGACAATCGCAGATAGTCATAAGGATTGGCACATACAAATCCCACTTGCCCTTTGGGCTTACCGCACTAGCGTTCGGACGCCAACTGGGGCAACTCCGTTTTCGCTCGTGTATGGCTCAGAGGCGTAATGCCTCTCGAGTTGGAAATTCCTTCCCTTCGCATATCAATGCAGGAGTTCATCGATGATGACACTGCGCGGCAGGCCCGGTTAGACCAACTTACGTTGCTTGATGAACGACGCGTGAATGCTCTCGAGCACTTACGTATCTATCAAGAGCGGCTTAAGAAAGCTTACAACATGAAAGTTCACCTAAGGGACTTTCGGGTTGGTGATTTGGTTTTGAAGGAAAACCAACAGAACTCTAATTTGCCGTCCCACCTAAGGGACAAGTTCACGGAAAATTGGTTAGGTCCATATGTCATTGATAGCAAAATAGGACCCCGGACGTACCGGCTAGCTTCTCTTGACGGTATCAAGGAAACAGAACCCTTGAATATCAGTCATTTGCGACCATTTTATATCTAAGAGAGCCATATCCCAAAAATGCTCCAAGGATCCATAAAATCGCTTGGTCAAAAACACAAAAGCTCCAAGGATTATCGCAATCACTTGGTCAAACCAAAAAGCTCCAAGGATTATCGCAATCACTTGGTCAAACCAAAAATCTCCAAGGATTATCGCAATCACTTGGTCAAACCAAAAAGCTCCAAGGATTATCGCAATCACTTGGTCAAACCCAAAAAGCTCCAAGGATTATCGCAATCACTTGGTCACCCAAAAATCTCCAAGGATTATCGCAATCACTTGGTCACACCCAAAAGCTCCAAGGATTATCGCAATCACTTGGTCAAACCCAAAAAGCTCCAAGGATTATCGCAATCACTTGGTCAAACCAAAAAGCTCCAAGGATTATCGCAATCACTTGGTCAAACCCAAAAAGCTCCAAGGATTATCGCAATCACTTGGTCACCCAAAAAGCTCCAAGGATTATCGCAATCACTTGGTCACCCAAAAAGCTCCAAGGATTATCGCAATCACTTGGTCACCCCAAAAAGCTCCAAGGATTATCGCAATCACTTGGTCACCAAAATGCTCCAAGGATGTCCACAATCACTTGGTCAAAAATCAAAAATAATCAAAAACAACAAAAATTTGCATCTCATATCTAGGCATACTCAAATTCATCAATCGAGAGCTCTTCTCGCACCTCATATTCATATTCACAAAAATAAATCCATCAAAAATACAAAAACATGTAGCTGCATTAAGCATTGCATCCATACATTGCATATTTGTGGTCGTATAGGTCAAAGGCACCATAGGTTGTAATTGCTCTGATAGACCATCTTATTCCACACTGTTCCATTTTACAAAAACAACAAAAACACCATGCATTGCTTTTACCACACTAGAGTCAGTGGTCTTCTAATGTATCAAGAGTTTTCATGATTCAGTCATCATTTTGCTCTTTAGCCATGTAATGTATCAAGTCAAACAGATTTTACGAAGGTAGAGTTACACTTGAAATACACCTTGTTACGTAACATCCCAACACAAATTAAAACACATAAAACAATTCCTAAGTTGTGTGAACGAAAGATGAAACCCGCACAGTAATCCAGGTCACCAAAAGCGAAACGGTTATCTTGCTCATCCCCCTATGCGAATGACCCCAAGAATGCTGAGAGTTGGCAAAAGGACAAGCATCCTCCCTACCCAATTCCCTAAGAATCCCTAGTTCTCAATAGTTGCAAAACATCAAAAATTTGCAAAACGTCAAAAATCAAATATTTGACATCATACAGTGCACACATCAAACGGCACAAATGATAGTGATTTTCATCACTCCATCTCCCCAATCCCTTGCTCAAAAGAAAAACAAATCAAAATAAACAGTGATCTTATCACTACAAACGAGCAAGTATCCCAATACAATTGAAGAAAAGAAGGGAGTGGAACTTGAATCCCTGGAACTCTCAGCATTCTAAAAGGTCATAAGGCAAGCCTCAGTATCGAAAGTACAGTCGTGGCTAGTGAGTTAAAATGTCTGAGTCTCGAAAAACCTTAGCTACATTTCTAAACAAACTGAGCTACTTTTCATCTTTGCAATACCATCTGAAAATACAAAAAGAGAAAACCACATATATACATACCAAGTCATTTACCATAGCAATCGTCCAAAAACAAAATAAACAGAATCCTAACAGTCTATGATGCCATAGCCAAACATCACAAATTTCATTCATCCATTTCACTTTGCATATAAAAAAGAAATAAAAAACATTTGCATTCATCATAACATAAGCATTCATCAAAATAAATAAACATGCATACATCCATAGTCATTAGCCATCATGCATAACAAAAATCACATCATCACATGTAAAAAAAAAAAAAACCACAATAAAATTGGTATATATATATATATATATATATTCATCAAAAAGATGCCCGCAGGCTACAAAACCGGTCCTCAGACCCCGCAATCATATCCAAAAACACAACCTAAGGCGTCGACCACCATGATCACGCAGGATCGGTGTGACGGGAACTACCCCCTATGGTGTGGGTCCTATGGGACCCTACAGGGCGGCTACTGCCAGCCCCCGTATCATGCCTGCTACCGCCTCCCTCTTCTAATCATTGATGACAAGATGATGCTGACTGCTCAGTCGCACTATCCCTCATCCGCCGTGAAGATCCACTGACCGAGGGCTCAGGTAGCCGCCCACCAAGGCGGATGACCTCCCTCTCCAACTCTATCCGATGTCGACACCACTCTGCCTCTCACCGATGATAGTATGACACCGCATCGTCCATCTGTGCCAGAACCCTATCACGCTCTGCTAGCTAAGCCCGCAGGAGATCCCTCTCCCATAGCGTGTCCCCCAGCTCTCGCCTCACATACCCCAACTCTAGATCCCGTATCCGTAGTAGCTCTGTCAGTCACACATTTTCAACGCATATCTCAGACTCCACCTCCTCTGTGTCTGCCTGACGAACAAGACCCTCTAGAACAACAGCTTGCTCTGGCTTCCATTGCTCCTCCATGTCCTGCATGTCCGGTTGATCCGGAGTGCCCAAGTCTACATCCTCATCCCCCACATCCAACATGTCTGCATCATCCAACGGACCTCCCCAATCATCCCCTACTACCTCAGCACCCTCCACTGCCGCCTCCGTGCCTCCCAGTGGCCCCTCTCCTCTCCATCGTCGTAGTACCCACCACGAGTCATACTCAGTGGTAGTCCCGACGTCATCTACGTTCGGGACGTCAATAACCGCATCTGACTCCTCGCCCAATGGTGCGGTGACCGGTGGATCTAAATCCCTCTCATCTCCCCATCGTCGATAGACTACGGGCTCACCAGGAAACCCCTGCCGCACCCCAAACTATCGTGTAACCCGACTGTATGAAAATAACTCATGCTTCGTCCCGTGCCTCCTAGTCAACCACCGCTCCCTGCATACCTGATGGAGCCACTCTCCAGCCTCTGGCCAGGCTGGACAGTCCCAATAAGGGTGCCAAAACACCTCCCTTGGAGTGAGCTGAGAAAAGGCATCAGTATAGTGCTCTACAACACCTACCCATCGTCGACTCTGCCCCTGCTTTGTAGATCGCCGCCACAAAATTGCATAGCCTATCTCCGTGTCATCCATCACCGCCCAAGTCATCCACGGTAACCCGGTCGGACTCTCCACTGCTATGTGCTGCCAACCCCAAAGACCGCAGCGAGATAATCGCAGATCGACGCCCTTCTGCTGTCGACAGCGGACCCCATACAACTCCCCGTAGAGCTGTGCCAACAATGTTTGTCCCCATCTCAAAATTAGTGGTGCCTCTATCGGGCACTCTACCAACTGCCATACCAAATACAGTAGGTTCCACGGGAACCTCGTGCCTGACGAATCAGGAAGAAGCATGTTAGAAATAAGGCCCATCAAGAATGCGTGCCTCACTCCTAACACCCCCCTCTCCTGCCACCAACCAACCAAAATCCTGCCGACCTGCAAGTCCACCTCAGCTGTCTCCACTGGGTTCGTTACACCCAGCTGCTCCCCATGCCCAAAGCATCTCGTAAGTACAGCAGTTCGCTGATCACGTGGCGATGTCCTAATAGGCAGTCCGTCTATCGAAATCCGAAGCAACCGATAGACATCCTCCAAAGTTACAATCATCTCCCCTATCAAAATATGGAACGTGTTGGTCCATGGATCCCAAAGTTTGATCAAGGCCATTAGATAGGCCTGATCTGGGACCATAGGCTCCATTTGAGACACCTGCTTGAGCCCAAGGGCATCAAGCCATTCCCAATCATCATCAGTCAGTGCACCCCGCGCCTCAAGAAAGCGAGCAGGTACACGGTACCGGCTCCTAACCTCGTAAAAGAAAACAATTCAACAAAAAAAAATTAAAAATCATGGAAAAGAACCATACAAAGATAAAAAGAAAATTCAAGTAGTTGTCTTCAATCCAGCTTCAGGATTTAAGTTTTAAAACACATTTTGAAAAAAAGCATCACAAAAACAATTAAATAAAACAAATGCAAATTTAAACAAAAATAAACTCTAGAAGACACTTACGAGGTTTCGCCTCGGCTCCGCCGCTCGAATCCGCTTTGTGCACTCATGATGGCAAAGAGAATTCCAGCAGCGCTTCGCTTCGCAGAATTACCTCCTCCTCCCAGAGCTCCAAAATCGCAAGAAAAAAAAATGACACAAATGAGCCCAAATTCAAGTTTTGGCCCTTAAATAGGCCTTTTGAGCTGGAATTCGTCCTTGACTGGGACGAGCGCTCTGGTTAGCGCTCGTCCCACCCAGGGACGAATTCTCCAGCTAGAATTCGTCCCACCCAGGGATGAATTCAGGCCAGAACTTCAAAAACATCAAAAAATGATCAAAAATGAACTCAAAACAGACAATAAATTTGCCCGATAGGAGTGCTACTGCACCTGACATCAAGCGCATACAAAATAGACATCGGGGTCACAAATTATCACTATCCTACTCCCTAAGAAGGCTACCATAGCCGGACCGCTCCACGGGAAGATGGATTTTCGATAATTTAATCCCCAAATGGTGTCACAAAAAAACAACAAAAACAACAAAAAATGCAACATAAAAACAAAGCAATAAGCATTGCCGGACACAAGTGCTCTCGCACTTAACCTCTTGGCATAGAAAATTGATGTCGGGGTTCAAATTGTCACTTTCCTACTTCCCCAAGAAGGCTACCATAGCCGGACCGCTCCACGGGAAAATGGGTTTTTGATGATTTCACCCCATTATGGCATCACCAAAAGGGTTAACACCCACCAAAAACAAGTCCAAATGTTGGAAAAATTGCACATTCTTAAACGGTAAAACATCTAAAGGCACCCTTGCACAAGTCATCTTGGGTCAAGCGACTTGTCGCTTTTCTCATGAAGGTCATTCCCTCATCGATTCGTCGCTTGAGGGGGTAGTCACACTTAGTCACCAATCAACAATCACACACCCAATTAAGGAAAACGACATGCATTCAAAGATTCATTGACAAAGACAATTACGCTCCTGCTTGGGGCAGTAAATAAGCAACAATCAAATCAATCAAACACTTGGCATTTCGTGAATCATGAACACAAGGTTCCCCTGAGGATAAAAGGTTGCGCCCTTTGCCTAATCATGACTGATCAATGTCCAAGTTCAAGTCACACCTCACCAAAATAGGTTAACACTTGAAATCAAACTCCCTAGCTCGTCAGAAGCAAGGATTCAAGAATGCATGCCCTTTCCATGCTTGGGGCATCAAAAGTTGGTTAGGTTACCAAGAAACCCTAATCATTAGTGCTTTGGTTATCTATTTTTGCTCGGCGTTGTGCTATGCATGACGCATCCCAAAAAGGGGCATCTCGTAGACACCAAAATAGCACCAATCCGATTATGTGATTGCAAACACTGATCGCTTTGACAAAAACAGCCCCCAGGGCAGCCCTCAGAGGTCAAACAGTGGTCCTAACCACTTTCATAGCAATTTTGTAAGGTCAAGAGGCAATTTGGTACATTTATACACTTTGCTCACAGATTCGTCTCACCCAAGGACGAATACTAACTGGGATTCATCTCACCTAGGGACGAATTCTGAAATCGTCTCACCCAGGGACGAATTCCAAGTTTAACGGGCAAAAAGAAGAATGGTGCCAAGTGGCAGCCCAGGACAGCTCGCTTGATGACTCTTGCCTCGCACACGTGTGTGGGTGGATAGATAGGCCGTTAGAGGACTGTCACAAGGGCAATTATGAGAGCCCAAGTCAATGGAGGACTCCCCTCCCTCATGGGAAGACATGACTGCCACATGGAACCTATGACCAACACATGGCATTTGTGCTTCCTTCTCAAAAGAGACCCCATGGGTCTATAAAATGTGGGACTTTTCTCACCCAAATGGACAGATTGAAGGAGATTTCAAGCAACGAAGTGCTATCGAGTTGAACACCCACTTGCATCCCCTTTGATTCACCTTCTCACATCCACCAATCTCTTTTGCAAGGGAGGTTGTTGGGTGGCTTTTGGAAGCTTGAATCTGACCCAAATCCAACATATGGACACCTGAATCAACCAATTTGCCGACCCCCCAATCCTAAGAAGTTTTGGGGCCCATCCCTAGTGGATTGGCTCCAAAATCAAGTGCCAACGGTGGGAGGCCCACTTGGGCACCCCCGCACTTTCTAAGTTTTATTCTGAAGCATTCTAGATTACTTATTCATGTTGCATTTTGTGTTATTCTGTTTGGTGAATTCATAGCTTCAATTTCATAACATTCTGATCAGATTTTATCATGCTTTGTGTCACTTTGTTGTTTCACTAACTTGCAGGTGGCGATATCGAATTCTCGAGGATAGAGGCCAAATTGGGAGAATCCGACCATCTGGGTCGTCCCAAAATGGCCCCAATTACATAACCCCTCTGTTTGCAGGTGTTTTGGAGGTCTCGAGATTCGACATTGGAGCAGTACCAGGTCGGCTTTTCCAACACAGAAGAATTCGTCCCACCCAGGGACGAATAGTAGTCAGAATTCGTCCTGCGCAGGGAAGAATTCTAGTTGAAGGCAGATTGGCCGATTGTTTCAATGGTAGTGGCCCTCTGGTGATGTCTTCTATCCTCTGTCAGGTTTTCAGGTCATTCAGAGTCATTTTGTCTATCGATTTGGCTAATTCTTTACATGCATATTTTGGCGATTTTAGAGAACAAACACTTACTATTTGTAACAGGTGCTACTGACATCTTTTTTGTTTCTTTGTTCGCAGGAGGAGCAGCAGAGGTTAAGGACTCATCAACATCAGCGGCGGTATCATCTTGGCCCGCCCATTTCAAGTGTGGGCACGCGGAAAGAGGAACCTTAAGTCTTGATTGTAGTCAAATTATTTTAACGCTCCTAGCCCCTGAAAAGGGAGGAGGCATCTTTGTAATAGAGATCAAGAGAGTCTAATGAAAGGGCTGTGTTTTCTCCATTTGCTTGTATCTCATTTCAATGCGTCTCTTTCGTTTTATGCATTCTACATTTTTAGGACTTAAGCGTATTTTATTTTGAATGCATCGCAATTAGTGTTTCCTTCGCCCGTAATCTCGTGCTTTCACTGAAATTATAAAACTCTTATATAACAACTTTAAATAATTTATATAATTTCAAAATGGCTTCAAAATGAGATCAAAATTATTTCGAATGAAATATTCAAACCCATTCTTCACACCCAAGTTTTTATTTTTGGCATTTTTTTTTTTAATTTTTACTTTAATCGTCGAAGTTTTAAAATAATCTACAAAAGAGAAGGGTTAGAAAAATAAAAACAAAATCTTGAAATGTATTAGAATGCTGAAAATATAAACATGAAAAGCCTTAAAATCTGATTTGCCTTCAAAATGTGAAAATGTAATATTCGAAATTATAAAACTCTCATATAACAACTTTAAATAATTTTTATAAATTTGAAATGGCTTCGGAATGGGATTGAAATTGTTTCGAATGAAAGATTGAAGCTCATTCTTCACACCAATGAATTTATTTTTGGCATTTTAATATTTTTAAATTATCGAAGTTTTAAAATAATCTGCAAAAGAGAAGGGTTAGAAAAATAAAAATAAAATCTGGAAATGAACTAGAATGCTGAAAATAAAAATGCAAAGCCTTAAATCTAGTTTACCTTCGAAGTGCAAAATTAGGTATAATTCAAAATTATAAAACTTTTATATAACAACTTTAAATAATTTTTATAAATTTAAAATGGATTCGGAATAGGATTGAAATTGTTTCAAATAAGATATTGAAGCTCATTCTTCACACCCATGTATTTATTTTTGGTATTTTTATTTTTTTTAATCATTGAAGTTTTAAAATAATCTGCAAAAGAGAAGGGTTAGAAAAATAAAAATAAAATCTAGTAATATCCCATAATGCTAAAAATATAAATATGTAAAACCTTAAAATTTGATTTACCTTTGAAATACGAAATTATAAGGTATGTAATAAAGATCCCAGCTTGAACATGTTTGATATCCTAGCAAATCTAGAAGTTGAAAAAGAAAATAGTAAGGATGATACCATTAGTGTCAAGTTTCCTAAAACCCTAGACTCCCCATCCAAATTGGGACCATCCACAACTATGACAAAAAGCCCCAAAAGCTATGCTCAAAATGAAGAAAAATTGCCAGGTCATTTCAGTTTAAATATGGAAAAAATAGAGTCAAGAGTCGAAGTTGTGGAAACAAGAGCCAGGAATGTAGCTCCTAATCCGATAGTGGAGCAAATTATCCCTTATCATATGAGCCCAACGGTAAAAGGTTCCTTGAAGGAAAGCCCCCTATTTAGGAACCAGATAGGAGAGGTGAACCAAAACAAGGTTGAGGATGAAGAGGGAATTGAAAACCCCCAAAATGAGGAAGAAGGTTCAAGCCCTAGACTATCACAGTATATGCCCCCTCATTTCAGTCCAAAATAGACTAGAAGCACTACCAAGCTTTCGATAAATTATGGAAGTGAAAGAAAGAAAAGAAGAATATCTACAACAAAGCACTATAGAATGAGAATCAATGAAGAAATTGCAAACAAAAAGCAAAGAACATTGGTACAACAAGCTATTCTTGGCCAGGATAATAGCAAAATTCACAAACCCCCTTTGGATCAGGGAAGGGGGTGGAGAAAAAATATCAAACAGTCTAAATGAAGGTTCTCTCATGGAATGTGAGAGGCCTAAATGACCCACCAAAATAAAGGATGGTGAAGTCTATAAGGAAGGATTGGAATCCTACTATCATTTTTCTTCAAGAAACCAAAATAGATGTGGCACAATCAACACTTATAGCTAGAAGGATTTGGAAGCAAGGGGAAGTGGCCTTTCAACAGGTGAGAGGAGCATCTAGGGGCCTCATGATCTTATGGGATCCTATTAAAATAGAAGGAAGTATTATTCAGGCAAATGAAAGAGTCTTAAGCGTATTATTTCATGATTTTGATACTAATAAGAATTGGATTATGTCAAATGTTTATGCCCCCACCTCTATCCAAGGGCGGTTTGAACTGTGGGAGTTTTTGGGGCATTTGAGCCAAGATTTTAAAGACATTCCTTGGGTGATTGGGGGAGATTTCAATACCCCCCTTTACCCATATGATAAGAAGGGAGGATCTGGGTTACCCTTAAGGAGCATGGAGGACTTCAATGAATTCATTAACACAAATGAATTGATGGATGTAAGACTAAAAGGAGCCAAATTTACATGGAGTAACAAGAGGATAGGAAGTCACCTGATTCAAGAAAGGTTGGACAAGTTTTTTTTTATCCAAGGAAGCTACAACAATGTTTGGTGATTCAACGTTACAAGCCCTTCCTAAATGCGCTTCAGACCATAATCTTATTCTATGGGAGGCATTTTAGGCTAACTCCTTTAAAAAGCCATTCAAATTTTTGTCAATGTGGGTTAAATATCTGGACTTCAAGAAACGAATAGAGGAATGGTGGCAGCAGCCTATCGAGGGAAGTGCTTCCTTCAAACTATCTCAAAAACTTAATATGGTGAAAAACAACCTTAGAATATGGAATAAAGAAGTCTTTGGAAATATTTTTGAGAATAAGAGAGCAATGGGGGAAAAACTGAGAAAAATAGAAAGCAAAATCCAAAATGGAACCTATGATGAGGCGACAAGGACTGAAGAGAAGGAAACCCTTTGTGAGTTTTATAATATTTTAGCTTGTGAAGAGATGTATTGGAGGCAGAAATCAAGGGCATTATGGCTAAAGGAAGGGGACTCTAATTCAAAAAATTTCCATGTTACCACATTAAGCAATAGAAGCAACAATAATATTAGAAATTTAACTAAGGTGGATGGATTCTCAACTCAAACATTCAAGAGATAAGGGACGAGGCTATTAATTTTTTGAGTTCATTATTGGGTGAAGAACGGGCCTGTAATGCCCAAGCAAAGGACTCTCTCATTCAATTCATTCCACAACTCATTGATGAAACGATTAACGAGTCTCTTACAATAGTTTTTTTAGATGAAGAGATCAAAGAGGCTGTGTTTAACATGGATCCTGACAAAGCTCCTGGGCCAGATGGGTTTTCATCGCAGTTTTTCCAAGTTTGTTGGGATATTGTTGGAGCAAATGTTATTGTTGCAATCAAGGAGTTCCAAAGTTCAAATCATATTCCAAGGGGTTTCAATTCAACTTTCATTGCTTTGATCCCTAAAGGCCCCAAACCCAAGACTATGGCTAACTTTAGGCTGGTTAGCCTGTGTAATATATCCTATAAAATTTTGTCCAAAGTTTTGGCCAACCATTTGAAGAAAGTTCTATCGGTTATCATTGATCCAAGTCAAGGAAGTTCTGTATAAGGAATATCAATCTTAGATGGATTTATTACTGTTCATGAGGCTCTTCATACAATCGCTTAGACAAAAAAAGTAGTCATGGCTTTAAAGTTAGACATGAACAAAGCTTATGACTGGATAAATTGGGAATTCCTAGAGGCAACTTTATTAGAATTTGGCTTCAACATGAAATGGGTCAAGTTAATAAGAGAGTGTATTTCTAAGACTTATTTTTTAGTTTTAATTAATGGGTCTACTGCAGGTTTTTTTCAAAGCAAATGTGGTCTAAGACAAGGAGATCTCATAAGTCCTATGATGTTCATCATTGTAACTGAGGCCTTAGGAAGAACCATTAAGGCAGAAGCGGTAGCTGGAATCATATCAGGTATCAAGGCCACATTGCTAACTACCCCGGTGACACATCATCAATTTGTTGATGATGCATTGCTACTGACTTTGGCTTCTGTGGTTGAGGCAATGAGGATTAAAAATATTTTCATAATGTATGAAGAAGCAACTGGACATAAATTGAATTTTTATAAGAGCAAACTTTATTTCATCAATACCCCCATTCCTAGGCAAAACAAAATAACAAGGATCATGGAAAGTCATATTGCATCCCTTACCACCTCCTGTTTAGGTCTTCCCCTATTTACGGGGAAACCTGAAGGATCAATGTGGAACATAGTTCTGGAGAGGATCCAAAAAGAGCTAGCAAGTTGGAAAGGACATCTGTTATCTCAAGCAGGCAAAGCAGTTTTAACTATGGCTTCACTTCAAAGTATACCCATTTACTTCCTATTAGTCTGCAGAGCTCCTAGCAAGGTGTATCACAAAATAGAGCAGCTTCAAAAAAAATTTCTCTGGTCAGGGACTGAGGATAAGAAAAGGATACATTTAGTAGGTTGGAACAAGGTTTGCAAACCTAAAGCTGATGGGGGGTTAGGATTGAGGAGAGTTGCTCATCTCAATATAGCTCTGTTAGCCAAACAAGCGTGGCAGTTATTGACTAAGGTCGATAATGAATGAACTGCCATAGTAAGGAGGAAATACCTCCAAGGTGTGAACTTTCTTAATGAAAACTTAGCAAGCAGGGGGTATACTTTTTGGAAGGCAATCCTCAAAAGTAGGGATCTTGTCAAGAGAAAGGTCTTAGATGGATCCTAGGAAATGGGTAAACAATAGACTTTTGGAAGGATCGATGGGTGAGAGTTGAGTTATCCCAGATTCCTAGTTTGGCTAGGATTCAAGAGCATATGGAGTAGCATACTGAGAAGAAGGTTACAAATTATGTGGCAAGATATAAATATCAACAGGTGGAAACACATCAGAGTACAGGGTTTTGAAGCGGAGTCTGAAGAGCTTTATAACATTTTAACTCAGCAAATTATTCCCTCTAGAGAGGATGGAGATCACATTGTTTGGGTTGAGACTGAAAGTGGTGACTTCACAGTTAAGTCTACCTATAATTTGCTTCTCAATGTGGAAGGTCAATAATTTCAACCGAGTTTGGTTTGGATCAAAGGCTTAATTCCTAAAATATCCTTTTTTTCATGGCTGGTGATTCAAGGAAAAATCCTCACTATGGACAATATGTTATCCAAAGGTATGGTTATTGCTAACCGTTGCTACATGTGTAGGGAAGGATGGGAGACAACCTAACACTTGTTTCTAGAGTGTCCAATAGTGGAGTCCATCCTGGATGAACTTTTCCAAGCCTTTAGGATCTCGTGGGTTAAGCCTGCTCTTATATCTGAAGTGTTCCATCATGGCCTCAACCCTTTGTTAGCCTAAAACTTAAGTACCTATGGAAAATCTATTGGCATCATTTTATCTGGCAGATTTGGCTAGAAAGGAACCATAGAGCCTTTAAGGATACCATTCACAACCCAAAAACCATCCTCAATGGGATTATTATCTTTGCGAAAGAAAACCTTAGCACCTTAGTGGATGAGAACCACTCAATTCTTCCCCAAGAAAAACAATTAGCTCGGGCCTTAGGTATTGAGGAAAAACCTTCCATTCCTTTGCCCAATCCCAAAAATGGGATTTCTTGGGAGCCACCCCCCCAGGGTTGGTTTAAACTAAATTTTTATGGTGTAGCCAAGGAGAACCCGGGAAGAGCTGGAGCTGGAGGAATAATCAAGGATCATCAAGGAAATCTGGTCAAGGCCTTCGCTAAACCATTGGGATTCAGAACTAATAATGAAGCGAGAGCTAGAGCCCTTTGGAGAGGGTTGCAAGTAGCCCAAGCAACTCAAGGTAACTTGACGATTGAAGATGATTCTATGAACATCATCAACCTGTTAACCAATGGCAAAAAACCTCCATGGAGAATCGAGGGAGTCATCCATGAAGTGAGGATCCTTTTTGTGACAAGAAAAAATAGGAGGGCTCATCACGTGTACCGTGAGGCCAACAGGTCAGCTGAAAAATTAGCCAACATAGGTGTTGATGTTGGTAGTTTGGTGACATGGACACAAGGTGTGCCACGTGAAGTGGAAAACATTATTAGTCATGAAAAGAAACCTACCCATTAAGGAGAAATATGAATGGGTGTTCTTTTCCCATGGAGCTAGTAATAACTATGGGGTTTCCCTCTAAATCATACCAAATTGGAAATGAAGGTAACAGGGTGTAAGCCTTGGAATATTCCGACAAAGAATAGGAAATGGACAAGCAACAGGTTTCACAAGTGCAAAGTTCCAAACTTCAATTCTTATCAATGTAAGTAATGTTTACAGTTATGTTTAGGTATGGGTGTGCTTTGTTAGTAAGGTGTTGTAGGGGATTCAACACAATTTTTGGTAAGAAAGTTTCAAGGATGACTAGGATCTACAATCTCAGCAGAAGGCTGGATATTGTAATAAGTTTTGGGTTAACCTGCAAAACTTGGTAATTAATGAAGACTTTTATTTACCAAAAAAAAAATTATGTAAAATTCGAAATTATAAAACTCTCATATAACAAATTTAAATATTTTTTATAAATTTAAAATAGCTTTGGAATGGGATCGAAATTGTTTCAAATGAAATATTGAAGCTCATTCTTCACATCCATGTATTTATTTTTGGCATTTTAATTTTTTATTTTATTTTAATCGTCAAAGTTTTAAAATAATCTACAAAAGAGAAGAGTTAGAAAAATAAAAATAAAATCTAAAAATTGACTAGAATGCTAAAAATATAAACATGCAAAGCCTTGAAATTTGATTTACCTTCAAAATGTGAAATTATGTAAAATCCAAAATTATAAAACTCTCATATAACAACTTTAAATAATTTTTATAATTTCAAAATAGCTTTGAAATGAGATTGAAATTGTTTCAAATGAAATATTGATGCTCATTCTTCACACCCATGTATTTATTTTTGACATTTTAATTTTTTTATTATTTTTATTTTAATCCATGAAGTTTTAAAATAATATGCAAAAGAGAAGGGTTAGAAAAATAAAAATAAAATCTGAAAATGGACGAGAATGCTGAAAATATAAATATGCAAAGCCTTAAAATTTGATTTACCTTCGAAATACAAAATTATGTAAAATTTGAAATTATAAAACTCTCATATAACAACTTTAAATATTTTTTATAAATTCAAAATGGCTTCAGAATGGGATCAAAATTGTTTTGAATGAAATATTGAAACTCATTCTTCACACCCATGTATTTATTTTTGACATTTTATTTTTATTTTTATTTTAATCGTTGAAGTTTTAAAATAATCTGCAAAAGAAAAGGGTTAGAAAAATAAAAATAAAATCTAAAAATGGACCAGAATGCTGAAAATATAAACATGCAAAGCCTTGAAATCTGATTTTCTTTCAAAATATAAAATTATGTAAAATTCAAAATTATAAAACTCTCATATAACAACAATTTTAAATATTTTTTATAATTTCAAAATGGCTTTGGAATAGAATCAAAATTGTTTTGAATGAAATATTGAAGCTCATTCTTCACACCCAAGTATTTATTTTTTTTTTTTTTTTTTTAATCGTCGAAGTTTTAAAATAATCTGCAAAAGAGAAAGGTTAGAAAAATAAAAATAAAATCTGGAAATGGATCAGAATGTTAAAAATATAAACATGCAAAACCTTGAAATCTAATTTACCTTCGAAATGTGAAATTATGTAAAATATGAAATTATAAAACTCTCATATAACAACTTTAAATAGTTTTTATAAATTCAAAATGGCTTCAGAATGGGATCGAAATTGTTTTGAATGAAAGATTGAAGCTCATTCTTCACACCCATGTATTTATTTTTGGTATTTTAATTTTTTTTAATCGTCGAAGTTTTAAAATAATCTGCAAAAGAGAAGGGTTAGAAAAATAAAAATAAAATCTAAAAATGGACCAAAATGCTAAAAATATAAACATGCAAAGCCTTGAAATCTGATTTACCTTCGAAATATGAAATTATGTAAAATCTGAAATTATAAAACTCTCATATAACAACTTTAAATAATTTTTAAAATTTCGAAATGGCTTCAGAATGGGATCAAAATTGTTTTGAGTGAAATATTCAAGCTCATTTTTCACACCCATGTATTTATTTTTGGCATTTTATTTTATTTTTTATATTTTTTTAATCGTCAAAATTTTAAAATAATATGCAAAAGAGAAGGGTTAGAAAAATAAAAATAAAATATAGAAATGGACTAGAATGCTGAAAATATAAACATGCAAAGCCTTGAAATCTGATTTACCTTCAAAATATAAAATTATGTAAAATCCAAAATTATAAAACTCTCATATAACAACTTTAAATAATTTTTATAAATTCAAAATGGCTTTGGAATGGGATCGAAATTGTTTTGAATGAAAGATTGAAGCTCATTCTTCACACCCAAGTATTTATTTTTGGCATTTTAATTTTTTTTATTATTTTAATTTTAATCGTCGAAGTTTTAAAATAATCTGCAAAAGAAAAGGGTTAGAAAAATAAAAATAAAATCTGAAAACGAAACAAAATGCTGAAAATATAAACATGCAAAGCCTTGAAATCTAATTTACCTTTGAAATGCGAAGTTATGTAAAATCCAAAATTATAAAACTCTCATATAAAAACAACTTTAAATAATTTTTATAATTTTGAAATAGCTTCGGAATGGGATTGAAATTATTTCGAATGAAAGATTGAAGGTCATTCTTCACACCCATCCATTTATTTTTGGCATTTTAATTTTTTTTTAATTTTAATCGCCAAAGTTTTAAAATAATCTTTAGAAAAGAAGGGTTAGAAAAAATAAAATAAAATCAGAAAATAGACCAGAATGTGGAAAATATAAACATGCAAAGCCTTGAAATCTGATTTACCTTCGAAATGCAAAATTATGTAAAATCCAAAATTATAAAACTCTCATATAACAGCAACTTTAAATATTTTTTATAAATTTGAAATGGCTTCGAAATGAGATCAAAATTATTTTGAATGAAATATTGAAGCTCATTCTTCACACCCATGTATTTCATTTTGGCATTTATTTATTTTTTTTAATTTTTATTTTAATCACCGAAGTTTTAAAATAATCTACAAAAGAGAAGGTTTAGAAAAATAAAAATAAAATTTGGAAATAGATTAGAATGTTGAAAATATAAACATGCAAAGCCTTGAAATCTTATTTGCTTTCGAAATGTGAAATTATGTAAAATCTAAAATTATAAATTTTTTTTTTTTTTTTTTTTGTGGAAAACATCCCAAAAGGGATGCCACTTTCGGGTAAGACCCAAGGAGGCAGGGGTATCCATTCCGCCAAAAATGCCCAGGACTCGGACCTGGCCTACCACCTTTGACATACTCAAGGAGCAAACAAACACACAAAACCAAATTAAAAAAAGTAAATAACAACAAAAATAATAAAATAAAATAAAAAACATGCTCCTTGAGTGTGTCAAAACCAAAAGCACAACCAAACACGCACAATAAGATAAAAGAAACCACAACACAAACCACATAGAAAAACACAAGAACCACATAACAAAACACAAACAAGACAAAAACAACAGAACACTACAAAGACATAACCCAAAAAAAACATGAAAAATAAACACAACCAAAACCTAAAAAATAAAATAAAAAAATAAAAATAAAAAACAACCAACAACAGACAATAAACAAAAACAAAAAACATAGAAAACACTCACACATAAAAAAATGAAATAACACAAACAAAGAGAAACCCAAGAACAAGAACGAAAAAAACACAAGAACAATAACAAAAAACATAAAAAAACAAAACAACAAAAACACAAGAACAACAAAAAACAACACAAAGAACACAAAAACAAAACAAAACAAAAGAACCCACCCACCTTAAAAAACTAAACAAAAAAACAAAGAAGACAAAAGAAAAAAATAAAAAAACAAAACAATGACCTATCTAGACCAGAAGACTATTAATGCAAGAATCAACAGAGGAAACAAAATAAAGAATAGAATGAGCTAGGGAACTAAAAAAACTGAATGAACCAAAGAGAAACAAAAAAAAAACAAGAAGAAACTAGGTACCTTCGAACTCGGAGCCATCCAAAGAAATGATAGAAAGAAGAGCTTCCCTAATTTGAGAAGCCCACCATATAGGAGGGTGGCCATAACAAGTAAGATCACCTTTGTCCAAAGCCCAATTAGCTAAAGCATCAACACTCTTGTTTTGATCTCTGACCACATGATTGTAATCAACTTTCAAAAATCCCATCCGGATTAACCGAATCTTCTCAATAATTCTTTTTATTCTCCAATCCACCTTATGATTCTTAGAAGGAGTCTTCAAGAGATTAATCATAAGTTGAGAGTCGACTCAACTAACACCTTTTCCTATCCAACCTTAGTAGCCTCCCGAAGGCCTCTAAGGATACCATACCCCTCAACAAGGTTATTGGAAAGAATACCCAAATTCTCAAGAAAAGTAAAAACCAGGGAGCCATCTGAAAGTCTACCAATTCCTCCCACACTGGCTTTTCCAGGGTTCCCTCTAGAGGCTCCATCAGTATTGACTTTTCCAAAATCCTTAGGAGGAGGTTGCCAATTTCTAGTCCTATCCATCTTACTAATACTCACATTCCCTTTAAGTTGGTTGCCCTTAGAAGGTTTAATCTTCAATCTTTGCATCACTTGATCCCATATTTGGTGGGAGTTTTGGGGGTGATTAAGGAGTTGATGGACCGATTCAACTAAGTTGGCTATGGTCTTTTGCCAAATATAGTGAATATCCTTCCTATCTTGATTAAAAATTTGGTTGTTCCTTTCATTCCAAATATTCCAAAGAAGAATGGTAGAACCCATCCAAACTAACCGCCTAATAAAATGATCAACACCCTCTTGATTAGGCCAATCCCTCCAAAGTCGTTCAAAAGTGAAAAAATTGGACCCCTGTAAGCCAAGTAAAGTTGCCATTCTCCTCCATAGCTCAGAGGCTAAAGTACACTCAATAAAAATATGGTTGATATTTTCTACATTCTCTTCACACATTTCACATCTAAAAGGGCCATGAAAACCACGCTTCATAAGTTGCTCACCAATAAGCACCCTACGATGCAATAAAAGCCAATTAAAGAACCTCACCTTAGGCCAGAGCTTTTGAGCCCACAATTGAGAAAATATGTCAAAAGAATGGTTGGGATTATTATGGCATAAGGTCAAATAACCTTGAGCAACCGAATACTCACCCTTAGTAGTGTTGTTCCATCCAAAACAATCTTTTTCATGGGACCAAGAGAGGGATCTCATATGAAGGATGCCTTGGATATCTTGTCTTTGCCTTTCTGGGATTTGAATAGGCCAGTCCTCAATAGGGATCCAATATCTACCAACCTTTGAATTACCAGTATGGTACCGATAGTAATTAGCCACCTTTATCCAATTAGCTCGGTGAAGCTCCTCCATCCAAGGCCTCCAATCGAGAAACCGAGTTATCAAAGGCTTGTGACCATCCCAAGAATCTGTCCAAAAATTTGCATGTTGACCATTATGAATGATCCAAAATAATTTTTTCTTTATCAAATCCTCACCAGTCTTAAGAACTGCTAAAATGGGAGAACCTTTGGTAGGAAGTTGATAGCGAACAAGGTCTTCAGGACTTTTGTTCTCAGCATATTTAGCACGAAGATTATTGGCCCAAAGAGCATTGGGGTTATGCAACATCCTCCAATATAATTTAGTAGCTAAAGCTTTGTTGTTATTAATTGAAGACCGGAATCCTAACCCCCCTTCACTCTTAGGAAGACATAAAGTATCCCATTTCACCAAGGCCCATTTTCTTTTCTCCTTAGTACCACTCCAAAGGAAACGATGACTGATTTGATCCAATTCTCGAAGAACAGCCTTTGGGATATTCAAAATGGAAGAAACATAAATAGGAATAGCTTGAAGGACTGATTTTACCAAGGTGATTCTACCCCTAGAAGAAAGCCACTTGTTGGTCCACTTTCCAATTTTCTTCTTGACTTTGTCCAACAACCAATTCCAATCTTTATTTTTCTGCCTTTGAATATTTATGGGAATACCTAAATAAGTGATTGGAAGAGAGGTCTTCTTATATCTTAATTTATCCAAGACCATGGATTCCTGTCTAGCAGAGCAATGAAAGAAAATAACTTTAGATTTGTCTTCATTGATCAACTGCCCAATAGCCTTAGAAAAACAGCTAATGATTTGCTTAATATTAGAAGCTTCCTTAATCGTAGCTTTACCTAAAAGGGTAGAGTCATCCACAAATTGAAGATGAGAGATAGGTCTAGCTCCATGAGCAATGGTAACTCCCTCAAGGGTTTTGTTTTCCCTCTTTTTGGTTATAGTCCTACCCAAGCATTCAACAAGAATGATGAATAAATAAGGGGATAGCGGGTCACCTTGCCTAATACCTCTGGAAGCTGGGAAAGACCGAGAAGGCCTGCCATTGATAAGAACTAAGTAGGAAACTCGAAGAGATACATCCCATAATCCAATCCATCCAATCCTTAGAGAAACCAAATTGCCTCAAAACTTTGATAAGGAAGTGCCAATCCACTCTGTCATAAGCTTTGGATAAGTCTAACCGGATGAACATAGAAGGAGAATTTTGCATATCCATGGAATGGATGGCTTCCTAAGCAAGAACTATCTCATCTACTATTTGACGTCCTTCCACATATCCCCCTTGCTCTGGGGAAATAATCTTATGCAAAAGAGGCTTCAACCTTTCTGCCATGATTTTAGTAATAATTTTGAGAAGAACATTACATAAAGCAATAGGTCTAAAAGCTGAGATATGATCAACCTCTTGAGCTTTTGGAACAAGAGTAATATAAGTTTTATTGATAACCTTCAAAATTTCTTTGGATTTCCTGGCTTCTTCCACCACCTCTAATAAATCAACATGAAGGATATCCCGTAACTCTTGGTAGAACTCAATAGGAAAACCATCAGACCTCGGGGTTTTCCCTTTTTGCATTTTAAAAACTACTTGTTGAAGCTCATTGATAGTAATAGGAGCAGTCAAAATAGAGTTCTCCTCATAAGTGATAAGAGAAGGGATTGCTTGAAGAACATTTTGTTGTGAAGCTGAGTCAAGAGGAGTAGCAGGAAAAATATTGGAAAAGTAATCAACAACAATAGAGTTCATGCCATCCCAAGTATAAACAACATCTCCAGTAATCTGATTTTAAGGAAGAAATAAAGTTGTGAGATCTTCGAGCTAGAAGAGATTTGTGGAAGAAATTTGTGTTTCGATCTCCTTCTTTGAGCCATTGAATTCTAGATTTTTGCTTCCATAAGATTTCTTCTCTTTTTTCCCATTCCTCTAACCGAGTTGTGAGTTTAATTTCATCTCGCACTTCTCTTCTCTCGTGAGGCCATCTAAACGGATTTTCTTATTCAAATTTTCAAGATGAGCAATAACTTCATGTTTTTTTTTATGAACATCCCCAAACTCTTTCCAGCTCCAAGTCTTGATTTTGGATTTAATGTATTGCAGTCTTTTGGCAAAACAGAACATCTTAGTCCCATGCCTAGGTTTACCTTCCTTCCACCATTGTTGCACACGAGGTCTGAAGGAAATGTCTCTAAGCCACATTAATTGAAAATGAAAAGGAGAGAAACTCACATTGGTTTTCCACATTTCCACCATGACTCGCCAATGATCCGAACCAACATTATTAAGAGTCTTCACTTTAGGAATGTGACCATGGATTAAGAAATTTTTAGAGAGCAAAAACCTATCCAATCTCTCCATTATACAAGCTAAGCCTTGCCTTCTGTTAGACCAAGTCATAAGGCCATTATCTCGTTGGATATCCACAAGATGGAGGTTTGCAATATATTCGCTCATGAGGTCAGTACTTTTGTCCAAATTTCTATTTCCCCCCTTTTCTCATCCAGAGAGAGGATGGTATTGAAATCTCCTCCGATCAAGATCCAAGCTTTAGGAAAATGAGAGATAATATGAGTAATATCCTTCCACTGTCTTCTTTTTTCCTCCAAAGAAGTCGGGGCATAAAAAGTAATGCAGAGCATAATCTGGTTGGAATGTCTACTTTGAATAGCTATAGCCAACAAACCCCAACTCGCCAACCATATGGTGAATAACTACCTCTTTTGGGTCCCAAAGACAAGCAATGCCACCCGAAGTCCCTTGGGAACCGAGGGAAACCACTTTTCCAACTGGCCAAATTTTACTGGCAATTAAGTCCATATCCTCCATTGACATCTTTGTTTCTTGAAGGAAAACAAGATGTGGATGATTTATCTGAATCATTCTTCTAATTTCATTTTGTTTTGAAAGACTCCCTTTGAGTCCTCTAATATTCCAAGTGATGATCTTCATTAATACCAGGGCTAAAAATTTTGGGAAGGGCATTAATCTTACCTTCCTCTACAAGCTTTTCACCTTCTTTTACCATATGATATTGATTGGTCTTGCGACCTACTTTTTGATTAGAATCCATCTTCAATTTTTTTTTCCTCGTTTCTTGACTTATTCCAATTGAATCTGAGATGGCTTCTAACCTTGAAGAATGCTCATACATAGCCAAAATTTTACTAGATGGTTCAATGGAGTCTATATTGGGACCTGCATTATTTGAAGTTTTGACATTTGAAATATTGTTTTTCTTGTGTAAATTTTCTCCTTTTTTTTCTTGTTGAAAACCTTTGATTTGTTGGTTTGTCTCTCAAGTTCTTTCCTTCATATTTAAATTGTGTTTCTAAGATTTCAGTTTCCATTATTTCCTCTTCCTCACTTGGGACATCATTTGTGGAAAGGATTTCAAACATATTAGCAAATGACTTTGATTGATCCTTCATTACTGGTTTTTTCTGAGTGTTCTTCTTCTTAGGTATTTGGAAACCTACTGAGTTTATATCTTCTTTCTTTTGATCAGGAATTTTATTTGGGCAAGCACTGGCCAAATGACCATATTCATGGCAAATTCTACAATGAAAAGGAATGTTCTCATAGTCCACTACTTGCTCCCAAGTGTCTTCCCCAAATTGTAATGTGATCTTTTTAGGTAGGGGTTTGTCAAAATCCATTAAAACACAAATTCGAGCATAAATAATATGTTCAAAATTTTGAGTACAATCAGCGAGTCATCATAAAAGTTCCTAAAGAGTTTCCAATTGAAGAAAAAAAAGTAGGATTCCAAAATTCAATAGGGAGGCCAAAGAGTCTAACCCACACGGGAGCTATAGAAGGCATCTCTTCTTCGGCTTTAAATTTAGTATGCCAGGGCTTCATGAAAAGCCCCGCCCTTCCAAAAAACCAAGGACCCCCTTGAAAAGTTTTCTCTCTATCTTCATTATTAGCAAATAAAACAAGAAAATAACCATTTGGATAAATAGAGATTTGTAACTCACCTTTAGTTTTCCAGCTTTTTGCAGCCCAGACTTTGAAAGCAGATAGACTCGGACGAAAACCCATGAACCGACAAATTAGTCCTCTTTTTTCCAAATCTTCGATGCCAATCCGAATGTTACCCATATCAAGCTTAACAATAGGAGTTCCATCACTGCTTTAAGACATCCCGACTCCATTTTCCTGGGATCAATCTTAGGCATTCTTAGAGGTTTATGAGAAGCCCTAATATTGATATTAGCATTGGGCTGAGGTCTGTCCACCACGAAGGGCATCCCTAAAATTCATTTTTGGGACCGAGTCTTCAAAATTCTTACCCTTGACAGGGGTTTTCATAGTAGAATTATTTTGTGGGTGCACCTTAGCACCAGATTCACTTGAGATATGAGCCATTTTTTGATCAACTGCTTGAAACTTATTTCGTGGTCTCTTTAATCCTTGCCCTAGACGCCGTGGAAAGGTATGGTTTTCACTTTTCTTTTGTGCAGCAAATTGGAAGCCGTTGTCACTCAAGTTCATAGTATGATCTGTTGAAAGACAAATTTCTAACCCATATTGTATCCCCTGCAACATTTCCTACTAAAATATTGAGCATAAACCACAAAAATATTGGCCGCTAGGGCCCGAAGGCCCTAAAAACCAACCTCTGGAGCCGCTTGCACTCAACCCAGATGAAACCCTCGCATAGCCGCTTGCCAAATATATCGTTCACACATAGGGATGCGCTAGGATCTGTGTTGCTCCAAATGATATGAAAATTGGTGGAGACGTTCTAGGGTTTTTCAGGCATCTACCCTCAAAATTTTAGCTCAATCCGAGTTCGGATGAGTGAGATATGGCCAAAACGAGTTCGATAGTTTGGGCAGTCCTATGAAAAACATCTCTACCATTCAGCTCGACTTTTGTTCCCCTTCAACACTACTAACAATCTCCTTCGAATTGTAATGGCCTTTTTCAAATTATAAAACTCTCATATAACAACAATTTTAAATAATTTTTTATAAATTTGAAATGGCTTTATAATGGGATTGAAATTGTTTCAAATGAAAGATTGAAACTCATTCTTTACACCTATGTATTTATTTTTGACATTTTAATTTTTTTAATCATCAATTTTTTAAAATAATCTACAAAAAAGAGAGGTTAGAAAAATAAAAATAAAATCTAGAAATAAAACAGAATGCTGAAAATATCAACATGCAAAGCCTTAAAATTTGATTTTCTTTCGAAATACAAAATTATGTAAAATCTAAAATTGTAAAACTCTTATATAACAACTTAAAATAATTTTTATAAATTCGAAATGATTTCAAAATGGATTGAAATTTTTTTGAATGAAAGATTGAAGATCATTCTTCACATCCATGTATTTATTTTTTGGCATTTTAATTTTAATTTATATTTTAATCATTGAAGTTTTAAAATAATCTACAAAAGAGAAAAGTTAGAAAAATAAAAATAAAATCTAAAAATGGACCAGAATGATGAAAATATAAACATGCAAAGCCTTGAAATCTAATTTACGTTCAAAATGTGAAATTATGTACAATCTGAAATTATAAAACTCTTATATAACAACAACTTTAAATAAATTTTATAAATTCAAAATCGATTCGAAATGGGATTGAAATTGTTTTGAATATATTTTTGGTAATATATTTATTTTTTATTACTTTTAAATATAGCAACAACTTTAAATAATTTTTATAAATTCCAAATGGATTTAGAATGGAATCGAAATTATTTTGAATAGAATATTGAATCTTATTCTTCATGCCTATGCATTTATTTTTAGCATTTTAATTTTTTTTTTTTCATTTTAATTGTTAAATTAAAATAATTTGCAAAAGAGAAGAGTTAGAAAAATAAAAATAAAATCTGAAAATGAACCATAATGTTGAAAATATAAACATGCAAAGCCTTGAAATCTGACTTGCCTTTGAAATTTGAAATTATGTAAACTTTGAAATTATAAAACTCTTATATAACAAATTTAAATAATTATATAAATTCGAAATAAGATCGAAATCCTTTCGAATGAAATATTGAAGCTCAATATAATAAAACATTGAAGCTCATTCTTCACACATATGTATTTATTTTTGACATTTTTTTTTATTTTTTAAATTTTATTTTAATTATCGAAGTTTTAAAATAATCTAAAAAATAGAAGGGTCACAAAAATAAAAATAAAATCTAAAAATAGAATAAAATGTTGAAAAATATAATATGCAAAGCCTTGAAATCTGATTTACCTTCGAAATATGAAATTATGCAAAATTCAAAATTATAAAACTCTCATATAACAACTTTAAATAATTTTTATAATTTTGAAATGGCTTCGAAATGAGATCAAAATTGTTTTGAATGAAATATTGAAGCTCATTCTTCACACCTATGCATTTATTTTTGGTATTTTATTTATTTATTTTTATTTTAATCGTCGATGTTTTAAAATAATTTACAAAATAGAAGGGTTAGAAAAATAAAAATAAAATCTGAAAATGAACAGAATGTTGAACACCTTGAAATCTAATTTTCTTTCAAATTATAAAAATATATAAAATTCAAAATTATAAAACTCTCATATAACATAAAATTTAAATATTTTTTATAAATTTGAAATGGCTTCGAAATGAGATTGAAATTATTTCGAATGAAATATTGAAACTCATTCTTCACACTCATGTATTTATTTTTATATTTTTATATTTATTTTAATCATCGATGTATTAAAATAATTTGCAAAATAGAATGGTTAGAAAAATAAAAATAAAATCTAAAAATGGATCAGAATGCTGAAAATATAAACATGCAAAGCTTTGAAATTTGATTTTTTTTCAAAATACGAAATTATGTAAAATTCAAAATTATAACTCTCATATAATAACTTTAAATGATTTTTATAATTTCAAAATGGCTTTGAAATGGGATTGAAATTGTTTCGAATGAAATGTCGAAGCTCATTTTCACACCCTAGTATTTATTTTTGATATTTTAATTTTTTTTTCATCGTCGAAGTTTTAAAATAATCTACAAAAAAAAAGGTTAGAAAAATAAAAATAAAATCTAGAAATGAACTACAATGTTGAGAATATAAACACGCAAAGCCTTGAAATCTGATTTACCTTTGAAATGTGAAATTATGTAAAATTCAAAATTATAACTCATAAACAATTTTAAATAATTTTTATAAAATTGAAATGGCTTAAGAATGGGATCAAAATTGTTTTAAATAAAAAATTGAAGTTCATTCTTCACACCCATGTATTTATTTTTGACAATTTAATTTTTTTTAATCGTCGAAATTTTAAAATGATCTGTAAAAGAGAGAGGTTAGAAAAATAAAAATAAAAATAAAATCTGAAAATGGATCAAAATGCTCAAATTATAAAAATGCAAAGCCTTGAAATCTAATTTACCTTTGAAATACAAAATTATGTAAAATCTGAAATTATAACACTCTCATATAACAACTTTAAATAATTTTTATAAACTCAAAATGACTTCGAAATAGGATTGAAATTATTTCGAATGAAATATTGAAGATTGTTCTTCACACCTATATATTTATTTTTGGCATTTTTATTTTAATCACCGAAGTTTTAAAATAATCTACAAAAGAGAAGAGTTAGAAAAATAAAAATAAAATCTAAAAATGGACTAGAATGATGAAAATATAAATATGCAAAGCCTTGAAATATGATTTATCTTCAAAATATGAAATTATGTAAAATTTGAAATTATAAAACTCTCATATAGCAATAACTTTAAATAATTTTTATAAATTCCAAATGGCTTTATAATGTGATCAAAATTGTTTCAAATGAAAGATTGAAGCTTATTCTTCACACCCATGCATTTATTTTTGGTATTTTTCTTTTTTATATTTTAATTTTAATTATTGAAGTTTTAAAATAATATGCAAAAGAAAAGGGTTAGAAAAATAAAAATAAAATCTAAAAATGAACCATAATGCTGAAAATATAAACATGCAAAGCCTTGAAATATAACTTGCCTTCTAAATATGAAATTATGTAAAATTTAAAATTATAAAAATCTTATATAACAACTTTAAATATTTTTTATAAATTTGAAATGGCTTCGAAATAGAATCAAAATTATTTTGAATGAAATATTGAAGCTCATTCTAATAAAATATTGAAGCTCATTCTTCACATCCATATATTTATTTTTGGTATTTTTATATTTTTTATCGTCGAAGTTTTAAAATAATCTTCAAAAAAGAAGGGTTAGAAAAATAAAAATAAAATCTAGAAATTGACCAAAATGTTGAAAATATAAACTTGCAAAGCCATAAAATATTTATTTTAATCACCGAAGTTTTAAAATAATCTACAAAAAATAAGGGTTAGAAAAATAAAAATTAAATATGAAAATGGATCGGGATACTAAAAATATAAATATGCAAAGCCTTAAAATCTTATTTACCTTTGAAATACAAAATTATGTAAAATCTGAAATTATAAAACTCTCATATAACAACTTTAAATATTTTTTATAATTTTGAAATGGCTTCAAAATAGGATCGAAATTGTTTCAAATGAAATATTCAAGCTCATTCTTCACACCCAAGTATTTAATTTTAGCATTTTTTTTAATTTTTATAATTTCAAAATGGCTTTGAAATGGGATTGAAATTGTTTCGAATAAAATATGTTCATTCTTCACACCCAAATATTTATTTTTGGTATTTTAACTTTTTTTATTATTTTTTATTTTAATCATCGAAGTTTTAAAATAATCTGCAAAAGAGAAGGGTTATAAAAATAAAAATAAAATCTGAAAATAGATTAGAATGCTGAAAATATAAACATGCAAAGCCTTGAAATCTGATTTGCCTTCGAAATGAGAAATTAGATAAAATTCAAAATTATAAAACTCTCATATAACAACTTTAAATAATTTTTATAATTTTGAAATGGCTCTAGAATGGGATGAAAATTGTTTCGAATTAAATATTGAAGCTCATTCTTCACACCCATGCATTTTTTTTTTGGCATTTTAATTTTTTTATTATTTTGATCTTCAAAGTTTTAAAATGATCAGAAAAAGAGAAATGTTAGAAAAAAAATTTGAAAATGAACCAAAATGTTGAAAATATAAACATGCAAAACCTTGAAATCTGATTTACCTTCGAAATGCAAATTAATATAAAATCCAAAATTATAAAACTCTCATATAACAGTAACTTTAAATAATTTTTATAAATTCGATATGACTTCGGAATGGGATCGAAATTGTTTTAAATGAAATATTGAAGCTCATTCTTCACACCCATGTATTTATTTTTGAAATTTTATTTTATTTTTAATTTTTATTGTAATCATCGATGTTTTAAAATAATTTGTAAAATAAAAGGGTTAGAAAAATAAAAATAAAATCTAAAAATAAATCAAAATGCTAAAAATATAAACATGCAAAGCCTTGAAATTTGATTTTCTTTCAAAATACAAAATTATGTAAAATTTTAAATTATAAAACTCTAATATAACAAAAACTTTAATTATTTTTTATAAATTCGAAATGGTTTCGAAATGAGATTGAAATTATTTTGAATGAATAATTGAAGCTTATTCTTCACACCAATGTATTTATTTTTTATATTTATTTTTTTTAATTTTTAATTTAATTTAATTTTATTAAATTTTTTAAGCAAAAAATCTCTTGTGAGGCTGCCTTGGTTTGAGAGACCATGATAAGGGGGTTCTACAACGTCAAAGTCATCCAGGATTCGCACTCGACCTTGCCTGCACCAACATTATCAATCGGATTTTGGGTACCCAATTCAATTTTATGGTAGGGTGGAGATTAGAACCTAGGACCTCCCTTAGAGGATTGCCCCCTCCTATTCAACTCATCTACAACACCTAGGTGCCTTGGAATTTGATTTACCTTTGAAATACAAAATTATGTAAAATTTGAAATTATAAAACTCTCATATAACAACTTTAAATAATTTTTATAAATTTAAAATGTCTTCGAAATGAATTGAAATTATTTCGAGTAAAATATTAAAGCTCATTCTTCACACCCATGTATTTATTTTTTGTATTTTAATTTATTTTTTTAATTTTTATTTTAATCGTCCATGTTTTAAAATAATCTACAAAAGAGAAGGGTTAGAAAAATAAAAATATAATGTAAAAGTGGAATAGAATGCTAAAAATATAAATATGCAAAGCCTTGAAATCTGATTTACCTTCGAAATGTGAAATTATGTAAAATAAAACTCTCATATAGCATCAACTTTAAATAATTTTTATAAATTCAAAATGGTTTTGGAATAGGATCGAAATTGTTTCGAACAAAAAATTGAAGCTCATTCTTCACATCTATGTGTTTATATTTGGCATTTTAATTTTTTTTAATCATCGAAGTTTTAAAATAATTTACAAAAGAGAAGAATTAGAAAAATAACAATAAAATCTGAAAATGGACTAGAATGCTGAAAATATAAACATGCAAAGCCTTAAATCTGATTTACCTTCGAAATGTGAAATTATGTAAAATCCAAAATTATAAAACTCTCAAATAACAACTTTAAATAATTTTTATAAATTCCAAATAGCTTCAGAATGGGATCGAAATTATTTCGAATGAAATATTGAAGCTCATTATTCACACCCATGTAGTTCTTTTTGGCATTTTAATTTTTTTAATCGTCGAAGTTTCTACAAAAGAGAAGGGTTAGAAAAATAAAAATAAAATCTAGAAATGGACCAGAATGCTGAAAATATAAACGTGCAAAGCTTAAAATCTGATTTACCTTTGAAATTCGAAATTATATAAAATTTTAAATTATAAAATTCTCATATAATAACTTTAAATAATTTTTATAAATTCAAAATGACTTCGAAATGGGAACGAAATTGTTTCGAATGAAATATAGAAGCTTATTTTTCATACCCATGCATTTATTTTTGGTATTTTATTTTATTTTATTTTAATAGTTGAAGTTTTAAAATAATATGCAAAAGAGAAGGGTTAGAAAAATAAAAATAAAATCTGAAAATGGATCATAATGCTGAAAATATAAACATACAAAGCCTTGAAATCTAAATTGCCTTCGAAATGTAAAATTATATAAAATTCAAAATTATAAAACTCTCATATAGAAACAAATTTAAATAAATTTT
Source organism: Wollemia nobilis (assembly GCA_028583015.1). Taxonomy (NCBI): domain Eukaryota; kingdom Viridiplantae; phylum Streptophyta; class Pinopsida; order Araucariales; family Araucariaceae; genus Wollemia; species Wollemia nobilis. The sequence continues at coordinate 35,479,203 of JAQPPZ010015824.1, read as the reverse complement.
ATAAAATTGAAATGGCTTCGAAATGAGATTGAGATTGTTTCGAATGAAATATTGAAGTTCATTCTTCACAGATTTATTTATTTTTGACATATTAATTTTTTTATTTTATTTTAATTGCTAAAGGTTTATAATAATCTTCAAAATTGAAGGGTTAGAAAAATTAAAATAAAATATGGAAATGGACTAGAATGTTGAAAATATAAACATGCAAGGCCTTAAAATCTAATTTATCTTCGAAATGTGAAATTATGTAAAATCTAAAATTATAAAACTCTTATATAACAACTTTAAATAATTTTTATAATTTCAAAATAGCTTCGGAATGGGATTGAAATTGTTTCGAATTAAGTATACTCATTTTACACATCCAAGTATTTATTTTTGGTAATTTAATTTTTTATTTTTTTTAATCACCAAAGTTTTAAAATAATCTACAAAATAAAATGATTAGAAAAATAAAAATAAAATTTGAAAATGGACCAGAATGCTGAAAATATAAACATGCAAAGCCTTGAAATCTAATTTACCTTCAAAATATAAAATTATGTAAAATCCAAAATTATAAAACTATCATATAACAATTTTAAATAATTTTTATAATTTCAAAATGGCTTCGAAATGGGATTGAAATTGTTTTGAATGAAAGATTTAAGATCATTCTTCACACCTATATATTTATTTTTGGTATTTTAATTTTAATCTGTAAAAGAATCTAAGAATACTTTTAATTTTAATCACTAAAATTTTAAAATAATCTGCAAAAGAATCTAAGAATATTTAATTTTTGGCTATTCCACCTATATTGGTTCATCATGCATCTTTATCTACCATTGAAGAATAATTATAGGAAAGTTCTAACTACTCTACATCTCAATAAGTAGGTACAAGATGCACTCTCAATCTAAGTATTCATCCAAATATATAGTTCTCAAATCCTAATCTCAATCTATCGTATGTATCCCATTCTAATCCCATAAGGATTAGGCTAGGGCTAAGGTAGAACTCTAACCCAATCATCTCTCATCCTTAATCTACCAACCTAGTCAACTCTCTAACTCAGGAATTTTAGGGATAAACTATATGATGCCAAATTTGACATCATATTCCCAAGTGTCCTAGCTTCTATTATGCTTCAATTATCAACAAGTCTCTTTTATCTCTCAACATATACCTCTCATTCTATCATCATTGTCCAACTCTAGTTCTCTTGAATTTTAAGCTATAAATACCTAAATAGTGCAATTGAAACAACAAATAATTGTTATCCAAGGGTCATATTCTAGTCAAAAGTACTCTTATGATGACTTGTGCAACTAACCCTTAAATACCTTTGTAGATATTCATCTCTCTCCTTCCAACTTTGAAACTACTAAATTTAAAATATACAAGGGGAAATAGGATCCCATCAACCACCTTAGGTTGTTTCAAACTGCCTATAGTGATATTTCATATAACAAAATATTGTTATCAAAGATATTCCATAAGAGCCTGTAATGAACCCAAAAATCTAACTAGATAATTTTTTTTATATACAAAAATATACTCGATAGAGATTTACATATCCCTAACCAGTGTATGCCATTCGTAGAAGTTATCTAATATGTAATAAAATATTTTAAGTTATCCATATCATACCTACGATGAGCCAACACATTCCCTTCATTAATATATCAAAAGGATACACCCATCCCTATACCATACATAAGCATGTTTGTGTAGGTATACTAAGCGTATTGCAAATAAGCTATCAGTCTCATCCTACAGATGAGCTAACTTATCCATTTTTTCTTATCAAAAGAGCACACCGATCACTACACCATACATAATATTGTCTATGTAGGTGCACTAAGTGTAACATAAATTGATCTATCAGTCTCATCCCTACGATGAGCTAACTTTCTCCTTTCACCACTCCTAGTGATAACCAAGTTTGTTTAAATCTACTTGATGCTTTGCAAATATATCTAGCTTAGGTTTTAGAAGAAATATTTAAATCAAGGTTATCCAAAAAATTTTCCTAAGGGATACCATACTCCCTTAGGTTTCTTTCTCTGCATCTAACACATAAACATGATCATATTTAGATATCAATTCTAATCATCTAACTACCTCAAATAATTAATATCTTCTAATATTTCTTTTCTTAGAAGAATATGATTAACTCTACCTACTTAAATAGGCATTGGATAACATCTATGATAACATTAAAGAAGGTACTTAAATAAGATATTATTATCTATTTAAAACATTAACAAAATGGTACAGTTTATACAATATCATAGATTCTTTATAAATACAAGTAAGGGATACATATTTTATTTATATATTAAATCATTACATAACCCAAATATGGTAAAAGTACTTCTACACTTTTAAAAGAATAAAGCCTTATAACATTATCCGACTAGGAGATTGCTCAACTAGAGTCTACTCCATAATATGTTTTTCCATAACAAGTTTTCTCTACAACATATATCAAAGGTAAAAATATCATATTTAAGTTTCCTCCTTGGTACTTATTGCTTTTCCATCACTTAATTGATGGTGGTAAGGAATCAATATGGCTCATGGATCTTATGAAGCATGCAATTGCATGCATCTACTAAATGACTTATGGAAATAGGTGCATTTATAATTTGGATGCCAAATTACAACTATACAAACTACTCAATGTAATTTTTCATAAATTATTCACTCAAAACATTAGAGGAAAACCCCATAATTTCCCACATCCATTCTTTATCTCATCATACAAGGAGATTCATTTTTTCCTTTACGAATAAAAGTCATTTGTCATTTATTAAGCTTAGAGTAATTCAACAAACCTTTATTTAATCAATCAAAGGTCCATTCCTAGGTGGGATCTTGTGGCCTATGGAGGTCCTCAGACTTGCTGATCCATTTTCTAGGCTTTGTGCGAGATGCTGCTTCCTGGAATGCCTTCTTGGGCCATCCCTATATGGGATCCTAATTTTATTTTTCAGTTGTTCCCACTTTTTTGTAGCGGTTTCTAGTTTTCCTAGCCACGATTATAGTTAACTCTATTTTCTAGTGTTAGTCTCGGCCCTACTTGGGCGGGATGACCCATACCAGTTTGAATGGCAGTTTTCTCTAGTCCATATACCTCTCGCATGGTGGATTTTCTTTCTAGGTGGCTTTGAATTTTGATTTCTCCTTCGAGGGGTTTTGGTTTCTGGTATTCCCCTTGGGCAGGATTTTTAAATTGTTTTTTTCTTGCCTGAGGAGGATTTTTAAATCTCCTACTTTGGGTAGGATTTTTTAAATTTTCTGCCCTAGGCAATATTTTTTAGATTTCCTGGTTTGGGTGGGATTTTAATGCTTCTTTCAAAAATACCCGCCCTTTGGCCTTTTGATTGGTTTGTTGACCTTGTGTAAAAAGGTTTTGGGGCCCCGTTCAAAACTCACTTCTAATGAATTTTTACCAAAAAAAAAAATCAAAGGTCCATGCTTTTTAATATACAAAACCTTTTTTTAATCAATTAAGGTCCCATACCCTTAACCAATTAAGTACTCATATAACAATTATTTCTTTAATCAATTAAGGTCTCATACCCTTAACCAATTAAATACTCATACAACAATCACTTCTTTAATCAATGAAGGTCTCATATCTTGTAACCAATTAAATACTCATGCAACAAAAATATCTTTAATCACTTAAGGTTCCATACCCCTAACCAATTAAATACTTGTACAACAAGCATTTCTTTAGTTACTTAAGATCCTATATCCCTAACCAATTAAATACTAATACAAAAATCATTTCTTTAATCAAATTAAGGTCCCATATCCCTAACCAATTAAATACTCATACAATAATAATTTATTTAGTCAATTAAGGTCCCATACCCCTAACCAATTAAATACTCATACAACAATCATTTCTTTAATCAATTAAGGTCTCATACCCCTAACTAATTAAATACTCATATAGCAATCATTTCTTTAATCAATTAAGGTCGCATACCCTTAATAAATGAAATACTTATCAAACAATCATTTCCTTTAATCCCAATGAAATATCATTCTTTCATTTAATATAAATTAATCATTCTTTTTTCAATTTAAATAAACTAAACATCCTTCCTTAATTTAATTAAACTAAACACCCTTATTTAAATTTAAATAAAGTAAACTTCATTCTTTTCATCGACTAAAATAAACTTCCTTCTTCAAAGGGTCTATCTAAATTTGACAAAACAAATGGGGTTTTAAACATAATTCAACTATATCATTGATCCATAGAATTAGTAAAACCTACCAATCGACAACAACATTCAAACCAGATGATCAACAACATACAAGTCTACAATAGCCCTAAAAAATAGTGATAGGTCGACTATCTACATTGATAACTAGCATAACAAACCCTACAAAACGATGGCCTACATGACCATTGTTTGGTGGCATGAGCATAAGGGGACATTTTCCCTTAAGAAGTGCAACAAATCCTCCATATGAGTCATGTGGGATTAATCGAACAATCACCAAAAAAAATGTTTAACACCCCTAAATAGTCGATGCTTAGATGGTAGAAGAGAGCAATCCTATCCGTCCACATGGTGGCAAAAGGTAAATGGGGTAGGTGGTCCTAGCAATAGTCAACTCAACTAGGTATCATTGAAACATAGTGCCAATCAACCAATGCTTAGGAAACCCCACTCGATGGCTCCCTAGATCATAAAGTGGTGGTCATCATACCTAGGTGTTCATCTTGTTAAAGGGTAAAAATACCCCCACATCCCTTATGTGGGATTAATCTTAAGGAATACTAAAATAACCTTTCTTCACCATGCTACATCAAGCGTGAATTCATCATGCCTCGACACCATGAAGTAGCATTGGTGTGGTAAACTTACAAGGATCCCAAAGTATAACTTTAGGAGAGATAGGAGGATAGCAATAGTGAGTTCTTCATACCACCAATGCAACAAAGGTGACATTGTCTAGTTTTGGACTTAGAGTGATAGTTAAAGACTTTCACATGATTATTCAAAGCTTACCCTTCCATGAAAAAATATTTAGATGATATTAAAAAAACAACCATTGCTAAGCATCCCTTGCAACCTGAAGGACGTCAATGCTAGCATGAAGGATAAAGCAAAGGAGGAAAATTAGGTTTAAGTTTTCTAACAAAAAGGTAAGGTATGAAACACTTGATTTGTGGTGTCAATCCTTCCAACAAAACCTTCTATGAATAAGTGGTAAAGCTCCATAAAACCAACTCAAAATAGAGCAAGGAGCGATAGACTCAGGGTAGATAAAACAAATATTCAAAGGTTTCTCTAGGCATAAGTTTAATAAATAAAATTATCACTAATACACAGGCCTCTAAGAATTAAGAGCCCAGGTCGATCAAATTTCCTACAACCCTCCCTCGACCCTGTCCTAGGTCCCTGATCCTATCCCAGCTTCTCAAGCACCTCCTCTTCCCATCCTCCATGGTAGGAAGGTGTTGTAGACGATCTCCTTTGGGGGTGAGATCTATGTTCCATTGTTCTACCTTTCCTTACCCTATGATGGGAATAACACCATTCCATTCTTCAACTCCATTGTTCTACCATTTTTCCTTTGGTTTTTGGGTCCTGGGATGGTTTTAGGTTGTTCCCTAGGACTTTTCCTAAGTTTTTTGGATTATTCAGGGTTTTTCCTTGAATTATCTTTTTTTCTCAGGTTGTTTCTAGAAGTCTTCTTAATATTTGCTCTTAGAGGATCTTTAGTTGTGGAATGTTGGGTCTGAGGAAATTTGGCTTCATGAGTAGTTTTGCACAACATCCTTTTGGTTTGAGAGGGACCATGTGCTTTCTACTATGACTTTGCTCTTTGGGATTGAGGTGGTGGGTCCAACAGGATTTTAGCTCCTTTCGTGGCTTATGGGAGGGCCTCTATTTTTCTTGCTACTGTATCCCTACAGGACTTCCTCATATGTGTCCTTGAAGTTGTTCATTGGTGGTGCTAAATGTTGTCTGGGATGCCTGGTTGCTTCCTATTTTTTTGGGATCTATTATCTACAACCGAGCTTCCTCATGAATCCTTCCTTTTGGGTTCTTGTGGAACTTTCCCGCTTGTTTCCTTTAGATGTGTTGTTTTGCTGTTGTTGCTTCCTCTTCTGGGTTGGTGTTTTTGAAGGCTTCCTTTTTTCTACTTGAGGACTCCGTGGCCTAAGGAGTTCCTCTTGATGTTGATCCATTGCTGCACCATATTTCAGGCTAATGATCCATTGCATGAGGATTTCATGGCCTACAAAATTCCTCAATATGTTGCTTCATCTTTCAGGCATTCAAGGGATTGGTTTTTTCCTATTTTCATGATCATTTGCCATCCCTAGGTGTTCCCTATCCCTATTTTGGTGGGGTTTTTAGTTTTTATATTTCTTTTCTCCACCCATTTTTTTAGGATGGGTGTTTTATTTTATTCTAGTTTTCCCCTGTGTAGGAAGTAGTTTTCTTTCAGTTTTTGGTTTCTCAAGCATGGTTTCTGGTTTTCCCACCCTTGGGAGGATTCAAATTTCAAATTCTGGTACTCATGTCCTTTTCTTGCTTATGTAAAGTTTTAAATTATTTTTTGGTAGTTTGGGCAGTTTGGTACTTTTTCCCATCCTTGGAATGCTTCAAATTTCTTCCCTGGCACCTCTAATTTCAATCCATCATGTTCGTGCTTCCTTTGCACCATCCTTTATGATTTTCTAAATTTGTTCCTCTAGCGCTTTCCTATTTTAGTTCCTTCTGGATTTCCTCATGCCTTTCCTATCCGTCCTTGGACGTCTTCCTTTTGATGTAATCATATTTCAATGTAATCAAGTTTTGGGATCCTTGATAAAAACCCATATTTAACTAACCAACAAAATTATAAAGTTATTCTTTTCTTTTTTATAATTTATAAAATATAAAGTTATTCATTTCTTTATTCAATTTATAAAACAATAAAGCTATTCATTTCTTTATCTATTAAAAAATGTAAAAGGAATAAATTAAATAGAACTTCAAGACATTAATATTTATAATATTGTATTCAATTTAATTCAATCCATAAAAGCCATTAATCATTCCTTATTTTAATCGTCGAAGTTTTAAAATAATCTATAAAAGAGAAGGATTAGAAAAATATAAATAAATTTTGAAAATGGACCAGAATGTTGAAAATATAAACATGCAAAGCATTGATGAGGTCATCATCCACAAGGCAAGGATCCTTATTGTGGTAATATAGGATAGGAGGATTTGTCACGTTTTTCATGAGGCCAACAAAACGGCTGACAAATTAGCCAATGTGGGTATTGATGCAGGAACTTTGATGATGTGGACACAAGGGATACCACGTGAAGTGGAAGACATTCTTAGACATGAAAAGCACACTATTTATTAAGGAGAAAGGTGGAAGGGTGCTTTTCCCCAAGTTTTTCGTGATAAGCATAGAGTTTTTTCTCTAAGTCAACTCAAACGTCTATCGCTATAAGTAATGTTAATTGTCATGTTGAATTGTCTTTATGTAGTAAGTGTAAGGTGTTGTAGGATAACCAACACATGAAAAGAATGGTCTAAGGATGACTAGGATCCGCAATCTCAGCATAAGACTAGATTTTGTATTAGGTTTTGGGTTAACCCGCAAAACTCGATAATTAATAACGACTTTTTACCAAAAAACAAAATCTGATTTGCCTTCGAAATGCGAAATTATGTAAAATCCAAAATTATAACTCTTCTATAACAATAATTTTTTTTTTTTTTTTATTAATTCAAAATGCATTTGAAATGGGATCGAAATTGTTTCAAATGAAAGAATGAAGCTCATTCTTCACACCCATGTATTGATTTTTGGCATTTTAATTTTTTTTTTAATCGTCGAAGTTTTAAAATAATCTGCAAAAGAGAAGGGTTAGAAAAATAAAAACAAATTTTGAAAATGGACCATAATGTTGAAAATATAAACATGCAAAGCCTTGAAATCTGATTTACCTTCGAAATGCGAAATTATGTAAAATCCAAAATTATAAAACTCTCGTATAACAACAATTTTAAATAATTTTTATAAATTCAAAATGGCTTCGGAATGGGATTGAAATTGTTTCAAATCAAATATTGAAGCTCATTCTAATGAAATATTGAAGCTCATTCTTCACACCTATGTATTTATTTTTGGTATTTTAAATTTTTAAATTTTTACTTTAATCATTAAAGTTTTAAAATAATCTACAAAAGAGATAGGTTAGAAAAATAAAAATAAAATTTAGAAATGGATCACAATGTTGAAAATATAAACATGCAAAGCCTTGAAATCCGATTTACCTTTGAAATACGAAATTATGTAAAATCCAAAATTATAAAACTCTCATATAACAACTTTAAATAATTTATATAAATTCAAAATGGCTTTGGAATGAGATCGAAATTGTTTCAAATGAAATATTAATGCTCATTCTTCACATCCATGTATTTATTTTTCGTATTTTTATTTTTATTATGATTTTTTTTAATCATTGAAGTTTTAAAATAATCTGCAAAAGAGAAGGATTATAACAAAACAAATTGAAAATAGACAAAAATGCTGAAAATATAAACATGCAAAGCCTTGAAATATGATTTACCTTCGAAATGTGAAATTATGTAAAATCTAAAATTATAAAACTCCCATATAACAACTTTAAATCATTTTTATAAATTCAAAATGGCTTCGAAATGGGATCGAAATTGTTTCGAATGAAATATTGAAGCTCATTCTTCACACCCATGTATTTACTTTTGGCATTTTAATTTATTTTTATTGTCAAAGTTTTAAAATAATCTGCAAAAGAGAAGGGTTAGAAAAATAAAAACAAAATCTGAAAAAGGACCTTCGAAATGTGAAATTATGTAAAATCCAAAATTATAAAACTCTCATATAAAAGCTTTAAATAAATTTTATAAATTCAAAATAGCTTTGAAATGGGATCAAAATGGTTTCGAATGAAATATTGAAGCTCATTACACCCATGTATTTATTTTTGATATTTTATTTATTTATTTATTTTTTTAATCATCGAAGTTTTAAAATAATTTGCAAAAGAGAAGAGTTATAAAAATAAAAATAAAATCTCGAAATAGACCAGAATGCTAAAAATATAAACATGCAAAGCTTTGAAATCTAATTTGAAAAAAATATCGAATGATCATTCTCCTTAGATCACCTATTTTGGATACAACTATCCTATCCTTAAAGCATAAAAAACCATCTTTGATGTTGAAATCCTTATTCTTTTCAGGATTTCCTTCTACCTTGGTCCAAATTTCACTACAATACTCATCTCGAGATTGCATTTTCTTGACTTAGTCCATTAAGTTAACGTGACTATAGATCAAATCAGCTATAAGCTTTTTTCAAGGTCTTAAACTTGAGCATGTTTATCCTATTCAAATATGAGGATATGTTCCTAGGATGGATTTATGTACCTTTAATTGCTTAAAATCCTAATACTTGGGAACATATTTTAACAATTTAGAGAGAGGATCTCATACTCCTCTCAAGAAATAGTTTTTCCATCTACACTTTTCACTAAGTATGATCAAACCTTAACTAAGAATAGAGTTTCCACCTTTATTCCTTTCTATTAAGTATGACCAAAACTAAACTAAGAATAGATTCTTCATTTATTCCTTCTCATTAAGTATGATAAACTTAACCAAGAATAGATTTTCCCATCTATTCTTTATCCTTAAACAAAGAGCACCATTTAATGTTTTGAGTACCACTAGAAGTGTTTATCCCTACTCCAAGCTACATCACTTAGGACTTTTCCAAAGCCTACTTGCTTTTTGGAATCATCTTGTTTATGGTTAAAATGAACATTAAAATATCTTATCAATGTATGATCCTAAAAATGATCTACTCATGAATATAAAAAGAATTATATTACATTAGAGAATTCTATCTTCAAAACCAACTATGTCTTGAACAAAACCATTCTACTAAAGTTTCATTACTTTATTATTCTTGCTAGTTTTGAAATCACTCCACCATTCAATAGTTGCATCATGCACATGAAGGGTAAACCTTACTATGTGGTTTACTAAAGAATAATTCATCAAAGAAAAAATGCATTTCCAAATCATATAGCCCTATCTCAGCTAATTTTACCAATTTATTTGGATACTCTAATGTTCTTCAGGTCTTTAGCTAGATATTCTATAAATATTTGGGCTTTCCTTCATGATATTCTAGAGCAAGATCCTCTTCCTATATATGCTCAAAATTTTAGTTGAGGAAACTTGGTTAATAATAGTTTCCAAAAATTGCCTATATAGGTTCATTTGTTCCCTCTGTTATTCAATTTATTCTTGTAGTAATTAAACTAAAATGATGAGTTTTTCTACATTTTATTGATATTCCCCAAACTTTTCCTTCCAGGTCTAGCTTCAAATTCATCTTGCTTAGCTAACCTTGGATTTTTTAGAAGATCCTCTTCTTCTTTTCAACTTAGGTGTCATTTCACCATGTCATACAAAGGAGTTGGATAAGTTATAATTTCTTTCAATTATACTTCCAATGGTTAGTTACATCTTCCCATGAACTAAAATTATTAATGGTCATCACCACACTTGTAACCCCACAAGGTGCTACCTTGGCTATGACCATAATAATTTTAAAATAATTATCTTTGTCACACTTGGCTTACTACAAGGTCCCCCCTCTCTCTAATCATAAAGGAATTGAGTTAGGTTACAATTTCCTCCAAAATTGTATTTCCAAATGGGGTTAGTTTCTTCATCTCGATGATTTATCAATAATATTATCATCCCTTGATAATATCAATGTCACACTACTTTGTGTAATGTATCATTCCTAAAATATCACCATCCACTAATAATATCAATGGTCACATTCACTCCATGTTAGATGTCATACTAAAATTATCACCATCCATTTATAATAGTAATGGTTATACTTACTCCATGTAAGGAACCATACCTAAACTCTTGTAAATTGGGTATTCACTAAACAATTTTTGCTTTACCAGTATAGTAAATCCATCTATCTTGGAAATTAATTAGGTCTCCATGAGTCATTAACTAGTCCATTCCCTAGATGATTTCAAAGGCATGTGGTGATGCTACATATAAATTCCAAATGGTAGAGTCGTTGAGTAGGATGATCTTGGCTATAGGAAAAAATTGATTCATGAAGTAGGCATCTCCATACCCTTACTCAACTTTACACCCTTATACAAAAAATCTTGATCTTTTTAGCATATCCTTGACTATACTACTAGAAATAAAACTATATGTAGCTCCACAATCTATCAAAAACTTCTTTGATAATTTTTTTTTTACCTTTCAAGAGCAATGGTGTGGCTTGCCCATCCAAGTTTTGGTTTACTATAGTTGCGTAGATCTCGTGGTTCAATCCTTCTATCCTCTTACTTGGTCCTACCAAATTTAGACATTAAATTCCATAATGTGAACCCCCACACTTGTAGCAACCACCCTTGGGACCTGGTGTCTTTTTTGAATCTATTTCCTAGTTGATTTTTCTTATGATGGTTTTGGCTACCTCTAAGGTTGAGGGTTATTGTTATTTATTAGTTTTAATTTCTTGGAATTCATCTAATTTCCTTTGTTTTGTCTTTCAAAATCTGAGTTACGTCTACTTTCCTTGTTTTTCTTATGTTCCCATTTCACAAGGCCAACATTTTTTCTCTTTTTTAGGGACTATCGATCTTCCTCTAACAAGTTTGTAAAATTAAAGTAGATATTATTTGATTGCTTGTACTGATTCATTTGTTCTCTTTGTTGGTTTATTAGTTCCTTCTACTATTCTATTTGTTATTATAATAAAGATATAACAACAATGAGATTCTCCACCTCTTTGTTTAAATTCCCTAAACTTTCTCCTATGGGTCTAGCTTCAGCACTATATTTTCCAGCTTGCTTCAAATCTTGTGAAGTTTCGCTTCTTCCTATCCTCAACTTACGTGTTGTTTTTATGTTCACAAAATATGAGTTTATATACTAATATATAGTTCTTTATCCTTATAAACTAACTCAATTCATTATCATTCATTGAATAATGGATATGGTTATTCTTACTCTATGCAAGATACTATTCCTAGGCATGCTTACATATTATCAATCACTTGATAATGATGATGGTCATACTTGCTTTGTGCAAGATGCCAGACCAAAAAAAAAGCTACATATTCTAAGAATAATTCTATGTATTATAAGAAATATTTAGCTTATCCATGGAAGCTTCTAGTCCTATGATCATAAGCTCTGATACCAAATGTAACAACCAAAAAATTTAACTAGCTCGAGAGAGAAATTTTTTTGATACACTTGTTAGGGATCTACATATCCCTACACTACATAATCTATTTTATGAAGTCGTCTATTAAATTAATGCCTTAATATTAAGTTTTTCATCTCATATTTATGATGAGCCAACTTAACCTTTTTAATATATAAGAAGGGTATGCCCATCCCTACACCATATATAAGTTTGTTTATGTAGGTGCACTAAACATAATATAAACAATCTATCCATCTAATATACATGATGAGCTAACTTTACCTTTTTAATTTGTTAAAATGATGTGTACATCCTTGCACCATACATAGGTTCATCTATGTAGGTGCACTAAGCATAATGCAAATAAGCTATCTGTCTCATCTCCATGATGAGCTAACTTTTTTATCAATCATTATAATGCAAATAAGCTATCTGTTTCATCTCCGTGATGAGCTAAATTTTTGATCAATCATTGTAATGCAAATAAGCTATATGTTTCATCTCCATGATGAGCCAACTCCATCATTTATTCCTGGTGATAGATGATTCATTGACTCAAAATCCAATTGTTGCCTTTGTGCATCTACCTAAGTTTAGGTCTTAGAAGAATGATTTGATACAAGGCTACTCGAAGTTTCCTTCAAAAGTGATCCCATAATCCCTTAGATTACTATCTCTCTCTATCTCTTTGTAAGCTTCTAATCCATGAACATAAACATTAATAGATGTCAATTTCTAATCATTTATGACTCATCATAATAAGGACTTTTCAAGAATATAAAATACATATATTGTTTCCTTCTCATAATTAGATAACTTCTTCCTTTCTTTTAATTTAACAATTACAATTATCATGAAAAGCACTATTTTCAATTCAATGAAACTCGTACCAAAATCTCATCCATGATCTATGAATTACAATAAACCTACCATTTTATTGAAGATCAAACATAACCTCAATAACAACATCTAGAAAATAGTAAATGCAATATCAAAGGATGGAGATATTTGATACACATACAACACATCATATATCCTGAGAATAAGGGGAAAACCCAACTTCAAAACATCAATTTTATTGCATAAACTTAGTTGTCTCTAATACAACGATATAAAGGAATCCCATAATTCATTTTTCCAAAACAACCAATATAAATATATAAGAACCCCATAATTTTTATATTCCCAAAAACATGAATTGTTCTTTTAATTCACAATACAAAATCAATGAGGGAACTCCATAATTCCCTCAAATGAATTCCACATTCATTCTTCTAAAGATGATTTCTTCCTTCTAATAACATTTAAAGGAATTACTTCTTTCTAAAGGTCTAATGTATCCATCTACTATAAAATAACACACAACAAGAATAATAGAGAGGACCCTATAATCCTCTCAAACACAGTTCCATTAACAAATTCCCTATATATATATATATATATATATATATATATATATATATATATATATATATGCTTTCCAAACATATTTCAATACAAAATAAATATAATATTCTTTATATATTTCAAACCTAATTTGGCCCAAAATGAAATATATTATCTTTTATACATCTCAAACATACTTATATTCCAAGAAGAAATATATTATACTTCATACATCTCAAACATAAAATGAAAGTTATTCATCATTCCATCAAATATTGAATAATCTAATATTCATTCCTTCTATTAATAAAAAGCTCATACTTTCAATTAATCAAAATACCCAATAATATTTTTTGATTAATCAAAGCCCATACTTTCAATTAATAAAAATATCCAGTAATTCATTCTTTTAATCAATCAAAAGTCCATTTTTTCAATTAATCAAAATACCTAATAATTCATTCTTTTAATTAATCAAAAGTCATTCTTATAAAAACAACATTAAATAATTTTTATAATTTTTAATCAAAATGCGAAGTTATATAAAATCCAAAATTATAAAACTCTCATATAAAAACAACATTAAATAATTTTTATAGTTTTGAAATAGCTTCGGAATGGGAACGAAATTATTTTGAATGAAAGATCGAAGGTCATTCTTCACACCCATCCATTTATTTTTAGCATTATAACTTTTTTTAATTTTAATCGTCAAAGTTTTAAAATAATCTTTAGAAAAGAAGGGGTAGAAAAAACAAAATAAAATCAGAAAATAGACCAAAATGTGAAAAATATAAACATGGAAAGCCTTGAAATCTGATTTACCTTTGAAATGTGAAATTATGTAAAATCCAAAATTATAAAACTCTCATATAACAGTATCTTTAATTTTTTTTTTAGAAATTTGATATGGCTTCGGAATGAGATCAAAATTATTTTGAATGAAATATTGAAGCTCATTCTTCACACCCAAGTATTTCATTTTGATATTTAATTTTTTTTTTTAATTTTTTTTTTAATCACCGAAGTTTTAAAATAATCTGCAAAAAATAAGGGTTAGAAAAAAAAAAATGGAAATGGATTAGAATATTGAAAATATAAACATGCAAAGCTTTGAAATTTGATTTGCTTTCGAAATGTGAAATTATGTAAAATCTAAAATTATAAAACTCTCATATGACAACAATTTTAAATAATTTTTATAAATTTGAAATGGCTTTAGAATGGGATTGAAATTGTTTCAAATGAAAGATTGAAACTCATTCTTTACACCTATGTATTTATTTTTGACATTTTAATTTTTTTAATCTTCAAATTTTTAAAATAATCTACAAAAAAGAGAGGTTACAAAAATAAAAATAAAATCTAGAAATGAAACAGAATGCTGAAAATATAAACATGCAAAGCCTTAAAATCTGATTTTCTTTCAAAATACAAAATTATGTAAAATCTAAAATTGTAAAACTCTTATATAACAACTTAAAATAATTTTTATAAATTCGAAATGACTTCAAAATGGATTGAAATTTTTTTGAATGAAATATTGAAGATCATTCTTCACATCCATGTATTTATTTTTTGGTATTTTAATTTTAATTTATATTTTAATCATTGAAGTTTTAAAATAATCTACAAAAGAGAAGAGTTAGAAAAATAAAAATAAAATCTAAAAATGGACTAGAATAATGAAAATATAAACATGCAAAACCTTGAAATCTAATTTACGTTTGAAATGTGAAATTATGTACAATCTAAAATTATAAAACTCTTATATAACAACTTTAAATAATTTTTATAAATTCAAAATGGATTCGAAATGGGATTGAAATTGTTTTGAATATATTTTTGGTAATTTATTTATTTTTTATTATTGTTAAATATAACAACTTTAAATAATTTTTATAAATTCCAAATTGATTTAGAATGGAATCGAAATTATTTTGAATAGAATATCGAATCTTATTCTTCATGCCTATGCATTTATTTTTGGCATTTTAATTTTTTTTTTTTCATTTTAATCGTTAAATTAAAATAATTTGCAAAAAAGAAGAGTTAGAAAAATAAAAATAAAATCTGAAAATGAACCATAATGTTGAAAATATAAGCATGCAAAGCCTTGAAATCTGACTTGCCTTTGAAATTTGAAATTATGTAAACTTTGAAATTATAAAACTCTCATATAACAAATTTAAATAATTATATAAATTCGAAATGGCTTCAGAATAAGATCAAAATTCTTTCGAATGAAATATTGAAGCTCAATATAATAAAACATTGAAGCTCATTCTTCACACCTATGTATTTATTTTTGACATTTTATTTATTTTTTAAATTTTATTTTAATTATCAAATTTTTAAAATAATCTACAAAATAGAAGGGTCACAAAAATAAAAATAAAATCTAAAAATATAATAAAATGCTGAAAAATATAATATGCAAAGCATTGAAATCTGATTTACCTTTGAAATATAAAATTATGTAAAATTCAAAATTATAAAACTCTCATATAACAACTTTAAATAATTTTTATAATTTTGAAATGGCTCCAGAATGGGATCAAAATTGTTTTAAATGAAATATTGAAGCTCATTTTTCACACCCATGCATTTATTTTTAGTATTTTTTTAATTTATTTTTATTTTAATCGTTGATGTTTTAAAATAATTTGCAAAATAGAAGGGTTAGAAAATTAAAAATAAAATCTGAAAATGGACCAGAATGCTGAACACCTTGAAATCTAATTTTCTTTCAAAATATGAATATATATAAAATTCAAAATTATAAAACTCTCATATAACATAAAATTTAAATATTTTTTATAAATTTGAAATGGCTTCAGAATGAGATTGAAATTATTTCGAATGAAATATTGAAGCTCATTCTTCACACTCATGTATTTATTTTTATATTTATTTATTTTTATTTTAATCTTCGATGTTTTAAAATAATTTGCAAAATATAATGGTTAGAAAAATAAAAATAAAATCTAAAAATAGATCAGAATGCTAAAAATATAAACATGCAAAGCTTTGAAATTTGATTTTTTTTCAAAATAGAAAATTATGTAAAATTCAAAATTATAACTCTCATATAATAACTTTAAATTATTTTTATAATTTCAAAATGACTTTGAAATGGGATTGAAATTGTTTCGAATGAAATTTTGAAGCTCATTTTTCACACCCTAGTATTTATTTTTGGTATTTTATTTTATTTTATTTTATTTTTTTCATCGTCGAAGTTTTAAAATAATCTACAAAAAAGAAGGGTTAGAAAAATAAAAATAAAATCTAGAAATGAACTACAATGTTGAGAATATAAACATGCAAAGCCTTGAAATATGATTTACCTTTGAAATGTGAAATTATGTAATATTCAAAATTATAAAACTCTCTTAAACAATTTTAAATAATTTTTATAAATTTAAAATGGCTTAAGAATGGGATCAAAATTGTATTAAATTAAAAATTGAAGCTCATTCTTCACACCCATGTATTTATTTTTGACAATTTAATTTTTTTTAATCGTCAAAATTTTAAAATAATCTGCAAAAGAGAGGTTAGAAAAATAAAAATAAAAATAAAATCTGAAAATGGATCAAAATGCTCAAAATATAAACATGCAAAGCCTTGAAATCTAATTTACCTTTGAAATACAAAATTATGTAAAATCTGAAATTATAAAACTCTCATATAACAACTTTAAATAATTTTTATAAATTCAAAATGACTTCGAAATGGGATTGAAATTATTTCGAATGAAATATTGAAGATCATTCTTCACACCCATATATTTATTTTTGGCATTTTAATTTTAATCACCGAAGTTTTAAAATAATCTACAAAAGAGAAGAGTTGGAAAAATAAAAATAAAAAAATAAAAATAAAATCTAAAAATAGACTAGAATGATGAAAATATAAATATGCAAAGCCTTGAAATATGATTTATCTTCAAAATATGAAATTATGTAAAATTTGAAATTATAAAACCCTCTATAGCAATAACTTTAAATAATTTTTATAAATTCCAAATGGCTTCAGAATGTGATCAAAATTATTTCAAATGAAATATTGAAGCTTATTCTTCACGCCCATGCATTTATTTTTGGTATTTTATTTTTTTTATTTTAATTTTAATTATCGAAGTTTTAAAATAATCTACAAAAGAAAAGGGTTAGAAAAATAAAAATAAAATTTAAAATGGACCATAATGCTGAAAATATAAACATGCAAAGCCTTGAAATATGACTTGCCTTCTAAATATGAAATTATGTAAAATTTAAAATTATAAAACTCTTATATAACAACTTTAAATATTTTTTATAAATTTGAAATGGATTCAAAATAGAATCGAAATTATTTCGAATAAAATATTGAAGCTCATTCTAATAAAATATTGAAGCTCATTCTTCACATCCATATATTTATTTTTGGCATTTTAATATTTTTTATCGTCGAAGTTTTAAAATAATCTTCAAAAGAGAAGGGTTAGAAAAATAAAAATAAAATCTAGAAATGGACCAAAATGTTGAAAATATAAACTTGCAAAGCCATAAAATACTTATTTTATTTTATTTTAATCATCGAAGTTTTAAAATAATCTACAAAAAATAAGGGTTAGAAAAATAAAAATTAAATATGAAAATTGACCAGGATACTGAAAATATAAACATGCAAAGCCTTCAAATCTTATTTACCTTCGAAATACGAAATTATGTAAAATCTAAAATTATAAAACTCTCATATAAAAACTTTAAATATTTTTTATAATTTCGAAATGGCTTCGAAATAGGGTCGAAATTGTTTCAAATGAAATATTCAAGCTCATTCTTCACACCCAAGTATTTAATTTTAGCATTTTTTTTTATTTTTATAATTTCAAAATGGCTTTGAAATGGGATTGAAATTGTTTCGAATAAAAGATGTTCATTCTTCACACCCAAGTATTTATTTTTGGCATTTTAACTTTTTTTATTATTTTTTATTTTAATCATCGAAGTTTTAAAATAAGCTGCAAAAGAGAAGGGTTAGAAAAATAAAAATAAAATCTGAAAATAGATTAGAATGCTGAAAATATAAACATGCAAAGCCTTGAAATCTGATTTGTCTTCGAAATGTGAAATTATATAAAATTCAAAATTATAAAACTCTCATATAACAACTTTAAATAATTTTTATAATTTTTAAATGGCTCTAGAATGGGATAAAAATTGTTTCGAATGAAATATTGAAGCTCATTCTTCACACCCATGCATTTTTTTTGGCATTTTAATTTTTTTATTATTTTGATCTTCGAAGTTTTAAAATAATCTGCAAAAGAGAAGGGTTAGAAAAAAAATCTGAAAATGAACCAAAATGTTCAAAATATAAACATGCAAAACCTTAAAATCTGATTTACCTTTGAAATGCAAATTAATATAAAATCCAAAATTATAAAACTCTCATATAACAGTAACTTTAAATAATTTTTATAAATTCGATATGACTTCGGAATGGGATCGAAATTGTTTTAAATGAAATATTGAAGCTCATTTTTCACACCCATGTATTTATTTTTGACATTTTATTTTATTTTTAATTTTTATTGTAATCATCGATGTTTTAAAATAATTTGTAAAATAGAAGGGTTAGAAAAATAAAAATAAAATCTAAAAATAGATCAAAATGCTAAAGATATAAACATGCAAAGCCTTGAAATTTGATTTTCTTTCAAAATACAAAATTATGTAAAATTTTAAATTATAAAACTCTCATATAACAAAAAATTTAAATATTTTTTATAAATTCGAAATGGCTTCGAAATGAGATTGAAATTATTTTGAATGAATAATTGAAGCTCATTCTTCACACCAATGTATTTATTTTTTATATTTATTTTTTTTTAATTTTTAATTTAATTTTATTTTATTAAAAATTTTAAGCAAAAAATCCCTTGCGGGGCCGCCTTGGTCTGAGAGACCATGACAAGGGGATTATACAACATCAAATTCATCCAGGATTCACACTCGACCTTGCTTGCACCAACATTATCAATTGGATTTTGGGTACCCAATTCAATTTTATGGTAGGGTGGAGATTAGAACCTAGGACCTCCCTTAGAGGATTGCCCCCTCCACTTCAACTCATCTACAACACCTAGGTGCCTTAGAATTTGATTTACCTTTGAAATACAAAATTATGTAAAATTTGAAATTATAAAACTCTCATATAACAACTTTAAATAATTTTTATAAATTTAAAATGCCTTCAAAATGAATTGAAATTATTTTGAGTAAAATATTAAAGCTCATTCTTCACACCCATATATTTATTTTTGGTAGTTTAAGTTATTATTTTAATTTTTATTTTAATCGTCCATGTTTTAAAATAATCTACAAAAGATAAGGGTTAGAAAAATAAAAATATAATCTAAAAATGGAATAGAATGCTAAAAATATAAATATGCAAAGCCTTGAAATCTGATTTACCTTCGAAATGTGAAATTATGTAAAATCCAAAATTATAAAACTCTCATATAGCATCAACTTTAAATAATTTTTATAAATTCAAAATGGATTTGGAATAGGATCGAAATTGTTTCGAATGAAAAATTGAAGCTCGTTCTTCACATCTATGTATTTATATTTGGCATTTTAATTTTTTTTAATCATCGAAGTTTTAAAATAATTTACAAAATAGAAGAATTAGAAAAATAACAATAAAATATGAAAATGGACTAGAATGCTGAAAATATAAACATGCAAAGCCTTAAATATGATTTACCTTCGAAATGTGAAATTATGTAAAATTCGAAATTAGAAAACTCTCATATAACAACTTTAAATAATTTTTATAAAATCGAAATAGCTTCAGAATGGGATCAAAATTATTTCGAATGAAATATTGAAGCTCATTATTCACACCCATGTAGTTCTTTTTGACATTTTAATTTTTTTAATTGTTGAAGTTTCTGCAAAAGAGAAGGGTTAGAAAAATAAAATCTAGAAATGGACCAGAATGCTGAAAATATAAACATGCAAAGCTTTAAATCTGATTTACCTTTGAAATTCAAAATTATATAAAATTTGAAATTATAAAACTCTCATATAACAACAACTTTAAATAATTTTTATAAATTCAAAATGGCTTCGAAATGGGAATGAAATTGTTTTGAATGAAATATAGAAGCTTATTTTTCACACCCATGCATTTATTTTTGGTATTTTATTTTATTTTATTTTAATCGTCGAAGTTTTAAAATAATATGCAAAAGAGAAGGGTTAGAAAAATAAAAATAAAATCTGAAAATGGATCATAATGGTGAAAATATAAACATGCAAAGCCTTGAAATCTAAATTGTCTTCGAAATGTGAAATTATATAAAATTTGAAATTATAAAACTCTCATATAGAAACAACTTTAAATAAATTTTATAAAATTGAAATGGCTTCGAAATGAGATTGAAATTGTTTCGAATGAAAGATTGAAGTTCATTCTTCACACAGATTTATTTATTTTTGACATTTTAATTTATTTATTTTATTTTAATCGCTAAAGTTTTAAAATAATCTTCAAAATTGAAGGGTTAAAAAAAATAAAATAAAATATGGAAATTGACTAGAATGCTGAAAATATAAACATGCAAGGCCTTGAAATCTAATTTATTTTCGAAATGTGAAATTATGTAAAATCTAAAATTATAACTCTCATATAAAAACTTTAAATAATTTTTATAATTTCAAAATAGCTTCGGAATGGGATTGAAATTGTTTCAACTTAAGTATACTCATTCTGCACACCCAAGTATTTATTTTTGGTAATTTAATTTAATTTTTTTTTAATCACCAAAGTTTTAAAATAATCTACAAAATAAAATAATTATAAAAATAAAAATAAGATCTGAAAATGGACCAGAATGCTGAAAATATAAACATGCAAAGCCTTGAAATCTAATTTACCTTCGAAATATAAAATTATGTAAAATCCAAAATTATAAAACTATCATATAATAGCTTTAAATAATTTTTATAATTTCAAAATGGCTTCGAAATGGGATTGAAATTGTTTTGACTGAAATATTTAAGATCATTCTTCACACCTATATATTTATTTTTGGTATTTTAATTTTAATCTGTAAAAGAATCTAAGAATACTTTTAATTTTAATCACTAGTAATCTACAAAAGAATCTAAGAAAATTTAATTTTTGGCTATTCCACCTATATTGGTTCATCATGCATCTTTATCTACCATTGAAGAATAATTATAGGATAGTTCTAACTACTCTACATCTCAATAAGTAGGTACAAGATGCACTCTCAATCTAAGTATTCCTCTAAATATATAGATCTCAAATCCTAATCTCAATCTATCCTATGTATCCCATTCTAATCCCATAAGTATTAGGCTAGGGCTAAGGTAGAACTCTAACCCAATCATCTCTCATCCTTAATCTACCAACCTAGTCAACTCTCTAACTCAAGAATTTTAGGGATAAACTATATGATGCCAACTTTGACATCATATTCCCAAGTTTCCCAACTTCTATCATGCTTCAATTATCAACAAGTCTCTTTTATCTCTCAACATATACCTCTCATTCTATCATCATTGTCCAACTCTAGTTCTCTTGAATTTTAAGCTATAAATACCTAAATAAAGCAATTGAAACAACAAATAATTGTTATCCAAGGGTCATATTCTAGTCAAAAGTACTCTTATGATGACTTGTGCAACTAACCCTTAAATACCTTTGTAGATATCCATCTCTCTCCTCCCAACTTTGAAACTGCTAAATTTAAAATATACAAGGGGAAAGAGGA
This sequence comes from Wollemia nobilis, assembly GCA_028583015.1. NCBI lineage: Eukaryota > Viridiplantae > Streptophyta > Pinopsida > Araucariales > Araucariaceae > Wollemia > Wollemia nobilis. The sequence goes on along the minus strand of JAQPPZ010015824.1, from coordinate 35,456,735 downwards.
TCCCATCAACCACCTTAGGTTGTTTCAAACTGCCTATAGTGATATTTCATATAACAAAATATTGTTATCAAAGATATTCCATAAGATCCTGTACCGACCCCAAAAATCTAACTAGATAATTTTTTTTATATACAAAAATATACTCGATAGAGATTTACATATCCCTAACCAGTGTATGCCATTCGTAGAAGTTATCTAATATGTAATATAATATTTTAAGTTATCCATATCATACCTATGATGAGCCAACGCATTCCCTTCCTTAATATATCAAAAGGATACACCCATCCCTATACCATACATAAACATGTTTGTGTAGGTATACTAAGCATATTGCAAATAAGCTATCAGTCTCATCCTACAGATGAGCTAACTTATCCATTTTTTCTTATCAAAAGAGCACACTGATCACTACACCATACATAAGCTTGTCTATGTAGGTGAACTAAGTGTAATGTAAAGTGATCTATCAGTCTCATCCCTAGGATGAGCTGACTTTCTCCTTTCACCACTCCTAGTGATAACCAAGTTTGTTTAAATCTACTTGATGCTTTGCAAATATATCTAGCTTAGGTTTTAGAAGAAATATTTAAATCAAGGTTATCCAAAAAAATTTCCTAAGGGATACCATACTCCCTTAGGTTTCTTTCTCTGCTTCTAACACATAAGCATGATCATAGTTAGATATCAATTCTAATCATCTAACTACCTCAAATAATTAATATCTTCTAATATTTCTTTTCTTAGAAGAATATGATTAACTCTACCTACTTAAATAGGCATTGGATAACATTTATGATAACATTAAAGAAGGTTCTTAAATAAGATATTATTATCTATTTAAAACATTAACAAAATAGTACAGTTTACACAATATCATAGATTCTTTATAAATACAAGGGATACATATTTTATTTATATATTAAATCGTTACATAACCCAAATATGGTAAAAGTACTTCTACACTTTTAAAAGAATAAAGCCTTACAACATTATCCGACTAGGAGATTGCTCAACTAGAGCCTACTCCATAATATGTTTTTCCATAACAAGTTTTCTCTACAACATATATCAAAGGTAAATATATCAGATTTAAGTTTCCTCGGTACTTATTGCTTTTCCATCACTTAATTGATGGTGGTAAGGAATCAATATGGCTCATGGATCTTATGAAGCATGCAATTGCATGCATCTACTAAATGACTTATGGAAATAGGTGCATTTATAATTTGGATGCCAAATTACAACTATACAAACTACTCAATGCAATTTTTCATAAATTATTCACTCAAAACATTAGAGGAAAACCCCATAATTTCCCACATCCATTCTTTATCTCATAATAAAATGAGATTCATTTTTTCCTTTACAAATAAAAGTCATTTGTCATTTATTAAGCATAGAGTAATTCAACAAACATTTATTTAATCAATCAAAGGTTCATTCCTAGGTGGGATCTTGTGGTCTATGGAGGTCCTCATACTTGCTGATCCATTTTCTAGGCTTTGTGTGAGATGCTGCTTCCTGGAATGCCTCCCTAGACCATCCCTGGATGGGATCCTAATTTTATTTTTTAGCTGTTCCCACTTTTTTGTAGCGATTTCTAGTTTTCCTAGCCATGATTATAGTTAAATCTATTTTCTAGTGTTAGTCTCGGCCCTACTTGGGTAGGATGACCCATACCAGTTTGAATGGAAATTTTCTCTAGTCCATATACCTCTCGCTGTTAGTCTTACAATGACACTAAGAGAGGGGGTGAATCAGTGTAGCTCTTTAAACTTAAATTTATAGCTCTTAATACCGCAACAATTAAAACTTATTACTAGATACAACAAGTATAACAAAAGAGCATCACACAACACAAGATTTAACGAGGTTCACCAATGTGGCTACTTTTCAAAAATTGTCTACTTGGACTACCATCCAAATCCAGCCTTTGCAAAGCACCAACTTTACAATCAATTTACCAACACACACTAGAAGGAGCACCAACCCCTAATTTATCTACACCAACAGAAAGGAGCACCAACCCTTGATTTACCAGCACCAACCGAAAGGAGCACCAACCCCTGATTTATCTACACTAACAAAAAGGAGCACCAACCCCTGATTTACCAGCACCAACTGGAAGGAGCACCAACCCCTGATTTACCAGCACCAACTGTAAGGAGCACCAACCCCTAATGCCAAGCACCAACCTGGACTTCAATTTGAATCTATAAGTTTGATAGTAAGATACCTTTGCTTTTGCAAGACCCTGACTGGTCTTCTTCACCTTTGCATTCTCTGTGCACTGTACTCTCTCTGTGTAATCACTTCGCACACTCTACTTCGTTACAATCAAACTTCACGATCGTCTTCTCCCTTTTGCGCTCTCTACTCTCTTTGTGAATTTTGCACTTAGCACGATTCAACACGACTTGATCTCTGCGCACAATGACCGTATCTCACACACCTTTGACTCACATTCCACACGTACTCAATTCACCAAACAACCCTCCTTTTATAACAATATTTTTTATGATGAAAACCCTAATCTTAGTCGATTGTAAATCCTAATCTTAGTCGACTTTCATAATAACTATAAACCCTAATTTTAGTCGGTTGTCATCGATCTTCGTCGGCTTCAACTCAAGAAGATGTTCGGTTTATCCATCGCTTGATGATTTCATTCTGGACAGACCCTGTAACCACCATAGTGATGTCGGTCCACTATCATACTTCTCATTTCAGTCGGGTTCTCCTTCTTGACTTGTGCATTTACGACCTATCATAAAATTATGACATTTATGCCTCTGTACTCTTTTGTTGTTGTTGCCGCAAAAATACATGTCACGATATCGCGACACTTTTGCCTCCATACGCTTTCTCTATTCTTTTGTCGTGATATCGTGACATTTTTGCCTTCACAGACTTCATCTTTTTTTTTCTTGCGATATCATGACATTTTTGCCTCTGTATACTTTGTCTTTGCTTTTGTCGCAATATCATGACACTTTTGCTTCCATAGACTTCGACTTTGCTTTTGTCTCGATATCGCGACATTTCTACCTTCGTAGTCTTCAACTTAGCTTTTGTCGTAAAATTGTGACACTTCTGCTTTTGTACTTAGCTTCTTTTCTTTTGTCACGAAATCATGACACTTCTGCCTTTGAAGTCTTCTTCTCTACTTTTGTCACAAAATCGTGACACTTTTGCTTTCATACTTCTTTGCTTTTGTCGCAAAATCGTGACACTTCTGCTTTCGAAGTCTTGCTTTCTGCTTTTGTCGTAAAATCGTGATAGTTCTGCTTTCGTATGCTTTCTCTCTTTCTTTTGTCGCAAAAATGCGACGTGTCGCGATATCGCAACACTTTTCAAACTTACTTTCTCTCTCCTATTTTAGTCGCAAAAATACGACATGTCACGAAATCATGACACTTTTCTTACTTGTTCTCTTTCTTTGAACTTGTCACGAAATTGCGATAGTTCTACTTTCGTACACTTCCTCTCTTTCTTTTATCGTGAAAATGCGACATGTCACGATATCGTGACACTTTTCAAACTTACTTTCTCTCTCCTATTTTAGTCGCAAAAATGCGACATGTCACGAAATCGTGACACTTTTCTTACTTGTTCTCTTTCTTTGAACTTGTCACGAAATCGCAACACTTTTTCCTGCTTTCTCTTTCTCTTCCAACATGTCGCGAAATCGTGACAATTTTTCCACTTGCCTTTTTCTCTTCCAACATGTCATGAAATTGCGACAGTTTTTCCTACTTTTTCTCTCTCTTCCAACATGTCGTGAAATCGTGACAGCTTTTCCTACTTTTTCTCTCTTCCAACATGTGAAATCATGACAGTTTTTCTTGTTTTTTCTCTTTCTTCCAACATGTCGCAAAATCACGACAATTTTTTCTATTTTTTTCTCTCTTCCAACATGTCGCAAAATCGTGACAGTTTTTCTTGCTTTTTCTCTCTCTTCCAACATGTCACGAAATCACGACAGTTTTTCTTGCCTGTTGTATATGTCGTGATATTGTGACACTTTTCTTACTTGTTTTTTTCTTTGATCTTTTGCATATGGGCCACTTTGGTCTTCTTGGAAAATCACTGTACATACTCTGAATAACCTTTGAACTCCTGTCTTCTGCATCTGAATAGCTTTTGAACTTCCTATCCACTGCATCAACATATCTATCTGACTATGTTGACAACAATGACAATACTGTTGTTGCACCTTGCTCAACACTCGCATGGTGGATTTTCTTTCTAGGTGGCTTTGAATTTTGATTTCTCCTTGGAGGGGTTTTGGTTTCTGGTTTTCCCCTTGGGCAAGATTTTTAAATTGTTTTTTTCTTGCCTAAGTGGGATTTTTAAATCTCCTACTTTGGGAAGGATTTTTTTAATTTTCTGCCTTAGGCAGTATTTTTTAGATTTCCTACTTTGGGTGGGATTTTAATGTCTCTTTCAAAAATACCCGCCCTTTGGCCTTTTGATTGGTTTTTTGACCTTGTGTAAAAAGGTTTTGGGGCCCCGTTCAAAACTCATTTTTAATGAATTTTTACCAATAAAAAAAAATCAAAGGTCCATGCTTTTTAATATACAAAACCTTTTTTTAATCAATTAAGGTCCCATACCCTTAACCAATTAAGTACTCATATAACAATTATTTCTTTAATCAATTAAGGTCCCATACCCTTAACCAATTAAATACTCATACAAAAATCACTTCTTTAATCAATGAAGGTCTCATATCTTGTAACCAATTAAATACTCATGCAACAAAAATATCTTTAATCACTTAAGGTTCCATACACCTAACCAATTAAATACTTGTACAACAATCATTTATTTAGTTACTTAAGATCCTATATCCCTAACCAATTAAATACTAATACAACAATCATTTCTTTAATCAAATTAAAGTCCCATATCCCTAACCAATTAAATACTCATACAATAATAATTTATTTAGTCAATTAAGGTCCCATACCCGTAACCAATTAAATACTCATACAACAATCATTTCTTTAATCAATTAAGGTCCCACACCCCTAACTAATTAAATACTCATTTAGCAATCATTTCTTTAATAAATTAAGGTCGCATACCCTTAATCAATGAAATACTTATCAAAAAATCATTTCCTTTAATCCCAATGAAATATCATTCTTTCATTTAATATAAATTAATCATTCTTTTTTCAATTTAAATAAACTAAACATCCTTCCTTAATTTAATTAAACTAAACACCCTTATTTAAATTTAAATAAAGTAAACTTCATTCTTTTCATCGACTAAAATAAACTTCCTTCTTCAAAGGGTCTATCTAAAGTTGAAAAAACAAATGGGGTTTTAAACATAATTCAACTAGATCATTGATCCATAGAATCAGTAAAACTAGGTACCAATCGACAACAACATTCAAACCAGATGATCAACAACATACAAGTCTACAATAGCCCTAAAAAATAGTGATAGGTCGACTATCTAGATTGATAACTAGCATAACAACCCCTACCAAACATGGCCTACATGACCATTGTTTGGTGGCATAAGCATAAGGGGGCATTTTCCCTTAAGAAGTGCAATGAATCCTCCATACGAGTAATGTGGGATTAATCGAAAAATCACCAAAAAAATTTTTTAACACCCCTAAATAGTCGATGCTTAGATGGTAGAAGAGAGCAATCCTATCCGTCCACATGGTGGCAAAAGGTAAATGGGGTAGGTGGTCCTAGAAATAGTCAACTCAACTAGGTATCATTGAAACATAGTGCCAATCAACCAATGCTTAGGAAACACCGCTCGATGGCTCCCTAGATCATCAAGTGGTGGTCATCAGACCTAGGTGTTCATCTTTTTAAAGGGTAAAAATACCCCCACATCCCTTATGTGGGATTAATATTAAGGAATACTAAAATAAACTTCCTTCACCATGCTACATCAAGCATGAATTCATCATGCCTCGACACCATGAAGTAGCATTGGTGTGGTAAACTTACAAGGATCCCAAAGTATAACTTTAGGAGAGATAGGAGGAGAGCAATAGTGAGTTCTTCATACCACCAATGCAACAAAGGTGAGATTGTCTGGTTTTGGACTTAGAGTGATAGTTAAAGACTTTCACATGATTATTCAAAGCTTACCCTTCCATGAAAAAATCTTTAGATGATATTAACAAAACAACCATTGCTAAGCATCCCTTACAACCTGAAGGACGTCAATGCTAGCACGAAGGATAGAGCGAAGGAGGAAAATTAGGTTTAAGTTTTCTAACAAAAAGGTAAGGTATGAAAGATTTTATTTGGGGTGTCAATCCTTCCAACAAAACCTTCGATGAATAAGGGGTAAAGCTCCATAAAACCAACTCAAAATAGAGCAAGGAGCGATAGAATCAAGGTAGATAAAACAAATATTCAAAGGTTTCTCTAGGCATAAGTTTAATAAATAAAATTATCACTAATACATAGGCCTCTAATAATTAAGAGCCCGGGTCGATCAACTTTCCTACAACCCTCCCTCGACCCTATCCCATGTCCCTGATCCTATCCCAGCTTCTTTGGCACCTCCTCTTCCAATCCTCCATGGTAGGAAGGTGTTGTAGATGATCTCCTTTGGGGGTGAGATCTATGTTCCATTGTTCTACCCTTTCCTTACCCTATGGTGGGAAGAACACTATTCCATTGTTCAACTCCATTGTTCTACCCTTTTTCCTTCTGTGTCTGGGTCCTAGGATAGTTTTAGGTTGTTCCCTAGGACTTTGCCTAGGTTTTTTGGATTATTCAAGGTTTTTCCTTGAATTATCATTTTTTCTCAGGTTGTTTCTAGAAGTCTTCTTAATATTTGCTCTTAGAGGATCTTTAATTGTGGAATGTTGAGTCTAAGGAAATTTGGCTTCATGAGTAGTTTTGCACAATATCTTTTTGGTTTGAGGGGGACCATGTGCTTTCTACTATGACTTTGCTCTTTGGGATTGAGGTGGTGGGTCCAACAGGATTTTAGCTCCTTTCGTGGCTTGTGGGAGGGCCTCTATTTTTCTTGCTACTGTATCCCTGCAGGACTTCCTCATATGTGTCCTTGAAGTTGTTCATTGGTGGTGCTAAAGGTTGTTTGGGATGCCTGGCTGCTTCCTTTTTTTTTGGGATCTATCATCTACAATCGAGCTTCCTCATGAATTCTTCATTTTGGGTTCTTGTGGAACTTTCCTGCTTGTTTCCTTTAGATGTGTTATTTTGCTTTTGTTGCTTCCTCTTCTGGATTGGTGTTTTTGAAGGCTTAATTTTTTCTACTTGAGGACTCCATGGCCTAAGGAGTTCCTCTTGATGTTGATCCATTGCTACACCATATTTTAGGCTAATTATCCATTGCATGAGGATTTTGTGGCCTGCAAAATTCCTCAATATGCTGCTTCATCTTTCAAGCATTCAAGGGATTGGTTTTTTCCTATTTTCGTGATCATTTGCCATCCCTAGGTGTTCCCTATCCCTATTTTGGTGGGGTTTTTAGTTTTTATATTTCTTTTCTCCACCCATTTGTTTAGGATGGGTGTTCTATTTTACTCTAGTTTTCCCCTATGTGGGAAGTAGTTTTCTTTCAGTTTCTGGTTTCTCAAGCATGGTTTTTGGTTTTCCCACCCTTGGGAGGATTCAAATTTCAAATTCTGGTACTCGTGTCCTTTTCTTGCTTATGTAAAGTTTTAAATTATTTTTTGGTAGTTTGGGCAGTTTGGTACTTTTTCCCATCCTTGGAATGTTTCAAATTTATTCCCTGGCACCTCAAATTTCAATCTGTCATGTTCGTGCTTCCTTTGCGCCATCCTTTATGATTTTCTAAATCTGTTCCTCTAGCACTTTCCTATTTTAGTTCCTTCTGGCTTTCCTAAAGCCTTTCCTGTCCATCCTTGGACGTCTTCCTTTTGATGTAATCATGTTTCAATGTAATCAGGTTTTGGGATCCTTGATAAAAACCCATATTTAACTAACCAAAAAAATTATAAAGTTATTCTTTTCTTTTTTATAATTTATAAAATATAAAGTTATTCATTTCTTTATTCAATTTATAAAATAATAAAGCTATTCATTTATTTATCTATTCAAAAAGGTAAAAGGAATAAATTAAATAGAACTTCAAGACATTAATATTTATAATATTGCATTCAATTTAATTCAATCCATAAAAGCCATTAATCATTCCTTATTTTAATCGTCGAAGTTTTAAAATAATCTGTAAAAGAGAAGGATTAGAAAATAAAAATAAATTTTGAAAATGGACCAGAATGTTGAAAATATAAACATGCAAAGCATTGATGAGGTCATCATCTACAAGGCAAGGATCCTTATTGCGGTAAGATAGGATAGGAGGATTTGCCATGTTTTTCGTAAGGCCAACAAAACAGTTGACAAATTAGCCAATGTGGGTATTGATGTAGGAAGTTTGATGATGTGGACACAAGGGATACCATGTGAAGTGGAAGACATTCTTAGACATGAAAAGCACACTATTGATTAAGGAGAAAGGTGGAAGGGTGATTTTTCCCCAAGTTTTTTGTGATAAGCATAGAGTTTTTTCTCTAAGTCAACTCAAACGGCTATCGCTATAAGTAATGTTAATTGTCATGTTGAATTGTATTTATGTAGTAAGTGTAAGGTGTTGTAGGATAACCAACACAATTTTTTAAAAGAATGGTCTAAGTATGACTAGGATCCACAATCTCAGCACAAGACTAGATTTTGTATTAGGTTTTGGGTTAACCCACAAAACCCGGTAATTAATAACGACTTTTTACCAAAAAAAAATTTGATTTGCCTTCGAAATGCGAAATTATGTAAAATCCAAAATTATAACTCTCCTGTAACAATAACTTTTTTTTTTTTTTTATAAATTCAAAATGGATTTGAAATGGGATTGAAATTGTTTCAAATGAAAGAATGCAGCTCATTCTTCACACCCATGTATTGATTTTTGGCATTTTAATTTTTTTTTTTAATCGTCGAAGTTTTAAAATAATTTGAAAAAGATAAGGGTTAGAAAAATAAAAACAAAATTTGAAAATGGACCATAATGTTGAAAATATAAACATGCAAAGCCTTGAAATCTGATTTACCTTCGAAATGCGAAATTATGTAAAATCCAAAATTATAAAACTCTCGTATAACCACAATTTTAAATAATTTTTATAAATTCGAAATGGCTTTGGAATGGGATCGAAATTGTTTCGAATGAAATATTGAAGCTCATTCTAATGAAATATTGAAGCTCATTCTTCACACCTATGTATTTATTTTTGGTATTTTAAATTTTTTAATTTTTATTTTAATCATTAAAGTTTTAAAATAATCTGCAAAAGAGATAGGTTAGAAAAATAAAAATATAATTTAGAAATGGATCAGAATGTTGAAAATATAAACATGCAAAGCCTTGAAATCCGATTTACCTTTGAAATACGAAATTATGTAAAATTCAAAATTATAAAACTCTGATATAACAACTTTAAATAATTTATATAAATTCAAAATGGCTTTGGAATGAGATCGAAATTGTTTCAAATGAAATATTGAAGCTCATTCTTCACACCCATGTATTTATTTTTCGTATTTTTATTTTTATTTTTATTATGATTTTTTTTAATCATTGAAGTTTTAAAATAATCTGCAAAAGAGAAGGATTAGAACAAAACAAATTGAAAATAGACCAGAATGCTGAAAATATAAACATGCAAAGCCTTGAAATATGATTTACCTTCGAAATGTGAAATTATATAAAATCCAAAATTATAAAACTCCCATATAACAACTTTAAATAATTTTTATAAATTCAAAATGCCTTCGAAATGGGATCGAAATTATTTCGAATGAAATATTGAAGCTCATTCTTCACACCCATGTATTTACTTTTGGCATTTTAATTTATTTTTATTGTCAAAGTTTTAAAATAATCTGCAAAAGAGAAGGGTTAGAAAAATAAAAACAAAATCTGAAAATGGACCTTCGAAATGTGTAATTATGTAAAATCCAAAATTATAAAATTCTCGTATAAAAGCTTTAAATAATTTTTATAAATTCAAAATGGCTTTGAAATGGGATCAAAATGGTTTCGAATGAAATATTGAAGCTCATTACACCCATGTATTTATTTTTGATATTTTATTTATTTTTTTATTTTTTTAATCATCGAAGTTTTAAAATAATTTGCAAAAGAGAAGGGTTATAAAAATAAAAATAAAATCTCGAAATGGACCAGAATGCTGAAAATATAAACATGCAAAGCTTTGAAATCTAATTTGAAGAAAATATCGAATGATCATTCTCCTTAGATCACCTATTTTGGATACATCCTATCCTTAAAGAATAAAAAGCCATCTTTGATGTTGAAATCCTTATTCTTTTTAGGATTTCCTTCTACCTTGGTCCAAATTTCACTACAATAGTCATATCGAGATTGCATTTTCTTGGCTTAGTCCATTAAGTTAACGTGACTATAGATCAAATCAACTATAAGCTTTTTTCAAGGTCTTAAACTTGAGCAGGTTTATCCTATTCAAATATGAGGATATGTTCCTAGGATGGATTTATGTAACTTTAATTGCTTAAAATCCTAATACTTGGGTACATATGTTAACAATTTAGAGAGAGGATCCCATACTCCTCTCAAGAAATAGTTTTTTCCATCTATACTTTTCACTAAGTATGATCAAACCTTAACTAAGAATAGAGTTTCCACCTTTATTCCTTTCTATTAAGTATGACCAAAACTAAACTAAGAATAGATTCTCCATCTATTCCTTCTCATTAAGTATAATCAACTTAACCAAGAATAGATTTTCCCATCTATTCTTTATCCGTAAACAAAGAGCACCATTTAATGTTTTGAGTACCACTAGATGTATTTATCCCTACTCCAAGCTACATCGCTTAGGACTTTTCCAAAGCCTACTTGCTTTTTGGAATCATCTTTTTTATGGTTAAAATGAACATTAAAATATCTTATCAATGTATGATCCTAAAAATGATCTACTCATGAATATAAAAAAAATTATATTACATTAGAGAATTCTATCTTCAAAACCAACTATGTCTTGAACAAAACCATTCTACTGAAGTTTCATTACTTTATTATTCTTGCTAGTTTTGAAATCACTCCACCATTCAATAGTTGCATCATGCACATGAAGGGTAAACCTTACTATGTGGTTTACTAAATAATAATTCATCAAAGAAAAAATACATTTCCAAATCATATAGCCCTATCTCGGCTAATTTTACCAATTTATTTGGATACTCTAATGTTCTTCAGGTATTTAGATAGCTATTCTATAAATATTTGTGCTTTACCTTCATGATATTCTATAGCAAGATCCTCTTCCTATATATGCTCAAAATTTTAGTTTAGGAAACTTGGTTAATAATAGTTTCCAACAATTGCCTATATAGGTTCATTTGTTCCCTCTATTATTCAATTTATTCTTGTAGTAATTAAACTAAAATGATGAGGTTTTCTACCTTTTATTGATATTCCCCAAACTTTTCCTTCAAGGTCTAGCTTCAAATTCATCTTGCTTAGCTAACCTTGGATTTTTTATAAGATCCTCTTCTTCTTTTCAACTTAGGTGTCATTTCACCATGTCATACAAATGAGTTGGATAAGTTATAATTTCTTTCAATTATACTTCCAATGGTTAGTTACATCTTCCCATGAACTAAAATTATTAATGGTCATCACCACACTTGTATCCCCACAAGGTGCTACCTTGGCTATGACCATAATCATTTTATAATAATTATCTTTGTCACACTTGGCTTATTGCAAGGTCCCCCCTCTCTCTAATCATAAAGGATTTGAGTTAGGTTACAATTTCCTCCAAAATTGTATTTCCAAATGGGGTTAGTTTCTTCATCTCGATGATTTATCAATAATATTATCATCCCTTGATAATATCAATGTCAAACTACTTTGTGTAATGTATCATTCCTAAAATATCACCATCCACTGATAATATCAATGGTCACATTCACTCCATGTTATATGTCATTCTAAAATTATCACCATCCATTTATAATAGTAATGGTTATACTTACTCCATGTAAGGAACCATACCTAAACTCTTGTAAATTGGGTATTCACTAAACAATTTTTGCTTTACCAGTAGAGTAAATCCATCTATCTTGGAAATTAATTAGGTCTCCATGAGTCATTAACTAGTCCATTCCCTAGATGATGTCAAAGGCATGTGGTGATGCTACATATAAATTCCAAATGGTAGAGTCGTTGAGTAGGATGATCTTGGCTATAGGAAAAAATTGATCCATGAAGTAGGCATCTCCATACCCTTACTCAACTTTACACCCTTATGCCAAAAATCTTGATCTTTTTAGCATATCCTTGACTATACTACTAGAAATAAAACTATATGTAGCTCCACAATCTATCAAAAACTTCTTTGATATTTTTTTTTACCTTTCAAGAGCAATGGTGTGGCTTGCCCGTCCAAGTTTTGATTTACTATAGTTCCGTAGATCTCGTGGTTCAATCCTTCTATCCTCTTACTTAGTCCTACAAAATTTAGACATCAAATTCTATAATGTGAACCCCCACACTCGTAGCAACCACCCTTGGGACCTGGTGTCTTTTTTAAATCTATTTCCTAGTTGATTTTGCTTATGATGGTTTTGGCTACCTCTAAGGTTGAGGATTATTGTTATTTATTAGTTGTAATTTCTTCTTGGAATTCATCTAATTTCATTTGTTCTATCTTTCAAAATCTGAGTTACATCTACTTTCCTTGTTCTGCTTGTGTTCCCATTTCATAAGGCCAACATTTTTTCTCTTTTTTAGGGACTATCGATCTTCAACTAACAAGTTTGTAAAATTAAAGTAGGTATTATTTGATTGCTTGTACTGATTCATTTGTTCTCTTTGTTGGTTTATTAGTTCCTTCTACTATTCTATTTGTTATTATAATAAAGATACAACAACAATGAGATTCTCCACCTCTTTGTTTAAATTTCCTGAACTTTCTCCTATGGGTCTAGCTTCAGCACTATATTTTCCAGCTTGCCTCATATCTTGTGAAGTTTCGCTTATTCCTATCCTCAACTTACGTGTTGTTTTTATGTTCACAAAATATGAGTTTATATACTAATATATAGTTATTTATCCTTATAAACTAACTCAATTCATTATCATTCATTCAATAATGGATATGGTTATTCTTACTCCATGCAAGATACTATTCCTAGGCATGCTTACATATTATCAATTATTTGATAATGATGATGGTCATACTTGCTTTGTGCAAGATTCCATACCAAAACAAAAGCTACATATTCTAAGAATAATTCTATGTATTATAAGAAATCCTTAGCTTATCCATGGAAGCTTCTAGTCCTATAATCATGATCTCTGATACCAAATGTAACAACCAAAAAATTTAACTAGCTCGAGAGAGAATTTTTTTTGATACACTTGTTAGGGATCTACATATCCCTACACTACATAATCCATTTTATGAAGTCATCTATTAAATTAATGCCTTAATTTTAAGTTTTTCATCTCATATTTACGATGAGCCAACTTAACCTTTTTAATATATCAAAAGGGTATGCCCATCTCTACACCATATATAAGTTTTTTTATGTAGGTGCACTAAACATACTGCAAATAATATATTAATATCATCTACATGGTGAGCTAAATTTACCCTTTTAATTTGTTAAAAGGATGTGCCCATCCTTTCACCATACATAAGTTCATCTATGTAGGTGCACTAAGCATAATGCAAATAAGCTATCTATCTCATCTCCATGATGAGCTAACTTTTTTATCAATCATTGTAATGCACATAAGCTATTTGTCTCATCTCCATGATGAGATAAATTTTCCATCAATCATTGTAATGCAAATAAGCTATATGTTTCATCTCCATGATGAGCCAACTCCATCATTTATTCTTGGTGATAGATAATTCATTGACTCAAAATCCAATTGTTGCCTTTGTGCATCTACCTAAGTTTAGGTCTTAGAAGAATGATTTGATACAAGGCTACTCAAAGTTTCCTTCAAAAGTGATCCCTTAATCCCTTATATTACTCTCTCTCTCTCTATCTCTTTGTAATATTATAATCCATGAACATAAATAGATGTCAATTTCTAATCATCTATGACTCATCATAGTAAGGACTTTTCAAGAATATAAAATACATATATTGTTTCCTTCTTATAATTAGATAACTTATTCCTTTATTTTAATTTAACAATTACAATTATCATGAAAAGCACTATTTTTAATTCAATAAAACTCTTACCAAAATTTTATCCATGATCTATGAATTACAATAAACCTCCCATTTTATTTAAGAGCAAACATAACCTCAATAACATCTAATAAATATTAAATGCAATATCAAAGGATGGAGATATTTGATACACATACAACACATCATATATCCTGGGAATAAGGGGAAAACCCAACTTCAAAACATCAATTTTATTGCATAAACTTAGTTGTCTCTAATACAACGATATAGGTTTTTCGCAGGACTGCCCAAACTACCGAACTCGTTTCGGCCATATCTCACTCATCCGAACTCGGATTGAGCTAAAATTTTGAGGGTAGATGCCTGAAAAACCCTAGAACATCTCCACCAATTTTCATATCATTTGGAGCAACACAGATCCTAGCGCATCCCTATGTGTGAACGATATATTTGGCAAGCGGCTATGCGAGGGTTTCATCTGGGTTGAGTGCAAGCGGCTCCAGAGGTTGGTTTTTAGGGCCTTCGGGCCCTAGCGGCCAATATTTTTGTGGTTTATGCTCAATATTTTAGCAAGAAATGTTGCAGGGGATACAATATGGGTTAGAAATTTGTCTTTCAAGAGATCATACTGTGAACTTGAGTGACAACGGCTTCCAATTTGCTGCACAAAAGAAAAGTGAAAACCATACCTTTCCACGGCGTCTAGGGCAAGGATTAAAGAGACCACGAAATAAGTTTCAAGCGAGTTGATCAAAAAATGGCTCATATCTCAAGTGAATCTGGTGCTAAGGTGCACCCACAAAATAATTCTACTTGTGAAAACCCCTGTCAAGGGTAAGAATTTTGAAGACTCGGTCCCAAAAATGAATTTTAGGGATGCCCTTCGTGGTGGACAGCCTCAGCCAATGCTATTCTGGCCCAATGCTAATATCAATACTAGGGCTTCTCATAAACCTCTAAGAATGCCTAAGATTGATCCCGGGAAAATGGAGTCGGGATGTCTTAAAGCGGTGATGGAACTCCTATTGTTAAGCTTGATATGGGTAACATTCGGATGGCATTGAAGATTTGGAAAAAAGAGGACTAATTTGTCGGTTCGTGGGTTTTCGTCCGAGTCTATCTGCTTTCAAAGTCTGGGCTGCAAAAAGCTGGAAAACTAAAGGTGAGTTACAAATCTCTATTTATCCAAATGGTTATTTTCTTGTTTTATTTGCTAATAATGAAGATAGAGAGAAAACTTTTCAAGGGGGTCCTTGGTTTTTGGAAGGGCGGGGCTTTTCATGAAGCCCTGGCATACTAAATTTAAAGCCGAAGAAGAGATGCCTTCTATAGCTCCCGTGTGGGTTAGACTCTTTGGCCTCCCTATTGAATTTTGGAATCCTACTATTTTTTCTTCAATTGGAAACTCTTTAGGAACTTTTATGATGATTGCTTGATTGTACTCAAAATTTTGAACATATTATTTATGCTCGAATTTGTGTTTTAATGGATTTTGACAAACCCCTACCTAAAAATATCACATTACAATTTGGGGAAGACACTTGGGAGCAAGTAGTGGACTATGAGAACATTCCTTTTCGTTGTAGAATTTGCCATGAATATGGTCATTTGGCAGTGCTTGCCCAAATAAAATTCTTGATCAAAAGAAAGAAGATATAAACTCGGCAGGTTTCCAAATACCTAAGAAGAAGAACACTCAGAAAAAACCGGTAATGAAGGATCAATCAAAGTCATTTGCTAATATGTTTGAAATCCTTTCCACAAATGATGTCCCAAGTGAGGAAGAGGAAATAATGGAAACTGAAATCTTAGAAACACAGTTTAAATATGAAGGAAATAACTCAGAGACAAACCAACAAATCTAAGGTTTTCAACGAGAAAAAAAAAGGAGAAAATTTACACAAGAAAAACAATATTTCAAATGTCAAAACTTCAAATAATGCAGGTCCCAATATAGACTCCATTGAACCATCTAGTAAAATTTTGGCTGTGTATGAGCATTCTTCAAGGTTAGAAGCCATCTCAGATTTAATTGGAATAAGTCAAGAAACGAGGAAAAAAAATTGAAGATGGATTCTAATCAAAAAGTAGGTCGCAAGACCAATCAATATCATATGGTAAAAGAAGGTGAAAAGCTTGTAGAGGAAGGTAAGATTAATGCCCTTCCCAACATTTTTAGCCCTGGTATTAATGAAGATCATCACTTGGAATATTAGAGGACTCAAAGGGAGTCTTTCAAAACAAAATGAAATTAGAAGAATGATTCGGATAAATCATCCACATCTTGTTTTCCTTCAAGAAACAAAAATGTCAATGGAGGATATGGACTTAATTGCCGGTAAAATTTGGCCAGTGGAAAAGTGGTTTCCCTCGGTTCCCAAGGGACTTCGGGTGGCATTGCTTGTCTTTGGGACCCAAAAGAGGTAGTTATTCACCATATGGTTGGCGAGTTGGGGTTTGTTGGCTATAGCTATTCAAAGTAGACATTCCAACCAGATTATGCTCTGCATTATTGTTTATGCCCCGACTTCTTTGGAGGAAAAAAGAAGACAGTGGAAGGATATTACTCATATTATCTCTCATTTTCCTAAAGCTTGGATCTTGATCGGAGGAGATTTCAATACCATCCTCTCTCTAGATGAGAAAAGGGGGGAAATAGAAATTTGGACAAAAATACTTGACCTCATGAGCGAATATATTGCAAACCTCCATCTTGTGGATATCCAACTGAGATAATGGCCTTATGACTTGGTCTAACGAGAAGGCAAGGCTTAGCTTGTATAATGGAGAGATTGGATAGGTTTTTGCTCTCTGAAAATTTCTTAATCCATGGTCACATTCCTAAAGTGAAGACTCTTAATAAGTTTGGTTCGGATCATTGGCCCGTCATGGTGGAAATGTGGAAAACCAATGTGAGTTTCTCTCCTTTTCGTTTTCAATTAATGTGGCTTAGAGACATTTCCTTCGGACCTCGTGTGCAACAATGGTGGAAGGAAGGTAAACCTAGGCATGGGACTAAGATGTTCTGTTTTGCCAAAAGACTGCAATACATTAAATCCAAAATCAAGACTTGGAGCTGGAAAGAGTTTGGGGATGTTCATAAAAAAAAACATGAAGTTATTGCTCATCTTGAAAATTTGAATAAGAAAATCCGTTTAGATGGCCTCACGAGAGAAGAGAAGTGCGAGATGAAATTAAACTCACAACTCGGTTAGAGGAATGGGAAAAAAGAGAAGAAATCTTATGGAAGCAAAAATCTAGAATTCAATGGCTCAAAGAAGGAGATCGAAACACAAATTTCTTCCACAAATCTCTTCTAGCTCGAAGATCTCACAACTTTATTTCTTCCTTAAAATCAGATTTCGGAGATGTTGTTTATACTTGGGATGGCATGAACTCTATTGTTGTTGATTACTTTTCCAATATTTTTTTTGCTACTCCTCTTGACTCGGCTTCTCAACAAAATGTTCTTCAAGCAATCCCTTCTCTTATCACTTATGAGGAGAACTCTATTTTGACTGCTCTGTTACTATCAATGAGCTTCAACAAGTAGTTTTTAAAATGCAAAAGGGAAAACCCCAAGTCCTGATGGTTTTCCTATTGAGTTCTACCAAGAGTTATGGGATATCCTTCATGTTGATTTATTAGAGGTGGTGGAAGAAGCCAGGAAATCCAAAGAAATTTTGAAGGTTATCAATAAAACTTATATTACTCTTGTTCCAAAAGCTCAAGAGGTTGATCATATCTCGGCTTTTAGACCTATTGCTTTATGTAATGTTCTTCTCAAAATTATTACTAAAATCATGGCGAGAAAGGTTGAAGCCTCTTTTACATAAGATTATTTCCCCGAGCAAGGGGGATATGTGGAAGGACGTCAAATAGTAGATGAGATAGTTCTTGCTCGGGAAGCCATCCATTCCATGGATATGCAAAATTCTCCTTCTATGTTCATCCGGTTAGACTTATCCAAAGCTTATGACAGAGTGGATTGGCACTTCCTTATCAAAGTTTTGAGGCAATTTGGTTTCTCTAAGGATTGGATGGATTGGATTATGGGATGTATCTCTTCGGTTTCCTACTTAGTTCTTATCAATGGCGAGGCCTTCTCGGTCTTTCCCGGCTTCCAGAGGTATCGGGCAAGGTGACCCGCTATCCCCTTATTTATTCATCATTCTTGCTTGAATGCTTGGGTAGGACTATAACCAAAAAGAGGGAAAACAAAACCCTTGAGGGAGTTACCATTGCTCATGGAGCTAGACCTATCTCTCATCTTCAATTTGTGGATGACTCTACCCTTTTAGGTAAAGCTACGGTTAAGGAAGCTTCTAATTTTAAGCAAATCATTAGCTATTTTTCTAAGGCTACTGGGCAGTTGATCAATGAAGACAAATCTAAAGTTATTTTCTTTCACTGCTCTGCTAGACGGGAAGCCATGGTCTTGGATAAATTAAGATATAAGAAGACCTCTCTTCCAATCACTTATTTAGGTATTCCCATAAATATTCAAAGGCGAGAAAAATAAAGATTGGAATTGGTTGTTGGACAAAGTCAAGAAGAAAATTGGAAAGTGGACCAACAAGTGGCTTTCTTACGGGGGTAGAA
This sequence comes from Wollemia nobilis, assembly GCA_028583015.1. Taxonomy (NCBI): domain Eukaryota; kingdom Viridiplantae; phylum Streptophyta; class Pinopsida; order Araucariales; family Araucariaceae; genus Wollemia; species Wollemia nobilis. The sequence goes on along the minus strand of JAQPPZ010015824.1, from coordinate 35,437,896 downwards.
TCACCTTGGTAAAATCAGTCCTTCAAGCTATTCCTATTTATGTTTCTTCCGTTTTGAATATCCCAAAGGTTGTTCTTCGAGAATTGGATCAAATCGGTCATCGTTTCCTTTGGAGTGGTACTAAGGAGAAAAGAAAATGGGCCTTGGTGAAATGGGATACTTTATGTCTTCCTAAGAGTGAAGGGGGGTTAGGATTCCGGTCTTCAATTAATAACAACAAAGCTTTAGCTGCTAAATTATATTGGAGGATGTTGCATAACCCCAATGCTCTTTGGGCCAATAATCTCCGTGCTAAATATATTGAGAACAAAAGTCCTGAAGACCTTGTTCGCTATCAACTTCCTACCAAAGGTTCTCCCATTTTAGCAGTTCTTAAGGCTGGTGAGGATTTGATAAAGAAAAAATTATTTTGGATCATTCATAATGGTCAACATGCAAATTTTTGGACAGATTCTTGGGATGGTCACAAGCCTTTGATAACTCGGTTTCCCGATTGGAGGCCTTGGATGGAGGAGCTTCACATGAGCTAATTGGATAAAGGTGGCTAATTATTGTCGGTACCATATTGGTAATTCAAAGGTTGGTAGATATTGGATCCCTATTGAGGATTGGCCTATTCAAATCCCAGAAAGGCAAAGACAAGATATCCAAGGCATCCTTCATATGAGATCCCTCTCTTGGTCCCATGAAAAAGATTGTTTTGGATGGAACGACACTACTAAGGGTGAGTATTCAGTTGCTCAAGGTTATTTGACCTTATGCCATAATAATCCCAACCATTCTTCGACATATTTTCTCAATTGTGGGCTCAAAAGCTCTGGCCTAAGGTGAGGTTCTTTAATTGGCTTTTATTGCATCGTAGGGTGCTTCTTGGTGAGCAACTTATGAAGCGTGGTTTTCATGGCCCTTTTAGATGTGAAATGTGTGAAGAGAATGTAGAAAATATCAACCATATTTTTATTGAGTGTACTTTAGCCTCCGAGCTATGGAGGAGAATGGCAACTTTACTTGGCTTACGGTGGTCCAATTTTTTCACTTTTGAACAAGCTTTGGAGGGATTGGCCTAATCAAGAGGGTGTTGATCATTTTATTAGGCGAGTTAGTTTGGATGGGTTCTACCATTCTTCTTTGGAATATTTGGAATGAAAGGAACAGCCAAATTTTTAATCAAGATAGGAAGGATATTCACTATATTTGGCAAAAGACCATAGCCAACTTAGTTGAATGAGTCCATCATCTCCTTAATCACCCCCAAAACTCCCACCAAAGATGGGATCAAGTGATGCAAAGATTGAAGATTAAACCTTCTAAGGGCAACCAACTTAAAGGGAATGTGAGTATTAGTAAGATGGATAGGACTAGAAATTGGCAACCTCCTCCTAAGGATTTTGGAAAAGTCAATGCTGATGGAGCCTCTAGAGGGAACCCTGGAAAAGCCGAGTGTGGGAGGAATTGGTAGACTTTCGAGATGGCTCCCTGGTTTTTACTTTTCTTGAGAATTTGGGTATTCTTTCCAATAACCTTCGTTGAGGGGTATGGTATCCTTAGAGGCCTTCAGGAGGCTACTAAGGTTGGATGGGAAAAGGTGTTAGTTGAGTCGACTCTCAACTTATGATTAATCTCTTGAAGACTCCTTCTAAGAATCATAAGGTGGATTGGAGAATAAAAAGAATTATTGAGAAGATTCGGTTAATCCGGATGGGATTTTTGAAAGTTGATTACAATCATGTGGTCGAGAGATCAAAACAAGAGTGTTGATGCTTTAGCTAATTGGGCTTTGGACAAAGGTGATCTTACTTGTTATGGCCACCCTCCTATATGGTGGGCTTCTCAAATTAGGGAAGCTCTTCTTTCTATCATTTCTTTGGATGGCTCCGGTTACGAAGGTACCTAGTTTCTTCTTGTTTTTTTTTGTTTCTCTTTGGTTCATTCAGTTTTTTAGTTCCCTAGCTCATTCTATTCTTTATTTTGTTTCCTCTGTTGATTCTTGCATTAATAGTCTTATGGTCTAGATAGGTCATTGTTTTGTTCATTTTTTTTCTTTTGTCTTCTTTGTTTTTTTGTTTAGTTTTTTAAGGTGGGTGGGTTCTTTTGTTTTGTTTTGTTTTTGTGTTCTTTGTGTTGTTTTTTGTTGTTCTTGTGTTTTTGTTTTGTTTTGTTTTTTTTATGTTTATTGTTATTGTTCTTGTGTTTTTTTGTTCTTGTTCTTGGGTTTCTCTTTGTTTGTGTTATTTCATTTTTTTATGTGTGAGTGTTTTCTATGTTTTTTGTTTTTGTTTATTGTTTGTTGTTGGTTGTTTTTATTTTTATTTTATTTATTTTATTTTTTAGGTTTTGGTTGTGTTTATTTTTCATGTTTTTTGGGTTATGTCTTTGTAGTGTTCTGTTGTTTTTGTCTTGTTTGTGTTTTGTTATGTGGTTCTTGTGTTTTTCTATGTGGTTTGTGTTGTGGTTTCTTTTATCTTATTGTGCGTGTTTGGTTGTGCTTTTGGTTTTGACACACTCAAGGAGTTTGTTTTTTATTTTATTTTATTATTTTTGTTGTTATTTTCTTTTTTTAATTTGGTTTTGTGTGTTTGTTTGCTCCTTGAGTATGTCAAAGGTGGTAGGCCAAGTCCGAGTCCTGGGCGTTTTTGGCGGAATGGATACCCCTGCCTCCTTGGGTCTTACCGAAAGTGGCATCCCTTTTGGGATGTTTTCCACAAAAAAAAAAAAAATACAACGATATAAAGGAATCCCATAATTCCTTTTTCCAAAACAACCAATATAAATACATAAGAACCCCATAATTTTTATATTCCCAAAAACATGAATTGTTCTTTTAATTCACATTACAAAATCAATGAGGGAACCTCATAATTCCCTCAAATGAATTCCACATTCATTCTTCTAAAGATGATTTCTTCCTTCTAATAACATTTAAAGGAATAACTTCTTTCTAAAGGTCTATAAAGTATCCATCTACTATAAAATAACACACAACAAGAATAATAGAGAGGACCCTATAATCCTCTCAAACACAGTTCCATTAGAAACTTCCCAATATATATATACTTTCCAAACATATTTCAATACAAAATAAATATAAGATTATTTATACATTTCAAACCTAATTTGGCCCAAAATGAAATATATTATCTTTTATACATCTCAAACATACTTATTTTCCAAGAAGAAATATATTATACTTCATACATCTCAAACATAAAATGAAAGTTATTCATCATTCCATCAAATATCGAATAATCTAATATTCATTCCTTCTATTAATAAAAAGCTCATACTTTCAATTAATCAAAATACCCAATAATATTTTTTGTTTAATCAAAACCCATACTTTCAATTAATCAAAATATTCAGTAATTCATTCTTTTAATCAATCAAAAGTCCATTTTTTCAATTAATCAAAATACCCAATAATTCATTCTTTTAATTAATAAAAAATCCATACTTTCAATTAATCAAAATACCCAATAATTCATTAATCAAAAGCCCATTATTTCAATTAATCAAAATACCCAATAATTAATTAATCAAAAGCCTATACTTTCAATTAATGAAAATACCCAATAGTTCATTCTTTTAATTAGTCAAAAGCCCATACTTTAAATTAATCAAAATACCCAATATTTCATTATTTTAATTAATCAAAGCCCATGTGTTCAATTAATAAAAATACCCAATAATTCATTCTTTTAATTAATCAAAAGCCCATACTTTCAAAATTCCATTCTTTTACTTAAATAAAAAACCCTAAGTTGGTTTAATCAAAATTTAATAGTCGATACGATTTTCCATAGTCAATCGGGCTAGTACAAATTTCCACAGTAAGTCTAAACAACACCGCCATCAATAGGTGGCTCCACGTGGGAATCACCCAGTACCTCTAACTGGTGCCAAAGGACAACCCACATTAAGTTGAATTGACCACTCAGCATGGTCACTAACCTAAGGGAGATAACTCCATTTTGCAGCACACTAGCACCTCCCACAGGAATAGTGTGGGACTAATGCTAAACAGGGTTTTAAATAAAAACATTCACCACAGCATGCAAAGCCACATGGAAATCAAATATAGGGTTCCAACAATGGACAACAAGGTTCAAATTAAGCTATGAGTCAAAAGTAGGATGATCAACAACCTGATCAAGTAGGGTTACAACACCGTCAAGTAGCACTTTGGGTAGCCCAATAAGTGGAGCGGCCTTGACCACCACTTGGTGGTTGAAATTTTATGGGGACCTAGTACTTATTAAGGTGCTCTCAGGCCTGCCTATAATAAAGAATCTAACCAATGATCTATAACATTTTTAAACAAAGACTTCCACACTATACTTTGGACAAATGAAAGAATTCCTAGTAATCTTATCTCCCTTATATTTCCCTTCTCTCTATGACAAAGGAGCACTAGTACTCTCAATCTCATGCTATAACCTGCATCCTCAATCCTACATTCAACTAAAACCCCCAATGTATTAATTATGTACAGCGATACCACAATAATGACCCAGGTTCAAGTCGCACTGGATATGCTTCTCATCCTTTTTAAAGAGCTCTACTACTTTGGTCTTCCTACTTTGATCAAGTTTTTTTGCTACTTTGTTGTTAGCTTTAGATCCTTACATTCATATGCATCCATACCTTTCTCTCTATTTTTTCATTGCTTCACCTACAAAGCTTTCTCCTGCATCCAAATGCATCGATATAATTTTCCCATCAACATGAGATTCTACTTCTATTTTTGGCCTTGAATTATCCTACGAATATTTTTATTTCTCTTGCATCTTCATTCACCACTAGCGGTTTGGCTTTTGATTATCCAAGTATACCATCATCTTGATTGGGTGCAATATTTCTTAGGGTTAGCATTCCACATGTAGAGACATCAATCGAAGATGGATCCAAGCTAGGCTTTTGATTTTATCCATGTGTTCTTGTGAGCTGCTAGCACCACAACTTTTGGTCCTCTTGCTCTTACATGCAACACCGCCTCTATGTCCTGCCAATAGGGCTCGACTACCATGCTTTCAGCCTTCACTACAGTGGAAACTTTCTCTAATGTTTGAATGGTGGCTCATATATATTTTATAAATTTGATCAATCACTATGTCCTCAACATGGCCCCACCTTGTATTCTTTATCTTTTTCAATCCAACAATGCTTCCTTAGTGCGCTTGATATTGTTCTCTTCTCAGGCAACTGGCAGTAAATATTTTCTTTATGTGGCTTCGGTGATTGTTATAATAGAAAACCTAGACAAATAAGGAATAACTGAACCAATACTCATCCTCTATGCCATATACTCTTTTATATTAAAAACATTCACTCACTTCTGACAGCCATCCTTAAAAAATATTTTCCTTGAATAATTTGCCCACCATTTTCTAGAAACCAAGTCAGTATTTGACATCAATGACAACAACTCAATAGTGAATAATTCTAACAATATTCCCTTTGTCATTGATGACAATGCTACAAAGAAATGGGATCACAAACTGCTCTCCTTGACAAGTTGCTCCCCCTTACTAAAATTCCAAACCACTCCCTCTTACCAAAATTCCAAACTACTCCACCTTACTAAAATTCTCCCCCTTTCACATCAATGGCAAAGGCTTCTTGGGGTAAAATATAAGGCACTTGACAATGCCCCTTTCTCACTGCTCTAACTAAGATGTTCAATGATGATATGGAAGTGAAACTACTCCCAACTTATAATGCTTCTTTTCTTGTTCCATTTTACTTTTCCAAACTTTAGAGGACATATCCTTTTGAACAGTTTGATCATCCTCCTTCTTACTTGATTTTGGAAGTTCAGGGAACATCGTTCTACACCATTTAGCTCTATTCCCAAAATTAATAAATTTGTAACAAATGGTATCGTAGTCCATGAGAGGTGCAAATGAATTTAAATTCCTCTTGGTGAAGCCAAAATTATTCTTAGCACAGAGCCTACAATTTACAGCTTTATGACCAAATTGGTGACATGAAAAGCAATAACCATGGAAGAAATATTCAAACCTATCTGATTGTCTTAGAGGTATGGCTGCATTTTTTGCTCATTGTTATTTCTGTGATGGACCTTGGTCCATGATGATGCTTTATTTTCTTCCTTTTTGATACTTCCACTTCTCAACACATTAGCATAGATCTCAGGATCTTCTTTAATTGTTTTCTTTGATGCCTCTGTTCCTTTTGATCTTGACTCCCCATTTTATTTTTTTTGAACTTTTTCAAAACTAAGTCCAATTTTTATAACCTAAGATCTTCGTGCATTAATAATATCATCCAATATTTATGTGCTTTTCTCAAACCTAATATTTTGTTGTAGCTTATCATTAGATTTTTCCACTTTCTTCCTGAGAGAGACAATCTCATGTTCCATTTTTTCACATTCCAATTATTTTACCTTTAACTGCTCAGTCATAACTCTTCAATTTTTTTTACCTCTTAAATTTTAACTTTTAATTCTATGAGATCTTGCGAAAACTTTGCCTTTGTCTTCTCATCCTCATATAGTTATTCTTTCTAAGCCTCTTCTATGTCAACTATGGATTCCTCTTCAAATAGATTCACATCCTCATGCTCTAGAAAACATAGTTAGTCCCATAAAATAATGGAGACCTACTTGATGAAAAACCTTCCTGGTAAGCCATGTGTGTTCTTATAAGATATTTCTTCAAGCGGTTAGGCTTTCACGAAGGAACCTGCTTTGATACTAATTGATGAAACACACACTTATACTAAGAGGGGTTGACCAGTATAATATCAAACTTATCTTTCCAAAAAATAATTGTAACAATATGAATGCAATAATAATCAATGCATAAATTTCCACACACACAAGAGATAAGGATTTACGTGGAAACACCCTTTTAGGAGAAAACCAAAATAAAATATTGCTTTTATTTCTTCAAAATGTTCATGGACACCAACCCATAGGAGACACCAATACCCTTATACAAATACGTAGGAACCAACCTATGGGAGATACTAATATCCTTTTACAGTAACATAGGCACCAACATACGAATGACACCAATCTCCTTTTACAACAAAGTAGGCACCAACCTACGAGAGACATTGATCTCCTTAAGGCACCAACCTCAGGTTTGAAGGCACCAACCTTCTGCTCACAAATATGATCAAGAACTTTGTTGAGTTTTACTAGATTTACTGAGTATACTTATATGGAAGCTTGATGTAGAATTACAATGTGCACTCTTGTTGGATTACCTCCAGTATGAATCAATACTATGTTGAGCAAGGTGCAGCGACAGTATTGTCATTGTTTTCAATACACTCAGATGAACAGGTTGATGCAGTGGATAGTTTTTTGGAGGTTGTTTGAAGTATTTACAATGATGTTCAATGCTTATGAGGATGTTTTTGATGTTCGAGTGAAGTTGTTACAGGTTGTTCATGCAAATTTGCAAAAGTTGAAAAATCATCAAGAAGTTGTCAAAAATTTACAAAAGTCATCACGGGTGCATTTGGACATGATGGATCAGTTTCGAACATCTCAGCATATTAATAAATATTCCATAATAGCATTGGAGGTATCAGCACAGTGTTTGGATTGATCGGTGACGTTTTTGGTATCTTGGCAGATGATTTGGCAAGTGGTTGTACAGGCCAAAAAAGGGTAGTTTTGTTAGACGCATTGCGAGTAAACCGAGAAGAATTTGATAGCAAAATTCAAACTAGATGTTTTCATTATATTCAAAAACATGTGTTTCAATTTTTGAACAAAATTGAGAAACGAGGAGAATGTTACAAGCATTGCAATACTGTCACAAAAACTCTCTTTTTGGAAAAATTATGTCAACAATAGTTTTCATGGAGGTGGTACAGGTAAACCATAAGGATTTATAAAACTAGATTTATACTGGATGTAGTCAGCATTGCAAATATTCTACTTTTTAAATTTTAGAGAAAACAGAGTTACAAGGTGAGAGTTATGATTGTTGCAAAAATGGTACAGGTCACTTTTATGTCAATTTGTTCCACTTGTGCAAAATCCTTTAGTTGACCGTTTCGACCTTGCAGAGTCACCAGAGTTTCAATTTCAATGTTGTTACACCTTCAAGACATAAAATAGAGCATCTTTCATTTTTGGTTTGAGGTGTCATGTGGCTCCAAAGTAAGAGAACGAGTAAGGTGTCAATTCTTTGCATGTGACGTGTTTGACGAAATGCCTTCTTAAAATAAAAAAAGGAAGTTATATTGTTTTAAGAAGCTTCATTAAAGAAAATATTCTTAAAATTAAAAATGGAAATAGAATGCAAGTGTGTTCTTTTTAAGTGACAAGGGATTTTATTTAAAAGTGGGGACTTTATTTTGTAAAGAGAGAAGTGTGTGTGGAGAAAAATAAAGAGTGAAAATCCATGATTTTTGGAGAGTGGTGAAAAACATCACTTCAGTATTTTGGAAAAACATTTCTCATATGCTATCTATTTTGGCTAAAATTTTGAGAGGCATTTGTAGACAAAGTTCTGCATAATACCCAAAAGCGTTTAGCAATTGGTAGAATGAGCTAAGAGAACAATCAATTTTTTTTATGAGAAGAGAAGATTCAAATTCTAAGTAATGCAGAGAGAGGGATGTTATACTGGATGAAATAGAAAGTTTTAGATTTTGAGCTTACAAACCATAGAGGGTTATAGTTTCAATGAAGGCATTCATGTATATCATTTTATTATCAATATCAAAATCAAGTGGGTGCTTGGTAAAGGGGTTGGTGCTCCTTTCTATTGGTGCAGATAAATCAGGGGTTGGTGCTCCTTTCTGTTGGTGCAGATAAATCATGGGTTGGTGCTCCTTCCAGTGGATGCTGATAAATTGATTATAAAGTTGATGTTTTACAAAGGGTAGATTTGGATGGGAGTTCAAACAATCATTTTTGGAGATGCAGCCAAATCGATGAACCTTGATACATCTTGTGTTGTGTTATGTTCTCTTGTTATACTTACTTTATTTGGTTTTATGTTTTCATTATTTTGGCTTTGAGTGTTGAAGATTTAAGTTTTAAAGAGCTACACTAATTCACCCCCCTCTTAGTATCATTGTGAGACTAACAATTGGTATCAAAGCGAGGTTCCTAAATAGACTTAATCGACTAGGGTGATATTAGAAGTGACACAATGGCAGGTGGTGAAGGCTTCTCATCAAACAAAGCATCATTCTTTGACGTAACTAATTACACATTTTAGACTCAAGATGTAGAAATATATTTGTGCTTTGAGATACGACATTTGGGATTCAGTAGATAGTGGATACACAATACCCACCACTTCTCCAACCGATGCTATCCGTAAGAAAATGTTTGAGAATGACTCAAAAGAAAATAATTCTATCATGTGTGGATTAGTGGACAATGAACTGGTAAAGATTATGGGTTATAAAATGACAAAGAAAATATGGGACAAATTGAAGAGAATTCATGAAGGAGACGTTAATATCAAGGAGGCCAAGTTATAAACACATCGAGCTTAGTTCGAAGTATTAAAGATGAATGATGATGAGAATATAGAGGCATATATGCTGAGAGTTAATGAATTCATTAATGCGATTAGAGGACTTAGTGAGAAAATCAAAGATTTGTCATCATGAAAAAGGTATTAAGATCCCTTCCCCAAAGATTTGATTCTAAAGTTTCAACTATAGAAGAAGCTAAAGATCTAAATTCTTTTAGTATGGATGAGATGCATGGTTCTTTGACTATATATGAGATGAGAATAGGAAAATATAAACCCACAGATAAAAAAGCTACTTTTAAAGCCCATAAAAATATGAAAGCAAAACAAGAATCCGAGGAAGAAGAGACATCAGATGAAATGGAAGCAAACTTTGTTCAAAAACTAAAAAGGGGAAAAGGAAAATACAGAGGAAAGTTACCATTTAAATATTTCAACTGTGGAGGCATTGGGCATTTTGCAGCTAAATGTCCACTTAATGAGAAGAACAGAAGTGATGAAGGATCGCACAAAGAAAGAAGTGACTGGAAGAAAAAAATAAATTTTAGAAAAGGCAACTTCAAGAAGAAAAGTTTCATCTCCAAGAATGTTAGTTCATCAGAAGGTAGCTCCAGTGAGGATTCTGAAAATAAAACAGGTGAAGATCTTTTCATGGCACTCAAATAAGAAAAACCAAAAAAATAACAAGAATGTGATGAATAATAAATTAACGCAAAAGTGAATTTGGAAGAGGAACTAATTACAACTCTAGATGAATTGAAAATAGAAAGAAAAAAGAATAAGAAAATTTCAAGAAAGCTTGAGGATGCAAATGAAATCATAACAAATTTTAAAGTATAGATAGAAGAATCCAAGAAAATATTTGAAGATCTTAAAGTGCAAATAACCATGAAAATAGATTATTGCAACAAGCTAGAAGAAGATATTGTTGGTTTAAGAATGCAACTAGAAGAGATGAATCAAAAAATTAGTTGTTATCACAAACGTGAAGAAAGTTCTATGAAGCTGGATAAGATCATAAATAACCAAAAGACTACAGACATCAAATTTGGTTTGGATTTTGATTAAGTAGAATCATCAAATGGATCAAATGCCATTAATGAATAATCCACAAAGAATGAAGAGAAGAAATAGGTTGATCAAGTAAAAATTAATCATGCAAAGGAAAGCAGTAATGCAAGGCATGAAAGGATAATTAACAATGATGGCTTCACCAATATCACACATCAAAGAAGAAGAATATTTATGGCCCCTAAAACAACATGGCAAAGACCACCACCCAGGTTCAATAATCTCTTTTTTGGTTACTATTTTAAATGCAATGGTTATGGACACAAGATCTTAGATTGCAAGTATAATGTAGGACCAAGGAATTTTACCAATAGAAATACTTTTTCACCTTTGATGGATTATGTAGTAGAATGTTATAACTATCATAATTTTGGGCATATTGCAAGAAATTATCGAAGTACATTTGCATCAAATCAATTTTAAAGAAGAAAATTTCAGCCAAATGGAATAAGACAAAATAGAATTTTTTTTGAAAAACATGCACAAGCTACTAAAAAAGAAAATCCAAAACAAGAGCCCAAAATTATAATCAAACCTGAGTGGAAAGAAAAAGAGCGACCTAAGGAAGAAAAATAATCCTTGATCATACAGATGGCATTTAAAGCGCAGAATAAATTTGCACCATGGATACTTGATAGTGGATGCTCCAATCATATGACAGGTGACAAACAAAAATTTGAGAAGTTGCAGCAATATGAAGGTGGTTCAGTAAATTTTGGAAATAATGATGGAGCTAAGATAGTTGGCAGAGGTTCAGTTAAGATTAGTGATGAAAAAATCAAGTCAAAAGAAGTCTTGTTTGTGGTTGGTCTGAAGCATAACTTTTTGAGCGTAAGTTAGATTTGTGATAGAGGTCATAAAGTGATCTTTAAGAAGCAAGGTTGTGAATTCAGAAAGGTAAACAATGGGAAGTTGATAACAATTGGATCAAGGACATCTGGAAACTTGTAAACTCTCTCAGATACTTCAGAAGGATCTTGCTTGATTGGACAGGAATAAGATAATTGGTTGTGGCACAAGAGGCTCGGTCATATCAGTTTTGACAATCTAGTAAAAATTAACTCAAAGAAAGTAGTGAAAGATATTCCCACCATTGGCAAACCATCAAATAGCATTTGTGCTTCATGTCAAAAGGGGAAGCAAACTAGAGTCTCATTTAAAACAAAAGAGTACTACACAAGCAAACCTTTGGAACTAGTACATACTGATTTATGTGGACCCATGAGAATGCAAAGCATAAACGATGACAAATATTTCATGTTGTGTATAGATGACTATTCCAGGATGACATGGGTACTATTTTTGAAGCATAAATTAGAAGCTTTTGAGATGTTCAAGGTTTTCAAAAACCAAGTTGAGAATTAAATAGGAAAAATGATTAAATATTTAAGGTCAGATAGAGGAGGAGAGTTCATTTCAGAGGATTTCACAGAGTATTGTGAAAAATATGGCATTCTAAGACAGTTTTCAGTAGCCAGGACACCTCAGCAGAATGGTGTGGTAGAAAGAAAGAACAGGACAATGCAGGAAATGACATGGACTATGTTGACTGAGAGTAAAGTAGCAGACATATTTTGGAAAGAGGTAGTCCATACTATGGTATATATCCAAAATAGGTGCATGTTGAGGATGCATGAAAGCAAAACTCCTTATGAGTTGTGGTTCGGTAAAAAGGCAACAACAAGATACTTTAAAGTTTTTGGCAGCAAGTGTTACATCAAAAGAACTGAAGAAAACCTTGGTAAGTTTGAAGATAGAGCGGATGAAGGTATTTTTCTTAGCTATATGTCAAAAATCAAAGCTTACAAATGCTACAACAAGAGGTTAAGGAAAATTGTGGATAGTGTTGATCTTAAAGTTGATGAAGTAAGGGAATGATTAATTAGCTATGAAGAGAACTACCCAATTTATGAAGAGGTCATTGAAGGAGATGGGGAAAAGGAAATGAAAAAAAACCAAAAATTGACTCATAGAATTCAAACAGTGATTCAGAAGTGGAAGAAAACAAGAAATTCAAAACAGGGAACTAGCAGAAAGATCATCCTAGAGAGCAAATAATTGGAGACCCCATAGTTGGTGTTCAGACAAGAAGATTAGTAAGTAACTACTATTTATTATCCAACATTGAGCCCAAAAATATTGCTGATGCAAGCAAATATGAAAGTTGGGTAAAGGCAATAAATGAAGAATTAGATCAGATCAAGAAAAACAAGACTTGGGAGTTAGTACTAAGACCCGCAAATAAAAATGTAATCAATACTAAATGGATCTTTTGAAACAAATTGAATGAAGATGTACATGTAGTCAGGAACAAAGCAATATTGGTATGCAAAGGCTATGCACAAGTTGGACGTATTAAATTTGACGAAACCTTCGCACCTGTGACCAGACTAGAGGCAATTAGAATATTTCTAGCTTTAGTAATTTACAAGAATTTAAAATTTTATCAAATGGATATGAAATCAGCATTTTTGAATGGGAAACTTGAAGAAGAGGTTTATATTGAGCATCCAGATGGTTTCTAGCTTGGTGATGATCCCAACTTGGTTTGCAAGTTGAATAAAGCATTATATGGCTTAAAATAGGCACCCCGAGCATGGTATGCAAGGCTAGACAATTATCTTACTCAGCAAGGGTTCAAGAAAGGTATGGTGGATAGTAATTTGTATTGCAAAAAAAAAATGGTCATCATATTGTTCTTGTTGTATACGTAGATGATATCATATTTGGCAGCAACAAAGATGAGTTGTGTAAAGATTTAGCAAATAAGATGCAAAAAGAATTTGAAATGTCAATGATTGGTGAAATTTTGTATTTCCTCGGATTGCAAGTTAATCAAAAGGAGAAGGGCATATTTATTTCTCAAATTAAATATGTGAAAGAGATGCTAAAAAATTTCACAATGGAGGATTGTAAGCCAGTTAGCACTCCCATGATGACAGGTTGCAAGTTGAGCAAGGATGACAAATCTCCACATGCTGATCAAACTATGTATACATCTATGATTGGGAGCTTATTGTACTTGACAGCTATAGACCAGATATTTTGTAGGCAATATGCATGGTAGCATGATTTTAGGCTAGTCCCAAGGAGACTCATGTGACAGTAGTGAAGAGGATTCTTCGATACCTCAAGGGTACTATGGAGTATGGGTTATGGTATCCTAAAGGTAAGGACTTCACCCTTATTGTGTATTCAGATGCATATTGGGCAGGATGTGTAGATGACAGGAAGAGTACCAGTGGAGGTGCATTCTATCTTAGAGACAGGTTGGTCGCATGGCATAGTAAGAAACATGAGTCAGCCTCCTTATTCACAGTAGAGGTAGAATACATTACAATGATAATGTGTTATACGCAGGTGTTATGGATGAAATAAACTCGAAATGATCTTAGCATTAATTTTAATGAGCTGATTTTAGTTAAGTGCGATAACTCCAGTTCCATTAACATCTCAAATAATCTAGTTATGCATTCTCATACAAAACATATTATTATCTAGTATCATTTTTTGAAGGAGAAAGTTGCGAAAGGTGAGGTCAAGTTGGATTTTGTTCCAAAAATAGAGCAAGTAGAAAATATCTTCACTAAATTATTGTCCAAGGAATTCTTTGAGTACCTTTGCAAGAAATTAGGAGTGATCATACTTCCTAAGAATTGACTAGCTATTGGGGCCACATTCTTAGGGGGAGCATTTGTGTATTTGTTTATCTTTTTGCTCATGTTTGTGATTTTTGCTATGTGTAATAATTTTTTCTTGAGAATGTTGTGCATGGACTTAGGGGAGTTTGCAATAGCCCTTTGGTCTTGTTTTCAAAGGGGGAGAAGAGTTACAGGAAATTGTGCGTGTGTTGCCAACAATACCAAAGGGGGATATTATTGAGCAAGGTGCAGTGATAGTATTGTAATTGTTGTCAACACACTCATATGGATAGTTTGATGTAGTGGATAATTTTTTAGAGGTTTTTCAGAGTATATACAGTGATTTTCAATGCTTATGAGGATTTTTTTGATGTTCGGGTGAAGTTGTTACATGTTCGTGCAAATTTGCAAAAGTTGAAAAAATCATCAAGAACTTGTCAAAAAATTGCAAAAGTCATCACAGACGTAGTTGGACAAGATGGATTAGTTTGTAACATACCAGAATGTTATAAAATAGTCCAAAATAGTGTTGGAGGTGTCATCACAGTGTTTGGATTGATCGATGATGTTTTCGATATCTTGGCGGATGATTTGGCAAGTGGTTGTACAGGCCAAAAAAGGGCAGTTTTGTCAGAAGTACTACGAGCAAACTGAGAAGAATTTGATAGTAAAATTCAAACTAGAGGTGGTCATTATCTTCAAGAACATGTGTTCTAAATTTTCACCAAAACGGAGAAACAAGGCGAATGTTACAAGCGTTGCAAGACTGTCACAAAAATGCTCTTTTTGGAAAAAGTGTGTCAACAACAGTTTTCATGGAGGTGGTACAGGTGAACCGTAAGGATTTATATAGCGAGATTCGGACTAGATGTAGTTAGTATTGTAGATATTCTATATTTCAAATTTTAGATTCGGACAGGTCACTTTTATGTCAATTTGTTCCACTTGTGTAAAATCCTTCAATTGGCCATTTTGACCTTGCAAAGTCACTAGAGTTTCGATTTCAATGTTGTTACACCTTCAAGGCATCAAATAGAGCATCTTTAATTTTTGGTTTGAGATGTCACGTGGCTCCGAAGTAAGAGAATAATTAAGGTGTCAATTCTTTGCATGTGACGTGTTTGACGAAATGCCTTCTCAAAAAAAAAAAGGAAGTTATATTATTTTAAGAAGCTTCATTAAAGAAAATCTTTTTAAAATTGAAAATGGAAAAATAATGCAAGTGTGTGCTTTTTAAGTGACAAGGGATTTTATTTAAAAGTGGGGACTTTATTTTGTGAATATAGAAGTGTGTGGAGAAAAATAAAGAGTGAAAATCCGTGATTTTTGGAGAGTGGTGAAAAACGTCACTTTAGTATTTTGGGCATAACTTTCTCATCTGATATCTATTTTGGCTAAAATTTTGAGAGGATCTCGTATACAAAGTTTTGCACAATACCCAGAAAGAATTCAAAAAATTTTAGAATGAGCTAAGATAAAAATTAGTTTTTTTTTTGTGAGAAGAGAAGATTCAAATTATGAGTAATGCAGAGAGAGGGATGTTATACTGGGTGAAATAGAAAGTTTTATATTTTGATCTTACAGACCATAGAGGGTTCTGGTTTTAGTGAAGACATTCATGTATGTCATTTTATTATCAATATCAAAATCAAGTGGGTGCTTGGTAGAGGGGTTGGTGCTCCTTTCTATTGGTGCAGATAAATCAAAGGTTGGTGCTCCTTCCAGTGGGTGCTGGTAAATTGATTGTGAAGTTGGTGCTTTACAAAGGATGGATTTGTATGGGAATCCAAACAGTCATTTTTAGGTATGTAGCCAAATCGGTGAACCTCGATACATATTGTGTTGTGTGATGTTCTCTTGTTATACTTGCTTTATTTGGTTTTATGTTTTTATTGTTTTGGCTTTGAGTGTTGAAGATTTAAGTTTTAAAGAGCTACACTGATTCACCCTCCCCTCTCAGTGTCATTGTGAGACTAACATACTATGTGTCCTATCTTCTTTCCAACGGTTAGCTATTGCACATAATATTCCTATCTTTTTATCAAATTTCTTCTTTCCAATAGTTATCTTGCTACATCAAATGTCTTCAAAGGTTAGTTTTAGAACTTTTCTTCTTTATCTTCCACGACAATGAAACAAAAAATTTAGATGATGTTTTCTAGCTACCAATGAGACGTAAAGAAATTTGATTTGTAAAAACTGAAGAAGCTCTAGAAATTCAGTCCAATCGCATCGCCGCCCAAAGCTATTAATCCTTTTTGTGAGAACGTGATTCATGCAAAAAAATGGAGGTGTTCATACATTGAAGCGTAGAACATTCTCTTTTCCCCATGGTTGCTTGCCCATCATAAACCATATGACCAATGATATATAACCTTTTTGAACAAAGACTTCCATATTGTACTCTACACAAATGAAATAATACCCAATAATATTATCTCTCTTATGATTCCTTCTCTCTATAATAAAGGAGCACCAGTACTCTCAATATCATTCCATAACCTACATCCTCAAGCCTGAATTCAACTAAAATCCCTAACATACTAATCCCATAGAGCAATACCACAATAATGACCCAGGTTCGAGTCACATTGGATATGCTTCTCATCCTTTTCAAATAGCTATACTGCTTCAATATCCCTACTTCGATCAAGTTTTTATGCTACTTCATTGTTAGCTTTCGATCCTCACGTTCATATGCATCCATACCTTTATCTCTGGTTTTTTGTTGCTTCACCTACATAGATTTCTCTCGCATCCAAATGCATCAATATAATTTTCCCATCAAAATGCGATTCTTCTTCTGTTATGGACCTTAAATTCTCCTACAAATATTTTTATTTCTCTTGCATCTTCATTCACCACTGGTGGTTTAGCTTCTAATTATCCAAGTATGCCATCGTCTTGATTGGGCACAATATTTCTTAGGATTAGTGTTCCACATGCAGAGATGTCAATAAGATATAGATCCAAGCTAGGCTTCGAGTTTATCCATGTGTTCTTATGACCTGCTAGCACCATGACTTCTAGTCCTCTTACTATTACATGCAGCACCACCTCTGCATCATGCCACTGGGGCTCGGCTACCATTCTTTCAACCTCTGCTACCATGGAAACTTCCTCTAATGTTTGAATAGTGGATAATATATATTTTGGATGTTTGATCAATCACTATGTTCCCAATGTGGCCCTACCTTGTATTCTTTATCTTTTTAACCCAATAATGTTTACTTAGTGCACTTGATGTTATTACCTTCTCAAGAAATTGGTAGTCAATATTTTATTTGTGCAAATTTAGTGATTGTTATAATAGAAAAATTGGACAACTAAGGAAGAAATAAACTAATGCTAAACCTCTATATCATCTGCTCTTTTATGTTGAATACATTCGCTCACTTCCGATCATCAACCATCGAGTCTTCCTTGCTATGGAGGCTCTTCATTTTACGTGTTAGAAATTAACTCTTCTACTCCCTTTGTCTCTCACGCCAAGTCCACCTATGCACACGTCTACTTTGAATATCCCCAGATTCATCATTTGTACTATATGATGCTTTGGAATTGCATATTTATCGATAGCGTTTGAGCAACAACAATAATCCAAAAATGAACTACGATCCTTTATTTATATGTATAATTTACCTTTTTTCTTTTGCACTAGATAAGTTGGCTTACTCAAACTAATTATATTTTATCTTAAATTTGAAATCTTCACTTTATAATTACTTATAACAGTCGACCCCTTTTAACATAAATATTTAATTCTTTAACTTAAATATTTCAAACTTGATATTAAATCATCCTTAAAAATATTTACCTTGAATAATTTGCCCACCATTTGCTAGCAATCAAGGCTGCCTTTGACATCAATGACAACAACTCAATAGTGAATAATTCTAACAAAAAATATCATTACAAGGGACACAGGGGGAGCATTAAGGTTTCCTCAGCAAACAATTAACTCTAAATTTAAAACAATGGGCTCCTTTTGTCTTAACTCAAAACATAGGTGACAACTATGCATAGGAATGAAATCAATCACCTTAGGTACATCGTTGATCAATGATGTGATTTTAAGCCTTATGTATGTCATACAGGGAGGAAGATTTATTAAAACTTAGTGATGTATGTTGCCCTTGCAGTAGTTAACTAAGAAGGGATATCCATGGTACAAAAATGTGACAAGGATTCAAATTAGTTTCAAAATATAAAATAGGGAGGCTTAACTACTACTACTTAAGGTGTTAAATAAAAATACATTAGCATAGCCATTGAAACTCCCAAACAAGTACTATGACTAAAACAGAGCATTCAAGTTTTTAAAATAAAATAAAGGAGTTTAAAACTAGATCCAACCTCCTCAATTTGGCCTCCAAGGGTCACAAGAATCACCTCCTCATGCCTTCCCAAGTACCTTTCAATTTCTTTGCAACTAGCCTCCCTAAAATTTTCTCTCCCTTTGCTATCTCCTTCGAGTTCCTATAGTCTTCTTCTCTTTTATTTTTTAATCTAGCCTCATAATGTTTGTATTATTTATCTTTTAAATATTGAAGCTCATTCTTCACACCCATGTATCTATTTTTTGCATTTTAATTTGTATTTTAATCATCAAAGTTTTAAAATAATCTACAAAAGAGAAGGGTTAGAAAAATAAAAATAAAATCTAAAAATGGACCAGAATGCTAAAAATATAAACATGCAAAGCCTTGAAATTTGATTTACCTTTGAAATATGAAATTATATAAAATTCAAAATTATAAAACTCTCATATAACAACTTTAAATAATTTTTATAAATTCGAAATGGGATTGAAATTATTTCGAATGAAAGATTGAAGCTCATTCTTCACACCCATATATTTATTTTTGGCATTTTAAAATTAAAATTTTATTTTTATTTTAATCATCGAAGTTTTAAAATAATATACAAAATATAAGGGTTAGAAAAATAAAAATAAAATCTAGAAATGGACAAGAATGCTAAAAATATAAACATGCAAAGCCTTGGAATTTGATTTACCTTCAAAATGCAAAATTATGTAAAATTCTAGAGGATGGAGAGAGGGAATGCAGGCGAGCGAGTGGCGGATGGAGAGTGACCGAGAGGATGCGGTAGAAAGGAGGCAGGATGGTCAGGCGAGGGTCCTGGAGGGACAAGCCATGGTAGTGATGACGAGGTAGGGCCCGATGCAGTAGGGGCCTAGGTGGATGGGTCGGACAGGAGCGAAAAAGACCCTCTTGACAAGGAGGGACCAAGAGGTAGGGTAAACCTAAACCAAAAAGGATCCTACGCCCAGGTACTAAGTCCAGGATCCCCAACAAAGCAACCCACCCAGGAACTGCTTCCTTGTGGAGCATATTTGGTCATCCCTGAAGACCTAATGGACAGCTACCTGGAGCTTGAGTGTTTCACTCTAATTGGCAAGTTCGTAGGAGGGCGACCAGACATGGAGACCATTCAAAAATGGGCTTTTTCCAAGTGGAAGACCAGTGGCAACATGGAAATTGTTGCCCTCTCTCGGGGGTTTTTCGCCATCAGGCTCAACACTCAGGAGGACTGTTGCAACATCTTGGTCGGGGGACCATGGTTCCTAGGGCACAGGAGCCTTTTTCTTCGAAAGTGGGGAGAGGATTTCAACCCTGAAACCCAAAACATAAATGTAGCTCCTCTGTGGGTTAGGTTGCCCAACCTCCATTTCCAATGTTGGCATAAGAATGTCATCAGAGGGATAGCTCGGTCCATAGGTGAGCTCGTTGCCATTGATTCTTCCACCAAGGTCCGATCCAGGATGGTCCATGCCCACTTTTGTGTCTTCGCTAACCTAGAAATAGAGTTACCCACTTTCATAAACTTGTATAGAGGATCACGCATCATCAAGAGGCAGCCCATCGAGTATGAAAACAAGCCAACCTTTTGTACTCACTGTCGCACTCAAGGTCACCTCCTAAATCAGTGCCCTATCTTGAGGGCCCAGAATCAAAAGGTGATAGGTCCAAACAAGGGCATGCAGAGGAACCAGGGTATTCCCCCTCTCAACAAGGAGTTGATGCTAGGCCCGAAACACATCATGCATAATCCCACCCACCAAGCACCTCAGGAGGAAGGTCAGAGTGATGTTCCAGATCAAGGCAAGCAAAACCATGAGTGAGGAGAAGCCTCCCCATCAGCCCAAAAGGAGCAGGAGGTGCTCTCAAAATCCTCACTTCACACCAGTCCTAGCATAGAGGATCTAGTTACCCAAGTACAGACCCTTCCCAAAATTGTTGTTCCAAATTATTTTATGGATGAGTACCTGGCGGGCAATAGGAAATCCCCAAACCGCTCGAATAGGGGTGAGGTACCCCTTTCTCCTTTCTCTAAAAAAGAAGGCCCATCCATCTCTGGGAGAATCAGCCCCAGAAACACCAGGAGCAGGAAACAGGCCATTGACTATGGTAGCAAAAGGAAAATAGGGAGACCCTCTATCAATGAGAAGAGAAACAAGGAAACGATGGAGGACATCGCAAATGGAACCCAGTTGACACTTTTCTCTAATGATTTCGACAACCAGAATGACAAGCAAGGAACCAAACCCCCCTTCCAGCTGGTGAAGGGAGGTAGGAAAAACCCTAAACCCTCGAAATGAAGGTCCTCTCATGGAATGTGAGGGGCCTCAACGGGGCAGCCAAGTAGCGGTTGGTGGTTGACCTAAGGAAAAGGATCAATCCTTCCATCTTCATTATGCAAGAAACCAAAATCGATGAGCTCTCTTCTCGAAAGTCTACCAAGGCCATTTGGGCCAAAGGAGAGTGCCTTATCAGTCCAGCTCAAGGCACGTCAGGTGGGCTCATGTGCCTTTGGGACCCTACCCTGGTTGAAGGAAGGCTTTTGTCATCCTCGAGCAGGATCCTAAACATTTTGTTTCACTCCAAGACCAGCAATCAGTCTTGGATCCTGTCCAACATTTATGCTCCAAATTCCCCCATCGAGCGGGCCAAAATGTGGGAAACTATAACTCAAATGAGGACCACCTTCAACACCTTTCCATGGATCATAGGAGGAGACTTCAATAGCCCATTGCATCCATCTAAGAAGAAAGGAGGTAACGACTCTTTCAGTAGAAGCATGGAGGATTTTAGAGGTTTTGTCAATACCAATGAGCTCATGGATGTTAAGCTCAAGGGGTCCTCTTTCACTTGGAGCAACAGGAGGATTGATAGCGGGCTCATCCAGGTGAAGCTGGACAGGTTCCTCATCTCTCAAGAAGCTATCCCTCTATTTGGTGATGCCACCCTATTGGCCTTACCTCGGATCGGATCAGACCACAGTCCCATCCTCCTTGAAACTAGTAGGCCTCCCTCCTTCAAAACTCCTTTCCATTTTGAAGCCATGTGGACTCTCCACAAGGATTTCAAAGATCAAGTGTCCTCATGGTGGCATCAAAATTTTGGAGGATCCGCCACTTCTAGGCTGGCTCAAAAACTAAATATGGTCAAAGAAAACTTGAAAATCTGGAACAGGGAGGTTTTTGGCAACCTTTTCGCCAGTAAAAAGGCCATTACTAAGAAACTTCAGGAGATGGAAAGGAGAATCGAAGCTGGGGACCACAACAGCCCCACTAGGGAGGAGGAAAGGAACCTCCTAGTAGAGTTCCATAACATCCTGGCTAGAGAGGAAACCTTCTGGAGGCAGAAGTCAAGAGACCTATGGGTCAAGGAAGGCGATGCTAACACCAGGTTCTTTCATGCCTCCACTATGCGGCACAGGGCATCCAACAAGATCAGGGAGATTGTGTGCAGCAATGGATCATCCACCAAGGACATAGTTGAGATCAGGGCTGAAGCGGTGTCCTTTTTCTAGAACCTCTTGGGAAGTGCCCTCGGAGGGTGACAGCCAAGCTCAGGATACTCTCCTATCAAATATTCCTTGCATCATTCCTCAGGATGCGAACCTCATACTGGTGGAACCTTTCTCCCATGATGAGATTAAGGAGGCCTTGTTTTCAATGCAACCTGATAAATCCCTTGGGTCGGATGGTTTCTCTCTGAGGTTTTTCCAAACCCTATGGGATGTGGTGGGGAATGATGTCTATGAGGCCATTAGAGAGATCCAGTCAACCAAAGTTGTCCCTCATAGTTTCAACTCCACCTTCTTGGCCCTCATCTCGAAAGCCTCTGACTGCAAATCCATCTCTGATTATAGGCCTATCAGCCTGTGCAACATCATCTACAAAGTGTTGACCAAGGTTATGGCCAACAGGCTGAAGCCCATTCTCCCCCTTATCATTGATCAGTCTCAAGGTAGTTCGGTGAAAGGGAGGAACATCCTGGATGGGGTCATATCGATCCATGAAACCCTGCATTCTGCCTCAATGACCAAGAAGGCTACCCTTTTCCTCAAGCTTGATATGAACAAGGCCTTCGATAGGGTTGATAGAGGTTTCCTTCGGGAGATCCTCCTCAAGTTTGGCTTCCATCCCCTATGGGTTGACCTCATCCAGGGCTGCATTTCCTCCCCCTGGTTCTCTATCTTAGTCAATGGCTCTCCTACCGATTTCTTTTAGAGCTCAAGAGGTCTGTGTCAAGGGGATCCTCTGTCCCCCATCCTTTTCATCATCCTCATAGAAGCTTTGGGAAGAGCCCTCAAGGATGCCCAATAGTGGAAGAAGGTGACCGACATCCTCCCTGCCTCGGGGATTGAGGTGATCACCCATCAGTAGTTTGTGGATGACATGCTCCTATCCACCATAGCATCAGTAGCTCAAGCCAGATCCATCAAATGAATCCTAGGACTCTATGAGAGTGCTGTCGGTCAAAAAGTTAACTACATCAAAAGCAAGATATTTTTTCTCAACACCCCTATCAGGCATCAAGTTCAGATTGCAAGGATCCTGGGGTGCTCTATTGACTCCCTCCCCACTACCTATCTTGGCCTCCCTCTCTTCTATGGGTGTGCTAAGGAAGGGATGTGGAACATGGTGCTCGAGAGAATCCACAAAAAGTTGGCATCGTGGAAAGGCAAGTTCTTATCCCAAGCTGCCAAGGCAACCCTCACTATGGCGTGCCTCCAAGGGATTTTGACCTTTTTCATGTCTATTTTTAGATTGCCTACCTCGGTTCTTCACAAGATTGAGCAGACCCAATGAAAATTTCTTTGGTCAGGCAATGAAGACAAGTCCAGGTTTCCTTTGGTGGCCTGGGACAAAGTTTGCAGAAGCAAGAAGCAAGGAGGATTAGGGTTCAGGAGAATGGCCAAGATGAACCTAGCACTCATTTCCAAACACACCTGGAGGATCTTGGCAGATGAACCGATAGAATGGGTTAGAATTGTCAGGAGGAAATACCTCACTAACACTTCCTTTCTTGAGGATGGGATTCCCACTAGGGGGTCGGCTTTTTGGAAATCCATTGTCCAATCCAGGCAGCTGATCCAAGATGGCATCAGGTGGATCCTTGGGGATGGCCGGAGCATAGATTTTTGGAAGGATAGGTGGGCCCTAGAGGACCCTCTCTCTGAGCAGACCGGGTTGGTTCACCTTAAAACTTTTCTTGATAACAACTTTGGGTAGAGGGTGGCCAATTTCATTGAATGGAGAAATGGCTCCCTACAGTGGAAAGTCATTGATGCAGAGGGGCTAGAGACTGAGGTCGACTTCCTATCCTCCATCCTTAAGGACATCATCATACCCACCAACAGAGGTCCAGATCGAATGATTTGGAGGGGGACCGATGATGGTGGATTCTCTATCAAATCTACCTATGAATTCCAATGCAAAGGGCTAAAATCAAACTTTCCTTGCAACGTGGTCTGGAGGAAATGTTTGATCCCAAAGGTAAATTTCTTCTCGTGGATTACCTTTCAGAATAAAGCTCTCACAATTGACAATCTTCACAAGAGGGGGTTTGCTATTCCCAATAGGTGCTATCTGTGTGAGTCTGCCTGTGAGTCCTCTGACCACCTATTCTTGCATTGCATTTTCACTGGGTCGGTCCTTGGCTCCATCCTCTCTACCTTTCAGATCCAATGGATTCCCCCCAAGACCATTAAGGAGGCTTTCTTCCAATGGCCCAATCCTTTTAAAAATCCCAAGATCTATTTCCTGTGGAATGCTTGCTTCCACCATTTTTTGTGGTAGATATGGTTGGAACGCAATGGTCGGGTCTTTGGTAATCCTCCCAGGGATCCTCCCTCAATCGCTCATAGGGCCATCACCTTTGCCATTGAGAACTCCAAGCTTATCCCCAGCCCATGGCCCAAGCATGTGTTTGAAGAGGGTTTGTTCAAATCCTTGAAGTTATCAGGGGAGATCAAGGAGCGAGAGGATCCACGGTTATCCAGGAAGGACGTCAGGTGGGTCAGGCCTCCTCAAGGATGGTTGAAGTTAAATTTTTATGGGGCCTCTCGGGGCAACCTAGGGGCGGCCACTGCGGGTGGATCAGTTAGAGACCATAATGGACAGCTCATCCTGGCTTTCTATGAAAACTTGGGGTTTCAAACCAATCATGTTGCGGAGGCCAGAGGACTTCTGAGAGGACTCGAGCTCATTTCGGAGGATCCCCGACCCTTGGTAGTTGAAGGGGACTCACTGAACATCATTAACTACATGATGAATTCCCAGGATCCGACATGGAAGGTTTTCAATGTCATTTCTGAGGCCAGGAACCTCCTCCTCCGGAGGAACCTGGTCCAAGTCAAGCACACCTACAGGGAGGGCAATGGTTTAGCCGACCACTTGGCAAATAAGGGATTACTATCCACATGTCTCGTGGTGTGGCGGCAGTTGTTTTCGATGGACGTGGAGAAGGTCGCCAACCAGGATATCGCTAATGATTCCACATAAGCAAGAAGAGAGGATCGGGCTTGGGCGGACGGGCATGGGGAGCGGGGAGAGGATATTCGGGTTTTTAGAATGGATGCATCTATTTCTTTTTGTTGTTTTTTCAGCATGTTTTACCTCTAGTTTGAGGTTTCTGATGTAGCCCTCCTAGGCATTACTATGTTTTTTTTTGGTAAGGTTTACTATGGTTTCTACTATACTAGCCCAAGGGGCTCCTTTTGTTACTAAGGGCTGTGGCCTCTCATGTTATAAGGTTTTGGGATCCTCTTAAAAAACCCATTTTGTATATAAAATATCTACTTACCAAAAAAATTTATGTAAAATTCAAAATTATAAAACTCTCATATAACAACTTTAAATATTTTTTAAAATTTTGAAATGGCTTCAAAATGGGATCGAAATTGTTTTGAATGATATATTGAAGCACATTCTTCACACCCAAGTATTTATTGTTGGCATTTTATTTATTTATTTTTTATTTTAATCATCGAATTTTTAAAATAATCTAAAAAAAGAAGGGTTAAAAAAATAAAAACAAAATCTTAAAATGGACTAGAATGTTGAAAATATAAATATGCAAAGCCTTGAAATCTGATTTACCTTTGAAATGTAAAATTATATAAAATCTAAAATTATAAAACTCTTATATAATAAAAAATTTAAATAATTTTTATAAATTCAAAATGGCTTCAAAATGGGATCAAAATTGTTTCGAATGAAATATTAAAGCTCATTTTTCACACGCATATATTTATTTTTAGCATTTTAATTTTTTTTAACGTCGAAGTTTCAAAATAATCTACAAAAGAAAAGGGTTAGAAAAATAAAAATAAAATCTAGAAATGGACCAGAATGCTGAAAATATAAACATGCAAAGCCTTGAAAACTGATTTACCTTTGAAATACGAAATTATGTAAAATTTGAAATTATAAAACTCTCATATAACAACTTTAAATAATTTTTATAAATTTGAAATGGCTTTGGAATGGAATTGAAATTATTTCGAATGAAATATTGAAGCTCATTCTTCACACCCATATATTTATTTTTGGCATTTTAATTTATATTTTAATCACCGAAATTATAAAATAATTCATAAACTAGAAGGGTTAGAAAAATAAAAATAAAATCTAGAAATGGACTAGAATGCTAAAAATATAAACATGCAAAGCCTTGAAATCCGATTTACCTTCAAAATGTGAAATTATGTAAAATTCAAAATTATAAAAGTCTCATATTAAAAAATTAAATAATTTTTATAATTTCAAAATGGCTTTGGAATAAGATAAAAAAAAAAATTGAATGAAATATTGAAGCTCATTCTTCACACCCAAGTATTTTTTTATCAATCATTGTAATGCAAATAAGCTATCCATATCATCTCCATGATGAGCTAACTTATCCATCATTCAGTCCTAGTGATAGATGATTCATTGACTCAAAATGTAATTGTTTCCTTTGTGCATCTACCTAAGTTTAGGTCTTAGAAGAATGATTTGATACAAGGCTACTAAAGTTTTCCTCCAAAAAAGATCCTATAATCCCTTAGATTACTCTCTATATCTATCTCTAAGATTCTAATCCATAAACATAAACATTAATAGATGTCATTTTCTAATCATCTAAGATTCATCATAGTAAGGACTATTCAAAAATATAAAATGCATATATTGTTTCCTTCTCATAACTAGATAACTTCTTCCTTTCTTTTGATTTAACAATTACAATTATCATGAATATTACTATTTTTAATTCAATGAAACTCCTACCAAAATATTATCCATGATCTATGAATTATAATAAACCTACCATTTTATTAAAGAGCAAATATAACCTCAATAACAACATCTAGAAAGTTGTAAATGCAATATCAAAGGATGGAGATATTCGACACACACATAACATATCATATATCTTGGGAAACCCTTATGGTAAAAACTCAACTTTGCAAGATCTTGGGATCGAAATTATTTCAAAAAAAATATTGAAGCTTATTCTTCACACCAATGCATTTATTTTTGGTATTTTAATTTTAATATTTTTTTTCATTTTAATCGTTGAAGTTTTAAAATAATTTGCAAAAGAGAAGGGTTGGAAAACTAAAAATAAAATCTAAAAATGGACCAAAATGTTGAAAATATAAACATGCAAAGCCTTGAAATCTGATTTACCTTCAAAATATGAAATTATGTAAAATCTAAAATTATAAAACTCTTATATAACAACTTTAAATTATTTTTATAAATTCAAAATGGATTCGAAATGGGATTGAAATTGTTTTGAATATATTTTTGGTAATTTATTTATTTTTTATTACTTTTATTTTAATCACTTAAATTTTTAAAAAAATCTACAAAAGAGAAGGGTTAGACAAAAAAAATTAAATCTGAAAATGGACCAGAATGCTGAAAATATAAACATGCAAAACCTTGAAATTTGATTTGCCTTAAAAATGCGAAATTATGTTAAATTCAAAATTATAAAACTCTCATATAACAGTAACTTTAAATAATTTTTATAAATTCGAAATGGCTTCAGAATGAGATTGAATTGTTTCGAATGAAATATTAAAGCTCATTCTTCACACCCATGTATTTATTTTTGGTATTTTAATTTTTTTAATCATCGAAGTTTTAAAATAATCTTCAAAAGAGAAAGGTTAGAAAAATAAAAATAAAATCTGAAAATGGACCTGAATGTTGAAAATATAAACATGCAAAACCTTGAGATCTGATTTACCTTTGAAATACAAAATTATGTAAAATCTAAAATTATAAAACTCTTATATAACAACTTTAAATAATTTTTATAAATTCTAAATGGCTTTGGAATAAGATTGAAATTGTTTTGAATAAAATATTGAAGATCATTCTTCACACTCATATATTTATTTTTGGTAATTTAATTTTTATTTTTATTTTTATTTTAATCACCAAAGTTTTAAAATAATCTGCAAAAGAGAAGAGTTAGAAAAATAAAAATAAAATATGGAAATGGATCATAATGCTGAAAATATAAACATGCAAAGCCTTAAAATCTAATTTGTCTTCGAAATACGAAAGTATGTAAAATTTGAAATTGTAAAATTTGAAATTGTAAAACTCTCATATAAAAAATTTAAATAATTTTTATAAATTCGAAATGGCTTCGAAATGGGATCAAAATTGTTTCGAATGAAAGATTGAAGTTTATTCTTCACACCAATGCATTTATTTCTAGCATTTTAATTTTTTTTTCATCAAATTTTAAAAATAATCTGCAAAAGAGAATGGTTAGAAAAATAAAAACAAAATCTAAAAATGGACCAGAATACTGAAAATATAAATATGCAAATCCTTGAAATCTGATTTACCTTCGAAATGCAAAATTATGTAAAATTTGAAATTATAAAACTCTCATATAACAAATTTAAATAATTTTTATAAATTCGTAATGACTTTGGAATGAGATCGAAATTGTTTTGAATAAAATATTGAACATTTTAATAAAATATTGAAGCTCATTTTAATAAAAGACTGAAGCTCATTCTTCACATCTATGTATTTATTTTTGGCATTTTGTTTTTTATTATTATTATTTTATTTTGATCATCGAAGTTTTAAAATAATTTACAAAATATAGGTTAGAAAAATAAAAATAAAATATGAAAATGGACATAATGCTGAAAAATATAAATATGCAAAGCTTTGAAATCTGATTTACCTTCAAAATACAAAATTATGTAAAATCTAAAATTATAAAACTCTCATATAACAACTTTAAATATTTTTTATAAATTTTAAATGGCTTTGAAATGGGATTGAAATTGTTTCGAATGAAATATTGAAGCTTATTCTTCACACCCATGTATTTATTTTTGGCAATTTTATTTTATTTTATTTTTTTTAATTGTCGAAGTTTTAAAATAATCTACAAAATAGAAGGGTTAGAAAAATAAAAATAAAATCTAGAAATGGACGAGAATGTTGAAAATATAAACATGCAAAGCTTTGAAATCTGATTTACCTTCAAAATACAAAATTATGTAAAATCTAAAATTGTAAAACTCTCATATAACAACTTTAAATATTTTTTATAATTTTGAAATGGCTTCAAAATGAGATCGAAATTGTTTCGAATGAAATATTGAGGCTCATTCTTCACACCCAAGTATTTATTTTTGGCATTTTAATTTTTTATTTTAATCACTAAAGTTTTAAAATAATTTGCAAAAGAGAAGGGTTAAAAAAATAAAAACAAAATTTGGAAATGGGTCAGAATGCTGAAAATATAAACATGCAAAGCCTTGAAATATTTTTTTGAAGTGAAAAACCACTTTTGGGGCCGCCTTGGTCTAAGAGACTACAACCAGGGGGTTCTACACTATCAAAGTCATCCAAGAGTCATGTCTGGCCTTACCCGCGCCAACATTATCAATTGGATTTTAGGTATCCAATTCAACTTTTTGGTAGGATGGAAATTCAAACCTAGGACCTCCCTTGTAGGATCGCCCTCTCCTCTTTAACTCAGCTACAACACCTAGGTGCCTTGGAATTTGATTTACCTTCAAAATGTGAAATTTTGTAAAATACAAAATTATAAAACTCTCATATAACAACTTTAAATAATTTTTATAAATTCAAAATGACTTCAAAATGGAATCAAAATTATTTCGAATGAAAGATTAAGCTCATTATTCACACCCATGTATTTATTTTTGGCATTTTAATTTTTTTTTAGTCTCCAAAGTTTTAAAATAATTTGCAAAAGAGAAGGGTTAGAAAAATAAAAATAGAATTTGAAAATAGGCCAGAATGCAAAAAATGTAAACATGCAAAGCCTTGAAATCTGATTTACCTTCTAAATGCAAAACTATATAAAATCTAAAGTTATAAAACTCTCATATAACAGTAATTTTAAATAATTTTTATAAATTCGATATGGCTTTGGAATTGAATTGAAATTATTTTGAATGACATATCGAAGCTCATTCTTTACACCCATGTATTTATTTTTGGCATTTTATTTTTTTTTATTTTTATTTTAATCGTTGAAGTTTTAAAATAATTTGTTAAATATAAGGGCTATAAAAATAAAAATAAAATTTAAAAATGAACCAAAATGTTGAAAATATAAACATGCAAAGCCTTGAAATCTGATTTGCCTTCGAAATGTGAAATTATGTAAATTTTGAAATTATAAAACTCTTATATAACAACTTTAAATAAGTTTTATAAATTTGAAATAGATTCAGAATGGGATCAAAATTATTTCGAATGAAATATTGAAGCTTATTAATCACACCCACGCATTTATTTTTGGCATTTTATTTTTTTTTAGAAAAATAAAAATAAAATCTAAAAATGGACCAAAATGCAAAAAATATAAACATGCAAAGCCTTGAAATCTGATTTGCCTTCAAAATGCGAAATTATGTAAAATCTAAAATTATAAAACTCTCATATAACAACAATTTTAAATAATTTTTATAAATTTGAAATAGCTTCGAAATTGGATCAAAATTGTTTCAAGTGAAATATTGAAGCTCATTCTTCACACCCATGTATTTATTTTTAGCATTTTTTTCTTTTTTAATTGTCAAAGTTTTAAAATAATCTGCAAAAGAGAAGGGTTAGAAAAATAAAAATAAAATCTGAAAATGGATTAGAATGCTGAAAATATAAATATGCAAAGCCTTGAAATCTGATTTGCCATCGAAATACAAAATTATATAAAATCCAAAATTATAAAACTCTTATATAACAACTTTAAATATTTTTTATAAATTCAAAATGACTTCGAAATAGGATCAAAATTGTTTCGAATGAAATGTTGAAGCTCATTCTTCACACCCATGCATTTATTTTTGGTATTTTAATTTTTTTCTTTTTATTTTAATTGTCGAAGTTTCAAAATAATCTCCAAAAGAGAATGATTAGAAAAATAAAAATAAAACCTGGAAATGGACCCGAATGCTAAAAATATAAACATGCAAAGCCTTGAAATCTGATTTACCTTCGAAATACGAAATTATGTAAAATCCAAAATTATAAAACTCTCATATAACAAAAAATTTAAATAATTTTTATAAATTCAAAATGGCTTCGAATTGGGATTAAAATTTTTTCGAATGAAATATTGAAGCTCACTCTAATGAAATATTGAAGCACCCATATATTTCTTTTTGGTATTTTTATTTTTATTTTAATCATCAAAGTTTTAAAATAATCTACAAAAGAGATAGGTTAGAAAAATAAAAATATAATCTGTAAATGGGTTAGAATGGTGAAAATATAAATATGTAAAGTGTTGAAATCTGATTTACCTTCAAAATACAAAATTATGTAAAATCCAAAATTATATAACTCTCATATAACAACAAATTTAAATAATTTTAAAAAATTCAAAATGGCTTTGGAATAGGATCGAAATTGTTTTGAATGAAATATTGAACCTAATTCTTCACACCCATGTATTTATTTTTGGCATTTTAATTTTTTTATTTTAATTTTAATCATCGAAGTCTTAAAATAATCTATAAAATAGAAGAATTAGAAAAAAAAAAAAAATTCTAGAAATGGGTGAGAATTTTGAAAATATAAACATGCAAAGCCTTGAAATATGATTTACTTTCAAAATACGAAATTATATAAAATTTGAAATTATAAAACTCTCATATAACAACCTTAAATAATTTTCATAAATTTGAAATGGCTTCGGAATGGGATTGAAATTGTTTCAAATAAAATATTGAAGCTCATTTTTCACACCTATGTATTTATTTTTTGTATTTTAATTTTTTTTAATCACCGAAGTTTTAAAATTATTCTACAAAAAAGAAGGGTTAGAAAAAAGAAAATAAAATCTAGAAATTGACTAAAATGTTGAAAATATAAACATACAAAGCCTTGAAATCTGATTTACCTTCAAAATATAAAATTATGTAATATTCGAAATTATAAAACTCTCATAAAATAACTTTATATTATTTTAATAAATTTGAAATGGCTTCGAAATGAGATCGAAATTATTTCAAATGAAATATTGAAGCTCATTCTTCACACCCAAGTATTTATTTTTGATATTTTTTTTTTTTATTATTTTTTTAATCGCCAAAGTTTTAAAATAATCTATAAAAGCGAAGGGTTAGAAAAATTTTAAAAAAAAATTGGAAATGGACTAAAATGCTGAAAATATAAATATACAAAGCCTTGAAATATGATTTGCCTTAAAAATGTGAAATTATGTAAAATCTGAAATTATATAACTCTCATATAACAACTTTAAATATTTTTTTTATAAATTTTAAATGGTTTCAAAATGGGATTGAAATTGTTTCGAATGAAAGTTTGAATCTCATTCTTCACACTCATGCATTTATTTTTGGCATTTTCATTTTTTTAATCATCGAAGTTTTAAAATAATTTGCAAAAGAGAAGTGTTAGAAAAATAAAAATAAAATCTAGAAAAAGACTAAAATGCTGAAAATATAAACATGCAAAACCTTCAAATCTAATTTACCTTTGAAATGCGAAATTATGTAAAATCCAAATTTATAAAACTTTCATATAACAACTTTAAATAATTTTTATAAATTTTAAATGGCTTTGGAATGGGATTGAAAATATTTTGAATGAAAGATTTAATCTCATTCTTCACAACAATGCATTTATTTTTGACATTTTAATTTTTTTAATTGTCGAAGTTTTAAAATAATCTGCAAAAGAGAAGGGTTAGAAAAATATAAATAAAATATAAAAATGGACCGAAATGTTGAAAAATATAAACATGCAAAGCCTTGAAATTTGATTTACCTTCGAAATGTAAAATTATGTAAAATTCAAAATTATAAAACTCTCATATAACAACTTTAAATAATTTTTATAATTTTAAAATGGCTTTAGAATGATATCAAAAGTGTTTCAAATGAAATATTGAATCTCATTCTTCACACCCAAGTATTTATTTTTGGTATTTTTATTTTTATTTTAATCATCAAAGTTTTAAAATAATCTCCAAAAGAGAAGAGTTAGAAAAATAAAAACAAAATCTGGAAATGGACTAGAATGCTGAAAATATAAACATGCAAAGCCTTGAAATTTGATTTACCTTCAAAATGTGAAATTATGTAAAATCCAAAATTATTAAAATTTTAATCATCAAAGTTTTAAAATAATCTGCAAAAGAGAAGGGTTAGAAAAAATAAAATAAAATCTAAAAATAGATCAGAATGTTAAAAATATAAACATGCAAAGCCTTCAAATCTGATTTGCCTTCGAAATGCAAAATTATGTAAATTTTGAAATTATATAACTCTTATATAACAACTTTAAATAATTTTTATAAATTTGAAATGGCTTCAGAATGAGATCAAAATTATTTCGAATGAAATATTGAAGCTCATTCTTCACACAATGCATTTATTTTTGGTATTTTAAATTTTATTTTATTTTAATCGTCAAAGTTTTAAAATAATCTACAAAAAAGAAGGGTTAGGAAAATAAAAATAACATCTAGAAATAGACGAGAATGCTGAAAATATAAACATGTAAAGCCTTGAAATCTGATTTACCTTCGAAATACAAAATTTTGTAAAATCTACAATTATAAAACTCTTATATAACAACTTTAAATAATTTTTATAAATTTGAAATGGCTTCGAAATGAGATCAAAATTATTTCGAATGAAATATTGAAGCTCATTCTTCACACCCATGTATTTACTTTTGGTAATTTAATTTAAAAAAAAAAAAAATTTATTCGTCGAAGTTTTAAGATAATCTGCAAAAGAGAAAGGTTAGAAAAATAAAAATATAATCTGAAAATGTATCATAATGCTAAAGATATAAATATGCAAATCCTTGAAATCTGATTTGCCTTCAAAATATAAAATTATATAAAATCTAAAATTATAAAACGCTCATATAACAACTTTAAATAAGTTTTATAAATTCAAAATGACTTCAGAATGGGATTGAATTTGTTTTGAATGAAATATTGAAGCTCATTTTCATACCCATGTATTTATTTTTGTCATTTTAATTTTTTTATTTTTATTTTAATCGTCGAAATTTTAAAATAATCTGTAAAAGAGAAGGATTAGAAAAATAAAATAATTTTTGAAAATGGACCAGAATGTTGAAAATATAAACATGCAAAGCATTTATGAGGTCATCAACCACGAGGTAAGGATCCTTATTGCGGTAAGATAGGACATGAGGATTCGCCATGTGTTTCGTGAGGCCAACAAAGCGACTAAAAAATTAGCCAATGTGGGTATTGATACGGGAAGTTTGATGATGTGGACACAAGGGGTACCACATGAAGTGGAAGATATTCTTAGACATGAAAAGCACACTACTGATTAAGGAGAAAGGTGGAAGGGTGCTTTTTCCCCAATTTTTTCGTGATAAACATAGAGTTTTTTCTCTAAGTCAACTCAAACGGTTATCACTGTAAGGAATGTTAATTATCATGTTGCATTGTCTTTCTGCAGTAAGTGTAAGGTTTTGTAGGATAACCAGCACAATTTTTAAAAAGAATGGTCTAAGGATGACTAAGATTTGCAATCTCAGCATAAGGCTAGATTTTGTATTATTTTTTGGGTTAACCTACAAAACCCGATAATTAATAACGACTTTTATTTACCAAAAAAAAATTTGATTTGCCTTCGAAATGCAAAATTATGTAAAATCCAAAATTATAACTCTCCTATAACAGTAACTTTATTTTTTTATATAAATTCAAAATGGCTTTGAAATGGGATAGAAATTTTTTTTTTTTTTTTTTTAAGCGAAAAACCCCTTGCGAGGCCGCCTTGGTCTAAGAGACCATGAACAAGGGGTTATACACCATCAAAGTCACCCGGGGTCGCACCCGACCCTGCCCGCACCAACATTATCAATTGGATTTTGGGTACCCAATTCAAATTTTTGGTAGGGTGGAGATTCGAACCTGGGACCTCCCTTGGAGGATTGCCCTCTCCTCTCCAACTCACCTACAACACCTGGGTAATGGGATAGAAATTGTTTCGAATGAAAGAATGAAGCTCATTCTTCACACCCATGTATTGATTTTTGGCATTTTATTTTTTTTTTTAATTACCAAAGTTTTAAAATAATCTGCAAAAGATAAGGGTTAGAAAAATAAAAACAAATTTTGAAAATGGACCATAATGTTGAAAATATAAACATGCAAAGCCTTGAAATTTGATTTGTCTTGGAAATAAGAAATTATGTAAAATCCAAAATTATAAAATTCTCGTATAACATCTTTAAATAAATTTTATAAATTTGAAATGGCTTCGGAATATGATTGAAATTGTTTCAAATGAAATATTGAAGCTCATTCTTCACACCTATGTATTTATTTTTGGTATTTTAATTTTTTTTAATTTTATTTTAATCATTAAAGTTTTAAAATAATCTACAAAAGAGATAGGTTAGAAAAATAAAAATATAATTTAGAAATGGATCAGAATGCTGAAAATATAAGCATGCAAAGCCTTGAAATCCGATTTACCTTTGAAATACGAAATTATGTAAAATCCAAAATTATAAAACTCTCATATAACAACTTTAAATAATTTATATAAATTCAAAATGGCTTTGGAATGAGATCGAAATTGTTTCAAATGAAATATTGAAGCTCATTCTTCACATCCATGTATTTATTTTTGGTATTTTTATTTTTATTATGATTTTTTTTAATCGTTGAAGTTTTAAAATAATCTGCAAAAGAGAAGGATTAGAACAAAAAAAATTGAAAATAGACCAGAATGCTGAAAATATAAACATGCAAAGCCTTGAAATATGATTTACCTTCAAAATGTGAAATTATGTAAAATGCAAAATTATAACACCCCCATATAACAACTTTAAATAATTTTCATAAATTCAAAATGGCTTCGAAATGGGATCGAAATTGTTTCGAATGAAATATTGAAGCTCATTCTTCACACCCATGTATTTACTTTTGGCATTTTAATTTATTTTTATTGTCAAAGTTTTAAAATAATCTGCAAAAGAGAAGGGTTAGAAAAATAAAAACAAAATCTGAAAATGGACCTTTGAAATGTGAAATTATGTAAAATCCAAAATTATAAAACTCTCGTATAAAAGCTTTAAATATTTTTTATAAATTCAAAATGGATTTGAAATGGGGTCAAAATGGTTTCGAATGAAATATTGAAGCTCGTTACACCCATGTATTTAGTTTTGATATTTTATTTTATTTTATTTTTTTTAATCATCGAAGTTTTAAAATAATTTGCAAAAGAGAAGGGTTATAAAAATAAAAATAAAATCTTGAAATGGACCAGAATGATGAAAATATAAACATACAAAGCTTTGAAATCTAATTTGAAGAAAATATCGAATGATCATTCTCCTTAGATCACCTATTTTGGATACAACTATCCTATCCTTAAAGCATAAAAAGTCATCTTTGATGTTGAAATCCTTATTCTTTTCAGGATTTCCTTCTACCTTGGTCCAAATTTCACTACAATACTCATCTCGAGATTGCATTTTTTTGACTTAGTCCATTAAGTTAACGTGACTATGGATCAAATCAGCTATAGGACTTTTCCAAAGCCTACTTGCTTTTTGGAATCATCTTGTTTATGGTTACAATGAACATTAAAATCTCTTCTCAATTTATTATCCTAAAAATGATCTACTCATGAATATAAAAAAAAATTATATTACATTAGAGAATTCTATCTTCAAAACCAACTATGTCTTGAACAAAACCATTCTACTGAACTTTCATTACTTGATTATTCTTGCTAGTTTTGAAATCACTCCACCATTCAATAGTTTCATAATGCACATGAAGGGTAAACCTTACTATGTGGTTTACTAAATAATAATTCATCAAAGAAAATATACATTTCCAAATCATACAGCCCTATCTCAGCTAATTTTACCAATTTATTTGGATACTATAATGTTCTTCAAGTCTTTAGCTAGCTAGTCTATCAATATTTGGGCTTTACCTTCATGATATTCTATAGCAAGATCCTCTTCCTATATATGATCAAAATTTTAGTTTAGGAAACTTGGTTAATAATAGTTTCCAAAAATTACCTGTACAGCTTCATATGTTCCCTCTATTATTCAATTTATTCTTGTAGTAATTAAACTAAAATGATGAGGTTTTCTACCTTTTATTGATATTCCCCAAACTTTTCCTTCAAGGTCTAGCTTCAAATTCATCTTGCTTAGCTAACCTTGGATTTTTGAGAAGATCCTCTTCTTCTTTTCAACTTAGGTGTCATTTCACCATGCCATACAAAGGAGTTGGATAAGTTATAATTTCTTTCAATTATACTTCCAATGGTTAGTTACATCTTCCCATGAACTAAAATTATTAATGGTCATCACCACACTTGTATCCCCACAAGGTGCTACCTTGGCTATGACCATTATCATTTTCTAATAATGATCTTTGTCACACTTGGCTTACTGCAAGGTCCCCCCTCTCTCTAATCATAAAGGAGTTGAGTTAGGTTACAATTTCCTACAAAATTTTATTTCCAAATGGGGTTAGTTTCTTCATCTCGATGATTTATCAACAATATTATCATCCCTTGATAATATCAATGTCACACTACTTTGTGTAATGTATCATTCCTAAAATATCACCATCCACTGATAATATCAATGGTCACATTCACTCCATGTTAGATGTCATTCTAAAATTATCACCATCCATTTATAATAGTAATGGTTACACTTACTCCATGTAAGGAACCATCCCTAAACTCTTGTAAATTGGGTATTCACTAAAAAAAAATTCCTTTACTAGTATAGTAAATCCATCTATCTTGGAAATTAATTAGGGCTCCATGAGTCGTTAACTAGTCCATTCTCTAGATGATGTCAATGGCATGTGGCGATGCTACATATAAATTCCAAATGGTAGAGTCATTGAGTAGGATGATCTTGTCTATAGGAAAACATTGATCCATGAAGCAAGCATGTCCATACCCTTACTCAACTTTACACCCTTATGCCAAAAATATTGATATTTTTAGCATATCCTTGACTATACTACTAGAAATAAAACTATATGTAGCTCCACAATCTATCAAAAACTTCTTTGATAAAAAATATTTTATCTTTCAAGAGCAATGGTGTGTCTTGCCCACCCAAGTTTTTATTTCCTATAGTTGTGTAGATCTCGTGGTTCAATCCTTCTATCCTCTTACTTGGTCCTACCAAATTTAGACATAAAATTTCATAATGTGAACCCCCACACTCGTAGCAACCACCCTTGGGACCTGGTGTCTTTTTTTAATCTATTTCCTAGTTTATTTTGCTTGTGATGGTTTTGGCTACCTCTAAGGTTGAGGATTATTGTTATTTCTTGGTTGTAACTTCTTGGAATTCGTCTAATTTCCTTTGTTATTTCTTTCAAACTCTGAGTTACCTCTACTATCCTTGTTCTGCTTATGTTCCCATTTCATAAGGCCAACATTTTTTCTCTTTTTAAGGGACTATCGATCTTCCCCTAACAAGTTTGTAAAATTAAAGTAGGTATTATTTTATTGCTTGTACTGATTCATTTGTTCTCTTTGTTGGTTTATTAGTTCCTTCTACTATTCTATTTGTTATTGTAATAAATATATAACAACAATGAGATTCTCCACCTCTTTGTTTAAATTCCTTGAACTTTCTCCTATGGGTCCAGCTTCAGCATTATATTTCCCAGCTTCCCTCAAATCTTGTGAAGTTTTTCTTCTTCCTATCCTCAACTTACGTGCCATTTTTATGTTCACAAAATATGATTTTATATACTAATAGCTAGTTCTTTATCCTTATAATCTAACTCAATTTATTATCATTCATTCAATAATGGATATGGTTATTATTGCTCCATGCAAGATACTATTCCTAGGCATGCTTACATATTATCAATCACTTGATAATGATGATGGTCATACTTGCTTTGTGTAAGATGCCATACCCAAACAAAAGCTACCTATTCTAAGAATAATTATATGTATTATAAGAAATCCTTAGCTTATCCATGGAAGCTTCTAGTCATATGATCATGAGCTCTGATACCAAATGTAACAACCCAAAAATTTAACTAGCTCGAGAGAGAGAATTTTTTTTGATACACTTGTTAGGGATCTACATATCCCTACACTACATAAGCCATTTTATGAAGTTGTCTATTTAATTAATGCATTAATATTAATTTTTCCATCTCATATTTATGATGAGCGAACTTAACCTTTTTAATATATCAAAATGGTATACCCATCCCTACACCATACATAGGTTTGTTTATGTAGGTGCACTAAACATAATGCAAATAATATATCCATCTTATCTACATGATGAGCTAACTTTACCCTTTTAATTTTTTAAAAGGATGTGTCCATCCTTTCATCATACATAAATTCATCTATGTAGGTGCACTAAGCATAATGCAAATAAGCTATATGTCTCATCTCCATGATGAGCTAACTTTTTTATCAGTCATGTAATGCAAATAAGCTATATGTTTCATCTCCATGATGAGCTAAGTTTTCCATCAATCATTGTAATGCAAATAAGCTATATGTTTCAACTCCATGATGAGCCAACTTATCCATCATTTATTCCTGGTGATAGATGATTCATTGACTCAAAATCCATTTGTTGCCTTTGTGCATCTACCTAAGTTTAGGTCTTAGAAGAATTATTTGATACAAGGTTACTCGAAGTTTCCTCCAAAAGGGATCCCATAATCCCTTAGATTACTCTCTCTCTCTATCTCTCTCTAAGCTTCTAATCCATAAACATAAACATTAATAGATGTCATTTTCTAATCATCTAAGATTCATCATAGTAATGACTATTCAAGAATATAAAATGCATATATTGTTTCCTTCTCATAATTAGATAACTTCTTCCTTTCTTTTAATTTAACAATTACAATTATCATGAATAGCACTATTTTTAATTCAATAAAACTCTTACCAAAATCTTATCCATAATCTATGAATTACAATAAACCTACCATTTTATTGAAGAGCAAACATAACCTCAATAACTAAATCTAGAAAATAGTAAATGCAAGATCAAAGGATGAAGATATTTGATACACACACAACACATCATATATCCTGGGAAACCCTTAAGGGAAAAACCCAACTTCAAAACATCATTTTTATTGCATAAACTTAGTTGTCTCTAATACAACGATATAAAGGAATCCCATAATTCCTTTTTCCAAAACAACCAATATAAATATATAAGAATCCCATAATTTTTATATCCCCAAAAACATGAATTGTTCTTTTAATTCACAATACAAAATAAATGCGGGAACCTCATAATTCCCTTGAATGAATTCCACATTCATTC
Source organism: Wollemia nobilis (assembly GCA_028583015.1). NCBI lineage: Eukaryota > Viridiplantae > Streptophyta > Pinopsida > Araucariales > Araucariaceae > Wollemia > Wollemia nobilis. Next base: position 35,397,553 of record JAQPPZ010015824.1, on the reverse strand, counting down.
TTCTAAAAATGATTTCTTACTTCTAATAACATTTAAAGGAATTACTTCTTTCTAAAGGTCTTTAAAGTATCCATCTACTATAAAATAACACACAACAAGAATAATAGAGAGGACCCTATAATCCTCTCAAAAAGAGTTCCATTAGCAACTTCCCAATATATATATATATATGATCATCTATAGTTTCCAAACATTTTTTTTTTTTGATTGGTAGAAAGGGTGTTGAAAGGTCCCTGAACCTTGTACAAGAGAGATTACAAGAAATCCATAGCGACCGAGGTGGTCCAAGAAGAAAGGAAAAGAGAGCTGGCAAACCTCCACACTAGGGAAGGTGTCGCGAAATCGCGACCAAAATGGTGATGTCGCGAAATCGTGACAAGTTGCGCCGTTGATGCCAATAGAAGAAAGGAAGTCACGAAATCGCGACAAGAAAAGCCATCGAAACCGAAGAAGGGAAGAAGTCGCGATATCGCGACATGTTGCAAAGTGTCGCGATATCGCGACAAGTTGCTAGGTTGGAGCCGGACGAGAAGAAGAGTCGCGAAATCGCGACAAGAATGAAGACCGCAGCCGAAATAGAAAATGAGTCACGAAATCGCGACGAAAGTGGAAGCCTGCTGCCGAGAAGAAAAAGTGTCACGAAATCGCGACAAGAATGAAGACCACTGCCGAAGAGGAAAATTGTCGCGATATCGCGACAAATTGGGAGACCGCTGCCAAGACGAAAAAGTGTCACGAAATCGCGACAATCTGGAGGACCGCAGCCGAGGACAAAAGGTGCCACGAAATCGCGACAATCTGGAAATCCGCAGTCGAGGAGGAAAAGTGTCACGAAATCGCGACAAGAAGGAAGACCGCCGTTGGAGAGAAAAAATGTCGCGATATCGCGACAAAAAAGGAAGACCGCCGTTGGAGAGAAAAAATGTCGCGATATCGCGACAAAAAAGGAAGACCGCCGTTGGAGAGAAAAAATGTCGCGATATCGCGACAAAAAGGAAGACCGCCGTTGGAGGGAAAAAAGGTCGCGATATCGCGACAGAATGGAAGACCACCGTTGGAGAGAAAAAATGTCGCGATATCGCGACAAAAATGGAAGACCGCCGTTGGAGAGAAAAAAGGTCGCGATATCGCGACAGAATGGAAGACCGCCGTTGGAGAGAGAAAAAATGTCGCGATATCGCGACAAAAATGGAAGACCGCCGTTGGAGAGAAAAAAGGTCGCGATATCGCGACAGAATGGAAGACCGCCATTGGAGAGAGAAAAAATGTCGCGATATCGCGACAAAAAGGAAGACCGTCGTTGGAGAGAGAAAAAATGTCGCGATATCGCGACATGAAGCAAGGAAGCGTCTGAAGGCCAAAAAGTGTCGCGATATCGCGACAAGTTTGCAAAAAAGCACCCGGAGAGAAAAAGTGTCGCGATATCGCGACAGAATGGAAGACCGCCGTTGAAGAGAGAAAAAAGGTCGCGATATCGCGACAAATTGGAAGACCGCCGTTGGAGAGAAAAAAGGTCGCGATATCGCGACAGAATGGAAGACCGCCGTTGAAGAGAGAAAAAAGTCTCGATAACGCGACAAGCTGAGATTTTGCAACCAACTGTGAAAAGTGACGCGAAAACGCTCCAAGATGCCAAGACGCAGCCACAGGGGAAAAACCCGGAGCCCAGTAACCCACTCACATTGTGCAAACATTGGAACTTGAAGAAGCGTCCCTTAGGCCGATTGGGAAGGAATCTCTCCAAACCTGAATGTCTGTTGCGTCAACTCCCTTGTTAGCAAGCCAGTCCGCAGCTTTGTTTCCTTCCCGGTATTGATGTTGAATGATTAATTCTGGGTAAAAGCCAATTAGTGTCTTGCATTCTTCGAAGATGGAAACAAGGGCCCAGGGGAGGCACAGAGGTTCCTTTGAGCCAGTTGATGCAATGCAATGAGTCTCCTTCTATGATGAGTTTATTGATAGTCAAGCCTTCCAAGAGAATCAAGCTTTGGAGCAAGGCCCGAGCCTCGGCCATATTGTTGGACTGAATTCCTAAGTTCTGAGCAAAGGCCAAAATTATTTCTCCTCTGTGATTTCTGAGAATTCCACCTCCGCCAGCCGCTCCAGGGTTACCTTTGGCCGCGCCATCGAAGTTAAGCTTGTGCCACCCAGAAGGAGGTAAGGCCCACTTGATTACAGACACGTCAACCAGAGGTACGAGGTGTTGCAAAAAAATTGAAAAGATTGAAATGATTTGTTAAATCCAATTCAAGGCCAGGAGGGGGGGTTTGGACGATGAGACAAGAGAGGCATTCTCCGCAGCAAGGGCCAAGATTTTGGCAACAACAATCTTCTTATCCGTGGCAAGGTTTTTGAAAATTTTGGCATTTCTCTCAAGCCAAATCTGCCACAGGAAAATGTGAAGGCAAGCTTGCCACATGAATTTGAGTTGTCTGCTCTTGAAAGGCCTGGGCCATTGTTGAAAAAGGAGGGGAATGGAATGAGGGAGGGCTACGGAGATGGCGAAAGTGTTGAAAACCTGGTTGAGCACTGCAAGGGAGAAGGGACATTCCAGAAAAACATGCGCAGTAGACTCACGGGCATTTTTACACAGGATGCACCAATTGGGGATGAGAAGCCCTCTGGTTATCAAATTGTCAGTGGTGAGGATTCTATTTTGGATGGCCAACCAGCAGAAGAATTTGACCTTGGGAATGATCTTGGGAACCCAGACCAGATTAGATAAGTCACGGCCATCACTGGGAGCTTCTTGGCTGTAGTAGGCAGATTTAATAGTAAAATGCCCTGAATCTTCAAGGTTCCAAACCATGGAGTCATCTTTGTGAGAGTTGGGGATTATGCAGCTCCTCAGTAAGTTTTGTAACCGCCTAAGCACCTCGGTGATATGTCTAGGCCCATTCAGATCCAGGTGTTTCCATTCGGGTCTTGTAATACCTAGGTTAATGAAATGACACACCTTATCTCCAAAGGTGGCTTCGGTCACCGTCTTGAGCACAACAAGATGAGGATCTTTGTTGAGAGGTTTGTCACGGATCCAAGGGTCATCCCAGAAATGAATGGTCAATCCATTTCCAAGACACCACCTTAAGCCTTCCATGATGATCTTCCTTGTTTTAGTGACACCATTCCAGAAATGAGATCCGCTAGGAAGGTTGTGCTCTCCAAGAAAGGGAACTTGATGAAGGTACTTAGCTTTGATGATGTCAATCTAGGTGGCTTTTTCGTTGATGGTAAGTCTCCAGGACTGCTTGGCAATGAGAGCCATGTTCATCCGCTTGATGTCCCTGAAGCCGGAGACCTCCATCCTTTTTCTTGGAACAAACCTTGTCCCAAGGCAACAAGGGGAAATTTGTTCTTGTTTTCGTTTCCCGCCCAAAGGAATCTGCGTTGAATTTGCTCAATTCTTTGGCAGATGGAAGCTGGAGCTTTGAAGATAGATAAGAAAAAAATAGGAATACTTTGCAAGCAAGCCTGGACCAGAGTGGCTTTGGCTGCTTGACTGAGCAATGAACTTTTCCAGCCTGCAAGCTTCTTGTTGAGACGATCTAGAACAGGGTTCCACATAGCCGAGACCGATTTGCCATGGAAAAGCGGTAATCCGAGATAAGTAGTTGGAAGGCTCCCAATGATACACCCAAGGATCTCAGCAATCCTTGTTTTGCCTGTGGATGGGAGTATTGAGGAAGTATAGCTTGCTTTTGCGGTAATTGACTTTCCGGCCGCCGCCTCTTCATAAGAGTCAAGGATGCTCTTAATGATTTTTGCTTCAGGGACAGAAGCATGAGAGGAGAGAATAGTATCATCCACAAGCTGTTGATGGGAAATGGCATTGGTTGTTGAGGCTGGTTTGATCCCAGAAACGAGTCCACTATTGCTAGCGTGCGAGTAAGGGTCCTTCCAAGGGTTTCGGCCAAAATGATGAAGAGGAAGGGTGACAGAGGGTCCCCTTGGCGAATGCCTTTAAAACTTGGAAAAAAGCCGGCAGGTGAACCATTGATAAGAACAGAGAACCAAGCAGTAGAGATACATTCTCGAACCATCTTAACCCATTCTTTGTGAAACCCAAACTTCTCAAGGACCTCGAACAGGAATTTCCATGAAACCCGATCAAAAGCCTTGTTCATGTCAAGCTTAAGGAACATCCTTGGGTTTTTTGTTTTTAGATGCCGAATGAGCCAACTCGTGGACGGTTATCACTCCATCAGCAATGAATCTGCCTTTGACCGAGCTGCCTTGGCACTGGTCGATGATGGAGGGAAGGATGTCTTTCAGCCTGTTTGCCATAACTTTGGTGATAAGTTTGTAGATGACACTACAGAGACTTATAGGTCTGAAGTCGGAGAGGGAAGCACGATCATTAGACTTGGGAATTAAAACAATGAAGGTGGAATTGGCTTCTCTCGGCATATTTTTGGCTCTCTGGAAGAATTTAACCGCAACAACAACATCAGGGCCCACAATATCCCAAAAGTGTTGAAAAAATTGGGGTGGGAAGCCATCGGGGTCCAGGGGCCTTGTCAGGTTCCATTGCAAACAGGGCATCTTTGATCTCCTCTTCAGTGTAGGATTGGAGCAATTTCTCATTATCATCGTTAGACACCATCATTGGAATGTTCTGAAGTAGAGAACTTGCTGTGCGGGGGTGGCAGTCAACACTTGGACCTAAGATTTCCTGGAAGTGGTGCACAACTTCCTGTCTGATGGCATGGATATCAGAGACAATGGTACCATCAGCCTTGGTCAACTCAGAGATTTTATTTGAACCTCTGTGGCGCAAGGTGGAAGCATGGAAAAACTTCGTGTTGGTGTCTCCTTCTTTGAGCGAGAGGCTTCTGGATTTTTGCCTCCAGTAGGACTCTTCCTTAGCCAAAACATTGTGAAGGTTTGAAAGGAGGCATTTTTCTTCCATGAAAGTTTCAACCCTCTGATCCCCTCCCTGAATCAGATTTTCCACCCTTTTGAGCTCATCCAGTAGAAGCTTTTTTTCACTAAAGAGGTTGCCGAAAACCTCCTTGTTCCAGCATTTCAGCTTGAGTTTGACTGCTTTGAGTTTGAGGAACAGATTCGAGAGAGGGTTTGGACAAAGGTTTTGTTGCCACCATTGTCGAATGCACCGACCTAAATCTGGATGAGTGAGCCACATCTTTTCAAACCTGAAAGGGGTTTTAAAGGTTTTTTGGGGTCGGGAACAATCCATAATTATAGGGTTGTGATCAGATCCAATTTTTGGGTGGCTATGAAGCCTGGCATCGCCAAAAATAGGAATGAGTTCTTTGGACAAGAGAAATCTGTCAAGCCAAATTTGGATGTGATGAATGCCCGCCCGTCTGTTGCTCCATGTATAGTTGGATCCTTGGAGCGGTAAGTCCATAAGCTCGTTGAGGTTGACAAATTCGCTGAAATCTTCAATGCAGCGGCTAGTGATCGGATTGCCTCCTTGCTTGTCAAGCAGGTGAAGGGGAGTATTGAAGTCACCACAAAGCATCCAAGGAAAGTCAGGAAAGTTATTGCGCATTGCGGTAATGTTATCCCACAACAATCTTCTGTTGACAGGATTTGTTTGGTCCATAAACATTGGTGGCAATCCATTGAAGGTTGGTGACTTTATTAGTGAACAAAATGTTGATGGTTACGTCAGAGACTGAAAGAACTCTCCCCTCGATAGTTGACGGATCCCACAAACAAAGGAGACCCCCGGATGCCCCTGAGGAGGGGCAAAAGGCGAAATTGCTATTTTCCCAGATTAGCTTGCAAACTTGATTGTTGCTATTCTCATCCAGTTTAGATTCTTGAAGAAACATGATATTTGGTTTTAGGTTTTTTCTCACCGACTTGACAGTCCTCTGTTTGGCAGTTTCGTTGAGGCCTCTGACATTCCAGGAGACAAACTTCATCGATTTGACTTGGGATTTGCTTTGCGACCTCTGCCTCTCCCTTGAGATGGAGTAAGTTTAGGTCTAACCTCATCCAAATCTTGATGGGTGGGTTGTTCGGAAGTAGGGCCCAAGGAGGTAGGCACAGATCCATCAGCCGCTTCAATCTCAGCTGCTTTGGCAAGCTTTTCTGCATTGGACGGTCTTCCCCTTCTCTGCTCTTTGTTGACATCAGCTTTGGGGGTGGGAATGGGAGATTTCAGAGGGCTGGATGACTGAAGAATGTCGGTGGTGTTGGTCCCAGGAACAGGCCTATGGGGGGATGGAGAGCGGGGAGACGAGCACGGGGCAACGAGACTCGGGGGAGAGGGTAAGAGGACGGTTCGAGTCGGGGGAAGGGGTGGGAAGGGAAGAGGAAGGTGAGAGGGACCGAGAATCTGAGGGTGAGTTTGGGGAGGTCATTGCGGCCTTACCCTTGGACAAGGGAGATTGAATCGCAGAGGGTGTGGATGAGATGTTTGGATCTATGGGAAGGTCATCGGAGATGTCCTCACTAGTTTGAAGATTATTTAAAGGAGCGAAATGATTGGAACGAGAAGGCGGAGCACTTACATTGTTAGGAGCAGATGTTTTAGGGGGGCCTACAGAACGGCCACGGCCCCTGCCAGGAGCCTTTTTTGAACGTTGGGGATCTGGGAATCCTTCTTCCTGCCTGAATCGTTGGGGATATCTTTTTTTTGGGAAGGGCATTGAGAAGCCAAGTGGCCCTGAGTGTTGCACTCCAAACAAAAAGTGGGCTTATTCTCGTACTCAACTCCTTGACGTCTTCTGAAGCTCCCGACGTTGATGCCAATGCAGGTCGATAGAGCCGAATCCAGATTAGCCATGACACAGACACGAGCATAGGTCATTCTGGTTCTTGCTCTGGTAGCAGGGTCGATGGCAACTAAATCTCCAATCGGTTGAGTGATGCCTTTGAGAGCATCATTATAGAAGAACTATGGGGGAAGCCCATGGAGTTTGATCCAAATCGGAGCGATGTTGATAGACTGAGTTTCAGGGTCAAAATCTTCCCCCCATCTCCATAGAAACAGGCTTCGACGACCAAAAAACCAAGGTCCACTAGTGAGAATGCGTTGGGTGTCGAGGGCATTGTTTAGCCTTATCATAAAGAACCCCCTAGGAAAGGCCACGAGCTCCATGCTTCCGAGACAGCCGCCATTTGGAAAGGGCCCATTCTCGGATAGTTTCCATATCAGGTCGGGCATCGACAAATTTCCCAACCAGAGAGAGGGACTCTTGAAAGATTAGTGGCTCCATAGCCTCGCTTGGAAATGAAACTTCAGTGCCCAAAACAGAGAAGGGCAAAGGAGTTTGAAAAGAGAAAGCTCCAGTCGAGGTCCTGACTTTATCCACAAAGGACAAAGACCAAGGTCGTGCTTTGGAAGGAGAGGAAGGTGAAACCCTACCGTTAACAGATGTCGGCTTCACCGCGCCGTTTGGGTCTTCACCGTGACAATTGCTGAGTGGGCCTGCAGTAGGCCCAACACCAACTGCAGGGCCCGAGGACAAAGCTGCCAGACCAGCATTCTCCATCGACCCTCCATTCCCGCCATCGCCATCGCCATCGTCCACAGACGCACCTGGTCCCGCTCCCATGCCCGTTCCCGCTCCTGTTCCCGCTCCCATTTCAAAACTCTCAAAAATTGCAATCGTTTCCAAACATATTTCAATACAAAATAAATATAATATTTTTAAATATAAGATTCTTTATACATTTCAAACCTAATTTATCCCAAAATGAAATATATTATCTTTTATACATCTCAAACATACTTATATTCCAAGAAGAAATATATTATCCTTCATACATCTCAAACATAAAATGAAAGTTATTCATCATTCCATCAAATATCGAATAATCTAATATTCATTCCTTCTATTAATCAAAAGCTCATACTTTCAATTAATCAAAATACCCAATAATATTTTTTGATTAATCAAAGCCCATACTTTCAATTAATAAAAATATTCAGTATTTCATTCTTTTAATCAATCAAAAGTCCATTTTTTCAATTAATCAAAATACCCAATAATTCATTCTTTTAATATAAAAATTCCATACTTTCAATTAATCAAAATACCCAATAATTCATTAATTAAAAGCTCATTCTTTCAATTAATCAAAATACCCAATAATTCATTAATCAAAAGCCTATACTTTCAATTAATGAAAATACCCAATAGTTCATTATTTTAATTAGTCAAAAGCCCATACTTTAAATTAATAAAAATACCCAATATTTCATTCTTTTAATTAATCAAAACCCATGCGTTCAATTAATAAAAATACCCAATAATTCATTCTTTTAATTAATCAAAAGCCCATACTTTCAATTAATAAAAATACCCAATAATTCATTAATCAAAAGTCCATTCTTTTACTTAAATAAAAAACCCTAAGTTGGTTTAATCAAAATTTAATAGTCAGTACGGTTTTCCATAGTCAATCGGGTTAGTACAAATTTCCACAATAAGCCTAAACAACAACACCACCATCAATAGGTGGCTCCACATGGGAATCACCCAGTACCTCTAACTGGTGCCAAAGGACAACCCGCATGAAGCTGACTTGACCACTCAACATGGTCACTAACCTAAGGGAGATAACTCCATTTTGAAGCACACTAGCACCTCCCATAGGAATAGTGTGGGATTAATGCTAAATAGGGTTTTAAATAAAAACATCCACCCCAGCATGCAAAGCCACATGGAAGTCAAAGATAGGGTTCCAACAATGGACAACAAGGTTCAAATTAAGCTATGAGTCAAAGGTAGGACGATCAACAACCTAATCAAGTAGGGTTACAATACCGTCAAGTAGCACTTTGGGTAGCCCAACAAGTGGAGTGGCCTTGACCACCACTTGGTGGTTAAAATTTTATGGGGACCTAGTACTTATTAAGGTGCTCTCAGGCCTGCTCATAATAAACAATTTGACCAATGATCTGTAACCTTTTTAAACAAAGACTTCCACATTGTACTCTGCGCAAATGAAAGAATGCCTAGTAATCTTATCTCCCTTCTATTTTCCTTCTCTCTATGACAAAGGAGCACTAGTACTCTCAATATCATGCTATAACCTGCATCCTCAAGCCTACATTAAACTGAAAAAAACCAATGTACTAATCTCGTAGAGTGATACCACAATAATGACCCAGGTTCAAGTCACACTGGATATGCTTCTCATCCTTTTCAAAGAGCTCTACTACTTTTGTCTTCCTACTTTGATCAAGTTTTTTTGCTACTTTGTTATTAGCTTTAGATCCTTACATTCATATGCATCCATACCTTTCTCTCTAGTTTTTCATTGCTTCACCTACAAAGCTTTCTCCTGCATCCAAATGCATCGATATAATTTTCCCATCAACATGAGATTCTACTTCTATTTTGGGCCTTGAATTATCCTATGAATATTTTTATTTCTCTTGCATCTTCATTCACCACTAGCGGTTTGGCTTATGATTGTCCAAGTATGCCATCATCTTGATTGGGTGCAATACTTCTTAGGGTTAGCATTCCACATGCAGAGACATAAATCGGAGATGGATCCAAGCTAGGATTTCAATTTTATCCATGTGTTCTTGTGAGCTTCTAGCACCACAACTTTCGGTCCTCTTGCTCTTACATGCAACATTACCTATATGTCCTGCCAACAGGGCTCGACTATCATGCTTTCAACCTCCACTATCGTGGAAAATTTCTCTAATGTTTGAATGGTGGCTCATATATATTTTAGAAATTTGATCAATAATTGTGTCCTCAACGTGGCCCCACCTTGTATTATTTGTCTTTTTCAACTCAACAATACTTTCTTAGTGCACTTGACATTGTTCTCTTCTCAGGAAACTGGTAGTAAATCTTTTCTCTATGTGGTTTCGATGATTGTTATAATAGAAAACCTAGACAACTAAGCAAGACCTGAACCAATACGTAACCTCTATGCCCTCTGCTCTTTTATATTGAAGACATTCACTCGCTTTCGATAGCCATCACCATTAGTCAAATAAAGCTTTTCAGCTAGCCAATATTCCTTGCTATGGAGGCTCTTCATTTTACGTATTCAAAATAAACTCTTCTACTACCTCTGCCTCTCATGCCAAGTCCACCTCTACACGCGTCTGCTTTGAATATCCTCATATCTGTAATTTGCACTATATGACACCTTGGAATCATGCATTTATCGATAATGTTTGAGCAACAACAATAATTCAAAAATTAACTATGATCCTTTATTTATATGCAAATTTTACCTTTTTTATTTGGCACCCAAGAAATCGGCTTACTCAAACTAATTATATTTTATTTTAAATTTGAAACATTCACTCTATAATCACTTATAATGGTCAACCCCTTTTAACATAAATATTTAAATATTTAATTTAAATATTTCAAACTTTATGTTAAATCATCCTTAAAAAATATTTGCCTTGAAAAATTTGTCCACCGTTTGCTAGCAACCAAGTCAGTAGTTGACATCAATGACAACAACTCAATAGTGAATAATTCTAAAAAAAATTCCTTTGTCATTGATGACAATCCCACAAACTGCTCCCTCTGACAAGTTGCTCCCCCTTATTGAAATTCCAAACTACTCCTCCTTACTGAAATTATCCCCCTTTGACATCAATGGCAAAGGCTTCTTGGGGTAAAATATAAGGCACTTGACAATGCCCCTTTCTCACTGCTCTAACTGAGATGTTCAATGATGAGATGGAAGTGAAACTACTCCCAACTTACAATGCTCCTTTTCTTGTTCCATTTTATTTTTCCAAACTTTGGAGGACATATCCTTTTGAACAGTTTGATCATCCTCCTTCTTACTTGATTTTGGAAGTTCAGGGAACATCGTTCTACACCATTTAGCTTTATGCCCAAAATTATTACATTTGTAACAAATGGTAGTGTAGTCCATGAGAGGTGCAAATGAATTTTAATTCCTCTTGGTGAAGCCAAAATCATTCTTAGCACAAAGCCTACAATTTACAGCTTTATGACCAAATTGGTGACATGAAAAGCAATAACCATGGAAGAAATATTGAAACTTGTTGACTGTATTAGAGGATATGGCTACATGTTTCTATCATTGCTATTTTTGTGATGGACCTTGGTACATGATGATGCTTTATTTTCTTCCTTCTTGATGCTTCCACTTATCAACACATTAGCATAGGTCTCAAGGTCTTCTTTAATTATTTTATTTGATGCCTCTGTTCCTTTTGATATTGACTCCCCCTTTTGTTTCTTTTGACCTTTTTCAAAACCAAGTCCAATTTTTATAACCGAAGATCTTTGTGCATTAATAATATCATCCAAGATTTATGTGCTTTTCTCAAACCTAATATTTTGTTGTAGCTTATCATTAGATTTTTCCACTTTATTCCTCAGAGAGACAATTTCATGTTTCATTTTTTCACATTCCAATTCTTTTACCTTTAATTGCTCAGTCATAACTCTTCAATTTGTTTTACCTCTTCAATTTTAACTTTTAAGTCTATGAGATCTTGAGAAAACTTTGCCTTTGTCTTCTCATCCTCTTGTAGTTATTCTTTCTAAGCCTCTTCGCCTCTTCAAGAGAAAAAATAAGTTCCTCTTCTATGTCAACTATGGATTCCTCTTCAAATAAATTCACATCCTCATGCTTCAGAAAGCATAGTTAGTCCCATCAAATAATGGAGCCCTACTTGATGAAAGACCTTCCTGGTAAGCCATGTGTGTTCTTATAATATATCCCTTCAAGCAGTTAGGCTTTCACAAAGGAACCTGCTCTGATACCAATGTATGAAACACACACTTATACTAAGAGTGGGGGTGAACAGTATAAGATAAAACTTATCTTTCCAAACAATAACTGCAATAATATGAATGCAATAATAATCAATGCACAAATTTCCACACACACAAGAGATCAGGATTTACATGGAAACACCCTTTCAGGAGAAAACCGCAATAAAATATTGCTTTTATTTCTTAAAAATGTTCATGGGCACCAACCCACAAGATACACCAATCCCCTTATACAAATACGTAGGAACCAACCTACGGGAGATACTAATATCCTTTTACAATAATGTAGGCACCAACCTACGAGAGACACCAATCTCCTTTTACAACAAAGTAGGCACCAACCTACGAAAGACATCGATCTCCTTGAGGCACCAACCTCAGGTTTGAAGGCACCAACCTTTTGCTCATAAATATGATCAAGAACTTTGTTGAGTTTTACTAGATTTACTGAGTATACTTCTATGGAAGCTCAATGTAGACTTCCAATGTGCACTCTTTCTAGATTACCTCCAGTATGAATCAGTACTATGTGTCCTATCTTCTTTCCAATAGTTAGCTGTTGTGCATAATATTCCCATCAATTTGTCAAATGTCTTCTTTCCAATAGTTATCTTGCTACATCAAATGTCTTCAAAGGTTAGTTTTACAACTTTTCTTCTTTATCTTCCACAACAATGAAACAACAAATTTAGATGATGTTTTCCAGCTACCAATGAGACACGAAGAAATTTGATTTGTAAAAACTAAAGAAGCTCTAGAAATTCAATCCAATCGCATCGTCGCTCAAAGCTATTAATCCCTTTTGTGAGAACTCGATTCATGCAAAAAAATGGAGGTGTTCATACATTGAAGCGTAGAATATTCTTTTTTCCCCATGGTGGCTTGCCCATCATAAACCATCTGACCAATTATCTATAACCTTTTTGAACAAAGACTTCCATACTGTACTCTACACAAATTAAATAATACCCAATAATCTTATCTCCCTTATGTTTCCCTTCTCTCTGTGATAAAGGAGCACCAATACTCTCAATATCATTTCATAACCTACATTCTCAATCCTGCATTCAACTAAAATCCCTAACGTACTAATCTTATAGAGCAATACCACAATAATGACCCAGGTTCAAGTCGCATTGGATATGCTTCTCATCCTTTTCAAAGAGCTCTACTGCTTCAATATCCTTACTCCGATCAAGTTTTTCTGCTACTTCATTGTTATCTTTCGATCCTCATGTTCATATGCATCCATACCTTTCTCTCTGGTTTTTCTTTGCTTCACCTACATAGCTTTCTCTGGCATCTGAATGCATCGATATAATTTTCCCATAAACATGCGATTATGCTTATGTTATGGACCTTAAATTCTCCTATAGATATTTTTATTTCTCTTACATCTTCATTCACCACTGGTGGTTTGGATTCTACTTGTCCAAGTATGTCATCGTATTGATTGGGCGCAATATTTCTTAGGGTTAGCATTCCACATGCAGATATGTCAATAAGATATGGATCCAAGCTAGGCTTTCAAGTTTATCCATGTGTTCTTATGACCCACTAGCACCACAACTTCTAGTCCTCTTACTCTTACATGCAGCACCACCTCTGCATCATGCCATTGGGGGTCAACTACCATGCTTTCAACCTCAGCTACCATGGAAACTTCCTCTAATGTTTGAACAGTGGATCATATATATTTTAGATGTTTGATCAATAACTATGTTCCCAATGTATCCCTACCTTGTATTATTTATCTTTTCAACCCAACAATGCTTCCTTAATGCACTTGAAGTTGTTATCTTCTCAAGAAACGTGTAGTCAATATTTTCTCTGTGCATTTTGGTGATTATTATAATAGAAAACCTGGACAACTAAGGAAGAACAAAACCAATGCTAAACCTCTACATCTTCTACTCTTTTATGTTGAATACATTCGCTCACTTCCAATCATCATCACCATTGGTCAAATAAAGCTTATTCAACCATCGAGTCTTCCTTGCTAGGGAGGCTCTTAATTTTACGTGTTAGAAATGAACTCTTCTACTCCCTTTGTCTCTCACACCAAGTCCACCTATGCATGTGTCTACTTTTAATATCCTCAGATTCATCATTTGTACTATATTACGCTTTGGAATCACATATTTATCGATAGCGTTCGAGCAACAAAAATAATCCAAAATTGAACTATGATCCTTTATTTATATGTATACTTTACCTTTTTGCTTTGGCACTTGAGAAGTAGGCTTACTCAAACTAATTATATTTTATTTTAAATTTGAAACCTTCACTTTATAATCACTTATAACGGTCAACCCCTTTTAACATAAATATTTAATTCTTTAACTTAAATATTTCAAACTTGATATTAAATCATCCTTAAAAATATTTGCCTTGAATAATTTGCCCACCATTTGCTAGCAATCAAGGCCACCTTTGACATCAATGACAACAACTCAATAGTGAATAATTCTAACAAAAAATACCATTACAAGGCACACAGGGGGAGCATTAAGGTTTCATCAGCAATCAATTAACTCTAAATTTAAAACAATGGGCTCCTTTTGTCTTAACTCAGAACATAGGTGACAACTATGCATAGGCATGAAATCAATCACCTTAGGTACATTGTTGATAAATGATGTGATTTTAAGCCTTAGGTACGTCATACAGGGAGGAAGAATAGATAAATTAAGCCTCTATTATGATTTATTAAAACTTAGCGATGTACGTTGCCCTTGCAGTAGTTAACTAATAAGGGATATCCATGGTACAAAAATATGACAAGGATTCAAATTAGTTTCAAAATATAAAATAGGGATGCTTAACTACTACTGCTTAAGGTGTTAAATAAAAATACATCAGCATAGCCATTGAAACTCCCAAACAAGTACTATGACTAAAACAGAGCATTCAAATTTTCAAAATAAAATAAAGGAGTTTAAAACTAGATCCAACATCCTCAATTTGACCTCCAAGGATCACAAGAGTCACCTCCTCATGCCTTCCCAAGTGCCTTTCAATTTCTTTGCAACTAGCCTCCCTAAAAGTTTCTCTCCCTTTGCTATCTCCTTCCAGTTCCTAGTCTTCTTCTATTTTATTTTTTAATCCGGCCTCATAATGTTCCATACCCAAGAACATAATTGCTTACATGTTCCCTTTCCAATTTGGAAAGGGGATATTTCTTTTCATTTAGACCTGTCTCCTTTCCCAGACCTCCCTAACATGAAGGCTTTTAATTCCCCATTTTGAATTTCCAACTTTTATACTTTTTTATTGCTTTCTTTATTTGAAAGTCAACATGGATTTTTACATAATAAAAGCATTAACAAATCCATGATGTTAGTTACTTTAATTAAATAATGAATGCATGGAAAAATATTAATAATCTCCAAAATTAATTAATTTAAATGTAAATATAAAAACTAATACTAAATTATTAGCTTGATATTGTCCACCTAGGTATTAGTAAAGCCTCTATTTTATACTAATACCCTCCTAGGTGGATTCGTTCTTGGTGGTTGATCTTTTCTTCCACCTATGAGCATAATTAATACTACAAAAATCACATATAATCAATAGTACCATGTTCATACAACATAACCAATGTTACAAACATTTTTGCATATCCATAATACAAACTATACTAGGCATTGAAATAATAAATTCAATACATTGTAATTTCATAAAGAGTCCTGCCAAGGCGGGTTGTGACATCATAAGCCTCAATAATACAGTCTAAGATCTTATTAATAATGGCTAAACTATTCTCAATGGATCTGATTCTCATCCATCTTCTAATCAAGATCTAGGAGTTTTCTAGAATTCACTACCCAATCATAATCAAACAAAATGAATAACATCAACTATAAAAATATACCACATCTAAACTAATGGATGGTGAATACACTCAATCCTTCTCTTTGTATTGATAATTTATCTTATATTTATGTTGTCATAAGGCAAAAATACAAATATCAATCATTTGAGCAATCTTTGAGAATTCAACCAATACGATCTCCTTTGTCTTTGTTTTGAAAAAAATTCATCCAAAAGACCCCATTTAATCATCAAATATAGGACCAATAACAAGGTTTATTTTGATTTGCTAAGGCATCTTGACATCCTAATTAAAGTCTTAACAAAGAAAATATTCCTCAAGACCTAAACCATGATGATTTTACTTCCATAGTGGAATCAATTGGGGTTAAACACACAATCATATCATTTCATGAGGATGATATTCCTTAGTCATATTATATATATATATATATATATATATATATATATATATATATATATATATCCACTACATTATAGGCCATGTTGATGATAAATTCATTAAAATAATTTTAGTCAATAATGGATTTGATCTAAATATTTGTAGCTTGAAGTTCATCAGCCATTTTGGGCTATCCAAATAATTTTTAGAGAAATATAATATTGTTATTAGGAATTTTGACAATGGAGAATGTGAGGCCACTGGCACAATAGTCTTACCCCTCAATGTCAAGCACTATACCCTCAACGTCTTATTATGTGTCTTGTCTTACAACATTCTTCTTAGAAGGCCATGAATTCGTGAGATGTGGGTTTTCCCTTTAACCTTACATCAGTGCCTCAAATATAAGAGAAAGGATTATTGTAGCATAGGGGTAGTATTCCTATAAGAGTATGTGAAATGGGAGGTTTTGGAATGAATTCCAAGGTTTTGTAATTGTTTTGGTCAAAATCATACAGTTGTACAATTTGCATTTGTACAATTTACAAAACTCACAAAAAAAGATTATACGGTTATAAATTTTACAATTGTATGATTATAACCATACAACACCTTGAACTATACAATTTACCAATTGTGTAATATGCCAAAAGTTGGTTTACAGGTGAAAACTTGGTAGTTTTACAATCGTTCATTCCAAAACCCTTATTTTCCACCTTGGACAAGTTCAACTATGCAATTGTGAATACAAAATAAGGTAATTGATCAACTGTACAGTTTAGGGAGGCTGATTGTATGATTGTAGAAAATCCTTGCTATAATTACTTAGTCTTAGATTTACAAATTTATATGCAAGAGTTGATCACAACAAAGATTGATTGACCCTCATACTAAAATTACCACTATAGTAGTCCAACATGCACATCTAGAATCATCATTCTTAGTCTGTACCAAGCATTACACTTCCTTATTCATTTCTAAAAATCATACAATGGTATGCAAATGTATCAATAACCATTTTCAAAGAGAGTTACATATCAATATTCACATCCACAATCATCATACATGGTTGGAAATAAATTATCACTTCAATTCCATTGTAGAATCACCCAATTACACTATCATTTGGGCCATACTTGCACAAAACATATCATTCATGTTCAATGGAAATAATCATCAGTAATATGTACAATCATCAATGAACAATTCTTCATTATGCATAGGCAACAATCAACAATAATCAATGACCCTTAATGAATTATATGTAGGCATGAACTAGACTTTATAACAATAACAACCATCAACATCCCGTAAGCATGAACAACCATGATCTTCCACAATGAACCACCATCAAAAATTAAATGAGGAGCTTTATAATGCTTACCCAAGTTGTTCCAAAGTGGTTCCTAAAACAACACATTATTCACAACTGCCTTCCCGCAATATCTTAAAACATTAAATGCACTAAGGTTTAACTAAGTCCCAATTGATTTCATCAAATTACCTTTCATGTGCATTTTGCTTTATTTCATTTAACTTCTAATTGTATGTTTATGACCAATTGTACAATTACACAATTGCACATTTACAACCATATATTGTACAATTACACAAAATTGAACATTTTTAAAAAAATTATGCAAATCCAAGTGTTATCATTTCTTCTTTTCGGAGATGGATTTGTTGCCTAAATTTACCCTCCCTTTTAAATTAGGCAGCATCCTCACTGAATTTTTTATCTTACCCTTGGTTTATTGGTCTTTTTGAAGATCCTAAAGTTGTACTCAAATAATAGCATAATC
This sequence comes from Wollemia nobilis, assembly GCA_028583015.1. Classification (NCBI taxonomy): domain Eukaryota; kingdom Viridiplantae; phylum Streptophyta; class Pinopsida; order Araucariales; family Araucariaceae; genus Wollemia; species Wollemia nobilis. The sequence goes on along the minus strand of JAQPPZ010015824.1, from coordinate 35,379,812 downwards.
ATTTTGTAACTTGGTTGCATATTTATTGAGTTCTACAACCTTTAAGCCAAACTTGTTGGTTGTCTCTTCGATAGTAGCCAAAATATTTATCAACCAAAGGAGATTTTCTCTTTGCAAATTTGGTTTATCTTCTCAAGAAACTTGTAGTCAATATTTTCTCTGTGCAAATTTGGTCTATCTTCTCAAGAAACTTGTCATCTAAAAAAGTCCCCTTTTATCAACCAAAGGAGATTTTGGTTTCTTGATATTTTTTCCTATCTTAGCTTCTCTAGGATGGATTTCTAAAGTAGCACTATCTTCACCCATCATAGTATGGTAGGTTAATATCTTGATAGATCATGAAGTCTTATTAGCCCATGGAATGTAATGTCAACCTAAGATATCGTATTCAACATTACAATGATTGCATAGAATGTCATCGAGAAGTTCTTCCTGGTCCTCTACCATAATTGTTGTACCCTTTGAGGCAAATATGTTCCCTAGTCATACTACACCTCTTGTGTAACATCTTCTACATATTGTACCATCCAAATTAGCATCTCGAAATATTGTGATTCACCTAACAATCAATACATCACCACATTCATTGCACACATAAGATCCTTTATTTTCACCATGAGTTATTTGTTACCATGATCGCCTAGACCAAAAGCCTTAGTAGCTGATGAGAATTGAAGCTTTGTTAACATGGTGATTAAGTGGTGGGTCTCTCTGGCATCTACCACTTTTCTCTTCATTGGGAGCCCTTCCTTTGGCAACCCAAATGTTTGATAAAAAGTTACAATCGAGAATTCCACCTTGAGATGATGGTTCTTGATTTGTACAAAGGTGCAATTATTGCTAATCGAGTCATACGACTATACCATTTACAACAAGTATTCATGAAATAATACATTATCTTGTGGTGGTATCTGTTCCAATATACTCACTATGGCTTGATTCTAGGTTATCTTCATTTGGTGTGTGTCCTCATGTTCATTCCATCATTTTTGATATAATTCATCTACTATTTATGTAAAGGTGATATCCTTCAATCCTACTTGCCCTCCTTCATCCTCACTAGGTAGGTTTATTTGTTCATCCAGGGTAGCCTCTCTATGCACCTCACTGTGAAGCTCCCTTCGATGTGCCCTGGATGGTTCCATTTGTGGCTCTGGATGAGAATGTGGTTGCACTTTTACTCTACCACCATGTCAACTCCTATGTTCTCTCCATAACCTATAACCTATTCCCCTCCAAGGGTGGTAGCCATATACTCCTCATGGATGAAACCCTTGTCCTTGATTTTGTGTAGGGTAATTTTTGTCACCATGTCTAGGCCATGAATTCATCTAATTTAGTAGTCCTAGTGAGTTTTCCCTCCTTGTTTTCGTAATCCATCATAAATGAGCCTACAATTCCCACTCGATGTTCATTCTTCACAATTCTTCATATTGGAACCACTCTTCATCAATCTTATTCAATTTGGTAAATGTAGGGCAAGTGCATCAAAATTGTACAACTTACCCTAATTTCGTACAACTACGCAAAAAAATATATAGTTGCTTCTAAAAAATATACAAATGCTCCTCACAACTGTATAGGTATTTTTTAAAATTGTACAACTACCTTCAAAATTGTATAGTTATTCCTAAAATCGTACAACTGCACTCAAATTTTATACAATTCATCCAAATTGTACAACTGACACCCCAAATCATACGATTTCATCTTAAAATTGTATAAAAGGTCCCAAATCATACAATTGCACATCAACTCCATACAATTGCCCCTAAAATCGTACGATTGCACTTTAAATCGTACATATGCACTAAAATTGCACTATTCAAGCTCCAATTCATATAATTCCCCTGAAATCATAAAAATATCCTCAAATCATACAATATCCTTCTAAAATCATATAATTTTCTATTCACACCTGTACTTGCCCTAAAATCCATGTTTTTGTCAAATTTGTATGATTTGTTTTGCACCCTTTTGCCATCATTGTGCAATTCCTATTTTCGATGTAAATTCCAGTTCATTTGTGCAATTTCCCTTTGATTGTGTAAATATTCAAAAGTATGATTTACTATGGTAATTTATGCAATGTTCATGTACAACCTTCTCTTTATAATTTTCCCATGTAATGGCTAAAACATTTTCTCCTTTAATGGCAAATTGCTTCATACGAGTTAGGGTTCCAAAATTGACTTCATCTCAGCTTTTTTTAAAAACAAAAGCTCCAACCTGAGAAACATCCCACCACTTTGCAAAAAATTATCTCAAACCCTATATTTCTAGGAAAACTTCATCATTGAGAATTTTTTCCCAAGGAATTCCCACAATCTTCACTTTTTTGAAAAAACACCCTTCTTTTCCAAGATAAAACCCTAGCTTTTTTCACTAGCACTCCCACTGCTTGCTTTTTCAAAATAAAGGAGTTCCACTTGGTGCAAATTCTCAAATGGGTTAGAAAAAATAGTTTACTTGTATTATTTTCATTCCCATATAGTGAGAAATTTATTTATTGCATGTTCATTTATCCTGAAATCACCTATTTTTACCTGCAATTCATACAATCTGGTGAAAATATATGCAAGATGTCTTATTTTTATAATCAAAACATTATGATGCATGAAAATCTACCACCTCAACCTCTTTGCATGTGTTTTTGGATTTTTGTATGAGTGATTACCAACTCATCCCTTTTTGCATGTAATTTTTGTCCTTTTTTTTTATTTTTTTGAATATTTACTATAACTTGTAGAGGGGGAAAATCATGTACCAACGTATGATTCTCAAATTTGGATCCATAGGGAAGCCTTGAGGTGACCGTTGTGGCTATTATAACTTTAAACTCAGTTTGGAGGAGGAAGGGTTCACCAAGAACGGTTTTAGAACTCACTCCAAGTCCAAAGATGGAATTTATTTAATGTGTTCAATTTAAAACAATCACTTGGGTTTTGGTCTTTCTATAGCTAAGCTATGAAATGAAAGAACAATGCAAGAAGAAAGATGCAAGAAGACAAGAGCTAACCCTAGAATGATTCTTTATTTGAATGATCTCTAACCCTAGGATTACAAAATGAAATCTTTTAAGCAAGGGTTCAAGAGGAAATGCACAAACAATATTAAACCCTAAATGCACACTATATGTTGTTTGTTATTTCAAATTCCTAGAAAATAATTAAATATTTTCCTTTTATATCAGATCTAGGGTTTTAATAGAAATAGAAATCACCCAAAAAACAACCTAAAATATTTATTAGGGCACTTATCTCATCCGATGGTTGATCCAAGCTTTATCTTTCATCCAACAATATCCCACAATTCATATTCCTACAAAATAGCTTCATCAACTATATAATGCTTAGGCCATTATATAGTTGTACTTGGAGGTACAATAGTCAAGCCCCCAAGGTCCTTTTAACTAACCTTTGAAATACAAAAGTGAAAGTTGACCTTTGGAATATAAACAATTAGAATAAAATGCAGCAGAAAAGTCCAATAAGCAGAATGGAGAATGTGTGGTTATGGTCAGAAAGCAACATAAAATGCAAGCCTAGGTTTTGGAGATAGTATATGTCCCTCAATCCTAGCTTATGTAAAATCACGCTTCGTACGAAGCAACCACAATTTTACAAAATGATGAAATCGCACCCCAAAATTTCTAGGCATGATTTCGCAACAAAGGGAAACATCCTAGCAAAAATCAGATGAAATGATGCGCACTAAAATTTTAACTAATATGCAAAATGTAGATGAGCGAAAACAACCTGGTGATAGCGAAAAAGCAGACCAGATGATGGAAACCTCCAAGTAGTATATTCCTTCTTAGGGCTTCAACACTTGTCCACCAAGAGTAGCAACACAATCAAATGCAGTGAAAAATCATTCCAAAATAGAGCTTCAACAAACTATATACACATGCACAATGAGTACTATCAACCTTGGTTCACTTGTAAATTTACGAGTTAGCTTGCTTGCCTTTGAGAGATTGCTTAGGAGCTTTTTTTTGGAACTTGTCACTATTTGGGAGGAATACTTCAAACCCTCTATTTATAAGGAGTTTGAAATAAAAAGTGGGCTAAAAATCAAGAAAAGTCGACCCTAGGAGGAATCAACTTAAAAATTAGGGTTTTCATAGGGGAAAATCCTAGCTATGCAAAATTGCACCCTGCAAGAGCCAACGGTGATTTCCCATAAAGAGGAAAAAATAAGAAGAAAGGGGAAAGGGAGGCCTAAACTTATTTAGGGCAAGTTGGAGGGTCTTGGATCTACGGAAAATGACTCACTCAAGTGGTCAACATTCTATGTCTATATTTTACCCCCTCTTTGATGCATTTATGGCCTAATAAATGCATTAAATAAAGGTTTAGATGCCTTTGGGCGAAGGATGAAAAGTGAAAAAGGAGTGGTTGGGTTAGAAGAAAGGTGTGGTGCAAAAATGGTGTCATTCCAAACACTTTCTTGTTTTGAAAGCAAATTGAGGCATTAGGGACATTAATGCATCTTAAGCTAGGGTGCCCCCTCGAGTTTTAGAAGGATTGTTAAATTCCTAATGAAACTCAAAATGGCAAACTCAAAAGAAAGAGGAGGAGAACCATAAGAAAGGAAGGAGAGAGAAAAGCAACAAAAACAAGCACAAAATGGGTGAAAACCCTATTCATCTTCACCACACAGAAGAGAAGAAAGGGAGCTCTAGAGAATACACGAAAATGACACTTATTTTACACTGTTCTACTAATATGAGGGGTGAGGCTGACATCATAGCAGAGTGAGCACAGGTAAGGGCTAAAATCCACATTTTATATTAGGGTTAGGTTAGAGTTTTCTTAGTTTTTCATTTTATTTTTATTTTTTTCTCCATTACTACCGAAATCATCATGCACTACCTAGGTGTGATTTCATGGCCCGATCGTGATTTCACCCTGGTTTGTGGTAGCGGGCAAAAAACTGCCCTAAAAACATGGGATGTGATTTCGTGAAATTGCACCCTACAAATATTGGACATGATTTTGCAAAAAGATGGAAAATATGAAATTGCGTTCGGTGCCAAACGAGCGTGATTTCATAAAAAAATAAGAGAAGCAAGCAAACAAAAAAAAGCAAAGCATTTTTATTTAATTTTAAATATTTAATGAACTCAAGAGACTAATTAAAATTTATATTATATTTGTAGATGCAACATGATGTACTAGCGAGCTATGAGTGGAGACCATCCTCCCTAGAGGTGGAGCTACGAGAACTCGCTCAGGCCAAGAGAGATACCCTAGGGGTAGTGGAGGTACACCACATGGTAGAGATACCTTGAGTTGAGGTAGATAGAGTGCTACTAATAGCGTTGGCAAAGATATGGTACCCAAAGTCATTAAATTTTTGACTACCTACAAGAAATATGATGATCACACAAGAGGACATGTGGTGGATCCTACGCATCCCCATCAGGGGAGGGTATTTTATAGAGAACGTGGGTGATCAACCACATTATAGAGGTTATTAGGATGGTGGACCCACCAAGTCCGAGAGAGTGTCATGTCAGTTGATCAAATGGTGGAATGTTATGGGATCGATCTCTTGATGACCCTACTCAATGGGGTTATGGCAGGCTTGCTGATATTCCATACTTGTAGGCAATATCTACCATGGGTGATGGCAGGTGTAGTAGAAAACATGCAATATCAAAAAGTATGATTCGCATGGGGCCCATATGTGTTAACCTATTTGTACAAGATATTGTATAATGTTGTGTACAAATAGCATACAGGGATAGTGTGCACGACTTTGCTCCAAGTGTGGTGTTGGTAGCACATAGCAATATGGAGACCTACACTTCTAGGACCATTACCCAAACTAAAGCAACCAGTAGCATAAAAATGGGCTAGATCACATGAGCATATCCATAGGACATATACCAAGATCCTACCACTAGAGAGGGGTGATAGATGAGCTGAGGGAGGAGAATATTATCTAGTGATCTTGATGTCTACACTCTATATAGGCTAAGGATGCAATGGAACTAACTCAGGTATGAAGTATCATATGGCTCTCTACGGAGAAGGGGGAGCTGGACCTATACAAGTTTGATATGATCCAATGGTAGTTCGAGATCTTACAGGGGATCTCGAACTTAGGTGACTACTAGTACAAGAGAGTGTACTGAGATCCATCGAGAGTCAAAGGAGATCCCAATATAGCAAGGTGGGTAAAGGAGGACCTGGATGATACATCCTATGTGGATCCTAGGGTGGATGACATCGAAGTGATCTTTGAATACGAAAGTGGTATAAGGGTTTCATGCCCTAGAGGATATTTCCTCCAATTTTGATACAAAGGTGCAAGATGATGAGCCATGGCATGTAGTAAGCTTTCTAAGAGATCAATCGATAGGCCACAAAGCGAGAGTTGTAGAGCTAGGTGGCCCCATGATAGAGATAATCTTAGATTTGAGTAGATATAGTGATAACTACCACTATATCGATTGGGACTGAGGAGGTAGGGGCAACTAGAGTTTCTCCCATAGTGGCTAGGACACTATCGAGTGGAGGGACAAGAGAGATGCTACAGGCACAAGTAGCATCTCTATTGAGGAAGATGAACCTGATCTGGGAGGATAGGGCCAAGAGGATAGATAGGTTGAGGAGTTTCCTAGGTACTACAGAGGTAGAGAGGGATGCAGCATGAGTTGAAGCTAACTATATTTAAGGAGAGGTGATTCCACTAGAAGAGGAGCATTAGCATGGTCGAGCAAAAGGGATGGCTATGGTCAACAACACCCAACCAAGTGATGGGATCCACCTACTATAAGTAAAATTATAGAGGGCAAGGGAGATGTTGGAGGTGGTCGTGTAGAGGGTAACCTTCTACCAAATGATGTACTAGTAGGTGGTTTCTGAGGGGTAGCTAGTACCACCTCCTTTGTCCTTGTAGATACTGAGCTAGACTCGGTCTAGGTCATGAATGATTTCATGATATGTGAACATACCTCCACCAAGACTACCTTCAATAGATAGGACCGAGGAGATAGGCTCTTAGAGCTAGGAGGGGATCGGGATGATATGGTATTTTGTATTGTTTCATGCATCCCTAGGGATGGTCAAGTGCACCGGGGCTGGATTGTGGTATACCTATTAGGGGGACCTATGTATCTCTCTTTTATCTCAAGTAATACCATGTTGCTTTTATTAGTGCAATGTGTGTGCTTGTGTATTGTGATTATTTTCTTTTTATGATGATTTTATTATGCTTTTATGATGATGATGCATGCAATGAATCTAACATGAACTTACTATGAATACACTAACTAACCTAATGCAAACAAATGAGGTGGAAATGAGGCGGATGCAAAATACAAAGAAACACACAAATAGGAATAACAAAGGAAGAAAAGAAGAGGAAGAAAAAAGAAACAAAAAGGAAAAATAAAGAGAAAGAAAAGACAACTCTAAGCGAAATTGCATCCCGTAACTTAAGACCGCGATAACGCTACAGAGTGAAATTGTAGCCCAAAAATATGAGGTACGATTTCAAAAATAAAAGAAGAAAAAGAAATAAGGAAGAAGGAGAATAATAAGAAGAAGGAAGAAGAGGAAGAAGAACCAAATACCAACAAAAGCATAAGGAGGCTTGAAAACCCTATGCTTGAGTCAATGTAGATCATACTAGATCAATGTGATCAAAAAACCATAATCAAACACGAACATGAATAGGCAAAGCTATACCCTTTATGGGCGTAGTACTCGTTAATATGGGAAAAAAGGATGGAGCGAGACCCTCTATGGGTGCAATGCTCACTAAGATGGACAAATGATCAAGAGATACCCACTATAATGTATGCTCACAAATGACTAAGATGAAGGTCAACCCTAGCATTTGGCCATGAAGCTATCCTATATGGGTGTGTTATATGTGCATGATAGATTAGAGAGTACTACCCCCGATAGGGGTGTGATGTGTGCAACATGTGAGTGAATAGATCAAGTTGAGCAAAGCAACATGTGAGTGTGTGCAGGTACTAGAAGAAAGAGAGGAAAATGTAAGGAGAAAGAAAAGTGTGTGTGCGTGTAATGTAGTGAATAAGATAAAGAAAACAAAAGAATGTATATCCTTGTCTTGGAAAAAAGGTAAAAGAAAAATAAACTAACAAAAGGACAAGGATATACCAAAATTCTATTGCACTTCTTAACCTAGAGGAAGTTTGTGATCACTTTTAAAACTTTCAAGATCAAGGAAGATGGGAGAATGAAAGAAATGGAAGATAAGAAGCTAGAAAAGGGATAAAAGAAAAGAAAAGAAGGAAAGCACCCTAGGTTGGGGATTTTGCTAGGCATAAAAATCCTAGTGAAAGTGCAATGCATGTGAGCTACGACCTAACTAGGTATCATCACATGCCATTCTCGTAAAATATCCAAGAATCTATATGAGCAAGCAGTCATGAGCGAACAAAAATACAATTATGACAAGAAAAATGTAAGTGGAACAAAATGTCAAGCAAATCATGCAAAGTATGATAGGTAATCATGCAATATGAGCAAGCAGGCAGATGCAACAAAATGATAATGCAAATGCAGACCTAATTATTGATTAATTTTATTTTGTTAATGCAAGCGGGCAGAATGATAGTTGACACATATTCTTATTGTGTCTCCTATCTTAACAAAAAGAATAGGCATACAAGGGGTTGATCCATCAAAGAAAACCCTAGAAGGTGGACCTTCTTGATGATCAAAATCATGAAGAGGCTCCTTCATAGTGTTGTCTTTGGTATCCTTTGCATGAAAATCTACATACTATCGAATAAAATCACCTTTATTAACAAAAGGAGGGGCAATTCCTAATTTCACAAGATTCCTATAGGAAAGCAAAATAGACTCCCATTTAGAAGCACAAAACATACCTTTGGAGCGCACAAAACCTATCACATTACAAAAAAATATGTTAGAAGAAAAAGGGGGTCTTTATCCTCATCACACCGCTCCGATTTATGATGATCTAGATATTCAACATAAGTCATAAGATGATCATCATCATCATCAAATAGTAAAGGTTGGTTTTTTTGGGGGATGTAGCCTACGCCACACCTCCCAGGGAAAATCTCAACATCCAAGGACTCCTGAATACCCTTTTGTTGTAGTCCCAAATCTTTACCGACATATCTCATGTTAGATAGGATCTGTTTAGGGAGTGGGTAATCAATTGGATAAGTAGCAATGAGCAAAAGAACGCTCAACGAGAGAGGGTTTGCTTCCATGAACTTTATCTTCAAAAGTTGTTCCCACAAAGACAAAGGTACACATGCCAATGTGTACAACTTCACCCTTCTTATGGGGTATACCCATAGTTCGAGGTGAAGGTGGTAGCTTGGCTAGATCCAGAAGAGGTTCTTGAAGAAACTGATTATCTTGATCCCATGATGAAACATTGATTTGGGGTTCCTCACTCACTTTTAGACTTTCAAGTTGCTCAGATATTTGAGATGAGGAACGTGGAGAGAAAAATGACGAAACTGAAGGACAAACATTAAGGTTAGATTAAGCTTGCTCAATCATCAAATAATATTTAAATGGTCAAGGGTCACTCAAGATGGTGAAAACTTGATCTTTATACTCAAACTTCAAACACTGATGAAAAGTAGAAGTGGCTACCCTCATTGCATGAATCCAAGGTGGCCAAGGAGAAGATTAAAATGTGTAGGGCAAGACACCACATAAAACAAGGTATCTAAGATCTTGGGTCCAACCTTAAGAGGAAGGGATATAACACCATAGGCTTCTTGGGACTCATTGTTGAAAGCTTTGATGATGATATTAGATTTAGTTAAATCTTTCTCTTTTTATCCAAATTTTTAAAAAATTGATAAGTGCATAAATTAAAATAAGAACCATTGTCAATCAAGATGCATTTGACGAGAGTTTCTCCAATAAAGTTATGATGTAAAGGGAAGAATCCCCTCGCAGGTATGAGGAAGGCTTATTGTCATCCGAGAATAAGATATGATGTATCCCAAGAGAACCTACAACATTAACCACAACACTAGGAGAAATGTCTGGAAGGATAGATTGTTTGTCTTAGAAGTTCTAGCAAAGCTTCCCTATGATTAGGAAAAATTTGCAAGAGTTCTACGATATAAATCTTGGTCAAAGTACTAGCTAATTGCTGGTGAAGGTCAAAAGAAACTTGAGGTCTTAACACTAAGGGCGAATTCCCTGCTCCTCTACTCTTTCTTTGATTATTCCTTAAAATCAAGATGAGATGCAACGAAGAACTCTTCTACTACTGAGGGTGTTGTATTGACCGAGCTTGAGCTTATTTCCTTGTAGTTGTTCCAACCATGTCGACCATATTACTATGGGAAGGTGGCTCGTTTTGATAAGATACCTGATTAACTACCTGCTATCCGTGCTTAGGTAACAGATTTGAAGATCCCCATATATTGATTAGTCGTGGTTCCTTGTTGAGTAGCAGGTTGGTTGTGAGCTACCTATAACAAGTCGACCTTCATTGATCAAATATTGAACCACATGTTTGATTCTAAAAATTTGTCCAAGGCCCTTCCACTATGTGATAAGTAAGCACAATGCTAACACTTCCAAGACTACAAACTCCATCCTTTCCATTGTAAAACTAGAAAGGGACATAGAAACGATAGATAGGCAAGCTACATGGGCCGAGACGACTCGACTCCAAGAACAAGAGCAGTCTACATCGCACAGCTTTGAAAACATGCACATTTTTATTTAGGGAGGTAGCGTGGTAGAGTATACCCCGACAAATTTATTCTGGCAAAGGAGAAAATACAAAATACTCCAGCACACAAGTGAGGTGGGCCCTGCAACATCCTACAGTAAACACAAGAATGATGAATGATGAATTGCAGTGTCAATTCATTTTACGACAGTTTTTCCTAATCTCTCCGCGAGAGCCCGTGAGAGGAGTGACGTTGCCCATCTTGATCATGGATTTAGCGAATTGGTCGAAAAATGCTTTGGTATTGCTGGCATAGAACTTGACCAGGGCGGCCGTCTGACTTGTTTTGGTAGTATAGAGAATTTCGTCAGTTATCAGCAGGCCCTTTCCTGCCACCAAGTTTTGGAAGTAGTGCGTGTCGAACGTGGTAGGAGTGACGAGATCCAGTGCTGTTGTCTGGTTATCGTCAGTTCCCGTCTGAGGGCACAATGTCCGCAGCTGGCTGAAATACCCGCTCTCCAATGTCGAATCTGGCTTTCCGTTTCCAGTCAGATTGTAGAGCCGTTGCTTGAAACTTGTGCATCGTGATAATCCTATCGTGTGGCTGCCTGCAAATGCAACCCAATACTTACAAGTTACTATCATCATACTACAACTTGTTTATTCCAAGGGAAGAATAGCAAATAGTTAGCTTACCAGAAAGAGCAACGAGGTCGACGACATTGAGTCCTTTGAGCTTGAATTTAGTCTCAAGAGTCTGATGGGTTGAGTTGGGTATAGGAATGTTTTGGTTTGCTCCACTTTTGCTTGCATCTCTCGCATCTCTCCTCCCTGTGGGAACAGTCCAGAATGGTCCTCCTCTCTGCCCAATAATCATGTATTATGTATTATGTATTATGTATTATGTATTATGCATGGATGGACTCTCAAAGATGGAGAGATCCAATGAAAAAGTGAAACAGAGAAGGCAATAACACTTACGAGGACTGTCGAATCCCTAGCTGCCACAGCAAGAATGTCTGCACACGACACAACTCCAGGACATGCTTTCTCCACGGCACTCTTGATCTTATCCACCACATCGAATCCTCGAGCAGAATTCCTGTTTGGATTGGCTGTCTTTTCTCCTGTGAAGTTGGCGGTGTCGTCTAGCAGAATGGAACCATCACAGCCCTGCATTGCAACGTTCAGGTCTCAGTAATATATTACTATGAAACTGGAGCCAAGCGTTAGTATTAGGCCAAAACCAAACCTTAACAATTTTGAGATGAATGTTCACCTTAACAAAGCAGTCATGAAAATGGAGACGAAGCAGGGAAGCGGCCATTCTCGTTTCCTTTTTCACGGCCTCTTCTACGACGGATTTAATGATGGCCTCCGCCTTGGGACAGGATTTGGCATAAAAGCCTGGGAACAAACCATCAGATTGTGCATTTAGTGGCTGACTCCAAAGCGACAGCACCAATGCTGCAGCCGCAAGTATCATAGCACGAAACTGCAACCTCTGGCCAGTCGCATTCCCCATCCTGACAAAGAAAACCCTCAAATCTCTTGCTTGTTGATGTTGTTGCTTTAAATGAGAACAAAGGCTTGCCATTAAAGATGGATTATAAGAAGCCTTATATAATGAAAGAAAGGGACCAAGTCTTTTCACCGGAAGCTAATTTTGTGCTCAGTCAAGCTGGGTAGGACTGGCAGATCGAAATAAATAACTAGTTGTTGAAAGAGATAGTTGAACGACTCACAGACTTACCAACAAATGTTTATACGAATTGATGGCGACATAAAGCATAAATTATACAAAGAATATGAACGTGGTAAAGGTGATGACGGAAGGCCACAGCTCAATAAAAGGAAACTCAACGCGCTTCAATGAATTTAATAATATCCCGATAACAGCGCGTCGGAAAATGGAGCAGGTGAACTTGATTCGAAAGCTTTTGTTTTTTTCTTGTTTTTTATTTGTGAAAGGAGAACCATGCGAAGCTCATGCGCGGCAACGGCTCCATTTCACCTGTTCACAACAAATTGAAGTCTACATAATTATGATAATTTTTTTAAGTGTCTTAATCAGTTTGGTTGCCTCAATTAGCCTAGATTATGTTTCTATGTCGCTTCTAGGAAGAAATGGGATTCATCCACAGGCTGGCTGAAAGCATATTCGTCCATACAGAATCTAGTGCTATCAATAAAACCAACTCCTATAATGTAGGCGTCACCATGTGCTTTAGGCGGTGAGTCCCATCTGTCTACTGCTCTGGATATTAGTTTTCAAATAGAATTGGCGATGAGACCCTATGGCCAGAAACTTCGCTGCTCTGGCTTCAAATTTAAAAAGAAAAGAAAATGAAACAAGATAAGGTTGTCAGTAGTAATATATTGAAATTGGTCAACATTTAAAGACAGTAGGTGTGCAATCATAACGCGTTAGTGTTAAAATACACGACAAGGCCCGCAAGCACGGAGGATGTCTGAGAGTCCTACGTATAAGATGTCCTGCAGAGCAGAGTTGTGAGTATCGATGTAAAAAACAATTTTTTTTCTTCTGATTTTAGATTTTTATATTTAAAACATTTTTTTTAATATAATTAAATATCTTTGTAAGTGTGGTCTACTTACAAAAAACGTTACTGGTATTATAAATAATGTGACCAAGGTTCAATTCCCATAATAAATATGTATAAAAATATTATTCAAACTATATAATTAAATAATTATTACTTACTTTTTATAAAATATATATATATATATATATATATATATATATATATATATATATATATATTTGCCATGCCGACATATTACTTTCTATGAAATATTCCTTTTATGATGCCTATAACATGCCAAATTTGAATGGCAGCATGCAAAATCTATAAAGGTTTATAAATAATTCCATGCTTTCTCTTCTTACAAAATCTCTGTATAGGTTGGTATCAAATTTATGTTTATATTTAAGTTGTTTTGGTTTGATTTTTAGGAGGATTGGGTTTAAATTCATTCTTTAATTGTTTAAAGAGGGATAGGTTGGTTGGTATGGGTTGAGTGCTTGCTTGTCAATGGGCTGTTTTGGTTTGATTTCTTGAAGGGTTGAGGTATGTTGACTTTGGACTGTTTATCAATGGATTGTCTTAGTTTGTTAATGGGTTTGGATTGTTTTAGTTTGTTAATGGGTTGTCTTGGTTTGATTCTTTAAAGGGTTGAGGTCCGTTGACTCTATCTTTACCCAATGGACTAGAAATTATAGAGGTTTTCTATTAAAAAATATATATTTTATTTGTCTATAAAAAATTATATTTAATTAAATACTTTTAAGTAACATTTCGAAAATTAATGTTGTTTATCTGCGTGTTGTGGTTTACCGACAAGGACACCACTTGCATTATCGGTGATGTGACCCAAGTTCAACCCCTACGACAAATATGTATATGTATAAGAAGTATTTACTCAATAAAAAAATTAATGTTGTTTTTCATTAAAAAAATTAATATCATATTTCAACACAAATTAATATTAAAATTTGAATGTTGCAACATAAATTAATATTTACTTTAAATAATAAAGTATTTAAAATTTTTGATTATTTAATTTTTATTTCAATAAAAGAAATATTCAAATTCTCATTTTTTTCATGTTTTATACATTACATCTTATTTTACTTAATCTAATGCATAAGGTATACTCAAAGGTAAAATGTTTATCAAAATATCTAAAGTGCATAAACAAAGCTTAGTCATTTATATGGAAAAATTCATAAATCTCTCGTTGAGATTATTTATTGTTCTTTTAGTAAATGGTTTTTCCAATACAATGCAATGATTCAACTCTAAGTACATGCATATGAAGTGCACATATATCATCCACAAATTCAAGAATATTTTCACTTGACTTTCTTAGAAAGGAATATGTGCGTTGAGCATCTATATCAAAAGGTTCTCTCAAGAATTTTCTTCGTATGATGTCAATAACCATATGCGAGTGCAAATAAAGGTTATATTAATATTATCTTCTTGAAATTGTTAATTTAATTTTTTCAACTCGACTAACTCATCTAGAAGTAGATGAGTATGGAATTGAACTTGAACAATAGTTGTCATATCATAAGTATGGATTTTGAAGTTGTCATTCCTTCAATAATGTTGACATAATTCTCACTATTCTTTCCACCCCTTCTCATCTAGATAGCCAACATGTATGATGTGTTTAAAGAGCCTCTAATTGTCTTTTATCAAATGCTTCCATTAATCCTTTAAACTTAATATCCCTCTTTGTTGATTTTCTAAGCCCTAGATGTCTTATTGGTAAGTTTTTCAACAAAGTTAATTTAAAAATTGATTAGTGACTCTAATAGTTTTTAAGACCTCTCTATGTGCCACACAATGAATTGTTATCATATGTGGTATATCACAACATAGTTTGACAATAATCCCTCTCGAGCAAATCTCATACATGTTGCTCCATCTGAATCAAAACTAATCATCTTGAACTTTGGTAGGTTCATCTCTGTTCAAAATTTTGATACTCTATCATATATAAATTTTGATATGTCATCTTTTAACTTAATAAGATGTACACACTTTGTTATAGCCTCTTATTTTCCTTTATTTAAAGTATAGTTGACATGAACAATTATTTATTGCTCTATGTGATTATTAGTGCTCTCATCAACCACTATAATAAAATCGGCTATTGTGAATTCCTTCCTTTACTCTATCCCAATAAACAATTTTTGTGGCTTTCAAGAATTCTTTTCTAGATGTAACATTTATATAGGAATAATATTTACATGTGAAAGACATATTGAGAGTACATTTATATCTATATATATCACATTAGTCATTGTAATACGCTACTTACAAATTATTTTTTTGATTGTTTACAAGGGGATTTGAAAGGGTCTACTACAAACTTAACCCAAAGCCAATTTTAAAAAAGCTAAAACAACAAGATTAACCAAATTACTGAGAAACCAACAACCAATAAATATGGACCCACTACAATAAAGGAGACTAAGCAAGGAAGAAAAAGAACAAAACCAAAGATCAGTCAAAACAAAGCGATATACCACAGGCTAGAGAGCACAACAAGATGAAGCAAACCCTAAAAATAGCCAAATGCTACACAATAAGAAAAAGAGACCTTACAACTATGGGGATCCAACATCCTTATCGATAGTAGTCATTTGGTTTCGTAGAAAAATGATCTTAATATCTTCCACACAAGAAAAAACAATATTTAAAGTACCTACAAGGGAGGACTGGTAATCTACCACTAAACTGAGAACAATGTTTAGTGAGGCAGGGTCCAACCAATCATTGGAAGCACAATTATCCCTATGCCTCAACAATCCCAAAAATGGCCTCACTTTTTCATTTTGGTGAAAGGGTTCCTCTGCAAGAACCTCAATAAACACAGACACCTTCTCAACTTTGATGGATTTGACAAACAATCTCTTAGACCTTCTTGCTTTCTCCTCCCTTCCACGTAATGGTAAATTAGCACCAATTTCCTTAGGGTTTTCATTTACTTTTTAACCCATAATAGCAGGGTTGGGCATAATCTCCTCTACTAGCTTCAAATTAAATTGACCAATGTGGCCCTCATATGACGAATCAATCAAATTCAAATAATTAGAATGGGAGAAAATCAATTTGGGGGTCACTCTCTCTAACCCACCCTTGGCATCACTACATGTTCAAAAATAAGCAAAATAAACCCTTGATGAAGCGGGTCCATGATTTAGCCTTCTTTGACTTGCTCTACATATTTGGTCAAGGATTTTAACAAGAAATCATGGATATTCATCACCTTGTTATGCTACAAATGGTTCAAAAACATGACATGGTAGCTTCACAGAATGTCCTTGATCCTATCCAACATAAAATAGTCCATAATTACCTTCACCACCCTATCCCATGGGTCTTTAAGCACCTTTATTTTATACCCATTCTGAATATTGGAAAGCTTTTCTCCGTCACCCAGGAAGTGCCTTAACTCTCTCGCAAGAGAGTGTTTATCTCTATTATGACTGAAGCCATCCATCAACAAATTCATCACTTCTACAACCAAGGGATATTGATTTTGAACTTGATACCTCCCACATTAACCACCCCTTGTTTCCAAGAGCACACCACCTATTAGGATATATCTACCTTGAAACCATACAATTTTATCAAACACTTCAAAAGCCCTCCATTTTCCAAAATATTTCCCACATCTTCCTCAACACGTAAACAACTAGGTTCTAGAATAGAACCTTCCATTCTCCTCAATGAAAAATAGAGGAAGGGTTTGGAAAAATGGGACCAATGATCACCAACCACTCTAGTGAGGAAAGGCTAAGAAGCAGGCTCAACAAAATAATCCAAGGATTTTTGAAAACTTAGAATTCAACTTTATTTCAAGTCCACACCTAAACCACCCTTAGGAACACCCAATAATTGAAAATTCCTCTTTCCAAACCCTAGAATAATAAGTACCACTATTTGAGCAAATAATGTCATAGAATCTAGGTCCTTCCCATCGTGTCACCTTTCAAAATGAACTAGACACCCAGAGGAGTGGTATAGATAATGAGAAGCATGGGAAACCATTAAATAATTAAAAATACTATTTTAGGGAAGACCACACCCTCTATTGGAGGGATTTTGGAAATGATTTGACATCATCTTAGATGTTCTAGGAAAACACCACGTTCATAAATGATAATCAACCAACCACTGCTAGATCCATCACTTAAAATTTTACATGTATAAAATCTCAAAGTAGAAATCAAAGTCAAATATCCAATTTCTCCAATGATTTGCAACTGATGTGCTAGCTCAAAAAAGGCCCAAACATCTCACCCTAACAATCGTGACCACCTCGAAAAAAACACAAACAATATTTTTGACTCTTAGGGCTAAGGCATGACCAATCCAACTCGAGAAACATGTGAACCACAACATATGCCACATCACACTAAAGCTCACCACATCATTACTAGAGCTAGCACCGATGAGAAAATTAAAAAAGATGCCAAGAGCCAGATCACAAAAATTTAAAGGAAACTCCTTCAACCAAAGGACTAACAAACCTGCTACCCAAGTCGAGCCCCTTAGCCAACCTACGACCCCAACCAATAGGGCTTCGGTTCCATGTTTCAAATGAAGAAAAATATTGTTATACATTAAGTAGCAAGGGACACACACTCCAGCTGAAGAAGACCTTGCAGAAAGTTGTCTCTCCAAACTGTTAGGCCAAAAATATTTATGCCTAGGTTGGCCATGAAGTTAGTGTGACCATTACCTTCTTTGAAAATATGTTTTATTTCCACTTTCTTCCTAGACATAATGGTTATTATAGATTTCGATATCATATCCTCGATGTTCCAGCTGGGTGAAGCACCACCTTTAATAATATTAACAATATTAAGAGAGTCACCTTCAATACAAACCTTATTGCACCCCAAATTTTCAATCAACAATAATCCTTGGTAAAGGGCCTTGGCTTCTATAAAATGATAGGATTGGATGTCTAAATTCTTGAAAAACACAAAAACAAAATTGTACCTCTCATTCCTAATAATACCACCAACAAAAAAATTATCAAGGTTGCCTTTGGATGCCCCATCGAATTTTAGCTTAACCCAACTAGTGGGTGGGGGTTCCCACCTGGTTAGTTCTTTTAAGTTGGGCATCGAAGAAAAAACACTCCTATTGCTAGGCAGGAAGTTGAGCTTTCACTCTAACTCAACATCATCAAACATACCTTCTTCTAGATTCAAAGAAGAAATATTTCCAGAGTATTAATTAAAACTCTAATGCATACTAAAGTAGAGTCTCTTAAAAGCTCTATTATTTCACTCCTTCCACACACACCAAAAGAGGTGAGGTAAAAAAAAATTCCAAAAACACTTTAGTCTTAGAGAGAAGAAAGGGGACCACCATTGAGTGCAAATATCTGAAAGCAGATTCGAGTTCACCCAGCTCACCTCCAAATAATTAAAAATTTGAGAACATCCATGGAGAACGTGCATTGAAAAAAGAGGTGATTGGAATGCTCCTCACTAGCACTGCAAAGGTAGCATTTATTCGACATTAACATACCCCTTTTTTTAAGGTTTTCAAGGATCAATATATTTTTTTAAGTTGCCATCCAGAATAAAATTTTAACCTTTGTATTTAGGCCTCTATACCAAATTTTGAAAGGTGGGAACCATGGTTGAGGTCCTTCAACAAGCATTTTATAGGTTGATTTTATAGAGAATGACCCATAATTCTCACCCGACCAATAGATCAAGTCCTCTTCATCTCTTTGTTTGATGACTTGGAGCTTCAGTTTATTGGCAATAAAGGTCCAAGCTTCCTTCTCAACAGAATTGAGGTCATAGTGATTCAATGATTTCCATTTCTTGAGACCATTAATGACTTCTATGAAGTCAACCACTTTTAACCTGAAAGCATCTCTTTTTTTAGGTTCCAATCATACAAGACTTAGGAATTGGGAGAGGGGCCTATCTAGAAACCAAGGATCATGCCAAAAATCAATCCTATTCCCCTTACCCAGCCTCCACCTGCACTTTTTAGCGATAATAGAACTATGTTTTTGTAGGCTCAGCCAAAAGGTCAATTCTGAATTTGAAAGAGACTCCGCACGCAAAAAGGTTTCCTATACCATATATTTAATCAAAATGATACAAACCCAATTTACATTTGCTTGCTTGGCCACATTTTAGTCTTATCTAGCCACTAGAGTTTTGTTCATTTAACGAATGTATTAAAGCTCTAAACCTCCTTCCTATTTCCTTCTACAGACTTGGTCCCAAACCACCAAATGGAATTTCTTCTTCTATTCTGATCTGTACCAAAGAAAAGACTTTTGGATATGTTCAATTTTTAATAAAACCTTATTAGGGATTCTAACTAGGATAATAAAAAAGTTGGAATATTATGAAGAGTATATTTCACTAGAGTGGTCTTCTTAGCTTGGCTCAGGAGAGAACCCTTCTATCCAGTGAGCTTGCTCTACAACCTTTCCACTACTGGATCCCAAAGTGAGTCATGAACTGAAACTTTGAAAAGAGGTTTTCCAAGATAAAGGGATGGAAGAGCAGCAAATTCACAACCAAAAATGTAGGGAATAACCCTCTATCTAGACAAGGGGGTATTTAAAAAGAAGATTTTTTTTTTAAGGTAGTTTATTTTTTGCCCAAAAACTATTTCAAAGGAGCTCAATATTTCTTTTAAGACTTTAACCTATGGGATCGAAGCAAGAAGGAAAAGGAGGATGTCATTCATAAATTGTGAGTGAGAAATAGGATCCAGAGGAAATACATGCATGACACCTTGCACAAAAGCTTTCGCTTTAATGAATCTTCCAAGTGCTTTAGCCACTAAGATGAAGAGGTTAGGGGATAAAGGATCCCCTTAGTGAATACCTTTTAAACTAAAAAATAACCAATAAGGGACCTGTTTATCAAAATAGAGATTTTGGAAGAGGAAATACAAGATTTAACAAGACTTATACAACTTTTGTAAAAAACAAATTTCTCAAAAATCTTAACAAGAAACTCCCATGAGACCCTATCATATGCCTTGTTCATATCAAGCATGAGGAGAAGTCTAGCTCTACCACTTTTATCAATGGAGTGAATTAACTCATGGATTGCTATAATTCCATCCAAAATATGCCTCCTTACCACAAAATCACTTTGAGTTGAATCAATTAAAGCACAAAGGAAAATGTTTTAATCTATTGACAAGAACTTTGGTCAAAATTTTATATAAGGTATTACACAGACTAATGGGCCTGAAAGCACAAAAGTCCTTAGCACCAACCAATTTTGGGATAAGTGTTAAGAAAGCAGAGTTCACTCCAAAAGGAATGAACTTGGAAACATGGACCTCGCACAACGCTTCAATGTCCTTGCCAAGAATGTGCTAGTATTTTTGGAAAAAGAGAGGGTGGAACCTGTCCAAACCTAGGGCTTTCAAGTCCTCCATTACAAAGACCGCATCCTTGAATTCCTCATCTTTGAATGCATTAGTAAGAGCAATATTCATATCAATAGTAAAAGAGTGGTAATATTACAAATAGGCTTATTTTTAGTTTCCTTGACTCTATCATCTTTTACCCCAAGGGAAGAACTAAATAAGTCCACTAATTTAGCCCTTATATCTTGGATTTGAGTTAATTTGGCACCATCCACTTTTGAAATTTCTTTGATTCTATTGGTGCTTCTGTGTCTTAAGGTGATAATATGGAATAAATTAGTATTTCTTTCACCATACTTAACCCAAAGCGCCCTTAATTTTTGTTTCCACAAAAACTACTCCTTGTCTGAGGTATCATGATAATAGGATAGAACCATCTTTACCCTACATCTAATATCAATAGCTTAAATTCACACTTCAGATCCTCCTTTTGAGAAATATGCCCAAAGATCCTCTTATTCCAATCTTTTAGAACACTTTTAACAAACCTGAGCTTTGTAGCCACTTTAGCCAATCCTAAGCAATGGGAATTCATCGACCACCACTCCATTTTTACCTCTAGATTAGGATGCAGGCACCACATAGCTTCAAACCTAAATTATCTAGGGAATATTGCCTCACCTTGCACTACGTTAAGACACAATAGGTTATGATATGATCCAGTTTTGGATAGAGAGAAGAGGGAGAAATCCCCAAAGAGTGGAAGATAATATTTAGAGACTAACACCCTGTCAAGTCTGATATGGATGAGCTAGTTTTCCACTCTCCTATTACTTCAAATGAACCTTGAACCTTTCAAATCTACATCCATAAGTTTATTTTGATTCACAAAATCTGCAAACTCTTCCATTCCTCTAGAAATCACAATGTTTCTCCCTTTTTTATCAAACAAATACAATGACGTATTGAATTCTAAACACCACACTTCCTACCTGAAGGCATTCCTCATGGATCTTAGAGAGTCCCACAACAATATCCTACTGGGACCAAAATTTGAGATATAGATATTAGACATAACCCATATTTTATTATTTTCTTAGCTAAAAAAATAATGTTAATAATCCTATTTGAGGAAGAAATAACATATCCTTCCAATTTTTCAGCATTCTAGAGGTAAAGGAGACCTCCAGAGAAGCCAAAAGCTGGGCTAGCAACAAAATGGGCTTCTTTCTAGATCATTTTTCTAACATCTAAATTTCAACCATAAATTTTGATTTATTGAAGGAATAATATATACGACAAAACTTCCTTTTGGAGGGAAGCAACTACCCTTTGTTTAGAGAGCCCATTCAAGCCCATGATATTCTAGTAAAGACACTTCATTTATAATTTTTGGGGTTGGGCTTTTTACCCCAGAGATCCCTTGATTTTTTTGGTAAAAGGACTCCAAATTTAATTGCCTTACATCTAGGTCCTTACCTTCCTCAATCTTTAGCAAATATTGAGACCCATTCACAATCTAAAAATCCATTTCTCTCTTCCTTAGAGTTTTGTTTGGGGAATTCCCCACATTTTGCTTGATTTCCATATCCACACTTCACTTTCAGTACTTACAAATTATTGATAGCCATAAAGTACGTGGATTTTATAACAAATATAACCCTATCCTTTTGTGTATCTAGCATGGTTTCTACATGATTTGTAATAAATATTATTTGGATCCTTTAGTTTATCCCATTATTGTATTATGTGTTTATAAGACTTTAAATTTGTATGGCAATTTAGTATTGTTGGTTTGATTGTACCACTTCTACTTTTTTAAATGGAGTTTTTTTATTGAATTTTGAACATTGTTAACATTTGATTCGCAAATCCACCCTTGTAATAGGATATGTCCATTTATGCCTCATCTTCCATTCAAATTTCCACAACCTTTTGAAACTTGAAATTTTAGGTTTTTTTTTTTCAGTAAAGAGCCTTCAGGAATAGCTTGAGTATAAACATCTTCATTAATTTCTACTTCCTTATGTGTATTATTGCCAGTCTTAAAAATAGATGGTTGTGCAATTTATGATTTTGTTTGAAATGCTTCTATAATTTTTAATTGTTTGCTTCTTCTTTTGATCAATTATGCAATTTATGATTTTTCTTGATATGCCTCTTCAACGTTTAATTATTTCCCATCTTATTTTGGTGGATCCAATTGAGACATTAGCTTTAAAATTTTCTAAAAAGTAGCAAAATAATATAACTTTGATTAAAATATTTGATTAGACATGAAATTAAGAATACACTTTGAAACTACAAATTAAAATGCATATTTCGATAAACTACAGTGATTGTCTTGACAAATGTGTTGTAGATAGAATCATGAAATATAGAATGCAAAATATTGAAATTGCATTCAATGTTCCAAGCTTGAAACAATAGCTTGCATGCATAGACACAATATATTGATGCTCATTTTTCACTTTGAATGCAATAAAAATTTAAGAGTAACTTAGTAATTTTTCAATAATTGAATTTATTTCAATTTCTAAAACAAATTATGGATAAAAAATATATTATTGGTCACACTAAGTGACTCAAATTCCATCTCAATAGGAATCGTAGGATATTCCTTATTAAAGAAAATTTTATACACTCAATTTCTACAAAGAAGATTTTATACATATTAGAAATAGGTGAGAAATGTTTATATACAATATAGACTCTTTTATGTTGGCTTATTAATTTCCTTCATATGTAATATATGATATATTTTTATGCATTAGTTTCACACACTAATTTGATAATGGGGAAAAGTATTGTTACTTTATCTTTTAACTTGTCCAAAGTGTAAAATCATGATATTATGGCACAATTTTAGTTTATTTATGTTATTAGTTTCTTAAAAACATAGTATGCTCAACTTCATCAAGGAATAAGTGTTACTTTGGTTGAGAATTAGAGGAAGGTATAAATTGACAAAAAAATTGTAAGTATAGAATAGGAATGTAATTTTTGTTTTCAAAAAATAGTAGATATATTAAATTATGCATTTTAGTAGAGGTTGTACTTATTTTTTAAATAATTTTTATAAGGACAAACTAAGTGTTATCCATAAATAGTTGCACATAACATGAGTATTTTAACAAAACATTATGTGAATATATCTTCTATAAAGCAAGATATATTTTTCATAATTATGTTGTTAATACTTTGATTATTATTCATTTTCAACTCGAGGAGTATAATTTTTTAGATAAACATTATTAAATTTTTATATAGAATGAAAATAGATAAAAATATCTAGAGCAGGATATAATTATAAATTTTGTGTTTATAATTTTTTTTTATTAGCCTAAAAATTAAAGTTCATTTTTGCTTTCAGATGTACTTTAATAATCAATAAATAAAAAAACATTTCCTATAATAAAAACCATCTAAAATTTATATTTTTATAATCTATGTTCTAATATCTATTTACACATATATTCTAATGTAAAGTGATATGATTTAGTTAATATGAGGTCTCCAAAGTAGTGTTAGTGACATTATCAACACAAAATTTGATTATATATCATTAGTTTATTCTATTGGAATATCTAAGCAAGTATCATTTTATAGTATAATTAATTTTATAAGTTTAAAGGTTTACATTTTAAACCAAGTAACAAAAATTATCTATTGATGATGGAGTAATTACTTGAGCTACATCAATAGGTGCAAAAGAAACCCTCAAAGAATTAAAGAAAGAACTAAAGTGTAATATATTTATCTCAATATTTTGTTTACAAATAAAAATTTACTCCATTTAAAGAAAAAAGGTTCAATGATTGATTTCATCTCGATATGTAAGCTATTTGAATTCAAGCTAATGAATATGAGCTCTTTCTTGACCACAATCAAGGGCATGTAGTGAGAAGTCACTATCTTGAAAAATTTACAATTTTGTAAGGTTATAAAATAGTGGAATTAGTCAATCAATACCTTCCAAAACCCCTTCAATTTTGCTAAGTCAAGGGCAAGGACCAATTTACATTACAAAGGATGATTTATTTCATAAGTAATCTACTAACAAGATAATGTAATTAGTTTGTAGTGGTAAAGCACTAGCAAAACATTGACAACATGCTAGCAAAATAAATAATTTAATCACCTCATAGAGCAAATCACTCATGAATCAATGGAGGGGTAAAAAGATAAGAATGGATCCCAAGGAATATCTTTGGAAAGCAACATTTTGGCATGTAGTAGAACCATAACTCATTTTATAAGCCTTTTAAGATCTTTAAGGGCATAATTAGAGCCATGTAACATTTGGAGGTACATCATTGTAGTAGAGATGCCCTAAAATATTTACTTTTACTATGAGTAATATTTTCTCATCCAAGGTAACTTAGAGGTAATTTTTTTCTATAAATATAAGCCATGGGATACATTGTAGTCATCATTTTTCTTGCTATAAGGAACACTTAAGATGTAATAGTTAGGTTAGGCTTAATTCATTTCTTTTCCTATATAACATGAAGCTTTTACAACTCACAATTAGCTCTAATTTGTTGGATTGTTTCTAGAGATTAGACTGTTATCATCTAAGTGTAGCTTATTAGTTTGTTATAATTCTAGCTAGCTATCTTATCTACTCATCCAAATTTAGCTCATCTGTTAGTGTTTGTTGTGTGTTTATTTAAGCATTTCAATAAATACAAATTGCAACTTTGGGATTGATTCTACATCACCACGAGAAATTCAAATCTACATTTTGTGAGACCCATATTGTGCTCTTCTAATTCATGATATTTATGAGAAATTGATGTATTTTACTCTTCATCAGTGGCATTTCCATCTTGGACTATGGAATGCATGGTGATTATGACACAACCCTTTTGTTGATCTTATTATTCCTCTCATAATATCAACTCATATGAATGGGAATACATTGTTGTTATTAATATTTATCTGTGTTGATTGATCACAAACTCTCCTTTCTATGGTTTTGACCATATTTACTTTCAATCCTTCACACCCTACATAATTTTATTTCATGTATTTTAATTTTTGCATTTACTTACCACATTTAATTTTATGCAATTAGATTAGATTAGTATAGAATTTAGCAAATACAATGGGGATCTAGCTTAAATTTGAGGGCTAGAAGAGGCCCTAAACCCTTCCATACAACTTTGTTGAAATAAAAATTATGGATATGTAAGAAGTCACACATTTCCACAATTTAAAAGGGATTTAGATTTTAATTTAAATTTATTGATATGGCTATATTAAAACAAACTTAAAAGAAATAAAAAATATTGAGTGAAAGGACTATACATTTTTAGTCCTATTTAAAAATAAAGTATAAGAATAAAAAATGTATATTTAGTGGATAATTAAGTAGGTGTAAAATAATATGAGATATTCCTTTAATGGGATTAAATAAATTCCTCTGCTAGGAAAACTTATTGCCTATCATTTTCATCCTCTCACCATAGGGAAATAACAATCATGATTCTTTCACTAGGTTACATTATATATAATGAATTTTAAAATCAATGTGTAAATTTGAGTACAAAATTTACACAAGCTCTCTATGTAAGCATAATCTATTATAGTTCATCTCTACTCATTTGATATGACTAAAATGATAAGAAAATTAAAATATATGGAGGGAGACATTCTCAATTTGGTGTTGTAGACACCCAAATTTGAGAACATTATCAAATCTTGAAAACTTACCAACATCTACTTCACCTAGCCAATCAAGCATCTTAATCAAATCAAGCATCTAAAGACCAAACTTTGGGGTATTTATTTCTCGAAAGCAAAAACATCATACCTAAGGTGATAGCATCAATGATGTTACTAACTACCTAGTAGCACTTTTGCTAAATCAAAAATAATATTTTACCATCCAATCAGCCAGACAAGGATCATTTTGTCACTAGTGTTGGCATCCTTAGCATTTCCAATGCTCATGAGGCCAACACTATTGATTGTAAAAATATGAAAAAAGAAATGCAGGTAGTTGATAGGTGTCATCTACCTTCCAAATTTATATCTAACTATCCTAATAATGTATATCGTATTATGGCACCTTGATTGGTAATCAAATCCATAAGCTTTCACTTTTGCCTCCCATCTAATCCTTCATCCCCCCGTGCATGTCAAATTTCCCTCAATTAGCCTAATCATCTCCATGTAAGGTTGCCACCTCTATAACTTACCATTTTTGGTAGATATTCAAGAGTATCCTCCAAGGAAGCCATATATTTCTATAAAGTGATCCCTTAGGGGAGCCTAATATATTATATCTTATAGTAATAAAACCCTGTCAATTTAAAAAATAAATATTATCATATAGCAAAGCCCTATCAAGTCAATATTGCTTTTTAAAGCAGCTAAACTATGTTCAATTCTATACTAATATTTTTTTCACAACAAGGTGTCACTCCTTCCACTCTCCACATGCACATGTGCATTTCGTCAAAGTTCTAAAGTCGTCTATGTGAAAGGTGGAGGTCATACACAACAAGGCTCTGTAGTTAAGACACACTACCTACCCATGGCTATTGGGTTGTGATTTTCAACCCCTTTGCTTCTATATCTAATCATTAGCTTTATCTTATGTTTTGTCATAATATTATTTTCATGTATCTAGTCAACTAGAATTTGCACAAATTCATATGTTTTGTAATTAAAATAATGAGTAGTTTATCTTTATCAAGTTCATATACCTATCAATGAGGGCTATTTATTGGTTATTAGATCACCAAGAAGACCTCGTAGAAGCAAAGGTACACAAAATTCTTCTTCTCCTTTAGGAATTGGTAGCTATAACCTAGGTCATCCATTGATCAACAAAATGGCATCCAATACCTCCCCAAACTCCTCCCAAGAGAACCTCACTCAAGTAGAAACTGGTCGTCCCAAGGTCACTGATGAGATGTTAGCCCAATTAGTAGAGAGTATTAATAACATGACTACCAGCTTCCACCAACTACTCCCCAAACAATCCCAACCAAATCCTCCTATTCCCAACCACTAGAGTACTGACATTCAGTATGAAGACTATACACACCAAAGAGGTCATAATAGTCAGTCCTCAAATCTCAATGGCCACAAAAATAATGAGGATATGGGTAATGAAGAAGTTTTTGAGCAACAAAGGGGTTCTGATAGACCTTACCAAAATTACATCCAATGATAGAGGAATAATGAGGATCAAGATAGGAACAATGTTCACCACCAACCAAGAGGTCCTACTGGAGCCAATTATCCATGCATTGACATGCCCACCTTTGAAGGTCATGATCCACGGGGGTGGATAGCCAAAATGGCAGGCATCTTGGACTTCTACCAATTTCGAGAGTCAAAAAAAGTTCCTTTCACGGCAACCAAATTAGGCACTGAATCTTATCAATGGTTTACATGGTTCAAACGTGAGGACAAAAACTACAACCACTGGCAGGAGTTCTCAGATGCCTTTCTTCATAGATTTGACGAAGGTCCCACAGGTTCCTACACAGTGCGGTTGTTGTCACTCAAACAGAGAGGGTCGGTAGAGGACTATATCTCGGAATTTACTAGTATGCTTCACTATGCAACAGAATTACAGCCAGAGGTGGTCGTAGTAGCTTTTAGAAATGGGTTGAAAGAAAATGTTAAGGTTGAAGTGGACCTACAAAACCCATCCAGGTTAGATGAGTGCATAAGGATTTCCAAGTTGGTAGAAACGAAGATGCAATTGGGTACATCCACATGACGTGAATCATATGGTCGACCTCAATTCTGCAATAACTCTTTTCGTAGAAATGATCAACCATCAAGATACTTCTGCTATAAATGTCGCAATCAACATCCAAAAGATCAAGCATGCATACAAAGACAAAAATTTCAAATCGAATATGCTGACAAGGAAGATGAAGAAATAGAGGAACACAACTCACCTGAGGATCCCACAATCGAAGACCAGAGTGACCACGAGGAGGTTGTAGCTGAAGACGATACCATGACTATTTCAGTACATGCTCTCATGGGGTTATCATCTCACCATACAATCAAGGTGGCAGGGTTCATTCAAAAAAAGAAGGTAACAGTATTAATTGATTCAGGAAGTATGCACAACTTTATTGATGCAAAACTTGCAAGGGCATTAAATTTGCATGTCTACTCTTCTAGTCAAGATAGATTTCAAGTCAGAACGACAAGCAGGGAAACTTCTCAATGCCTAGGTAAGACATCTTCAATATCATTACAAATGGGTACTTATATTTGGCAAGGTCCTCTCTTTGTTATGGAATTAGGAAATTCAGAAGTTATTTTGGGTGTTGCATGGATGGAACAATTGGAAACCACAGTTGGTTTTAATCACAAACATCGCTATGTGGAGTGGCAAGAGAATGGGAAGACCATTCGCCTTCAAGGAATGCCAACACCTCCATCAAAAATAGTAAGTTCACATAGCATGGAAAAGATATTAAGAAAATATGGCGGTGGATTCATGGCCCGAATCAATTGCATTGAAAAATTAGAACAAGATATGCCAGAAATCCAAGCAAAAGATCTCCAAAACATTGTTGCTAACTATGAGGAGGTTTTTCAAGAACCAAAAGGACTACCACCCAAAATATCCCATGACCATGCCATACACCTTGTTCCTGGAAGTCTTCCACCTAATGGTCATCCTTATCGATATCCCCAACCCCAAAAAATAGAAATTGAGAAGATTGTCCAAGAACTATTAGAACATGGTATCATCCACCATAGTACCAACCCTTATTCTTCGCCAGTCGTGTTGGCTCATCGAAAAGACAATTCTTGGCGTATGTGTCCAGATTTTCATCCCCTCAATAAAATCACCATCAAAGATAAATTTCCTATTCATGTTATTGATGATTTACTAGATGAACTACATGGTGCAAAATTCTTTACCAAGTTGGACTTACGTTCAGGGTTTCACCAAATCAGAGTTAGGGAGGAGGATATTCCCAAAATAGCTTTTCGAACTCATGAGGGTCATTATGAATTCTTGGTCATGCCCTTTGGTCTCACTAATGCCCCATCTACATTCCAAAGTCTCATGAACCATGTGTTTCGTCCATTCCTCCACAAATTTGTCCTAGTCTTCTTCGATGACATACTCATCTACAGTAAATCATGGAAGGATCATTTATCACATGTGGGAAGAGTTCTTCATATCCTACACAAGGAAAAGTTATTTGTCAAATGATCTAAATGCTCCTTTGGTGTTCAAGAAGTTGAGTACCTAGGTCATATAGTATCTCAAGAAGGTGTTAAAGTGGATCCCAATAAGATTAAGGTAATTCAGGATTGGCCTTTACCTAAAACCATCAAGAAACTTCATGGTTTTTTGGGTCTCACTGGCTATTATCGCAAATTTGTGTGTAACTATGGTAAAATTACGGGTCCTCTCACAACACTCACCAAGAAGGATGCTTTTCATTGGTCTGACGCAGCTACTCAAGCCTTCAAGGCTCTCAAAGAAGCAATGTGTACGACTCCAGTTTTGGCAACTCCGGATTTTCAAAAACCATTTGTCATTGAATGTGATGCTTTCAAAATAGGTATTGGGGCAGTATTAATGTAGGAAGGTCATCCCTTGGCATTCAAAAGTAAACAACTTTCAAGGAAGAATTTGGGTAGATCCACATATGAAAAAGAAATGTTGGCTATTCTGCACACAGTGGAGAAATGACGACACTACTTAATCAATAGTCGTTTTATTATAAAAACCGATCATAGTAGTCTCAAACATTTTTTAGAACAAAGGTTTTCTTATCCCAAACAAAACAAGTGGTTGACTAAATTGTTGGGATATGATTTTGTGATTGAGTATAAGAAAGGAAAAGAAAACATGGTAGCTGATGCATTATCCAGGAAATACGAAGATGAAGTGGTCATTAATGCCATCTCAGGACCGTGTTCTCAATGGGTATCTCAGTTACAGGAAGAATGGTTGTCCAATAGTGAAACAACTCAAATAATTCAGGAATTGTTAGTGGGGTCATCCAAGCACCTTCTTTTCTCCTATGATGACAAAATATTATGCAAGAAGAATCGCATTTACATTCCACACAATTCGTCAATCAAATCACGAATTTTGGAGGAATCACACGCTTCGCCATCAGCAGGACATTCAGGTTTTTTGAAAACTTATATGTGGGTTAAACAATCCTTTTGTTGGAAAGGGTTAAAAGTAGAGGTCAAGCAATGGGTAGCTGAATGTGAAGTGTGCCAATGCAACAAAGGAGAAATAGTCAAAACACCAGGGTTGCTTCAACCGTTACCTATTCCAGATCGTCAGTGGGAACATATATCCATGGATTTTATTGAAGGTCTTCCTAAGTCAGAAGGTAAAACAGTAATTTTCGTGGTGGTTGATCGCCTTTCCAAATACGCTCACTTTCAGTCTTTACAACATCCATTTTCAGCAAGCAAAGTGGCTAAGGTATTTATGGATTCAATTTTTAAATTGCATGGAATGCCCAAAAATATTGTAAGTGATCGGGATCCCATTTTTACTAGCAATTTTTGGAGAGAATTATTTCGACTTAGTGGTACCAAATTAAATATGTCTTCTGCATACCATCCACAAACAAATGGTCAAACAAAGGTAGTTAACAAATGTTTGGGTACCTACCTAAGATGTTTTATTTAGGATAAACAATATCAATGGAGTCAGTGGCTATCATTGGAAGAATGGTGGTACAACACTTCTTACCATTATTCCATCAAGATGTCTCCTTTTGAAGCATTGTATGAAACTAAGCCACCAAAAGTAGTATATTATGTACCAAGATCCTCCAAAGTTGTCCAAGTAGATGATTGGTTTCAACAACGACAATAAATTCTTATTTACTTGATGATGTATTCTTTAGGGTAACCTTGAGCAAATCGATTTGTCTAGGAATTAGCAAAGTATTGTACATGCGAGATCTTGAGGGAGGCTTCTTTAGCTCTTGAACAATACTATATCCAGATATTTTTGGTAACTTTTCTTCCTTTTAGACTGGCTCCTCAAATATTTTTTGATATTGTTGCATGGTCTCTTGCCTTTGTTTTCTCAATATTGAAGGGTATCACAACTTTCTTAGCATTTTCTCCCTAGATTTCTCTTGATCATCATTAGGCACTTCTATACTTGGTTATTCTTTAGGTTGCTCCTTAGGCTATTCCCTCTATGGTTGAGTTGAAGCCTTCTTATTATCAACCTTCTAGGGATATGCCAAGAGAGGTCTCTTCTCAAATATGACCAGTACATGAACAACTTTAGAAATTGGAGGCTCCTCAACCATGAGACTCATCTCTAGATCTATAAGCATGTTAACTAGCCAAATATTTCATCATTTTGAGCTACAACCAACTGGTATTTGTTGATGAGGATGCAAGTTATCTAAAGCTTGCCTGACAATTTCTTTGATAAAAAATAAATATATATTACAAAATTGCTCGATGAGTAAAACTAGAGACCTAAACTAGGAGTGACAAATAAGATTTTTAGAAAGATAAGGTTGGTAAACTTTTACCAAAAGGCTTGACAAATAACTTTTTAGGTTATGACAGATTCAAAAGATAGGCTCATAGGCCTTTCAAAATGTTTCTGACAACTTTAATTAAAACAAACTTAATTAATTAATTAAACCCTAAGTTTTAATTAATTAATATAATATTCCCCATCACTCCTCTCAACCATAAAAGCATTGGACTCCAATATGTACAAACGGAAAGCAAAATAGCACAAAAACTAAAAGACAACTACCAAACTTTATTGCCTTAGTAGCTAGAGCAAGTCTTCAAACAAAAGAGCTTCCTAGATAACATAAAAAAAAAGTATTTTTCCTTTAAAATTTAAAACAAAGAATATTCTCTCAAAATATTTCATCAATTTTTTTTTTCCCTAAATATGCAATGGTTTTAAAAGTATATATTGACTGCCACAGTTAGTTTTACAAACACATGCTCATTCTGTAACAAAGGAAATATAATACTGGAGTAGAAGTATTTTTCCCTAAATATGCAATGGTTTTAAAAGTATATATTGACTGCCACGGTTAGTTTTACAAACACATGCGCATTCTGTAACAAAGGAAATATAATACTGGAGTAGATGTATCAGCAAAGCATGTGGAATGAAGATATTTCATGTGAGGTTTATCTATGACACTGATTGCTTACGAACCCTCCAAGTGGTGAATCATCATTGACGAATCATCATTGACGTGATGATATAACTGAATAGTGTGTTCCAATTGTAATTTAAAAAAAATAAAATAATGCAAGCCATGTGGCTGAGTGGATACAAGGAACACGTTTCTAAAGGTTAGGTGGATTGGTAGTTTCTTGTCTGCTTGTCTGGTCACTTCACGTACTTATCAAAAAAAGGTATTTGGGTTTAAATTTTGTAAAATATGTTTATAAAAACAACTCATATAATTTAAATTCTACACTTAAACTTACTTAAAATAATCTAGTTGTAACCAAGTTTCTTGTCTATTAAAAATGTTCACATTGAATAGTAACAAGAAGCATGGCTATGGCCATGGCAGAGGGGAATGTTGTGTAAGTAATGACATGGTGTATGATGTCATAGTTATCACTGTGTCTTAGTATCCATTAACTAGTTGTACACTCTTAGGAAGAAGTCAATCGTGACATGCTAAAACTAGCATGTGGAGCCATTGCCAACAGTCGACCGTGCGACGTGTAGCACATTAGAGAGACCACATGTTTCCCATACTTGCATGTGGAGCCATTGCCAACAGTCGACCGTGCGATGTGTAGCACAGTAGATGAAGTGTGTGAGATCGTAGTGTTTGGCTAGCATGCAGAGATGGCAATACATATCTGTGGAGGCCACCAAGCATTCAAACACTATTTGAATGTGACATGAGACCATGAAAAGTTAGACTAGATGTTGAGGGGAGTCTAGGTTCATGCTATGGGACCAACAGATTGCTAGGGCCATGAGTAAATAGAGTCTCAAGCAAATATAGTTGCCACTGATAGCCGGGGAGGAGGCTAAGAAGGCAGAACAACAGGTATTTTTATCCATTTCTTTCTCAATAATAGTAGTAGTAGCTTCATTAACTTCTTCAAAATTTTCAATTTTTGTTTCAACAAGAAATATGTGAATTTCTTCTTCCACATTAGTAGCAACATTGTCTAACAGGAAGATATTGGACTATTGGTCCATAAATCTTAGTTCAAATACAAGTATTGGTTCATCATGAAACAATACATAATTTTCTTGAATAGCAAGATTTTTTTCAACTTTTATAATACAAATTTTTTCTTCACTAACGAGATTTCTTTTGTTACTATTTCTTCTAGTATGGAATCCTTAATAGACATTATTTTAGGAGAGAGCTTCTTAACTCATTGAGCTATCTTTTATAGAGATAAAGTAGACATCTTGACACCTAAAATAGGAGCAGAAAATAACTAATTTAATACTATTGATGAGAATTCAAGTTATCCAAAACTTGCCTGATAATTTCATTTGATCAAATACAAATATATACATATTACAAAACTGCTTGATGGGTAAAACTAGAGGACCAAATCAAGAGTGGCAGATAAGATTGTCGAAAATATAAGGTTGACAATTTTTACAAAAATTCCTGACAAATAACTACTTTTTAGGATTTGACAGATTCAAAAGATATGCTTGCAGGCCTTTTAAAAAGTTTTTGATGATTTTAATTAAAACAAATGTAATTAGTTAATATAATATTCCCTATCATTTGCGATGGTAGACTATTCTTGATTTATTGATCATCATTGGTATGAGATGTGCACCTCAAATAAGAGTCAAGATTGGATGATCTAAAATTGCTTTCAGATCAACCTCTAGAGAAGGTTGGCTTGGCTCCTTGGAAATGTTTTAAAAGTAAAAAGAAAATGGAAAGAGAAATAGAGGAGAAAGGGGTGGAATAGGATTAAAAGTGGATGGAGTTTAGTTGGCAACATTAATTTTAATTGCATAGGCCACTCAGTACAAAACAAATCCTAACAAATTATACAATTGGAGCTATGAAGAAACCAGCATAAGCATAAATGTTACAACAACCCTTGGGTACTCTGATTAAAAGAAACCAAACATTCCTAAGCCTAATAGAATTCACTTCAATTTCAACTATTAATTGAAATGATCCAAACAACTTAAAACCTAACATAAATTTCTCCAATCATAGCATACCAAACTTGAAAGCATTAGAGCATCCGATATTTCATGTGCTTTGATAAAAATAATCCAAATATCTTCAGGACTAATAAAAATTACTTCAAATGGAATTGACATAAGCCAGACAACATGAAGCCTAATAGAAATTACTCCTTGTTGAACTAAGCATGACATTGAGAGGGGAGGTGAATCAGTGTGTATTAAAAATTTAATCCAACTATGAAATCAAATCAAAACGAGCAATCACACAAACATGCATCACATAACACCAAATTTATAGTGGAAACCCGATGTGGGAAAACCACTATGCCAATGGACTGTTTGGACTCCCATCCAAATCCAGCCTCGAAAATGTTTGGTCTTTACAATATTTTTGTAGCACCAACTGTAGGGAATGGCACCAACCAAACCAGACTTTAGCAGCACCAAATGCAAGGAGCACCGACCCCTGTTGTTAAGCATCGACCCAACAAATTTAAAAAGCTCTGATAAAAGTTTTAAATCCTATCAAAAGACCCTGAGTGGTCTAGCTCACAAATATTCTCCTCTAAAATCTTTTGTCTAACCTTTTTAATCTTCTCAACTCTGCACATTGATAATCTCACACCTTACACATATTTTCAATCACAATACCAAAAAAAATCTTCACAACATGCGTTCGCAGTTCTTTCCACAAAAAACCATCATCTCCTTTTTCTTTTAAAACATATATATATATATATATATATATATATATATATATATATATATATATATATCACTTTGAAAAACACAACTCTTTATTTTTAGTTACACAAAAGCACCACTCCACCGTTATATTCTTAGAAACTACCAAAATTGCCAAAAAGAGCTGACAGGGCTTTTTGTAACAATTATAACTACGTCCTCAATTTTCCAAACGGGCTAAAATTTGAAACATATATTCTTGGATAAACTGAATACCTCCAATTTAAATTTCAGATTTTAACTCTTCACGGATTATTCGCAGTATTTTCGACAAGATGACCTTTTATGCAGATTTGACACATGTCAAACTGTCAAAAACTAGAAAAAGTGCTCTGGAGCCATTTTGCAACTATTACCGTTTCCTCCTCAGATCTCCATTTCGACTAAAATTTAAAATGTATTCTCTCGGTACATCTGACTACCTCTAGAAAAAATTTTAAAGTCTGATTCTTCACGGATTTCTTAATATGCCTCCGACAAAGTGGCCTCTGACGCTGATTTTACACCTGTCACATAAACTGGAAAAAGTGCTCCAAAGTTGTTTTGCAAATGTTACCATTTACTCCTCAGATCTTATTTTGGACTAAAATTTAAAACTTATGGTTTCGGTACATCTGACTATCTCTAGTAAAAATTTCAAAGTCTGATTCCTTAAGGATTGCTTAATATACCTCCAACAACATGGCCTACGACGCAGATTTTACACCTGTCCAACAATGTACAAAGTCATCCATCAAAGTATCGACGATGCAACCGACCGGTCCAAACATTGAACTAACACTACGAATGCACTCACTACTATCAAACAAGACTCCAAATAATATGTCGGGTTATCCAACACAGTCTATTGGCACTTATGAACAACATTTGCAACTTTTGCAATTTTTTGATAACTTTTGCAACTTTTGCAATTTTGCAAAAACCACTTGCAAAACCTTCACCCAAGCATCGAACACATCCTCACAAGCATCAAAAATTTTTGTACGAGCTCCGAACACCTTACCGTTACACCAACCAAGCCCAACTGAGTGTGTTGACAACAATGACAACAACTTGCTCAACAATCTCCCCCTTTGGAATTGTTGGCAACACACGGATACTGCAAACTCCCCTTGAGTCCATACACAACATTATCAGGAAAAAATTAGTACTAAGCAATAATTGCAAATATGAGCAAAAATATTAAATAGTGAAAAATTGCTCCCCCTGAGAATGTGGTCCTGATAGCGGTCTAGTGCTTGGGAAGTGTAACCACTCCTAATTTATTGCGAAAATATTCAAAAACTTCCTTGGGGAATGGTTTGTGAAGATATCCGCTACTTGCTCTGTCGTAGGAACAAAATCCAACTTGACCTCTCCTTTTACAACTTTCTCTTTCTAGAAATGGTACCTGATAGCTATGTGCTTTGTGCGGGAATGCATAACTGGGTTCTTTGAGATATTAATTGCACTGGTATTGTCACACATAACTAAAATAGGCTCGCTAAAATGAATGCCAAGATCTTTCAAGGTTTGTTTCATCCATAATACATGTGTGCAAGATGATGTTGCTGCAATGTACTCTACCTTTGCTATGGACAAGGAAACTGATTCTTGTTTTTTGCTATGCCATGCCACAAGATTTTCACCAAGATAAAATGCACCACCACTGGTACTATTCCTGTCATCTACACAACCTGCCCAATTTGCATCTGAATAAGCAATAAGAGTGAAGTCCTTACCTTTCGGATACCATAAACCATACTCCATTATACCCTTAAGATATCAAAAAATTCTCTTTACCATTGTAACATGAGTTTCCTTAGGATTGGCCTGAAATCTTGCCACTATACACACTACCTGCAAAATATCTGGTCTTGTAGCAGTCAAGTACAATAAGCTCCCAATCATGGATCTATACATGGTTTGATCTACAGGTGGTGATTTGTCATCCTTGCTTAACTTACAACCTGTTGTCATGGGATTACTGACTAGCTTGCAATATTCCATTGTAAATTTCTTTAACATCTCTTGCACATATTTGGATTTCTTGTCTTTCTCCAATTCTTCTTCTTTTGATTCACTTCTTGACTCCTCATATTCCTTCTCTTCCTTTTCTCTTTCAATTGTCTCTTCATAAATAGGAAAGTTCTCTTCATTGCTAGTTACCTATTCTCTTCCTTCATCAAATTTAACATCAACACTTTCAACAATGTTTCTTAACCTCTTATTATAACATTTATAAGCTTTTATTTTAGTAGAATAGCCAATAAAAATACCTTCATCTGCTCTATCCTTGAATTTTCCAATATTGTCTTCAGTTATTCTTATGTAACACTTGTTGCCAAATACCTTTAAATGTTTTGTTGTCGCTTTTCTACCGAACCATATCTCATATGATGTTTTGCTTTCATTTGGCCTTAGCATGCACCTGTTTTGTATGTAGACCGCTATATGGACTGCATATTTCTAGAACTTGTAAGCTACTTTGCTCTCGGTTAGCATAATTCTAGCCATTTCTTGCACTACTCTTTTCTCTCCACAACACCATTTTTCTGAGATATTCTTGCAGCTGAAAATTGTCTCCTGATACCAAATCTCTCACAATAATCTATAAACTTTTCATAAATGAATTCACCTCCTCTATCTGATCTTAGGCATTTAATTCTTCTTCCAGTCTGATTTTCAACCAAGTTTTTGAATATTTTAAACATTTCAAGGGCTTTTGATTTATGTTTCAAGAATAGTACACACGTCATTCTAGAGTAATCATCTATGCACAACATGAAGTATTTGTCATCGTTTATAATTTGAGTTTGCAAAGGCCCACACAAATTAGTATGCACCAACTCCAATGGTTTTCCAGTATAGTGTTCTTTTTCCTTGAAAGATGTTCTAGTTTGCTTGCCTTTCTGACATGATGCACAAATACTGTTTGATGGCTTGGAAATGCTAGGAATGTCTCTTACCGCTTTCTTCGAGCTGATTTTTACTAAATTTTCAATGTTGATATGACCAAGTCTCTTGTGCCACAACCAATTTTCATTTTCATGTCCAAACAAGCAAGATCCTTCTAAGGTCTCTTTGAGAGTGTACAAATTGCCAGATGTTTTTGTTTGAACTGCTATCAATTTACCATTGTTTTCCTTTCTAATTTCACATCCCTACCTTTTAAAAATCACATCATGACCTCTGTCACAAATTTGACTCACGCTCAACAGATTATGCTTTAGTCCAACCACAAACAAGACTTCTTCTGACTTGATTTTTTTCTTGTTGATTTTAACCATGCCTCTACCAACTATCTTAGCTCCATCATTGTTTTCGAATTTGACTGAGCCACCTTCATATTGCTGCAACTTTTCAAATTTATTTTTGTCCCCGGTCATGTGACTAGAACATCCACTATCAAGTATCCATGGTGCGGGTTTATTCTATGCATTGAATGTTGTCTGTACAATTAAAGACTCCTTGTCTTCCTTTGGTTTTTCTTTCTCTTTCCAAACTTGTTTGTCCTTTGCCTTGAATTCTTGTATTGTCTTATGATTTTCAGTTGATTGATCATGATTGTTTGATCTTTTTCTGTTTTGTTTCCTTGAGTCTGGCTGAAATCTTCTTTCTTGAAAAATATTTGATGCAAACACACTTCTACAAAATTTTGCAATGTGCCCGAAATTATGACATTTATAACATTCCATAGAATAGTCCACCAATGGTGCAAAGAAATTCTTACTCACAAAATTTCTTGGTGCGACATTAAACTTGCAATCTAAAATCTTGTGACCATAAGCATTGCATTTAAAATAGTAACCAGAAAAAAAATAATTGAACCTGGTTTGCGGTCTTTTCCATGTAGTCGTAGGTGCCATGAATCCTCTTCTTCTTTGATGCATGACATTGGTGAAGCCATCATTATCAAATTTCTTCTCATGCCTTGCATTGTTGTCTTTTCTTATTGGATTTGGCTTTGCTTGATCAACTTGTGTTTTCTTTTCTTCAGTCTTTGTAGATTTTGCATTGGTTGCTTTTGGTTTATTTGACATTTCTCCTTCTTCAAAACTCAAACCAAATCTAATGGGTGTAGTTTTCTGGTTCTTTATGATCTAGCTTCATAGAACTCCCTTCAAGTTTGTGATAAGAACTAATTTTCTGATTCATCTCTTTGAACTACATCCTTAAAACAACAATTTTTTCTTCTAATTTGCTGCAATTTTCTACTTTTATGGTTAATTGCACTTCAAGATCTTCTAAGATATTTCTAAATTCTCCTATTTGCACCTTCAAAGTTGATATGATTTCATTTGCATCCTCAATCTTTCTTGTACCTTTTTATTTCTACCTTCAAGTCATCTAAAGCTGTAACTAATTCTGATTCCAGATTAACTTCTACATCTCTTTCTTCTTCATTGAATTCCTCTTCTTCTTTCAGTGTTTCTTCTTCAAGTGCCATGAAAAGAGCTTCACTTGTTTCTTCCTCAAGGTTCTCACTGGAGCTATCTTCGGATGAACTAACATTCTTGGAAATGAAACTTTTCTTCTTGGATTTGCCTTTTCTGAAATTCGATATATTTTTCTAGTTGTCTCTTTCACTATGTGATCCTTCATAATTGTTATTTTCATTGTACAAAAATTTAGCTGCAAAATGTCCAACACCTCCACAGTTAAAATATTTGAATGGTAACTTTCCTTTGTACTTACCTTTACCTCTTTTCAATTTTCTTACAAAGTTAGCTTCCATATCATCTGACATTTCATCTTTTATCAAAATCTGGTTTGATTTTTGTATTTTTCTAAAGCTTTGAAGGTAGTTTATCTATCTATAGATTTAGCTTTTTCTATTCTCATTTCATAAGCAGTCAAAGAACCATGCAACTCATCCATAGTAAAAGTATTTAAATCCTTAGCTTCTTCTATTGCAAAAAAATTAGAATCAAACATTTGAGGAAGAGATCTTAATATCTTTTTGATGATTACCGAGTCTTTGATTTCCTCTCGAAGTCCTCTGATAGCATTGATGACTTCATTTAATCTTAACAGGTAGACCTCTATATTCTCATCTTCATTCATTTTCAGCCCTTCAAATTGTGCTCTATGTGTCTGCAGTTTAGCTTCCTTAATCTTGTCGTCTCCTTCATGAATGCTCTTCAGCTTATCCCAAATTTCCTTGGCGGTCTTGCATCCCATAACTTTTACCAGTTCACTATCAACTAATCCACACATGATAGCATTCTTAGCTTTCAAATCATTCTCAAATAGTTTCTTTACCGCAACATCAACTGAAGTAGAGGGTATTGTATATCCACTATTTACTGATTTCCAAATATCGTATCCTAAAGCACAAAGATATGTCTAAATTCTGAGTCTCCAAAAAGTGTAGTTGGTTCCATAGAATAATGATGCTTTGTTTGAGGAGAAGCCTTCACCACTTGTCATTGTGTCACTTCCAAGATCACCTTAGTCGGTTAAGCGTGTTTAGGAACCTCACTATGATACCAATTATTGAACTAAGCGTGACACTGAGAGGGGGTGAATCAGTGTGTATTAAAAATTTAATCCAACTACGAAATCAAATCAAAATGAGCAATCACACAAACATGCATCACATAACACCAGATTTATAGTGGAAACCCGATGTGGGAAAACCACTGTGCCAATGGACTGTTTGGACTCCCATCCAAATCCAACCTCAAAAATATTTGGTCTTTACAATATTTTTGTAGCACCAACTATAGGGAATGGCACCAACCAACCTAAACTTTAGCAGCACCAACTGCAAGGAGCATCGACCCCTGTTGCCAAGCATCGACCCGACAAATTTAAAAAGCTCTGATAAAAGTTTGAAATCCTATCAAAAGACCCTGAGTGGTCTAGCTCACAAATATTCTCCTCTAAAATATTCTGTCTAACCTTTTCAATCTTCTCAACTCTACACACTGATAATCTCACACCTTGCACATTTTTTCAATCAGAATGCCAAAAAAATTCTTCACAACATGCGTTGGCAGTCCTTTCTACAAAAAACCGTCGTCTCCCTTTTCTTTTAAAACATATATATATTTCACATTGAAAAATATAGCTCTTTATTTTTCAGTTACACAAAAGCACCACTCCACCGTTATATTCTTAGAAACTGCCAAAATTGCCAAAAAGAGCTGACAAGGCTTTTTGTAATAGTCATAACTACCTCCTCAAATTTCCAAACGGGCTAAAAGTTGAAACATATATTCTTGGATAAACTGACTACCTCTAGTTTAAATTTTATATTTTAACTCTTCATGGATTATTCGCAGTACCTTCGACAAGATGGCCTTTTATGCAGATTTGACATGTCTAAAACTGCCAAAAACTGGAAAAAGTGCTCTGGAGCCGTTTTGCAACTATTACCGTTTCCTCCTCAGATCTCCGTTTGGACTGAAATTTAAAATGTATGCTCTCGGTACATCTGACTACCTCTAGTAAAAATTTTGAAGTCTGATTCCTCACGGATTGCTTAATATACCTCTGACAAAGTGGCCTCTGATGCTGATTTTACACCTGTCACATAAACTGGAAAAAGTGCTCTAGAGCCATTTTGCAACTATTATCATTTCCTCCTCAGATCTCCATTTGGACTAAAATTTAAAATGTATGCTCTCGGTACATCCGACTATCTCTAGTAAAAATTTCAAAGTCTGATTCCTCACGGATTGCTTAATATACCTCTGACAACATGGCCTCTGACGTAGATTTTACACCTGTCCAACAATGTACAAAGTCATCCATCAAAGTACCGATGATGCAACCGATCGGTCCAAACATTGAACTAACACTGTGACTGCACTCACTACTATCAAACAAGACTCCAAACAATGTGTCGAGTTATCCAACATAGTCCATTGGCACTTATGAACAACATTTGCAACATTTGCAACTTTTTGACAACTTTTGCAATTTCGCACAAACCACTTGCAACACCTTCACCCGAGCATCGAACACGTCCTCACAAGCATCGAATATTTTTGTACAAGCTCCGA
The DNA here is from genome assembly GCA_028583015.1 of Wollemia nobilis. Classification (NCBI taxonomy): domain Eukaryota; kingdom Viridiplantae; phylum Streptophyta; class Pinopsida; order Araucariales; family Araucariaceae; genus Wollemia; species Wollemia nobilis. Next base: position 35,337,330 of record JAQPPZ010015824.1, on the reverse strand, counting down.
ACACCTTACCGCTGCACCAACCAAGTCCAACTGAGTGTGTTGACAACAATGACAACACCTTGCTCAACAATCTCCCCCTTTGGAATTGTTGGCAACACATGAACATTTTCCTATAACTCTTCTCCCCCTTTGACAACAATGACAAAGGGATGCTGCAAACTCCCCCTGAGTCCATACACAACATTCTCAGGCAAAAATTAGTACCAAGCAATAATTGCAAATAGGAGCAAAAAGATAAAACAGTGAAAAATTGCTCCCCCTGAGAATGTGGTCCCGATAGCGGTCTAGTGCTTGGGAAGTGTAACCACTCCCAATTTCTTGCGAAGATATTCAAAAACTTCCTTTGGCAATGGTTTTGTGAAGATATCCGCTACTTGCTCTGTCGTAGGAACAAAATCCAACTTGACCTCTCCTTCTGCAACTTTCTCTTTCAAGAAATGGTACCTGATAGCTATGTGCTTTGTGCGGGAATGCATAACTGGGTTCTTTGAGATATTAATTGCACTGGTATTGTCACACATAACTGAAATAGGCTCACTGAAATGAATGCCAAGATCTTTCAAGGTTTGTTTCATCCATAATACCTGTGTGCAAGATGATGTCGCTGCAATGTACTCTGCCTCTGTTGTGGACAAGGAAACTGATTCCTGCTTTTTGCTATGCCATGCCACAAGATTGTCACCAAGATAAAATGCACCACCACTGGTACTCTTCCTATCATCTACACAACCTACCCAATCTGCATCTGAATAAGCAATAAGAGTGAAGTCCTTACCTTTCGGATACCATAAACCGTACTCCATTGTACCCTTAAGATATCAAAAAATTCTCTTTACCGTTGTAACATGAGTTTCCTTAGGATTGGCCTGAAATATTGCCACCATACACACTGCCTGCAAAATATCTGGTCTTGTAGCAGTCAAGTACAATAAGCTCCCAATCATGGATCTATACATGGTTTGATCTACAGGTGGTGATTTGTCATCCTTGCTTAACTTACAACCTGTTGTCATGGGAGTACTGACTGGCTTGCAATCTTCCATTGTAAATTTCTTTAACATCTCTTTCATATATTTGATTTGAGAAATGAATATGCCTTTTTCTAACTGATTAATTTGCAAACCAAGAAAATAAGCAAGCTCACCAATCATAGACATCTCGAACTCATTTTGCATCTTATTGGTGAAATATTTGCATAACTCATCCTTGCAACCTCCAAAAATGATATCATCTACGTACACGACAACAATAATTTGATAATATTTTTCAGATTTAACATACAAATTGTTGTCCACCATACCTTTCTTGAAACCTTGCTGCTGGAGATAGGTGTCTAGCCTTGCATACCAAGCTCGGGGTGCTTGTTTCAAACCATATAATGCTTTCTTCAACCTGCAAACCATATTAGGATCATCTCCTAGCTGAAAACCATCTGGTTGCTCAATGTATACCTCTTCTTCAAGCTTACCATTCAGAAAAGCTGACTTTACATCCATTTGATAAACTCTAAAATTTTTGTAAACCGCTAATGCAAGAAACATCCTTATTGCTTCTAGCCTGGCTACAGGTGCAAAAGTTTCTTCAAAATCAATACCTTCAACTTGTGCATATCCTTTGCAAACTAACCTTGCTTTATTTCTTACAACCTGTCCATCTTCATTAAGCTTGTTTCGAAAAACCCACTTGGTACCAATCACGTTCTTGTTCGCTGGTCTTGGCACTAGCTCCCAAGTCTTGTTCTTTTCAATCTGGTTCAACTCTTCTTCCATTGCCTTTACCCAATTTTCATCTTTACTTGCTTCTACAACATTTTTGGGCTCTATGTTAGACAAAAGAGAGTAAGTTCTGGTTATTCTTCTTCTTGTCTGAACACCAACTTCGGGGTCTCCAATTATCTGTTCTTGGGGATGGTCTTTTTGCCATGTTGCTGATTTGGATTTCTTGTCTTTCTCCAATTCTTCTTCTTTTGATTCACTTCTTGACTCCTCATCTTCCTTCTCTTCCTTTTCTCTTTCAATTGTCTCTTCATAAATAGGAAAGTTCTCTTCATTGCTAGTTACCTGTTCTCTTCCTTCATCAACTTTAACATCAGCACTTTCAACAATTTTTCTTAGCCTCTTATTATAACATTTATAAGCTTTTCTTTTAGTAGAATAGCCAAGAAAAATACCTTCATCCGCTCTATCCTCGAATTTTCCAAGATTGTCTTCAGTTCTTATTATGTAACACTTGCTGCCAAATACCTTAAAATGTTTTGTTGTCGCTTTTCTACCGAACCACATCTCATATGGTGTTTTGCTTTCATTTGGCCTTAGCATGCACCTGTTTTGTATGTAGACCATTGTATGGACTGCCTCTTTCCAGAACCTGTCAGCTACTTTGCTCTCGGTTAGCATAGTTCTAGCCATTTCCTGCACTGCTCTATTCTTTCTCTCCACAACACCATTTTGTTGAGGTGTTCTTGCAGCTAAAAATTATCTCCTGATACCAAATTTCTCACAATAATCTGTAAACTCTTCAGAAATGAATTCACCTCCTCTATCTGATCTTAGGCATTTAATTCTTCTTCCAGTCTGATTTTCAACCAAGTTTTTGAATATTTTAAACATTTCAAGGGCTTTTGATTTATGTTTCAAGAATAGTACCCATGTCATTCTGGAGTAATCATCTATGCACAACATGAAGTATTTGTCACCATTTATACTCTGAGTTCTCATAGGCCCACACAAATCAGTATGCACCAGCTCCAATGGTTTTCCAGTATAGTGTTCTTTTGCCTTGAAAGATGTTCTAGTTTGCTTACCTTTCTGACATGATGCACAAATACTGTTTGATGGCTTGGAAATGTTGGGAATGTCTCTTACCGCTTTCTTCGAGCTGATTTTTACTAAATTGTCGAAGCTGATATGACCAAGTCTCTTGTGCCACAACCAATTTTCATTTTCATGTCCAAGCAAGCAAGATCCTTCTAAGGTCTCTGTGAGAGTGTACAAATTACCAGATGTTCTTGTTCCAACTGCTATCAATTTACCATTGTTTGCCTTTCTGATTTCACATCCCTACCTTTTAAAAATCACATCATGACCTCTGTCACAAATTTGACTCACGCTCAACAGATTATGCTTTAGTCCAACCACAAACAAGACTTCTTCTGACTTGATTTTTCCATTGTTGATATTAACCGTACCTCTACCAACTATCTTAGCTCCATCATTGTTTCCGAATTTGACTGAGCCACCTTCATATTGCTGCAATTTTTCAAATTTCTGTTTGTCCCCGGTCATGTGACTAGAACATCCACTGTCAAGTATCCATGGTGCGTGTTTATTCTGTGCCTTGAATGTTGTCTGTACAATTAAAGACTCCTTGTCTTCCTTTGGTTGTTCTTTCTCTTTCCAAACTTGTTTGTCCTTTGCCTTGGATTCTTGTATTGTCTTATGATTTTCAGTTGATTGATCATGATTGTTTGATATTTTTTTGTTTTGTTTCCTTGAGTCTGGCTGAAATCTTCTTTCCTGAAAAATATTTGATGCAAACACACTTCTACAAAATTTTGCAATGTGCCCAAAATTATGACATTTATAACATTCCACAGAATAGTCCACCAATGGTGCAAAGAAATTCTTACTCACAAAATTTCTTGGTGCGACATTAAACTTACAATCTGAAATCTTGTGACCATAAGCATTGCATTTAAAATAGTAACTAGAAAAAAATAATTGAACCTAGTTTGCGGTCTTTGCCATGTAGTCGTAGGTGCCATGAATCCTCTTCTCCTTTGATGCACGACATTGGTGAAGCCATCATTATCAACTTTCTTCTCATGCCTTGCATTGTTGTCTTTTCTTACTAGATTCGACTTTGCTTGATCAACTTGTGTTTTCTTTTCTTCAGTCTTTGTAGATTTTGCATTGGTTGCTTTTGGTTTATTTGACGTTTCTCCTTCTTCAAAACCCAAACCGAATCTAATGGGTGTAGTTCTCTGGTTCTTTATGATCTCATCCAGCTTCATAGAACTCCCTTCAAGTTTGTGATAAGAACTAATTTTCTGATTCATCTCTTCTAACTGCATCCTTAAACCAACAATCTCTTCTTCTAATTTGCTACAATTTTCTACTTTCATGGTTAATTGCACTTCAAGATCTTCAGATATCTTTCTGAATTCTTCTATTTGCACCTTCAAAGTTGCTATGATTTCATTTGCATCCTCAAGCTTTCTTGAAGTTTTCTTGTGCCTTTTTCTTTCTGCCTTCAATTCATCTAGAGCTGCAACCAATTCTGCTTCCAGATTAACTTCTGCATCTATTTCTTCTTCATCGAATTCCTCTTCTTCTTTCAGCTTTTCTTCTTCAAGTGCCATGAAAAGAGCTTCGCTTGTTTCTTCCTCAGGGTTCTCACTGGAGTTGTCTTCGGATGAACTGACATTCTTGGAAATGAAACTTTTCTTCTTGGATTTGCCTTTTCTAAAATTCGACATCTTTTTCTAGTTGCCTCTTTCACTATGTGATCCTTCATCATTGTTATTCTTTTCATTGTATGGACATTTAGCTACAAAATGTCCAACACTTCCATAGTTGAAACATTTGAACGATAATTTTCCCTTGTATTTTCCTTTACCTCTTTTCAATTTTTGCACAAAGTTAGCTTCCATCTCATCTGACATTTCATCTTCATCGGACTCTGGTTTGGTTTTTGTATTTTTCTGAGCTTTGAAGGTAGCTTCTCTATCTGTAGATTTAGCTTTTCCTATTCTCATTTCATAAGCAGTCAAAGAACCATGCAACTCATCCATAGTAAGAGTATTTAAATCCTTAGCTTCTTCTATTGCAAAAACTTTAGAATCAAACCTTTGAGGAAGAGATCTTAATACCTTTTTGATGATTACCGAGTCTTTGATTTCCTCTCCAAGTCCTCTGATAGCATTGATGACTTCATTTACTCTTAACAGGTAGGCCTCTATATTCTCATCTTCATTCATTTTTAGCCCTTCAAATTGTGCTCTATGTGTCTGCAATTTAGCTTCCTTAATCTTGTCATCTCCTTCATGAATGCTCTTCAACTTATCCCAAATTTCCTTGGCGGTCTTGCATCCCATAACTTTTACCAGTTCACTATCAACTAATCCACACATGATAGCATTCTTAGCTTTTGAATCATTCTCAAATAGTTTCTTTGTCGCAACATCAATCGAAGGAGTAGAGGGTATTGTATATCCACTATTTACTGATTCCCAAATATCGTATCCCAAAGCACAAAGATATGTCTACATTCTGAGTCTCCAAAAATCATAGTTGGTTCCATCGAATAATGGTGCTTTGTTTGAGGAGAAGCCTTCACCACTTGCCATTGTGTCACTTCCAAGATCACCCTAGCCGATTAAGCCTGTTCAAGAACCTTGCTCTGATACCAATTGTTGAACTAAGCGTGACACTGAGAGGGGGGTGAATCAATGTGTATTAAAAATTTAATCCAACTACGAAATCAAATCAAAATGAGCAATCACACAAACATGCATCACATAACACCAGATTTATAGTGGAAACCCAATGTGGGAAAACCATTATGCCAATGGACTATTTGGACTCCCATCCAAATCCAACCTCAAAAATGTTTGGTCTTTACAATATTTTTGTAGCACCAACTACAGGGAATGGCACCAACCAACCCGAACTTTAGCAACACCAACTACAAGGAGCACCGACCCCTATTGCCAAGCACCGACCCGACAAATTTAAAAAGCTCTGATAAAAGTTTTAAATCCTATCAAAAGACCCTGAGTGGTCTAGCTCACAAATCTTCTCCTCTAAAATCTTTTGTCTAACCTTTTCAATCTTCTCAACTCTGCACACTGATAATCTCACACCTTGCACATTTTTTCAATCAGAATGCCAAAAAAATTCTTCACAACATGCGCTAGCAGTCCTTTCTACAAAAAACCATCGTCTCCCTTTTCTTTTAAAACATATATATATTTCACATTGAAAAACGCAGCTCTTTATTTTTCAGTTACACAAAAGCACCACTCCACCGTTATATTCTTAGAAACTACCAAAATTGCCAAAAAGAGCTGACAGGGCTTTTTGTAACAGTCATAACTACCTCCTCAAATTTCCAAACGGGCTAAAAGTTGAAACATATATTCTTGGATAAACTGACTACCTCCAGTTTAAATTTCAGATTTTAACTCTTTACGGATTATTCGTAGTACCTTCGACAAGATGGCCTTTTACGCAGATTTGACACGTCTAAAACTGCCAAAAACTAGAAAAAGTGCTCCGGAGCCATTTTGCAACTATTACCGTTTCCTCCTCAGATCTCCGTTTGGACTAAAATTTAAAACGTATGCTCTCGGTACATCTGACTACCTCCAGTAAAAATTTTGAAGTCTGATTCCTCACGGATTGCTTAATATACCTCCGACAAAGTGGCCTCTGACGCTGATTTTACACCTGTCACATAAACTGGAAAAAGTGCTCCAGAGCCGTTTTGCAACTGTTACCGTTTCCTCCTCAGATCTTCGTTTGGACTGAAATTTAAAACGTATGCTCTCGGTACATCCGACTATCTCCAATAAAAATTTCAAAGTCTGATTCCTCACGGATTGCTTAATATACCTCCGACAACATGGCCTCCGACGCAGATTTTACACCTGTCCAACAATGTACAAAGTCATCCATCAAAGTACCGGCGATGCAACCGACCGGTCCAAACATTGAACTAACACTGCGACTGCACTCACTACTATCAAACAAGACTCCAAACAATGTGTCGGGTTATCCAACACAGTCCATTGGCACTTATGAACAACATTTGCAACATTTGCAACTTTTTGACAACTTTTGCAACTTTTGCAATTTCGCACAAACCACTTGCAACACCTTCACCCGAGCATCGAACGCGTCCTCACAAGCACCGAATATTTTTGTACAAGCTCCGAACACCTTACCGCTGCACCAACCAAGTCCAACTGAGTGTGTTGACAACAATGACAACACCTTGCTCAACACTCCTATCATAGTGTGAACAAAAATGCAAGTGTAAATGTTACAAAAATTAATAGTTCTTCATACTACCACTAGGGTAAGTCAAACAACTTTGTATTGTAGTTGAGAAGCATATTCATATAGCCTATGATAGGAAAACATTGAAGTATCCCACCCTTACAAATGAGGAGCATGTTAGGCCTTATATTAAAATGAACACAATGAGAGATATATTACAAATGAAACAAGGTTACAATATATAGGCATAAGCCTATATGAAATGCATGACACTTGTCAAGTGAAACTAACAAGTGTCAAGGAAGGCATAGTGCACATTACATTAATTCTAACATTCCCCCTTAATGTGCACTATCCTAACTAAAGAAAAAAAAACAAGTCAACATTAGGTAACATTCCCCCTTAATGTTGACTTCTCTAAAAGCAACCTATCATCCTCTCTTATTGCTGATTTGGTCTAGGCTCGTGCTCTTTGCGCTTGGCTCTCCAACTGTGAATAATGCTAGATTCACTATGTATACATCTCGATCTGTTGCCTTAGGGTCAACCACTTCCATGGGTCTGTTGCCACTAGGACAGCTATCTAAGTGCCTCAAGGTCATCATGGGTGCCTCAGGGTCAGCCACTTATGGGTCTTTTTCCTCTGTAGGTCATCCTCAGAGGATGTTGCCTCTCATAGGTCACTGACTAGATTCACCATAAATATCAAATCCTTCCTTATGGTGAACTCAATCTAGAAGGTGTCGGTCTCAGCCGAAAATGCACCTTAATACAAATGAAAAATGAGCCATATAAGAGTGTCGGTATTTGCCAAAAATGCACTCAATACAATAAAATGAGCCATAGATGCCAAATGGAGGAGAAGAAGAAAATAAGAGAATCTTCTGAAGTGTCTTCGTCTATAGTCTTCAGAAGTAGATCCGAAAAAGACCTCCGATAGAGTCTAGGGTGTCTATGTCTGTAGTCCTTAGAATAAGTGTCCTTCTTATAGTCACCTCATCTTACCGAAATGCATGGGTAACCAGCCGCTGCATCCGCCAAGTAGAAACAGGTGAATACTAGATACTAGGTTCACTTACAAGTACCTTGGGAGTGTAAGGTTCAACCGAGAGTGCACTCCAAGGTAGAAAAGTTTGAGGCTAAAAAAAGAACTAAATTGAAACAGCCTCAAAATTATAATATGACACCACCATTGTGTTCGTCGTGGAAAAACGTTTCCAATGACTATAAATACCCCTATAATCCGCCATCAAAGGGGTCTTCATCATATGAAAAAACAACATGCCTCTCTAGGGCAACAAAATAAAACATCGCACAATGGCGACATCGCTCTCTGGTGGAAAAAACAACATCAATTTCCCTCACAGGGGAATTACATGGGCCATCTAGTCCATAATCTCTCTGAAATTTTGAAAAAATACAATAAGCAGACTATGGAAGTACACTTGTCATATTATCTTCCACTTCCACTCTTCATGTGGATAAAATAGGCCAATAAAATTTTTCTGTCGGCCACTCTTCAGCATGATTTAAAAAAAATTTCCCCCCTTGGAAAACCACTAAGTTTGAAAGTTTGAAAAAAATCTTGAACACACAGCCATGTGGTGCGCGATGTTACACAACCGAACACAGCGGTGGATTTTTTCTTTTTTACATCACGGACGTCACAACAGTAGTGGAGACACTTCTTACGGGCACCCCCCAGTGATGCACCTGCTCCTCTTTTCTAACAAGCAACCCATGCATAAGTGTGGCTCTCATAAAAAAATAATCCATAAGCAATACTCGCCTATTTTGCACATCACACGACGGAAGCACAAGCGGGTTCAATTTTCCCACATGACATTTGACAAAATCAATTTTGATCTTGTGGTTCCTTCCATATTTCACCCTAGCCAATAACATCAAAAGAGTTCAACGACACAATTTGATTTTTAACTGTGGTCAAGAAGTGGGAACAAGGGGCCACCATCGACAGAAGAACGTGCCAAAGTCTGCCATTCGCTAAAATTTTGGGAAAACCATGCAGATCAAATCACATAAAAATCTCTGCTGTAAACATATCCCTTATAACCTCATTTCAAACCGGGAATAGGATTTCACACATGATTATAGTTTACATTGACTGCACTACTCCAACCATGGTGTCGCTCCATTGCTCCAATTTTGACGCTGCAGATCCATGGATATGTGGAGATCTGTCGATGATGGGTGTGCTCTCAGAAGAACCGAATTAGAGGTAACGGTCCCGCCATAACACAATGGAAACTGCCATAACGCTTTAAGTTGATCAGGATGTACTGAAACATAGCGGAAACTACCATAACGCATAGATGAAACCACTCTTCAATCACGGGCTCACCACAAACCACCACAAAAGCGATGACACTCTAGTCATCTTGAATCATGTTTTGAATAGATGGCAGCAAAACGAACAACGGACACCTTTTGAGGAGATTGATGCAGTATGATAAAGAAGGAAATTATTGGATGTATGATCTCTATCTCCGGCTGTAATCATACACAAATATTTCGATCGTTGGTAGCTGGATCTTACGACCATACAAAATATGTCAGACCTATCTTATATGCAGATAAAGACTTTAGCTTACACTCTGGCCAAACAACACATATGACACAGATTTCCCGAGCTCATAGCCACGAACCTACACTCCATGAAATCACAGTAGCGCAGGTTCAATTTACAAAAGCACACAAATTGGATTTCAGTTCACAACACCAAAGAACTTCAGAGTGGGACTACATGTCACCTCCCATAATCAACGACATGCCAGCAATCTCCAATTTCTTCGATTTGACACAAGCCAACAGGTGTTTTGTGCGTTGTGTATCTGGTACATGCCGGATTTAGTAGCATCGGATTGTAGCAACTCATGCCAAAAAAGTAGCATAACATCCAATGCATTATATAAAAAAATATTGGTGCTGCTGTCTCCTCGAAAAAAAAAAAAAACTCCTTGCTTCCATCATAAATCATAGACTGCATCGCCTAGTGCCCAAACAAACAAACATCGCTGCATCACTACAATTTTGGACTGTAAAATCTCTCAGGCGACAACAACGACGAGCCTTGGCCAAATCATCGAAAGAAAAAAAATAGGTAAACTTCTCTCCTTTCCGGCTATGCTCACAAAGAATGGCAGCCATAATTTCTTCAATGTCTGGTTTCTGATCCATCCAACAAAGGATGGAGAGCATACTCCCTCAATATCCAAAAAAATGGGAAGAAAAAAAAATTAGGGGGGAGGGAGGATTTCCATGAGGGAAATCCCCCCTCAAGGATTTCACAGGCAGGAGAGGGAACCTGCTCTGATACCAAATGTTAGGCCTTATATTAAAATGAACACAATGAGAGATATATTACAAATGAAACAGGGTTACAATATATAGGCATAAGCCTATATGAAATGCATGACACTTGTCAAGTGAAACTGACAAGTGTCAAGGAAGACATAGTGCACATTACATTAATTCTAATAGAGCACTACTTTTATAGCTTTCACTAGCCTAACCTGGAATTAACTATAATGTTCTGGCTTGCTTCCTTTGCATGTTTGACAACAATCTTGCTTAGCCAAAAGCTTATGACTTGAAATATTGAGCCATACTTACACAATGTTAAGCCTTGAATTACTTGTTCTAGCCTTCAAAATAAGATATTCAAGCTTATAATATCTTTGAACAAGTCATCCAAACTTTGAATGTCAATGCCTTTTTTCTAAGCTGCTCTTTGTTTGCTTTTGATGCTTTTGCATTTGCCACAAATTTTGGGATGACCTTTAAGTGGCCTAGCAATATTAGACAAGATTACTGACCTCTCACATGAGTACCTTGTCCCCCTCATTTTCTTCCCTCATTATTCCTGAGTTTTTGTTCCCCAAGGTTGCATGTTGGTGCTATCTCATAACTACACTAGGGAATATCATAAATTGATACAATAAGGAAGATAATACAATGTACGAGCTCATCTTTCCAATCTATAGATGGGTTTGTAGCCTTTGTATAGATAGAAACCCTACCCATAGTGGAACCCCTCTAGCTACCATTAGAAAGACTAAAAGTTATTATTTTTTGGTCTAGTGGATTAGCATAGCCTTGTGGTGTAGGAATATTTAGATTTGCTAGTTGTATTCTTCTAAAACCTTCCCTTGTAAGCATATTTGATATATTTACAACATCAGCTACTTCAAAATTTGAAATATTAATGGAGCTTTAGGTCCTCTCATCTTATTTAGCTCTTGGGCAACAGTTCATCTCAAAGTTTCTATCTTCAATAGGATCTTCCTAGTGTAGTGAAATTTCACTACAAACCCTAGCACAAAGATGGCATTTAGAGATGAATACCTTTCAGCTACCCTATAGATATATCATAGTAACTTCGGAGGATGCATGGTGGATTTTTAGGGTGCTTATTAGAGAGGCCCCTATGTATATGATTCATGATCAGTAAAAGGTGATTCACAAGCAATGCTCAGTTCCCAGTTGTGAGTTCTAATATAAACATTAATGATGTCTATGTTAGAGGACATCTATATGGGTAGACTACTTTGCATTTGTATCTAATGTATTGATTGGAGACACTAGTTAGAGAGTTCCACCCTAGGGCTAAGCCAAGGTGATAGCAAAAATGCTCTAACAATAGACGATGTTCTCTTAGGAAACTATTGTTTTGGCTAGGCTATACCACTCATGGCACCAGATGGTATATAAGGGAGGCAAAGGATTGACCTGTTACACATTACTACAAGTCTAGGATTAAGAGCACATAGCCATGTTGTAGTCACCAAGGCTACCAAGATATATGGAGGATCTAAAGGTGATATTAGCATATCACTAAGATCATCACTTGGAGGCAAGATAAGAAAGGTATATATAATAGATGCATTTTGTTGGAAATTACCATCAGTAAAAGTTAAAAATTTGATTTTACTAGGGGTAAAGGTAACTTACCTTTTACCTTACCTGGATGGCAGTGGACGGCAGCAATTTGGGCGGCAATATAATTCCCTTCATCCTTCTTTTCCCCCAATTTCTCCTTTCCCCCTTTCTTTCTCGAATAGGTTATTTACCGCCTATTTAAACTATGTAACCTAAGTTTGAAGGTGAATGCAATATTTCCTATTTTACTAAATCACTCACCATTCACATTTGGTATCAGAGCGACACGATTCCCGAGGCGGTGGGGCCCGTAGTTTGAGTTAGCACGAATCTCGAGGTGGCCTGTAGGAGCAGATCGGTGCGACTCTCGAGGTGTTGGTGGAGCTGGACGAGGTAGCCCGTAGGAGCAGCAGATTGGCACGATTCCCAAGGCAGCACTGTTGATGTGGCTGGCGACCTGCACGCGACCCGAGGCACTTGTGGCGTGACGTGGCGTGACGTGGAGTGACTGGCATGCGGCCCGAGGTGTAGCGACGTGGCAATCTGCGGCATGACGTGGAGTGACTGGCGTGCGGCCCGAGGTGCAGCGACGTGGCAACCTGCGCTTGTGAACCAAGGCAAAAGGATCTACATAGTTGGCAATTGCCCGCAGTCAATCAAAGCACTATACGTGCTTTGCTTCTTTTAAGAAGCTTTAACATCGCCTCACAGGCGATGTGGGACTAAAGTACCAGAAATAAAATAAGCTTCGCGCCGAAGCGCGAAGCCAATTAAAAGCTTCACGCTCGACGCGCAAGCTAGAAGGCTGGGAGCCGCCAGCTTAGCTTCCGGATCAGCCCGGTAGCATAGCGGCTACCCTAAGCCTTGACTCCCGCGAGGTCGAATGTTCGATCCTCGGCGGGATCAAATTTTTTAGCCTCGCGTGATTTTGTGAAGGCTATAGGGCAGGGAGCGCTAGCTGCTCCCGGATCAGCCCGGGTAGCACAGCGGCTACCCTCAGCCTTGTGACCCGCGAGGTCGCAGGATCGACTCTCGGCGGGGTCGATAGAAAATCAAATTTTTTTATTAAATTTTTTTAATCAAAAGCAAAACTAAAGGAATAAGTTTAAAATTAAAAAATATATATATTTTTTTAGTTTTTTAACTGTTCCTTTGCTTTTATAAAAAAAAAATTAATTGCTTGAAATTTCCTAAGAGGAAATATATGTGAAAGCTTTTTATTGCTTGAAATTTCCTAAGAGGAAATATATGTAAAATTTAAAAAAAAAACTTAGAAAGTTAAATTTTTTTTAACTTAGAAAGTTAAATTTTTTTTAACTTAGAAAGTTAAATTTTTTTTTACTATTTCCTAAGAGGAAATTCTTGTAAAAGAAATTTTCTGGGAAATTTTCTTAAATGATAAGATCGGAAGGTTGTTATCATGCTCTCTGCAAGGTGCTACTGAGAACAACACCTGAAGACTTTGATAGGCACGTGAAAACACTAAGTATGAATACAGTTTTTTCACAGTTGCAAAACGCAGTTATTGCACACTAGAGAAATCCTGATCAAGGATACGATGCAGATTCAGAGGATAACTCCTTCGGCAGCAAGTTTGAACAATCTGACACAGTTGCAATTGCTGCACAAGGATCCGAATATACTCATTATAGTAATTCAATTGAAATCCTACAACCTCCTTCTCCTGAAATAATATTGATCAGTGACGATGATGAACAAGTCGCTGACAATTTTGTAATTTCTGAACAAATTTGAGTTGTTTTTGATTGTAAATCAAGCAGGGCTTGATAGTTTGTAAAGTATTTTTCCAATAAGACTATAAAAGAGAGGTTTCTTGTTTTAGTAGATTAAAAAATGGGTTCACATAATAATCTACCTATTCCCGAATTCAGAGGGGATAATTATGAGTACTGGTCCATCAAGATGAGGACATTACTCATCGAAAAAGGACTATGGGATATTATTGAAGACGGTTACATTGCTCCAACATATTGGACTACCTTAAGTGCAAATGATAAGAAGATCTACAAAGATGCACAGAAAAATAATTCATTTGCCTTATACCATCTTCAATCAACACTAGATCCTAGTATCTTTCCAAGAATTGCATCTTATTTAACTGCTACAGATGCATGGAATGCCTTGAAAGAAGGATTCCAAGGAAGTGATAAAGTAAAGCAAGTCAGGCTTCAGACCTTGAAAAGATATTTTGAAAATCTCAGAATGAAGGACAATGAAAGAGTTGGAGACTATTGTGTTCGTGTTAAAGCAGTAGTTGATATGATGCAAACTTTAGGTGAAGACACAAAAAATGAAACAATTGTGAAGAAAGTGTTGCGAACTCTTCTTCCTAAGTGGAATCACATTGCAATCATAATTGAAGAATCCAAAGATATTTCTACTCTTACATTTGATAGTTTTATTGGATCATTAACATCACATGAAGAGCGACTTCAAGGTGCACCTTCAACAAGCAATGGAGGTGATGATAAAGCCTTCACTTCGAATGAAAGTGTAAGACGAGGAAAAGGAAGAGGTAGAGGCAGAGGACAACAACAAAGAGGCAAGAGACAAAGCAACTCCTACAGAGGAGGTAATCAAAACAGAGGTGGAAATCAAAACAGAGGAGCCAATCAGAACCAAAGCGGCAATGCAGGCCATGGAAATCAAGGACGAGGAAGTAATAAGACCAAAACAACTTGTTTCAATTGTGGGAAACAAGGCCACTTCGCTCGTGACTGCTGGTCAAAATCTTCAAAAGATCAAAGTAGTCAATATGGCTCATTCTACGGAGAAGAAGAAGGTCCACCAAATCTTTTTCTCTCTTATGGACAACCAGATCAAAATCTAAATGATACATGGATTTTGGATACTGGTTGCTCCAACCACATGAGTGGCAAAGAAAATCTCTTTGCTACATTAGATTCAAATTACAAATCTCAAGTTAAGTTAGGGGATAATAAATCCTTGCAAGTTGAAGGCATAGGAGCTATGGAAGTTCCCACAAAAGAAGGCCTTAAAAATGTGAATGACATATACTATACTCCATAGCTACAACACAATTTGTTAAGTGTTGGCCAAATGATGGAGAAGCATTACAAATTAGTTTTTGATGAAAGAAAATGTACAATCTTTGATAAAAACAATTGTAACCAGGTCATCACAGAAGTACCTATGACAAAGAATAGGTTGTTCCCTCTAAAGTTTGGTGAGCCAGGGGGAGCTCAACTTGCAAACATTTCTATTTCAAATCCAAGTGAATTGTGGCACTTGAGATATGGTCACCTCAATTCCGCTAGCTTGAAAATGTTAACATCACAAGCTATGGTGACAGGACTACCAAAAATTCCAGAACATAAAAAGGTATGCGAAGCATGTGCTTTGGGAAAGCACTCCAGAAAGAAGTTTCCAAGAGGCCGAGCGTGGAGAGCAAGTTATCCTCTTCAGCTAGTACATTCGGACATCTGTGGTCCAATGCAAACAAAGAGCCTTGGAAACAATTCTTATTTTCTAACATTCATAGATGATTATTCTAGAATGTGTTGGTTGTATTTTCTAAAACACAAAGATGAAGCATTTGATTGCTTCATAGACTTCAGAAATAATGTAGAAAAGCAAAGTGACTACTATGTCAAATGTCTTCGCACTGATAAAGGAGGAGAGTACTCCTCAAATGAATTTCTTCATTATTGTAAGCAAAATGGGATAAAGAGGCAATTCACTACTGCCTACACCCCACAGCAGAACGGTGTGGCTGAGAGAAAGAACCGCACCCTTGTTGAAATGGCACGAACAATGCTTCAGGCAAAACATCTCACAAACAGCTATTGGGCAGATGCAGTGAGAACAAGTGCATATATTCTAAATAGAAGTCCGACTTCTAGTTTAGATGGTATCACTCCTTATGAAGGATGGTACGGTAAGAAACCAAATGTCAAACATTTCGTAGTATTTGGTTCTTTAGCTTATGCACACATTCCTAAAGAGAAGCAAAAGAAGCTTGATCCAAAGAGCCAAGCATGTGTTTTTGTAGGGTATTGTGATTCAACCAAAGGATATAGATTGTACAATCCCACAACACATAAAATCATTATCTCCAGGGGATGTAATTTTTGATGAAGGGGGAGAATGGGGTCATAAAAAATTTGTTGATTTTGACTCTAATTCGGACAATACCACACCAGTACCTCCCATAATGGTACAACCCAAGAAAAGCAGTCCTCCTCCACAAACTCCACATCAGGAAACTTCATCAAGTACATCAAGTGGTACACCAAGTCCAAGAAGGAATTTGCTGGCACCCCCAAATTCTCCAAAATGATTTCAAAGATCTGTAAGCACTCCAAGTCCGATGGATATTGATTCAGTTTCTCAAAGGAAAGAGACAAATAGAGGAAAGCGCATACTACAGAGTCATCCATCTTCTCAAATGTTGGATAGGAATTTTCAACAAAGATACACTAGGAGTCAAGCTAGTGAGATGGATGACATTTTGTCAAGACTTGAAAATCTTCAAATGTCAAGAGATGATGAGTCTCATGAACCAAGGGGTGATGTAGTCAATTATGCTTTGTTGGCTGCTGCACAGCTAGAACCATCTAGCTATGAAAAAGCATGCACTGAAAATATATGGCAAGATGCCATGGAAGAGGAAATATCCTCAATTAAAAAGAATGATACTTGGGAGCTTGTGAAGCTTCCCAAGGGAAAAAAATGTGTTGGATGTAAATGGGTCTATAAGACCAAATTCAATGTTGATGGAAGCATTGAAAGGCACAAGGCGAGATTAGTAGCCAAAGGTTTTACTCGGAAATATGGAATAGATTATGAGGAAACCTTTGCTCCAGTTGCTCGACAAGAAACAATCAGAACTGTTCTTTCCTTGGCAGCCCATAAAGGATGGAAAATACAACACATGGATGTGAAAAGTGCATTTTTAAATGGATACCTGACATAAGAGGTGTATGTTCAACAACCTCAAGGTTTCCAAGAACCAGGAAAAGAGAACCTTGTTTATAAATTGAAAAAAGCACTATATGGCCTCAAGCAAGCACCAAGAGCATGGTACTCACGAATTGACGGCTATTTCAGCAAATATGGTTTCACAAAAAGCAAGAGTGAACCAACATTATACTACCCGAAAAATGGAGTAGATATCCTCATAGTTTGTTTATATGTGGATGATCTAATATTCATGGGTAGTAATGATAAAATGAATATGGAGTTCAAAAACTCCATGATGAATCAGTTTGAGATGAAGGATCTCGGATTAATGAGATACTTTCTAGGAATGGAAGTACATCAATCAAAGAATGGGATCTTCATATGTCAACGAAATATGGTCATGACATGATCAAGAAATTTGCTATGCAGAAGTGCAAATCAGCTGAAACACCAACTGGACATGGAATCCAGCTAAGCAAAGAAGATGGAGCACCAAATGTTGACTTGACCAATTACAGAAGCATGGTTGGGAGTTTAATGTTTCTCACCAACACTAGGCCAGATATACAGTATGCTGTTTCTCTTGTATCACGATTTATGGCATGCCCATCCGTCAAGCAACCAAAAAAATTTTACGATATGTAAAAGGTACATTGGATTTTGGAATCCATTACCACAAGTCTAACTCTATGAAGTTATTTGGTTATAGTGACAGCGATTGGGGCAGTAATATAGATGACAGAAAATCTACATCGAGGAACTGTTTTAGTCTAGGTTCAGGACTAATAACTTGGAGTTCCAAAAAGCAATCTGTTGTAGCATTATCATCTACAGAAGCTGAGTACATAGCAATCACTCATGCAAGTACTCAGATCCTCTGGTTGAGGAAAATCCTTGAAGAGATTTGCGAAAAACAAATTGGTCCAACCAAACTGAATTGTGATAATATAAGTGCCATACAGTTGGCATATAATCCAATCCACCACAAAAGGTCAAAACATTTTGATATGAAGTATCACTTCATAAGAGATATGGTGGAATAGCAGACAGTTGAGCTTCAATATTGTAGCACTTTGGATAATCTAGCAGACATCTTCACCAAAGGCATGGCTAAAGCTCAATTTATAAAGCTGAGAGACTATATAGTTAGTCCTCTCAACTTTAAGGGGGAGAATGTTGGAAATTACCATCAGTAAAAGTTAAAATTTTGATTTTACTAGGGGTAAAGGTAACTTACCTTTTACCTTACCTGGACGGCAGTGGACGGCAGCAATTTGGGCGGCAAGAGAATTCCCTTCATCCTTCTTTTCCCCCAATTTCTCCTTTCCCCCTTTCTTTCTCGAATAGGTTATTTACCGCCTATTTAAACTATGTAACCTAAGTTTGAAGGTGAATGCAATATTTCCTATTTTACTAAATCACTCACCATTCACACATTTTAGTATAGACAAAGAGATTACACTATACAAAAAAATGCTTTTAAGAGCAGCTAAAATAAGGTGCTTTTTTACAATGGTAAAAAACCACCCTAATAGATCCTAAGATGGCAATTTAAAACTATCCTCTTAAGGTAACCGCCCTATTAGGGTCTCACTAAAAATTATATATATAAAGACCCTAAGAGGGTGGTTTAAAACCATCCTCTTAGGGTCTCAATTAAAATATATATATAAAGGACATGGGAAAACCCCTTGTATTCTTTTCTTCCCTTGTAATTTATGCCCTGCATTAACAGTAACTATTCTGATGGTGGGGAAAATTCACCTCTTCGTCCTCTCATTCATAATTTCATTTTATAAGATGTCTTATAAAGCATATTGTCATTTCTCCGTTCGAGCTTCTGCGAGACTTTGTTTCCAGGTATGTGTTCCTTTTCTTTTAGTTTGTGTTTATTTTCCATAGAGTAATTCATCCATTTCCTAGGGTTCATTTAGTTGTAACTAGAGTGACACGGCTCTAAGGCTTTGCTTTATTGTTTCTGCAATCACAAAATCTCTAAAGTAGATTTGATAAAATAGGAGAGGCTGAACAAGGGCTAGTGTTTTTGCTTGTGTGATAAATAGCCACCTAGGGTTTTTGCTTGTCTTTATCAAATATCAAAGGTTATACATCTCGGTTTCGCTGTATTATGATTATTAGTTTTGTTCTTTAAATTTCTCTTTTTTTGCGTTCTCTCTCGATCAAGTGGGGTTTTGTAAAATTATATCTTCATTATTGACTTCTCAAATGGAGTTTACATATTCATTCTTTTTTATATACTTCTCAACTAGATTATTGTCCAGATGACGATTTGAACCCATGACCTCACACAATACATCTTCCCTTGAGGATTTTTGAAATGATTCCAACCTTGTGATGATTCAAAGCTTAGACCTCGAGTCTCCTATTCCTATGACCTGTGTGGGCTCTGAGACTAGATCAAATATTTTAAATATTAAATTTTAGCTAGTTGATTTGGGCTTGGATAATATGGATCTGTGATTATCTTCTTTCTTTCTGTAGATGACAGAGCTCAAATTTTCAAGCTTTAATGGCTATGCAGGGGTAAAATTATTTTCACTAATTTGTTTAATCTTGTGTATAACAGCATAACATTAGATCTATATATAAAATACTTGTTCATATATTTCTATAAAAATGCTATGAGTTGAACAAATAATTTTTAACCTTACTTTACATCACAACTAGTTGCAGGAACACAAACTTAAGTTTATAACCCTAATTTAATATGTGAAATTAAGTTTTTTAATACAATAATTTATTATAATTTTTTTTTCTAAACCTACTACTGTTTTTTTGAAATAAGGTATTTTTTAACCTTACTTTACATCACAACTAATTGCAGGAACAGGAGCATAAGTTTGTAACCCTAATTTAATGCATGAAATTAATTTTTTTAATATAGTAATTTATTGTAATAATATTGTTTTAAAACTTGTTCTTATTTTTTGAAATAAGGTATTCACCATGGGTTTGCTTTTCCCTCAATTGCCTTTTCTTAATGGGATGTGTGTGGTTGTGTGTTATGAATTTGAGGTCTAAAATTTAAACAACAAACTAATAACAACATTCCACTTAATACAAATTGTGTTGTTGAAATAACTATAAAGTATATATAACCCAGCTTCAAGTATTATGCTTACA
Source organism: Wollemia nobilis (assembly GCA_028583015.1). NCBI lineage: Eukaryota > Viridiplantae > Streptophyta > Pinopsida > Araucariales > Araucariaceae > Wollemia > Wollemia nobilis. The sequence continues at coordinate 35,317,342 of JAQPPZ010015824.1, read as the reverse complement.
CTTGTAGTATTGATAACAAGCTCTCTACACTTAGGATGTGTTGTCTAAGAAGAAGCAACAAGATACATTGAAGTGGTACTGCCATCCCACCTCTATGGTTGGATAAATAGTAAGTCAAAATCATTGGCTGCAGGTAAAATTAAGAAGCTAAAATCATGATATGAACGTTGCAGGTAGGTGTCTACACTGATTTTATCACATCGCTTGCTAGGGTCTAACCCTATAAGATTTCTGATGTTTCAATTTTCTACATTGTAGGTATGTAGACCGAGTTGTGCTATGTTCTATTTTGTTGTTACTCAGATCTTTTATGTGAATTATGACTTCAGTTGTATGCCTCTCCATCTATAAATGGATTTATATAAAGTGAACTTGTATTCAAAATAACATGTACAATATGCTGTAGTAAAGTTGTCTCACGATGACATATTTTGAGTGTTTTATGGTCCAATGAAATTTTTCCACTATACTTTGTAATTTCATGTGGAATTAAATTTGGAGATTGCTTTTTGATCTATTGATATTCTATTATCTTTACTATTGCAAATGAAAATTAGAAGTGGCAATAATAAGGTGCAATTCTTTAAATTGATAACAGAGATAGTGATTGATATATGATGATTGAATTCATAATTTCATGAACTATTGATAGAATGTATGGTTGTATCAATAGGGTCAATAGTGTGTTATTGATCATATGGAATGGAATCTTGACAATGCATATATCAGATTGATAGCAAACAATATTTCCTTATAATTTAGAAGGATAATGAGAGTGTAGGTAGTTGAACCAACATTCCCTTATAAGATGTTGCTAAGAGTATAACAACTCTGATTTTAAAATACTTGGTGAAAATTTGATAAATGTGTTATCAAGTTTATATATATATGGAAATCATGTAGTGTACCTTTTATACAGTGACTCTATGATCATGTCTGAACCTAATTTTCATAGTGAAAAGAGTCCTTAGACCATAGGTGTAATGCACCTTGCAAGTGTTGGATTCAAACTTGGAAGTATTAATTTATGAGACTTTATCTCAGGATGAAATGTTGTCCAAACCAAACCAGCTAGGGAGGCTAGTTTGAAGACTCAAACTGCTTCACTCTCAACTGAGTGAATGTTTGAAACTGAGATGAGTTCCTTTACCATAAAATGGTTGAATAGAATTGATAGAAAGAATCAACTTGTCCATATGGAAGAATGAACCACTGGCCTTGTTGGATAGATAGTGAATCACACATATGGAGAAGTGTGCCACTAGCCCTTATGGATAGATAGTGAGCCACATCCTCATCACATCATGGATGATAAATTTTAAAGTTAGACATGTCAAGTATCAGTGTTCTCAGTATAACTTAGTCAATTGTATTCACATCGAAGATAATGGATAGGATGAGCATGAGTTGTTCATCCTAAATAAATACTTTATAACATGTGAATCAAATGCACTTAAGATTGTTGTGATCTGCATTGTTTAAGCAAATTGTATTATTGCCAAGTGGCACTTAGGTGTAATTACTAGTATTATTTAAATAAATATAATAATTATAATAATTCAAATCTAAGCTCCTAATTACTGTAATTGGAAACAATAGGAACCAACTCTTATAGAGCTTGAGGGTTTTAAAAACACTTGAGCATCGAGGTAATTGCACTGAGGGTTTAAAAAACTTGAGCATCAGGATCATTGCACATAGCCTTCCATTGTTCAAAGCATCATTATTGTCAAATAAGAATTTGGAAATTCTGTTCACATTATGCAATTTAATATGTTGGCAAAAGAAGCTTGATAGATGTAAGTTTAGCACAATACCTTTTGTATGCAATGTAAAAGATGCTATACTACGTGTCTGATATTGTTTCCCCACATTATATCAGTGGGAGGAATCTATATTTTATTTTTGTTTTTGCTTGTCATTTGGGGAAGAGTCTTTGCTTGTGACCATCTCTATTTGTAGTCATACATTTGGCCAAAAGTTTTTAAATGGTTTAAAGAAAAGCATCTTGCCTCCTTGAATTGTCTAGCTTGACCACCTTAGAGCAAGGTATTATCATATGAACATTAGTAGATCTTGTATTATCCTTGTTGTGCTAGGTGATAATGTTGTTGGTTCTATTTCTGCTATATGCATTGAGACAAACATGTGGCAGTGCTAGTCAACAACCTCATTCTCCACCTTTGACCTTCATCTCCTACTTATTTTACTTAGATGGATATTTTTTTATACTAAAATAACATGAGTAGGGTGTACCCACTTTGAATTTACCTCTTCTCATTTTTATGCATTGTGTTAGAGTTTTATTACATAGTCATTGTTTCAGTTCCTTTGGCCTTCATTTGCTACTTGTTTTATTTAAATGGCTATTTGTTTTTAGACTAGAATAACAGGTCTAGGGCTTACCCACTTTGGATTTAACTTTTTTCCTTTTATTTTTATGTTGTTTTAGATTTTTATTACATAGTCACTATTTATAGTTTTCTATTGCTTAATTAATAGATAATTCTCTAAATTTTATCCTGAAAAAATTCTTTTGGGTAGAATTTTATCTATTATCCTTGTCATTTTCAATTTCTATTCATTTGCTTATTGTTTTCAACATAGTTACTAGGTATGGTTCAATTTGGTAGATTTTGAAGGCCAAAAATTTTGAAGGTTCAGTTTTTTTAGGAAGGCTCTATTCGGTCTAGAAAAGTTTGGATTATATATATAAAATATACACCCCACACAAAATATTCATAAAAAATATAAATATATGAAAAAAAAGAAAAATCCAGATTCTTTAGAACTTTTAGTATATTTTATACCTTTTTAATTTATAAGGTAAATTTTTTTAATATATAAAAATATTTGCAAATGGAATAAAAAAAAGAATGAACCAAACCAAACCGATTAGGTCTAGCCCAAAAAGTCTGAACCAAACCAAACTTGGTAACTATGGTTTTTAGTCATGATAAACAAGGACTTATATTTGACATGAATGAAGGTTATATTGTGTCACCACATTACAAGTTGTGGATTTTAGTCTAATATCAACTATTAATGTAGGCAAGTGTTATATACAAGCAACATTATACAAGGGAGCAACCTTTCTAAAAGTTTGCATCTCTGGTGTCCCATTGGATTAAACAATGCCTTTTAGATGACCCTTTGGTCGATGGGCAAGGGCCATCAGCTAATTATATTTTTGAATTTAGATTACTTGTGATTCATTGAAGATATTTTCTTACAAAATTTATGTTCCATCAAAATGCCCTTAACCTCTTATGTGCATATGCAGTTTCAGCCTTGTTACACAATCATTACTCATGCAGATTGGGACAAGTCTGTAGTAAGAGGCCAATCAAAAGAAATGCATCTACTTTGAAAAGATGAAAATGAACTATTCCATTCATTTAAGATTTTCCTTAAGATTCATTGGCCTTCCTTTCAGTTTTGAATGAGCAAGCGACTCTTTAACATCAGTGCTTTTTCTTGTCAATCTTGCAAATGCTAGTCTTAAATTTTTTTGTTGATCAACAATCATGTATGAACTTTAATTCAATGAAAATGGGTCTTTAATTCAATGAATAGAAACACCTATTGTCTTGGACACACATTGCATTTTCAATTCAACACATGCATGAGAAGATTGTGCCCACATATAGAAACCAATATATCAAAAATTGATCAACTGAATACATGTTTGATACTGATAGTAAAACTATGCATGTAATCCAATTTGCTTGATAAGATTGTGCTCACATGTTAAAATCAATATATCAGACATTGATTAACTGAACACATGCTTGATATGGATAGTAAGACTATGCATATAATCCAACATAATATTCTGAGGTATGAAAATACATGTTTCTCACTGATAATTTACCTATTGGTAAAACTATCAATTGATTGTTGCAAAAGGTGGTATGGTGATATTTCTTATTCAATCCACTTACAATTGATGTATTATCTTGATAGTTGGACTTTTTCCTCGTCTATCATGAACTGGAACATAATTATCAATGGTATATAAATATTTGACAAGTTCTTGTATGTTCAATGGATATTAAATACTGCTAAGAGAGTGATAGTTGTGATGAATTCATGCTTGCAGTCTTATTTTTTCTATTACATTAGAAATTTTGATTTAACTGAAGTTGGTTTTGCCTCATGAAAGCAGAGAAACTGAAGGGATGCTGATTAGAAAAAGTCAAGACTAACTATGATGGAAGGAAATCACCATATGGAGCTTATCCAACAATATTTTGTGTCTTTAGGTCATGTTATCCCTCAACCTGCTAATTTACCTAAACACGTGGTTGGACCATATTTAAATTATCAACATTTTTTGATGATCTTTATAATGGGTTCATATTTTGGACCAGATTTGAAAAATGAAGTATCTAGAAAGTCAGTCTTGCAAAGATTAGCACAATGTCTTCCTCCATATACTTTTGATCAACTGGGAGATTCATTTATGAAACTCTCAAAAATCAAGAGCATATATTATTATATTATAAGGAATGCACACCCAAGTTGTGCAGTGAAGCTTCATTCTCTCTATAAGTTTCTTCAAGGTCATCTTACTCCACATTAAAAAGAGATTATTAAGGATGATCGACAGTTTATAAGCTTTTTCCCCCAAGACTTGCATAGGAAGAGTAAGCATAAGAAAGGATTCAAATTTTTTGAGGGTCTTGTTTTCATAGATGATCTTGATATTTCATATATGAAATTAGAAGATTTAGAAAGGTTCAAAAGACTGATTGGTTTGAATGATTTGAATATAGATAAAAAGGAGACACGAAATTATTGTCATACTTATAGTTATGGACCAAGGAAAAATAGAGATGAATATGCTAGGATGTATGCAGGTATTCAAGATGGTAGGCATCTTGTTGTTGTTATGCCAAATGGTTTGCAGGTCCGTTCGAGAGGAAGAACAATAAATAAGTGGATTTCAAAGCCAAAAAAACCTACTCATGATGAAACCCTAGTGAAATATATAGACACTAATAGAAAAAATGTGTTAATGGTTTCTTCAGTGCCTAATATAGAGGGCAGTTTAAAACTGTCCTCTTAGACCCTAAGAGGGTGGGCGGTTTATACCAACCCTCTTAGGGTCTACAAACCCTAAGAGGGAAATTTTAAACCACCCTCTTAGACCCTCGGAGGATGGTTTTAAACTGCCCTCTTAGTGTTAAACTAAGGTAGTTTTTTAAGTAATTTTTAGCTACCCTAATAGACCCTAGGAGGGTGGTTTTTTCAGGCAATTTTTAACCTTCATTGTATGATGCAAAATTTTTATGATGACTTCATAGATGGAGGTTGAATAACCACCCTTAAAGGTCTTTAAGTACAGTTGAAAATTACCCTTAAATGCCCTTTTTGGTGTAGTGTTGATCTATGCCCTACAAAGGGCATAGGTGATATGGCATCCTTATACATAGCATCTAGGGAGGATGGAGAACACCTACTAGCTAGTATAAGTTAACAAGGTGAGATGTCTCATTAGACCATAAGAAGAGATTGAGCTTTAAAATTTTGACTAGGTAGTCTAACAACTTGTGCTATAGTAGTGGATCCTAGCAAGGCTTATGTAGTACTAGAGGTCGACATAAGAGTGAGGGTTGGATCCACGTCCAAACCTAGACTTTTAATTAGAGCCAAACATGGATGATTTAGTAAACCTATATCTAGGAGATAATGACCCTAGGGTTAGCATTAGAAACTATGTAATATCATATCATCTATCCTTTTAGGGTGACTATAATCAGTCTCAGGATAGGTTAGCATACGTGGTTAGGAACATAGCCATAGGGAGTATAATATGTTGTCCTACCACCATTGATACGGTATTAGTAGTACTATGAGAGGAGACAAAGGTAAACAATATTCACTACACAAAAAAGGGTCTTTAAGGGTAGTTATTCAACCATTGTTTATGAGGGTGTCATAAAAAGTACACATCATACAACGAAGGTTAAAAACTACCTCAAAAAATAACCTTCTTAAGGTCTATTAGGGTGGTTAAAAACCACCTCAAAAACTACCTTAGTTTATCAGTAAGAGGATGATTTAAATGTACCCTCTATATTACACACTGTATAGAGGGCAGTTTAAAAAATCCCTCTATATTAGGTACTGAGGAAACCATTAACACATTTTTTCCATTAGTGTTTGGATATTTCACTAGGGTTTCCTCCTAAGTTGTCATTTTTGGCTTTGCAATCCACTTCTTGGTCTTCCTCTCGAAAAAACTTGCAAACCATATGATATAACAATAGCAAGAGGCCTACCATATTGAATACCTGCATACATCCTAGAATCCTCATCTCCATCTATCCTTGGTCCATAACTATAAGTATGACGATAATTCCATGCCTCCTCTTTATCTATCTTCAAATCATTCAAACCAGTCAGCCTTTTGAACCTTTCTAAATCTTCTGCTTTCATATATGAAATATCTGGATCATCTATGAAAACAATACCCTCAAAAAATTTGAATCCTTTCTTATGCCTGCTCTGCCTATGCAAGTCTTGGGGGAAAAATCTTGGAAACTACCGATCATCCTCAATAATCTCTTTGTAAGGTGGAGTAAGATGACCTTGAAGAAACTTATAGAGAGAATGAAGCTTCACTGCACAACTTGGGTGTGCATTCCTTATAAGATAATAATATATGTTCTTGATTTCTAAGAGTTTCATAAATGGATCTCCCCGTTGATAAAAATTATATGGAGGAAGACATTGTGCTAATATTTGCAAGACTAACTTTATAGATACTTCATTTTTCAAATATGGACCAAAATTTGAATCCATTATAAAGATCATCAAAAAATATTGATCATTTGAGGATGGCCCAACCATGGGTTTAGGTCAATTAGTAGGTTGAGGGATAACATGACCTAGAGACATAGAATATTGTTGGATAAGATCCATATAGTGATTTCCTTCCATCATTGTTAGTCTTGACTTTTTCCAATCAACATCCCTTCAGTTTCTCTGCTTTCATGAGGTAAAACTAACTTCAGTTAAATCAAATTTTCTACTGTTATAGAAAAATAGAAGACTACAATCATGAATTCATCATAACTATCACTCTCTTAGCAGTATTTAATATCCATTGAACATACAAGAACTTGTCAAATATTTATATACCACTGATAATTATGTTCCAGTTCATGATAGACGAGGAAAAAGGACAACTATCAAGATAATACATCAATTGTAAAGATGTGGATTGAAGAAGAAATATCACCATGCCACATTTTGCAGCAATCAATTGATAGTTTTGCCAATAGGTAAATTATCAGTGAGAAACATGTCTTGTCATACCTCAAAATATTATGTTGGATCACATGCATAGTCTTACTATCAGTATCAAGCATGTGTTTAGTAGATCAATTTTATGATATATTGGTTTCAACATGTGGGCACAATCTTATCAAGAAAATTGGATTACATGCATAGTCTTACTATCAGTATCAAGCATGTGTTCAGTTGATCAATTGCTGATATATTGGTTTCTACATGTGGGCACAATCTTCTCATGCATGTGTTGAATTGAAAATGCAATTTGTGTCCAAGAAAATAGGTGTTTCTATTCATTGAATTAAAGACCCATTTCCCCTTTGAAGAACAAGAAAAGTTTTAGGTAACAAACGACAAAGGGTATCTGTATTTTTCATGGTACTGCTTGCATGTCGCCTGAAGGCCTTTGATGTGCCAAAAGTTCTCATAAATTTACTTGTGAATGCTCAAGTTTCATCACAAAGTTTAAGAGAATTGAGGGCTTTGTGCATTGAATAAAATAACATTGCACTTTGTTTTGCACAATCAGTTGCATTTTATTAAATGAATTATAAAAATTAAACTATATATAGTCATAAAATATAAAATAAAATAATAAATAAATAATATGAGCATATAAGTATAATGTTAATAATGATAATAATTATATATGTGTACAAGGGGTTATAGGGGACTTCCATGGGAAGTCCTTCTTCACTTCCCTATAGCCCATCCTTGGTCCTTGGCCCTGTCCCAGTTCCCTAGCACATACTTTGCCCTTCCTCCTTGGCTAGTAGGTGTTGCATACGATCTCCTTGGGTTGGGAGGTCACCTTTTATCTTGTCTTCCATTTTCCATGCCTTTGGGTAGTGTTTCCTTTTGGTGCCTATAAACTAGGATGTCCCTAGAATTTTTTGGGGTATCCTTGGGTTCGTCCCAGCTCCTTTTTTGAGTTTCAGGGAATCCTTTTCCCTTCTACCCTTTGGGACATCCCTAGGTCCATCCCAGTATTTTATTTTATGCTTCAGGGATATTTTATTTTCACTCTTTTGGTTGTCCCAATTTTTTGCAGGTATCCTTCATGGTGCAGTTCAGCTCCTAGTTTATTGGTGCTTATTGGATCCTTCTCTTGGATGTCTTTGGTTGTAGATGACCTCTTTGGGGTGGGAGTTCACTTCTTCACTTATCTGCCCTTTCCTCAGTCGTTTCGAGGGTGTCATTCCTACACCTATGTTCTAGGATACCCCTAGATCCCTCCCTTGGATTCTTATGATGCTTCTGGGATGACTTTTGTTGCAGGTTTCCTTTAGAGCCAGATTTTAGCGATTTTCCAATTGGGTCTCGCCACTTCTAGTTGTCAATGTTTGTTTCGTTGCAAGAGGATTTCATGGCTTGTGGAGATCCTCAGCTTGATGTTCCACTTTATAAGCCTGTGCAGGATGTTTTTTTGATGGTTTTTGGCATCCTTGTTTGTTTCCCACCCTTACCTAGGTGGCATATTCCTCTTCTGGTGGATCCTCTACTCCATCCTGTTATTCAGGTTGGTTTTGTAAATTTGCTCTAGTTTTCCAGTATTTTCCTAAAAGATTTTCGTTTTGGTCTATAGCTTCATCTTTGGACCTCCTTAGGTGGGATGGTCTTTGTCCTGTTTTTTTTTAAGTTTTAAATTTTAAATTTAGATGTGGGCATGATGGCCTTGTTTCATTTCCCCATCCTTTTATGCGGGACTATTTTGTTTAAATTTCCCTCTTTAAGAGTTTTCAAATTGTGGCAAGCGGGATGGCCCTATTTCAATATTGATCTGAGCAAGTTTACCCTATTTTAAATCCTCTTTGCACATGCTTTTTAGGTGGTATGGCCCTGTTCCTCTTCTCCATCCTTTTCACACGTGTTTTTTGGATGATTTGGGTGGGGTAGCCCTATTTTTATATTTAAAAAAAAAAGTCTATCATGTAAGGCTATCCTTTAGCTTGTCCTGTAAGGATGTCCTGAATGGCAATCCTTTTATTTTTCCTCTGGTTTTCTATTGTCCTTTCTTGTAGCCTTCCTGTGGCCTTGATTATTTTATTTTTTGACTTGATGTAATCAGGTTTTGGGTCCCTTGATAAAAACCCACTTTAAATTTAACTAGTCAAAAAAAAAATTTATGTGTACAATACAAATATATATATATATATATATATATATATATATATATATATATATATATATATATATATATATATAGATAAATCCAAGTTAAAGTTATTTCTTATAAGAAATCAAAACAACAAACGATATCTTTATGTTTTCCTCGGAGTACTCAATATTGCAACACTTGGCCATCCTTTTGTTTTGCATGAAACGTCTTATGTGTCGTGTGTAAATTGAACCTTGAAGCTTTAAAAACATAGGACCAGCGAAGGTTTTGAAGATCATCATCATTTTCTCTTCACGGTATGGTTTCTGTTATAACGTGAACTTGAAGCCACAAAGGTGCACATAATTTTTGGTAGCAAAGAAGACCAGAGGAATTGGCATCCGGTGTTCGTCGTGTGAGTGGAAAGCTACCCTTCTGACCGAGATTTTATATTTGCTTATATCTTCGATGAATTTCCAGGTTGGATACCTTAAATTTTTGAATGGCCTATATTTTTGTGTGTGAATTGATTGGATAAGCCTCTCTTATTACAACAAATGATTTGTAAGAAATTTTATATGCAAATAGCCATCTTTCGTAGTGAAAACCAGTTATATAAACAATATTAATAATCCACATAAAATATATTAAAATTGTGGTCTGGTTTCACTTAATTTAGCAAGGTATTTAGTAAATTTTACCCTATACTGTGTTTTCTATGGAGATATCCACTGAGAGAATTTTTATATGAAATACTTTCAGCTTTTAAAAATATATATATATGATAATTATTTTGGTAGATGCATTTTTCTGCGTTTGTTGTATTGGGCTCTCATTGTATTCGTTTACTTGGAGAATTGCATATCTTAATGAGATTTCACTACATTCGCCTGCATGGTAGTTGCATATAAAAGAGCCATGTTGATCCTATTCATAAATTGTTTCCCACTATCTCTCGCCGTGGAAGTTGTCGATGAAATGACCTGAGAATTCTGCCAAGCAGTGTACTAGCGGATGGGGAAAAGCTAAATTAATGGATATGTAACTTGGAGGTTGTACCCAATGTATTTTATAGTCTTAATATGATCATAATACAAATTGTAGTCATCCTTGTAAAATGAATACCACAGTCGAAATCATGAATGTGATATTTTTGAAGTTAAAGGTTTCAAATTAATTTTGTTATAGTTAAAGATATATGTTGTTTCGCACGGATGATATCCTGGATAAATTTCATATTTTTCTTATAAAAATATATTGTCTACCTTGGGTACAAAGGTTTGAATATTTCATATTTGATAATCTCAAGCTGGTAGTTTTAAAACTACTTCTACTCACTAAGAATGTCGTCCTCTCTGTGCAATTGGTGGTTGATCAATATCGAACCAGACTTTAAAAAGCTTCATTAAACTCTTTTCTTAATTCGCGACTAGCATCTTGTTGTAGGTAGGCAAAAAATTGCATTATGAATGAAATGTGGAATCCTATTGTGTTTGTGGTTGATTTACGTATCCTTCTATGGAAAGTGTTGAAACTGGGTTTGGTTAAACGAATCCTTCTATAGAAAGTGTTGAAAATTTTTAAATGGAAATTTTAGATGTTGGATCAAATCCCTAAACTAGATAATACTAAATAAACTATTTGGTTTTTAAAGTGTCGTTGTCAAGTATTTTTTTTAAGGAATCATAGTCATTTTTGAAAATATTGGTATTAATATAACCATTGTGTTGTCTACTCAATTGTATATTTCGACGTTGCTTCTTCCTCGTCGTTAGTTTAATATCATAATGTTGATGTCTTTTTGCCTTGGGAACACCAATTTATTTAAAACTTTTAAATCGAAACCAGTCTCGTTGTTTTCTATCGTGCATAGAAAATCAGAACTCATTAATGTATCTATGATTTCTTATCGGACTAGCGAAGAGCACTTGCTACCAAGATTGCAGTAAACCCGTACTTTGGAAATGAGTCAAATCCCTTCATTTTATATTTTGATTTTAATTCTTTGATTTTGGGATCAATAATTATGTCGTATGAGTCTTTAATATTGTGGGAAAATATTTTAATAAAAGAATCAAAGCCTGATGATAAATGACATTCCTTCATCGCTCGATTTAAATGTTTGCTTCGTTAGCATATGCTTGTTAATTGGAGTATTCAAATTTTCAACTTACTTTTAAACTATTGGAGCGATGTGGAAATTCAACCCTAATTTTTAAGAAGGGTCAATAATAAGGAATTCCTTAGAGTTTCGTCGGATTATTTTTGGTAGCTTTTTGATATTAAAAGTTCTTATATTCTTCTAAAGAGTTTTACATTATGTTATAAAGTCTAATAATAGATTAGTTTATGGTAAATATAAGTATGAGTTGTTAATGAGATTAATAATATAGAATTAGTTTTATATTAGTATTCTTATTAAATTGTTTTTATCAAGTATTAATAGATTAAGCTTTATTTAAAAATTCTTATAAAAATGTGCAGAGGATGTAAAAGTATGTTATGTTCTTTTGATATGTTGTAAATTATGTTTTTAAAATATTTTTACTAAATTTAGAAAAGGGATATTTTTATAGAAACTAACTTAAAGTAAATAGAGTAAGTTAAAATTTTAGATGAACACTGCTACTACGGATATATGATATGTGGGTCTATTTTATAATAATAATCGAACAACTGAATAACAAATTAGTTCTTTTATATGTCACATATTTATGCTTTATTTTGATTAAAGATAGGATCCAATAATAATTTAGATAGATTGTACTTAGTATTTAATAGTTTGTTTTTGTTATAAGCTATAGAAGATAGTATTCAAATTAAAATACTTAATATTTTGCTTAGTTGATTTTTCCTTAGCTATGTTAACATTATGTTCTACATTGAAGTAAATTGGAATTCGATCAATTAATAAAATCTTAAGTTGTAAACCTTGGATAAACTTGAATTCCTGTGAAACCCATGATGTTAACCACCAAAAGGAAAAGATCAAACCTAGATGTTTACGAAGCATTCATCGAGTAGGATGAACTACTAATGCCATCGAGGAGGATGTGCATTCACCCAACTCCAATAGTGCATAGTGGTGACTATTGTGAATCGGGGACAACTATTCTCTAGCAAGGTTAGTGGATTCCTAGCTATCGAGAGTAACGAACGATGGTATGGGACATCGTTCTAGGTTGTTGTACGATGTAGTACGTGAGGGTTCTCAAGATCATCACCAGTTGTAGAATTGCCAACTAAACTCAAGGCTAGGGAGCTGGTCCTTGGGGTTGGAAGGTCCAGCGGTAGATGGTATGGGTAGCATTACCATCAACTAGAAATTGATCTGGGACACCTGGTCCAATAAACCAGAGAATTGGTGGACCTTGATAATACTTTAGGTGAAAGTCAATAATCAGGCACTAGCATAGCTACACTAACTCAAGCATGGGTTAACTATATTAATTGGGTCAGTGGACCAGTAGGACAAGATTTGGATCATAGATCTAAAGTCCTCCATGCTATGAGATGGGGAATTAGTGCATCCACCCTTCTAGGTGTTATGGGCCCTGGAAGGACAACCCCATGCCGAGATTCGAAAACTCGAGAAAGGAGAAAAAAATATCTCATAAATGGTAACCTACCATGGGAAGTTGGCCGGTCTTGAGCACTTGAGATACTATCTGCAGCAGTATAAATTCTTGAAGTGTGATCATCTATGCCTAGGTACTAATTCAAATTTGGGTGTGTTTACATCAAAGTGTATCATTTGGGTGCACATCAGTCAATTTGTGACTATGCTATTGAATTTAATCAAAATTTTGTATTTGTGTTTTCTTACAACTAGGTGAGTAGACTTGGGTTGTTATAGTTGGTATCAAAGCCTAGGTTGCGAAACCCTAGGTTATAAACATGAACTATTGAATTGACATAGCTCTTTTGTCACTAGGTATGGTGGGAATCTCAAGAAGAGTGAATGCTAATCTGCAAGAGGAGATTGCAGAAGCCTCGAGGAGGGGACTAAGATGACTCATGAGGGAGTCAGTTCAAACAATCGAAGTGCCTCGACATGTTATAAGAAAAGAGAAAGAGCTAGTAGCTACAAGAGCTACATAGAATGATGAGAATATGATAAAAATGATTCAGTTAATGCAAGAACAACTGAATCAGCAATGAGAACAAATGGAGATCCAAAGGGCTCAAATGAGTGAGCATATGGATCAACAAAAGGTACAAATGGCTCAACAATAGGAGATCATTACTCAACAATAGAAGGTTATTGAAAGTCTTACCAAAAGTAAGGAAACTAAAAAAGTTAGTGAATTTCCAAAAGGATCTTCGAGGAGAAAAGTTGGTGTTGAGTTGCAAAAAGAAATTAAGAAATTAGATATTTCCAAATTTTATGGAAAGGGTGATGGCAAAGCAACCGTTAATTGGTTGAGTGAGGTTGAAGGGTATTTCTCAATCCAACCCCTTTGTGTGGAATCCAAAACAACTTGGGCAGTGGCGCATTTAGTAGGTCCAACCAGAGATTGGTGGACCACCTATAAGAAAATCACATAGAAGGAGGTTGCAGACATTCCTTGGGAGGAATTTGAAAGGGAATTTAAGGATCATTTTCTTACGCCATAATTTTATATTGAGAAATACATCGAATTCACCAATTTATGCCAAGATAACATGATTGTGATTGAATACTATCAAATATTTGTTCAACTTTTGAAATACGCTCCAGAATATGATAAGCATGAGGAATTCAAGGCTCAAAAATTTGTAATGGGACTACATCCCAAATTTGGAACACCTATTGGAAGAAAAGTACCTAAAACCTTGATAGTTGCTTATGATGTTGCCCGCTATGAGGAGATAAGTCAAAAGAATGCAAAGGTTTATTACCAAAAAATTGAAAAAGAGGATCCTAAGAAAAGAAGATACCCAGATATGGATAAGGGCAAATATCAGTATAAGAAATATAGATATGGTGGTCGTTACAGAGGAGATAACAGATACAAAGGAAAGTTTTGGGGAAATAAGGGGCAGGCAGATAGAAGAAACTTTCAAGAGAAAAGGAATAATTTTCTAGACAAGGGAAAGAATGGTAATCAAAATAGAGAAGGGGATAAACAAAAGAACAAAGGACCTAATATATGCTTTGTTTGTGGAGCCTAGGATCACTATGTGAATCAGTGTCCACAGAGAGCCAATAAGAAGAATCCAATAGAAGAGGCCCCACATAGGATCTATGTTGCTACAGGTAAATCTAACCTTTTAGGGCAAGCTACTCCATTTCTTATAAAAGGAAAATTGGGCAAGAAATATGTTCATATTTTGATAGATAGTGGTGCAACTGATAGCTTTATATCAACTAGTATTTTGAGGGACATACCGGTTAAACCTGGGATCATGGCAAATGGGTGGTAAGTTGAGTATGGTTCAGGATAGACCTATATGGTCAACCAATGTTTATTTGACCCTCAAATAGATATACCCTAAGGAAATATTAGTTGGCATATTTATGTAGCACCTTTACATGCCTTTGATATTGTCCTAGGAGTAGATTGGCTAAAAGCCCACAAAGCCTTGCTAAATTTTGAAGAGAGGTGGTTGGACTTCACAGATGGTTTTAATCAATGAATCTGTGTCCATTGTAGTAGAGCATCCTTTGAACCCCACTTGATGACTACAATGCAAGTCAAAAGAGCTTTAAGGAAAGGGTGTAAACTTTATGTAGTCAAACTAAATAAGAAGGAAGAAACTGAGTCTAGCTCCGCTCTGTTTCAATAGTATCCTATTTTGAATGAGTTTAGGGATGTCTTTCCTGAAGATCTACCTGAACTTCCTCCAAAAAGAGAATTTGATTTTTCTATTGAGCTTTTGCTAGGAGCATCACCTATAGTCATAACCCCTTACCAAATGACACCCCTTGAATTACAAGAACTCAAGACCCAACTACAAGATCTATTAGAAAAAGGGCACATCAAACCTAGTGTCTCACCATGGGGAGCACCAATTCTATTTGTGAAAAATAAGGATGGTTCTCTAAGACTCTATATTGACTATAGGATGCTCAATAAAATGATAGTAAAGAATAAGTATTCTTTACCTAGGATTGATGATCTATTTGATCAATTAAGGGGAGCGACTATCTTTTCCAAGATCGATCTTAGGTCAGGATATCATCAACTGAGAATCAAAGAAGAGGATACCTACAAAATTACTTTTAGAACTCATTATGGGCATTATGAGTTCACAGTGCTACCTTTTGGGTTAAAAAATGCACCAACTACTTTTATGAACCTGATGAATAGTGTTTTCAGGGAACAGTTAGATCAGTTTGTTTTGATATTTTTGGATGATATTTTGATCTACTCTTAAAATAAAGAAGAGCATGACCAACACATGAGAATAGTTCTAGAAATCCTCAGGAAAAATCAATTGTATGGAAAATTGTCTAAGTGTGAGTTTTATACTCCACAAGTTCAGTATTTGGGGCATATTGTTTCGATCGAAGGGGTAGCTATGGATCCTAAAAATATTGAAGCCATAGTAGACTGGCTAGCCCCTACCAATATTTTTGAGGTGAGAAGTTTTATGGGAATGGTCGGATATTATCGATGATTTGTTAAAGGATTTTCAAAGATTGCTTTCCCTATCACTAATCTACAAAGGAAGGGAAAAGCATTTAAATGGACAAATCAGTGTGAGAATGCTTTCAGAATCCTTAAAGAAAAGTTGACAACTACACCTATACTTCAATTACTAGACCCCAAAAAATCATTTATAGTTTGTATTGATGCCTCACTAGAGGGTCTAGGAGGTGTTTTGTTGCAAGATGAGGTTGTTGTTGCATATGAGTCTAGGAAGCTTAAGAAACATAAAATAAATTATGCTACTCATGATTTAGAGTTGGTTGTTGTAGTCCATGCTCTTAATATATGGTGACATTACTTGTTGGGTAAACCTTTTGAGTTAAAAATTGATCATCAGAGTTTAAGGTACATCTTCACTCAACCTTTATTAAATGCTAGACAATGGAGATGGTTGGAATTCCTGGCCAAATATGATTTTGGGATTGAATATATTAAAGGAAAGGAAAATAAACTGGCAGATGCTCTTAGTCGAAGAAGACACATAGCTACTCTCACACGATGCCAGTATGGGATAAAAGAGCAAATTAAGGAATTACAAAAAAATGATGAATATTGCAACCAATGCCGCACTAAAGTTGAGCAAGAACCAAATCGAAATACGGATTTCAAAGTCAAAGAGAATTTGGTATATTTTTAAAACTGGGTAATAGTACCCAATGATGAGGGGATAAAAAGAACAATATTGCAAGAAGCACATTGTGCTCTATACTCCACCCACCCAGGTGTGATAAAAATAAGGGAAAATTTGAAAAAATACTTTTACTAGCCTGGTATGAAGAAATATGTGGTACAATTTATTGCAAAATGTCTGGAATGTCAAAAATTCAAAGCTGAACATCAACATCCTAGGGGACAACTACACCTATTTGATGTACCAAAATAAAAATGACAAGTGATTTCCATGGATTTTATAGTTGGTCTTCCCAAGACTCGGTTCCAGCATGATGCAATTTTTGTAGTTGTGGATAAGTTGACTAAGGTGGCGCATTTTATACCAGGTAATGTTCATGATGATGCCCCCACAATAGCACAAAATTTTGCTCAAGAAATCATGAGGTTGCATGGTTTCCCTGAAATAATTATCTTGGATAGAGATTTGCGATTCACTTCTAAATTTTGGTAAGCTTTGCATCGAGCATGGGGTACAAAGCTAAACATCAACACAACCTATCATCCTGAGATGGATGGGTAGATCGAGAGGGTCAATCAGGTGTTGGAGGATATGTTATGCATGTATTGTATGGACCACCAAAGTAAGTGGGAATATTACCTCTTCCTGGTGGAATTTACGTATAACAATAGTTATCATACCACATTGGGCATGGCCCCTTTTGAAGCCCTATATGGGCGTAGGTGCAGGACACCATTAACGTGGGATAATTTGGATGATCAAGAAGTGATCGATCCTGATGTTGTTAAGAAAATGGAGGTTCAATTAAAAGAAATCCTCCAACGACTTTGTGAAGTCACAGAACTATCAGAAGAGCTATGCGGATCTAAAAAGAACTCCTCAAGAGTTTGTTATTGGTGATAAAGTCTTCCTTAGAGTCAAACCAACCAAAAGCTCTATTAAGTCTACCAAATTGAGCCCCAAATTTTTTGGTCCATTTGAAATCATTGCCAAAATAAGTCATGTTGCTTATAAGCTCGTCCTACCACCAAAATTGTCCAAGATCCACAGTGTTTTCCATGTGTCTCTCCTTTGTAAATATGTGGCTGACCCATCCCATATTCTGGATGTTTCTCACTTGCAAACGTCGGACCCACAGCTCATTGAGGTTTGACTAGTCAAAATATTGGGATTCAGGACTAAAAAATTGAGAAAAAGAATCATTGATCAGTGTAGAGTCCAGTGGGACCTCTACTCAGAAAGGAACGCCACATGGGAGGATGTGGCCGAAATGAAAAGACAATTTCCTTTCTTGTTTGAAAACTAAAACTTATATGAACATTTGAATATTGGATATATATTAATATTTGTATCTCTTGGACTTATGATATGCTTTGTTATGCTAATATTGTAATACATGCATTTTTCAATGTACTGCATAATGTATGACTGATTATTTGAAACTTGCTAAAATATTATGGCTAACACAAGGACTATGTTAAATTCTAGTGGGGGACTCTGTCCCCTCCTTTTTTTTTTTAATTTTCTTTTTTTTTTCTAGAAGAATGTGATACTATTGTGAGCATTTGTGATTGTAGGTGCAGGTTTCTATTTTGTAGCAAGCAAGATGGACCAGAAGAACATCCACCTTTGGGCAGAGACAGTGGTCGAAACGCCAGGTAAGGTGGGATATGATGTTGTGCATATATGCACCATGGCTCGTGGGTACACAAAAGCCCACTATAATAAAAATTCATATAGGGACATATGGCATTTGTTGCATTCTTGAAAGTATTTTTGTTTGCAATTGCACTGAGAATACATGTTAAATGAATTATAAAAATTAAACTGTATATATAAAAATCATAAAATATAAAATAAAATAATAAATAAATAACATGAGCATATAAATATAATGGTAATAATAATAATATTCTCATTTTATTTATTTATTATTTATTATTTATTATTTTATTTTATATTTTTTGATTATATAGTTTAAATTTTATATATAGTTTAATTTTTATAGTATAATGTTAATAATTATCTTTTGTTGAACTTGATGTTTTCTTAATTGATGCTATTGCTGAAGCTATTCTAAAATATAAGGGTGGTCTAATCCCTTTCTTCAAAATGTTCTCTAGAACCATTTGGGATGCCAACATGGCCTTTGCATCGACCTGGGAAGATTGCATCATCATATTTTATAGGGTTGATTTTCAAATTACTGTGGAGATCCTTGCTGAGCTCACTAGGCAAGTCCTTTATGGTCAGGTGGTCAGAAGGAACAAACACAACTAGGAAGTCGAGTTATCTCACTTCGAGCCATCCTCTCAGCTACGAAAACTTCACAAGAAAGGTCAGTTTCATCACCATTTGTCTACTCCTTGGAAAGAAATTTTAAAACCTATAATGCAGCATCTTACCGTCGATGACCCTGAGTCTCAGTTATGTAGTTTTTATTTATCCTTTATTAATCACTTCAGAGATGCTAAAATGCTCAATATCCCTGAGTTCCTATATTGGTCTATGGAGTATTCCATCACCTCTACCCGTGACAAGAAAGAGGAGGGATGGCCTTCCCACCAAGGTCTTTTTAAAATTTTGTATGGTTATTTACTTCAAAAAATTTCCAAAGGCAACATCCCTATGCAAGACAATGTTGAGGAGGATTCCTCTCTTGCCCCCAGTCCTAAGGTGACTAATTCTAAAAGGAAAGGTAAATCTGAGAAACCCCGACCTATATTTAATGCCAAGAAAAAATTCAAGCTGGAAAAAACCCCTACCCGTTGTTCCCAAAGGCTCAAATTTAAGGAAACCCCCACTCCTGAGTATATCAAGAAAGAGTGTAAGTCTGAATCTGATTCTCCTGATGTGGTTGAAAAATACTTGCACAAAATTTCTATGCAGTCTTCTTTAGCCACCATTAACCATATGGAGACTACCTATATTGCTCTTGATAAAGGCATTACTCAGTTGAAGGATCAATAAAATGCCCTAAGTTTGCTCTTTTTCTATGATACTTTTGAAGAGGATGGTCCAGCTATCTCTGTTGCAGCTAGAATTTTTGACATCAAAGACAACGCTAAGGAGGATGAAGTTGTTGAGATTGCAAAGGAAGCCTTCAAGGATGTTCCTAAGGATGCACCCAAATATGACATCAAGGATGCTGAACCAGAATTTGTTGTTGCATCTCCTATGCAAACTGATGCTCCTCCTTTTTAGTAATTATTATGCATGTTTTGTTTTGGTGGTTTTTTTGTTGTAGCCCTCTCTTTGGGTCTGTTGTAAGGTTTCCTCTCTTCTTCCTGCCTCGTTTAGGATGCATTTTGTTCATTCTTAGCATCCTTTTCTAGTTCCTCTTGGTTTTTCCTTGTCTCTTCTTCCTTCTAGGTTTTCTGTTGTTTCAAGGCATTGGGGTGCCTTTCAAATGCCCCATTTTTAATATAAAATCTTTAACTTACCAAAAAAAATGTTAATAATGATAATAATATTTATGTGTACAATACAAATATTATATATATATATATATATATATATATATATATATATATATATATATATATATAAATAAATAAATCCAAGTTAAAGTTGTTTCTTATAAGAAATAAAAACAACAAACAATATATTTATGTTTTCCTTGGAGTACTCAATATTGCAACACTTGGCCACCCTTTTGTTTTGCATGAAAGGTCTTATGTATCATGTGTAAATTGAACATGGAAGCTTTAAAAACATAGGATCAACGAAGGTTTTAAAATCACCAACATCATTTTCTCTTCACAACATGGTTTCTATTATAACATGAACTTGAAGCCACAGAGGTGTTCATAATTTTTCAAAAAAGACCAGAGGATTTGGCATCCAATGTTTGTTGTGTAAGTGGAAAGCTATCTTTTGACCGAGATTTTATATTTTCTTATATCTTCGACGAATTTCTAGGTTGGATATCTTAAATTTTCTTTTGAATGACCTATATTTATGCGTGTGAATTGATTGGATAAGCCTCTCTTATTACAACTGATTTATAAGATATTTTAATATGCAAATAGCCATATTTTGAAGTGAAAACCAGTTATATAAACAATACTAATAATCCACATAAAATATATTAAAATTATGGTCTGGTTTCACTTAATTTAGAAAGGTATTTTGTACATTTTGCCCTATATTGTATTTTCTATGTATATATCCACTGAGAGGATTTTTATATGAAATACTTTCATATTTTAAAAAAATATATATGATAATTATTTTTTGTTGATGCATTTTTCTGCGTTTGTTGTATTGGGCTCTCATTGTATTCGTTTACTTGGAGAATCGCATATCTTAATGATATTTCACTACATTCGCATGCATGGTAGTTGCATATAAAAGAGTCGTGTTGATCCTATTCATAAATTGTTTCCCACTGTCTCTCATTGCGGAAGCTGTCGATGAAACGGCTTGAGAATTCTGCCAAGTAGTGTACTAGTGGATGGGGAAAAGCTAAATTAATGGATATGTAACTTGGATATTGTACCCAATGTATTTTATAGTCTTAATATAATCAGAATACAAATTGTAGTCATCCTTGCAAAATGAATACCACAGTCGAAATCATGAATGTGATATTTTTGAAGTTAAAAGTTTCAAATTAATTTTGTTTTAGTTAAAGTTATATGTTGTTTCGCACAAATGATATCCTGAATAAATTTCTTATTTTTCTTATAAAAATATATTGTCTACCTTGGGTAAAAAGGTTTGAATATTTTATATTTGATAATCTCAAGTTGGTAGTTTTAAAACTACTTCTACTCACTGATAATGTTGTCCTCTCTATGCAATTGCAAGTTGATCAATATCGAACCAGATTTTAAACAACTTCATTAAACTCTTTTCTTAATTTGTGACTAGCATCTTGATGTAGGTAGGCAGAAAATTGCATTATGAATGTAATGTGGAATCCTATTGTGTTTGTGGTTGCTTTATGTATCCTTCTATGGAAAGTGTTGAAACTGATTTTGCCGCATAATTTGGTTAAACGAATCCTTCTATAGAAAGTGTTGAAAACTTTTAGATGGATATTTTAGATGCTTGATCAAATCCCTAAACTAGATAATACTAAATAAACTATTTGGATTTTAAAGTGTCACTGTCAAGTAATTATTTTAAAGGAATCATAGTTATTTTTGAAAATATTGGTATTAATATAACCATTGTGTTGTCTACTCAATTGTATATTTCGATGTTGCTTCCTCCTTGTCGTTAGCTTAATATCATAATATTGATATATTTATGCCTTGGGAACACCAATTTATTTAAAAATTTTAAATCAAAACTCATCTCGTTGTTTTTTCCATGCATAGAAAATCAGAACTCATTAATGTATCTATGATTTCGTATGGGACTAGCGAAGAGCACTTGCGAAGGGTCAGTGGATTCCTAACTATAGAGAGTAACGAACGATGATATAGGACATCGTTCTAGGTTGTCATACAATGTAGTACATGAGGGTTCTCAAGATCATCACCAGTTACGGAATTACCAACTAAAATCAAGGCTAGGGAGCTGGTCCTTGGGGTTGGAAGGTCTAGTGGTAGATAGTATGGGCAACATTACTGTCAACTAGAAACTGATCTGGGACACCTGATCTGATAAACCAGAGAATTGGCAAACCTTGATGATACTTTAGGTGAAATTTAATAATCAGGCACTAGCATAGCTACACCAACTCAAGCATGGGTTAACTATATTAATTGGGTCAGTGGACCAGTAGGACAAGAGTTGGCTCATAGATCTAAAGTCCTCCATGCTATGAGATGGGTAATTAGTGTGTCCACCCTTCTAGGTGTTATGGGCCCTGGAAGGACAACCCCATGTTGAGATCTGAGAACTCAAGAAAGAATTAAAAAAATATCTCATAAATGACAACCTATCGTGGGAAGTTGGTCGGTCCTGAGCACTTGAGATACTATCTACAGTAGTATAAATTCTTGAAGTGTGATCATCTATGCCTATGCACTAATTCAAATTTGGGTGTGTTTACATCAACGTGTATCATTTGGGTGCACATCAATCAATTTGTGATTGTGCTATTGAATTTAATTAAAATTTTGTATTTGTGTTTTCTTATAATCAGTTGAGTAGACTTGGGTTGTTACAGGTCATAGCTAGCTATGAGTGGAGATAATATCCTAATTATAGAATCATTGCAAATTGACCCATCTAGATCATCCACCTCTTTTGTGGAATTCATCACCAATGTTTTAGATGCGGACCTGACATAGACATATTTATATAAACTTTTCTAACTTTCTAACCAGTTTTAAAATATAGTGACCATCTAATATGACCAATTAAAAAGTTATAATGATTCAAATAATAAGTCCTAGGATAATGGTTTAGTAGAATCACAACTTGTAGTTGTAAAATGACAACTTCAATAGGAGTTTGAAGCCCTCAAGAAGGATGTCGCAAAAGGAGGCCAATTATGACAAGTAGAACAATTTCTCTTAGCAAAAAAATAGCTAAAATATCTCTTGGATCAACTTTCCCATGGTTAAAATTAGTTTAGATAATAATTTAATCAAGAAAAAGAGCTGAAATAGCAAGTGGAATAGATGCAAGTTGTCCAACAGGAAAAGGACCAAGAATTAAATAGGCTCTAGAAAGAGATTAAAGAACTGGATAAAGGAATAGAGATGGAACTAATGAGCATATTAAATTTGACCAGGTGAAGTCCCTATGGGACAACATCATAATAGAGGTTTCAAATGCTAAGAGGTACTTTAAATCCATGACTAATCTCAAAGCCATCCTTGACCAAATTATGAAGACCATTTAGAAAAATTAGGATGATTTGGTTGAAAAGTAAGGTACTAGGAGATGTTAAAATAGTTGGAAATAATGTTAGCATATTAGGCACACCAACCAAAGGCGGACCACAAAGGAATTGTTAGAAGGCTTAAAAGGATTCTAGATACTCAAAGGGGCCTCAAATCTTACAAGGACACCATGGAAACACTAGTAACCCTAGTCCAATAAATGGTAGTAGAGATACATGGTTTGATAAATTTTGGATACTCCTAGATGATGTTGTTGTGCAAGTACTATTTGATAAGATGTAAGCTAAGGTAAAATTTATGACAAAAAAAATAAAAAAGTTGAAGGTGTTACTAATTTGGTTAAAGAAACTCATGGAAAATAAGAAGGGTTATCTAAAGACCTATATGAGGATCTAGAAGGAGATATAGAGAACCTAATAAATCATAAGTTTCCTAAAGATGAGTAATAGTAGAAGTTACTAATGTTATTGCCATAAGATAATTGAGGAGAACCAACATTTTGTAATTTTGTGATGGCAGAATCCCAATTGTATAGACTCTACACCCAAGCATAATGCCAAAAATTAGGAACTCTAACCAATTTAACTCAGTGTTCCATGAATCCATTAGATATGTAGTAACTTAATTATGACCTTGGGGTCATCAACATATTGAAAACTTGCAAAACCAAAAAAATTATTCAGTTTGGAGCCTCTCAAGAACTAGTTGTACATAATTAGGTATTGAGGAGTGATTGGCTCAATAAGGTTGAAGCATTCACCAATGAAGGTGCAACTAGCTTAATAAAAATGTAGTTATTAACAAGAAAGAAGTGATTCACCCCACTCCAAAAGGGAATCACTCATAAAGAAAAATAGGTAAAATTTGAGCAGATCCCAAGGAAGATCTTTGGAAAGCAATATTTGGCATGTAGTGGCACTACTAACCACTTGAAAGGATTCTAATAAAATAAAGAGGTTATTTAGAGGCATGTTACATTTGGAGGTGCATCATTTTGCAAAAAATACCCATAAATATTTAATTTTATTGGAAGTAAAAATTCCTTTAGGGCTGAATTATTTCTATAGATTGGATCCATGGGATCCATTTTAAACATCTTTAAGCATTGAATAAATTAGAGACATGCTTTATAAAACCCACATTGTAATTGATCATTTTGAATTAACAGGATAAGTCTACAAGAATTTTTGCTTTCCATCAATGACATTGCCCTCCTAGATTATGGAATGTATAATAATTGTGGCACTACCCTTTTGTCCTCTTATCATTCCTTGTTATTTCTAGTTCACACAATTAATCATTATTTGATTGTCTCATATGTTGATTGATGATACACTCTCTTTGCTATGATTATAGTCGTATTTTACATTCAATCTCTCAACCTTAAACTTTCAAATTTTACTTTTATACATTTATGTATTTTAATTTCAGCATTTAATTTTCATATTTAGTTAAGATTAGATTTACCGAGGATAGTAGGAATTTGGCCTAAATAAAGAGGTAAAAAGGGGAGCACTTCCCTTTCTTCAAATTTGTTGAAATGTAATTGCAAGTGCATAAGAAGTTAGACTTTTTTGCATTCATTTTTTAATTATTAAATATGTATCTGAAGGAAAAATGGAATCTTATATTTAAACAAGTACTTAAAATTTAAAATCACATAAAAAAATTAGAAATCCTTTATTTTCCCTAGATCTATGTTTACTTTCATTCTATATAAATATTTATTAATGTGTGGTTTCCCAAAATATAGACTCATAATAATTTATCAAACATTTTATACTCCTTGAATTGAAAATGAACAATAACAAAAATATTGACAAGAATATTATGTATATTATATCTTTCCCTAGATCTATCTGTGTAGAAGAGATATTCATAAAATATTTTATCAAAAAACTCATGTTATATAGAATTATTCATGAATCACAACAATATACCCTAATAAAATTTTTAAAAAAGAACAACCTCTACTATAACACACACATGCATACCTATTTTGTTCTCCATTTAAAATAACAAAGGAATTAGTATTATAAAATTGGATAAAACTATGTCAAAATACCATTTTTTACCTGATACCCACATGATATTGAGCTTGTTGGGCCTACTTCCTTGGGTATTTGCCATAATAAGTCCTTATTTGGTCTCATTCATACTCCTCGTACTTAGTATGATAGAATTTCATTATATTTTCCTCAATGTTGTTTTTTGACGACATGAAATAGAGCATATAAATCAAGCACCAAGATTGAATATTTTTGGTAATTAGTTGTATGTTGATGAACTTGTCATCATTTAAAGATCAACATTCTTGATCTAGGAGATGAATTCATTACTTCATGACACTTTTTAAGATGATAAATTTGGATTTGCTTCAATATTCCTTAGATATCCAAATCAATTATTTATCTTATGAGATCACTATCTCACATCCCAAATATGACTTAGATATTCTACAATGAATTTGAATGGATGATTTAATCCCACATAGACCCCATTTGATTTTGTCTTGAAGATTCAAGTAGATTGTACCACTCCTTTAGTGGATTCCACCTTATGTTGATCATTTTTTTTGGGATTTGATAACCTTATGGTGTCATTTATATGATTGTCAAAGAATATTGGAGTGGGAGAGTATCCCTTATGGGGGATGTCTAATAAGGGTCTCTCTACATCCATCATTCATATTAAAGGTATTTTTTGAACTATGTGGTGTTAATATTTGCTTGAGGCCATGACCAACCTTGCATTGTATTCATTTTGTGTATTACCCTCAGTTCCAATCTACACCTAATACAAGTGTTTTTTGTAAAAATTTAATAATAAACCTTATGGTAAGTCTTTTAACCTTAAACTAAAGTCACACATAATTCAAGTATATACACCCCTTGAGTCTAATATTTTTTATTAGTTAGAGATTATTATTCTTTTGTTACTGTGATTATTTGGTGTATAAGGGCACCTTTCTTTTGAAATGTGTTGATTAAGCTTCACTTGAGGCCATGATCAATTTTTTTGTTTTATTGTAAGTCTAGGCCCTTTGGACCCTTGTTAGCCTTGAAAATGGTATTTTTGTAATATTTTATTACTTTAAATCTAAAGGTCAATTACATAACATTGACCTAAAGGCAACTTTAATTTGGGTAGAAATGCCTCATCTTACCAACATTTTATTATCAGTTACACCGTAATCTATTTTGGCTATTATAATATTACTTTTGTGTCCATGGAAACCCCCATATATCTCATGCATTACTTTGTGTATATTTACTTTTCAACAATATTGGGTAATGTGTTGATTTCATCTATTTTTAGAAACTAAAGTCAAATCCAACATGGTATCATAATGGGTGTGAATCATCTTTACTTGATTTCTAGTTGCTGAAAAATCAACTACTACAAAGCCTACCAAGGGCAATAGCATTTGGAGCATCTAGAAAAAAAAATTATAAGCTAACGATAAAATTGGAAAAATATTTTTTGATAAAACCTTGGTGGACTTGAATCATGAGTATCTCAATGGACTTAGTAGATTTGTTTCAAGAGAAATATTTATTGATAGGCTCTTTTATTCCTCTCATTAGCACACAATATTATTTATATTTTTATTCCTAAATAGATGGATTCCCTAATTTTAGGATTGAGGCTTTTGAAAATCTTGTCTTCTATGGAATTTTCCAAAAAAAAAAAACCATTTTCTTTTCTCTTTAGTTTTTTATGTCCAATAGCAACATAGGTGAGAGGACAGACTACTTGGCTACCATAAAAAAAGTAAAGAAAAGGTTGATTTTTTTTAGAAATATCCTTGGTGCCAGAGAAGTAAGGGGTAGTATTTCATGCACAGAAAAGACCTTTTAACCACTTAACAAAGTTGCTAAAATGGTTTGCCAAATTTTTTTTACATAGGAGTGAGAGGATTTCCTCTTTGGGTCAGTTTGATAAAAAGGTTATATAGTAAAAACTAAGATAGGCATGAACACATTTTTAGCATTTTTGTATTCTTTACACAATTTTGATGGGTGTCTTAGTTCAACACTTTGTCTCATTTTGCCTTTAGATACCTCATTTTTGCATTTGAAAAAGTTACATATTCCCTCCAATATTTCAAATTTTAAATTTTCAAAAAAGGAATATTCCTTGGCATGAAAAGCATAAAATTAAAGCATGCGCATAAATCTCATGGTGAGGCATGCTTACATCATGAACATAGTGTGAAAGGAGGGCATTGGATTTGGTTTGTTTGTTATGTATGTTGCTACCCTTTGTTATCCCAAGGAGTGCCTTGGTGCTAACGACTAGCCAAGCCCATTTTAGGGCAATGGATGATAGAGGTAAAGGGTTTAAACATATTTTCCACTCCCTTTTGATTAGATTATATGATTTCAGCATGACCTATGGTGATGATATGGTTGATGATGTGGTAAATATTGATGGCATGGCACCTAATGATGTCACATATTTTATGCTTGCCTATGCTGGCATGACACCAAATGATATGTCACTTTTTATAACTTATATGGAATTCTATATAGATGATATGGTGTTTGGTATGGTAGGTGACATGGTAGCTAACATGAAATGGTGATAATGTGGTTCATACAAGTAATTTATAAAATTGACATGGTAGTCTATATAATTGATGTGGGAGGTGATGTGACAGATGACATGATAGTTCCTACAATGATCAATATGTCAACGACCAATGTGGTAGATAGATTAACACTTGGTAGGTATAAATATAGTTATGTTCAATCACATTGCACCAATTCATGTAATCTAGTCACATAATTAATAGCAAAATTGACAAAGAATTAATTTTAGTGACTCATAACATGACTAGTGGTCTAGCATGGTTTGTATATTGTAGAGAAAACCAATGCATGACAAGTGGCACAATTTGATTTTCTTATACTCTTCTTGGTGGTCTACATAGTTAGTGCACAATTGGTAGTCCCTTGATCATGGCAAGTGTCATTACTACATTCGTCAGTATGTTTTTCAATCAACATACCATTGGTGCTCCCTCATCCATTCACACAACAATAGGTGGTGGAATCCCTATTCATTGTAGGTTTTTTTTTTTATTTAAATGTTTTGTAAGTATTCTATTTGATTTTTGGATCAAACTTCTAGCGGCCATAATGTTTGCATACATAGGCATTTTGAGCCCATTGTTTTTCATAATCATATGGATTTTTGAGATCTCTAAATTAGTAGTGTTGTTTCTACCCATAATTGCATGTAGGATTTTATAATTTGGTAGGATAGTTATGGATTAGCATGTGCCCTTGTTGAGTGGTCCAAATTATGTTGCCTAGAAGTTAATACTGAAGATTTTGATTTGGAATGAGGGGTTACTCAAATATGTGAATGATAAACCTCATGCTATAATAATAAATAAAGGAAGAAACTCAATAGGGATAAGAAGTATGAGGCTATTGGTGTGATAGCTCTTAATGTTGACAAGATCCATGACTCATGTTAGCAGCACTCTAGACCCCAAGGAATTGCTTTGTAATTTTCAAGAATTATGTGGTTGCATGGATTCTTCACAAAGCAGTAGAGTAAAAACTAAGCTTACTACTTTGACTATGGACTTTTGAGAGTATTGATGAGTGCATTAGTCAATTTAAGAAATTACAAGATTTTATAAAAACTACTAGAGGAATTTAAAAGATAACAGGGAAGCCTAGGAGGCTATGGACAAGGAGAAGAATATTGAATTGCTCAATATTGTTTCAACAATGTTTCAAATATATATGATATAGCTATAGTTTTTTTTTATATGATTTGTGTTTACTTTATTGATTCTCCTACACCACCAATTGATGAGGTATTCAAGTATTTTCTTCGTCATCAAGCTAGAAGATAGAGGTATAAGAGTAGTTCTTTCATCAATCACATCCATCCAAAATAAGTGGTTGTCAAAAATCAAAATTATAAGAAGCCAAAGTAGAACAAAAATAATTCCAAGAAGCCCATCAAAAATCCACCATGTGAATTTTACAAGAAGGAAATACAAAAAGTAGGATTTTGTTGGATTCACATCAAGAAGCTTGAGTAAGTAGAAAAAAATGGGGGTGTTAATACAACTCTCTTCTATGCAAAGGGTGAGGATAGTTTTGTTGGAGAAAACTCACAAGCATATGTATTTATTCATTAAACATATTGCACATCCACTTCTTATTCATGGATTGCAAATTTAGGGGCAATAATACAAATGAAAATGCATAAACATCTCCTATAGGTTATAAAAAAACGTATTTAGGGGGGTATTTTTTCATTGGACACAACTCTTTTTTATAGGAATTAGGATGCAAAGAGGTTACTATTGGATCTTCTTTTTATGAAGCACTCATATTCCTAGTGTTGGCCTAATCTATTTTTTATTTATTGCATTACTCATACAAATAAAAAGGTAATTTTTTGTCTGATCATTGGGTAATTAAAAATATAGACAATAGATATAAGATGCTTATGGTTATTGTGATGAGTTTGACCAAATGTATAAGTTAGGAGAAATTCCAAATTCTTCAATATCTTCCTCTTGAAAGAAATAATTTTTGGTTATGGTGGCTCATGCAAATGATGAGGGTCAATAATGGCATCATAGACTTAGGCATATTAATTATGGATCCTTGAGATACATGAGTCATCGTTAGATGGCTAGTATACTTCCTCATATTTTTTCTCCAAGTGGTGTGTGCGAGGGATGTATACATGAGAAGAATTATAGGGAGTCCTTTCCAAAAGGGACAGTGAGACTTGTTACTTAGCCCTTGGATATCAAACATAATGAGATATGTGGACCTATGGGAAACCCTCTATTTTTGTAAAGAGTTATTTTTATTGATGATTTCTCTAGATATGTGTGGTTGTATACTAATTGCACCAAGGAAGAGGTATTTGAGAGACTCAACACATTCAATGATCTTCTAGAAAATCAACTAGACAAGAATCGCAAGTTCTCAAGTTAGATAGGGGAGGTGAATGCATGAGCAATGTCTTTCATGATTTTTTGACTTGTGATGGGATAACATATCAAAGGATTGTTCACTATACCCTAGAGAATAATGAAGTGACTAAGTGGAAGAATAGGGTAATTATGGAGATGGCATGTTGTATGATCCATGCCAAGGGAATGGAGCACAATATTTGGGGTGAGGATGTCACTTGTGCAACATACATCATAAACAGGGTTCCCACTAGATTTGTTTAGGGTATGACACTTCTTGAGAGGTTTATAGGAACTAAGTTTAGTGTACCTCAATTATTAATCCTTGGGTCTTAAACATGGGCTTACATACCTAATGATATTCAAAAACATATGGCACCAAAGAGTTACATATACATCTTTATGGAATATTTAATTACCTCCAAGGCATATTGTCTCTATAATCCTTAGAGGCTTGAGATTCTTATTCATAGAATGTTATTTTTTAATGAGGTTATTCCAAGGGATCCTTCCAATCTACCATCTAAGATTTTGATGAAATATCATCCTATTTATTCAACTAATTTTATAGATTATTATAGTATTTATTCCTATTAAATCACCTTATCCATCTTCTAATGGAGGTCTTGTACCTATATATTTAACACCCTCAAGGGGATCACCACCTATAATACCTTTAGTTTTGAATTTAGGGCATGTTGAACTTTACACATCTGTTTTGGGTGCTTTAGTTTTGCATTATGAGGGGAGCGGTCATTTTTATTTTATTTTGATGTTACTTTGCTAGAGTGCACCTAGTTCTTCTTCAGTTTTCCCAACACCCAAGTGGATTTAGATACTTATATAGAATGCTCGACCTACTCTATATCTAGAGCAACATTGAAAGACTCCTTTATAATTTCTCTTAAAGGTTAATCATTTTGGATACCCTCTTACATATTGGGAAGATGTTAGGCTTGCAAAGTATGAGTCTTTGACGAAGAATAGGACATGGGAGCTTATTTATCTTCTAGAAGGGAAGAATGTTATTTGATAAAAATGGTTCTGTAGGACTAAGTACACTTTGGATAGCCAAGTGGAAAAGAACAACACACACCTTATTGCTAAGGGATTCTCTCAGTAGGAGGTAGTTGACTATTCAAAGAGATTTATCTTAGTTTCTAGGATATATTTTGTTAGAATTATTCTCTCTATAACAAACCCATTTGGTTGGTAGGTACCTAAGATGGATGTGAAGAGTGTCTTCCTATATGATATATATGCAACAACCATCTAGTTTTGATCTTGATCATCCTACTAGGCCCTCGTATGGACTTTAGCACTAACCCTACACTTGGTATGAGAAGATCCACTATTTCTTCCTCAATTGTGGATTCCAACAAATGTAAGACTAAACATGATATTTACAAAAAATGTTATGATGTGGAGATCTTGGTGATTGTTATCTATGTTGGTGATCTTATTGTAGAGGGGGAAAACTGCCCTACCGCGTACAATTCCCAAACAAAAGGTTGGATCCGCAAGGAGGGAACCTTTTGTGGGGTGAACCATGGGGGTATGTTGTACTCTACACTCGGTGCTAGGGGGAAGGGTTCACCAGGAATGGTTTAAGGACTCGCTCCAAGTCCTCAAGATATTCAATTTCAAGACAAACACCTAAGTTTGGCCTTTCTAGATCTAAGCTAGAAAAGATAAAGGACAATGCAAAAAATAGAATACGATAATTGAAAATAGAATGCAAGCATACAAGAGCTAGCCTAAAATGATTCTTTATTTTGAATGCTCACTAACCTAGGGTTTAATTTCAGAAAACCTTTAAAGCAAAGATATACAAAATAAATGCACAAAAATTATCCCTAGATGCAAACTAAATGCCTTTCACTTTCAGATGCCTAAGAATCAATAATTAGATCAGATCTTCAACCAATAAAATGATTAGAGCACTTATCTAGACCGATGGTTGATTTAGCTTTTTCTACCTCTTGTCCAATGATATCAAGAATACCTATTTCTACAAGATCACTCATGAAACACTGAAAAATAGAATTAGCATTAGGGGGCCTACTTAGGCCATTGTGTAATAGATCTTGGAGGCGCAACATTCAAGCCCCCTAGGTCCTTTTAGATGACCTTTTAATACAAAATCAAAAATTGACCTTTGGAGAATTAATCATAAAATAAAAATACAATAATAGAGAATAGAAAACAAAATACAATAATATGATCTAGAAGCAGAATGGAATGCAATAGTGAAAATAGAATCTTGAAATTACCCCTGGTGTGCTCTAGGGAAAATCATGCCTCACCTAGAGCGGGCATGATAATGCAACAGCAAAGTCATGCCCTACCTAGATGGGGCATGATTTCACTTCTGTAGATTAATTTACCCTAATTAGGGTAAGCGAAGTCATGCCTCGCTAATGTCGGGTGCGATATCACTGTAGATTAATGAAAAATAAAAAGTGAGTGCAGAAGATGAAATAAATACCAAAAATAAAGTAAGAAAACCCTAATGGATATCGTAGAAGTAGGCATAGAATATTGAAGTATCCAAGCGGGCACTCTATCTCTCCGAACTACACCACGGATCCACCAAGTCACACAACAAATCAATCCAATCCATGCAATAGAAGATCAAATCTAAAATTTACACTTCGAGGTTAGCTTGTAGTAGAGAAAACAAAGGAAGAAGAATGAACTATCATAAATATTTTGAGCTTAATCAATAATCAAAATTTTGCATTAAGATCACACATCAAAAACTTGCATATGATTAAGCAAGAACATCCTTCCTTTTATAGATAAAATTGGAGGGAAAAAGGTGGGCAAAATAAACCCAAAGCCGATGCCAAAACATGTTGGAGGGTTTAAACCTGGGTCTAAGCGGGCTCAAAAGAATAAAATAAAATTAAATTAAAAATTAGGTTAAAAATGAAGTCGTGCCCCATCCTAATGGGGCGTGATATCGCTTGCGCAAAGTCGTGCCTCGTAAATATGGGGCATGATTTTTCTAAAAGATAAAAAAATTAAAAAAGGGAGGCAAAGAGGTCTTCCCTTGCTCTTGGTAGGGGTTGAGGGCCTCTTAGGGGTACTAAGGAAGATTGCCCACTCAAAGTGGGTCAATTTTTTGTGTCTACATTTTCCCCCTCTTTGATGCATTTATGGCCTATTAAATGCATCAAAGAAAGGATGTAGGCACACACTAGGAAAAAAAAAAGTAGAAATGGGGTGGTTAGGTTAGAAGAAAGGAGTGGTGCAAAAATGGTGTCATTTAAAATTTTTATTTTACATGTAAATCGAGGCATTAGGGACATTAATGCCTCTATAGGTTGGGTGCCCCTCGAGTTTTTATGAAAAAGTGACATTTCATAAAAACTTGAAAGAACTGAATAGAAGAAAAGAGAGAGAGAAAGAGCGACAATCGAGCGAAGAAAAAGGGAGAGAGAAAAAAAAATAGGGTTAAAAGGTAAAAGGGGTAAAACCCTAATTCATTTTTACTGTAAGGAGGAGAGAAATAGAGCTTTGGGAGAAAAGGTAATGGTGCTTCTAGTTCACTGAGTGATGATTGTGAGAGGTGAGGTTAGGGCTCGAGAATGGGTAAGGATTACTTGTATCCCTCCTTTTACTTTATTTTTCTTCTCGTTTTTCATAATTTGATTAGGGTTTTAAGATTTTTTAGGGGAAATCATCGTAAAATTTGGTGAATTTTATGCCATGACCTGGGTGTGACTTTGTGGCTCGAGCATGATTTTGCCTTAGGTGAAATATGGTGAAATCATGCTTGGATAAAATAGGTGTGATTTCATGAAGTCATACCAAAAAATAGGGCGATTTCGTGAAAGTGAAGTCGCATGCCTTAAAAATGGGATGCGATTTTGTGAAAACTAAGGAAAAAGAAGAAAATAAAAGAAAAAAGATAAAAAGGAAGAAAAGAAAGAAAACAAGTAAATCCCAAAGTGTAAATTTTGAATTGTAATTTTCTTATGTTGAATTAAATTTTTAATTAATTTGACTTTATGATGGAACTGATTAAATTTTATTTTATTTTTTGAGTGCAGCTAGGTATTCTCGAGAGTCGAGAGTGGTGAGCAGGGGCTTTGGTAGAGCTAGATGCTCTAGGGCTAGTGGAGAGGGCTAGACTAGAGGTGGTTGGGCTAGACCATATGGTGAGGATGCCATAGATAGAGATGGATAGGGCTATGTTGACCGCCCTAGCAGAGAGGTGGTATCTAGAGACTTCTACGTTCTGGTTGCTGACAGGGGAGATACCATCACACTTGGAGGATGTGTGGTAGATCTTGAGGATCCCCATCAAGAGGAATAAGGTTTATAGGGCCCATGGGAAGGTAACTACTCTACAATGGTTTTCCATAGGTTTCACCCACTAGGTGTGAGAGGGCACCATAGCAGTTGATGACCTAGTCGACCACTATGGAGTGGACCCTCTGACCGTGGTACTCTCAGGGGTTGTGGCTGGTCTCTTGACCTGCCACACTAGCAGATGATACTTGCCATGGGCACTAGTAGGAGTAGTGGTAGACATGTGATATTAGGGAGTTTGATTTGCATGGGGCCCTTATGTGTTGGCCCATTTATACAGGATGTTGTACAACATCATGTATAAGTGGTATACATGACTGGTGTGTATGAATTTGCTCTAGGTGTGGTGTTGGGAGCACATCATGATGTAGATACGTTAGCACTACCAGGACCATTCCTACCTAGAGCGACATACATATATATGGTCTGAGATCCTTGGAGAGGACCACGAGGGCCTATGCAGGGAACCTACCACTAGCGAGGTGGGTGATCGATGAGTTGGGATACATAACTCATCTAGGTGACCATGGAGGCTTCACCCTGGTTGGGTAGATGATAGGACAAAGTTGGCTAGGGTGAGGAGGATCATATGGCTAAGGTCAAAGAGGGGAGAGCCGAGGTACTCAGGTTTGATCGAGTCTTATGGTAGTTTAGGATCTTACAGGGAATCTTAGACCTAGGGGACTATTGGTATCGAAGGGTGACTCGAGACCTAGAGGTTGGAGGTGAGCTAGACCTCACCAGATGGGTTAAGGAGGACATAGATGATCCTCCTTATATTGACCTAGGGGTAGGTGATGTAGGGGTGGCCATCGGGTATAGGCGATGGTATAGAGGAGTTGCACCCTAGAGGATCTCCTCACCGTACTAGTATAGAGGTGCTAGGTGATGGACCTAGGCATGCAATGGGTATTTTGAGAGGTAGCTCATAGGGCCACAGAGAGGGTACAATAGGCTCCTATTGCACCTAGATAGAGGCTGACATGGGTTCGAATTCGGGTGGTAGAGGAGACCATCCCAGGAGTAGGGACTAGAGAGGGAGGGATGAGAGATACCCCCACATAGGTAGAGGGGCCATAGGTTAGAGACCCTAGGGAGGCATCCACATCAGTAATGGTGGGAGGCTAGAGCTAGGGGATAAAGGAGTTGTGGGTATAACTAGCTTCTCTATAGATACAGATGGCCTAGTTATAGAATGAGAGGGACACTACACTGGTAGAGGTTACTCGACTGTAGGGAGAGGTGGCTCTAGATGGAGAGTGCCAGTGGGCTAGGGTTGAGGGGATGGCTATCATTGGGAGCAGCTAGGTAGGGGATACGATGTAGCTCCTTCAGGTAGAGTTATGATGTATCGATGATAGGTTGGAGATAGCCATTTAGAGGGCCATATTTTTTGAGATGGCTTACTACATAGCTGTCCCTCTAGAGTGGAGGATGGAGCCTCCTCCATCCCTTCAGTCAGTGAGTAGGTCATGATCTTGATCATGGGCATCGATGATATCTCAGTAGTTGGTGGCACAACTAAGGTTGCCTCCACCCCAGGGAGGGCCAGAGGGAGCTGGCTCTCAGAGCTAGGATAGGATAGGCTAGGGATCGGGATGATGCACCAATTTTTTATTGTGGTGTGCATCCCTAGGTTGAGTGTACCAAGTCTAGATTATGGTACACCAACCTCACATGATGTACTCTTTTTCCTATGAGTAATACATAGCTATGGATTTATTGTGATTTTATGTGTTCTATGTAATGTTTTAATGCATGTTTTTATATGTTTTTCTTGTTTATTTTAAGTGTTTTTATGTATGTAAACTATCCTAATGCACACTACATGAAGGTGAATGAATGCAAAAGAAAGAACAAGGAGAAGAAAGAAGGAGAAATGAGATCAAGCAAGAGAAAAAAGAGAAAGAAAGAAGAAAATGAGATAAGGAAGAAGAAGAAAAGAAAGAGAAAAGAGAGAGAAGAAAGAAGAAGAGAAGGAAGAGAAGAAGAAAAAAGAGAAGAAGAAGAGAAAATAGGGAGGTCCAAAGGTCAACCATCAAAAAAGGAGAAGAATGAATGATCCATAGTATAAGGCTAGCATAGGTTATAGTGAACTAGTGTAGCTAGACACTATGGATCGTATAAATGAGGTAGCTAGACCCACTATGGGTGTAGTACTTGCATCAATGTGAAAAAGTGTGTGGAGGTTTGACCCACTATGGGTGGTTGCTCCCTTATTGACTATTGTGAGGTGATTACCCACTAGGATGTATGTCGAGGTCTACTAAAAATGACCAAGGAGCTTATCCTGTAATGGGGTGTTGAGCCTGCTGAGTCAAAAGAGAGTATGACTTGATAGAAGATCATGAATAGTGCAATACCCACTAGGATGTATAAGTATCCCATATGGGGTGTAATATGTGTAAAAATAGTATGCAAGTGCTATCCCAGATTGGGACTTTGAGAAAGATTTTGTACAACATCATGAAGAAATCAAGAAAAGGAGAAGAAGCGATCATAAGAATAAAAGAAGGAAGGAAAGAATCCCTAGGGGGATCTTGCTAGGCATCAGAGTCCTAGTGAAAAGTGCAATGCATGTGAGCTATGACCTAACTAGGTATCATCACATGCCATTGTCGCAAGATCCCCAAAATCTATATGAGCAAGCAGTCATGAACAATCAATCATGCATTTATGATAGGCAAACATGCAAGGTGTTAATTTAGATGTCAAGCAATCATGCAAGGATGACAAGCAAATAATGCAATATGAGCAAGCAGGTGAATGCAATGGAAAATGAAGATGCAACTATATGAAAGTTTTTTGTTGTTTTTTATTTATGGAGAGTTAAAATCAATGCAAAGCCTAAATGCACCATACATCTTATCAAAATAAATGGGTGTGCCATGAGGTGTTGGATCGAAGACATCCTCAAAATCATGGAGAAGCTCTTTTAAGGCTCTTCGTTCAACATCCATGGCACGATAATCACAACATTTTCTAATAGCACCATTCCTTTTAACATAAAAGACATCATACAAAGATTCCTCATTCTCTAGCATAGAAGCAAAGTTATCTTTAGAACAGATAGAACCAACCATATTACAAGATATTATCTTTGAAGGAAAAGAAAAATTAACACTTTTATTATCATCTATTGACAACTTTTGATATTCCATGTATTCTGCATAAGTCATAAGATGGTCATCATCCTCAAAAGGTAGAGGTTGATTCTTATTAGGTATAAAACCTATACCACATCTCCCAGGCCAAATATCAACATCCAAGGGTTCTTGAATACCCTTCTGTTGTGGTCCCAATCCTTTACCTGCATATCCCATATTGGACAGGATCTTCTTAGGAAGGGGATAATCATTAGTGAGATAGCATTGAGCAAAAGAGTGCTCATTGAGAGATGGGTTGCTACCATGGAGCTTTTCTTCGGAAGCCATACCTCCGAAGATAAAAGCACACGTGCCAATGTGTACAACATCACCCTTCTTATGAGGTAAGCCCATAGTTCGGGGTGAAGGTGGTAGCTTGGCTAGATCTAGAAGAGGCTCTTGAAGAAACTGATTATCATGATCCAAGGAGAAAGAATGGGTCTTATGTTCCTCACTCACTTTTAAACTTTGAAAATGCTCAAAAATTTGAGATGAGGAACATGGAGAAATTGTTGAAGAAATAGAAGGACAAGAATAAGAATCTATTTGAGCTAACTCTATATTTGAACAGAATTCAAATGGTCGAGGGTCACCCGGAATGGTGATAACTTGATTCTTGAATTCAAACTTGAGACATTGATGAAAAGTAGAAGGGACAACCTTCATAGCATGGATCCAAGGTCACCCAAGAAGAAGATTAAAAGATGCAGGACAATGTACCACATAAAACAAAGTATCCAATATTCTCGGCCCTACTTTTAAGGGGAGAGATATGACACCACAGGCCTCTTGGGACTCATTGTTGAAAGCTTTAATGATGATATCAGTTTTTGTTAAATCTTCCTCTTTTAATCCAAATTTTTGAAAGAATTGATATGTACACAAATTGAGGGATGAACCATTATCAATCAAAACTCGCTTGATAAGGGTATCCCCAATAAGTGTGGTGATGTAAAGTGATGAATCTCCATGTAATTTTGAGGAAGGTTTATCATCATCTGAGAATGAGACATGATGTATCCCAAAAGAACCTATGGTGTCAACTATGGCATCAGGAGGGATATCTAGGGAAATAGATTGTTGTAAAAATTTCATTAAAGCATTTCTATGATCGGGAGAAGTCTACAAAAGTTCTAACACTGATATCTTTGTTGGCGTACTAGCTAACTACTTCTGAAGATCAAATGAAACTTGTGATTATGGTCTCAACACTATAGGTGGAATCCTTGTAGCTGAATCTCTTCTCTGATTCTCCTTTAAAACTGAATTGGGTTGAGATACTAAACTCTATCCTTGTTGATGTTGTTGATTCTGAGCCTGTTTCCTTGTAGTTACCCCAACCATACCAACCACATTGCTATGGCGTAGGGAATCATCTTGATGAGCCACTTGATTGGTTGCTTGTTGCTCATGCTTAGGTAGAGGATCCTTAAATATCCCCATATCTTGATTTGTTGTTGGAACTTGTTGAGTAGGAGTTTGATTACTTGTTGATTGGAGATTTCCTAAATCAATGCATCCTACATCAATCAAATCTTGAACCACATGCTTCAATTTCTTACAAGTGTTCATCCAATGTCCTTCTACTCTATGATAAGTGCAATATTGACCTACCTTATACCAATGAGTTGTAGTATCTGGTTGTCTTACTAGAGGTAATTCTATTGCTTTAGCATCCAATAGTTGTTTTAAAACTGCTTCCATAGGGATATTAAGTCTTGTGAAGTTCCTTTGAGGAGGTTTCTGAAGTACAATATTTTGTAGGTTGTTATTGACATTGTTAATAGGCCTACTATCACTATTACCTCCTATATGCTTATTCTTAGGTTGAGACTTAATTGGCTTATCTTATTTAATCTTGAGTTGACCTCTTCTAATGAGAGCTTGTTCCACTTTTCTTGCTAACTCAATTGCTTGATCTAAAGATGTGATAGTAGTAGTTTCTAGAGCATAAGATAATTGTTCTTGTAAATTACCAATGAATATATCAAGCATATATTTTTGAGACATAGGTTGTCTTAATCGACCAACTAAACTTCTCCAATGAGCTAAGAATTTTGAAAAATTTCTTCTTTACTTTGCTTTAAATCATATAAATCTCTCATAGTTACTTCCTTTTCAATATAAGCACTAAACTGATGAACAAACATCTCTGTAGTCTTCTCAAAACTCTTCAAAGAATAGTTGGGCAATCGATAATACCACTCTAATGCCATTCCAACAAGACTCTTTGGAAATGTTTTCAATAAGAGCATATCATCATAAATAATATCATGACAAGCTATCCTGAATCCTCTTAAATGCTCTATTGGATCTTCAGTCCCTTTATAGATTGGTAATACTGGCATAGGAAAATGCTTAGGATAAGGTCTAGCAACAACAATAGGATCCAATGGCTGACTACACATTTCTTTATAGTTGTATGTAAACCCTGAAGGTTGAATCATATCCATCCTTGAAACCAATTGATTCACAACACTTGTCAAATTCTGCATTTTTGAATTACTATGTATGTTTCCCAGACTTCCCAAAGGAGGAATGTATGTATGTTGAAACCTTGATGTTGGATTCAAATTTTGGATACTTTGGTTGTATGTGGCACTTTGTGGATAACTAAAATTTGGTGGAATAGAAGCAATAGTGTTGATATTAGAGGATGAAGGAGGAAATTGAGAATAATTTTTTGGGCCACTACTAGTTAGAGGGACTTGCAGATTCCCTCCAATATTGGTGGTATTAGTAATGGCACAAGTCACTTGGTTCTTAAAATTGTTTTGATGCAAGGATTGAGATGTAGGAATACCATGATGAAGCAAAGGAGACCTATTGGGAGGGGAAGGAGTAGCATCCTCTTTTTCAATATGAGCTTCTCATTCCACATATTCCAATAGTTTTTCCTTATGAGCTTTCATGAATTCCCAAATGTGATCAAATGATGAAAAGACATAACTCCCATTAGGTCCAACAAAAGGATCAGGATTAGTTTCAGTTTCCATGTCTACCTCTTCTTGCTCTTCTGGATCTACATTAGGGTCTTCCCTATCAATCTGATCATCTTCCAAAGGAACATAATCAGACTCTAATTGTTTCCTCTGACTTCTAAGGAAAGGAGCCATTAGAAGTAGTGAAAAACAAATAGGGGAAAACACTAACAAGAAAATTTTAATTACTTAAATATTTTTCCAAATAGAATTAATGATCTTGCTTAGTGTTTAAAATAAAAGGAGGTGTTCACGTCGGGTTCACCAAATATGTAGAGGGGAAAACTGCCCTACCATGTACAATTCCCAAACAAAAGGTTGGATCCACAAGGAGGGAACCTTTTGTGGGGTGAACCATGAGGGCTATGTTGTACTCTACACTCGGTGCTAGGGGGAAGGGTTCACCAAGAATGGTTTAAGGACTCGCTCCAAGTCCTCAAGATATTCAAGAATGTTTGATGTATTCAGTTTTAAGAAAACACCTAAGTTTGGCCTTTCTAGATCTAAGCTAGAAAAGATAAAGGACAATGCATAAAATAGAATATAATGAAAATAGAATGCAAGCATACAAGAGCTATCCTAAAATGATTCTTTATTTTGAATGCTCACTAACCTAGGGTTTATTTCAGAAAACCTTTAAAGCAGAGATATACAAAATAAGTGCACAAAAATTATCCCTAGATGCAAACTAAATGCCTTTCACTTTCATATGCCTAA
Organism: Wollemia nobilis; assembly: GCA_028583015.1. Taxonomy (NCBI): domain Eukaryota; kingdom Viridiplantae; phylum Streptophyta; class Pinopsida; order Araucariales; family Araucariaceae; genus Wollemia; species Wollemia nobilis. The sequence continues at coordinate 35,275,748 of JAQPPZ010015824.1, read as the reverse complement.
GAATCAATAATTAAATCAGATCTTCAACCAATAGAATGATTAGAGCACTTATCTAGACCGGTGGTTGATTTAGCTTTTTCTACCTCTTGTCCAATGATATCAAGAATACCTATTTCTACAAGATCACTCATGAAACACTAAAAAATAGAATTAGCATTAGGGGGCCTGCTTAGGCCGTTGTGTAACAGATCTTGGAGGTGCAATAGTCAAGCCCCCTAGGTCCTTTTAGATGACATTTTAATACAAAATTGAAAATTGACCTTTGGATAATTAATCATAAAATAGAAATATAGTAATAGAGAATAGAAAATAGAATGCAATAGTATGATCTAGAAGCAAAATGGAATGTAATAGTGAAAATAGAATCTTGAAATTGCCCCCGGTGTGCCCTAGGGAAAAATCATGCCTCACTTGGAGTGGGCATGATAATGCAGTAGCAAAGTTGTGCCCTACCTGGATGGGGCGCGATTTCACTTCTACAGATTAATTTACCCTAATTAGGGCAAGCGAAGTCATGCCTCGCTAATGTCAGGCGCGATATCACTGCAGATTAATGAAAAATAAAAAGCGAGTGCAGAAGATAAAATAAATGCCAAAAATAAAGTAAGCAAACCCTAATGGACATCACAGAAGTAGGTAGAGAAGATTGAAGTATCCAAGCGGGCACTCTATCTCTCCGAACTACACCATGGATCCACCAAGTCACACAACAAATCAATCCAATCCATGCAATAGAAGATCAAATCTAAAATTCGCACTTCGGGGTTAGCTTGCAGTAGAGAAAACAAAGGAAGAAGAACGAACTATCATAAATATTTTGAGCTTAATCAATAATCAAAATTTTGCATTAAGATCACACATCAAAAACTTGCATTTATTAAGCAAGAACATCCTTCCTTTTATAGATGAAATTGGAGGGAAAAATGTGGGCAAAATAAACCCAAAGCCGATGCCAAAACACGTTGGAGGGTTTAAACCTGGGTCTAAGCGGGCTCAAAAGAATAAAATAAAATTAAATTAAAAAATAGGTTAAAACAACGAAGTCGTGCCCCATCCTGACGGGGCACGATTTCGCTAAAAGACAAACAAATTAAAAAAAGGAGGCAAAGAGGTCTTCCCTTGCTCTTGGCAGGGGTTGAGGGCCTCTTAGGGGCACTAAGGAAGATTTCCCACTCAAAGTGGGTCAATTTTCCGTGTCTACACTTATCATTATGGATAGATCCAATGCCTTGATTTAGGACAAGAATTCATGACTGTGTTTCCTTTGAGATAATAAATTTAGGGCTTCTACACTATTTTTGGAGATTTAGATTGATCATGAATATTCTAGAATCACTAATAGAACCCAAGTATGCATTGGATCTTCTTCAGTGCTTTAGGATGGAGGATTGAAGTCTTATTGGTATCCTTTTGCTTTAGGACTAAAGCTTTAGGATTATTTATGACTCCTTTGGAGGTTTCCACTTTATATCGATCTTTTATGGGAGTACCTAACTCTCATATGACCCGATATAGCCTTTACTATTAGATATTACTCCGAGTACATGGAGGCCCCTTGTGAGTCATTGGACCATGATCAAGTGAATTCTTAGATATATTAGAGGTATTTATTAAATGCGTATTCATTATTCAGTTTGCTCACATTTGATTCTAACAAGATTTGTAGATGTTGATTGGGCCAGTAATTTGGGTGAGCAATGCTCTACCATAGGCTTCATGATCCATTTGGATTTCCACCTTGTTTCATGGTTCTCTAAACATTAGTCTACTATATCTCAATATTCTATAGAAGCTTAATATTATGTTGTCAATGAGATAACTTTGATGCTCATGATTCTAAAGTAGATGGAAATTCCTCAAACATATCCAACCACTCTTTGATGTGACAATATGAGCACCATCCAACTTGTTCTTAATCCAATGTTTCATCAATAAACCAAGCAAATTAATATTTGTATTCATTATGTGATATGGATTTATGTTCATGAAATGATTGATTTTGAAACACAAACCAAGGTTATGCTCGAATTTCCTTTTGTGTGGATGCAAGAGCTACTTGGTGCAGAAGAGTGTCCCTTAATAGGGGATCTCTCTCCATGTCCACCATTCAGCCTAAGGGGAGATTTTGAAATATATGGTGATTAAACTTCATTTGATGCCACAACCTACTTTTATATTGTACTATATGTGTAAGCCCTTTGGACCCTTATTAAACTTGAAAAAGTATTTTTATAATATTTTATTATTTTAAACCTAAAGGTCAATTACTTAACCTTGACCTAAAGGTAACTTGTATTTGGATATAAATACCCAATCATACTAACCATTTCATTATTGGTTGGAGTGTAATTTATTTTGGCTATAATGAGATTATTTGGTATCCACAAAAACCCTAATATATTGTTTTGCTTTGTGTGTATTTATTTTTCACCAATAGTAGGTAATGTGGTGATTCCATTTGTTTATGGATACTATTGTGAAATTGAACACTTCCTACATTATGTTGTGCCTATATGAGATTTATCTTTTATCTGATGGGGAATATGTTGATTTTCGCATTCATGAATATATTGATAAATCTAACAAAATGAACCCCACTTGTATTATATTGTGATTGCATTATCATGGCACATCAATAAACCACATAGTAATATTACAACTGGAGATGTTTTCAACCACTTTAGGCTCATGCCATTTGGTGCATGTGTTATATTTATCTTATAAATAGTATTTTTCTTTCTCAAGACACATGGAGATCATCTGGCAATCTCTTTTTGATAGTTTAATGAATGAAAAAATAAGATTATATGGAAAATCATTTTGAAATCTTAATCTTAAAATCAACACTTTTTGTACTTCTTGATTTTTTTGGTCCATCCTCTCTATTCACGATGTTGGGATATTTTTCTATTTATAATGCCTCTCACTTTTCACTTTAATTTATTGTCTTCTCTTACCATGATTTTGGTATCTTTAACACAAATATGATGTTGCATGTTTGATAAATGCTTCACTCATATTGATTTGAAGGTTCTATTATGAGAGAATATGCACAGTATTCCTTCAATAACACTTTTATAAATAAACCTATTTAAACCCATGTAAGGCTTTTCATAAGAACAAGGGATTAGATAAATCCCTTCATAACGTTCAATAGCCACTATTTATTTTAATTTATCCTATAATTTCTTTGAAATGTTTGCTAGAGTAAATAACATATTGATTTTATTCTTATTTATAATTCAAGCTATCTTTTTTATAGCCTTATACACATGGCGATGTAATTTGAGTATATGTTCATGTTTATTTTCCCTCTTTATTTGCTAGAAATTTTAAATGCTCACAAGATTTGGCATTATGTATATTCATTATTTTTTAGTATATCCAGATTCTTTGTTGGCTAGCAATTTTAAATGCTTGTCAGATTCGATATGATGTATATCCATTATTTTTCATCAAATTTAATAGGTATGCTTTCTCTTCCCTATTGTATTCCAAATTCACTTTTCTATAGACTCTTGTTGCTAGAGTATTTATAATTGTAGTAATAGCGATGGAGGTCTATTTGCATCCATAGGTCCATGTGCATATTTTCTCTATAAAATCCATGGGCCAAAGATCCATTTTCTATCTTTCTAGTATCAAAATTTCAAGGAAAGGACAATATCTTTTTTTCTATTTTCATGATAAATTTAATATGTTCCAAAGGAATACTAATATTTTCCATAAGTTTGTCTAACTTCTCTCTTCCATTCAACCATATGGAGAGGATGTATCCACATATACTTATCCTACCAATGATTCTTAAATGGATATAGGTCCTCTTATTTCAAATCCTTCAATTAAAAATTAGCTATGATGGAGAGAACTGAAGCTATTATTACACATGCTTTCTCATACTTACCTTGTCAAAAACTAAATAAGAGATACCTATTACATAAATATATCTAGTAGTTTTAAGGTTAATCAAGTTTTTCATGATTCCAATTGATTCACTTATAGGCATTTTTTTGGGATAATACATTATAATTGACCAAAAGATATTCCTTTATAGCTTTCTTATAGTTTATCCACAAGATGTATTTAATTCTGGATAAATGCTTTTGAGATTTGGTATTTTGTATATCCATTATTTTTCATCAAATTTAATAGGCATGCTTTCTCTTTGTTGGAATATATTACATTATTTGGTACATGCTAATGTACCACCTTGGGTACATCTTTATATTAGGAGAGAGAGTCTTAGATTAGAGTGTGAGTATTTACTTTATGCAATGTAATAAATGCACAAGTACTATTAAAGTGTGCAAAGTATTTTGGTAATGTAAATGTGCATAATAGTCCATGTGCACATGAGTCCATAGAGTAGGAAGATGAAGAGTCTCTAGAAGAGTGAAGGCCAAGAGTACTCCATATGAAGAGTCACATTCCATTATATATGTGTCTATGAGTGTGTGTGTGTGTGTGTGTGTGTGTGTGATATACAATTGTAGAATGAGAGTGTGGAGAAGTATGGTGTATTTGAGATCTTTATTCAATTGAGATACAATTTTTGTGAGCATTTGTTAATGGCATTTCTATGAGTTATTTTTGAAGTTATTTATGAGTTTTATATGTTTAGTATTTTGCCATTATCATATATTTCATATTGCAAATTTATTTTAGATCTTGTGGTTATTTTATCTTAAGTATTTAGCTTCAAAATCTAACAGTGGTATCAGAGCCACAACAAGGTTTTGTCTTGCACAGGTTTTAAAGTTGCAAAGTATTTTTCACTGTGTTGAAGGAAAACCAGTGAAGGTTGAAGATTTACCTATTCCAAGAGCAAATTCAGAATAGAAGAAAATTTACAAGTCTTGAAGATAGACCTTGACATTGATGAGATTAAGAGACCCTAGAAGGAGGTCCTATTGAAAATTTTGATAGAGAGAAGAAGATTCTAGATTAATATTTGGCTAGAGTCTTTCCATAGGGTTGAAGGAAAACTTGTGAAGACTAGGACTCAACATAGATTTCTTTCCACTAGTTTTGAGAATAACTAGTGAAGTTTATTGATTTTAGAATTCTAGAAATTTGAATGTATTTGGTTACTATTGTCTAAGTTTTTGTTGCAGAAAATTAGTTCTCAAAAGTTGAGAAGCTTCCTACAATAGATAGAGAAGAATTTCACCTTTGATTGCCTAAAAGTCTATGTGCTTTCCTCGTGCAGGGATTAGTTTTGAGTTGCAGCAAAATAGTAGACATTGCAGATTAAGGAGGTCCAAAAAGAGGCCTCATTGAATATTGAAGACTACAGATTGAATTTTGAAGAGACCCAAGAAAGAGGTCACATTGAATAACTTCCAGATTTGGAAGATAGAAGATTGAAGATTGAGAAGGACTATGAAAAGGTCCTATTGAAGAGTTGAGAAGCAGCAAAATTTGGAGATCCAAGAAAGAGATCTCATTGTAGAATTTCCATAGTTGGAATATTGAAGAGACCAAGGAAATATCTCATTGAAGTTTTGAGAAAAAGAATTGAGAAGTTGTTGAATTAGAAGACCCAAGAGAAGAGATCTCAAGAGAATTTGGAGAAGAAGAAGAAGGCTAGAGAAAGCCTCATTGCAAAGTTGAAGAAGTGGCCATTGGAGGAGATTTGAATAAAATTCATGATAGAATATTGCAAGAAAGAGAAGCTCTTGAAAAGAAGAATTTGGGATAATTGTCACCATCCGACAACAAGCCCAAAAGGAAGAAGGATTTGGCAAGAAGCTTGCCAAGTTTTGAGAAGATTTTTGAAGACCTCAAGACATTCATATTCTTGAGGAAGAGGACAATGAAAGAAGCCAGATTTGAAGTTAGAATTTGACAATAATATTGAAGGAGAAAGAAGGATTGAAGAGGCCACATTTTTGAGAAGTTTGAGGATAGCCACAAATATTTTGAAGGCTGATTTGTAGAGAAGAAGATTGCTGATTTTTGCAGCAAAAGTTAAAAAGTCACAGGACAACAAATTGAAGGTGACATAGAGCTGTAATTTGGAGAATATTTGGGAATATTTTGAAGTACCCTTGGACAACCAATTGAAGGAAGGCTTGACAACAAAAGAAGGCAGAAAATTGGAAGAGTTAGAAAATATTCTTGGACATCAAAGAATCAAATTTTGTAAGCAACAATTTAAGAGATTTGAGCTACAAATTTGGGCAACATTAGAAGGAGAAAAGTGAGCTGCATTTTGAAGGAGTTTAGGGATATATTTGGAAGGTATTTGGATAGCAAGAAAGTTGATTTTTGGGCAGCAATTAGAGCTGCAAAATTGATGATTCTAGAGCAACAAAGAAAAAGGGAGTGGAGCTACAAAATTCATAAATTTGAGATAACAAATCACCAAGAAGACTAGCCACAAAGGAGGCCATAAGAGGTGTGTAATATTGGTGCTATAAAAGTGTTCTTATACAAGTATTAAAAGTAGTTATTCCAAGTTTTTGAAAGCACCATATTAGAGTTGTTAAAATTCAGCAAAAATAAGTTTGAGTTAAGTGTCTCCAAGCCAAGGAAGGAGACATCATTATCATCCTAGAATTTGCAAAACATAATAGCAAGGATTGGAGTTAAAAAGTGCTTGAAAGGGAGTGATAAGGAAAAGTAATATATGTTGTTTTTATAATCAAAATAAGTGCAGACTTGTTATAAGCTCTATTGAATAAAATAAAGGCTGAATAGTGCTCAAAGTTAAGGTAGATTTAAGGTGTCTAAAGACACCAAGAGGAGCACCAAAATTGCTAAAAATATTGGTGAAGAAAAGTCACCAAAAAGAGTGGTAGATCCACCAAGCAAACATGGAGGCAACACCATATTGAAAGAAGAGCCACCATCTTGCAAAAGAAGCCACTAAGAGCGAAGCTCAAAGCCACTGAACGTAGAGGAGCCAAGGTGATGTTGAAGCACAGGGGGTAAGCATCCAAGTAGTGCTTAGGAGAAGAGCCACTAGGTAGAAGAGAGGAGCCACCATCTATAGGAGAAGAGCCACCATGAAGAGCCACCCATAGAGCACTATTTTAGAGAGCCACCATTGAAAGGTGGAGCCACCAAGCCTAGGAGGAGGAGTAGAGAAGCACCAAAGTGGAGAAGAGCCACCATTGGAGAAGAGGAATTATTGTTTGCAAACTCTGAAATGTAAGCAATAGAAGAGTCAATATTTGGATATCAAAAAGGTATAAGGAGAAACCAAACATCTAGGTTTTTGCAACTGCCAAGAAGAGAAGCGAAGTGTTGGCATCCATAACATTCTTTGCAGAGAAGACAACATTGCATCGCTTCGTTGGTAAGGTAAAGAATATTACACAAGTAGCCAAGTGTTGGAAGAAGAAGAACACAATCAAGGAGAATAGAACGTTATCTAGAGCATGAAGTATTGAAAATATCATTTGCAAGGTTGGTTGAACGTTATAAAATTGTTCATGCCACTTGTCACGAGGAAGGAGGAGCGCCATAAGCCATTGGAGGTAGGAGAATCATTTCAAAATACGTTAGTAAGAGCAAGGAGGGATATTTGGTGCCATTTGGCATTTGGTATTCAATAAGCCAATCATTACTAAAGGAAGTTATAACGTCTAGAAGTACCCATTAATGCATGGGATAAAAATAAGCCTGCATAGCCACAATTACTACAACAAGGAGGATGTACGTTCAAATTTCAAGCACCTTGGAAAAGCTTGGAGTATAGTTGACTAGTCAAGGAGGAGAGAGAGCACCTATTTTCAAAGCAAGTTAGAATATGACAACAGAGAAGGAGCACCTCAAGTTTGGAGGTAATTCATTTCATTTGAAATTAATTATATGCACAAGATAGGAGTTATAAGGTTGGAAGAAATTATTATTGTCTAAGGTTAAGTTGAAATTATTTTATTGGAGAGATAAGACCTTGAAGTAATATTTGAAACCTTAGAAACTTGATTATTGCAATTTGAAAGTTTTATGAAGATTTGAAGATTGATTTGAAAATTGAAGTAATTATTTTGAAGTTTTGTAATTTGATTATTTGAGTTTACAAAACAATTTGAAATATTTGCAATTTGATAAGTTTGGAGAAATAAGGTATCCTACATCAAATTAGGAATACAAAACTTGCAAATATTCTTTTATAGAATTTCTAAATTTCTAAATTTGGAGTTATAAGGAATTCAACATCAACATAGATTTATGAAATTTAGAATTGGGGAATTATATTCTTGAAATTTGGGAGATAAAAGGAATTTAACATAGAACTTTTGACAAAGAAAAATTGCATTGATAATTTAGTCTCTAATTCAAAATTAAAAGAGACATAAGTTTGAAGACTTGAAATATTGAAATTGCATTCAAATTATTGATTGATAAGAGGAAAATAAAAGTAGTTATTTTGAAGAATTATATTGAAACTAGGGAGATATAAGGTTGTCAACATAAAGTTAAAATTTAAATATTGTCCTTGCTCTATCATTTGATGTTAAAATATTAATGTGTACTTTGACATGTGTCCTTGACACTTGTCATGTTATCATATAGACCTCATGCCTATATATTGTAATCATTATTGTATCAATATTATCTCATCTCTTTCATTCCTAATATTTGGTATCAGAGCAGACTTTCCCTGTCCTGTAGGTTTGAGGGAGGATTTCTCTCATGGAAATCCCCCCCTCATATTCTCCCCCCATTTTTTTTTGAATACTGAGGGAGTATGCTCTCCATCATTTTGTGGATGGATCAGAAACCAAAAGTTGAAGAAGATTAATGGCTACCAAATTTTTAAAGAGTGATTTATTGGGAGGTTCATTTTTTTGTATCTGTCTGCAAAAGTAATTTCTCCACAAAGAAATGAAAAACGGGATACTCTAGTTTTAGCCTAGAAAACCCATTTGAAGGCAGATCTAAAGACTAGGAAGCCATGTGTTAGCCCTATGTTTGTTATTTTTGGTGCACTGATTGTTCACAACAACACATTCTGGAGTACTTCAGGTGTCTTCATCAATAATACGGGATCACAGAGATTTGAGGCTGGAATCACTAAAAGGCTCACATAATACATTTCCAATAGGGACCCAAACTCAGTAACTAGAGAATCATTTCTTACCGGGCACGATCTCTAGCGCTAGAGCTTCCCTCGATCCCCACGCATGGTTTAATGTGTACTTTGACATGTTTCCTTGATACTTGTCATGTTCTCATATAGGCCTCATGCCTCTATATTGTAATCATTATTGTATCAATATTATCTCATCTCTTTAATTCCTAACATTCAAAACTAAGGAGAAATAAAGAATATAAATTTTGAAATTGCATCAAATAATTATTTGATAAACAAAACTAGGGAGTCATAAACTAGTCAACCTCAACGATTTTGAAAGATAACAAATTCTATCAAAACTATTCTCAATATTTAATACTAAGGATAAAAAAGGATGTCTACTCCAAAGAGTTCATTGAATAATGAAATTGAAAATAAAATTAGAAAAGGAAGAGTAAAAGTTAAAAATATGGAATCAAAATTTTTATTGAAAAGTCTAAAGGGAAGTTAGAGTTAGTTTTAAGTTTCATCTATAAGGAAGCATTAGCAGAAAATTTTGAAACATTAGAATACTATCTACATGCGAGAATGTTTGAAGCAATTGACAATGACAAAGATAGTGTTATGATTCCTTTTAACATTGCTAGTATAATATACATGGTACTACTTACACTTAAATATCACAAAGAGAAGAACTTGAAACAAAAGGAGTTGATCGAATCCCTTAAGAAGAAAATAAAAGTGGATGAATCATTTTTGGAAAAAGTATTTCATTGTTCATGCAATATTGATGCTTCAAGTTCATCAAATTCAAGGTCCTATCATGATGCCATAAGTGAATGCTCAAAAGTTTATGTACAAAAGAATATTTGCGATATGAAGGACAAAGGCAAAGAGAAAATGTTTTTGCAAGAATCAAATGACAATGTGATATCATCTAAAAGCTTATAGACTAACATCAATGATGAAGACAAGCAAGAAGAGAGAATATGATCAAGAAGGCATACAATGCAAAGTGAGTTAAGAGACGAAGATCTATATTGAAGACTAAAGTCTTCAATAACCAAACAATGTAATACAGGGGGTGTTGGACTATATTACAATATTTGGTACATTTTAATGTACCACCTTGGGTACATTTTAGATTAGGAGAGAGTCTTAGATTAGAGTGTGAGTATTTACTTTATGCAATGTAATAAATGTACAAGTATTATTAACGAGTGCAAAGTATTTTGGTAATGTAAATGTACATAATAGTCCATGTGCACATGAGTCCATAGAGTAGGAAGATGAAGTCTCTAGAAGAGTGAAGGCCAAGAGTGCTCCATATGAAGAGTCACATTCCATTATATATGTGTTTATGTGTGTGTGAGAGATATACAATTGTAGAATGAGAGTGTGAAGAAGTATGGCGTATTTGAGATCTTTATTAAATTGAGATACAATTTTCGTGAGAATTTGTTAATGGCATTTTTATGAGTTAATTCTAAAGTTATTTATAAGTTTTAGTTGTTTAGTATTTTGCCATTAACATATATTTCATAGTGGAACTTTATTTTAGATCCTGTGGTTATTTTATCTTAAGTATTTACCTTCAAAAGCTAACTCTCTTCCCTATTGTATTCCAAATTTATTTTTCTATATTTGGAGAGGATGTACGACATATACTTATCCTACCAAGAGTCTTAAATGGATATCGGTCCTCTACTTTTAAAGTCTTTAATAAAAAATAGCTATGATGGAGAAAATAAAAACTATTGTTATGCCTGCTCATAACTATCTTCTCAAATACTAAATAAGATAGACTTGGCACATAAGTATTCCTAGTAGTTTCAAGGTTAATGAAGCCTTTTAGGACTCTAATTGATCCACTTATCAACAATTTATGAATAGGGATACCATGTTATGATTGATCAAAAGATCTTCCTTTGTAGCTTTCTTGTAGTTTATCCATAAGATGTATTTAATTCTTGACAAACAATAAAAGCATTTCCAACTAAAGGTTTTAGTCTTTACGATAAAATTTTGCCAAGGCCATATGTTGGAGAATATCAAATGTTGACAATGGAATGACGAGGAACTTCTTTGTGCACCTTCAAGGATCTAGAGATTCGTGAAGTAAAATTATTTTTGGTTTTTTCTCCTTTGTGAAGAATCTTTTGACTTTGGTTATCTCCCTTATGATATTTTTTATGACTGCTACTCTTAAGAAGGTGGGCCTATATATTATCTTTGTCTACAAACTTATTTAGATATAATGTGGAGTTTCCTTTATTTACTTTGAGGATGATGATATCTTTCTTATTTTTTAACTCCCTTGATGCAACCCTTCTTTCATGGGGCGACTACTCTACGGTGGATTTGCTTTCACAAGAATGCTAGTTTGTTCATGTTTGATGTTGGCAACTAATTCTTCTAGGAAATCAATGGTGCCTACATTATATTGTTCGCAAAGTCTTCAATCAGAATCCTAATCCTACTAGGATCTTTGGCAAACCCAAGGACTTTCTTAGTAATACCTATCATGATACTATTGAATTTTGTATCTAAGGTTAATCACATGATCAAATTCAAGGTATGATTATTAAAAATACAATTAAATCTAACATACTCAAATTTTGATTAGGAGAATTGCTCATAGGTATTATTTTGTTCCACTCTATACTCAAAACCAACCTTACCTCCACACACATCTTTTTTATTTAGTGGTTCAATAGATCCCTTGCATGGAATGGGTGTTTGATGTTTCCATCTTGTTCTTTATGGAAAATGTTTGGATTTCCATTGCCAATGCCCAATACAATGTTATCCAAACTACCACCAATATATATTTTTGATAATGTAATGCTTCAATTGCTATTATAATAATAATATTTTCTATTGTAGAAGGTTTTCTTGTTTGTATTTCTATTATATGTAAAAATTTATATTATTAATATTAACATTTGTTTTAAATTACATATTATTTCCAATGTTTTAAACAATTTAAGTCTAATACAATTATAACCTTTGGTATCAACGACCAAACCTTGTGGCTTTTGATGATCAAATCTTATGACCTAGACATACTTCCTTGCAACCTTTAATGGTCAACTTAGTGGTTAAATTTTGACTTGATTGTTCAACATAACTAAGTGTCAAAATTCAAACCACCTCAAATAAACAACTTTGTTATTATCATTATCATTTGGTTAGGCTGATTGAGCTTAAACAAACTCTATGCCGCAACATAAATGCATTATCACTAGTTTACCCTTTGGCGTTTTTTATAATATCCCATGTTCTTATGTATGCCTCCCCTTTTATAGTTACAACACATGCCCTGGACATTGGACAAGACTTGTAGAATCAATGTCCAAATTTCAACTCAAGGTAATATTTCTTGTAAAATTACATTGAAACCATCAACTCTTCCAACATCTTTGAGATTGAGAATGAATTATACAATTTGTATGTAAGGCTTTCTCAATAAGGAGAAAACAAATGTAAAGCAAGGTTTAAGTTGTAAACTTATAATGGGAAAGAATCTAAATAGAATTAGTTCAAACTCTTTTAAGTTCACAAATGGCAACATGGAAGGATACATAAGTCTTATAACAACACATACATTTTATAGTTTCACTTCTTTTTATGGTCAACTTATCACTTCCTTTTGTGGTCATCTTATTTTAAATTTTGTTGAAGAGCTTGAACATGTCATGTTAAGTTTCAATGGCTTACATAATCCAAGGTGTAATATATAGTATATAATGATATTTGATATTTGTGTGAAAGTCTTTAAAAATAATATATAATGATGGTTCTACCTAATGATAAAGGTCATATATAAAGGGCCGAAAAGGGAAACATGCAAGGGCACAACCCTATTAGGTTACCACATTAAAGGCCATTAAACATTTTCACCTTCCAACTAAATCTTATTAAGTGTGCTCATAAAATTTATATGGTAATTCGTTTTTGTTTGGTCATTATACTATTTATATATTTGTGTCCAATCTCATCCAAAGATTGTTAATTATTTAACATAATATCATGCCTAAATATATGATCAATATGTAGAAGATATTTAATGGAAGAATAATTCTCCATGTGAAGCCTTCTCTTATTCTTGCATGTCTCATTATAATGCCTCTTAATCCAATATAATTGTCACCTTTTCTCTTATGCATTCATTTGCTATTACAACATGTTTTTGCTCCAAAATCATGCTTCTCAATGCAAAACTAAACTGAAATATAATGACAATTGCTCGCTTATACATTGAGGATAAGTAAACAAAATAATTTATTTATTATTATTATCAATATTTTCTTTCACATCTTAGTCACTTATGTTCTACAATGCTTTCACCTTTTAGATATGTGGAAGTAACATTGACCTGTGTATGAGTTGAGAGATGTTCTTTGTCACATACATCTTGACCTCCCACACCTCGAAAACATGCTTGAGGGGTAAACTAACCGAAGTCTTGCAAATTTTCTAAAGCATACAATGTTTACATGCAATAAAGATATCATCTTTTACACTATATATATATATATATATATATATATATATATATATATATATATATATATATATATATATATATATATATATCCTATGCAACAAGATTGAACAATTTAACCCATAAATTTAGAAGTAACCCCAACAAAATTCAATTAATATCATTAGTTAATAAAACAATTTCTGTCAACCTGAAAAGTAGGCGAATATAACATGTTTTCACATACATTTTTTTTTCAATTGGTTATATAGGATTGAAACAAGCCCCACCCGTATTATATCACCACATAGTGGTATTACAACAAGCTTTGCAAGATTTGAACCTTGGTCTCCCCTTTAAATATTGAGGAATCTAAACGGTTGAGCTAATGCCACTTGATTGTTTTCACATACATTTTAAGTTGCATTATAATTAGCTTTCTTTTTTATTAGATATAGAAGGGGTTTTGAAAGGGTCCCCAAACCTTTTACAATAGGAGAAGCCTTGCAAAACTTGGCCTAAGACCAACAATACAGGGACAAGAACGATTATAAAGCATTACAATTGGTCACCCATCACCAAGTGAACCAACTACAACTTGATACAAGAAACAAAATTAGAACAACGTTGGTGAGCCCCCCAACCAACCAACACTCCCACATGGTTGTGCACAAAACCTTTCTTCATAAACAATAAAAGCTTACAGAGCATTAAGAAGCATGCATCACTAAATCCAATTGAATAAGGTCTTCGGGTAAATTGTCTCTCCAAACAGAAAGACCATTGAGACTTATACCCAGGTTTGCCATAAAGTCAATGTATCAGTTTCCTTCTCTAAAGATATGCTTCATCTCCTTATCTTCTCTAGCCTAAAGAATTCGCCTAGATTCCATAATCATAGCCTCAATATTCCAACCAAGGACTAAATCACCTTTGACCAAGTTTATAATATTAAGCGAGTCTCCTTCAATGCAATATTTTTGGTACCCCATCTTCTCCACAAGTAGGAGACCTTGGTAAAGGGCTCTGGCCTCTACAACATGGCAAGTCTGGATATCTAAGAATTCGGCATACGCCAACAAAAGCCCACCTTTGTCATCCCTAAGCACCCCACCAACGCCAACATTACCGGGATTACCCTTTGAAGCTCCATTGAAGTTCAGTTTAACCCAACCCAAAGAAGGAGGTTCCCACCTCACAAGGGCTCGAGGATTAGGACCAATAAGACCAACAACCCTATTACTCTGTTGAAAGCCAATTTTCCTTTCGAGCTCAACCTCCTTACATCTACCCTCCTCCAAAGCTAGAGAGGAAACATTTTCCAAGGTGGAGGCCAAGGCTTTGGCACAAACAGAGGCAATATCTCTTTTTAAGTTTTTAGAAATTCTACTATTCCTCTCCTTCCTCACCCACCAGAAAAGATGCGACACACAAAAGTTCCAAAAACATTTCAACCTTGGAGAGTAAAAAGAAGCTTATCATTGAGTGCAAACATCAACAAGTGAACTAGGCACCACCCAACTCAATCCCAAAATAGATGGCTTGTATGTTCCTCATTAGCACCACAAAGATAGATATGCTCGGCATCGACCAACCTCTTTTTTTAAGATTTTCAATGGTCAAAATCTTATTATGACTTGTCAACCACAAAAAGATATTCACCTTTGGCGTTAGACCCTTAAGCCATACTTTGAAAGGTGGGACCCATGAAGCAGTCCTGATAGCCAGCAAATTGTAGGTAAACTTGACAGAACAGGATTCGTTATTTTCCCCTGCCCAAAATATCTCATCCTCTTCATTTTTCTATTTAATGACCTGAAACTTCAACTTATTAGCAATTAGAATCCAAGCTTCAAGTTCAACATTGTTGAGAATAGATTGATCTAATGATTTCCAAACCTTCAACCCATTAACCACCTCGATAAAGTCAACCACCTTAAACCCAAAGACCAATTTAGTCTTAGGCTCCAAACATGCCAGATTAAGAATCTGAGTAAGGGGTTGGTCCATTAACCAAATATCTTTCCAAAAATCAATCTCGAGTCCATCACCCAACCTCCACCTATAACCTTTGGAGACTAGCGCCCTCGACTTTTGCAAACTCAACCAAAAGGCTGAACCAGAAGTTAGTACAAGATTAGCAAGCAAAAAAATTTCTTGTCTCAAGCATTTGGCCGACACAATGTTTGATTTGCCAACTTCCATCTCTGTTTTGCAACCAAAGCCTTATTCATTTGTCTGATGTTACGAAGACCTAAGCCATCATCCTTTTTAGGTCTGCAGACTTCCACCCAACCAAGTGAATTTTTTTCTTCTCATTAGAACCGAACGAAAGAAACGGCTTTTGAATATGTTCAATCTTTGATAAAATCTTGTTAGGAATTCTGAATATAGCTAAGAAGAAGGTTGGAATGCTTTGAAGAGTAGACTTTACCAGGGTAGCCTTTTCGGCTTGACTGAGGAGGTATCCTTTCCACCCGACCAGCTTGCTCTGCAATATTTCCACCACAAGTCCTCAAAGTGTATCCCAGATCCTGCCTTTAAACAAAGACATTCCAAGGTAAAGAGACGAGAGGGCAACCACCTCACAACCCAAGACGCGAGCATTTATCCTCTACCTTGCTAACGGGGTATTCAGAAAGAAGATTTTGTTTTTATATAATTTATCTTTTGTCCAGGTTTATATAATTAGCTTTATTTTTTATTTGTACTTTATTTTATTATATGATGTATTATTTTTTGTATTCAAAAAAATTCCACACCATTTTTTTCTAAATACTGTTTAAATTTAAACCTCATGACTAAGCATATATGTATGTCATCTTCTCACACTTCATGCATGCATCTCAAAGTGTTCTCTTACATATGTCCTTTAAATTATCATATAGTATGCATTATAGCATGCATATCACTAAATGTCTACACGTGCATCTAAGCAAAACCATGCACTTCCACTCACCAACAATGCAGAGATTTTAAATATACAAATGCATATTAGATGCAATTAAACATGAAAAACATGCAATTAATCATATGATTATTACCTTCCATTACACTAACTGATTCTTCAAAGAGAACAGTTATGTCAAGCATCTTATGCTTAACACAATATGAAGCAATCGTCACAGAATCTGCAAAATAAGTTGTAAGGAAAGGTATGCATCCCAGCTGATCAGAAACACATAAGAAATTGCATAGAAAACATAGAATCCAATAATAGTGTAAATCGTAGATTAATTGTGCTGAACCAAATACAAAATATTGCTATAAAAAAAATTGTAATCCAATAAACATTTTGTGATGCCAATTGTAAAAGATGATTTGACATAACCCCACAAAATGTAAATAGTACATGTTAATTTTTTAAGTATGTTTTTTTATTTTTTTTTATTTTAATCTTCTCTTTATTTACTTTAAAATGTGAGAAGTTTAAATTTTTGAAGTGCTTTTGGTTGGTACCTTTGTATAAAAATTTACAAAAATGACATGCAAAAAGAAATATTCAAGTAGCTAATGCACACAAAACTAATAATAATAAAATAATATAAAAAACTTTGTTAAGTTTACAATACAGAGTCCATGACATAAAACGGCAAAATCTCTTGAAACTCGGTATACTCTATCATGCTTGAATATCACAGCAACTAGTAAGATATATGGCCCCATTTAACAATGAGATATTCATTTTCCAAACTAAAAGTACCACATAGATCGAATTTTTTCAAAGTTGGAGCACCAGCATTTCTTCATGGTGCATACAGCATTGCCATCTGATTAAATTTGGACATTAAATTTTGCCTCTGAAAACTGAGGGAACTGACTCGTATGACTTACCTGCCTCCTCCTTGTTTCCTTGATCTTGTACATTATTCCTATTATACTTCCCAATCTATGACTAATAGTAAAGTCATGAAGATTTCCAGTTCTAGTTTAAAGACGATGAAAAATTTAAACACTGCATGCATCCTTCTCAAGTGTCTGCCATGCTGTGTCTTTCTATCTTATATAAAAACATTTTTCACAATATAGTCTAATTCATTGTTGATCTGTTAAACAATTCAACTGTTAAATTTGCAGTAAAAGCTGGAATTGAGTGGAATTTGTGCAGGAAGACATCCACCTGCATTGACAAAATTATATGTTAGATTGCTCAAATTCAAATCTTCGCCATGCTAAGTTCTTTGAAAGATAAATGCAAATATCAAATAGTGATTATTGATACCTCACGTGAGATCTCAGGCTGAGAAGTGTACTCATTCATCTGCAATGTTAAATTATAAACTATTATTACATTTGCAATGAGATGAAAAATAAAATAAGAAAACATATGTTAACAGAAAAGTTTGTTTTCTTTTACCTGCAGATTCATGTTTCCTGATTCATATTCAAATTCAAGTTTCTCATCATCACTTTGTGCATAAATAGACTGAAGAGTAAACAATGTAACTGGTATTCCATTTGGATGCTGTTGTTCATCCATCTGTATCTGGAGAGAAGAATAAGCAGTCAAACTTTTAAAGACCTAGGAAAGCATTGATAAAAAGAATTATTTTAAACTATTTTACACTAAGAAATCGTTAAAATTATGTTTACTAAAATGTGTAGTAATAGTATAATTGTTGGCAAAATCCTTCAGAGAAAGATAAAACTCCAAGCCCTGCTGAAGAACTGTATGCATTCTAGGCTAACTTGGGTCAATGGCTGCTAGGTAACTGGTCACCTATCTCTTAATTATCTATTGCACCTTAGGGATGAAAATTTTAAATGTCTGAAATAACTTTGTGACCACCTTGCTATGCTTATGAACTGTAACTGTTGTGCTTGCATGTATTATTTGAAGGTATTGTAATATCAATTTGTCATAGTTTCAGAAATTACACACTGCACTGCTGGTTAGTTAAAATTACAAACTGGAAGGCAATAATAACAGGAAATACCAAGGAAACAGGGTTCATGCACCGGTCGGCTGGGTGTGCGAACCCGCACCGGGTGCGGGAACGGGTGCAGCTGGGCCGGGCCGAACCCTGTCTACCCTGTCAGACAGGGTTCGGCTTGCGGCCAGTTAGGGTTCGGCCAGCCGAACCCTGCCCTATTTGGGCATTGAAATGCATAAATTTTTTATTTTATTATTTTTTAAAGTTATTAGGTGGGCCCTGGCTTTAAAAAAAATTAATTTTTAAAAAAGTTAATATTTTAAATTTTAAATTTTTAAATTTTTTTACTTTTTAATTAAATTAATTTTATATTTTAAAGTTTTTTACTATTTAGTGTTTAGGTGGGCCCAGCCATGGGCCCACGCAGCCCATACGGGCTTTAAAAGAAAATAAAAAATAAAACTTAAAACTAAAAGTTAAAACATTTTAATTTTTTTTTATTTTTAAAAGTTTATAGTTTAAACTTTATACGTTAAACTTTTTAGTTTTTTATAATAAAATTATAAATATTAAATTATAATGTATAAAGTGGACTCCAATTCAGTGTAAAGTGAATTGGAGTCCACTTCTCCTATATAAACCATTCTATTAGGGTTGTTATTTTTGTACATGCACTACTATATATTGTACATGCACTATTTGAGGAGGGCCTATATATTGTTATCTTTTTATGACTTTGACATCCTGTTGAATATCATATATGCTTTTATGATGCCAATGTGTATGATTTATTTATTTATTTTGTAATATATATATATATTAAAAATTAG
The DNA here is from genome assembly GCA_028583015.1 of Wollemia nobilis. Classification (NCBI taxonomy): domain Eukaryota; kingdom Viridiplantae; phylum Streptophyta; class Pinopsida; order Araucariales; family Araucariaceae; genus Wollemia; species Wollemia nobilis. The sequence continues at coordinate 35,256,530 of JAQPPZ010015824.1, read as the reverse complement.
CCGCACCCTGCACCCGACGAACCCTATTTTTGGCAAGGGCCGCACCCGCACCCGCGATTCCCGCCGCACCCGCACCCCCGCACCTGGTAACCTTGGGAAATACATGTGTTGTTTCAAAATTACATAGTATATATTATTATATGTTGTGAAAAACAGAACACGAGTTGACATGCATTATAGAATGTAGATTGATGCACATGATGGAAAACAGGGCACTGGTGCAACCCGCCTGGGATGCCTGTAAATTTATATCCTTATCTGAACATGCAAGCAAGATAGAACCAGCCCCACTGAAATGGTCTTTGAAAAGAGAATTTTATCATATTAGAGGAATTATTAAACTTAATTCAAAGTTGTTGGCCTGCATAGAAGCTGGTGAGACTGATTCAAGATCCTCTTTGAAGGTAATAGGAGTTACCCAAAAGCAAATGGCTTCTCCCTCCTTAAGCACGATCACAAACAAGGAATGGATCCAGACAATTACTAGAAAATTTTTACGTCACCTGAACAAATGGCACTAATAAATTTTAAGGGGTCGAATTCCCAAAAGGCTCTCTCCATGCTCGACCAATGCTCCTTATCTATTGTCAGTTGAGGGGGAAGGAGCATCCATCCATCCCATGATCTCTCTGATGTTATGCTTCCACATCCCTTTTTATTGGAGATACTAATTTATGCATCATGAAACCTTAAGTGGTAATAATTGCCACTACATGACAAAGCTACAAAAAAAATAGTACCATAAATTGAATGGGTGCATGACACATTGGATTCTTTGAGTGCATTTTGACTAGGACACATCAACAATATTTGCCCCTCATTCAAGCCTCTGATTACACAGGGTGACACTCTATTTCCCAATTCCATATAAACAGAGATGTGTAGTAAATGCCAATCTTCATCAGATCTATAACACATTCATTTGGATGTGTAAAGACATGTTCCTGTTGTCACATTTTGCACGGGGTGCAATGTCTTCAATGTTGTAAAGTAACAGTGCTGCTCTTCTTTTCCCTCTTCCCCCATCTTTCTTCCTTCTTCTCTCCCTTTCCTTTTCTTTCCCGCATTCTCTTTCTTTCCCCCCTTTTTTCTCGGAGTCCCCCAGTTGATTTTTCAACTTTCCAGCAGGTTACCCAAAAAATTGGCTAAGTCTGGGTGCGAAGTTCGCACTTCGCCCAGTTTTGGTGCGAAGTTCGCACTTCGCCCGTTCTGGTGCAGTTTGGTGCGAAGTCGACTTCGCCCCACTTTCAGGCGCACCTTGCAGGCAGCGGCTGCGGCGACAAAGAAGAATGATAAGTGCCGGAGCGAGGTCCGTACGGCGGCGGACACCGGTGTTCACTGTGCGCGAGTCCGACTTCTCGGCGAGTCGGAATGCGCCCTTGACGAGTGTACGGTAGGGGAACAAACCCGGAATTTGACCAAGGCGTGAAGGCCTTCCCGACTACATTGTTTTCTGCCCGCGCATCCCAAGGAGCTCCGATCCCAAGCGAAGATGGATAGGCGCCCTCTAAGGCGGACATGTGTCAAACGACATCTTCCTTCATCCGACAAGTGTCCGGCTTCGGGATTCGAACCAAGACGTGCCGACAAAAGGGATAAACATGGGCTGCCTTGCTGTGCCAGTAGCCTCATTCAAAGCTGATCTGAGGTTCCACTGCTCCAGCTACCAGCGTACTGCCGACTTGAAGATTCTACCCAGCACTCCGTCACGTAGCTGTCCAGCTCCCAGGATGACCATGTTGCGGGTACAGTCCGGTCCGACAAAAGGTCGGCATTTGCAGCTCTTTCGCCGCTTCTGTCAGCTTATGTTTGACTGGGACTCTGTGCCCATTAATGTAACGGGAGGGACTCGGGCTATAAAAGCCCAGCATGAATTCATTGTAAAGGGTGGAAGGGGAATGTTTGTTAGGGAACCACTGTGCCCATTGTAACCGTGCTTCTGCTTATAAATACAATCTGTATGCCTGGTTCTGTTCTGCCGCTTTTATTTCTTTATGCTTATGCTTTACGCGATTATGTGTCATGGCTTGTTGATTCATTTCAGCATTTGATGATCAGGCGCCTTTAGCATTATTTACGTACTTTTAATTTTCATATAATAGATGTGGTAGCAGTTCCATCAGTTATGTGTGACGTTGCTGGCCCGTATCTGGTGATTGATGCGATCCCCTGCTGTTAGTTCCTTGTAGGGAATGTTTGCTAGGGAGCCATTGAAGTTGTGCGGTTAAATTCTCTACCTAACACATATACCTAGCTCTGATATCTCTAGGTTTGCTTTCTACCCATGTCGGTGTACGTATCTGGTGATTGATGCATTGCCGTGCTGTTAGTTCCTTGTAGGGAATGTTTGCTAGGGGATCATTGAAGCTGTGCATACACTGCTTGTGTATCGGAAGTACGCGTAGGTTTTGCAGTTCTTTGTCATGCTTTGTGTTTGTATGCAGTAAGTAGCGGTGATTGGTGTGTTCCCGTACTGTTAGTTCCCCCCACCAACCTACGAATATATTTGTAATTTCTTTCTGTACATTTGTCTCTTTCCGTACATTTATTTCTTTCTGTTCCCTTTAGCTTAAATCGAAAACCCCCCCCCAAAAGGAGCCGGCCTTCTCAGGAGATTGGCTCGGAAGGCATCTCTTCCTTCCGGCCTTTCATCTTTGGTGGGCGAATCTGGGCGCATTAACCCAAAATCCTTTCCTCATGGCAGATTCGTAACCAACAGTTTCTCTGGCACGCCCGGTGGGACCCTGGTCCCACGTTTTAAAAGAAGAGGTACCCGTTCTGTCTCCACCTAGCGCAACAGTTTTTCTGACCCGCTTGGAGGAACTCGGGTCCCACATCTGAAGAGAGATTTTCCGATCCGTCTCCACCTGGCGCTGACAGTCCCTGAGCTCTCGGTGAGACAAGGAAGTTTCTCACCCCCGACAGAATCGAAGCACCGGTGTTCGCTTCATTGCTGTTCCAAATCTGAACACCTGGCGACTCTGCACGAACAAATCCTCTGAGTCTAGAAGACCGGTCCCGTCACCTTCATGCACACGAGAAGGTGGCAAGCAAGAAATCCGAGAAGCCCGCCTGAGTTCTACGAACCGGACATCAACGCTCGAGGCGAAGTTCCCAGTGGGCTGATCCGCGAGCTCGTTTCGACGAAGCCGAGGCTGAGATCCAAGAAGAGGCCGAAGCTGAGGTCGGAGGAGCCGAGTACGAAATAGAAGAGGCCGAGGAAGAAGAAGATCCTGTATCCTCGGAAAGTACCGACACTGAGTACACAACCGACGGCGGAGAAGAAGAAGAAGAAATGGCTGCTCAACAGCCAAATGACGATGATCTCTTCCCGGCGGTGGACTCTACGGGGCCTTTGGCCCTGGTCGGTCAACAAGGCTGTGCCCCCTGCTGCTTTAAAGTCTATTCCCACATACGACGGCTACGGTAAGACGGCGTACGAGCACATCCAGGACATCCTTGCCCTGGCCGCACTGCATACCATCACCGATGAAAGTGTGAAGACCCGTCTGCTGGCCCTTTCCCTAAGGGGAAAGCTTCTCTACTGGTGGAGATCGCTGCCAGAGGGATCCATCACTGGGTGGCCCCAGCTTGCCAGGAGACTCGTAAAAGGATGCAACGAGTCTGCTGATCCTACTTCTCTACTACATCAGTTCCAAGCTATCCAGAGACATCCTCAAGAGGAGGTGTCTGATTTCAACATCAGGTTTGCTAGATCCTGGAAACGGGTACCTCGCGAACTTCGGCCTTCGGCTGGCATGGCTGCTCACTACTATTTGAGATCATTCAACTCAGACATATGCCTGCTGTTGAAGATCGCCAGAATTGACGAGTTTCTGCGGCTGTACGAGGCTGCCCAGCAAGCTGAAGCTGATATTATTTCCATCGGCAGGCTTCCGTCCAGAGTGCAGGAACCAATTCATCCCGACTTCCCCGGATCACGGTATCCTTCCGCCATGGCGGTTCGCCGTCCACTTCCGGGCAGCAACCCCAGCAGCAGTGGAATCCGGCGCCGGTCGTAACTCCTTATGGCCCGCCTCAAATGCATTACCCTCATCCGCCTCCTCCCGCTCCGCATTTTCCAGCGCTCCCTGCTCCCCCGCAGTACGCGCCTTATTCTAACCCTCCTCCATTGGCTGCATTGCCTCCACCGGCACAGTTGCCACCTCCTGACAGCAGCATCCAGAACACGATTCTACAAGAGGTGCGGGCTTTGGCCTCCGGATATCATGCCATGTCCAATGACATGATCGCTATGAAGAAGAAGTAGGCCCAAATGGACCTCGCTCCTAGAAGGCCGTATGCGCCACCAGCGTTGACAAAAGATAAAGCCCCAGAGAACCGGCCCGCGAGGCGTCCGCCTCCGAGGAATCCTTGCTATAGATGACCCACCTGGTCCTCCCGACCGGGTCAGCCGAGTGCACCACGTGCAATGACCCGCATTCGGAGGAAGATTGCACTTTGCACCGGCACTACATCCGGACCACTGGCCGGCGGCGCTATTGAAGACGATGAGTTGTACATGATCTTGGACGGCGAGGCCAATTTTGCCACTGCCAGAAGAGAATCTAGTGGCGCCCCCCAGGGAAGAAAAGAAAGCTGCAGACGCGGCTAAGCCTTTGCAAGTCTACGCAAGAAGAGAAAAACCGCAGCCCGACGGGCTGCCACCGTACCTGGCGGGCGTGGCCTTACACAGCCCAGGAGAAGGCGTCCAAAGAAAAAGCTCCAGTTAAGCCTTCTCCGGCAAAGGCTGCCCCTGTTCCCGCCAAGCCTCCAGCAAAGGCCTCAACTCCCGCTAAGCCTCCTATACCTCAGCCCCGGGCTGAAACCAAAGAACAAGCCCAGGAGAAGCTGAAGTACCCGTCTTCGACCAAGAGACAGCGAGTTGAAGCCACCCAACGATGCCGGACCAAGTATGAACCGGCTAAGCCGGAGAAGGAGCTAGTACCTCGGGCTACAACATTGTAGACGAGTTGAAGAAGACTCCTGCCAGAATCAGCATGTACGACGCTCTTCTGCTCCCGGGCCAGGTAGATCTGCTGCAAGAATCACTAAAGAACATGAAGAGCGGCAAGCAGATGCAGCTGCTGTCCTGGTTCCAACCTTTGACGAGTCTCGGCCACTGGGAAGAGCAGGACCGCCACCCTTTTATACTGTCTTTACGGATGCAAGGGCACATAGTTCTCAAGCTGCATGGTGGATTACGGTGCTTCCTCGGCCGTAATGCCGAAGGCCGTCTGCGATGAGATCGGGATGGAATACACACGGAGCAGCCAAGGTGTCCTTGCAACTAGACGGCACCCCTGTCAAGACAGTTGGTGTCATAAAGGACATCCCTATCCGGCTGCACAAGGCTCTCGACATCGTAGTCATCCAAGAGGTCGTGATTGTTGACTTGGAGCCTTACTTCGGCATGTGTCTCTCTCGGGAGTTCACTGCGAAGTTGGGCGGGTACTGTCTCTAGACTACTCACACATGGAAGTGCCCTTCAAAGGAAGGAGGCTGAAAATTTTCAATGAGAAGCCTTCCCCCTTTCTAGTGGACAAGATACCGGAGGAGAGATGGGCTGCATGGTCCGGTTGTCGGAGGAAGAAGCGGTGACGGTGGAGCCGGCCGAGCAAGCTCTCGAAGTGCTATGGCTCGAAGACGAGTTCTCGTTGCGGGACTTCAATGCCGTAATCGGGACGGAGCGAGTGCTTACTCCATTAAACGATCCCGAGAGGCTTGACGTGTCAGCTGCGAAAGAAGTAGGACCTGCACCCGAAGAGCTGTGGAAGCTTTTCTTTGACGGCGCGCGATGCAAGAATGGCGCCGGTGCAGGGGTACTCCTGGTTTCTCCAACTGGAATCCAGAAGGACTATGCCTACAGGCTGGCCTGGAGCTGTACTAATAACTCAGCGAGAATACGAAGCCCTGTGCTTGGGTTTGCGAAAGGCGGAAAGGCTCGGAATCAAGCACCTCCAGTTTTCGGGGATTCGGAGGTGGTGTGTCATCAAGTTATGAATAAATGCGCGTCCAAGCATCACTATCTTAGATCGTACCGCAATCGGGTGCGGGACTCGATGGAATCGTTCGACTCATTGAATGTTAAGGCAATATCGCGTGAGAGAAACAAGCACGCGAGATATTCGGCGTCTGTTGGAGCCAGTGCGTTCGCTGAAGACGTTGTCCAGAAACTGAAGCCGGTCCGCACCATTTACAGGCCTTCTGTGCCTGATAGGGATACCTTCTGGCAGGTGTTCAGCTGTGACGAGGAGATCGTCACATTCCTGGTTAACGAAGTATGTGTAATCGAAGGTAGAGACCCTGATGACGAGCAATATGAGGGGTTGATACGATTCACGGAATAATCACGTCCCAAAGGGATGATTACGTTAGAAAGTCTCTTTGATCGGAATGACGAGCAATATCCCACGGGATCAAAGTAGACCCGAGGCAGTATGCAGACCTGGAACTCGAACCTGGTAAAACCATCAAGGTCGGAACAGACTGCACGTCGGAGGAGCTGGGGCAGATTAGATCACTGTGCCAGGAGTTCCCCGACATCGTGGCCTGGTGCTACGAGGATTTGAAGGGGTATGACAGAACTGTCATCCAGCATACCATTGAGCTAGAGGATGGCGCCAAGCCATTCCGACAGAAGCAGAGGGCCGTAAATCCAAAGATTGAGGCCATGATGAAGACCGAGCTCTTGAAGATGTTGGAGGCTAAGATCATCTACCCCATCAAACATTCATCCTGGGTCGCGAATTTGGTGCCGTGAGGAAAAAGAATGGCGACATACGTCTACGTGTCGACTTCGAAACCTAAATCAGGCTTCCCTCAGGGACCACTATCCGCTTCCCCAAATTGACCAGATTCTACATATCGTTCTTTGGAGCCCAGAGATTTTCACTTTTAGATGGATTTTCCGGCTACAACCAGATTTGGGTCAAAGACGAAGACCAGCATAAGACAGCGTTCACCACCAAGTGGGGGACGTTCGCCTATCAGCGCATGCCGTTTGGCTTATCCAATGTTGGTGCTACGTTCCAAAGGGCCATGGACCTCGCCTTCCGAGAAGCTGCTCAACAAAATTATTGTCATCTACCTCGATGACATGGCTGTTTCTCTCACCGACGAGAAGATCATGTTTCGCACCTGCGGCAGATATTTGAGAGTTGTCGAGAATTCGGCATCTCCATAAACCCGAAGAAGTCTGTCTTCGCGGTAAAAGAAGGAAAGCTGTTGGGACATGTCATCTCCGAGGAAGGCCTCGCCATTGACCACGACGGAGCGGAAGCCCTCGTTCGCTTGCCGGCCCCCATCGACAAAAAGGGCTGCGAGTCCTTCTTCGGTCGGATTAACTTCGTGCGGAAGTTCATCCCGGACTTCGCACGAGTGATTAAGCCTATGGCCGAACTGCTCAAGAAAGATACACCTTACGAATGGAGTGATGAGAGAGAGCAAGCCTTCGAGGAGATCAAGGCCCGAATTGCACAAGCTCCGGTGTTGACAAACCCGGACTACTCCAAGGACTTCATCCTGTATGCAGTGGGAGAACCCGAAAGTTACGCTGCAGTCCTGACCCAGAAGCGAGACGACGGTGAGGAGCGCCCCATTGCGTTCCTGAGCCAAGTCATTCTGCCGCACGAGGAAAAGTACAATTTTATAGAGCGGCGAGTCCATGCTTGTCATGAAGTCCCTTCGAAAGTTCGGGCACTTTATCTCCCGAGAGCAAGACCACTGTCTTTGTGATTCACCCGGATGTTCGAAGCTTCATCTTGCAAGGAGAACCGGGTCACAAGAGAGCGGGATGGATTGCCAAGATCCAGGAGTTCGACATTGAAGTACGGCCCACCAAGCTTATTAGAGGCCGAGCCTTGTGTCAGGAATTGGCCCGAAGCGCCGTAGCCGGCATCTCCGCTTTGTAAGTGGGAGGACACGGCGACACGCATCTACCTAGCCGACTCCTTATCGGAGGGGAGTGATTGGACGAGATGAGCTGGTGAGATACTTCTGCACCGGAAGATGTCCCGATCACCTGAACGCCTCACAACGAAGGAGATTTCGGCTAGGTGCACTCAAGTACACTCTTCGCCCCGAGGGGCTTTACTTCAGAAACATCGACGGCATCCTGTTGCGGTGCGTCAAAAAATCTGACCAGACTAGGGTCCTCGGAGATTTTCATTCCGGGATGCCTGGGGGTCACCATTCTTCAAGGCCGACGGCCTTAAAAATAATAAGGGCTGGGTACTATTGGCCCACTCTGTTCGCAGACGCGCATGCGGTCTGCGCTAAATGTGATCAATGCCAGAGGTATGCTTTGGCCGAAACAAGAAAGCACCCCTGCCCCTTCAACCAATTCAAGCCGAGGCTCCGTTCCAGCAATGGGGTCTAGACTTCATTGGGGTGATTTCTCCTAACTCCTCCGCCGGCCACAAGTTTATTCTTACAGCTACTGACTATTTCACACGGTGGACGGAGGCAATCCCGACCAAGAACGCAGACCAAGAAACGGTCATCGGGTTCATTGAGAGCACGATTACCCGCTTCGGGGTTCGAGTCGATTGTAACGAGACAACGGTCCGGGATTCGTAGGCGCGGTACTCACGGAGTACACCGGCGAGACTTGGCATCTATCACAAGATGTCTTCTAATTACTACCCGCGGGGGAATGGCCTTGCCGAGTCCACTAACAAGAACCTCCTGAAAATCATCCGGAGGACCATTGACAGGAACAAGCGGACTTGGCACTTGCTCTGAACCGGGCGCTATGGGCGGACAGAGTTGCGTTCAAGAAATCCCTCAGAACGTCCCCCTATGCGCTCGTCTATGGCAAAGAGGCTGTCATGCCATCACACATCGAGATCCCCGCCCTGTGGATGATTGACGAAGACAGGAGCAGCGGAGACCCGGTGGATGACAGTTGTGCCAACTCCTGCCGGTTGGAAGAAGACAGAGAAAGTGCATACCAGGCCTTCGCGGATCATATTGCAGCCACTCAAGGCTGGTTTGCCAAATGCACCACTGCCCGAGTTTTCGAAGTCGGGGACCTGGTGCTAAAGTGGGACTCATACAAAGCAAAGCCGGGTAATCACGGAAAGTTTGATGCCCTCTGGGAGGGCCCTTATCAGATTGCTCGGGTGAATCAGTTCAATGCTTACCTACTGCGGGATATGGAGGGTCAGCTCCTGCCTATCCCCGTTAATGGGTTCCATTTAAAGCTTTACCGCTGTTGAAGGTGCCCGAGTGGCCCTTCCTTGTAAAAATTTTCCTTGTGTTTTTCCTTTTCCCGGCATGTACAGTTTCCAGTTTTAGCTTTCAATTCGTTTTTCTTCTTTTTTGAGCTTAACTGCGGCATGGGAGAGAAAGACAGACTTCGCAGCGAAGTCTGTCGTCGCCCTCAGGAAGGGCGAAGTTCGGCTATGCAAAGAAAGAAGGGAGAAAAAAGGGCAAAAAATTGACTAAGTGTTGGCCGAAGCCCGACTTCGCAGCGAAGTCGGACTTCGGCCCAACCAAATTGCGAAGTTTGATCAAGAAAAATGCTAAGGCACACTAAAGGGAAGCTCCGCTCAGCTTTGACCGAAGTACGCACTGCGCATACTTTCCGTGCGAAGTACGCACTGCGCGCAACTTTTGCGCGAAGTGCGAACTTCGCAGCGAAGTCCGACTTCGGCCAGCATCAGCGCGAAGTGCGCACTGCGCTCAATTCTCGTGCGAAGTGCGAACTTCGCGCGAAGTTCGCACTTCGCTCCAAGCTTCGGCCGAAGTCCGAACCCGCCCCAGCGTCGCAATGCGCAGTAAGACCAAAGAGCAAAGGTTGCAAAAACGTTAAGTGTTGGTAAAGCCCGAAGGCGGCTAAGACCCAGACTGTGCCCAAACCTTGGGCGCAGCCAGAAAGCAGAACAGTTCAAGCGCGCGCTTCGCGCGAAGTTCGTACTTCGCCCGAAATTCGGGCGAAGTCCGGCTCGCCCGGCAAGGTCGGGCCGCACCCAACTTCGGGCGAAGCCCGGCTGCGCCTTGTTTTCCGGGCCAGTATTGGGACACTGTTTAAAAAATAATAAAAAATTCGAAAATCCCCAAGCTGGGCCCAAGGCGCGTTTGCAACTGTTTTAATGTGGGTTTCCGCACCGAAGGTTTTGTCTTGAGCAGTGTGCCCAAGTGGTGGCAGCAACGTCAGCCATGGTGCAATCTCCAAAGCAGAATTAATGATTGCACGTTTTTCAAAGGAAAATGCAACAAAAGAAACATGGCACGTCTGCAGGGCGCGCTTTTCCAAACATTCTCCTGCGCAGCCACCCAAGGATCTTAACTCAGCCGACCTACCCCCTCCTGCGTTGCATTTATGGCGCTGTCTTTATCTAGAAAAGGGGGTCAGAAGCATGCAAACATTCCAGATTGCACAGATTATTCCTCGGACAGTTCAAATTATTCCTGTGATAGCGAAATCTGTTGCAGACAGCCTGAACCTATCATTATTGCTGATTCAGAGAGATGGACAGAGGAAAGAGGCCAGTGTCGGCACAGTCCAGCGAAAGCAGCGAACCAGGGGATTTACCGCGGCCAGGCGTTTTCAAAGGCGATGCCCCGCCAGAGAAAAAGTCAAAATCCCGAACCAAAAAAGTACAGCGTGGGCAAGCCCCACCACCTCCGGTGAATTACATGGCGGGATATGTGGACGGCTCATTTTCTATGAGCCTGACTCAGCTGCGAGCAAATGTGGAGAGCTGGGCTGACAAAGTTTCGCCCTCCCACCATTTCGGAGCGGCGTACAAATCAAACCTCTTCAGATTTTTGTGCCCTCCTGTCCATCAATGCCCGGAACTGGTAGACTTAATTGTCAGACACTACAGACCAGCTTCCCGGCAAATTTGCAGCTCCAGCGGTAAACCCTTGTTCGCGCTGCGCAGGGAGACTGTGCAGCCAGCTTTCGCCCCAGGGCTGGAGTATGACTCCGGCACCATCTTCAGAAAGATAAATCTGGGCGAACAAGCGGGACGCTTCACGCACACCAAGCGAATGAGGGATTTCCTCAATTCAGAGCTGAACGCCCCGCTTCCGGTGGACGGTGGCCGGCGGCCCCATGCCCTTGACGAAATTTCAGAGTAAGTATTTATATACCATCCTGGCATGGATTCTCGGCTGCGACTCCGACGAGTTGGTACATCCGTACCAGCTGGCGCTGCGAGAATGTCTCATGTGTGGAGAATCTTACGAACCAGCGGCGCAGAGAAGTGGAAAGCGCCCCATCTCTTTCGGTGAGGCAGACTGGTGGCTTACGCCATTCATTCCGGCCTGTTGAAAATTCAAAAGAGGCAGTCTACCAATTTTCGTTTCAGTTCCGTTCTGGCCTGGATTTGTTTGTACCATCTGCACCCCCAAATGCCGATCCTGAACCTAAAGAAGGTTAACGAGAGGGGAGAACCACAGCCCGTCTATAACTGGACGGATGACTTATACCGGAAAGGGTCCTACTACAAGTTCAACTTCAACTTTCTGGGATTCGTCATGTCAGTCTTCACCGAAAGTGAAATCCCCCGTCCCCCGAAGGAAATGACGAGTGCTTTGATAAATCAGAAGCTCGGGGACGTTTTCAGACTGACGCAGGGGATTGTGGTCAGAATCTACGGATTCAAGGGCAAGCCTTATCTGCTGCCCTATTGGTGTACAGAGCATCTGTTCGGGATGGAGGTTGCCCGGCAGATGGACTATGTAGAAGAGGAGTTCGGCCTAGGGAAGAAGAGAGGACAGATTTTTCAATATCCTCTTTCCTGGGCCAACGTTGAGATTACCGAGGTAGGACGGCATGTCTACCTAGAGCAAGAGTTGTCCCGGGTTGGCTTTGGTTTTGCTGCCGCAGTGGCTGGAAGTACGACCCCTATGGGATAAGGGGAAGGTTCACACATTTGTGCCCCGGGCGGATATAACCGAAGATAGATGCGATGTGGTCCATGTGGACCTTGGTAGGGAGATTGAATTAATGGAAGCTTCTCCTCCCCGGCGGGATTTCTCTTGCCGAGGAGGTGACATATGACCCCAAGCGAAACCCGGACCACCACTTCTCGTCTCCGGGGTTCAAAAAATTTCTATCCAAGATAGCGAGGCCTTAAGCTGGTCTAAAGAAAAGATTACCGAATCTTTGGAAGATGAGATGCCGCACGCGACACGATAAATCCACAAGGAGAAACCTGGCCGTAGATGACGACTTTTCGGTTCTCTATGACCAGCATCATGACAGCTGGCGGCCGTTCGCATATCAAGGTTACGTTCCCCGAGGCCCCTTTGAGGATTATAAAGGAGGGTCTCCCCTCAAACAGTTGTACACTTCGGCAACTGCCAGCGCAGGCCCTACAAGTACCCAGGTCGATCCAATGCAGCCCGTGGCTCCCAAGGCGGCGCCTGAAAAGGCAAAAGAGTCAGTCAAGGCAGCGCCCAGGCAATCCCTCGAGGCAAGAAAAGCGCCGGCGCCGCCGGAAACGGACCGGTTGCGGCGGACCTTACGCAAGTCAAACCCCGGTACAAGTTTACCGTGGGAGCATCGGCGCTGCTTGCACTGTTTCGTCTCCTTCCCCCGATCCGACCGTTATTCCAAAAGAGAAAAAGCGGAGGAGAGTCGAGAAAATCGGGCGACCCTAGCACGATAGTGCGGCGACCGGTCGAGAGCCGCAGCCGCGTCCTGCCGCCGCAGAGGCAGTTCCTTTGGGCAGTCCCAAGTCAGCCGCCGAGACAAGAAGCGAAGACATCCACCCGGCATCGGCTCAGGCGGAGCCCGCAGGTACGTTTGCTGCCCCTGTCTCCTTGGTCTCACCTAGTCCTACCCCCACTCCGTCTCCCGCTCAATCTGAGCGGGCCATGACCACATCCTCCTCTCCGTCTCCGCGCCCTTCTAGCGGCCCCCATTCTTTTGATCAGTTTGCTCAGAACCCTAACGTCTCTCTTTCTCTGAGCACAACTCCAAACCCTTCGCTCGAAGTTAGTCTTTGAGGTCTGTCCATTCACCGTCACATCCTCCGCCTCAGCCGCTTCAAACCCTTGCAGCATCAGCCGCTCCCATCTCCATTTCCCGGTCGCCCCCACAAGCGGCCGATTCTTCCAAGGTCTGTCCGGTTCCTCCTGATCCCATTCCCGCAGGAGAGACGTCTCAGCAGAACCCTAGGCTGGGGGAACCAGATTTCATGGACGACCTCCAGAACACAGACGACTTGCCCCTGGCAACAAGGGCTGTACAGTGTTCTGTTTCTTTCCTCCAGAACCTGAAGCGGAGGAGACATGAAGAGATAGCCGCCCCGGTAAAACGCGCCAAGTACGATTTTGAGAGGAGAGTGCTTACAACAGAGAAGATAATCCCAATAGTAAAGAAGCCTCTCCGGGAAATGACTAGGGCGGACTACGAGCTCCAGACAAAGGAGAAGAGCTTTGACGACATCAACAAGCAGTATGAGATTCAGACAATCATGCGCAAAGCTGATAATCTCTTTGTCAAGAGTCTGGAGGAGCAGGAAGAACTTTTCGCGTTGCAGGATAAAGTAAGGCAGCTTGAAGAGGACTGTCTAGGTCTGCGAGCAGCTGGAAGCGGCGCGGCAAGAAACGAGATGAACTCAAAGCCCGGCTGGCCGCTTCTCGGCAACAAGCCGCAACCGAAAAGAAAGCGGCCTCGGAGCAGATTTCTCGGCTCCAGGAGTCTTTGAAGCGAGCGCAGTCGCAACTCGCAGAGAGGACATCTCAAGCGGCGGTCTTTTCAAAGACAAAGGTTAAGGAGATGAGGGCTGGTTTGCTGAGGGAATGCAAGCCCCATACCTACAAGGCGATGGCAGTCCTGGATTTCGCATCCAGGATTCAAGAAGTTTCTGCCCAGGGAAAGCCTGTGGTAGAGGAGGCCGAGCGCCAGGCGAAGCAATGGCTGGACCTGGCGGTAAATCTTCAGGAGCGCGAGCGCAACGGCCTCCAATTTTCTCCCGTGTCCTCATTCGGCTGCGAGAATGGGCAGGTGCAAGGGTGACCTTGCACAAATATTTTAAAAAAGTTGAAGAGGTGAGAGTGGCCAGACGAATGCTAGACGCATTCACGCATGAAAAAGACATTTGTTTGGCCCCCTTTCACGCTCTTTGAGAACTAGGGTACCCAAGTTTTGTTGAGAATGGCGAGCTCCTCACCCTAGATCGGGTAAGAAGGAATTGGCGAGTCCTTTGAAGCGGATACGGACTGAAATTGATAGGCTGGCTGAGCCAATTCAAGACAGTCAGGTCACTCAGATGGTGTCCAAATATTCCAAGATCCGCTCCTATTTCCAGGAGTTAGAAAAAAGGTACCTCACCATCGACCTGCACGCGGTCGCTGCTTTCCACGGAGCATTAGAAGATATAGCTGACCGCAAGCCATTCGAAGCAGAAGCCTGGCGCCCAGCCCAGGTGGCATACACTCGCATCTGCGAGGCAGAAGCCGGAGATGGAGAGCTTTCGGAAGGCATTTCTGAGGGGGCAACTGACAAAGATGAATCTGAAGAACAGTTGCCGCAAGGAGAACAGTTAGAGCAGCAAAAGGCAGGGGAGGCAAGTTCCTCTGCACCCAAAGGATGAAGGCATGGATTCTTTGCGCCGAGGCGAGCTCGACACCCCGCGAGCCGCCAGAAATGTTGTCACATTTTGCACGGGGTGCAATGTCTTCAATGTTGTAAAGTAACAGTGCTGCTCTTCTTTTCCCTCTTCCCCCATCTTTCTTCCTTCTTCTCTCCCTTTCCTTTTCTTTCCCGCATTCTCTTTCTTTCCCCCCTTTTTCTCGGAGTCCCCCAGTTGATTTTTCAACTTTCCAGCAGGTTACCCAAAAAATTGGCTAAGTCTGGGTGCGAAGTTCGCACTTCGCCCGATTTTGGTGCGAAGTTCGCACTTCGCCCAGTTTTGGTGCGAAGTGCGCACTCGCCCGATTTGGTGCGAGTCGACTTCGCCCCACTTTCAGGCGCACCTTGCAAGCGCGGTGGCGGGCGACAAAGAAGAATGATAAGTGCCGGAGCGAGTCCGTACGGCGGCGGACACCGGTGTTCACTGTGCGCGAGTCCGACTTCTCGGCGAGTCGGAATGCGCCCTTGACGAGTGTACGGTAGGGGAACAAACCCGGAATTTGACCAAGGCGTGAAGGCCTTCCCGACTACATTGTTTTCTGCCCGCGCATCCCAAGGAGCTCCGATCCCAAGCGAAGATGGATAGGCGCCCTCTAAGGCGGACATGTGTCAAACAACATCTTCCTTCATCCGACAAGTGTCCGGCTCGGGATTCGAACCAAGACGTGCCGACAAAAAGGGATAAACATGGGCTGCATTGCCTGTGCCGGTAGCCTCATTCAAAGCTGATCCGAGGTTCCACCTGCTCCAGCTACCAGCGTAGCTGCCGACTTGAAGATTCTACCCAGCACTCCGTCACGTAGGTGTCCAGCTCCCGGGATGACCATCTTTGCGGGTACGGTCCGGTCCGACAAAAGGTCGGCATTTGCAGCTCTTTCGCCGCTTCTGTCAGCTTATGTTTGAATGGGACTCTGTGCCCATTAATGTAACGGGAGGGACTCGGGCTATAAAAGCCCAGCATGAATTCATTGTAAAGGGTGGAAGGGGAATGTTTGTTAGGGAACCACTGTGCCCATTGTAACCGTGCTTCTGCTTATAAATACAATCTGTATGCCTGGTTTTGTTCTGCCGCTTTTATTTCTTTATGCTTATGCTTTACGCGATTCCGTGTCATGGCTTGTTGATTCATTTCAGCATTTGATGATCGGGCGCCTTTAGCATTATTTACGTACTTTTAATTTTCATATAATAGATGTGGTAGCGGTTCCATCGGTTATGTGTGACGTTGCTGGCCCGTATCACGGTGATTGATGCGATCCCTGCTTGTTAGTTCCTTGTAGGGAATGTTTGCTAGGGAGCCATTGAAGGCTGTGCGGTTAAATTCTCTACCTAACACATATACACGGCTCTGATATCTCTAGGTTTACTTTCTACCCCTGTCGGTTGTACGTATCCGGTGATTGATGCATTGCCGTGCTGTTAGTTCCTTGTAGGGAATGTTTGCTAGGGGATCATTGAAGCTGTGCATACACTGCTTGTGTATCGGAAGTACGCGTAGGTTTTGCAGTTCTTTGTCATGCTTTGTGTTTGTATGCAGTAAGTAGCGGTGATTGGTGTGTTCCCGTACTGTTAGTTCCCCCCCACCAACCTCTGAATATATTTGTAATTTCTTTCTGTACATTTGTCTCTTTCTGTACATTTATTTCTTTCCTGTTCCCTTTAGCTTAAATCAGAAACCCCCCCCCCAAAAGGAGCCGGCCTTCTCCGGAGATTGGCTCGGAAGGCATCTCTTCCTTCCGGCCTTTCATGCTGGTGGGCGAATCTGGGCGCATTAACCCAAAATCCTTTCCTCATGGCAGATTCGTAACCAACAGTTCCCATAGATCCACATTCATTGCATTGATGTCACTGTGCCAAAACCTTCCAACTAATGCCTGTATCAAATGAATTCTAAATTCCAGAACAGGTAGGAACAGCAAAATCTCTTAGGATGTCAATTACTGAGCACTTTAAAAAGTAATTTACGAGGATGCATTTATAATTTCCTTCAGTTAAGATGTAAGAAAATGTTACAAGGCATGCAAGTTGTCCTCTTGAAAACCAGCTTAGTTCTCAACCAAATTGGTAAGCAAATCCCTGTCCTTTTGTGTTTGTTGGTATGGTTAAAGTACCACATACATGTACATCTGTAATGTTTAAAACTGTTTCTATTCCTTTGTAATGTACATATGACATTATGGATAATATATGACAAAGGTAAAGGTAATGTTTTAAGTAACAGCCACAGCAGCACACCTATTAGATGTATGAGACACTTATGCATGCAAGCCAAAGTTTTTGCTTTATCATTTATTATTGGTTTGATAGTGTAACTCTTTGGGTTTCAACCCTTCGATCAAGCTCATAGTAACTTGAATCTTGCAAATATTTTATGGAAAATAGCTGGGAAAAAAATTATAAAATTAATGGCTTACATAAAAATACCGATACTACAATTCAAGAAATATCATTTCTATTCAGCAAAACCAACTGCAATCTGCCTGGTGACTCCTGGATGGTAACAGTCAGTCGCAAACAAATTTGCCAGCTGTTCAAGCTTGTCACCCTCTTTTTCTTGTGAAAGATGCATTATTGAGCAGTATCAAGGTCATACAACCACAACTAGAATGCAAAATTGAAGATATTCGGATAAGAACTAGCTCTGCTTATCACATCTCAATCAACACAAATGCTTGAAGAGAGGTTTTTTGCCCATGGGTGCAAAGGCCTAGATACTCTCTCCTTGCATATAAAGTTATGCAACCCGACTAGTATACAAGAACTATGTCTTCTGATCAAATCTCAAACAAGATCATTGCTTAAAGAGAGATTTTTTGCCCATGGGTGCAAAGGCCTGGATGCTTTTCTATCTTGAATAGGCAGGAAAAGATCTTCCATGTATTATTAGAATGGAGTTCATATAATTTGATCTTGGATAGAGACGTAATATTAATATATGATGCATTAAAAAAGAAGGTAACCTATTCTAGGTGGCACGCCTTATCTTGTCCTCATGTTCTGTGCATAAAATGGACCCCAAGTTCTATAACAGTTGTGGAGATAACAAGATCTATTTGCTGCACTGAACATGAGGACTGCAAAGCCTAACAATGCTAGGTAAACTAAAGTAAAAATCAAAATACCCATTTAATTTGTGCCAGCCAACTTTATTACAATAGAAATTAAAAAATAATGCTTTACTTGTCAAATAGAGATACAATGGATCCCTCTGCATGCTTGAATAAGACACGCACAAAATAATTTGAGAGATCAATCTATTTATGCAGATGCATTTTTATGCAACCATTAATGTATGCAATGATCAAGCTAAATTAAAGCATCACTGGGGAAGGTATTATGATCATATTCAAATCTCATTTAGAACAACTAAGGTCAAAGTTACATAAAGGTTGTTAATACCCCCATGCAAAAGTAATTCACTTTGTAGCCCCATGGAATCAATCACTACAGCATGGGCACTCGATGTTGTCATTGATGCCTCAAAGCCTAACTCACAGGGTCAACATAGCCATTAGAGCAGGGTCCATGCCCTAATAAACATGGAACCCTCTTTACCCTAACTGGAATGTTGTGTGTTACCTAAGACTATGTTTTTCCATAATACATGCAGAGAACATCTCAACAACAAATGTCAAGGGAAAATGGAAGCAATCTACATACAAAGGAAATAAACACGATGGAGACCAAGGGTAACATGCAAGGAATAGGCCAACAAAAACCAATGAAGTATACTCTGAAATGAAAACGGTACTTGCTAATTTGACCATTATTGTTGTAAATCTTATTCATACAAACAACATCCAACCTCAAAACCACAGCTGCAAGGCTCGGACTCAGCAAACCTATCTTTTATCCAAACAAGGACTCGGGACAAAAATTGACAAAAGGCTCGATAAATAAGAACAATATAAAATAAATAGCTTATTTAAAAGAAAATGTAAAAATAAATGCATTTTTAAACTTGTCAAGTCTTGTGCCCAGTTTAGCTTAGTTGGGTCAAAATGACTGGTTGGAGAGCAATTGGCTTGCAAGTTGGAAAGTGCTGAATGATTTGCAATGATTTTGAATGCTATGGTCAAAAAACCTTTTAAAGTAAACTCATGACAAGCATGAGTGATGAATAAACCCCCATTGACAATTATTCTCAATTTCTACATTGTTTCACGACTATGTTCTCTGAAGTCTCTTTTTAAAGGGACAAGGAAACATGGGGTTATGTAAAAGTCCCAACAAAATAAAAGGAAAAAGGGATCAATAGTTATTATACAAATTTTACGAGTGCATGTTCACTTTATTACAAATTATGCATAGGTGATAAGTTTCAGAAAAAATAATGAGGTTCGTGCCAATTTGAGGACTACATCAACAATAGGAACTACACTTGAAATTCTATGGCTAAGAAAAGCCTTGTTTGAAAGGAAAAGATATGGGATGCATCACCATGCGAGTGGAAAGAAGGACGAGTAATCATGTGTACTGAGCATAGGGATGTGTTCCCATTGAACATGGTTTCATATTTGCATGAATCCCACACAACAATAATCATTTCTACATCATATCCAAAATTCAATACTTAGTCTTACTCTAACTAAGCCCTAAGTAGATCTTTTAGGACTTATGTCCTCAATGAATGCGACTTTAACGTCATTAATATAATCAGGTTTAGGTATATAGCAAATCACTAATAAGCAATTTTTAATTCAGTTGTCAATATGGGGCATCATTCTTAGACACATACAAAAGGATGAAGCTGAGTAAGAGATATCTATATGCTTTTTCATAATGAAAATCTTGTTGTGGGTCCCTCTTTTGGGGGTAAAGCAATTGCAAGCCTGCAATTCAAGTTGCTATAAAAGTTGCTCATTCTTGCAATGAATATCTAAACTTCATAAGTCCAATTAATTCAGATGGTCATGACATTTCATTTGTGAGTTCGATTTGAGCATCACTAACTCATATGAATGTAGATTGAGACAGTTCTTTTCAGTGGTAATCATCCATATTTTGGATTAGAATTGAGAAGGTTATAACCATTCAAAGTCGACATAAAGAATTAATACAAAATTGATCACACGACAAGGCACATCCTTCTTCGTGAATAGTTGAATCTATAATCATATAATTACAGCCTTAGAATGATCCACAAGATGAAAGATGATATTGAAAAGTAATCCAAAAAGAACACTATCCTAATATGCTGCTACTAATACGGCTACCTGTCCTCTTAACCAGGGTGCATCTTGCTATGATGTAGCTTCATTCCTTAGTATAATGCTATCATGCAACATCTTGAAGTACATTCATGCTGAATATGGGCTAATCATGGAATTTATGATCATTGGAAACCCTAACATATCTCACCCTTGAGAGAACTCATTGTACTTAGTAAGGTCTGCCTTCGCTTATTGCTGGTTCTAATGTTCTATTTGATCATTCCTCTTGTATTGCTTTATTCCATCCTATGTTTCTAGTATTATCTGCAAGGATACCTATAGCTCAATTGTTACAGTTCTCATAACCAAATTTCATAGTGGAGGTTCTTCGTGTAAAGCCTGTCTCATCGCCATATGTGCTTTGAGAGTATATTTCATGACTCAAATTACTTGTTTTATTTGTAGAAATCCTTCATAAGTTTTACACAACATGTCAGAGGAGTCAAACTTTGTCCAATCTCCAACCTGAGTTGTTCAAAAAACTTGTAATCCCAAGAAAAATGTTTAATATTCTCTCACCTCTCACCTTGAGCAAAATTTCCAGTATGAAGCTTGGTTCGAGCAAGCCCTTTTCAACCAACTCATAAAAAGGACCATGCCAACCAAGCACTCAAGGCCTCAAGGCATAGGAAGAGATCAAGAAAATATTTTCCATGTTAAAAAATAAACTGGAACTTGTATTACCAAAAGGAAAAGTACAAACAACAAAAAGCTGCCATTCTTCTGCTAGAATTCTATAGGTACAGAACCCAAACATATGCTCGATGATTGCTTGCTTACAAAGACCTCAAAACAGGGTTCCACGAGACACGTCCCCTCGTCCCCCCATCCCCAACACAAGGGGACGGTATCAAGGACGTTTTGTCACCGTCCCCCTTTTAGGGGAACGCCAAAGGCCTAAGGCCAGCCGTCCCCGGGGATGGCTGGGTCCCTTTGGGGATGCTCGGGCCGTCTTTAGGGACGGTTGGGCATCCCCAGGGATGGTTGGGCATCTTCCAAAGGTGCCCAGCCGTCTCTGGGGACGCCCACCATCCCTAGGGACGACTCGAGCATCCCCAAAGGGACCCAGTCGTCCTTTATAGTTGGGCGCCTATAACCAACCTGAAAACATAAAAAAACACTTGAAAAATTAAATTAAAAAAACAAAGAGGTAGGGGTTGGGACCCATTTTAAGTCTCACCCAGCAAGGGCAGGGATAGCAAAAGGAGGCAACAACAGTAGGCAACAAGGGCAAGGATAGCACCAGCAAGGGATAGCAAAAGGAGGCAACAATAGTAGGCAACAAGGGCAGGGATAGCAACAACAGGCAGCAACAGCAGAGATTGCAATAGCAGGCAGCAACATCAGGCAGCAAAAATCCAAGTTTGTGTTGAAGTTTTCCAATTTTCATTACCTCTTCCAAGTCTGTTTTGAAATTTTCATATTTTTATTTCAACATTCAACATGGCCAGCAGTGAATCAGGCTCATTTAACATTAATAAGGAGGGGGGAAACCAAACTGAAAGTCAAAACCAAAATGAAAATATAAATATTCATGCTGCTAGGGATTCTGCCTCTACCATCCAACCCCAAACTTTCAAAGGGGACTGCACTAAAGGGGACAGCTAAGACTAGTTTTGACTATCCATCACCATTATTAAAAGAATATGCCAAGGGCCCATTCAATATCTGCAATTTGTAACCAACTGTGACCAAGGTGAAAAAAAATTTGGGGGCTCAATAAAAGGCTGTGTAATTTTTGTAAAACTGAGTTTAAGGGCAGCTATACTAGGGTTGAATCTCATCTCACTGATAAGGCAGGAACAGGGGTTAGGCCTTGCAAAAAAATGACCCGAGTACAAGTGTCTGAAGCCAATAAGCTTGTGCAAGAGTCCAGATTTAAAATTTTAGGCATGCCTTTCCCTACAGCTGGCCAATCATCTAGAGGTGACTTTGGAGCCTCCTCAAAACAGCCACAAGAATCAACCCAAACCTCTAGTATGCCACCACTGCCCTCAAAGAAAAAGGGAATTGTAAGTGAGATGTTTAATGTGCAAGCAAGAGAGGAAGCAGATGATGTTGTAGCACAATTATTTTTTGCACAAGGGCTTCTTTTCCATATTGCATGTTCCCCCTCTTTCAAGGAAGCAGTAAAAAAAATAGCCAAGGCAAGGACTTCATATCTAGCGCCAAGGGAAACTAAGCTTCGTACCTCTCTCTTGGAGAAACAATATTCCAAATGCAGTTTGGTTATGGTGCAGATGAGGAACACAAGGATGACAAATGGATGTTCTATCATCATGGACGGGTGGACTAACATTCGTCAACGTCCACTCATCAATATCATTGTCACATGTTCAACAAGTCCCTATTTTCTTCGAGCCATTGATTGCACGGGGAAAAGAAAGGATGCTGAGTTCCAATACCTCCTGTTGAAGGAGGCTATTGAGGAGGTTGGAGCCTCCAATGTTGTACAGGTAATCAATTTGACAATTTCCGTTTTAACTTTTTCTTATGAAAATCAAAATCTTTAAAATTTTAAATCTAAATGGTTGTTTAAATCAAAATGAGACCATTTTTTTTGTACACTACAGATAGTTACAAATGCAGCCCCTATTTGTCAGTGTGCGGGGCAAATGATAGAACAGGCATATAGACATATTTTTTGGACCCTGTGTTGTGTTCATGCATTGAACAATGCATTGAAGAACATTGGGAGGATAGATTGGGTCAAGGCTATGGTTGCAGAAGCCAGAGACTTGCAAATGTTCATTTGCAACCATCACACTTCCTTAGCCGTCTTTAAGTCCTTCTCAAAGGAGTTCATCAAACCAGGAGACACTAGATATGCCACCTACTTCATTTTATTGGAGAGGATGATTGAGGTGCAAGATGCTTTACAATCCATGGTAAGTATGCACGGAGTGGAAGAGGTGGCCGGAATCAAGGACAAAGGAGGGAAAGAAAATTAGAGACAAAATATTGGATGATAGTTGGTGGACTCAAGCCAAGTAAGAAATGTCATTTATGATTTTTCATTTTTAGTTTCAAATTGGATTGCTCATATAGTCTAAGTTTTTTAATTTTTTTTTTTTTTGTAGGTACATTGTGTCTTTTGTTGCCCCAATTTTTGCAGTCATCAGATATGCTGACACAGATACTCCTAATCTAGGAGAGATCTATGAGACTTTTGACAGCATGTTAGGGGAGATAAAAAAAATCATTTTTGCTAGAGATCCATCATTATTATTCTATGAGGCCAACATTAGACCTATTATATAGAGGAGGTGGGATAGGATGAACACCCCCCTTCATATGGTAGCATATGCAGTAAACCCAACGTGGTATGAGCTTAGGCCTGGGAGAGTGGCTCCCCATCGTGATCCAGAGGTGAGACAAGGGTTTTTGAGTGCCCTTAAAAAGATATATGTGAGGGAGGAGGGCTCAATACTTAAAGATGAATGGCTCCAATTTGTGAATCTTTTGGGCCCTTGGTTTAGCCAACCAAAGCGTATAGAGGATAGGGCTACCATTGCCCAAAAAAATCCCATTGGATGGTGGCAGCTATATGGGGATGATGCACCTAACTTGCAACATTTTGCAATTAGGCTTATTTCACAGGTTGCTAGTTCCTCTGCTACTGGGAGGAATTGGTCCACATATAGCTTTGTTTACAATGTGAGTAGGAATAGGCTTACCTCTCGCAGAGCGGAGAAACTACTTGTAGTGCATAGCTCTCTTCAGCTTTGTGAGAGAGTTAAGCTAGAGTACAGGCAATCTCCAGCTACACACTGGGATGTTGATCCAGAGGATGCAAAACAGATTGATGAGGATGAGGGTCAGGATGGGTTGGTTGGAGTTTCATTGGAGGCTCTTCACTTAGATGATGAGGGCAGCTCATCAGATAGTGATACAGATTCTGATAGTGATAGCCCAGCAGAAGTTTCATAGGAATGAGACTGTTTAGTAATTTACATTTAGTATTACTATTTTTGTTGTAAACTCTTTTGTTGTAATTTGTAAATGAGCATTGAGACTATTTATTATTAGTACTTCTAATTTCACTATTTTGTTGTATTTTTGACATTTTGTTCTATTTGTAAATGAGCATTGAGACTATGTCACTATTAGTATTTTAAATTTTTGCTGTATTAAATGGTTGTTTTGAGCATTGAGACTATTTAGGAACTCATAAATGGCTGTTTTGTATTCAGGTGTATATATCAGGTGTATTAAATGGCTGTTTTGTATTCAGGTGTATATATCTAAATGGCTGTTCTAATAATTTCCAAGTATTAAATTATTGATTATTCTAACTTCTAAGAATCTAATGGCTGTTTTATATTCAGGTGTATATATCTCATCTAAATATTCTAAATTTCTATAGATTATTCTAAATTTCTAAAAAATTTCATACTTTTATACCAGCCGTCCCCGAGCTGTCCCCTAAAATCGGCCTGCCCTCCCTCGCCGTCCTCGAAACCCGTCCCCCGTCCCCCAGGCTCGTGGAACCTTGCTTCAAAATTAAAATGAATAACATGACAGACATAGACTATGCGTAAATACTAAAGAAAATTGTAGAACTTTACAAAATTCTTTTTTATGACAAGTACAATGACAAAAATGGATTGTGCAGCTGGCAGTGCATTCAACTAATTTTATTTTCAAAATCTTGCTATAATATTTGATGTTTTTCCTCAGCACCCCTGACTCAGGAAATGAAAACACAAATAGCGTTGAATGACTATTATTGAGAAGTACAATTTGCTAAATACCCATGACTCTGAAGAAAGAACAGGGATCACCTATCATTAGTTGTTTCCTAAGGGAAGGGTATTAATCACGTTAACCAGATGTTTATTGCCAACCTAAGTTCCAGAGGCATGCATCCCCATAGCTGTACACCCATGGGGATGAGTCCTGATGGTAACGGAGGAGGGCATGGCGGAGACATCCTTCAGCCATCCCTCTCAACTTAAGTTCCATGGAGGAGAACGCATCCCCATAGTTATAAATTGTCTATATGTCGAGACATGGAGGGAGCATAGTTGTGGGTGAAGGGGGATGTCTCATTTCTCGCTTCATTTACCCCACCAGTTTCATAAATAAATAAAAAATATATTAAAAAAAAAAACTAACCATAAAATACCTCAAATTATTTCCAACCTGCTCAAACATATTTAAACTTGTAAAAATAGCTTTCAACTTGTTATTTTTTGCTCAAGAAAATTTTAGCCTGCACAAACAATGTTAAAATTTCAGATCATGAACTATGATGCATAATTGTAGCTTCATTTTGTCTATTAATACTACTAAAAAAATCAATCATGAAGACAAATTTATATGGCTTTAAATGTTGTTCACTGTGTTATTTTTCTTTTCTAGGTTCCGTTGAGTACCCTTTTGGTGGGGATGGGGAAATGTGAGAATGTGAGAAGGGGGCAGATAGAAGACAACCCCAAATTAGGGAAGGGTATTAATCCTGTTAACTTAGGTGTGGACCATCAACCGAAGTTCCACAGGGATTCACTCCCATACCTGTCTACCCATGGGGATAAGTCCCAATGGGAACAGAGATCCTCCAACCATCCTCTCTCAACCTAAGTTCCAAGGAGGGGAATTTGTCCACATGGTTATAGATTGCATAGTTGAGAAAATCTGCAAAAAATCTGCAGAATCCCGATTTTTTGCCGATTTTTTAAAATGCCGATGCAATCGGCAAACTCTCGGCGATGCAAAGATTTTTTTGAAGATTTTTTGCTGATTTTTAGGAAAAATCAACATCGTCGATTTTTGGCCAATTTTTTCAAAATATCTGCGGCCGATTTAGGGTTATTTTATTGAAGCCCATTTTTCAGCTGTTAATGTTTGAACATCGAAGTTTAAATTTTAAACCCAAAACCCTAGTCTAGGGTTTCGGGTTTCTTTTCTTTTCCTCCTCTTTTTAAGTAAATATTGCTGCCTGATATCTATGAATGTAAGCCCATTTTTCAGTTGTTAATGTTTGAAACTTTTAACTTTAAAGTTTAAACCCTGAGGTTTAGGGTTTTGTTTTTTTTTTCCTCCTCTTTTTAAGTAAATATTTTAGTGAATATTTAGCTTATTGAAAAAAAACTATGTCTGCAAAGCCCATTTTTCAGCTGTTAATGTTTGAATTTGAAACTTTGAACTTTGAACTTTGAACTTGAAGTTTAAACCCTAAACCCTAGTCTAGGCCCTAGGGTTTTGGGTTTAGGGTTTATTTTCCTCCTTTTTTAAGTAGATATTGCTGCCTGATAACTATGTATGCAATCCCATTTTTCAGATGTCGATGTTTCAATTTTTAAAGTCAATGTTCTCATTACTGATCATAGAATAAATAAAAATACAATGATGCATTATTTGAGGAAAGTCGAATATAGTTATTGGTTCAATGTGATTGGGTCAATGGACCGCCAAGGATGTTCTTCAAAGTAATGTGTTTAACTTTCCAGAGTTGTCATATATGACGATCTTCATGCTTTGGATACCTGTATCAACGTATTAGATATGGACACATACACGGTACTTCTCAGACACCATAACCAGATGTAACCGAATATATGGGTACCCTATCCAGACAGATCTAAGTACATTCCCCTATATGATCCATATCTAATACATCCGGACATGGCCTAGGCACATCTAGAGCTGTATATAGATAAGATACTTCTAAGATACCATATCCAAATGTATCCGAATACATGGGTACCCTATCTAGACAGATCTAAATACATTCCTATTTGGGCCATATCTAATACATCTAGACATGGCTTAGGCACATCTAGAGCTGTATGCATAAAATGCATTTATACGAAGAATGCATAACATGGATTTAAAAGAAGAATACACAATTTTAATAAACTAAAAATAAAATTTAAGCTTAAAAAAGCAATGTCAATCCTCTTCTTAATTAATGAAAAGTGTCTTAATTAAAAATTTTATTTGTGTAAACATTTTTCTGTTATGTCTTTTTTCTTTAATATATAGACTATCTATGCTTTTTATAATGTTGTATCCAACCATATCCATCTTAGGAAGCCTTCAAAATTTGCTATATCTATATCCGTTTCCGTGCAACATGGCTCTTTTCTAATGAATCATTTATTTGTCTAAACATCCAAAAACAAAATTGTGGCAATGACATCTATTCACTGCATATACGTAAATGTATTGTAAAGAATCATGTCTTTTGACTTTCAACAAAAGTTGTACAGGTACGCATACCTTTGTATTCTTGTAACGCTGAAAAGTCTTCAGTTGTGTGATGTAAGGGGAATATAGTTTCTATATTTCAGTTGTTTATCTAATCTGACAACTCAATATATTATGAAACAGCTTTTCATTGTCTAGGCACCCATACATTTGTATTCTTTGTCTCTCTATATTGAGTGTCTGGATTTCACAGTGGAACATTGAATATTATACAGGGATGCCTAGGTATCCCCACAAAGATGAGGGGAAATAGGGACACCATGGTTCGTCCCGTCTGCATTTCGTGACTCCATCCAATTGGGGATGTGTTCCCCCGGTACACAAGTTAGGGGCATGTCCCCCTGGAACCTAGAATTTTTATATGGTTGTCCCCTTTGTCCAAAATTGTGATTATCTTCCACAAATCCCTTTTTAGGTCCCCTTGTTTCCAACCATTGCTCAACATCTTGAAGAGCTCTAGCTTTGACAATTTTCATGAACGATATTTAGACACATAACAGAGTGAAATTTTTGTTCAGCTCCTTCAAGAAGAATTCTCCTTTCAATTCCCAAAAGTGAAATGAGAAGACTAAAGATCCCATAGAATGGCAACACCCCTTGTCTGGTCATTTGGCTTCATGCTGAGTATTGAGTTATCCGCTCCCCCCTTAACCATATTTTCCAACTTAGATTTGGTAAGCCTTGTTTCCTACAAGATGAAGGTGTAAGATGTGATTTTACTTTAAATATTTTAGCACTTGTATTCTGAAATAACTGCTTTGCATTCCAGGATAAGAGCTTCATGCTAATTATTTACTCTTGAACTGAGCAAGAGCTTGCTTGAGGGTCAGATCCCTCACAGAGTCACATAGCATCAAATATCTGATCAATAAGCTGAAACTTCTTGGCTTTTGAGAGTAGCTAGGAAAGCTATCTCATTGTTAGACGGATTCTTCTTCTCCTTCCCTGTTTACTGGGTTCTAGTGGGGAAATCAATCCGCATTTTCCCAAGTTTTTTGTTTCACCATTATGAGCAACCTTCTTTCATCTGCTTTCCCTTTCTTCAAATGTCTGTGCCTCTTCCATTTCCTGCATATATTATGTCCCTCTTGTAACTTTATGTCTTCCTGTGTCTTTCTTCCATCCTCATGACTGATCTCTATAAGATGATTTATTTCCTTATCTCTCATGTCTGATCTGTCTACCAAATCCAATGCTTTAAATGTGTTTGAGATTTTGAAATGTATCTTTTTGCTTAAATTGTTTTTGGCTTCCTTGGTGTAGGCTTTGTTGGGTTGGATCCATGCATCTCCCTTCTTGGCTTCATTTGCCTCCTAATTTGGCCTTTCTCTATTCTCCATTCAAGTGTTAGACTCTTAAGAGTCCATTTGTTAATGGCCTATTGTTGGGCAGGCTCATACTTCAAAAAAATGTAGATAAATCACGAGTACTTGCCAAATTCATGAATTTTTCCTGCCAGAGAGAAAATCACGTAGAAAATTGCCACCCAGTTTTGGCAAGTTATCGGCAAGAGAATTGCTGAAAAACTCAAGAAAGCTAGGCTACTTACAGAAAATAGTGGAAAACAGAATAAAAGCCTGAAATATCTCATTTTTTTTTAATTTCCTCTTTCTGACTCCTAGCTGCAGATTTTTGAAGACTAGATAGACACTCTCCAATGCATTTAAACAATCATACAACAAATTTAAATGTGGTTTTCTAAGACTTCACAAGTTTAAAAAAAAAAATCATAAGTAGGGTTTTTGGTTTTTTAAGCAATTTTTTGGAGTTTTCCCCTTTATTTTCTCTATACCTTTCTATTTCTAATGCATCTAAGACCTTATCTTAACACTTACAGGTGCAAGGGGGTGGGCAGGAGGAGATGGCTTCTTTGGGAGAGGGCCAGGGAAGTAGCAATGGCAGCGGAGCTAGTACTAATACTCCAACTCCAAGGAGGGACTCATGCTAGATACATGGCATAAAGGGTTCTTTGTCGAATTAGGTTTTCTATAAATATTGCAGCAAAGATATGAGAGGAGGCATCAATTAACAATTTAACTCAAATTCCATCTTGTCAGGGTTTCAGACCACAATGTTGAGGTGTACAAACTTGTATAGGATGGCATCAAACAGCAAGTAAGTGCTTGGCTTGCCACCAAAGAACAGAAGAAGATCGAAAACAAAAAAAACAAGGTTGTAGTTGGAGTGAGGGTAGGGCATAGGAGCTACAGTGATGATGTTGATGATAGCCCTATCATTGCATCAAAGTCTATTCTTGGCCCTGGCATCCAGCACTCTTCTGAGGAGAGACAAAGTACAACAAGTAGAGGAAGCTTTTTGTTTCCTCACATAGATATGCAAACTACCATTAAGAGTGTCGCTTGGGGAAAGGAGAATATCAAGGAAGCCTGAATGGTTACGACGAATTTTGGGTATTATTGCAGCATTCTTTTTAATGCCACGAGCAGCACTTATTGGGCTGCTTCAGTGAGGGCACTTAAAGCAGTTGGTAAAGGTATGAAACCCCTTACTGTAAAAAATTTCAATGGGCCCTTATTGTAGGTGTGTCACAAACACATGTTATTGTGTAAAAGAGCAAAAAAATGGTGAAACAAATAAGGGTGCAACATTTTATTTGATGTGTGGCCAGATGAATGTAACTACACCTTCATATACTTTTTTGTGGCTTTAGGTGGATTGATGGTCTTTTTGAAGTCAGTTGATGCCTCTCGAGAGATGAAGAGCATGCAATTGTTGTTCACTTTGTTGGAGGAGATGGTGATCGATGTGTTAGTAGATAACAGTGTCCAAATAGTGACAAACAATGCAACTTATGTAGCTATAGGCAGATTTCTCAAGGAGAAGAACCCAACTTTTTTTTAGAGCCCATGTGTTGCCCATTGCATTGACGTCCTTCTTGACGACATTGGCAAATTGTCATGGGTAAAGAGTGTGGTTGAGGAGGCAAAGTATATCACTAGATACATTTCTAACCACATAGGGATGCTTAGCTTGATGAGAGAGCACACTGATGGGAAGTACATTGTTCTCCCAAGTGTCACCTGATTCACTCCAACCTCATCCCCTCAAATAGCTTTGTTGCATCTGCTCCTCTTAAGAGGGTGTTTGTGAGAAAGCAATGGTTTGGCTTGTCATATTATGAAGAAAAGGCACAAAGGGTTGTCAAGCAAGTTTTTGACAACAAATTTTGGAAGAGTGTGCAAGAGATACTGAAGGTAATTTAATTTTATATTTTTATAAAATTATTTGGCTTTCTAGAATTTAAATTTTTTATTTTACATGTTATTTCCTAAATCTAAAAATCTGAATTTAATTAAAAATTACAAAGTATTTATGATGATTATTTTTTCACTATTCAACTTCAGGTGACAGAAACTTT
This sequence comes from Wollemia nobilis, assembly GCA_028583015.1. NCBI lineage: Eukaryota > Viridiplantae > Streptophyta > Pinopsida > Araucariales > Araucariaceae > Wollemia > Wollemia nobilis. The sequence continues at coordinate 35,226,130 of JAQPPZ010015824.1, read as the reverse complement.
GTTTAAGGTTCTTCACCTTGTAGATGGAAATCAATTGCCAATAGGATATATAAACAATACCATGTACAACACGAAAGAGGCCATCAAGAACTATTATGGAAGAGAGGCGGAAATTTGATTTCATTTGGAAAATTATCAATTAGAGATGAATAAGGAACTCCCTCGACCTTTACATGCAGTGAGTTACTACTTGAACCTCAAATACCATTTTAGTCCCAATTTTAACCATGATGAAGAGGTGATGAATTGATTCTACACTTACAATAGGAAGATGATAATTGACCCCAAGAAGAGATGCCTAATCTCCATCGAGTTGTAGGACTATGAAAAAGTTGAGGGGAGGGTATTTTCATCCGATTTTTGTATTCAATCAAGAATGACCTTGTGGCCAAGTAAAAGTTTTAAACTTTTTTAATTTAACTTTTTTTTTTTCGTTTAGGGTAAAAACGGGATTTTGAAAGGGCCTGGACCCGTTTACAAACACAAAGTCAGCCCATCAACTGCACAACTGCCAAGGGCAAGTAGCCAAAAATCCCCTGGATGCAAGACAAACAGTATCCATCCTGGACCCCAATTAGCTATAGTCCTCCCTAGTGAACTTTTCTAAGTCCTCATGGACCACCCCTAGGGGGATCCATCTCCTATCCTCTTCTTTAATGGCACCAAAGTTCGCCAACCAGTCTGCTGGTTTGTTACCTTCTCTAAAGACATGAACAAAGTCAACTTCTTCAAAATGTTTTACAATCTCTCTAATATCTTGCACAATGTAATCAATTTGCCAATTAGTTTCTCCCTCCTTTTTCAAGAGATTGATAATATTCAAGGAGTCTCCTTCAAAGATTACTTTTTTAGCACCTAGATCCTTAGCTAGCTTTGCACCCAAATGTAAAGCATTAACTTCAGCTTTATGACTAGTAGTAATTTCCAAAAACTTGCAGGCTGCCCCCACCAATCTGCCCTGATTGTCCCTCAAATTTGCTCTTGCTCCGGCCTTACCTACGTTACATTTGGATGTCCCATCAAAATTTAACTTCAACCATTCATCTCGAGGTGGTTGTCATTTTACATCAATTCTAACCTGAGCATTTGCCTCTCCACCACTAATGGGTTCCAAATTCCATGCCTTAGCTATCATAGTCTCTTCAATATTCTCTGGCTTGATAGGGTACTTGATAGATTTAACATTCTCCTCTAAAAAATGGGTGATACTTCCAAAACTTCTCATTGCTGACCTTTTTTCCCCTCTAAAAATTCTCATGTTCCTCTCTAACCATACTTCCCACACAAAATGAAACAGAATCAGGTTCCAAATTACATTTTGACGAGGACTGAAAAAGGGGTTCTCCCACTGTTGTAACCACAAAACCATATTAGAAGGCATCACCCAAGAGATGCTCATCCTGTTGATGAGGAGCTGGAAAATATTTAGAGCGTAGGTACATTCCAAGAAGATATGTTCCACTAATTCTTCTGCCTTTTCACATAAACTGCATCTATTAGGTAACTGAAAACCTCTCTTCTTAAGATTATCCACCGTTAGGATCTTATTATGTACTGCTTCCCAAAGATAAATCTCTAGTTTAGGAATAGCTCTCTTACCCCAAATTCTATTCCGAGGGAAACCATTACCTACAACAGGATCCAAAAGATCATAGGCTGTCTTCGAGGAAGATGTACCTCATAAGCCTTAGCCACCTATTCAAGCCCTTGTCCAACCATCCAGTTCAAGGACAAGGGAAAGAAAAAAGTAGTTTAAAACTGCTTGAGTATGTTGTATTTTTGTTGTTTTTTGATGATCATGGATGATCATTGAGTATCATGAATTGTAATTGTACTCTTTTTATGAAAATCTAAAAGAAAATCGACTTCTTGGCTCTCTAATTGTATTTTTAAATATATATTTTTTATGAATTTAATTATTTTCTTTGATTTTTTTTCTGCCAAGTTTTTCCCAAGTTGCCAAGTACTCTCCAAAATATGCCTTGCAAAGTTTTTGCTGAGTCTGAGTTTTCCAACTATGGGAAGGCTCTTGCCAAATAGTCATGTTGATGACAGATCTAGAAATGGAAGGAAATGTTTGCAGAATCCACTATTTGTTCCCAGACTGGTCCAGATGAATCCCATGTGACATCAATGCTCACATATATATGGACATAGTGTAGCACTTCTTGTTTGAATGCAAGTATGAACACAATGTTAATGGCATTCCCAATCCTTTTCAGGGTAGCTTCTCCCCAAAACTCACTAGAATTATCAGATTATAGTTAGCATTATTCTTTAATTAGTCGATATTTATTAACTCTAAAAATGCTTTTTTAATTTTTTAAATTATATTATCATTTTATTAAAGTAATGGTGAATATCGCGAAGGATTAGGGTTTTTTCCTTAAAAACGTCTCATCTTTTAGGAGCCATATCTTCACGAAGAGTTATCCAATTCGGTTGATTAGTGGACCAACTTGTGCAGAATTTGAATAGCTTTAAAATGAGTGGTCATATGCAAAAATACGAGCAGTATTGAGGGAGATACGACCCTGTGAAGTCAACCATTCGGAACAAGGGCAATGACGATTTTTCAAATCGCGAAAAACAAAATTGCAAAGTGCGAAGGATTAGGGTTTTTCCTAAAAACGTCTCATCTTTTAGGAGCCATATCTTCGCGAAGAGTTATCCGATTCAACTGATTCTTGGACCAACTTGTGCAAAATTTGAATAGCTTTAAAATGAGTGGTCATATGCAAAAATCCAAGCAATATTGAGGGAGATACAACCCTTTGAAGTCAACCATTCGGAACAAGGGCAGTGACAATTTTTCAAGCCGCGAAAAACGAAATTGCAAATATTTGCCAACTAGGCTCGAACGATGGGAAGAGCAATGAAGGGCTAAGACTTCAACGAGGCAAGACATTCTATCTAGACAAAGAATTTTTCAGCTAAGTTCTTTTTTCCTTTTCTTTATCTTAGAAATTATGCATGAAAATTTTATAAAGTTTTTATAAAATATTATATTTGTATAGAACTTTCAGATAAATTTCATTAGATTTTGAGTTTTAGTTTCCTTTCCATGGATCGATTTATAGTTAAATCCTTAGAATCATCCCTAGTGGTAGAGGTTAGTGAGCGCACCTCGAGAGAGATCCTCATTGCTCCAAGATAGGGCAGTTTTTGGTAAATTTAATGGGTATTGGCCAGGGGCTTCAACCTTGAGAAAATGGATTGATATGAGTTGGAAGTCTCCAAGAGTGATTCTATCATTTCTTCCCAAAGGTTTCTTCCTAGCCATTTTTTGTTCTAGGGAAGAAAGAGAAAGAATCATAAAAAGGGGTCCTCGGTTTATGGGAAGAGCAAGGCTCTTCCTTACCCACTGGTATGAAGGCTTTTCACCTGAAAATGTAAATCTATCCCTAGTACCAATCTGGGTTAGGATGTTTGGATTGCCCATTGAATTTTGGGAAATAGATACCTTCAAGGCAATAGGCAACACTCTAGGAGAATTCCTTGAGATTTCAAATACAACAAAAGATGGATTTTTGGCTATTTATGCTCGAATATTGGTCATGATTGATATAAGTAAAGTTTTACCAAAATCAATCATTCTTAAGTATGGGGATAAGATGTGGACCCAAACTATAGATTATGAAAACATATCTTTTAGATGTAGAAGATGTCATGAGGTGGGGCATATTGAGAGATCATACCCTAAGAAGAGCCCAGCAAAATCATTTGTAGAAAATCGTAAGAGAAATTTACAAATGGTTATGGATAAAGATGGTTTTCAACTTCCAAAAAATCTAGAAAAATAAAAGAAAATGAACAATGGAGACCAATAAGAAGGGATACTGGAAGAAATTTCAATTCTTTTGAGGCTTTAGCCTATGAAGAAAAAGTATATCAAAACTTAGCGGACATAGGACAACAATTTCAACATATTAGCAAGGAACCGTCTATTCAATATTATCCTAATTTACGGAAGAACATTCTCGATGAACCCAAGGAATGTGTTTCATCAGATTTTGAAGACTCTCTTGAAGTACCATGCACCATTCAGGAGAAAATAATTGTTAAAGAAAATGCAGTTTTAGAAGGTAATACCTCTGCCATTAATAAGGAAATACCAAAAAATGAGCAAGATAAGTCAAAAGCTTCTATAATAGAGCCAAGAGAGGATAAATATGTTGAAAAACAAAATGGTGAAAGAATATTGAAGAACAGAATAATAAGACCTACTCCTGATCATAGTAATCAGACTCTTTTGGACTCCCGAGTACTCCGCCGAGTCCAAGTCCGAGTGGGCTCAGCCGTGCCGAGCCCACTCCGACTCCTTTTTTTCTAGACTCCACCGAGTTCGGCCGAGTCCGAGTCCATCCTAGACTCCCGAGTCCCGACGTTGGGACTCAGCTGGCCCAACAAAAATGGAAGGCAAAAAAAAAAGAAAAATTACGTCTAGGGCGGTTAAATGTTGATGATGCTCCACAACTTAAGCATCCACGTTGGCCAGTGCACAATCACGAACAAGACGCTGAAATCTTTGTTTATTATATTAACGAGAGAATGCGCAATTTGGCTATTCAAACCTTCAAAATGCTTATCCCTCAATTATAATTTATTTTAATACAAATATATCTTTCGCCGATGGATACATCATCTACTTCTTGTTTGGGAATGGGAACCGCTTTAGAATGCACGTATGCATGTCATGTGGGGTGTGGCAATTCGGGTGGAGAATGGCATGATTTTTGGAGGCGTTCGATCAAGGAAGGCTTGAGGCTGCCAGTGTTGAGACCTCTTTTGGAAAATTTGTAGCGCAGTTCTTGCACCTTCATTTTCTTCCATTCTTTTCTCTCCTTCAATGCACCCTCTCCCGTCATCGTCACTGCCACCGTCACCACTGCAGGCAATACACACCACCACACCGCAATGGGAAAAAATTTAAAAACGATAATTTATTTTGCTCTGAAACCCTCGACCGCCAACAAAACAATTGCTATGCTCGAAGCTTCCCCAAAATAATGAATGTTGCTTCTACCTTGAATTTTGGTAAGCGGTTTTCAAAAATGGCTTCCCATTCTAAAACCGGAAAAATGGCTAGGATTAAATATTAGCTTTATTAATATTTGAAGAATTTTATTTTCAATTTTTTTTCTCAAGAACCTTTTAATAAAAGTAAAGTTAATAGATCCCAACCAACCATCTAGGAAATCGAATCTAGACAACCCACCGATTATTTTTAAACATGGTATTTGAATATTTTATTTATTAAACATGGTGGACTAAGTTAGGGTGATTCCGTCCCATGGTTTCTCTATTAAACATGGTATTTGAATATTTTATTTATTAAACATGGTGGACTAAGTTAGGGTGATTCCGTCATATAGTAAAGTTTATCATTATTTAATGTTTTTGTTATTATTTATTGTTTTGTAAAATGTTAATAATGTTTTTGAACTTTATATATTAAGTTTTATTTTATCATTATATTATTTATTTATAATTTTATAAATCAAAGTGGTCATGCCTGCAAAGGTCATAGTCTGTTCCGAATCCTCTGAGTGCACGCCATACTGACAACGATGGTATGAATCTCGAGCAACCGCTGGTCCTCTTCATGTCGGGTTATAAAATAATGAGGTGGTATAGGCTTGTTGGAGGCATCCCCTGTAGTTTGAACCTTGCACTTGGCAGTTACTTAAAATAGTGTGGATGTAACCAACTCCCTATGTATCCAAAAAAAAAAATTATAAAACAAAATTATTAGCTTGCTATTAGAATATGCTCCTTCCTCTTGTTAATTTCTTATTTGTATAATGTTGAATGTTGAGTAAGTGTGTTAGAATATACTAATAAGTAATATGCATGAAAAAACTTATTTTTTCAATAAAAATTTGTATTTTTTTCATTTTTTCTTTTTTTCGAGTTTTTACCAAGTCTTGCCAAGTTTTTTTGCCAAGTCCCGAGTCCGACCCCCAAGTCGAACTTTCCGTGTTTGAGTCGAGTCCAAGTTTTGCTACTATGCTCCTAATATAGGCAAGGCAAAATGAGGAAAACCCTCAAATTATCAAGCAAGATCCAGGGAAGCAAGAGCTAACATAGAGAAAGGAACACAAACTAAGTTGGTTGAACTTCTCTTTACCAAACAACAAAATGATATTGGTAATACGCAAGAGGGGCCAAAAGCCCCTAATGAGACATGATTATCATCTCATGGAATATAAGGGGTGCTAATGCCCCCTCAAAGCATAGGTGTATTAGGGACCTATGTTTAAGTAATAAACCTGATATTCTCTATATCCAGGAAACTAAAATGACAAAAGAAGAAGTTTCAAAAACTATGAAAGCAGTTTGGGCAAGATGTGAATGGGATGCTATGGATTCTGAAGGAGCAGCAAGGGGAATTCTAACTTGTTGGAATCCTTCTAGAACCTCTTGTGTAACCATTCATAAAACTAGGCATTGGATAGCCTCTTTAGTCACTTGCTACTTTGTTGATATTCACTTCATCCTTATCAATGTGTATGGTCCTACAACTCAGTCAGGTAGATTAGAAGTTTGGAGTGGGATTGAGGCCTTTATGAGAAGTAAAGACCAAGAAACCCGTTTCATGATCATTGGAGATTTTAATGCCATTACCAAGCTGAATGAAAAATTTGGGGGAATTAGGAAATTGACCCAAAGTATGAAATATTTCTCAGCTTTTATTCAAAACAACAATCTATGGGAAGTTGAGTTTGAAGAAGACAACTATACTTGGACCAACAACAGGAGAGGCCAGAACCTAATAGCAGAAAAATTAGATAGATGCATTCTCTCAGATCATTGGCTAGATGAAGGAACTTGTGCTAAAATTAATACCTTAACAAGGATTGGTTCAGATCACTGGCCAATAAGAGTTAAAATGGTGGTTAGTGAATTCAAAAAAATATCATATTTTAAATATGAGCAGATGTGGGAAGACCATCCTCAATTTGTTGATATGATAGCTCAAACATGGAATTCTTTAGGTAATGGTGGGTTGTATGCTCTTCCAAACCAAATTAAAGCTATGACATCTAGATTAAAAGAATGGAACAAGAACACCTTTGGAAACATTTTTGAGAAGAAAGAAGAACTAAAAGATAAACTTTCAAAATTCCAAAAAGGTGATGAAAATAATACAAGCTCAGAGGAAAGGGAGTTGCTTAGTGAATATCATAATATTTTGAGTAAGGAAGAGAAATTTTGGAGATTAAAATCAAGACAGACTTGGTTAAAAGGAGATAAAAATACAAAGTTTTTTCATAGGATGGCTATAGTACAAAGATCTTCTTCTAGAATTGGTAGAATTAAATCAATAGAAGGGGTTTGGATTGAAGATCAAAGTGAAATTAGAAAAGAGGCTAAGTCGTTTTATCAAAATATTCTAGGTTCAGAGGAGACCGAAGTTCTTAATGATAAACTTCTTCAAGATGTTCCTTCAGTTATAACAAATGAAGACAATAGGAAACTGATGGAGCCTATTACTCTAGAAGAAGTTCATTTAGCTCTTTTCTCTTTTAATAAGGATAAATCCCCTGGTCCAGATGGGCTCTCTGCAGCTTTTTACCAACATAATTGGGATATAGTGAAGGATTCTTTATTGGTGGCAGTGGAACAGTCTAGGGTAAAACAATACATTCCTTATAAAATAAATGCAACTTATCTTACCCTAATTCCAAAAAAGAAGGATGCTGAATTGTTTGATTCTTTTAGACCCATAAGCCTATGTAATATGGCTTATAAGATTATTTCCAAAGTGATGGCGAATAGATTAAGGCCATTGTTAGACAAAATCATTTCAGAAGAGCAAGGAGGTTTTGTGAAAGGGAGACAAATTTTGGATGGGATCATAGTAGCTCATGAAGTTATACATTCAGCAACTTCAAGAAAAGAGAAAGCTATGATCTTAAAACTTGATATGAGTAAAGCCTATGATAGGGTTAAATGGAATTTTCTTTTTGCAGTTTTAGATAAGTTTGGTTTTGGGAAGAAATGGGTTAGATGGATTAAAGCTTGTGTCTCTACAGTTTCTTATTCAGTGTTGGTCAATGGGTTAGTGACAGAATCTTTTAAAGCCAAGAGAGGCCTTAGACAAGGAGATCCTCTATCTCCTTATTTGTTCATTATTATGGCAGAAGTTTTGAGTAGGAACTTAAAGAAGGCTTACAAATATGGGTTTATAAGTGGACTTAAGGTTAGTAATAACATCGATAACATCACCCATCAACAGTTTGTAGATGATACAACCCTTTTTGGAAGGGCAAGGATAAATGAGGCCAGAGCTTTGAATAACTTTTTAAAAGAGTACGAAAGAGCTTCAGGGCAAAAAATTAATAGGACTAAATCCAAAATTTACTTTCTTAACACTCCTGCTAATATCAAAGCAAGAATTTGTAGGTTGCTTCAAATGGAGGAGGCAAATTTACCAACAACTTATCTAGGGATGCCTTTATTTGAGGGGAGAATGAGGATAGATTTATGGAATCCAGTTATTAGTAAAGTTCAAAATAAACTTCCAGCTTGGAAAGGTAGATGGTTATCATTAGCAGGAAGAGTGCAGTTAATTAAGTCAGTCTTACAAGCCATTCCAACATATTATATGTCTTTGTATTCTATGCCAAAATCAGTTGAAAAAAGTTTAATCTTTATTATGCGATCCTTTTTATGGTCAGGTTTACATGATAAAAGGAAATTTTCTTTGGTGAAATGGAGCAAGTTGTGTGATGACAAAACTAGGGGAGGTCTTGGTTTAAGAGCTCTTACAGATGCAAACTTAGCTCTTAGGGGAAAAGTTATCTAGAGATTGTACAAAGAGAGTCAAAGACAATGGGCAAGAATTCTTCTAAGTATGTTGATCCCAATGACCCAAGTTTAATATTTACTGCATTCTCTCTTCCAAATGGTTCTGCTCTTTGGAATGGTTTAAAAAATCTATTGATCTTATGATTAAAGGTTTAAGATGGGTGGTGGGAACTGGAGAAAAAATTCTATTTGGATGGATACTTGGTGTGATAAAAAACCACTCAATTTAGATCCAGTTTTGAAACCTTGGATGAGATTGCTTCAAGACAAATACGGTGATAGGGTTTCAAACATTTTGTACAAGGATCGAGAAGGAAGATACAAATGGAAAGAAGATTTTTTTACAAGTATACAAGACATTGATGCTAGGAGGCAATTGAGTAGAAAGATAACAACTGTAATTATTCCGAGGGGTGCCAAGGATAAATTGATTTGGGAGTTGAATAGCTCAGGAGAATACACAACAAGAAGTGGATATAATGTTCAACACCAACATAATAATAATATCACTAGAATTTGGAGAGATATTTGGGATAGCCCAAGCATTCCTAAAGTTAAAATGTTTGTTTGGCTAGTAGGTCATAGAAGAATTTTATCCTGGGATAACCTTATGAAAAGGGGTTTTCATGGCCCCTCTAAATGTGTTTTCTGTAATAAGGAGGAGGAGAGTATTGACCATCTCTTGGGACATTGCTCAATAGTCTGGAATCTATGGCAATGGATTCTTAATATGTTTGGTAAATGCATGGTGATGAATAGCAGAATTGAAGATTGGTTAAAGCAATGGCAGAGCACTTATAAAAGTGAGGCTTTACAGACAATATGGGATATATCAAAAGATACAATACTTTGGACTATATGGCTAGAAAGGAATAGAAGAATATTTAAAGGAAAGGAAAGCAGTTTAGAGGTAATGAAAAAGAAGATATGTTTAGCCATAGAGGAGTCTAAACCAACCCTATCAACTCACCCAATCCCTAATTTGGAAGCAGAGAGTCTTGATAGATGGAGTCAAGTCATTAAATGGAATTATGATGTTGGGTACAAGAGAAGCAAAAATAAGGTAAAGAATATAAAGTGGAAACCACCAGATGTGGAGTGGGTTAAGTTGAATTTTGATGGAGCATCTAAAGGAAACCCAGGACCAGCAGGAGGAGGAGGAATAATTAGAAATAATAGAGGAGAGATTTTGTCTCATTATGCTTTCAATTGTGGATTTAAGACAAATAATGAAGTTGAAGCTTGGGCAGCTTTAGAAGGGTTAAAAATATGTAAACAAATGAAATGGAATAGAGTTTGGATGGAAGGTGATTCTCTCATAGTAATAAATGCAATTTTGAGGAAAGCAAAGGCTCCATGGAACATACAAGAGATAATTGTGGAAATTCAAGATCTTGCTAAAGAGTTTGAAGAAATCAGGTTTACACATATATTAAGGGAAGGAAACAAATGTGCAGATAAGCTAGCCAATAGAGGGGTTTTGATTGAGGATCGTGAAGTTAACATCTCCTTTCCATGGTTAGAGGAAGTAGAAAGTTTAGTTGAAGCTGACAAAAATTGTTGATTGCCTAAATCAATTAATGATTAAGATTTACTTTAATGTTTTCCATTGGTAATATCTATTTTATTTTGTAACAATAATGTGTGTTCATTTAGACTATTTATTATAATTTTTGTGGTTGCACTTGTGTTTCAGGAAGGAAACTAGCAATCCAGATTTGGTAAAGCGGACTATGTTAGTGCGATGTTTTGGAAATATTACTCTACTAAGATGCAAGGCATAGATAGTAGAGGTGAAGTTTTGGCATTGTGAAGGCTGCTATAGGAAAATGTCAAGAAAGATGCTAAATTCTGGAGTAATTGTATTCATACAAAGATTTGAAAAGATCCAGAAAATGAAAATCAAGAATTCAGACATTTTATGTAAAATGATGTAGGTTTCTAACTATAGCATCTCAATTGAGATGAGAAGTGTATCTATTTGTAAACTCTCAAGCTCTAAAGAAGAGAGATGTAATTTGTTAAGGGTGGGGGACCCGAGTACAACCCCTTTTTATCAAGCAAAAAAATAAAGTAATAGTGAATATTTTATATAGTTTTTTATTTAAGAAAATGAGCTGAGCCCATTCCTAACAAGTTCAGTCTAACCAAGTCTTGACCAGGTTTGGCTCAGCTTGTTAACTATGATAGTCATAGAACCAATCCAGGATTTAGGATTATTTTTTTTTATTTTTTTTTTAAAGTAGGGTTTTGAAAGAGTTGCCCTTTCTCTTTTACATCAACTTAGTCACATTGTGCTATTAGGTGCTGCCGAGATTTGAACCTTGGTGTGGGCTACAACAACTATTTGTCCCAACCGTTGAACCAAGGACCCGTTGGCAAGGATTTAGGATTAATTACAAACAATGTGATTAACTTCATTAATTTCATTTCAAGTTAGTCATCACTTAAAAATTGTACATGATTCAGTTACATGCTGCCTTTTTGGAATCACATGAGTTGTGTATATTGTCATTGAGAAGACACTAATAGCATCAACATTTCAAGATGTGGAATTGAGGAACCTCTCATGGAGACATCATCACCTGAATTCTCTGACCCACTTTACACATCTAAATTTTGTCAAGTTTATGGACGTCAACACAAGTGGGAGAAACTTTGGCAACAAGTATGCTGTCATGAAAAACTGGTGACAGAAGATGTGCACATACAAGACTACCACATGTGAGATGAAATAGTACCCAAATTTTGTACCAAATGGAACCCCAAGTACCATATTGAGCACAATTAGTACTAGATCTATATTTCCATAACCCTTTAATCTACAAGGTATTTTCATTAATGTAAGCAAGAAGCATTTCTAACATAATTCATTTCACCATGTAACTGTTATAGTATATCTAAGCCTTCCAAATTAATTTAGATAAATATAAGCAATCTCTATATTCTCCCTTGGAGTTTTCACTCCTTGATCAAATGTTCAGAATTACTGTCATTTCATGCTGCGCACACAACGAAAACCACACAAATCCACAATCAAAACAACTATCGGGGTAAATTCTTTAATATCTAAAATGAATGAAAATTACGAGTGTCTCTCAACCTCATGCACCTATCATTCTTCACACATAGGATTTAGACCAGAAAAGAAGCCATCGTAGTGATTTTATCCTCATATATTATGTCCAAAAGCTATATATATCTCCCAGTGTTCACCACCTTTCAGTACTTGTGAGTAGTGATACAACTGACTAATCAGTTTAGTTTATCTATTTTTCCTTTGCTCGACATTCCACCAAAAAGTTACATGTCCACCCGAGAATATGTCTTGGTTATCATGCCCAGTTCAACTATTAAGTTGCTCAGCATAATTTCATTCTATGGTTGCTATGCATTTCATCCATGCAACATACTCACTTGAAGTACACTATGCTGACTGGAGTTCAGCTATTGAGTCCCTTCAAAGTTCATCAGCCAATTGTTTTTGCCTTCTCAGCAAAGAATATTGCATAGTTGCACAAAGTGTATCTTAATATTCCCTTGAGTTTATCTACAGAGCACCACAAGAACCTACCACAGGCCTCTTTCGCTCTATCCCGTCTTTTGGAATGAAAGTATTTTTACTGATCAATCAAAGTTATTAATACTTAAACCATACGATCCCAAAATAAACTCTCTAAAAAGCTTCTAGGACGATGCATGTCTTACCTTATATCCAAAAAGTGCACAGCATGCAAGCCTGAAAACTGAAATTTTCTCAGCAAATACCTTCTTGTACCTACTCAATAAATTAAATAAACAACATATCAATTTCTCTACTGGAAGAAGCAATACAGATAACTTTATATATAGTATGCCCAATATGTTGAGCCAAGAAAATTACCTTTCTTCACGTTTTTCTAGAGTACCAATTTGTGCTTTTAATTGAGATACTTTCTCAGAAATTAAAACCTCAGCAGAACCGCCGTCCTCTGGCATTCAATTTCAAGAACTCAATGTTAGTACAATCACTCAAAGTGTGTTGAGTATAGAAAAAAATAAAAATAAGAGCCAACATCAATGTATGTGATTACCCAAAAAAAAATGCAAATTGGAAGTCTTATTTACTGGGTTGATACTTCATTATCATAACAGACCATAGTGGTATCAAGCACTTCTTGGAACAACGTCTCTCTTGTTTGAACCAAAACAAATGGTTGACCAAGTCGTTGGGGTATGACTTTCCAATTGAGTACAAGAAAGTAAAGGAGTTTGCGATGTCAAAAGCTCTTTCTCACAAATATGAAGACTTTGTCATTGTCAATACTATCTCCAATCCTTTTTCTTAGTGGCTCCCCTACATTCAAGACAAATGGTAGTCGAATCCTAAGACTGTTTGTTTGATTCATGATATGGAGGTTGGTAACCTGCCCACTCCCTTATTCTCATGTATTGATGGGATTCTCAAAAAGAAGGAACGTATTTATCTCATTTAGTCTTCCAAGGTCAAGAACATCATCCTTCAGGAATTATATGCTTCACCATTGGTAGGGCATTCTAGGTTTATTAAAACCTATCAACAGGTTAAGCAATCCTTTTTATGGAAAGGAATGAAAGCGGATATCAACGATTTTCTCCAGTAGCATCAAGTTGTCCTCCAACTCCTCAAAGATAATCTTTGTCAAGCACAAATCATATGGAGCAGCAATAGGATTTACACTGCTCAAAACAACACTTTGAAGTGGGTAATATAATCTTCTTGCAGCTCCAACCATATAAGTAGTTGTCCCTGAAGACCGAGTCCAATCAAAAATTGGCATACAAGTTCTATGGTGCTCACAAGGTGATTTGCCGAATGGGGGAAGTGGTATACCAGTTGCAGTTTCCTCCCACCTCCAAAATCCATCTTGTTTTTCATGTTTCTTGTCTTAAGCAGGTGATTGGTCAGAATGTGCAGTGCTAGACAGAGCTTCCAATATTGGATGAAGAAGGCGGATTGACTTATAGTCGGATATAGTTTTGCAGTCCCAAGTCCACAATTTGTGGTCTCGCCAAGTACAAGAGTTCCTCACCAAGTGGCAAGATATTCTAGATGAAGATGCTACCTGGGAACAAGTAAGCATTCTCATCTTTTCCAGCTTTGAGGACAGCTTTTTAGGGGGAGCCATATAATAGCTCCAACATAGCCATATCGGCTATCGTTAATATTATTAGCTTAGGCACTAGGTTAAGTTAGGGCCATTGAACATTAGGGTTAGGGTTTGATAAATGTTTAGAATATAAATAGATGAGTTGTATGGTAGTTGTTTCACTTTCAGCATTAATGCTTGTAATCTTCTATCGTTTCTGGTGCACATAAGAGACTTTGCCCTCTCTAAGTGGTTAAGAGACTTTACCCTCTCCAAATAGTTAGAATTGTTCTAAGGCTTAGAAATTGGATCTGTTACTTACAGTTGCGAATAATTGTTCTGAAATCTAAATTCTATTCCAGTGTATGCTTTTCTGTTACTGCATTTCTACGATTTACTACTGCTATTGCTATTTCTGGAAGTTGTTTCGTTACATTTTTGCCGCATAGCTTTGATTCTATACATTTTTGCCCAACAATGTGGTAGCGGACAATTCCATATCTAAATGGGTATTCGTCATTGTAGAAAAGTGTGTCCAATGTAGCACGTTTTTCAAAGTATTAATAAAGACACATTTCCATGGCAGTGAATTTTTGTTTATGTGCAATCTATAGGCATATATAGAGTCTCATAATACTTCCTATTCGGTAAACAGACTATAAAATTGAATCCACCTTTCCCTCTTGTCTCTGATGCTTTTCTGAACTGCAACCTGGATCAATCAAAACCAACTTTATATGCAATGGATACTCTGTACACTTCACTCTAGATACTGCATATTTGGCACATCTTGTCAATCGAACATATATATTTGTCAATACCTTTCCATTTTCAGAGGCCCTTCTGCCCATAACCAATATTTTCCATTTGTATACAGTTTCATCACATTAGATTTTGACCATGCTTCTGAACCAACAGTTTCATATTCAATTGGCATGCTTCAAAAGCTGAATCAAGAGCTGCACTTCTGCAGTATTCCTTGCATGTGGTTTTTTAAGCCCACTTTCTCGTTGAAGTTGACAATAAGACTCAGTATCCCCAAAACAGAAAAAAGTGTAACTTCATGCTATGTAAGAAGAAATCTTACATATACTAAAATGCAGATCATAAAAAAACAAAAAAGTCTACGTAACCTGTCTGTACATAGAATACTTTCTAGAAGAGAGATTCCATGGATTCAAGAGAAGCAGATTTTTATTCAATTACTAAGAAGAATAAATAAAAGCATTCTGATGACCAGAAAACAAGAATACATTATTACATGTCAAAATAGTTACGTTAAGGCTTTTCAGTATCTCACCTGGGTGCCCCTTTAATTCCTCAATAGCTCGCAGCTTTGCTTGAAGCCTTTGCAGTTCCAATTGTAGAGATTCTTTAGCGTCCTGTTCCTGGTTATATGTACCCAATGTATTCACCTTACGTAGCACTTTTGTTGTTGCAACATTAAAATCACCATGCCCAAGCTGGAAGGAAATCAAGTTGGAAGACAACAATAATTTACATTTAGAGTCACTATACACATTGTACTTGAGGTATACAAATTCTCATTCATCAAACGTAAATATTTCTGTTAGAGTTGAACTAAAAAGAGAGCATACAAACACAATAAAAGATCACCATTTGCCTTTTATCAAACTTACCTTATCGAAACTATTCATAATAGGGTTCATAAATATAACTAGATAAATAAAATCATCTACTTACACGTGTTTCAAACAAGAATAGAACCTGAAGAAGATATCTCATCTCTCTCAAATCATCATTGACATTAGATTATTCCAAAATAAATCAAAACCATCTACTGCTTATTAGAGATAAATAAATATTTTAAGATATTCATAAAATGATTCTCATTAACTGCCTATTTAAAATACAACCTCAAGGAGCAGGTCCTTATTGGAGGGGCTTTTGGTAGGCCAATGTTAAAGCTTTCTACAACTTTACCACAAAGGACTTATAAGGTCGAGCAAGGCACAACAGAGACATTGCCCCTTGATCAAGGAATAATGAGTCAGTGATTCTGAATCAAGGTGACAGAGACATTGTCAATCAAAATGGAAAGCAAGAGCCTCCTTTAAACAAAACCATTGGCATCATCATTTCTCCGTCACAGCTAACCGTCAAAACACAACTTCATAGAGTGAGTATTACAAATTCCATCAATATATATATATATATATATATATATATATATATATATATATATATATATATATATATATATATTGTATTACAAATTCCATCAATATATATATATATATATATATATATATATATATATATATATATATCAGAAAGAATTGGTCATATTTTTGGAGCTCTGCACCGATGACAACCTTTTTTATCACAGTTTCAGATTCAAATTCATTTCCTTTTCAATAGCCCCCATCCCTGGTGCTATCCCTCTGCTAGCATACTCTTGGACCCCAAATTTCAAAGTATATTTCATTCCCTATTTAGCACACGCGATTCACAGTTAGGTACAATTTAGGACCCCAAATTTCAGGGGTCTGCACCAGGTATTCTGTCCTGCAGCTTGTGTACATGAAAACCTGCAAATCCATACAACTTGCTTAACCTTTGGGATAAAGCAACATATGGCTTAAACCTTTAAGTGCACTTTTGGATGAATGACTAGACAAGTCATATGTTCATGACCCAAAGCAAAAACACGTTATGCACACCAACACTTTAATGTTTATTTGAAGGATAGAATAATAAGAGTACAAAATTACATGTACATCAACATATCAGAGGGAGGTTGTCATTACTTTATGCTCCCCTTTAATGACAACTCCTAAAAAATACATCTTCCAACAAAAGGTTACATTTATTGAATAAAAAAACAGACAACAAGGAATTCACTGCAAGAGGAAGAGATCTGAATCAAATTTGGAGCAAAAATAATGTAAAGAAGAGTACAAGAGATATATTGCCCTTTCAGAAGATCAATGATTTAATAGAAATAAAATGGCTAAAAAAGGCATCTCCAAAGCACTATGAATAGAGTGAACCTCCAAATTTTCTAAGTCAAACAGTAGCTACAAAGATATAGCAACTACAAGGAAAAATCTCCTTTCATAGAAGAATAACACAAGATACCTGCAATATAAAAGATCATCCTCTTACAGAAGAATGAAACCAAAACTAAAGATACCAAGAACACAGACAAAAGGCAGTGTTATGAAACATGCAACAAATAAGAAGCAGTAAAATCATATTAAAAATTCCAAACTTAAAAAAGTTTATATGCTAAGCATAAAAAGAGCAAATATATCAATTTCATACAGAATAAAAGTCAAGAAATGTATAGTCCATGGGGTTTAGGGCAATGGTGGAAATGAAGAATTTCACACAATAGAACAAGGTTCAAATTCCATAGGTGAACCTTAACATTTGATCAAATGGCAGGAACCCAATCAGTTAAATTTTTCAACTTTCAAGGAGGCAACTTAGGTTCAAATCTTGTCAAGCGTTACATGCATAGTTGTCAAATTGTTGTAACCACAATGTGGTCATGATGTAATATGGGAGGGGCCCGTTTCAATCCCCATATAGCCAATTAAAAATAATAAAAGTTAAGAAATATATCAAAATGATATATAAAGAAAACAGAGCACAAGGATTATCATGAACAAAGAAGAAATAAGGTCCATGGGGTTTAGGGCTATTGGTTGAGAGTGAATAATTTCATACCATGGACCAAAGTTCAAATCCCATAGGTAAACCTAACATTTTTGTCAAATGCCATTAGCTCAACTGGTTAAATTCCTCAATTTTAAAGGATTCCAAGGTTCGAATCTTGCCAAGCAATACATGCATAATTGTCAAGTTGTTGCAATACCATTATGTGGTCATGATGTAATATGGGTGGGGCACGTTTCAATCCCATATAACCCATTAAAAAAATTAAAGTACAAAGAAGAAACAAAAAAATAACACCTCCACAAGTAAAAATTTGTAAATAGCTTATGCAAATCTAGTAAGTTGCATAAATTAATTTTTATGAAATAAATACATTGTAGGGAAGAAGCAAAAGGTCCCAAAAGTGCTGCCAATTGAATTTGGAGCAAAAAATGGGAAGCAAGGAGTTCCACTAAGCCCAAGGTTATAATCTCATAAGTGAACCTTAACATTTGCCCAAGAGGCTTGTGATATGGTACCTAATGATACGTATCCAGTGATATGACATTCTATCATAGATGGATAGTTGGCATAGGCCACACATAACCCAAGGTTTATTATATTGGGATATTATATAATAATAAAGATTTAGTTAAACGTTAAGGAATTGACTACGGCTAGGGTTATACTCTCCCCAACTAGCATTATGTGATAAGTATATAAAGAAAGGGATCTTGTGGTTGGAATGAATCATTGATCAAATGAAATATTATTTATAATCGTCTTTACCCACGGAGTGGCCCTCTCATCTTGGGATATCTTGTGGAGTTATTCCAACCTTTGTTGAACTTCACAATACTTTCCAAAAACATTCTAAAACATACATTCACCATGATCATAACCAGAAAAAATGCAAGATTGATTAAAGATAGCATTAGTAAACAAAATAGTGAGAGAGAGAGAGAGAGACAACATGAAAGGAAAAAGGGACAGGGTTTACATGAAGATGGTCGTAGGCTTACATAAGTGATGCCTGAAGGATTACATAAGTGATGCTCGTAGGCTACATCAATAGTGCTCATTAGCACTCTTTCACATTTTTGGCCTTGGCCTAAGAAGATTAAATTACACATACTTCAACACCCCCCCATAATTTGAGCTAAGGGGCCAAGGAGAGGTGACATTAGAACATCCTTGCCCCATAACGGATGCTCTAGTGGCCCTCCACTTTGCCATCTTCATCTTCATCATCATCATCAGGAAGCTTGTGTTTGGATCTCAAGAATTATGTCTCAATATTCATCAATCTTGTCATGTAATTTTTGATGGAGTGTTCTTCCCATTTACAATACTCAATGCAATTAACTTCTTTGAAATCTTAGACTTGCCCTTAGGCAATGAAGCCTTATATTCCACTAATTTGAATCCCTTTGGATGAGTTGTATATGAGAAAGAGCTCCACAATTCTTCTTTGCAACTTCATAATGAACAAGAAGTTTGGAAAGACCTTCAAGAGAAATAGGTTGTGGCTCTTTAATAGTCGTAGCATTCACATGAACCAAGCCAACTGTATGAAAAGGAGGTGAAATATTGGAAGTCATAGATTTTAATACTCTTCATCAACCTTTACCTTGCCTCCTGATGTAGCTAGGTCAGCTTTTAGGGCTTTGAAGCGACATATTTTATCTTCAACATGACCAAAACTGAAACTTTGAGATTGGAAAGATTTGTCTCTATT
Source organism: Wollemia nobilis (assembly GCA_028583015.1). NCBI lineage: Eukaryota > Viridiplantae > Streptophyta > Pinopsida > Araucariales > Araucariaceae > Wollemia > Wollemia nobilis. The sequence goes on along the minus strand of JAQPPZ010015824.1, from coordinate 35,206,846 downwards.
CTGTTAAATTCACTAGCATTTACTTTTCCATAGAGATCCTTCAATGTTGTCCATACCTAAACAATATTGGTCTTCTCTCTTATGTGGAAAAGTACATTTGGTTCAACTAACATGAAAAAGAGACCAAGTGCTTCCTCCTTCTTAGCAAGTTCATGATCATTAAGACCTTTTGTTTTATTATTAAAGATAAACCAAAGGTTCTTACTTCTAAGCAATCCTACCATTTGAATTGACCAAGCGATATAATTTTACCCATTGACGTGAGTAACATACGCCAAAGGATCCATTTCACACAAAAGTTAACATAGAACTGTAATAGATCCGTAAACTGATGTCACCATTGCATAGAGATCAAAAAATCATGCGATTTGAAAAAATGGGCTCCAAACGCTTGCATGTGCAAAAGTTATGACCTCCAGAAGGTTGGATAGATTAACACTTAAATCAATAAAATTATCAATGCCAAACGTTAGAAAATATTTCACCAAATCAAGTAGTGCCACTTGTCCAAAAAGATTGGTTATTGCCTACTTCTGATTAGTAAATAGCAGTTTGACAATTGGACTTATTGATTGGAGGTCTTCTTCAAATATATATATATATATATATATATATATATATATATATATATTGCCATTGTTTAGGGATTCACAACCGACGAGGATCAAGCCAATCATCTTGCCCAAGCAAACAAGCAAGCATACCAACACACTACATGTAGGTTTTGAAACAAAAGCTATCCTCCTTACTCATAAGCACCCTGTCTTGAGCAAAGAATAAAAAAGGAATGGAGTTGAGGCTCGAACCCCTTACTTGTTGGCTCTTACTAAGCGACCCAACCACTCTGCTAGCCATCTAGACGTGGTTGGAAGATGAAGACAATTGTCTTCAACACACCATCAAACATATATAATGCATACATTTGTCCCTTTGTGGCCCTTATGCACGCATTTGAATGTTGCAACTATTCTTTAAAAAGAAAGTTATCCAAGGGATTTGAACTGGCGACCTCTTCACCGCAAGCAAGGTTAACAACCGTTGCACCACATGCACGATTTGGAGCTAGGAAGAAGAAAAATGTAAAATACCATCATACCTTCTGAAGATGCTACAAAAAGGGTTTTCCCAGGTTCCGAACTAGCAACCTCTCTCATCCAAAACATAGAATCAACCATTGTGCCTTAGCATTGTTTTGGTTTTGAGAATGCGGCAATTGTGTTGAAGGTCAACAAGGGTGCTTACGCCAATCCCTACATCACCCGTAGGACACACCTTCTCAAACGCTATAACCTTATCAAAAAAATTTCCTAAAGGCTCAAACTTGCAACATGCTGCCTACCAACAAAAATCCCTACCACCACATTGCTCTCTCAAATGCAAGGGAGTTAGGCTCGGTTAATAGAAGAGGATATGCCATGATGACAAAAATTATTGCGTAAGCGGGAGTCAAACCCGAGATGTCGAGGCAACTAAGAAGAATGGCTACCATTGCACTCTACCTTCAAACATAACCAAGGTCTACATAGACTTTATAAGAAGGTTCGCGCGAAGAAGGAAAATGAAGAATAGACAATACATCCTTGGATAGTTTTAATGGCAAGAAAGCACATGGTGCCTGATTTAAAATTTAGAAAATTCAAAACAAGATACAAGACAAATTCCCTCTGTTACCTTGAGAGCTTCTTTGGTCGCTTTGAAGGAAAAGCTATTTTCTGTTCCTGAGTGATGAAGATTCGTTCTTCGCTCTAATACGATGTTGAAATTCACAATATTTTGCAAAAACATTCTGAAACATACATTCACCATGATCATAATCAAAATAGTTGCAAGAGTGATTAAAGATAGCATCAATATATGAGAGAGAGAAAGAGAAACAACATGAAAAGAATAAGGGGTGGGTGCCTATAGGCATCCCATAATATCTCACATATATCACACTAATACAATGGATCAATCATTGAGGGGTATTTATAGTGATACCAAATCCCCAATTAGATGTTAACCTCAAGTTGACATAACTTGACTTGAAGGTTAAATTACAATATAATAAATATATTACACCCTTTAATCAAGGTTATCCATATAGGTGGATTAACCAATATCACTAAGGGTGAATACATGAAGGGTGCCCTTAGGCTTACATGAAAATGTTTGTAGGCTTACATAAGTGATGCCCAAAGGCTTAATTATATAAGGGATGAACATAGGCTTACATATGCACTTGTCGGTAGGCTACATCAATAGTGCTCATAAGCACTCTTTCACACTGTAGACATAAAATTTAACATAATGCAACACAATTCCATTTCCACATAAATAAATCTACAAATCTACCATTTGCAGCAATTAGCAATGACAATACATACAGAAAAAATACAATAACAATAGGAGATGATAAACGAATGAGCAAATTTTGTATTAACAACAGTTTGTATGGTACTTGTCTTACATCCACAATCTGCAACCCTATGGAAAATATTCTTCATGCCAATGACCACACTTTGGCCAACATTGCCCACAACCTTTAACACACCCGTCGACCAACTCCACAACCATCACTGTCCCAATGAATGAGGCAAGGGCCATATATTTATACAACTAAAAAGTAGTTTCATCCTCCAACTACCGAACACCTCATCATTTTCCAAAATTACATTTCACATCCATTTCTAACTTACACTTACATTTCATTTTCTAACTCACTTCATACTTCACAAAACCTTACCACGTTATCACATACATGTTATACATACGTTATCATATTCCTATGTTGGAATTTCGTTCCACTTTAATACATCTTCTTCTTCTTCTTCAATTGGTTATACGGGACTTAAACAAAATCCACACGTATTACATCATCACCACATAGTGGTATTACAATAAAGCTTGGATATTATCCATGTATCGCTTCGCAAGATTCAAACTTTGGTCTCCTTGAATATTGAGGAATCTAACCAGCTGAGCAAATACCATTTGATTATCACATACATTATTACATTGCCATTTTGTAACATTATAAGTACGCACATTTTGTCAAACACTTTCCTTACAAACTACAAAATAACAAAACTGATTCACTAAACACAAACATATCAATTTGTCTGCCTGCATCTATCCCCTTCTCGAAACTTGTCGACATCCTCGACAACACATGAGTTGAGCACTGGGGATAGAAGCACTGAACAACGTACTGGAATTTGTTGTAATGCTCCTTTCGCTTTCTTCTATTCCATACATCTATAACTGACATCACTTCAAACGGTTGGTTGCAACACATTATTTTTTGATTGCTCACTCCACTTGCTGCAATTAGTCATAGTATCAACTTGACCAACATGACCTTCGTGACCAACATGATGGGCAACACCCGTCGACACCTATGTCGGGGATCAAAGGCAACAGAAGCCCCTTGCAAGGTCTTGCTCCAAACGACTACATCTTGGCCTCTGACTTAGCCTTTGACAACACTCCTTGTAAGATAGGTCCTTGTACGACACTTCCTTGAGCGGCAGGTCCTTGTATGACTACACTTCACTTAAACAAGAGGACTTACTTGTACGACACTGCTCGTCGACACCTCTTGTACGACAGCTCCCCATCTTGTCCAAAAAGCACTCGTTTTACACCACTTGTGCGACTGCTCCTCCATTTATACAGTGAGCACTCATCAACACCACTTGTACAGCAAGCATTCGTACGACGTTCCTCGTCAGGAATGTGTTGTCACACCCCCTCTTGTACAACACTTCCTCATACGCCAGCTCGTCGTATGGCCTTGGAAACTGTACATCTTTTTCCGGTGTAGCTTCAATCACCTACTGGAGTTCTAACTTCTCAATTGAAATCAAGTTCACCTCAATTCTAATCAAGTTCACCTACTCAATTGCCATCAGGTTCACCTCCTCTATTACCTCACAAGGGTTGTGATTCTTCTCTTGCTCTTCAAACTCTCTATGCATCATTGGTTCATCTCGACTTGCAGCACTTTGACATTCACGTGCAAAATGCCCCCACAAATGGCATCACCAACATTGCACCATGGGTCTGTCGTCAATATCATACTCAATTTTGCATCTTCTAGTTCTTTTATGGTTGACACAAACCACATTACTAATGGTATTCCCCCTTGGTACCATCTCCCTTTGTGCATACTCCTATAGCGATGTCAGACTCCAACCTACAGTTGCTCTGATGTCAGACTCCCATCCCGCTCACCATCAAGCACACCAGCCTGTAGTTCCCCTAATGTCGAACTCCTGTCTCGCGCATTGTTGGTCATGCCATCTTCCATTTGCATCGATGTTGGACTCCAGTCCCTCTCACCATCGGACACCTCCACTTGCAACTGCTCCATTGTCAAACATTCTTCGTCGGAATGCAATCCCTCACCAGCACCTTCTGGCTACTCTCGTTGCACCTAGCACCTACCATTTGTATCCTCGACTCATATGACGACTACTATTTGCATCTTTGGCTTGTACAGCAGTGTGCACCACTACTTGTACGACAATTGTCGTACAAATCCTCTGCTTGTACAACAGTGTGCACCATTGTTTATACGACAAGCAACATTTGTATGGTAGGTTCCCTCATTTGTACAACATGTTGCATTTGCACTTTCACAGCATTGTCATACAAATATATTAGAGATATTATATTATTTCGTAGCATTGTAAATATTAGATTAGGGAGTGTTTATATTTTATCTAATGTATGTGTCAATGTGTGAGAAGAGTCTAAGTATTATGTAATAAAGTGTGCAAATGTGCAAAGTGTGAGAGAGTGCAAAGTGTCAAGTAAGTCAAAGGTCATAGGTGTTAGGTGTTAGTTATGCAAGTGAAGAGTCACATGATATGTGGCAAGATGTAAAGTGAAGAGTCGTGAGAGTTTTGTCATATGTGAGGAATAGGAAAGGATGCATCTCTTGAATGTTTGAGAAGAGCAATAGTTGAGTATTGAAGAGTCATCTTGTAAGGTTATATTATGGAGACAAAGCTCCATGCATTGTATCGAGAATAGAACACAAATGAGAGATTGTATATTTGATGATTTATGAATAATATTGTGAGTTTGATTATTGAGAAATATTGTTGTTATTCTATGAATGAAATTTATTGATATTGGCCATTATTGTAATATATTTTATATGATTATTATTTGATCCTAGAAAAGGGACCTGTGAGATAATCTAGCAAAATTGCCATTAGTGGTATCAGAGTTGCATTCTAGCCACGTGATAAGTGATTGATTTGAAGAGTTGATGTCGCCCAAATTGTAGAAAAAGAATGGAAGAGAAGAGGAGATTAAAGTGTTCAAGAAAATTGGGGGAATGGTTGATATTGCATCAAGAAGAAGTTGACATGTAAGACTCAAGGAGGGGTTGATTGTCCCCTGAGATTGCAAGCTGGACTATTGGAGACGTTAGAAGAGAAGGGTTGATTTCACCCTGAGATTTTTGGAGTTGTGTGTGGAAGAAGAACAACTTGCATAGTTAAAGGACGTGAAGATATTTGTTGTGAGTGAAAGTCCTGTGAAGCGGACGGTTGGTGAATCTAAAGCCTTGAAAGAGCATCCGAGAGGAGCCATTTGTATTCGGCCTGTGAAGAGTGCTTGAGAAAAGGAAACGACAAAGCCCGAGAAAAGTAAAGTTTCTGCATCACTGCTAGAGAAGGAAGTCAGAATTATGATGTTTCAGAAAGTGTTTGAGAAGAGATAATAACGCCTAGAATAATTTGCATGCAAGGGAGAATGTTACTTTACCACATGTGAGCAATAAGGTGAGCGCCAAAGTATTGATTATTCCTTTATTTACATATTGAGCAAATACTTCGGCCTGACTTAAGTTTATTTCAAGTATAATTAATTATAAGGTTGAATTTTGGAAATGAATTGATTAATGAAGAAATAAGGAATTGAAGATTGAATTTGAAAGTTTTTAATTGAAGGAATGAATTAATGCAAGGGAGATATAAGGAAACAAAGAATTTAAAATTAAGTTTGGGAGATATAAGAAGACAAAATTAAAATTGAATGAATTTGATGAAAATGAATGAATGATTGAAGGAATTTGTGAGAATTGAAATTTGAAAATTTGGGAGATATAAGTGGAAATTAAAAATTGAATTTGAAATTAAATTTAAGAGTTATAAGAAGATGATAATTTGAAGAAATTATTGATTGCTTGATTGAAGATTTAAGGTTTGAAATTGATTGTTTGAAGAAATTGTTGTTTTTTATTAAATTTTGGAGACAAGGAATTTCACATCAAAGGAATTGATTAAAAAAATTAAATTTTGGAGAATAAGGAATTCAACATCAGAGGAATTGATTTGAGAAAAATTTAAAGGTTAAAAATCATGGTTTGTGAAAAATTCATTTTGGATAGAAGGCAAAGAAAAATGAATGTTCAAGAAAAAGGGAAAGCTTCTAAGAGTACAAAAGGAAAACAGCATGAAACAACAAAATTGATAGAACATATTCAATCTATTCAAAGTGAAGCTGAAAGTGTTGCTCATATGATTCTAAAACAATGCACTGAAGATGCCTATAATGAACGAAAATCAGGTTATGAATCTGCAGTGACATCAAAGAGAATTACAAAATCAAGAAATAAGTTTTATGTTACTTTCAAAGTTTATCCAAAAACAAATTAAACTCAAAAGTGTAAACAATGTAATAAGTTTGAACATAAAACTAAGAATTGTTGGGATCATGTTCTTTGTCTAAATTGTCGGAGTCACAATCATACTCACAAAACATGTTGGTATGAAGGGAATGGTGTTCATAAATGGAACACTATGAAAGGAATTTTACTAATGGTATTGGATGAAGTACGTGAAGTATTTAAACAGGTTATCGCAAAAGCAACTTTTAAAATAGTCAGGATTACAGAAGATGCAGCACTAGTAGCCATACCAAAGCTAAAAGCAAAGACAGAGAATTATAAAGACAAGAAGACCGAAGACTGAAGATTGAAGACTAAAAGTCTTCACACCAAATAATATAATACAAGGGGGTGTTGGAGATATTACACTATTTGGTAGCATTGTAAATATTAGATTAGGGAGTGTGTTTATACTTTGTCTCATGTATGTGTCAATGTGTGAGAAGAGTCAAAGTGTTATATTGTAAATATTATATTAGGGAGTGTGTTTATACTTTGTCTAATGTATGTGTCAATGTGTGAGAAGAGTCCACGTGTTATGTAATAAAGTGTGCACGTCTGCAAAGTGTGAGACAGTGCAAAGTGTCAAGTAAGTATGTCAAGAGTCATAGGTGTTAGGTGTCAAATATGCAAGTGAAGAGTCACATGAAATGTGGCAAGATATAAAGTGAAATCATGAGAGCTTTATCATATATGAGGAATAGGAAAGGATGCATCTCCCGAATGTTTGAGGAGAGCAATAGTTGAGCATTGAAGAGTCATCTTGTGAGGTTATATTACAGAGGCAAAGCTCCATGCATTGTATCGAGAATCGAACACGAATGAGAGATTGTATATTTGATGATTTATGAATAATATTGTGAGTTTGATTATTGAGAAATATTGTTGTTATTCTATGAATGAGATTTATTGATATTGGCCATTATTGTGAATACATTTTATATGATTAATATTTGATCCTGGGAAAGGGACCTATGAGATAATCTAGCGAAATTGCCATCAAATTCCTCCACTTGTATGACAGTGGCTATTCCATAACTTGTCCAACTGTTCACCTTCTTGCTTGTACGATTGAATTCCACCACTTGTGTGGAAGCCACCTTTGCCTTCTTGTGCACCTGTCATATGCGTCCTGTTGTATGGCCCTTCGTTAGCACCAACAAACAAATCTGCATCATCTGCTTCATTAACTACATTCCATCATTGTCGTTGTGCACCTTCCCAAGTGACTTGCTTCTCACAACTCCATGTCACCAAGCTTGACCCAAACTCATACAAGCAACGACGCCAAAATGCAGAAATAAAATTTTACAAAACACAATTCCACTTAAATATTTCTACAAATCTACCTTTTGCAGCAACTAGCAATGACAATATATACAAATAACATACAATAACAATAGCAGATGATAAATGAATATGAGCAGATTTTGTATTAACAACAGTATATACGGTACTTGCATTACATACACAATCTACAACCCTGTGCAGATCTCCTTCGTGCCAACAACCATCCTTTGGCCAACATTGCCCACACCCATCGGCCAACTCCACAACCATCACCATCCCAATGAATGAGGCAAGGGTCATATATTTATATAACTAAAAAGTAGTTGCATCCTCCAACTACCCAACACCTCATCATTTTCCTAAATTACATTTCACATGCATTAACTTACATTTACATTTCATTTCCTAACTCACTTTATGACTTTGTCATACATACTAATACTTCACTAAACATTACACATTATCACATACATTATTACATTGCCACTTTATAACATTATTCGTCAAACACTTTGCGTACGAACTATAAAATAACAAAGCTTATTCACTAAATGCAAACATATCAATTTGCCTGCCTACCCACACTTTTGGGCTTGGCCTAATAAGATCACATTACACATACTTCAACAACCTTAAGGAGTATTATTCGTATTGCCCTACCTTAAGGGTAGTATCTATCTTATCTCTTGTTACTTTGTGATTGATTTATTTGATAGTTTAGTATGTTGGTAGATTACTTATGTTTATGAACATCAAGGTTCAAAACAAGTGGTATCAAAGCAATGATCTTGGAAAAGTGGGGATTGTTTTCAAATTTACAGACATTATGCAATTTTTTCCAAAAAAACATCTCATTTACCAAGAGCCATATCGGACAAAAGTGCCAGATTTAGATGATTTTTGTGCCATATTTTTCAGAGTTTGAAACCTTAAAAAGGAGTAGTCATATGCAACATCCAAGAAATAATGATCGAGATATGACCCTGTCATGTCAACTGTCTAGAACAGTATTAGTGACAATTTTTCAATTTTTTTACTTCCACTTGTTTATGTGATATTGGGGATTGGATTTTGATGACAAAGAATTTTGTGTAGTACTTTGATGAAACCCTAGTGTCATAATACCCTAGTTTGCATTGTGAAAGTTTTGTGTTGAGCTCATGGAGTTACAAAAATTTTCTAGAGAGGATGATACTGATGCTATAGAATGGTGGATAAAATTCAAATCTTCATATTTTGGTAATTCTAATTGGCGACTCCATCTTAGTGGATTTCTAAAATATGAAGCTTTGCATTGGTGGGTAATTTTTTATTGTGCCGCTATTGTAAATCCACCTAGGAACAAGCTAAGCAAGCATTCCTCACACATTGGAACCATATAAAAAGATAGCTAGTTTGAAGGTTACCATCAAGGACTATGCAGAACAAATTAAAAGGATCCATGAAGCAGAAAAAGCTGCCATATCTTTAGATTCAAAAGAGCCTAAAAATTCTATTTTGCAAGTTTATGGATGAATTTAGAAAGAGAAGGATATTCTTTCCATAAAGCCTAGCAGCAAGTATAATTTCATCAATATAGATTTGGCTAAGAGGTTGCAGGTTCAAAAAAGGAATAACAAGTATCTAGGGATATGATATTGTATCATATATGGGTGTTATGGATAGTTGGCATGGGCCTTGCATAACTTAAGGTTTATCGTATCGGGATATTATATTGTAATAATGAGTTCGTTAGGGGTTAAGGAGTCGGCTAGAGTTAGGGTTATTCCCTCTCCAAGTAGCATTAGGTGATAAATATATAAAAGAGGGATCTTGTAGTTGAAATGAATCATCAATCATATCAAATATTCTTTGTATTCATTTTTTCCCATTAAGTGGCCCTCTCATCTTCGGTGATGTTGTGGAGTTATTCCTTCCTTAAGCAGTACTATCGGTGTTGTCTTACATTAAAGGTATTATCTATCTTGTCTATTGTGTGGATAAGTACTTACTTTGTAAATGATTTATTTGATAATTCTGTATATTTGTGGACGGTTTATGTTTATGAGCATCATGGTTCATAACAATTTGGGGCAAGCAGTTGGAAGCCAGGAGTTTCACATTGTTAACCAAGGTTCCAATCCCATGGGTGGACCTTAACATTTAGCCGGTGTGGGTGAGGTCTGACTGGTGAAAATATTTTGCTCACAAAGAACCTATTTGTTTTGCACGCAAAGAACCGATTAGGTTCCAAACCCCATGGGTGTTGTTATAATATGGTATGTTGAAATACCACACTAATACAGTCATGATGTAATATGAGTGGGCCTATTTCAATCCCATATAATCAATTTATTAAAAAATAAAAATAAAAATAAATAAATAATAAAAGAAAAAGATCACAAAACCGCAAAAAAATATCAAGCCAAATATCAATAGATATGCTCCATATATTTAAAAATTGCTCCTTAACAAGTCAAATGGAACAACATCAACTGATTAAGATGTGCAGGTTCAAAAGTGGAGACCCAAGTTCAATTTCCAAAGAAGGTGACTTAAGAAAGTTAAATAGGAACCATAAAGTGGAATTGTAAAGTGTTCTGTTAGATCAGACAGTGCTGTACCTGACTGTAGCAAAGGCAAAGGATTCCCCTATTTACAAGGGATCTACAAATTAAAAAGGAAAAAGGAAAAAAGAAAGGCCCTTGACGAAATACAACAAGAAAATTTCTATTACAAAAGAAACAAGAAGCATATCAAGCATTAAAAGAGGCCTTATTTAGAAAGACCCATATTATACCCATAATAATAAATGACCAAATGAGGAACATATTAGCAGCTTTATTAAAAAACGGTGGAAAAGCAACTAGAAGCAAGGAGGTTCACACCATAAACAAACATTTCAATCTTATAGGTGAACTTTAACATTTTGTCCAATGGGTTTTGAGCAAGTAGTGGGGAGCGAGGAGTTCCACACCTTAAGCCAAGGTTTCAACTTTCAATCCCATGGGTGGACCATAACATTGCCCATTATGTTTGGGGCAAGAAATGGTGAGTCGGGAGTTTCACACCATAAGGCAAGGTTCCAATCCCATGGGTGAACCTTTAACCCCTTTTCGTTCATCAAGCTACGCTCAAGCAGCTCAGACAAGTCATCTTCCATGAAGAAGGCTCAAGTTCAGGTCCTGTTGGACATAGACACCCAACGTGTCTCACTAGCGGATGATTGACCCTCAAGTGAGTTGTCCTGGCCTCACTATAAACTAAAATCCATGGCATCCCATAAAAAATAATTTAAAAACTAAAAATAAGAAAGAATAAGAAACATTGTAGAATAAATAGTGAGCAAAAGTACTTAGAAAAAGTACCATTAAAGATAAATATGCCACATCCCAAGTTCTTTGATTCTGAAAATGTATTAAAATTATAAAAAGAATTGCATGGCATTTCTATGTTACGATTTATTTATTATTTTTTTGTAAAATAATGATAATAACGAACTTACTCTTGCTGATGTGAGTGTTGACAAGCCATCCTCCTGGAGCAGAATGGGGGAAGATATGACCAAGCAGAGGGCGACAGATATAGGAGAAGCGAACAGCGACAAAGACATACACACACCCCACAGAATAGAACATCAGTTCTAGTATAGGATGCATGGATGCTTGAATGCTTGCTAAATCCTGTTTGCTTCGATAACCTACAGTTTACTGGATCATGTCTACTTGGACATTTGATTGATCTTGATTATATGCTTGCTGGAAAAAAAGGGATTAGTGAAAATTAAAAAGAGCACCATGAGTTAAAAATAATTTATGTTTTCTTCATTGGCATGATTAATTTACCTTGCTTGATATTGTTTGAAAGTGGCATGAGTAGTAGGGTGGGTCACCTTTATCTTGGCCTTTAATGGATGCCTAAACCTTAGAAACCACTTCCCCTCACTTACCTCTTTGGCACCAAACGAAATGAACCTGATTTTCTCACATATTAAACTCCCTTTCCTAGGGCACGGAAGGGTTTTCTGGGAGATTTTGTGTTACACCTCAGAGGAAAGTGGAGGCCGGGTGGCAGCAAGACGGTTGTTATTCCTCCTCATGCAGAAGACGACACACCTGTTGGAAACCACAATTTCTTCTGGATTTCCATAATGCATACCTTGGACCCTTGGGAATGGTTTAAGGGGCATTTTGGTTTACCTTGGAGAATGGTTTATGTGTCCACCCCGACCTGTTCCTTAGACATGACTGGAAGGCAGAGAAGAAAGGCGAGAAGGCTTCGAATGGAGGCAGAGAAAAAATCTTAGGTCATGTATCAGCCTCTTGATAAACATAGTTGATTCTATCTTTATTCCTGTTTTGCATAGCAAAAATGTGTTTAGAGTTTGAAGCCCATGATGGGTACTCTATATGCTGTTATTTTCTAAATGAGTATTCTGAAATTTATGGTTTGGGAGAAGGAAGCCTTGCATTTTTTATTGAATATGAAGACTGAGTTGGTAATCCATAATGGGTACCCTGCATGATGTTAGATTCAAATAGATACTCTGCATCTCTTAAATTTGAAGAAGGAAACTCTGCATTTTTCGCTGAATATGTAGATTGAGTTCGTATTTCATAAGGGTTACTCAGCATCTTACTATTTTACAATGGATACTCTGCATATCATAAATATGGAGAGGGGAACTCTGTATTTTCGAATGAAAATGAATACTATAATTTAAATCCTATATTGGATGCGCTGCATGTTATCCTTATTTAGATGAATATCCTGCTTTTGTGTCTAAAAGGAGAAACACTGCATTTTGACTATGCTATGAAGGGTAAGCATGAAACCCTTAATGGATAATTTGTATTATGTCTGTGCTATGAACTTTGACTTAAAATGCATAATGGGTATCTGGCATTATGACTGATTTATAAGCTTTATCTCGAAATGCATAATGGATAAATTGCATTTTGACTGGTCTATGAATTTGGACTTGAAATGCATAACGAGTATTTGACATTATGACTGATTTATAACGGGTATTCTGCATTTTAGTTAATTATGAACACTGAACTGGAAGTGCATAAAGAGTACTCTGCACGGAAGTGCTTCACACATGGGTAAACTTAGGATTTGAGATGGATACCCTGTATTTGACTGGTATGCTTAGTTTAGCATTTTTATGTATTGCCTGGTAGAGCTTGAATAAATGGGATTTTCCAGAGTCTTGCCTTCATTTGAAGTTAGATTAGTTGCAAAGCCTTGGAAGATAGTCTGTTTACCCGTGTTTTGTTTGGAAATCTAGAACAGTATGATGCATTAACGGAGTACAGTGACTTGTTAAGGACTGGTGTTATGTTTGCACAATCTTCATTTAATTGAAGCATACTGTAATTCCTTGTACTAGTATGACTGTGGCAACTTGATGGATTATAGCAAATTGCATTGCTTGAATGACTGTACTTATTTACTCAAACTACAGCACTTTGAAGGACTAATACTTCTATTATATATTAGATTGATTAAACTACTGCAGCATTTGAAGGACTGTATCACTACTGTAACATATTACACTCATTGTATGACCACAGGATTGTTTGTTAATGCATGGGCGACAGGGAAAAGGCGGAGATTTCCAATAAGTGTTGTTATGTCTACAGTGATTGTAGCATTCTACACTGCTCATATGACTGCAGAAATTTTGTTGATGCATGTTAGCAAAAGCATGAGTGTTCAACTGACTAAGAAATATGTTTTAAGCAGTGTAACCGGGTTCTCGCACCCACTTGGTTGGGTTCGCGAACCCGCACCCGCAACCGCACCCGCACCGGGTTCGCGGGTTCACGATCGGGTACGGCTGGGCCGAACCCTATCCGAACCCTGTCAGTCAGGGTTCAGCTTTGACCGAACCCTGTCAGTCAGGGTTCAGCGAAGCCGAACCCTGTGGTCAGTCAGGGTTCACCCAGCCGAACCCAACCCAGTTTGGGCATTAACATAGGAAAAAAACGTTTTTTTTTTTCTTTTTATTATTATTTTTAAGGTGGGCCCGACCACACCCAGCCCATACGGGCTAAAAACAATTATTAAAAAAAATTAGAAAACATTTTAATTTTTTAAAAAGTTTATCCCGGGTTTTGCCTACTTAGGAGAATGGTAAGCTTCCTTTGTCTTAGAAGTCATGTAGAAATAATGATGATTCATGCTTAGTATTTAACTAATGATGATATAAATGACAATATTTTTTATTAGAATAATGTAACTTGCCCATTGAAATTTATTTTCTAGCATTTATTTTATGCTAGTATGATGACTTTTGGGGTGTTTTTTGTTTATTGATAATGGGGTTTTGAAAGGGTCCCCGAACCTTTTACAAATGGGTCAGGGAGAGTATCTCCATAGGGAGAAGATCTCCACAAAGAGAACATAGAATAGGAGATGATCCTAGCAGGACAATCTCTAAACCATTCAAATTTGAAAAGCGGGATCATCCCGCGCTGCACAAAATAGAAAACCCGGCTTGTGGGAGCCTGGGATAAACGATCAACCAAAAAATCCCACCTAGAATAGGAAAGCTAAACCAAACAAAAAATAAAAGCTTAATTGAAAAACCCAGCTTGTGGGAGCCCGGGATAAAGTTCAAATCCATTACTGATGTTAAAGATGTTAACTTGTACCCTCAATTACAGACCATCATTCATCGGAGGTGGAATGCCCTCAACTCACCACTTCACATGGCAGCTTATGCTCTTAACCCGAAGTGGTATGATGTAGAAAAAACAAGGAAGAGGGCACCAAATCAAGATCCAGAGGTGACTACAGGGTTTCTACAGGCAGTCAAGGACATATATGGCATTGGACAGGAGGCAGCAGAGATTAGAGAGCAGTTTGCATCTTTTGTTTGTGCACGGGGTACATTCCAGTCTATTGAGGCCTTATATGACAGGAGTTTGAAGAACCCCATATTTTGGTGGACATTGCACGGACATGGGACGCCACAGTTGCAGCGACTAGCATGTCGTTTGTTGTCTCAGGTGGCCAGTTCCTCAGCTTGTGAGAGGAATTGGAGTACATATGGATTTATCCATTCAGCGAGGAGAGGTCGATTAGAGGCGAGTAGGGCAGAGAACCTCGTGTATGTCCATAGTACTCTTCGACTCATGTCTCGTAGGGACAAGGGTTATACAGAGGGGCCTTTTGCACGTTGGGATGCAGTTCCTGATGACACCAGAGATGATAGTAGGTGTGATGGCTTTTCAGATCTACCACCACCAGATCCACAGGAGGAGGGCCTAGAAGATGATGATGAGGAATATGACGAATGAGAGTCAAATATCAGATATTTGATGTTATCTTTGTACATGTCCACTACTATATAGTATATTGTTATCTCTTGACTCTTTATGACTTGACATCCTGTCATTTGTTTACATGAATATGAAATATCATATATCAATATGCTTTTATGATCCCATATTTAAATATTTATTATTTTGTAGTGTGTATGAATGATTTATTTTATTTCACAATGTGTATGATTTATCATTTATTTAATTATTTCACAATGTGCATATTTATTTTATTTTTTAATTTTTTTGATATAATATATATATATATATATATATATATAATTAAAAACTAGCCGCACCCGCACCCGCACCCGCACCCGGCGAACCCTATTTTTGACAAGGGTCGCACCGCAACCGCAACCGCAACCGCAACTGCACCCGCGATTCCTGCCGCACCCGCACCCCCGCACCTGGTAACCTTGGTTTTAAGCTTGTATCACTTGCCACTTTCATGTGTAGTTTAAGCTTGTATCACTTACGGTTTGCATAATGTTAATTCTTTGTGATATGCATGAAAATATTTTTTCAATTAAAATTTGCATTTTTTTCAGGTTTTTTTTCCTATTTTTTCCGATTCTTTTTCCATGCCAATTCCAATCCAATTCTGATTTTCTCAACTATGGTTTAAACAATCTCACTAGGGGTGAATACAAAACCATACAAGTGATTTAACCAATACCATTAGGGATAAATACATCAATATTGCCCGTAGGCTTACACCACTAATGCCTGTTGGCTTACACAAGATTGTTGATAGGCTTACATCATCATCCATCAAATTTGGTCAAGAAGGTCAGATTACCATATCTTCCAACAATCATGACCTATGCACCAGGAACTGAGATAATGCATTCATAAGAGACTGCTTTTGTAAAATGGATGAAATGCATGTTGGAATGTGCAAATATGGAAGGGCATTATAAATGCACAGTAGTTGTATTACCCAAGTGCAAGTTGTTCGCTGCACTGAAAGCTAGATCTTCGAAATATTGATGTATGAATGATGCATCAATAGTAACTGCACTAATTGGTTCTCTCTAACTGGGTCAGTTCCATGTATTCATCCCTTTGTGAAGGGTCAGAACTTTATATATAAAGTTGAGATGGGAGTATTCATGTTAATACCACTTGGTTGGGGGGTAAAGCACTCTGGTGATATCTTCCCTCCACTTGATCAGCAAACAACACAAGAACTTGACCATGATTAAAAAGTTGTGTGTACTGTTATGGACTTGCAATGTTACACTATTTTTGTACGATGCATAGCATTGTCAACATGCTTGTAATTGTACTCGAAAAGAATTTCTTGTTTAATTTTATGTTGTACTCCGAAAAGACTGATACTGAAACTATTGTGATTGTCTTTGGTCATCTAGAGACTTATGTACTTCTGGAAGGAATACAGCTGTATCATTTTGTACTGGGTTGATTTGACTGGCATATAAAGTATGTACCAAATCATTGAATATGCATCTAGTATGGCTGCCCTGTTTTTTTGGGTGATGTTATGAACCATAGTAGTAGGGCTGCCCTGTTTTTTTGGGTGATGTTATGAACCATAGTCTAAACCACAGATTGTAATTGTATGTACTTGCTCATCGAAAATAGAAAAGAGTCAAATACAATTCAGAATACCTTTGTTAGTGCTATTTTCCATTATTAATCACATAAAAAACAGAAAGATCTATTAGTAGCACCATATGTTCGAATAAGGATGTAGAATGTACATAACAATCATGAAGAAAAGGGCACCATGAAATGATCACTATTACTAATTACCAAAAAGGTCAGCTGCTAGATAAAAAAAGGGGCTTTCAGAAAGACATGTGGATGATGAACCAAGCCCTCTGCAAAGGTTAATTGATAGCAAGTCTCAAAGACAAGTTTGTGGAGATGGAGGGAAAGGTGGGCAGAGGATACTTGTGTGTGCAAAAAACTCCTCAACCGACTTCATTAGAAAATTGTTGCTGCTATAGAATGTGCAAGCCCTCCCCATGAAAAGGGGAAAAAAATATTAAGGATTGTTCTAGAATCCTATAGATGCTTGCCTTTGAGTTGCCTCGATAAGCTCATTTATACCGACAACATATTCAAATAGTAAACAATGCATGACGATTATAATTGTGCAATTGTTAACTATTTTAATCAAAATTTCCTAGAGCAGAAATTCGAGGTTTCATACAACTCCCATCGAGCAAACATATTTCTTGTATTGCAGCTAAAAATAGGATTTTAACTTGTGACAAGCTGTCCAAGATCAGGTATTTAGGCATATCACCATGTGTAATCTGCAAAAACAATTAGGAAATTACAATTCATTTACTTTCATTGTGATTTTTCCCCCTATCGAGTTTATTCTGGAGTAGAATCAAGAGGATGTTGGTAACTAGCCAATGCATGACCTATACTCCACAAGTCATTTTGGGTTAGAATCATCTGGTAGATAAACCTAATATCTCTCATGAAAAAGACAGATTTCCCATGTATCAAATCAAGATAATCCATAATATCAACCTTGACCCCGCAGCCATAGTCATTGGGAGAGGACCTTTAGGCTGGGATCATGATAGCTTTTAGATAAGCACCTTTAGGCTGAGATAAACCTATCGATTGCAAGATAGAGATGGCTTTTAGATAAACAACTTTAGATCCACCTTTTTGCATCGAGATGTCTTTTTCTAAAGGATCACTTGGGCTAGCTTCGAACGGGATTAAAGATATGTGGCTTGTGACACTCTACGATTTTCCAGAGAAAATCAGAGAGCTACAAAAGTTATATTGAAATTAGAAACAATAATCATGGATCGGGAGGATTATTAAGCAAAAATGCATAGTCAACTACACAATAGTGCAAGATATATAGTAGTCAAAGGAGATCCTATGTCATAAACAATAAGGGAGGATATAAAAGCGATTAAGGACTCATCCATAGAAGATAACATTAAGCAAATATTACGGCCAAACAAAACCTTCCTACCTTGAACCTATGGTGCTCCTAAAGTACATGAGGAAGGTGTTCCTCTAAGACCCATTGTCAACACAAAGTACTCTCTAACATATGCGCTACATCGGTTTTTACCAAAAATTTGAAATTGATGGTTGCGAAAACCTCTTCCTTCATTAAGGACTCCACATGTCTAGTAAACAAACTCAACAGGAGGAAAGTGAAAGCAGGTGGCATTCTTGTAAATTTTGATGTTGTCTCGCTGTTCACTAAAATTTCCATAGGCAATGCACTCAAATTTCTAAGCAAATTCACAGATCCAGAAACAAGTAAACCTGTAGAATTGTGCCTTCAATCAATCTTCTTCAGCTTTAGGGAGGCCATATTTGAGCAAACTGCAGGTGTGGCTGTGGGATCACTGCTTTCACCTATCACACTAAACTTATATTTGGAAGATTTTGAGAATAACTTTTTAGAAACATATCCATTAAAACTAAAATAGTGGGAAAGATTTGTAGATGACATCTTCTCAAATCGGTCTCATTGAAAAAAATGAGCTTGATAACTCTCTCTTGCATATCAAAACACATCAATTCACATAAAATTGTGACCCATCTCTCCAAATTCTAGGAGGCTGGTTGTCACATATTCATGATTCTGGTAATGTGCTAACGACTTTGATTTGAAGTAAGACGGTTCCTCCCAATCACGAGAGTGAGTGCATGACATGACAGTTGCTTCCATGGAATTTATTTCCATAAGGGCTTCACAAAACATGTGATTAAGGCAAATTTGACATAATTACAAGATTGTCTTGAATACCATATAAGACTTACAAAAGGATCATGTAACATTACCAAGCATCAATGCTTACAAAATTGTTAAGCTATGGTATTCAAATTCATATGTATCACTACATCAATGATTACAAAAATATAAGATGAGTGGTCCCTCTTGACAAATGCACCTTGGATTCATATAAAGCAATGTCACATCTTAGACGATCTCCTTCACGCTCGAGAGCTTTTATTTTTCTCAATGCTTCATCAAGTTCCTGATTAACCAACTCTAACTTGCAGCGCTGACTCTTAACAATTTCTCCTTGCTCTTCCAAATCTTGTTCGAGTTGTTTCATGTTGCTCACAGAATCTGCAAGGGCAGCCTCTAGTTCCTGCATCAAAAAATATACATGTTGGCCAAAACTACTTCCTTCTAAGATTCCAAAAAAACAAAGAGTGAAAGGCCTTCAACTTGACCTGAATACGCTTATCCTTTGACTTGTCAAGAGCAGATACATCCCCTGTTTTCTGTCTCTTAAGTGCAACAGTTTCCTCCTCGTCATAGGAAGAAATTATTGCCTTCAAGCCATCCCTTTCTTTACTAAGAAGTGCAATCTGTAACAAAAAGATGGAGGTAGATGTAAAGTAGTCATTTAAGATGCTCATTGGATGCCAGCATAAAAAATTACTGAAACAAAAGTTATAATGTCATACTCAAATACTATGAAAATTTAAAAAAAAAAAGAACATTTTTTTTAGGAAAATGCTTAGTAGTGACCAGGATGTCAAGTACACATAACAAATTCAAAGCCTTTCAAGATCATTATGACACATCCGGATACTAATCAGACCAATGCTTCCTCAAATAAATTGAACTAGACGCATTGAAATAAATTTTTTTTTAAATTGATTAATTTTAACAGCCATTCAAGAATATTTTATTCACTTTACACAATATATATTAAAAATGTTATTGATGATATTGGCAGCAGCTATGTGGACTTCATCTGTTAAATTCCCTTATATGTGGTTTCAACAAGCTTTATCATTTTAGATGGCACAGATTTGTGTTGGATATTATCATGTTTATGTTCTTTTCATTTATTTTTTCAGTTATTAGAACCATTAATATATTAAAATTGTTCTAAAAGCACTCTTAGAAATCAGTTTTATGTCCTAATGTTTAATTTGTGGACATTATTCCTTCATTCAAACAATAAAATTAAAAACATAGACAAATCCCTGAATTTGGTCCATCAACTGCATCACAAACATTCCATTTATAAGCAATCCTATCTTCTTTAACATTCACAAACATTCCACATCAGAAATTACTTTCTCCCACAGTTTTATTGAAGCAAATAACCCTTAAAGTTCAAGAGCTTGTAGAACACATGATGTGAATATCCTCTGATTTCACATCAATCATCGTTAATGTATTTCAATGGATGCCTAACTCCATAAGCCACTGCTTGATACAGTAGAAGCATCATCATAGCAGAAAGCTGATGTAGCTGATTAAAACCTGCCTACACTTTATATTTCTTTAAGAGTTACACTATGCTCCAACCTAAAACCAAATATGCAAAAGTGCAAGGCATTACATTTTATTTCCTTTTTTTTTGCAATCAATAACCCTCATGCAAGGCAATGCTCTTGTCTACCATAACAGACCAAGGACTCAACAATTTATGAACCAAAATGCATCACTTCAACCCAATAAGCATATGGATGATCCCAGTCCTCATGAAGGCATTATTGTAATCTAATTATCATCTGATAATCCACGCACCATACGTCCATAAAACCCAACAGTAGTACACAACATTTTTTTGGGCATCTGCATGTCAAATCCTACCAATCAAACTTTCTCCACAGATACAATAGTCTATGACAAACATAGTTTCCAAGAGACAGGTACGGATATGCCAATTTACAAAAAACAGACTATGGAGAGACAATAGTCTCACAAGTTTACATATTCAACAATAGATGTCATTCATTCATTGATGCACACTATGTAAAAATGTACATAAAAAAATTAAAATAAACATCATATTAACATAAAGACGATGATTGCCCATGGGGTTTGGGGTAAGCAGGGAGGAGTGTGGAGTTTCACACCACAGATCAAGGTTCATATCCCATGGTGAATCTTAACATCATTTGCCCAAGGGATTTCGGACAAGCAGTCAGGAGCAAGGAGTTTCACAAAATAATCCAATGTTCCAATCTCATAGTGAACCTTAATCTTTGAATCAAATGGCATGAGCTCAAGTGGTTAAAATTGTGGACTTTCAAGGTGAAGACCCGGGTTCAAATCTTGCCAGGCAATATATGCTAGTTGCCAAATACCACTATGTTGTTACTTGAAATACCATGGTAACACAATCATGATGCAATATGAGTTGGGCCCGTTTCGATCCTATATAACCAATTAAACAATATATAAAGACAATGGTCTCCCTTCATAGACATACGTAATATAGTAAATATACCAACAGGTGAGCATGCAAAAATCAAAACAGATGCACAAGGAGAAAGTAAGATTCACTCAACTTCAGTAGGAAAATTGAATTTGCCTGAGAGCACAGTGAGTCGTTTTGGTTTAGAGGGCATTTAGGGATGTCTGACTCTGGGGCAATGTATCTCACTGCTACCATGACTCAAATAATGCATGTGAACAAGCACTAAGTACAATCAGCACCATAGATGCACATCATAACCAAACTAATAAGTACATAAGAAAATTTGTATGCCATAGCCATTCTAGAAAGTAAACTTTTTGCAAACTTCAAAATGCCTTATTGTTCATCAAGATTGTCTGTGATAACATTACACGGATGGTATTTGATTTCCAACTTGCCCACTCAGACAATGTTCACTCCATTTGTTAATGATCATAATATCCCTTGAGAGCATAAATTTTAGACTAGGATCTCCTTGGTGAGTATTTCATTTTCAGGTACTTAATCTTCAATTTGACTCAAGTTGGAAAGTGGTGACAGTGTTACTCTCACTTTTAGAGATGCTAAAGGTCTTTATTCGCATTCTTCTAATGACCCAAGCAAAGATGCTTGGGCCTAATTCTCAAAAGGACCGTCAAATGTAAACTCAGAACAGAGTTTTGCTAGAGCCAGCAGAATATTTGCATTGTTCTTTTTCACTTATTTCGGTTAGTGGATGCATAACAAACCAGTAACTACTGCTATTATTAGCACAAACAACATTATTCCATGTTCATAGCCCAGAGAATGCCTTCACTCCAATGAAACCATTAATTATGTCCTCAAGGTGATAGTCAACAAGATCAAAACAGAGATGAGGGAAGAATCCAAGTCGAAAGGCAAAGATGCAATAGGATATTCTCTGACATTATTAAGGTCCTCATCATGTACTTATTTTCAAAAAAATTGATGTTGATGACATCATTTGGTCAAACCAATCAAACTTCGTCAAAAACCCACTGTTTCCTTTCTTTTGGCAGACCTGCTTAAGTTCCCTGCAACAGATTCGTTAAGCCTTACACTTGTGATTTTTATGTCTTGTTTCAGCCAATCTGAACGACACCAACCCTTTTAACTCATATTAAACATGAATAAATAGGTCAACTATAAACCCTTTCAACACATCTCTTTGTCAAATTTGTCAAATTCTTTGTTTTTCCCCCTTAAGTCGTCAGTGCGCTTCCCAAGATTTAAAGGCACACAACAAAGACAACCAGCAACTTGATATGAACAACTACTCTAACAGATCTGGTTTGGATGTAAAAAACAATGCCTTTGACTACATTGACCAAGAGAAGTACAGACATGCTGCTGCATTGACCTTCAACAATAGTTTTGACTAGATCTTGTAGTATCAACACTTACAGTGAGCTGATTGAAGAGTCAGTTTTCAGCTTTGACCAAAAGTTTTTTGACTGTTGACTTTATTACGCATGAGCACACCATTGACTTTCAAAGACTAAAAAGTAACCACTTCAAATGCAAGAATATTAAATGTTGTACTTTCAAAGTTGATTAATTTCTACTGAAATGTCCATTGTTGAGAGTGCAGTCCCAATATTGAAAATAGATGATGAATCATTATTCTTTATTTAGGAGTTCCATGGACAGTGGCATGATGGAGAAGTCAATACTCCCATGGCTGGAGATATGTATGAGATAGGCCTATAGTCCTTTGGATGGGGTCGTGACTGAATGAGAAATAGCCAACATCCCCACTATGAGTGGTGACATAAACAAAATGAATGGTTCGCACAGTCCCACAATGAAGTCAGGAGCAACAATCATAACGTCCAATGGATGGAGGCATGAGTGATAATTTACAATCCCATGTACCTTGCAGCAATGATTATGATATATGGCCAACAGTCTAAAGAGAATAGTGGGAAGGCTTATCTAATGGTGGTCCTGCGATGGATAGTTGCAAAGATGAGCTAGCAATCCCATAGGGCATGATAGTAGAACTAAATGCATATCTATTCAGAATGAAATGAAATGAAATAATCAAGTATTTGACCACTAATTTCAGTTACATTTATTGTAGGCTTGGTTTATAGCTAGGTGATGGAGAAGAAGTCGATTGGAGTCCCAAATTAGTGATGTCTTAAGGCAATAAATGTCAACAAACAACTGTTTGTAGGACAATTCAGCCGTGTCCACTCTCTTAAAACCAAAAATGTGCTTGTTAATCACCTGTGCAAAATGTGCATGCGAAAGCCTAGCTTGTCATCTTGTATTTCATCATTGGGTGCAAGGAAATGCAGTACATTCCATACTATCTGCCACTTTGGTTGCTTTGTATCCCACCAACATTATAAATCCACTAGTCAACGAGAAGTGCTATTTGGTTCTAACCACATTCAAGCCAAAGCTCATAACTAGAAGCATATATTAAATTCTTAACTTCTCCCAAAAATACCTTCAACCATGGAAGGCAAGGAAGCTTCCTCCTTTTTTTCCCACTAAGTAGTACTCTAGAATCTAAAACTTCCAAGGATAGCTTCATCAACTCATCTTAGTTTAGGGCTCTCCCTAAATGATTTCCTCAGAATTGTCAATGTTGGTTAATAGTATTGGAAAGTCGTACCCTAATACTAATGAGGATTACGGTTTCCACTCCATCCTGTGTAGCTTGTTTGATAAATCACTCAAGAAAACAGTTCATCTCACTTTCTTGTATCTTAAACCATTGTATACTTCAAGATTTGTCTCTAGGGTAAGTCTTGGTGACCCCACTTTTGCTGCTTTTTTAATGGGAATATGACTTACACACTCTTTTTAGCACTAATGTTGCTTTTGAGTTCAATTAACCTACTTTTTTGTGAAACAAAATAGCCAACAGTAGAAATAACCATCCAATATACAGACACATAAAAATAAATCAGCATGTAATAGATCTAGACTACCCTTAAGGTAGGAATACACCATCCAATAGTCCTCAAGGAAGGAATAACTACAAAAATCTGAAAAGATGAGAGTACCACTTCGAGCTGGACCAGCTCCAAAGACTAGTATAATACTCCAATACTTGATATCTCAGAACTCATGATGACAATAGAATGATGTCCATGCCCTATATATAATCTCTAACCTTACAACTTTAGTAAAGGGTAAGTGTTTCGCCCACAAGTTAACCGGTGATCATCTGACCTATACCAGGAGCCTAGGATTATGCATAGCCCGTGCCAAAAACTCCACAACCCAAATATACAATATCATATCCCTTTGTGCATATCAAATATCCACCCACTCTATCCTTCCTCAAGCAAAATCTCAACATTGATAGGCACCATAACCCAGCAGGGCAGGAATAGGCGGACTTATCAAAGATCATGCTGCATAGAACCCAGTATTGGTTTCATCTTAAGTTATACTGCACAAGCTACTTGCTTAGAGGCCTTGAATTACCTAGGGAAATAAAGGCCCCACTCCTCATGATAGAAGAAACAAAAAATCACAAATACCAACCCTACCACTCTAAGTGTGCTTTGTGAAGGTTTAGTTTTTTAGTGTCCCACATCCAACACTCTATATACTAACTTCAAAGTATAACATATCTCAGGAAATTTGAACATGCTTGTAGATTTCCTTGCAAGAAGATGAATGCATCTCCCTCTAAAAGAAACATATATTCTCAAAATCCAATCCCTTGCAGATTGAACAAACCATTCCAGACAGAAAAGCAAAGAATAGCAACAATGCAACATCCAATAAAATAAATGTACAGAAGTTGGAAGAACTCATAGCATCAAAGATAATTCATTATTCTCCGGGACAATACATCGACAAACCAGTCTCGTGTGACAGCAATTTTCATACTATTGGATGTGTCTCATCCTTTGCAGAGGAAGTACTGTACGGCAGGCCCCATCTTCGGCGGCCCCGTCTTTCGAGCTCCTACTTTTCCGGAGATATTATCGGAGCTATTTTCGGAGGCGTTGGTGGGATTCCCGTGATTAGTGGGTATGGGTGGTTTTAGCCCATGGTATTGTGCCCACGGTATTCTAATACCACATTGTGGTTTAGGGTTGTAAGAGTTTCCTTTATATTGATTGTAATGTCCCATTACGGGCAAGGTGAATAATAATAGAAAAGGAGGTGTGGCTCTTGTTTGTTGGACGTAGCCCATATTGGGTGAACCAGGATAAATCTCGTGTTCTATGTGCATGATTTATTGTGAGTTGTTATTTTTCTTCTGAGTTATTTAATTCTGCATTATTATTCTGGAATAAGTTTGGATAAAACTCTTCACATACAATGATAACTTTATAATATCTCTAAACAGCATAAGCATAACAAGGATGTACAAGGACACAACTACACTCTGCAAACATAACCATGAACATGTTTCTACGAGACTAGCCTAAGGGTGACTATACACATAAGCATAACAAGGATGTACAAGGACACAACTACACTCTGCAAACATAACCATGAACATGTTTCTACGAGACTAGCCTGAGGGTGACTATACACACAAGAGGGTATCGGGAGAGAAGTCGCAACCAACTGCCATGCACCCTAAAGAGTAACTACAATCATAGATTTTGAAAATACACCCGTATGATGTGTATTAATCGAATACAAGCATGTGTGAGCATATATGTGACAAACCTGTGACATGTATCACAAAACTACAAATATGTATAAAGCAAATAAGCTCAAAGAACAACTCAGTACGAATCAGAGGTAACTGATTGATCATGAGTGTCATAGTTCTGCTTGCAAGAATTAATAGAAACCGCAAAAAAACTCACAAAAGAAACACAGTTTAAGCAGAATGAACACAATAAACAAGAATTTTATTGATAGCACTGAAGAGTTTACACTATATTGCAGACTGCACTGAGGGGGCAACCTCCTTTATGAGCAAAGCTCAATACAATAATATTCTTTAGGATGTCGTTGTCTTTCTGCCATTCTTACAATGCAATATATAAAGGTAATTAGCCTAACTCTAATTCTCTAGGATTAACTAAAAATAGCTCTCTGACGTATCTACCCTAAACCTAATGATCAAGAGTCACCTTTACATTTAAAAGAGATGCCCACTAATTACTAACTAAATTATTACAATAAATAAATAGAAAGGGTTAGGACTTGAGGTCCTAATGCTGCTTCCCCCTCAAAAAAAAAAAAAACTTTGTCCTCAAAGCTGAAGATGAGGAAACTATTGCCGAACTGATGTAGCAGTTTCCACATGGAATCCTCAGGGTGTAATCCACACCATTAAACCAAGAGATCTGTAATGGTTTGATTGCACAGTTGGTGAGACCATCAGTCCAAAATAGCCTCTAGTTCCAAAATGATTGAGCCTTCATCATCTAGTTCATGTAGTGCTGACTGACCTCCAATGTGTTGTCACAAGGCCTTCTCCATGCAAGATACATAGAAGACAGGATGTATTTTGGAAGATGGTAGCAAGTCTAATCTGTATCCAACAATGACAATCCACTAGAAGACTTGGTAGGGCCCATAGAACTTAGGTGTAAGCTTGTGACTGCCTTTTATCCTTAAGGACATCTGTTTGTATGATTATAATATGAGAAAGACCCAGACTCCTTCAAAAAAAAAAATTTCGGATCTATGTTGATCTGCTTGTTGTTTCATCTCATTATGGGCCATTGCTAGATTGTCCTTGAGGTTCGAAAAAGGGCCTCCCAATTGCTAAGAGTAGAATCATCATACTATACATCGAAAAACTATTGCCTCCCCCTCAAAAACTGCCTTGAACATATGAGGTGAGAGATGGTCGTGACTGGCCATATACAACTTTATATGGGGTCACCTTGGTTGTTGTATGACAAGAGGTATTGTATCCATTTCGTCAAATGCATCTAATGCTCTGAAGCAAAGTAGCATAAGGAAGCCTCAAAGCTTGTTTGCAAATGGTATGTCGAGCTCATCCTCATTCGGGTTCTATGCAGATTTAAGAGTTCCTTCCAAAACTTACTAGTGACTATCGGGTTGTAGTCACAGACTATAGAGGTGGGCATATGCCATGGATTTGGGAAATGTGTTCAATGAATAGTGGGGCAACTGTGGAGGTTGTGTAGGGATGTGCAAGAGGACAAAAATGGGCATACTTTGAGAGACAATCCACAACCAAAATAACTGACTTACCTGCTGACTTTGGTAATCCCCCAATAAAAGCCATGGAAACATTAGTCAATATTGTCTCTGGAATAGGTAAGGGTTTGAGAATGCCTGGAACTAGAACCATTTCTCCTTTAAGCTGCTAACAAATATCACATTACTAAACAAACCGTTTAATATCCTATTTCCTTCCCTCCCTAGGGAAGTTCCCTTGTGTACATTGATAAGTCTTTAAGAATTCGTAATGTCTAGTTGAAGGTGATGCATGTAATTCCTATAACAATTTGTCAAGCCTAACAAAGTTTGCAACAAGGACAATGTGCCCCTTATAGTTGTCAACGGAGTTTATAGGTAAATTTCAAATTAGTTGTTGTATCCTCTTGCCACTCATGTTGGATTTTGTGCAACTAATCTAGATTTTGTAAGGACAATGCACACTATGTCACTTGGTCATCATATTTGTGTGATAGGGCATCAGCTACAACATTGTCTTCGTCTTTGGTAGAGGATATCGTAGTCATAGCCCAATAGTTTAGTCACCCATCTTTGTTGTTCAAGAGAAGAGACCTATTGCTCCGAGAAGTATTTCAGATTGTGATGGTCATTTCTGATGTAAAAGGTGTTGTCCCACAAGATATGATCGTCAATGTGTCACCGCATAAAGGATTGCCATCATTTCCTTCTCAAGTGTTTACTTTCCCATATGCTTGTTTGTGAGGGATTTACTAGCAAAAGCTAATGGTTGCCCTTGTTGCATGAGTACTAGCTCAATTCCATTCCTTGATGCATCACATTCAACAGTAAAGGGTTGAGATAAGTCTAGTATAGCAAGTACAAGACCGGTGCACATAGCCTGCTTGAGAATTTCTATAGCCTATTCTGCTCCTTTAACAAGGTTGTCACAGGAGCTGCAATCTTCCTATAATCCTTGACAAAATCACGATAGTAGTTGGTGAGACCCATAACTCCTCTTAGGATTTTCAGGGTCTTGGGTCTAGGCCAATTTTTCATATCCTTGATAATTTTAGGGTCTACCTTAACCCCTTCTTCTAATACAATATGTCCCAGATACTCAACCTTCCGTTGAGCTAGAAAGCACTTAGAATGCTTAGCATATAACTGATTTTCCAAAAGTAGCTTCAAGGCTTGATCCAAGTGAGTCAAATGCTCCTCCCAAGTCTTGCTATAAATGAGGATGTCATCAAAGAACACTAAAATGAATTTTTGGAGGAAGGGCCGAAAAATTTGATTCATCAGACTTTGGAATATGGATGGAGCATTTGTTAAGCCAAAAGGCATGACTATCTCGTCACGGATACGTTTTTGGTGGTATCTCAACCTCAAATCTAGCTTGAAGAAAAAACAAGCACCATGTAGTTTGTCCAAGAGCTCATCCATAACTTGAATTAGATATTTTTCCTTAATAATGATTTTTTTCAATGCCTAGAAATCCACACACAAACTCCATGACCCATCTTTTTTTTATACCAAAAGTACAAAGATGAATAAGGATTGGTGTTTGACTGCATCACCCCTTGCTTCCAATAGTTCTTACACTATCTTTTCAATTCCTGACTTTTGCACATATGGATATCTACAAGGGCATATGATTTGGTGGCAGATTCCTAGGAACTATCGGGACAGCGTGATCATGTGAGTGTTGTGGGCAAAGTCCATAGGGCCCTTCAAACACACGAGAATACTTATTAAGGAGTACTTGTAATTTTGGAGATTGATCGAATTTATCAACTTCTACGGACTGCATTGTAAAAAGTTGGGCCATGACTCCATGAGATCCTGAATTAAGTAATTTCTCCATGTGATTTGAAATGATTACCTTCATCAAACCAATTTTCAGCCACTTGAGGGTGTATTGTTGATCTTCTACTATGAATTGCATGCACATTTTTGGAAAGTCTCACAAGATAGGGCCCAATGTGCGCAACCACCAAGCTCTTAAAACTATCACATCCTCCTAATGGAAGCACAAACATATCAGATTTTAAGTTGTAGTCTCCCATGGCAATCTTAACATTGTGACATTTGTGTTTGTAAGGAAGAGTACACCCATTGGTTATCATGACTTGAAGGCTATTGCATGGGTACAAGTAGAAATTTGCTCATTTAACCACCCTAAGATCAATAAAGTTGAGTGCTACCTATGTCGATAAGAATGATTAGAGGACATTTTTTGAAATACCCTCGTAACCTCATAATCTAAGGTGTAGTCATACCTACTAAGGCCTAAAAGGATATCTCAGGAGTGGGTTCTTCAACGATATCAATGTCCTCTTGTTGTTCACCATCTTAATTGTCAGTGGTTGCATCGGGCTCAAGAGAGGTACTGGTTCACTCAACATCCAATAGGTATGTATATTTGTTTAGTGCATGTATGTCGTAGACTGTATTTTTCATCACAATTGTAGTAGAGGCCCTTCACTTGACAAGCTTTCATCTCTTCCTCAATCGTTTGATGAAAATGGTTTTGTTTCCTACACTAGGGAAGATTGGAAGCTTTGGGAAATTTTTTAATTGGGGTCACCTATATGTGTGCCGTTGTGCTATCATTTTTTCTTCAACCAACCTAGCCAACCTGATGGCTTCCATAATATTCTTCGGGTTGAACACTTTTACCTCCATCTTGATTTTGTCTTTTCAGCCACTAATGAAGCAACTTGTAAAAAATGCATTAGACAACCCTTTTGCCCTCTTTGCCAATTTTTCAAATTCCTTCAAGTATTTTCAAACCAAGTGAGTTTGCCTAACCTTAGTCAAAGCTCCTATAAAATCCTCATATGCAATGGGTCCGATAAGAATGAGTAAGTTTGTGCAAAACATTTCCCACAAAGGTGGTCTTCCCTTAGATTTTTGGAACCATTGATATCATTGGATTGCTTCCTATTCCAGGTTGAAGAAGGCTCTAAGTACTTTAAGAGTATCTGAAGTTTGATGTACATCAAAATATTGATTCCTTCGATATATCCAACTAGAGGGATCTTACCATGAAACTTAGGAAAATCTAATTTTGTGGTATGTGGTGGATTGGTTAAGGTATATTGTCCTCCCAAAATATTTTGTGGATTGCCTATGGATTTAGTGGATTTATGCTGGAATCAACCTTGATGCATTGCTTGTTGTAGATCACTGACAGAGGTGTAGAGTTTAGAGGTGATTGTCTGGAGGTTGTGCATGTTTTGCTCCCGTTGATGCATTACTTGAAGTTTTTGCATTCCTTTATTCAAGGCTTCCCAATCAAATTGATCAAATTGAACCTTCCATTGTTGTATTTCCTTCACCTCACCTCACGTTTTCTAAGGTAATGTCCTATGATCTACATTGTGTTGCCATTTTAGGGGAACTAGTTTCTCAGAAAGTGTTTTGGTTGCTATGTATGAAAATGATCAGCCCGATGAGATGATTGTAATGCACCAAGCTGAAAATTGAAGAGAAGATCGATGCTATATATCAAAACAATCATTGTGAAGAGATGTTCGCAAACGGCTAGGTATCAAATTGATGTTTTTTGGCACCTTGTATTTTTTCAATCACACATAAGTATGTGCCTCAGTAGTGGCGTCCTTCATGGGGGTTTATTTCA
Organism: Wollemia nobilis; assembly: GCA_028583015.1. Taxonomy (NCBI): domain Eukaryota; kingdom Viridiplantae; phylum Streptophyta; class Pinopsida; order Araucariales; family Araucariaceae; genus Wollemia; species Wollemia nobilis. The sequence continues at coordinate 35,175,655 of JAQPPZ010015824.1, read as the reverse complement.
TTGTAATCACCAAATTCCTCACGGTTTGTGAGATATTGGCCCCAAAATTTTCAACCTTCCACTCTATGTAATTCCAAAAAGCCTTACAAATCCTAGAATGCTCTGTACACAACTCTGTCACTTCCACCATGTAAACTATTGTCGTTGCTCTCTACCCTACTCAAATACCATATCGTCTATAGAATTTTTTTTTTCTTTTTTTTCTTAAACTTTGTTCCTTGTTCCCCCTTGCTTTGTGCTCTACTAGAACAATTAAATCTAGCACCAGAACTACTCTAACCAGGTCAAAATTCTGACGGTCTCTGAATCACTCTCTCACTATGCCCAAAAATCCTTACAAGGGTTTTTTGTGTGTGTAGAAGGATGGGATTTGATTGTTTTGTGAACTCGCAGATATGTTGATCTCATTTGTAGACAGTGTCCAACCTGATATTTCAAGGCACTAACTACAAAGGATTCCACCGTTCCTATAGTTGCATTGCTCATCTCCTAAGTACGATGCGCTTAACATCTCGGGGCTAACTTGGTGCACCACAAAACACAAACGGTCGATGTCTTCCTATGTATAAAATTCTTCTCTTATTCCTTGGGAGGTCTCCCTATATACCCAAGAGTATATGAGAGCTCATAGTCATGTACGGATGTTGTTTGAGGCCTAGGTATTGGAGTATGATCACCCCTCACTTCACCAAACGCTTTATGGGCTGTCTAGCTGAGCCAATAATTACAGCTCTTCTTGATCTTTTAAAACCCTCGGTATAGGGTTTCTAACCTCATAAATCTATAGGAAGGAATCTCCTGTTGTAGGACGATCGTAAGACAAATTGCAAAAAAATATGAGGTTTAGGAATTTGCAAAAAAATACAAAAAAATTCTTACCAAATATTGCAAGATGGATATACTATGGCGGTGGCTGTTAGGAAACATTCATAAAAAGGAGTCTTGTGGTCATAATGGAACCAACCTTGGACTGAGCTTTGATACTAGATGTAATGATTCTACTTGCAAGAATTAATAGAAACCACAATAAAACTCACACAAAAAACACACTTCTGTAGTGTGAATATGATAAACAAGAATTTTATTGATAGCACTTAAGCATTTACGATGTATCACAAGTCGTTTCAAGGGGCAACCTCCTTTATGAGCAAAGCTCAATATTGTACAAACATAATTATTCAAGATATCTCTGCCTTTCATACAATTCAATATAAAGGTACTTCAGCCTTAACACTTACGCTCCAGGACTAGCCAAAAAGAGCTATTTGAGCTATCTGCCCCTAACCCTAACGATCAAGGGTCACCTTTACATTCAAAAGAGGTGCCCATTAATTACTAACTAAACTATTACAATAAATAAATAGGAAGGGTTAGGATTTGAGGTCCTAACAACAAACAAATAGTAGAAGTTGGCCCTCTTGCTTTCTAACCAGTTCATGTGATGCTGTTCCCATACCAGCTGTTTATTTCCAGTGGCATATTCCTATGTTAGAATTTTGTTCCACTTTAATCTTCTACTACAGCTAAGGAGCTTGATTTCAAGGTGAAGTTGCCATAAAAATCAAAAAAATTGGTTGTAATAAGGTCTGCAACTATCAAAGAAATCATCCCACAAGAGAACTCACCCACAATTTTAAGGGGAACAAGTCCTAAATCAGGATGCAGCCAATCTCAAGGTTGCAGCTACTGCTAAAGGTCAATAACAATACTCAAGCAACATACTTGCCAACACACCAGTATAAATCTGTTTTCCAGCAAAAGCTCATTAAGACTATTAGTGTGACCCTAGCAGCAAGTTCACAAACAGTTGTCATTTCTAAGGGTGCCCCCTGGAGTTAGCTCTTGTCTACATCACAACAAAACATTAGCCCTATTTTTAGTTCCAATGGAAGAACAAAAGTAAGCATCCAACACTTCACGTATACATTGTTGACAATCACTGAGATAGAACTTAATATTCTGTCATAATTGCACGATTCCACGAGAATAGGCAACACAAACTCATGAATTGTTGTGTTTCAACTTCTAAAACCATGTAGCTCATCTTATGAGGTTCCTCATCAAGCTCAGTGACAAGGTGCAGAAACAACTCAAGAGTTTCATCTACAACATCCACAAGAATCTACCAAATCTACCTGGAGTTGCTAAAAAAGGTCTGAACTAGGCTCTAGGAGGAAGTAACAGAAGATAAAATGAATGATGATATATTAAGCAAGTTTGTTAAACCTTCACTTAAAATGGGATGACTAAGAATTTAGGAGAAAAAATTGGTGAATTGGAGGAAAAGTTGCAGGCACATTTGAACAAATTTTGTCTCAGAGACTTCTGTAAAATACATATATAGGCTTCCATCAAGGAATTGGAGGATGTGAGTGGCCAGGAATAATGAGTCCAAGGAAGCAGCATAGGGGATAAATTCATGCAGGAACTTCGAGCTTACATAAGATTAAGCAGCTTCCAATGCATTTTAGATCCGGGCTGCATAAGAATGAGATGCAAGATGAGCTTAACTCTGCTTTTCCTGTTTTTAGTACAGCAGCAGCCAATTGCTGACATCGTTAGACAGCATACGTAAAAGGAAAACTATAATAATACAGTTTACAGACTCTCCTTACCTTAGAAATGTTTAGACTATGTGATGACAAAATGTTTATATTTTGAATACATCAAATCAACAAAATTATGATATACAAAACATCCAGTGCTGTAATGGCCAAACAGTGATTCCACCCAGGCTGTAAGGGTGACGTAGAAATAGAATCTCACTTTTCGTTCTAGTCTTTTCATATTACTTGCTGCTTCCTCTACTTCTTCTCTAGCTGAAGCAACTTGTCTGTTAGCTTGCTGCCTCTGGTGCTCTTCTCTTTCAAGTGCACTTCTGAGCTCTTTCAACTGTATAGCCATCTCACCAACTTTTGCCATACATCCCACTGCTTCCCTAAAATAATAAGGTAGAACAGGTGTTAATGGATTATTATATATATGTGAATATCAAATAATTATATAACAAAAAATTGTAATCAAGAAGGATTTATAAATCTACAATCATGTGACAGAAAGGTATGACCACTAAGTCTGGCATCAATGCTTCATGTGACATAATATCAAAGCCATCTGAATCCTCAGACTATAAGCTCAGGTCCATTTAATATGAAAGAATGAGCTACCTGTCCAAGCTCTACAAGGATTGAAAAAAAAGTACTTCACAATAAACTATAAAGCCAACTTTTTGAAAAAAGTGTATTAAAAAAAGAATACATGGAAATCCATCACTTCTTCTCAGAGACCTATGAAATCAATAAATACCAAGAGAGAATGTAAATATAACAACAAAAACACACTTATTACAAATTCTCCGATGCAAGTATTCTCAGATGCAAAACAATGCACACAAAACATTTATTACATACCAATAAAACTTCTAGGTGAAAGGGAGAAATTCAAAACATTTGAAACTAGGAAATACCATCTACAAGATCCTGATTTTGCTGTCCACAAAAAAAATAAAAAATTCCATGGTAGTCCATGTGCTGAATGCCCAGCAATTCATTTTTCCTAAAATCCATGCCCATGTGGTATGATGGATAACACCAAGAAAGAAAAATGTCCCTTTTGACTATTTGGGACAATTTGTGTTGTGTCCTACCGTCATAGAACTTGCTGTTACTTGTAAAAAAATGCACTTGCTTTGCCATTGCATTTAAATATGTCTATGGAAGTGCTTGCCTATAAGATTATACACTGTCTAAGTTGTGTAATGATCAGAGTCTCAGAGACAAATTTAGGATTCAAGTGATTTTGGCATTCTTAAGATTAACTCTGAGTTATTGCCTTTATCTTGAACAACAAACATGAAGTAGACACCATGCTTCAGTTGCTTTTCATTGAGGTCTTATGGACGGTGCATTGGGCTTAAGGATTATTGCACCATTCTTATAGAATGTTGCCTTGTATTTATGACTACGCATTGATCAATATTAATCATGCTTATGCTTATGGACTGTAGCTAGGATAGTCTGGTAACGTCTCCAAATCCCCAAGTAATTGAGATTGCAACATTAATAACTTGTATTTAGACATGTATTAAGGGCAGATGTTTTAACTATGTGTGAAGGTAGTTTTTATTTACAGACTGGTTTAACTTAGTATACCAGATGACGTTGTTGGTATCCATGCACAGGAGGCAGTGTTAGTCTTCTAATAAGGAATGTCATTTGCAAGCGATGCTATTCTGTGTTGCCACTCTGAATTATAGCATTATGATACATACTTTACCCATATATAACTAATTGGTATTGTGGACTGTCATTTGTATGATGTTTGGAAGGGAAATGGACTGTCACTGTTATGACTGCTGGCATGTTGGAATTGACACTTATGGACTGTGCATTAAAGACTAAGTGTAGAAATAGCATAGTAGTCAAACTCGGCAGAACTCCCGAGTACTCAGCCGAATCCGAGTCCGAGTGGGCTCAGCCGCGCCAAGCCCACTCGGATTCGTTTTTTCCAAGACTTGGTCAAGTCCAGCCGAATCCGAGGCCGAATTCAAGTCCGTCTTGGACTCGCGAGTCCCGACGTCGGGACTCGGCTGGCCCAACAAAAATTAAAGTTTAAATAAATAAAAAAATTCTTGTCATTTTGATCCACGCAGGCGAATTGGGAGCGATGCGGATGAAGTTGAAGTACCTGTTGGCAATTTTGCCACATTAAATCTTTTGATAAATTTTGGCCTAAGTATGGAGCTTTAAAGCGGTAAAGAGCATGCTGAGGTGTTCGGGTTTTCGCGGGCCATAAACGGGGGCGATAAAATGGACAAAATGAGCTCTGGATATTTTATCATTGCAGATCTTCTCGCCAGCTTTCCGACGATATATTATAATAGGCGATCGGGTTAGCGGATCAAAAGTTATGGCCCCGGGAAGCAGAACCAGGAAACCCAGTTTTTTGTGCGAAGTCCGACTGCGCCCAGTTTTGTGCGAAGTCCGACTGCGCCCTTCTTCCTGAGCGCACTTGGAAACAGTCTGGCAGAGAAATTGACTAAGTGTTGGAGCGCAACCCGACTTCGCAGCGAAGTCGGACTGCGCTCCCTTGTCCGTGCGAAGTCCGAACAGCGGTGAGAATCAGCAAGTGCCGGTGCGCAACCCGACTTCGCAGCGAAGTCGGACTGCGCCCTTTGACCGGTGCGCAGTAGGGAAATAGGCCAACCCGACTGCGCTGTTTTTCACCCGTGCTACCCGATTGCGCTCTAATCCCGGCGAAGTTGGATAGACTGCCTTTCAAGGCAGACACGTGTCAAGCATTATCATCCGACAAGTGTCCAACTTTGGGATCCGAGCCAAGACATGCCGAGCAAAAGGACAAGCATGGGCCGCACTACTTATGCCAACTGCCTCATTTAAGGCTGATGTGAGTTTCCACCTGCCTCAGCTACCCGCATTCCTGTCAATGTGAAGTTCTACCTAGCGCGCTGCCACGTAGCTGTTCAACCTTCAGGGAGACCATGCCGAGAGTACAGTCCAGCCCGACAGAAGTCAGCATCAGCAGTTCCGCGGCCGCTTTTGTCAGCTAATGTTTGACTGGGACTTTGTGCCCATTAATGTAACGGGGGGGACTTTGGGCTATAAATACCCACCACATTTTCATTGTAAGGTGGTGGAAGGGGAATGTCTGTTAGGGAACCATTGTAGCTGTGCTTCTGCTTCTTAATATAAAGTATATACCTGGCTCTGTTTTACTACTTTTATTTTGTATGCTGCCTCTCTTTGTCATATTTCTTGTGTCATTGCTCGCTGTTGTGCTGAACTCTGAACTCCAGCATTTGATGGCCAAGTACTCCTGGACTTCATAGATCAGAGGATACATAGGATAAATTAGGTAGCAGTTCCTGCAGCTTGTGTGTTATGTTTATGTTGTTGTCCGTAGTGGTGATTGATGCATTGTCGTGCTGTTAGTTCTCCTTGTAGGGAGAATGTCTGCTAGGGGACCATTGTAGCTGTGCGTACACTTCCCCGCATAACACATATACTTGGATCTGACATTTCCTGGTTACGTTTTGTATTTATGTTGCTGTCCGTAGTGGTGATTGATGCATTGCCGTGCTGTTAGTTCTCCTTGTAGGGAGAATGTCTGCTAGGGGACCATTGTAGTTGTGCGTACACTTCTTTATATAAAAAGTATACTTAGATTTGGCAGTTTCTGGTTATGCTTTGTATTTATGTTGCAGTAAGTAGTGGTGATTGATGCGTTGTCGTACTGTTAGTTCCCCCCACCCAACTCCAATCACATTTGTAAATTCTTTCCGCATTTTTATCTCTTTCCTGCACTCTCATCCTAAACCATAAAACCCCCACAGGAAGCCGGCCTTCTCCGGAGATTGGCACGGAAGGCATTCCTTCCTTCCGGCCTTTCAATGTTGGTTTGCGGGTCTAGGGCGCAATAACAACAAATCCTTTCCTCATGGCGGATTCGTAACCAACAGTTTTTGGCACGCCCGGTGGGACAAAGGGTCCCACATTTGGAAGATCTCAAGCTCGTCCTCACTCGGCCGACAGTTTCTTTCCGAATACTCGGTGGGACAAGGAAGTTTCCCACTCCCAAACAGAATCGAAGCACTGGTGTTCGCTTCATTGCTGTTCAAAATCAGAGCACCTGGCGACTCTGCACGTTCATATTCTCTGAGTCCGAAAGACCGGTCCTGACGCCTTCATTCAAACGAGAAGGTGGCGAGCGAGGAACCCGGGAAACCAGCCTGACTTTACGAAATTAATACCAACGCTCCAGGCGAGCGCGTCAGGCTGGCTGATTACCAAGCTCGCATAGACGAATCCGTGAGGTGAGACGATCAGTCTCCATATTTTAAGGAAGCCCGAGTTGGTGAATCTTTGGCTTGCCTTCATCTGGCAAAATCACCTGGCGACTCTGACTGAGCTGAAGATCCAGATTTCTTGATCGCAGACGCCCTTTTTTTAAGCTAATAGAAGACACCCCGGAGGAATCAAGGTTTGGTGAGCAGCCTTGACCTCACAAGCGGAGAAATGAATGTTCACCTACAGTCTCCACCGTGGTGGTATTGGCTCCAACCATCACCGCAACCGGTACCCGAAGAGGGCTCCCGTCTGACAAATCTCCTTGTCACATTGTTCATCAATTGTACGGGTACCGGCATGAATGACAATCTGCCACGTTGCACCATGTTCGCGACCCGGCAAACTTTGGGAGGCCACCGGACTTCAAAGATCATCTGAAGTACAATCAGATCTGGTCCGAACACTGCAGGTTCACCGGATAGGCAACCAAAGCTAGATTTGTGTTGGCGGCATGCCAATAATGCCGCAAAATTTTGTATAAATAAGCCGGCTAGTATTCAAAGTTTTAGTTGTTTCCTTAGTTTAGGTTGTGCAGTGTTTTCTTTTTAAGTGTTCCAAGAGGGCCGTGGGTGCCAAGGGTTTCAGAAAGAGGTTGCTGCTGGCAATGGAGTATCAAGAGTACAACGAGGGTGACTCTGTTGCCCAATGGATAAAGGCCTGGGTCCTCACATCGAGGCGAGCTCAATGCCCCGCGAGCCGCCAGGAATGTTGGCAATTTTGCCACATTAAATCTTTTGATAAATTTTGGCCTAAGTATGGAGCTTTAAAGCGGTAAAGAGCATGCTGAGGTGTTCGGGTTTTCGCGGGCCATAAACGGGGGCGATAAAATGGACAAAATGAGCTCTGGATATTTTATCATTGCAGATCTTCTCGCCAGCTTTCCGACGATATATTATAATAGGCGATCGGGTTAGCGGATCAAAAGTTATGGCCCCGGGAAGCAGAACCAGGAAACCCAGTTTTTTGTGCGAAGTCCGACTGCGCCCAGTTTTTGTGCGAAGTCCGACTGCGCCCAGTTTTTGTGCGAAGTCCGACTGCGCCCTTCTTCCTGAGCGCACTTGGAAACAGTCTGGCAGAGAAATTGACTAAGTGTTGGAGCGCAACCCGACTTCGCAGCAAAGTCGGACTGCGCTCCCTTGTCCGTGCGAAGTCCGAACAGCGGTGAGAATCAGCAAGTGCCGGTGCGCAACCCGACTTCGCAGCGAAGTCGGACTGCGCCCTTTGACCGGTGCGCAGTAGGGAAATAGGCCAACCCGACTGCGCTGTTTTTCACCTGTGCTACCCGATTGCGCTCTAATCCCGGGCGAAGTTGGATAGACTGCCTTTCAAGGCAGACACGTGTCAAGCATTATCATCCGACAAGTGTCCAACTTTGGGATCCGAGCCAAGACATGCCGAGCAAAAGGACAAGCATGGGCCGCACTACTTATGCCAACTGCCTCATTTAAGGCTGATGTGAGTTTCCACCGCCTCGCCTACCCGCATTCCTCGTCAATGTGAAGTTCTACCTAGCGCGCCGCCACGTAGTTGTTCAACCTTCAGGGAGACCATGCCGAGAGTACCGTCCAGCCCGACAGGGGTCAGCATTAGCAGCTCCGCGGCCGCTTTTGTCAGCTAATGTTTGACTGGGACTTTGTGCCCATTAATGTAACGGGGGGGACTTTGGGCTATAAATACCCACCACATTTTCATTGTAAGGTGGTGGAAGGGGAATGTCTGTTAGGGAACCATTGTAGCTGTGCTTCTGCTTCTTAATATAAAGTATATACCTGGCTCTGTTTTACTACTTTTATTTTGTATGCTGCCTCTCTTTGTCATATTTCTTGTGTCATTGCTCGCTGTTGTGCTGAACTCTGAACTCCAGCATTTGATGGCCAAGTACTCCTGGACTTCATAGATCAGAGGATACATAGGATAAATTAGGTAGCAGTTCCTGCAGTTGTGTGTTATGTTTATGTTGTTGTCCGTAGTGGTGATTGATGCATTGCCGTGCTGTTAGTTCTCCTTGTAGGGAGAATGTCTGCTAGGGGACCATTGTAGCTGTGCGTACACTTCTCTGCATAACACATATACTTGGATCTGACATTTCTTGGTTACGTTTTGTATTTATGTTGCTGTCCGTAGTGGTGATTGATGCATTGCCGTGCTGTTAGTTCTCCTTGTAGGGAGAATGTCTGCTAGGGGACCATTGTAGCTGTGCGTACACTTCTTTATATAAAAAGTATACTTAGATTTGGCAGTTTCTGGTTATGCTTTGTATTTATGTTGCAAGTAAGTAGTGGTGATTGATGCGTTGTCGTACTGTTAGTTCCCCCCACCCAACTCCAATCACATTTGTAAATTCTTTCCGCATTTTTATCTCTTTCCTGCACTCTCATCCTAAACCATAAAACCCCCACAGGAAGCCGGCCTTCTCCGGAGATTGGCACGGAAGGCATTCCTTCCTTCCGGCCTTTCAACGAATCCGCCATGAGGAAAGGATTTGTTGTTATTGCGCCCTGGACCCGCAAACCAACAGTACCTTCACGTTATTAGCTTGGAATGCAGCACAAGAGCTTTTTGTCGCACCCTTGGCTATGCGGAAGCTCCTGCTTCAAGGTCGCCTTAGACATGTAGCGCCTACACTTGTGCCCCGACGAACGTTTGGCGAGGTTTTCTGTTATCCCACATGGAGTGGAAAAGGCGGTATCTACGATCCAGCTCTTGTTTTCAGCCTTGTACACCTGCGAACACCTCTCAACTACGAGTCCTTAGCAGCCCTTACCTAGAGCGCTACCTCACTGCCTGTTCACACGGATGCCACCTACAGCCGACCTCTCTAGCATCACAGTGTCTCCAGCCATTTGCACGGAGAAGTCTCCACCTTGGCACCACGCAGAGCTCGCAAGCACAAGTGGCATTCTTGGTCATATCCACCTTGACTCGACGAAAGAAACGTGGCGACTCCAAGGCGTCTTGTACCTCGTCAAACTGTGGGTCGACGCACATCGATCGCCTCTTAGAAACTCTAACACAAATCAGCAGGAGAAGAAACAACCTTCTCAAAGATATTAAAGATCATATGATATGATTTGAGTAATTGTACGTCTATATTTGAGGTCCCATAGACCATATTTGGGTCTCGCGAACGTAATTAAAATCTTTCATTTCATTTCATTTCTAGTGCCCAAAAAATTTCACAATTTGTATAGTTTGTATAATAAATATTAGTACAGGTATGATAATTATTTATCTAATATATTCATAGTATGTATATAATTTTATCTTATTGGATTTGACTTTTCTTTTTTACTTAAAGTTTTAAAGTCTTCGCGGTTAAACCCATAAACTAAAATAATAAAAGTATTTTATTAGAAAAAATATATAAATAAACAAATAATATTAATTTAATAGATTAAATTTCTTAACTTTTAAGGAACAATTTAAAGTTTGGATCTTTTCAAATGATATGTTTATAATAGTTATGTTGTTATAATATAGTAAGCGGGATTTGTTTCAATCTCATGTAATCAATTAAAAATATATATTTAAATAAAATATTTTATTTTGTTTGAGTACGAAATTTTTTTTAAATGTAAAAAGACATTTATATTAAAGGCATTTATAATGTTGAATGTTGAGTAAGTGTGTTAGAATATACTAATAAGTTATATGCATGAAAAAACTTATTTTTTCTATAAAAATTTGTTTCTTTTTTTTTTCATTTTTTCTTTTTGCCAAGTTTTTGCCGAGACCCGTGTCCGACTCCCAAGTCGACATTTCCGAGTCTGAGTCAAGTCCGAGTTTTGCTACTATGAGAAATAGAACGCAACATGCCACAATATAATTCCATTATAAATATAGACAAAGGTACACAATGGCAGAACTTAAAAATACACGAGGATGCACTGCACACACAGCATGTATCCTTCATAACCCAAATGTTTGCAATACATTATGGTCCGGTCAAGCAAATCAGCCAAGGGAAGCAAACTAGAAACTTGAAAGCTATGAATATCAAAAAGAAAAATGATATTAATGATTACATATTCAACCACACTCGTAACTCTCCCAATGAAAAACAAGTGAACCTGGACGAGCCAAAAAACTAAGGAATCCCATTGAGAACCGAAAGCCATGTGACTCATAAAAGTGAATCAAGTGTTTTTCGTTAGTAACAGAATGCTTCTCATCTGCAAAGGTTATATTGAATGCAAGGTCCATGGGGTCAAGTTCAAAGAGAAAAAACTTATCCTCCATGATTTCATGAATAGGTGCTTGGGGGGTCCCAATGTCGGCATTGAAGTCGCCTATAAGAATGACATGACCCAATGATGAATGTGTAGAAATCTCCAAATAGAGATCCAAGTACAGGTCACCATTAGATAAGACAATTTTATTTATATCCACTATTTAACCAAAGTAGGCCAATGGGACTTGTCAAAAAGAGTCGTTCCAATGCTTTGTAGTAACGAATAAGTGCTACAAAAATAAGCTAAATTAGAGTAAAGAAACTAGCATAAACTGCACCAAAGTGGAAAATCCACATGGCATTAAATTGCAGCCATGACGATTGGACACAAAAAGGGTAAACCCTACCATGCTAAAAGTAATGATGAAGAGAGAGCCAATAGTCAAGATAAGATATGCAATAGAGCTCTGATGAATCCAAGTGACAACACTAACATGTAGTGGGTATGTAAAGTAGAAGCATAGTCCTCAACGCCTCATCATAAATAACTATCCCAAAAGGACCAACATAGGATCTATTGATGCTCCCAAGAGAATGGCTACGACCAAGAGGGCCTAGTTGGATAATTACGGGACTATTAAGTTCGACCCCTCAAGACTCTTCTACCATTAATGGTCATGGAACCAAGAGAAGAAGATAAGAAATGACTAAGTTGCATCTGTTTAAAGGGTAGCCAAAACCTGACGACAGAGAACTGCAGTCTTGTACTGCCATATACAACAAGAATAAAGAATATAATCCCTAGCAGCCACTCATATATGTAGACAAGAGCACATGGATATATAATTAACAGCCTAGAGTCATAGCTTCAAATGAATGCTTGTTACTCTCGAAAGAAGAGAGAGTGAAAGAATAACATGATTAGTTCTATTAGAAGTCAATCTTCCCTACAATAATTGATGTCAAATAGTGATAACTTTCCAAATATACAAAGTCAAGCATCTCTATTCAAGATAGCTAGAAAAAGTGGCAAGCAATCCACATGTGCCTCTTCTACAAGTAATAATAGCTCCCTCAAACTCAAAATAAACAGCACACCTGAAGAAAATGTTCTTCAGTTTCCACCTCCTAGAGAGAGCGAAGATGACATACCCTAGCCTCTCGAGAAAAATGGCGACCCATTTCCACTCACAACTAATGTGAGCACACCCTAAGTTGACGAAGAGGAATGTTGAGGCTGTGTCCAATGTTGCAAGATATAATCAAGTTGACTAATAATGCCATTCTCAATCCTCGTGAAATATTTAGTTTAAAAGGCCAACTTAAGACTAAGAGGCTAAGATGAAGCAACCCAAGTGATCTGAATATATTGTCTGTATATCATGATTAATCAAGTAGTGTACATGACATTCTCAATCCTCACAAAATGTGTAGTGTAGAAGGCCAACTTAGGACCAAGAGATCTGAATATATTGTCAATAAACATCATCTCTGACTACTTGATTAATCACCCTCTTATCAGGAAGAAGGCAAGGAGGAGCATTTAAAGAGTATTTGAATGAAGGTAATAGATCTGTGGAGATGACACTTGATTGAAGAAGAGGAGAAATAAGTTCTGAGTATAATCCACAATGATGAGCAAAAGCAATTCCAAACAAAACCCATTCTAAGAAGCAGAGCACCAAATATGGGTCTCTCTCGGGATGAGGTGTAATCACCCATGGATATAAGGCAATGAAGCTGAAAAATAATTATGAAGTTGCTCTCAATGCAAAGGGGATGAATGTCAAACTCAGCCTGAACGATACATTGGGGAACTGTCCTTTTACATTGGATAAATCGCTGAAGCAAAATAGTTTGGACCCTCTCAATGCCAGTCCAATCAACACACCCAATACTTGGACCCTAAATCTCAAACCCGTAAAGGACTATGGGTTTGAGACAACAATCAAAGAGGCACATCTTCATAGGTATGTTTTGAAAGAGCTAAAAGGAACATTGTCATTCCAAGACTGAGAGAGATGCATATCCCTTGCAAAGCTATGAAGCTAGTTGAAGACTAAGGGAAGGACTTGTAAACCGAATCCCCAAGTAGGTATAAGGAATGGTGATCTCAAACAACTCACCATTCTAGAAGGTACTCTTTGATGTGTTGAATATCATCACCATGCTCTTGCTAAGGCCGATTGCCAACCAATTAAGTCATAAGTCAACAAGAGCATCCAATTGCCTTACAGGCCCTCAAGATTATAAGCAAGAAGAACTATGTCATGTACAAAAAGAATATACCTATCAAGACATGATATTGAAGACAACCATCTCAACATGTATGTTTTCAAGAACATATTCTTCAAGCTCATCAATGTAGATCCCAATGAGTGAAGGAGAGAAGGACATTCTTGTTTGACACCAATGGTGCTCTCTCCATCCTAGAAGAAACCAAAAGTTGTCCGAAAATGACCGACTACTACTCATATTGTCTCCTTATGGTAGCGATAAAGATATTTAAGATGCTAATGTCACATAGTCTCTGAAAAAAAAAGATACCAAAGAACAGTATCAAAGACTTTTCTAAAGTCCACAAAACAATAGAATACTTTAGAATATTGTTGACGAGCCTCCGTAATAACCTTAAAAGTGAAAACATGATAAATAGTTTGATGATCATTTCTGAAACCACCCAGCCCTCTCGCTCTAAGCTTGCCCTAATATAGTGGTTCTAAGAGTTGCATATTCAAAACTATCGCATAATACTTAGCAAAGGTGTGCCCAATCATGATAGTTATGTAGTTATTCAGATTTTAAAGCCCCAAATTTGTGGATGGGAAGGATGCATGAGGATGACAAAAGATGAGGATGTTGGAGGAAAAATAGCATTTTGCTATAAAGATGTCTCAAAGAGGGGGTGGGCCCCTCTGAATTTGGAACCACATATATATGGAGTGCTCATCTGACAGGAGCAATGACACTTGATGAAGCAAGTCCCAAATGAGACAAGCCATGCCACCAAACCCGTGAACACCATGCGATAAGCGTGTTTCATGACACTGCCTCCTTCTAGGAGACTTGCATTAGCAAGATGAGTTCTAAAACCTTTTGGCAGGCATTGTGGTTGTTTGTTATTAGATTTTTATATAATACAATATGTGAGCCAACATTTCTACATGACATGTCACTACTTATGTATAGGATTTCAAGCTTTTTGAGGAAGCCTTTGCTCTCTTTAGAAAAGTTAAATTCATGTGCTTCTAAAAAGATGTCAAATTATTACATAGCTCATTATACTCGGCTCAATAAATTCATGTGCTTCTAAAAAGATGTCAAATTATTACATAGCTCATTATACTCGGCTCAAGCACAAGCATTGTCCTACCTAGCCTTCACAGGGAGAATTGCATACTAATATCAGTGATCAGCTATTATAAAGTTCAGCTTTCAAAAATGGTTTACATTCAAAGACAACCATATCTTGGCCATCTAACACATTTATTCATGCAAGTATGAGCACAATGACTTGCACATGTGACTGTAATAGCAAGCTTTCAAGCATTTCTGATTGTGTGGCCTAGTCTATACCCCTTCACTATATCTCCATAGCCGAGAAAAACACATTTGCTTGACTTCGTGTCAAGCTTGGACCTTTTTTCTTTGGGTACATGGGCAAACGCATCACAGCCAAAGGTACGCAAATGAGATTAATCAACTGGCATACAACACCAAACCTCTTCTGGAATCTGTCCATCCAACGCAGTTGTAGGTGACCTGTTAATAAGATAAACAGTTGTATTAACAGCCTCTGACCAGAACTTTTTCTCCAACATGGCTGCGCTAAGCATGCTTCTTGCACGTTCCATGATTGTGCGATTCATCCGCTCAGCCACACCATTTTGTTGTGGAGTGTATGGTACAATATTCTGGTGCTTAATACCTTCCTGCATACAAAATTTATCAAATTCCTTGGAGCAATATTCACCCCAATTATCTGACCTAAGACATAAAATCGACTTGCCCAAACTCTTCTCTACCCGTGCTTTGAACTCTTTAAATTTCTGCAAAGCTTCCGACCTCTTCTTCAGAAAATAAACCCATACTCTCCTAGAATAATCATCTATAAAAGTCAGAAAATAGATGGCGCCATTTAAGGACTGAGTGGGGACTGGTCCAAATATATCTGAATGTATACGTAGCAGAAAATCAAAACTCTTACCAGGGCTTGCAGTAAACCGAACCCTCTTTTGTTTACCAAAAATACAGTGCTCACACAAGTCTAAATTGCAAGACTTAATCCCAGAAAGCATACCTCTGTCATGTAGAATTTTCAGGCCTTTTTCACTCATAAGGCCTAGGCGTTGATGCCATAGCATTACTGCATCCTGAAAAGAAGTTGTCGTTGCTACATGATTTGTCACCGTATCACCGCATAAACGATATAGGGTTCCATAAGATTCTCCCTTAGCTACTACAAGAGCCCCTCTGGTAATTTTGCAGTAGTTGTTGCCGAAAGTGACAAAATACCCTAGCTTATCCATCATTTTGATTGAGAGCAAATTCTTCCGCAAATCGGGCACATGTCGCACATCACATAAAATCCTTTCTCTACCATCGTCCAGTTCTGATCCTTATATCCCCTCTTCCCACAATTTCTAAAGGGTGATCATCACCCAAATAGACCTTTCCACCACAGTATGGTTGATATTTGTCAAACCAGTCTCTGTGGGGTGACATGTGGAAAGATGCACCTGAGTTCAAAACCTAGGTATATAAAATAGATATGTTGAACTGATACAGAAGGTTTCACATGTTGTCGTCTCTCCTGAATCTGCTGCACTGGCCTCAGCTGATGGCTGATTTTCCTTTTCACCATTCTTTAATTGCCAACAGTCCTTCTTTGAGTGTCTAGGCTTCCCACAATGTCAAAACTTCCTTTTCTGCTTATGTCCTTTAGACTTAGATCTCGATTGTTTTCTACCTTGTTTAGTCCCCTCGAAAGATCGACCTCTCGCAGATAGGGCTTCATTGGTTGAGGGTTCCGGAGACTCTTTTTGCCTCAGCTCTTCTGCCAACAAAGCGACTACCACATCATCAAATTTGAGAGTTCCTGATGATGAATTACTGATGGTCATCACCATATAATCCCAAGTGTCCAAGAGGGAACAAAGTAGGGTGATAGCTCTATCTTCATCCTCCATCTTCACATTAACTGAAACCAGCTTACTGATAAGAGTATTAAACTCATTCAAATGATCTACAACGGATGAACTTTCCTTCATCCTGAAGCTATAAAGCTGCTTTTTCAAAAAAACCTTATTTGTTGTTGATTTTGTTTCATACAACTTTTCAAGTTTTTGCCAAAGGGCTTCCGCGATCTTCTCTTCAACTACATTGAACAAGACGGAGTCCGCTAGGCAGAGACAGATTGTAGAAACCGCCTTCCTGTCAAGCGTTGCCCACTCCTCATCTTTCATGCTACTCGGTTTACTCGCGACCCCTTTCAAGGCTTGAGCTTGGTCATTCTGAACCAGCAAATCCTCCACCTTCATCTTCCATAGAGCGAAGTTCCTACCATCAAATTTCTCAATCTCGAACTTGGTTACACCTCCTATCATTGTTGCAGCTCCCACTCGCACAAAACCTTGCGCTCTGATACCAGATGCTAGGAGAAACTTCAGATTTTACACTTGCAAGTAGAAACACAATGACAAAGAACAAAAAAAGCAACACAAGTGACACAAAGATTTATGTGGAAACCTGCAATGTGCAACTTCTCTTTCTTTATTATTTTCAACAGCACTTCATTACATTCATGTTTCAACCACACATAAATATGCAAGGGATCAAGTCCCTTTTATAGAGCAGACAAGGAAGACCCCAACCATTCGTTTCCTCTCTCAGAAGAGGCCTCCGCAAAATTGTTCGTCTCCATACGGAACCGAAACGATTCGTCTTCGCAAACTGACGTCTATCCTAGACGTCCACTGCCTAGAAGTTTGGCAGGCCAGACATCTGGTCTGCAGCCTAGACGTCTGGCAGCCTAGACATCTGGCAGCCTAGACGTCTAGCAGCCCAGACATTTGGCCTGTTGACTACACGTCTGACCCAAACGTCTAGGCAGCAGGCCAGACGTCTGACCTGCTGCCTAGACGTCTGGCAGCCTAGACATCTGGCAGCCTAGACGTCTAGCAGCCCAGACATTTGGCCTGTTGCCTACACGTCTGACCCAGACGTCTAGCAGGTCAAACGTCTGGCCTGCTGCCTAGACGTCTAACCCAGACGTCTAGCAGGTCAGACGTCTGGCCTGCTGCCTAGACGTCTAGAAGGTCAGACGTCTAGCCTGCTGCAGTCCTCTTTTCTGCTGCCTGTACTGCATAGTGACTTCACTTCCTAACATTATCCCACTTGAGGTCAATATTCAGCAATTATTTTGCCAAAGATTTTCATCCAATGCCAATTGCCCAATGCTGCCCTTGTTACTTATTCAGCAAGCCCAGAGAAGTTCTACACCACTTAAACTTCTCTACCTTGACCGGCTTTGTAAGCATATCTGCAGGATTCACTTCAGCATCAATTTTTTGCAACAGGATCCTACCTTCTTCCACCACATTTCTTATAAAGTGATACTTGACATCAATGTGTTTCGTGCGATCATGGAATGTTGGGTTCTTCACTATCTGAATAGCACTTTGGCTATCACAATGCAACATAATTTTCTCCTGCATTACCTTGAAGTCACCCAACAATCGCTCTAGCCAAATTGCCTCTTTGCTGGCATGAGTCGCTGCAATATATTCTGCTTCAATGGTTGATAAAGCCACAACAGACTGCAACTTAGAAGTCCAACTCACCGCTCCACCAACAAGAGTGAAAGTATATCCTGTAGTGGACTTTCTCCCATCTCTATCTCCACCATAATCAGAATCCACAAAACCTTTAACTTGCAAATCTACCGATCCAAAGTAAATGGCAGCATCTGAAGTGCCTCTTCAATACCTAAGAATCCACTTCACCACATTCCAATGCTGCTTACCAAGATTTGCCATGTACCGGCTGACTACTCCCACTGCTTGGGCAATATCTGGTCTGGTGCTCACCATTGCATACATGAGGCTTCCTACTGTTGATGAATACGGTACACGAGACATGCTTGTCTTCTCTGTTTCTGTTCTAGGACACTGGTTGGAAGACAACTTTAAGTGTGGAAGAAGTCGAATACTAACTAGTTTTGCATTCTGCATATTGAAGCGTTGCAGGATCTTCTCTATATATGACTTTTGACTTAACCAGATAATTCTTCCTTTTTTGTCCTTGTGTATCTTCATCACTAAAATTAGGTTTGTTGCTCCTAAATCCTTCATTTCACATGTCCTAGCCAACTGAGCCTTAAGTTCAATGATTTTCTTCATGCTAGGGCCTGCAACCAGCATATCATCAACATACAACAGCAAAATAATAAAATTGCCATCATCAAACCTCTTATAGTATCCACAATGGTCAGCTTCACTCTTGCTGAAACCTTGGCTCTTCATGAAGGTGTCAAATTTCCTGTACCACATCCTTGGCGCCTGTTTCAAACCCGTCAAGTGATTTCTTCAATCTACAAACCAAATGCTCTTTGCCTCTTTCTTCATAGCCCTCAGGCTGATCCATATAAATCTCTTCCACGAGATCACCATGCAGGAAAGCAGTCTTCACATCAAGCTGCTCCAGTTCTAAATCCTGTGCAGCTACAAGTGCAAGTAAAACTCTAATAGTAGTCATCTTCACAACTGGAGAGAAAATTTCATTAAAATCAATACCTGACTTTTGCACATAGCCTTTTGACACCAAGCGAGCTTTATAGCATTCCAACAACCCATCGTTCTTCACTTTGTACACCCACTTGTTTCCAACAGTCTTTCTTCCAAGTGGGAGATCCACAAGTTCCCACGTTTTATTCTTGCGAAGTGCCTCGATTTCCTCCTCCATGGATTTCCTCCACTTTTTTGCATTCTCAAACTCTCTAGCTTCCTGAAATGAACTAGGCTCACCATCATCAGTTAACAAAGCAAAATAGGACTGATACACATGAGAATACCTTTCCGGACACTTTTGTGGACGTGTTGATCTTCTAACCCAATGATTTGTCGATTGTGGCTCTTGGTCTTGTGACCGTTGTGGCTGCTCTACTTGTTGTTCTGCATAGTGATCAAAAACTTCAGCATGCTGATTTTCGCATTCATCTTCACTCATTTCTACTTCAACTAGTACAACATTAGGAGTTTGTTGTACCTCCTTTCCTTGAATGGATTTTTCATCAACAATTACATCCCGGCTAATAATTACCTTGTGGGCAATAGGATCCCACAGTCTATCCTTCACTATATCTCCATAGCCGATAAAAACACATTTGCTTGACTTCGGGTCAAGCTTGGACCTTTTTTCTTTGGTTACATGGGCAAACGCATCACAGGCAAAGGTACGCAAATGAGATTAATCAACAGGCTTACAACACCAAACCTCCTCCGGAATCTGTCCATCTAACACAGTTGTAGGTGACCTTTTAATAAGATAAACAACTATATTAACAGCCTCTACCCAAAACCTTTTCTTCAACATTGCTGCGCTAAGCATGCTTCTTGCACGTTCCATGATTGTGCGATTCATCCGCTCAGCCACACCATTTTGTTGTGGAGTGTATGGTACAGTCTTCTAGTGCTTAATACCTTCCTACATACAAAATTTATCAAATTCCTTGGAGCAATATTCACCCCCATTATCTGACCTAAGACATAAAATTGACTTGCCCAAACTCTTCTCTACCCGTGCTTTGAACTCTTTAAATTTCTGCAAAGCTTCCAACTTCTTCTTCAGAAAATAAACCCACACTCTCCTAGAATAATCATCTATAAAAGTCAGAAAATAGATGGCACCATTCAAGGACTGAGTGGGGACTGGTCCAAATATATCCGAATGTATAAGTTGCAGAAAATCAGAACTCTTACCAAGACTCGCAGTAAACCGAACCCTCTTCTATTTACCAAAAATACAGTGCTCACATAAGTCTAAATTACAAGACTTAATCCCAGAAAGCATACCTCTGTCATGTAGAATTTTCAGGCCTTTTTCACTCATAAGGCCTAGGCGTTGATGCCATAGCATTACTGCATCCTGAAAAGAAGTTTTTGTTGCTACATGATTTGTCACCATATCACCGCATAAACGATATAGGGTTCCATAAGATTCTCCCTTAGCTACTACAAGAGCCCCTCTGGTAATTTTGCAGTAGTTGTTGCCGAAAGTGACAGAATACCCTAGCTTATCCATCATTTTGATTGAGAGCAAATTCTTCCGCAAATCGGGCACATGTCGCACATCACATAACATCCTTTCTCTACCATCGTCCAGCCTGATCCTTATATCCCCTCTTCCCACAATTTCTAAAGGGTGATCATCACCCAAATAGACCTTTCCACCACAGTATGGCTGATATTTGTCAAACCAATCTCTGTGGGGAGACATGTGGAAAGATGCACCCAAGTCCAAAACCCGGGTATATAAAATAGATCTGTTGTTACTGATACAGAAGGCTTCACATGTTCACATGTTCACAAGTTCAAACCCTCATCCCTTTTTGAGGCCTAACCCACCAGATCAACATCCATTAATCATTCCCTTTTACATTGGGGAGTGGGAGGCAACTTTATCAGCATTGACACTAAGGCACAACAAGCTTGGACCTTTCCCTTCTCATGAGGCATTGATTCAAATCTTGCTTGTGTGGTTTTTACTTGCATTACCTTGAAATTTGTATTGGTTCATCTAATTTGGTCCATTGGGTCTTATCAATCAACATGACATGCCATGGAGAAATAAATCAAACCTTTTTAAAAAAGACACCCTATTTGTCTGTTGAATCCACTTTATTGGCACACCGTCCCTTATACCCATGGCCACACTTGGCAACATCAAAGTGGTCTCTCGAGGACCTTGTCACTCATCACATGGCATGGACCTCTGGTTTGGAGGGAAATGCTCAAGTTGATTTTTTTAGTTTTTCATTGTTTGGGTCTTGTTGTCACATTTTGCACGGGGTGCAATGTCTTCAATATTGTTTTGTAACAGTGCTGCTCTTCTTTTCCTCCTTCCGTTTTTCTCCCTTCTCTCCCTTTCCTTTTCTTTCCCATTCTCTTTCTCTCCCCCCTTTTTTCCTTGGAGTTCCCCAGTTGATGTTCCAGCTTTCCAGCAGGTCTATTTGAAATTGGCTAAGTCTGGGTGCGAAGTTCGCACTTCGCCCAGTTTTGGTGCGAAGTTCGCACTTCGCCCAGTTTTGGTGCGAAGTCCGAATCCGCCCCACTTTCTGGGCGCACCTTGCACTGGCAGACTGGCAGGTCAATGCAGAAAAAGGGCAAAATGTCGGAGCAGGTCCATATGGCGGCAGACACCAGTGTTCGCCTGTGCGCAGTTTGACTTCTCAACGGAGCCAGAATGCGCCCTTGACAGGTGTACAGTAGGGGGACAAACCCGGAATTGGACCAAGGCTTGAAGGCCTTCCCCGACTACACTGATTTTTGCACGCGTCCCAAGGAGCCCCGATCCCAAGCAAAGATGGATAGACTGCCCTCTAAGGCGTGCATGTGTCACACAAAGATAACCCATCATCGGACAAGTGTCCAACTTCGGGATTTGAACCAAGACCGCCGACCAAAAGGGATAAGCATGGGCTGCCCGCACCGCCTGCGTTAATAGCCTCATTCAAAGCTGATCCGAGGTTTCACCCGCTCCAGCCTACTAGCAAGCCTCGCCGACTTGAAGATTTACCCAAGACTCCGCCACGTAGCCGTCCAGCCTTCCAGGAAGACCATGTCGCGGGTACAGCCTCGATCCGACAAAAGGTCAGCATTTGCAGCTCTTTCGCCGCTTCTGTCAGCTCATGTTTGACTGGGACTCTGTGCCCATTAATGTAACGGGTGGGACTCGGGCTATAAAATCCCATCTGAAATTCATTGTAAAGGGTGGAAGGGGAATGTTTGTTAGGGAACTACTGTGCTTATTGTAACCGTGCTTCTGCTTATGAATACAATCTGTATGCCTGGTTCTGTTCTACTGTCTTTATTCTTTTATGCTGTCTTTCATTATATGCCTTAGGCCCACCTGTGTCGCGGCTCGTTGATTCATTTCGGCATTTGGCGATCAAGTTCCTCTAGCATTGCTTGCTTAAAGCACCTTCCGTACTTCATTATTTAAAGCATTCATTATAAATTTGGTAGCAGTTCCATCGCTTGTGTGTGACGTTGCTAGCCCGTATCCGGTGATTGATGCGATCCCTCGCCGTTAGTTCCTTGTAGGGAATGTTTGCTAGGGAGCCATTGAAGCCGTGCGGTTAAACTCTCTACCTAACACATATACCGGGCTCGACATCTCTAGGTTTACTTTCTACCCCCGTCGGTGTACGTATCCGGTGATTGATACGATCCCCTCGCCGTTAGTTCCTTGTAGGGAATGTTTGCTAGGGAGCTATTGAAGTTGTGCATACGCTGCTGGTGTATCGGAAGTACGCCTAGGTTTTGCAGTTCCTTGTCATGCTCTGTGTTTGTATGCAGTAAATAGCGGTGATTGGTGTGTTCTCGTACTGTTAGTTCCCCCCCACCAACCTTTGGACATATTTGTATCTCTTTCTGTACATTTGTCTCTTTCCGTTCCTTTATTTCTTTCCTGTTCCCTTTTAGCTTAAATCAAGCCCCCCAAAAGGAGCCGGCCTTCTCCGGAGATTGGCTCGGAAGGCATCTCTTCCTTCCGGCCTTTCATGCTGGTGGGCGAATCTGGGCGCATTAACCAAAAATCCTTTCCTCATGGCAGATTCGTAACCAACAGGTCTATTAATAGTGCCAAAATTCTGGATGCTATAATATCATCTTCCAAAAGAGTTTTTGGCCCTTTTTTTAAACTGCACAATTTTTTAAGCTCTACGTAGTTATGGCAATGCTTTTGATTTGTGAGATTGCATTTTTGTGCGTAATGGATCCCACCTCATTTGTTGTTTGCTTGAATGGACGTAATTATAGTACCTGGACTACTTAGATGAAAAGTGTACTACAAATCAAAACATTGTGGATTGTATTTCAAAATGATAAGGCAAATGCTCTTGACTAAAAATCTCTCCTAGCTAAGAAAAAGGAGGCTCTTGGATTATTCTCCTTGCTGCTTGAACCTGATGTACTTTTCCACTTTTGTGATGATTATGATCTAGTGACTGTCTTGGATAAGCTAAAAATGTTTGGGATAGTGAATGCTACAAACGTTAGCGGTATTGATATGGAGTTTGCCACTCTTAAAATTGGGGACTTTGCCAATGTTGAGAACTATATTGCCAGATTTAAGGCTTTGAGGGCAAGATATTGTTACTTCTAGTGGCATGGCAAAGAAGATCCATAAGATGTCAAGATTGTCCTCTTTAATCTATCCACTCCAGTCATGACCTTCGGACTCCTTCGTATGCCCCTACTAATTACCAAGAGATATACTAACCCACATCTTGATGATGTTTTCACTCTTCTAATGCAAAATCCAAGGAGGTTAAGACAAGAAATCCAATGAACAAGCTTGTGAAGCACACACCAAAATCCAAGGAGGTTAAGACAAGAAATCCAAAGGAGGACAAGATAGTTGAGTCCAAATCCTCCAAAAAGATCGCCCCTTCGGTGAGTACTGCAAAAGAGAAGGTCAACATTCCAAAAATTGCCTTGCCTATCTTCCAAATAACATGGGAGGTACTACCCACAATGCTCCTGTTGTAGTGCACTATGCTTACTGGACATCTACTTCTCCACATGAATGGACTGCTAATTCTGGAGTCACTCAACATATAACCAACCATCGCCATTTGCTCTCCGATCAAAAGAAAGGAAGATCAAATACCTTTGGACTGATCCAGGAGTTAAGTACATCAGCAACAAGTTTGTGGAGTTTTGACTACCCATGGTGTTTCTTGGCAGCATACAGTTCAATACACTCCAAAGCAGAATGGAGTTGAGCGAAAAAATAGAGCTACCATGGAAATGGTTCGGTGCATGCTTCACACTATACAGGTGGATCTTAGACTTAGCAATGAGGCAGTTCATTTTGCAGTGTACATCATCAACAGGACTCCTCATGTTGTCAAGGGCATGACTCCATTTGAGAGGTTTACCAAGAAGAAGCCTTATGTTTTGCATTTTCAAGTATTCTTGACTTGGAATAGCATTCCCATTGAGTTGCGAAACAAGCTTCAACCTAAGAGTCACAAATGCATTTTAATTGGGTATAATATTTGATCAAGGGCTTATCAGTTTTTTTATCTTTGATCAAAGGCTTATCATATTTTTGATACTAGTACCCATGAGATCACTGTCAGGAGAGATGTTCACTTTGATGGTTGTTCTCCTACTACACCTTCAAAAGCGCTCCCTTCTTTTGGATTTTTTGCAAAGAACATTGCCCCTCCTGATCTACGTGCTTTTGTTGTGGATGTCTCTTCAGGTTTTGATGATATAAAGATGTGCTCAAACAAATGTATCTTGGGACGCATCCCCATGGAATGAGTAACAAAGTTTGAAAATGTATAAAGATGAGATGGATGTGCTCAAACCAATGTCACTGTCAAATGAAGAGAAGTGGAAAATCACAAGTAATCCATATCATCCATCATTTGGAGATCCAATCTCTTGGAGAGTTGTGGAACATCAATTGTGGGTCTTGGTGAAGGCCGCAGATTGTTGTGACAAAACATCTAATAAGTTCAACCCAATGCTGGAAAACTTGATATAAATTTACTCTTCTTGTGATTGAAATCAACCCAAAAGATGAGAAGACTATGCAACAGACCCATGAGCAGACAATCTAAGAGACGCAAATGTGCTTAGATCAAAAGCTTTCCAACTTTGAGAATTAAGATGTAAACAACACTGACCTAATCAATGATATTGCTAACAATCTGGATGAGTTACACATTCTTCTCGAGTCAGTTGAAAAACTCCCAAGGCCTTCCAAAAGAATGAAGGCCAAAGTTAAGAACATGGGTATTTCCAACTTTCAAAAGAACTGTAATCAACTTGGATAGTGGAGATTGTGCTTTATGTAGGAAATGGAGAAGACAGTAAAAATTGCTCCAACTAATATCGACTAATCCCTTTTGGTGGGATGCATTTTTGTAAAATGAGCAAAGGATGTAAAACTCATTTTTTATATTTAAGTTTTATCAAGACATAATTCTAGTTAAAATCTGGATAAGAATCTAACTACTATTTAGTTAAGAAGTTAGTTATCAGCAAATAACTACTTTTTCATGATATAAATAAGTGAATTCTTATGAGATAGGGTTCTATTTTGACATTTGCATCTAGGTGTAAGGATTTTTAAACAAGTTTCGAGGGATTTGAATACAAACTCTGACTATAAACAGAAGAAGACTTTACTGCTAGTGGCATTCAACTCTTCCATGCATTTTCTGAATATGCTGTGGCCATCAAAAACACATACTTAATTTTAAAATCTCTTCTTATTTTATTTGATTACAAAGCAGTTTTAGATAACTGAAACTATCCTGTCAAGTTTTTAGATTTCATAATTTGCTAATTTAATAAAGCCCTCCTGCAATTCTCATTTCCAAAATTTTAAATCTTTTGATCAAAATAAGGATTGTATCTGTTAAAATCTACATGCAGCCCTGAAAATTATATAACCAGCATTGCAGCTAAATCACTTTAAGTTTCAGAAAAACATAAAAAATGAGGCAGCCACCCCTGACAATAGTGGAGAGAGTTTATTTCTGCATCCGTCCCAAAAACAGCTTTCTGGACCAACAAGTTCTCAAACTGCTATTAGGCATGTCTGACAAATGTCAGCGAGTTGTAGCAGCTAGCCAACTCCTCTCATCCACAGCTACTCCAGCAGTTTAAATATGCATGAAAATTGTCAACTTGGCAAAGGAAATTAAAATTTTCATTGTCAGATTTCTAAAGATGCACAAGAAATTCTACACAAGTTACCCTGAGATCCAAGTCCCAGGCCTGCCTGCATCCCTACAGTCCTATGCTTCTTCTTGACTTATCTATGCTGGGAATTGCTTTTTGTGAATGCCTCAGGTCGAAGCAACATTTTAAGCCTAAGAAAATACTAGAAAGAAAAATTATTTTTTCCCCTTTTCCTAAATAAATTGCAACACCAATTCCCCATATTAGTGCCAACACATATTATTAGTTAGTACCAGCAACCTGCAATAGTTAAAGGGCCATTTTGTATGAGGCGCCAGGTAATTATGAAACAGTATGGATACAGTTAGTTATAATGGATGGTTATGCCCTTTGGGAAATGACATATAAGATGAATGATCATACCTGTTGTAAGGCATTGTAAACTGCTAAAGTGCCCAAAAAGATGAAATGTAAAGGATTACAGCTGGTTATGATGATTAAGAAAATTGTTTCTGCTGTATTATGTTTTCCTGTAAATGTGGATTCTTCAAATTTTTGATTGTGCAGACATTACAAAACTCTGTTTGCATTCTTTTCAGCCCAAACCTCTGTTTGCAAAAAAAGAATTGGAATTACAATTTTTCTGTCAATAGAGCTCACATTGATTCACTTATTGAATGAATGAAGAATAATTTTAGAGGTTCAAGTATTCCTTGTTACTTTCTAAAGAATCATATTATGAAGTCTGTATGCCAACTCCCATTTCTCTATAGCATGAGAATCAACGAATTTAGTCAATATTTTCAAATCCACATTCTAAAGTTTATTCATGTAACAATATGTTCCAATTTTTCTATGAAGAGAAGTTTTTCACAATTTGGCCAAAGCATCATCTCCTCTAATACTAAAACAAATTCCATATGGTGTAAAGTCAATGTCAACAAAATAAAAATCACCACATATACAGTATAATAAGTCTGACTTGACCACTAAAATAACTCATCAATAATGGTAATACAGACATTCATAAATGAAATGAGTAAATGCTTTGACTCAGTCATACTCTCATTCCTACTGTTTTCCATCATCGCCACAGATCATTTGAACTTATTATCCTATGCAACTATTTGTGATGAACTGAATGACAGAAATAAAAGCTGAACAACAAAAAAGAAAGGTTAAAAAAAGAACTAACTTTTGTAGCTCTGCAATCTTCTGAGGGACATCATCGGGACTGTCTATGCCAGGAAGGCCATCAATCATAGACCTCCAGGTCTTCAGCTCATTTTCTAAGTTGCTTATTTTCAACTGAAGATCTGGCAAAGCTTCTAAGGCTGCTTCAGCCCGACTAGCACGCTGCTTTTCCTCCAAAAATTTCTCTCTTAACAACTCAGCATTGGCGTGAAACATCTTCAAGTTCCTTGCCTCAGCCACTTCAGCCTCCTAATAGACAAGAACCAAAATCATGTTCCACCATTAACGAGATAGAAACGGTAGTAGAGACATTCAGGAAATGAAACAACACAGGAAACATCAAAAATTGGAATTCACCTATTTCCAAAACTCCAACACATGCAACTGAGCAGATAATATTTCAGTACATCAGCATGACTATATTATTGATTATAAATGTGCCTAGAAAACAAAACATACAGGGTTGAGTCCCCATAAACTAATGACAAACTGCAACACGCACAAAAACCTTTTTGCAAATATTTACAACCCATATAAAAGGCCACCCTGATTAAAGACACAAAGAGCTACACAATTTTCCAATTTAAGATGAATAAATCCAAAACAAAATGTAAATTGTGTCTCCAAATAAAAATAGAAATCAAGGATTTTCCACTACCAAAAAGGTGCTAAAGAAGGCCCGTTTATCTTACCAGATGGTGAAGGCTATCATGGTTTATTTAGTGCAAACAATAAAAGAAACTAAGAAGGATTCACAGAACAAGGATTGTAATGTTAAGTTCAAATTCAGAAGAAATCAAAGCTACAAAGGAAGATGAGGAGTCAATTTTCAAAGTGAGAACGATGGAAGAGGTTAAGCATGATCCAACAAATAATCTTTCAATGCCTTAAATAATAGAAAATCATCTCGTTAGAATATAAATGAGAGTAGTCTAGAGATTGTCTCTTGCACTTTAGGCTTTCCAAGGTAGCATAACATAGAAAGCAGTATGCAAAATATCCATTGAACATAAGGGTTTTTAGGATAGCATATGAAACTCAGTGCCATATAGGTTGCCTCTCGCATATTAGAGGTTATGTCTGCACTTCAGGATCTCCGAGCAGCGCAAATCTATAGATGATAAATCAAAGTGTGAACAGTATGCAAAAATGTAAGAGATTGATGAGAATGAAAGCATTGGTGGGAATGGAAAAGAGAGGAAGACTCAAAGGAGGAGCAAAGAGAAAAGGAAACCCAAAGGGAGATTGATTTGTGAAACTAAAAATAAATATCACGAGTGTTAACAAAAAGTAAGGCTAAGCCCACAAATAAGAATTAAAAATGATGATGAAGTTGGCATCTTAGAATATTCACGTTATGAATATGGCCCCCAAAAAACAAAGGTTATCAAAGAATGAATAGGTTTTATAGTCCTGAATTATTTTAATATGGGGAACAAAAATAGCTAATAAGGAATGTAAGAATGCATTTAAAAGTATTTGGAAGATGGGGGATTGTCTACCAGTCTCTGATAAGGGAGCTTCATGAGGTATTGTAATAGTATGACACAATCACAAATGGATGGACAACTGTAGAAGCAAGAAGTAATTAAGTTGTTGGTCCTTTTTGCAAAAAAGAACAAAATATAAAAAATTGGAATCATAAATATGTGTGCTCCAAATCAGTTACATTTAAAGATAGACGTTGAAAGGACCTCAATTTAATCATGCCAAATTCAATGATGATTCATAACAAGGATCTTTGGATTCTTGAGGGTGAGGAGAATTTTATACAATTCTAACTCCTTTAGAAAAGAATGGTGGTATTTTTCGCTGGTCTAGATCAATGGAGGATTTTGCTTTCTTTGTCAATTTAAATGGCCTTTGGGATTTTGTTCTTTCAAGCTTTCAAAATACAAGGGACAATAGGCATATTGGCCAATCTCATATGGCGGAAACTGGAGAGGTATTTTGTTATTTGTTATCTGATGTTTGGCTATCAACAAAGAATACAATCTCTTCAAACATTTTGTTACGAGTATGATCAGATCACACACTCATTTTTTGAAGATGAGATCTACTCAATAATGGTCATTCAGGCCATTCTGTTTTCAGTCTATGTGGCTCTGAGATCATAATTTCTTCCAAATGGTTAAGTTATGCTGAGATGAAGCAAAGTTTGAAGAATCATGCATGTACAGGTTTGTTTAGATGAAATGTCTAAAGAGGCAGAAGAAGATCTAGATTAAAAAAATTTCTGTAGCATATTGAAAAGAAAAGAAGAAATTAAATCCAAGCTCCAGGATTTACAAGAGAGAGTGTAAATCAACAGAATGGGCTAGCACAATTATGTGAAATAAAAACAATTACTTTCTAATTATCATGACTTATTACAAAAAGAAGTCATATTGGTCCCAAAAATGAAGGTAGAGATGGCTTAAGAAAGGTGATAAAAATACCAAAAAAAAATTTCATGCTACTAGCAAAACAGATTTTACTTTTCCTTCGGGATCAAAATATTTCAACTCCAAATGGAAGAATTATTGAGGAAGAAGTAGGGATCAGGTAGAAAGCAATCAATTATTTCAAAGATATTCCATTACAAGTTGGACAGGATAAGGAGGCTCAAAGTGAGCTTTTGCAAAATAGTCCATCAATTACCACACAAGGACAAAATGAAGGCTTCACAAGAAACATCTCGATGTAGGAGCTACATGAGGCAATTTTCTCTTTCCACCCTAACAAGGCACCTGGCCAAGATGGATTTTGTAAAATTTTCTTTCTAAAAAATTGGGATATGTGGAAGAGTGATATGTTGGTTGTGGTAAAAGAGGCTAGGCAAAAGAAGGTTTTAATAAGTAAAATCAATGCCACATAAAATATTTTGATTTTTTGGTCCAATAAGCCTTTGCAACATAATTTATAAGATAATTTCAAAAATTATGATAAATAAATTGAAAAAATTTCTAGAGATTGTGTTATCTCAGAGGAAGAAGGTGGTTTTCTTTGTGGTAAGCAAATCTTTGATAGTATGATCATTGCACGAAAGACCAAAGTTCTCTTGGGTCCATGAAAAAATCAAGAATGCTTGTAAAGTTGGATATGATAAAAGAATATGATAGAGTTTGTTGAAGTTTTCTATATGATATTCTCAAAACATTTGGTTTTGATCAAGGTTGGTGTGAATGGATTAGATGTTGTTATGGAACTCCAAAAGTATTCTATTTTGATATATGGATCCCCCATTGGATACTTTGAATCATCTCGTGGACTCTACTAGGGTGGCTCACAATCTCCTTATCACTTTACTATTCTTGCTGAGACTTTTGAAAGAGCTTTCTCAAAGGCAAAAGTAAATGGCAGAATCAAAGGTATTCAGGTTGTAACAAATTGTCTCTATGAATCTCATCTTCAATTTGTTGGTGACACTTTTCTTTTAGGTCATCCCTTTGTTAGTGAGACCATAGAATTGAAATCAATACTATCACGCTCTAAGAATGTTGTTGGACAATTGGTGAACACAACAAAATCTAAGATCTCTTTTATAAACATTGCACTTCATTTACAACGGATTATTACAGAGATTTTAGTGTTTAAGTTGTAAAATTGCCAACAAAATATCTAGGTATTCCCTTGTCCAATGAAAGAACAAAGGAGCTTTGGACTCAATTTTGGATAGAATAAGATCTTGTCTAGCTGGTTCCAAACATAAGTTCTTAAACATGGTTGGAAGACTACAACTCATAAAGGCTACAATGCAACCTAACCCTATATATAATAAATCACTTTCAAGATTACCCATGGTTATTCCATCTAAATTTGACAAAATTTAAAAAAAAAATGATTGGAAAGGAAGTGAAGAGAAAATATAGGTTTCTTCTATGCAAATGGGCTAGGATTTATTGAGGAAAGAATATTTGAGAGGTAAGCTTGCAAAATTGCAAATTTAAAACTTTAGCATTAGGGCCAAAACGTGGTTGGAGATTATTTAAAGATCAAGGGAAGTGTTGAGCAAGAATGTTACTTCAAAAATATGTGGGTTTTGTAGATGCCGTAAAATTGTTAAGAAAACAAACCTTACCCAGGGGTTGGCAATGTGCAACTTCATGTTCAGAGAGTTTTAACTTCATGTTTAACGTGGATGTAGAAGCATTAAATCATTTACGTCTTCATTAGTCCTTTACTTCCATCGTTTGGGGCTACTTATTCAAAAAAAAAAAATTAAGCATCTATTGAGTTGTTATAGCATCATTGGAAGGGTTGATGAAATGTTGGATAGAATTGTTTCAAAGCTAAAGCATTACCATTCTGTGGAGGATTGGTCCTGCCATTGTTTGTTACAATTCATGGCTTGAAAGAAATAGAAATTTCTAAAACAAATCTCAAAGTCAATACAAGTTTGGATTCATATTGTTTCCTCTCTTACAAGATGTTTACAGACATAGTGCTCGTCATGAGAAGCCTCGAGTGTGGAAAAAGATGTGCTGACCTCTTGGTTACTGTTGGTTACGAATTTGCCATGAGTAAAGGATTTGGGTTTAATGCGCCCAGATTCGCCCACCAACATGAAAGGCCGGAAGGAAGAGATGCCTTCCGTGCCAATCTCCGGAGAAGGCCGGCTCCTTTTGGGGGGTTTTCTGATTTAAGCTAAGAGTGCAGGAAAGAGATAAATGAACAGAAAGGAATTTACAAATATACGTGGAGGTTGGTGGGGGGAACTAACAGTACGGGAACACACCAGACACCAATGCTTACTGCATTATAAACACAAAGCATGACTGAGAACTGCAAAATCTATGTGTACTTCCGATACCTAAGCAGTGTACGCACAACTACAATGATCCCCTAGCAAACATTCTCCCTACAAGGAGAACTAACAAAGACGGCAATGCATCAATCACCAGATACGTACACTAACATGAGTAGAAAGCAACCTAGAGATATCAGAGCCAGGTATATGTGTCATGCAGTGATTTTAACTGCACAGCTACAATGGCTCCCTAACAGACATTCCCTACAAGGAACTAACAGTACGGCAGCGCATCAATCACCAGATACAGACAGCAACGTAACACACAACTGATGGAACTGCTACCACATCTATTCTATGTATCCTTTAAACTATTAAATACAGAAAGTGCTCAGACAAGCAATGCTAAAGGCACCTGATCACCAAATGCTGAAGTGAATCAACGAGCCGTGACACAGGTTAGCGTTAAGCATACATATAATGAAAGGCAACATAAAAAATAGAAGCAACAGAACAAAACCAGGCATACAATTTATATTTATAAACAGAAGCACGGTTACAATGGGCACAGTGGTTCCCTAACATACATTCCCCTTCCACCCTTTACAATGAATTCATGGTGGGTTTTTATAGCCCGAGTCCCTCCCGTTACATTAATGGGCACAAGGTCCCACCAAACATAAGCCGACAAAAGCGGCGAAGGAGCTGCAGATGCTGACCTTTTGTCGGACCGGACTGTACTCGCAGCATGGTCTTCCTGGAAGCTGGACAGCTACGTGGCGGTGTGTTGGGCAGAACTTCTTCTTGGCAGGTATGCGGGTAGCTGGAGCAGGTAGAACCTCCAATCGGCTTTAAATGAGGTCACTGGCACAGGTAATGCAGCCCATGCTCGTCCTTTTGCTCGGCACGTATTGGCTCAAATCCCGAAGCTGGACACTTGTCGTATGATGGATGATGTCGTAGACACGTGTCCGCCTTGGAAGGCGCTTTGTCCAACTTCGCTTGGGATCAGAGCGTCTCGGGTTGCGCGGGCAGAAAACAGCGCAATCGGGAAGGCCTTCATGCCTTGGTCAAATTCTAGGTTTTGTTTCCCCACCGCGCACTCGTCAAGGGCGCATCCCGACTTCGCCGCGAAGTCGGATCGCGCACAGTGAGAATCGGTGTCCGCCGCCGTACGGATTTGCTCCAAGACTTAACACTTTCTTGTCGGCCTGCCAGCCTGCCAGTTACAAGGTGCGCCCGAAGAGGGGCGAAGCACGCACTTCGCACCAAAACTGGCGGAAGGGCGCACTTCGCACCAAAACTGGGCGAAGTGCGAACTTCGCACCCACACTGGGCGAAGTGCGAACTTCGCACCCACACTTAGCCATTTTTCAGGTAACTTGCTGGAAAGTTTGAAAATCAACTGGGGGACTCCGAGAAAGGGGGGAAGAAAGAGACTGTGGGAAAGAAAGAGGAAGGGAGAGCAGAAGAAAGGAAAATAGAGGAAGAGGAAAAAGAAGAGCAGCACTGTTACAAACTTGAAAACATTGCACCCCGTGCAAAATGTGACAACATTTCTGGCGGCTCGCGGGTGTCGAGCTCGCCTCGGCGCAAAGAATCCATGCCTTCATCCATTGGGTGCAGAGGAGCTTGCCTCCCCTGCCTTTTGCTGCTCTAGCTGTTCTCCTTGCGGCAACTGTTCTTCAGATTCATCTTTGTCAGTTGCCCCCTCAGAATCACCTTCCGAAGGCTCTCCAGCTCTTGCTTCTGCCTCGCAGATGCGAGTGTATGCCGCCTGGGCTTGGCGCCAGGCTTCCGCTTCGAACGGCCGGCGGTCAGCAACTTCTTCTAATGCTGCGTGGAAAGCAGCGACCGCGTGCAGGTCGATGGTGTGGTATCTTTTTTCTAGCTCCTGGAAGTAGGAGCTGATCTTGCAATATTTGGACACCATCTCGAGTGACCCGACTTTCCCGAATTGGCTCACCCAGCCTATCAATTTCAGCTGTATCTGCTTCAAAGGACTGCCAATTCCTTTTCACCTGATCTAGGGTGAGAAGCTCGCCATTCTCAACAAAACCTGGGCACCCTAGTTCGGAAAGAGCGCGAAAGGGGGCCATACAGATGTCTCTTTCATGTTCGAATGCATCTAGCATTCGTCTGGCCACTCTCACCTCTTCTAATTTTTTGAAATATTTATGCAAGGTTACCCTTGCATCTGCCCATTCTGCAGCGAATGAGGACACGGGAGAAAATTGGAGGCCATCGCGCTCGCGCTCCTGAAGATTTATCGCCGTGTCCAGCCATTGCTTCGCCCGACGTTCGGCCTCCTCTACCACAGGCTTTCCCCGGCGTAAACTTCTTGAATTCTCGGATGCGAAATCCAGAACCGCCATCGCCTTATAGGTGTGGGGCTTGCATTCCCGCAACGAAACCAGCCCGCATCTCCTTAACTTTCTTCTTTGAAAAGACCGTCGCTTGAGATGTTCTCTCTGCAAGTTGCGATTGCGCCTTCTTCAAAGACTCTTGGAGCTGGGAAATCTGCTCCAAGGATGCTTGCTTTTCGTTTGCGGCCTGTTGCCGGGAAGCGGCCAGCTGGGCTTTGAGTTCATCTATTTCTTGCCGCGCCGCTTCCAGCTGCTCAGTGGACCTGGACAGGTCCTCTTCAAGCTGTCTTGTCTTGTCTTGCAACCCGAAAAGCTCTTCCTCGCTCCTCCGCACTTTTGACAAAGAGATTATCGCCTTTGCGCATGATCGATCGAATCTCGTATTGCTTGTTGATGTCGTCAAAGCTCTTCTCCTTTGTCCGGAGCTCGTAGTCCGCCCTCGGTCATTTCCCCGGGAGGCTTCTTCACTTTTGGGATTATCTTCTCTCGTTGTAAGCACTCTCCTCTCGAAATTGTACTTGGCGCGCTTTACCGGGGCGGCTATCTCTTCAAGTCTCCTCCGTTTCAGGTTCTGGAGGAAAGAGACAGAATATTCTACAGCTCTCGTTGCCAAGGGCAAGTCGTCTGTATTCTGGAGGTCGTCCATGAAATCTGGTTCCCCCAGCCTAGGGTTCTGCTGAGACGTCTCTCCTGCGGGAATGGGATCAGGAGGAACCGGATGGACATTGGAAGGATCGGCCGCTTCTGGGGGCGACCGGGAAATGGAGATGGGGGCGGCTGATACTGCAAGGGTTTGAAGCGGCTGAGATGGTGGATGTGACGGTGAATGAACGGCTTCAGCACTAGCTTCAGGCGAAGGGTTTGGAGTTTGGCTCAGAGATAGAGAAACATTGGGGTTCTGAGCAAACTGATCAAAAGAATGGGGGCCGCTAGAAGGGTGTGGAGACGGGGAGGATGATGCGGCCATGGCTTGCTCGGATTGAGCGGGAGACGGGGTAGGAGTAGGACTGGATGAGACCAAAGAGACAGGGGCAGCAAACGTACCTGCGGGCTCCGCCTGAGCCGATGCTGGATGGATGTCTGCGCTTTTGGTTCCGGCGGGTGGCTTGGGACTGCCCAGAGAAACTGTCTCTGCGGCGGCAGGACGCGGCCGCGGTTCTGCGACTGGTCGCTGCACTATCAGGCTAGGTCGCCTGATCTTCTCCACTCTCTTCCTTTTCTTTTCTTCTGGAACAATGGTCGGATCCGGGGAAGGAGATGAAGCAGGTGCGGCAGGCGCTGATGCTCCCACGGTAAACTTGTACCGGGGTTTGACTTGCAGAGGGTCTGCCGCAACCGGTCTGCCCTCTGGCGGCGCTGGCGTCTTTCGTGCCTGAGGGATTGCCTCGGGCGTTGCTTTGACCAATTCTTTCGCCTTCTCAGGCGCCGCCTTGGAAGCCACGGGCTGCATTGGTTCGACCTGGATGTCTGCTGGGCCCACGCTGGCAGTTGCCGAAGTGTACAACTGTTGGGAGGAAGACCCCCCTTTATAATCCTCAAAGGGGCCTCGGGGAACGTAACCTTGATATGCGAACGGCCGCCACCGTCATGATGCCGGTCATAGAGAACCGAAAAGTCGTCATCTACGGCCAGGTTTCTTCTGGTAGATTTGTCGTGCTGCGTGCGGCATCTCATCTTCCAAAGATTCAAGAATCTTTTCTTTAGACCAGCTTAAGGCCTCGCTATCTTGGATAGAAATTTTCTAAACCCCGGAGATGAGAACCGGTGGTCCGGGTTTCGCTTGGGGTCATATGTCACCTCCTCGCAGAAAAATCCCGCCAGGGAGGAGAAGCTTCCATCAATTCAATTTCCCACCAAGGTCCACATGGACCACATCGCACTTATCTTCGCTTATATCTCGCTCGGGGCAGAGATGTGTAAACTTTCCCCTTATCCCATACGGGTCGTACTTCCAACGCTGCGGCAACAGAACCAGGCCGATCCGGGAAAACTCTTGCTCTAGGTAGACATGCTGTCCTACCTCAAAAATCTCAACATTTGCCCAGGAAAGAGGGTATTGAAAAATCTGTCCTCTCTTCTTTCCTAGGCCGAACTCCTCTTCAACATAGTCCATTTGCCGGGCAACCTCCATCCCGAACATATGCTCCGAGCACCAGTAGGGCAGCAAATGGGGTTTGCCCTTGAATCCGTAGATTCTGACCACAATTCCCTGCGTCAGCCTGAAAACGTCCCCGAGCTTTTGATTTAGCAAAGCGCTCGTCATTTCTCTCGGGGGGCGGGGAATTTCGCTTTCGCTGAAGACTGACATGACCAATCCCAGAAAGTTGAAGTTGAACTTGTAGTAGGACCCTTTCCGGTATAGGTCATCCGTCCAGTTATAGACGGGCTGTGGCTCTCCCTTCTCGTTGACCTTCTTCAGGTTCGGGATAGGCATCCGGGAGTGCAAATGGTACAAACAAAGCCAAGCTAGAACAGAACTGAAACGAAAATTGGTGGACTGCTTCTTCTGGATATTGACTAGGCTGGAGTGGATGGCGTAAGCCACCAGCCGCCCGACCGAAAAAGATGGGGCGCTTTCCACTTCTCTGCGCCGCTGGTTCGTAGGATTCTCCGCATAGGAGACATTCTGCCAGCGCTAGTTGGTACGGCTGTACCAGCTCATCGGAGTCGCAGCCGAGAATCCATGCCAAGATGGTATATAGATACTTGCTCTGAAACCCTGCCAAGGGCATGGGGCCGGTTGGCCACTGTCCAGCTGCAAGAGGGGCGTTCAGCTCTGAATTGAGGAAATCCCTCATCCTTTTTGTTTGCGTGAAACGTCCCGCCTGCTCGCCCAAATTTATCTTCCTGAGAATTGTGCTGGAGTCATACTCCAACCTCGGGGCGAAAGCTGGCTGGATAGTCTCCTTGCGCAGCGTGAACAAGGGTTTGCTGCTGGAGCTGCAAATTTGTCGGGTAACTGGTCTGTAGTGTCTGACAATGATGTCTACCGCTCCGGGCATTGATGGACAGGAGGGCACAAGAATCTGAAAAGGTTGGATTTGTACGCCGCTCCGAAATGATGAGAGGGCGAAACCTTGTCGCCCCAACTCTCCACATTTGCCCGCAGCTTAGTCAGGCTCATAGAAAACGAGCCGTCCACGTATCCCGCCAAGTAATTTAACGGAGGTGGTGGGGCTTGCCCACGCTGCACTTTTTTAGACCGGGACTTTGACTTTGGCTCTGGCGGTGTTTTACTTCTGAAAACACCCGGCTGTGGTAAATCCTTGTGCTCGCTACCTTCGCTGGATTGCGCTGACACCGGCATCTTTCCTCTGTCCATCTCTCCGAATCAGCAATAATTACAAGTTCAGGGCGCCTGCAGAAGATTTCGTTGTCACAGGAAAAATCTGCACAGTTTAAGGAATAATCTGCGCAGTCTGGCATGTTTGAATGCATCTGACCCCCTTTTCTAGATAAAGACAGCGCCATTAATGCCGCGCAGGAGGGGGTAGGTCGGCTGAGTTATGCTTCTTGGGTGGCTGCGCAGGAGAATGTTTGGAAAAAGTGTACTCCGGCAGACGTGCCATGTTCTTTTGCTTGCACTTTCGTTGAGGAACGTGCAATCATTAATTTTACTTTGGACACTGCGCCATGGCTGACGTCACTGCCACCATCCGGGCACACTGCTCAAGACAGAACCCTTGGTGCGGAAACCCACTTTGGAACGGTTACAATGCGCCCTGGGTCCAGCTTGGGACCTTTTGGATATTTTATTCATTTTTTGGACAACTGTCCAAGCTGGCCCAGAAAACGAGGCGTAGTCGGACTTCGCCCAAGGTTGGGCGCGATCCGACTTCGCCGGCGAAGTCGGACTTCGCCCGAATTTCGGGCGAAGTTCGAACTTCGCGCGAAGTGCGCGTTGAACTGTTCCTTTTTTCTTTTCTTCTTTCTCGCCGCGCCCAGGGGTTGAGCGCAGTCTGGGTCCTTGCAACCTTCGGAGGAGGCGAACACTTAGCATTTTTATTGCTCCTTTAGACCGAACCATACGAGCTGCGCAGTGCGACATTGAAGCAGGTTCGGACTTCGCCCGAAGTTCGGGCGAAGTACGAACTTCGCGCGAAGTTCGCACTTCGCGCGGAGTTTATGCGCAGTTCGAACTTCGCGCGCAAGCCGGCCGAAGTCGGACTTCGCGCGCGAAGCCGGACTTCGCCCAAAGTTAGGCGCAGTCCGTTCTCCTTTGTGCTTTGCATTTTTCTTTCTTTGTTCAAGCTTCGCACTTGGCTGGCGCGCAGCCCGACTTCGCTGCGAAGTCGGGCTTCGGCCAACACTTAGCCATTTTCTTTAGCCTTTTTTCTTTGCTTTGCTTAACCAAGCTGCTGCCCGAACTTCGCCCCTCCTGAGGGGCGACGACAGACTTCGCTGCGAAGTCTGTCCTTCTCTCCCATGCCGTATTTTAAGCTCAAAAAATAAAAAAAAACAATTAAAAGCTGAAAGCTGGAAACTGTACATGCTGGGAAATGAAAATGCATAAGGGAAAATTTTTTACAAAGAAGGGCCACTCGGGCACCTTCAGCATCGGTAAAGTTTTAAGTGGAACCCGTTGACAGGGATAGGCAGGAGCTGACCCTCCATATCCCGAAGTACGTAGGCATTAAACTGGTTCACCCGGGCAATCTGATAAGGGCCCTCCCAGAGGGCATCAAACTTCCCGTGATTACCCGGTTTTGCTTTATATGAGTCCCACTTCAGCACCAGGTCCCCGATTTCGAAAACTCAGGCAGTGGTGCCTTTGGCAAACCAGCCTTGAGTGGCCGCAATGTGATCGCTGAAGGCCTGGTATGCACTTTCTCTGTCTTCTTCCAACTGCAGGAGTTGGCACAGTCTGTCATCCACCGGGTCTCCGCTGCTCCTGTCTTCGTCCAACATCCATAGGGCAGGGATCTCGATGTGTGATGGCATGACAGCCTCTTTGCCATAGACGAGCGCATAGGGGGACGTTCTGATGGATTTCTTGAACGCAACTCTGTCCGCCCACGCCGCCCGGTTCAGGAGTAAGTGCCAAGTCCGCTTGTTTCTTTCAATGGTCCTCCTGATGATTTTCAGGAGGTTCTTGTTAGTAGACTCGGCAAGGCCGTTCCCTCGCGGGTAGTAATTAGAAGACATCTTGTGATAGATGCCAAGTCTGCCGCTGTACTCCGTGAGTACAGCGCCTACAAATCCCGGACCGTTGTCTGTCACAATTGACTTCGGAACCCCGAAGCGGGTAATCATGCTCTCAATGAACCTGATGACCGTTTCTTGGTCTGCGTTCTTGGTCGGGATTGCCTCTGCCCACCGTGTAAAATAGTCAGTAGCTGTAAGAATAAACTTATGTCCGGCAGAGGAGTTAGGAGAAATCACCCCAATGAAGTCTAGACCCCATTGCTGGAACGGAGTCTCGGCCCGAATCGGTTGAAGGGGCAGGGGTGCTTTTCTGTTTCGGCCAGCAAACCTCTGGCATTGATCACATTTAGAGCAGACCGCATGAGCGTCTGCGAACAGAGTGGGCCAATAGTACCCAACTCTGATTATTTTTAAGGCCGTTGGCCTTGAAGAATGGTGACCCCCAGGCATCCCGGAATGAAAATCTCCGAGGACCCTAGGCTGGTCAGATTTCATGACGCACCGCAACAGGATGCCGTCGATGTTTTTGAAGTAAAGCCCCTCGGGGCGAAGAGTGTACTTAAGTGCACCTAGCCGAAATCTCCTTCGTTGTGAGGCGTTCAGGTGATCGGGACATCTTCCGGTGCGTAAATATCTCACCGCTCATCCGTC
The DNA here is from genome assembly GCA_028583015.1 of Wollemia nobilis. Taxonomy (NCBI): domain Eukaryota; kingdom Viridiplantae; phylum Streptophyta; class Pinopsida; order Araucariales; family Araucariaceae; genus Wollemia; species Wollemia nobilis. The sequence continues at coordinate 35,135,609 of JAQPPZ010015824.1, read as the reverse complement.
CAATCACTCCCCTCCGATAAGGAGTTGGCTAGGTAGATGCGTGTCGCTGTGTCCTCCCACTTACAAGCGGAGATGCCGGCTGCAGCGCTTCGGGCCAATTCCTGACACAAGGCTCGGCCTCTGATAAGCTTGGTGGGCCGCACTTCAATGTCAAACTCCTGGATCTTTGCAATCCATCCCGCTCTCTTGTGACCCGGTTCTCCTTGTAAGATGAAGCTTCGAACATCCGGGTGAATCACAAAGACAGTGGTCTTGCTCTGGGAGACAAAATGCCTGAACTTCCGAAGGGACTTCATAAAAGCATGAACCTGCCGCTCTATAAAATTGTACTTTTCTTCATGCGGCAGAATCACTTGGCTCAGGAACGCTATGGGGCGCTCCTCACCATCGTCTCCCTTCTGAGTTAGGACTGCAGCGTAACTTTCGGGTTCTCCCACTGCATACAGGATGAAGTCCTTGGAGTAGTCCGGGTTTGTCAACACCGGAGCTTGCGCAATTCGAGCCTTGATTTCCTCGAAGGCTTGCTCTCTCTCATCAGTCCATTCATAATTTGTATCTTTTTTCAGCAGTTCGGCCATAGGCTTGATCACCCGTGCGAAGTCCGGAATGAACTTCCGCACGAGTTAATCCGACCGAAGAAGGACCGCAGCCCTCTTTTATCAATGGGGGCCGGCAAGCGAACGAGGGCTTCCGCTCCGTCGTGGTCAATGGCGAGGCCTTCCTCGGAGATGACATGTCCCAGCAGCTTTCCTTCCTTTACCGCGAAGACAGACTTCTTCGGGTTTATAGAAATGCCGAACTCTCGACACCTCTCAAATATTTGCCGTAGGTGCGAGACATGATCTCCCCGTTGGTGAGAGAAAACAGTCATGTCATCAAGGTAGATGACAATAATCTTATTGAGCAGCTCTCGGAAGGCCAGGTCCATGGCCCTTTGGAATGTGGCACCAGCATTGGATAAGCCAAACGGCATGCGCTGATAGGCGAACGTCCCCCACTTGGTGGTAAACGTCGTCTTATGCTGGTCCTCGTATTTGACCCAAATCCGGTTGTAGCCAAAAAATCCATCTAAAAGTGAAAATCTCTGGGCTCCAAAGAACGATATGTAGAATCCGGTCGATTTGGGGAAGCGGATAGTGGTCCCCGAGGGAAGCCTCGATTTAGGTTTCGAAGTCGACACAGTAGACGAATGTCGCCATTCTTTTTCCTCACGGGCACCAAATTCGCGACCCAGGATGAATGTTTGATGGGGTAGATGATCTTGGCCTCCAACATCTTCAAGAGCTCGGTCTTCATCATGGCCTCAATCTTCGGATTCACGGCCCTCTGCTTCTGTCGGAATGGCTTGGCGCCATCCTCTAGCTCAATGGTATGCTGGATGACAGTTCTGTCATACCCCTTCAAATCCTCGTAGCACCAGGCCACGATGTCGGGGAACTCCTGGCACAGTGATCTGATCTGCTCAAGTTCCTCCGACGTGCAGTCTGTTCCGACCTTGATAGTTTTACCAGGTTCAAGTTCCAGGTCAGCATACTGCCTCGGGTCTACTTTGATCCCGTGGGATATTGCTCTGTCATTCTGATCAAAGAGACTCTCTAATGTAATCAGTCCTTTTGGGACATGATTATTCCGTAACTGTATCAACCCCTCATATTGCTCGTCATCAGGGTCTCTACCTTCGATTACACACACTTCGTTAACCAGGAATGTGACGATCTCCTCGTCACAACTGAACACCTGCCAGTGGGTGTCCTTATCAGGCACAGAAGGCCTGTAGATAGTACGAACCGGCTTCGGTTTCTGGACAACGTCTTCAGCCGGAACGTACCTGGCTCCAACAGACGCCAGAATATCTGCGTGTTTGTTTTTCTCACGCGATATTGCTTTGACATTCAATGAATCGAATGACTCCATCAGGTCCCACACCCGGTTGCGGTACGCTCTAAGGTAGTGCTGCTTGGATGCGCACTTCTCCGTAACTTGGTGACACACCAGCTCTGAATCTCCGAAAATCTGCAGGTGTTTGATTCCGAGCCTCTCCGCCTTTCGCAAACCCAAGCACAGGGCTTCGTATTCCGCCGAGTTGTTAGTGCAGCTCCAGGCCAATCTGTAGGTATAGTCTTTCTGGATTCCGGTTGGAGAAACCAGAAGTACCCCTGCACCGGCGCCATTCTTACATCGCGCGCCGTCAAAGAAAAGCTTCCACAGCTTCTCAGGTGCAGGTCCTACTTCCTTCGCAGCTGACATGTCAAGCCTCTCGGGCTGTACAATGGAGTAACAGCCTTGCTCTGTCCCGATTACGGCATTGAAGTCCCGCAACGAGAACTCATCTTCAAGCTGTAGCACTTCGAAGGCTTGCTCGCCACTCCACCGTCACCAGCCTCTTCCTTCCGACAACCGGACCATGCAGCCATCTCTCCTCCGGTATCTTGTCTACTAGGAAGGTGGAAGGCTTCTCATTAAAAATTTTCAGCCTCCTTCCTTTGAAGGGCACTTCCATGTGTGAGTAGTCTAGAGACAGTACCCGCCCAACTTCGCAGTGAACTCCCGAGAGAGACACATGCCGAAGTAAGGTTCCAAGTCAACAACCACGACCTCTTGGATGACCACGATGTCGAGGGCCTTGTGCAGTCGGATAGGGATGTCCTTTATGACACCAACTGTCTTAACAGGGGTGCCGTCTAATTGCAGCACGCCTTGGCTGCTTCGTGTGTATTCCATCCCGATCTCGTCACAGACGGCCTTTGGCATCACAGTCGAGGAAGCACCAGAATCCACCATGCAGTTGTGAACTATGTGCCCTTGCATCCGTAAAGACAGATAAAAGGGTGGCGGTCTGTTCTTCCCAGTGGCTGAGACTGTCAAAGGTTGAACCAGGACAGCGGGTTGTATCTGCTTGCCGTTCTTCATGTTCTTCAGGGATTCTTGCAGCAGATCCACCTGGCCTGGGAGCAGAAGAGCATCATACATGCTGATTCTAGCAGGTGTTCTTTTCAACTCGTCTACAATGCTGTAGCCCGAGGTACTAGCTCCTTCTGCTTGTTTTGCCGGCTCATACTTCGTCCGGTACCGCTGGGTAGCCTCAAATCGCTGTCTCTTGGTCAGAGACGGGTACTTCAGCCTTCTCCCCGGGCTTGTTCTTTGGTTTCACTCGGAGGCTGAGGTACGGGAGCTTTAGCCGGAGTTGGGGCCTTTGCTGGAGGTTTGGCTGGAACAACGGAAGCCTTTGCCGGAGAAGGCTTGGCTGGAGCTTTATCTTTGGATGCCTTCTCCCGGGCTGTGTAGGGCCACGACCGCTAGTACGGTGGCAGCCCTCCGGGCTGCGGTTTTTCTCTTCTTGCGTAAACTTGCAAAGGCTTGGCCGCATCCGCAGCCTTCTTTTCTTCCTTGGCAGGCGGCACTAGATTCTCCTCTGGGAGGGCAAAGTTAGCTTCGCCGTCCAAGATCATGTACAGTTCATCGTCCTCTATGGCGCTGCCGGCCAAGGTCTGGATGTAGTGCTGGTGCAGAGTGCATCTTCCTCCGAATGCGGGTCATTGCACGTAGTGCACTGGGCTAACCTCGGTCGGGAGGACCAGCGGGTCTTCTATAGCAAGGATTTCTGGAGGCGGACGCCTCGCTGGCTGGTGTTCTGGGGCTTTGTCTTTTGTCAGCGCGGGTGGCGCATATGGCCTCCTAGGAGCGAGGTCCATCTGGGCCTCGCTTCTTCTTAGAGCGGTCATGTCGTTGGACATGGCATGGTATCCTGAGGCCAAAGCCCGCACCTCCTGTAGAATCGTGTTCTGAATGCTGCTGTCGGGAGGCGGCAACTGTGCCGGCGGAGGCAGTGCGGCTAATGGAGGAGGGTTAGAATAAGGTGCGTACTGTGGGGGAGCAGGAAGTGCTGGAAAATGCGGAGCAGGAGGAGGCGGGTGAGGGTAATGCAATTGAGGCGGGCCGTAAGGAGTTACGACCGGCGCTGGATTCCACTGTCGCTGGGGTTGCTGCCCTGATGTGGACGGCGAACCGCCGTGCGTAAGGATACCGGGATCCGGGAAAGTCGGGATGAATGGGTTCCCGCACCCTGGACGGAAGTCTGCCGATGGAAATAATGTCAGCTTCAGCTTGTCGGGCAGCCTCGTACAACGCAGGAAACTCATCTATTCTGGCAATCTTCAGCAGCGAGCATATGTCTGAGTTGAAGGATCTCAGATAGTAGTGAGCAGCCATGCCGGCTGAAGGCCGAAGTTCGCGAGGTACCCGTTTCCAGGATCTCGCAAACCCGATGTTAAAATCGGACACCTCCTCTTGAGGATGTCTCTCGGATAGCTTGGAACCGATGCAAGAGAGAAGTAGGGTCGGCGGACTCGTTGCATCCTTTCACGAGCCTTCCGGCGAGCCGGGCCACCCCGTGATGGATCCCTCCGGCGCCGATCTCCACCGAGAGAGAAGCTTTCCCCTCGTGGAAAGGGCCAGCAGACGGGTCTTCACACTCTCATCGGTAATAGTATGCAATGCGGCCGTGGCAAGGATGTCCCGGATGTGCTCGTACGCCGTCTTACCGTAGCCGTCGTATGTGGGAATAGACTTTAAAGCAGCAGGGGGCACAGCTTGCTGTCCGACCAGGGCCAAGGGCCCCGTAGAGTCCACCGCCGGGAAGAGATCATCGTCATTCGGCTGTTGGGCAGCCATTTCTTCTTCTTCTTCTCCGCCGTCGGTTGTGTACTCAGTGTCGGTACTTTCCGAGGATGCAGGATCTTCTTCTTCCTCGGCCTCTTCTACTTCGTACTCAGCTCCTCCGACCTCAGCTTCGGCCTCTTCTTGGATTTCAGCCTCGGCTTCGTCGAAACGAGCTCGCGGATCAGCCACTCGGGAACTTCGCCTCGAGCGTTGATGTCCAGCTCGTAGAACTCGAAGCGGGCTTCTCGGATCCCTTGCTTGCCACCTTCTTGTGTGCATGAAGGTGCTGGGACCGGTCTTTCGGACTCAGAGGATTTGTTCGTGCAGAGTCGCCAGGTGTTCAGATTTGGAACAGCAATGAAGCGAACACCGGTGCTTCAATTCTGTCGGGGGTGAGAAACTTCCTTGTCTCACCAGGTGCTCAGGAACCACTGTCAGCGCCGGGTGGAGACTGATCAGAAAATCTCTCGTCAAATGTGGGACCCGTGTCCCACCGGGCGTGCCAGAGAAACTGTTGGTTACGAATCTGCCATGAGGAAAGGATTTGGGGTTAATGCGCCCAGATTCGCCCACCAGCATGAAAGGCCGGAAGGAAGAGATGCCTTCCCTACCAATCTCCGGAGAAGGCCGGCTCCTTTTGGGGGGTTTTCCGATTTAAGCTAAGAGTGCAGGAAAGAGATAAATGAACAGTAAAGGAATTTACAAATATACGTGGAGGTTGGTGGGGGGAACTAACAGTACGGGAACACACCAGACACCAATGCTTACTGCATTATAAACACAAAGCATGACTGAGAACTGCAAAATCTATGTGTACTTCCGATACCTAAGCAGTGTACGCACAGCTACAATGATCCCCTAGCAAACATTCTCCCTACAAGGAGAACTAACAGAGACGGCAATGCATCAATCACCAGATACGTACACTAACATGAGTAGAAAGCAACCTAGAGATATCAGAGCTGTGTATATGTGTCATGCAGTGATTTTAACTGCACAGCTACAATGGCTCCCTAACAGACATTCCCTACAAGGAACTAACAAGACGGGCAACAGCATCAATCACCGTGATACGTACAGACAACGTAACACACAATTGATGGAACTGCTACCACATCTATTCTATGTATCCTTTAAACTATTAAATACAGAAAGTGCTCAGACAAGCAATGCTAAAGGCACCTGATCACCAAATGCTGAAGTGAATCAACGAGCCGTGACACAGGTTAGCGTTAAGCATATATATAATGAAAGGCAGCATAAAAAATAGAAGCAGCAGAACAGAACCAGGCATACAATTTATATTTATAAACGTAAGCACGGTTACAATGGGCACAGTGGTTCCCTAACAGACATTCCCCTTCCACCCTTTACAATGAATTCATGGTGGGTTTTTATAGCCCGAGTCCCTCCCGTTACATTAATGGGCACAAGGTCCCAGTCAAACATAAGCTGACAAAAGCGGCGAAGGAGCTGCAGATGCTGACCTTTTGTCGGACCGGACTGTACCCGCAGCATGGTCTTCCTGGAAGCTGGACAGCTACGTGGCGGTGTGTTGGGCAGAACTTCTTCTCGGCAGGTATGCGGGTAGCTGGAGCAGGTAGAACCTCCAATCGGCTTTAAATGAGGTCACTGGCACAGGGAATGCAGCCCATGCTCGTCCTTTTGCTCGGCACGTATTGGCTCAAATCCCGAAGCTGGACACTTGTCAGATGATGGATGATGCTGTGTGACACGTGTCTGCCTTGGAAGGCAGTTTGTCCAACTTCGCTTGGGATCGGAGCGTCTCGGGTTGCGCGGGCAGAAAACAGCGCAGTCGGGAAGGCCTTCATGCCTTGGTCAAATTCTGGTTTTGTTTCCCCACTGCGCACCTGTCAAGGGCGCATCCCGACTTCGCTGCGAAGTCGGACTGCGCACAGGTGAGAACTGGTGTCTGCCGCCGTACGGACTTGCTCCAACACTTAACACTTTCTTGTCGGCCTGCCAGCCTGCCAGTTACAAGGTGCGCCCAGAAGAGGGGCGAAGTACGCACTTCGCACCAAAACTGGGCGAAGTGCGAACTTCGCACCCACACTTAGCCATTTTTCAGTAACTTGCTGGAAAGTTTGAAAATCAACTGGGGGACTCCGAGAAAGGGGGGAAGAAAGAGACTGTGGGAAAGAAAGAGGAAGGGAGAGCAGAAGAAAGGAAAATAGAGGAAGAGGAAAAAAGAAGAGCAGCACTGTTACAAACTTGAAAACATTGCACCCCGTGCAAAATGTGACAACAGTTACAAGATCTGAATATACATGTAAAGGTGATTTGTGCCAATGGAGTTAACATAGAGTGTCTGCATCAATCAATGGTAAATGGAAATGTCCAGAACTTGTGTTCATCAAAATTAATTTTGATGGTGCTTCCAAAGGAAACCCAAGTAAAGTCGGCGGACATGATGTCTTTTGGGATAAGGAAGGTGAAAATCTCCTCACCTACTCACAATCATATGAAACTTCGACAAAAAACTACACAAAAGCTAGGACACTTCTTACAAGAATGAAGATACCCAAGGAAAAGAAAATGGATTTACATTTTAATTTAGGGGGATTCACAATTATATGAAAGACGGATGTGGGAAGTGCATCAACAATAGCATGACATTTTATGACCATCAATTATTGATAGAGGTAGTATCTTGGTAATGCCAACATATCTATAGAGAAGAAAACAAAGTTGCAAATAATTTAGCCAATCACGGTGTTGATTTTTGTCTTGGCAAAATTCAATTTTTAGTACAGAATTGGCTAAGGGATATTCTCTCTTAATAAAAGGGTAAAGTATTTTTTAGGTCATAAACCAATCGAAACACTCATGGTTTGGAGTATGACACCCCCTAAAGGGATGCACCCACCCTAAGTATTTTTTAGGTCATAAACCAATCACAACACTACTGGTTTGGTATATGAGACCCCCAAAAGGGACGCACCCACCCTATCCTGCATGATTCCAACAAGTGACCAAGTCTGATGTTCAAACAGACCAGACTAACTTGCCTAAGGATTTTATAGAGAAAAAGTAGTGGTTCGAGGGAGATGAAAAATGCATTTTATAGAAAGGCAAGTTGAATATGGTCTAATTGACATGATAGCAAATGTAATGTTTTGATATTCTGACAGTAGTGGATCCCATAGAAGCCAGATATAGCTTACTACAAAATTGAAATTAAGGTGCAAAAAACAAACCTTTGACTGTATAGTCCTTCCATAAAACACTGCCCTAGCCAATGTATACATTGTTTATAAAAGGGCAAAGAAAGAAAGAAAATAAGTCTACTTCATCCATCATCAAATAACTCTTTAAATGGATCTGAATTCAATGCCTAACCTACAATCACTGAGGGTAATTATAACTAAGTAATACATTTCAGCAACTCCTAAGATGAGTTTGGTCAACAGAATGTTGAAGGAATGTTCAATATCTAAAATACAATTAAAATTAAACCAAATGCCCCACTTTCTCAATAAGAGGTGAATATCAATGCATAGGTCAATAGTCAAGCATTGAAAGCAGCAAACCTGCTTGGGCCATAATTCTGTTACTCTTTCCCAAGCATGAAATCATAGAAGTTTGGTGATGATGCCAAATCTTTGGGAAGGATGCCCAATCTCAATAGTTTGATAGTATCAAAGATTCAAAATGTGACCTAGCCTGAATAAGGGATATATAAGTTCAAGTCATAAGTAAGTCTGAGCATATTATGCCATCAAACAGATGACAATGAAGACAAAGGAACCAACCCCAAGCTCAAATCTTAAAAATTATTCTGTAGATATGTCTATATTCTTGAAATTCACAGGCATTCAAAGTTGTAAGTAACAAGCAAATGGATCTGGGTCAAGAAGGGATTCAAAGTCATAAAAAGGATGGCATATGCTAAAGGGTTCTTGAATGAAAATTTAAAAACTAGTTGTATAATGGACTAGCATGCTTATCTGTTTGTTCAGTAAAAAGATCAATCACAAGGACTTAATTGCTATAACAACTAGGATTAACATATGTTAGGACTCACCCAAGGTATTGTGGAAGTGTTATATGTGATACAATCATATGAGCACAACTGAAGTTCAATACCCATATTGTGATGTACACTCTCGCAATGGCCTGTGATAATACAGTTTGTTGAAATAACACTATAATATGTTAGTCATGTTGTAATACAGGTGACGCCTGCTTCAACCCTATATATCCATTAAAAAAAACATATGTCGAGGACTCACAAGCAAAACCCATATCCCTTAGCAAACAATAATGCCTCCCTATGCTCTTGTAACTAAGACAATATCTTCAACAACAAAAACATGACCTCCGTTTTTCATAGCAATTCATGCAGACCTTGGAATCCCTTGAACATTTGTTTAGCCTTTTTTCAATAAGTTCCCCAGATGAGTTTTACACATAGACAAGGCTTCATCATGTTTAGGGATGTCCATTTTTATTAGACCATTTTATGATAATCATGTGGAAATTACAAGTGACATAATGAACACCAAATGTGAACAAATTTTATATTATGTAATTGATGTAAGCAATGCGAACATATATAGTGTAGTGTGATCCTGCAAGTGACAGAGATGGTATCCATGCTGCGATGATTCTACTCTGATCATGACCTTAATTTTATGGCATGTTATTGACATAAGCAATGTGAATACATGTAGCATAGTGGGATCTTGCAAGTGCGAAATATGATGGTCACACTCTGATGATCATTAAATTAATTTTTAATAGCTCCTTATACACATTACCAGTTTGCATATGATAGCAATTGTTGAGATCAGGTGCTCACTAACTATTCATAATTACCTATATGTTTATACTTTATACTATCATCTTGCACATAATACTTGACACATATTTTAAGACAATACATTACTATTGATACATAGAAAGTATTCTAAGCTAACATTTGAGGGAATGAAATGATGGAGGGTATCTAAAGGGTCTTTCTAGGAGCTATCTAGGCTTAAAAGGAAGAAAGATGCCCAGTTGTGGAATTCAGATATAATAGAAATAAGCACTCTGCAATAGGTATGTGTCAATTAAATTGCGTATGGATCAGAGTCATCAGACCATCTCCTTAAGTTGTTGCAAAGAATGCACAGTAATATTATGAAGTACAAAAAATGTTTAAGAGTACAAGCAAGGACCAAGCTATATAAGGATCAGTACAGAATTCTGCATTCCTTTCCCATAGATATAAGGTATAGTTGAGGCTCAAACCAAATAACTTATATTGCCCATTAGTAAATTCTATGAAGTCACTACAAAAACATTATGGTATTCACCATGACGCAATAAGTTACTCAATTTCCCCTAAAAGTTAAGCTGCATTTGCCTGCTAATATTAAGATACATTCAATGTCCCATGTCAATTTCTTCAAAGCACTCTTGAGTTGTCAGGATGTCCTCCCAACTTATTTTCATATGCAAGAGGTAGATCAAGAGTTCCATTAACTTGTAAGAATTGAATGAAAGAGTTAAGAAACTGAAAACTACGTAAATTAGAAGAATATCAGATTGAATTGCCAAACAAGTCTCTCAAGGAAGGTGCAAACGCATCTGCAAATTTTGGAAGGACTTTGATGTCATTCTTGGAACAGGTCTTCTAGGGCAGGGAGAGACATTCCGAAACCAAAAAGGATAGCTAAATATTGGGTTGGCACGCACAGGTAAATTATCGTTTGAAAAACACATGAAACCATAAATTCAGCAAAACAGAGCCATATTTTACTAAAAATTCCCAAAGAAATGCAAAGAAACAGATCTAAGCACCACATGCCTCAGTGGAAATTATGCATTGGCCATTAAAACTATCAGTGCCACCGTATGTTGGCACAAGCCCAAGCTAGAACCCTTGAAGTGAAGTGCGGTCACCAATTTTATTAACTCCTCTTTACAATAGTACTTGTGCATAAACCACATAACAATACTGATCAAAATCTAATAGGTTTTGTCCCAAAGAAGACCATCAACTACCTACCACATAGACTAAACTCCAAACAACTATATCATCTCTGTCTAGCCCAAATATCTAGCCATTACTAAATGACACAGTATCTAAAATTTCAATTTAATATGCAATTTGACATTGCCATGAGTTACCTTAAGGACCCCGTTTATCCACGAGTTTTTGCAACTGAATCGAACAACTAATGGTCCACAAATTATTTTGATTTATTGTAAATTATTACTAGTCCATGAGCTAGTTTGACCAAGGTTCAACTCAAATCAGTCAATGGTTCATGAGCTACCCCAACTGAACCTTAACCAAAGAGAGAAACAAAAAACCAATTATAGAGCATAATCCCTATTTAAGAAAATATCATTATATTCAACAGTTACAATGATAATGGAAGCACAATTGCACCAGCCAACAGTTATTATTCTTGGTCAAACCTTAATACAGCATCCATAATAGCACTAAAATTTTGATCAAAGTAAAAAGATATTTATGATGGTCAACTAACACTCCATCAGTACACAATTTATACATCAATCAAACTAGTGTTTAACCTTTGCCATATTTACCATAAACTTCATAATCAAATCAACTACAATAATCAAACAAGAGGTTGGGGGTCAATGTAACCCTTGATAAATGTCAAATGTGTACTTCACAGTAGCCAACAATCAGCAGTAGAGTGTTCCTCATCAAACACCAGTCAAACAGGTAAATAATCTAGTCAAGTCACTAATGTCACAGGTGGTCTTCCTTCCCTATTGTGTCTTTGTATCTTCACAACATAAAAAAGATAAAAGTTTGACTTCCCATTGTGCATTTACTTGATTCAATCCAGGAGTTCCATATGCATTAACTGAGGGTTTATACAACTCACATGTCATGGGTCAGCCCAAAAACATTATTGTAATAAATACTGTCATAACAGCCAGGCCAGCTAGAAGGTAGATGATCAAGTTTACAATAAAGAGCTGAAAATTCCAATGTAAATGGCATTAATGATATCATAATGAGGTCATTAGCAACTTTCTATTGTCATCACTCTTCTTCAACCAAATTTGGATTGTTGTCTCAAGTTTACCCCTAGTAGTTTCAATGGCTGCTTCTCTTGCTCTGAAGGCCTTTTCACAATGTAACTTAAATATTTCAACTTTGCAAGGAAATTGTCTTCCAATAACCTCTCTTCAATTGCACCAAATATAGCCACTAGTCTAGGTGTTTCCCAACTATTATAAATCAGATTACTGTGATTTCAGCTTAGAAGAAATTGATCTAAAACAAGTTACCGGTTTGTTTTGGGTTCGGATTCGGGTTCGAAGAACCCAGTTCGCCAATACGGCAAAAAAAAAAATTGTCTTGGGTTCGTTTTGGGTTCGGCCGTACAAAAATTAATAAAAATCATATATTAATTACTAAATCAACATTTACAAATTGAACTTAAATATCATCATATTCCTCTTCAATGTCTTCATCGGAAGCATCAACATCAACATGTGGTTCATTAGAACCACAAGCAGTAGCAGTAACACTAGCACTAGCACTCCCACTCCCACTCCCACTAGCACTAGCACCACTCGGTTGGCTTGGCGAAGCCAAAGCCTCTATGTCAAGTAATAAACGATGGGAGTGGGAAGCATCTAAATCAACATCTTCTGCCCTAACATCCCAATGCTTTGTTGGCCCTTCCTTGTAGTCTGATTGCATGTGTGATAAAAGGCGCAAGTTGGAATGCACGTAGACCAACTCCTCAGCCTTCTTTGCTGCCAGCTTGTTGCGCTTCTGCGAGTGGATAAAGGAGTATGTACTCCAATTCCGCTCGGATGAAGACGAACTCGCAACCTATTAAGAAAATCACAAGTGAAAATTTTTCAAAACCAATGCAAAATAAAAAATTGAAATTATACCTATAAAAATAGAGTTCAAAATTTAGAAAATATAAATTTTAATTTTAAAATTTAAAATCAGACCTGTGATAATATTTTGATTGCAAGAGATTGCAAGGTTGGGGTTGTTTGCCCATGCAAATACCACCACATATGGGCATCCTTCTTGTATTTGTCACGACAAGCGCTAAGGCTATGTCCTGTAGAGGAAATGAAGTCTGCGAACTCAGCTGAAACTATGTCCTCAATCTCAGGATCGGGAAAGAGCCTTCTGAATGCTGCCTTGTACCCTTCACTAACTTCAATATCTTTATATGGTGCCACTCTACCAGGCAAAGAAAGGATTTCACTGCTATAAAATCTGGGACTCAATGCGAAGGCAAGGAGATGCAATGGAGTCGTCATTTTGTTCCACCGCTCAATTAGAAATGACTGCACTTGTTTGAAAAATGTCTCATGGGGATCTTGCTCTTTTGCATTGATGATGGCTTTGATCTTCTCAATCATTGAGTCAATCCCATCATATACCTCTCCTAAACATGGTTGATCCATGTCTACGAATCGGATCATGCTTATGATAGGCTCAGTGAAACTGAGCAAGTAATCAACACGACCCCACCAATCATCATTGAGGATCAACATCTTTATTTTTTGTGCCCTCTCAGTGCTTGATTGCCGCCATATACTCCAAAGGTTACTAATAACCATATTTTGCAATGCCTCTCGCACTTGCACAAGTCGCCTCAAGACGATTGTGTGCGAGGCAAATCGAGTCTCAACAACCTAGTAAAATAAAATTAAACAACAAAACAAAAATGTTTTCAAAATTTAAAACAAACTAAACATAATCATACAAAATTCTTACCTTTAACACCTCCAAGTTTGAGAATTGCCTGAAGATAGCTTGCGACATGTGATGGTTTGTCACAAACATTTGAATGTCTTCGGCCTCGACATAAATTTCTTTTATCCATTCAATTTGATTCCCCAACTTTTGCAGCATTAAGTTGAGTGAATGGACAACACAAGGTGTCCAAAATATATGCCCGTACCTCGCCTCCACCAACATCCCCGTTGCTTTACAGTTTTTGGCATTGTCCGTTATGACTTGGACAACGTTTTGAGAGCCCACCGATTCGATTGCTTCAATCAAAATGTTAGCAATGAATTGGGCATCTTTCACTTGCCCTTCACAATCAACTGCTCTCAAAAACATTGCCCCCTTGGGGCTTATTGCAATGACATTTATCAAAGGACGATTTTTTGTATCTTTCCATCCATCAGAAACGATGGACAACCCCGTTTCAACCCATGAATCTCTGACGGGCTGCAATGAATCTTCTACAAAAAATTTTCTTTTGTTAACAAAGTGGTGCGCACCTTCTCATAACCTGGGCCTTGGTACCCTTTTGGAGCCTCATTAATGGCTTTCACCATATCTTGCCAATATGGTGATCTAACCACATTGAAAGACAAGTCGTTGGCATACACACAACGCGCAATCATCTGATCTGCAATGTCCCTAGACTCATTTTGGAATGCCTTCTCCAACGGTCCTTTTGTTCTTTTCCGTGAAAGAGAAGAATCCTCTTCACGTGTGGAAGGTGTGGCTGAAAATGGATGGGGTGCAACCACAACTGGGCTGCCAGCATGAGGTGGGGCAGTAGGTGGCTTCTTCGATCGAGATCCTTTCTTTGCCAAAGGATGACCTGATTGTAAGGCAGCTAAAGCATCTGCGTCTTCTTGTTCTTTTATATATTGCATGATCACAGATGTTGGCACTGGTGCATCTTTTGACCCTGGGCAAGCTCTGATGCCTTGGCCAGGTATGGCACACAAATGAGCTTTCACTCGGCTGTATGAGCTGCTATATCGAACATTGCAGGTATTACAAACCCATACGTAGCCCCCACCCCCTGGAATCTGCTCTAACATAGTGACATATTTCCATAGTGGGGCTTTTGGATCAATTCTAAATCGGGACTTGCCTACAGAGCTTGCACTTGTTGCCATTCTAATTTATAATCTGCAAGTGCAAGTCTAAAAATTTGTCCTTTGCAAGCTTCTCAGTCACCTTTGGCACTTGTATTAGCTTAGGAATGCAATAACAATGAGTTTACACCTTTACTTGATGAACTTTGAACCTGAAATAAGCAGTGGCAGCTAAAAATGGCAGCAAGTTGTGAGAGGAAAAAAAACTTTCAAATGCTTGGTAAATGATTTGTGTGTTGTTTTTAGTTTTGTTAGTGTTGTTTAGGTTAGTTTTAGGGTTGCAATTGTTTTTTTATTGTTTTTTGGTCATGTTTGACCAGTCAAAAGCGAGTTAAAAAAAATTAAATTTAAAAATAAAGATTAGAAGTTAAATTTATTATTATTTTGATTATTTTTAATTTTCCTAAGGTTTTAAATTTTTTATTTTTTATTTTCATATTTTCCTAAGGTTTTGAATTTTTTCATTTTTTTAATTTTTAATTTTTTATATTTTCCTAAGGTTTTCAATTTTGTCATTTTTTTTATTTTTTATTTTTTATATTTTCCCAAGGTTTGAGCTTTTAATTTTAGGGCAAATATTAAATTCAATATTCAATTTTAATGCCCTCCCTTTGAGTATCGCAGCTTTGAGCAAAAAAAAGACATCCCTTCAATTTTCTTTCATCCCTTTTTAACTCGCGACCGCGATACCTAAAGCACATTTTGAAAATTTCATGGTCATGCCACTTTCAAAGAAAACCCACGATCGAGCGTCTTAAAGCACATTTTGGAAATTTCCTTTCATTCCTTTTTAACTCGCAGTTGTGTGACTTACAAAGAGATCTTGTGGCCGCACTCCAAAATTAAAATTGGCCAATGTTTACCAAAATACCCGTGGAATCGTGGAAATCGGTGGTCTTGAGAAATCTTAGCTTTTTTTCTTTTTCTCGTGGTCACTCGACTTAAAGCACACTTTGGAAATTTTCTTTCATCTCTTTATTACCACGAATTCGAGGATTTTGGCGAATTTGAGCAATCTTGACTTTTCAAATCCTTTCTCTTTACCGCATCACTTACAAAGAAAACTCGTGGTCACGCGACTTGAAGCAAATTTTGGAAATTTACTTTCATCTCTTTTTTATCGTGGGTTCAAGGATTTCGGCAGATTTGAGCAATCTTGAATTTTCTCCTTTTTCTCATGGTCGCATGATTTAAAGCATACTTTTTCTTTCATCTCTTTTTTATTGCAGATTCAAGGACTTCAGTGGATTTGAGGATTTTGAATTTTCAAACCCTTTGTCTTCACCACTCACTTACAAAGAGAATCTTGTGGTCGCTTGACTTACAAAGAAATCTCATTGCTGCATGCAGACTTAATTGAATTTGTCCAAATGTTCACCAATTGTTTTTTTATTGTTTTTTGCTCATGTATGACAAGTCAAAAGTGAGTTAAAAAATTAAATTAAATTAAAATTTTAAAAAAAAAAATCTGGGAAATAACGCGGGTTCTCTCCAAGTTCACCCCGGGTTTTGCCTAAGGGATCCAGATACATCCGGGTTTGTCCAAGGACGAACCCAAATGTATCCAGATCGCCCAGGCAGAACCTTGGACGGACCCAAAGCCATAACGGACCCAAATCCGGACCAGGTACAGCCTGTACCAAGATTCAGGGGTCCTAGGGAGCAGAACCAGTATCTTAGATCTAGAATGTAGGAGTTCAGCTTAGGATTGAGAAGCATTTTTCTCATTCGAAGCTCCCTCTAAGAATGGCACCTTCATTCTAAATTTTTAATTCTGTTAATAAATGTTTCAGACCTTTTAACATTGTCATAAAACATTAGGTGCATTTGAAAGACGTAAATCCGTCATTTGAACATGCATGAGGGTTGTTGCATTGATTTCTATATATAACTATTGCAGAATTATTATATAGCTCTCTGAGACAAATGCAATGAGACAACTTATTAGGGATCCATTGTCTCATGTAGGAAGCTACTAAACATGACCCATCAGGTATGATAAGTCATTCTAGAAAATGGTGTTCATATGTTCCTACAAAATCCTACATCTAATCAACTATGCTTCAAAGCCATGTAATTAGAAACAAGAACCTGTTGTGAATGTCTGATAATACCACCTATGACTTCATAATGATATTATACCTCATCAATTTGGCATCAGTGGGACATCAGATCAGACGGAAAAGGTTTGTATGACTAGAATTCTAGGAAGAAATCAAGAAAGAAATCTATTTCACCTAAACACATTGATAGATTTCCAACAAAATAGAAAATTAATATACTTTGTCAAGTAGTTCTTAAGTATTTTGGGTCGATTCCCACAATTAGGTTAGCTTGGCATTAAATTCACAACTAATTAGAAGTTTATTACTAGGCCAGCTTGGCATTAAATTCACAACTTATTAAAAGGTAATTACTAGTGGGACAGATTTGGAAGCCAAGTCAGTCATTAAATGCATTCAACTATAATTTCAAGATATTAGAATCATAGTAAAGAAAACTGTCAAGTTCTCGCATTTCTCAAAAAACTCGCAAGAAAACAGTGTTGGCGAGAAATTAAAGGCATTTTCTCAGGGCCAAGAAATCAATGAGAAAACACGGAGAAATTACCAAGAAATCGCCAAGAAAACACAGAAATAGCTTTAAAAAGGAAGAACTTGTCATTTGCAATTTTTTTTCCTTCTCACCCCCTCATAACTGCAAAATTGTAAATGCTGAACAGACATTCTCCAATGTATTTGGACAAGGAATTGATGGATTTAACAGCTGTTTTTGAATTCTTCACTATGTGGGGTAAGATTTCAAAGGTAGGGTTTCTGTTTTTTAAGCATTTTAAAGGGTTTTCTAGGGTTTCCTTTTTTCCTTTGTTTTTTCTCATCTTTATTGGTCCTAATGCCTCTAAGATTATGTCTTAGATTCTTAGCACTTACTGGCAGCAATGACCCAAATCCAACAGTCCCAACTACAAGCCCAAGGAGGGACCCAAAGTGTAAAAACAACATAAAAGGGACCTTGCTTGAGTATGTTGTATATGTTGTATTTTGTTTGTTTTTGATCATCATTCTTGATCATGAATAGTAATTGTACTCCTTTTATAAATCTGATATAAAATTGACATCCTGGCTCTTTAATTTTTGTTTTGAAAATATTTTTTGTGAATTAAATTATTTTTTCCGATGAATTTTTTGCATAGTTTTTGCCAAGTTTTTGCTGAGTTGCCGAGAATTTTCCAAAATCTGAGTGCCAAGTTGCGATTTTTCCTAATATAGGTAGAATTAAACGCACATTACAAGCAGTGAAGAGGACAAGACAAACATAGAATGAGCACAGCTGCCTGTAACATTAGCAAGACCAGTGTTGACCACACTATTGATTGTGCCATTTGGATATTGTTTGATCAAAATCTATTTGTCTGGCCAAAAATTGGTTGTTGTTTAGGTGTAACTGTCTACTGCTAAACATTGATTGCTGCAGAGCAAGACTTTGATTAAAATATCTGATAGTTGACTATTATAAAGACGATACTACTGGCATAAATAATTTTGTAAGTTTCTCAAGGCTTGGACCTGAATATGGGTGCCTAGAAATATTACCCATTATGGTTGATACCTATAACTCATTTCATGGAAATACTAACGTGTGTTACACACTAAACGACATTTATGAATCATCCGCATGTGTTTGGCTTATCCATACAGTCACATGTTAATACTGATCCCTTTGTGGGCATTTGTAATATTAGGTAATATGAAGTATAAAATGTGGCACAACTGGGGCCATATTTCCGAGGGCATGGTAACAGGGGGCCTCCTCCCTATGATTCGAACTGAGGTCACCGAGATGAAACGCCAACAACATACCATTGGGGTGTCCCGAGAGGGACAAGGATTTTACACATCTACACAATTTTTTATTAATCCCTCTCCTGGTTGACTCTTATAAATAGTTCATTGAGAATACTCATATAATTGATGGACTCGGATGACATATGTAAACAGTCCCCATGGGTTGGACATCAGTTTTTAATTTTTTTTTATTGGCTATATAGGATTGAAACAGTCCCCACCCATATTACATCATAGCCACATTATCACGGTATTTCAACGAACCAGCAGTGGTATTAAAAAAAACCATATTGACAATTATGCAATATATCACTTGGCAAGACTTGAACCTTGGTCTCCACATTGGGAGCCTAAAATTTTAAACACTTGATCTCATGGTATTTGATAAATGTTAAGGTTCACTCATGGGATTTGAACTTTGGCCTTCGGTGTGGAACTCCTCACTCTGAGTCCCCACCATTCGCCCCAGATCCCATGGGTAGCTGGACATCAGTAAGTTGCTTCAGGACAACATGTGATTATAAGTTAGATTATATGACTAATATCTGCTACATGTAGAATTTTCATTTTAGCATATAACAGGCTTGACGACGAAGACAACACAGTTGGAGTTGCATATTAGAGATGTCTTTATGTCAATGAACATCACGAACACCTCGCTTAAAAACCTTTTGATCTAAACTCTTCATCCATCCAGACTCATAGAGGCCTGGTTAATGCACATATTATAATAGCAAAGATTGGCGTCTTGTACTCTATCTGTGTGCATAATTATATAGGTGGAGCAAATAAGAACAAGCTCCACCATGAAGCAAAATGCATTTAGGCATAGTAAAGTTGGCACTCATCACATATGCTGGTCAGATTGGGAACAATACAGTAAACCATGTTTCAAAATCTTGGATTACCAATTGCCATTGACCTTTGTTGGACTTAGTGTATAGAAATTAAGCTCCACGTAAGTATCCTCCAATAGTTGGTTTAATAGGTAACCTTCTCACCTTCAATAAAGAGGGTGCTGAGACCAACCGCAGACTGAAGAAAACCAAGTTTTGTAAGTATTATTTTTAAAGAAAGTGTTATTGATAATTCTCAATTGTCTCACTCCCTTTGAGTGAATGAGATAGAACAAAGACTAGGAAAAGCTTTTAGAGTCCAAGATAATGAGGATATACTTGATGGCCTATTGAGTTCCACAAATTTATGAAGATATTTTGATTACCACCTCAGGGGCCATGCAACACTTAAAGGAACCTTGTTCATTCTTTAAGGCAAATTTGTTGATTACTTCAGGTATGGGCCAAGTATAGACAATTTTGTGAAATGAAATAGCAACAAATGCAAACACAGATGATGGGAAAGCAATGGTTATGGATTCAGTCCTACACGCTTTCAAAAAATTTCATATACCATGCAATCCAATGCGTAACAAGTACAATTTTAATCAAATTGCTATGAAATTTATTTATTTATAAGTTCATCAAGCATACTTCCTTTTCATTGAGTTTCTATTTTGGTGTGAGGGAAGATGAAAATCTATTTCTTCTAGACAATAATGAAAAATCATCTTGTGTTACTGTTTCCACTTGCATATCTACACGTGTAGGTCAGAGGCTTCTACTTGAATGTACCTAAGCTAATAACACACAACCCTGCTTAAGCCTAAAATAAAGACAATCAAAAACTGCATGCTTATGCATGTTTAGTAATGTAATCAAATGTCAAAAAAGGATCAAATCCATTGAAGCCATTGTGGAGCAAGGACAAAATGCAATGCAATTCTATGAGCATGACCCAAGGACAACTCCCTGCATTGTGATGGACAATCTCACAATAAAGCAGCCTGTGATAATAGAGTTTGTCAAAATCCCTGCATTGTGATGGCACTCTCGCAATAAAGCAGCCTGTGATAATAGAGTTTGTCAAAATCCCTGCATTGTGCTGGACACTCTCATACAAAAGCATCCTGTAAAAGTACAGTTTGTTGTAATACCACAATAATGTCATTT
Organism: Wollemia nobilis; assembly: GCA_028583015.1. Taxonomy (NCBI): domain Eukaryota; kingdom Viridiplantae; phylum Streptophyta; class Pinopsida; order Araucariales; family Araucariaceae; genus Wollemia; species Wollemia nobilis. The sequence continues at coordinate 35,115,226 of JAQPPZ010015824.1, read as the reverse complement.
GTTAAAAATTGAAAGGATGTAATGGAAGTAGAGCCCGTTCCAACCCCATACAACCAACTAAAAGAAAATGGATTAAGGCCAAACCCTTCTTAATGGAAGAAGATCCACCCAATCCATTGGTTGGAATACAAACCATGTTGCATTCCCAACAAATATCATCTTAGAAAATCAGTTCATGGCAAATATTGCTCAACTCAAAAACTTCAAAATTAGTCAATGATCACTCCAAGTCACCATGAGCCTTATGGACTGCCTTGCAATAAGGACACTGGCAAAAGTCTCACCTCTTAATAATGAACAAATTAGAAGCACTACCCTTTGAAACATTTAGGTTAATTACGATAAGGACTTTTCAGCATGTATTAGAGGGGGAGAATTCTACTATTGCCCATGGATGACCAAACAGGTCAATAGGACTTAAAAGAGACAATATTCTGCAGAAGCCAGAGAAAAATGAGTTCCGAATATAATTTGTAATTAAACAAGAACAAACCAAATTACAGTAAACTGTGTGTGTTCACAATATCTGCAATTTGTTTAGACCCAAAAAGGGCCAAACCCTAAACATGTAGAAAAGAGAAGATATCATGGTGGTGCCACAAGTACAAATAGCTATATAAGAATAAGCAGCCACTGAAGAAAAGCTCAAGGGAAGAAAAGAGGCCAACTATTCTCTGTAATGTACAGAAGAGTGGTAATGAAGCCACCATCGTAATCAACCCTCCTAAAAGAAACAAAAAGGATTTCACGATGGTCCTAGGAGAATGGCCAGGACTAAGCAAATGTGACCTAATGATCCTAAAAGGGTTACACAGCTTGACCACAGGGGTTAATTCTCCTCCCTTCCATGGAGGATGAACTTACAGAAGACGACAAGAAACCGGTAATATTTGTCTGTCTGGACCTCCTCAACTATGAGAAGAGGCCAATAGAAGACAAGGCAAGGTGGAGAACCCCATCGGTGGTCTGGAAAGCAGAGACCCAATGGCATGGAAGGCAAGGAAGTAACTCACATAGGAGGCCACTTCTCTGCACACCATGAGTTTTATTCTGATGAAATTTGGGCTCATAAAGTTCATTTGTAGAATGTGTTGGAATCCCAACTTTGGAGCTCCTTGTTCAAAAGGAGATGAACTGGAATCCCAACAAGACTTCAATTTCAAAAAGTTGGAGCCCCTTATGCAAAAGGAGATGAACAAGGGTAGGGGCAACAAAAAAGAAAAGTCTATGGCCAAGGACACAGCCACAGCTGTGGTCATGAGGAAGAAGAATTGTGTAGTGCGCTATGTCTGCAAAATAGTGGACTCTATTCACTACAAGCTACGGAAAAGGAATAGTGGCTGAAAAGGTTGTTGCTGCATCCATGGGTAGTATTCTAGATCAAGCAAGTAGTGTATATTCTTGGCTAGTGATGGTGAACGGTCCTGTTTTAGGATGGTATTCACATGGTGGTAGTTGGTGCCAAGCACTCCCTTAAAATCTTTTCTCATATAACTGTTAAGTTTTCGTATTGTAGACTGTAGGAAGGTTCTATGCATGAATAGTTTTATGTTTTTTTGGTAAGGATAGGAGGGTTTTTTAAATCTTTTGCATGATTTGATTGGATTAGGATATATGACACTCACCTGACGTATTGAAAGTGCATGTATAGGCTTGCAGAAAGCTAGTATTTATATAAAATTTTAGAAATGATAATATTGGATGTCCTATTTACCTTCAAAAAAGAAAAATGTGATAATCAAGGAGTTGATCAAGTTAGTCAAAAAATGTTCAAGCTTCAATCCAAAATAGTTCATAACATAATTCAATGTTATATTATAATCAATGCCATCTTGAAATATCCAGTACAAAAAGATCATTCTGTCCATTAAAGTCTCATAAACACAAGTAACTATAAAAGAGTCCCAGTGAAGGATGTGACACTAAGCCATGGATTATCAGCTCATACTCCATAGTTGTGTCCTTACTTATCTAAACTCATGCATTTGCAGTCAAAGAAAAGAATATAACTAATTAATCCATGCCAAGATGGACAAGAACACTGGTAAAAAGGAGTCAAGAATCAAATTTAACGAGGGAATTAAGGATGTAGATGGTCCCTGTGCCAAATAAACAAAAAGATATCAATGTTATGACTTATAATTGATTAAATGAGTGAAGCTTTGAAATAAACTGTAGAGAGATGATGCCTCTGTTGATTTAGAAAATCAACTTTTGATGGTGCCATTCAAGATTAGAACCCATGTCATAAAAATATGAGAACCAAATCATTTTGAATGGCCCAAAACGTATTTGTGGGACCAAATCATACATGATATTAATGAGCATAGGACAAATACACTCCTATCATTATAAACACAGACATCTCAACTAAAACAAGTAAGTAGTAGATAGATTCAAAATATTACATAGTGCCGGAGCTCCTCCTGCAGATGCTTGACAAGCGTATTATTTTCATTTACATTTGAAACCTGTGCTTCTTTTGTAGCATTTGAGAGTTGTTCCTGCAGTTCATTTTCCTTATTTAAGCTCTGCACAATTGAAAAACTAAGAATTAAATTTCACATCAAAATGCATAACCTTCCTTGTATACAAAAACAAAAGCATTTCGATTAAATTAAATTGAATTTTTATGGAATCAAATTAGAAGTTTATTCCACTATAAGGTAAAAAAAGTAAAACCATCAAAAATGGCATCTGTCAATAAAGGGCAACATGCATATATTGAGGGTTGAAAAAGTATTCGAAGCAAATGCTAATTGAGAATGAAGAATCTAAACAAATACATATTATTAAAAGAATCATATTGAAATTGAAATATTTGTGCTATCTTTCGATATTATTAAATATGTAAAATACACTGATGCTAATATTTTCACATTACCCATCAATCCCAAACCCATTTATCGAACCATCCGCAAAACAGAAGAGACACCAAGTTGTATAGGTAACTAGCTAGTTGTAGGATCATGCCAACCATCCAAACATATCAAGATTTTATTCAACATATCTTACAAAAACTAGCAACCATAAATTAGTGTAAATCAATATAATGTGAAAATTATCAAGTTAATGACTCTGAAAATCTATTGGGAATACCCTTCCTTGTAGTGGGCAGGCTAATTTCTTTTCCCAAATATTTTTAGAAAACATTCTTATTAAATTAAACATCCCAAATTTTGTGTACATTGTTGAATGGCATGGAGTGCTTGTCCCTCCCTGGTCTCGCAACAGATTTTCATAAATTTTTGGCAAGTGTGCCTATGGGTGGAGTTGATTGATGTCTTAGGGCAATGCCAAGTGTCCCATGCTGACATAGAATCAAAGGATGCCTTTTAATATAGGCACTCCTTCTAACTTAAGCTTTTATAATACCACCACAAAATGATGACATCATTGGACCTCTTCATTATGTCTTGAAATGCCCATTGATCTCTTTGGCCACACTGAACATAAAAGGTTGACGATTGGCTAATTCAGTAATCTATTTTATGCAGGCTATGTGTAGTATTTTTTGCCTAATTGTCATACTTTGCTCTTCTCACAACTATCAATAGCATTGCAAGTCAACAGTCATGCAAAAGGCCATGCGAGCAATGATTGACTGTTGATGATAGTCTTGCTGACACCTGAACTGCTCAACATACTCTTAGTTAATGGGTTGGACCTCTGTTACAAAACTCGGCTAGTTTCTGAAAAACTCGCCGAGTCCATGCCTGAGTTGGCCTTGCCGAGTTACTCCAGCTTTTGACTCAGCAAGTTTTTTTTTACTCAGCGAGTTTTTGGGACTCTCCAGGTCCCGGGAAAAAACTTGGCCCACCATATGCACAAGTACAGAAAAATGGCATAAATGTTTTTTTTTCTCAAAGTGCCCTCATTTTTGTTGTTCCCAGTTGTAGAGAGAGCAGAGATAAGGTGAAATCAGACTACCAAAATGCAGACAAGGAGAAAAATTTAATTTAGACAATGAAGGTATTAATGGTTTTACCGTTGAGGTTTGAGGGCACTGCCCTAGACCCCACAGGGATGCTGCCCCTCAACCCTGCAAGGGGGCTTCTACCCCCTTGACCTGCAACACAGGTGCCAACGGGCATTGCCTGTCATGTCGGTCATGTTGATCATTGAAGGTCATGTTGATCAAGATGATGTACGGCTGATTGCAAAAAGTGGAGTGAGCAATCGGAGAACAATGTGTTGTGGGTAGCAGTTTGAAGTGATTCCAATTGCAAAAGATGTCTAGAATAGGAGAGAGCAAAGAGGAGAAGCAGCAACAAGAGCCTCTCTTTTCAATGGGGTTAGCGGCAAAGGCATAGGAAGAAGCATGGGCACAAGCACAAAGAGAGAAGACTAGAGCTTCTGCTAGGGCAAAGGGCAAAGGCATTGCAAGACACTAGATAGTGGGCCTATTGAGGCATTTTGACACATTTTGTAATTTGTACCTTTTTATATCATAAACAATACAAGAATATTTGAATTTTGGAGGCTTTAAATTTTTTTTAATTGAACAGTGTTTTGTCACTTTCATGTGTAGTTTAAGGATGTATCACTTAGTATTAATTTTGTATTTGCATAATGTTAATTAATTGTGATATGCATAAAAAACTTTTTCCCGATGAAAATTCACATTTTCTTGGGAGTTCGAGTCTCGATTCGGCCTTGCCGAATTCGAGTTTCTCTACTATGGGTTGAATAATACAAGTGGCTTTCTCTTTGGATGATCTCCATAACTTCATGGCAGACATTGGCTGACCTCCACAATATATTGAGCTTCTCCAAAGTGATTGTTCCAGCTTTGTTGTTGTGTCTTCTAAGACATACCATGATGTGTGGTGGTTCAGAAATTTGTGAGAGAATTCTTCAGTGCAATAGGAGTTTTAGGGAAAGGCTTTTAGAGGTAAATTACTCCTCGGATGAAACTAAGCTTTCTCCATCAAGAGTGTTATGAAGATCATGCAATATTGAGAAGGCTCTTAGGCTCCCATTGGCAAAGATCTTAGATGGCTACAAAGATGTTTCAATTGATAGCAAATTTTATAGCTCTCGATGGTGCAACTTATGGTCCAAGTGGTGATGGTTGCTCGTATGGTTGCAGCATACCAAGTGGTGAGAAGATCCCAAGATTATCTTGTGACCCCTCACGTGGCAAGAACAATTTCCCAACAAATGACAACCAAGCTAACAGTGGAAAGCTTTGTTTGAAAATAACATTGATCGAACATTCAACTCCTCCCTTTTATGCACATCCCTCAGCAGCACTTCAACGATTTCACAATCAACGGTTGTTTTGTCTAATGTTATTACAATGGTTCAGATCTAATATAGTGGTTTGTTAAAACACCACTTCATTTTGGTATCATAAGGCCTCAACATTATGCACATAGTTCAAAAGGAAAATACAAATATTAGGTGGATAGCAACTATTATTAAAAAATGTACCGTTTTGTCTATGTAAGTTTGAATATATTGCTTTTGGTTCCCTATTGTGTTTATCTTATGCATGCATTGGCTGTCGTTGAATGTTTTTCTTAATTTGGATATGTCGATTGAAGACCCTAATTCAGCCCCCTTTCAACTATCAAATATATAAATGGAAATGAAGCATCCAAATTTTCTTTTACAAGTTTCACTTCAAGTCGAGCATGCAGTAAACATCATTCATACCTACTTTCCATTGCAACCTTGTTATAAAACAAGTCATCAGGTGCATCATTTTGAAGCTTGGATCCACTTTCAAGGACCTATAACTCTTCATGGAAATATGGTTTTTAACATACTACATATAAACTCCACAAACATAAATATTATTAACATGCTTAAGGCTAAGCCAGATTTAAAATCAGGAGTGACATAGTTAAATGATGCCAATATAAAATTAATCTACCAGTATTTTACAATGCCCATACTCTAAATATACTGACCATAGAATGATTTACAGGAAGTTGTCAAAAAATTTGACATTTAAATATGGTTGTAATCATACAATAAGCCTCAGAAGCAAGCTGCAAGTTTAAGACTTAAAACAAGGTGTCTTTAATCTTATGAACAATCAAACAATTTTTTGCCTAGAGTAGAAAACAATGATTTGAAATTGCAATCAACAGACGAAAAAAGAAATTAGAAGGTAAAAGATCAAATGTGAAATGATTAGAAAATCAATATTCCACTATAACTGAGATCGGAAGAGATACGATTTTTTATTATGCAAATTATTTTAGGCATTTGGAGGGAGTATGAGTAAAAAATGTTTAAATCTCTTTTCTCCTCATACAGTTTTCTTGTTCTGATCTGGTTTTACGCATCTGGATTCTCTGTTTTCTAATTTTCCAACCTGGAATAAGATTTATCTGACCCTAAGAGCCTCTGATGTTTGTGAGACTCATGTTTGATACTGAGAAAGAAGCTTTGACACACACTTCATATTGGCTTAAATTTTCCGCACCAAGCAGCTTTCAACATGCGTGTACCGAATTCTGTTGAACGGACAGCCTTAAAGGACGAACTATACTGATAGTACAGCAACTTGATGACCATCTCAATTTTTCCTATGCATCAGTAGGAAATCCAACCTTCTTTGTTACCAAAATCCAAATATTGTTTATGATAACATCTTTCAATAGCTTTTTGTACTTGACAGTCACAAAGCCTACGAAGAACAAGCAATTGTTGACTTTATTGTGAAATTCATGATTTACAATCAAATTTAAGCTTTAGTAGGATACCACACAATTTTCACCAATTGGTATAAGTTTGTCGCTATGTCGTAGGAAACTCTTATGGTACCCTTCTTTCCCCATTTCTAAAACTTGGAAACTAGGAACCTTATCATCTTGAATTCCCACATTTTTGGATATTTCCAAGACACATTTCCTGGGGCATTTCCAAGGTGTCTTTACATTTTGAACCAAAAAAATAAGATTTTGGAGGTTTTATGGGTTGTGTGGGAATTGTATAAAGCCAACATGGGAAACACATGATCCACTTCAATAAACAAGAAGTTACTTTAAATGAAGTTCTAGGATGAGCAAAAAGGCAACCAAATAAATGATATCTTGAAAATGATGATAATCAAATGGCATGAGCTCAAATGGTTAAAAAAATTGACTTCCAATGTGCAAACCTAGTTTCAAATCTTGTCAGGCAATATATGCGTGTCAATAATACCACTATGTGGTTTGTTGATATACCATGGTAAAGCACTCGTGATATAACAGGGGTCAGGCCAGTCTCAATCCAATATCACCAATTAAAATTTCACAAAAAAAAACATTGAATATGTTGAAATTTAAAAATTTAAAAAACTTGAATATGATGCTAGGTTGGGATCAATGAAACTAAAGAACCTAGAAAAAGTGGTAAGCTCTTCGACATCAAAAGGGAATTGAATTACATCTAGGTTCATTCACTTGGTGAAACAAACAAATTGGGCTCAAAAAAGTAAAGAACCTATTTTTTATGTGTTCTAACCATTGTTTTGTATCTCAGAAAAACTAAGAGTACACAAGAAGGAAAGCAAAATATTGGTATGTGGATCCTAAAAAGCCTGACTTTGGTATTTCCATGACTGTACTTGATCTCGATGATGATGAGAATTTTTATCATACACCTTCTATTGAAGCCACAAGAGTTGGGCCTTCTTCTAGTTTTGGTGCTGGTTTTGATGATTTTGAATAAGGGCTAAGTTTAAAATGTATCCTATGCAGTTCAGTTTTGCATTAGATATACAGCCTAATTTATAAAGTCTGACCTTTAAGATTAAACATTGTACTCTATGTCAGATTTAATAAATAAATGTATTTTCATCATTTCTGATCTCTTTAATTCAATTTTGCCTATAAAATTAAAAAACGGTTCTTACAATTTTAGATTAGGTGTTTCACTTTTCATTCCCGTGTTTTCGAAAGGGTTGAGTGTTTTTGTTTACTAAGATCATTCCATTTTGGATACCATACTTGTTTCCAAGTTTCATATAACTTAGGTTTGCAGTCTATCTAACGAAGATAACATTAGTCATTAAAGAACCCTTCATAGGTACAAGACATATCAGCATACCCCTTCATTGTTCCCATTAGCCAGCTTTTTCTAAAATATCAATCTTTATTCTTTCCCCTTGTATATGTAATCCCCTACATTTTTCTCTATATATACCCTTTTGTGCATGACAAGTGGTATCAAAGCCACTTTTCAAGAGTTGTGGTCCAACATGGGTCATTGACCAACAAACAGGCTAGTGGCCCACTTCTTCTCTGGCCAGTGGTCAAATGTTTTTTTAGTCACAGAGGATATATTTATACATACACATATATACGAGTACAAAGTTCTGTTACACATACTTTAAAAATATCAACTATAAAATAAATAAACCCAAAAAAAAAAAACATAAAATATCAAAAGTATTGTCCGCCTTTGTAGCGCAGTTGAAGAAGGCAAGCTTGGCCCCGTTGAATGGGAGGTCCACGGTTCGAACCTCTGCGATGCCAAGGGGGACCCAATAAAAAAACCCATTCCTCGCTGGTTGTGGCCGGGGGTCTAAGGGTTTCTATGGTGTCGTTTTCACCACAAACCAAAGTTTTAGGTTTGAGGTGTAGACCAATTGGTTCAACCAAACCCTGTAAGGGGGGCGGGAGTCCAAGGTTCAAATCTCGAGCCTCGCCGGACTGAACGCTTGTCCCTTTCTTGGTGCTTTCAGCGGCGTAAAAGGTTTAAAATGATTGTGGCATGGTGGTTATAGTGGTGGTCAACGGCGTAAAAGGTTTAAAATGATTGTGGCATGGTGGTTATAGGGGCGGACTGCACGAAGAACTGTGTGGCGGCTTCCGGGGCGGACAGCACAGAATACTGTGGTGGCCATAAAAGCCAAACAACCTGCCTAGATTCGTGGCGGCTACCGATTCCACCTTGTAAATTAAAAAAAAGAAGTCAAAAGTATTTGTTATACTGCTCGTCCCCATTTACGTTTTCCTGCAAATTTGACAACCAAGAACAAGATGCTTCAGTTGCCCAATCTGAACATACAGATTTGTTACCATAATCTGAAGACTAGCAATTCAAACCCAAAATGTGTAAGAAATCATTACCAAGGGTGAAGTCACAGCACTCAATTGACTAAATTGTATCATGGGAAAGAAGAATAGACATTTCAATTATTGACACAACAATGGGGAAAGAAGCACAACCTAGGAGAAAATCATTTTGTTGTCCCCTACCATCAATGCCTCTGCTGACATCGCCCTCATCCCTCTGCCACCATATTCCCTCCACTCTACAAACCCTGTTCTACCAATCACCCACAAGATGGGAAGGCCGTCTAGGCCACTCAAGAACAACTGCATCTTCGACCCTGTTTTATTTGTTGCACTATCTTTTATTTCATTTGCCCATCACCTTCCCCCTTCTGCCACTCTCCATCCACAAAATCATTATTAAGGATAATGATTTAGACAACAATTTAAGAAATTTGACAGTTTTTTATCAATCCACTTTCAGAAGTCATACCTTTTTAACCATTGACCCAATTGCATTATAAAGTTATGACCCTAATTTGGGTACAAAATGCCAACTCTTATTATTTTCATGTTTTTTTTTTTTTTTTGAGTAATACTTCTTATACACATCCACCATGGGGATTGAACCCGGTTCACATCACCAATAATGCAAGTGGCGTCCTTGCCGGTAGACCACACTCATGGGGATTATTATTTTCATGTTAGCAACAACTCATTAGAGATTCATTGTACCAAGTCTTCATATGAATAAAATTTGGTTTCAGCTATTCAATTGATTTGTTCTCTTTGTGTGAATGGTCTCTTGTTATTTTACTCTCCACAACATGTTAAGTTTTGCAAATCAATTATTGTTAACTGGATTACACCAATAATGTAAATGACTAGTATCAGGGCACTCATTTGTGTTGTATTTTTGCCCAAACAAGGTCCAGGCTACATGAAGTACAGTTTCAATACTTATGTCCTGTCAGATTACCAACCTTGTTCTTTCATACAATGTCAGATGGCACAGAACGAGAAAACATCAAATCCTTTCGGGTTGAAGCTGAACAAAATATTAGAGAAATAGAAGAAAATGCTAAACCAGTTCACGCAAATTCTTCAATGAGTTCCAACAGGCACTCTGTCATGTCCCCTTCCGATGTGTAACCAGGAACCGTTAGCTTATTTAATTCCCGTAAGCTAATTTGGGTGAAAGGGAATTATTTTTAAATTAATTATTTTAATATTCTCCGTTTTTTACTTTTGACGGAAATATTATTTAATTCATTTAAATGTGGAGCTCAATGATATATTTTAATAAAGTGAAATTAAATTAAAGAGCGGGAAAAAGGAGATATAAGGGAAAAAAGGAATTCATTTTGAGGTTATGCTTATGTTATTTTCTCTTATTGGAATTTTTGGAGAGCTTCTTCGAAAATCAAACCCTCGGACGAAACCCCGTGGGAGAACCAGTTTCGGCAGTGTAAGATTCTGCCCTAGTTGGTCAGTTGGAGAAATCACCCAGGTTTCTCAGCGAGCATTCACAGGAAAATCTACCATTGTTGGAGGGCGTTTTCTGCAGGGTCGATCAGATATAACCTAAGCCTACATCGAACTATATTCTGGGCGCCGTGGAAATTGAAGGTGACGTGGAGGACTTGTATCATACACCGCCGATTTCATTTGCTCGACCTGCTTTATACCGACCACCGCCGACTTGGATAGTGGAGTCTTCCTTGGTCGACCGGTATTCATACTAGCCGCGCGGAACCTTGGGTGACCGCGGCTTTCCATATCGCCGCCATTTTCTATATGCTCGGCCTCCTTGTACTAGTTGTCCAACATCTGGAATGTAACAAGTCAGAAATATTGTTTATTGTTGGCATTGAATGAATGATAAAAAATATATATATATATAATATTTAGCATTAATGAATTCGGTTCTTTTTCACATAATTATTTGTACATTATAAGTATGTGAAACTTGCAACTATCATCAATATATTTGAATATGGTTGAGCACAACTCTGGTTATTGTGAAAGTTGGGAAATATATCTATAGCAGTATTAAGGGTGTCAAGACAATGAACTGTTGATGTTGGGTCTGCACACAATCCATCCATAAAATCGAGAAAAAAAAATTGCTTAATAAATTGTCCAGGCTATTACAGTGGTATCAGAGCTTCGAGCCTGCCAGCCTGTTGGGTTTCCGGATGAGTCAAAATAATTAATGAATCCAGAGAACAGGGAATATATCACATACAGGAGAAGAGGACCAAGGGGAAGAGGTGCTCTCAGCTCAGATTCAGAAGAAGAGGTAAATATGGGTGACAGGGTTCCACAGGAACCGAGTACCCGGGAAATGTTTAATGATCTGGCTAGGGGACAGCGAGAGTTGCAGCAAACCCTCAATCAGTTGATGGCTGTTATGATGGCAAATAATAATAACAACGCTCAGCCAAATGGTGGGAACAACCAAAATAACAATAATGGGCGACAAGAGAATCAAAGAAACAATGGAAATGGCGAAGCCTCAGTGAATAACAGGGCTGTAAACCGGAATCAGAATGACAGGACAGCAAGCACTAGGCCCTTGATGCCTAACTTTCCTCCTAGGAACCCTCCGCAGGATGAAGTGGAACCTACAGTAAATGAGATGCAGGATCAGTTTTTACAGGAGTGGACCAATGCTAGTGCGGAATTCCAAGCCGGAATGTCCTTCCGAGATTATGTGGACATGAGGATGAGACAACAACCACACAGGAGAGGTAGACAGTATAATCAGGAGTTGCAGAGGAGAGTGGGGAAGTTGTCCATTCCTTACTATGACGGTTCAGGCAAGACTTCAGCTAGATCATGGGTGCAGAAGATGGATACATATTTTCAACTGAATGCCATGCCGGAAGATGAGGCCATTAAGTATGCCGCTTTACACCTTGATGGGATTGCTCACGAGTGGTGGCACCATGGTTTGGTTACGCTTGGACATAGCCAGATTGATTCTTATGCAGAATTTACAAATAGGCTTATTGACCGATTTGACAAGAAGGATCCAGAACTACACTTCAAAGAATTGGCACAGCTAAAACAGTGGGGTTCAGTGGATACTTACATTGCTGATTTCCAGAGACTATCAGTGTTAGTGACAGACATCTCTGAGCACAGGTTGATTGTATTGTTCATAGATGGGCTTTCAAACCCTTTGAGAGGTTGGATTAAGGCATTCAATCCTCCTACTCTACAGGATGCTATTAAAAGGGCAAGAGATATGGAGTCTTCTACACCTAAGAGTAAATTTCAATCAAAGGGATTTCCATCTAAAAAAGAAAAAGATAAGAAACCTTTCCAGAAAGAGTGGCCTAAGAAGGACAAGATGGATGATGAGGTTCGGAATGAATTGCGCAGGAAGAAACTCTGTTTCAGCTGCAAGGAACCTTGGGAACCAGGTCACAGGTGCTTGGGAAAAGGTAAGGTCCATTACATTGAGGTGCAATCTGATAGTGAGGATGAGGAGCAGTATGAGCACAAACAGGGCAGCGAACACAGTGATTCCGAGGATGAGCAGGACAGGGATGAGGAGCATGCACCTAAGGAGGTGAAGGGTGGTGCCATTGCTACACTTTCAGGTACACCCAGATTTAACTCATTCAGGGTCCGTGGAGTCCTTCAGGGGCAGCGGGTAACTGTGTTAGTTGATAGTGGGGCAACCCACAATTTCATAGACTCAGCACTAGTTGCTAAGAGGGGTCTACAGACAGAGCCATTTGAGGGCTTTAATGTTATGGTGGCAGATGGGTTTCATATGACTTGTACCCAGCGTATTCCGCAGCTTAATATTACCTTAGGTAATTACACTGTCACTGATGATTTCTATGTTGTGGATTTGGGTGATACTAATGCCATTCTTGGCATACAGTGGCTACATTCCCTTGGTAAGTATTCTCAGAACTTTCAGACCATGGAACTCAAGTTCAGGAGTGATGGGAAGAAGGTAGTTTTGAGGGGGATGTCAAATGGTGCTCCCAGGATCGTTTCAGCGAAGAGGATGGAAAGTATTTTCCGTCATGGTGATATTGCTTGGGCAGCCGAATGCCTAATTTCTTCTAAGGCACAGGTGGACAGCAGTACGCAGTATTCAGTGGATATACAGGTTGTGTTGGATAAGCACGGTAAGGTTTTCAGTGAGATTCCGCCAGGGAGACCACCTGATAGAGGCTTTGAGCATACTATTGAGTTGGAGGAGGGCTCCAAGCCCGTCATCACGACCCCATACAGACACCCCAAGAAGTTTAAGGAAGAGATAGAAAAGGCTATCAAGGAATTATTGGACATGGGGCATATTAGACCCAGCTCGAGTCCCTTTGCTTCTTCTGTTGTGCTGGTAAAGAAGAAGGACGGGACAATGAGAATGTGCATAGATTATCGTGCACTAAATAAGAAAACAATTAAGAACAGATACCCAATCCCCAGGATCGATGAGTTGTTAGATGAGTTGCACGGTGCAGTTTATTTCTCGAAGATTGATCTTCGATCTGGGTATCATCAAATCAGAGTGCGGGAACAGGATATTCATAAGACAACTTTCAGGTGTCACTATGGACACTATGAGTTTCTGGTTATGCCATTTGGGCTGACCAATGCTCCCGCGACCTTCCAGTCATGCATGAACCACATATTCAACAAGCAGTTGAGGAAATTCTTGCTAGTGTTCTTTGATGATATACTAATCTATAGCAGAACTTGGGAGGAGCATCTGAAACATATTGATGAGATTCTTGGCATTATGGAAGCACAGTCCTTGTATGCAAAAGCTTCTAAATGCGAATTCGGGTTGACAGAGATCCTCTATTTGGGGCACGTCATCAGTGCTAAGGGTGTGCAGGTGCATCAGGAGAAGATACAGGCAATACTTGATTGGCCACCTCCGAGGACTCTTACGGAGCTGCGAGGTTTCTTTGGGTTATGCAGCTATTACAGGAGGTTTGTAAAGGGCTTTTCTAAGTTAGGTGCACCCTTGACAGATCTCACAAAGAAAGGGGCTTTCAGATGGACAGATGAGGCTCAACGGGCATTTGACAGGCTTAAGGAGGTGATGAGCTCTTGTCCAGTATTGGCTCTTCCCGATTTCACTCGTCCATTTGTGTTGGAGTGTGATGCTTCAGGCGAGGGGATAGGAGCAGTGATTATGCAGGATAGGCACCCCATTGCCTATGAGAGCCGAAAGCTCAGGGATGCAGAGAGGTTGTATTCCATCTACGACAAGGAGATGCTCGCCATCATGCATGCGTTGGCGAAGTTTAGACAGTATTTGGTAGGTGGAAGATTTGTGGTCAGGACGGACCATAACAGTTTGAAGTACTTCCTGGAACAGAAGGATTTGAATGAACGACAACAAAAGTGGGTCAGCAAAATTCAGGCCTACGATTTTGACATTGAGTATGTTAAGGGTAAGAAGAACGTTGTTGTTGATGCCTTATCCAGGAGACCTGCAGCACTTTCCTTGGCAGAAATTTCAGCGGATTGGAAGGCTCACTTGTTAGTTGAGTATTCCAAGAACACTTTTGCCAGTAAGGTAATGGATGGTAAGGTGCAGGATGACAGGTATAGGGTGATAGATGACATAATCTACTACAAGGACAAAATCTTCTTGGTTCCCGGGTCAAAACTCAAAGAGAAGATTTTACGAGCTATCCATGACACACCCCTTGCAGGACATCCTGGTTATTTCAAAACTTACAGACAGGTTAGGGAGAGGTTCTCTTGGAAGGGCCTCAAGGATGATGTCTTGCGGCATGTGAGGGAGTGCATGACTTGTCAGCAGAACAAGTCAGAGCATACTTTCCCTGCTGGGTTGCTTCAGTCGTTGCCTATTCCGGAGCAGAAATGGGAGAGTATATCTATGGATTTCATAACCGGTCTACCCAAGGTACAGGGCAGAGATTGCATTTTTGTAGTTGTGGATCGATTGACTAAGTTTGCCCACTTTTTCGCCATCTCCTCGGAGTATAAGGCACCTCAGGTTGCAGATTTATTTTTCAGAGAGGTGTTTAGACTCCATGGGTTACCTAAGACTATCGTCAGTGACAGAGATAGTCGTTTCCTCAGTGCATTTTGGCAGGAGCTCTTCAGATTAGCTGGCACAAAATTGACTCCTAGCACCAGTTACCACCCTCAGACGGATGGACAGACAGAGATTGTCAACAAATGGGTTGAGGGATATCTGAGGAACTATGTGGCGGGGCAGCAGAAGGCTTGGATTAGGTGGTTGCATATGGGTGAGCACTGCTACAACACCACCTATCATATGTCGATTGGTATGACACCATTCAGGGCATTGTATGGTTACGATGCTCCCACATTTCTAGACTTAGCTTTTGGCGATAGTAGAGCCCCCAAAGCTAAGGATTGGATCCAGGAGAGTCAGGATATTCTCAGGACTCTTAAGGAGAATTTGCAGAGCGCACAGAACCAGCAGAAGATTTATGCTGACAGGCACAGGATTGAGCGGAGTTTCGAGGTTGGGGACTTAGTTTTCTTACGGCTGCAACCATACAGACAGTCTTCATTGAAGAAGAGCGGAGCAGAGAAGCTGAAACCCCGTTTTTATGGCCCTTACAGGATTGTTCGGAGAGTGGGAGAGGTTGCCTATGAGTTGGAGCTGCCGGATAGTAGCAAGATACATAATGTTTTCCATGTTTCGTGCCTCAAAAAGGCACTGGGGCAGCAGGTTATTTCTTCTACAGAGCTTCCACCATTGGATGAGGAGGGCAGGTTGGTTTTAGTGCCACATGAGATACTGGATGTCAGAGAGAGAAAGTTGAGGAACAGAGTCATCAGGGAGTATCTTGTTCGATGGAGAGATCTACCGATCGAGGATGCCACTTGGGAGGGTGATCAGATTTTGCAGCATCCTAACCTGCAATTGCTTGAGGGCAAGCAATTCTGGGAAGGGAGGACTGTCATGTCCCCTTCCGATGTGTAACCAGGAACCGTTAGCTTATTTAATTCCCGTAAGCTAATTTGGGTGAAAGGGAATTATTTTTAAATTAATTATTTTAATATTCTCCGTTTTTGACTTTTGACGGAAATATTATTTAATTCATTTAAATGTGGAGCTCAATGATATATTTTAATAAAGTGAAATTAAATTAAAGAGCGGGAAAAAGGAGATATAAGGGAAAAAAGGAATTCATTTTGAGGTTATGCTTATGTTATTTTCTCTTATTGGAATTTTTGGAGAGCTTCTTCGAAAATCAAACCCTCGGACGAAACCCCGTGGGAGAACCAGTTTCGGCAGTGTAAGATTCTGCCCTAGTTGGTCAGTTGGAGAAATCACCCAGGTTTCTCAGCGAGCATTCACAGGAAAATCTACCATTGTTGGAGGGCGTTTTCTGCAAGGTCGATCAGATATAACCTAAGCCTACATCGAACTATATTCCGGGCGCCGTGGAAATTGAAGGTGACGTGGAGGACTTGTATCATACACCGCCGATTTCATTTGCTCGACCTGCTTTATACCGACCACCGCCGACTTGGATAGTGGAGTCTTCCTTGGTCGACCGGTATTCATACTAGCCGCGCGGAACCTTGGGTGACCGCGGCTTTCCATATCGCCGCCATTTTCTATATGCTCGGCCTCCTTGTACTAGTTGTCCAGCATCTGGAATGTAACAGGTCAGAAATATTGTTTATTGTTGGCATTGAATGAATGATAAAAAATATATATATATAATATTTAGCATTAATGAATTCGGTTCTTTTTCACATAATTATCTGTACATTATAAGTATGTGAAACTTGCAACTATCATCAATATATTTGAATATGGTTGAGCACAACTCTGGTTATTGTGAAAGCTGGGAAATATATCTATAGCAGTATTAAGGGTGTCAAGACAATGAACTGTTGATGTTGGGTCTGCACACAATCCATCCATAAAATCGAGAAAAAAAAAATTTGCTTAATAAATTGTCCAGGCTATTACACACTCATCCTCCTCCAACAATGAGGTACTTTGGAGAATCATCAAAAGTTAAGGTACAAGTGAATCTTAACATTTCCATTGTTAAAATCAAATGGCATTAGCTCAACTAGTTAGATTCCTCAAAATTTGAGGAGACCAAGGTTCAAATCTTGCCAAGCGATACATGGATAATATCCAAGCTTTGTTGTAATACCACTATATGGTGATGATTTAATACGGATGGTGCCCGTTTCAATCCCGTATAACCAATTGAAAAAAAAACATTTCCATTGTTAATTGAAGTATTGATGCAAGGGCAGTACAAAATTGGTTGGATCAAATACAAGAATATTTTGTCATGCACAGTGTTTATGAAGATGAAAAATAACATATTCCTTTTTGAGAGGTACCGCACTTGTCAAAAAGTGGTGGGAAGCATATTCTGCTCAATCCAGCAAGAAGAATACAAAACGCACACAACCAATTTAGAACCCAAGAGCAAATTTTGTGGATACTCAATGATGACTACTGCCATAAAGGGACTATGATGAACAGCATCTCAAGTGACAACAACTCTGCCAAAGACTGAAGTAATCAGTAAAGGACAAATGCATTCCATAAACTATCAGCAATGCTTGCTATACAAGATACAACGAGGCATAATATCATAAAGTATCATAGTAGTCCGCGACTCCACATTGGTGAATTCAGATTGAAATGGATTTTCTGAACATCAAAAATGTTAAGGAAGGCCTAAGGGTATGCGACCAAGATTGAAGGAAAATTCAAACATAAGACGGTCAAACGAAGAATGGCTTCAACATTCACAAGTCACAACCCAAGAAGGACAAATGTTCCCAACTTTTATAAGAAGCCTGAAAATAAGATTCAAAAACAACATAACCAAACAAGGAAGTCAATGAAAAGGAAATCCTTACAAACAAGGGGCCCCCAAAGAACTACATAGGCAAGCGGTATCCATATCATAAGACTCAAAAGAATCAATTTAGCAAGACTAGTATCACAAAGCTTAGCCATCATTGCCACAATACAAGGGCGGCCAACAAATATAGAAGAAAAGGTGTATGTTCAACACAGATGTCAATGTAAAGGCAAGCTCTACAATGCATCATTGATAGCAACAACTAAAGAACTTGAATTTTGCAAATGTTGTTAAAAGAAGAAACGTGCCAACCTCACATCACTTCCACTTTGCGACCACCTTCGCGAATATATGAACTTTGGATCTAGTCTACTCACCCAAACACTCATGTGGGGTTGCTCTGGTGCCTAACTCTTGTCCTCTGCACTCCTTAACAAACTCCTCCCCTCTTGCTTGGGTGTTATCATCCACACTTTGTCTCTTTGTGCACTTTCCGCGTTGGCGTCTTTACTTCAAACGTTTTCTTGAGCTATTTGAGGTACTTCATCCTTGTTGGTTACAAATCTGCCATGAGGAAAGGATTTGTTGTTGTTGCGCCCTCGATTCGCCCGACAGCTTGAACGGCCGGAAGGAAGGGATGCCTTCCGTGCCAATCTCCGGAGAAGGTCGGCTTCCTATGTAACTTTCGGTTTTAAGATAAGGGAACTGGAAAGAAATAAAAGAGTAAGCGATAGAAATGGTAATTTATCAGCTTTGGGAAAGAACAAGCAGTACAGTCACTAACTAGTAACTAAACCAACAGCAATCAAAACAATACATGTAATAGAAACCAATTATGAGATTCTTCCCTATGTATCCTTAAACATGCATTCCAGGCTCAGATAATTGCCAATGCTGTGATCTAGAATTCAGAATGACAGCAATCAGAAAAATAAATGAGTAAATGCAAAAATGACACGGATAAGGCAGCATAAAATAAAGAGACACAATTGGAGCCAAAGTATGGATTGTATTTGAAGCAAACAGTCTTAGTTACAGCAGCTTTCTTTAGCAATATGTTCCCCCCTTATTACAATAGAATGAACTGCTATTTATAGCAGAATTTCCCCCCAGATTACAACGTGGGCACAGATACCCAAACTTGCAAAAGCTGCAAAAAGTGGCCAGGTTTGATCTTTGTCGACTGTATCTGTGTTTGCAGCATGCTTTTCTTTGATTCCGGTATGGCTTCTGACAGATTGTGTAGCTGGGAGGAGATGGCTCATCAACGCGATGGGTGTAGCGATACTTTGCCTCAAATGCCCGCTACTGTTTGTCTTCAATGGTCACCCACTCCGCCGCTCAAGTATGGCTTAAGATGTACTTTAATGAGCTTTGTTTCCTGCTTAAATCTCGTCAGCAAAGCAGCTAACTTCCCAAGAGGAGAAAAGTCAATAAAGTACATCTTAAGCCATACTTGAGCGGCGGAGTGGGTGACCATTGAAGACAAACAGTAGCGGGCATTTGAGGCAAAGTACCGCTACACCCACCGCGTTGATGAGCCATCTCCTCCCAGCTACCCAATCTGTCAAAAGCCATACCAAAATCAGGGAAAAGCATGCTGCAAACACAGATACGGCCGACAAAGATCAAACCTGGCCGCTTTTTGCAGCTTTTGCAGGTTTGGGTATCTGTGCCCACGTTGTAATCTGGGGGGAAATTATGCTATAAATAGCAGCTCATTCTATTGTAATAAGGGGGGGAACATATTGCTAAAGAAAGTTGTTGTAACTAAGACTGTTTGCTTCAAATACAATCCATACTTTGGCTCCAATTGTGTCTCTTTCTTTTATGCTGCCTTATCCATGTCATTTCTGCATTTACTCATTTATTTTTCTGATTGTTGTCATTCTGAATTCTGGATCGCAGCATTGGCAATTATCTGAGCCTGGAATGCATGTTTAAGGATACATAGGGAAGAATCTCGTAATAGATTTCTATTACATGTATTGTTTTGATTGTTGTTGGTTTAGTTACTAGTTAGTGACTGTGCTGCTTGTTTTTTCCCAAAGCTGATAAATCACCATTTCTATCCCTTACTCTTTTATTTCTTTCCAGTTCCCTTATCTTAAAACCGAAAGTTATATAGGAAGCCGACCTTCTTCGGAGATTGGCACGGAAGGCATCCCTTCCTTCCGGCCGTTCAAGCTGTCGGGCGAATCGAGGACGCAACAACAACAAATCCTTTCCTCATGGCAGATTTGTAACCAACAGTACTTTTCTGGCATGCTCGATGGGACGAACAGTCTCCATATTTTAAGGAAGCCCGAGTTTGGTGGATCTCTGGCTTACCTTCATCTAGCAAAATCACCTGGCGACTCTGACCAAGCTGAAGATCCAAATTTCTTGATCGTAGGCACCTTTTAAGCTAAAAGAAGACACCCCGGAGGAATCAAGGTTTGGTGAGCAGCCTTGACCTCACAAGCGGAGAAAAGAATGTTCACTTGGCAACTCCGACTTAGTGGAAAGAACCGTGATCTCTGTAGACCACTACTATAATGGCAGACTATCCCAGCTGGGATGATCATGGCCCTCTAAATCTCCAAAGTTGGCACGAGATTCCCAAAAGTGCCCGGAAGACCTTGACAAAATACGATGGCACTAACGGAATGGCCCGAGAGCACCTTGAAGATGTTGCTGCTCTAGCAAACTTCCATGGCATAACACACGAAGACGTCATGATCAAACTTCTGGTCTCGTCTCTGAAAGGAAGAGCGCTGCAGTGGTACAGACTACTCGGGCCTAAGAGCATCTGCTCATGGGGTGACTTAGCAAGAGCGCTCATCAAAGCATTTGACGGCTCTCAGGATCCCTTCCAGCTCTTGATGCACCTCTCCACCATCACAAGAGCACCTCTGGAGGACATCACAGACTTCAATGTCCGATTCTAGAGGAGTTGGAAGAGGATTCCAAGGGATATCCAACCAACACCCGCCCAGGCCCACTTGTTCTACGTTCGAGCTTTCCACCCGGACATAAGCCTCCTCCTACTGCAATCAAGAGAACGGAGATTCCCTCAAATATTTGAGGAAGCAATACGTACGGAGCATCTTTTGCTCCTTTCAGGAAAGTGGCAGTCGGGAGAAACTCCACCACTCTCTCCGGTAGTTGTTGCTCCTGTTCCTGTCTATCCCGCGCAGTATCCATGGCAAATCCCTCATACTGAGCAGAGACCTCGAATGCAGCTGTGTGGAGCTCAAGAAGCAGATCTCATCCAAGGCCTACAATGGGGATATGCAAGCACGACCCAGGCAATGGATAATATGGTTGCTTCCAGTTTCCATCAGGATATTGGCCAAGAAGAGGAACAAGATACAATGGTAGAACCTGAGAGCAAAGAGGGC
Organism: Wollemia nobilis; assembly: GCA_028583015.1. Taxonomy (NCBI): domain Eukaryota; kingdom Viridiplantae; phylum Streptophyta; class Pinopsida; order Araucariales; family Araucariaceae; genus Wollemia; species Wollemia nobilis. Next base: position 35,094,013 of record JAQPPZ010015824.1, on the reverse strand, counting down.
ACACTTTTGCACCCTTTTTGTGTCCCAGGGCATAGCACGCAAGCATTTTGCCAAAGCCCAATAAGCATGCCCCACCAGGAGGCTAATCCTGAGGAGACCCCGGTAGAAGGCCTATCGCCGAAAAGCTCGTGCTATCGCATCAAGGAGTTGGAGGAGCCCGTACTCGAGAGCCCACAGGCTGTGGACTCTCTAGAGTGGTGGTATTGGCTCCAACCATCATCGCAACCGATACCCGAAGAGGGCTCTCGTGTGGCAAATCTCCTTGCCACATTGTTCATCAATTGTATGGGTACCGGCGTGAATAATAACCCGCCGTGTTGCACCTTGTTCACAATCTGGCAAACTTTGGGAGGCCAGCCGGATTTCAAAGATCGACTGAAGTACAATCAAATCTGGTCCGGACACTGCAGATTCACCGGGTAGGCACCCGAAGCTAGGTTTGTGGTGGCGGCATGCCAATCATGCCGCAAAAAATTTGTGTAAATAATGTAAATAGACCGGCTAATAAGTAAAGTTTCAGTTGTTTTCTTAGTTTAGTTTGCACAGTTTATTTTTAGAAGGCTAGGGAGACCAGTGTGAAGCAGAAGGGGAAGAGTTGGAGAAAGAAGTTTGTCGCTGTCAGTGAGCACTCAGAGGAAGACAGTGAGGGTGACTCCGTTGCCCAATGGATAAAGGCCTAGGTCGTCACATTGAGGCGATCTCAATGCCCCGCGAGCCGCCAGGAATGTTGGCATTTTTGCCACATTAAATTTTTTGATAAAATTTGGAGCTCCAAGGCGGCAAAGAGCATGCAGAGGTGTTAGGTCTTCGCGGGCCCTAAATGGGGATCATAAAATGGATGAAATGAGCTTTGGATACTTTGTCATCGCAGATCTTTTCGCAAGCTTTCCGGCAATATATTATAATAGGCGATCGGGTCAGTGGATCAAAAGTTATAGCCCCGGGAAGCTGAACCAAAAAGCTCAAATTCGGGACGAAATGGCCGAAAATTTTCTAAGTCTGGAAAAATGCCCCAAATCGCTGCAGTTTGGAGCGCTTCAGGGCTAATTTGCCAGCCTAGAGCGCTTTGGAGCAAATTCCGGGCAGATGAGAGAAAAAGGGGTGAAAACGGCCAAAATATTCTAAGTCTAGAAAAATGCCCCAGATCGTTGCAGTTAGGAGCGCTTCAAGGATAATTTGCCAGCCTAGAGCGCTTTGGAGCAAATTCCGGGCAGATGAGAGAAAAAGGGGTGAAAATGGCCAAAATATTCTAAGTCTGGAAAAATGCCCCAGATCTCTGCAGTTTGGAGCGCTTCAAGGCTAATTTGACAGCCTAGAGCGCTTTGGAGCAAATTCTGGGCAAATGAGAGAAAAAGGGGTGAAAATGACCAAAATATTCTAAGTTTGGAAAAATGCCCCAGATCTCTGCAGTTTGGAGCACTTCAGGGCTAATTTGCCAGCCTAGAGCGCTTTGGAGCAAATTCCAGGCAGATGAGAGAAAAAGGATGAAAAACAACCGAAAATATTCTAAGTATGGAAATTTACCCTAGATCGCTGCAGTTTGGATATTTGCCCCAGATCGCTGCAGTTTGGATATTTGCCCCATATCGTTGCAGTTTGGAGCGCTTCAGGGCAGTTTTTGACACTTGTAAAATGTTAGAGTTTTGGCAGCCAGCAGTGTTTTTTCTGAGCATGTTAATGATTGTTTCCCGCCTAAATCTCGTCAGCAAAGCGGCTAACTTCCCCAGAGGAAAAAAGTCAAGATTTTTCTGGATCAAAGCTCATTAAAGTACATCTTAAGCCATACTTGAGCGGCGGAGTGGGTGACCATTGAAGACAAACAGTAGCGGGCATTTGAGGCAAAGTACCGTTACACCCACCACGTTGATGAGCCATCTCCTCCCAGCTACACAATCTATCAGAAGCCATACCGGAATCAGAGAAAAGCATGCTGCAAACACAGATACGACCGACAAAGATCAAACCTGGCTGCTTTTTGCAGCTTTTGCAGTTTTGGGTATTTGTGCCCACGTTGTAATCTGGGGGGAAATTCTGCTATAAATAGCAGCTCATTCTATTGTAATAAGGGGGGGAACATATTGCTAAAGAAAGCTGTTGTAACTAAGACTGTTTGATTCAAATACAATCCATACTTTGGCTCCAATTGTGTCTCTTTCTTTTATGCTGCCTTATCCGTGTCATTTATGCATTTACTCATTTATTTTTCTGATTGCTGTCATTCTGAATTCTGGATCGCAGCATTGGCAATTATCTGAGATTGGAATGCATGTTTAAGGATACATAGGGAAGAATCTCGTAATTGGTTTCTATTACATGTATTGTTTTGATTGTTGTCGGTTTAGTTACTAGTTAATGACTGTGCTGCTTGTTCTTTCCCAAAGCTGATAAATCACCATTGCTATCCCTTACTCTTTTATTTCTTTCCAGTTCCCTTATCTTAAAACCGAAAGTTACATAGGAAGTCGGCCTTCTCCGAAGATTGGCACGGAAGGCATCCCTTCCTTCCGGCCGTTCAAGCTGTTGGGTGAATCGAGGGCGCAACAACAACAAATTCTTTCCTCATGGCAGATTTGTAACCAACAATCCTCTGTCGTTAACAACAATGTCTACCACCTATTGTTGTCCTCCTCTGGTGGACTCAAAACTTTTTCGAGTATTGGTTCTTTCGTTTCCAGCAATTATAGTGCTTGATTAGTCAGATTCCTCCTTTGAGCAATCCTTGTGCTAATCAATGGAATGGTAGAATGACAAGTTTAGGGACTACTCAAGACTGCAGCCATAATTCTATCTTGACAATCATACGGCACTTGATCAACTGTACAATTCAATCAGTTGTACGGCACAATCCACTGTATGGTTCAGTTAGTTGTACAGCAAAACCTTCGTACAACACAATCTCTAATACGGTCATACGATTAAGTTTTTCTTTTACGGCAGCAACTTGTACGATATCCCACATACAAGATCACAAGCAACGTTCCAATCCTAATTGGCAACACTCTTATGTGTTTGTCCTCATACAGTCTAGTCATCGTACAACCTGCTATAGTACGGCCTGTAACTTCCTTAACTACAGCAACCCTTGTACGGCCTGTCTGTGTACTGCATACTGTAACCTGCAAATGCTAACAATCTTGTCGCAATGCAAATGCTAACAATCCTACAACTAAGGCAATGACTTGTGCACTCTGCAATGTTAATGGAGTATGACATGCAATATCCTAACAGTCACATCCACAAGTTATAACAAATACTGCAAGCAACTGTAGTGGCAGAATTATATTACTGTTCAATGGCTGTTGTAACCAGCAGTACACTCATGCAATTCCAATGGCTACTGCAACCAGAGGTAGCAATGGTATCAATAGTTTATAGCAGCAATACAATATGCAGTTCTCATGCAGGTATTCTTTTGTACATTCATACCCAGCATTGTCTCTATCTCCATACACCTAGATGATCTGCTCTATCCATACATGCTGCAAAATGAAAGAGGGGGAGCCTTCTCATGCCTGCCCGGGCCATTCCAAGCGGTTCCCGGACAGTGCATCAATTACAACTGCCACCCCATATCTGACGTTGCATGAAATTATCAAATTTCCTAAGGTCTAAAGTGCCTCTTTATTAACATTTCATTTCATTCCAATTTCACTCTAATTTCACTTTATATTTCATTTTGCATCATTTACATTTCATCTAAATTTTACTTTACCAAAATTGTAAGCAAAACTTCACACATCTTTTATTTCTTCTTCTTTTGGGAAGCAGTTTTGCCACCTACACCCAATTCCTTAGGTCGATGAAATGTTGGATCAATTTAAGGGATCCATGTACTTCATAACGATTTGACCTAAGTTGGGGGCATATCGGGGCCACCCTTCCCCTGAATCTGTGAATTGAACTTGGGTCTCTGTTAGGAAAGCCCAATGTCATTTGCAATTGTGGTGTCCCCGTCGGGACATATTTGACCTTAAGTTAGGCTACCATTAGGTGTTAATTGAGCTAGTTAATGTTTGGAAGGTGGGTTTCATGTCCAAAAAAAAATTGTATTAGTGATTTATCAGCTTTACCAATGATGATGTCAAATAACATTTTGTGACAATTCACAAAATTCTTTGTAGTTGTGCACATGGATGACATACTAGTATTGAGCAAGGGATGAAAGGAACATTTGGAGCATGTTCAAGAGGTCTTCATACAACAGCACAAACCAAATGCCAACTTGGAGAAGTGTCCATTTACCTTGAGGATGAAGAAGGTGTTCATGTGGAGCTAGAGAAGGCTAAAGTCATTCAAAACTGAACTGGTCACAAAGACCCTCAAAGAGATTTGTAGCTTCTTGGGTCTCGCCAATCTTTATCAAAAGTTTGTGTTGGGCTGCTCTCATAATGTATGCACAGTGAACCAAGTGACCAAAGAAGATGCCAAGCAAAATTTGCATGACAAAAGCACAACAAAATACATTCAATGAATTGAAGCAATGATTGTCTGTCTCTACTTCTTGTATTGCCAAACTTGGAACAGCCCATTGAGATAGAAACAGATTGTTCAGAGTATGTACTCAATAAGATCCTTACTCAGCATAGACATCCAATTGCTGATCATAATAAACATCAAATGACACAATTCAAAGGTAACTCACATATCAAAGGAAATTTATGCCATTGTTCAAGAGTGACATCACTAGAAGCATTACATCTTGGTCAAAGAAACCACCATCCACACTGACATATGCCTTTGCAATTCTTGCAAACACAAAGCAAGTTGCAAACTGAGCGTCATGAAAAGTGGTCCACATTATAGTGTTCAAAACCATAGCAAGACACCAAGTACCCGTGATTCAGTGAGTTGGTTGACCCTAAATGAGTCGTTTTGACCTAACTTGAACCAACATATAAGTATTCAGCAAGACTTGCCAACTCATGAATCTGGGTCAAGACTCACAAGCCACAACCCCAGAATCGACAAGTCACAGGGGGGTGAAAAGTGGTCCAGATTATAGTGTTCAAAACCATAGCAAGACACCAAGTACCCGTGAATCAGTGAGTTGGTTGACCCTAAATGAGTCGTTTTGACCTAACTTGAACCAACATATAAGTATTCAGCAAGACTTGCCAACTCATGAATCTGGGTCAAGACTCACAAGCCACAACCCCAGAATCGACAAGTCACAGGGGGGTGGCTGCTAAAAGACTTAAAAAACTTAAAAAGATAGTACTTTACCTCTCATTCTCACTTTTCTTACTCACTCTCACAGTTGGACCTAAGCAGGTACAGCCATCAAAACTCGAAAAACCTTTTTTTGACCTTGACTCAGACTTGGGGTGAAACTCAGATCAAAACTTGGAAATGATGTGGCAAATAAAAAAAAATAGAGTTTAAAGAAGGAGAGTCACCAAGGATCAAAATGACTTGGTTGGGGTCACTCCGCTCACAAAGTCACCAGTACTTGCAGACTTGCAGAGAGTTTCAACATTATGAGCACAGCAACTCATATGAGGGTTTGGAGGAAGAATAGCATCATCTGCAACTGCTTTTGAAGAAAGAGCAGCCAACAGAAGGGTTTGGAATAAAAGCCACTGAATTTGTAAAATATTGGAGCTAGGGTTAGAGGTAAGATTCCCTTTTCCCCTTTCTTTTTTTTCTTCCCTCACATTCTTTCTTCCTTCTCCAACATTCTTCTTTCTTCTCTGTTTAGATAAGTGTTAGAGAAGAATGGAGAATCTCCAACCCCATTCTTTTCCCCTCCCCCTTTCTCTACAGCCATTTATCTAACAGTGGTGAACAAAGGTCTTCTTCAAATGGAAGAACCTGTCTGAAGAAGATACTATCAAGCAACAAAAACCATTTATGCAGAAGCAACCAAAACTATATGGTTAACTTGAAAGGTTAACTTTACCGTGAAAGGCATATATGATATAGTAAGCCCAAATCTTAACCTCTACATAGTAATAAGAATTTTACAATAAATTCATTGTCCATTATTGTACAAATTAAATACAAATTTCAAGCAAACAAATTATTCAACATTCACTAAAACTTGACTTTAATCACTAAATACACAATCTGACAAAAAATACCCGTCTGCTTCTTCAATATGAGTGTGACCAAAATCCCCAATATCAGAAAGAATCATATACCTCAGATAACTGGATTTTAAGTTCTTCATATTGTTTCTTCAGAAGTTCTACTTCCTCATCTGCATTGCTTGCTCTACAGGCTTCTCTATCCCTCTGCAAACAGATGAAAATTCATCTGAATTGGAAATGACAACATAACTCATTATATACATGAAAAATTTGCATGAAGGAATAGGTAAGAAACCTCTTGGCTAACTCGAGAAACTGTAAGGTTAGAATCATTCTTCAACCGTAAAATATCAGAATTTAAATTTGCAATCTTCCTTTCACTAATTTCAGCTTCTTTTGTCATTTTCTCCTCCAGCATTGTGATTTTATTATTAGCAGCAATTGCTTCCGACTCTGCTTCAGCTCGCAGCTTCATTTCATGTTGAAGCTTCATCTAAAGACACACACAGGGTGTAAACAGTTCTCAGTTCATCTGCATTTAGAAATTTTGTGACAATTTATTTCAACATTTAGTTTAACAAGACCAATCAAATGCAGTTCAGGAAATATTGATAATCAACTTAGGAGAACAGAACAACTATTAAAGTGGAACAAAATTCCATCATAGGAAACTAATTGAATCCTTCAAGAAAGAAAGCACAATATTTATGGAACAAAATTCCATAATTGATTCTTTTGAGAAATAAAACACAATATTTATTATTTCTAACAAAGATGGTGTAACATTTGTGATGCCATACATAAAATACTTGTAGACAAAACCAATCACACATCAGAGAATGACTGAAGTAAGAAATAATTTATGGAATCCTTCATAACAGAAGTCTACAACATATTATCTGCTTGTTGTGGTGCAGTGGTAAATGCCCTGGGTGCTGGTAGAGGCCGACCCAGGTTCCATTCCCCTTGTCTCCATCCTGCAGATATATGGTATAGTTAGGAATGTCCTATGTGCTGGTAGAGGCCGACAAGGCTCCATTCCTCCTATGCCCAACCTGTTGAAAGTGGCACCTCGAAAGGGGTGTTTTCCACTATAAATTAGTTTACCCAGGTGTTGTAGGTGAGTTGGAGAGGAGAGGGCAATCCTCCAAGGGAGGTCCCAAGTTCGAATCTCCACCCTACCAAAAAGCTGAATTGGGTACCCAAAATCCAATTGATAATGTTGGTGCGGGCAGGGCTGGGTGCGACCCCCGGGTGACTTTGACGGTGTAGAACCCCTGTTCGTGGTCTCTTAGACCAAGGCGGCCCCACAAGAGGTTTTTCGCTTTAAAAAAAAAAAAAAAAGTCTACAACATATTGTGGCACTTGAAGATAATTGATGAAATGTAACAGAAATTTTATTCAAGCTTTAGATGTACTATTTAGAGGAAATTGTTCAAACCTCGAGCTCACTAGATTGCTTTATGTGAGTCTTAAGCCATTCTTGAAACTGATTGACTTCTTTGGAAAACTGTTCCTGTACAGCCTTCTCGCGTGCACTGGCAGCTGCTAGCTCCTGTTTCATAACTTGAACACGAGCTTCTAGCTCATTTTTCCGGTGTTCTGCACATCAGAAAATGTTCATGTAATGCATGGCAATTTGAAATGTATGCAAAGCAGACACTTTTGTTATGAAAATACAAAATTAAAAATAGTTCTATGAAGAAACCCGAGCGTTATAAACATTAACACTTAATTGGAAGAGCTAAAAAAAATTAGAGTTCTTGAGGCTAAACAGACAGGAATTCAAGAAAGACATCGCAAATAGGCATTAATTGTCCTGTGACCTAAGACTTTGAAAATTTGCATGCCCCGTGCTCTCTATTACCTTTTATTAGCAATCATCACTCAAAAGTTTTACAATCCTGTTATGAAACACAATTACAAATTAGGGCCAGATCCTACATATATTATATTCACCCTCAATCTATGTAGTTAATACTCTTATGGTATTGCCATAGTTTACATTTATACGTAGCTTGTAAACCATCCCTATGTCCATCTCAATTGTATCATTTGCTTTAATTTGCAAATTGGCAGGTATTGAATGAGGAGATAGATGAGGAAATTTATCCATCTCGATTCTTTCTTCAAAAGGCTTGATATGAAGTGATCTAACTAAGAATCGTAATTAGATCCATAGCCCCTAAGTGAATGCATTGGAATTTACAAAAACAAAGATTATCTAGTTATAAATATTATACTTAGGAGTCTACTAGAGCAAGTCTCATCTATAAGATCCAAACCTTTTGTTCTTTTCTGTAAACAATTGACAACATCTTTCTATGAGCATTTGATGGTGTGCATTCACTGATGGTTTTTGCTGTTCTTGTTAATATTATGTTTGCCTGATCGGCATTGCCTGCCTATGTAGGCCTCTTGACATTGGTCCCCAGTATGAACACGTATATAATAAATGTAAACACCTTGAACCAAAATGAATCTCACCATTCTTCAGGCTGTTCCCTGGTTCATAACAGCCCTGTGCCTCCAACTTCTTGTAACATAAGTGAGAATTCTGAAATCATTTCTTGTTATAGTATTTAATAGTGATATACATACATTCGAAAGATGAGGCAGAGAATTTGATACAAAAGAATGTGAGGCATTTTTATTAATGTCTGAACTCATATTAATAAATTAGTAAATTACCCTTAGTTTTTGTCTGCATCCCAAAAGCCCATACTTCCTTAAACGTGTTCTCTTCTTGGTTCTGTATCCTTTGTTCTTTCTACAGCAGATAACCCACTAACTTCTCAAAATCCTAATTTGTGACTGCAACTGATAGAATTTTAACTATTCCTTCATAAGCTTCAGGCAAACCATTCAGTCTGATAGACTTAAATTGTTTATCTTCAATCTTTTCTCCTACTCCAGCAAGCTGACTTCTGCCATCCTCTCAGCTTCTGCAGGCTATCGGCCACCAGTCCATCTTTCTCTAACCTAAATTCATGAAGTCTTTTTTTCTTTTTTCAAACAGAGGATGTGGGAATTGTTTGAGTCAGCAAATAGAGCAGTTAACTTCTCCCATGCTATGGCATCAATGTCCACATCAACAATAGAGAATATTATTGTCATCACTGCAACTGTACTACATATCCATCCTTTAGTCCTTCCATCTTTGCTAATGATATTCCCAAACCCCATAATCCATGAAAAAACCTTCTTTCTTTGACTCCAACTTGCATTGTTCTCTTCTGTTGCCATCCAACATACAGTTAAAAGAGAAATAGAGTGCATTTATTGGGGCACACTACAACTCACAAAATAAAAAGCTAAATTTCTGTTACTAAATTCACTATTCAAGGTATAAAGACTTATATCAAATTCACTAAACAATCACTTTACCACACAGTTTGTAGAACTGTCACCAAAAATATTTAAATTCGCCAACAGACTCCACAAAAAACAAAAATCGCTAACCCGCTGTAGTCTCAAAAACAAAAATAATGATAATGGTAAAAATAATAATAAAAGGTATCTGTTGGAAATTATATCTGCAAACAACACCCAAACAAGATCTGTCAGAAGATTTGAAAACTTCCACTTTCTCTGTGCCACTAGTATTAAGGTATTAAAGGCACAATATTCGCCACAGAACCTAGTTCAATAACTTTCCAGAGATGCCAGATCTTTTCAGAAAGAAAGAAGAAAGAAAAAAATAAAACTTGTTAATCTCCACAAATGACCAAAGCAGGTCAATGGGACACAAAAATTACATCCGGTTATGGTTGCGTGGGGAAGCCAAAACTGATCCAAAGAATGCACAATTGATGGCTAAGGACAGGATTAAGTACAAAATATAAAATTGCAAACTCTGACCCCAGATTGGCGCAGCATATTACTCAATGAACGGCATAATGCAACTCAAGTATTAATATGGTACAGATAAAGAACAAGCGTAGTACAAGCACGGTGTAATGGGGCCTCAAACTGTTGTAGAGGGTCTGCCATCAATTGCGAAAATTATGGACAATGCCAATACAGTCAGCACTTGGAGACTAGTACATTCAAATAGCTTGGAGCAGTTAACATAGTTGTGGTTATTGACTTCTTTGTGGAAGACACACCTTATTGTGATATAAAACTTGATAGGACAATCTCTATAGATGTGGTTTAGATCCCCACAAGTACAAGAGTTGTGTCCTCCTCCAACTCAACCAAACACCTCTGCTGCATGGTCTCGTCTTCCATGGTCATAGCTATTTCCCATGCCCCCTCCACGTCCAGTCTTGTTTGGGGAAAATATTGTTGCTAGGGTGTGAGCCATCTGTAGTTGAGGTTGAGCTGCCAAGACCAGTACAGTAAATACGCTAGAGGTTAAGGTAAACATAGTTGTGGATGTTGACTTTTGTAGAAGATACACCTTACTCTGACATAAACCTTGTTACGACAATCTTTATAGATGTGGTTTAGAACCCCACTAGTACAACAGTTATGTCCTCCAACTCAACTATCACCTCTGCTGCATAGCCTCCTCTTCCATGGCCATCGCTTTTGCCCCTGCCCCCTCTACATCAAATATGGTTTGGGGCAAGTGTTGTTGCTAGGATGTATTTTGTTGAACTTGAGCCATTGGTTGTTGAGGCTTAGCTACCAAGACCAGTAAAGTACATACACTATAGGTTGAGGTACATATAGAGTTGGAACCTACAGTTGTATGGGATATATTATAGAGCTATTTGACATGAAGGTGTTAGAAGTAGTTGTGGCAGCGAATACCTTCATCTGTCTTATAACTTCATCCTTTATATCCTCCAAGGCATCTCTACCTCTTCTACAGTGACACATGTCATGGCTGTATCAACCACAGATATTACCGTAAAGAATAAGGACATGAGACCTAGAAACCTAAAGTAGAGCGCACAAATGAGGATGACATTGCTCATGAAATTCATATATATGACAGTATAAAGGCATTCCATAGGAGTATGTCATCTCCTTTACAAACATAGCTCTAATGTGTCTCAAGCATCCTCTTGGCCTCTAGGAACTCTCATGGCCTTTTCATTCTATACTTTCATTTCTTCCATCTAGGTTGAAGTCAGAAGACCCCACATTTGTGATTCTCATTTCCTTAGTGAGGGCTTCAAGACACAAAAAAACCACTCGATCTTTTGTTTCACTGTCATGGGATCTTACAGCTTTCTTTGAGTGATCATAAATCTCTTATAAAATTCTGCAACTATTTCATTAAAGTGTCGTACTATCACCTTTATTTTTGACACTTTTTGTTCCAATCTCAAGGAAATGGAAGTCAACTTTAAAATCCTCTCGAATGTCTTTTCGAAATTTTATCCTCGTCCTTTTTGCAGCATGATGCTTGAGTTTCTCCTGATTTCCTATTCTAGATATGTCTAACAAGCCTTCTAATTTCCCTGATATTCTAAAATGATTTTGCGGCCCTCCCCTTGTCGTTAACAATTGGGATGTCAAAGAGCTCTAAGCCCAAAACTTCCTCAAAATCCTTGGCAATGGCATGTCTGGGGATATTTCTTTGGTTTTGACTTATCTCTTCTTCTTACTCTTCTTTTTCTTCCAACTCCAATTGCTTCTAGATGTGCTCTTTTTCTTCTTAAATCGAAACTCTTCTTCTATATTTGCTTTCTAAGGCCCTTGTTAAGCAAAGCATTTCCTGTGCAAATAAACCATATGGCACAAGAGGAGACATGGGCAACTCCTCTTTTGTCTGCCTGGGGCACTTTCTACTAGATTTGGTGGAGGTTAGTGTTGGTTACGGATCCGCAACTTGGAAAGGATTTGCAAGGTCTATGCGCCCTAGACCCGCCCAACAGGTTGAAAGGTCAAAGGGAAGAGAAGCCCTCCGTGCCAATCTCCGGAGAAGGCCGGCTCCTTTCCTAATCTACTTGGGAGTTTCAGATAAGAGTGCAGGAAAGAGATTAAAAACAGTACAGAAAGAGATGTAAATGGTAAGTAATAGCAGCGGGGAAAGAACAAGCAGCATGATCACTAACTAATAGCCAAACCGGCAGACGTAAAGCATGTAACAGAAACTAACACTGCAATTCTTCCCTATGTATCCTTCAACAAGAATTCCAGATTCACTCAATGTCCAATGCTCTAATCCAGAATGCAGAATTACAGCAATCAGAAAAATAAATGAATATAAGCAGAAATACTTGCAGACGGCAGCATAAAAGAAAGACAAAAGAATTAGAGCCAAGGATGCTTTACTATTTATGCAAAGAGTTTGAGTACAACAGCTCTCTAGCAATATGTTCCCCCCCCTTTACATTGAAAATCAGACTGCCTTATATAGCAGAGTTTTCCCTCCCAATTTACATTGATGTCCAGAATTCAACCATGTGAAGGTAGCTGAGATGTGACCTCTGTCAGATGTCAGCATACCTGTGACCTTGATTACCCATGCATGGAGGGGCTTCGTACTGTACTGGTGGTTGGGAGGGAATGTCTTCGCAGCATATGACGTTAATGCTTACCTACTCTACTTCCAAGTCAACCCGCAGCTTAACCAAGAGGCACGAATTTCAAGAAATTTCTCGCCTTTAGCTTCAATCTGGTGTTCGCTACAGGATGTGTGCGATGCTGGGAGTCGCAGAGTGGAGGAGCGAACCTCGGGCGGTCTCAAATGAATGGGAGTTGCTGGTTAGTCACTCAACAGAAGAGTGATCCCGAGAATCGCTCAAAACTGCTGCGAATCCCGAAGGTCGCTCCAGAATGGAGCGAATCCTGGGAAGAGCTACCCTATCTTGCTGTTTTGACTTTTTTGCTCGGCTGGCAATTCGTGGGCAGGCAGGGTGATTTCGGCAATCGCCTGGCAGCAGCTGCGACCCCCAGGAGTCGCTCAAAGTGGAGCGAACTTCGGGCTCAATGCCTTAGAAAATTTCAAGCACTTTTGCTAAGCGAATGTTGGGCAGCTCTTAACCATGCTCGCCAGTCGCTGAAAAATGGAGCGACTCCCGAGAGTCGCTGCCCCTAGGAGCAAATTCTGGGCAAACTTGGACTTGGGCAAAATTTGGGACGCTGCCTGCCGGTCGCAGGCAGCTGGAGCAATTCCTGAGAGTCACTGTACTAGGGAGCGAACTCCGCGGAAAAGGATTTAACAAACTTTTTAAACTTTTTTGGGCTAAAAATAGCCGGAATCCTGACAAAGCTGAAGGGTCGCAGATGGAGAGGAGCGACTCCTTAGAGTCGCCCAAAGTGGAGAGACCCGTGAGCTGCTCATGCCTTAAACAAATCGTTCATGAATTTTTTGCTGGAACTAGGATGTCACCCGAAAGCTAGATGGGCCTGAAACCTGGTTGGGCTGCGACCTTACGAACTGCCTGGAGAGATTGACCAGAGGAAAGGGAAGAATCAGCCCTAGAAACAAAAAAATTGCAGCATTTTTCAAAATTTTACCTCGTACCAAAATGTGACAACATTCCTGGCGACTTGCGGGATATCAAGCTCGCCTCGATGCAAGGACCCATGCCTTCATCCTTTGGGCGCGGAGTCACCCCCGACCTCTCCTTCCTGTTGCACTGCTTCCTGTTCCATTTCTTGCTCTTCTTCACCACTGTCATCTGCGGATTCTTCTTATGTTTCTTCTTCTTCCTCTGTTTCCCCTTCAGATTGATTTTCGCCCCCTCCCTCCTCCTGTTCCTGATTGGTCTTCGAGGAGGCCAAGCGGTCGCGGATGCGTTCATAGGTGGTCTGGACCTGAGCCCAGGCCTCCTCCTGGAAGGGTTCTAGGTCGCGGAGCTCCTTTAACATGCGGTTGAAAGTTGTAATCTGGAGCATATCGGTCTGATCAACTCTCTGGCTTAGATCACCCAGGCAGGCGCTGATCTGGCAGAATCTTGATATCAACTATGTCACCTGCGCCTCTAGGATCGGTTTTGCCCATCCATCAATTTCAGAGGTGTCATTCTTAAAACTGTCCCAGACCGGCTTCAATTCCTCTCTAGGAAGGCAATTCCCATCATCATCAGTAAAGCTAGGAAATCCAAGGAGCATGAGGGTCTGGAAATGAGCCAAGTTGGCGCTTCTTTCTTTCTCCAGGGCTTCCAGCAATCTCCTGGCCCTTCTGACTTTTTCCAATTTCTCGAAGAAAGCATGCAGGGTTGATCTGGCCGTGGCCCAGTCTAGGGCGAGTTGAGTCATTGGGGGTACCTGGAGGTCCTTGCGTTCATAGGGCTCAACTTCAATGGCCAGGCTGAGCCAACGTTCTGCTGCTCGCTCAGCTTCTTCTATCACGGGCCTACCCTGAGCGGATGCCCTCTTCACCTCCCATACAAACATGAGGACAGTCAGAGCCCTCGAGGTCCTAGTCCGAAAGTTTTTCAATAATCCGGCACGAATCTCCTTGACTCGGTCTCTAGAGAAGACCTCAACTTGCACCGCTCAATCTTCCAGTTGTTGTTGTACTTTCTGGACCTGGGCCTCCAGCTGGCCTACCAGCGCATGTGCCTCCTCACTTTCCTGGATGTGGCGATCTGCGACCTCCTTATGCTCAGCCACCTCCTTTTCAAGAGACGCCACTTGCTGTTTCAGCTGCTCTTATTCATTTTGGGAGGTATTCAGCTGGGCCTGCATCCTGGCTATGGTTTCCTGCAGCTGCATGTTCTCATTCTCGACCTTGTAGTAGCGCTCCTTCAGCTGGCGATGAAGTACATACAATGTACTTGCCCCGAGTTGAATTTCCCCTACTTCATACTCCACACTAGTTTTTTTCAGGTCCTTGTCTTTCCTCTGGTAGTCATAATCATCAGGCGTCATATCCTTCAGAGGCTTCCGGACCTTGGGGATCCTCTTCTCGGTGTGCAACACCATCTTGTCCATGTTGAACCTGGCGCAATTTTCTATTCCGGCGGGCTCTTCTGCTTTCCTTTTTCTGATATCCTTGAGCAATCTGAAAGAACTCTGCTCGGCCTAGGCCAAGCTCTCCATTGCAGAGCGGTCTCCCGCCATCTCCAATTAAGGTCTGGCGCGATTTTCTATTCCGCCAAACAAGGGTGCTATCAAGGGCAAATCCTGTTGAGGCATGAATTCCTCTACAAAGAGATGAGAGGAGGCGGAAATGGGAAGTTCGGTTGCAATTAGGGACGCGTCAGTTCGAAAAGCAGCAAGGGCACTATCGGGGACCGAAGGTGGAGTTTCAGTTGGTGCTCTAGATGAAGAGGATGAGCATGTAGGGGCAGCACCTGGTTGAACGGGGGCGAGCGTTTCAAACGCATTGGGATCGGTAGCATACTGGCTAAATGCCTACTGGATGAGAGGTTCTGGATGAGTGAAGGTATGAGGCTAGAACTCTTCAGCCGCGGGACAAGGAACTGCAAAGAGAACAGCGAACGATGGTTCACTGGCTAATGGCAACGCTGTGAGGACGGCAGCAGAAGATGGTGTCACGGATGATGGCTCATGAGACTGGAGTGAGAAAAGAGAATTTGTACCTGCATGCTCAGATCGAGCTGGCGTGTTGAACAGCTGGTCATCCACTCATCTTCCTCCAGTGGGGTGTCCTCTACATTAATAACTTCTATGCGGGTAACCACGAGAGCAGCCTTCTTTTGTTGTACAGCCTCCTCCTTCTTTGGCTCCTTACGCCACTTGTATTGCTTCAACCGACCGCTTCAACGATTCCTTGCGCTTTTCAGAGACTGGTTGTTCCTTAGGCTCAATTGCCTGACTCTTCCTTGCTGCACTGTTGGACCCTTCACCCTGCCCAAGTGACTGTTTGGGCTGCCTAGGCGGGTACTACGGCTTTTGTAGGCCCTGGGTGCCTAGAGGCACGAGATCTCCGAATATGATGGGCCGCCACGTGGCATGGTGATCATCGTAAAGCGCGGAGAACTGGTGGTCGCCAACAAGCACTTTTTCATGTGAATCCTCATAATCCACCATTCCGCAATTTGAGCATCATTTTCTTGAAGAATGTGGCCTCGTGGCGATGCACTACATTTTTATCCGGGTCATACTCTGCCTCGACGTGGTAGAAGTCGTGCCATGGAGGGAAAGACCGCATTTTCTCTATATGCCACTCGAGGTCCTGTCCTGTTGCATTATTGCGTTTTACCATGATCTCCAGTCGGGGGCAAGCATGGAAGTTTTTCATCTCAGTGAACTGCTTCATTATGTCCAGAGGATCATATCTCCACCGCTGAGGGAGTTCAACTAAGCCGAAGCTCAGAAGCGTAGCTGCAAGATGCTCGTTTTGCCCAGTGGTGTCAACCTCAATTTCGCCCCACTTAATTGGAAAACCAAAGATATGTCCCCACTTTCTTCCCTGGCCATAATTCTGATCAGTGAAATCACATTGTCGTGCGACCTCCAGGGTGAACAGGTACTCCGTGGTGTAGTAGGGCAAGAGGAAGGGTTTACCATTAAACCCAAAAATTCTGATAACGAAACCCTGAGTCAGTTGAAAAGTGTCGCCAATGTTTCGCTTCATCACTTCATCTCTCATCGGGCGGGGAATGCGCGGACAGGAGCCGTGGAGAAGTTCTAAAGCAGGACCCAGGAAATACAGATTAAACTTGTAGTAAGACTCCTGTTTTAGCATTACCCGAGTCCACTTGTACACTGGCAGCCGAGTGCCCTTCTCATCAGTGCGTTGGACGGGGATTGATTTCAACTTACTGTGCATGTGGAACAGGAAAATCCAGGCTAGGAATGAACATTCCCTGAAGGACTTTGACTTTCTCTCAATTAAATCTTGTAGCCGCGAATGCAAATTGCGGGCTATCCAGTCTGCCCAGTTGAAGAACACCGGTTTTGTGTTGGGCCCGCGTAGAATTCCCCGTGCAAAATACATTCTGCAAGTGCGGCCTGGTAGGGGAAAACCACGGCGTCTGTGGAGAGGCCCAACACCCAGGCCAGCATAGTATATATGCTTGTGCTCTTGACATACTTTGATGACATAGGTAGTTCTAGCCATTTATTGGGTAACAATGGGTCCCGTAACTAAGTTTCCATAAAACGCCGCATCCTTGGGCTGTCCACATATCTGTCAGCCTGCTCTTTGAGGTTGATAGACCTAACGATATAATTTGAGTCTAACATCTGGGTAGGGGAGAAAGCCGCTTTGACAATAACGGCAAAAAGTGAAAATAGGACTTCCCCCTTGCTGTTCAGGCCTGCCTGGTCAATGGATTATAATACTGAGCAATTGCGGCCACCAGTTCTAGACAATTATGCACAGGTGGGCATAAAAACCAGTATAGATGTGAATGGTAGGCTATGGCGCTAGAACTTGCAAGGGAAACTTTCTCCTTCCTATCTTCAATAACTTGTTGCAGCTGCTCAATGCTCTGGGAGAAAGTGCCATTTCTGTATTTCGCCCAATTGTCTTTGGGCGGGGGAATGGGCTCCTTTTGCCCTGATTCGAACTTTGGCTTTGACGCCTGCTCTTTCCCCTTTTCGCTTCCCAGGGTTCTTGAAGCTCCTTCTCTGGGCGCCTTACCCTTTTTCTCGACACCCACTTTGCCCATGGCGGTCTGCTCAAAAATATGTTCGGGCCACGATTTGCTAATGAAATGTTTGGAATTCGGCCCCTGAAACAGTCCGATACCGGCCCTGGATAGCTCGTTAAAATGGACTGCAGCATCATGGTATTTATGGGATTGGGCGAGAACTTAGCCATTAATGGCAAGGAGCTTGAGATAAATGCAGGGGCACGGAGTGGGTTGGAGCAGCCGTCATTTGTTGGTAGCCGTGCGGGAGATCTTTGTTGCAGGCGCCCTTTCCTCGATTTACGAATTTTAAGACTTGATTTTCCTCTATGAGCGATCAGCTTTGAAATGTGTGAAGGAGCTTTTAACCTCATCCACCTTGGAAATATGCCTCGTTGCTTTTTCGCGTTTTTCGAGGCACCTTTGAGGTCGGTTGCATTTTCTCTGGAATTCGCTCGGAAACCGAGCGACTCCCGAGATTCGCTCGAAACCTGAGTAAATCCCGACGCTTGCTCCCTGGGTGAGTGAACCCTGACGAAATTCATACTTAGCAATTTTTTGGTTTTTCTCAGCTGTCCGCACTTCGCTTGTGAGCCGTGAGACTCCCGGAAGTCGCTCGAAATTTGAGCAAATCCTGGTGTAACCCTTTATCCTGCATTTTGCCTTGAATTTGTTCCTCGGCCAGGCGGACCCTGATTTCGCTGCAAACTACGGGCAGGTCCCTTTTTCGCCTTGAAGTGGAGCGACCTACGGGCAAGGATTTTTGGACTTAAAAATTTTCTCTCGATTTGCTTATTTGCCCGTCTGTCATTGCGCTCTGTCGGAACCCACGGTTCGCCCAGCACCATCGCGAATCCCGGCAATCGCTGCCCTGGGGAGCGAACCTTGGCAGATTTTTCCTTTTCTTTCTTCCACAGTCGTGCAACCTTCGCCATTTGCCAGGGTTGGAGTGAAATTTTAGCCTTCGCGAAATATCGCCCAAGGTTCCGTTCTCGATCCTCCGAAGAGAGTTTCTGCAATCTGTTCTTTGACTTTTTCTTAGAGGCTGAATTTTCTTGTGCCCAAAACCTGGCTCTGCAACTTTTTTGAACAAAAAGGCTCGAACTGGAGAGCCTAAAACTGGAACTTAAAAAGGAAGAATATTTACATGCGGGAAAAATAAATAAAAACTGTGAAAGTAAAAATATGTACACGAGAAATTCCTGTTGTCTTTCAATGGTGATAGGCCTTCAGATGAAGACCGTTAACTAGTATGGGGAGAGTGTGGCCCTCCATATCGTGCAATACGAATGAATTAAACTGATTAACCCGAGCAACCTGGAACGGACCTTCCAAAAAGGCATCAAATTTATCGTGGTTCCCTGGTTTTGCCTTCCATGAGTCCCATTTTAACACAAGATCCCCAACTTGGAAAACCTGGGCAGTAGTGCCTTTGCTAAACCAATTCCAAGAGGTTTCAGTGTGCTTCATGAAAGCCGCATAAGCTTTCTCCCTTTCTTCTTCAAGCTGTAACAGTTGAGCTAACCTGGCATCGATGGGATCCAGGTCTCCTCTTTCATCATCTAGCAACCAAAGTGCAGGCATCTCTACATGCGTGGGTAAAACGGCCTGTTTCCCATAGACCAACGCATACGGCGAGGTCCTAATGGATTTCTTTACAGAGATGCGATCCGCCCAAAGTGCTTGGTCCAAGCATAGGTGCCAGGTTCTCTTGTTCCTCTCCAGGGTTCTCTTTATGATCTTCATCAGATTTTTGTTCGTTGATTCTGCCAGACCGTTTCCCTGTGGGTAGTAATTAGAGGAAGCCTTAAGGTAGATTCCATATTTGCAAGCAAACTCAGTGAGTTTAGCCCCTACGAACCCCGGACCATTGTCTGTCACGATTGCTTCTGGAATTCCGAAGCGGGTGATTAAGCTTTCCAAGAAGGTGATGACCGTCTCTTGGTCAGCATGTTTCGTAGGTATCGCTTCGGCCCATCAAGTGAAGTAGTCTGTGGCGGTCAGAATGTATTTATGCCCACCCGAGGAATTTGGCGATATCACCCCGATAAAGTCTAAGCCCCATTACTGGAAGGGAGCTTCAACCTGGATCCGCTGGAGGGGCATAGGGGCCTTTTTATTCTTGCCCGCAAATCTCTAACACTTCTTACATTTCTGGTAGACTGCAAAGGCATCAGCAAACATGGTAGGCCAGTAGTAGCCTGCCGTTATCATTTTCAAGGCCGTAGGCCTTCCTGAGAGATGCCCTCCTGACATTCCAAAATGGAATTCATCGAGGACCTTCTGTTTCTCTGTTCCCTTGACGCATCGCAAGAGAACGCTGTCAATATTTTTGAAAAATAGCCCGTCGGGCGCAACACATATTTCAGGGCCTGGAGCCTGAATCTCCTCTTATGTGAGGCATTAAGACGATCCGGACATTTTCCAGTATTGAAATACCAAACTATCTCATCGATCCAGTCACTGTGTTTCGCTGACTGATTGGCAAAGTTGCCCTCTGGTTCTGGGTCCTCCCACTGACAGGAAGTTACTTCCACGACGGCACTTCTTGCTAATTCTTGGCATAATGCCCGACCTCGGATCAGCTTTGTGGGTCGGACCTCGATGTCAAATTCTTGAATTTTAGCAATCCAGCCAACCCTCTTGTTACCCAGTTCTCCCTGGATGATGAAACTCCTAACATCTGGGTGAACTACGTACACCGTCGTCCTGCTCTGGGAGACAAAGTGCCTGAATTTCTTCAAGGACTTCATGACTGCGTGTACCTGGCGCTCAATGAAATTGTACCTTTCTTCATGGGGCTGGATCACCTGGCTTAAGAAGGCTATGGGGCGTTCTTCGCCGTCGTCTCCCTTCTGTGTCAAGACTGTCGCGTAACTTTCAATTTCCCCGACTTCATAAAGGATGAAATCTTTGGAGTAGTCCGGGTTAACCAGTACTGGTGCTTGGGCAATCCTAGTCTTGATCTCTTCGAACGCTTTCTTTCTTTCTTCCGTCCAGACAAACTCGGCATTCTTCTTCAAAAGTTCGGCCATAGGTTTGATAACTTGAGCAAAATCGGGCACGAACTTTCTCACGAAGTTGATCTGACCGAAAAAATATTGTAGCCCTTTCTTGTTCAATGGGAGTGGGAGTTTAAGGAGGGCCTCTGCTCTGTCAGGATCTACAACAAGCCCCTTTTCGGAAATGACATGCCCTAGCAGCTTCCCTTCCTTCACCATGAAGACAAATTTCTTTGGGTTAATGGATATGCCGAACTCCCGACATCTTTCAAATACTTGCTTCAAATGCGAGGCATGTTCTTCCCTTTTGTGTGAAAACACTGTCATGTCATCCAGATAGATGACGATTATCTTGTTTAGCAGTTCGCCGAATGCCAGATCCATGGCCCTCTGGAAGGTGGCCCCAACATTGGACAGGCCGAAAGGCATACACTAGTAGGCAAACGTTCCCCATTTGGTGGTGAAAATTGTCTTGTGTTGATCTTCATCTTTAACCCAGATCTGGTTGTATCCAGAGAAACCGTCCAGGAGGGAGAAGCGTTGTGCTCCTGCGACCACGTGAAGGATCTGATCAATTTGAGGGAGCGGGTAATGGTCCTTTAGCGAGGCCTGGTTCAGATTGCGGAAGTCAACGCACAGGCGGATATCCCCATTTTTCTTCCTGACAGGAACCAGATTTGCGACCCAAGAAGAATGCTTAATAGGGTAGATGATTTTTCGGGTTGACTGGCCTCTGTTTCTACCTACAGGGTCTGACCCCTTCCTCCAACTCTATGGTATGCTGGATGATTTCTCTGTCGTACCCCTTCAAATCTTGATAACACCAGGCCACAATGTCCGGGTACCTTTTGCACAAGGCCCGAATCTGCTCTAGCTCCTCTGGAGTACAGTTTGTCCCAACTTTTATCACTTTGTCGGGCTCGAGCTCTAGGTCTTTGTACTGTTTGGCGTCCACTTTGATCCGGTGAGATATCGCGCTATCGTTCTGGTCAAACAGACTTTCCAGAGTGATTAGCCCCTTAGGGAAATGGTTGTTTTTTAGTTGTATCAACCCCTCATACTCTTCGTCATCAGGGTCTCTACCTTCTATAGTCGCTGCTTCATGAACTAAACAATTGATGATTTGCTCGTCACAGTCGAATACCTACCAGCGGGTGTCCTTATCAGGCACAGAAGGCCTGTAAATGGTTCTTACCGCCTTAGGCTTCTGCATCATGTCATCAGCCGGGGAGTATCTGGCTCCGATAGACGCTAAGACGTCTGCGTGTTTGTTTTTCTCACGGGAGATATAATGTACACCCTGATCTGACGAACAGATTGCACAGTGGTCTAATCTGTTTTATTTCAGTTTGCTTTCTGATTTGATTTTTCTGATTTCTAAGGGTTTAATGCTGGTTTTGCTCGTGTTTCATATTGAGGGTTTATAAAGATAAATGGACTGAAAATAGAATGTAAAAACACAACAATCAAATAATACTGACAGAAACTGATTTTTTATTTATTCTGACCTGAAATCAGCAAATTACAAAATTCGTCCGTGGCTCTGGGTGTGCCCGGATGATAAGCTGAAACAGTGAATCACTGATATCTTCACCGTCTGGTGTCCGAATCACGTGTCGTCTGATGCTAACTGGTCTTGGAGGCTAGGCGCACCTTTTCCAATTGATAAACTGCAGGTTGAAACCCCCAAAAAAATTGGCACGCTTCCCAATGCACTTGTACGGCTTGATCTGCAAATCACTGAAACCCTTCAGATCTGTGAAATCCAAGGTTCCACGAGCCTAGGGGACGGGGGGACGGGTTTCGGGGACGGCAGGCCGATTTTAGGGGATGGCTCGAGGACAGCTGGGGGGGGACGACTGGTATAATACTATAAAAATTGAAATTTTTAGAAATTTAGAATAATCTACACATTCAGAATTCTACACCCAACAAAAATGATATTTCATATTAGTAATCAATTATGTAAGTGCAGCCATTCATATTCATATTAGTTACTAAGTGCAGCCATTTAATTGTTTCAAGTTCAACAACTATAACTTGAAGGTTCTCCTAGTCACTTGCTATTGCAAGAAAACAATAAGCTTTTAAGTACAATGTTTGCTTAGTTTGTCTTATCTTCAAATTAAACATATGAAAGCCACAGAGTTAAGATTAATTCAAAAAACAAATAACTTGCAGTTCTTTTGCTTGAAACAATCATAAAGCCTTCTAGTTAAATTTCTAGCAAGTTCCTCACAGGCAGGTGTAATTCTTCTTCAAATTCACAGGCTCCTGCACTTTCTTGTGTCTCTCGAGAATCTCTGACAAGACAAAGACCGCCTAAGTTCAATGCAAGATAATTGCTCACTTCTCAAAAGAAAGGCCAACGTCTCCTCTTTTTGCCAAATACTCCACAAGATTGCTATGCGTCAATACATTATATTGTAGCCCATCTTGCATGTTACTCTTACTCATCCTCACTCCATTTTGAAAATGATTTTGATGTGCAGGTGCATCAGCTATCGACATGCGGCCAGCTTAGTAATAGCCATAGATGCTAGCACACTTTAAGACTTCATAATAAATATTGTTACTTTTACCATGTAAGGCACATAGATACAACCTATGCTATTATCTCAAAGAAACTTCAAACGACCTAAGTTGGGAATGTGTAAAGCAAAGCTCAGGGTTGTAAGGTTTGAGCAACACTTATTTCTGACCTACATTTCCTAGTTAAATCGCAATCACATGAATTCAAAGGATACAATGACTGTGCACTATTACACATAGTTGAATCCTGCCCATCTTAGACATACATTGAATGTGTCCCAACCTAGAAAGGATTTGGTATTGACAATTCTGAAAACTAAGTTGTAGCATTTCCATTAGCAGAAAAGCCATTACAGTCCACACAGCTTAAGTAAAAGAAAAAAGCAGAGACAAGGTATTATT
Source organism: Wollemia nobilis (assembly GCA_028583015.1). Classification (NCBI taxonomy): domain Eukaryota; kingdom Viridiplantae; phylum Streptophyta; class Pinopsida; order Araucariales; family Araucariaceae; genus Wollemia; species Wollemia nobilis. The sequence continues at coordinate 35,070,595 of JAQPPZ010015824.1, read as the reverse complement.
CAAACAGTGTCTCGGATTAATGTAGCCAGAATTAGCCAAACTTCATGAGATACCTGAAAGTTGATTGCAACCACATCCTGCAACACCTTTGGAAGTTCATTTTCAATGTGCTTAAGATCTCATTAAATTGGCACGTGTATCCAACAAATGAACGATGGAATTTGAAGGTCTTAAAGTGGCCTTCATTAGCTGCTCCCATGAGATGCAATTGTTACTCAACTTGTCTTGGTAACATTTCAAGTATGAAATACCCACTGGTAGTGTGTTTCATTCTTCCAAAGTCAAGAAGTGAACCAAGTGTAGCAATGTGTTATAAGGGCAGAGATACGAAATTCATTGTCTTATTGAGGTGATTTCCCTTTTCAGATTACCATTAAGATGTAATAACAGAAATCTGGTATATCCTAATTTGGATACTGACATTTTGTCTGATTAAACAACTCAAACTGGCATAAAGCTTATGAACTTGCAAGATTCATGAAATATTTAGAAGGCCTTAGAGAAGGTCATCACACAAAACAAGACCACTGCTAAAAAATCCAATTTGGTACCTATGGATGACAAAAAATGAAAAAGCCTCCAGATTCTAAGTTCAAATTTGCACAAACCAAAATTTCAGATTTTTGATTGCACTCTGTTTGGGTGAGGACACCCAGCTGTGGGGGACAGGCTGGGCCCCATTGGGGACGCTCAGATTGTCCCCGGGGACGGTCCGAGCGTCCCCAATGGAGTCCAGCCATCCCCGGGGACGGCTGGCCGTCCCAAGGGACGCCCCAAAAAAGGGGACATCCCGGGGACGGGAGGCCAAAGGCCTCAGCCGTCCCCCAAAAAGCGGGATGGGAGAAACGTCCCCCCGTGCTAGGGGACGCGGGAAACAAGGGGACGCGTCCCCGTGGAACACTGGTGAAATCTGACTCCTGCCTAGATGGAATATGGCCAAAATACGAAGACCCAAATGCTCCATTTCTCGACCCAGAAAACTTCAATTTTCGACAAACCCTTGTCTGCCCTGTGAATGCTCAGATGAACTCTCTGATCCGAAAGCTCCAATCCCAATCAGCTAGAGGTGATCTCTCACACCTGAAACTGACAAATTCCTGCTGAGATAGCTCCCAACAAGCCCTGTGATCTTCTGGTGAAAATCCCTACAAAAAGCTCCACAAAAAAACAATATCTTCCTCCTTGTCAAATGAGGCCCAACTCCAAAATATAAAGGTACAATTAGGGTTTGGGTGCCCTAATTAGGGTTGCACATACTTATTTTTTTTTATTTTTAATATCTTTAATTTATGTCCCTTTACATCATAAAGAGGGCCACGTCCCCCCCCCCTTGGCCTAGGCATACCACTTTAATTTGTTTTTTAAGTTATAACTTAACGTTATAACATTATATTATAAAGTGGGCCCTTTCACATCCATAAAGTGATTTCATAATATAAAGTCATTAAATAATAAATCACTTTAATGGAATATAACTTCACCCATTAAAATACTGGACCTTTGCTCCTCAAAGCAACAATCCGTGAATGGTTCCGGATACCCATTTCACCGAAGAATAATACTGTGTTGAAGTCGTCATCCGAAACCCTAAAAACGGACACTGCTAAAAATAGCAAGTCCAGTCAAATGATCTCCAAATAAGCCCAAATGACCGGCAAACATGAGCTCTCGGTAAGCTGATGAAAGATAATAACCTCTCCAGATGGCTCCCCAACAACTGACTTAGCCTACGGGAGCTCGTGTATAGGCTAATCTCCCCGGTACACTAACTGCCTAGAAGAGGGGACATTACAATCCGCCCTTCCCAAATATTGCTTGTCCTCAAGCAATGCCCAAACATAACCTAGTTAGTGGTCTACAGCCTAGATGAGGCCGCATAGAATACCTGGATCCCATAACAACCTCAGAAAGTACCCACCGAGCTGACGCTGCACCACACTGCTCCTCTAACAAGATGGAATTGCAGAAGTCCCAATTGCAATAGCCTGATGGAATCTCTCTCGAGTTTGGCACCAACATGCCTGACCAAATTGGATCGAAATATCTCATACCACAACATAACCAAGAGATCAACATCACGTGCCACTGCTAAACCAACACTAGGAGCACCTCCATAACCATCACCTACCCAGCTCAGCTCAGCACACGTACTCCAGAAGTGACCTGGATGATCCCATGCCACCCAATCAACTGCAGAAGACCAAACACCCTCGGGGAAGATGTCGTCCATCATCAAACTCAACCAATTTGGGTGTAAACTAATCTGTATGACATCCAAAGAATCATCCACATCCCACTCCTACAACTCAACAAGAAACTCAGCCTCATAGACTAAACTGGTATGCCCATAAAGTCTGAGCTCTGCCCCAGGTGACATCTCCGACACGAGTGACTCAATCCAGTCCACTCCTGCACTCCTAGTGATCATAATAGAACTGAGCCCTTGAGAAAACATTATGCTCAATACAGAAGCAGGATACTCAGTGAATCTCATCAGATAATGCCAACCCAAATGGTGACCAATCTCTGCTATGCAACCGGCAGGGTCAGAGATAGCAAGGGTAGAACTGTAACTGGCCACCCAAAAAATGTATCAGCCACAAGAAACTAAATAATCCATAGTGATACTCTGACTCCCTGAGTCAAACAAGACATCCCATGAGTACCAGAGCTCCCCAAACATCAACAAGTCCACCAGTCTCCAAGCTAGGCTCAGTAACTCTCTCCAATCTACTTGTATAAGCACAAATGGATAAATGTCATGGCTGCTCAAGGAGTGAACGACAACATACCACTCCAACCCGTAATCAACCCTCACCCAAAACATGGTCCTACCATCATCCTCGAAGCTCATAGATACAAGCATACAATCCTGGGTGAGTGAACTCAACTCCAAAGTGGCCCTATCACCCTGAAACTACACCCGACCACAAATGGTCTAAACGTCAACTAGATAGAATTCAAGAATGCATGTCCGTATAACACACGACCACTCCACCTCAGCCTCTACTGAGCCACCCAATGCCTCCTCTCCACCTCAGCCTCATAGTCATCATGCTCAATATGAGGGTAGCATGAATCTCTAGGCCCCAACAAAGAGTCCTCATGGAGTTCCTCTATGCCCTCCACCAACTACTGAATCTCTATGCATCTCACCTCTGCTACCTGCCTCCTATCTATGGCTGCCTTTGAAGACTGATTCTCAGCTTGGAACAGTGAATAGTGAGCCAAACTGAGATCCAAACATAGTCTATCCACCTCGTCCTCTTTCTCATGGAAAGCGTCCAAGGTGACATCTGCAGCTTTGATAGTTGTATCCCTGTCATGTATTACCTGCAAGTACGCTGATTTGATTTCCTCCAGTGTACCTTTGATGTGTTTCAAATCAGCGAGGGAAACCACCTGTTCATATTGGTTCCTAAGGCCTTATGCATGATGTCCGCAAGCATCCTCTTAGTGTCATTAGTGGTGGACAACATGTGCACTTCGTCTTCAACAGACACTGTGAGTTGGTTCTTCCAATTCTTATCCATATTGTCATGGTCATAAATATTATGTTGACTTGGTCATATTGAGTTGGTTCTTCCAAAGATTTGCAGCTGTTTGATCCCCAATTTCTCTGCTTTTTTCAACCCTAAGCACAGGGCTTCATACTCTGCCGCGTTGTTGGTGCAACTCCAGGCCAGCCTGTAGCAATAGTCCTTCTGCTCTCCCGAGGGTGAAACTAGAAGAACCCCCGCCCAGACGCCGTTTTTGCATCGGGCGCCGTCAAAGTACAGCTTCCACAGCTCATTTGGGGCAGGGCCTTTGTTTTCTTTCACTGTCTCCTTTGGCTTCTCAGGCTGAGTGATAGAATAGCAGCCTATGTCCGATTCAATCATAGCGTTGAAATCAAGCAGGGAGAACTCATCTTCCGCCCGCAGTGCTTCTATGGTTTCCTCCACTATATCCACTTCTTCCAACTGCTCCGTCATCAGGTGCACTGATTCATCCTGCTGTCCCTCTTCTGGTATTCTCTCAACAAGGAAGGTGGAGGGTTTTTCATTGTAGATTTTCACTTTCCTCCCCTTGAAGGGGACCTCCATATGGGAGTAGTCAAGAGAAAGATAACCGCCCAGCTTAGCGGTGAACTCCCTCAAGAGGCACATGCCAAAGTAGGGCTCCAGGTCAACGACCACCACTTCTTGTATCACAATGATCTGAGGAGCCTTATGCAGCCGGATAGGAATATCCTTAATGACGCCCACGGTTTTCACAGGAGTGTCGTCAAGTTGGAGCACACCTTGGCTGCTTCGCGTGTATTCCATGCCTATTTCCTCGCAGACCGCCCTGGGCATGATGGTGGTTGATGCCCCGGAATCAATCATACAGTTGTGCACCACGCACCCTTCCATCTGCAGAGACAGGTAAAACGGCGGCGGTCTGTTTTTCCCCGTGATTGAAGTAGTCAGGGTCTGAGCTAGTACGGGTTGCGTCGGCTTTCCCTCTTTAACATATTTCAACGATTCGCGCAGCAGGTCCACCTGCCCAGGGAGTTGCAGAGCATCGTACAGGCTTATCTTGGCCGGGGTCCTCTTCAACTCATCGACAATGTTGTAGGCCGAAGTAGCAGGTACAGGCACCTCTATTTCTTTTGTAGTCTCGTACTTGGAACGGTATTGCTGCGTGGCCTCAACTCTCTGCCGCTTCGTCAACGAAGGGTACTTGAGTTTCTCTCTTGCCTGCTCCTGGGTTTCACCCTGAGGTTGCACTACCGGAGCTTTTGCCGGGAATGTCTTCTCTTTTTCCGGCGGGGGCAAGGGGACTGTGTCAGGGGCTTTCGCCGGAGGTTGTTCCTTTACTCGTCGGGTGTAGACCTTCAGAGGTTGCATGTGAGCCGCATCCACCTCCATTGGTTTTTTACCATCTTTGGTCAGAATTGACACTTGCTCCTCCTCTGAGACCGCGAGATTGCGATCTGCCTCCCTAATCATGTTAATCTGATCACCCGGGCTGCTGCTTGCCAACGTTTGGGCATAGTGTTGATGAAGCATACAGGTGTCCTCCCCGTGCGGGTCATTGCATGTGGAGCACCAGTGCACGTAGTCTGAAGTGCTCGGCTCTTCATTGATAGCGGCATTCCTCGCGGGAGGTCTATTGGCTTGAGCCGCTTGGTCTCTTGTAAGCGTCGGAGGAGGATAGGGTCTCCTAGGTATGAACTCTTGCTGGGCTTGTTTCTTCTTCATAACAGCCATGTCGTTGGACAGCGTTCGGTAGACAGAAGCAAGAGACTGTACTTCTTGCAGCAACTTAGCCTGCACATCAACGGGTGGAGGTGCCGATGGGGCTGGTGGAGGCAATGGTGCCAGCGGTGGGGCCGGGGGTAATGTCGGGTATTGTGGAGTAGGGGAGTGTTGGATACTGCGGAGGAGATGGAAGCTGTGGCGCCTATGGAGTGGGAAAATGTACTTGGGGAGCGAAGAATTGAGAGACCACTGGTGCGGGATTTGGATTCCATGATGGAATCTGGTAGGTGGAGGACGTAGAAGGTGGTTGGGCAGAGGCACTAGGATACTGTGATTGAGGGAAATCGGGGAAAATCGGCATCGGCATCCTAGGCGGAAGTTTACCAATGGCAATCAAATCCAGCTCCGCCTTTTGGGCCAACTCGTACAACTCAGGGAAAGTGTTGACATTGGAGAACTTAATGATCATACTGATGTCCGAGTTGAAGGATTTGAGGTAATAGTAGGCAGCTTTTGCGGTCGGCCGTAGTTCGGCGGGCACCCTTTGCCAGGACCTTGCGAACCTTACGTTAAAATCCGCTATCTCCTCTTGCGGGTGTCGTTGGATGGTCGTGAACTGATACAGCAAAGATGATGGATCTGCGGACTCATTGAATCCTTTCACTAGTTGCCCCGCCAACTGATCCCATCCGGTGATAGTGCCAGGCGGCAAGGATCTATACCAATATAGGAGCTTTCCGCGCAGAGACAGGGCCAACAGCCGGACCATGACACTTTCATCGGTGATGCTGTGAAGCGCGGCCAGGGCAACAATGTCTTGAATGTGCTCATAGGTTGTCTTCCCAGTACCGTCGTACGTGGGTATGGCCTTCAAGGCGGCGGCTGGAACCTGAGCTTGCCCGGCTAGATTCAGCGGTCCGACGGAATCCCAGGCTGGAAACAGCCTAGGCTGTTGGTTTTGTTGATTCTGATTTGGGTTCGCCATATTCGCGTTTGAATTCGGCTGGTTAGGGGGCGGCAATGGCGGTGGCGGCAGCAGATTCGACCGAACAGGCGTCCCGGAAGCACCTAACTGCAAGTCAGGCTGTACTGGAGCGGCCTGATGGTCTGGGGAGTTCGGAGGATTCGGAGGGCAGCTGGTCGCAATGCTGTCTGAAGCTGGATCTTGCTCAGCAACCGCGGCTTCTTGTGATGATGCTTCGCCCAGAGAGATATTGGACCCGACTAGCCTGGGGCGTTCTCCAAAGGCACTGATATCAAGCTCGTAGTATTCGGGCTCTTCCTCCGCGTTTCTAACTCTCCATCTTGTACGCATGAAGGCTTAATATTCTTGGACCGGTCCTTGAGCACTTGAGACGTCCGGGTATCAGCAGAGTCGCCAGATGTTCTGATTTGACAGCACTGAAGCGAACATCACTTCTTCAATATTGCTTATGAGGTGGAACACTTCGGGTCCCACCGGACATGCCAGAGAAACTATTGGTTACAAATCCGCCACTAGGAAAGGATTTTGTCTTTTGCGCCCTAGACCCGCCCAACAGGTTGAAAGGCCGAAAGGAAGGGATGCCCTCCGTGCCAATCTCCGGAGAAGGCCGGCTCCTTTTCTAATCTACTTGGGGGTTTCAGATAAGAGTGCAGGAAAGAGATTAAAAACAGTACAGAAAGAGATGTAAATGGTAAGCAATAACAACGGGGAAAGAACAAGCAGCACAATCACTAACTAATAGCCAAACCGGCAACAATCAACGTAAAGCATGTAACAGAAACTAACACTGCAATTCTTCCCTATGTATCCTTCAACAAGAATTCCAGATTCACTCAATGTCCAATGCTCTAATCCAGAATGCAGAATTACAGCAATCAGAAAAATAAATGAATATAAGCAGAAATACTTGCAGAAGGCAGCATAAAAGAAAGACACAAGAATTAGAGCCAAGGATGCTTTAATATTGATGCAAAGAGTTTGAGTACAACAGCTCTCTAGCAATATGTTCCCCCCCTTTACATTGAATATCAGACTGCCTTATATAGCAGAGTTTTCCCTCCCAATTTACATTGATGTCCAGAATTCAAACATGTGAAGGCAGCTGAGATGTGACCTCTGTCAGATGTCAGCGTACCTGTGACCTTGATTACCCATGCATGGAGGGGCTTCGTACTGTACTGGTGGTCGGGAGGGAATGTCTTCGCAGCATATGACATTAATGTTTACCTACTCTGCCTTTTAAGTCAACCTGCAGCTTAACCAAGAGGCACAAATTTCAAGAAATTTCCCGCCTTCAGCTTCAATCTGGTGTTCGCTGCAGGATATGTGTGATGCTGGGAGTCGCAGGGTGGAGGAGCGAACCTTGGGCAGTCTCGAATGAATGGGTGTCGCTGGTTAGTCACTCAATAGAAGAGTGATCTTGAGAATCGCCCAAAACTGCTGCGAATCCCGGGGGTCGCTCCAGAATGGAGCGAATCCTGGGAAGAGCTACCCTGCCTTGCTGTTTTGACTTCTCCACTTGGCTGGCGATTCGTGGGCTGGCAGGGCGATTTCGGTGATCGCCGGGAAGCAGCTGCGACTCCCGGGAGTCGCTCATAGTGGAGCGAACTTCGGGCTCAATGCCTTAGAAAATTTCAAGCACCTTTTGCTGCTGTTTGCTGAGCGAATGTTGGGCAGCCCTCATCCTTGCTCGCCAGTCGCTGGAAAACGGAGCGACTCTCGGGAGTCGCTGCCCCTAGGAGCGAATCCTGGGCAAACTCGGACTTAGACAATTTTTGGACTCTGCCTGCCGGTCGCAGGCAGCTGGAGCGATTCCCGGGAGTCGCTGTACTGGGGAGCGAACTCTGGGAAAAACCTTAACAAATTTTTAAACTTTTTTGGGCTAAAACTAGCCCGAATCCTGACAAAGCTGAAGGGTCGCAGATGGAGAGGAGCGACTCCCGGGAGTCGCTCAAAGTGGAGCGACCCGTGAGCTGCTCATGCCTTAGACAAATTTTCATGAATTTTCTGCCGGAACTGGGATATCACCCGGAAGCTAGATGGGCCTGAAACCTGGTTGGGCTGCGACCTTACGAACTGCCTGGAGAGATTGACCAGAGGAAAGGGAAGAAGCAGACCTAGAAACAGAAAATTGCAGCATTTTTCAAAATTTTACCCCGTACCAAAATGTGACAACAGTTAGCATCATATCTCCTACATCATAAGATCCATTTGTTCCATTTCAAAGAGATGTTACTAGAGTAGCTTCACTGGATGATCTTATAATCCATATTAATCTGTCTTCTCTCTTTTGGCACCAGCCTTCTCTTACTCTAGCACCTATGTATCCACTATCCTTGACACAGCCTTTGCCTTCCCCTCCACTTCTCTCCTCACGAGCTCTGCCTGCACTACCTTCTGAGCCCTCTCTATTACTATCTTCTTCGATTGCTCCACCTTCCTACTTTGTTCTTCCCTTCTTTTTCGCTCTCTTTTCTTAGTTTCATTACTACCTTCTGAGCCCTCTCTATTACTATCTTCTTCGATTGCTCCACCTTCCTACTTTGTTCTTCCCTTCTTTTTCGCTCTCTTTTCTTAGTTTCATTACTACCTTTTGAGCCCTCTCTATTACTATCTTCTTCGATTGCTCCACCTTCCTACTTTGTTCTTCCCTTCTTTTTCGCTCTCTTTTCTTAGTTTCATTTTTCATATCTTTTCTGCAGAGTTAACTTTTGTTCAAATTTTTTCCAAGGCATTGTGTAGTAACAGTAAATGGGGTGCACTCATAAGAGCACAACATGTTCAAATCCTACACTGTGATAAGGCAGTCCATGATAATGCAGTTATGTTGTAATACAGGAGTGTCCCCCCTTTCCACCACCAATTTACCTATATTCAAAAAAGAAATGTTCATTTTTGAGGATTTGTACCTTCTTTATTTCATCTCCTATTTTCTACCTAGTCTACCACCACATCCTTCCTCCTCGTCCTCTAAGCATCTACCCTTCTTACAGTAGCAGGTAGTAGAATCCAGCCACTCCGTTCTCTACAAAGAGCTTCTTTGCAATAAGAGGAATATTCAAGATGAGTACTGGTCTGATTTCTTGGGCCTATAAATCCCTCTCAATGATACAACTAGTTAGGGTGGTTTCTACCCAATGGTCAATTGTTGTAGTCCACCTAGCATCACCATAGACTTTTTAGTTTTTAGGCAACCACTTTATTGGGTATTGCAGATAATCACAACGGCTGAAGCTGTTCCTCCTTTGTATTCACCCAAAAAGCTATTCCAAGAATTCACACCAAAAGGGGTATACATTGTAAAATTAGGCCTCTACATGTCTTCTGGGCTCACGAAACCACTTCGTTACTAGATTTATATAATCGATTACTTTATTCTTCCACTAATTAAATTTATTCTTTCGTCCTTTGTGGACTTCCAACTAGAACCTGGCATATGTTTCTGTTGCATAACTTGCTAGACATTCATTACAAAAAAAATATGTAACAAAACTCCATATTCCATTATATTTCTCACATTACATTATGTTCTTTATAGGTTGTGGAAAGTTACAACATTCCAGCACATTACATTTATACATTCCCATGACCCTTTCAAGGGATACAGCTGTACATAATTGTCCCTTTTCTATTATTATACTTTAATAAAATTGACTATTATGGAACTTACAGCTATCTAACTAATGACTATTGGCATTAACATGGGGACAGAAGCCATAAAATAAGAAATTAAATTCCTAGCATTATGCTTGCACTATATTTGTATTATACTTGTAGTATAATTGTACCACCTGCCACTTCACAGTGACATGTTCCAACCATCTTGGGTCAAAGTTTGGAATTTAATCCATTGTAATTGTGTATTCCTTATTTTGGAGCTCTCATTCCATTTCCCCATAAGCACTTGTAACAAAGTGTTTTAGTTGTGTCCCATTGAGTTAATCTGGTCCCCCATGGACACCAATAAAATTTCTTGTCAGATTTCACAGTAGTTTCCAGAAACAAACAGAAGCAATCCATTTACTCAAATCTTCTACAAGTAAAGATAGTGAAAAGAAGAGTGCAATAGACACAATTGGATCAATGCCTTAACCACCGAGCACTATGATCAAGAGGAGATCACACCGACACAATGGATCAGGTGATTGGGAGGAATTTATACCAAATAACTATACCCCACCAAAAATAGTTATATACCATATTAACCCAGGGCATCAAAACAGAGAGGCATAAAAGTTAATTATAAGTTACTAAACCCTTGCCTCTTACACATTAGGCATTATGAAGGTTTAGTTAAGGTTGACCATATTTGTGGTTTAACTGTAAGGCATTATGAAGGTTTAGTTAAGGTTGACCAAATTTGTGGTTTAACTGATGCCCATAGGGTTAAATATATCAATTCAAAATAGATTGTATTGTATAATGATTGCCTATAGGCTTTACACATGACTATATCATACAACGGCGACCATGTCCAAGAAGGTTAGATTACATATATCTTACCCCCCTCCAAATAATAATCTGTGTTGACGGGCTAAAAAGAGGAGACATTAGAGATAATAACATCCCCTTCCCCCCAAAATATATGGATGCTCTTGTGTGCTGATTCACTCCAAATATTAGAGGAACCATCTAAATCTCCCTTGTCATTTGGAAGCCTACACTTGACTTCTAAAACTCTACTTCAATCTTTTGTAATCTCACCAAACACAACTTTGTAGAGTGTTATTCCCTTTTGCAACATCCACAAGTGGGCTTCGACTTGCCCTTGGGCTGATGAGTCGTAGCTCCCACTGATTTTAAGCCCTTGGCATGAGCCTGGTTTTGAGGAAGTGCTCCGCAATTCTTCAAAGCGACCTAAAAATGAACAAGAAGAGAAAAGAGAGCATTGAGGGTTATCGTATTTGTTTTTTCAATTGTTAAAGTTGACAACATAGATCACAAATCCAACAATTTGAAATGTGCCAGGTAAGGTTTGCAAGAACAGATTTCACAAATTCTTCATTTGTCTTCGTTTTGCCTACTAAACATCCTATGTTTGCCTTTTGTGCCTTACAGCAAGTAATTATAAGCATTGATATCACTAAATTCTGAAATCTTGAGGGAAGAGAGCTCCATTTTCATTTTGGTGACTTTTGTGGCATCAACATTGCCATACAATTCCTTGAATGTGTCCCATACCTTGATGGGGTCAGTTATTTCTCTAATAAGGAAAAGTGCATCCAATTCCACCAACATTACGAATAGACCTAGTGCTTCTTCCTTATGTTCTAAAACTTCTCCATCAAGCTTTCTCATTGTATCCTCATTAAATATACACCAGAGATTTTTACTCCTTAGTAGGCCAATCATCTGAACGGACCAAGTACTATATAGTTTCACCCATTAAGACGAGTCACATAAGCTAGGGGATCTATTTCACACAGAAAAACCTTCAACGCAACAACAAGACCTTGAACTGTTGTCATCAATGCGTAAAGCTTGAAAAAAGATGCGATATGAGAAAATGGGTTTGAAATGCTTCCATATGCAAAAGTTATGGCCTCTGAAAGTCCTGTGCTATTAGCAATAATAATAGCAAAAAACTCAACACTACCAAACCTTATAAAATTTGCGGCCAACTAGAATTCGCCGTTTGGCATGCAATGCTTCGTGATGATTGCCACTTGTTCGCCACCGTGCTTGGATGTCAAATTGTGGTTCGCCACATGGAATGAGATGATTGGCTCTTTTGCTATGCATAAAATTTGTTTGGTTAATGTAATGTCCAAGTTGGCCGCCACATTGACCACCATCTTTCACAAGGTATGCAATAAGCAAGTAATGGAGCTAGTGGGAATCAAACCAGTGCCCCCACAACAGCAGTGCCTTGCACAGCCAATGCTAGCCAGGCACCCAAGCCACCTGCTAAGAATAAAGGAGACAAGACTAATCCACATGCTTGGTCCTACATGCCAACAGCTTTGAAGCACCTATCCGAGGGAGGAAAAAGTTTTGAACTCGCAACCTCTGACTCCCAAGTCCCCACAGTAGACCAATTGTCCGCCACACCAAGTCCCCTTGGCCGTCCCAACACTAACACACTCAAATAAAAAGGATGCGGCTTAGCAAGAATGCCAAAACAACAAATAAGAAAAGAGTGGTCGTAACTCGAACCTGCAACTTGTCAGTTGTGAATGCTTTCACATCATTCCTTTGGTCAGCAATGCCACATTGCCAGAATTGGTATAAAGTCTCCCTCCTTGTAGAAAAAGGAATATCCTCCATGCCAACGACACGTTGGCACCCACACCCACAAAGAAGCAACGAATTGGTACCCATGCCCAATGCCTAAGTGGAACGTAGTGCCTTTAATTCACAACCTATTGGGTGTGAGCATCCTCACACAATTTCCCTAGCTAGTAGTGCCTGTAGTAGCTCGCTAATACCATCATACTTCTAACAATTCTGTTGCACAAGCTGAAGCAGATGACAAAGCAAGGCAAAAATCAATGAGAATTGGTTGTGTGTTGGGATGACCTCCATGCCTACAAAGGAAGGATGTGTTGGCACACACGCCCAACGCATAGATGTGGCATCGTGAATCAAATCGTAGACCTGTCGAACACAAAAGCCAAAGGGATGTCATCCTAACAAGTTTGCCACTTGATCGGATGGAGATGGCAATGGAGAAGTTCCTTGGAAGCTTCCCATACATGGCTTCCAAAGAACGACACAAACTCCTTACATTAGGGAAATCAACTCAATTACTCTGTTGTTAATAAATCCATCAGTGATTTGGCATGCACCAATAGCAAGAGAGGAACACACCGAAATAGAGACCTTAACCAAATTATCAAGAAACCCATCCAAAAATTGAGGCAGAATATAGAAGCAAAGGAAGAAAAAAAGAAAATAGAGGGAGGGAAACTTAATTTTACCCTCATAGAGATGCGTAATATTGGATACCAATTGTAAACTGTTTCATTTCTCTTGGGACTTCTTTTGTTGAAAACGGTTTATGAGCCAATTGAAGTTAATTCACCCTATTGATCACTATTGATCAAAAGAAGGATAAGAGACTCCAATAAAGTTCCTTACGTGACCAACTAACAATGCTCCATACCCACTTTGATACGATGTCATATTTTACACTTGTTTCCAAAAACAAACAGAAGCAATCCATTTACTAGAATCTTATACAAAAAGTAAAGACATCAAAAAGAAAAAGAGTGAGAGACACAACTAGATGGGTGCCCTTGAGCACCAAGCATTATGATGAAGATAAGATCACACTAATTCAATGGATTAAGTGGTTGGGGGTATTTATACCAATACCTAAACCCTAACAATAATAATTACATATCATATTAACCCAAGCCGACATAACATAAAGGCTTAAAGGTTAATTACAAGTTACTAAACCCTTGCCTATTACACATTAGGCATTATGAAGGTTTAGTTAAGGTTAACCATATCTATGGTTTAACCAATGCCCATAGGGCTAAATACATCAATTCATAATAGATTAAGAAGCATAACGATTGCCCATAGGCTTTACACATGATTGTACCTGTTGTCACATTTTGCACGGGGTGCAATGTTTTCAATTTTTGTAAGAGAGCTGCTCTTCCTTCTCCCCCTTTCTCTCTTTTCCCTACATTCTCATTCTTCTCAAAATTGACAGCAGTTGCCCTGAAAAATGGCTAAGTGTTAGGGCATGCTGAGGTGTTCGGGATTTTGCGGGCCATAAACAGGGGCGATAAAATGGACAAAATGAGCCCTTGAATATTTTATTATTGCAGATCTTCTCGCAAGCTTTCCAACGATATATTATAATAGGCGATCGGGTCAGCGGATCAAAAGTTATGGCCCCGGGAAGCTGAACCAAGAAACCCAGTTTTTTGGTGCGAAGTGCGTACTTCGCCCAGTTTTGGTGCGAAGTTCGCACTTCGCCCAGTGTTGGTGCGAAGTTCGCACTTCGCCCAGTTTTGGTGCGAAGTTCGCACTTCGCCCAGTCTGGGTGCGAAGTTCGCACTTCGCCCAGTTTTGGTGCGAAGTGCGCACTTCGCCCAGTTTTGGTGCGAAGTCTGACTTCGCCCCACTTTCTGGGCGCACCTTGCAACTGGCAGATTGACAGGCTGGCAGGCTGACAGAAGACGACAAAAGGCCAGAGCAAGGTCCGTACGGCGGCAGACACCAGTTTCCACCTGTGCGCAGCCCGACTTCGCAGTAAAGTCGGAGTGCGCCCTTGACAGGTGCGCAGTAGGGGAACAAACCCAGAATTTGACCAAGGCATGAAGGCCTTCCCGACCGCACTGTTTTCTGCCCGCGCAACCCGAGACGCTCTGATCCCAAGCGAAGTTGGATGGACTGCCTTCCAAGGCAGACACGTGTCACACAACATCATCCATCATCTGACAAGTGTCCAGCTTCGGGATTAGAGCCGAAACGTGCCGAGCAAAAGGACAAGCATGGGCTGCACTGCCTACGCCAGTAGCCTCATTCAAAGCTGATCTGAGGTTTCACCTGCTCCAGCTACCCGCATCACCGCCAGAAGAAGATTCTGCCCAACCCACCGCCATGTAGCTGTCCAGCTTCCAGGAAGACCATGCTGCGGGTACAGTCCGGTCCGACAAAAGGTCGGCATTTGCAGCTCTTTCGCCGCTTTTGTCAGCTTATGTTTGACTGGGACCTTGTGCCCATTAATGTAACGGGAGGGACTCGGGCTATAAAAGCCCACCGTGAATTCATTGTAAAGTGTGGAAGGGGAATGTCTGTTAGGGAACCACTGTGACCAATGTAACCGTGCTTCTGCTTATAAATATAATTTGTATGCCTGGTTTTGTTCTGCTGCTTCTGTTTTTTATGCTGCCTTTCTTTATATTCATGCCTTAGGCTAACCTGTGTCACGGCTCGTTGATTCATTTCAGCATTTGGTGATCAGGTGCCTCTAGCATTGCTTGTTTAAAGCACCCTCTGTACTTCATGAATTAAAAGGATACATAGAATAGATGTGGTAGCAGTTTCATAAGTTGTGTGTTACGTTGCTGGTCCGTATCTGGTGATTGATGCGCTGCCGTCTGTTAGTTCCTTGTAGGGAATGTCTGTTAGGGAGCCATTGAAGCTGTGCGGTTAAATTCTCTACACGACACATATACCTGGCTCTGATATCTCTATGATTGCTTTCTACCCATGTTAGTGTCCGTAGGAGGTGATTGACGTGTTGCCGTACTGTTAGTTCCTTGTAGGGAATGTCTGTTAGGGAGCCGTTGTAGCCGTGCGTACACTGCTTGGGTATCGGAAGTATACGTTAGATTTTGCAGTTCTCAGTCGTGCTTTATATTTGTAATGCAGTAAGTATTGGTGATTGTTGGTTGCCGTACTGTTAGTTCCCCCCCACCAACTCCAAGTATATTTGTATATTCTTTTTGTACATTTATCTCTTTCCTGTACTCTTAGCTTGAACATAACCCCCCCCCAAAAAGGAGCCGGCCTTCTCCGGAGATTGGCTAGGAAGGCATCTCTTCCTTCCGGCCTTTCAATGTTGGTTCGCGGGTCCAAGGCGCAATAACGACAAAATCCTTTCCTCATGGCGGATTCGTGACCAACAGTTTTTGGCACGCCCGGTGGGACTCTTTGTCTCGCATTTGGAAGATCTCAAGCTCATCCTCACTCGGGTCGACGGTTTCTTTCCGAATACTCGGTGGGACAAGGAGGTTTCTCACCCCCAAACAGAATTGAAGCACTGGTGCTCGCTTCATTGCTGTTCAAAATCAGAGCACCTGGCGACTCTGCACGTTCATATTCTCTGAGTCCAAAATACCGGTCCTAACGCCTTCGTGCAAGCAAGAAGGTGGCGAGCAAGGAACCCGGGAAACCTGCCTAAACGCTGTCGGCTGATTACCAAGCTCGCATAGACGAATCCGTGAGGTGAGACGAACAGTCTCCATATTTTAAGGAAGCCCGAGTTGGTGAATCTTTGGCTTGCCTTCATCTGGCAAAATCACCGGCGACTCCGAGCGAGTTGAAGATCCAGATTTCTTGATCGCAGGCGCCCTTTTTTTAAGCTAATAGAAGACACCCCGGAGGAATCAAGGTTTGGTGAGCAGCCTTGACCTCATAAGCGGAGAAATGAATGTTCACCTACAGTCTCCACCATGGTGGTATTGGCTCCAACCATCACCGCAACCGGTACCCGAAGAGGGCTCCCGTCTGAAAAATCTCCTTGCCACATTGTTCATCAATTGTACGGGTACCGGCATGAATGACAATCTGCCACGTTGCACCATGTTCGCAACCTGGCAAGCTTTGGGAGGCCAGCCGGACTTCAAAGATCATCTGAAGTACAACCAGATCTGGTCCGGGCACTGCAGGTTTACCGGATAGGCAACCAAAGCTAGATTTGTGTCAGCGGCATGCCAATAATGCCGCAAAATTTTGTATAAATATCCGGCTATTATTTAAAGTTTTAGTTGTTTTTCTTATTTCAGTCTGTGCAGTGTTTTCTTTTTAAGTGTTCCGAGAAGGCAGTTGCCGGAGGTGGATCTGAAGAGCAGTTGCAACGTGGGTGACTCTGTTGCCCAATGGATGAAGGCATGGGTTCTTTGTGCCGAGGTGAGCTCGACACCCCGCGAGCCGCCAGAAATGTTGTCACATTTTGCACGGGGTGCAATGTTTTCAATTTTTGTAAGAGAGCTGCTCTTCCTTCTCCCCCTTTCTCTCTTTTCCCTACATTCTCATTCTTCTCAAAATTGACGACGAGCTTGCCCTGAAAAATGGCCGTGTTAGGGCATGCTTGAGGTGTTCGGGATTTTGCGGGCCATAAACGAGGGCGATAAAATGGACAAAATGAGCCCTGGATATTTTATTATTGCGAGATCTTCTCGCAAGCTTTCCAACGATATATTATAATAGGCGATCGGGTCAGCGGATCAAAAGTTATGGCCCCGGGAAGCTGAACCAGGAAACCCAATTTTTGGTGCGAAGTGCGTACTTCGCCCAGTTTTGGTGCGAAGTGCGTACTTCGCCCAGTGTTGGTGCGAAGTGCGCACTTCGCCCCTCTTGTGGTGAGCGCACCTCGCCGCCGATTTTGGTGCAAAGTCCGACTTCGCCCCACTTTACGGCGCACCTTGCAAGCGGCATTGACAGGTGGCGAAGTTGACGAGAACGACAAAAGGCCGGAGCAAGGTCCGTACGGCGGCGAACCGCGTTCCACGTGCGCAGCCCGACTTCGCAATGAAAGTCGGAGTGCACCCTTGACGAGTGCGCAGAGGGGGAACAAACCCGAATTTGACCAAGGCATGAAGGCCTTCTCGACTGCACTGTTTTCTGCCCGCGCAACCCGAGACGCTCTGATCCCAAGCGAAGTTGGATGGACTGCCTTCCAAGGCAGACACGTGTCACACAGCATCATCCATCATCTGACAAGTGTCCAGCTTCGGGATTAGAGCCGAAACGTGCCGAGCAAAAGGACAAGCATGGGCTGCACCGCCTACGCCAGTGGCCTCATTCAAAGCTGATCCGAGGTTTCACCTGCCCCGGCTACCCGCATCACCGCCGTAAGAAGATTCCGCCCAACCCACCGCCATGTAGCTGTCCCGCCTTCCAGGAAGACCATGCTGCGGGTACGGTCCGATCCGACAAAAGGTCGGCATTTGCAGCTCTTTCGCCGCTTTTGTCAGCTTATGTTTGACTGGGACCTTGTGCCCATTAATGTAACGGGAGGGACTCGGGCTATAAAAGCCCACCGTGAATTCATTGTAAAGTGTGGAAGGGGAATGTCTATTAGGGAACCACTGTGCCCATTGTAACCGTGCTTCTGCTTATAAATATAATCTGTATGCTTGGTTTTGTTCTGCTGCTTCTGTTTTTTATGCTGCCTTTCTTTATATTCATGCCTTAGGCTAACCTGTGTCATGGCTCGTTGATTCATTTCAGCATTTGATGATCAGGTGCCTCTAGCATTGCTTGTTTAAAGCACCCCCTGTACTTCATGAATTAAAAGGATACATAGAATAGCTGTAGTAGCAGTTCCATCAGTTGTGTGTTTTGTTGCTGGTCCGTATCTGGTGATTGGTGCGCTGCCGTACTGTTAGTTCCTTGTAGGGAATGTCCGTTAGGGGGCCATTGAAAGCTGTGCGGTTAAATTCTCTACATAAACACATATACCTGGCTCACGATATCTCTATGATTGCTTTCTACCCATGTTAGTGTCCGTAGGTGGTGATTGACGCGTTGCCGTACTGTTAGTTCCTTGTAGGGAATGTCTGTTAGGGAGCCGTTGTAGCCGTGCGTACACTGCTTGGGTATCGGAAGTATACGTTAGATTTTGCAGTTCTTTGTCATGCTTTGTGTTTATATGCAGTAAGTAGCGGTGATTGGTGTGTTCCCGTACTGTTAGTTCCCCCCCACCAACCTTTGAATATATTTGTAAATCTCTTTCTGTACATTTGTTTCTTTCCTGTACTCTTAGCTTGAACATAAACCCCAAAAAGGAGTCGGCCTTCTCCGGAGATTGGCTCGGAAGGCATCTCTTCCTTCCGGCCTTTCAATGTTGGTTCGCGGGTCCAGGGCGCAATAGCGACAAATCCTTTCCTCGTGGCGGATTCGTGACCAACAGTACCATACAATAGCAACCTTGGCAAATAAGGTTAGATTACACATATCTCAACATTTCTTTCTATCCTTTTGTCTAGTTTTGCTTCTAGGGTCAATTCAAATCAATCATCTTGTACAAATATAACTTTTTTTTTCAAATAACGGCACCTCTTACTACCTATTCTTAACCCTAATTGTCACATATACATGCCAATTCTACTCACAAGTCTCGAAGGTCATGTCTCATTCAACACCCTATCAAACACTTGATTGCCTCTTATTAAGACAAAAACAATTTAACATCCATTAAAATCACCTCAAACAAGTCCTAATAGTTGCACATAGGCTTTCATTGCCATGTGGAACTCATGCTTTGTTGTGTTCGACAATAATAGTTCAAATTAAGGTCTTCGTGGGAAGCAACCTTTCTTGTTTAGAGAGAGAAGTCACTACTTGGATTGTGCACATACCACTACAAGGTCATGCCAAGACTAAGATAGTAATCCCAATGTCCAAAACTCTCATAGCATCCCAATCATTCCAAAAAAGTAAAATCAAAATTTGAGAGCGTTTAATCTAATCATAGTTCGCTTATCCACATTGATGTATCTCAATAGTGAAAGGCAAATTCTTTGATACAAATGCTTTCTAGAAATATGTTTTCTAATGATATTACTTTGAGCTTCTAATGAAATGTTTCTCAACTGGAGAATGGCATCTTTAGAACCCTTTGAATTTTGTTTCACATGACACTACACCAATGTCTCTACACTCAAACCTTATGTCACCGGTTTCTTGCAAGACCAAATGAATACATTTACTACTCCTTCCTCTTCATATTTCTTCCAACGCAAATTGTATCATTCTAAAAAAAGTAAAATCTAAAGAAGAGAGCATTTAATCTAATCATCATTTGCTTATCCTCGTTGATGCATCTCAATAGTGAAAGGCAAATGCTTTCTATAAATATTTTTTCTAATGATATTACTTTGAAATTCTAATGAAATGATTCTCGACTAGACAATGGCATCTTTAGAACCCTTTCAATTTTGCTTCACATGACACTTCACCAATGTCTCTACACTCAAACCTTATATCAATCTTGCAAAACCATATGAATGCATTTACTATTCCTTCCTCTTGATATATCTTCCAATGCGAATTGTATGGCAATTACATAATGTAGTTGCAGGAAGTTCTCCCTCAATGCCTCCAAGGCTTCGACATTCTTCAAATTATGCATTTAGATTTTGAAAATCAAAAGGTGCCTTTCAATATCACACACACACACATTTGTTTTTAATATCATCACATAAACACCTTGATTTTGCTTTTTTTAAAGGAATTTTTGCCATAGTTACCAGGTTGGACTGAACCTATGCCAAGTACGGCCTACTTCAAACTTTTCAAGTAGGATCAAACAAGCTCGATTCAGTTTGAACCTGTTTTTTGAATTATATTTGCAAACAGTTTTAGTATAATCAGAAAAAATAAAATCAAAAAACGATATGTCTAAAATCCTAACTTTATAATTTATTTAAGATGCAATCTAATCTAATCTGATTTACACCCAGCACATCAAAATCACTTAAACATTTTTACATCTATGGTTTTTGCATTTATTTATATTTTTGACAAATATTTTGTGTGTGTATATACAAATATTATTAAATATCCATATTTTTCTGAAACAAAGGAACCTTCCTCGAGAAAAGGAACCTCCAAACTTTTTTGGCCTTCACCAACCCTGGTAACCATGATTTTTGCATTTTTATCTAATATTTACGCTTGCCTCATGGATGTAGTCTCCATAGTAGCAAAATCGGCAAAAAAGGGGCAAAATCACAATTTTTTCCCAAGTCTATCATTTTCCGAGTCAGATCACAAAGAGTCGCCGGTTCGGCAATTCTTTGCCCATTTTTTGAAAAAATTGGCCTCAGCCACACGTGTAAAGGTTGTGGCCAATTGAGTTAAAAAGTGAAAAAAAAATTGGATGGCTTTCATTTAACCTCTTGCAAACAACAAAAGGAGTCTGCTTTCCTGCTACCACCCAACCCAAACACGCTAAGGCATCCTAAGAGCAAGCGGATTGCGGTTTGAAGGAATTTGGCAGCCAGCAACAACCAACCAGAGGATTCATCCGAGGTAAGAAAATCTTTTGAAAACTCTTTTTTTTTGTTTTTTTTTCTCCAAGTTGAAACAAGGTTTAGAATCTAGATTAGGGCTGTTTGCAAATGTTTTTGTCAATGTTTGAAGTTTAAACCCTAAACCCTAGTCTAGGGTTTTATTTTTTTTCCTCCTTTTAAGTAAATACTAAAAATTGTTGCCTGATGTAGTAGGCAAGCCCATTTATCAGTTGTCAATATTCAAGTTAAACTTTAAACCCTAAACCCTAGTCTACGGTTTTGGGTTTAGGGTTTTTTCTTCTCCCTTTAAGTATTGCTTAATGCTGCCTGATAACTATGTATGAAAGCCCATTTTTCAGCTGTCAATGTTTGAACTTCGAAGTTTAAACCCTAAACCCTACTCTAGGGTTTCAAGTTTAGGGTTTGTTTTTTTTTCCTCCTCTTTTTAAGTAAATATTGCTGCCTGATAACTATGTATGCAAGCCCATTTTTCAGCTGTCAATATTTCAATTTTCGAGTTTAAACCCTAAACCCTAAAACCTAGTCTTGGGTTTCGAGTTTAGCTGCTTTTTTTTCCTCCCTTTAAATAAATATTGCTCAATGTTGTCTGATAACTTTGTATGCAAGCCCATTTTTCAGCTGTCAATGTTTCAATTTTAAACCCTAAACCCTAGCCTTCTGGCTTAGGGTTTACATTTTTTTTTTAAGTAATTGTTTGTAACTTTGTTGTTACTTGTTTAGCTGCAAGCTTACTACAGTGGTAAGGGCTTCGGCCTCTCTTTGAGAGGTCCAAGGTTCAAACCCCACTCGGTATGAGGGGACCACGACCCCTCATAAAAACTTGTGTAAAAGAGGAGGTTTGAGGTGTAGACCAATTGGTTTGGCGAAACCTCGTAAGGGGGACGAACGTCCAAGGTTCAAATCTCAGGCCTCGCCGAATTGAATGCTTGTCCGTATTCCTTATGCTTTCAGCAGCATAAAAGGTTTACAATGATGCGGCATGGTGGTTATAGGGGCGGACAATGTAGATAACCGTGGCGGCTACTAATTCCACCATGTTTTAAAAAACAAAAACTTTGTTGTTACTTGTTTCCATGTGCACGCATAGAAAAAAGGAAACCAAAAGATCCAACATGGGCATATGGAATGCAAGGAGAAATGAAAGGGGAAGTTATATGCAATTTTTGCAGCAAGCGTTTTAGTGGAGCCATTTTCCGCCTCAAATTCCATTTGGCAAAGAGACCTAGCAATGATGTCAAGACATGCTCTAAGGTGCCAGATGAAATTAAAAATAAAATAGAGGTCATGATCTTTGGCTCAGAGGAAAAAAGAGATTTCAAACGAAGTCAAACCGATGCCATGTCAACCCCCCTTCTCGAATTCCTCATACCAGCAGCAGCTTTAGCCGGTTTCAGCAGGAGAGTTTGAGTCCATCATGTGCACAAGCAGCTAGTGAGACAAGAGAGTCCCATTTTGTAGAGAGTTTTGTGATAGGGGAACAACCCACGCTTGAGAGTATGGCTGCGTGGAACCAAGAGAAGCACAATGCAACGAGGACAGCCAATGCCACTTTTTGGTATTATTCTGACATTCCCTTCAATGTGGCAAGGTTTCCATACAGGCGGCGCATGATAGATGCCATCGCAAGTTGCAACGCAAGATTTAAGAAGCCAACTTATGATGACCTTAGGGGCCCTCTCCTTCTACAATCTATGGAAAACATTTAGGTTGTGCTTAACTAAATTTACATATATATATATATATGGCATAACTAATTTTTTTTTTTTACTTCAGATTGCGCTTGAAGACTAGCGCAGGGTGTGGAGGACGAAGGGTTGCAGTATCATGTCTGATGGTTGGACAGATGAGAAGGGAAGAACCTTGATTAATTTTTTGGTTGCTTCTATAGGAGGAACTGCATTCCTCAAGTCAATAGATACATCAGCACAAAGTAATAGTGTCGAAATGCTTGTAGGGTTGTTGGAGGAGGCTGTGTTGGAGGTCAAGAAGGAGAATGTTGTCCAAATCATCACGGACAACGCAGCAACATATAAGGCAGCCGGTAATATTTTGGAGCAAAGATTCCCCACTATTTTTTGGACCCCATGTGCAGCCCATTGTCTCAATTTGCTCCTCGAGGACATTGGGAAATTACCTTAGGTGGCAAAGGTTGTACAGAAGGCTAAGGCAATCAAAAAATGCATTTGCAACCATACATGGATCCTTAGCCTCATGAGGCAATTTACTAATGGGAGGGAGCTAGTGTGGCCTAGAATTACACGCTTCACCACAAACTTTGTGACATTGCAGAGCATTATGATGCAAGAGGATCACTAAAACAAATGATGATTGGAATTTTGAACAAGCTGCAAGATACCAAATCTCACCTGAGGGGCAAAATGAATATACTTATTTGTTTGAGGCGGGATTCTGGATAGCTATGGATGAAGCCATCAAGGTACAAGACTAAGTTTATTAATTTTTTTTGTTGTAAAATATTTTCATTTAAATTATTTTTCCTTTTTTTCCAAGTGTCAAAGCCTTTCCAATGGGATTTGTATATGAGGCTATGGACAAGGCAATAGAGGCAATTGTTACATTTTATGGATATGCCCGCACCAAATACGATCCCATTTGGACAATGATTGATAACTGATGGACATCTCAAATCCATAGCCCCCTTCATGCGGCGGGTTACTACTTGAACCCCCAAATTTTTTTGTTCTCCTACATTTCATGTTGATTATGAGGTGAAGGTTGGTGTTCAAGATTGCATTGACCGCATGTTCTCAGCTAGTAGACAATTGCGCGATAAAACGCATGAAGAGATACAGGATTATAAGAAATGTCATGGCCGCCAATTCCCATCCGAGCAATGCAAAAGTGCTAGGTTAACATTGAGGCCAGGTAACACTCATCGAATTATTATTTATTGTCTTTTGATTTTGTTTTAAAAAATAATTTCAATTTACTATTTACATGTGAAATATTAAATTTCAATTTTGTTGTTGTTGTTTCTAGATTTATGGTGGGAGGACTTTGGTGATTTTATGCCCAATTTGCAGCCCATGGCCGTCAAAATCTTATCTCAACCATGCAACGCTTTAGGTTGTGAGCGCAATTGGAGTATGTTTGAGCACATACACTCCAAGAAGCGCAACAAACTTACACAAGAAAAGTTGAATGATCTTGTGTTTATGCATTACAACCTTCGCCTCCACCAAAGAAGTTTTGAAAAAACAAGTACTCAACCCATTGACCTAAGTGACATTGATCCATCATCTGAATGGATCATAGATGCAATGCAAGAGCAGCAAGAAGAGCCTCTCTTCTCCCTAGATGAATTACAACACTTTGAAGATCTAGCGGAGGAGATAGCAACCAAGGACCAAGAAGAGGCACATGCACAAGACGTGGCAAGGGCACATCAACAAAGAGAGACTAGGTCTTTTGCTAGAGCAAGGGGCAAAGGAATTGTAAGACGATAGATAGTGGGCCTATTGATGCATTTTGACACATTTTGTAATTTCTATCTTTTCATGTTATAAGCAATACAAGATGTGTTTTGTTGCTTTCATGTGTACTTTAAACTTGAGCCTTGTATGATGTATCACTTGCCACTTTCATGTGTAGTTTAAGCTTACAGTCTTACATCATTAATATTTGATTTGCCTTATGTTTATTCATTATGATATTGCATGAAAAATCTTTTTCCAATGAAAATTTGCATTTACTTCGGTTTTGTTTTTTTGGCGATTTTTCCCCCGATTTTTTCCGAGTCTATCATTTTCCAATTCCGATACAATTCGGAGTTTCTCTACTATGGTAGTCTCCACAATTATGCAACTTAAACTCATAAACCCACTATATGGCTCACATGTGATATAAGATTAAATGATAATATACAAAGCAATGTTACACGGGGACGCGTCCCCCGCGTCCCCCAGCACGGGGGGACGGCATTGGGGACGTTTCCCCCCGTCCCCCTTTTGGGGGACGGCTGGGAAACGTCCCCGGGGACGCCTGAGGCCTACGGCCTCCCGTCCCCGGGACGTCCCCTATTTTGGGGCGTCCCTGGGGACGGCCAGCCGTCCCCCATGGCTGGGCGTCCTCAGCCAAAAGAAAAACTAAAAAAAAAAATTAAAAATGAAAATTTAATCTGTTCTTTAGTACATTGTAAGACATTTGTGTTCTTCAATCTGTTCTTTAGTACATTGTTGAAAATGATGACTTTCCACAAATGAAGATTAAAGCAAAAGTTACAGTATTCTAAAATTACAGTATTCTAAAGCAAGTCCTCAGCCAATCTGTTCTATGAAGATTAAAGCAAAAGTTACAGTATTCTAAAATTACAAGTGAGGGATAAAGATTGTTGATATAATAAGCGGAGATCACTGAATAACATAAAGAGTAACAAAGAGAGACCCTACTCATACTAGTGAAAATTACTTAGAAAGAAAGGAAGTTTCTTAATGTCCGCAGATGATCAAAGCAGGTATTTGGACTCAAATACTACATTGTGTAACAACAGTCTGGAGAGAGCTGGAAATAGTGTTCCAAAGAAAAACCAAGAATACAAAATTAATAAGCATAAATTTACAAAATCCCTTTAAACAAGGTTAATCAAAATCTTTTGAGAAGGAAGCTGACAAGGAAAAAAATAGTTAAATTGTAGGATGTTAAAAAGTGAAACAAGCAAGTTTTACAGG
Organism: Wollemia nobilis; assembly: GCA_028583015.1. Taxonomy (NCBI): domain Eukaryota; kingdom Viridiplantae; phylum Streptophyta; class Pinopsida; order Araucariales; family Araucariaceae; genus Wollemia; species Wollemia nobilis. Next base: position 35,044,971 of record JAQPPZ010015824.1, on the reverse strand, counting down.
ACTCAGAACAGCGTGCCTCTTGACTGCATTTTTGAAAACATTTTTAGATCATGGCTTTGCATGTCTTAATTCAGGTTCATAATTCAGAAAATCATGTAAGGTAAAAACATGATGAAGCTGTTGGCTAGTAAAAGTGGCATGATAACTCTTACTGGAATGGCACTTTATTTGGTGGGGAAAAGACCCTGGTCCAAAATGCTTCTATTGCTGATTTATCTAATGTTCAAGAATGAAGATTTTGTAAAACAGATAGCATCCAATTAGATTCATGTTCACTGTTTTGCTTTTACGTGTGTTCCTTTGTTGCTATAAATGGTTATTGATTTGCTGCAAAGTGGCCTAAATTGTTTGCTTTGCATACACTTCCATTGAGAAAATACAGATGAGGAATGCTTGGCATCAACTTGTCTTATTCTTACAAAGAGACAAATCCCATTGAGTTTAGGACATTGACTTCAATGAGAAAATTGTAACTTTTGCTTTAGGACATTGACTTCAATGACAAATCCGCTTATTTTAGAATACTGTAATATTAGAATACTGTAACTTTTGCTTTAATCTGTTCTTTATGTTCTTTAGTACATTGTTGAAAATGATGACTTGTAAAAGCTGAATAATGTGGCATTCATTACTTGAGCAATAGCAACTAATTTGGTTAACTGTTAGAGATTGGCAGATTGCACTTGATATCCTTGGCTGAACCTTCAAGTTATATTTGTTGAAACAATTAAATGGCTGCACTTAGTAACTAATATCAATATGAATATCCTAATATCATTTTTGTTGTGTGTAGAATTCTGAATGTGTAGATTATTCTAAATTTCTAAAAAATTTCAATTTTCATAGTATTATACCAGCCGTCCCCGAGCCGTCCCCTAAAATCGGCCTGCCGTCCCCTGCCGTCCCCCGAAACCCGTCCCCCAGGCTCGTGGAACCTTGATACAAAGTAATGTTTACGAAATGAGGTATAGACTATGCAACAAGAGAATATAAGGCATTTCATTAATGTTTAAATGTCATATTTATATATCGCTTATAGGTTGGTATGCATCCACTCACCTAACTACCTACCATTTTTAGAACTTTTATAATCCCAGATTTTAATTTATAACCCTCAACTAAAAATTTCAACTTTATAAATAGATGGGACATTACATTCTAAGACGTTTGATAAGGATTTCTAAATGATCATGATGTCCCCAATAAGATTATCTTTGAATTTGAATGAGAAGGATTCTAAATATCATTACAAGTTTGGAGACTTATGATACATCAGTTTTCTAGGATGGATTTCTGGGAGCTCTTTGCCAAAGCAAGAAGTTTGGCTTTGAAATCCATTTTCAAACTTTAATCCTCATTTCTGGATTCAAACACAACCTTCATTTACAATGGAAACTATGAACCATACATCTGATACATTCTCAATTGCATCAAGTTCCAAAATTTGTCTCTGACAAGGTACACCAATAAGAAAAGTTTTGGCGTTTCACTAATAATACAACGTCTGTAATAAATATGGTATCTACAATCTGATTTGATCCTGCTGACTCACTTGGCTCTGTAACAGATTCTTTCTGTTGTCTGTATGTGTTCTCTCTTCTACATAAGTAGCTGGGGAATCTCACTGCCATGTTCTGGATTTACCTTAAGATAGTGATGTTGCAGGGTTTTCAAGGTCACTCTAAGATTGATCTTGTTCCGATATCAAAAAATCCTTTCTTTGCTTTTTGATAGAAATTCATTGTACCATTCACCAGAAGAATGGATTCACTTTCTGTACTATTTAGAAGAGAGAATAAGTCAACTTAAGACAGAGCAGAATGATCTGTTCACTGACTGGCATTTTCCTAGTACCAAGTTCTTGCTGCAGAAGCCTACTGATTACATAGTCTTTAAACAAGTAAAATTCTCTGATGCACAATAGTAGTTTCAATTGGCATCTCCATAGATCAATTACCTCCATTCAAATACTCTTTAAATGCTCCTCCCCGCCTTCTTCCTGATAAGAGGGTAATTAATCAAGCAGTCAGAGATGATGTTTATCAACAATATATTCAGATCACTTGGGTCGTTCCATCTCAATCTCCTAATCCTAATTTGGTCTTCTACACTAAACATTTCATGAGGATTGAGAATGGCATTATTACTCCTAATTATGTCGAGCGACATTGAACACAGCATGAGAATTCCTCTTGGTCAGCTCAAAGTATGCTCACATCAGTTGCGGGTGGAGACAGACCAGCATATTCCTCAAGACGATAGGGTATGTTGTCTTTGCTCTATTTGGGACGTGGAGACTGAAGTTCATCTTTAGGTATCTTGTTTACTATGAGATTTGAGGGAGTTAATATTGCTTGCGTAGAGACTCAAGTGGATCGCTTGCCACTTTTTTCAGCTATCCTAACCAAAGATGCTTGGCTCTTTACCTCAAGGAAGCTCACTCTTTGGCGTCAATTATTACAAGGAAGACAAACTACAAATCAACTAATCACCTCATTCTTTCTCTGCAATCGAGAGTAATAAGCACTCATTTGAAGATACAACTATCCAAAATGCTAATGACTGTTTTGTCTACATACAAGAGTAGCTACTAGGGCTTGTGTTCTTTCTTCTTGCTTGGGACAGGACATGACTGCAATTCTTTGGTTGCAGGTTTCGGCCACCCCTCACATACAAAGAAGTTGTAGACAGACTCAACTTACCAGTTTCTTGTCCTCTTCTATTGGTTCCACAACCATGGATGGTAGAAGAGTTTGAGGGTTCGAACTCCATGTCCTCCCAAGATTATCCAACCATGCCCTCTTAGTCTTGGCCATTCTCCTAGGAGCATCATTAGATCTTGTGTTGGCCCTTTTGGGATAGGTTATGATGACGAGGACTATGCTTCTACTTTACATCCCACTATAGATTAATGTTGGCGCTTGGATCCATTGGAGCTCCTTTCTATCTCTGTTGTACCTCGACTTCTAGCTCTCTCTTAATCGTTACTTTTAGCATGTTAGCTTTTATTCGTTTTGAGTAACCCTCAAGGCTGTAAATTTATGCCATAAAGTTGTTCCACGTTAAAGTAGTTCACACTAGATTCTTTACTCTAGTTTAGCTTATTTTTGTAGTACTTTTTGGTTAATACATTGCATGGTAATTTGCAACAGCTCTTTTCAATAAGCCCCACTGGCCTACTTTGGCCATTTAAGGACATTAATAGAATTACCTTATCTTATCTCTATTCTTGGAGGAGCTAAGCCCCAAACGTCAGAGAGTTGCTTGGAAGCGTAGTTTCCATCCTCCAAGAGATGTCCAACCAAGCACACTTACTCCAAGCCATTATCCTATGTACGTCATTCGATATTGTATTGGCTCTTTCATGGTGATTGATGAGGAAGTAGGAACAGTTTTCACTCCGCATTCTGAAATCGATATGGGGAAGCTTTGGCCTCCAGCCTAGATCTCCTTCCGCATGGTTGTTTAAAGTATAGAGCTTTATCTTTTCTGACTTGTTGAGGATTTCCCCATTTTAAGTTCAAACCCCCTCCCTTCTAATTAAAATCTTCATCTTCTTCTTTTGCCTTTAGTTCCTTGCTTGTAGTGGAATTCCCTTGATCCTTACCTGCTATTGTGCTGATGCTCTTGCATCCTATTCACCTGCTTTGGTCATCCATGGGAAATAATGTCTTTTATCCTTTCATTCTTTCTTTCCATAGTATTCAAATATCAAAAAAAACAATGTGCAGTTGATAGAACCAAAATCTGACATCAGCACAGCAAGCAAAGAGAGAGCAAGGGATGTATAAAAGTTGGAGTCCATTTATCTCAGGCAGTGTAAAACAATGAAGTTTGACACAGCCTTGCTGAACACCAAAAAGTTCTCAATTTTTCATTGGTCTCAAGGAGATTACATGCACCATCCATGGAAGGCTAATGAGGTCAACGGCCATGCATACAATAGCGTTACCACATCTTTGAAGGCAGAGACAACTCATCTTGAGAATTAAAAAGTTGAGAATCTATCTCAGCATGCATTGCTAGAACATAAGCTTATTGCTAAGCAACAGTCTATCCAAAAACCTAACTCCTGGATACGAATCGTCAATGGAAAGGCGGCCTCTCCTTACTGTTGAAATAGTTGTGCAAAGCAAGTTTGATAAGAAAGAAGACATGAAGGCAAAGGAGCTTGATATTCAGTATCAGGGCCTTTTAAAGCTGACCAGTTCTGTTGAGGCATGGGCAAGCCTTATTCATGACACCCTGGACCTATAAGATACTCACAATACCAAGAAGATTTGCACCTATTATGGTAATGATGAACATTTAAAAGATCATTACTGTAAGAGGATGGAAGTTTTGGAGGCAGCAGTCAAAAAAACAAAACCAAGATTTCTTCTTTTGAAAAGGGCTTTTCCTTCTCAGCTCATGCATTGTAATCAAATTTCTTACTTCATCAAATGAGTGGACAATAGGCTTCTAGCAACTTTTTAACACCACTTTGTTAGTGAGTCGACTTGTTAGCACTTGATGTGCTCTTATAAACATGTTGTTGGCATTCATGACACTGTTAGTCTGTATGCTCTTTGTATAACATCACTTGGGACTCCAGTTCCCACACAAGTTTTTTGTTAGAGCACTTTTTGGGGATGGCACTCAAGTTCTCTGCTCAACTTCAACAGATTTTTGGATGACATTGTTTTATATGGTGTCTTGTGCTTGCCTCATTGTTTTGCAGCTTTTTTCACATGCTTTTGATGGAAGCAATTCAATTTGTTTGATGCTTTTTGTCCTGGCCAAGCATCTGTGTCAGAGCACTTAAGCTTTGCTATCCATTATATACCTTCTAGATTGCATCAGCTTGGGTCATTGTTCTTTGTTGGATCCTCGGAATGAAATAAGTCGTCATTAACTAGAGATGATCTGTAATTCCCCATTTTCTTTCCATTTCTCCAAATTAGGCTTAAAGAGAGTTGTTAGCTTATGTAAATAATATATTCAGAATAATTAGTAAACATTTCTAAACATGTCTATTTAAAACATAGATATCCTAGCATAAATTTCCAAGCTTCTGCCATAAAAATCAACCTACATTGATGACCTTAAACTGTGGTTCTGAGATGTGACAATCACTTCAAACTATATAATTTAAGAGAATAATTAGACTCATTGCCAGATAAACCACCTAACAGAACCACAAAAAGCGACAAAACTTGACTAGAACAAATAAGAGTCAAACCTGTGTTGCTATTTTCTCTTTGTAATGACTCGACCATAGATTTAAACTCCACAACTTCTTTTTCTCTCATGTCCAAGGATTCTAGGACTTCTGATTTTACCTGAAACTCCACAAAATACCAAAGGGACTTTGTCAAAAAAAAAAAATGCATTCATAGATTCAAAAGCAAGCCACCTTGTTCATCCCTATATAACTCTATACGATACCAGAAAAGTGGTTTGTTACAAATGATAACACTGAGCTATTGTTTTCTTGTTTAAGAATATATTGCTAATGGATAATGCTTGCTTCTATGTTGAAACAAGGATGTTAAGTAAATTCCATAATTTGGAGTTTTGCATCAGTAATCAATAACACAGCCTAGCCTAAAGCTTCTTGTCCTGACTTATAAACTGATTATGATATTACAGATACTACCGAGCAATATATTGCAGTGCATTATCTGTTGACAAATATATCTGCCTTTGAAAACATGTCCATTGTCTATTTGACATAAATGCTCTAATTTTATATCTCCATTTTTTTTTTTTTTAATTTGTGGAAAACATCCCAGAAGGGATGCCACTTTTGGGTAAGACCCAAGAAGGCAGGGGTATCCATTCTGCCAAAAATGCCCAGGACGAGTTCTAATTACCTTTTGCCAATCTTGCATAATTACCATGTCCGGAAATTTTGATCTAAATAGAAAGGTAAAGATGTCTGGAAGTTTGGATTTCCAAAAAATTTGGTTCAGTTTGTAAATATATCTAAAATAACGTATGTGAAATATTAAAAAATGATTTCATAATATTTTCGTATAATTTACTATCTCATATAAATAGCATATTTATTATAATACAAAACCAAATAACTATAGGATCTATCTGTGATTGTTGCCATATAAGCGATGGCAAGCGAAACCCCGAATTTCGAATTTTCGTTGAGCAGGAAACAGAGAATCTGCAGTACGGAAGCAGGGAACGGAACGGGCGCGCATGGATGTGGGACCAAGAATGGAACGGGCGATCAGGGAGATGGGAACGTGGCCCCAGGTAAGTCTGACTCTACGGTTTCGAAAGATGGGACTGATGCTTTTGGGGGGAAAGAACCCCTGGATAAAATTTCTGCAGAAAATAGGAAATCCCAAGCAGTCTCATTTGCAGAAATAGTCAGGGGAGGTCCTAAACACTCCTCAACTACATCGCGCACCTTTATTCCTAATGGATGTGATGTAATCTTACCGGAAGAAGTCATGGTCGGGTACATTTCCTTAGATTCCTTTTCCCTAGTCAGGAAATTTGTGGGGGCAGACCTGATATGGAAGCTATCAGGTGATGGGCAGCTATGAAATGGAAAACCAAAGGCTATATGGAGCTTGTTGCTATGTCAAGAGGCTTCTTCATGATTCGACTCAATACTCAAGAGGACGCGGACCGCATTCTATCTGGTGGCCCCTGGTTCTTCGGGAGAAGGAGCCTATTCCTCCACAAGTGGGGTGTGGATTTCGATCCAGAGACCCAAAGCATCAACTTTGCTCCCATCTGGGTCCGTCTTCCAAATTTACCCTCTCATTTTTGGCATGAGGACGTTCTACAAGGGATTGCCTAGGCTATTGGGGAGCTTGTCACTATTGACCCTACTACGCGTGCTCGATCGAGGATGATGCAGGCTCGTATCTGTGTTAATGCGAACTTGGAGTCCCAGCTTTCGACCCATGTGAACTTGATTTATGGGTCATACCATAGATGCCAAGTGGTGGAGTATGAGAACAAACCCTCCTTTTGCACTGAGTGCCACACCCAGGGGCACTTTCGAAACTAGTGTCCAAAGTTGAGGCTTACCCAAAATGATTACCAAGAGACGCAACGCCCACCTAAAGGAGAGATGCAAAAAATGAGGGCTAAAGCAGGTCCGCGTTATGACTCCAAAGGCAAGCAACCTGCTCCCCCATCTCCAAATGGTGACAAGAATAAAGCAAGTTCCCTTTTTGCTTTTTCGAATAGGTTCAGTTTATTCAACAATTTAAATCTCAATGCAAATGATGATAATGAGGATATTCCCAGAGAGGAATTCCCTAGTTCATATCACCCTGAACAATCACCCATGAAGGCAAACCCTCCCCTGCAACCTCCTCACCCTTCCTTTGACCCGCATCCAAAATCCCTATTGACCATGATGGATGTTCCCCAACCCCCTCCATCCAATCCCCCACCGCCACCATCTAATCCCCCACCCAACTCCCCATCCCCCAATAGGTCTGGCCCTTCTCATCCCCCACCCGATCCCCATGGAGACGAGGTTGCTAGCCCTAATATGTCTCACGATTCTCCTAAAGCCTGGAGTCCCAAACAGACCAGGAGTTTTAAAAAATCCTTAATTGATGTTGGAAGTGACAAAAAGAAAGGCAGACCCTCTATTGCTAAGCAAAGACACTGAGATATAGCAAAGGACATAGCCGTCAGCACCCAAATAACTCTCTTTCAGGAACTAGGAATTTCCAACAGAGAAGAATCAAAGAGACCCAAACCTCCTGCGCAGCAAGGCAAAGGAGGCAGAAAACCCTCCAAGAGTTCCAAATGAGAATCCTCTCCTGGAATGCGAGAGGGTTAAATGGAGCAGCAAAACAAAGACTTGCTGCTTCGATGCGAAAGGAGTCAAATCCCACAATTTTTATAATGCAAGAGACCAAATTAGGCATGCAATCCTCACCTAAAGTTGCCAAAATCATATGGAAAAAATGTGAATTTTCTTTCAGCCCTACCTCTGGAACATCTGGTGGACTCCTTTGCCTTTGGGATCCAACCAAGGTGGAAGGAAGAGTAATTTCCAGTGAAGGGCGAATTTCCAATATTTTTTTCATGATTCAGTTTCAAGGCAATCTTGGGTGCTGACGAATGTCTATACCCCGAATATCCCTTAGGATAGACTGAACCTCTGGAATACTCTCACTCAGATGCGAGATGCTTTCATAAATATCCCTTGGATCCTTGTTGGAGACTTTAATGCTCCACTATATCCTTCTGAGAAAAAAGGAGGGAAAGAAATTACTCCTAGGATCATGAGGGACTTCAACAATTTTGTGGATGCAAATGAGCTAATGGATGTTCAGCTAAGGGGATCCCAGTTTACTTGGAGCAATAGAAGGGTAGGGTTTGATCTCATTCAGGAAAGGCTTGACCGGTTTTTTCTTTCTCAGGATGCTTTACTTTTGTTTGGGGATGCCAGTTTGCAAGCCCTACCAAAGATTGGGTCTGATCACAGCCCCTTAATTTTTGAAACTTCCAACAGACCACCTTTCAAAACTCCTTTCCATTTTGAGGCAATGTGGACTCAGCACCCTGACTTAAAAGCACACATTGTTGAGTGGTGGGGAGAGAGTTTCCCAGGATCTTTCACTAGCCAAGTTACTCAAAAGTTGCGGTCTATAAAATCCAAATTGAAGGTATGGAATAAAGAAATTTTTGGCAATATCTTTGAAAGCAAGCAGAACATCAGGGACAGACTCCAAATAATTGAAAATTAGTTTCAGCAGGGTCAAGGGGATGCCAGACTGAGAGCTGAAGAAAAACTTCTTTTATCAGAATTCCATAACATATTGAAGAAGGAAGAGATGTTCTGGCGTCAAAAATCGAGGCACTTGTGGTTGAAGGAAGGAGATTCTAACTCGAAGTTTTTCCACATTTCAACGCTCAAACACAGAGGAGAAAACAGGATCGAGGGGCTAATCAAAAACGATGGTACTTTCACTTCCAATATTCATGAAATCCGTGACAAAGTTGTCCTTCATTTTGAGTCCCTCTTAGGTTCCTGTCCCCCTCAATCTATCCAAGCCATGGATTCCTTCCTCACGCACATTCCTAGAATCAAAACTGATAACATGAATGCCAATCTGTTAAGACCTTTAAGCTCTGAGGAGATCCATCAGGCCCTCTTTTCCATGCAACTTGACAAAGCCCCAGGCCTCGATGGATTCTCCCCAAGGTTCTTCCAAACCTTTTGGGAAATCATTGACCCTGACCTTTTTCAAGCCATCAAATAATTACAAAGGTCTAGAGTCATTCCCAGGGATGTTAATTCTACTTTTCTTGCCCTCATCCCTAAAGGCCCCAACTCCAAAGCCCTGTCTTATTATCATCCCATAAGCCTCTGTAATGTTGTCTACAAAATCTTAATAAAAGCTATGGCCAATAGACTAAAAGGTATTCTCCCATCCTTGATCGACCCCTACCAAGGAAGCACCGTTAAAGGTAGAAATATTGTGGATGGGGTCATAACCATTCATGAACTTATTCACTCAGTCCACAATTCCAAAAAGTTTGCTTTATTTTTAAAACTTGACATGAATAAGGCTTTTGACAGAGTGAATAGGGAGTTTCTGTCCAAAGTTCTCCAAAAATTTGGTTTCCATGATGACTGGGTATATCTGATCATGCAATGCATCTCAACCTCTTGGTTTTCTGTGCTAGTGAATGGGTCTATTGCAGGGTACTTTCCAAGTACCAGAGGACTGAGACAAGGGGACCCCTTATCCCCCATCCTCTTCATAATCCTAGCTGAGAGCCTTGGAAGAGCCATAAAAGCTGCCTGTTCCATGGGTTTGATTTTTGGCATCAAAGTTGCATCCAATCTCCAACCTTCAACTCACCAACAGTTTGTGGATGATACTTTGTTGGCAACTACAACATCAGTTTTTGAGGCAAGAGTCATCAAATCTATCCTCAACCTCTATGAAGAAGCTGCGGGCCAAAAAATCAATTTCACTAAGAGCAAGATTTATTTCATTAATACCCCAGTGCCCCGCCAAGTCAAGATTGCAAACATTCTGGGATGTTCTATTGCAGCCCTCTCACCGTCATATATAGGCCTCCCAATGTTTCAGGGGAATCCTACCAAGACGATGTGGAATAATGTTATTGAGAGGTTTCATAAGAAACTTGCAGGGTGGAAAGGTGTCCTTCTCTCTCAGGCGGGTAAAGCTACTCTTGTCATGTCAGTTTTACAAAGCATACCTATGTATTTTTTATCAGTGTTTAAAATCCCTGTAGCAGTTGGGACCATGATTGAACAAATTCAAAAATATTTCCTATGGGCTGGAGCTGACAATCAAAAAAAATCCATTTAGTGGCTTGGGACAAAGTATGCTCTCCAAAATATAAGGGTGGGCTTGGTTTTCAAAGAATCAACAAAATGAATCATGCTCTCTTAGCTAAGCAGGCTTGGAAAGTTTTTACTAACGAAAATTTGGAATAGATCTCAATTGTTAAAAGAAAATATTTGCAGCATCACTCTTTTAGAGATGAAGAAGTCCCTCAAATAGGGTCTCACTTCTGGTGCTCAATCATCCAAACCAGACCCCTACTTCAAAGAGGAATCAGATGGCAGCTCGGATATGGGAAAACTATCAATTTTTGGCATGACTCATGGGCCAGGGATGAGCCTCTTATCAATGACCCAGAAATCGCTGCTCTCAAACCCCTTACTGATCACAGGTTTGGCCCGAAAGTTGCTAACTTCATAGTGCAAGATCAGGATCACCCTATGTGGAAGCAACTTCATTTCAGCATAAATGATGCAAACATTGACAGAGCTATCATCTCTTTGCAAGCAATTTTCAGATCAAGTTTCATCCCTATGGCCCAAGAAAAAGACAAACCCTTCTAGAAATGTTGTGATGATGGTACTTTTTTGGTCAAGTCTACTTTCCTCTTGCTTGATTTCCCTCAGGACCTGCAACATAATCAACTTGCCCCAACTATTGTTAAGAGAATTTGGCTCAAACATCTCATTCTGAAAGTTGCTCACTTCTCATGGTTAGCTTTCCAAAACAGAATTCTCACTACAAAAAACCTTATCAAGAGGGGTGTCATAGTGCCTAATAGATGCTATATGTGTTTACAAGCTTGGGAATCCACTCATCATCTGTTGCTCGAGTGTCCCTTTGCCTATAGTGCTTTCTCAATTCTGTTGAATATGTTTCAGGTCAAGTGGGTCTGGCCCCATTCAATTGTTGACCTTTTTACCCAGTGGCCCCAAGTGTTTCGTAATCCCAGACTCAAGTTCCTATGGGAAGCATTGTTGCATCATACCCTATGGCAAATCTGGCTTGAGCGCAATAGCAAAATCTTCAATGACTGCTCTAGGGATCCAGAAGCGGTGGTCAATAAAGCTTTATGCTTTGCTATTGAGAATGTAAATTTGGTCCCCTATCCAAAAACCCCAGCTTTTGGGTTGGAAGCCCACTTGTTCAAATCCCTTAGCATCTCTTCTGAGTGCTCCAGACCCCCTATTCATACCAACTGCAGGGCCACCACCAAGTGGACCCCTCCCCCTCTAGGGTGGCTCAAGGTAAATTTTGATGGGTCATCTAAAGGTAATCCCGGAGATGTTAGAGTTGGAGGAGTCATTCGGGATCATGAGGGCAAGATCATCAGAGCATTCATTGAAAACCTAGGAGTACAGTCTAATAATTATGCCGAAGCTCGTGCTCTTTGGAAGAGTCTAGATCTCAGCAAAGGACTACCTAACCCAATGATATTTGAAGGGGATTCTTTAAATGTGATTAATCATGTTAAGAATAACACCAAGGCAGGGTGGAATATTCAAAATATTATACAGGAGAGTCAATATATTCTTAGGCAGCTTCCGCTCAACATAGTTCAACATGTTTTTAGAGAGGCCAATGTGGTTGCAGATTTGTTGGCTAACAGGGCAGCCAATCAAAATGATTTCATCATATGGGAAGATTCATTCCCTCAAGACATCATCACTGCTGCTAAGAATGATGTTGAGCACAATTCCAAATGATAGCAAGTGTCATTCCAAAGGTGTTTTCTTCAACACCATGGGTGTTCCCATTAACACCACGGTCAATGGTTCACCTTCCCATTTAATCATTACCTCTCAAAATTTTGATTGTATCCCTTTCCAAGAGGTTTTATTAGAACACAAAGCAGCTTCTGAGTCCTTTTGGCATCTTCCCAACGTCCCGTGCCTTCGCTTCATCCACCACCTTTTCTATCATCTCACTAAGTTCACCTTTCAGCTTTTCCAAATCCGCCACCCATCCACCATTTGCACCGACCACACCGCCTTGTTAGCCGGCCCCCTCAACCCTATCATCCCTCATTTCCTCATATTTTTCTAAACCATTTCCCTTTCTTATGCCCCAATTGATGTGTTCCAGTGTCTTTGTCCTATGGTTGGATTTCCAAAATGCTTCGGAAAGTGCCTCCTGTCTTGTAATCCCTTTTCCTACGGCCTTTGGCACACCTTATGGGTCGGGTTCATTTGCTGATTGGCATCCTTCCCACTGGGTCTCTGTGTTGGTTCTTTTACTACTGTTGTCTGTTCGACATTATGGCTATTCTCGAGCCTTCCGTGCTACAGCTCGACCCTGTTGCTGAAGCCTTGCTTGGAGCCAAGGGATTCATTCCCTTCTTCAAGCTCTTCGGTGGTATTGATGATGGAGTCACTAGCGAGTTTGTCAGTTCGTGGAATGACGGCGTGGTTCAGGTTCGAGGAATCCAAATTGAGGTAAATATCCACCTTCTGGCTAAAATTTTTGGGTTGTCTTCCAAGGGCAGGGCGGTGAGACGGGACCGACATAACTACAAAGAAGAAACTAACAACTTTCCTAAAAAGGGTAAGGATTTGACCTGGGTCAAGGGGGAGTTGTTCGCTCCTCTCTCCCTCATCCCTGGGACACTGTTATTATCCCCATTTTGTAATATATCACTGTGGACAATGTTAACAGTCCCCTCCATTCCTTCCACCTCGCCTTCGTTAATCATCTGCGAGACATCAAGCCTATTAGCATTCCTGACTTTCTATTTCGATCCATGAGCCTTACCATAGAAAACTACAGGGATAAGAAAACATCCAAATACCCCTCACACCAGGGTTTATTCCTCATTATTTATAAACATGCTCTCTTGTCCCAACCTGCAGTCGGACCTTCCGTGTCTCCTCTGATTACTGTGTCCTCTCCTGAGCCTACTTCTGGTCCCGATTACCGTGATCCAAATCCCCCAATTGAGCCCTCTAGTGTCGTTCTCCTCTCCAATAGCCCCTCTGCTGAAGTGCCCCTACAGTCTTCTACCCCTTCTAGTGGTCTCCCGAAAGTTTTTTCTATCAATCCCAATCAGGCCAGCATCAAGGATGAGGAAGGTCCATCGTCAATGCCTAAGGATTTAGTCCCAGTGGAGTCCCATGCTACTAAAGTCAGAAGCAGACCCTTGAGGAGCAAAAGGAAAGTTGTTCGACCCTCTCCTCGTAGAAGCTCATGATGCCTAAAAAGGAAAGGTGTTGATGGAACCCAACCCACACCCGAGGTCATTTTAGATGATGAGGAAGATGACAGGTATAATGTTGGTGATGCACTTTGAACCAGGACCATCGATCATGTTTCCAGAGTGGTGGAGCAACTCACGGTAGCAGCCAATATGGTCAAGGAGGTGTGCATCATCTTCTCGCACACCATCAAGGAGCTTCATGAACTCCCGACGACCCTCAATGCCCTCCTTGCAAAGAGTCAAAACAATGTTGTTAAACAGGAGGATGAAGATGATTCCCAGTAGTACTGGGTGTGGGGTATATGGCGAATGGTTTTCTCCTGAAATTTTGAATTATGGGGTGATGTTGTTTCGCCTGGTCATGGGTTCAAGTTTGTATGTTTGTTTTAATCTTCTTATTCAATTCCTGGAGCTAGTTTGTTTAAAGCTTTTACAGGTTGTTGGTCATCTTCATGTTCATCCCTGTGGCTCTGGGATGTTTCAAATTTTGTACTATTGGCATTCTGAATGCCTTATGTATTAGGGATTGGGTCCCTTCAACCCAAAAATTAATTAAAATCTTTTACCTACCAAAAAATAAAATAAAAAATAAATCATATCAAATGGCATTAATTCAATCAGTTAGATTCCTCAACTTTCAAGATGAAGACCGAGGTTCAAATCTTGCCAAGCAATACATGTATAATTGCCAAGTTGTTGTAATACCACTATATGGTCATGATGTAATACAAGTGGGACCCGTTTAAATCCCATATAACATATGGGAAAAAATAAAAAATAAAACATATAAATTATAATGTATCTTAGATATTTTTTTAATTTTTAACTTAAACTTAAATTACTCATAAATTAACAAAGTATAAGTTATAAACTATAGTGAAACCTCAAAAAAAAATGAATTGCCCAAGGGGTTTGGCCAATTGTTGAGAGTGTTGAGTTTCACACCATAAACAAAGGTTCCAATCCCATGGGTGACCTTAAAATTTTTATCAAATGGCATGAGTTCAACAAGTTAAATACCTCCGACTTTCAACGAGGAGACCTAGGTTTGAATCTCGCCAAGCGATACATGCATAATTGTCAAGTTGTTGTAATACCACTTTGTGGTCATAGTGTAATATAAGTGGGACCCAATTCACTACCATATAATCAATTAAAAAAATAAATAAATGAATCATAACCAAATAAACTAAATATCATGAAATATAGTAAAGCTAAGACAAGTTATAATAATTATTATAAAATATGGTAAAACCCTAAACCTTATGGTAATGGTAACCTAACAAACAACATATTATATAAGAAAACTATGACAAACTCTAAAGGGTAGGAAGCAAGGCAAAGGGAAATATAATACAAAACATATAAATTATTATATGTATGAGATAATGTTATAAAATTACATTAAATGTCATTAGTTCAACAGGTTAAATTCCTCGACTTTCAAGGAGGAGACCTAGTTTTGAATCTTGCCAAGCAATATATGTTTAATAGCCAAGTTGTTGTAATATCACTACGTGGTCATGATCAAATAAGGGTGGCATCCATTTCAATCCAATACAACCAATTAAAAAAAAATGTTATAAAATTCCATTAATCATACCTCTTAATGAAAATGCTATCAAGGAGTTTATTGCAGAAGATGAGGAATATCTTTTATAGAAAGGTAGATGAAGAGTATTTTCAATAAAAAGGCAATCTGGATATGGTTTAATTGACCTAATAGCAAACGTAATATTTTGTTATTTTGATGGGTGTCCCCCAATAGAAGCCACACATAGCTTCTTAAAAATAAATTACATTAATC
The DNA here is from genome assembly GCA_028583015.1 of Wollemia nobilis. Lineage (NCBI taxonomy): Eukaryota > Viridiplantae > Streptophyta > Pinopsida > Araucariales > Araucariaceae > Wollemia > Wollemia nobilis. The sequence continues at coordinate 35,029,673 of JAQPPZ010015824.1, read as the reverse complement.
ATAAATTAACAAATTACAAAGTATAATGAAACCTAAAAACTTACATTAATCATAACCCAACAAACTGTATATTATAAAATGTTGTAAAACTAATACAAGTTATAATAATTATTATAAAATATGGTAAAACCTAGAAACTTATATTAAAGGTAACCTAACAAACAACATATTAAATAATAAAACAAAGACAAATTATAAGGGGTAGGAAGTCTGGCAAAGGGGAATAGAGTCTAGACCAAACAATGAGCACAATTACAAACACATCAGAAATTATCCTCCTCTGACACTTTCAGTCACATGGGTGGCTGCATTTAACTGCATATATTCTAGGCGGCTGCCTTCAAATGCAAACCTTTCCTTCATCCAAGCCAATTCAAGGGCTTGTATTCAGATAATTTTTCCATGTTTTACTGCAATGATATTTTACTTTATGGCTGCTGCATTTGCTTGCATGGGTAGGTAGGAATATGTTTAACCTACAAAGAACTCATCTAGGTATGGCACATTAGGTTTCTTGGATCCTTTGCACATCATTGGGTTTTCTTGACTAGCATCACTTTGATAATCTGATACAAAATATCCCCAAAGATGACATCTATGACACTATACCATGTGTCTAACTTAAGTAGCATACTCAATTCGACATCTTCCATTGCTTTGGCGGCTGTCCCAAACCACATTGCCAATGGCACCTCTCATTAAAACAATGTCTCTATGTGTTTCATATACCTTTAGTGACGATTTTACCTTGTTACAAGCGTTCTTCATGTCACAATCATTCTTGCTGATATGGATCCAGAAAGTTGAAGCCAATCTTCATTAATTTTGAAGACAAGGTTACAAGTCTATATAGGCAAAACACATGTCCAGTTTACATGATATGCAAGACCTTCCAAATCACCAAGGAGAATGCAATTTTGGAAGATAAATTTGTAACGTGAGATACAAATCAGCTTGGAGCCCAAAATACTTAACTGAAAGCTAACAAACTGCTAACTTAGGCTTAACAAGTAGGAAGCTTCTAAAATGAAGCTTATGTGCACGTTGAGATAGGTGAAAATAATAACATCATGTCTAATAAACTAAATGCTAGACTATTAGACAATAATCCTATGCTAAGCACCTTATCATTCCTCCCAACAAAAGTAGCATTGGACTCCAATGCTTTCCAGTTAGAAACCTGAAGCCCTGAAATTGGTGGCAAGGCATGCTGTTGGAAGCTGAATGTCTTGGACAACATTGAAAGCGGAAGCTCTACATGAAATCCACTACATGAGAGACAAGCCACGGATGGCATGAAACAAAGACAACTCCGACTATAGGAGTACCCACGATTCCCATGATTAAAGGAGTCAAAACAAAAGGGCCATGGTCTTAAAAAGGAATAGACAACAACAACTCCAAAAGTGGAGTACCCAGCTGGTTCCCATGATCAGAAGAAAAACCTAAATCATGATGGAATCTCATAGAAGGATCATGGTTGTGAACTAAAAGTATGCTTCCAAACAAGTCTCGACATGAAGAACGTGGAGAAGGGGGAACAAGAATGCAGGAAGCTACCATGAAATGCCAAAGCAAAGATTATGGGTGCACCAAAAGGATACATTACTAGGAAGATTGAGGTTTAGCATAGGTTTTATTTGCTCAAAAATAGGGTGGAGAAGAAAAGATGTGAGGTGAGCATTAATTATTGAGAGAACCATTGATTCCATCTCATATCGGTGCAAGTGCTTAGCCCCATGCGATCCACCATGGTCAGCGACTACTAGGTCGAGGTCGAAGCAAGCATAGAAAGACAATGCGAGGATGTCATCAAACAGTTTGACACCATCATCGTGCTCATAGGTGATGTGCTATGTGTCGACAAGCATGGAGGTTCCGGTCCTGGAGTCTGGAAGGACACATTGCTTTCAAAGAGCAATACTTCCACATGCAAGTGGGTTCCACCCGAACTCACCTACTCAGTTGGATGAACCATCTAACTATTTGCGATAACAAGCCAAACCACTAGTTATGAGAGACAAGAGGAGACTTTTGGAAATTCCAATTCCAAAACCCACCAAGTAACAAGAGGAGGATGGCATTGTATTGAGAAGTGTCGAGTACTACCAATCATGCACTCCATTAAACAACTCAACACTTTCACAAAATGTTTGAATGCTTGAAAGCATATCGGATGCCCGAAGGATTACAAATGCACGAAAGCATACAAACAAACTGGAACAAAATAACCAAGTCCAAAGCCTAAGTCCCAAAAGAGTGAAAGAGGGACTAGACCAATTACAATTGAATCAAATTGTGCATTGAAAATAACATTTGAATGTGTCATGCACTTTGACACAAATTTTTTTTTATTTTTTATTTAAATAATTATTTGTGCATGAAATAATTTTAAATATACACTTAAATAATTAATTAATTAATGTGTTTAATGATGAATGCAACTAAGGTCCTTTTTTATTGTTTATACCTTGGAGAAATATTTCTTCTTGATGGCTATGCTCCAAAGTCGACCAAATCAGTCAACGTATGCCTGTGCATGTAGACAAGTCCAAGGCACAGTGATGCCATGTCAAATGGCGTCATGCGGATGGCAAGAAGGTTGCAAGAAGGGTCGACACAAAATCGTCAACTGTCACAAAAACTTGCACAGACTCAAAGTCCTCTGGCAGACTCTGAATAGGATTGCGTGACGTCTGAGTGTGTGCATGAATTGAGTGGCATCATAAAGCAAGGGGACGAGGCACCAAAAATACGGCCTGTTAGACCTATGCTGAGCCAAAAAAGAAAATTTTGACGTCGTTGCCAGACAATTGATGCGCCTTAGTGTCGCCAAAAATGTAGACCTCATCAAAACATTGTTGGAGAGAAATTGCACCTTTGAAGCAAAAAAGCCAATGCCAAAACTAAGTACAATGGACGAACGCCTCAAGTCACGTGTATTTCTCCCAAAACAAGCGTTTAAATCGAGTTTGAAGTGAGAGATACCAACATCTAACATGGGTCAGTGACGTAGAGCGACGTAACTGAATGACGCTTCACCACGCATTGACATTAAAGGCTTTGGTCACTAAAGCCAATATGGTCAATTTTCTAGGGGCGTTAGTTTCCTCACAGCAAAGAGAGAACATAGCAATGCTTCCAAGGAGAAATCAACGGCCACCTCAAAGGAATTTTCACGAACTACAACGCCATGTCGTCACCATTTACATGAAGCGAGTCACTGCACCTACTACATCCAAAATAAACCTCAGCAACAGCCAAACTTGTGCAAAATTGCGATTAGGGGTCATAAACTAAAACCGTGTTGCGGGTTTCAATGTTGACGCCCTCAACAACGTCTTCCTTGATGATGTCGAGGCACAAGAAGTTGCAGGCCGCCCATTTACGCCAAAGACCTCAAAAGGACCTCCACTTAGGCAAAAAAGTCGTCTTTGTTACATTCCAAACATAGTCGTCGGCTATGTTTCCAAACAAGTATTTATTTGATATTTATATGATAAGATTTATGGTAGTTGGATTATCTTACACATCAAATTTATCATTTGCATCTACAGAGGACTGAGCCCTCCAAGTGGCGAGGACCAGCTCTCCTTAAGTGGCGATTGATTTAAATATAAGTTTCTTATCTCCGCATCGTTTCTATCTCGATTCTTCTATTGCATTCGATTAATATCTCATTGCTTATATTTGTGAATTTGATATTAATTACAATCATTTCGGATTTGGGAAGTGTGATCGACAACAAGGGTACTTGTACCCTTGCAAGTGGTATCAGGATTCAGGCGAGCAGGCAGGGTAAGGTCTTCCATCCATCTTCAAACTGCGCAACCACAGGCATAATCGCAGCGAACAATAAACCGGCGCAATATCCGGAGCAGCATGAAAATAAGACTTCACAAGATCGGGCGTCAAAGATAACCGAAGCAGCGTGCGAAACTAAATCAACCATTCGGCAACTGGCGTTGGGATACGCGGCATCGGGTCGTCGGAAATAGGCGTTTACATGCGTTACTGAAGCGCTGTAACAACATCGGGTCTCCACTACAACGGGCTCGCTACTGGGTAGGAAACAGCAGGTGGCAAAGGGCATCCAAACTCCTATCAAACCAGCATCCAAACACTGAAACGTCATTGAAATCATCGAGAGACCGGAGCAAACAAAGCCTTCTACAGACGCACAGCTGCCAGTCAATCAGAACGCAGGAAAAAATCGCATTATCGGTTATAACATAAGGTACCAAGTGCAAATTAATTTTTTTTTTATTATTCGTCGGGGACAATTATCCCACATACTCTGTGTTGTGGGCGCAAAATCGATTTATAAGGGGGGCGTCGCAAATAGTGAGGTGTGACTTAGGTCACACGACCGCTAGTTTCTTCGCACGCGCGCGTAACCCTTCGTCATCTTCCGTGTCCTCCTCTCGTGGGTCTCGTCATCCTAGCTGTCGTTTGTCTTACGTGTCCTTCTCTCACGGGGTTCGTTGTCGTCGTTGTCTTAGTTGTCGTCCTCTCGTGGGTCCCGTCGTCCTAGCTGTCGTCTGTCTCACATGTCCTTCTCTCGCGTCTAGTTGTACAGTTGTGTCCGACGTGTCTTCGTGGTCGATTGGTCTTCGTTGCATCCCACGTGTCCTAGCAACAGCATCGGGTGTCGTCTAGGGGTACAGTTGTGTCCGGTCAACATAATCTCGGGTCATCATATAGTCCGGGCTCTGTCTTCAAATTCGAAGTATCGAGTGGTCTTGGGTAGCGCATATTGAGTCATGTCAGATCATATCGAATCTAGCGCATATTAAGTCGTGTCCGATCGTGTCACACCCGAGTATCGGGGTTACTGTAAAGTGGTAGCAGTAACCGTTGGAAAGAAGTAAAGTGGTAGAAGTAACCGTTGGAAAGCAGTCATCACCGTGGGAAGAAACTAGCCGCTAACAACCAATCAAATTCCGCATCGCAGTTGGAGCGATAGTTGGAGCGGAAAACCAAATAATTTTTGCCCAAATTCACCAATTTTTTTGCAGAAATCAAAGGCAAAATTTGTTAATAGGGACTTATTGACAAGTGCATGAGCGGAAGGTGGACCAAAGGACCAAACGGTCGATTAACAAGCTCGGAGAATTCAAACGAAGGGATCCTAAAGTCACAAAGAAGACCTCCAAGAAACAAAGGTACACATTATACTTCCCCTTTACGCATTAATAGTTTTGATCCCGATCATCCACTACTTAACACCATGGCTTCCAATCCTTCTCCTACTTCTTCCCATGAGAACCTCACACATGAGGAAATAGGAAACCCCAATACCAACACCCCGACCATGCAAACATTAGTAGACAGCATGAACAAATTGACCACATTGGTGACCCAACTAATGGAAAAACAAAGCCAACCAACCCCTCCTATCCCAAATCGCTTCCATAGACACTGGAACAATGAGGATCAGGATGGAGAAGAAGTTTATGAACAACAAAGAGGTCATAATGGTAGTCCCCAAAATCGCTTCCATAGACATAGGAATAATGAGGACCAAGATAGAGATGAAGTTTACCAACAACCAAGAGGTCCTAATGGTGTCAATTTCCCATGCATTGATATGCCCACCTTTGAGGGTCATGATCCACGTGGTTGGATAGCTAAAATGGAAGGCATTTTAGACTTATACCGAATTCGCGATTCAGAAAAAGTTCCTTTTGCTTCCTCCAAACTCGGTACTGAAGCTTATCAATGGTTTGCATGGCTCAAATGTGAGAATAGAAATACCATCTACTGGGATGATTTCACCACACTTTTCCTTAAAATATTTGATGAAGGATCCTCATCTTCATACATGGTGCGGTTGTTATCACTTAAGCAAACAGGATCTGTAAGGGAGTATATTTCAGAATTCACTAGTCTGCTTTCCTATGCAAGAAACTTACCATCCGATGTGGTGGTATCTACTTTTAGAAATGGGTTGAAAGAGAATATTCAAGTTGAAGTTGACCTACAAGATCCATCCTCTTTAGATACTTGTATAAGGATTGCCAAGTTGGCTGAGAAGAAGGTGCAAATTGGGACATCTATACGACGTGATTCCTATGGTCGACATCAATACCGCAACACCTCTTTTCGCAGAAATGATCAACCATCAAGATATTTCTGCTATAAATGTCGCAATCACCATCCAAAATATCAGGCATGTGTACCACGACAAAACTTTCAAATCGAATATGCTGACAAGGAAGATGAAGAGGAAATAGAGGATACCAACTCACCTGATTTTCCCATAAACGAAGACCAAATTGAACCCAGGGAGGCCATAGTTGAAGAGGATACTATGGCACTTTCAGTACATGCTCTTATGGGGTTATCATCTCACCATACAATCAAGGTATCAGGATTCATTCGACAAAGGAAGGTAACTGTATTGATTGATTCAGGAAGTACTCATAACTTTATTGACACAAAGATTGCCAGGGCATTAAACTTGCACATTAACTCCTCCAATCAAGATAAATTTCAAGTTATAATTGCAAACGGGGGAAGTGCTCAATGTATAGGTAGAACATCTCCAATTTCATTGCAAATGGGAAGTTATACTTGGCATGGTCCTCTTTTTGTTATGAGTTTAGGGAATTCAAAAGTTATCTTGGGAGTCGAATGGTTAGAACAAATGGACACCACGGTCGGTTTTAATTACAAGCAGCGCTTTGTTGAATGGAAAGAAAATGGGAAGACCATTCACCTCCAAGGAATTCCAACACCTCCATCAAAGATAGTAAGTTCTCACAACATGGAAAAAATATTAAGAAAAGGTAGTTACGGATTCATTGCCCAAGTTAATTGTATGGAAAAGCAAGCACAAGATATTCCAGAAATCCAATCAGAAGATCTACAAAACATTGTGGCTAACTATGATGAGGTCTTCCAAGAACCAAAGGGACTACCTCCCAAAATATCCCATGACCATGCCATACACCTTGTTCCAGGAAGTCTTCCTCCTAATGGTCATCCTTATCGATATCCCCAACCTCAAAAAATAGAAATTGAGAAAATTGTCCAAGAACTATTAGAACATGGAGTCATCCGTCACAACACTAGTCCCTATTCTTCACCAGTAGTTCTGGCCCATCGCAAAGACAATTCTTGGCGTATGTGTCCGGATTTTCATCCCCTTAACAAAATCACCATCAAGGATAAATTCCCTATACCTGTCATTGATGATTTACTAGATGAACTACATGGTGCAAATTTTTTTACAAAATTGGATTTACGTTCTGGGTTTCACCAAATTAGAGTTAGGGAAGAGGATATTCCCAAAATAGCTTTTCGCACTCATGAAGGTCACTATGAATTCTTGGTCATGCCTTTTGGTCTCACTAATGCCCCATCCACATTCCAAAGTCTCATGAACCATGTGTTTCATCCATTCCTTCACAAATTTGTCCTAGTCTTCTTCGATGACATACTCATATATAGTAAATCATGGAATGATCATCTGTTGCATGTGGGAAGGGTTCTTCATATACTACACAAGGAAAAATTGTTTGTCAAATGCTCTAAATGCTCTTTTGGTGTTCAAGAAGTTGAGTACCTGGGTCATATAGTTTCTCAAGAAGGTGTTAAAGTGGATCCCAATAAGATAAAGGTAATTCAGGATTGGCCCTTACCTAAAACTATCAAGAAACTTCATGGTTTTTTGGGTCTCACCGGCTACTATCGCAAGTTTGTGCGTAACTATGGAAAAATTGTAGCTCCTCTCACAACTCTTACAAAAAAGGATGCTTTTCATTGGTCGGAAGCAGCCACTCAAGCCTTCGAGGCTCTCAAAGAAGCAATGTGTACTACTCCAGTATTGGCAACTCCGGATTTTCACAAACCATTCGTGATCGAATGTGATGCTTCAGGAATGGGTATTGGGGCAGTATTAATGCAGGAAGGTCATCCCTTGGCATTCGAAAGTAAACAACTTTCGAGAAAATTTTTTGGGAAGATCCACATATGAGAAAGAAATGTTGGCTATTCTACATGCAGTGGAGAAATGGAGACACTACTTAATCAATAGCCGCTTCATTATTAAAACCGATCATAGTAGTCTCAAGCACTTTCTAGAACAACGATTTTCTTATCCAGAACAAAACAAGTGGTTAACAAAATTGTTGGGATATGATTTTGTTATCGAGTATAAGAAAGGGAAAGAAAACGTGGCAGTAGATGCATTATCACGAAAATATGAAGATGAAGTTGTTATTAATGCTATTTCAGGTCCTTGTTCCCAATGGGTATCTCAGCTACAAGAAGAATGGTTGTCCAATATAGAAACTGCTCAAATAATTCAGGATTTGTTGTTGGGTTCATCCAAGCATCCTCTTTTTTCCTATGAGGACAAGGTGTTAAGAAGAAAGAATCGCATTTACATTCCACACAATTCTACAATCAAATCAAGGATTCTAGATGAATCACATGCTTCTCCATCAATAGGACATTCAGGTTTTTTGAAAACCTATATGCGGATAAAACAATCCTTTTGTTGGAAAGGATTAAAAGCAGAGGTCAAACAATGGGTGGTTGAATGTGAAGTATGCCAACGCAATAAGGGCGAAATAGTCAAATCACCAGGATTGCTTCAACCATTACCTATTCCAGATCGTCAATGGGAACATATTTCAATGGATTTTATTGAAGGTCTTCCTAAATCAGAAGGCAAAATAGTAATTTTCATGGTAGTAGATCACCTCTCCAAATATGCTCATTTCCAGGCTCTACAACATCCATTTTCAGCAAGCAAAGTGGCTAAGGTATTTATGGACTCAATTTTCAAATTGCATGGAATGCCAAAAAATATTGTAAGTGATCGTGATCCCATATTTACTAGCAATTTTTGGAAAGAATTATTTCGACTTAGTGGTACCAAATTAAATATGTCCTCTGCATACCATCCACAAACAGATGGCCAAACTGAGGTAGTTAACAAATGTTTGGGTACCTATCTAAGATGTTTTGTTCAGGATAAACAATATCAATGGAGTCATTGGCTTTCCTTGGCAGAATGGTGGTACAACACTTCGTACCATTATTCCATTAAGATGTCTCCATTTGAAGCATTGTATGGAATTAAACCACCAACAATAGCAGATTATGTACCAGGATCTTCCAAAGTGGCCCAAGTAGATGATTGGTTCCAACACCGACAATCAATGCTCAACATTCTCAAAGACAACTTGGTCCAAGCACAAAATCGTATGAAGCAGCAACAAGACACACACCGTTCGAAAAGACAATTTAATACAGGTGATATGGTGTTCCTGCGTTTGCAACCCTACAAACAATTGTCATTGAAGATCAAGACCAGTCAAAAGTTGGCTCCACGATTTTATGGCCCTTACAAAATAGTGCGTCGCATTGGAGAAGTGGCATATCAACTAGAGCTTCCTCCCTCATCTCGTATACATCCAGTATTCCATGTTTCCTATCTCAAGAAGGTGATCGGCCAGAAAGTACAATCTCAGTCAAAATTACCAGTACTCGATGAAGAAGGACGTATATATCTCCAGCCTGAAGCAATTTTACAAAGCAGAACACGCATGCTGAGATCTCATCACATCCAAGAATTCCTCATCAAATGGCAGGACCTACCTGAAGAAGATGCTACATGGGAACCTAAAAGTATTTTCCAGACATTTCCAGCTTTGAGGACAAAGCTTTCCGAGGAGGGGAGCCATGTTACACACCAAACATAGTCGTCGGCTATGTTTCCAAAGAAGAATTTATTTAATATTTATATGATAAGATTTATGGTAGTTGAATTATCTTTTATCATCAAATCTATCATTTGCAGTTTGCAGAGGACTGAGCCCTCCTAGTGGCGAGGACCAACCCTCCTTAAGTGGCGAGGACCAGCCCTCCTTAAGTGGCGGTTGATTTAAATATAAGTTTCTTATCTCCGCATCGTTTCTATCTCGGTTCTTCTGTTGCATTCGATTAATATCTCATTGCTTATATTTTGTGAATTTGATATTAATTACAATCATTTCGGATTTGGGAAGTGTGATCGACAACAAGGGTACTTGTACCCTTGCAGTCTTGCACAGGCATGTGAGAATTTGTGCAACACCTACAGGCAAGAGTTCCGCGTTTAGATTGGCACCAGAGATTGAGAGCCAACGTGCAGAAGAATGCAACCAGCATTTATTGTGGTGCCACGTGGTCAAAGTGAGGTTTTTGTCACAACATTGAGAGATTCCACGATGTTGAGACTCTGTTGGAGGAAGGGAAGCTACGTGAAGGCAGAAATAGCCTCCAAGTTGAGGCGCTAAACAAATGCAAAATGAAGCACTGAATTGCAAAACGAAGCAACACGAGGAGGGGAGAATCACCAAGCAAACAATTCCCCTCTCAAATTTTAAGCAGGAACAAACTGCTCTAATACCAATGATATGGATCCAAAAAGTTGAAGCCAATTTTCATTAATTTTGAAGACAAGGTTACAAGTCTATATAGGCAAAACACATGCTGAGTTTACACGATATGCAAGACCTTCCAGGTCACCAAGGAGAGTGCAATTTTGGAAGATCAATTTGTAACGTGAGACAAATCAACTTGGAGCCCAAAATACTTAATTGAAAGCTAACAAACTACTAACTTAGGCTAAACAAATAGGAAACTTCTAAAGTAAAGCTTATGTGCACGTTGAGATAGGTGAAAATAATAACATTAAGCCTAATCAACTAAATGCTAGACTATTTGAAAATAATCTTATGCTAAGCCTTATCACTAGGAGTCATCACTCTTGTCGATCTCGTCTTTGAAGTCACTCTTGTCACCTCGTCACTAATTTCTTGACCCCAAAATCTGCATGATATCCTCGAATCATTTTCCAAGTTTCTCCCATTCTCAAGGTCGTCACCCACGTCTTCATAGTTGCTTCCATCTCCAGATTCATTCTTGTTAATAACGACCTAACCCAAACATCTAAATGACATCTTCCCATCACTTTCTAAGTTCATGACGTGCTTAAAGGCCTCTTGATATGATGCTAAAGGGACCACACTAATCTTTTTCCTATAAGAAGAAGAAGGCCCTCCATGAACAATCTTGTCTGCATGTGTCCAATGGCTCCTCCTCTAAAAGGGTGACCAATTCATTCAACCTTCAAATGTTGGAAGGAACAAACTCTGTTTGACTTTGCTCCATTCTAGAGATTTTTCCAATAATCTCACTATCATTGCGAAACAATTTAAATTCCTTCATGAAGGGTTCTCACAACTCCTCCTAGGTCTAGTACTTACGCCTGGCAATTCCATGTACTAGACCACTACAATTCCATGCAATGTCATAGCGAATAACCACCTCCAATCTACTTCATTCATCTACTCATTGGCCTTCCACGTCATATGGCAAATTCTTCAATGTTTGACTATATCCTTTGTTCCACCACCATGAAATGTCAGACACTTAGGTGCTATGCCAAAATTTGTCGTTGTCTTGATCAGTTGATTTGGCATAGGCAATTGTTGCTCTCGTATCTCACTCTCATCAACACATTGCTCAAACGCACCACAACACAATTGCTCCTAAGTCAAACTCTTATCTCGTGCATCACCAAATGTCCAACCTACAATTGCTTTGCTATGTGCAATGTAGTGTGCATGACAAAAGTCGGACTCCTATCTCAAAGGTACACTACACTAAACAAAGGTATAGGTTGGCTTGTCGAATACATGTAGATACACTGCACATACAACATGTATCCTTACAACCCAATTATCTATAATAATTCACTACAATAAACAAAGATTCAAGGCACACGACACTAAACAAAGGTACACAACAAAAATAACTTACAAATACATGTAGATACACTGCACATACAACATGTATCCTTCACAACCCAATTATCTATAATAATTCATGATCTCATCAACTGTACAACACACATCCTTGCCTTAACCAGCAGTAACCAACATAATACCTCCAAAAACAACTCCTCACCACCATCAAATACATAGATGTGTACATATAGGTATTACAAGACCCATAGGTAGCTCGCAACTGCCTATCACCAAACTGCAATACACATCAAAACATTAAAATACCCTATAATATTACATATATATATTGCCATGTACACAAACATAAAAATATTGTGACAATATTCACATAAGAAAACTGTAGTTATACAACAACTCATAACCAACGTGGCGCATACATTCATGCACTCATACAAACATGACATTCCTTCCTGTATTAAATCGTCTTCCTACACAAGATAATCATTGGAGAACAGCAAAGAGATTCTAAAGTATTTGCAAGACACAATGATGTATAGTCTAGAATATGTGCATAATGACAACTTTAGACTAGACTGAAATTAAGTTTCATATAGGCAAGACTAGTATTATTTAATATCCCGTAAACACAAAAGTGAGCGAGAAGCGGGTGCAATTGAGTGCAAATGAGAAGCAAGTGCAATTGAGTGCAAGCAAGAAGCGAGTGCAATTGAGTGCAAGCAAGAAGCGAGTGCAATTGAATGTAAGTGAGGAGTAAGTGTGAGTGGAAACAAGACATCTTCAAATTTCTTGTTCCACATCTTAGGAGAAATACAAATAATGAAGCACTCTCATGAGGAAAAGTGGGGTAGCAATAAAAAAAAGTCATTTAAGGAAGCCCTAGTTGGTAATAAGGATGACCTAGTTGAAGGAAGTAATTTTGTGCCTACAAAGAATAAATAGAAGAGTGAATCCATGGCAATACCCATCCAAGTGATAGCCAATTCACCAAAAGCAATTATAAGAGATTGAGATAATCAAGCATCTAATGTTGATTCTTAGAAGTAAGCGGTTAATATTTAAGTTCAGTAAATTCTAGTGAGGTTTTTCAAAGATTCAAAAATGAATTGAGTGCAAGAGGGGACTAATTCACGTTGTTTAATGACCTTCCTTCCAAAAAGTTCTTTTTCTTCCCTTCATCATATTCTCCAATTCAGATGTCAAGGACAAAGTAATGAGTGGCAGCCCATGGTTTATAGGGGAAGCTGAATTGTAGTTAAGACCATGGAGTGAAAACTTTTGGGGAGAAAGAAACCCTTCAAAGGGTCCTACTGTAGGTAAGGCTTTATGGACTTCCATATCAACTTAAAAATAAGAAGGTTTTAAAAAATATTGGCAATACTCTAGGAAAGTTCATTTAAAAGGCATCAACTTCTAGGTAGCGAAAGATAGTTGTGTATGTACAGATATGTGTTTCCATAAATATTTTAAAACCTTTGCCTAAATCCATCATGATTAAATTTGAACCAAGACAATGCGTTCAACAAATGGACTATGAAAATATTGCATTTTGATGCCGCATATATCATTAGACTGGACACATAGCAAGAGATTATAAAATGAAAATGGTCAAGAAAGAGGTGAAAGGTTTTATTCTATATCAAAATTTTTTTCCAAATCCATTACGTTGAAATCTGAATCAAGGTAATGGGTTCAATAAATGGACCATGAAAGTTGCATTTCGATGCCGCATATGCCTTGAGACTAAACACATGACTAGAGATTGCAAAATGAAAATGATTGAGAAAGAGGTGAAAGGCTTTAGTCATGGGACAAACCTAGAGTTGATGCAATGGGATCATATTGCAGTAGAAGACACCCACATCAAGGTTTTTCCACTCCTTAAAAAGTCCCAAAAAAAACCCCTTTGCGTCATCAAATGCCAACGGCCTTCATGGTATTGGCTATTTGGAGCAAACATTAAAAGAAACCAAGAAGGATGCAAAGGATGAGGAACTGCAAGCTTTAGTTCAAATTGAAAAGGAATCAAAGTAACGAAGGAAAATTCAGAGTCCATTTTCAAAGCAGAAAATGTAGAAGATGCTAAGTCTAATCCAAGTAAATCATCCCTATTTTCTTCAAATAGTTTTAAAAATAAAGCATTTCTTGCAATAAAAATGAATGTAATATGGAGTTTGTCCTTACTCTTTAAGGTTTCTAGGATATCATAATGTGTATGTATGTGTGTTCTATGTGGGCAGGTGTGTGTGCGTGCATGTCTTTGCATATGGAAGTAACTCATTGTTGCTCCCTCTTTGACTGAGGCAGAATACAAAGATACTGTGGAAGCACCTTGTAAGGCCGTTTGGTTGGGAAAGTTCTCCAAGCTCTTGAACTTCAACAAATAGAATCAACTGACAATTAATGTGTCCTGGAAATTGTCAAGAATTTTGTGTTTCATGCCCATACCGAGTATAAGGTGCATATCCATTTTGTTACAAAGCAAGTCCACAATCGATAGATTAATTTGTTCTTTAAGCCATCAAATGAGCAACCAGCAAATATTTTCGCCAAACTACTTGCTTGTGGTCTAGCTGACGTAATTAAAATCTTTCATTTCATTTCAAAAATGGACTTGAAGTAAAGGTTAATGAAGTAAATATTACGGAAATGATAGAATTAATATTTAATTATCATAATTTATATTAAATAAGGACACAACTTAATTTGGTGTACCTTATCATAACATAAATAAATTACTATTAAAATCCCAACTTAATATTGTAATAGCTAGTAAGCGTAGATTCCCCTTGTATGCATGAATAACAAGTGTCCAACATGCAACAATCTATATTACTATAAATACATGTATTGGCTCATTAGTCAAACTGCTCAGACTACTTAAAGAAAGATAGACCAATTCTGCCATATTCTCTTGTCTAGTGTTGATTTATGTACTATGATTTAAGTTTCTAGGAGGCGATGGCTGTGATTGATTTCATGTGGTATAACCCATGAAGTTTCTAGGAGGGGGGTATCATGAGATTGGAGGATGCATTTTCGGGACGAAGGGGCATTTCTCGAAGACGGATCCTAAGGGTTAGGATACACATTTTTGGGAGAAGGGGAGATGACACGCATTTTTGGGAGAAGGGGAGATGTCTCCAGGACAGCTCCTAGAGCCGGGGACACATTAGGCTCAGGACAACAAGTTCAAGGTATATTCTTCCACATTGTCACATTTCAAAAAAATTATCTCTCTGCCCTAACATTCTTTGCCTCCTTTTGGAATTCTTCAAATGGTAGGGACTTGTTTTTGAGAAGATAGATCCAAGCTCCATTTGAGAAATCATTAATGAAGTGAAGAGATACTTTGCCCCTCCAATTGAGGTTGTCCACATGGCTTAATGCCCTGTAATGATGCATCCAGTACTGGTAACATTATTTATGCTTAGCTAATATTGTGGATGTAATTTAAACCATACTGTACACTTTACTAGGGCCTTGTGGAAATGGGCATTTATCTTGATTACCACTTTTTAATATTTCCATGGACCGCTTGAGTTCTAATGGTTAAGTCCATGTAAATTTTGCTTTCGAAATTGTCATCACGCGCTGTTTTACATCATGTTACTATCGGTGCATGGTTCAATGTTTAATCATGGACGGCTTAGCTACTGGGTTCACATATAACAGTGTAAGGTCTTTCTTATACGGTGAAAAAGGGAACTATTTGCCTGGGTATTTACATACTGAGCACTAGTCAGTCCAGCCCAGTGAATGACGACTTGGTGCTGAAGGTTAAAATAAAGGCGGGAATTATAATTGTGTAGTCTGCTTGACCACTGACCACGAGACTTGGAAGTGGAATTTTAGCTGTGGTATTATTACTAGGGTGACAAATTATTTGAATTTGCAGCAAATCAATAATCTATTTATGAAGATAAACGAATAAATACATACCATCTGACGGCATTGGTAAGTGCATAGCATTCCGTGGGCGCTTTCATTCCCATTCTGCGGGTGATGATGCGGAAGGGCATCTATCTCCATACAATCTTGCTCGTAAACCACGATTTGGCTGCCCTCGTTCTCATTATTTCTTTGCCGCCTTGGACCTGTAGTAGGAGTACCACTATTTGTTATCCTCCGTTGCCGAGGAGGAGTCCTCAAAATCATTTTGTTCCTGCTGCCTGCTTCTTCTTCTACCCCTAAACTGATGAATTGAATTGAAGACCGAATGTGGACACTATTTCATCTGCTATCTTGGGGCTTTTGGCAATTCCTACCAGTGAATTTGTTTGTCTGCACTGTTATGCTCGAATACGTCGAGAAGAGGGCGAAGGCGAAGACGAAGGCGGAGGCTGTATCATACGAACTCCAAGTTGGAGGGAAACGGAGACTACCAGCTTAAAGACATATGTCCTGTTTGAAAGGTTAATACTCTTAATGGCTTTCACAACACCCCTATGAGATCAATAAATAAAATTGCAAAGAGCATATTATATATAATAATACAAGATTACATCAAAGTAAACTTCATTTTATATAGTTATATTATTTTATTTGTTTTTTCAAAGCAAGGATTATATGACAAATTTATTTGAAGACAGTAAAATAAAAAAGTTGAAGAATTGCTAACACAAATCAGCAGGAGGAGAAGGAACAACCTTCTCAAAGATATTAAAGATCATATGATATGATTTGAGTAATTGTACTTCCATATTTGAGGTCCCATAGACCATATTTGGGTCTCGCGGACGTAATTAAAATCTTTCATTCATTCAATTATTTATTTTTATTAGGTTCGATAAAACGGTTTTGATTTTTCTAGTTCAAACCACGGTTGTTTTTTTTGGTTGGGAAGTTCAAGGTTCAAACCACGACATACCTAGAAAGGGATTAGGTTGGATTGTTTGATTGTTGGATAGGTTGGATAGTAGTGGTTGAGTGTTTGTTATTTGATTGCCTCACTTTGATTGCCTAGGTTGAGTGTTTGTTGTTTGATTGTTTGGGTTGATTGTTTTGATTGCCTAAGTTGAGTGTTTGTTGTTTGATTGTCTGGGTTGAGTGTCTGTTGTTTGATTGTCGTCGGATGCTTTAGAGGAACCGGGTCCCGTTAACTTCCTCTAACTTAGTGGATTAGGGTTTATAACGACAACGTCCAATGGTGTTCATCAATGTTCATCGTTATTATGTTAAATGGATAATTTGTTTGATATATTTAGTTAATTGCAATTAAATTGTAGGGAGTATAAGGTTTTATACCAAAATTTCAATTTATAGGTAAATCTTAATAGTTTTATCAAAATTGTATGAACTTTTCACCAATTAAATACTTCAAGTTTTTAGAAGACAAGACTTAGGTTTAAATCTTGTTCGCTAATAAATATACTTCAATTTTTAGATGAGGAGACTTAGGTCTAAATCTTGTCTAGTAATAAATATATGATGTTTCGGTGGGGACAGCACAATTGTTTGAGGTTTGACTCTTCTTCAAGAGGTCTGAGGTTCAAACCTTAGAGTTTGGTTGTGTGTCAATTCTCTGTTGATAAGTGTAGCTCTCGACTTTACAAGGGGTCATTATTGGAAGGAGATTGCTCAACCATATGCGTTGATCATAGGGTTTATTGTATTACCTATTTAGTTTAAGCCCTCAAGGGTTAGGTGGATTGGTAATTGTTTGTTTGGTTAGGCATTTACCAAGAAGAGATCTCAGTTCAAATCTTAGGTATGCCTGTTACAAAGGTAGTAGTTTGATCTAAATTTTTTGAATGTGCACCAAACCAATGACAACGATACAAATCTCAAGCAATTGGTGGTTCCCTCACGTTGAGTCATTAACAACAAGGTGATATAGACTGGTTGGGAACAACACATGTAATTTGAACCCTACACTTTGCAGCTACTAAAAATAGATAGTTACTAAAAATAGTGTGGATGTAACCAACTTCCCTATGTATCCATATATACACAATTTAGGGATGGAAATGTATATACACAATTTAGGGATGGAAATGTCTAGAGTGTGGTTGTAAAGGTTTCTCACACTAACCAAATCCAAAAATAATAATAATATCTTCTACAACCTGTGTGTGATTGTGTTAAATTACCTATTTCCCCTTATGTCGAGATGCCTAACCCTAAGCATGAGCATCAGTCATAGGGGTTTCTCACACTAACCAAATTAAAAAATATATAGGGATGGGAACGTCGAGAGTGTGGTAGTAAGGGTTTCTTGCACTAACCAAATTAAAAAATATATAGGGATGGGAATGTTGGGAGTGTGGTAGTAAGGGTTTCTCACACTAACCAAATCCAAAAATAATAATATTTTTTTCTACCGCGTGTCGGGATGCCCAACCCTGAGCATGAGGATCGGGGTTTCTCACACTAACCAAATTAAAAAATATATAGGGATGGGAATGTCGAGAGTGTGGTAGTACGGGTTTCTCACACTAACCAAATTAAAAAATATAGGGATGGGAATGTCGAGAGTGTGGTAGTAAGGGTTTCTCACACTAACCAAATTCAAAAATAATAATAATTTTTTCTACCGCATGTGTTTAATCGTAGGGGTTTCTCACACTAACCAAATTAAAAAATATATAGGGATGGGAATGTCGAGTGTGGTAGTAAGGGTTTCTCGCACTAACCAAATCCAAAAATAATAATAATTTTTTCTACCGCGTGTCGGGATGCCCAACCCTGAGCATGAGCATCGGGGTTTCTCACACTAACCAAATTAAAAAATATATAGGGATGGGAATGTGGAGAATGTGGTAGTAAGTGTTTCTCACACTAACCAAATTAAAAAATATAGGGATGGGAATGTCAAGAGTGTGGTAGTAAGGGTTTCTCACACTAACCAAATCCAAAAATAATAATAATTTTTTCTAGTGTGGTAGTAAGGGTTTCTCACACTAACCAAATCCAAAAATAATAATATTTTTTTCTACCGCGTGTGGTTGTGTGTTTAATTGCTTATTGATAAGCTCAACTCTTTCCCTAATGAGAGGTCATGGTGGGATGAGGATGCTTAGCCCTGAGCATCAGTCATAGGGGTTTCTCACACTAACCAAATTAAAAAATAAATATATGATTTGAACAATGACTCGGGCTTTGGCTCTTCTTCAGGAGATTCAAAGTTCAAACTATGTGTTAATCCCTTATTGATAAGCTTAGCTCTCGGCCTTATGAGGGGTCATGGCTAGGATGAAAATACTCAGCCCTATATATATATATATATATATATATATGTGCGAATACGATTATTAAGTTGTTATAATACCACTAACATTACATGGATATTTGTATCATACTGCAATATTGGTGGTGTCATTTCTATTTCATATAACCAATTAAAATATGTAAGTTTATCCCATTATTAATCAAATGTAATTAAGTTAATAATACTTATTAATATGGAGGGAAGAAAGTAGAGAGGGGAGGGCTCTGGTCCCTCCCCTGCTCCCCCTCCCATGGCTCCTGGTTCCTGCCCAGTCTCTGGCTCAACCCAGGTCATCCCTCCCGGGGAGTGGTTGTTTGCAGATGATCTCCTGGGGGGAGATCCTTCTCCACTATCTGCACCCCTCCCGGTCGGCTAGGGTTTCCTTGGTTGTTTTTTCGGACTGGTGCTTCCCAGGGATCCCTGTTTGGTTGGGGATCCCTTCCCTTTTTCCCTTAGGCTTCCCCCTAGGTTTTTTTGCAGGTTATTCGCGTGGATCTGGTCCCCTGCGTTTCTCGATGCGATGGAGGTGACGATTTAGGGTTTGGACAACTTCCCTCTTTTTCTTGTGAATCCTCGACGGGCTCTGTGCTTGGACGGGATTCTTGGTCCCTGCTGCTAGGATCCTCTTCTATTTTCCCGGGGCGGGTTCCTTGTGGTGCAACTCTCTGGTCACTTCTCGATGGGCTAGATCCTCTCTC